>OY728148.1:46916245-56916245 GCA_963277665.1 Viscum album
TGTCCAAACTCACAGTCTAACATTTATAAGTAAGGTAAACATAATATAGATCCTTTTTACCTCGTAATAGCATATGAATACCTTCATCATGTATTCTTTTAATACACTGAAACATCCTGAATTACCATATTCCTTATTGATTACATTCATGCTCCCTTATTCCATATAGAAAGCTGGATATACTTCATTAATCCAAAAATGTTTTAAACCCCAAAAATTATGGAATATAAAAATCATTAATCAGTTCGAAGGTAGTCAAGAATATCCAATATAATTGATCCAAAACAATCATGTATTATTCCAAAATCACTACTTCGGTATCAGAACTATATTATGGTTTATCATTCTCTCAACCATATATTTTCCAAAAATTTATCCTGCTATTGAGTCACTTTTCATTGTTCCACATAATCTCAAGTCCTTAATGAAATAGTACTGCAGTACAATCCTTATATACTCCATAATCATTATAACAAGTACATTGTTGATACAACACTCAATTGACATTATTAACATAAGAACTCTAATCATTCATCTTCATCTGTGGTAGTATCATAACTTGATTATTATCCAATAGCATCATTTGCGGCATAGTCTGATGACTGGGACATAGGTTCGCATAGTGTCCAAACTCCTTCCAAATGAATCATTGTACATTTGAAACCATTTTCTTACCCTTGCAGTCACGTACTTTGTGCCCTTTTCCTCCACACTTATAACAAACTCCCATTCCTTTCAGGCAAGTTCCAGGGTGTTTCTTTCCACAGTTACCACATATGGGAAAATTCTTCTTTTCCCTCTTCCCTTTATCCATCTTTCTCTCTTCCATCCTTTTCTTCTCTTGCTTCCCTTCAAAGCCATAGGACTCAGTAAACTCTTTACTTATCTTATCAACACATGATATTATTTCTTTATATGATGATAATACATGGGAGACTATTTCTCTTATAAATTCTATCTTAAGACCATGAAAGATATGATCCTTCCTTCTCTTTGAATCATGTGTATTTCTGGAGTTCTCATTCCTTCTACAGGGCGCCATTTCTAAACAATGGCATAAACTAGATCAGTTTATGAATCAAAATACATAATCCCATACTTATAAAACACTTAACATAAATTGAACTATTTATGCATATAATCCATAATCATAAAAATGTTTTCTTTGAGGAAGTATATACTCATAAACCCTTCATAATGATTTGTAAATAAAATGAGAGTTATCCTAAGCATATCCCCCAGGAGTGTCGTAACCAAGAGTGCAGCAAGGCCTGTTGTCGTGCACCAGTTCCCGTTCGAGTCTAGCTCAAAGCGGTGTTTTCGGGTTTTACCCCTAGGTACCTCTGTGCCAGAGCCGCCTCTACCTGCTCGTATCCAGACAGGGATGTATTGCTCGGAAAACTCACAAAATCTCTACAATACCAAAATTCTAGGAAGTTCTTTTATACTAATCCTCAAAGTTCATCTTAGGTATACGTGCTCTAATCAGAGTTTATCTAAATCTAGCTTCCAAGGTTTGTACTAAACTTCCTCTGATACCAACTGTAACGCCCCGACCCCAGCTACCCAGAGTCGGTGCATTACTTCATAACATTGGCATGATCACAAGAAAGATCAAATCACGAAAGACCGATTGGTTTAGTAGCCTTGGAAACACTAGATATATTCATAAGTTTTAAATTACATCATAAAATGAAAAACTAATACAACAACATAATGTTTCCACAATCCACACTATTAACCCCTCATAATATCCCTGCAGGTCATTCATAACTTTCTTCTTCACATCCTGGGAAAAATAAAACATAGAAAAGGGGTGAGCTCAAATGCCCAGTAAGGATAACAATATAGCGGAAACTTTCATGAATAAGAATAAACTTTTAAGGCAATGTATAACTAAAACAAAAGCCTTTAAAACATGAACATTCAACATGGTATGGCATAAATAAAATGAAATAATGCCATTTACTTATTCACATGGATATTCTACTAATCGAATAATCACATGCAAAAATCAATAACCACTTTCATAATGTTGGAATGCATAATTCCAGACTATCATAACCACATAGCCAAGGCCTCGTGCCAAGACTACAAATAAGATTTTGTCAAGGCCTTGTGCCAAGACACTAGTTTGTCTCATGAGACCTACCGATGCAATTTTTTTAGAAGATACTTACGTTTAAAATTGCTAAAATACACTCCAGTGTTTTTCTGAAAACATTATGCAAGCTTCTAAAAACAAAATAACTAATTCTAAGACTGCTCGACTAATTACAGGCCATTATGGGTCCACTCCCAATCCCTTCCTGTCTACCAAACTCGAGAGTCAGGTTTTCTGAAAACATTTTTAAACTTGTGTTAAATACGTATACATTTGCCCTGGATTTTCATATATTTGAGAGAAATATCTCTATTTTGAAATCATTTAAAAATCACATAATTATAAATGAAAACCTTTATTTTGAAAATATCCTTAAAAGCGTGTAAGGGAAGCTTCAAAGGTTTAATAATGGCAGAGAATAACCGCACCTACTGTATAAGTTAAAAAAAACATTCTTACCTTAATTCTGTCAAAAAGGTTAAAAAGGACCTTGTTTTGAAAACGACGGAAAGATTCCTCTTATAAAAAGTAAAACAAGGGTATAAATGACTTTAACCCATATTCTTGTAAAAATGTTTTGAAATAAATTTTGAAGAAACATGGATGTGGATGATAACGAGATCCCAGTAGATTATTACGTATAATACAACCTCGGATAATGAAGAGATTGTGAAATAACCCTTACCTTGTACTTTTCCTTGGTTGGGGTAGGTTAACCTCCTGTATAATGGTGAAATAGTTGTTATTAAATTATACAAGAATCATATATAATAATATGATATCATATATGATCTTTTAACATTGATTTGTTAATAATATCTTAGAATTATCGTCGTTTCGGGAGTTAACTTACTCATTTTATTTTATATGTTTTGTTACATAAGCCATGGTTGTTGTATCTTATTCATATCCAGAATGATATCTAGTCCTTAAACATCATTTTTAAATCATCAAATGATAATTATACTTGAATGGATACGATGGAGAATGAATCTCATCGCGTTCGTGGAGACGGTAGTCCGTACGTACGCACGAGCGACAATATCATTCTTTTGATATTAAAATAATATATAAATGGATGGTATATCATATATACAGAATCATTAACATGTTATATTTATTATTTACATGAGTTACACATCATTATTATACCCATCCAAATAATATTATATTGAATAACAATTACACCACGACGTGGAGACGGTAGTCCGTACGTACGCACGTATGGTGACATGTTATTCAAAGGGTGGATAGAATACTGAATATGGTTGTACCATATTTATAATAATATCACAGTATATGTGAGATACTGGAGTTATTATTTTAGAATGGTAAGAACAAAGGAAGAAGAAGTGGAAGAAGAAATGAACTTGGAGAAGGGTGGTGAAATTATTACCTCTTCTTCGGGTTCTCCCTTTTGATTTGATCAAAAGGGCTCCTTAGGTTGGCTTTCTGATCAAACTAAGGCCTCTAGGTTGTAGTTAGGGATGTTGGGAGAGTATTTGGGCAGAGTTTGGTCGAACCAAAAGGCTTTGAAGGTGTGAAGAAATGAGAGGGAGGAGTGCCCTTTTATAAGAGGGGTGAGGGGCACCTTTGGAAAAGCTAGAAATATTAATTTATAATAAATTCATATTCGGTTTATAATGGCTCC
This sequence comes from Viscum album, assembly GCA_963277665.1. Lineage (NCBI taxonomy): Eukaryota > Viridiplantae > Streptophyta > Magnoliopsida > Santalales > Viscaceae > Viscum > Viscum album. The sequence goes on from OY728148.1 coordinate 46,920,001, forward strand.
AAAGCTTATTATTCAAAGGTTAAGGTGGGGATAGGTCTAAAACCACTCAACCAATAGAATTTAGACAGGTTTGGGTACTTATATTAACCTTATATTTAAGTATTAACTCTAAGTTAATTAGTTTCACTTTTACAATGTCTCTTTGTATTTTTATATAATATGGTTAATAAACTTACTATATACATCCAAGATACCCCCAAGTGGTACATTAATGATTAACCTATCATGATATAAGTCTCTTGGCCGAACATTAGATTTTTAGGAATTTAATATCAATTAATAATATAATATTTGTTTTAAGAACTCTTTTATGTCAATTTTGACACTATTCAATAGTTTATTTTTTTGAAACTCAAAACAGATTGATTACTTCGAACAAAGTCAATTAAATAAATCCTAATATATCATAGTATCCTAAAAAATTAGTTTAATTCATTAAAAGTTTCATATTATATTTATTTGGGTATTTATAATATCAATTATTTTAATTTTTCACTATTATAGTAATTACTGCATCTTCATTGTGTCATAAATAAAATAACTTATTTAATGTCTAAAAATTATAATTAAATTATCATTATGTAGTAAATCTTTTTAGCTTTCTAATGAATATTTATAATCTAAAATCCAACATATATAACCCTATGTAACAATTGTTTTTCTAAAAGATATATTCTTGTGTCATGTTTGTATTCATTTTAACTTAATTAAAATAAAGTGTCATTATCACTTACAAGTGGATCCATGGGGTCCCAAAATAGACCCAAAGATTCCCATGGTCGACCATGTATCAACCAATAGGGTTAAGACATGTTTTAGGGTAATTTAGTATTATTATAATATTATTTTTTAACCCTTATTTACCGGATTTACCCTTAACCATGGTAAATAAAATATTTACCGCAGTAATTATTCACAATGTCTAAAAATAAAAGTTACCTATTTACACAATTTGAACATCCTGATTCCAAATATGGAATACATTTTCCTAAATTCAAAACACAGAAGTGGCAGAAATTAATTTAAAATTAATTCCCGCTGTCAAAACAAAAAGCGTGTTTTTAAGAGATAATAACTATCAAAAGATTGACACTCGTTTATGTTCGGTTTAATTGTAAAATTATGTCCAATGACCAACATTATATTAAATGGTAAAAATATATTCTAAATATACTTTAAAACCACTCAAATTCATAATTTATCACTATTAATTATTTTGATTAAAAAAGTTGTTTTTAATTAAAACTTAGTAATTTTCACTATTCATCAAAATATGAAAGTTATCCGAAATGTACCAAAATTTCACCTTAGGCTAAATTCGATATTCCGAATCCAAAAATGAAGTCCATTTTGAAATATAAAATATATATAATTTCAAAAGGTAGGTATTACTATTCATAACGGCTGGTTTGATTGGTTGTGGTGTGTGTTAGAACTCGAAGTTGCGTACAACACACACTACTGTATTATTCAAAGGAAAGTGTACCGTGGAAGCTTGGGATGTTTCATTTTAAATTTTTTTTTGATGTCCCCATTTAGTCAAAAAGTTTAAAATATTGTATTTAAAAAGTTTTCACTATTAAAAGTTGATAAAAGTGCAATACTGAAAATGAATCTGTTCTTGCATTATGTCTAAGAAACTCATAATATGGATTCTAAAATTATAAGGATTATATAAAGTTTAAAATTTAGTTAATACTATTCATAACCCCTTTTGAATGTATTTTTTTTGTAAGTCATTGTGTGATTGAACTCGGTGCTGCGTATAGTGCAATTTATTGAATTATTTTGAAGAAATAACACGCTATGAAATCTTGGGGTGTTACAGTGGATCATGATCCTCTCATTTTACCTCTTGTAGTTCTTCCTAAGAAAACTCCTCTTGATCGTTCATTTGGCATTGATTCTCTATTTAGGGATATTTTTCTGAGGTTTATTCAAACCTTTTAGGGTGCCTCTCGTGCTTCCCTATCTATGGAAAACCTTACATGGGAATTTCATTTAAAACATCCTCCCACTTTCTTTAGGGATAGTAGTCCTGATGTTGTAGATTCAGGAATAGAAGATATGATATCCATTTTGATCATCCTGAGATGCCTCTAAAGTGGAGGGTCAATATTCTTACCTACATGATTCATGACTCTTCCAAGTATTTGTGGGATGTTGAATCTTAGTTAGAGCATTATTGATACATATTCTAGGAAGACTTCTAGATGGAATTCTTGGATCACATTTTTTTCGACCCTGAGAGTGTATCGATCTAGGGATTCTTTCATCTTTAGTAGGGTTCCATTAATGTTATTGAGTATTCTAATCATTCAATGGGGCTTCAACATTTCTCTCCATCTCTAACAGGTGATGAATTAACTACTGTGAAGTGTTTTGATGATGGGGTTGTATACGATTTCCACAAGTAAGTGAATGTATTTCAATTGTGTACCATTATTGAAATAGTGAACTGGGCCTTGATCAGAAAGTAGAATCTTATAGAAGATGGTTCTGTGAGCCAGGTCACTTCTATTCCACCTCAGGGTGATGGTTCTATAGTATGTAAAATGAACCAATTAAAGGGTGCATGTGGGTGTAGTTCTAGAAAACTGAAACATACTAGAAATTTTATTATATGTCAACAATATGGTTGGATAGGCTAGATGAAGCCTAAATGCATGAGGAAGTCAATAGAATGTCGACCTTGTATTAGGATGGGTCTTCTAAAGTATTTCTTCCATTCCATTCTTCTAGTATATAGTGTCTGGGAATATATACCATCACCATTATTAGGTATAGGATTTGTGACACCACGTCAGGCTGGGAGTTGTTCCTCTACTAGACTATAAGGACATGGTAGTAGTGGTTGTGGTTGAGACAGTCTAGATTCAGATCATATGTGACAATAGTGTGGATCTGCTCAGTCTAGTCAGGTTTTATGTCGTGTTTTTTGTACATGCCATAGGAATACAGTGTAGCTAGATCTAGGGGATCAGATTCTAGGGCCATCAATGGTTAGTGGTACTATCCTGGTAATCTATACTTTAGTTTCTATTGTTTCAAATAAAGGTGCATTGCACTCTTTCATATCTCTTACATCTGTGGAAAGCCATCATCTTACTATCATGTATATTAATAGAGTTACGTCTCTTGTCACTCTGCTAGGGGACATAATATATGGAATATTTCAGTTTCAGGAGTTCCCACTTGAGATAGATTGGTATGATTTCTTCTGAAATTTCATTGTCCACGAGATGATTGGCTTCAACGTCATCCTTTATATGGATTGGCTTGTTCTTTATCAGGGCCATGTATATTTCAATCAATGTCTATTGGCTTTAACAACACATACTTGCATCAATGCTTTATAAAGGTGAGTGGGATACTAGGAAGATCAAGCTGTAACCAAGCAGACTAGGCATGGTAGGGTGACAGCTCAGTTAGCGAGTCTCATTATGAGTTATTGGGGAATATAATTAGAATAGTTCCCTTCTATTGTGGATTGATTCAGGGATGTTTTTCATTATTATTTCTCTATCTTTCCTCCTAAGAGTGAGGTTAACCTCACCATTGATCTCTTTCCAAGTGTGGAAATAGTGTCCATTCCTCTATATAGGATGGCATTTACATATCTCTAAGAACTGAAGAAGCATCTTTAAGATCTTGAAGCTAAGAGTATTTTTAGAACCAGCACATCGTCATGGGGTTCACCTGTCCTTTTCTTTGAAAAGTTGGATGGTACCTTGGGATTTTGTGTGGATTATAAGCAGTTGAATCAACTTAATGTGAAAAATTGGTATCCATTACCTCGTATAGACAACATCTTTAAGTGGCTCTGAGGAGAAAAGGTTTTCTCTGAGATCGATATCAGTTTGGCTACCATCAGGTATGTGTATGGACATCAAATATAACACATACTACATTCTGGAGAAGGTATGGCTTGTACGAATTCTTGGTTATACCATTCGGTATGACGAACATGCTGGTAGTATTTATGCATTTGAGTAATTTATTTCTTCAGTTGTATCTTGATTCCATTGTAGTATACTTCATAGACAACATATTGGTGTACTCACATACTAGAAATGACCATGCAACCCATCTGGATATCATATTGAGTACACAAAGAGAGAAACATCTTTATTTGAAGCTTAGTAAATGCCACTTCTGGATTAGTAATATTCACTTCTTGTAGATATAATATTAGAGGAAATAATGTATGTTTACCTAGAGAATGTGAGAGTTTTAGTTTCTTGGGAACGGTCTAGGAAAGTGTTTGTTATATGAATATTATTAGGGATTGCAGGATATTACATGATTTTTATCCAGGAATTATCTTTCTTATCAAAACCTCTTATATCCTTAACTAAGTAGGGTTTATAGTTCTTATGGACAGAAACTTGTGATAATTTTTTTTAGTTTTAAAAGGAAGAATCAATTCATCTTCAATTATGAAACTATAAAATATGAATAAAAGTTATGAAAATTTTGATGATGCTTTGGATATTATGCTAGGAGTAGTTCTAATGCATGGTGACTAGTTCATTACATTTGTATCTCGCCAACTATGGCATCATGGTAGAAATTATCCTACACACGATCTCAACATAGAAGTCGCGGTTCATGAACTTCGTTCATGGAGGCATTAACTATTGGGTGAGTGGTTCATTTTTTACATGGATAAAAATATATTAAAGTATAACTCCACATAGAGAAACATGAATTTGAGGCAACAAAAGTGGCTGGAATACCTATAGTCTTTTGATTTTGATCTTTCTTATACCCCTAGTAATGGAAATTTTGTGGCTAATTCATTGAACACCAAGACTCATAAAAAATCCATTCAAGTTTCCATAAGTGAGTGGTAGATGATAGTTATGATTTTTGAGTTTCATCTGGAGTTTCAAGAGTATCATGAGAAACTAGTTCTAGTAACACTTGCAGTGAAATATTCTCTTCTAGAATGAGTTTGGATACAGTGGTTATTAGATTCTGAGGGTCTCATTATGAGGGAGAGTGTCACTGGAGAAAACTCACCTCCGAGTTGGGTTTTTGATGATAGAGGTAACTTTTTCTAAAGTGGCCATGTTTGAGTTCCTTCTGATATACAATAGAAGCTGATGATGGAATATCCGGCCTAAAGTTGGTTATTTCATCTTGAGATTTCCAATATGTATTGGGATATTCATCATTAGTTCTAGTTTCCATGTATGAAGATGCAAATATCGGGATTCATCACTCAGTGATCCACCTGTTAGTGGGTGAAGGAAGAGTACCCGTGACCTATTTGGATTTTGCAGCCTTTATCCATTCATAAGTTTAAATGGAATGATGTCAATATGTATTTCATTATAGGGTTTCAAAGATGTCATCAAGGTAGTGATATAGTATGGGTGACAATCGATATGATGACCAAAGTTACTCACTTTTTTCCAATACAAGAGACCTACTCTTTTGATTAGTTGGGTATACATTATATCTGGGAGATAGTGTAAATTCATGGAATACCATGATATATAGTTTCAAAATAAGATGCATAGTTCACATCATGGTTTTGGAAAGGGTTATAGAAAGCACTGGGTTCACAGGTGCTCTTGAGTACTACATATCACCCTCAGAGTGATGGGAAGTCCGAGTGGGTGATTTGGGGGTTAGAGGATATGTGTAGGGCTTGTAACCTTTATTTTCGAGTTTTATGGGAGAGAACATTCCTCTAGTTGTGTTTTCCTTTAATAATAGATTCCATCCCTCAATTCAAATGGCTCCACATGAGGCTCTCTCTGGTAGACTGTTCTGCTCACCACTATACTGACTAGAGGTTGGGCTGGTAGCTCTTTTGGGTCCTCTTATTAATCAAGAGACATCAGAGCAAGTCCATATAATTCAAAAGCATATGGCTATAGCTCAATAAAGGCATAAGTCTTATACCGATCATTATCATAGACCTATAGAGTTAAAGGTGGGACATCATGTATTTCGATGTGTTTCACCACATTTGGGAGGTAAAAAAATTAGGAGAAAAGGGAAGTTATCTCTAAGATATATCAGTCTTTTCGAGGTAGTGGAGAGAGTTGGGATGGTAGCCTATAGATTGATATTTCCCTAGAGGTATCATTTCATGCATGAAATCTTCCATGTATCTCTGCATCGACAGTGTTATCGAAACTCATCACATTCATTTGATCCTAACAATATCGATCTCGAGTAGGATACATCCTTTGAGGAGCATCCAATATGTATCATTGACTATAGTAAGAATGTCCTATGAGGTAGGTCATTTCCTTTAGTCCAACTATTATGTAATCATAGATGAGTTAGGAAAAACCTAGGAGTGGGAGGCCAATGTATATGTGCAGTGCATGGAACTCTTTTTAGATGACATTGTACCACCCTCAGAAGAGAAAATATGGGATGAGTTATTCTATGGAGGGAAGAGTGTAACATCCTATTAATATCAAAAGTTATGAACCATTTAATTTTTGGACTAAATTCCTCAATATGTCCATTATTTTGATTCCTATGAAGTTAAGATAGGTCTCAGGGGTGTTTAGGGCTCCTTTGAAGCTCAGAGCCCTGAAAATGGGAGAAATAGTCACGGTCGCATGGATTCTCAAACTGTATGAACCAAGGTACACTTTTGTGTGGCCAGGTTCAGGTCTCAAATAGTGTAAAATGAATAGTCTAAGAATTGTTAATCAAATTTTGTTCCTACCCATGGGAGGTTCCCCAGTGAAGAATAACATTCTTCATGGTTGGCACAAGATTTGGCTAAACATGTGGCCAAATCATGTGACCGCTGATGTGTGAGAAATGTTAAATTAGCAATTCTAAATCCATTTATCTATCCCTTATCACATTGACTCGAGTTTCTCATCATTTCATATTTACTTGAGGCTACTCTTCACCTCTTTTGTGGTTTTGGTCACCCTCTCTCAATATGGATCTATTTCCATTAGCTTTGGAAGCTACAGACTCCTCTCGATAAGCACTCCCTTCCACACCTCATGATTTCTTGGTTTCTCTAACCCTCATTATGTTATCTCCATTTAATGGATTTTATCTCAATTTTTGGGGTTTTCTAAAATCAAATGAATTCTTCCACCTTAGGATGAATCAGTCCTTGCTACCAGACAAGGGGAGTACTATGACCACTTGGTAGGGCGTCTACTATTTTTCATGTTCATTTCATGTCTTTTTGGATGTTTCACAATTGTTCCTCCCATTAGAACCTTTTAATGAGGCTTATTATCATGTATTAAATTGATTGGATTGTTTTCCCAAGACCATTGGGTCTATAGATTTTGGGGAAACCCATATTTAGGGTGTCTGACTTGGATCCATCCATCCCTTTGGGTGAGCCAACAAAAATGTCCTACTTCTCTACATGTGGAAAAAATTTATGTGTGTGAAAACATGATAATTCCATAATTTAATTAAAGAAATTAGAATGAGAAATGTACCATGAATGGGCCTATCTTGATGTTTCTTAAGATTTAACATATTTTTTATCCTATGTAATGTTTCTTATACCATTGACATAATTGATGACTCGATGAATGCAACAAGACTTACATGATAAAATTTTCATTTCAGGTTACATGAGTACCTTTCTTTAATGAAATCCATATACCTTGTGTTAAAAGATTATACTTCAGGCTATATTTCATGCTTAGTTGTATTATACTCAAATTTACACTTTTATTCCATGCTCTTTATACCGATGCCTTATGTTAAGTTCTTATTCCATATTTGGTACTCTTGTTTGACCCTTTTAAATGTTCCAAATGGAAGGGGATTCTTAGAAAATATCATTAGATTGAGTCTAAAAAAGATCAGTGATGAAATATTGGTAAGAGGCTTGTTAATGCCAAAATCCTTTCATATATCATTGTGTATGAAATTGTTTTGTTTCTTATTCCCTTTTTAGCAGATGAATCATATGAAATTCCAAGTTAAACTTCCTAGATTGTTAAATTGAGTTTTATGTGTTGATATGAAATTTTGTATGGATTATTCCATGTATATTATACCTCATACCTTTCTCTATATTATTTAAATTTTTATTTCCCTTCTTTATGAAATGATCCATTTTTAATTCATAATAAATGTATAGATTGTTCAAAAAATATCATTCGTTCTTGAGATTACTTTTTTTTTGGAAAAAAATCATAAATTAATTGATATATATTTATGTCTGTTTTGATATGGAACTTGTTTTAGGCTGGGAGGGAACTTGGGTTCTTTATTAAGGACCCATGGATGGACATTTAGTGCACGATGGCTTAAAAACTGACATGTTGGGGTGTTGTTTTGGCTTTCCAAGAAAGGGATTATCAATAGATTTCATATTGTCCCAAGTGATACCAGTTCCCATGGGGAATAACCATATACAGACCATTTGGAAAGATGGGTACGACATACCTTTGGTGATACCTGGTCCCCTTGTGAGATAACTAGAATGGACTCGGTAGTTACCATTCCTCGTAGCGATACATTGGATTTTGTAAGGGTCAACATGGATGATCTCATTGGGATTGGCATATATTGGATATTCTCATTGTGATACTTGGGATTCTTTTAGATCACCATGGATGGTCATATGACTCTCCTTTATGTTTTAGATGAATGTTTTGATTGCATTGTCTGTTTTATTGTTGAATCATATGAGATGCATACTTTAAGATTATATGAGCATACTAATGGACATTTGGTACTTATTATTTACATTAAAACATACTTGATGACATGTTATTGAGACCCCAATATAGAGCACAAGTTTGGGGTATTATTTGTTATTTTCCTTTTTACTATGGGACATGTTATATATTGTGACCTTCATGGGAATCTTATTCAAACTTCTGGTATAGGCTGAAGTAGATTGCATGGAATGGGTGTCTGTTTAAGAAATCGTACCAAGATGTGGTTTTTTATTTAATTTCATCTATGAAATTTATTATATCAAACACATAATCTTTCATTTATACCATGAAATGGAATGGCCTAGACACCATTTGTGATGGCCTACTAGGATTATGTCTGACACCCAACTCGGTAGTCGTTTGGTAAACGAGTAGACATTATGATCACATGTATAGATAATGGTAATCATGATGCTTTGTATGCTTGAGTTTCTTACTATTTAAAATGGAGATTTTGGGGTTGAGGACCAAGACTATGCTCAATATATTGTATAGTAGTTTTTTTTGTCTTTTGTAGTTTTTGATACCATATAGTATATTATTGTACCCCCATATCCTATGATTTAATTTTTAATATAGTTTCAAGAAATTAAATAATGGTAATTTTTTGTATATATTATTGATATTCAGTTTCCATTTGTTTCTTTTTATTTCATGACTGGTTCATTTACTTCCATTGATATTTGATTATTTATAAGTATCTTTTACTTAACATATTTTTTCTACCACAATGTTATACTTAATCATATTAGGGAATAGTCTCCCCACTAAAATACCTAGGTACCTCACCACTAGTTGGAAGCCTCAGTCATTGGGGGATATGCGCTTGAGTTCATGTGTCCAACTAGCCTCAGGGAAAAGATAAGTGGCATCTAAGACTGGGATACTACAAATATTGAGTGAGAATGTCACATGAAATGGTTGTCCTTATCCTCTAACAGCCTATATCAAACACATATATATTTAATGAAAATGTTACATATAACATTGATATCTCATATATATATATATATATAAACAACTGATCTATATAAAACACATGCATTAGACATCAACTGCAGCCTACCACTTTATACGGAAATATCAATGAAAAATAGACATTCAACACGATTCCAAACCCAATAGATAAAAGACACTAGATTTATCCTCCTCATTCTTCATCCTACTTTATACATCTACAATCAAAATTTTAATTTCAGTAGTCACAAACTAACATGCCCCACATGAATCACAAAGAATCTCCATCCATTAGCTCTAAGAAATCCACACTATATCCACATACATTAATACCATATCCAAAAATTGAATTCACTATATAAACACAACATGTGTGAGCATAAATCACATGGAAATGTGTGTATAAACATACCCAGTTGGATTACCTAAAATGGAAAAGGGAATACCATGATACAAGACATCTCAAAACTCTATGTATGAGATAGTAACTAGGAATAAAGAAAGAAAGGATCCAATTTTGTTTAAGCACAACAAGTATTAGTGATTTTCATTTTGCAATTCATCTAATATAAAATCCTTGAAAGTCATATATCATGTGAGACTAAGGATTCTCATAGAACTAGAAGGCCAATAAATTTTGAATTTTGTATCCTAGTTTGAATTTCATCTTGATGGAAACAAAGAGGTTCCTAATTAGTCAAATGGTGTGATGTATCCAATCATCTCTGGATCAATAACTTCTACATCACCATTGGGAACCATAAACGATGGGTATCCACTCCTCAGTAATGTAAACAATCCAATCAAAGAAGTAATACACCATACTACCCACCAAATTCATGTAAACTATCCAAAAAACTCATAGGGTAGCTCATGTTATTATCAATAATAGATCTTGGAGAAGAGGGTATTGAGTCCTCCAATCATAACAACCTAGTTATGAGAAAATCATGTATCCTTAAAAAAACTATTATGCTGGTACATGTGGCTCACTAGAAAACCCCTCATTCAATGAATTACCAACCCTATTAGAGGTTCTTGTTCCCTAACTGAGCCCTTAGTTGGTGTGGATATCAATCCTCTAGATAGAGGATCGCAGACGCTAACTATTTATTGTGAATATTGTCTCCACCTATAGGTCTACCCATAGATAAATGATTCAACACCCTAGGTATTTTAGGGGAATACTAACGCCGACTGTAGGATTGGAAATATGAACTAATACCCTAGTTATATAGGGATAATACTAATCCTTTATGGAAACCAACCCATTTATAGAGGATCCTAAAAAACAAGTAAATGTGAGAATAACGAATCATCTTATATGATGAGGTTACGCTAATCTCTATGCCTAAACCTCATCATCAACCCCATGGATATATATTTAAAAACCATATATCTCAACTCAAAAAATTTAGTCGGATTACTTAAGAGAGAATTAAATATATATATATATATATATATCTTTTGTAATATAATCTGGATAGTCTATTTATTTTTTTTAAATCAGACACTATGTGATAAATTTGTCAAAATTACAACTTATGTAAGAAATAAGACCACATAGAGTCCTTTAGGCTTTCCATTTTGTGCATTGATGGTGAAGTAACACACCATTGGTTAGAGTGGTGTCCTTATTTATTAATGGGATAAGGGGAGGGTGGTACCCAATAATGACATAGTGCATCACCTGATGAGGCCAGGTTTGGTTGAGTCACAATGACCCCTAGGTTAGGGCCCACTAGACTACACCCAAGAAATGTTCTTTAATCTCTAGGTTGACCTTGGTGGTTGGTCCCAAGCACTGGCTAGACCAATGGCCAGGCTACTATTGCTTAGGACCACCGGTAGGAGAACTCTGGTCCATGTCCCATTGGCCAGTCAAATGCCACCCCTATACACATTGTAGCCTCACACTATAATGTCTCCTCATCCTCTGTATCCACAGTAGTTATTGAATACCTTTATACTAACCTCATTGAATCACCTATAGTTGTTATTATTGTCTTTTTTACCTTATAACTCCAATATTACCACATTATATCTCCCTCTCTTGGACCATCCAAGATGCATTCCATTATCTATATCATTACCTCTATTTCCTTTTATCCCCATTGAAAATTTTCACTCCCCACTAGCTCTCTCTCATCAATCCACCATAATACAAATGTCTCCTTTCATTCACATACAATCATACCTCGCCTCTCTACCACATTCAACCACTATGGTTAGAGTCCCATCAGTCAGACAAACAACCGGGAAATAAAATAGATGGAATAAAGAGAGTGTGACAAATGGATAAAGGGAGAAGAGAGGAGAGATATGAACACTCACACCTTCATCAATCATCCTTTGAAATCACATAAACTCCAAGATAAAATTAAGGGTAAAAGTATCTCTACTAAATAAATTCCATGGCATAGGGGTTGACGATTTACGAAGGTGAATCCAAGAAACATAATGAGAATTATAGGAAATAATAAAAATAATATACCAAATTTAACCAAAAAGAATACACGTTCAAAATAACAAACTCATTATAAGATACATGAATAATGGGGAAATTTAATGTAATAAATAACAATATTGGGTTATGATTATCCATTGACTGGTATCATTTATTGGTCAATAATCAGTAGTGATTCAATTTAATAATTTTTTCTTTTAGATTACATGACATCCTTCTGTATTATCCAAATGTATTTATATCTCTCCGTCTAGTTTTTATTTAAAAAACCCATAGGATTTGAGAATATATATAATAAAAATGGAAATATCTTGGTCTAAAATACTTAATAACTAATTAGTTGGTTAGTTAATTCAATTAATTTAATTAAACATTATATATTTGGTGGCCCAAAATTTAGTGATCCATTAAATTGTATGGCTGACTTTTAGATTCTAAAGTATCATAGGGTTCCCCTCTTAGGGTTTTCTCTATTACTAGTTCTCTTCCTTCTAGGGGTGTTTACATTTTTATTGGAGATGCGCTTGGCCCCCACTTCTATATAAACCCTCAACTATATTTCCTTGTTCTTATTGTTCTTCTTATTTTGTTCTCAGTGTAATAAAATTATAATGATTTCTTTCTTTATGAATGAATGTTATACCTCACTATTCATAAACCCCTTACTTTGGAGGTAGCAGTGGTGTCAATATTCTCATCCAACACTCTATTCTAATGAAAAATAATTATTCCCCATAAACAAAAGTATAGGGTTTAAAAATAATATATTATACATAATATATTATTATTTATTATCTTCAATTCACATAATTTCATGAAGGCTTAGCTAAGGTGTAATCACTATACAATGAGATCAATGGAATCATCAGGAGAAAAAAATTGAGGTCACCTACTAAGGAAGTTTTGTTATTTTACCCATAGGGATGTATCAGAACATAGAAACCTTGTATTTTAGTTATGTATTGATTGGGAAAACCAAATTTCACATCACACAACCCAACTTGAAAAACCTTTTTTCTACTAAAAATGAATCTTATAGGTTCCTATGAAGGATGCTATCCAAACAACCTCATGTAGAAAACAACTCACCTTCACACACACACTCTCAATAATTGGAGATTCTTCAAATATAAAACATAGTACACCACTAAATAAAAAGGGAATATAGTTTTTTTTGTCGATTATGTCAGCTCCAACTCATCTTGATGAATAACCTTAATGAAAACTATTATATTCTCTATGGGGATCAATCTATTCCTGTACACCAAAAACCTTTTTCCATATAAAATTCATCACATCTAATAGGATGAAGAAAAAACTTGAACCATAAATACCCATATTTGGATGGTCTATAAAGAAGTTTATCACTAGTTTGAGTGCCCCGATCTACCTTTGAAAAGGCATTCTTGTTGGTTTTGTTTTGATAGAAACTCATCTATGCTACACTCCACTAGAAATTGCATAAGAAATATTTTTCACTAACACCATAAGAGTTGTAAGGCCATAATATACCACTCCATACCTACATTAATTCCATCGTAAAAACATAAATACAAGGAAAAAACTCTATTATCACTAACTCATAGTATATGAAAACATGGGCATCCTCCCTCTTCTTATTTTCTAACACTTGTTTTATTACTTCATCCATATCCTAATGATCAATAGGTCAATTTCCTCTAGTGAAGAGAGTTTTGAATGTGAGTTCCCTAGACCCAACTTTTTTAATACTTTGATTACTGTTACATGTATTCAGTTTGTTTTTATACATGTGTTTATCTTTCCATGATAGTGTAGATACTTCTGCATCCACTTTGTTTATGGCCTGGTCCTTAGATTACCTGTCTCATCAAATGGTTTTATCAGGTCCTAGTCTATAATGAGAACCCTAAGATGCCATGATTGTAATCTTAAAGTAACGTCCTATGGTTCAGTTAGATCATTCTGAAAGGACAAAAATGATGTCTGACCATCAGGTTCTGGGGGCTCATAAGCATTGAGACTTCTTCTCAGGATGTTCGTACTTGATGATCTTTAGCTATTGAGATCATGAGGACAGACCCGCTTAATAGGAACACCACATGTTTCGGTGTCATTGTTCATTCCTATCTACAGACATGTGTAATGGCCTCCTGACTTGAGAACATTACCAATGAATGCCATTTAATTACGTACATTTTATATAAGGTGAAAACCATGATGACATATTCATGGTGAGGTAGTTTGTATTGGGTACGTAATTAATTTCATGGCATTGATTGAATGATCGAGAAAGGATTTGTCACTTCTGAGTTCAGGAAGAGATATCTCGGGCCTGGTTGATTATGATGGTTTCACCTTCAATAAATCCATGGCCATGGTAATCGAAGGTAAGACCATCCGGACAAATTAACAAACAAAATAAAGCATATAAATAATGATGACACTAGTATTCATTCTACTTTATTGAGATATCAATGACGAAGAGGTTATATTACACAGACCGTGTTTGTATGATGACATTTGTTGCTTTGACTTTGCCTTATCTCAATAGGAGCCTCAATAGGTTTCTAGACCCCACTCTAGGTCCGTGGTAATATTAACTTCAATTGAGATAAGGTCCTAGAGGGTCACCCACAATAGCGCCGTGAGAATCTTCCCTATTCTGGGAATAGGAATTTAGAGCTTGGTTGGCCCCACCAAAGGGTCCGAGCACTATCCAAGTTCTATGGATCACTATAGAATAAATAAATTCAGTAATTATTCGGGTTTAGAATAATTTGTTGAATTTATTTATAACATTTATTTACATGTTATATAGTAAATACAAGTATTAATATTATTCAAATGGATTTAAATATCCATGGTTCCATTAATATTAGCAAGAGTAATGAGTTGAGTTAAAGACTCAAATTTATCACGTAATATATTTATATATATTACAAGTAAGTGATAAATTGTAAATATTATTTATGGAATAATTTTATTTTTCATAAATAATTATTTATATCACTAATATAGCTGGCGTCTATTACACGGGGGTCGGGAACCTATATCGCATGTTTTAAACACTCCCTATATAAGTGAGAGAGAGGCTCTCCCAATATTATTATTCATGTGTCAAGATTGAGAGATTCTATCTCCTATTAGAATCTAGAGGGAGTCTCTCAAGAAAAGAAGGATCTTCAAGATCATCCATCTCAGATTGAAGTTCCTTCCTTTATGGTGATCGTTTCTGCGCTGAAGTGAGCGTCGATGATCCACGCTAGCACCCGGATCTTGAAGAACGGCGTGTGAGAAGATACGTGAGGTGTGTGTGGACAATCTAGAGGGCTTCGACATCGGGGTCTTCGAGCAATGATCGCCGGAGACCTGTGGCAGACTTGCACACGTCAATTCTGAACAAGGTAAACATTCAGTTTAATTTTTTCGTGCTCTGTATAAACCTTGTGAGATCCTCAGACCATGTTGGGACAAGATCAATGGAGTTGACAGGGTTATGTCACTCTAGTGATGCAAAAAGTTTTAAATTCACAGCCCACCGGCTTCCGCTGGCCAGTCCCATAACCTAACAGCGGTATTAGAGCGACCGCAAGGTTTTTTTGAGTCAAAAACATTAAAATGCATTAAATTTAATTGTGGGGTGTTAATACGGTTCATTCGGATTCGACCACATGTCATTTTGTTTTTGAATGATCAACTTACGATCATTTAAAATATTTAATCGGATCGACATCCTGTTTTTCCATTCATTTGATGTTTATCTCAAATTGAGAAATAACATCAAATATATATTTTATTATATTTTGTAATAAAATATTTTCTAATAAATATATTTTTATATTTTTTATAATAATAAAATAAATGAGGGAGGGGGACCAAGACCAAGACCTCAAATTGGGGTCTTCATGCTTTTAAATAAATAAAATGGGATGAAAAGACCCCAAAATGGGGTATTCTACCATTATTTAAAAAAAGGGGGTGGCCTTATTTGTCTAAAAGACAAATAAAATAAAAAATAAGGAGAAAGACCCCAAAGGGGTCTTCTCACTCCCGGTGCATAGGAGGAAGGCAAACCCTAGCACCTCCCCTCCCACCAGACCGCATCCAACCGGCCGCCCCAACCCCTCCATGCGTTGGTCTCCTCCTCTCCTACCGAACCGGCCAGCTGTGCCGGCCTATTGCCTCGCACTGGACCCCACCTCGTGCCGGCCTCCTTCCTTGTGCTAGACCCGCTCCATCCGACCGCCCCGAGCCTGTGTCGGACCTCCTCCAGTCGGCTGCCGACCACGCTTCGGCCTTCCCTTCCACAACGGACCGGCTCCAACCAGCCACCCCGAGCCTGCCGGCCACCCAGAGCTCACCGGACGGGCTGCGCCGCGCTGTCTAGACTGTCCCAGACCAAACAGCCACCTCACCGGCTCACTGGAGCAGTGAGCAGCCGACCTTGTGGCTGGCTGTCCTCTTTCATGGCCTCCTTTCCCTCACCTCGGACCACACCGGGAGATGCAGCTGCTACGGGAGTCGTTGGACGCTGCGTTCATGTCGCGGTCACGCTGCGGTCACACCGCAGTACCCTATTCCAGGATGACATCCCATGGCAGTACGCATTTCTGCTGGATTCCTCTCCGGCTAGAGGTGACCCTGAATTAAATTAATTTTAATGAATTTAGTATTTTTAAAATAAATTAATTTAAATTTATTTAGGGGTTCAAATTATTTAAATACAAAATATTAATTTAATTTAAATTTATAATTGAATTAATGGTCTAATTTAATTTTTCGAATTAAAATTAAATTTAAAAATGGAACGAAGAAAATAAATTATTTGAATTTAATCAAATTCATTTAATTTTTTAGAACACTATTGCATAATTTAAATTTATTTCAATTTAATTTTATTGTTCTTTTACCCCGACTGGTCTTCAGAAAGTGACTGACCTATGTATTTCTGGCATTTATTTATTTACTTAATTATTTATTCAATGCGTGCGATGATTGTAATATTTAATTAGATAAATGACGGACTGTGAATTGTTTCTTAATTCAAATATTTATAAGAGCTTGTGGGTCCATTGCACTAGTTGTATTTTGTACCCCAGACCCCCTCACCAGCGTGCGAGTATATTTTTAATTATTTGGTGATGATCCGAGAGGCAGACCCCACCAAGTTGAGGTGGTAGTCCAGACAGGAGTTGGGTGCTTTTCACTTGGGCCAGTATCGACACGAGTCATGTATTAGCTCAGGTATGGATGCACCTAGGTGATGATTGATCAGTTAACAATCGATCATTATAGAATTCTCAAGACCAGTCATAATGCATGATTTACTTTATGCAAAGTTTATTATTTTATGTATCTGCATGATTATTTCATGATCACATAGGATTTTAAACAAGATAAAATGCATAAAGTTGTGACGAATAATATTCTATTGCATGTTTAGTTGTGAGCGCGACAACCCAGAATGAACATAATAAATAGAAAAGTATTATATTCATCAATTAATATTAAAAATCCCTCAAAAATATATTAAGTCTAAATGCCTTAAATTTCTCACATCTAAATAAAATCATCTGTTTTGGTTCTCATCAGCCTTAATTGAGAGTGCCTCTTACTACCGGGGCTTTTCCATTAGAGAAATGGGTCGTCTTAACTACAGTGAGTATTCAAGGGTTACCCATAGATAACATGCTATCACTTTAAAGGAAAAAGGTTGATGGAATCATGTTCAATTTTTAAAACCTGAGACTTTACTAAACTACACAAGGAACCACAAGAACAAGTGGTTGGCCAGCATAGCGCCTACCTTGAAACCCTCCAAGTAGTGTGATAGCCCTAGCTTGTAGACTATGAGGGTGGTTTTGAGGATCATTTCCACTAGAAAGCTCAAGAAATAGAGTATTATGAATCAAATAGTGATGGATAATCAGGTTCGTTAAAATAGTGGGAGACATTAAATGATATCATAATTTATTAATCATAAAATGTAAAAAGGAAATCAAGACAAAGTACTAACTGCTAAATGTTTATCTGAGGTAGATTCAAAAGGGAAATCACCAACACCACATGTACTTTATCACTATGATCGATCTTGGATAATGAAAATATCCTGACCGGCAATAACTTCTAGGAGTGGTACAGGTTCTTGCACATAGTACTATGCCAAGAAAGGATGTTATATGTGCAGGAATCCCCAATTCCTACTAAGCCTCCTTAGGTAGCAAGCAAGACAGAAAAAGATAAATGGATAAAGCATGTAGATGATGTTCTTGATGTAAAATGCATTATGATGTCATCTATGTCCAGCCAATTACAAAAAAAATGCATGAGGAAGATGACACATAGAGGATGCATTCACCTCTCTAAGAACTATATGAGTAGAGGGCTAGGAAAGAAATGGATGAGATCTCAAGTGCGCTTTATAAGTGCAGGCTAGTAGAAGGGCACCAAGACTGTCCTCACGTACTCAAGATGATTGGGTATATTGACAGTCTTGAATCCCTTGGGTTCAAACTGGACCATGAACTAGCTATGGATCTCATTATTTCCTCTTTACTGTCAATCTTTTCAATTTTCATTATCATTTATAATATGAATGATATGAAAAAGTCTCTCCCGAATATTTTGGCATTAGTTCGCCAAGCTGATAAGGACATGAAAAACACCAATTAAACTATCCTTATGGTGAACAAGAAAAACAAGGGCAAGTCAAAAGGGTCTAAGGCCAAGTCAAGGCCAAAGACACCAATGCATCATACTATAAAGAAGCCAAGGATTCAGAGGAAAAGTAATGACCAGGAAGCTGTCTGCTTTGGATGTGGCAAGAAAGGCCACAGGAAGAAGAGTTGTAGAGCTGGGAAGAAGAATCTAGTTAATGCTTCCACTTCATGTATTTTTTTCATTGAATGTAATCTATATTTATCTACAAGTTGGGTATTGGATATGACATGTGGTTCACACATTTTTATTCATGTACAGGAAACAGGTAGGTTCAAGAAGATTTCAAAAGGTCAATTGGATCTCTAATCTAAAAATGGTGCAAGTCGGTTAGCCTTTGCAGTGGGATACTATCACTAGACATTAAAAACTGGTTTGGTTCTTGTTTTAAACAATTTCTATTATGTACCATATATTACCATGAACATTATCTATATGTCATGTTTAGACACTATGGGTTTTTATTTCATGTTTGGAAATAAGATTTGTCTCTTTATAGGGATAACATATGTTATGGTATGGCACATATTAACAATGGTTTATATATTCTAGAACTAGAAAACTCAGTAATGACAATCAATAACAAAAACAACCAACATGACTCAAATAATACTTGCCTATGGAACATTAGGATTGGTTATGTAAACATGAAGCGAATATGAAGATTACATCAAGAAGGGTATCTAGACTTGGTACAGATAGAACCCTTAGATGTATGTCATTCTATTTTATAAGGAAATATGACCAAAGAACCTTTCTCAGGAAAGGGAGAAAAAGCCAATGCAGTGCTGGAATTAATACACACCGATGTATGTGGTCCATTTCCAGTGGATTCAAGGGGCGGTTTTTATACTTCATTACTTTTACCGATGATTATAGCAGGTATGGATATATCTACTTAATGAAGTATAAGTTAGATTCCTTTTGGTTATTTAAGGAATACCAAAATGAAGTAGAAAACCAACTTGTTAAGAAGATAAAATCACTTCACTTAGAATGAGGAAGATAATATCTTAACCAAGCTTTCATTAATCACTTGAAGGAGTGTGGGATAGTATCCTAACTCACTTCTCCTTATACACCACAATGGAATGGTTTTAGTGAAAGGAGGAATAAGACCTTTCTTGACATGGTCAGATCAATGATGAGTCATATAATTCTTCCAATATTATTTTGGGGATACGCCTTGCAGACATCAGCATATACCCATAACTGAGTACCAACTAAAGAAATAGATGGGATTCCATATTAGTTATGGTATAAAATGAAACCCAATCTGAAACACATGCGTGTGTGGGGGTGCGAGGCATTTGTCAAGACTTTACGAAGTGAAAAATTAGCATCCAGAATCACTAAGTGCATCTTTATAGGTTATCCTAATGAAACTAGAGGATACTACCTATATAAAACATTTGATAGAAAAGTCATTGTGGCAAGATATGCCACATTTATAGAAAGAGATCAAATTTCTACTGGAAATAGTGGGAGCAAGATTAACTTCGATTAAGTTAATGCTCTAGATGTACAAGAGTTGGTAGATGAACAGTCTCCACATGAGAAAGTGGAAGAAAAAATTGTTCCTAATACACAGATATTATGTAGGTCTATGCGAGAGTTTAGAGAACCAAGTTGTTATAGCTTTCTTATCACCGAGTCAGCTGACACAGTATTACTTAAGGATGGTGAACCTCTAGCCTTCAAAGAAGCTGTAGAATGCAAAGAAGCAGCTAAATGGAAAGAAGCCATGAATTCTAAGATGGAGTCCATGTACCAAAATCCAGTTTGGATTTTGGTAGACCCTAAAGCCGATGTAAAGCCCATTGGATGCAAATGGGTATTCATGAAGAAGCTGGGCATGGATGGTAAGGTTAATACCTTTACATCAAGATTGGTTGCAAAGGGTTTCAGACAACATCAAGGCATTGACTATGATGAATCCTTCTTACCAGTGGAAATTCTTAAATCCATAAGAATAGTGCTTGTAATAGAATCCTTTCATGATTATGAAATTTGGAAAATGGATCTCAAAACTGCATTTCTAAATGGGAAGTTGGTTGAAGACGTCTATATGACTCAACCCGAAGGGTTTGATAAGTCAAAAAATTCCAATAATGTATACAAGATTTAGAGTTCCATCTATGGATTGATGTAGGCATCAAGATCATGGAATGTTCACTTTGGTGAGGCCATAAGAGATTTTGTTTTTGTCAAAAATGAAAGCGAGCCATGCGTCTATTAAAATGTTGAAGGGAATGCTATTTTTTCCTAGTTTTATATTTTGATGAGATATTAATCATGGGAAATTAGGTGAAAGTCTTATAGTCAGTTAATACTTGGTTAAATGAATGCTTATCCATGAAAGACATAGGTGAGGCGGCCTACATTCTAGTGATCAATATCTATTGAGATAGATCTCAAAGGCTCCTTGGCCTAAGTCAAAGTACATATAGTGAATAGGTACACAAAAGGTACAACACAGAACAATCCAAGAGAGGATTGTTACCTATGTCACATGGAGTAAGTCTCTCTAAGAAATTGTGTCCACAAACATAGGAGGAGATTGACAGAATGAGTAGAGTCTCGTAGGCTTAGGCAGTAGGTTATATCATGTATGCCATGCTATGTACTAGGTTTGCTGTTTCCTTTTCTTTAAGCATGGTGGATAGATATCAAGCCAATCTAGGAGAGATGCACTAGATAGCTATTAAAACTATCCTAAAGTACATAAGGCATACTAAGGATATGTTCCTACTATATGTAGGAGATGAGGAACTAATTGTCAGGGGATACACCGATGCTAGTTTCCAGACAGATCATGATGATACGAAATCGCAATCAGGATATATATTTTTTTCTGAATGGTGGTGCAGTGAGCTGGAGAAGCTTAAAGAAAGATGTGGTTGTTGATTCTACAGCAGAGTCTGAATATATTGTAGCTTCCGTTGCAGCAAAGGAATCAATCTGGATATGTAACTTTATCTCAAACATTGGTGTTGTACCTAGCAGTTCAAACCCAATTCCATTATATTGTGATAATACTGCTATAGTGGTGCTTACAAAGGAGCCCAGGTCTCACTAGAAGACAAAGCATATTCTTCAGAAGTTTCATCTCTTGAGGGATTTTACTCAATGATGTGAATTGACAGTTAGTAGATTAGCCACATAGGACAATGTGGAAGACCCCCTGACTAAAGTCATTTCTCAGCAGAAGAATGATTCACATGTGAGGACTAGTGGATTGAACCCTTATTTTAGTTGGTTGTAGTGAAAGTGGGAGTTTTGAAAGTGGGTTCCCTAGACCCAACTTGTTTTGTACTTTGATTACTGTTACATGTCTTCTGTTTGTTTTTATACATGTGTTTATCTTTCCATGATAGTGTAGATACTTCTGCATCCACTTTGTTTATGGAAATTTCCTTATATTACCTATCACATCAAATGGTTATAGCAGGTCCTAGGATATAATGAGAACCCTAAGATTCCATGACAGAAATCTTAAAGTAACGTCCTATGGTCCAGTAACATCATTCTGAAAGGATACAGATGATGTGTGACCATCAGGTGTAGGGGGCTCATAAGCATTGAGAATTATTCTCACGATGTTCACACTTGATGATCTCTCGCAATTGAGATCATGAGGATAGACCCGCTTAATAGGAACACCACATGTTTCTGGTTCCATTGGTCATTCCTATCTACAGACATGTGTAATGGTCTCTTGACTTGAGATCATTATCAATGAATTTAATTTAATTACTTACATTTGATATAAGTTGAAAACCACGGTGACAAAGTTTTGGTGAGGTATTTTGTATAGGGTACGTCATTAATGGCAAGACATTGATTGAATGATCGAGAAAGGATTTTCCGCTTCCGAGTTCATGAAGAGATATCTCGGGCCTGGTTGATTAGGATGGTTGCACCTTCAATAAATCCATGTCCATAGTAGTCGAAGGTAAGACCGTCCAGACAAATCAAAAAATAAAATAAAGCAAATAAATAATGATGGTAGTAGTATGCATTCTGCTTTATTGGGATATCGATCACGAAGAGATTATATTAAAAAAATTGTGTTCGTAGGAAGGCAGTAATTGCTTTGACTTTTCCTTATCTCTATAAGGGCCTCAATGGGTTGTTATACCCCTCTCTATGTCCATGGTAATATTCAGTACTATTGAGATATGGGCCTAGAGGGTCACACACAATAGCGCCTTGAGAATCTTCCCTATTCTGCGAATCAGAATTTAGAACATGGTGGGCCCCGCCAAAGGGTATGAGCACCATCCATGTTCAATAGATCACCAAAGAAGAAATAAATTCAATAATTATTCGAGTTTAGAATAATTATTTGAATTTATTTATAACATGAATTTACATGTTATATAGAAAATACAAGTATTAATATTGTTCGAAAAGATTTAAATATCCTAGGTTTGTTTAATATTAGAAGGAGAATGAGTCGAGTTAGAGACTCAAACTTATCATGTAATATATTTATATATATTACAAGTAAGTGATAAATTGTTAATATTATTTATGGAATAATTTTATTTGTCATAAATAATTATTTATATCACTTATATAGTGGACGTCTATTACACGGGGGCTAGGAACCTATATCGTGTGTTTTAAACACTCCCTATATAAGTGAGAGAGAGTCTCTTCCATTATGAATATTCATGTGTCAAGATTGAGAGATTATCTCTCCTATTAGAATATAGAGAGAGAGTCTCCCATGAAAATAAGGATCTTCAAGATCATCCATCTCAGATTAAAGCTCCTTCCATTGTGGTGATCATCGCTGCGCTGAAGTGAGCGTTGAAGATTCACGCTAGCACCTGGATATTGATGAACGGCATGCAAGCAGATTGGCGAGGCGTGTGTGGAAGATCTAGAGTGCTTCGACATCGGAGTCTTCGAGCAACGATCACCGACAAAATGTGGTAGACATGGAAACATCAATTCTGAACAAGGTAAATGTTCAGTTTAATTTTTTCATGCTCTGTATAAACATTGAATGATTCTCGGACCAAACCGGGACAAGATCAGTAGAGTTAACATGGTTTTGTCACTCCAGTGAAGTAGAAATGTTTAAATTTCTATCCCACTGGCTTCTGCTATGTAGTCCCATAACCCAACAGAGAGTATGATTGTGTTATCATACCTATTTTTTGAAATATATCAATAAGAATACTAGGAATAATATAATTCTCTTCAAACTAATCATCACCAAACCACTTCCCATTATGTGTTTCAATTAACTAAAATCCAATGTGGATAGTCTTGATTGTTCAGATAACTCTGCTCAATCTAAACTATACAATATATATAACACTTTCTTGAGCGAGAAAAAATCCCAAAAATCTATGTTAAATATAATACTCAATACCATAATAGTATATTCCATGAGATTTATATATTCATAAAGATAAACCAGAGATACCACATTAATGGTAGTGCTCCACTAGGGTGGTCTTCACTATAGATATCCATATTTACTAATAAAAATACCAATAGAAATCCATTATCCACCTAGGGAGTTGAATAATGTAATCAAAGAACATCATAAAACAATTAATGGCCATCACATAGGAATATATAGTTAATTTTACTCGCTATTCTGATGTCACCACCATGGGAATATCTCACATAAATTTGTGCTGAGGGGCCAATTCCATAAATAAATGTTAATAAATCCATACCAATTTCTTCCTAATTTTTTTTAAACTAACTCCTTAAGTACCTCCTTTATTCTACTGAAATAAATTCCTCTAATAGAAGCATTAACCACCAATCTAAAACTACATCATTAAGATATCATTAACCACTACATCCTCTATTTTAAAATACCAATCGTTACTCCGTGAATATGGAACTCAAATCAAAAAAGTTTACAACAAAGTTGATACTCCCATAGTGAGATCAAGGTATCTTCATGAACACCTAACAGGATCCTCCATGATCAGGAACATTTAATCTTCCATCCCATATCCCTAAAAACATCATCTGGATGTTCATATTTCCACTAGGTAACACAAATATTCCTTCCCTTAATTTCAAGAAGATACACACATCGGTGTATTCTAAATTAATAATAATGGGTTTCCATTGAAAGCATTTTCAGAAGTCCCCCCATAAAAATTGAATGAATTATAACTAAAAAAATCAATGATCACTTATCATTAAGGAATTTATAGGCCTATATGAAATAATCATGTTGATATTTAAGACATAACTAAACTACAACTCACTAACCCCATACCTAAATGTAATGATCTCACTTCACTAGAAGGGATGAGTGAAAGATAATTGACATCAGTGTAAATCATATATATGAAAAGGGTCTTATTAGGGATTCATTATGAATCTATAACTCCATAACATCTAATATATCAATAATAACATTTATGTGCATCATCCAGTATGAGGGTCCTATAAAATAGGATAGAAATTATACTCAAAACGTTTTTTTATGCCTGACCATATTCATTTGTTGTGTGAATATTCTAGTATCTCTTACTGTCAGAACCCCATACATGATTTGAATTATTCATGGGAGGTGATGATACTTTTTTATTATAGAATCAACCATCTCCACATTCTCCAACACCCATTTCCTAACAAAATCCACTCCCTTTTAGGACCTATTCTTCTGCAATGAAATATCTAATTAGAATGTTTTATTTAATATTGATAGCACCACTCTGGATTTATTTAGCTTAATTTATAACCTAATACCATATACATAGTATATACCTACTAATAATAATCAGCTTATAAATCTTGCTCAAGGGTCATTATCATATGTGGGTTTGTTTGACAAAAATACCAAACCTCAAAAACACCTCCATAGTAGTCCCTTCCCAACCACTAATCTTAAATAAGTACGTCAAAAAACATATCCCTGGAACACTTATTGAGGTATATAAGCTTCAATACATACCCAGGAAAGATCTTACTATCCATGTAGAGGGTCCAACATCCATGGATAGAACTCTATCTTAAATAAGGAATAATACATTAACCATGATATAGGATTTCCCATCGTGAGTTCAGGTAAAACATCCCTCAAATAGATCACTACTCTTTGTAGTGATCTAAATGAAAGAATTTTCATTTTTTTGAGGATCGTATAAACCAAAAGGAAATGTAATTATAGGAATCCATAAAGACCAGCCTCAAATGAGGATCGTGATCTCCTCACAGATCCATGTGGACTCTGATTTAGAAACATACGCAGCATATATGATCTATAGATAATGTAATCCAAATCAACTGGAAATATCATCCTATCTACGATAATGATTCTTAATAATAAAAAAGTGGTGAGAAAATACCTTATATCATATATATATATATATATATAATATCCCATTATAATTTCATTAAAACAATATTGAATTATAAAAAAATTAGTATGAAGGGGGAAAACGAAAAGAATGGGCTCATCAAGACTCATTCACTATAAAAAATATTGTTATTAGTAAGTAAAACCCTCTATTTAATAGGTTGAACCCCTACGTATTAGAGTATATATATATAATCTTACATCAGAGGGGTATTAAAAATTATAATTGGTTATTATATGATGCATGTATCAACTCTAATATATTATGAAACATTGTCTTCGGGCTATGGGTCAACTAAGAGGTTATCAAAGTCTATGTGAAAGGATAAATCAGTTTCTAAACATACACTAGTCTACCTTGACTAATGATCAAACACAAGACCCTCTTTACATCATTTTCCTAAATAACCATACCATTCCTCAAATAACTACAATCTATAAACACTATCCCCTAGATAGACCCACTTTTACATCACTCTAACAATACTTGAACCACTGGGGCCATACCTAGGCTTGTAGTATTCCATGAATTCCCCCCTAAAACCACATATAGTAGACCATGTGATATTTTACATAAAATGGGAGGCATTATCTTATACTAACCTATCATAGACACACATATATCCAATAAAAAAATATACAACAAGATTGGAAGAATTTATAAATATATATTTATCGTTGAACTGTATATAACCCATGCATGGGACATCAAATTCAACATGAAACCATATGATAAAATATAAAAGAATACCACTCGTCATAAAATCCTCTAAAACAATGAGATAAAAGAAATTACAAAGATCCTCCTCAATACATATATTCCTACATTAACCTCCAGCCACAAAGATTATTTCCACCATCATGAACCACCATTCCCTTGTATGTTTCATCAAGAATTTCAAGACATTAACTCTGAAGAAGCCACACCCACTCCACATCCACCAAGGCCATCTCCAAATCCTATATAAACTATAAAAATAAAATACATTTGTGAACAAATCCCATTCATATGTTTTTATAAGAAAAACCATAAAGATGACCAGAAACAACAATAGAAATACCAAGTAATAAGTAATCTAAAAACTACTAGTATAAGAATGTAATAATGAAGAATTAATGAAAGGATCCAAATATAATCAAAAACTATAATTATTAGGGATTATAAAAATGCATAGCCATCTCAGTTGAAGTCCTAAATGGTTTTATCTCGTATCAAAAAAAGGATGATCAGAGAACTAGAATGGCGAAAATTTATGAAGTCAATTACCTAGTTATACAACACATCTTAAAATTAACCATGGGTTATATGAGGATTCACAAGTCATGAGGTTTCTGATCTCCCATTCCTATATAACTCCCACATAACTAACCATTAAAGGGGTTTCTCAATACTCGTTGACGTAAATATGTTTTATGAGGGAATATTGAACCATAATACCTATGATAATCTATTAAATAATCTAGACTCCATATGTTAATATGCTTAATTCTGAAGAATAAATTTTAATAAATGGGGTATTGAGCCCTACTATCATGAAAACCCATTTATGAGAAATCTATGTAACCTAACTGAAACCATAGTGGGGGGAATGCCCTGTGGGAAGAAACCTCAATCAAGGAATTTCTAACATAGAGGAAGATATTTAACCCAAATTGAGAAACCAAATAAGATGAATACTGAGTCTATAGATGAAGGATATAGAAACTTGATTATGTTGGTTGAATACCAAACCTACCTATAAAACTCTTTATGAATAGTGAATCTATTACACCAGGTTTATAGGGGGGAAATAGACCCGGCCAACTAGATGAAATAGAGGATCCCATGCCCTAGGTGTATGGGGGAAAATGACCCAATTTTGAAACTCTCATATGGATAAATGATCCCATGACCTAGGTAAAAAGGTGGTATACTGAATCATATAGAATGAAGAGAATGATCTAATCATTATACCCAAAACCAAGCATGAAAATTATGAAGAAAAATTCAAAAACATCATATACCTCCCTTAAAATGGACTCATGATTCTAAAATAAATACACCACTATAATATATATAGAAAAATAGTAAAAATATATATATATTTTTTAGATTGGGCACTCAATGATGAAGCTAACAAAATTGAAACTTTCAAAACAAACTGGTAAACATGGATTCCACCAATCATTCCACACACCTCACCATTAGGACATGATCCAAAAATTAATTTTTGAACTATGAGTATGTCATAGTAAATTTATATATCATGTCAATTCATGTTAAACCATACATTATATGTTCATGAGGTCATGGGACAATGTGTGTCACTTAGACCCTTAGGTAATGGTTATCTTGGGCAACCCGCTTGACCATGCCTGCATCAAGGGACCCAAGAAATTATTAGGATATGTGTTTTGACTCAATATCTACTTGAACAGATGGTTGGGCTAGTATTTCCCAAGACCAATGGGATAGGCCTGTTTTTTTTGAGTCGTGACAGCAAGTCTTCCATCACCCCTTCTCATGTTGTGACCTCACATCCCAGCATCACCCCATCTGCACTGGTTGTAGTTTCTTCTTACTATATCTATTATTCCCCTATTACAATGGTTATAACTGGAGAAACCATCCCCTATGCCTTGTACCACCTCTGTAAGAACCACACAAATCCCATGCCTGGATTATTTCTAAGGAACATCTTTACACTATTGATTTCACTTTGCTCGAATGTTCCTACCATGTTTTTTCATGCCCCACCACCACTTGCTTGTAGATAAATTGTGCCGTATCTATCTCTACCCCCATGAAAACAATCTTATTTTTTCAACATACCATAGTTCAATATTATATTTGATCCCCCATTCTCCACAAGTATTGGTGTAAATAAAATAGAGATAGGATAAAGAGAGGCAGAAGAGGATGTGGAGTGAGAGAGAGATATAAGAATTAGTTTTTTTAACAATGATCCAACATCAAAATAATGTAAACTTAAAAGGAAATGTTATGGGAAATTAATATCTATTTAATAATTTATATTCCTTAAAGACTAAGGATATAAGAAGGTTATTCTAATAAACATAATGATAATTATAAAAAATAAAATGAATAATCTACCTGATTCGACAAAGTAAAATTAATGTTCTAAATCATAAATTCACTATGAAATTCTCAAAGAATGAATAAATTCAAATAAAAAATTCCCTAAAATGATTTAATATAACTTATTTTTGAAAATCACATCTCCATCGATCATCGTTGTCAACTCTGTTGAGGAATTTCTTTCTTTGATTTTGTTACTTCCCTTTATTTCCTTCAAATAATTCATGATCTCTCATTCCAGGGTTTATGAAAAAAACCGACGTATTATAAATAGAATAATGGTAAATAAAAAAATGTAACACCGCATGATTGTATGGTATGCCACTTTTTATAGTTAATCTTTTCAAAATCTTATGTTGAACGCAACACCCAACTTAAATGAACAGTAAAATAATATTATAACCTAGCCACTAAATTGGAGTGAATTAATATTATTAAGAAAACTATGAAATTTATAAATTATATATTTAATAAAAAATTTAAATTCATCTAAATAATTTTACAGACATAAGATAAAAATGAATCCAATTGTACTCATTGAAAGGC
The DNA here is from genome assembly GCA_963277665.1 of Viscum album. Taxonomy (NCBI): domain Eukaryota; kingdom Viridiplantae; phylum Streptophyta; class Magnoliopsida; order Santalales; family Viscaceae; genus Viscum; species Viscum album. The sequence continues at coordinate 46,949,784 of OY728148.1, forward strand.
TATATTTTTTAAAGCCTATTTTACCACCTTTTGATGGACCACTTGTATTAAATATAGTTTTTGATACTTTTATAAATAATATTTGGAGAAATATACTTTTTATTTTTAATCATCATATTAAAATTTACTTGGATTTATTTTTTTGTATTTTTGTGATGAGATTCATGTTTTTATGAAAAGTGAAAAAATACTGAATTTTAATTGAAAACAACTTTTCCATCTAAATAATTTATAGTCTAAAAATATATTTTTATTTTGTTTTAATGTATAATTAGAACAATTTTTATATTTAAAAAAACATTAGGTCATTGTAATAAATTTCATATTCAATTTGGATATAAAAACAATCCAGTCATTTGAACGTTTCACTTTAAAAACAAATGTTCTCATTCCGTCAATGGGATTAATTTTAAATTCATTAATAAAAATTATATGTTTTGAATATTTAAAAATATTATCTATACTAGTAGTCAGGGGGTCAAAATTATGTAAGTATGTTCCTTTTATTTTTTAACATTATGAATAGTAACATATGTAATTTTTTATTAACACGGTTAAAGGTGAATCGAGTAATTAAGGGTAAAAATAATATTGTAAATATTATAAAATTACCCTAAAAATTATCCTAATTTAATTGGATGAGTGATTTTAAAAAAAATAATTAGTCCAATTTTATGGCCTATTGTACACTTTTATTACTTTAATACTTTTTAGTATTTTATTTTAAGGAAGTCTGATATGTCATACTCATGTTTTTAATAAGTGTTACATAATTAATATATGGTTATTATGAAGATATCTTCAACTATAAATAATAATTAAAAAACTAAAATTTATATATTCAAAAATATAGTTTATTTTGTATTTATATGTAAGAAATAATTAAATTAATGTCTTTCACAATGATGATGCAGTAATTGTTTAATTTTTGGACAAATAAAATCAATGTTATTAAAAAAATTTAAATGAAAATAATTTTATATAATTAATTTCATACAATAATTTTTTGGATTAATTTAACATTATATAGATGCATTAAATATTTTGTTTAGTTTTTATCTTGTGTATTGACATTTTTTTAAAGTCAAATTAATGAATTGTTTCAAGATTGAAATTAATGAAATTTTAAAATAGACAATATTTTATTAAATGATATAAATTCATATAAAAACTAAAATTAGGCCAAATGATTTTTATAATGTTTAAAATGTCAAAAAATCATTTATGATTCGTTTGGGATTTTATAGTAACTATATTAACCCTTAAGAAGTATAACCAAATATTGTCGTTGTAATAGTAAAGGAGATTAAATAAGGGTTAATGCCAAAAGATAAGGCTATGAATGTGACATAAACTTAACTAAAAAATATTGGATGAATATTATTAGAAATTTTTCACCTTAATATCCAATTTTAGTTATTTAATATACAATTTTATATGAAAATAACTTATATATTGTTTCAATCAATGATAGTTACAAAATGTAACATTCTTTGTATTTACTAACTTTTAATTATTCCTAAAGGGAAAAAATAAAACTATGAATGAGAATTATTTATATATTAATTATAATTAAATTTTATTCATTATATAATTTTATTTTTAATTTTCATAAATTATTTAATTACCATAAATACTTCATCAATGCTAAAATGTTATTTATTTAATTAAAATAAATATAAAATAATTGATTTTAAAAGTATTAATTTTGATATATTTGGAATGAGTTAATGTTTATAATTAATTTTATATATTTAAATGATATTTTAGAGATTTTATAGGCATTATATGGGAATTATCATTTTTTCTTGAGGTATTTAATATTATATTAAATGAATAGTATCAAATTAGAAAATAATGATATTTTATTGAATTATTATTTTATTAAAATAATTAGAAATCACGAAAATATTAAATAAACAGAAAGGGGATAATATATGGTCTATAATGTATTATCAAATTTATTTATAGTTCATTTGAAAGTCTTGGTCTCTAGAATAGCCTATTTGAATTATAATATTTTGAGGATTTCTGAAAGTGTCCCTCACCTCAATTACAAAAGGGAACCTCCTCCCTCACTTCCTCATACCAATTTGAGCCCTCTATTTTGACCTAATCCAACCAATTTTACTTCAATAAATAATTATTTTATTTATATAGTTACTGGTATACCGAAAATATCAACCCTATATCACATAAGAAGAAATCTGAAGGAAGTTCCCTAAGGAAATTGTAAGTGTTTTTTCTAACTCAATCAAGTTCTTTTATTCTTATACTTCTTATTCATGTGTGGTTTCCATGATAAATTAACAAATAAAATATAAATTACAATCTAAGATATTATTATTATTATGGAGAAACCATATTCCACCGTTTATCAATTGTATGAAAAGTAGAATCACCGAGCGTGTGTGCGTACAACTTACTGTCTCCACACCATATTGTAATATATTTTTCGTAAAAAATTTACTTATATGGGTGTAATGATGGAAATAATGGATATATATGATAATTATGACATTATATAGATTATTTTAAAATTAATATAAAATTCACTTCCATATAATTTCACTTCTTAAGGGAATAATATTGTCACTCGTGCGCACATACGACCTATCGTTTCCACAATGTAATACAATTCATTTTCCATATGCAACATTCAAGAATGGATCTAAAATGTATTTAATTGTAAAATTTCATATTTTTAACATTAATATATTTTTTTATATGATATATATATATATATATCATAGGAAAGATAAAAAAATACTTGCATGACAAAACATGCATAGAAAATTGAAGTTGTTAAAATCCCAAACAAAAGTAACAAGGAATTATTATCAATAAACTAGTGATAAAATAACATAATAGGATCATATATGATATCATAAATAAGGATATGGTTTCAGGTATAATTTAATAATATGATTAGAATCATTATATATTATGTTAAATCATGCATGACAAAATGAATCATAAGGTAAGGTTTTGTCATCTCACTTCTACTTTTGTTAGATATATGTCATATTCACCACTTAGTCCTTGTGTGTGGTGTATGTATTTACCTTTGATATATCATATCATAAATCTCCCTATTTTTATGATATATTAATTTTAATTTAATTTTATTCCTTCATAGGTAATATGATCAAAAAAATTTATGTTGTATGGGACACTTTGGAATGTTTAAATATTATTTTCCTCATGATTTATTCAATGGTCTCATTTAAAAGTATATTCATCTATGTTAAAATCATTGGGTGAATATTTCACATCATCAAGGTTTAGCTATTATGATATCATCAAAATTGAGTTATTTATGTTCTTATAATCATTTTGACTATGGACGTGCTATTTTGATACCATTCATGGTTTATAGTTAATGTATTCACATTTTTTATTCTAGTTTTTCAATGAGAATGTATATTTTTTATGTTTCACCCTTTTCATATAAGGAATTTATTAAAATTAATAAACAATTTTTGAGTCCATATATAGGCCCTAGTTGTTTCAGTAGGTATCCTGAGACAAACAAGATATAGACTTGATTTAGGACTATTCCATTTATTTTTTGATATGGATTTAACTAACGTAATAACCATTTATTTTTAGATGTCTTTTCTACAGTCTTGACGGTATGTTTCAGATGTAAAAAATTATTCATTTTATCATTATGAGATTAGTTATTGATATTACATGTGATTATTCCACTATTATAATATCCATTGTTATCTTTTCTAGCTCATTTGATTATTTAAATGGAATCTGTTTCAGTTATTTATCTGTCCATATTTTTTATTCCATATTTACTCATAGTTTCTGATGTATGATTAACCTTACTAAGAATTTTAACTCAAACCTTTATTATGGTTTTTTTCAAGATACAATTAATTGTTTTTGTTTGATACTAAGGGTTACAATAATGGTATTAATGGTATGCTTGGAGAAATTTTTTTATATTGTGTATGTTTTAGATTATAATGTTAATTTCAAGTATATATCTAGTTTAACAAGACTACTAAACTATATGGTTCTTTTGGATGTAATTCATCATATCTTATGTCAATGTAATATAGTAAGGAACTAACTCTAGGAAACTAGATTCAGGTTCATTATAGTTGGTATTAGAGAAAGTTTAGTAAAAACCTTGGAAACTAGATTTAGAAAACATATATTAGGTGATATAACAATATGAATGAATTTGAGGATAATCCTTATTATATGATATCATCCGATTGATCTAGTAATGGTAATGGATAGCCTAGTTTAACCCTAATGGTTAATATATTGAGAAATTTTCATGATTTATAAAAAAATTTAAATAATTATTCATTATTATATTATTATGATTAGCATTGCTCACATTTTTCCGGGGGTTATAGTCAATGGTTAGAACTAGAAAGGTTGTACAAGTAATAGTTATGCTGGTCATGATGAAGAGACCAAAAATTAAAAATGAAATGATGTAGGTGTTAAGGAATATGATGATGAAGCATAGATAATGGTTTAAGAATGATGTGGGATGGTTAAAGTTCTTGTGTATTTGGATTTAATAATAATTTCATCATTGCTACTCTGATTATAAGAATCTGGAGATATATAAGGATTTTACTACATTACTTCTTCTTTATGGATTAAACAGAATTAATGCTTCATTAATTTTTTAAGGTTATCAAGCTATTAAAATATTTTTTTATTTCATTATAAGAGCTATATTACATTGTTTTCAGAATCTAATTTTTAGATTGATTTTGAAAATTTAGAGACCATTTTGGACAGTGAATTTGGATAGATATATTTTGTATGACCCTTATGTTCGGAATGGATTTAGTTGAATATTGGATATTATTGTTCAAGGATAAAGTCTAATTCATCGTATTGGGTAACCTCTTCTACCTATTTTGGTTTCAATAAAAATTTAATGGATAAAGGAATGACTCATGGATCTTATGATTCATAAAAGTGATTCAATCATGAAAAATTCTTCTTGAACGTTCATTTACATGTGTAAGGGATGATGTAAAAATAGATAGAAGCACAACTAAAGTATGATATTATTCTTACGATATAGAAATTAACCATGTGTGTTTATTTTATCAAGGGATTATCCAAATATTTAATGAATCTCTGAACTCTATGAAAAATTAATTTGAATCAAAAATCATATCCATTTAATTTTCTTAATATGAAATCAATCATCTTTAAACTGATACTAAATTTATAGTTTTTATGGTTAAATTTCTAATTACCATATTATCTATAACACTCCACCAGAACATAATAGTTATATTTCTCGTCTATGTCCATGTTTTCACTTTCTAGTAATTTTCTTCTATTTAAAAGCCTAAATATTTTGTATCCTTTGTATTTCCCTTTCCCACTTATTAACAGAATGTATCTTTAATACTATTTTCTATGTGGGTTTCCCACAAAGGAATTTTCAATTTTCAAGCTTTGATTTTTGAAGTCCAATTTCAAATTATGAGGACCTAATTTTTTTAAGGAGGGGGGAATGTAATACCCCAGGATTTTATGGTATGTCTCTTCTTGAATTTAATATTTTCAAAATTATAAGTTGCACAAAATGACTATCTTAAATAAATAATGAAATATTATTATAACCTAGCCGCTAAATTAGAGGTAATTAATATTATTATCAAAACTATAAAATTTATTCATTATATATTTAATAATATGTTTTTACATCCATCCAAATTATTTTATAGACATAAGATAAGAATGAATCTAATTTTTTGGATTAAAAGGATATATTTTTTTAAAGGTAGTTTTACCACCTTTTGATGGTGTACTTGTTTCAAATCGATATTTTGAAACATTTATAAATTTAATTTGGGAAAATAAACTTATTATTTGAAATATTAATATAAAAATTTAATTTAATTTTATTTTCATTAGTTTTGTGATAAGTTTCATGTTTTGATGATTATTGAAAAAATACTGAATTATAATTGAAAATAGATTTTTCATATAAATAAATTATGGGGTTAAATAATATATTTTATTTTATTTAAAGTAAAATTAGGAAAATGTTTCTAATTTAATCTGATTTAGTTCATTAGAGTCAATTTCACATTGAATATGGATATAAAAAGATTTCAATTGTTTGAACTTGTTCACTTTAAAAACACGTTTTCTTATTCCGTCAATGGGGTTAGTTTAAAATTATTTATTGGAACTTCTCTATTTTAGATTTTAAAAAATAGATTCTATATTATGAATCAGTGGGTCTAAATTATTTAAATGGTTTACTTTAATTTTTTTACATTATAAATAGTAAAATGAGTAATTTAGTTTGACATAGATAACGGTAAATAAAATAACTAAAGGTAATAATAATATTATAAATATTAAAACTTGTCCTAATTTAATTTTATGAGTTTTTTTAGAACAGAATAATACTTTGGAAAATTTTGTGACCTCTTAGAGCCACATAGACTACTTTAATCCTTTTTTTTTGTATTTTATTCTATTCAAAGTCCAATCTATCATACTCATTTTTTTAATAAGTGTTATATATTTTATTTATAGTTATATAGAATATAACATTGACTAAAAATATTTAATTTAAAACTAAAAAATTATTTTCAAAATGATAATCTATTTCTAATTTCAATGTAATAAATAATTAAATTAAAATATTGCAGAATAATGAGGTATTAATTATCTAATTAATGGACATATTCAATAAATTTTATTAAAAATATTAAAATAAAATAAAATAATATACATAATGTCATCCAAGAATTTTATGTATTTTTTATTAGAGATGCATTAAATATTTTCTCTATGTTATCTTGTGTATTGATATTCTTTAAAAGTGAAATAAATTAATAGTGTCAAAATTGACATGAATGATGTTTTAAAATAAAAAATATTTTATTAAATGATATAAAAATAGAAAAAGCCTAAAATTTTGAAATATTATTGGATAAATATTTAAAAATAAAATATATTATTCATTTATTATTTATTGTTATTTTTTTAGTAACTATGTTAACCCTTAAGAAGTAGAAACACATGTTGTAATAGTAAGAGTTAAAGATATTAAATAAGGGTTAATGCCAAAATATAAGGGTAAGAATGTGACTTAAACTCATCTAAATACTATTTTATAAATATTATTCTATAATATTCAGCTTAATAACCAATTTTAGTTGTTTAATGGGAACTTCTACATGAAAATAACATATATATTATTTAAATCAATGGTAGTTACATATTTCACTCTCTTTGTGTTTAATATCATTTATGTCTTCACATAGGTAAAAATATAGATTTTAATGAATCTAAATTTCTATATAGATATTAATGAGAATAGTATAGTTATATGATTTTATTTTTAATTTTTATAAGTTATAAATTTAACTTATAATCTTATTCAATGATAAAACTATATTTATTTAATTAACGGAAAATAATAATGATTGATTTTAAAAGTATTAATTTTATATATTTGGGATAATTTGATATGTAAAATTAATTTTATAGTTCTATTGGATATATTAGATATTTTCCAAATCATTATATTATAATTATAACTTTTCCTTGATGTATTTAAAATTAAATTAAGTGATGAGTATCAAATTAAATAATAATTATGTTTTATTGAATTATTATTTTATAAAATTATTTAAAAATCATAAAAATATTAAATAATAATAAGCAGGTAATATATGGTCTAATATTTATTCCCCAATTCATTTACAGTCCATGTTTATCACTTTGTATCTAGAATAACCTTATTGTATTTTAATATTTTGGGGATTTTTGAAAGTGTCCCTCACCTCAACTATAAAAAAGAAACCTCCTCCCTCACTTACTCACACCAATTTGAGACATTTTGCTTGAAAATTTACTTCTAATTTATCATTCTAGAATCCTTATTTATGTTATAGAGGCATTTGTTCAAAAAATACCAACCTGAGATCCCCTGAGAATAGATCTTAATTAATTTCATTGAAGAATAGGTCATCGTTTTTACTAACGCATTCACGTTTTTTTCAAATTTTACTAATTCTTCACGTATTGTTTCCATGATAAAGTAATAATTAATGTATTAATTATATTATTATGTGATATTATTATTATTGTACAACCATTTTACACCTTTAATCCATCCTATGGGAAATTAAATCACCACGCATGCCTACGTAGGGCATGTCATCTCCACACTATGGTGTGATCTATTTTTCATCACCAATATACTTGGATGGGTATAATGATAAAAATAATGGATATATATGATAATTATGACATGATATATTTTTTCAAAAAATTAATATACCCTATACTTCTTTATCCTATCAGTTATCAAGGGAATGATATCATCACTCATGTGTGCATACGTCATGTCGTCTCCACGATGCGCTGCAATTCAATTTCCATGTCCAAAATTCAATAATGGCTCAAAAAATGGGTTTAATGGTTAAATATTATATTTATAAAATTAAAAAAATATTTAATATCTATATATATCCAATGAAAAATAACTATGACCTTCATGGAAAAAACATGCATAGAAAAAAATGAATTAGTTAACACCCGAAATAAGGGTAAGAAGAAAATATTATCCACAAATGAGTGATTAAATAATATAACATGGTCATATACAATATAAAAAATATGGATATGGTTCTATTATAATTTAATAACAATCATAAAACCATTATAAACATGTTTAAATCATATTCTACTAAAATAAGTGTATGTAAAGATTTTTCTCGTCTCATTTTACTTCTGTGAGATATATGCATTTTTCACCACTTACTCAATGTGTGTGGTGTATATACGGAACATTGATATATCAAATAATGAATATCATATTCATAGGATATTTAAATTTTCATTTAATGTTATTCCATCATAGGTATTGTGATTTAATTTTTTCAAATTGGTATGGGACACTTTGGAATGTTTAAAGATTATTTTCCTCAAGAATTTTTCAATGGTATCATTTAAAAGTATCTTCATCTATATAAACATACTTTGTTCAATCTTGTACTTCCTTATGTTTTATCTATTATGATACAATATACCATATTTTATTGATGTTTTTATGATCATGTTGACATTGGATGTGTTTTTTTGATACAATTCATGGTTTATGTTAAAGTATTCACATTTCATATGCTTGTTTTTTAATACGAATTTTTATGTTTTTTATATTTCTTAATTTTCATATGATTATTGAATTATAAATGTTACATGACAGTTTAGGTATAATATAGAACATAAATGAATCAATAGTTCTCATGAGACAAACAATATATGGACTTGGTTGAGGCCTTACACATTTATTTTCAAATATGGATTTTCCCATGGTCGTAATCGTTTTTTAAGATGTCTGGCCTGAGGCCTGAACAGTATGTTTCTGATGTCCAAAATTGTGAATTCCATCATTATGATATTATTTAGTGATATTTATTGTCATTATTCGACTATTATAATATCCAGAGTTATGTTTCCGAACCCATGTGATTATTTAAATGGATTGTGTTACAGTTATTTAATTTTTTATATTTTTTATGCCATATTTACCCATATATTTAATTTTATGCTTAACCTTACTGAGAATTTGATATCTCCCTTTTCTTATGGTTTTTTTCCCAGGATACTAAGAAGATTTTTGAGTTTGATATGCAGGGTTACACTAAGGGTATTAATGGAATTCTCGAATAAAATGCTTTATGTATTATATGTTTTAGATTATAATGTGAATTTCACGTATGTATCTAGTTTACCAAGACTACTAAATTAGATATTCATTTGGGATGTTATTACTTGTATTTTATTCCAATGTAATATATTTATGCATCGACTCATGGTTACTGGTGTTGGGGTCATTACATGAAACCATTTAATTAATAAAAATAATTTAGTTAATTTAATCAATCAATCTATTCACAGTTTATTGACCATGGGTACTATGTCTTGAATGATAGTTATACCACCCATAGTGTCAAAATCATTTCCCAAACACAATAATAATTTTATAATTATTTTTTCATTTTCAATTTAGAATAAAAATAAATATTCTTCTAGGAAACAAAAAATCTATATAGAAAAATATTTTATAATTAATATAATACTTTTGAGTATTTATAATGATGGTAATTCTACCCAATCTCAGTTAATGGGTAATCATTTCCCCCCATGTTAAACAAAATAATCAAAAAAAATTGAGTTTTTCAACAATAATAAATTTAATAATTTATCTTTAGGCAATTCATGGGACTCAGAAATCACAAAAATTGAGTTATTTATTAATTGGTAAAACCCAAGTCACTATATACAATATATCATGATGTCGGTTAGTGAGTAACCAATATATCATCAAATAGTAATTTGTGGAATATATCTTACCATATGTACAATCACAGATCATTGATTTAATTGTTCCCACCCTTTAAACCATCATTTAACATTGGAGGGATTACCAACCACACCATATTCTATAATATATAATTACGGGGAATATACCATGCCTCGGATACCAGAATATCATAATCATTGGGGGTTATGTACCCTCCCCCCAATGATACACCTATATCATCATCGTTAAGAGATAATTGGCCTGACATGATACCACTATATCATCTACTATACAACATGTGGGATAGTAACATACCTAAATCTGATATATATTTCCTAGGATAGCATATCAATTATATAACTTCTTCTCATTACTTTGTACATATAATGTTACACTCTTATTATTCAACAAGTTGTAATCCTCTCTGAGGTCAAAAAAATATTGGGGAACAAACTCTTGACCCCAATATCGAATCAAAGTATAAATACACCACATTTCTTCAATTATCATATAACCATATACTAGAATAAAATTTATTGATCAATAAGAATCACTTTCATCAATATATCAACTCTTTATTTTTTTGTAAAACTAATTCACAAAAATGACACTATATAATCCAAAAACAAATGAATGTAAATAATTTCATACCACATCTAAAGGCAAGATCATTCTATCATATCACACTAAACATATACATAAATTTATTCCATAATTTCCCTATTCAGATTCATGTACAAATACCCAGGGAGTGGTAACACTCTCCCCACACAAAAACCATCTATCTAAGAGTCTCTAAGGTATCCCAATATTATATATAGAATATCCCAAATCTAATTATTTCTAATCCATCGCATCCCCTAGCTCGAAGATAACTATAATAACCTATAAAAATGTCCACTATGCTATTTAATTAAATTTATAACCCTCTTGGTACATCTATCATACATAACATTTATATTCAATCTCTCAACCATCCGCAATCGAGGCACCATGCTTGGTGTTCAAGAGTTCATCATAGACCAAGAAACATTCATTCTACTAATTTGGTTTTTAATGAAATAATTCATTTTCAATTCATGGATGATTAAACATCAGTTGATATTCCACATGTCAAATTTAATATAGAATAATTATTAAATATAATGAATATTTTTAGGTTTCACCTACCTTTATTGGAGTTATTCTTGTTCCAAAAATCACTGCCTCCATCAATTAATCTTGTCTAATATCAACTCGCCATCATCAATGAACATGATGCATAAACACTTCTAAAAACCTCCATGATAATAATAAAAATATATATATTAAAAAATATATTAATTTCATAAATAATTATTTGGTTATAATCAAATAATTACACATTAGGTGATCTTTTATAGCCATACCATGAGCAATAGGGTTCACTCCTCCCCTGACATCACCTAAAACCTATATCATAAAGAATATGCAAAAACTCATCTTAAACCCTCCACAAATTTCATCAAAATATTTTTTAATACCTAAATAATTCAGTGTAATTTCATACCCCAATTAAACTATATAAAACCTTGCTCATTTATCCTCTATAGATCTCGTTTATCTATGAAAAGTAAAAACCACATCATACCCTGCTAGATTCCCCCATGGACAGGTGGTATCATCATTCAAATTTATCTTGAAGACACTAAAATAAATTGAAAACCGTAATGAGGGATAATTAAGAAAGAATAAAAAATCGTACCTTAAATATTAAGACAAAACACCTTCAATATCTATAGATAAAAGAGGTTAAAGGAGAGACGAGGAGGGGTTTAGGGCCTATACCTCTCCTTATTTACAATTATAAATAATCAATAATCTTAAAGGATATTCTAATTATAATGTATAAAAGGACTATTCTACCGTTTGTTTTAAAACTTACTAGAAAATTTAAATCATGGATTAACCCCTATGGATCATGATGTGTCATGCACCAGGATGGGATGCCATCATACCTGACACCCAAACATGTCTGGGAAAAGGATCTTGGGGCATTCCCAATCTCCAATGGCTAGAAAATAGTGTTAGGAATCAAAATAATCACAATGGAAATGATTTTTCTTGAAAAAACCTCAATAAAATAAGCAAACATAATGCACAACATAACCAACAATAACTGAATCTCAATAAAACAAAATTGAATCCAAATGAAATAACATCTGAAAAAAACTGAATATAAACTAATATTGAACCATGCTACACAATCCACACATTACCACTTGGTCACCACCAACCACAACACCAACCTGGTCAAAATGAGAGAACACAAAAAAACTAATCCTACAAAATAGATCATGTTTACCAACATCGATTGGAACAAGTAGGGTGTGAGCTTAACATCTCAGTATGTAATCCCCAAAGAATATATACATTTCATTTTCCATGTCAGTCCACAAACAATGGTTTGAAAATATATTTATAAAACATGATTTTAAAACATTTCCTATAAGTAAACAAACCTTTCCATAAATTTCCTTTAAAAAACAACACCCAAAACATTCCTTTAAAAAATATATCCACCATTCAAAACCCATTCCAAAGACAAACCCCATGTACAAATACATACTAGGTAAGAAAGAAATTTGTGTATATGGTAAATTAAATAAAAACAAATGGAATAAACAAGAAGTTTTAAAATTAAAAAATCAGCAAAATGAAATAGAACATGCTAATAGTGAATCATAAAAATTTCATAAACACCACATGATAAAATATCTATATATACTTATAATAGACTCACCAACCATAATCTAGTGCGTCTCTATAGTCAATAACCAATTAGCCACTCTAAACTAGTTAATCCAATGGCACATCATACTAAGCCCTATTAGCCAATATGGTAATAACCCTTCTATTCAAGGTCTAAAAGAAACCATCACTCGACCCTATAAATGACCCCAAGAATCCCATTATAATAATTATAGTCATAATACTTGGACACACATGGTAAAAAAACACAACCAATATCATTATCATCCAAAAACCTCTAGAGAGGATCTCATCTAAAATTCAAATAGAATCAATACCAATAACGTTCCCATTTACAATCCACTAGAGAGGATCTCACCAAAATTCTAGTTGTCTCAAAAAATAATCAAGGATTCTAAAACACACAAGAAAACCTATTTCTATATTTCATTAATCCAAAGTCTCATATGAAAACCATTTTTTTAGTAATCAAACCCACATTCCCAACATTATCAAATATCAACTGGGCCCTCAAGATGCCAAAGCTTTCAATCATTTTCCCAAAACATTATAAGTTGTAAAACGAGATTTCACATCATTTCACATCAAAAACCACTTTTAAAAAAACACAAATTACCAAATGGTTTTTCATATCATATAATTTTAAATCAAAACTCCTGAAATACATCACGTCCCAACCTGAAAACACATTTCTAATATCATTTCCAATCCAGATTCCATATACATTTATAAATCTGTTTCCACCCCATTTCCAATGTCAAAATAAAACACCACTTCACATTCACAATTCCAAATGGGTCCTTATGTTTCAAATCCAAAACCCTTTCCAAGATAAGTGGGAAAACATGAAACAACATGAGAAGTACCAAATAATCCTTTATTCCAACTACACACCAAACTAACAATAAGATTCCAAATGGAACTAGCTTTTAGAAAAAAGAATTGAAACCAATTTTATAATTATAATAAGAACCGATATACCATTTAGAAATCAAGGAAACATTTTGAGAAATATGGGATCACTCTTATTTTCATCATCATTTAAATGCCCATCCATATGTGCACCTCATGAACCCATAGATATTCCAACATGAAATGAAACACTACAAGTGTCCATGACATCATCCCAATAACCATTTTCAAGAAAAAAAATTCTTTCCTTTAAACCAACATAATGATTCGCACAATGGAAATACCATTATATTGTATTTAAAAACCATAAAACCATTACAAAATATTTTTCATAATTAACATTCCATAAAGAAGCATACAAAACAAACATCATGACTAATTTATCATTTCAACAAGCTATAAAAATAATTTCAGGGCGAATAAGACCACAATTTCTCAATTTCACTATTAGAAAACAAAGAGCATTTCATCAAACACCTTACATCCATTCAAATAAATGAATAATCAAATAAACCCTTTGAAAACATGTCTCACAAATTTTACATTATAAAAAACTTAATAAAATCATTTCTATTCTTTATAAGCATGAATATAAAAATTATAATCTGGTTGGGAAAGATCAATCATTAAATGGAATATTCTGAAAAGGAAATGGATGGAAACACCTACCTCAAAGTTGTCGAATGAGACCAAACATCAGGAGAAGGATGAACCAAGCATGAAAGATAATCTGCACACCCCATCATTAGGGAAATAGATCCACCCATCAACACTCACCCTTAGGGCTTGGAAAATATGAAACCCCACTATGGAAAAGCCATGAAATAAATAGAGAAGGAGAAGAAGATGATGAAATCAACGAAATATTACAAGAACATTCCTTATAAACCTTTAAAAGGATTCCAAAATGAATGGAGGGAAAGAAAGGAGGAGGTTGGAGGCTCCCATGGTGTTCTTATGTCGAACATGGGAGAAGAATCCTGAAATGGGGTTAAAACACTAGAGGGGAAAAGATGTAATTTCACATTTACAATGACGTAGTGAACTTGCATGGTTTGGTCCCATGGGTTTCCGAACTGTGTTCCCCTCACTATATAAAAGGGTCACCCAAAACAATCTAGGAACATGGTTTCTCAAACCATGTGCCAACTATGACAAATACTACAACACAATTCTAGAACCTTGCAAGACAATTTACTAAACCATGTGCAACTTGCGTACCTTGCCCCTAGACATCAAAACAAGATACACAGTTACCTAGTCATGGTTTCACAATTTCCCATAACCATGCACCAACCATGCACCCACCTGTGGCCAAGTCCAAAAACTCTACTTTTCAACAAAAACTCCAAAAAATCATACAAGGACTCACTCAAACCTCAAAAAAGGATACAATATCCAGAAAATGTTAAAATAAAAAGGAATATAGGGTTAGTGTGTAAAAATTATACCCCACCAAAAATATTTTCTTCAACAAAAAGTCATAAAACTATATGATAAAAAAACATGATCTCGAGAAAAAATAAAGTCAAATAGAACATTGAACCATTGGTTGACCTTCCACTTCACAAGACACACCTGGACAATTCTAGAGGAAACCAAAGAACAAAGAAAAATGGGAGAACAAGAGAGGGTTATCCCCACCAAAAGAACCTAAATAACATCTTAGCATGACTTCATATCTGGCCAATGAAGAAAACTCTCAAAAAAACCACATCAGGTTGACTAGAACAGGAAATTTAGACAACAACACACCAAGTCAACCAACGTGGGAAATCCCAACAAGGGTTACTCCAACTTCTCCTCGCAAGCTAAAAAACTACCAATGGAACTAAAAATTTCCCACATAACACAAAAATTACCAACATAAGGGGAATCTGTGAAAAAACCCATACTAAATGGTGAACCCAAACAGAATCCACAACCATTGATTTCTTCAAGAACAAACATATTAAAACAAGAAAAATAGAAAAAAAAAACTAATTCACGAATGTATAACCATTTAAAGAGAAACATTAAGATGAACTTATCCACTCAGATTATAATATAACACGTTCATTATACTTTTAAAATAGAAAATATGAACTTATAATAGTATAAAAACTAAATCAATTAAAATTCAATTATCCCTACCCAAAAACTAGTGATAAAATCTAGGCCAACATTCCCCACACCCCCAGCAATTCCTGACTGTGCATGAGCTTCACACTGAGGCCTATGGCTGGAGCCCTGATGACTTAATCATCCACTTCCTGACAGTAAGATTCTCATATACTATGATCAAGATTTATTCTTAAAAAACATCTCTAGATGACCCAAACAGCCACAAGGGCAATAGGTCATTGGAGTATTGTGACTGGATAGTTTTGAAAGACCAAACAGATCGTATTAGAAACATATGAGTGAATGGTCTAACGAATGAGTAGACAAAACCAATAAAGGAGGCTTTTAATAAATAGGTTCCTCTGTCACACACATCTCACCATATATAGAACTTTCACGTGCACCACCTACCACCGACTACAACACAATGTTTAGATCTTCTAAGAATGCATCATCCACCAACTTCTCAAACTAAAATTCCTTAGACCAAAGGATTCACTCCTTGATCTTTTTATGATGACCTCAAAAAAGTATAATCTTCTAAAAGAACATGTGACACTATCTCCAAAGATAATGAAACTAGCTCCATGAAATTTTCATGAAAGGCCATTATAGACCACCGGCCTTACCGAATAATCAAGAACTCTTCCACCTTCTTTATCATAGCCTCCATGGATATAAAACATCATAATATAGTGGACTTAATAACTTCCAAAAACATCCCAACATTCAGTGATGATGGATAAATCTACTTTAATTGATCCAAATTTGGACCCTCAAATAAACCTAGAATAGTACATGCACTTAAAACATTGGGAGTTACCAATGATCTGAAGACACACTAAACATTCTCAATCCTATTACCTGCCTATAATAGACCTTGAATTCCATGGATGGAAAGAAATTACTGAGAATTACAAGAAACTCGGAAATAATCACTAGAAATGTTGGGTTCCTTTCTAGGAGGCATATTTTGGTTAACACAAAAAACAGAAAAAAATAAAAATAAACCCAAAACACAATCATAATGAACATCTCAAGCCAGAACAAGAGGCTCACAAACCAAACATCACAACAACAAAGATTCCTGTTTTCAAAAAAAATCACTTCCATTGTACTTTCTAAATGATAAAACCCCCTTTTCTCAACAAATATCACCTTTAAATGAAAAACAAATTTTCCAAATAATTTTCTATTTTCAAATATCATTTTGGAAAAACCAAGTCAAAACTTTGATTTCAAATAATCACCCATGGCATCCTATGAACCATCACATATATCATCATTCCACATCTTCTTACATCCTTGAACATGTGATAATATACACTTTTCACACATTCCCACACATATGTAAACATTCATAAGGAATAGAATGGGTCACGCAGTCCATTTTATCATATATCCGAAGCATTTAGAAAATTATCAATCCCTCTCACTTTATCTTTTAAAAACCAATATCACTTTTAATATGAAACCACGTTGGAGAAATAATTTTCTTTTAAAAAACCACTTTCATTTTTAAAATCCCACGTGAACCAACCAAAACCAAAACTAACACAACATACATCAAGCAACTGGAATGAGAAACTAGTGGCCATGAAAAAATTACGGAAATGGTGGGTGGGCCATGCCCCAAGTAATAATCAACAACTAAGAGGGCCTTGAACCATACACTAAGACTCCACATCGATCACCACTCCATGTGAGATCACATAATTACACCAGATCACCTCCATTTTAATTCCTCATACAAAAAAATGAATACAAAATAAAGAATCAAAACTTGGAATTCCCCTTGAATCTAGAGGATCAAAACAAGATAATGATTCATGAAATCCATCTCATACCAACCTCTTAAGTCTCGATAGTCTGAATCTATAATCTTCCTAACATCCCAAATAAAAAGGGACTGCCCTAATACCATTTTCTTACAAACCAAGTCAGGATTCCATCCAACCCAAAACCTGACCCAGTCTGATACAAGACCCGAATGGTATTCCCGATCCTTATGGTCAAACAACTTGTGTTGGGCATCAAAATAATCATAATGGAAATGATTTTTTCCAAAAAAACCAAGATAAAATAATCAAACTGAGCAAACATCATAACCAAAAATATCTGAATATCAATAATAAAAAACTAAATCTAGATACAGTAACTACTATAAAATAAATATAATCTGAGACCAACCCATCCTACACAATCTCCATGTGAACTCATAGTCACCACTAACCATAATAGAAACTGATCCAAAGGAGAGAACATGAATTAAACATGATCCTATATAATAGCTTTTTTCTATCGACGACGAGTGGTACAAGTATAGTGTGAGCTTAAACAACTCAGTAGGAAATCACTAAAAAGTCCATACATTTCATTTCATGGATTAGTCCACAAACATTAGTTTGAAAATACGTTTAGAAAACTGTCTTTTAAATCATTTAGAGTAAGTAAACATATATTCCCACAATTTTCCTTTTTAAAAAATCAACCATAACATTCCATTTCTAAAACAGATCCACTTTTAACAAACCATTTGAAAACAAACCTCAAAGTACAAACCCATATTAATTAATGTGTAATTCCCCAACCCCAGAATCTTGTAGTTGGTGCATTATTGTAATACATTGGCATGATTACAATGAATTAAGTCCCAAAGGACCGATCAATTTATCATTCTTGGAATACATATTACATACATGAACATTACATTACACATTAGAAAATAAAACACAACAAAAATGATCATTTGATAACACCATTCATCCCATAGATTTACCCTACATGTCAATCATAATAAACTTATTGGAATCATGGGAAATATAGAACATAGAAATGGGTGAGCTTAGATGCTTAGTAAGGATAACAATATATATGAAACTTTCATAAATAAACATAAATATTTAAGGCAATGTATAAGACTAAACCAAAATCCTTTTAAAAATAAACATCAACATAATATCGGAGATATAAATCAAATAATTCCATTTAATTATTCACATGGATATTCTAATTGTTGAATAATAACATGTAATATCAATATCCAATTTCATATTGTTTGGAATGCCTAATGTCAGACATCATAACTACATAGTTAAGGCCTTGTTCCAAGACTAAAAATAATATTTTGTCAAGTATTTTCGCCAAGACAATAGTTTGTCTCATGAAACCTACCAGTGAATCAAGGAGCTACAACGGGATCCACCCCTCACTTACTAATTCTAGTGTACTCCTCAAATGAAAAGGTTTAAACATAACATAAACATTCGTATTAAAACTCGCATATGGAATGTCAATAAATTATCCATAAACCATGAATGGTATAAAAATAACATGTCCACAGTAAAAAATATCACCAAATCTTCAATACAATATTGGATATTTGTATCATAATTAATCAACTTCAAACAAGTTTAAAATCCATCAAATGATGTTGACATAGATGAAAATGATTTGTAAAACTCTTTGAGAGAAATAACATTTTTTTATAAAAAAATTTAAAAGTCACCCAATTTAGAAATGAATACATTTAATGACATTTTTCTATCAAAGTGTCCTATACCACTTTGAAACATTTTAATGGAATTAACATTTGAAAAACATTCATGTACATATAAATAAATCCTTAAAGCCATTTTTAAATCATGGACATTAATGAGAATGATTTAGAAGAATAAATATTTAAACCATTTAAAATTATGATCTAGTAAATGAGTCACTTCCATAAAACCTTAAAATATTCTGTTTGAAAATATTTTTATGAAACACGGATGTGGATGATAAAGAGGTCCCAGTAGATACTCATGTAAAAACAACCTCAGATAATGAAGATATTATAGAATTAACCGTTACCTTGTACTTTCCTTTGGTTGAGGGTATGTTTAACCTCTTGTATAATGACCATAGTATGTTATTTAATTATAGTAGAACCATATTGATATTTATTATATCATACATGATTCATTTCTGAATTTATATTACCCATTTAATAATGATTTCAATGTTAAATTAACATTTCGGGTAATAATTGTTTTATTTATCGTACATGTTTTAACTTGTAATTATTGATCGTGTGATTTAGATCATGATTTAAATAAATCCAAAATATAAAAATTGATTTATATATAATTTAGATTTATAATATAAATATTTTTAATAGATAGATATATGAAATGGGAGGCACTGTTTATGGAGATGGTAGGTCGTACGTACGAATAAACATTGATTCTGTTTTCATATATTATTGAATAGAAGTAAGTGAGTAAAATATATGTAAGTATATATATATATATATATATATATACAGTAGAATTATTATGTCACATATTAGATCCTTATTAATAATATATATTTTTATAATCATCGTTGAATGGTGAACGTAGAAAATAATCTCATCACGTCGTGGAGACAGTAATCTGTACGTACGAATGAACGAAAATATCAATATATTGATGGTGAAATCATATGTAATTGGATGGTATGTCATATATATAGAATCATTAACATGTTATATTTATTATTTACACCATTTATACTCTTTGTTATACCCATCCAAATATTTAAGTGTTTGAATAACAAACTACACCATGACGTGGAGACGGTAAGCTGTACGTACGCATGTATGGTGACTTTGTCATTATGGTATTGATAGAATAACAAATATGGTTGTAACATAATTTTAATAACATCATATTATATATAAGGTACTGGAGTTATTATTTTAGTATGGAAACAACAAAGATTAAGGAAGTGGATGAAGAAAAGAACTTGAAAGAGGGTGGTGAAATTATTACCTCTTCTTTAGGTGTTTCCTTTTGAGTTGATCAAAAGGGCTCCATAGGTTGGCTTTATGATCAAAGTATGGAATCTAGGATGACTTGAGGAAAGTTGATAGGATAATTCTTCAGGGGTTCTCTGACAAAAATTTCATTGGAGTTGTTATTTTTAGAGAAGGTGAAGTTTTCTTTTATAAGAGGGTTGAGGGTCACTTTAGGAAAAGAACAACATATTAATTTATTATACGGTCATATTCGGTTTATAATGGCTCAAAATGAATTTATTTAGAGACTTATGTGGTTATGGGTCGATTTCATATTAACAAATAGGTTCTAGACAAGTTTAGGTTACCATTTTAACCTTATCCTTTATATTTAACTATCAGTTAAATAGTTGAACTTTTACCGTGTCTTCTTGTATTCTTACACTATATGGTTAATAAACATACTCTAAACATCCAAAAGAACATCAAGAGGATTCTTAATGACATATATATTATTATTTATGCCTTTTTTCAGAACCTAAGATTTTTTTTAATATTATATCAACCTATAATATATTATTTGTTAAAAAATTTAATTTATGTCAATTTTGAAACTATTTTTATTTGGTTTTTTGGAAAGTCATCACAACTTGATTACTTAGAAAAAGATGAATTTTAAAAATACTAACATATAATATTCTCCTATAATGTTCATTTATGTCATCAAAACTTTGAAATTATATTTATTTTAATATTTATAAAACCATTTATTTTATTCATTCATTAATAAGGAAAATACGGCATCAATATTGTGTCATAAATAAATATATTTATTTTATGTCTAAAAAGTAAAAATAAAATATCAACAAGTAGGAAATATTTTTAGCTTTCAATTGATTATTTCTTGTCCAAGAGGACAATTATATAACCCCATATTAATAATTTTTTTACTAAAAGATACATGCTTTTCTTATTTTTGTCTTTACTTTAGATTAAATAAAATAAAATATCATTCTCACTATCATGTGGCTACATGTAGTCCAAAAATAGATCCAAGGATAGAAATTATTTGTAATTATCAACTTATAACAATAGGACACATTTTAGGGTAATTTAATATTATTATAATTTTATGTCTTTACCCATATTTACCATATTTACCCTTTAACCATAGTAAATAAAATATTTACCGAAGTAATTTTTCACAATTTCTAAAAAAAAGATACCTATTTAAACAATTTGGACCTATTGATTCCAAATATGGAATCCATTTTTCCTTGTTCAAAACACAGAATTTGTAGAAATTAATTTCAAATTAAATCCCACTGTCAAAACAAAAAAGCGTGCTTTTAAGAAATAATAACTATTAAAATATTGACAATTGTTTATGTCCAATTTAAATATGAAATTAAATCCTATGATGTAAATTATATTAAATGATAAAAATATAATCTAATGATACTTAAAAACCAATCAAATTTATAATTGAACACTATAAATTATTTTTATTAAAAATGTTGTTTTTAATTAAAATTTAGTATTTTACACTATTCATAAAAATATGAAAGTTATCAGAAAAGTAAAAAAAAAACTATCCAAACTAAATTTTTATGCCCCTATTATAAATATGAATTAAATTTCATAAAATTTAATATATAAAAGTGCCAAATCTTCTATTTAAAAATTGTTCTCCACCAAAAGTCATAAAACTGCATTTTTTTAAAAATACCTCTATTATCATAAAAATTGAATTTTTCTTATATTATTCCTAAGAAACACAAAATATGAATGTTAAAATTATATAGGATATATAAAATTTAAAATGTGGTTAATACTGATCATAACCTCTTTTTTGAATGGCTAGTTTGGTAAGTCGTGGTCTGCATAAACTCAGTGTTGAGTGTAGCGCAAGTTATTGAAATTCTTTGAAGAGATAACATACTATGAAATCTTGGTTTGTTACATAATGAAAAAGGGTTTTGCATAACCTAAATGAAAAAAATAAAAATAGCATAAACTAGCATGTCTAAAATCTAGACAGGCACCAGAAATAAATAGAACATACTCAAAGTAACTCATTAGAATTTCTTAAACATCACTAGAGGAAATACCTAAATGTAATCAGATCAAACTCACCTGCTAGAATATTGTGTACGTACATAGTCAAAAACCAATTGGCCACTCTAAAATAGACAATATAGTGGAACATCCCACTTATCCTTATCAATTCAAGGAGGTACCAACTCGTCTAATCAGGGTTGATAAGAAACCATCACTCGACCCTCCAGATGATGCCAATGAATCCACTTATAATAATATATAGAATCACAAGGTATATAAACTAAAATCAATATCATTATCATACATGGTCTATTAGAGAGGATCCCATCAAAAATTATAATGGACTCAATACCAACAATTTTCACATACATGATCCACTAGAGAGGATCTCACAAAAATTATAGTGGTCTCAAAATATAATCCAAGCATCTCAAACACATAAGAAAATAGATTTATCTCTTTCATTCAATAAAAGGTTCATATAAAAACAACTATTTCAATAACCAAAACTACTATCACAACATTATAAAAAGGCCAATCAATTCTTCAAGTAACCAAAGATTTCAATCCATTTTCAAAAACATTCCAAGGTTCAAATTAGGCTTTCACTTTAATTCACAACAAATCCCAATTTTCAAACAAAAAATACCAAAATGGATTTCAAATCATATGTGTTTTAAATAAAATCTCCCAAAATACCTCACGTAGAAACTAAGCAACATATTTCCAAAATAAATTCCAATACCAATTCCAAATACATTTACAAATCCATTTCCACACCACTTACAATGTCAACATAAAAGCCATTTCACATGCACAATTCCAAATGGGCCTCATGTTTCGAATCCAAAACTATTTACAATCCAAGTGAAAAAAACATGTAATAACAGAAGAAGTGTCAAAAAGACATTTATGCCAGCATTTCACCAAACTTATCTAAAAATAAAATAAGGTCCACGGATCTGGAAAGGCATTTTAAACCACTTTTAAAAACAAAAGGAGAACCAACACACCATTTATAAATCAAGGAAATAATTTGATAAAAATAGGATCACTATTATAGGTCGAAGTCATTTAAATTCCCATCAATGGGTGCACCCCGTGCACCCATGGATTTTTCAAAATCCTATAAAACACACTAAGTGTCCATAAAATCATATAATGAACCATTTTAAAGAAAATATAGTTGCCTTTAAACTAACACAATTAGTCACACAATGGAAATTTCACCATTATGCATTTAAAAACAAGAAAAACATTTCCCAAACATTTTCCACAATTACAAAGACATAAAGTGGCATCCAAACCATGCATCATGACCAATTTATCATTTCAATAATCTATCAATGTGCAACAAAGAAAAAATAACACCACAAGTCATCAATTTAACTTATATAAAACAAAGTGCATTTTATCAAAACACTTCGTGTGCATCTAAATAAAGGAACCATAAAGGAATCTCTTTACAAATCATTTTTTAACCATTTTCAATTATGAAAACCCCAAAAAAAATTATACCAAGACATCAAAACACAATAATTTACATTTATAATCCAATAGAAAAATCTCAAGAATTAAATAGAATGTTGAAAAATGAAAATTGATGGAAACACCTACATCAACCATGTGAAAACATGACCAATCATTTGGAGGAGGAATAAATAATCATGAGAGACAACCCAAACACTCTAACATGAATGAAATTAAACCACACATAAAACCTCACACATATTGTTTGACATACATGGAACCCAACCAAAGAAGAACTATTAAATTAAGAGATAAAAGGATGAAGTTGATTAAATAATCCAAAAAACACAAGAACTCGCCTTTGGAACCTTAAAAGGGCTTAAAATGGATGGAGGGTAATAGAGGAGGAGCATGGAGGCTCCTATGGTTTTCCTGGGTTGAGAAATGGAGAAGAATCTTGAAATGGAGTTAAAAAGATGAGCATCAAGATGTAATTTTAAATTTTTAATGACCTAAGAACCATTCACAGTTTGGCCACCTGGTTTTCCAAACCGCGCAACAACCTTATACCCCTCACTACCAAAAAAGGACACCCAACATGGGCTAGACACATGGTTTCCCAAACTGTGCACCAATTGTGCCAAATGCTACTTCCAGATTCTGTAACCATAATGCACAATTGCTGAATAGATTCTCAAACTATGAAAAACTTGTGTGCCTTGACCCTAGACACCAAAAAAGATGTACAGTTACTTTTTTGTGGTATTATGGTTTTCTCTAACCCTGATACAACCATGTACCACCTCTTGTGAAGCCTAAAAAATCTACTTTCCAAAAATAATCAAAAAAATTCAAAATGGGACTCAACCAGAACATCAACTAAAGGATCCAATATGAAGAAAATAATGAAATAAAAATGATTCAAAGGATGGGATGTGACATGGTGAAATTCCCTAATAATGATAAGGACTCAAAATATGGACCCATTAGTCAAATCGTATCCCAAATTCCTCAATAATAACCTAAAAACTCATCCTTCACTACCCAATGTCATATTGTAGCATGAACCTACACATCATGGTGTAGCATGAACATACACACCTGAAGTATCCTGAAACTAATACCTTATGAAGACCATCTACAGCATATCCCACCCAATATTCCACCATCCCTCCCCTTGAGAAACCCTCATGTTTAATCCCTTATCCTCATCTCATCTGACCCATCACTCTAGTCTCAGAAAACTATAGGACCTATACTTATTAAGTATCCCTTACTTATTATCCTATTGTATAAGATAAATTTATATATATAAAATAGTATTATTTTATATATCACATGGTTAAAAGGATTTCACCCTTCCATATTTGATACTTTACTATTTTTTAAACCTAACACATTAGATAAAATTTTATGTATCATTATGTTTACCCTTTGGTATCCCAAGGTGAAACAGATTTAACCTTTACACATCCCATGTATTTCCATTTTTGGACCTTTAAACATCACAAAATTATATATATGTGTCATAGAGAAACCCGTATGTATTCATAATTCATTCAAAAAATTTCCCAGTTCTTAATCTTACTTCTAAATACCTTTTCATATTACAACCCATATGTATCACTCACTACAGACTATTAATACGTTAATTCCATAAAAATGTCATGCTATATCATCCATTGGCTATGTAATGACCCCCAAAAATGGTTTAAATTCAAAAAAATATTTCTATACCCCACTCCAACACTCACAAATGCATCTAATACACCAAAAACCAATAATCACTTCTAAAAACACATCTGAGAGCTGTTCCAACTATAAAAATACCAATCAGATTACCATTTCGCAAAACATTTGAGAATTTATAACAAAAAATTCTAATTATTCTTAATTTTCACCAAACATTAATGAAATGGATTATTAATGTATACTATCTATAAGACGATGTGTTACATTGGAGATCAATACAGTATGTATAATGAATCCACACACCAACCCACATGGTGAACTATAATTTATATAGCTCACTCCTTGTATGGTTAACTAAGGGTATATGAAATGTAATTTACTATTACATGCCAATTTACTATGTCATGTAGACTATATATTATTCCTCTACTAAAAGAACTCATAAATATCCCATTCAGGTTTCCACATGGCCTTGAGCACACATCCTGATACAACAAAGGCTACCAACTTACATTAGGGGCCTAAATCCAGTATTGGGGAGATTATGACCTCAATATGAAAACCATAAATTACAATAAATAAATAAGTATAATCCCTATAAAATAATAAATTTACACAAGACCCAAAATAAAATCATTCTGTAACAAATGAATATACAATCATATAATCATACATCCTAATCAATCAACCGCTAGTCTGATCAAATTTAAAAAATACACAAAAAATAATACATAAAGAGGATTTTTTACCATCCTCGAGCCTCACCTCAATCCCATATCTAAATCTATTTTATGTTTCTCTAGAGTTATCAACTAAAAATTCTTTACATTTACCTAAATTAAATACATTAGTTGTAGACGAGCACAAGTTTTTCCTTCTAGTGTTTTAGAAATACATCTCTATAGGATCTCACCTAGGGCCTCTAATATATGTCTTCATATACAAGATTATGTTTGAGTAAATTAATTAATAGAAAAGTAAATGTACAAAATAATATACATGAACTCATAATCTTTTAACTAGGCCACCATGTCACTTGACCATAATTTTTCGGTCGTCACCGTAGACAAAGTCACCTATGTCCACAAGTCCCAACCCATATCCAAAGATGCAGGGTTGGGTTCATTCCATTCCAAACCTATATCCAAAGGTTTTGTATTGTTTTTCATCCTTGGAACAACCTATACCCTATGATGTATGGGGGGGCGTCTTTTCAAACATGACCACTACCCTCTATCTCATGGTACAGTACCATAATTTACCTCAAACAATCATAAAAATCCCTAACCTATACCATCTTACCTAGGATTGGGTCCCATGACCACCTCATAACCACTACATTTTCACTCAATGTAAGATCCCTTCCAACACCTTCTCAATTGGGGTGTGGTCTCATACCACATCACATGAAATAAGTGATATGATGAGGGAATCACCTGAGACAACCTCTCACATAGTTGAACCATCCAATCTATATAATGTTCCATGTCCATGTATTATATCTCATAATTTTAAAATAAGAAATAAGATGATGGAATCATCATATAAAACCTCTATCATGGGATAACACATGATGTCACTTAGTAGTTCTTATGGATATGTCTCATTTCACATCATCATACAAAATGTGATTTGTGGAGGATGTCATGATATCTAACCTCTCAAACAAGTTAAACCTTTCACCACGGGGAAGGTCCCATTACCAATCACACATCTTAGGGATCTGAGGAGGGAATGTTAAATTCCAACCTCTCACATGAGCTAAACCACACCATAACAAGGTATTCCCCTTGGATGATCATAACTAAACTAGGATAAATATATATGGAATCTCAATCTCTTTATCGATCAGACCATAGATTCTAAAATCCACTATCTTTCTATCCCTATAATCTAGTCTACTCATGAACACCTTTTTCAGACATTCAAAACATTATTAATCTTTCGACATTATCATCTTAAACTTAAGGGAATCCACTAGTGTAACACCCCGAGATTTTATGAGAAATATTATTAATTTTTTTTGATGTAATGTGTTTTATACTACACCAAGATTATCTTGTGCTATATGCAACACTGTATTATCTATTAGTATATGCAACACTATTCTTGTCTTGTGTTACACACATGAGAAACCTTCCTAATAGCTTGAGTTGTAAGTAATACCGAGTTTCACTAAACAATGATATGTTATTAAAATATTATATAAACTAGTAGTTAGGAATAGTATTAGACACTTTTTGAAATTTTATAAATTTTATCATTAAAAATGGGATTTATTTTTGGATTCATAATATCGAAATTACCCTAGGGTGAATTTTTGGTATTTTTCTGAAAACATTCAATTTTGGATGAATAGTGAGAACACTAAGTTATTGGTTAAAACTGACTTTTTATGTAAATAAGAATTGATTTTACTAAAATTTATTTTAGGTCAAAATATATTCATAATACCTATATAATTTCAATTAAATTCATTGGAAACATTTTCTAATAATTTTAGATATATAAAAATTTTATTGAACTTTTTACTGCCTTTAACCACCTCCTAGGAGAATTTGTAAATTTATATAAAATTTAATTTTACCACTTCTGTGAGTGGAATTTCAAAAATCCAAGAGACAGGTTTTATATCATTAGTTAATATTTGTTTCAATAATATATAAATAATTTTTGGTTAATGGTAACTTTTTACTTTTATTTAGCACGGTTAAAAGTAAATAGGGTAATTAAGGTTAAAAATGATATTATCATTACCCTAAAACATGTTCTAATTCTATTGGATAAGTTTAATTAGACCAAAAACATTCTTAGGAATAAAATATTACCCTTTAGTCTCACTTGGAGTTAATTAGGACATTTAATATTATTTTATTTAAAGAAGAGAAAAAAGTGTTTAAATCAAAGTTTAATAACTAAAACATTTTTAATATTGGGTTATATATAAGATAAATTAAATTATAAATATTAATTAGAAATATAATAAAATTTAATACATAATGGTATTTTATTTATATTTTATAGAGATTAAATAATTTAATTTATTTATGACACAATGATGATATAGTAATTACCTTATTAATGAAATATTAACATAATTGATATTATAAATACCAAAATAAATGTACATTATGACTTTTTATGAATTACACTAATTTTATAGGTTAATATAACATAATACGGTTGGTTAGATGAATTCTTTTAGAAGTAATAATGCTGTAATAAATTTATAAAAAAAACAAAATACAAAATAGTGTTAAAATTGACATAAAAGAGTTTTTAAAACAAATATTATATTATTAATTAATATAATGGTCCTAAAAATATAAGGATCATGAAAATGACTTATATAAGAATATATAAAACATTAATGAACAAATTGGGGTTATATTGGTAGTTTATAGTAAGTTTATTAACCATATAGTGTAAGAATAAAAGAAGACACAGTAAAAGTTAAATTATTTAACTTAGAGATAAATCTAAATGATATGGTCCAAATGGTAACCTAAAATTATCTAAAACCTATTTAATAACTCTATTTATAACCATCCCCACCCTAGACTCGAAATAAGTCACTCTGGCGCCATTATAAATGGAATATGAATTTATTATAAAATAATATTTTATGTTTTTTCCAAGGTTCCCCTCTCCTCCCTTATAAAAGGGCACCTCCTCCCTCTCCTTCTCATGCCATTTTTAGCATTCAAGCTCGGCCAAACCCTTCCAATTTATCTTCTCCCCTTCCAGAGAAATATACTAGAGGTCCTGGTTTTCTTCAAAGACCATCTTTAGTGCCCTAAGTGGAGGTTTAGAAGAGGCGCATCGAAGGAGAAATGTCCCTTACCGATTCTTTCAAATTCATTTATTCTTATACTTCCTCGTATTTTTTTGTTTCATAATAAATTAATAAAATCAATATCACTAATATACTGATATGTTATTATAAATATGAAACAACCCTATTTCACATTCTATCCAACCTACAGAAAACGAAATCACCGCGCTTGCGTACGTATGGAATACTGTCTCCACACCATGGTGTAACCTGTTTTCCCCCACCACCTCACTTGAATGGGTATAATGGTGTAAATAATAACATTAAAATTCTAGATATATTCTATCATCCTCTACAATACCATTAAATAATTATGAGAACTATATCATCACTCATGCTTACGTACAGATTACCGTCTCCACGAACGTGATGAGATTAATTTTCCTTAATTAACCATTAATGTATGATTATAAAGTATATATAATAAATAATAATGAAAGATAATAAATAATATTTATACTTTATTTATGTACATATATGTTTCATTAACTTAATTCCATTCAATTCAATAAGGAAACGAAAACAACGTTCATGTGTACGTACGGCCTACCGTCTCCACGAACGGTGTATTTTATTCCATTTATCGATCTAACATATATATTTATATGATGAATATATATTATATGTTTTACATTATAGAATTAATTAAATCAATATATAATTAATAATATCAAGAACAACAAGTTGAAACACATACAATAAACTAAAAGATTTTACCCAAATCGCTGCTTTATAATGAAATTTACAAAATAACGGGTAATATAAAGTCATAAGTGAGTCATATATGATATCGTAAATATTATTATGGTTATATTACAAGTTAATTTAATGTTTAAAACCACTATATAGTAGTCATGGACACATAAGGAAGAAATTGGACATAAGTTAAGGGATTATTTTGTCTCAGTTTTATTTTTGTGACACATATGCCTTAATCACCATCTATTTCCATTGTATGGTGTTGATGATTTCTATGAATGTTTTATGATTTTTATTATGAATGATATTATATTTAAATAATAATTTAATTTTCTTTATTTTATGACACATATTATTCCACCGATCATAAAAGGTAAGGGATAATTATTCCAATCTCATTCTTTTATGAGATTGTTTCTTCATAAGTATTTAATGGGGTTATATTTATCATCCATGTCCATGTTTTACGAAAATATTTTCATAAAGTGTTTAATATTTTTTATTGTTTGTTTAAAGTAATTTTTACCCTTTTTTTACTTTTACCACATTGTATGGAAGGAATCCGTTTTTTTGTTTACGATACATGGTCCTTTTTTACTTTTCCAACAAAAGTACGAGGAGAATGTTTTTTTAACTTATACGGCTTGATTGAAATTTTATGGTTTCGTAACTTATTATTTTTATAAATCTTACTATATAAGATTTCATGATTATTTTCAACAAAATCCTTTTCTTTTAAAATTTCCTAACATTTTGTGAAAATAAAATGATTTTGAAGTAGAAATGATATTTTCCTCAAGAATTAATTTCATGTGTTTTATCAAAACTATTTTCCATCTAAGATGACGTTAATTAATATGGATATATTTCATGTATAATTTCCCTATTATTTACATGTTTTTTTTATTATGGTATTATGTCCATTTTTTTATAAGGATTATGTTATGATGGGATGATGTATTTGAAACCCATTTTATTCATTAGGTTATGATGAATGATTTATGTTTATTTTGTGGAACACAAAGGAATGATTTCATTATGAGATGTTTGGGACCTATATATCCCTCCAATGCATTGGGTAATGATTTATATCTCATGAGAAAAACATCAATGAAACACAATGTAAATCTGGTTCAGTAATATAGGGCTGGAACAGCAAGTAAACCCGGTTCCATAATGGACTTTGTCCACTATGATGGCCTTGGCAGCAATACCTCAGCTAATATGGAAATCATATCATGTTATTAATGGTTTCCATAATTACATGTTTTATTCCCTTTTTATTTTATCTATATTGATGTTCCATCATGATCTATGTTTTACACACTGCCATTTTTTATGTCATTGCTCATGATTTTGATGTTTAAACATTATGTTC
Source organism: Viscum album (assembly GCA_963277665.1). NCBI lineage: Eukaryota > Viridiplantae > Streptophyta > Magnoliopsida > Santalales > Viscaceae > Viscum > Viscum album. The sequence goes on from OY728148.1 coordinate 46,981,756, forward strand.
ATGTTTTTAAATTCAAATGTATATGTTTTGTTTTATTTTCTCCATTCTTACCCTTACAGAGAATTTGAGTTCCCCCTTTATATGTTTTCTTTTCCCCAAGATTTAAAGAACAGTTTTAGGTAAGAAAACAAATATGAAAGACCTTTATGGGAGATGTTTAAGATCTTTCACCATGACTAGAAGATGTTGTTCCGAGTTTCCAAAGACACTAAACTATTATGGTCCTTGGGTTTATGTTTTTGTTATATAATAAGTATTCTACAAAATTAATTTAATTTCCATGTATGTCAAGTGTTGGTCTCTACAGTTGGTATCAGAGGAAATCTTTAGTTAACCTTTCGAAACTAGGATGCGAAAACTTTAGTGAAATCCCTAGAGATATTTATAAGGTATGTCTAGTGATATCTCTATGGTTATGTATAATTATAGGATATAGTCCTAGAATTATGGTAATGATATTAGAATTAAACCTAAGATGTTATAGATTGATATTACTCCCATTGATTATGTTGTGTTCCTTATATTATTTTTTTTCCTCTCACACTATTCATTTTGGGTTTTAGACGATGGATGGAACCCCAAGGAACAGTGTTGATCAATGAAATGAATAATTCAATGATTGTCCCCCTAAATAGAACAATGTTATGGTAGATGGAGTGAAAAATATTATTGCTATAATTACACAAGCTATGAATCATTCTGGACTTCCAAATGAGCAGAGAAGGGAACAAAATTCTATTGAGTCTTTAATGAGGCAACATCCCCCTTCTTTCAGTGGGTCTCTGATCCACTTGTTGCTGAAAAATGGATCAGTACCATTGAAAATATATTTTCCATAATTTTCTATTCAGATCATGAAAAATTCATTTTAGATATTTACCATTTAGATGGTGAAGCAGACCAGTGGTGGACTATAATTAAGAATACAAGGTCCCAAGATGAAATTGAATCCATGGAATGGGATAAGTTCAAGAACATGTTTTTCAATATGTTCTTCTTTCTTATTCTTCTAACAAATATGGAAAAGGACTTCCATGATATTAATCAAAAGTATGATGAATCAGTTGGTATATATGAGGTTCATTTTACAAGGCTTGTAAGGTATGCATCTGGATTTATCATCTAACCTGAAAGTAAAGTTGATTGATTCTTCATTGGCTTAAAACCAATTCTTTGTAGGGCATTAGCTATAAGAGAATTCAATATCTATGCAGAAATTGTGCGTTTTTCTATCAAGGTAGAATTGTAAATTGGTGTTACATATCCATATCATGGTTTTAACAAGAATTGAAAGATGGAGTTCATGGAAAAATCTCAAAACAATGGTGAAAAGAAGAAGAATGTTTCATTGTGCTAAAAGTGTGGAATGAAGCGTGGTGGAGATTGTCTTAAAGGGACTAGAAAATTTTTTAAGTGTGGAAAAGAATGTCATTGATCAGTTGAGTGCCAATGTAATGGTAAAAAGTTAGCTAATGATGTGAATAGACAAAAGACTATAGAGAACGCACTACCAACACTTTAGTGCTTATAGTGCAAGGAAAAGGGTCATTATTTTAACCAATTCCCTAATCCAAGGGTTAATAATGATCAACATCAACAACCTCTCAAGGAAAAGGACAAAGGGAAGTCACATGTGATCACTATTGGTGATGTTGAATATGAAAATAAAGTGGTGGAATAATTAAGTGTTTATGTAACAGGATTCCAAAATAGTGTTTTGGAATCTCAATTTTAGTATCGTGGAATATTGGAATATCTATGTATTGGATTCTTGTGGTTTTCAATAATTATATGGTACTGATAACTATGAAAAGAGATTGAAATATTTTTGAAAATAATATGATATTTGTATAATGAAGGGATAAAGAGATAATGAACTGTTTGATAGTATTAATGTTCTTATGAATTATATAAGGACAAAGTGATATCATGGTTTGAGTATGTAGAAATTTTGGGAATTTGGTATGTGAAAAATTTTAACTTTTTATAGCATTCATTTATTCAATAAGGTTCAATGGGTATTAATTTTTCAAGAGAATACCTGATTAAGGTATTCACCTATTTGGAATGGGACCAACAATATATATCTTATAATATGTGGGGGATAAATGATGGTATTGACATGCTTGAACTTTATAGTAATTGTTTTATTTATATTATGAGATTGGACAGAAGTATTTTGGATAAGCCTAAAGATTGGAATGGATTATGTTAGACATCAGATAGTATTGTTTAAGGGTAGAACTTTTTGGTATTATTTCTGAAATTTTATAATATACTAGTTTTAGAAAAAGGACAACCCGTAGGACGGGCGACAACCCATCGTGTCGGACAAGGATGCGGGAATCAACCCAAAACTGAATTTTAACAGGCCTTTATCGCCTACCACTGGCCTATAGAAAGTCCCTGGTTAGTAGAAATTAGTTTTATATTATTAAGTTGTATGATTGTTGATGTATAAGTCCATTTTAGGAACCATATATGATTAATATCACCATAGATGGACTTATGTATATTTAATAACTTTTTCTAACCTTTTGTTTGAGACATATAGAGTGACGTATCATTCCATCGCATGATCTGCTAACATTTCATGAATGAAAAATTCAACTTCATTTATTTAATAGATAATGTGGAAATTGTTCATGGAATGTCCAATGGTGATATTTTACCAAAATCAATTAAGTATTTCTTCTAATTGCAATTTTTTCAACTTTAGGGAAATGATCTGGAAAACCAAAAACATTGTCATAGATGGTAATTTAGATCATCACAAATATATGGATTTGTGATTGTTGGGTTTTTCAAATCCATGTTCTATACCACTCTCCATCAGAACATGATTGTTAGACGTCACTTACATATCTATATTTTCACCTATGTTCTTCTATGTGGAAACCCCGTGATAAGTTAATTTGGGTAATTGTTGCGTTTCATACATTAGTTTTTGAAATTATGTTTTCATATTCCTTTTTTCTCTGTGGGTATCTGTGAATGAAACTTTCAAGTAGTAAACCATTTATATCCCCGATGAATTTTGAGGGCAAAGTTCATTTTAAGGGGGGGATAATGTTACACCCCGAGATTTTAAGAGAAATATTGTTAATTTCTTTGATGTCTGGTGTTTTACCCTACACCAAGATTATCTTGTGATATACACAACACCATATTAGCTTGTAGTATATGAAACACTATTCTTGGCTTGCGTTACATGCAAGATTAACCTTCCTCTATGGTTTGCATTTTATGTAATACCAAGTTTCACAAAACAACGATATGTTATTAAAATATTATATTAACTATCCATTATGAATAGTAATACCCACTTTTTGAAATTTTATAAATTTTATCATGAAAAATGGGCTTCATTTTTGGATTCGGAATATCGAAATTTTCCTAGGGTGAATTTTTGGTATTTTTCTGAAAAATTTCAATTTATGATGAATAGTGAAAAAACTATGATATTGGTTAAAAGTTAATTTTTATTTAGATAATAATTTATTTAATTTCAATTTATTTTAGGTCAAAATATAAAAATAATACCTATATAAGTTAAATGTAATTCATTGGAGACATTTTATAATTATTTTTGAAATATAAAAAGTTTTTTGAACTTTTTACCATCATTTACCCACCTCCTAGGAGAATTTTCAAATTTACATAAAACATAATTTTACCACTTTTGTGAGTGGATTTTCAAAAATACTAGAGACACAGTTGATATCAGTAGGTAAAGTTTTGTTCAATAAGATAAAAATAATTTTTGGGGAATAGTAACTTGTTACTTTTATTTACCACGATTAAAAGTAAATAGGGTAATTAAAGGTAAAAATGATATCATTATTACCCTAACACATGTACTGATTCTATTGGATAAGTTTAAATCAACCAAAAAAACTTATGAATAAAATACTACCCTTTAGGTTCACTTGGATTAGATTATGATATTTATTATTATTTTATTTAAAGAAGAGTTAAAATAGTTAAAATCAAAGCTTAATAATTAAAACATTTCTAATATAAGGTTATATATAAGATAAATTCGACTATAAATTTTAATAAGAAAGCTAAAAATATTTCCTAAATCGTGTTATTTTATTTAAATTTTAAGACATTAAATAATAAAATTTATTTACGACACAATGATGATGCAGTAATTACCTTATTAATGAAATACTAACATAATTGATATTATAATTACCCAAATAAATGTAATTTGAGACATTTTATGAATTAGAATAATTTTCTAGGTTAATATAACATATTAGGGTTGGTTAAATAAATTTTTTTTGAAGTAATAATGCTGTTATGATTATAGAACAAAACAAAATACCAAATAGTGTCAAAATTGACATAAAAGAGTTTTTAAAACAAATATTGAATTATTAATTGATATAACGGTCCTTAAAATCTAAGGATCATCCAATAGACTTATACAATAATATATACGACATTAATGAACCAATTGGGGTACGATTGGCTGTTTATAGTAAGATTATTAAGCATATGGTGAAATAATTTAGGAAGACACGGTAAAAGTTAAATTATTTAACTTAGAGTTAAATATAAATGACAAGGGTAAAATGGTAATTTAACATTTCTAAAACCAATTGGTTGAGAGTATTTCGACCCATCCCTACCCTAGCCTCGAAATAAGTCACTTTGGAGCTATTATAAACTAAATATGAATTTATTATAAAATAATATTTTATGTTTTTTCTAAGGTGCCCCTCTCCACCCTTATAAAAGTGCACCGACTCCCTCTTCTTCTCACACCATTTTGAGCCTTCATGCTTAGACAAAACCTGCCAATTTCTCTTCTAAACTTCCCTAGAAAAATACTAGATGTCCTGGTCTTCTTCAATGACCAACTTTAGTGCCATGTGAGGAGGTTTAGAAGAGGCACATCCAAAACGTGGTAATATCCTTTACTGATTATTTCAAATTCATTTCTTCTTATACTTCCTCTTATTTTTTTGTTTAATAATAAAGAAATAAAGTCATTATCACTCATATACTGATATGTTATTATAAATATGAAACAACCCTATTTCCCTTTCTATCCATCCTACGGGAAACGAAATCACCGCACGTGCGTACGTACGGAATACCGTCACCATTCCATGGTGTAATCTGTTTTCCACCACCACCTTACCTGGATGGGTATAATGGTGAAAAGAATAACTCTAACATTCTGAGATATTCTATCATCCTCTCCAATACCATTCAATAATTATGTGAACCATATAATCGCTCGTTCATACGTATGGATTACTGTCTCCACGAACGCGATGAGATTCATTTTTCATAATTAACCATTCAAGTATGATTATAAAGTATATATGATAAATAATAATGAAATAAATTACATAATAATGATACTTTATTTTTGTACATATATTTTCCACTTATTTATTCCATTTAATTCAATAAGGAAACGAAAATAGCGTTCATGCATACGTACGGCCTACCGTCTCCATGAACGGTGTATTTCATTCCATATGTTGATCTATAATATAAATTTATATGATGAATATATATTATATGTTTTACATTCTGGAATTATGTAAATCAGAATATATGTAATAATATCAAGAACAAAAAGTTTAAACACATACGATAAATGAAATGATTTTACCCAAAACGCTACTTTAACATGGAATTTACAAAAGAATAGGTAATATAAATACATAAGTGAATCATATATGATATCATAAATATTATTATTGTTATGATAAAAGTTAAAATAATGTTTAAAACCACTATACAAGATACTCAGACACATATGGAAGAAATTGGACATAAGGTAAGGGATTATTTTGTCTCACTTTTATTTATGTGATACATATGCCTTAATCACCATATATTTAATTTATATGGTGTTTATGCTTCCTATGAATGATTTATGATTTTTATTATGAACTATATGATATTTAAATATGCATGTCATTTTCTTTATTTTATGAAACATATGATTCAATCGATCATAAAATGTAAGGGATAATTATTCCAATCTCTTTCTTATCCGAGATTGTTTACTCGTAAGTATTTACTAGGGTTATATTTATCATCCATGTCCATGTTTTATAAAAAAAATTCATAAAGTTTTTACTATTCGTACATGTATGTTTAAAGTCATTTATACCCATTTTTACTTTTACCACATTGTATGGAAGGAATATTTGTTTGTTTACCATACAAGGTACTTTTGGACTTTTCTGGAAAAAATAAGAGGAGAATGTTTTTTTAAATTATACAGTGTGAATGGATTTTTACGGTTTCATAACACCATATTTATATGAAGATCCCTCTATAGGATTTCATGATTATTTTCAACAAAATCCTTTTCGTTTTAAAATTTCATGACATTTTGTGAAAAGAAAATAATTTTGAAGTAGAAAGGATATTTTTCGCAAGAATTCATTTCAAGTGTTTTATCAAAACTATTTTCCATATAAGATGAAATTCATTAATATGGATATGTTTCATGTATAATGTCCCTATTATTTACATGGTTTTATTTTGTTTATGATGATATTATATCCATTGTTTTATAAGGATTATGTTATGAATGGATGTTGTATATGAAACCCATTTTATTCATTGGGTTATGATGAATGATTTATGTTTATTATTTGTCACATGAAAGAATGATTTCATTATGAGATGGGTGGGACCTATATCTCCCTCCAATTAATTTGTTAATGATTTATATCTCATGAGATAAACATGGCTAGAACGACATGTAAATACATTTGAGTAATACAGTGTTGGGATGACAAGTAAACCCAGTTCAGTAATGTACTTTCTCGACTATGATTGTCTAGGAAGCAATACCTCAGCTACTATGGAAATCATATCATGTGCATAATTATTTTCCACAATTACATGATTTATTCCCATTTTATTTTATCATGAATGATGTTCCATTATTATCTATGCCTTGCGTACTTCCATTTTTTATGTCACTGCTCAAGATTTTGATGTTTGAACAGTATGATCATGTTTTTAAATTCAAAAGTATATGGTATGTTTTATTTTCTACATGATTACCCTTAATAAGCATTTGAGCTCACCGTTTATATGTTTTATTTTCCCCATGATTTAAAGAACGGTTTTAGGTAAGAAAACAAATAGGGAAGACCTTTATGGGAGATGTTGAAGATCGTTTACTGTGACTAAAATATATTGTTCCGAGTTTCCAAAAACAATAAACATTACGATCCTTGGGTTTCTGTTTTGTTATATATTCTATATTCTGAAAATGTAATGTAATGTTCATGTACGTCATGTGTTGGTCTCTATAGTTGGTATCAGTGGAATGGTTTAGTTAAACTTTGGAAAATAGGATGTGAATACATTTTTGAAATCCCTAGGGAAATTTCTATGGTATGTCTAGGGATGTCTCTAAGGATACATATAAGTATAGGTTATAGTCCGATAATTATGGTAATGATATTAGAATTTAACATAAGATGTTATAGATTGAAAGTACTCCCCTTGATTATGTTGTTTTCCTAGAATGATTTTTTTCCTCTCACACTATTCTTTTTGGGTTTTAGATGATGGCTGGAACACAAAGGAACCGTGTTGATCAATTTAATGGGCATCACAATGATTATCCTCATGAACAAACCAATGTTATGGAATATGGAGTGAAAAAATTTATTTCTATACTTACACAATCTATGAATAATTCTGGAATTCCAAATGAGCAGAGAAGGGAATAATATTCTATTGAGTCTTTCATGAGGCAACGTCCCCCTTCTTTCAGTGGGTCTTCTGATCCACTTGTTTCTAAACAATGGATCATTACCATTGAAAACGTATTTTCCATACTTCAATATTTAGAGTATCAAAAAGTCATTTTAGCTTTTTACCATTTAAAAGGTGAAGCAGACCAGTGGTGGACTCTAATTACGAATACAAGGCCCCAAGAAGAAATTGAATCCATGGAATGGGATGAGTTCAAGAACTTGTTTTTCAATAAGTAATTCCATTGTATTCTTTGAAAAAAGATGGAAAAGGATTTCCTTGAGCTTAAGAAAAATTATGAGGAATCTGTTGGTATATACGAGGTGAATTTTACATGGCTTTCAAGGTATGAATATAGCTTTATCATCCAACTTGAAAGTAAAGTTGATCTATTCTTCAGTGGATTAAAACCAAGTCTTCGAAGGGAATTAACAATAAGATACTTCAATAGCTATGAAGAAATTTTGCTTTGTGCTTTCAAGGTAGAACTGGAAATTGGTGTTACAGATCGATCTCATGGTTTTGATAAGAGACGAAAGATGGAGTGCAAGGAAAAATCTCAAAACAATGGTGAAAAGAAGACGAATGTTTTGTTGTGCTCAATGTGTTGAAGGAAGCTTGGTGGAGATTGTCTTAAAGGGACTAGAAAATGTTTTTAGTGTGGAAAATAAGGTCATCGAGTAGATGAGTGCTGATGTAATGGAAAAAAGGTATATAATGATGTTAATAGAGAAAAGACTATAGAGGACGCACCACCAACACTTCAATGCTTCAAGTGCAAGGAAATGGGGCATTATGCTAACCAATTCCCTAATCCAATAGTTAATAATTATCGACATCAACAACCTCTCAAGGCAATGGAAAAAAGGGAAGTCACATGCGATCACTATTGGCGATCTTGAATATGACAACAAAGTGGAGGAATGATTAAGTGTTTATGTAATGGGATTGTAAAATAGTGTTTTGGAATCTAATTTTTAGCATTGTGGAATATTGGAATATCTATTTATTGGTTTGTTGTGGTTTTCAATAATAATATGGTATCAGTAACCGTGAAAATTGATTGAAATATTTTTTGGAAAGAAGATGATATGCTCATAATAAAGGGATAATGAGATAATTAAATGTTTGATAGTATTAATGAGCTCATGACTAATATAAGGACAAAGTGATATCATGGTTCGATTATATAGGAATTTTCGGAATTTGGTATGTGTAATGATTTAACTTTTGAAAGAATTCATGTTTTCACTAAGGTTAAATGGGTATTCATTTCTCAAGAGAATACATGATTAAGGTATTCACATGTTTGGAATTTGAACAACAATATATATCTTGTGATATATGGGTGATAAATGATGGTATTTATATGATTGAACATTCTAATAATTGTTTTCTTTATACTATGAGATTGGGAAGAAGTATTTTGGATAAGACTAAAGATTATAATGGATTAAGTTAGACATCAGATATTATTATTTAAGGATAGAACTTTTGGTATTATTTTCGAAATGTTGTAATAGTATAGTTATAGAAAAAGGAAAACTCGTAGGACGGGCGACAACCCACCGCATCAGACAAGGATGTGGGAATTGAACCCACAACTGATGTGCAACAGGCCTTTATCACCTACCACTGGCCTACAGTAAGTCCCTGATTAGTAGAAATTAGTTTTATTTTATTAAGCGATATGATAGTTGAAGTATAAGTCCATTTAAGGAACCAAATACGATTAATATCACCATAGATGGACTTATGTTTATTTAATAACTTTTTCTAACCTTTTGTTTGAGACAGATGGAATGACCTATCATTCAATCGTATGATCTGCTAATATTTCATAAATGAAAAATTCAACTTCATTTCTTTAAGAGATGAAGTGGAAATTGTTCAATAAATGTCTAACGGTGAGATTGTACCAAAATCAATTAATTATTTCTTCTAATTCCAATTTTTTCAACATTAGGGAAATGATCATGAAAACCAAAAACAATCACCTAGATGGTACCTTAGATCATCACAAATTTATGTATTTGTGATTGTTGGATTTTTCATAGCCATTTTCTCTACCACTCTCCATCAGAACTTGATGGTTAGATTTTTCTTCCATATCCATATTTTCACCTATATTGTTCTATGTGGAAACCCAGTGATGAGTTAATTTGGGTAACAGTCATGTTTCATAAATTTGTTTTTAAAATTAAGTTTTAGTATTCCATTTTACGATGTGGGTTTCTATGAATGAAACATTCATGTAGTACACCATTTAAAACTCTGAATAATTTTGTGGGCGAAATTCATTTTAAGGGTGGTAGAATGTTACACTGCGAGATTTTATGAGAAATGTTATTAATTTCTTTGATGTCTTGTTTTGTACGCTACACCAAGATTATCTTGTACTATAGGCAACACTGTATTCTCTTGTATTATATGCCATACTATTCTTGGATATCATTACAGGCAAGAGAACCCTTCCTCGATAGCTTGTGTTGTATGCAATTCTGAGTTTCACTAAACTACGATATGTTATTAAAATATTATATAAACTAACCGTTTTGAATAGTAGTTCCGAATTTTTTAAATTTTTTAAATTTTATCTTTCAAAATGGGCTTCATTTTTTTATTCGGAATATCTAAATTAGCCTAGGGTGAATTTTTGGTATTTTTCTAAAAACATAAAAAATTTATGAATAGTGAAACCACTAAGTTATTGGATAAAACCGAATTTTTATTTATATAATTATTTATTTTATTTAAATTTATTTTATGTCAAAATAGATATATAATACCTATTTAAGTTCAATTTAATTCATGGAAGACATTTTATAATAATTTTTGATACATAAAAATTTTATTTAACTTTTTACCTTCTTTTACCCAGCTCCGAGCTGAAGTTGAAAATTTATATAAAACAAAATTTTACCAATTCTTTAGGTGGAATTTCAAAAATCCGAGAGACACGGTTGATATTAATATGTAAAATTTGGTTCAATAAGAAATTGTTTTGGGTGAATAGTAACTTTTTACATTTATTGACCTCGGTTAAAAGTAAATTGGGTAATTAAGGGTAAAAATGATAATATTATTACCCTAACATGTGTCTTAATTCTATTGGATATGTGTAATTCAACCAAAAACCACATCCAAAATAAAATATTACCCTTTAGGTCCGCTTCTATTAGATTAGGATATTTATTATTATTTTATTTAAAGAAGAGTAAAAATAGTTAAAATCAATGTTTAAGAACTAAAACATTTTTAAAATAGGGTTATATATAAGATAAATTCGACATTAAATATTCATTAAAAATATAAGTAGATTTCTTAAATAATGGAATTTTATTTATATTTTTTAGACATTAAATAATTTAATTTATTTGTGACACAATGATGATGTAGTAATTAGATTATTAATGAAATATTAACATAATTGATAATATAAATACCAAAATAAATTTAATTTGAGACTTTTTATGATTCAAAAAAACTTTATAGGTTAAAATAACATATTAGGGTTGGTTAGATGAATTGTTTTCGAAGTAATAATGCTATTATGAATTTAGAAAAAACAAAATACCAAATAATGTCAAAATAGACATAAAATAGTTTTTAAAACAAATATTATCATCTTAATTGATATAGTGGTTCTACAAATATAAGAATCAATTAAAAGTTTTATCTATATAATACATATGTCATTAATAAACCAATTGGGGTTCTATTGGCAGTTTACAGTAAGTGTATTAACCATATAGTGTAAGAATATAAGAAGACAAGGTAAAATTTAAATTATTTAACTAAGATTAAAATCTAAATGATAAGGTTAAAATGGTAACCTAAACTTGTCTAAAACCTATTTTTTGAGAGTATTTCATCCCATCCCCACCCTAGACTTTTAATAAGTTACATTAGATCCATTATAAATAGAATATGAATTTATTATAAAATAATATTTTCAGTTTTTCCTAAGGTTCCCCTCTCCTCCCTTATAAAAGGGTACCTCATCCCTCTCCTTATCACACCATTTTTAGCCTTCATGCTTGGCCAAACCATGCCAATTTCTCTTCTACACTTCCCTAAAATCATTCTAGTGGGCCTGGTCTTTTTCAAAGACCAACTTTAGTGCCCAATGAGGTGGTTTAGAAGAGGCGCGTTGAAGAAGAGGTAATACCCTTTACCGATTCTTTCAAATTCATTTCTTCTTCTAATTCCTCTTATTTTGTTGTTCCATAATAAAGTAATAAATTCAGAATCACTCATATACTGATATGATATTTTAAATATTAAACAACCCTATTTCACTTTCTATCCATCGTACGGAAAATGAAATCACCATGCGTGTGTATGTACGGAATACCATCTCCACGCCATGGTGTACTCTGTTTTCCACCACCACCTTACTCGGATGGTTATAATGGTGTAAATAATAACTATAAAATTCTTATATATTCTATCATTCTCTCCAATACCATTCAATACTTATGGTAATGATATAATCGCTCATGCGTACATACGAATTACCGTCTCCATGGATGCGATGAGATTCATTTTCCATAATTAACCTTTCAAGTATGATTATAAAGTATATGTAATAAATAATAATGAATTATATTACATAATAATGATATTGGATTTATGTACATATTTGTTTCATTTAATTAATTCCATTCAATTCAATAAGGAAATGGAAACAACGTTTATCCGTACGTACGGCCTACCGTCTCCATGAACAGTGTATTTCATTCCATTTATCGATCTATCATATATATTTATATGCATAATATATATTATATGTTTTACATTCTGGAATTATTTAAATAAGAATATAAGTAATAATATCAAGAACAACATGTTGAAACACGTACGATAAATGAAACGCTTTTACCCAAAACGCTGCTTTAACATGGAATTTACAAAAGAATGGGTAATATAAAGTCATAAGTGAATGATATATGATATCATAAATATTATTATGGTTATGTTATAGGATAATAATATGTTTAAACCCACTATACATGATTCATGGACACAAACGGATGAAATTGGACATAAGGTAAGGGATTATTTCGTCTCACTTTCATTTCTGTGAGACATATGCCTTAATAACCATATATTTCCTTTGTATGGTGTTTATGCTTCCTATGAATGTTTTATGATTTTTATTATGAAGGATATGATATTTAAATATTAATTTAATTTTATTTATTTTATGACACTTATGATTGTGCCAATCATAAAATTTAAGGGATAATTATTCCAATCTCATTCTTATCCGAGATTGTTTATTCATTAGTATTTACTGGGGTTATATTTATCATCCATGTCCAGGTTTTATAAAAAGATTTCATAAAGTGTTTACTATTATTTTAATTATGTTTAAAGTCATTTTTCCCTTTTTGAATTTTACCACATTGTATGGATGGAATCTTTTTTTGTTTACCATACAAGGTTCTTTTAGACTTTTCCGGCAAAATTACGAGGAGAATGTTTTTTCACTTATACGGTGTGAATGGATTTTTAAGATTTCATAACGCCTTATTTTCATGAAGCTTCTTCTACAAGATTCCATGATTATTTTCAACAAAATACTTTTCATTTAAAATTGTAGTAAATTTGGTGATAAGAAAATGATTTTGAAGTATAAAGGATATTTTTCTCAAGAATTCATTTCAAGTGTTTTATCAAAACTATTTTCCATAGAAGATGACATTCATTAATATGGATATGTTTCATGTATAATGCCCCTATTATTTGCATCGTTTTATTTTTTTATGATGACATTATATCCATTATTTTATAAGGATTATGTTATGATGGGATGATGTATATAAAACTCATTTTATTCATTGGGTTATGATGAATGATTTATGTTTATTTTGTGGCACACGAAAGAATGATTTCATTATGAGATGGGTGGGACCTATATCTCCCTAAAATGCATTGCGTAAAGATTTATATCTCATGTGATAAACATTGCAGGAAAAACATATAAATCTGGTTCAGTAATACAGGGCTGGAACCGCAAGTAAACTTGGTTCAGTAATGGACTTTGTCCACTATGATGGTCTTCGCAGCAATACCTCGACTACTATGAAAATCATATCATGAGCTTAATGGTTTTCCACAATTAAATGTTTAATTACCATGTTATTTTATCATGATTGATGTTTCATTATGATCTATTCCTTACGTACTACCATTTTTTATGTCATTGCTCAAGATTTTGATGTTTAAACATTATGTTCATGTTTTTAAATTCAAATGTATATGGATTATTTTATTTTCTCCATAGATACCCTTACTGAGGATTTGAGCTCACCCATTATATGTTATCTTTTCCCTAGTATTTAAAGAATGTTTTTAGGTAAGAAAAAAATTAGGGAATAACTTTATGGGAGATGTTGAAGATCTTCCACTATGACATGAATATGTTGTCCTGAGTTACGAAAGACACTAAACTGTTACGGTCCTTGGGTGTCTGTTTTTGTAATATATTAAGTATTCCACAAAAGTAATTTAATATCCATGTACGTCAAGTGTGGGTCTCTACAACTATGCCCCTCAGACCCATAATAGTCTTTAATCACATATGCCAATATTCAATTGTCACCTCATGGGGAATCCTCAGTCAATAATACCTACCTAACACAAGCCTCTATAGTTCAAGCCCTATCTTCTTCCAATTTCCACAACACATCCAAAACCCACTATCCAGGGTCTATCTAAGTGAACTCTGCTCAATACCCATGGTAACCAAATTCCAAGTGATCCAGATAACCCCTTGACCCATACTTTGGTAATATTCCACATCACCCACATAAATATCACAAACCCATTATTTAAAGGAATACCTCCACGTTACACTAAATTATCCTCGAAGGAAAAATATATTTCAAAAAACATGAAATTCCTGATACCCACCCTCAATAGGGTGACCCTCATTATATCTTAGAGTATGATCATCCCACCAGTCACCACTGGGATAAAACCTCTCATTCTGGATCTACTAGCCTTATGGAGACAACCTAGGTGACCCAAATCTCATCAAAACCCAAGGAATTATCTTTGGAACTGAAAAATGTAAACCGGTGTAACACCCTAATATTTAAACTAAACACTATATTTAATAGAGAAGACAACATGTAACATAGAGCTTTAATGAACCAAAAATTATTATAATGACAATTATAACATATACCTTAAATTGGGAGGTATGAATAGGATTAACCAAAATTTTAAATATACATAGAAGACATAATCAAAAAAAATGTATTGGTAAATTCTTATGACATAAGGACTCCATTTTTTGTAAAGTCGTTATATTTATTAAAATAATTGCTCATCAAAAATGATTTTTGTTAAGTGAATATTATAATTAATTTTTGGATAATAATTATATAATTTTTTAAATCAATATATAAAAATTATCTTAGGGTAATATTTTTGTATTTTTCTGAAAAGATTAATTTCGTAGTGAAATGTGAAAGAAATTGATTTTAAATGAAAAGTCTATTTTTATTTCAAGCATTTACAAAGTTACACTTTTTAAATAACGGTTTATAAGTCAAATTTTCACTCTTATATTATTAATAATCCAATTAAGTTAATTGGA
This sequence comes from Viscum album, assembly GCA_963277665.1. Lineage (NCBI taxonomy): Eukaryota > Viridiplantae > Streptophyta > Magnoliopsida > Santalales > Viscaceae > Viscum > Viscum album. The sequence continues at coordinate 46,997,123 of OY728148.1, forward strand.
ATCAATTTTGTTGTAAAATTTTGAATAAAAAAAATTTTATACCTAAAAATACATTTTTATGAAGAGCAATTTCATTGTATTTCTAATTTTTATCTTAAATTAATATATTCCTCTTATATATGTAATCATGAAAATTGGTTCCATGTTTTCAATTTGGATGTTAAATTTTTTAAATTTTGTTTCTTGTTTTGGTTAATATAAATATTAACCGTATTTAATTTTTGTTACTATGGTAAAGGTAAAATGGTTTACTTAGGGTTAAAACTAATGTTTTAAGGAATTAAAATAATTAAAAAACTTGAAATAATTTCATTTAATGGGTCTTTTTCGTCCATAAAACTTCAAACTTCTAAAATATGACATTTTTTACAGTTTTTCTTTGATTTAGATCATTATAATTTTTATGTAAATTAAAAATTAAAAATTATCACTTTATTTATTTTAATATGTATAATATCTTTTAAAATGGATAAAAACAACCTATGTTTAGTAATAAATGATTATTTAAAATATTAATGATTTTTTTTCATCTTAATTTATTTTTATTTTTTAAGGATGCAATAATTACCCTAAATTCTTATGCAATTTGGACATAGTCGTTGTGTAGCCAGTATAAAATCAAGTAAATGATATTAAAAACCCTAAAACTGATATTTTATATAAGATTTAAATTGTTGTACAAATTTTATAGATAAATATATCATAATTAAGAAGTTTTAAGTATTTATGTTTTAATTTCATTTTTTTGTTGTTTTCAAATCCAAATTATGTTAATACCTCTTAAAATGAAATTAATGGTAGTTTTTGTTAAATTTATTTTATTATATTATTTGGAAAACATAAATATATTGAAAATGTAAATTAAAATAACATATGGTATAAATTTAAAACCTTTTCCATTTATGATTCAATTTCAATCATCTATGTAATATTATTTCCCATTAAGATTTAAAAATTTATTACCAAAGTAGTGAATTAAATCAGTTAATGAAGGGGTCAAACCAAAATATTATGTTTAAAATGACACCAAAACCTATCATGATTTCACTGGATAATTATATTATGACCATATGATCTTTTTATTCAAAATAATGGCTATTTTGAGGGATTATACTTGATAAATTCATTAATTATATTTATGTATTTTCAGTAATTCCATGTGTTTCATTTTACGCCCTTTTAAAATGAAATACCTTATCTCATTTAATTACAACATATTGAGTAACATATTTTGAAAAAACCATTCCTATTTATATTTTAAACTCACCTATATATGAATTAGATTTTTTTTCTTCTTAAAATACCATTTTAATAGTTCTTAATAATGGATCTAATAGAATTCTACTAAAGGGGTGTTATTCATCTTTACTAACTCATTGAAATTTAATTTTTATTATAAATCCTATAAATCTATTATAACCATACTAAAATATTAACTTTAGAATCATAAATGGACATATATTTAGTAATTATTTTTTTGAAACCATTTTTCATATCTTTTTCGTCCTATGAAACGACAAAACATTACTCATGTGTACATATAGCTTATCATCTCAATGTAGTGGTGAAATTCTATTTTCATTACCATTTTATTCATATGTTTATAAATATGGATATAATGAATATATATTATTTTAATGACATAATAAGTCTCTTGGAATTATTATATAATATCTACCTTCTTACCATCTAATCTGTTGGAAAATGATTATGTCACTCGTGTGTGCAGGTGGACTACCACCCCCACAAAGCAATGTGATCCATTTATACATTCCATATTACATGAATTGTAATAATGATTCATTTAATGAATATATTTTATATATATGATAATATAATTATTTTATAAAATTGAATTATTTTTTACCTTTCTTTTTCTTTATACATCAAAAACTCAAAAAAGTGTTCAGGAGTAGGTATTGTCTACCATCTCTATGAATAGTGTAATTCATTTGTCTATCTCTACCTTTTATAGATATATATATATATAATTAATATTTATGAACTTTATATGATTTTTAAAATTGTTTATAAGATAGAACTATCATCAAAGTATAATGACCATAATTACTAAACCACAATTGTTATGAAAAAATGAAAGAGTTAACACCAATAAATTAGGATTTTAATAAAGAAAATATTGATAAATGTGTGCTAAAATGTTATAATGGGATCACATATGATGTTATTACAATTTAAATAATTATATAATATAATTATAACAAATTTCAATTTATTATACTGGGGATTAGTGAACATTCAAAGCAAGTGGAACTCGAGGTAAGGTTTTGTTGTATCTAATTGTCTTCTTTAGATATTATGTTATCTTATGAACTTTTATCCTTTTATAATGTGTTCACAAAGCCACATTAATATGTTATAACATTAATATACTTATTTTTTTGATGTTTAATGTTTTATTTGAATATATTCTTTCATGGGGCTTGTGATTCAAAAGTTACCAAAGTGGTAATGGTTTTCTTTTTCCATGTCATTATTAATCATTATTGTTCATGATTAGGTTTAAAATGATTAAATTTCATGTTATTTCTCTCAATAATATCATCAATTTTATTTTGAAATAGTTATTTATGGATATAAAATGCTTTAATTTCATTTTTATCCCTTTTATATCTCAAAAACATGATGAATTTGTTTATGGAAAAATGACAATTTTTCTTTATTTGATCAAAAATAATTTTTCTTCCATATCGATTTTTTTATAAAAAATTTTCAAAAATGTATTTATATTTATTCTATTATTTGTTAAATTAATTTTTATTCATGATTTAATTTTTACAAAAAAAATTAAAATAAATCCACTTTTCATTATCTAGATTATGTGCTTTTGACTTTTTACTGAAAATGTGAATGAAATATTAGTTTTAACACACATGACATGAATAAAATTTATTGAAATTATAACCACTCGACTATATTAATTTTTATTGATAAATTTTCATGGTTATTTTCCTATAAAATATTTTAAGTAATATTTTGTATATTTTTATATTTTAAATATTTTATTTCAAAAGGAAAGTGGTATTTTTTTTCAAGAAATGATCCAAGTAATCTTTTTTAATGAAAATTATTTTATGATAGAATCATTTGATGGACCTTATGATTTTATGGGGATATATTCCAAGTATACTATCCTTGTAATTTATATATATGTTTTATAACTTTGATAAAAATATTTTTCTGAACCCCATTTATTTTCCATGGGTTATGCTATGATGAAATGATTAAATTTTTATCAAATATATTTCATTTTCATGGGTTATGATAAGATAAATAGTTTATGATATTTTGTTAGTCATAAGTATTATTTTTATTAGGTGATAGGTGGGCCTCAAATTATATATCACTCCAATGCATTGGGTAATGATGGATATGCCCTAATATAATATAGACTAGAATGGCGATTGAACACAGTTCAGTAAGGGGATCTATCGACTAAGATAGTATTGGTGTTGAACATTGACTAAATATGTGATGGTTTGGGGAGTGAAACCAATCAACTATGATATACTTGGTAGCAAGACATAACTATTAAAGAAATTATTTTATATGATTATGGGTATTCCAAAAAATTATGTTTTATTCCAATTTTGTTATCTCATAGATTATGTTTTTTGATTCCTTAATGATTCATGTATTATTAACTACCAAATTTTATGTCATGACTCATGTTTATGATATAATAATTTCTATTTATAAATTTCAAAAGATAATCTCAATTTTCTCTTACATGTATTATCTTTTTATGTTCAAATGACCTTTTATAACTCTCTTGTTTACCCTTATTTAGTACATAGTCTCAAAATTTATTAAGCTTTCTCTTCCATAGGATATGAAGAAAAGTATTTAGTATGATATGTATATGAAGGGGTTTTGTTGTGAAGAACTCTATGGGTGATGATGTAGATATTTTATGAGAAAGTTCTTATGTATAAAAGATTCTGAAGAAACTAAACGTTTATGCTTCTATCATTGATTGTAATGTTATATAAGGAATATTCATCTAATGAGATGTGATATTTATATATGAAATGGGTCACTGTAGTTGGTATCTGATTAGGGTTTAGTCGACATTTAGATAATAGTATTACAGATAATTGATGAAAACCTTGAAGATAAGTATAATTATGGGATAATATCCTAAATTTTTAGTATCTAATATATTTATTTGATTTTATTGCAATACATCCTTATCTAGACACTACAAGTGTACATGGTATAGGAACAAATTTCTATCAGGATAATAACCCCCCAAAAAGAGATGGTTGAGTATATATCATCCATCATTCATGTGCATGGACATTGTTTCTTTACATTACACATGTTTTGACACTCTTAGTGGATATTATTGGGTTAATTCACATTTTATTTATACACCATTATGATAGATTCAAGTAGATAATGATAATGGATGACCTAGGATAAACCAAAGGTGTTAAGGATTTAAAATAAGATGTTATGATTTCGAAATCCTGTGAATAATTTTTCATGATTACATAATTATTCAATATGATTACTATTTCTCACGCCATTTTTTTTGTTTTAGTCAATAGTAGGAACCAATATTATTTGTGTTAACACTAAATGTGATGAACAATGGAATGATTTTCCACCAGGGGAACCAAATTAAATGGGAGCAAGAATGTGAATCCTTGTGATTATGCCTAATCATATATCCCGTCATAATATTAATAACCTCAACATGGGTGTGTTTCCTGAATCACATAACAAGAGAAATATGGAGTTTAATAAATACCCAGGAGGAATGAAGATTGAGATTCCTATATTTTGAAAATTTGGGGAGAATCACTCATTGAAATATCTCATCGTACTGAGAAAATGATTTATGTGTGGAAAATAAAGGAATAGATAAAGTAATTGTTGAGTAAAATGAAGAGTTTGATGAAAGTAAATTAATCTCATACTATGGTACTATAACACCCCGAGATTTTATGAAAAATATTCATTTTAATTTCATTAATGTCTTGTGTTGTATTCTACACCAAAAGGAGCTTGCACAACACGCATCCTTGACTTTCCTTTCATTACACACAATCGCGACTTTCCTTGATAGCGTGTGTAGTACGCAATACCGAGTTTCACTAAACAACGATATGCTATTAAAATATTATTAAAACTAGCCGTTATGAATATTAATAAACACTTATTGAAATTTTTTAAATTTTAATTTTCAAAATGGACTTCATTTTTGGATTCAGAATATCGAAATTAGCTTAGGGTGAAATTTTGGTAATTTTCGGATAACTTTCATATTTTAATGAATAGTGGAAATTACTAAATTTTAATTAAAAACAACTTTTTCAGTCGAAATAATTAATAGTGATAAATTATTAATTCTAGTGGTTTTATAGTATATTTAGAATATATTTTTACAATTTAATACAATGATGGTCATTGGATGTAATTTCACATTTAAACCACTTATAAACAAGTTTAAATCTTTTGATAGTTATTATCTCTTAAAAACACGCTATTTGTTTTGACGATGGGAATTAATTTTTAAATTAGTTAATGCAACTGATATGTTTTGAATTTGGTAAAATAGACATCATTTTTGAGTTCATAATATCAAATATAGCTTAGGCCTAATTTTTGGTATTTTTCTGAAAACTTTCAATTTTTGATGAATAGTGAAACCACTAAGTGGTAGTTAAAAAAACTGATTTTTTCATAAAACTTAATTTTACTACTTCTGTGAGTGGAATTTCGAAAATCCGAGAGACACGGTTAATATCAAGGACTATAATGTGGTTCAATGAGATGAAAATAATTTTTGGTGAATAGTAACTTTTGACTTTTTTCCCACGGTTAAAAGTAAATATGGTAATTAATGGTAAAAATCATATTATTATTACCCTAAAAAGTGTCCTAATTCTATTGGATAAGTGTAATTAAACCAAAAACAAACTTAGGAATAAAATATGACCATTTAGGCCCACTTGGATTTCATTAGGACATTTATTATTAATTTATTTAAAGAAGCATTAACAGAGTTAAAATCAAAGTTTATTTACTGAAACATTTTTAATATGGGGTTATAGATAAGATAAATTAGACTATAAATATTTATTATAAAGATAACAAGATTTTCTACATAATGGTATTTTATTTGTAATTTTTAGACATTAAATAAGTTAATTAAATTATGACACAGCGATGATGCATTAATTATCTTATTAATGAAATATTTACATAATTGATGTTATAAATACCCAAATATATATAATTTGAGACTTTTTATGAATTCCAATAATTTTATAGGTTAATATGACATGTTATTATTTATTTAATTAACTTTGTTCGAACTTATAATTCTGTCATGATTTTAACAAAAATCAATTACTAAATAGTGTCAAAATTGACATAAAATAGTTTTTAAAACAAATATTATATTATTAATTGTTATTTTATTCCTAAAAATCTAAGGTTCGGCCAAATGAATTATATAAGGTTATATATATTAATAATAAACAACTTGGGGTTCGTTTGGCTTCTTATAGTAAGTTTATTAAGCTTATAGTGTAATAACACAAGAAGACACGGTAAAAGTAATATTATTTAACTTAATGTTTAATCTAAATGATAAGGTTAAAATAGGAACCTAAACTTGTCTAAATTCTATTGGATGAGAGGATTTCGACCCATCCACACCTTAGTCTCGAAATAAATCAATTTTTAGCTATTTAAAACCGAACATGACTTTATAATAAAATAATTTTTTTAGTTATTCCAAAGGTGCCCCTCTCCTCCCTTATAAAAGGGCACCTCCTCCCGCTCTTCCTCACACATATTTGAGCCTTCATTCTCGGCCAACCCCTGCCAAATTCTCTTCTCCACTTCCATATCAACATCCTAGAGGTTCTTGTCTTCCTCAAAGAAGAATTTTAGTGCCTTAAGAGGAGGTCTCCAAGAGGCGCTTCAAAGAAGAGTTAATTTCCGTTACCGATTCTTTCACCTTTATTTCTTCTTCCACTTCTTCTTATTAGGTTGTTTCATTATGAAGTAATAACATCAGAATCACTCATATACTGATATGTTATTATATGTATGAAACAATCCTATTTCACTATCTATCCATCCTACGGAAAACGAAATCACCGCGCGTGCGTACGTACGGAATACCGTCTCCACGCCGTGGTGAAATCTATTTTCCACCACCACCTTACATGTATGGGTACAATGGAGTAAATAATAACTATATATGATTATTATAAAGTTATATTGATACTGAAATAGTATAAATACACTTCAACACAAGTTCACAAACATGAGAATGATATCATCGCTCGTGCGTATGTACGGACTACCGTCTCCACGACGCGATGAGATTCAGTATCCATGTTAACCATTTAAGAATGATTATAAAGTATATATAAGAAATAATAATGAAATATATGACATTATAAAGCTACTGGATTTGTGTATATATGTATGTCATCTACTTACTTCAATTCAAGATAATAAGGAAAGGAAAACATCGTTCATGCGTACGTACGGACTACCGTCTCCATGAACGGTGTGTTTCATTTCATTTATATATCTATTATACATATATATACTGAATATATATGATATATAAATCATTTTTTATATTCTGGAAGTAAGTAAATCATGATATAAGTAATAATATTGTCAAGAACAACAAGTCCAAACACCTACGATAAATGAAACGATTTTACCCAAAACGCTTCTTTAACATGGAATTTACAAAAGAACGGGTAATATAAAGTCATAAGTGAACCATATATGATATAATAACAATGAATATGATTCTGTAATAAGTTAATGACATTATTTAAATCATTATACAGGAGGTTCGGATACGTACAAAGCATATCGGACATAAGGTAAGGGAAATATCAAAATCTAATTTTTATCCGAGATTGTTTATACTTTGGCATTTACTGGGGTGTATTTTATCATCAAAATACATGTTTCCTGAATATGTAATATTATTTTCATCCACCTACAATTTTTTTAAATCCAATTTTACCCTTCGGTGAGTTTTTAGTAAAAGATATGAAAGGAATCTTTTGTCGTTTTTTGTACGAGGTATTTTTTGACTTTTCCGACAAAAGTACGAAGAATGTTTTTTTAACTTATACGGCATGAATATTTCTTAAAAAATTATTTCCAAGAAGCTTCCTTTACAAGTATTCATGTTTATTTTTAATCAACTTCTTTTAGTATGACATGTTAAGAAAGGAAAATTGTTTTTGAAGTAGAAAGGATATTTTCCTCAAGAATGGAGTTCAAGTATTTTATCAAAATTATTTTCCATCTAAGATAATAAAAGGGTTCTATTTTTATCCCTATTATTACATGGATTTGATTATGTTGTGATTGAATTATTTTTATGAATTCCTTTATCTTATATGAATTGTTTTATGATGTCACGATGTTTACGAATCCCATTTTTATTACATGGGTTATGCAATGATGTATGATTTATGATTTTGTGGCACACATAAGAATGGTATCATTATGAGATGGGTGGGACCTATATATCCCTCCAATGCATTGGGTAAAGATTTTATATCTCATGAGATAGACATGGCTGGAATGGTAGGTTATACCGGTTCAGTGAAACAGTACTGAAACGAGGGTTACTCGATTCAGAAAGGGACTTTGTCCACTAAGATAGTCATGGAAATGAGTCTTAACTAACAAGAAATGATTCTCTATGATTATTTGTGTATGCCACAAAGTTTCATGTTTTATGTTATGATTATTGTGATTACATTTCACCACCATGATTTATTCCATGTTATGAAATTATGATCTCTTTTGCAGGTTAAGATGTGATTGATATTTATTTTGTTTACCCTTACTGAGCATTTGATCTCACACTTTTATGTTTTCTTTTCCCCAGGATATAAAGAAAGGTTTTAGGTATAAAAAAAGGAATATCTTTATGGGAGATGTTGAAGATCTTTCACCAGGATTAGAATATTATATTCCGAGTTTCCAAAGACACTAAACTATTACGATCCTTGTGTGTGTGTTTTTGTAATGTACTAAGTATTCCGCAAAAGTAATGTAATGTCCATGTACGTCAGGCTTCGGGTCTCTACAGGTACCATTTATAATTCAATGTATTATGTATGGGGAATATGGGAATTATCTAAAATAATACCCTTCTCCACGGGTTAACTACTAGATTAAGGAATTACCTATTCTTTTCCAATAATTGAATTGAAAGGATTGATGTGTTTAGGTATTTGAATTAGATATTTATAAGAATCTGGATCTTCCTTTGAGGTATGGATATGTCATTTTTAGTTTATACTTATGAAAATGGGGTAAAATTGGTGAAGGGATGGCTGCAGGCCAATTACACAATGTGACTGGGGCCTAGGTGTCGTCTACTTTTATGTACATGCTGTTTGTGGAGGGCTATAAGCCATGTAGTCCTAGTACACGGCCTTGTAATGGTCAGGATAGAAATGGTATATACATGTCTTGTGAATTCATGTACACTTCATGTACTTTTACTTTTTTTATTAAATCATGTAGTAGAATCATTTTTGTAAGATGGACATAAATGACCCATTTCGATGAGTAACATGCCCATGAAAAATATGAACATGAATTCTTCTCATGTTTCTTCATTCGAAACCCAATTCGAACATCGTCAAATCTATTGAAACCCTCTTGATGAGTGATCAATTCCACTTGAGCCTTTATTTTTTATTTCTTCTCTCGACCTATTTATCGAGGGTTGATAATTTTTACTCATTTTGTATATCTACTCCAATTTAGGTTGAAATGAAGATCGACACTAGATGTTGAGAGTCATACTAATATGAGGTAGGTGGTCTTATTCAATTCATTTATTGTCAAGTTGATTTTATATGTCAGACTGTGGAACTCCCAATTTTTTTGGTTCCTCCTAATTGAATAATAAACCCTATTATTTCCTATTGATGATTGGGTAATTAATTGGATGATTTAAAAGCATGTTTAGGGATGTGAACCTTGATTTAGGGCCACCCCATGGGTGTGTTTCCCTCAAATGGCTATTTTTCCAAGAATTCTTAAGAGGTTTTACTTGAATCCCCATTATTTGGTTGTTATAATGAACTGCTTATGTGATGTGAAATCCCCATTTGAGATAATTAATTTTTTAATCTGTGTAATAGTTTAATTTTCATGTGATACTTGTTGTGTGAACTCTGACTAGAGGAGTTGTTTGAATGATAATCCATGTGACAGCTTAATTCACATGTGATATTTTTGTTATGGAATTGAATTATGACAAAGATGGGTATTTAGATATGGTTGAGCCACAGTCTATGTTTAAAGACATGTTCCGGACCATGTGACTAATTGCACCTTATGTATACCTTGGTTAAATGAGGGTCTCTATTAAAAGACAATAGATGATTGTAATAAGTAATTATGTTAGGGTTATGAGCGAGACATAATATGGTAGGCTGGATCATGTAGGATTATTCAAAATGTCAAGCTAAACTAGGATCCATTGAGGGATACCTAGGCCAGGCTCTATTGAAAAATGTTTAAATGATTATTATGCCACGATTTGACAGTTACTTTTATATGGGGGTAGTCATGCCTAGGCCGTACCTTAAGACTTTTATATAATTCAAGTAAATTGAATAATTAAATGGATGACATATGATGCATCTAACAAGCCAAATCACAATATTGGATTCGGTCTTTACTTATACTTGTTTACTTTGTCTTCCGAGACATCTGTTGTGCTTTCTTTTGAGTACCCAATGTTTACGAATTCCACTATTGTACACATCCTGTTATATATATCCACTAATAGATTATCATAGACCTTGGGTTGTTTCCTACTATGATTTAGTCTCACACCCTGTTTGGGTCATGCTTTTGGGTCCAAAAAGATTATATGATTGCAGGTGTTGATCAGGGTAAGCACCCTACTACAAGTACTTGATGTGCTTCTTAGGAGTAGGAGAGCATGGGACCGAGCCAACGTTTGTGTTGCTTCATAGTCTATATTGTTTCTTTTTTTATTTTGATACATATATTGTGTATTACTACAGTGTACTTTTTTTGGCTATTTTCAAAGAACATGGGACATGCAGCCTCATCTTTAGTGTGGAATGATGTTTGGTTACTTCTAATATCAGTATTTTATGATTTACTTCAATTGTATGTTGTTTTCCATTTCCTCTATTGTATTATTATTTATTCTGATATGTTCCAATATTCCAATGAGGGCATATTTTCCATACTATCACACCCTAGGACCTTGCTACTAGTCGATATCCTATGGTGTTTGGGAGTTGCGCTTGAGGCCATGTGGCCAACCAATTATGGGGAACTAGTTGAGTGGCATCCGGATTCGGGTCATTACAAAGTGGTATCAGAGGATATTTTATGATTTTTATTACTATTTAGAGACATTACACATGGTTAGAAAGGAAATAGAGTTTAGTAAATGAACTTTTCTGGGGAGTATCCACCCCCGCGTACAGGGAAAATCCAAACTACCTCGATTGAATTGTGATTTTTTTTGGATTTTGAGCTTTTACAATTGATTATATCACATCATTTCATGATGCACCTGTATTTTGTTATTATTATCGATATCATTGGGGATATATTTTTTTTCAACCCAATGAGATGAGGGCAGACCATCGTATGTATCATATAGGCACTTGTTAAAAACCACAAGTCATGCATTCATGCCAAGTCATCTAGGAGCATTACTGATCACATGATGTTGTGATTTCTGTTGTTCTAGATATGTATACTATTGAGATAGGTACCATGATAGATATAATTTCTATTGTGATAGGTGTATTGATACATGTTATCGTTCGAAATGGATGGAGGCCAATCTTTAATCCTTGATGAGTATGGAACCTCTTGGATCAGAATTTGGTGGATAATGTTTCATCTATGAGCAAAAATTTTGGGATTATGTTCTATATGTGATGCCAAAAATTTATTTGTAGGGAGTATGGGGCCCCATGAATCATAATTTGAAAAATTGTTGCATTACTTTTTGATGGGAAAAAATCCACCAAGGTGTACCTTCAATATGTTTTGGGTGTGATTATGTTTGTTGAAAAAGATAAATGATTGCGAATAATAATGGTTGGTGTTTTCTGATGACATTTTTTAAGGTGGAGTTGTTTCCCAGTGTTTTACAAATTTTTGGGTCTAGAATCGGGAGTTTGATGTTGGAAAAGGAATGTTTTTTTTTCATAGGAGAGAACAATATGATGATTGTTAGGTCCACAAGGATGAATACCCTGAGAGGGGGGGGGGGCTGAATCAGGGTAAGGCTTATTTTAAAATTAACTCATGTTCTGATCTTGTTTCGTTGTTAAGAAAAACACTCTTCTCTCTCTTTCCTATTTCACAATGTAAATAGAAATTAAAGCATGCACATGACACAATGATTTTTACCCGGTTCACCCTCATTGGGCTACGTCCAAGGGGCATAAGCCGACAAGTTTTCGGTCATACCAAATTCCACTAAATTCACTAGGTGTGGATACAAGGTTCGGGTATAGTCACCCTGTCCCATTATCACTGTATTTACAAGATTTAGGGTCAGATCACTACTTTCCCAAGGGTCACTCCCTATTTCTCTATTTCTGGTTCACTGCTGGTGGAGAGGATCGCCTTCTTCCTCTTCCTTTTCTCACTGATCTGGAAAGGATCCCCTCACAGTTTATAGTCATGTAGGTCTCTTCATTTTCATGAAAGAATGCATCTTCCTCTATATGTATATGCTCTATTAAAGTACAACTTTCTCCCGTAGATGAATATCTCTTTGCACCGAAGGTATCAGCCAAACTTCTAGCTTCCACGCAGCCCAAAAATCAATACTGGAAATAAACCTTACTTGGCGCGCAAGTCAATATCGGTGTGCAAGTATCAACGTGCAAGTCACAATTGGCACGCAGGTCTTCCTCAACTACTTTTGTGACTCAAGCTTCTTCAACTCAAAACCTGCGCGACTCACTTCCTTCCTCACCTAAACCACCTCAGGCATGCAACACAGCCTTGGCGCGCAACTTCCTGCTCTATTGCGCAAGTCCCACTTGCACGGCACACCACCACTTGTGCGAATTCCACCCCTGCGCGATAGGAGCTCTGAATCTTCACATTGTTGAACTCCTATCAAGAATAAAGAGGGGTGGTCCAGTATTTATAGGAATTTGGTCACCCCTGCGTGACAGCACGCAACTCTCTTCTCGGCGCGCAAGTCTCGGTGCGTAGGTCTCTTCTCCTGCAAGTCACTTGTTCTACCTAATTCTAAACTTGCACAAACCACTTTTCTTTGCTATATTTTTATCTTCTCATATTGAAAAACCATAGGCGCTCAAGTTACCATGTCTTCTTATACACGGCGCGCAAGTCCCTTTTCCAAAAACAACTTTTCTTTATTTGTTGATTTTGAGGCCCAAAAATACGGCAAACACTAGAAAACGGTGCCAACTTGTATCTGTTCTTTTTGTACCGCCTCTAGATCATCCATTAAATTGTCTAAGTTCATGATTCAAACATTGATCGTTGACCACAACTCTTGAACTCGACATTCCATCATGAAATCCTCTATGTCAACAAATTTGTATGTCATGGTTTGTATTGTCATCAATCACAACACATTTTTCCACTTTGTCAACAAACACAATCACCTAAAAAATTCTTCAATGATGTCTTGAGGGATTTTTTCCCAAAAATATACCCCTTTAGGTTTGTTGAAAACTCTTCCATAAAAGGATACATCGTTGATTCTTCAGCCACCATTCGCCTTTTGCGATTTCGATAGCGATCAAGGATTTAATCAACACATACTCTAAGCCCACATGAGCAATGCTCTGTGTGAGAAACAATAGTAAATGAAAAGTTCATCGATGAATCACTTCATCTCTGACATCCACTTTTGACACCAAACTGATACAAATTTTTACCAAACTGATTCCAATTGTTGGAAATATTCATACCACATTTCAACATCTCTCTTTTGTTGTTATAATGATCATTAGTTGTCATGATATCTATTCATTGATCGATCACTTCTAGCATCATCAAATTTTATACGATCACAGCTTCAACACCTCATTAGTCCTATTTCCTGTGTAGTCCAAGCTAAGCTCTTTCTAAGCACATTCAACTAGCTTCAACTCCCCCTATCTGGCTGCTCCACCTGTCAGCTTCTCCATTTATCTGTCAATATTTATTAAATATCCACACTGTATCCCCCTTGACCAATCACTATTTTTCCCCCTTTTTCAACGAACCCAAAGGTTACACCTTTGAAGTCTGTAATAGAGTAGAGAACACAAATCAGCACATTAGGGAAAACACATCATACCTCAAGGAGAGGGGGAGGGGAATCCACATCCACACTATTTCAAGTGCGGAGAGTCTACTGAACTGCCAGAGCTAGTCGATGCCTCTCAAAAGATTCCATGGGTAAGTATTTTGTTATAATTTTTGCAACCTGTAGCTCTGTAGGCACATACTCCAACTTCAAGATTCCCTGCTCAACCTTCTCCTTGATAAAATGATACATTATCTAAATGTTATTTGTCCATGAGTGATGAATGGGAATTTTTTTGAGACTTATAGCACTTGAGTTATCACACTGAATTCCGATCGGAGACTTCACTTCAACTCCCATATCTTCATGCTACTGCTTCTTCCACAATAACTGTGTGTATGCTTGAGTGGCCCCAATATACTCATCTTCTGCAGTGCTCAATGAAATGAAATATTTTTTCTTGCTAAACCAAGAAATACATAATCCACCAAGATAGAATTCACCACCTGACGTTGATTTTCTATCATCCGCTGAACCGTCCCAGTCTGTATCATTATATCCCAATAACTCTATCTGAGATTTGTCAGTATATGTCAAGCCGAATTCCTTTGTGCCCTTGATATACCGAGGTATTCCTTTTACTCCAAGAATGTGGATTTACTTGGGATCACTCTGATATCTTGCTTCTTGGCATGTGGCGAAAACAATGTTAGGCCTTGTTGCGGTCAAGTATAGAAAACTTCCAAAAATTTTCCTGTATTCTGTGATATTAACTGCCTTGTCATCTGCGTCTTTTGATAATTTCATCTGTGTAGAAACTGGATTCTTCATCTCCTTGGAATTATCCATTCCAAACGTTCTTAGAACCTGCTTGGCATATTTGTATTGAGAAATGAAAGTGACATTACTTCCTTGTGTCACCTGTAAACCAAGAAAAATGTTATCTCTCCAATAATTGAAATTTCAAACTCATTTTTCATGAATATAGAGAACTGTCTACACTGAGATTCATCTAATCCACAAAATATTATGTCATCAACATAAACCAACACCAACATCCTTTGATTACATTCATTGCTAAAATAAATATTGTAATCAACTCCCCCACACTGAAACCCATGCTTCTTCAAGTATTGATCAAGCCTTGACTATCATTCTCTTGGTGCTTGTTTCAGCCCATAGAATGCCTTCTTCAGCCTACAAACTTTGTTCTCATCCTAATGAATGATAAAACCATCTGGCTGCTCAATGTACACCTCTTCTTATAGAACCCAATTCAAGAATGTGAATTTGACATCCATCTGGACACTTTGAACTTTCTTTGCATTGCTATTGCCAAAAATAATCTGATTGTCTTCTGCCTTGTAACTGGTGAAAATGTCTCATCTAAATTTATTCCCTCTATCTGGGAGTATCCCTTGCACACTAGCCATGCTTTTTTTTGAATCATAGTTCCATATTATTTCATCTTGTAGCAATAGACCCATTTAGTCCTGATGGCATTATTGTCTGCTGTCCTGGAAACAATCTCCCATGTCTGGTTCTTCTCGATTTGATCAATTTCATCATTCATATCTTGAACCCAGTTTTCATCTTCGGCTGCATCGGAAAAACACTTTGGCTCCACCTGTGATAAAAATGATGTTTGCTGTAATGAATTCATTCTTCGAGTCTGAACTAGATATGTCTAATCCCCAATGATATTATGCCTATCAATTTTATCTCGAATCTTTGGATTCCTTGCAGACACAGACTTGAAACTTTCTTGTTCATCATCAATATCTTCTTCTAAGTTAGCCTCTGCCACTTCTACTCCCCCTGTGTCGCATACCTCATCATCAAATTCATCAAAAAACTGTTCACTAGGTCGTTGAACATTCTGTTCATTTTCGACTATAGTGACATCAGTGCTCTCAACAGTTTTTCCCAACCTTTTTTAGAAGTATTTATATGCTTTACTTTTCCCTGAGTAGCCAAGGAATATCCCCTTATCTTCTCATGCCTCATACATCCTGTGATTTTCTTTGTTTAGAATGAAACACTTACTTCCAAAGATTCGAAAGTATTTCAACATTGGCTTCTTTACATACCACAGTTCATACGGAGTCTTCCCTTGCTTCGGACACAACAGAGACCTATTCGAAACATAGACTGATTACAAAACTTCTTCCTTCCAAAATTTCTTTGGTAGGTCTTTATTAATAAGCATCATTCTGGCCATGTTGTTGATGATATGATTTCTCCTTTCAACCACTCCATTCTGTTGGGGAGTTCTCACTGATGAAAATTGATGCCTTATTCCATGTTTCTCAGGATAGTCTTCGAGTTGACTGTTTGTGAATTCCATACCATTATCAGTACGAAACTTTAGAATTTTCTTCCCAAGAATCATTTCTAATTCCCTCCTATACTTCTTGATACAACTGAACATCTATGTCTTATGGGTAATGAAAAATACCCATGCCATTCTTCTATAATCATCAATGAAAATAACATAGTATCTTTTCCCATTTATGGCTCGTGGTGAGATTGTTCCACATACATCAGCATGCACCAATTCAATCACTCTGGTTGATTTCTATTCCTTTGTCCTAGATATCTTTCTGATGATCTTCCCTTGTTGACAAGCATCGCATGTATGAGTATGATGACGTGATTGTTTGGGAAGGTCTCTAGTAGCATTACATTTTACCATATCTTCCATGGATGGTTGACATAGGTGACCAAGTCGTTTATTCCACAACTAGTTTTCTTCTTCTCTGGATAAAAGGAACAAATCTTCTTCCCCACTTAAAAGGTAAAGATTTCCCTTTGTCCTTTTTCCTTGTAGAACAACTGCTCCATCTGTTGCTTGCACAGCAAAAATCTTCTTAGTAAATCGAATAGAGTGCCCAGAGTCACATAATTGGCTAACACTGAGAATGTTATGACTAATCCCTTCTTCTACTAAGACATCATCACATCTTATTTCTTTTCCCCCAAATTTGTCCTTTCTGGAACCAACAATCTTCAGTCCTTCATCATTTCCAAACATGAAAACTCCTTCTTTGTCATTTTTTATGTCTGTAATTAGATCCTTATTCCCTGTCATATGGGATGTGCAACCAATGTCAAGGATCCATATTGTTGAACGATCAGAGGCTTTAAGGGCAATTTCCGCATCTACTAGCTTTTCTTCTTTCTTCTTCGTGGACCAAACTTTTTCCTTCCCACTCGGCATAGATTGAGATTCTGTTATTTCTCAGAGTATGATGGACCAGCTTCATCTTGTAGAGCCACAAATCTATTCTACATTTTTAATTCACCTCTGGGTTCATTGATCTACATCTTGCGAACGTTTTGATTATGCTTTGCCTCTTTTCATTGTATGGTCAAAGTACAATACCTAGCCATGTGTCCAAATACCCCACACCAAAAACAGTGTCCTTCAAAATATGTTTTGGAAAACTATTCTCTTTTTGGCTGCCACCTCTGTTCTTATTCCCTTATATATCTCTTGGCTATTGAACACACATACAATGAATGTCCCATCTTACCACAACAATAACACCTGATATAGGGTGCATTCCTTCATGTTACATCAGCACTATGATTTTCCCTTTGGGATATCTGAATATTCTGATTCTGTTTTCTGCCTAAATCAACCTCCAATTTCGGGACGGGTTCTTACAGTCTGACATCAACAACCATAGATTTTTGTTTCTTATCATGCCCTGAATCAACCTTAGCATTTGAGCTTTCTTTCTACTTCACTCATGATAAACTACGAGCCTCCACTTTCATCTTCTCTATCTTCTGAATGGCATGCTTTTCTGATATCACATTGGGGGATAAGATTTTTTCTTGATCCTTCATTTTTCATCACAGACTGACCACTTCTTCTTCAATCACTTTGATACATCTGACCTACTCCTTCCTTATGTTAGTAAAACAGTCAATTTCCTTCTTTTGTTCCTCAATTTTAAGCTTATGCTCAATACTATTTTCTGATCTCTCTGGTGTTGAGTATTTTTTTTCAATTTCTTCTAACAGCTCAGACTTTACTTTATCATGTTGTTGCATAGAGAGTTTGGAATCACGAACCACTTTATTGGATTTCTTCATTTTGGCTCTCCAAATGTCTATCTCCTCAAGAGCTGCTTCCAATTCGGCTTCCATATCAACTCTCCCTTCAATTTCTTCTTCTTCTTCTTCAGTGTCAGATTCTTCCTTTTTCTGAGAACCACCAAAAATTTCCACCAAGGCATTTACCCCATGATCTCTGCAATTTTCTATCTCCTCAACCTCTTCATCCTCAGACTCATCTAAACTTTCAAATTCTTGTGAAAGAAGATTCTTCTTCTTGAATAAATTTCTCTTGAATTGTTTATTCCCTTTCATAAATGCTGAATACTTCTTCTTGGGAATTTTGACTTCATCTTCATCATTTTCTTCTTGAAACTTTTTGGGGCACCTTTCAGCAAGATGGCCATCTTTTCCACATTTAAAGCAAGCGAGTGGAAGTTTCCCTTTGATCTTTCTTTTTCCTCTTAGAATGTTTGAGGAAAGGAATGACATAACCTCATCTGTCTCTTCTTCTTCCGGAGAAGATTCAATGGTGAGCTTTTTCATGGCCTTAAATGCCATCTCTTTGGATTTTCTCTTTTCCACAGTCTTGTTGTCATAATTCCTCATCTCATATTCAACCAAGGTACTGTGCAAGTTGTCCAGTGTCAGCTCTTTGGGATCTTCATCTTCTAGAACAGAGACTTTTTGATTAAATCAAGATGGAAGCTTCCTCAATATGCGCTTTAAAATCTTTATGTCTTCAATGAATTCACTAAGACCCCGCATATCTTCCACAACAATATTTACCCTGTCAAATAATGCATCAACAGACTCATTCGGGTTCATCATCAGATCTTCATAATTATTCCACAACACTTGCAGCTTTTCCTCTCTGACCTTTGTATCTCCTTCATATATATTCATTAGCTTTTTCCACATGGCACATGACATTTTGCATTACATCACCTTTGTATAGATAGGATTGGATAGGGCTCCCCCCTAAGGCATTAATTGCTTTGGCATCTGCATCCATCTATCTACGTTCAGCATCTGATAATGCACCACTATTAATATCAATTGTTATGACATGCATTCCTGCTGTGAATAAATCCATTCCCAAAGATCGGAAGTAGTTTTGCATCCAATTATTCCATAGCTGAAATTTGTTCCCGTCGAATATCGGAATCCCTTTAGGATTGCTAACCTCCATTGAGAGAAGAACTAATATCAACCTTTCCCTCTAATACCAATTTTTAGGTCCACAAGGATGAATACCCTGAGAGGGGGGGGGGGGTGAATTAGGGTATGACTTATTTTAAAATTAACACCCGCCCTGATCTTGTTTCGTTGTTAAGCAAGACACTCTTCTCTCTCTTTCTTTTTGCACAACATAAACAGAAATTAAAGCATGCACCAGACACAACGATCTTTACTTGGTTCACCCTCATTGGGCTACGTCCAAGGAGCATACGCCAACAAGTTTCCGGTCGTACCAAATTCCACTAAACTTCACTAGTTGTGGATACAAGGTTCAGGTATAGTCACTATGTCCCAGGATCACTGCCTTTACAAGATTTAGGGTCAGCTCACTCCTTTCCCAAGGGTCACTCTCTATTTCCCTCTCTCTCTCTAGCTCACTACCGGTGGAGAGGATCACCTTCTTCCTCTTCCTTTGCTCACTGCTCTAGAAAGGATCCACTCACAGTTTATAGACCTGTAGGTCTCATCATTTTCATGAAAGAATGCATCTTCCTCTATATGTAGATGCTCTATTGAAGTAAAACTTTTACCCGTAGATGAATATCTCATTGCACCGAAGGTATCGGAAAAACTTCCAACTTCCATGAAGCCCTAAAATCACTGCTAGAAATAAACCTTACTTGGCGCACAAGTCAATATCGGCAAGCAATTATCGGCACGCAAGTCACAACTGGCACACAAGTCTTCCTCAACTACTTGCACGACTCAAGCTTCTTCAACTCAAAACCTACGCGAGTCACTTCCTGCCTCACCTAAACCACCTCAGGCATGCAACACACCCTTGGAGAGCAACTTCCTACTCTAGCACGCAAGTCCCACTTGTGCGACACACCACCACTTGTGCGACTTCCACACCTGCGCGACGGGAGCTGTGAATCTTCAAAGTGTTGAACTTCGGTCAAGAATGAAGAGGGGTGGTCCAGTATTTATAAGAATTTTGTCACCCTTGCGCGACGGCGCGCAACTCTCTTCTCGGCGCACAGGTATTGGCGCACAGGTCTCTTCTCCTGCAAGTCACTTGCGTGACCTAATTCCAAACTTGTGAAAGCCTCTTTCCTTTGCTATATTTTGATCTTCTGATCTTGAAAAAACATAGGTGCGCAAGTTACCAATTCTTCTTGTACACGACGCGCAAGTCCCATTGCCCAAAACCACTTTTCTTCATTTTCCGATTTTCAGGACGAAAAATTTGGCAAACACTGGAAAACGGCGCCACCTTGTATCTGTTCATTTTGTACCACCTCCAGATCATCCATTCCATTGTCGAAGTTCATGATTCACACATCGATTATTGAACACAGCTCTTGAACTCGACATTCCATCATGAAATCCTCTTTTTCAACAAATTTTTATGTCATGGTTTGTATTGTCAACAATCACAGCACAGTTTTCCACTTTTTCATCAAACATAATCACCTAAAAATGCTTCGATGAGGTCCTGAGGGATTTTTTCCCAACAATGATTGTTGAAGAAAATTAGCAATAGATGAGAACTACATACCATTATTGATGGACCACGTACCATGTTCCAGGTATGGTACATGGAGTAGTGAGAATGGTTTGCTGGAGTGGTTTGCGAAACCGAAAATGTTTTGCGGCAGAAGGTATTGTGGTACAACAACGGCATGGAAAATGGTTCACGGGTCGCATGTGGTTTGTGGCGGTAGAAGGATCAGTAAGCAGTGGAGGATGAATCAAATATTTGGTAAATCTTGTATTCTCAAATTTTACGAATATCATTTCCTATATAAGAATCTCTAATCCCACTAATTACTGGGCAGATTGAATATCATTACACAGTATTTTTGATCTGGGATTTCGGAAAAGTTTGAAGGTGGTTCGTGAGGGTTAATCTCGCAAAGGCTAGAGTGGTGTGCACTGAAGAAATTCCTCCACAGCATTTAAGCAAAAAGCTATATCCTCTTAAGACTCAGTACGTGGAGTAGGAATCTCAAGTATGCGAGAGAGTGAATTCTGCAAGCGGTACATGGAGGCAGAGCTCTAGTACATGAATGAGAAGGCAATCTGCGAATAGAGAACTATTCAAAAACATAGAGTGATTCACAGCGAAGGGTTGCGGGATCATTACGTGATCACAAAGGTGGAGTAAGTCCACGGATGAAGGGTGGTTCTCATCAGTGGCAGTAGTACTTGGAGGAGGTGACTGCGTACTGAACCTAGAACACAGTACATGGAAGAGCAAGGTGGTTCGTAGTATGCTCAAAGAATCCTTAAAAGGCATTAATTTTATTTGAAAAATTATTTTCCGGTACCTAACAGTACCCAGGATGGTGGACTTAATCTGCGAGTGAAAAAAGGAATTCAACAGAGCATCTACCTATAGTTGAAGATGTAGAAATTCATGAAAACGAAGGGACTACATGTCCATAAACTGTGTTTCACCCACAAGACAGTAAACATTGATTGGATTAATTTCCAAGAGTAGTGAGAAGAGGAAGAGGAAGAAAATGACCCTTTCCACTAGCAGTGAGCCAAAGAAAGTGGCGTAGGGAGTGACCCTTGATAATGCAGTGAGTGGACAATAAATCTTGTAAAGGCGGTGATCCGAGGTATAGAAATCTATACCAAACATTGTACTCATTATTGACAATGAGCCTTGTTGAATTTGGTATATCAACATATCATCTTTGTATGATCCTTGGAAATAGCCTAGTGAGGGAAAACCAAGTAAAAATCATTGTTTTCGTTGCATGATTTCATACTTGTTTGTATATTTCTATGAGAGGAAGAGAGAATTGAGTTTTGTTTAAAAAGAAAAAAGATTCAAAATAAAAAATTTTCAATCTGTCATACCCTAATTCCCCCCCCCCCACAGGGTATTCTACCTTGTGAACCTAACAATTGGTATTACATCAAATGTTTGAAAGTCATCATTTCTCTCTCAAAAGAAGAAATTGAGGTACTCAATACTAAGAAAATTCTGATCTTCAATGGAAATAATTTTCAACTATGGAAGAATTGAATGTAGAACTACTTCAATTATGTAGGGATGGATGTCTTCATAGCAGCTATTCATGGAATATTAGATGATATTAATAGTGGTGCATTATCAGAAGCTGAAATAATGGAATTGGATGCGGATGCTAAAGGGATGAATGTTTTAGAGGGAGCCCTATCATATGCAATTTATACAAAGGTGATATGTTATAAAACATAAAATGTAATGTGGGAAATTTGGTTAAACATTTATGAGGGTGACACAAAAGTCCAATAAGAAAAGTTGAAGGTTCTACATAACAGGTATGAGGATCTCATAAAGAATCCCAATGAGACTATTGATTCATTCTTTGATAGGATAAATATTATTGTGGATAAAATGCAGGGTCTTTGAGAAGTCATTGAAGATATAAATATTGTGAAACGTATCTCAAAGAAACCTCCACTGTTGTTCAATCTGAATGTTTCAATGTTGGAAGAAAAAGTCCCGAAAGAACTTACACTAGAAAACATATAGAGTAACCTTGTAGCATATGAAATGAGAAACAATGATAACAATGTAGTGTAAAAGGAGATGTGTAAGGAAATGTCATTCAAGGCCATGAAGAATTTTTCTTTTGAGGATAGTCCTGAGGATGAAAATTTGGATGATTTCATGTAATTTCTCTCTGATAATCTGCAAAGGGGAAAGGGAAGTTCAAAGATAAATGTCCATTTTCATGCTTTTGATGCAGAAAGATTGGGCATGATGCAGCAAAGTGTCGTAAGAAAATTGATTACGAAAATGAAGAAAATTATGAAATACCCCTGAAGAAGTATTCATCAAATGATAAAGGGAGGATAAGTACTAGGAGAAAGTTTTTTCCAAAGAAGAATCTGATTTTAAGAGAGGATGAAAGTTTAGAAGAATATAAGGAAGAAGAGTTAGAGGACTGTAAGGATTATAAAGTAGAGGCTTTGGTGGTAGTTGTCAAAAATTCATTATCAATGGAATAAATTAACAATGAAGAAGAATAAAATTATGGAATATTTGATCTTCAGGATGAATTATAATTTTTCCTTGAAGACGTAGATATTTTGAGATATAAAACAAAGAAATATAACAAAGTTGTATGTGATGCCAAAATATTTATACCGTAGCAGGATGAAGAGAATTCTGAGCTGAATGCAGAAATTGTAAATCTGAGGTCTTTAATGCCAGAAATCCCTAAAAAGGTGGTTGAGTACAAACACAAAATTGAAGAATAGAAAATAGAAATTTATAATTTTAATGAAATTGGAAAAGGTCACATAAAACATATCAAACAACTAGAAGGGGAAGTCATCAATATATGAGGAACAATTGAAGATCGGGATAATATGTTAACTCTTGGTTCGACATAAAGAAATAAGATCATACATGAAATAGATAATATGAGATTGGAGATTGTTGGTTCATTAGAATAGAAAAAAACAATCAATTATGAATGATAAGGCTGGTATGAGGGTTGATCTAAAACAAAAAGCAGGTATTATTCATGTTATACCACAAGAACCCACTCTAAGATCAATGATTGATTTCGGTATGAAAAAGAATCAGAAGATTAAGGGAACCCAAGGAATAACTACTGATGCATCATTTCTATATAAGAATGTACCCCACATAAGATACCATTATTGTGGTAAAATGGGACACTCTCAAAACGTTTGTTCTGCAGAAAAGAGATACCAAAGGGAATAAGGCCAACAGACATGATCATACAGAGCTCAAAATTCCAGGTCATCATTTGATGGGCGTTGTTTTAGGTGTAAAGGACTAAACCATATGAGAATATATTTTATATCAACAATGCAGAGGATTGTGTTGAGGCAGACTAAATTTGTTTATAAAAAGAATCCAAATGTATCATCAATAAAGCTGAAAATTAAAAATCAATTTGCAGCTCTCCAGTTTGAATTTGGATCATCATATACTGAGAATGATCAAAATTATCATTCCATGTCATTTGTGATCTCAAATACTTGGGTCAACAAGAAAATGGCGGAATAGGTTGTGGTTTCAGAAATTGCATTCAAAGCATCAAATCGCACTAGAATATGGAACATTGATAGTGGATGCACTTCCCATATAATGGGAACTAAGGATCTAGTGACTAGAATTCAGTATAATAAAGAAGTTATGGTAATAATTTTCAATGATGAGGGATTGATAATTATTGGTGTAAAGACCCGTAAATTTAAAGGGAAATTTTTTCTTAAATTTCATTGGGATTTTACAAGTACGCAGTATCTGACTGCACCTGATTCAGAGGCCCTGTGTGCCCAGAATCAATTTCAAAAGTTTAGATCGGGTATGTTCTGTGAACAAACGAGCGGGTTTTCCTAACTTTTGAACAGGTGCTCAGAATCGAAAACCGAGGGCACCAACGAAACCGCAGTGTCAGTTTTTGCTTAGGAATACCTTTTCTGGAGTTGTGTTTGCTTGGAATTAGTTGTTAAAAAAGGGGATTAAGATTAATGTGAAATAAAAATCATGTTACAATTTTTATTCGACATTCTTAAGTGGTTTAGCCAATGTGAGGGAGTTGGGGTGGGACCCACTGATGTTCTAACCCCCCTTGAGAGGATTTAAGATGAGGTGCGGCCCACACGAGCCCCCACCTTTTCATTTTTCCTTAACTCCTTTTTAAAACCTCTTTTTTCATTAATGTTTCCAACTTATCACTTCAATTAATTTTAACAAGTTATGTTTAATTATTTGAAGTGAATTAAATTATGAATGTTTTAATTTTAAAAGTTTTTGTAAAAGTTATCATATACGGCTAAAGACTTATTATATTTTTGTTGCTTTGTTGTGTCGAGAGAGGGAGAGTTCTACCATCGAAGAACATGATCATCCTCCTTGAAGAACGTGAAGAACACCGATGTGACTTCCTTCATTCTTTTTCCTGTTACAAAGGGAGACATCGTTTAACCTTGGACAATCTCCATCAATGTGTACGGAGCCACACCCCGTGATGCCACATTCTGTGACGATCATTGATCGTCAACACATTATCGAGGTATGGGTTTGATTTTATTCGTGAATATTCTTTTCCGTTCATCATAAATTTCTTTGGGCCGCTTGTTATCAATTTAAAAGGAGGATGTCGGACCGCACGAACACAGCTGACCCTCCTCCCCCTTTTTTGTTGTGTTCGTAGCGGCTTGAAAGAAGGTGGTTCGGTGCATCGACATCGTGCGGAAACATGGAGGAATGCATCGAAGAAGTGCGGTTCCATCGTGCCATGCTGTTGAGGCCGAAAGAAGCCGCGGCCGGAGCGGGGCCGCGGAAAAGGGGCGCGGCGCCGTCGCGCCCCGCCGGAGAACCACGAAGAGACCATGACCGAAGCGGGGCTGCGGTAGAGGGGCACAGTGCCGTCGCGCCGCCCCAGTAGAAACAAGGCCGTGACCTTTGGCCATGGTGGAGTAGGGATCGGCGGCCGGAACCGCAGGACACTGGCGCGTCGGAGGGGTGGGACAGCGGGGTCCCATGGTAGTGGCACTGACCGGACCGCCGGGCCGACCGTTTGGAGGAGGCCGGGGGTCGTAACCCCCGGATGGAAAAAGGAGAGGCCCCCATGTCGGGCCACCATTTCCAAATAGGGGGCAGCGCCCCCCCCCCCCCCCCCCCCCCTCCACGACTTCTTGGCCTGCGCCGACCTAGCGACGCGGGCCGCTCCCGCTGCAGGCCAACTGGCCGCCCAGGCCGGGCCGCGCCCACGCCAGGCCAACCGGCCGCCCAGGCCGTGCCGCACCGCGCTGGCCGAGCCGGGTCCTGCCCACTGGGCCGGGCCGCTCATTATCAGGTCGGACCAGATCCAGGGTCAGGTCGGCCCGGTTCGGGCCGACCCAGGGGGTCTTGGGTCGGGTTGGTCCGGGCCCAAAACCTCCTAAAACCGAACATGTTTGTTTAAATACCCGTAACATGGGTTACTGACCTCTGATCGATGCACAGTCAGTTGCGATGCAAATCTTGGATCGAGACGGTCGTTTCGGTTTATTACACTCAAGGTTTCAGAGAACTTTGGGTATGGCGGGGTTGGTTCGAACACGAAACCAACCGGGCCCTCGGAGCGGAAACAAATAACATTCGCTCCGGACGTCCGATTGACATGCCGTCGACTTTGTTGGATTCCTCTTAGTGAGATAGACCTTTGGATTACTCCGCTCGAGGTTTGGATGTAGTTGTAGTGCGGTCGGGTCCGTTTTAGCTTAAAAACCAACTAGGCCCCTGGAATGAAAAAGCCAATAACTCTCACACCGGACGTCCGATTGATGTGCCATCTGTCATGTGGAGTTCCTTTTGTCGAGACGAAACATTGGGATACATCAACTCCGGAAAACATGTCAGTTGATGTATAGACCCCCTTGGATCGTGGAGCGGACCCTCCCAGAATCGAGCATGCTGTGTTCGGGAACCTTAGAGGTGGCTGCGACTGCGACGACGATGACGACTGCACTGAAATCCTTCATGGGTTCGGCAGCGATGACGACTGCACTGAAATCCTCCGTGCGTTTGGCAGTGATTAAGACCATACTGAAATCATTCATGGGTTCGATGGCGATGACCATTGTTCTTGTATCCTACGTGGGTTTGGCTGTGCAACTGTTCTTGTATCCTATGTGGGTCTGGCAGTATTTGACCTCTGTTGTAGCATCCTACGTGGGTCTGACAGAGTGGTTGGTCTTGTATCCTACGTGGGTTTGACAGCTTAGCTGGTCTAGTATCCTATGTGGATCCTGGCTTAGATGAATCGGTGGATACATCTGATCATCTCTATCACCATACAAAGAAGTATACCTGTGTGAGCTGAGTCATGACTTTTAATCATTATCTTCAATATGATTGACTTGATTTTTATGTGAATTGTGTTGTGGTTTACTGTGTGTATTGGGTTGTACTATCCTATGTGGACGTGTTCAAACTTGGGATCGGATGTTGGAGCCAAACTGGAATTGATGACAAATGTATATGTATGGGCATAAACCTAAGTAGTGTTGGATGTTACTTCTTGATTGTATCTTTCTTTTGAGGATTATATTTTATGGATTATGGGAGAACTTCGGGAGTCTCGAGGTCCCTACTGAGTAGCGTATACTCACCCCTGCATGGGATACTCCCTCACAACATTATGTTGGATGCAAACGACGGATACCGCTGATCATGGTTGAGGCTTTTGGAGAAGTCGGTACCTGGAGGTGGACCACTGGGCGGGACGTACACGGAGCGGATGGCTGGACTCGAGGAGATGAGGAGGCTATCTATACCCACCATTCCGATGGGACTTCTAGCGGACGGCTCGACGTTGCTACTTTACTTTTAGTTGCTGTACATTCTTTCCAGTTGTACTTTACTTTCAGTTTGGGTTTGTATTCTGGCCCATTTACTTTCCGCACATACTATTGTACTCAATTTACAAAGTTTTTACTTCTATTGTCTTACTCTGTGATGTTTGTTTACTTTATAAAGGCAATGCCTTCCCCTTTTTGTCGGGATTTATGCCTTGGTGATAGTCTCCAGCCCCTGGCCTATGGAAGGCGGGCTTGGGGTAGTCACAAAACGAGTCCTGAGGGCGGGTGATGACAAATTGGTATCATAGGAGTTCGGTTCTACCGCATAACTAAGGACTTAGATCTTTCTTCTATGTGAAGCAATAGTGTTATGGGTATTGAGTGTGGTTATCAGTCCTGGGAGTCCAGCGTTGGTGCAGCGACCGACGTATCCATACACCAGGACCCTGACTTCTGATTTCCGACTCAATGCACGAAAACATTGATTGCATGTGTGTTTCAAAAGTTTTCATTTTGATTACTCTGTTTCAGCTCACCAGGTATACTGTTTGGACCATGGAGCACCTGTTTCTGTTCAGGATGGCCCCACGATGGCAGCCAGCTAGGGTTCAGAGCATTGTGTGGGATTACATCCCATCGAGTGACGAGGCCTCGGTGCAGGGCCCTTTTTCAGCAGAGGTACCGGCGGTACCTCAACCCACCGATCCACCGATGCCACCATCCCCAACCGCTAAGGGTGCACGTCTCCTTAGTGCACTGTATGAGTTTCAGCATCAGAGAACACCAAGGTTCTGCCTGGAGATGGACCCTTAGGCAGCAGAGGATTGGGTGGAGGCTGTAGTTCGAGTTTTCAGGTTAGTGGGGACACCAACTGACCTCATGGTGATCCTTGCAGCAAGCCTCTTACACGCAACAGCAGGAATAAGGTGGAGCTTGATGCTCCAGGTGCATGATGAGGCATCTCTCCTCTGTGCGGACTTTGAGAGCCTCTTCCGCTCGGAGTTTGTCCCAACCACCCTCCGTGCGGTGCACATCCGGGAGCTACTATAGCTGTGGCAGGGAAGCATGATGGTCGCCCAGTAATTAGCGAGATTTACCGATCTCTTGCGCTATTAGACGGACATGTTACGGGGCCCATTATTTCAGGCCCAGACCTTCGAGCAGGGACTGAGTTATGAGATCAGGGCATCGATGATCTCCCTCAGAATTCCGACATAGGCAGGAATACTAGAGCGAGCCCTTTTCATAGAGAGATTTCTTGTTGAGCCTACACCAGCAGCGAGACCTACCGTAGGGTGGCACGTAGCAGAGTCGTCTACAGCTGGTAGTCGACGGACATCACAGGGGTCCAGGCAGACCAGACCATCATGAGGATGACCTTAGGACACTGGCTCAGAGGTTTGGGGCACCCGGTGTAGAGCCATCCTTCCAAGGAGTAGACAATGCTACGCATGCGGCGGGCAGGGCCACATGGCTCATGACTGCCCGACCTGCCGTGCAGAGGAGAAACAGAAGGTTGAGGGGCCACCCAAGCAGAGGCAGAGGGTCTACAGTGGCGTTCCGCAGGGAGAAGGCGGATGAGGCAGAGGAGATGGATGAGCAGAAGGTGGTGGGTGACGCTTTGAGGCTTTACCACCACCACCAACAGGAGGTCCACCCCGACCACAGGGAGCTGGCGGACAGAGGCAGGCTCAGCTTCAGGCAGCGGAGGCCTACGAACACGGCGTGCCAGAGATGATTCAAGGTACTATCTGTGTCTACTCCACCCTTGATGCAGTTCTTATAGATATAGGAGTGAGTCATTCTTTTATTGTCTCTTCCCTTGTTCCGAGCTCGGAGATTCTGACGGAGCCATTGGCTCGATCCTTACGACTAGAGACTCATGAACTGGTGTCAGCTATTTGAGCTTACTCTAGGAGGAGAGATCTTCGGATGAGATCTTCTTGTAGTGGAATCGAGGTCTTACGACGCCATCTTGGTCATGGATTGGTTATCAACAGTCCATGCTCAGATTGTCTGTATTAGGCGCAAGGTGCGTTGTGTTCGCACCGACGGGAGCAGGTTCACCTTCACCAGCGAGAAGGGAACATTTGCAGCACAGGATGGACTCACGCAGAGGAGAGGATATCCCATCACTCATTAGTTGGCTAGCCTCATCCTAGTAGCAGTTGATGTGCGGAGTCCGAGTTTTCCTGTAGTGGTGGATCAGTATGCGGACCTTTTTTCGAACGACGTTCTAGGACTACATCCTCGCAGAGAGGTAGACTTTTATATTGACCTGTACCCCAGGACAGCCCCAATATCCACTCCAGCATATCGGATGGCTCCTACTAAGCTTCGAGAGATACATGTACAGCTGTAGGACTTGCAGGGCAAGTGATTCATCCGACCCAGTGTTTCACTCTGGGCTTCCCCGATTTTGTTTTCCAAGAAGGAAGATGGGAGCTTGTGACTGTGTGTCGACTATCGTCGCTTGAACCAGGTGACTGTGAGGAACAAGTATCCGCTACCGAGGATTGACGACCTCTTCGATCAGATCAAGGGAGAACGGTGTTTCTCGAAGATAGACCTCTGGTTAGGATATCATCATCTCAGAGTTCGAGATGAGGACGTGCAGAAGACGGCCTTCAGATGTCGGTATGGACAGTATGAGTTCTTGGTGATGCCTTTCGACATGACCAACGCTCCAGCAATGTTCATGAGTATCATGAATATGTTCTTTCAGCCATACCTCGATCGATTTATCATGGTCTTCATCGATGACATATTGATATATTATACCACTGATGAGGAGAACGCCCACCACTTTTGGGTTGTACTAGACACACTCTGAGAGAACCAACATTATGGTAATCTCTCGAAGTTTCAATTATGTTTACGTGAGTTCCACTTCTTGGGACACATCATCTCTGACGCGAGAGTTGCAGTGGATCCTGCGAAGATTGAGGAAGTGCTAGATTGGGAGCCACACAGGAGCGTGATGGAGGTACAGAGTTTCTTGGGGCTAGCAAGGTACTACCGGAAATTCGTTCCAGACTTCTCTAGAGTTGTGGAACCACTCTCAACTTTGACGATGATGGGGAAACCCTTCGTGTGGTCAGACATATGTCAGTAGAGCTTCCAGGAGCTGAGAAAGAGGTTGACCAGCGCATCTATCTTGAGGTTACCGAAGGAGGGAGTAGGGTACGTAGTCTACTGCGATGCATCAGGGACCGGACTCGGATGTGTCCTAATACAGGAGCGGGTGGTGACCGCTTATGGATCAAGAGAGTTGAGCCAGCATGAGAAAAACTCTGCTCCCATGACCTGCAGTTAGTTGCAGTGGTATTCGCTCTAAAGATGTGGCGACACTATCTGATGGGAGAGCGCTTTACAGTCTACTCTAACCACCAGAGTCTTAGGTACATCTTCTCGCAGAAGGACCGGAAGAAGGCTCGAGTTCCTCCAGGACTATGAATTTGAGATAGTCTATACTCCTGGAAAGGGGAACGTAGTAGCCGATGCTCTCAGCAGGAGGACGGGAATTCAGCTACTTGGGGAGGCGACAGAGCAGCTAGCCACTTTGCAGATATCCTTCGTGGATAGAGATGGAGATTCCTTTCATCACTCACTCACAGTCACTCCTCCACTTCTTCAGCAGGTCAGAGAGGCACAGTGTGGGGATGTTGACTGTGAGACGCAGCATGAACAGATATCCTCAGGACAGGCACCTGATGGATTCTTTGTAGGAGGAGAGCATGTCATCTTTTTCAGAGGACGTACCATGGTACCAGCTGCTTTGCAGGAGGAGTTGCTGAGAGAGTTTCACACTTCCCCTTTAGCGGTACATCTAGGTGTGGCGAAGATGTACTAGGATCTCAGCCGTCAGCACGGGTGGCCGGGTATGAAGAAGGTTGTGGCAGAGTTCGTTTCTCGATGCCTCACCTGCCAATAGGTGAAGGCGGAGCACCAGGTACCAGCAGGCTTGGTACATCCCATGGAGGTCTCGGAGTGGAAGTGGGATGGGATATCTATGGATTTCGTGACTGTACTTCCATGTAATTCCAGAGGTCATGACACCATTTGGGTGATTTTCGAATGACTCACCAGGTCGGCCCACTTCTTACCCATTAGAGAGTAGGTCTCAGTAGAGAGCTTGGGACGTCTCTACGTTTGGGAGATAGTATGGCTTCATGGTGTTCCATATTCTATCGTCTCTGATCGAGATTCTCACTTTACTTCCCGGATTTGGAAGGGGTTGCGGGAGGAATTTGAAACGCAACTACGTCTGAGCACCACCTTTCACCCTCAGACAGATGGTCAGACGGAGAGGACCATTCAGACCCTCGAGGACATGCTCCGTGCATGAGTCCTTGACTTTGGTCGTAGTTGGGAGGACCACCTACCCTTGGTGGAGTTTGCATACAAAAACTTCTACCACTGCACCATCGAGATGGCACCATACGAGGCATTGTACGGTTGACCTTGCAGATCACCGCTGTGCAGGACAGACCCTGGGGAGTTAGCACTTGTGGGACCGGAGATGGTCTAGGCCACGACAGAGAAAGTCCAGGTCATCCTGGAATGGATGAGGATAGCTCAGAGCCGACAGAAGTCTTTTGCTGACAGGAGGCGGAGACCTCTAGAGTTCTAGGATAGAGAACATGTCTTCTTGTGGGACTCACCTCGACGTGGATTATGGAGATTTGGCCAAGGCGGCAAGTTATCTCCGCGCTTCATTGGACCATTCCATGTTCTCAGTAGTATAGTTGAGGTGGATTATCGCCTGGCTCTACCACGTCAGTTGCACCGGGTGCACGACGTCTTCCATGTATCTCAGCTGAGGAGATACATGCATGACCCACCGGATATCATCGACCATGGGGAGCGGGACCATGACGATGGGGCGACTTTTATGGAGGTCCTAGTAGAGATTGAGGATCAACAGGAGTGGGTCCTACGTGGGTGGTCTATTCCTCTAGTGTGCATCAGGTGGCAGCACAGGAACCTCCAGAAGAGCACTTGGGAGTGGGAGGCTCAGATGCATGCTCAGTACCCTCATTTGTTCCCCTATATTATGATGTATCTTTACAGGGATGTAAATCCCTTATGTGGGAGTAATTTAATGACCCGTAAATTTCAACGGAAATTTTTTCTTAACTTTCTTTGGGATTTTACGAGTATGCGGTATCTGACAGAACCTGATTCTGAGACCTGGTGTGCTCGGAATCAATTTCCAAAGTTTATCTCAGATACGTTTAGTGAATGAACAAGAGGGTTTTACTAAATTTGGAACCGGTGCTCGGAATCGAAAGAAGAGGGCACTAATGAAACCGCAGCATCGGTTTTTACTTAGGAAAAAATTTTCTGGTGTTACGTTTTCTCGAAATTAGTTGTTTAAAAAAAGGGATTAATATTAAAGTGAAATAAAAATCATGTTACAATTTTTATTCCACATTCTTCAGTGGTTTAGCCCATGTGAGGGAGTTGGGGTGGGACCCACTGATGTTCTAACCCCCCTTAAGAGGATTTAAGATGAGGTGGGGCCCACACGAGCCCCTACCTTTTCATTTTTCCTTAACTCGTTTTTAAAACCTCTTTTGTCATTAATGTTTCCAACTTATCACTTCAATTAATTTTAACAAGTTATGCTTAATTAAATGAAGTGAATTAAATTATGAATGTTTGAATTTTAAAAGTTTTGGTAAAAGTAATAAAATAAGGCTAAAGCATTATTTTATTTTGGTTGCTTCGTTGTGTCGAGAGAAGGAGAGTTCTACCATCGATGAACTTGATCATCCTCCTTGAAGAACGCGAAGAACACCGATTCGTCTTCCTTCATTCTTTTTCCCATGACAAAGGAAGGGAGACGTCATTTCACCTCTGACAATCTCCATCAACGTGTACAGAGCCACACCCAACGACGTCTTTTTCCACGAAGATCATCGTTCATCAACTAGTTATCAAGGTAGGGGTTTGATTTTGTTCGTGAATATTATTTTCCGTTCATCTTCAATTTCTTTGGGCCGCTTGTTATCAATTTTACAGGAGGAGGTTGGATCGCACGAACACGACCGACCCTCCTCCCCCTTTGTTGTTGAGTTTGTTGCGGCTCGAAAGAAGGTGGCGTGATGCAATGGCTCCGCGTAGAAACATGGATCTATGCGTCGAAGAAGCGCGGCGTTGTCGCGTCGCGCCGTTCAGGTTGAAAGAAGCCGCGTCCGGAGCGAGGCTGCGGCAAAGGGGATCGGCACCGTCGCGCCGAGCCGAAGAACCATGAAGAGACCATAGTTCGAGAGGGGCCACGGTGGAGGGGCACATCGTAGTCGCTTCACGCTGGTCGGACCAAGGCCGCGGTCTTTGGCCACGGCAGAGCAGGGAGCGACGGCTGGAACCGTCGGTCGCCGGCGCATCGGAGGGGTGGGACCGCGGTGGCAGCACCAGTCGGCCAGCTAGGCCGGCCGTTTGGAGAAGGCCGGGTGTCGTAACCCCCGACTGGCAAAATGAGCATCCCCCATGTGGGGGCCACCATTTCAAAACAGGGGGGTAGCGCCCCCCCCCCTTCCGCGACAGCTTGGCCAGCTTCGAGCTGGCCATGCGGGCCGCGCCCGCGCTAGGCCAACAGGCCACCCAGGCCGGGCGGGGCCTCTGAGGCCTGGCTGGGCCGCCCAGGCCGGGCCGGGCCGGGCCTTATCGGGCCGGACCTAGACCCGGGTCAGGTCGACCCAGTTCGGGCCGACCCAGGGGGTCTTGTGCCGGGTCGGTCCGGGCCCAAAACCCTCTAAAACCGGATAGGTTTGTTTAAATTCCCTTAACTTGAGATACGTACCTTCGATCGATGCACTGTCAGTTCCGATGCGATCCTTGGATCGAGACGGTCGTTTCTGTATATTATTATTAATGTTTTGGAGAACTTGGGTACGGTCGGGTTGGTTTGAACACGAAACCAACCGGGCCCTCGGAGCGGAAACACTTATAACTTGAGCTCCGGACGTCCGATTGACGTGCTGTCGACTTTGTTGGATTCCTCTTAGTGAGACGGACCTTTGGGCTTACTCCGCTCGAGGTTTGGATGAATATTTTGTGCGTTCGGGATGGTTTTGACTTAAAAACCAACCGGACCACTGGAACGAAAAAGCCAATAACTCTCAGACCGGGCGTCCGATTGACATGTCATCTGTCACATTGAGTTCCTTTAATCGAGACGAGACTATGGGATACATAAACTCCAGAATACATGTCAGTTGATGTATCGACCCCCATGGCTTGTGGAGCGGACCCTCCCGGAATCGAGCATGCTGTGTGCGGGAACCCTAGAGCTGGCTGCGACTGCGACGACGATGATGACTGCACTGAAATCCTCCGTGGGTTCGACAGCGATGACGATTGCACTGAAATCCTCCGTGGGTTCGGCAGCGATGAAGACTGTACTGAAATCCTTCGTGGGTTGAAGGGCGATGACTACTGTTCTTGTATCCTACGTGCGTCTGGTAGTAATACTATTCTTGTATCCTACGTGGGTCCGGCAGTATTTGACCTCTGTTGTAGCATCTTACGTGGGTCCGATAGAGTGTCTGGTCTTGTATCCTACGTGGGTCCGATAGCGTAGCTGGTCTAGTATCCTACGTGGGTCCCAGCATAGATGAATCAGTGGCTACATCTGATCATCTCTATCACCTTACAAATAAGTATACCTATGTGAGCTCATTCTTGACTTTCAATCATTATCTTCGATATGATTGACTTTCTTCCTATGTGGATTGTGTTGTGCTTTCCTGTGTGGATTGGGTTGTACTATTCTGTGTGGACGTGATCGAACTTGGGATCGGATGTTTGAGCCGAACTGGAATTGATGACTTAGGTATGTATATGGGCATATAACTGAGTAGCGTTGGATGTTACTTCATGATTGTGTCTTTTTTTTTGTGGATTATCCTTTGTGGATTCTGGGAGACCTTCGGGGGTCTCGAGGTCCCTAATGAGTTGAGTATACTCACCCCTTCACGGGTTATGCCCGCACTACATTGTGTTCGATGCAGATGACGGACAACGCTGATCGTGGTTGAGGATTGTGGAGGAGTCGGTACCTGGAGGTGGACAACTGGGCGAGACATACATGGAGCGGACGGATGCACCCGAGGAGCTGAGGAGGCTATCTGTACCCACCCTTTAGGTGGGACTTCTATTGGACGGCTTGACGTTGCTTCTTTACTTTCAGTTGCTATACTTTCTTTCTAGTTGTACTTTACTTTCAGTTTGGGTTTGTATTTTGGCCCATTTACTTTCCGCACTTACTATTGTATTTAGTTTACATAGTGTTTTCTTCTGTTGGCTTACTCTGTGGTGTTTTCATACATTATAAAGCCAATGCCTTCAAATTTTTGATGGTATTTCCACCTTGGTGCTAGTCTCCATACCCTGTCCTATGGAAGGCGGGCTTGGGGTAGTCACGACACGAGTCCCGAGGACGGGTCATGACAATTGGTTCTGGAAAATTCATGATTGGAGGAAAAGACCTGAGATGAGTAGATTCCTTGGTTGTTAAAGGGCCTAGTCACAACATTCTTAGTGTTAGTCAATTTTGTGACTCAGGACATGCCATAAGATTTTCCAAGATATTATTAATCATCAAAGAAAAGGATGGTGCTATTGTGTTGCAAGGAAAGCGTACAAAAGGGAATCTCCACCTCATCCATGGATAAGAAGATCTGTGCATTCTATCTAAGGATGAAGAACAAAATTTATTGTTTAAGAATCTTGTCTATATAATCCATGTGTCCTTGGAAGATCTAGTGAAATATGATATAGCTCGAAATCTCTCTAGATTATCATGTGATCGTACTCATATGTGTGATTCTTATCAACAAGGGAAGATAATTCAAAAGACCTATAATACAAAGGATAAAAGGTCAATAAGATAGCTTGATTTGGTGAATATTGATGTGTGTTGAACAATTTAACTAAGGGTTGTTGTGGGAAAGAAGTATTATGTTCTCTTCATTGTTGACTATAGTAGATTGGCATGAGTTTTAATAATCACCCACAAATCTAAAGTATTTATTTTCATTACAAGATATCGATGGGAATGTGAATGGATGCTTGGTTATAAACTCCAAACAATTCAAACTGATAATGGAACCGAGTTCACATATTACCAAGTGGAGGACTATCTCATGAAACATGGGATAAGCCATCAAGTTTCAGTAGTAAGAACTCCACATTATAAGGGAGTAGTTGAAAGAAGAAATCGAATTGTGATCAACATGTCTAGAACAATGCTCATTGAGAAAGATCTTCCAATGATGTTTGGGAAATAGTTAGTGATGACTGCAGTCTACACAAAAAATAGAGGCTTATTATTCTTAAAATAAGGGAAGACATTATATGAGCTATGGTATGGAAGGAGGCCATCATTAAAATAATTTAGAATTTTCATGAGTGTTTCATTCTAAACAAGGAGAATAATAGAGAGTTTTAATCTCATGGAGATGAAGGAATATTTCATGGCAACTCAAAGAAAATCAAAGAATATATATTCTTCAATAAGTGGTTAGGAAAATAGTTTAAAGTCATGATTTGACTATAGTGTTGAATGAACAGAATATTCAGCAAATACATGATCAGACTCAGGAGGACAGTGATGAAGATATGAGAAGGTCAAGAGATGATCCATGTCAAGAGGTTGATTTAGAAGAAGACTCAGTTGATGAGAACAAATCAGTGTCTTCCCAGAGTCCAGTAATAAGAGATGAAATTGATAAGGAGAACAAAATTGGTTGTCAGACAACACTAGTGCAGACAAGAAGGATGAAGTCTCTACAACAAGCATTGTACTTATAACCAGTGGAACCTAAAATCATTAATGAAGCAGCTGTATATGAGAATTGGGTTCAAGAAATGAATAAAGAGCTTGGAAAAAATTGTAAGAATCAGATATGGGAAATTGTTTTGAGACCAGTAGAAAAGAATGTTATCGGGACAAAGTAGGTATTTTTAAAAAAAATAAATGAAGATAGTGTTTTCATTCAAAACAAAGCACGACTACTGTGCAGAGGGTACTCCCAGATAGAGGTTATAGATGTTGATGAGACATTATCACCCATTTCAAGGCTAGATACAATAAAATTATTCTTGGCCATAGTAGTGCAATGAATGTTTAAGGTTTTCTAGATGGATGTCAAGTTAGCATTTCTGAATGGAGTTCTGGAAGAAGAAATCAACATTGAGAAACCAGATGGTTTTCTGATTCATTAAGATGAAAACATAGTTTTTCAGCTGAATAAGGCCTTATATGGATTAAATCAATCACCAAGATCATGGTATTCAAGGCTTGATCAATTTCTAATGAATCTCAGTTTTCTGTGTAGTGGATTTGATTTCAATATGTACTTCAACAATGAAAATAGTGAAATAATGATGGTTCTAGTTTATGTCGATGACATAATATTTGTTGGATTAAATGAAGTGATATGTAGATAGTTTTCTAAATTCATGAAAAGAAAGTTCAAAATGTTGATGATTGGGTAGCAGATAGTTTTCCTTGGCTTATAAGGGATGCAAGGAAGGAATGGAACATTTATTTCTGAATATAAATATGCCAAGGTGGTTTTGAGAAGATTTGTAGTGGATAATTCCAAAGATTTGAGGACTATTGTTGCTACCCAGATGCAACTATCAAGGGATGATGAAGGAAAGGAAATTAATACCACATAATATAGGAAATCAACGTTTGGTGGTGCCTTTTATCTTAGAGGATTTTGTATTTCAAGGATGATAAATAAAAAATCATTGCATTTCATTAAGCACCACAGATACTGAATACAATGCAACTACTCAAGCTTGCACTCAACAATTGTGGATGAAGCATCAACTTGAAGATATTCGAATTGAAGTGAAATGTTTGATTGGAATCCATTATGATAATTCAAGTTCTATATATCTTACCAAAAATCAAGTCCATCATTCAAGGACAAATCACATTAAAATAAAATATCATTTTTTTCAAGGAGAAGGTGGAGCATGGGATTTTGAAGTAGGATTATGTGCCTATATGACAATAAGTTACATATATTCTTACAATGTACTTACCCAAATAAGCGTTTGAAAGGCATCAGCTTGATCTGGAAGTTCAGTCAAATCCCTAAACTTGAAAAAGTGTGGATGTTGGTTCCCCCTCTCCCTATGGTATGATGTGTCTTCCCCAAATGTGATGTTATGTGTTCTTTACCCTACTGAAGACAACCTTAAAGTGTCCTTCAGGTTTGTTGTAAAATGGGGAGACAGTGTGACTTTTCAGGGGTAGAAAAGACACAGGGAGAAGGTGTAAAGTGAAGCAGTGGGATATGAGCATTTAAATCTGAGATGAAGCTGGTTAGAGATCTATAACATAGAGGGTCATTAAATATGAACATTATAGAATTTATTGTTCAAAGAATAGATATCACCATAGTTTAGGATCATGATAAAATAATAATAGAGGTGTTGGAATTGTGTCAGAAGGCTTCCAACACTCAACAATTGGTATCTGTTTGGTATCAACAAATGGTATCAGAAATTAAGTGATTCTTTGATTAAACTTCCATTATACTCTTGTTTCTCATGGCAATCATGGATCATGTGGGCTTAGAGTATGTGTTGAGTAAATACATGATCTCTATATTAATTACATGAATGGAATGGTGGTTGAAGGAGGAATGCATTTTAATGAGGTATTAAAAAGTGATTAATTGTTATTAGAAGAGTTGTCAACAAACCCAAAGGTGAATATTGTTGGGAAAAAATAACCTAAGGTGTCCCATTGGTTTGTTTTGGGTGTGAATGTATTTTATAAAAAATCTAGATGATCACGAATGAGAATTGTTGGGTATTATTGAAGATAGGTTTTTAAGGTGGTGTTGTTTTCCAATGTTTTCCAAATTTTTGGGCCTCAAAAT
This sequence comes from Viscum album, assembly GCA_963277665.1. NCBI lineage: Eukaryota > Viridiplantae > Streptophyta > Magnoliopsida > Santalales > Viscaceae > Viscum > Viscum album. The sequence continues at coordinate 47,036,933 of OY728148.1, forward strand.
CGAGAGTTTGAAGTTGGAAAATAATGGTTTTCTTCATAGGATTTAATAGTATGAATAATATATAAGGAAATTGGAAAAGGATGAGGACCACATACCATTACTCATGTATTGCGTACCATGTTTTGAGAATGGTATGCGGAGCAGCGAGAACGGTTTTCCATATCGGTTTGTGAAACCAAAAATGGTTCTTGGCAGAAGGCAGTGCAGTACGCGAACGGTTTGGAAAATGATTCGCAGGTGACATACGGTTCACGGAAACAGAAGGATCAGTTTGTGGTGGAAGCTAAATCTAATATTTGGTTAATCCTGGATTAGCAGATTTTGCAGATATGTTATCCTATTTATGAATCGCTAATCCCACTAATTATTTTGGAGATCAAATATCAGGTGAACATATTTTTGATCTGGGGTTTCGGCAAAGTCTGAAAGTGGTTCATGATGGATAATAACATGAAGTGCTAAGTGGTGTGCATGGAAGAAATACTAACTAAGAATTTAAGTGGAATGTTGTATCCTCATAAGTCTCGGTACACAGAGGAGGAATATCCAGTATGCGAGAGAGAGAATTCTGCAGGCGGTTTGTGGAGGGAGAGCTCTGGTACATTGAAGTGAAGGCAGTCCACAAACATAGAACAATTCATGGAAAAAGGTTGATTCAAAGTGGAGGTTCTCGGGATCTTTATGTGGTGGAAGTGTGGAATCGCAATGGTTGACACAGTTTACGATTGAAGGGTGGTTCGCATCAGCGGTAGTAGAACATGGAGGAGGTGATCACCTACCAAACCCATTATACAGTACGCAGAGGAGCAAGGCAGTTCACAGTTTACTCAAGGAAGCTTCAAAAAGCATCAATTGAGTTTGTGAAAGTATTTTCTAGTACCTATCAATTCGCGGGATGATGGACTTCATCTATGGATGAAAAAGGGACATTAGTAGAGAATCTACCTATTTTTGAGGATGCATGAATTCATGAATATGAAGGGACCTACATGTCCATAAACAATGTTTGACCTACATGTTGGTAAAATATGAGTGGATTTATTTCCAATAGTAGTGAGAAATGGAAGAGGAATATGGTGACCCATTCCACCGCCTATGGGCCAGAGAAAGAGGCATAGTAAGCGACCTTTGGGAATGCGGTGAGCAGACCCTATATCTTGTAATGCAGTAAGCCTAGGAAAAGATGTTCTCTCCCGAAATTTGTACTCATTGTTGGCCATGAGCCATAGTGAATTTGGTACATTTTCATATCACCATTGTATTCTCCTTGGATGTATCCTAGTAAGGGTGAACCAAATAAAAATCATTGTGTTCCATGCAAGATTTCATTTCTATTCATATATTTCTATGGGAGGAAGAGAGAATTGAGTTTTGTTTAACAACGAAACAAGATCCAAACGGAAAAAGTTTCAATTTTTCATACACAGGTTCACCCCTCCCCCCTCAATGTATTCAACATAGTGGACCTAACACATTTCAAAAACAGGGGTTTTGAGGATGTTTTAGAGGCTACTTATTGGGAAACCCAGAAAACACAGCGTGTTGGTTCATGAACACATGCCATGTGTTCTTCTGTTTGGGAAGAAAAGAAAATCATTAAGTAACTATCATGTACTCTATGTACACACTATGTGGTATTTGACCATGTGTCTGGCTATTTGAGGGAAAACACAGGTTTTTGGTTTTTGGTTACTGCACACCATGTATAATAGAAACACACCATGCAGTTTTACTTAGGTGGATTTTGTGTGACTCTGGACATGTGGAAGTACATGGACATTAGGGAGAACATGAGTACAAGTTGTGTGTTTGGATGACGCATCCTGTACCTAGGGTGTTTACATGCCCTGGACAGTGGAAGTAAACACCCAGCTATGAGCTTGAGGGTATAGTTGTTTTTGGTTTCTACACCCCGAGTACTCCTCCTATGGTAACCTTTGAGGGTTTTTTTCCTCCTTTTTATTTCTTGCACTCTTGAACTATGAACATATACGATCTTGAACTGATATGTGTGCTTAAAATTGTAGATTCATTCCTCCACAATAACCTCTAGTTGTGTGATAGGATATTGAATATGATCAACCTCAGAGGTCGTATGACATAGACTACTAGTGGACCATCTGGTTGTGCCAGTTGCAGCACTAGCTGTAACATCCCAGTTCTGTAATCCGCCCTCAGGCACCCCATACCCAGTTGGTCACATGGCCTCAAGCACATTTCCTTATGCTCCAGAGGCTTCCAACTTGCAGTGAGACCCTTGGGTGTGATAGTAGGGAAGTTATTCCCTCATTGGTAGAGTAACACAGGGGAAGTAAATGGATATACAATAGCAGAAGTAGTATTAATACCATACATCAGCAAACAGCAGAAGACTATGGTAAGAAACAACTGGAGCACATTTATATAAGTGATGCATGATACAAATGTCTTGGGAAGCATCCAAAGAAGTCATAGTGCTGGAATAGATAAATAACCAAAGTAAAAAAAGAAACATATAAACTCCAACAATATCGCAATCCTCAGCTTGGTCCCATGTTCTCCAACTCCTCAGCAATCATGTACCTAATGTAGAAGGGCTCTTAACCTTATCAATACCCGTAGCAATTTAATCTATTTGGGCCCAAAAGAATAGCCCAAACAGTGTGTGAGACTAACTCCTAGTAGGAAACTACCTAAAGATTTGTGCCTAACAGTCAGTTAATATATATGGCAGGCAATAATCCTGATGGAGCAGTAAACAAGTAAGTACTCAAAAGAAAACAATCCTACAGTTCAAATGAATTCAATTTCTTATATTGAATAAGTATCTAAAAAAATCAGGTAACCCTATGGGAGCACTCATAGCCTAACCCCCCTGGTTCAACTAAACAAGAACAAGAAACCCTCTGGGAAGTACACACTTCATAACCCGTTAGGTTTATCTTAAGAATAGACTCTCTGGGGAAGCACTCACCATTAATTCCACATCTAGTCTCATATTGGTAACTAAAAGGCACTCTAGGGAAGCACTCAGCATCTCATTCCCCTTGTGACCTACATCGAGGAACTACAGACACTCTAAAGAATCACTTACATCAATTCCACCTATGTAATCACATCATAATAGTAAAAAGACACTCTGGGGAAGCCCTCAATGTTCATTTACCCTGTAGTCCACTACACCAGGTTCTCAGGGCCCTGTGTAAGTCAATAGATCATAGAAATGCATAGCATACAAGGTAAACCTCAAGAAAGACTTGGCTAAATAGTCTACATCATAACAACATGTCAGAATACAATCACTTCATCCAACAGTACTAGGCATTGAAAGCAAAGAAATAGCCAAAAAGAAAAGCTAGACCAAACAGTCATAAACAGTCCAAGCCTGGGAAAACACATCCAAAACATGGTAAACCATATTCACAACAAATAACCTCTACTCATGCATTTCAATAATAACAGGCATTAACTGGGTAAAAAACCCTAAACATGCAATAAATTGATAAAGGGTATTGGGCACTTTTTCCCATATAACTCAAAGACTATCTACGAAAAAGAACAAACCACATACCTCGGTGTTGAAGGATTTCTATATGTGAACCTCAACCCTTGAATCACCCAAGAACACTGTAGATCTACTAAAAACACTAAAAACACTCAACTGAGGATAACTCTGGAAAGAAGAAGAATGAGGAAATAAAGATCTAGAAGAAGGATGAGATTACTGTGGAGATCCCAACACAATTGACGGTGGTCGAATTGGAGAGTTGATGGTCGATCGGGGGCTTGGGGAAAGATCGGCGTCGTACAAATGCACCCGGCCGAAGAAGGCGAAGAATAAGACTCTTCATCCAATTAGACGTGGCCCCAGTCCATTTAATGAAAGAAAGAAAGTACACAACATGCACTTTATAATAATAGGGCATGTACTTACCCTTACAGGTCCCAACATTAAGCAGCTTCCAAGTCACCACACACGATCATGTTCACTACCATTACATGGCCAAAACACGGCTACCCATGGTAATCGAGTACACTCTGTGTACTTATAAAGTTCAATTCATGTACTTAAAAAATTTCCATAAACTATTCAGTTTCTAAAAAACAATAGAAAAAGAGAAACATACACCACAATAAGATCATGGTTCTTAAAAAACGTCCCCCTTAAAGAAATTCATCCCCGAATTTCCCTAAAAAGGCGGCGTAGAAGAACAATCCTCGAAAAGATCTAGCCACTGTGATCGTACATTGGCCTCCATCTCCCATGTCTCATCTTGTACTCACACGTGCTGCCATATCACTCATACTGGAGGAACACACTGGCCTTGGAGATCCCTCTCACTTCGATCAAAAATCCGGATAGGATGCTCCTCAAACGAGGCATCCACCTCTAACTCAACCTCCTCGGGTTGAAAAACATAATAAGGGTCTGAGAAGTAATGTCAAGGTTGAGAAACATGTAAGATGTCATGCATAACTCGGTACCTCTGAGGTAACTGCAACTGATAGGAAACCATCCCAACTCTATCCAAAACCTCAAATGGCCCGGTGTACCTCGGCCAAAGCATACCCTACCTTTTAAGCCTCCTATGTTCCAACCTCAATGTGACACGTAGGAAAACCTAATATCTAACCTCAAACTCCAGATGTCATCTTCGTCGATCTACGTAAGACTTATGTCATGACTGCGAAGTAGCCATCCTACTCTGAATCAACTATATCTGCTTTGGGGTCTCATAGACAAGTTGACGACCCAGCATAGCTGCCTCTCCTACCTCCAACCAGCATAAGGGTGATCGGAATGGCCTACCATACAAATCCTCATAAGGTTCCATATGAATAGTTGATTGAAAACTATTATTGTAGGAAAACTCCACAAGAAGTATGTGTTTCTCCCAAGGACCTCAAAAATCCAAGATGCAAGTTTGGAGAATGTCCTCAAGAACCTAAATTGTATGCTCGGACTGGCCATCTGTCTGGGGGTGGTAATCTGTAATCAAAAGTACATGTGTAACTGAAGCCATTTTTAGCCCCTTCTAGACCTGAGAAGTAAAACATGCATCCCTGTCTGAAACAATGGAGTGTGGAACACAATGTAGATATACAATCTTCCCAGCTCATCAACACTGAAGGTATATTTGATCAGCAATAAGGGAGAAACCTTCTTGAGTTTGTCAATGAAAACCCATACTGCATCATTCCCTTTAGGCGTCCTCGGAAAACCCATCACGAAATCCCTCACGACATCGTTCCATTTACTCTTAGGAATGGGTATGTGTTGGAAAATCCCTGCTAGTCTCTGATTATCTGCCTTCACCTACTAACAGGTGGAAAATATCCTGACAAACCCAGCAACATCTCTTTTCATACAAGGACACCAAACTAACAGTGTAGATCATGATAAATCTTCATGACACCACGATGAACTTCCCAAACTGAGGAATGAATGTCCCACATCATCTCCTCGCATATGTCTATTGACACTCATATGCGCCCCTAAAAACTCAAGATCATATCCTTACCTACTGCCCATCTAGGAAGATGGTTCTCTCCTGACACGTTTTCCCATAAAACTAGACCATCATAATCTGATAGCTATCTCATTCTCACTCGATCAAAAAGCGTAGAGGTAACAACTAAATAAGATAGAAACATCTTCCTCTTTCAATCGTACATCTCCAAATGAATCTTATAAAAAAAATCCATAAGCTTCCACTCACTGTGGGACTCTTGAACATTCAATAGCTGTGTCCCCCTACACAGTGTGTCATCCACTGCATTGCATTTCCCAGGTGTATAAGAAAGCTCAATGTCAAAGGACTGAAGGTACTCAACCCACCATCGTTGTCTCAAATTCAGGTCACCCAGAGTGAAGATGTACTTGAGAATTTTTTGGTCAGTGAAAACCAAGAAATTCTCTCCCAGAATATAATGTATTCAACAGTGTAAATCAAGAAAAATTTTAGCCAAATTTAGATTGTTCGTTGGGTAATTTTTCTCATGTGGACCCAACTACCGAGACCCGTACACAACAACTCCTTCTCCCTTCATAAGCACAACTCCCAGCCTGATACCTGAATCAACATATTAAAGAGTGTAGATCTTTCTCAGCTCTAGAAATACTAGTATTGGTTCTGAATTCAACCTCTCAATCAGCTTCTGAAAGGCAGACTCACAAGAGACTGACCAAAAGAATTTTTCACCCCTCTTAGTCAAGCCTGTCTATGGCACTCCTAAGCGTGATAAGTCCTGTATAAAATTTAGGTAGTATCCATAAAACCCTAAAAAATCTCATACCTAAAAGGCATTCTTCGAATATTCTCAGGAAAAAATTTCTCTCACTTTCATTAGGTCTACTGATACTCCTGTCACTGAGATTACATGACCCAAGTAGTGAATATGGTTCATCCAAAAGAGGAATTTTGAGATCTTATCATATAACTGTTTCTCTCTCAGTTTACTCAAAATGATCTCAAGATGGGTAGTATGTCCATGTCGAGTGTGAGAGTACACCATGATATCACCCATAATGACTACCATGAAACAATCCATGTATGGATTGAACAGTTGTTCATCAGTGCCATAAAGAGTACAGGCGCGTTCGTTGGACCGAATGGCATAACCACATACTCGTATAGACCACACATGCTTCGGAAGGCTGTAAGAGGTATATCAGATGGTCTAAAGTGCAACTGATAGTAACAAGGCCTCATGTTGATCATCAAGAACACCTGGGATCCATGAAGCAGATCAAAAGGATCATCAATCCTTTGTAAGGGATATCGATTCTTGACTATCAACTGGTTCAAATTTCGATAATGCACACAATGTCTAAGGGTACCATCTTCCTTATTTTCAAAAAGGATAGGGTAACCCCAAGGATATGTACTTGATCAGATGAATCCCTTTGCCGAAAACTCCTCCAACTAATTCTTGAGCACTTGAAACTCATGTGTAGCCATACTATAAGGAGGTATAGACACTAGTTCCACTCCTAGCACAAGTTCATTAGAAATTTCCACTTCTCACTCCAGAGGAAAACCTGAAAATTCTTATAGAAAGATATCCGTGAAACGATTCTCCACTAGAGGAAAGTCCATATGTGAAGTTCCCTGGTCATCCAAATATAAAATAGAAATATGGGCTATAAATCCTCCCAACCCAGGATGTTAGGTTCCCGCTATGCTCTCCTGGACAACCCAATTACCATTATGAAGAAACGATCTACCCTCTGGTGACATGAAACTCACCCAACAGTGATAGCAGTCAACAATATCCTGCAAGGGATCTAACTAGTCCATTTCGAGAATGATGTCATAGCTTGTAATATATAAGACATAAAGGTCCCATAAGAAGTGACACCCACTGACCACAAGAGGGAACTCCTTGCACTGCCGTAAACTAGTCCTTCTTGTCCCCAATGATGTGTCTAGATTCAATATATTAGGAGAAGAAAGAATACAGAGCCCATGGATCTCCAAAACAAAAATAGATATAAAGCTATAGGAAGCCTCCGAATCAAAAAGAGTAGAAGCTAAAACTGAGGCATCTTGGATCGTACCTCGAATTGTAGAGGGTCTGGGATCTTTCTCTCGCTAGGTCTAATCGACTGGAAAAGTCAAGTCTGTACTGTGGCCTTTTGACCCTACATGACCACTCTGAGCTAATCCACCATGCCATCAATGAAATCCTGGTGACTCACTACCACAGTGGTGACCTCCACCTTGGCCTGAATGGCCAAAAGAACTCCAATTCTCAGACTGGTGAGACACTTGTGGTCCTGCTCCTGAATGAGGATTCATAGAAGAAACCTTATTTCCATCTGCAGATGAGAAAAACTAACGGAAAGGCTGAAGATGGACAATCTTGCCACATGATCGGAACTCCAACGGGTCTATTAATAAATGTGTCTATATATCCCCGCTCTTTCTGCACTTTTAGAACACCCCTTGTCTAATAGAAGAAGTGTCTCGCCTCCTCGGATCCCCACGTGTAGACTCTCTGTGGCCCTTCCTACTGTCAGTAGAAGGGATACCAAATCCATATGTCGAACCTCCCTGGCTCACCACTCTATAATCCACTAGTTGCGCTTTATGATTAGCTCCTGGTTGACTATAAAAGTTATGGATGTCAACCTGAATATGTTCACCTGATATTAGATGTCGTTCCTGAGACCATCCTCAAAATTCTTTTCAAGGAATAACACATCACCTCCTAGGATGGTCATGAAGCATTCTAGCTCAATGAGGTGAGAAGGATACTCCATAAGAGATAGATTGCCCTACTCTAGATTCAGGAACTCTCGAGCTCGATCGGCCATCAATGTATCGAGGTAGAAGTAGTCATAGAAGGCACACTAGAACTCATCCCATGTTGTAACCTGCTGGTGTCCCTCCTGTGGGACCAAATTCTACTATCTCATAGTAGAATTCTGAAACATGTATGTAGTGAGCTTCACCCTCCACTCTAGAGGTGTCTCTAGATGCTTGAGGATATAAATAATGGATTCTAACCATGACTCTGCTTCCTGAGGTCCTTCTTCCCCTGTGAAGGTGGGAAGATTTTGCTACTAGAAAACCCGCGTCAACTCTGCTATAGAAGGGGCAGGATGTGGTACTCCTCATAAGGTCTAAATGATCCATAAATAGACCTATTAGAACTGTGAATCAGAAACTATGTCTGAAATGATGACTGGTGCCAAGACTAGCATAATTGGAGGATCTGCTGGTAGTCCCTGATCAACCATGTCTACAGTCTGCTCATTTCCCTGTAACTGGTGAACAACTGGAGGATCTCTTGGTGGCATGAATCATCAAGTTCATGTGAACACCTTATATCAAGATTGTCAAGGACTGAAAACTAGAAGTGTAATATGGGAACAAGAGAAAGAAAGCATTCATGTTTTTCAAAACATGGATACACGGCGTGTATAATACCTACACGACATGATCACTTAAGCCTTCACATGGGCGTGTACATCTGCTAACCTAGGTCCTGTAAAACCCAAAACACATGGCGTGTTGTCCTAGAACACGACGTGTACTTGAATCCTCTTCCCATGATCAAATTCCTCTACACAACTAACCCACACAGTTCTCCTAAAACAAGACTACACGACGTGTTCTTTCCATACACTGTGTGTACTAAGAGATTTCATCATCCAGTGTTTTTTGTGACATGATCGAATACTCAGTTTACAATATACTGTGTGTTCCAGATGAAAATAGTGTGTATTAGAAAAGACTCAACCAACCCATGTTGTTAGTTTCACAACTAGTTATATGGCTCTACAACACGACGTGTACATCCGGTACGTGGCATGTCCTACCAGAGATTTCCCAACCCCGTGTCTCTGCCCCCACATTATGTTACACAGTTAGAGACTACATGGAGTGTACATATAGTACACGACGTGTACTTAGGAAAAATAGTTTCTTCCTGAACAGAAGAACACATCACGTGTATTCATCATTACACTCCTTGTATTCTGGGTTTTTTTAGACAATAGGCCTTAGAAACTTTTCTAAAACCCAGAAAAACACTAAAATGAACATTAAAGTGCCAAATTTCGATCCTTGAGGGCCGATAATCCTGGAAAATCAAAGCATGACATCTTATACATGTAATATAAAATAAAAACATGTTAATGATACACCAAATTATGATCAATGAGGGCCCATAACACCTCAAGAACCGAATTTTGGCATTCATTAAAATAAAATATTAAAAAAGCAATACCCTCTCAAAATAAGGTATTCAATCAAGGAATCTATCACAATAACATGTATATCTAGCACCACATATATCTCAACAACATGTAATCGCTAATTCACCCTAAATATCATGGCAAGAATGCATGACATGTGATTTCTAGCAAGTGCATATTTGATGCATGAGATGGCATACCCTCATCTCATCAGGTTGCAGTAGAAATAGAACCTCAATAACATCAACAATAACAACATAATACATGTGAGTCACCTGTCGGTGAAAATCAAATCAACTGTAAAATTGAAAACCAGAAAAATTTAAATAAATGAGGTAAATTGGCTTTTCTCTATACATGGGTTTGCTACTCCTAGGAACAAATTATTTCCAGGTACCTATTCAATCATATCTTTTATCATAGGCTCCAAACGATAAGTCAAAAAGAATATAATCCATCTGATACCACTTTGTAATTTCCCGGTTCCAAAATACACCCAATGTTTCCTCATACCCAGTTGGTCACATGGCCAAGAGCGCATTTCCCCAAATGTCGGAGGCTGCCGACAAGCAGTGAGGGTCTTGGGTGTGATAGTGGGGAAACTATACCCTTATTGGTAGAGTAAAAATGGGGAAGTAAACAGATATACAATAGCGGAAGCAATAATAATACCACACATCAGAAAATAGTGGAAGACTGAGGTAAGAATCAACTAGAGCACATATATATATATATATGATACATGATACAAATGTATAGGAAAGTATTCAAACAAGTCACAATGATGGAATAAATAAATTTCCAAAGAACAAAAGTAACAGATAAACTTTAACAGCATCGCAAGCCTCAATATGGTCCCATACTCTCTAGTTCCTCAACAATCAAGTACCTGATGTAGAAGGGCACTTGTCCCTATATATACCTAAAGCAATATAATCCATTTGGGCCCAAATTCATGGCCCAAATAGGGTGTGATACTAAATCCTAGTAGGTAACCACATAACGATATGTGCTTAACAGTCAGTGAATATATACGGCAGGCAATAATAAAGATGGAGATGTAAATAAGAAATTACCCAAAATTAAACAATCCTTTAGTTCAAATGCATTCAATATCATATATCCAATAAGCAGCTAAAAAGCAGGTTACCCTCTTGGAGTACTCACAACATAATCCCTCTGGTTCAACCAAAAAAGAACAAGCAACACTTTGGGAAGTAAACACAATCTAACCCCTCTGGTTCATCTTTAGCATAGACTCTCTGAGGAAGCACTAACCATCAATTCTCCCACTAGTCTCATATCGGTAACTAAAAGTCACTCTGGAGAAGCACTCAACATCCCATTCCCCCTTTGTCCCATTTCGAGGAACTACATACACTCTGAGGAATCTCTTACGTCAATTCCCCCTATGGTCTTGCATCGTAATAGTAAACAGACACTCTAGAGAAGCCCTCAACGTCCATTCTCCCTATGGTCTACTACACCATGTTCTCATAGCCCTTTGTAATTCAATTGCGCACAAAAATAACATGCAGCCAAGGTAAACCTCAAGAACTACTTGGATAAATATTATACAGAATAACAGCATGTCAGAATACAATCACTTCATCCTATAGTACTAGGCATGGAAAGCAAAGAAATATCCTAATAGGAAAAGCTAGACCAAAAAGTTATAAATGGTACAAGCCTGAGAAAACACATAGATATTAAGGAAACAACCATATTCACAGTAATTATGCTCTACTCAATCATTCTAAGCATAGCAGGCATCAACTGGGTCAAAACCCTAAACACGTAATACCCCGATCAAGGGTTTTGGGAACTTTTTCACATATAACTCAAAGACTATCTACATAAAAGAACAAACAACCTACCTTGATGTTGTAGGATCACTATACATGAACCTCAAGCCTTGATTCACCCATGAACATATTAGATCAATAAAAACTCAAAAAACTCCCAACTGAGGATAAATCTTGAAAAAAGAGGAATCAGGAAACGAATCTCTAGAAGAAGGAAGAGTTTACCGTGGTGATCCCAACGCAATCGACAGTGGTCGAATCGGAGAAAGGATGCTTGATCGGGGGATTGGGGAATGATCGGCGCCGTACAGATTATCTTGGTTGAAGAAGATGAAAAAGAATATGCTTCTTCCAATTAGACATGACCTTGGTCCGTTTAATGAAAAAAAAGTACATTGAATGTACTCTATAAGTACACAGTGTGTACTTGCCTTTACTATACCCCACTTTAGGCGGCCTCCAGGTCACCACACACGGCCGTGTGCATGACCTTTACATAGCCAGAACATGGCGTGTACTTAAGAAATTTCGAGAAACTCCTATTTATCTCAAAAACACTAGAAAAAGTAAAACAAACCTGATAAGAAGATCAGGGTTCTTACACTAGATGTTATACCAAAAGCATGTGATGATAAACAGCTCCATGAAGTAATTATGTGGTTCATACAAAACATTTAGGGAGCACCATATTCTTCCACATCAATGGTAGAACTGACCTGAGTGTTCCAGAAGTAGCATCCGCCTTTGTTTTCTGGGTAAAGAAGGCCATAGGTTTAAGAGTCGTGGCTATATTCCATGTTATCAATCATCGAGTATCTTGAGACTCCTTATTATATGAAGTTCATGATTGTGACTTAAATTCTTTGGGATTCTTCAAAGAGGTTTTGAGATGCTACCAAATAGATAATGTGTCAGCGGTACATGGCATGGATGGATTTTCATACAGTCTTCTATAACTACTTCTATTCTAAGACTCTAAGAGAGGACACATCTTCTTAGATTATGAATTTAGATCAAGGTTCTCTATCAATTATGTATTACTCTTCCCACTTAACTAAGATCTAGTTCTTCACACCTATTCTGATGGGTGACGATCTGTCAAAGGCTTGGCGATTTGTGGATGATGTCTGGTACGAAATTCACTCATATGTGGATATCATCTGGTTGACTAATATATCTACTATAGTGAACCATGCACTAATTACCAAGTGGAATCAGAGGGAATCTGGAGGTGTGAGCTAGGGAGGATTGAAACTGAGATCATGTATTGTTTGATTGGTAGCAGGAAGCATCATCTGGAGCTTACACGATGTAAATATAATACACAGATCATATATTTTGGTAGACAAGCGAGGTTCTTCTACCACAGAAGAATTATTCAAACTAAACCTCAGTCCCTGATGGACCCATTCAAGTGCCAATCTTGTGGAATGTTGGTCCATTTACTGCATTTCTGTAGTAAGTTTCCACTATCATCTTGTAAGAGAGGGTCTGCACCAACTCCATGTTCAGGAGTAGGGTTATTAGCATTTCACCAGTCTGGGAACTAGAATACATCAAACCATTTAGGATGAAGATGTGTTCATGTCCATGGTAGCCATACCCTAGGATCTCAGCGACAATAGGTCTAGTCAACTTAGGGTCGACAAGCAGTTTTATAGGGCCACAGTATAGGAAAAAATTATGCAGTGCAACAGACCCATCTGGAGAATGATCATGAACCTTCTACTGTTAGATGTACCATTCTAGTTGCCTCTGTTTTATCTTCTACACTTTCTGATATAGGGTCGTCACATAGTTTCATGTTTTTACCCATTATGGAGAAACTAGGGCTATGTGTTTTTACTCTTGATGATGTTATGAAACTAAACACTCCGTTATAGAATAAAATGGCAGGTGTGTGACAGTGCAAGGAGTTCCCCCTTGAAATTGGTGTGGGTCGCTTAATTTTGGGATCACATTGCATTAGAGATGGTAGGATTTGAAGTCATACTCAAAATGGATTGGTTAGTATCCTTATAAGATTTTTTCGATTTCTATCCTCGTAGTGCGAGTTTTATGTCACTATAAGGTGGATAGTTTCTACACAAGGGTGAATGGGATGTCTGGCATGCCGAGCTAGACCTAAACATTATGGGTTGGCTGGGATTATAGCCCATATTGGGAGTTTATATCTGGATGACTAGGGGACACATGATAAAAAATTTCCCCAGTGGTAAATCGTTTGAGCGATGTCCTCCCGGATGAATTTTCATGTTTACCTCCAGTGAGAGAGGTATAGTTCACCATCGAGCTCATTCATGGAGTGAGAGAAGTATCCATACCCCCTTTTATAATGGATATAAAGGAGTTATAGGAGTTTAATTGGCATCTAGAGTACTTAGAGGCAAAGGGTTTCATCCATCCTAGTACTTCTTCATAGGGTTTGAAGTTCATTTTTGCGTAAAAGGCCGACACTACCCTCAAGATATATGTGGATTGTTGGAAATTGAACTAGTTGATGGTTAAGAACCAGTATTCTCTTCCATGAATTGATGATCTCTTCTATCATATATGAGTAGCTAAGCCATTTTCTTATATTTATTTATGGTCCGGTTATCATCAATTACCATTTAGGCCATCATACATACCTCTCACAACCTTGCATAATAGGTATGGTCTATACGAGTATGTTTTTATGTCGTTAGATCAGAAGAATGAACCAGTGGTTTTCATGGAAAAGGTTAACTGAGTGTTCCATCCTTATCTTGATTTTGTAGTTGTCGTTTTTATGGGTGATATATTTTTGTATTCTCATAATCGACACGACCATGCCACACATCTTGAGACCATTTTGAGTACACTGAGAGAGAATTAGTTATATGATAATCTCAGAAAGTGGAACTTCTTTATAAATCAGATTCACTTCCCGGTTCACATCATCTTGGATATTGGAGTATTAGTGGTCCCAGATAAAGTGAGAGTATTAGTTACCTGGTTGAAACACAATAACATATTTGAGGTGTGGATTTTTATAAGGTTGGCTAGTTACTACATTAATTCCATACAAGACTTATTTTTCTAAGAAGAAATGATGAAAAACTTGAAAAATAAATCTCTAAAGTATATATGGTCAGATTCTTGCGATATGGCCTTTCAGAAGTTGAAATTTAGATTAACATCGTCATCAATACTGATTTTTTTAGAACCGGGTAGGAGTAAATCTTTGTATTGTGACGCATCAGTTATTGGGATGGGATTTGTGATTATGTAGGGGATCAATTTATTGCATATGGGTCTTGGTAGTTGTGGCCAGATGGGAGGAGCTACCTGATGAATCATATCGAGTTATCCATGGTTGTTCGTGCCTTACTCTATTTGATATTACTTATTGGGGGAGTGTTTTTTGGTGTATATAGACCACAAAAGTTTCATGTGCATCTTTACTCAGTGTGATCTAAATATGAGGCAGTGAAGGTGGGTAGAAAACCTTCAGCACTTTAACATTAATCTTGCCTACATTTCTTATAATGGGAATGATTTGGTTGATGATCTGAGCAGGAGGAATCAGATATAGGTAGTGAAACAGGCTAGTATAGAGTGTCATCTCATGGTTTTGTTCTATGAAATGCACTTGGAGGTGCACAATAGTTAGGGATAGACTTTTCTTTCATACTTAGTTGTTACCAATACGCTACTAGATGGAGTGAGGATGAGATGGATTTCAGATTCTGAAGGTCTAGTTCTATGTGAGAGTGTGGCACGTGGGGACCATCCTCCTTGTTGGACCCTAGGTAAGTAATAGGTTCTTCTATTACATGGTTGCATATGGGTGTCAGATGGCATGAGCGAGGATATGATTTGAGATTTTCGTGATTGTTTTTGGGAATTTCATCCTGGTTTCACCAAGATGTATCAAGATTTACATCATCAGTACTGGTGGCAAGGTATGAAGGGAGATGTAGTAGGTTTTTTCATTAGTTGTTCCACTTGTCCGTAGGTGAAGGTGGAGCATGAGTGACCAACTGAAATTTTACAAAAACTACCCATTCCTGGATGAAAAAGGAATGAAGTCACGATGGATTTCATGATAGTTTTTCTGAACATTCCATGAGGTGATGATGTAGTATGGTTTTTGGTTGACAGGATTAAAAATGATGCACATTTCGTACCAATCAAAGAATCCAACAGTGTTGATGTGCTTGGGAGGTTGTACATCCATGAGATTGTAAGACATCACATGGTAACACATTCTATCATTTTAGATTCTGATTCCTTGTTTACATCTCATTTCTAGAAAGGGCTACAGAGAGCACTGGGTACAGAGGTGCTTCTGATCATGGCATACCACCCTCAAATAGATATCTAATCAGATCATGCGATTTAGGTGTGGGAGGACATTATTTGGGCATGCATCCTCAATTTAGGGGGTTCCTTTGAGACACAAATACCACTTGTTGAATCTTCATACAATAATATATTCTATGATACTATTAATATGGCACCACATGGGGCTTTGTATGGTAGGTTATGCCGATCAACCTTCTGTTGGATGGAGGCAGGAGAGGCAGTGATTCTTGGACGTCAACTTGTCCAGAAGACCACTGAGTAGGTTGAGTTGATTTAGAAGTTGATGGATACTATGCAGTATCATCATAAATCATACAACGATATCCATAGACATCCATTGGAGTTTGAGGTCAGGGGTCAATTTTTCCTACGTGTCGCACTAAGGATGGTACAAAAGAGGATCAAGAGATAGGGTAATCTTTCCCCAAGATACATTGGTCTGTTTGAGATTTTGGAGAGGGTCAGGGTGGTTTACTATATATTGTAGATCCATCGTAGGTATAGGTCTACACATGATGTCTTCCACATTTCCCAATTGTGACATGACTTCTCAGACCCATCACACACCTTTCAGTATGAGGAATTGGAGTTTCACGAAGATGCATCCTTTGAAAATCATCTCATTCATATTGTGGATCAAAGCACAATGTTTCTCTATGATAGGTATGTTCCTTTGGTATAGGTTCTTTGGCAGCATGGCCAAGTGCAGGCTGAGACTTTTGAGAGGGAGGCTGGCGTGTGATCATAGTTTATGGCATTGTTCTTAGATATTTCTTCATCACCCTAGGAAGGGAAATTCGGGGATGAATAGCTTTATGGGGGGAATTTTGTAAGAACCAATTTCTTCCATTGATGTATTGTTCTTTCCTTTTAGATTATAATTACGAAAATAAAGGAAAATCGGTAAAGGGATATCTTCAAGCCTATAACACGACATAAATGTGGCATATATGTTGTGTACTTTTATGTACATGTCGTGTATGGAGGGCTACATACCATGATATTCTAGTACACATCCATGTAATGGTATGTCCAGAAATTGTACAGACATAGTGTGTAGTTTCAATTACATGCAATGTACTTATATCTTTTTATTAAATCAGGAAGTAGCATCGTTTTTGGTAGGCAGGCAGAAACGATCCTTTTCAACGATTAGTGCGCTTAGTAAAAATCTGAATGGGAATTATTCTCTAAATACATTATTCAGAACCCAATTAGAGAACTTTCAAATCAATTGAAACTCTCTATATGAGTGATCAATTCCTATTGAGCCTTTCTCTCTGATTCCTTCTCTCAACCTAGTAATCCAGGGTTGATATTTTTTACTCATTTTGTAGATCTACTATGATTTAGGTCGAATTAAAGATCGACACTAGATGAGGGGAGTCATACTAACATGAGGTATGTGGTAATGTGTCTTTTGTTGATTATCGAGTTGATTATATATGTCGGAGTGTTGTGCGCCCACATTTAGGGTGTCACGTGATTTAATAATAAACCCTATTATTTCCAATTGATAATTAGGCTATTAATTAGATGATTTGAAAGAATGTTTAGAGGTGTGAACCTTGATTTAGGTCCACCCCATGGGTGTGTTATCTTCATATGGCTGTTTGGATGAGAATTACTAAGAGGTTTGACTTGAATTAACATTCATGGGTTGTTAAAATGAACTGCACAAGTGATATCAATTCCCCACATGAAATAATTAAATGCCTAATCTATGTAATATATTAATTTTTATGTGATACTTGTTGTGTGAATTGTGCCCACGTGAGTTGTTTAAATGATAATTCACGTGATATTTTATTTCCCATGTGTTTCTTTTGTTAGGGAACTGCATTTTGAAAAAGAGGGGTAGTTAGCAATGGGTGAGCTACAATATCGGTTAAAAGACATGGTCAGACTCATGTGAAAAATTTCACCTTATGTATGCCTTGGGTGAATGAGGGTCTCAGTTAAAAGACCATGGATGATATCAAGAGGTAATCATGTAAGGGATGTGAGTGATCCATGATAGGGTGGTCAGGCTCATTGTTGCTTATTTAAAATGCTGAGTGAATATAGGATCCATTGAGGGATACCAAGGCCATGCCCTATTGGAAAATGATTGAATAATTATTATTTTAGAAGTTGATGGTTAATTTTATATGGGGTTCATCGGGCCTAGTACGAACTTCAAGACTTTTATATAATTCATGAAACTTGAATAATGAAATGGATGACTTATGACACAACATCCATGCTAATGCACAATCATTGATTCTGTCTACACTAATACTTATTTACTTTGTCTTCCAAGACATCTATTGTGCTTTCTTTTTAGTACCCATAGTTTACTGCTTCCACTCTAGTACATTTCCTATTATATATTTCCAATTCCAAATTGGAAGATACCTTGGGTGTTTTCCTACTAGAATTTAGTCTCATACTCTATATGGGTCATTCTTTTAGGCCTAAACATATTCTATGATTATAGGTGTCAATCAGGGCAAGCATCCTGTTGTAGGTACTTGATGTGCTTTTTAAGAGTAGGAGAGCATGGGACCTAGATGAGGCTTGTGATGCTTAGTATTCTATTTTGTTTCTTTTTATATTTTTAGACATATATTTTTTATTACAACAGTGTACTTGTTTTTTCTATTTTCTTAGTACATGTGACATATTGCATCATCTTTTGAGTGGAATGATGTTTGATTACTTATAATATCAGTTTTTCATTATTTAATTCAATTGTATTATGTTTACTATTTGTAATGTTGTATTATTATTTATTATAATGTGTTACACTCAACCAATGAGGGCATAGTTTCCCCCACTATCACACCCTAGGCCCTCACTATTAGTCAGCTACCTCAAACATTTCAGGAGATGCCCTTGAGGACTTGTGGCCAATTGGGTACGGGGAACCAATTGAGTGTCATCGTGATCTGGGAAGATATAATAATTATGTTGTAGAATTTACATATCAATTATATTCTTGGTATAATAATCTTGAAACATATTTGGATTGATATATATTGTTTTTTCTTTCAACGATTTTGAAACATTTGTTGGACGGTAATAATTACCAAGAAAAGTAATTTAGTAGTAAGGTGGTAATGTTTATTAGGTATAAAGTGATGGTTTAAATTGATGATGTAAATGGGATAGAAATGGTGTACTTGAAATTTGTTAGTTATTTGATGAAAGTGAGATTAACGTCATCTTTGATAAAGATTATTTCATTTTTTGATTTATTGAATATATTAAACACTTTGTGGTCTTATTTTAGGAATAATGATCATATTAATTTTGGTAATCATATATGTTTTCATGTGAGTTTAACTTATGATTTATGGATACCATTATGGGATTATAAGATTAAGGTTTTTCATAAGTTCAAAAGCATAGATACCCCCTTTTAGTTTTTAAGTGATTGGAGTTTGAGGTGATTTGAACCTTTTAATGGGTTTTTAGAAGAATACACTATTGAGATTTAAATAAAACATCGCTTTATTATATAATTTAATGTTCATTTTATTATGGTCTATTGGATAGTGGGATATCAATAATCATGATGGATGAAAAGTGATTCACTGACATGGAGATAATTTTTAGGATATTTATAGTCAAGATAAGGATTACCTTTTAGGTTAGTATCTAAGATTAATTTATGATATTTTTGTAAAGTTCACTACATTATAATATTATATAGTGATTTATCCTGGTGATTAATGATAATTTTTGAGATGTTTCATTGGTTTTAGTTATATATAACCCATATGATTATCATGTGGTTTAATATAAAAGATAATATGCGAAGAATGCAATTAATTTTTCTCGGATGTAAGCCGAAAGGTATGAGTTTACATTTGAGGAAAAAACATTATTTAATGTTTAGGTTGTTAATGTAAATCAAGATGTTGGGTTATTTAAATTTTAAATAATCTATGTTAAACTGTTGATATTTTTTGAAATTTCGAAGTAAAATGAATTATTTCATTATTTAAATGATTATAAATTTTTGATATTATCTTACCTTTTGGTAACCATTTAAATTTTGGATAATATTTAAGGATGGTAGGAATATATTATTACCCTTTCTTGTATTATATGATAAATTAAAATCTTATTCTACTACTTCATACAAGAAAAAATCATCTTGAATACTCATTTTTTGGAATAAAAGGTGAGACTGTAGTGGAAATTGATTAAATGTTGAAATTATAATTATAAAGTAATTATATTTTCTTTATATTTTTAATCTAGATAGTTATTTATTACTCAACTCTAGTAAATGGAAATTTAAATAAAAAAAGTGACCTATTACATTCATTTCGGATGAATCAATGGTATTTTTTGAACCTCATTGATTTATATTATTGTGGTCATTAATTTTTTCATGATCACTCGCTTTCTTGGGAATAATAATCTATATCACACTCTATATTTATTGAGAAATTAATTTTTTATACCATGTCTATATTTTCACTTCCTAATAATTTTTGCATCATTGTAAACCTAGTTGGGTGTTATTCTAGATGGCCTTCCCATTTCTCTTTCCCTCTTTTCAAAAGGAACTTTTATTAATTATTTTTATGATTTGGGTTTTAAAAAATACATTTTAGAATATTAAACCCTTTATTACCAATCACAAGTTCAAATTTAATGGATTTAATTATTAAATGTGTAGAATGTGACACCCTGAGATTTTAAAAGAACACTATGTTGATAGAATATACAACACACAACATCAAGCTTAAATGAACCAAAAAATATTATTATGATAGTTTTACCATATTAATTAAACTGGTAATTATGAATAGTATTAACCATATTATGAATTATATATATATATATTTAACAATCAAAACAAATTAATTTATAAAATATTAAAAAGTAAGCACTCATTTTTTGGTAAAAGTCATTATATTTTTCAAAATACGTATTCTTCCAAGAATGGTTTTTATTGACTGAATATTGTGATGAATTTTTGAAAATTTTATAAATTATATTAGATAAAAATACTATAATTTTTTAATTAATAGTATAAAAATTATCTTACGATGAATTTTTGGGATTTTTTAAAAGAATAATTTTCCAACGAATAGTGAAAAATTCAGATTTTCATTCAAAATGGTATCATTGTTTCCAGAAATCAAGAGTTTCATTTTAAAAAAAAATATTTTAAAATTAAAATTATATGTCTTATATTATTATTAATCTAATGAAGTTTATGAAATCAATTTTATGGATAAATATGGTATAAAATAATTTTTATAAATAATAATAATGTTTTCTAAAAACCAGTTTTCCTTTTCATTTTGTGTCTTTATCTGAGATTAATTTTTAAAACATCTAAACATTTAATCATGAAGAAATAATTTCATATTTTAAAAAAGGAAGTACAAATTTTGTAAATATGTTCCTTTTATTTTTCCTCAATATAAATAGTAACTATGGTATGAAAATTAATTATGGTTATAACTAATAAGATAAGGCTTAAATTCATTAAAAAAACTTTCCTTAATTTAATTGGATGAGTTTATATCTTCTATAATCATGCACACATCTAAAATATTAACTATTGTTTCCATTTTTATTTTATTTATTCATTTATAATATTTATGTATAATATAATGTCAAAAATGTCACTTTCTCAAATTTAATATCTAAAGTTTTTATGAAATGGATAAAGAACTTATGTTAAGTTCTAAATACCTATTTGAAATATGAATTAGTTTTATCATAGTAATTTATTTTTAATTTTTAGTGGTTGAATAATTACCCAAAATTATTTTACAATGCCAATATATCACTTTTTCAATCAGTAAAAAATCTAATAAATGATTTTAAAAACTCTAAAATTAATACTTTTTTGGGTGATTTAATGTGTACCATGTATTTTTAGGATAAATATAATAGACCCAAATTCCATAAGGCCTTATATTTTAATTGAATTTTGAATAATACCCATTTTATGTCCTATATTCTTTTTCCATTACTGTCTTGTTTTTTTAAGTCAAAATGTACGAATAGTTCTTAAAATAAAATTAATAGTATTTTATATTAAATATATTTTATTACATTATTTAGAAATAATAAAATCTTGAAAAGGTGAAATTAGGATAATATATTATTGGAAATTTAATCCCTTTGAAATTTATGAGCCAACTTCTACCTTTTAAGTATACAAATAACCATTTTATATTGAAAACATTGTTACTATAGTTAAGGTTAAAATCAAGAAAATAAAGGGTTAACCAAAATATATGGTTCAAAATGGCATAAAACCCTATATAAAATTCATTTTATGGTGATATTTTGACCATATAATATTTTAATTTAAATTAATGTTTATTTTTAGGCATTATACATGAGAAATACATTAAGAAATTTAAAATATTTTTAGCACTTCCATGTGTGTTCTTCCCCTCCCTTATATAAGGATACACCTTCTATATTTTTTACACATTATTGATCAACTTATATTGAAAAAAACATACCCAAATCTATTTTAAACTACCCTATAAACAATTTATAGTGTATTTTCTTCTTATAATACTGCTCCTATGTTCCTCAACAAGAGAACTAAAGAAGTATATCAAAGAAGAGGTAATCATCTTTAACAAATCATTCAAAAAAATTATTCTAATTCCGCTAAATATATTGATCCCATAATAAAATAAAAAATTCAATATAATAATTATAATAATATATAATTATGATCATAATGAAACTATTTTTCATCTCTTTTTCACCCTATGAAAAGAAAAAATATCGCTTGTGCGTATGAATGGATTGCCATTTCAACATAGTTCTGAAATTCATTTTTCATCACCATTTTACATGGATGGTTATAAATGTTTTAATACTGAATATATATGACATTTAATAATTATGTATTATTTTTTAATTAATATATAATATCTACCTTCTTAAGTTACAATCTGTGGGAGAATTATAATGTCGCCCGTACGTACATGTAAACTACCACCTCCATGAAGCAATGTGATTCGTTTTCCATTTTTTCTTTACATTTATTGTAGTAATGATTTATTTAGTGAATATAAATGATTTTTTGATATTTTTTTAATGTAAAATTAATATTTAACTTCTTAATATCCATTCCTTAAAACATCGTTCATGTGCACATACAACCTACAGTCTCCATGAATGTTGTTATTAAATTTTCTATCTCTACCTTTTATAGATAACTATCAATATATATATATATAAGGAATATAAATTATTTATATATAATTATAGACATTATATAGATGATATAACTAATATCATTTTACAACGATCGTAATTACCAAACTGAAATTATCATGAAAAAATGAAACAATTAACACTCAAAAACTATAATTTAAATAAAAAATTATTGATTAATGGGTGTTGAAATGTTATAAAGGGAAAATATATGATATTATAAGTATGTGAATTATTATATTATATAATTATAATAAATTTAAATTTAATATATGGGAGGATAGATAACTTTCAAATAAAATGGAACTCAATGAAAGGGTTTATCATCTCAAATTGGCTTCTTTGGGACATATATTATGTTATACTTCTATCTTATTTATGAGGTTTGTTTACATTCCCTTTGATATTAAATATCATCAATATCCGTATTTTAATTTTTTTAAATTTTTTTTTGAAGTTATTCTTTCAGGGGTCATATTATTTAAAAGATACCATAATAGTAATGGTTTTATGTTACAATCTCATTATTTATTGGGATTGTTCATGATTATGTTTCTGATGACGAAATTTCTTGAACAAACTATCAATAATCTCGTGAATTTTATTATTTTATAGTTTTTTTAGATTAAATTTTTCCCTTAAAAATTTATACACTTTTTGAACTCAAGATACCGAAATAATTTTTCTAAGTAGAAACAAATTTATTTATCTCTTCTATCTGAAATAATTTTTCTTCTATATCATTTTATTATATAAATGTTTCAAATTGTTTTTGATATTTCATATAGTATTTTTTACAGTAATTTTTAACCATTATTTTATTTTTACAATGAAAATTAAAATTAATCTTCTTGGTGATTTCAAAGTGATATGCTTTTGACTGTTTACTAAAAATTCTAAAATAATATTAATTTTAACATACATTGAAAGTTTAAAATTTCCAACCATCATAATAGATCATTACGTTGAAGATTTTTTTAAATTCTTCCAATATTATTTTAAATGAAAATTTTGTACATATTATATATGAAAATTTTAGATTTTTAAAAAGTGATTTCATAATTAAAAGGGTATTTTACTCATGAAATATTCAAAGTAATATTTTGGATGAATTTTAATTTATGATAAAAATATTTGATGATACTTATTATTTTATAGGCATATGATCCAAGGATACCATCTTTATTCTTTCTATGAATGTTTTATAATTTTTATGAAAATATTTTTATGAATCACATTTATTTTCTATGGGTTATTCTATAATAAAATGATGAAATATTTAAGAAACTCCTTTCCATTTCATATTTTATGATATGATGAATATTTTATGATATTTTAAAACACATATGTATGATTTTAATTATGTAATGGTTGGGATTGAAATTTTATATCACTCTAATTCATTAGGAAAATATGGATATCTAATGAGATAATAAAGACATGAATAGTGAGTGAACCTAGTTTAGTAAGGTACTTTGTCCTCTAAGATAGAATTGGTAGTGAACCTTAAATAAGGATATGATGGTTTTGAGAGTGAATACAATCCAAAATTATTGACATGGAAGTGATCAATGACTACTAAGAAAATAATTTTTTATATATACATTTATGCTACAATTTTCTGTCTTATGCCAATGTTATGCCCCCACAGATCATGTTCTTTTAATTTTTTAAGATTCGTGTTTTATAAAAAGCCATGATTTATGGAATGACTCATGTTTATGATATAATAATTTTTTATATAATTTTAAATGTTTAAGATCAAGGTATTATACCCTTGTTCTAATCTTATATTTAAATGGTTATTAATATATCCCACGTTTACCCATACCGAGGATTTGATCTCACCCACTATTATCATTCATTTTCCATAGGATATAAAGAAAATGATTTAGTATTACATGTCTAATAATGTTCATATTAATGAATAACTTAGTTAGAGATGATTTAGATCTTTTATGTACTAGTTATTTATGTATACATTTTTTTGAAGACAAAAAACATTTTTGGTTCTAAAATAAATTGTAATGTTATGTATTGAATATTCGTCAAATAAGATGTAATATTTATGTATGAAAAGTATGGGTCTCTATAACAAGAATCCTCATCCCATTTGGTACATAGTTATTTAGATATCCAAAAATATACAATGTGAAAAAAATAATTTATCTATCTCTAGGAGACATAATTCCTCCTTATCTCTTTAACCAATGAACTCTTGGTACATTTCCCATTATCAAAACACATATATTCATGAAGGAATGAAAAATCATGTATTATCATGAATGTGGTTTAGAATTATAGAGACCACCCACCTCCATATGGGTGTTACCCCCTTGCTATGAATATTAATGCCACATCAAAACTCTTTCCAAGCACCTCCTTGTTCTTAATATCCTATATTAGGATAGAAAATCTAAATAAATAATAATAATAATTTATAAAATTTTATTAAACATAACCTGATGGGGAATAATAACCAAATACTCCCCAAAACATTTCTACTCATCATATAATCAAGAAATGGCATGCCATGTAATGACCCAAGCTTTAATATGTATATATATATATACAGAAACCCGACCACAAAGTCCATATAAAACTCATCCCACTTCCATGTCTAGAGAGGAAGTGGTTAAAGAAAACCCAAAGGTCAGTGGTATTTGAATTTTAAATTTTGTTAGGTATATTAATGAGATACAAAGTTAATGACACTTCATATCATACCAACTTACAAGAATATTTGATGCATATAATTCAACTTCTTTGATTTTCTAGGATGAACCACCCACTTAGAATTATGGAAATTCTCATCGTATTATTTATCATAGGAAAAGATACAATGTTTTAATTAAAAATACATATGATACCCCTTTGAGAGAATTATAATCAGTTATTTGTATCCTTACTATAATGAGAGACACTAATTCCATGGAGTTCATCATTAAACTACTACTTTATAAGAATCATCTCAATAAGAGATGAGGTCAACTGCATGCACACTAAAACATCCTCAAAGTCATTCTCCTAGACATCCAAATGAATGTGATCAAAGATAAGCATTAGATTCTAATATTCTAATGATTCCTTCATATACTGGGTCATAATTTTCCTACACAAATAATTAGACATTAAATTACCATTTATAGTGGTTTAGGTAATTTCAAAATCAAAATAATTCATGTAATTCAACCAACACATCTGTTGGATATGAAAATATTTTTGAGAAAATATACAACGCATGATTTTTTTGTCAAAAAATGGTGAAACATTCACTAAAAAGCTAATTCCACCAACTATTAAGAGTATGAATCACGATCATAAGTCTAAAATCATATATTGGATAATTATTCTTATGTGGCCTAATTTGTTTGGAACCATAGGAAACCATGGAATAACCATACATAAGGAAATAACCCAATCCTAAACCTGGTGCATCATACAAGACTACATAGCCCTTAATAGCCTCTAGAAGTGTTAACAATAGAACAGAAGTCAAAATATGATTCATCTCAACAAAATAAATATGATATTTTTCATCCCAAACAAAACTAACTACATTTTGAGTAATAAATGTCATCATAGAGGCCAACTTTGAGAAATGCTTAACAAAACTATGGTAATATCCCACCAAACCTAATAAGATTTGTATCGCAAAGACATTATTCAGTTTATAACATGTCATTATAGCTTTCAAAAAATCAAGATCAACTAATATACCATGTTTTAAGACCTTTTATCCCAAGAACATCACATCCCCACTCCATAAAATGCTTTTTAAAACCCTCACATAAAGCTGGTGATTTCACAATATTTTTAAAACTGATCTCAAATGATGTACATGGTCATCCTTGGTCTGATAATAAACTAGGGTGTCATAAAAAAATTCCACCATGAATGATTTAATGTAATCATGAAATATCTATTTAATCACATCTATAAAAACATAGAGATCATTGGTTAGACCAAATGGAAAAACAATATACTCGTAATGATCATACCTACTCCTAAAGGTTGCCTTTTGAATGTAAACTCTTTATTCTGAACCAGTTATAACCATATCAAATATAAATCATTAAGATTCAATTTTACCCTTTCATATATTCAAACAAATTATCAATCCATGTTAGTGGATATTTTTTATTTATCATGAATTGATTCAGTTTCAGGTAATAAACACATAGGCAAAGTGTTCCATTAACTTTCCTCATGCACATGAATCTATTCTTTAGTAGGTCATTAAATATATATTTCAACTCTTTCAACTCCACTAGTGAAATACTATAAGGAGTAGACAGTAAATGATTATAATTTACTAAATTAACAGAAAACTCCACTTCTATTTCTAATAGAAATCTAGAAAAATAAGAAGGAAGAATGTTACGAAAATGAAAGAAAAATAGAGGGATAAGATCACTCAAATATTTCCACTCCATTTCAAAATAAAACACTGATATTTCCATTTCCCAACTCTAGAAAAATGGGCTCCACTTATCCTTAGGTCCCATTCTCCCAAAAATACATGGAACATCGCAATGGGTGTAGTATAGGAGACCCATAGAAGATAAAATTCAATCCTATACTTGTGAGAAATCTTCCATTCTATCCCAAAAATTCCATCAAGTGTTTTATTTTTATGAAAAAGAAAATTTCATGTAAGAACAATCTCTGAAAAAAGATATAACAGAAGTAGTACACTAAAGACCTTTCTCTGTCTTCATTTTAATTTTCCTGGTAATATCCATCATATAAGACAAAAACATCATATGAATATTCATAATATTCATAAAAAGTGTCAATATAAATTAGTGAGATGAACTAATTGCAAATAAAGAAGTCACTAATGATTAATCTACAGTGATGACACCACTCACACTCAATGGACCTGCATAAAATTCCTCTCGATACTCTTACACTACATGAAGAAGATTAATTATATATTCTTATGGTTGGAACTTCTTAGTTCTTGATGCACCTAATAGCACCATAGTACTATTTGGTGATGATGATCATATACCAATGCACATTGTTCAAAATATATGGAAGAAATTTTATATATTTCCTGAGTGACTACAAGAATGATAGATCATTGGTGCCACATTACAAACACATTTTCAATACCCAAACATGCCACAAAGAAAGAAATTTAATGTTTCTCTTCCAATAATTGTAGGAGTTATAGATGATTTCTTCTATCTATAACCATTATGACACTCACCATCCCTTCTCTTTCCTATAATAGAACACAAAAACAATCTACTAGGAGAAAATGTAACTAACATCAACCTTGATTTACCAGTTAGGTCATGATCATCCATAAATTCTATAGCCAATGCATCAATATAAGTATTAATATTCAATAATAAAATCTATGATCGAATATCAGGTAAGAGATCCATATCAAACCATCAATAACTTTTCTTATCATTGGATAAAACCTCATGGGAAAACTATACTGGCTCTCAAAATGGTTCACATACTATGTAACGGTCTGCAACCCAACTGGAGGTTGACAAACTCCATGTACTTCACTAAAAAAATATTCTATATTTAACTCATCAGTTAAAATAACACAAAATTCCTTCAACTTTAACCCCTTATTCTTCTTCTCCATAATCAATGAATCTCACCATCTCCAGCTAGGACCCTTAAGTGTGAATGTATCACATTTCATTTATATTTCTTATAGAATTTCCAATAACACAAAAATTAGTTCAATATTTTTAATCCAAACCTTAGCCTCTTAAGGATAATTCAAAACTTGGAAAGTCGGTGGCTTCTAATGAAGGTACTCTTGAGCATGATCTCAAGATTCATCCCTTCTAGGATCTAATATTGGATCCTAAAAGGGAACTTCTGTAGGTACATATCCTAGATATTGGACCGCACATAGCTATATTTCAATGATATTCTAGTCAATAAAATTATTCACCTACTATGGATCCCCAACAACTTCCTCTTATGTCCTATTCAAAAATCTCCTCAATGGAATGATGCAGCACAAAAAAAAGAACTAAAATCATCAGTAAGGATACACATATCAACAACTCAAATAAAATGTTTAGGAATATTAATTCCATAAAGCAGAATTGAATATTGGCATTTCATCCTACACAAATTAGAAGAAGGGAATGGTCTAGAAATAAGATCAAATTATTTATGACATTCACTTTTCCCAAACATCCATAGTCACTTATGGATTTTTCTGATTTGATCTGACCATAAAATTGATCAAAAAAACCACTTAAATCCCATAAATCATACCTCTTATCTACTAGAAAACCCAACTGCATACTGACTTCAATGAAACATGCACAACCTAATGTGGTCTTTGATGTAACTTTATCAAGAACAATCCTAGATACTCTAGTATGGGGATACTCAATCCTTTCCTAACATAGCCCAAAGGGGATTACCAATATCCATGGGTTAGTGAATAACACCATCCATCATATAAGAAATACATGGGAATAATTTTTTCCACAAAAAATGTATAAGAAAAAAAGGTAAAAGATGGTATTATTAACACCCTATAGGGGTAATGTACCAAAAACAACAAGTTAAAACAATTATAAAATATAAAATCATCAAAAGACACAATATATTCCAAGGTAAAACCGCAAACATAATACATGTAACAAATGGATACTTCCTCCACCAGTCACTTCCATCATTCTACACCCTCAACATTAAGACCATCCACCACTTATAAGTGGCACTTTAACTTTTCTTATATCTGGAATAAGATAATCTACAAACACACGAAGGATAAGCTAGGTTGTGAGATAAATAGCCCAGTAGGGTCTCACCAAGTGTTCCATATTCATTTTTATAACAATTAGACCAATTATTATATTAATGTTTGTAAAACAAGGCATGGAATGTTGTTTATATACATTCAACAAAACATAAATTCATAATAGAAAGTGGAATATATATTAAAAATGCTTAAATTTATATTTTATATAAAACATTTATATAAATTAGATGGTATGAATAAAATAGTTCAATAATCAATGACATATAATCATAAAATTAAAAATAAAATATAACCATTTAATGATACAATTGATATGTTAGTTTCTAGTAATATGATCCTCACACTACTAAATTTGTGATCATAGCTCAATATGTGAAAACATTCCTTGGCTCAGTCCATTAGGACTCAACTCCCCATCAGGGGAAAACCTATAGCAGAACGTTTGTGATAGTGTTTTCATTATAAATCCATTTATATGTGTTATATAATTGATTGTTTTGTCCTCATAACCCATTAAATACCCATTATAACATGTTATTTTGTTAATACATCAATAAATCAGGGGAAAATAAACCATTTCACATAATTTTAAAATACAATTTCTAAAATTTTAGTTTTCAACATGCCTCCACATTTCAAAACCAAATAATATGTTTTCATCATTTCATTAATTTTTAAATAGTCATTCAATTTAATACATCTATATCAAGGTTTAACATGATATCATTTCATTAAATCAATTTCCAAATCAAGCGATCAATTTTCTAAAATGCACTCAACAATTTCAGTTCCATTGAAATTGGGGATTTTCCACATTTTTCAAGAAATTTTCAAAATAAAACATCCCTCATCACAAATATGGGAATTAAAATTATTTAGAAACCCATTTTAAAATAATACATAAATTTTAGGATTCAATTAAAGCTAAAAATTATTTAAAACCACCTACCAATTATCATCGATCAAATAAACATCCACAACATGAAACTACAATGAAGAATGAAGGAAAAGAATATAAATAAGGATATCATAGATCACAAATCATAAAAATGAAACATTGATTCATTCGAAAATTAGAAGATAATACCATTTTCAAATAGCGGTAGTGGAGAGAAGTAGAAAACCATAGTAAAGAACCTTAATAGGGATGAGATTCTAAACATATATTATCAAAAGGGAAGTAATCTACCAAAAATCACCCCATGTAGCCATAGGGGTTTGAGGGATGAGGATATAAGATAAAATAACTAGTTTTAGGTTGTAACGCATAAAAACACAATAGGAATATTGGAATACATGTCATGAATCCTCCGTTCATGATGTGAATTTCCTAAAAAGTGTATACACTAAAAAAGGCATAAAGTCATGTTAAAAAATATCAATCTTTTGCAAATCACTTTGCGAAAAAAATTACAACTTGAATATAATTAAAATTAAGAAACGGTTTCATGAATTCTACCAATTGATGGATTCATTTCATGAATTTCATTCATGATTTGAATCTTTCTTGTAGATAGTTCATATCAATTTTATGGATAAAAACATATAAAATGAATTAAAATCAACTGTGACCCAAAGAGAACCATCTAAACCCTTTGATATATTTATAGTTGGACTCCATTAATTCAAAAAATGAATATCCCTGAACATTAGATCAAAAATGTGTCAAGAAATACCTGAAATAAGGTAAACAGTTTTTAAATATATGCATATATTTACTATAATTCGGAATCCACACATGTAACATGATGGAGAAAAATATGAATATGTGACAATATATGGTAAAAAATGTGACTTCTAAGATATTTAGAAGGGTTTGGTAGGCTATGGAAGATGAATATTATGTGGGTAATATTTGATGTTCTTTGTAAATATTTAATGAAAAAAATATAATATAGTGAAAGAACATATATTGAATACATGAGGAAGTTATATTATATAAATGGGGAGTGTTTAGATAATCATAAGGAAATATGGCCCTTCTAGACTCCATGATAGAAGAAATCATACAATTTCCATAATTATGATTGCAAATATTGGGAAATTAAAAGTAGTGAGTTTATATATTTCCTTCAATGTGATGTTTTGAAAAGTATAATTCAATAAGGACCAGTTCATAAAATTAGTATAGGTAGAAAAAATGTATTATAAATTAGTATTTTTTGTTTTCAAAACCCTTTTATAAGCTGAAAATGAATTAAAATTATCTATTTTTAAATTTTCTAAACTAAATCCTTTATTTAAGGTAAAAATATTTTAAAAATTAAGTTTTAAAAATTATAAAAATTCCACTTAAGGGTATTAGGTTAAAAATTATTCTGATTATAAATTTACTTTTCAAGTGTTTATAATTATCATTTTTTTGTTAAATGGAAAATTATTTAGAATGAAATTATATTTTAAATTATACATATGATTCTTTTTAAACAAGACCAACTTGTATACTATATTTTGAAAATAAATTTTATTATTAATTAATTTTTTCAAATAAATTATTTAATGAATTTTGGAACTAAAATTTTACAATAAAAATGTTTTATGTATTTTTTAATAGCAACTTTTTCATTGAATATAATTTTATCTTCAAGGGTGTTTTTTAAAATAAAATTATTTTATGGTTATGAATATTTTATTCTCATTAACATTCCATGTTAATTTTTAATATCATACATATTCTTGGTTTACTTTAAATATTAATTTCCATAAATTTTATTTTCTTCTAACACATGACTGTAATTCTCTAAATATATGTATTTTAAGAAAATAAAACATCCTCTGTTTGGTTTTTTACTATCACCCATGAATTTTTTGTTTATTTTTTTTATGAATCAAAATTTCTTTTTAAATAATATAAAGGAAAAAGTAATATTTTTTAAAAAATATGGAACCTAAAAATTGTAAAAAAATTTATGGAATGTGAAGGGAAACCAAACATCAAAGGACTTTGTCAACCATGTGATGGGTAGGGTCTTTATAGCCTTCAAAGTATTAGGATTCCTCATTTTATTTAAGAATATAGAAAAATAATTATGAA
The DNA here is from genome assembly GCA_963277665.1 of Viscum album. Taxonomy (NCBI): domain Eukaryota; kingdom Viridiplantae; phylum Streptophyta; class Magnoliopsida; order Santalales; family Viscaceae; genus Viscum; species Viscum album. The sequence continues at coordinate 47,069,743 of OY728148.1, forward strand.
AAATTATGGATTTATTTTACAATGAATTATTATAAAAAAATACAATAGTGGATATTTCTTAATTTTATAAAAATTTAAAGGATTTATTTAAAAGGGTTTTTAATAATTTTAACTCTTCTCGGTGAAATTTATTAAAATTAGATTTCTAAAAACACTTTTGGATTTATTCTAAATGAAGAAATGTATTTTATACTTAAAAATTTATTTTATTAAAATTAAACTATTTATTTATGATGTAAATTTTTTCATGGATTCCTCAATTATTTCCAAAAATGATTTTTATCAATTATTTTAAAAACCCTTGATGAGATATTTTCTCCTCAACTTATGATTTCAAAAAAATTATAGGGTTAATGATAAATAAATGATATTATGATGAATGGATTATCTTGAGCCATGATACAATACCAATTAATGACTTGTAACAATTCCATTTAAAGGAATATGAATGGTTTTAATTTATTTATAAAGTTTATAATTGTCTAAATATATATATTTAAAAATATTTTTTTAATATATTTACTCGTATTCGGATTTGAAGTTTTAATTTATATATATTGATTTATTTGGGTCACTATTTTTAGAAACAAGAATGTAATAATAATATTTTATGACTTAATCTGGGAGTGCAGGTCTTAGGTATTATAGTTGGTATCCTAACGGGGTTTATATAAATTTAAAGGTTATGATATTCATTGAAGATAATTTAACTGTTACACGTTTATTTTGAGGTTTTTTTGATTTTATTTATTTATGTTTATTCATAAGAAAAGAGTCTTTCTAATCTAATAGGTAATCCTATATGATTTCTAAGGTTTAGGTGTTTTGGATTTAGAAATCATTATAGTGCCATTTTAGATGGAAATATTGTAATAAAATAATTTCATATAAGATTTCTATAAAAATTATCTTTAACAATTTCTAAGTAATTATAAAATGGGAAAAATATTATTTTTTCTTAATATAATTATGAAGTATAATTTATTTTAAAATAGACAATCAAAATTGTAAAGGTGAATTTTATTTAATGTGAGTAGAATTTAAGGACTCGGGTTTTAATATATATATATATTCCCTATAAATAAATATTAAAATAATAGCCTTCATTCCAAAAAAATTAAACTACGCAATACATTACTAAGAAACATTAATCAAATTTTGAATAATTAAGACAACCCTTAATTAATACAAAAAAGATATGGAATAAATTTATATACATATCTATATTACTTCTTTTGAATCTATTATTAATAAAATAATATATATTAATTATACATAGAAAATGTAAATAAAATTTGATTAAAAATTTTTATTTTGGATATATTTGTATTATTTTATTAGATAATATTTGATTAATTAAAATCATATGGGTATAATATTAACAAAATTAATTATTAGTGATTATTTGATGATAAATGTTAATAGATGTAATTTTTTATAATAATAATAAATATAAAAATTATAGTATATTAGTTTGAAATAAATGTATATATGAAAATAACAATTATATTACAATTATATTAGTTAGATGTAGATGTATTTAATTGTAATGATATCGATCTAAAGTAGTAATATAATATTTATTATGGTAGTAATTTAAAACTAATATAAAAATAATAATAATAATATAATGTATGAATATATATATATAAATATATTAATAGATAATTTGAAGATTATACTAAAACATATAAAAGGTCATATTAGATGTTATAGTGGCTTTAATTTCTTGTAAGGTGGCGAGTAAATTATAAATATTTTCAAAGTATCATAACACGTTGTGGTATATGAAATATTAATGAACATAGGTGATAATGGTATGTGAATTACTTTATGTAGATATATATACCTACTAATTTTTTTATTTAAAAGATAAAATATATTACTGTATTATAATAGAATTGTATTAATTTATTAGTAATTATGAAGATAAATATATATGTTTAATTTATTATTTTATATGATTGATTAAAGTGAGTGTATTAATTAAATATAGATAGTTATAAATTTTAATAGTAATCTTCTAATTATTATAGTAAAAATAATATAAAAAAATATTTATATATAATATATTATAATAATGGAATGAGAAAAATTAAAATAATTAATCGGTTTTATCATCCCCTTCTCCCGCATACACACAATTCTAAAATGAACCCAATCATCACCGTCACTTACCTTCAAAAAAGGGAAACATTTCATTATTATAATTTCTTCCAAACTTTTTTTCACATATATTAAATAATGTAACCTACCACCACCAATCATCTTAGCCACGACCCATCCCTTGGGGCCCATTCTATGACTACCCCAAGCCCGCCTTCTATAGGCTAGGGGCTAGTAACTAGCACCGAAAAGGCATATCCCTAAAACAAGGAAGGCATTACCTTTTTTAACCTGTAAACTCACACAATCCAAGAACACAACGAGATACAAGCATAAAGTAAACTATATATTAAATAGAGTGAATAAAGTAAGTAAAGGGGGCCAGAATACAAGCCCAACTGGAAAGTACAAGTAAAACTGAAAACAGCTCCTGTGAAAACCATCCACGGATTAAACCTATATGGTAGGTACAGCTATCGAACAGTCATCTCTGTGGTACGTATAGTATAATGGTACACCTCTGATCAACCTCTGGTCCTAGAACCCTCATCGTTGATCAATTTTGTCTATCATCTGCACAAGACAGAACAAGGTGCGGGCATAATTCTTGCAGGGGTGAGGATAACAATACTCAGTAGGGACCTCGAGACCCCAGAGGGTTTCTCAGAATCCACAAAGGATAAACCACAAAGCAACACCATGTTCACATGAATGGAAATAACATTCAACCCTACATATGTTTATGCCCATACATATACCTATTTTATCAAGTGTATCCATCTCATTCATGAGAAAACAAAAGGACCAACTCCCTAGCCAAAAGCACAATAGTTCCATGAAAGAAATAATACCCTGATGGTATGTACCAAAAAGGTAATTCCACACTGAAGAATACCATGTTGGTATCACCACATAGAAGTGTACCAATCAGGTAAAGACTCAGCTCACATCAGTTATAACTTATGTACCGAAGTAAATATTATTAGTTGTATTGCTAGAACATCTTACTTCTTTGTTAAGATCTACTATTGACCCACACAAGATTGTAGATGACCGACATAGGATTTGAAGATGGCCAACATTGGATTTGAAGATGCTGACCCACACTGGATATGAAGATAACCTACATAGGATCTGAAGATAACCCCCACATGATCTATAGATTCTTCAAGTACAGCCAACCATAGGGTTCCTGCACTACGTACGATTGATTCTTGATGGATCCACTAATCAAGCCATAGGACGATACTTAAACTGTCACGAAGTCCCATGAAGAAGCACCATGAAGTTATGTCATGTCAGAAGGGACCCAACGCGACTGACAGCGTGTCAATCAGATGTTGGCTCTGTAATTTATTAGCGTTTCACTTTCTGAGGGCCAGATTAGGTCCGGGTTCGATCCATCCCAGTTTTACTACAACTTTATAAAAATCTCAAGTGGATTATACCAAAATGAATGTCTCTATCCACAGTTTCTAGTGCCGTAAACTATTCATCATATAGAAACTCATTTCTCCAGATGTGGCCAAAAAGGCATATTTGTGTCCTGATGGGCCCGAGTCTGACTTGGATGGGGTAGGTCACAGCGGGCCTGACCCGCTAGGCGTGGCCCGTGAGGTGGGATTGCTCGGCATGCCTCACAGTTGGGTGTAGTCTGCCATGGTGGAGCCCACTAGAGCCGCCACATGGGGGAGCCTCCCCCCAGATTCTCGAATGGTCCAGTTGGACCGTTCGGCTTCGTCCTACCCACCGATGCCACATAGCGCCACGTGCTGGCACAAGGGACACGCCGAAGAGGTTCCAACTCAGTGTGACATGGCCGGTCGGGGTTCTGGATGACTCCCCCTTCTAGTGATGCTGGCGTGTGCCACTGCTGCCTCTGTGGCTGACTTGGTGTCAGTTGCCCTCTAGTTGTGCCGCCGCGGCTCAGCAGTTGCGGACTTCTCCTCTTCCAGCAACGTGAACACGCACCGCCCTAGTTCCACATGGCTGGACATTATGCCGGCCGCTAACCTCCACTAATGTCTCTAATGGTTCTTGGCCTCCTTCAGTGGCACGGTCGCGCCGCCACCGCCATCGTGGCCAGCCGGTGTGCCGGGCACCACCTGTACCCTGCCGGCGACGGTCATCAGTGATGTGGTCAGGTTATACTCAACCTGATGATCCAACTTGAAGAACATTTCAATCAATGATGTGGCAGAGGGATCATGCCATTTTCATTTGGCCCGTACCCTCCATTTTTGATCGATAACAGGTGGTTTATAGATTAAAAACAATGGTTCATCACGAAAAACAATATGAACAATTTCCCTACCTCGATTGTTTGTTGGGTTGGCTAGATGAAGAGGATGAAAATGTTAAAAGAGATGTCGACATTCATCACTCCCGCAACATTCTTCAGATCTGGGATTGAGCATCGGTTACTTGTTTATGATTCTGAGGTTCTTTTTTCGTTGGTGGAGGTTCATTGTTGAGGATATTCTTCCACCAAACTAGTTTCTAAAAATCCCCACCACAAGAAGTGAAGATACAATCCCCCCTGATGATGTTTAATGACTTCATCAAACACACATTTAATTTATGTCATTAATGGGGGTTTCCAAGTGTTACACCACTTGTAAATGGGCATTTAATGCAGGGCATTAATTGCCAAACATCCTTGGGTGGTTCTCCCCACCGAAAATCAAATGAGAGGTTTAAAGAAATAAAATAAAGGTTATTTATATTTTTCAATTTTCCCATGAAAAAACAAAAATCTAGCTTCCACCCAGGACGTAATTCGGTCGAGCTGAAGTTCTCCTTAAGAAAATATCGGCATTGTGAGTTCAATGGTGTTGTTAGATTTGAATTCTGAAAACCGGTTCAAAAGTTACAAATTCCTACTCCCAAGTTAATTGTGTGTTTGCAAAAAAAAGTTCAGAAATTCATCCTAGGTACACCGAGCCTCAGAATAATTCACCGTTAATTTTCACAGACTCGTAATAATTCCATATAATAAAAACAATTCATTGAAAATTATGGTCCATTACATCCCCCCCATAGGGATTTGCGTCCCCAAAAGCCACAACACAAACATGGGAAACAAGTGGGGGTACTGATCACGAATCTAAGCCTCCCACTCCCATGTTATCTCTTGGAGGTTCTCGCTCTACCAATGTTTTCACACCTGAGGTATCGATCGCCCATGAAGGACTCTCTCTTGTCAATCCTCAATCTCCACTAGAACCTCTGAAAACATCACCCCATCCTCAATGCCTAGCTTTCCCCAGCCAATGATGTCTGATGTATCATGCACGTACCTCCTCAGCTGGGATATGGGGAAAACTTCATGCACCCATTACAACTGAGGGTGAAAGGCTAGGTGGTATGCCACCTCACCAAATATGCTGAGGACCCGAAAGGGTCCTATGAACCTCAGAAATACATGCCACCCCGACCAAATCTCTACAAACCTCATCGAGGTGAGACCTATCCAAATACATGGTCACCATCCTTGAACTGCAGAGGTCTCCATCTCCTATCATCATATGACATCTGCCTACTCTGTGTAGTCTTCATTTACTCCTGGATGATCTGTACCTTCATTGTGGTAGCCCGTACCATCTTTGGTCCCATGAGTGATGACTCCCCAGGGTCAGTCCATCATAGAGGTGATCTTCAAGGTCAACTGTACAATGCCTCAAACGGTGCCATACAAATGGTGGAGTGATATATGTTGTTGTACACAAACTCCATCAAGGGTAAGTTATACTCTCAACTGCGACCGAAATCAAGGATGCAAGCACACAACATTTCATCGAGGGTCTGAATGGTCTGGTCTGTCTGACCATCCATCAAAGGAAGAAATGCAGTACTCAAATGAAGCTATGTTTTGAACACCTCTAGAAACCCCTTCTATATCTGGGAAGTAAAACGTGCATCACGATTGGATACAATCATAGAGGACACTCCATGAAGCTGTACAATCTCCTTCACGTAAAGGCATCCCAATCCCCCTACTGAACCCTGATCTCTGATAGGATGGAAGTGGGATAGCATGGTGAGTAGGTCAACAATCACCCAGATGGAATCATATCCCTTAGACATGCATTGATGTCTGGTCACAAATTCCATGGAAATTCGATCCCACTTCCACTATAGAACCTATAATGTCCGAACTAAGCTTATTGGAACCTGATGCTCTTCCTTCACTTGCTGACATGTGATGCACCGAGATACGAATATTGCTACTGCTTTCTTCATTCCCAGAAACCAGTGTGGATGTTGGAGGTTTGGGAACATCTTCTCCACTATTGGATGTGCCGTTAGATGGGACGTATGGAACTCCCTCATCATTTCCTCATGTAGTGCCACTGGTACCATAGTTTGTCCTCTGAAAAAGCTGTTGTGCTACCCACTTTCAAAAAATATATCAGGTGCGTGTCTTATGCATATCTAAGCACGTCGAGCATCACAGTCAATGTACCCAAGCTACACCTCCCTAACTAGTTGAATGATTGGGAGAGTGACAGTCAGAGACTAAAGATAAGATGCTCTATCTTAATCCACAAAGGATATCTGTAAAGCGGCTAGATGCTCTGTCATCTAACTCAACAACTATATACCATATCTCTTACTAAGTGTATCTTCTATTACTTTCCCCTTCCTAAGAGTATAGACTGTCTCGAAGTCATAGTCTTGGAGGAACTCAATCCAATGTCTCTATCTTAGGTTCAATTCCTTCTAAGAGAAGATATACCTGAGACTCTTTTGATCAGATTAGACTTTAAAATGTTCGCCCATAAAATAATATCACCACATCTTTAAGGTGAAGATCACTACTGCTAATTTCAGGTCATGGGTAGCATAGTTTGGCTAATGCTGTCTCAGCTGCAGATGACTCTAGTACGTGTCGTCCAGTGGTGGGTCTCACTGCCGATGATTTCTCAACAAGGAAGATATCCACTAAGAGTGCTCTCTCTAACACCCCCGCCTACATCAGGATGATGAGATAAATAATCAAATCTCTAATATTCAATATGAGCCCCTTCTCGAAGGTCCAGGGCTGGAAGAAAGGGTCTCCCACCATGTCAGTGGAGTAGCGTGAGAGGTCAGTGAACCTCACAGAATACTGAGCCACAGTCATGTTATCCTACTACAAGTGGAGGAGCTCTTGTATACATAGAGAGCATAAGGTTGTTGGGATGAACTATGACCTAAAAAGCTCTCAAATTCTACCTAGAAGAGAATCAACTCATCGTGAACCTTGAGCTTTAAGCTCCACCATCTCCTTACTACTGCCTGAAGAAGACTGGCTGCATGAATAAGCATAAGATCGGTTGGTGTCCCTACTAGTCAGAAAAATCTTACCACGACATCCAGCCAGTCCTCAACCGCATATGGATCCGTCTTTCCCCAGAACCATGGTGGCCACGGGCACTGTAACTCATGCAACATGCTCAATCGGCATGCACCCTCTAATGCTGGGGCTGGTTGCATCATCTTCCGAATGAGTCTTCATTCTACTGGTACACCACCCGATGGTACAGTTGACGAAAGGGGGACCTACACCAAAGCCTCATCGCTCGGTGGGTTGTCATCACATTCACTACCTGGAACCCCAGCGGGATGTTTGTGTGGAGGCATCCTGTAAAGAAACAAGTTCCACTGTTAATAAGTTATACATAGTGAGCAAAATCAAAGATACTATAATGAAAAATTTTCAAAAACACACACACAATCAGTGTTTTCGTGCACTAAGTCGGAAATTAGAAGTTTCGGTCCCGGTGTAGAGATATGTTGATAGCCACATCAAAACTGGATTCCAAAAACTGAAAACCACACTCATTACACATAACACTATTTTCGAATAAAAATATCAGAGTCCAAGTTCCATTATTTAACAGAGTCCTCTGATACCAATTTTTCATGAACCATCCATCGAGACTCATGTCGTGACTACCCCAAGCCTGCCTTCCACATGCCAGGGGCTAGTGACTAGCACTAGAAATATATATCCCTAAAATCGAGAAGTCATTGACTTTTCAACCTACAAAATCACACAATCCAAGGACACAACATGATAAATTCACAAAGAAAACATTATAGTAAATAGAGTGTGTACAGTATGTAAAGGGGGCCGAAATACATTCCCCACAGGAATGTACAAGTAAAACTGAAAACAGCTCATGTGAACACCCACCAAGGATCCTACATGAAGGATAGGTACAACTCTTGAACGGTCATCTATATGGTACGTCTCTTATAATGGTCCACCTCTGAGCAACCTCCAGTCTTGGAACCCTCAGCCTCGATCAATGTTGACTATCGTCTTCACAAGACACATGAATGTGAGGGCATAACCTATGTAGGGGTGATTAAAACAACACTAAGTAGAGATTCCAATACCCCTGAAGGTGTCTTAGAATCAACGAAGGATAAACCACAAAGAAACACCATGGATACATGCATGAAAACGACAGTCAACCCTACTTAGGTATATTCCCATACATATACCTATATTATCAAGTGTACCCATCTCATTCATTAGGAAACACAAGGCCCAAATCTCTATCCATAAGGACAATTATTCCACGATTGAAAGAATACCAGGAAGGTAACACCCTGAAGGTAAGTACCACAAAGTAAACGACACACAAAATTATACCACAAAGCAATCACCATATATAAGTGTACCGCAAATGTAATGACTCAGCTCACAACACATATAACATATGTATAAAAGTATAGATGATTAGCTATATTGCAAGATCATCATACTTTGTCAGGAAGCTCTGTTGTTGACCCACATAGGATCATAGATGACCCACATAGGATCTGTAGATGACTGACATAGGATCTAAAGATGATGACGCACATAGGATCTGAAGATGACCCACAAAAAATATACAGGTGACCCACATAGGATCTATAGATTTTTCATGTACCACCATCCAAAGGGTTCCTTCACTAAGAACGCTTGATTCCAGGAGGATCCACTCCTCAATAAATCATATGATACTTAAGATTCCACGATGTCCCATGAAGAAGTATCACGATGGTCTCTCACGTCAATAGGGACCAAACACAACTGACGACGTGACAATCGGACGTCCGGTATGTAAGTTATCAGCATTTCCATTCCAAAAACATGTTTGGATTCTGGCTTGATTCTACCCAGCTATACTCCACCATTATCCAAATTTCATGTGGATTATACCAAAATGACCATCTCAATCCAAGGTTTTTAGCACCACAGACAGTTTTCCAAATGGAAGATCGAGTCTTAAGATATGACCAAAAAGGCATATATGGGACCAGATGGGCCCGAGTCTGACTCAGATGGGTTGTGTGATGGTCTGGCCCAGGCCACAAAGGGGGCGGCCCAGCCCACTAGGTGCGGACCTCTCCGCATGGCCTGCTGGGATTTTCCCGCATTTGGGTGTGTTAAGCCATGGCAGGGACTACCCTAGCCACCACCCGGGGGAGGATCCCACCCCCTCCGAATCTCGAATGATCAAGTTGGATCATTCTACTTCGGCTAACCCGACAATGCCACATGGCGCCGCCTGCTGGCACGTGGGACCCGCTAGAGCGGGTCCTGCTCAGTGTGACACAGCCTGCCAGAGTTATGGCTAGCTCCCCCTTCCAATGGTGCCAGTGTGTGCTGCTGCTACCTCTGTGGTCGGCCGGGTTTCTGCCACCCTCTAGGTGCACCGTCACGGCTCAGCAGCCACGACCTCCTCCTCTACTGGCAGTGCGGACACACGTCACCCTGGTTCCATGTGACAGGTCAACATGTCGTCTGCCACCCTCCAGCTCCGTGGTCGGGCGCCATGGTCTCTTTCAACGGCGCAGTTGCACTGCCACCACCATCTCGGCCAACCGATGTGCCGGGCGCCGCCTGTACCCTGTCGGCGTTGGTCACCGGCAGCATGGTTGGGAAATGTTTATTTAGCCCGCACCCTCCACGTTAGTTTGATAGTAGGTGGTTCATAGATTGAAAACATCGATTTATCACGAATAATGATATGAAAAATTTCCCTTCCCTGATCGTTCGTTGGGGATAGCGTGAAGAAGGGGATGAAGATGTTGAAGGAGACGCCATCGTTCGTCACTCCCCAACATGCTTCAGATCCGGACTCTAGCTTCGGATCCTTGTTCTTGATCTGTTGTTTCGTTCTTCGATGGAGGAGCTTCCTTGTTGGAGGGTGTTCATCCACCAAAGTAGTTTCCACAAATCCCCACCATGAGAGTTGAGGATCCAACCCCCCTAGTGAAGTTTAATGACTTCATAAATTAAAAATTTAATTGATCTCATTAATGGGGGTTTCCAAGTTTTACACCACTTTTAACTAGGAATTTAATGGAGGGCATAACATTCCCAACCTCCTAAAGTGGTTCCCCCCACCAAAATTCAAATGAGAAGTTTCATGAAATAAAATAGAAGTTATTTTTTCTTCAATTTTCCCACGAAAAACTAAAAATCCAAATTCCACCATTGACCTACTCTGGCAAGGTGAAGGTATCATTAAGAGATTATTGGCACTGCGAGTTCAACAGTGTCTTCATATTTCAATTCCAATAACCTATTCAAAAGTTACAAATTCCCTCTCGCAAGTTAACTGAACGTACCCGAAAAAAAGTTCATAAATTCATTCCGGCCACACCAAGCCTCATAATCCTGTGCCGTTAATTTTCGCAGACTCGTAATAATTCTATATAATAAAAAATAAATGGAAATTTACGGGTCTTTACCATCTTAAACATTTCGTTTGGCACCACTATATAGGTATTGATGGTAGACATACAAAGATATGATATATTATTGAGGTACACCGTGATGGATTCCCATGATTCTTATAATTTCAATGACCCCATAGTAAGGTCATCTTCGAACTTAGTTCAACTTAGGTATCTAAATTAAAGGGAGTTTACATTATTTTGATACAATATATGACATGATGTAAAGGGATCATTCCACATCATCATTGATCACACCATAGAGAGTAATGAAGTAAGTGGGTTATGTAGATATATATATATATATATATATATATATATATACATACATATATATATATATGATAATTATGGTAGAAATTCGCCATGTAATTTTTGGATTCTAATGTAATCTGAAAAATATGCAGAAACACACCACCATATACTATTAAGAGGTAATAAGATACTTGTGTGTGTTAGGTGTGTGTGTGTGTGCACATGTGTAAAAAAATCCAAATCCACACATGCAACATGTTTGGATAAAATATGAGGATGTGACAATGGCTGAAAAATATGTGCCTACCAAAAAATCATCAATGTTTAGATGGGAAAAGGTAGGTGGAGACAAAGAAGGTACTATTTTAAAGTCTTATTAAATAATTTTGAAAAAATAAATTTAATTAAATGATACAACATATATTGAATACGAAGAAGATAATATTATATAAAGGGGGGTTTTTTTATCCTAAGGAAAGTGTCCACTCTTAGGATACTTGAATAAAAAATTCATGTATTTTCCCTAGTTATGATTGCAAAGAATGGAATATGAAGAAGAGTGAGAATATATATTTTATTTTTTGGGGTTTTTAAAAAATAGAGAATTTATTAAGGGTCAATCTACAACTCCAGTTAAAGAATAAATATATTTTAAAAAATCATTTTAATTTTATAAGTCTTTTTTCTAAGTGGAAAATGATTTGAAGTTCTCTGTTTTTTAATTCCACAAACTAAACACTCTTTGTAAGGGAAAAGTGTTATAAAAAATTATTTTAAAAAAATAGAACTCTCTATTAAAAGAATTTTTTTTTTGGAAAATATACTGACCTCAATGTTGTTTTTAAAGGGTTTAAAGTTATCTATTTTTGTGTATGTTAAATTGCTACAGAATAAAATTGTATTCAAAAGTTTTTGTAATATTTTTTTAACAAGTCCCTATTTCCTTATTTATTTGTAAAATATAGTGAATAATTAATGACTTATTTCAAATATGGTATTTAAATGATTTTGGAATTAACATTTTACATTAAAATTGTTTTCTATATTTTTTTATAGAAATATTTTTGTTGAAAATAATTTTACCATCATAGATGTTATTTAATTCAAAATTATTATATGGTCATACACTATTTTATTCTCATCTACATTCCATTTTAATTTTTCAAATCATATCTCTTAATATTTTACATTAAATATTTATTTCCGAAAATTTTACTTTCTTATCATCTATAAAAATATTTATATAAATATATATATATATTTAGTAAAAAAATCACATGTAATGTTTCTAAATGAAAAATAAACATTTATTTCGATGTTTTTTTAATCAAAATATATTTTTTTAAAAATGGAGAGATATATTCTTTTATTTAAATATGTAACCCATAAATTAATAAAAATATGAGTAATTCAGATTGAACTGAATCTTCAAGGAACTTTTGTTACCATATGATTGGAAGGCTCTATATAGCCTTCAATGATTAGGTTTCTTTGTTGTTTTTGTTTCAGAACTTTTAAATTTCTTCTATGTTAATCTATAAATCTATTTTATATGGAATTATTTTTAATTTTTTTAAAATTGAGCATTTTTATTTCATGATTTAATAAAAATTCCAATGATTGTTTCATAGTGGTTTTTAATATTTTTAAATCATGTCAAAGAAATATATTAAAAAAATTATAAATACGCCCATTTTTTATTTTAAATAATGAAGTGAATTTTATTTTTAAAATTTTTTTATTAAATTTAAAGTATTTTTTTGATGAAAATGTTTCCACTATGTTTTCATGTGTTTCCAAAAGTGGGTTTTCTCATTTATTAAAAAACACTTACTAATTAATTGTGTTCTATACCCAAGGATTCATAAACTATTTTGTATAGAGATAAATGAAAACTAGATGATATAATGAATATAACTGTATCATGAGTGAAGAGTAATTGGAAAATAAAGAGATATATCAACAAAAATTTAAATTATTATCACGAGTTTTAATTTTTAGTAGAAGTTCCAAATTATCTAAATCTCTACCCCTAAAAAATTTATGTTAATGTATTGAATCATTAATTGTAGTTAAATTTATAATTATATATATATTAATTTATTTAAGTCACTTATTTTAATAAAAATAGAAATTGATAATGTGTTTTAGTGCTGATCTGGGTGCATGGGTCTAGGGAATCACATAATATCATCACATAGTATGCTTCTGGTACTCATATAAATAAAATCCCAATTATTTAATACTTAATTAGTTTTATATTCTTGTCCAATACACGAAAAACCAAATAAAAACTACTATGTGACCTAACTATAATGAAATTATGTTAAATACCATGAATTCATCATCCTAAGAAATCATATATCCATTGCATATATAATACTTACCAATTGTGATGATTCAACCGGGATTCGATGGAATCTTCACTCAACCAAATACCCAAATTGAAAAACATCATAAGTAATTGATGGAAATGAATGACATATGGGATTATAGGAATGAACGTACCTCAAATCCCTATGAAAAATGCCAAATAATTACCAATAACTAAGGGGAAATCAATAAATGAATAAATTGGGGATGATTTTATCGAAATGGTTCTTTTGACACACCTATTACCACTAAATCTATAATATAACTAACATAAAAATGATTGGTCTTCCACTAATTTTAGTAATCTATAATTTTTCACCATCTTATCATGACGCATAGGGATCACATCATGGTTCCTTCTTCCAAAAAAGTACTCTCAACATAATCCATATGGTCTTGATATTACACACCTCCCCCTAGAAGAACAATTATCTTATATCCCAAGCCTACCTGGAATACTCTTCTTCGTTCACAACATGTTCTCCCTTTCCACCCATCTCCCACATAACGACCCCCGTGCTCCCATTTTGAGGCCTCTCTATGATAAAAAATCATATCTTGGCCTATGGGTCATGTCATGATCAACATTACTTAGGAAATATCATAATGGAATATATAAAATCATTCCACTAAATAATATGGATTTATTCACTTCACAACATGACTCTCCCACCATCATATAGGATCTATACATAAGTATTTTTACTTTTTGAAAAATATCGTACAAAAAAATGCATTTTCGTGATATCCACTAGTAATCGAGTGACCTGTGGTATTTAGACCTTAGTGCCTCCCATGATAATGAAATGATCCTTAATAATGCCCTCAACATAGAATGCGCCTCAGTATCTGTGGAATTATTATCTATCATAAATAAATATCATCTCTAAATCCAAATATTCAAATTTAATCTAAATTTCACAACATGAATTTATGTGAGTAATAAAATCTCCCTAACATAAAGATTCTCATCCTTGAAAAGAATCAATTAATATCACCTAACTTCCCATCCAAAAAGAGGAATATGATACCACTTTTTTTAATATTGATTTAAATATGGTATAACTCAACTACACACACCAAACCAAGTTACACCATCCTTTTCCTAAAATATTTTATCAATCATTGAAACACACTCATTATACATAACACAATGCACCCGATACAATTTCCACCTAATTGCATCCAATTATATTAAAGATCTCTAGTCATTCCTTATATGACTATATTTCCATGAAATTGGTCTACATAATCCATTTGTCCCTCAACATACCACCTCACCCAATCCGAATACCTATATTCCTAGAGGAATCATGAGATTTTCTAAATACCCACACTAAATCATAAACCTCACGCTTGATGTAATTAAATGTTTTTATCCCCATCCAAAAAAATAGCAATAATACTTCATAAATGAGTACATACATGTCTCAAATCCAACTCACCTTCAAATAGTAACCAATTTGATTCCCAACAAATGGAATTTGTCTAACACCACATCAAATTCCCAAATCTTAGATTCTCTTAGGAACAAAATAAAATAGGATTTTCCTAATCACCAACATCATACTTTCATATTAACCATTATCCATCCACTTTCACTGCATCCATGATCCTACCAACATGGGGGTAATGTACCCATGATCAATAAATTATCCCTATCATTGGAGTATCCTTATAGTTTCCCCCTTACACCAAAACACTCAATCTCATTGACCCGCATACCATTCATTACTGAATTTTAGGACTAAACATGACCACCCCATTCACACCCAATCACCAAAAAATACCAAAATATTAACCATTCATGTCTTACTGAGAACATAATCCTCACTATTCTCTAAAATTTACCAATAATGGGGTTCATGCATACATATAACTCATAGTGTAATACCCACCATATGGATTCTCTTACACTCCCCCTTGAGTACTAACACTTATAGTTCCCACATAATATATGTGTCGCTCCTCTTGATCCATTTTCATAGAAGTTAACACACCAAGGTGATCATTTACTAACCCACTCAAGTCCCATGACTCACCTATGATGTAAATACTGTGGGGTACTCCATCGGACCATCACTACATTACTCGAGTTCACCCAGAACCATAAGAATTTTCAATGTACCCATACACATACATTTCTAAAAATCCATGAACCAGTAAGATTTTTAAATAAAAATAATTCACTTTCTTCATTGCATTATGTTTTTATACTAAAAAACATATTACAACCCTCATTGTCCTTCTCTGAGTCAGAGTGATCCTTAAGAAGAACCCTCTCACATTTTCCTTACGACTATCCTATTTTATCTCATCCAAACCAAATATGTATATTCTATACTATTTTTCAATTTAAAAACAAGAATCATGCTCTAATGAGTCATACACAATCAAAACTATGATCACTCAACTAAAAAATAGACCATGATTCTCATTCAGGTCACCCTCATCTAGCCAAATCACCCACGATAATTCCTTTAAAACAATCTAAAGGCATCTTATTCAGACCATGTCACACCACATGATCAACCACTACAAAGTTGTTGTCACTACATAATATAGTGTCTACCCATTCCCTACCCATACTATGTTTGTTTTTATAGTATCTCTATCAACTATACAATAAAAATAGACTCCCAAAATCAATAAGTTTGGGCATCCTATTTATAGCATCCCGCCATTTTATAACATAAACTTTTATTACATTACACAAAACTGAGGATCTTTAAGGTCTAGTGTCTTGGAAACCAGGAACATAATACATGAAAACAACATAAAACACTCTTCTTAAAAACTTGAAAGGCGTCTCCTTAAGTTCATTATAGGTTCATTACTGCATCTAATAACCTGGGGACATACATCAAAAGAAAGGTTGAGCAGAAGGCCCAGTAAGGGAAACAAGAGAAACATTTTACATGTGAACTTGAGATACTTCAATAAGGACATGAAAAGAACTTTAAGGCATGAGAAAGAAATCATGAGGCATTTCATAATAAAAATAACATTTTTCATAACATGGAGATGTGGCTACATAATTTAACATAGACAATCATGAACATATCACCAAGGTCCATCCCCAAGGTGTCATTTGAAAATTACCAAGGTTATTCACCAAGGTATCGTGAAAATTGTAATCTCTAGTGGTTACATCATTACCCAATGCATTGGAGCGCTATCAGGGTGCACCCTTAAATTTGCCTTTATTATCATGTGAGCCACATATGTCATCATCAAAAATTTCATAATTAACCCATATAACATAAAATAAATGGGTTTCATTTCATAATCATAACGTTTTAAATCTGCTTTAAAGACAAGATCTTTACGTCACTTTAAACCCACGGAAGGGGAGAGCGGGTTTCATGTATGTAATTCCAAGAATTTGAAATAAAACATTTTGATATATATGTGAATATCCTTTTAGAAATAAGAGCTTTGAGTATTCACTTTATAACATAAAAATAATTTTGAGAAAAGAGAGAGGCATTTTGAGATGAAAATTCTGCAGCATAACGGCTATGTTTCGGGGTTTTAGAAAACATTGAAAAGAGAGGGGACATGGGTCACCCACTCATAAATGATCCATAAAAAAGTAGGGGGACGGAATAAGAAGGATATATGGACCTGGAAATGAAATTTGTAGGACATACCATTTGAAAAGAAAAACATGGAAGGAAGACAAAAATTAGATTTCTCTTATGAAAATTCGGCAGCCTAACGACGTCACTTAAACTTCAATAAAAATTAATTTTCAAGATCAAATAGGGTCTCTCATAATATGATCATAATAGATCAGTATTATAGATATAGAGATCATACCCCAACATAATAAAAAAAGAACTTGAAAGACTTGACATGAAAATCGAACTTGAAAAATGAGAAGGGTGAAAGAATCCCTTAAAAATTCGGCAGCCTAACGGCGTCACTTAAACTTTCATAAAACGAAATGATGAGAGTAAGAGGGGATCTCTCATCATATAAACATGAAAGGGCAGTAAGAGTAATATAAAAGAACATCATCTCTCATAAAAACATGGAGCATAATAGGAATGACATAAAAGAGATTACATGAAAAGAAAGAGAGGGGTCGGATCCCTTACCTTAAAATGTGACTCTTGAAACTCAAAGGATTGGACCTTGAGGGCTTGGGGGAACCTTGGGAGGACTCCTTGGAAGGTAAGAAGACCAGAACTTCGTTGGGGGAGAGTTGGGAGTGAAAACTAAATGAGGAAAGGGTGTGTATTTATAGGGAAAGTGAGGGGACAAAGCATTAATGGCCAAGGGACACCTCACTAGTGGTTTTGGCAAAACCATGGGCTTGCCCATGGTATTTGCCCATGGTATTGGCCACTTGGGACACCTCACACCTTATCTTACTATTCATAATTCGACCATATTGAATATATACTTAATACATCATTTAATGATGTCATAAAACACCCGTAACTTAAAAACTATACTTTCACTATTCACCGAAAATTCAACTTTCTCAGAATAATCCCAAAAATTCACCTTAACCAAATATCAATGCTATGATTTCAAAAATGAACTCCATTTTATAAAAATAATTTTCTAAATATTTTTAATTTTATTTTTAAATAAATACACTATTCACCGAAAATTTATTTTTTCAGAAAAATCCCCAAAAATTACCATAACATAATATCGATGCTCTGAGTTCAAAAATAAAGTCCTTTTTATAAAAATAATTTTCTAATTATTTTTAATTAAATTTTTAATTAAAAACACTATTCATCCGAAAAAACTAATACTTGAATAATAATTTATGAAACCGTTATTTAACCATTTTATTGAATCAGATTACTTAATCTAGGTGTCTAAATTATATTAAAACTTTCTTTGAGTGAAATTACTAATCCATTTGGTCATATTACTAATCCTAAGCGTAAAATCACTATTCATAATTTACTATTCATCAAAAATTAAGTTGATCTTATTAGACTCCAAATTCCTTAATGAACACTTTTGTAGAAGACCATTTTTTGAAAATAATTACACATCATTAGTTATTTAGGGTTTACATAAATATTTCAAAATATGCCTTTTTCCAAATTCATCAATAAAATACATTCTAAAATTATCTAGACATTTGAAATTTCACAAACATCACTAAAGGAAGAAATCTCAATTTATTCACCCGAAAGGATTACACACGGAAACTAGGGTCTCATCACATAGCCCCTTATAACACTGGCATAAGACCTAAGTGTAAGGTGTGCTATGGTGAGAGAATCTGAGGGAGTCTCAGATAACATTGCCCTAGTAGCAATCTCCACTAACTTGAACTTCTCCTGCAAGCGTTTTCGTTCAAGCTTGACACGCTGGAGCTCGGCTTGGGCTTGGTCCAAAGCGAAGCCCACAGATGCTACCTCCTTCCCAAGCTCTGATAAGTGGGCTTCATAAGGGTTGAGTCTACTGGATGAAGCCATCGACTCCCCTTTCTGCATTAACCATTAACATCTTATTAAATAAATAAGAGTAAGTTAATATACTACTAAAAAAGATTGGGTCGTTACATTCTTCCCCCATTAAGAAATTTCGTCCCCGAAATTTATACTTGAGGCCTAGTTGAAAAGGTGAGGGTACTTTTGCTTCATCGTTTCCTCAGGCTCCCAAGTCGCTTCTTCATATTTATGATTCCTCCACAACACTTTCACAAGGTGGGTAGTCTTGTTTCGTAGGACCTTGTCTCTACGGTCCAAGATCTCCACTGGCTGCTCCTCATAAGAGAGGTCATGTTCAAGTTGTACCACCTCTGGGTTCAGTACATGCGAAGGGTCGGGTATGTACTTCCTCAAGAGAGATACATGGAAGACATCATGAACTTGAGCTAGGTTCGGTGGAAGTGCTAGACGATAGGCCACTGCTCCTATGCGATCAAGGATTTCATAGGGGCCAATGTACCTAGGGCTGAGCTTCCCTTTCTTCCCAAACCGCATGACTCTCTTCCATGGAGAAATTCGAAGGAAGACTTTTTCACCAACACCAAACTCCAAGTCCCTTCGACGATTGTCAGCATAGGTCTTCTGCCGACTCTGAGCAGCCTTTATGTGTTGTTGGATGGCATGAACCTGTTCTGTCATCTCTTGCATGAGATCAGGCCCAAGAAGCTTCCTCTCACCAGTTTCATCCCAACAAGTAGGAGTTCTACACCGCTTTCCATACAGAGCTTCATAGGGTGCCATCTGAATACTCGCATGGAAGCTGTTGTTATAGGAGAACTCCACTAATGGGAGGTGTTGATCCCATCCACCTTTAAATTCCATTAAGCATAATCTCAACATGTCTTCGAGTGTCTGAATAGTCCTTTCAGATTGGCCATCAGTTTGAGGATGATAGGCCATACTAAAATTCAATTCAGTATTCAGAGCATGCTGAAGACTTCTCCAGAATTTTGATGTGAATCTTGGGTCACGATCAGATATGATGGATAGTGGTACCCCATGCAGCCTTACCACTTCCTTCACGTATATCTTGGAAAGATGATCCAGAGAGAAATCTTCCCGAATAGAGATAAAATGGGCTGTCTTGGTGAGACGGTCCACAATAACCCATATCGCATTGTTTCCTTTGGATGTTTTTGGGAGACCAGTTACAAAGTCCATGGTGATATTATACCACTTCCATACTGGTATGGGTAGCGGTTGTAATACCCCCTTAGGAAGTTGTCTTTCTGCCTTTACTTGCTGACACACCGGGCACCTTGTAGTGTAATCGGCAATCTCCCTCTTCATGTTATCCCACCAATAATGATCACGAAGGTCTCTATACATCTTAGTGCTTCCCGGATGTATAGATAAAGTAGAGCTATGAGCTTCATCCATCAGTTCTTTCTTTATCTCCGGAATAGATGGAACACATAGTCTTGTACGAAATTTCAATACACCTTCTTCATCAATGTTGAAATCAGGGAACTTCCCATCCTTTACAGCCTCGAACTTATCCTACAGCAAAGGATCTTCTTTTTGAGCCTTCTTGATCTTGTCTAGTAATGAAGGTTGTGAAATCATTTGGGATAGGGTTGATGATGTCCCTTTCCTTATAATTCCCATGTCCAGTTTTACTAGATCTTTAATCAAGGGATCTCCCAGGATTCTCATTGTTGCCAGAACAACAGGATCTTTCCTGCTTAACGCATCCGCGACTTTGTTTGCTCTTCCAGGGTGATAATGAATTGAACAATCATAGTCTTTAATAAGCTCCAACCATCTCCTTTGTCTCATGTTCAATTCTTTCTATGTGAAAATATACTTTAGACTTTGGTGGTCAGTGTATATATCACATTTCTCCCCATAAAGATAGTTCCTCCATATCTTTAGAGCAAAAACAACTGCCGCCAGCTCTAGATCATGCGTAGGATAATTCTGCTCATGAATCTTCAACTGTCGAGATGCATAAGCAATTACTTTGTCATTTTGCATGAGGACGCACCCAATCCCTTTTAGAGATGCATCGCTAAAAATAACGAATCCTTCTCCGATAGAGGGTAGTGTTAACACAGGTGCAGTAACCAATCTCTTCTTCAGCTCTTGGAAACTTTCCTCACATTCCTTTGTCCAGATGAACTTAACCCCTTTTCGAGTCAACTTAGTTAGTGGATTAGAAAGCCGTGAAAAGTTTTTCACAAACCTCTTATAATATCCCGCTAAGCCAAGGAAACTACGAATCTCAGTTACTGTTGTGGGTTGAGGCCACTCCTCCACAACCATTGTCTTTGCAGGGTCAACCGAGATTCCTTCATTGGTTACGATGTGCCCCAAGAAAGCCACTTGTTGTAACCAAAACTCACACTTGCTGAACTTCCCAAAGAGCCTCTCCTTCTGTAGAGTTTTCAAAACAACCCTCAGATGATCTTCATGCTCCTCACGACTTTTTGAATATATCAAAATATCATCAATAAAAACTACCACTATGTTATCAAGGTAGTCCTTAAAGACTCTATTCATCAAATCCATGAAAATAGCAGGAGCATTAGTCAAGCCGAAGGGCATAACAGTAAACTCATAATGCCCATATCTTGATCGGAAGGCAGTCTTTGGAATATCTTCCTTCTTCACCCTCAGTTGATGATAACCAGATCGAAGGTCAATCTTAGAGAAGAATTGAGCCCCACGAAGTTGGTCAAATAAATCATCAATTCTTGGAAGAGGGTATCTGTTCTTCACTGTGATCCCGTTCAGTTCTCTATAAGCAATGCACAGCCGCATTGATCCATCCTTCTTCTTCACAAAGAGAACTGGTGCTCCCCAAGGAGACACACTCGGTCGGATAAACCCCTTCTCCAACAAGTCTTGGAGTTGTTTCTTTAGCTCCTCTAGCTCCACATTTGCCATTCTATATGGAGTCTTTGATATCGGTTGAGACCCAGGTACGAGTTCAATGGAGAACTCTACCTCTCTTTCTGGGGGAGGTCCAGGTAACTCCTCAAAAAATACATCCATGTATTCCTGAACAATCGGAACATCTTCAATTTGTATGCTCCCTTTCCCTTCTTCATCATCACTGATTAACTCCATAAAGAAAGCTATAGGAGGTGCTTCTAGATAGGGATCAGTTCGGGATATCTCTCCTCGGAAGATAACTGTAGGTCGTTCATTCAAGACTACTGAGATTTCCTTACTTCTGCATTTGATCATAGCATTATACTTTGAGAGACAGTCCATCCCTAGTATAACGTCGAATTCCATCATGGGGATGACTACTAGATTTGCGATAAGATTGTGCTCACCAAAGTAAACACTAGAGTCTCTAAACACTGTTGATGCATGGATAATCCCACTTGGAGTCTTGACTGACAACTCTACCTCAAGAAATTCAGGGATTGATTCTATATTCTTTGCAAACATGGAAGAAATAAAGGAATGCGTAGAACCAGAATCAAATAAAGCACTTGCTAGTTTTGAGAGGACAACAAGAGTACCTGCTACCACATCGTTCGGAACTTCAACTTCAGTTGTTGTGATAGCGAAAGCACGACCTTGCTCCCTTGGCCTCTGCTGAGGTTGATGGTGATTCGCCTCCACCGCCCTCGGATTTGGACATTGATTAGCAAAGTGCCCAAGCTGTCCACACTTGAAGTATGTGACTTTGGGTAGGGCCAGAACCATCTTTCCTCTGTCGTTAGTGTTGGGAAGTTGAGGCTTCACATCACCACGACAATTACGAGAAATATGGCCTTCTTTTCCACACCTATAGCACTTTCCACTTCCAATCAAGCAGTTCCCCGGATGCTTCTTCCCACATTTATTGCATGTGGCATGTTTCATATGCTTTCCACCTCTTTCCTGATCAAAACTTCTTCCCAGGCTCGGTTCTATAGTTCTCTTCTTTTCATTAGATTTGTGAGACCACTGTGTCTCCCCAAACTCTAGTTCAACTTTCATAGCACTTCGAACTATTTCTTCATAGCTATCGTAGTCCCTGTTGGCTAGATTCTTCCGCAGATGTGGTCGTAGTCAGCCAAAGAATCTATCAACGTTCCCATTAGGGTCCATGACAAAACTTGAGGTATAACGGGAAAGCCTTGTGAAGTTCATCTCATAGCTTCCGACAGATTCGTTCTCCTTCTACTTCAGCTCAATAAACTCTTTCTCCATTTTCGTTCTCATGGAACGAGGGAAATACTTGTTAAAGGAAATCCCCCGAAATTCTTCCCACTCCATAGCTTCCATCTCTCCTCGTGGCTTCGTGTTTTTGATCAGTGACCACCACTGATCAGCTTCTCCCTCTAGGCGGTAAACAGCAAGGGTTACTTTTTCTTGTTCCGAACAATGAAGTACAGAAAAGATCTTTTCAATGGAGCTTATCCATTGTTCCGCAACCAATGGGTCAGTAGATCCACTGAATGTTGGCGGTCGTTGACGCATGAAGGACTCAACAGAAAGTTGTTCCCTTCGTGGTGAGGTCGGCCTCTCAGCTTGATTCAAGTTATTACTCATAACTTGAGTCAGTTGGTTCATCATTCGCATGAATGTTTCCATTCCGACTTCCATCGGAGGGCCGTCAGCACATGGTGCATTGCGGTCACCATCGACACGGTTCCTCCTATTGCCCTCCATTTTCTAAAAGTATAAAACCTTAGTGAGAAACTTATTTCATTTATGAATCTTTTAACTAAGACTTCGTGCTTAGACAATTATAGATCTCTATAATTCCTTCATAATTATTCATAAAAATCATGTGATTAACCAAACATATCCCCCGGGAGTGTCGTAACCAAGAGTGCAGCAAGGCCCATTATCGTGCACCAGTTCCCGTTCGAGTCTAGCTCAAAGCGGTGTTTTCGGGTTTTACCCCTATGTACATCTGTGCCAGAGCCGCCTCTACCTGCTCGTATCCAGACAGGGATGTATTTGTTTGATAGACCACTTACTCAATACTTACCAAAATACCAGGAAGTTTTCCTATATTTAAACTTTTCTATAGGGTTCTTCCTAAAGTTTTTATATCCTAATTTCCACAAATAACTAAACCATCCTTTGATACCAACTATAGCATCCCGCCATTTTATAACATAAACTTTTATTACATTACACAAAACTGAGGATCTTTAAGGTCTAGTGTCTTGGAAACCAGGAACATAATACATGAAAACAACATAAAACACTCTTCTTAAACACTTGAAAGGCGTCTCCTTAAGTTCATTCTAGGTTCATTACTGCATCTCATAACCTGGGGACATACATCAAAAGAAAGGGTGAGCAGAAGGCCCAGTAAGGGAAACAAGAGGAACATTTTACATGTGAACTTGAGATACTTCAATAAGGACATGAAAAGAACTTTAAGGCATGAGAAAGAAATCATGAGGCATTTCATAATAAAAATAACATTTTTCATGACTTGGAGATGTGGCTACATCATTTAACATAGACAATCATGAACATATCACCACGGTCCATCCCCAAGGTGTCATTTGAAAATTACAAAGGTTATTCACCAAGGTATCGTGAAAATTGTAATCTCTAGTGGTTACATCATTACCCAATGCATTGGAGCGCTATCAGAGCACACCCTTAAATTTGCCTTTATTATCATGTGAGCCACATATGTCATCATCAAAAATTTCATAAGTAACCCATATAACATAAAATAAATGGGTTTCATTTCATAATCATAACGTTTTAAAACTGCTTTAAAGACAAGATCTTTACGTCACTTTAAACCCACGGAAGGGGAGAGCGGGTTTCATGTATGTAATTCCCAGAATTTGAAATAAAACATTTTGATATATATGTGAATATCCTTGTAGAAATAAGAGCTTTGAGTATTCACTTTATAACATAAAAATAATTTTGAGAAAAGAGAGAGGCATTTTGAGATGAAAATTCTGCAGCATAACGGCTATGTTTCGGGGTTTTAGAAAACATTGAAAAGAGAGGGGACATGGGTCACCCACTCATAAATGATCCATAAAACAGTAGGGGGACGGAATAAGAAGGATATATAGACCTGGAAATGAAATTTGGAGGACATACCATTTGAAAAGAAAAACATGGAAGGAAGACAAAAATTAGATTTCTCTTATGAAAATTCGGCAGCCTAACGGCGTCACTTAAACTTAAATAAAAATTAATTTGCAAGATCAAATAGGGTCTCTTATCATATGATCATAATAGATCAGTATTATAGATATAGATATCATACCCCAACATAATAAAAAAAATAACTTGAAAGACTTGACATGAAAATCGAACTTGAAAATGAGAAGGGTGAAAGAATCCCTTAAAAATTCGGCAGCCTAACGGCGTCACTTAAACTTTCATAAAACGAAATGATGAGAGTAAGAGGGGATCTCTCATCATATAAACATGAAAGGGCAGTAAGAGTAATATAAAAGAACATCCTCTCTCATAAAAACATGGAGCATAATAGGAATGACATAAAAGAGATTACATGAAAAGAAAGAGAGGGGTCGGATCCCTTACCTTAAAATGTGACTCTTGAAACTCAAAGGATTGGACCTTGAGGGCTTGGGGGCACCTTGGGAGGACTCCTTGGAAGGTAAGAAGACCATAACTTCATTGGGGGAGAGTTGGGAGTGAAAACTAAATGAGGAAAGGGTGGGTATTTATAGGGAAAGTGAGGGGACAAAGCATTAATGGCCAAGGGACACCTCACTAGTGGTTTTGGAAAAACCATGGGCTTGCCCATGGTATTTGCCCATGGTATTGGCCACTTGGGACACCTCACACCTTATCTTACTATTCATAATTCGACCATATTGAATATATACTTAAGACATCATTTAATGATGTCATTAAACACCCGTAACTTAAAAACTATACTTTCACTATTCACCGAAAATTCAACTTTCTCAGAATAATCCCAAAATTTCACCTTAACCAAATATGAATGCTCTGATTTCAAAAATGAACTCCATTTTATAAAAATAATTTTCTAAATATTTTTAATTTTATTTTTAAATAAATACACTATTCACCGAAAATTTATTTTTTCAGAAAAATCCCCAAAAATTACCATAAAATAATATTGATGCTCTGAGTTCAAAAATAAAGTCCTTTTTATAAAAATAATTTTCTAATTATTTTTAATTAAATTTTTAATTAAAAACACTATTCATCCGAAAAAACTAATACTTGAATAATAATTTATGAAACCGTTATTTAACCATTTTATTGAATCACATTACTTAATCTAGGTGTCTAAATTATATTAAAACTTTCTTTGAGTGAAATTACTAATCCATTTGGTCATATTACTAATCCTAAGCGTAAAATCACTATTCATAATTTACTATTCATCAAAAATTATGTTGATCTTATTAGACTCCAAATTCCTTAATGAACACTTTTTTAGAAGACCATTTTTTGAAAATCATTACACATCATTAGTTATTTAGGGTTTAAATAAATATTTCAAAATATGCCTTTTTCAAAATTCATCAATAAAATACATTCTAAAATTATCTAGACATTTGAAATTTCACAAACATCACTAAAGGAAGAAATCTCAATTTATTCACCCGAAAGGATTACACAAGGAAACTAGGGTCTCATCACATAGCCCCTTATAACACTGGCATAAGACCTAAGTGTAAGGTGTGCTATGGTGAGAGAATCTGAGGGAGTCTCAGATAACATTGCCCTAGTAGCAATCTCCACTAACTTGAACTTCTCCTGCAAGCGTTTTCGTTCAAGCTTGACACGCTGGAGCTCGGCTTGGGCTTGGTCCAAAGCGAAGCCCACAGATGCTACCTCCTTCCCAAGCTCTGATAAGTGGGCTTCATAAGGGTTGAGTCTACTGGATGAAGCCATCGACTCCTCTTTCTGCATTAACCATTAACATCTTATTAAATCAATAAGAGTAAGTTAATATACTACTCAAAAAGATTGGGTCGTTACACTATTGACTCTGCCATCCAAACCCGACCTTGATACAAAAATTACTCCAAGTAATTTACATCATGAAAACATAGTGAAATTTTAATTAATTTCTTTTACACTATCTAGTTTATTCACACTCTCAAGGAACCTTATACCCATATTGAACCATATCATAGACACACCTTACCTATACCCAAACATTGTCAAGGAATATAATGATTATTGCAACACACCAAGGGTTATTATACATCACCTAAATAAAAGGATGTTGTAGTCATCATAAGAGAACATATTAAGTTACAAAACACATAACCTATCATTAAAAACAATTGTAGTATAACTGAGTGTAATTCCACTAATAGGTTATATAGAAAAACACAATATATGTTGTTATATACACATTAAACAACTATACATTTGTCTTACTTAAAAACAATAACATATAAGAATAAGTATGTAATGTGAATATTATATTCCAAAAATGTTTCATTAATTCATGCCACTTTCCACTTCAGTCCAAGAGAAACCCGTAAATCAATAAATCCAAAAACATCATACATAGTATAAATCAATATCTGAATCATGTCAATACTAGAAATACTGTAACACTAGACACCTAAGGTTTCTATAGGTAGGGTGTTCAAGAATCCCTAGTATATGGTTTATCACAATCTTGGATACATTTCAATTGCCCAATCAATCATATTCAAAATATTATAAAAAAATCACTTTGATAATGCTTTTTAATAACTTGGTTAAAATCACTCATTAGTGTTCCATTTGATTAACCATATGGCCTCATGTTCACATCCTCATATGTCAAAGGATTCTAACTATAGGAAGGTACTAAATCTCATATTGGGGAGACTATTACCTATATAAAATAAAAATAAATACAAATAAATAACCATGCATTATCCACATTCAATAATCAAAGTACATCAAATCAAAAACATGTCTACTGTATAACAAATGAATATGAAATCATGCAATTATGCACCCCAAATGATCACCCAGTAGCTCAATCATATAAAAAAAATTAAACATAACAATAATGTACAAGGAAACCCTAATTCCTTCCTAGTTCCACACCTCTATCCCATATCAAAATCACTATAGAGATGCTCCAACCCAATCCACTTCATATTCTATGCTCTGATATGAATAATGGACTTAAGGTATTCATTCTAACCAGGATTCAAATGCAGTGTTTGAGAAATACATCTTAGTATAGTCTAATAAAGTAAACCTAATATGAATCATCGTATAAATGTGTATGCATTTGGATCATAAATAATAGAGCTATAAATGCACAAAATAATACACATCTAGTCATCATGTGCTAACCAAGCCACCATAACACCCAACCATAATTACTCAGCCATTATTGGAGAAGAAGTCACATAGTGTTATAAGTCTCAACACATACTCAAGGATGTTGGGTAGGGGGATTTTCAAGATCGACCCGTACCTAAAGGTGTTGGGTAGGATGTCAGACCAACCTTGACTCATAAACAAATATTTAGGGTATGGTGTCTTTCCATGCTTACCTAGTACCCTCTCTATAATGTTATGATCTTATACCAAACCTTATCCACATCGTACAAATTATCAACCTATACCCTCTTACCTAGGATAGGGTCCCACACCTACATACTATTCACTATCTTATCACTCAATGTAAGGTTCCTATTTATCCCTTCACGTTCAAGGTGAGACCTTATACCACGTTTCATATAATAATAAATATAATGAAGGAGTCTCACCAATCAACCTCTCACACAGTCAATGTATCCACTCAGTATATGGTCCCATAGACATTTCTCATATTAAATCATTATAGAATAATATATTTGATGAGTGAATCATGATTTCCAACATATAGAACATGTTTAACCACACCTTCACCATGTGGGTGCAATGGATTCTCATAATTCCATTAGGAAAAAGTCATTCGGTAACTCTGGATCCCAAATAGACTAACCATATATACTAAAAGTAAGACTCTATATATAACCACAAGTAATTTTACTAAATACTACCTCAGTTATACATTCACACCATGTTTAATCCTTCCAAATTATTATCACACCTAAAAGGGTATCCAATAAGTCCCTCAAACCCATCTTGGTCTCCACTCACTAATATAAACTCACATCAGTCACCCCATAGCGACCCCTTACCATGCAATACCTCCCTAAACCATGAATCTAAAGTTATTTTCCAATCCTCTTCTAATTTATATATAATATCCCATTCCCAATAACTAGTGTCCCTATAAGATAACTCTCTTCATGATCCATGGCAACCCAATGCCATGTTATCCTGAAATCTTTTTTAACACAAACATGGGTTATATTATACAACTCCCATAAAGATATATCATTCCCTACATGTATATGTATCCATACACATCATAGTAAATCATTCCTAGAGGTTATATCACACTGAACATACATTCCATTCCTAAAACCAATCCTTAATAGGGTTTCCCTCATATTACGTGAGATGTATGACAATCCCACGTATCCCAACCATGCCTAAGCCACTCATGATTTCTAAAATATAAATAGAGAACCTACATAGTATAAATACATTTCATAACTATCTAAAGACTTATACTATGACCCATGTAAGGTAAATTCAAATCCTCATTCCCTTGGGTATGTAGTCATCAGGTGAACCAAAAATACACAACATGAAAAAGATAGATTGCTCCATCTCTAGGTGGCTTAATTCCACCCTCTCTCATTACCCATACCCCTACCATTCCCTATCCTTTTATATAAATTTATATATTCATCTAGGAATACACAATGATGCATAAAAATATATATAGTTTTGTATTTTATATACCAAACACCTTGATATCGGAGTTACCCACTTTCCAAGATCTTTTATGCCTCATCCAAGCTCATACCAAGCTCCACCAATCTCCCAAGATCCTATATCATGCCAAAACACCCAAATTATTGATTATAATAATTTATAATTAATCATATAACTTAAAAAGAATATTCATAACAACTAAAAACAGATTGATTAGTTTCTACCAACTTTAACAATGAGAAATTGAATATCAACACCATGGGTTATTCCCCTAGAAATCCTATAAAAACACTAATCATTAGATACATAATCAATCAAAAATTACAAGCCTATATATTATAAACTATATAGATCCCCATTATATGAAATAAATAAAATGAAACAATATGAAATGTCATTAATTCGTCATCACGTGATATCCACCATCCACCACATATAAAATCCATATCGTTCGAGGTAATTCTATTATGATCTAGTAGAATCATCACTCAAAACTAGCCCCGAATAACCAAAAAACATATAGAAATTAAGTGAAGAAAGAACATAAGGGAACAAAGGGAACAAAAATGCCACAAATTATCATGAATATCACCAAGTAACAACCCCATGATAGGAGGGTCAATAGATGAAGAAACAGGTATGGATCCTATATAAATGGACCTCTAAGCACCCCTCTTCCATATAAATCATTAAAGGGTCCAATTTGGAAATGATGGGTCAACACCTAATTTTTAAAACTAGAATTATTCTTTATCTAAACATGTGATTTAGGGATCACATAATTATTTTCAATTCTTGTAACCCTTCATGGAATCACCCTTATGGAAATGGTGTGACACAACACCACCTAGATTATCCCACAAACCATGCCTTTATGACATGTTCATCATCTTTCATGGAATACACTCTCTTAAAACCCCTATCCCACAATGTGACCCTTGAACTCCAAACCTTGAAGCCTTCACATAGGAAAGCCTTCATGGTGTCTTATACAAATCATGACATGACCATCATTTCCTACAAAATTTTACAAATTCATACATAATGTTTTTACATTCATATATAATCCTGTGTTCCTTCACATCATGATTCCCCCACTATAATGTGACCTCTATACATAAGTATTTTATTTTTTTAAAATCCCATAATAACATCACTAAGTAAAAAAAACCACTGGTCAAGGAGGGTCATGTTTCCTTCAAACTGTGGTGTCTCCCTCAATAAGAACATGATCTTTTATTATCCCCTCATAACAGCATGACCATCACTAGTCACAATATGATGATCTACCTATATAAAATATATTCTCAAAATCTGAATATTCAAATTTCCTCTAAATTTAATAATATAAAATTATGTGATCCATTAAAAAGCCTCTACCATATGAAATATAATCCTTAAGAATCACCTAGGAATGTATCCCAATTTCCCATACATTAATCAGAATATGATACCACTCCCTATTTCCAATTCCAAAGAAAAATAGGAACAACTAAAATAAACACACAATGGACCTAGTTACACTACGTTCTACCCAAAATCATAGTTACATAACTAAAACACATTCATCCAACCCAACATGATACACCATATGTAGTTTCCACCCCACTATATCTTATTATGTGTAATAAAACAAATTAGTCTCCTTTGGTTGACTTTCCTAGAAATTATTCTACTTTACCTGCTAATGTATCATCACACGAAATCCACTGCTCATAACTCCTTAATTCCTAGTTGTATCATGAGATAAACCAAATGAATACACCTAAGACCAAACCTGAAACTTGATTTAATTCAATGTTTTGATCCACTAACATCCAAACTATCCATGTTACTCCACACATAAGTACTAGAATGACTCTAATCGGACTCATTCTTTAATTATACACATTTCTATCCTGAGAAAATTACCAACAAAACACTCTATATAATAGAATATATGATTAAAAAATCATGTATTATCAATGAAAATAGATAAAATTAAAGTTGACTATGAAAATATATCCTAGTTCTATCCCAAAAATCTTATTTCTAGTTTAACAATATCCATATCCCTTCTAACAAGTGGGTATTGTTCCCATGACCAATTTTATTATTCCCACCGTAGAAGTATCCTTATATTTACCCCCATTGAAAAAAAATCATTATCTAAGGCATGTTCTCTATATATTACCAATCATAATTACTAAATAGAACCACCTCATTCATACTCAATCACCAAAAAACACTTATCACTGCCCATTCCTAGCTTACCAAAAACATCATCCTCAATGTTCACCAAAATTCATCCAAGACAAAAGACACTCCCTCCTATAACCCATGGTGAAATCGCCTATATATGGATTATCTTACACTAATTATATAGTTTCGACCAATATGTATTCCATATAATCTATTTTTCACTCGATCTCAGTCGTGCTCATCCAAATTCACATGACAATGTGATCACATACTAATAAACTCATGTCCAGTGACTCACCTATGTTATAAGCACTAAGAGGTACTCCGCCCAATCATCACTACACTACATGTATTATTAAATAACCCCAATAATTCTTAGGGGGTTAGTACATTCCACATTCTATAAATACACAAACCAACATGCATCGTGGGTTACAAAAAAACACTTACCTTCTCATGTCAAGGATTTTCTCTGAGAATCAATTCCAACCCTCACTCTCCTCTTCTAAGTTAGAGTGATCCTCCTAAAAACCTCTTATTAAATCTTTAAAATCATCCTAATTGATATAATCTAAACCAAAATGGTATACATTTTCATGTTATTAAATAAGATAACTTCATAAATGCTTTAATGATTCACACACTATAAAAACTAGGCTCAATCACCTACATGACTAACCACGCATGCCTTTCATGTCAATCTCATATACCCAAAATCACCCTTGGTACTTACATTCTAGGTTGTTGAAAGAATATCACACGTTCTAGGTCTTACCAAAAAATCAATCCCCACATAAGTGGTATTCTAAAACCAAATATCATCTACCAATGCTCTACAAATCCTATACCAGATCATCTGGGATATCTATCCACTAACCCATCAAAATACACACTCAAAATCAATATGTCTATGTATCCTACTTATCCCAAATTCCAAACCCAACATCGATACCAAAATCACTCTATGTGATTTATATCATGAAAGCATAATGAATTTCACAAGCCTTTACTCAAACCTCCCAATGGTATCGAAAACCTCAATGAAACCTGAGCCCATTTTGAACCACATATTATGAGCACCTCACATGTACACAACCATATTCAAGGCATTAATACCATAGAGAACCCACGAAGGGTGACTATATAACCCTCAAATAGAGAGAAAAAAATTTATTTATAAGAAAACATATTATGATAGGATCTACTTAACCTTAGTCGAGCATTGTATAATTTCACAAATTTGGTTATATAGAAAAACACTATATGTGTTATTTTTTACACTTTTAAAACTAAACCTCTAATTTTTTTTATAAAATCACACACAATAATACATTTATCCTATTAGTACTAAATTCTAAAAATGTTTCATTAATGAAATACTCTTTCCACTTTTGGAAAAGGGAAAACCGTAAATTGATAAATCTCCAAACATCGTACATGGAACATCTAAATATCTCAACTATAATAGAAAAAATAAAGAATAGAAATCAATTGACCCTTGTAACTGAGACCTTTCACTATAATGGTGTTTATAAATCATCGGTTTGAGGTGAAACAAAATATATAATGCATTCTTATCTCCCAATCAACCATATCCTATATAATAAGATAAATGAAAGGACACTCTAATTCCCATTCATGTTTCCTTTTATAAAATCACTCATCGATTTCACAGCCAGTATTTCACAAGGCCTCATCCAGGCATCCTCAAATGTATAAGGTTTTTGACTAGTGGAGAGGGACTACATCCTATGTTGGGTACCTTGGTGACATAACAATCTATAATAATAAATAACTACGCATCTTCCAAAAATAATAATAAAATTACATGAGATAAATAACATAACCATTATGTAAAAAATGAATATATAATCATATAATCATATATCCTAAATGACCACCCAACAACCCAGTCACATATAAAAAATAAATAAAATAATTATGCATAAGGATTCTCTACTACAATCCATGAACCTCACCTCTATCCCATCTACAAATACCTATCAATATTATCCATATCAATCAATTTTACATCTTGTGTTCTATTATAAATAACATACAAAATGTTTGCATGTTAACTAGGGTGCCTATATAGGGTATGAGAAATACATCTCAATAGGGTATCACTATGTACCTAAAATATACAACATCATATACATGTGTATTCATGAGGATCATAGATAATAGAAATATAAGATCACATAGTCATATAGGTCGCATCATCATGAACTAACCAATCCACCATGACACTTAAACTTATTCCTCATCTATCATTGGACAAGAAGTCACCCCATACCGCAAGTCCTAACCTATAACCAAATATATTAGGTATGGGTCTTAAAAATCCTGAACCATACACAAATTTATAGGGTAGGGTATCACAAAAATCCTAAACAATACCAAAATATATTGGGTAGTGTGTCTTTCCAAGATTAAACACCACCCTCTCTCTCAAGGTATTGTCATGTACTGAGCATTCACCACATCATGTGAAGTATCAGCCTCTACCCTCTTACATAGGGTAGGTCCCCACAACCACCCCTTGAACAATACCTTCTCAATCAATGTAGGGTCCCTTTCCACACTATATAATTTAAGGTTAGGCCTTATAACATGTCTTATATAATATGCGATTGAAGGATGGAATCTCACTGGAAAACCTATCACACAACCGAGCCATCCCACTTAATGTAAGGTCTAATAGAAATTCATTATATCACATTATAGTTTTGAAATAAATTTGAGGATGGAATGACAATATCCAACCACTCACATGAGCTAAAAAACACTAGTTGGGTCTAAGGGAGGAACATAATTCAACTATTCCAAAGTTATATGTCATATCAATCTCTAAACTGATCTAGCCATATATATTAATAGTAACCATCAATCTTGACCCATAAAAAAAATTTACTAAATTCAATATCGATTATACCTCCATAACATGAGGAATAATTTGATAATTTCATCATTCCTTGAAGGTAATCCATTATGTACCTCAAATCTATCTTGGTCTCCACTCACTAATGCCAACTCACATCAATCACCCAATGGTAACTCCTCAGCCTATAGGACCTACCTGACTCATTCCTCTTTCGGTCTTGTTCAATACTCTTCAAATTATTTCATCATATCCTAATATTTATAAATAATGAACATCTCAACTAACTCACCAAAAGACCCTTGTAAATCAAATTCCAATTCAGCCAGATAACTCCCACGACCATAAATGGGTCTCATCACATAACTCCCTTAGAGATAAGTCAAACCCATTATTTGGAAGAAACACTCAAAAGTTTACTACATTTACTTTGGAAGACTTATACTACATGTATCACACACTGTGACTCAATCCCTATCTCAAGAGGTGGTCCCTCATTAGACATGACACATACTATTATCTCACCCAACACCACAATTCATATGTCTCTCATACCTACCAAACTATACTTAGAGAACCAACATAGGCTACTAATATATCACCAGAACCCAAGGTATTATTTTTATAACTTCATAAGTTAAATCATAATCCATATACCTTTTCTTATATAATCACTAGGTTATCCCTAAAAACAACATGAAAAAGGGTTTTATCTCTATCACTAAAAGGCTCAATGCCACCCTATCCCTTTAACTAGGGAAGTCTTAGTCCCAATCTTATTTTTCTGATCACATTTATTCATACAGGATTGAAAATCATTCATAAACATGAATACATTTTATAATTATTGGAACCATATACCTCTATATAGAATTTACCCCATTTATAATCCCATACATTCCTCTTCCAGGTTCTTATTAAGCTCCACCATTATCCAAATCTACCATCCCAATCCATAATATCCATAAATAATAATTATAAACAAATTTAATTAATTATTCAACTTATGATTAAGTGTTGGAACATTCAAAAATTTATTGAGTTGTGTATACTCATTTTAACCTTAATCAATAGAACACCAACATCCCATGACATGCTCTTAATACTATGAAAAATAATATTCTCATCATTCAAAACTTAATTTGTCACCTAGTTTGATCTAATCTAGAAAAGAACATATTTACACCCACTATAGTATATACCTCAAGTTAAATGATGAGACATAGAAATATTTCATTATCCTAGAACATCCTCCATCCACCATAAGAAAAATCCACATCTTTATGAACAATTCTTCCATGCTCTGACATAATCATCACTCATACCTAACCCAAAATATAAAAAAATTATAAAGAAATAAAGAGGAATGATAATTTATGGGATCATAGGGAATAAAATACCTTAAATCACCTTAAAAACACTATGAAACAGCCCCTCATCAAGGGGGGATAAATTTTGGAAGAAAGGGGGATATAGTTGGATGAAATAGTCATCCACACACCCTTGTTCTCTAAAAATCGTTAAAGGGTCAAATTGATAAATGAGGTGGTTTCCCCTATATTAAAAAACATTAATAGGGCTCCATAATGGTGTAACTCATAGGAATAATATCTTTATTCCATCTTTTAGAGACCCCTTAATGTGTGAACCTTTGGGTCACAGTGTAAAAAACCTCACCATGGATATACTATTATCAAAACACCCAAGAAATCACATTGTTTCCTTCTTTCATCATGGTGTGGTATCCCCCATGAAAAATCTCCCATGGTGTGACCCTAGGGCTCCACACCATGAAACATCCCCTTATGTAAGCCTTCATGTAATAACCAGCCTTTTTTTAATTTTCATGAAGGAATATATATGGTTTTTATGTTAATATATAAGGATTTCCTACTGTAATACATGATTCACTCACCATAGTATGGACTCCATACATAACAATTTTTTCATTTCAAAGAACTCATATAAAATCACCAAATTGTGATACCCACTAGTTATGGAATTAAATAATGCCTTCACACCATGTTGCATCCCATGGAAATGGCATGACCATCAATCGGTCCCTTGTTATGGCATAACCATCACCTATCATGGAATGAAAATACATTTGTAGTAAATATCTACTTTCATACCAAAAATTAAAATTTCCTTTAATGTTCAAAACCTGTAATGAAATAGTAAATTACACAATGATATTAGAACCTCTAGATGGAATCATCAAGAATTCTTCACATGTTTTAGATTAATCATTTAATTACAAATTCAATGGATTTGTTATCCTGATCATTATACAAATATTGAAAAACTGAATATTAAAACTAATAAAAATAAAATAAATTGATCACATGTGACTATTTTGATACCAATTAATGGTTATATGGAATAGAAAATGAGATGGGGAGGTTCCCATTTTTTACAATCATCAATGGATAAATCTGGATAATTTTATAAACAAAACCATAGGATCACCAAGATAATATATTTTAAACTAAATTTATAATTAATTAAAAATAATAATTTCCTTGAAAATGATAATTTTCTTGATCAATTTTTTTGTTACCCGTGAGGTAATGTCATTATGATGGAGAATCCATGCGAGGATTCCTCTAGGTGTATCCAATATGCCCAATGAATCTCTGGATTATGTTTCTGAATCTTTGGGTGTTAGTGTATTAGAGACAAGTTATTTGTAAAATTCGTTATTTATTAAAACAAAATGTTCCCTTTTTTATTATTATGTTCCTTAGTGGAACTTTGGAGGGAGAATATCTATATGTCCTGATATAATTCTAGGTATCCTCTTATTGTGCACATTATGTCTGACACTCTATAGAATGATATAATTTGGAAATTAAGCTTATGGTAAAAAAATTATAATTTTATAATGCGCCTTGGTATGTTTATTTAGCCTATGTAATCCCCATATTAAATAATAAAAAAGTTGTTATTATTATTATTTTCTACACATTCTTTCATTTAAATATCATTTCTTTAATTAATA
Organism: Viscum album; assembly: GCA_963277665.1. NCBI lineage: Eukaryota > Viridiplantae > Streptophyta > Magnoliopsida > Santalales > Viscaceae > Viscum > Viscum album. The sequence continues at coordinate 47,107,457 of OY728148.1, forward strand.
TTTTACTATTTATTTAAATGATATTAAATAAAGGTATATCATTTCAACTAGCCATTAACTAGACCCATAAATCCTCTATGGAATTTATTGAACCTTTGATCATAAAATATATAGTTAAATAAATGTATTATTTTTTTAATAAATAAATATTTTATTTAATAAAATAAAAAATAAATATTTATTTTAATATTCATGTATATTAATAAATATTCATATTCATCTATTCACTAAATTGGTGAATAAATGTATACATAACAATTTCCATATAAATATTTAAACAAAAGATAAAATTAATTTCATGTATTTTAAAATTAGATATCTCATTACTGTATTTATACAATCAATAATACTTTAATAATTACTATTCCACTAGACAAGAATAATATTTATTCTTAATATTAAATCCCCAACAATTATATATGATTCTAGATATACGTAGTGTGTAACACTCTAGTCCTTCCCAAAAGTATTTTACGAACTTATATAATGTCTAAGATCATCATCTACTAATACTTTATGGAACCTAGAGAGAATGATGTTAATGTATCAATAACATCCTTCCTATGAATGTTATTTTGTAATATAAACCCTTAATCATGATATCTCATCAAGAAGAATGCATGTCTGTGTCTTGACCCATCATCCTTGATTTATTTTCATTAACATTTCAAATGAAACATATCCTTAAAATGTCCTGATCCAACCTGGTTAAACTCAAAACCGGTCAACTAATCCATCCCACAACAAGGCTCGACATGTGATCTCAATCATCCCGAGCATGAAACTAGTGTCAGAAATCAAAAATAATTAGTTGGTAAAGATTTATCCCATGTAAAACTAATAAATAAATAAAAATATAAAACATAGGGTTGAAATTTTAGCAGAAGAGAAATAAAACAGAACATACCTCTATTTGACCTCATAGTTCACAGTCAACCATTGAACCAATTTCACCACATGGTGACCGAGTTTGATATGGATGTAGCACCAGAAACTAAAAATAAAGATAAATCTATATGCATGTGTATTAATACTCAATAGGCATTCCTGAATAAACAATTCACTATGACTTACCTTTAAAAAGATAATTTATTTATTCTATTTGAAAAATATAAAGTATAAAAATAAGGTTTTCTCATTTACTTAAAAAATAATTAATAGTATAATGCTCCAGAAAACCATTTTTCTATTAGTTTTACATAAACTGTTATCCTAAGAATTAGGTATTTTCCAATAAAAAATTTATAAAGAGGAGCTAATAAAACAAGAGTCTCATTGAGAAAAATACAATATTAAAGTCATATCACAAGGTGATATATACCAAGAATGGTATTGTGATATTTTTATCGTTTAGACATAAAAAAGGAAACTAATCTCAATTTAATTTAAAAAATTTTAATATATAATGTAAGAGTAAACTGAGAGAAATTACTATGGGAAATTCCTAATTTTCTATGGTTAGTGGGGTCATAGGATTCTCATACTGATAGTTATTGACCAAGGACATGCGGTTTTGTCTCCTACTCAAGCCAACCAATCCCCATCATCGTAGTTTATTTACTATTACAACATAATCCTACTATGGAGACCAATCTATGGCACTACTGGCTGACCTAGCATACTATAAAAGTCTTCCCACATAGGTAGATAGTATTCCAATTTAAAATACCAAAAAGAATATGATTTTTATCAAGATATCATATATATACATACTATATTATTTACCCAAAACCCATAAAACATCCCACCCCTGATATCCCTCCTTAATCACATCCCCTTTCCAAGACACTTAAACAAATAATAAAACTTTTTACCAACAACATATCATAAAGCACTCATCTAGTAAATAAACCACTTTTTAAATTCACCTGGAATTTTTTAAGAGGGGTTTAACTTTCTATAAAAAAATTCAAAGTGAAATATGGGCATCAACATTTTAAAATATAAACTTTAAATAATGAAAAACACTTTTAGTAATCAATTATTTTCAGGATATATATAATTTAGGAACTAATTGAACATTTTAAATACAATTTATTTCAAAAAAAGGTTGTTATCACGATTTAATAAGGACACACATTTGATGATTTCATAAAATATAGAAAATAAGAGGAAAGTTGATTCCAAGAGTTATAACCAATTTTTATAGCATATAGATTTATAAAATATTGAAAACAAACTTTATAAACACTTAATAAATAAAGGAATTCAAATCAAAGTCTTGGTCATAGGGAACCTTCCACAATACACATTTCTTTTTTGATGATGGAAAACTAAATCCAATCTTTTACACTTACACTCACAAGTAATTATAAATACATATATATATATACCACTATATTAAATTCACATCTTCCACTCACTGTGAAGGAATATCTAAAAAGATTGTGTGTGTGTGTGTGTGCGTATTTCTTACCCTTGTATATTTTTCTAGGTCACCCCCATGTATGGTGGTCCAAAACGCACTAGAGAAAAATACCATGAACTCAAAAATCAAAAAACTGTAAAATAAAAATTGTGAAAAATTAGAGAACAAAAGAAAAGTTTCCCAAAAATGATGTAAAACCCACTACCTTTAGTAATCATGGAAAAACATTCCTCAACATGACCAATAAATCTTAAACATCAAGAATCAACACAAACAACACCAAAATATTTTGTTAGGGTATAATCTATGCACATGAACCACACTATGGAGAAATGGAATCCAAGATATATATTAATAAGTATGAGGATGAATAGATAATTAGTTTACCATAATAGATCCCACCATAACAGAGGGAGAGGAGAGGCATGGAATGTGGCTGGGGAGCCCCTCCTATGTGGTGATGCAGGAGAGTGATATGAGGATGGGGCTTTAGTCACGTGAGGGGCAGGGGAGAGGGTGGGGTGCAATATGTATGGGGAGGGGTAATGGTAAGTATTTTCTATATTTATTATTATTATTATTATTAGTTCCTTCAAAACATAGTGATAAAGTATAATGAACACATAATTTCGGTGCATGGTTTTCTAAAATGTTGGCGAACCATGTTCCCTTTTCTGGGCACACTGGGTGCCCATACAGGTTGGTCGAATGGTTTGATAAATTGTGCGCTAACCATGAAAAAAATATATTTCAAAATGATAGATTCACATATATTATGGTTTTAAAATAATTAACTATTTTGAAAAGATCAATGGATGATTAATTAACTTTTGAAATTATATGTTACTCAAGAATAAAGGATTTTCTAAAATAGTAATTTGGAAAGAAAACATCAAATCCGAAAATTGTTTTTATATTGGAATATTGAAACACAATATATTAATTATTTCACAACTTTTTTATAAATTAAATATAATCATTTTCTGGAATGACGGATTCTTTATCAATAATCATGATGATATTAGTGCAATGACTTGAGGATGGTGAACTAGAGGAAATCCATTTCAAGTGAAAGATGCTAGAAACTCATGCTATCATAACATGAAATAAGATAATGATTTATGGAATAAAAGGATTGGATATATTGGTAAAAAGAATATGAACAAGATCACTTAAGGATAAAATGATCATGATGTTACTTTATTGAGAAGATAAATTAAGTGGATGTTCTAAATATGTCAAATAGAAATGATTTTTAATTATATATATAAGAGGGTTAAAATTCAATCAACTCATCCTTTGGATCTCATTCACTCAAATGTATGTGGGTCTATAAGGAAGAAATAAATTATGAATGATAATTACATAATTACATTTATTGATTTCTTTACTCACAGTACTTGTGTTATGTTTATGAATCAATTTTATGAGGCTCTTAAAATATTTTCATTTTTCAAAGAAGTATAGAAAAAGAGTATGGATTTGCTCAGGGGAAGATCTGGATATACAAAAGAATAGAGTTTACAAAGGGGAAAATTTGTCATTATCTTCAAAATAATGGAATTTTACATGATATCAGTGGATCATACATTCCAAAATAGATGGTTTGGTTAAATGTAATAATTGATGTTTGTTGGAGATTGATTAGAAAATAATAATCGATCATGGTAATTATTTATATTTCTAGAGAAATATTATTGGTACATCCATTCATGAACAAAATAATTTTTTTCATAGGTCAAATACATATACGTCCCCAATTGAGAGGTATTATAAACAATTGCTGATTTTAAAGTATCTTCATGTGTTTTTTATCCCCTGTGGTATCAAGGTAAAAGGTAAAAAAAATTGAAAATTTGAAAAACATTGTTTCGATAAAATTTCCTAGGATATCCTCTAAATTAAAGAGGAAAACATTTCTAAAGAAAAATTATTATAAGGATCATTGAATCTATTTATTTAAAGGTGTTAAAATTTTCAATAATGATGTTACTCATAAAGTATCATATTCTTGAGGTGATTATGTTGTTATTTTTTACAAAAAACCTGAAGAAACTTTATAAGATGTATTAGTTGAAGAAGTATAATTATTTAATTTATGTGATGATGAAAACCCTCATTCATCTCATCCAAAGCTGAGAAAATAATTTCAAGTTAAACTAATCATATTAGTTCAAGGAATATAGGTAAAAAATAGAATAACCTTTAGGAAAAAATTCATAACACAATTTTTCATAATTTAAACCTAATCATGTTCAAAATAAATTGAGAATCAAGAATGGGATGATGTTATTAATGATGAATTGAAATTGAATGAGAAGAATAAAAATTGGGAGTCCATTCCCATGTTTATGGAGATGAATGTTTTCAAGCAAAAATGGTTATTCTGAAACAAATTGAAAGAAAAGTTAGTTATAGTAAAAGAAACAGAAATATTAGTATAGATAGATTATTCTTAGGTTCAAGAGGTAGACATTGATGAGACCTTCACACCAATTTCTTTGATTGAAACAATTATATTTATTTCTAATGCATCATAAAGGAAATAAATTATTTTCCCAATGGATAATCATCTACCTTCTTCAATGGTGAGTTCACAAAGGATGTATATATTGGGAATAAATATAGATTCTTTCTTGAAAAACGTTTGAATTATTTTTTAAAGTTAACGAAAAGATTATATGGGATTAAACAATACCCAAAATATTGATATTCTAAAATGGACACCTACTTAATTATGTGTACTTTTTGAAAGGGAATAGTGGATAGAAACCTCTAAATTAAGTATGAAACAAAGGTATATATTCTTGTAATGGTTTATATAAATGATGAAATTTTATTGTAAATGATTAAAAAATGTTTGAGAATTTTGGTGAAGAGATAAATATGTTTCTTTATATTCCCATTAATATAGAGATGAGGTACTTTATGAGAAATAAATTTTTAATAAACAAGATCATATTTCTCTTTCATAAGAGATTTATACTATGGTGGTCTTGAAATGATTCATCATGTAGTATTCAAATCCTATTTACACAGCAATTTTAGTGGTAAAAAAGTTTTCTAAAGATGAATATCTAAAGTAATTTGATCAAATGGAATTATTGAATCTAATTGGTAGTCCTATATATTTGTAATCATGATGTTTAGATATATTTTATACTATTACTCTTTTTGTAAGGTATGAAAATGATACAAAAGAGTTTCATTTATCTACTAGGAAATGTAATTTTGGATACATCTAATGTATGATATATTTTTGTTTCAAATATTATAGTAATGGAAATATTAATTTTTTTGGATACATAGATGTATATTGGGTAGGTTGTGCTGTCAATAAGAGGTTAACATCAAGTGGAATTTTTTATCTAGTAGATTTGTTTTTATGTTAGCATAAAATAAGTAGATTTATATCCCCTTGAGTACTATCAAGTTATAATATTATTCTATTAAAAATTACACAACCCAATTGATATGGATTAAGAATCCATCATATGATCTCAATGTTGAAGTAATATTGTTACTTTTTTATTATTGTGATAACCAATATTCTATAAATATTTCAAATAATATTTTTCAAGTTTGAAGATCTAAGAACATTGATATAAAATATCACTACCTCAAGGGTCTTGTGAAGATAAATTAATTGAGGTGGGAATTTATTCTAATAAAAGATAAAATTGTTAATTTGTTCACCAATCCACTATATAAGATTTTATTTTAGAACATGGGGTTTATATTTTGAGGTCTACTTCACCCATCTCATGGATAAGGCTTGTTGTTTTTATCACCCTCTCTCAACTAGTATTTGGATATTTTTATTATATGGGGATAAAATATAACATAAATATTCCTTTATGGTTACTCACATTATTCACAAAGGTGGATAAAAAATATATATATTAAATTATCCATTGATTACTGTTACTTTTAGAAATATTAATATCTTTTAGGGGAGCATATATTTAGATAGAATTATTAAAATGAATAAGCTATGAATTCATCAGGTTTTATGTGTAAATGATTCTAACTATTTTTGGGAGTGCATGTAGAAATATTTGTATTATATATTCCATGGGTATATTTTATTTTGAGGATGGTGATGATGATGTATGGATTTAAGGAGAAGTTATTAATTCATAAATAAAATTTCAAGTGATATCATATCATAAATATAAATTATGGTTAGTTTTTTAAGGGGTGAAGAGGTATGAATTAAAATTACTATTTTTATTGATAGAGTGATTTTATTATTCATTATTCTTGTTTCCTATATTTATTTTTCTCATCTAGAATAAAATTACTGAATAAGGATTTATTTATATGTGGTTTAATTCTAAAATAAATTTATATTACATAGTTACTAAAAAAATTCAAAGGGATATATTATTGAGCCCATGTTCGAGGATATAGTGAAGATTGTGGTGAAGTGGATATTTTTGATGTAACAACATTTATATTAAACACAAAATCATGTTCAAACTCATGACTTTAAGGTGATTAATTTGAAATGAAGTTCTAGGTGATGTTTTTTAGTGATTATAATATCATGAAAGAATATTGAAGGTTGAATAGAGGAGTGTGAAGAATTAGTTACATCACCAAGACATAAAACTACATCAAAATGTACATAGAGATTGTATGAGAAGTCAATATGGCGTAGATGGACTACACATTGGTGCTTTAAAAACAATTTATATCTCAAAGTTCTACTTACTAAAAACCCTAAAGCATTCATATATTGTGTATGTAAAATCCCTAGACCATTTTATAGTGACCTTATCACATTAAAAATATTATTACATGATTTTAAGGATAATTAAACATCATATACATAACAAGTATCGTAAATTATAGTTTCCTTGGAAGATTAGGAACATAATCCAAAAGCCTAAAACCAAAATAATAACAGTTTTTAAGAAATCTAAATAATTAGATCCTAATAACCATTGAGGTCTTACATTTTATTATGATAACCTAGGAAATACATTAAAAATGGGAAGAGCTAAAAATATCAGTAAGGGAATAAACAAATGAAAATTCATAGCACATGGGTCATAAGGTATAACAAGATGACATACAAAGTAATGGAACATTAAAAAACATAAGGAATCATAACATATAAAACTTGGGATCCTGTAATCATGGAATTATTGTAATGTGGTAACAATATAAAACATTACATAAACATGAGTCAAGTTAACTGCCAAGACTATATATAACACATAGTAGACAAAGTCCCAAAAATGAATCATGTTTACAATCTCTCCCAACATGACACCTCCTGAGACTAAATATTTAATATTCCATTAGAGTGTTATTTGGGTACACTCATCATAACATGTTCATTAATATGTGTTCCATATGAAGAATCAAACAAAATGGTTACCCATGGAATGAAATGGTTATCATAATCATATCATAAAGCATAACAAAGGGAATATCATAATTTTTTCCCTGAAATAGTTTATTTAAATAAAAAATGTACATTAATAATGGAAAAATAGGAATATATAATGATAAATTATGTCGATTTAAATTAAAACATGTGAAAGTAGTGTTTAAGAAAATTTAGAAATGAGCCACTTTTGTGTGGTTTAAGGAAAAATATAAAAGTCATTAAATGTGAAAAAAGAATAATTGTTTGCAGTAAACAAAAAATTAAAAAAAATAGTTCTTCATGATAAAACGAGTGATTATAGAAAAAATATTTATTGAATAAAAAATATTAGGGAGTGTACATGAAAATGGGCAAGAAATTGGGAAGTTCCCTATAATCGGGCTTACTTTTCAGGAGGTATTTGGAAAGATAACTTTATAAAACATGTATTTCCACAGAAATGAAAAAATATTAATCTAGGTATATATTTTTGGAACATACACAAAAATTTTATGATTATTAAATAATAATAATTAATAATTACATTTGGGTAAAGAGTGAGAAAGCATAATTCAAAGGAAAAATGAAAGTTCAAAAATAATCCCTTATCTTATGTTTGAAACTATTCTTTACTTGTACATAATGTCATTTATAATCAAATTAGATTCATTAATAATTCAATTAATAATGTATTGAAAAATATTTTAGTTATTATAGTTTTATTAGGATCATTTATACACGTTTTTTGAGTTATAGAGTTTAATTTTGTCGTTATGGGGGCGTCTGTTTCAGGGAATTCATGATTGGTTCCATTGAGTTTAATTATGGGAGTGCTTTTCAAATGGAAGAAAAACTTCAGAAGATTAATTATATGATATTTATGCACCTAAATAATTATACATGGTCCCATATATCATTTTATGAAGAAATGATAATGATTCATTAGATAAAATTTTATTGATGAATGTGGTTTATTTTGGTTATTTTTTTATTATCACAAACTAATATTGTTGTATTATTTATTATTATATATATATATTAGTTTTAGAACATAAAAATGTTTTAATATACATTTTCTATCATTTTTAACCATAATAATAGTTTTATAACCATCCATGAAGGCATTAAGGGAAAACAAAAACTCATCATCTATGAAGGCAGTGAATCGACACCTCCTGGGCGATGTTTTCATTTTTATAAAAAAAGTAGGATAGAAGGGGGTATATGATTTAAAATAAATTAAAAAAATAAAATTACAATATATATATATATATATAATAATTTAGTTATCATGAAACTTTTTATTGTGGATTAAATGATGAGGTAGAAGATAAAAATAATTCAAAATAGAAAGGTGGAGGATTTTACGTCTAGTATGTCATCTCTTTGAGAACCCCATGAAGGAACATGGGTTTGATCTTTTGCTGAGACAAAAAATAGTGGTGATTTTTCTTACTAATTATAGTAAATATTTATTTTTCTTTCTAAATAATGTATTATTACACCATCCATGACTCAAAAATTCATTTATTTGGCTTTAAATGTTAAATACAATAAAACACTATATTTCATTATTCATCAAAAAAAATCAAATTTTTCATAAAATTTCAAAGAAACACCCCTAAATTTTTCTGATGTGTATATATAAAAAATGGTCTCCAATTTATGTAAATATTTTTCTAAATAAGTTAAAAATAATTTTTAATTAAAATTATAATTTATTAAAAGAATACTGATTTAAATATTATAACTGATTTTATGACAGTTTGAAAAATTAATTAAGGTCTCAAAAATTATATTATAATCATAAGAATGTAATATATAAAAATTTTAATATATTTTAAGAATATAAAATTTCTTTTAAATAGTTTTATTAATTATTAAATTTTAAATAAACATTAATATTTCAGTAAAATACCAACACCTAATTTATCATTTTTAAATTGTTTATATACATATACCATGATATAAATATATCATATTTTCACTTATATTATACCTAAATTTTATTTATACTTTAATAGATGAATTTATTATTCTATTAGTCAGATTACTATCCCTAATTGTCATATTACAATTCTGACAGTCAAGTTACTATTTCATCAGTATAGGTTCCTTGATTCCTAAAAATTATTCTTATTTCATTAATTATTTGTTTATAAAGTGTGTATTGTGTTTTCCATATTATTGTATGTGATTAATACTATATAAAATAATTATAAGAATGAAATTTTCATAGATAAAATTATGGTTCATTATATTCTTTTGATCCTATAACATTTCACCCACAAAATTTTATTTTACATACTAAGTTGAAAACATGTGAGGGTATTTATTCTTTATTGATTCATCAAGTTCCCATGTCATCTCTTCATACATTGGGTTATTCTATAGTACTTTGACCAGGTGAGTAGTCTTATTGCATACAAATTTATCTCTATTGTTCAAGATCTTCACTGAATGCTCTTCATACGAGAGTTCATTCTCCAGTTATACCATTTCAATATTCAGATCATATGAGGCATCTTTTATGTACACACTTAAAATGGATACTTGGAATACATCATGTAATTCAAAAATGATAGGTTCAAGTGCTATTCAATAGGATATAGCCCTAATACAATCAGGAATCTGGAAGGGGCTGATGTTCCTAGGACTCATCTTGCTTTTCTTCCCAAATATCATGATCCTATTTTATAGAGATATGTGGAGGAATACCATGTCCTCAACCATAAACTCTTGGCCCTGATGATGATTGTTTTCATAGCTCTTATATCGACATTGGGATTCCTTGATGTGTTGTTGAATGGTTTTCAACGTTTATTCTATTTTTTCAACCATTTTAGTTCTTGGAATCTTATCTTCACAGACTTCGTCTTATTATGCTAGTGTTCAACATATTTTCCCATAAAAGGATTCATAAGGAACCATTTTGATGTTTGAATGGAGACTACCGTTGTATGAGAACTAGACTAGAGGTAGATGATGGTATTATCTGCATATTATGTCCATAGAAAATGATCTCCACATTTTTTCTAGTGTCTAGATAATCTTATAATATTATCCATCAATTTTAGGATGATTGGCCATACTAAATTTCATTTTACTGTTTAGAGCATGTTGGGAAATTTTCCATAACTTGGAGGTAAATCTCGAATCTCGATTGGATAAAATCGCTAGTGGTGCTCTATGAATCCTTAATTAAAGTTCTATGGAATTGTGATGAATTGAGTTGTACTTATAAGACAATCCATAATAACCCATATATAATTGTTCCCTTTAGATATCTTTGGATGTTTAGTGACAAATTCCATGCTGAGTTTTTTTCATTTTCATGTTGGTATGGGTAATGGATGCATCATCTCCTTAGAATTTTTCATTTTAGAATTCATTTTCTAACATACCAGGGACTTTGATGTATATTCAATGATATAATTCTTTATATTGTCCCACCAATAGTGATCTTGGAGATCCTGATGCATATTTTTTCTCCCGTGATTAATAGATAATGTTATTTTATGTGTATCATTCAGAAGATATTTCTTTATCTCAGTATTAGATGGTACATATAATCATGACCCAAATATTATGACTCATTCCTCATCAATTTTTAACTATAAGGATTTCCCATTTCTGATAGCTTCCACCATTTTATTAATTTCCATATCATTTCACTGATCATTATTTATCTTCTCCTTGAGGGATGGTTCAGCAATCATTTTAGAAAGGATGGATGTTTTTCCATCCTTAATGATTCCCATGTCCACCCATTTCAAATCTAAGAATATTGTATCCTTATAAATTCTCCTGATTTATAATGTTGTGAGGCCTTTTCTACTTAGAGAATCTTCCACTTTATTTTCCTTACTAGGATGGTAGTGTATTGAGATTTCCTAATCATTGATGAGATATAACCATATTTGATAGAGCATATTAATCTCCTTATATGTGAATATATATTTATTTATCTTGTTATCACTTTATATCTCACACATCTCCCCATAGAGATAATGCCACCAGATTTTTAATGTGAAGATCACAGTTGAAAACACGATATCATGTGTGGGATAGTTTTTCTTGTACATTTAAAACTACCTTGAGTTATAGACAATCTCTATATAATTATCATCAGTACATTTTTTAATCCCTTCATTAAATAATCACTATATACGACAAATTGTTCCCCAATTTTTTGTAGTGTGAACATCGGTGCAATAACAAACCACATTTTTGTACTCCATAAATAATTATTCACATTCATTGGTACATAAAAACATTACTCCCTTCCATTTTAACTTGGTTAATGGGTTTTAATATCATGATATGTTCATCAAAAATAATTATTAAAACCTAGATAGACTAAGGAAACTACGGATCTCTATTACAGATGTTATTATGGGCCACTCTTTGATTGCCTTTTTTTGGAAGGTTCCATAGATATTCCTTTACCGGTGAAAACATTCCCCATGAATGACACTTCCTCAATTTTGAACTCACATTTTCTATACTTTTCATAATTTCTCATCCCTCACAAAGTATTTATCATAGTATTAAAATAATCCTCCTGTTTCTCCTTTATTTTGGAGTATATAATATTATCATCGATAAAGACTACCACAAAATTTTAGAGGTAATATCTAAAGACACTTTTTATTAAGTCCATGAAAATTTCTGGATAATTAGTGAGTCTTAAGGGAAACACTATGATCACATAGTTTCTAGAACTCATTTTAAATAAAGTCTTGGGAATATCTTAATTCTTTACCGTAAATTGGTGATATCCCAACAGATGGTATGCCATAAAGAAATACTTTCTCCCATGTATTTCATCAAAAAATTAATCTATCTGTAGAATGGGATACTAGTTATTAATCATGATTTTATTGAACTTGTGATAATTAAAGCATAGGAACATTGATCCATCATTATTTTTGATGAAGAGTACCGGATCACCCCATTGTAAAGCACTTGGGCATATAAAACTCTTATTAAAATTTTCTTCTAACTGCTTCTTTATTAATTCCAAATCAACAATGTCAATTCTATAAGATATATTTGATATAGGAAGTGGTTGAGGAATAAGTTAAATAACATAACTTTTCGGTTAAAGGGAAGACCATAAAATTCAATGGGGAACACATCAGTGTATGTAGAGACACAAACCTATTATCCCAAAGCCTGTGTCTACTACTATTACATTTTCATGATTACAAGGAAACAAATCCTTAAGTATTGAAGAGATTAGAAGTATCAATAAAACAGATACATACATGAGTCTTATATTACAAATAAATACACTAATTACAAAATAATTTTTTTCTCTAGAGTATAACATTATTCCATCTATGATATCCTTGCATATCATTCTTAGTAAATTTATTGTAATTCTAGGGAATGGAAAAAATAAGGGTGAGTATAAATTCTCAATAAGGGTAATGTATAATAGAATTAATAATGAATCAATGAGAATAATCATTATAGAAAGACAAAAATTGATCACACATTCTATATAATCAATAAACTGAGAAGGAAGTCTAGAAACAATATTTCAAGTTAAATAACTAAAAAACATGCGATTTAAATAACTATATAAGGCATAATCAATATAGAAAAGAAAAAAACTAAAACAAATTCACATTAATCAGTTAAATTAGATTGAAATGAATCCATATTTTTTTATAGTGAAAATATCATGGATAATAAATAATGAATAAAAATAAATGAAATGAACTTTTTTTTTACATCATGTCTTAGACACATGAAAACCACTATTTTTAATATTTATCCTCCAGAAAGTTTAAAAATATAAGTATAAACATATTTAATTTCTATAACTAAATTTTCTCATGAGAAAATGTCATTGCATCAAGGGGCTTTATAAATTCTGGGCTCCATTCATTATTGCATTCCCAATCATTCCTCTTATTAATTAATTTATTTGAATAATAACAATATTCCTTATCAAATATTCATATTGAGTAAAGAAAACAAAACTATAAATATTTACCCAGATAATAAAATAACTATAAAAGTAAACACCATATGTAAAAATGATATATGGTTTAGGAAAAAAACATATACATGAAAAATGATATAGATAGCTAAGGGAAATTCAATATCTAATGATCATAGGATATTTAATATTTCAAGGGGACTACAAAAATGATTCAAGAAAAAGAATTTCAATATTATCCTTGTAAAAAATCAATCAAAACCCATCCAAAAGAATAAAAAATTTGGTATAAAAAACATATAACAAATAGAGTAGAAATAAATGGTTGTTGTCATTGAAGGATAGAAATATTATAAATATTTTTTTAGAACATTATTGAGGAAGATATCCTTTTTATTTTGAAGAAAAATTGAAAATAATTTTACATTAAAATAAATTTTAAAATCATTTTCTTTAAAAAAAACCTTTTAAACTGAAAAGTAATCTTCAAAGAAATGAAAATAATTAAATCTTTACAAGACGTATAAGGTAAAAAAGAACATTACTTTTACAAGGAAAAAATGTTAGAAAAGTGTGTTGTTTGAAAAGAGAAAATAATATTCCATTGAAAACATTGGGAAAATAAATAAGGGTAAAAAATCCTTTAATAAATCATTTTGGAAATGTTAAAAAAATTAGCAAAACGTTTTATAAAATATGCTTTTTAGAAGAAAAAAGGTTCTCCGAGTAAAGAGAGATATAATGTATGGTTTTCTTAAAAACATTTTATAAAAAATTTTAAGAACTGAAGAGTGGGAAAATGGTAATATTACATGAAAAATTTCATAGATAACTATATTAGAATTAAATTATATTATTTATTATAAAACAAGTAAATAATATCCTTTGATGAAAATTCAAGTGTAAGAAATCCTAAATAAAATGAGTTTGTGAAGTAAACCCTTAAAAAGACAATAACGTTGCTATGAGAGTCAATAAATGAATAGATTATGTGTTTAAAATTTAAATCCACATGAAACAATTAAAAAAATTAATAGATATTATAAGGTTATTACACATATAATTTTAGAATATTAACGACAATGAGGAAGTAATATAACAACATAAAAAGGAAACGAGTTATGAAATTCTTTACCACTTGGTAAATTATAACTCAAACACCCATAGAAGAAATAATTAGAATTGAAAGTCAAAATACCATGAATATAAAATATTTCTTGATATAATATATAAAAAAATTTACTATATACACAACACAAAATAAATAAGTGGTGAATATGACATTTATCTCACAGATGTAAAAAGTGAGATAAAAATTCCTTACCTTGTGTTTATTTTTTGTCGAATATACTTTATCCACTTGTATATTGGTTTTAATTATGTTAAAAATTATAAAATAAACATAATAATATTTATAATATCATATATGATATTATTATAACATATTATTACCCATTTGTTGACAACCGTTAACTGTTTTCACTATTTTGTGCATTAATTGTCTAGTTTTTCGAGTATGTTTTAAATTGTTATCTTTGTTCTTATTACATAGATCAGGATTTAATAATATAAAAAAGTAAAACATGATATAAATTTTATATATATTCCTTATATTAATATATAGAGTAATTTATAATAATAGGAGATAGAAAATGAAATGCATCGTTCATGGTGATGGTAGGCTGTACGTACGCATGAATGCAACTTCAATTTCCTTATCATATTTCAAATAATGAAAAGTAATTGATATATAATTATATTTATATTAAAATAAAATTATTATATTCATGTCATATATGTCACATAGTTTTATTAAATCTATATATTATACATTCCATGAATAGAGTGAATGAATCACATCTCTTTGAGGAGGTAGTAGTCTACACTTCCACAAATAATTTTATCATATTTACACTAAATGTAAAGCATGAAGGTATAAGTTATATAAAAATTGGAGAAATAATAATTAAACATAAATTTCATATATGTTGTATTTAAACATATTGTCCCTCATATTACCCAACAATGATTGTTGGTAATGGAAATAAAAATTACAAAGTTTCGTGAGGCGGTAGTTCACCGTACATAAATGGGAAGTTCATTACCCATTTGATGGAATTGTGTGTATATGTAGATATAAAACATAACATAATATTATATCAGTATATTTATCATATTTTTGTTATTATATAACCATATAATAATGATTATTTAATTAGTTCTGAAATAAAATAAAATAAAAGAGCTTGAGGAAGGGTGTCACCTCTTCTTGGCGTAACTCTGTTTGGTTTACACCGAAAGGATTTCTTGGATGTATTTAAGCCCAAAGGGGGGATAATTGGTTTATTTTAGAGATTTTAGGGGATTATTGGAGCATATATTTGTTGATTAAAAGTTTATTTATTGGTTTGATGAATTGGGAGGGGGTAGTACCTTTTTATAGTGGAGTATGAGTGGAATTCTTGTAAATATGTGAAAAGAGAATTCTAGTGACATTTTCCCATGTAGATTTTCTCCAATAATATAAAAAGGTATATAATATGGAGAATAGGGTCGAAATATGATGGTTTAAAAGTAATTTTTTAATTCTAAAGGTGATTTTGGTCCTTAATTTTAAGGATTAATCCATTGTTAAGCTAATTTTCCTCTTAATCTAGTAATTAATTTTAAACACTTTCACAAATATTTTTTGGTAAAAAAATAATTTGAACATAATAAAAATTATAAATTATTATAAGTCAAAAATTTTAATCCATATTTCAAAATTAAAATCACATAATTTGAAGAAATTAATTTAAAATTAATCCCGCAAACAGGACGACGATTCAGGTTTTTTAAGTAAAAATGTTCAAAAGCCTGCTATGTTTTTATATCCAATTTCAAAGTGAAATTTAATAAAATTACATAAATTGAATTAATTTATTTATAATTTATGTATTTTAATACTATTTAATAATATACTTTAACATAATAAATAAGTTATACAAAAAATTCTTTTTAAATTAAAATTCAGTTTTTTTTACTATTTATCAAAAAATAAATCTTCATAGAAAAATAAAAAAAATTAACCTAACCTAATGTTTGTGTTTCAATTTAGAAAAATAATGTTCTCTTTCACATATTAAATTTATAAATCTTATAAAAATTGGATTTAAAATATTTTTTTCATTAAAAGGAGGTAAAAGTGCCTTTATAAAAATAATGATATTTATTCAAAATGTTGTGTTTGTTCTTATATTATGATTATCAAATAAGTTGAATGAATTTATGAAATATCTTATTGAATATATAATATAATTTAAATTAATATAAACCACTAATTTTAATTACTTTAAATTTTTAGGATAAAATACCTTTGTGAGAAAAAAATAGTATTCAATAAAAATATTCCCTTTATAGTAAAATGGTTCATATATTCATTTATAATTAATTTTAACCAATGAATTGATTTTATATTTTTTTAAACCTTATATTTGTAATAGTTATTTAATATTATTCATAAAAAAATTTTAATGGATAGGTTATATCTTATTATATTAAATAAATAATATTTTAATAATATATTGTTGTTCGATAAAACTCTATCTTATGGGTAACACAATATATTAAAGAAACTCATTGTTGCATGCGATACAATCTAACTCATTATTTATTAAATTTTATGATATATCATAGATTTAATTTATTTAATATACTGATTATATTGTATTATTTTGGGATATTATATTCACTTACATGCTTGGTGTTCTGTGTCACACATGCTGTTGAATAAAATGTTATTACATTAGAATTTTTTCATATCACATTATCCCCAACAAAATTAAATTCATTCCTTACAATTTAAAGTCGATATATGAAATATAGGATTGAATATTTGGAAATTATTTTATTTAAATCCCACATCATGAGAGTAATTAATAAATATCGTCTTAATAAGAGATAATGATAAGTACAGAGGACACATGAAAAAACATATAACTAGGTTTATACATAGGATTAAATTAGTGGAATGTAAATATATGGACATGGTGGAAAAGTATAAAAATTTATATGGAGTGATTAGGGTCATCAACTACAAACAAGTGAATGGTTAATATGATGTTAAGGAACTAAAATCAATAAATCTATGATGATTTAGAAGGCTATCAGTTCAACAAAAATTAAAGTATTAGGAACAAATTTTATTTATAAATCATTTTCCCAATGTTGGGACATTATTTAACTACATAATAATATAAAGAAATATACATAATTTACATATTTATATTTTACAATTTACATCCTTTGTTTCTTCTTTGATCAATTTCCAATTCATTCACTTCTATAAGAAATTGATATCCAAAAATTAACTTTGATGTCTAAAGTACTAAATTACACTTATAATGGATCATAAGGCCCTATAAAAGTGTAAAAAATCTATCTATTTGTATCTATCTATTATCTAAATCCAAAAAGGTAAATACATTAATCTCTGAATCCAAAAAAGTTATACTACTGGTTCATCATTAATATTTTTTTATAAAATTATTTAGCTAAAAGAAGTGAGCCATTAACCAGGACATCAGGTAGGCCAGTGGTAGGCATGAAACCCTTATCGTTCTTTTTCCATGGGTTTAGAAATCGTGGTCTCTCCAGACATCATGGGTTCTCAACCGCCAGAGAGGTCTTCATTTTCTAAAACCCTATTATTATAATTTATATGAATTTTCCAAAAATTATGGTGGAAATACATAGAATTTAATCATTAAATAAAATTTTAACTAATGTTTTCAATAAAACCTCAATACATTAACACATCATCAACTTAATTCCACATAGGTACTCCTTGTTCTAGATTCTATCCTTTGGAAGAGGGAATTGACTTGGGTAATTCCCATGTTCCCCACATTTAACGCAATAAACCATAAATGTATCCTTAGGATGATTTTTATTTCCTTCCACTATACTCTTCATTTTTTATAGAAAATTATTTTCCTTATGTCCTTATTTACAACAGATAAATAATTTCTTAATTCCATTAAAACACTTTATTGGGTGTCTCCTTTCACTTTTATTAAATGATAGAATCAATCATTCTTTCTCTATGGTCACCACCACTCAATCTCTATCAAACCAACATCCTTCTATTGTTTGGTGAGTTCAAGAGTTGGTTTAGGTATATTTGTTAATAATATTTTTGGAAAATTGATTAGAAATGAACATGGTATATTTCACTCCTATCAATATCCCATTTGGTTGTACATTTTCACCACCTTGTCCTTCACATTCAACATTAATGTGAATTTTTAGGTTCCATACATTTACTAAAACCATAAAGCATAGTGTGAGTAACAATAGTCATAGTGAGTTAAATGTATAAGAATTTATAGGATATCTAAATCATTGCACCTTATATTCAATCATAAACACATTAGGTTTAACCTAGTTCATTAATTTTTATTATCTATTAAAATTGTTTATAATGGTTTGTAAAGAAAATTTTGGTTATCCTATGAATATACCATGAGAGTGTTAAAATAGGTTTATAGTAAGGCCCATTGTTATTACCAGGTTATGCTTTAGTTAGGCCTGATGTACCTTGTTGAATTTGTTCCCCCTAGGTACATCTATTCTATAACCACATCCACTTGTATTATCCAAATAAGGACTTATTTCTAGTAATACCCACATAGTTTCTACCTTACAAAATTAAAAGGATTTTCTTCTATAATTATCCCCAAATTCCAATTTAGGGTTATATTCCCAAATATTTGTTTTCCAAAATCTAGTTTCCAATGTTGTTACCAAACCTCCTTTGATACTATCTATAGTGACACATCCCTTATAATCCCAGATCCTATGTCTAAAACTATTCCATTGGCATGATTACATGAAATAAAATCTCAATAGACCGACAAGTTTAGTAGGCTTGGGAAACTAGATATATACATGAGTCTTGTATGAAAAATGAATTAACTAATTAGAACATAAATTTTTTTTTCTATCATGGATATCTTTATCTACATAAGATATCATTTTATCTATTTCTTAGTAAACTTATTGGATTCTTGGGTAAGGAAACAAAATAAGGGTGATCTCAAATTCTTAGTAAAGGTCAAGTATAGCAGAAGGAATTATGAAAAATAAGCATAATAAAAATGGAAAAGTAATAGCTGAACAAAAATACCATATAATAAATAAACTACAAAGGAAGTGCATAAAAAATATGGAATGGAAAATAATTGAAAACACATTACATTTAAATAACTAGATAAGGAATAATTAATATAGAATGTAATATAAATGAAACACAAGCCATTTAATCAATGAAATAATAATTAAATGAATCAGTATATTTTTTTTAAGATGAAAATATTAAGGATAATAAATACTGAATCAAAATGAAGTCAATGATTAATTATTAGATGTCATGTCTCATTCACATGAAAACCTCTACTATCAAGATATATCCTCCAAAAAGTTTAAAACTATGTTTAGAAACATATTTAATGTTCACAACATTTTTTTTCTCATGAGAACCCGTCGATACATCTAGGGGTTATATAAATTTTGGGATCCACCCATCATTGCATTTCCAAGTCATTCCTCAATCGATTAATCGATTTAAATAATAAGAAAATTCTTTATCAAATATTTGTATTGAATAATGAGTACAAATTTATCAATAATTCCATATATAAACAAAAATATATCAAATTATAACACCGTATGTAAAAATTATATAAGGTTTAGGAAAAAAACATATACATGAAAATTTATATTGATAATTAGGGGAAATTCAATGTCTAGGGATCATAGTAAATTAAATATTTCAATGGGAATACATAAATGAACCAAGGAATTGAATTTTAATATTATCCTTGACCAAATCAATAAAAAATCATCCAGAGGAAGAATAAGGATTTTATCAATACAACATATCCCATACGGGTTAAAAATAATGGGTTGTTGTTATTGATGAATAAAAATATTATAAAAATTAATTTTTAAAATATTCTCAAGAAACATATCCTTTTTATTTAGAAAAATATTTTCAAAGTATTTATCTTTGAAAATCACTTTTACACTCAATTTATTAAAAACTTAACCTTTTAAAATTTAAAAGTAATCCTTTAAGAAATGATGGAGGGTAAATCAATACATGTCGTATAGGTAAAAATGAACATTCCCTTTTCAAGGTATAATGGTTATAAAAGTACCTTGTTTAGGAAGATATAAGAAGATTCCATTAAAAATATTTCTAATATAAATACGAGGTAAATATTTCTTTAATTAATCATTTTGGGAATTTTAAAAACATTTTGGAAAATCTTTTTAAAAAATAGTATTTTTATAAGAAAAAATGTACTTCCACTAAAGAAAGAAACGAATTTTTGTATTCTTAAAAACATTTTAAGTAAAAAAGAGTGGGAAAATGGTTATATTAGTTGAAAATATCATGAATAACCATACTATAATAAAATTAAATTATTTATTAAGAAATTATATAATAATTTACTTTTATTTAAATTCATGTGTAAATAATCCCAAACAAAGTAATATTGTGAAGTATACCCTTAAAAAGACTATAACGTTGATGTGATAATCCATTAATGAATAGATTATGTGTGTGAAATGTAAATCGACAAAAAACAAGAGGAAATATAAAAATATATTTTATAAATTTATTAAAAACATAATATTATAATATTAATTAAAATGAGGAAGTAATATAACATAATGAAAAAGAATCGGGTAATTAAATTGTTTACTACTTGGTAAATTTTAACTCAAAACCCCAAAGAAGAAATAATTCAAATTTAACCTAAAAATACCATGAAGATAAAATAAATCTTGATAAAATATGTCAAAATGGTCAGTAGACATGAAAAACAAAATAATTAAGTGTTGAATATGACTTTTATCTCCCAGATGTAAAAAGTGAGATGAAAATATCTTTCCATGAATTTTATTTTTAGGTTAACAACTATTAACCTCATGTATAATGGTTTTAAGAATTTTAAAAACTTATAAAATTACCATACCCATATATATAATATCACATATGATATTATTATTGAAATGAATATGATTTTATTGGTTTTATTTTTAGAAAACTTATGGGAAAATTCATAGACCAGGAACTCAAACAGTATGTGATTCCAAGGCCCGATGTGCCCAGAATGGTCTGTCAAAAAATGTTATGTATTTAAATAGCTCGTAAGACTGGTTTTCTTGGAAATTTGTAATAACTCTGAAACGGTTTCACAAATCTGAAATGTGAGGGAACTATTTCATTTAGGATGGTTGGTTCACCCTAGGCGTGACTTAACATTAGTCGGTGCAGTCCTCTATTGAGAAGACCTGAAAATGGAATAACCGTAAATAAAATTATTAAATAATATATTTTATTTTTCAAATACTTATAAGTCATGAACTATGACTCAGAATGAATATATAATACCACCGTTGAGTTTTTAGTGGGGTGCTTTCCTTAGGTGGAGACTAACATTGTTTTGTGTGGGTCAAATGTGGAAAGTAGTTTTTTGGATGTCGATGTAAATAAAATAATTAAATAAAGATTATTTTATTTTGAAAATACTTTAACTCATAAATGGAAACACATATTGTAAATCCAAGAGTACCGTTGAGATTATGAGGGTGTGTTTTCCTTAGGCAGGGCCTAATCCTAACCAGTGCTGGTCATGGGAAAAGTCAATTTTGGGTGTTTTAAAGAATAATAAAATAATCTTGAGAAAGTTTATTTTATTAAAAAATGGTTCGCTACAACGAAACATCGATCCATATGTTTCATTTCATAAATGAAGTATCATATTGACTTTACAACTCATGTGTAACATAAACATTGTTTTATTTCATAAATGAAACAGTGTAATGACATGGTGACTCAACATAACAAAAAAGCTAAAATGTGTTCCTTCCATTAGGTCAAATAAGAGAGATGCGGGGTCAAGGGATGATCTAGGTGTTTTCTCTGAATCCTTGGAGTAAATTCATTATAGAACAATACGTGGAAATAAAGGATGAATGAAAATGTATTGATGAATGAATTTAGATCAGACATCGGCAGATTAACGAATGAAGAATGCATGATTCACCCATCATCAAAGATCGATCCAACCCCAGGTAGGGTATTTGTTATATGTTATTCAATTTCCCCATTATCTCTTTCTAAAGAATGAATTCAGATTAACCCACTAAGAGGTTGATCTGTGCGTTGTTCATTCATGCAGGTTGGAATGTTTGCTTCAGGGCTTGAAGGGTTTGAAACATGGGGTTTATTATTTTTTCTTTTATTCTAACAAGATGAACAAAGGCAGAATGAACAAGGCCAATGTTCTTCCCTCGGGGTTTCTTAGTGATTTTCCTATCATTGTTCTTATGTTCTTCATTCATGGACCCATGAGGTCACGTAGGACTTTTTCAGGGGGTTTCGAGATCGACTAGACACCTGGATTAATGGAAAGATGAGTTGGAGCCCGCAGTAGGCATGATGACCAGTTGAGGACACTAGAACACCATTATGATTGAAGAATAGATCACTGGAGTAAGTCTTGTGTATAGTAGATAGAACCTTCGGTGCGTTGGCACCGACAATGGATGGAGGTGGCATGTGGAGGTGGCCGCTTGCGGGGATTCGGTGTGCACTGGCAGTGCACTGCAGGTCTAGAGGAGGCTTGTGTCAATACCTCGGGCAGGGGACAAGGGATTCAAGTAATGGCTGGAGACTGTGTGGGTAGACCCGGATACCGAGGTCCAGATAGACCATGATGGAGACCTGTGATAGTAGCCTTGTGTGG
This sequence comes from Viscum album, assembly GCA_963277665.1. Classification (NCBI taxonomy): domain Eukaryota; kingdom Viridiplantae; phylum Streptophyta; class Magnoliopsida; order Santalales; family Viscaceae; genus Viscum; species Viscum album. The sequence continues at coordinate 47,130,958 of OY728148.1, forward strand.
GACGTGATGCTTTCCACATCCTAGGCACATTGGACTGGCCCGCTCCAGTAGATCGGACCGGCCCACTCTAGCAGTCTAGGTTGGTTAGTCAGCCCAAACCTGGGCCGAGCCAAGGGCCTTGAGCCAGGTTGGCGCAGCGGGATAGGCTGCTGAAGTGGGATTGATCGTACCTAGATGTTCCGATCTGGGCCCAGCGGGCTGGTTCGTGTCCCGCGGACCCTAAGCAGGGTCAGGTCGGTCTGACCGAGGTGGCCCAGACCAAGCCCCAACCAGCCCCTTATCACTAAAAGGATTATATATTCTAAACTATACATCAAATTGATGATCTGTTTGTGGTGTTGGGACTCTCACAATAAGGCAGTACTTTTGGTATTCTTTATGTGAGTTATAGATGAATTTGAGAAAAAACTGGTGGATTGAAGAGTAGATTCTCCTAGAATCAAGAGCAATATAAGCAGGAATCCTATGATTGGATATGACAAGAAGATAGTGACATGTTGGTCGATGTTCCCCAGTAGGAAGAAGTGTCGAATGGGTGTAGGATCCCTAGCATGCTGAGGTGACAAGAAAGTTAAGGTTTCCTAGCAGGCTGTAGTGACCAGAAGGTCTAGGTGACCCAGTAGGCCCAAGTGACGAGCGAGTGTAGGTTCCCTAGTAAGCCTAAGTGATGAGAAGGACTAGGTTCCCCAATAATTCTAAGTGTGTCATTAGGGATTAGTGCCTCATCAGTGGAAGGTGTTCATTATTTATAATTGATAGTCTTGTTTTCCATACATTAAATCTATACATGTGTGAGCTGACTCTAGTGAATATCTTGACAGTATGTCTTAGAGGATAAACATTGTGTACCTCATTGGTATTCTACTTTGTGTATTTTTTGTGGTATAATTTTTTTGTTTGGGGTCCCTAATGAGTATTGTTTTACTCACTCCTGCATGGGCTTTACCCACATGTGTCGTGTCTTGTGCATATGATCGACGATTTTATGGATTCCTTGGTGGACCGGGGATAGGTGGTTCTTTGTGTGACCATACATTCAAGAAGTTATTATCTAAATTCAGACAGCTATTTCTATACCTACCCTTCTCGTAGGGTTTTATTCGGATGAGTTCCAGAGACATTTACTTTTACAATTCTATATCAGTTGGGCTTGTATCCTGGACCCATTTACCTTCAGTTTTATACTGTCATACCTTGTTTTTGTTAACATAGTGTACTCGTATTTAAATATCTATGGCTTGGAGTTGTGTGTGTGTGTAAAGGTATGTAGAAAAATGCCTCTCATTTGTTTGGGATATGCCTACTTGGTGCTAGTATCCAGCCCTTGGCCAATTGGAGGCATTCTTTGGGTAGTCACAGCATGGGCCCTGGGGGACAAGTCGTGATAAAGTGGTATTAGTGGAGGTTGGTTCTACCGTAAGAACCCAGATTCTATGAGTTGGGTTTGGGGTAAGATTATTAAATGTATTGAGTTCAGCTTTCAATCCAGGGAATCCAGTGTTGGTGCAGCAGTAGATTTATCCATACACCATGACCCTGAACTCTACTTTTTGACACGTTACATGAAAACACTATTTGCAGGGAAAAATGTTGGCACATGTATCGTATAGGAATGGGTTGAGTATTCCATGTCCTTCTTCAGTCATCTCATCAGGTATACTCTATTGATAATGCTACATGTTGTTTTGTTTCAAGATGATTCCCCATATGCATCCATCCAGGAGTCCACCGCATGATCATGACGATGGTCTGTGGGGTGACCAGATGGGTACAGTGGTTCGTACTAGAGACAACACCACCGGGTGGTGTACCAGCTATCCCACCACATGTGAAGTAGCATGTGGTACTCATTGTACCAGCAGATGAGATGTGAGGGATGATAAAACATCATGACTTTCAGCAATAGAGACCCCTCGGGTTCTATGGAAAGCCCAACTCACATGCAGCTAAGGACTGGCTTGAGGTGGTGACTGGGTTTTCCATCTAGTCAAGACACCATTAGATCAGATGGTAGTCCCGGTAGTGATCCTTCTATGTGGCTCAGCAGGGTGACGACGGGGTGTAAATTTCCCAATGTTATGATGAGGTGACCCTTCTGTGGATATAGCTTGAGAACCTTTATCATAGAATGGTATCTAGCCATAAAATCTATGGGATATGCATGCCCAAGATCTACTACAACTTTATCAGGATGACATGTCGAATGATGAGTATTCATCAATGTGTATCGACCATTCTAGGTACTCAAGGAATATGATTAGACCAGTGATCTAGGGCTTAGACCTCTGAGTAAGGAATTTTTATGGACATCTGAGCCAGCGCTATTACTCTATTCACTCATATTTATGTCAGGGTGAAAGATCACGCCCTTTATGTTTGAAAGTCCCTTGGTTGAGAGGATACATCCAGAGGATATTAGTAGTGGGAATTCAAGAGTAGAGACCTCAAAAGTAGGAATTTGACGTCAGTTTGAGGTACTTTGACATGTGAGTTGTTTTGAGAGGAGGTCCTATGATAGGGGATCTATATCTCAGGATTTATAGGGTGAGTCCAATAATCCTAGAGGGATGCAATGCTTTTCATAGTATGGCCAAGGGCATCTCACAAGAGATTGTCCTGCCCATAGGGGTGCTGATAGGGAAATGGTGGATAGGCCACCGAGGTAGAGACAATGACAAGAGCAGATGGATCTGTAGGGTGGAAGATGTAGAAGAGAAGTTGTGGGGATCAGCAAGAGGTGGTATACATTTTTACATGTTACAACCACCACCTCAATGTGGTCCACACCAGGCTTAGGGAGCTGGAGGACAGGGGAAGGGAAAAGCTATATGCAGTCATGTCATATGACCCAAGGGCTCCATGAATGATTTGAGGTATGGTCTATGTCTACTCTTAGCATTCATATTAATAGAAATAGGTAATAATAAATCCTTCTTGTCATGAATCTTGTTCAAGACCTAGATTATCTGGTGAAACAGTTGACTTGAACATTAATCTGGATATAGCTATGGTATGAGACTCGATAATAACACTTATTTTGATGGTGTTCTCTGACCCCTGAGGTGAGAGTTTTGGTTGGAACCTCTTGGTTCCAGCTTTGAGGCCTTACAAAATTCGTTTGGGTATGGACTAGTATTCCACAGTTCATACTCATATTGAATGGTTTAGGCAAAAGGATAAGGTATGTTCATAGCGATAGAATTCAGTTTTTCTTTTTTCAATGAAAAAAAAACCTATGAATCACGAGATAGACTCATACATTGGAGGGTTCATGAAATCACTCATCAATTGGCTAGAATGACCCTCAGTGCGGTGGATGAGATGATTCCTCAGTTTCCTAAAGTGGTGGACGAGTATAAGGACATATTTCCGAAATATATTCTAGGACTACATCATCACAAGGTGGTACACTTCTACATTAATCTATATCCTCGTATGACACGGATATCTACACCCGCATATCAGATGTCTCCTACAGAGCTTAATGAATTGAGGGTATAGTTGAAGTACATTCAGAGGAAGGGATTCATGAGACCCAGTGTTTTACTATGGGTAGCCCTAGTATTGTTTTCCAAGAAGGTAGATGAGATCTTGAGGTTATGAATAGACTTTCGATGTTGGAATTAGGTGACTATGAAAAATAATTATCCATTATCTAGAATCGATGATCCCTTCGATCAGATAAAGGTGTTAGGATGGTTCTCAGTAGTAAAGACCAGATGAGAAGAACTATACGACCGGCGAGCATAAGTCGAAAGTGGTAGTCTTCACATTGAAGATGTAGTGACACTACCTTATGGCCAAATATATTACCATATACTTTAACCATAAGAGTATCAAGTAGGTATTCTCTCAAAAATATTTTATCATGATATAGAGATGATTGTTGGAGTTACTCCAGGACTATGACTTCAAAGTTGTCTATACTCTTGGTAAGGGAAATTTGGTAGAATATTCTCTCAGCAGGAGATCAATTTTGTATTTTCTGAATGATGAAATGGATTAGTTGGCCTCCTTACAATTTTCTTTAATGGATATAGATGATGTATATTACCTCCAACCGGTGGTTGTTACCCATCCACTCTTAATGTGAGTTAGGGAGGCATAGCTCGATGATACCGATTGTGATTATTTAACTGCTTTGTTGTCCACAGGGAAATCCCTTGAGGGATGATCGAAAGATGTGGAGCATGTCATTCCTTTTAGAGGACGCATAGTAATAGAAGTGGACACCTAGAGTGATGAGAAGCCTTAGGATATGAATGTGGGTGTCAAGGCGGACACTGAGGATGATGGAACATGTTGAATTTGGGGTTACTTATTGATATAAAAGTTGAGTTCTTGTTTAATCAGTTTCTTGGTTTTTCAAGACACATTGTTGATCGCCTATTATTGGAAGGGGTTTCTATTTTCTTCCTTAGGGTTATACGAAAGTAGTGAGAAATGATATCGATGGATTTTGTGATGGGTTTATCATCAATTTTCAGGGGACACTGTACCGTCAGAGTGACCATTGACCAACTCACCATATTGGTCACTTCTTAGATTTTTGGGAACATCATCCCATAGAATGCATGGGACATCTCTACATGCATGAGGTAGTTCAAATCCATAGATTCCTATCAATGATATTCTAAGATCAAGGTGAAGACTTTTCATCTCGGTGGTAGAAGGGATTGTAGGAAGAATTTGGGACTCATCTGTGCTTGAGCACAGCTTTCCACAAACAGACAAAAGTTTAGATGCTGCAGACCATTTAGGTCCTACAAGAAATTCTACGTTCTTACATACTTGATTTTGGATACAGTTGGGAGGATTACCTACCTCTAGTGGATTTTTCATTCAACAACAGATACCACTCTACCATAGGTAGGGTTCCATTCGTTGCCTTGTACGGGAGACCCTGCAGAACACCACTTTTTTTTACTAACCAGGAAGAGTCGGTGATTATAGGCCAATAGTTGGGGTAGGCTACTATAGAGAAGGTGAAGGTCATCCAAGAGTGAATGAAGACTGGATAGATCTATGAGAAGACTAATTTTTATAGACGATAGAGACCCTTGGAGTTCGAGGATGGAGACCATGTGTTTCATTGGGTATCTCCTTGATGTGGGATACAAATATTGTTTCGGGGTAGGAAATTATCTCTGAGGCTCATTGGACCTTTTCAGACACTGTGTAAAATGGGTGAGGTGGCGTACCTATTGGATCTACCTCTATAGTTAGAGCAAGTGCACGATTCCTTTCATGAATCCTAACTAAGGAGATACGTATGCAACCCATCACAAGTCATTAGTAACTCCCAGACCCCAGAAGCCAAAAGTTGGTGCATTATTTTAATATATTGGCATGATTACAATGAATCAAGTCCTAAAAGACCGATTGGATTAATAGTCTTGAAATGTATATTACATACATGAACGTTACATTACACATTAGAAAATAAAACAGAACAGAAATGATCCTTTGATAATTCCATTAATCCCCCTAGATTAACCCTTCTTATCAATCATAATACAATTCTTATAATCTTGGGAAAATAAAACATAAGAAACGGGTATGCTCAAATACTCAGAAAGGGTAAAAAATACTACGGAAGATAACATAAACTTTAGGCATGTTGAATAATTTAAAACACATTCCATTAAAAATAATAAACATGAAATCTTTATGGCAGGAATATGAAATGAGTAAATAATTCCATAATAAAACATAATCATGGGTATTCTACTAGTCTAATAACCACATGAACCATCAATAATATTTTCATAATGAAAGAACGTATAATGTGGGGCATTTTAAAACATTTTTTCAATGCCTTGGCCAAGACGTCTACAAATGGTTAAGGCCTCGGACAAAACCATATGTCAAAATTGGGAATGGCCTCGGACAATTCCATGTCTAATTGTCTCATGAGACCTATCGATGCACCGAGGATCTATAGCAGGCTCCACCCATCACTTTCTAAGTCTAATACATTCCTCATATGAAATGGTTGAAACATAACATAAAAATTCATATTAAAACTAGCATGTGAAATGAAAATACTTTAACCATAAAAAATGAATGCTATAAAAATAACACATCCATAGTCAAATATATCACAAACCTTAAATACAATACAGAATATTTGTATGATAATAAATCAACTTCAAACAAACGTAAAATTTATCAAAGGATGATGACATAGATAATATCAAAACTATTTGAGAGAAATACCTCTTTTTATTTTGAAATCATTTAAATGTCACATAATTATAAAGGATGTCATTGGAAATATTTTTTTTAATCAAAGTGTCCTATACCACATTGAATCTTTTGAAAGAAATTAACATTTTAAAACCATCATGGCCTTGTAAATAAACTCTTAAAACCATTTTTAAAACATGAACATTAATGAGAAATATTTAGAAGAAAAAATATTTAAAACATTTAAAATGAAGTTTTAGTTAAAGAGTTCCTTAAAATAATAATTTTGAGATGTCTTTTATGAAACATGGACAGGGATAATAAATATGTCTGTGAAAATACTTACACATAAACAATCACAGATAATAATTAGATTGAGGAATTAACCCTTACCTTGCACTTTACATTGGTCGAGGGTATGTTTAACCTCTTATATAAAGACCACCGTATATTTTTAAAATATACCAGAACCATATTCAAATTTATTATATCATAAATTATTCATTTATGACTTTATACTACCCATTTAATAATGATTTCCTTATTAAATTAACATTTCAGGTAATAATTGATTTGTTTATCATATGTGTTTTACCTTGTTATTCTTGATCATATCATTTAGATAATGATTTACATACATACAGAATATAACACATGATTTATATATCATTTAGATTTAGAATATAAATATGTATATTATATTTATATATAAAATGTAAAACACTTTTTATGGAGACGGTAAGTCGTAGATATGCATAGATGCTGTTTCCGTTTTCATATCGTATCTAATGGAAGTATGTGAATAAGATATATATAAGTACATACATACATATATATATATATATATTCATTTCCATTATTATGTCATATATTAAATAATAATTAACAATATATATTTTTATAATCATCGTTGAATGGTGAATGTGGAAATGAATCTCATCGCATCATGGAGATGATAAGTCGTACGTACACATGAGTGACGATGTCATTTCCTTAATGATTAAAAATTATTAAATTGGATGGTATATTAATTTTATGGAGAAATTATCATGTTATTTTAATTATTTATATATATATTAGTCATCATTATATCCATCCAAATAACATAGTATCGAATTACAAATTACACCACGACGTAGAGACAGTAAGGCGTACGTACGCACGCATGGTGACATTATCATTAATAGGATGGATAAAATAATTAATTTTGTTTTACCATATTTATAATAACATCACAGTATATAGAAGGTACTGGAGTTATTATTTTGGTATAAAAACAACAAATAAATAGGAAGTAGAAGAAGAAAAGAACTTGAAAGTGGGTTGTGAAATTATTACCTCCTCTTGGGGTGTTTCCTTTTGAGTTGATCAAAAGGGGTACATAGGATGTATTTAAGATCCAAGTAAGGAATCTAGGTTGGTGTGATAGAAATTGGGAGAATATTTGGTCAGGGTTTGGCCGAGACAAATTTCTTTGGAGGTGTGATTTTGAGAGAAGGGGAAGTTCCCTTTTATAAGAGGGGTGAGGGTCACTTTAGGAAAATATTAAAATATAAATTTATTATACCATCCTATTCAGTTTATAATGGATCTAAATGAAATTATTTATATCCTTAGGTGGTTGTGGGACTAAATAATTTCAACCAATAGGTTTTATACAAGTTTATGTTACCATTTTAACCTTATCTTTTAGATTTAACTATTACTTAAATAGTATAACTTTTACAGTGTCTTCTTATATTTGTATACTATATGGTTAATAAACATACGCTAAAATTACAAGAGAACATAAAGTGGTTAATTATAGAAATATATAATATTATTTAATCTCTTTTTCTGAACCTTATATTTTTAGGAATATTTTATAATTTAATAATATAATATTTGTTTTAAAAACTCATTTTTTTCAATTTTGACACAATAATGTATTTGGTTTTTTTGAAAGTCATCACAACGTGATTAATTCTAAAAAGATACATTGAATCAACCCTATAATTTCATATTCACCTATAAAATTCGTGGATGTCATACACATATTGAAATTATATTTATTTTAATATTTATAATACCATTTATTTGATTCTTTTATTAATAAGGTACTTACTACATCATCATTCTGTCATAATTAAATTTAATTATTTTGTTTCTAAAAATTATAAATAAAACACCATCATGTAGGAAATAATTTTATCTTTCTATTTAATATTTATATTTGAGTTTATATTATGTATAACCCTATATTAAAAATGGTTTAGTTATTAAACTTTGAATTTAACACTTTTAACTATTCTTTAAAAAAATGTTCTAATATTATCTAAGTGGACCTAAAGAATAATATTATATTCCAAAGTTTGTTTATGGAAGATTTAAACTTATCCAATGAAATTAAGACATTTTTTAGGGTAATTATAATATCATTTTTATATTTAATTACACTATTTACTTTTAACCGTGGTAAATAAATGTCAACAGTTACTATTCAAAAAAAAATTTTCATCTTATTGAACCACATTTTACTTACTGATATTAACTGTGTCTCTTGGATTTTTGACATTCAACTCACGGAAGAAGTAAAATTATGTTTTATGCAAATTTGAAAATGCTCCTAGAAGTTAAGTAAAAACGTTAAAAAATTTAATAAAATTTTAAACATCTAATTTTATTATAAAAAGGTTCCAATGAATAAAATTTAACTTATATAGGTATTATATATCTATTTTGACTTAAAATAAGTTTAAATAAAATAAATAATTATTTAAATAAAATTTCAGTTTTAAATAATTACCCAATGTTTTTCATTATTCATCAAAAATTGAGAATTTTCAGAAAAATACCAAAACTTTACCCTAAGATAATTTTGATATTATGAATTAAAAAATGAATTATATTTTACCAAATTAAAAATATAGAAGTTTAATTAATTAATTTAAAAATAATTCATGTTTTCATAACCAAAAAGAAGGTTTTAAAAAAGTAAAAACTATTAAATGATTGACATGTGGTTATGTAAAATTTAAATGTGAAATTACATATAATGACTTACATTGTATTAAATGATAAAAATAGAAACTAATTATAATTCAAAACCATTAAAATCTATAATTTAAGTGTATAAATTATTTTGATTAAAAAATTTTCTTTCATATAAAATTTAGTATTTTTTACAATTCACCAAAATATGAATGTTATCGGAAAAACACCAAAAATTTATCGAAACTAAATTTTTATGTCACGATTATAAATAAAAGTTTATTTTGTAAAATTTAATATATAAAAGTGTCAAATATTGGATTTAAATAGGGTTCTCCATTAAAAGACAGTAAAATTTCATTTTTTTTTAAATACTTCCTTTATCTGAAAAAATGAATTTGTTCTTATATAATGTCTAAGAAACAAAAAATATGGATGTTAAAATTTATATGTAATATATAAAATTTTAAATGCATATTATACTAATCATAATCATTTTTGAACAGCTAGTTTGGTAAGTTGTGGTGCGCTCGAACTCGGTGTTACGTGTAGCGCATGTTATTGAATTACTTTGAAAAAATAATGTACTACAAAATCGTGGGGTGTTACATTCTACCATCCTTCAATAAATTTAATCCTTGCAATTTTAAATTGTTCTTCGAAAATAAAATGTTAAAAATAGAAAAATACATTTGTGGAAAACCCAAATCAGAATTTTGGTTAATAAAATTTAGTCTTAATAAGAGGGAAAGGGAAATGAAAATGTCACCACAAAATTATGATTATGATTAGAAGAAAATTTGTGGAAATTAGAGACACAAAATTGGAGTAAAACGTAAATATTTTTTAGGGAGTTATTGAGGTCATCAATCACAAACAAGTGTAAAATTGAGGGCCTCAAAGCCATCAATATATGATGACTTAAAATATCGTCAGTTCAACAAAACAAAAGGTATTAGGATAACACATTTTATGTTTTAAGAGCCCTTACCTAAAGTCTAAGAAATAATTTATTCCAATAATAAGAGGGAATATATGTATATATATACTTGATAAGTATAGTTTCATCCTTCAACTTATTCATACCAAAAACTCATCTTTCACTCCAAAAAATAATTGAATTCAAAAGTATTTTATTTATCCTAATCGTATAGGGTTCTAAAAATAATAAACTTATAATTCATTTTTCATACTATTAAAAAATATACATTATACAAACTTGGACATCATGTATGCTCGTTGTAGTTGATCCACCCTTGTCGCCATTCAGTTACAGGTTCAAGTCTCACAGCCTTGCCGGGCATGACGGGTTGTTGCCCGACCGCTGGGTTGTTCTTTTTATGAAAATAAAAAAATAATATCAAGAAATTATTTAACCTTAAAAATAGTATCCAATGTCATACGTAATCAATTACACCATTTTGAATTATCCAAAATACTTCTTTCCAAACTGATAGTTCAAAATTTATAAGCATGGTAAACACAATGAAGATCCTTTTTCCATGTAATAAAATGTGAATACCTTCATCATGTATTCTGATAAAACACTATAACACCCTAAATTACCGTAAAACCTTATTGATTAAATTCATGCTCCCTTATTCCTTAAAGAATATTGGATATACTCATTCTGTCCAAAAATGTTGTAAACTCCAACAATGATGGAATATATAAATCATTAATCAGTTTCAAGGTAGTCAAGAATATTCAATATAAATTATCCAAATCAATCATATGTTATTCCAAAATCACTGCCTCAATATCAGACCCATATTATGGTTTACCATTCTCTGAACCATATATTTTCCAAAAAAATTAACTTGATATTGAGTCACTTTTCATGGTTTTCCACAATGTCAAGTACTTAATGAAATAGTACTGTAGTGGAATCCTTATATACTATATAATTCTTATAACATGTACATAATTAATACAATACTAAAATGACACAAAACATTAATAAAAGCATTAGAAATATAATCATTCATCTTCAACTTTGGTAGTATCATAACATGATTATTATCCAATATCATCATTTGGGGAATACTCTAATGATTTGGACATTGATTCGCGTAGTGTCCCAACTCATTGAAGATAAAGAATTATACATTTGAAACCTTTTTCGTACACATTCAATCACGTACTTGGTGTCCTTTTTCTCCACACATATAACAAACTCTCATTCCCTTGAAGAATTTACCAAGGTGATTCTTTCCAAAGTTTTCACATATGGGAAAATCCTGCTTTTTTCTTCCCTTTATCCATCATTCTATCTTCCATCCTTTTCTTCTCGTGCTTCCCTTAAAAGCCATAACACTCAAAGAATTATTTACTTATCTTATTAATACATGATACTATTTCTTCATATGATGAGAATATGTGGGAGACTATTTCCCTTTCAAATTTTATCTTAATACCATGAATGATTTGATCCTTCTTAATCATTCGATCATGCATATTGCTAGAATTCTCATTCCTTCTACATGGCGCCATTTCTAAATAATAACATACACTAAGTTAATTTATGAATCACAATGCATAATTCCAATTTGTAAAATACCTAATATAAATTGAAATGATTATGCATATAATCTATAATCATAAAAAATTTTCTGTGAAGAAGTATTTACTCCAAAATCATTCATAATGGATTATAATGAAAATTTAATTATCCTAAGCATATCCCTTGGGAGTGTCATAACCATGAGTACAACAAGACCCATTGTTGTGTGCCAGGATACCCTAGGTCAAGCCCGAAACACCTTGTTTGAGTTTTCACTCCTTGGTACATTTGTGCCAGGGCCTCCTCTACCTACTCATATCCAGAAAGGGATGTATTTCATTGAAAATACACAAAATCTCAACATTACCAAAATTCTAGGAAACTATTCTATAATAATCCTCAAAGTCTATCTCAGTGTAATGTTCTCTAATCAGTGTTTATCGAAATCTATTTCTATTTTTGTTTATAAACTTCATATGATACCAATTGTAATACCTCATCCCTAGAATCCCAGAGTCGGTGCAATATTTTAAAACATTTTCATGATTATAAGGAATCAAGTCCAAAAATACTGATCAATTTAGTAGTTTTGGAAAATATATTAAATACATGAATGTTAAATTACACATTAGAGAATAAAAAACAACATAAATGATCCTTTGAGAACTCCATTAATCCCCTATCATAACCCTTATTATCAATCATAATACACTTCTTGGTATACTGGAAAAATAAAACATAGGAAAGGGGTGAACCAAAATGCTCAGTAAGGGTAAGCATATAGTGGAAGATAACATAAACACTATGCATGATGAATAATTTAAAACACATGCCTTTACAAATAATAAACATGAACAATTTAGTGAAGGAATATGAGATGGGTAAATAATTCCATAATAATACATAGTCATGGGTATTCTACTAGTCAAATAACCACATGAACCATCAATAATATTTTCATAATGAGTGAATGTATAATACGGGGCATTCTGACACATTTTGTCAAGGCCTCTGCAAAGACATCTAAAAATGAATAAGTACTTAGACAAAACCATATATAAAAATTAGGAAAGGCCTCATCCAATTCCACATCTAATTGTATCATGAGACCTACCGATGCACCATAGAGCTATAGCAGGCTCCACCCATCAATTTCTAAGTCAAATACATTCCTCATATAAAAAGGTTAAAACATATCATAAACATTCATATTAAAACTATCATAACAAATGTAAATACTTTAACTATAAACAATGAATGGTATAAAAATAACACTTCCACAGTCAAACATATGAAAAAACCCTAAATACAATATATAAGATTTTTATCATAATAAATCAACTTCAAACAAGTGTAAAATTTACCAATGGATGTTGACATAGATGAAATCAAAACTATTTGATAGAAACAACTATTTATATTTTGAAATCATTTAAGAGTAACATAATTATAGAGGTATTCATTTAAAAGAGTTTTTTTGAATCAAAGTGTCACATTCCACTTTGAAACTTTTTAAATGAATTAACATTTTAAAACAATCATGTCCATATAAATAAATCCTTAAAACCATTTTGAAAACATGGAAATTAATGAAAAAGTTTTAGAAAAACAAATATTAAAACATTTAAAATGATGTTTTGGTTAAATATTACCTTAAAATAATCATTTTGAAATGTCTTTTATGAAACATGGACAAGGATAAAAAAATATGTTACAGAAAATACGTACATATAAATAATCTTGGATAATAATGAGATTGAGGAATTAACCCATACATTGCACTTTCGATTGGTTGAGGGTATGTTTAACCTACTATATAATGACTATAGTATGTTATTAAATTATACTAGAAACATATTCATATTTATTATATCATACATGATTCATTTATTACTTTATACTACCCATTTAATAATGATATCCTTGTTAAATTAACATTTTGGATAATAATCACTTTCTTTATCGTACGTGTTTTAACTTGTTATTATTGATCATATGATTTAGATCCTTATTTAAATAATTCTAGAATATGACACATGATTTATATATCATATATATATATAAAATATAAATTTGTATAGTAGAGATATATATGAAATGTAAAACATCATTAATAGAGATGGTAGGTCGTACGTACGCATAAACGTTGTTTCGGTTTTTATATCGTATTGAATGAAAGTAAGTGAATAATATATTTATAAGTACATATATATATATATATTCAGTAGCATTATTATGTCATATATTACATACTTATTAAAAATATATATTTTTATAATCATCATTGAGTAAAGAATATGGAAATGAATCTCATCGCGTCATGGAGACGGTAAGCCGTATGTACACATGAGTGACAATGTAATTTCCATAATGATTAAAAGGTGAGGAATTGGATGGTATATTATATTACAGAGATATTATCATGTCATTTTCATTATTTATTTACATATTACTCATCATTATATCAATCCAAATAACATAGTGTTGAATAACAAATTACACCACAGTGTAGAGACGGTAAGTCGTACGTACACACACACAATGACATTATCATTCATAGGATGTATAAAATAATGAGTATGGTTGTACCATATTTATAATAACATCAAATTATTTATATGGTACGAGAGTTATTATTTTGGTATGGAAACAAAAAAGAAAGAGGAAGTGGAAGAAGAAAAGAACTTGAAAGAGGGTGGTGAAATTATTACCTCTTCTTCGGGTGTTTCCATTTGATATGATCAAAAGGGCTCCTTAGGTTGTCTTTCTGATCGAAGTAAGGACTCTAGGATGATTTTAGGGAATTTGGGAGGATAATTAGGCAGAGGTTGGCTGAGCCAAATGGCTTTTTAGGTGTGATTTGGAGAGTAGGGGAAGTTCCCTTTTATAAGAGGGGTGAGTGTCACTTTAGGAAAAGATTAATATATTAATTTATTAAACAATCATTTTCAGTTTATAATGGATACAAATAAATTTATATCTAGTTAAGTGGTTATGGGTTGAAATCCTCTCAAATAAAATGTTTTAGTCATGTTTATGTTACCATTTTAACCTTGTCTTTTAGATTTAACTATTAGTTAAAGACTTTAACTTTTACCGTGCCCTCTTGTATTCTTACACTATATTGTTAATAAACTTACTGTAAAATTTGAAGATAAACTAAAGTGGTTTATTAATAACATATATAATATTATTTAATCCATTTATTCGATCCTTATTGATTTAGGAATATTTTATAATTTAATAATATAATATCTGATTTAAAAACAGATTTATGTCAATTTTGACACTATTTAGTATTTGGTTTTTCTGAAATTCATCAAAAATTTATTACTTCAAACAAGATACATTTAATCAACCCTAAAATTTAATATTCACATAGAAAATTCATGGATGTCATAAAAACATTGATATTTTATTTATTTTAATATTTATAATATCATTTATTTGATTCTTTCATTAAAAAGGTAATTACTACATCATCATTGTGTCATAAATAAATTTAATTATTTAATGTCTAAAAATTATAAATAAAATACCATGATGTAGGAAATAATTTTATGTTTCTAATTAATATTTATAGTGGATTTTATTTTATTTATAACCTTATATTAAAAATGGATTAGTTATTAAACAATGAATTTAACACTTTTAACACCTCTTTAAATAAAATAATAATAAATATCCTCATCTAATTCAAGTGGACCTAAAGGATCATATTTTATTACATAGGTTTCTTATGTTCAATTTAAACTTATCCAATGAAATTATGACATGAGTTAGGGTAATTATAATATAAGTTTTACATTTAATTACTCTATTTAATTTTAATCGTGGTAAATAAAAGTGAAAAGTTACTATTCACCAAAAATTAATTTCATCTAATTAAACCACATTTTACTTATTGATATTAACTTTGTCTCTTAGATTTTATAAATTCAACTCACATAAGTGGTAAAATTTAGTTTATGCAAATTTTCAAATTCTTCTAGAAGGTGGATAAAAAATGTTAAAAAGATCAATAAACTTTTATACAACTAATTTTATTATAAAATGAATCTAATGAATTACATTGAATGAATATAGGTATTATATATCTATTTTGAATTAAAATAAATTTATATAAAATAAGTAATTATTTAAATAAAAAGTCGGTTTTAAATAATAACGCAGTGGTTTTCAATATTCATCAAAAATTGAATGTTTTCAGAAAAATACCAAAAAATTACCCTTATCTAATTTTTATATTATAAATTCAAAAATTAATTCTGTTTTACCAAATTCAAAACATATAATTTTCCTTTATTAATTTAAAATTTATTCCCATTGTCAAAACCAAAAAATGGGTTTTTAAAAAGTAAAAACTATTGAAAGATTGACATGTGTTTACATCAAATTTAAATGTAAAATTACTTATAATGACCTAAATTGTATTAAATGATAAAAATATAATCTAATTATACTTCCAACACATTAAAATTTATAATTTAACACTATAAATTATTTCTATCAAAAAAGTTGTTTTCAATTATAATTTATTAATTTTTCTATTCAAATAAATATGAAAGTTATCAGAAAAACACAAAAAATTTATCGAAACTAAATTTTTATGTCCAGATTATAAAGAAGAAGTTTATTTGGTCAAATTGATATATAAATGTGTGAAATATTGGATTTAAAAAGGGTTCTCCATTCAAAGGAGGTAAAATTAAATTTTCTAAAAAATACTTTCTTTATCTGAAGAAATGAATTTTTATTATATTATGTATAAGAGTCAAATAATATGGATGTTAAAATTTATATAAAATATATAAAATAATAAATTCAGATAATAATTTTCAAAGAAGCTTTTGAACAGCTAGTTTGACATGTTATGGTGCCCTCAAACTCAGTATTATGTGTAACGCAAGTTATTGAATTATTTTAAAGAAATAACGTATTATGAAATCATGTGGCGTTACATCATTGACTGGGGTGAGAAAGACATTTATGACATGTAAAATTTTGTAGAGTTTCTAGTGAAGATCATGGATCAACTGAAAAGGACCCTCCTTGGGTGATCGATGCGTCTAGTGCACGTTTGCTGGCAGCACTGGAATCACTAAGAGAGCATGTATGAGTAGGATGCTCCGGTTCTTATTCATACACTCATCTATTTGGGAATCCATTTCTTTGGATTTTGAGGTTGTAAAGCCTAAAGGTATGGAGAATTTATTCACTAGGATTTTCCTGATTTTATTTTTAGACGAATTTCAAGGAAAATTCTAAGATCAGGCATTGAGACGGCGTGCAATTTTGAGGCCGAGTGTGCCTGGAATGGTCTGTCAAAAACTGTTATGTTTTTAAATAGTGTTCATGAGAACTTTTCCTAAAAAGTGTAATAACTCTTAAATATGCATCTGGATTAGAAATATGAGGGCACTATTACATTTAGGATGGAGGTTTTACCCTAGGCATGACTTAACTTTAGTCGGCATAGGAATCTAGTGAGTAAACCTAAACATGGAATAACCATAAATAAAATTATTAAAAAAAATTATTTTATTTTTCAAATACTTTTAACTCATGAACAGTGACTCAGATTGAAAATATAATGCCTCCATTTAGTTCATAGTGGGGTGTTTTCCTAAGGCGGAGCCCAGCAGTGGACAACATGGGTCAATTATGGAAAGTAGTTTTTGGGATGTTACCATAAATAAAATAATTTAAAAATAGATTATATTATTTTCAAAATCCTATAACTCATAAATGGTAATTCACATAGAAATTAGATAGTACTGTTGAGCTCGTGAGGGTGTGCTTTCCTTAGGTGGGGCCTAAACTCAAATGGCACGGGTCGAGGGAAAAAGTTGATTTTTGGGCATTTTATAGAAAAATAAAATTATCTTAATACATTTTAATTTATTCAAAAAGGTTTCACTTCAATGAAATGTCTAGTCATATATTTAATTTCATAAATTAAATGATGTAATGACAATTCAACTCAAGATTAACATAAATTTTGTTTCATTTCATGACTGAAAGATTATAACGACGTGATGACTCAGTGTAACAGAAACATTGAAACATGTTTCCTTCATTAAGTCAAATAAGAGTGATGCGGGATCATGAGAGGATCCTGGAGTTTTTTTCTAAAGCCCTGGAGTAAATTTGTTGGCAAACGACGAGCAGCGAAGAATTCTGAATGATGACGGATTGACAAAAAAATTTGAATCAGACGTCGTCAAATTGAAAAACTAAGAATGTATGATTCATCATTCATTAGCGATCGATCCAAACCTAGGTAGGGGTTTTTTCTATATAATCTTTTTTTTCTGTTCTCTCTTTCTAAACGACAAATGTAGATCAACCCACTAACAGATTGATCTGGGGGAAGTTCGTTCATGTAGGATGGATTGTTCATTACAGGGCTTGAAGGGTTAGAAACATGGTGTTTATTCTTTTCCCTTTAATTCTAATAAGATTAATGAAGGTCAAATGAACAAGGCTAATGTTCATCCCTTAGGTGTTCTTTGGGCTTTTCTTATCTCTATTTTTACATTCTTTGCTGACGGACCCACATGGTCACGTCGTACTTTTCTAGGGGGGTCCAAGTGGGATCAAACCCCTGGATCGATGGCAAGACAGTTTGGAGACCACAGCTTGCGATATGACAACCTGAAGACTCTGAAACACCTTCCAGAATAATGAATGGTCCATCAGTGTAAGTCTGGTGGCTTATGAAAGGAACTGTCGATATGCCGGTGTCGGCGACGACCGACGACAGCTATGGGATGGAGGAGGTGCATACCAGTGGCGCATTGACATAGGTGAGGAGGTGCATAGCTATTCCACCGGTGGTGAACAGGGGACACTAGAAATGGATGGTACTAGTGTGGGAAGATGCAGTTGTTGAGACGCATCAAATGGTTGGAGATCACAGTGGTGACCCGCAGTAACAACAATGGGTAGGACACAATGTCCCGAGTAGATGATACCGGCCTACTCCAATGACCCAGGTTGGTTAGGGGCCCAGTGCCTCGGGCTGGGTCGGCGTAGTAGGCTAGGCAGCTGTAGCGGGCCGGGTCAGACCTGGGTCGGGTCAGTGGATATGGGTCGGGTTGGTAGACCCCGGGCCGGTTTTGGTTGTGTCGGTCTGACCAAGATGGACCAAACCCAGATTCAATGTCCTATTTTCACTAAAAGTCTCACATCTTCCAAATTGTACACCTAGTAGACGATTAATTTGTGTCATTTGTAACCCCATGATGAGGTGGTCCTTTTGATTTACTCTAATTGTGTTTTGGTGAAATTGAGATACAACAGATGGATTGAGGAGTATATTATCCCAGAATCCAGTGCACTACAAGCAGGAATCATGCTGCTGGTTCTCATGAGAAGACAGTGATGAGCGGTTAGCAGGCTGAAGTGACAAGTGGGTCTAGGTTCCCTAGTAGGACGAAGTGATGAGCGAGTCTAGGTTCCCTAGAAGGCCACAGTGTAAAGAGGGTCTAGGTGCTATATAAAGCCCATGTAATGACCGGGTCTAGGTTCCTCAATATTCTAAAGTGATGAGTGTGTCTAGGTACCCCTATAGGCTTAAGTGACTCATCAGGGATGAGTGTCTCAATAGTGAAAGGTGTTTAGTGTTTACAACTGATAGACTTCTTTTTCATACATAATATTTATACATGTGTGACCAGACTCTAGTGTCTCTCATGACTATACATCCTAGAGAATATACTTCTTGTACCTCTTTAGTAGTTTGCTTTTTGTTTTTAATTGTGGTATACTTTTGTGGTCTGGAGTCCCTATTGAGTATTTTTTTACTCACCCATGAATGGGAATCGACCGTATGTTTCGTGTCTTGGGAATAAAATGAATGATTTGATGGATTTCGTGGTGGATAGGAGCTAGGTGGTGCTTAGAGTGACCCGACATACAAGATGTTCTTTTGTGGCTTCAAACAGCTATTTATGCACCTACCCTTCAGGTAGGGTTATCTGCAGAGGAGTTCCACAGACATGTACTTATACATTTCAATTTCAGTTGGGATTGCAATATATCCCTGTTTACCATAATTTTTCTATTTTCGAACCTTGTGTTTGTTTATTTAGTGTATTCACCTTCCAACATCTGTGGCTTGGAGTTGTTTGCGTATGTACAGGTACTTAGGAAAATTCATCTCATTTATTTGGGATATTCCAACTCAGTACTAGTAGCCAGCCCCTATATAATGGGGGGACGGCTTGGGGTAGTCATAGAATGGTCACCGAGGTACAGTTCATGATAATTATATCATCTTATTAACCATTATTTAACAACATATTATTTTTTTCTCTATTTTGGATGTTAATTGCCTAGTTTTTCTAGTATGATTCAACATGTTCTCTTTATTTATATCAACTTAGATCATGAATTAATCATCTCATGAATTTAAACCTTTATTTTAATATTATATATATTCTTTATATATGTATTTATATTAATCCATAATATTTGGGGATAGTAAATGAAATGCACCGTTCATAGAGACGGTAGGTTGTACGCACGCATGAATGCTACTTCCATTTCCTTTTCTTATTTAAAGGAATAAAAAAGTAAATGATATATTTGTATATTTATTTTATAATTAATGTATAATATTAATATCATATGTTTCACATATATTTATAAAAAGTAACTTTTATACATTCCATGTATATCATGGACGAATCACATCGCTTTGAGTAGGCAGTTGTCAACACTTCCACAAATGATGTTATCATATTTACATAAAATGGAAAGCATGAAGTTGTGTTCTATATAAAAATTACTGAAGTATTAATATAATATAATTATGATATATATTATATATAAACATCATTTTCATAATAATTTCTATCTATGAGAAGTAGTAAATGAAAGATGAATGACATTGTTTCGTGAGGTGGTTGTCCATCGTACACGAACTGTAAGTTCGTTAACAATTTGATGGAAGTGTGTGTTGATGTAGTTAGAACACTTAACATAACAAAAATATATTTAGGATACTAGTTTATTTAATAATTATATAATAATTAATTTAATGAGTTGATAAATAAAATAAAATAAAAGATCTTGAGGAAGGATGTTACCTATTCTTTGGGTAACTCCATTTGGTTTGCACCGAAGGGCTTCCTTGGATTAATTTATTCCAAAAGGGAGGCTTATAGGTTTAGGGGATGGATTTTAGGATCTTATTTGAATAGATTTTTTTCAATAAAAAGTTTCTTGAGAGGTGTTAGAAACGGGTAGGGGTGAGTGCCTTTTTATAGTGGAGGAGTGGTATTCTTGTAAATCTTTTAAAAGGGAATTCTACACAAGGTTTATCCCTGGAATGTGGATCCAACAATAGACCATATAATATAAACAATATTATATGGTCTAAATATGAACATAAATTGGATTTTCGAAAATTTTATAGGTCATTCTGAGCCTTATGATAAATGATTATTCCCTTGTTACCGAATTTTTCTCTTAATCGTTGTAATTAATTTTAATCACTTTAGCTAACGATTTTGGACTAAAAATAAGTTAATATTATTATAAAATATAAATTATGGATATTAAAAATATTTAATCTATTTTTTTAAATTAAAATAACCTAATTTGAATAAATTAATTTAAAACTAATCCCATGGACAGGACGACAATGAGGGTTTTTTAAATAAAAATGTTTAAATGTTTGTTATGTTTTTGTATCATATTTCAAAGTAAAATTGATTAAAAAGACATAAATTGTATTAATATATGTATAATTGATTTGATATGTCTTTTAAACTTATTAAAAATATAATTTAACACTATAAATAAATTAGAAAAAAAGAATTTTGGAGTTAAAATTTAGTATTTTTCACTATTAATCAAAAAATGAAACTTCGCATATAAATACCAAAAATTCTCCATAACCTAATTCTGATGATTCTATTTTAAAAATAAAATTTATTTTAACTAAGAAAATTTATAAATGTTCCAAAATAATTTATTTGAAATACGTTCTCTATTAGAAGGCGGTAAAAGTTTCTTTATAAAAATATTGATTTTTATGAGAAATATTGGATTTGTTATTATCTTATACATATCAAATATATTGGATTAATGTAAAAAATATTTGATTTAATATAATATATATATATATATTAAATTAATATCACTAACTAATTTTAAATTACATTAATTTATTAGGATAAGGCAGCATTGTGAGCATAAAATATTTTTTTATAAATACATTCCCTTTGTAGTCAATTGGTTCTTATATCCATTCCTAATTAATTTGTAACCAATTAATTAATTTTATATTTTTGTAAACAACATATTTTTATAAGTTAGTTAATAATATTTATTACTGCTAATTTAATATATACATTATATCTTATTATATTAAATAATAATATTTTAATAATATATTGTTGTTCGGTAAAACTCGATGTTGTGTATAACGCAAGAAATCGAAGAAACTCATTTTTGGATGAAATACAAGCTAACTCAATATTGTGTGAATTGAAAGATATATTATATATTGAATTTATTTAATATAGCACTTATATTTTAAAGCCTTGACATATTATATTCCCTTATTCCCATTGTTTTGTGTGTCATACAAGCTATCGAATACATTGTTCTTACTTTAGAATTTTAGGGTGTTATAGTGTAGTCCCTCACATTGTGAATTTCATTAATCATTTTTATACCCTTTGTCTCAATAATTTGAGTTAGATATGATTTCTAATAAGGAAATAATATTCATACTTGATATGATGATTTTGAAGATGATTCATCCTCATACCTATACTTCTATAGAATTATTAGATGTCTTGAGATGTGAAGAGTGATCTCCATTTCCTGATATTTTATTTTGGATTTGTATTGAGTTATCCAATACATGACCAAAATAGAATCAAACTCTTAAAAATGATGTAATACAACAATTTATAGAAGGTTCGGTCTGTAAACATTAACAGAGGATGAGTTATACACTTTGGATGAAAAATTTCCCCATATATTGATTCCACAGATAACATGACCTTTATATTTTGGTGTAGTGTTTTAATAGTTCTAATAAACATGAATGATATGAATAATTATGTAGAACAATAATAATATAGTATGTTCTCTATTCTTGAATGAATAACCGCTATACATATCACCACATCATTTTTGGGTTCCACCTCAATAGTAGTGATATCATATTCCTTTCCTTATTACCTTGGAGTTTATGGCTATTGATTGTCTCTAATAACCCTTGGATTAGGGAAATGGCTAACATAATTAACATTATGATTTTAATTGAAACAATAAAATAAAGTCCGAGTGTTGATCTTAACCTTCCTTTATTCCTCTGAATTTGTAGGATTCTTTATATCCCTTCGAAAATTATTATCCAGATTACCCTATCTTCCACATTTGAATCATTTCCTACTCCCCCTTAGGTAGTTTCTAGGAAAATTCAACCCAGAATTTTGACACGTGGGATGTTGGGTTTTCCTTCCATAGTTGGATATATCTATTGTTCCTCCCATATTAAATTCCATTTTAATCTTTTTATCTTCTGTCCCACAAGACCAATGAGAGTCTACGATCTCTATTTACAACTTGTGGGCACAACGAAAAATATCATCATAGCTATCAAAGTCTTTAATCACTAAATAATTTCATAAATTCAGATTTATTCTACTAAATAAGTGATACGACTTTCCTTTAGTGTTCATGCCAAATTGAAATGTGTATCATGAAATCCTTATAATTGTTTTCTTCATACGCCTCGATAGACTTATCTTCATTTGTATTAATTCTATAAAACTCTCTTTCCATCTTAAGATGGAGTGTTCGAGGAGAATATTTATTGAAAAATATTTTCATGAATTCTTCTGATTCCATGGAATCAATTTCTTACTTGGACTTCATGTTCTCGATCAGTTTCCACAACAAATCAGATTCCCCATCAAAACAGAATACCATCATCACAACAATATCGTGTTTAGATAACTAAATGTTAGAGAATATCTACTCCATGGAGTTAATCCATTATTCTGCGATAATGGTGTTGGAAGATCCACTAAATATATGAGGCCTTTGTCACGTATAGGATTCGACCACAACATCCTCTTTCTTAGGATAAGGAGGTAATTCCACATGATTCAGGTTACTATTCATAACTGTAGCTAGTTTTTCTAGTACTATCATGATTTTTGGATCTCCCATTCCCATTAGATTTATCATTCCATTAGGAAAATCTTCACATTTTTTATCACATTGATTTTTGTCAGGGATTAACCTATATCCTTCCATTAACTTATAAAAATACATCAAAATTTTGGGGACTTCAAAAATATGCTAATAATCATATAAAAATGAAACTTTGAACATAAAAGGATAAAATTATAAAAGGAATGTATATCATATCTTATGATTCACTAAGAGTTATTATCTGTGGTGATCGAGTTATCACTAGGGTTTTTACTAAATATTTCTAGTCCTAATCACTAGAAATAAAAAGACCATTTTCCAAAACCAACAATATCAACCCTATCCCATTACACATATTATTAAATTATTTTAAGAACAATTAATCATCAAATACAAACCAAGGATTGTAAATTCTAGTGTCTTTTGAAGATTATTTATATAATTATAAAGTATGAAACCAAACTAAAAACATATTTTATTTAATATCTGTAATCATCTATTAACCTACATTAAATTTTTACGTCTATATAGGGTAATTTGGGGGAATAAGTGAACAAATAGATTATCTAAAAAGCCCACAATGTGATTAACTTAGGAATAAAGCATAGAACATCGGTTATAAGGAATAACATGATAACATAAAAAGATATAAAACTTGAATAAATCTATAAAATCATAACACATATAAAAATGGATCATGTAATCGTGGAATAATCAGAATGTGGAACCAATATACAACATGATATAAACATGAGTCAAGGCTAACTAACAAGACTATATCACATGTTAGACAAAGTCCCATAAAGGAATTAGGAGTACTCCCTCTCCCAACATGAAGTCTCATGAGAATAAACAATACCCAATGAATTGGAGATTATCTAAGAACTCCCATCATAGAATTTTCATACATATGTGTTTCAAATTATGAATCAAACATATGGGATAAATATAAGGGTCATAAATATAACAAAATGGGTATCGCAATAATGTCACAAAGTATACAAATGTAATATCATAATGGTGTTTATGAAAAAATTGATTTAAATAATACATGTAAATTCATAAAAAAGAATATAGGAAAATATATTGATAAATTATTTCCATCCCAAATGAAATCATGTAAAAGGATTGTTTAATAAATCTTAGAAATGATCCACTTTGGTGAAGTTTAAGGGAAAATATAAAAGATTATTTAAAGAGGAAAAATGTATAATTTTTTTCATAAAACCATAAATGAAAATAATATTTTTTTCATGATAAAAAGATTTATTTTAGAAAAATATTTATAGATTTAAAAATATTATGGTGTATAAGAAAATGTGTAAGAAATTGGTAAGTTTCCATTAATCGGCCTTCTTTATCATGAGGTATTGAAATGAAAACCTTATAAAAAAGTATCGCCACACCAAATAAAAAAGAACAGATATAGTTAAATATGTTTAGAACATAAACATAAAATTATTGAGGATTATATAAGAATAACAAATAATTAAATTGGGGTGAAGAGAGAGAAAACATAATCGGAAGGAAAAAATGAAGGTTCTGAAATAATCCCTTACCTTGTGTGTGAAACTATTATTCACTTTTACTTAATTTCCTAAATAATCAAATTATATTAATTAATAATTAATTAATAAAATATTAAAAATATATGAATTATTATAATTTTATTAGGTTTATTTCTGGTCATTTTTTGAGTTATAGATTTTAATTTTTTTTCCAAGAGTGTTCATTTCCTGGATTTCATGTTTGGTTCACATGAGTTTAATTATGGGATTTCTTGTAAAATAGAATAAAAACATATGAAGTAAAATTATATGATATTATTCACCGAAAAAAATTAATTATTCCCATATGTCATTTTTTTAAATATGAAAAAGATTCATCCGGTAAATTGATAATGATTAATGTTAATTTATTTTGGTCGATTTTATATTATCACAAATTAGTTTAGTTTTAGTATTTAATATTATGTATATATGATAGTTTCAAAACAAAAAAGAAGTTCTAATATTAATTTTTCTATATATTTTTACCATAATAATGTTTTTATGACCAACCATAAAGGCGGTAATAGAAAATGAAAACTCACCTTCCACAAAGGTGGTGAATTAACACCTCATGGACGATGTAGACATTTTTAGAATAAAAGGATGAGAGAATGGATTCGATGATTGATATTACATTGAAAAAAATTACATCATATATATTATACTCAAGTTATCATGTAACTTTGGATTGTGTGGGGAAAGATGAGGTGGAATAAAGAAATAATTTAAACGAGAAAGGTGACAGATTTTACCACTTGTAACTCATCTCTTTTAGAACAACCTTATGGAACTTGGGTTTGGTTTTTTGGTGAGAACAGATATACTAGAATTTGGAGAGTATGATAGGGATTGGAATTGGGCTGAATATTAGCAAGATCTAATTCTTATAAGGTGTGAGGAGAAGAGATAGTGAGGGGTGGTATTTATAATGGGATGAGAGGGGAGTTTTTTTTATTTTACTAATTTGTTTATTATTTTTACTCAGGAATATCAGAAGTGTTGATTGTTGTAACAAATTATAGTAACCAATTTATGTTAGTTCAAACTAATGTATTCTTACCCTAGGCATGACTCCAAAATTTAGGTATTCGGCTAAAATTTTAAATACCATAAATTATTGTATTTCACTATTCACTTAAAATTCTACTATTTTAGATAAATACAAAAAATTAACCCTAGAAAATTTTCAATTTTTAGATTTCAAAAATTCACTATATTTTAAGAAAATAAATTTATAAATATGAGATATTTAATTTTTAGTTAAAATCATCATTTATTCAAAAAATACTGATTTTAATATTATAACTGATTTTATGACAGTTTGAAAAATTAATTAAGGTCTCATAAAATTATATTATAATAATAATTTAAAAAAATATACATTTATTAATATATTTTATGAAAATTAATTTTCATTTAAATAATTATATTAATTATTAAATTATAAATAAACCTTTACATTTTATAAAAATACCAACACTTAATTTATCATTTTTAATATTTATTTACCTATACCATGATATAAATATATCATATTTTCACATATAAGATACCTAAATTTTATTTATACATTAATAGGTGAAGTTACTATTGTATTAACTTGATTACTATTCATAATGGTCATATTACTATTCTAATAGTCAAGTTACTATTCCATCTGTATAGGTTCCTTAATTCCTCTAAATACTTCTTATTACATTCATTCATAATTTATAAAGTTTGTATTGTGTTTTCTATTTGATTTTATGTGATTAATACTCTATGACATAATTATGGTAAAGGAAATTCCATTGATTAAATTATGGGTCGTTACAAGTTTCGCTCTATACTAATTGGATCAGAAAACTATGAGGCCTTGTGTTCACCTCCCTGTACACCAGATGATTCCAACTTACAGAGGAAGACTACATATGTATTGTGGGTAGATTATAACCCCATATAAGAGTATTAATAACATGATAAAAATAAAATAATCAAGCATAATAAGTAATAACTATAGTATACAAAAGCAATAAGATATAACATTCTTTAAAAAATATTATGCAGACAACATTAATACTGTTTCTCAAACGTTCCAATATATATCAAATGATCACCCACTAGGAAAATCCCAAAAACAAGATAAAAAATAATGAATATCAAAGAGTCACAACTACCATCCATGATCCTCACCCCATTTATCTACTATCATCATCCATTCTATTCAGTTGAACAATCCTAAAATTTTGGGATTATTCCCTCCCTTCACCTAGAATTGGTAATGTTTTATTGAGTACCCATGTGTTGTGTCCACCAAATCAGGGTATGAGTAAAACGTGTTAGGTTATCACCAACATTTTCCATAACATAACTTGTAATAATGTTTATACACATGTGATATTCATTGTTAAATATATAAAACAATACAATTTAATAAGGTGACACCTAAGATCAATCGTGATAGCTTCGGCCAGTGTCAAAGTGCCTCTAAGAGCATCATATATCCTCTAGATGATACATGTCTTACCCCTTGATCTCATGATCATTCCTATAAAAATTTTCAACCCCTAGACCATATGAATTATCTTTATAATACCCTAATATCATATCAAATTTGAGATTCAAGCATCATTAATAATCCCATATCACCACCAAATATCTATATATCCTATGGAACTTATCCAAATCATCCCACTATCACCAAAATTTTCAGGTATAATGACCAGATTATATGAATCATGAGGCTTCTCTCCCAAAATCATAATGTGCAATTCTAGATCCTATGAATTAGTAGGTAATATCCAAAAACCTCATAATTTATAATGCCAGATCAAAGGAATCACTAGACATCTCTCCATGAATGGATAGATACGAGTAATCACTTGTCATATATCCCATCATCATAAGGTGTAATAAAAATACTAGGAATAATTAGGCATTTCTCTTATCATCATAACTACATCCACTAGATCCTCATGATGTAATCAATGGAATATCATCATCAATCATACATAAATACTAGGGAGGAAATTCCTAGAATCCCTGTATCAATCATATCTGAATTATAGGCTGGTAATCCATAAGAGAATTTCATCATCCAGAAGTATTGGATCCAATTGAGGTAATCCTTGGAACCCATTATCCATAGATATTTTAGTGTATGAATCCACCTTGTGACATCATGAGATAATAATAATTATTATGCCTTGGGTTGGACACTTTCCCAGCCCATCTCATATAACCAAGGTGGGGATCTCAATTACATGACCTACCCCTACCACTCTATCCCTATTAATATCACCTAGTCGATTTGAGTTCTATGGTTACACCTAGAATCTATAACACCAATTTGTATATACTAACCCAATATAGGGTCAACATGACACTATGGAACTCACTGAGGTCCCCTAGGTCACATATCATCCTCGACACCACACATGGGCTCCTCAACCTCAATCTCATCCCAAAAATCCAACCATATCACTTAGAGTTCATAGGTTCCCTCGTCGACACTATAATCATATCAGGGACTCATTAACCTCTTAGGAAAATCTATACCATTAGACTTTTATGGAGATATATAATGCGTATCTCACTTCCCGAGTCTACTAGGTCAGTCCTCACATGGCCAGAATTTTCATGATCTACCTAGGGTACACCCAACCGACACTCACATATTAAAGGGGGTGGAACACTCACCCCACACTCTAATCAACAAGTCTCTATGGCTATAAGGTATCTCAAAGGTTAAAACATGGCCTACTCGGGCCAATAGATCCAACTCTTCACTCATCCCCACTCATGGGAACTAAGGTCACCAATATATGTCCACTATGATCAATTAATTCATTAAATTAATACCCCTATAGAATATGTGTGTCCAATGAAATACATTTTTAATGAATTTTTCATGCATTAGTTTTCTAGGTATCAAGATGCATACCAAGGCTCTATTTGGGCTCTTGGTTCTTACATCCATCCCTAAGCATTTATTTATAACTATTTTTTAATTTAAAGGGTCAACTAGACTCAATAGTGAGACCATATCCAACCCAAACTTTTCATATATAATTATTAAATAGTACAATATAAATATTTATTACATCAAATTATGATCTATGTAGAAATCATATAGGTTTAGTGTATTTGAAATCATGGACACATAAACAGATTATTCATAATAGATCTATATAATCTCTCACAAATATCTTCAAAACTATCAACATTCTTAGAAATAACTACTTACAAATTTTATTCATGACCTAAGGAAAGGAACCATAAGAAATGGTGAGCTCATATGCTCAGTAAGGGTAAACAAGATAAATAACAATGATCACATAAATATAACATGAGTATAAGGTTATAAGGACAAGAGTTTAAAATTTAAAAACCAAACATTGTATATCATTGATCAAATTATTCAGTTATGTTATAATACCTGATAGTCCATAAGACATGAATCATAAAGTAATTAGAGAAGATGATCTATGAGAGAAAAAAATTTGAATAAGACATAAGTTTGTGGAAACACATAATCATAGAAAATAATTTCATTAGTTAAATATCCCTTCCAAGACTATTATACTAAATTTTTTCACTCCCCATTTCATCATATCCTTAATCAGGGATCACTCCCAAAACTATCACAGTGGAAAAAGTCCCTTACTAAACTAGGAACTCTACCCATTCCATTCTATATTATCTCATGGGATATCGAAATTTATCGACTGCATTAAAGGGATATATAATTCAAGTACCACGCATCACATAAAGAATATAAGTCATATGTGTTCCATAATATCAAAAAACATTCATCATAACATAACCTATGAAAAGAAAATTTGTTTCCAAGAAATATCAACAATTCATCACAGCATATCCTATGGAATATAAACAGGTTTCATAAAAATATAATCACTATAAATCATCCATATAAAGAATAAATATTGTATTATTGAATAATTTCTTTAGTGAGGAATGATTATCATCAAAGGATGTTATCATAGATGAAAAATACCATTAAAATATCACTTATCATATTACTTGAAGAAAATACCCTTTTCATTTTGAAATCAATTATTTAAAATAAAAAAATCCATAATATTATGGAAAACATTTTATATGAAAATAAACTTGGAAGAATTTTATGTAAGTTTAAATCATTTATCTATAATAATAGTGTAAAATTCTATTCTTGTTGTATATCTTACAAAAATATTCCTTTCACAATTTTACTAAAAAAAGTTTAGAAGTAAATTGTTTGGAAAATGAAAGGAAAATTCATTTTAAATTATTTTTTAAAATTTAATCACAGGTAAAAATTAATCTAAAAAATCAAGGTATGAAATTAAAAATATCCTTGAATGTTTTTTATAATAGATGGGAATTTAATAAAATGGATTTTTGACCAAGGAAAGATAAATTTGGTTTTCTTTAAAAATATCCTTTAATCCTCCTGTGTTCTTAAAGAGTGGAAAATTAAAGGAAGACATGTAATAACTAAAAATAAATTTCTTTTAGGAAAAATAATGAGTTTTTTGAGTGTTATATCATAAAATTACATAATTTAAAACTTAATAATAAATAAAACTGATAAATAATGTGATTATAAGACGAATATCATAATTCAAATTTTACTCACTTGAAAATCACTCAAAAATCCTATATAATATATTTGAATTTTATATAATTATATATAAGAACTATTTACATATTTATGATATCATATATGCTCCAATTATAAATTTTTTAGTCCCATTAATTAACTCCATATTAAAATTTTCATTTTTAGATGTTAACTATTTCAATTTTTTATGAGGAATTTTGGTTCGGGGGTTATAGTCCTTGTATATTGATCATGGTTGCATCATATTCATAATTTTAATTATTTTATATATATGTATTATAAGTAATATATATATATATATAGCCATCTATAATGTATAGAAATAGAAAAATTAATTATACTGCTCACAGTTACGGTTGGTCGTACGTACGCATGAACGTTGTTTTCAATTTTCAATGGATGGAATGAAACAAAGGTAAATAATAATTCACCTTTATAGGATCATTATTATATCATATATATCATATATATTAATTTAAGGTAATTAAACCATTACTATAAATTAAAAATACATTTCAATCATAAAAACTAATTAACCATGTTCGAAATAAACATTTATATTTGTTCATAAAATATTTATATCCCTATTTGAATATATAAATTAAATTAAAATCAATAGAGTGATATTTTTTAATTTTCATTACATAAAATAATATATATGTCATATTCAAGGAAAACTACACCAAAATTCAATATATTTGAATATTTTATGAATATGTTCAAATTAATCATATCTAATGAAATAATAGTAAGCTTTGGATTGATTTTGGAACCTTATTTCATGGTTTTGACCCTATATTACCTATTTTACCATTATGAGGGTGAAAAATATTTAGCACAATTTATAATCATAATGACCAAAAAGTAAATGGGACTATTTATGAAATTTGAATCAATATATTTCAAATATTGTATCTATTTTTCAATTATATATCTCTACAATTGAATGAAATAAATTTTGATATTAATGTGAAAAATGTACTAACAAATTTTTTTTAGAAAAATGTGTCTTTAAGAATAAAAATTAAAATATATAAAAATCAGAATTATTTGTATTTTAAATGGAATCGACTAGATTTTTATAAATTAAATTTATCATCCCTCATTTTATAAAATTATCAAAAATATAATGGGACTTTTAAATTACTTGGTCTAATTAAAATAAATGATTTTATTTGAAAAATATGTATTCTTCAATATTAAATTAAGAATCTCTAATTTAAAAAAAATCCCAAAATATCACCCTAATTTAATGTAGTAATGATTAATTCAAAATTAAATTTCAATTTTAAAAATACATTTCCAAAACTATGGAGAAATTAAATATATTATTTACTAAAAACCATTTTTAAGGAAAATGTAATTTTGAAGCATGCAATGACTTTTCTAAAAATTTAATACTTAAATATTTTATTTATCTAAAACCTCTATACATTTAATTTTTTAAAATATTTTTATTATTATTCATGCCATTAATTTAATAGCATTGTTATAATAGTATATTATATTATGATTCATTTATACTCTAGGTTTTGTGTATCACAAGCTATCGAAGCAATTAAATTTCTTTAAAAAGAAATATATCACAAAATATGTGGGTATTGCATTATACCCCATTAAAATGATTTTTTTTCGTAAATATTTTATTACTCTGATACAAAAAATAAGGATATCTCTACTTCATCACATCCTTGAGTTATCATGTAGCTTCTTCAAATTTTTACCTCCACTTGAGATCTTTAACGAGGTGAGTAGTATTGTTCCATATCACATTATCTCTAAAAACCAAGATTTATATATTTTTTAATTTATAATAAACATCATGATATAATGGTACAACCTATGAGCTCAGTTCATGCGAAATATTAGGTATATAATTCTCTAGAAGATATACACATCATGAACTTGATAGAGGTTCAGTGGAAGAACATAGTGATAAGCTACTATCACTAATCAATCTACAATCTTGAAGGGGAAAATATACTTAATTATTATCCTTACCTTATTTTCAAATCTCATAACCCTATTCCATTGAGAAATTATTAGGAACACCTTAAAACCAACTTCAAATTTTATATTTCACCAATGATTATATGAATAGCATTTCTGTCATCTTTGAGCATCCTTGATGTGTTTTTGAAAGGTTTTGACTTTCTCTTCCATTTCATCTACTAGAACAAGTCCCAACATCATTCTTTTGGGAACATTATCTGAGTACATTTATGTTCTATAATTATTTCCATATAGGTCTTCATAGGAGTCATCTAAATTCTAGAGTGAAAGATATTATTTTAAGAAAACTTTAGTATAGTAAGGTGTTGATCCCAATCACCTTGGAAATCCATAGAAAAAGATCTCATTATATACTCTGGGATTTTAATGGTTCTCTCAAACTAACCTTCTCTCTAAGAATGATATGTAATACTAAAACTCAACTATATATCCAAATCCTACTTAATACTTCTATACAACATCAAGGTAAAATTTGAATCTAAATCAAATATAATATAATGTGGTATTCATGAAAACATACCAATTTAATATATATTCTAATAAAAATATAAATAGAGAAAATTAATCAAACATGAATGAGATATTTTAACTTTGTAAAGAGATCAACTATAACCAAAATATTATTATAGACTTTAAAATTTTCATGGAGTCTGATGATAATACCCATGTATATTTTTTCCCATTTCTATTTTGGTAAGTGAAATTTTGGTAATATACCCATAGACTTATGTCTAGTAGCGTTAATTTTTTGGAATAAAAATAACTGAAATACATAATTTTCAATTTCTATTTTCATGTTATCCCACCAAAAATACTCTTTTATATCTCTAAAAATCACTATAATTCTAATATTAATAGAGAATTTTGACCAATGAATAAAAACCAAAAGTGCCTTCATTAAATCTGGTATGGATGGGACACATAAAATGTTCTCAAACATTATCATTCCATCACAATCACTATTGATCTTCAGAAAATTTCTCACCTTCTTTTTAAGCTCTACACCTTCCTTTTGTGCCCCTTTAATTTTCACTTGGATAGATGGTTCAATGCCCATTTTATCCAGATAATATTTATCACCTTATTAGATTTTTCTAGATCCATCCTCTAAAAATAATGAAATATGAGGCCTTTTATGACCCTCATCATATATAATATATCATTATACTTTCAACTCAAAGCATCTGCCACCTTTTCACCCCTCCCAGGGTGGTAATGTGTTGAGGAGTCATTATATTTAATAATCTTAAACCATCGTATCTTGTGAATATTCAATTATTTATAAGTGAATATATATTTTAATCCTTTATGATCAGTATATATGTCATGCCTTTCTCCATAAACATAATTCCTCCATATATTTATTGCATAAATATCTGCAGGTAACTCCTAATCACGAGTCAGGTATTTTTTTCTCATGAACCTTCAGTTGGGATGAGGTATAAGGTACTTCCATATAGTTTTTCATGAGTAAACATCCCATTCCTATATTTGATGCATCAGTACAGAATACAAAACCTTCTCCACTATATGGTTTTTTAATCTCAAGTTTATTGTTGAACCTTCTATTGAGTTCCTCAAAACATTCCTCACATTCATCTATCCAAATGAACTTGGATCTGTTCTATTTGAACATGGTAATTGGATTTTACAACCAAGAAAAATTCTCCATAATGCATCAATAAAATCTATCCAAAAAAATAAAACTATAGATCTTGGTCATAGTGGTTGGTTTGGAAAAATATTATAAAAAATACCACAAACTATTCATGGTAATCTCTAAAGACTCTATTAATTTAATCTAGAAATATTTTGGTATAATTTGTAAGAACAACGGGAAACTATAAATTCATATTTTCTATATCTCATATGGAATATTTTCTTGGGTATGTCTTCACTTTTAACCCTTAATTAATAGTATCCAATTCAAATATAAATCATGGAAGAATATTTTTCTCCTCATAATTGATCAAAAAATAGTCAATACGGGGTACAGAATAATTATTCTTGATTGGGATTTTGTTAAGTTCTCAATTACAAATGTAGATTAATATTTATCCATATATATTCTAAATAAAAATAACACTTTAACCCTATGGTTATGAATTTGGATGAATTAATCCCTTATGAAAATTATCTTTGAGTTTCTTCCTTAATCTTGAAAGCATAATCATGTTCATTCTATATTGAGACCTTGAAATAGGTGTAGCACATGGTATGAGTAATTTGTAAAACCCAACCTCATGATTTAGAATAATATTAGGAAATTTTTCTAGAAAAGTATCAACAAACTCCCATATAATTAATATATATTTTATGTTTAGTTTATCCCCAACCATTTTAGATATGTAGACTTTTTGAATAAGAATTAAGACATATATAATGGATTCAATTTCCATTATATTTCCATATTTATCTTTTCACTTATAAATGATCATAGGCTTGTTTGTAACATCAAAAGTGATTTCCATTCCTTAAATATTGATGTGGGATTCATGTAAAGAAATCCAATCCATGTTTCAGATAATATTAAATTTAAATAGGGAACGAATAACAAGATTATGAGTAATAAAATTACCACAAACTTCTATTATAGAAGAATCCTAGACTCAATATGTGATCATTATATTATTATAGGTCTTCAATACAAATTCAACATCTAATTATAGTGGTGACATTATGACACCTTAAAAAAATGTTCAATTATAAACAATTGGGTAGATCAAAAATAAAATATGATATTTTCTATTCCTAATAGAATGGTAAGTATCTTTTCACAACATTATTATCCATCCACACATAATCAATATTAATTTCATTATATTTCCATTTTTTTAGGATTAAGAGGTTACTATTGTTAATAATCATCATGGACCTTTGTATTTGATTACTAGTTAGTATAATTCCCTTACTTATTTTATTTGAAACATAGGAGTGTATGTGGTGCTCTCTCTAGGCCTCTCACTCACTTCTTCCACAGCTTCTATCTCGGGGTTTCCTTTCTCTTGATTAGTGTCTCCTAACTCCGGGGTTATGACCACATATCACGACGGCTCTGCTGATCAGTTCTGGCGTACTGGATCCCATTTTTTATCCTGTTCGTTGTTCTTCCTGGTGGTTTGGGATGTGCTCGTGGTTGCGATCGGTACACCGGGGTTCCTGGAGCCATTCCCCTCTTTGGATCTGCTGGTTTCTTAGGGTTTTCTCTTACCTTGGTTCTTCGTGATTGATTTGGTGGTTTTTTTCTTTCATCCACTCCGTCAGAGATGTCGAATCATTCGTTATTGGATTATCTGCTCACTGTATTTTTCATTTCAGTTATTGTTTTTTTTTCATGATAGATGGATTAGTAATCGATTTAGTGCGGTCGTAAGCCTCATAACTGTTCATGTATCTGATGAATTTGATATTTATGTTCGTGGTGTATTTGGTTTTGAGGTTTCCCCATGGAAAGTAGGATGTTACTGCATAGGGTTCTTTACCTGTTGAGTCCATCGCCCACTCAAACTTTGCCCTGACTACAAGTTGATTCTCCCTATTCCAAGTATGAATGGTGCGATGGTGCAAAATGGGGTTTTGGGAGGTGTTGTTCGAGTGTCTGATGGCTTTCCAGGAGGTGCAATGGGAAATGGATTACTCTCCTTAGGCTACGCTGCATGTTTCATTTGGTTTGGGTGTTTTTCTGGCTTGGTCTGGTTCGACGAAGATGATGGAAAACTATGTGTTGTGCCACCTGCATACTGAGGTCGGTGACGAGGGTTTTTCTATGACTGGAACTATGTTGGGATGATCTCTGGAAGGTTGCTCTGGCAGGGATGGATGATGATGATGATGAAGTTGTTAACCTATGATGATGGCAGATGGCTGACTACGTGACCGACTAATGTGGGTGTCTCGTGGTTCGAGTCCACCTCGGGGTTGGTAATTGTTTTTTTAATTTCAAATTTAGCTTTTGGTTTTTTGATCCTGGATCCCGCCTAATGTACGTCGTTACGCTTAACCTTGAAGTGGACAGTCAGAAAATCAAATATAAATATAAATTTCAGTCATTATGTGGTGAATTCTATGGTGCTTTATCTCCATCATTAGATAACTTATTCTTCCCCTCACATAAGAATTTTATTCTTTAATAACATTGATTTCTAAACATAAAACAATAACCTATTTCCTTAAAAATTTCCTACATGTTTCCTTCCACACTTTGAGTATAAATGAAATCTCATCTTCTTCTCTACATAATTTTCATAATTTACTTTGAATTCCATCTTTATTTTCATAACAAAACATTGAGATAGATGGGTAACTACAATCTCAATTTCTACCTTGATATCAAACTGAGAAATTCTGTTAAAGGTAAGGAATTCCCTTTTGTATAATGCTTTTTAGAGTCATGGGTTTAATCCACTAAAGAATTTATCAACCATTGTATCACCCCAATTTTTCTATAAGGTATGACACCTTTAAATTTTTGTATTAATATTTATTTTAATTCTTATGAATTTTCCTAAGAGTATAAGAAAGTGATTGAGAGAAATTGGGGATTTTTCAAAGCCTAGAGCTTTGAAATATGGAGAGGTTATTTGAAGTGCATGGTTGGTGCATGGTTAGTAGTACTCATGCAGCTCAACCAAGTGTCCCATATTTAAGGTAACAGGGTTTGAAAAAACATGTGAGGGAGGCAACATAACCATTTGAAAACTGCAGACATGTTGTAGAGGGGACCCTCATGGGTTGTGCATGGTTTAGAAAACATTGCACATAGCCCTTACCCTTAGTGCCACATAGGCAGTGACCCTATATAGTGGTAGCATAGTTTTTCCAAACTCTATGGGATATTAATAAGAGGGGTATCCATGGATAGTGACTATTTCACAGTTTATGAAAGGTTTTTTCAATCATGCATCCAAACTATGATACCTATTAATGTAATTTAAAATTACATTTTTTACCTTCTATTCTTTATAACATAAACTTTCATATGCCTCTTTATTTCTCCAATAGCTTCTTCCCCTCCCATTGAAGCTCCTCCATGCCTCAAGCTAGGTTTTGAGGTTTCTTCCTCATCGAAAATCTAAATAATGTTCTTTTCATAAGGTTAGATCCCTATCTGTAAGTGATTTGATCAACTTCCTTCCTTTCTCAATTTATCACTCCATCTATAGCGCAATATCTATGTGTGATAATATTCCCTATTTTTATGGTATTTTTCTATTCTTCCATTTTTTTTGTTTAGAAAAAACCAAGGGATGATACTCAACAAGTGTTCATATAACGCATTAAGGTAGGTGTTCTATGACTTTTCATTCAAGTCTCATCAATTTATAATTTTATTTATTGTTCCATACTCTAGTTTCACCCATGCCTTCTCCTAAAATTAAATTTTCCTTAAATTAGTCGTTTTATTTGAAATTTAAATTCCCTATAAGAACCTGTTATTATCATTGGAGGTAAAAGACCTCTACTGGATACACCCCCTTGGGTGTTACATGTATATGCTTATATTCCCACTTATATTTCATCAACCAAAACACCCATTAGTGTGTTTATATTAACTTCATCATGTGATTTGATTAATTTAAATTGATAAATTGACACTTTATGATTGGGAAACAATATTTAGCATGGCTATTTTTTAATTTAAATCAAATTATTTCTTGTCTGACACCTTATATATAAATTTTTCATTATTTAATGAAAATGTAGGTATTTATTTATATAAATTTAATTAATCAACATGGTTATCAGATGACCTTGGTTATTTTATTAAATATAGGGCTCATATTACTGTTATAGATCATTATTTATTATAGGAGTTGTCAAACTCAATCCAGCCTTAGATTATTGATGAAACTCCTTAGTGTAGTACCAATTAATTACTTGAATCATATCTGGATATTTGGAATGCCTTAGATACCCTCCTAGGATTCAGCTGATTTCCTCAGACTGGAACCTCCTTAAATACTTCCCTTGGGCCCTAGTCATGCTTAACCTAGGATTTACTATGGATATTCTCCATATACATGGTTAGAAATTACTATAGTGTAATTCCTCAAGTGTTCTCCTTATATCACACTCATACCTCTACATTGGGATGCATTTTTATGTTATGTGAGATGGATTGACCTTTTAAGGTGAAGGATTCCTTGATTCCTCTTTGATCTTACATTACTATTATTATGAATTGGATACCCTAGTATCACATTTGGTGCTATTTATGATTACTTAAACTAGTACAATGTGGTTATACATACTAGAACCTATCCTCTTGAAGGTTTATTATTTATACCATGTCAGCATGTGTCGAAGTAAGTGTAGTCAGTTAGGCGTCCTATGAGGAGTCTGAGCCTAATCTGATTATTATTTCACACATGTTATGTCACTGCATTTCTTAATATATGCACATTACTGCTTTTATATTTTTGGACTGGAATTTTATGGATTCCATTTGTGGTGACCTACTAAGTATATATCACACTCTGTTTGGGCCACCATTTGGCACATGAACAGACTTCATGGATATAGGCAGCGATAAGGTAAAGTTCCCTAACATGGATTTTTGATTGATTTTAACATGGGATTTTGGGAGTTTGAGGATAATCCTTAGTCCATCATGATATTATAGATAGAATTTTTAGTCTTTTGTTTT
The DNA here is from genome assembly GCA_963277665.1 of Viscum album. NCBI lineage: Eukaryota > Viridiplantae > Streptophyta > Magnoliopsida > Santalales > Viscaceae > Viscum > Viscum album. The sequence goes on from OY728148.1 coordinate 47,170,620, forward strand.
TTATATGCATATATGTATGTATTCATGGATTTTTTATAGCTTCATGAAATAATCATCATTTTGTATATGGTCCCACTTTTGGATGAATATATTATTACAGTCTTGACAATTTACCTTCATTAATATAGTTTATTTATTATTATTTTACTATTTATTCATTTATTATCACTAATTTCCTACTCTAATCATGAGGGTATAGTCTTCCAACTATACCACCTTTGACCCTCGTTGTTAGTCAGCAGCCTCTGGCATATGAGGAGGCACACTTTCAGCCATTTGATTTATGAGGTTTAGGGAATTATGAGTGAACTAGGTGGGGTATGTTACAAATTGGTATCAGATATTCTTTTCTATTATCTTATTGTTTGGGTTAATAGGAAGGAAACTATGTTGTGTCTAAATTTTATAATGACCCTATGTATAAGAGTAGTTAACTCATATATGGGGGAAAATCCAAATTGTCTAGGATGGGTATTGATGATCTGGATTATTAGTATTATGGTTGTACTGATTTTACCATTGGGTGATGCACATGGATTGTTAAATTTATTATTATTGTGGAATTTAGTTTTACCCTTGGCCCGGTATGGAAAGGAGGTAGTGTCTCATGCATCATTATAAGAAAGTGTGGATTTATATGTAAGGCATTATTCTATTCCACATTTACTTATTGCATGAATTATCTATTTCATATTCATTATTCCATGATAGTTATATTTGATATTATTATAATGTTTGTTGATGGGATAAAATAATTAGAATAACTGAAGTGTATGTATCAACCTAAATAGTGTTTTCTTATATATCTTGATAATGGAAACTTAACTCGCTAATTATAGTATGTTTGAGACATAGACCATTAGTCAAATGAGTTAATTTTTAGTTGGTTACAATTACAAGTACGATAATTTCAATTTAAAGAGTGTTTGTGACTCTATAAATAGGGAATGGTGATCTATCAAATTGAACCAAATTAAAATCTAGTTGCAGTTAAATGTAGTACTATTTTCAACTAATAATGTTTTTACCTTATTTTGTGGGAATGATAACTAGGCCTTGAGATATATATATATATATGGATATACATAATGATGTATTTGGGAAGTGTAAATTCTAAATTCAAATGGAAATGGTTTCCATTAAATAGTTATTCTAATTGTAACTTAAAGGGTGTTTTCCTCTATAACTTGTAATTAACACAACATATATCAGAACCCCTATTGTAAAACAGAGAACACGAACCAGACTTGAAAATATTAGTGCGATGTAGTAAGTAAATCTAGCATTTTATTATTGGTGTATATGTCACTTAGACCTGGATTTGAGAGAAGGCAGAGTGGTGTGACTCTTTTATTGGAAGACTTGTACCTATTTTATTCTATTATTCGAAATTTTTTTCATTGTTAAATCATATTGAAGGTATTTTATTAGAATTTATATAGCTAGTCCACCATTAAATACTCATATTGAGTGCTTGGAATTTTTTAATGACCATATTCCTAAATTTGTTGGACCTAGACTTCCAATAGTGCCACCTACAACACCTCCAGTTATACCTAAATTTAGTGTTGAAACCTAATTTTGACAGGGTTTCCAAAAATTTATGTAGACTAACATGGGAAATCCATTGCATTACCCTACTATCATAGAGATAACGTGAGAGTTTCAGAAGCAGCATCCACCAAAATATTTATGGGATGGCGGTCAATAGGCTGGTGAGGCATGGCTAGAGGCTATGTTGTCTATCTATGAGCATCTAGAGTTTTCTATGCAGAAGAGGATAAATCTACCATATTATATGATTCTTGCTTCTGAAATGTATTTTTAGGATGTTATTACTCAAGTAGACCACTATCAAGATATGGTTTTGAGATATTTCTAGTCTTTCTAGTATTACTATTTCTTTTGGGAGATACTAAGAGATGAAAGAGATAGGGAATTCCTCCACCTAGATAAAGGATCCCTTTAAGTTATTGATTATTTAGCTTACTTTTCTGTGATTTAGTTTTTCCCCTTCCTTCACAACTGATGTGATTTTTAGAGTGATACAGTTTGAGGATGGGCTTAGGTATGTCATACAGTATCAGATAAATGTTTTTCGTTTGTCTTCTATTTCAGGAATTATGAATCAATACCTTATCACTATCAAAAATATGTGCGAATTTGGAAGTACAAGGGATAATGGTTTGGTGAAAATACAAGGTAGTAGTCCATCCAATGGCGGGAAACATCATCTATATAATTCTCAATAGATCAATGGAAATTAGAGTATTTGTAATGGTAGTTTTAATATATACCATCACTGTGGGAGATACGTTCAGGTGAAGCCTTGTTTTGACCAATATTCGGTTGATTGTCGATATTATTGAAAACTGAGGCATCTTCAATGTTTTTACTAGAACTTACCATATATTTTTATTTAAAGATGACATAAATCATCTCCACCTTCTATAATAGGAATAGTGGCTTCATTCCAGGACAGAAGCTAGACTACCACTTGTCGTACATCCTGAAAAGGTGAACCTGTTTGAGGAGGTCAGACTCAAGATACATAGTGCTAGATGACTGAACCTGCTCTAGGTAGTCAGTTTGAAGATCATGGTCACAAATATGGCTTGTTATATTTTTTATATCCTATAACTGCGAAGCAGGTTGTTGGGTCATCTATGGTATGAGGTATAATTTTTTAGCCTCTACATTAGTATATGCACTTTTTGATATAGGTTCTTCACATTCTTTTATCTCTATATATATCATGGAAATCCTTGGGCTTAAGGTATGTATTTTTTTGTAATGAAACGTTGTACTTTTTTGTAATATGATTAGAATGTGTATTATAGTGAAAGGAATTCCCCTTGAGGTTGTAATCTAGCATTTCTTATGGGACCTCATCATCCCTGAGATTATGGTCTTCGGTATCACGCTCAGGATGGCCGTTTTGGTCCCCCTATCTTGCTTATATGGACTAATATCATGGAATTGAACCATTTAAATCACTATAGGGTGGTATCTATATTCACATGGTTGAATGGGATGTCTATAAAAATAGAGCTACCCCAGACCATCATGGTTTGGGCAGTGTAACAACCAAGATATCTAGCTTGTATTAGGATGACTAGGGAACACATTAAGATGATTTCCCCCATATAATATATCATTTTAGGGATATTTTAGCTAATTATTTTTCAGGATTACCTCCTGAGATATATGTGTGATTCTTTATCATGATAATACTAGGGTAGCACTGGTATCCATTCCTCCTCATATGATGGAACCTACTGAGATTGAAGGGCTCAAAGGGTAGCTAGATAACTTGGAAGATAATGGTTTTATATGGCCCAGTACTTCTCCTTGGGTTTAACCTATCCTTTGCTCCATGAATAATGATGGTACCCTCAAGGTTTATGTGGATTTCCATTATTTAAACTAGTTTATGGTTAAGAACATGTGTCCACTACCTCAAATAGATTACCTCTTTAACTAGCTCTGAGGAGTGAGGGTTTTTTCTAAGATAGATATGTGGTTGGGATAACACCTTGAATAATTTATACCTTTGAAAATACCTTATGAAATTTTTCAGGGTATGTATGGTCTTTATGAGTATTTAGTTATATCTTTAGGTTTAACATAGTTCCTGTTGTTTATTTTGGCTTTGGTGAATCAGTTTTTTCACTCGTATCTAGATTCATTTGTGGTAGTATTCATGGATTATATCATGGGGTATTCTTATACTTTACACTAAGAATAAATATATTTTGAGATATTACTAAATACAATAATATAGAATTGTATGTTTGTTATTCTCATCAGATACCACTTTCGGATAAAAAAGGATCACTTCCTAGTTCACATCATTTCAGAGGAAGGAGTGTTTATTGATCCAAATATGGTTAGAGTTGAAGTTACCTGAGAGTATCCCAATATTATTTATTAAATACATAGTTTCCTAGGGATATATGGATATTACATTCACTTTATTAAGTAATTTTCATTCCCAAAAGAACCTCTTACGGGCTTAAATATGAAGGGTATGATCTTCATATGGACATATTCTTATGAGATTGCCTTTCAGGATCTAAAAGGGATATTAAATTCAGCACCAATCCTTATTCTTCTAGAATAATTCAAATGATATATAATCTATTAGTACGAATCAAACATCGGGTTAGGAAAATTTATGATGTAGGGAGATCAATTCATGGTCTGTGGGTCTCATTATTTGAGGCCACATGAGAGGAATTGCCTGAGGTATGATCTCGAGCTAGCAAATTTAGTTCATGACTTGTGTGGTTAGAGGCATTACATTCCTGAAGATCAGTTTATATTGTTTGAGGACCACAAGAGTGTCATGTAAATATTTACATAGCAAGAATTAAATCTCAGATATTTGTGGTGGTTTGAATATCAATAGTCCTTTTATTTCGAGCATACATATATAGTGAAGAAAGGTAATGTTGTACTGGATTCTCTACGATAGAGGATTTAGACACAAGAATTTTTAGAGGCCAATAGTGAGTGGTAGTTGGTGGCCCTATTTTTTGATATTAAGATAAATGTTTATGAGAATCACATGCAAATTAACATTATATATTTAGTAGTAAACATATCACTTATATACTTAGTGAAGATGAGAAAACTATAGTATCATGACAACCTAGTCCTAAGGAAGAGTGTTTTAGTGGGGAACATCCACCATGATGAATCATTTATGAGGATGAGGTATTTCACATCCATGGACGTGTTTAGTGTCCTACAAAAATCTATGTAGAATTGATGATGGAGTCGTATTCTTCTATTTGGGAAGTAAACCTTGGTATTATAAAGATGTGTCATGATCTACATCACTAATACTAGTGGTCTAGTATGGAAAGAGATATAACTAGATTTGTTACTAAGTGTTCTTCCTATTAGCAGGTAAAGGTAGAACACCAGTGACCAACAAGGATTCTATATCCATTTCTCTTTCCTTGATGGAAATTGTATGATGTCACCATGAACATTATGACTGTATTACTGAGATCACCTCAGGGTGACGATGTTATATGGGTGATATTCAACATGATCACAAAAGTCTACCACTTTTTACATACCAATGTGACATTTTTAGGGGATGAGCATGAAAGGATCTATGTCCAAGAGATTATCAGACTTCATGGAGTCTTGTAGATTATTATGTTTGATAGGGACACTCATTTCAATTCTCCGTTCGAGAAAGGGTTGTGCATGGTGTTTGGTAAATAGGTACTTTTGAGTAAAAAATACTACCATCATATCTATAGATTATCTGACCATATTATATGGCTGTTATAGGACATGCTCTGGGCATGCATCCTAGATTTAGTAGGCTCTTGGGAGAGACACATACCTCTTATTGAGTTAGATTACAATAACATCTTCCAAGAGACTATAAATATGGATCCTCATTATTTTTTATATGGTAGGCCATGTCGATCACCTATATATTGGTTAGAGGTATGGGAGACAACACAACATAAACCCCATATTATTTAGGAGTCTTTATAGTAGGTTTAGATTATTAGGATGTGAATGGATACAACTCGGTCTAGAGAGAAGTCATATACTAATCTTCATCACTAACCTATGGAGTTTTATTTAGAGGATCAAGTATTCTTTTCAGTATATACTAGATTAAGGCATCAATGGTTTAGCTAGTAATGTAAGTCTTCATCTCATTTTATTGGAATTTTTGTGATTTTGGAGAGGGTCATACTAATTACGTATTAGATAGTACTCCCTGAGAGATATAGAGATGTGCATGATGTGTTTTACATATCATAGTTGTGTTTATACTACTCATACCCATCACATGTTTTCTATCCCAATAAGTTGGAACTAGTTGTTGATTCTTATTTTGAGGAGCACCATATTCATATCAGGGAATAGAGAACTAAGTCTCTATAGTGTATTTCAGTTCCTTTATTTCAGGTTTTATTGTATCATTTCCATGTGTAAGATGTGACTTAGGAGTGGGAGGATGATGTATGTGCCAAGTGGATTGATCTTTTCTCATATGGTGTTATACTACCATCAAAAGGGAAACTCGACGATGATTTATCTTAATTGGGGGAGGCTATAACACCATATTTTTTATATGAGATGCAAAACCATTAAATTTCAATTCTAATCTTTACTGTTATTATTATAAATGTGTATAAGAGTTTTAGGAAGGGTTTAGGAGAGTCTATGGATTTTTCATAGCCCGAATAATTGAAATTTGGAGAATTTTTATGATGTGCATGATTAGAGATAGTTCCTAGTAATAGTGTAGGTCAACCATACAAACCATATATAAGGTAGAATAGTTTGAAAATTGTACAAGGGAGGTTACATGGAAATGTGGAAAAACTAAAGACATGTTGCAAAAAGGACCTATATGGTTTTTTATGGTTTGGTAAACTATATTCCTAGACCGTACCTTTAGTTTCACTTAGGTATTGGCCTCACATGGTTGGAGCATAGATTTTTTAAACTGTATAGGATAGTCATATGATGTTTCCCATAGACAATGACTTTTTTCTGGTTGGAGCACAATTTTCCCAACTTTGTGGCCAAACTATGTGGCCTATTCAAGTTTGGTGAAGTTATATTTTTCTTTTCTATTCTTTAAAACATAAACTTTCTTCTTCCGCCTTATTCCTCCAGTAGTTTCCTCTCATACCATTGAATATCCTCCATGCCTCAAGATAGTATTTGAGGAATCTTCCTTGCTTAGCATCCAAATTAAATTTTGATTGTCACGTTGGATCATCATCAGTAAGTGATTTAATCTAATTATATACTTATTGAGTTTATCACTCCATCTATAGAGAAAATCATATTCAATATAACTAGCTCTATATTTAGGGTATTTATATATTCTTTTATTTTCCTCCAATTCATACCAAAACAATGTCTGATAATTGATGAGTGTTCATATAACACTATGAGGTATGTGGTCTATGAGTTTTCCCTCAAGTTTCATAAATTTATAACTATTGATGTTGTGTCGCATTCTAGTTTCACCAATGATTTTACACCAAAATCATTTTTTCTTAAATTGGTTGTTTAATTTGAAATTTTAATTCCCTATTGGACCATATTATTATCATTGTAGGTTAATGAACTCAATTTGAGGCACCCCTTGGTTTTTCTATCAATTTTATTATATTCCAACATAAATTTTATCAACAAAAACATTAATTTTTATGTTTAGATTATCATAATCAAATGATTTTGTCAATTTATATAGATGAATTAACACATTCTTATTGGTAAATCATTTCTAGAATGCATATTATTAAATTGAAATCAAATGATTAATAGTGTGACACCTTATATAGCCATTTTCATTATATAATTAAAAGGTAAGTAAATTAATTATATAAAGTGAATGAATTATCATGGTTATCACATGGACGTGGTTATTTTATTAAACCTAAAGTGATTCTATATATTATGGATCATTATCTTGATATATGAGTAGTTATACTTGAGTTATCCTTTGATTTCCAAGGGAATTCCCTAGACACTCAGAGGACACCACCATTATTCATTGGGCTGGTTTCCAAGGAAGATAACCACCTTGTAATATGGTAAATGTATTATTTATATGTGACCTAATCATAATAGTATTTAAGATTCAATTTACACATATTTGGATATTTAGAATTCCTCATGTACTCTCTTAGGATTCCGATGATGTCATTGGATAGGAGGTGCCTTGGTACTTCCCTTAGTCCCTAATCATGCTTAAACAAATATTTACTATGTAAATCCTCCATAGACACTATTAGACATTATTACAATGTATTTCTTTGGGTGTTACCCTTGTTAAACACTCATACCCCTTAACTGGGATACATGGTTTTTGTGATGTGAGCTGTATCAACCTTCTAAGGTAAATGATACCTTGATTTTTATTAGATGCTTCATTACGATTATTATGAATTGGATGCCCTAGTATCAACTTGAGTCCTATTTATTATTACCTAAACTACCACAATGTGGATATAAATACTAAACCCTAACTTCTTTCAAGTTAAAACTTAAAAGATTACTAAGAATGATCTAAATTATGTATGCTCGGTCAGGCATCCCATGAGAAGTCAGAGCCTGATGTTATTATTATTTCATGCATGTTATTGAACTTCATATCTTTATAACTTTACACTTGAAATTTTATATCCACATACTATATTTGTATTTATGTCATTTGTGGTGGCCTACTAATTATATCCCACATCCTATTCGAGTCACCTTTGGGTGCCTAGATAAATATCATGGATGTAGGTAAGGACAAGGGAAAGTGCCTGGAAATCGATGATTCATTGATTTTAACATTAGGATTTGGGAGTGTGGGATCAATCCTTGGATCATGATGCTATTTTAGATATCCTTTTTTGTATTTTTTTTATGTATGTATGTACATATTCTTTCGTTTTGAAGAGCATCATGACATACTCCACATTTTAATATTGTTCTACATGTATATTGATGTATTATTATTATAAAGATGATTTAACTTCATTAATTTAGTTTTATTGATTATGTTTTCACTATTTATTCATTTGTTATCATAATTTTTCTACTCTGATCATGAGGGTATTGTATCTCCATCGTACCACCTCAGACCCTCCCTACTATTCAGCATCATCTGGAATACAGGGAGGCACTCTTAAAGTCATGTTACCAATCTGGATTGGTTACTTATGAGTGAACTGGTTATGAAACATTACAACCTTAATTTTAGGCTAGATTATAATACCATATGTATACCTCACAAGTCTTGTAAAATTTTCCTCATATATACTAACAAAATAATCATCCTTCTGATTTTACTCTAGAAATTCTTTCTCCATTTTCATATGAAGAATATGAGGAAAGTACTTATTAAAAAATAATCTCCAAAATGCATCCCACTCCTTGGAGTCGATTCTTTACCATTTAATCATGTTCTTGATAAGAGTACACCAATTATATAATTTCTATTACAGATGTTAAATATCCCAAAAAAAATTTTCATGTTCTAAAAACTATAGAATAAAAAATATATTTTCAGTGGTAGTGAGCCATTTTTCAAAAACTAGCGGATCATCAACCCCACTAAAATAATGTAGATTTTTCCTCATGAAGGAATCAACAAAAAAATTTCTATCCTCTTATAATTTTGATGCTCAGTATGATTCATATATTGAAAAATTTATGTAGGAAGAAAAATTGTATTTTCTATTCCATCTTTTTTATAATTTGGTTACTTATGAGTAAAATTATTGTATTATCCATTAAATTTAGTATTAAAAAAATTATTTTGGGTTTTAGTCTGTTAAATAAAATCAAAAATCATAATATGAAAGAGAATAATCATAGTGGAAAACAACATAATATCTACCCTACCCAAACATTAAATTTTATCTTATATTTATACTTATCCTGATAGTTCTCACTAAATTTGTCTCATTTTTTTTCAAATGGTAACTAAACCTTATTCCGATAATAACTATAACAACCCAAACTTTTCATACATAAATATTACATATTATTATAATAATATTCAATAAATAAAAATATGATCCACACCAGAATCATATAGGTTTAGTGTCTTTGAAAACTTGTATACATAAATAGCTTATTCATAATAGATCTATATCACCACCCAATAAGATATTTAAAACTATCACCCTTACTAAAGATATTATTATTAAAAAAATCTGCATAACCTGGGAAAGAAAACATAAGAAAGGGTGAGCTCATATGATCAATATGGGTAAAAAAGAGAAATATTGGGGATCACATAATTATAACATGATAATGAGGTTAAAAAGACATGAGTTTAACATTTAATGTCCCTACCCTATATATCCTAGATTATAGTTTTGAGTCCAGGCATAAAGATTTATAGTACATAAGACATTAATCGTAATGAAACCTAAGAAGATGATCTATGATAGAATGTCATTGGCATAAGACATAAGTTTTTGGCCTACACATAATCATATAATTTATTTGTTTATTCAAGGATCATTTCCAAGATTATCATACTGGATTGGGTATACATCGCATTCCATAATATCCTTTTTCAAGGTTCATTCTTTAGGCTATCATAGTGTAAAAACTCCCTTACAGAACTGGGTTCACTCCCCATTCCAATCTTAATTATATAAAGATATGTCTAACTTTTTCAAACGAGTTATAGGGTTAAATAATTCTTAGAACACGTGAAAAATAATAAAAATCATTTATATGTGTTCCACAAGATCATTAAACATTCCTTAAATAGTAACATGTGAAAAGGAAATGGGTTTCATAAACATTTCAACATTTCATTATAATATAACCCATGGAAAATAAATTGTTTTAATAAACATATCTTCACCATAAACTACCCAAATAAAAAATAATTATTGTATTATAGAATCATATCCCCAGTAAATTATGTGTTCATGATGTTAGTAAATTACATTCATGTCATGTATTTAAAAATAAATATTCCTTTCATATTTTCATTAAAAAAAGATACAAGTACCTCATTCATAAAAGGACAAGAAGATTGATTTTAAACTATTTTTTAAAAACTTAATCATAGGAAAAAATTAAATTAAAAAATATTATGAGAATATTAAAAAATTATTGAATTTTTTTTCAGAAAACATATATATAGATGATAACTAATTCTTCACTAAAGATAGAAATAAATTTGGTTTTCCCTAAAAATATTATATAAATCTAATGATTATATAAAAAGATTAAAATAAAATTATAAAATGTAATATCTATAAATTATAATAGGATAATAAAATTCCTGAGTTTTTTTATAGTTTTATCATAAATGTTTATTTTAAAAAAATTAATCATAAATAATGAGATTGTAACATAAATCCCTTACCTCAAGTTTCAATTTCATAGAAATCGCTATATCCTCCAATATATTAAATTTAAAATTGTTATAATTCTATAAAAATTAATTTACATACTTATGGTATCATGTATATTCCAATTATAAATTTTTACACCCATTTTTTACTGAATCCTTATTTAAATCATCATTATCAAAAGTTAACTATTTCATTTTTTTTATGAGAGTTTCAATTCATTAGTTTCATCCATTATATTTTGGTCATGCTTCCATAATTTATATAATTTTAATCATTATATAGATATTATATATAATCATTATATATATTTAGCTTCATCTATAAAGAATGGATATAGAAAAAATAATTACACTATTCATGAAGATTGTAGGTCGTACGTACATATAAACACTATTTACACTTTTAAATGGATGAAAATAAAGAAATAAAAACAATAGATCACATTCACATGATCATTATTATATCATTATATCATATATATTCAGTAAATTTATCCCTATTACCATCAATGTAAATAGAAATGAAAATCAAATCGCATCTATTTGTGGAGGTGGTAATCCATGTGTATATATGATCGATGTTATCATTTTCCAATGGATAGTAAGGTAAGAAGGTGGAAATGGTATTATAATTATAAAAGAATAATTATTTCATAAATATAATATATAAACTTTTATCCCATCATAATAACAAATCATGAAAGATGGTGATGGAAAATGAATTGTATCGCTGCATGGAGTAGGTAGTCCACACGTACACCCGAGCAATACTTTCACTACACATTTGATTGAAAAGATGCTGAATAATTGTGGTTCCATAATCATAATAAATTATTATATATTTTATATACTGAATTTATTATTTTATGATGAATACCACATATTTAAAGAATGTATAGGAAGAAATAAATTGAAATATGTAAGGATGAAAGATTATATCTTCATTTGTATGCCTTCTATAGATCCCTTCTTAAGGACCCATAAAATGGTATTTTAAGAATAAAAAAACCTATAAATAATGCATAGGAAATTTTAGAAGATAATTTTGTATGTTTTATTCTATATATATGTCAAAAATTACAGTAAATATGATAAATGGTGGGTATCCTTTTTTAAGGGAGGGAAATGACCCACTATTAATTTCTAAAAATAATTATATATAATTAAATTCCTTCACATGTATAATTATTAAAAATATCCATTAATTTGAATAAAAATATGATATTGTATAAATATCATCATATAAATAAATTTATATAGGTTTTTTGTCATTTTAATCCATATATATTGGTTGAACCCCTTCATTAACCAATATTAACCTTAACTGCGTTTAAAATTTTTTAAATCTTAAATCGTTATAAATTTACTTATAAGGTCAAAATTACTATGTAAATGGGAAACATATTAAGTTTTAAAATAACTATAATAATAATTATCCTATTTCTATAATTTTATGATTTTTAAATAATTTAATAAAATATTATCTTTTTGAAAAAATCATTAATGTCATTTTTGAAAATATTCATTTAATATGACACTAAAGTAATCAATATAGAACTTTAATTCAAATAAAATGTTGTAAAACATCCCTAATATGTTTTATTTATCTTTAAAATTTATTTTTGACTATAAATCCCCCATAAAATATTACTTTTATAGTTGTTATAGTCATTTAAATGATATTTATATTGTTATCACAAGCATTGTGTCAATGTTGTGTATGAATTTATGCTTATTATACAATTACAAAAAAATTAAAATAAATTAAAATAACATAAATAAATTAACTATGTCTAAAATAAATTATTTTATTCAAACATATATTATTTATATCCCTATATAAACATATAAAATAAATTAAAGGCATGTGTGTGACATTTTCAAATAGTTTTACACAAAATAATATAAATGTCATTATCAAGGAAAAATTGAACCAAAATGCTATATATTATTATTTGGGATATATAAAGACAAATTAATCCTATCAAATTAAATAATGGTATGTTTTGGGTTAATTTTGAGACCTTATTTCATTATTTTAACCCTATTTTTTCTTTTTTACCCTTACTTAGTTGACAAATATTTAGCACAGTTACAATTCTTAATGCCATAAAATAAAAGGGGATATTTACCAATTTTGAATATAATGATTTGAAATATGTTTTCAATTTTTAAATATTAAATCTATATAAGTGGATGAAATCTATTATAATATAAATACAAAAATTTCAATAATAATAGTTTTTAGAAAAAAGTGTTTTTAAGCATAAAAATTACCTTACGTAAAAAATCATGAATATTGATTATGAAAATGGAACTAATTATATTATTATAAATATAATTAATTATATTTTACTTTTACGACCAAAACAAAAATATATTTTTTCTTTTAAATTAAATGGTTTAATGAAACCAAATGACACAATTTGAAAAATCTGTATTTTCACTATTCATTGGAAGATCGTTCGTTTCAGAAAAATCCCAGAATTTTACCCTAAGTTAATTTTTACATGATAGTTTCAAAAATGATATTCATTTTTTATAATATATTTTATAAATTTTGTTGTAATCAATTATATCACTTTATCACAAAAAGTAATAAAAACCATTTTGAGGAAAATGTATTTTTTTAACAAATAATAAATTTTCTAAATAATGAGTACTTATATATTTTATTTATCAAAAAATTTATACATAAATTTTTTAAATGTGGTTATTTCTATTCATACCTTCAATTTAACTACTATGTTATAACAGTACATTATATTACAGTTCATTTATATTGGGTTGCGTGTGTCACAATCTATTGAAGAAATTATATTTATTTAAAGATAAATATGTCATATAATCATAGAATGGTACAAACCACATATCACATGAATACATAAATTAATGTATTTTTTAAAATGGTTTATGCTCAAGTTAGCACCTAGATCAATCAAATTTATTTCATTTATAAACGAATCTAATCTACCTTTAGTGATGCTCATCCAGTTCCAACTGGATTTCGTCCATCAATACGAGTCACTAAATCCATTTAGACTATCCTAAATGAATTTTAAATCAATTATAATTAATTCACACATTTTAATTAATCAAAATTTTATTTATGAATAATTTTAAAATTAATTCCATAATAAATTCAACTATTAAATTGTACAAAAAATATTAATAAATTATTATTCCCAACCCCCCCCCTAATATGTTAAATTAATCTTTTAAGAAAATGAGATAAGGTTAATACCCTTACAGAGTGTAGGGTTCCTTCTAAAGGGTTACCTCGGGGACTATTATATAGTGTAGGGTGCCAGTGTAAGGGTAACCTCGATTACCCTTACGCAATATAGGGGGCGATGTAAGGGTAATTGTGGTAACCCTTACATGGAATAGGATCATTATTCAATGCAAAACCTTTTTTCCCTTATGAAACACAAGGGTCTCATTTCCGGGTAACCCCTTTTACCCTTGCATATCAAGCCTCCTCCCCATTGTCACTACATAATCCTCTTTCCAACTTTTTCTTCATAGAACATGTATAACATAAAAAATTGATTACAAACATCATCAAAACACTATCAATAACGGGACATTATGGGATTAACCCCCCCTCTCATAAATCTCCACATCATATCCCTAATCCAACCCAAAACTATCCAAATACCATACTAAATAAATTAATAGAAACAAAGGAAAATTTGAGATAAATCTCGGTAATCACCTATATAATGAAAAAATAAAAAAACATTAAGTTTGGACCCCCATTCCAAGGTTGTCGCATCTTGATCCTAATCTGATCAAACTCTACAGTGAAACCATAAGAACACTCTGCTCCCTCTTCCCACTTTCATTATCCACACAAAAAAAGGGATACCCCCCTTACCCTTGTGTACCCATCAAGAAAAATGGGGGATTTAAATAAATTAAATTAAATTAAATAATTAATTAAATATCAATTCAATGTTCATTCTGGGACCTAGAACCTAATTATATTTTATAACTCACATAGATAAAACCCCTCATTCTAGACCTATCTGAGGAGTCATAATTAAAATCTAAAACTCCATTCAAGAGATAACAATATTTAAATAAATAGAATAATTAGTTTTAATTAAATAAATATTAATATATTCTAAAAATAAAATGAGAACAGAATCTCCCCAAATCTCATACCTAAGGTAAATACCACATTCTAAGATAAAAAAATATTTATAGAATCATCTATTATGGTACATTATTGTTTTACCCCTCAAAATACTTTGGAAACAAAAATTCCAATTCCCTCTAAATATAACCTATGGTTTTACAATCTTCCCACCATAACACTTCTCATCCTATAGAAATATCATTGATCCTCATCCACAAATCCCAACCATTTTTAGTCACTAATAAATTATCAACATATTGTGTTCTACTTTGGAATGATAACCAATATTTAGTTTTGATACTCCAAACATAAGGCACACACTCCTCAAAAGTTTACCCACTTCGTCCTACTATTAATAAATAAACAAAATGAGTCTAAATTGGAACATGTATTTCCCTAGACATCATGGTATCATCAATTAGTCTACTCTCATGCTCATGGTGCTCCTCGCCTTATGAATCTACTCATAACAGTTAATTATTATCCATGGTTCTCCGCACCCACAAAATCATCTATCGCAATCATATTATCAGTGGTCCATCGATATTCTTGGTGTAGTTTCCATCACAAAACACCCAATTTAACATGAAATCACTGATACTCCCTCCAATGGAAGACCATTATAAAAAATTATTCATTGTTCCCACTAATTCTCTATTTGAACATCTGACCACAGTGCATAATTACTCACAATCATTACAAGATCATTCAAACACCCACATCGATGTATGAACCCAATATGTGGTGTAAATTCAATGATTAATTCTTGATTAACCCAACTGGACACCCATATCTAACCAATGAACTAGTGCATGTCTATTATAAATTAGTATTATATTTATCAAAACCATCCTGAGCATGATGTCAATGATTGGAATCCGTCAAAAATTACAGCAAAATATCACATCAGTTATTCAACATAGAACTAGACATAATCAAATCCATTGACTCACTGACATCAAATATCCACCTTGATTGTCCAAAATCGTTCCCATCACACCCATGACCCTACCAAGATAGATTTCATTACATATCATCTTAGGATCAACCAATTATACCACATAATGAATGGGTGTGACCATCCCCCTCAAAGCTGAGTATGAACTTGAAAACATCAATATAACAACTTATATTTTTTATATAATTTATTTTCTGATCTATTATGAAAAGACACGCAGAATACAATCCCAAAAGATTGATATGCCTAGTGTATTTTGGAAATTAGATATATATCAAAATAACATGAAACATTGAAACAACAACATTATTTATAAACTCTATAGCATGAACATAAATTCCATTGAACTTATAACACTCTAATTGATAACCTGGGGATGAAAAATAAAAAGGGGTGAGCTATAAATCCCTATAAGGTAATAGTCAATGTATATCATGAAGTAATGTATTAAAATTGAGTCAAGTGGTATAATATGGTGACATAAAAATATAATAATCATAATCACGAATATCAAATCATGACATAAGATGATAACATTAAGGATTACTATGAATGATAAAACAACATAAAACATGACATCATAAGAATAAGTCAAGTATAACCAGTAATAAATAATAACATGGTGTGCTTATTCTCACCACATGTGACCCATACATGGTATCTCGTGAAAAAAAAATTACCCAATGCATTTGTCGGCTATATAAATCTGGGCCCACACACCACATTAATATTATTTACATGAATCTATGTGCCACATAGATTATAAAAAAATAATGTCATTAATCACTTTTAATCCCATGATTATGGATTGTGGGTTACATAAAATAATATCTCGGTTAAATAAATTATAAGTACATCTAGGTGAATGCTCTTGAGTGTAAATGGGGATGGGTATTCACAATACAAAGGTTTTTAAGTGTTTATTGATATTGAATAGTGTAATATCATTTCATGGGAATCATAAATATGATAAAGAGATGTTTAAAAACACATTAAAACATGAATAATCTTAAATCAAAAGGAATAATATAAATAAATTAATTAAATATAAAAGGAAGATGAGATAATCCCTTACCTTGAGAGGGTGCATATAAATTCTTGGAATGATATTCATAAGAATAAGAGAATTCCTAAAGAGGGAATTGGAGAGAGATATGGAGAGTAAATTCATTATTAATGTGTTTTATTAAATAGGAATGGGAGGTTGGGTGGGTATTTATATCAAAATAGAGTGGAATTCATTATTTATTTCTAAACATTGGTTTTGGAATCTTAGAGATAAAATAATCCAAACCACAAACCTTCCAATTATTATTTACAATGATTTCTACCAAAGATGAGTTGTTTTCAATATTTATTAGGTTAATAACTAAACTCATTAAAATTATACAACACATTATGTTAAATTGAGTCATGTTCATAAGGAATTATTTTAAAACATGAAAATATAATATAGGTTTTTGAGGATTCATTGTAAGTTTTTAAAATTAGTAAAATAACATAAATATTACATTATTTTATAGGTTAAATCTATTTATGATTGATTATTCCTTTTATAGTATTTATTACAAAACCTTAGGACTATTATGAAGTCATGAAACAAACCGTATATTTTTACCATTTTAAATTTTTACCCACAAATTAAACTATCTCAGAAAATTATGAAAAAATTCACTATTTGATAAATTTTAAATGATTATTTAAAAAATTAGTATTTAATTTAGAAAAATTATTTTATAGATATAATAATTTACACTTTAAATAAAAATCATTATTTATAGAATAATATTAATTTTTATGACACTAGTGACTTTATAACACCTATAAAATTTTATTTTAGATATCATTGAATTATATTATCATTTAAATTTAAATAAATATTATTTTATAATAATATTTTATGAAAATATTATTTATTTCAAAATATATGGAATTTATCAAAAAGAGTGTTTTATTTAAATTAAATATTTCTCCAAAATTCAATTATGATTTCTTTGTATCAATGTGTAATTTTTGTCAAACTCATTATATAATAGTGTATATATACAAATTAATAATGAAAAGGGATAAATATAATCATTTGTTTATTAAAAAAATATAAATATTTATACTATTATGGTCAAGATACATAATGTCTTGTTATTCTAGTGTATGCCCTAAGGGTACGGTGTGTGATGGTGTTATTTTATTGGGGTGGTTTAGCTAACACAGTTTGGTTCATGGCCTTGATATTATTGAACCTATCTCCAAAATAGTTGGGCTTAATATTTAGATATTAAATCTTATATTGGTCTTAGTCAAGGATAAATCTTAGGGATTCTGTGTTGCTTAGAATCTTTGATAAATTGGATTCATAGGGTATGATCTTACTGGTTGAGGACATAGCTTCTTCCTTCTATGCGAATTAGATATTTCTATAACCCTTAATATATAATAATATTAACAATCACTATAGAAATCTATGGTTCTAGGTGTAGTAGAAGCGTGGTTGGTCCGACAACCCACATTGTTTTTACCACGATCAATGATTATTTCACGATCAATACGATGATGAACGCTAGTCTCCATGGAATAGAATAAAAGATTTTGATATAGAAAGAAGAGGCCAGAAACCTTTAGAGAGGATCTTGCGCATCATGTTTATAATTAATTTAAATAATTCCATAATGAAAATAATACCGGAATATTCGGTATTTTTTTCATTGATGATGTTGATCATATGGAATGACCTTTCTGGATTATCTTGTTGCGCTTTCAAGGATCCAAACTAGAATCCCTCTAGAGGTGATCCACATGTGCTCTGATGGCCTCCGATCGACACTGCTCAATCTCTAGTTACTAGTGTGGAAAAGCGAGTCTCTTGTACCAGGCATTCCTGATCGCTTGTTCTTCAGACTTGAAGAACGTCTCTAGTTCTAGAGAGGGGTGGGGAGAGGATTCTAGAGAGAAATTGTTTAGCTCAATAATTCTTAATTCACCAGGTATGTGGTTCGGTACTTCACACAATAGGAATATGTGTTTATTTATTGACATGGGGCATTAGTTACAATACATAATTTTGTAACATCAATTAAATACAGTAATAACCTTAGATAAAACCCATGCTATTAATAATATACCACTTCATTATTTAGGGTGCGCCAACTTGAAAAAATGCATTTATAAATAAAATGACGCATCACAAAATAATAGCAGCATTATTTTTATTTGTGACAAGAAGTTAAATAATTATTTATCATCTTACATATAATTATTTCACTACCGAACCAGTCTTGCTCCTCTCAAACTCCACTTCCATTTATTGAACACCTGAATAAATAAATAAATAAATTATTCTATTAAATAAATATTTTATTTACAAACTTGTAAATAAATATTTATCAAATTTTCAATAAAATAAATAAATATATTTTACCTACAATCCAATGAATAAATATATATTTAATTTATGCTATCATTTTAACTTGAATAAAATTGATCCACTATCTTGAGAATAATATTTATTAATTAAATTCAAATAATATTTAACCAAGACCACCATAAACACATAGTGTGTGACCATCTAGTATTCCTTCTCATTGGCATTAGGCAGGCTTGCATAAATTCCAAGAGTACTTTCTAGAAATTGGTCAAGGAACCCAAGATAAAGAACATAAATTAACAACAATGAAATCCATATACGAACTCTCACTGTATAATATAATCCCTTTGTTGTAATATCTCATCAAGCAGGTTTCATGATAGTGTCATCAAATTTTATGATTGATTCGTTGTTACACCATGGCCATGAAATTTCATGTGATAGTTCTATTTCAATCAAAGGGTCGAGATATAAACTTCCATAAATTGAAGGGGAAAATCCTTCCTTGACTTATCCATTAATAATATTCCACTAGTGATGCACCCATTGTACCCTACATCTCGCCAACTATTTGTGTGATGATTTTCATCAGTAAATAAAATTATATGAGTTCTGACATGTATTAATGATAATTTTAATGTTTAAGTATCATTACACACACTCATAGATAGAAATTTCTGATGACACCAAAACATGCGGAATTCCTACTAGCGGGTCTATTCTCATAATCTTCTGTCTTTTAGATTAACAAGTGATAAATTCATGAGACGAAATCTCATATTCTTATAAGTAATCACACCAAATGGTATGCATTCTATGTGTCCCATAAGAGTGTATCATCTAACCGTAGAACTATATTTATGAATATTGTTATAGAATTTCAAGGTTCTCATCCTAGTGTGGATCATCAATGACCTTATCAATGCAACAAACACTCTAATACATTATGACATTATAGTCTTCAGAACAATGAACAATAAGTAATAATATGATTAATATTTAAAAACATTAAATATCCATGTAATCGAAGTAAAAATAGTTGGTTCTAGGACACCAACTCTTACAAACTCCAACTTGGACTAGAGCCAACTGCCTATGACTTTCAGTCTGCTGGACCTCCATAGTTATCATGTTTTTTCTAAGTCAAGGCTTTAGTCGAGGGGTCTGCCATGTTGTCTTCTGTAGAAATATTTCTCAATAAAACTTCACCTATATGAGAAAAATCCCTCAAGAGATGATTCTTCTGATGTATGTTCTTCGTCTGCTGATCTGACCTTGGCTATTTTGTGGGAGCCACCACTATAGAATTATCATAGTACAGTTTGATACGATCTCTACTGCTATGTATCACATCCAGCTCCTGGATGATGCTTCGCATCCAAAATGCTTCTTTATCTCCCTTAGAAGTTGTGATATACTCGGATTATACTGTATAATCTATGACTACACTCTTCTTGGATCTCTTCAATCATATTGCACCTCCAAAAAAAGTGAAGATGTATCTATTTTGTGACTTCATGTCATCTTGATCATTTTAGAAACTAGAATATTCATATACTTTGATGACTAGTTCTTGTCTCCTCTATAAACCATGAACATATCCTTAGTACACCTCAGATATATTAGGACAGTCTTGACTGCCATCCAATGACGGCCACATGGGTCATCTTGATATCTTTTTACCGCACTCAATGCGTAGGCAAAATCCAGCCTAGTACGATGCATGGCATGCATGACTAATCTAATCGCTGATGCATATGGAGCCCTTTACATTATCATTATTCCCTCATGTGTCTAAGGAAACATTTTCTTATAAAGATTAATGCCATGTGATGCTATAAAAAACCCCCACTTGAATTGTTCCATACTGAATCTCTTCAGTATCTTATCAATGTATATAATTTGAGATAGGTCCAAAATTCTATAGGATCTATCATGATATATATTGATCCCAAGAATATATGATGCCTCACCCAAGTCCATCATAGAGAATCATTGATTTAACCATCCCTTAATAGATTGAAAGACTAGTATCTCATTTCTAATAATTAATATGTCATCAGCATATACCATTTCTAATAAAACTACACTTCCACTAAATCTTTTGTAGACATAAGGCTCACATTAAATCTTGATAAAACCAAATTCAATTATGGCTTCATAAAAATTAATGGTCTATGTCATAGAATCGCACATTAATACATAAATTGATTTCTACAACTTGCATACCTTATTGGAATCATTTGGAGTCACAAACCCTTCAAGTTGTTTCATGTAGATATCTTCTTGAAGGTTCCCATTAAGGAAGGCTATTTTGACATCCAATTTTTAAATCTCAATGTCATGGTAAGATGTAATGGAAATTATAATTATAATGGATTCCAACATTGCAACTGGTAAAAATGTTTCATCATAGTCAATTGCTTGATGTTGTTTAAACCCTTTTGAAACCAGTCCTGCCTTATAGATATTGACTTGTCATTCAAAGTCCAGTTTTTTCATGAATACCCATTTTCAACCAATAGGATTTAAATCAACTGATGGACCTACCAAAATACATACTTTTTTTGGTACATGGAATCCATTTTAGAATTCATGGAATCTTTCCACTTAGAAATGTTTGTGCCACTTACTGCTTCTAGGTTGGTTAGAAGATCATTATAATAAACTAATAATGAGTCACCATCCATGGTAACTAGAAAACTGTACCATTCTAGTTCTCTATCCTCACATGTACTCCTACATAGTACTTATGACTCTGGAATATATTCATCTTCCATAGGGCGTCGTGGAATCTGTTCATGTACCAACTCCTGTGTACCTTGAGCCTCGACTTCATCGAAGGTTATCTTGCCCCCAAAATCTCTTTTTGATATTTTATCCCTCTCAAAGAATATGTCATGTCTTTCCACTATATATTTTTTTAGGGGTTATATAGGTAATATCCACTTGTTTACTTGGGGTATCCTGTAATGGTACACTTTGTGCCTTGGGGTGTGAGTTTGTTACTTGAAGAGGCCTTAACAAACTCTTCGCTACCCCACACATGTAAATTTGATAACATGAATTTTTTCCACTCTAGAACTCTTATGGAATACCATTTATCAATTTAGATGGTACTTAGTTTAGTATGTGTTCCTCTATTTGTAACGCATATCCCCAAAAGGATAATGTATGAATCGTATGACTCATCATTGATATCACTATTTCCAACATGGTGCAGTTTGTCCTTTCGCTCACACCTTTCCACTAGGGCATTTATAGAGGATTGATTTGGGATAGGATCCAAAACTCATGGATGTAATCAAGTAAGTCTTGATTAAGATATTCTACACCTCATTCTAAGTAGATTTTCTAAGTCTTCTTTCAAAGATGGTTCTCAACCTCATTCTAGTATTCATTGAACTTATCAAACGAATATGACTTATACCTCATTAATTATATATATCCATATCTTCTAAATTAATTAGTAAAAGTTATGAAGTATGATTACCCTCCATTTTATTCAATTGTAAATGGTCCACACACATCAATATGAACCCATTCAAGAATTTATTGATCCCTTTTACCTTTCCCACTAATTGGAGATTTGGTCATTTTTCCTTGTAAACATGCATGACATACGCCAAGTGGTTTTAGTTAAAAATAATCTAAAAATCCATCTTGATGCAACTTTTTTTAGGAGTTTCTCAATTACATGACCTAGCTAGTGATTCCAAATTTTGGTGTGGTATGATTCAGGTGAAGTTTCTTTTTTATCGATTTCTATTACTTGGTTTGTGTAATCCAACACGTAATGATCGTTGTATAAATTTTCCCTACCAAAACAAATGCTATCATTGTAAAATAAGAAACATTAATTCCCTAAAATGAAAAATAAATGTATTTGTATCTATTATAGAAATATAAATATTGTTTTCAGTAATGGACGACAAATAATAACAACCATTTAACACCAAGATCATCCCAGTGGGCAACGTTAGGTTGTATTCCCAGACAACTACAGCAGCAAGTCTGGCTCTATTGGATGCTTATAGATCTACCTCCCCTTTTTCAATATTTCTAAATCATCTTGGTTCCTTTATTTAGATACATTTTTGAGCACCACAATATGTATCTAATACCCAATTGGAAGAAACAGATAGATTGCATTCGATAAAAAATGCACATGAAGCTTCACCTAACTTCTTTGGCTGGGTTAAATTCTTCTTCTAGTGGCCCTTCATCCCACATGCGAAACAAACAACCTCCTGTTCCATTGCCTCCCCTTTGATCTTCCTTTTCTTGTAAGTTCAAAATGAATCTTTGGGCTTAAATCTATTCTCCTTCCCTTTCAACTTATTCACCATAAGGATAGAAGGCTTTTCATGCTTCATATCTTTTTAAACTTGGCTAATAAGGATAAAAATATTAGATAGAGACTTCTCAATGTTGTTCATATTGAAATTGACAACAAAGTTAGAGAATATCTAAAGGAGTGATGTGAGAATGAGATCAATGCCTTTTTCTTTGGGGAGTTTAAACCCTAGAACATCTAGGCTCTCAATGTAGCCAATGAGCTTGACTAAATGAGTCCCAATTGGGGAACCTTTTCTAAGAATACTCTGCAAGAGTTCCTTAGAGACCTCAAAACATTCATGACTTTCTATCTCCTGGTAAAGACCTCATAGGTGCTCAAGCAAGCTATAAGTATCCATGATTTCATGATAGTTGATGAGCTCACAAAACATTGATGATAGAATCCTACATTGATCATCGACTTCATCGTTCATATGTTTCTCATAGACCATGAAATCCTCATTTCTCACCTCTTTAGTAGGCGGATCAGGTAATGCTAACTCTAGCAAGTAAGACTTCCGTTCATGATGTAGGATAACCCAAAGGCATCTAAATCATTTTTGGAAGTTACTACTGGTGAGGATGTTTTCTTTATATACAATTGATCATCGGGATAGTGTGTTTGAAAAGCCTTTCATTTTTATTCTACAATTAAAAGAGTATATCATTAGCACTTTCTTGATTACATTTTAAGAGAAATAATAAATTTCATTAAGTCCCCCACTATTTTATCATGTCACAATGTCCCTCACAATTAAACTCGAAATGTCCAGTTTCCATGACATTCTGGCGGAAAGGATCTATATTTCCCTTCACAGAACCCCAACAAGTGTTGGTCAAGCTATTAGAAAGTATTATTGTATCTAGGTTTTTCCCAACTGCAGGCTTACATCTCCATGATCTATTGAGTGGACTCCCCAATCTTGAAATCATGACTTTTATATTTTCTCAACTCTTTCCTCTAATATTACACCATGTATAGCAAGGTCTACTCCTCTTGATGTTATATGGTTAAGTCAAACCGAAACATTTCATTAGGGATTCCAGAATAAAAGTAAGTTTCCCAAAAAGGGTTGGTCAAACACATACTTTTATTGAGTTTTTTCATTAATCATGTAAAGGAAGGCTTGGACAGAATAAATATTTTATTAGAGGTATTTTTATCTCTTATGTGTGAATTGCTTATTATCATTATCACATGATTGTTAATATTAAGTGTAACTTACTTAAGTTAGTATCCATGTCTTGATAATATTTACACATAAGAGTGGTTTATTTTAGTTCCATCTTGCATTCCTGTTTAATTCATTATTTATGTGATCGTGACAACACATCCATAATGATAAACAATGCAACTAACAGAAAT
This sequence comes from Viscum album, assembly GCA_963277665.1. Lineage (NCBI taxonomy): Eukaryota > Viridiplantae > Streptophyta > Magnoliopsida > Santalales > Viscaceae > Viscum > Viscum album. The sequence continues at coordinate 47,195,657 of OY728148.1, forward strand.
GAAATAAATTTAAAGGAATGATCATGAGAATTTATAATGGTTAGTTTATATAGTGGTTTACAAACTAACCCTAACCTAGGTGAGAAACATCTTGAACATTTTGGGATTATGTTTACATCTTTACACATGTCCACATATGTGTCTGCTGGGATTAGTCTCATCTTAGATTCAACTTGAACTGCCTCCATTAGCTTGTGAGTTCCATCCATTACCTATTACTTTTTTTAACTCACATGCAGGTGAGGGGTAAAATGGGATTTTACATAAAAGAAACCATGGACACGTCGGCCTGACATATTAATGATGATAAGGATGGTAGGCCAACAAATTTAATTTAAATAAAAAAATTAAAAGAAATTATCCACATACAAAGCTCTTGGTCTAGCACATGATCATCCATATATGTAGCGATTTTTATGAATAAATAAAACTATAATTTAATTCTTTATTGGTTATTGTTTAAGATAAATCATGATCGAATCAATTAATTATCAGGTTTAATTAATCAATCAATTTATCTTTAACACTTTTCTGAATTTCCTTGACATTATCATCATAATTTTAAACAAATAAATTCATTTAAAATTATCTTTATACGTAACTTGTACCTTGGAGGCAACCTGGTGAATTCCTATTCCTAAATACCCAATGAGTAGAAATGAACATTACACATTTGTTAAATTATACACATACATATAAATCATCTATCACGTGTTGTGCCTCAGCTTTACGCCCGCACAATGTTACACGTCTCAAGGGTTTGTATAATATAATTAAAATTTTAATAAATATGCATAATTTGGATGAGTACACCGTGTGTAGTTACAAAAACAGGACATGTACTATTTTTCATCATCCATACAAATTACATGGCTAGGGAAACATTGTGTGAGTGTACTTCGGAAATCATCAGAGTACACGGTGTGTCTAGTGGGTCACACGTTGTGTAGTTCCTTGTTACATGGTCTCTAGCCAGGCAGGCCATGTATAGGGTATATGGTCCAACCCTAACCCAAAAGGGACTAATCATCGTTTCCAGTCAGTCACATGGTGTGTAATTCAGAAACCGGATGCCACATGTTCCTAGTCATCACACAGAGTCATTAATATTTTGAAAAAAATCTAATGACGGCTTGGTTTGGTGGACCAGACCCAGTGCATTGAACCATGGATACAAGGTGTGTACTACTGAATACACATCAGGTGTTCTGGTGTTGTATGTCCAGGAACCTTTGGAACCCCTAGATGAGAAATACTATTTTATTTTAATCAAAATTAAAATATAAGATCATTTTTGTAAGGTGAACGAGAAATTAAATATGAGGAACAGATCTCAAGATTCAAAATTTTAAAATGATTAACTTGAATTGAAACAAATAAATTATTATATGCGTAAATCATCAAAAAAATATTTAAAAAATTATAAACTATGATGTAACCCCTCTAATATCACTTGAAGTTTCCAAGCGGAGCAGAAGCATGTTTAGTCTGACACCCAACTTTGATTTTTTACCATGATCAATGATTATTTTTGGATCAATACGATGATGAAGGGTAGTCTCCACAGAATAGAATTAATGATTTACATAACGAAAGAAGAGGCTTGAAACCCTTAGAGAGGATCCTTCACATCATGTTTATAATTAATTTAATTAATTTTATAAAGAAAATAATACCTGGATATTTGGTATTTTCTTCATTGATAATGTTGATCATCTGGAATGACCCTTCCAGAATATCCTGTTTTGCTTGCAATGATCTAAACTATAATCCCTCTGGTGGTGATCCACATGTGCTATAATATCCTCTGATCTACATTGCTCATTCTCTAGGTTCTATTGCAGCGAACTGAGTGTCTTGTGTCAGTCGTTCTTGACAACTTGTTCTACAGCATTAAAAAACATCTCTCGTTCTTGAGAGGGGTGGGAAGAGGAATCAAAAGAGAAATTATTTAGCTCAATCATTCTCAATTCACCAGGTGTGCGGTCTGGTACTAGATATAATTGAATTATAGGTCTATTTATTGACATGGGGATTTAGTTACAATATTTAATTGTGTAATAGTAATTATATACATTCATAACCTTAGAAAAAACCAACACTATTGATAATAATACGGCATCATTATTTATGGTGCGCCAACTTGTGAAAAATGGAAATATAAATAAAATTTTGTATCAAAAAATAATAGTAATGTTTTTTTAATTTTTGTTAACTAGTTAAATAATTATTTATCATCTTACAAATAATTATTTCATAATTGTTCTGGCCTTGGTCCCCTCAAACTCAACATCCATTTATTGAACACATGAATAAATAATGAAATAGTTTATTCTCAAAAATAAATTTTTTATTTACCTTCGTGTAAATTAATATTTATCAATTGTTAAATAATATTAATAAATATATTTTACCCACAATCCGGTGAATAAATTTTTGTTTAATTTATGTGACCATTTTACCTTGAATAAAATTATTCCATTGTCTTGAGAATAATATTTATTAATTAAATTCAAATAGAATTTAACCTAGTCCTCTAGAAACACTATGTGTGTGAACCTCTGAGATTCTTTCTGGTTTTCATTAGGCGTGATAACCTATAGTCCAAGAGTGATGTCTAGTAACGGGTCAAGGCCCCCAAGATAATGAACATAAAGACTCAACAATGATATCCAAATTTGAATGCTCACTTTGTAACATAATCCATTTGTTGCAATATCTCATCAAGCATGTTTTAGGATGATGTCATCAACCTTTTTTCTTGATACGTTGTTCTTTGACAACCTCATATAAAATCACTGTTACACAATGACCATGGAATTTTGTGTGATGATTATATTTCAATCAATTGTCTGAGATATAAATATCCATAAATGGAAGGGGAAAATCCTCCCTCAACTTATCCATTAATAATGTGCCACTTGTGACGCACCCAACGTACCCTAATTACCACCAACTATTTGTGTGACGATTTTCGTCAGTAAATCAAAGTGCATGAGTCGTGACACGTGTTAATGATAATCTTATTGTATAAGGATCATTACACATGCTTGAAGATTAATGTCTAAGGATCATTACACACGCTCACATAGAGAAATATCTAATGACACCAAAACATAGAAAATTCCTACTGGCGGGTCTGTTCTCATTATCTCAAATCTTGGAGATTACCAAGTGCGAACATCGTGAGAGGATGTCTTATCTTTTTATGAGTACTCACACCTTATGGTCTGCATTCTATGTTTCCCATCATAGTATTTCATACAACCATAGAACTATATTTAAGAATATTGGTATAGCATTTCAAGGTTCTCATCATAGCAGGGGACTGCCATGACCTTATCAATACAACAAATACTCTATGACATTATTACACCATAATCATGTAGAATAATGAACAATGTGTAATAAGATGGCTAATATTTAAATACATTAAATATCCTTCTAATCAAAGTACAATCTGTTTGTTCTAGGACACCAACTCATACAGAAATTCTATATTATCAATGGTTATGAATCATAATGGTCTTTTATTCCCATAAAATATTTATGTATATATTTTATAACTTTCAAAAATAAAAAATAAAATATAGTGCATGTGTTTTCAATAAATGAATTACTTAATAAAGAATTTATTCATTAATAAGGTAATTTTATTTATAAATGTTTTGGATATTGTAATAAATGATAATTGTTCAAAAATAACCTAGGATTTCATCCTGATCACTCACCAAAACATCATCTATAACAAGCGTCACACCCTCTATGGCCAATGGTGTGGTCTCCACTATATGTCTATCATTACACCACTCCTATAGTGAAACCTCAATAGGTTCAATCATCATACATGTATTTATCCTTCTAATCCATGCTTATCTAGGGTGACCTCATCCACATAGAGGATACATTTCTCATACAAATCCTATACCACTAAGCCCAAATGTGTTCCATAAAACCTATTGAGCCACCACCTATGCATGGACACTCACAAATTCTCAACATAATGGCACCGCTTATAACCAGCGCATATCAAATCATTCACATCCAAATACAATGGTAATATGCTCTGAAACTACCCAATAATATAACCCAACTCATGATTAATTACATGCATCTCATCATAACAAGGATCATTCTCCAAAACAACTAACCATGCTCATCACAAGTCAATCATAGCTATTTCGAAGCCCCTCGGTTCTCTTTTTTAAAGTCAAGGAATTTCAGTCATGAAAAGTCATACCACATAATAACCTACCAAATAGAGTCATAACTAAACCACAATCATCCACCAATTCTCTATACATTCTAGATCCAACATCCATTGATCATAACCCCAAATCTCATTGAGAAAATTCAAAAACCAATAGATTTAGAAATCTCACTGATAATAACTATGGAAACTATACCTCAGTACCAAATCACTAACAATAAAGGTAATCTCCATCACTAAATATCATGGAATCACCACCCCTATATCCCATAATTGATAGATCCTCATTTGCATCAGTCACATAACCTAAAGAATCCATTCATGGTACTTATCTTTAATGAAATCATAATCAAGGATTACCCATAACTCTGGTTACCCTCTTATATCATTACCATCTCAACCATATCACCCAAATCACCAATATCTTGTTCCAAATCCTAGGTAACTATGATCTCCCATCTAGATTATAAATCTAATTTCATGTTTTTCACAACTCACACGAAACTCCTCTCTATTCCCATCTCATATTTTTCATGGAATCTCACATCCAAAACACACACATACCTGAGTATCACATACGTAAATATTAGGCATTACTTTTCCGATCATCTCCCTTTAAGGGAACTAATACTCACCATTTATCTTATTAAAATACTACCCCATAAAGGATCATTATCTCATCTATATACATACATAAATACATATATATATATATATCATAATCTCCCTACAAAGAATCAAGTCAAGGGAACCATATTCATATGGTTTTGTTAAGTAGAATGTTTCAAAGAAGCTATATGAGAAAACACCATATAATTTATTGGTGGTAGTTTAAATAACTGGACCAATTTGATTTTAGAAATCAATATCATCATCAACCACATAGGGTTAATCATCAAGGCATATAAATTTCTATACAAACCTACTAAGGGTCACTTAATATCCCTTAAAAGGGGGTTATATGGTCGTCGTTAAGGAACATTTCACCATAATTTCCACATTTTATATCCTTAGATGAAAATGTACTATAGTTTAGTTGAGTATAATTACACCTAAAAGATATATTAAAATACAATATATATCTTTTTTTAAACTCTAAACAAATGAACACTCTTTCTCATTGATATCATTCAGACATAGGCATACATATGTCATATGAATCCTATATGAAAACTATAATTCCTATACACTGGACCCTTTCTGATGAGATGAGATTAAAAATCTAAAGAAATAATAAATCTCAAAAACATAGTTCATCACAATAGTTGAAATCATAAATTTTCAAAAGAGGAAAGCTAGAGTAAAAAAATCCCATATCCTTAATAACCTATATTTCTTATCGAAAAAGCTATTCGTGATTCACTAGTATAATATCCTTTACAATATCTGACGAATACCAAATCTATGTATATCATATCCTAAATAGTAATACAAAAGAAAATTACCCTATGATTCAACATTGTAATTTCCCAATCCTATTTTACTCTATAATAACCAGGTCAGATAGCTATGGGACCTTAGGTGTGCCTCACTGTATATCAATGTTTTTTTACTAGAAATGGGGTATATGGTGGTACAATGTGGGTACTATACCCCCATAATGGAGAATAATTAATATTGTAAATGTCCAAATATCATGACTAATAATCAATCATCAAGGTATATAGAAGTAATAAAACATAACATCCAATGAAAAATGTAATTCATCATAAAGTTATGTAGTTTCTGATTCATACTAACATATATCAACTGATCACCCACTCCGATAATCCAAAATACAAGAAAATTAAATGAATGAAAAACATAGAGTCTTTATTACTAACCTCATGCCTCGCATCATCCATCTTATGACTCCTTCTATGCTATCCAACAGAACGATCAAGAAACATTGGTCCTCTTCTTTACCTAAACCCGCAATCTGTAAAGTCTTCTTGGGTATCCAAGTGTCATGGAAACCCTCTTAGAGTGTCTGTAAATCTTAGTAGGGAACCACCAACATGGTCTATAACATAACAATAAATATATTGTTTTCACATGTGATATTATCATCTAAATACATAAAAATGTGTAGAATTGAAAATAAATAACACATGTCAAACATTAGGTTCTAAGGTAACACCAAGGATTGTCCATCCCTAATTTATCTATTATATAAGTATCTTAAAGCATGTTTCATCTTCTTAGGGGGTTTATCATTACCCCCGGATCTCATGATCATGCCTATAGAAATGTACAACCCCTGTATCTTAGGAATCATCCTAGGAATATCATAATATCACATAAAATTTTAAATATTAGGTATCACTATGAATCCCCTATCATCACAAAATATTTATGGATACTTTTGATGTAACCATTAGATTCCAATCATCACTAAACTCGTCAGATAAAATGACTATATCCTAAAAATTATAAGGAATTTCTCCGAAAATGATAAGGTGAAACACCATATCATAGAAATCGCTTGGAATCCATCATAATATCACTGGGTACAACACTAGATAATAGTAATTACTAAGAATATCTCCAGACGTCATAAGTTACAATTCTATATCCTATGAATCAACATGAATCTCTCCTATCATTATAAGGTATAGTTTTAGATCCTAAGAAACACTAGGCATATCTCTCGTCATCATAACTACATCAACCGGATCCTAGTGTTTTAATCTAAGGAATCCCATCATCAATAATATCTACATCCTAGTGAGGTAATACCTAGAATCTCATCATAAATAGTATATGGATCCTATAGTGGTAATACCTAGAAATTATCATCATCAAGAACCATAAAATCCTAGGAAGGAAATACTTGGCATTCATCATCCTAGGAAGGAAATATTTTGGCCACTTGACTAACCCTTCTCATATAACCAAGGTCGGACACTCTATTGCATAACTTACCCCTATCACTACAACTCTACCAGGATCACATCATCGATTCAAGTTATAAGGAGACTCCCAAAATCAATCATACCTTCTACCATGTACTAAAACACTCAAGGTTAAACATGATATTTTGGTACCAATTGAGTTCCCTAGGTCGTATATTATCCTACACACCCTGCATGGGTCCCTCGACCTCAATCTTATCCCATGGTCCCTATCCCATCACTTAGAGGGTGAAACATCCCTCATCGACATAATAATAATATCAAGACATCATTATCCTCTTAGAAATAGACATACCAACATCACTATAGAGAGCTGTTATAATTACAATCTCACTTCTAGAGTCAACTAGGCTGGTGCTCACATGGCCAACCAACTCATGATCTACCTAGGGTATACCATCCAAGTACTCACATATCAAGGGATGAGTAACACTCACCCAAAATTATAATCAACAAGAATATAAGACTATAATATTTCTCAATGTTTAAAATAGGGCATACTCTGGAAAATCAATCTAACTCACCATTTATCACTGCTCAGGGGAACTAACGGTACCTATCTAGATCCTCCATGTTCACTTGATTCATTAAATTCACACCCCTAAAAGGGTTTAGTGACTCAAGGAATGAATTTATAACCAAGGTCTCGATCATCATCGGTCAAGGCATCAAGACATAGCTCAAGGGTATATCGAGACCCTTGGTGCTTACATATATGCATAATAATTTTTTTATAACTAAAAAATTATTTAATTTAAAGGATCAATCTCCCTCTATGGTGAGAGCATATATCACATTCATACATAAATAAATGAATTTACTAAAGGTGACATGATCAAGGGACCACCTAAATCAATAAGATATATAATATTTATAATTGAAACTCTATCACCTTCATCAAAGATCATTCATGACCAAATAACTAGTTTCCATCAATACGTGGCCTTTAATCCATTTATATTATCTTGAATTAATTATAAAATAATTAGAATTAATTCAAATATTTTAATTAATCACAAATTAATTTATAATTAATTTCTTAATTTATTAATTAATTCATTACATGATGAAATTATACATAATAAATAATAGATTATTTTCCCAAGTCCTCTTATTATACCATAAAATAATCCTTTATGAAAATGATAGAAACTATTTTTTAAAAAAAATTATTAACCTTACGTAGAGGGTGGTCCCTACATAAGGGTAACTCTAGTTACCCTTACACAACACGGGTGAGAACACAAGGTTTACCCATGTTACTCTTAAATAACATAGAGGTCTTGCACAAGGGAAACCTTAGTTTCCTATATACATCATAAGAGCCCTAGGTAGTTCTAATCTCTTTAACCCTTATACAATGGAGGGGTCCTATGCAATGGTAACCCATGTTACTCCTACACGGTGTGGGGTTCCAATATATGGGTGACCATTGTTACCTATATATAGTGAGCCTCAGCCCCTCCATTATTTCACAATCATGTTTCACCCATTTTCATAAAACTCATACAACATAATAAATATAATTTAATTGTTCATCAAAGCATCATCCATAATTGAAATTCAAAACATTAACCCCCAACCCACCCGAAATAATTTAAATACTAAACTAAAAAATTAACAAAGAAAAAAAGAGAAAATAGTTATAAAACTAGGAAATAACTTACCCCTTGAATAATGGAAGATTCATTTAGCTCAAACCCCCATTCCAAGGTCATCACATCATAGTCTGTCTGTTATCGAGCTCCTGATGAAACCCTTAGTGAACTCCTCACCATACTCCCTCTCAAATTAGTCATGCGACAAAGGGGAGAGACCTCCCCACCTTCTATGTACCCAAAAATCAAAATGGGAGGACTTAATTAAATTAAATATTATTTATTTCTATTAATTAAAATTTCAATTTAATTCTTTTTTTGAGACCTAAAACCTGAGTGGAGTTTTTAACTATCTTAATTAAACCCCCTCATTTGGGACCCAACCACAGAGTCATAATTCCCATACTATAATCCACTCATAATATATCAATTTTTATGTAAACATTGTAATTAATATTTATTTAATAAATATTAATATATTCCAAAAAATAAAATGTGCTTAGAATCTCAAAAAATTCCATCCCTAGGGTATCCTTATTTAATTTTTTCTTGGGAATAGGTGAGAACATGGTCATATTCTTGAATTTATAAATGAGTAATTTATTTCGTAGAAATATGGAATGGAATCATTTATAGATTAATCGATGAAAATTAACCTAAATTCTTAGTGGGTTATTTCTTGATACATGTTCTTGAATTCTCATGTCAAGTCTCTCTAATGACTTCATTGACTAGTTCTGATTGTTCATGATCAATTAGGTATAGTATTTCTTAGCTCACAAGTCACTGGGTGATGGCTTAGTGAAATTTTGGAGTATAGATGTCTAATGGGTTAAATCAATGACATTAACTTGGTTCATGTATACCAAGATGATGTCATGGTTTTATGTTGGGTGACTCTCATTTCTAATTTGGGTGACCAAGTACTAGGAAGTTCAGTGGATTATTTTTTATAGTATTGACATTATAAGAAACATTAATGGTGGGGAGCCATCAATGTGTGGGTATAGAATCAAAATTATATTTTTTATTTGGGATATAATTATCATTCCTCCTTGTACCATTGAAATTTTAGGTGGAACTCTCATTCAAATATCTAGATGGTACATAATGTTGGAGATTTCAAACATTAATGACTAGTGGTCATATCTGATTTTGACCAGTGCCATTTGAGGTAGGGGAGTAAATTCACATTACCTATAGTACAAAATTTTAGAAAATTAACTATTTTCTGGATTTTTTTTGAGTTAGAGGTTCATTGACACATAGATTCAGTGAGTTTATCTATAATTCAGCGGTAAAGTTTGTTGAGAATCTGGCGTAAGTTGTTTGTTCAAAAAGTGCAATTGTCAAATAGTGCAACAGTTTGAACAGTCTCCCATAATTATCGTATTATTTAATTATTTATTGTCCAAAAATTTATATCATGGATGTATTTGGAATTTTATAAGGTCATCCATATAACTCTATGATTTTCTAGCTGTAGGATCAGAAAATTTTATTTCATGGAATCATTCTGGTGTGCGAGAATACTAATAGGATTGACCGATATGGAACATATAGAAATGAAATAATGTGTTCAAATTTATTAAATGGCCTATCTTTGTCTTCCATTATTTCTAGTGGTGGGAAATCATGGATTTTTTTAGTTATATTCATGATTTGGGAGTTATCATCTAGGTATGTGAGGGTAGCTGTCTCCTTGATGTGATGGACCATTAGATATTTTTGACCTTATCATTAGAGTTTTATATTGGATATTGTTTTATTCTTGATTCAATATAGTACATGATGTTCTAAAATATTATTGGGGTTAATGTGTGAGTCATATTCTGGTTGCATAATCGTTTAGGATCATATTGCACTTGAGATGGATATTCCATTAAGATATCACTATGTATCGTATCTTAGGATGGTCATGATAATCTCTTTCTTGGTATACTCATACATATGGAATGTCTATTTTAGTAGCGTTATTGTATTTGTGATGATTTATTGCATAGTGTTATATTGGATTAGAGGCCCAAGATTTTTTCTAGGTCTCTAACAACCTCCAACATTATAAGGGTAAAAATCCATTATGGGGAGAGGGTTACAGACCTTATTTTTTTATTATGGGTTTTATTATCTTTTTTAGATTATGAGAGGGTTTAGACTTGTTTATGTGATTTTTGGAGAGTAACTGTGGTTGGAGAAGAGAGTTTAGATCTCTGTGAACTACCACGTCATGGTGGAGGTCATAGTGTAGGGTGTGGTCTAGAAAATTTAGTTGTTGTAGGTGTGGTTATTTGGTTAGGTTATGGGAACATCACCACATCATAGTAATCACCATTTAGTGGGGTTTACCTTGGGGAATTTTACCTATGATATATGGGGAGCACACCACAAATGTGGTAGAAGTAATTTTTTAGGGGTGAGTCGAACTATGTAAAATAGGGATGACTCTATGGAAATAGCATTTTTCATGGTGGTTCTTCAGTGTGTTGTGATTGAGTGTTGATCATGAGTTAGAAATGGTGACCTTCAGTGAGCAATGATGTATTCTTTGGCATAGTGAGGGTGAAATGGATTGGGATGATCTACCTCACCATCACCCAAGACAGGGTGGTAGTTATAACCATTTTTGAATGGGAGAAATGCCAATCATGTTTTGGGGAGAGGACACGACCTTGAAGGGGAATACATGTATGATATTTTAGGGGATCCATAATTGGATTTTTAACCCAATATTTTTTTCAAAAAAATCCAATTGCTTCTCATCTCCATATGTATCTCGATCTAAATGATATTTGGGGGTGACTTTGAGCGATTATTTCGGTAGAATCTATTCATCCAGAATTATGTTGGAAAAACATGGTTGAGGAAGGTGGAATCCCTCACACACTACTCATATTGAAAACTAAAAGCTTATGGTACCTGAAATGATGGTTTTACTTAATAAAGGAGAACAGTGAAAAAATTATTTTTTAACCAATGATTTGTTATTATATGTTTTTATAAGAAATATTGAAGTGTTTGTGAGATAGATATAGGTATAATATAGGAGTGTGTTCATTATATGAATGTAAAGGGACTTGTTGGTATGGAATTTTCTATTAGTGCTGAATTTTGGGGTATGCATGGTTGCACCTCCACGTGACATCTAGGGTTGGTAGAAATGGGTTTACCTCACATGTTGATTTTTTTCAGGGAGTTCTTATTTGGTGGTAGATGCATGCATGGGTGTTTGAGATGTGGTGTGGGAGATTTCATGGAAATAATCCATATAAAAAGAAAATGTGAATTTTTGTGTGAGTTACTCATATAGATTTACATGAATTATTTATTTTATTTTTATTATCAATTATTATATATAAATGTGAGATAACTTGTACATGTTTAAGAGGTGTGTATAGGATATTTTGGGAGAATTTTTTCTTGATTTTTTATAATAACCCCTTACATATGTATCATGGTGTGTATGAAGTCATTGTTCAATATGTTGCAGATAAGGAGAGATATCACACTTTTCTTATGGAGGATGTAGAAGCTATGGTTATAAGGACCCAGCATTAAACATTACATAATCTTGTGTTTAGTAATGATTTTACTTACTTATACATTGAGGATATTTTTATTTTTAGTTTTATAGAGAATTATGCCATTAAGAATACATAACATCCCATAATCATACAGTAGGAATCTACCAAAATAGTATCCATTTATATCAAAATATAAAACTTTTAAAACAAAACATGATTTTTTCTCTTGATAAAAATCTTATTGGATTATTTATTTCTCTTACCCATCTTTATAATCTTTGGAAAACATTTCAAAAAATTAGGATGAACACAAAAATATCAGTACGGGATATAAAATAAAGAATTAAACCATTAGTCCATGAATATTTTAAAATCAAGAAAAAAATCACAGAATCATACTTTTCACCCATAAAAACATACCCCATGAAATAATAAGATTCTTTAAAATACTTCTTATCAATCATAAATCATAAAGGTAAATTTTGGAAAACATCTTCATTTCCAGCACATGAGGTGTATTTTTGGAAGGAGGGGGTCATGAAAAAGTGGTATTAGAGACTTATTGTTGAGATATATGATGGAGTTTGGAGTTAGGGACAATGATGATTGAATGTGTTGGTAAGGAACTAATACTAGTTGAACTTGGTGTGTAAAATAGGTTAGAAATACTGGCTAGGACATGATATTTTAGGGCCCCCATGATCCAGTGCATGGAATCTGAGCATATTGAACGACCAAGAAAGATGGACCTGCTTGTTGTGTATAGACCCAAGAATGGTACATACATCATAATGAATTGTTTTCTTATTTTAATTGGGTTATTTTGAGAAGGTTAATATGGATAAAATAAATAAAATTAATTAAAATAAATCTAAATGAAAATTCCATACTACTCAGGATTAAGAAATCCTTGTTTTCCTTTTAGCTATAGTATATGGTCGTCATCTGCATGTGGCTTTGGAAGTTGAGGTTCATCGGGCTGATCCGGTTGATCACCATAGGATTGATCCATTTTAGTAGGATGATCAGTGGTAGAGGAAGTTTCAAACATTCCAAGAGTATGCTTTTGGAAAGTATGAGGGAAGTGTTTTAGAGATGGAAATAGAGAGATGGATAGAAGATCACAAGATCTATTTCAGATTGATCCGGGCCCTGATGGAGTACTAGGTCCCATTAACAGTCAGTCAGATATAGAGATCAATGACTTAGTGGAAGATGCTATATCTGGGAGAGTGGAAGGAGGTAGAAATTTTGTGGGTTTACTTCTAGAAGGAGTTCTTCGAAGATTCACTTTCATCGACTGTGAAGGATGAGAAGAGGCATGAGCTACTCTCCCTTCAACAGAGGAGTATGACAGTATGAGATTTATGAATCAAGTTAAAGGACCTCATAAATTTTTCCAATACCTTTTTATAGATGAGGAGTCTTGTGTGATACGTCTTGAGGAGGAACTTCATACTTCCTTCCAGTATTTTTTTACTCTTTTTACATTTCCAATGTATATGGAGGTTTAGAATAAGACAGAGCTGATCGAGAGAATGCACTCACAAGGAAGTATACTGTCAGAGGGGATCCAACATAGTTCATTGTGAGGTAGAGTTGTTAGTTTTAGATCTAAGGAGTCAGGACTTTCGAGGTTTCAATCTCCAGGGATTCAACCCCAGCAGTTCCATTCTCAAGCTTCTTGTTCCAGTGGTTTCTATGCTTTTTCTGAGATATTTTTACCAATGTGTTTTGGTTGTGTGGTGTAACACCCCCAGATTTTATAAGATATATTATTTTTAATTTCTTTCATATCTTCTATTATATGCTACACCAAGATTTTCTTGCGCTATACGCAACACCGTATTAGCTTGCAGTATACGCAACACTAATCATGGATCGTGTTACACACAATTTCAAGTTTGTTTGATAGAAGTTATTCTATGTAAAATTGAATGTATATATATATATATTCAATTTATACATGAAATATGGTTGGATTCTGTTATATGTAACAACAAAAGAATCTTTCACTACACGCAACCTTGACATGGCTTTCATTACACGCAATCACGACCTTCCACGATAGCGTGTGTTGTATGCAATACCGAGTTCCACTAAATGAGATATTATTATAATATTATTACGAACTAGCCGTTATGAATAGTAATACCCAATTTTTTAAATTTTTTAAATTTTATCTTTCAAAATGGACTTCATTTTTGGATTTAGAATACCGAAATTATCCTAGGGTGAATTTTTGGTATTTTTCTGAAAACATTCACTTTTTGATGAATAGTGAAAACACTATGTTATTTTTTAAAAACAAACTTTTTATTTAAATAATTATTTATTTTATTTAAATTTATTTTTGGTAAAAATTTATACATAATACCTATATAAGTTCAATGTAATTCATTGGATTCATTTTATAAAAATTTTAGATATATAAAAATTTTATTGAACTTTTCACCGTCTTTTACCTGCCTCCTAGGAGCTTTTTGCAAACATACATAAAACATAATTTTACCTCTTCTGTGAGTAAAATTTTGAAAATCTGAGAGACATGGTTAATATCAAGGATTAAAATGTGTTTCAATAAGATTAAAAAAATTATTGATGAATAGTAACTTTTTACCTTTATTTACCACGGTTAAAAGTAAATATGGTAATTAAGGGTAAAATGATATTATTATTACCCTAACACATGTCCTAATTCTATTGGATAAGTGTAATTCGACCAAAAAAACTTAGGAATAAAATATTACACTTTAGGTCCACTTGGATTAGATTAGGACACCTATTATTATTTTATTTAAAGAAGAGTTTAAATAGTTAAAATCAAAGTTTAATAACTAAAACATTTTGAATATAAGTATGTATATAAGATAAATTGACTATAAATATTCATTAAAAAAATAAAAATATTTCCTACATAATCGTATTTTATTTATAATTTTTAGACTTCAAATAATTTAATTTATTTTTGACACAATGATGATGCAGTAATTACCATATTAAGGAAATATTAACATAATTGGTATTATATATACCCAAATAAATGTAATTTGAGACTTTTTATTAATTAAACTAATTTTATAGGTTAATATGTCATATTATTATTGATTTAATAAACTTTTTTCGAACTAATAATGCTTTTATGATTTTTAGAAAAATTAATTACCAAATAGTGACAAAATTGATATAAAATAGTTTTTAAAAAAATATTATATTTTTAATTGTTATTTTATTCATAAAAATCTAAGGTTCAGCCAAATGACTTAGATAATGTTATATATATTAATAGTGAACCACTTGGGGTTCTTTTGGCTTGTTATGTAAGTTTATTAACCTTATAGTGTAAGAAAATAAGAAGACATGGTAAAAGTTAAATTATTCAACTTAGAGTTAAATCTAAATGATAAGGTTGAAATATTAAACTAAACGTGTCTAAAATATATTTTTTGAGAGTATATCGACCCATCGCCACCTTATCTTTCATATAAATCAATTTTGAGCTATTAAAACATGAATATGACTTTATTATAAAATAAGTTTTTAAGTTTTTCCAAAAGTGCCCCTCTCCTCCTTTATAAAAGGACACCTCCTCCCTCTCCTCCTCACACAACTTTGAGCCTTCAAGCTTGGCCAAAACCTGACAATTTCCCTTCAAAAATTCCTTAGAAACACCTTATAGGTCCTGGCCTTCTTCAAAGACCATCTTTAGTTCCCTAAGAGGAGGATAAGAAGAGGCGCTTCAAAGAAGAGGTAATGTCCGTTACCGATTCTTCAACATTATTTCTTCTTCTACATATTATTCTTTAGTTTTTTCATTATGAAGTAATAATATAAGTATCACTAATATACTGATATGTTATTATAAATAATAAACAACCCTATTTAACCTTCTATCCATCCTATGGAAAATGAAATCACCACGCGTGCGTACGTATGGAATACCGTGTCCATGTCGTGGTGTAATCTGTTTTCCACCACCACCTTACTTGGACGGGTATAATGGAGTAAAGAATAACTATATATGTTTATTTTAAAATGATATTTATTCTTAAATAGTATACATACACTTCAATACAATTCCACGATCATGGTAACGATATCATCGCTCGTGCGTACGTACGACCTACTATCTCCACGATGCGATGCGACTCGTTCTACCTAACCTTCAATGAATAATGATTATATATATTAATTGAATGAATAAATATGATATATATTACACTAATACCATTCTGTAAATGAGTTATATATAACCTAAAAAGAAGAAGAATAATTTATTCAAAAAAACACGCGTAAGAACAAAAAGTAATAAACACCCGAATAACAAGTATCAATGAAATATTACTATTACAAAGCTAAGAATATGACCATATATGATATCATAACAATGATTAAGATTCAGGAATAAGTCAATAACATTATTTAAATCATTATACAGGAGGTTCAGACACATACAAATAAAATTGGACCTAAGGTAAAGGAAAATCTCACAATCTCATTTTTATCTGAGATTATTTATACTTCAGAATTTACTGGGGAATATTTATCATCCACATATGTGTTTCATAAATATGTAATATTATTTCTATCCTCCTACAATTTTTTAAATCCAATTTGACCCATTTTTGAGTTTTTAGAAAAAGATATAAAAGGAATCTTTTGATGTTTTTATTACGAGGTACTTTTTGGCTTTTCCTGCAAAAGTACGAGAAGAATGTTTTTTAACTTATAAGGCATGAACAGATTTTTAAAGTTTGATAACTCCTTATTTTCATGAAGTTTACTCTAAAATATTTCATGGTTATTTTCAATAAAATCCCTTTCTTTTAAAATTTCATGGAATTATGTGATAAGAAAATGATTTTTATGAAGAAATGATAATTTCCTCAAGAATTATTTTCAACTGTTTTATCAAAACCATTTTCCATTTAATATGACATTATTGCATATGTGTATAATATCTATATGATTTACATGGTTTCACTTATCTTATGATAAAAATACATCAATTTGTTTTATATGGATTATGTTATGATGGGATGATGTTTATGAAACACATTTTTATTCCTTGGGTTATGATGAATGATTTATGTTTATGTTGTGGCACAAGTAAGAAATGATTTAGTTATGAGATGGGTGGGACCTATATATCCCTCTAATGAATTGGGTAATGATTTATATCTCATTAGATAGACATGGATGGAATGGTATGTTAATTTGGTTAAGTGTTACAGGACTGGAACAACGAGTGAACTCGATTCAGGAAGGGACTTTGTCCACTAAGTTGGTCTTGGTAGCAATGCCTTGGATACTATGGAAATAATATAATGTGCATAATTTTTTTCCACAATTACATGTTTTATTCCCACGATATTTTATCATGATTTATGTTCTTTTATGATATATTCCTTACATACTTCCATGATTTATGTCTTTGATCAAGATTTTGATGTTTAGATTTTATGTACAAGTTTTTGCATTCAAATGTTTATGGATTGTTTTATGTTCTCTATGTTTACCCTTACTGAGAATTTGATCTCACCCTTTTTATGTTTTCCTTTCCCCAGGATATAAAGAATGGTCTTAGGTTTGAAAAAAAAGGGGAATATCTTTATGGGAGATGTTGAAGATCTTTCACCATGATTAGAAGATTATTTTTCCGAGTTTCCAAAGACACTAAACTATAACGGTCCTTCCATGTTTTTTTGTTATGTATTATGTATTCCGTAAAATTATTGTAATGTCCATATACGTCAATATTTGGGTATCTACAGTTGGTATCAGAGCGAAGGTTTAGTTATCCTTTGGAAACAAGGATGCGAAAACTTTAGTGAAATCCCTAGGGATATTTCTAAGGTATATCTAGGGATGTCCTTAAGGTTAAGTATACATATAGCTTAGATTCCTAGAATTATGTTGACGATCATGAATAACCTAAGATGAACCTAAGGTGTCATGGATTAGAGAATTTTTGATAAGTTAGACATCCCATAAGTGACTTTTTATGATTATGTGGTTCCTCGTTATTTTAATTGTTTCTTACACTATGGTTTCTGGTCTTTGTCAGTGGAGGGAACGAGAAATAATTCAATTAACATTGATTCCAATGGAGAAATTTGTGACTATGATCAAATAAATTTTGTAATTCCTGGAGATAAATATATTGTTATTATGCTGAATCAGTCATCTCGATATATGATTAACAAGGTGAACTTTAGTTGTATTCCCAAGTCCTCAAATAAGAGGAAGATGGAATTTTATGCATGTTTTCATGGTGAGTATCATAGAAAAAGGAATATTGATATTTCTAAAAAGGGAAGAAGAACCTTGAGGAATACCTCAAATGGAGGGGACGATGTTATCTATGTGGAGAAAAGGGTCATAGGGTGACAGACTGTTATGGGGTCCAATGTCTTATCTGTGGAGAACATGGGCATTACCTAACTTAATGACCTGACCTAAGAAGTTACTTCTAAATCGAGGAAGGACCTATTCCATGACAATCATTGAAGAGGATGGATTAAATGGATTATGTATTGGAATTCAATAATATTGTTTTTGAGGTACTTTTATAGTATATTGAAATATTCGTGTATTGGTCCATTGTGGTTTTCTATAAGAATATGGTACCAGTAACCATGAAAAGTGATTGAAATATTTTTGGAAAGAAGATGATATGTGCATAAAGAAGGGATAAATAAAAAATGAAATAAGCTCATGACTATTATAAGGATAATTTTATATGATAGTTTGATTATATAGAAATTTTGAGATTTTGGTTTCTGGAATGTGTTAGATTTTGATGGCATTCATGTTTTCAATAAGGTTCAATGGGTATTTCAAGATGATACATGATTAAGGTATTCACATGTTTGTAATGTGACCAAAAAGATATATCGTATGATATATGGGGGATAAATGATGGTATTCACATGCTTGGAAGATAACATTTCTAGTAATTGTTTTCTTTATACTATGAGATTGGAGAGATGAATTTTGGATAATCCTAAAGATTAGAATGGATTATGTTGGACATAAGATACTATTATTTAAGGATAGAACTTGTTTTTTGATATTATATATGTAATTTTATAATAGTATTGTTTTAGAAAAAGGATAACCCATAGGACGAGCGACTACCCATCACGTCGGACAAGGCTATGGGAATCGAACCCACAACTATAGTACGACAATCCTTAATCTCCTACCACTAGCCTGTAGAAAGTCCCTGGTTAGTAGAAACTAGTTTTATTTTATTAAGCGCTATGATAGATGAAGTATATGTCTATTTTAGAAACCATATATGATTAATCTCAAGATAGATGAACTTTTGTATATTTAATAAATTGTGCTAAACTTTTTGCGATAGAAACAAATGGAATGACCTATCATTCTATCGCATGATCTGCTAACACTTCACAAATGGCAAATTCAACTTCATTTCCATATGAGATAAAGTGGAAATTGTTCAAGGCATGAAAAACGGTGAGATTTTACCAAAATCTTGTACGTATTTCTTTTAATTCAAAAATTCTTCAGCATTAGGGAAATTATCTTGAAAACTAACAATGTTGTCCCATTACCCTCATACTTGATAAATCAGATGGCACCTTAGATCATCACAAATTTATGGCTTTTTGATTGATGGATTTTTCATAACCATGTTTTCTACCACTCTCTATCAGAACATGATTGTTAGGTTTATCTTCCATATTGATATTTTCACCTATGTTCCTCTATGTGGAAACCCAGTGATGAGTTAATTTGGGTAACCATTACATTTTATACATTAGTTTTTAAAATTAAGTTTTAATATTCCTTTTTACAATGTGGGTTTCTATTAAATAAACTTTCAAGTAGTAAACGATTTATAAACCTGATAAATTTTGAGGGTGAAATTCATTTTAAGGGGGGTAGAATGTAACACCCCCAGATTTTATAAGATATATTCTTTTTGATTTCTTTCATATCATCTGTTTTACGCTACACCAAGAATATCTTGTGCTATACGCAAAACCGTATTAGCTTGCAGTATATACAAAACTAATCTTGGATCTTATTACACACAATTTCAAGTTTGTTTGATAGAAGTTATTCTACATAACATTGAGTGTATATATATATATATTCAATGTATAAATGAAATATGGTTGTATTCTATTATACGCAACAACAAAAGAATCTTGCACTACACACAACCCTTACTTGGCTTGCATTACACTCAATCGCAACCTTCCACGATAGCGTGTGTTATATGCAATACTGTGTTTCACAAAACGAGATATTATTATAATATTATTTTGAAGTAGCCGTTATGAATAGTAATAACCACATTTTGAAATTTTATAAATTTCATCTTACAAAATGGACTTCATTTTTGGATTCAGAATACCAAAATTAGCCTAGGGTGAATTTTTTGGTATTTTTCTAAAAACTTTCAATTTTTTGATGAATAGTGAAAACATAGGGTTATTATTTAAAAACCGACTTTTTATTTAAATAATTATTTATTTTATTAAAATTTATTTTACATAAAATTTTTTTATATAAAACCTATATAAGTTCAATGTAATTCATTGGAGTCATTTTATAATAATTTTAGATATATAAAAATTTTATTGAACTTTTAACTGTCTTTTACCTGCCTCTTATGAGCTTTTTGAAAACTTACATAAAACTTATCTTTACCGCTTCTGTGAGTGAAATTTCAAAAATCTGAGAGACACGATTAATATCAAGGAGTAAAATCTGGTTTAATAAGATATAAATAATTTTTGGTGAATAGTAACTTTTTACTTTTATTTACCACGGTTAAAAGTAAGTAGGGTAATTAAGGGTAAACATGATATTATTATTATCCTAACACATGTCCTAATTCTATTGGATAAGTGTAATTCGACCAAGAAAAACTTAGGAATAAAATATTACCCTTTAGGTCCACTTGGATTTGATTTGGACACTTATTATTATTTTATTTAAAGAAGAGTTTAAATAGTTAAAATGAATGTTTAATAACTAAAACATTTTTAATATAGGCTTATGCAAAAGATAAATTCGGAAATAAATAATAATTAGAAAGATAAAAATATTTTCTATATAATGGTAATTTTTTTATAATTTTTATACTTTGAATAATTTAATTTATTTATGACACAATGATGATTCAGTAATTACCTTATTAAGGAAATATTAACATAATTAATATTAAAAATACCCAAATAAATGTAATTTGTGACTTTTTATGAATTAAACTAATTTTATAGGTTAATATGACATATTATTATTGATTTAATTAACTTTTTTGGAACTAATCATGCTGTTATGATTTTCACATAAATCAATTACCAAATATTGTCAAAATTGACATAAATTAGTTTTTAAAACAAATATTATATTATTAATTGATATTTTATTCATAAAAATTTATGTTTCGTCCAAATGACTTATATAAGGTTATATTTATTAATAATGAACCACTTTGGGTTATTTTGTCTTGTTATAGTATGTTTATCAACCTTATAGTGTAAGAAAACAAGCAGACACGGTAAAAGTTAAATTATTTAACATCGAGTTAAATCTAAATGATAAGGTTAAAATAGTAAGTTAAACTTGTATAAAATATATTTTCTGAGAGTAGTTTGACCCATAACAACCTTAGATTCTAAATAATTCAATTTTATCTATTAAAAACCGAATATGACTTTATTATAAAATAATTGTTTAGGTTTTTCCTAAAGTGCCCCTCTCCTCCCTTATAAAAGGGCACCTCCTACCTCTCCTCCTCACACCACTTTGAGCCTTCAAGCTCACAAAAACCCTTACAATATACCTTCTAAACATACCTAGAAACATCCTATAGGTCCTGGTCTTCTTCAAAGACCATATTTAGTGCCCTAAGAGGAGGTTAAGAAGAGGTGCTTCAAAGAAGAGGTAATGTCCATTACCGATTCTTTCAACTTTATTTATTCTTATAATTATTCTTATTTAGTTGTTTAATTATTAAGTAACAACATCAGTATCACTCATATACAGATATGTTATTATAAATAAGAAAAAACCCTATTTCACCTTCTATCCATCCTATAGAAAATGAAATCACTGCGCGTTCGTACGTACGAAATACCATCTCCACGCCATGGTCTAATCTGTTTTCCACCACCACATTACTTGGATGGGTATAATGGTGTAAAGAATAACTATATATGATTATTTTAAAGTGATTTTTATTCTGAAATAGTATACATACACTTCAATACAGTTCCACTTTAAGGGGAACAATATCTTCGCTCGTGCATATGTACGGCCTACCGTCTCCACGATGTAATGTGACTCGTTCTACATGATATTCAATGCATAATGATTATGTAAATGAATTGAATGAATAAATATGATATATATTACACTAATACCATTCTTTAGATGAGGTATATATAACCTAAAAAGAATAATAATAATTTATTCGACAAAACATGCATAAGAACAAAAAACAATAAACACCCGAATAACAAGTAGCAAGGAAATATTACTAATACGAAGCTAAGAATATGACCATATATGATATAATAAAAATGATTAATATTATGGAATAAGTAAATAACAATATTTAAATCATTATATAGGAGGTTGAGACACGTACAAAGCAAATCAGACCTAGGGTAAAGGAAAATATCACAATATCATTTTATCCGAGATTGTTTATACATAAGAATTTACTGGGGAATATTTATCATCCACATCCATGTATCCACAATATGTAATATTATTTCTATCCTCATAAAATTTTTTAAATCCAATTTTACCCATTGGTGAGTTTTTATAAAAATATATGAAATGAATCTTTTGTCATTTTTAGTACGAGGTACTTTTTGACTTTTTTGAAAAAAGTATGAGAAGAATGTTTTTTTATATTATACGGCATGAAAATATTTTTAAATTTTCATAACGACTTATTTTCATGAAGTTTACTCTAAAATATGTCATGGTTATTTTCAATAAAATCCCTTTATTTTAAAATTTCATGGAATTTTGTAAAAAGAAAATGATTTTTATGAAGAAATGATATTTTCCTCAAGAATTCTTTTCAAGTGTTTTATCAAAACAATTTTCAATTTAAGATGAAATTATTTCATATGTGTATAATATCTATATGATTTGCATGGTTTCACTTTTCTTATGATAAAAATACATCCATTTGTTTTATATGGATTATGTTATGATGGGATGATGTTTATGAAACCCATTTTTATTCCTTGGGTTATGATAAATGATTTATTTTTTTGTTGTGGCACAAGTAAGAATGATTTCATTATGAGATGGGTGGGACCTATGTCTCCCTCCAATTCATTGGGTAATGAATTATATCTCATGAGATAGAAATGGATGGAATTGTATGTTAATTCGGTTCAGTGTTACATGACTGGAACGATGAGTGAACTCGATTTAAAAAGGGACTTTGTCCACTAAGATGGTCTTGGCAGCAATGCCTTGGCTACTATGGAAATCATATCCTATGCATAATTGTTTTCCACAATTACATGTTATATTCCCATGATATTTTATCTTTATTGATGTTATTTTATGATATATTCGTTAAGTACATCCATGATTTATGTCTTTCCTCAAGATTTTGATGTTTAGATTTTATGTACAAGTTTTTGTATTCAAATGTTTATGGATTGTTTTATGTTCTCTGTGTTTACCTTTACTGAGCATTTGAGATCACCATATTTATGTTTTCGTTTCCCCAGGATATAAATAAAGGTCTTAGGTAAGAAAACAAAAGGGGAAGATCTTTATGGGAGATGTTGAAGATCTTTCACCATGATTAGAAGATTATTTTTCTGAGTTTCCAAAGACACTAAACAATTACGGTCCTTCAGTGTTTGTTTTTTTGATATGTATTAAGTATTACTCCAAAGTAATGTAATGCCCATGTACGTCAAGATTTGGGTCTCTACATGGGGTTTGTGGTCATTTCCAAATCCAGTGGAAAATATTTATTTGAGATCATTTAGGTAGGGGTTGACATGTTTAGTGTTAGCCTTAGCAATAGTTTATAGTGAGACGGTTTTAGTAGTAGAGGAATTAGGATTTTGATCTATCGAACGGAGATAGAGTAGGTTGAGGTCGAACTTAGGATATTTCTCATTTTTAGAGACTGTGACCCGAGTGTGGCCATGGAGGTGGTCGTTAGAAGAGAGTAAGAGGTGTTGGACATAGTCAGGTGCATGCTTTGGAGGAAATGGTTCTAGAGGGGACATGTATTGTCATAGGTATGATCAATTTGTTCAGTATCTTTGTTTTGTGCCTTTTTTGATTCAGGTTGTTCTCACCCCTTTATTACACCTTCTCTAGCCCATTCTATGGGACTAGAAATAGAGAAGTTTCCCATTCCCTTGGTGTTTAGTACATTAGTCATAGGCCAAAACAACTTGTTTGATGTGTTCCAGGGGTGTAGACTAATGATCGGACCACATCAGTACCACGGGGATAAATTATGTCTATTAATGAATCCATACAATATTATTATCTATATTTAATGGTTGTATCCCATACATGCTATTATTGACTGATTCCAGAGGAAAGTCATATTTTTAGATGTGGATGGTAAACATGTGTTTTTCATCCATGAGCAGAGTTTCTAGGTGGGCAGTTGGACTGTGGAGACCCTTTTTTCTATATTGGATAAGATATCAGTGAAATCAGTGGATACTATGATGTCAGTGGTTCCTAGTATCATTGAAGAGTTCCTATATGTTTTTCTCAAGGAGGTTGTGACACTACTCACTTGATTGAATGTTAACTTCGGGATAGAATTTCAATCCGGTGATTCTCTGATTTCGATGGATCCTTATCAGATGACACCATATAAGTTGTGGGAGTTGATGATTCAAATAGATCATATGATGAATAAGGGTTTCATCTAGACTAGTGTATCACTGTGGGGTGCTTCAGTGTTGTTCGCAATGAAGGAAGACGATGGTCTGAGGTTGTGCATAGAATACTGGAGGCTGAATCAGGTGATGGTCAAAATCTGTAACCCTATTTAGAGAATAGAAAATCTCTTAGACCAACTGATAAGGGAGTGTTGGTTTTATAAGATCTATATGTGGTCTAGATATCACCAGTTAAGGGTGAAGGAGGTTGATATCTCAAAGACATCCTTCAAATTAAGGTAAGAAAACATTGAGTTTTTAATCATTACATTCTGTGTTATGAACACACCAGCTATGTTCACAGGGCTTTTGAAATACATCTTCCTGGAGTTCCAGGAATGGTTTATCATCATATTCATCAATTCCATCTTGATCTAATTGGAGTTGGTGGAGGATCACACAAAGTATCTTAGAATTTTATTGCATGTTCTTATACACCACCAGCTCTATGGGATGTTTTCCAAGTGTAATTTCTTTACATGAGAGGTTAATTTCCTTGTACATGTGCTGTCTTAGCAGGGTGAGGTAGTAGACCCATCAAAGGTTAAAGCAGTATTCTATTGGGATGTACCCAAGAACATGGCGGAGGTTCATAGTTTCCTTGGTATCATAGGCTATTATCAAAGGTTTTTACCTGATTTATCTTGAGTTGTATCCCCATTAACAACATTTACTAGGAAATACTAGGCTTTTGTGTGGATTGATTAGTTCCAGGAAGTGTTGGTTACCTAAAGGGGAAGTTGGTCAGTTCCCTAGTGCTCTGGTTACCTATGTAAGGGATAAAGTTTGAGGTGTTTTACGAAGCTTCCTATTTGTACATAGGATTCATACTAAGGTATCAGAACTTAGTGATCTCTTATTGTTCGAGTAATTTATTCCATAACGATCGTATATATGACACCTATGATCTGGATATTGTAGCGATTGTGTTTTCACTACTGTTGGGGCGACATTACCTCATTCGGGAGTGCTCTGTAGTCTTCACAGAACACAAGATCATGGGACATAACTTTTCCATGTGTGAACTGAATTAGTGATAGCATAGGTGGATGGAGTTTCTTCAGGTCTATGATTTTGATATCTTCTATACCTCAATAAAGGGGAATTTTTTGGTTGATGATTGGATCAGAAAGTCCCAGAAGGATATTTTTTTTGGGAATTTGGTGATTCATAGAGAGTGACTGGGGATTTTGAATAATTGAACGTAGATTCAAGAGTGGATGGTGGAAAATGATGTTTGATTTAGATAATGGTATATTATTCTCTGATATAATAGGTGGAGGAGTCTCAGTGGGGAAACATAGAGGTAGAGGTGATGCATGATCGTGAAGGCCATGGTGATGCTCTGGAGGGATGGGCAGAAGTTGGTGGAAATTAAATGTTGTTTCATGGATTTTTTTTATTGGTAATTTTTGATTAATTTATTAGTAAGTTTCATAGTTCATTTTTGGTGGTACAACCAAGAGTTTCCAAGATGTATCATGGCTTGAGGATGCAATTTTTGTAAATCAGGATGAAACAGGAAGCGACAGAGTTTGTGGTAATGTTCTAGGTTTTCCAATAGGTAAAAGCTGAGAATCATGTTCTTGGAAGCTTGTTCCAACCATTGAATGTTCCTAAGTCGAAATGGGATGAAATTTTTATGGATTTCATCATAGGGTTACCCAAAGCTCAGGGAGGTTGTGAGGCTATTTGTGTGCTTGAAGATCAGTTGAAAAAATCAGCTCACTTCTTAGTGATCAAGGATTTAGATGTAGTTGATGCTTTGGATAAGAATTATTTTGATTAATTAATACAATTTCTTGGAGTTCTATGGTCCATTTTCTAAAATCAAGACACGTGATTTACCTCATTAGTTTTTAGGGTATTACAACATGATTTTAGCACTCAATTATGCTAGAACACTACTTTCCACCCGTAGACAGATGGGCATATGGAACAAAATATTCATACATTTTAGGATATAGTAAGAGTGTGCATATTTGACTTTGGTGGATCTTGGGAATGACACCTTCCATTGGTGTATTATTCTTATAATAATATCTATCGCTCTTCCATTAGTATGGAACCATTTGATGTTTTTAAGGGAGAATGTTTTATTCTCCATTGTGCTAGATGGTGGTTGGGGAGATATCTTTTCTTGGTTTGAATGTGGTATAGAGCATATTTTATAATGTTTAGATTGTTCGGGAGAAGATTAAAATAGCACATGACCGAAAAAATCCTTATGCTGATCTTAGGAGGAGGCCCTTGGAGTTCGAGGATGGGAACCACCTGTTCTTGAAGGTTTCCCATCGATGTGGAAAACATAGGTTTGGAAGAGGAAGTAATATTTATCCTATTTTTTGGGCCCTTTGAGGTGTTATAAAAATTTGACAAGGTGGAATACCAGTTGGCATCGCCACATCAGTTGGAGAGGATCTGAAACATCTTTCAATTCTCTCATATTATTCAGCATCTTCATGAAAAATTCCATGTCATTGACTTGGGAGAGTTATATATTGAGGGTGAAATGACATTTATTGAGCATCTAGAAGCTATCTAGGATCGCTTAGAGAATGTGATTAATGGATGGAACATTCCTTTGGTTCACGTGTTGTGGAAGCATGGTGACTAGGAGGAGAGTACTTGGGAGAGAGAGACATAGATTCATCCCTTGTTCCCAGAGTTTTTTTTTGAGTTTTTCCTTATTATGTTTTCTTTATAATGTGATATTTGAACCTTGTTGATTATGAGATGTGATTTTTTCCCTTGGTTTGTGATGTGTGGTAAAATCCTGACATATGAGAAGGAGAGGACCAAATTACTAATTGATATCCATTAACTATGATTCGATTAAACCCATGTGAGAGAGTCATTTCCGCCCAAAGTGGATAATATATTGATATGAAGGACATAATTTCCTAATTTGTATGTTTAGGACGATGTGGTTTTTGTGATTGTATAGTGTGTTTTGTGGTCGTTTGGGTTGACATGCATGTTAGAAAATATCATAGGAGTTTTTCTTGGGTGCAGAGGTTTCCACTACAACTTTTGAACAACACAACGTGGTTTAGTTGATAATAGTGTTTCAAGTGTGGTGAGATCCTTGAGAGGTATCTCGAGGGATGGCTGTTCGGACCCTTCCTCTATTTCCTTCTAGTTTGTTTTTTAAATTCTTGAGAGAAAGAATAGTTTGAGAGGTATATGATTTAATGGCCCAGACCTTTATAGTCCATTGATTTGTGGGAAATCTGGTGTTTGAGGTGTCTTGGGAAGTCATGGTGACTCTTTTCAATGGTTTTCAAAATTCCCAGTTTTCCATGTTTTGCAACAGTGTCTCATCCTAGCGGTGTCACCCTGGAAGTGTCACCCTGATGGTGTCTCACCCTAGCGATGCCTCGCTAATGGTATCTCACCCTGGTAGTCACTCACTGGCGGTGGATCGATGGTGGTGGCTCACTGGTGGTGGATAACTAGCGGTCACTCATCTAGTGGGGCCTCATCCAGTGGTTTCTCATATGGCGGTGTCTTTCCTAGAAGTATCTCACCTAACAGTGACTCACTAATGGTGGAAGGTGGTTTATCTAGATGGTTTCTTGTCCAACGATGCCTCATCTAGTAGTGCCTCATCCGGTGGTGCCTCGTCCAAAGGTACCTCGATGGCGGTGCCTCATTCAACGGTGTCTCGTGATAAATGCTCCCATTTCTTCTAGTTTTTACCTTTTTACGTCTTTCTTTAACATAGAATGAGTTTATTGAATTATTTAAAAGGGTTTTATACTGATTCAAAGTCCTTGAATTGTATCTTTAATTACCTAAGGGTCTAGAGGCTTTTAAATGGTCAAACCACATAGTCTTGGTCAGATCAGCCTTTAATGGTAATATTAAACTGTATCTAATTCCAGTTGAATTTTATATGATCTTCCTAAAGTTGAGATAACCTAAGGGTTACTCATACCTGGGGGGGAGGGAACAAAGTTGTAGACTACTTTTCTTCAATTGCAGTTCCGGGGGTTAATATGGTTTGGGTGGATAATGTGCTGCCCATTAGACCTGAGGGAGTCAATCTGATTAGGGGAGATGCACTTGGGCTACATTATTTTCGCCCTCCGTAGGGGGGACTTCATTTGTTGTTGTTGTTGTTATGTGTGGGGTGTTATTTGAAATAAAAATCGTAATTTTGGTGGAGATAACCTAACCTTTGTCCATACCTTATCCTTTCTCTTGATAATGAAGATACCCAAAGGATTCATCGAGTTTTCCTAAGTTTAGTTTGTGATTCCCTAGAGAGTCATCTATTGTATGAATCCACCAATTTTTTTTGGTGCGACTAGGAAGTGCCGATTGTTCTTCTTCTAAGTAGGTTTTACTTCATCTTTATTAATTATTAAACATTTGGGATGGGTGTAGAGATGTTTTCCCTTGTGATTGTATATGATTTTTGATTAATAAATATAATTAAATTGGTTTAACAAATAATATATAGAGGCTGGGGAAAAGCGGCGCATGATCTTACTATATTCTTGTTTTTATTGATATAATGATTTGTATGGGATAACTACCCACTGAAAATCGTGGCCTTTTGGGGTCCTTTTTTGTGTAAAAAACGGTTGATATAACATGTGTTGTTTGGTGTTTTTTGAATGCTTATATATAAAAGTTGGTTAACCATGCATATTTAGCTAGTAAAAAGATTCCCTAGGATCATATAGTTTTTGTGATAACCACAAAAATTTACAAGTGGAATTAAATAAGATATTATTTATTAAATTTGAAAATGTTGTTTGCCTTGGTATATGGGGTGACATGATCTGTGGAATTGATGTGGATTGTGTGTATAGGGGGAGTGGATGACATGTAGTTATGTGGTGGGGGTTTGGTGGGTATGGTGTGATTATATAGTAGGGATGTAAAACTGATCATGCTGTAATGTGTTGTTGGATGTGGTTTTGAGTTGGGGTTGTTTCTATTAATATGATGAACTGGGTGGATAATTCTAAAGAAGAAATTAGTGATTGTTATGGGTAATTCTCCTGGTGTTTCTCCATTAATAACTTTCAGAAATCTTCACCAAATATATAAAGGTCACGGTGTTATGTGTCATTAATGTGAAGTGAATTAATTTACCATGGATATTTATCCATTAGATGACTGTGAATGACTGTTTCTGTGTTTATTTTTATGTTTCTTCCATGACTATTGCCTGAGTAGTGATGGAATAAATAAATATTTTTTTTTTAATTATTGGAGTGACTTGGGATGGTTTGGTTAATGATATAGAATTGGTTAATGAAATATTAAAATGATAGTTGAGTGATTAAATATGGTTTATGATAAATGATGAAATGAATGGGTGTTGATCATAGAGGAAATGTGAATCCTCCTTAATTTATTAGGGATATTCACCTTCTGAAATGACTATTATATTTATTAATAAATGAATTTAGAGGTATCAATAAACGTGACATTGTTGTGATATGGTTTTTTTTGTTTGAGAACCAATAGGTTGGGCTAAAGTTTCTAATACAATACATATACTTGTATATTCTTGTGATTTCTATATTCACACTACCTAGGTTGAGAACTA
This sequence comes from Viscum album, assembly GCA_963277665.1. NCBI lineage: Eukaryota > Viridiplantae > Streptophyta > Magnoliopsida > Santalales > Viscaceae > Viscum > Viscum album. The sequence continues at coordinate 47,226,384 of OY728148.1, forward strand.
TTTGCCGAACACCCTCATCATCATGTGAGGGGTTTTTTTCCAAGATCCAGTGAGGAGAATGGATAGATGGGTACCCACTATTTTTCACTCTCTCTTATATGAGAGATATATATGGAACATTCTATGATGGCCAGTAATCCTTTAGTGATATAGATGATGGTTGTGATAACCCATTTGTCTTCAGTGGAGATGCGATAGCCCATGTATTTTCGGGTGAGGTGGTTTGTGTTGTCCCAGATGTCTTCAGGATGAGATGTGATGTTCTTTCCTAGGTGTATTTGGGATGAGATATGATGTGAGGTGTTGTGAGGCCCAAAAGTGTGAGGTGAGATGTGTTTTGAGGCCTAGGTGTGTGTGGGAGAGATGTGTTCTGAGGTTTAGGTGTGTGTGAGTGTGATGTGTTGTGAGGCCCAAGTGTGTGTTAGTGGGATGTGATGTGGTATATGAAAAGGATGGGAGATCCAGGATGTACGAAGTGGGGAAATAGTGGCATACCAAGGGAAAAGTGTTGTGGAGTACCCTATCATTGATGTGCTTTATAACATATTAATTTACTTAGTTTGAGTTACTTGTTGAGTGTGCCATGGTGAGGTTGGGATGGTTAGTATACCTATTTTGGTTCTGTTTGGTTATGTTTTTTTCTCATAGGAGCATTAGTATGCTTCTTTCCCATGTTCATGATAGAATTTGGTTTTCTTACTGAGTATACTTGTACGCTCAACCTACATACTCAAAACTCCTTTCATGTTTGTAGGAGGATTTCATGGACTATTCTAGGTTTTATTAGCTCAGAACTTTGGACAGTTTCTATGTCGCTGCCTAGCTTTACTTTTGGATATTTACTTTAGATAATTTTATTATATCAGTTCTACGTTTTCATATATGTGGTATGGTTTTTGGATTTATATTTTATATTATTCCTTGGTTTTTTTGTGGATAACTACTCTTATATCCCAATCTTATTTCTTATAAAAGGGTAATGGCTCCCATATTGTGAGATTTGTACACCCTTGGTTCTAGTTTCCAACCAGGGTCCTACTGAAGGTGGGACTTAGGGTTTTATATCTTCATTTATTGATTTATAACCCATGATGGGTATATTTGTAGTGATAGGGTCTTGAAACGTCATTTCTAGGAGACTCTCTAAGAGAATATTAATGTCTTTATCTTATGTGGTATCATATCATTGATCACTCTTATTTATCATTTTAATCAGATACATTATAGAAATAATTTATCACACTAATAACATATTTTTCCTACCGTTATTGTTTTGTATATGTGATATTCTTACAATAAAATAACACATCCTTAACCATTCCTATGTTATAACACATTGTCTTTTGGATCGGTTCTACCACCATCTTGAATGATGTTACAATATTTATGTCATGAATGAATAATGAAACATAATTATTATTAAATATGATATAATAATGTTGGATTTATTATGTTTTAATAATTATTGAAAGAATATATATACTTCTATATGTATATTAATTAACAAAATCTTTTATTTATAATATTGAAATTCAATAAATTATATTTTCACTACTCTAAACAATCTTATCATGATAAATTACATATAAAATACATTAAAAATCAATAATAAAATAATAAAACATGTATGACCACCAAGGAATGTATATAGGTGATGAAACAATTATCAAAGATCATGGACAAGAATTTCCATACTAAAGATGACATATAACAAACAAGACTATTGTCTTCAGAATGTCATTTTTAACATATATTTATTAATAAATTAGTGATAAGAAATTATAAAAAAATGGTATAACAAAAAATAATTATTAATTTTGTTATTATTTTGTTGATTAATAAACTTATATTCATTATAAAATATCATATATCATGTATGATGAAGTGGGAATCCATTATAAGGGCCTTTAGACTCAATTTTCCATTTTTAACACATGTTTCTTCATATGCACATATTTTCCCATATATGTTGTATATACCACCTAGTTAAATTTTTTACCTAATTAATTTTATATTAATGGTAATTATTTTCCCATTTTATGTTTTTTCTTTCATGGAATTTTTATTCAAATGTTACCAAATCCATAAGAGGTTTTGGTTTACTCAATTTTATTTTATTGATTTATAACCTTTTTTTCTTTCTAGATGATCTAATTTTTCATACATCCACATTACCATCCTATAAAAATTTTCCCTTATATTTCCTAATGGTTATTTAAATTAGTCTATATGATAAAGTATTTATAAGAAATTTTATTTGAATTTTTTTTTAAAAATTAGATGGGTTTTTGTACACTTAATCAATTTTTATTGAGAAAAACGAATTCTTAAATTACTATTGTTTTATCATGACCCTGAGACACTGATAACTACATAAGAAGAGTACTCCAAAAGACCTCAGGTTTACCAATATTTAAACCAAAGGGTTTCAATAGGCTATGAGGGACAAATCCTTTCAATGGGGAGGTTATGCCCACAATTCACAGTTAAAAACATTGTAGAAAAAACAATGAAATATCCATTAGAAAATAATATGATTATGCATAACCGTACAAATAAATGTTAAGTCAATGTATCATTTTTAAAAATACAGCCATTCATTATAAATTATCCCTTAATGGTATTATCACATATACAAAAAAACAGAGTAGACCATAATTCCACCTCAATACGATATTATGCACCCAGTCTATCGATACCCCTGAGCTTCTTAGGCAAGATCCTCTAAAAATATTATTCTAATCATTAAATTCTATATATTGTCTATATTTTTACTAGAGTTACTATAAATGATCTATGAAATACATATAAGTTGGGTCTCACCATATTCCCAAATTATACTCCATTATATACATGTATGCATAAGAAAAGTTAAACTTCTCATGCATGTTCCTCAGTTATCACATAATATCTTGGAAAACATTAATCCATGCATATCAGGGCATCATGTTCTAACCATGACACCATTAATTTCTATCATACATGATTTGGTGCAATGATGGACTCCTGTCATTGTCTTATTTCACTGAACATTTAACCCATCCCAAACTCAAGGACTCTATGGAAGCTTTATCCATATCATTGACTACTACCAATAAAAACACGGAAATGTCCTATATCCAAATCCAAAAAACTAAATTTTTCACTAATGTAAGTATCCATTGTTCTGGTATAGACCCCTACCTTCATAATAATGGTAGGGTCTATCAAAAATGAATGTTCCCAATCAGTGTATTGTATCACTAAGAGGGGGAGGGGGTGAATCGATGATACTATTTTTCTTTTATGTTTATTTTCAATTGAAACTTCCTTTACCACTTGTTAAAGAATCAATTCTCTATTAAAAAAAATTCGATACACACTTCCAAAATAACAGAAAAATTTATGAGTTTCACTATTCAATAAGAATAGTTACATCCTTGGTATGGTTTGGAAGTGATCCAATACCATAAAATCCACTAGAAAACAAATGTTGGATTACAACAAGTAGGATATACCCTTACGTTCATGTAGCACTATGAAACAATACCACTAGTGAGTACATACCCTCTAAGAACAAATAAGGTAATATAATTTTGATGTAACAACTCATGTTACCTATGTTTATTTTCAATTTCAAAAAATGTATTCAATTAAAATAAAATTAATCAATTCATTACCTAGAATAAAGGTAAGAACCTCCTAGAAGTGGTTATGAAACACTGTGTTCAATATTTTTTGAGTCTGATTCCTCTGAGTATCATTCTCCCAGATAAAATTCTCTTAATATTATTTTCTAATAGAATAAAATAGAAATAAATCGACACCACTTTAATTCCTAAGTATGATGAGACCTAGTACGATATTTCTTCCTTAGTCTGGAAATTATCAGTACAGTAAAACCTAATATGAAAACCCCATTCTGATTAATTCCACCTGATACCAAAATCAACCAAATACAATTGACAAGCCAAATATGATGATTCTCTGAATACAATAAATCTTGAATAAATTGATCATCCAAATATGACGTTGTGATATTGTCATATTCCCCGTCAAAATGTATTCAATAAAAAAACGGTATAACATTCTCTAACTAAAAACTCAGAGCTTCACTCTCTTCTGAGATGAATAGTAAAAATATGTAAAAAGTACAAAGTAATTCTCCTTTTATAGGAAACCCTTGAAAGGAATGGGTGAGAATCCCAAAAAAGTTTCCCACTCACATAAATTTACCCACATTTCAATTTTCCATGAAATATCAAATGCATTTCAACTTCATCAAAACTTCTCAAAACTTATCGATTATTTTTCAAGCTTCATCTCCTTGTTCATACTTTAATTTTAATCATATGTATGATTTCAATACAAGAGCCCAATTTTTCACAATCTGATTTTTTAAATACAAAGCTATGTATCAATTGAAAACAAATTTATGAAGAAATTGATACCATTTTTATTTGCTGAATACGACTCTCAGAACCAATATGAATCAAAATATTTCATTTGAATTTACAACTCCCCCTTGATAATTCATTCAACAATATCTTTCTCTTTTATTTTCTCTTGACCCACTTTAGATTCAAAACTTTATCTTCTCCTCTTATCTTGAACCAGTTGGAAACCTATAATGTAATTAAACCTTTTGAAATGGTTGACTACATTGTTGATCTCATTTTATCCTTATCTTATCTTTAACCACCTATACAAAACATCATTCAAAAACTTGTGCTTGTATCATGACTTCCTTCATGAAATTAAACTCTTTTGAGAACAACATTAGCATTGTCAGAATTGAATTGGAAAGTATCATTACTTTCCATTCATTCATATTTATTTCTTTTCTTACTATCTCAAGTATAATATTTTTTCAATACAATTGGTTTGGATGTGATCATCCTTGATATGATCATTCTATATAAGATTGTGCTAGATACGATTTTCTAAAAAATGAAATTTCTAGGTTCAATAATTCTGAAAGACTATCTGCATAATCTTTTGAATCAGCACCACATTTTTAATCGGCACCACTTTTCAATCGGCACCACCATTTCAATCAGCACCACATTCTAATCGATTCCACTTTTTTAATCAACACAACTTTTTTAAAATGGCACCATATTTTAAAACAACACCTTCTGTTTAAAACAAAACCTTTTTTTCAATTGGTATCACCTTTTCAATCAATACCACATTTTGATCGGCACCACTTTCCATCAGAACTAATTTTCATCGTCACCACTCTTTATTCTTACTTCAACTGAATATGATTGTTTTGAAAAAAAATCAATATCACTTCTTTCTCTCTTCCAACTGGATATGATAAATTTAGATATTTTTTTCGGATTAACGATATCTCTTTCACTCCCCCTTTCTTCATCAAGATTGCATCATTAGTTCTCAATTCAACTTATTATTTATACGAAATAAAAATAAGAAAATCATTGTCACATTCAAAACATCATAGTCACAATGACTATAATTTTACAAAAAAACAAAACTTATTTATCATTGTATTCAGAGTGAGTCCGATGACCATAAAATTCCATCAAGATTTTTCCACTTTCAATTGGACCGAGGGTGTGTCCGATCAGAAACACTTCTTCCCATTACGATGTAATTTCCGTGTGAGTATAATTATTTTCAAAACAAACCTCAATAAAAAAATTTCAATACAAAGTGAGCTGATTTCTTTTCATTAAAAAATACATTAACTACGAAAGACAACACAAAACATCTTTATCATCAGATTGGTCCTAACAATATCCCCCTTTGGATTTTTTTTCAACCAAGTTTTTATAAATAACTGAACTTTGTATCCTCAAGTGGTGGATCACTTGTTAGTAATTATAAGCCTACATGAGCTAACTCATTATAGGAAACAATAATGATTAACAGAAAAAACATGCTATCCAAAATTAGTGATTATGAAAACAACTTCATCTTCATTCCTTATTTATTCTTCCACCTTCTTGGAATACAAATCAAATTATTTCTTACATCCACTCCAACAAATAGTTAAAATAGTTCACACATAATAAAATACTGAATTCATAGCTTACCCACAACTCTCTCTTTTATGAAAAAGATTTATGAAAAAAAAATCTACCCCTTGAAAATATAATCCAAAGGTAAGACGAGAGTGGGTATAGAAACACATAACTTAGTCTGGAAAAAAATGTGGTTGGAAACCCATGTTCAACCACTATTTTGAAAATTATTCCTTCAACAATGGTTTTGTGAAAATGTCATCCGCTTGTTCAAATGTCAGAATATACTAATCATTAACTCAATATTTTACACATTCTCTTTGATGAAATAAAATTTTATATAAGTATGTTTTTAATGAGAATATAGAACTAGATTCATTGTGAGATTGATTGTGATTTGATTGCCATAACTTAAGAGTAAGGGTAATTTCAATTCAATAAGTAAATATTCCAATTGTGTTTTCATCCACAAAAGTTGAGTAGTGTCTTGAGTGGTATCAATATACTCAGCTTCATCCGTACTGAGAGTTACTGAATTATATTTCTTTGAATTCCAAATAATAAAATTCTTTCTTAAAAATAACACTACACCAAATGTGTATCTTCTATCATCAATATTTCATTCCCAATTTGCATCTGAATACCCCAAAAAATCAATACTAAATGAGATGAAATACCAGATTATGGATTGTATTGTACCTTTGATGTATTTGAGAATTATTTTTCAAAAAAAAAGATGTGATTATTTTAAAGCACTCTGAAATATTTCACATAAGGTAACAACATTAACAATTTTGGTTATTGAAGAAATTAAGTACAATAGACTTCTTCTCAACTTCTGATACTCTTTATAATCTACTTATTTTCCTTATCCAATTTACTTAAACCATTTTCCATCAAAATAGGTGTGGAAAAAGGTTTTGAGTTTTCCATGCCAAACCTCTTGAGATGTTATTGAAAATACGTTACTTGAGAGAGAAAAATGAATTCTTTCTTTTGAAATATTTACAATCCTAGAAAATATTTCATTTCCCCCGGCATGGGAATTTCAAAAAAACTCTTCATCTCTTCAGCAAATATTTCACAACATATTTCATCATTACCAATAAGGATAATATTATAAACATAAAAAATCATAGTGAGGGAATACTTCTGACTTTGTCTGATTAAAATATTTCTATCCACTCTTTTTTTCATGAAATCTATCTTCCTTAAGCAAGTAACTAATTTGGAAAAACATTCCATCAGAGCCTTTTTTCCCATAAAATAATTTCTTCAATCTATAAACATAACTTTCATCATTACCAACAAAAAATCCAAAATATTCTTCAATATAAACCTCATCTTCAATATCACCATCTATTTGAAAGATCTTGTAGCCTTATTGTGCAACAATAACAAGAAAGATTATATTTTTTTTCCAATATGGCTTCTGAAGAAAAGGTTTCATTGAAATAAATTCCTTCAATATGTGTATACCCCTTACAAACCAATATTTATTTTTTTCTTATAACATCACCTTCTTCATTCAACTTGTTTCAGAAAACCCATTGTGTGCCAATGATGTTTTTGTTTTCTGGATTGGGTACAAGTTCCATGTATTGTTCTTTTCAATCTAATCCAATTATTAATTCATGGATTGAACCCATTATGGATTCTCAAAATATTTTTTCACATCATTTGGTTCCACTTTTGAAAGCAAAGTTGTATTTTTAATAGCATTTATTGTTCTTCTGGTTTGAACCTTTTGATGTTGATCACCAATTATATTCTGATCTTACACTTGTTTAGTCAGCCTTGGATGAGATTTTTGACTATCTTTCTCATTAATGGAAATTGATGAGTACATTTATTCTTCATGGAAATGAATACAATTATATGCATCCTTATCAGAATTGTTTCCTTCAACATTCTCAACTTCCTTGTCTTCCTGGGCATGTTTCCATTTCTCATATCTTTCAATTACTTTCACATCAATTGAATAAATTTTTTTTGTTTCTTTGTTTAATCATATGTATCCTCTCACTTTCGAATCATATCCAATAAAGATTCTATCTTCTCCTTCATACTCTAATTTTCCATAGTTTCCACCTTACTTTTTTTATAATGAATGGACTCCTAAATACTCTAAAGTGTTTCAAACTTGGAGTTTTTCTATAAAATACTTCATATTGAGTCATACCTAATTGAGGCCTATAGAAACAATGGTTCTGAATATAAATAGAATTACTCATGGATTGCCTCCAAAAGTAATGAGAAAGTCTATATTCAAATAACATAGTTCTTCCCATTTCCACCAAGATTATGTTCTTTCTTTCAACAAACCCATTTTGTTGGGGAGTGTAGGGAACTATAATCCTACCGAATTCCATGCTTCTCAAGATAGTCTTCAAACTCTTCAACTTTATATTCACCACCATTATATGTTCTCAAATTTGTCACAGAATACTCACATTCCTTTTTTGCTTTTATTCTGAAACATTTAAACATTTTCAAAGCATCCCATTCTTGTTTCATATACACGACACAAGTAATGTGAGTAAAATAATCAATGAAATTAATGAAGTAAATATCTCTATTTTATTATTATTTTCTCAATAGACCACATATATCAAAATGAAATAACTCTAGGGTTTGTTTTAAACCAATCTCAAATTTCTTATGCACAAAATTTTCAAACTTTCCTTTCTAGAAGATAGTGTAACAAAAATCTATTATCCTTGGGAAATCATAAATGTCTTGAACACTCTCTCTTTTGTATAACTTTCTCATTTTTCTATGGAATATGTGTCCCAAAATTTTATTCCATAATTCTTTATCTTCTACTAAACTCATGTAACAAGAGTTTTGTATTTCACTAATCTGAAACAGATTCCCTTTTGTACATTGGCCTCTTGTAAAAATATTCCCTTATTTTTAAAATTTCACAAGACACCCATATTTCCTGAATATAAATTTGTTACTCTTATCACAAAATTGTGAAACACTCAGTAAATCTTGTTTCATCCCATCAACGTACAATTTTTTCTTAGATTTTATCATTTCTTATCCAATGATGGATGATCCAACACCTTTGATTTTAAAGGATTCATCATTTCCAAATGTCACTATTCCTTCTTTAAAATCTTCCACATTCCTCAATAGTTTCAAGTATCATATCATATGGGAAGAACACCCACTATCAAGTATCTAGGTTATTTCTCTTTTTTTGGATTTCAATAAAGTTTTAACAATAAGATATTTTTCTCCTTTCTTTTCTTTATTCACTTCTGGCTTGTGAGAATTGTTATGAATCTTATGTTGTTCTCGTAAAAAAACAAGAAATCATTTTTCATGATGTCCAGATTGTTCACACCATTCAAAAATAGTTTCCAAGGGTTAGAACCTATTTTAAATCATCACTTAATTATTTTTATATTTCTTCACAACAACCTTCTCAGAAATCATTCTTTGAGAAGATTAACTCCCCCTCAATATCTGACTTCCATATCTTTTAGGATAATAGAAATGTTGTTGTTTAATCCAACACATACTTTCTTCATGTCTAAATCTCCCACAATACTAGTGATACCCATATAAAGAGAATTTTCCTCTGAAACCTCCATGCTAACCAGAAATGTAAATACATTTCTCAGACACCTTATTCTCTTTCTTTTTTGAGCCATCAAACTTTCAATTATAAATCAGATTATTCTTATTATTTTCAGCCTTAATATAATCATAAGTATTTAAAAAAAATTTGGATCCAGATAAAAAAATTTCATACTCCAGATGTTTTTTAATTTCTAAATTCTTCACTTTGGCTCCATATATATCCTTTCCATCATTGTTCTTTCCAGGAAAAACATCATTCTTCTGCTCACCCTTTGATGATAAATTTTGTTAAGCATTATTAGGTTTCATATTATGAGAACATTCCCCAACTTCAGTGATAGAGTTTTGGAAAATTGTATTTCTCAACTCATCTTTGGAAATTTTTTGTTGGACATGTTTCGACTATTCTTATTTTTCTTTCAGCTTCAACTCTAGGTACTCATTATGATTCCTTTCTTCTTAAAGACACCTCTTCAATTTATCAATATATTTCACCATCTTTTCTTTCTCATCAGCAAAAATTATTTATTTCTCATTAAATAACATTCATCTTCCAACATTTTGTTTTTATTTTCAAGCCTTATGATCTTTCTCAGACATTCTTTCAATCATTCTTTCAAATGTCTCTCAAGTTGATTTTATTGTTCTTCAAAAATACTGATTCTGAATTCTTTACTATTCACTATTGCAATAAATTTATTCTCAATACCATACTCAACTATTTTTACAGATTCAACATCAATGTATTATTCTTCTTCATCCTTAGATAAGAAACTTCTTCTTTCATATTGGAAGAATTTCTTTTCTTTCCCAGTGGAATACAAGTTTCCTTTATCTCCCTATTTCTTCCATAATCTTCTAGGATTTATATCTTATTTATAACAATCCTCTCAATTATTTCTTTAAGGGAAGTTAGATTCAAAGTGACCAAATCTTACACATTCAAAACATTTCAAGGGTAGTTTCCCTTTGTATTTCCTTTTACCTCATTCCACAGTTTTAGAAAATAAGGATAAAATATCATTGAGATTTTTATATACCTCGTTTTTAGAGTCATAAGTACCATCTTCTTATTCAATAATAATCTTCTTTTATTTTTCTTTATTTGTAGCCTTGAAAGACATTTATCTATCAACATTTGATTTTATCTTCATATCTTTCTCTCTTCTCATTTCGTAAGTAATAATAGTGCAATGAAAATCATCAATAGATAATATTTTAGGATATATATCTTATAATGAAGAAACTTTTGCATCGAATTTATCGAGTAGGATTCTCAATATCTTTTCAACAAATGTTGATTCGTCCATATTTTCAGTGAGACATCTTATAGTAATCACTATATAATTAACCCTGGTAAATAAGTTTTCAATATATTGATGGTCACCCATCTTCAAGTCTTCATACATCAATATCTATATTTGAAGTTTTTCCTTCTTGACTTTTGTGTTGCCTTCATATATGTTTTTCAATTTGTCCCATATAATATTGGTCGTGTTAAAAACTTTTACTATCAAGATTTCAGTTTCATAAAGTGATGACAATATAGAATTATTCTCCCTTCCATCATTCTCAAGATTCTTCTTATCAATAGGTGTAAGTGGAGCTTTATCATAAATGGGTGGGAACCCAAATGTTTCAGCTTCAAGAACAACATAACTGATATACATAAGATAAGGAAATATTATTGTAACATCCCAAGTAAGTAATGAATAATATATATTTTTATCTATGTCTATTAATGATTAAGATAGTGTTTAGAGGCTTAAAATGAAAATAAATACAATCTTATTCATGGAATACACTAATATTCTTAAAAGATTGTTTTACTGCCTTTTGATGGCAAACCCTTTTTAAATCTATCTTGTGAAAATTTTATTGGATATTTTTGTCAAAATAAACTTATTATTTATGATTGGGACATCAAAATTTACATTGTGTGAATTTTTCGTATTTTTCCGATAAAGTTCATTTTTTTATGAATAGTGAAAAATGTTGTATTTTAATTCAAAACTTCTTTTTAATATAATTTATTTATATGATTAGATTATCTTTTTAATTGGTTTTGAAGTGGAATTAGAATATATTTTTACCATTTAATCCAATTGTGGTCATTGGAATCAATTTCACTTTGAAATTGGACTTAAACTGGTGTCAATCTTTTGATACTTATTGTTTCATAAAAACACGCTATTTGTCATGACAATGGGAATTAATTATTAAATTAATTAATGTGAATTATATGTTTTGAATTTTGTAGAATATACTTCATTTTTGAATTCAGAATATCAAATATAGCTTAGGGTGAATTTTTGGTAATTTTCGGAAAAACATCAATTTTTGATGAATAGTGAAACCACTAGGTGGTACTTATAAAAATTGATTTTTCCGTTTAAATGAAATTTTTCCATAATTGTGTTTTGAATTTAAAAAATCCTACATAAAAGGTTGTCATTAAGAAGAAAAATGTGGTTCAATGGGATTAAAATAATTTTTTGGTGAATAGTATCTTTTTAAGTTCTTAATCGCGATTAGTGGTAATTAGTGTAGTTTAAAGTAAAAATAATGTTTTAATAGTATGAGATGAGCATGACACATGTCCTACCCTCATTGGTTTTGTCATGGCCGACAAAGACAATCCATGGGTCCACTTGGGGACCCCATGGAGCCACTTTGGTTGGTAAATGACATAAATAACGTTTTATTTAATGTTAAAGTAAAAATGACACAAACATGAGTTATTTTACTAAAACAATTTTTACATGGGGTTATAAAAGTCAGATTTTATACTATAAATATTCATTAGAAATATGAAAATATTTCCTACATCATAGTAGTTTTTATATAATTTTTAGACATTAAATAAATTAAATTATTTATGACATCATGATGATGCAGTGATGACCTCATTATTTAACAATTTAAATAAAATGGAAAGATAATGTAAAATATAAAACCAACACATGGGAAAATCCAATTGTATGAGTGTATTTTGAACCCTTATCACCTTATCCTAGAATTATATCAATGTGGGATATTTTGAATCCTAAAATCCTTTTAAAATAATGTAACTTATCTTTACTTTCCAAGAGTGCCCCTCCTCTCCTATTATAAAATCCCCCACCTTTACCTCCTTACCCACACTCCCAAAGCCTTTGAATATGCCAACACCTGCCCATTTTGTCTCTCCACTTCCCTCTCTTACTCCTTGAAGCCTCACTTTGGGCAGAAGTCTTCCCAAGGAAGCCATTGAGCTCAAACCAAATGGAGTTACCCAATTTTTAGGTAATGTCTTCTTTTGAGTCCTTTTGTTTTATTTTGCTTCTCCAACCCCATAAACTCTTTTTATTCTTTTCTTTTGTAACAACTCCAGTATCCTCAATATACTAGGATGTTGTTATAATAAGTATTCGAGCTACACTTACACACACCTACATCTAATGGTTAACAAACATACTGTTTCCGTGGATGGTGAATTTAGGCCTCCTGAAACGATGATTATTCAACATTATTTTAACACCTTCAAAGGTGGACATTAAGATTTCACTATATTTATATCTGATATATAATATGTTTATGTTTTCCTTAAGTTTCTGTTTTTTTCTTTTTGGTCATACCTTTATGGTTTCCATTATGGGTAAACGCGATATCTTCATTTAAGGAAGTGCGGACTACCGCCCCCTCAAAGTTATTTGATTCATTAAATACCATATGTGGGACATATAAAGCATGGAACTATGACATTATATATGATATTATAATGGAATTATAATATTCCTTTATATCATTATGATTCCATTCTATAAAATACGAAATAGAAATGAATGTATCGTTCATGCGTACGTACGGCTTAACGTCTCCATGAACGGTGCATTTCATTTCATACCTCTAAATGATTGTGTAATATTATAAATGCCTGTATATACTGGATATATATGATATATTCATAATGATTATAATTCTGGATATAATGTATATTTGAACAACATGTAATTATAAAGGGTTTATTTTTTACTCAAGTACCAAGGTTCGTTAAAATGACCGTTATTAACTTAAATAATTACATAGTGTTCATGACATGGAAATAAGTGATATAAAAGGAATAATGAACTTGAAAAAGGTTCTTAAATAAGTAGAAATTAACTCAAGTTTATTATTCAGGACATTAAAGAACGATCGAGTCATGTCGGACCCGAGGTATGAGACTTTGTCTCAATCTCATTTCATTGAGGCATATTTTGTTTTATACACAACCTTCTTTTATACGGTGTATAAACCCCTTTGACTTTTACGTTTATCGAAAAGGAAAATTTTTTATACGAATCATTTTACTAAATGAAAAAAGGGAATGTTTTTGTCGTACGTATGCGGCGACAACGACTTCTCTGCCGCCGTGACCGTTATTTGAGTTTCGGCTTCCTCGACAAGACATACCGTCTTTTTAAATGAAAAATAAATACCATGTTTTATTTTTCTTTTATTTTTGTATTGAAAATGGTTTTCATAATGTTTTTGTATCAATGTGTTGTATTGATATCTTGTGATTGAAAGGTGGAAATGTTATGTTTCCTTTATGCATGTTTTATGTGAAACGATTATGTTGAGGTTCTTGGGAATTATTATGATGACGGGTGGTTCCGTGATAAACTAAGGGCGGGTGAGCCCGATATAGCTCTCCAATGCATTGGGTAATGCGAAGGAGTGAAACGTTAAGGTTTCACCGAAGAGATTTAGGGAATATACTGCGATGGGTATTGAAAACGTAACCAAGAGGGTTACTCCCTACGTAAGGATGTTATGAATGCCTCAAGTTACCTTTATGTCTTATGATTTCTATGATTTATTCACGATTTGATGAGGTATGTTAAAGTGCATATGTTTTATGGGTAATGTATGATTTCATTCATATGTCTATATGTACCAATGTTTCCTTTCCATATTTTTATATCCCTTTCTGAGCTTTTTATGCTCATCCCAAGTTTTTTTGAAATGTTTTTCACAGGTCAAGGGAAAGGTACATGATATGATGACAGTGTCAAGGAAGTGCCAAGAAATAATCCATGTTTTATTTTAAATATGTTTCCATTGATGGGAATGAAGAATACTATCTTTATGTAACCACTTTTTTTATGTGGAATGTAATTCAAGTTTTATGATCTAATTCTCTAAAACTATAAACCCGAAAAGATCCTCAATGTGTAATCTTGTAATAACTCAAGATTAAGTAAGGTTTAAGGCTGGGGCCTTATAGTTCGTATCAGAGGTCGGTTTAGATAACTTTATGAGTTAGAATTCTATTAAATGGTTATCCAAATTTTTTTTTTGAAATGATATAGCATTTGAAGATTACCATGTTGCTTCATCTAAGACATGTTTGTTCAGAATGGTTTTCCACAGATGAAATAGGGAAGCAGTTCTAAGAAGGCATACAGAAGAAAATAACCGTCCGAATCAGCATCCTGAGATGGTCGGAATTGGAACTGATCATTTTGTTGCAGTAATGGCGCAGTTGACTCAAGTGATAAATGGTGGTGGTATCCATGCACTAGATCTGCCAGATCAACCGTCGAGGAACATGTTAGTGGTGGAACATTTCATGAGGCAATATCCCCCATCATTCAGAGGATCATCTAACCTTGTGCTAGCTGAAGGGTGGATTAAATCACTGGAGAAGATTTTCGATGTCATGGGGTGTTCAGACAATAAAAATGTTAGTCTTGCTATTTACCGTTTGGAGGGTGAAGCAGATCAGTGGTGGTCGATGGTTAAAAATATCAGGGACGCTGATGAGATTGATTCTCTCGACTGGGATGAATTCAAAGTTATGTTTGTTGAGAAGTATTTTCCTAATGCTGCTCGACTTAGGTTAGAAAAGAAATTCTTGGAATTTAGGCAATAGGAAGACTCAGTGGCTGCATATGAAGAAAGGTTCACTCGTTTGGAAAGGTATGATCCAAATTTTATCCGAGACCTTGATAGTAAAATCAATCGTTTTTACTAAGGATTAAATCCAAAATATCGAAGGGCATTAGCTTCCCGTGAGTTTAAAAGTTATGAAAATCTTGTTTGATGTGCTGAGAAGGTGGAAATGGAGTTTGTCGATGATCAAGTGTTCTATAACAACCAACAGAAGAAGTGGCCTAGGTGCCAGTAGAAAGGTAAGAATTCTTCAAAAAAGTCTGATGGTAAGAAAACTAAGTTTCCAGTTTGTGATAAATGTGGCAAAAGGCATGCTGGGGAATGTCTTCTGAATTCTGGAAAGTGCTACCGATGTGGTAAGATGGTACATAAGGCTCGTGATTGCACTGAAAAGGATCAAGGTGAAGGTAAGACCAAATTTGATTTACAGTTAGTAAAATTTTATAAGTGCAATGAGATGGGTCACTATGAAAACGAGTGTCCGACAAAGAGCTTGAGTGATGGGAAGCAGTTAGACTACAAGCAGAAAGGGGTGGTGAAATCCTTTGCAACTACTTCGGCAGATGTTGGGCCATCAAATGAAGTTGTATCAGGTACTTTGTTTGTTTTTTCAGATTATGCCAGTGTGTTGTTTGATTCGGGGTCTACACATTCTTTCATCTATGAAAACTTTTTTAGAAAAATGGGAATACCATCTCAAGAAATGACTCATGAACTTTTGGTAAAAACACCTGGGGGAAATGTTGAGGCAAATAGAATTTATAAGAATCTTCCTATCCTTATATGTGGAAAGAACCTACTTTCAAAACTTATTGTTATACCTCTAGTAGAGTTTGATGTTATCCTGGGTATGGATTGGCTCTCTATTTACCATGCTAAGATTGACTTTAGAGCTAAACAAGTTTCTTTTCAGAAAGACTTTCAGTTTTGTACAAGAATGAACCCTTACTATTGATAACATATCAAGAGCTCGAGAATCTTGTAAAATGTGGAAATGAATGTTACCTTGCACACATCGTTGAAAATAAAGGAACTATTCAGATTAATGATGTGCCAGTGGTAAATGAGTATCCTGATGTTTTTCCTGATGATTTGCCTGGAATAAT
Source organism: Viscum album (assembly GCA_963277665.1). Taxonomy (NCBI): domain Eukaryota; kingdom Viridiplantae; phylum Streptophyta; class Magnoliopsida; order Santalales; family Viscaceae; genus Viscum; species Viscum album. The sequence continues at coordinate 47,242,972 of OY728148.1, forward strand.
ACCAGATCGGGAAGTTGAATTTACTGTTGACTTAGAACCTGATGCTAAGCCAATTTCAAAACCCCCTTATCGAATGGCTCAAATTGAACTTTTAGAGTTTAAGGAGAAATTTCAAGATTTATTATAGAAAGGTTTCATTCGACCTAGCACATCACCATGGGGTGCTCATGTCTTGTTTGTTAAAAAGATAGATGGTTCAATGAGACTTTGTATTGATTATAGAGCCTTGAATAATATCACTGTTAAGAACAAATATCCTTTTCCTCATATCGATGATTTGTTTGTTCAGCTCTAGGGAGCTCAGTATTTTTCATAGATTGACTTGAGATCGGGGTACCATCAGCTGAAGGTAATGGAAGAAGATGTTCCGAAGACCGCGTTCCGTACAAGATATGACCACTATGAATTTGTTGTAATGCCTTTTGGGCTAACCAATGCACCTACCGTATTCATGGACTTAATGAATAGAATTTTCCATGAGTTCTTGGATAAGTTTTTGGTAGTTTTTATTGATGATATTTTGGTGTTTTCTAAAAGTAAATAAGAGCATGAAAGACATTTAAGGGTTATCTTGCAAACCTTAAAAGAAAAGAAATGGTTTGGGAAATTCAGAAAGTGTGAGTTTTGGTTGCAAAAAATTTCATTCCTTGGTCACATTGTTTCTAAAGATGGGATAACTGTTGATCCTAGAAAAACAAAAGTTGTGGAAGACTGGCCAAGACCCACAAATGTAACTGAGATTCGTAGCTTCCTTGGTTTGGCAGGCTATTACTGAAGGTTTGTTAGAAATTTTTCACGGTTATGTACTCCAATGACTAAGCTAACTCGGAAGGGTGTTAAGTTTATCTGGACAAAAGAATGTGATGATTGTTTTCAGGAATTGAAAAGAAGATTGGTGAATGCTCCAGTTTTGGCACTACCTTCCAGGAATGGTGAGTTTGTTATATACAGTGATGCTTCCTTGAAAGGACATGGTTGCGTCCTAATGCAGAATGATCAGGTCTTTGCTTATGCTTCAGGATAGTTGAAAACTCGTGAGGTAAATTACCCTACACATGATTTGGAATTAGCTGTTGTTGTTTTTGCTGTAAAAATTTGGAGGCATCATTTGTATTGAGTAAAGTGTGAAATATATACCGATCACAAAATTTTAAAGTATATATTCACTCAGAAAGAATTGAACATGAGACAAAGGAGATGGCTAGAATTAATCAAGGATTATGACTGTACAATTAATTACCATCTGGGAAAAGAAAATAATGTGGATGATGCTTTGAGTCGAAAAAGAAATGCTTCATTAGCAATGTTGCGTTTGGAACGTGATCCTTTGGTTAAGGATTTGATGAACTTTGGAATAGAAGTTGTTAGCACATGATGTTCTTCTGTTTTGTTTTAGGTATAATTGAGATCATCTCTATCAGATAGAATCAAGCAAGCAAAAAAGCAAGACAGTGAGTTACAGAAAAAGGTAGAGCTGGTTCAGAAAGGTAAGTTTCCTGAATTCAACATTGGTAATGATTGTGTTTTGAGATTTGGGAAGATATTGGGTGTGCCTTGTGATTCACAGTTGAAGAGAAAGTTGTTATGTTTAGCTCATAGTTCTCCGTTTTCAGTTCATCCTGGAAGTACTAAGATGTATAGAGATCTGTGGGACTATTACTGGGGGGATGGAATGAAAAGAGATGTTGCTGATTTTACTGTGAAGTGTTTGAATTGTCAGCAGGTTAAAGCAGAGCGGCAGTTACCGAAAGGGATGCTTCATCCTTTACCATTGGCAGAGTGGGAATGAGAGAATATATCCATGGACGTTGTTGTGGGATTACCGAAGACATCGCGAAGAAATAATACAATCTGGGTTATTGTTGATCGCTTGACTAAATCTGCTCATTTCCTTTCTATATGAGATACTTTTTCCCTATATCAACTTTCCCGTTTGTATCTTAAAGAGATAGTCAGGTTACATTGAGTTACTCTCTCCATTGTATCTGATCGTGATCCCAGGTTCACTTCTAACTTTTGGAAAGGCCTTCAGAAGTCGTTGGGTACCGAGTTAAATTTTAGTACAGCTTTTCATCCTCAATCAGATGGGCAGTCAGAATGAAAAATTCAGACATTGGAGAATATGCTACGTTCTTGCTCTATGGATTATCAGGGAAGATGGGACCAACATCTTTCTTTGGTTGAATTTTCATAAAATAACAATTTTCATTCCAGTATACAGATGGCACCATTTCAGGCATTATATGGGAAGCGGTGTCGAACTCATGCTTTCTGGGATGAAGTGGGTGAAAGGAAGTTGATGGGACCAGAATTGGTGGAAGAGTTGGTAGAAAATGTTCAGCTGATACAGAAACACATGAGAACAGCTCAGATCAGGCAGAAGAGTTATGCGGACAACAGGAGTAAGGATCTCTCTTTTGAGGTAGGTGATCATATTTTTCTCAATGTATCACCATGGAAAAGTGTGATGCGATTTGGTAAGAAAGGAAAGCTGAGTCCAAGGTTCATTGGACCATATGAAATTCTGGAGAAAGTTGGATCAGTTGCATACCGGGTGGCTTTACCTCCGAGTTTATCTCAGGTACACAATGTTTTTCATGTTTCGATGTTGAGAAAGTATATCCTTGATCCATATCATGTTTTGAGTCCAGAGGTAGTTCAGCTGGAAGAGAACTTATCTTATGAGGAACAACCGGTCCAGATTCTTGACCATAGGGAGCAAGTGTTACGGAATAAGGTGATTAAGCAGGTAAAGGTTTTGTGGAGAAACCACATGATGGAAGAGGCAACATGGGAATCTGATAATGCAATGAGGGATAAGTACCCCCATTTATTCGATAAGTAAATAAATTGCGGGGACACAATTTTCTAAAGGGGGAAAGGATGTAACATCCCAAGTAAGTAAATAATAATATATATTTTTATCTATGTCTATTAATGATTAATATAGTGTTTTAGAGGCTTAAAATGAAAATAAATACAATCTTATGCATGGAGTACACTAATATTCTTAAAAGATTGTTTTACTGCCTTTTGATTGAAAACCCATTTTAAATCTATCTTTTGACAATTTTATAAGCAATGTTTGTCAAAATAAACTTATTATTTATGATTGGGACATCAAAATTTACTTTGTGTGAATTTTTGGAATTTTTCCGATAAAGTTCATTTTTTATGAATAGTGAAAAATGTTGTATTTTAATTCAAAATTGCTTTATAATCTAATTTATTTATATGATTAGATTATCTTTTGAATTGGTTTTTAAGTGGAATTAGAATATATTTTTACAATTTAATCTAATGGTGGTCATTTAATTCAATTTCACTTTGAAATTGGACTTAAACTGGTGTCAATCTTTTGATACATATTGTTTCATAAAAACACGCTATTTGTCATGACATCGGGAATTAATTATTAAATTAATTAATGTGACTTATATGTTTTTAATTTTGTAAAATATACTTCATTTTTGAATTCGAAATATCAAATATATCTTAGGGTGAATTTTTGGTAATTTTCTGAAAAACTTCAATTTTTGATGAATAGTGAAACCACTAAGTGGTACTTATAAAAACTGATTTTTCCATTTAAATGAAATTTTTCTATTATTGTGTTTTGAATTTAAAAAATCTGACATACATGGTTGTCATTAAGAAGTAAAATGTGGTTCAATGGGATTAAAATAATTTTTTGGTGAATAGTAACTTATTAAGTTCTTAATCGCGATTAGTGGTAATTAGTGTAGTTTAAGGTAAAAATAATGTTTTAATAGTATGAGATGAGCTTGACACATGTCCTACCCACATTTTTTGTGTCATGGCCGACCAAGAAAATCCATGGGTCAACTTGGGGACCCCATGGAGCCACTTTGGTTGGGAAATGACATAAATAACATTTTATTTAATGTTAAAGTAAAAATGACACAAACATTTGTTATTTTACTAAAACAAATTTTACATGGGGTTATATAAGTCATCATTTTCACTATAAATATTAATTATAAATCTAAAAAGATTTACTACATCATAGTATTTTTGTTTATAATTTTTAGTCATTAAATAAATTAAATTATTTATGACATCATGATGATATAGCAATGACCTCATTATTTAACGATTTACATAAAATGGAAAGATAATGTAAAATCTAAAACCTACACATGGCCAAAACCAATTGGATGAGTGGATTTAGAACCCTTATCACCTTAGCCTGGAATTATATCAATGTGGGACCTTTTGAATCCGAAACTCTTTTTAAAATAAAGTAACTTATCTTTACTTTCCAAGAGTACCCCTCCTCTCCTCTTATAAAAGGCTCCCACATCTACCTCCTTACCCACACTCCCAAAGCCTTTGGATCGGCCACAACCTGCCCATTTTGTCTCTCCACTTCCCTCTCTTACTCCTTGAATACTCACATTGGGCACAAGTCTTCCCAAGGAAGCCTTTGAGCTCAAACCAAAGGGAGTTACCCGATTTTAAGGTAATGTCTTCTTTTGAGTCCTTTTGTTTTATTTTGCTTCTCCAACCCCCTAAAGTATTTTTATTATTTTATTTTGTAACAACTCCAGTATCCTCAATATACTAGGATGTTTTTATAATAAGTATTAGAGCTACACTTACACACACCTACATCTAAAGGTTAACGAACATACTGTTTCCGTGGATAGTGAATTTATGCCTCCCGAAACGATATTTGTTCAACATTCTTTTAACACCTTCAAAGGTGTCCATTAAGATGTCACTATATTTATATATGATATATAATATGTTTATGTTTTCCTTAAGTTTCTGTTTTTTTCTTTTTGGTCATACCTTTATGGTTTCCATTATGGGTAAACGCGATATCTTCATTTAAGGAAGTGCGGACTACCGCCCCCTCAAAGTGATTTGATTCGTTAAATACCATATGTGGGACGTATAAAGGATGGAACTATGATATTATATATGATAATGTACTGGAATTATAATATACCTTTATATCATTATGATTCCATTCTATAAAATACAAAATAGAAATGAAAGTAGCGTTCAATTGTACATATGGCTTACCGTCTCCATGAACGGTGCATTTCATTTCTTACCTCTAAATGATTATGTAATATTATAAATGCATGTATATAATGGATATATATGATATATACATAATTTTTATAATTATGGATATAACGGATACATGAACAACATATAATTATAAAGGGTTTATTTTTGACTCAAGTACCAATGATCGTTAAAACGACCGTTATTAACTTAAATAATTACATAGTGTTCATGACATGGAAATAAGTGATATAAAAGGAATAATGAACTTGAAAAAGTTTCTTAAAGAAGTAGAAAATAACTAATGTTTATTATTTATGACATTAAAGAGCGATCGAGTCAAGTCAGACCCGAGGTATGGGACTTCGTCTAAATCTCCTTTCATTGAGGCATATTTTGTTTTATACACAACCTTCTTTTATATGGTGTATAAACCCCTTTGACTTTTATGTTTATCCAAAAGGAATATTTTTTATACGAAGCGTTTTACTAAATGACAAAAGGGAATGTTTTTGTCGTACGTATGCGGCGACAATGACTTCTCCGCCGCTGTGACCGTTATTTGAGTTTCGGCTTCCTCTACAAGCCATACCTTCTTTTTAAAAGAAAAATAAATACCACGTTTTAATTTTCTTTTATTTTGGTATTGAAAATGGTTTTCATAATGTTTTTATATCAATGTGTTGTATTGATATCTTATGATTGAAAGATGGAAATGTTATGTTTTATTTATGCATGTTTTAGGTTATACGATTATGTTGAGGTTCTTGGGAATTATTATGAAGACAGGTGGTTCCGTGATAAACTAAGGGAGGGTGAGCCCGATATAGCTCTCCAATGCATTGGGTAACACGAATGAGTGAAACATTAAGGTTTCTCCAAAGAGAATTATGGAATATACTGTGATGGGTATTCCAAAAGTAACCAAGAGGGTTACTCCCTACGTAAGGATGTTATGAATGCCTCAAGTTACCTTTATGTCTTATGATTTATATGATTTATTCATGGTTTGATGAGGTATGTTAAAGTGCATACGTTTTATGGGTAAAGTATGATTTCATTCTTATGTATATATGTACCCATGTTTCCTTCCCATATTTTTATTTCCCTTACTGAGCTTTTTATGCTCATCCCAAGTTTTTTTGAAATGTTTTTCACAGGTCAAGGGAAAGGTACATGATATGATGATAGTGTCAAAGAAGTGTCAAGAAATAATCCATGTTTTATTTTAAATATGTTTCCATTGATGGGAATGAAGAATACTATCTTTATGTAACCACTTTATTTATATGTGGAATGTAATGCAAGTTTTATGATCTAATTCTCTAAAACTCTAAACCCGAAAACGTCCTCAATGTGTAATCTTGTAATAACTCAAGATTAAGTAAGGTTTAAGGCTGGGGCCTTATAATTATATCCTTATAGATATATAATTTATTTCCATCAGAGACCGGAATAAATTTACTATCTGCGTAGTTCAAATTCTCCATCAGCAAAGAATAATGAAGGGAACCTCCCTCTGATACCACTTGAAAGTGCCCAGTCAGTGTATTGTATCACTGAGAGTGGGAGGGGGTGAATCAATGATACTATTTTTCTTCTATGTTTATTTTCAATTGAAATAACCTTCGCCTCTTATTAAATATTCATTTCCCTACTGAAAACAATTACATCCATACATGTAGAGGAACACAAAGATTTACAAGGTTCACTATTCAATAAAAATATATATGTCCTTGGTAGGGTTTGAAAATGATCCAATACCATTCAATCCACTATAAAACAATCCTTAGATTACAACGAGTAGGATACAACCTTACACTCATGTAGCACTATCAAATAATCCCACTAGTGTGTGCAAACCATCTTTTCACAAATAGGGTAATACAGTTGTTATAGAACAACTCATTTTACCCGCACTTCTTTTCAATTTCAAAAAATGTATTTAATTTAAATACAATTATTAAATTCCTTACCCACAAGAAAGGTACGAACCTCATGGGAATTGTTATAAAACACAGAGTCAGATATTTTTTGAGTCTGATTCCTCTGAGTATTATTCTCCCCGATACAATTCTCTCAGTCTTATTTTCTAATAGAATATAATAGAAATGAATCTAAACCACATAAATTCTTGAGTACGATAAAACCTTGTATGATTATTCTTCCTTAGTACTGAAATTCTCAGTACGGTAAAACCCATTATGAAAACCCCATCCTAATTAATTCATCCCAATACCAAAATTAGCTGAATACAATTTCAAGATGAATATGATGATTTTCTAAATATGATGAATTCTGAATTTGATGATCAGTTGAATACAAAATTACAATCGTGTCTTCTTCCTTGTCAAAATGTATTAAATACCAAACAAAATGGTATCACATTATCTTACAGAAAACTCAAAGGTTTTATCTCTACTGCGGTGAATAGTACCAATGGTTAGAAAGTACAAAGAAATTCTACTTTTATAAGAGACCCTCAAAAGGTTTGGGTGGTAATCCCAAAAAATTTTCCTGCTTACACAAATTCTCCCACATTTCAATTTCAATTGAAATCTCGAATAATGGATTTTGAATTATTCAATGATTCACAAAACATTCTGATTCTTCTTCAAGATTTATCTCTTTCTTTAGACTTTCATTTTAATAATATGTACCATTTCAATATATGAGTCTGATTTTTATCAATTAGATTTCTTCAATACAAAGATCTGTATCAATTAAAAATGAATTTATAAATAAATGGATACCATTTTGATTTTCTGAATATGATTATCAGATCCTATTTGAATAAAAATATTTTATTTGAATATACAACACACCCTTTATAATTCATTCAGCAATCTCCTTCTCTTTTCTTTTATCTTGACCAACATGAGATTCCAAACTTCATATTATCCTCTTCTCTAGAACCAGTTGGAAACCTACAATGTAATTCAACCTTTTGAAATGGTTGACTACTTTGTTGATCTCATTTTATTATTCTCTTTTCATGACCCACTTATAAAAAAATTCCTTCACAAACTTGTTCTTGTATCATGACTTCCTTCCTAAAATTATATTCATTTGAGAACAACTTTAGCATCATCAGACTTGAATTGAAAATTATATTAACTTTACATTGATTCCTACTTCTTTCTTTTCTTTCCAACTAGAGTATGATAATTTTTTAATACAATTGTTCTAGATACGATCATCCTGGGTATAATCATTTTGGATATTATTATACTAGATATGATTTTACAGAAAATAATCTTTTCTCGGTATGATCATTCTGAAAACAATCGGTACTATCTTTTCAATCAAAACCACATTTTTAATTGGCACCACTTTTCAATAGGCACCACCATTTCAATCAGCACCACATTTTAATGAATTCCACTTTTCCAATCAGCACCACTTTTTTAAAATGGAACCATCTTTTAAAACATAACCTTATTTTAAAATAGCACCTTATTTTCAATCAGTATCACCTTTTCTATCAGTACCACATTTTCATCGACACCATTTTCTATTGGCACTACCTTCCATTGACACCACTCTTTATCGGCCCCACTTTCCATCAAAACTACTTTCCATAAACACCACTCTTCATCATTCTTTCACCTGAATATGATTGTTTTGGAAAACAATCAATATCACTCCTTTCTCACTACCACTTGGATATGATATATTTGGATTCAATTTTTTCGGTTTGGCAGTATCCATTTCAATCACCCTTTCTTCATCAAGAATTCATCACAAGTTCCCAATTCAAATTATGATTTATATGTAATAAAAATAGAAAAAGCATCATCAGATTTAAAACATAATAGTCACATTGACTCTGATTCTAAAAAACAGTTATTTATCATCATATTCAGAGTGAATCTGATGACCATAAACATCCAGCAAGATGTTTCCACATTCAATTGGACCTGATTGGAGTCCAATCAGAAACACTTATTCCCATTATTATGGGATTTCACTATGAGTCCGATTCTTTTCAAAAAAAACCATAAATACAGTTTTTTAAATATAAACTGAGGTGATTTCTTTTCTTCAAAAAATACCTTGACAACAAAATAGAAGTAAAAAATCCTTCATCATCGGCATGGTCATAACAAAAAACATCTCATATCATAATACAACCAGACGTACCATATCAATCAAGGATGTCTACCTTAAAAAACCAAGAATATTCACTCGTGTAAATGTCCACAATATAACATTCTAAAATATTGTGAATCCAAATACTCTCAATTTGTACCATATAACACAAGTTAAGGCTATAAATAATTCATAAGAATAACTCTATCTCATAGATTTCCACTAAATGATATCTTCCATAGACTGGGGCCTAGTCCTACAATCCAAACCCAATCATTAGAATCTGTCACTTATCACAAGAACATATTTAGGAACATGCATGAAATAATAATCAAGTCCCAAAACATGATACACATTATAAGAATATAATTCATACTATCATGAATATGTCACCCCTTAGTGACAACATGGATAAGTGGATTCTCTAAGATAGAACTCAAAGCCATGTTCAATCTCATAAAATTCCTTCGTCAATTTGGGTCTAATAACCCAAATAATTTCCCAATCTATCCTACATTAGTACCCTTGTAAATATAATGTCATGTCTAAAATGGTTCTATTGACCCATATCAAGGTAATATTTCACACCACTCTCGGAATAGATCTTAACTCACATAAAATAGAGGAAAACAATATATGTCACATCCAATATATTATTTGGATACTAATTTACTTTTTAATTGTCTCTAATGATCAATAAAAGGCTTAGCAGGGTTTCACACATTATGCGTGAGATGTACATTCACATCAACCTTCACCACTATGTCTAAGCCTCTCATGACTACCCAAATTGAACTAAGAATATATCCTTGTATCACTGTGTTGGGTCTCACCACTATAGACCACATAAGGATCTCACGTAAACTTAGGTGACCTTCTTACCTATTAGAGAAATAATCACTAGTATGTCCCAATTTATGAAATTTTTTAATGGGAACTTATCCTGTGCATAGGTGGCCTAACACCCTCCTATATCTTTCTTTAGGGAACTCATAGACCATATTCAACTACTCAGTCCCATGTACATACATGAAAGAAATAAATCATGTATAGAAAAGCATATGAATTTATATTATAGGGATAAATTACCCCCAATAGCAGTTACTAAACACAATAATCTCTAAAGAGCATCACCCTAGCTCATCCATTCCCCGTTCAAGTTTATAGAAAAAATTGAGATATTGTCTCAATGAAATATGAAAGAAATAATTTATTATATCAACTTATAATTAATTATTTAATTTATAAAATGTCATATTTCATGATAAAAAATCCCTAGTCATCACCGCTTCTATAGAAACTACATGAAACCTTGACCAAACACCCATGAAAGGTATAAAGTAAACCCCCAAAACCATATTGAGAAAAATACTTGTCATTTAATACCTTTTCAATTTCCAATTTTGTTCAATTATATAAGAACCCTAAATTAGGGATGGGGATTAGTTCACACAAAATGGAGAAAGATGGGATGAAATCATCCTCCTAGACCCCCTTACAACCACATCATATTAAATTCACATATTTTTATATGATTTATTCCATGATTTAGTTGAAGTAAATGCTTAACCCTAACCGAATTCACCGAATTCAATGGACAGTGAAATAAAATTAAAAAATGATTGGAGAGAAGAAACATAAATATAATCATAGCCAAAGTACACCCAAACCAATTATCACACCATATAGGATTATTAAAGTGAATGATAGGGAAGAGCTATCCCCCATTTACCCCTTTTTCAAGCTCCACATATTAAGAATGAAGGTGGGGGAGACCATAAAATAGTTCTTCGATTTCTAATAATCTACCCAGTAAAAAATCATGGGATGAATGTGAAGGTCATGTCATGATTCCTTCCTTCACTTTAAATTCTCATGACTCGATATGGGGTTATTGAAATAACACAACCCATGTAGAGAGCCTAACCCTTGGCTAAACACCATCACGATAAAACCTGATGGACAATGGATTGAACTAACTTCATAAGTATCATTAACATCCATCATAAGGATTATTTTTATAGAATGATTCCACTCTATAATTTTTTGTCCCATAGACAAAATCAAAATAATATTCCACTTAACAAAACCTCAACTACAACATGACTGATTGCTGATGTCACAACCCGACCCGACGAAGCTCGAGCTGTAACTCCCCAATCCCACCTCCATAGGCTAGGGGATGACATCCAGCACCGAGTAGGATATCACACACAAGGAGGAATTATCCTAAAGTACTTATATGAACACACCCACATACACCTCCATGAAATAGTGCAAATATATATAAAAAATAGAAAAGAAATTAATTCATATATATATCCCAAACCAAAGTACAATAAAAGTACAAAAAGGGAAAAAATAGAGCCCACCAAAAGAAAACTACAAAATCTTAAAACCTGTTCTAAAGGAGAAAATCACTACCAAACAACCACCGGTAAGCTCTACATCCAAGCTCTGGTAAAAATCCTAGTCAGTCCAGATAATACACTCTGCTTGCTCTGGGTCCTACTAAGACTCTATCGAAGGGCCTATGGTATGTACAAGACAGAAGACATGTGTGGGAAAGGAAAGTGTAGGGGTGAGTATAAGAATACTCAGTAGGCACCCCAAAAACACAAAAACAAAAAGGTAGAAACTGATAGACATTAGTTAACTAGATCTAACGTGGGAAAATCCAAATGATAGATAAGCTCCATATTGAGATCATCTTCAGCAATAACCGACTAGTCAGCACGACATCCTTGGAATTTCAACGAAACAACACATTCCATGGGGACTCTGAGAACAAACTTAGATATATTTATCACCATCACCAAGTCTCATGGTCCGCACCATATACCATTCATGGTGAAAAGCTCAAGGTTACAATACAACACTCGCAACGAACTCATGAAGTACCAACCTCATAGAAAAAAACAAAGCCATGCCATCCTTGATAACTCACAAAATGAAAAGGGGAAATAAATTAAACATCATAGTTTATTAGCTAACAAAACCATCCCAGATGGCACTCAACTGAGTGACTCCACCCACACTAACTAGCGCCCTGCGCGTTGTCAAAAGTACTACGGGGAGTCCCACTCCTTTCCACTGCCCCACAATTGAGGGAGTATTAGTTACTTAAACAACCAATGAAACCTCTATCACTAATATCTGTCGTGACCTCCATGAAATCGCGTCAAGGGAGAACTAACTCCTAACCAGGAATCATGCGTTACAAGTATAGGGGCCCACTCCCCACTATAACTCAAGAACGGGGGAGCACTACTTTGTAGGTGTGAACTTACACCCTAGTACATTAGAGGATTACTACCTTGTGAAACGTGATCCCTCACCCTAACATGGTAGGGGAGAACCACTAATCCATAAATGTGATCCCACACCCATGGTATAGGAGCCCCACTATGAGAGATGTGATCCCTCACCCACAATAGGGGAGAAACACTATATGAAATGGGAGCCTGGACACATGGTAGGGGAGCACCACTACGAGAGAACTTTTCCCACTCCCATAGTAGGGGAGCACCAATATGTTAACCGTGATCCCCCACCCACGACAGGGGAGAACCACACTAAGGAACGTGATCCTACACCCATGGTAGGGGAGCACCACTACATGAAACATGGACCCACACCCTAACATGGTAGGGGATCTCTATTCTAAGAAACATCGGACCTCACCGTAACAGAGTAGGGGAGAGTCACTATAAAAAAACATGTTCCCACACCCTATCCTAGTAGGGAAGCACCATTCTAAGACTAGGGGACACACACCCTAGTACAACAGGGGAGTAATGACTCTACCATCCAACATGATTGAAGAGATCACACCTTGGAATGATAGGCGAGCAGTATAAATTTACAATGGCCATAGGGAACCTACACCATAGTCCATCAGGGGAGTAAAAAACCCAAATAAAACCTCCCAAAGGCAATAAAACCACGCCCACAATATGGGGAGTCCCGTCTCAACCTAAGTATAGAGGTAAGGGAAACCGACACCTTCGTACCATTGGGGAGTACCTGAACCCATGTATCTCTTCTCAAAACACCAATCTAAAACATCATCATATCACCGCTCCGTAAGTGTCTAGAACAAATCACGCCACCTCAAGTTCCTTGATCCGTAATGGAGGCCACCATCACATTTTACATGAAATAACCTGCAAGGTAGTCTATTCACTAGAAAAAATTGGGAAATTAGTGAAAAGGGCACTATTCAATACAACAAGCCTGAATGGGTCTTCATGTGCCCCACTCCTTGATCCTAGAAAACATCAAATGGATCACACTATCTTTATCCTCTCAAAAAAAATACATCGGATCGACTACTCATTTTTCCAAATGAGACACCTGGTGAAAATGTCACATTTCACTGCAAACACGCAAAATGGGACTCATGGGGCCCACACCATGATTTCAGTTTCAGTACCTAAAATTTCTCTCGAAATTTATCATTAAAGTCATGCTCTAGATGCCACTGATGGTGTGTTAATCAGACATCAGACGCCTATGTTACGCCTGATTCATGGTTTGCTAAATAATAATAATTAAAATATTATTATTATTTTTGGAAGTTTCATGCCACAAGAATTAATCCGAACTAAAAAAGTTCTCCAATAAGCCTAAAAAGTCCTACCTTAAAGAAAAGGTCACTTATCTATAGACGACATGCGAATCAGGCACCCAGTTTGTGTGAAACGGGGTTTAAAACCCCCAAAACTAAAACTATCTAAACTGCTACTACCTGACCAGACTACCACTGTTACCTGCTAGACAATAGTAAGAGTTTCCACCTCATCAAAAACCATTGAGCTTTATTGGAAAACTCTTCTGGAGCTTCCTCAGACCACTGGGAGCACACATGTGGTCCAAAAATCAATCTGAGACCTGTTTTGGGACCCTCGGGATTAGATGTACACATGCTCGATGAAAAATTGAAGAAAAACAGCACTTAAATTGGAGGGGGGGTTTTAAAGATCAAAATTTCTACTTTTAATAGAATCTTTGATGCTTCAGAGAAAGATACACACTCCGCTACTACCAATGCTCAATCTACGAATGGTCACCGTGAAGACCTGAGTATAACGACTCCTGATTTCTTCGATTCCTTCAGTTCATCGATGAAGGAGGGAAGGGAGGGGGATTTGTGTGCTAGGGAGAGGTGAGGAAGGACAGGATTTTCTTTTTTTATTAAAACTTATTCATTTAACATCCTACTGCTAACTTGTCTCCAACCCGACACCTGGTACATACATCTTTATGTCGTTACTAGGGTAAACATGACGTTATAAACCCAACTGTAGTCTCAAAAATTTGATATGAGACCCGATTATGAATTTCTTCGATCCAACAGCCAACATAAATTAATTTAAATTGTTTACAGAAATTCCCCCTATATCATTCTCTACATTAGGCTTGCGCCAACAAAACTTATACCCCACCTAGGGTAAACAGCACGCTCCGGACACAACCATGGCCTCATATTTCTTACTCAATCTACCTTTTGACGATTAACTTATTTTTACCATGTTAATAGTTTAAAAATACGTAATATTTTTATAAAATTTATTCCAAGCACATTGGGGAATGAAATCGCATGTCGTCTCTGCGTCTAGCCCTAGAATTATTTGTAGGAATATTATAAAGTTTAACAAAGAAAACCCCGAGTATCTATAACCTCCCCACCTTATGAATTTTCATCCTTAAAAAGGAAAATATTAGGAAAAAGGGAAAGGAAATGAAATATATATTCAAAATCCAATGATAGAGATCTCACCAAATGTTCTCAGGTTGCAAAAAATACACACCAGGAAGAACCACAACACCAAATACAAATGAGAGGGTTTTACAAACCTCAGAGGTCGCATGAAGCTCTAACTAAAAATCTGAACCCTCTATGAGATCCAACTAAACATAATATATCATCAACAAACACCATGGGCTACCCTCGTTAGTCTATAACCACCACGAATGAGCCCCAATATGCCTCAACCAGCTCCAAAAGGTCTATTACAACACCAACACAATGCCATGGAAAAGACCATCTCAGCACCATATCTCGCCCCATGAATGGTGCCAATGACCAACCTTAGAATGTTGATATACTCCCCACCTTAAGGAAAATCCATCGCAAACACAACTAATGGATATCATGTCACATGATACCTAGGAACAAAACGTCAAAACCTCATGAGAACTATCCCCACCATAAGGAGAAAAAATAGGGTTGCCAAAGTGCACACACTGGGTCTCACAAGCCCTTATGAAAACACCACCAACAGACAGAATCGACCTCAGACATATAGGTTTAAGTAACTCATCCACCATACCTTGACACTATCCACTTTGGGTGGAACTGACTCAACCACACAGTTTCATATCACACCCAAAGGGTGTGTCTTAGTGGGGGAAGTGTCCATCCTTCCCATAAATTCGAATCCAAAGTAAACCACACCAAAACCTCCTTGAGAGTCCCACATACAAGCTGACACTGAGAACACGAGGGTACCAATGAACAAGAAAGGCCTACCCAGACACTCACACCGGGTCTTCCAGAGCCCTCATCTACCAACACACTACCAAGCCATGTGTACACAATTCAAAGGGACTCAACCACTGCACCTTAATACTTTCTTCTTAGAGAGGCATTGAATCACCCGCACAGTTTTCAACATGTCACAAAAGCACGTCTCGGTGGGGGAAGGACCCCTCTTACTCGTGAAACAGAATATATGTAAAACAAAACCAATAGAAACCGATCCATCCATGGCTTGGTATGATAGAATAAATCCACCTAAACCCTTGAAGGCACGTCTACATTCTTCTCGATGGGTGGTGGCTCAACCAAATGTAAAATCAGAAGAGAAACTGCCTCATAACAAGGCCCTTGTAAGGTGACCTCATCACTCATTGGGTCTTACACCAAACACATATGTGGAACCCTTAAATTCTACCATCAAGGAAACATCTTGAACAACTTCAAGATGCCCCACATTCAAAGAGTATATCTGGGGAACTAACTCAAGAAGGATAGGAAAAATCTCAAAACTTAGGCCCATATGATTCATGTACCATTATTCTCCTACAACCAGTGTCCTAATATACTTAGTAAAAAGACGGTTATTATTGTTTTGGTGTATAGATACATTGTCCTCCACACCAACATGAGTCCCTAACCTAAAATCCAAACTCAAAACATCCTAAAACAGATGCTATGAAACCCAATCCAAGCTCATAGCTAGACCAACTACTCTCTGAGGTCCCAAAGGTTGAACCTCCTCTAATACGACTCTATCATGACCCAAAACAATATTTAATAAGCCACAAATCCCCAAGCCTGCCTCCATAGTATAGGGGATGGAATCCAACATCGAGTAGGATATCACAAACAATGAGGGATTAGCCTAAAGTACCTATATGTACACACCCACATAAAAGTACATGAAACAATGTAGAGTTATATAAAAAATTTAAAATAAATGCATCAAAATATATATCCCAATCTCGAGTACAACAAGAGTAAAAAAGGGAATAAATAGGGCCCAGAAAAAGAAAACTGCAAAAGTTTCCAACCTTTTACGAAGGAGGGGATTTCTATCAAACACGCGTCGGTAAGATTCTCATCCATGCTCCGGTGAAAACCCTGGTTAGTCCAGCCACTATACTCAACCTGTTGTAGGTCCTAATAGGACTTTATTGAAGGACCTGAGGTCTGAACAAGACACAAAACATGTTCAAGAAAAGACCATGTAGGGTTGAGTATAAGAATACTCATAGGTTCCCCAAAACCCCTAAACCAAAAAGGGATAAAATGATACGAACCAGTTAACTCGTCCCAACATGATGGAATCCAAACAAGAGAGAATATCTATCTCGAGACCATCCTCGACAATACTCAGCTAGCCAGCTTGACGTCCCTAGCATGTCAACGAAATGAAACATTCCATGGGGACTCCCATAACATACCCAGATATACACAACACTATCACCAAGGCTCATGGTCATAACCATAGACAATTCACAGTGAAAATCTCTGGGTTCCAACGCAACAGTCACAATGATATCATGAGGTATCAACCTCGTAGACAACAACCAAAACCAAGATATCCATGATAGATAAAAAAAGTTGAAAGAAACACAAAATAATAGTCTATGATCCAACCACACCATCGAAGATGGCACTCAAATGAGTGATGCCACCCACACTAACTGGTGCCCTGCGTAGGGTAAAAAGAACTGCATAGAGTCCTACTCCTTTCCACTGACCTATAGTTGAGGGAGTACTAGCTCCTAAACTAACCCCGGAAACCTCTATCTCTCCCATATAGAGGGGCTCACACTATAGTACATTGAGGGAGAACTAAATACAAACCAAGGATCACGCATAATAAGTGGAGAGGTATGATCCGCACTAAAACTCAAGAACGGGGAATCACTACTCCGTAGGTGTGAACCCGCACCCTGGTACATCTGGTGAGTACCACCTTTTGAAATGTGATCCCACACCCTAACATGGTAGGGGATCACCACTGCCCCGTATACATGAGACCAGACCCATGGTTGGGGAGCACCATTGTCAGAGATATGAGCCCACACCCATGGTAGGGGTGCACCACTCTATGAAACGTGAGCCCGAACCTAGGACATGGGAGAACCACTGCAAGAGATGTTATCCCACACCCACGCTAGGGGAGAAACACTATGCGAAACATGAGCGGAACCCACAAAATGGATAACCACGCTAAGGAATGTGAGCCTACACCCATGGTAGGGGAACACCACTGCAAGAAACATTGGCCCACACCCTAACATGGTAGGGGAGATCCATTTTGAGAAACTTGGGCCCGCACCCTAACACGGTAGGGGAGATCAATTTTGAAGAAACAAGGGCCTGAACCCTAACCCAGTAGGGGAGTTCTATTCTGAGACTAGAGGACCCACACCCTGGTATGATAGGGGAGTACCAACTCTACCATCTAACGTGATTGAAGAGTTTGTGCCCTGGAACGATAGGGGATCAGTCCAACATTATGATTGCCATGGGGAACCCGCACCCTAGTCTATCAGGGGAGTAGGAATCATAGAGAAAACCACCCAAAGGTAATGAACTCACACCCACGACATGGGGAGTCCCATATCTACCTAATCAGAGAGTTAAGGGAAACCAGCGCCCTAATACCGCATGGTGGTACCTGACCCAATGTCTCCCTTCACAAAACACCAATCTACAACATCATCGTAGCACTTCTCCACAATCATCAAGTTCAAATCATGCCACCTTGTGTCCTATAGGCCATAACAGAGGCCACCATTGCATTCCACACATAAAAACATACAAGGCAGGCTATTCACTTTCCACAATTGATAATCTTGTAAAAAGGGTACAATTCCCCGCAACAAGTCTGAATGGGTATTCATGGGGCCTACACATCGATCCTAGAACACATCAAATAGATTATTCCATTTCGATCCTCTTAGAACAACATTAAAGATCAACTACTCATTTGTCCAAATCAGACACCCAGTGAAAAAGTCACATTTCACCTCAAATACCCAAACCGAGACTCATGGGGCCCGCACCATGATTTTAGTTTTAGCACGTGAAATTAGTCTTGAAACATCTGAATTAAATCCAGGGCTTCAATTCCATTAAATTTATGTTAATCAGACATCATACATAGAATATATGTTCGATTCAAGGTTTGTTAAATAATAATAATTAAAATATTATTATTATTTTTGGATATTTTGTGCCACCAAACATCAATCCAAACTAAAAATGTTATGAAAATGGCCTAAAAAATTCCACCTAAAAGAAAGGGTCATGTCACCATAGAAGCAACATGAATCAGACACCCAATTTTCGAGAAATGGGGGTTTAAAACCCCCGTACCAAAATTGGATAGGCCAATGCCACCACCTTCCGGACCACCGCCCGCTGACCGGATTCTGCCACTGCAGCCAGACCATACCACCACCGCTACCTACTAGACTACATTCAGAGCCACCACATCACTAGAAACCATTGTACTGCACTAGAAAACACCGTCAGAGCTTCCGCGGACCACTAGGACCACTCAGGTTGTCCGAAAATCAATCCGAGACCTGTTCTGGGACATTTGGGACCAGATATACACAAAATTAATGAAAAATAAAATTAAAGACGGTGCATAAATATGTGGGGGGGGGGACAAGATCAGAGCTCAAACTGCCTACCTTGGGGAGAAACACCAAAATATTGGGGCTAGATTTGTGCTTCAGTACTACTGCTGCTCGATCCAAGAATGATCATCGTTAAGATCTGAGTCCGATGAAACCTTGTTTCTTCGATTCCAACAGTTCATAAACGAATAAGGAAGGAGGGTAGGGGGATAAATGCACAATGGATAGGTGAGGGAGGAGAGTATTTTGTTTTTTAATTAAAACTTCTTTAATTCAACATCCCACCACCGAATCACCTCCATCTTGACACCCGACACTGACAACTTTATGTCGCACATTGGGTAAACATGATGTTTTGAACCCAACTGAGGTCTCAGAAATTTGATATGAGACCCGGTTGTGAAGTTATTTTTCCCATAATCTAAAATAAATTTATTTAACTTACTTACTAAATTTTCCTCAAAAACATTTTTTACAAAAGGACCGTACCGAAAAAATTATTCCCCGCCTAGGGTAAAGGACATGATCCAGATGCAACTGTGGCCTCAAATTTTTGATCCAAGCTACTATTTAAGAGATAAACTATTTATTCCACGTGCATAGTATAAAAATACATAATATTTTTATAAAATGTACTCTGATCACACTGGGCCACATAATCTCACGTCATCTCCACTCCATGCTCTAGAATTATTCATAAGAATATTCCAAAGTCTAATAGGTCAAAACCCAAGTCACTAGAACTGATGCATCCTTTCAGAAAGGCCTCTAGTCCTTGGTTTAACACCCCCTAAGCAGCCAAAACACTAAGGAATCCTTTTTCTTCATCTAAAAAACTATTCTTAATATTTTAACACTCATATTTTAATTTGAATCCCAATTCATAGAATGAACCCTTTATTGAGATCAAAATTAATGCTTCCTATAAACTTCACCAACCTATAATGATATAGACCATTAAAAAATACCTAAAATAATTCTTCTCATCCTAAATAATTTAAGGTATTCCTAAAACGATATTCCTTGACTTATCATGGAAATTAAAACAAAAATAACTCACTATGACCCCTCTTCAAATGATGAACACACTTCCATTATGGTACTCAAAATTATAGATCTCACTATTCACTATAAATCAAGCCACCCACTTTCCAATTTCACCAAATCTATGATGATACTCACATTAAATCATATCATGAGGCACTAAATATTTATCACGTAATTCATCCCTAATGACTATGGTTCTTCCTTTTATAATTTTACACCTAAAATTGTTCATTCTGATCTATGGTTCTCCCCAACATAGAAATCACCTATTGAAAACATACATCCATATGTCCAATGAATTGATAAATGTGGATTACACCTAACTACATCCAATTCTATGAAAAAATTCCATTTAGTTCTCTTTTGTATGAATTATTTTGAAAAGTCTTCACCTTAACTACAAACACATCACCAGGCCACTTGACTTGATAATGATGCTATACATCCTAAAGTTATTCCATGATTCTCAAAATTCACCACCATTGTATAAATAGAGAATTTATGGGACTCCATTATTGGATCAAAAATAAAAAAAATTAGTTTTTTAATCTCACCCTAAGAATTGGAACAACTCGGATCTCACTAACTCATAGATTAACTCAAATTTATCCCGAGCACAATTCCAATGAATCAACTCAACCCAAGAAAACCTTTGAATCCTAAATAAATATTTCAAAATGGAGAAATGTCACATCAAGAATTTCCCATATACCATCATCATGTTTTCCCCCTAAAGAACCACCAACCATTCTCATTTCACCCATGACCCACGCAACCCATAGTTCATTCCTCTATGATTGATGCATTGATACCTACTATAATAGTGTTGTTATCATTTCCCTATAAAAAATAAATATCTATAAATTCCAAACTATATTAATTAATGAACTAATTGAATGGGTTTGAATGTCTCGGTCCTACTAATTCTATAAACGCAACAAAAAAACAATCACACACTCTTGGTCTATGAGGAATTAAATCCTAAACATTCAATAGCCCACTCAAAATGAAGACCACATCCTCCAGTGAACAATAGTGAAATCCCCAGGATATATATTCCCTTTCACCACTCCTCAAGTACCAGATCTAAATTATTATGATTTTCATACATGATCCAATCTTCTTGATCCACACTCACTCATCTATGATAAAACCTATCAATAAAAATACATTGGGTCATCAAGTCTACAAGCATCCCACTACCACACTTACATTGAAACATCACTCAGGTTCATCAATAACGTAAAATATTCTTGATGAACCAATGTAGGTACTATTCATTATTCCATGAACTAAATAATCCCCAAAGTTACCCAACACACCTCTATCTTTTCATAGTAAGTGTTTTCCATAAAAGCACACTTCCACCAACTATATTCTTTAAAGAAGTGTGAACCATTGTGAATCCTAATTCATTTTCTCACCCACTATCCTACTTTAACTCACCCAAACAAATATGTCTATTCTCTAGTAACACCTAATTACAAAACCTAAATTAGGCTCCAATGAGTCATGACCCATTTAACCTCAACCAAAATTGATAACTTTTTAACCAAGATCTTCATAGAGGTCAATATAATTCCATTGACTAAGGAAACAGACTATTGGAAAGGTGAAAACACAACTAGACACTACATATATGTTATTACAAATCCATAAGGTCCTACTTGCACTCCCACCAAACCACTAAATATGAATCCATATATACAAGTACAGTCATCCAATAATCCTTCCATCTTAAAATATCCTTAATACGAGAAATTCTATAAGTTTCATGTATCATGAAATATCATGGAATTTATCATAATAATTCTATAATCCCTTGGACATATTATATATAGTGTGACAAAGAATCATTATAGAAAACACTATATATGTTATTATTACCACATTAAGTAACATGACACACATCCTCAAGGAAAACCATTCCCAATATAATATCATCTCTAAATAACTCAATAACTGCACTAAACCTAGTGGGGTACCATTAGTGATGAATTCAATGAAAATAATAAACCCACAGGGGTGTTTATATATCCCTTGTACAAGGGACTATATAGCCTTTTATAGATAGTGTCCTACATCAATATCTACACAGAAAATCATAAAATAAGAGTACCAAAGTTCAACTGATTATAATTCCAATACTAATTATATTAGAAATTGATGTATATGTTGTTGTTAATTATTTAAATAGGAGAACCCAATTGTTAGAAAACACTACACACATAAACATAGTTATGTCATGATAATAATATTCCCAAACATGATGATATAGAATTCCAATTTACAACCTAAAAATATCTAAAACAATAAATAAAACAATATATAAACATGCCTTATTTAATAAACTAATCATCCACGATTGTAAAAACCAAGAAAAAATATCATGTTCCCAAATTAAAAAATAATTCCCACTATAAATGTATTCATTTCAGACTAGTATGAGGTCAATGAAAAGATTCAACACAATTCTCGACGCATTATATATCATCTCTATAAATAGTATAATAAATAAAACCATCTAATAATTTTATTGATGCCTGTACCTTAGGTCAGTCATCAGCGTCTGGGTTAGGGATGCTAGAAAAGATGAGGCAAGCCTACCCATATGATAGAGGCTGGAAACTGGCAGTATGAATTAGGGATACTATTACTTCAAGTAAGATTAAAAAATATAGTATAAAATCCAAATCTATATATATCACATTATTCTTAGAGTATGAATAATTAAATAATGTTTAACATTGTCACATTTTAAATAAAACAATCATACATCAAAACAAATCACCCACCTAGCTAATCACATATACAAAATAATCTAAATAACAAAATAAATAATAGTCCCTTCGACCATTCCCAGGCCACACTACACAATGATTCTCATGATACCCAAGAGATGTATCATCATGATACTTTTCACATTCTATGATGAACCATAAAGCGTACATAATTTCAATACTCATTTGAAGAAAAATTTACATGTCACATAATCATCTCATAAATCATATTCTAAACAAGACACCATAAATCAATATGAATCATGCCATAATATTCTAACCTGGACACCATAGAACCTGATCATACCTTCTTTAATTCTATGCTGGAATCTCATTATTATACCATTCCATTGAATTAATAATCCATCCCTTACCTAAGGACTCAAGGTAGGTGTCGTCCAATTCTTTGACCAATTCCATAAGTAACAATGTATAATTCAACATCCAAATATGAACCCACTATCTTATCATTCAAGGTGTTATCAATAATTTATGTCATGAACCACCACATTCTCTCTAATGGAAGGTTTAGTCTTCCACATCTCATGACATAAAAGATCCAAAAAAACCTTCTCACTCAAGGATATCCAGTTTCCTACCCCTACCCTCCTCATAGAAGAAAAGTCCCATAGAGACACTTACTCACTCAATGTGAAGGTAACAGTTCCCAATCTATAATTCATAACTCAAGGAAGTCCAAGAGTTCATTTATAAGTAGGATTACATTCCATGGATGTCAAAAATGTTCCATATAACTCATGGTGGTACTACACCTCAAGATCTGCATCCCATAAAAAAAATTATCTCTTATTTCAAGCATATAGTTAACAATGCACATAAAATAGAAAAACAAGGCCAACCACCCATCATAAAATATCACCATATGGTTAGTACCATCCTGAATATTTCACCCCTAGTGATACCATGGCATATAGGCTTCTCCGAACTAGGCCTCAAGGCCCACTCTAATCTCATCAAAAACCCTCATTAATCTTGGTTCATTAACCAATGTACCATCCCATGCTATCCCACTCTCATCCTATTATAAATATAATGTCTTATCCTAAACTATTTCAACAACCCCTTTACTAGGTCTTATTTCACACCACTCTTGAAAGATAACTCCAATCATGTTACTCAAATGAAAATAGTCTCTATCTCATCATTTTAATTCCTGTTGGACTCATCATAATATCAATGATTGGAAATAAAAAATACACAATGAAACATATTTTATGCATTTGGAAATAGAGGTATGTCCCTTTCTTCCATACCCACTTGTCTTAAGACTCTCATGAAATCCTAGCTATCCATTGGGAGCCCATTCTAAGCTACCTGCACCATGTATCACAAACCAAGACCCCATAAGTGTCTTTGTAAACTTAATTAACACCCTTATCCCATGGAAACATAGTTCCTAAGTGATCTTGATTTACTAAATGTGCTAAAGACCACTTATCTCGATCTAAGAAGGGTCATCTCTTCCTTTATCTTTATCTTGGGAAATCTTGGTCCCTATTCATCTAATCAGTCCCACACACATGATGGAATTCATGGAATTATGTATAAATTTGTATATCAGTCGATATTAAAATGACCACCAATCTCTTCAAAAGAATTACCATCTATTCGAAGATCCTTCGATCCTCAGGAAAGACTATCCATGCCTCACATAAGAATGTAAAACTACCAAATCTCTTGTCTCATTCCATATCACATAAATAATTAGTTATATAAGTTTATAATTTATTATTTAAATTAATAAAATGAAGAATAATTATTATAGAACTCATGAAGTCTCTCTATTTTTCTGAAACAACTAATAACATCAACCAACCACCCATGAATGGTTTGAGACACACCCCTAATGCCATCCTGACCAAAATTATTAATAATTGGCACTAGGTATTTATCTAATTACATTAAATTTATTTAAAATCCTATGTAAATTATTTCACCGTCTTAACTCACATGAAATTGTAAAAGATAACATGCGATCATTTTCTCAAGTCCACCTCTATCCACTATGCATACCAACCCCTAGATGAAATTTCCAAAAAACAATTTCTATGCAATAAAAATAAAAAAGTGTGGAGAGGAGTATAGAAACATACTTATAATCTCCAACAAACAGTAGAAAAAACGATTCCCTTAGA
The DNA here is from genome assembly GCA_963277665.1 of Viscum album. Taxonomy (NCBI): domain Eukaryota; kingdom Viridiplantae; phylum Streptophyta; class Magnoliopsida; order Santalales; family Viscaceae; genus Viscum; species Viscum album. The sequence goes on from OY728148.1 coordinate 47,268,254, forward strand.
ATAAAGGATCAATGTAAGAGATTTTAGGGGAGATAAAACCATTTCATCTCTCTCTCACATGACCCTAACATAATAATGAAGGGGGACTCTAAATAGTTCTTATTTATTTTTAAAAAACTACATATGTGTCCATAACAGTGAACCTAAAGGGTCGTGACCTAACTCCTAGCATCACTTGACATTCATACAAAGAGACCTGGGGTTCATATATATATAAAACATAAGTTAAGGTCTATACATTGTGTAAAACACCAGCAAGAAATGTCTTGAGGATCATAATGACACCAGCAATCATAAGAATCATTAACCCACTTTGGAGGATCATTTTTATATATCAACATATAACTTACCAGTCTTTCTCTTTTAGGTTGGATATATAACCTTATCCTAAACTCATCATAGACCCCATAATGATAATTCCTCATCCGAAGTGAAACTTTTAAGAGTAAAAACATTCTATGATGTCCTTAAGGCTATGTTGAAATAGTCACCCAAGCACACCCAAACACCTAAGGGTCCTTATTACCTATCTAGAAAAAACTCTGCAGATATTCCAAAACAAGGATTCAAGATCCAAATCTAAATTTACGTAATGTCTCCTTCTCTAATATCAAAATGAAAAATACTATAAATATAAATAACTTGTAATGTAATTGGTAATAACAAACTTCCCACCATATCACTTCTTTACCCTAATAAGTCATATTTCTCTACAAACCCTCTTACATAAACTATTGTGATAATTAATTCATTAATAAATCATCATATCCCATATTAGAATGCTAAAAATTCTTTTGGTGTGAAACTCAAAAATTTATTTCATGTTTTCAAAAAAAAATTGATCCAACTTTTGGCCACCCTTTATATAATGAGAATATTATCAATATCACCCATCTAATGATAAACTGAAGTTTCATCATCAAATTGATCTCCAATAATTATTGTGGTCCTCAATATAAGGCTTAACTTACAATGATAGATTATGAGTTATAGTTTTCCCCAAAATAGGAATCAAAAAATAAAATATACTTATAGTGGTGTAATGATGTTTTTGATGTGATTTCCACCTAAACAAATAGAATTCTATTCTAAAACACTATACAATCATATAATGACATGCTTCTTATAAAAACCCATGGCCACAACCTTTGACTCTCACTATATCACTTCACATGATAATGATTCCTAAAAACTTGAAGGAATTATTAGATCATCCATATTCCCACACTAAAGTACAAACCCTACAACAGTGTAATTTCATTATTAGTTCCCAACCAAACAAACCATTTTTCACTCTCTTACCTAAATCCAAGATTTATCTCTAATCCAACTCACTCTAGGATCATATAAAATCCATCTTGAGATTTATTACAATGCACCCAATCCTCCCGACACTGAATTTGAATCCATAATATAGAATTAAAAAAGGAAGAAGATCATATTGAACCATTCCCACACATCAGAATATGGGTTCCACCTTGACTATCCATTGAACGATCTAACCAATCCAATAAAACATGCTACACTAGGGTAATCCTTCTATTTCTGATGTGATGCTCCCCACGATAGGAGTATAATGGCCTTTTCCCTACTGAACAAAAACCTTATCACCATCGAGAACATTATATCCATTACAAAAAATTATTACTATAGATGAATATTTATTTACTATTAGAGTATTAACATAAAAAACTAACCACAACACATTCTTGGCCTAAAAAAATGGAATCCTCAATATTAAACAACCCACTTATAATGAGGACTACCTCATGAATTGGATCAAGATGCACTCCCCATTATATGTCTTCCCTTCTACCGATCCTCAAGTGAAGGAACTAATCAGGTCTCATTATTACACGTATTCCACTAATACAACACCCTAGAATTTAGGAAATGTTTTCTTTATAACACATTACTATTATTCTTAAATTGGTTTCTTTATATTCTTCTAATCAAATTTATCATGAGTAGAAAATAATTCGTACAAGATATTAATTAAACTAACAACACTATCCACTCATAATAGAATATCATAACATAATTACTTGGAACTAAGAAATTCATAACATTCATTATTATATAACATGGTTGATCACATTTATTAAAAGTTCATAAACTAAAAGGGCACAATATATAAAAAAATATAATATCATCCCAAATAAAAAATTCATGGGGTTATCCCTAAACATCTGAATCAAAATTAGATAAAAAAACCTATAATTTGGAAGAAATTTAAAAAAGGATAAATTATAATGAAAAATCTATAATATTTTATTAGATTAGTCCTTTAACAAGTTATAATAGAATAAGGGAATGACTTTAGAAATCAAATATAATGGAATGAAATCTGATCATTATAAATATGGTTGTTTTAAATGTGGTCATTAGAAATATGGTCATATGAAATACATGTATCTAATTACAATTCTAAATATGTGTATTTTTAATAAAAATTTTAAAAAATATATCATAAAAATAATAAATAATGAAAAAAATATTTAATTAAAATATTTTCTTACCCAAATATTTTTTTGTGTTGATTTATTTTTATTAAAGAATAAAAAAAATTAAATAAAACATTTTAATTTAAATAGAATGATAAAACTAAATGATCATAATATAAATAAATTATTGTAACAGTAATTGGGATAGAATCATTAAATTTTAAAGTGATAATTTTTAAAGAATAATTTTTTAATAGTATTGCATACGTTTTTCTTAGTAAAATTAATACCTAATAAAGAATTATTTTAGTGAAATTTAATTTCTATATAAATAGTTTATTAAATTAATAATAATTCCATATTTAATACTAGGAATATTGTAATAATACATTCATATTTGGCCAAAAAATATATTTTTTCAAAATATTATTTATACGTGTTATGTGCGATTATAATAAAATTAATATTTATCACACAAAGAAATTAAATTTTATAAAATAGTTTTCATATTTTATAATAAAAAAAATAAGAATATTTAATAATGGAAACTTTATTTTTAGGTATAAAATTATGTTATAAATATTATTTTTTACTACCATGATAATGAGATATTTTTTGGAGAATTAATTTTATAAACATTGTTTAATTATATATAAATAGATTAAATTAATATCATTTATAAAATTAATGTAACATAATAAATAATATATTAACTCTCATTTAATTTTTCACTAATTTAAAATAATAATAATAAATACATAATGCATAAAAAGTCATTTTCTAAAAATATTTCTTTCTATATATCATGTATTTTAATATAATATTATAAATTCTCATATATAGAAATTGAATTAGAATAAAAGGTGTCTTAATTTGAATTTATAAATTAAAAATGTGGTAGTATGTTTCATCTTATATTAAAAAAACTTACATGGTACATTTTTAATCGACGTTAACAAGGGTAAAAATGATCAAAATAAAGTTCATACAATTTTAATAAATCAACATGAAAAAAACCTTATAGAATAGTTTTTTTTGGAAATTCATACCTTCATTTATAAAAAATATTTCCTCACCTAAATTACTTAATACTCATAAAATACTATTCATACACACTACCTAACATTCAATTCGATGAAAAGTCTATTATTTCCTCATATAAAAGAAGATTAATTTTAGTCACATCATCTTATAATTTCCATGAAATGAAACCCATTTCAACTATTATATAATATATTAAATTTTTGGATTCCCTTGATTATAAAAAATTTAAAAGTACATCAATTATAATAATCCTTTCAATAGAATAATCAAATCATTAAAGTGAGTATTATCCACCCTTAGTATTTTCTTCTATATTATTCCCATCTATCCTCCTCCAAATGTTTTTATAAAATATTTATATAATCAAATAAACTTCAATTTTATACTAAAAACTTATTATATTAATTTACAACCATTATCCACCCACTTATCCATTAAAAAATAATTATTTCTCCCATGTATATGCACATACTACCTTCTCAATAGACAAATGTTTTATTTTTCATCACCTACTTACATGGATGGTTATAATAATTTATTTATTGAATAAATATTTTATATATTATTTATTTATTATAATCGTAATATAATTCATTTTTTCCTTCATTTCATTCAATCTATTGATAAATTAAAAATCCCATGTGCGTATGTACGAACATCCACCTCTAAGGAAAATGTGTCTTGTTTTTCATAACCCCCTAAAATGGATAATCAAAATTGTGTATTTAATGGATAAATATAATATATATATTTTATTATGATTCTATAATAATAATCTATTTTATATCATCCTATGATTTAATGGAAAATGAAAACATCACTCGTGAGTATGTGTAGACTACCACCTCCATGAAACTTTTTTTTTATTTTTTATCATAACACTACGTGGATAGATATAATAATTAAATTTATGAATAAATAAAATATTATTATATATATACATATTTTTTCTATAATTTTAATAATAATATTTAAATTATTTATTAATATAACACCTTCCATTCATTATTAATTATCAAAACCAGCTCTTCACCAATTTTATCCTCAAAATTCATAACTAAATATATCATGGAATTATATTATACCTTTAAATAATCATGTAACATTAAACCAATTAAATAAATAATCTTGGACTGGTGAACATGTATCAAATAATAATGATCTACATCTACATAATGAAACTATTATGAAACAATCAAGTTTACTAATATCTCATGATGGAATTAATCTAAAAAAATTTACTGAATGTATAATGAATGATTATAATAAATGATTATAATATATAATAGATATAAATAGAGTTATAAATTATATAATTATGTTTTTTTCTATTATTCCTGAGGATAGAGCACTTTCATGGAAATTGATTATTAAGGTAATGATTTCTTATCATAGTTTTATTTCTTTGAGAGATATGAAATATTAAAAAAAATGTTTTATTTTTTTTGTTCTATATACTACCTTATATATTAATATAATGATACCTTTAATTATATTCTTGTTATTTCAAAATCCATCACATGAAATATTTTTTAAGTGCTTCTGATTTATTTTTTACTAATGTTGTATGCTTTTTTCTAACTCAATTCCCATCAATTCAGTTATGTTTATTCTAATTTATATTTATTTTGATAATTTTATAACATTATATATTATTATTTATTAATATTATGTTATAATGTTTTGAATAAAAATTATTAACTCCTTTATGATAGATTTTTACATTAATTATTCTTCTTTGAGGCATTTCTTCCTACATAGTATAAAATGTTTTCGAGAATAATACACAAAATTATTCATGGATATTTCACCCACATGTATATATTTTTATCATTTAAAAAACGTTTAAATATCATATTTTTTAAACTTAGTTTGTATTTTGTCAGGTGGGCATCATTTCTTCATTTACCTCTTTTGAAAACTGTTTTTATTATTATCATTTTTTCAATGTGGGTTTCAAAAAAAATTATTTTAAAAATATTAAATAGGATTTACCTATATGATTCGTATTATTATCTTCCACTTCATATTTATTCTATATAATATTTATGAATTTTTAAATGATCCATTATTGGGATGTATTATAAATTATGTTTTCTAAAATGGTTTCATGCCACTTTCTATGATTTTTTTAAAAATGGATCATAAATTTCTCTCTTTATGATGATATTAAGAAAGCTTTCGTAAAACTAATTTTCATGTTTTTTCTTCTATTTTTCAGATTGTATCTAAAATGTTTATCTCCTTTGGACTTGGGTTTCATGAATTACCCTAGAATTTAATTATAGTATTTTTTATGGTATTTAATTAGATATATCATATAATCCAATTATTGATCATTTCTTATGTTATACCATATGAATTATTCTTCTTAAAAATTATTTTTCATCTATTTTAACATAATTCAATTATTACATATTTTAATTTTTACAATCATTGTTGATACCATCCACCATCTTTCATCGGATGACTTATGATCATGTTTTTCTCGTTATTGATTGGGGAATGCTTTAAAATATATTTTTTTCAAATATATATTTTTATTGGTTCGTAAGTAAATTTTAGTATATATTTTATTTTTATTCATTTACATTATATGGTTAATTAATTGAAATTAAATATGTGATAGGTGGGCCCTGGATTAATATAGAAACTCTACGAATCTGTAGGCCTCATGATAAAAACTTTTTTAGGTATATTTTGAACACCTACTCAATTATTAAGATGTATTGGATATGGTATTAATGATATTTAATATGTATTGGTTGCGGCCTTAGTAGTAAAATTAAGATGTCTTGCATTGTAACATCCTATCTTTTTAGTAAGGCATGATTTAATTTATTTTCAGTTAAACCTTTTATTTATGTTTTTAAGTTGGTTTGGACCATATAAAAGAATCATACATTGGTTATTGGGGTGATTTAGGGAGGAATCATCTACTTTTTAGAATCTTTAAGAGATGTCTAGAAGTATAGATATTACATAATAAATTAGTGGTTTACTCCATAATTATTAATTTATGGCCTAAACCCTTCTTACACTATAAATAGCTATGGAAAACATCGTAAAGATGGGGTATTTGTGGTGTAAATCCTTTATTTATGACGTAAATATCTCAAGCATCATAAAAAGAGGGAAAATAACCTTTTATAACATAATACCTTATATAGAAAATTATTTAATTTCTTTATTAATTCCCACTCACAACAAATTCCATTCCATTAGATATCTATCAACTCCAAGTTAGCCATTGAGCTAACTTCTCTATCCGGACTTCGATTCAATCGCTGCTTGTCATATTGGATCCATCATGATAAGTGGTTCAATACTCATAATTCATTCCTACATTTATCATTCCATATATAATGATAAATACTTGATATATAATATTACATTTTTTAGGGAATTTGTCTCTATATCTGATTTATCTTGTTCTATGTTAAATCTAAAGCTGACATTAGATGAGGATTCATCTACCAAGATAAGGAAGGCGGTCTAGTTACATTTACCAAAAGTCTCAAAATTCATATTATGATTCATTATGACACACAAAAAACATTCCATGCAATGCCTAATCTATGTAAAATTAAGAAAAAAAATTTATATTACCTTGTTTAGGGCTTTATTTATATCCTAATTCCTTCTCCAAAGGATTCCTACCATGATATGAACTACCCCTTCTGGTGGGTAACATTTAAAGTCCCTTAATCCTTATTATTAGAAATGAAATTAAACAACAACCTAAGGACTGTTCCTTTCTCCTTTTTTGGGATGCTATTATTAATATAATGAAACATAAATTTAATTAAGTAAAAGGGGGAATAGAGAGTTCATGTCCCTAGTTTATTTAAATTTATTCTTATTTGTTTTTAATTGAGTTTTCCCTTATAATCTAAATGGAAAAATTAAATTTAGTGAATTATTAAAGGGTATAAATATACTTCTAGCCATGAATAACCAAAATTTCATGCTGAAGACAATACAAGGGTTCCATATCATAATTCCTTTGACGAGATCTTCAGGTTTATTAAATTAAATGATTTATAAATGGAATTATATTATTACAAGGGAGATACATGGATTCCCATATGGAAGGACTTGGATGAAATCACCTGGTGAGTGGACTTAAATTATGCTACATGTGACACTTGGTTCCCTATATAGAATGGTATGAATTGCCTCATAGGAAAGTTCATTAATTTATTCCTCGAGCGACACTTTGGCCTCATACATGGATAGCCAAGGAAAAACTCAAGAGCCTATGACTTTGTTTCTTTCTTAGATGATATTTGGATTCCTATACAGAATTATATAAATGGGATTAAACGGTAATGACTAATAGTAAATCGGGAGCAATATTGGGGTTCCATATGTTGAATACCTTGGATGATCCCATGGTTCTAATTAGATTAATATAACAATGCATCTTCTATGTGAAAAAACATACATTTATCAAGTCAAGATTTACATACATGAAATCCTTTTCTTTTTTCATTGATAGTTTTGAATGTTATTTGACTTATGCATCCCTTATATGAGAATGATTATCTATTTATACCTTGGTTTTTACCCTTGATCCCAAGCCTATAATATAAATAAATCATAATTAATAAATGTTAAGAGACATTAAGACATTGGTGAAAGCAGGTAGTATCAGATGAGTGTTCCTTGGGGAACTCAGACCAATATAAGTTATTTATTTTTTACTATATTCATTATTCCTTCACACTTATAATTGTATATTCACATACTCTATTGTTATACAAACCATTTTTGGTGGCCTAATGAGTTTATCTCATCCTCTATTTGGGCCGCTGATGGTACCCAAACAGACTTCATGGATTCAATATGAGATAAGGGGAAACCTCCAGTTATGGATGACTAATTTTCTATACTAGAATAGGTTATAGGAGAAGAGGACCAAGCCCATGATTGTGATTCTATTAGACATATATTTGGTCTTTTTTCTTTTTTTATGTAGAATGTTTTATATTCCTGCTAATATATTTTCTTGTATTCAAATTTCACAAAGAATATAGACATAGAATAAATTTTTACATGAATATGTATTAGGTTATGTAAATTTTTATATTGCTTTTCCACTACTTATTATTAATATAGATGTTATAATTTTGATGATTCTTATATTATATTATCATTATGTGTAACTTCGATCGTGAGGGTATAGTCTCCTAACCATACCATCATAGACCATTACTGTTAGTCTATAGCCTCTTGCATATACAGAGGTGTTCTTGAGGCCATGTGGACAACTGGTTTTAGCTACTTATGAGTGAAACAGAACCAAGATGTTACAAGTGGTACCCGATATTCTTTAACCATTTTACTCACTGTTCGGGGTTGGATAATAGGTGACTAAAAATGTTTTGGTATTAGGCAATAATATTGTGCTTAGGAGTATCTAACCTGCATATAGGTAAAATCAAAATTACCTTGTATGGGACATTTTGTTTTGGTTTCAAACTATTGTAGTTGTATTGATTTAACCATTGGGTAACATACATGATTTGTGGCATTTTTTATTACTATGAGGTTATATTTTACCCTTAGTCAGTAGATAAGGGATGTGTTTTCTCATGTTTCTTTATTGAAACATGGGGATTCATATGTCATGAATATTCCATGCCATATTTATTTTCTTGCATACATTTTATACAGCATGTTGTAGTGCATTGATTGATATAATTGTATTCTCACTAGTGTTTTTTTTCAAAGTAAATAAGAAAAATAACTGGTAAATTAAAGATTCTTCATCAACCTAAATGTATTTTTCCCACATATCTTGATGGTGGAACCTTAAATAACTAATTATCACATGTTTGATCCATGAAACATTGGTTTCATGGGAATAAATGTTAGTTAGTTTTGACTACATTGATTATAATTTCAATTTAAAGAGTGTGTGTGCCTCTATAAATTGGGAATGTTGATCTATATAATTGATCCATCATAGAGGTAGGTTGTAGTTACATGACCTTCCAATTGTAGCTTATAAATTTCTAAATTTATAAAATTGGAATGGTGACTCATTTATCTATACTATGATATATATATATATATAACAAAAAACATGATAATTTAAACATAAGTAAATTGTTATCATTACATAGGGATATGAATTTCCATGTAATTGTTGTTTTACAATATACCTTGGAATTGACACTTAGTACATTGGGGCCTCTACTATCATAAATGAGACCCTGACCTTGACCCAACCATAGTAGTAGGAAGTAGGGAGTGTCTACTGACACTCTAATGATCATAAAAAACAATCCATAATTGGATTTAGGAGTAGGTGGATGGGTGTTGACTCTTGAATAAGAAGGTTATTTAACTGTACTATTTATTTATCTATGATCTTTATATTATAAAATTCTATTATGAGGCATTTTTTGAAAATAGAAGAAATATTTCACCATGATCCAAAGGTGGAGGGCCCTAAGACTCCAATATTATCTCATGTATTTACTCCTACCAAGCCCCCTACTATTCCTTATCCATGTGAAATTTCTATGTTTCAAGAGAGGTTAATATAGTTTATGAAATCTATATATGGAGCCCCATGTCCTACCCCCATTATAGCAAATCTTTCAAAAGAATTTCAGTGGGATAACTCTCTAACCATTTTCAGGGGAAGGTGGTCCTCAGGATGATGATTCATGTGTAGAGGCCATGCTATTTATCTTTGAGAATTTGGACATGCCTCTAGAGTATAGGGTTAAACATAGAACCCATATTATTATATATTCATCCAATAACTGGCAAGACTACATTACTCAAAAATATCATTATCAGGATATGGTCTCAAGGTACTTCAAGATAGTATTTAATGATTAATTCATTCCAAAAACCCTGGGAGTAGACCACACTAGAGTATTTATAAACCTGTAACGTGGTGCTATGTTTATTAGGGATTATTCGACTCATCTCCTCAAGATCCAATGCTTGACACTGACCCTTGCTAGTGGCGAGTTGGTGATAGTGAGACAATTCAAGGATGGGCATATGTATGTGATCTGATCTTAGGTAAATGTTTTATGGTTGAATACTATTTTGGAAATAGTATACAGGGCTTCATCACTAATCATAATATGAGGGAATTTGAAAGTTTGGTAATGTTTGGTTTATCACTGAAATAGGGAAGTGGTTCATCTTAAGGTAGGAAATGCCTCCTTGAGTCTACTCACAGAGGCTCCAATAGTCAAACCACACACACTTATTAGTAGATGCCATGTCATCAGTGTGATAGACCAGGTGATAAAAAGACCTAGTATACCAAGAGCCCAATTGAGTGTCCATATTGAAGCAAGATGACGAAACTTAAAATTTTTTTTCCGAAATTTCACTTCATTTCCCAGTGATAAAGGATCTGCATCAACCCCAAATTCAGGAGAAATATTAGTAACTCCATGAAAAATATGTAGGTGAACTACTATTTTACAATCAGGCTGAGAAGTTGGACATGGCCATTGAAGCGAGTCTTATGAGATGAAAAACCAGAAGAGTGAGACTAATAAAAGTAGTTAGGCTATATCTCAAGGTTGTGGATATGGTCAGAAAAATTTAATATAACCTGTTCCAAATGAGTTGATAAACTAGCCTTCAACAATTTGAGATATAATTTTAGTAGTCTCTACTCTTGTATTTAACTTATTTAATATATGAACTTCACATTCTATCATATCTGTGTTTGTTATGGAATTACTTGGGCTAGAAATAGATTAATTCTATGGTTTCATGGCCTTAGATACTCTATTGGTAGTTTGATCAGAGAGAGTAATCTAATGTAGGTATTTCCCCCAAGATATTGGTGTATATCAATATTTATGAAACCTATTTTTTCTTTGGATGAAAGGTTTTGAAATCATTTTTAGGATGATATGGATAATTCCTCACAATGCCCATATTAATTGTTATTATCTGAAGGTATTTTTTTCTTCACCAGTGGGTGGTAGTTGAATTCATTAAGGTTATCAGTATTTCCAAGAAGGTCAAGCTAGACCAGAGCATCAAAGGTTGGATAGAGTGATAGAATACATTAATAGAACTTATATCGATGATCATGGAATATGACATAGAAATTTACCACATATAGTAGACCATTTTATGGATTTATTCCATAAATGATTTTTTAGGGTACCTCCTATGAGAGAGGTAGAATTTATTATTGAGTTAGTTATAGTACAAGCACTCGTATCAATTCCTTCTTTCACGAGGGAACCTACAAAGCTTCAAGGGATAAAGTGACAACTAGAGGACATGAAATCTGAAGGGTTTATCTAGAAAAGTATACCACCTTGGGGTTCAACTATACCTTTTTTCAATAAGTAATATGGTAACCTTTTTTATGTAGATTATTAAAAATTAAACTAGCTTACGATTATGAACCAGTATCCCCAACTTTGTATATATGATCTCTTTGACTAGTTCTGTGGAGAAAGAGTCTTTCCCACAATTTATTTGAGGTTAGGCTATCATAAATTATCTGTTTTATTATTAGATATACCACTTATAAGATTCTATATTAAGTATATATTCTATAATTATTTTTTCACAGTATTTGATTTAATTAATGCGCTAACCATTTTCATGACCCTAATGAATCAAGTTTTCCGCTCGTAATTGGACTCTTTTGTAGGAGTCTTCATGGATGATATCTTGGTGTATTTCACACTCAACACAACCATTAAAAAAATCTAGATATCATACTAAATACAATGAGATAGCATAGGTTGTATTACAATATCACTGAATGTTATTTATAGATTGATAAAGTCCACTACACAAGTCACATCATCTTAGAAGAATGAGTATATATTGACCCAAAGAATGTAAGAGCTATGGTTTATTTAGAGAAACCCATAAATATTTTCTTTATATGGTGTTTCTTGGGGATGGATGGTTATTATAGGTTCTTTATTTAGAAAATATAATTCCTAAAAGCACATCTCATGGTCTTGACTTAAAATATTGTGGGGTTTTTATGGTCTGAATCTTATGAATAATCATTTTAGGAGATGAAAGTAAGATTGAACTCAATTTCATTATTGATCAACCTAATCCAAGAAAATCTATAATGTTTATTATAACGCATCAATAATCGTGTTGGGAGATATTTTGATATAGAGTGATCGAGTTGTGGTGTATGTTTCATGTTATATTAGAATTCACAAGTATAATTTATAGATGAATGTTCTTGAGTTAGCAGATTTAGTGAATGCCTTGTATTTTTGGAGACATTAATTGATGGGAGAGAATTTTGGGGTATATACAGAGCAAAATATCCTCAAATAAATATTTATACACTATGAATTCGAACCTCCTACAATGTTTAGGGGTTGAATAACTATTGTATTTTGAATTTGATCTTTCTAATACACATAGTAACGTAAAATTAGTGTAAGATGATCTATGTGGGCGGACTCATATATAAGCATTTAAATATTCCATTAGTGAATGGAATCTGGTTTCCTTGTATTTAGAGATGCATTTAGAGGTGTAAAACCCTCTTGGATAACCTATACCCACATTATATTAATGAAATATATATTGTTGGAAAGGGTAAAGATGATTCAACTCTCAAATCCTGAGGTCTTGGTCCTTAGGGAAATTTTAGGTGAGGATCCACCTCCTTAATGGGTCATTGATAGGGAAGTGGTATTGACCATTCTTGGGAATGTCTGAGTACCTATAAGAGTTTTAGAGGAATTGGTGAAATATTATCATGCCTATTTTTGGGAAGTATATCTTGGTCTTACCATGCTGTACCTGGACATACACAACTTGTAATAGTGGCCAGGGATGAAAAGGGATGTTGGGGGCATTGTCACTCATTGTTTAACCTATCAGTAGGTGATGTGGGAACACCAAAAACCTTTTATGAAATTTATTATGAAGTCCAAGACATAAAAATTATATATTCTAGTGATTTTAAACTATAATTAAAATTATTAAATTCTCAAGAATATTTTCGGTTTAGAGTTTTAGATAATTAGGAATAACTCTAGCATAGTAAACCCTTATATAATAAGTGGAAACCCATTCCCAATATCCATTTTTTCCAAAATAAATGATAAAAAATAAAAAAAAATAATTATTTTCATGATCAATCATAAAAATTTTCCCATTAGCCTTATCATTATACCTATTCTCCCTTAAATCCCTTGAAAAATATTTTTGAAACATGGGATGAGCATAAAATCTTAGTAAGGGACATAAAACATTGGATTGGAGCACAAAATATGATTTAGAAGGAATATAATTATGACATGTAAGAAATGATAATCAATAAACATATGGAAGCATAACATATAGAACAAGGAATCATAATATCATTGAAACATAGTAAAGTTTCAGTAACATAAAAACTGTCATAAACACGAGGCAAGGATAACTTCCAAGAATATATCACATGGTGGATGGAGCCCATAATAGATTAGGTTTACTCCCTAATGTTATACATGAAATATCATGAGACTAAGATTGTAAATATTGTATTGGAGCACTATATGGTTGAAACCATTATAAAATGTTCATTCATTTGTGTTCCAAATAAAGAATCAAACATAAGAAATAATTATAAGGGTTACCCACGAAATTAAATGGGTATTGTAATATTTTCAAGAGGAATAACCAAAGGGAATATAATAATGGTATAAATACAGTACATCCCTAGTTGAACTGATCATTAACCATTAGATACAATATTAAAAATGGTATCATAAGATATCAACCTCAAATATGCATATGGTTCAACAAAGGATGTTGACATATGTGAAAATACATTAAATGATATTATTGAAAAATTATTTAGGAAAATTACCATTTAGACATTTAAAATTACATATGATTAAAATAATGTTCAATTATAAAATATAAAATTTTCATTAAAGATTTCATTTTAAAAATTTTAACTAAGATTAAAAATAGTAAGGCATTAGGATGGTGGGAAAATCTTCTTTCATTGTGCAAGTTAAAAAAACATTCCTTCCATATTTTTGTCAGAAAAATCTCAACGAAACTTGTTTAGAAAATGATAAAATATACCATTAAATTTTCTTTTTGTAAAAATTAAAACATGAGTAATAATGAATTTAAACGTTTATATGATAATAGTAAAAAACATTTCTGGAAGGAATTTTAGAAAACATATTCATGGAATAAAAAGTTTGTTATAAGGGAAACTAAAAAGATATTTTATTTTAAAATAAAGTACATTATAAATATCATATCATTGAAGTGAGACTTAATAAAACGAATCAACAATGTGTATTCAATATAAACATACATAGAAAAGTATAAATAAAACATAAGATATTTAAAATTAATTTTACAAATATTCTTAGTGAGACATAATCAAGAAAGTAGAAGTTTAACCCAAAGAATGGAAATTAGGTTAATAATTCCCTTACCCCTTTCTAATCTTTCAAATTGTATGCCCCATAAAAGTAATAATTATCAAATTGAACATTTAATACCCTGATATTATTTATAAAATGTCACTATTTATAACACATATAAGAAATAAGTGGTAAATAAGGAATATATCTCAGAGAAGTAAAAGTGAGATAAGAAACCCTTACTTAATGCCTCTCTTTTGTTTTATGTATGTTAAATTTAAATATAATGATATTAATAATGTTATTAACTAATTATAAAACTATATTCATATTTATAATACCTTATGTGACAATTTTATAAGATATTATGACCCATTCATTAATAAAATTTCATTACTTTCATGGTTTTGGGTGTGTTCATTTCATGGTTTCTTGATTGGTTCATTTCTGAATAACTATAGTTGTTATTTTAAAATGGGATTAAAATTTTATAAGTGAAATAAAATTGTATTAATGAAATTTAAAAAGTATAAATGATCCTATATATCATTTTTCTTTCTTTTATGATTATGATTCATTTGATATAATGTTTATGATAAATGTTTAGTTTATTTTGGACATTTTTCCGAATACCATTAACTAGTTCCATTTTATTTAATATTATAAGTATATATTAGTTCCATAACTTAAAATAGGTTATAAAATTCCTATTAAAATATTTTTTAACAATAAATATTCATTTTTTGACTATAAATGAATGTGGTAATGAAAAATTAAATAAATAATCATTCTTTATAGAGACGGTTAACCACTACAATTTGGAAAATGGTTTTGTTTATTTTAAGAAGAGGATATGAGAATTGAAATGTAGATGATATATTAAATTATAAACATAAAAATAAAATATATATATTATTATGGTGTTATAATTCGTTTGTGGATTAATTAGGATAGGGGAAAATAGAATAAATATAGAATATTTGAGAGGTAAGTTGAGAAAATTACATGTTTAATATCACCTCCTTAAAGAGCCCCTTGAGGACCATGAATTTGGTCCTTTGTTGAGACTAAAAGAACATTAACGTGGTGATATTGGACATGCTATTTTTTTAAATATTTATATAGATTCAATTATTTTGAGTAGAAATAAGGTGGTGAATGGTGGTATTTATACTTAAAGAGTGATGGTTTTAAGTTATTAAATGATGATTATTTTATATTTAAAGAAAACCACATTACGATTGAATTAATTTATATTATTTTGAATGAAAATTAATGTTTTAAATGATGTTTATGGTCAATATACACATCATACCACCATAAATAGTGTATTTTTTTAGTTATTTTAGGATTTTACCTTTTAATTTTAACCCATTTCAATATTTTACTTATACTACGGTAAATCGTTTTTACCAAGGTGATCTTTTATGCCTAAAAATTAAAATGACCATAAAACCTAATTTAGAAATTATGATTCCTAAAATTGAATCCATTTTACCAAATTAAATTTATGTAATTGGAAAAATTAGACTTAAAATAAATTATCTAGATGGGATGATAAAGCATGTTCTCAAAGTGAAAATGTTCAAAAGTTTACTGAGTTTTTATTTCTAAATTCAATATACAAATGATTCTAATCAACAAAATTGGATTAATATATGTATAATTTGTCTAATTTTACTATAAAATATATTTAAAATACAAATTAATATTATAAATTATTTATAAAAAAAGTCAATTTCCAATTAAAATTTAGTATTTTTCACTATTCATAATAAATGAAACTTCTCTAAAAAATGCCAAACAGTCACCCTAAGATAATTTTAAAAATATAATTTCAACAATAATGTTTATTTTTTAAAATAAAATTTATAATTTTTCTAAATTTAGTTTTAAAATAGGTGCACAATTAAAAATATGAAAAATTACCTTTAAGAAAGATATAAATATTTATGCTAAAAATATGGTTTAATCTTATATTAATCATATAGAACTTATTATATGAATTTAAAAACACATTATGGAATATATAAAATATAAATTTTACTACGATCTTTCACAAATAATGATTAATTAAATCTATTAAGATAAAATTATATTATGTTCATAAAAATAGTTTTATTGTAAAAAAATGCATTCCATATATTCAATTGGTTTTTATTTTTATTTAAAATTAATTGGAAATAAATTATTTCATGTTATAAACATGTTTAAAATATATTTTCATAATTTAGTTAATCTATTCATTCCCTCTATTCCAATGGCTAGGTGAAAACTATCGCATTTAAATATTAATATTTAGTTATTTATTTAAACTCGATGTGGAATATGCTATATGATATTGAATATAGTTTTTTTTTAAATATCAATATGTTATATTATACCCAACTTTAATAAATCACATCCTCACAATTTAATGTCTAGATAAAAAAATTAGGGTTTTGAATTTTCAAAATACTTTTTTGAAATCCCACATGAGAACTAAGGTAAATTAAACTTCCATTTGAAAATAGAGAAAGAAAGTAAATAGGTCACATAATATAACACATAATAGGTTTCCATATAGAAAAACAAGGAAATTTAAGAGAAAACTAATCATTATGTTCTGATAGAGAGTGATAGAGAACATATTCATGAGAAAGTGAACAATCACAAAACCGTAAATCTATGATAAGTTAAATGGTCATTTATTTCTCTATATGAAAAGTAAATTGATATAATTTTTGATCCAAAATATATTTCATGAAGTTGAGGCATTATTTTAATACATAGACTATGAAAATAAGGAAAAATACTTGGTTGAAAAGTATAATTTCATCCCCATATTTTCTTAAAATGATGAGTATTCAAGTTGATTTTTTCATACCTTGAAGCCTCAGAATTAACTTATTTGGATAAAAAACCATAAAAGTATAATTATATACTCCTCAAATATTTAATAATTAAGCAAAAAATAAATAGTTAGTACAAGATAATGTAATTCTCTAAAAATAATAAATGATTAAATGATAAAAAACTACTTTAATCTCTAAAATTCAATAGAAATACCCAATGTTAAACATAGATAATTAAACAAATAACTATCCTTACAATTACTCAAAATATTCTAGAGTAAAATTTGAAACCCAAAAATTAGTAGTATTTGATCACCTAGTCTTCCAAGATAAATTTATTATTTTGAAAAATATCAATCACTCCTAAATTATCATACCAAAATGTAATCACCCTTATTAGATAATCTCTAAGATAAGATAATTATTTCTATAAATAACCTGAATCCCCATTAATCTTTAGTAAAATATTATATTCATATAAAATCAAATTCAACCTTTATTTCTCAAATAGAATTGCATAATATTATTTTTACCTTAATCATATAAGATTCCCAATACAGGGAACATCTTTTGAAATAACATTGATCACTTAATCCCCAAATAAATTTACAATACCTTAGTTATCAATGTAGTAATAATATGTTTCCAAAATGAAATAATCCTTTATCTACATGATAAATAAAAACAATTTCATATGGACCAGGACATCACGCAGTCCTGTGGTCGGTGATGCTCTTTTGTCACCCATCGGTTGTGGATTCGATCCCCATGACCTTGCCAGATGTGAATGGTTGTAACCCATACTAAGAGTTTTCCTTTTGTAAAAATATATTAATATATTCCTTATATAATTATAGAAATTTTAGAAACCTTATAAAAATTACTTTGATATATTTTAACACCAAAGGTTATCTCATACCTTTCATTTTTCACCCCAAAAAGCAAGAACCCATAATTACCTCAAATTAAAAGATCATATAAAAAAATACTTTCAGTGAATTTAAAATTATCTACACCCAAATTTAATTTCATTTTTCCTCTAATAACCTTTTAATATTATAAAATTAAGGGCAACATGTACCTTAAAAATTATCATCTTTTTACCACTTTTCAAAGGTATCTATTCCATCTAACACATTTTCAAAAATTTTGAAAACAAAATGTACTATAGAAAAATACATTGGTATTCCATGATTCACATAATATTTCTAAAATTACACTATTTCACAAATTTTAAAACATAATACATAAAAAAATCCTTCATTCAACTTAATTATTAAAACATTAACCATTATTTTTTATCTTATTCCTTTATACATTATACCTACAATCAAAGATATGAATTATATCCTAATAATTCATCAATATAATCCCTAAAGGTTATCCATACCATTAAAATTATGTCCAAAAAATGAAAATATTAATCTTCCAAAAATATATTTTTCACATGATAAACTTAATGGTTACATATAACTCAATCTCAATAAAAGTCTCCCAATGTACTCTTATCAACAAAATAACATTAATAAATTTAAACAATTCATCATCCTTAAATCTACCATAACTCTTGAATCAATTATATGTAGAAATCTTAATTACTCATTATTATTCACAATAACTTAGAAAATAGTTTCCATCTTATTACTAAACACTTCTTCCATGTGAAAACAAATATGAATCATGTCCTAAGATTAAAAAATTTAAAATAATGATCTAAGAAATAATTCATACCTTTCATATGTCATTTGTATTTATTTCATCTTCAATTATAATTGAATTAGGTATTACCAAATAGTTATATATAACATCCTTCTAATACCATTCTCGAGTCTTTTTAATAGGACATTGATGATCATAATTACCATAATCCCCACATTTAAAACATTATGTTGGTAACTCTAGAAGAACTTATTTCCACTTCATAGAGATAATCAAATGTTTACTTTTTCCCATCATAGTTTATTAATTTATGATATCATTTACCACATATAAAACATCTTCCCATAATTTTAATACATTTTGCTATATTATTATTTCCACATTCTTGACACATAGGTTGTTGAATATATTTAAATTTTGGATCATTGTCACCTGAACATCCACATGTCTTCATTTCTATCATATTTTATGTATTAGAAAACTAGACAAAGTCCATGTCAGTAATCAACAGTATAGATATATGATTTATAATTACCACAAGAGTTATAATTATAGCTACTTTTTCATTTGGTTGTTCATTTATACAACCACTGTATTTTACTTTACATACGTTATTTCTTTGGTGCATGTGGGATCCAAATATTTTCTAATACCAAAAGGTTTAGTGTAATAATATCAATAAAATCATAATATAACATCTTATGAGGAAGATAAACACTAATATATACTTATTCATGTTATATTAAACTCATTCAATTTATCCAAAATAACTACGAATCTCCCTACCATTCTAACCATTGTGGTAATTTATAACTTGTAAATTATGTTTAAATAACATAATATCCTCCAAAGTTATCTAAACTATTCTTGGATATCAACTGTAATCATCAAGCCTTAAACATTACATATTATATTGATTTTAAACTGTAATTATTATTATTAAAACCAAAATAATATTTTTAGTTTATATTTATAGAGAATTAATACTGAATCTTAAATAGTAAACCATTACATAACAAGTGGCCACTCATTCAAATTATCAAGTTCTTCAATAAAACAAAAAATGTTAAAAAATAAAAAAGAATTCTTTTTCATGGTAAATATTAAAAAAAATTCCCTTGACCACATAGTTGTATATATTATCCTATAAATCCTAAGGAATACATTTTTGAAACTTGGGATGAGTATTAAATCTCAGTAAGGGATATAAAAGATGGAATTTAAGCATAACATATGAGTTAGGAAACATAAAATTATGATATATAACCACAAGATCATGAATAAACATATAAAATCATAAAATATAGAACATAGAATCATATGATCATTTAAAAATAGTAAAGTCACAGAAACATACAAAATTACATAAATATGATTTAAGGCTAACCCCCAATACTATATAACATGGTGGATAGATTCCATAATGGATTAGGATTACTCCCTAATCCTATACATGATTTATCATGAGACTAATACATTACCCAATTATTTGGAGAACTATCATGGTTCACCCATTATCAAATTTTCATGAATATGTGTTCCACATAATTAATCAAACATAAGGAATAAATATACGGGTTACCCATGGAATAAATTGGGCATTATAATATTGTCACGAGGCATAACCAAAGGGAATAAAACAATGGTATTAAAATAGTACATCCATAGTTGAACTAATAATAAACAATTAAATAAAATTTATAAGATAATATCATAATATATAAACCTCAATGAAATATAAGATCTAAAAAAGGATGTTGTCATATATGAAAATACTTTAAATTAGATTATTGAGAAATTATTTTGGAAAGTACCATTTTATTATTAAAAATTACATATGTTTAAAATGACATGAAATTATAAAATAGAACATTTTAATTGAAGATGAAATAGTAAAATTTTAATTTAAGAATCAAAACATTATGGAATCATAATGGAGGGAAAATACTCTCATGTCGTATAAGTTAAAAAATATTCCATTCGTATTTTTGTTGAAAAAGCCTTAAAGAACCTTGTTTAGAAAATGAAAACATATACCTTTCAAAACATTTTTTAAAAAGTAAAACATGAGTAAAAATGAATTGAAACAATAATATGATAATAGTAAAAACATTTATGGAAATAATTTTCGAAAATATGAACATGAAATAAAAAGGGAGTTTAAAAGGAAACATTAAAAAGTTTTTTTAAAAAGAAATTCCCTTATAAATATCATATCATTTAAGTGAGAATTAATCAAATGAATAAAATATGTGTATAAACTATAAATCCATCAAAAATATAAATAAAAAATAATATATTAAGAATTCATTTCACTAATAATCTTAGAATGACATAATAAATGAAGTAGAAGTTTAACCCAAAGAATGGAAATTGGGTTAAGAATTTTCTTACCACTTTATAAGCATTCGAATCGTATGCCCCATAAAAGTAATTATTAGAAAATTAAACATTTAATAACATGAATACAATAATATTCATGATATTATATATCATAGGGAAGTATATGAACCACACATATAAAATAATTGGCGAGTAAGGCATATATCTCAGAGAAGTAAAAGTAAGATAAGAAACCCATACCTCATGATTTACTTTAGTTTTTCATACTTTAACCTCCAATATAATGGTTTAAAGATGGTTAGTAACTTATTAAAAAACTAAATTCATATTTATATCAAATTTTTTGATTATTTTATAATATCTTATGTCCCATTAATTAATAATATATCATTATTTTCATGGTCTCATGTGTGTTCATTTCATGGTTTCATGATCGATTCATTTATTTATAACTATGGATGTTCTTATAAAATGGTATAACAACACTATAAGTAGAATGAAATTGTATTAATTCGCTTAAATAAGTTTAAATAATATTATATATAATTTTTCATTCTGTTATGAGGATGATCCATTTGAAATAATGTTGAGGATAAATGTTTAGTTTATTTTTGTGGTTTTTTTGAATACCATGAGATACTTCGGTTTTAATTAATATTATAAGTATATATTAGTTCCAAAAAAATTTAAATTGGATATAATATTACTATTAAAAAATTATTTAACCATAATGATAAATTTAAAATCATTTATGAAGGTATTGATTCAAAATGAAAAAAATCATTATTCACGGAGACGACTAACCGCCATAATTTGGACAATTGTTTCGTTTCATTGAATTAGAGGATATAATAAATGAAATTGATAGGAGATATTCCATTAGAAAAATAAAACTCCAATATATAAATGAATCTGGAGTTATCATTCCTTTATGGATTAATAATTTTAGAAGAAAGTAGAATAAGAAAAGAAAATAAGAGAGGTGCTTTGAGAAAATTACCTCTTGAATATCACCTCCTTAAAGGAACCCTTAAGGACCATGGATTTGGTATTTTTGTGAGAAAAAAGAATATGGAAGTTGGGATAGTTGATATGAGATATTTTTTTTAGATATTTTTAGAGATTAAATAATTGTGATGAGAAATGTGGTGGTGAAGGTTGGTATTTATACTTTCAAAGGGGTGGTTTTAAGTGATTAAATAATGATTATTTTATATTTAATGACAACCACATTGAGGTGGCATTAATTTACAAAATTATATCTGATAATTAATGTTTTAAAGGTATTTGAGTTTTTATTAACACAAAAACTTATCATTAAATGTTTTAATTTTTAATTATTTTAATCTTTTACCCTTTGACTTTAACCTGTTTCATTATTTAACCTATACTGCGATAAATCTTTTTTTAATGGGGAAAATTTTTTATACCTAAAAATTTAAATTAAATTACAAAATAATTTAGAAATTATGATTACAAATATTGAATACATTTTATAAAATTCAATTCACATGAGTGGAAAAATTATATTCAAAATTAATCCCACAAACGCGATGATAAAGCAAGTTTTAAAGTGAAAATGTTCAAAAGTTTACTCAGTTTTTATATCTAAATTCAATATTGAAATGATTAGAATGATCTAAATTGCGTTAATAGGTGTATAATTTATCGAATTTTACTATAAAACACATATAATGTATAATTTATCATTATAAATTATTTATATTAAAAGTCATATTTATATTAAAATTTAGCATTTTTCACTATTTATCAAGAAATGAAACTTCTCAGAAAAATACCGAAAACTAACCCAAAGATAATTTTGATATTCAGATTTAAAAAATAATTTTTTTCTAAAAATAATTTTTTTAAATTCTTTTAAATTTATTTTTAAAATGGGTGCACCATTAAAAGGTTTGAAAATTTAATATTAGAAGAATATTTATTTTTATGCTTAAAAATGAATTTATTCTTATCTTATGCCTTTAAAACTTATTCGATGAAATTTATTTTTTTACGGAATATATAAAATATAAATTTCACTATTATCTTTCACTAATAGTTATTAATTTAATTTATTAAGATTAAATTCCATCGTGGGCATAAAAATAGTTTTTTTTCTAAAATAACACATCCTTTAAATTCAATTGTTTTTTTCATTTATTATTAATTATTAACCAATGAATTCATTTTATAAAAATGTGTAAAATAATTTTTTATAATTTAATTAATCTCATTCATTCCCTCTAATACAATGGTTAGGGGAGAAATATCATAATTAAATATTAAAATTTTGATATTTTTTAATGTTTTATGTGACATTTATTATATGATATTGAACATAATGTTTCATTTTAAAACATTTGGTTGTTACATTTATAAACACTTAAAATTCATAAGTTAAAGTGTGAGGATGTCAACATATATTTTATTATTTTTTTCCTTGGTCACCCCATGGACGTTATACAGCGTGGTTTATCATTGACCGACTAAAAAAGGTCACTTATTTCTTGACCAATCAAGAGAACATTTCAGTTGAAAATTTTGCGAGGATATATATCTGGGATATCATAATCCTTAAAAATGTATAATGTACTACTATAGTGGAATGATATTACTGATTCACAAAATATTTCTAGTAGGAGTTGGTGAAGGCCCTGGGTTCACTGGTGCTTCTTATATCATCATATCACCCTTGGACCGATGGGTAGTCCATGCATACAATATGGGTTTTAGAGGAATTTATCCAAGCATATGTCCATGATTCTAGAGGTTCATGGGATAAAAACTTACCTGTTTCCTATTTTTATTATCATAAAATATTCCAAGATACTATAATAATGGACCCCTTTGAGGCCCAATATAGTAGACTATTCTATTCACCCATGTTCTTGGAAGAGATAGGAGAGGAAAAATTGTTGGGACCTCATCCCATTTAAGATAATATAGAGAAGATATAGATTATCATGAAGTGAATGTCTTCCACCTAGTCTAGTTATAATTCATATTCCTATATATGTCGATGATCATTATATTTCATGGTTAGAGATTATGTGTTCATACTTGTTTCAACGAGGCTAGGGTTTCAACCTTTTAGACAACATAGTATGTTATCAAATCATTTATTTAGATAAAATTAGGTTTTATAGAGGATCAGACTAGTGGATTATTAGATAACACTTCCATAGAGATACTGTACCATGCACAATGTTTTTAAGGTTTCTCAATTAGGTGATTATTATCAAAACCCCTCTCATTTATTTCATCCTAATTAGGTTGAGTTTGAAGTGGGTGCTTATTTTGAGGAGTATCTAGTGCATATCATTGATTACAGCATAAAGAAAATTTAAGGAATGTATGTTCATATCTTATGTGTTCTATGGAAGTATGGTCATATACAAGAACAAACCATAGATAGAGAGGTTGAACTATGTGATCAGTGGATGAAATCGTTATCAAATGATGCTCAACCACCCTTGAATGAGAAAACATTGAATGAGTTGTTTTAAATAGGGGAGTTTGCAACATATATAAGTTTCATACTAGTATGGTTTCTTTTAGTTTTAGTTAAATCTTAGTTTTGGTTTAGTTAGTCTAGAACGTATTAAATGATCCAACATAGGCAGTTGGGGTGCTTCTCGGAGGAAGAAATAACTACAAAGAACCCTTGGGATAAGTCTGACTATAGAAAACATAGGATGAAAATAATTATTTCACACTATCATTATTAATTAACATGATAAACCATTATTACCCCATAAATGGATTAGGCAGACCCTGTAAAGAGATGGATTTATGGTGTAAATCCTCTATTTACTTTGTAAATATTCCAAGAAGCTTAAAAAGAGGGGGAAATTTCCTTTTCCCCC
Source organism: Viscum album (assembly GCA_963277665.1). Lineage (NCBI taxonomy): Eukaryota > Viridiplantae > Streptophyta > Magnoliopsida > Santalales > Viscaceae > Viscum > Viscum album. The sequence goes on from OY728148.1 coordinate 47,293,807, forward strand.
TAATTACATATAACCTAAATATGTTCCATTCTACTTTTATTCCCATGCATAGTATCTCCCATTCCATGAGAGATCTCCTCCACTCCATGCTAGTTTTTGAGCTAGGTTCTTCATCTGAGCTCTGATTCACTTTCTGTTTGCCTCATTGTATTATTCAAGGTATGTTATTTGATCCTCTTGATTTTTTTATCCATGTATATATCAATATGTAATTTTAATTATGTAAAATCTAATTTTTTTATTATTTTGATGTTATTTTTATCCTCTTATTTCTCTCATTCAAGCTTGAATTTCAAGATGATACTAGATGTGGTGTCACAAACCAGCCTGGGTACCCTAGTAACCTAATAAACAATCCAACACTAAAATAGACCAAAGGGAATTATAGATCCTTATGGGTTGTAAACTAGTACCTGGAATCATACAACATGTATGTGGGAACAGTTTTGCAACTAACAATGTGAATGTATAAGAAACATGATAATATGAATATCAAAGAAAACTCATTTGAGAGTAAAAAACCAGAATACAATAAGGCATAAGCAAGACCAAAAGTACTACAACCCAAGTACTAAAATAGGGAAAAACAACCTAGGTCCCTAAGGACACAACGCACCAAGACCATGGTTTAACATGTGGATCCTCCTCTAAGTGATCCTTTCCATTTTCTCGAACCTAAGAAGAAGTTAATATACAAACTCCTAAAGACACAAGTAGGGTGTGAGGTAAAAAGACCAGCAATGTATCACCAATAATTCCATAATAGATGCCAAAAATTTATTAACCAAAATAATTATTTAAAATTTAAATATAAATAGATTTGGCATTTCAATGCATATTTTAAGAAAATCATGCTATACAGTTCAAATGATGGAAAATTACATTAAGAAAAGGCTTTAAAAATGACAGAATATTTCTTAAACAATGGATTTTAAAAAAATTATATAAAATAGTATATATAATTTTAGTAGGAATGTAAATTAGTTCAAAAGGTTTAGCATAAATTTATATCTCAAATATAAATAAGAATTGATTAATATGTTCATAGGCCAAATAGGTACAATAATATTTTTGGCTATAGGAGTCCACACTCTCTAAGTGATCACAACAATATGTGTACATATACATCCTTGGGACACAGGTCAGAGAGGACTCATCTCCATCACCTAAGTGATGTGACCTGATGCATGTATGTTTTTAAAAATTGTAATATCATAGAGTGTTTCCAAATAAATCACAAAATTCCTAAGGCTTGCATGCTGTGTTACACAATAAATGATGGATAATTTATTTCCCAACTAATTAAAATACAATTAATTATTATTATTCCATTTTAATTAATATTTTTCACTTGAAACCAAAATGGGGTTTGAGAAGAAACATGCCTCTTTAACACTATAAAACAATTGGGTTTCTATAAAAACATTTTAATCCATTTTCACAAGTATGAAATCAATTCAAAACCAATTCCAACAATTTCACAATCCATTTAGATAAATAAATTAAAAAATTTAATTGAAATAGATTCCATCATATTTATGTTTTAAATTAATCAATTTAATTCAACAATATTCCACAATGCTCCCCAATTCAATAGAATTGGTGGTTTTTTTATAAATTATCGTGCCAAAACCATTTCAAACACCCTAATTCATTGGAATTGGGTTTTTTTCAAATCAATTGAACTAAATTTTAAGTAATTTAACTTAAATAAATTATTGAAATAAATCAACCAATATAAGGATAATCAATTTGGATAATCCGGATAGAACCACCTACCTCAAGGTCATTGATGCCAATGGAAAAGATCAACCACCCTATGTGGTTCAATACATGTCTTCATAGCATTATTATCATAAGCGTCAATACATCAATTGTTGATGTACATCAAGGGTTCCAAGAACCAAAACAACTATTTTATTTCACAAGGAAATAAAATATTACATCTTATTACATTTTCTCTTTCATATATAATCTATGGATTATAGTTTTTTGTTAACACATGCAATCAAAAGAGATTTCCACAAGAATTATTATAAACCTCATTCGATAATTATATCCCTAAAATAATTTCAGAACAAATGTGTCATTATATATAATAATTATTTTTTAATATATATATATATATATATATCAAAATATCCTTTGATAATTAAATTATAATTTAATAAAACATTTCATTTAATTAGTTATTATTTCTTAAATAACTACATTGTTGTAATTTCACAATAATTATCTAATGATATTTTTTTATAGATTACCCAAAATAATTCAACATTTTATCTATTAATAAATCTGATAAATTTTCATTTGTTAAATAATTGATATTGTCATTTAATAATAATATTAATTATCCTTTTATAGAACATTTAATTATCCCTTGACAATTGTATAATTACTATCTAATAATTTCTTTTACAAATTATCCATTTATAATTAATTGGATTATCCTTTAATATGTCAAATTAATTATCACTTGATAATACCTTACAACTATTGTTGATAATTTAATACAATTATCTTTTAATGTTATACTATCATTTGATCAATTTCATAAATTACCCCTTGAAAATCAACTTATATCAATTTATTATAAATTATCACTGGGTAGTTGAATTCTATTATTATCAATAGACTCATGATATTATCCATTGATAATTTAGGAATTATAATTTAGGTTTTACTATTTATATTAACTCCAATTTGTTCTTTAATTTATTATAAATGAAAATAAATGGAAGAATTAAATAAATACATAATGATATGGAAAACCCACCTTTTTTCCTCAAAACACCCCACACATAGCAGGAGACTGCACACGCTTGAAGATCATGGAGTAAAACATGATTAACATCAGGGGATTCATGGATCATGCATAGTGGAGTTCAACAATCATCTGAACATGAAAAGATCATCCAATGGGAGGATGAAGGATTTGGAAGATTTAATAACCCTAAAATCATATCATTTAAAACCCCAATTTCAAACATATGATTTAATCCACTGTTTAACACAAATTTCATTATGGAGTCATTAATTTCACCTAATCAATGACGAGAAATAGAAAATGATTAAAATGATACTGAAACAGAAGATTTTGGTAAAGGAACATGCATTCAATGTCTGTTTAGTGTGCTGAGTAGAAGGTTAATATATTTTCTTTTATTAAATTAGGATAAATTATTAAATTAACAAAATTAATTATTTAGATTATAAATTAAATAACAATAAAATATCTTTTAGCATAAACTTATACCCTATCTATGGTAAACACCCTATTCCGGACCCAATGGTGGTCTCAGATTTCTCAAATGATGAACTAATTAAGATATATTAAATATTTATTATTTAAAAATATAAATTAATAAATAATGAAAAATAAAAACATTTTTATCATGAGTGATCCATCCAATTGTTTAGAACTTACAAATGTAATACCCCACCCAGGGTAAAAATCATATTCCAAACTTATCGATGGTATCTAATTTCTTATATGATACATTATTTATGAGATACTAAGTTATTATGAATAATAATATAATAAATATTATTTAATAATTTTATCTCAAGAGCGAGGCATCCAAACTCATGATGCCTTCAAATGTTATACCCCTCATAGGGTAAACAACATATTTTAGATATAATAGTGGTCTCCAATTTCTCATACAACGCACTATTATGGAGTTATTAATTTTTTTTTAATAAATTTCACACGCTTAATATAATAAAATTTATACTTTAATTAGTATTCACTGAGCCTTTGCGAGTATTAGAATACCTCCCTAACTCAGTTTCGAACCACCAAATTATTCAATTGAATAATCCAAGATGTAAACATGCAGTTAATTCTATTAAAAAATTTATCAAAATTTCTCTGATAAATCATATTTTCCCATATAATATATTAATAATTTAACATAATAGTGTTTAGTAATACCTAAAAAAGTAACGAGATGATACATGTGGAGTCATCTACCAAGCTAATATTGGTTACCTAGTTATTTTTCCATTAAATATTTATTGTTTAGATTATTTGTCGATGTTATGCACACCATAATTTCCATTCGATGCCTCCTAAATGTCTAATTTAGAAAATAAATAGGTATCAAATTTTTTAGGGTAATCCAAACATAATAATTCTATCATATGGGGACCCTTGCCTTGATGTGAACCACTACATAGGCTAAATCAATTTTTAAATGCCGTTATTTTTTATTATTTTAAAAAAAATTAAACCACCACCCAATGGGTGTTATATTACCCTTATTTTTGGAATATTATAATTAATAAAATGAAATATAAATTGATCAAAGTAAATAGGTAAAGAAGGTTCTATGTCCTTAGTTCCGTTAACTTAAATCTTATATCCTTTTTCTTGAGTTATCCCATATAAATTGAACATACAAATTTAATTATGTGAATTAATAAATGCTATGGATTTACTATAATCCATGACCATCCAACATGTCATGATATGGGAGATATAGGGTCACATATTAGAATGCCTTGGATAGACACATCTGCCTTATTAAATTAAATTAATTATAATTGGAATTATATTATAGAATTCAATATACAAGGATCCCCATATGTAATGACTTGGATGGACTCAATTGGTGAGTGGAATTACATTATTCCATGAGATAAAATTGGCTTCCCTATATGGAATTCCAGGGTCATTATCATAGGTTTGTGCATTACTTTATGCCTCAAGAGACACTTGGGTCCCCTATATGGACAACCAATAAAATTCTTAGGAGGATATGTCTTTATTCTATGCCTCTGTGATACCTGGATTCTTTTGTGGAATTCCATGAGTGGGATTTTATAGTTATGAGTTATAGTACATCAAGAGTGAATTTGGGGTTCCCTATATGGAATTACTTTCATGGTCCTAGTATTCTAATTAAATTAATTTAATGATTCATCTTCCATGTCAAAGAACATAATTTTATTTGGTCAAGAAAGACATACATGAAAACATTTTCTTTTTTCATTATTTAGTATAAAATTTTATGGGACTTATATATCAATTATATGAGTATGATCATCTGGGAATGCCTTAGAAATGAACCTAGGTCCCAAACCTGTAGTTTAATTAAATAATAATTAATAAATGTTTATAGGAATTTCAATATATGATTAATTCATTAGTATTGGATGAGTTTTACTTGGGCTACCCATACCAACATGTGTTATTTTTTTTACATTTTTAATTTTACCTTCACACTTATCATTTTATATTTAAATACAATATAGTGTTTTTCAATATTTGTGATGGATTACTAATTTTATCCCACAAATTGTTCGAGTCACCAATGTTTACCAAATATATTTCATCAATTCAGGTAGGGATAAGGGAAAGTGTCCAGCTATGGATTCAAGAGTTTCTATAATATGATGAAGTATGGGAGAATAGGACCAAGAATATTCTAGTGATTATATTAGAGAAATATTGGGTCTTTTTGTACATCATATTGAATATTCTGACTTCTATGTTTCCTTGTATTCTGATTTCTTATAGCATACAATAATTAAATAATTATTTATATTATATTGGATATGGTTATGTTATTATTTTTTGGTGATATTACAATAATTATTATTATTCTTTATGTTATTATTCTTTTGATTCATCTATTATATTACAACTACATGTCATTATGATCAGGAGGATATAGTCTCCCTAACGTACCATTAAAGACACTCACTATTATTCAGCATCGTTTGACAAATAGGAGGCACACTTGAGGCCATGTGGCCAACTAGGTTTGGATACTTATGAGTGAACCGTGTTTTGGATATTAAATTCTTTATGAATTTATCCACCATGAAAGTAGTTATTTTTTCCTACTTATTAATTATATTTTTATGTTATACATAGAATTATTTCCAACTCCTGTGATCAATTGCATAAAATTATTTTATTAATATTTATTCCTTTTAAATTTATATATTCTGTACTAATTCATTGATAACCTTTAATATATTCTCACTATTAATTGGTATTTAATATTACCATATATATGTTTATATTTCCCCTAAATTGTAAATAATTTTATTACATATAGAATTCCTATATATGTGTCATGTATTGATAATTATCTTGGATATTTTAAATATAGAGTATAAAATATGATATTTTTTGAATAATAGGGAAAATATATATTATATGGGTAACATATATGTTTTATTAGTCAAAAGTTTTTCATAATACTCTAAAAATATAAACCAAAAAATTACTTTGAGTTTATGTAACTTAATAATTATTGTTGGTATTGTACTGATTGATTGTTAGGATTTGATTTATTTAACTGATATAAATTCTGTTATATAAAGAATATGTTTATTATTAAATAATTTTTAATGTGTGGGTCCAAGACACCACAATTTTTATCAAAGAAGGGTCTAGATAATTGTATATGTTAGGAATAGTACATGATGAAGGTATAAGTTTCTCGTAGGTTTGTAATGTGATTTGATGCTAATAAAATTTTGGATTTTTATGAATTTTTTATATTTTTTTCATCATACATTATTAAGGTATGTGTTAATAGTTATGTGATTATGGTTTTTTAGAGAAAAGGGTTATGTTGAATTCAATGAGAATAGGTTTCCATGATTTTATAGTTTAGGATAAAGTAATAATGTTATTGATTCAATTATTGTTAAAAATAGGAATAAAATACATTAATAGAAACCCTATGGTTAAATAAAAATATAGGAAAAATTCATATAATTATGTTAAAGTGTACAATGTGTGATTTATTATAACTTAAACCACTATTTGGATACAAAAATCTGGATATAGGATCTTGAATAGATTCACCATCGAGTAACAACCTTAAAAATGTTTTTTTGGTATTGAATCACTCTTTAATTGGCTAACAACAGGCAGTCGAAATTGTAAACCTAGTTTCACACTACTATAAGATACACTTTGGATGATTCAAAATATCTTTATAAACCATTATAATGGATTTTTATAAATTATTATGGATTTTGAGGTCATGATATATGATTAGTAATGTATGAGATCATAAAAGGAAAATGACCATGGATCAACATGGGTAAACTGAATACGGTATAGGTTGACTATAATATATTATATATTAACTATAAGTATCATAGACTGAAATGAATGAGTCCTAGGTAAAGACATATAAGTATTGAGTTTACATATTTATATAACAAGTTTCTATGATTTTATTGGATATTATACTAAAATAATTGGGTTTAATGTTTTATGGGAATCAATATCATGAAAATGAAGTTATGAAAGGTATGTTTCTAGAAAATCATAAGACATATAATTTTATATGATGTTATTTTTGGAATAAAAATTTCTAGGAATATAAATATATGCTTTTTATAGTGGAAAATAAGATCTTTATTTTCTTACCCAAGAAAGTGAGTTATGATTTATATCTTGATTCATACCCATAACTATTTTTCATTAGTGGGTAGTAATTTAAATTTCCAAGATGCAATTTATTTAATTGGGGACAATGTAACACCCTATTTTTTTAGAAATATTTTCTTTAATTTAATAAAAGAACTATTATCCTTTAATAATATTTTGTATATTGTTATTAAAAAATTTATCTTCAGTATTAAATAAGGCACAAAATATATGAATGAAACAAACAAAACTTTATTCCATCATAATAGAAAATGATGAAATAACTATAAGAATATATGATTTAAATACCATGTATTAATGTTAAACATGGTTGATTACATCTATTATAAGTGCATAAACTAAAAGGATATAATAGAAAAAATATTAATATCTTCACAACTAGAAAATATCATGGATCATATGCAACCTTATGAATCACTATTAGATGAAGAAAACCTATTATTAGAAAGAAAATTATTAAAGGAGAATTCATAATGTAAAATATATAATACTTAATGAGAGAAGTGACTTCTGAAGTGATAAATGAATGATTTACTGATTTTATGAACACTATATACTTACGTGAAATCTGACAATTATAAATATGGTCTTCATATATATGGTCGATGTCAATATGGTCAGTAAAAATTTTATTTTATACGATATAGTAACTAGATATACATATATACAATTTATATTTTAATGTTTTGTATTTTTAGTAACAAATTAAGATAATATATATTAGAAATAATAACTAATTAATAAAACTTATTTCATTAAAATATTTTATTATACAAATTTAATTATGTGGTAGAATAATATTTTTAAATAATTTTATGAATAAATTCAAAGAAACAATTTTATATAAATATATTGAAAAAATTAAATAATTATAATATAAAAAATGTGAATTTTAATTTTTATTTGGTTTATGAACATTTATTTTAAATTGAATATTTTTTAGATAACTTTTTGAATAAAAGTTTTATTTATTTTTAAAATAACAAAATTAATCACTAGTAAATATGTTTTTATGAAATCAATTAACAATATATATTATTAAAAAAATTAATAATAATTATACAGTTATTAATAGGAAAGTAGTAATAATAAATTCATTTTGGGATAAAATTTACATGTTTCCAAAAAAATTATTTTTATGATCAATGCGCACTTATATAAAAAATAATATTTATCACATATATAAATTTAATATAATAAAATGGTTTTTTATATTTGGAATCCACATATTGAAATTAAATAATAATATAAATTTTATTTTTATAAAAAAATAAGTTACCAAGGTCAGTGTCGGTTACCATGGTAATGATAAAAGGGTTATTTTAAATGATTTTTTTTGTAAAAATTGGTTTAATTTTTCTAAATAAATTAAATTAATAACTTTTATAAAATGAACCTAATATGATAAATAAATACTAACCCTCATAACATTAATAAATAATAAGAAATAAAAATAAAAACACATATTTTATAAAAATCGATTTTTCTATAGAATTGTTTTTCTATCTATATCATATTTTTTAATTTAAAATGTAATTTTATCATACTAAGAAATAGAATTATATTAAAAGGAGTCTAAATTGGGATTCCTCATATCTAAATTAGGTAGGATGGGTTATATTTTCCATCTCTACCCCTTTTTAATTTTATAGGTGTTTACCATTCCTCTTTCCCTCGTTTTATGCCACCTAGACTTGGCTCACTCCAAGAGATCCTCCCCTCCCTTATTCCTAGTTTTTGATCCCCTCTACCTCAATTGAAAGTGTATTTTCAATGATAAGACCATACGTCCTCCTAATTTGTTATTATTTGTCCTCCCTCCATCCTTTTTCTTTTTTGTTTCTATAATCCAATAAAATCATGGGGGATCATATCCAAATTTATTGTTAGAGGTTTATTATTCATGAGTTCATGGGTTTTTAGGGATAGTTAGTGTCCTCTCATTTATTTTTTGAGTATTTTAAAATGAAATTGAAGACTTTAATTTGGATTTTTAATTGACTGAGGTATGTGTTTTTGGGAATATTCATTATTGTGCCACTATTTTTATACTGTTTTAATATACCGTGGTTATTAAATAAAAATTTTATGTGATTGTTTAAATGGGATTTTATTAATGTTCTACTATGATTTTATCACTTGGAATATGTATTATTTAATCACATTTTATATTTTCAAGAATGATATGACTTAAATGTGTCTTATAAATGATTAAATGGGCTATCTTAACTACACTATAATTGTTAAAGTTCCCTGAACCTATTTGGTTCAATAAATTAATAGAAAATATTTATTTTGGACCCCTGGAGTTTTTTAAAAAAAATAACTAGTTGATTTGTTTATTTATTTCAAATCATTTTTAAGATATTTATTATAGAATATGTTTTAGAATGGATTTTCAAATATCAATAATGGTCTTAGAACATCCTGTGAATTCTCATGAAGGTTCATTTGACACATTTAAATAGTTTTCATGTTGTCTGGATATGGGGAAACTTCTTGATCCGTCAATATTATATTTCTTGATATTTATTATGAATTTTTATGTGGTATTTTTTTTATTATCGTATAGATGATTTCATTATTATGGTTTCTTGGAGGTTAATTTTAGGTGTTGTTAAATTTATTTGTTTATTCTTTTGATTCACATAACTCACTTTGATAGAATAAACTCTCACCCTTATTCACAAATTCATTTGTTCACATAGAACATTTTGGGAGGTATGTATTTATGATTTTATATGTTACTTCACATACTACCCACTGTCTGATAGTTTAACATTGTATAGTCTTGGAGTACATCATCTAGAATGCTGTTTTTAGTGTAATGAGGTAACATTGTGAGGGTTTGGATGCAATGTACACTACATTTTAGTCTCTTAATTTTTAAATAATATAATGATATTATAGTGGGACCTTTTGTGTTTCCCATGATACTAGATGATAATTCATAGGGTTAGTCCATTTCTGTTGTCCCCAAGATCAATTGGACTTCATAGAACCACAATATATTAAATATTATTTTTTATTTTAATTTAATTGTTTTATGGTGGCTTAATGTATTTTTTTCATTATTATTTTTTTCTTGTTTTTTTAAAGTGTTCTAGAGATCATAAAAAATTAATATTTATAATTTTACTTTCAAAGTTTATTATAAAATATGTGTTTTGATAAATGAGTCATAAGTAGAGGGAATGTTTTAAAATTGAATGTATTCATTTAATAAAACTTATATGTATTTTTATAAAATAGTCTTGAATGTGATGATGGTTTATATTTATTTATTAAAAAAATTATATTTTTCTATTAAATTTCAATATATCATAAATGAAAAAAAATTAAGGAATTGAACAGATTTCTTAGTGTTATTCTACTGGGATTAGTTTCCCTCAATCCATATATACACCTTTATCTATATAAAGATCATGTGGCATGTTTTCATGTTCCTTAGATCTATCCATTATATTGTGGGTTACTTGGTTTTCTAGGGTTTCTTATAATATGATATGAAGAGTGATTAAGGCACCACATATTGATGCTTGATAGTTTTTTGAATCATTTTTTACTTGGGGATGCTCATGTATTAACCCCAATAGAATGAATCTTTATATTATATTGTTTTTTGAGATGTTGGTTATTTTTTTTATTTTAAATTCTTGGTATGTTTATATTTATTCATGTTATGTAATCTATATATTTGATTTATTTTTATTTTTAAGTTTATTTAGTAGTGTGGAAGTATAAATCACAAATTTTCCATGATATATATTTGATAGATTATGTCTTATGTGCTTATTGAATTCTAAGAGTAAAATAATTCTCAATGGTTATGTTTTGACACCCTAGAACTAGTCTATAGCTTAATTTGGTTTACGACTCCCATGGGAAATGTCACGAATTGATTTTTGTGCCAAATTATGTGGTGACCCATGTTATTTTTTGAAAAATTATAAGAAAGAGATCTATCATTCTAGGAAAAAATGTGAAAAAATACTTTCAACATAAAAAGATCAAGGGGAAACTAAATACTTAATACCAAAAAAATACAACAAGATGTTATCTTGTCTAATCTTCAAAAAATTCTCAAACATTTAATTTTATAAAACTAAATTTTATATAACTATATTAAATTTAATTCATCAATGTGATGATATTTTAATGATGAAAAAACATAATAATAAACCGCCAAAAATAGCTATAATCAACCAATATACATTATAAAAGTGAAAATTTTATGTTTATATAGTTTATATAATAACTAACAACTTAATTAATGTGAATTATTCATTATTTTATTCGTCATCATAATATTAAATTATCAAATATATTTTAATCATGTCAAATAGGATTCATAATAACAGTAATTAGTGAAATTCTAAATCACACAATCTATAAAATATTATGAGGAAACCGTCATTAATAATTCATAATCTCATGCAATCACCACACCACTTCAATTATTGAAATTTCATTACACTTAGTTAAATATGTTATTTTGTAAAATCTTATCCACTAACTCACATAAAAAAATAATGGAGATTTAACAATTATATATAAATAATTAGAATAATATTAATCTCCTACAATGATATGACACTTTGATGAATACTATAAAATAATAGAGTAAAAAAGAGTCACCCACTTACAAACTCAAAAGAAACCTCCACTGGACCAAACTACAATGACCATTCAAAAAATAATAACCCATAACTCATAGAAAACTCTCTATAATAACCTAAATGAATGAAGATAATGTGAATAATGATCGAATCGGACAAAAATAATACCTTAGATCAAGAGGTAAATTGATCCCAATGATTTCCATGATTGGTACCCACCAAGGGAAAGAAAACACACCAAATGAAATCTATGGATAAGCAAGGGTTTAAAAGAAATAATAAATTGTAAGATCCTAGTGAACCTGGCCCCTTATTTATAAATATAACGCAAAGGTCCTTTATCACAATGTGGATACCTCAACCAAGACCATAATGACTCTAGTCAAATATTGACCTGGAACCTCCATCCTTAAAAATAGATATATACCCCCTCTCTCATTAGTTATTTATCCCAGTTAGAATACGCTGAATTAAAACTATAACCTTTTAGAAGTCAACATAACTAAACCACCATTGACAATGAATCCAATCATATTCCTACCATGATATAGAGTAATTCCTTCCCCATTTCAATATCACCATATCATAGACCATGGTGTCAAGAACCCATACTTATTACTATAATATTTTCTACGTAGCATGATTTTTATTTAGTAGAGCACAATCATGACCGCTTAAATATCCATTTTGACCTTCTTTGTTTCCCAAAGATAGTTTCCTTTAACACCATGCCAAATCTATGATAATTTCTATTTTACCTGTGTCATAATCCAATATCAAAAACCATAACTATGGGTGTTTTTCCAACATCCATGTTACATTGGTAAATTACGCACACACCATACCCATCAAAATAGATATTTCACACCATGGGTTCTTCACACACCACTATGTATGACTAACATAAACATAGCTCCTATAGTGACATGACTATGACCTTCATAATAGATTTCACCATAAGCATTTTAGACCCCATATAACATGAACTGCACTCTCCATTAGTGAAACATATACAAACACTATCTTGACACCTCCAAATATATGAAAAAAATAAAGTGATTCATAATAATAAATCCATTACATCAGGTTTCACTCTGATAAATATAATCCCCTAGAATAATTAAAATCATGGAAAAAATTAAAGTCTTTCAAATGACCAAAACACATGACAGATCTACAAGATCTCTCAATAATAATAAAACATCCAATATATAAGGGGGAATTAGGTGCATAACATGAAAAATTATAAATTGTATCAATAAAAACAATCACTAGAAAATATTTGATAATGATTTTGAATCTGTGTGGAATGATCGAATGTATAGTCATTTAATCCACCGTTTCATCAAAGGTCACCAACCAAAGGAATAACACACCTGTAAAACAACTTATCATTATGTTCCTAGATTGCAAGGGTATAAGCCTCAAAGGTTGATTCATTATTAGCATTCAACTCACCCCATCATATGATATTATAATCAATATGATGAAACCGACTAGGTTTTGATATATAGAAAATGTCATGAATTTGTTTCATCTAGTAGGGATGTTCTTCTAACGTACAACAACTCTACCAAATTCTAAAACATTGAAAGGTCTAACTAATAAATGATTAATATTACTCCTATAATTGAACATTCACTACCCAAAATGTGTTTACACTTTTAAGAACCCAAGACTGCCATTATAAAAATCTATAGGGCATCTATTATGATCGACGTAGGACATATAAGAATCTTGGCCATCCTTTATATAATTATAGATCTCAAACACATTATCTGTCACACTCTTCACAAATTTTAGTCTTATAATATAAAAATTTCCAACATCTGTTTAATAAAACAGATTTATACAGGGTCAAATATAGAACAAAATATATAGGAACATAAAAATGGTGGATTAATAGGTATTATTACAATACAACTCAACCAATGGTATTTGCCTCTCCAATTTACCTCAAAATTATAGAATGGATGCATGAAATATGTGTTCCAGTGTCTATATATTTCATACAATTTGACATTATCTCTGTGAATTAAAAGATGTAACATAAAAAAATAAGTTCCAAAATATATGTTGGAGACCTCTAAAACCTATGGACGTGAAATAAGGATCACCATCAGATAAAATCATATTTAGAACTCTATGGATCATCATATCTCCTCTAGATACCACCTCATTAAAATATTTTGTTTTATTGAATATATAATTGAAATAATGTGAGATTAATTTATAAAATTGTACTCAATCACCCAGATAGCTTCACATCCTCGGTCTAGTGATGAGCTAGTGAAAAAGGGTATCGAGTTTTCCTCTCACATTTCATAGGGAGTAATAATGTGGATAAATAAAAACATTAGGATCATGTACTCAGTCTTTACCTTCAATAATAATAAATACCATGATACAAACTCTCCTCAAAATTCATTTATCATAAGACACCAAAACTGAAAAATTATTACATGATACATCTTATATAAACTATGATGTACCACATAATGAAAACTATGTAACTCATGAATAACCGCATCATGCATTACTAAGGGAATATAAAACCTCCCTTGGAATAGATATTAACATTTATCATCATCATAACACATCTTATTGGAATCACTACAGACAACATTCTTTCTCTAACTTTCAATATGGAATCCCACAATACAGATTCTTTCACCAACTACATTAAATATGAATGAACTATATTTTGATAGAGACACCAAATACCATATACTTATACTATATTTAGGCCTATCATTTAATAATACCTTTTCATAATCTAAACATAATCTATCTTATGACCAACATCACAACATATCTTTTGAAAAATCACACTTGGAAAAATATTTCATTTCCCTTATGTAAAAGAAATATTAAAGTCATAATCTTGCAAAAAATATTATCCACCACCATTATTTCAAATTCAAATCAGCCTAGGATAATACAGACCTTACACTATTAAGATCTATAAATATGAAAAATAAATCACCAATTAGGTAATTACACATCATTATTAGAGAAAATACAACCATTGAAATCTTGATATTAGGGGGTAAATTCCTATGTACATGGTGATGCAACCACCATGCCCCATAATAGATGGTTGATATCTATTTCCCTAGAGTGTAACTGAAAACAAGGTAAGAAACATTCAAAATAACCTCAAATAAAATAACCTCATTATATAAACATTGATCATGAAAAATTAACAAATTATATAACAAATAATCAAAATATTCCTAGAAATAGTAAATCAACACAAGTTCTATACCTTTCCAAGTCAAGTCTATCAGAGGAGTTTTGGTCTAATAGAATTCATGAATAAATATACTATAATATCATTAATGATGAAGAAAACTATGAAAATATACATAATTCTTAGTGGATACCCCACAAAAATTTCCTTGTTCTTTAAAGGATCCATGAATGCTAATTACTAAGAAAAAACTTGTATAAAGAATTAGAACTTATTGTCCCTAAACATACACCTTGGTATATTTTCAAATATATTATGATTCTCTAGAGTCTATAAAAATACTTGTATATTCATTGTATACACCTATGATAACTCATAACACACAAGGATATAATCAATGCACTTTACCACAAAGATATTAAAAAATCAAGAAAACACATATTTCATTTCTATCATGAAAATGGAGTGAGTGTTCATAACCCAAAATTAAATCATTAAAATCATATAATTCTCAAAATAAAATATAAATGAGTTATTTTTAATGACCTCATCCTCCACCCATATATGATCATATCCTGACTATAAATCCATCTACGAGAAATAGCTACAACCATTCATAATTTCAATTAGATAATCAATTTATTAATTAGAATTACTATTCTTCACTATCTCATTATTCAAGAAATGATAATAGATGAACACTCATAAACTACCATTCACCTACTTTGAAAATAGTTCCAAAGTACCCAAATGATAAATATTAGTATGAATAAACCCTTGTATAGAAGTTCATTAACTTGAATCATCACCTCCCACAACTCTTAATGAACTATCTTATATGAGGACATTAACATCAAAGAAAAACCTAGTTAAAACTATATCCCTAACATAATCTCACATCAATGAGGTAGAATCATAACCTCTAATGGTAAGGAATTAGGTTACTCTTCTACAACCTCGAGAATCACCAATAAATGATTTATAACTGACTTAAACAATATCTCAACCATCATGAACGATAAGTACTCAACACACCCTTGATCCATCAAATGACCTCTCTAACCAAAAAATAACATTCTCTCTATAAATATCAAAGAAAAAACCAACCTTGAGAATAAATCCCCCATAAATTGACTAAATATAGCCAGTATCTTCAATGGATGATATCATGTGAATATATCTGAGAATACAGGAAAACTTCTCAAGAGTGTGGCTTCCCCAATATCATCTTACGATCTACACAAAAATTGTATAAGCTCACTCGACCTCCGACTAGCATAGTTAATTCTAAGTTATCTTGAATCCTTTCCTCATTATTTACTAGAGAACTGAATAGGGAGGATTAAATAAATTTGTATATAGATTGTGAATGAAAAAAGGATACACTATGGTATAATATCAGCCGATAAAACCTCATGAAATAACTATATTCCCTTATATTGAAATATTTAAATAATGAATATATACATATCCAACTCTAAAACCCCTCTAGACTAATTAATGAACTCCTATAGTGGAATTATTTTCACATTTCCCCTGAGGATTATGGGTATCATGATATTTTCATATACCGACCATATCCATTATCTACTTATCATAGATTGGATAACCCCAATGTTACTAATACCTCAATGGGTACTCTTGAAAAGAATTATCCTAAAAAAAATTCTAGATCATTGATGACTACTATGAAATGTTGGGGACTCATTCTTTCCAGGTCCATGATATCCACATGAAACAAATAACACCCAATCTCATGATAGGGGTCTGATGACTACCATCCTTATTAAAACAAGATGAATAAGGCCTAAGAAATATCTCCACTATATGATACATAATATAACTATAAAATAATCTACTATAGTCACATATCTTTACCATATATATTCTAAATGAGTCCCTTACAATAAAAATATCGTATTATATCACATCCTCTTAGAATCATCTACTTCCCCCAAAACCTCAAGGTACATTAACAATGCAAATGGGGTGACCTTTAACTTGAAATCTAGACTAAAAACATCCTCAAAATGTCTCTCCACATCCTCCTCATCTAATGGATGCTTTCAATAATAACATATGAGCTTATTTTTCTAAAAAAAACATACATCCACACAGTAGAACAATTGTACATGAGATTTAGATTATATTGTTGAAACCCCACATTTTTTATTAATGAAAGAAACTCATCCGAGAAATAATTTCATAAAATCACCTATAAAATGGATAAAACATAAACATCTTTGATGAAAAATAACCACTATTAATTATCACCTCCACATAACATAGATTTAGAAAAACAATTCAGAGCTCCCTCTGAGCATGGATCAAACTAATGTAAATCCACAAATTATCCATCCAAACATCGATATCATGGTATATAATATATCCCTTGATAATATATATAATTTATCATTTAATTTATAAAAGAGTCTTCATCCATGTTCTGTCCTAATTAATCTTAAATCTGAAGTAATATCCTATAATAATTTTCTAGCCATCATCATTACAAACCTATCATCAACATCAAACTGGTGACAAACCAGTAAAATAAAAAATGTTAAGGACTTTATAAACCTATATTATAGAATAAATATAATGAACTGTTTAAAAATAATTTTAATTTCCATCATATAACTCCATTAAATCATAGGAGTAAACAATCATAATTCAATATCATCACTTAATTTTAAAACTAGCAAGAAACATCAAATTGATTTGTGAATTCAGTAATCTTTTGGCCCATGTGTTAGATAACATTATCCCTAAAATACTATGTATTAGATGTTAGAATTTACTAATATCACATGATATATTATATTTATATGGTATCCCTTATAAACAATGGAATCTTGACTAGTTTCTATCTCCAAACACCATTAATATCTCAAATAAAATATTTGATTCAAATCAATCGTACCACTACCCCCCTCAAATGTTACCCCTTCTAGTCCGCTACTAATCATGGAAGTTACCCTTAAATCCTTAATGTAATAGATGAAATGTTGTAATATATCATTTAGGGTATAAAAATGAATTGAATGAGAGGTTTAACCCTCAATATATCCCAATATTTGATAATAATTCTCCACTAAACCTGAGAACTTAGATAAAAACCCAATCCAAATATATGAAATTTAATAGAATCTAAAACAAATGAAAATATTATTTAAACAAAATATGGGATGTTATAAAAAACTCTAGAATATTATTAACAAACACTAGAATCTTGTAATTCCAAGATTAGTCACTGACTAACTACTACAGACCTTAATTGGAGATTATAGTTATATGGGAGAGAATACAAGTACACACTGTAGGATCCTACCCAAAACCTCTTATGAAAATGTGAAAGAAACTATCTAAATCATAATGAAAAATAAATAGAAATAAAATCATTAAAAAATCAAGTTAACAACATCTCAACCTTAGAATGGATTACTCAAAAATAAACTCCAAAAAAGAGGTAACATAATATCAAAAGTATATGTATCACTAACACCATAATAGAAAACATAACGTGTTTCAATACAATATATAGCCATGAAATATCACTATATATATATATATATATCATGTCACTTATAATATGGGTCAGGTCATAACCCTCCCTACCCCATCCTCTCATAGGGACAAACATTCTCATTACCATAAGTCTAAAAAAGACACAACAAAATCATAGCCTTGTCTGTTTTCCATCACATATCTTAACCTTGTGGTTTAAATAAAATCAATCACATATTGGGTATTTATACACTATTCCTTTAGAAATTATATCCCATTCATAATAATACCTATAATAAAAATATCCATTTTATTTGTGATACATTTTTATACTGTAACATTATATCTATACACTCGTACATAGAAGTATGGTAAAACCAAGAGTCATCACAATGAATAAAATTTTTACTCTATAAGATAAACCATCACAAAAAACTATTCTTACATATCATGAATTTTATTATGGGGGAGTTTTAAAGATAGTTTAGTCAACTATAAATTCCCTCACCAACATGGACATTGAGGAAATAGTTGGAATAAAAAATATTTTAGTATAATAAGAAATAAAAATATTACAGTAGAGAGTATGATATAATATAACATAATTATAGCATAGCACATAACTAATATATGGGAATTTTCCTAAAACTAGACATAAACTATAGATAATGTGACTCATGAAAACCTCGATGTTATCCCTCTGACTAGAATGATAATTCCCAACCAACTATACAGACATTTATGTTGATCATGATGAATCAAACATTAATTTAACAATTACGATTTACATTTGAGAATTAGTTGAAAAATTATGGTTTAACTATTTTCATTATCCATTTAAAACCATGATTTTTTAGTAGTTATTTAAATTATAGGTTTAAAATCATGATTTTATATCTTTTAACCCAAATAATTTATTGTTTTAAATTAATTAATCATTACCATCTTCAACTGTCATTCCAAAAATGTTATTTATAACTTATTGTAAATTCCATAATTCTAGGTATTCTAAAACCTGATAAAATATTATCTCATGGAAGAGATATTTCAAATGTTAATAAGAATCCCCCAACTAGTGTAAACTATAAAAAAATCAAATAACAAGAAAACGGGTAATACCTATTATCAACCCATGACCATTATTGTTAACTCAAAAAAAATTCAAAAAAGGAAATCACATCTCTCATCATGTTCCAAACATCCCATATCCATAAATATGAATAAACATCCATTATAAAGGGTTAATAACCCAACCCT
This sequence comes from Viscum album, assembly GCA_963277665.1. Lineage (NCBI taxonomy): Eukaryota > Viridiplantae > Streptophyta > Magnoliopsida > Santalales > Viscaceae > Viscum > Viscum album. Next base: position 47,313,803 of record OY728148.1, read on the forward strand.
ATCATATTAACTAACCCACCATGGTTTTACACAAATTTATCTTTACAATGACTTCTATATCATTCTATGGAATAACATGGAATCAAAGAATTTTTTTGATAAAAAAGTAAAGGGTTATCCATCATCATGAAATTAGGGAATACATCATATGGAAATAAATACCAATCTTCAAAATAGCCTCAAATATTTACTTCCAAAAATAAAATTTTTACATGAACATATAAATTAAAAAAATCAATTATGAGTAGTTTCCAATGAAATAAAACCTAATAAATAGAAACTAAAAATATTTATATCAATCCAATTAATTATCTTAATGCAATACATTTCATGTTAAGTATTTTAAGTAAGAATAATAATCTAAATTCATGTTCTTCATTCATTATTAACCTTTTCACACTATAATTATTTTATTACACATATTTAAAGCATGTAAAATATAATAATGAATAATAATAAACACATAAATTATAAATGATACTATATATAAAATATCATAAGGTATCCCTCATAAATATTGGATAATAACATGATATCACTACACACCTTTAAATTATTACAATTTACTTACTTATGGTTAATTTTTTTATTATGATAAATCTTACACATTTACTCATAGAAGATAAATTACATTAAATACACATAATCTTAGAAATATGGATAAGTTTTATAATCTCCTAACTTGATTAGATCTTTCATGGAATACTATAGAGGTATAAAAGTTTTATAAATCAAACTTATTCAAACTTTATGGAAACCACCATAGGAAATAACTACAATCACACATTACTGATCATTCAAATATACTGACCTAAAAAAGAAAACTCACTTACCTAACCTCTAAATTGGAATATAATTATATGTATGATGAAAGGAGGGAATACGAATACCTTTCATCGAAATATAAATTGATATCTTTGATATATAATTATAGTACCCACTTGGATATGTAAAAATGAAAGTTAAGGGATCATTGGGGTTGGGTAGAGTTTTGAGGAAAGTTGAATGATTCATAACATAGGGAACCATAAAACTTATTTATATATAAAATGCAATTAGTATTCCACATAATATGGAGACCATGAACATATAATTGGTTTATTTGGTTAAAAATATATCTAGAACCTCTATCCCTCAAAATAGATATCTCCAACAATTTTTTAGAAAGAAACATTCTTATTTAGAATAGGTATAACTAGAATCATAGAATTTTGGTTGTTGACACCCTTATAGAAGCCTCAAAAATATCTCCCCTTATTATCTCAATAGTATATATAATAATTTCTACGCCATTTCCATCCTACCATGTTATACACTATAATGTATGAGACCCAAAATCTCTATTTCTATACGTCAAAAAATACCCACATTTTCTAAAAAACCCTACAACTACCACCAAAATGGCCATTTTATCCTTTATTATACCCCACAATGAAATTTTATGAACAATACACACTCAAAATTAGTGTTTCACCCATTACTATGTTATATAATAAAATTATCCAAGCTACACACCCATACCTACATGATTTTCCCTTCCCCATGACACATAGGGAAATACTACACACACAATTCCCCCAAAAAGGTATTTTACACCTTGGGTTTTCCAAGAAACACTATATATAACTCCCATGGAAATAACTACAAACTAGGATGAACCAAATAATATTATATGGGTATAAACAAGGGTATTATTGACACTATATATTCAAAACATAGATATACACATTCATAACACATCTAAACTCCCTACTGAGATATGAGAGATTCAAGAAAACTAATCCCTCACATTCCATGACTAAGATCATTTCTATTTCCCACTGTTATTTTAACATGAAATGCGGTTATCAACACCAAGAAACCCTATTAAATGTGACAAAATTTATCTTTATATATCTATGAATAATATGTATCCCTTGAAAATATCAATAATCTTATGTGATGACCATAATGAAATGAAAAATTCTACTTTTATATTTCACAATTTATATAGGATAATAATCATCACAATATGTCTTTTAAAACTCATATTCTAAAATTATGTATATAATTCCTATTTAGTATAACAATACATTATATTAATCTTCAGTAAAAAAATGGATTGAAATATAATTTTCATTTATAAAATATCATTTTCCACAATATAACTGATTTGTATTTTTAGTTTCTCTATTATAGGGGAGAAACATATGGACACCAATAGGACTGAAATAATTTCCACCTTTCATGTTCACTTTTATGACATTATTATTATAGTACCAAAATATATTATAATTCCTCATGGTAAAGCCTTAATAAACACCCTTATTAGATTCTGCCAAATCTCATAACAATATATGAGATAAATATTTATTAAATATATGATTCCATTAATGTATATCTTCCTCACATTATCTATAAAAAAACTAAATAATTCATGATTTTTTTTCACAATATCCTTTATTGGTTTTGACAACATTCAATTATAATGAAACATCATAAATAAACACTATATTTGAAAAAAATACTAGGTTACATTAGATAGTTTACTTAGGGATTTAACTATGATCATAAATATTTTCATAACTGTCCTTCTTATATTGATTATTAATAGAGAAATAAAAATTTCATTATGAAAATATTTATTGACTATAATTCATTGGTTTAAATTCAACATCAAAAAATTATTTAATGGAACCCAATCTATAATGAACACCATCCATAGATTAAGCATTCATGAATTCTACCCTCACTTTATTATAATGATAAAATTACTCTACCATTGTTAAAAATATATTTTAACACTATTTAAAACATCCTTGAGATATATATTCCATTAAAGTTGGTTATTTCTCCCATTTTAAAAGATAAACTATGAAAAAATATTTATATTTAAAAATAAAACCAAAGAGAACATATCAAACAGCTAACTTGAGCAAGATAAAAAATTTATCTCAATTAGACAATGTGGGATCACATAGATTTCCATAAAATGGTTAATAAGGATATAAATTTTGGTGAATTGATTTGAATAAAAAATACAACAGTGGTGTGGGTGTAGCATATCTAAACCATCTAGGTAGTGGAGATGGTTCAACATTATGAATAAAATGATTTATTTAAAAAAATATTTTTTAGTGTTTAAGTTATCATGACATCCTATTAATATTTTTTGGTATTCCTAAAAACATATTTTAGACTTTATTTGGCTAGGTTTTGTTTGGTGTTGTTTTTGGTGGAAAATTAGAAAAAATTTAATATTATGGGGCTTTGTACAGTTGGCTCATGGTTTTTCCAAATAATGAACCCTACTAGAGATACCTGGGAAAACTGAAGTAGTGGGGATTTTTAAATTTGAAAAATTGATTGGAAAACCATTCACCCACCTAAGAGAAACCATGAAACCCATTTAAAAGGAGAGCATGTCTAGGGTGTACGGTTTGGTCTAACAGTCTGGCCCAGCCCAACTAACCATGCATACATGATTTTTAAATCCTAAAAAGTAATTTTAAAACACTCAAAACCCTTATTTGAATTTCTAGATAGACCAAACTCAACCCATAATGTTTTCTTCTACCATAGGAACTCCCAAGATAAGAGTTTGGCCCCTCTACACCCTCTCGAAAGCAAGTTGAAGCTTGGAGAATGACGTTCGATCCTCTCCCATCTAGTTTCCTCTTACCATTATATTTCTCTCACTCTCCCTTATTTTCTCTCTTGGATTTCATAGATCTCCTTATTAATTGAAATTTATAGTAACATTTGTTTTATATCATGGATCTAGTTTTGATTCCCAGTCTCATTTATCATTGTTCTTCATTGGTGAATCCTGATTAGGGTTAAGTATTTTGAGATATTACATTTCTAAGGTATGTGGTTCCAAATATATTGACTTATTTAATTAGTCCTAAATTTATGTATTTGAATAAATTTATTTCAATTGAATATATGGGATTTTATTTTGATTAAATTTAATTGTTAAGAATCCAATTCCATTGAATTGGACGATTCATATTTGAAATTAGATTTTTGGCATAAAATTGTGAAAAACCCCAATTCCATTGAATTGGGGATTCTTTTATGAAATTGATTTAATTATTTGAAATTAAATTATTGAATTTAAATTATGAAATTTTTTTATAGAAAATTTTGGAATTTAATTGTGGAAGTTGATTTGATGGAATTAATTTCGAATTGTATTATATGAATATGACTAAAATATGGTTTTGATGATAACCATTGTGTTTTATCTTGGAAAATAAATATTTTCCATTTAAAACCCATGTGTTGGTTTTTAAATGAAAATTTGAATATTTGAAATAGATAATGGGATGAGTTTAATTTTAATAAGTCTTAAGATAAATTTCTCATCATTGTTTTTGTACTAGAGAAAATGAAAGCCTTAGGTAGTTAGTGAGTTATTAGGATATCACTCTATGATTTAAAACATTCGAAAACATAAATTCATCATGTCACATACCTGGTAAAATGTTGATAAAGTTATTTTGACTAATGTTAAAGGGTAATGTGTATACACATATTTCTACGTCACTTTGAGTGTGAGAGATTTCTTGTAGCTTGAAACTATCATACCTTTTAGACATATGACCATGTTTCTCACTTGTTTATATTCAAAATGAATGTATGCTATTATTTTAAACTATTGTAACTGCCTTGTGAATTTATATAAAGTGTTTTATGTAATTTTGTATTAATTTATTTGTTTAGAAATATTTCTTGAAATGAAATGTGAAGAATTTTTAATGTCTTTTCCATCATTTTAAATATAAGCATGATTTTTAAATATTATTTTTAAATTAAAAACCCTTTTATTTAAAATTGAAGCATTTATTTGGTTAATTTAATGTTGCATATATTATAGAATCCTTGGTGATACCATAATGGGATTTTAGCTCATACCCAACCTGTGCCTTCAGATGTTTGTAGATTATCTCTTTTAAGGTTCAAGTAGGGAAAAATTACCACTTGGATGTGGTTCTAGCTATTTATCTCTGGGTTTGGGGAGTTGAGAATATTGGGGATTGGGTTATCAATCATATTTTTCTAACACTTTGATATAGTACATTATGTTATTATGCATGTTTCACTTCTAGTACAATTGTCCATATGGAGTTTATTTGGTATACATATTGAATTGATTATCTAACTTTCATAATGTTCATGGAAAATTAATTCCCACTTTAATTTTTATGACACCAGGTGCTAGTATCCAACCTGTGGGGATCATGAATTCCCTTCAGGCCATGTTAGAGCTATCTCAGTTATTAGGTTTCTAGAGTACTTAGACTAGTTTGTGATACTGTTATTAGAGCTATAGGTCTATCTTTTGTCTTGAAGTTATTATGATTTTTTTAATCTTATTGAGATATATGAGGTAGTGTTGATTGAGTGCCTATCCATCTCTCACCGTAGTAAGCCTTAAGTCGCTAGGGGTGGTTTGGTAAATTTAACTAGAGGATGAGTTCAAGTATTTTCCCTACTTTTGATTTGGATAGATTGAAATCTAAATATTGTTTGTTCTATCTATTGGGATTGATTTACCTTATTAATATATTTGAGTGTTAATATGATATATTAAATGTTTTCTACTCATATTTTATAGCATAAAGCCTCCTATAATATGTAAAAATAGGATCTGAGAAGAATATTTTGATGATATTCCATGAGAGAATCCTCTCATGGACCCAAGTCTGGTTGAGGTTATTATGCATAAAGTCCAAGCTCTCAGACATGAACCAACACTAGTTCCCATTTAGGCTCCATCTATGGAACCTTAGAGGGACATTCTCCAGATTAGTTATCAATGGTTCCTATTACAGAATCCACCAGCATTCAAAGGCTCAAATGATCCTCAAGAGGCTGAGGAGTAGTAGAGAAGTATGAAACATTTTTTTGGGTTCTTTGATACACTCATCGAAGTTAAGATGATGCTTTTCCACCTTCATGCTGGAAGGACCGAGCATGAGATAGTGGGACACAATAGTGATGAAGAAGAAGCATGATTTATTTGAGGGGAATGACATCAATGTTCTTTTCACTGAATAGTTCTATCTAGATTCGATGATGTTCACCAAGGCTATTGAGTTTTTCAAACTTGAGTAGGTTGAAAACACCATGACAGAATATGAAATCCATATTACTGGTCTTTTGTAGTTTAATCTAAGATAGTATAAAATTAGAATATGAAGGCTCAAAAGTATGAGTTGGGAATTTTACTAGATATCCATTATTAGGTTTTCTAGATTATACTTAATTCTTATTATAATGTTATAGATAGTGAGGTGATGGTAAAAATAGATATGGACAATAACTCAGGGTTTTTGTGAGTTCCTTTTCTCCTAGTGACATCGTTAATTCATCTAATGGAAAGAGGAAGTGTAGTGATTCTCTTGGTGGTTCCCAAAAGAAGGGTCATTCTAGACCTATTTTATTTCCTATAATAGTCCCTTTTAATTGTTACCAGTATGAAAATTCATGAAATTCAAAGATCATATGCAGTGAGGAACCCAAGGTATGTAGTTCTTGTGGATTCTCTATCGATTTGTACAAGTTATTACATTTTTATTCCACTCCCCATAGTGGAACATGATCATCAACACCTATCAAAACTGCAGTGAAATCATATACTTCCTAGAAAAATAGGTTCTATCCATAATAATATAGTAATAATTTTATTCACACAACGCAAGAGTCTCTAGGGGAAGTGGATACAAGTCCATTGATCTTAAGAGGTACAATTACTATAACATTATCATTAGCAATTTTTTTTCATACTGGTTCATATCATTTGTTTATTTCAACCCATTTTGTTAATATGATAAATCTTTATATGAAACTTTTTTCTTTTGAGATGGATATTACTACAACCATTCGTATAAAGAGAGAGAAGGGTCTACATAGTCTTACTTGTGTTTTCTTTTTTATTTGATGATAATATTTCTTGGAGTTTTTATATTTCTCGATATTAAACCTCTTGAAATCTTATTTGGGAAGTATTGTCTCATTTATAATAAATTTAGGATTGATTGTTATCTTTGATCTGTCTCCTTTACTTCACATGATGGGTTTTTCTGAATATTTCAATGAGAATGGGACCCGAGTTCGAGTAGAACAAGACCTTATTATCTATAGTTGGGTAATGTGTTATATGTGCTAAATTGTTATATTGAGAGAGTATATTTGTGCAGTGATATCACTCCAGTTTTTTTCAAGTTTCCCAACGTGTTCCCTTATGGCTTATCTAGTCTTCCATTGGTAAGAGAGGTGGGGTTTTCTATTGACTTAGTGCCTAGTACTCAACCCATTTTTATTCCCTTTTACCACTTGGAACCATCTGAAATGAAGGAGTTGAAGACTCAGTTGGAAGATCTTCTCAAGAAATGATTTATATACCCGAGTGTGTCACCTTGGGAAGTTCCTATTCTCTTTGCTGAGAAGGTTTATGGTTCACTCCGCCTTTATGTTGATTTTCGAAAAATCAATCATGTTATTATAAATAAAAATACATTTTTCTACCAAAAATTGATGATCCCTTTAATCAGTTGAATGGGGAGAAGTGGTTCTCAACGATTGATATTTTTTTCCTACCATCATTCATGGATAAAAGAATATAACATTCATATAACACCCTTTTAGATCAGGTACACCCATTATGAGTACCTTGTCATTCCATTTGGCCTAATTAATGGTCATGTAGTCTTTATGGATTTGATGAACATGATTTTACATGAGTATCTTGATACCTTCACAATATTATTTTTGGAAGAAAACCTTGTTTACTCTTTGTATGAGGAGGATCATGTGTGTCATCTGAGATGAGTTCTAGAATTGTTGAGAAATTACCAACTTTATGACAATATTTCAAAATGTGATGTTTGGATATGGGAAGTGAAGTTCTTGGGACATGTGTTGTCGGGACATGGAATCTGTAACAGCCCGAGATTTTATGAAAAAATGTTCCTTTTAATTTTATTTCTGTCTGGTGTTGTACGCTACACCAAAAGGAGCTTGTACAACACACATCCTTGACTTGCCTTGCATTACACGCAATCACGACCTTCCTCGATAGCGTGTGTTGTACGCAACGCCAAGTTTCGCTAAACAATGATATGCTATTAAGATATTATTAAAACTAGCTGTTGAGAATAGTAATAACCACTTTTTGAAATTTTGTAAATTTTATTTTTCAAAATGGACTTCATTTATGGATTCGGAGTATCGAATTTAGCCTAAGGTGAAATTTTGGTACTTTTCGGATAACTTTCATATTCTGATGAATAGTGAAAATTACTAAATTATAATTAAAAACAACTTTTTTAATCAAAATAATTAATAGTGATAAATTATTAATTTGAGTTGTTTTAAAGTATATTTTGAATATATTTTTACAATTTAATACAATGTTGGTCATTGGATGTAATTTCACATTTAAACCAGACATAATCAAGTGTCAATCTTTTGATAGATATTGTTTCTTAAAAACATGCTATTTTTTTTAATAGTGGGATTTAATTATAAAATTAATTAATGAAACTTCTATGTTATGAATTTGGTAAAAAAGACTTAATTTTTGAATTCGGAATATGAAATATAGCTTAGGATGAAATTTTGGTATTTTTCTGAAAACTTTCAATTTTTGATGAATAGTGAAACCACTAAGTGGTAGGTTAAAAACTGAATTTTGCATAAAACTTAATTTTACCGCTTCTGTGAATGGAATTTCAAAAATCCGAGAGACACGGTTAATATCAAGGACTAAAATGTGGTTCAATGAGATGAAAATAATTTTTTGGTGAATAGTAACTTTTTACTATTTTTACCGCGATTAATAGTAAATAGGGTAACTAAGGGTAAATATGATATTAATATTACCCTAACACATGTCCTAATTCTATTGGACAAGTTTAATTCGACCAAAAACAAACTTAGGAATAAAATATGACCATTTAGGCCCACTTGGATTAGATTAGGACATTTATTATTAATTTATTTAAAGAAGGGTTAAAATAGTTAAAATCAAAGTTTAATAAGTAAATCATTTTTAATATAGGGTTATACATAAGATAAATTCGATTGTAAATATTAATTAGAAAGCTAAAAAGATTTCCTACATGATGGTATTTTATTTGTAATTTTTAGACATCAAATAATTTAATTTATTTATGACACAAAGATGATGCAGTAATTATCTTATTAATGAAATATTGACAAAATTGATAATATAAATACCAAAATAAATGTAATTTGAGACTTTTTATGAATTCCACTAATTTTCTAGGTTACTATGATATATTAGTATTGATTTAATCATCTTGGTTCGAACATATAATTCTGTTATGACTTTGACAAAAATCATATATCAAATAGTGTCAAAATTGACACAAAATAGTTTTTAAATCAAATATTATATTATTAATTGTTATTTTATTCCTAAAAATCTAAGGTTCGGCCAAATGACTTAGATAAGGATATATATATTAATAATAAACAATTTGGGGTTCGTTTGGCATGTTATTGTAAGTGTATTAACCATATAGTGAAAGAAAACAAAAAGACATGGTAAAAGTTAAATTATTTAACTTAGAGTTAAATTTAATTGATAAGGTTAAAATAATATCCTAAACTTGTCTAAATTCTATTGGTTGATAGTATTTCGACCCATCCCCACTTTATCTTCGAAATAAGACCCTTTGGAACCATTATAAACCGATTTTGACTTTAATATAAAATAATATTTTGAGATATTCCTAAGGTGCCCCTCTCCTCCCTTATAAAAGGGCACCTCCTCCCCCTCCTCCTCACACCAATTTGAGCACTCAAGCTCGGCCAACCCCTGCCATTTTCTCCTCCCCACTTCCCTATAATAATCCTAGAGGTCCTGGTCTTCTCCAAAGACCAATCTTAGTTCCTTAAGTGGAGGATTCAAAGAGGCGTTCCAAAGAAGAGGTAATATTCATTACCGATCTTTTCAATTTCTTTCTTCTTCAACTTCTTCTTCTTTAGTTGTTTCATGATAAAGTAATAACATCAGTATTACTTACATACTGATATGTTATTATAAATATGAAACAACCCTAATTCACCTTCTATCCATCCTACGGAAAAATGAAATCACCGTGCGTGCGTACGTACGGAATACCGTCTCCACGCCGTGGTGTAATCTATTTTCCACCATCACCTTACAAAGATGGGTATAATGGTGTAATCAGTAACTATATATGATTATTATTAATTAATATTGATACTGAAATAATATATATATATACTCCAATACAATTCCACGATCATAGGAACGATATCATCACTCGTGCGTACGTACGGAATACCGTCTCCACGATGTGATGCGACTCGTTCTACATGATCTTCATTTCATAATGATTATATAAATGAATTGAATGAATGAATATGGTATATAATACACTAATACCATTCTGGAAATGAATTATCTATAACCTAAAGATAAGAATAAGAATTTATTCGACAAAACACGCATAAGAACAAAAAGTTATAAAGACCCGAGTAACAAGTAACAATGAAATATTACTAACAAGAAGCTAATAATATGACCATATATGATCTCATATCAATATGTATGATTCTGGAATAAGTCAATAACATTATTTAAACCATTATACAGGAGCTTCGGACACGAACAAAGCAAATCGGACCTAAGGTAAGGGAAATATCACAATCTCATTTTTATCCGAGATTGTTTATTCGTAAGTATTTACTGGGGTGTATTTTATCATCCACATCCATGTTCCCTCAATATGTAATATTGTTTCCATCCACTTGAAATAGTTTAAATCCAATTTTACCCTTAGGTGAGTTTTTAGTAAAGAATAAGAAAGGAATCTTTTGTCGTTTTTCCGTACGAGGTACTTTTTGACTTTTCCGACAAAAGTACGAAGAATGTTTTTTTTTAACTTGTACGGCATGAATGGATTTTTAAAACATTACTTAAAAGAAGCTTCCTTTACAAGTTTTCAAGTTTATTTTTAACTTCTTTTATTTCAAAGTTGTATGACATGTAATGAAAGGAAAAATGTTTTTGAAGAAGAAAGGATATTTTCCTCAAGAATTCAATTCAAGTGTTTTATCAAAATTATTTTCCATCTAAGATAATAAAGGGTTCTGTTTCTATCCATATTTTTACATTGGTTTGACTATGTTGTGATGGAATTATGTTTATGAATTCCTTTATCATATATGAATTGATTTATGATGTCATGATGTTTCAAGAATCCCATTTTTGTTATATGTGTTATGCGATGATGTATGTTTTATGATTATGTGGCACACATAAGAAAGGATTCATTATAAGATGGGTGGGACCTATATCTCCCTCCAATGCATTGGGTAAAGATTTCATATCTCATGAGATAGACATGGCTGGAATGGTAGGTTATACCGGTTCAGTGAAACAGGACTGAAACGAGGATTACTCGATTCAGAAAGGGACTTTGTCCACTAAGATAGTCTTGGCAATGAGTCTTGACTAACAAGAAATGATTCTATATGATTATGTGTGTATGCCACAATGAGTAATGTTTTAAGTAAGGGTTTCATTTTCACTACTATGATTTATCCCATGTTATGAAATTATGCTCTCTTTTGCAGGTTAAGATTTCCAAAAATGTTATGTTCTTATGAAAATTATGTGATTGATATTTCTTTTGTTTACCCTTACTGAGCATTTGAGCTCACCCTTTTATGTTTTCTTTTCCCCAGGATATAAAGAAAGGTTTTAGGTATAAAAAAAAGGAAGATCTTTGTGGGAGATTTTGAAGATCTTTCACCAGGATTAGAAGATTACGTTCCGAGTTTCCAAAGACACTAAACTATTACGATCCTTGTGTGTGTGTGTTTTTGTTATTCTGCAAATGTAATGTAATGTCCATGTACGTCAGGATACGGGTCTCTATAGTTGGTATCAGAGGCAAAGGAGGTAGGAATGTATCCGATCCTTGGGAACTCTCACATGTGAGCGTTGGACGAAGCATGGCTCTCCGCCCAAGGGCTTCATGAGGAAATGGCTGCCACTGGGGATGGTGGTGTGTCCCGCCCAGGGGGTGTAGCCGCCCATGGAGTGCCCTGATAGGTATCAATTGTAGTCCACTGGAAGTAATTCTGGACCGCTACAGTTGGTATCAGAGGAAAGGTTTAGTCAACCTTTGGAAACTAGGATGCGAAAACGTTAGTGAGATCCCTAGAGATATTTCTAAGGTATGTCTAGGGATGCCCCTAAGGATAAGTATATGTATAGGATATAGTCCTAGAACTATGGTAACGATATTAGATTAAACCAAAGATGATAGATATTTAAGTTACTCCCCCTTTATTATGATTTTTTCATCTAACACCATTCTTTTTGGGTTTTAGAAAATGGTTGGAAACAAGGTGATTCACGATAATGGAGGATATAATGGACAATGGAATGATATCCTTCATGAGCAACCAAATGAAATGGGATTTGGAAGTCCAAACATCATTATTATGCCGAATCAGCAATCTCATAATATGATCAATAAAGTAAAATTTGGTAAGTTTTCTGACTCGACTAATAAGAGAAAGATGGAGTTCCATGATGATCATAGAGGAAAGAAAGTTCAATTTCCCAAATGTAAATCATGTGGGAAGAGGCATCAAGGAGAATGTTTCAAGGGAAATGGAAGATGCTTTGGGTGTGGAAAAGAAGTACACAAATCAAGTAAGTGCAAAGGAAAAGGGTCGGTTAACACCATGGATGAGGATAATGGTAATGCTACGACATCAAAAATGGTTAAGTGTTTTAAATGTGGAATGTATGGGCATTATGCAAACAAATGCCCTAAGGGAAAGACTCATGAAGAGAATCAGTATGGTCATATGGGTAGTATTTATGTGGATGATGATGAAGAGACTACAAATGATATGTGAGATGAAAGAATTTTTGAAGCTCGGTCAATGGTTTGAGAATGTAGTGGAATGATTACATGTTTATCATGTGTAATTTTGGAATAAAGAGATATCTATGGATTGTTACACTGTTGTCTTTCCTTGTGTTTTGAAAGTGTATGATTAATGTTACCAGTATCCATGAAAGGTTATTCAGATATTTTTGGAATGTAGATGATATGCGCATAATGAAGGGATAAGGAGAAAATTAAATGTTTGATAGTATTCATGAGCTCATGATTGATATAAGGACTAAGTGATATCATGGTTTGAGTATATAGAATTTTGATGATTTTGGTATGTGGAAAGTGTTAACTTTTAACTGCACTCATGTTTTCACTAAGGTATTCAAGAGAATACACGATTAAGGACTTTGAATGTTTGGAATGTGACCAACAAGACATATCTTATGATATGTGGGGATCAACGACAGTATTAAATCTCTGGTAATCGTTGACTGCAATATTATGTATAAGCCTAAAGATTAGACTGGATTATGTTGGACATAAGTTAGTATTGTTTAAGGATAGAAGATTTTCGATATTATTGATGGGATGTTATAGTAACGTAGTTTTAGAAAAAGGACAACCTGCAGGACGGGCGACAGCCCATCGCTTCGGACAAGGCTGTAGGAATCGAACCCACAACCGAAGTGCGACTGGCCTTTATCGCCTACCACTGACCTACAGGAAGTCCCTGTTTAGTAGAAACTAGTTTTATTATATTAAGCAGTATGATATATGAAGTATAAGCCCATTTTAGGAACTATATATGATTAATCCCACTATAGATCGACTTATGTATATAAATTTTGCTAACCTTTTGAGACAGATGGAATGACCCAACATTCTATCACATGATCTGCTAACACTTCACGAATAACAAATTCAACTTCATTTATTTAAGAGATGAAGTGGAAATTGTTCAAGGCACGAACAACAGTGAGATTGTACCAAAATAAAGTAAGTATTTATTCTAATTCAAATTTTCAACTTTAGGGAAATGATATTGAAAACCAAAAATGTTGTCCTAGTGATCTTATACCTGATGAATCAGATGGTACCTTAGATCGTCACAAATTTATGGATTTGTGATTACTGGCTTTTCCATAGCCATGTTCTCTACCACTCTCCATCAGAACATGATGGTTAGATTTCTCTTCCATATCCATATTTTCACCTATGTGGAAACCCAGTGATTAGTTTATTTCGGTAATTGTTACATTTCATACTTTAGTTTTTTAAAGCCAAGTTTTGGTATTCCTTTTTACGATGTGGGTTTCAATTAAAGAAACTTTCGAATAGTAAACCATTTATAACCCCGACGAATTTCGAGGGCGAAATTCATTTTAAGGGGGGTAGAATGTAACAGGCCGAGATTTTATGAAAAAATGTTCCTTTTAATTTTATTTCTGTCTGGTGTTGTACGCTACACCAAAAGGAGCTTGCACAACACACATCCTTGACTTGCCTTGCATTACACGCAATCACGACCTTCCTCGATAGCGTGTGTTGTACGCAACGCCAAGTTTCGCTAAACAATGATATGCTATTAAGATATTATTAAAACTAGCTGTTGAGAATAGTAATAACCACTTTTTGAAATTTTGTAAATTTTATTTTTCAAAATGGACTTCATTTATGGATTCGGAGTATCGAATTTAGCCTAAGGTGAAATTTTGGTACTTTTCAGATAACTTTCATATTCTGATGAATAGTGAAAATTACTAAATTATAATTAAAAACAACTTTTTTAATCAAAATAATTAATAGTGATAAATTATTAATTTGAGTTGTTTTAAAGTATATTTTGAATATATTTTTACAATTTAATACAATGTTGGTCATTGGATGTAATTTCACATTTAAACCAGACATAATCAAGTGTCAATCTTTTGATAGATATTGTTTCTTAAAAACATGCTATTTTTTTTAATAGCGGGATTTAATTATAAAATTAATTAATGAAACTTCTATGTTATGAATTTGGTAAAAAAGACTTCATTTTTGAATTCGGAATATGAAATATAGCTTAGGATGAAATTTTGGTATTTTTCTGAAAACTTTCAATTTTTGATGAATAGTGAAACCACTAAGTGGTAGGTTAAAAACTGAATTTTGCATAAAACTTAATTTTACCGCTTCTGTGAATGGAATTTCAAAAATCCGAGAGACACGGTTAATATCAAGGACTAAAATTTGGTTCAATGAGATGAAAATAATTTTTTGGTGAATAGTAACTTTTTACTATTTTTACCGCGGTTAATAGTAAATAGGGTAACTAAGGGTAAATATGATATTAATATTACCCTAACACATGTCCTAATTCTATTGGACAAGTGTAATTCGACCAAAAACAAACTTAGGAATAAAATATGACCATTTAGGCCCACTTGGATTAGATTAGGACATTTATTATTAATTTATTTAAAGAAGGGTTAAAATAGTTAAAATCAAAGTTTAATAAGTAAATCATTTTTAATATAGGGTTATACATAAGATAAATTCGATTGTAAATATTAATTAGAAAGCTAAAAAGATTTCCTACATGATGGTATTTTATTTGTAATTTTTAGACATCAAATAATTTAATTTATTTATGACACAAAGATGATGCAGTAATTATCTTATTAATGAAATATTGACAAAATTGATAATATAAATACCAAAATAAATGTAATTTGAGACTTTTTATGAATTCCACTAATTTTCTAGGTTACTATGATATATTAGTATTGATTTAATCATCTTGGTTCGAACATATAATTCTGTTATGACTTTGACAAAAATCATATATCAAATAGTGTCAAAATTGACACAAAATAGTTTTTAAATCAAATATTATATTATTAATTGTTATTTTATTCCTAAAAATCTAAGGTTCGGCCAAATGACTTAGATAAGGATATATATATTAATAATAAACAATTTGGGGTTCGTTTGGCATGTTATTGTAAGTGTATTAACCATATAGTGAAAGAAAACAAAAAGACATGGTAAAAGTTAAATTATTTAACTTAGAGTTAAATTTAATTGATAAGGTTAAAATAATATCCTAAACTTGTCTAAATTCTATTGGTTGATAGTATTTCGACCCATCCCCACTTTATCTCCGAAATAAGACCCTTTGGAACCATTATAAACCGATTTTGACTTTAATATAAAATAATATTTTGAGATATTCCTAAGGTGCCCCTCTCCTCCCTTATAAAAGGGCACCTCCTCCCCCTCCTCCTCACACCAATTTGAGCACTCAAGCTCGGCCAACCCCTGCCATTTTCTCCTCCCCACTTCCCTAGAATAATCCTAGAGGTCCTGGTCTTCTCCAAAGACCAATCTTAGTTCCTTAAGTGGAGGATTCAAAGAGGCGTTCCAAAGAAGAGGTAATATTCATTACCGATCTTTTCAATTTCTTTCTTCTTCAACTTCTTCTTCTTTAGTTGTTTCATGATAAAGTAATAACATAAGTATTACTTACATACTGATATGTTATTATAAATATGAAACAACCCTAATTCACCTTCTATCCATCCTACGGAAAAATGAAATCACCGTGCGTGCGTACGTACGGAATACCGTCTCCACGCCGTGGTGTAATCTATTTTCCACCATCACCTTACAAAGATGGGTATAATGGTGTAATCAGTAACTATATATGATTATTATTAAGTAATATTGATACTGAAATAATATATATATATACTCCAATACAATTCCACGATCATAGGAACGATATCATCACTCGTGCGTACGTACGGAATACCGTCTCCACGATGTGATGCGACTCGTTCTACATGATCTTCATTTCATAATGATTATATAAATGAATTGAATGAATGAATATGGTATATACTACACTAATACCATTCTGGAAATGAATTATCTATAACCTAAAGATAAGAATAAGAATTTATTCGACAAAACACGCATAAGAACAAAAAGTTATAAAGATCCGAGTAACAAGTAACAATGAAATATTACTAACAAGAAGCTAATAATATGACCATATATGATCTCATATCAATATGTATGATTCTGGAATAAGTCAATAACATTATTTAAACCATTATACAGGAGCTTCGGACACGAACAAAGCAAATCGGACCTAAGGTAAGGGAAATATCACAATCTCATTTTTATCCGAGATTGTTTATTCGTAAGTATTTACTGGGGTGTATTTTATCATCCACATCCATGTTCCCTCAATATGTAATATTGTTTCCATCCACTTGAAATAGTTTAAATCCAATTTTACCCTTAGGTGAGTTTTTAGTAAAGAATAAGAAAGGAATCTTTTGTCGTTTTTCCGTACGAGGTACTTTTTGACTTTTTCGACAAAAGTACGAAGAATGTTTTTTTTAACTTGTACGGCATGAATGGATTTTTAAAACATTACTTAAAAGAAGCTTCCTTTACAAGTTTTCAAGTTTATTTTTAACTTCTTTTATTTCAAAGTTGTATGACATGTTATGAAAGGAAAAATGTTTTTGATGAAGAAAGGATATTTTCCTCAAGAATTCAATTCAAGTGTTTTATCAAAATTATTTTCCATCTAAGATAATAAAGGGTTCTGTTTCTATCCATATTTTTACATTGGTTTGACTATGTTGTGATGGAATTATGTTTATGAATTCCTTTATCATATATGAATTGATTTATGATGTCATGATGTTTCAAGAATCCCATTTTTGTTATATGTGTTATGCGATGATGTATGTTTTATGATTATGTGGCACACATAAGAAAGGATTCATTATAAGATGGGTGGGACCTATATCTCCCTCCAATGCATTGGGTAAAGATTTCATATCTCATGAGATAGACATGGCTGGAATGGTAGGTTATACCGGTTCAGTGAAACAGGACTGAAACGAGGATTACTCGATTCAGAAAGGGACTTTGTCCACTAAGATAGTCTTGGCAATGAGTCTTGACTAACAAGAAATGATTCTCTATGATTATGTGTGTATGCCACAATGAGTAATGTTTTAAGTAAGGGTTTCATTTTCACTACTATGATTTATCCCATGTTATGAAATTATGCTCTCTTTTGCAGGTTAAGATTTCCAAAAATGTTATGTTCTTATGAAAATTATGTGATTGATATTTCTTTTGTTTACCCTTACTGAGCATTTGAGCTCACCCTTTTATGTTTTCTTTTCCCCAGGATATAAAGAAAGGTTTTAGGTATAAAAAAAAGGAAGATCTTTGTGGGAGATTTTGAAGATCTTTCACCAGGATTAGAAGATTACGTTCCGAGTTTCCAAAGACACTAAACTATTACAATCCTTGTGTGTGTGTGTTTTTGTTATTCCGCAAATGTAATGTAATGTCCATGTACGTCAGGATACGGGTCTCTACAGAATCTTAGTTTACTATGAGAAGGAGAAACCTATTATGACATGTGAGAAACCATTAAATGTCTTTGAGATTCGGAGCTTCTTGGGTTTATCTAGTTATTATCCCTGGTTTATAACAGACTTCTCAAATGTTTCTTCTCTAATGACTACTCTAAACCAAAATTAAGTGACGTTTTTTTGGGATGTGGAATGATAGAGTTATTTTGTTAAGATGAAACTTATTTTGACTACTACACCAGTGTTGACTCTTTTATAGGATGGGTAGCGTTATGTGGTCTTTTATGATACATCAGGTTTATGTTGGGGATATTTTCTTATATAGGGTGATCCTATCATTGGTTATGGATCTTGTTAACTTAGGAAAAACAAGAGTAATCATCCAAACAACGTCATTTAACTTTAAAGTAAGATACACGCACTTTTTTTAAAAGTATAACCTTTGGGGATAAATGTTTACTATGTTTTCATACCATAAGAGCTTGAGTTATATCATCTCACAAAAAGATATTAATATATGCTAGAGGCGTTGGGTGGAATAACTGTAGTCTTTTGATTTTGACATCAATTATACCCTGGGAAAAGGTAATGTAGTTGTAGATTCCTTAAGAAGGAAACTTCAGACCTAGGTAGTGAAGGAATATTCAAAATAGTGAAACTTGATGTCTCTTTTTTTAAATTTTTATATTGAAGTTTGGGAATTAGGGGCCAAGGTTTTTGTTTCCAATGTTCAGTTGAAATATACTCTTTTTGAAATGATTCTTTAGGATAAAAATCATAGTTATGAGTTCTATGGAATTAGAGACTCTCTTTATGGTGGAGAGTCCATTTATTACTGGTCTTTATACACCAAGGGAATTATATGATATCAAAATCATTTTGTGGTAATGTTAGTGGTAAGGAAAGTAGTAATAGGGGATTTGCATAATTCCCAATGGGATGTGCACCCAAGAACCAAAAAGATTCTCGATGACATGAGATGATTATTCTGGTGTCTAGGTATGATATAGGGTATTGTTTAATTTATCTCTCATTATTATACATTACAATATGTAAAGGTCAAGCACCTAAATCCTTTGCATTTTCTTTAGCCACATCCAGTCCCAACATGGAAGTGGGATGAGATCTCAATGGATGTTTAGATGGGGTTTCTGCATTCCCATAAGAAGAATAATTTAACATGGGTTGTGATTGATAGGATGACTAAGTCAGAAATTTTTTTACCAATTCATGATATAACCAAGGTTAATGATTTGGGAAATATATATGTGAAAGAGATTATTTGTTTTCATGGAGTTCTATTTACTATAGTTCTTAATAGAGATCCTTGGTTCCCTTATCAATTTTGGGAGAGACGTTCCGGTGGCACAAAGATCTTAGGTCCATTTGAGTTTGACATACCATCCATAATTAGATGGATAGATAACACGATCTATACATATTCTTAATGATATGATCCATGCATATGTGCTTGAATTTGGTGGGGATTGGGATGATCACTTTGGGCTAGTTGGATTTTCATATAAGAGTAGATACCAGTTCGTGATCAGAATTGATTCTTTTGAGACCTTGTATGGCTATCCTTGAAGATCTTAATTTTGTTGGTCAGAGATTAGTGAGAGTTCCTTGGTTGAGCCAAGATTGGATTAAGAGACAATAGAAAATATTCAGTTGATTCATCAGAGAATGTTTACAGAACAAAATGGTATAAGTCAAAGGCTGATCATCTCCATAAACCATTGAAATTATCAGTTGGTGACTGACTATTCTTAAAAGTTTCACCTCAATTTGTTCATCGAAGGCTTGGGAAGGAGGGGAAAATTTATCCTCATTTTGTGGGACCATTTGAGGTTGTTGAATAGGTAGGTAATTTTCCATATCGGTTAGAACTTCCACCATAGATGACATAAATACATAACATATTCCATGTATCTAAGCAATAAAAGTATCTATATGATCCATCTCATATTCTGAGTAGGATTGATCTTGAGGTTGAACCTAATTTGTCCATGATTGGACAACCAATTATGATAGTTGATTCTGAGAGCAAGGTAATTTGTGGTAGGATGATACCTTTGTTTCGAGTGCTATGGTAGCATAGTTTTGATAATAATGAGACATGGGATAGGGAGGCACTGATTAGAGTGCAGTGGCCTCATATTTTTTTATCATGGATGGTTATGAACAGGCTCTCTGGGGACATAAAGTTTCTATGGTGAGGAGTTTGTAATACCCTATTACTGTTTTCAGGTATTCCTAAACAACTATTTTAAACTTGATTTGGTTGGGTTTATTTTTATGTTATTTATTGAAAACTTTGTAAATTGTTAATGTTCAGGGGCTGTGCATGGTTAGAAAAAAAATTTCTTAAACCATGCACCCTGCTAGAGATAATTGTAAAAACCAATGTAGTGAGGTTTTTTACAGTGGGCACATCATTTGGAAAACCATGCACCTACCTACGAGAAACTGTAAAACCCATTTAAAATGGGTTCACTTCTAGGGAACATGGTTTCATCTAACCATGTATCCTTTACCAACATACAATGCACACAAGTTTTTTAATATGAAAAATTAATTTTAAAACATCAAAAACCCTTATTTTTGGATACCAACAGACCAAAATCAATCCCGAATGTTTTCTTCTTCCATAGAAGCTCTTAAAAAAAGATTTAGTACCCTCTACACCCATCTAGAAATGGATAAAATCTTGGATAATGTCATTCAATACTCTCCCAGTTAGTTTCCTATTCCCATTACCTTTCTCTAACTCTCCCTTATTCCTTCCTTAGGGTTTCATAGATCTCCTTGTTGATTGGAAGATATAGTAACCTTTATTTTATATCATTGATCTATGTGTGATTCCCATATTCCATTTTCTTCATTCTTATTTAGAAAATACCTATTAGGGTTTGACATTTTGAGGTCTTGTATTTCCAAGGTAGGTGGTTCCATTTTAACTGGCCAATTTAATTAACCCTAATTACTTGATTTCACTAAATTTATTTCAATTGAATGTGTGGGATTTGATTCTTATGAAATTGAATTTTTAAGAACCCAATTCTATTGAATTGGTGGATTTGGATTTGAAATTAGTTTTTTGGGACAAAATTTTAAAAAACCCAAATTCTATTGAATTACTGATTTATTGTGAAATTGATGAAATTTTTGAAATTAAATTATTTAGTTTAAAACTTGAAATTATTTTGATGTAAAATTTTGGAATTTAACTATAAAAATTTATTTCAAATTATACTTGATGAAAATGGATTAAAAATGATTTTGATAGAAATCGCTGGGTTTTATCATGGAAAAGGAATTTATTTGATTAAAACCCATATGATGGTTTTAAAATGGAAATTTTAATATTTGGAATGAAAAATGGGATGAATATTATTTTACTAAGTCTTAATATAAATTTCTCTTCATTGTTTTTGTACTAGATCACATGCAGGACTTAGGTAGTTAGTGAGTTATTAGGATAACACTCTAGGATTTAAAAAAATCCAAAACATAACTATAAAACATCACATCCCTGATAAGATAGTAATGAATTCCTTTTGCCTAGTGTAAAATAAGTGTGGGTATACACATATTTTCGAGTCACTTTGTGTGTGAATGATTTTATGTAGCTTGGAACTATCATTCCTTTAAGGAATATGACCATGTTTCTCACTAGTTTGTATTTGAAATGAATACATTCTATTGTTTTAAACTATTTTAAATAAATTTTAAATATAATTAAATTATTTTATATAAAATGTTTTATTAATCCATTTGTTTAGAAATATTCCATCAATTGAAATGTGAATCATTTTTTAAAGTATTTTCTATTATTTGAAATGTAAGCCTGATTTTTTTAAATATGATTTTGAAATTCCATACCTATGTATTTAAAATTTAAAGGTTTATTTGGTTAATTAAATTTTCATATTTATAGAATCATTGGAGAGACCCTATAGGTATTTTAGCTAAAAACCTACCTATGCCTTCAAGAGTTTATAGATTATCTCCTATTATGTTCGAGTAGGGAGAAATCACCAGTTGGAGGTGGTTCTAACTATTGGTATTTGGTATTGGAGAGTTGAGTCCATTGGGACATGGTTTATCTATCCTATTTTTCTGATAAATTTCATTATTACTTTGTTTTGTTATGTATATTTTACTTATGGTACAATTCTACCTATGAAGTTTTTTTGTATGCATACTGACTTTCTTATCTTAATTTCTTAATATTGATGGAAAATTCTTTACCACATTAATTTTGAATGATTCCAGGTGCTAGTTTCTAACCCTTTGGGATAGGGAATGTCCTTATGTCCATGTCCGAGCCATCATGGTTATTGGGTTACCAAGATACCCGGGATGGTTCATGATAGTTATGATATTTTCTACATGAGTTTGTAAAGAGAGGCACCCCAACATTAATATTCATTACTCAGCCTTATATTTAATAATGATATAAATGATCATATTTTTAATTTTATTATAATTATAGATTCATATTTTTCTATGATCAATTTCATATGAGCTATCCAACGTGATTTAAATATGTGATTCCAACTTGACCATAGTTCCATAAATCTGTTGCTTTATCTATATCAATTGAGTACACAATAGTCTATTCAAGGTAAATTTAGTATTTAAATTTCTATATTTGATAAAATAATTTTCCATTCCAACCATAAAATAAAAAAATTATATGATAAAATGTATAACCTAATGATCACTTTCAATCATCAGCTAAACAATCTTAATTCTATAAATGAATACTAATTAATACATTAGTTATATTATATTTAAATGGAAACTAAAATTATTTTACCAATTTATAGATCATATTATATATTTCAATAATTACATATGGGTTTATTTAAAAAATATTTAGAGACATCTAGTTTTAAAAATTGAGAATGTGATGTTTGGTCTCATCAATTTTATGCACAATTTACTACCAATTATTTTTAATAACCTATCATTACTATTACTTTATTCTTAAAATATCCCTAACATATAAGTCACTAATTATTTTTAATTCCTTTCCATTCTTCATGTTTCCCATGAAATAACCATTTTTTATAACATTATTGTCTTTTTACCTCTAAATAACTTTATAATTTTCGTTTCCCTTGATTTTTTCACTCTCTTAATCCATTTAGTTGATCCAAATCTCATCCATAGTGGTCCTGTTAAAATTATTAGGCTACATAAGTTATATGGGAGAATATATAATTCTCATTCTTTGAACCACATTTTTTGGTCAAAAAAATGTTCTCATAATTGATTTTAGACTAACCACTCAAATTCCATGCATTATATCATGATCTCACATTTCAGTAATATAATACTCAAAATTAAAATCACCGACATTTGAAATAATTTTGATTCCAAACATCTCATCAATTTAACCTTGTTTATTTATATTTTTACGTTGAAAATCATTTACAATAGTTATGGTAGTGATAGATTGAAATTCAATAAATTTAAAAACACATTAATTAAAAACATGACCCTTCTTCACTTTGTTAAATAACCAATACCTATTAAATTTTACCATGTGATTCAAAAATTAATCAAAAAATTTCATTATTGAGAATAATGGATTTATTTATATTATTCAAATGTTTATTTATATTTACTTATTATTATAAGATGCCTCGTATAAAGCCTTTTCATCACTTAAACTCAAAATTGAAATTTTTTATATAATCCAATTTCAATTGCACTTCATTCAAAAAGCACTTTTGTAGATCTAACAGAATAAAAACTCTTTAAGATATGTTCTTATTGATCTAGTATGTCCTTTCAACCACCATGTTTTATTTAGGAGTACTCAAAAATAAATAATTGTTCCATATCAAATGTTTCATGTAATAATTATTTAAATAGTGGTGTATGAAATATATTTCATTTTATGTTCAAATTTTTATAATTTTATTTCCAATAATAATTCCCTCCATCCTCTGAAAACAAGTATCTCAACTAAAAATATCATATATTTAAGCGATTAACACTTACCATACCATCCCAATGTAATCATCAATTTAGAACACAAAATATCGTTTAAAATTAATAGAACTAATTTATATGAATAAAAAATATCAATTTAACCAACATTATATTCCACGTTGACTTTACATTTTTTGATATTGTATGAATTTTAAATAGTCAATTCTTTTTTATCATACATGTTGTGTGTGAGTAAGATCATGAGGGAATATTTGGATATAATCTACAATTATATACCAAATAATAAATGTATTTTTGGTTCAAATAGACAAGATGTTTCTCCCATAAAATGTTTTCATCTTTATAAAATTTGGATAATGTGTCCAGTTGACCACTAATAATGTAGAGATTCTCCATCATAGAAATATCATTTAATAAAATTTCACTATTCTTTTATTTGATTACAATTTTCTTCATAGTGATGGTTATTTCATGACATTTGTCACAAATTGGCCAAAAAACATGTAAATATTTGAATATGGCCATCAACTTTAAAGTCATAATTGCGACTAATGTCCTTTTACTCTAGTTTTTTATTTCCAAATAAAATTATATTCAATTTAACATTGATTCCAAATCCTATGAGACCATTGTTTCCATTAATGTTTCCTATTAAATGATCATTGTTTCCTACAATATGGGATGTACAACAACTATCAAGAATCTATACTATTGTTTGATCCATTTCTTTCTATGAAATCTACTAACCTATGGCCTTCCCAAGCCTTTACATTTTAGTCATTTTCCACTAATTTAAATATAATTAAATCGTAAAAATTTACATATTTATTTACAATAACATGATGATTCTGGAAATAACTGATTATTTTAACCTTTGGTCTCTAATAGAACAATCCTTTTCATCCATAATGTAAAACTCATAGACTTGTGTTTATATTTTTCAGAGAATATAGCAAACTATGAAATTATATTGAGTATATGAGTTTTTTATTTTCAATGACTATTTCTCATATAACATATTGTATGTATTTTATATATGAAAAAATATATTTATTTTTTAGATATTTCCATAATAATATAATCTGATTAATTATATTTTTTCCTTGATACACTAGAAACATTTTCAGTAATATGAGTATCAACAGAATAAATATTACTCATTGTGATGGGTTCTTGTACTCTAGAATCTAATTTAATAAATTTTATTTAAGATCAATCCCCACACCCTAAATTCCTTTTTTATTATATTATTAGTTTTGAATGAAATATTCAAGAATATTTCTTTAATATATGTTATTTTCCATTAAATTCTATATATCCCATTCTATTTGACTAACAAATTTCATTTTAGATGTAAACTATGTCTCCTAATACCAATGTTTCATTTATAATCCAATAATTTATCCTTAAATATATTTAATTTTTTGGTTTTAAATTCACTATGTTAGTCAATCCCATTAAAATATGAATATATTAATGAATTTTTTATTTAATCAGAACTATTATCTATATGTTTATTTTGGATTTTGAGATTTATCATTTTTAATATTAGCCTTAAACATAGATTTATTTTATTCATGCTATTATATTTATAGTTGGGAAACATTAAATATGGTTTTTTTCATCATTCAGGGTCTCCCAATGTGAAATTATTCAACTATAGTCTCTATCTACACTTTATAGTATTGTCATGAACCATCCTAGTGGGGCCCGAGCCGCAACACCCCAAGCCCGCCTCCAATAGGCCAGGGGCTGGTGACTAGCACTGAGTACGCATGTTACTAACATGGGAAGAATTTCCTATAAACCTATACGCACACACACACACTCACATCTCCAAGCCCACAAAGTTGAAAATTAAAAACTACTAAAAATGGAAATGCATTCATACACTAAAAATCCCAACCAACAGAGTATGACAGGAAAGTCAAGAATAGGAAGTGTAAATCCCTGGGCCAAAAGTACAAGCCCACCAAAAGAGAGTCTGCAACAAAGTGAAACCTATAAAGAAAGGTACTAGGATTGCAATCCGTAGCCGTAGGAACACAACTCGGCCTGTCTGATATCACTGAGCACCGTATGGTCCTGGTCCGCCTTGAATCCTATCAAAAGCTCGCGCATCTACACAAGACACGACACGTGCGGTCAAATCCCGTGCAGGGGTGAGTATAACAATACCCAGTAGGACACCCCGAAACCACAAAAGAATACAACAAGGGAAAATACCACGAAGGAAAGATACAGTCAGCTCTACACATTATATGTTCACAGAACATATTAACAAGAATATCAAGATATACTCATATACAACAACTCTCACGAAACCACCACTAAGGTCCAGCTTGAAGATTCCACTAAGAATGTAAAAAGGAGAACACACTCCTTGGTCTGAAGAGATAGAGAGAGAGAAGAAGTACTCGTTCTGGAAGAACACACTCCACAAGTACTTGGGAACATGATGCTCATATGAGGATCACAACCAATAGTCATAGGGTGATACCAACAACTCAGTTTGAACTAATCTGCTAGGTACAGGATCGTCACCTGGGTAAAGTTGGTCACGTCGATACCAATAACTCTACCTAGGGTTCCAAGAATGAATAGAGAATCCAGCTCTAAGTATCATAGAGGGGATTCCAAAAAATCTATTCAGGAAGTCCTGCTGAAGGGATAATACTCCTGTATGTAGGAAATGATATCGAGAACCTTCAGGAGAACGACCAAGGGGACAGACCCTAAGGAAACTAGCCTAAGTCACAGAAGGCAACTGGCTCAAGACATGTATGATTGGTTACACAGTATGTAGTATGGTTACATGCCGTGTGTCTTGACCCTGGGTACTACCCGCTTAAATGGAACGTGTCATCCGTTCAAGCTATGTAAAACTCAACTACACGGCGTGTAGAAGAATCACATGTCGTGATCCTTGACTCTGGGTACTGCCTGTGTAAATGGCCCGTGTCATTTGGCTCATCGTATACAATGTAAATACATGGTGTGTAGTAGTATTACACGCCGTGTCCAAGCAACTGGGGCTCGCTCCGTGTACGATGGCTATGTGCCCGTACACTATCTCCATCCGTGTCGCCTTCCCGTGTACTAGTACATAGGTTATCCTATGTATCTGGCTGGGTCTAATCGGGGAGGGGTATACACGCCGTTTCCCTGGCCATGTACCCAAAACATGTCTGTGTACTCCCAGAGTACACTCCAGGTGGTCCATCAACGAACACATTCCGTGTAGTCAGGATTTTTATAGAAACACCGTCTTCCTCCTCGCGTCGCGGCTGATCCTCCAGATCCATGGTTTCTTGTCCGTTCATCCCGATAATCTAGGGGTTGGTTCGTTTCATCATACGAACACTGAAATAGGTGTCTTTGGTCCTTAAATCGTATCACAAACATTGAAATATCCATCTGAAAAAATGCCTGAAAATCATATCTCTCGATATGCTCCAAGTCATCCACCACAACCGTCGTCACACCTTCATGACATCGCTCTGGGGTTGGATCTAAAATCTCAGATCGTTGCACCAACAAACGAATGTACAATGATAGATTTCTTCCAAGAACGCATAGAATGAAATAAAGATTGCGTGAGAGAAAGAAATACAAAGAATCGAACAAGAGGGACAAAACTCAATGGTTGTTCGTGACGATCCGGGTTCATCTCCATTAGATCAAAATCACCAAAATCAGAAGATTATAAATCTCAAGTATTTGATTTCCCGATAAAACCCCAAATCACACTCGCCCACAAAATGATCGATCTGCAGGCTAATAGGTTTGTAGATTTGTTCGAATTCATCGTAGGAAACAAGAACTGGGAAAGGAAAATCAAAAGCAAACATCCTACCTGGATCTGTGGTGTTCGTTGGTGAAGAACCAGTCACCGCATCATCGTCACCGGAAAAAATCGTCAAGAACATCGTCGCTGCGTTGGGAGGTTTTCTCCAGATCCTCCAGAGCCGCTAAGAATTTCAGGGTTATGAGGTTTGTAACCCTGGACCCTGTGTAAGCCTTTATTAAAAAAGGATAATAGAAATCTGTTGCAATAGATTTAAAAAGATTTTTCTGCAGAATAAAATATTTTTATTAAATATTTTATTACTGTTAGGTCCAAAAACTAGATTTCACCACCGACCTGTGTCGGCCGATGTTAGGCCCCGCTTAATGTAAAATTGCTATTCTGAATGCAACGTTGCCCTCATATTTCTGACCCGAGCACCTGTTTGGGAGTTATTCCACTTTCTCAGGAAAACCGCACACACGCGTAATTTAATTTTTTAAATTAAATTCCAACATTTGTTCTGGGCACACCGGGCCTTAGAACTGTACACCATCTCGAAGACTGGTCCGGAAATAATTCCCATATAATATTAAAATAATACATGGAAAAAATTTGGGACATTACATCACACCGACCATAGGGATTTTACGTCCCCGAAAATCCCAAACATAGGATACTAAAAAAGATGTGGGTACTGTAGACGAATCTGAGCCTCCCACTCCCACGTGATCTCCTGGAGATTCTGGTGCTGCCACCGAACACGCACCAAGGGAATAGATCGCCCACGAAGGATCTTCTCTTGCCGATCCTCAATATCCACTAGGTACTCAGCAAAGGTCGCTCCATCATCGATGACCCACTCACCCCAGTCGATGACATGCGATGGATCATGCACGTACCTCCGTAGCTATGACACATGGAAGACGTTGTGTACCTGGTTCATTTGAGGAGGTAGAGCCAAGCGATACACCACCTCGCCAACTCTACTCAAAATCTGGAAAGGGCTGATGAACCTGAAAAACCCGAGATTTTTATGAGAAATATTTTGTTTTTATGTAAAATTTTATATAAAGGAATCTTTCACTACACACAAAACTGTCTTGGCTTGCGTTATACACAAGATCAACATTCCTCAATATCTTGTGTTGTGCGCAATACCGAGTTTCCCTAAACAACGATATGTTATTAAAATATTATATAAACTAGCCATTATGAATAGTAATAACCAATTTTTGAAATTTTATAAATTTTATCTTTTAAAATAGACATTATTTTTAGATTCGGAATATCTAAATTAGATAAGGGTGAATTTTTGGTATTTTTCTGAAAACTTTCAATTTTTGATGAATAGTGAAAACACTGGGTCACTATTTAAAAACCCACTTTTTATTTAAATAAATATTTATTTTATTTAAATTTATTTTATGTCAAAATAGATAAATAATACCTATATAAGTTCAATGTAATTCATTGGAGTCATTTTATAAAAATTTTAAATATATAAAAATTTTATTGAACGTTTCACCATCTTTTACACACCTCCTAAGAGAACTTGAAAATTTACATAAAACATAATTTTACCGCTTCTGTGAGTGGAATTTTGAATATCCAAGAGACACGTTTAATATCAAGGAGTAAAATGTGGTTCAATATGTTAAAAATAATTTTTGTTGAATAGTATGTTTTTACTTTTTTTACCACGGTTAAAAGTAAAAAGGTTAATTAAGGGTAAGAATGGTAATATTATTACCCTAAAACATGTCCTAATTCTATTGGATAAGTTTAATTCTACCATAAAAAACCTTAGGAATAAAATATAACCATTTAGGTCCACTTGGATTAGATTAGGACATTTAATATTATTTTATTTAAATAAGAGTTAAAATAGTTAAAATCGAAGTTTAATAACTAAACCATTTTTAATATATGGTTATAAATAAGATAAAATAGACTATAAATATTTATTATAAATATATAAATATTTCCTACATAATAGTATTTTATTTATAATTTTTCGACTTTAAATATTTTAATTTATTTATGACACTATGATGATGCAGTAATTACCTTATTAGGGAAATATTAACATAATTGATATTATAAATACAAAAATAAATGTAATTTGAGACTTTTTATGAATTACACTAATTTGATAAGTTAATATGACATATTAGTATTGAATTAATTAACTTTTTTTGAACTAATAATTCTGTTATGATTTTCAAAAAAATCAATTACCAAATAGTGTCAAAATTGACATAAAATAGTTTTTAAAACAAATATTATATTATTAATTGTAATTTTATTTCTATAAATATAAGGTTATTAAAAATGACTTATATAAGGTTATATATATAAATAATTAACCACACGTGGTTTTTTTGGCATGTTATAGTTAGTTAATTAACCATATAGTGTAGGAATACAAGAAGACATGGTAAAAGTTAAATTATTTAGCATAGAGTTAAATCTAAATGATAAGGTCAAAATAGTTACCTAAAATTGTCTAAAATATATTGGTTAGAGTATTTAGACCCATACCAACCTTATCTTAGAAATAAATCAATTTGGACCTATTAAAAACCGAATATGACTTTATTATAAAAAAATATTTCAAGTTTTTTCTAAAGTGCCCCTCTCCTCCCTTATAAAAGGGAACCTCCTCCCTCTCCTCATCACAACAAATTGAGCCTTCAAGCTCGTCAAAACCTGGACACTTTCCATTATAAACATTCATAGAAACATCCTAGAGGTCCTGGTCTTCTTCAAAGTCTATCTTTAGTTCCCTAAGAGGTGGTTAAGAAGAGGCTCTTCAAAGAAGAGGTAATGTCCATTACCGATTCTTTCAACTTTATTTCTTCTTATACTTCTTCTTATTTATTTGTTTCATTATGAAGTAATAACATCAGTATCACTGATATAATTATATGTTATTATAAATATGAAACAACCCTATTTCACCTTCTATCCATCCTACAAAATATGAAATCACCGCCCCTGCGTATGTACGGAATACCGTCTCCACGCGGTGGTGTAATCTGTTTTCCACCACCACCTTACTTGGATGGGTATAATGGTGTAATGAATAACTATATATTATTATTTTAAAGTGATATTGATTCTGAAATAGTATACATACACTTGAATACAATTCCACGATCATGGGAACGATATCATCGCTCGTGCGTACGTACGGCCTACTGTCTCCACGATGTGATGCGACTCGTTCTACATGATCTTCATTGCAAAATGATTATATAAATGAATTGAATGTATAAATATGATATATATTACACTAATAACATTCTGTAAATGAGGTATCTATAACCTAAAAAGTATAATAAGAATTTATTTGACCAAACACGCATAAGAACAAAAAATAAAGAAACACTTGAATAACAAGTAGAAATGAAATATTACTAATAAGAAGCTAATAATATGACCATATATGATATCATAACAATGAATATGATTCTGTAATAAGTCAAAAACATTATTTAAATCATTTTACTTGAATTTTGGACATGTATGAAGCAAATCAGACCAAAGGTAAGGGAAAATCTCGCAATCGCATTTTTATCCTAGATGGTTTATACTTTAGAATTTACTGGGGAATATTTATCATCCACATCCATGTTTCCTCAATATGTAATATTATTTCTATCCTCATACAATTTTTGAAATCCAATTGTACCCTTCGGTGAGTTTTTATTAAAAGATATGAAAGGAATATTTTGTCGTTTTTAGTATGAGGTACTTTTTGACTTTTCCGACCAAAGTATGAGAAGAATGTTTTTTTAACTTATACGACATGAATGGATTTTTATGATTTCATAGAACATTATTTCCATGAATCTTCCTTTAAAAGTTTTCAAGTTTATTTTTAATCAACTTCTTTTAGTTTAAAATTGTATGACATGTTATGAAATGAAAAATGTTTTTGAAGTAGAAAGGATATTTTCCTCAAGAATGGAGTTCAAGTGTTTTATCAAAATTATTTTCCATCTAAGATAATATAGGGTTAGTTTCTATACCAATTTTTACATTGATTTGATTATGTTATGATGGAATTATTTTTATGATGTCCTTTTATCTTATATGTATTATGTTTTGATGGCATGATGTTTAAGAATCCCATTTTTATTACATGGGTTATGCTATAATTTATGATTTTGTAGCACACATAAGAATGGTTTCATTATGAGATGGGTGGGACCTATATCTCCCTCCAATGCATTGGGTAAATATTTATATCTCATGATATAGACATGGCTAGAATGGAAGGTTAATCCGGTTCAGTGATACAAGACTGAAACGAGGAGTGAACTCGGTTCAGAAATGGACTTTGTCTGCTAGGATAGTCTTGGAAATGTTTCTTGACTACTAAGAAATGATTCTCTATGATTATGTGTGTATTCCACAAAGTTTCATGTTTTATGATATGATTATTGGGATTACATTTCACTACTATGATTTATCCCATGTTATGAAATTATGATCTATTTTTCAAGTTAATATTTCCAAAATGATATGTTCTTATGAATATGATGTGATTGATATTTCTTTTGGTTACCCTTAATGAGATTTTGAGCTCACCCTTTTGTATGTTTTCTTTTCCCCGGGTTAGGAAGAAGGGTATTAAGTAAGATATGCCAAAAGGGACTCTAGATATGATAAAATAAAATGGAGATAGTGAAGATGATTTATGAACCGGTTGTTTATGTTTCCTAGTTTCTAAAGACACTATACCTATACGATCCTACCATGGTTTTGTTATATGTTGTTATAATTTTACTTAAACATTGAAGCAATAACAATTTATGTAAAGTATGGGTTGTTATAGTTGGTATCAAAGATAAGGTATATTCAACCTTTAGAAACTAGGATGTGAATGCCTTAGTAAGAACCCTATAGATAAGGCTAAGCATAGGAAAAAATATTAGTGTTTTAGAAATGGCCATGAACAATCTATGATAAGACCTAATGTTTGAGATTTTATTACTGATTATGTGGTTTTCCTATTATGATTAGTGTTTCTCACACTATACTTATTGGTTTTATTCAATGGTTGGAACCCGAAGGAACCATGTTAATGCTGAATGCGATAGGCAATGCAATGATTAGCCCCCTGAGCAACCAAATGTTATGGGAGCTAGAATTCAAAATCCTGTATCCATGCTCACACAACTTTCTCAAGCTATGAATCATGCAGGACTTCCAAACAAGCAAAGGAAGAAGAAAAATTCTACTGAATCATTCATGAGGTAGTGCCCACCTTCATTCAGTGGGTCTACTAACCCATTAGTGGCTGAACAATGGATCAGTACCACTAAAAAAATATTTTTAGTTCTTCAATGTTATGAACATGATAAAGTCATCATATAAGTATATAGTTTGGAAGGTGAAGCCGATCAATGGTGGAATATTATCAATAATATGAAGCCAAGAGATGACATTGAGTGCATGGAATGGGACTATTTCAAGAAATTATTTTTCAATAAGTACTTCCCTCGTATTCTTCGAACAAAGATGGAGAAGGAGTTTCATGAACTAAGGAAAAGGATGATGAATTTATTGGTACCTATGAAGAAAATTTTACAAGACATGCAAGGTACGCTTCTGGGATTATTATCCAACCTGAGAGTAAGATCGATAGATTCTTTAGTGGCTTAAAAAAGTATTAGAAGGGCGTTAGCAATAAGGGGCTTCAATAGCTACGATGATATAATTCGATGTGCTCTCAAGGTTGAGATGGAGATTGGAGTAACCCATTAGTCATATGCGTTTGATAAGAATAGGAAAATGGAATTCAAAGGGAAATCTAAAGAGTACACTGAAAAGATGATGAGTTTTCCCTTATGCTCAAAGTGTGGAATGAAACATGGAGGGAGTTGTCTTAAAGGGGCAAGTAAATGTTTCAATTGTGGAAAAGAAGGTCATCAGGCATTTGATTGCCTCAAAGATGGAAGAAAATGTATAATGACACGAACAAAGAATAGGATACATAGAGTGAACCTCCTACACTTTAATGTTACAATTGCAAAAAAAATGGGGCATTATTCCAATCAATTACCTAATATAAGGGTTTTTTATGATAATTGACGTCAACAAACTATTATGGCTAAAGACAAAGGAATGTCACATGCAATTTCTATTACCGATGTGGAGTATGATAATTAAGTGGTGAAAGGTACAATTACCATCCAATCTAAAGTAGAAATGTTTTATTTGATTCTGTATCTACCCACTCTTTTATTTCTGAAGGATTTTGTAATGGTATCGCCGTATTACCTCAACAATTAGATGTTGAGTTAGCTATGACAACCCCTAATGGAACAACAGTCGCATCAAAAGTTTATAATTATTCTCTGATTGATGTTTGTGGGAATGTGCTTCCTGCAAATCTTATGATCTTTCCTATAGTGGAATTTGACGTGATTCGTAGCATGGATTGGATTTCTTTATACAGAGCTCATATTAATTTCCAAAGAAGGGAAGTCACATTTCATATTCCTGATCAATCTATGACTGTCTATCGATGCAAGGATGAACATAAACTTCCAGTGGAAATTTCTTCCATCTTATTGGTCTTGATTCCACTAAATGAAGGTTATTTATCTCAAATGGTTGGAGAGAAACTCGTGATTAAGAATATTCCCATTGTACGGGTGTTTTATGATGTCTTTACAGAGGAATTGTCCGGTCTTCCATGAAATCATGAAGTTGAGTTTTCAATAGAACTCATACCGGGTGCTTTGCCTATTTCAAAGACATATTATAGAATGGACCCAATTGAGTTGCATGAATTGAATAAGAAACTCCAAGAGAATCTTGATAAGGGATTCATATGCCCTAGTGCGTCAACATCGGGAGCACCTGTTCTATTTTTTTAAGAAGAAAGATGGATCAATGAGACTCTGCATTGATTATCGAGAACTTAACAAGATCACTATCAAGAAAAAATATCCTCTCCCACGCATTGATGACTTATTTGACCAACTAAACGGAGGTCAATACTTTTCCAAGATTGATCTTCGTTCATGGTATCAACAATTAGGGGTCAAAAGGGAGGATATACCAAAGATGGATTTCCGTACAAGGTATGGACACTAGGAATTTATATTGATTACATTTGGTCTTACTAATTCCCCTTCTATATTCATGGATCTAATGAATAGAGTCTTTATATACTTTCTTGATCAGTTTATGGTAGTCTTTATAGATGATATTCTTGTCTATTCAAAGAGAAAGGAAGAACATGAAGATAACTTGAGAATTGTGTTAAAAACCCTGAGAAAGGAGAAGCTTTATGGAAAATTTACCAAGTATGAATTTTGGATTCAAAAATTTTCATTTTTTGGTCACATAATCTCAAAAGTGGAGATATCTGTAGATCCAGTAAAAATAGAGGTTATCAAAAGATCGTCGAGACCAACAACAGTAACTGAGATCTGAGGTTTTCTTGGTTTGGCTGGATATTATTGACGTTTTGTGAAATATTTTTCATGATTATCTAATCCACTCACCAGGTAGACTCGAAAAGGAGTTAAGTTGGTGTGGACGAAGGAGTGTGAAGAGAATTTCAAGGAGTTGAAAAAAAGGTTATCCGGTGCACCTATGCTCACACTACCTTGTAGTGGAGAAAGGTTTGTGAGTTACAGTGATGCATCCAAGAAGGGACCGGGGTGTGTTCTCATGAAAAATGATATAGTGAGAGCTTATGCCTCACGACTGTTGAAAATCCATGAGAAAAATTACCCAACTCATGATTTGGAGTTAGCTGCGGTAATCATTTCATCAAATATTTGGAGGGATTATCTTTATGGTGAAAGGTGTGATATTTATACTGATCATAAAATTTTAAAGTATATTTTCACACAAAAGGAGCTGAATATGTGCCAATGAAGATGGTTGGAGCTGATTAAGGACTATGAATGCTCAATTCATTATCACCCTGGGAAAGAAAACAAGGTGGAAGATGCATTAAGTCGAAAAGACCATGCTAGCTTATCCATGATGAGAATCAAAAAAGATCCAATATTTATGGATTTACAAATGATGGATCTTGGAGTTATAATGGAAGGGGTAAAATCTTATCTTTCTCAAATGACTTTTCAACCATCTATACTTGTGAAGATTTAAGAGGCAAAAAAAGAAGATGTATAGTTGCAAAATAAGGTGAGAAATGTTCCTGAATTCAACCTTGATTATGATGGGATAATAAGATTGAGGAATCAGGTTTGTGTTCCTCCCATCCCAGAATTAAAGAAGGAGATGCTGGATGAGGCTCATAGTTTTTCATTCTCTATTCATCCTGGAAGCACAGATATGTCTAGGGACTAGAAAGAGTACTTCTGGTGGGATGGCATGTAAAGAGATGTTCTTGAATATGTCTCTCGATGCTTGTTTTATTAGCAAGTTAAAGATGAGAGATAGAAGTCTAAGGGGATGTTACAACCATTACCCATACCCGAATGGAAATGAGAAAACATCACTAGGGACTTTGTCACCAGACTTCCTAAAATATCCAAAGGCAATAGTGCTATCTAGGTCATAGTTGATTGTCTTACAAAGTCGGCACACTTCATTGCTATTAGAGAGGATTTCTCTCTGGATCAGATTTCTGGGATATATGTAAATGAAGTGGTAAGATTGCATGGAGTACCACTTTCCATTATATCTGATTAGGATATGAGGTTTACCTTGATGTTCTGGCGAAGTCTTCAGCATACTTGGGATAAAAATTTGAGTTTCATCACTGTTTATAATCCTCAGACATACGGTCAGTCTGAGAGTACAATTCAAACTCTAGAAGACATGCTAAGAGCATGCTCTATGGATTTAAAAGGTCGTTGGGATCAACACCTACCATTGGTGCAATTTTCTTATAATAATAGCCTTCACTCCAGCATTCAGATGTCTTCTTATGAAGCTCTCTATGAAAAGAAATTCAGGAATCCAACTTACTGGGTTGAAGTTGGGGAAAGAAAGTTATTAGGACCTGATCTTGGTGATGAGATGGAAAAAAGGTTAGATCTATTCAACAAAGCATAAGAGAAGATCAGAGTCGACAAAAAATTTATGCCAATAACCGATGAAGAGACCTAGAGTTTGAAGTGGGTGATAAAGTGTTCTTACAAATATCTCCTTGGAAGAGAGTAATGAGATTTGGAAAGAAGGGAAATTTTATCCCTAGGTAAATCGGTCCTTTCGAAATACTGGATCGTGTTGGGAAGGTAGCTTACCGATTGCCGCTTCCACCTAATCTCTCTCAAGTTCATGATGTGTTCCATGTATCTCTCCTGAGAAAGTACATACCCAATCCTTCATATGTACTCAGCTCAGAAGTTGTACCGCTGGAGCAAGATCGTTATTATGAAGAACTGCCAATAGAGATTTTGTATCGTAGCGAAAATGTCCTACGGAACAAGACCACTCTCTTGGTGAAAGTTTTATGGAGGAACCATCAATTAGAAGAAGCTACATGGGAGCTTGAGGATATGATGAGGCAGAGGTATCCTCATCTGTTTGTTACAAAGTGAAAAATTTTGAGGGAGAAATTCATTTTAAGGGGAGTAGAATGTAACACCCGATATTTTTATGAGAAATATTTTGTTTTTATGTAAAATGTTATGTAAAGGAATCTTTCACTACAAACAACAATGTCTTGTCTTGCGTTATACGTAAGAGAAACCTTCCTTGATAGCATGTGTTGTACGTAATACTGAGTTTCACTAAACAACGTTATGGTATTAAAATATTATATAAACTAGTAGTTATGAATAGTAATACCCATTTTTTTAAATTTTATAAATTTTATCTTTCAAAATGGAATTCATTTGTAGATTTAGAATATCGAAATTAGCCTAGGGTGAATTTTTGGTATTTGTCTGAAAACTTTCAATTTTTGATGAAGAGTGAAAACACTAGGTTACTATTTAAAAGCCGACTTTTTATTAAAATAATTATTTATTTTATTTAAATTTATTTTTGGTAAAAATAGATAAATAATACCTATATATATTCAATGTAATTCATTGGAGTCATTTTATAATAATTTTAGATATATAAAAATTTTATTGAACTTTTCACCGTCTTTTACCCACCTCCTAAGAGAATTTGAAAATTTACATAAAACATAATTTTACCGCTTTTGTGAGTAGAATTTCAAATATCTGAGAGACACGGTTAAAATCGAGGAGTAAAATTTGGTTCAATAAGATAAAAATAATTTTTGGTGAATATTAACTTTTTACTTTTTTTACCACGGCTAAAAGTAAATAGGGTAATTAAGGGTAAAAATGGTATTATTATTACCCAAACACATGTACGAATTCTATTTTATATGTTTAATTCGACAAAATACAACCTTAGGACTAAAATATGACCATTTATGTCCGCTTAGATTAGATTAGGACATTTAATATTATTTTATTTAGAGAAGTGCTAAAATAGTTAAAATCAAAATTTAATAACTAAAACATTTTTAATATAGCGTTATAAATAAGATAAATTCGACTATAAATATTCATTAGAAATATAGAAAGATTTAATACATAATTGTATTTTCTTTATAATTTTTATTCTTTAATTAATTTAATTTATTTATGACACAATGATGATGAACTAATTACCTTATTTTGGAAATATTAACATAATTGATATTATAAATACACAAATAAATGTAATTTGAGACTTTTTATGAATTACAATAATTTTATAGGTTAATATGACATATTATTATTGATTTAATCAACTTTTTTAGAACTAATAATGTGGTTACGATTTTCACAAAAATAAATTACCAAATACTGTCAAAATTGACATAAAATAGTTTTTAAAACAAATATTATATTCTTAATTGTTATTTTATTCCTAAAAATCTAAGGTTTTCCCAAATGACTTAGATAATATTATATATATTAATAATTAACCACTTGGGGTTATTTTGGCTTCTTATAGTATGTTTATTAACAATATAGCGTAAGAAAACAAGAAGACAAGGTAAAAGTTAAATTATTTAACTTAGAGTTAAATCTAAAAGATAAGGTTATAATAGTAACCTAAAATTGTCTAAAATCTATTTTTTGAGATGAATTTGACGCATCCCAACTTTAGATTCGAAATAAATCAATTTGGATCTATTAAAAACCGAATATGACTTTATTATAAAATAATATTTTAAGTTTTTCCTAAAGTGCCCCTCTCCTCCCTTATAAAAGGGCACCTCCTCCTTCTCCTCCTCACACCAAATTGAGCCTTCATGCTTGGCCAAACCCTGCCAATTTCCCTTATCAACTTCCCTTGAAACATCCTAGAGGTCCTGGTCTTCTTCAAAGACCATATTTAGTTCCCTAAGAGGAGGTTAAGAAGAGGCGCTTCAAAGAAGATGTAATGTCCGTTACCGATTCTTTCAACTTTATTTCTTCTTATACTTGTTCTTCATTAGTTGTTTCATTATGAAGTAATAACATAATTATCACTAATATAATGATATTTTATTATAAATATGAAACAACCCTATTTCACCTTCTATTCATCCTATGGAAAATAAAATCACCGCGCGTGCATACGTACGGAATACCGTCTTCACAGCGTGGTGTACTATGTTTTCCACCACCACCTTACTTGGATGGGTATAATGGTGTAAAGAATAACTATATATGATTATTGTAAATTTATATTGATTCTTAAATAGTATGCATACACTTTAATACAATTCCAAGATCATGGGAACGATATCATTGCTCGTGCGTACGTATGACCTACCGTCTCCACGATGTGATGTGACTCGTTCTACATGATCTTCATTGAATAATGAATATATAAATGAATTGAATGAATAAATATGATATATATTATGCTAATAATATTCTGTAAATGTGGTATCTATAACCTAAAAATAAGAATAAGAATTTATTCGACAAAACACATATAAGAACAAAAAAGCAATAAACACCCGAATAACAAGTAGCAATGAAATATTACTAATAAGAAGCTATGAATATGACCATATATGATATAATAACAATTAATATGATTCTGGAATAAGTCAATAACATTATTTAAATCATTATACAGGAGTTTCAGACACGTATGAAAAAAATCGGACCTAAGGTAAGGGAAAATCTCGCAATCTCATTTTTATCTGAGATGGTTTATACTTCAGAATTTACTAGGGAATATTTATCAACCACATCAATGTTTCCTCAAAATGTAATATTATTTATATCATCCTACAATTGTTTAAATCCAATTTTACCTTTCGGTGATTTTTTAGTGAAAGATATGAATGGAATCTTTTGTCATTTTTAGTATGAGGTACTTTTTGACTTTTCTGGACAATGTACGAGAAGAATGTTTTTTTTAAATTATACGGAATGAATGGATTTTTATGATTTCATATAACATTATTTACATGAAGATTCCTTTACAAGTTTTAAATTTTATTTTTAATCAACTTCTTTTAGTTTAAAATTGTTTGACTTGTTAAGAAATGAAAAATGTTTTTGAAGTAGAAATGATATTTTCCTCAAGAATGGAGTTCAAGTGTTTTATCAAAATTATTTTCCATATAAGATAATATTGGTTCTGTTTCTATCCCTATTTTTACATTGATTTGATTATGTTATGATGGAATTATTTTTATGATGTCCTTTTATCTTATATGGATTATGTTATGATGGCATGATGTTTAAGAATCCCATTTTTATTACATGGGTTATGCTATGATTTATGATTTTGTGGCACACATAAGAATGGTTTCATTATGAGATGGGTGAGAACTATATCTACCTCCAATTATTTGGCTAAATATTTATATCTCACGAGATAGACATGGCTGGAATGACAGGTTAATATGGTTCAGTGACACAGGACTGAAACGAGGAGTGAACTCGGTTTAAAAATTGACTTTGTCCGCTAAGATAGTCTTGGAAATGAGTCTTTACTACTAAGAAATGATTATATATGATTATGTGTGTATGAAAAAAAATTTCATGTTATGATTATTGGGATTACATTTCATTACCATGATTTATCCCATGTTATGATATTATGATCTCTTTTCTAGGTTATGATTTTCGAAATTCTATGTTCTTATGACTATGATATTTTTTTTGTTTAGCCTTACTGAGAATTTGAGCTCACACTTTTGTATGTTTTCTTTCCCTAGGTCAGGAAGAAGGTTATTAAGAAGGAAATTCCAAAAGGGACTCTAGATATGATGAAATAAATGGGAGAAAATATACATTCTTTATGAACCAGTTGTTTATGTGTCCCAGTTTCTAAAGACACTATGCATATACGATCCTAACATGGTTTTGTTATATGTTGTAATAAGTATGCTTTAATTCTAATTTAATAACAATGTATGTAAAGTATGGGTCGGTATAGAACCTCGGAGATAGCTTTCCACCTCGACCAAACCTCTTCCATCCCCATCGAGGTTAGACCCAAAGAACACATGGTCTCCTTCCTCGAACTCCATGGGCCTCTGTCTCCTATCAGCATACGACTTCTGTTGACTCTGTGTAGTCTTCATCCACTCCTGGATGACCTGCACCTTCTCTGTAGTTGCTTGCACCATCTCTAGGACCATGAGTTTTGACTCTCCTGGGTCAGTCCCGCAAAGTGGTGACCTGCAAGGTCGCACGTACAGAGCCTCGAATGGTTCCATACCAATAGTGGAATGATAATTGTTGTTATAAGAAAATTCCACCAGTGGTAGGTGATCCTCCTAGCTATGACCGAAGTCAAGTATGCAAGCTCATATCATATCCTCTAGAACCTGGATGGTCTGCTCTATCTGGACATCAGTCTGAGGATGTAACGTTGTTCTCAAGCGTAATTGAGTCCCAAAAGTTTCTTGCAATACCTTCCACAACTGGTATGTTAAACAAGAATCACGATCTGAGACGATCATTGTTGGCACTCCATAAAACCGAACTACCTCCTGCACGTATAGGCACCCCAATATCTCTACTGAACTCTACTGCCGTATGGATATCAAGTAGGCCGACTTGGTGAGTCGATCAATGATCACCTAGATGGAATCGTGTCCTCTGGACGTACGCGGTAAACCCATTGTGAAGTCCATGGATATCCTATCCCACTTCCACTCTGGATCCTCAAGGGGCTGAGTCAAACCTGCTGGCACCTGGTGCTGAGCCTTTACTTACTGACAAGTAAGGCACTAAGAAAAAAACTCTTCAACGCTCTTCTTTATTCCTGGCCACCAGAACTGACGTCGGAGGTCCTAGTACATATTTACCACACCTGTATTCACTACCAAAGGAGATTTATGGAAATCCCTCAGAACCTCCTCCCACAAAGTCATTGGTATTACCGTACACCCTCTGAAAAGAACAACGTGCTCCCCACCTTTTGAATATCCATCGGCAGCATCATCTGTGGATATCTGAGCATGTAGAGTCTCACATCTAGCATCCTCGAGCTGTGCTTCCCTGACTCGCTGCATGAGCAGAGGAGTAACAACCATCAACTGAAGGTAAGCTCCCTCAACTCTATCCATGAAGGATAACTGTAAGGAGGCCAACTGCCCCGTCGCTTCATCCAGTAACTACGAACTGGATTTCCTGCTGAGAGCATCTTCCACAATGTTCCCATTCCTAGGCATGTAAACGATCTCAAAGTCGTAATCATGGAGGAACCCTAGCAATCATATTTTCTCAAATTTAGATCCTTCTGAGAATAGATATATCTGAGACTTTTGTGACTAGAGTAGACGGTAAACCGCTCACCCATCAGGTTGGGCCGCCACATCTTCAACTCAAAGACTACCACTGCCAACTCAAGATCATGGGTCGCATAGTTCTGCTCATGGGGCCTCAACTGGCGTGAGCCATAGGAAATCACCGCTTTCCTCTGCATTAGGACACAACCAAGACGGGTACCTAATGAATCGCAGAACACTATGTATATGAAACCCTCCTCCGGTAATCTCAAGATTAGGGCGCTCTTCAGACTCTGTCTCAACTACTGGAAACCCTGATGGCATCTCTCAGTCCACACGAAAGGCTACCCCTTTCGGGTCAAAGCTCTCATGGGTGCTGAAGTCCTAGAGAAATCAAGTATGAATCTCCGATAGTAGCCTGTCAACCCAAGGAAACTCTGCACCACCATCACGCTCTGGGGTGGATCCCATGCTTGTACAGCCTCCACCTTGGCTGGTTCCATTGCTACACCATCTTCTGAGATAACATGTCCCATAAAGTGGACCTCATGTATCCAGAACTGACACTTTGAGAGTTTCCCATACAACTGGTGCTCCCGGAGTGTGTCCAGAACCATCCTTAGGTGTATTGCGTGCCCCTACTCGGACGCAGAGTACATGAAGATATTATTGATAAAGACCACTACGAACCGATGTAGATAAGGATGAAAGATCTGGTTCATGAGTCCCATGAACACTGACGGGGCATTCATCATGATGAAGGGCATCACCAAGTACTCATAGTGACTGTAGTGACACCTGAAAGCCGTATTCGGTACATCCTCATCCCGTACTTGCAACTGATGATATCCTGATCGTAGATCAACCCTCGAGAACCATCATTCCCCTCTCAACTGGTCTAAGAGGTCAACGATCATCGGTAGTGGATACCGGTTCTTCACAGTCACCTGATTCAAGCACCGGTAATCCACACATAGCCTCAATCTCCCGTCTTCCTTCTAGGAAAACAGCACTAGGGCTGCCTAAGGTGAAACGCTGGGCCTTACAAAGCCCTTCTTCTACAAGTCTTCCAACTACACCCTCAGTTCACAAAGCACTGTAGGAGCCATACGATATGCTGATGCTAATATCGGTGTCGTCCCGGGTTGCAAATCAATGCAGAAATCTATCTCCTGATGGGGAGGTAGTCTGGGGACATCCTCCGGAAATACATCCCCACACTCAGCCCTGTCACGACCCATCCCAGTGGGGCACAAGACGCAACTCACCAAGTCCGCCTCCAATAAACCAGGGGCTAGTTACTAGTGTTGGAGTTAGTGGCGTAGAACCAAATACTTTGTACTTTATTCATTAATAAATTCCTTGTCACATCTTGATTGTTCTTCTGCATGAAAATGCATGTAATAATTTCCTAAGGACAGCTGTTGCATTAATGGGTCACAGCAGATCCCTGCTTTGATGAGAACCCGGAAGTGTCATAACACTGTTCTTGAATATATTTTCTATAGCCGGATGATATTATTTAAGGGACACAAATAATACTGGTCATTAGGGGTGAAGACTCATAAAACATTGAGGCACATTCTCATGGTGTGCGCCCTTGGTAATATCCAGGAGGATATTATGAGAAAGAGACCTTCCAATAGGAAATCCACATTTCATAGTGTCATTGGATGTTCCTATATACAGACGTGTGTATTGGTCCTTATACTTTAAGATTATTATTAATGGGTACTATAACTTGCGCACTTAGATGTATTGATGAAAACTATGATGACACACTGTTCGCAGCAAGGTAGGATACGTTGGATGCTTCACGAGTAATACTACATTAATAGATAATGCGAGAAAGGATTTGACCCTTCTTTTCCATAACAGAAGTAGATATCTCATGCCCTTTGATGGAATTGATATAGCCTAAATAAATCCAAGGCCATGGTAAGGTATGAGAGAGTTCAATTCTGGGATTTCAAAGAAAGAATAATCGAGTACATGGGTTGATGGAACTATCATGCAACCCGCTTGATTGAATATTTCGAGACAAAGAGATTATATTACACGGTAAGCGTTTGTAGGAGGTGACACATCATTGCGACATTAACGTCCTTCTCTATGGGTGCCTTGGCGTGTTTCTAGACGCTAACCTTGG
This sequence comes from Viscum album, assembly GCA_963277665.1. Lineage (NCBI taxonomy): Eukaryota > Viridiplantae > Streptophyta > Magnoliopsida > Santalales > Viscaceae > Viscum > Viscum album. The sequence goes on from OY728148.1 coordinate 47,358,699, forward strand.
ACATTGGGCAGGCTCCACCAAATGCCACTGAGAAATAGGCCTAGAGGGTCACACACTAAGTGTGTCTATGTATCTTAGTTAAATATTAATTTAACAAGTTAAATTAATATTATTCCTAAATTTGGTTTAATAATTATTTAAGGATGCCTGATCGCATTTATTTTGACACCAGTTATTCGAGAGAATATATTATGGGAATAATAACATATATATTTATTAGCGAGTAATGCAGTTACATTTATTTAAGAAATAAATAACCATTACTCAAGTTCTAATAAATATGGTGGAGGAAATAAAAAAATGGAAAAATAAAAGTACACACCGTGTATATTTATATACACGCCGTGTAGTTTTTCTTTTTGGGATTCGTGAGAAAATATTGTTTATTTATTTAAATGATATTAAATGTAATATGTTGGGTGCATGTCAAGTAACACTGATGGTCAACTGGAATTATTAAGACATAGGGTATCACTATGGATTAAATTAAATGATTAAATGCTTTCAGGAAATTAATTCATTTTATTATTCTAAGTATTATAATTCCAAATTACATTATTCTCATTGAGGGAGAGTCATTTTTGTGCAAAACGGATTGGGAAATACTCTCAAGCCAAGAGAGAATTCCTTTTTCCACCAAGAACGCTTTCAAGTTACGAAAGCGAGATCCTTCATCAGATCAAGGTGGTTGAAGGCGGACATCGCAAGAAAAGGATCTTCCACTCTAGCACCCGGAGATCCCTTCGGCGATGTCCAGAGATATGTTGAGCACGTGTGGATCACCACTAGAGGAATCCTGTAATTGGATTCTACAACGCAATGACGGGTCACATGATCATGACCGGATACTCCAACGAAAAAAGAATTCCATCGAGGTAATTATTATGAATTAATTAAATTAATTATAACCAACATATGATGATCCTATCTCAATGGTTCTGGGACACTTCTTTTGTTTTTTGTTCTTCGTTCTAATCTGAAGATTCGATGTTTCATATCATGATGGATCTCGGATTGAACGTCATTTAACGATAAAATTAAAGTTGGGAAAATCCACCAACACACTTCTACTACGCCCGGAACCTACAAGTGGTATCATAGGGGTCATATCGTTGATTATAATTATTTAGTTTTTTGTCGGTAATTTTCGCATTTAATAATTTAGTTAATTCAATTCAAGTTTAATCGTTCTGGAAATCTGAATATCGAGATCTCTTCCTCCTCCCTTGTTTCTCATTCACCTCACAGAAATGATTTTTTGTTTTAATTTTTATTAAAATAAAATAGAGGAACTCATTCGGAGGAGCCAAAAGTTTCTGGCCGTACAACACCAGAATATACAACGTGTATTCGAAAGTACACGCTGTGTAATCTAGGTTCAATGCATTGATTGTTCCGCCAAATCAGGCCATATATTGGATTATTTCTAAGAATTTAAGACACTGTGTGTTGACCAGAAACAGGTGGCACACGGTTTCCGGAATACACTCCATATGGTCCAATGAACACAGCATGTAATCCCTTCGGGTTAGGGTTGGGCCGTGTTCTCCGTACACGGCCTGCCCAGTTGGAAACCATGTAACGCGGAAACTACATGGCGTGTGTCCCACTGTACATGTCGTGTACTCCGAAAATTTCCGAAGTACATAAACATGCCATTTCCCCGAGCGTGTACTTCGGATGGATGGTGAAGAAAAGTACATGACGTGTAGTCGGAACTACACGCTGTGCACTCACCCAAATTACACAAATCTATTAAAATTTATTATTATATTATAAAAACACTTGAGACGTGTACCATGGTGTCGGCGTAAAGCTGAGGCACAACACGTGATAGTTGTTTTATATATATGTGTTTAATTTAACATCTGCGTAATAAATGGGAATTCACCGGGTTTCTTCCAAGGTACAAGTTACGTACAAGGATAATTTTAAATGAACTTATTTGTTTAAAATTATGATGGATGAGAATCTCAAGGAAATTAAGAAGAAGGATTTAAGATAAAAGGATTGTTTAATTAAAGATAATTAATTGATTTGAGCGTGATTTATCTTAAACAAGAACGATTAAAGAATTGAATGTTAGTTTTATTTATGCATAAATATCGTTTCATGTATGGATGATCATGAGATAGACCGAGACCTTTGTATGTGAATGGTTTCTTTTAATTTATTTATTTAAATTAAATTTGTTTCCATGCGAGCCATCTCCTCATTAATATGTAGAGCCTGTGCACCCAAGGATTCTTTTATGTAAAAACCCCTTTTACCCCTCACCTGCGTGTGAGATAAATGCGTATGTAATGGATTTAGCTCCCACGCTAGTGGAGGCAGCTCAAGTCGAGAGCCAAGGTGAAACCAATCGAAGGAGATATATAGGTGGACAGGAGGAAAGCTGTAAACATGAAACCGAAAGGTTCAAGGTGTTTCTCCCCTAGGTCATGGGTTAGTTTATCAACCTCTAGATAAACTAACCAATAGAAAAGCTCATGATCATACTATTTATTTAATTTCTTTCAGTTTTATGGTTTAGTTATTGTGTCTATGTTTTCACGATCACACAATTAATGAATTAAATGAGAATGCAAGATGGAACTAAAATAAAACCAGTTTATACGTAAATATTATCTTAGACATGGTTAATCACTTAAGTATATCCCACTAAATATTAAAAAGCATGTAATCAAAGATAATAAAATGGAAATTTTTGTATAAGGATAAAATCCTTCAAAAGAAATATTAAGTCAGCATAGCCTTCCATAATCTGGGTTAGAAACGAACCATAGTTCAAAGTGCTTGACCATCCCTAGTTGGGGTGCTTTCAATTATCGGGGTATTCTAATTCAAGGTTTTGGGTTGACTTGACTTGGTTCGCATCAAGGGTTGACTGCCACAGCAGGACTTGGTGTGACCAAGAGGCAAAGGTCGAGGAAATCCAAAATAAAAGGATTTCAGGATTGGGGAGTCTACTCAGCGGATCAAGGAGCTATGAGTTAATGTAGTTGGCATTTGGAATGCCTACCTAAAACCCTTCATGTTGCTTGACCAACCCTAGTTGGGGTAATGTGAAGGGAAATATGGATCCTTTCCACTAGAATATTCACGCAACATAATATTCCGAAGTCAATGGTAAGGGATATTGGATTTAGATAAAATAGTGGGAGACTAATAAGTATTAATTAATTTATTTGTCTCAATTTTTTATAATAAAGTACTAAACCTTTTCTCATCTTAATTTGTAGAAAAGGCAATAAAATGACCTCAAACATATCTTTGCGAACCATAATCGATAAAGAAAACCTTCTCACCGGCACTAATTTCCAAGAGTGACAGAGGTGTTTACGCGTCGTCCTTCGCCACGAAAGGAAATTGTGTATGCTGGAAGAGCCTATTCCAGTTGTGCCTTGGAAAGAGGCTAGTGATGGGAAATTATCTCTCTATATGAAACACATGGATGATGCCACAGATGTCTAGTGTTTCATGTTATCGGTCATGTCTAATGAGCTCTTGAAGCAATATGAAAACATGGACGTGTATAACATGATGTCTCACATTAAGGATCTCAACCAAGAGAAGGCGAGACAGGAGAGGTATGAGATATCCAATGCTTTGTTTACAACTAATCTTGGAGATTCTGCGCCATATGGGCTTCATGTAGTCAAGCTTATTGGCTACAATGAACACCTGGACATCTTAGGGATTAAATTCCCAGCTGAGTTGTGTACAGATCTCATCCTATCATCACTACCCAAGACCTTCTCTAGATTCATTGTCAACTATAACATGAGCGGCAATGAGAAGAGTATGTCGGAGCTTCTAACCTTGATTCTCCAGGTAGACAAGGACATGGGGCGTGAAAAACCCACAGTCCTTATGGTGAACAAGAAAATTAAGGACAAGGCAAAGGGGCCAAAGACTTATAAAAAGTCTGAAACCCCCGAGAACCATCCCTCCAAGAAGAGGAAGATCCCAAGGCAGGGAAAGGAACGGGAGGCAGTGTGTTTTTCATGTGGAAAGCAGGACCATTGGAGTGGGAACTGCACCCAGAAGCATGGGGACGCTAAAGGTGCATTTGTTATCGAGTGCAATCATTCAATTTCTACACATTGGGTATTAGATACGGCTTGTGGGGCTCACATCTGTATTTAAATGCAGGAACCAAGTAGATTTATAAAGATCGCCAGAGGAGAGGTGGATCTTTGTGGTGCCAATGTCGCAAGGCTGGCTGTGTTGGCTATTGGCGACTACCACCTCTCATTACCGACTGGGATGATTTTGGTTTTACATAACTATTATTATGTGCCTAGTGTTACCAAGAACATAACTTATGTATCTTGTTTGGATATGGATGGATTTGTTTTTAAATTTGGAAATAAGGGTTGTCTCTTTTATAATAACAACATATGTTATGTTATGGCACATTTAAATAATGGTTTGTATGTATTGAATTATGAAAACCAAGTGTTGGAAATCGATAAAGAAACAAACTCAGATGGCTCATACATCACCCAGTTATGGCATCACCGCCTTGGTCATGTGAATGAGAAGTGCTTGAAAAGGCTCTGCCAAGATGTCTATTTAGACTCTACTAAGCTAAAACCACTTGATAGATGCCACACTTGTTTACAAGGAAAAATGACCAAGCCACTTTTTGGTGGAAAAGGTGAAAGGGCCACAAAGCTTCTTGGATTGGTACACATGGATGTGTGTGTACCATTTCCAGTAGAAGCTAGAGGTGGATATTCTTACTTCATTACTTTTAATGATGATTTGAGTAGATATGGCTATGTCTACTTAATGAGGTATAAGTCAGAGTCCTCAGAAAAATTTAAGGAATTCAAGAATGAAGTAGATAATCAGCTTGGTAATAAGATAACGAATCCTCGATCAGATCGAGGTGGAGAATATCTGAACCAAGAGTTCATTGATCTTTTATTGGAGTATGATATTCTATCTCAGCTCACTCCTCCTTATACAGCACAGTGGAATGGTGTTAGTGAAAGGAGGAACCACACCTTGTTGGACATGGTGAGGTCGATGATGAGTCATGTGGATCTTCTATTATCCTTTTGGGGATATGCATTACAAACTGCAGCATAAACATTAAACCGAGTACCAACTAAGGCGGAAAATGGAATTCCATCCGAGTTATGGAATTGAAGGAAATCCACTTTGTCATACACACATGTATGGGGATGCGAGGTATTCATTAAGGCCTTATCAGGCAAAAAACTGGCACCCCGGGGCACGAAGTGTATCTTAATAGGATTTCCCAAGGAAACGAAAGGATATTACCTATATAACCCTCAAGACAAGAATGTGACCGTTGCCAGCCAAGCCATATTTCTTGAGAGGGAGCACATCCTCAAGAAGGTTAGTGGGAGCAAGATTAACTTCGACGAAGTTGATTCTCAAGATACACAGGAGTTGGTACAACAACAAGTTCCACAGGCCCCTATGGAAGAGGTTCCAGAAACATAAGTACTGCATAGGAGCACAAGAGAGGTAAGGGAACCAGAGAGATTTGATTTCCTAGTCACCAAGGATGGTGAATCATTATTGTTGGACAATGATGAACCTCTCTCCTACATGGAAGCAGTAGAAAGCTCAAAAGCTACAAGATGGCTAGAAGCTACGAATTCTGAGATGGATTCCATGTATCAGAACCAAGTCTGGGATCTGGTCGATGATCTAGTTGATGTAAAGCATGTTGGATGCAAATGGGTATTCAAGATAAAACTGGACATGGAAGGTCAAGTTAGCACCTATAAAGCAAGGCTAGTGGCTAAAGGATTCATACAACGTCAAGGAATTGACTATCATGAAACCTTCTCTCTAGTTTCCATGTTTAAATCCATAAGAATCATACATACCATAGCAGCTTACCATGACTATGATATTTGGAAAATGGATGTGAAAACATCATTCCATAACGGGAACCTTTAGGAAGATGTCTATATGACACAACTAGAAGGGTTTGTGACATAAGGTGAAGCCAAACGGGTTTTCAAGTTGATGAAATACATTTATGGATTGAAGTAAGCATCCAGGTCATGGAAAATTTCATTTGATGAAACCATAAAGAAATTTGGTTTCATTAAGAATGAATGTGAGCCATGTGTTTATAGGCGGTTTAATGGGAATGCGGTCGTTATCTTAGTAGTATATGTTGATGAAATATTTCTTATTGGAAACGACATACTAGCCTTACAGTCAGTTAATGACTGGTTGAACAAGTGTTTCTCCATGAAAGACATAGGTGAAGCAGCCTACATTCTTGGGATCAAGATCATTCGTGATAGATCCAAGAGACTGCTTAGACTATGTCAGGGTACATACATTGACTAGATACTAACGAGATATAGTATGGAACAATCCAAAATGGATTTTTTCCAGTGTCACATGGATTACATCTTTCTAAGAAAATGTGTCCTCAGACACAATAAGAGAAAGATGGAATGAGTAAGATCCCATACGCTTCGGCTATAGGGTTCATCATGTATTCCATGTTATGTACCAGGCTTGATGTTTACTATGCACTGAGAATGGTAGGTAGATATCAATAAGATCTAGGAGAATAGCATTGGACTGCTGTTAAGACTATACTTATGTATCTGAGAAGAACTAAGGATATGTTCCTGGTGTATGGAGGAGATGAGGAGCTTGTCATCAGAGGGTATGCTGATGCAGTTTTCAAACAGATCATAATGATCTGAAGTCGCAATCTAGATATGTTTTATGTCTCAATGGATGAGCTGTGAGCTGGAAGAGGTCAAAGCAGCTAGTTGTTGCTGATTCTATAATGGAGACCGAGTATATAAAGACTTCTGATGAAGCAAAAAAAGCTGTCTAGATTTGGAACTTTGTCCAGGAGCTTGATGTGGTGCCTAGAAGTAAAGATCGCATTACATTGTATTGTGATAACACTGCAGCAGCGGCTCTTGAAAAAAAAAACAAGGTCACATCAATTGACAAAGCACATACTCCGGAAGTATCACCTCTTAAGGGATTTCTATCAAAGGGCTAAAGTTGTAGTGAGCAGAGTGTCCACAGAAGAGAACGTGGTAGATCCCATGACTAAAGGCCTATCTCAGCAGATGTTTGAATATCATGTGAGAGATAGAGAGTTAAAGGTTGTTAGCAGTTGGCTCTAGCCCATGTGGGAGTCTGTTGGAGTTGGTGGCCTAGAACCAACTACATGGTACTTTATTCCTTAATAAATACCTTGTCACATCTAGATTGTTCTTCTGCTTGTCAATGCATGTGATAATGTCCTAAGGACAGCTGTTGCATTAATGGGTCATAGCGGATCCCTGCTATGATGAGAACCTGGAAGTGCCATAACACTGTTCTTGAATATATGTTCTATGGCCAGATGATATTATTTGAGGGACACATATAATATAGGTCATTAGGGGTGAGGACTCATAAAACATTGAGGCACCTTCTCATGGTGTGCACCCTTGGTAATATCCAGGAGGATATTATGAGAACGAGACCCGCTAGTAGGAAATCCACATTTCATAGTGTCATTGAATGTTCCTATCTGCATACGTGTGAATTGGTCCTTAGACTTTAAGAATATTATTAATGGGTATTACAACTCACACACATAGATGTATTGATGAAAACTGTGACGAAACACTGTTTGTAGTGAGGTAGGATACATTGGGTGCATCACGAGTAATACTGCATTGATAGATAATGCGAGAAAGGATTTGACCATTCTGTTCCATAAGATAAGTAGATATATCATGCCCTTTGATGGAATTGATATAGCCTAAATAAATCCATGGCCATGGTAATGTATGGGCGAGTTCAATTCCAGGAAGTAAAAGAAAGAATAATCGAGAACATGGGATGATGGAACTAGCATGAAACCCACTTGATTGGAGATATCGAGACAAAGGGATTATATTACACGGTAAGCCTTCGTAGGAGGTGACACTTCATTGCGGCGGTAACTTATTTCTCTATGGGTGCCTTGGAATGTTGCTAGATGCTAACCTTGGACTTTGGGCAGGCTCCGCCTAATGCCGCTGAGAAAAAGGCCTAGAGGGTCACAAACTAAGTGTGTCCATGTATCTCAGTTAAATATTAATTTAACAAGTAAAATAAATATTATTCCTGACTTTGGATTAATAATTATTTAAGGATGCCTGATCGCATTTATTTCAACACTTGTTATTCAAGAGAATATATTGTGGGAGAAATAATATATATTTATTAGTGAGCAATGCAGTTACATTTATTTAAAAAATCAATAGCCATTACTCAAGGTCTAATAAATAGTGGAGGAAATAAATAAAATGGAAAAATAAAAGTACACGCCGTGTATATTTATATACATTCCATGTAGTTTGTTTTTTCGAGATTCGTGAGAAAATATTTTTTATTTAATTAAATGATAATAAATGTAATATGTTGGGCACATATCATGTAATAATGATGGTAAACTGTCATTATTAAGACATGGGGTATTACTAAGAATTAAATGAAACGATTAAATGATTTTTGGCAATTAATTCATTTTATTATTCTATGTATTATAATCCCACATCACATTATTCGCATTGAGGGAGAACCATTGTTGTGCACAACGGATTGGGAAATACTCTCAAACCAAGAGAGAATTCCTTTTTAAACCATGAATGCTTTCAAGTTATGAAAGCGAGATCCTCCACCGGATCAAGGTGGTTGAAGACAGACATCGCAAGCGAAGTCTCTTCCATGCTAGCACCTGAAGATCCCTTCGGCGATGTCCAGAGATACATGGAGTAGTTGTGGATCACCGCTAGAGGAATCATGTACTTGGATTCTACAACGCAACGACGGATCACAGGATCGTGACTGGAGACTTCAACGAAGAATGAATTCCATCGAGGAAATTCTTATGAATGAATTAAATTAATTATAACCAACATATGATGATCCTATATCAATGGTTCCAGGACTCATCTTTTGTTTTTAGTTCTTCATTTTAATCCAATGATTCGGCATTTTATATCATGACAGATCTCAGATTGAACGTCATTTAACGCTAAAATTAATGTTGGGAAAACCCACAAACACACTTCTGCTGCGCCCGAAACCTAAAACTAGCACCGATCATGCATATTACTATCATGGGAGGCATTTCCTATAAAACTGTACACACACACTCATCTCCATGCCCACAAAGCTAAAAATTAAAAACTACTAAAAATGGAAATGCATGAATACACTAAAAATATCAAGTAAAAGAGTATGATAGGAAAGTAAAGTACAACAAGTGTAAAACCCTAGACCAAAAGTACAATCCCACCAAAAGAGAGTCTGAAAAAAAGTCCAACCTGTAAAGAAAGGTACTGGGACTGCAATCCGTAGCTGTAGGAACACACCTCGGCCTGTCTGATCTCACTGAGCACTGTCCGGACCTGGTCCACCTAGAATCCTGTCAAAAGCACGCTCGTCTGCACAATACATTACACATGTGGGAAAAGCCTGTGTAGGGGTGAGTATAACAATATCCAATAGGACACACTGAAACCACAAAGGAATAAAACAAGGGAAAATACCACGAAGAAAAGATACAGTCATCTCTACAGAGGATATGTTCATAGAACATATTAACAGGAATATCCAGATATACTCATACACAACGACTCCCATGAAACCACCACTAAGGTCCAACTCGAAGATTACACTAATCACGTAACAAGGAGAACACACTCCTAGGTCTGAAGAGAGAGAGAGAGAGAGAGAGAGAGAGATGAGGTACTCATTTTGGAAGAACACACTCCAAAAGTACTTGGGAACATGATGCTCAGATGAGGATCACAACTAATAGTCATGGGGTGAGACCAACAACTCAGTCTGAACTAATCCACTAAGAAGAGGATCGACACCTGGGTAAAGTTGGTCACGTAGATACCAAGAACTCTACCTAGGGTTTCAAGAATGAATAGAGGATCCGACTCAAAGTCTCATAGAGGGGATTCCAACAACTCTATTCAGGAAGTCCTGCTGAATGGATCATACTCCTGTATGTAGGAAATGATACCGGGAACCTTCAGGAGAAAGACCCAGGGGATGAACCCTATGGAAACTAGCCAAAGTCATAGAAGGAAACTAGCTCAAGCCATGTAAGATTGGTTTCATGAAGTGTAGTATGGTTACACGCCATGTTCCTTGACCCCGGGTATTGCTTGTGTAAATCGCCTGTGTCATCCGTTCTAGCTATGTAAAACTCAACTACAGGACATATAGAAGAATCACACGCCATGTTCGTTGACTCCGGGTTCTACCCGTGTAAACGTCCCATGTAATTTGGTTCATTATATAAAAATTAACTACATGGAATGTAGTAGTATTACACGCCATGTCTGAGAACCTGGGGTCTACTTCGTGTATGATGGCCATGTGCCCGTACACAGTCTTCGTCCATGTCGCCTGCCTGTGTATCAGTAGACGGCTTATCTCATGTATCTGGCCGGGTCTGGTCAGGGAGGGGTATACACGACGTGTCCCTAGCCGTGTAACCAAATCATGTCCATGTACTCCCAGAGTACAAGACAGGTGGTCCACCAACGATCACACGCCGTGTATCCCATACTACAGGCCGTGTAGTCGGGATTTTTTCAGAAACACCGTCTTCCTCCACATGCTGCGGCTAATCCTCTGGATCCATGGTTTCTCATCCGTTCATCCCGATACTCCAGTGGTTGGTTCATTTCATCATTAGAACATTGAAATGGGAGTTTTCGGTCCTTAAATTGGATCATAAACCTCGAACGATCCACTTGAAGAAAAACGCCCGAAAACTCATATCTCTCAATCCACTCCGAATCGTCTGCCGAAACCGTCATCGCACCTCCGTGACATCGCTTCGGGGTTGGATCTAAAATCACGGATCATTGTGCCCACAAACGAATGCACAACGATCGATTTCCTCCAAGAACGTGTAGAACGCAACAAAGAACGCGCAGGAGAAAGAAATACAAAGAATCAAATAAGAGGGACGAACCTCGATCATTGTTCGTGAAGATCCGGGTTCATCACCATTAGATAAAAACTACAACAATCAACATATTATAAATCTCAATTATTTGATTTCACGATAAAACCCCAAATCACACCCACCCACAAAATGATCGATCCACAGGCTAATCGGTTCGAAGATTAGTCTGTGTTCATCATAGGAAACAAGAACGTGGAAAGGAAAATCAAAATCAAACATCGTACCTGGATCTGTGGCGTTTGTTGGTGAAGATCCAGTCACCGCATCTTCTTCGCCGATGAAAATCATCATGAATGTCATCGCCGCATTGGAAGGTTTTCTCCAGAGCTTCCAGAGCTACAAAGGGTTTTAGGGTTATGAGGTTTGTAACCCTGGACCCCCCGTGCAAGCCTTTATTAAAAAAGGATTAAGGATATCTATTGCAACATATTTATAATGATTTCACTAGAGAATAAAATATTTTTATTAAATATTTTATTACTGTTACGTCCAAAAACTAGATTTCACCACTAACCTGCGCCAACCGATGTTAGGCCCCGCCTAAGGTCAAATTTCTATTCTGAATGCAATAGTGCCCTCAAATATCTGATCCAAGCACCCATACGGGAGTTATTCCACTTTTTCAGGAAAATCACATGTGCACGTAATATACTTTTTTAAATTAAATTCAAACATTTGTTATGGGATCACTGGGCCTCGAAACTGTACGCTGTCTCAAAGATTGGTCTCAAATAATTCCCATATAATATTAAAATAATACATGGAAAAAAATCCGGGACATTATAAGTATACACTTACTTCAATTTCTTGATCATCAAACTTTTATTTTTCTATATTATTTTTTTTCTCTTTCATAACTACATGCTATTATTAATTGTAGTTTTTTAGTCATAAATCTATTTTATATTTGTTTCTTTGAAGAAATAATATTCTTATAAAAGTATGTTTTGTTCCACAATGATTAATTTTGAGATATATTTTTTCCATTCACATGTTTTGAATATTTCTTTGTGGGAAATCCATTATATTTTTTTCTTATAATTAATCAAGAAAGTTTGAAGTAAGGTTCCATAATTTTACACAGTGAAATATCTAAGCTATATTTGTCCTATGAACTTTCCATTTGAACTCTTAAAATTTTAATAAAAGAATTAAAATACATTTTCATCCTTATTCACAATTATAAAATATTTTACTAAAATATTATTTATCACCATACATGTAAATTTATGAGTCTTATTTATTTATATTTGATCATTTCCATTTCATTTGATCGAAAATACAATTAGTGTGTTTTGAATAATATCTAATATAAAAATAATTGGATCATTCTCTACATGTGTCAAAACCTATATACTTTATTAAAGTGGAAATCTCCTAGGAATATGTGTCATGATTTTTATATTATTAAGGGTTTCTTAGTTTCTACACATGTACTCCACAATAAAACATACCCAATCATTAAATCCAATGATAGATTAATTATATTTCATCCTAAAATATTTAAATTTTTTCTATAAAACCATAAATTTATATTCATGTGTATTTTACTTACCTTCATATATGTTTTTTAACATTTCCCAAATTGATAAAGATTATTTACACAACATCATAATTGTATACATTTTACTAGAAAAATATTAAACAATCATATTTATTCTACTAGCATGTGTATCTAGCTCTATAAAGTCTTAATTGGATAAATTACACTTTCATTATTCAAAAAAATTACATATATGAGAGATATATATAAGTTTCCATCCAATTATTCAATTTAGTTCTGAATTTGATTCTACTATAAAAATAAATCATTTCCTTCAATTTTTTTAATTGAATTTTTATTGACATACTATTTAATTATTTCAATGATTTAGTAATCATTCAATTCTGAATAATTCACTAAAAAAACAATTTTTGGTCCTGAGTGTGGATAATACACTATAAGTGGGGTTTAATTACAATATATTGATTTCAAGAGACTAATTAAACGATCATTTAAATATTTAATAAAAAAAATAATCAATCCCACATAATGAAAATTTGGTCAAATTATTGAATAAGGTGGATACACAAGTTACATTACATTGTTCACCCACAAAGTGATTTTTCTATATAGCATACACTAGTGATGCGAGAGTGTAAAAAAAATACACTAAATAAACTAAATATTCATTAAATATTTGGAGACAAATCATTGTAACTATATGATAATGAACTTGATGATGGAATATTTTTCACATCTCTCTACAAAAGGAAATATTATTGCTCATCTTAGAGACACTGTCACCATCAATGTACCAATAATGAACATTAATAAAATAATTTTTTAGTAGTATTCTATTACATATACAATATGATGAATATATATGACCTTAATATGAGATGAAATATTAGATAACACTTCAAATTTTATAATATGATTGAAAATTAAACTCACTCATTACACATGATTAAAAACTGATCATCTTCCCCAATTTTATAATATGTGATATCTGAAATGATCAAAGTTAATTTCTATTTTCCCCTCTATTATGATATTAAGTTTTAAATGATTATTATGGGTATATTCATATATAATCATCCACTAAATCATTGTAAAGGGGAATACATATAAATCATAATTGATCTCCCTAGTGGTAGGAAACATGAACCAAAGATATTTTGTTTCAACTTTTTCCACTACCACATGTATGGATTCACTACACTTTTTTTAAAGTTTAAATAATCTTTAGAAACAAAGTGGAAACCCATAAAATCATTAATTTACCACAAATATCACAATTTTAGATCATGGAGCTCACATTTTCCATGTTATAAAACACCTTTACCAATGTAATTGTCCAATTTTTTATGAATTTGTAATGAAATGAAATATTATAGGTCTTGTTACCAATTTTGATAAAACAATAGAAATCCTGATAAAAAATGACTTCCTTTATGATAATTTTTGAGTCAATAATGTTTCTTTATGAGTTCTCCATTCCCCTATGTTTTGAAAATCACAAACACTCGATCTTAAGAAAAATCATATTTTCCCTAAGCATTATCTTATTATGGAAATTTTTCCTTCCTCAAGAAAATTTAACCTTTACCTATTTTTTAATTGTTATTTTAAATCTAACTCTTTTATTTTTAATGGTTAAAATTAGATTTCATATCAAAACCCACAGAATACTATAAATCCATAGTTTTAGTGCTTTTTTTTTCAGGATTTGATTTTAGGTTTCAAATTTAGAATCCAAATTCCTCAAAATTCAGACTCTGAATTCCTCAGAATTCAGACTCCAAATTCCTAAGAATTCAGATTCTGAATTCATTAGAATTAATATTCGGAAGTCTACAGAATTCAGGTTCTGAATTCTTTGGAAAACAAAATCTGAATATCTATGATTTATAATTTTTAAATTGTTACCTTCATAAACACTTTAGTTATATTTTTCCTTAGACTCCAAAAATATATTTGGTTAAGAAACATTATTTTTCTTACACTTGTTATAGTTATTAAATGATGTCATACATTTTGTTTCAAAAAAACCGTTGTTTTAGTGACACATGTAGAGGTCCCTCCGAGATATAATGAAAAATATGACCGCTGGTGGAGGGATCCGACCATTGGAGAAATTATTATAAATAGGAGATCATTTGAACGTTCTCAATACAGCTGAGGAATGATCCATTACTCTAGAGATTGCATGATGCTGAAGTTATTTCTAGAGAGAGAGACTCTCATTCCATGTGTGTACTGAACATATTGTTTAGCTTGCTTCATGTGACTCTAATTGTTACTGTGTACAATTGAAGATTTCCAGGGATAGGAGTACATAGGTTCCAATTACCTTAATTTTCAATGACTTCTTTGAATAGGAAGATAGAGGTGGCGAATACCTTGAAGTTCGAGGGCTTGTGGGGATAGCAAAATAGAATCTAATATTCTTATCTAGGGATTACCCTAGTGTGGGTAATATAGACTTTCTTTAACGTATAAATCAAGGGACCTTTATCCAAAGTTTTTGGATACCCTACTCTTTGGGTAAAAATAATTCATACTTGTTACTAGTTTGATTTCATGTTTATATTCCATTGTATTTTGATAAAAGAACAAAGTATAACTATCTTATACTTTCTTTTTCTTTTATGTACTCTAATTATGTAAGATTATATATGATTTAAGGTAGAATAATTTACTTGTAAGCTTTCTTTATGTTTCATTTTCAGAACCACATTTCCAAAACCTAGAATGTTTGTAAAACTAAAAGAGTTCTTGTTAATTTAACTTGTTTAACCTTATTAAACATAGTTTTCTTTATGGTTAAAAATGAATGTTTTTAAACTTAGAATTCACCGTCTCTTGTAATTGATCATCTAAATTCATATTTTGTTCCTATAATAAAGATAATTCTAGTTTCACATGTTAATTCATAATAATGAAATTATTATTATCTACATGATATCATTTACATTAATATACACTTTAAAATCTCATTTCCGTTAATAGTTTTTATCATTTTGAAAATAAAAATTTTTATACATAAAGAATATAATGGAATAAATTTTTTTATTATAGGGTTGAAATTTCTTTTTTAAGAATCGTTATCACACTATAGAATTTGATATACCAGTTCTAAAACCTATTATTTTATTTCCATTTTTTTATTCTTATCAATGATTTAAAATTTCATGTTTCAAAATGGCATAAAATGTTGTTTACCTTATTGAAACACCATGATCCCTAGAATATATAACCTAGATTTTTCATTTTGAAAATAAATATGGGCATGATTTGGACTTGTAAAAAACTATAAAATATTTAATGAATAATGGTCACTGATACACCATTTATAGTGATACAATAATTTATATATGAATACATAATAGTATTAATTAAACTATATTGGATTCCTGATTATAGTAATGTTACTAATACTCCATGTAACTGTTCACTATTAAATTTAGGATCATTTTAGAGGATGTCAACATCATTATTTCAACATGAATTTAGCATAAATACTCAAGAAGATTCTTGATAACATAAACTATGTGAAAAATGTAATGTCAGTTTTAAAAGGAAAATATTCCCAAATAAATATTAATATAATTAATTCTAGTTTCATACATTATAATGATAAATATTGTGGATTTACAAGCAACTTAAAATATTTTCATACATATATAACCATTATATAGTAAAATATTATATTATTCTTAGATTAATAACATAGATATTCTCTAGATATAGAGTTAGAGACTCAAATGATCACATTCATGGATATAATCATTACTCAAATAATCTGAAGGGAATCATTCCAATATTTTTTGGATTAGTGAAAGTAAAAAAATTAATTAATATATAATAATGAATTTTTTATTACCAAATGTATCATATATAGGTGAAACATGAATCTTTTATGAATTTATGGAAAAATTAACAAGTCTATATATTGATTATTATTAGGAAATTTATTTAAATATAAAGGAAAATGCTAACCCTCAAGGATAATTTTTTAACATCTATTTTATTCATTTTAACTCTATAAGAATATTAACTTTTTTAATTGTAATTGGATATTAGATAATAAGGATAATATTATAAAAATATATAAATAAATTATATACAAAATTTATTTGATGAAATATTAGTATTTTAACTAAACACCCTAAGATATTTATTAATTTAATGAATATACTCTTTTGAGATCACCTTGGAAAACTTTTGGTTGTAAATATTGATGAAATTTATCATTTTTGAAAACTTTATATGGAGAATGGGAATAAAATAATTATTATGGGAAAATAAAAAAATAGTGGAGTTTTGTAGTAAATTTAGTAAATATGATTTTTGGTTATCTAATATTAATATCTAGGCGAAAATTATAATTAATAAAGGATAATTAATTGATCCATTTTCGCTATAAATAATAAACAATGATGTCTTATTATTATCATTAGAACAAATATTTTATTTTTTTATTTTTTTTATAATTACATATCATTCCCAAAAATGTTTATAATGCCTTAAGAAAATAATATTTTGACCGAGGATTATAAGAAAAAATTTATGACGTAAATTAATATTTTTACAGTAAAATACTTATAACATTATATTTGTGATGTGGAAATTATCTCATCTAAAATTTATTTTCATAGACTTTTGTCAAATTTTTTTGATTTTTATAATGAGAATGTTTTATAAAAATCAATAGAAAAATTGATGAAACAAGATCAAAATTATCATTAATATAAGATGGTGAATGTTTTTGAAAACCTTTTTCACAACGATAAGTCTATATTTCAATTATTCTAATGGGGTGATATATATGTATATATATATTCAGTATTTTATAGGTTATATAAACACATAACTAACTAAATTCATGATATATGAGATTTACCAATGTTACTATATAACATAATTTCCCCATTTATTTTTACTCTTGAATTTTAAAAAATTTCAATGATTAATTAATAATTGTTTTCATAATAATAATGGTCACCATCCCCCTAATAATAAAAATGATTCAAATTGACTAATTCACATGGAAGTTATAAAATATAGATAAAAATAATATGTAATGTGACTCAATTTAACAATAAAATACTGATTACAAAATCCACATTAATTTAGAAGGTCAATGAATTTTATTTTTAAATTCATATATTTTAAATAAAATAGAGGACTTAAATTTTGGAATGTCGATTAAATTTTGATTTATTCTAGATGAAATCGTCAGATATATATCAATAAAATATGAAAATACTAGGACAAGGAATAAGATAAATTAAAATAAGTATAATGTATTTATGAAACCTTCTTTTGGGATGGTATAGATGTAGGGTAATATTAAGGGGAATATGTCACATGAATCAAAGATTTATTAACTAGAAACATTTATATACGAATTATTTATTATTATATAACTAATTAGTTCTATTTTATATATATATATATAAAAATTATACTTGATTTTCATTTCACATATCCATTTAAATGTTTTCATGAGACTTAATGGTATCCTATAACTAATAGAATTAGATACTTATTAATGGTTCACACCAATGATTTTCAATTGTTTTATTGTAATTTTTTTGGTGAATGATTGAAATTATTAATGTCCAAATATAGACGAATTGTTAATGATAATTTTCAAAAACCATATTGATATTATATTTTCAAAAAATATTATTTTTTAAGGGTGGTATAATTAATATGTACCATGGGTTGATTTTTCACTCGACATTAATTTTAACTCATCAATTCAGATCGAATATTATGAAATTTTAGATGTCATAAAATTTAAACAATTTATAAGTTATGATGAATAATTTCAATTTAAATTATTTTGTCTAGAATTAATAGAATAATTTTTAGAAAAAGAGTTTCAAAATATCAAAACATTTAAAAAAATTGTTTTAAAAAAATACTATGATAATATCACAAAAAAAAATCAATCCCAAATTGAGGAAAATTTAGTCCTATTTGTATAAAATAATAATGGAGTAATAATAGTTAGTATGAAGGTAAAACTACAAAGAATTTATGTTTATTCATATTCAGTATTACTGTGAATTTGTGAAATGAATTATTTATTTGGCCCAACCAAAAAAATGTTAAAGATAAGGACATATTAAATTATGTTTTATTAATATTATATATACTCTATATTAAGTTTTTTATTTTTAGTAAATAATCTTTTTACAGAAGAAACATAAATTATTTATAGTAAATTTGTATAAATATGTCAAAAACATTATTATTATTATGTTAAATTGGATTATAACTTCAACTTAATAGAGATGTATTATATAATTGGTAGATACAACTACTTAATATAATATTATAAAAAAATAATTTAAAAGAGAAAATTAGTGAATCAGATGAACCAATGCAGCTGATGTACCCATATTTATTTATGGTTGGAGTTAAAATTTAAATTAAAAATTAAATCATTATAAAAGGGGATAATGTCAAAAAAGTAGAAAATAAAATAAATAAATAAATATAATTCACCACATTAGATGAAAAATTAATTGATTATTATTTTATTATGTTATTAAAATATTAATTAATGATATAAAATAAATAAAATTATATGAAGAAAATTTTAATTGTAGATAAAATTAATATTTTTTTTAAATATTATATTCTCTAGAAATTAATAATAAGAATTTATATTATCATATTAATTATTATATAAAATGCATCTAAATATAGAAAATGTTTTACTGAATTAAAATTATATATTTCATGTGAAACCAAATGTAAATGTATGTGATATATTAGAGAGTATAGATTAGAAAATTTGATGAATATGGGTGTTGGAATAGTATAACTATTATTGATATAATTATATAAAAATAAAAATCACATATATTACATTAATATTTATCATAATCCATGTATTTCTAAAAATAATAAGTTTTGAGTTTTGTTAATTAAGATAATTAAACACTAAAAATATTATAAATGAATTTTTTGAGATATTTATGTAGACATGTCCATGATTTATAAATCTTTCAACCTTAATAATGTTCTTTTCTTCTTGAAATTTTTAAATAACAAAACGATAAACAGGAAATTCATATAATGGATTCATAAAACTATTCATATGTTTGTCGATTAATATTCATCCATAATTAAAGGGTTAAGGGATTAAATAATTATAATTAATTTAAGAATCATCTAAATGAATGATAAAAATATATTTCATAATAATTATTTATGGTAAACCTGTTATTAATGAAAAAATAGAACCAAATAAATTTTTCTGCACATTGGATTCATTCCACCCCATAATATGGAAAAAAATTAAAACTCATACCGTTAATGTTTCGATGTAGGTATATATTTTTTTAAATATTTTATGGAGGGGTTTTTTTATTTAGGAGAATATTATAAAATAGTTGAAGTAAATGTGTTTATTATATCATTAATAATAACTATATTTAAATAACTATTTAATGAAACAATTTTTCATTCATTTCAAATAAAATTATTTATGATCAATATTTGGAAATGGTATCATATATATAATTGAATAAGGTGTCATTCATAATGAAATTAAATAATTTTTAAAATAAATCTAAATAATTTGGAAATATGATAATGTTGGATCATATTATGTTGGAAGGTACCCTTGATGAATATAATGAGTGATTTTAATGAATAAAATGAATACTATGATTCTTACATAAATTTTTTATAGTCTAGATCATGCTATCACTTTTGAAAATTAATATTTTTTTATATTTTTTCCTAATGTTCAAACAATTCTTCTTTTAGACCACCATTTAAAAAGGATTAATTCATATAAAATTGAAAAATTTTATTGTGTATTATATATTCTATAATAATAATAAATTTTATAACCTATATCCTCTCATGTGTGATAAAATTCTCTTCAAAATATATCCCATCCACTTGTGAATAACATTTTAATACCAATATATCTTTATTCTTTAACACCTTAGTTTTTTCATTAATTTTTTTTCTAAATAAAATATTGATACTTATAACATTTTACCTTAAAGTCATGGTATAAGTTCCCAAGTATCATTATTCTCAATATGGTAAAGTTATTTACTTATTAAATAGATTTTGAGGATAATTTTAATCCTTCATGTTTTTGGTTTACAGGGGTGTTTGTGTGATTTAATGAAATTGATTCTTGATTTTATTGCTAATTTTTAAAATAAATTAATATTTTTTTGAAAAACAAATTTACTACTATATTTATGTTTTGGAACAAATTTGGTGAAATATTTTGACTATTTAGATTTTTATAAACTACTTTAATTTGTTATACTAACCCTATTATTTTATAAAAATTTTAGCTAACAAGATTTTGGTTTTTGTGCATGGTTAAAAAATTATATTGGGGTTTTATATTAGTTTTTATTCTAACTGTTGAACACTCACCCCAATGGACATGTAGACATTATTTTCTATGATATAGTAAAAGGAAATGTTACTTAATTCACTTGGGGAGCACCATGATATTGCCTATCATGTATGTTTAGAGATGTATCTTGGATGATTTTTCATATCTTGTAGTTTAGAATGGTTCCACCTTTTTTCCAGAGTCTATTATTTCTTTAGATTTTTATCCATTTTGATTAATTTTATTTATTTTGATACTCTAATATAGTATTTTTTATTCCTTTTAGCTGTTATAAATTATCTTATACATCATTATATGATTTTCAAGTTCATTGTTCACATGTTCATCTTCATCTTGGTTCTTTTTTATGGCTGTGTTCATGTGTCTAATGTAAAATTTTTCCTCCATTAGGTTTTCATGATAAACCCTTGACAATTATTATTAAAAATTGGTGTTCATGGAATGTCACTTGAGGTCTGAAGCACCAACCACTTGACCAGAGCCAATGGGTTAAGTGAGGATGTTTCAAATGGTATCAGTTTTTTGGTCCTCGAGTCATTTTGACAATAAAGAGATAGTATCCATAATGACTTTAAATTTATAAAATAAAAAGACATAACAACCCTTTTTATGTTAAATATCGTGTTACTAGGGTAGTATGTGTGAAAATAGTATTCTAAAACACTTATAGTTATTTATTTAACTCATCACCAAGGGTTTAGTTAATTAGTGTTAGATACCATGTAATAGTGAAGAGACTTACTAATATGAAATCACTGTAAAATGGTTATGTGATTTTGATACTATGATACTAAGACAATTTTTACATGATATATATTATTTATCTATAAATGTAATGATTAAATATGAAATTAATTGGTAAATATTGATGTGGTTTTTATAATAAAAATGCCTTCATGGAAAACAAGAAACTAGAGAGAGGGTTTAACATAGAATCTAGTTCTACCTGAACCACAAGTGGACTATAAATAAGTTTGGAGTATTGTATAGGTATTACAAATGATTGATGAAGGATCACAGGAAGAGGAACATCCTCACATAAATCACACATTGGATATCCTTATGTAGAATCCACAAATATTTTTAGGCGATTCAAAACAAAAAAAAGTTAATGTTTGGGTAGGTATATAATTTTTCTTTGACATTGTCAGAACCCTAACCGAGATTAAAGTTAATCTAGTGACATACATTATAGAGGATATAAAAATATAGCGGTGGGATTGAAATCCCAAATTGATTTTGGATTAGAACCTTACTTTTAAAAGGTTTAATGAGATGTTATATAAAATTTCTTATCCTCCCATATTATTGATGGTGAAGATAATAGATTTCTTCTCTATAAGTTAAGTAAATAATCTAGTGGATAAATATTCTAGTCAATCCACTCCCCTTTTCACTTTTCACTAGAGGTAGTAGCTAGTGAAACACTAAAGTCCCAAATATTCGAGAAAATAATATTACATAATGTAAGCTCAATGTAGTTAAGTTCTATATGAAGGATTATATTGAAATAATGAACAAGATTATTTTCATAGAGTGATATTTAAAAGGGAATATCTATGGAGAAGACACCTTTTTACATCCAAGTGTTTTTCAAAACTCCAATTTAAGGAAAAATATTTAAGAGAGGGATACTCACTAGGTATTAGGCCATTAGAGTACCCGAATAATGGATAAGTATCTTATCCATGATGTTATAGTAATAAGATGAGATTATTTATGTCTGGATCTCTTCAAAATAGGAATATAGACTATACTATGAAACCAAAGAACTCCCACAATTTAGCAAGAAATGGAATCTTAAGATGTATTTTAATAGAAATCCAAATTTAATTGGGGAGATTAATCTACCAAGCCTCAAGATTCATATGATCAAAAATAATAATCTCATCAGAATAGTAATGATACCAAGAATTAGGTGAAACATGATAACTCTTGGAACTAATTGGGGGCCCAATAGATACCTCATTAGGGGAGAAAGAGTAATTCTATTGGGCTGATAAAAAGTTATATAAAGATGATTAAAATATTTTGACTGAGAATCCAATACCATCCATGGTGAGATGTACAATCCTTTCAAACTTGACTCTTATATTTGTTTTAATTGATAATATTTTTTCACATTTCTTATAATATGGTAAAAAATTATGGATTTCACATCAAGATTATGCCTAACATCATGAGTATTAGGACACCTTTAGTGTAGTGAGAGTGTAGAGGATTCATATGTCAATCACGTTCTATTACCACTAATGTGGGGCAGTTTATTTGGGAGTTTATGGTATTTGATATATATATTTTTTATCTCATCATTATAATATATTGTATAGTGAAATTAAAACACCACAATTATTTATGTGATTAAAAAGTGACATTTTCATCCCTTGAAAACATCGTTCGTGTATTCAAGGGGGTTGGGATAATAATGATGGTAAATGAGGGAATTTGTTAATAGTGGAAGTAACTATATCCAACTAGTTAATAACACTAACATTGGGAACTTCAGATGATATTGAGAATAGTATTATTCATATATTTTTAGTCTAATAACCAAACACATTCTAGAATAATTTTTTAGTATTACCACCCCAAGCAAAAATCAACTTTACTATCAACTTAATTCGAGGAAAAATTCCTATTTTATATTTATTATATATAATTCCTCAAATAAGGTTGTGAGAATTAAAGGTCCATCTTGAAGAATTATAATGAAATGGAATCATTATATCCATCAAATCTTCTTAGTCTACTCAATTTATATTCAAAAAGAATGAAAATGGTTCACTCTAATTATATGTTCATTACCATAGATTGAACCAATCTATAATCATGATTCGATATCGACTTCCACCCATTAAGGATCTATTTGATCAATATAATGGATTCAAGTGGATCTATAAGATAAATATACAATTTTGATACAATCAAATCACTGATAGGATAGAGTATATTCTTAATATAGTATTTTTCATGTTCTTATAAGAACTATGAAATTTTATTCACCCCCTTTGATATGAAACATGCACATGAGGTTTTCATGTCACTGATGAACTGTATCCTCTATGTGTACCTAGAATATTTTTATGTGTGGTGTTTTTGGATAATATTTTGGTTTATTTTATGAATAGGAATGAAAATGAGGATATCTTTGACATTTTTTTGATAATATTGCATGGAAATCGACAATACAATAATTTTTTACATGAAAATTATAGATTCAAAATGTTTCTTTTCAGTGAAATGTCGTTTCTAAAGAAGGAAATTTTATGATACTAAGAAAATAAAAGTGGTCATTTCTTAGATAATATATAAGAATGGATTTATGATTTAAATTTTTATTTGATTGGAAAGCTATTATAATCTCATCATTCAGGATTTTTCATGGATTTGTTTTCTTATAACTATGTGGGAATGAAGGTAATTCCACTCAAATGGGTTGAAAACTATTGGAATTTATTCTAGGATATGAAAACTAGGATCACCTAAACACTCATACTCATACTTAAAAAAACATTTTAGGGTTATTGTGCTTATTATAATGTGGATGGATCATATATGTGTTGTGTTATCATTCATGAATATCTTATCATTGTTTGTGGATCCAGGTTGTTAAGAATAAATGAGAAGAATTACCCGATGCATGACCTGGATTCAGCAGAAGTGGTCAGTGCCTTGAAAAAACATCTAATTATTCTATTTGGAGAAAATTTAATAGTATTCATTGATCATAAGATATCTAAGAATAAGTTCTTATGGGAGAATATAAATTAAGGCAACCATGATTGATGTAGTATATTAAAACTATGTAATTTCATTTGATGTATACACATGGGAAATGGAACATAGTGGAAGATACTTAGATTCATATGTTTATAGAGATGTTTTTAGAGAATATCACGAATAATGGTAGTTGTTGAGAAGAATTTTTTATTTGAATATGTAATATACAAAAAATAATGAGAATGCATCATCCTTCCTGATCACTATGGTTTCATATTTAATCTTTTTTATAAAAGATTCTCAACAATATGATACAAATTCTATCACAATAATATCAATAATAAATGGTGGGGTGAACATGGATGGTTTGAATGAGGATTCATAACTTATTTTTCATTTTCAAAGTAGAATCATGGTGCCTAAATATTTCCATGAACAAATTCTTTCAACATATCACAATTCAAAATAGTGTATTCACTTGGAAAATATGAAAATCTCCAAAGTAATGAATTCTCATATATGGTGCTTATGAATGAAAATAATGATTATAGATTATGTTTGAAAATTCTTATGGTTTTAGCAGGTCAAGGATGAGAATTAAGGACATGCTGGTGTGCATCAATATATGCATATACCTATTTATAAATTGGATCAAATTGATATGGGATTTATCTCCATTTTAGTAAATATGCTTCAAAAACATGATCTTATTTGTGTAAATGTGGAAACTCTATAAATTTTTACACACAATATTCCAAATATAGAGTCTAATATTATAGCGACCATATCCTTTTACACACATTATTACATTATTCTAAGAATCATTCACCATTAAATACAACCAAGGATCAAAAAGTCTTGTGTATTTAGAATATTAGGTACATATTTAGAAACTATGAAACCAAAATAAAAAAAATATTTTATTCAATATCCATAATGATCTAATAATTAAATTTGATCCCTTACATATATATAGTATAAAATATGGAATACATGAATAAATGGGATGATCTAAACATCATAGTAAAGGAATAAGTATAAGAATAAACATAACAAAAGGGTTATAATACATAACATGATAACATAAAAGGAATAGAACATGAATAAAATAAAGAATAAATACATTTATAAAATTGTAATATATCACCATGAAATCATAGGAATGTAGAAACAACATATAACATGACTTAAACATGAGTCAAGGCTAGTTTCCAAGATATTGTGGACAATGTCCCATAAAGGTTTCTGGTTCACTCCCTATCCCAACATGAAGTATCATGAGACTAAACATTAACCAATTCATTGGATTTATATATTTCTTCACCCATTATAAATTATTCATGAATATTTATACCTCATGAAGAATCATATGTAAGGAATCAAACATAAACATAAGGGTTTCCCATGAAAATAATTGGGTATCATATCAAAAAGAATAATATAAGAGAATATAAAAATGTTGTCCATGAAATAAAGGATTTAAATAATAAATATACATAATTAAGGGAAAATATTCATATATCATTATAAGTGATCTCAAATTGAAGTTAATATAAGTAAAAATATAGTTTAATAAACTTTTGAAATAAAACATTTTCGTGAGGTTTAAGGAAAATATTAAAGATTCTTTAAAATAGACAAGACATAATTATTTTTATAAAACAAAAAAATTAACCAAAATATTTTTTAATGATAAAATGAGTGATTTTATAAAAATAATGTTGTATTAAATCATATTATGGAGAGAACATGAAAATAGGTAAAAAAATTGGGAAGTTACATTGAATTGGGTTTGCTTATCAGGAAGAATTGAGAAGAGAACCTTTTTAAAACATGTATTTCCCCATAAAATAATGAAGATATGATATCTATACATGAGTTTGAAACATATAAAAAAAGTTTTTAATAATTAAATAAAAATTAAGAAATAATTACAAAGGGGTAAATAGGTAGAAAACGTAACCCCAAATAAAAATGGAGGGTCAGAAAAAATCCCTTACCATTTGTCTGAAACAGTTCTTCACATGTACTTAATGTCTTTAATAATCAAATTATATTAATTAATTAATAATTAAAGAACGTATTATACATTAAATTTATTTATTAGTGTTTATTATGTTCATTTAAAGACTTTTTATGGGTTATAGTGTTCAATTTCATCGTTTAGGAGTGTTCATTTTCTTAGTTTTCACAATCGAGTCACTTGTATAAGAAAACAAAAGTTAATGTAATATGAGAATAAATATTTAGAAATGAATTTATGTTTTATTAATAAAAAACAAAAGATTAAATGTTTATATAAGTCATCTAGTTATTTGGGTTGTTGATGAATCATTAGATAAGATGTTAGTGAAATAGTTTGGATTATTTTTGGCAGTTTTCCCCTACAACGAATTTATTTTGTTTTATTATTTAATATTATGTGTATAAGTTAGTTCCAAAAAATAAAATAAGGTTGTAAAATTAATTTTAAAATCTATTTTAACCATTATAATTGTTTTAAAACCATCCTTGAGGTCAGTAAATGAAAATGAAAATTTTTTATTCTTAAAGGCGATAAATTAACACCTCACAGATGAAATTTTCATTTTTAGAATAAAAGGGAGAGGAGAAGGGATTTGATGAAGGATCTTACATTAAAAAAATAAATTTATAGTATATATATGATACTAATGTTATTATTGCAATTGGATGAGGGGAGGTGAGGATATAATAAGAAAATAAAAGAACTTGGAAAGTAATAAAAAGAAAAGGAAATAAGATTTTAACCTCTTGAATTTCTCCTCCTTGAGAACCTCCTTGGGGAAAAGGATTTTCTCTTTTGATTAGAACAAAGGATCTTGGACATAGGGGAGAGTCTTGGTAGGATTATTTTTTAGAACTTGGATAATGCTCTAATCTTTAATGGTGTGAGGATAAGAGGTGGTGAGGGGTGATATTTATAGTGGATCATAAGAGTGTTTTCTCATTATTTTATTCCTTAGTTTATTATTTTTGGCTCATGAATATGAATTATTTTAGAATTATAACAAAATATATTAAAATAATCAATGGTATTTCTATATTATGGGCTTAAATCATCCATACATCATCTATGACTTAATAATTCACGTATTTATGTTTTATCATAAATTCTCATACATTATTATTCAAAAAATTCATGTGTTTTAGAGAAATCCCAAAAATTCACCCGAACCATTTTCTAATGTATATAATTCAAAAATTGAATCCATTTTATGAATATAATTTTCAATATATGAGAAATTTTATTTTTAAATAAAATCATCATTTTTTTGAAAAATACTAATTTTAAAATTCAACTAATTATATGACACTTTGAAAAATTAATTACAGTCTTATAAAATTATCTTATAATCATAATAAACAAATATTAATTTCTGAATAAATTTTTTGAAAATAAAAATTCTTTTAAATTATTAAATTATTCATAAAATTGTCAATATATATGTATGACTGACAAAAATACCATCACTTATTTTTTTATTTTTAAAAAATTTATTTACTTATTACATGAAATAGATACATCATATTTTTATTCAAAATATACCTCAATTTTAATTATAATTTCATAGGTGATGATACTTTTATATTGGTCAAATTACTATTCCTAATGGCCATATTTCAATTCCTAATGGTCATATTACTATTCCAAAAGTCATGTTACAATTTTATCAGTATAATTTTCTTAACTTCTAGAAAAACATCTTATTTTATTCATTATTCATTTATAATGTTTGTATTGTGTTCTCTATGTGATTTTATGTGATTTATACTATAAAAATAATTATGATATAGGAATTTCCATTGATTGAATTAAGGGTCATTACATAATTCTTTCCTTATAAAATTTTACCATTAAATTTTTATTTTACATACTATGTTTAAAAATGGTGAGGGTACTTCTCCTTCAATTGTTCTTCTGCTTCCCATGTTGCCTCTTTGTAATTATCGTTCCTCCATAGTACTTTGACCAAGTGATTAACCTTTTTGCTTTAAACTTTATCTCTACGATCCATGATCTTTAATGGATAATCCTTGTATGAAAGATCATTTTCCAACTATGCCATACTTGAATTCAGTACATGTGAAGGATTCAATATGTACTTCTTTAAGAGGGATACATGGAATATATATTGTACTTAATACATTATAGGTGAATGTTCTAGTCGATAAACCACAATTATAACACAATAAAGGTTCTTGAAGGGGATAATATAATTGTGACTCATATTTTATTTCTTCCCAAATCTCATGATCCACTTCCATAAAGATAAGTAGAGGAATACCATGTATCCAAATATAAACTCTATGTCTTATAAGTGATTTTCTATATAGATCTTCTATCCACTTTGGGATTCCTTGATATTATATTGAATGGTAATCACCTTTCCTACCATTTATTTTACCATTGTAGGTCCTAGAATCTTACGTCAACTAACTTTATCCTAGCATGCTAGTGTTTTACATATTTTACCATATAAGGCTTTATATATAGAAATTTGGATGTTTTAGTGGAAAAAATTGTTGTGGAATAACTCAAACAAAGGTAGATGTTCGTCCCATCCTCTATTGAATTCCATAGAAAATGCTATCAACATGTTATCCAATTTTTGAATATTCCAATAATATTGGCCATCAATTTGAGGATTATATGTCATACTGATGTTCAGATTAGCATTTAGAGCATGTTGAAGACTTTTCCAGAACTTGGAGGTGAATCTAGGATATTGATAAGATACAACAGATAGTGGTACTCCATATAGACTAACCACCAATATGATATATATCCATGAAAGTTGATCCAGTGATAATTCCTCTCAGAACACAATAAAGTGATCTGAATTTGTAAGATGATCCATAATAACCAATATAACATTGTTTCCTCTAGATGTATTTGGATGTCCAGTGACAAATTTCATGGTGATGTTTTCCCACATCCTTGTTAGTATGGGTAATAGATGCAACATCCCTTTAGAGATTTTACTTTCATCCTTCACTTTTTGACATTCCAAGAACTTTGATGATTATTCAGTGATCTCATTTTTTATATTTTTCCAACAATAGTGCTCTCAGAGACCCCGATACATCATTACGCTCCCTAGTTGAATAGACAAGGTTGAGCTATGTGCATCACTCATAAGATATTTTTTAACTCTAGATTATATGGTACACATTTTCATGAATCAAATCTCATGACTCCCCCCTCATCTATTTTTAACTATGAGGATTTCCCTTTTCTCATGGCTTCTACATTTTTTTGAATTTTCTCATCATTTCTTTAAAAATCCTTTATTTTCTCTATGATGGATGGTTGATAAATAATTTGAGAAATTATCGATCAAGTTCCCTCCTTAGTTATTCCCATTTCTATCCTTTAAAGGTCTTAAAATATTGGATCCTTATCAATTTTAATTATTGATAAAGATGAAAGATCCTTTCTACTTAGAGCATCCACCACCTGATTTTCCATACGAAGATGGTATTTGATTGATCAGTCATAATCCATGATGAGCTATAACTATATTCACAAGTGAATATTAATATCCTTCTATGTGAATATATATTTGTGTCTCTTATGATTAGTATATATCTCACACTGCTCCACATAGAGATAATGACACTATATTTTCAATGCAAAGATCACAGCCGCCAACTCTAGATCACACATGGGATAGTTTTTCAAATGAATTTTAAACATACTTAAGTCTTAGGATATAATTTTATCATTCTCCATCTGTACACAACTGAATCACCTCTTTGAAGAATCACTATACACCACAAATAGTAACCCACTTTTCAATAGTGTGAGAATTCGTGTAGTGATATGCCTCTTTTTCAACACCTTGACATAGTCTCAGATTCATTAGTCTAGAAAAACTAAACTCCCTTCTGAGTCAACTTGTTTTTTGGGTTTGAAATTCAAGATATGTTCTCAAAAATCTTTAGTAATACCCAGCTAAATAAGGGAATCTAAGGATCTCTGTTATAGATGTTTTCTTGGGCCACTCTTTGATTTTATTTGTATTGGAGGGGTCTGCATATATTCTTAGGCTGGTGATAACATGACCCAAGAATTATATTTCCTCTATCAAAAACTCACATTTACTATAATTTTCATAATGTTTCTCCATTAAAAAAATCTTTAGCTTAGAATTCAAATTCTATTTGTGTCCCTCCTTGCTCTTAGAGTATATCAAAATATTGTCAATAAAGACTATCAAATTTTTTTAAGGTAATCTCTCAAGTCTCTATTCATAAAATCCATGAAATTTCTAGAGAATTAGTGAGTATTAAGGAAATCACTATGAAATCATAGTTTCTATAACTTGTTCAAAAGGTAGTCTTGGGAATATATTCATACCTCACCTTTAATTAGAAATATCCCGATCAAAAGTGAACCTTAGAGAAATTACTGGCCCCACATAGCTGATCAAACAATTCATCTATCTGTGGAAAGGGATACTTGTTATTTATCATGATTTTTTTGAGATCAAAATAATCAATTCATTAGCACATTGATATATCCTTTTTCATGACAAAGAGGACTGACTCACCCCATGGTGAAGAACTTGGGTGTATAAAACCATTTTCCAGATTCTCTTATAACTACTTTTTTTTCCTTTCTGATCAACAGTGTAAATTCTATATGGTGTCTTTGATATAGTTTGAGATCCAGGAATAAGTTAAATTGAGAACAGAACCTATCGATCAGGAGTAAGACCAGGAAATTATTTAAGGAATACCATAGTATAACCCCTAATGATCAGAATGTCTTCAAGCATGATTCTCTCATTATTTTCTATCATTTGATCAATATATGCTTTCTCATAAGGAAAAAATATCCACAATTGAGATGAGGATTCTGAAAGATATTTATCTTCCTCCTTACACATATACAGAATTAAAGGATTCCTTGTGATGTGAACATTGATCTCCCTTTCCCGACAGCCGATGATGTCTTTTTATAAAGATAGAAAATTCATGCCCAATTTTGCATCAAACTCTACCAATGTAAGTAAAATTACATTCTATGGGAGGTTCACTCCACATAAATTAACTAGTAAAGTGTTATATAATTTGGATGTAATAATTTCCCCATTTGGAATACTAAAAGATAACTCAACCTCCATATTATAAGGTGGTGTTTGAATAGTTCTAATAAAATTGCAAGATATGAAAGAATGTGTAGAACCAAAATCAAATAGAACATTCCATATTATTTAATGAATAACCAGCATAACTATCACCACAACCTTGTTCGACTCCACCTCAGTTGTAGTGATAGAATATTCCCCTCCTTTATCCCTTCGAGTTTTTTATTGTAGATAACCTCCAAAAACCCTAGTTTTAGGGTAATGGCTCGCATAATGACCATGTTACTTTCAGTTGAAACACCACACTACTGGATGAGTGTTGATATGGAAATTCATTTATTATTCTGAATTAGTGGGATTATTCATATCCCTTTGGTAGTTATTATCCATATTCCCTTATCTTTTACATTTGAAGCATATTTTTGTTCCCTTTAAGTAGTTTCTAGGATACTTCTACCCACAATTTTGACACGTGGGATGTTTGTTCTTCTTTCCATCATAGGATTTATCAGTTGATCCACCCATATTAAACTCCACTTTCCATTTTTTTCACCAGGCTCATCCGACCATTGAGATTCAATGATCTCTATTTCAACATTAAGGGCTCCAAGGACAATCTTCTTATAACTGTTGAAGTCTCTAATCACCAACACTTTTCATAGACTTAGATTTATTCCACTAAATAAGAGATCTGCCTTGATTTTGGTGTTCTTGACAATGCTACTTGTGTATCTTGGAATCCTTGTGATGTTTTCTTCATAAGATTCAAAAGACCCATCTTCCTTTTTCTTCAGTCAAAGGAACTCCCTTTCCATATTAATATGAAGGGTTTGGGGAAATTATTTATTGAAAATTATTATTTTTAAAAATTCCCATTCCATTGAATCAATTTCTTATTTGGAATTCATATTATTTATTAGTTTCAACCACTGATTATATTCCCCATCAAAATGGTATAATACCAACACAACTTTCTCTTTTTCTAAGCACTGGATAATAGAGAATATATTCTCAATAGAGTTAATCCATTGTTCTGTAAGGAGGTGATAAGGGGTTCCACTAAACATGGGAGGACTTTCACACATAAGGTATTCAAACACAACTATCTATTTCTTAGAAAAAGGAAGGTGTTCCATGCGATTCAAATTATTATTCATAACTTGATTTAGTTGAGGAAGTACTGTCATAAATGTTTGAGCACCTATTCCCATCATATTTTGAATATCATTAGGGAAATCATCCCATTTCATATTAAATTTATTGTTGGCACAAGTTATACAATTTAAAATCATTAAATAAGAAAAATAAATTACAATTAAGTGGATTAAATATATAGATAATAAGAACATAAAAAGAAAACATTGAACATAGAAGGATAAACTTGTAAATTAAAATTATATCCTACTTTTTGATAACTTATGTTAAAATATTGGTTATCAATGGCAATAGAATTATCCCTAGGGTTATTACTAAAGTTCTATAATCATAATCTCCAAAAATAACTATACATTTCTATTTTTCTGGCTATACAGACCCTAAAATTTTAAACAAATTATTACATGATTTTAAGCATAATTAACAATCTAATACAACCAAGGATCGTGATGTCTAGTGCATTTGGAAGATTAGGTACATATTTTTTCATCATGAAACCAACATAAAAAAAATATGTTATTTAATATTCACAATTAGATCCTAACTCTATCTGGTCCCTTACATCTGAAAAGGATAACTTGGGAAATACATAAACAAAAGGGATGATCTAAAAATCAAAGTCAGGGAATAAGCATAGGAATAAAAATAGAACATGGGTTATAATACATAACTTGATAAAATAAAAGGCATAAAAAATTAATAAAATAAGGAAGAATAAAATGAATATCATGGGAATATATAACCATGAAATCATAAGAATGTGGAAACAATATATAACATGACATAAACATGAGTCAAGGCAAGCTGTAAAGACATGGTGTAGAAAGTAGATCAAAAGAAAACAAGTTCACTCTTTGTCCCAAAAAGACATCTCCAGCGACAAAAAATTACCCAATTAATTAGAGAGATATATGGGTGAACCAATAATAACATATTCATGAATATGTATAACACCTGAAGAATCATACATAAGGAATCAAACATAAACATAATGGTTACCTATGGAAATAATTAGGTAACTTTTCGAATGGAATAATATAAGGGAATATCACAATGGTTTCCATAATAGAAAGGATTTAAATCATACCTGAAAATTCATAAGGGAAAATTATCATAGACAATGATAAGTGATGTCAAATTGAGTTTAATACATGTAAAATAGTGTTTATGAAACTTTATTAATATTACATTTTAATATGTTTTAAGGAAAATATTAAAGATTATTTAAAATAGACAAAGAATAATTGTTTTTATAAAACCATAAATAAACCATGATATTTTTTTCAGGATAAAATTAGGTATTTTATAAAAATAAATTTATATTAAATCATATTATGTATGGAACATGAAAATGGTTAATAAATTGGGATGTTCCCTTGAATCAAGTTTGCTTATCAAGAATAATTGAGATGGGATCCTCTTTAAACCATTTATTTCCTCATAAAATACGGATGATATGACCTGAGTACCTGAGTTTGAAACATATAAATAGGATATATAATAATTAAATAAAAATAAAAAAAATTACATTAGGCTAAATTGGGAGAAAGCATAACTCGATGAAAAAATGGAGATTCAGAAAGAATTCATTACCTTACATCTGAAACGGTTCTACACTTGTACTTATTGTCTTGAATAATAAAATTATATTCATTAATTAATAATTCCAAAACCTATTAAACATATAATAGATTTATTATAGTTTATTATGTTCTTTTATAGCCTTTTTTCAGGGTTAAAATATTTAATTTCATCATTTTGGAGTGTTTGTTTTATTGGTTTTCATGATCGGTTTACATGTATCAGAGTGTGAAAGTTCATGTAAAATGGGAATATATATATAGAATTGAAGATTTATGTTATTAATGAAAATAAAAAAGGTTAAATGGTTATATAATTCATTTGGTTATTTGGGGTAATGATGAATCATTAGATAAGATGTTAGTGACAACCGTTTGGATTATTTTGGATAGTTTTCACTCATAGTGAACTAGTTATGTTTTATTATTTACTGTAATGTTTATATGTTAGGTAAAGAAAATTAGGTTCTAAAATTAATTTCACAATGCTTTTCAACCATGATAATGGTTTTGAGACTCTTATTGAAGTCAGTAAAGGAAAATGAAAATTTTTCATCCTTGAAGGTGATTAATTAACACCTCATAGACGACATTTCCATTTTTAGAATAAAAGGGAGAGTAGAAGTAATTTGATGTAGGATATTACCTTAACATAATAAAATTTCATTATATATAATATACGGGAATTATTATGCCACTTGTATTAGGTTAGCTTATAAAGGAATAAGAAAACAAAATAACTTGAAAAGAAATTAAAACAAAAGGAAAGAGGATTTTTACCTCTTGAATTTCTCTACCTTGAGAACCTACATAGGGAAAAGGTGTTGGTATTTTGATGATACAAAATGATCCTAGATTTGTAATAGAGGATTGGGAATAATATTGTGAATAACTTGGAAAAGTATGAAATCTTGATAGGTGTGGGGAGAAGAGATAGTGAGGGGTGGTATTTATAGTAGAGGAGAGGGGTGTTTTCTCATTATTTTATTCATTAGTTAATTATTTTAGCTTCAGAATATAAATTTTTGAGGATTATCACTAAATATATTCAAATAATGAAGTAAATTTACATATTATGGGCTTAAATCAGACATATATTATCTATTAGTCAATAATTCACGTATTTAGCTTTTATTGAAAATTATCGTTCTTTATTATTCAAAAAAATTAAAATATTTTAGAAAAATCCATAAAATTCACAATAACCATTTTCCAATGTTTATTATTAAAAAATGGAATCCATTTTATGAAAATAATTTTCTAAATTTTAGAAATTTAATTTTTAATTAATATCATCATTTATTAAAAAAATACCAATTTTAAAACCATAAATGATTTTATGACTATTTGAATAATTAATTAAGGTGTCATAAAATTCAATTATAATCATAAGAAAAAAAATTAATTTATGATTACATTTTTTTAAAATAAAATTTATTTTATGTTTTTAAATTAATCACAAAAGTGTAATTAAATATTTATGAAAATACTAACACTTAGTTTTTTTTTGTTTTTAAAACATTTTTTTACTTATTCCATGAAATAAATACATCATATTTTTATTCATAAGGTACCTAAAATTTATTTATACTTTCATAGGTGAAGTTACTATACCTAAGGGTTTTATTACTATTCCAATGGCTGAGTTACAGTTTTATTGGTATAGGTTCTTTAACAACCTGAATACCTATTATTTAATTAATTATTCATTTATAAATTTTTTATTTTGTTTTATGTGTGATTATATGTGATTTATAATATAATACATAATTATAATAAGGTAATTTCCGTTTATAGAATTTAGGGTCATTACAAATATAGTAGAATATCTTGAAAAATTTTATATACGAGAAGTGGTCATGTTTCATAAAGTATTAGTTTCGATCATATATAATAGGGATCCTCAATTCAATTCTTGGTTTGGGTGGTCATTTCAATAGGCTCTCAGAAGTCAATTTACCATGATCATAACATATCATCCTTAGATAAATCGATTATAAAATCCCATAATTCATACGTTAGAAGATATACTCTAGTAATGTGTCTTGGACTTTAGTGGATCATGTGAGTGTTAATGACTTTTTGAAATTCTTACTAATACATGGTGATCATCAATTGGGAATGAAAGGGAAATTAGAGGCATGGTATATATTCCCACTTGCGATTCTTGGACAGATTCTAAATGTTGAATATAGGTTATCCTATTTGATAAGGATCATTTTTATTTATAATTTGTTTCTTGTATCTTAGTTGAAGAAGTAAAATATAGAACCTAGTAGTGTGATTAATTGAATTCATTTTATGATTGATATGAATGTGACTTTTATCCATGAATTCTCTCAAATTCTAGAAATATAGGAAAATAAAATTTGAGGTACAACAATTTATTTTATAATATTATTATTCTAGTATGGAAAATTTCAATATGACCCTTTTTAATGAAAGAAAATAATTTGATAATAGTGGTTGAACATATTCTTACTTTCTGAGGATGAAAATCCTAATAGTGGGGAGAGTGTAACACCCCCGGTTGGTGGTATTTTCATATTTTCTAGATTATTTAATATTATGTAAAATTATGGTTAAGACTTTGGATATTTATAGAATATATTGAAATATTTTAAAAGAAATTTTAAAGCTGTAAGTTTTTATAATTGTTGTTATAAACCGTTCTAAAGTCACTAGGAAACCATGTGAGGTGATTCGGTCACTGGGAAAGCCATGGTTGGTGAATGGTTTCAAAAAACCATGTAGCACACCCTGTGACATTGCTTTGTTTGTGATAGATCAAATTTTCATGGTTAGTGCTATCTTTTCAAACCCTGTGTCCGGAATATGTGATGATAAATATTCTGTATATAATTTCTTCTCAAAATATAGAACATTCCAAATAATGCTACATTATTCATCTACTGACATAACATATTGATTTCTAGGGTTCCTCTAGGATACTTTCTGTGACATTTGATGTTTGGAATCTAATTTTGATGATTTTTTAGTGTTTAATGATGAAAATAAAAGGTTAACCCCATGCTCATACATTCCATATTAGATCATCTCTTATTTTCTTGAACAAAACCATAGATCATAGTTTTTATACCCTTTTATATGGGATCAAATTATTTTCTATTGGGGTTTCATGGGATTTGATAGAGAATTAGTATGAATGGGTTATATCATTGGGGAAATCAGATAATAATTGTTCCAAATGAATATAACATGGGAAATTTTTCAAGCATTCCTCTTTTATTGGAATGCGAAGGATCTCTCACTTCTATAAAAATCCTATTTTTTGTGTTAAATAAAATTTATTACCAAAACTATAATAGATATCTATTATAATTTTTTCTTGTTCAAATTATTTTTTTTGAAAATTTTGGTGACACCACATGTGATTGGGAAATGACGGTTTTTAAAAATTGAAACATTGGTAATTAATATTTTTAATGAGTGTTTTTATTTGGCTTTGGTTGCGTGTATTCTTGTGCAATAAGAAATAGGGTCATAGATTGAAGTTACAATGATAATATGACCATTTTTGGAGGTCCTTGTTATGTAGGGTTGAGTTGGATTAATCATTTGTGGAAGTTACCATTATTAAATAACTATTTTGGGAGGTTTTAGGGTTTTATGTGTGTGAGTGGATTACTGGAACAAATTATTTACTAAACTACGTTTTTTAAATAAAATATTATTTTGGAATTTTTTTTGAATAATGGATTTCTAGTTGAGAGCTTATTTGGTAATTTTTTAAAGCTATTTAGATTAGAAAAGAATAATTTAAATCGTTTTTGATATTTATATTACTATTTTAGAAAAATGTTAGTTTTCATTATTTTGGATTTGGTGGTTTGTGGGAAAAGTCAAATGTGTTTTCGTACAAGTTTTTTATACTCACCCCTTCATATGCACCATGGTGATTATGTATACATTATATTCTTTTATGTAGTAAAGGAAATAATTTTGTATATCAATTATTTATTACCTTGATATTGGTTATCTTGGATATTAAAATACGAATATTGTATTCTTGATCGAGTATTAGAGTCTAGAATAGCTCCACCTTCATACATGAGTGTGTCACTGATTTTGTTTTTTAGTAATTTTTTTTAGTTTTAATGAAACCTTAATATGGTCTTTATGATTTCTTTGAGTTTATATATATTATCGCATGAATCATTATATCTTTTAAACTTCTATTTTTACACATTTTACTTCATATTAGTTCCATCTAATAGTATTTTTCATGTGTTTAAAGGTAATATTTTCCCCCTTTTATTCTTATGATAAACCATTGGATTATATTTCCAACATTTGGTGTTTGGGGAATGTCACCTATAGTTAAAAGAAACATTTACCTAGCTCATTCCAATGGTACGGGTGGGGATATTACACCATTTGAATTAATTTTCAATGCATTAGTGGCTATATAGTAATGTTGAATTGATCATGAAGTGACAAAAGTGGATAAAACATGGAACGTTCTACTACGATGTTTAAATATATTAAATTACAATTGAAATAAAGTTATGTTGGAATTGAAATGGAATAAATTTCATTATTATTTTGAATTTTTATTTTTATTTACTCAAGTAATAAATGGTAAGTTTATTGAATTTATAATTCATTAGAGGGTAGTTATTAAATGAAAAATTTTTATTTCTATAAATCTTAATAATGAATATGTTGACATATTTTTTTAATAAACCCTGTGTATATTTAATTTATAAATAAATTATAAAATAATTGAAGAGAATTTTTTAGTATATTTAAATAGTTTATCATATTTTATTTATATTCATCCAAATATTTTAACATTATCTATGTAATAGTTTTCTAAGGAATGAGGAGTTACTCAAGATAGATTATATGGAAATTTAAAAGTATCTATATTTTCTTTTAATAGGATATAGTTCTTTTTTTGGACCTTATTGAAAATTTTAAATCTTGTCTAAAGTAATTATATGATAGGTTCTATTTATTATATATATCTGATATGGTTATATATACTCAAGAATATATCTACAACTTCCAATATAGGTATACTCATTCTTATTCAATATTTTTTTGTTGTTTATTTATTGCCAGTAAGCATAGAAAAGTTCATTGAAATTATCTAAACTCTTAATTGGTATGATTAATAACATTATTTAGATTAACTGTTACTATATGTGGGTTATTAAATAAAAAATAAAAATTGTGGTGATCAACATAAAACGCATGTGTAAGAGGGGTTTTAATTTAAAAAAATCGATACATTTTATTACATTTTAGTGAAATTTTTATATATATTATGAAAAAATATATATTAAATTAATATTATTTAATTAAATACCACCCAATGATATGGTTATATTCCCCTATGGTAATTAAATTTATATAATATCATGAGGCTTTGTACAAAGACTATGCTCATAATTCATATTTCATGAAAACACTTTTGAATAATATGTGTGGTAAAATTTTATTCGATTAAATTTCCTAACATTGAATATCAAAACTCTATACTATTTCTAATTCTATGTCATAGTGGTGTACATTTTTCATGTACAAGGACTCATTTTTTCATACATGATTAGTGGATCATGTTCTAAAAATGTTCTCAATAAATTAGATGTTAGTATTAAATGTATTAATGCAATAAAAGAAAATTTTCATTTAATATATCATACATATAAATCATTTTATAAAAATAAATTCAGTTTATTTAGAGAAAATTTAACATCATTAATGAATAAGAATCCAATATATAGGATAACCACTAACTTATTAATAGTATATTTTATGAAATAATAATTATTTATAATTAATATTTTTTTGTTTAAATATATTTATTAATATTTGAGATACATGTATGTCTTAGGTATGTCAATTTATAATGAAGTTAGTATAAATATGATTAATATTGTATTTACTTTATATTTCAGTCTAATAGTTTTTTTTATCATATAAATGGATCAAAAAAATATCTTATGTGAGAATACAAAAAACAGTTTTGGATTAAAATTTGAAAATGATATAAGAATATTTTACAAATGAAAATAATGAGAAGGAAAGTGGTTTCTAAATAATAATGAAGTCTATTATTTATTAATTATAATTTTTTTTATAGAAAATGAAATGATGACATTTGGATCTAAAACATATATATAGTGGAAAAGGGAAATAGTTAATTAAAATTTCCATATACATGATTAAGGTATTAAAATAATTTTAATTTTCTCAAAACATACCCCAATAAATTTCAAAAATAAATTAATGATAAGGAAGAAAATAAAAATAATTTTATTAATGTGGGATAAAAATAGTTCTCTATAAAAATACGTCTCAAAAAATAAATATAAAACTTTTAATAAATTAACCGTATAAATAATAATAAGTATAAGCAATTAAATTATAAAATTATAATGATGAAGGATATATGTTTTTTATTACTAATAAATTTTATTATAAAAAATGGATTATGAATAACTAAATTTTGTAAAAATGAGTGGTGGTATCAATAGTTAAATTGGATAAAAAATCAAAAGAGATTGATGCCTAATGAGAAAGTGATTAGTTTTCTAAATCCATTTATTTACACAATATAACATAAAAAGGGAAAAAATGATAGTATTTATATTTTCATATAAGATATAGAATTTCTAATATAGGGAAATTCAATAATTCATTAAAATTATGTGAAAAAAAATTCATACGAGAATAAAAACTATTTCATTTGAGGGATGAGTTTTATAATTAAATAAAATTAATTTAGTATTGAAGAGAATGTATTTGAGATACTATAAGCTATATGAACACATGGAGATCAAATTTTAATTTATATAAATTTAAAAATATCTATAAAATTTCTAATATTTTTTTTATTCTTATATTAAAAATATTTAGGAGATAGTATCTAATTCCTCAATAATGATAGTTGTTTTTAAAACTGACAATGCACATATCCATAAGAGAATGCATGAATAAGCTTTAAAAAAATATTTAAAAAAATACATAATGAAGAATGTTACATTAAAATGAATACAAATAATCAATCTAAAATTAAGTATATATTTATTATTCAATGCAAATTTTATTTTAGAAAATATTGAATATTGTATAATTTTTTAAGAATACATAATGATACATTTTTATGCATTCTATATAAAATGGGATGAGGTCTATTGAAAATAATTATTGAAATAATAGGGGGATCGTTATCATTATTCTTACTATAAAAATATATTTGTATTTTATGGTTGTTTTTCTATTGTATAAGGAATAACTTGAAGGGATTATATTTTTCATTAAATATTCATTTTACTTTACTCATGAGAGAAATTTTTACTAATCAATAATGTTTTTATCATCCAGTACTATAGATAATTTCAAAATAATAGAATTAGTTTTTATAATTTGGTGATAAAGTGATCTAATTAAAATTAATATTATAATTTATTCAACACGATCACATAATAGTGAAAAAATAACTTAGCCAAATAGAAGTAAGTAGTATAAGCACAATGTATGTTAGGTTTTCTATCAATGTATGTTATACATAAAGTGATTGGGTCCTAAAAATTAGATATTTATTTTAATGATAGGTTGTAGATTTTAATTTGATATTATGAAATAAAAATAGGAAACATTTTGTATTTAGGAAAGTAAATAAAATGAATTGTAACAATATCTATTAAAATAAATATTAGAGTAAATGAAATGAGATATGATGACTTGATGATCATGGATAGACTCAAATAAAATTTACTCAGCGTGAGTCAACTATAGAACAAATGAGGTTTTTCATACTTCAATAATAATAATAATACATTAAAGATAAATAAAAGATATGATGTTTTTGAGATTACTGTAAAAAGAAACATACATAATTAGAATAAAATCAATAGTAATAAGGATCCAAGTATATTATCAAAAGAGTATAAAAATTTATTTTCTAATGAAATTATTGAAAAAAATAAGATATTAAAATTTAATTAGAATCTAATAATATACATATAATATACAGAGAGTAATAATGTAATTTTACTATAGGTATAGAATCAAAATTCCACAAGATGTCGATAAGTTGATAGGAAATAAAATGAAAATAGTTTTTTTATTTATTGAACATGTTGATGTATGTGAAAGTATTATCCAAAAATTTTCGATATAGAATTTTACTTTATCATTTTTGTTGACTTATATGTTCTTATGGGTTTTATATTAATAATTTTACACATATATCACTTCAAATACATGAATAGGTATTTGATAGTATCATACAATTTGTATTAAAATAAATTTATCCTTTAGATCTAGAAATGTTTTAACAATTCATTAGATGGATCCATATCATGAAAATCAATTTTTATTACATCATGTTTTGAATTATATAGAAATAAAAATATAATAGTGTATTTAATAATGTTTTGTATGGATAAAATTTTGTTGATAATATTGAAAAATAGGGGTATTGAAAATTTAAAATAAAAAATCCAGGAAGACAGAAATTTAGATAATGAAAATGGATTTTTTTCCCCAGGTGATGAAAACATTCACTATGAGATCATTAATAAAGGAAAAAGTATTAAATACTGTTATCAATTTAAAGGTATGTGATATTTAATTCAAGAAGGATGGTATAAAAGATCTAATTATTAAGGGAATTAAAAATGGTATCTTTATACAATAATAATTTATAAAAAAGGTAAACATCAAATAACAAAATATTATATTGTGGTAGAATAAAAGGATTCATCTATTATATAAGACCAAAAATATCATAAATATGATAATAATTTTTCTTTTCATATTAATTAAAAGAGTTATTTCATAAAATAAAAAATTGAGATATATATATAATTCCACACTAATTCAATCTATAAAATATTAAATTGATCAAATATAAGAAATATTTAATTTGAGAAAATAAAAAAAAATTATACGGGTTATGATAACATAACTAGTAAGATAAAAAGACATATTAAAATAGATATATGATGTCACGACCCGTCTCTCGGGGCTCGTGCAGTGACTACCCCAAGCCCACCTTCCATAGGCCAGGGGCTGGCAACTTGCACCAAAGGCGCAATTCCCTAAAACTGGGAAGGCATTTCCTCTATAAAGTGTAAACACACACAAAAGAGCACACAAATGGATATGAAACACTAAGAAAACTGTATAACTAAAAGAGAGTTCTGAAAGTAAAGGGGACAGAATACAAGCCCAACAGGAAAGTATAATTACAACTGAAAAACAGGTACAACAGAAGAAAGGTAAAATAGTTGTTGGGTCATCCTCCAGGATTCCGAAATGAAGGGTAGGTACAGATAGCCTCCTCAGTACTCCACGTCCGTTAGTATCCTCCATGTACCGACTCGTTTTAAGGTCCACCTCCGGGTACCGTCCAGTCCTACTAGTCTCAGCCTCAGTCAACTCTGTCCGTCGTCTTCATCCAGCACAACGTGGTGCGGGCATAGCCTGTGCAGAGGTGAGTATAATGATACTCAGTAAGGACCTCGAGACTCTCAAGGTCTCCCAAAATCCAACAAGGATAAACCACAAAGTATGAAATCAATAGATAATCTCACTTAGGTATATTCCCATACATATACCTAAGTTATCATGTAATCCATTTCAATCATGAGGAAAACAAAAAAGTTACTGACTCATCTCAACCAGAAATTTTATTCACATCATCAAAACCATGACTGTTGGAGAACTTCTCCTCTGTTGAGTTCAATGGGACTACCACGACACCAAGGCGCTTCCCACTAAACTTGGACTGCTTAGGTTTTCCTCCTGTCATGTATCGTGGGTCTGTTGCATCACCAAGGTGCTCTCCACTATGGGACTACCGCGTCACCAAGGCACTCCCCCTCGTAGGCTGATGATGTAATCCTCCAGTCGTGTACCATGGGTCTACTGTGAAACCAAGGTTCTCCCCACTGCAGGTCTATCGCAACACCATGGAGCTCCCCGCTGGGCTAGTAGAGTCACTCCGAGTCAAAATGGTTAACAATCATCAGGTCTCAGCCAGCTACTAGGTCTATGCACTATGCATGCTCGTCTCCAGGAGGATCCACTCCACGAGATACTGGTCAATACTCCAACTATCATGATGTACCATGAAGAAGTATCTCAAAGGTTCGACACATCATAGAGGTCTCAACACAGCAGACAACACGTCAATCAGATGCCCGATCTGTGAGTTATTAGCCTTTTAGTCCCGAGGGCCCAGTTGGATTCATGCACAACCCAACCTCACCATATCTCAAATTTACCCTGAAATCCCGTAGGGTATACTCAAAGGGACCTTTTTTTCTCCAAGAATAACAACGCTGCTGATGGTTCGTCAAACAAACATTCGGTTCCAAAGATATGGCCAAAAGAATGTAAAGGGGTCGGTAGTGGTCCCGGGTCCGGTCCGACCCGGTTGGACTGACCCGGTCTGGGTCGACCTGGTCAGACAT
The DNA here is from genome assembly GCA_963277665.1 of Viscum album. Lineage (NCBI taxonomy): Eukaryota > Viridiplantae > Streptophyta > Magnoliopsida > Santalales > Viscaceae > Viscum > Viscum album. The sequence continues at coordinate 47,403,618 of OY728148.1, forward strand.
TTTGGGTCTAGCCAGAACCATTGAGTGGGCCAACTCATTAGGTTCGGCCCTGTCTGCTGGGCCCAGCCTAGCAAGCCGCATGGGCGGTTCGACCTCTGGCTCGGGGCTGATTCGGCCCCGAGTGTCGTGAGAGTGCGGCTCGGGTAGCACGGGGCGCGCGGGGTGTGTGGGGCGCACAGGCCGGTGTGGTTCGGATGGGCACATGGGAGGTGGCCTGGCGGGCTGGCGGGCGGCCAGGCTGGGCAGCAGGCTGGCCGACGGGCGGCCGGGTATGGTGCGGCTAGGTTGGAAGGCGGCCGAGCAGGGCATCAGGCTGGCAGGGAAGGGCGCGTCCAGTGCGGGTTGGTGAGGCTCGGGCCGACGGGGTTTGGATGGGGTGCATAGGAGGCCAGAGGGGGTTTGACCGAGGTGCGTGGGAGGCCAATGGGGGTTCGGCCGACGAAGCCGGATCAGTCGGGGCACTGGAATTCCATGGGGTGGAGTAGTTTAGAGAGGTCGCGGGAAGCGCGGCTTTTCCTGTTGCCTTCGTCAACTTCAACGTCGCTTCGTTGTTACGTCACCATGCCGAAAATCATCACAAAAAAGAACGTAGGAGTGGTCAGGCCATGTTGGTTTGGACCACACCCTCTGCGTTTAGGGTGGTAATATTTGGCTCATCAAAGTAAGAATATGAACATCAATTATTTTACAACCACACAACAATTCCTTTCCATCCGAAGAGGAGAAAAAGAAAAAGAAAATTACAAAGAAAAAACTCCAACCTTTGATCGATGTTCAACGATGAAGTCATAGAAAGTAGATGAAGAAGATCGTCGTTCCCCGCGTCTGCCGCACACTGCAAATCCCACGTTGGGTCAGTTGTGGAAGATTCTCCACTCCAGTAGGTGCCCAGGGAAGAAGTTCAAAGAGGATCGTTTCTGGAGTTATTAGTTTGAAGAACACATTATTTGTTCTTCATTGGGATATGGGGTTCTTCGTTGGAGAATTATAATACTCCAATTCTCTCCTCTACCCAATATTCCACCAAAATGCCAAAGTGAATAGAAATACCCCTGCAAATAATAGTTTGTCTATTATTTTAGATTGCTGTGATTAAAATTAAAAATAGTGAATTAATTAACTTGTCTCCCCCTTAATTAATTCACGAGTGTTGGCACAAATTAATTCAATGAATAGGATTGCCACAATTTAATTAGTGGTGTTGGATCCATTAAGGAGGAGGGGTGGTGGAACCTTTAATTGGGGAGTTGAGGAGGTATTTACCTCAGGTGGTCCCCACCACATTAAACAAGTATAGGAGGTTTAAACCTTGGGTGGGACCCACCTCCATAACCTCTCATGAGAGGTTATGGTGGGGTGGTTCCACCTCCAACCTCCAACCTCCACAATGAGGTTATAGATCCATTGGGACCCACCTTCAAACTCCCACATGGATTATCAAATAAAAATAAAGTTAACCTCACTTTATTTTATTATTTTCGACGAAAACCCAAAAACTAACTTTTAATCTCGACCCACTGCCATTGAAGTGATATTCTTATTAAGTGAATATCGGCGCTGCGAGTTCAACAGTGCCATCGGATTTCAACTCTGAGCACCGATTCAAAGTATATAAAAACATGATCATACCTTTACTGAATGTACCCGAACAAAACTTCAAAAATTGATTATGGGCACACCGGGCCTCGGAATCATGTGTCGTCAATTTTCGTCGACTCGTAAAATTACCTTGTATTTAAGAAGAAAAAAAATTTCCACCGAATTTCCAGGCCTTTATATTCTCCCCACCTCAGGGCTTTACATCCCCATAAGCTACAACTCGAACTTAAGGAACAAGTGGGGGTACTGAGCACGCATCTGAGCCTCCTGCTCCCATGTGCTCTATTGGAGGTTCCCGTGCTGCCAGTGAACACAAACCAGAGGTATCGACCATCCACATAGGACCCCCTCCGGTTGATCCTCAATCTCCACTGGAACCTCTATAAATGTATCCCCATCAACGATGTCCATCTCTCCATGGTCGATGATGTGAGAAGGGTCTCACATGTATCTCCTCATCTTAGATACGTGGAAGACATCGTGCACCTGGTGCAACTGAGGTAAAAGTGCTAAGCGGTACGACACCTCACCAACCCTAATGAGGACCTGGAATGGTCTAATGAACCTCGGAGATAAATTTCCACCTCTGCTAAAACTTAGTAGACCTCATCAAGGTGAGACCCGTAGAAATATGTGGTCGCCATCCTTGAACTCCAGAGGTCTCCATCTCCTGTCATCATATGACTTCTGTCTACTCTATGCAGTCTTTATATGCTCTTGGATGATCTGCACCTTTTCTATGGTAGCTCGTACCATCTCTGGTCCCACTTGTCCTGACTCCCCTGGGTCAGTCCAGCGCAAGGGTGATCTGCAAGGTCTCTCATACAATGCCTCCAAAGGTGCCATCCCTATGGTGGAGTGATAGCTGTTGTTATATGAAAACTCCACCAAAGGTATGTGATCCTCCCAGCTGTGATCGAAGTCGAGGACACAAGCATGGAGCATGTCCTTGAAGGTCTAAATAGTCCACTCAGTCTGACCATCAGTCTGAGGATGGAAGGTGGTGCTCAGACGAAGTAATGTCTCGAAAGCCTCCTGCAACCCCTTCCATAGCTTGGACGTAAACCGTTCATCACGATTGGAGACAATAGAAGAAGGTACTCCATGTATCCTCACAATATTCTTCACGTAGAGGCATCCTAGGCTCCCTACTGAACCTTTCTCTCTGATTGGTAGGAATTTGGCTGACTTGGTGAGTCGGTCAACAATCACCCAAATTGAGTCGTGGCCCCTAGATGTATGTGGAAGACCCATCACTAAGTCCATAGATATACCATCACACTTCCACTATGGGACCTCTAAAGTATAAACCAAGCCTGCTGGTACCTGGTGCTCTACCTTCACTTGCTGAAAAGTGTGGCATCGAGAGACAAACTCTACTACAGACTTCTTCATACCTGGCCACTAGTGCTATCGTCGAATGTCCTGGTACATATTCACCACTCCTGGATGTACCGCTAAAGGGTATGTGTAGAAGTCCCTCAACACTTCCTCATGAAGTGACAATGGTACCATATTACATCATCTGAAGAGGATGACATGCTCCCCACTTTCTAAAAATACACCAGGTGTCTTCCCTGTGGATATCTGAGAGCGAAGTGTCTCGTAGTCAGTGTCCCCAGGTTGTGCCTCCCTTACTCACTGAAGAAGTGGGGGAGTGACTTTAATAGATTGATGGAAAGCTGCTCCATCCTTATCCACAAAGGATGTCTGCAAAGCGGCCAACTGCTCTGCTGTCTCACCTAGAAGCAGTATACCAGATCTCTTGTTGAGTGCATCTGCAACAACATTCTCTTTTCCAGGATTACAAACTATCTCGAAGTCATAGTCCCGGTGGAACTCAAGTCATCACCGCTATCTCAGGTTCAGGTCCTTATGATAGAAGATATACCTAATATTCTTGTGATTAGAGTACATGGTAAAATGCTCTCCCATCAGATAGTGTCACCACATCTTCAAGGAGAATACCAATGCTGCTAACTTCAGGTCGTGGGTAGCATAGTTTTTCTCATGCTGTCTTAGTATCAGAGAACCATACACGATCATTGCTCGCTCCTACATCAAGACACACCCGAGTCCGATCCCTGATGAGTCATAGTAGACTACGTACCCTATGCCTTCCTATGGAAGCCTCAAGATGGGGGCACTAGTCAGCCTCTACCTCAGCTCCTAAAATCTATGCTGGCATCTCTTAAACCACACGAAGGGTTTCCACTTCTTCGTCAAGGCTGATAGTGGTGTTGCAGCTCTATGGAAGTCTGGAATGAACCTTTGGTAGTAACTAGCCAAACCCAGGATACTATGTACCACCGTCAGACACTTGGGTGGATGTCAAGCATGTACCACCTCAATCTTAGCTGGATCCACTACAACTCCAGACTTCAAGATAACGTGTCCCAAAAAGTGAACCTCTCTGATCCAGAATTGGAACTTCAAGAGCTTACCATAAAGCTGGTTCTCTTGGAGTGTGTCAAGTACTACCTTCAAATGGTAAACATGATCCTCCTCAGTAGTCTTGTAGATCATAATGTCGTCAATGAATACTATGACAAATCTATTGAGGTATGGATGAAAGATCCTGTTCATGAGTCCCATGAACACTGCTGAAGCATTGGGTACACTGAATGTCATAACCATGAACTCGTAGTGGCTATACCGACATCTTAAGGCTATCTTTTTCACATCCTCATCTAGAAATTTGAGCTGGTGATAGACTGATCCTAGGTCTATCTCCGAGAACCACCATACTCCCTTCAGCTTATCAAAGAGGTCGTCAATCCTTGGGAGTAGGTACTTGTTCTTCACGGTCACCTGGTTCAAGCGACGGTAGTCGACATAAAGCCTCAAGATTCCATCCGCATTCTTGGAAAATAGAATCGGGGCTACCCATGGAGAAACACTAGGATGGATGAATCCCTTCCCCTGCAAGTCCTCCAGCTATATGCACACCTCACAAAGATTAGCGAGATCCATCCGATATGTTGGTTTAGATATCAGTTCTGTCCTAGGGTATAGGTCAATGTAGAATTCCACATCTCTATGAGGAGGTAGAACTAGAAAATCATCAGGGAAAACATCTGTGTACTGGTCCACCACTATAGGATAGCTCAGACTCTCCACATCAACTACTCTAAGGGTAAGGTAGGCCAACTGATGAGTTATTGGCTACAACCTCCTCCGAGTAAGTCAATCATATGCTTTAAAGGATCCCTTCTCACTAGTGAAGGTAAAACTGGTCCCATCTGTGTGAACAAACCACACTTTGATCCTAATACAGTCAGTCTGAGCATGGATTGTAGATAAATAGTCCATACCCAAGATGACGTCATTAGGCCTTGACACCGCTATGAGGAGATCCCGGCCGAATCTCTCGCCTCATAGAGTAAGCTCACACTACTGGCACCAGTGTGTAATCAACGAGTCTGCTCTCTTAAGAGTCTCTAGCCATAAGGATTGAGCCAACGGCTCTGTCAGAATCTCCGAGATCAGAATGAGGGTAGTGGAAATGAAAGAGTGACTAACATCTAGGTCTATAAAAACACTATATAAGGTGGGGTAGATAAAGATAATACCTCGAATCATCCCCATAGAACCATGACTGAAAGACTCAGCTGCCTGAAGCTGAGTTCTCACCTGTCCACTTGCTCCATGCAGTCGGTGTGGACCTCCTGGTGGTGGTGGCGGTAACACCTTGAAACATCGTCCACCGCCAGCTACTCGACCAGATCCTATGCCACATCCAACTCTGCCTTGTGAATTGCCTCGATAAAATCTTTTTCTCTTCCTGGGTGGTCCTTTGACTGTCTGCAGATCATCCGAACAAAGGGTCGGATAGTCACGAGCCATGTGGATCTAGCCGCCGCATGAGAAATACTACCCGCTCTTGGAATTTATGGATCCGTCTTCAGTTCCCCACACAACCGATCCAAATTCATGCTCTCATCCACTAGTGGGTCTGGTCCTCTTGGACCTCTGGGACATCTGTCTACTTCCATCTACAGAAGACTCTACTGCATTTCGACTAGTGGTGGGTCTCGTTGCTGGATACTGCTCATCAAGGAATCTATCCACTAAGAGATCTCTCTAAAACATCTCTGTCTGTGTCGGGATGCTGAGGGAGATCATCGAATCCCAGATCTATCGCATGATCCCCTACTTGAAAGTCTGTTCCCGAAAGAATGGGTTTTGCACAATATCAGTGGACTAGTGTGAGAGGTTTGTGAACCTCACTGAGTACTGAGCTACAGTCATGCTGCCCTGCTGCATGTGAAGTAGCTCTGGTATCCCCATTGCATGTAGGGTGGCTGGGAAAAACACCACCCGAAAGAGGCTTTCAATGTTTTCCCATGAGAAGTGTCACCTCATCATGCACCTGGAGCATTGGGATCCACCATCTTCATACTACTTCATGAAGGACACTCGCAACAATGATCATCAGAAGGTCAGTCGGTGTCCCTACTAGTCTGAAGACTCTCACCACAGCCTCTAGCCAATCCTCAGCTGCCTGCGGGTCCGTCTCGCCCCTGAACCTGGGCGGAATCTGGCGCTGGAACTCGTGCAGCATGATCATGATGTGTGTATCATCTGTTACTAGGTCTAGTGGCATCAGTATCCCAATGGGAAGTTGAACCACTGGTGCCTCCACTAGAAAAGGGCCCTGCACCGAGGCCTCGTCGCTCGGTGGGCTATCTGTGTGAGCAACTATCTGGGGGATATTGTCGGTCGTCCGAGAGGAGGCATCCTGAAAGAAACATATGTGACATGCTCAAATATTATACATAGTGAGCTAACCTGGTTGAGCTGACTTTGGGAAAAGTTTTGAAAACACACACGCAATCATTGTTTTCATACACTGAGTTAGAAATCATTAGTCAGGGTCCTAGTGTATGGATATGTCGGCCACCGCACCAACACTGGACTCCATGAACTGAAAACCACACTTAGTACCCTTAACATTATTTATTCACAGAAAAGATCAGAGCCCTATGTTATGTGGTAGAACTGACTCCTATGATACCAATTTTTCATGACCAATCCCTCACAACCCATTCTGTGACTACCCTAAACCCGCCTTCCATAGGCCAGGGGCTGGAAACTAGTACCAAATGTGTAATTCTCTAAAACTGGGAAGACATTTCCTTTATATAGTGTAAACACACACAACAGAGCACAAAGATGGATACGAAACACTAAGAAAACTGTATAACCAAAAGAGAGTGCTGAAAGTAAAGGTGCCAGAATACAAGTCCAATGGGAAATTACAAGTACAACTGAAAAAAAATTACAACAGAAGAAAGGTAAAACAACTGTCGGGTCAGCCTCTGGGATTACTACCTGAAGGGTAGGTAAAAATAAAATCATCAATAATCCATGTATGTTAGTCTCCTCCGTGTACTGACTCATCATAAGGTCCTCCTCCAGGTACCATCTAGTCCCGCTAGTCTCAGCCTCAGTCAGCGATGTCCATCGTCTGCATCCAATACAATGAGGTGTGGGAATAGCCTGTGCAAGGGTGAGTATAAAGATACTCAGTAGGGACCCCGAGACCCTTAAAGTCTCACAAAATCCAACAAGTATAATCCACAATGTATGAAATCAACAAATAATCTCACATAGGTATTATCCTATACACATACATTAGTTATCAATTAATCCATCTCATTCATGAGGAAATCACAAAAGTTACTAACTCAGCTCAACCAGGATTTTTATTCACATCATAGAATCCACGGCTGGTGGAGAACTCCTACTCTGTCGAGTAAATTGGTACTGCCGCAACACCATGGTGCTTCCCACTAACTTTGGACTGCTAAGGTACTCCTCCTGTCGAGTATTGTGGGTCTGCTACGTCACCAAGGCTCTCCCCACCGTGGTTCTGCCACGTCAGCAAGGCGCTCCCCCTCATAGCCTGCTGAGGTAATCCTCCGGTTCAGTACCATGTGTTTGCCGTGACACCAAGGCTCTCCCCACTGCGGGTCTACTGTGACACAATGGCGCTCCCCACTAGGCTATTAGAGTCACTCTGAGTCAAAACGGTCAGGAGTCGTCAGGTCTTAGCCAGCTACTGGGTCTCCACACTACGCACGCTTGTCACCAGGAGGATCCTCTCCATGAGCTATTGATTGATCCTCCAACTCTCATGAATTACCATGAAGATGTATCTCAAAGGTTCACCACATCATATAGGTCTGAACGCAACATATGATGCCTCAATCAGATGCCCAGTCTGTGTGTTATTAGCCTTTTAGTCCTAAGGGCCCAGTTAGATTCATGCACTATCCACCCTAATCATATGTAAACTTTACCACGAACTCCAGTAGGGTATATTCAATGGGACCGTCGCACTCCAAGAATATAAGCACCACTGACGGCTCGTCAAACGGGCATTCGGTGCCAAAGATATGGCCAAAAGAATGTAAAGGGGTCGGTAGTAGGCTTGGGTCCAGTACGACCCAGTCAGACCGACCCGACCCAGCCCAGTCTAAGCCAACTCAGTCCGGGTAGACCCGGTTAGATCTATTGGGTCTAGCCCGACCCATTGAGCGGGCCATCCCATTTGGTTCGGCCCGGCCTGATGGGCCCCACCCAGCCGGCTGTGTGGGCGGTTTGGCCTGGGCTCGGGGCCGATTCAGCCCAAAGCGCCGCGAGAGTAAGGCACCAGCGGCATGGGGTGCACGGGGTGCGTGGGCTAAACGTGTCAGTGCAGTTTGGCTGGGTGCATGAGAGGCAGCCGGGAGGTAGCCGGGTAGGCCGACAGGTGGCCGGGTATGGCACTAGGCGGGTCGGCGGGTGGCTGGGAAGGGCGTGTCCAGCGTGGCTCTTGCCGACGTGGGCTGGAAGGGTTTGTCCAGGGCGCGCAGGAGGCTTGAGAGGTTTTGTTCGGGTCACACGGGAGGCTGGAGGGGGTTCGGCTAGCGGAGCCGGCTCTATCGGGGCACTAGAACACCGCGGGGCGGTGCGGTTCACAGAGGCTGCGGGATGCACGACCTTTGGATATTGCCTTTGTTGCCTTCAACACTGCTTCATTGTTACGTTGGCATGCCAAAAATCATCACAAACAAGAATGGAGAAGGGGTCGTGCCATGTTGGTTTCGCCCAAAACCTCTACATTTATGGTTTTAAAATTTGGATAATCAAAGTAAGAAGATTAACATAAATTGTTTTCCAACCACGTAACAATTCCTTTCCATCTGAAGAAGAGAAAAAGAAAAAGGAAATTACAGAAAACCCCCTACCTTTGATCGATGTTTGATGATGAAGTCACAGAAAGTAGATGAAGAAGATCATCGTTCGTTGCGTCCGCTGCACACTTCCAAACGCACGTTGCATCAGCTGTGGAAGACTCTCCACATCGGTCGGTTCCCTGTGAAGAAGTTCAAAGAGGATTGTTGCTGATATTCTTCATTGGAAGAATGCGTTCTTCATTATTCATTGGGAGATGGGGTTCTTCATTGGAGAATTATAATCCTCCCAAGCTCTCCTCTCCCCAATATTCCACCCAAATTCCAGAGTGAATAGAAAACCCCCTCCAAATAATAGATTGTCTATTATTTTAAATTGTTGGTTTTAATATTTAAAATGGTGAATTAGTTAACTTGGCTCCCCCTTAATTAATTCATGAGTGTTGGCACAAATTAATTCAATGAGTAGGATTGGAAAATTTTAATTAGGGGAGTTGGCTACATTAAGATGGAGCGGTGGTGGCACCATTAAGTGGAGAGTTGAGGAGGTTTTAACCTTGGGTGGTCCCCACCACATTAAACTAGTAGAGGAGGTTTAGTCCTCGGGTGGGCCCCACCTCCATAACCTCTCATGAGAGGTTATGGTGTGGTGGTCCCACCTCCAACTTCCAAACTCCACAAGGAGGTTATAGATCCAGTGGGACCCACCTCCAAACTCCCACATGGTGGCTCAAATAAAAATAAAGTGAAGCTCACTTTATTTTATTATTTTCCATGAAAACCCAAAAATAACTTTCAATCTCGACCCACTGCCTTCGAAGTAAACGTCTTCATAAGCGAATACCAGAACTATGAGTTCAACGGTGCCCTCAGATTTCAATTCTAAGCATTGGTTCAAATGTTATAAAAACCCGCTCGTACGTTTACTGAACGTTCCCGAACAATACATCAAAAACAGATTCCGAGAACACCAGGCCTCAGAATCATGCACCGTCAATTTTCACGGACTCGTAAAATTCCCATGTATTTAGAAAGAAAAAAAATTTCCACAAAATTTCCAGGTCTTTAAATATGAGGATATAAATAATATATGACTTCATATTCTAATGTTGTACTAAATAAATTTAATGTTAAAAATGATTCCATAACCCCCACCATTCACTCCAATGGTATCCCTCCTAGGTTGAAAATAAAGATGAGAGTGACCCCCAAAGCCAGTCACTAAAAGGATTTGAGTTGGTGATGGTGGTCAATGGTATAAAATGAATATAATGGGATGAATTACAATCTATGTAATAAATTATGTCACAAATTTCAGTCAATAAGCTCTATTTAATAAATAAATATCCATCCCCAATTCAAGAAATTTAATACAAGTAGAAAAAAATAAAAAAAACACCTCAAACAACTCCAATTAATCAACCTATTACTCATATTATCTTGAATAAAAACTACAAGATACTAACATTTGGATTGATTACTAACCATATACCATTAACCAAAAATTTATACTCTTTATATTTTGGGTTGAAAAAAAGTATAGATAAAAGGATCCTCTCTGAAACATCATGTGAAAATATTATATAAACATGTCAAATCCCAGTAAAAAAAGAGAGGAAAATAACTAATTACCTTAATCAAGTGAACTACATCACAACCTCATCAAGTATCACTGACTAATTGATTCATAGAAATATGTAACAAATTTGAAAATATTACACACACACACACACACATATTTATATAAAGTATCCTCACACCACTTACATACTGGTTTTTTACCTCAAACCCTAGTGGCCTATATCATGTGCTTCAATCCCTTCAAAACGTTTCTAATCACATAATATAAACACCAAGTCAAATATAATGTTGGACGAGCTATAACCCTCACTAAAAAACTTATCATGGGGTCGAACATTCTCATTTTCATCTTTTTGTAACAGCCATATGGAAATCATGGCAATGATAATATTTTTTTACATCTAATAAAAATATAATATGACCAAAATATATCACAACCCATTTAATTATACATTGTATCTCAAGCTATTACATCTCATGCATGAGTACCTATACCATATGTTGTTACACCTCAAATATTCCTCCACATCAGGAAACATCAAAAGGGAGAGTTCATGTTAAAACACTATTTTATTGAATATTTTATTTATAATAAATGATATAATTTTCTCACATTGTGTTAAACATGTTTATTTATAAAATATTTGGGATTTGATCATTCATTTGAAAATTTGGTGAAAATTCCAGTTTTACCCTTAATAGTGCACTGTAGTATTTCGAAGATAAATATTTTTATATTTATTATTTGAATTTGAACTTTTGTAAAAGTGTTCCTAACTTAATTATCTACAACCTTTATTCAGGACACTAAAGCTAAAGAGTTCATTTGGTTGTTTAAATTGGGCCATGAAGTCAAAGTTGGGCTGGGCTCGCCAGAATGGATAAGGTTCTGTAGTTGGGCCATATATTCTACATACGGTCTTGGATTGAGCCCAAATTTTGATGAACGCTCGGGGACATGATGTGTCACATATCATCCTTCTAGAAGGGCGGCCAATTCACGCGTTTTGGTGGTAAAATGGGAGGTGCAAGTTGGCATAAAATATTTGGCCGAATTTCCACATTCACACTTGAAACCACTTGTAACCTCTCCTCCCCTCCCCTCTATAAATTGGAGTTTTTCTCATTTGGAGGGGTTGGGACGTGCATTAGGAGATTGGAGGCAGAGGAGAATTTGTTTCACCCAAATTCTCCAACCATTGTAAGAGGGGTAGCTCTTGAAGCAAGGATCCCCTCATCGAAGCCTCCTTCTCTTCTTCATTTTGTAATGTTTTCATTTGTGTAATAAACTTCATTGCTCTTCTTATATTTATTCTCTTTTCTTCTGTTTTGTTTAAATTTCATCTTCTCTTAATCTTCCTAATTGGGCTGTAATTCTTGAGTAGAAGCGTTATTGGGTTATACCCATTTTAAACCTTTGCACATGCAAAAACGCTTCTACGATGATTACGCCACCCATGGAAGAGTAGTCTTTTAGTAATCGATCTATCTTCTACCCTCTTCATTTAATTATTTTGAATCAATGAGCTACTGTAATTAACTTAATATGATCCATGAATTGTGTTTTTAAATTGTAAGAAACCAAGCAAGCAATTGAACAATTAACACAAAAACACGCGAGGTCGGGATTTTGTGTAAATTGTGAGAGCGCGATCTTAATCGGTAATACAAGACCACACGGGATAAATTTGTAGAGTTAAAATATAATCCCTAAACACAATTAATCCTCATTTCCAGAATGGATATGTGCCTTAATTTACCACTGATCATAAGCTAATCTTAGAACATCAATCAAAGCAGGGTGCTGCGATTGCACGTTCCAAAGTTAGCCTAGGTTTAAATTCACATCATCTTTGTGGTAAAGTTAATTCTCGTAGGGTTCGGGATTTAACAAATTAAGGGATCATAATTAAGTGAATGTTAATTTAAATGATAATGATTAATAATAAAGTGAAGAGGTAGAGTTAGATCGATTACGCTTTTTAAATAGATTTCTAAAAAAACATCTTCTTGTTGTGTCATTTAAATTGAAATTCATTTCAAAACTAAAAAAAAAATTATACAATCGTCTTCCAGAAAACTTCTTCTAGATTCATAAACTACAACAAACCCCATCATTTCAAGTAGTGTTTTTATTCTCTTTTATTTTACTTCTATAATACCTCTAAAAATTGTTTTAATTCACTTCCTCCTTTGAGAGACGACCTTGGTCATCCACTCTGCTGCACCTAAGTACCCAAATCGCATTAATCATTTGAGGGGCCCACGACAGCGCTCTTTCAAATTGGCGCCGTTGCCGGGGAGGTAAGTAATTATTTCAACCAATTAGAGGTATTTATTTTATTTTAAATTTTATTCTCTTCCTCTCTTCTTTCTTTCTTCTTTACCCAATCTGAATTTTCTTCTTCTTCTTTTATTTTCTTCTACTTCTTTTTGGACCATCAACTCAAACTTTTCATTTTTATTTTACTATGGTCCACTTTATTTCTTTTCATTTTTATTTGATCTATGACACGAACTAATCCCAAAGATCTCTTAGATCTTGACCCTAAGATTGAACGTAGCCTTAGGGCACGAATCAGACATTCTCAATCTACGGGAAGTTTCAATATTCAACCAGTTGGTGAATTCCTCTCTTCTGGAAACATTGAAATTGGAAGCTATTCAAATTCAAACATAAAAGATGAACCAATGGCTGAAAACAATGGAAATGAACTTAATAGAACCATTCGAGAATTGGCTGCACCTGATATTAACTATCAACCAAATTGTATTGCATACCCAAATCTCGAATCTGACTTTGAATTGAAATCTGGATTAATTCACCTTCTTCCAAAGTTTCATGGCTTATCTGGTGAGGATCCCAACAAACACCTTCAATAATTTAATGTGGTTTGCTCAACTTTAAAACCAAGAAATGTTTCTGAAGATCAAATTAAATTAAGAGAATTCACATTCTCACTTGATGGAGCTGCAAAAGATTGGATGTATTACTTGCAACCTGAAGATGTAACATGTTGGAATGATTTGAAACGTCTTTTCTTGCAAAGATTTTTTCCAGCATCAAGGACAACATCCATTCGAAAGGAGATATCGGGGATCAAGTAATCCCAAAGGGATTCAATGTATGAGTGCTGGGAGAGATTCAAGAAGTTGTGTGCAAGCTGCCCACATCACCAAATCAGTGAGCAACTCCTCATCCAATACTTCTACGAAGGACTCACACCCATGGAGAGGAGCATGGTAGATGCTGCGGCTGGAGGAGCATTGGTGGACAAGACACCAGTAGCTGCGCGTGCGTTGATCGACAAGATGGCCCAAAACTCTCAACAATTAGGTGATAGAGGTACACCACATGTTCGAGGAGTACATCAAGTAAGTCCTTCTTCTCTTTAAAGTCATTTGATTGATACTAAGTTAGAAGAATTGACAACTATGGTGAGGCAGATTGCATTGGCACAAAAGACATCTCAACCCCCTTCTTCAAGGCCTTATGGTATTTGCACTGAGACAAGCCACCCAACTGACTGTTGCCCACAACTCCAAGAAACAGAAGATTGTGCAGCAGTGTTCCCTGGGAGACCATTTCAGCAGCAACAACAACAACCATATCCCCAAAAGAAGTTTGATCCAACATACAACCAAGGGTGGAAAGATCTAGCGGACATGAGGTATGGCTCTGGACAACAACAAAGGCCCCCTTTTCAACCAAACTTCCAGCAGCCTCCACCTTACCAACAGGGTTTCCAACAACCCCAAAGGAGATTCGAAGCTCAAACATCAATGAGTCAGCAACAAGGGAATATCCAACACAAGGTAGACTCTAAAACTGATGATCTTTTGAAACAAATTGTTCTTAATCAACAGAATAAGCTCAAGAGTCAAGGTTCGGAGCTGAGAGAGTTGAAGACTCAAATGAGTCAGATTGCCACCGCCCTCCATGAACTTGTGAGTAAGAATTATGGAAATCTACCTTCCCAACCCACTCCAAATCCAAAGGGTAGTGTTAGTTCCATCACATTGAGAAGTGGGAAGGAAATGAACGATACATCTGCACCTACCATTCCACCGGGATTCACCTCAACTTCAGAGAAGCCGCATTCCATACCAACTGATGAGCAATCCAAGGAGAAAGATAAAGGTAAGAAAAAGATTGATGATGTTCCTCCTAAACCCCTTCCTTTTCCAAACAGGGTTGTTCAAAACAAGAAGATGGCTGAAGAAGCAATGCAAAAGGAGGTTTTGGACACTTTCAAGTGTGTGGAGATCAACATTCCTCTACTTGAAGCCATTAAGCAAATCCCAAGGTATGCCAAATTCTTAAAAGAACTCTGCACCAATCGAAGAGGGCTCAAGGGAAATGAGAGGATCAACCTTGGAAGGAATGTCTCGGCACTCATTACACCAACTCTAGCAATGCCAACAAAGTGCAAGGATCCCGGGACATTCACCATCCCATGTACCATAGGGGAGTTTCACTTCTCTGATGCTCTTTGTGATTTGGGAGCTTCCATAAATGTGATGCCTCACTCTGTATTCTCTTCCTTGCAGGTTGGTGAGTTGAAGCCAACAAGAGTAGTGGTGCAATTGGCGAATAGAGCTACGGAATATCCAGCGGGATTCCTTGAGGATGTACTTGTCCGGGTAAGAGACATGATCTTTCCAGCAGATTTCTATGTTCTTAACATGGAGGATGATCAGGTAAGTTCTCATGCCCCATTATCTTAGGTAGAACCTTCCTCAAAACTACAAAAACTATCATAAATGTCAATGAGGGTACACTTTCCATGGAGTTTGGAGATGAAGTTGTGATATTTAATGTTATGGATTCCATGAAGTACCCCTCAGAGGACCATTCTGCTTTTGTTATCTCCCATTTTGAACCACCAAATAAAAACTCCATAGAATTTGATTGTCCTATGCTTAGGGAGATTATGAGTATTGGTTCTAGTTTGATGTCTAAGAATACTTCTACACCCATTTTTAAGGAACAAGACTCTCTAAGATTTGATTTTGAAATGGAATCATATTCTGATTTTGATCATGTGAACTCTGATTATGACATGGCTATTGAGTATGCTGATGGATTTGGTGCTTTATTCTCTGATTGTGATGATTTTTTTATGATACTGATGTTCATTGTGCAGATATGTCTGTTGCATCAATTTCTCCATCCATACATCACCCACCTACATTGGAACTCAAGCCATTGCCCCCAAATCTCAAATATGCATACTTTCTCAGTAGTGATAGATTACCTATCATAATTGCTAACAATCTCTCTTTTGAACATGAAGAAAAACTTTTGAATCTTTTGAGAGATAACATTAGGGCAATTGGTTGGACATTGGCAGACATATCAGGTATTAGCCCCTCCATTTTCATGCATAGGATTCTCTTGGAGGATGGGGCTAAACCGGTGAGACAGCCACAAAGGACACTAAATCCCACCCTCCTATAAGTTGTTAAGAAAGAAGTTGAGAAATTACTTGAGGCGGGTATCATTTACCCTATTTCTGACTCACAATGGGTTAGCCCTGTTCAGGTTGTACCAAAGAAAACTGGTTTCACTGTTATAAAAAATGAAAATGATGAGTTAGTTCCTGTGAGAGTACAAAACAGTTGGCGAGTGTGTATCGATTATAGGAAACTAAATCAATCCACTTGTAAGGACCATTTCCCACTTCCATTCATTGACCAGATGCTTGAGAGACTAGCTGGGAAGACACACTATTGTTTCTTGGATGGATTTTCTGGCTATTTTCAGGTTCCCATTGCAGCAGAGGACCAGGAGAAGACAACATTCACCTGCCCATTCGGTACCTTTGCTTACCGAAGGATGCCATTTGGACTTTGCAATGCCCCAGGTACCTTCCAGAGATGCATGGTGAGTATTTTCTCAGATTTCATTGAGACCTGCATGGAGGTATTTATGGATGATTTTACAGTTTATGGGTCTTCATTTGATGAATGTCTCTCTAGTTTGGGTGATGTGTTTCATCGTTGTATTGAGAAGAATTTGGTCTTAAATTTTGAAAAATGTCATTTCATGGTCGAAAAGGGAATTGTCTTAGGTCATATAGTCCCACAACATGGAATTGAAGTTGATAAATCTAAGGTAGACATTATTTCATCCCTCCTATATCCTACATGTGTGCGTGATGTTCGATCATTCCTTGGGCATGCTGGATTTTATTGACGCTTCATCAGAGATTTTAGTAAGATCTCTCTACCCTTATCTCGATTGATTCAAAAAGATATTGACTTCAATTTTGATGATTCATGCAGGGTATCATTTGATGAGCTGAAGAAGTGTCTGACCACTCCACCAATCATACAGCCCCCACGGTGGGACCTTCCATTTGAGCTTATGTGTGACGCCTCCAACTTCGCGGTTGGAGCTGTCTTATCTCAGAGGGTGGAGGGACGTTCACGTGTGATCGCCTATGCATCGAGGACGCTAGATTCAGCCCAATCAAACTAAACTACCACAGAAAAGGAGTTTCTTGCTGTCATATTTTCTTTAGATAAATTCCGTTCATATTTATTGGGCTCTAAAGTAGTTGTTTTTTCTGACCATGCAGCTTTGAGGTACCTCCTGAAGAAGCCAGATGCAAAGCCGCGACTTATCCGTTGGATGCTCCTTCTTCAAGAGTTTGACATCGAGATAAAGGACAAAAAGGGGTCAGAAAACTTGGTGGCGGACCACATGAGTAGGCTTACTCACACACTAGAGGGTGACACCTTGGACCAGGTACCACTTCGGGACACTTTCCCCGATGAGCATCTCTATACCATCTCAGGTAAGCATCCTTGGTATGCTGATTTAGTTAATTACATTGTTGGCTCTGAAATCCGAGTAAATTTGAAGAATAATCAAGTCCAAAAATTAAAAAGTGAGTCTAGGTATTATGTGTGGGATGATCCTTACCTCTGGCGCATGTGTAGTGACCAAGTCATTAGGAGGTGTGTTCCTGATCATGAGTTTGAGTCTGTTTTGCATTTCTGTCATACACTTGCTTGTGGTGGACACTTTGGACCCCAACGGACAGCTAGGAAGGTTTTAGACTCTGGATTATATTGGCCTAGCTTGTTCCATGATGCCCATTTGTTTTGTAAGTCATGCTCTCGTTGCCAACACAATGGGAACATTTCTAGGAGACATGAGATGCCCCAACAACCCATACTATTTTGTGAGATTTTTGATGTATGGGGCATTGACTTTATGGGTCCTTTTCCTAGTTCATTTGGATTTTTGTATATTTTGGTTGCTGTTGATTATGTGAGTAAATGGGTGGAGGCCAAGGCCACCAGGACTGATGATTCTCATGTTGTTGTGGACTTTGTCAAAGCACAAATTTTCTGCAGGTTTGGAGTACCAAAGGCCATCATCAGTGACCAAGGGACACACTTTTTCAATAGGAATTTTGCTTCCCTCCTTCGAAAGTATGGGGTGACACACAAAACATCAACACCATACCACCCCCAAACAAATGGCCAGGCTGAGGTTTCAAATCGTGAGTTGAAACAAATCTTGGAGAAAACCGTGCAGCCAAATAGGAAGGATTGGAGCAAGTGCTTGGATGATGCATTGTGGGCTTATAGGACAGCATACAAGACCACCATTGGTATGTCCCCATTTCGGATTGTTTTTGGGAAAGCGTGTCATCTCCCCGTGGAAGTCGAGCATCGGGAATATTGGGCTATAAAGAAATGTAACATGGATTTGGCCCAAGCTGGAATTCAAAGGAAGTTGCAAATTCAAGAGCTTGAGGAGATTCGACTGTCATCATATGAGAACTCAAGGCTCTACAAGGAAAGATCAAAAGCAGCTCATGACAAAATGATCCAACAAAGGGAGTTTCATATTGGAGAGAAAGTCCTTCTCTATAGTTCACGACTGAAGTTGATGCCTGGTAAGTTGCGTTCCAGATGGTTAGGTCCTTATATTGTGTCTAATGTTTTTCCTTATGGTGCAGTGGAGATCACACAAGAGGACACTGGAAGGTGCTTTACAGTCAATGGGCAACGTTTGAAGAGATACATTGAGGGCCATCCTACTGATGCAGTGGATTTTATCACACTGCATGACCCCATCATCACTTGATCACATCAGGCTGTTCCTAACCCTTTCACTTTTATATTATTTGTCCTATTTAAAAATTCTGCATTTCATGTGCATATATCATCTCATAGGTTCACATTGAGGACAATGAAATATTTTAAGTGTGGGGGAGGGAACCTTTTAGTTTAGTAATTTCAATTGTTTTCCTATTTAAAAAAAACAAAAAAAATTTGTTTGTTTTTCAAATTTTGTGTGTTTATTTTACAATTTTATGTGTTCTTTGAAACATTTTGAGCTAAAATGATTCTCATTACAATTTTTAAATCCATATCAATAAGTGAAACAATTTACCCCTTGAAACTAAGCTTAAATGAATGCTGAAATGACTTTGTTTCAAGTTCAAATATTTAGTAATTTCATAAAAAATACGCTGAATTTTGAATCCCATGCCAATCTCACTGTCTTTATATTTGAAATCACTTTCCTGTGAGGCTTCTAAACCATTATTTTCATATTATTTACATTCACCTCACTTCTTGAGAGAACCAAACCATGCTTGATTTAACCAGAATTTGATCTATTCCTGTCAAAACATGAGGGTTTGAGGTACATATGTTTAAATAATTGAGGCATTTGTTTGGTATTAAAGCCCCCTTTTCAAAGAATCCTTTTTTATAATGTCCTACCTTGAATATTTAATCCTTGTAGCCCTTAGAAGCCATGCACAGCCTGTTAGGTTAAGCCACATTACAAGCCAATTTTCCCTATCCAACCAACTCTTGAAGTGAAATTGCATAATCTAGTTGAGCTTAAGTGTGGGGGAAGTTGTCTTGGGTTTTGCCACCACATTCTGTGATACTTTAGGTGGAAAATTAAATTCTGAAGAGATGTGTTTGCTACTAAAGAAAGTCATTATATTGAAAGCTGTGCCTTTTCTGGAGCTTCTAATTGAGGTGGAAAGCTGTGCCCATCTAGAGCTTTCAAGAAAATCGTGTTTGAGAAGATTGACATTATTTATGCTGAAATGATGAATGGTGTAAACCTTTCATGACTTTTCATGATGATGGAGCTGAATTGATACTATGGGGATTGAAGAGAAGACCATATTTAAGTGAAAATTAGATTAATGCAATTTTGCTTCAAAAGAGTCAAGCCCTCCTTATTCAGCCTCAGAGTTTTTCGCATCTTAATCCTACCAAGCGAAAGCCACAGAACAACCCTGAAAAGTCCTCATGATAAACATATGTCCTTGACTCACATCGGGTAGCGATGTAGGAATCTATCAAGCCTATGGTGACCCTTGTATGAGTTTGGATGAGAAAGACATTGCAAAAAAAATTGATATTTGAGTGATGAGAGAAAATTCAACCAAGGTAAGTGTTTTGTGCATGGGTGGATAAATGAAGTGGAAATATATTGAATGATATAAATGGAGAACTTGAAATAAGGTTTTTTATGAGGCATGATATCTTTTTTATTCTTGGTGTGAAATTGATTGATCTTAAAGGTATGAGTTTTAAAATTGGTTTTGATTTGATATTGATGTTTACTTGATATGAGGTTTTGCCCAGGTGTGCAAAAGGGTAAGTGTGGGGGAGTTGATAAAACACTATTTTATTGAATATTTTATTGATAATAAATGATATAATTTCCTCACATTGTGTTAAACATGTTTATTTATAAAATATTTGGGATTTGATCATTCATTTGAAAATTTGGTGAAAATTCCAGTTTTACCATTAATAGTGCACTGTAGTATTTCGAAGATAAATATTTTTATATTTATTATTTGAATTTGAAATGTTGTAAAAGTGTTCCTAACTTAATTATCTACAACTTTTATTCAGGACACTAAAGCTAAAGAGTTCATTTGGTTGTTGAAATTGGGCCATGAAGTCAAAGTTGGGCTGGGCTCGCCAGAATGGAGAAGGTTCTGTATTTGGGCCATATATTCTACATACGGGCTTGGATTGAGCCCAAATGTTGATGAAAGCTCGGGGACATGATGTGGCACAAATCATCCTTATGGAAGGCCGGCCAATTCACGCGTTTTGGTGGTCAAATGGGCGGTGCAAGTTGGCATAAAATATTTGGCCGAATTTCCACATTCACACTTGAAACCACTTGTAACCTCTCCTCCCCTCCCCTCTATAAATTGGAGTTTTTCTCATTTGGAGGGGTTGGGACGTGCATTGGGAGATTGGAGGCAGAGGATAATTTGTTTCACCCAAATTCTCCAACCATTGTAAGAGGGGTAGCTCTTGAAGCAAGGATCCCCTCATCGAAGCCTCCTTCTCTTCTTCATTTTGTAATGTTTTCATTTGTGTAATAAACTTCATTGCTCTTCTTATATTTCTTCTCTTTTCTTATGTTTTGTTTAAATTTCTTCTTCTCTTAATCTTCCTAATTGGTCTGGAATTCTTGAGTAGAAGCGTTATTGGGTTATACCCATTTTAAACCTTTGCACATGCAAAAACGCTTCTACGATGATTACGCCACCCATGGAAGAGTAGTCTTTTAGTAATCGATCTATCTTCTACCCTCTTCATTTAATTATTTTGAATCAATGAGCTACTGTAATTCACTTAATATGATCCATGAATTGTGTTTTTAAATTTTAAGAAACTAAGCAAGCAATTGAACAATTAACACAAAAACACGCGAGGTCGGGATTTTGTGTAAATTGTGAGAGCGCGATCTTAATCGGTAATACAAGACCACACGGGATAAATTTGTAGAGTTCAAATATAATCCCTAAACACAATTCATCCTCATTTCAGGAATGGATATGTGCCTTAATTTACCACTGATCATAATCTAATCTTAGAACATCAATCAAAGCAGGGTGCTGCGATTGCACGTTCCAATGTTAGCCTAGGTTTAAATTCACATCATCTTTGTGGTAAAGTTAATTCTCGTAGGGTTCGGGATTTAACAAATTAAGGGATCATAATTAAGTGAATTTTAATTTAAATGATAATGATTAATAATAAAGTGAAGAGGTAGAGTTAGATCGATTACGCTTTTTAAATAGATTTCTAAAAAAAACATCTTCTTGTTGTGTCATTTAAATTGAAATTCATTTCAAAACTAAAAACAAAAAAAAATTATACAATCTTCTTCCAGCAAACTTCTTCTAGATTCATAAACTACAAAAAACCCCATCCTTTCAAGTAGTGTTTTTATTATCTTTTATTTTACTTCTATAATACCTCTAAAAATTGTTTTAATTCACTTCCTCCTTTGAGAGATGACCTTGGTCAGCCACTCTGCTGTACCTAAGTACCCCAAATCACATTAATCATTTGAGGGAGCCCACGACAGCACTCTTTCAGTTCATAAATTGAATTATTTAACCATATATTTCTTTCCTAAAATTTATATTTGTAGAAAAACCTATATCCTAAAACATTTTATATCTTAAGCTATCCAACTACAATGATGATGTGTAAGAAATAAAAAAATAATGATAGAATAACACACAAATATTATATAAGTATCTATCCTACCCTAGACTCAAACTATAGAGAATTACCCTCATTAAAACCTAAATTTCATCAATAGGACAACAATATATTACTCATATAAGTATGAAAATATTATATTTCTTCATCAGGAATAATCAAATAATTTAAAAATTACCAATTACATTATAGAACACCTTTATAAATTTAGGTCTAACAATTTACATTAACCATAAATATCCATAGTTCTTTTATAAATATCATTTTTATGGATTTTATGTAGTACCCTTTTAGAATGTGTAAAAAAATACATGGATTCCAATTAACAAATCATTACCATAATCAATACCCATTACCATTAATTCATTGATAATCCATGCTCTATTTATTATTTTTGGGTAATCTATGAATCAATATGGGTTACCATAATGAATATTCCTTCAATGTGAATTGGAATAATTATAGCATGAATAATTTTATAAAACCCACCAACTTATAATATAATCATCTACCAAGAAACAAACCAAATAATCAATACCATATCTAAATTTGTACCCTCAATCTATGTGACATCCATGACATAGTTCCACACAATCCATTCCATTCCACCTTCACTAGAATCATTCCAATACCATAACAAGGGTAAAATATCCAATCCCTTCCAAAATCATCGTTTAATGAAACATTTCATATATAATATCATAGTAATTGATAAACCATCTTAATTTACATAAAAGTAAATAGAAAATATTTTTAGAACTAATAATTAAAGGGGAAATATGTTTTATATATTCAAATAATATAAGATTACAAGGAATAAGGTTGAGATGTAAAATAATACTAAACATTAAAATATAGTAAAAAAGGTTTTCCCATATTTCCTTAAATTAATAAATTAATAATGTGAAATTTTAAGAAAAAATAAAACTAATAAAAATTACTAATATTTGAAAAATATCATCCCTAGAAATGCTTAAGAAAAACTTTCGATGATAAATATATATAAAAAGTAATGTAAAGATTCATTTTTATGTACCATTCATTTTTCTCATCAATTTTTTATATTTTCATTGAAATATAAATTTTTAACTAAGTATAATTGGATAGGGAGAAAAATTATTAAAAAAATGTAAATTCAAACTATTTAGAAAATAAAAAGAAGAAAGCATCAAGATTATAACATTTTAATATGTGAATCACAAATACTTTAAGACATATTTTAATTAATAGTTTCTATATTATTATGTTTATTATGGATTATATCAACCATTTACTCATAAAATTAATATCATGTTAATTAAAGATCAATAATTAAACAAAGAGATTCTTATGAACCCCCTACCATGATTTGAAGAATTGGGGAATAGTTATCATGAATAGTGGAAAAAAGAACAAATAATTAATAAAATTTATGGAAAACACCCCGGTACCTAATAAAAATCACAATCAACCATTCCTACATACTAACAAAAACACATGAATAATTCTCATCTATAACCATGTTGATAGAAGAGAATAATTAGAATAACCCAAAAAATAAGATGCAGAATACCATGTATTGAGATAGAAAAAATATCTATGAATGTGAATTTTGGTATCTTCTTGGAGATGGAAAATAGGTACCAAAGGGGGTATAGGGTATAGAATGGGTTTTAAGAAAGGAATTAAAAGTCTATCCATATTGAACCCCACCAACTATTTATGTAAAATATATCACATGCCTTAACCATACGATAGTGACAACATGTATGACCGTAGTGTGTATAGTTAAGGCTTGATTTAGAACCCTCATCCTTCAATATAGTTATCTCATCTACCTCATATAAGTTCTTATTTATCCAATCTAAAGTATTCTCAACTAGGACCACATTTTCATAGTAGCCATCATGACCATCAGACCCTAAACCACGTCTCTATTTGGAATCCCTCCATTTAATACAAAAATAGAAATAACCTTTTCTAAATCGTGTTTATATTGATCATGGAGTGGATGTCCCATGATTATTATTTCAATCTATCTCACTCAGATCACCCTCACCTCAACACCAAAACTAGTAAAACATACATTTTAGTCTTCTCCATTTCACAAAGGAAATTCTCCATGGACTATACCCCACACTATAACAACTTTTACCCTCTATGTTTTAAATGTAAAATTATCTAATTGATAAAAATATGACCAAAAGAATTTTTCCCTTTCGAGTTTTATATAATAAAATTATTTTCACAATAGTCCCCTTAAAATGGGTGTTTCATTCCTTGTGTTTTCATAACTGCATTGTGGATAACTCCAATGGGAATAACTCTAAAAATAGTAGGAATAGAACCTACACCACGTCTAAAAACATATTTTTTTGGACCCTATAAAGTCAATATATAACTTTAAACCTCTATAACACCTATAAATTTCCTCTTGACATGTATGAATCTTAGAAAATAAAAATAAAAAGATTACTAAAATATAATCCCTTCCATCAAAAAACAATATAATTATACTCATTCTGAAGAATAATAACAAAAATATGGAGGAAAAAAGAAATGGTGTCAAACAACCACCCATTAGATTTCTATTAGGGATATTTTAATAAAAGGAACAAACCTAACATATTAATGGGAATAATGCACCTAAAAAAATATTTTGAATCATATAATAAATAAAATTAACATTATAAAAACTTTTTGAAACAAATTAATCAATTAAAAACTCAATATGAAGATTGTGAATCTATGATTCAGGTTCCCATGTATAATCTTCCATTCCCTAGTGCCACCACTATAAATAAACCTAGGGGATACCATCCCACATAAAAATATATTCTGGTAGTCCTGATTCATAATAGGTATTTCCTCAATGGTTGTATAATCTTTAACATCATACTACAAATTTTCAATGGAATTGTAATAATCATGATGGAAATAATGAAGCAATAATACATGAAAGATTTCATTAATCTAATTCATTAGTGAGGAAAGTGATAAATGATACACAATAGATGTAAAATTATCTTAAACCTTATATTTATTAAAATTCAAAGATAAATATTACTCAAAAAACTGAACATCCAATATCTATAATGAAGAGATAACATCAAGAACACAAGATTTAAAATAAAAAAACTCTAGAGGACCCATTTTATGATTGTAATATGGAATGTGTTAATCTTGGGACACCTTTATCCACTAATGAAACATTTTAAACTTCATTGTGATGATTTTCACCATTTTTTTCATGAGAATCATTGACTCTCCAACCTTAGTCAAATAAAATAGTTATTTCAAGGTTAATGATACTTTTATTTTAATTTTTCAATAATAATGGTGTGTAACTATTATAATATAAAAAATTGACCTATTATTGGTTCCTCACACACTAACCTCAAAAATAATAAACATAAGTTTAAAACATGTCGTCCAAAGTCTAGATGGTTTTCTATTTATGAAATTCCATATGTAGTTATAAATATTTTTGAGGTATAACTAGGATCTAAAAAATAAGTAGAGGCCTATTGATACTCTAGAGTTGATAATAGGATCATAATCAGTGATGAATGTCTTTTGAACCACTTATAGCCTTAAATAATCATCTAAATACTTACTCAACAAAACATCCACTGTGAATGACTCCAAATTTATTTTCAATTAATATTACATAATCAAGAGATGTATGATCTCTTAGATAGAATCCCAACCTCCTTGATCTTAGTATAAACATTTGTTAATGACCTTAGAGATTTCCACCCACATATACAATTGAACATCAAGAGAATTAATAAAAATAGTATAAAAATGGAAACCAACCTTCACTTTCTACAAAAACATATATCAAGAAATAGTCCAAGAAACTGATCTCTAATTCCCATGTTACAAAAGTTGACCTCTCATCGTATGATTCTTATTTTTAACATATGGATACACTACCAAGGGTGAAATTTTAAATAGAAAGAAAGACACGACACTCATAGAAAAAATAATAAAGAACCACCTCCCAAAAAAATAGAATATATTTATCATCCTTAGACAATATCATAGGGTAATTTATACTAACAATATGATCTTTCCAAAAAACCACCTTGGAGTCACCCAAACAGGATTCCTCCACCAACTACAACAAATATGATTGAATCATAATCTGATATAGATAACCTCTACCATCATATTCTCCCATGTATGGGTGCATTATTTATTGACCATCCATGAATCTAAATGCATCACACAATTCATGTATATATCACTACATTAAATCCTTCATAGTAAATCAAACATAACAACCCCTTTTGATGGTGCCGAGGAAATCTTGATATCCTTCTCTATTATGAATTCATGCTATGTTAATTATCACAAGTTATGATAACACTGTGACAAGATATAAATAAAACTATTCTAATATATTAAGACCATAAAGTATTCAATAATAATTTAATGTCATAAAAACAATAAAAAGAAAAAAATTTATAAAAATCATCGCTAGTGTAGTTACATTAACGAGGATATAAGTTCTATGAAAATTTAATGATAAATTCTCAAAATTTAATCACAACATAAATCAATCCAAGAAATTAAGTTTTTTAATAAAATTCAAATAGAAATAATTTATCTAGGAAATGAAGAATAAGATAATTTCAATTATTCTCATTAAAATAGTTGAATGTTTCCTTGAACTATTTATCCTTCAAATGGCCTAATACTTAATGGTTTAGGTGGTATTAGGATTTATAATGTGATATAATTTGACTAATAACTTCATCTAAAAGAATGAAATGTCATAGAAAATCCAAACCTTTTGAAATATTATTTATTTTTATCCAAGAAACAACTACCTATGCCCTTAAAGGATTTATTACTACTCCACCCAGAGATAAAACTTCTCAAAAATAAATGGACCTAATCACTCAAGAAAATAAACTTGGATATATTTATAAATAAATTGTAATATATTAAAAACTGTAATAAATTTTATAGATTCTATACATGTTCTTCATCTAGCTCAAAATATGAAATGATGTTATTAGTGAACAATATGATGAACTGATCCAAATATTTATGAAATACACAATATAATATTCCAAATAACAAAACAAGGGAATTTGTGACAACAAAAAACATAACAAGGAACTCATATGTTTCCTAAATTAATTTTATATAACTGTTCATAATATCCTTAACCTTTATTCAAAGATGATGATATTACTACGAGAGTTCGATCTTTAAGAACAAGCTTGCTTCATTTAACTAATTAAATATATTTTCAATAAAAAAACGTGGATAATGAATTATCACAATCACTTAGTCTAATTTATAATAAGATAGGATAAAATATATAATACCATATATATATTCTTTTAAAATAGATCAGGAGTACCACATATTGTTATATTTGGTTGAGTAAAACTCTTCTGTAGATGTTCATTAATATGAATTAAATAATCATGAAACTTTTAAGGTCCCATCCTATAATGATAAATCTATATTAATTATAGAACCAATTTTAAATATATACAAAACTCAAACTTATGTTTAGAGAGAATAATAAAAACTTCTTGAGGAAAGTAATTGAGGTACACAATAACAACCCTTGAAAATCTATTGGGATGAACTTCACTAAACTCACAATTAACTAGATCACCAATGAATATTGGTAATCAACACACATCTGAACCATACGATAGCCTCAATTTATATTGTGTATTAAATGATATCTATAAATATTGTATAATATAAACTTATTATAGAATTAATCAATAACATCATACACCAAATAGAAATATCTGATGCTTTGGATTGTGTTATATGACTTTATGTCTAATAATTTTAAAATATTACCAAGAGAATTACCTCATTAGTATATTCTCACAATCCATACACACATCATATCAAATATCTTAACCTACACCCAAAATATTGCACTCCAATGTAATAAAATGCCTCTTTTACTAAATTGATAAAAAAATATAGTAAGGTGGGTGAAATAAAGGTCAAATATCTGGATTGAAAAAACTATTAAACCATGAAGAATAAAATTAGTTAATATCCCACATGATGTCTGAATATCCTGATAGACGATACCAAATGGAATGCATCTGACTATCTTTAACTCCATATCCTCTCTGTCTATTTTGATGTCTAATATCACAAAATTATTCTTCTTAAAATACAGAGGAAAAAAGGAATCACATGGTTGTCCAGTGTAATAATTATAACCTCTCTAATGATAATTTGTGGGTGAACTCTTTTATTGATTCCTCCTTATAGGGTACTATTGTAATAGCTAATATAGAGGAGGGCCTCTAACTCTATATTGACTGGTAAGGATTGTTGATCCATAATGATTCATATGGACATGAAATCATCATAAAAACAATATCTAATCTTACCATAAGTGTCTAAATAATTATAGCCATAGTTTAATGTGATAAAGATTAATCAAATAGACTCCAAAAATATGAGACTTCATGAGATAAAGATATTAAGAACCTCTAAAAATATATACACTTCAATTAGAGTCATGAAAAATCCCTTCATATGTTGGTATATTTATAGATACCATTATCTTGATGACCCATTACTTCAATATTGTGACACTCCAAAAAACTTAAGTAAGAAACATGTATTCGGTAGCATGTATGACATGTGTCATAAAGCACGTAATGTAATATAATATCCGAATAATTTATAATATATTTACTATTTAAAATAGATTCTATGAATTTTAATTCATGAAACACCGAGTAGGATAAAATTACATGCAAGAAGGACCTTCCTCTATATATTTCATTACACACAAAAGCAACCTTCTTTGATGGATTTATCTATATGAAATATCGAGTCTTACCAAGAAAAAATCTATAATTAAAGCATTATTATATAATAAAATAATACATAACCTAGACGTTATATTAGAAGTTATGAATATTATTAACAAAATTATGAAAATACATGGTTAATAATAATATATGATTAATTCATAGGTTTAAAATTAATTATAAATGAATATATGAACCAATTGAATATAAAAAGAATATTTTTTTATAGAAAACCATTTTTATGTTCTAAAAGCTATTTTACCATAATATATTAAATTAATTACAATTAATGAGTGATATTAATTTAATAAATATATTAAATATTAAATCAATTATTTTTTATATTAATCCATTAGATTTTGTAAGCATGAGATAAGAGAAAAATAAATATTTTACAAAAAACCTATATTTTTATTATGGAATTTTTACAACCTTTTAATAGAGAACTAATTTTAAATAATAATTTTAAAACATTTATGAATTTAATTTAATAAAATAATCTATATTTTTGAATTCATAATGTCAAAATTATCTTAGGATGAATTTTTTGGATTTTTTCTGAGAAACATCATTTTTACTGAATAGTGAAAAATACTACGTTTTTGTTAAAAAATGCCTTTACATTTAAATAATTATTACTGTTAAATTATATTATAATATTTTAAAAGTGAAACTGGATAAATTATTCTTCTATTAATAAAATTCATTTCATTATAATCAATTTAACTTTTAAATTTAATATAAAAACATAACAATCTTTTGAACATTTTTCTACTAAAACCAGTTAATCTGTCTGTCTATGAGATTGGCATAAGTCCTAATTTTTCCACTTAAGTGATTTGAATTTTGAAAATATGACATAAACCATTGTAATAAATAAAATATTCATGTTATAATAATATCAACTTGATTTTCGACAAAAATGATTAGTGTAAGTGATTAAAATTAATTATAGTAATTAAGTTGTAATTAGGCTTAAAATGGATTAAACCCAAAGATTAAGGGACCAAATGACCCATAAAATTGTCCAAAACCCATTTTATGGACATATTGAGAAAATTAACCTTCCAATAATGATTTTTTTTTGTTTTTTTATGACTTTTTTTATGTAATAATATGTGTACACCTAACATCTTTTCATGAATACCAAGTGAGTCCTTTTCCTTTCATATAAAAGGCCACAAACACTACCCATTCCTCACACCTCTCAAACCTCTTATGTTCATCCATGATATGAAAAATTGACTTCCAAAATCCCTACCCTTTACCTAGAATCCTAACTTTGGTCATAATACCTTACATGGATTCTTTTTTATTTAAACCAAAAGAAGTTACTCGATTAAAAATGTAATGTCTTTTCTCAATCTCTCTAGTTTAATTTCCATTCTCCAACCCATAAAAAAACCTTATTCTGTTATTTTATAACAAAATTAGTATCCTAACTGTAATAAGTTGTTTTTATTATGATATTTATGCCTATAATTACTCAATCCACCATCTTATGGGTAACGAACATAGTGTTTCTGTGGAGGGAGAACAATTATTTCAGGAAACGATGATTGTTTATTCTTCCATTACAACCTCTCATGGTGGAAATTATGATGGAAAATATATTTATATATACTATATATGATATTTATTGTGTATTTATACTTCTTTAAAACTTTTATTACACCTAACTTCAATACCTTCCATTGTACGTTAATACGATAACATCGTTTGAGGAAGTGTGGACTACCGCCCCCACAAAGCGTTGTGATTTATTCACACTAAACATGGAATTTATAAAGGAAGGGTTTAATTAAACATATGAGACATAAAAAACATCTATATGATATTAAATAAATAATTAACTTAATGGATACATATATATCATTATCTTTATTACCATTACACACAATTAAAAAGTGATAACGTTATTCATGGATGTGTGGACTACTGCCTCCTTGACATAATGTGATTCCTTTTTATCACAATAATTATATATATATAAGTATATATGATTAAATAATATAGTATTTATTATTTAATTTTAATTCTCTAATGATATAGTGTTACTTACCTTCTTTCCATAACAACCATTGAAAAATTGCAACGTCTCTCATGCGTACATACGACCTATCATCTCAATGATTGTAATGTTAATTATTTTTTCATAAACATATTTAATTATTGATTTTAAAAGTATAATTTATGTATAAATATGATAATTAGGTCATGGTTATTATTCTGGGGATGTTATATAAAGACCCATTTGACCATAGATGTCCTACAGAAGTTGTTGTTGACATATAAATTGAATATGGTCAAAACACATGACGTAAAATTAATTATTTAAGTAGTTGTATACAACATGGTAATAAGTGAAATAAAAGTAATTATAAACATAAAAATGTTTCTATATCAATTAGAAAATTAACATAAGTTAATTATTCAGGAAGTTAAAGAACATTCACTCGAAAGAAAACACATGGTAAGGAATTCTTGTCACACATTTCATTTCGTGACGCTTAATTTATTATTGTGCACCAAATTTCGTATATATATATATGGCGTACATACTTCCACATTGAAAAATAATATCATTAAACCAATTATATTCATGGTATTTAGATTTTTTATTTGATGAATATCACTTTTGGGTCATTTAGTTCATATGTAATGGATTTCATCTCAATTTCATTTCATTGAGGAACATTCTATTATTACGCACCAAGTTTATTTTATATGATGCATAAATTTATATTTATATTCTATAAAATTATTTATTTTTACTTCATGTTAATACTTTCATTTAATATTATTCTTTTATGAAATTTATCATTTAAAAATCATTCCAATTGGTATGGGACACATTGGAATGTTTTAAGATTAATTTCATCAAGAATAATCCAAATGATATTTCAATGGAATTTACATTCAATGAAATTATATAACCATTGTTAAAAAAATTCCTTTAATTATTATATGGTTATTCATGACCATTTTCAAGAATCAGTACCATTTTCAACTGTTTGGTTTACAATTTGTTTTATA
Organism: Viscum album; assembly: GCA_963277665.1. Lineage (NCBI taxonomy): Eukaryota > Viridiplantae > Streptophyta > Magnoliopsida > Santalales > Viscaceae > Viscum > Viscum album. The sequence continues at coordinate 47,435,344 of OY728148.1, forward strand.
AATTTCTTTAAGAAAACCATACATTATTTCTCTCTTTAGTTGGAGAACCTATTTTCTTCTGAAAACCATATTTTATTAAAAAAAATTCAAAAGTTATTTTAAAATGATTTGGTAAATACATTTTTACCCTTTTTTCTTTTACCAATATCTTAGAAGGAATCTTCTTTTCTCTTTCCAAATGAGTCATCTTCTAGCATTTTTCTGTACAAAAGGAATATTATTTTTACCTCATACGACATGTATAGATTTATCTAAAATAATTTATTTGACGCCTCCTTCTCAATTTCAAATGGAATATTTTTAATAATTTTTTTAAAAGGGGTTTTCAATGGAAACAATTTTCAAAAAAATTTTCAAAAGAAATGGATACTTTCATTAAGGATATTTTTAAAAGTTATTCTTTTATTTCATCAATGAAAATAACCCTATATTTTGCCCAAAATGGGTTTGTTGTATTGATAACATTCGTATTCTTCCTCTGGATGATTTATTATTGATTTTTCAAAGTATAGTATTCATATTTACTTCCATGATTTATTTGTTAGTCCCCTTGAAATATTCAATATCATATGATCATTGAACATTGAATTTCACAGAAATTATCTATTTTATTTATCATTGATATTAATATTTCATAAATCATATACCATTTTATATATGTTGTCTACTTTAAAATTTATTTTATTTTTTATTGAAATATTGATATATTTGTGTACTCTATTAAATACAGATATTTATAATACATATTATTTATTTTGATTATTCAATATGTAGAATGACTTGGACATGCAGTGACGGGTGGATCCCAAACTTTTTATAGCTCCTTGATGCATCGATATGTTCTCACAAGACAAACCAATTGAACAAATTAAATAGATTATATATCCATAGTTTTAAATAATCTTTAGGATAGATCTTGACAGTATAGGTCCTCATGTGCTTTAGCCATGACGTCCATTAAGAAAGAATTTCCCTCATAGTAGTTTTATTTTTTATTCATCCATGAGATTTTTCATCAAATTATCTATGGATAAATATCATTTCAGTTTATTGATTAAATGGATGTGTTTTAGTTTCATAACATTCCATATTTATTTTTCCTTATCAAGTTATTTTAATAGTATGTATTTCCAATTATTTCCTTTCCATATTTCTTATATACTTTCATTCAGTTTATCTGTTACATGGAATGTGTGTTCAATTATTTACCTTTCCATATTGACTGTTCACATTGATTCATTATTGTTTCAGCTCTATTTTTCCCTTACTGGGCATTTTAGCTCACCCTTATTATGTTTATTTCCGCATGAATCCCAGAATATTACTATGAAAGATATGTAGGTATTTAATAAATGGATTATAGTTATCCTTAGAGCTGTTTATTTGTTTTGGAGAAAACAAATTATATTGTAATCAATATATTAATTTTTAATAAAATACTCATTTATGTATCTAGTTTACCAAGACTAATAAACTAATCGGTCCTTTGGGCATTTATTCATAATAATAATGCTCATGTATTTAGTATCAGACACCATCTCTGGTCTCTCTAGGGCTATGTCACTACATATATCACCTCAAGAAATGTCTAAAAAGTGATTGGGGTGACCAAAAACTAAATCTATTTACATAATGCCTCCCTACAATGTCTCAATATAGTCTCTAAATTTTGTAGAAGATATAAATCATAAAAAAGAGGTTTTGATATAGAATAAAAAATATATAATTCTTAAACTCCACATAAAATGACTGGTAAAATCATACAAATAATCTTTATTAAGATCAATTAATGTAACATAAATTGAAATAGATCATATAATATCTCTGATGGATTAATAGACTCATCGTGATATCAAAGAGGTAAAAACCACCATTCCTATGTATCTATAAAAATTATCCTTATAGGAAATGACATTTAAGGATTTAATTAAGAATGGATCAAGCTAATGGAAATTTACAACTCCTTTAACCAACTGTTGTCCTCTTGATCTTAAATAGACCTCCATACCTCTGAAATATCCACCTCCACAACCATTGATGTGTCTTCCAATAATAATCATCCTTGAGGATCTACACGTGGTATTATTATTCATGTAAAACCTTATAAATATCCCCAACATGGACATAATGTATCTATTGACTAAAAATCACACCCTCAAAAGAGAATACATTCGGAACTCCATAAACCGATAATATATTATTCTTAGATTTTATTCCTTGATATTTATCCTAATTCCATTCAACTAACCAATTTAATAATAGGAGAAAAAAATACTGATTCATGATTCTCACCAAGGTATACACCATGAATTTAACATCACATTTATTAGTGGATTAATTAAACATAAGTTGGCTGATTCATATACGAGGGGTCCCTAAAAAACCACGAGTTAGCTCTTATCCATTTCTTTTATCAGATTATATGTTTCTCTAATATTTTTTTTACAATAATCCCATAAAATCCTCATGAGTTCCTATTAAAAAATTTCTCCATATCACATATCCAATATCATCTATAAATTTCTACCATAAACCCCCCCACTAGTACCCCTCTTGGGCTAGGAGTGGAGACAATATTGAATGGTGAAATTTGCCTCCATGTTATCCCATTTTATGATGTTAAACCAGTATAGGGGGGATGATTATACTATCTTAAAAAATATTCGAATTAAATAAAAACAATTTGTACTGTTAAATATAAATTTTGAACAACATATTTAGATTCATAAGGGTATTTAAAAAATGTATAATTAATCCATCAAAATATTTACTGTAAATATAAAAACCTTTAAAACAATATTTTTATTATAGTATAAATGGAATTATCCTATATATTATATCCACTACCTATAAACATAATTGGGAATGATACTTATTAGGGGATGAATATTTGAAAGTAAGTTGTATCCCTTCACATAAAACTAAATTTTATGTACCTTGAGGCATAAAAAACAATGTCTTTTCATAGATAGCGGTAAAAACCAAGAGCTCTTATTTTTTGGGACTCATAACTAAAGGACATACCTTTTGGTTAGGTGGTATAATCAACACCAGACATAATTTTGATAGGATAAAGAAAAAAATTACTCTTTATATCACAAAGAGATAAAAATAAAATACAATAGTGAAAATTAGCGTAAAATATGAATATCATAATATCAATGATGATGCAGCTTGATATAGATTATATCACATCATTAGAAAAGTATTAAAATTGAATCTATGTTATGATAATAGAAAGAATCAAAGTCAAAGTATAAGAGATTAAATTTAATTCTATATCAAAATGTTTCATCCCTATTTATCATTCTATTTCTAAAAAATATTATTATTTTTCAATCATATCACTCATATTTAAATACCAATGTTTGGTGGTATTTTTATGAATTTCCTGCAATCAATATTCAATTATATATTACAATAATTACTAATTATATGATTATCTTGATCCCATGGGTGTTAATTGAGAGAAAATCACTAATATCCATGATTATAAATTGTTAAATGTTGAATAAAATCATTTACTAAAATATTGAAATATCCTATGATAATCCTTCATCAAAACATTCAAATATATTTTTTACATCATCGTTATCTTATATATATATATATATTATATTTCAATAAAAACTCAATAATAAACCAAATATGATTGATGCTTGTTAAAATATCAAAAGTTATATAAAACATAACATATTTTTATTTTTAAAAAACTAATATGGAAGAAAATGCACATATGAATTTTAGATTATGCCTAAGCTTTTTTATCAGCTTTTGAATTTATGTTTTATATATAACATTAAATATTTTTTTTCTTCAAAATTAAGAAAAGATTTATTTCCTATGACAATTAATTGATTCGTGTTTGATTTTGAATTCATATATAACTTTTTAATATTATTTTTCACAATTTTTAAATTATAGTGAATGACTTGGAGAAAATCTCGTTACCTATAAAAACTAGTTCATATGACATTGAGAAAATTGGATGACTTTGAAAAACTCTATCCATACATGTTTTATTTATATTTATTACTTTGAAAATACTTCATGAATTTAAATAAAAATTTCATATAACCACTTCCTTTGTGAAAATAAATTATTAACCTCAAACTATAAATTAATTATAAAAAAAATATAAATATTAAATATAATAAAGAAAAAAATGTTATTTAACAAATAAATGGTAAATAATAATTATCATACATTGTAAATGTAAAAATTTGAGGTATTTTTAATATTCAAAATAGAGTGATAAATAATCATGGTTAGTAGTATCAATTATAAAAATCTACATATTAATACAAAATAACTCAAAATCACACCCTTTCCAAAAATTACAAAACCAAACAAGATTCCCCAATTAGTATAAAAATTATCCCCCTTTTGAAATTTATAAAAAAGTGAATAAAAATAAAAATTTATTGAGAAATTTTCCATCTTTTATAAATAATTTTTTTGGGTTGATAAAATAACAATCTAACACATTAAATGAAAAATTTATGATCCAAAGTCTTGACTAAATGGAAAATAAAAGCTAAGAAAACTTAAAAACTACCCCTAAATAAATGATTAAGGAAAATTAAATTGTTAAATTAATAAAAAGATATGTATACTCAGTATATAAAATATCAAAAGTTTTTAATATTCACAATTATTTCATGTAAATAAATCTCATAATCATAAATTCAACTATGGTAAATAAGAATCCAATTAAATATAAAAAATAATATATACAAATTTTTTTTAAAATATAGTAGTTTGAAATTACTGTGAAAAAAATGTAAAATTTAATATAAAAAATTACCCTAAAAATAGAATCAAACAATATATATAGTAGTTCTCTTAGAAAATAAATTTAATAATTAACTTCTAAAATTTTATAGTTGAAATTCATATAACCATCATACCAAATTACAATCTTTTTCAAATTTCATAGGGTATAGAGGTTTAATAAATACATTAGCATATTGATTATAATTTGATATAAATTTTAAAACTATATATGATTTATTAAATTGATCTCAAATAAAATTAAACCTAATATTTATATGTTTATAAGAGAATGGTGTAAAGTATTTTCTTAGAACTGAAATTGAAAATGTATTAACATTGTAAATATGTATTTTTAAAAATTATACATTGAATTTAGTCAATGATAGTTTTATCAATAAAATTTGATCATAATAATTTGAAACAATAATATAATCAACCTCATATGTTAGTAAACAACTTATAATTATATTTCTACAATCCACGAAATTAAACTTCTGTGAATAAATTGAATTATACAAGATTTGGTTTTTCTATCAATCTAACTGACAACAAAAGTAGAATTAAAATATGATTTTATTAAAAATATGTTATAAATGAAATAGATAAAACCAGAATTAACAATTTTATTTTTTTATTAAAATAATTATTAAATAAAAATAAAAATATTATATCATTCTATTGTCTATGTGTATTCATTAGACCATAGAAATCATTAACTAATTTAAAAATATTATTTAGAAACATTTAATGTTTAAATAAAAGAGGTTTACTTATATAAAAAATAAAAAATATTGATTAGTTAACAATTTTATTTTAAAATCTATTAGAAACATTTAAAATATTGAATAAATGGAAATTCCAACAAAATACAAATTATTTTAATGCTAGAACATGGTGAAAATTAATATTTAAAATCAATTCCCACTTATTAATAAATTCTATAGAAACTAGTCTAGATTTACTTTTGATTAATTTAAATGATTCATTAATATTTTTTTTTTAAAATAATCTTTTTATATTTGTTTTTTATAATTTTTAGTTCAACTAGATTCCAAAAATAATTTCAATTTAATTATTATTTTTAAATTAAGTTGAAATAATACAATTAAAATCTTTCAAAGAACCATTAACAATGTTAGGGAAAAATCATCATAAAAATTAGAGTTAGTTAATAAATTTACAAAAAAATTATACTTTAAATTATGAATATAAAATTTATAATTAATTTATCAATAAGACTATCATTAAGATTCATCATGTATTTTATATTTTATTGTGAATATATTTTCTCCCCATAAAGTGACAGAAAATCATTATTAGTGTTAATTTCATATTAAACTTTTTAAAACTCCCAAAATTCTTCTTCAACATTATCTAATTATAAATTATTATTTACATTACTTATTTCAACAAAAATATCATACACCTGTTCTTCAACATTTTATTTTATTTTGTTAAAAACTCTATATCAGTGACTATAATTAAAATACCATAAAAATATTTCTTCATTATATTTGGAATCAAATATTACATTACTATGATATTATATAAATTTAATAATATACAACTAAAAACACTAAAATATCAAACATTAAGTATATATACTCTAAAAAATTCATAAAAGGTTTTATTTAAAATTGATCTAATTAATACACTATTTAAAACCGGATAAGATATTATTCTTCAAATTTATCTAGAAATTTTTCATTTTATTTATATTCTTTATGAAATATTTTATACATTTCCTAAATTGATTTATTTTTATATTCTACTTCAATATTTTACAATGTTTTTCTAGGTATATAAAATCAATTAATATTACCATTTTCCTTAAAAAATATATCAAAGTCCAAACTTAAAAATCCACCACTTATATCACCATATATAGAGTTTACCAAATAACCTTTTAAATATTTATGTAATTTCAAAAAATAAACAAATTTCACTAATCGTTTGGTTTTATAAAACATAAAATATGCCCAATTGAATCCACTAAAATCATAAAAAATATCATTAACATCAATTTTTACACCTAAACTATCATTTTGTAAGAAAAAAACCAGATGAAATTAGTCAAGAATCCTAGTAGTTCTAACATAATTAATAGATCTAAGACATTCATATATTTTAACCATTAAAAGATAAATAAAAAAATAATTTAATTTTTTTCATTTGGGTAAATCTATTTCCTTTCCGTGCATCAACAATTTATGGAGTGGTTGATAGTTTGAATATCTAGTCATTGTAATACTTAAATGAATTCAAATTATAAAAAACATTACCACTTAAAAAATTTCAAACACTTAATCCAGAAAAATAAATAGGATATATTTTCAATTTTATATTTATATAAAATAAAAAATTATCATTATCAAATACTATACACTTATCATTTTAAAATTTAACATTCATTCCATAATCACACAACTAAAATATACTAATTAAATAGTGTTTCAAATATTCAAATTATAGAGACTTAAAAAAAATAGATATTTTAGATAATTAATCTCCACTAAAGCCTTTAATCTGTCCTCTAGAGTTATATCTTAAGGATACATAAACTCCCTCAAAATAAATAAATGAAAAAAAATTAAAAATTTCACTATTCATATTTTTGGAACATCCACTATCTAGATACCATAAAGATTTGAAACTGTTAAGGTATATTTTTTAAAATATATCATGTAATAGATTCTTTTAGGAACTATGGTATCATGAGTTAATATGATTTGAAGTTTATGTTTTAGGAAGGAAAAATGATTTCAAAAATAAATATTTTTGTATCATAGGTAATAATGTTTTTGAAATATAAGTTTTACTGTAAACAAAATATTTAGTAAATCATAAATAACATTCATTGGAATAATTTCCATGAATTCTACACTTCAAACACATTTCACTTTATACATATCAAATTTGTATTTTAAAAAAAAATATTTTGATCATTCATTGTAAAATATTTTTATAAATAGATCAAATTATTTTTATTATTTTTCAGTATAAAAATAATATTATATTAATTTTCCTTTCCATGAACAAAAGTAGACTAGTTGTTTTGAAAATTATAAATTTTATTTTTTTCAATACCTAATTTTATTTTTTATAACTTCTACATCATAACATACATTCACATTAGAACCATATGTTTTATTTCTTAGTCTTCTTTTTTATCCTTATCTTATTACATTCATTATCAAACATAGTGATTTAAAGAAAATGTGTGTTAAACTTCATTTAATAAAGTTTATTATTTTTAAAATGAAAATAAATAATTCTATTATTATAAATTTCATTTTTCAAAATTTAAGAATCAATATTATTTTCCTAATCTCCACTCATAGAATCAGTGAAATTAAATTATTTTATTTATTCTCTATTTCTTAAATTTTCATTTATCCTTTTATCATTTTCACATTTTAATTTATTACAAGACTCAATAAGTCTTAACTTAATTATCCATAATTTCTTATATTACTAACGTTTTTTAACCTCATAATATTATTATTCGTGATTATAATTATAAATCGTTTAAATATGTATTCAATTTTTCATCAATAATTGTAGTAAAACAATAAGGTTTTAATAAATTTGTAATAGGTAAATCAGGTGATTTTAAAGACTTGGTGTAAAGACCCTGACCCCAGTCACCAAGATTCAGTGATTTATATTAATTCATTGGAATAATAAATAAGGAAGTCATATCCAAAAGGCCCAAATATTTTCGTAGTTTTTGAAAACTAGATATAAACATAAGATTTACATTACAAATTTAAAGGAAATAGAATATAGAAAATCCATAGAAACCCCCATAACTCCTAGATTATCCCTGCAGTTCATTCATAATATACATCTTCACATACTAGGAAAAAATAAAAAATAAGAAATGAGTGATATTATATGATCATTAAGGGTAATTAATACAACTTAAGTTATCATTAACTTAAAAATTAGGCATATTGAATAACTAACAACACAGGTATCTAAAAATAAATGTGAGCATAATATAGCGGGAATGAAAGCTATGTAAATAAATACATATAACTGATCATAAGAGAATGGAACATAGTAATGGATATTATGGTATTAAAATATCACAGGTTTTATAAATTACTAATATCATAATGATGGAATTCATAAATCTAGGCATATGAAAAATATCATCAAAGCCTCAGCCCAGACGTTAGAAAATACTAGAGTAAGGCCTTGGCCAAAAACAATTACTATTTTTCCTCATGAGACCTCAAATGAATAAATGGGATATATAGAACCAAAAATTTACATTATAAGTCCAATTAATTCTTCATATGAATGGGGATAATCATAAAAAACATGAACATATGATATGTAAATAACATTCCCCAGTATGTAATCATAATCACAAATCAATCTAAGTAGCATGGTAAATTATATCAAGATAGCACATCCATAGTCAAACCAGTCATAAACCAGTTAATAACATATGACAGATTAAAATAATAATATATCAATCTAAATAAATCATAAAATTAAATTGAGGTGTTGAAATATATGAAAATACTCAAACAAAATTATTGAGGAATTCTTGATAGAAATACCTTTTTATTACTTTGAAAAAAGTGTTTTTTTAGAAAAATCACTTTTATTTTTCAAGATTGTTTATATAAAACCAGAAATTAACAAGTATATATTTTCAGGAAAAAATTATTGATTTTATAAAAATAATATATTTATAAAATAGATTATGGATGGTACTTGAAAATGGGTAAGAAATCAAGAATTTGTCATTTATCGGGTTTTCTTATTAGAAAAAATTGAGAAAGGAAGCTTGAAAAACATGTATTTTACCTTAAAATAAACATTAAATTAACTAAATATTTTACTTTGGAAAATATAGGTAGAATATTGTATAATAAAAAAATAATTACATCTATTTAAGAGAGATCTGAATGAAAAATTGACGTTCGGGAGAATCCCTTACCTTATATCTAAATGTGTTCTGTACATGACATTAACATCCTAGAAAATCATAGTAAATCTATTAATTAATTAATTATTAACCATACATACATTTATTTGAATTATTATCATTTTATTAAGTTCATTTATGGAATTTTTGATGAGTTATAAGTTGCAATTTTATTGATAGAAAGCATTTGTTTCCTTGGTTTTCACAATCAATATACATATATGTGAGTATGGAAGTTTCTGATTAAGGGGTATAATAATATATAATTTAATGTATTTGATATTAGTTAACATAAAAATGTATAAATGGTCATATATATTATTATTTTATATGGTATTAGGGTGAATCACTAGATAATACATTTAGTGATAATCGTTTACATTATTACGGCGGTTATTGATCATAACAAACTCATTTTGTACAATCATTTAGTATTATGTAAATATGTTACATAAAAATAATATGAAAAGTTTTTATACATTAATTATGGTCTATTTTAAACATAAAATGGTTTCATTACTAGACTTGAATTAGAAATTTAAGAATGAAAATCTGTCATCCATGAAGATTGTAAATCGACACCTCACTAACGATGATCTCATTTTTAAAATCGAAGAGAGAGAAAGGAGTTTTATTCCATCAAATTTATTTAATTAAAAAATATAGATGATTGTAGAGTTATTATGGTCATTTGGACTGAGAAAGTTAGGATATAATAATAAAATAAAAGAACTTCAAAAGGAATTATAAGGAGGAGTTAGAGGATTTTACCACTTGAATACTCCTCCTTGAGAATCTCCTTAAAGGGATTGGTTTTGGTATTTTTATGAGACCATGATCTCATGTAATTAGGGTAGTGGATTATTTAGAATAGTGGGAAGAACTTTTACAAGCCTCAATGTCATATAGGTGTTAGGATAAGGGGTGGTGAGGGGTGGAATTTATAGTGGAAGAGAGGGGTGTTTTTTGAATAATTAATTCATTTGTTTATTATTTTGGGTCAGGACTATAAATATTTTTAGGATTACCATAAAATACACTAAAATAATTAAGGTTATTTATATAGTATGGCTCTTACATCATCCATGACTCAATTAATAGTGTATTTATATTATAATATATTTGTACAAGAAATTACTATATTTTACTATTCACTAAAAATTCTTGTATTTTGAAAAATCCAAAAAATGCACCCTGATATTTTTTATATGTTTAGAATGAAAAAATTAAAAATATTTTATCAATATAAGTTTATAAATATGATAAAATGAATTTTTAATTAAAACAATCATTTACTCAAAATATAGTATTTAAATCTATAACTGATTTTATAACACTTTTAAAATTCAACTACAGTCTCATACAATTATCCTAAAATAACAAGACAATAAAATTCTAATTTAAAAATAAAATTTATATAAATAAATTTTCTTTTAAATAATTTTATTAATTATAGAATTTCAATTAAATATTTACAACTTACAAAAATACCAATACTTAATTAATTTTTTTACAATATTCACTTACTTATACTATGATATAATTATCTAAAAAATTTCACTTATAAGATTAATAAATTTTATTTATATATTCATGAGTGATTTTAGTAATTATTATACTTATTTACTATTTATATGTTTCATATTACCATTTCGAAGGTCAAGTTACTATTTCATCAGTACGTGTTCCTTAACTTCTAAAAATACATATTATTTAATTAATTCTTCACATATAGGGTTTGTATTGTGTTCTATAAGTGATTTTATGTGATCTATAATATATAAACATGATAATGGAAAGTTCATTTATAGAGTTCTTGGTCGTTACATTCTAACCTCTTATAAATGTTTTGTCCAAAAAATTTCTAGATTATCATCCACAAAAAGATTTGGGTAGTTCTTCATCATAAGCTCCTCATTATCCCATGTAGCCCCTTCAATTTTATGATTTTTCCGAATTAACTTTACCAAACGAGATTTCTAGTTCCTCAATACCTATTCTTTTGTGTCCAGAATCTGGATAGGCTCTTCATAGTATGATAATTCAGGTTTAGATTCTATTTCTTCTTAAGTGGGTACATGTTTTGGGCCTAGCATGTAATTCCTTAACAACGATATTTGGAACTCATTATATAATTTGGAAAGGCTAGGTGGAATTTACAAACAGTAATCCAAAAACCATAATTCTCTCTAAAATTTTAAAAGTTCCAATGTACATAGGGCTCAGTTTCCCTTTCCTCCCAAACCATATAACACCTTTCTAAAGAGATACTTTTATGAAAATGTGATCTCCCACTTGGAATTCAAAATACTTCCTTTGATTTTTCGCATATATATTTTTCTTACATTGAGATAATTTGATATAGGTTTGAATAGTCTTTAACTTCCTTATTGTTTCCTTAATAAGATCTTGTCCCACAATCTTTCTTTTACCAACATCATTCCAACAAACTAGTGTACAACATCTCTTTCAGTGCAATGCTTCATATGTTACCATTTGAATACTAGAATTGAAACAATTATTGTTCATAAACTCCACCAAGGGAAAATATTAATCCCATATACCTTGAAAGTCAAGTGATCATGGTCTTAAAATGTATTTTTATTTTTGGATCATTATTTATGACTACCCATAAGTTTGAGGGTTATAAGAAGTACTCAAATGAAGCTTAGTATCACTACTGGAAATGGAGGATATACCAACGGTTCTAAACCGTTGGTATAGGCTGGAAAACCGTTGGTATATTCTATACCAACGGTTGTCCAAACCGTAGGGAAGTAAGGCGTGGGAAAAGATCTATACCAACGGTTTGAACTAAACCATTGGTATATCCCACTCTATGTCTTGATTTTCCAACGGTTCTTGTTGAACCGTTGGTATAGGTTTACCCAACGGTTTAAAACCGTTGGGAATTCTATGATTTTGATATTATACCAACGGTTTACAACCGTTGGTATAGTTTTTTTCCCAACGGTTTCAATGAAACCGTTGGCATATGTTCAATAAAAAATATTATACCAATAGTTACAAACCGTTGGTATAATTCTTCTCAAAGTATACCAACGGTTGTAAACCGTTGGTATTGTGTATTTCCAGAATTGTTGCACAGCAGCCCCTCCTGTGCATACACCTGCATACAAAACAGCACTTAAAACAGTGAAAACATAAAAAAACAAAAAAAAGACCACCTCTTTGATTAGAGACATGGTGAATAATTCCCCATTTGAATATTTATATGACAACAATCATCCGGTATAGTTGAATAAGAGTTTCAATAGCTCAAATATTATTTACACCCATTTCAATCTTCATATGGCAACCACTTTTCTAATATATGGTGAAAAGGTATTTTCTTAGGAGTCTCATCACTTGTGACTCCATAAGTGCCACATCAGGCCTCGGATTGAGGCGGGGTTGACTGGTATATGTCACATATGATCCATGAATCATTTTCCTAAAGTTTCAACACAATCAGAATCCGTTTGATCGGTTTGGCATATGTACGTAAAATATTGTCCATTTTGAACAAAAGAGAGGCATTTTGGGTGGTCCCGGCCCCACGGTGACTCCAATTGGGGCGGGGTTGACTCGTACACATCACATATGACCCATGGATCGTTTTCCTAATGTTTCAACAGAATCCAAAGGCGTTTGGTCCGTTTCTCGTATGTCAATTATTGATATCACTTACAATTTAGTCCATTTTAACAAAAGAGAGACAGTTATAGTGGTCCCGGCCACACTGCAGCTCGGATTGAGGCGGATATGACTCTTACACGTCAAATATGACCCATGGATCGTTTTTCTAAAGTTTCAATAGAATCCGAAAGCGTTTGGTTGGTTTGGCGTATGTAAGTTTTTGTTTTCACTTAAAATTAAGTCCATTTTAAAAAAAAAGAGAGACACTTTGAGTGGTGACAGCCACACCAAGCCTCGTATTGAGGCAGGTTTGACTCGTACACGTCACATATTATCCATGGATCGTTTTCCTAAAGTTTCAACACAATCAGAATCCGTTTGATCGGTTTTGCGTATGTACATAAAATATTGTCCATTTTTAACAAAAGAGAGATAATTTGAGTGGTGTCGGCCACACCGCGCCTCGGATTGAGGCGGGATTGACTCGTACACATCACATATGACCCATGAATAGTTTTCCTAAAGTGTCAATAGAATCCAAAGGTGTTTGGTTGATTTCCCGTATGACAGTTGTTGATTTCATTTACAATTTAGTCCATTTTCAACAAAAGAGAGACTATTTGAGTGGTCCCAGCCACACCGCGGCTCGGACTGAGGCGGAGTTGACTCATACATGTCACATATGACCCATGAATCGTTTTCCTAAAGGTTCAACAGAATCCGAAGGTGTTTGGTCGGTTTGGCTTATGTCATTTGTTGTTTTCACTAAAAATTAAGTTCATTTTAAACAAAAGATTGACACTTTGAGTGGTGTCAGCCACACCGTGCTTCGGATTGAGGCGAGGTTGAATCGTACACGTCACATATAATCCATGGATCATTTTCCTAAAGTTTCAACATAATCAGAATCCGTTTGATCGTTTTGGCGTATGTACGTAAAATATTGTCCATTTTGAACAAAAGAGAGGTAGTTTGGGTGGTCCTGGCCACACGGCGCCTTGGATTGAGGCGGGGTTGACTCGTACACATTACATATGACATATGAATCGTTTTCCTAAAGTGTCAACAGAATCTGAAGGTGTTTGGTAGGTTTCTCGTATGTCATTTGTTGATATCACTTACAATTTAGTCCATTTTGAACAAAAGAGATATAGTTTGAGTGGTCCCGGCCACACCGCGACTCAGATTGAGGCGGGGTTGACTCGTACACATCAAATATGACCCATGGATCGTTTTACGAATGTTTCAACAGAATCCGAAGGCGTTTGGTTAGTTTGGCGTATGTCAGTTGTTGTTTTCACTTAAAATTAAGTCCATTTTAAACAAAACAGAGGCACATTGAGTGGTGTCGGCCACACCGGGCCTCTGATTGAGGTGGGGTTGACTCGTACAAATCACATATGACCAATGGATCGTTTTCCTAAAGTTTCAATAGAATCCGTAGGCGTTTGGTCAGTTTTTCGTATGTCAGTTGTTGTTTTCACTTAAAATTAAGTACATTTTAAAAAAAAGTCACTTTGAGCGGTGTCGGCCACACCGGGCCTCGTATTGAGGCAGGGTTAACTCGTACACGTCACATATGAGCCGAGGATCATTTTCCTAGAGTTTCAACACAATCTGAATCCGTTTGATCGATTTGGCCTATGTACGTAAAATATTGTCCATTTGGCACAAAAGAGAGGCAATTTAGGTGGTCCCGGTCCCACGGTTCCTCAGATTGAGGCGCGGTTGACTTGTACATGTCACATATGACCCATGGATTATTTTTCTAAAGTTTCAACAGAATCCTATGTGTTTGGACGGTTTCCCGTATGTCAGTTGTTGATTTCACTTGCAATTTAGTCCATTTTGAACAAAAGAGAGACAGTTTGAGTGGTCCCGGTCACACCAGAACTCGGATTGAGGCGGGGTTGACTTTTACACATCACATATGACCCATGGATCGTTTTCCAAAAGTTTCAATAGAATCAGAAGTCGTTTGGTTGGTTTTGCGTATGTCAGTTGTTTTCATTTACAATTTAGTCCATTTTCAACAAAAGAGAGACAATTTCAGTGGTCCCGGCCACACCGTGGCTCTGATTGAGGCGAGGTTGACTCTAACACGTCACATCTGACCCATGGATCGTTTTCCTAAAGTTTCAACCGAATATGAAGGTGTTTGGTTGGTTTGACGTATGTCAGTTGTTGTTTTCACTTAAAATTAAGTCCATTTTAAACAAAAGAGAGCCACTTTGAGTGGTGTCGGCCACACCGGGCCTCAGATTGAGGCGGGACTGACTCGTACACGTCACATATGAAAAATGGATCATTTTCCCAAAGTTTCAACACAATCAGAATCCATTTGATCGGTTTGGCGTATGTACGTAAAATATTGTCCATTTTAAACAAAAGAGAGGAATTTTGGGTGGTCCCGCCCACACAGAGCCTCGGATTGAGGCGGGGTTGACTCGTACACATAACATATGACCAATGAATCGTTTTCCTAAAGTTTCAACAGAATCTGAAGGCGTTTGGTAGGTTTCTCTTATGTTAGTTGTTGATTTCACTTACAATTTAGTCCATTTTGAACAAAAGAGAGACAGTTTGAGTGGTCCCGGCCACACCGCGGCTCAGATTGAGGCAGGGTTGACTCTTACAGGTCACATTTGACTCATGGATCGTTTTCCTTAAGTTTCAATATAATTCGAATGTTTTTGGTCGGTTTGGCGTATGTCAGTTGTTGATTTCACTTAAAATTAAGTCCAATTTTAACAAAACAGAGTCACTTTGAGTGGTGTCGGCCACACCGGGCCTCAGATTGAGGCGGGGTTGACTCTTACACATCACATATGAGTCATGGATTGTTGTTCAAAAGTATCAACACAATCAGAATCCGTTTGATCGGTTTGACGTATGTACGTAAAATATTGTCCATTTTAAACATAAGAGAGACAGTTTGGGTGGTGTCGGCCACACCGCTTCTCGGATTGAGGAGGGATTGACTCTTACACATGACATATGACCCATGGATCTTTGTGCTAAAGTTTCAATAGATTTGGAACGCATTTGGTCAGTTTCCCGTATGACAGTTGTTGTTTTTAATTACAATTTAGTCTATTTTCAACAAAAGACTTGCAATTTGGGTGGTCCCGGCCCCACAGTGCCTCGTATGGAGGTGGGATTTACTCGTACACATCACATATTACCCATGGATCGTTTTCCGAAAGTTTCAATAGAATCTATAGGCGATTGGTCAGTTTTCTGTATGACAGTTGTTGTTTTCACTTAAAATTAAGTACATTTAAAAAAAAGGAGGCACTTTGAGTGGTGTCGGCCACACCGGGCCTCGTATTGAGGCGGGGTTAACTCATACACATCACATTTGACTCATTTATTGTTTTCCTTAAGTTTCAAAATAATCCAAATGCGTTTGGTCGGTTTGTTGTATGTCAGTTGTTGATTTCACTTAAAATTAAGTCAATTTTTAACAAAACAGAGGCACTTTGAGTGGTTTCGGCCACACCGGGCCTCGAATTGAGGCGGGGTTGACTCGTACACATCACATATGAGTCATGGATCGTTGTCAAAAAGTATCAACACAATCAGAATCTGTTTGATCTGTTTGGCGTATGTACGTAAAATATTGTCCATTTTAAACAAAAGAGGGACAGTTTGGGTGGTTCCGGCCACACCGTGACTTGGATTGAGGCGGGGTTGACTCGTACATGTCACATATAACCCATGTATCATTTCCTAAAGTTTAAATATATTTGGAATTCATTTTGTCGGTTTTCCGTATGTCAGTTGTTATTTTCACTTAAAATTAAAGTCATTTTGAACAAAAAAGATACATTTTGAATGGTACCGTCCACATCGCGCCTTAGATTGAGGTGGGGTTGACTCGTACATGTCACATATGACCTATAGATCGTTTTCCTATAGTATCAATAGAATCTGAATGCGTTTGGTCGGTTTACCGTATGTTAGTTGTTGATTTCACTTAAAATTAAGTCCATTTTTAACAAAATAGAGTCATTTTGAGTGGTGTCGGCCACACCGAACCTTTTATTGAGGCGAAGTTGACTCATACACGTCACATTTGACTCATGTATCTTTTTCTTTAAGTTTCAACAGAATACGAATGCATTTGGTCTGTTTTCCTTATGTCAGTTGTTGATTTCACTTAAAATTAAGTCCATTTTTAACAAAACAGAGGCACTTTGAGTGGTATTGACCACACCGGGTCTTGAATTGTGGCGGGGTTGACTTGTAAATGTCACATATGAGTCATGGATCATTGTTAAGAAGTATCAATACAATAAAAAGCTGTTTTATTGGATTGGTGTATGTACGGAAAATATTGTCCATTTTAAACAAAATACATTCACTTGGAGTGATACCGGCCACACCGCGCATCGGATTGAGGAGGAGTTGACTTTTACATGTCACATATGACCCATGGATCGTTTTCATAAAGTTTCAACACAATCCGAAGGCGTTTGGTCAGTTTCCCATATGTCAGTTGTTGATTTCACTTAAAAATAAGTCAATTTTGAACAAAAGAGAGACAGTTTGAGTGATCCTGACCACACCGTGCCTTTTATTGAGGCGAGGTTGACATATACACGTCAAATTTGACCCATGGATTGTTTACCTTATGTTTCAACAGAATCTTAATGCATTTGGTCGGAGGGGAAGGGTCTTGTCGGGTACGCGGAGATGCTCGTCTACCTTTGGTACGAGACTCCCTCGTACCATCGGCCGAAGAACTGAAAGAATGGAATAATGAAAAGTGCACATAATTATGTACCTGTAAAATCTACACATAGACAGCACATAGGCGCATCATGTCATAAAAAATAACACCAATGATCAGACAAAATAGAATCAGTCATGGAGAGTAATGACAAGTGCACATACAGATCAGAAGCAGCTAAAAAATTGTTGCATACATGCCATGTTTATTTCCTAAAATAGAGTAAAAAAATCAAAATGATAAAACTCTAGAATATGGGTTGCCTCCCAGGAAGCACTATGTTTTACGTCTTCAGCCAGATGGATGGACACTAGTCAATCATCTTGGTCCATCAACTCAGAAATCCTCTGACTCTTACAAGAACTGGTGGCCGTGTCATCAAGCTCACATGGACGCTTAGTGGGATTGATCACTTCAGGAGCGCAGCGGGCGTGAATCTGGTGTAGATGTAAGAGAATCTGGCGATCGTCATCAGCCAGATACTGAGTGGGATTGATCACTTCAGGAGCGTAGAGGGCATGAATCTGGTGTGGAAGTAAGAGAATCTGGCGCTCGTCATCAGTCAGACGCTGATTCACCCGTCGTGCGAGGTCAGATGGAGACGGTATGTGCACATCGATGATTATGGAAGAGGCAGACAAGCTAGACATTGTTGGTTAAGATGCATCCACAATTAGATTTATTTTTATATATTAGAACCTTTATAAATGTTTGTCCCATTTTTACAAACAATTAATGTGTGAAAATTGTGAAAAATAACTTATCGGATATATAAAAATGGATTTACTCATGTAAATGATGCATAATATCTCAAATATTACTCATTGGATCCCAATTTGAAATTTTAATCCATTATCAAATGTCTTATATCAATTTATTTTTATTTGGATCTTTAAGGTTGAACGCTTTTTGTAAAATCTAGCCAAGGGAGGATAGACTAGTGACTTGGAATACAATTGGATGTTATGTGGTGAAAACCACATTATAAGCATTGTTTAGGATATTATTGAGGTGGTTTGAGGATAAATCTATCTTTTTAGAGAAAATCCATCATGTCCAAGTTTGGTGGTCAATGTTTTGAAGTGGGGGGGGGGTATTTGGTGGTTGAGGAGGGGGTGAGGGGGATGTCCAAGGTCTAAGAGGAGGGGTGGGGGCTGTACAGGGTCCAGGAAGGGGGGCGGGGTGCTGTCCAAGGTCAAGGAGAAGGGGAGAAGGGGTTGTCCATGGTCCAAGAAGGAGGGGGGATTTTCCAGGGTCCATCGAGGAGGGGGGCTATCCAGGGTCCAGGGTGGAGGGTGGGGGGCTTCCTAGGGTCCATGAAGGAGGGGGGACTATACATGGTCCTGGGAGGAGGGTGGAGGGGGGTTGTCTAGGGTCCAGGAGGGGGGATGTCCAAGTTTCAGGAAAGAGGGGGGCCAGGCTGTCCAAGTTCCAGGAGGGGGGACTGTCCAGGGTCCAAGAGGGGGGGTGTCTAGGGTCCATGAGGAGTGGGGGCTCTGTTAAAAGGAGGAAATCCCCAAATAATTCATTGAAAATTAACTAAAATTAATCAAAAAAACATCACAATTCCAATCCATCACCCAACCAACATTCAATTCATCCTCAATATCACTAACCTTCGCATGCCATAAACAAAACAAGCAAGTTTATACCAAATTAAAACAGAAAACAAAAATAATAGATAGAAAACATTAAAACTAAGGTAGTACATACATATTTAGAGTGTAGAACGAAAAAATTGTTTGATTTAATATGGATCTATGAGTGGAACGAGTTTATGAGTACTTGTATAGAGAGATCCGGGACGTTTAGGTCAAATAAAAATAGAAAATAAAAAAATAGATGAAGAACATTAGAACTTACAGATTTGAAGTGTAGAACATAAAAATTGTTTGATTGAAGAGGATGGATGGAGTTTCGGAGACTGGGTAATGTGCGTCGGGAGAGCTTCAATTTAGGGCTGTAGTCGAGCGGAGGGGGACTGAAATCGAGCGAAGGGGCTATTGGATTTAGGGGAAAACGTTCCCAACGGTTTTTAAAAACCGTTGGGAATGTATGTTTACCTAAGGCCTATACCAACGGTTTACACAAACCGTTGGTATAGATTCCAACATATACCAACGGTTAGTGTATAACCGTTGGTAAAAGTCTCTTAATGGAGCCCTATACCAACGGTTGTATAAACCGTTGGTAAAACTCTTCATAAAAGCCGTTCTGCCAACGATTTAATTAAAACCGTTGGTATACATAACCATTCCCAACGATTTTTCAAAACTGTTGGGATATAAGCGTTGGTAAAAATGGGATTTCCAGTAGTGTATCCAACAATTTATGGAGACTTCTCCAAAATTTCGATATAAATTATGGATCCTGATTAGACAAAATTGAAAGAGGTTATCTATGAAGTATTAAAAATTCATTAATATAGAGTTTCATAAGGTGCTCTAGTAGAAAATCCTCCCTTGTATCATGGAAATGTGCATATTTGGTAATTTGATCAACAATCAACCATATTGCATCATTCTTTCTTTGAGTTTCTGGTAAATTAGTGAAAAAATCCATAATGATGTCATCCCATTTACATTTAGTAATAGTAATGGGTTGAATACCACTTCTAGGATGTTGTCTTTCAGCCTTCACCTATTAAAAGACTAAGCATCTTGATACATAATCAACAATTTCTTACTTCATATTATCCCACTAGAAATGTTACTTCAGATCTCTATACATATTAGTACTAATAGGGTGTATAGAGAAATTTGATCTATGATCATCATCTAATAACTCCCTTTTTTCTTGGGTATTGAGAGAAAAAATAGACTCCTCCCAAATTTTAGAATTGTATTCTCACAAATGAAGTCTAGAAACATCCCATCAATCAAAGCATGAATTTTCTTTTGAATATTTTCATCACACACTAAGAACTCTTAATTATTTCCAATAATTATGTTTGGTGAACCAATTGAATAATTAATGATTTTTCACCTTCCTTGATAATTCTCATATCCATCATTTATAGATCCATGTACATAGGGTCCTTTTCAATCCTCATTTTGTTTATAAATCCATGATCATTCCTGGTCAATGAAACTTCTACTTTATTCACATTTATGGGTGGTAGTTTATGGAAAAATCATAATACTTGAGAGTACTTTGTGCCTTCTCCATTCCCTCATGTAGAGTTTTTTCTATGAGAAGATATATTTCAAACCCTTTTGATCCATATATATCTCAAGTCTTTCACTACAGAGATAGTGTTTGTATATCTCTGAGAAAAGTTTATAGCTCCTAACTCAAGATCATGAGCTGGATAATGCTATTTATGAGTTATTAATTGCTGGGATATAAATGAAATTACTATATCATTCTGCATAAGGATACAAACGAGTCCATTCTTTGATGCGTCACTATAAATCACATATCCACTATTCACTGACGGTAGATTTGAAGATCAGAGCATTCACTAATATACTCTTAAATTATTCAAATCATTCTTCAAAATATTTTTTCTATAAGAACTTAACCCCTTTACAAGTATGCATGATTAACAGGTTAGATAATCGAGCGATGTTCTGAACGAAATGAGGACAATAACTTGCTAAACCAGTAAAACTATGTAACTCAATTATGTTTATTGGTGTATGAAATTCCTTATCTTCCTTTGTATTCGAAGGATAAACTGAGATTCCATCATTTGAGTAAATATAATAAAAAAATAAACTGATTGAATCCAAAATTAACACCTTTTAAACATACCATATAATTCATTTCTTTTTAGAATATTTAAAAAAATCCACAAGTGATTCCAATGGACTTTACCAAGATATCATCAATAAATACCACAAAAAATTCATCAAGATATTCCTTGAAAACTTTATTTATTAAATCTATGAAAATAGATGGTGTATTAGTCAGTCCAAATGGAATTACTATAAACTCACTATGTCTATACATGGTTAGAAATGTTGTATTTATAATATCTTCCTTCCTCACATGAAACTAATGATATCCAGATCAAAGGTCAATCTTGGAAAAATATTGAGATACTTGTTCTTTATTGTAATAACATTGATTTTGCTATAGTTAATGCAATACCTCATGGATCCATATCTCTTCTTGAAAAAAATATCAGGAGATCCTCATAATGAAACACTAGGGTAGATAAATCTTTTATCACTCAATTCCTCTCGGTGTTTCCTTATTTATACTAATTACACTATTATCATTCTATAAAGAGTCTTTGATATAGGCATTGAACTAGGATTTAAATCAATAGAAAATTCAATTTTATTCTCTGAAATATGTCCAGGTAAATCATTTGAGAATACATCAATGTATTCTTTCACAATATTTATATCCTAAATTTAAATATTTCTTTCCTCCCCCATAGATATTAAATTCCCTTACTCACCTAGAATTGATTTTAGTAGAGCTATTGGGGGTGGATCTAGATATGAATAAAATGGAGAGGTTTCTGGTCTATTTTTAAGGGACTCTACATCATTCTCAAAAATTATAAATTCATTCTTCTTGAAATATATTTTCACACCATAATTTGAAATCCAATTCATATCAAGTATTATATGAAACTAAATCATGTGTATGATGATAAGGTCAGTAACTAAAGCACTTTTATGTGTCATAAAGGGGACATATCGACACATATTTATTATAATGATACTTCCCTTATGAGTTTTGAATGAAAAATACTTTATTAAATCAAAAGAGAGATATCTAATTTTCCTTGAAACTGGGAAGATATAAATGAATGAAATGGTCCAGAATCAAATAAAGCATTGGCTAAGTTTGAGGAAATTATTAAAGTACCTTCCACCACATCATTAGGAACATCAAACTCAATAGTCCTGGTCAGATAATCTTGTTCATTATCCCTTGGTCTTTTATGGGTAAATATTACATGATGTATAAGATAATAATTTTCATAATGTCCCATATATTTACAAGTGTAGCATTAAACATTGGTATCTTTTTTATTTCCCTTATAATCATCATCTAGGTGTCCTTTTTCTCCACACTCGTAATAGACTCCTTTTCCTTTTAAGCATGCTCGTGGGTGTCTCCTTCCAAAAGTATCAAATGTTGTAAAAACCCATTGTTTATTGTTCCCCTTTATCCATTTTTTCTTCTACCACCATATTTTCTCTTTATTTCCCTTAATGTCATAAGACTTATATAATTATTTATCTATCTTGATTTCACATGGGATAATTTATTCATACGATGAGAAAGTTTGGGAAACTAGTTCCCTTTGGAGGAATGGTTATAAACCATCAAATAATCAATCAATATTTCTCAATGGATTATGTATGTATTCCAAAACATGCCTTTATATCCTTGTAAAGTTATCTTAGTACCTAAAAACATTCTCATCCTCCTTTTTCCTTATATTTAAGAATTTTCATTCCATATTTGCTCATTTTTCTTGTAGAAAATATTTTTCTAGGAAAATTCCACTAAAATCCATGAATTCCATATTTTTAGTTTCTTCTTCCTCCTCTGTTTTTTGAGTTATTAACCACCATTTATCTATATCTCTTGATAGACAATAAACTTCCATGAAAACCTACTCCCTTTCGTTACTTTCCAAGGTGAAAAATATCTTCTCTAAGGAACATATCCACTGATCAGCTACACATGAGTTTTTATTCACATTAAAGGATGGAGGATGTTGTTTCATAAAGAGGTCTAACATTTCTCCTCCATGTTGTGGTTTATGATACAACATATAGGTAAGGTTATTATTCATAACCTGAGTCATCTTTACCAATATAGTTATAAGTTTCTCAACAACAATCATAACTCTAAGACTGACATCATTATCTTTCATTGGAGGAAAATTCCTACATGGGATACGTGCGTTGGTACAGTTTCTATTATTTCCAATATACACCTTTTATAAATAGTGGAATACATATATAAGGTTATGAATTGAAATTTATAGTCTCAAAATGGGAAAATATTTAACATTATTTAAAATTTCATTCATATCTAATCTCATAATCATAAACATAGTTTCTTTAGGGACATATTTTCATTTAAATTATTCATAATTGTTTACAAACAAAATGTTATTTTCCTAAGAATATCCCCTAGGAGTGTCAAATGAGGTACGTAGTATGGCCATTTTTCATGTACCAGGTTACCTTTAGTTAGGTCTAGGACACCTTGTAAGAGTTTTTACCCTAAGGAACATCATTTCCAAAACCATATCCATTTGTATTATCCAAATAAGGATGTAATTCTAGGAAGTTCCATATAATATATACCTTACCAAAAATCTAGGATGTTCTTTTATTCTAATCCTAAAAGTATATCTTATGTTTATGTTACATAATATTTGTTTTCTAAATATTGTTTCTAGGGTTTCTACTAAACTTCCTCATATACCAACAGTAAAGACCCCGACCCTAGTTTCCAAGATTTTATGCCCTGTATTAATACATTGGTAAAAAAGATAAGGAAGTCATATACAAAATGACTGGATAGTTTAGTAATTTTGGAAAAAAATAAAAATATAAGAATTACATTACAAATTTAAAGGACGTACAACATTGAAAATCCATTTGAAACCCCTATAACTCTTAGATTATCAGTCTAAGTAATTCATAATATACATCGTCGCATCATAGGGAAAAATAAAATATAAAAAAGGAGTGATCATATATGCTCAGTAAGGGAAGGTAACACAAAAAAATTTATCATAAATATAAACATTAGGCATAGTGAATAACTAAGAACACATTCCTTTAAAAATAAACATGAGCGAAATATGGCAGGAATGAATTCTGAGAAAATAAAGCTATATAACTAATCATAAGAGAATAAACCATAATAATGGATATTATACTAATAAAATATCACATGGTTTATCAATTAATAAAATCATAATGAGGTATTTCTTAATTCCAAACATCTAAAACATATATTGAAGACCCCATCCAAGATGTCTAAAAATAATAGGGTAAGGGCTCGACCAAGACCCAATTATATTTTGTATCTGGATAACTACAGATGCATCAAAGGGATATAGTAGGCCCTACCCATCACATTATAAGTCAAATTTATTCTCTATAGGAATGGGGATAAAAATAAAAAACATGAATGTATAAAATGTAAATAATTTTCCCCAATCTATAATAATAATCAGTAACCAATTTGAGTTGCATAGTAAATGGTATCAAGATAGCACATCCATAGTCAATCCAGTCATAAACCATTTAATAAAAAATGACAGATTAAAAGAAATATATCAGTATAAATAAATCATAAAATTCAACTGAGGTGCTGAAATACATGAAAATACTCTAATAAAATCATCATGTAATTCTTGATAAAAATTCCATTTTTTACTTTGAAAAGAATAGTTCTTTTGAAAAAATCACTTGTATTTGTCATAATTTTTTTTATAAAACCTGAAATAAAAAAATATAGTTTTTCATGAAAAAATTCGTGATTTTAGAAAAATAATATTGTATTAAATTAGATAATTGATGGTACATGAAAATTTGAAAGATATCAGGATGTTCCTTTTAATTTTGTTTTTTTATCGGGAAGAATTGAGAAGGGAACCATGTAAACCATGTATTTTATCATAAAATAAAGATTTAATTATATAAATATATGAGTTTTGGAAATATATAAAGAATATAGATGAATTAAATGATAATAAAGAAGCATTATATTGGGGTAAAGAGAGATAGAGAAAGAGTAACACGAATGAAAAATGGAAGTTTAGGGTGAATCCCTTACCTAATGCCCAAATGTGTTCTACACTTGACCTTATCATCCTGAATAATCAAATTAAATCCATTAATTAATTAATTCATAACCTTATATACATTTATTTTATATATTATCATTTTATTAAATTCATTTATGGCTTTTTTTGATGAGTTATAAGAAATAATTTTATTTCTATGGAGCGTTCGTTTCCTTGATTTTTACGATCGGTATACTTGTATATGAGTATGGATGTTCATGCGGAAAGGGTATAATAATCTAGAGAATAATTTTTAAGATATTAATGAACACATATAAGTGCAAATGGTTATTTATATAATCTTTTTATATGATATGGGTATGAATCATTTGAAAATACATTTAGTGATAATCATTTACATTATTATGGAGGTTATTGATCATAATAAACCCATTTTGTTTTATCATTTAGTATTGTGTAAGTATATTACTTAATGAAAAAAATAAAAGTTTTAATACATATATTTTTATTATGTTTTAACCATAAAAAATGTTTCATTACCAGCCTTGAAGGAGAAATTGAAGAATGAAAAACTATCATCCATGAAGGTTGTAAATAGGCACCTCATGAACGGTGATTTCATTTTTAAAATAAATGGGGGAGAGAAAAGATTTTGATGAAGGATATTACAATAACAACATATCATTCTATTAAATAGATAATAATAGATTTATCAATTTAATTTTGACAAAGTTAGCGAGGAGATAATAATAAAATAAATGAACTTGAAAAGAAATTAGAATAAAAAGGAAGAGGATTTGTCCTATTGAAAAATTCTCCCTGAGAACCCCTTAAGGGTAATGGTTTTGGTATTTTTATGAGGCAAAGTGTCTAAAAACCAGGGTATTTAATTGGGGAGAATATTGATCATAAAGTTTACAAGTATCGATGGCTTATATGTGTGAGGAGAATGGTTGGTATTTATTGTGGAGGAGCGACATGATTTTTGAATATTTGATTCATTTGTTTATTATTTTGGATCAAGACTAGGAATATTTTTGCCATTATCCTAAAATATATTAAAATAATTAAGTTAAATTCCATATTATTTTTCATACATCAACCATGACTTATTGAATAGTGTATTTATCTTATAATATTTTTTAAAGGTTGAGGCCGAAGCCTCATTTATTATTAATGCAAATCAAAGACCTCTTTAACTGGGTAGAGGGAGACCCATTACATAGCCTGAAGTCCCAGTGGGTATTTAGCCCATTACATGGTGATTAAGTGTTAAAATTGGGGGGGTTTAGTTAACGAAATATCAAAATTTTAAAGTATTGGTAGGATTCAACATTTACATAATGGGTGGGGGTGACTTCCCATGAACCTCAATGTGCTGTTTGGACAATTCCATAGAACTGGTAACATGGTTGGTTTGGAAGAGATGCATACCAATGTGCTTTCTCATGTGTCCTGGATAGTTCCATTGTCCATGGCACACTATTTTTACTAGGCTGTTACGTGGTTTCTGATAACCATGTGTAACCATGTGGCACCTTCTATTTATCCCCAAACCACAATTTTTCCCAAAAATACCTAGAAAATAAAATTAATAATGGTAAGACCAAAATGAATAAGAAAATAAATCAAAATAACACAATGGGTTTGATAAGATACACTCACATTGAATTATCCAATATATATAAAGAATAAATTAATAACATTTTCCCTCTCATAGAAAAAATTCCAATAAGAATGAAAAAAATTAGTATATCTATCTCCCAACAAGTATCACTATCCTAGTGTCATCCATCACAACATTACATACCTTCCATTCCATTCCCCCATAACTACTATCAATAAGCCTCCATAACATTGAAAAAATTGTCTATGACTTTTCTAAATCCTCCAATCATACAAGGTTTCACAAATATAGCCACTTTAAGGGCCCTAGGATGACACGGTACATTGATTGTAAAAAAAATTTCATGTATAACTAATTCAAGGGGTAATTAATTCTATAACATTACAGCAAACAAACTCAAAATATACAAGGCGAGGTTATAAAATATCAGAAACACTTATTTCTATTTTTTTCAATTAAAATCTTGAATTAAATAATTAATTATGATTATTTTTTCATGAAAAAGGAACCTAATAACTAGAAACTAATAATAGAAAAATCATCTATAAAAATTCTCAAGGAATAGTATATGGGTTTAGCAGTTTTATGAAAGAATAATGAGATTCATTCTTATGTGTGATAGTTTTTCCCTTATTCATTGTATATTTACATTTTTATCTATAATTTTATCCTTGTCAAATTGGTTATGAAAAAAAGACATATAAATGATAAATCTCACTCTCTTTCAAATCACATGGGGAAACCATAAAGGATAATTATAAATAACATCTAAATCACATATCCCATCAATTTTTATTCTATTCAGAAATTATAAATTATTTAATTCATTAAATTCAATCCCAAACACTTACTCAAAAAATTTAAACCATTCAAATTTCATATATAAACCAAAATAAAGAGATGACTATGAATCACTTTCCTGGATTCAAAGTATCGATTAATAAAATATATTAATTTAGAAATTTTGGATCTATCAATGAAAAAATTAATAAAAATAACCTCAAGAACTATCTAATTAGTGACATCATCAACCATGCTAGAACATTAAAAAAACTCAAAAAATATCATTTACATAAAATATAAAAAATAAGACAATATGTATAAAGATCAAAGAAAAGAATTTGAATAATATATATTGAGAGATAAATAAATCATGATGATATCTTAATATAGGATCCTTAGGGAGATGAAAAAAGGCACAAATGGGACTCTAGGGGTCAGCTAGGGTGTGAAATAAAAAAATAAATTTTTGAACCATAGGGAATATGGATCATAATTTACATATAATACCTATGGGCCTTCACCATACAATATAGACCATGAATATGATCAATATCCACCAAGATGGTTTGGTAGCTATCATGCCTATGGATCCATATCCCCAACCTCCCCTCAGAATCCCACCATGAAATAATGAAATTCTCCTCAAGGTTTTAATCTCACCATAGCATGGTTCATGATGTAGAGATCACATACTATATATTTTCATTATTCCCTCTTAGCTCAACCTTTCCTTGAAAAAACATCACCATGAGTGAAAAAATGATTTTTCCAACCTCCCTATTTCTAATAAGAAAATTTATTAAGAACCAAAACTATACCAAGAGTTATGTGGACTACCCCTTGCTAAAAAGGTAAATTCATCACATTTTATACCCATAACCATGGGTGATTCTTCATTCCTTATGTTACATAACGAAATCCTTGTTGTACTATTTCCTCTATAATAGGAATTTAACTCCTAGAGTTCACTATAAACTAATATAGCTATCTACCATAACCATAAATATTTAATAGGAAGGGAAATACCTCTTTCATGACTACCACAAGGGGTGTTTTAGAACACATAGTGCCAAATCTCAACTCCACACCTCTAGAACACCACCAAACATATTTTAAACAACAACCATGGCTGAAAAATATAATAGATTATATTAAAAGAATACATGATCCTATAATATATGATGAAAGTTATATAAATTCTATGAATGAATTTAATGAAATGGTAGATATGGATAAACCCTTTTTATTATTCTTATAATGTAAATTGTGATGTCCCAATTCGGGTACCATATGCCAATTCCTCAAGCCCATTTCCATAAGACCTCATGCTTCTCTCCCTATACCCTAGTCACTACTGAGTAACAGTGAGGTTATAATATTTTTATGGGGAGACTATACCATATTTATCAAATAATCCTAATACTGGAAAAAAAAATAAAAAATACCCAAATTGGAGTAAACAATAGCCATGATAATACCATAATAATCAATAATCCAACATCACATGATGAATCCAAAATAATAAAATTTGACCATAAACCAAATCAGTAGTTCTGTCATTCCAAATAATTGTGTCAAATAAAAACCTAAAATAAATACACAATGATATCTCCTAGGTGGGTCCCAACATCATGCTTTGTTCCCACATCCACGCTTTATCCCAAATCCCAACTCATCCATCTAACACATGACTCTTTCACTTATCCTTTCCTGTAAACATGAAGTCTATTTGGGTAACGATCAGGCAGTCTGAGTAGGGTGTGAGTATAACTTACTAGGCCACCACCAATGTTGCTTAATGTAATATGAAGTCTATAACAATTTATGTAGTTGTATAAAGGATAACATTTAAATGAAAAAGTTTTTTTTTCAAATTTAATATTATTTAAATAACCATATAGGACCCCGAGTTCATAGTCACACTCAAACCAATCATACCTACTTTGACTTGTGCTAGATTTTTAACCATAAGACATAAGAATACAATGATCCATTCATTAATAGTCTATCAATATCCATTTAATTCCAATTTCACATTCATATGATGGGGACCTAGAGTATATGTCTAGTAACCCTTGGTTATTTGGAGTAGCATTTCCTATCCCACGACTCAGTGATCACATGAAAATAAATATATATCTTAGTGTCCTAGAGAGGATGTATGGAACCCCATGGGAATTTGGATTATTAGTCCCTACAACAGAACTTGTTATTCAGACAATTCAAAATAATCACAAACCGCATTTTCAAATTCATAACCCATTATCAAATTTTTTATAACCTGTTATTCAACCAAATTTATAATCCCATCATTCAAAAAATTTCAAAATTCCATTATCACACCAATTTAATTATCCCATTACTCAACAAAATACATAATCACATGAGAAAAATAAATAAGTTGAATCAATTTAAAATGTAATTTCCCAATGTGGAAATTAAAATTTCATAATTATAAACAACCAATTATAATCAAGAGTATGGGAATTGAAAATTAGAATACCTACCTGTAGATTGTAGATGAAATATCACAAAATCATAACCCTCAATTCGATGTAGAATGATCTAAATCAAAATTGAAGAGTATATCTAGGATCAAACCTAGGACCAAGAACCAAAGAAACTAGATTCATAAAAACCTATATCTAAACCAATTTCTAAAGGTGGAAATAATCCCTCCAAAATAAGAGAGAAATATGGGAGAGGGAGAGGAATCTAAAATTAGAAGAAATATCATACTATATATCCAAACTTCTTCTAATTAATCTTTTATTTTCTATGAAAGGGGTTAAAGGAGCCTTGGAACCCTATACAGATCCTCCAAAATTAAATAAAATCATTTAATAATTAAATGGGGTTATTAGGATTAATAACTAGAGGTTAGTTAATTTTAAAATAAAAATTCGGTGGTTTAAAATCTCACGTGCATGGTTTCAGCGGATAAGACACATAGTTTTACAGATAGTGAAAAACTACTATTTGGGTTCATGGTTATTACTTTTTGGACACACGATTTGACAAACAATATGTCAACCATGTAAATCATCTCTGTCCAAGGGTGAAAATTTATGGAGGGAGGCCTCATGGTTTGGTAAAACTATGTGCTACCTATTATGGCTCCAAAAAGGGGTTTATAGTTTCCATGGGAAAACCACATGGTTTTCCCTAACCATGCACCAATCGTGCACAACCACATTAGATTCCAAATTTACCAAAATTAACTGGAAACAACCCTAAATAAACACCCAACCAATGTGTAATAAAAATAAGGGTAAAAGATTACCTAAAAATGCTCATGAGGAATCTCCATATAGGTTGGGATCTTACAATCTACCCACCTTATAAAATATAATACTACTTTTGTACTCCCAAGTATCTCTAAGAATTTGATATAAAAAGGTAAATCCACTATGCCTTCATATATGTTTTGTACTCAAATGTTTCCTCGTAAACACATATGTGTTGCCACAACACTCAGAATATTAGAACAATCTTTCCTCGCAACATATTCCCACTATGATCCACAACACGAATCAGATGTTCCTTATAAGACGCATCATCCTCAAGCTCAACGTCATCAAAATAAATCACATGAGAAGGTCCAAGGTGATACTAATGAAGTTATAACTCATTAAAAACATAGTTTATAACACTATATCTATATGGAAAAGAGAATTGTTATTCCACTGGACTAATCCTCTCTACAATCTAAAATGTTCTAAAAAACATGGTCACCAACATGCCCTACCACCAAATCCTATGTTGACCCAATATCGATTACACATGAAAGAACACACTTTCACCAATAAAAACTCAAGAGGCTATAAAAATCGAAAAACATAAATCAACTTCTTACTTTTATCTATATCCATACTTTTATGAATCAACTGAACATTCTTTGATGTCTCTTGCATGAGACTCTGTCACAAAAACTCTCACTCACATTCCTTTATCCAACGTAGTGGTGACATGCATGGCCTACCATAAATAGCCTCATAGAGTTTCATTTAAATATCCTCTTGATAAATGTTGTTATAGGTAAACTCAACAAGTTTTATGTGCTTCACCCAAGTCCCACTAAAATCAAGGACATGTTCTCTCATCATATCCTCTATCACCCATATAGTGCAATATAATTTCCCTTCTATATGTGGGAGGAAATCCATACTTAGAAACAATTGGGTACCTAATGATTTTATAGGCCTTAATAGAAGCACATTGTAAAGAATGAATCATAGTCTTAAACAATGCCTTATGGAACCCCATCAAATAGACTATCTCCCGCACATACATCTCACCGAACTAGCCCATGGTAAATGTATCTAGGATATGAAAGGAATTTTCTAAATTTGTTAAATGGTCCAAAAATACAAAAATAGTTTCATTCTTCTGAGGGTTCCTCAAAATACCCACCAAAATGTTCACAGAAACATCTTCCAACATTCATTATGGAATGGGAAAATGCTGTAGAAATCAATCTTGTAACTTATGCTTGAAATTCAAATACTGAAAGGTGCATCATTGTGTTACAAAACCTACAATATCCCCTTACTTTCATGGGCACTAATATTTTTGATGTTGGTCATGGTACATTTAGGTAAAACTACTATTCACCACCCACTTCAAGGAATGAAACTCATGTATTATCTCTTCATGCATGAACATAAGAACAACAAAAGAATTTCAAACATAGATGATATAATCCTCATATATAGTCCAATCGTATGGTGATTTCCCACCTTAAATGACTTCCATCAAGGCCAATAACTCATAATAATCACACTTCCACTTCTAGATAATGATTAGAAGTGTGGACTCAACTGATAAGGATACAATGGTCTTCTAGTCATGGCCCTATAGAAACTCAAAATGCATCTCATCCACCAAGGTAATTATTTTCCACTCATAACTGGACTACCAAACTACTTGAGTCTATATATCCCTACTCAACGTGTTAGCAACATTGTTTCCCTTCACCATCATATAAGATAGCTCAAAATGAAATGACTGCATATACTAATACCACATCCATTGCTAGTGGTTCAAATATCATTGTAAGAAGATGTACATATAGATCTTGTGAAAGGTATACATGGTAAATTATTCTCCCAATAGGTGATTCCACCAACACATTAAGGCATAAAACACCACAACATAATCTAGATCATGTGTAGGGTAATTCTATTCATATGGCCTCAACTTCAATGACACAAACACTACTTCAATTCCTTTAAATAATTCTCACAAGCTCCTGACCATTCAAATTCGATCCCCATATTAGTTAGCCCAAAAGTGGTGCTTCCAAAGAGGAGAATTTCGAGTGAAACCTTTGATAATAACCCACCAACCCTATAAATATTTGTATATCAAAAATATTCATGGATTACACTCAAAAAATTACATACTTCACCTTCTTTGGTTCAACTAAAACAAATTCCTCATAGATGATGTGACCAAAAAAATGTACCATATCGATCTTGAATTGAAACTTAGATAGATTGGTGTATAGAAAATGATCTATTGGTATACATAGGATGATATAAATTTTTTTTCATGATTATCATGAGTATTGGAGTACAAAAAGATGTATTATACAAAAATAGCCCAAAACTAATCCATGTAAGGGTGAAAGATTTACCTCTTTGTGACTATAAACATAGGCAGATAATTATTCATCCTGAACTACATAATGATGAACTCATAAAGACTGTTACTTATTCTAACCATAAACCATGGTATATCGAAAGGTCTAACTCACAACTGATGATACCCCAAACTAAAGTCAATATTGGATAATAAAATTCACCTATTAGTTAGTAAACGAGATAATTTATATAAAGAAAATGATATTTTTTTCTTCACAATCTTCTGGTTCAACTTCTGGTAATCAACACAGACAAATAATGTCCCTCTAACTATCTTGGAAAATGAAATGGGAGAACCCAAATGCAATTTACTTGAATAGAATAATATATTATCCATAAATTCTTCTATTTGACTCTTATGTTCCCGAAGCACTATTGGTTCCATTCTATAAGGTTGTATAAAAACTGGTTCATCTCCACACATGAGCTCAATTGTAAACTCGATATCCCAATTAGATGGAATCCCTAATAATTCCCCAGAAAACATTTCTGGGAGCCGATCCAATATGGGTGGAAAGACATCATGCTTCACACCCATCTTCTTCTAGAAGAAGACAAGAATCATTGGTAGTGAGATACCCCTGTTTCTAATGAACTGTCCCTACATGGACTTCCTAGATATACCACTCTACACGACGAACATAACTATTACCCTAGGAGATATAAATGTCATGCTCCTATGGTAACAAATAATGTGGGATAGATATGATACCATATAGTCTATACCTAAGATCATGTCAAAACCTAACATGTCATGTATAGAAGGATAAAAAAATTATACTCCCCA
Source organism: Viscum album (assembly GCA_963277665.1). Lineage (NCBI taxonomy): Eukaryota > Viridiplantae > Streptophyta > Magnoliopsida > Santalales > Viscaceae > Viscum > Viscum album. Next base: position 47,470,022 of record OY728148.1, read on the forward strand.
ACAATGATAAAACACAGCTTACGTAAACATATATCCCACTATCATACTTCTAAGGGTGTGTTGATCATCATAAACCCACTTAAAAACTCCACTGTCAAACTCAAAACATTCATAAGTTGGGAAAATATGAAATAATAAGTATCTCCTATATAAAATTAATCAATAACAAAAGTATAAGCTATAAGAATAGTACCATTGGCTATTGATGGTCCAGCCTTGTTATCCATAAGTTCAGGCTGAAATACAAGAAACTATCCTACCATCTACCCTATGATTCAATATCAATACCCATAGATTAAAAAATCTAATGATATGGTCACTATTTCCTTGAAGAACCACATCCACTACCTTGACCTCTACACTTATAATAACCCTAGCTTCTAAAATTATATGGGGTGGAACACCCCCTTTCAGGAATATGATTTGTCCTGGCTCCTCCATCACTACCCTTCTGTCATGGTTTTATGCATTAAATATATAAGTGACCCATTCCATAGGCATATTGTAACTCTACCTGTGTTTTGGACACTAGATAGGAATGTGACCTGATATACCAAACTGGATTAAGTATACATAGTTACTTCTCCAAGAAACTAATTGTTCCCCCTGAACACTCTATTTTCTATTTTCCTATTTGACGTTCTCATAGAAGTTCTTAATACTATTAGAAAATTTATATCCATGTCATATAGTAGAAACAAAATAAATTTATCTAGAATCATTTTTCATGTTCCCCTTAGAAATGATATCCTTATTCAACACCATATAAAAATTCTTCAACCCAACGTTTTTAACATGGGATTTAATCTTACATTTATGTCTATTCTAAATTTTTTTTACAGAAATTTCCTCATATATTTCCAATGTTGGGACAAAGAGTTGAAAATCAGTGAATCCAATATAATAGTCCATCATGGACGTACTCCATTGGGTCAACAATATAAACTACATTTCTTTCTCATGCATGGGAATATATGTGTCAAAGTGTTCAAATAACTTCTCCTAAAGATATTTCCACACCATGTTCTCTAGATTCCCATATTGAGTTTAAATATCCCACTAGAATGTTTCTGATCTGTGCAATATATAGATAATCAATTTGACTCTTCTGACTATATGAGTATCTAAAATTTCAATGATTTTCTAGATAGACTCAATATAGAACTTAGTTGCATCAGGTCCACCCACTCTAGTGAGTTCCGGATGGTGCTATAACTGGAACTCCCATATGTGGTCATAAATATTTTGCATGACCCACCCTGGGTTTGTATCCATGAAATAAAAAAAGCAAGATGTGTTCTCAAATAACAAATATCTAGTTCCTTTACTCAAAACTATTAGAGCCTCTAGTTCCATTGCTGGAGTCACATTTCTATCCATATCATCCTATTATCCTATCAAAAAAATCATCATAGAGGAATGTATCAATAATGAAAAACACTCATCTTAGGACACATGAAACATTATTTTAAAATTAATTTATGTTAGATTGACATAAATATATAACATGTCATCCCCCATACTCTACCACATGGTCAAAACTGAGGCACTATGACAACCCTAAACCATCCCTCAGTTGGGTCATGGATAATATAAAGTGAAACACATTCACATTTCATGGTTTCCCCATAGACAACCATTTATCCATTTTAAATTACAGCAGTTATAATCATTAACAATTATAAATTTCTTATTAGGAACCATCTCATTTTAAAAAAGATCATAAAATAAGGAATATCATTTTTACTACCAACACTTACCCAAAACTATCTTTTCTGGGTATTCCTAAAATGATGCTTATCACATGAAATCCTGAGTACCTATAATGATGCATGTATAATCAAATTCTATGATACACTAGTACATGAGTATGCTTTATGAAAACAATAATATCACACAATAAGTGAATCACCCATGATGAAATGACATAAAACTATAAAAGAAAACACAAATGACAACAATCCCACCCTGGTTACTTTAGTTTTTCCCTATAATGGGTTAGCTACTCCCATGCTTGATCTCTTGACCATGGCTTGAATCATCCACGTCTCTTGTCAAACTTTCCCATACAGTAAGATAAATGAAATGAAAATAAAAATCATATGATTCCATATTATTATGTATGGACCTAGGTTCCACATGTCAGTGTCCTGGGCCGGTTTTCCAAATGACCTTAGGAATAACTCCCCATACACTATAGGCTACTGACTATTAATGAGGGTATAATATGTAACGTGTGGAGACTATACCCACATTATCATATAAAACCAATAGTGGAAATAAATATATAATATCTAAATGATAATAAACAACAACCATAGTTATAACATAATCAACAATCATCCAATATCACATGATGAATCCCAAATAGAAAAATATGGCCATAATCCAAATCAGTAGGTATTCCATGAAAAATAAGTGTCAAGTGTCAAATTCAAACCCAAAATAAAGGCATGCTAATAACTCCCTGGTGGGTCCCAACATCATGTTTTTTCCCTCTTCCATGCTACATCTCTAATCCCAAATAATCCATCTAACATAGGGCTCTTTCCCTTATCCTATATTATAAACATAAGGTTTATTTGGGTACCGATCAAAAAACCGAAGTAGGGTGTGAGTACAACTCAAAAAGACACCACCAATTATATCTAAAGTAATATACAGTATATAAAAATTTATGAAATTGTATGAGGGATTAGGAATAAATTACAATCTAAATAGTTTTCACATTTAATATTCTTTAAATGAAAACATATACCCCTGGGTTCATGGTGACACCCAAACTAATCATACTTACTTTAGGAAATGTCGGAGTTTGATCCATACTCTATAGGGATACCACAATCCATTCATTAATGGTATATCATTATACACCTAATTCTAATTTGGAATTCATATGATAGAGTCCTAGAGAATCAGTTTGGAACCCCATGTGTATTTATAGTAGTAAAACCTATCCCAAAACATCATTTTCACATAAAAATACATATATATATTGGGGGTGCAGAGCAGTAGTTTGGAAACACATATGTAATTAGAGTAGCAGTCCCTATCCCACAACTTGTTGTTCATATCATCAAAAAAATCACAAACCATGGTTCTACATTCATAACCCATTATAAAAAATGTTTATAACCAGATATTCAACCAATTTCAGAATCCCACTATTAAACAAATTTCATAATCCAATTATTCCACAAATTTCATAATCCCATAATTCAAAACATTTCATAATCACATGGTAAAAATAAAATAATTAACTCAATTTAAAATTAAATTTCCCAATTTGGAAATTGAAATTTCATAATTACATACAACTAATTACAATCAAGACTATATGAATTGAAAAGTAGACATCATACCTCAAGGTTGCTGATAGATTCTTTCAAAATCATATCCCTCAATTCAGTGTAGAATGATCAAAATCACAATGGCAGATGAGATCTTGGATAAATCCTAGGATTAAGATTGAAAGAAAAAAGATTCAACAAAACCTAGATCAAAACCAATTAATAAAATAGGAAATAATCACCCCAAAATAATATATAAATATAGAATAGAGAGAGAGGAATATAAATGAGGAAGAAATATCTTACCAGAGAGCCAAAATTCTTCCACTGAATATTTGATTCACTAAGAAAGCAGTTCAAGGAGGCTTGGAACACTCCCAAAATCTTCCAAAACTGAATAAATTTGTGTGAATACAAAATAGATTGATTATGGTTAATAAATGTGAATTTTGGTTTTTTAAAATAAAAAATATGCGGTTTAAAATCAAACGCACATGGGTTTACTAGGCGGAGGTGCATGGGTTTTCAAACTATGGCATTTAACCATGAACCCCTACTCATAGGGTGCATGATTACATCTAAGTGGTAATATGGTTTGACTAATTATGTTCAAGCCATATAAAAACCCACTGTCTGATGGTGAAATGTTTGGGGAGGGAGGCCACATGGTTTTCGAAAACCGTAGGCCACCTACTATGGCTCAAAAAATGGGCACACAACATCCTTGGAAAACTATATGGTTTTCTATAACCATAATGAAACCATTCATAGTCCCATGGGCTTCCAAATTTACCGAAATTCACCTATAGCAATCCCAATGAAATAACCAAAAATGGTATAATAAAAACAAGTGTAAACGAGTCACTAGAAATGAGCACAAGGATTCTCCAGAATGGTCAAGATCTAACAAAAATAGAAAATATTATTAGAAATATTTCATTCCTAAAATAAAACTTATGGGTATTTTATAAAAATTATATTAATGTTATGTTATGTTTTCTCAAGTAATAAATGTGTTGAATTAGTTACCATTCACTATACATTCAAACTTTTAATAGGATTTACTATAATTCCGTAGTAATACAGAAATGTTTTATATAACTGGTTTAAAATATTTAATCAGGATATACATTAATCTTATTTTAATATATCATGTGAAATTAATTTTTATTGAGAGAATTCTTTTTTTGACTTCCTTAGTAAAGGAAGTATGGTTTATTATATCATAAATCCATTAAATGCATTGAAACATGTCCTATAAGCATATATGAATATGTTTTATCTAATTATTTTGGTATTTAATTTAGTATTAGTTGATAAAATAATTTATATGAAGTTTAAATGTAAGAAAATACTAATTTTATAGTTAGATATGGGTTATTTAATATTTTTTTAATGAAAATATAAAATTATAAAATAGTTTTCTAAACTAATGAAATATAATTTGGAATTCTACTTGTAGGTGAAATTATAATTGTTTTCTTGGAATAATGGTTTTTCAAAGTCCTTATAAGAAGAATATGTGATCATATACATATCAGATTTAGGTGTTATGTAGATTTCACAAGGATAAAAGACATGATCTCTACACCAATTGATAATATACAAATATACAAAAATTATAACAGTAAAATTATATTAAATGTTAAAATTTATAGAAAAATTTATTTGGTTACTAATCACTATGATATTATAATAACCCTTGGGAGAATACATGGGTACATTTACTGTAAAATAGTGTATAGATTCTTTTGTTTTAAAAATATTCGAGTGAAATTGATTTATTTTAGTGATGATCCTAGAGAAGACTTTTATTTGGAGTAAAATAAAATAATGATTTGTGGTTTCTATTTTATGTGGAAAATTTATTATCAATAATCTTTAAACATGTATATTATATTAAATAATATCAACAATATATGTCATTTTTCTAGAGGAATCATAAATTAAAGTATATGGGCAGTTAATATTATACACTTACCAATATATATTGTGCTAATATTAGTTCCATAAATCATATAAAAATCCTATTATAACTATCTATGATAAAAATAATATAAAAACAATATCCTTCAATGGTTTATTTAAATATGTCTTAATATATACCATTATTATTTGTTTGAGTACCATATTTTATTTAAATATGTCTTAATATATACAATTATTATTTGAGTACCATAGTTTATTTAAATATGTCTTAATATATACCATTATTATTCATTTAAATATGTCTTAATATATACCATTATTATTCATTCATAACATGTTATATATAAAAAAAATTATTTTTATAGTGTTACATTTATTTCCATCCTTTTTATTTTTTTCTTTTTGAATCACCTCCTAACTTATTTAACATTTTAAACAATGTTTTAAAAGATTTTGGTCAAGTTAGATATATCCGTACCACTTCATAGTGGATCAAATTAAGAATATTTAGAACACAAATTAATATTATATTCGAAATAAATTTCATTTTTGTTTGAAACATCCTCATCAGTAATGTTTTTTTAGTTAAATCTCATATTGTAGTAGGGAACTGATTAGTTCCTCAATAGTGTACTATTTAAAATTCTTAATCTCATTAATTGATTTGTTTTTACATTAAAACTTGTATTTAGTTTCATTGTCCTATTTTAACAAAGACTATACTATAAAACTACTCTCCATGTGTACTTATATCATATATTATTCATGTAAATCAATAAAAATATTGACAGAGGATTTATAAATTCCCATTCAGAAGCCTTGGAGTTTGCATAAAACACTCCCATATTTTTTTGAGTTTTAATTAATTGTAGTGTAAAACATGTAGTACTATTAAAATATAATGAGATATATTATATGTAGAGGAATTTCTAAACATGGTTAAACTAATATCATAGTATAATATATTAATTAAATTTTAATTAAAAACACACTTTATCAAATCATTACATATCAGTGTATCTAGATCAGTGGCAACTGTTTTATATGGATTCAAAATAATTGTATACTGATCAATGATTACATTCATAAAGAATGCCTCTATTATCAAAAGAAAATTACAATAATATCCCCATAAAATATGGTGTATTTTGATGGGTTCACCCGTTATTAATGTCATGAACAAGGATGAGCTACCATCTAAACTAACACTTGACCCGACCTGAGATAAGGACTGAAAGGCATTTATGATCCTCCTAGGATAGATACTAGCATCAAGCATAAATATTATCATAGTGGGAACTATTTATCCAAATAATAACTTGGATCAGATAACCAAGTGGATCATGATGCAACAACCAATAAAAAGTGAACATAAATAAATACATTATAAGGATCTTGAAAAACTACAATAGAATAAAACTGAAAGCTTCAAGATGAAACGAGACCTAACGAGATCAAAACAAAATCTCCATGTGACCTCTTGGTCACCACAGTCTATAGGACCAACTAGATCTATAGGAAAACTGTATAGAAACCTTGAAAACTATTGGAGTACCCAAAAAAATTCAAGGAATCTCCACTTGCATTATGCATCTTACACCAACCAACATAAATCATCAAAACTCACAAAAAAATATCAAGTCTTAAACAAACCAAGCTACTATAACCTAAACAAGGACAACACACCCAAACATAATCAATTATACATTAATGTCCAATTTAAATTATATAATACATATTTTATACACAAATATGTATATATACATAATTAAAAAACACCTTTGAAATCCATTTTCTCCAAATTACCAATATGAACACACCACAAAAAATCAATCTAGAACATCAAAAAACATGAATAAATAATTTAGAAATCAATTATATGTTCTTAATAATCACATGGAATTTTTGGAAAGGAAATGGATAGAGAGAACTGCCTAAATAATGTTTGAATGAGATAAAACTATAAAGAGGGAATAACTTTTCTCAAGAGATGATCCACACACCCTATCATTAAAGAAACACAAGCCACACATCAAACCTTGCCTCTAAGGTTCATCAAATAGAGAACCAAGTCCATAAAACAAAAGAATCAAAGAGAAATATAGAATAAGAGGGAGAATAAGACTTACCAAAGGAGGAATACACCTAGGAATTGAAGGAGAAGATCTATAATCCAAGGGATAGGAGAGGTGGAATCCACCCAAGGCTCTCAAGGTGCTACACAAATTATAAGGAGATTAGAGGGGTGGATTTAGTTTAAAACATAAGGAGGGGAAAATGGAAATTAATTTGTATAAACACCTAGGAAACTCACATGGTTTGGCCATATGTTTTTCTAAACCATGTGATAATTACACATTCCCCACTGGAGAAGAAGGGAACCCACACAACCTAGATGCATGGTTTTGGAAATAGTGTACCAATCGTGTGAAACAACTTTGTCAAATTATAGATCCTCCATGAATACATTCAACATAATTTATCTTTACCATGATCAAGAAATTACCCTTTTACTAGATACCACCCATGTTCCTTGAGGTTTGTCTTGGGCCTTTCACGGTTTGGGCTTAACCATTCTCATACCGTTCATAGGAAAAAAACTAACCTAAAACCATCAAAACTGAAAAATATCATTAAGAACTCGGTACAAACTACAAAAAAATATCCAAAAATAAAAAATAAAAATAAATTTAAAACATGGTTGTGGTGTGAAAACTATCCCCACCACAAACAATTTCTTCCCATAGAAAGTCACCATGTAAAATAAGAACCAAAAATCAACTCGAAATGGAACAAATCCAAACTACATCACAAACCTCGGGATGAAATTTTAACTCTAGAAGTCACACATGACAAGATTTAGAGATAAAAAGTGAGGAGAACCACAAGGAAAAAGGGTGGGTTATCCCCATCATAAGAATCCAAATTATCATGATGGGATTGACACCCAGAACTCCCAATCTAGATCAGGGTGAAAACTCCCATCGTAGACCGAACCCCCAACATAAGGTGAAAACCTTGGAAGGAACACAAAAAAAACAAGAAAAATAAACATGATTTGTCTTTTCTACAAGACATGAGTATCTCCAAAATGAAAAAAACCAAAAAAACAAAACAAATCCACAAGGTTAACCACATCGGTTTCTCGAAAAATATCACAACCAGAAAACTTATAAGAAGACATGATTACCGAGCTGTTTAGATTTATGGGAGACTTTTAAAAACCATAAAAACTAAAAAATAGTTACTTATAGAAATTAGTAATGATATAATAAGGAAATTAAAACTATTCACATTATAATATTATAGAAAACTTCCAGGGAAACACCCCTATACCCACCCATTCCAAACTATATGAAGAGCTTCACACTAGGGCATATGGTTGGAGCCTAGATGACTTGAAGCATATATTACCCTATAGTTAGGATTTTACAATCTCCACATGATACTTTATCTTTTGTGGTTATTACTTTATGAATGTCTCTAGAGAACTCAAATGACCACATCGATGATAAGCCTTTGGAAGATTATGGAATGTTGACTTTGAATTCCTAAACTGACTACATTGAAAGAACAAAAAAGAATATCCCAATGAATGAGGATATGAAAGCATCAAAGGTGGATCCTTAGGGATAGGTTCCTATGGAATACACCTATCTACATATGTGGAAACATAATAGAAACTAAGTTAATTTAGATTACCTCCCACCACTGACTATGGTATAGGAATAATCTCAGCTTGAAATGGTTCATTCGTAAGATTTGTAAAAAGAAATTCTATAAATGGGCGATATTTATTTTTGATATCTATAAGAAGAACCCAAAAAAAGAGGAAATTTAAACTGATCCTTAGATACTATCATGAATAAAAGTTCAAAATAAGACTTCACCATCCACTGACCGTACTGATCACCCAAGAGATCAAACGCTTTTCTTACCTTTCCTTCATCACGTAAGAACTATTAGGTAAAATTGGTCTTAAAAGCTTCTGAGGACATGAAAACTTGTAACAATGGTGGAGAAACCACCCTCCATTAATCCAAACATAAATATTTAAACAAACCAAAAACAACACACACACTAATAACATCGGGATTTCTCAATTCCCTAAAAACACTGTTGAGTTTATCTAGACCCTCCTCATCCTCTAATTTACCTTGATCACCAAAAAAACATGAAAAAACTAAAAAGAACTCAAAATTTTCACTCCATTCAGATTCTAGATAGATCTGATAATAAATAGAAACTCATTAGCAACCTTCAAAACCTTTTTGTGAAACATAATCTATACTCCACAAAGATAGAAAAGTGAATCAACATCCAATACAAATTTAACTTAAAGGGGAATTTAAACAAAAAAACACACCAATAAATCTACAAAAAAAACCAAAATCCACTTTGAGAAGTCATCATTTCCATTCAAATTCAACTTTATCAAAATAGAAAAATCTACTACTAAACAAAACCAAACCATAGAAATCATTTTAATTTTGAAAAACTTTTTCCAAATCCATTTTTCATTTCAAAATAAACTCACATAGAATAAAACTGAACAAAAAATCACACCAAAACTATAGAAATGGGGAACTAGTGTCCATGAAAATCCCAGCCACATGGTTTTTTAGACCATGATCTGGGAAAGAACAAACCACTAGGAGATCCTCAAACCATGCACTTGAGCTCCACATGGTTCACTAATCCACATGAGCATATAATACATCATCAGTTTACCTCCATTGTAATTCCCCATACTGACAACAAATAACCAAAATAGAAGACTAAAATCTCAGAGTGCCCCTGGTAACATGATGCTTAGGATGAGTAAGATTTTATGGTGATATTCTCATACCTACTTCTCGAGTCTCTAAAATCTTATATCCAATCAACCTAACACCCCAAATAAAAAAGGGTGAATCTGATACCATTTTTTTATAAACCAAGATGGAATTCTGTCCAACTCGACACCTGAACCATCCTAAGACAAGGCCTAAAAGTCATTCCTACTCCGCTAGGGATGGTTAATAGAATTGGGTATCAATGTTATCCTAGTGGGAATGAATTATACCAATGACTACCTGGATCAGATAACCAAGTATAGCATGCCCCAAAAACTAATAAAAATTGAATATCAATAAATAAATAACTTGAATCCAGAACAACTTCAACTACAAAAAAATAAAAATTCCAAAATGAAACTAATCCTTAATAGGATCCCAACCAGATCTCAATGTGACCTCTTGGTCACCACCATACATAAGATAAACCCGATCTACAAGCTACCTAGATAGAAAGATGAAGCTGAAAAGAAACTCGGGTCTACTGATGATGGGTGGACTAAGTAGGGTGTGAGCATAATAAACATAGTAGGTAAGCACCATATAATCCATACACATCCTTTAATGTGATAATATATAAAAACTAGTTTGAAATATATTTAGACAATAAGGTTTTTTCCATTTTAAATTATTAAACTTGGGATTCCTGGAATTCCATTTAAAAAAACACACCACTTTCATCTTTTCAAAATATATATCCATTAAAAATCCCAGTTTTATAACCCAAACATATAAGGGTGAACCAAACTGAGTTATGAAAAGATATTTCAAAAGGAAAAGGGAACAACTCAATTAAATAAATCAAGGAAAAAACTAATAGAATAGAAAATCAAATACATCAAATTAAATAATAATATACAGATAATAATCACGAGAATATCCAAAACATACTTAGAGAAATTCTTGGACATAATTAGGTCAGAATCACTTGACAAAATTTGTTTTATGTCCATAGTCAATAACTGACCAGATTCTCTAAATTAGCCTAAAAATAGCACATCTAATTAGGCCTCTCCCAAAATAAGGGGTTTACCAATCCATATAATTAAGATTATTAAGAAACTATATCTCTACCCTCCAGAAGACACCCATGAGTCCCATGATAACAATACATACAGAATGAGAATTTCTCTAACATGCATGACCTAAAACAATAACCCAAATATTACCCTGTTCCTTCGTAGAACAAACATCGACACCACCAATGCGATGATCCTATCATTGGAGGGATTACCATAGAAGTTCCCACCATATGTTAGACCATTAAAAAGTCCCAACCGAGCCTACACATCATATCACTTTGAAAACCATTTTCCCAAAATCAAACAAGATACCATTCAGGCTTTTAATATTTCAAATCGAAATAAATTTCAAAAACAATTTCTAAAACTTAGTCAAATACACACTATCTACTTGAAAAATTCCAATTCAGTCTTTTTATAATTTTTTTATCAAATCACACTTAAAAATTGAAAACAATCCAAGATTTGGAAATCACATTTGGAAATCACATTTCAAAAAATTTAGGAACAAAATAACCATTTAGAAATCAATGGGACTTTAGAATAATATTTTGGAAATAGGAGGGATAGAGGAGAAAAGAGGGAAGAGGGAAAATATTTTTGAATTAAAATTTTCTTTAAAAAATATTATTTTTATTTATGTACCTATTAATAGGTGAACTATATACACATATAGATATGGGAACATCCAATGAAATATCCTTAGAAAACAATAACAGTGCCTAGAAACCAATTCAACGAATCACCACATGCAACACACATCTATCACCAACAAACAAAAGTCACTAAAACTCACACACAGTGCTCAAGTCGTAAACAAAAAAAGATACCCTAAACCAATCAAGGCTAACACATAGAAAAATAATCAATTTTACTTTTTCCAGTTTTACTTATCAAACACATTGTATACATATATATATTTCCATAATTAAAATATTCCATTGGAAATTTATATTAACCAAATTAAAAAAATGAATAAACAACAAAAAAGAAAACTAGAACTACAAAAAATGAATAATTCGTTTATAAATCAATTAGAAATGCTCAAGAATCAGATTTGATGATTTATAAAGTAAATGGATGGATACACCTACCTAAAAGATGTGAAAATGTGATAAATGTACAAGAGAGGGAAGAAATTTTCCCAAGAGATGATCCACACATATTAATATTAATCAAACATAAGATACACATCATCTCTAGCCTCAAGGGTTATTCTATGAGATAAAATAGGAAATAAATCCCATGAAAACAAGAGAAATAAGGAAGAAGAGGTTGAATAAGACTTATACAATGAGGAATATAAAGAAAACTTTAAGGATATTCTCTCATATACAAGTGATAGGAGAGTAAAAATCCGCCCAAGTCTCCCAAGGGGCCACACAAATGATAAGGATGGAATATTTGTGCATTAAGGCTAAACCATTAGGAGAGAAAAGGGAAGTTAAAAATTTTAAGACACATGGGAAACATGGATGGTTTAACACTATGATTTTCCAAACTGTGTGTCAATAATGCACATCCCACTGGAGAAGAAGGATGTCCACATGATTTGGCCACACAGTTTGGGAAATTATGTTCCAACTATGAGAAATAGTTCTATAAAATTATAGAGCCTCCCTACATGATTGTCGCACAATTTTTCCTAACAATGAACGAGTCATGTTCCTTGTCCCAGACACCACCCAAGAGCCACACGAGTTATATTGGGCCTTGGATGGTTTGGGATAAACTGTTCTCAAACCATGAAAATGGCCAAAAATCACCCAAAAACCATCAAAACTCAAAAACTCTCACTAGGAGCTCAACATGAACTTCAACTGAAAGACACAACACCAAGAAAACAAGAGAATTAAGTAAAACATATGGTTGGGGTTTGACATAGAGTTTATTACTAAATTCCCAAAAATAATTTTCTTCTACAAACTATTAGGTATAGTATATAAAATTAACATAAACAAAATATAAACCATGAAACCTATATCTAAGATGAATAATAAATAATAAAAATTAGTATCCCAATGTAATATTTTAAAATAGTATAGAGAGGGTGGAGTGAGTAGGGATAATGAAACATTTAATTCGCAAAAAAAATCAAATTATATAATTCAATTTAAAGATTAAAAACCACATGTAGTTAAAAGAAAAATTCTAATCATGATAAATAATGAAATATAGATACATAAAAAAATATAAAAATAGCGAACAAAAGAATTTTATACTTGTTTCGCACGGATTTCGGGGATGACCTCCTGGATGGGAGATTCAAACGTTTCGATCGGTTTCGAGCGGGTTTGTTCGTAGAACCGGAAACATACAATGATTCCACATCCGTTTGGACCCACTTTCCAAAGGTAGGCGCTCATTAGCTTGTGGACTGATGAGGCTTATGAATTTGCATTGGTCAAGAGGATGGGAGGTAGGACTCATCACACCTTTTTTAGGGGAATTATTGTCTACTCTGGGACTCTCTTTATAGATTTAAGTTATGTTCGTGAATCCTTATTACATTACCAAGTATAAAATGTGCTTTCCTTTAGTTTTAACAATCAATGATTAAATATGCAAGAAATTTAGAGAATCTTTTATATGTATTCGAAGTTCTTCATCAATAGAGAATCATCTATATCTGTTTAGAGATTCTTGGTTAATGGTATCCTTCAAAACATTTATATAAAAGTCTCTTGGTCATTATGATGACTAGGTTGGTTTTAAAGCCACTCAGTGGGGCACTTGAAGTTTATCGTCATTCAGAAGGACAGGGATTATTTCAAAGTTGGGATCGAACCCATAAATGGGCTACCTACGTATCCTTTGTTTTGGAAAAGGAATCAGAACCCACGTAGTTCGAGTAATGGAGTATGATGTTTATGATTGATGGCTCAAAGAAGAATGTCATAATTACTTTTACACTCTAAGCTCACGTGAGTCATGCTCGGTGTGAGAAACAAGAGGTATTGGTAAAAATTAGACAATTGTGCCATGAAAGATGCAATTATAAGAAATTGTTTGGGGCTTAGGTATGTATGACTGCCCAGATAGATGAAGGTTTAGGATTCACTTTTAGGGAGAAAATCCGGGAACAGGGTCCATAAAGGTATATGTGCTTTATGGAGATTTGAATACTCTAATCTTGGGGCTTACTCCTAAGGAGGATGCCCAAGTTAGGAGGGGACTTATGATTGGGTTTTACTCCTGAAAAGGAAACCCAAATCAAGGGTAAATTAGGACTGGTTAAGAGAAATTTAAGGGGGCTTGGGGTTTACTCCTGAAAAAGAAACCCAAATATTATGACTGGGACTTACTCTTAAAAAAGGAGGCCCAGGTTATGACTGAGTCTTATTCCTAAAAAGGGAGACCCAGGTTAAGGGACTTGGGGTTTACTCCTGAAAAGGATTCCCAAGATTATGACTGAGTCTTATTCCTGAAAAGGAGACCCAGGTTAGGAATTAATGTTTGGGGCTTACTCCTGAGGAGGATGCCCAAGTTTGGGAACATTAAGAATTTGGGGCTTACTCCTAAAGAAGGATGCCCAGGTTAAAGGATTATGATTGGGGCTTACTCCTGAGGAGGATTCCCAAGTTAAGGATTCTCTCATCTTAAAGGATGAGGTTGAATGAATGAACTCTCTATATTTAGTGACATAAGGATATTTAAATCACTAGGTTTTGAGAGATATTCCACAGAATTCCTTTCAGATAAGGAAGTCAAATCAAGAAATCATGCCATAAATGGCTTTGAAGAATGTCTTGAAGACTGAATCTTGAAAAGGAAAGGTGTAATGGCTTAAGAGGGGTAAAATGGGCAAGATGGGCACCCAAAAAGGTAGGGGCGCGCAAGTTTTGAAAGGCGCGCAAGTCTTCTGTGGGCGCGCAATTTTTAGTCGCGCAGGTATACCTGCGCGACACATGGTGTACTTGCGCGATTTTCAACCAGCATTGAAATATTTGAGCGACTCTTTTTTAAACCCTTTAGAATCCTCTTGAGGTTCTTCCAGAAAAGGGACGCGCAAGTTATATTGAAGGAAATAAATCGGCGCGCAAGTGTTTGATAAGTTTCAACACTTAGGCATTCCTTCTTCTCTTTAGATCTTCCATTCTAGGTAAGAAATTACCATAGAAGTGTCCCGGAAGCTTTGATAAGAGACTTGGGCGTCGGGAGCTTCAATCTGAGTTTCTAGAAAAAGATCCTCTTTAATGGGGGGCCCATAGGGTCTATTTATAGACAAAAGAAGACCCCGGGCAGTTATAGGGCGGTTACCACTTAGGTCGCGCATGTCACTTGCGCGACCAAGGTATCCGCGCAAGTACACTTGCGCGCCAGTTAGATAACTTGCGCGGTGAGGTTTATGTTGATCCTTTCTTCCTTTGTTGATTTTTTAAGTTTTTCTTCAAAGGATGAATCACTTTGAGCTCGGATATTCCCTTTTCCGATCATTAGATTCTGTGACGAAAGGAGCGTCAACAAAAGTCCCCCCTCAGAGTTGGATCCCGAGAGAAATGAGGATTTGACTCTGAGGAAATCGAATCCCTCCAAAGGAAAAGGGAGGCGCGCAAGTCTTCAGTGCACAGAGAGCGGCGCGCAAGTTTGCGTCGCGCAGGCCTTAAGCGCTCTGAGTGCGGCGCACAGATAGGCTTCCTTGCCTATAAATACACGGCCCTCACCTCCGTACAAGTATCTGGATTTCCGGACTTCATACCTTCTCGATCTCACGCCGCACAGGTCACCTAAGCCGCGCAAGTCTCTTTTCCACTGTTCCCTCGCTGTCGCGCTCCTGTAAAGGTATTCGTACTTGTGTGGTTTAGACTTGCGCATCAAAAACTAGCGCGGCAGACGAAATACTTGCGCATCATTGTTTAGATTTGCGCGACTTAATGCCTTGGCCATTTTTTCCGAATTCTGTAACAAATTTTATGAAAAAAATTAACCCATTTAAGAGTTAAATTTGTTCAAATTTTGTGCAGATTCAATGGCTCCTAAGGGAATTGGAACGGCTGATGAACTGGCTAGTAAGCGGATTGATGACATGATGAACATTATTGGCCCTGATTACTATGATATCTGCGACAGCACTTTCCCAGATTTGGATAAGTATTTGAAGAAATATCATCTTAATTTCCCACAGAGCATCTACCTGTCTCTTTGTGGTCATGGTCATCTGCAAGGAGTCAATGTTCCAAATGCAAACAATTAAACACCTGAGATGCAGTTGCACTGCTACTTTCCTATTTTGGTTATGCTGTGCATTAAGAGTAACAACAATGGTGTGAACTTTCAAATTCTTCCTCCATGTCATTTACTTGCAGATATGAAAATGGCAAACCCATGGGCTGAAATGTTTTCTACTAATGGTTGGTGGAGAGAAGACAAACATGGTATTAGAGCAATATCTGAAATTCTTGGACATAATTAGGTCAGAATCACTTGACAAAATTTGTTGTATGTCCATAGTCAATAACTGACCAGATTCTCTAAATTAGCCTAAAAAATAGCACATCTAATTAGGCCTCTCCCAAAATAAGGGGTTTACCCATCCATCTAATTAAGATTATTAAGAAACTATATCTCTACCCTCTAGAAGACACCCATGAGTCCCATGATAACAATACATACATAATGAGAATTTCCCTAACATGCATGACCTAAAACAATAACCCAAATATTACTCTGTTCCTTCGTAGAACAAACATCGACGCCACCTATGTGATGATCCTATCATTGGAGGGATTACCATAGAAGTTCCCACCATATGTTAGACCATTAAAAAGTGCCAACTGATCCTACACATCATATCACTTTGAAAACCATTTTCCCAAAATCAAATAAGATACCATTCAGGCTTTTAATATTTCAAATTGAAATAAATTTCAAAAACAATTTCTAAAACTTAGTCAAATACACACTATATACTTGAAAAATTCCAATTGAGTATTTTTATAATTTTTTTATCAAATCACACATCAAAATTGAATACAATCCAAGATTTGGAAATTACATTTGAAAATCACATTTCAAATAATTTAGGAACAAAATAACCATTTAGAAATCAATGGGACTTTAGAATAATATTTTTAAAATAGGAGGGATAGAGGAGAAAAGAGGGAAGAGGGAAAATATTATTGAATTAAAATTTTCTTTAAAAAATATTATTTTTATTTATGTACCTGTTTATAGGTGCACTATATACACATATAGATATGGGAACATCCAATGGAATATCCTTAGAAAACAATAAGAGTACCTAGAAACCAATTCAACGAATCACCACATGCATCACACATCTATCACCAACAAACAAAAGTCACTAAAACTCACACACAGTGCTCAAGTCATAAACAAAAAAAGATACCCTAACCCAATCAAGGCTAACACATAGAAAAATAATCTATTTTACTTTTTCCAGTTTTACTTTTCAAACACATTGTATACATATATATATATTTCCATAATTAAAATATTCCATTGGAAATTAATATTAACCAAATTAAAAAAATGAATAAACAACAAAAAATCAAACTAGAACTACAAAAAATGAATAATTCATTTATAAATCAATTAGAAATGCTCAAGAATCAGATTTGATGCTTTATAAAGTAAATGGATGGATACACCTACCTAAAAGACGTGAAAATGTGATAAATGTACAAGAGAGGGAAGAAATTTTCCCAAGAGATGATCCACACATCCTAACATTAATCAAACATAAGATACACATCATCTCTAGCCTCAAGGGTTATTCTAAGAGATAAAATAGGCAATAAATCCCATGAAAACAAGAGAAATAAGGAAGAAGAGGTTGAATAAGACTTATACAATGAGGAATCTAACGAAAACTTTAAGGATAAGCTCTCATATACAAGGGATAGGAGAGTAAGAATCTGCCCAAGTCTCCCAAGGGGCCACACAAATGATAAGGATGGAATATTAGTGCATTAAGGTTAAACCATTAGGAGAGAAAAGGGAAGTTAAAAATTTTAAGACACATGGAAAACATGGATGGTTTAACACCATGATTTTCCGAACTATGTGTCAATAATGCACATCCCACTGGAGAAGAAGGATTCCCACATGATTTGGCCACACAGTTTGAGAAATTATGTTCCAACCATGAGAAATAGTTCTATCAAATTATAGAGCCTCCATACATGATTGTAGCACAATTTTTCCTAACAATGAACGAGTCATGTTCCTTGTACCAGACACCACCCAAGAGCTACACGAGTTGTATTGGGCCTTGGATAGTTTGGGATAAACTGTTCTCAAACCATGAAAATGGCCAAAAATCACCCAAAAACCTTCAAAACTCAAAAACTCTCACTAGGAACTCAACATGAACTTCAACTGAAAGATACAACACCAAGAAATCAAGAGAATTAAGTAAAAAATATGGTTGGGGTGTGACATAGAGTTTATTACTAAATTCCCAAAAAGAATTTTCTTCTACAAACTATTAAGTATAGTATATACAAATTAACATAAACAAAATATAATCCATGAAACCTATATCAAAGATGAATAATAAATAATACAAATTAGTATCCCAATGTAATATTTTAAAATAGTATAGAGAGGGTGGAGTGAGTAGGGAAAATAAAACATTTAATTCGCAAAAAAAATCAAATTATATAATTCAATTTAAAGATTAAAAACCACATGTAGTTAAAAGAAAAATTCTACTCATGATAAATAATGCAATATAGATACATAAAAAATATAAAAATAGCGAACAAAATAATTTTATACTACATAAGATTTAAAAATCCCACATCTACTCTTCAATCATCTCTAACAGGTTAGATGAATAATACTCACTAATAACCTCACTTTTGAAAAGATGTGATATCATTTTACATACAACTACCATTTTTTCACATAGAGGAACAATCCAAGATCTTGACATTTTCTGGGAGTCAAAACCCAATGATACACCATATGGTTAGGATTTATAAACAACATAATACATTAATTTAATTTGGAACACATAAACTAAAATTTTATATCATATAAAGAAAAAAACCAATCACAATGGTGTAAAACCGATTAAAATAAGAAAATCATATTATTGATGATGATGAAACTTGATTTATCATAAATAAGTTATATTTAATTTCATAAAACATTGTATGTATCTTGTGAGCATAGTAGATATCGATATAAAAGTATTGAGTATTTATAAAAATAATATCTCAACATGTTCTTTGTTTTTTTTCAAATTATATTCCTAGAAACATCTATTTATGGGTTATGTGTCTCTTTTATTTTAATACTAGATTCATTTTAAATTTTTATAAGATTCTTATGATAAAAATTTGAAAAAATAAACCCATCTTTATTAAATCCTTGATAATGATGATCACATGGGTGTTTCTTGAGATCCAATCATACACAATAATAGTTAGAAAAAATTATACATGGAATAAAATCATTTACATGTATATGAAAATATCCCATTATAATCCTTCCTCAAACAATTCAAAAATTATTTCCATAAAAGTTTTATGACATATTTATATTTTAAGAATAACTAAAACTATTATAATAATATGTATTTAATTTTTTTAAATTAAAATATTTTAATTGATAGAAAATATATCATATTTTTTTTTTAAAAAAAATAGTCAATTGTGTTTGATGATGCATGTATATATTTCAGATTTTTTTACCACTTTTAAAATCAATGTATGAGATTATGATTCAAATACGAATTCAAATATCATTTGACTTTAGACTTGTAAAAATATTTATTTCATGTACTACTTAAGGGAATCCTATAAGAATTTTATTTCTCGTATGACTTTGTTATCACATTATATATGGATTTAAAGCTATCTGGTTTAAATTTTTAAAAATCATATGACTTTAAAAACTATTTACTATAATGTTGAGAAATTATTATTACTTATGAAAACTCAAATTACATTACCAAAATAGTTTACATGCCTTTTTCTATTGTGAAATACATTGAAAAAATATACATATGAATATTTATAAAAACATGTTAAGCACTAATCTTCTTAAGGAATAAACAAAAGGTTATTTAACAAATCTATGAGAAATTAAATTATCGAATATTTTAAATGTAAATATATGAAGTACTTGTAATTTTTGTAAAATATGTAAATGATTTTAAAAATGGGGAGTTCACTATGTTATCTCAACCTAAGAGTCTTTGCTGATGGAGTTGGTACCATGGAATCACCTCTATTTATTCATCCTTTAGAGGGGTAGGGACACACCACAACTCATTTTATGGAGCCTCTCCACACCTATAAACCCTTAAACAACACATATCTCTATCCACTTATTCTTGAGATCAAAATTTTAACTAATTCTCCCTAAATGGATGGAGTCTTCCCTATATTCCAAATTTCATCCCAAGAATTCACGAAGGCCATGAAACACATAGATCTATATTTGGTGGATCATTTTGGAAATATCTATACCTCAGTTAAATCTTTCAATTGGTACATTTCATTATCATGGATCATAAGGGGTTGAGTTTTAATAACTATTGTGTATTGAAGAAATCCATTGGTTAGCTTTATTATCGATGAAGATTTTATTTATGCCTTGTCCAAGAAACTTAAAAAATTCGATGGAATGTATTTATAATTCTTCCCATAGTAATTATAATTTTTTTTGGAAAGGGATCACCTAAACAAGGCTTTATTTCTTATAAATATAAGCTTAACACTCCCATTTTAGAACATTGTGATCCTCGAGGTGCACCAAAATAAGTTTGGTTGGTTTCTCTTAGAAAATAGGACTCTTTCTATCATCTATACCATACCCCCTTATATCTATGATATAATTGATATATTAATGGAATAGGTGAACTCATTTGGATTTTTGTTTAAGGGGTGTATTTCTGAAAGAAGAAGGTAATTTTGGAGTCCTAGGTTTTTTATTTCTCACTGTAAAAACATTTATCCAACATGAAAAGAACTTATCATTGTGAATTTATGAATTTTACAAATATTTCATATCCCCACACTTATAAATTATTAAATTTTATACCTTTAAATTTTTTGTATTATGATAGTATTTAATTATTCTAAATAATTGATTATATAGAAAAAAAGTTGGATATTTTTTTTTCTATGGAAGGAAATCATATTACAAGAATTCTCAATGGTTGCAACACCATGACTTCTAGTCATATGATTCCTAGCTACTCAATGATATGGGAATCACACAATATCATAGGATAGTGAATTTACAAAGGTATAAACGTGCTATATTTTATGTTTTTGATCATATGAGAAGGGACCTTGGTATACCCAAAAAGATGTAAAATATTATCTATTCCATTAGAATAAAACATGATGAAGTACAAGAATCTTATCAACTAGTATCCTTAAAAATTTTCAATCATTTTTACTCTTGTAGTGTTTCATAGGATTTAGATAAATGCACAACCGAATTCAGTTATTTTATAGTATGTTATATTGGATTCTCCCCCCTTTACCTTTTCTTTCATTATACAAGCCCATGATTCCCAAAAAGATATATTGGAATGGAATCTTGTAAAGTTAGTGAGGTAACCATAAAATTATACTTCTATCACTTATAAAAACATGTAATCACACTGCATAAAAATAATGTGACATATAATGTGAGTTAGGGTATAACCACACATTCTTTAAGCTCTAACATGGTCCAATATTATCATTGGGCATTTTTTTTATTGTAATATAAAAATAATAATCATTTCAATATTCAATAACAACCTTGAACCATGTTGTGAGTAAAAAATCCATTATATAACATGTAATTATACACTATCCCTCAATAGATTATAACCTATGAATATATACCTTGATAATAACTATAACTATTACTTTTAAGATATATGTATATACTATAGAATCATTCTTATATGATATGCATGTACATGTATGGTAAAACTGAAAGATAACATATCCTATAGAGAACATACCCTATAACTTAATCCATTATAGCCCAAATATTCCTACATATCATGATATATCTTTTTAGAGATTAGTAAAGTGGTATTAGTCATTCATTTATATCTATAACAACCTAGATTATTGGAAAAATACTAAGAATAAATTTTTGAGCATGGAAAGGAATCCATCTTGATTGGAGACGTATACGTATTAAAAAAAATAATATTCTTTAACATAACTAGAATAAGAGAAGATAACTTACCTTAGAATAAAATTATAACAAACCTATCTACTCAAAACCTATATTCCATCTATAAAACTATACTTTTAATTCTCAACTAATAATAAAATTATAAAAGATAATCATGAAGAATTATCCAATAATTTAGTGATTACCTTTTAAATTATTGAATATATTTATAAATCATTGTTTAAAAATTTACAATAACTGAAAAATATGATAGTGATTTTATATGTCTATTTTTTTAATTTTAATCATTGGTATTTGAAAATTTATCCAAAAATTTACATGGGTTTCACTTAAATAATCATCACCATCATAAAAACCAATTTCCATAAATTCATTGATCATTCATTTAATATTCAATTTTCCTCAGTATTCATTGACTCAACATGAGATAATATGGTGAAGATATGTCATGAATTAGGACAGACTACCATCCAATCCAACACCCAACCCAACCTACGTCATGGCCCGATGGGCATTTCGATCCCCACAGACTGACAACTAGTTCCCAAGCATCAGATAACAGTGTTGGGAACAATTTCAACCATTATAAATATCCATAAACAATGCAAAAATATTACAAAACTTCATAACTAATACACATAACACAGGATATCAACAAAAACACTATATACATTATTTCAAAAATTATAATTTACAACAAAAAACACAGAAAAATAATTATAGGAGAACTAACAAGATTAACAAGCCTACATGCAATATTGTGGGTCGATACCCTCATTCCAAAACCATAAACAACTTTCCAAAAAAAATAATCCACTAGAACATAGAACCATCATTTCCATGATGGGTATCCCAGACCTTACCTGAATCAAAGAAAAAAATATCCATATACACCCAAGGTTGTATGAAGGGTGTGAGCTCACTTTCCCAATAGTACACCACTAAAACATTTCCATGAAAAGATATTAAAATACAATTAATGATGCTAGTTTTTTAAGGAAGAAAAGAATTTATATAAAAACATTTTTTGATATATATATATATATATAAGTAATGGAAACGAGTAGAAACCATACAAGAACCATGGTAAATCTCTATGTATTGAGGGTTATTGGGGACCAAGGATTTTCATACTCATAGTGATCAAACACAGACATGATGGCCTATCTCTTAATCAAGCCAAACTATCTCCATCATAAATGTTTAGTTTTTGATGTATTGCGAACTATCTAGATTGGGAGAGTCATTCCCAATATTCATATCCTAGTCTACCCACCTATATATCCACTATTATCATGTGATTTTCCTCTTTTCAAACCATGTAATTCTTTTATTTCAAAATACAAGGCATCATATGATCACACACTCCATTGAAAAGGGGTTTTCATCACATTCAAACCATACACACAAAAAACAAAATTAATCATTTTAACACACAAAAAATTAATTTATAAATATTTAAGAAACAAATAAACATATCTAAATCATCAAAAAAAATCAAAACATGGAACCAACAACCTTTTTCTTAAAATATTTACAAATCTACGTAGAAAGCACAAACCGCATTAAGAAGAGATCGTATAAGGGAAATAGAACAAAAAAACCAATAATATATTACCAAATTAAATGATATTAAACAAAACATAGGTCACAAACCTTAATGGATAAAATATAACTCAAAGAGTAAGGGATAAGTTAACAAAAGAAGTTAACGGAGAATGAGGAAAGTACGCACGCCGGGAGCATGTATTCAAAAAAATTTCCTGCTTTTTTTGACCATCTATTTGAGGATAGTATGTCATACTACGTTTTAACTATGAACCCATTACATTCTAAAGGACCTCCCATAACCAATAGGTAAAATGAGAGTCCATGTATGAAATAATAGATGATGAAACACCATGAGGCCTCAATATTTATTAAATATACAAATATCCTAGCTCATACACTTTTGTCAAATCCTTGATTTAAATTAAATGTACAAACTCAGTTTGATGGTCAATAACCACCCAAATAGAATTCATTCCCTAAGATGTATGTGGAAACTCAATGATAATGTCAATGGTGACCCCATCCCACTTCCAAGTAGGATTTGGGAGTGGATTTTGCAAACCATAGGGCCTCTGGTTCTGAAATTTATCCTTCTATCAAGTATAGCACCTCGATACGAAGTTAGTTATATCAAACATCATACCTACTAGTTCCAAGTCAATATTTGGGTAATTCTTCTCATGTATTTGTATTTGGTGAGATCCATACTATAACATATTATCTTCCTCCATCAAAACACATCCTAGAATCATAACTGAAGCATCATAGAAGACCAAGTATCACATATTAGATTCAGGTAGGATCAGAATAGGGGTGGTGTTCAATAATCAGTTGAGATCCTTAAAGGATGACTTAAATTCATAACTTCATTCTAACCATACATATTTTTGGGTATGCATGGTCATGGGTGAAGTTAGATGATAAAGTTACCAAAAAAACTACCTGTATTATTCTTTCATGCTCAAGAAACTTATAATCTCGAAGAATTTTTTTGGTTATCCCAGAAAATCATTATACTAATTTTCATGGGGTCTATTTAAACCCCACATTCCGGGATCAAGTATCCTAGTAATTATACATCCCAGATCCATAATGTGCACTTATAGTACTTGACATAAATTTGGTGATCTCAAAGAGTTCATAGAATTATCCTCAAATGTTTCCCATGCTCTTCCTCTATCTAAGAGTAGACCAAAACAACCTCCAAAATCATTATGACTAATGTTTCAAGGTACTCATGAAACACTCATTTCATAAGAGCTATGAAAACCACCAGCGCATTTGTCTTCCCGAATGGAATAAAAAAATACTCAAATATTCGATTCCTACATCAGAAGGCTGTCTTAGAAATATCTTCCTCCCTAACCCTAATTTTATGAAAACCAAAGCATAGGTTGATCTTGGAAAACTAACTTTTCTCATTGATCTAATAAAATATGTCTTCAATGTGGGGTAAGAGATATTTATTCTTCAATGTGAACCTATTCAACATTGGGTAATCGATGCACAAATCGATGGATCCATCAACCTTTTTAGAAACACAACACTAGAGTATCCCAATGTGTGATGCTTAGGTGGATAAATCCTTTATATTCAAAATCATCTAGTTGTATCATTAACAATGGTTAAAAGACAATGACATAAATACAAAGTTCTATAACTCTCTTCAAAGAATCAGGAAGACCTGTAAGCCATTTACCTTTCTAAATGATGGAGACAAGATGCTTGACATTGAAGATGGAATTTCTCATCATATAGTCTGCTACTATGAAAACATTTTTAATGATCCTAATACCAATAAGGAACTCCTTCTTAAGATCATTCTGATGGTTGTCACTGATGAAGAAAACACTTTCCTTCTCAACATTCTATTGGATCATGAAATCAGAGACATTGTCCTTAGTCTAAACCCAGATAGTGCTCTGGGTCCAGATGGTTTCAATAATGGTTTCTTCAAAAATTATTTGAATATGATTCACATTGATGTTTTCAAACTTTTCAAATCCTTTTTCTCTAATTGTTTCCTTCCTCAAGCTCTTAATACCCAGTTTCTCACCTTGATTCAAAAAGTGGAGAATTCCTATCAGATTCATCTGTTTCATCCCATTTCTCTCATCAGAACTCTTAAAAAATAACTATTAAAACAATTGCAAACAGACATTAATCCATCACCGACAAACTTTTTTCCTAGAACCAATTTGGTTTTATTAATGGCTGATCTATTCAAGATTGCATATGTCTAGATTCTGAGTGTGTCAACAACTTAAACAAAGATAATAAAGGTGGTAATATTTCCATTAATCTTGACATCAGGAAAGATTTTGACACTATGGATTTGAGAATTATCTTTAAAGTGGTTCAATGTTTTAGTTTTAGTGAAACTTTTATAACTACAATCAATAATTTGATTAACTCATCCTCTATCTGCATTTTGATCAACGGATCCCCCAAAGGCTAGATTACATGCTCCAAATGTGTCAGACAAGGTGACCCATTCTCTACCATTCTATTCTCAATAGCAGATGACAATCTTATTCATCTGATCACCCATCTAGTGGAACAAAATAAACTAAAACCCATCTGTGTCTCTAGGAAGGTAAATTCACCTACGCATCTCTTGTATGTGGATGTCATCATCCTTTTCCTTCAAGGAGACACAAGAAAAATTCTCAACCTCAAAACATCTCTCTCACACTTTGAAGAGGTCTACGGTGAAATCATCGGTTGGAATAAATCTTGCATATTCATTGGAAATAACTTTCCTACCAATAGAAAATGTAATATTATTAGTGACCTAGGTCTGAAAGAAGGAACGATCCCTTTAATTTATCTTAGTGTCCCCATATATTGGGGTAGACCCATGGCTTACCACATTGCACCTATTATCGACCATATTCTAAACATACTATCTTCCTTGAAAAGAAAATCCCTCTCTATGGATGGTAGGACTTGTCTTGTAAAATCTTCAATTGTCTCCAACATGGTCTACTCCATGATGGTCTGTAAATGGCCTGTTGGGATTATCAAAAAATGAAAACCCCTATTAATAATTTCATCTAGACTGGAAGTATTCTTGAAATAAAGCTTGTGACTATTCCTTAGTCAACATTCAGTAAGCCCATTGAGAAAGGTTGTATAGGAATTTAAAATTCAAAATACTTTAAATAATCCCTTTAAGCTAGGATCACTTGGAACCTTTTTCAAAATACTTTGGAAGCTCTTACCATCCTCAAAAATAGTTTCCTTGATAGACATAAGAGGGGTAATTTTAATTTTATTAACTCCACTATTTGGACCTCCATCAAATAATCTTTTCCCATCATCATGAATAAATCCAGATGGATGGTCTCCATGGTTTCCTCCATGAAATTATGGTTGGATAACTGGGTGGGAACACCTTTAATTTCTATGATATCCCATGATCAAACCCCTAAGAATATTAACTACACTTTTAGAGAAACAGTAAACTCTCAACTTGACCAACTCCCTGATACTATTGTGAACATCATTGAAAATTACTCTTTCACTCACACTAATGATTTCTAAATTTGGGAGCCTTCTTACAATGGTCTGCTAAACTCCAAATATTTCTATCATCATTTTTTCTCTAGCTCTAATAAGAATTATATTTGGTTAAAAAATTTCAACATGACTTAGATAAAAAATTCTAGATTCAATCTTATATAGCGTCTTTATCACTACAGAGTTCCCATAGAGATTTGTATTCAATATTTTGGCATTCAGATCTTCTATAAATGAAATTTCTGTAATCAACATAGAGAAGATACAAACCACCTCTTTCTTTCTTGCACCACTGCTTCTGCTATTTGGAAATATATTCTTGACATTTTTGACTACATATGGTTAAATTATGATTCCATCAAAGTTCATCTAAAGAAATTTTCAGAAATGGAGGGATCTCAACAAATCAAGAACATTTTCTTAGCTGTAGTTGCTGAGATACACCATGTGATCTGGTATGATCAGAATACAATTATTCATATGAATTACTCATACAATCAAAACAAAGGCTGGGTGCAGATCCTCACTTCCATACATGAAGCTACTCTAATGAAAAAGGTACACTACCACAACACTGTTCATGACTTTAGAATATTGTGACATCTTCAGATTGTTGGAAATTTCAGTCAACCTTGCCACACTCTAGAGGTGTTCTAGAAAACTCCTCTTCTTGGATGGATCAAATTCAACATTGATGGTGCCTCCAAAGGCAATCCGAGACCTGTGGGATGTGGTGCTATCTTAAGGAATCATCTCGGTCAGATCCTTGGTTGATTCGTGGGTAGTTTTGGAATTTACACCTCTCTTTAAGCAGAGATGATGAGCTTAATTCATTCCATCACCTTTGCAATTCTCTTTGGTTAGAACAATCTCTGAATCGAAAGTGACTCGATGAGTATCATGCAAGCAATTTGGAACGACATTATTCATATTTCATGGACAATTACTACCCCATGGATGGATTTCACCCGTTATCCTATAGAACTCAACTATATCATCACTCATGTTTATCGAGAATCAAATACGGTTGTTGATGGCCTGGCCATCATGGGATTAAATCAAGATATTACCTAGTTTGAAGACCTCCCCGTTGATCTTATTTCCTTACATGAAAAACATTGTAATATGATCCCATACTATAGATCCATGTAAAATTTCTTTTGATTATTTATGGTTTTCTTTTAAAAAAATCTAATTTTATATTTAATTACCTCAATTTAGTGTGGGCCATATGATATGAGGAATGAGATATTGGTTGTGTTCTCGACACCATGTCAATGGTGCAATCCACATCCCATTTTGGAGGTAACCCTAATAAATCATCTAAAAAAACATATAGAAACACATATACTATAGGAGGAAACCCACACTCAGAACCTATAAAATAATCCTATAGCATCAAATAAGAGTCACAAAGAATGAGGTTTCCTTAATATGGAAGTTGTGGTCTAGATCACCTTGAACAATGATCCCATTCACCCAGAAAAAACTGATTACATTCATCTGGGGGTGAAAAAGTTACCCCTAATGATAATAAACTATATTTTCCTGGAAATTAAATATAAAATCCATTCATATAATCATGTTAATGAGGTATATTTCTATAACTAAGAAGTCCCATTTCAATTTGACCCATGAAAGGGTGAGAGTGAGAGATTGAAATTTGAAACCCTATTCCATCTTCTTAATACGTTTTGTGACCATTTTCATTTCATAAGACATAATATTGGTTATTAAATTAATCATTTCAATAATATGATCATAAATAAAAGAATAAGAATCACTGGTATCAAATAAGGTGATGAATATGGATAATATAATATTTTTTTCCTCGAACAGTCATAGGTTCCATATCTGATTCGGCTGAAGCCTTATCCATTGCATGAAGGTGATTCCTTTCAGTTGATGTATATGGTTGATTAATGAGTTGTGGCTCATCCTTGATTTGACTCTATCTGTAATATGATATGACTTTTCCACCATTCCGAATTTTCCAACAACCCATAGCCCTCGATGCCATGGGATGAATTAGGAATTCCCTATGCATTGAGGAGCATGTACAACTTTGAGTTGGTGTGTAGATTTCAAAAAACAATTAAAAGTGTCCCAACCACTGATACTAATGAAATATTGTTGGTGAATTTTTACATATAGATTGCATGTACCCATATTTTCTGCACTGGTGGTACACAAACAAGACATCAAATGATGCTGCTAGTAAGGGTAGTTAGAAAGGATATCTAGAGAATCCCCCACTTTTATTTCCTTAATCTTTAATATTAATATTATTTTTATATGTTACATTTCTTACCTTTACCATAGGTAGAATAATTCCATAAAATCCCATTATACCTTCTCAGTTAGCTTCCACTATCCGAGATCTGACCACCACATCGAAACAGGTATTTGGATTAAAAAAAGACACAGGATTGAATATTTCGATACAATCCCATTTCAAATTGTTGATCCTATAAATTAACATTAGAAACTACCTCAGGTTTGAAACTGAATATTTTTGAAAAATGGCTTTAATGCACTAACATGATTCGATCCCCCTGATGTAGATGTAGGAACACCTAGGTCTTGTCATGGGATAAGGTCTCATGACAATACTTCTAATGAAAAACAACGTTGAAATCATTATAGCTCATATGTTCATGTTTCCTATGCTGATCCAATGAGTTCCACCACCTATGAATGGGGACTTAAAGTATGATAAAATCACATTTCACCATGACCACTTCAAGATTCTTGAGAAACTCGAAGATCTTATCAGCCTTTTCCATCCAATATTCAACATCATGGGGGACTATTATACCCCGAAAGTAAAGGGATTATTCTTGAGGAACTCCTAGGATTTATCATTTTTCGGACCTGGTCGGGTGTCCTTTACCTAAGAAGGTCCAGATACCACTACATGATCGAAATATAGAACTCCCAAGCAACTGATTCCACTAATCTATGATTAAATGGTGAGGGAGAATTATCACTGGCATCTTCTTGTGGTTTCATGGGAGGTATATGGGGAGGCATGATACTATATCAATTAACAAAACATATAAATCATCATGAAATCAACCATATGGGGTTTCAAAAATAATACGATTTAACATCCATATGAATCAAAATGAAACCATAACAAACACAAAAAATAGATTAAACCACTCCACCCTAGCTCGCTGTCTATGAATTTTCTGCTGCTGGTGCATCACACCCAAGGGAGGAGTCAAAAAAATACAAAACATCCAATGGGGACCCAAGGCCTATCATGATATGTGATATCCATAAACCCCACTCCCAACTAGAAACTCATTCCCTAGCAGTCCTAGAACCTACCTATCTTGTTTATCCCAAATAACATAACTTAATGAAAAGGTAAAACCTACTCTGGTACCATTCTTTCATGAACTGGCTTATGATTCCATCCAACAAAACCCCAACCTAATCCCTACCATTGATTTAAGGAGATACCTGATCCCCACAATATAGAATCTAGTTCCAGGGAATCAAGTAAAAACTTTGGGAATGATTTCTCCCTTGAGAAACAACCATGAACAATCCAAAAAGATTAAAACACATCATAACCAATAAATATAACACATGATATCAAAGGAAACACTACAACAATGTGTTAAAAATTTAAAATTTACAACCAAGAACCCAAATAACCATAAAAGGATAGGGAGATTAAATAGAAAAATAAGATTCCATGAAACATGTGGGTCTATACCCTCATGGAACCACCACACACATCTATCCAAAAAAAACCACTAGCATTTAGAACCACCATACCCACTACAAGAAGACCCTCCCTTACATGAATCAAACAAAAAAAGATCTATATATAACCAAGGGTATATGTGAGGTGTGATATCACATTTCTAGTGGGAAACCACAAGATGATTCCATGCAAAGATATTATAAGACAATTAAACATTCTAGTTTTTAAAAAGAAGAAAAAAATTTAATTGAAAACTATGATTGGTATATTTAATAAAAGTGAATGAAATAAGAAGAAAAGGTATATGAACCATGAGAAATATATAAGTATATAGGGTTAGTGTGGACCTATGATCCTCATACTCCCGTTTATCGGACTTGGATACAATGGTCTATCTCCTGCTCAAGCTAATTAGTCCCCATCATAAATGGACATTAAGTGTTCTATTGTGAACCATCTAGGTAGGACAGGTCATTTATAGTGCACTTTTTCTAATCTTATGACCTATATACCTAGGATTCCCATGTTCTTGTCCCCTTTTAAAGCCATTATATCCTTTTAAATCCAAATAAAATCCATCACATTATCACACATTCCATTAACAAGGGCTTTTATCCTCTTTCAAATTATACTCACACCAAAAATCCCAAATTTAAAATTTTAACACATAAACATAATTTAAGAGATTATCTAAGAAACATTCAAGTATTTATAAATCATAAAACATTAGAAAAACAAAGAACCACATATATTTTTCATGAAATATTCACAAATTCAGGTGGAATCTTCAATCCACACAAATAAGTGATATATAATGGAAATATAAAACCAAAACTAAAAAGATTTATGCCGAAGAAATTAGATTAAACCAAAAATTGGTAAAAAAATATTTTTGGAGACAATAAAAATCAAAGAGAAAGGGAAAATAGACCAGAAGAAGATAAGGGAGAAAGAGTGAAGTGAACCTAGGGATGGATGGGTGAAATGGGGTGAGAGAATGGTGATTAAGTGTTAAAATTGGGGAGGTTTAGTTAACGAAATATCAAAATTTTAAAGGATTGGTAGGCTTCAACATTTACATAATGGTTGGGGGGTGACTTCCCATGCACCTAGATGTGTTGTCTGGACAATTCCATAGAACTGGTAACATGGTTTGTTTGGAAGAGATGCATACCAATGTGCTTTGTCATGTGTCCTGGATAGTTCCAGTGTCCATGGCACACTGTTTTCACTAGGCTGTTACATGGTTTCTAATAACCATGTGTAACCATGTGGCACCTTTTATTTATCCCCAAACTACAATTTTTCCCAAAAATACCTAGGAAATATAATTAATAATGGTAAGACCAAAAATGAATGAGAAAATAAATCAAAATAACACAATGGGTTTGATAAGATACACTCACATTGAATTATCCAATATATATAAAGAATAAATTAGTAACCTTTTCCCTCTCATATAAAAAATTCCAATAAGAAAGAAAAAAATTAGTATATCTATCTCCCAACAAGTATCACTATCATAGTGTCATCCCTCACAGCATTACATACCTTCCATTCCATTCCCCCATAACTGCTATCAATAAGCCTCCATAACATTGTAAAAATTGTCTATGACTTTTCTAAATCCTCCAATTATACAAGGTTTCAAAAATATAGCCACTTTAAGGGTCCTAGGATGACACGGTACATTGATTGTAAAAAAAATTCATGTATAACTAATTCAAGGGGTAAATAATTCTATAACATTACAGCAAACAAACTCACAATATACAAGGCTAGGTTATAAAATATCAAAAACACTTATTTATATTTTTTTCAATTACAATCTTGAATTAACTAATTAATTTTGATGATTTTTTCAAGAAAAATGAACCTAATAACTAGAAACTAATAATAGAAAAATCATCTATAAAAATTCTCAAGGAATAGTATATGGGTTTAACAGTTTTATGATGGAATAATGCGATTCATTCTGATGTGTGATAGTTTTTCCCTTATTCATTGTAGATTTACATTTTTATCTATAATTTTATCCTTGTCAAATTGGTTATGAAAAAAAGACATATAAATGATAAATCACACTCTCTTTCAAATCACATGGGGAAACCATAAAGGATAATTATAAATAACATCTAAATCACATATCCCATCAATTTTTATTCTATTCAGAAATTATAAATTATTTAATTCATTAAATTCAATCCCAAACACTGACTCAAAATATTTAAACCATTCAAATTTCATATATAATCAAAAATAAAGAGATGACTATGAATCACTTTCCTGGATTCAAAGCATCGATTAATAAAATATAATAATTGAAAAAATTTGGATCTATCAATGAAAAAATTAATAAAAATAACCTCACGAACTATCTAAATAGTGAAATCATCAACCATGCTAGACCATTAAAAAACTCAAAAAATATCATTTACATAAACTATAAAAAATAAGAAAACATGTATAAATATCAAAGAAAAGAATTTGAATAATATATATTGAGAGATAAATAAATCATGATGATATCTTAATATAGGATCCTTAGAGAGATGAAAAAAGGCACAAATGGGACTCTAGGGGTCAGCTAGGGTGTGAAATAAAAAAATAAATTTTTGAACCATAGGGAATATGGATCATAATTTACATATAATACCTATGGGCCTTCACCATACAATATAGACCATGAATATGATCAATATCCACCAAGATGGGTTGGTAGCTATCATGCCTATAGATCCATATCCCCAACCTCCCCTCATAATCCCACCATGAAATAATGAAATTCTCCTCATGGTTTTAATCTCACCATATCATGGTTCATGATGTAGAGATCACATACTATATATTTTCATTATTCCCTCTTAGCTCAACCTTTCCTTGAAAAAACATCACCATGAGTGAAAAAATGATTTTTCCAACCTCCCTATTTCTAATTAGAAAATTTATTAAGAACCACAACTATACCAAGAGTGATGTGGACTACCCCTTGCTAAAAAGGTAAATTCATCACATTTTATACCCATAACCATGGGTGATTCTTCATTCCTTATGTTACATAACGAAATCCTAGTTGTACTATTTCCTCTATAATAGGAATTTAACTCCTAGAGTTCACTATAAACTAATATAGCTAGCTACCATAACCATAAATATTTAATAGGAAGGGAAATACCTCCATCATGACTACCACAAGGGGTGTTTTAGAACACATAGTGCCAAATCTCAACTCCACACCTATAGAACACCACCAAACATATTTTAAACAACAACTATGGCTAAAAAATATAATAGATTATATTAAAAGAATAAATGATCCTATAATATATGATACAAGTTATCTAAATTCTATGAATGAATTTAATGAAATGGTAGATATGGATAAACCCTTTTTATTATTCTTATAATGTAAATTGTGATGTCCCAATTCGGGTACCATATGCCAATTCCTCATGACCATTTCTACAAGACCTCAGGCTTGTCTCCCTATACCCTAGTCACTACTAAGTAACAGTGAGGTTATAATATTTTTATGGGGATACTATACCATATTTATAAAATAATCCTAATACTGGAAAAAAAATAAAAAATATCCAAATTTGAGTAAACAATATCCATGATAATACCATAATAATCAATAATCCAACATCACATGATGAATCCAAAATAATAAATTTTGACCATAAACCAAATCAATAGTTCTGTCATTCCAAATAATTGTGTCAAATAAAAACCTAAAATAAATACACAATGATATCTCCTAGGGGGGTCCCAACATCATGCTTGGTTCCCACATCCACGCTTTATCCCAAATCCCAACTCATCCATCTAACACATGACTCTTTCACTTATCCTTTCCTGTAAACATGAAGTCTATTTGGGTAACGATCAGGCAGTCTGAGTAGGGTGTGAGTATAACATACTAGGCCACCACCAATGTTTCTTAATTTAATATGAAGTCTATAACAATTTATGTAGTTGTATTAAGGATAACATTTAAATGAAAAAGTTTTTTTTCAAATTTAATATTATTTAAATAACCATATAGGACCCCGAGTTCATAGTCACACTCAAACCAATCATACCTACTTTGACTTGTGCTAGATTTTTAACCATAAGACATAAGAACACAATGATCCATTCATTAATAGTCTATCAATATCCATTTAATTCCAATTTCACATTCATATGATGGGGACCTAGAGTATATGTCTAGTAACCCATGGTTATTTGGAGTAGCATTTCCTATCCCACAACTCAGTGATCACATGAAAATAAATATATATATTAGTTTCCTAGAGAGGATGTATGGAATCCCATGGGAATTTGGATTATTAGCCCCTACAACAGAACTTGTTATTCAGACAATTCAAAATAATCACAAACCACATTTTCAAATTCATAACCCATTATCAAATTTTTTATAACCTATAATTCGACCAAATTTATAATCCCATTATTCAAAAAATTTCAAAATTTCATTATCACACCAATTTAATTATCCCATTACTCAACAAAATACATAATCACATGAGAAAAATAAATAAGTTGAATCAATTTAAAATGTAATTTCCCAATGTGGAAATTAAAAGTTCATAATTATAAACAACCAATTATAATCAAGAGTATGGGAATTGAAAATTAGAATACCTACCTCTAGATTGTAGATGAAATATCACAAAATCATAACCCTCAATTCGATGTAGAATGATCTAAATCAAAATTGAAGAGTATATCTAGGATCAAACCTAGGAACAAGAACCAAAGAAACTAGATTCATAAAATCCTATATCTAAACCAATTTCTAAAGGTGGAAATAATCCTTCCAAAATAAGAGAGAAATATGGGAGAGGGAGAGGAATCTAAAATTAGAAGAAATATCATACTATATATCCAAACTTCTTCCAATGAATCTTTTATTTTATAAGAAAGGGGTTCAAGGATCCTTGGAACCCTATACAGATCCTCCAAAATTAAATAAAATCATTTAATAATTAAATGGGGTTATTAGGATTAATAACCAGAGGTTAGTTAATTTTAAAATAAAAATTCGGTGGTTTAAAATCTCACGTGCATGGTTTCAGTGGATAAGACACATAGTTTTACAAATAGTTAAAAACTACTATTTGGGTGCATTGTTATTACTTTTTGGACACACGATTTGACAAACTATATGTCAACCATGTAAATCATCTCTGTCCAAGGGTGAAAAATTTATGGAGGGAGGGATCATGGTTTGATAAAACTATGTGCTACCTATTATGGCTCCAAAAAGGGGTTTATAGTTTCCATGGGAAAACCACATGGTTTTCCCTAACCATGCACCAATCGTGCACAACCACATTAGATTCCAAATTTACCAAAATTAACTGGAAACAACCCTAAATAAACACCCAACCAATGTGTAATAAAAATAAGGGTAAAAGATTACTTAAAAATTCTCATGAGGCATCTAAATATAGGTTGGGATCTTACAATCTACCCACCTTATAAAATATAATACTACTTTTGTACTCCCAAGTATCTCTAAGAATTTGATATAAAAAGGTAAATCCACTATTCCTTCATATATGTTTTGTACTCAAATGTTTCCTCCAAAACACATCCATGATGCCACAACACTCAGAATATTAGAACAATATTTCCTCGCAACACATTCCCACTATGATCCACAACACGAATCAGATGTTCCTTATAAGACGCATCATCCTCAAGCTCAACGTCATCAAAGTAAATCACATGAGAAGGTATAGGGTGATACTAATGAAGTTATAACTCATTAAAAACATAGTTTATAACACTATATCTCTATGGAAAAGAGAATTTTTATTCCACTAGACTGATCCTCTCTACAATCTAAAATGTTCTAAAAAACATGGTCACTAATATACCCTACCACCAAATCCTATGTTGACCCAATATCGATTACACATGAAGGAACGCACTTTCAACAATAAAAACTCAAGAGGCTATAAAAATCGATAAACATAAATCAACTTCTTACTTTTATCTATATCCACACTTTTATGAATCAACTAAACATTCTTTGATGTCTCTTGCATGAGACTCTGTCACAAAAACTCTCACTCACATTCCTTTATCCAACGTAGTGGTGACATGCATGGCCTACCATAAATAGCCTCATAGAGTTTCATTTGAATATCCTCTTGATAAATGTTGTTATAGGTAAACTCAACAAGTTCTATGTGCTTCACCCAAGTCCCACTAAAATCAAGGACATGTTCTCTCATCATATCCTCTAGCACCCATATAGTGTAATATAATTTCCCTTCTATATGTGG
The DNA here is from genome assembly GCA_963277665.1 of Viscum album. NCBI lineage: Eukaryota > Viridiplantae > Streptophyta > Magnoliopsida > Santalales > Viscaceae > Viscum > Viscum album. The sequence continues at coordinate 47,507,315 of OY728148.1, forward strand.
GAGGAAATCCATACTTAGAAACAATTGGGTACCCAATGATTTTATAGGCCTTAATAGAATCACATCGTAAAGAATGAATCATATTCTTAAACAATGCCTTATGGAACCCCATCAAATAGACTATCTCCCGTACATATATCTCACCGAACTAGCCCATGGTAAATGTATCTAGGATAGGAAAGGAATTTTCTACCTTTGTTAAATGGTCCAAAAATACAAAAATAGTTTCATTCGTCTGAGGGTTCCTCAAAATACCCACCAAAATGTTCATGGAAACATCTTCCCACATTCATTATGGAATGGGAAAATGCTGTAGAAATCAATCTTGTAACATATTCTTGAAATTCAAATACTGAAAGGTGTATCATTGTGTTACAAAACCTACAATATCCCCTTTCTTTCATGGGAACTAATATTTTTCATGTTAGTCATGGTACATTTAGGTAAAACTAGGATTTACCTCCCACTTCAAGGATTGAAACTCATGTATTATCTCTTCATGCATGAACATAAGAACAACAAAAGAATTTCAGACATAGATGATATAATCCTCATATATAGTCCAATCGTATGGTGATTTCTCACCTTAAATGACTTCCCTCAACGCCAATAACTAATAATAATCACACTTCCACTTCTAGATAATGATTAGAAGTGTGGACTCAACTGATAAGGATACAATGGTCTTCTAGTCATGGCCCTATAGAAACTCAAAATGCATCTCAACCACCAAGGTCATTATTTTCCAGTCATAACTGGACTACCAAACTACTTTAGTCTATATATCCCTACTCAACGTGTTAGCAACATTGTTTCCCTTCACCATCATATAAGATAGCTCAAAATGAAATGACTGCATATACTAATACCACATCCATTGCTATTGGTTCAAATATCATTGTAAGAAGATGTACTTATAGATCTTGTGAAAGGTATACATGGTAAATTATTCTCCCAAAAGGTGATTCCAACAACACATTAAGGCATAAAACACCACAACATAATCTAGATCATGTGTAGGGTAATTCTATTCATATGGCCTCAACTTCAATGACTCAAACGCTACTTCAATTCCTCTAAATAATTCTCACAAGCTCCTGACCATTCAAACTCGATCCCCATATTAGTTAGCCCAAAAGTGGTGCTTCCAAAGAGGAGAATTTCGAGTGAATCATTTGATAATAACCCACCAACCCTATAAATATTTTTATATCAAAAATATTCATGGATTGCACTCAAGAAATTACATACTTCACCTTCTTTGGTTCAACTAAAACAAATTCCTCATAGATGATGTGACCAAAAAAATGCACCATATCGATCTTGAATTGAAATTAGATAGATTGGTGTATAGAAAATGATCTATTGGTATACATAGGATGATATAAAATTTTTTCATGATTATCATGAGTATTAGAGTACAAAAAGATGTATTATACAAAAATAGCCCAAAACTAATCCATGTAAGGGTGAACGATTTAACTCTTTGTGACTATAAACATAGGCAGATAATTATTCATCCTGAACTACATAATGATGAACTCATAAAGACTATTACTTATTCTAACCATAAACTGTGGTATATAAAAAGGTATAACTCACAACTGATGATACCCCAAACTAAAGTCAATATTGGATAATAAAATTCACCTATTAGTTAGTAAAAGAGATAATTTATATAAAGAAAATGATATTTTTTCCTTCACTATCTTCTGGTTCAACTTCTGGTAATCAACACAGATAAATAATGTCCCACTAACTATCTTGGAAAATGAAATGGGAGAACCCAAATGCAATGTACTTGAATAGAAAAATATATTATCCATAAATTCTTCTATTTGACTCTTATGTTCCCGAAGCACTATTGGTTCCATTCCATAAGGTTGTATAAAAACTGGTTCAGCCCCACACATGAGCTCAATTGTAAACTCGATATCCCAATTAGCTGGAATCCCTAATAATTCCCCAGAAAAAATTTCTGGGAGCCGATCCAATATGGATGGAAAGACATCATGCTTCACACCCATCTTCTTCTAGAAGAAGACCAGAATCATTGGTAGTGAGATACCCCAGTTTCTAATGAACTGTCCCTACATGGACTTCATAGATATCCCACTCTACACGACGAACATAACTATTACCCTAGGAGATATAAATGGCATGCTCCTATGGTAACAAATAATGTGGGATAGATATGATACCATGTAGTCTATACCCAAGATCATGTCAAAACCTAACATGTCATGTATAGAAGGATATAAAAATTATACTCCCCAACAATGATAAAACACAGCTTACGTAAACATATGTCCCACTATCATACTTCTAATGGTGTGTTGATCATCATAAACCCACATAAAAACTCCACTGTCAAACTCAAAACATTCATAAGTTGGGAAAATATGAAATAATAAGTGGCTCCTATATAAAATTAATCAATAACAAAAGTATAAGCTATAAGAATAGTACCATTGGATATTGATGGTCCAGCCTTGTTATCCATAAGTTCAGGCTGAAATACAAGAAACTATCCTACCCTCTACCCTATGATTCAATCTCAGTACCCTTATATTAACAAATCTAACGATATGGTCACTATTTCCTTGAAGAACCACATCCACTACCTTGACCTCTACACTTATAATAACCCTAGCTTCTAAAATTATATGGGGTGGAACACCCCCTTTCAGGAATATGATTTGGCCTGGCTCCTCCATCACTACCCATCTGTCAAGGTTTTATGCATTAAATATATAAGTGACCCATTCCATAGGCAGATTGTAACTCCACCGGTGTTTTGGACACTAGATAGGAATGTGACCTGATATACCAAACTGGATTAAGTATACATAGTTACTTCTCCAAGAAACTAATTGTTCCCCCTGAACACTCTATTTTCTATTTTCCTATTTGACGTTCTCATAGAAGTGCTTAATACTATTAGAAAATTTATATCCATGTCATATATTAGAAACCAAATAAATTTATCTAGAATCTTTTTTCATGTTCCCATTTGAAATGATATACTTCTTCAACACCATATAAAAATTCTTCACCCCAACGTTTTTAACATGGGATTTAATCATACATTTATGTCTATTCTAAATTTTTTTTACAGAAATTTCCTCATATATTTCCAATGTTGGGACAAATAGTTGAAAATCAGTGAAGCCAATATAATTGTCCATCATGGACGTACTCCATTGGGTCAACAATATAAACTACATTTCTTTCTCCTGCATGGGAATATATGTGTCAAAGTGTTCCAAGAACTTCTCCTAAAGATCATTCCACACCATGTTTTCTAGATTCCCATATTGAGTTTAAATATCCCACTAGAATGTTTCTGATATGTGCAATATATAGATAATCAATTTGACTCTTCTCACCATATGAGTATCTAAAAGATCAATGATTTTCTAGATAGACTCAATATAGAACTTAGTTGCATCAGGTCCACCCACTCTAGTGAATGCCGGATGGTGCCACAACTGGAACTCCCATATGTGGTCATAAATATTTTTCATGACCCACCCTGGGTTTGTATCCATGAAATAAAAAAATAAAATGTGTTCTCAAATAAAAAATCTCTAGTTCCTTTACTCAAAACTATTAGATCTTCTAGTTCCATTGCTGGAGTCACATTTCTACCCATATCATCCTATTATCCTATAAAAAATCATCATAGAGGAATGTATCAATAATGAAAAACACTCATCTTAGGACACATGAAACATTATTTTAAAATTAATTTATGTTAGATTGATATAAATATATAACATGTCATCCCCCATACTCTACCACATGGTCCAAACTGAGGCACTATGACAACCCTAAACCATCCCTCAGTTGGGTCATGGATAATGTAAAGTGAAACACATTCACATTTCATGGTTTCCCCATAGACAACCATTTATCCATTTTAAATTACAGTAGTTATAATCATTAACAATTATAAATTTCTTATTAGGAACCATCTCATTTTAAAAAAGATCAAAAAATAAGGAATATCATTTTTACTACCAACACTTACCCAAAACTAACTTTTCTGGGTATTCCTAAAATGATGCTTATCACATGAAATCATGAGTACCTATAATGATGCATGTATAATAAAATTCAATGATACACTAGTACATGAGTATGCTTTATGAAAACAATAATATCACACAATAAGTGAATCACCCATGATGAAATGACATAAAACTATAAAAGAAAACACAAATAACAACAATCCCACCCTGGTTACTTTAGTTTTTCCCTATAATGGGTTAGCTACTCCCATGCTTGATCTCTTTACCATGGCTTGAATCATCCACGTCTCTTGTCAAACATTCCCATACAGTAAGATAACTGAAATGAAAATAAAAATCATATGATTCCACATTATTATGTATGGACCTAGGTTCCACATGTTAGTGTCCTGGGCCGGTTTTCCAAATGACCTTAGGAATAACTCCCCATACACTAGAGGCTACTGACTAATAATGAGGGTATAATATGTAACGTGTGGGGACTATACCCACATTATCATATAAAACCAATAGTGGAAATAAATATATAATATCTAAATGATAATAAACAACAACCATAGTTATAACATAATCAACAATCATCCAATATCACATGATGAATCCCAAATAGAAAAATATGTCCATAATCCAAATCAATAGGTATTCCATGAAAAATAAGTGTCAAGTGTCAAATTCAAACCCAAAATAAGGGCATACTAATAACTCCCTGGTGGGTCCCAACATCATGTTTTTTCCCTCTTCCATGCTACATTTCGAATCCCAAATAATCCATCTAACATAGGGCTCTTTCCCTTATCCTATATTATAAACATAAGGTTTATTTGGGTACCGATCAAAAAACCCAAGTAGGGTGTGAGTACAACTCAAAAAGACACCACCAATTATATCTAAAGTAATATACAGTATATAAAAATTTATGAAATTGTATGAGGGATTAGGAATAAATTACAATCTAAATAGTTTTCACATTTAATATTCTTTAAATGACAACATATACCCCTGGGTTCATGGTGACACCCAAACTAATCATACTTACTTTAGGAAATGTCGGAGTTTGAGCCATACTCTATAGGGATACCACAATCCATTCATTCATGGTATATCGTTAAACACCTAATTCTAATTTGGAATTCATATGATAGAGTCCTAGAGAATCAGTTTTGAACCCCATGTGTATTTATATTAGTAAAACCTATCCCAAAACATCATTGTCACATAAAAATACATATATATATTGGGGGTGCAGAGCAGTAGTGTGGAAACACATATGTAATTAGAGTAGCAGTCCCTATCCCACAACTTGTTGTTCATATCATCAAAAAAATCACAAACCATGGTTCTACATTCATAACCCATTATAAAAAATGTTTATAACCAGATATTCAACCAATATCAGAATCCCACTATTAAACAAATTTCATAATCCAATTATTCCACAAATTTCATAATCCCATAATTCAAAACATTTCATAATCGCATGGTAAAAATAAAATAATTAACTCAATTTAAAATTCAATTTCCCAATGTGGAAATTGAAATTTCATAATTACATACAACTAATTACAATCAAGACTATATGAATTGAAAAGTAGACATCATACCTCAAGGTTGCTGATAGACCCTTTCAAAATCATATCCCTCAATTTAGTGTAGAATGATCAAAATCACAACGGTAGATGAGATCTTGGATAAATCCTAGGATTAAGATTGAAAGAAAAAAGATTCAACAAAACCTAGATCAAAACAAATTAATAAAATAGGAAATAATCACCCCAAAATAATAGATAAATATAGAATAGAGAGAGAGGAATATAAATGAGGAAGAAATATCTTACCTGAGAGCCAAAATTCTTCCACTGAATATTTGATTCACTAAGAAAGCAGTTCAAGGAGGCTTGGAACCCTCCCAAAATCCTCCAGAACTGAATAAATTTGTGTGAATACAAAATAGATTGATTATCGTTAATAAATGTGAATTTTGGTTTTTTAAAATAAAAAATGTGCTGTTTAAAATCCAACGCACATTGTTTTACTAGGCGGAGGTGCATGGGTTTTCAAACTATGGAATTTAACCATGAACCCCTACTCATAGGGTGCATGATTACATCTAAGTGGTAATATGGTTTGACTAATTATGTTCAAGCCATATAAAAACCCACTGTCTGAGGGTGAAATGTTTGGGAAGGGAGGCCACATGGTTTCCGAAAACCGTAGGCCACCTACTATGGCTCAAAAAATGGTCACACAAAATCCTTGGGAAACTATATGGTTTTCTATAACCATAATGAAACCATTCATAGTCCCATGGGCTTCCAAATTTACTGAAATTCACCTAAAGCAATCCCAAAGAAATAACCAAAAATGGTATAATCAAAACAAGTGTAAACGAGTCACTAGAAATGAGCACAACGATTCTCCAGAATGGTCAAGATCTTACAAAAATAGAAAATATTATTAGAAATATTTCATTCCTAAAACAAAACTTATGGGTATTTTATAAAAATTATAATAATGTTATGTTCTGTTTTCTCAAGTAATAAATGTGTTGAATTAGTTACCATTCACTATACGTTCAAACTTTTAATATGATTTACTATAATTCCTTAGTAATACAGAAATGTTTTATATAACTGGTTTAAAATATTTAATCAGGATATACATTAATCTTATTTTAATATATCACATGAAATTAATTTTTATTAAGAGAATTCTTTTTTTGACTTTCTTAGTGGAGGAAGTAAGGTTTATTATATCATAAATCCATTAAATGCATTAAAACATGTCCTATAAGCATATATGAATATGTTTTATCTAATTATTTTGGTATTTAATTTACTATTAGTTGATAAAATAATTTATATGAAGTTTAAATGCAAGAAAATACTAATTTTATAGTTAGATATGGGTTATTTAATATTTTTTTAATGAAAATATAAAATTATAATATAGTTTTCTAAACTAATGAAATATAATTTGGAATGCTACTTGTATGTGAAATTATAATTTTTTTCTTGGAATAATGTTTATTAAAAGTCCTTATAAGAAGAATATGTGATCAAATACATATCAGATTTAGGTGTTATGTAGATTTCACAAGGATAAAAGACATGTTCTCTACACCAGTTGATAATATACAAATATACACAAATTATAACAGTAAAATTATATTAAATGTTAAAATTTATAGAAAAATTGATTTGGTTACTAATCACTATGATATTATAATAACCCTTGGGAGAATACATGGGTACATTTATTGTAAAATAGTGTATAGATTCTTTTTTTTTAATATTCGAGTGAAATTGATTTATTTTAGTGATGATCCTAGAGAAGACTTTTATTTGGAGTAAAATAAAATAATGATTTGTGGTTTCTATTTTATGTGGAAAATTTATTATCAATAATCTGAACACATGTAGATTATATTAAATAATATCAACAATATATGTCATTTTTCTAGAGGAATCATAAATTAAAGTATATGGGCAATTAATATTATACACTTACCAATATATATTGTGCTAATATTAGTTCCATAAATCATATAAAAATCCCGTTATAACTATATATGATAAAAATAATATAAAAACAATATCCTTCAATGGTTTATTTAAATATTTCTTAATATATACCATTATTATTTGTTTGAGTATCATAGTTTATTTAAATATGTCTTAATATATACCATTATTATTTGAGTACCATAGTTTATTTAAATATGTCTTAATATATACCATTATTATTCATTTAAATATGTCTTAATATATACCATTATTATTCATTCATAACATGTTATATATAAAACAAAATTATTTTTATAGTGTTACATTTATTTCCATCCTTTTTATTTTTTTCTTTTTGAATCACCTCCTAACTTATTTAACATTTTAAACAATGTTTTATAAGATTTTGGTCAAGTTAGATATATCCGTACCACTTCATAGTGGATCAAATTCAGAATATTTAGAACAAAAATTAATATTATATTCGAAATAAATTTCATTTTTATTTGAAACATCCTCATCAGTAATGTTTTTTCAGTTAAAGCTCATACTGTAGTAGGGAACTGATTAGTCCCTCAATAGTGTACTATTTAAAATTCTTAATCTCATTAATTGATTTCTTTTTACATTAAAAATTGTATTTAGTTTCATGGTCCTATTTTAACAAAGACTATACTATAAAACTCCTCTCCATGTGTACTTATATCATATATTATTCATGTAAATCAATAAAAATATTGACAGAGGATTTATAAATTCTCATTCAGAAGCCTTGGAGTTTGCATAAAACACTCCCATATTTTTTTTGAGTTTTATTTAATTATAGTGTAAAACATGTAGTACTATTAAAATATAATGAGATATATTATATGTAGAGGAATTTCTAAACATGGTTAAACTAATATCATAGTATAATATATTAATTAAATTTTAATAAAAAACACACTTTATCAAATCATTACCTATCAGTGTATCTAGATCAGTGTCAACTGTTTTATATGGATTCAAAATAATCGTATACTGGTCAATGATTACATTCATAAGGAATGCCTCTATTATCAAAAGAAAATTACAATAATATCCCCCATTAAAATATGGTGTATTTTGATGGGTTCATCCATTATTAGTGTCATGAACAAGGATGTGCTACCATCTAAACTAACACTTGACCCGACCTGAGATAAGGACTGAAAGGGATTTATGATCCTCCTAGGATAGATACTAGCATTAAGCATAAATATTATCATAGTGGGAACTATTTATCCAAATAATAACTTGGATCAGACAACCAAGTGGAGCATGATGCAACAACCAATAAAAAGTGAACATAAATAAATACATAATAAGGATCTTGAAAAACTACAACAGAATAAAACTGAAAGCATCAAGATGAAACGAGACCTAACGAGATCAAAACAAAATCTCCATGTGACCTCTTGGTCACCACAGTCTATAGGACCAACTAGATCTATAGGAAAAATGTATAGAAACCTTGAAAACTATTGGAGTACCCAAAAAAATTTCAAAGAATCACCACTTGCATTATGCATCTTACACCAACCAACATAAATCATCAAAACTCACAAAAAAATATCAAGTCTTAAACAAACCAAGATACCATAACCTAATCAAGGACAACACACCCAAACATAATCAATTATACATTAATGTCCAATTTAAATTTTATAATACATATTTTATACACAAATATGTATATACACATAATTAAAAAACACCTTTGAAATCCATTTTCTACAAATTAAAAACATGAACACACCACAAAAAAATCAATCTAGAACATCAAAAAACATGAATAAATCATTTAGAAATCAATTATATGTTCATAATAATCACATGGAAGTTTTGGAAAGGAAATGGATAGAGAGAACTGGCTAAATAATGTTTGAATGAGATAAAACTGTAAAGAGGGAATAACTTGCCTCAAGAGATGATCCACACACCCTATCACTAAAGAACCACAAGCCACACAACAAACCTTTCCTCTATGGTTCATCAAATAGAGAACCAAGTCCATAAAACAAAAGAATCAAAGAGAAATATAGAATAAGAGGGAGAATAAGACTTACCAAAGGAGGAATACACCTAGGAATTGAAGGAGAAGCTCCATAATACAATGGATAGGATAGGTGGAAGCCACCCAAGGCTCTCAAGGTGCTACACAAATAATAAAGAGATTAGAGGGGTGGATTTAGTTTAAAACATAAGGAGGGGAAAATGGAAATTAATTTGTATAAACACCTAGGAAACTCACATGGTTTGGCCATATGATTTTATAAACCATGTGATAATTATGCATTCCCCACTGGAGAAGAAGGGCACCCACACAACCTAGATGCATGGTTTTGGAAATAGTGTACCAATCATGTGAAACAACTTTGTCAAATTATAGATCCTCCATGAATACATTCAATATAATTTATCTTTACCATGATCAAGAAATTACCCTTTTACTAGATACCACCCATGTTCCTTGAGGTTTGTCTTGGGCCTTTCACAGTTTGGGCTTAACCATTCTCATACCGTTCATAGGAAAAAAACTAACCTAAAACCATCAAAACTGAAAAATATCATTAAGAACTCAGTACAAACTACAAAAAAATATTAAAACTAAAAAATAAAAAAAAATTAAAACATGGTTGTGGTGTGAAAACTATCCCCACCACAAACACTTTCTTCCCATAGAAAGTCACCATGTAAAATAAGAACCAAAAATCAACTCTAAATGGAACAAATCCAAACTACATCACAAACCTCGGGATGAAATTTTAACTCTAGAAGTCAGACATGACAAGATTTAGAGAAAAAAAGTGAGGAGAACCACAAGGAAAAAGGGTGGGTTATCCCCATCATAAGAATCCAAATTATCATGATGGGATTGACACCCAGAACTCCCAATCTAGATCAGGGTGAAAACTCCCATCGTAGACTGAACCCCCAACATAAGGTGAAAACCTTGGAAGGAACACAAACAAAACAAGAAAAATAAACATGATTTGTCTTTTCTACAAGACATGAGTATCTCCAAAATGAAAAAAACCAAAAAAACAAAACAAATCCACAAGGTTAACCACATCGGTTTCTCGAAAAATATCACAACCAGAAAACTTATAAGAAGACATGATTACCGAGCTGTTTAGATTTATGGGAGACTTTTAAAAACCATAAAAACTAAAAAATAGTTACTCATAGAAATTAGTAATGATATAATAAGGAAATTAAAACTATTCACATTATAATATTATAGAAAACTTCCAGGGAAACACCCCTATACCCACCCATTCCAAACTATATGAAGAGCTTCACACTAGGGCATATGGTTGGAGCCTAGATGACTTGAAGCATATATTACCCTATAGTTAGGATTTTACAATCTCCACATGATACTTTATCTTTTGTGGTTATTACTTTATGAATGTCTCTAGAGAACTCAAATGACCACATCGATGATAAGCCTTTGGAAGATTATGGAATGTTGACTTTGAATTCCTAAACTGACTACATTGAAAGAACAAAAAAGAATATCCCAATGAATGAGGATCTGAAAGCATCAAAGGTGGATCCTTAGGGATAGGTTCCTATGGAATACACCTATCTACATATGTGGAAACATAATATAAACTAAGTTAATTTAGATTACCTCCCACCACTGACTATGGTATAGGAATAATCTCAGCTTGAAATGGATCATTTGTAAGATTTGTAAAAAGAAATTCTATAAATGGGCGATATTTATTTTTGATATCTATAAGAAGAACCCAAAAAAAGAGGAAATTTAAATTGATCCTTAGATACTATCATGAATAAATGGTCAAAATAAGACTTCACCATCCACTGACCTTACTGATCACCCAAGAGATCAAACGCTTTTCTTACCTTTCCTTCATCACGTAAGAACTATTAGGTAAAATTGGTCTTAAAGGCTTCTGAGGACATGAAAACTTGTAACAATGGTGGAGAAACCACCCTCCATTAATCCAAACATAAATATTTAAACAAACCAAAAACAACACACACACTAATAACATCGGGATTTCTCAATTCCCTAAAAACACTATTGAGTTTATCTAGACCCTCCTCATCCTCTAATTTACCTTGATCACCAAAAAAACATGAAAAAACTAAAAAGAACTCAAAATTTTCACTCCACTCAGATTCTAGATAGATCTGATAATAAATAGAAACTCATTAGCAACCTTCAGAACCTTTTTGTGAAACATAATCTATACTCCACAAAGACACAAAAGTGAATCAACATCCAATACAAATTTAACTTAAAGGGGAATTTAAACAAAAAAACACACCAATAAATCAACAAAAAAAACCAAAATCCACTTTGAGAAGTCATCATTTCCATTCAAATTCAACTTTATCAAAATAGAAAAATCTACTACTAAACAAAACCAAACCATAGAAATCATTTTAATTTTGAAAAACTTTTTCCAAATCCATTTTTCATTTCAAAATAAACTCACATAGAATAAAACTGAACAAAAAATCACACCAAAACTATAGAAATGGGGAACTAGTGTCCATGAAAATCCCAGCCACATGGTTTTTTAGACCATGATCTGGGAAAGAACAAACCACTAGGAGATCCTCAAACCATGCACTTGACCTCCACATGGTTCACTAATCCACATGAGCATATAATACATCATCAGTTTACCTCCATTGTAATTCCCCATACTGACAACAAATAACCAAAATAGAAGACTAAAATCTCAGAGTGCCCCTGGTAACATGATGCTTAGGATGAGTAAGATTTTATGGTGATATTCTCATACCTACTTCTCGAGTCTCTAAAATCTTATATCCAATCAACCTAACACCCCAAATAAAAAAGGGTGAATCTGATACCATTTTTTTATAAACCAAGATGGAATTCTGTCCAACTCGACACCTGAACCATCCTAAGACAAGGCCTAAAAGTCATTCCTACTCCGCTAGGGATGGTTAATAGAATTGGGTATCAATGTTATCCTAGTGGGAATGAATTATCCCAATGACTACCTGGATCAGATAACCAAGTATAGCATGCCCCAAAAACTAATAAAAATTGAATATCAATAAATAAATAACTTGAATCCAGAACAACTTCAACTACAAAAAAATAAAAACTCCAAAATGAAACTAATCCTTAATAGGATCCCAACCAGATCTCAATGTGACCTCTTGGTCACCACCATACATAAGATAAACCCGATCTACAAGCTACCTAGATAGAAAGATGAAGCTGAAAAGAAACTAGGGTCTACTGATGATGGGTGGACTAAGTAGGGTGTGAGCATAAAAAACATAGTAGGTAAGCACCATATAATCCATACACATCCTTTAATGTGATAATATATAAAAACTAGTTTGAAATATATTTAGACAATAAGGTTTTTTCCATTTTAAATTATTAAACTTGGGATTCCTGGAATTCCATTTAAAAAAACACACCACTTTCATCTTTTCAAAATATATATCCATTAAAAATACCAGTTTTATAACCCAAACATATAAGGGTGAACCAAACTGAGTTATGAAAAGATATTTCAAAAGGAAAAGGGAACAACTCAATTAAATAAATCAAGGAAAAAACTAATAGAATAGAAAATCAAATACATCAAATTAAAAAATAATATACAGATAATAATCACGAGAATATCCAAAACATACTTAGAGAAATTCTTGGACATAATTAGGTCAGAATCACTTGACAAAATTTGTTTTATGTCCATAGTCAATAACTGACCAGATTCTCTAAATTAGCCTAAAAATAGCACATCTAATTAGGCCTCTCCCAAAATAAGGGGTTTACCAATCCATCTAATTAAGATTATTAAGAAACTATATCTCTACCCTCCAGAAGACACCCATGAGTCCCATGATAACAATACATACAGAATGAGAATTTCTCTAACATGCATGACCTAAAACAATAACCCAAATATTACCCTGTTCCTTCGTAGAACAAACATCGAAACCACCAATGCGATGATCCTATCATTGGAGGGATTACCATAGAAGTTCCCACCATATGTTAGACCATTAAAAAGTGCCAACCGAGCCTACACATCATATCACTTTGAAAACCATTTTCCCAAAATCAAACAAGATACCATTCAGGCTTTTAATATTTCAAATCGAAATAAATTTCAAAAACAATTTCTAAAACATAGTCAAATACACACTATCTACTTGAAAAATTCCAATTCAGTCTTTTTATAATTTTTTTATCAAATCACACTTAAAAATTGAAAACAATCCAAGATTTGGAAATCACATTTGGAAATCACATTTCAAAAAATTTAGGAACAAAATAACCATTTATAAATCAATGGGACTTTAGAATAATATTTTGGAAATAGGAGGGATAGAGGAGAAAAGAGGGAAGAGGGAAAATATTTTTGAATTAAAATTTTCTTTAAAAAATATTATTTTTATTTATGTACCTATTAATAGGTGAACTATATACACATATAGATATGGGAACATCCAATGAAATATCCTTAGAAAACAATAAGAGTGCCTAGAAACCAATTCAACGAATCACCACATGCAACACACATCTATCACCAACAAACAAAAGTCACTAAAACTCACACACAGTGCTCAAGTCTTAAACAAAAAAAGATACCCTAAACCAATCAAGGCTAACACATAGAAAAATAATCAATTTTACTTTTTCCAGTTTTACTTATCAAACACATTGTATACATATATATATTTCCATAATTAAAATATTCCATTGGAAATTTATATTAACCAAATTAAAAAAATGAATAAACAACAAAAAAGAAAACTAGAACTACAAAAAATGAATAATTCGTTTATAAATCAATTAGAAATGCTCAAGAATCAGATTTGATGATTTATAAAGTAAATGGATGGATACACCTACCTAAAAGATGTGAAAATGTGATAAATGTACAAGAGAGGGAAGAAATTTTCCCAAGAGACGATCCACACATATTAATATTAATCAAACATAAGATACACATCATCTCTAGCCTCAAGGGTTATTCTATGAGATAAAATAGGAAATAAATCCCATGAAAACAAGAGAAATAAGGAAGAAGAGGTTGAATAAGACTTATACAATGAGGAATCTAAAGAAAACTTTAAGGATAATCTCTCATATACAAGTGATAGGAGAGTAAGAATCCGCCCAAGTCTCCCAAGGGGCCACACAAATGATAAGGATGGAATATTTTTGCATTAAGGCTAAACCATTAGGAGAGAAAAGGGAAGTTAAAAATTTTAAGACACATGGGAAACATGGATGGTTTAACACTATGATTTTCCAAACTGTGTGTCAATAATGCACATCCCACTGGAGAAGAAGGATGTCCACATGATTTGGCCACACAGTTTGGGAAATTATGTTCCAACCATGAGAAATAGTTCTATCAAATTATAGAGCCTCCCTACATGATTGTCGCACAATTTTTCCTAACAATGAACGAGTCATGTTCCTTGTCCCAGACACCACCCAAGAGCCACACGAGTTGTATTGGGCCTTGGATGGTTTGGGATAAACTGTTCTCAAACCATGAAAATGGCCAAAAATCACCCAAAAACCATCAAAACTCAAAAACTCTCACTAGGAGCTCAACATGAACTTCAACTGAATGATACAACACCAAGAAAACAAGATAATTAAGTAAAAAATATGGTTGGGGTTTGACATAGAGTTTATTACTAAATTCCCAAAAATAATTTTCTTCTACAAACTATTAGGTATAGTATATAAAATTAACATAAACAAAATATAAACCATGAAACCTATATCTAAGATGAATAATAAATAATAAAAATTAGTATCCCAATGTAATATTTTAAAATAGTATAGAGAGGGTGGAGTGAGTAGGGATAATGAAACATTTAATTCGCAAAAAAAATCAAATTATATAATTCAATTTAAAGATTAAAACCCACATGTAGTTAAAAGAAAAATTCTACTCATGATAAATAATGAAATATAGATACATAAAAAAATATAAAAATAGCGAACAAAAGTATTTTATACTTGTTTCGCACGGATTTCTGGGATGACCTCCTGGACGGGAGATTCAAACGTTTCGATCGGTTTCGAGCGGGTTTGTTTGTAGAACCGGAAACATACAATGATTCCACATCCGTTTGGACCCACTTTCCAAAGGTAGGCGCTCATTAGCTTGTGGACTAATGAGGCTTATGAATTTGCATTGGTCAAGAGGATGGGAGGTCGGACTCATCACACCTTTTTTAGGGGAATTATTGTCTACTCCGGGACTCTCTTTATAGATTTAAGTTATGCTCGTGAATCCTTATTACATTACCAAGTATAAAATGTGCTTTCCTTTAGTTTTAACAATCAATGATTAAATATGCAAGAAATTTAGAGAATCTTTTATATGTATTCGAAGTTCTTCATCAATAGAGAATCATCTATATCTGTTTAGAGATTCTTGGTTAATGGTATCCTTCAAAACATTTATATAAAAGTCTCTTGGTCATTATGATGACCAGGTTGGTTTTAAAGCCACTCAGTGGGGCACTTGAAGTTTATCGTCATTCAGAAGGACAGGGATTATTTCAAAGTTGGGATCGAACCCATAAATGGGCTACCTACGTATCCTTTGTTTTGGAAAAGGAATCAGAACCCACGTAGTTCGAGTAATGGAGTATGATTTTTATGATTGATGGCTCAAAGAAGAATGTCATAATTACTTTTACACTCTAAGCTCACGTGAGTCATGCTCGGTGTGAGAAACAAGAGGTATTGGTAAAAATTAGACAATTGTGCCATGAAAGATGCAATTATAAGAAATTGTTTGGGGCTTAGGTATGTATGACTGCCCAGATAGATGAAGGTTTAGGATTCACTTTTAGGGAGAAAATCCGGGAACAGGGTCCATAAAGGTATATGTGCTTTATGGAGATTTGAATACTCTAATCTTGGGGCTTACTCCTAAGGAGGATTCCCAAGTTAGGAGGGGACTTATGATTGGGTTTTACTCCTAAAAAGGAAACCCAAATCAAGGGTAAATTAGGACTGGTTAAGAGAAATTTAAGGGGGCTTGGGGTTTACTCCTGAAAAGGAAACCCAAATATTATGACTGGGACTTACTCTTAAAAAAGGAGGCCCAGGTTATGACTGGGACTTATTCCTAAAAAGGGAGACCCAGGTTAAGGGACTTGGGGTTTACTCCTGAAAAGGATTCCCAAGATTATGACTGAGTCTTATTCCTGAAATGGAGACCCAGGTTAGGAATTAATTTTTGGGGCTTACTCCTGGGGAGGATGCCCAAGTTTGGGAACATTAAGAATTTGGGGCTTACTCCTAAAGAAGTATGCCCGGGTTAAAGGATTATGATTGGGGCTTACTCTTGAGGAGGATTCCCAAGTTAAGGATTCTCTCATCTTAAAGGATGAGGTTGAATGAATGAACTCTCTATATTTAGTGACATAAGGATATTTAAATCACTAGGTTTTGAGAGATATTCCACAGAATTCCTTTCAGATAAGGAAGTCAAATCAAGAAATCATGCCATAAATGGCTTTGAAGAATGTCTTGAAGACTGAATCTCGAAAAGGAAAGGTGTAATAGCTTAAGAGGGGTAAAATGGGCAAGATGGGCACCCAAGAAGGTAGGGGCGCGCAAGTCTTGAAAGGCGCGCAAGTCTTCTGTGGGCGCGCAATTTTTAGTCGCGCAGGTATACCTGCGCGACACATGGTGTACTTGCGCGATTTTCAACCAGCATTGAAATATTTGAGCGACTCTTTTTTAAACCCTTTAGAATCCTCTTGAGGTTCTTCCAGAAAAGGGACGCGCAAGTTATATTGAAGGAAATAAATCGGCGCGCAATTGTTTGATAAGTTTCAACACTTAGGCATTCCTTCTTCTCTTTAGATCTTCCATTCTAGGTAAGAAATTACCATAGAAGTGTCCCGGAAGCTTTGATAAGAGACTTGGGCGTCGGGAGCTTCAATCCGAGTTTCTAAAAAAATATCCTCTTTAATGGGGGGCCCATAGGGTCTATTTATAGGCAAAAGAAGACCCCGGGCAGTTATAGGGCGGTTACCACTTAGGTCGCGCAAGTCACTTGCGCGACCAAGGTATCCGCGCAAGTACACTTGCGCGCCAGTTAGATAACTTGCGCGGTGAGGTTTCTGTTGATCCTTTCTTCCTTTTGTGATTTTTTAAGTTTTTCTTCAAAGGATGAATCACTTTGAGCTCGGATATTCCCTTTTCCGATCATTAGATTCTGTGACGAAAGGAGCGTCAACAAAAGTCCCCCCTCAGACCTGGATCCCGAGAGAAATGAGGATTTGACTCTGAGGAAATCGAATCCCTCCAAAGGAAAAGGGAGGCGTGCAAGTCTTCAGTGCACAGAGAGTGGCGCGCAAGTTTGCGTCGCGCAGGCCTTAAGCGCTCTGAGTGCAGCACACAGATAGGCCTCCTTGCCTATAAATACACGGCCCTCACCTCCGTACAAGTATCTGGATTTCCGGACTTCATACCTTCTCGAGCTCACGCCGCACAGGTCACCTAAGCCGCGCAAGTCTCTTTTCCACTGTTCCCTCACTGTCGCGCTCCTGTAAAGGTATTTGTACTTGTGTGGTTTAGACTTGCGCGTCAAAAACTAGCGCGGCACACGAAATACTTGCGCATCATTGTTTAGATTTGCGCGACTTAATGCCTTGGCCATTTTTTCCGAATTCTTTAACAAATTTAATGAAAAAAATAAACCCATTTAAGAGTTAAATTTGTTCAAATTTTGTGCAGATTCAATGGCTCCTAAGGGAATTGGAACGGCTGATGAACTGGCTAGTAAGTGGATTGATGACATGATGAAAATTATTGGCCCTAATTACTATGATATCTGCGACAGCACTTTCCCAGATTTGGATAAGTATTTGAAGAAATATCATCTTAATTTCCCATAGAGCATCTACCTATCTCTTTGTGGTCATGGTCATCTGCAAGGAGTCAATGTTCCAAATGCAAACAATTATACACCTGAGATGCATTTGCACTGCTACTTCTCTATTTTGGTTATGCTGTGCATTAAGAGTAACAACAATGGTGTGAACTTTCAAATTCTTCCTCCATGTCATTTACTTGCAGATATGAAAATGGCAAACCCATGGGCTGAAATGTTTTCTACTAATGGTTGGTGGAGAGAAGACAAACATGGTATTAGAGCAATATCTGAAAAGAGTACTCTCTCCAAATGGCTCTTTACTTCCAATGCTCCATTCTCAAATCCATGTATCCATCTTCCAAGTCTCTTGGACAGAAACGGAGTTATTGTTTGATCAGTAGAAAATTTTCTCAAACCGCACTCAAGAACATCCTTTTACAATTGTTCCAAGAAGAGCTGGTATCACTGCATCTCTTATTGTATCCAGTTGAATGAATGAATTCCAGGTGGTTGCAGATGAAGCTCGGTATGCCGTAAATCAAATGAAGTGTTATGTTTAAAGCCTCTTGTAATTCTTGAAAATGAGAAGAGACTCCAGTCTGTGGATGTCATTCTAACTCTTGTGTATCAATGAAAAACACTTTTTGTCTTCAATCATTTGTACCTGGATTCTTTCATTACCTGCTTCAAATTTACTTAAGCCAATGGGCCTAGTAAGCATAGTTTGATTTTTACTAGGATTATTACAAATAATCCTACAAACTTTGAACCTTTTAATTTCTCAATCTTACCTAAATCATACAAAAAAATGTATATTTAGTGAGCTCGAACATGAATTTTATTCAGAGTTCCTTTGTCTTTTGTGTGGGCAGTTTAGAGTCATGCACGCCGGACATAAAGGGGCTAATGTTTAAGGTCGAAATAGCTTTGACCAAAATGGATTAAAATGGATTCAATTCCTTGACAATTTATCTAAAAACATATTACCATACTCAAGTATGAGGAAAAAATGTAAACTATGGCTTAAGAATATTTGAATCTGAGGAATGATATGAAAAAGATCTAAAAGGCATTAGAAGAAGTAGTTTCCAAGAATGAAGTTACTATTATTTAACAAAACCCGTTAGGGGGTTGAAATATGCAGGGCCACCTATGGGCATTGGCTGCATGGTCAAATAAATAGCATCTTTTGGATGAAAAGTCTGTTATGTGGACTGTTTATGCAAGGCCACCTATGGGAACGTGCTGCATAGTCAGGAAAAAGAACTCCCAGAAATTTACTTTCCTAGTGCTAAAAGCCAGTGAAAGTTTATGGAGATTAAAATTTTCTAAAGTATAGAGTTTGTTGTATGGAAAGAGGTACTTGAAAATGGAGAAGATATTTCCGAACAATAATATCGAAGAACTGGATGAATATCACTCCTACGAAGGTCTGACCCAAACGTAGGGAAGAAGAATAAACCATAGACTTGAATACTTTCAGATCATGAAAAAGGATATGGGAGAAATATGTTAAGGATGGCTATTTTTTGCGGATCCCTACAAACTGTCGTTTAAGACAAATAAGGACAAAAGAGGCATTCTTCCCAAGAATGAAGTTACCATTATTTAACAAACCCGTTAGGGGGTTGAAATATGCAGGGCCACCTAAGGGCATTGGCTGCATGGTCAAATAAATAGCATCTTTTGGCTGACAAGTCTGTTATGTGGATTGTTTATGCAAGGCCACCTATGGGCACGTGCTGCATAGTCTGGCAAAAAAAATTCTCATAAGTTTGACATTTTTGTGACTAGAAGTCATGAAAAGGGTTATGAAGATCTGAAAATATTTTAAGGTTAGGATTATAACACATAAAGATGGGTATTGTCCAATGTATATAGAGATACATAGGTCAATGAAAACCATAATCATGTTGTGGCTGGGTCCTGAATTGAAATTTTGGACTTCACTACGTATCTCATAAGAATGAGAATCAATCCATACGTAGTTCTTGAAATGCAGTTTAACGTCGTGCAGGACGAAAGTATGAGTGATCTTAGTTTAGGGTCATAGAATTCGGACCATAATAATGAATACACAGTGTGTGTTTTCATGAGGACTTTTCATCCAAGGGACTGAAAGTGAAATTTGGGGTTAGGCCCAAAAGACTTGGGACTGGATTCGAGGGACACTCGAATGTTCCTACATATCCCATAAGGATGGGAATCAAGTCCACGTAGTTCTAGAACTACCCTTTGTACAAATTTGGTTCGTACATGTGAAGGGCGAAAGGGGACTTTAGTGCAATGATGGTTTAACCTAAGATAAAAAGTTTAGGCATTACCATGTATGCGTGTAGTCTTTTGAAAATGAAAACCATGATTGAAAAAATCAATGTCAATATTGGTTCCTTCTCAAATGAGGAAATCAAAGAATATTGTAGTTTATTGTCGTACCGGAAAAAAGTGTTGCATAGTTTAACGTCATATAACAAGGACGAAAGTGAATCAGTGTAAAGATATTGATTCCAGGGGCGGTTTCATGAATCAACGTCATATGAGATGGTGGTGAACCGATGTGAAGAGATTGTTTTTGGGCTTGAACCCTGGGAGGTTGCCTACATACCCAGCCTGGAGGGCAAGGATCAAAGTCCGTGTAGTTCAATTAAAGAATGAATTAATGATCAAGTTGTTCTTGTGGACAATGATCTAAATAAAAAATGTTATTGGGACTTATACATGGTTAGTGGCCCAAAGGGAGTGTTATGGTTGATGTTCGCTCTAAGCTCACGTGATTCATACTCGGTGTGAGAAACAAGAGGTAATAACAACCTTAACGATGCACAGTTTAATGTCATGTAGGACATAAAAAAGGGACTATGCAGTTTAAAGTCTTGCAGTTAGGACTATTGGTGCTGCACAGTTTAGTGTCATGTAGCAGGGACAAAATACAGTTTAATGTCATGTAGGACATATCAAGGACTTTCTGTACAGTTTAGCGTCATGTAGTTAGGACGATGGGGACAATACAGTTTAACGTCATATTGGACGAAAGGGGGACTGTGCAGTTTAATGTCATGCAGTAAGGACAAAAGAGTGTACCATTTTAACGTCATGTCGGACGAAAGTGCGAATAGTTTAAGGTCATATGCATGGACCGTGAATGGTGCAGTTTAATGTCATACTGGACTTTTGAGATTATATAGTTTAACGTCTTTCCGGACGTGAGGGACTTTTATACAGTTTAGCGTCATGTATTTAGGACGTCACAGTTTAACGTCTTGCTGGACATAAAGGATTTCCAAATAGTTTATGGTCATATACATGGACCAGGGATGATGCAGTTTAAGGTCATGTTGGACGGTTCATGGAACTTTTTCACAGTTTAATGTCGTGTGGGACGAAGTTGCAGTTTAAAGTCATATTGGACCATTGTTGTATAGTTTAACGTCATATAGCAAGGACGAACTGGTGATGTACAGTTTAAAGTCATGTAGCTAGGACTAAGGTGAACCAATACGAGGATATCAGTTCTGGGGACTTTTTAAAGTTTAACGTCATGCTGGACGATGAAAGTGCCACACAGTTTAATGTCATGTTGCTAGGACACAATATAATTTAATGTCATCTCGGACAAAATATAGGAACTTCTGTACAGTTTAATGTCATGTTGATATGACATAATACAGTTTAGTGTCATGTAGGACAATATATGAACCAATATAGTTTAATGTCATCTCGGACATAATACAGTTTAGTGTCATGTAGGGCATAATACAGTTTAGTGTCATGTAGGACATAATACAGTTTAGTGTCATGTAGGACATTGAAGGTGACACAGTTTAACGTCATGTTGGACTAAGTTGTAGTTTAAGGTCATACTGGACCATTGCTGTATGAACCAATTGTAAGAGTCTTGGTTCTGGGAACAATATTTTGTGTTTATACAAAATACTTCTTCAGAAATCTGGCATTAGTTGGAGTCGTGATGTGTTCTCCATCCATTGAGATTAGAGAATATGCTCCATTGGAGTAGACCTTATGTATTGAATAAGGTCCTTCCCATTTTGGTTCAAGCTTGGGAGGCTTCTTTCCTAGTATCATTGCTGCTCTGAGAACCAATACCAATTCTCCCTGACTGAATTAATGAAGACGAACTTCTTTGTTATAAGCTCGTGCTATTCGATTCTGATAGATTTCCAAGTGGTGCAAAGTGCACAATCTTTTCTCATCTAACTGTTCCAATTCATTCAATCGCTTTTGGGATTGCTCATCTGTAGATAACTGATCACAAATGGCTATTCTGAGTGAGGGCAATTGAACTTCAATTGGCAAGACTGCTTCTGTTCCATATACCAATGAATATGGAGTTCACCGCGTTGCATTGCGAGTGGTAGTCCGATAATCCCATAAAGCATGAAAGAGTTTATCAGGCCATGACTTCTTATCTTTATCCACCATCTTTTACAGTATATTTGAAAGAGTCTTGTTGAAGGCCTCTATCTATCCATTAGCCGCTGTATGATATCGAGATGAACGGTTGGACTTAATGTTGTATTCTTGATACAATTTCTTTACCTCAGAAGAACAGAAGTTGGTGCCATTGTCCGTCAATATGGTATGAGGGACACCAAATCTAGTAATGATGTTAGACTTGATGAAGCTAACAATGCATTTAGAACTGACTTCTTTGAGAGGTACTGCTTCTTCCCATTTGGAAAAGAAATCAGTATCAGTAAGAATGTACTTAAACTGCTTGGTCGTAGCTGAAGTGTAAGGTCCCACCACATCCATTCCCCATGTGGAAAATGGCCATGAGTATTTAGCTGAATGAAGAAACTCTGGAGGTTTATGAATGAAGTTGGCATATACTTGGCATGAATGACACTTCTTTGTGAAATTAACACAATCTTGTATCATTGAAGGCCAAAAGTATCCAAGCCTTCGAATTTGATCAGACAGTCTATGTCCAGACTGGTGGGCACCACAGACTCCTGCATGCACTTCTTTTATGACAGCCATTGTCTCTTCACCATCAATACATCTGAATAGAACTCCATCAAAACCACGTTTGTAGAGAATTTTCTCGAGGTAGTTTGGGCTATCATAAAGAGTAAAATTGACCACACGTCGCCGAATTTGCTCTTTCTCGGCTCTATCAGGTGGAAGTGTTCCATTTTGAAGGTATTCCCTGATAGGTGACATCCATCCTGTAGTATGACCATACGGTTCAGGAATGGGACTAATTTCATTAATTTCGTATGTTTTGACTTGAACATAAGGTGGAATTGCACGACGGTGGGAAATACAGATGGTTGTCTCTTCCCGATTTGGATCTGCTAAAGCTGTGGCTATATTAGCCAGTGCATCAGCTTGAGCATTTTGTGATCTTGGGACATAAGAAAATGTCGGTTCTGAAGGGAATTCCGACATTAACTCTCTGACGTAATCATACAAAGGGATTAATTCTTCTTTTCTGATTTCATAATCCCCATTGACTTGTTTGATTACCAGGTCTGAATCACCTTTCACCTTTAAGTGATTCACTTATGCTTGAAGCGCTAACTCCAAGCCTGTAATGAGAGCTTGGTATTCAGCTTCATTATTGGTACCACCTTCCCACAACAAAAAGGAATAAGGTAACACTGCCTTATCTAAGGAAATGAGCACAATTCCTAAACCAACTTTGTTGAATTTAGGATTTTCCATTTTCTTCCCTGTTGGACTTCTAGAAGCACCATCAAAATACATTTCCCATGTTTGAGGACTCTCTTGAATAGAGAAAACTTCCTCATCAGGGAGTTCGATATTTGAATACGTGTCTTCCACTGAAGGATGTTCAGCCAGGAAATCAGCCAGAGCTTGGCCCTTAATTTCCTTTTGAGACACATACTGAATGTCGAACTGCTGTAGAATAACCGCCCACCTTGCAAGACGTCCTGTAAGCATTGGACGACTAAGGATGAATTTGAGCGGATTATTACGAGATACCAATTGGACCTCATGATGTTGCAGGTAGTGTCTCAGTTTCTGAACTGCAAAGATTAATGCTAGGCAGCACTTTTCAATACTTGAATACTGGGTTTCTGCTTCAAGCATTGTTCTACTGAGATAGTAGAGACTATTTTCATTCCCAGCATCATTCTTTTGAGCGAGAAAGGCACCCAATGATCGCTCTAAAGCTGTCACATAGAGGATAAGAGGTCTACCCTCAACAGGTGGCATGAGTACTGGTGGACTCAGGAGGTATTTCTTGAGGACATTAAATGCTTCTTGACATTCTTCATTCCACTGGTAAGTGACTCCTTTCTTCAATAATTTGGTAAAGGGTAAACTTTTTCCTGCCAAATTGGTGATGAAACGCTAAATATAGGCTAAGTGTCCTTGAAGTCCTCTTAATTATTTCAAATTCTGAGGAGGTGACATACCAAGGATTGATTTGTTCTTCTTAGGATCGACTTCAATACCACGATGGCGTACAACAAAGCCGAGGAATTTTCCTGAGGTTACCCCAAAAGCACATTTTAAGGGGTTCATCTTCAAATTATGTTGTCGAAGCTTGTGGAATATTACTTTCAAATCATCCAAGTGATTAAAACGTTGTTTGGATTTAACCACAAAATCATCTACATAACATTCAACAAACTTCACTAAAAGAGGTTTGAAGATACGATGCATGGCGCGTTGATATGTTGCACCTGCATTCTTTAAACCAAAGGGCATCACCCGGTAACAAAACACACCTTGAGGAGCTCTGAAGGCTGTATATTCCTCATCTTCTGGGGCCATTCGGATCTGATTATATCCAGAATATCCATCCATGAAAGAAAGTACTTCATAGCTAGCTGTTACATCAATTAAGAGTTCTGTAATCGGAACTGGGAAATCATCTTTAGGACAATACCGATTAAGATCTCTGAAATCGATGCAAACCCTAATTTGTCCGTTCTTCTTCTTTATAGGGACAATATTAGCCAACCACTTGGGATATTGAACTTCTCTGACGAAGTTGGCTTTGATCAGCTTATCCACTTCAGCTTCAATTTTGGAAGCATAGGTTGGGTGTGTTCTTCTCGCGGCTTGTTTAAAACCTTGATGTTCTTTTGGTAAACCCAAATGATGAGTGGCAACATCAGGATCAAGGCCAGGTATCTCTGTATAATTCCAAGCAAAAATATCTTTATTTTGCTTTAGAAAAGAAATATACATCTCTTGCTCTTCAAGGGTCATGGCCTCACTAATTAAAGTGGGGCGTGGATCTTTCTCTGTAACCAGATTTACTTCTCTGTGTTCATCCACAGTGGTAGAGATACCCTCTTCAAATGCTGGAGGATCATCTCTAAGATCTTCCTCTTCCTCTTCATCATGTGTTATTTCTTCCGTTTCTACTTGCAAAGTAGATGAAAAAATGAAATTCTCATTATCATAAGAGATGTCAAAATTTTCACATTTAGAAGAAGAAGCTTCCATTTCCGACCCTATTGATGATAGAGGGTCTTCTTTGGGAAATAAAGAGGGGATGATGGATTGAGAATCGACATCATTATTCACCTTTGGTGTTGCTATAACTTCTTCTGGCCTGATTAGCGAAGTATAGACTTGTTGGATTTCAGAAGATGAAATGAAAACGTCACCACTTATGCTTTCATCACTGCTTGGTAGGTTACCAATTTCTCCCATGTTGTCTGGCTCGATCGCCGTAATTGACATTATGGATCTTTCCATAAGAGTATTTTGATTTGGGCCTATTTTTTCAATTTTACTGATAGGTAATACATAATCTGTACTCACATGTGAAAATGGATTTATTGGAATTTTCTCCAAACCATATGGAGCATTAACTTTGGTAATTTCCTTCATTGTAGATTTTTCTCTTCCCTTCATGTGATAAAATTCCGCCTCAATGTATTGAGACTCACATGTCTTGAACGGGGCCTTATCACCATACAATGTTCCAACTTGACCATCGAAACAGTATTTGAGACATTGATGGTATGATGAAGGAATAGTTGCATGCTGATGTAGCCAGGGTCATCCAAGCAAGATATTGAAAGCTGAGTCTTGATCAACAATCATGAAATCCGAATTAGAAACAAGATCTCCAAACTGAGTTCTGAGTGTAACTTCTCCCAGTGGTTCTTGTTCATTTTTATCATATCCTTGCAACATCATGGTAGAAGAAGATAAATCAGATTCCGTGAGGCCCAATCGACGAAGTGTACGAATGGGCATGAGGTTGACTCCTGAACCATTGTCAATGAAAGCTCTTCGAACATCTATACCATTGACTTTTCCAGATAAGTACAAAGGTTTTATGTGCCCATGCACAACATCATCTTCATCTTTATCAGTAAAAGATATCACTGCATGGCATTCTGCAGGATTATTCTCTATGTGATAGATTTCAGCTGCAGTAATTTTAGCTTCAAACTCCTGAGGACTAGACAAAGCTTCGATGAGTGCTTCCCGAAGATCTTTTGACAGATTAAAAGCATCCAAAATTGATAACATGGATGGTACTTGGGCCAAGTGTTTCAATATATCA
Source organism: Viscum album (assembly GCA_963277665.1). Lineage (NCBI taxonomy): Eukaryota > Viridiplantae > Streptophyta > Magnoliopsida > Santalales > Viscaceae > Viscum > Viscum album. Next base: position 47,534,292 of record OY728148.1, read on the forward strand.
TACTTTTGATCTAGAGGTCTGCGTTTCCCAATAGGAATATGCGGTTTAGCAGGTACCTTGGAAGCAGATGCTTTGGAAGCTAATGCATCTTGTATTGAAGTTGGCAACATCCTTGGTTTTGGAAGATTAGACTGATTAGATCCATTTACTTGCTAAGATAAAGAAGATGGAACCTTTAATCGGTCTTCCAAAATAACTGTGCCAAAACTGAGTTGGCCATTGGCAGAAGAACTTGCTTGTTCTTTTTGAGCTCGCTGAAGGGCTCTACCATGAGTTTCTGCTGCATATACAGTGCTAGCAGGGGTAAAATTAGAGTAGTGGCTTCGGAAAGATCCACGTCTTCCCCTACATCCTGAACCTCTAGAACTTCCTCGGGTTCCCTTATTTGATACAGGGAATTCAGGCTCATCAAGACTGGAATATGAATCTGTTAATTGAATCATATTAACAGAACCAAAGATTAACTCTTCGTCTGATAAAGACTCTGCCTGGTTATCCTGTTTAGGCTGTCCCGTTTGATGGGGCGGTTCCCGTGGCTTTGAAGTAGATGGCATGAAATCTGCCAGAGTCAAAGACAATTTAGGCTTTGATACATACTCATCTTCTCCTGATTCCTCTTTCTTCTTTGAATTGCGCTGTCCTTTTGAGGATTTGTCTTTTGATGGAGGCTTTACTGCAGCTTTTGTAGGAGACACAATTGTCTTCTTCAATTGTGTTCGCAAAATGGAATGTGTCCGATTGATTGTCTTTCTGACCATCCAATCATCATATTTTTTCGCAGTTTTGCTTTTGACTTCCTGCCACTCGCCTCCTTCCACTGGATCTGTAGCGGTAATACACGCTACATGAGCTGAAGAACCCTTCAATTTGACTTGTCCCAAGTCGACCATCTTTTGCAGGAGGTCTTCAAAGACAAAACACTCCTGGATGGGATGCCCCAACATTTGATGAATCGGACAATAATTGGGACGGTCTTTATCTCCTTCCTTGTTTGGCCTCTTTGGCACTGGTAATTGAACCAAATTATTTTCCAGAGCTGAAATGAAGTAACCAGGAACTTTCTCACTTCGGAAAGAGTAAGTTTTACTCTTCATATCCTCAAATTGTTTTCGTCGTTGATCATTTTGATCATTTGGACGAAACAGCCTTTGTTGTTGGCGTTCAGGAGGTGGAGCCCTTTGAGAAGATGAAGGTTTTGAAGTAGAAATAGGTACAGGTGCTTGTTTAAGCATAACTGTAGCAGTTTCTTCTTTACCCATTCTTCTTCTTGGAGCTGATGGAATTACACGAGATTTAACCTTAGCCTGTATAAGGGAATCTTCAATCTACTGAGCGATTGAAGTAAGGTCTCGAAACCCTCCTGTGTATTTCACAGGGATCAATGGCGTGCGTAATTCGTCACGCAAATTTGCCACACAGATTGGAAACAATTCCTCCTGAGGGAGTGCTAAACTCAAGGAATACGTTAATCCCTTCCAACGAGCAATGAAATCAGATACTCTTTCATTTTCCCTTTTCTTGTAGTTTGTAAGATCGAAAACTGTCGTTTTTGGCAAAGTTGAGCTAAACTGAAGAATGAATTTTTGACGAAGATCCTCCCATCCGATGACTGACCGGGATTGCAAGCTTGTATACCAGACAAAAGCTGGTCCTTGCAAGGTTCGCACGAAGCATCTGAGTTTCACTGCTTCTTGCTACTCTGGAGTTCCCGTCATAGGATCACAACAAGACACGTAATGCGTCAAATGTTGTTCAGGGTCGCCTGATCCATTGAAAGTAGGGAAAACAGGGTTTCCAAAACTGGATGGAGGAGAAATTGAATCTACCCATTCAGGGTAAACTTTCTTTTCAGATTGAACTTGCACCTGTTTCCCTTCCATAGTTTCTAACCGAGCTGTTAATGACTCAATAGTAGTTATTAACTTTTGAGAAACATCAGGTTGAACTTGGTTTTGGGTAGGTGCAATGAATGGAGCTTGGACAGACATGGTGGTTGGTTCTGCAACTGATGGTAGTGCTGTCAACCGTTGTTGCGTTTGACCCATAGGATTAGACCTCTGAGGGTGTACTGATAGAGGAGGATATTCCTGATCCATCTCAGTAGTTACAACAAATTCCTTCGGCTGTCGGACTTCAGCATTCTTAAGAAGAAGACTACTCTGAAGTAGTTCTGCATTCAACCTTCTTAATTCTTTCATTCCTTCCTCCTGTTGTGCAAACCTTTGCTCTAATGAGAGCGATTGACCTCCTTCAGAGGAAGGGTGATAAGTAACCTGATTCTTTCCTTTCCCCTTATTGGATCCTTTTCGGAGAGGGGGATGTGGGTTACATGAAGGAATACCCAGATTTTGGGTAAGCCTTTGATTACGTGTGCGCACACCTTCTTCATTTAGGTCTGTGTGCGCAACTTCTTGAGCAGGAACCTCTTCGTCTGATCCCTCTGATTGAGCCTCATCTGGTGAATCAGCAGCAACGGCATTGATGACATTAATGGATGCATATTGCATGGAATCCTTTCTATCAGCATTTCTGTGATATTGTCTTCTTCTATGTCCATGATGAGACATGGCATTCCGTTGACTTGATCCCTCAGGAACTTCTTGGAGAACCGTCACTTGAAGAGAATCTCCTGATAGCTTGGCTCTTCGTTCCTCTTGAGGCTTATTCCCTAATCGAGAGAATACTGACTTTCTCTAAGGGAGGGATTGAGGATTTGAAAAAGTCCCCAGTACGGTGGACTGGGGATGTTCCTGCTGCTTCCGCTAAACTCCTCGAATCCCATTTGTTGACTCTGAGGGTTGGGTTAGAGAATTCCCCAGTCTGGCAAGCTGGGGTGTCTCTTGACATGCTATGTCTGAGATCTCCTTAAAATATCTCTTGATCTTGGGAATCTTAGTTCAGAAATTAGCTGGATGCATTAACCTGTATCCACTTTTATCACCTGGTTCAACAGACCATTGGATGATTTCTGAAACTTCTGTCATTTGATGACATGTTTGCTCCAGACGAGAGGCTTGTGCAATATTCTCGCCTGCTTGATGTAGGATCAATTCAACAACTTGTTCTCTATATAATTGATTTTTAGAGGAACTAGTAGAAGCCTGTTCTTGAGAAAGCTTTTGATTATGAACAAAGCCCATTGACTGTGGCCGGCCATGGGCAATAACATTGCATGAGACCATTTTTGGCGGGCTTTGCTGACTGGAAAGCACTGTGAAATGTAGTGCTCCGTGAACACCCCATCCTATGATATGAACATCAGATGGAGCATTGGGAATTAACTGACGCAATCTTCTTAGTGCGCCAAGGCATGAACGTTGAAGGGTTCTCTATTGCTTTTCAGCCTTCGGATACCGAGAGACTGATAGAGATGCCAAATCAATCTGACGTTGTAACCCTTCTATTATCTTAAGATGATTTTCATATTCATCGTAAGATAATACCTTCTTATTTAATTGACAAAGAGTTTTCCATATGTTGAGACAAATATCATGGATTCCATCATCCGTCAACATCTTTGGAATGTCATACTGGGAGTCAGCCAAAGGCCAAAACATGAATGGTACTTCACCTTTTGCCAGTTTTTTCCTCATGTTCAGCATTTCCTCTTTATCATTAAATGAAGATTCTTCTACCTGTTTTGACCAGAGTTGGTGTTTCCTTGTTGCTTCATCGGATTCAACAAGATTGGTAGAGAGATCACTATTCATGCTGGAAGATGAATGACCCAGGGATGGTTCGGAGAATAACCTGAACCCCAGGATATCTTCTGATGGAGAAAGAGTTTCACCTGCCGATAGTAAAACATCAGACATGACTGGTTTTACGTTTGCAAGTGCCTCGAGATAGGAGGGATTTCTCGTCACTACATTGCCTTCTGAAGAATTTTTGAGACAACGTGAATCACTACTGCGGAGAGGACATTCACAGCGAAGTTCATCACCATGAGGAGGACCGTCATGATGGGTTACAGCAAAAGATGAAATCTCTTGCTCCTTGGTCTTCTGACCACACAGAGGGTTCCTGTGGCTCTCATCTGAAGAAGAAACTTCAAGATTGACCGAATTTTCATGAAACAAGTCTTCATGAGGAAGTGTCTGTTGAAGACCTTCAGAATTAATGTTCCTGTTATTGGGAACTGAGGGAGTAGAATCTTGAATTCCGACAGATAAATGTCTGAGGGCTTCAAGAACTCCAGCATCGAGCAAGGCTTGGTTACAGATTGGCCTTTGATCTCCTGACTGTGCTGGGCGGATCTTTTTCTTAGATGCCTTCTTACTCACTTTAGAAACCACTTGATGACGAAAGTGATTGCTCTGAGCAGGTGTATGTGCCTGATCAGGAAAGATGGTCAGGTTAGGCTGACGATCTCCACACAAATCAGGTGTATGTGCCTGACTTGGTTGTCCGCTTGATATGGGGGAGTATGCCCCATAACCCTCTTGGACTGGAACAGATGTGTGTGTCTGTTCCGGAGTGAATCGTTGATGTGTCACTCCACTGCTAGGGATAGATTTATGTGTCTGTCCCTGTGATGATGCTGAAGATGTTATGATATCCTGGAAAGCATCCAGAATATGAGCAGGAATTTGCTTCTGCTCTTTCACCATTGATAGAATATGTTTGGTGACTTGAGCCGTCGGAACGGGGATATATGTCCATTCCGGTCTTGGAGTAGGTGTATGTGCCTTCTCCTGTCCTCCTTTTCCTGTCAGTGAATCCTGACAATACTCAAGTGTGGAGGCAGAGAGTTGAGTCTGCCTCTTGTTTGTCGTCGGGACTTTCCGACTGACTTCTCTGTGCGCTACCAAGCGAGACTGTTGGTAGGCTTGATTAGTATTAGCAGGTGTATATGCCTGCTGATTACACTTCGCCAAACATGGTTGACGAGATCTATCATATGTAGTCAGACGAGCCTGCTGACTAACTGGTGATGTATAAGCAGGTGTATGTTCCTGCCTATGGTACTCCACCGGAATTGCCTGGCGGGATCGGCTTCATGCTGCCAGACGAGTCTGCTGGACAGCGGAATTAAAACGGGCAGGTAATTGTGCCTGCTCGTTATTTTCCACCAAGTTAGGTTGGTGGACTTCTCCGGAGATGGCAGGGATAAAAACCTGCCTATTGTTAACCGGATTCCGTCTCTAGCGGTTCATCTTGCCTGCTCGGGTTCGAGGAACCTGAGCTGAATGCCTGGATTTGGTACCCTCATCATGTTGAGGGCGCACTACCGCACGAGTCTGGCGGCGATTGTTGATGGGAGCCCTTGAGAAGGACTCCTGTCTTTTTGAATTAAGGTCCTACGGGACCTGCTCATTCACTTCCTCAGAGTAAGGGAGTGAATGGAAATTGCGTTCCGGGGATAACGACCCGAAACAGTTGGAGAAGGTAGTCAGCACCGCCTGCTTCTTGATCGCTGGCCGCCGTTGTCCGGACGACCAGGTAGTGTTGTTAACTTGTAGTGCTTGATGAGCGGCCTCCAGAGTTGGGATAGTACCGTTGCGACGGTACTCCTTAACCAGTGCATTAGAAATCCAGCGTTGAAGATGCTGAGTTGGTGATGTCATCCTCAGAGCGGACGACGTTCCAGCAGGAGTAGTAGCATTGGTTTTCACAGCAGCAGACCTCACAGTAGAGGTGTTCACAGCAGCAGTATTCACAGAGGTGAATTTAAGGAAAGCCATTTTGCAGAAGATCTTGAGAAAAGAGTGCCTGTTCCATATAACAGACATAATCAAGATGAATCCGGCCACTGCATCTTTTGGATGAGCACATGTCAATGATTGCTTTGTTGGCCCAAGGGGCCTAACAAATAAGAATAATATCACTTTAACTTGGTTAAGGATTCATGTCGGGTTCACCATTTTTGTTTCGCATGGATTTCGGGGATGACCTCCTGGATGGGAGATTCAAACGTTCTGATCGGTTTCTAGCGGGTTTGTTCGTAGAACCGGAAACATCCAATGATTCCACATCCGTTTGGACCCACTTTCCAAAGGTAGGCGCTCATTAGCTTATAGACTGATGAGGCTTAGGAATTTTCATTGGTCAAGAGGATGGGAGGTCGGACTCATCACACCTTTTTGAGGGGAATTATTGTCTACTCCGGGACTCTCTTTATAGATTTAAGTTATGTTCGTGAATCCTTATTACATTACCAAGTATAAAATATGCTTTCCATTAGTTTTAACAATCAATGATTAAATATGCAAGAAATTTAGAGAATATTTTATATGTATTCGAAGTTCTTCATCAATAGAGAATCATCTATATCTGTTTAGAGATTCTTGGTTAATGGTATCCTTCAAAACATTTATATAAAAGTATATTGGTCATTATGATGACCAGGTTGGTTTTAAAGCCACTCAGTGGGGCAGTTGAAGTTTATCGTCATTCAGAAGGACATGGATTATTTCAAAGTTGGGATCGAACCCATAAATGGGCTACCTACGTATCCTTTGTTTTGGAAAAGGAATCAGAACCCACGTAGTTCGAGTAATGGAGTTTGATGTTTATGATTGATGGCTCAAAGAAGAATGTCATAATTAATTTTACACTCTAAGCTCACGTGAGTCATGCTATGTGTGAGAAACAAGAGGTATTGGTAAAAATTAGACAATTGTGCCATGAAAGATGCAATCATAAGAAATTGTTTGGGGCTTAGGTATGTATGACTGCCCAGATAGATGAAGGTTTAGGATTCACTTTTAGGGAGAAAATCCGGGAACAAGGTCCATAAAGGTATATGTGCTTTATGGAGATTTGAATACTCTAATCTTGGGGCTTACTCCTAAGGAGGATTCCCAAGTTAGGAGGGGACTTATGATTGGGTTTTACTCCTGAAAAGGAAACCCAAATCAAGGGTAAATTAGGACTGGTTAAGAGAAATTTAAGGGGGCTTGGGTTTTACTCCTGAAAAGGAAACCCAATGATTATGACCGGGACTTACTGCTAAAAAATGAGGCCCATGTTATGACTGAGTCTTATTCCTAAAAAGGGAGACCCAGGTTAAGGGACTTGGGGTTTACTCCTGAAATGGATGACCAAGATTACGACTGAGTCTTATTCCTGAAAAGGAGACCCAGGTTAGGAATTAAGGTTTGGGGCTTACTCCTGAGGAGGATGCCCAAGTTTGGGAACTTTAAGAATTTGGGGCTTACTCCTAAAGAAGGATGCCCAGGTTAAAGGATTATGATTGGGGCTTACTCCTAAGGAGGATGCCCAAGATAAGGATTCTCTCATCTTAAAGGATGAGGTTGAATGAATGAACTCTCTATATTTAGTGACATAAGGATATTTAAATCACTAGGTTTTGAGAGATATTCCACAGAATTCCTTTCAGATAAGGAAGTCAAATCCAGAAATCATGCCATAAATGGCTTTGAAGAGTGTCTTGAAGAGTGAATCTTGAAAAGGAAAGGTGTAATGGCTTAAGAGGGGTAAAATGGGCAAGATGGGCACCCAAAAAGGTAGGGGCGCGCAAGTCTTGAAAGGCGCGCAAGTCTTCCGTGGGTGCGCAAGTTTTGGTCGCACAGGTATACCTGCGCGACACATGGAGTACTTGCGTGATTTTCAACCAGCATTGAAATATTTGAGCGACTCTTTTTTAAACCCTTTAGAATCCTCTTGAGGTTCTTCCAGAAAAGGGACGCGCAAGTTATATTGAAGTAAATAAATCAGCGCGCAAGTTTTTGATAAGTTTCAACACTTAGGCCTTCCTTCTTCTCTTTAGATATTCCGTTCTAGGTAAGAAATTACCTTAGAAGTGTTCCGGAAGCATTGAGAAGAGACTTGGGCATCGGGAGCTTCAATCTGAGTATCTAGAAAAAGATCCTCTTGAATGGGGGGCCCACAGGGTCTATTTATAGGCAAAAGAAGACCTCGGGCGGTTACAGGGCGGTTACCACTTAGGTCGCGCAAGTCACTTGCGCGACCAAGGTAGCCGCGCAAGTACACTTGCGCGCCAGTTAGATAACTTGCGCGGTGAGGTTTCTGTTGATCCTTTCTTCCTTTGTTGATTTTTTATGTTTTTCTTCAAAGGATGAATCACTTTGAGATCGGATATTCCCTTTTCCGATCTTTAGATTCTGTGACGAAAGGAGCGTCAACAATACTACATAAGATTTAAAAATCCCACATCTACTCTTCAATCCTCTCTAAGAGGTTAGATGAATAATACTCACTAATAACCTCACTTTTGAATAGATGTGATATCATTTTACATACAACTACCATTTTTTCACATAGAGGAACAATCCAAGATCTTGACATTTTCTGGCAGTCAAAACCCAATGATACACCATATGGTTAAGATTTATAAACAACATAATACATTAATTTTATGTGGAACACATAAAATAAAATTTTATATCATATAAAGAAAAAAACCAATCACAATGGTGTAAAACCGATTAAAATAAGAAAATCATATTATTGATGATGATGAAACTTGATTTATCATAAATAAGTTCTATTTAATTTCATAAAACATTTTATATATCTTGTGATCATAGTAGATATCGATATAAAAGTATTGAGTATTTATAAAAATAATATCTCAACATGTTCTTTGTTTTTTTTCAAATTATATTCCTAAAAAAATCTATTTCTGGGTTATGTTTCTCTTTTATTTTAACACAAGATTCATTTTAAATTTTTATAAGATTATTATGATAAAAATTCCAAAAAATAAACCCATCTTTATTAAATCCTTGATAATGATGATCACATGGTTGTTTCTTGAGATCTAATCATACACAATAATAGTTAGAAACAATTATACATGGAATAAAATCATTTACATGTATATGAAAATATAACATGATAATCCTTCCTCAAACAATTCAAAAATTGTTTCCATAAAAGTTTTATGACATATTTATATTTTAAGAATAACTAAAACTATTATAATAATATGTATTTAATTTTTTTAAATTAAAATATTTTAATCGATAGAAAATATATCTTATTTTTTGTTTTAAAAAAATAGTCAATTGTGTTTGATGATGCATGTATATATTTCAGATTTTTTTAACAATTTTAAAATCAATATATGAGATTATGATTCAGATATGAATTCAAATATAATTTGACTTTAGACTTGTGAAAATATTTATTTCATGTACTTCTTAAGGGAATCCTATATGAATTTTATTTCTCGTATGACTTTGTTATCACATTTTATATAGATTTTAATCTATTTGGTATGAATTTTTAAAAATCATATGACTTTAAAAACTATTTACTATAATGTTGAGAAATTATTATTACTTATAAAAACTCAAATTACATTACCAAAATAGTTCACATGCCTTTTTCTATTGTGAAATACATTGAAAAAATAGACATATGATTATTTATAAAAACATGTTATGCACTAATCTTCTTAAATAATAAACAAAAGGTGATTTAACAAATCTATGAGAAATTAAATTATCGAATATTTTAAATGTAAATATATGAAGTATTTGTAATTTTTTGTAAAATATGTAAATGATTTTAAAAATTGGGAGTTCACTATGTTATCTCAACCTAACAGTCTTTGCTGATGGAATTGGTACCATGGAATCACCTCTATTTATTCATCCTTTAGAGGGGTAGGGACACACCACAACTCATTTTATGGAGCCTCTCAACACCTATAAACCCATAAAGAACACATATCTCTATCCACTTATTCTTGAGATCAAGATTTTACCTAATTCTCCCTAAAAGGATGGAGTCTTCCCTATATTCCAAATTTCATCCCAAGAATTCACGAAGGCCATGAAACACATAGATCTATATTTGGTGGATCATTTTCGAAATATCTATACCTCAGTTAAATCTTTTAATTGTACATTTCATTATCATGGATCATAAGGGGTTGAGTTTTAATAACTATTGTATATTGAAGAAATCCATTGGTTAGCTTTATTATCAATGAAGATTTTATTTATTCCTTGTCCAAGAAACTTCAAAAATTCGATGGAATTTATTTATAATTCTTCCCATAGTAATAATAATTTTTTTTGGAAAGGGATCACCTAAACAAGGCTTTATTTCTTATAAATATAAGCTTAACACTCCCATTTTATGACATTGTGATCCTCGAGGTGCACCAAAATAAGTTTGGTTGGTTTCTCTTGGAAAATAGGACTCTTTCTATCATCTATACCATACCCCCTTATATCTGTGATATAATTGATATATTAATGTAATAGGTGAACTCATTTTGATTTTTGTTTAAGGGGTGTATTTCTGAAAGAAGAAGGTAATTTTGGAGTCCTAGGTTTTTTATTTCTCATTATAAAAACATTTATCCAACATGAAAAGAACTTATCATTGTGAATTTATGAATTTTACAACTATTGCATATCCCCACACTTATAAATTATTAAATTTTATACCTTTAAATTTTTTGTAGTATGATAGTATTTAATTATTCTAAATAATTGAGTATATAGAAAAAAAGTTGGATATTTTTTTTTCTATGGAAGGAATTCATATTACAAGAATTCTCAATGGTTGCAACACCATGACTTCTAGTCATATGATTCCTAGCTACTCAATGATATGGGAATCTCACAATATCATAGGATAGTGAATTTACAAAGGTAAAAACGTGCTATATTTTATGTTTTTGATCATATGAGAAGGGACCTTGGTATACCCACAAAAGATGTAAAATATTTTCTACTCCATTATAATAAAACATGATGAAGTACAAGAATCTTATCAACTAGTATCCTTAAAAATTTTCAATCATTTTTACTCTTGTAGTGTTTTATAGGGTTTAGATAAATGCACAACCGAATTTAGTTATTTTATAGTATGTTATATTGGATTCTCCCCCCTTTACCTTTTATTTCATTATACAAGCCCATGATTCCCAAAAAGATATATTGGAATGGAAGCTTTTAAAGTTAGTGAGGTAACCATAAAATTATACTTCTATCACTTATAAAAACATGTAATCACACTGCAAAAAAATATTGTGACATATAATGTGAGTTAGGGTATAACCACACATTCTTTAAGCTCTAACATGTAATTATACACTATACCTCAATAGATTATAACCTATGAATATATACCTTGATAATAACTATAACTATTACTTTTAAGATAGATGTATATACTATAGAATCATTCTTATATGATATGCATGTACATGTATGGTAAAACTGAAAGATAACATATCCTATAGAGAAAATACCCTATAACTTAATCCATAATAGCCCAAATATTCGTACATATCATGATATATCTTTTTAGAGAGTAGTAAAGTGGTATTAGTCATTCATTCATATCTATACCTACCTAGATTATTGGAAAAACACTAAGAAAAAATTTTTGAGCATGGAAAGGAATCCATCTTGATTGGAGACGTATACGTATTAAAAAAATTATATTCTATAACATAACTAGAATAAGAGAAGATAACTTACCTTAGAATAAAATTATAACTAACCTATCTACTCAAAACCTATATTCCATCTATAAAACTATACTTTTAATTCTCAACTAATAATAAAATTATAAAACATAATGATGAAGAATTATCCAATAATTCAGTGATTACCTTTTAAATTATTGAATATATTTATAAATCATTGTTTAAAAATTTACAATAAATGAAAAATACGATCATGATTTTATAAGTCTATTTTTTTAAATTTTAATCATTGGTATTTGAAAATTTATCCAAAAATTTACATGGGTTTCACTTAAATAATCATCACCATCATAAAAACCAATTTCCATAAATTCATTGGTCATTCATTTAATATTCAATTTTCCTCAGTATTCTTTGACTCAACATGAGATAATATGGTGAAGATATGTCATGAATTAGGTTGGACTACCATCCAACCCAACAACCAACCCAACCTATGTCATGGCCCGAAGGGCATTTCGATCCCCACAGATAACAGTGTTGGGAACAATTTCAACCATTATAAATATCCATAAACAATGCAAAAATATTACAAAACATCATAACTAATACACATAACACAGGATATCAACAAAAACACTATAGACATTATTTCAAAAATTATAATTTACAACAAAAAACACAAAAAAATATTGATAGGATAACTAACAAGATTAACAATCCTACATGCAATATTGTGGGTCGATACCCTCATCCCAAAACTAGAAACTACTTTCTAAAAAAATAATCCACTAGAACATAGAACCATCATTTCCATGATGGGAATCCCAGACCTTACCTGAATCAAAGAAAAAAATATCCATATACACCCAAGGGTGTACGAAGGGTGTGAGCACACTTTCCCAATAGTACACCACTAAAACATTTCCATGAAAATATATTAAATTACAATTAATGATGCTAGTTTTTTAATGAAGAAAATAATTTATATAAAAACATTTTTTGATATATATATATAAGTAATGGAAACTAGTAGAAACCATACAAGAACCATGGTAAATCTCTATGTATTGAGGGTTATTGTGGACCAAGGATTTTCATACTCATAGTGATCAAACACAGACATGATGGCCTATCTCTTAATCAAGCCAAACTATCTCCATCATAAATGTTTAGTTTTTGATGTATTGTGAACTATCTAAATTGGGAGAGTCATTCCCAATATATATATCCTAGTCTACCCACCTATATATCCATGATTATCATGTGATTTTCCTCTTTTCAAACCATGTAATTCTTTTATTTCTAAATACAAGGCATCATATGATCACACACTCCATTGAAAAGGGGTTTTCGTCACTTTTAAAACATACACACAAAAAACAAAATTAATCATTTCAACACACAAAAAATTAATTTATAAATATTTAAGAAACATATAAACATATCTAAATAATCAAAAAATATCAAAACATGGAACCAACAACCTTTTTCTTAAAATATTTACAAATCTACGTAGAAAGGACAAACCGCACCAAGAAGAGATCGTATAAGGGAAATAGAACAAAAAAACAAATAATATTTTACCAAATTAAATGATATTAAACAAAACATAGGTCACAATCCTTAATGGATAAAATATAACCCAAAGAGTAAGGGATAATTTAACAAAAAAAAGTTAACGGAGAAGGAGGAAAGTACGCACGCCAGGAGCATGTATTCAAATTTTTTTCCTGCTTTTTTTTGACCATCTATTTGAGGATAGTATGTCATATTAAGTTTTAACTATGAACCCATTACTTTCTAAAGGACCTCCCATAACCAATAAGTAAAATGAGAGTCCATGTATGAAATAATAGATGATGAAACACCATGAGGCCTCACAATTTATTAAATATACAAATATCCTAGCTCATACACTTTGGTCAAATTCTTGATTTAAATTAAATGTACAAACTCAGTTTGATGGTCAATAACCACCCAAATAGAATTAATTCCCTAAGATGTATGTGGAAACTCAATGATAATGTCAATGGTGACCCCATCCCACTTCCAAGTAGGATTTGGGAGTGGATTTTGCAAACCATAGGGCCTCTGGTTCTGAGATTTATCCTTCTATAAAGTATAGAACCTCGACACGAAGTTAGTTATATCAAACATCATACCTACTAGTTCCAAGTCAATATTTGGGTAATTCATCTCATGTTGTTGGATTTGGTGAGATCCATACTATAACACATGATCTTCCTCCATCAAAACACATCCTAGAATCATAACTGAAGCATCATAGAAGACCAAGTATCACATATTAGATTCAGGTTGGATCAGAATAGGGGTGGTGTTCAATAATCACTTGAGATCCTTAAAGTATGACTTAAATTCATAACATCATTCTAACCGTACATATTTTTGGGTATGCATGTTCATGGGTGAAGTTAGATGATAAAGTTACCAAAAAAACTACCTGTATTATTCTTTCATGCTCAAGAAACTTATAATCTCGAAGAATTTTTTTGGTTATCCCAGAACATCATTATACTAATTGTATTGGGTTCTATTTAAACCCCACATTCCGGGATCAAGTATCCTAGTAATTATACTTCCCAAATCCATAATGTGCACTTATAGTGCTTGACATAAATTTGGTGATCCCAAAGAGTTCATAGAATTATCCTCAATTGTTTCCCATGCTCTTCCTCTATCTAAGAGTAGACCAAAAAATCCTCCAAAATCACAATGACTAATGTTTCAAGGTACTCATGAAACGCTCATTTCATAAGAGCTGTGAAAACCACCAGCGCATTTGTCTTCCCGAATGGAATAAAAAAAATACTCAAATATTCGATACCTGCATCAGAAGGCTGTCTTAGGAATATATTCCTCCCTAACACTAATTTTATGAAAACCAAAGCATAGGTTGATCTTGGAAACTAACTTTTCTCATTGATCTAATAAAATATGTCATCAATGTGGGGTAAGAGATATTTATTCTTCAATGTGAACCTATTCAACATTGGGTAATCGGTGCACAAACTGATGGATCCATCAACCTTTTTAGAAACACAACACTAGAGTATCCCAATGTGTGATGATTAGGTGGATAAATCCTTTATATTCAATATCATATAGTTGTATCATTAACAATTGTTAAAATACAATGACAGAAATACAAAGTTCTATAACTCTCTTCAAAGAATCAGGAAGACCTGTAAGCCATTAACCTTTCTAAATGATGGAAACAAGCTGCTTGACATTGAAGATGGAATTTCTCATCATATAGTCTCCCACTATGAAAACATTTTTAATGATCCTAATACCAATAAGGAACTCCTTCCTAAGATCATTCTGATGGTTGTCACCGATGAAGACAACACTTTCCTTCTCAACATTCTATTGGATCATGAAATCAGAGACACTGTCCTTAGTCTAAACCCAGATAGTGCTCTGGGTCCAGATGGTTTCAATAATGGTTTCTTCCAAAATTATTTGAATATGATTCACATTGATGTTTGTAAACTTTTCAAATCCTTTTTCTCTAATTGTGTCCTTCCTCAATCTCTTAATACCCAGTTTCTCACCTTGATTCAAAAAGTGGAAAATTCCTATCAGATTCATCTGTTTCATCCCATTTCTCTCATCAAAACTCTTTAAAAATAACTATTAAAACAATTGCTAACAGACATTAATCCATCATCGACAAACTTGTTTCCTAGAACCAATTTGGTTTTATTAATGGCTGATCTATTCAATATTGCATCTGTCTAGATTTTGAGTGTGTCAACAACTTGAACAAAGCTAATAGAGGTGGTAATATTTCCATTAATCTTGACATCAGGAAATATTTTGACACTATGGATTTGAGAATTATCTTTAAAGTGGTTCAATGTTTTAGTTTTAGTGAAACTTTTATAACTACAATCAATAATTTGGTTAACTCATCCTCTATCTGCATTTTGATCAACGGATCCCCCAAAGGCTAGATTACATGCTCCCAATGTGTCAGACAAGGTGACCCATTCTCTACCATTCTATTCTCAATAGAAGATGACAATCTTAGTCATCTGATCACCCATCTAGTGGAACAAAATAAACTAAAACCCATCTGTGTCTCTAGGAATGTAAATTCACCTACGCATCTCTTGTATGTGGATGTCATCATCCTTTTCCTTCAAGGAGACACAAGAATCATTATCAACCTCAAAACTGGTCTCTCACACTTTGAAGAGGTCTACGGTGAAATCATCGGTTGGAATAAATCTTGCATATTCTTTGGAAATAACTTTCCTACCATTGAAAATGTAATATTATCAGTGACCTAGGTCTGAAAGAAGGAACGATCCCTTTAATTTATCTCAGTGTCCCCATATATTGGGGTAGACCCAAGGCTTACCACATTGCACCTATTGTCGACCATATTCTAAACCTACTATCTTCCTTGAATGAAAAATCCCTCTCTATGGATGGTAGGACTTGTCTTGTAAAATCTTCAATTGTCTCCAAGATGGTCTACTCCATGATGGTCTGTAAATGGCCTGTTGGGATTATCAAAAAATGAACACCCCTATTAATAATTTCATCTAGACTGGAAGTATTCTTGAAATAAATCTTGTGACTATTCCTTAGTCAACATTCAGTAAGCCCATTGAGAAAGGTTGTATAGGAATTTAAAATTCAAAATACTTTAAATAAGCCCTTTAAGCTGGGCTCACTTGGAACCTTTTTCACAATACATTGGAAGCTCTTACCTTCCTCAAAAATAGTTTCCTTGATAGACTTAAGAGGGGTAATTTTAATTTTATTAACTCCACTATTTGGACCTCCATCAAATAATCTTTTCCCATCATCATGAATAAATCCAGATGGATGGTCTCCAGGGTTTCCTCCATGAAATTATGGTTGGATAACTGGGTGGTCACACCTTTAATTTCTATGATATCCCATGATCAGACCCCTAAGAATATTAACTGCTCTTTTAGAGAAACCGTAAACTCTCAACTTGACCAACTCCCTGATACTATTGTGAACATCATTGAAAATTACTCTTTCACTCACACTAATGATTTCTTAATTTGGGAGCCTTCTTACAATGGTCTGCTAAACTCCAAATATTTCTATCATTATTTTTTCTCTAACTCTAATAAGGATTATATTTGGTTAAAACATTTCAACAAGCCTTAGATAAAACCTTCTAGATCCAATGTTATATAGAGTCTTTCTCACTACAGAGTTCCCATAGAGATTTGTATTCAATATTTTGGTATTCAGATCTACTATAAATGAAATTTCTGTAATCAACATAGAGAAGATACAAACCACCTCTTTCTTTCTTGCGCCACTACTTCTGCTATTTGGAAATATATTCTGGACATTTTTGACTACATATGGTTAAATTATGATTCCATCAAAGTTCATCTAATGAAATTTGCAGAAATGGAGGGATCTCAACAAATCAAGAACATTTTCTTAGCTGTAGTTGCTGAGATACACCATGTGATCTGGTATGATCAGAATACAATTATTCATATGAATTACTCATACAATCAAAACAAAGGCTGGGTGCAGATCCTCACTACCATACATGAAGCTGCTCTAATGAAAAAGGGACACTGCCACAACACTGTTCATGACTTCAGAATATTGTGACATCTTCATATTGTTGGAAATTTTAGTCAACCTTGCCGCAATCTAGAGGTTTTCTAGAAAACTCCTCTTCTTGGATGGATCAAATTCAACATTGATGGTGCCTCCAAAGGCAATCCGAGACCTGTGGGATGTGGTGCTATCTTAAGGAATCATCTCGGTCAGATCCTTGGTTGATTCATGGGTAGTTTTGGAATTTACACCTCTCTTTAAGCAGAGATGGTGGGCTTAATTCATTCCATCACCTTTGCAATACTCTTTGGTTAGAACAATATCTGAATCGAAAGTGACTCGATGAGTATCGTGCAAGCAATTTGGAACGACATTATACATATTTCATGTACAATTACTACCCCATGGATGGATTTCACCCATTATCCTATAGATCTCAACTATATCATCACTCGTGTTTATCAAGAATCAAATACGGTTGCTGATGGTCGGGCCATCATGGGATTAAATCAAGATATTACCTAGTTTGAAGACCTCCCCGTTGATCTTATTTCCTTACATGAAAAACATTGTAATATGATCCCATACTTTAGATCCATGTAAAATTTCTTTTGATTTATTTATGGTTTTCTTTTAAAAAAAATTTAATTTTATATTTAATTACCTCAATTTAGTGTGGGCTATATGATATGAGGAAAGAGATATTGGTTGTGTTCTCGACACCATGTCAATGGTGAAATCCACATCCCATTTTGGAGGTAACCCTAATAAATCATCTAAAAACACATATAGAAACACATCTACTATAGGAGGAAACCCACACTCAGAACCTATACAATAATCCTATAGCATCAAAGAAGAGTCGCAAAGAATGAGGTTTCCTTAATATGGAAGTTGTGGTCTAGATCACCTTGAACAATGGTCCCATTCACCCAGAAAAAACTGATTACTTTCATCTGGGGGTGAAAAGGTTACCCCTTATGATAATAAACTATATTTTCCTTGAAATTAAATATAAAATCCATTCCTAGAATCATGTTAATGAGGTATATTTCTAGAAATAAGATGTCCCATTTCACTTTGACCCATGAAAGGGTGAGAGTGAGAGATTGAAATTTGAAACCCTATTCCATCTTCTTAATAAGTTTTGTGACCATTTTCATTTCATAAGACATAATATTGGTTAGTAAATTAATCATTTCAATAATATGGTCATAAATAAAAGAATAAGAATCACTAGTATCAAATAAGGTGATGAATATGGATAATATAATATTTTTTTCCTCGAACAGTCATAGGTTCCACATATAATTCGGCTGAAGCCTTATCCATTGCATGAAGGTGATTCATTTCAGTTGATGTATATGGTTGATTAATGAGTTGTGGCTCATCCTTGATTTGACTCTATCTGTAAGATGATATGACTTTTCCACCTTTCCCAATTTTCCAACAACCCATAGCCCTCGATGCCATGGGATGAATTAAGAATTCCCTATGCATTGATGAGCATGTACAACATTGAGTTGGTGTGTAGATTTCAAAAAACCATTAAAAGTGTCCCAACCACTGATACTAATGGAATATTGTTGGTGAATTTTTACATATAGATTGCATATTAGCATATTTTCTTCACTGGTGGTACACAAACAAGACATCACATGATGTTGCTAGTAAGGGTAGTTAGAAAGGATATCTAGAGCATCCCCCACTTTTATTTCCTTAATCTTTAATATTAATATTATTTTTATATGTTACATTTCTTACCTTTACCATAGGTAGAATAATTCCATAAAATCCCATTATACCTTCTCAGTTAGCTTCCACTATCCAAGATCTGACCACCACATCGAAATAGGTATTTGGATTAAAAAAAGGCACATGATTGAATATTTCGATACAATCCCATTTGAAATTGTAGATCCTATAAATTAACATTAGAAACTACCTCATGTTTGCAACTGAATATTTTTGAAAAAT
The DNA here is from genome assembly GCA_963277665.1 of Viscum album. NCBI lineage: Eukaryota > Viridiplantae > Streptophyta > Magnoliopsida > Santalales > Viscaceae > Viscum > Viscum album. The sequence goes on from OY728148.1 coordinate 47,553,238, forward strand.
GGCTTTAATGCACTAACATGATTCGATCCCCCTGATGTAGACGTAGGAACACCTAGGTCTTGTCAAGGGGTAAGGTCTCATGACAATACTTCTAATGAAAAACAACGTTGAAGTCATTATCGCTCATATGTTCATGTTTCCTATGCTGATCCAATGAGTCCCACCACCTATGAATGGGGACTTACAGTATGATAAAATCACATTTCACCATGACCCCTTCGAGATTCTTGAGAAACTCGAAGATCTTATCAGTCTTTTCCATCCAATATTCAACTTCATGGGGGTCTATTATACCCCGAAAGTAAAGGGATTATTCTTGAGGAACTCCTAGGATTTATCATTTTTTGGACCTGGTCGGGTGTCCTTTACCTAAGAAGGTCCAGATCCCACTACATGATCGAAATATAGAACTCCCAAGCAACTGATTCCACTAATCTATGATTAAATGGTGAGGGAGAATTATCACTGGCATCTTCTTGTGGTTTCATGGGAGGTATATGGGGAGGCATGACACTATATCAATTAACAAAACATATAAATCATCTCGAAATCAACCATATGGGGTTTCAAAAATAATAGGATTTAAACATCCATATGAATCAAAATGAAACCATAACAAACTCAAAAAATAGATTAAACCACTCCACCCCAGCTCGCTGTCTATGAATTTTCTGCTGCTGGTGCATCACACCCAAGGGAGGAGTCAAAAAAATACAAAACATCCAATGGGGACCCAAGGCCTATCATGATATGTGATATCCATAAACCCCACTCCTAACTAGAAACTCATTCCCTAGAAGTCCTAGAACCTACCTATCTTGTTTATCCCAAATAACATAACCTAATGAAAAGTTAAAACCTACTCTCATACCATTCTTTCATGAACTGGCTTATGACTCCATCCAACAAAACCCCAACCTAATCCCTACCATTGATTTAAGGGGATACCTTATCCCCAAAATATAGAAACTAGTTCCAGGGAATAAAGTAACAACTTTGGGAATGATTTCTCCCTTGAGAAACAGCCATGAACAATCCAAAAAGATTAAAACACATCGTAACCAAAAAATATAACACATGATATCAAAGGAAACACTACAAGAATGAGTTAAAAATTTAAAATTTACAACCAAGAACCCAAATAACCAAAAAAAGGATAGGGGGATTAAATAGAAAAATAAGATTCCATGAAACATTTGGGTCTATACCCTCATGAAACTACCACACACATCTATCCAAAAAAACCACTAGCATATAGAACCACCATACCCACTACAAGAAGACCCTCCCTTACATGAATCAAACAAATAATGATCTATATATAACCAAGGTTATATGTGAGGTGTGATATCAAATTTCTAGTGGGAAACCACAAGATGATTCCATGCAATGATATTATAAGACAATTAAACATTCTAGTTTTTAAAAAGAATAAAAAAATTTAATTGAAAACTATGATTGGTATATTTAATAAAAGTGAATGAAATAAGAAGAAAAGGTATATACACCATGAGAAATATATAAGTATATAGGGTTAGTGTGGACCTAGGATCCTCATACTCTCGTTTATCGAACTTGGATACAATGGTATATCTCCTACTCAAGATAATCAGTCCCCATCATAAATGGACATTAAGTGTTCTATTGTTAACCATCTCGGTAGAACATGTCATTTATAGTGTACTTTTTCTATTATTATGACCTATATACCTAGGATCCCCATGTTATTGTCCCCTTTTAAAGCCATTATATCCTTTTAACTCCAAATAAAATCCATCACATTATCACACATTCTATTAACAAGGGCTTTTATCCTCTTTCAAATTATACTCACACCAAAAATCCAAAATTTAAAATTTTTACACATAAACATAATTTAAGAGATTATCTAAGAAACATTCAAGTATTTATAAATCATAAAACATTAGAAAAACATAGAACCACATATATTTTGCATGAAATATTCACAAATTCAGGTGGAAACTTCAATCCACACAAATAAGTGATATATAATGGAAATATAAAACAATAACTAAAAAGATTTAAGCCAAAGAAATTAGATTAAACCAAAAATTGGTAAAAAAATCTTTTTGGAGACAATAAAAATCAAAGAGAAAGGGAAAATAGACCAGAAGAAGATAAGGGAGAAAGAGTGAAGTGAACCTAGGGATGGATGGGTGAAATGGGGTGAGAGAATGGTGATTAAGTGTTAAAATTGGGGAGGTTTAGTTAACGAAATATCAAAATTTTAAAGGATTGGTAGGCTTCAACATTTACATAATGGGTGGGGGGGTGACTTCCCATGCACCTAGATGTGCTGTCTGGACAATTCCATAGAACTGGTAACATGGTTTGTTTGGAAGAGATGCATACCAATGTGCTTTGCCATGTGTCCTGGATAGTTCCACTGTCCATGGCACACTATTTTCACTAGGTTGTTACATAGTTTCTCATAACCATGTGTAACCATGTGGCACCTTCTATTTATCCCCAAACCACAATTTTTCCCAAAAATACATAGGAAATATAATTAATAATGGTAAGACCAAAAATAAATGAGAAAATAAATCGAAATAACACAATGGGTTTGATAAGATACTCTCTCATTGAATTATCCAATATATATAAAGAATAAATTAATAACATTTTCCCTCTCATAGAAAAAATTCCAATAAGAAAGAAAAAAATTAGTATATCTATCTCCCAACAAGTATCACTATCCTAGTGTCATCCCTCACAACATTACATACCTTCCATTCCAATCCCCCATAACTGCTATCAATAAGCCTCCATAACATTGTAAAAATTGTCTATGACTTTTCTAAATCCTCCAATCATACAAGGTTTCACAAATATAGCCACTTTAAGGGCCCTAGGATGACACGGTACATTGATTGTAAAAAAAATTTCATGTATAACTAATTCAAGGGGCAATTAATTCTATAACATTACAGAAAACAAACTCACAATATACAAGGCTAGGTTATAAAATATCAAAAACACTTATTACTATTTTTTTCAATTACAATCTTGAATTAACTAATTAATTTTGATTATTTTTTCAAGAAAAAGGAACCTAATAACTAGAAAATAATAATAGAAAAATCATCTATAAAAATTCTCAAGGAATAGTATATGGGTTTAGTAGTTTTATGATGGAATAATGAGATTCATTCTGATGTGTGATAGTTTTTCCATTATTCATTGTATATTTAAATTTTTATCTATAATTTTATCCTTGTCAAATTGGTTATGAAAAAAAGACATATAAATGATAAATCACACTCTCTTTCAAATCACATGGGGAAACCATAAAGGATAATTATAAATAACATCTAAATCACATATCCCATCAATTTTTATTCTATTCAGAAATTAAAAATTATTTAATTCATTAAATTCAATCCCAATCACTTACTCAAAAAATTTAAACCATTCAAATTTCATATATAAACAAAAATGAAGAGATGACTATGAATCACTTTCCTGGATTCAAAGCATCGATTAATAAAATATAATAATTGAGAAATTTTGCATCTATCAATGAAAAAATTAAAAAAAATAACCTCAAGAACTATCTAAATAGTGACATCATCAACCATGCTAGAACATTAAAAAAACTCAAAAAATATCATTTACATAAACTATAAAAAATAAGACAATATGTATAAAGATCAAAGAAAAGAATTTTAATAATATATATTGAGAGATAAATAAATCATGATGATATCTTAATATAGGATCCTTAGGGAGATGAAAAAAGGCACAAATGGGACTCTAGGGGTCAGCTAGGGTGTGAAATAAAAAAATAAAATTTTGAACCATAGGGAATATGGATCATAATTTACATATAATACCTATGGGCCTTCACCATACAATATAGACCATGAATATGATCAATATCCACCAAGATGGGTTAGTAGCTATCATGCCTATGGATACATATCCCCAACCTCCCCTCAGAATCCCACCATGAAATAATGAAATTCTCCTCAAGGATTTAATATCACCATATCATGGTTCATGATGTAGAGATCACATACTATATATTTTCATTATTCCCTCTTAGCTCAACCTTTCCTTGAAAAAACATCACCATGAGTGAAAAAATGATTTTTCCAACCTCCCTATTTCTAATAAGAAAATTTATTAAGAACCACAACTATACCAAGAGTGATGTGGACTACCCCTTGCTAAAAAGGTAAATTCATCACATTTTATACCCATAACCATGGGTGATTCTTAATTCCTTATGTTACATAACGAAATCCTTGTTGTACTATTTCCTCTATAATATGAATTTAACTGCTAGTGTTCACTATAAACTAATATAGCTAGCTACTATAACCATAAATATTTAATAGGAAGGGAAATACCTCCTTCATGACTACCACAAGGGGTGTTTTATAACTAATAGTGCCAAATCTCAACTCCACACCTCTAGAACACCACCAAACATATTTTAAACAACAACCATGGCTGAAAAATATAATAGATTATATTAAAAGAATACATGATCCTATAATATATGATGAAAGTTATACAAATTCTATGAATGAATTTAATGAAATGGTAGATATGGATAAACCCTTTTTATTATTCTTATAATGTAAATTGTGATGTCCCAATTCGGGTACCATATGCCAATTCCTCAAGCCCATTTCCACAAGACCTAAGGCTTGTCCCCCTATACCCTAGTCACTACTGAGTAACAGTGAGGTTATAATATTTTTATGGGGATACTATACTATATTTATCAAAGAATCCTAATACTGGGAAAAAAAATAAAAAATATCCAAATTAGAGTAAACAATATCCATGATAATACCATAATAATCAATAATCCAACATCACATGATGAATCCAAAATAAGAAAATTTGACCATAAACCAAATCAGTAGTTCTGTCATTCCAAATAATTGTGTCAAATAGAAACCTAAAATAAATACATAATGATATCTCCTAGGTGGGTCCCAACATCATGCTTGGTTCCCACATCCATGCTTTATCCCAAATCCCAACTCATCCATCTAACACATGACTCTTTCACTTATCCTTTCCTGTAAACATGAAGTCTATTTGGGTAACGATCAGGCAGTCTGAGTAGGGCGTGAGTATAACTTACTAGGCCACCACAAATGTTGCTTAATGTAATATGAAGCCTATAAAAATTTATGTAGTTGTATAAAGGATAACATTTAAATGAAAAAGTTTTTTTCCAAATTTAATATTATTTAAATAACCATATAGGACCCCGAGTTCATAGTCACACTCAAACCAATCATACCTACTATGACTTGTGCTAGATTTTTAACCATAATACATAAGAATACAATGATCCATTCATTAATAGTCTATGAATATCCATTTAATTCCAATTTCACATTCATATGATGGGGACCTAGAGTATATGTCTAGTAACCCATGGTTATTTGGAGTAGCATTTCCTATCCCACAACTCAGTGATCACATGAAAATAAATATATATCTTAGTGTCCTAGAGAGGATGTATGGAACCCCATGGGAATTTGGATTATTAGTCCCTACAACAGAACTTGTTATTCAGACATTTCAAAATAATCACAAACCACATTTTCAAATTCATAACCCATTATCAAATTTTTTATAACCTGTTATTCAACAAAATTTATAATCCCATTATCCAAAAATTTTCAAAATTCCATTATCACACCAATTTAATTATCCCATTACTCAACAAAATACATAATCACATGAGAAAAATAAATAAGTTGAATCAATTTAAAATGTAATTTTCCAATTTTGAAATTAAAATTTCATAATTATAAACAACCAATTATAATCAAGAGTATGGGAATTGAAAATTAGAATACCTACATCTAGATTGTAGATGAAATATCACAAAATCATAACCCTCAATTCGATGTAGAATGATCTAAATCAAAATTGAAGAGTATATCCAGGATCAAACCTATGACCAAGAACCAAAGAAACTAGATTCATAAAAACCTATATCTAAACCAATTTCTAAAGGTGGAAATAATCCCTCCAAAATAAGAGAGAAATATGGGAGAGGGAGAGGAATCTAAAATTAGAAGAAATATCATACTATATATCCAAACTTCTTCCAATGAATCTTTTATTTTCTAAGAAAGGGGTTCAAGGAACCTTAAAACCCTATACAGATCCTCCAAAATTAAATAAAATCATTTAATAATTAAATGGTGTTATTAGGATTAATAACTAGAGGTTAGTTAATTTTAAAATAAAAATTCGGTGGTTTAAAATCTCACGTGCATGGTTTCAGTGGATAAGACACATAGTTTTACAAATAGTGAAAAACTACTATTTGGGTGCATGGTTATTACTTTTTGGACACACGATTTGACAAACTATATGTCAACCATGTAAATCATCTCTGTCCAAGGGTGAAAAATTTATGGAGGGAGGCCTCATGGTTTGGTAAAACAATGTGCTACCTATTATGGCTCCAAAAAGGGGTTTATAGTTTCCATGGGAAACCACATGGTTTTCCCTAACCATGCACCAATCGTGCACAACCACATTAGATTCCAAATTTACCAAAATTAACTGGAAACAACCCTAAATAAACACCCAACCAATGTTTAATAAAAATAAGGGTAAAAGATTACCTAAAAATGCTCATGAGGCATCTCCATATAGGTTGGGATCTTACAATCTACCCACCTTATAAAATATAATACTACTTTTGTACTCCCAAGTATCTCTAATAATTTGATATAAAAAGGTAAATCCACTATGCTTTCATATATGTTTTGTACTCAAATGTTTCCTCCTAAACACATCCATGCTGCCACAACACTCAGAATGTTAGAACAATCTTTCCTCGCAACACATTCCCACTATGATCCACAACACGAATCAGATGTTCCTTATAAGACGCATCATACTCAAGCTCAAAGTCATCAAAATAAATCACATGAGAAGGTCCATGGTGATACTAATGAAGTTATAACTCATTAAAAACATAGTTTATAACACTATATCTTTATGGAAAAGAGAATTGTTATTCCACTGGACTGATCCTCTCTACAATCTAAAATGTTCTAAAAAACATGGTCACCAACATGCCCTACCACCAAATCCTATGTTAACCCAATATTGATTACACATGAAGGAACACACTTTCACCAATAAAAACTCAAGAGGCTATAAAAATTGATAAACATAAATCAACTTCTTACTTTTAACTATATCCATACTTTTATGAATCAACTGAACATTCTTTGATGTCTCTTGCATGAGACTCTGTCACAAAAACTCTCACTCACATTCCTTTATCCAACATAGTGGTGACATGCATGGCCTTCCATAAATAGCCTCATAGAGTTTCATTTGAATATCCTCTTGATAGATGTTGTTATAGGTAAACTCAACAAGTTCTATGTGCTTCACCCAAGTCCCACTAATATCAAGGACATGTTCTCTCATCATATCCTCTAGCACCCATATAGTGCAATATAATTTCCCTTCTATATGTGGGAGGAAATCCATACTTAGAAAAAATTGGGTACCCAATGATTTTATAGGCCTTAATAGAAGCACATCGTAAAGAATGAATCATAGTCTTAAACAATGCCTTATGGAACCCCATCAAATAGACTATCTCCCGCACATACATCTCACCGAACTAGCCCATGGTAAATGTATCTAGGATAGGAAAGGAATTTTCTACCTTTGTAAAATGGTCCAAAAATACAAAAATAGTTTCATTCTTCTGAGGGTTCCTCAAAATACCCACCAAAATGTTCATGGAAACATCTTCCCACATTCATTATGGAATGGGAAAATGCTGTAGAAATCAATCTTGTAACTTATGCTTGAAATTCAAATACTGAAAGGTGTATCATTGTGTTACAAAACCTACAATATCCCCTTTCTTGCATGGGCACTAATATTTTTGATGTTGGTCATGGTACATTTAGGTAAAACTAGGATTCACAACCCACTTCAAGGAATGAAACTCATGTATTATCTCTTCATGCATGAACATAAGAACAACAAAAGAATTTCAGACATAGATGATATAATCCTCATATATAGTCCAATCGTACGGTGATTTCCCACCTTAAATGACTTCCATCAAGGCCAATAACTCATAATAATCACACTTCCACTTCTAGATATTGATTAGAAGTGTGGACTCAACTGATAAGGATACAATGGTCTTCTAGTCATGGCCCTATAGAAACTCAAAATGCATCTCAACCACCAAGGTCATTATTTTCCACTCATAACTGGACTACCAAACTACATGAGTCTATATATCCATACTCAACGTGTTAGCAACATTTTTTCCCTTCACCATCATATAAGATAGCTCAAAATGAAATGACTGCATATACTAATACCACATCCATTGCTAGTGGTTCAAATATCATTGTAAGAAGATGTACTTATAGATCTTGTGAAAGGTATACAGGGTAAATTATTCTCCCAATAGGTGATTCCAACAACACATTAAGGCATAAAACACCACAACTTAATATAGATCATGTGTAGGGTAATTCTATTCATATGGCCTCAACTTCAATGACTCAAATTCTACTTCAATTCCTCTAAATAATTCTCACAATCTCTTGACTATTCAAACTCGATCCCCATATTAGTTATCCCAAAAGTGGTGCTTCCAAAGAGGATAATTTCGAGTGAAACCTTTGATAATAACCCACCATCCCTATAAATATTTGTATATCAAAAATATTCATGGATTACACTCAAGAAATTGCATACTTCACCTTCTTTGGTTCAACTAAAACAAATTCCTCATAGATGATGTGACCAAAAAAATGTACCATATCGATCTTGAATTGAAACTTAGATAGATTGGTGTATGGAAAATGATCTATTGGTATACATAGGATGATATAAATTTTTTTTCATGATTATCATGAGTATTGGAGTAAAAAAAGATGTATTATACAAAAATAGCCCAAAACTAATCCATGTAAGGGTGAAATATTTACCTCTTTGTGACTATAAACATAGGCAGATAATTATTCATCCTGAACTACATAATGATGAACTCATATAGACTGTTACTTATTCTACCCATAAACCATGGTATATCAAAAGGTCTAACTCACAACTGATGATACCCCAAACTAAAGTCAATATTGGATAATAAAATTCACCTATTAGTTAGTAAAAGAGATAATTTATATAAAGAAAATGATATTTTTTTCTTCACTATCTTCTGGTTCAACTTTTGGTAATCAACACAGACAAATAATGTCCCTCTAACTATCTTGGAAAATGAAATGGGAGAACCCAAATGCAATGTACTTGAATAGAAAAATATATTATCCATAAATTCTTATATTTGACTCTTATGTTCCCGAAGCACTATTGGTTCCATTCTAGAAGGTTGTATAAAAACTGGTTCAGCTCCACACATGAGCTCAATTGTAAACTCGATATCCCAATTAGATGGAATCCCTAATAATTCCCCAGAAAATATTTTTGGGAGCCGATCCAATATGGGTGGAAAGACATAATGCTTCACACCCATCTTCTTCTAGAATAAGACAAGAATCATTGGTAGTGAGATACCCCAGTTTCTAATGAACTGTCCCTACATGGACTTCATAGATATCCCACTCTACACGAAGAACATAACTATTACCCTAGGAGATATAAATGTCATGCTCTTATGGTAACAAATAATGTGTGATAGATATGATACCATATAGTCTATACCCAAGATCATGTCAAAACCTAACATGTCATATATAGAAGGATAAAAAAATTATACTCCCCAACAATGATAAAACACAGCTTACGTAAACATATGTCCCACTATCATACTTCTAATAGTGTGTTGATCATCATAAACCCACTTAAAAACTCCACTGTCAAACTCAAAACATTCATAAGTTGGGAAAATATGAAATAATAAGTGGCTCCAATATAAAATTAATCAATAACAAAAGTATAAGCTATAAGAATAGTACCATTGGCTATTGATGGTCCAGCCTTGTTATCCATAAGTTCAGGCTGAAATACAAGAAATTATCCTACCCTCTACCCTATGATTCAATCTCAGTACCCTTAGATTAACAAATCTAATGATATGGTCACTATTTCCGTGAAGAACCACATCCACTACCTTGACCTCTACACTTATAATAACCCTAGCTTCTAAAATTATATAGGGTGGAACACCCCCTTTCAGGAATATGATTTGGCCTGGCTCCTCCATCACTACCCATCTGTCAAGGTTTTATGCATTAAATATATAAGTGATCCATTCCATAGGCAGATTGTAACTCCACCGGTGTTTTGGACCCTAGATAGGAATGTGACTTGATATACCAAACTAGATTATGTATACATAGTTACTTCTCCAAGCAACTAATTGTTCCCCCTGAACACTCTATTTTCTATTTTCCTATTTGATGTTCTCATAGAAGAGCTTAATACTATTAGAAAATTTATATCCATGTCATATAGTAGAAAACAAATATATTTATCTAGAATCTTTTTTCATGTTCCCCTTAGAAATGATATCCTTATTCAACACCATATAAAAATTCTTCAACCCAACGTTTTTAACATGGGATTTAATCTTACATTTATGTCTATTCTAAATTTTTTTTACAGAAATTTCCTCATATATTTCCAATGTTGGGACAAAGAGTTGAAAATCAGTGAAGCCAATATAATAGTCCATCATGGACGTACTCCATTGGGTCAACAATATAAACTACATTTTTTTCTCCTCCATAGGAATATATGTGTCAAAGTGTTCCAAGAACTTCTCCTAAAGATCATTCCACACAATGTTTTCTAGAATCCCATATTGAGTTTAAATATCCCACTAGAATGTTTCTGATCTGTGAAATATATAGATAATCAATTTTACTCTTCTCACCATATGAGTATCTAAAAGTTCAATGATTTTCTAGATAGACTCAATATAGAACATAGTTTCATCAGGTCCACCCACTCTAGTGAATGACGGATGGTGCTACAACTGGAACTCCCATATGTGGTCATAAATATTTTGCATGACCCACCCTGGGTTTGTATCCATGAAATAAAAAAAAACAAGATGTGTTCTCAAATAACAAATCTCTAGTTCCTTTACTCAAAACTATTATAGCCTCTAGTTCCATTGTTGGAGTCACATTTCTATCCATATCATCCTATTATCCTATCAAATAAAATCATCATAGAGGAATGTATCAATAATGAAAAACACTCATCTTAGGACACATAAAACATTATTTTAAAATTAATTTATGTTAGATTGACATAAATATATAACATGTCATCCCCCATACTCTACCACATGGTCAAAATTGAGGCACTATGACAACCCTAAACCATCCCTCAGTTGGGTCATGGATAATATAATGTGAAACACATTCACATGTCATGGTTTCCCCATAGACAACCATTTATCCATTTTAAATTACAGCAGTTATAATCATTAACAATTATAAATTTCTTATTAGGAACCATCTCATTTTAAAAAAGATCAAAAAATAAGGAATATCATTTTTACTACCAACACATACCCAAAACTAACTTTTCTGGGTATTCCATAAATGATGCTTATCACATGAAATCATGAGTACCTATAATGATGCATGTATAATCAAATTCTATGATACACTAGTACATGAGTATGCTTTATGAAAACAATAATATCACACAATAAGTGAATCACCCATGATGAAATGACATAAAACTATAAATGAAAAAACAAATAACAACAATCCCACCCTGGTTACTTTAGTTTTTCCCTATAATGGGTTAGCTACTCCCATGCTTGATCTCTTGACCATGGCTTGAATCATCCACGTCTCTTGTCAAACTTTCCCATACAGTAAGATAACTGAAATGAAAATAAAAATCATATGATTCCACATTATTATGTATGGACCTAGGTTCCACATGTCAGTGTCCTGGGCCGGTTTTCCAAATGACCTTAGGAATAACTCCCCATACACTAGAGGCTACTGACTAATAATGAGGGTATAATAAGTAACATGTGGAGACTATACCCACATTATCATATAAAACCAATAGTGGAAATAAATATATAATATCTAAATGATAATAAACAACAACCATAGTTATAACATAATCAACAATCATTCAACACCACATGATGAATCCCAAATAGAAAAATATGGACATAATCCAAATCAGTAGGTATTCCATGAAAAATAAGTGTCAAGTATCAAATTCAAACCCAAAATAAAGGCATACTAATAACTCACGGGTGGGTCCCAACATCATGTTTTTCCCTCTTCCATGATACATCTCGAATCCCAAATAATCCATCTAATATAGGGCTCTTTCCCTTATCCTATATTATAAACATAAGGTTTATTTGGGTACCGATCAAAAAACCCAAGTAGGGTGTGAGTACAACTCAAAAAGACACCACCAATTATATCTAAAGTAATATACAGTATATAACAATTTATGAAATTGTATGAGGGATTAGGAATTAATTACAATCTAAATAGTTTTCACATTTAATATTCTTTAAATGACAACATATACCCCTAGGTTCATGGTGACACCCAAACTAATCATACTTACTTTAGGAAATTTCGGAGTTTGATCCATACTCTATAGGGATACCACAATCCATTCATTCATGGTATATCATTATACACCTAATTCTAATTTGGAATTCATATGATAGAGTCCTAGAGAATCAGTTTGGAACCCCATGTGTATTTATAGTAGTAAAACCTATCCCAAAACATCATTGTCTCATAAAAATACATATATATATATATTGGGGTGCAGAGCAGTAGTGTGGAAACACATATGTAATTAGAGTAGCAGTCCCTATCCCACAACTTGTTGTTCATATCATCAAAAAAATCACAAACCATGGTTCTACATTCATAACCCATTATAAAAAATGTTTATAACCAGATATTCAACCAATTTTAGAATCCCACTATTAAACAAATTTCATAATCCAATTATTCCAAAAATTTCATAATCCCATTATTCAAAACATTTCAGAATCACATGGTAAAAATAAAATAATTAACTCAATTTAATATTAAATTTCCTAATGTGGAAATTGAAATTTCATAATTACATACAACTAATTACAATCAAGACTATATGAATTGAAAAGTAGACATCATACCTCAAGGTTGCTGATAGACCCTTTTAAAATCATATCCCTCAATTCAGTGTAGAATGATCAAAATCACAATGGCAGATGAGATCTTGGATAAATCCTAGGATTAAGATTGAAAGAAAAAAGATTCAACAAAACCCAGATCAAAACAAATTAATAAAATAGGAAATAATCACCCCAAAATAATAGATAAATATAGAATAGAGAGAGAGGAATATAAATGAGGAAGAAATATCTTACCAGAGAGCCAAAATTCTTCCACTGAATATTTGATTCACTAAGAAAGCAGTTCAAGGAGGCTTGGAACCCTCCCAAAATCCTCCATAACTGAATAAATTTGTGTCAATACAAAATAGATTGATTATGGTTAATAAATGTGAATTTTGGTTTTTTAAAATAAAAAATTTGTGGTTTAAAATCCAACGCACATGGTTTTACTAGGCGGAGGTGCATGGGTTTTCAAACTATGGCATTTTACCATAAACCCCTACTCATAGGGTGCAAGATTACATCTAAGTGGTAATATGGTTTGACTAATTATGTTCAAGCCATATAAAAACCCACTGTCTGAGGGTGAAATGTTTGGGGAGGGAGGCCACATGGTTTTCGAAAACCGTAGGCCACCTACTATGGCTCAAAAAATGGGCACACAACATCCTTGGGAAACTATATGGATTTCTATAACCATAATGAAACCATTCATAGTCCCATGGGCTTCCAAATTTACCAAAATTCACCTAAAGCAATCCCAAAGAAATAACCAAAAATGGTATAATCAAAACAAGTGTAAACGAGTCACTAGAAATGAGCACAAGGAATCTCCATAATGGTCAATATCTTTCAAAAATAGAAAATATTATTAGAAATATTTCATTCCAAAAATAAAACTTATGGGTATTTTATAAAAATTATAATAATTTTATGTTATGTTTTCTCAAGTAATAAATGTGTTGAATTAGTTACCATTCACTATACATTCAAACTATTAATAGGATTAACTATAATTCCGTAGTAATACAGAAATGTTTTATTTAACTAGTTTAAAATATTTAATCAGGATATATATTCATCTTATTTTAATATATCATGTGAAATTAATTTTTATTAAGAGAATTCTTTTTTTGACTTTCTTAGTGGAGGAAGTAAGGTTTATTATATCATAAATCCATTAAATGCATTGAAAAAAGTCCTATAAGCATATATGAATATTTGTTATCTAATTATTTTGGTATTTAATTTAGTATTAGTTGATAAAATAATTTTTATGATGTTTAAATGTAAGAAAATACTAATTTTATAGTTAGATATGGGTTATTTAATAATTTTTTAATGAAAATATAAAATTATAATATAGTTTTCTAAACTAATGAAATATAATTTGGAATGCTACTTGTAGGTGAAATTATAATTGTTTTCTTGGAATAATGGTTATTCAAAGTCCTTATAAGAAGAATATGTGATCAAATACATATCAGATTTAGGTGTTATGTAGATTTCCCAAGGATAAAAGACATATTCTCTACACCAATTGATAATAGACAAATATACACAAATTATAATAGTAAAATTATATGAAATGTTAAAATTTATAGAAAAATTGTTGTGGTTACTAATCACTATGATATTATAATAACGCTTCGGAGAATACATGGGTACATTTATTGTAAAATAGTGTATAGATTCTTTTGTTTTAAAAATATTCGGGTGAAATTGATTTATTTTAGTGATGATCCTAGAGAAGACTTTTATTTGGAGTAAAATAAAATAATGATTTGTGGTTTCTATTTTATGTGGAAAATTTATTATCAATAATCTGAACACATGTAGATTATATTAAATAATATCAACAATATATGTCATTTTTCTAAAGGAATCATAAATTAAAGTATATGGGAAATTAATATTATACACTTACCAATATATATTATGCTAATATTAGTTCCATAAATTATATAAAAATCCTATTATAACTATCTATGATAAAAATAATAAAAAAACAATATCCTTCAATGGAAAATAAAATAGGGAAAATAATATTTAAATTTTTACTATCTATAGATAAACGATAATATTATTCAATAAAAAATTAAATCTCTGAAGGGATGTATTTAAATTGAATTTCTTTATCCTTGGATTTATAATTAAACCAATATATTGAATGAAAATTGATGTTTCAATATTCCCCAACTAACTTAAACAAAATAATTCTACTATTAGATTTATCTCAATAGATATTCAATTAATTTGTAAATTTAATGATAAAGATATGTTCAAGAAATGGTTGAGTAATTTAGATATTCATTTTAATATTAAAATCCATAATTATTTTTAATAAAATAAAAATAAATACTTTATATTAGTTATAAGTAATATTAATTAGTGTTTGTATTTGAAATATAAAAAAATAAATTTATATATGATAAATTCTTGTCAAAATTTTGATGAGTGAAAGGAATTTTTGGTTGATAATATAAATTAATTAGCACATAGAAAATGAATTTGTGGATATTAGAAGATAAATAATGGGTAGTTTTGATAAAATTAACATATACAAAATTATAAACACACACACATTAATGTTCGTCAATGTTACATTGGCATTGATCGATTCAACCATATAGAGAGGTGGTAAATCCATGTAGGAAATATTAAAACAATAAAAACATTTTTTTATTTTTTATCTATAAACCTATGAATATGAATATGTCAAAAAGTTCATCTCATATTAGGAAAACATTCAAGAAGTATAAAAAAATGTGTTTAAGTCAAAGAACAAATATTTATACATGGATCAACCATAATTTGTATGAGAGTCCTTAGACTTTTTCCATCATTATCTCACAAACATGAATGATCATTTCTTAACTATAAAAAATTATGGGGAGGTGGAACTGAACACTTTCATCATCCAAAAAACCTTGTTACATGCATGATTCCATTTGGAAGAGTAAGAGAAAACTCTTGGATCATTGGAAACATGAACCAATAATCCCTTCTTCAAATAAAAATATTTAGTTTGACCACCATGAATTATTTACAATAATATAGCACAAGTTTATTTAAAAGATGATAAAATTATGATATCCAACCTCAATTATGTGGTAATGATCAAATGGATTCTAATTTTATGTTATATAATAATATCCTAAATTGTATCACATGTTTTCTTAAAAAATATATATAATGAATATATATAATATATTTATAAAAAACCTACTAGTCAAATATTCTTCATATCTTTAAAAAAGTATTCTAATAAATACATCATTGGTATTATCAATCGATTGATAAATAAATTATTTAACATCAGTACATTTTTTGTATATCATTTATCTTCAATTTTAAACAACTGATATTTTTCATAAATAACTCAACCATAAATCACAAGGATATCATTCTAATGTTAAATCATAGAAATCATCCTTAATCTTAGTATTATGAATATTAACTTAAAATTACATAAAATTATAAAATGATAATATTTTAATAATTGGATCTCTATTAAATAATGTAAATAAATCTTTCCAAATCCCTATAAATATAAAAAAAATATCTTCTCAAGACATCATTTCAAATCTCTTTAAAAAGTACACATATAACTCTCTATGAATATTTATTTCAGCATTCCATATTATTAAAAAAAAATTGGAAAGTCTTCCATGTATGCATGTTCATAAGAAAATATATTATTTTGTTGAAAATCATTATCTCATAGAACAATGTCTTTAGTTATAGATCAATTAATCATAATATTATATTCTTACAACTATGATTTTTTTTGAATTGTTGATGAAAAAAATCATCATCTCATTTCAATATTACAGTTCACTAGAGGATAAATTTTAATTATATGGGACACATATAAGTTTATTATAAATCCATTAAAAACCTCATGATAATATTTCATAACAAAAAAATTTAATCTTACATGAGCCTCTATAGTATTGTTTTAATCCAGTGAAGTATTATGATACTCAAACATATCATAATTTTACTCTTAGAAACCAAACATTCATTTTATTATTATATATATATCCTATTTAGTCATACATACCCTTCCAAAAAATTGAATTACTCTTAACGATGTCATGAAGGCTTAAGATTATTCTGTAATGTTCTGAACTGACTTACCCTTGAACCACTAGATGGACCGGTCGCCACATGAACTCAAGCGCGTCGTCCCATACACTAGAGGTTTCCAACTTTTAGCGAGAGTATATGGATAGTTAGTGGGGAGACTATAACCCCGTATTAAAAGTGCATAATGGAAATATATAATAAACTCAGGCAATAATTGAAGAAGATGAAAAAAATAATCAATTGAATAATAAAAATGGCCAACACCAGTTTCTATAAATGCATGGATGTCATAGTGATATATATTAGAAAGTAGTAAAAAAACAACATTATTTGAATTCCAATATAGAAATAAATAAAATACATAATTCCCTAAGGGTGATATCTAGGATAATCCTGAGCTCCCACTTAGTCCTTTGATCCTAACTCCCAATTACAAGTAACAGCCAGAAGAAAAAGTCCATAGTCCTGCAAACAAGAAAGTCTACTCTGGTACCCTAGTGCAATAGAGACCCGAATAGGATGTGAAATATACATCTCAGTAGGATAGGACCACTGGTTTTATAGCTTAAACTAGACAATGCAATGCTACAAAAGGTGTTCAGATATAACAATGCAACAAAGAAACTGAATAAATAACCAAAAACCCATCATGGTTCTAGAGGTACACCTGACTACAATACCCACTTCAGCTCGTAGCTAGAATAAGAGCATGCACAAGATTCATACAAGCATATTTATCAAGAAAAAATACATGTTAACACTTTACCAATTATGCTCCATTTTACCATTTATTATCTCCAAGGTTCCCATGATTCCCCATACCTCAATACTAACATTGTCTCATTCCATAATTCTAATCATTCTTGACCTTTATTTATTTAATCACATGTAAGATGGGTTTGATACACATCTCTCATTCATTTCATAATTCTTTATTTTCATTCATTTTGTGTTTTAACACCATGTCAGACACCCCAATTTTCATTTCGTGTAGATCTCCATGTCTAACTGTAGAGACCCAAAGCTTGATGTACATGGACATTACATTACTTTTTCGGAATACTTAGTAAATAACAAAAAAATACACACACAAGGATCGTAATAGTTTAGTGTCTTTGGAAACTCGGAACGTAATCTTCTAATCGTGGTGAAAGATCTCCAATACCACCCATAAAGATCTTCCCCTTTTTTTACCTAAAACCTTTCTATATATCCTGGGTAAAAGAAAACATAAATGAGTGAGCTCAAATGCTTAGTAAGGGTAAACAAAAGAAATATAAATCTCATCGTATACACAAGCACATAAATTTTGGAAATCTTAACCTGCAAAAGAGATCATAATTTCATAACATGGGATAAATCATGGCAGTAAAATGTAATCACAATAATCATAACTTAAAACATGAAACTTTGTGGAATACACACATAATCATAGAGAATCTTTTCTTGTTATTCAAGACTCATTTCCAAGACTATCTTAGTGGACAAAGTCCCTTTCTGAACCGAGTCACCCTCGTTCCAGTCCTATTTCACTGAACCGATATAACCTACCGTTCCAGCCCTGTCTATCTCAAGAGATATAAAATCTTTACCCAATTCATTGGAGGGAGATATAGGTCCCACCCATCTTATAATGAATCCTTTCTTATGTGTGCCACATAATCATAAACCATACATCATAGCGTAACCCATGTAATAAAAATGGGATTCTTAAACAACATGACATCATAAAACAATTCATATAAGATAAAGGAATTCATAAAAATGTTTCCATCACAACATAATCAAATCCATGTAATAATAGGGATAAAAACAAAACCCTTTTATTATCTTAGATGGAAAATAATTTTGATAAAATACTTGAACTCCATTCTTGAGGAAAATATCCTTTCTACTTCAAAAACATTTTTCATTTCATAACATGTCATACGACTTTAAAATAAAAGAAGTTGATTAAAAATAAACTTAAAAACTTGTAAAGGAAGCTTCTTGGAAATAATGTTTTTAAAATCCATTCATGCCGTATAAGATAAAAAAAATTCTTCTCGTACTTTTGTCGGAAAAGTCAAAAAAAAGTACCTCGTACGAAAAACGACAAAAGATTCCTTTCATATCTTTTACTAAAAACTCACCGAAGGGTAATATAGTATTTAAACAATTGTAGGTGGATGGAAATAATATTACATATTGATGAAACATGGATGTGGATGATAAAATACACCCCAGTAAATACTTACGAATAAACAATCTCGGATAAAAATGAGATTGTGATATTTCCCTTACCTTAAGTCCGATTTGCTTCGTAAGTGTCCGAACCTCCTTTATAATGATTTAAATAATGTCATTAACTTATTAAAGAATCGTATTAATTGTTATGATATCATATATGGTTCACTTATGACTTTATATTACCCGTTCTATTGTAAATTCCATGTTAAAGAAGCGTTTTGGGTAAAATCGTTTCATTTATCGTAGGTGTTTGGACTTGTTGTTCTTGACATTATTATTACTTATATCATGATTTACTTACTTCCAGAATATAAAACATGATTTATATATCATATATATTCAGTATATATATATATATATATAATAGATAGATAAAAGAAATGAAACACACAGTTCATGGAGACGGTAGTCCGTACGTACGCATGAACGCTGTTTTCCTTTCCCTATTGTCTTGAATGGAAGTAAGTAGATGACATACATATATACATAAATCCAGTAGCTTTATAATGTCATATATTTCATTATTATTGCTTATATATACTTTATAATCATTCTTAAATGGTTAACATGGAGAATGAATCTCATCGCGTCGTGGAGACTGTAGTCCGTACGTACGCACGAGCGATGATATCATTCTCATGATCGTGAACTTGTGTTGAAGTGTATGTATACTATTTCAGTATCAATATAAATTTATAATAATCATATATAGTTACTCATTATACCATTATACCCATCCAATTAAGGTGGTGGCAGAAAATAGATTACACCACGGCGTGGAGACGGTATTCCGTACGTACGCACGCGCGGTGATTTCCTTTTTCCGTAGGATGGATAGAAGGTTAATTAGAGTTGTTTCATATTTATAATAACATATAAGTATATAAAAAATACTGATGTTATTACATTATCATGAAACAACTAAAGAAGAAGAAGTTGAAGAAGAAAGAAATTGAAAAAGATCGGTAATGGATATTACCTCTTCTTTGGAACGCCTCTTTGAATCCTTCACTTAGGGTACTAAGATTGGTCTTTGAAGAAGACCAGGACCTCTAGGATTATTCTAGGGAAGTGGAGAAGGGATTTTGGCAGGCTTTGGCCGAGCTGGAGTGCTAAAATTGGTGTGAGGAGGAGGGGGAGGAGTTTCCCTTTTATAAGGGAGGAGAGGGGCACCTTAGGAATATCTCAAAATATTATTTTATATTAAAGTCAAAATCGGTTTATAATTATTCCAAAGGGTCTTATTTAGAAGCTAAAGTGGGGATGGGTCGAAATACTATCAACAAATAGGATTTAGACAAGTTTAGGGTATTATTTTAACCTTATCAATTAGATTTAACTCTAAGTTAAATAATTTAACTTTTACCGTGTCTTTTTGTTTTCTTACACTATATGGTTAATAAACTTACTATATGAACCCAAAAGAACCCCAAGTTGTTTATTATTAATATATATAATCTTATCTAAGTCATTTGGCCGAACCATGTATTTTTAGTAATAAAATAACAATTAATAATATAATATATGTTTTAAAAACTATTTTATGTTAATTTTGACACTATTTGGTACATTATTTTTATGAAATTCATAACAGAATTATAAGTTCGAACCAAGTTACTTAAATCAACAATAACATGTCATATTAACCTATAAAATTAGTGTAAGTCATACAAAGTCTCAAATTACATTTATTTGGGCATTTATAACATCAATTATGTCAATATTTCATTAATAAGACAATTACTCCATCATCTTTCTGTCATAATAAATGATAATTATTTAATCCCTAAAAATTCTTAATAAATTCCTATGATGTAGGTAATTGTATTAGCTTTCTGTAGACTATTCATTTACTATGTTTCATGAAGTTTATCACTAGATTAAAATTATTATACTTATAAGATTTAATAAAGTGACATGTTGTCACATTCTTTGGTTTTAATAATAATTAAATTATTTTCATTGAAAAAATTTAATTAAATTACTCTAATCCGACCCTTAGGTGATATGGATCGTTTTTTAGTCATCCAATAGGATTTTGACATTTGTTAGGGTAATTTTAAAATATTATATTTACCCTTAATTACCCGATTTACCTTTAACTATGGTAAATAAAATTTACCGTAGTTACTATTCATAATTACCAAAAATAAAAATTATCCTATTAATATAATTTGGACCCAATGATTCCAAATATGAAATCCATTTTTTAAAATTCAAAACACAGAAGTTGCAGAAATTAATTTAAAATTAACCCCGTTGTCGAATAAAAACGGGTTTTTGTTTAAAACATTGCAAAAGATTGAATTGATTTAACCTAAGAATTTAAGATAAAATCAATGCTAATGACATACATTATTTTAAATGGTAAAAATATATTCTATTTATACTTTAAAACCATTAAATATTATAATTTAACCACATAAGATATTACGATGAAAAAAGTTGTTTTTAATTAAAATATAGCGTGTTTTTACTATTCATTAAAATGTGAAAGTTACCAGAATAATATGAAAATTTTATCTAAAGTAAATTTTTGTTTCTTGATTCCAAAAAAGAATTTTATTTTGTCAAATTGAACTTATAAACATGTCAAAACCATATTTAAAGTGGGTGCGCCATCAAAAGGCGGCAAAACTGCATTTTTTGAAAAATACTTATTTTACCCGAAAAATTTATTTTGTTCTTATACCATGTTCTAGAAATGTGTAAGATGAATAATAATGTTATAAAATTCAAAATTTAGTTAATACTATTCATAACGGCTAGTTCATGACAATATTATAATAATATAACATTGTTTATTAAAACCCGGTATTGCGTACAACACACGCTATCGAGGAAGGTCGCAATTGCGTGTAATGCAAGCCAAGTCAGGGTTGCGTGTTGTGAAAGAATCCTTCGTTGTTTCGTATAACAGAATCCAACCATATTTCATTTATACATTTAATATATATATATATATACTCAATGTTGCGTAGAATAACTATTATCAAAATTGTGTGTAACACGGTCCAAGAATAGTGTTGTGTATACTGCAAGCTAATACGGTGTTGCGTATAGCGCAAGGTAATCTTTGTATAGAATACAACATAAGACATTAATGAAATTAAAATAATATTTTTCATAAAATCTCGGGGTGTTACATTCTACCCCCCTTAAAATGAATTTCTCCCTCGAAATTCGTCGGGGTTATAAATGGTTTACTATTTGAAAGTTCCTTTGAATGAAACCCACATCGTAAAAAGTAATACCAAAACTTATCTTTAAAAACAAAAGTATGAAATGTAACAGTTACCCAAATAAACTAATCACTGGGTTTCCCCATAGGTGAAAATATGGATATGGAAGAGAAATCTAACCATCATGTTCTGATGGAGAGTGGTGGAGAACATGGCTATGGAAAAGCTAGCCATCACAAAGCCATAAATTTGTGATGATCTAAGGTACCATCTGATTCATCAGATATAAGAGCACTAAGACAACATTTTTGGTTTTCAAGATCATTTCCCTAAAGTTGATGAAATTGGAATTAGAAGAAATACTTTCGTGATTTTGGTATAATCTCACCGTTTGTCGTTCTTTGGACAATTTCCACTTCATCTCTTAATGAAATGAAGCTGAATTTGTCATTCGTGATGTGTTAGCAGATCATGTGATAGAATGATGGGTCATTCCATCTGTCTCAAACAAATGGTTAGAAAAGTTATCAAAAAATACAGAAGTCCATCTATAGTGATATTAATCATATATGGTTCCTAAAACGAACTTATACTTCACATATCATACTGCTTAATATAATAAAACTAGTTTCTACTAAATAGGGACTTCCTATGGGTCAGTGGTAGGCGATAAAGGCCAGTCGCACTTCGGTTTTGGGTTCGATTCCCACATCCTTGTCCGACGCGATGGGCTGTCGCCCGTCCTGCAGGTTTTCATTTTTCTAAAACTACATTACTATAACATAACATAAATAATATCAAAAAAAAATTTCTATACTTAAACAATACTAACTTATGGTTAACATAATCCATTACAATCATTAGGATTATCTAAAATACATCGGTCCAAGCTCATAGTATAAAGAAAATGATTACTTGAAATGTCGCCAACCAAGCATGTGAATACCATCATTTATCCCCCATATATCTTGTTGGTCACATTCCAATCATGCGAATACCTTAATGATGTATTCTCTTGAAAAAAAAGAATACCCATTAAACCTTAGTGAAAACATGAATGCTGTCAAAAGTTAACTCTTTCCACATACCAAAATCCAAAAATTCTATATATTCAAACCATGATATAACCTTCTCCTTATATCAGTCATGAGCTCATGAATACTATCAAACATTTAATTTTCTCCTTATCCCTTCATTATGCGCATATCATCTACATTCCAAAAATATCTGAATAACCTTTCATGGATACTGGTAACATTAATCAGACAACAGTGTAACAATCCTTACATGTCTCTTTATTCCATAGTACCATGCGATTACTTATACAACATTACACATGATAAACATGTAATCATTCCACTACATTCTTAAACCATTGACCGAGCTTCAATAATTATTTCATCTCACATATCATTTGTAGTCTCTTCATCATCATCCACATAAATACTTCCCATACGACCATACTGATTATCTTCATGAGACTTTCCCTTAGGGCATTGGTTTGCATAATGCCCGTACATTCCACATTTAAAACATTTAACCATTGTTGATGTCGTAGCAATACCATTATCCTCATCCATGTTGTTAACTGAACCTTTTCCTTTGCATTTACTTGCTTTGTGTCCTTCTTTTCCACACCCAAAGCATCTTCCAGTTCCTTTGAAACATTCTCCTTGATGCCTCTTCCCACATGATTTACATAGGGGAAATTGAACTTTCTTTCCTCTATGATCTTCATGAAACTCCATCTTTCTCTTATTAGCCGAGTCAGGAAACTTACCAAATTTTACTTTATTGATCATATTATGAGATTTCTGATTCAGCATAATAATGATGTTTGGACTTCCAAATCCCATTTCATTGTGAAGAATATCATTCCATTGTCCATCATATCCTCCATTATCGTGAATCATCTTGTTTCCATCCATTTTCTAAAACCCAAAAAAGAATAGTGTGAGAGGAAAAAATCATGCTAGGGAAAACAACATAATAAAGGGGGAGTACCCTTAGTATCTAACATCTTATGTTAAATTCTATGATCGTTACCGTAGTTCTAGGATTGTGTCCTATACGTATACTTATCCTTAGGGACATCCATAGACATACCTTATAAATATCTCTAGGGATCTCACTAAAGTTCTCGCATCCTAGTTTCCAAAGGTTGACTAAACCTTTCCTCTGATACCAACTGTAGAGACCCGAAGCTTGACGTACATGGACATTACATTACTTTTGCAGAATACTTAGTACATAACAAAAAAATACACACACAAGGATCGTAATAGTTTAGTGTCTTGGTAAACTCAGAACGTAATCTTCTAATCGTGGTGAAAGATCTCCAATATCACCCATAAAAATCTTCCCCTTTTTTTTACCTAAAACCTTTCTTTATATCCTGGGGAAAAGAAAACATAAAAGAGTGAGCTCAAATGCTCAGTAATGGTAAACAAAAGAAATATAAATCTCATCGTATACACAAGCACATAAATTTTTGGAATCTTAACCTGCAAAAGAGATCATAATTTCATAACATGGGATAAGTCATGGCAGTGAAATGTAATCACAATAATCATAACATAAAACAAGAAACTTTGTGGCATACACACATAATCATAGAGAATCTTTTCTTGTTAGTCAAGACTCATTGCCAAGACTATCTTAGTGGACAAAGTCCCTTTCTGAACCGAGTCACCCTCGTTCCAGTCCTGTTTCACTGAACCGGTATAACCTACCGTTCCAGCCCTGTCTATCTCATGAGATATAAAATCTTTACCCAATTCATTGGAGGGAGATATAGGTCCCACCCATCTTATAATGAATCCTTTCTTATGTGTGCCACATAATCATAAACCATACATCATAGCGTAACCCATGTAATAAAAATGGGATTCTTAAACAACATGACATCATAAAACAATTCATATAAGATAAAGGAATTCATAAAAATGTTTCCATCACAACATAATCAAATCCATGTAATAATAGGGATAAAAACAGAACCCTTTTATTATCTTAGATGTAAAATAATTTTGATAAAATACTTGAACTCCATTCTTGAGGAAAATATCCTTTCTACTTCAAAAACATTTTTCCTTTCATAACATGTCATACGACTTTAAAATAAAACAAGTTGATTAAAAATAAACTTGAAAACTTATAAAGGAAGCTTCTTGGAAATAATGTTTTAAAAATCCATTCATGCCGTATAAGTTAAAAAAACATTCTTCTCGTACTTTTGTCGGAAAAGTCAAAAAAAGTACCTCGTACGCAAAACGACAAAAGATTCCTTTCATATCTTTTACTAAAAACTCACCGAAGGGTAATATAGGATTTAAAAAATTTTAGGTGGATGGAAATAATATTACATATTGATGAAACATGTATGTGGATGATAAAATACACCCCAGTAAATACTTACGAATAAACAATCTCGGATAAAAATGAGATTGTGATATTTCCCTTACCTTAAGTCCGATTTGCTTCGTAAGTGTCCGAACCTCCTGTATAATGATTTAAATAATGTCATTAACTTATTATAGAATCATATTCATTGTTATGATATCATATATGGTTCACTTATGACTTTATATTACCCATTCTTTTGTAAATTCCATGTTAAAGAAGTGTTTTGGGTAAAATCGTTTCATTTATCGTAGGTGTTTGGACTTGTTGTTCTTGACATTATTATTACTTATATCATGATTTACTTACTTGAAGAATATAAAAAATGATTTATATATCATATATATTCAGTATATATATATATATAATAGATAGATAAAAGAAATGAATCACACAGTTCATGGAGACGGTAGTCCGTACGTACGCATGAACGCTGTTTTCCTTTCCTTATTGTCTTGAATGGAAGTAAGTAGATGACATACATATATACATAAATCCAGTAGCTTTATAATGTCATATATTTCATTACTATTTCTTATATATACTTTATAATCATTGTTAAATGGTTAACATGGAAAATGAATCTCATCGCGTCGTGGAGACGGTAGTCCGTACGTACGCACGATCGATGATATCGTTCTCATGATCGTGAACTTTTGTTGAAGTGTATGTATACTATTTCAGTATCAATATCACTTTATAATAATCATATATAGTTACTCATTATACCATTATACCCATCCAATTAAGGTGGTGGCAGAAAATAGATTACACCACGGTGTGGAGACGGTATTCCGTACGTACGCACGCGCGGTGATTTCCTTTTTCCGTAGGATGGATAGAAGGTTAATTAGAGTTGTTTCATATTTATAATAACATATCAGTATATAATAAATACTTATGTTATTACTTTATCATGAAACAACTAAATAAGAAGAAGTTGAAGAAGAAAGAAATTGAAAAAGATCGGTAATGGATATTACCTCTTCTTTGGAACGCCTCTTTGAATCCTTCACTTAGGGAACTAAGATTGGTCTTTGAAGAAGACCAGGACCTCTAGGATTATTCTAGGGAAGTGGAGAAGGGATTTTGGCAGGCGTTGGATGAGCTTGAGTGCTCAAATTGGTGTGAGGAGGAGGGGGAGGAGGTGCCCTTTTATAAGGGAGGAGAGGGGCACCTTAGGAATATCTCAAAATATTATTTTATATTAAAGTCAAAATCGGTTTATAATGATTCCAAAGGGTCTTATTTCGAAGATAAAGTAGGGATGGGTCGAAATCCTATCAACCAAGATGATTTAGACAAGTTTAGGGTATTATTTTAACCTTATCAATTAGATTTAACTCTAAGTTAAATAATTTAACTTTTACCCTGTCTTTTTGTTTTCTTACACTATATGGTTAATAAACTTACTATATCAAGCCAAAAGAACCCCTAGTTGTTTATTATTAATATATATAATCTTATCTAAGTCAATTGGCCGAACCTTAGATTTTTAGGAATAAAATAACAATTAATAATATAATATTTTTTAAAAAAACTATTTTATGTTAATTTTGAAACTATTTGATACATGATTTTTATGAAATTCATAAAAGAATGATAAGTTCGAACCAAGTTACTTAAAGCATCAATAACATGTCATATTAACCTATAAAATTAGTGTAAGTCATAAAAAGTCTCAAATTAAATTTATTTGGGCATTTATAACATCAATTATGTCAATATTTCATTAATAAGACAATTACTGCATCATCTTTCTGTCATAATAAATGAAAATTATTTAATCCCTAAAAATTCTAAATAAATTCCTATGATTTATTTAATTGTATTATATTTCGGGAGACTATTCATGTTCGATGTTTCATGAAGTTTATCACTAGATTAAAATTATTATACTTATAAGATTTAAGAAAGTGACATGTTGTCACATTCTTTGGTTTTAATAATAATTAAATTATTTTCATTGAAAAAATTTAATTAAATTAATCTAATCCGACCCTTAGGTGATATGGGTCGTTTTTTAGTCATCCAATAGGATTTTGACATTTGTTAGGGTAATTTTAAAATATTATATTTACCCTTAATTACCCGATTTACCTTTAACTATGGTAAATAAAATTTACCGTAGTTACTATTCATAATTCCCAAAAAAAAAGTATCCTATTAATATAATTTGGACCCACGGATTCCAAATATGGAATCCATTTTATAAAATTCAAAACACAGAAGTTGCAGAAATTAATTTAAAATTAACCCCGTTGTCGAATAAAAACGGGTTTTTGTTTAAAACATTGCAAAAGATTGAATTGATTTAACCTAAGAATTCAAGGTAAAATCAATGCTAATGATATACATTATATTAAATGGTAAAAATATATTCTATTTATACTTTAAAACCATTCAATATTATAATTTAACCACATAGGATATTACGATGAAAAAAGTTGTTTTTAATTAAAATATAGCGTGTTTTTACTATTCATTAAAATGTGAAAGTTACCAGAATAATATGAAAATTTTATCTCAAGTAAATTTTTGTTTCTTGATTCCAAAGAAGAATTTTATTTTGTCAAATTGAACTTATAAACATGTCAAAAACCAGATTTAAAGTAGGTGCGCCATCAAAAGGCGGCAAAACTGCATTTTTTGAAAAATACTTATTTTACCCGAAAAATTTATTTTGTTCTTATACCATGTTCTAGAAATGTGTAAGATGAATAATAATGTTATAAAATTAAAAATTTAGTTAATACTATTCATAACGGCTAGTTCATGACAATATTATAATAATATAACATTGTTTATTAAAACCCGGTATTGCGTACAACACACGCTATCGAGGAAGGTCGCGATTGCGTGTAATGCAATCCAAGTCAGGGTTGCGTGTTGTGAAAGAATCCTTCGTTGTTTCGTATAACAGAATCCAACCATATTTCATTTATACATTTAATATATATATATATATATACTCAATGTTGCGTAGAATAACTATTATCAAAATTGTGTGTAACACGGTCCAAGAATAGTGTTGTGTATACTGCAAGCTAATACGGTGTTGCGTATAGCGCAAGGTAATATTTGTGTAGAATACAACATAAGACATTAATGAAATTAAAATAATATTTTTCATAAAATCTCGGGGTGTTACATTCTACCCCCCTTAAAATGAATTTCTCCCTCGAAATTTTTCGGGGTTATAAATGGTTTACTATTTGAAAGTTCCTTTGAATGAAACCCACATCGTAAAAAGTAATACCAAAACTTATCTTTAAAAACAAAAGTATGAAATGTAACAGTTACCCAAATAAACTAATCACTGGGTTTCCACATAGGTGAAAATATGGATATGGAAGAGAAATCTAACCATCATGTTCTGATGGAGAGTGGTAGAGAACATGGCTATGGAAAAGCTAGCCATCACAAAGCCATAAATTTGTGGTGATCTAAGGTACCATCTGATTCATCAGATATAAGAGCACTAAGACAACATTTTTGGTTTTCAAGATCATTTCCCTAAAGTTGATGAAATTGGAATTAGAAGAAATACTTTCGTGATTTTGTTATAATCTCACCGTTTGCCGTTCTTTGGACAATTTCCACTTCATCTCTTAATGAAATGAAGCTGAATTTGTCATTCGTGATGTGTTAGCAGATCATGTGATAGAATGATGGGTCATTCCATCTGTCTCAAACAAATGGTTAGAAAAGTTATCAAAAAATACAGAAGTCCATCTATAGTGATATTAATCATATATGGTTCCTAAAACGAACTTATACTTCACATATCATACTGCTTAATATAATAAAACTAGTTTCTACTAAATAGGGACTTCCTGTGGGTCAGTGGTAGGCGATAAAGGCCAGTCGCACTTCGGTTTTGGGTTCGATTCCCACATCCTTGTCCGACGCGATGGGCTGTCGCCCGTCCTGCAGGTTTTCATTTTTCTAAAACTACATTACTATAACATAACATAAATAATATCAAAAAAAAAGTTCTATACTTAAACAATACTAACTTATGGTTAACATAATCCATTACAATCATTAGGATTATCTAAAATACTTCGGTCCAAGCTCATAGTATAAAGAAAATGATTACTTGAAATGTCGCCAACCAAGCATGTGAATACCATCATTTATCCCCCATATATCTTATTGGTCACATTCCAATCATGCGAATACCTTAATGATGTATTCTCTTGAAAAAAAAGAATACCCATTAAACCTTAGTGAAAACATGAATGCTGTCAAAAGTTAACTCTTTCCACATACCAAAATCCAAAAATTCTATATAGTCAAACCATGATATAACCTTCTCCTTATATCAGTCATGAGCTCATGAATACTATCAAACATTTAATTTTCTCCTTATCCCTTCATTATGCGCATATCATCTACATTCCAAAAATATCTGAATAACCTTTCATGGATACTGGTAACATTAATCAGACAACAGTGTAACAATCCTTACATGTCTCTTTATTCCATAGTACCATGCGATTACTTATACAACATTACACATGATAAACATGTAATCATTCCACTACATTCTTAAACCATTGACCGAGCTTCAATAATTATTTCATCTCACATATCATTTGTAGTCTCTTCATCATCATCCACATAAATACTTCCCATACGACCATACTGATTATCTTCATGAGACTTTCCCTTAGGGCATTGGTTTGCATAATGCCCGTACATTCCACATTTAAAACATTTAACCATTGTTGATGTCGTAGCAATACCATTATCCTCATCCATGTTGTTAACTGAACCTTTTCCTTTGCATTTACTTGCTTTGTGTCCTTCTTTTCCACACCCAAAGAATCTTCCAGTTCCTTTGAAACATTCTCCTTGATGCCTCTTCCCACATGATTTACATAGGGGAAATTGAACTTTCTTTCCTCTATGATCTTCATGAAACTCCATCTTTCTCTTATTAGCCGAGTCAGGAAACTTACCAAATTTTACTTTATTGATCATATTATGAGATTTCTGATTCAGCATAATAATGATGTTTGGACTTCCAAATCCCATTTCATTGTGAAGAATATCATTCCATTGTCCATCATATCCTCCATTATAGTGAATCATCTTGTTTCCATCCATTTTCTAAAACCCAAAAAAGAATAGTGTGAGAGGCAAAAATCATGCTAGGGAAAACAACATAATAATGGGGGAGTACCCTTAGTATCTAACATCTTATGTTAAATTCTATGATCATTACCGTAGTTCTAGGACTGTGTCCTATACGTATACTTATCCTTAGGGACATCCCTAGACATACCTTATAAATATCTCTAGGGATCTCACTAAAGTTCTCGCATCCTAGTTTCCAAAGGTTGACTAAACCTTTCCTCTGATACCAACTGTAGAGACCCGAAGCTTGACGTACATGGACATTACATTACTTTTGCAGAATACTTAGTACATAACAAAAAAATACACACACAAGGATCGTAATAGTTTAGTGTCTTGGTAAACTCAGAACGTAATCTTCTAATCGTGGTGAAAGATCTCCAATATCACCCATAAAGATCTTCCCCTTTTTTTACCTAAAACCTTTCTTTATATCCTGGGGAAAAGAAAACATAAAAGAGTGAGCTCAAATGCTCAGTAATGGTAAACAAAAGAAATATAAATCTCATCGTATACACAAGCACATAAATTTTTGGAATCTTAACCTGCAAAAGAGATCATAATTTCATAACATGGGATAAGTCATGGCAGTGAAATGTAATCACAATAATCATAACTTAAAACAAGAAACTTTGTGGCATACACACATAATCATAGAGAATCTTTTCTTGTTAGTCAAGACTCATTGCCAAGACTATCTTAGTGGACAAAGTCCCTTTCTGAACCGAGTCACCCTCGTTCCAGTCCTGTTTCACTGAACCGGTATAACCTACCGTTCCAGCCCTGTCTATCTCATGAGATATAAAATCTTTACCCAATTCATTGGAGGGAGATATAGGTCCCACCCATATTATAATGAATCCTATCTTATGTGTGCCACATAATCATAAACCATACATCATAGCGTAACCCATGTAATAAAAATGGGATTCTTAAACAACATGACATCATAAAACAATTCATATAAGATAAAGGAATTCATAAAAATGTTTCCATCACAACATAATCAAATCCATGTAATAATAGGGATAAAAACAGAACCCTTTTATTATCTTAGATGGAAAATAATTTTGATAAAATACTTGAACTCCATTCTTGAGGAAAATATCCTTTCTACTTCAAAAACATTTTTCCTTTCATAACATGTCATACGACTTTAAAATAAAACAAGTTGATTAAAAATAAACTTGAAAACTTATAAAGGAAGCTTCTTGGAAATAATTTTTTTAAAAATCCATTCATGCCGTATAAGTTAAAAAAACATTCTTCTCGTTCTTTTGTCGGAAAAGTCAAAAAAAGTACCTCTTACGCAAAACGACAAAAGATTCCTTTCATATCTTTTACTAAAAACTCACCGAAGGGTAATATAGGATTTAAACAATTTTAGGTGGATGGAAATAATATTACATATTGATGAAACATGTATGTGGATGATAAAATACACCCCAGTAAATACTTACGAATAAACAATCTCGGATAAAAATGAGATTGTGATATTTCCCTTACCTTAAGTCCGATTTGCTTCGTAAGTGTCCGAACCTCCTGTATAATGATTTAAATAATGTCATTAACTTATTATAGAATCATATTCATTGTTATGATATCATATATGGTTCACTTATGACTTTATATTACCCGTTCTTTTGTAAATTCCATGTTAAAGAAGTGTTTGGGTAAAATCGTTTCATTTATCGTAGGTGTTTGGACTTGTTGTTCTTGACATTATTATTACTTATATCATGATTTACTTACTTGAAGAATATAAAAAATGATTTATATATCATATATATTCAGTATATATATATATATAATAGATAGATAAAAGAAATGAATCACACAGTTCATGGAGACGGTAGTCCGTACGTACGCATGAACGCTGTTTTCCTTTCCTTATTGTCTTGAATGGAAGTAAGTAGATGACATACATATATACATAAATCCAGTAGCTTTATAATGTCATATATTTCATTACTATTTCTTATATATACTTTATAATCATTGTTAAATGGTTAACATGGAAAATGAATCTCATCGCGTCGTGGAGACGGTAGTCCGTACGTACGCACGATCGATGATATCGTTCTCATGATCGTGAACTTTTGTTGAAGTGTATGTATACTATTTAAGTATCAATATAACTTTATAATAATCATATATAGTTACTCATTATACCATTATACCCATCCAATTAAGGTGGTGGCAGAAAATAGATTACACCACGGCGTGGAGACGGTATTCCGTACGTACGCACGCGCGGTGATTTCCTTTTTCCGTAGGATGGATAGAAGGTTAATTAGAGTTGTTTAATATTTATAATAACATATCAGTATATAAGAAATACTTATGTTATTACTTTATCATGAAACAACTAAAGAAGAAGAAGTTGAACAAGAAAGAAATTGAAAAAGATCGGTAATGGATATTACCTCTTCTTTGGAACGCCTCTTTGAATCCTTCACTTAGGGAACTAAGATTGGTCTTTGAAGAAGACCAGGACCTCTAGGATTATTCTAGGGAAGTGGAGAAGGGATTTTGGCAGGCGTTGGCTGAGCTTGAGTGCTCAAATTGGTGTGAGGAGGAGGGGGAGGAGGTGCCCTTTTATAAGGGAGGAGAGGGGCACCTTAGGAATATCTCAAAATATTATTTTATATTAAAGTCAAAATCGGTTTATAATGATTCCAAAGGGTCTTATTTCGAAGATAAAGTAGGGATGGGTCGAAATCCTATCAACCAAGAGGATTTAGACATGTTTAGGGTATTATTTTAACCTTATCAATTAGATTTAACTCTAAGTTAAATAATTTAACTTTTACCGTGTCTTTTTGTTTTCTTACACTATATGGTTAATAAACTTACTATATCAAGCCAAAAGAACCCCTAGTTGTTTATTATTAATATATATAATCTTATCTAAGTCAATTGGCCGAACCTTAGATTTTTAGGAATAAAATAACAATTAATAATATAATATTTTAAAAAAAAACTATTTTATGTTAATTTTGAAACTATTTGATACATGATTTTTATGAAATTCATAAAAGAATGATAAGTTCGAACAAAGTTACTTAAATCATCAATAAAATGTCATATTAACCTAGAAAATTAGTGTAAGTCATAAAAAGTCTCAAATTACATTTATTTGGGCATTTATAACATCAATTATGTCAATATTTCATTAATAAGACAATTACTGCATCATCTTTCTGTCATAATAAATGAAAATTATTTAATCCCTAAAAATTCTAAATAAATTCCTATGATGTATTTAATTGTATTATATTTCGGGAGACTATTCATGTTCGATGTTTCATGAAGTTTATCACTAGATTAAAATTATTATACTTATAAGATTTAAGAAAGTGACATGTTGTCACATTCTTTGGTTTTAATAATAATTAAATTATTTTCATTGAAAAAATTTAATTAAATTAATATAATCCGACCCTTAGGTGATATGGGTCGTTTTTTAGTCATCCAATAGGATTTTGACATTTGTTAGGGTAATTTTAAAATATTATATTTACCCTTAATTACCCGATTTACCTTTAACTATGGTAAATAAAATTTACCGTAGTTACTATTCATAATTCCCAAAAAAAAAGTATCCTATTAATATAATTTGGACCCACGGATTCCAAATATGGAATCCCTTTTTTAAAATTCAAAACACATAAGTTGCAGAAATTAATTTAAAATTAACCCTGTTGTCGAATAAAAACGGGTTTTTGTTTAAAACATTGCAAAAGATTGAATTGATTTAACCTAAGAATTCAAGGTAAAATCAATGCTAATGACATACATTATATTAAATGGTAAAAATATATTCTATTTATACTTTAAAACCATTCAATATTATAATTTAACCACATAGGATATTACGATGAAAAAAGTTGTTTTTAATTAAAATATAGCGTGTTTTTACTATTCATTAAAATGTGAAAGTTACCAGAATAATATGAAAATTTTATCTCAAGTAAATTTTTGTTTCTTGATTCCAAAGAAGAATTTTATTTTGTCAAATTGAACTTATAAACATGTCAAAAACCAGATTTAAAGTAGGTGCGCCATCAAAAGGCAGCAAAACTGCATTTTTTGAAAAATACTTATTTTACCCGAAAAATTTATTTTGTTCTTATACCATGTTCTAGAAATGTGTAAGATGAATAATAATGTTATAAAATTAAAAATTTAGTTAATACTATTCATAACGGCTAGTTCATGACAATATTATAATAATATAACATTGTT
Organism: Viscum album; assembly: GCA_963277665.1. Lineage (NCBI taxonomy): Eukaryota > Viridiplantae > Streptophyta > Magnoliopsida > Santalales > Viscaceae > Viscum > Viscum album. The sequence continues at coordinate 47,588,665 of OY728148.1, forward strand.
TATTAAAACCCGGTATTGCGTACAACACACGCTATCGAGGAAGGTCGCGATTGCGTGTAATGCAAGCCAAGTCAGGGTTGCGTGTTGTGAAAGAATCCTTCATTGTTTCGTATAACAGAATACAACCATATTTCATTTATACATTTAATATATATATATATATATACTCAATGTTGCGTAGAATAACTATTATCAAAATTGTGTGTAACACGGTCCAAGAATAGTGTTGCGTATACTCCAAGCTAATACGGTGTTGTGTATAGCGCATGGTAATCTTTGTGTAGAATACAACATAAGACATTAATGAAATTAAAATAATATTTTTCATAAAATCTCGGGGTGTTACACTAACACCGTGATTCTCATCTAATATAGATTTACATGTATAACATCTTACAAATAAGCACTTAGATAACTATTGGGGAGGAATTGCATGTCCAAGTCCCAATTTTAACATTAGTCTAGAAATCCATTTCTAACACCCACATTCTTAATCACTTACATCATTTGATAACTATTGGGGAGGATTGCCATCTCCAAGTCCCAAATTCTCCATTGGTCTCAAACCCCATGTCTAGAACCCAGTTCTCATTCATTAATTAATTCAAAAATTAATTAGTTCAAACTCAAAAATTAATTCCTCAAGAATTATCCACATTCATTCCCTTACTAATCCAACTATTAGTGAAACATATCAAAAAACATTAGTTAACCCCAAAATTAACTAATCCCACAATTCCATTAATTAATTCATCAATTAATTAATATATTTATATGAATCTCATTCCATAATTATTTTTCCACAATTAATTATCCCAAACATTATTTCAAAATAACATAATAAATACACTGTTAATTATCTCAATTTATCGAAACCAACACATCAAAATTAATCCACCAATAAATTATCTCAGTTATCAAATTTGATAACTTATAATTAATTCCCTAATTAAATATCTATATTCCATCCTCAAAGCACATAATTAATTCAAAAACTAATTATCTCAAGCTATCCTACTCAAAACACATAATTAATCCCTTGATTAATTATATATATTTTAATCTCAAGGAATGTAATTAATCCACACTTAATTATCTTAACTTATCTAATTAAAAACTCATAATTAATTCCAAAATTAATTATGTCAACTTATCCGGCCCAATACTTATAATTACCACTTATCTCAAGTGCATCAACATGTAAAGGTATGAAATAGAAAATCACAGAATAACAAGATAAACAAACATATCAGTCTAAACATTATGTTTTTATCTTGAAGGCAGTGCACCTCCATTAGATGGGTTTTATTTCAAAAAAAATGATTATGTAATCTTTCAAATCATTTTATACCAATAAACCACTAATTCATTATTTTCATTCGAACTTATCAAAAATAGTAATTAAACAATTAATACATTTTATTAATTAAGTAAGGTTGAAGACCCTACTTAAAGGAATTGACAAATCCATTACTTGCTAATATAAAATGTCATATTCTCACATACATTCACCTCAACAATAGAGTGCACACACTCATAATTGGTCGCATCACCCTACAATATTAACCAAAAGCAATAATTAGAGTGGTCAGGACCGACACACCTCTAATTAATTAACCTCAACTCAAAATACCACATAAGAACCTAATTCAATGGGTGAGAAACCAATTATTAGGTATATATACTTACCCGAATATTATAGTGGTGAAAGAAATCATGCCGAACTACCATGCCTTCGACGATGATTGTCGAAATACGGTCCAATGAATCCCAAGACATCCTCTGTACCCCCTAGAATTGGATGGAATGAAGAAACTAAATTAATCATATGCCTTAGGGTTTCAGCCTAATGAAGACTATGCAAAGGAGAGTTGAGATGACCGATGTGAAGAATGAAACATTTCAAAAATGAATTACCTCGGTGATAAAAACAACTTCTATGAATAAACCACAGTGATCCAGTTTGAGGAGATAATCCAAGAAGAGGGGGTGGTGCTCCTCCAGCATGGGAGAGTATGGGGTTGTGCTTCTTGTATAAGGAGGAGATGGGGTGTGCCTCCCACTTATTTTCTCCCTCAAATAAATCTAATTAGATTTATAAAAATTAATATAATAATAATAATAACCTATTATTATTATTATTATCATTTAATTTAAATGCTTCTTTGATGAAACCCATAATTCCCCAATACACATCATTTAATTTAATTCTCCTCCAACAAATTTAATTAAATAAATTCTCCAACTCATCATTATTTAATTGAATTATCCTATCAAAATTTTGATAATTAAAACCCCAATTTTTCAATAAATAATTAGATTCATCTTAAACATGAATTTAATTAGATAAAACCTCAACTAAAAATTTATTCACCATTTAATTAAATTCCATTCACATTGATTTAATTAAATAAAACACCAACTTATTTTTATTTATTTAAATTATATCAATATTTATTTAATTAAATGAAACCCCATTTTTCATTAATTAATTATATTCAACTTAACCAAAAATTTAATTAAAATAAAAACCCCAATATCACAACATTTAATTAAATCCATCTCATCCAAGAATTTAATTAAACAAATTAACCTAAAACCCAAAATTGGGTAAGATGCACTGTTTGGAAGGCATTGTATGGAAAAACATGCACCAACCATTCAACATATTCTATATAAGGAACCCACTTCGCATGGTATGTCCGACACAATCATCCTAACGGTGTGAAGAAAGTGCGGGCATTTATGTTTAAGTCACTAACCTCACACGATTTGTACCACATAGTTTGAATAACCATACGCATACTGTGCATGTGCCTCTGTCTTCCAAAATTAAGTTCCATAGTTTCATATAGTAGGCCGCATGGTCTAACAGGCCGTGGTCCAACTGTGCACTCTCTGCTGTTCCTTATAAACCTTACTTTTCTTGATCTAAAACCCCCGAATTCCAATAAAAAATCTAGGAAACTCTTTGAGTGTTTACCCAAGCCCGATATTAACACATTTAGATGATCCAAACTCATGAAACATTTTCCCAAGGCTTTCTTTTAATACTGATTCATCCAAAAAATAAAAACGTTCAAAAACTTTTGTATTTTACCCAATTCAAAAACATGATACTTGACATTATACCGACCTTAAAAACTTCTAATCCCCGTGAAGCCAACGGGAACTACTACAACATTAACCAACTCACCAAGTCATAATGTCTTGTTTGAATAATCACATTGCGTTTCTATAAACCAAACACACATTTAACCAATTCAAGATCCCAACGGCTTAAACCACTTTAAAACTGATCCAAGGCTCTGAATACAACCTAAAACATCAAATCAAAACATAACTGAGCCCACACAACTAGAGATCTGATTCTGTTAGAATCTTATCAAATGATATTACTATCCCAAAAACCCATACTCACCCTTAAAATAGCGATGTATCTTAAAAATTATTCAATCACCAACTGCATGTAACCAAAGTCCTTACTTAACTTCTAGTGACCTCTCCAAGTCAATCCATCACTACTCTACTTTAAAACTGTCATCTACCAGCATGAATAAAATCATAACCCAAAGAACCATGAATCCCACATATAACCCAATTAGAAACCACTTATCTAGTCTAACAACATTTAAAACATTAGCAGGATGTATGACCGAAACTATCTCAGTGCCTCCAGGACGAGGTCAACATAAGGGACATGCTCGTCTCATTTAGAAGAGAAAACTAAGAATAAACCTCGGTTACCAACATATCACTCGAAATATCACCAGTAGTCTCTTTACAAAAAGCCCAAAATTCTTCTATTGACATATCATCAACCAAACCTCAATTCCTGTATCACCTAATGAATCCTTGTTCCTTCAATGTTTCCTTATAAAACTCTTTCAAAAACTTACCAATGTGACACTACCCACCTTAGGAGTGTCCATGTCATCAAAGAAAATATAAGTCGTTCCCAAGGACACTATTTCCAAAACACCTTAAATGTACGTGTGAACTTCCACAAACCAAAATCACCAAGTCAACATCTCACATGAAACCCGAAACATAAACTAATGAGTGTATCAAAACAGCCGAGTCCCAAATTTTCCTCTCAAGTAGTGGGATGAACTTACCTTAACTCGCCCAAACACTCTACTCTAATTTTTACCCAAGGATATCTTTAAGATCTGAATATGCCTAAGGCATGTCTATCCTAATGAACCAAGCGTTTCTTAATGCTTATTCCCTTGTCAAGAATCAAGATACAATGAACACCCCTAAAAAAGGTTTAATTATTTAAACCCAAAAGTCATACTAAGGTAAAAAACACTTTAATGGAACCAATATAAAATATCTCACAGTGGAAAGAAAGAATATAAAGCTCTGATGGTGTTAAATACTACAAGATAGTCCCTTACAAAGTATACTCATTGACCCTGTCTCCTGGTCACACAAACTAGAACTCTATAGTCTCAGATGCCCCCTTTTCATTTTAGCAATTTCATTAATTCATTTAAACCTATAAGAATTTAATGAATTATAACAAACCCAGAATCACTATTCCATAATAGGGAACATGGTTTTCAAATAATGATCCTCATCCAAAAAAATAAATCTATAAAAAACATTCTATTAGTCATTTAACATTTAGAATAATTTCATTTTAAACAGGAAATTTAGAATCTAAATTAATATTAATAAGAAGGCGACATCTGATGGTCCCATTTATTCAAGACTTCCAAGTTCTTAGCAAAGAAATTATTATAGTTTATTACACAAAACTCAATAGTTTTACATTTATAACCATTTTTAATCACATTATCATTATACAAGCCTCAGTCACATGGGTGCCAATATACCAATCAATAAAGCTCCCATACACCTTTTCATTGGCATTATACAAGCCTCAGTCACATGGGTGCCAATATACCAATCAATAATGCTCCCATACACCTTTCCATTGGCATTTGGCTCCCATTTATCATAATAAATTTGCATTTAACATTTTATCTTTATCATCCAATTTTTTAATAGTTTGAATACATGAGTTACCTTTTTCCAATTATATTGTTCCCATTCACCATACACTTGAAATAGGATCCCTTCGTAAATGCAATCAATAAATTTTTTACGCATGCATCCATCAAAACATCTCTAGAATGTTATCATAAGCAGTAACACAAAAACAAACTATAACAAAGAAGCAGAGAAATAAATAAAAACATGCTAATAGTTGTGAAAAAATGACATATAAAAACCCATGCATGTTATATCTATCCCCAAAACATGCTATCTAAATGGGAATTCTAAAGAAAATGAACACATGACATTCCACCTAAGGCACACAATCAAAATTAACAGGTATCCTACTAATGAAACTACATGGCATGTGATATTAATGGAATGTGAATCATTAACTGACTAGTATTATTCATGTAATGCAATTTCCATGCCATATTAGGCCAAGGTAAATTTTCAAAATTCTCAAAATCAATATGAAATGGAAAATACACCAGTAACTCAAGGTAAAACCACATCAACTATAATCTCAAGCAGTATGAACATGAATTACCATCCCTAGACACTTGGTCATTTCCCATACATGGGGTGATCTATCCTAAGCACTACTATTAACTGAGCATTGAAACTTTCCTAGTTTTATATCTTTCAACCCAAAATAGAAATACAAAAGAAAAAGAATGGAAACCTGATTCTCGGATATCACATCGTATGTTCCTGACCTGGTTGACCCTTGAATTGATCTCCACATGAACTCAAGCGTGTATCCCTGTATTCTAGAGCCTACCAACTATCAACAAGGGTCTATGGATAGTCAGTAGGAAGACCATACCCTCATATTCAGAGTGCACAATGTAAATATATAATAATCTCAGATAACAGCGGAAGAAGATGTAAAACAATAATCAATTGAATAATAAAAATGGCAAACCCCAGTTTATACAATGAATTATTTTCATGCTGATACATATCAGAAAGAAGTAAAAAAAATATAATTATTTAAATTCCATTACATAAATAAATAAAAGTCTAAAAGACCGAAGGAAAATCTCCATAAGCATCCCGAACTCCCACTCGGTCCTTTGCTCATAACTCCCAAGTACAAGTAATAGCCACATGAAAAGTTATACAGTCCTACAAATAGGAAATTATACTCAGGTACCCCAGTGCAATGATGGACTGAATATGGTGTGAGATATACATCTCCGTAGGCTAGGACCATGGGTTGTCTATCTCAATCCAAACAATTCAATGTAACAAACGGTGTGAAAATATAACGAGGAAATAATAGAACTGAATAAATGACCAAAAACCCATCCGGGTTCTAAAGGGACACTTGATGATGAGGCCTGCTTCATCCCATAGCCAAAATTAGAGTCTTCATAAGAATCATACATGAATAGTTTTCAAGCATAAATACCTATTAACACGTTTCCAATTATTTTTTATTTAATCATTTATTATCTCCAAGGATTACAAGATTTCAGGTACCTCAATACTAACTTCGGCTCAAGTCAGAATTCTAATCATTCTCAACCTTTCTTTGTTTAATCATATTTAACATGGGTTTGATCCACATATCTCATTCATTTCATAATTCATTATTGTCATTTATTTACTATTTGAACACCATGTCAAACACACTAATTCACATTTGGTGTAGATAATAATGTCTAACACCCCCATTCTTCTCTTGTGTAGATTTTCGTGTATAAAACCATACATCTATTTTCTTAGAAAACTATTGGGTAGGAACGCCATGTCCAAGATCCAACTTCTACATTGGTCATGAATTCCATGTTTATCACTAACATTCTCAATCATTTACATAATTTGATAACTATTGGGGAGGAATTCCATGTCCAATTCCCAAATTCTCCATTGGTTTAGAACACCATGTCTAGCACCCACTTCTCATTAATTAATTAATTCAAAAATTAATTAATCTAATCCCAATAATTAATTCCTTAACAATTTTCCACATTAATTCCCTTACTAATCCAATGATTAGTGAAACATATAAAAAAATTTATTAAACCCAACAATTAAACGAATCCGCAATTCCATTAATTAATTCATCAATTTATTATTATATTAACATAAACATCATTCCATAATTTCTCCACAATTAATTATCCCAAATATTACTACAAAATTACATAATTAATACATCGTTAATTATCTCAATTTATCGAAAGAAAAATATCACAATTATACCACTAATAAATTATCCCAATTATCCATTTCAATAACTTATAATTAATATGCCAATTAATAATCTATATTCCAACCTCAAAGCACATAATCAATTCACAATTTAATTATCTCAACTTATCCTGCTCAAAACTCATAATTAATATCCTGATTAAATATATATATATTAATCTCAATGCTTGTAATTAATATACCATTAATTATCTTAGCCTATCCAATTAAAATCACATAATCAATTCCATAATTAATTATCACAACTTATCCTACCACATACTAATAATTACAACTTAACATAAGTTAATCAAGATGTAAATTATAGAAATAGAAAATCACATAATAATAAACTAAATGAATATATCGATCTAAACATTATGTTTTTATCTTGAATAAGAATACCTTTATTAGAGGTGTTTTGTTACAAAAATGTGATTTTGTAATATGTCAAATCATTTTATACCAATAAAACATTCATTCATCATTTTCATTCAAACTTATCAACAAACAATAATTAAATAAATAAAACACATTATTAGTTAAGAAAAGTTAAGGAACCTACCTTAAACAATTTGCCAAGCCAAAGCTTTATAACTTAAACCACCATTTTCTCATGTACATACAACTCAACAACAATGCGCGTGCACTCAAAATTGGTCTCATCATCCTAAAACGATAACCATAACCCATAATTAGTGTGGAGAGGACCAACGCACCACCAATTAATTAACCAAATCCCAAAATACACTATAAGAATCTAATTCAAGGGGTGAGAAACCAATTATAATCTATATAACCATACCATAATATGATGAAGGTGAACCAAATCAATCCAAACCACTATGAATTCCCCAATGGTTTTTGAAATACAGAAAAATGGGTCCTGAGACATCCTCATCACCACAAAGAATTGGAAGGAAGGAAGAAGGCAAATTAATCCCTGGCCTTTGGGTTTTGAACTAAAGGATACCGAGAAAAAGAGAGTTGAGACGACCAATGCAATGAATGAAACATATAGATAATGACATGACTTGATGAAAATTGCAACTTTTGGGAAGGAACCACCATGATCTGATGTGCAGAGAGGAGCCGAGAAGAGGGGGTGGTGCACTTCCACCATGGGAGAAGAGGGGGTCACGCTTCATGTGGAAGGAGGAGATGGGGTGTGCCTCCATCTTATTTTCTCTCTCAAATAAACAGAATTAGAGTTATAAGAATTAATATAATAATAATAATCATAATAATAACAACCATATTATTATTATTATCATTTCAATTTAAACACTTCTTTGATAAACCCCATTATTACCCCATTACACATCATTTAATTAAATTATCCTCCATTTAATTTAATTAAATAAATTTTCCAACTCATTATTATTTAATAAAATTATCTCAACACAATTTCATTAAATGAAATCCCCATTTTTCAATAAATAATGAGATTCATCCTAACATTGATTTTAATTTGACAAAACCTCAACTCCATATTTATTCCTCATTTAAATAAATTCTATTCACCTGGATTCAATTAAATAAAACTAAAACTAATTATCATTTAATTAAATTCTCTCACCGTTCATTTAATTATATGAAACCCCATTTCACATCAATTAATTAAATTCCTCTTAACCCAGAATTTAATTTAATAAAACCCTATATCATGACATTTAATTAAATCTCACTCAACGAGGAATTTAACAAAATAAATTAACTCAAAATGAAAAACTGGGTAGGCCATATGGTTTGGATCGCATGGTCTGGAAAACCATGTGTCAACTATGTGGAAACTTCTAACTAAGAAACCGAATTCGTATTGTCTGTCTTGCACGGTTTTCGTAACCGTGTGCAGAATGTTTAAGCATCTTTGTTTAAGACACTCACCTCGCATGGTTTGTATTTCATTGTTTGTATGACCTTGCGAAAACTGGGTGTGTGCCTCTGTCTCCAAAAAATAATCTTCACATTTTCTTGTAGAACGACACATAGTTTAACAGGTCGTGTTCCAACCTTGCGCTCTCTACTGTTCCATAAAAACCTAACTTTTCCTGTTCAGAAGCTCTCAAATTCCAGTAAGCTAGTTAGAAAAACCCTCAAGCCTTTAACCATTCTAGATATGAACACATTTAAATTATCCCAATGCATGAAACTTGTTCTCAATGACTAGTTTTAAGACTGACCCATCGAAAAAATGAAAAAGTTATAAAACTTTCGTATTTTAACCAAAATCAAAAACACGTCAATTAAAATATTCTTAAACAACACTAATTTAGTCTCACAAATAATGTAAAATATCTAATATTTACTTACAATAGCCAAAAACATATTTTAAAAAAATAATATATAACGGTTTTATTCATATTCAATGTAGATGTATTCATACATAGCCTTAAAAAATCATAATTACTCATACAAAATTTAACGATATAAACTTTTGAATATTATTTGTTTCCTGAATTTTTGTATTATTTTATTTTATACTCACCAAAACTATATCCTTTAATTAATTAAGTGAGTATAATTAAAATAAAACCATTGGGTTTCGATTGTAATATAACCATTGTTCAATATGACTGTTTTAGACTAAACTACTAACGTTATGATTATTGTTTAAAAATACAAGTGATCATGGTTAATTAATAAAGAAAGAGGACTCAATGAATTCATTCAGTAGACTCCATCCATATGAATCCCATCTATCAGAGCTTGGGAAAGAGGTTTGCTCACTAGGATTTGCTTTGGACCAAGCCCAAGATGACCTTCAACCTGTGAATCCTGAACGAAATCGCCTATGGGAGAAGTTCAAGCTGCTATAAATTACAACTCAGGAAATGTTGTCTGACCTACTCCAAGATTCTATCACCATTTCACACCTTACTCTTAGTTAATATGCACGTGTTATAAGGGGATATGTAATGAGGTCTTATATACATTATTTAATCCTTTTTATAATAAAAATTGTATTTTTCTTATTATGGTAAAATTTGTGAATTTCAAATGTCAAAATAAATATAGGATGAATTATAGAAGTTCGATATTGTTGGTGATTTTTGGAAAAAGGGTATTTTAAAATATTTTTTATACTTTAAATAATTAATAATTTACAATGATTTTTAAAAAATAGTATTCTACAGTTGTGATTAGTATGAAATTTGAAGTCTAATAAGATCAACATAATATTTGGGGAATAGTAAATTATGAATAGTAATATTACCCTTATGAATAGTAATGTGACCAATGGAATAGTAACTTCACTTAAGAAAATTTATATTAAATTTATGCATCTTGAATGGTGAACTGATATAATAATATACGTAAATAACTGTTTTAGAAATTATTAGTTATGTATTAGTATTTTTTTGGGTAAACATTTTTTACATAAAAATTAAATATTTAATAATTAAAAAATTATTTTCATAAAATTTAGCTCATTTTTGAATTCAAAGCATCAATATTAGGTTAGGGTGAATTTATGATATTTTTATAAAATGTTTTGTTTTTCAGTAAATAGTAAAAATACAGTTTTGAGTTTTGGTGTGTTTAATGACATCATTAATGATATAATCATGATGTAATAATTATGGTAAAATTTTTAATAGTAATATATTTTATGAGGTGTCCCAAGTGGCCAATACCATGGGAAAATACCATGGGAAAGCCCATGGTATTTCAAATACCACTAATGAGGTGTCCCTTGGAAATTAAAAAAATATTCCCTCACTTTTTCTATAAATACCATGACATTACTTCATTAATTTCATTCCAAATTCCACCACAATTAAGATATGGTACTTTTTACCTCTTAATGTGTCTTCCCAAGGTGCACTCAAGCCTCCCAAGTTCCCAACCTTCTAGTTTTTGAAGTTACTTTTCAAGGTAAGGGAACCTTTCACCCTCATATTTTAGTCATGACTTCTTTTAGGCTATGTCTTCTAGTTTCCATTTTATTATATGAGTTTATGTTATTATATATCCTTATTACTATCCATTTCATGTCCAATTTATGGGAGACTCTTTACTCTCTCATAAAATTATTTTATTAATTTTTAAGTGACACTATTAGGGTGCCGAATTTTCACAAAAGAAATCACATCTTCTCTTTTCTTTTAAGATTTATTTTCATGTGGTATGTCATTAAAACATCCATACTATGATCTAATTTAAAGTTTATTCTATATCTATACTGTATTATAATTTATTTATTAGTGGTTTACTCTTTTACCCTCTTTTTTTATGTTTTCTAAAATCATTTTATATAGCCGTTTTGTTGTTGAAATTTCGTCTCAAAATATCTCTCTTTTTTCTCAAGAAATTACATTATTTTATTTATATGAATACCTAGACCTATTTCATTTATAAGGGTATTCATAAATACATAAAAATGATATTTTTTTTCTATAATTTACATACATGAAACCCTCATTCCTTATCCATGGGTTATAAATGGCATAACGATCATGTTATTAAGCACTTTTAAAACGTCATGATTTTGAAATGAAACCCATTTCTTTTTTTATTTTTGGGTTATTTATGAAATGTTTGTTTATGATATATGTGGATAACATGAAAATAAAAAAATATTAATGGTGTTCCTTGATTGTGGACCAATGCATTGGGTAAATAATTTAATCTCTAGAGAAGACAATTTTTACCACACCTTGGTGAATAACCTTGGTAATTCTTACTACACCTTAGGGATTAATCTAGAGAATATGTTCATGAATGTCTAAATTAAATGTTTTAGTCACATTTTTAGGTTATTATTCAAGTTATTATTTCTATTATATGACACTTTATCATTCCTTTACGATATCCCTCATGTTCTTATTGATATTTCTCTAGATCACATGTAAACTGTTTCACTTGTTTTCCTTACTAGTCCTTATGCTCACCCTTTTCATTGATGTATGTCTCCAAGTAATGAGATGTAGTAATTTTTATTAGGATAAACTTATTATGAATCCTTACAAGTGGATTAGAAGAATTATTTATTTTGTTATCATGTATATTATTCCAAAATTCTAAGATACTATACTTTAATGATATTATTTCTGTAAAATGTAATGCAAAGTTATGAAATAAAAAGATCGGATAACATAGTTTTTATGAAAGTATAGTTTAGTTATTTTTGGAAATTAGGATATGAAAAATATATTAATAACCCTACAGAAAATTTTAAATATAGGATAAATTCCCAGTATTTTGGTGAAATATTAAGTAAGTGGTTTTTGAAAAAATAAATCCCTGTCTGGATATGAACAAGTGGATGTGGCTCTAGCACATATGTACCATAAAGTGAAAAATCTTACAAGGAGTTTCAATATTGACCCAAGGTATTCTGGTACATGACAACAGGCTTTTCTGTACTTTTAGTATGACACTCCTGGGGGATATGTTTGGTTAATCATAAGCTTTTTATGAATCATTATAGAGGATTTATAGAGAAATGTACTTGTATAAGAATGATGTTTTAAGACAAAAAATCCTTTATAGTTAAAATATTTTTAAATGAAATAATATTCTACCTATGGTTTTATTTTTTTAGAAAATGGTGGGAAATATGAGGAATGGTTCAAATGTTGACTACAATGTACCATGCACTGATGACCCTCCGTTAGTACCGGAAATGGAATCTTTCATCAGAATAATGAACCAACTGACTCATGTTATGGGTTATAACTTGAATCAAGATGAGTGACCAATTTCAATGCTAAGGGAACAACATTATGTTGAGTCATTTTATGAATGAAAGACGACATACCATCAGTGGATATACCGAACCATTGATTGTTGAACAATGGATAGACTATATTAATATGATATTATCTATGCTCCCCTTTTCAAAAAAAGATATGGTCACCCAATCTGTTTACTTCTTAGAGGGAGAGGATGATCAGTAGTGGGAGCTTGTTAAAAACATGGGTCCAAGAGTGGAGTTTTAAGCTATGGAGTGGGAAGAGTTCCGATGGATCTTTTTCAATAAGTATTTCCCTAGTTCTATGAGAACTAGAATGGAGAAGGAATTTGAAGTAAAAGGAGAATGAATATGTGGGAAGCTACGAGATGAACTATACAAGGATTTCACATTACACCTCAATATTTGTCATGGATCCAATTGGGAAGGTTTGTAGATTCTTTGGTGGACTAAGATCTCATCTATAGAAGAATCTCGCCAATTGAGACTGTGACGACTATGAGGAGATCATACAGAGTACAATTTAAGTCAAACTAGAGTTCGGTGAGACTCAATGGTCTCATAAATCCAGTGAAATGAAGAGATCAATGGATCCCATCTTAGGGAGGAACTTTGTTCAGGGAATAGGATACAAGAAAGTGCAAAATACCAATTGTATTAAATGTTGGAAGAAGCATTCAGGGAACATCCTACTCAGGGGAGGGAAGTTATAAAAGTGTGGAAGATATGGATATATCGCACAAAATTTTCATAGTGAGGTGAAGAGTCAAATACTTAACACTAATGAAAAGGGGAAGATGGTGCAGACCCTACATGATGTCCAATGATAAAAGTGTGTACAACTTGGGAAATTTTCCAATCATTTTCCAAATCTGAGGGCAGTGGAGGAGAACCACCACTAGCCTAAACAATGGCCAAGGGAGAAAGGTTGTGATTTTGATATCACGATGGATGAAGTTGAAGTTCCAAATGATGTGGTGCTAAGTAATCTTTTTTTCTCTCAAATCTAGAAAGTACTTTGTTTTATTATGGTTCTACTCATTCCTTTATTTCCTCCATTTTTTTAATGAATTTAGAATCAGGCCCTAAATTTCTAAAAGTAGAGTTATCGGTCAAGACTCCTGGTGGGATTATCCAAAAATCATTAGTGTTTAGAAACTCTAGTATTTACTTTAGTGAGCACAATTTTGTTGAAAATATATTGGTAATTCCCATACCCGAATTCAACATTGTACTAGGGATGGATTGTCTCTCAAAGTATAATGTTAAGATCAAATATAGAAGCAAGGAAATATATGTAGTCTTGAATGGAGAACCTACAGTTATCTTCCAAAGAGTGATATCCTAACCTGATATATGTCTAGAATAACTTCCTATATCTTTCTTTATGGAGTTATTTGGTGAATAAAAATAAGGAAATGGGAGTATAAGGACAGAATATGTCCCCATAATATTGGAATACATTTATTTATTTCTTAATAATTTACCCGGTCCTCCCCGGGAAAGAGAGGTAGAATTATCCATTAAACTCATACCTAGATCTCATCCAATATCAAAGACCTAGTATATGAGGGAATATGTGGAGCTAGAGGATTTGAAGAAACAAATTCAAGATCTTTTGGAGTAGGGGTTTTCCGCCCGATTCTGTCTCCTTGGGAAGAACACGTTCTCATTGTGAAGAATAAGGATGGATCAATGTGGCTAAGAATTGATTATAGAGAACTGAATGGGATCACAGTGAAGGACAAATACCTTCTTCCAAGAATTGATAACGTTTTTGACCAACTTCATGGATCTCAATTCTTCTCTATTATTGATCATTGATATGGTTATCATCAATTGAGAGTGAAGAAATAAGATATTCCAAAAACATCCTTCTGATCAATATATGGGCATTATGACTTTGTTTTTATTCCCTTCAGACTGACTAACACACCTATAATTTTTATGGATTTGATGAATAAAATCTATAATTACTAACTTGATAACTTTATGGTAGTTTTTATTGATGATATTCTCATATATTCCAAAAGTCGTTAGGGGAATGAGGATTATGTAATGTTTATTTTGAAAACTCTAGGGAAGTAGATGATTTTTAGAAAGTTCGGAAAATGTGAGTTTTGGTTGCAACAAGTTTCTTTCTTAGGGCACATTGTAACCAATGAAGGTATCATAGATGACCCTGAAAAGACTATGGTTGTAGAGGAGTGGCCTCAACATACAAAACCAAATGAGTTTAATAGTTTTCTTGGATTGGAATGATATTATTGGAGGTTTGTGAACAACTTTTAACAACATTCTAATCCATTAACCTAGTTAACTTGAAAATGGGTTAAGTTCATCTAGAAAAAGGATTCTGATGAATGTTTCCAAGAGATGACAAAAAGATTGGTTACTCTACCCATGTCAACTATTCCTTCAAGTGGAGAAGGATTCATTATTTTTATTGATTCATCTCTGAAAGGGATTGGGTGAATCCACATGAAAAAAAGAAAAATTCATTCCTTATGCATCTTAACAGTTGAAGAATCATGAGAAGAAATATCCTACATAGGATCTGGAGTAGGATAAGGTCATTTTTTACTCTTAAGATATGGAGGCACAATCTTTATGAGGATAAATGTGATATATAAATAGACCATCAAAGTTTGGATTATATTTTCATACAAAAGTAATTGAACATGAGACAAAGGAGATGGTTGGAACTTTTTTAAGAATGTGATTGTTCAATTCATTATCAACCTAGAAGAGCAAACAAAGTCACTGATGCATTAAACAGGAAAGACCCAATTGTTTTGTCCATGAAGAGGATTCAATGAGATACATCGATCAATGAACTTTTAATGTTGGGAATTAAAATTATAAGGGAACAAACATCATAAATCTTTACCCAAATAATTTCTCAACCCACATTACTAGAGAAGATCAATAAATCTCAGAAATAAGATCCTTTATTACAGAAGAAGTTTAAGGCTATGAAGGATGGGAAGTTTTTTTATTACAATATCGATCAAGAAGATGTACTGAAATTTCATACAAGAAAATGTGTTCCATATACTCTTAAAATAAATAAGGAAATGATGGATGAAGCCCATAGCTCTACTATCTCTATATATCTAGGATGCACGAAAATGTATAGGGTCCTTAGTGATATTTTTTAGTGGAATAATATGAAAAGGGAGATTGTTGACTATAATCCAAGGTGCCTTGTATGTTAGAATGTGAAGGAAGAGTGAAAGATTCCAAAAGGGGAATTGAAAAAACTACCCATACCAGCATGGAAGTGGGACAATATCACTATGGACTTTGTCACTGGTCTCTCCAAGAACATCCAACGGAAACAATGCGATACGGGTTACTGTGGACCATCTCACCAAGACTATCCATTTTATCTCTATTCAGGAATATTTTTATCTTGGTCATATTCCATGATTTATGTGAAAGAAGTGGTAAGGCTGGATGGAGATTTCAATTTCTATCATATCTGATCACGATCCAATGTTCACATCAAATTATGGAGAAGTCTTCAATATGATCTGAGTACCGAATTGAATTTCAGTATGGCCTATCACCCCCAAAATCATGGCCAATATAAAATAAAAATTCAAACCCTCGAGGAAAAACTGAGAACATGATCGATGGAATTTAAAGGTGGATGGAATCAACATCTACATTTAGTTGAGTTCTTTTACAATAACAGTTTCCACTCGAGCATTCAAATGGCACCCTATGAAGATCTATATGGGAAACGATGTAGAAATCCTACTTTTTGGGGTGAAACTAGTGAGAGAATGCTTCTTGAGCCTGACTTTGTGTAAGAAAAGTTAGAAAAAGTCCATGACATCTATCAAAACATTAAGGATTATCAGAGTTGAAAAAAGAGCTATGATGACAATCGTCGAAGGTACATGGAGTTTGTTGTTGGGTATAATGACCTTCTTCAAATTACTCCTTGGAAGAGAGTCATGAGGTTTAGGAAGAAAGATAATATCACCCCTAGTTACATTTTCCCCTATGAAATTCTTGATTGTGTGGGAACAATGGCCTATCAGCTTGCAATTTCTCCAAATCTAGCATAAGTTCATGATGTCTTACTTGTATCCCTCTTGAGGAATTATATACCTACCCCTTCACATGCACTAAATCCAGAGGTGGTACAACTGAAACATGACCTCTCTTATGAGGAGAATCTTGGGAAGATCATGGATTGTAGAGACAAGGTTCTACGCAATAAGACTACTCTCCCTGTTAAGGTGTTGTGGAGAAAAAAAATGAGAAGAAGCCACATGGGAACAGAAGGAGTATTTGAGGAATAAGTTCCCACTCATATTGTTTTCAGAGGGTATGAGTTAAAATTTCAAAGAAAAAATTTCTTAAGGGGAAAATACTATAACAACCCAAACTTTTGAATAATATTTGTCTGCAAAATTTGTATATTATTTTATTTTATACACAACAAAATTAAATCCTTTAATTAATTAAGTGAGTATAATTAAAATAAGACCATTGGGTTTCGACTGTTATATTACTGTTGGTAAATATGACCGTTGGTAAATATGACTGTTGAAAACTAAACTCTTAATGTTATGATTATTGTTTATAAATACAAGTGATCATGGTTAATTTATACAGAAAGATGAGTCGATGGCCTAATCTAGTAGACTTGGGCCATACAAATTCCATCTGTCATAGCTTGGGAAGGAGGTTATGTCACTAGGATTTGCTCTAGACTAATACCAAGCTGAGTTTCAACATGTGAAGCTCAAACAGAATCGCTTACAGTAGAATTTCAAGCTGATAGAAACCACAACTCGAGAAATGTTGTTTGAGCTGGCCCAAGATTCTATCACCATTTCACACCTTAATCTTAGGTCCTATGAAGGTGTTATAATTGGATATGTAACAAGGCCTTAGTTACTTTGTGAAATCATTTTTTATAAATGAAATTTTTATTTTTTATTTAGTAAAATTTATGAATTTAAAATGTCAAAATAAATATAGGATGAATTTATAGAAGTTCCATATTATTAGTGATTTTTGGAAAAAGGGTATTTTAAAATATTTTGTATACTTTAAATAATTAATAATGTGAAATGATTTTAAAAAAATGTCTTAATACAGTTGTGATTAGTAAGAAATTTGGATTCTAACAAGATGAACTTAATTTTTGGTTACTAGAAAATTATGAATAGTAATATTACCCTTATAAATAGTAATGTGACCAATGGAATAGTAAACTCACTTAAGAATGTATATATTTAATTTAGGCATCTTGAATGGTGAAGTGATATAATAGCATAATTAAATAACTGTTTCAGAAATTATTAGTTCAGTATTAGTATTTTTTGGGTAAATAGTTTTTTTACATAAATATTAAATATAATATAATTAAAAACTTATTTCAATAAAATGGAGTACATTTTTTAATTCAGAGCATTGTTATTAGGTTAGGGTGAATTTATGAGTTTTTTATAAAATGTTTTGTTTTTCAGTGAATAGGAAAAATACATTTTTGCATTTTAGTGTGTTTAATGATTTCATTAATGATTTCATTAATGATGTAATAATGATGTAATAATTATAATAGACCTGTGAATAGTAAGATATTTTATGAGGTGTCTCAAGTGGACAATACCATGGGAAAATACAATGTAAAATCCCATAGTTTTTCAAATACCACTAATGAGGTGTCCCTTGGAAATTAATAAAATATTCCCTCAATTTTGCTATAAATACTAAGAAATTCCTTCATTCCATTCATTAAAAATTTATCCTCAATGAAGATCTGGTCTTTTTTACCTCCTAAGGATTCCTCTCAAAGTTCCCTCAATCTCTCATGGTCCCAACCTTCTAGTTTTGTAAGTTACTCTTCAAGGTAAGGGAACCTTTTACCCTCCTATTTTAGTCATGACTTCTTTTATGTTATGTCTTCTAGTTTTCATTTTATTTTGTGGCGGTATATTATTATATATACTTAATAATTTAAATTTCATATGAAATTTATGGGATACCATTTATGCTCCCATTAATAGATTTTAGAAATTTTTAAGTGACATCGTTAGGCTGACGAATTTTCATAAAATAAATCGCATCTTCTATTTTTTTCATGTTTCCTTTTCATATTGTATTTCATTCAAAAATTTATACCGTGATCTTATTTAAATTTTATTCTGTAACTATAATTTATTATGAGTTATTTATGAGTGGTTTAACCTTATCCTCTCACTTTTTAATGTTTTCTAAAACCATGTTATATAGCCATTATGTTGTATAAATTTAGTCACAAAATCTCTCTCTCTTTTTCTCATGAAATTATCTTATTTTATTTATATGAATACACCAACCTATTTCATTTATAGGGTATTCATAAATACATAAAAATTATATATTTTATTCTTCAATTGAAATTCATGGAACCATAATTCCTTTTACATGGGTTATAAATGACATAACGATCAAGTTATTAAGCACTTTTAAAATATCACGATTTTGAAATGAAACACATTTCTGTTACTATTCTTGGGTTATTTATAAAATTTTTGTTTATTATATATGTGGATCACATGAAAATAAATAAATATTAAGGGTGTTTCCTAATACAACTCTAATGCATTGGGTAAAGAATTTATTCTCTAGATATGACAGGTTTTATGATACCTTTGTGAATAACCTTGGTAATTTTTATGACACGTTGGGGATGGACCTTGGTGATATGTTCATGAATGTATAAATTAAATATTTTATCCACTTTTTCAAGTTGTTAGTAAAGTTATTATTACTATTTTATTCCTATTTATCATTCCTTTATGATATCCCTCATGTTCTTATTGATATCGCTCATGATCACATGTAAATTGTTTCACTTGTTTTCCCTACTGGGCCTTTCACTCACCCTATACTTTGATGTATATCTAAAGGTGATGATATGTAGTAATTGTAATTTTGATTAACGTATGATGAATCCTTAAATGTGGATTAGAAAAATGTTTTATTTTATTATCATGTATATTGTTCATGATTTCCAAGACACTAGACTATAAATATCCTTTTTTGTAAAATGTAATGAAAAATTATGTAAAAAAAATGTGGCATGCCATACATAATCCCATATTATTCTTACAATGTAATTATTTTATCACTTATTAAAAATATTCTACTAAAATCATTCTATATTTAACACTTTACTTTTTGACTCATCTATCAAAGAACCCATCCACAATAATGAAATTCAAAACACATCAAATAAAATCCAAAAAATATATTACCTTCTTAAAAATTATTCAACAAAATTTCCAAATGCATCCTTCATATTTATACATTTTATTATAAAACACAAAAAATCACAAAAACACCATAACCAAATTTAATTGCTTTTAAATAAATATAGGAAAACATAAATAATATTCACTCGTATCTAAATAATTTAAAATATTATGCATATTTTAATAAAAAATTACTATACACAGTTTAATTGAAAAATAAATAACTCAATGAATAATAAATTCCCTCAAATTACTTCATAGATTTTTAAAACTAAATATATTATTCATAGTTATTCATTGTCTATTCAATAAATAAAGGAAATTTATTATATTATTATATTATATATGAAGAATCATCATCAAGTATATATTTTGTAGAAATGAAATCCTTTATTCATGATAATCACATGGATCAATATATATAAATCTTAATTTCACAATATTCAAAAATGGATTCTCAAAAACTTTGTAACTCAACAACCATCATTCATGTTTCTTCATAGAGGTCTAAAAATTAGAAATCTCAAAACTCCATGGAAACATTATATTATTTACATCTTTAAGTAACATTTGATTATTTATAACAACTTTACTAAATGCATTAACAACCAAAAATATTTATTCTCATTAATACACATTGCAATTTTTCCTCCTATTATATTCCTCAAACCAACTGGATTTTATACATGGAATATCTATAAATAATATTCCACTAAATCTTTATTACCAAATGTGTATTGATATCTAATATAATATTAAATTTTACCAAAGATTTAATAATATATATATATATATATTAAAGATACTTGGTGGGTATAAGTCCACAATGTTCTTCAACTTCCAAGATCAATGGAGATCCAAAAATATTTCCAATCTGATCTAAATATAACATGTTCTCACACTTTCCTCAATAATTCCATCATCATATTCTCATATTCTCATCCAAATAAATATTGACTTCATTTAATTTTGATGAAACATAGAACACCTAAATACACAAGGGGAAAAAATGTGGCCCATTTTATTTTATAGAGACCTAGTCATTTCATACATAGATATTACTTCTTTTTAGTTGAATATTCAATACATTACACAAACATATGACTATGTACTTTAATTATTTATTGTGTTTGGGGACTAGGTACATAATATTATAATTTGGTGAAATATCAAAAATATCTATAATAGAGATCTTACCTTTTATTATTATTAAAAAACATACCCTATTCGTCATAACATGAGGAAAGGAAAGATAAGAAATGGAGAGATCAGATGCTCAATAAGGGTAAATAAGGATGATATATAAGAATATAATTAATTTTTAGGTATGAGAACAATATAATATCATTTTAAAACCATACCCTTCATTTCATAAATCCCAATCTTGAGTCATGGAATAAATAAGCGAAAATCTTAAGACATGAATCATAAGGAAATCAAATAACATGAGCCATGAGAGCATAAAATTTTCATAATACCTGAAATCATGGCATTCAAATAATCATAGAAAATAATTTCTATAGTACTAAAGACTCATTTAAAAGGCGTTATAGTGGAATGAGTTCACTTCCCAAAATATCATAATAGTCAATTTTCACTCCCAATACCATCATTGATGAAAATTTCTCTTACTAAAATAGGTTCAATCCCCATTTTAGTCATATATATCTCATAATATATAAATATTTACCCAATGAATTAGTTGGAGATATTGGTCCCACTCAAATAATAAATAAAATGGTACATATGTGTGAAATAATATAAAATAAAATTCATCAAATCATAACCCATGGAATGAAATGGGTTTCATAAACATTTCATAATAACATAAGCTATGAAAAAGTGATAGGTCTCATAATCATTTCATTATTTCATCATAGAATAACAAATATGAAATTGTAGTAACTTTGGGTACGGTGTTATTTTATGAAATCATATTATCAATGCAACGAGATGTATATTTGTTCTATTTGGCATAACTAATTCTATTAATACTAAAATTAATGGGATTATCAATGTAGTTTATGTGGAAAATTTTTTTTGATGAAACAAGTTGTGGCTTGATTGTAATTCCCCCACTATAGTGTAATTGATTAGAAAATTCTCTACCAAATTATCTAGGAATTTTGCTACCAGGTGGATTAATTGTTTGGAATCTCATTTTTCCATGAATTATATTAGAACACGTGTATTTAATGTATCTAATTACAAGGAATATAGTCTTTAAAAAAGGGGTTAATACCATTGAAATGAAATTAATCAATAGAGTACTCGATGATCTATTTTCCTCCATGCAACATGATTTTTCTAAAAGACTCATTTTTGAAATTTTTAACATTGCTTTTATTAAATAAATGATACATTACCTTTTAGAAAAGTTAACATTCTAAAAAAATCTCATTATAACCCACGAAAAGAAGTAGGTTTCATAATAACATTCTCATGGTATAACTGGTGTAAATGAAAGAAGTTTTATAAATATCAAGACTTCATAAAGATAAATCATTTAGATCAATAATAAAAATGATATCCTTGCATCATATCCCTAATAAAGAATAGGTAACCTCAATGGATGTAATCATAGAGGGAAAATGATTTTGAATGATCATTCAAAAAATTTATGGAGGAAAATAAATTTTATTTGAGAATAAATTTTTAAAACTAATAATTAATTAAATATTATGGAAATAACTTTATTTTAAAATAACCTTGAAACATATAAATGAATCATAAAAAATGAATAGAAATAGTTCTTGAATAAAATATCATTTCTCCTTTGAAAAATATTTTTTTAAAAATTAACTTTTTTAAAAATAATTTTACATGATAATAACCTTGAAAACATATAATGTATGCTTCAAATAATATAATGGTAATTATTTCAAGAAATTATATTCATAATATACATGTAAAAAATATTCCATTAACATTTTCAATAAAATCCAAACATGATTTTTTTTAAAAAAATACATAAAGATTCCTTAAAAAAATTTAAAAATTAAATCATGGATAAAAATTGCATTAAGAAATTATTTGAATAATAATAAAATTTTAATTTTTTTTAGAAAATATATTTTTTAAATAAAAACATTTTTTGACCGAATAGATAAATAAAAGTGATTTTTCTTATAAATATTCTTTTGAAATGTTGTGTAAATAAATAAAGAAAAATTAAGGGGAAAACGTATTCTCTATAAATCATCAAATTAGAAGAAAATTAATAAGTTTATTGAGACATATTTCATTATATTTCATCATTAGAAGCTTAATCATAAACAATGTTGATAAATGTTAAGATTTTAACATAAATCTCTTACAAATTTAGTAACATTGAATCACAATCCCCATAAAAGAATAAAATTAAATTATAATTAAAATATAATGAAAATAATGAGTTTAATTATATATTTTTATTATGGTAGTACATACACCGCATAAAATAAGTTAGGTTCATAAAAAAACATATATCTCAAAGAATGTAAATGGGGATAAAAATCCATCACCTCTTTAGTAGTCTCTTGAACCATAAACCCTATGAATGAGAGATTCTAAAATGAATATTTAAATCCAAATAATTTTTAGTAGAATATTAATAAAATTTATTCAATGGAAATATATACACCACATAAATGTAATAAGTGGTTAATCTGTCATTTGTCTCATAGAAGTAAAAATTGAGAAGAAATTCTCTTACTATTTAGTAATATTTTAGATTGTATTACCCAATAATTAAAAACATAATATTAATCTTTGAGTATAATTAAAATTATTATATTTATTATATAACATTCCAAGGATTTAGTATATATACCACATAGAATAAACAAGGGGTGAATTTGCGTATACCTCCTAGAAATAATAGAGAGACTAGAAGTCTGTTACCATAAGTCTCGACCAAATTCATACACATAATAACATCTTGTATAATAAATATAAGTTTATTATAAATATAAGTTTATTGTAAATATATTATATAACCATAACTATATATATTATAGAATACATGATTATCCAATGACCATTCATTACTCATTTATTACCACTACATTGTTAAAATCACATTTCGGTTAATAACTGAATTGTTTTTCATATTTGTTTTAATTTTTTATTTTTGGTCATCTTAAATTGATTATGGTTCCAAAATCTATAGAATAGTAATCATGAAATACATATCATATTTATGAATCAATTACACTTTTAAACTAATCATGACTAACGGTTTTACGAAATGATGTACATTACGATCATGTAGATAGTGGGTAATACGTACGCATGAGTAACGTTTCCATTTTTTGAATGATAATTATGGAAAAGAGTTATGTAATATTTTATCATTACATAATTTTCATAATATTAGAAATAATATATTATTATTTTAAATATACTTATACAGACTATCCATGTAACACCATGACCCCAGTTACCCAGAACCGGTGCATTATTTTAATACATTGGCATGATTTAAAGGAATCAAGTCCCAAAGGACTAATTGGTTTAGCAGTCTTGGAAAATATATTACATACATGAACGTTACATTACATTATAAAATGTAAAACAACAACAACATTGTCTATATTGAGCACATTAATATCCCTTAGAATATAAAAACAGGTCAGTTATAGTCTACTTCTTTGCATCCTAGAAAAAATAAAACACAGAAAGGGGTGAGCTCAAATGCTTAGTAAGAGTAAGAAACATAGCAGAAGATAACATAAACATTAGGCATGATTAATAATTGAAATCACATTCCTTTACATATAATAAACAAGAATAATATATAGCAGGAATATTATATGAGTAAATAATTCCATAATAAAACATAATCAGGGGTATTCTACTAGTCAAATAACTACATGAACCTTCAATATTATTTTCATAATGAGGGAATGTATAATGTGGGATATTCTGAAACATTTTTTTCAAGACATCAACAAAGACACCTAAAAATTATAAAGGCCTCAGAAAATACCGTATATCAAATTGGGAATGGCATCAGCAAATTCCACATCTAATTGTCTCATGAGACCTACCAATGCATCAAGGAGCTATAGCGGGCTCCACTCGTCACTTACTAAGTCCAATACAATCCTCAAATGAAAAGGTTGAAACATAAAATAAACATTCATATTAAAACTAGAATACGAAATGTCAATACATTAACCATAAACCATGACTGGTTTAAAAATAACACATACATAGTCAAACATATCACAAAACCATAAATACAATATGGAATATTTGTATCATAATAAATCAACTTCAAACAAGTGTAAAATTTATCAAAGGATGTTGAAAAAGATAAAATCAAAACTATTTGAGAGAAATATCTCTTTTTATTTTGAAAATAATTTAAGATTCATTAACTTAGAAAAGAAAACATTTATTTTTAAAATATTCTTACAATATTTTAAGGGAAGATTCATAGATGTTATAATGGTGGAGAATAGACGCACCTTCCGTATAAGTTAAAAAACACTCTTACCTTAATTTGTTTCGAAAAGGCCATAAAGTACCTTGTTTGGAAAATGAAGAAAATATTCCTTTCAAAACATATAAGTTAAAACAAGGGTATAAATGAATTTAACCCATTGTATATTATGTAGTAATAATTTTTGAAATACATTTTTAAGAAAACATGGGTGTGGATAATAATGAGGTCCTAATAGATACTAATGTAAAAACAACCTTACATAATAAAGAGTTTGTGAAATTAACCCTTACCTAGTACTTTTCCTTGGTCAAGGGTTGGTTAAAATCTTTCATAATGGTGAAATAATTGTTATTAAATTATACAAGAACCGTATATATTAATATTATATTATATATGATCTTCCAATACTTCCTTGTTAATGATATTTTAGTAGTATCATCATTTTGGGTGTTAACTGATTCATTTTCCTTTATATGATTTTTTATAAAAGTCATGGTTGTTAATGATATTTTAGTATATAATTGGATGGTATATCATATATAAATAGTCATTAAGATTTTATATTTATTATTTAAATATGTTATACTCATTATTATACCCATCCAAATAATGACGTGTTTGAAAAACAAACTGCACTAAGACGTGGAGACGGTAAGTTGTACGTACACACGTATAGTGAATTTTTCATTTATAGGATGGATAGAAAAAAAATATGGTTGTACCATATTTATAATAACATAAAATTATGTAGGAGGCAACAAAGTTATTTTTTTATGGAAACAACAAAGAAAGAGGAAGTGGAAGAAGAAAAGAACTTGAAAGAGGGTGGTGAAATTATTACCCCTTCTTTAGGTGTTTCATTTTGAGTTGATCAAAATGGCTCCTTTGGTTGAATTTAAGATCAAACTAAGGACTCAAGGTTTATTTGAGGGATGTTGTGAGGATATTTTGGCCGGTTTTGGATGAGAAAAATGGCTTTGGAGGTGTGATTTTGAGAGAAGGGGAAATTCACTTTTATAAGAGGGGTGAGGGTCAATTTAGGAAATGATTAAAATATTAATTTATTATACAATAATATTCGTTTTATAATAGATTTAAATGAATTTATTTCAATACTTAGGTGGTTATGGGTCAAAATAAACTCATAAAATAGGTTTTAGACAATTTTAGGTTACCATTTTAACTTTATCTTTTAGATTTAACTCTTAGTAAAATAGTTTATCTTTTACCGTGTCTTCTTGTACTCTAACAATATATTGTTAATAAACATAATATAAACTTCCAAGAGAACCTAAATTGGTTCATTAATGACGTATATAATATTATTTAAGACCTTTGGCTGAACTTTATAATTTTAGATATGTTATATCAACCAATAATATAATATGTTTTTTAAAAAATAATTTATGTCAATTTTAACAATATTTGGTATTTTGTTTCTGTGAAAGTCATAAATACATTATCACTTCAAATAAAATTTTTCCTACCATCCCTGAAATTCCATATTAACCTAGGAAATTCGTGGATGGAAAGAAAATGTTTAAATTCTATTTATTTTAATATTTATAATACAGAATATTTTAATATTCCATTAAGAAGGTAATTACTGCTTCATCATTATGTCATAAATAAATTTAATTATTTAATATCTAAAAATTATAAATAAAATACCATGATGTAGGAAATAATTATATCTTTCTAATGAATCTTTATAGTCGAATTTATCTTTTTTATAACCCTATATTAAAAATGGTTTAGTTAATAAACATTAAATTTAACACTTTTAACTCTTCTTTAAGTAAAATAATAATAACTGTTCTAATCTAATCCAAGTGGAACTAAAGGGTAATATTTTATTCCTAAGGTTGTTTTTGGTTGAATTACACTTATACAGTAGAATTATAACATGTGTTAGGGTAATTATAATATCATTTTTACCATTAATTACCCAATTTACTTTTAGCCATGGTAAATAAAAGTCAAAAGTTACTATTAAAAAAATTATTTCCATCTTATTGAAACAAATTTTAATTAATTATATTAACAGTGTCTCTCATATTTTTGAAATTCAACTCACAGAAGTGGTAACATTAATTTTTATACAAATTTACTAATGTTTTTAGAAGGTGGGTAAAAAATGTTAAAAAGTTCAATAAACTTTTATATATCAAATCTTATTATAAAATTAATCCATTGAATTAAATTGAACTTATGTAGGTTATATATATTTTTTTTTAAATAAAATAAATAATTATTTAAATAAAAACTTGTTTTCAAATAATAACGTAGTGTTTTTCACTATTCATCAAAAATTGAAAGTTATCAGAAAATTACAAACAATTCACCCTAAAATAATTTTGATATTCTGAATTCAAAAATGAAGTCTATTTTACCAAGTTAGAAACATAGAAGTTTCATTTATTAATTTAAAATTAATTCCCGCTATCAAAACCAAAACGAGGTTTTTAAAATGTAAAAACTATCAAAATATTTACATGTGTTTTTGTTAAATTTAAATGTGAAAATACTTATAATGACCTACATTGTATTTGATTGTAAAAATATAATCTTATTATAATTATAAAACATTGATATGTATAATCAAACACTATAAATTATTTTGATTAAAAAAGTTGTTTTTAATTAAAATTTAGTATTTGTCACTATTCACACAAATATGAAAGTTATCAGAAAAACACCAAAAATATATCAAAACTAAAATTTTATGTCCTGATTATAAATAATAAGTTTATTTTGTTAAATTGAATGAATAAAAATGTCAAATATTGGATTTAAAAATGGTTTTACATTGAAAAGGTGTAAAATTGCATTTTCTAAAAATACTTCCTTTATCTGAAAAAATGAATTTGTTCTTATATTATGTCTAAGAAAAAAATAATATTGGTGTTAAAATTATATGGAATATATAAATTTCAAAATTCAGTAAATACTATTTACAGTATCTTTTGAACGATAAGTTTGCTAAGTTGTCGTGCGCTCGAACTCAGTGTTGAATGTAGCGTATGTTATTGAATTACTTTGAAGAGATAAGATACTATGAAATATTGGGGTGTTAAATTATCCCCTCATTCAATAAATTGCATCCTTTCAATTTAGAATTGTTATTCAAAAATAAAAGGTTAAAAATAGAAAATTACCTTTTTTGGAAAACCCAAATAAAAAATTGGTTTAATAAATTTTTTATTAATAAGAGGGAAAGGGAAATTAAAAAATCACTACCAAATTATGATCTCTATTAAGAGAAAATTGGTGGAAATTAGAGACACATAATTAGAGGAAAAATGTAAATATTTATAGGCAGTGATTGAGGTAATCAATCACAATCATGTGTAAAATTGATGGCATTAAAGCCATCAATTTATGATGATTTAAAATATCGTCGGTTCAACAAAACATAAAGTATGAGGATAATGTTTTTTGGATTTAAGATCCCATCCTAAAAGTTTAAGAATTAATTTATTCATAGAATAAGAGGAAAAAATATACTTGACAAGTAGAGTTTCATCCTTCAACAAATTCCTACCAAAAACTCATCTTTCACTCCCAAAGAAAATAGTCTTCAAAAATATTCAATTTATCCTAATAGTATAGGGTTCCGAAAATAATGAATTTATAATTCACTTGTCAGAATATTTAAAAAAACTACATTATACAAACTAGGACATCACGTATGCCAGTGGTAGGTGATTCACCCTTGTTTCCATTTTTTGTGGGTTCAATTCCTGCGGCCTTTCCAAACGTGACGAGTTATCACCCAACCTCCGGGTTGTACTTTTTATAACAATCAAAAAAATAATTTAAATAAGTTTTTTAATCCTTAAACAATGGTATCTAATATTTAACATAATCCATTACAAACTTTAGACTTATCCAAAATAGTTTTGTCCAAACTCACAGTCTAAAATTTATAAGGAAGGTAAAGACAATGAAGATCCTTTTTTCCACGTAATAACATGTGAATACCTTCATCATGTATTCTTATAAAACATAGTAAAACCCTAAATTTCCATAAAAACTTATTGATTACATTCATTCTCCCTTATTCCTTTTAGAATAGTGGATATACTCCATATATCTAAAAATGTTGTAAACTCCAACAATGATGGAATATATAAATCATTAATCAGTTTCAAGGTAGTCAAGAATATCCAATATAATTTATCCAAATCAATCATATATTATTCCAAAATCATTACCTCAGAATCAAAATCATATTAAGGTTTATCTTTCTCTTAAAAATATATTTTCCAATGAAATTAACATGATATTAAGTCACTTTTCTTGGTTCCACACAATCTCAAGTCCTTAATGAAATAGTACTGCAATAAAATCCTTATATAATATATAATTATTATAACAAGTACGTCATTAATACAATACTCAAACGGCATAATACTTTAATAACAACATTAGAACTCTAATCATTCCTCTTCATCTTCAGTAGTATCATAACTTGATTATTATCCAGTATAAGCATTTCAAGTATACTCTGATGATTTGGACATTGATTCGTGTAGTGTACCAACTCCTTACAGATGAAGCATTGTACATTTGAAACATTTTTCTAACCCTTGGAATCATGTTTTTGGGAAAATCCTTCTTTCCCCTATTCCCTTTATCAATATTTATCTCTTCCATCATTTTATTCTCTTGCTTCCCTTCAAATCCATAAGACTCATAGAATTATTTTCTTGTCTTATTAACAAATGATACTATTTCTTCATATGATTAGAATACATGGGAGACTATTTACCTTTTAAATATTGTCTTAATAAAATGAAAGATATGATCTTTCTTATTCTTTTGATCATAT
Source organism: Viscum album (assembly GCA_963277665.1). Taxonomy (NCBI): domain Eukaryota; kingdom Viridiplantae; phylum Streptophyta; class Magnoliopsida; order Santalales; family Viscaceae; genus Viscum; species Viscum album. Next base: position 47,619,099 of record OY728148.1, read on the forward strand.
GTATTGCTGGAATTCTCATTCCTTTTACTAGGTGTCAATTATAAACAATGGCATACACTAGGTTTGTTTATGAATCTTAATGCATAATTAAAAACTTGTAAAATACCTAACATAAATTGAAAAGATTATACATATAATCTATAATCACAAAATGCTTTCTTTGAGAGAGTATTTACTCCTAAATACTTTATAATGGATTGTAATGAAAATGTAAATTATCCTATGCATATCCACCGGGAGTGTCATAACCAAGAGTGAAGCAAGGCCCATTGTCATGTACCAGGATACCCCATGTCAATCCCGAGACTCCTTGTCAGAGTTTTCACTCCTAGGTACATTTGTGTCAGAGCCGCCTCTACCAGCTCGTATCCAAACAGGGATGTATTTCTTGTAAAATAAATAAAATCTCTACATTAACAAAATTTTAGGAAGTTCTTATATATTAATCCACAAAGTCTATCTTAGGGTAATGTTATCTAATCAGAGTTTATCTAAATCTATTTTCAAGGTTTTTGCTAAACTTCCTTTGATTCCAAATGTAATGCCTCGACCCTAGTTACCCAGATCCAGTGCATTATTTTAATACATTGGCATTATAATAAGAAATCAAGTCCCTATGTACCGATCAGTTTAGCATTCGTGGAAAATAGTTTACATACATGAACATTAAATTGCATTAAAAAATGAAAAAAAACAACAACATTGTCTCCATTTACAACATTAGTATCCCTTATACTATCCCTATAGGTTAGTCATATTATACTTCTTTAAATCCTGGAAAAAATAAAACATAGAAAAGGGTGAGCTCAAATGCCCAGTAAGAGAAACCAATATAGAGGAAGATAACATAAACATTAGGCATGATAAATAATTGAAAACACATGCCTTAACAAATAATAAACATGAAAACCTTATGGTAGTAATATGAGATGGGTAAATAATTCAATAGTAAAACATAATTTAGATTATTTTTCTGGTCTAATAACCTCTTGAACCATCAATATTATTTTCAAAATGAGGGAACGAATAATGCAGGACATTCTGAATCATTTTTTCAAGGCCACGACCAAGATGTCTAAAAATGATTAAGGCCTCGACCAAAACCATATATCAAATTGGGAAAGGCCTCCAGCAACTTGACTTCTAATTGTCTCATGATACCGACCGATGCATCGATGAACTATAGCAGGCTCCACCCATTACTTACAAAGTCCCATATATTCCTCATATGAAAAGGTTGAAACATAATATAAACATTATTATTAAAAATAACATATGAAATGTCAATACTTTAACCATAAACCATGAATGGTATAAAAATAACACATCCACTTTCAAAAATATTACAAAACCTTAAATAAAGTATTGAATATTTGTATCATAATAAATCAACTTCAAACAAGTGTAAAATTTTTCAAATGATGATGATATAGATGAAATCATAACTATTTGAGAGAAATGTCTCTTTCATTTTTAAAAATCATTTAAGAGTCGAATAATTATAAATGAAAAAATTTATTTTGAAAATATTATTATAATCTTTTATGTGATGCTTCAAAGGTGTTATAATGATAGAGAATGTCCGTATACGCTGTATAAGTTAAAAAAACATCCTTACCTTAATTTTGTCGAAAAGTTCATAAAGTACATTGTTTGGAAAACGACAGAAATATTCCTTTCAAAAAATATAAGGTCAAATAAGGGAATAAATTAATTTAACACATTTAATAGTAAATTTTTAAGAAGATTTTGAAATAAATTTTTATGAAAACATTGATGTGGATGATAAATAGGTCCTAGTAGATACTTACGTAAAAACAACCTCAAATAATAAAGAGATTGTGGAATTAACCCTTACATTGTACTTTTCCTTGGTTGAGGGTAGATTAACCTCCTATGTAATGGTAAAATTGTTGTTATTAAATTATAAAATAACCATATACATTAATATTATATCATATATGATCTTTTAATATTTCTTTGTTAATGATATTTTAGTAGTATCATCATTTCAGGAGTTAACTGATTCATTTTTCATTATATTATTTGTTACTAAAGTCATGTTTATTATGGATAGGATGTATCTTATACATATAAATAATGATATAAAGTCTTTAAACATTATTTTTAATCATCAAATGAATATTTGTCTTGAATGGTTACGATGGGGAACGACATCGCATCGCGTTAAGGAGATAGTAAGCCCTACGTACGCATGAGCGACAATGTCATTCTATAGATTCTGAAATAGTATATAATTGGATGTTATATCATATATAAATAATAATAAACATTTCATATTTATTATTTACATTAGTTATACACATTATTATACCCATCCAAATAATGAAGTGTTTGAATTTCAAACTACACCACGACGTGGAGACGGTAAGCCGTACGTACGCATGTATGGTGACTTTTTCATTTATATGATGGATAAAATAAAGAATTTGATTGTACCATATTTATAATAACATAAATGTATGTAGTAGGTACTAGAGTTATTATATCTTTATGTAAAGAACAAAGAAATATTAGGTGGAAGAAGAAAAGATCTTGAAAAAGGGTGGTGAAATTACTACCTCTTTTTCGTGTGTTTCCTTTTGAGTTGATCTAAATGCCTCTTTAGTTTGACTTTCTGAACATTTTAAGGACTATAGGATGATTTGAGGTAATTTGGGAGGATATTGGGGTAGGGTTTGGCCGAGACAAATGGATTAGGAGGTGTGATTTTGTGAGAATGGTAAGTGACCTTTTATAAAAGGGATGAGGGCCACTTTAGGAAAAATTTAAAATATTAATTTATTATACAATTATATTCAGTTTATAATGGATCCAAATGAATTTATTTTGAGACTTATATGGTTATGGGTCGAAATATTCTCAACTAATTGGTTTTAGACAATTTTATGTTACCATTTTAACCTTATCTTTTAGATTTAACTTTTAGTTAAATAGTTTAACTATTACTGTATCTTCTTGTGTTCTAACACTATATGGTTAATAAACATACTCTAAACATCCAATAGAAAATAAATTGGTCAATAAATGAAACATATAATATTATTTATTCCCTTTGGAAAAACCTTAGATTTTTATAAATATTATATCAACCACTAATATAAAATTTTCTATAAGATTTAATTTTTGTCAATTTTCACACTATTTGGTATTTTGTTTTTCTTAAAGTCATAAAAACCATATCACCATGAAAAAATTTATTTAATCATCCATATAATGCCATGTTAAACTATAAAATTTGTGGATAGCATCAAAACATTTAAATTATATTTTTTAATATTTATAATACAAACTATTTTTATATTTCATTAAGAAGGTAATTACAACATCATTATTGTGTCATAAATAAATTCAATTATATAATCACTAAAAATTATAAATAAATTAAAATTATGTATATAATATTTTTATCTTTCTAATGAATATTTATAGTCAAATTTATCTTATGTGTAAACCTATATTTAAAATGGTTAAGTTAATAAACATTGAATTTAGCACTTTTAACTCTTCTTTAAATAAAATAATAATAAATGTATTAATCTAATAAAAGTGGACCTAAAGGATAATATTTTATTCCTATGGGTTTTATTGTCGAATTACACATATCCAATAGAATTAGGACATGTTTTAGAGTAATTATAATATCATTTTTTCCTTTAATTACCTTATTAACTTTTAACCGTGGTAAATAAAAGTCAAAAGTTTTTTTTCATCAAAAATTATTTTCATCTTATTGAATGAAATTTTACTTACTGATATTAACCATGTCTCTCAAATTTTTTAAATTCAACTCACAGAAGTGGTAAAATTATGTTTTATGCATATTTTCAAATGCTTTTAAAAGGTGGATAAAAAATGTTAAAAAGTTCAATAAACTTTTATGCTTCTTATTTTATTATAAAATGACTCCAATGAATTACCTTGAACTTATATAGGTATTATATATTTTTTTTTACTTAAAATAAATTTAAATAAAATAAATAATTATTTAAATAAGAATTCGGTTTTAAATAATAACATAATGTTTTTAACTATTCATGAAAAATTGAATGTTTTCAGAAAAATAAAAAAAATCCCCCTAAGATAATTTTGATATTTTGAATTCAAAAAATAAATCTATTTTAACAAATTAAAAAAATATAAGTTGAATTTATTAATTTGAAATTAATTACCATTGTCAAGACCAAAAAGCGGGTTTTTAAAAACTAAAAACTATCAAAATGTTTACATGTGTTAAATGATAAATTTAAATTTGAAATTAATTATAATGACCTAAATTGTATTAAATTATAAAAATATATTCTAATTATACTTCCAAACAATTAAAATGTATAATAGAACACTATAAGTTATTTTGATTAAAAAAGTTGTTTTCAATTAAAATTTAGCTCCCAAATATGAAAGATATTAGAAAAACACCAATAATTTATGTAAAATAAATTTTTATGTCCTTATTCCAAAAAATTAGTTTATTTGGTCAATTTAAATATATTAAAGTGTAAAATATTGAATTTAAAAATGTTTCTACATTAGAAGGTGATCAAATTGTATTTTCTGGAAAATACTTCCTTTATCTGAAAAAATGAATTTCTTCTTATATTATATCTAATAAAAAAATAATATGGATGTTAAATTTATATGGAATATATGAAATTCAAAATTTATTTAGTCCTATTCATAACCACTTTTGAATGGCTAGTTTGGTAAGTATTAGTGTTCTTGAACTCATTGTTGCATGTAGCGTAAGTTATTGGATTTCTTTGAAGAGATAACGTACTATGAAATATTGGGGTGTTACATTATCCCCTCCCTCAATAAATTTCATCCTCACAATTTTAAATTTTTCTTCTAAAATAAAATTTTAATAATAGAAAAATACCTCTGTGGAAAACCCACATCAGATATTGGGATAATAAAATTTAGTCTTAATAAGAGGGAAATAGAAATGAAAAAGTCACCATCAAATTATGATCTCGATTAGGATAACATTGGTTGAAATTAAAGACATATAATTGGATGAAAAATTTAAACACTTTTAGAGGATGATTGAGGTTATCAATCACAAAAAAGTGTAAAATTTTGGGCTTCAAATACATCAATCAATGATGATTTAAAATATCATCGGTTCAACAAAACATAAGGTATTATGATAAAAAATTTCTGGTTTTAAGATCCCTTCCCTAAATTATATGAATTAATTTATTCATAGAATTGGAGGAAAAAAATATACTTGACAAGTAGAGTTTCATCCTTAAAATAATTCCTACCATAAATTCAACATTAACATCAAAAGAAAATATAATTCAAAAATATTCTATTTATCCTAATCGTATTGGGTTACAAAAATAATGAAATTATTATTCATTTGTTAGACGATTTAAAAACCCATATTTATACACACCAGGAAATCATGTATGCTAGTGGTAGGTGATCCACCCTTACCACCCTTCGGTTGCAGGTTCAAGTCTCACAGCCTTGCCAGACATAACGGGTTGTCACTAGACCTCCGAGTTGTCATTTTCATAACAATAAAAAAACAATATTAAGATGTTTTTTAAACCTTAAAAAATAGTATCCAATATCTAACTAAATCCATTCCAACCTTTAGAAATATCCAAAATACTTCTGCCCAAACTTAGAGACCAAAATTTATAATGAAGGTAAACACAATGAAGATCCTTTTATCCCCATAATAACTTGTGAATACTTTCATCAGGTATTCATTTAAAACATGGTAACACCATAAATTACAATAAACCCTTATTGATTACACTCATGCTCCCTTATTTCTTATAGAATACTAGATATACTCCTTATATAAAAAAATGTTGTAAACTCTAACAATGAAGGAATATACAAATCATTAATTAGTTTCAAGTTAGTCAAGAATATCCAATATAATTTCTCCAAATCAATCATATCTTATTCCAAAATCACTGCCTCAGTATCAGAATCATATTAAGGTTTATCTTTTTCTCAACCATATATTTTCTAAAAAATTTAACCTGCTATTGAGTCACTTTTCTTGGTTCCACACAATCTCCAGTCCTTAATGAAATTTTACTACAATATAATCCTTATATACACTATAATTCTTATAATATGTAAATCATTAATACAATACTCAAATTAATCAATAATGTAATAACAAAATAAGAACTCTAATCATTCCTCTTCATCTTTACTAGTATCATAACTTGATTATTATCTAATAGCAGCATTTGGGTTATACTCTGATGATTTGGACATTGATTCGCATAGTCTCCCAACTCCTTGCAGATGAAGCATTTTACATTTGAAACCATTTTCTAACCCCTGCAATCATGTACTTGGTGTCGTTTTTCTCCAAACTTATAACAAAATCCCATTCCTATCAAGAATTTACCAAGGTGATTCTTTACACAGTTATTACATTTAGGAAAATCCTTCTTTCCAATATTCCCTTTATCCATCTTTCTCTCTTCCATCCTTTTCTTCCCTTGATTCCCTTAAAATCCATAGGACTTAGAGAATTTTTACTTATCTTATTAACACATGATACTATATCTTCATATGATGAAAATACATGGGAGACTATTTCGATTTTAAATGTTGGATTCATATCATGAAAGATATGATCCTTCTTAATCTTTTGATCATGCATATTTTTGGAATTCTCATTACATCTACTAGGCTCCATTTATAAACAATGGCATACACTAGGTTAGTTTATGAATCAGAATGCATAATTAAAAACATGAAAAATACATAACATAAATTTAAAATATTATGAATATAATATATAATCATAAAATGTTTTCGTTGACGAAGTGTTTACTCATAAATCCTTCATAATGTCTTGTAATGAAAATGTGAATTATCTAAAGCATATCCCCCAGGCGTGTCGTAACCAAGAGTACAGCAAGACCCGTTGTCATGTTCCAGGAAACCCTGGGTCAAGCCTGAAACTCCTTGTTTAATTTTTCAATCCTAGGTACATCTCTGCCAAAGCCGCCTCTACCTGCTCATATCCAGATAGAGATGTATTGCTTAGAAAATTCACAAAATCTCTACATTACCAAAATTCTAAAAATTTCTCCAATATTAATCCTCAAAGTCTATCTTAGGTTAACGTTCTCTAATCAGATATTATCTAAATCCATTTCCATGGATGTTTCTAAACATCATCTGATACAAACTATAATGCCTCGACCACCATTACATAGAGCCAGTGAATTATTTTTATACATTGGAATGATTACAAGGAATCAAGTCTCAAAGTACTAATAATTTTTACAGTCATGGAAAATAGATTACATACATGAATGTTACATTACATTATAAAATGAAAAACAATAACAAAATTGTCTCCATTGACCACATTAATATCCCTTAAACAATCCATATAGGTTAGTCATAATATACTTTTTTTCATCCTAAGAAAAATAAAAAACAGAAAGGGGTGATCTCAAATGCACAGTAAGATTAAGCAATATAGCGGAAGATAACATAAACATTAGGCACAGTGAATAATTGAAAACACCTTACTTTACAAATAATAAGCATGAACACTTAATGGAAGGAATATGAGGTGAGTAAATGATGTCATAATAAAACATAATCATGGGTATTCTACTAGTCGAATAACCACATAAATCATAAATATTATTTTCATAATGAAGGAATTTATAATGCGAGACATTCTGAAACATTTTGTCAAGGCCTCGGCCAAGGCGTCTAAAAATGATTAAGGCCTTGTCCAAAAACATATTTCAAATTGGGAAATGCCACGACCAATTCCATGTATAATTGTCTCAGTAGACCTACTGATGCCTCAAGGAGCTATAACGAGCTCCACCTATCCTTTACTAAGTTCAATACATTCCTCATATCAAAAGGTTGAAACATAACATAAACATTTGTTTTAAAACCAAAATACGAAATGTCAATACTTTAACCATAAACCATGAATGGTATTAAAATAACACATCCATAATCAAGAATATCACAAAACCATAAATATAATATGGAATATTTGTATCATAACAAATCAACTTCAAGCAAGTGTGAAATTTATCAAAGGATGTTGACATAGATGAAATCAAAACAATTTGAGAGAAATATCTCTTTCTATTTTGAAAAAAAATTTAGAGCCACATAATTATAAAATCAAACATTTATTTAGAAAATATTTTCATAAGCTTGTAAGGGTATCTTCAAAGGTGTTATAACGGCAGAGAATACCCATACCCACCTTATAAGTTAAAAAAACATTCTTACCTTAATTTTGTAGAAAAGGCCATAAAGCACCTTGTTTAGAAAATGATGGAAATATTTATTTAAAAACATATAAGGTCAATTAAGGGAATAAATTACTTTAAACCATTTTTTAGTGAATAGTAATTTTTTTTGATATAAATTTTTTAGATAACAGAAATGTTGATGATAAAGAGGTCCTAGTAGATACTAATGTAAAAACAACCTCAGATAATAAATAGATTGTGAAATTAACCCATACCTTGTACTTTTCCTTGGTCGAGGGTTGTTTAACCTCCAGTATAATTGTAAAATCATTGATTTTAAATTATAAAGGAACCATATACATTAATATTATATCATATATGATCTTCTAATATTTCTTTGATAATGATATTTCGGTAGTATCAACGTTTCGGGAGTTAACTGATTCGTTTTCGTTTATATGCTTAGTTACACAAGTCATGTTTGTTATGGATATGATGTATCTTATTCATATACAGAATGACATCAAGTCTTTAAACATTGTTTTTAATCATCAAATGAAAATTAGTCCTGAATGGTTATGATGGGGAACGACATCTCATCGCGTCGTGGAGACGGTAATCCGTACGTACGCACGGGTGATAATATCATTCTTTTGATGGTGAAATCATATATAATTGGATGATATATCATATATACAGAATCAGTAATATGTTATATTTATTATTTACATTAGTTATACTAATTATTATACAGATCCAAATAATGATGTTTTTGAATAACAAACTACACTACTACGTGGAGATGGTAAGCCGTATTTACGCACATAGGTGGACTTTGTCATTTATAGGATGGATATAATAACTAATATGAATGTAACATATTTATAATAACATCATAGTATGTAATAGGTACTGGAGGTATTATTTTGTTATGGAAACAACAAACAAAGACGAATTGGAAGAAGAAAGGAACTTCAAACCGGGTGGTGAAATTATTACCTCTTCTTTCGGTGTTTCCTTTTGAGTTGATCAAAATGGATTCTTATGTTGGATTTATGATTAAAGTATGGACTATAGCATTATGTGAGGGATGTTGGGAGGATATTGTGGTAGTTTTTGGTCGATCCAAATGGCTTTGGAGGTGTGATTTTGAGAGAAGGGGAAGTGCCCTTTTATATGAAGGGTGAGGGTATCTTTAGGAAAAGATTAAAATATTAATTTGTTATACAATCATATTCAGTTTATAATGGCCCCAAAAAAATTTTACTTTAATCCTTAGGTGGTTATGTGTGTAAATCCTCTCATCCAGTTGGTTTTAGAGAAGCTTAGGTTATCGTTTTATCCTTATCTTTTGGATTTAACTCTTACTTAAATAGTTTAACTTTTACCCTGCCTTCTTGTATTCTTACACTATATAGTTTATAAACTTACTATAAATGTCCAAGAGAACCTAAAGTGGTTCATTAATGACATATAGAATATTATTAAATCCATTTGGCTGAACCTTATATTTTTAGGAGTATTATATCAACCAATAATATAGTATTTGTTTTAAATATTAAATTTTTTCAATTTTTACACAATTTGGTATTTTGTTTTTGTAAAAGTCGTGAAAATGTTATCACTTAAAAAAATTATCTAATCAACCCTAACATGTCATATGGACCTAGAAAATTTGTTGATGGAATCAAAACATTTAAATTAGATTTATCTGAATATTTATAATATAAATTGTTTTAGTAATTCATTAAGAAGGTAATTACTACATCATCATGGTGTCATAAATAAATTTAATTATTTAATCTCTAAAAATTATAAATAAAATAACTTAATGTAGGAAATATTTTTAGATTTATAATTTATATTTATAGTCAAATTTATATTATGTATAAACCTATATTAAAATTGGTTTAGTTAATAATCATTGAATTTAACACTTTTAACTCTTCTTTAAATAAAATAATAATATATTTCATAATCTAATCCAAGTGGTAATAAAGGATCATATTTTATTCCTAGGGATTTTTGGGGTCGAATTACACTTATCTGTTAGAATTAGGACATGTGTTAGGGTAATTATAATATCATTTTTACATTTAATTACCCTATTTACTTTTAATAGTGGTAAATATAAGTCAAAAGTTACTATTCACCAAAAATTATTTTCATCTTATTAAAGCAAATTTTACTTACTGATATTAACCGTGTCTCTCGGATTTTTGAAATTCACCTAACAGAAGTGGTAAAATTATGTTTTATGCAATTTTACAAATGCATCCAGAAGGTGGGTAAAAACGTTAAAAAGTTCAAAAAAAATTTATACATCTAATTTTAAATAAAAATTCTGTTTTAAATAATAACGTAGTGTTTTTCACTATTCAGAAAAAATTGACTGTTTTCAAAAAAATACCAAAAATTCACCCTTAGCAAATTTTGATATTAAGAATTCAAAAATAAAGTCTATTTTACTGAATCCAAATCATAGAAGTTTGATTTATTAGTTTAAAAATAATTTCCATTATCAAAACCAAAAAGAGAGTTTTTAAAAAGTAAAAACTATCAAAAGATTTACATTTGTTTCTGTTAAATTTAAATGTAAAATTACTTATAATGAACTTAATTGTATTAAATGATAAAAATATAATATAATTATACTTTCAAACCATTAAAATTTATTTTTGAACACTATAAATTATTATGATTAAAAAAATTGTTTTCAAATTAAATTTAGTATTTTTCGGTATTCACCCAAATATGAAAGTTATCAGAAAAACACCAAAAATTTATTGAATCTATATTTTTTGTCCTGGTTCTAAAGAAGAAGTCCATTTTTTCCAATTGAATATATTAATGTGTAAAATATTAGATTTAAAAACTTTTTTCCATTAAAAGGCGGTAAAATTGCATTTTCTGAAGAATACTTCCTTTATCTGGAAAAATGATTTTGTTATTATATTATGTATAAGAAACACATAATATGGTTGTTAAAATTATATAGAACATATAAAATTCAAAATACAGTCAATAATATTCATAACCGCTTTTGAATGGCTAGTTTGGTATGTCGTAGTGCACTTGAACTCAGTGTTTCATGTTACAAAAGTTATTGAATTACTTTGAAGAGATAACATATTATGAAATATTGGGGTGTCATATTCTCCCCTCCTTCAATAAATTTCATCCTTGCAATTTTAAATTGTTCTTATAAAAATTATAAAAATAGAAAAATACCTTTGTAAAAAACCCACATCGGAAATTAGGTTAAAAAATTTAGTCATAATAAGAGGGAAATAGAAATGAAAAAGTCACCAGAAATTTATGATCTCGATTAAGAGAAAATTGATGGAAATTAGATACACATAATTTTAGGAAAAACATAAATATTTATAGGTAGTGATTGAGGTCATCAATCACAAACAAGTGTAAAATTGATGGCCACAAAGCCATCAATATATGCTAATTTAAAATATCATTTGTTCAATAAAACATAAGGTTTTAGGATAACACATTTTTTGGTTTTAAGATCGCTTCCATAACGTTTAATAATTAATTTATTCATATAATAAGATGAAAAAATATATACTTGACATGTATAGTTTATTCCTTCAACTAATTACTACCACAAACTCATCATTCACTTCAAATGAAAATAGAAATCAAAAATATTCTATTTATCCTAAACAAATAGGGTTCCAAAAATAATTCATTTATAATTCATTTTTCATACTATTTAAAAAACTACTTTTTACAATACAAGACATCATGTATGCCAGTGGTAGGTCATCCACCCTTTTCTCCCCTTGTTTACAGGTTCAAGTCTCACGGCCTTCCCAGCTACGATGGGTTGTCACCCGACCTCCAGGTTGTCCTTTTTATAACAATACAAAAAATAATATTAAGAAGTTTTTTAAACCTTAAACAATAGTATCAAATATTTAACTTAATCCATTCCAACATTTAGACTTATCCAAAACACTTTTGTCCAAACTCGCAGTCCAAAATTTATAACGAAGGTAAACAGAATGAAGATCATTTTTTCCATGTAATAACATGTGAATACCTTCATCATGTATTCTATTAAAACATGGTAACACCCTGAATTACCATAAAACCTTATTTATTAAATTCATTCTCCATTATTACTTATTGAATACTGGATATACTTCTTATATCCAAAAATATTGTAAACTCGAACAATGATGTAATAAACAAATAATTAATCAGTTTCAAGGTAGTCAAGAATATAAAATATAATTTATCCAATGAATAATATCTTATTCCCAAATCACTACCTCAGTATCAGAATCAAATTAAGGTTTATCTTTCTCACAACCATATATTTTCCAAATAAAATAACCTTCTATTGAGTCACTTTTCTTGGTTCCACACAATCTCATGTCCTTAATGAAATTGTACTATAGTACATTCCTTATATGCTCTATAATTCTTATAACATGTACATCATTAATACAATACTCAAATTACATAATACTTTAATAACAACATAAGAACTATTATCATTCCTCTTCATCTTCAGTTGTATCATAACTTAATTATTATCCAATAGTAGAATTTGGGGTATACTCTGATGATTTGGACATTGATTCGCGTAGTGTCCCAACTCCTTGCAGATGAAAAATTGTACATTTAAAACCTTTTTCTAACCCTTTCAATAACGTACTTTCTGTCCTTTTTCTCCACACTTATAAAAAACTCCCATTCCTTTAAAAAAATTAACAATTTGATTCTTTCCATAGTTATCACATATGGGAAAATCCTTCTTTCCCCTCTTCTCTTTATCCATCTTTCTCTCTTCTATCATTTTCTTCTCTTGCATCCCTTCAAAGCTGTAGGAATCAGAGAATTATTTACTTATCTTATTAACACATGATACTATTTCTTCATATAGTGAGATTACATGAGATACTATTTCCCTTTTAAATGTTTTCTTTATACTCTGAAAGATATGATCCTTCATAATATTTCGATCGTGCGTATTGCTGAAATTCTCATTCCTTATACTAGGTGCCATTTTTAATCAATGGCATACACTAGGTTAGTTTATTAATTGTAATTCATAATTCAAATCTTTTAAAATACCTAACGTAAATTGAATAGATTATGCATATAATCTATAATCTTAAAATGTTTTTTTAGGAAGTATTTACTCCTAAATCTTTCATAATGATTTATAATGAAAATGTGAATTATCCTAAGCATATCCCCTGGGAGTATCGTAACCAAGAGTGCAACAAGGCTCGTTGTCATGTACAAGGATACCCTGGTTCAAGCCCAAAACTCATTATCAGAGTATTCCCTCCAAGGTACATATGTGCCAGAGCCTCCTCTAGCTGCTCATATCCAGATAGGGATGTATTTCTTGGAAAATTAACAAAATCATTACATTACCAAAATTCTATGAAGTTATTCTATACTAATCCTCAAATTCTATCTTTAGGTAATTTTCACTAATCAGAGTTTATCTAAATCTATTTCCTAGGTTGTTGCTAAACTTCCTTTGATACCAACTGTAACGCCCAGAACCTAGTTAACCAGTGTCGGTGCATTATTTTAATACATTGGCATGATTACAAGGAATCATGTCCTGAAGGATCTATCTGTTTATCGGTCTTGGAAAATAGATTACATTAATGAATGTTACATTACATTATAAAATGAAAAACAACAACATCATTATCTCCATTGACCACTTTAACATCCCTCTGAATATCCCTACTTGTTAATCATAATATACTTCTTCGCATCCAGGGAAAAATAAAACATAGAAAGGGGTGAGCTCAAACACTCAGTATGAGTAAGCAATATAGCAGAAGATAATATAAACATTAGACATGGTGAATAATTGAAAACAAATGCCTTTGAAAATAATAAACAAGAACACTTTATGGAAGAAATATGAGTTGAGTAAATAATTCCATAATAAAATATAATCATGGGTATTCAACGAGTCTAATAACCACATGAACCAATGATATTATTTTCATAATAAGGAAATTTAAAATGCAAGACATTCTGAAACATTTTTTCAAGGCCTCGACCAAGATGTCTAAAAATGATTAAGGCCTCAGCCAAACCCATATATCAAATTTGGAAAGGCCTTGGGAAATTCTATGTCTAATTGTCTCATGAGACATACTGATGAATCGAGGAGCTATAGTGGGCTCCACCCATCACTTACTAAGTCCAACACATTCCTTTTATGAAAAGTTTGAAACATAACATAAAAATTCATATTAAAACTAGTAAACAAAATGTCAATACTTTTACCATAAACCATGAATGGTATAGAAAAAACACATCCACAATCAAGCATATCACAAAACCTTAAACACAATATTTAATATTTGTATCATAATAAATCAACATCAAAAAAGAGTAAAATTTATCAAAGGATGTTGACATAAATGAAATCAAAACTATTGTAGAGAAATATCTCTTTCTATTTTGAAAATCATTTGAGAGTCACATAAATATAAAAGTAAAAATTTATTTTGAAAATATTTTTATAAGCTTTTAAGGGAAGTTTCAAATGTGTTATAAAGGTAGAGAATAGCCACACCCTCTATATAACTTAAAAAATATTCTTACCTTAATTTTTTCAAGAAGGTTATAAAGTAACCTATTTGGAAAATAACAGAAATATTCTATTCAAAACATATAATCTCAAATAAGGGTATATATAAATTTAACCCATTATATAGTAAATATTAATTCTTTTTGAAATTTTTTTAAAGAAAAAATGGAAGTGGATGATAAATATTTTCCAACAGATATTTACGTAAAAACAACCTCGGATTAAAAAGAGATTGTAAAATTAACCCTTAACTTGTACTTTTCCTTGGTCTAGTGTAGGTTAGCCTCTGATATAATGGTAAACTAATTATTATAAAATTATACAAGAACCATATAAATTTTTATGATATCATATATGATCTTCTCATATTGCTTTGTTAATGATATTTCACTTGTATCATCGTTTCGGGTGTTAACTTATTCGTTTTCCTTTATATGATTTGTTACACAAGTCATGATTGTTATGGATATGATGTATCTTATTCATATACATAATTATATAAAGTCATTAAATATTATTTTAAATCATCAAATGAAAATTAGTCTTGAATGGTTACTATGGGGAGTGACATCTCATCACGTCGTGGAGACAGTAAGCCGTACGTACGCACGAGCGACAATATCATTATTTTGATGGTGAAATCGTATATAACTGGATGGTATATAATATATAAAGAATAATTAACATGTTATATTTTTTATTTACATCAGTTAAACTCATTATTATACCCATTCAAATAATTAAGTTTTTGAATAACAAACTACACCACAACATGGAGACGGTAAGTCGTACAAACGCACGTATAGTGACTTTGTAATTTATAGGACAGATAGAATGAATAATATGGTTGTACCATATTTATAATAACATAAAAGTATGTATGAGGTACTGGAGTTATTATTTTTGTGTGGAAACAACAAATAAAGATGATTTGGAAGAAGAAAAGAACATGAAAGAGGGTGGTGAAATTATTACCTCTTCTTCAGGTGTTTCCTTTTGAGTTGATTCAAAGGGATCCATAGGTTGGCTTTCTGATCAAAGTAAGGACTCTAAGTTTATTTTAGAGAAGTTAGGAGATATTTTTTGGGGGTTTGTCTGAGCCAAATATCTTTGGTGGTGTGATTTTGAGAGAAGGGGAAGTGCCTTTTTATAAGAGGGGTGAGGGTCACTTTCGGAAAAGATTAAAAAATTAATCTATTATACAATCATATTCGGTATATAATGGATAAAAATGAATTTATTTATTGAACTATGTGGGTATTAGTGGATTTAATCTCAACCAATGGGTTTTAGAAAAGTTTAGGTTACCATTTTAACCTAATCTTTTAGATTTAATTCTTAGTTAAATAGTTTAACTTTTACCTTGTCTTCTTGTATTCGTAAACTATAGGGTTAATAAACTTACTCTAAACTTCCAAGAGACCCTCAGGTGGTTCTTTAATTACATATATGATATTATTTAACCCTTTTTTACTAACCTTAAAATTTTAATAATTTTATATCAACCAACAATATAGTATTTGTTTTAAAAAAATAATTTATGTCAATTTTGACACTATTTTGTACTTTTTTGTGGAAGTCATAAAAACCTTATAACTTAGATAATAATTTTTATAATCAACCCTAACATGTCATATTAACCTATAAAATTAGTGGATAGCATTAAAAGTTTTAAATTATATTTATTTTAATATTAATAATATAAACTATTTTAATATTTCATTAAGAAGGTAATTACTGCATCATCATTATATCATAAATAAGTTTAATTATTTAATATCTAAAAATTATAAATAAAATACCATGATTTATGAAAAAAATTTATCTTTATAATTAATATTTTTAGTAAAATATTTTTTCATTATAACCCTATATTAAAAATGGTTTAGCTAATTAAATTTGAATTTAACAATTTTATCTTTTCTTTAAATAAAATAATAATAAAAGTCCTAATCTAATCCAAGTGGACCTAAAGGATAATATTATATTGATAAGGTTTTTTTGGTCTAACTAAACTTATAAAATAGAATTAGGACTTTTTTTAGGATAATTATAATATCATTTGAACCTTTAATTACCATATTTACTTTTAACCTTGGTAAATAAAAGTCAAAAGTTAATATTCAATAAAAAATTATTTTCATCTTATTGAACCATATTTTACTTACTAATATTAATTGTGTGTCTCGAATTTTAAAAATTTAATTCACAAAAGTGGTAAAATTATGTTTTATTCAAATTTTTAAATGCTCCTAGAAGGTGGGGAGAAAACATTAAAAAGTTCAATAAAATTGTATACATATAATTTTATTATAAAATGATTTCAATGAATTAAATTGAACTTTAATAGGTATTATATATCTATTTTTAATTAAAATACATTTAAATAAAATATATAATTTTTTAAATATAATGTCGGTTTTAAATAACAATGAAGTTTTTTTCACTATTGATCATAAATTGAAAGTATCAGAAAAAATACCAAACAATTCACCCTTAGATAATTTTGATATTATGAATTCAAAAATAAAGTCTATTTTATCAAATTTAGAACCTAGAAGTTTCATTTACGAATTTAAAATTAATTTCTGTTGTCAAAACCAAAATGCGGGTTTGTAAGAAGTAAGAACTATCAAAAGATTTATATGTGTTTTTGAGAATTTAAATGTGAAATTATTTATAATTACTGACATTGTAATAAATGATAAAAATATAATCCAATTATACTTATAAACCATTCAAATGTATAATTGAACACTATAAATTATTTTTATTAAAAAAGTTGTATTCAATTAAAATTTAGTATTTTTCACTATTCACCAAAATATGAAATTTAAATGAAAAAATAATTTTTTTTATCAAAATGGAATTTTTATGTCCCGATTCTAAAGAATATGTTTATTCTATCAAATTTAATATATAAAAGTGTCAAATATTAGATTTAAAATGGGTTCAACATTAAAAGGGGTAAATTTTCATTTTCTAAAAAATACTTCCTTTATCTAAAAAAATGAATTTGTTCTTATATTATATCAAAGAAACACATAATATACATATTATAATTATATATAATATTTAAAATTCAAAATTCAGTTAATAATATTCATAACCGATTTTTAATGGTTAGTTTGGTAAGTCGTGGTTAACTTGATCTCAGTGTTGCATGTCGTGCATGTTGTTGAATTATTTTGAAGAGATAACATACTATGAAATATTGGGGTGTTATAATCCATGTGGTGTGATGATGAAAAGAGAGAGTCACATCGCTTCGTAATGGTAGTAGTCCACATGTACACGAACGACATTATCATTATTTAGCAAGTGAAATGGTGAGAAATAAAATTATATGTTATCCTTTAATAATGATAAATATTCTATTAATATCATAATTATATCATGTATATGGAATATATTCATTTACTTTCTCCTTATTATCTTCCCTGTAAACTGTTAGTGAAAAGTGAATTCCATCATTTCATGAGGAGATAGTCAATAGTACACATGAGTGACATTATCACATCCCCTATAGAATGTAATGTAAATATTTTTTATGATATAATTAATTAAAAGGTACAATTATGTTATAAATATAAAATATATTGTAACACCCCTAAATTTAAGAATAACAACATTTCATTCAATAGCTTGTATGAAAAGAAATACCACGCATAGAAAATAATATATCATCCCGAGACGTTATTATATATTTAATATTTTAAATAAATTAAATCTATTATATATATTTCAATGCAAACAATACCGAGTTATCTTATGTTGCACGTAACAACGAGTTTCTTCGATAGATTGTGTTACATGTAAGACTGAGTTTCACTGGACAACAATATACTATCAATATTATTACTTAATATGATAGTTATCACCAAGAAGTTAGAATAGAGGGGAAAATATAATTGAACAAATTAGGAAAATATTTTATTTAATTAATTTTTTACCAATTAAATATGAATGAATATGAAAACCAATTGAATATATAAAAATCGTTTTTATAAAAAATTATTTTTATGTGTTGAAGGAATTTTGTGTTTATAAATTAAGTTAAATAATATTAGTGGATTATATTAAGGACATTTTATATTATATATTCAATAATTCGTTTTCATTAATTAAATATATTTTATTAGAAGAATATAATTACAAATCCAATTTTGTGCATGAAAAGTTGTATTTCTCTAAAGGCACTTTTCCCGCCTTTTAAAAGAGAACTTCTTTTAAAAGTAAATTTTTACACATTTATAAATTTTATTTGAATAAATAAAATTTATTTTTCAAATATTAATTTCAAAATTATATTAGGGTATTTTTTTTGTTTTTTTGACAAGTTTCATTTTTTGATGAATAGTGAAAGATACTAAATTTTAACTAAAAACTAGATTTTAATTTAAATAATTTATATGGAAAAATAATATTTTAAAATGGTTGAACTAGATAAATAATAAATCAATTAATAAAATTTATGTAATTAAAAATAATTTTCCTATTGATTTTGGATATAAAAACACTTCAATCATTGGAACAATTTCACTTTAAAAACTAGCTTTCTTATCACACCTAGAGGATTAATATTAAATCAAATTTATCCACTTATGTGAGTTGAATTTTGAAACATGGATTCGATATTTGGAATAATAATAATTGATTTTATTTAATAATGGGAAATAAATTTTCTTACCACAGCTATTAGTGAAAATAATTAACATTAATTACATCGATTAAGGTTAAAATGAGTTTACTAAGTGCTTCAACATAGAATATAAGTTGTAAAATGACCTACCAAAATTTCCAACACCAATTGGATGGACATAATTCAATACTTAACACATATGTATCAATTTTTATGAGTTAGTGGTATAATATTCCATTAGGGTGACCTATATAATACATTAAGTAATGAAAAAAACAAAAAAATAACATTCCTTTCCCTTAACATTTACAATGCTTTGGGATAGTAAAAAAACATCATATGTTCAGTTATTATTATTATTACTAAATTTAAATGAGTTTTTTACCATGATAATTTATTTCAAATTTTTAGGGAATAAATAATTACATAAAATTCTTAATAAATTCCAACACAATATATATTTAGTTAATAGTTAAATTGAATAAAAAAGACTAAAAATATTAAAAGTGATGTTAAATGAATTAATTATTGAGTTATATTTATTTATCAGATCATTAAATCATATTAATAATATGTGGAAATAATATATTTTAATTTCATTACATATTTATATAATTCAAATTAAATAAATAATGTCAAAATTCAAATTAATGGTATTTTATTATGAAAGATATTTTTCTAAATGATTTAAAATTACTAAAAATACTATTTTCTGCCAAGTGATTTTTAAATGATAATAAATATAAAATATTATCTATTCATAGACCAGTTTATCTTTTATAACAAAAAATATTGACCCTTAAATGTAACATTTTTTTTGTGTGGTCAGGGTTAAAGTAGTGTTTTTGCGCACTACATGCACTTATCTTATAATTAATTTCAAACACACAAGGGAATTTTTTTATAAATTAAGATGAAATATGTAGAATAAGTGGACATAAATTTTATAATATTTCAATATTTAATTTAATCTTATGGGATAAATTACATATGTTAGAAAATTATTTACCATAATAAAAGCTAGAATGGTAATAGTAGGGAAACTTATAAGTTAAGGAACACTATGATAAAAATTTGTTTATTTTTGTTTTGTTTTGGAAGTGTATCTTATCCATAAACCCCCTCAAATAATTTTTTTAAATTTTGGAGGCACATGAGGTAAGGGAGACCTCCCAATAGTGAATACCTTTGAATATTTACAAGAATGGAACTCCCCTCAACAATAAATGAACACTCAGTATCCCCACTCATTAACACCACTCAAGACATCTGGATAATCCAAAACCCACTCAAATCACACCAAAAAATATATACCATTATCATATATTCCTTATTTTAGTATGAAAGTAATACTTTATAATTTTTAGTGAAAACCTAAGGAGGAAACTCGTCGAAGAGGTAATGTTATTTTGAAAACATTTTTATTTTCATTCAGACTCAACCTCCTTCAATTCATATTATTCCAAGGTATTATAATCACATAAATATTTTAAATATATTTAGATGTTTTTATACTAATATTAATACCCAAAACATCATGAACATAGATAAAATGGATTAAAAAATCGTCATTTGTGTCTATGGTAGATGACTGTGTCATGAACCTATGTCATTCGTTCATCCATTACCACACTTAATGGTTGGGAATGAAGATTTATTTATAGTTTATATATGATAAGTAATTTATTTATTAATTTTTTATTCTTTTTTGAATTAATATATCACACACATATTCATTATTTCCATTTCTTGGGAATATGAAAATGGCATTCGTGTGTGTGGTGAACTACCTCCTCGCAAAGCGATGTGATTCATTCACAGCTTATATGGAATGTATTGAGGATGGTTTTAATATAATTATGTGATATATATGAAATAAAACATATTATATAATTAAAATATATATATCATTTAATTTTCATTATTTCAATATAATAAGAAATTGTATACAATGTTCATGCGTATGTACATCCTACCATCCCCATGAACGACGTATTTCATTTCCTATAAACTAATTTTAGGGATTAATCTAAATAAAAATATACTTAATATTTTTTAATATAATAGTTCAAATTATTTATATGATTAAATCATGATCTAAGTAAGAGGAACAAAACAGAACAAGTCAAAACATACTCCAAAAACAAGGCAATTAACACCCTAAATAATGAAAATAATGGAATATTATTAAAAAATAGGTGATAAAATGTTATAAAAGAATCATATATGATATAATAAATACTAAAATGTTTCTTTATTAACTTATTAACATGATCATATACAATATACATGAGTGTAAATAACATTCAATCAAAAGGATGTGTAAGGAAACATATTTCTTAACTCAATTTACACTCACTGGCTTGAACATCTACATTATTGATTATGTCATTCTAAGATTATATGTATAATGACTTATGGTTATCCTAATTTTTAAATAAAATTATTTCCTGTGTATTTAATATTGATATACATAATTGATTCATTTATTTAATTTCACTTCAACATTATGATCTTTTTAAGGGTTATTTCACAATATCATTCTAATCAAGATTGATTATTTTAGAATATCAACTGTAGATAATTAATTTTAAATTTCCTTATAAAAGATTTCATTTTTATTCCACTATAGTTATTAATGAAATATTTCAAATAATAATATTATTTCCCACACTTTAGTTATTAAATTCTTTAGAATCATTTTTTAAGAAAATATGGCATTATTTCTCTCTTACGTTGAAAATTTATTTTCATCCATAACAATGTTTTCTAAAAATGTTCTAAAAAATATTTTAACCCTTTAAAAATGATTTATTAATGGAATTTTATCCCAATTTTACCCTTTTTAAATTCATTTTATTTCATTTTAATAGTAATCATTTTATGGATTTTGCTGAAAAAGTAAAAGTAAATCATTATTTTAACTTGTACAACATGAATGGGTTTTCCAGCCATTATGAACACTAAAATGTTTTCAAGATTTTTTTATATTATTCAAATTTTATTCTCAATGAAAAATAATTTAATTGTTTTTTCTAAATTTTTTTAAAAGTTATTTTCACAAAAAATTATTTTCAAATTGTTTTTCAAAAATAAAGGATAGTTTCCTCAAGAGTGTTTTTAAATATCCTTTATGGTATTTATATTCATCAATGAAAACAATGATTTATTCTTACCCTAATAGGTATATATTATATCGATACTATCCTTAATCTTAATGTTTTATGATCATGTTGACCAATGAATTTATTGACATTAACTTCCGTGATCCATTTTGTTATCCTTAACATTACCTTGAATTATTCACATTCTTATAAACATTAAATTTATCAAAAATGTAAATATTATTTATCATGGATATATTTATTACTCGAAACATATACCATTTTTATATAAGTTGTTTAATATTCCAATTATTTATTAAATGGGGAAATATTGATTTTTTTAAAAGGTTCAGGCCGAAGCCTCATTTTATTATAAAAGAAAAGAAAATACCTCTTCTTAACTGGGTAGAGGGAGACCCATTACATAGCCTAAAGGCCCAAAGGGCATGTAGCCTATTACATAGCCAATAGGCCCAAAGTTTTGTCCTAATGACCCTTATGTGAAATTATTTATACAAAAACCCTTCATGTTTGTAATTATGTTTTTTTAAACTGTATTGAGGACATATATTAACATTAGTGTCTTATAAATTCTCTTGACCCAAATAAGTTGGGTTTTACCCAACACATTTAAACAATATTGAGGATTAATCTTGATGTAAATGTTATCATGTGTTTGGGAAACATGACATCCAATAAATCTTCATTCCCTCTATTCAAATTTTTTTATTATTATTTATAAAAAAAATTCTATGTTATAATCGATGTATAAAATTAATTCTATATTTACTGAATAAATAGAATTAATTTTTAGTTATTTATGTTAACATAATTATTGTTCTCTATATATAAATGTAGTCATGTTATTTAAATTACATGTGTGTTTATTTATTTATATTTCCATATTTATTTTGTTTATTGACACATGATTGCTTCTAATGTACTTAGAATTTATTGATCATTTGTGCTCACTATTATATTATTTCATTTCCCCAATATTCCCTAACGTTTATGGGGACTGATATGTAGGGATAATATAGATGGAATGAAGTTAGTATTAAAAAAAGTGGTTGTAATTGTTTTATTCAAATATATTGTAAGTCTCGTGTATATATCTAGTTTACCCAGACTAATAAAATATTTGATCCTTTGGGATGAGGTTACTTGTATCTTATACAAATGAAATGGTAGCAGGCACCAACTTCAAGCTTCTAGTGTTGGTGTCACTATAGTTGGTATCAAAGGAAGGTTAGTGGAAACCATGGAAACTAGATTTTTGAAATCATAAATCAGGGAACATAACCCTATGAAGACTTAAAAGATAAGTATATAATAAAATCCAAATGTAACATAGATATTATATGATTTTTCCCTCAAATAAATCACTATAAGGATACAAAAATATTATGTGGTTATAAAATATATGTACCTAGGGGTAATAAATCAAAAACTTTCATGTTAGGCTTAACTTGAGCATAACCTAGTACACTATAGTGGGACTTACTATGCACATAGTTTGACACTCCAAAGGGATATGATTTGGATAATTCAAATTTTAGTTACATTCCATTATGAATTATTTGAATAGATAATTAAAATAAATGACCTAGGTTAAACCCTAAACCAAATATGGACTAAATTTGATATAAAAGAAGGAAGTATTTATACAATGGGATTCAAAAATAAATAAATTTTAGAAGAATTTTTACCAATGGTATTTTGGTTATAATAATTATAAATCATAATTGGATTATGTTAGAATCATATATGTCTGAACTAACTAAAGAGTCATGGATTACATCATAAAATTAGGAGTTTAGGATTGATCATATGTTCATAGACTTGAAAACATCTTATTAGGTTTTATGTGATGAGAGTCTAATGAGATAAAGGATTTATTGGGATATATTTATGGAGAAATTACTTGAAGAATAATGAATTTACATGTTATAGATATATGTTTAAAGGTGTTGATAAACATTAGGGTTAATAGTATTATTACAAACATTATGATAATAGTAAAATAATATTATTATAATTTGTGAAAACTTTTGTTGAAAATATTTTAAAAAAATTTATTCAGTAAGTAAAATTATTTCCAGGATTTATATTATGTTTTTGGGAACTTTAGAAGATTTATATTAATATATTTTATAAAAATGACAACCCACATGTTGGCTGTAAACCCATAACATCAAAAAAATTTGTGGGGCTTGGACCCATAATCTAAGGATGATAATGGTTTCATGCCTACCACTGGCCTATGTGATGTAATAGTAATTGTGTTAATGTATCCAGTTAAAGAATTTTAAAAATAAATACTAGTGATGAACCAGTGGAATTAAATTTTTTATTATTTATTAATGTATCAAACTTATGGTTTTTTGGAAAATATTTAGGGTCATATAAAGATGCCTAAAACACTTTTAAGAGTCTTAAAGCATGTTAGATGTTAATTTTAGTGCTTTAAGAATAAAAAAATTAATTTTTGGATATTAATTTTATGAAGTAAGGGATGAAATGGAAAAAAATAAAATCATAACCAAATGATGAATATGTTTTTTTAAATATATACCAAGAAACTATATTTACTTTTATTATTAGGTAGTAAAATAATTACACAACATTAGGAAAATGATCTTGAGACCAAAACATTATCCTAATACCATCATTTATTCTTAACCAATGGTTTTTAAAACAAAATAGATTTACAGATTTGAGTCCCTA
This sequence comes from Viscum album, assembly GCA_963277665.1. Classification (NCBI taxonomy): domain Eukaryota; kingdom Viridiplantae; phylum Streptophyta; class Magnoliopsida; order Santalales; family Viscaceae; genus Viscum; species Viscum album. The sequence continues at coordinate 47,644,410 of OY728148.1, forward strand.
AACATTCAATTTTTTATTGACTTGTTTTTGATGAATGACCACAATCACTATCTATACATATTAAGGCTTTTTTCTATATAAAAATATTAATATTATACAAATTTTTATTAAATGTAGAAACTTAATTATATGTTATTATGTGTGACCTATTCACTTCCAATTATATTTTATTAAGAGGATTTTTTTACCAAAACATCTCACGATGTGGGTTTCGAAACAATTGTATTTCTAAATTTCAGACCCTAAAATAGATATATAAAATTTAAATTTTAATGATGAAATTTATTTAAGGTCAGGAGAATGTAACACCCCAAACTTATAAAATAATAACATTTTATTCACTAGCGTGTGTGAAACACAACACCAATCCTACAAAGGAATGTGAAATACCGATACTTTTTGATATATTTACTATTTAAAATAAATTAAATCTATTACATATATTTAAATTCATGCAATACTGAGTTATCTTTCAGTGCACACAACCATGAGTTTCTTCGATATCCCGCGTTATACGTAAGACCATGTTTTATAGGACAAACATATACCATTAATATTATAATTTAATTGGATAGTTATCACATAACCCTTTGAATGGTGGGAATTTTTAGGATTAAATAAATTATGAATATAAAGGGTTGAATTTATTGGTTACTAATTAATTAAAAATGAATATGAAAACTGATTGAATATAAAGTAAATATATTTATTAAAAATTATTTTTATATACTAAAAGAATTTTGTCATAATAAATTAAATTAATTTCTATAATTGAATGATCATATGTAAATTTATATAATATATATTCATTTTTTTAAATAAATCCAATATATATTACATGCATTAGATATTAAAAATCCATTTTTACGCATAAAAAGCTGTATTTTTCTAAGGGTAGTGTTTTCGCCTTTTAATTGCACAATTGTTTTAATACTAAATTTTGAAACTTATAAAATTTTATATTTCAAAATAAAATTAAATTTTATAAGTGCAATTTAATAATAATTTTAGGTTGAATTTTTGGTATTTTTCTTAGAAATTTTATTTTTTGATGAATAATGAAAAATACTATTTTTTTTTTAAAACGGATTTTTTGTTTAAAAATTATATATAGTAAAGTTATATTTTAAGCTCTTTTAAAATTTATTTAGTTAAATTATAAATCCATTAATAAAATTTAGGTCATTATAATTATATTCATATTTAATTCATGTGTAAAAACATTTCAATATTTTGAATATTTTCACTTTTAAAAACTGCTTTCTCATCATGTCTACAAGATAAATTTTAAATTGAATCATAAAAATTATGATGATTTAAATTTGAAAAAATAGATTAAATATTCCGAATCATAATAATATATATTGTTTATTAATTTCAAATTAATGTTTTCAATATAATGGTCAGTGAAAATAGTGATAATTAATTATAGTGATTAAGGAAAAGAAAGAATTTTAAAGGTTAAACATAGAATATAGGTGTAAAATGACCTAAAAAGTTTACATCACCATTTTTTGGGAAATATATAGAACCATAACACCTTGATATATATTATTATGAGTTAATGAGATTAGATTCCATGAAAGCAAACTATATAAAAATTTATGGTAGGAAAAAGACAAAGAGGAACCTTATAGGCCTATAATATTTATAAAGCTTTATAATAGAGGAAAATCAGCCTATGTTGGGTTATAAATATTTTTTTAAATCTAAATTATTTTTTATCATGCTAATTTATTTTAATTTTTTAAAATTTAAATAATTACGTAAAATTCTTAAGAAATTCCTACGTTGTAATTATTTAGTAAATAATCAAGTAGGATAAATGATAAAAAAATATTAAAAGAGATTTAAATTGAATGAATGAATTAATTAATTTTTTTATATTCTTAAAATATTTTAATATAGTTTTAATATAATATATTTTAATTCTAATATTGTGCTAATATTTTTAAATTCAAATAAAATGAAAAATTTCAAAATTGACATTAATGTTATTTTATTGCAAATGTTATTTTATTAAATTATTTAAAGTTACTAAAAATACTATATTCCTCTAATTGATTATTAAATTTTAATAAATATAAAATATGGTCATTTAATTGACCAATTGATCTTTTAAAATGAAAATATTAACCCTTAAATAGTAAAAAAAAATTAGCATGGTTTGGGTTAAAGTAGAATTTTTTACACTACATGAGAGTCTGTTAAATTTAATTTCCATCACACATGATATTTTTTATTTATAAATTAGATATAAAATTTAAAATAATTGGTTCTAAATTTTATAATAATTATCAGTTTAATTTAGCCTTAATAGATAACTTACATTATTTAGAAAAATAGTTACCTTAATAAAAACAAAAATGGTAAATGTAAGGAAAATTAATTGTTAAGGACAAAATGATGTAAATGTGTTTCTATTTTGTGGTGGAGGTGTTTGTAGACCATAATTCTCCTAAAATACATTATTGGTAAACTTGTGAGTAACATGAGGAAAGGGAGATTTCCCAATAGTGAATACCTTTGAGTATTTCCAAGAATGCCACTCCTTATCAACTTTAAAAATGAAATCACTCTAACCCCTCCATAACACCTATAAATCCATTTTGATCACCCAAACACTGAAAAATGCACTCCACAAATTCTATAACCTCATTCTAGAAGCCTTATTTTGGTATCAAAGTAAACCTTTCAATGTTTTAGTTCAAACCTAATAAAGAAACCCGAAGAAGAGGTAATGTCATTCTAAAATCATTATTATTTTATTTCCTTCTCAAACTCCTTCAATTTTTATTATCCCATGATAATATAATAAACTTGGTATATTATATATATAGAGACGTTTCCATGTTAAGGGTATGACCTAAAACTTCACAAAAATCCATAAACTGGGTTATGAAATCATCACTCGTGTGTGTGGAGGAATATTACCTCACAAACCGATGTCATTTGTTATTCCATTAACACCTTTAAATATTGGTAATAATGGTGTATTTATAGTTTAAATATGATATATATGATATATATGATTTTATTATGATTATTTAATTATTTTATCAGACAAACCTCCATTATTTATATTTTGTAGGAATACGAAAACATAGTTCGTGTGTACGACGGACTGCCCCCTTACAAAGTGATGTGATTCATTCACGCTTTGCATGGAATGCATTAGAGATGGCATTGACAAAAATATGTGATATGTATAAAATAAAAATTATAATATAATTATAATATATATAACATTTGATTTTCTATCTTTCAATATGATAAGAAAATTGAAATAATGTTCATGCATTCATACGACATTCTATCTCTATTAAGGTTGTATTTCAATTCTGATCACCATATTTTAGGGATTAATATAAATAAATATATAATGAATATATATGATATTTATTTCATGGTTTAAATTCTAGATATTATTAAATCATGATCTATGAAAAATGAATGAAAAGTTACAGGTCAAAACATACCGGAAAATAGGGTTATTAACACCCAATATAATAGAAACAAAGAATGATTATTAACAAATGGGTGATAAGTAGATATAAAATAATAATATATTATATAATAAGTATTTATATGGTTAATGGTTAAGTTAATAAAATTCTTAAAACCATTATACATTATATTTAAGGAGTGTTCAACCAAAAGGAAGCATAAGTTAAAATATTTCTTAAATCAATTTTTATTCATTGGTTTAAACATCTACTTCATTGATTATGCCATGCTAAGATTATGTGCATAATTAATTTTTATTATATTACGTTTTAATTAAAAAAATTTATGTTTATATATATTTTATACACATAATATATTCATTTATTAATTTCCACTTCAATTTTATGATCATTTTAAGGGTTTTTTCACAATCTCATTCAAATTGACATTGTTTATTATTCAATATAAATTAAATAAAATTAATTAACCATTATATTTTCTTCTCCTATAGTTATTAATTAACTATTTCATGTAATAGTTCTATTTTACACAATTTGGCACTTAAAATGTATCAAAATGTTTTTCATTAAAATCCGACGTCATTTCTCTCTTCATTCAAAAATATGATTTCTTCCAAAAAACATGTTTTATAAAAATGTTTTGAAAATTGATTTAATATTTTAAAAATTATTTATTAAATTAATTTGAAACCAATAATAATATTTAAATTTTTTTTTAATATAATATTTATGTCTTTTTGGAACAATTACAATTATAAATTATACTGAAAAAGTGAATAGAAAACTTTTTTTTAACATGTACAGAATAAACCAAATTTCCATCTATCATGACCAATAAAATGTTTTCAAGATTAATTTATATTTTTCAAAAGTTATTTTTAAATAAAAATATTTTATTAATATTTTTTGAATTTTTTTTAAAAGTAATTTTTAAATTAAAGAATTTCTGAAATGTTTTTGAAAATGAAAGTATATTTTCTTTAAGAATATTTTTGATGATATTTTATGGTATTTTTATTCATAATTGATAAAAATTCTATATTATTACCCCAATGGGTATATATTTTATTTATACTACCCTTAATCATCCTAGAGATTGTTTATGCTCTCTTTTACCATGGAAAGTATTTACTTGCACTTCCTTGAACCATTTTTATTGTCGTCAATATTACCTTGAATTATTTAAATTCTTATAGAAATTAAATTTCCCAAATATATAAATATTTTTTATCTTTGATACATTTATTACCTTAAATTTATACCATTTTTTCACATGATTCTTACATTGATAGTTATTGATTAATTGGGGAAATGTTGATAAATCTGTATCCTTTACTCAATTAAGATATTTGATAAGGCACATTATTTATGAGTGAAATCAATTATTCGATATATATGAAAAGATTTATATTTGTTTAAAAATGGGTAGGGACCATTTAATGTAATCCCATTGATACATTGATTGTCTTATAAGAAGAAATCAGTTGACCTCAAACCCTTTTCATTTATAATGAACCAGTTTTAAACAGTGGGGCGGATAAATCATGACTGTAGTGTCTTATGAAAGTTATTTACACAAATCATACAGGTTTTTACATTGCATTTTTTAAAATATATTTAGGATAGATTTTGATGGTAAAGGTATCATGTTCCTAAGAAACATGACATCCAATAAATAAAAATTTACATAACTAAAAATTTAGTTATTAATTTCCATTATATTTTCACTATGTTATAATCAATAGATTCACTTAATTCTATAATTATTTATTAAATGGAATTTGTTTTAAGTTATTTATATTTAAATATTGATTATTACTTATGTATTAATAAATTAAATTTATTTAAATGTAATTTTTGTTTAGTTATTTACAATAATAAATTGATTATTATTATTGATTTCTGATTCCTTCCACTACAAAGAGCCCTTATTGAGTATTTGAGCTCACCCTTATTTTTTTCATTTCACTAAAATTAAATGATGTTTCCAATGAATAATATATAAGGATATGATTGATTAAAATAAATTTTTAATTTAAAAAGAAAATAAATATTATCTTGTAATTTGGGCATTCAAATGTTTTGGAATAATCATGCATGTCTCTCATTTTCCCAAACTACTAAACTATTCAGTCCTTTGGGTTGTGATTAATTATATCTTATCCCAATTTAATAGTAGAATGACCCATATCTAGGATTCTGATATAAGGGTCACAATATATGTACTTTAAAACCATTATCATTCTCAATAATGAGAGGGGGTAATTGAAATAATTAACGACATCAGTTCACGAGGCGATAGTCCTTCATACACATGAATGGGGAATTTTTAGACAATTTGATGGAAGTGGATATTGTTCTAAGACATGGAAGTTATATGAAAACATCCCAATAAATGAATTATTATGATGTTACTATATCATCAGGGTTTTATAATAATTTACGTAGGTGGAGGATGAAATAAAATAAAAACACTCAATTAATAATGATACCTCTTCATCGGGTAACCTTCTTAGGTTGACACCAATTATATTCCAATAATGGGTTTCTAAAAAAATAAGGCTTATAATATGAGAATATGGAATTTATAATTGATTTTTTCAATTATTGGCTGAACTGAAAAGGTTTAAAGTTTTGAAGAAGGGAGGATGTGGGGCAGGGTTATGTGAGGTGAGTTGTACACATATATGTTTTTGAAAAGAAAAAGGAATACCCACATTTTTCTCTTATCACAAAGCTTTTAAATAGTGTATTATCGAGACTTATACATTATAGGGTCCAAATATGGCCATAAAATTGATATTATAAAAGGTTTTATGTCATTTTAATCCAACTATTTTTTGTTTAAACCCATATAAACCCATTTTTACTATAACTGTGGTAATTAATTTTTAATATTTTCACTATTCATTTTGGTTAAAAATTATGTATAACTTATTATATAATAGAGATTATTCTGATTTGAAATATTTAATAAATTTTTCTAAATTCAATTAATATAAGTGAAATTTTCTAATTTAAAACTAACTCTGGAGACACGACAAGTACCAAGGTTTTTAAAGAGAAATCATTTAAATATTTTCAATGTTTTTATTTAAAATTGAATATTAAAATGATCAAAATGACCCAAATTTTATTAATAGATATATAATTTTACTAATTTTAATTTTAAACTAATTTAAAATAAAATTTACATTTATAATTAATTTAAATGAAATAACAGTTTTTGATTAAAATTTAGTATTTTTCCATATTCATAAAAAATTTATCATTTTTAAAAATTATAAAATATTCACCCTAAGATAATTTTGACATTATGATTTAAAAAAGTCACACTATTTTGTTAAATAAATTTTCTAATGTTTTTAATTTTTTTTTGAATTAAATGTGAAATAGAAAACGAAAGAGAATTCTACAAAAATAAAGTTTTTAATAATAAAATTAGATTTATTCTTATATATATTTCCTAGAAAACACATACAAAGAATTTTAAATAGATGATTGAATATATAATATTTAAATTTAATTAAAAATTTTTACCAAAATTTTTTTATTTAATTTATTGAGGCAAAATATGTTTTTTTCATAACAATAGTTTTTTTAAAAAAAAGATTTCCCTTATTTTTAAATAGTTTCTGTTTTAATTTTAAATTAATTGGTCACCAAAGAATTAATTTTACATACATGCGTAAATAATATATTTTTATAACATATTTTATCCAATTCAAACCCACCACACCATTGGATAAGACAAAACTATCATTTAAAAAAATAATATTTAAATAGATGACATTCTTCGTTTAAACTCAGTGTTGTGTATAATTAAAGCTAAAATAATTGCTACGTATAATGAAAAATATTGAAAATATAAAATTAAATTGAAAAAAATATTTCAAAAAAAGGAGTTACATTCTACCCCCTTTAAAATTAATTTTATCCCTAAAATTCATCCTAGTTATCAATAGTTTAACATTTGAAAATTAATTCATAGAAACCCACATCGTAAAAAGGTTTAATAAAAAAATATTTAAATAGATAAAGGTAAGTTTGAAGGTCATCGAAAATAACACATATGTTTTTTACAATTTGTGTAAAATAGGCGGGAAGTGAATAAATGGCCATATAATAGAAAAATTACACCAAAATACTTATAGAGAGTTATAGAGATCATGGTCTGAAGGAAGTTAATGACAAAAAATCCATGAACCAAATTGGCATGAAAAATGTCATTAATAACATCAAATTTGATAATAATAGAACAAAATTTTATTTCAAGATCATTTTTTTAATTTGGGTTATTCAATTTCCATGTAGATAAAAAATATAGGAAACATTAATTACTTGATATCTTATTATTTCATAGGAATAATTTCATACTTTGGTTTGTCTTCAATGAATTTCAAATTTATCTTTTACTCTAAGAGATGATTTTTTCATGTATAAAGAACTAAATAATATCCATAATAGAATGATAATTCAGTATTTATATCTCTAGTTAAAAATATATCAAAACCGATAATCCAACATGTATAAATGTTCATATATCAATGTAATAGTTAAAACTATAAAACCCTATCCAAATTTTGAATTAAACCATTCATAAGTGGTTAACAATTTGGACCTTATAAAAGATTAAAATCCCAAAAATTATAAAGAAGGTCACTAAATTTCCAAAACGAAATTATCAATAATCCCCCAAACAACACAAAGTAATGCTTAATTGTCACATACTAAACATGTGAATACCTTTCTAATTTATTTTATTGAAACATGGTAATAACCCGAATTACCATAAAACATCATTGAACACATACATTATTCATTGTTCCTTACATAAAACATTGATGTTTAGATATATCAATTGAATCCAAAAATGTTTTAAACTCTATGAAAGAAAACATAAACCAATTTATCAACAATTCAATAATTAGTTCCATAGTAATCCATACTATCCAATTTACATATTCATATCAAACTCCTTGTTCTACCAAAATAATTATCTCAACATATTAAACTTATTAAGGTTTATTTTCCATTAATAAATATTCCATATTCTTATTAAATAAAATTTGTATCCTATCAGCACCATTTAACATATTCTTGAAAATACTTAATGAAAAACTTTTACAAACAATCCTTATATATGTTATGATTCAAATATCATAATTTTAAAATTCTAATATATAAAATCTGTATTTATTCCACCACATACATTAGAAAATAACTATGATTCATCATCAAATTCCTTAATATCTCTTTCCATTCATATATCATTCATTTCATATTCATCAAGAATAGAAAAACCAGTACTCGTCTAAACTTTTTTATTCTCTTCATGAGATTTCCCCCTTAGGAAATCAATTTTCTTAATTCCTATACTTTCCAAATTTAAAATATTCAAAAGTTGAAGATACCTTATAGATACTATTATTCTCAACCATTTCAATAACCAATGTTTTTATTTTTCCTTCGGAGTTACTTTCATTGCGACATTATTTTCCACACCCAAATAATCTTTTTTCCATTTGAGTCATTTTATTTAGTGTTTCTTCCCACATTCTTGAAAAGTAGGAAACCTAATATTCTTTCCTCTTCTGTCTACAATACCAAAATCTTAGTGAATTATATCCTTATAATCATTGGTGACTGTAAGAATTTGTTTAGGTTAATGTTGTTAATCATGTTCTATGATAACAAATTTGGAATTATTATAATATAAATTACTCTAGTCATTATCCCATTTGGATCATCATCATTAAATTGTCCATCACATTCAATGTTCATCTATTTCATTATGTCTACCTCTATTGAATACAACCAAAAAAGCATAGTGTGAGTAATTTTAATCATAATGGAAAACCACATAGTATAAAATATTATTTATATGAGGTTTAAATCAGGATATATTCATTTATTTCTATGACACATTAGATTTATCCTAGTCCATCCATGATCATCATCTATTTAAATCATTCATGATGGTTCATATGATGTTTGTGAATTTATAAATAATATCCACTAAAAGTGTCAATATAGGTGTGAAGAAAGGATATTTTTTGTTAACTATGTGATGGTTGAGTCTATATAAATGAGTCCTTTTAATTGGTATTACTCCTATGTACCTCAATTCTCCAGCCACATCCACTTTTAGTATCTAGATAGGGATTTAATATCATAGAAACCACTTGATCTATCCTTTACTTAAACTTCATGATATTTTACAATACTATGACTCATAGTTAGTATTGTGTACATCTATTGACATATCATTATTAATTTCACTAGTGACCTCACTAAAGTTTTCTCATCCCTGTTTTAAAAGGTCAACTAAACCATTATTTTGATACCAACTATAGAAGACCATAATTTTAATACATAGATGTCATATATTTTTTTATAAATAATAATCCATTACACAAACACATTCCTAAGGACTATAATATTTTTTTTTCTTTGGATACTAGGTACAAAATATTATAATTTTTCGAAATATCTTCAACATCTCCCCTAAAGATCCCCCCTTTAATAATATTGAGAAACCTACCCTACTTAATAAATTTCATCATAACATGAGGAAAGAAAATATAAGAAAGGGTGTTATAAAATTCATAGTAATAAAATAAAAGGGATATACATAAGAATAACATGAACATAAGGGTATGATAAATGAGAATATTATTTGAAAACCAGACCTTGTATATAAAAGATCAAAATCTTGAGTCCTGGAATAGTTATTGGTGGTTCATAAGACATGAATCATTAGAAAATCAAACAACATTATCCATGAGAGAATAACACTAGAATAATATAGGGAATTATTGCGTACATATTAGAATAGAAAATAATTTACATTATATTAAAGGATTAATTCAAAGGTTATCATAGTGGAATGGCTTCACTCCCAAAACCACCATAGTAGTAAAGGTACACACCCAATTCCATCATAATAGAAAAATCCCCTTACTAAACTAGGTTCAATCCCCATTCTAGTCCTATTTATCTTATGAAATATAAGTATTTAACAAATGTATTTGTGGGATATATAAGTTATACTAGTCACATAAAGAAATTAATATGTATGTTTGTCACAAGATCATAAAACATTAATCATATCATAACCCATAAAATGAAAATGATTTTATAAACATTTCATCATATCATAACTTGTGGAAAAGAGGATGGTTTTATAATCATTTAATCATTCCATTAAATCATAACATAGGAAGAGAAGAATATTTCATATGACTTTCCTCATGGTATAAACCATATAATATAAATTGGTTTCATGGACATCATTTCATCAAAAACATATACTATTCAAATAAATAATAATAATGGTGTATTTGGATCATATCACTAGTAAAACATAAGGTAATATAAACATATGTCATATTAGAAGGAAAATTATTTTTAAATATCATTTAATATATTTCTTGATGAAAATAACTATTCTTTTAATATATAATTAAAACAAGCCTCAAATATTTTGGAAATCATTTTCTCTGAAAATAACCTTGAAAACTTATAAAGGAAGCTTTAAAACACATTGAAAACATTTCTCGATGAAAATACTCTTTACTCTTTGAAAAAAAAAATTAATAATTTTTTAAAATCATTTTATTTCAAATTAATGATGATAAATTATAAGGGAATATTCATAAAAAATCATGGATATGATGGTGAGAAACTCTGTTTAAGTCGTATATGTTAATACAATGACTCCTTTAACATTTTTAGTAAAATAAAAATAAACATTGTTGGGAAAATGACAACACTGTTCCTTTAAATACATTTTTTAAAAACTAAAGAATGAGTTAAAATGTCTTCAATAAATAATTTTAATAACTTTTAAAATATTTTTTAATCATTTTATTAAAACTTGTTTTTATAAGAAAAAGTGTTTTTGACCAAAGAGATAAATAAAAATGATTTTTCTAAAAAAATATTTTGAACACTTGAGTAAAAAAATGAGTAAAATGAAGGGAAACTTTTGTTCTCCCAAAATAACTATATGAGAAGAAAATTAATGTGTTTATAGAGATATATATTATAATATTTCATTACTGGAATCATAATCCTAAAAAATCTCATTAAATAATGAGATTGTAACGTAAAAGCCTTACCACTTTAGTGACATTGAATTGTATTCACCATGAAAGTATAAAATTTTACAACAAATTTAATATCATGAAAAAATGTGATTCATGATAAAAAATCTAAAATGGAATGTATATAAACATAATAAAATAAGGTAGGTTCATAACACAACATAAATATCAAAGAATTAAAATTGAGACAAAAAACCCATATCGCTTTGGTAATATATTGAACTATAAAACCCATGAAAGAGAGATCCTAAAATGGATATCTAAATCCCAAAAAAAACAATATAATAATAATATAATATATTCATGGAAATTAAATACACCAAATATAATAAATAAGTGGTGAATATGTTATGTGTCACACTTATGTAAAAAGTTAGACAAAGTTATCTTATTACTTTTGTAATATTTTGGATCATAAGACCCAATAAAGTATAAATTAAAAAGAAAATTTAAGTATCATTAAAATAATTATGTTCATGATATAAATTTTTTATGTATATTTATATACACAATATAAATTAAATGAGTGGTGAATTTTCATATGTTTCCTTGAAATAAAAGAGAGACTAAAAATATCTTACCTTAAGATTCCACTTCCTTATTACATCTTAAACACTGATGTATAATAAATATATGCCTATTAAATATATATTATGGAACCATAATTATATATATTTTAGCATATACTATTTACTTATGACTATTAATTAACTGGTTATTACTAATTCCTTTTTCAATTCATGTTTCAGGTAACCACCTCTTTGTTTTTCATATATTTCTTGATTTGGTATTTTTGGTCCTCCAACATTGATCATGGTTACACAATTTAAAAAATAATAAAAATGAAATAATTATCATATTTATACATAAATTATATCTGTAAGACTAATCATGAATGTTTATTTTGGGAAATGATGTACGTTACTATTATGAAGATGGTAGGTCGTATACATGAGTAACGTTTCCAGTTTTCAACAATCATCATGGAAAGAAGGTAAGTAATATTTTAACATTAAATAATTATAATATAAACATAAATAAAATTTAATTAATTTATATTTATATATAAATATGATTCATGTGGTGTTTTGATCAAAAGATAGGGTCACATTGCTTCGTGAAGGTAGTAGCTCACACATACACGAACGACGTTATCATCTTTCAGTGAGTGAAAATATAAGAAATAAAATAATATATTATCTTTCCATAATTATAAATATTTATTTCATTTAATAATAATTTCATTTATATAACATATATACATTAATTTTATCTCTATTATCTACCATTTAAAGAGTTGTTGAAAAATAATCACATCGCTTTGCGAGGTGGTAGTATGTTGTACACATGAGCGACATTATAATATCCACTATAGAATTGAAAGTAATAAATTTATATATTATATAATGAATAAATTGGTATAAATATGTTATAAATATCATATATATACTTTATATCCATCATCATACCCAACTGTGAGAGGTGATAATAGAAAAAAAGAATGACATAGGCTCGTGAGGCGGTACACCGCCGTTTACACGAATGATAATTTTGTAACCCATTTTATGTAAGTGGATATCGATGCAGGTAGTTAACTTAAAATAAAAACATATAATTATATGTATTATACTTATTTTATTATATACTTAATGTTTTATAATAATTTAAGTAGGTGGAGTAAGAAATAAAATAAATACGCTTGATGAAGAATGTTACCCCTTCCTCAGGTATCATCATTAGGTTTGCACCAAAGGAATTTCATGGATGGATTTATGACCAAATTTTTTTAATAGGATTAAATTATGTGATTTGGGAAGTTATTTTTAATGTTTTTCTACAAAAAATGAGGTTAAGGAGTAAATAAGAGTGGAGAGGTGGTGGAATTTTATAAGTGAGGTGAGGGGCACACTTGAAATTGTTTTAAAAGAAAAGGTGTACCCACGTTTTAATCAAGACAAAAGGCACATGAATGGATTATAATCGATACTTATACAATATATGGTTGATATATGGATATAAAATATATTTTATACGTGTTATTGGGTCATTTTGACCCTAATATGTTTAGTTTAACCCCAAGTAAACCCATTTTTACCTTAAACATGGTAATTAATTTCAACTATTTTCAATATTAATTTCACTAAAATACTAATTTGAACTTACTAGATAATAAAAATTATTCTGATTAAAAACATGTAATCCATTTTCCAAAATTAAAAACCCAAAATTTGTAAAATTTAATTTAAAATTAATCTCGCAGACGCGATGAGAATGTCGGTTTTTAAAGGGAAAAATTTCAAAAGATTATTTTTTTAATATCAAAATTTAATATGAGAATGATTAAAATGGAATAAATTATATTAATAGATATATAATTGAAATAATTTTTATTCTAATATAATTTTAAATTTAATTTAACATTTTAAATATTTTTAAATAGAATGGACTGTTCAGTAAAAATTCAGTATTTTTTACTATTCAATTAAAAGTTATTCTATTCAAAAAGTTATCCAAATTTACCCTAAGATATTTTTGAATTTATTATTTCAAAAATGAAAATTATTTTTTCAAATAAATTTTATAAAATGGTAATATTTTTTTAATGTATGTGAAAAAATAGAGACAAAACTTGTTTTTAGAAAATACAGTTTTAAGCATAAAAGTTGATTTATTCTTATTGATTTTCTGGGAAAAACATAAGATGGTTGTTAAATATATGATTGAATATATACTATATAAATTTCATATAATTTATTCACCAAAAGTAATTTTATTTATTTATTAAGGTAGAACATGTTATTTTTCATAAAAATTGATTTTTAGAAAATAGTTTCCTTATTTTTCAAATAGTTATCATTTTAATTTATAATTAATTGGTCACCAGATAATTTATTTTATATACATGTTTAAGTCATATATTTTCATAAAATAGATATTCCTATTCATACCCACCATTCCAAAGTATAGGAGATAACTATCATTTTAAATTTTAATATTTTAATATCACGACATGTTTCTTTTAAACTCAATGTAGCATATAATGAAAGATGAAATTAGTGTTATGTGTAATGAAAAATTAAAAAAAAATATCAAATACATTTGAAATTATTTTATCAAAAAAACATACACTGTAATTGATTTTTCTAAAACCCAATAATGAATATGTATGTTATTATGTTGTCATGAATTTTATACTTATTCTTCCCTATAATGATAATAAATATAAATTATAAATTTTAATATACATTATAAATTAATCAAATATATGTATACATGATAAATTATTAGTTTTAGAAATCAATATTGACTAACCAAATTCCCATTAATCCCTTCAAATATATGTATTACCCAATTATTTTTCCATATTTCTTATCATTTCTTAACCAAGTTTCACCTGCTAACTTCTAAAATGATTAATTCAAAAAAAGTGTAAGATAATTTGGTAATCAATCCAAATTAAATAGATAATTAAATAATAGTATTGATTTAATAGATTAAAAATATTGTTATAACCATAAGTGCGACATAAAATGCTACTAGGAAATTGAAAATAAACCATTAGCCTAAGAACTTGACCCCGTGGCCATGCCCCAAACACCAGCTCACCAGTATCATACCATCCAACCATGGGAGGATTGATTTTATAGATTAAAATTAAATAATAAACTATCGAAGCTCTTCGAAATATTATCTATCTTAATAGGTATAGTCGGACAACTTATTTATAATGTAAGACCATTATATAAAATATTTTTGAATATAAAAAATTTTATGATCAATTATAAGATAGATTAATCTTTTTAAATATAAAAATATTATATAATTCTCACTAAATAATCTCTCCTACAATAATCTGTTACAACCAATCATCAATAATAGGAACCTTCTCATTTTAAGGGAACAATAACATAATAAAAATGGTTTTATTCAATAATATGATTAAACCATAAATTCCATTGTTTTATAAATTTATTTTTCTTAAATTAATTTTATTTTTGAAATAAATATATGAAAATTAACTTTGGGTGAAATTTTTAGATTTTTATAAAATGATTTATTTTTTAGTGGATAATAAATATTATCAATTTTTCAAAAACTATCATGTTTCCCTAAAATCATATAATTTAATTATTCCCACATATTTTTTATTTGGTCATACATTGACACATGATCCATTTGATTTAAAATAATCTAATAATTTTTTTTATGAATTTTCATATATGTTAATTTTTATGCAAAAAACCACATTTTCAAAAAAAACATTGTAATTTTTGTTTTTATATTAAAATTAATTTATCATACTTATAGAAAATGACCCCTCATCCCCACCTCTAGTATGTCTAGGTTGACTAATAGCACCAAGGGTATAAAAATATAATTTATTGGAAGCATTATGATCTATAATAATGTAGGATCGTAAGATAAGATAAATCCTCCAAAATTTACCCTTTAACATACTTTTAAATAATGCCTAACCATCCCATGATGAATGTATAAATAAACATGATATATGTAAAAGTGTTCAAATTAAATACCCCAAAACAATGCTAAAGTAGCGACCTAGAAACTATCCAAAGGTCTGAGATAATAATGTCCAACATGGATGAAAAATCCCACCTAGAAAACTAAAAATAATTTTATAAATATATGGTGAGAATATAGGTATACTCTGTAAGAAAACCAAAACCTCTCATGAACATGTGAAAAGGGAATATTAATGCACTAGTGAGAAAACAACATAACCAAACAAAACCTATACAAGTATACTAACCAAGACCCCAACCTCACCAAGGCTCTCTCACCAAATAAAAAATCTAATTATAATATTATAATATGAGGAATATCGTTGATAAGGTACCTCACACCACTTTCCCACATATTTTCCACTCTCAAACCCTAACGTATTTTGTTTTGGAACTCACACCTCTTCCAAATAACATCACATCACATCACATCACACTTGTAGACACCTTGTCAAACACATCACATCTCATAACAAGTGTAGTAGAGTATCATGAACATAAAAGACATCAAAATCATGCCCTTATACTACCATGAACGACCCCCCACTATTATCCATCTCATCATATCTTGACCGAAGATACATGAGACATCACATACTCACCACAGAAAATCTAGATAGTGGAAATTTTTTACTTCTTCCCATCACAACCCATGCATATCACCAATGCCCGAAATAGGGAGTGGGGAAGAGTGAGTAGCTAGCTAGCCATCCACCCACTATGATATTGGAAAAGACACCCCCAAAAAAATTGGTTTTGAAACATGGTGCTTTATGTGGGTAGGAGTGTATAAAAATCATATGTAATTTGATATATATATATATATAACTCACAATCACCATTATAAGAGTTCACAAATTAGGAATAAAATAACTCACAAGATACTTCAATTCAACTACCAAATCTAAACTAATAACCCCAAACAAGATAAAAAATCTACAAATCATTTTCCTTGTTTAAAACACATTTTTTTACATTTTCCTGATTTTATATTATTAATAAATTCCCTTTTAAAATCCCCCTTTAATTTATGTATTCTACGTTCATTACTATCCAATTTTATATAATTATCATTTATTTAATTCCATTAATACATGGAAAACTAGTGTAACCAACCACCATCACAACCCCACTACCCAAACACCCCACCACTACCGTCACAACCCCATTGCATATCCACACCACCACTATAATTTGATCCACTCTCTACAACCACACCAGCACCACAATCACAACGCTACTACATATCACATCCACTACACCCACACCGTTCACAATAAATTCACCACCCATGCATCAAATCATCATATACAAGAAAAAAAAATAGTAACCAAAAACATATCTTATAATGTAACCATCTTCCCCTGGATTAGACAAAGGGGCTTTCATTCAACTCCACTTCATTATTTGTAGGTTTTATCAAAAAAATACATATGATCTAATGGAATATATTTCATTAACTGAATATACATGGTTGACTATTTATTTATGGTGGTGTCACAATAATTCACACAACATGAGAAATCATAACCTATAATAAAACTACAAATATAAGGGATACCAAAAGTCTTGGTATTTAGTGACCCAATAAACACAAATAAACTCAATAGCATAAACAAATGATATAAAAGCATGTGAATAATTCCCGACCCCTTTCCATTTCATTTATATGAGTTAATAATATTTTTTAATATAGATTAAACTATAATCCAAATATATAAATAGATTTACCTATCTTGCATGATAAATATAAATGATAAATGAATGATTTCCTACTTATAAGAACAATTATTAATAGAAACAAGTAGTACCAAAATAGGGGTGCATACATAGGAGGGAACCTATTTGGTGGAATTGAGCCAACTATAGAAACAAGGTATATGACTCTAAGGGAATAGGTATTTGGAACCTCCCATATCAAGATAAATCTAGACCAAAATATAGAATAAATCATCTTCTCTTTTGAATTACTAGATCCAAAACCAATGGAATAGATAATATTCAGATTGGTATTAAATTTCAATATCAATAAATCCATTTGTTTTAAAAATTAAAATGTTTTATAGACCTCTTAAAAATTTATGATGTGATTTATCACCATAGAAATAGCTTTAAAATTCAATAAGTAAGGAATTAAAACCATTTTTAGGCTAAGAAACCTCAATAAATAGAAAATTTGTAAATTTTGGAAAAACTAGAAATATTTCTCAAAATGAGTCATCACCAGCAAGCCACAATTTTTTTAAAATGAGTTACCAATAGAGATTCACTAATATTTCAAAATGAGTCACCATCAGTGAGTTATTGTTAGCCTTAAAATGCCTTGGACTACTCTAGACACCTCAAACATCATATTTTTAGCAATTTAATGGCCTAAATGGTCACGTTTATTACATCAGATACCACTCAAACTATTCTCTCCCTATAGAATTCAAAAAATACGTAAAAGGGGAGAATGGGTCTGAAAAAAATCCCTTGAGATACCAATCAAGGATCTCATTAAATCTAAAATGGTTCCACTAAACAAACGTGTTGACCAAAAATCTCTTAAAAAGGGAATATAAATCGTACCACCTTGAACATAGGATTAAAGGAATTACATTATCTATGTCATGTTACTATCCACTCTATATGGAATTTCCTCACCCATATGTGTTTAATCACATTAGAGTATAATGCGCCTCGATTATGAATCATGTATTTACTTTTTTTCACATTTCATAACTTTATCACACATTATACCTGACATTGAGGGGAACAATTTTTCATAAAAAATCACGGCCTAGAAAAAAACCGTAAAGAAAAATAGATCAAGGAAAAAACTCAAAACAAATATAGTTACTGGTCACACATCTGTCTCTCACTCTCTAAAGTAATATCATATAGGCCATATTGCCTCCATATACCATGAACTGAGGGAATGATCCATCCTCATAGAACCATCTATCGACAGTCATATATCTCAACTAAATACTCTATGAAAATCCAATAATCTCTAAAATTCACCTTTATATAGTCAATGACATGGGAGCCATTGTGAAGATACTAGTAGAGATAAGTTATGCGAAAGATTTCATTGATATAGTCCAGTTGAGGTAGATGTCACAACCAGTAATCCACCTTGCCAACATACCCTAACACCTCAAAGATACCAAAAAATGGGGTGATATATTACACTATTTACTAAAACTCCATTGACCACATCATGGATAAAACTTCAATAACACATGGTCCATAACCTCAAACCCCAATTAACTCTTCCTTTGACTAAGATAAGAATTTTTCTTATCCTGTGATGCTTTCATCCTTTCTTGAACCAATCATAAATTCACTATCTTGCACTGCACCACATTGGGTCTAAGAACTACTGACTCCACAACCTATACCCAACATAAAGGAGAATGGAATAATTTTTTGTAAAAAAATCCCCAAACAGGGTTGTGCTAGTGGATGGGTGATAATTTTCATTATAAGAAAACTCTACCAAGGGATGTTTCTATACCCATGATCCACTGAAGTCCCTAAATAATTCTTGAAATATATCCATCAATTTATAGATAATATACTCGGAATATCCATCCATACGAGGATAGAAAGTGGTTCTGAGGAATAACTGAGTTCCGAAAGCATTCTGCAACCTTTTATAGACTTATGAGACAAAATTTGCATCCCAATCCAATAAAATTGACCATGAGGTTCCTTGCAGCCACACCAAATCATTGACATAAATTTTTTTTACAAAACATTCACCATTCTAGAATACTTGATTTCTAGGAAGTGAGCCAATCCCATCAACAAATCCCTAATTTCAATGATAACATCACAACCTCTCTATTATAAGGGTAACCCTATAATGGAATCCATCGAGATGTAATCCCATTTCCACTTGGGAATATCAAAGGGCTACAAAAAAAACCTCCTGAAAAATGATGCTTGGCCTTTACCTACTGGAAAACAATAGCTAGGGCCAAAAAATCTACCATAATATGTTTCATACTGGGTCACCAAAACTATGTCCTCAATCTATGTAATATCTTGGAAACACTTGGGTGTACCTCTAAAGGTCAGATATAAAACTCATGAAGTACTCCCTCATGTATTTATACTAGAAGAAACAATCTCACCCAAAATACCATTCAGTTTTGATCATCCTTAACCAACCCTAAAGAGAATCACCATGGGATACATGATTACACATCACCTCTACCTTTGAGTCTCCATAGTGAGAGTCCTCCACTAACTGTATCAAATAAGACTACACCATCATCTAAAACAAACATCCTCTACCATCAAAATCCCCTGTATTTAAGTGTAGGGCTTTCAACTCCTCCATATCTCTCTAAGAATCCAAAAACACACGAAGAAAATCGTACTATGACATTATAATAGAAGCATCATCCATTTAATTTATCTTTCCTAAGGTATATTAGATATCAAAATAATTGTTCTGAAGAAATTTCATCCACCTCTTCTTTCGTAGATTCAGATCATGTTGAGAGAAGACATAAATCAAACCATTGTGATCCTTGAAGACCACAATAATCTCCCTAATGAGGTAATATCACCACAAATTTAGTGAAAATAAATAAACTACATGCTCTATATAATGTGTGGAATAGTTATTCTCATGAGGGAATAATTTCCTAGACTCATAAGTGATGACTACCTTCTTATGAATCAAGACACATCCCAATCCTAGATGAGATTTATCAGAGAAAACCTTGAACATCACACCTTCCATAGGAAACTGAAGCACTAGAGAACAAATAAAATTGCACTTCAGGTAACCATATGATTCTTGGAGCGGATCAATCCACTCAAAATCATGGTACTGTCTAGTCAATTATTTCAATGGGGTAGAAACTCAAGAGAAACCAAGCACAAAACTCTTAGAATATCCTGTTAGACCATGGAATCAAAAAACCTTTGCCACAATCTTGGGTTATACCCAAGAAAAAACTTCCTTGACATTTGATGGGTCCAGTACCACACCCTAATGAGACACGAGATGCCGGAAATTCACCTATCATATCTAAAAATATGACCTTATAAAACATTCTATAGAGGTTATAGGGATGAATAAAATATAAAACAGCTATAACATGATCAACATTCTACTTGTATATCCTTAAGTAGATTAATATATCATTGATGAATGCGACGAATAACCATCATAGTAACTCAAGGAACACAGATTTAATAATCCCCATGAACACATATGGTGAGTTTGTAACACTGAAATCAATGACCATGAACTAAAAGTTCCAATACCTCTATTTTAAGGAAGTATTCTAGATATCTACATCCTTCACACTTAAATACTGATATTTAGAATGAAGATCGATTATAGAGAACTAGCTATATCCCCTCAAATAGTCAAAAAGATCATCGATCCTTCTAAGATGATATAGATTCTTGATTTTTACCTGGTGTTAACTTCAATAGTCTATGGAAAACCTCATAATACAATCTTACTTCTTAGAGGATAACATTAGATAACCACATGTCTATACACTAGGATGGATGAAAATCCTCTATATCATTTCATCTATTTGAATCCTCAAATCCTAAAACTCAGAAGGCACCATCCAATAGGGAGCCATCAAAATTGGATTTGTAATACACTTCAAGACTATCATGAAATCAAGATCACATCAAGGGGGTATTTCTACAAACTCCTCAGGTAAAAAATCCAGTAACTCATTGAAATCTTTCAAATCCTACTATGTCCTTGTTTCTATTAATTCCATAGAAAACTCATCCACCAAGGATATAAGGAACCCCAAAAACTGATTTCCTTACAAGAAAAACCTCTTACCAACAAAATCCCATGATGACCATATGAATCTTATAACGCAACACTCATTTTAAAGAAGTCAGTTATAGAATTCACAGAATGTAAATAGTTGATGCTAAGGATGACATTGTAATGATGAATTAGAAATAAGAAAATGTATACACATGACTGATGTTTTACCATCACCAGTGGACATCCCCAACACACATAAAATAAGCTGGTTTGTCCAGTGACTAGTGTAATCCACACTTGGGAATGATAAGCCTGTCTAGGTATAGTCCCAAATCATGGAATAGTGTTGGTTTAACATATGAGTTCAAATATTCCAAATATAAAAAGTCACTAATAGGGGTACATAAAAAACTGAGCATACCTCAAATAATCTATAGCCAATCTAGTGTTGTTTCCTCTACTGCCTACAACTAACTGTAACCAAATCATCTACTTCGGTACTAAAAACCACCACTATAACCATGATCAGATTGAGCTCCCCGAGCATGAGGTACATCATAAGGCCAACCAATGTCCACCATATATTCTCTCAATGGAGTATATTCCAACTAGCCCTATTACTGTAATAGCCTCACTAGTAACTATTGCTGAGCCTGACACTAATTTTATGAATTCTACCAAATTGATCTTAAGTATCCAATGAGAAAATATCATGATAATGGACATGAATCCCAAAGAAAAACCACACTTATCTTAAGTACCCTTGATGATTACTGAAACCTCTAGCCCTATATGGCCATAAGGGAAGCTATTGAGGTTCACCCCTTACTGGTTAAAACATTAAAGGCCTTGGAGTATAAGATATACCACTGAAAACTATACTCCTTGAAGAACTCTACTGGTTCCCCTCTCACGGTAAACCTTCTCATGAGTGCATCCAATCAATCACCTCTAACTTATTTGGGCCTCTAAATATGTTGGAAACCTAAAAAGAGTAACTATATATTGGATTGGAGGATGGAGTGACTCGATAATATGTTTTGATCAGGACTCCTCATTTTGGAAAAGATGTGCGGAAAAGTGTAGAAGGTCTGTGAAATTGATCTCAATATCAAAAACCTACATACTACCTTACCAAAGGTAGAGTATATCATACCTCTTCACAACCGTTATGGTCGACGAATGAAACTCAACCCAAAAATCCTTATATAAGTAGACCCATGAAACATCTGCCTCCATCCGCTCACTAAGGTAAAACATACACCACTAACATGAAACTCCTCACATATGAATAAATCTCAAGGGGAACCAATAATCTTTTGGGGCCCAAATCACACAAAAATTGATCTCCAGATCCTCTATCCATCCCTATATCTCTTTATATGAAATGATTACCACATAATTTCAAAAAATAAATACCATTGAAAAGCTAGAAAGTACACTCCCACTGATCATAATCATCAATCAAATCAACCCTCAGATGATAAACCGGGCCAGCTTACTAAACATCTACTGCCAGAGCCACACACAGACAACAACCAATATCTATAGCTGAAAGAGAAACAAAGATATCCAAAGACCGATAGTATGTAATTTTATTATGATTCAATTTTAGTCAATTTATTTATTATATACTTATAAGAAAATTATAATTCAAACAATAACTAAATTCATCATGATGTATGTACCTCTCCTCGGACTCTACCCTTTAAACAGGTTTACATAACATGGTCGTTCAAAAAGCCTAGAGTCTGTGGACTAGATCACAGTGGGCCCTAAGATCCCATTTCATATCCGGTCTCCTTAGAAAATGTCACTCACTGAGGTCAACTTGTACCATTTCCATATAAATCCATGCAATCCTCATTATTCCTAACTCCAAAATACATTCTATATCTCAACCATTATCTCTTATAAAACTCTTTTATGACCCCTAACTCCAATGATGCCTTAATGAGGGGAGAGAGATAATGATCTCTGAGTCTCACCTCTAGAAGGCCCTGGGTAGGAAAATTCCATTGAGGGTATAAAATATAATTTATAGGAATAATTAACCTCTAAAATAATGGAGGATCAGAATATAAGACAAATCATCCACAATAAACTCTATGAAATAATATAAATTAAATATTAATTATCCCAAAATGGGTGTATAAATGAAATTGATACATGTAAAATTCTTCCTAGTAAATACCCAAAAATAAAACTAAATAAATGAAGAAACACATTTTGAAAGGTTGGATCTAGTAACGTACAATACGGTCTATGAATTACTCCTAGAAACCTGATTTATTTTTATACGTTGGTTGAGCATACATGTATACTTAGTAGGAAAACAAATCACTCTCATAAAAATTAGAAAATTTCATACTAATGAACGAGTGTGAAAACAACATAACCAAAAAACATCTATAAAAGTATACTAACCAAGTACCTAACATCACAAAGGCTATCTCACTAAATAATGTATCCAAGTATAATATTATAATATGAAGCATATAAATGTAAAGTTACTCCACATCTCTTTTGGACTGATTTTATTCTCTCACACCCCAATTTCTTACATCCTGATGCTTCCACCTTTTTTAAATAACATCAAATCACATAAAATTATACATGAATCCACCAAGGATAACCCATAAAATATCATAACTAGTGTATTAGGGTATTATGAACATAAAGGAAATCAACCTCATGCCCTACTACTACCCGGATTGACCCCCACCAAAAGAAATATCATCACATCATTCGTAAAGATACTTGGGCTATCTCATACACACCACATCACATGTACAATGTGGACCTTTTTACTTCTGGCCATCACAATCATTTGATATTACTAATGTGTAGAAAAGGGAGTGGAGAAGAGTGAGTGGAAAATCATATATCCTCATACCAAGATGTTAGACCTATATCTAAGACTCTAAATATGATTTCCCATATAAAATTAGTTGTGTTAATGATTCAATTATAGAAATTGTGTGAAAATGGATTTATACAACCTATTATTCCAACTTGGTGAGCCCTTATTATTTTCATTAATAATAAATATGGATATATGAAAATATATATTGATTATATGGAAATAAATAATTTTACTATAGATAAAAAGTATCCCCTTATGCACAGTAATAACTTATTCCCACAACATTATAAGTCTCAATACTCTTCAAAGATTAACATTCATTTTGGTTATTATTAATTTGGATTAAATAAGGAATACATTCTTAAGGAATCATTTCCAAATAGGTATTGACAATATGAGTTTACAATAATTCCTTTTTGGATTTAATAATGAACCCGCTATTTTATATGCATATAAGGAATAAGGTATTCATGGAATATCTAGATAATTTTCTTGTGTTATTTATTAATGATATATTGGCGTAATATTAAAGTTATTATGATCATGAAAATCAATTGAAAATCATTCATGTGACTCTTATTGAAAAGGATT
The DNA here is from genome assembly GCA_963277665.1 of Viscum album. Lineage (NCBI taxonomy): Eukaryota > Viridiplantae > Streptophyta > Magnoliopsida > Santalales > Viscaceae > Viscum > Viscum album. The sequence continues at coordinate 47,669,714 of OY728148.1, forward strand.
CGTATGGGAAATTTAGCAAGTGTGATTTTTTCTTTATATTGTTTCATTTCATGGATATATTATATCTAGGGATGGAATATTAGTGGATTCGTTGAAGATAATGATAGTAAATGAATGGACTAAACCAACAAACATAAATTAGTTACTAAGTTTCATTGTATTGGTAGGTTACCTTTGTACTGGTTCAAGAATTTTCATAATTGGATAACCCATTAAACAAACTGACACATAAAGGATTTAAGTTCACATAGACAAAGGAATTTGAAGATTATTTTAAATATTTATAGAGATTGATTGGTGAATGATGCTATTTTTTACACTAATATCGAGAAATTATATAATTTTTATATATAGTGATACATTGAAGGAGGCATGTGATAGTTTCCTTATGAAAAATGATAAAGTTTTTGTTTCTACATCAAGGAAGTGAAAAAAATATCATAAATAAGAATATCCTACTCATGATATTTAGTTAGAATCTATAATATTTTATTTGTGGATAATTAAATATTATCTGTATAGAGAAAGATATGAAATATACACAAAACAAAATATCCTAAAGGATATCTATTCAAATAAATAGATCAATACAAGGCAAAGGTGATGACTTTATTTTTTAATAGGAGTATGATTTATCAATACACTACCATCCATTGAAGGAAAAGATGTTTGCGATTTCATTGAGCACCAAATATCACGGAGTCCTGAACAAAATGAGTATAAATATGTATCCTTTGTTCACCAATTTTTTGAAGATAAATATTTCAATTATAAATGAATGGGAAATATCACTCCTTTTTCAAATGACTTGAATTCCATCATTATTCGAACAAAAAATAATTTCTCAGCATGATGATGTGATTTTTCAATTGATTATTGAATGCATGAATGATGTGAAATTGGAAGACTTCATATATAAAGTTGATATTATAAAATTTGGAAAGGATTCATGTGTTTCATCTATACCTAAGCTAGAATAGGTTTTATTATATGATTCTTATAGGTGAAATTTCCCTATAGATTTAAGTAGAACCCAAATACTTTTATATTTGAGGAAATATTATTAGTTAATTAACATGAAGTGGGAAATTTTGGATTATATGTCATGATTTTCTTTTTTTCAAAAGGTGATGGTTGAAGGAAATCATTCTAGAGGATTCATGAAACCTCTCCCGATTCTAATATGGAAATGGGATGACATTACTAAGGACATTCTAACTATTTTACAAGAGACTCCAATAAATAACAATACAACTAGATTTTTTTTTGATCCCCAAAAAAATCTAATTTTTTCCCATTATAAGTGAATATTTACCTCTTGATCACTTTACATGAATCTATATGAATAAATTTTTAAGACATAATGGTCCAAATATTCCAATTGCATCAGATTGTAATCCAAAATTTACCTTGAAATTATGGAAAAGGATTTATAAGGATTTGTATAATGAACTTAATTTTAACACTTCTTATCACCCTCTTATTGATGGAAATTCCAAAATGACTATTGACACATTAAACTACATTTTCTGGTCATGATCATATAAATTTAAAGGAATGTCGGATTAATATTTAACTTTGGTGGAGTTTTCTTACAAATATAGCTTCAATTAAAGTATCCAAATGGAACTATATTAATAATTTTATGTAAATAGATTCTGTACTAAAAAGTTTTGTGATGAAGTTGGTAAAACAAATCTTGTGGGCATGCAAAAATGATGGGGAGACAATTCAAAAAGTAATGACTATTCAATACCACATTGAAGAATCTCACAATAGGTAAACCATATTTTATGATAACCCAAATAAATATTTGGAATATAAATTAAAAGACAAATTTTCCTTGAATGTAACTACATATAAGGTTATTATATGTCATGGTAAGAATGTAAGACATAGCCCCATGTACATTAGATCTTTTGATGTTCATGAAAGAATTAGTGTTGTGGATTAAATTTTTTAATGACACGTAGACTCTCTAATGTACATGATTTTTTTTAATATCTTTTTATTGAGGAATTAAATGATATATATAAAACATGTTATTAACTATATGTAAATTTAATTATAACATAATTTTTCATACTATGAATAACCTATATAGATACTAGACACAAGAGAACAATTGTTGTAGAATTTAACAACTAAGATGTAAAGGTCCTTGGATAAACTAAAGGACAAAAGAGGTGGCATAGAAACCTAATGAAATTAAAATGAATAAATAAACACATTTATTTATGAGGTTAAATTTGGGAAATTTAAAGGCTGAAATTTTTTGAAAGATAGAATAATGTAAAACTAAATTTTCAATTATAGAAATATTTAATTTTTAATTAAATAATTAAAAAGTAAAAATAGATTTATTCAAGAAAGTGATTAAAACAAAAATTATAAATTTTTTCTAAAATTATTTTTATTAATTTTTTTTTGAAATTCAGATCAAAATTAACCTTGGGTGAAATTTTGGAATTTTTCTGTATTGATTGATTTTTAATGAATATTTAAAAATTAATGATTTTTCAATTACTCTCATTTCTTTTAATTATTTCATGTAATTAAGAAGTATAATTATATTTTGGAATTTTTTTCAAATTGAAATATTATCCATTTTATTTAGAATAATCTAATAATCAATTTTCAAGATTTTGATATATGTTAACCTTTATGCTAAAAACACATTTAAAAAAACATGTTCATTTTACATTTTTATATTAAAATCAGTTTCTTACACTTATAGAAAATTAATATTGATAAATGGATATAATATTTTTAATTATGAGTTAATAAAGTATAAAATAGTTTCCTTTTATTAATAGGATTTATGAATAGTAACCATGGTAAAATTTATCGCATTGGTAAAGGGTAAACAAGGTAAGTAAGGTAAAAAGTATTGTGATACAACCAAAAGTAAAACTAAAAATTATATTTGTCTTATTGTATAAGTTTTTGACTATGAATATTTATTATTTAATAATTTGGAAATTTCATGACCCTCACCTTTGATTATAACATTTATATTATTTTAATTAATTATAAAGGTATAAATTTCACTCTCTTTATTTTATTATCCATAATATTTTGTGATATAGATTAAAAAATGTCATGTTCACATAAATAATTTAATTTGAAAGATAAATTATTTTTTAATGATAATTTATTTTTAATTTTTACTGATGTAATAATTATCTTAAAATTTTATGCATATTCAACATAATATTTATTCAATTAATAGAAAAATAAAATAAATTATACTAAAAACACTAAAAGTAATATTTTTTGGCTGATTAATAGCAATAAATGAATTTTACAGACATATGAGTTACATTATATGCATTTTAAATGTCTATATTTTAATTACATATTTTTCTTGATGTATTTAAAGTAAAATTAAATGAATAGTGTCAAAAATAAAATTATTTGTATTTTATGAAATATAATATCATATTATATTATTTAAAAGTAAAAACAAAATCCTGAAATAGGGAAATTAGGATATGAAAAGGTATAAAATATCCCCCCTTACACATTTATGTGAAAAACATTACTGTAAATATGAAATTATAACCATTTATATTGAAAAGGATGTTAATGCAGTTAAAGCTAAAATTGTTTAATGAATGGGTCAAACTAAAATATAAGTTTAAAACACCACCTAAACTAGTAAAAAATATATTGGTCGAAGGTATTTAGACCATATAACATATTATATTCTAAATTATAGTAACATTGGACCACTTTTATATGAAAATGAATTTATTATATAATAAATGTATTATTAATTTCTTGAGTGTCATTTCATTCACTTTAAAAAGGCACCACCTCTCGTCTGTTATATACACCTCCTATACCCTCATAGATCAACAAAAACCAACCAAAAAATATTCAAAACATATTTATAAAATTATTGGAGGGTATGGTCTTCCTTAAAATACCAACCCTAGATCCTTGAAGAGAAGATCTAAATGAGGTATTTAGAAGAAGAGGTATGTGTCTTTACTGACTCATTCAAATTTATTTCTTCTTAAACTTCTCAGAAATATGTTTCAATCATTATAAAACAATAACTCCAGTATCTTCTTTATAATGAATTGTTATTATAATTATGGTACTACTATTTTACATATATTTTTCATTCCACTAAAAGAGAAAATGTTTCTTGTGCGTATATATATCTTACTGTCTCTATGAAGGGGTGTAATTCGATTTTTATCACCACATTAATTGTATAGTAATAAAGATGGAAACAAAGAATATATATTTTTATATATATTATATTTAGAAAATAGAAATTATTTTTTAATTATAATATCATATATACCTTCTTAACTTTCAATCCATTGGAAAATGATAAGACCACTCATGTGTATGTGTGGACTGGAAACTCAATGATTTAATGTCACCTATTGTTCATTTTTAATTTAAATGGAAGGTAATAATGATTCATTTAATATATATATATATATATATTATATTTATATCATGAGAATAATTATGGATAATATGGAACCATAATCAAAGTACGAGGACCAGAAATTCAATGGAAAAAACATATATGAGAAAATAAAACATTTAACACCCAAAACAATGATAATAATGAATCATTATTGATGAATGAGTGATAAGATATTATATTTAGATCATATATTATATTTAAATATTACTATTGTTTTTTAAATTAATCACATGTTTAAAACCATTTTACATGAAGTTAAAGAATGTTCTAATAAAGGAAAATGAGAGGGAAGGAGTTTCTTAACTCCATTTCTATTCTATGGGTTATACTTCTACTTCATTAACTATGTTATTCCAGGATTATTTGTGAATTAACGTATGATTTTTTTAGGTTTTATATTCATTTTTTATTTAAATTTGTTACAAGTAATCAATTAATTGATTAATTCCCATTTCAATGATGCGATCATTATATGGGATTTCGACACAATTTCCACACCACTGAGAAATATTTGGTATTACATACATATTTATTTTTATGTGGTATATAAAATGCCCGATTGAGGTATTTATAATGAATATATATATATATTAAATCATTATTATTAATTTTTCATTTAATATTTACTTATTCAATGGGTTATAAATTAATAGTTACCAAAGAGGTAAGAAATTATTTTACAACTAATTTTTTCAGATTTCATATAATTTAGATGGAAGAATATAATAAATTTTTTTCAAATCTCTAAATTTTATTATCCTCTAGTTATTTAAGGGTTTATAATATTTTATCCCATTTTTTTTATATCATTATAACATGAATGAATAAAAAAAATTAAAATAAAATGATATCTTATTTCTCTTTTTAATCAGGTATATTTTATCTATGTTATAATTTAAAAAATGCTTTAAAAAATTAATTTTTATTACTCATATGATTTATTTAGAAAATGATAATTTATAGTTTACTTTTTCAATGTTTTTAATGGAATAATTATTATGTTTCTCCAAAATTTTCATTTTCAACATTCCTTACAAATAGTCAAAAGAAATGTTTTCTTTTTAACATATATGGTGTTATGGACATTCCTGACACCATAACTATTTTACACACTTTACCTTCTTTGATAATATTTTGTGGTATTATAAAGAAAACTATTTATTGGAATTTTATTTTAATAATTCTATTCCATTTTCCTTATTTCTCAAAATGATAATATTTTTTACAAAACATATATTTTCAATAAATCGATGATAATATATTACATCTATTTAATTTTGTAATTTTTAATATTATCTTAAAATAATCACTTTCATTTGATAATTATTTATTTTATTCCTCTAAAATATCCACATTCTTTGTATAATTGATATGATCATTTTTGAAAATATATACCATTTGTACATATATTGTTTTACTTAGATTGTTATTTTATTATATCGGGAAATATTGATATATAATATTATTTATTAAATATGAAAATTTATTGATAAGGAAAATTCATTATTAATTTTAAAATAATTTAATATATGATAAATTTATTCTAAATTCAATGATGGTTCAGGGGAAGAATTATATATTCCCTTCATTAAATTGAATGTGTTTTCAATTATTTATCTTTTATTATTGATTATTCATTACTTAATTATAATATAATCCATTGTACTAAAAAGATAAAAATAATTTGAGAACAACAATATTTTTTTCCTTTTCCCCCTAATATGAATAAGTTATATTTGAATGAGCTTAATGGATCATAAACATTTTCTTGTGTTATGTTTTATATTTTACTCCCAATGAAAAATGTTTAACATATATGTATCTTGTTCACCAAGTATAATTAATTGATTAGTCCTTTGATATTAGACCCCTTGAATCTATACTAGTGTAATAAAGTATACACAGACTCTGTGTTACTAGATTTGTGGTTATTAAAAATATCATTGAGTTCGTCGTAATTAAAAAAATACAATAGATATAAGAATTATTTGGTTCCTTAAATAGTCAATGTTGAATTCCATGAGGTTTAGAGTATTTTAATAACCATGAAACTTATTTAATTTCAGTTTCATTATTAAGAAATATCATCATGATTTATCTGTTTATTTTAAAAATTCTATTATGTATGGGAGGAATGGTCTTCTTGTTCATTAAATATATCACTTTTTATCAAATTTAATTTTTTACATCAGTTATAAAAAAACAAGAATATCTTATATCTATATCTATTTTATTCATCATATAATCTTACAATATATTTTTAATCAATATTTATTTTGACAAGGTTTAATAAATCATTCTAAATCCAAAAAACATCATCGAAATCATCTTTTATAATTTTATGGTATCCCATATGTAAATTTTAATTATTATTTATTTCAAGAGATATATTCCTCCAAACTAATAATATAATTTATTTAATGGATTTACTCTCTAAATTATTGATTTATATTGAATCTACTATAAATCTTATAATGGCCTTCTTGAAAAAAAATTCATATCATTATCATACATAGTCGATGAGGTTTCTTCTCTTTGGTGTATTATTTTTTTCCATCTTGGGAATATTTTATTGAAATTTTTTATTTTTATTATTATCCTTAGTAAAAACACATGATTTATTCTATTAACCCATCCTTATCTTGTGAGGTATCTATTTTTCATTATCATGTTGATAGCAATTTGTGATTTAAACTATCATTATTCATTAAAATGAGCTTCTTGATTTCAATTCTCTTAGAGATTTTACATGCTTCCAAATTTGTTTTGAATTAACATATTCATAATAATATTTATTATTGTACATTGATTTTCCAAAAATACTCCATTAAACAAAGGAATACATTGTCTTATATAGATCAACATATTATGAAAATAATAAATATTCCTATTCCAAAACCATAAAAATCACCTATGATAGACAATGAATTTTAATCTACGTTTTTAAAAAATGTGGATAGATTTTAATTTTTTTTCTAATTTACCTTTAAATTGATTTTAATTTTATGGGGAAAAGGTTCCATACTTGATTTTATAAAACGTTGTTTTAGTGGTGGTTTTATCAATATTCTCCTCTAATTGTTTTTTTGAATATTTTTCCATGCAATATGAATTATTATTGAAAAATTAAATTCCCCATACAATTTTTTATAAAAACTAATTATGTAATAAAACAATTATATACCTCCAAACAATATTTTATATTACCTAATAATTAATATGTTTTTTAAGAATCAACATCTATGACTTCAATATTCCCTAATTATAAATACTATTTAATATATGGTATATTAATAATGTTTTTATAATATGTAATAGACTAAATAATTTTATCTTAATCATTTATAACATTCACATAATGAATATAATTATCTACTTTCATTTTGATCTTATCTTGTAATTTATTTTCAAGTTATTTTTTCTCTTTTTAATTGATATTTATTTATTTATTCTTTACATCAGTGATAGATTTTTTTTTTAAATTATATACTAAATTTTTTTTTTAACCCTTTTATATAATTATTTTGTATCTTAGATTAATTAATTAAAAAAATTTACTATTCCAGATCATAATTACACAAGCACAAAATTCATGGAAAATTTGTAATTAAATTGTTCGGTGAAATTTATACATGTCTAAAAAAAATTTAATTTTTTTTATGTTGGGTGATCATATATTTCAATTCATTAAAATATCATTAATTAAATGTGATAACTTATTTTGGAAAATTATCTATTTTCAATTTAATCAAACTTGTAGAAAATTCGAGCTCCACTCGCGCAGTTTGTTTGGGCGTGCAAGTGGTGGTTTGGTTGCGCAAGTATAAAGATATTCATAAGTTCTGCACCAATTGATAGTTGCATGCCAATATTGGATTGGGAATAAATTTTTCTGAGTCGCCCATGTCTTGAGTTATAAACGAGAGTGTCCTACAAGTGGTTTGGTGACACATGTGGTCCAGTTTTGGAGAAGCACGCCAATTGATAGTTGCACGCCAATATTGTTTTGGGCATAAAAGGGTAGGAGTAACCCAAGTTTTGTGTTGAAGAAGGGTGTTTTGCGCAAGGGGTTTGGTGACACCTATTCACCAGGCTTGGAGAAGCATGCCAGTCATTCTAGGTTTTTGTGAAATTAGGAATACTTCCCTATACCTCCGGTGTAAAGTGAGATTCATCTGTGGGTGAAAGATGGACGTCAAAAGATCATCTACATACAGATGAAGATGCATTCATTTATGATAATGAAGATACCTAGAGGTCTATAAACTGTGAGTGGATCATTTCCAAAGTATTGAGAAAAGGAAGGAGAAGAAGGAGATCATTTCTATCGACTATGATCCAGAGATAGAGAAATAGAAACTGACCCTTGGTAAAGTAGTGAGCTAACCCTAAACATTGTAATATCAGTGAGCTTGGTCATAGATGTGATCTAGCCTGAATATTGTAAATTTGTAGTGAGAGTTTTCTATATAAATTTGTGTTATTTGCAAAGGGATCCCGTCACAAATATGCTTTAGCGATGGGATCCCGTCGCAAATATCTCGTTGTAGGAAACGGCATCGCAAATACCATTTTTTGCGACGAGAAATTTCCCTATCACAAATAACTCTATGATTATATACATTATATATAAATAAACTTTTTTACGATGGGCCCGTCGAAAATAGTATTTAAAAATATATATTTAAACTATTTGTGACGGGATCCCGTCGCAACAGGTCCCGTCGTAAATAATAACAAAAATATATTTAATAAAATTATAATTAATGAAAAAATAATATTAATATTATTAAAATAATAAAAAAAATGATTAAAATTCTAAATATTCTCAAAAATATATATAAAATTCACAAAATATTATTATTAGTAAAATAAACGATCATTAAAAAATATAATACTAAAAATTATATTTAATAAAATTATGATTAATAAAAAAATAATATTAATATTATTAAAATAATAATAAAAATTTAAAATTCTCACCATTCACAAAAAATAAATAAAAAAACTCATAAAAGTTAATTATTATTATTATTAAAATAAAATAACATTAAAAAATATGATAGTAATAATAAATAATAAAACATTAAGAAGAAAAAAAATAAACTATGCAATATTTACACCAATATAAAAGACAAAAACTGAATATAGTTCATATTACAAAAAATAGTGAATTCAAATGTTTTTAACATAAAAAAATCACTGGGGGTCGTCTTTTGGAGGAGGTGGAGGAACTATTAGAGATGGTGGAGGAAACTCCATCCCTAAACTATGAATCAAACGATGCATATACTCCATATGCTCATGATGTTGTTGTTGCCATCGACACATCTCCTCATCGTGACGCTGCTGGTACTGCTGACACATCTCTTCATGCTGCTTCTTCAAACTCTCTATAAGCTCAGACTGAGTTCGCAACTGCACCTGATACTGTGATGAAGAAGATGATGCCACTCCACGAGCTCCTCTCGAGCTGGACACCAACATCGTAGTAGTACCATAATAAGTACCAGGAGTAACATGAGAGTCGATACCAACTACTTAACCCTTCTGAAAGCCATATTGATTCGCCTGCATCCATGCTGCCTCATCGAAATGGTGGGCCCTGTTCTGATCGGTCGCCTCATCCTGACTTCTAGCCTATGTCTGAGAGGTCGCAACCTCTTATGACTTCTTCAATTCTAATTTGAAATTAAAATTGTGAAAATATTAAATGTTGTTAATTTTCAAACTGAATAAATAATACTAACCACAATCCAACGATGGCGATCACCTCTTGTTTCTCCAATGGCTGGATCACTGTACATCCTCTGATAAACGTCAAACTCTGTAATATCAGGATGCTCGAATAACTATAAAAATGTAAAATAAACTATTTTCATTTAAAGATATATAAAATATTTAAAAAATATACTTACCAGATGCTCTCTATGTGTACTTAAAGTACGACTAGTAGCTCGATGTGTCACCTCCTGTCTCCCTGAGTTTTGTTGACCCACTGAAAACATCCTCTGAAATCCACCACCCAACCAGTGTAAACATAATCCATCCCAAACATGAGATTAATTATACTTTGGTCGGTGGGATCTACATGACTCATGAAAAACTATCACTCATACTTTCTTAATGGATGTCCTTCTCATGTTGTGCATAAACTGATAGAAACAGTCATACATAGATTCCTCCCATGATATGTGGATGGCGTCACACCTGTATAATCGATGGGATACCATAAAACCTACAAATAATTTATAATATCAAGTTATTAATAATATAAATTTCAAAATAAATAATACTTATTTACATACCAGCCAATAATGGAACATGTCGAGTTGCACATCAATGGGAATATGTTCTCATGTGATCCACAACTGATAAAAATAATTTTGAAAGATAGCACTCCTCTGTCCAACAACTACATAAACAAAACTATGAAAAAAGAATAACTAATCAAACAATTATTATATATATAAATAAATTAATGAAAGCTAACTAAAGTATATAGGTTACCATACCTCCGTGTTCATGGATCGAAGCCAAGACATGGATGTCTTTCGGGGATAGGGTTAAGAATCATTAGTCATACAAGACCACACCCCCTCCACATACCCCCTGAATCGCCAGTAGGCTAAGAGTCATATGATCCCAAATCCGCCTCATCCAAAGGTAGTTTAGCCTTCTGTAACTCACGAAATTGATCATGGTCCATCTGAAACAAAAAATTATTGTTGTTAGCCGATAGTTGAAAATAACTATTATATATAGATATATATTATTTATTATTATAACTAGTATTTAACTATTTCAATGTTCACCTTCATCATCGTCTTCACATCTAACAATTTCAATGTCTTCATATTCCTCTTCAGCATCATCAATATCCATATGAGTTTTTGTTTCATCATCTCTTGTCATTTTAAATTCATTTGTAAAATCATTAACATCTTTATCACAATCGACCCTTAATTGTGGGGTGTCGTCATCAATATTCACGTATCTTTGCAAAAAATATGGATTTTGAGGAGCATCTTGAAAAATTTTAATTTCTTCCACTTCAGCAGAACCACATTCAATTTGAGTAAACTGATTTTCTTGAGATTTCATTTTTATTTTGCTCCACCAATAACTCAGGTCTCTTGAAGTAGCACAATAATTTGCGTAATAAATTTGATGTTCCTTTTGAGCCAATAAAAATGGTTCATTTATGGAAAGAAGACTTTTATATTTAATATCGATGATTCCATGAGTCGGATGAACACAGAATCCTCTCTCAATATCCAACCACCGACATTTAAACATCATTATGTAGTTTTTTTAGATTACACAACTCAATAATTTCATCCAGAATACCGTAAAAGTCTACTTTAGTTTCTCTATGATGTGATCCTATCCAAGAAAACTCCACTATTAATTTTTTTTCATTCCCCATATGCACGTGTATGAAATCAAAAACCATTCACTACACATGTATTTTAAGATTTAACCATTTTGGATGGTGGTTTACTCAATATCGACAATCACTTATCAATTTTATAAGCATGTTGAGACAACTGAATTTTTTTAAAATAATTATTAATATAAAAAATAATAAACTAAATTTATATTAAACCATCAATAATTTATGTTATTTGTTTTTGAAACCATTGAGATTTTTTTTTCTGGGTTCATGAATAGCATCTGCTGTAATTTGTGGAAGTTGTTTCTTGATATGATTATTGTAAAACCTCAAAATAAAATAAATCTACATATTGTAACATAAATTATAGAATAAGTGATAGAATCACTCACAATAGAAATGATGTCATTTCTTCACAGTTAGATAGAACATATGTATGAGCTCTGTGATGTTCATCATCTGAAATCTATCATTCTTGAACTCCACCGAAGCCAAGATTTGGTTGATTAAAAACTGATAATTGATTTTCCATTTTGTCATGAAACATTCCCTCATTTCCTCCCATGAGGTTTTGTTTTTAGGGTTATTCAGATTCAAAATAGAGAGAGCAGAAAAAAAAAGTTTTCTGTTGTAAATAAGCTTTAGCAATTGAGCCTTCAACTGATGCTTTGTTTTATACTTTTTCTTCAATTTCTCCATACATCTCTCAAATTGCAACATCCATCGAAATTGTATTGGTCCTCTACATTTAGCTTCATGTGGAAAATGTAATATCAGATGTTCCATTGAGTCAAAGAAAGCCAGTGGAATGATTTTTACCAGTTTACATATAATTATAGCAACATCTTCTTCCAGTTTTCTTAGCACATAATAGTATGTTGTTACTAAAAAAATGTATCAAAAAATATGATTTGTATGTTATAGAATCCCAATCATATAATTCAACAATCCTATGAATCCAATCGTCCTATGTTTTTCCATTACAGCATGACAATCATGAATTTTTTATCCGGTAATATGAACATTCTTAACACATCTGCCCAAATTGGAAGCATAGCCATCAGAAAGTCTCAAATCTACAATCCACTGACAAAATAATAAGCGAATCTATTTGGATAGTGTATAATATGATTTTGGATTCATTAACCTCTATAATCTAAAATTTTCAAATAGTTCACATTCTGGTCGCCTAAAAATTTGGGCAAGATATAATCGTGATTTTACAGTATCTTTGGTCTTACCTGTGTATCCAAAACTGTATGAAATAAATTATCAAAATATTTCTTCTCAATATGCATGAAATCCAACATTTGGCGGACCAATAAATCAGACCAATATGAAAGATCCCAAAAAATTATCTGTTTTATCCAATTATGTTCTTTTCCAAAGCCATGAATTTTTTGTTGGTTTACTATTGACCCAAATGTGATGGGAGGTAATGAAAATACAACTGATTTTAACTATATACCTAAGATCATTTTTGGAGGTTCATCCCTTTCAATTGTGAATTTTCTGAAATGAGATCCGTTCCATCGAAAATGATGATCAGTTGGAAAAAATCTGTGACGATAGTCAAAATATCAAGGTTTTTTTTCCATTGATGAGCATAAAGGATTTTTTGTATATTATACAGTAAGGACATGATTTCAAACCATGTGTACTCTAGCCAGATAACATTCCATATGCTAGAAAGTCATTACTCATCCAAATAAATTCTACTTTTAATATGAAATTTTGTTTCGGAGCATCATTATTTGTACTAACACCATTACTCCACAATGCATTTAACTCATAAATCAATGGTTTCAAAGAAACGTCAATATTCTTTTTCAGATGTCCAGGGTTTAATAAGGTCAAAAAGATATAGGGCTCCTTCATCAACATCCATGAAGGTAAATTGTGCGAAGTTATAAAGACATGACAACATGAATACTGACTACCATAAGAACCAAATGGATAGAAACCGTTAGTAGAAATACCCAATCGTACATTTTGGGCTTCTAAAGAAAAAGATGGATGCAGATGGTCAAAATGTTTCCATGAATCACCATAAGTTGGATGATTCAAGATTTTATCAGTTGAAAGATTTGTTTTGTGTCATGAAATCATTAACTTTGTCTTCCGAGACATAAATAAACGTCGTAGCCTGGGTGTAGGGGAAAAATATCTCTACTATTTTACCGGAATCGATCCAAACTTCCCTATTTTAGCTTCATTATAACATGATTTTCCACATGTGGTACAACTATCTAATGAATCATTTTCACAAGAATATTAGATGCAATCATTTTAACATACATGTATCTTCTAATAACTAAGGCCTAGATTACGAACCAACATATTTCCCTTATAGTAACTTATAGGCAACACATTTCCTTCAGGTAATAGTGTTTTAACTAGAAAAAATATCTGATCAAAATAGTTGTATGACATTTCATTATCTGATTTAATAGCCATAAATTTTTCAAACGCTTCTAATTTTATTATCTTACAACCAGGATATCATGCATCCTCAACAGAACTCAACAACTCAAACAATTCAGATGACGCCAACTCCAGAGTTAAATTGATGTTATCTTGAGTTTTATTTTGTTGAATAGATGGACCTGCAACATCATGTACTAAATTTTGAAACTGTGATAGATCCAGAATCAAGTTATTATTATCTTCTCTAGAACTGCGTTCACCATGTTGATTCGAAAAAACATAATCTGTTTAAAAACCAAACATTAAGAGATGTCCTCCAACCTTGTCAAATGTGTCAAACGTTCTTAGAGAACATTTTTTACAATGACACTAAATTGTGTCTTTCGAAACATATTTTAGTTTTGGTGATGCAAATGATAAGAATGCTTCGACACCCTCAATATATACAGGTTTTAAACCATAACCATTTGGATTTATGTGTTGATTTATCCAAGTATGATCATCTAATAATGACTGATGTTGATTTATTTGTTCCATATTTTTCTACAAAATATAAAATCATCACTGTTTTTGAATAATTTAAAATTATAAAAACACTATCTGAAATAAATAAGATAAATAATTACAACTACATCTTAATAATTACCATTAATTTTGGCGACACAATTTCTGATAGATTGAGGATAACTCTTTTGTCTGACAACTTTTTTACATTCAAATTTCTCTCACTGAAATCACAATGAAGAATCTATTCGGAGGTACACATATTCATTATCGTGCATATGAGAATGTATAAGAGTACCTTAAAGTAGATTCTTAATTGTGATTTCAATGTGAGAAAGATGCATGTAAATGAGCTGTTAGATAAAAGATCCCCCTTTTCATCGATGAATCATATTTTTGAAACTATCACCACCTCAAAACATTTTGAAAAATGTGGTTCTACGAATGCATATTCAAACTCATGCATACGATATTGGATATGCATACGTAGAATCATACTTTTCATAATGTTTTCAATTGGTGAAAGCTGAAAGAATAAGATTCATCGAGCAAAAGGAGTGTCGTTAATCCACTAGAAATTGTGCCAAGTTATTACAAGTTATTAAAATTTATTACAATTGATATTATTATTAATTATTACAAATTATTACTAATTATTACTAATTATTACTAATTATTACTAATTATAACTGATTATAAATAATTATTTTTAATTGTTCCAAATTATTTTTAATTATTCTTAATTACTACTAATTACAAATATTTATTACTAATTATTCCAAATTATTCTTAATTATTCATTTTTATTATTAATTATTCCTAATTATTCCTAATTATTCCAATTTTTTCCTATATATTTCTATTTAATCCTATTTATTCCAATTTATTCCAAATTATTCCAAATTATTCCAAATTATTGCTAATTATTCCTATTTATTCCTAATTATTCTTAATTATTCCTAATTATTTCTAATTATTGATAATTATTTCTAATTATTTCTATTTATTACTAAATATTGTTTATTATTGCTAATTATTGCTAATTATTACTAATTTTTCCTAATTTTTCCAAAATTTTCCTAATTATTGCTAATTATTGCTAATTATTTATAATTATTACTAGTTATTTCTAATTATTACTAATTATTACTAATTAATACTAATTACATCTAATTATTACTAATTATTACTAATTATTACAAATTATTACTAATTATTACTAATTATTCTTAGTTGTTACTAATTATTCCTCATTATTTCTAATTATTCCTATTTATACCTATTTATTCCTATTTATTCCTATTTATTCTAATTTACTCCAATTTATTCCTATTTATTCCTAATTATTCGTAATTATTTCTAATTATTGATTTCTGTTCCTATTTATTCATAATTTTTTCTAATTATTCTTAATTATTGATAATTATTATAAATTATTGCTAATTATTTCTAATTATTGCTAATCATTCCTAATTATTCCATATTATTGCTGATTGTTGATAATTATGGAAAATTATTGCTAATTATTAATAATTATGGCTAATTATTGCTAATTATTCCTAATTATTCCTAATTATTACTAATTATTAACATTATTACTATTTATTCATAATTATTGCTAATTATTCATAATTATTGCTAATTATTCATAATTATTAGTAATTATTGGTAATTATTGATATTTATTCGTAATTATTACTATTTATTACTATTTATTGCTATTTGTTCCAATTTATTGCTATTTATTCCTATTTATTGCTAATTATTACTATTTATTGCTAATTATTAATAGTTATTCCTAATTATTACTATTTATTACTAATTATTACTAATTATTACTAATTATTCTTAATTATTACTATTTCTTACTATTTATTACTATTTATTCTTATTTATTACTAATTATTCCTATTTATTACTATTTATTAATATTTATTACTATTTATTCCTATTTATTATTATTTATTCCTATTTATTCCTATTTATTTCTATTTATTCCTATTTATTTCTAATTATTCATATTTATTTCTAATTAATCATACTTATTTTTAATGATTCCTATTTATTCCAAATTATTGCTAATTAATCCTAATTATTGCTAATTATTCCAATTTATTAATAACTATTCTAATTTATTGCTAATTATTTTTATTTACTTCCAATTATTACTAATTATTACAAATTATTCCTATTTATTACTAATTATCCCTTTTTATTACTATTTGTTAGGAATTATTCCAATTTATTACTAATTATTTGTATTTATTACTATTTATTAGTATTTATTATGAATTATTCATATTTATTACTAATTATTACTATTTATTACTATTTATCACTAATTATTACTAATTATTTCTAATTATTACGAATTAAAGCTAATTGATACCAATTATTGCTAATTATTACTAATTATTTCAAATTATTACTAATCATTTCTAATTTTTCCTAATTATTGCTATTTATTACTAATTATTGATATTTATTACTAATTATTACTAATTATTACTAATTATTACTAATTATTCCTAATTATTCTTAATTATTCTTAATTATTCATAATTATTCCTAATTATTCCTAATTATTAATAATTATTCCTAATTATTTCCAATTGTTACTAATTATTCTTAATTATTCCTAATTATTCCTAATTATTCCTAATTATTCCTATTTATTACTAATTATTTCTATTTATTACTAGTTATTTCTATTTATTACTAATTATTCCTATTAATTACTATTTATTACTAACTATTCCTATTTATTACAATTTATTTCTAATTATTGTTAATTATTGCTATTTATTCCTATTTATTGCTAATTATTACTATTTATTTCTAATTATTCCTATTTATTATGGTTTATTACTATTTATTACAAATTATTACTTTTTATTACTATTTATTACTAATTATTCTTATTTATTACTGATTATTCCTATTTATTACTAATTATAACCATTTAAAACTAATTATTTCTATTTATTAGGAATTATTCATATTTATTATTAATTATTAAAAATAAGTACTAATAATTCCAATTTATTATTACAAATAAATACTGATAACAAAAGAATTTAAATCTAATTTAATTACAACTAATGAAAATTAATTAAAATTTACATAAAAAATGAAATAAATACTAAATTAAAAAAATATAAATACCTTTAAACATGATCTCATATTGATGTAGATGGCTTTCACAACTTTTCGTGAAAAAAAATAACTCAGACAATTTTTCACTCTGAAAATAGAGTTCAGAGAGAGAGTGAGTGAGAATTGAGACGAGGATATAAAAAACGGATGGGGGTATATATAGGTTTGATAAGTTGCGAAGAGACTATTTGTGACGGGTAGCTCATTGCAAATAGTGTTTATTGCAATGGGACCCATCGCAAAAGGTACCTGCCGACACACTTTTTACGATGGGAGAACTTCCCGTCGCAAAAACCTATTTACCGCTTTCGGGTATTTGCGACGTGTCTCATCACAAATACCCTCTGACCCACGCACTATTTGTGACGGGGGAATCCCCCCGTCACAAATATCCATCCCGAGGTTTGCCGCGCAATCCTCACCAAAATTTTTGCGATGGGACCCCAAATCCCGTCGTAAAAAACCAATTATTTGCAACACGAAGAATCCCCTGTCGCAAATAATTTCTGGGACGGGCTATTTACGACCGAATTAATTCCTGTCGCAAATAGCCCGTCACAAAAAACATTTTTTTCCTGTAATGTTTAGTGGATTAGGAATATCGGCACATCACCATTGTATGCTCCTGGGATGTAGCCCAACGAGGGTAAACGAAGTAAAAATCTAAGTGCTTGTTTGCTTGCTTCTATACATTGCATTCAAAGCATCAATGTCATATAAAGAAGGAAAGAATAAGATCAACAATAAAACATAAATGCAAACAAAGTGGCCCTTACAATAAAGAGGTCATGATCTAGTGGGGCATGGATAATTTTAAAAAGAATACCCATACCTTGATTCACCCCCCTTTCAGGGTATCTAGACCCCTTTTGGTCCTAACAACTCTCTTGAACATTCTTATGCTACCAAAACACATAGACCAAGGGGATGGTCTGTCCACATAGGGTCCTCTCCCATCGATCCTCAATATCTACCAGGTGTTACAAAAAGGTGGCTCTATCCTTTATATGTAGCTCAACCCAGTTTATGATATGCATATGTTCATGCACATATCTTATCAAATGTGACACGTGGAAGACGTCGTGTACCCACTCCAACTATGGGAATTTGGAGAGGTGGTAAGAAACCTCATCAACCCAATGCAAAGTATGAAATAGCTTGAAAACCCATGGGGATTACATTCTTTCCCGGAAACACCTACACAATACTCATTGCGGAAAAACTCGCAGGAAAATATGCCCCTACTCAAACTCCAAGTTCCTATGATGACAATATATGTAATATTTCTTTCTACTCTAGGCTATCCTCAAATACTCATAGATGACCTAGACCTTCTCCATCATCACCTGCACCATCAATGGACCCACAAGTGATGTCTCATTGATCTATGTTCAATAAAAGGGTGACCTGTAGGGTCTCCTGTATAGGTCCTCAAAATGTTCTATGCCGATAGTAGAGTAGTTTTTGCTGTTTTATGTAAAATTTACCCAGAAAAAGTGATCCTCCCAACTCCGATAGAAGTTTAACATGAAGTCCCTAAGAATATCCTCTTACACTTGGATAGTGATATTGGTCTACCCATAATTATGGGGGAGAAAAGATATACTTGTCCTTATTTGGGTCTCAAATACCTCCTACAAGCCTCTCTATAATTGTGATGTAAACAACTTGTAAAAATAAGAGATAATTTTCAAGGGACCCCATGAAAAATAATGATCTCCCATATGTACAACTAACCCAAACTCTCAACTGAACTCTTCTACCAGATAACAAGTAAGTGTGACAACATCATGAGTCAGTTAACTATCACATATATGGAATCATGGAACTTCTCTCTGCATGCAAGACCTATCAAAAAGTTTATGGATATTTCATCCCACTTACAATCTGGGGTCTCAAGGGATTGCAACAATCCTGAAGAAACATGATGCTTTACCTTAACTTATTGAAAGGTGAGACAATGAAAGATGAACATAGATTTAGTTCATCTCATTCTAGACCACCAAAAATTCTTCTGAAGGTCTCTATACATCATTTCTACACTAGAATGTACAACTTGGGGGGAAGAGTGGAACTCCCATATCACCACTCCCACACCATGACTAGTACCACCATCTTTCCCTAGAAAAATATAAAACAGTTCCTTCCATTAAAATATCCATCAATCGAGTCACTTGTGGATATCTTGTCACATAAGACCTCACAACCAATGGATCCAAAATAGGAATCTCTCACATGCTATAAGAGTAAAGGATTCAACACCATTGACTAAAGAAAATATTTACCCTCTTACTCTATTGTGGTCAGCTGTAGGGAGTCCAACTGCAGAGAAGCCTCCTGAACCATATGAGCCTGAGACTTTTAACTAAGGGAATATACTACAACATTTCCCTTCCTCATAGTATAAAATATATCAAATTCATATTCCTTAATGAATTCCAACCAACATCACTGTCTCAGGTTTATGTTTCTCTATGTAAGGATGTACCTGATACTCTGATGGTCTGAGTAAACCACAAAGTTCCCCACTAAATCATAGCTCCACCACATCCTCAGGGTAAAGACTAACATTTCCATATCTAGGTTTTGATTCATTTAGTACTTCTCATGGGATCTCAACTACATTATCTTATATACGATAACTTCCTACCGCTGCATAAACATGCAACACATCCGATCTATTGAGGAATCATAATAGACTACTAACTCCACACCCTCCTCTAGTATTCTCAACAAAAGAGAACTAATCATCCTTTTCCGCACCTCCTTGAAGGCCCTCTGACAGTACTCAGACTAGTTAAATGAATTTCCATTCTACGTTAGGGAGGTCAAAGTGCTATAATCCTGTAGATGTTTTTCACAAAACTCATGTATTACTATTCCCAGATAAGAAATCTCCTCACCTATGACATGCTCATGGTTGGTTCCCAAAAAATCAATACATCTATATTGAATGGGTTTACAACTAAAACATGCTCAGAAATGATATTCCCTCGAAATTGAACCTCATTAATCTGGAACTGGCACTTATAGAATTTCCCAGAAAGTCGGTGCTCTCAAAGAAAATCTAGAACTATCGTCAAGTGTAGTACATGATCCTCATATGATGCAGAGTAGGTGAGTATGTTTTCTAGGAATATGAAAATAACTAGTCCAAGTATTTATTGATGACACATATCATCAAATCTATAAACATAGTGAAATTTTTTTTCACACGAATGGGTATTACTAGGAACTCATAGAGTCTGTAGAGACATCCAAATTATAGATTTTCAATATCAGCCTCACAAACCCTCAACTAGAGGTAGGACAATAGATTGATCTTAGACAAACATCTCACACATCACAACTAGACAAAGAGGTTATAAATACTTTTTAATGGGTATTTTTTCTTTATCATGGCCTAGTTTAGGTGATGATAATCCTTGAAAAGTTTCAAGCTCCAATCCACATTTTTTACAAAAAAACTAGAGATTCCTAGGGGAAACATTGGGCATGATGAAACCCGTTTATCAAAGGTACTCCAATAGAAAAAATATATCTCAGAGGTTTTTAGGGGCCATCTAAAATGCCACTTAAGATATAAGAGGGGCTATGGGATGTAATTTGAAGAAAAACTCCATCTCTCACCACAGTGGTAGTCCCATAATTTCCTTGGGAAGTATATCCATGTAATCCTCAGAATATGATGGAATAAAGATGCCTAAAGATTCTAATGTACCATGTTATATACTTTCCAACTGATGGATTATGGGATACAACCTCCAAATCATAGAACCAACTTCCCTTCCAAGTTATCTCTCTCCATAAAAAAGGAGAATCACATCTCATTAATGCGTAAGAATCTGACATGACTATGATGACCATGAATATGGGCTTGGACAATGGACAACCAATCCATACCCAAGATGAATTCATAGGGTTCAATCACGATGACCCAAATATCCCACATGAACCTCTCTCTACCAAGTGATAGGTCATATTGTCAGGAGATAAATGATACAGAATAAGCGTTCCCTGTTGGAACCTCAAGACGAAGCTACTGGGCTAGCACCTCAACTAGGAGAACCATCTCTCACACAAGGAGCATAGATTCGAATTAATTAGAAGAACATATTTCTAGTAAAACTAAATAAAGAGTAGAAAAAAAATATCATACCACTAATCATATTGTGCATTGTGGGGGCATAAGCCCCTAAATCCTATAGTTTCCTAGGGACCTTATTTCAAGATCCCTAAGCCTGACGTTGGTCTCCAAATGGTGGTGGTGGAAGGATCTCATAGCATCATCCACTACCCATAGCTCTTCATTCTCCTATTCTAGATCCTTATCCTCGAGGGACACCATATCATCCTCACATGGGAGATCCCTGATCATATAGATGCCTTTACTATGGTGGTCCATCAGCTGCCTGCCTATGATCCTCAACACATATGGTTAGAAAGTCACATTCTATGTTACCCCTCATATTACAAGCATAACACAGACACTTTCTAGGCTACCAAGGGGAACCGTGTTGTCCATGAACTGTATGACATCGCACCTGAGCCTGATTTTAGAAGAAATTCCTATTATGAGATCTCACTGAATTGTGCCTACTAGATACTGAGGATGACTCAGCTCTATGATGCCCACTACTAACTCTAGATATTTAGAATCAAATTGACAGAAAATATCTATCATTATTGCCCGCTCTAGCACCTCTACATAGGTGGGGATAAAAAAGGGAACCATGTTGGCTCATATCTCTCTCAAGAGTCCTTGCTCAGAATTCCATGATAGGAAGTATCCTTCCCAGATCATGTAAAGAGGGTACCATGTAAGGTACGCGAACCTCGTTGCGTAATCGTCCCCCATAATCTCTCTCTAAATTAGCTCTATAATCTCAAAAATCTAAAATGAGTGAAAATATGAAGGGTATTACTCCTCATGGAATATGATGTATGCTTTATATATCTAAAATATTTTTCTCCAGTATTGGAAGGAGATAAATATACATGAGCAAAAACATTTCAAGATGGAATTAAGTGTGAAATTAAGTCCTCGGTGAATATCATTTGGATGAATAACTTCACAGACGTGGTACATCAGGCTCTCATTTTTTAGGGGGACCTAAGGGAGGCTTCTATTGGTGGATATGTGCTTTCTACTGGATGGTCTGTATGTATGTGTTCTGGTAGTAGGAAACATCATTACAAAAAATTCTCCCACAATAGTGGCATGAAGAATAGCTAGTGGGAAAGTTTGTTATGAAATAACTTACCCTTTTTATTTTCTACCAGTGCGGTATGTCAGGTCATTTCCATAATAATTATCCCCAAACTGCATTTGAGTATCGATCTTGTAGAAATATGGGACATATATAGAGGTTTTGTAGGATGTCAGGGTATGCAGTTAGTGACAATACTTTTAGGAAGAATAATGGTGAAAGAAGGGGATCTTCAACATCATATTAGGCATATAGATGGAGTTCTACATGGAGAAGTGGTAGAGGTAGTCAATGTGGTACTTCTAGGAAATAATTCCCACATAGTCATAGTGTTGAAAATAAAGGGAGTCAAACAGAATCACATGAGAGAGGGGCATGGAAGTTTCATGCAATACATCCTACACTCGTGGATGAAGCGGCTACACCATCAATAGTGAGAGGTAATATTATTGTGAATTCTATATTATCTAGTGCCTTATTTTATACTAGGGTATCTCATTCTTTTATATCTACAAGGCTTGTTAATGGTTTGATCTAGGTGGGGAAGATTGTGAGTGGGGTTATGATGAAAGATACACATATGAGAGTATAGTATAGTGACATATGTATGTGAAAGGGATGTTCTCTAGAGGTATATGAGTACTATTTTCTATGGGATATCTATATCCTCTACATGTTAGAATTCAGCCTAATTAAGGTTATGGACTAGCTAGTCTAATACCGAGTCCACATCAATTGTTACCTTAGGATATTTATGTTTATATCTCCTAAGGGTGACCATTACATTCAGCAAGAAGAGTTGGATATCTAGGCAGGCCAAGTAGGGACAATTACTCAGAAACTATGAGATCTCACAGCACAAGTTGAAAGTTTATTACTAGATTATGGGGGTTTTAGTAAATTTTTCCATCCACTAGTAGTGGACCTATTTGAGGATGTATTTCCTAAATATATCTCAAGACTTCCACCTAAGAGAGATGTGAAATTAACTATTGAGCTCATGAAAGGGGCTAATACAGTATCTATTCAACCATATATAATGGAACTGACAGAGCTATAAGAGAATAAGACTCAACTGAAGGAGTAGTAGGATAAGGGATTCAACTGTCCAGTACATCACCTTGGGGATCACCTATATTGTTCACAATGAAGGCTGGTAGGAGTTTATACTTGTGTGTCGATTACTAGAAGTTGAATAATATGATTGAGAATAATTAGTATCCTATTCAACATATCAATAATCTTTTTGACCAGTTTAAGGGAGCTTGTGTGTTCCTGGAGATCAACTAGAGATTAGGGTATCATCAGATGAGAGTTTTTACTTCTGATATACTAAAGACTAATTTCAGAAGATAGTATGCCCTATATGATATTGTTGTAATTCCTTTTGGGATGATGAACACATTGGTAGTGTTCATGGCCTTGATGAATATACTCTTCTATCCATAATTGGATCAGTTTGTGTTGGTGCTTGTGGATGAAATCTTGTTGTACTCCAAGACTCATGATGAACATGCCTAACATATTGACATCGTCCTGAGTACACTAAGAGAGAATTATCTATATGCCAAGCTATCTAAGTGTCAGTATTGGATTGACTAGGTACACTTCATGGGGAACATCATCTCGGAGGAATCTTTGTCAGTGGACCCAGGGAAGGTTCAAGCATTTGTTTATTGGGTGCAACACAAGAATGTTTTTGATATCCGAAGTTTTTTAGGATTAGTTGGATATTACAAGAGATTAATCCAAGACTTTCCCATATGGTGGCACCACATTCAGGATGGACTAAAAAGGGAGTGAGGTTTGAATGGTTGGGGGATTTTGAGAAATAATTTTAGGATTTGAACAAATGGTTTATGCTAGAACTAGTTTTGATCCTACATGAGTCAAGTGAGGTGTACATAGTGTATTATGATGCTTCTTGGATCAGACATAGAGCTATGGTGAAGCAAGAGGGTATTATTTTAGCACATGGGTATCAAAAGTTAAGGAAACATGAGAATAATTACCCTATGCATGTCCTTGAGTTGGTTGTAGTGATTTATGATCTTAAGTTGTAGTGAGACTCCCTTTTGGGAGAAAATTCTACAGTTTATATAGATCACAAGAGCTTGAGGTATGCCTTTTCACAGCATGATTTAAATATTTGGCAGTGGAGATGGGTTGAATATATGCAGTCATTTGATTTTGAGCTGGCATGTACACCAGAGAAAGGAAATAATGTGGATGATGCTTTGAGTAGTAAAACTAAAAATTAGATGGTTCATAAATCTAGTGCTTGGTGGAAGATGATGCGGCTGCTAGATGAGAGGCACATTGTGGTTCGATAGAGTTAGAAAGAGATGAATATTGTATCAGTTTCTATGATGTTGACACCTTTGAGAAGGGTAGGGGAAATAATTCAAGTGTATCAAGAGTTCTTAGGCTTGAGGGAAATATATGAAGGTGGGGATACCCCTTTGGATTGGTTGATAGATGAGGGCATGATCATCTAAATAAAAAATAAAGTGGTAGTTTCAAAAAGTATGTGAGAGGATGTCAAGAGGGAATTTCATGCATTGGAGTGGGTGGTGCATCCAGGTGTGAGAAAAAATATATCTTGACCTACGATGATATTTTTGGTGGTCGAGCATGAAAAATGAGATAGCAGGGTTTGTGAAACGATGCTTCACCTATCAGTAGGTGAACGTAGATCATCAAGAGCCTAGAGGTTTTCTACAGTCATTTCCCATTTTATAATGGAAGTGGAATGGTGTGACCATGGACTTTTTGGTAGGACTTCCAATAATTCTTAGGAATAATGACGCAATTTGGGTTATTGTGGATCGATTGACAAAGGAAGCACATTTCATTCCTATAAGGGATGCCATCATAGTAGAGAAGTTATGAGAACTATATGTTTGGGAGATAGTCCATCTACATAGGGTGCCAAAGACTATTGTTTCGGACTCTATTTTCATTTTAATTTATGCATCTGGTAGGTCTTGCAAACGGCACTTGGTACACAATTTTTATTGAGAAACAATTTCCACCCACAAATAGATGGGATATCATGACGTACTATATAGGTTCATGGGGATATGTTGCAGGCATGTGTGCTTGAATTCAGTGGGTCATGGGAGAAACAACTAGCTTTTGTGGAATTATCCTATAAAAATAGTTATTAGGAAACTATAAAGGTGGAACCATATGAGGATCTTCATGGTAGACTATTTAGATCAACTATATGCTAGTTAGATGTGGGTGAATTAGAGTTTTTCGGACCGAGTATTATACAGGATACATCGAAACAAGTGTAGTTGATTTAGAAATGGATGGATATGGATTAGAAAATAAATAATTCCTATGCAGATAGACAAATATGACCCTTAGAGTTTATAGAGGGTGACTTTTTTTCCTTCGAGTGTCATCTATGTTGGTTCACCACAGAATATGAAGGCAAGGAAAGATGGAACCCGAGTTTGATTGACCTTTTGAGATTGCGGGGAGAATCGGGTTAGTGGTGCACCCATTGAATCATCCATTGAAATAAAATTCTATTGGTGATGTTTTTCATGTATCCCAACTACGTAAGTATCAACATAAAAATTCTCATGTGATTGATGTCGATGAGGTTGACCTGGAGATTGATGCGTCCTTTGAGGAGCATATGATTCGTTTTTTGGATCGTAGTTTGAATTTTTTTTGGGGAATTATCCTTTTAATAGTTCATGTATTATTGAAACATGGATGTGTGTAAGAATAGAAATGGGAAAGGTAGGATGATATGCTGGAATATTAGATTGATATATTTCACTCATAATATTAGAGAGGCTTGTAAGTGAAACTCTAGGATGAGCTATTATAAGTTGGGGATATTATATGATCTCAACCTTTTATAGGTATGATTATTTTTAATTTTTTTGTTAAATATATGTTGTTTTTAATTTAATTAATGGTTTAAATTTATATAAAACTTATAAAATTTACACCCATATTTCTTCACCACAAAAAATTGGATTTCACCGTTAAAAAGGATTTCACCATGTGTAATATTTCACCAGGTGAAATTAGATTTCACCAAGTGAAATTAGATTTCACCACAAGTAATATTTCACTAAATCTAATTTTATTTCACCATGTATAATATGTAATTAATGTTTTAAAGGGTTTTATGTGATTTTAATTAGTAAATATTACACTACATGAAATAAGAATCACAAAGTGTAATTTTGATGCTCATATTTTTTAAAAATTGCATTTCAATGTCGTGTAACCCTCTAGAACTCATTTTCTTGGATATAGAAGCCCCAAGAACCACATTTATTTGAAAAAAATCCCACAAACCCTTAAATTGGAATGAAACACCTCCGTACATTGAAATATTTAACTTAAGACCCTCTACGCATCTCCCTCTTTCCTACTTGTCATCTGTTGTTGATTTATGTGAGTCTGCTTCGATCCGGAAGTGATATGGCATCATATCTTAGATAAATAAACCTATATTTTTATGGTATGTATTATGGTTATTAAACTACTTATATATCCATTGATAATGGATTATAAAAATCTTATATAATGGAATCCATAAGACTATTTTTATTTCATAGGTGAAGGGCTTTTGTCACCGCTTCCTCCACTTTCAATGGGCCGGATCTAAACCATGTTCTTTGACGTGTTCTTGATTGATTACACTCAAATTGCGGATGTTATTTGGAGGGAGTTCTTCATCACTAATCTGGAGGTAGGTGGTATAAATTAAAATGCCATAGTCTTGATTTATCTTATGTGTATGAAATTATATAATTTTTCTGGTATGATTAACATTTGAGTTTTTTAACATTCGGTTAAATAATTTAATAAATAAATTAATTTTAGGATTTTGAAATTGGGAATGAAATTATTTAATTGAAATAATTTTGAAATTAATTAATAATGAGTGTTTTGGGTTGGTAATGGTTTAATTTTAGAATTAATTAGTGGGTTTGATGTGATTAATTAATTTTTGAATTAACTAATGGGACAGTTGAGTTCATAAAATTGATATAAATAATTAATTTTTGAATAAATTTATTATAAAATTTTGAATTGGGAAATTGATGTTATTAATTAATCATTAGGTTAATTAATGGGAGTAATTTATGGTTAATTAATTAGTGAATTAATCAATGGAAATTGAGGTAGTTATTCAATTATTGAATTAATTGATAAAGATTAAATGGAAAATTAATCATTGAATTAATTAATGGTTTTTATATGACTAATTAATTGTTAATTTATTAATTTATTTATTGGTGAAATGAAAATTGAAAATGAAAATGTTGGCATGGAGTAGAACATGGGATTACATGGTTTTGATAATGAGACTAAAGGGAGAAGACTGAGAGAGATTCTAATATTGTGGTTTAAGGACCATTTGAGCCTTAAGGGAAGAAGACTGTGAGAGATTCTAGTATTATTTATAGAATCATCTTGTGATCTTTATGCGAAGAACATTATGAGATCTTCTAATATTATTTATAGCAGGACCATGTTAGCCTTAATGGGGAAATACCATAAGATATTTTTCATTTTTCCTAGTAAACTCTTATGCTTCATTTCAAATTACTCACTTTAAACCCTTATGGTTAAATCCCATAGTGCATGTTACTCATGATTAATTGATTTACAAGATTTATATATTTGATAAAATCCATTTTAATTATGATAATGAATAGTAACATGGAAATTCAAATTTGTGATACCCCTTATATATGTTTTAGACTCCAGCAAGGGCCGAAGCAGGCATTGTGGATTTAGTGTCAAAGGGAACACGAGAGAAAAAATGGTTAAATAAAGAGAAACCGAATAAATGTAAATTGTTTAATTTATTGTGTTATATATTCCTTATAAGACTTCATATACTGTTATTGACTATATTTGTTTTAAAAACCATTATTAGTGGACTACAGAGTTGTACTCACACTTCAGTTCGGATGCTAGATTAGTAATCGAATAGATTACATGGTTACATGATAGGTTAAGGGTAATGGTCCTGTGTTAGATTTCTGATTGGGGATGGAGCATGGATGAGGGAACTATACATGATTTGAGACCCTCTTGGGAGACATTACTGTCATTTCTTTCAGTTTCATTTTAAACACTTTGACACTTACTTTGGAATAAAATTTTTACCCTTCAGTTGAATATTATATTTCCTATTTTGGTTATCTTGTGACATTGGTACTATTTATGATTATATAAACTTGCACATCAGTTTCTTTATTTCCTTCTAGTGTTTTACTCTAACAATATAGAGTATAGTCTTCTCATGAATAACATACCAGACCATTGATACTATTCCATAGCCTTTGGAATATGACCTCATGTGGAGGTCCTACTCAGGGAATTGGCGCATGGTACTTGAACATAGACGATAAAAGTATGGGATTGATTAATTAACATATTAAGTGAACATTGGTTCATATTATTTTTCACCGGGAATTAGTTTTATCTTTTTCACATGTGTATGAGAGACTTCAGGTACTATCTTGCAATGTATACATGTTATTCTCACCCCATAGATACAAAAACTATTTTTCATGTTTCTAATAGGGCTATGGTGATAGTTTTGTAAAGCACTATCCTAAAAATTGGAGTTGTTTTTGAGTTATTGTCAGAGGTTTTCTTTTCTTATTTTCATAGTACGATATACATGTATTTGTTTACAAATTACAAGAAATTTATATTATCTATTGATTCCTTTTTTCTTTAAATTATTTTTTTGGGTTTTTTCTTTCTATTTTCATATTCATGTTAAATAATTGAGTTTAATGACTTCCATATGTGATAATTTTTTACCCACATTTCTAGTTTCCAACCTGAGGCCTACTAATGGTATGGCTCAAGGGTCATTATATCATTTTATTTTTTATTAAAACAAGAAGGTTACCTCTAGGGGGTCTGGGAAGAGATGTATTAAGTTTTTTAGTTTAGAGATATGGTTTCATTTTATTTTAGGTTAAGTGAGGGTTTAATGTGTTGGTTTTTAAATTATGTTAGTTGATTTTGGTGCATGACATAGGATAGGGAGCCCGGATAGGACACAAGATTTTAGGTCCCCCATAATCCAACATAAAGAACTGGAGTCTAGTGACAGAACAAGTGAGATTTTTCTACTTACAGGTTAGATACCTATTACAGGTACATTAAAAAATATTGGTTGTTGTCATGATTTAATTTGGTGATGATAGGAAATTTGAATGATTTTATTTAATTAAATATAATATAATTATTTTCGATCAGACTTAGGATTTTCCATTTCATTATATGATTGGCTTTGAGAGGTGCTTTGTGAGTGATTTAGGATCAAAATATTTAGCAGGTTAACCTAGTTGACCCCTTATGAATTTACCTATATAATAAGGATGGTTAGTGTTATAGGATTTCACATTCCTTTCAGTGTATAATTGTTGGTGAAGTATTGGGGAATCATCTCAAACATTGATATGGATATTTAATTAAATTTTATTTAGATACAAATTAATTTAATTCTATCCTTGGGAGAGTGTTGGGTTCAACTTGAAGTCATCCAATTGAAGGTTGAAACATATACATGGTTGAAATTTTATATAAAGTAGTGGAATGAAGTAGATGTTTCTTATGTGGTTATCTTTAAAGAGTTATAAGACAAGTTCCAATCATTGAAAATGAATGTATTAAATAGGTAGTAACTTCTTTCTATTATGTAGGGTTTTATATCTATTTGATATATTTGGATCAAGTTTAAGGATATATTTATTTTTCCCATGATCATGTACTTGATTAAGAGTCTTATGCGATACATATTGAGGAAGCACTCTACACATCTATCAAGAAAGAAGTTACTCAATTTATGTTTCTAGAATATTTTTAGTTATATACAATGTTAGAGGTAATATAGTGTATAAACTCATTATGAGGGATATTATGATAGGGGG
Source organism: Viscum album (assembly GCA_963277665.1). NCBI lineage: Eukaryota > Viridiplantae > Streptophyta > Magnoliopsida > Santalales > Viscaceae > Viscum > Viscum album. The sequence continues at coordinate 47,700,800 of OY728148.1, forward strand.
TATGGTAAGGTTACTCAAGGATTAGAGTGGTTAGATGGTATCATATTCTAAGGCCTTTGTAGTTTTGACCTGTAGGGAGTCTATCATAGTTGTATGCTCCATGTTCTTACAATGCTAGTGGAATATGAGTGTCTTATGGGGTATTTTCATTCATGTGATTTACCCTTAAGGGTTATGGTCATCACTAAACTTAGTGTCCAAATGATAAGGGTGGACTTTTTTTTGTGGTCATTCCTAGCTGATGTAGCAACAAAGGCCACCACAATTTGATCCGAATTGGAGGGTATATGAAGCTAGTAGAGGTCATACACATTATTTCCCTCATTATTAGGGAATTAGGATAGATAATTTCCATAAATGTGGTTGTCAGCTGTGAGGCAAAGGTTCCAAGAATAGACAATTTCATTCTATTGGGGTGGTTGTTCCAGAGGCGAAATATATCATTAGAGGTATAATCAATTTACCATCTACCATTGTTCATGACTTGATTGATTAAGGACCATAAAACTCTTTCATTACAACCACCTTATTTCTTTAATTGGGGATAAAATAATAGAGTCATCCTCTATCCCCAATATTGAATACACCAGTCAAAGGGTATAACATGTTTTTTGACATGTATTAGTGTTGAATGTTAATCATAGGTTACTATCAGTAATATTAGGATAAATTATTTCAATATATAAAACCATATAGTTTCATCCAAGGCATTATCTGATTAAATTAAATAATTTTATTAATTGATTTATCCCAAAAAAAATTCATGTTCTAAGATGTTGAGGATCAGAAATATTTTTCATCGGTTAAAGGGGTTGTTGAATTTCTGGTAAGAATATGAAGCCACGTTTTTCACTAATATAAGTGTTTTAAATAACTCTAGTTGTAATTAGGATGATGGAGGCTCCTAGAGGTGTGGAGTAATTTTTTGTTATCATTCCATGGGATTTTGTGACACTACCCCCTCGAAGTGAGATTGATATTGGGATATATTTATAGTTTGGTGATTATCTATTATTAATGAATCCCTATTAGATGATCCCCTACAACTTTAAAGAGTTGAGAATTCAAATAGATGTCCTGATATAGAGAGTTTTTATTTGGGATAGTGTGTCGCCATGGGGGTCTCCATTTTTATTTTCTAAGATGGAGGACTATAGTGTAAGGATGTGTATTGATTTTTGAAGGTTAAATCAAATGAAGATGAAGAATAATTTCCCCATTCCAAGGATCAATAATTGTTTTTACTTGTTTAGAGGATGTAGTGGGATTTCTATGATCAGACTGTGTTCTAGATATCATCATTTGTGGATAAGGGTGGACAATATCATGAATGTTATATTTTTTCATGTATAGGAACATTGTGTTCATGGTCATTCCATTTAGTGTTATGAATGGACCATATTATTTTATGGGAATCTTGGTCTCTATGTTACATGAGATCTTGGACTTGTTTGTAGTTGTGTTCATGAATGACATGTTTATCTACTCAGTACCCACGGTAGAGCACGTTGACCACCTCAGAGCTATCTTGTAGGCCCTTATATGATTCCTGATATATGAAATGTTATCCATATGAGTGTTTTTGACATATGAGGTTTATTTGAATGAAAACGTGGTGTCTTAGGTGGGTGTTTCCAAGGACCTATCAATGATTTAGGAAATTTTTTTTTCTTGGGTGACACCCAAGAATGTAGAAAATATACATAGTTTCTAGGTTGTGAATATCAATTACTAGAGGTACATGCCCGATTTACCTTGGAATAAGGATATATTGGAAGCATTGATGAGTAAACACTATGTCTTCATTTGGACTGATCAGTGTGAGGTAGCATTTGAATTCCTAGTATGGACACTGATCAATGCTTTGGTACTCTAGTTTCTAGAATAATGGGTTATTTTTGTTAGTTTTTATGATAATTACCATATAATATTGTAATTATTGTTGATGTAATAGAGGGAAGTGATATCTTATGGTATATGTGGAATCATACCCATGAACGAAATTATGTCACCCATGATCTAAAGCTATGAGCGATCATGTTTGCACTGAATTTGTGGAGACATCACATCATCATAAAACTCTTTGGGATATTTAATGATAAAAATTTATTATGGTATATATTATATCGATACAACCTGAATTTATAAGAATAAAAGTGTATGGATTTTAATCAATACCGCGACATTGTGATTTTATCCACCTTAGGAATGGGAAATTGCTTATCTGATGTATTCAGTAGAATGTCATTATGGGATTTTCTTTAGTATTATAGGGAGTCCTCGAAGTTGATGGTGCATTTTATAACCATAAATATGGACCAATAGTTAGTTTTTCACATCCATAATTTATTATCGTTTGTACCAACTAATCATTTGGCTTTTAGTTTCTATTCTATGTTCTGGGTGTTGCAAATTTAATTATTATGTTTTTGAGGTTTTGGGAGATTTTTATAGACTTATTCATGGATACCATGAATTATATGAGTAGAAGGTAGCTTGGAAAATGAGTTTCTAACACTCATAGTGGAACCTTTTTATGTGGTATGTTTTTTGGGTGGTTTACCCCATTGAATTATATGAGTTTTGGGGTAAAAATGTGATTTTTGGGCCATTTTTTCAAGTTTCATAGTTAAGGTGCATGATTTTTTCAACCATAGAGTAAGTGTATAAGGAGTCTCATGGTTTGCACATAGTTTAGATAACCATGCAGCCAAAGTGTTCAGCCCAACCTACACTATACATGGGAGGATGGAACAGTTTTCAAACCGTGTGAGCTAACCGTGCAACCCACTCAAGAAAGGGTATTTTGGGGGTTTTTCCTTCTTTTTAATTGGGGTTTCTTCCCTTGGACCCCCATTAAAAACCCACTACACAAGATTATTTACATGGGGTTTTTGGTACCTTTAATCCCATATAAGTGGAATTAAAGGTTATCTCTTGGTGAGTCTTCACCCAAATCAAAAGGTTATGTCTTTATTATTCTATTCTTTTGCTTTCCTTCAATTTTCCTCTTCTTCCCTAACCCTAATGGCCATGTTGGATTATTTTCATGGCTAGGGTTACTCAGTTTTTTTAGTTTTTCCTTCTTTAGGGGTTATTGAGGTTGAACCTAGAATCCCTGGGTTGTGATTAAGGTATGAATAAGTTTTCACACTAGATTCCAAATTTTATTCATCATACGATGTAAGATCCCTTTTCACCTCTCTTTCAAAGTTAGGATTTCATTGATTTATTTATTTTCACACCCCTATTAATTTTTAAATAGTTTTTTTCATGCATATAATGATTTCTCCATGTGAAATAAAATGTTTTTTGTATTTTCTTTTTATGTGTGATATGGATTTAGTGGGTTGTTCATAACTAAGTGTTTGTTAAACATGCCAGTTAGATATTCAATGTAGTTTTTTATTCTTAAATGAATGGTTTTGTTTAATAAATTATAGTGTGATATTAAAAATATTGACCGGTATTTCAAAAAGGGTTTTCTATGTTTTTTTAATTTGAAAAAGGTCTTATGTAATGTTGTTTATAAAAGGTTTGATATGTAGAAATGACATGAGGCCCATTTTAAATTTTTATTAAATGGTTTCATTTCGAAAATCCTACTAGGGGTGAGTTACTCGGATTGTTGGTTGACTATGAAATGGGAGTGTCCTCGGTATAGGACACCCTTATGTGATAATTGTTTTTAAGGAAAGGGACCACCCATGGGATAGTCTGAGTGGTGCCAAGGTGTGTGTAATTATAATGACATGTGTGTATATGGATTGTTTATTGATTTGATGTGGCACACTTCTTTATGAACATAGAATGGGAACCTATCATATAAAAGATGAATTGTGAGAAAAATTTCAACACTAGTAGGTCATGTACTGACTAGTGGCCCATAGTAGGGGGAAATATTTGTGTTAATGACTATGGGATTGGGGCCCTTGGTCTATCCGGATATAGGGTGGGTGAGAATTTGGGTATTTGGATTTCATCATGAATGGCATGATATCCAGGATGGGGTCACATGTATTAGTATTTAATAGACCTCCTTTAGGTTCCTAGGTTTTCTCGTGTTCCTCCATGATTAGTATGTTTAGTGCCATTTCCCTCATTATGTGTAGACAAGATCCTTATGCTTAGTTTATTTGTTTACTTGTAAAATAATGAATGTGTGGTTCTTTAAAAAGGTTTTAAATAAGAGTGTTTTGATTGATCAATTAGTTATCCCCTTTATCACTGGTTTGGAAATGAGCATTTATTAATTGGTCCCTCTTTTCAACATTTCTGTAAGCTTTATTTTAAAGAATAAGGGAAATGATTTGTTATGTGATTTATTTCCTTTGAAATTTTATGTGTGGAAGAAACTATATTAATATATTTTATTTCAAACCCATTTATCAATGTTTTTTTATTTAAATGATGTGAATTGAGAATTGAAATATTCAGGCTTACCTACTGAGTTTTAATACGCATTCCTATAGTATTTTCTTGTTTTTAGTTTCTACTATAGTTTCTAGCTTGTGTTCGATCACCTTATATGATATTTTGTTGTGGATTGGAGAGAGACCCTCAAGTTCATTTGTAGGTGTCTTGGGATTCAAGAACAGTTTGGTTATTTTGGTATCATTTTGTGGTTAGTTTTTTGTTTCTTTAATTGTAAATATAATGAATGAAAAGTTTGGAAATCATATTGTGTTTGGTTTTCTCGTTTTTATATTCGGTTTACTTATTTATTTTATTGGTCAGTACTATTCCCATTATTTCTTATGATTCCCTTGGAGAATTTTTCTAGCCTTTGAGGGTTAGAAATGGCTCTCGGACCTTTCCATAGATCGGCTCGAGTGACTAGTTCAGGGTCGACCCAGGCTGGTTCATGAAAAAATGGTATTAGAGTTGTTCGGATCTTTAGTAGACCTTGTTTTTTGAGATCCCATTTTTTACTTTGGGATGTCAAGGTAGATGGAATAGAATTTTTGGGGCTCTAGATGTAGAAATAAGAAGGCCAACAAGAACCCTTTCTCGTTCCAAACCACAGGTTACCATGGGATCTCTGAGTTTGTAGGTTTCCTTTTTTTCTTAAGGATTGTTTGTTGTTAGGAAATGAAAATGGATTTGGAAAAGTAGTATCCATGAGCTCGCAGGTCCCAAAAATCCATGTGGAGCTTGGGTTATGGTCCTAAAGGACCCCCATGGTGGTGGAGTGACTGGAATATGTCCGCCAACCATATAGACAGGTCACCAATCAACACTAGTTTCCCCTTGTGAGTTGTTTTGGGTGTTCCTTGATTCTTAAAACTGTCTTGAAAAATCTTGTTTTATAATTATGAATAGATTAATTTAATTTGGTAATGACTATGTTTTGGAAAGTGGAAATTTTATTTTCATAACATACTTTAAGGAAGGATTATAAAAGTTTGGTTTTTTTAAAATGATTTTTGGGGTGAAATAAAAATTGTTTAATGTTATTGGATTTATATAACCTAACTGTGGAGTTTATTGGATCATTTTTTTTAAAAAATAAAAAATTTCTTTGAATATAGTTTTGGAGTTTATTCCATGAAAGAAGAAATGAGTTTTTAGACAAATGATTCTTGATGAAATAGGGTTTATGGAATTATTGGAAATGTTTGTAATAGTATGGTTTAGATTTATTTTGATTAATTATTGTAATCTTAGTTTTTCATTCTGATGTGATTTAGAATTAAATAATGAGTTTTTGGGTGTTTTCCCTTAGAGAATGATCAATACATGGTTTGGGAAAACGGTGCAGCCTGCTCCAAGTAACCATGAAAGATTTGATTTTCTTCTGATTGAGGGTACTCATCCTACACACAGATAGTTAAACTATTTCTTAAGCATGAAGATGCCACCACCTCAATGTAGAACCATATTGCATTGTTGGTGTATAGTTTTATAAACCATGCAACCAAATCATATAAGTTTCCTGATTTTCTAGTAAGGGTCAAATAGTTTGCGCACAGTTTGGTAAATCATATGGCCTAACCATGTATAGTGCCTATGTGTCTTAAAATTTTGGAAACTTTAGGTTTATGGAAAATGTTTGTTTTAAAGTGGATGTTTGTTTTGGATTTTTTTTAAATGAAAAGGAGTGGGATTTCATAAAATTTTTATTTTTGAGGAAATGGAATTTGATGAGTTGTTGAAAAATGTTTTTAATTAGATGAAAATATTTTTGGACGGAAATTCATGGAATTTTGTTTTTGAGTATAATTTATTGGTTTGTAATGTGGAATTTTAATTTTTTTTTTGACTTAATAGTTAATAAGATTTTTGATTTTTTATAAATCTTGAGATGTGAAGTGGGTTGGGATTGTGAAAACATTGGTGGATTTTTTTTGAAAGAATAAATGTTTTGTTTAATCCTTTGTAACTTACATGAGTACTCTTGAGATGTGAAGTGGAAAGAGGATTGATGATGTTATTGGATGATGAGTTCCTAGTTAGGCATGATTGATGGGTGATCTTGGTGACAAAATAATTTTCATGTCAGTGAGACTCTAATGAATACCATTGGTGAGTATAAAAATACAACATATATGTTTTTTTCAAAAGTATTTTTAAGATATAAATTGTGATGTTTTTGTAAGCCAATTTTTGTGTGGATTATTTTTCTATGCTTTGGAAGTGTTGTTTATTCAATGTGCATCCTCAGGATTTAGATGTTATATTTCTGTTGTGTTTTGAGATTGAAATTTTGTTGGTAGTTTGGTCTTGAAGTAGTGTTTAAGGGGTCTCTGGAATGTTTTTGGGAATATTTAAGTTGGTTTCCCTTTGTGTTAGTTTTTTTGTGGTCTTTGGTTCATGATATCATTTTGATAGAGCTATTGGTTTTATCTTTTCAATATGTATTCCTTTGGGTGGTTCCCCATTAACAGTCCTTTTAATTGATCAACCTAAGAATTTCTTTCCTGAGATTCGATGGTTAAATCAACCTCTTCAAAGGATACCCCAGCCTGTTTGATGTAGTATAGAGTTGTTTAGGATCGATTTAAAGTACCTTCATATTATAGTGTTTATATTGGTTGTATAAGTTGTTATCAATGGTGTTTTGTGTGTTTTGTCAAGTTCCATGTTCATTCATTTCATTTTTAAGAGTTAGAATGATTTTTGTGTGCATCTTCCAAGTCCCTATTTGAGTAAAGGTGTGTTGTTTTGAGAAAGTGAGTCTCTTAGTGTGTATTGATATTCTATTTTTTCTTGGAGTGTATTGTGGCTTCTTGTGGCACCAAAATAAGGAATTCTGATAAGGGATTAGCAGATCCAAACTACAAGAAAATGGATGCTTCAAACATCATGGATCTAGCCAAAGGAATCACAGTGAATGTATCTTGTAGCCAGAAATATTGGGGGTGTGGGGAGTTTGTCTACACTCATGTTTCCACCATTGTGGTGATCTAGTTTATATGTTTCTATAGTGGTAACTTTATAACTAAATTTTTTATATTTTTTCAAAAGGAATTATAGACATATTCCTCATGAAATTTATGTGATTATGCCTCCTTGGATTCATGTTTTCAATCAGTGTCCCAGCGTGGACTTCCCATGTGAATCGGTTTCAGCTTTGGTTTATGGTCATCCGTAAGAGATGATTTGTGGGTAGTTTTCGGTTATGGTTTCAATATTCAAATCATTGGTCCCTCCCATTCCATCCCCTATAGTGGAGGGTTTTTTTTTTCTATGTGAGTATGTTTGGATGTTTATTTAATCTCATTAGTTATTTATAGTGGGGAGACCCACCGTGGGTCTCATTGAAAATTCTTCTCTGAGAACTCAGTACTAGGTTTCTTCAAATGGTGGGGAGTCTATTCAGGCCTCCACCTATTGGTGATATATATTATTTTGGTTTTTTTCTTATAGTTTAAGTGGATTTATTTTTATGTTCTTTTATTTTTGAGTTAAATTTTTTAGTTCGTGTAATCCTTTGGATTTTTGGAGTGTTCCCAATTTTCATATTTGAAGTAATGTTGTGAAGGATGTGGTTATGATTTCCTGATTGATTCTCAGTCTGTGATTCAAGTTTATTGGTCTATTTTAGAAAATATTTATTAATTTTGTTTGAATGTGTCAGGATGATTTTAGATCAATGGGTTGGATCCAATGTTTTTGAGAATCCTTGGTCATTGATCGATCTATTGGAAAATGTTGTGGTTTTGGGGGGAAGAAAAAATTAATGGTTTGGAGAATTGAACACTATGATTTGTTTCTTCCTCTGTACAGGATTATCATTTGGATCTTAGTTTTTCTTCTAAGTTGTCGGTGTTCTAGATTTAAATTTGATGTATTGGAGTTTTTAGGTTCTTTTTTAGACCTATTCTTGGTTAGCCTGAAAGTTATGAGGATAAGGTGTCTTGTAAAATGAGTTTGTAACACTCATAGTGGAACATTTTTATGGGTTATGTTTCTTCGGTGGTTTACCCCTTGAGTTAGATGAGTTTTGGAGTGAAAAGGGTGATTTTGTGGGACTTTTTACAGATTGCATGTATAAGGTGCACATTTAGTTTAACCATGCAGTAAGTGTGTTGGGGGTCACATGGTTTGAGAAATGATTAGAGAACCATAAATCCAAAGTGTACAGCCCACCCAGCAATAGGGATGGATTTCATGGTTTTCCCATGGGTTTTCCAATTATGTGAGCTAACCATGCAACTCACTTAAGAAAGGGTATTTTGAGGTTTTCCCTTCTTTTTATCTAGGGTTTCTTTCCATGGTCCCCCATTTAAACTCCTCTTCCATATATGAATTCCATGGGGTTTTTTAAATGTACAAGCCCCTCCAAGTGGGATTAAAGGTGTTCCCTTGGTGATTCTTCACCCAAATTAAAAGAAGAGGGGTTTCTTCTTTTCCTCTATTTCTTTCCTTCCATTTTACATTATTTTCTAACCCTAGTGGCCATGTTGGCCAATTTCATTATCTATGATTCTTAGTTTTTGGTGTTTTTTCCTTCTTTTGTCTCCTTGAGGTTGGACCTGGCCTCCCGTGGGTGTGGTTGAGGTGCGAATAAGGTTTTGCACGGATTTATGGAAGTTCCTCATCATATGAGGTAGGATCCATTTCCACCACTCCTTTAAAGTTGTGATTTCATTGATTACCTGATTTTTAAACCCCACTTAATTATTAAATAGTGTGGTTTCATGCTTAGAATGTTTGTTCCATGTGAAATAATATATTTTTATTAATTACTTTGTATGTGTGACATAGATGTGGTGGGTTTTGCACACTAAGTGTTTGTTAAATTCCTCATTTGGATCTATTAAGTAGTTTATAATTATTAAAGTCATGGTTTGTTTTATAAAAATAGTTTGATATTCAAAATCATGATTGGTATTTTCAAAAGGGATTTATATGTTGTTTTGGAAGGGAAAATAGTTTTCATAAATTTTTTTATAAAATCATTAATATATGGAAATTACACGAGGACCATTTGGTATTTTTATTTTGTGGTTTCATTTATAAAATCCTCCTAGGGGCGAGTCACTTTCTTGTCTAGTTGACTATGATATGAGAGTGTCCTCGGTATGGGATCCCCTTATGTGATAATTGTTTTTTTGGTAAGGGGCCACCCATGGGATGGACGTGGTGGTTCTAGTTTGTGTGATAGGTATGATGGTATGTGTGTATATGGATTGTTTCTTGATTTTATGTGTCATACCGCTTTACGAACATAGCATGAGAACCTAGAATAACAAAGATGGATTATGAGAATTATTGATACACTTGTAGGTCATGTCCTAGCTAGTGGCCCATAGAAGGTGCATATAATTGGGTTTATGACTATGGGATTGGGCCCCTCTGTCTATCTAGAGATAGGGTGGTTAGGAGTTTGGTCGTTGTGACTTCATCATTTGTGGAATTCTACAGTAGATGGGGTCCCATGTATTAGAATGTTCTAATTACCCTCTAAGTTCCTATGTTTTCCAGGGTTCCTCTATGATTAGTATGGTTTGTGTCATTGCCCCCGTTTTGTGTAGACATGATCCCTATGCTTGGTTTCAATGTTTACTTGGAAAAATGTGAATTTGTGGTTCATAAAAAAGGTTTTCAAGAATAGTGTTTTGACTAAACAATTATTTCTACCCTTTTTTATTGGTATAAAAATGAGCACTTCATACCCAGCCATTCTTTCCCTTATTCTATTGAGCCTTATTTTAAATAATGAGGGAAATGTATTGTGAAGTGATTTATTTACATTGAAATTCAAAGTGTAGAAGAATATATAATTATATATTATATTTCAAACCTATTAATCAATGTTTTTTCATTTAAAGGATGTGAATTGGTAATATAATTTTTGGGACTACCTAATGAGTTTTAATACTCAAGCCTATATTCTTTTTTTATTTTTACTTTCTACTATAGGTTACAAATTCAGTTCAATTGCCTTGGGTGATAGTTTTTTATGGATTGTACTGTGAACCTAGACGTTAAATGGAGGTGTCTTGGGTACCATGTTCAATCTGGTTATTTTGGTATCATATTTTGGTTAGTTTTTTGTTTCTTTAATTGTAAATGTAATGAATGAAAAGATTGGAAATCATATTGAGTTTGGTTTTTTAATTTATATACTAAATTTACTTGTTTATTTTGTTGGGATAAACCATTACCATTATCTCTTATGATGTCCATGGTGCTTGTCACCCTCTCTAAAGGATCGGGAATCCCTATCGGGCATTTCCTGGGATTGGCTCAGGTGACAAGATTAGGGTCAACCTGGGTTGGTTCATGAAATAGTTTATGGGAAGTATTTATAATTTTATAAGATATTTAAATACTCTATAATTCAGTAGGTGGAATTTTCTCAGTGGGGAGTCTCTAATGTATATGTGATTTATACTTTAATGGACATGTTGATGATCTTGATGCTTTGTTAGAGTTTGGTGAGAACTGGTTTATATTTTATCGGATTTCATTCATATGAATGTTGATGTGTGAGGTATTCCTTCAGGAATTTAAAATATCACATTAATTAGTTTACTCAAAATTATCTAAGATGTACCATGATTTGAGGGAATAGTTTTGGTGGCCCAATATGAAATAGGAAATAGTAGAGTTTGTGGATCGATGTATGGATCTCCTATAGATAATGGGAGAGAATCATGTTCCTAGTGTTTGGTTAGAACCCTTGAGTATCCTTAAGTGGTTGTGTTATGACATATTTAGGGAAATTATTACAATATTACCCTTACATTATGGGTGAAATGAAATTATCTAGGAAATCATGTATTGAAAAATGAGTCATCCCACTTCCTAGAAACTATGCAGTGGGGCACCAAATATGTTTTTACAAGGAGGTATTTGGATGAATTAATGTGTTTTCATGGAGTTATAGGGTCTATTTAATTATATTAGGATATGAATTTTACCACAAGAGTGTGGGTATCATTGGAACATTCTTTTGGAAATCATTTATTCCTTATCACTACTTTCCACCATCATACAGATAGATATATATAGTTTACCATCTTAACACTATAGGATCTATTGAGGGCATGAATCATGGATATTAAATGATCCTGGAAAATACACACATCTTTAGTTTATTTTTATTATAATAGAATCCACCAGTCATCATATTCATATCCCCAGTTTAGTTTTTGTACATGAGTTGATTTCATTCTCTATTGGGTTGAGCTGAGGTTGGGGAGTCATCAGTTCTTGATCTTAATTTGGTTCAAATAATGTTGAATATTTTTCAGGTAGCTCAAGATAGTATGATGGTTGTGAATAATAGAAAAAATATTTTATCAATCAAAGAATGAGATCATTGTATTTTTTCAAGGGGAGACAACACTTTCTTGAAGTTATCTTCTCATCACATTTAAAAAAGGAGGCTTGGAAGAGGGAGTTAGTTTACCTTTTTTGATTAGACCCTATGAGTTTTTATAATAAATTTTAAGGATACATATTTTTTATAGATCCCACCATGGCTTGACATGATCCTTGATATACTCCACATGTCTAATCTCTTTTGTATCTTCCTTATGACTCCCATGACAATGGCCGGGGAGAGTTGGATATTAATGATGTCATAAAGATCATTGAGTAAGTATTAGAGGTCTATGATTTTATAAGGAAGGTGTTGTGTGGATGAAACATCCACATAGTTTGTGTGTTTTGGAGGAATGATGTCTAATATTATATTTCCAGAGAGTTTGAGATAATGATTCATGCCTTGTTCCAAGAGTTTTTTTGAGTTTTACCATGTTTTATTTTTATTTGATTATGTGAAATTTGAATATTACAGATTTAAGATATGGACTTTTTACATTAAAGATGATGGGTTCTAAAGATTATTATAGTACCCTATGCTTTTAAACATATAATTACATGATTTTAAGAATAATTAAGCCTAAAATTAGAATCTAAGGATCGTAAATTGTAGTTTCTTGGAATAATAGTTATGTAAAACTGGAAACATTAGAATAAATAAAACATTTATTTATTTATCATCCATTAAGATCTTCTAAATTCCATTGAGATCTTAAGATAACAAGAGCATAACATAAAAAAGGGGTGAGCTAAAAATATGAGTGAGGTAATAAAAATTAAAATAAATCTTTAAACAAGGGTTAGGAGGCAGACCATAAAGATATAAAAATGCATGGAGCATGATTAAACATAAGGAATAATAACATGGGATTATAAAATCATGGATTAATAGTAACATAGAAGAAATATAAAACATGAATTTATCATGAGTGAAGGATATTTTCACATATAGGAGAATGAGTCAAGGCTTGTTGCAAATAGAGGATCATGAGTCAAGGATAACCACCATAACCATTTTACATGAATCATTAGTCAAGGATTACTACCATGACCATTTCACATAACGTCTCATGAGACTAAAAATTACCCATTTAATTGGGGTGCTATTTTTTTCACCCATCAAAACTTTTTTCATGAATATTTTTTCCACATGAAGAATCACACATAACGAATCAAATATAAATATAAGGGTTACCTGCAATAAGAGTTGGGTATCATAATCTTTTCAAACATGCATAACATAAAAGAATATTAAAATGGTCTCCACAAAAGAAAATTTTTAAATCATACATGAAAATTCATATGGGAAAATAGGCATAGATTATGATAAGTGTTTTTAAAATGAAGTGATAACATGTAAAAGATTATTTAAGAAACATTTCAATTAAAACATTTTAGTGAGGTTTAAGGAATGTATTAAAGAGAATTTAAGGTATAAATTTAAATAATATTTTATAGAAAACCATAATTGAAAAATGAAAATTTTAGTAATAAAATTAGTGATTTTAGAAAAATAATGGCGAATTTAAAAATATTATATAGTGTACTTGAAATTGGGTAATAATTATAAAAGTTCCCTTAAATGAGGCTTGCTTATTAAGAATAATTTAGTATGGATCCTTTTAAAAATATGTATCTCCATGAAAAATAATTTTTAATAGATATTGATACATGATTTTGAAATATATCCATTTAATTTAGATTATTTACATAAAAATAAAATATAATAAAGGTTTTATAAAGTGGGGGTAATTATCCATAGTTGATATCAATGTTATTAATTTTCTTTTATAGGTTAAATAGGTGTTATAAAACATTTGGTTTTATGGAATGAGAAATAATCATTAAATAAATAGTTAATGATAATTGATTGGGTTTATTTTGGTAGTGTTCGATCACAACAAAATCATTTTGTTTTATATATTAATATCATGTGTAAAAAATGATAAAAAAATTAAATAAGATACAATAAATATATTATAATGTGGTTTAACCATAAAAATGGTTTCATGACTAGACTTTAAGATGGTAATGGAAATTGAAAACTTCACCTTCCATGAATGTTATAAATTAACACATCACAGACAATGTATTATTTTTTTGTATAAAATGAGGAAGAAATAGAGATGATTATGAATTATTACATTATAATTAAAAAATTATAGTATATTTAAGTTAATTGATTTATCAAATAGTTTGTATGAGGGAAGGTGAGTAGGGAAAAAAAGAAAGGATCGTGAAAAATAAATTAAAAGAAAATAAAGAGGGTTTGGCCTCTTGATTCTTTATTCTTGAGAACCTCCTCAGGGGACCAGTTTTGGTCCTTTATAAGAAAACAATCTCCAAGAGATGGGAAAGTGGATTAGGGGATATTTGATCATAATTGAATGAATGCTCAAGGCTTGAGAGGTGTGAGGAGAAGCGGTGGTGAGAGGTGGTATTTATAGTGGAGGAGAGCGGTGTTTTCTAATTATTTAAATCATTAGTTTATTATTTTTCTCAAAAAAAGAAATAGTGTTGATTATTGAAACTAAAAATAGCAGTTATATCATGTTAGTTCAAAAAAATTGTTCTTACATCATCCCTGACTCAATGAATTGTTTATTTAACACATAACATATATATACTGTAAATTTTCATATTTTATTATTAAAAAAAATTCAAGTATTTCAGAAAAATATAAAAAATTCACCCTAACCCTTTATTTACATGTATAATTAAAAATTGAAATCCATTTTATGAAAATAATTTTCTAAATATTATAAATATAAATTCCAATTAAAATAATAATTTACTTGGAAAATACAAATTTTAAAATTACAACTTTTGTTCTAACACTTTGAAAAATTAATTAAGGCATCATAAAATTATCTCATATTCATAAGAAATGAAAATATTAATTTATGAATCTATATTATTAAAATAAATTTTGTTTTATAGTGTTAAATGAATCAAAAAAATTGTAATTAAATATTTATGAACAATAAAATTACAAACACTTAATTAATAATTTTTAAAATATTTATTTACTTATACAATGATTTTTTATATCATATTGTCACTTATAAGATGGATAAATTTTATTTATATTATCATTGGTGATTTTACTATTCAATTTTTCGATTTACTATTCATAAGGGTCATGTTACTATTCCAAAGATCAAGTTACTATCTCATTGGTATATGTTCCTTAACTTCTAGAAATGCAATTTATTTAATTAATTCTTAATTTATAAAGTTCTTATTGGTTTCTAAATGTCATTTTATGTGGTTATAATATATGAAATAATTTTAAGATGGTAATTTTTATAAATAAAACATTGGGTCTTTACATTCTTCCCATTTGTGAAATTTCTCCCTCGAAATTTATATTACATTATATATTTAAAATAGGTGTGGGTACTTCTATTTCACCACTTTATCTGGTTCCCATGTTTTATGTTCTTACTTATGGTTCTACCAATGTACTTTGGACTAGTGAGTAGTGTTATTGTATAGAACATTCTCTTTACGATCCAAGATCTTCATTGGATACTCCTCTTAATAAAGATCATTCTCCAACTGTACCACCTCAGAAGTCAGTACATGTTGTGGATGTGTTATATAATTCCTTATGATGGATATATGGAATACATCATGTACATGAGACATGGTCAGTGGAAGTTCTATTTGATAGTCCATAACTCTGACACGATCAAGGATCTCGAAGGGGCTAATGTACCTAGGACTGTTCTTACATTTCCTCCAAAATCTCATGATCATATTCCATAGACACATGTATAGGAATACCATGTCGCTGACCATAAAATCTAGGTCCCATTGATGATTTTCTGCATATAACATTTGTCAACTTTGGGTTACCTTGATTTGTTGTGTAATTATTTTATCCTTATCCACCATTTCTTCAACCATTTCTGGTCCTAGCAGCTATTTGTTCACTGATTTTATCCTATTATGTCGGTGTTATATACCGTTTCCCATAATGTAATTCATATGGACCCATTTGGATGCTTGAGTGGAAACTATTCTTGTAGGAGAATTTTACCAGTGGAAGATTCTTGTCCCACACCCTCTTTAAGTCCATAAAACACACATCTCAACATGTCTTCTAGTGTCTAAATAGTCCCCTAATATTGGCCATCAATTATAGGATGATAAGAAAAACTAATGTTTAGCTCAGTACTTAGAGTGTGTGGGATACTTTTCCAGAACATGGAGGCGAATCTTAGATCTTGTTTAGATACAATAAATAGTGTTACTCCATATAGTCTTAACACTTATTTGATGTATATCCCTGAAATTTAATCTATTAAGATGTCCTCTCGAATTGTGTTAAAATGATATTTTTTTGTAAAATGATCCACACTAACCCATATTGAATTGTTTCGTATGGATATCATTGTATTTTTATTGACAAAGTCCATGGTGATGTTTTCACATTTCCATGTTGTTATGGGTAATGGTTTAATAATACCTTTATAATTTTTCCTTCCACCCTTCACTTGCTGACATACTGGGCACTTTGATGTTTATTCAGCGATCTCTTTTTTCATATTTTACCACCAGTAGTTCTTTAAGAGATATTGATAAATCAATATGCTCTCGGGGTAAATAAAAAAGGTTAAGATATGTGCGCCCTTCAGAAGCTATTTCTTTATCTTTGGATTAGATGGTATACATAGTCATGACTCAATATCCTCACCAATCTTGAACTCTGATGATTTCCTATTTTGATTGGTTCCACCTTTTTTTGAATTTCCATATCATTTCTTTTAGCATGCTTTATTTTCTCCATAAGGGATGGTTGAAAAATCATTTGAGAAAGAATTGATGATGTTTTTTCTTGATGATTCCCATGACCATCCTTTTCAAATCTAAGAAGATTGGGTCCTTCTCAATTCTCATCATTGATAAATATGAAAGTTTCTTTCTACTTAGAGAATCAGCCACATTTTGTTATTTACCAGGATGGTTGTGGATTGAGTAGTTATAATCCTTGATGAGATAAAACCATCTTCCCAGGAACATATTAATATCCTTATATGTAAATATATATTTCAGACTCTTGTGATCTGTATATATTCCACACTTCTCCACATAGAGATAACACAACCAGATTTTTAATATGAAGATCATATATATAATCTCCAGATCATGTATTGGTTAGTTTTTCTCATAAAGTTTCGACTTACTTGTGTTGCAGGCTATCACATTATGAAGTTTCATTAGGACCAAGCCTATGAATATATTTTAAGCACCAGTGTACACCATAAAGCATTCTCCACTTTTTTGGTAGTGTGAGTTCTAGTGTAGTGATAAGCTTCTTTTTGAGATTCATAAACCTCCCATCACATTCTTCAGTCCATATAAATATAAATCCCTTTTATGAACACATGATTATTAGGTTTTAAAATCATGAGAAGTTATTCAAAAATCCTTTGTCATGCCTAGATAGACCAAGAAATCTTTTGTTCTCCATTATAGATGTTCGCCTGAGCCACTCTTCAATCGACTTTGTCTTAGAAGGGTCCACAAATATTCATTTATTGGTGATAAAATTCCCCATACTTCCTCCATACATAACTCAAATTTATTGTATATTTCTTAGAGTTTATCCCATCATAAATTCTACAAAAAATAGTCAAATATTTCTAATGTTCCTCCTTTTGCTTCGAGTATATCATAATATCATTGATAAATACTACCACAAATTTGTTGAGGTAATCCTTAAAGAATCTATTCATTATATCCATAAAAATATCTTGATCATTAGTGAGTCCAAAAAGAATCACTATGAACTCATAATGTCCATACCTCATTTGAAAGGTAATATTGGGAATGTATTCCTTCCTTGAATTTAATTTGTGATATCCTCATTGAAGGTAAACCTTAGAGAAATAACTATCCCCATATAGTAGATCGAACAAGCCATCTCTCTATGGAAGGGGATACTTGTTATTTATCATGATTTTATTAATTTCATGATATACGATGATGTGGTTCATTGATCCATCCTTCTTCATGACCAAGAAGACTGGTGCACCCCATGGTGAAGCACTCAGGCATACAAAACCCTTGTCCAAATTCTCTTGTAATTGATTCTTTAGTTCTTACAACTCAATAGTGTCCATTTTATAAGGTGTCATTGATATGAGAAAAAAAATCAAAAAATAAGATCAATTGAGAAGTCAACCTCTTGATCATGTGGAAGACCATACAATTATTCAATAAATACATCAGTGTAATCCATCATAATGCACATTTCCTCAAGAATGATCCTCTCATTTGTCTCAATCATTTGAGAAAGATATGCTTGTTCATAAGGTAATAATATATACAATTTTGATGATAATTCTGAAGGAGATTCAACTTTCTCCTTACCCTTTTAATGAATTGGATGATGCTTTGGGCTGCAAAGAGTGATCTCCCTTTCCTGATAGTTGATGTTAGATTTGTATAATGATAGTCAATCCATGCCCATTAATGCATAAAACTCTAACAAAGAGGGAATGAAAATATTTTAAAGGAGGTTTAGTTCACAAAAAATAACTAGGTAGGAGTTATGTACTCCATATTCAATATTTTCCCAATTTTCTATTCTCAGAGATAACTCAACCTCCATATTTCAAGTTGGTTTTTTTCAGAGTTCTACTAAACTTGAAAAATAAGAAATAATGCATAAAATTAAAATCAAATAGTACAATCTCTTTTCATGAATGAATAACTAGTGTTACTATCACCAAATATTTTATCAGAACCACCGTAGTAGTAGTGATAGAATATTCCCTTCCATGTTTCCTTAGAGGTTGTTGTTGATTGCCTCTAACTATCTTGGGCTTTGAAATTGGTTTTTAAAAATTCCCAAGTTTTCTGAAGTTGAAACATTAAACCACTATTCAAGTGTTGATATGAATCTTCCTTTATTCATCCACATTATAGAATTATTCACATGACTTTGGTAGGTCTTATCCAGATGCCCCATTATTCCACATTTGAAGTATTCCATGGTATCCTTTAGATAGTTTCTAGGATGCTTCTTCCCAAAAATTTTGACTGATGGGATATTATGTCTTCTTTCAATCATGGGATTTATTTGAAGATCCACCCATATTAGATTCCATTTTATTTATTTTTTACCAGGCCTTTGAGACTATTGAGAGTAAATGATCTCCATTTCATCCTTGATGGAATAATAGACAATCTCTTCATAATTGTCTAATTCTAAAATTTCAAACTATTTTCATAGATTAAGATTTATTCCACTAAAGAAGAGATCCATCTTTCTTTTGATGTTCCTGAAAATGCTTGAGGAATATCTTTCAAGACTAGTGATGTTTTATTTATACGCCCCGATAAACACATTTTCCTTCTACTTAAGTATATGAAATGGTATTACTATATTTAGATGGAGGGTTCATGGAAAATATTTATTAAAAAACACTTTGTTGAATTACTCCCAATCCAAGGAATCAATTTCATACATGGAATTCTTATTTTTGATGAGTTTTCACCACTGATCAGCTTCCCTATCAAAATGATAGACCACCATCAAAAATTAATATTCTTCTAAGAACTGAAGGATATAGAATATCTTTTAAATGTAGTTAATACACTATTCTACATGGAGGAGATCATAAGATCTATTAAACATGGGAGTCCTTTTCTACAAGAAGGATTCTATGTAAACATGTTATTTCCTTACAAAAGGGGGGTATTTCACATGATTCAAGTCATTATTCAAAACATGAGCCAACTGAGCAATTGTTTTCATAATGTTTAGAGCACCCATTCCCATCATATTTATCATATCATTATGAAAATCGCCACATTTACTATAAAATTGTTTAATGGAATGTGTACTTATATTTCCCACCATTAAATAATAAAAATAATGTTTAATTATGGGGTATTAAATAATTATCTAATAAGCCTAAAAATTATTCTTTAATCATAAATTATAAACTCATAAAGGAAAAGTATATCCCAACTTGTGATTCCAAAGGATTCAATCCAGGTTATCAATGATATGTTTCCAAACATATATTCTTATGAGAGTTTTATTTTTTAATTTAATAATGGTTTCTAATGATAATATAAATTTACCAAATCATATCACACGGTAGTATTAAACTAGGTACGTATTAAGAACCATTTTCGTGTTCTAGGTTACCTCGAGTTAGGCCTAAAACACCTTGTTAGAGTTGTAACTCATAGGTACTTCTATGCCAGAACAATGTCCACATGTAGTATCCAGACATGGATATATTTTATTGATAAACCACTAACTCTATACTTACAAAACATTAGAGATGTTTCATTCGATTTAGTCTTATCCCTAAGGTTATTACTAAAGTTCTCTAGTCCCAATCCCCAAAAATAACTAGAACATACTCTAATAACATCTATAGAATCCCTATACTTTTACACATATCATTAAATGATTTGAAGTGTAATTAAACATCAAATTACTATCCAAGGATCATGATTTCTAGTGTCTTGGAAGACTAGGTACTTAAAGCTGAAGACATGGGACTAAATAAAATATTTCTTTATTTATCATTCATTAAGATATGTTAACAGACTTTGAACCCTTACATCTATATAGGATACCCCAGGGATAACATGAAAAATCGGATGAGCTATAAATCCATGTAAGGGAATAAACATTATAATAAAGCATAGCACATGGGTTATAAGGCATAACATAATGATATAAAAAGGCATGAAACATTATTAAACATAAAGAATAATATCATTAGATCATAATTATTGTATTTATAGAATTATGTAAGGAATATAAAAAATAATTTATCAGGAGTCAAGTCTCATTGTACATAGAGGACCACGATTCAACGCACATTTCCCATATAATTTCATGAGTCCAGGATAACCACCAAGACTGTTTCACATAGAGCACAAGTCAAGGATAGCCACCAAGACTGTTGCACAAAACATCTCATGATAATAAAAAATACCCAATTATCTGGAGAGATATCTAGTAACACCCATTATAACATGTTCATGAATATGTGTTCCACTGGAATAATTATACATAAAGAATCAGGCATAAACATAAGGGTTACCAATGGTAAGTGTTGGGTATCATAATTTTATAAATAAGGTACAACATAAGGTGATATCACAATAGATTCCATGAATGAAAGGATTTAATTCGTAAATGGACATTTAGAAGGGAAGATAGACATATATCATGATAATTGATTTCAAAATTAAGTTATAACATGAAAAAATATTATTTATGAAACTTTCTAATTAAGACATTTTTGTGTAGTTTAATGAAAATATGAAAAAGAATTTAATGAAGATAGGGGAATAATCTTTTACATAAAACCATAAGTAAATCTAGCATGTTTTCATAATATAATAAGTGATTTTAGGAAAATAACTCTATATTGATAAAGAAAATAGTGTTCACTATAAACTGGGTATGAATTTGGGATGTTCCCTTAAATCGGGCTTACTTATTAGGAATGATTGATTAGGGAACCTTTTAAAAGCAGGAATATCCCTGATAAAGAAGGATAAATGGATATTGATACATGATTTTGGAACATATACATATTATTTAGAAGATTTATGTAACACCCCAAGATTTCATAGTGTGTTATTTCTTCAAAATAATTCAATAACTTGCACTACACGCAACACCGAGTTCAATTGCACCATGACTTACCAAAAAAAATCCATTAAAAGAGGTCATGAATAGCATTAACTACATTTTTAACTTTATATAATCCTTATAATTTTAGAATCCATATTATGAGTTTCTTAGATATAATGCAAGAACAAATTCATTTTCAGTATTGCACTTTTATCAACTTTTGATAGTGAAACCTTTTTAAATACAATATTTTAAACTTTTTGACTAAATGGAGACATCAAAAAATTTAAAATGAAACATCCCAAGCTTCCACGGTACGCTTTCCTTTGAATAAAACAGTAGCGTGTGTTGTACGCAACTTCGAGTTTTAACACACACCACAACTGATCAAACTAGCCGTTATGAATAGTAATACCTAAATTTTGAAATTATATATATTTTATATTTTTAAATGGACTTAATTTTTGGATTCGGAATATCGAATTTAGCCTAAGGTGAAATTTTGGTACTTTTCGGATAACTTTCATATTTTGATGAATAGTGAAAATTACTAAATTTTAATTAAAAACAACTTTTTTAATCAAAATAATTAATAGTGATAAATTATGAATTTGAGTGGTTTTAAAGTATATTTAGAATATATTTTTACTATTTAATATAATTTTGGTCATTGGACATAATTTTACAATTAAACCGAACATAAACAAGTGTCAATCTTTTGATAGTTATTATCTCTTAAAAACACGCTTTTGGTTTTGACAACGGGAATTAATTTTAAATTCATTTCTGCCACTTCTGTGTTTAGAATTTAGGAAAATGGATTCCATATTTGGAATCAGGATGTTCAAATTTTGTAAATAGGTAGCTTTTATTTTTAGACATTTTGAATAATTACTGCGGTAAATATTTTATTTACCATGGTTAAGGGTAAATCCGGTAAATAAGGGTTAAAAAAATAATATTATAATAATACTAAATTACCCTAAAACGTGTCTTAACCCTATTTTTTGATAGATGGTCGACCATGGGCATCTTTGTGTCAATTTTGGGACCCCATGGATCCACTTGTAAGTGATAATGACACTTTATTTTAATTAAGTCAAAATGAATACAAAAATGACACAATCATATATCTTTTAGAAAAACAATTGTTAAATAGAGTTATATAAGTTGGATTTTAGATTATAAATATTCATTAGAAAGATAAAAAGATTTCCTACATAATGATATTTTATTTATAATTTTTAGACATTAAATATTTTATTTTATTTATGACACAATGATGATGCAGTAATTACTATAATAGTGAACAATTAAAATAATTGATATTATAAATACCCAAATAAATATAATATGAACCTTTTAATGAATTAAACTAATTTTCTAGGATAATATGATATATTAGGATTGATTTAATTGACTTTGTTCGAAGTAATCAATCTGTTATGAGTTTTAAAAAAATAAACTATTGAATAGTGTCAAAATTGACATAAAAGAGTTCTTAAAACAAATATTATATTATTAATTGATATTAAATTCCTAAAAATCTAAGGTTCGGCCAAGAGACTTATATCATGATAGGTTCATCATTAATGGAACACTTGGGGGTCGCTTGGATGTATATAGTAAGTTTATTAACCATATTATATAAAAATACAAAGAGACATTGTAAAAGTGAAACTAATTAACTTAGAGTTAATACTTAAAAATAAGGTTAATATAAGTACCCAAACCTGTCTAAATTCGATTGGTTGAGTTGTTTTCGACCCATCACCACCTTAACCTTTGAATAGTCAACTTTTGAGCCATTGGAAACCGATTATGAATTTATTATAAACTAATATCTCTAGCTTTTCCAAAGGTGCCCCTCACCCCTCTTATAAAAGGGCACTCCTCCTTCCCATTTCTTCACACCTTCCAAGCCTTTTGGTTCGGACAAACTCTGCCCAAATACTCTCCCAACATCCCTCACTACAACCTAGAGGCCTTAGTTTTATCAGAAAGCCAACCTAAGGAGCCCTTTAGATTAAATCAAAAGGAAGAACCCGAAGAAGAGGTAATGATTTCACCACCCTTCTCCAAGTTCATTTCTTCTTCCACTTCTTCTTCCATTGTTCTTACCATTCTAAAATAATAACTCCAGTATCTAAAATATACTGTGATGTTATTATAAATATGGTACAATCATATTCAGTATTCTATCCACCCTTTGAATAACATGTCACCATACGTGCGTACGTACGGCTTACCGTCTCCACGTCGTGGTGTAATTGTTATTCAATATAATATTATTTGGATGGGTATAATAATGATGTGTAACTCATGTAAATAATAAATATAACATGTTAATGATTCTGTATATATGATATACCATCCATTTATATATTATTTTAATATCAAAAGAATGATATTGTCGCTCGTGCGTACGTACGGACTACCGTCTCCACAAACGCGATGAGATTCATTCTCCATCGTATCCATTCAAGTATAATTATCATTTGATGATTTAAAAATGATGTTTAAGGACTATATATCATTCAGGATATGAATAAGATACAACAACCATGGCTTATGTAACAAAACATATAAAAGAAAATGAGTAAGTTAACTCCCGAAACGACGATAATTCTAAGTTATTATTAACAAATCAATGTTAAAAGATCATATATGATATCATATTAATATATATGATTCTTGTATAATTTAATAAAAACTATTTCACCATTATACAGGAGGTTAACCTACCCCAACAAAGGAAAAGTACAAGGTAAGGGTTTACTTTACAACCTCTTCATTATCCAAGGTTGTTTATACGTAATAATCTACTGGGATCTCTTTATCATCCACATCCATGTTTCTTAAAAATGTATTTCAAAACATTTTTACTATTTACTAGATTATGAGTTAAAGTCATTTATACCCTTTTTGACATTTATAATTGGTTTATAAAGGAATATTTCGGTCGTTTTCAAAACAAGGTCCTTTTTAACCTTTTCGACAGAATTAAGGTAAGAATGTTTTTTTTAACTTATACGGCGGGTGCGGTTATTTTACGCCATTATAAAATCTTCAAAGCTTTCCTTACAAGCTTATAAGAATATTTTCAAAGAAAATGTTTTATTTTATATGGATCTTAAATGATTTCAAAATAAAAGGAGATATTTCTTTAAAAAGAATTTTGATTTCATCTACGTCAACATCCTTTGATGGATTTTAAGATTATTTGAAGTTGATTTATTATGATACAAAACTTCTATATTGTATTGAAGGTTTTGTGATATGTTTGACTATGGATGTGCTATTTTTATACCATTCATAGTTTATGGTGAAATTATTGACATTTTGTATGCTAGATTTAATACGAATGTTTATGTTATGTTTAAACCTTTTCATATGGGAATGCATTGGACTTAATAAGTGACGGGTGGAGCCCGCTATAGCTCCTCGATGCATCGGTAGGTCTCATGAGACAAACTAGTGTCTTGGCACAAGGCCTTGATAAAATCTTATTTGTAGTCTTGCCACGAGGCCTTGGCTATGTGGTTATGATAGTCTGGCATTATGCATTCCAACATTATGAAAGTGGTTATTGATTTTGCATGTGATTATTCGATTAGTAGAATATCCATGTGAACAAGTAAATGGCATTTTTTTTCATTTTACTTTTGCCATACTATGTTGAAGTTCAAGTTTAAAAGGATTTTGTTTTAGTAATTCATTGCCTTAAATGTTTATGCTTATTTTTGAATGTTCCGCTATATTGTTATCCTTACTGGGAATTTGAGCTCACCCCTTTTCTATGTTTTATTTTCCCAGGAAGTGAAGAAGTAAATTATGAATGACCTGCAGGGATATTATGTGGGGATATGAGTGTGGATTATGGAGACATTATGTTATTGTAGTAGTTTTTCATTTTATGATGTAATGTAAAACTTATGAATATATCTAGTGTTTCCAAGGCTACTAAACCAATCGGTCTTTCGAGATTTGATCTTTCTTGTGACCATGCCAATGTTATGTACTAATGCACCGACTCTCTCGGCAACTAGGATCGGGGCGTTACAGTTGGTATCAGAGGAAGTTTAGTAAAAACCTTGGAAGCTAGATTTAGATAAACTCTGATTAGAGCACGTAGACCTAAGATGAACTTTGAGGATTAGTATAGAAGAACTTCCTAGAATTTTGGTATTGTAGAGATTTTGTGAGTTTTCCGATCAATACATCCCTGTCTGGATACGAGCAGGTAGAGGCGGCTCTGGCACAGATGTACCTAGGGGTAAAACCCGAAAACACCGCTTTGAGCTAGACTCGAACGGGAACTGGTGCATGACAACGGGCCATGCTGCACTCTTGGTTACGAGACTCTCGGGGGATATGCTTAGGATAACTCTCATTTTCTTTACAAATCATTTTGAAGGGATTATGAGTATATACTTCCTCAAAGAAAACAATATTATGATTATGGATTATATCCATAAATAGTTCAATTTATGTTAAGTGTTTTATAAGTATGGGATTATGTGTTTTGATTCATAAACTGATCTAGTTTATGCCATTGTTTAGAAATGGCGCCCAGTAGAAGGAATGAGAACTCCAGAAATGCACATGATCCAAAGAGAAGGAAGGATCATATCTTTCATGGTCTTAAGCTAGAATTTATAAGAGAAATAGTCTCCCATGTATTATCATCATATGAAGAAATAATATCATGTGTTGATAAGATATGTAAAGAGTTTACTGAGTCCTATGGCTTTGAAGGGAAGCAATAGAAGAAAAGGATGGAAGAGAGAAAGATGGATAAAGGGAAGAGGGAAAAGAAGAATTTTCCCATATGTGGTAACTGTGGAAAGAAACACCCTGGAACTTGCCTGAAAGGAATGGGAGTTTGTTATAAGTGTGGAGGAAAAGGGAACAAAGTACATGACTGCAAGGGTAAGAAAATGGTTTCAAATGTACAATGCTTCATTTGCAAGGAGTTTGGACACTACGCGAACCTATGCCCCAGTCATCAGACTATGCCGCAAATGATGCTATTAGATAATAATCAAGTTATGATACTACCACAGATGAAGAGGAATGATTAGAGTTCTTATGTTGATTATATCAATTGAGTGTTGTATCAACAATGTACTTGTTATAATAATTATGGAGTATATAAGGATTGTACTGCAGTACTATTTCATTAAGGACTTGAGATTATGTGGAACAAAGAAAAGTGACTCAATATCAGGATAAATTTTTGGAAAATATATGGTTGAGAGAATGATAAATCATAATATAGTTCTGATACTGAGGTAGTGATTTTGGAATAATATGTGATTGTTTTAGATAAATTATATTGGATATTCTTGACTACCTTGGAACTAATTAATGATTTGTATATTCCATCATTGTTGGGGTTTAAAACATTTTTGGATTAATGAAGTATATCCAGCATTCTATATGGAATAGGGGAGCATGAATGTAATCAATAAGGAATATGGTAATTCAAGATGTTTCAGTTTATTAAAAGAATAAAAGATAAAGGTATTCATATGCTATTGTGGGGTAAAAAGGATCTGTATTATGTTTACCTTCCTTATAAATGTTGGACTGTGAGTTTGGACAGAAGTATTTTGGATAGTTCTAGTTTAGATTATTTTGGATTACCATAAAAGGAAAACCCGGAGGTTGGGCGGCAACCCGTCGCGTCCAGCAAGGCTGCGAGACATGAACCCGCAACTGAAGGGTGACAAGGGTGTATCACCTACCACTGGCCCATGAGATGTCCTGGATTAAATAATGTTGTTTTTTTTAAAGATCTGGTAGATGAATTATAAATTCATTTATTTTGGAACCCTGTATGAATAGTATAAATAAATAAAAAATTACATTCTATTATCTTTTAGAGTGAAAGATGAGTTTGTGGTAGAAACTTATTAATGGATAAAACTCTGATTATAAAGTAAGTATATCTCCTTATGATCTTATCCAATCTCATAAATAAATTCCTCAACATTAAGAAAAGGAACTTAGAACAAAAATGTTGTCCTAGATGGTACCTTAAATCATCACTAATTTATGGCTTTGGGATTGTTGGCCTTTTCATATCCATGTTCTCTACCACTCTCCATCAGATAATTGATGGTTAGATTTTTCTTCTATATCCATATTTTCCTACATGGAACCCTAGTATGTGTTATTTTCGGTAATCTTCATACTTTCGACTCTTTATTTTAAATAGAGGCCTCATTAATTCATTTTTCGATGTGGTATTTCAACTAAGATATTTTGAAACGTCAAAAATGTGTTATCCTAATACTCTATGTATTGTTGAACCGATGGTATTTCAAATCATCATAGATTGATGAATTTAAGGACCTCAATTTTACACTTGTTTTTGATTGATGACCTCAATCACCACCTATAAATATTTACGTTTTTCCTCCAATTATATGTCTCTAATTGCCACCAATGTTCTCCTAATCGAGATCATAATTTGGTGATGACCCTTTGATTTCTCTTTTCCTCATATTAAGACTAAATTTTAGTAACCCAATTTCCGATGTGGGTTTTCCCACAAATATATTTTCTATTTTCAACCTTTTATTTTCGAAGAACAATTTCAAATTGCAAGGACGCAATTTATTGAAGGAGGGGAGAATGTAACACCCCAAGATTTCATAGTGTGTTATTTCGTCAAAATAATTCAATAACTTGCACTACACGCAACACCGAGTTCAATTGCACCATGACTTACCAAAAAAAAGCCATTAAAAGAGGTCATGAATAGCATTGACTACATTTTTAACTTTATAAAATCCTTATAATTTTAGAATCCATATTATGAGTTTCTTAGATATAATGCAAGAACAAATTCATTTTCAGTATTTCACTTTTATCAACTTTTGATAGTGAAACCTTTTTAAATACAATATTTTAATCTTTTTGACTAAATGGAGACATCAAAAAATTTAAAATGAAACATCCCAAGCTTCCACGGTACGCTTTCCTTTGAATAAAACAGTAGCGTGTGTTGTACGCAACTTCGAGTTTTAACACACACCACAACTGATCAAACTAGCCGTTATGAATAGTAATACCTAAATTTTGAAATTATATATATTTTATATTTTGAAATGGACTTAATTTTTGGATTCGGAATATCGAATTTAGCCTAAGGTGAAATTTTGGTACTTTTCGGATAACTTTCATATTTTGATGAATAGTGAAAATTACTAAATTTTAATTAAAAACAACTTTTTTAATCAAAATAATTAATAGTGATAAATTATGAATTTGAGTGGTTTTAAAGTATATTTAGAATATATTTTTACTATTTAATATAATGTTGGTCATTGGACATAATTTTACAATTAAACCGAACATAAACAAGTGTCAATCTTTTGATAGTTATTATCTCTTAAAAACACGCTTTTGGTTTTGACAGCGGGAATTAATTTTAAATTAATTTCTGCCACTTCTGTGTTTAGAATTTAGGAAAATGGATTCCATATTTTGAATCAGGATGTTCAAATTGTGTAAATAGGTAACTTTTATTTTTAGACATTTTGAATAATTACTGCGGTAAATATTTTATTTACCATGGTTAAGGGTAAATCCCGTAAATAAGGGTTAAAAAAATAATATTATAATAATACTAAATTACCCTAAAACGTGTCTTAACCCTATTTGTTGATAAATGGTCGACCATGGGCATATTTGTGTCAATTTTGGGACCCCATGGATCCACTTGTAAGTGATAATGACACTTTATTTTAATTAAGTCAAAATGAATACAAAAATGACACAAGCATATATCTTTTAGAAAAACAATTGTTACATAGAGATATATAAGTTGGATTTTAGATTATAAATATTCATTAGAAAGATAAAAAGATTTCCTATATAATGATATTTTATTTATAATTTTTAGACATTAAATAATTTATTTATTTATGACACAATGATGATGCAGTAATTACTATAATAGTGAACAAATAAATTAATTGATATTATAAATACCCAAATAAATATAATATGAATCTTTTAATGAATTAAACTAATTTTCTAGGATAATATGATATATTAAGATTTATTTAATTGACTTTGTTCGAAGTAATCAATCTGTTATGAGTTTCACAAAAATCAACTATTGAATAGTGTCAAAATTGACATAAAAGAGTTCTTAAAACAAATATTATATTATTAATTGATTTTAAATTCCTAAAAATCTAAGGTTCGGCCAAGAGACTTATATAATGATAGTTTCATCATTAATGGACCACTTGGGGGTCGCTTTTATGTATATAGTAAGTTTATTAACCATATTATATAAAAATACAAAGAGACATTATAAAAGTGAAACTAATTAACTTAGAGTTAATACTTAAAGATAAGGTTAATATAAGTACCCAAACCTGTCTAAATTCTATTGGTTGAGTTGTTTTCGACCCATCCCCACCTTAACCTTTGAATAGTCAACTTTGGAGCCATTGGAAACCGATTATGAATTTATTATAAACTAATATCTCTAGCTTTTCCAAAGGTGCCCCCTCACCCCTCTTATAAAAGGGCACTCCTCCTTCCCATTTCTTCACACCTTCCAAGCCTTTTGGTTCGGCCAAACTCTGCCCAAATACTCTCCCAACATCCCTCACTACAACCTAGAGGCCTTAGTTTGATCATAAAGCCAACCTAAGGAGCCCTTTTGATCAAATCAAAAGGAAGAACCCGAAGAAGAGGTAATGATTTCACCACCCTTCTCCAAGTTCATTTCTTCTTCCACTTCTTCTTCCATTGTTCTTACCATTCTAAAATAATAACTCCAGTATCTCAAATATACTGTGATGTTATTATAAATATGGTACAATAATATTCAGTATTCTATCCACCCTTTGAATAACATGTCACCATACGTGCGTACGTACGGCTTACCGTCTCCACGTCGTGGTGTAATTGTTATTCAATATAATATTATTTGGATGGGTATAATAATGATGTGTAACTCATGTAAATAATAAATATAACATGTTAATGATTCTGTATATATGATATACCATCAATTTATATATTATTTTAATATCAAAAGAATGATATTGTCGCTCGTGCGTACGTACGGACTACCGTCTCCACGAACGCGATGAGATTCATTCTCCATCATATCCATTCAAGTATAATTATCATTTGATGATTTAAAAATGATGTTTAAGGACTAGATATCATTCTGGATATGAATAAGATACAACAACCATGGCTTATGTAACAAAACATATAAAAGAAAATGAGTAAGTTAACTCCCGAAACGACAATAATTCTAAGATATTATTAACAAATCAATGTTAAAAGATCATATATGATATCATATTAATATATATGATTCTTGTATAATTTAATAACAACTATTTCACCATTATACAGGAGGTTAACCTACCCCAACAAAGGAAAAGTACAAGGTAAGGGTTTACTTTACAACCTCTTCATTATCCAAGGTTGTTTATACGTAATAATCTACTGGGATCTCTTTATCATCCACATCCATGTTTCTTAAAAATGTATTTCAAAACATTTTTAATATTTACTAGATTATGAGTTAAAGTCATTTATACCCTTTTTGACTTTTATAAGTGGTTTATAAAGGAATCTTTCGGTCGTTTTCAAAACAAGGTCCTTTTTAACCTTTTCGACAGAATTAACGTAAGAATGTTTTTTTAACTTATACGGCGGGTGTGGTTATTTTACGCCGTTATAAAATATTCAAAGCTTTCCTTACAAGCTTATAAGAATATTTTCAAAGAAAATGTTTTATTTTATATGGATCTTAAATGATTTCAAAATAAAAGGAGATATTTCTTTAAAAAGAATTTTGATTTCATCTACGTCAACATCCTTTGATGGATTTTAAGATTATTTGATGTTGATTTATTATGATACAAAACTTCTATATTGTATTGAAGGTTTTGTGATATGTTTGACTATGGATGTGCTATTTTTATACCATTCATAGTTTATGGTGAAATTATTGACATTTCGTATGCTAGATTTAATACGAATGTTTATGTTATGTTTAAACCTTTTCATATTGGAATGCATTGGACTTAATAAGTGACGTGTGGAGCCCGCTATAGCTCCTCGATGCATCGGTAGGTCTCATGAGACAAACTAGTGTCTTGGCACAAGGCCTTGACAAAATCTTATTTGTAGTCTTGGCACGAGGCCTTGGCTATGTGGTTATGATAGTCTGGCATTATGCATTCCAACATTATGAAAGTGGTTATTGATTTTGCATGTGATTATTCGATTAGTAGAATATCCATGTGAACAAGTAAATGGAATTTTTTTTCATTTTACTTTTGCCATACTATGTTGAAGTTCAAGTTTAAAAGGCTTTTGTTTTAGTAATTCATTTCCTTAAATGTTTATGCTTATTTTTGAATGTTCCGCTATATTGTTATCCTTACTGGGCATTTGAGCTCACCCCTTTTCTATGTTTTATTTTCCCAGGAAGTGAAGAAGTAAATTATGAATGACCTACAGGGATATTATGTGGGGATATGAGTGTGGATTATGGAGACATTATGTTATTGTAGTAGTTTTTCATTTTATGATGTAATGTAAAACTTATGAATATATCTAGTGTTTCCAAGGCTACTAAACCAACCGGTCTTTCGAGATTTGATCTTTCTTGTGATCATGCCAATGTTATGTACTAATGCACCGACTCTCTCGGCAACTGGGGTCGGGGAGTTACAATTTATATAAAAATAAAAAATAATTTCATTGGGGAAAAAATATAGAAAGAGTAACCTGAATGAATAATGGAGGTTTAGGTAGAATCCCTTACCTTAAGTCTGAAGGTTTCATTCACTTGATCTTAATGTTCAAGATAATAAAATTATATTAATTAATTAATGATTAAATAACCCTTTTTACATGTATTTTATTTAATATAACTTTATTAAGTTCATTTATCAAAAAATTTATGGGTTTAGAGGTTCAATTTCATCATTTAGGAGCATTGGTTTCCTTAGTTTTCATGATTGGGTTTCTTATAATCATGTATAAAATGTTGTATAAAGTGGGGGTAATTATCCAAAATATAAATTATGTGTTTTCAAAGTAATTTAAATGGTTTAATTGGTCTTATATATAATTTTGTATGGAATGAGAATGATTCATTAGATAAATAGTTAATGATAATCGTTTGGGTTTATTTTGGATGTTTTCAATCACAACAAAGTCATTTTGGTTTATAAATTAATATCATGTGTAAAAAATGTAACACCCATGATTTTTATGAGAAATATTTTGTTTTTATGTAAAATTTTATATAAAGGAATCTTTCACTACACAGAACATTATCTTGGCTTACGTTATATGCAAGAGAAACCTTTCTCGATAATGTGTGTTGTATGCAACACTGAGTTTCACTAAACAACGATATATTATTAAAATATTATATAAACTAGCTGTTATGAATAGTAATACCCTATTTTTGAAATTTTATAAATTTTATCTTTCAAAATGGACTTCATTTTTAGATTCGGAACATCGAAATTATCCTAGGGTGAATTTTTGGTATTTTTCTGAAAACTTTCAATTTTTGATGAATAGTGAAAACACTAGGTTACTATTTAAAAACCGACTTTTTATTTAAATAAATATTTATTTTATTTAAATTTATTTTAGGTCAAAATAGATAATTATTACCTATATAAGTTCAGTTTAATTCATTTGAGTCATTTTAAAATAATTTTAGATATATAAAAATTTTATTGAACTTTTCACCGTCTTTTACCCACCTCCTAGGAGAATTTGGAAGTTTACATAAAACATAATATTTCCGCTTCTGTGAGTGGAATTTTGAAAATCCGAGAGACACGGTTAATATCAAGTAGTAAAATTTGGTTCAATATGATAAAAATAATTTTTGGTGAGTAGTATCTTTTTACTTTTTTTTATCACGGTTAAAAGTAAATAGGGTAATTAAGGGAAAAAATCATATTATTATTACCCTAACACAGGTCCTAATTCTGTTTGATAATTTTAATTCGACCAACAACAACCTTAGGAATACAATATGACAATTTAGTCCAACATGGATTAGATTAGGACATTTAATATTATTTTATTTAAAGAAGAGTTAAAATTGTTAAAATCAAATTTTAACAACTAAAACATTTTTAATATAGGGTTATAAATAAGATAAATTCGACTATAAAAATTCATTAGAAAGTAATAAATATTTAATAAATAATGGTATTTTATTTATAATTTTTATACTTTAAATAAATTAATTTATTTATGACACAATGATGATGCAATAAGTACCTTATTAAAGAAACATTTAACATAATTGATATTATAAATACACAAATAGATGTAATTTGAGACTTTTTATGAACTAAACTAATTTTATAGGTTAATATGAACATTTAGTATTGATTTAATTAACTTTTTTTCGAACTAATAATGCTATTATGATTTTCACAAATATCAATTACAAAATAGTGTCAAAATCGACAAAAAATAATTTTTAAAACAAATATTATATTATTAATTGTTATTTTATTCCTAAAAATATATGGTTAGGCCAAATGAATTAGATAAGGTTATATATATTAATAATTAACCACTTTTGGTTCTTTTTTCTTGTTATAGTAAGTTTATTAACCATATAGTGTAAGAAAACAAGAATACACGGTAAAAAGTTAAATTATTTAACTTAGAGTTAAATCTAAATGATAAGGTTAAAATAGAAACTTAAACTTGTCTAAAATCTATTGGTTGAGATTATTTCGACCCATAACCTCATTATCTTCGAAATAAATCAATTTGGTGCTATGAAAAAACCGAATAATACTTTATTATAAAATAATATTTTATGTTTTTCCTAATGTGCCCCTCTCCTCCCTTATAAAAGGGCACCTCCTCCCTCTCATCCTCACACCACATTGAGGCTTCATTCTCGTCCAAACCATGCCAATTTACCTTCTAAACTTCCCAATAAAGAACCTAGAGGTTTTTTTATTCTTCAAAGTCCATCTTTAGTGCCCTAAGAGGAGGTTAAGAAGAGGCGCTTCAAAGAAGAGGTAATGTCCATTACCGATTCATTCAACTTTATTTCTTCTTCTACTTATTCTACATTAGTTGTTTCATTATTAAGTAATAACATAAGTATCACTAATATACTGATATGTTATTATAAATATGAAAAACCCCTATTTAATCTTTTATCCGTCATACAGAAAATGAAATCACTGCGCGTGGGTAAGTACGGAATACCGCCTCCTTGCCGTGGTGTAATCTGTTTTCCACCACCAACTTACTTGGATGGGTATAATGGTGTAAATAAAAACTATATATGATTATTGTAAAGTGATATTGATTCTTAAATAGTATAAATACACTTAAATACAATTCCCCGATCATGGGAATGATATCATCGCTCGTGCGTACGTACGGCCTACCGTCTACACGATGTGATGCGGCTCGTTCAACATGATCTTCATTGAATAATGATTATATAAATTAATTGAATGAATAAATATGATATATATTACACTAATAAAATTCTGTAAATGAGGTATCTATATCCTAAAAATAAGAATAAGAATTTATTCAACAAAACACGCATAAGAACAAAAAAGCAATAAACACCCGAATAACAAGTAGCAATGAAATATTACTAATAAGAAGCTAAGAATATGACCATATATGATATAATAACAATTAATATGATTCTGGAATAAGTCAATAACATTATTTTAATCATTATACATGAGGTTCAGACATATATGAAGAAAACCGGACCTAAGGTAAGGGAAAATCCCACAATCTCATTTTTATCCGAGATGGTTTATACTTTAGAATTTACTGGGGAATATTTATCATCCAAATCCACGTTTCCTAAATATGTAATATTATTTCTATCCTCATACAATTTTTTAAATCCAATTTTACACTTCGGTGAGTTTTTAGTAAAAGATATGAAAGGAATCTTTTGTCGTTTTTAGTACGAGGTACTTTTTGACTTTTCTGGCCAAAGTACGAGATGAATGTTTTTTTAACTTATATAGAATGAATGGATTTTTATGATTTAATAGAACATTATTTCCATGAAGATTACTTTACAATTTTTCAAGTTTATTTTTAATCAACTTATTTTAGTTTAAAATTGTATGACATGTTATGAAAGGAAAAATGTTTTTGAAGTAGAAAGGATATTTTCCTCCAGAATGGGGTGCAAGTGTTTTATCAAAATTATTTTCCATCTAAGATAATACATGGTTTTTTTTCTATCCCTATTTTTACATTGATTTGATTATGTTATGATGGAATTATTTTTATAATGTCCTTTTATCATATATGGATTATGTTATAATGCCATGATGTTTAAGAATACCATTTTTATTACATGGGTTATGCTATGATTTATGATTTTGTGGCACACATAAGAATGGTTTCATTATCAGATGGGTGCGACCTATATCTCCCTTCAATGCATTGGGTAAATATTTATATCTCATGAGATAGATATGTCCGGAATGACAGGTTAATCCGGTTCAGTGATACAGGACTAAAATGAGGAGTGAACTCGGTTCAGAAATGGACATTGTCCGCTAGTATAGTGTTGGAAATGAGTCTTGACTACAAAGAAATGATTCTCCATGACTATATGTGTATGACATAAAGTTTCAAGTTTTATGTTATGATTATTGGGATTACATTTCAATACTATGATTTATCCCATATTATGAAATTATGATCTCTTTTGTAGGTTAAGATTTCCAAAATGATATGTTATTATGAATATGATGTGATTGATATTTCTTTTGTTTACCCTTACTGAGCATTTGAGCTCACCCTTTTGTATGTTTTCTTTTCCCCAGGCCAGGAATAAGGGTATTATGTAAGATATGCCAAAAAAGACACTAGATATGATAAAATAAAAGGGATACAATGTAGATGATTTATGAACTAGTTGTTTATGTTTCCCAGTTTCTAAAGTCACTATAACTATATGGTCCTTTAATGGTTTTGTTATATGTTATAATAAGTGTACTTAAATTTTGAAACAATAAAAATGTATATAATGTATGGGTCATTATAGTTGGAATCAATGGAAAGGTAAAGTCAACCTTTGGAAACTAGGATGTGAAAGCCTTAGTAAGAACCCTAAAGATAAGTCTAAGCATAGGAAAAAATATTAGTGTTTTAGAAATGGCCATGAACAATCTATGATAAGACCTTAAGTGTGAAATTTTATTACTAATTATGTGGTTTTCCTATTATAATTAGTGTTGCTCACACTATTCTTCTTGGTTTTAGTCAATGGCTAGAACCCGAAGGAACTGTGTTAATGCTGAATGTGATGGGAAATGCAATGACTGTCCCCCTGAGCAACAAAACGTTATGGGAGCTGGAATGAAAAATCTTATAGCAATTCCCACACAACTTTCTCAAGTTCTGAATCATGCAGGACTTCCAAATGAGAAAAGGAAGGAGAAAAATTCTGTTTTTTCCTTCATGAGGCAGTGTCCACCTTCATTCAGTGGGTCTATGGATCCATTAGTGGCTGAACAATGGATCAGTACCACTGAAAAGATATTTTCAATTCTTTAATGTTCTGAACATGATAAATTCATCTTAGCAGTATATCGTTTGGAAGGTGAAGATGATCAATGGTGGATTCTTATCAAGAATATGAGGCCAAGATATGAAATTGAGTCCATGGAATGGGATGAGTTCAAAAACATATTTTTCAATAAGTACATCCCTCGTATTCTTCGAACTAATATGGAGAAGGTGTTTTTTGAACTAAATCATAAGGATGATGAATCTGTTGTTACATACGAAGCAAATTTTACAAGACATTCAAGGTATGTTTGGGATTATTATCCAACCTGAGAGTAAGATCAATTGATTCTTTAGTGTCTTAAAACCAATTCTTCGAAGGGCGTTAGCCAGAAGGGACTTCAATATCTATGAGAAAATCATTCGATGTGCTCTCAAGGTTGAGATGGAGATTGGACTAACCCATCAGTCATATGTGTTTGATAAGAAGAGGAAAATTGAATTCAAAGGGAAATATAAAGAGAACACTGAAAAGAAGATGAGTTTTCGCTTATGCTCAAAGTGTGGAAAGAAACATGGAGGGAGTTGTCTTAAAAGGACAAGTAAATGTTTCAAAGGTGGAAAAGAAGGTCATCAGCCATTTGAATGCCCCAATGATGGGAAGAATATGTCTAATGATGCGAACAAAGAAAAGGATACACAAAGTGCACCTCTCACACATCAATGATACAAGAGCATGTAAATGGGGCATTATGCCAATCAAGTCTCTAATATAATAATTCTTGATGATGATTGACATCAACAAACTCTTAAGGCTAAAGAAAAAGGAAATTCACTTGCAATTTCTATTAGCGATGTGGAGTATGATAATGAAGTGGTGAAGGGTACACTTACCATCCACTCTAAAGTAGAAAATGTTTTATTTGATTCTGGATCCACCCACTCTTTTATTACTGAAGAATTTTCTAAGGGTATCACTATATTACCTCAAAAATTAGATGTTGAGTTTTCTATGACAACCCCTAATGGCACAATAGTCGCATCAAAAGTTTATAATTATTATCCAATTGAAGTTTGTGGTAAAGTGCTTCTAAAAAATCTTGTGATGCTTCCTTTAGTGCAATTTGACGTGATTCTTGGCATGGATTGGCTTTCTTTATACGGAGCTCATATCAATTACCAAAGAAGGGAAGTCACATTTCATATTCATTATCAATCTATGATCGTCTATCGATGCAAGGATGAACATAACCTTCCAGTGGAAATTTCTTCCATCTTATGGGTCTTGATTCCACTAAATGAAGGTTATTTATCTCAAATGGTTGGAGAGAAACACATGATTAAGAATATTCCCATTGTACGGGAGTTTGATGATGTCTTTCTAGAGGAATTTTCGGGTCTTCCACCAAATTGTGAAGTTGGGTTTTAAATAGAACTCGTACAGGGTGCATTTCCTATTTCAAAGACACCTTATAGAATGGCCCCAATTGAGTTGCATGAATTGAAGAAGTAACTCCCAGAGAATATTTATAAGGGATTTATACGCACTAGTGCGTCACCTTGGGGAGAACATGTTTTGTTTGTTAAGAAGAAAGATGGATCAATGGGACTCTTCATTGATTATCGAGAACATAACAAGATCGCTATCAAGAAAAAATATCCTCTCCCATGCATTGAGGACTTATTTGACCAACTACGCGGAGCTCAATACTTTTCCAATATTGATCTTTGTTCAGGGTATCATCAATTAAGGTTCAAAAGGGAATATATACCAAATACGTCTTTCCGTACAAGGTATGGATACTATGAATTTATAGTGATGCAATTTGGTCTTACTATTTACCCTACTATATTCATGGATCTAATGAATAGTGTCTTTAGAGACTATCTTGATCAGTTTTTGGTAGTCTTTATAGATGATATAATTTTCCATTCAAAGATAAAGGAAGAACATGAATATCACTTGAGAATTGTATTGAAGACCCTGAGAAAAGAGAATCTTTATGCCAAATTTACCAAGTCTGAATTTTGGCTTCAAAAAGTTTCATTTTTTGGTCACATTATCTCAAAAGAGGGGATATCTGTGGATCCAGAAAAAACATAGGTTATCAAAATATGGTCTAGACCAACAACATTAAATTAGATCCAAATATTTCTTGGTTTTCCTGGATATTATCGTCGTTTTTTGAAATATTTTCCACGATTATCTAATCCACTCACCAGGTTGACTCGAAAAGGAGTTAAGTTTGTGTGGACAGAGGAGTGTGAAGATAATTTAAAGAGTTGAATAGAAGGTTATCCAGTGCACCTATGCTCACACAGCCTTGTAGTGGAGAAAGGTTTGTGATTTACTGTGATGCATTCAATAAGGGATTGTGGTGTGTTCTTATGCAAAATGATATGGTGATAGCTTATGCCTCACGATAGTTAAAAATCCATGAGAAAAATTACCCAACTCATGATTTGGATTTAGCTGCGGTAATCATTAAATTAATGATTTGAAGGTATTATCTTAATGGTGAAATGTGTGATATTTATATTGATCATAAATGTTTAATGAATATTATCACACAAAAGGAGCTGAATATGCGCCAATGAAGATGGTTGGAGTGGATTAAGGACTATGACAGCTCAATTCATTACCACCCTGGGAAAGCAAACAAGTTGGAAGATGCATTACGTCGACCAAACCATGCTAGCTTATCCATGATGAGGATCACAAAAGATCCAATATTTATGGATTTACAAAAGATTGATATTGGAGTTATAATGTAAGGGGAAAAATCTTATCTTTCTCAAATGAATGTACAACCATTTATACATGTGAAGATTAAAGAGGCACAAAAAGAATATGTAGAGTTACAAAAGAAGGTGAGAAATGTTCCTGAATTCAACGTTGATTGAGATAGGATAATAAGGTTCAGGAATCAGGTTTGTGTTCCTCCCATCCCAGAAATAAAGGAGCCGCTGGATGAGGCTCATAGTTCTTCATTATCTATTCATCCTGGAAGCACGAAGATGTATAGGAACCTGAAAGAGTACTTCTGGCGGGATGGCATGAAAATTGTTGTAGTTGAATATGTCTCTCGATGCTTGGTTTGTTAGCAAGTTAAAGATGAGAGACAAGTGTCTAAGGGGATGTTACAACCATTACCCATACCTAAATGGAAATGGGAAAACATCACTATGGACTTTGAAACCAGACTTCCTAAAACATCCAAAGGAAATAATGCTATCTGGGTCATAGTTGATCGTCTTACAAAGTCAGCACACTTCATTGCTATTAGAGAGAATTTCTCTCTGGAACAGCTTTCCAGGATATATGTAAAGGAAGTGGTAAGATTTCATGGAGTACCACTTTCCATTATATCTGATTGGGATTTGAGGTTTACCTTGAAGTTTTGGCGAAGTATTCAGCATACTCTGGATACAAAGTTGAGTTTCAGCACATCTTATCATCCTCATAAAGAGGGTCAGTCTGAGAGGACAATTCAAACTCTAGAAGATATATTAAGAGCATTCTCTATAGATTTCAAATGTGGTTGTGATCAACACCTACCTTTGGTGAAATTTTCTTATAATAATATCTTTCACTCTAGTATTCATATGGCTCCTTAGGAAGCTCTCTATGGAAAGAAATGCATGACTCCAACTTGCTGGGATGAAGTTGGGGAAAAAATCTATTCGGACCTAATCTTGTTGATGAGATGGCAGAAAAGGTCAGATCAATTCAACAACACATAATAGCAGATCAGAGTCAAAAAAAATTTATGCCGATAACCAAAGAAAAGACCTAGAGTTTGAATTGGGCGATAAATTGTTCTTACGAATATCTCCTTGGAAGAGAGTAATGATATTTGGAAAGAAGGGAAAGTTGAGCCCTAGGTATATGCGTCCATTCGAAATACTATATCGTGTTGGGAAGGTAGCTTACCGGTTGGCGCTTCCACCAAATCTCTCTCATGTTCATGATGTGTTCCATGTATCTCTTTTTGAGAATGTATATACCTGATCCTTCACATGTACTCAGCTCAGAAGTTGTACCGCTGGAACAAGATCTTTCTTACGAAGAACAGCCGATAGAGATTCTAGATCATAGCGAAAAAGTCTTACGGAACAAGAACACTCACTTGGTGAAAGTTTTATGGAGGAACCACCAATTAGAAGAAGCTACATCGGAGCTTGAGGATATGATGAGAGAGAGGTATCCTCATATATTTGTTACAAAGTGAATAATTTCGGGGGAGAAATTCATTTTAAGGGGGTAGAATGTAACACGTGAGATTTTTATGAGAAATATTTTGTTTTTATGTAAAATTTTATATAACGGAATCTTTAAATACACACAACACTGTCTTTTCATGCGTTATACGCAAGATCAACCTTCCTCGATAGCGTGTGTTGTACGCAATACCGAGTTTCACTAAACAACGATATGTTATTAAAATATTATATAAACTAGCCGTTATGAATAGTAATACACAATTTTTGAAATTTTATAAATGTTATCTTTCAAAATGGACTTAATTTTTAGATTTATAATATCAAAATTATCTTAGGGTGAATTTTTTGTATTTTTCTAAAAACCTTCAATTTTTTGATGAATAATGAAAACACTAGGTTACTATTTAAAACCCGACATTTTATTTAAATAATTATTTATTTTATTTAAATTTATTTTAGGTCAAAATAGGTAAATAATGCCTATATAAGTTCAATGTAATTCGTTGGAGTCATTTTATAATAATTTAATATATATAAAAAATTTATTTAACTTTTCACCGTCTTTTACCCACCTCCTAGGAGAATTTGAAAATTTACATAAAACATAATTTTACCACTCCTGTGAGTGGAATTTCAAAAATCCGAGAGACAAAATTAATATCAATGAGTAAAATGTGGTTCAATAAGATAAAAATAATTTTTGATGAATAGTAACTTTTTACTTTTTTTACCACGGTTAAAAGTAAATAGGGTCATTAAGGGTAAAGATGGTATTATTATTATCCTAACACATGTCCTAATTATACTGGATAATTTTAATTCGACCAAAAACAACCTTAGGAATAAAATATGACCATATAGGTCCACATGGATTAGATTAGGTCATTAAATATTACTTTATTTAAAGAAGAGTTAAAATAATTGAAATCAAAGTTTAATAACTAATACATTTTTAATATAGTGTTATAAATAAGATAAATTAGACTATAAATATTAATTATAAATCTAGAATGATTTCCCACATAATGGTATTTTATTTATAATTTTTAGACTTTAAATAATTTAATTTATTATTGATACAATGATGATGTAGTAATTACCTTATTAAGGAAATATTAACATAATTGATATTATAAATACACAAATAAATGTAATTTTAGTCTTTTTATGAATTAAAATAATTTTATATCTTAATATGACATATTATAATTTATTTAATTATCTTTCTTCGAACTGATAATGCTGTTATGATTTTCAAAAATATCAATTACCAAATAGTGTAAAAGTCGAGATAAAATAGTTTCTAAGACAAATATTTTATTATTAATTGTAATTTTATTCCTAAAAATATAAGGATTGGAAAAATGACTTATATAAGGTTATATATATTAATAATTAACCACTTGGGGTTCGTTTGTCTTGTTATAGTGACTTTATTAACCATATAGTGTAAGAAAACAAGAAGACACGGTAAAAGTTAAATTATTTAACTTAGAGTTAAATCTAAATGATAATGTTAAAATAGTAACCTAAACTTGTGTAAAATCGATTTTTTGAGATTAGTTCAACCCATACCCACCTTAGCTTTTAAATAAATCAATTTGGAGATATTAAAAACTGAATATGACTTTATTATAAAATAATATTTTAAGTTTTTTCTAAAGTGCCACTCTCCTCCCTTATAAAAGGGAACCTCCTCCCTTCCTTCCTCACACCACATTGAGCCTTCTAGATCGTCAAAAACCCACCAATTTTCCTTATAAACTTCCCTATAAACATCCTAGAGGTCTTGGTTTTCTTAAATGACCATCTTTAGTGCCCTAAGTGGAGGTTAAGAAGAGGCGCTTCAAAGATGAGGTAATGTCCGTTACCGATTTATTCAACTTTATTTCTTCTTCTACTTCTTCTTCATTAGTTGTTTCATTATGAAGTAATAAAATCAGTATAAATAATATTCTGATATGTTATTATAAATATGAAACAACCCTATTTCACCTTATATCCATCCTACGTAAAATGAAATCACCACGCGTGCGTACGTATGTAATACCGTCTCCATGCCGTGGTGTAATCTATTTCCCACGACCACCTTACTTTGATGGGTATAATGGTGTAAAGAATAAATATATATGATTATTTTAATGTGATACTGATTCTAAAATATTATACATTCACTTCAATACAATTCCACGATCATGGAAATGATATCATCGCTCGTGCGTACGTACGACCTACCGTTTCCATGATGTGATGTGACTCGTTCTACATGATCTTCCTTGAATAATGATTATATAAATGAATTGAATGAATAAATATGATATATCTTACAATAATACCATTCTATAAATGAGGTACCTATAACCTAAAAATAATAATAAGAATTTATTCAACAAAACACGCATAAGAACAAAAAAGAAATAAACTCCCGAATAACAAGTAGCAGTGAAATATTACTAATAAGAAGCTAATAATATGACCATATATGATATAATGACAATGAATATGATTCTGGAATAAGTCAAAAACATTATTTAAATCATTATACAAGAGGTTCGGACATGTACGAAGAAAATCAGACCTAAGGTAAGGGAAAATCTCGCAATCTCATTTTTATCCGATATGGTTTATACTTCAGAATTTACTAGGGAATATTTATCATCCACATCCAGGTTTCCTCAATACTTAATATTATTTCTATCCTCCTAAAATTTTTTAAATCCAATTTTACCCTTCGGTGAGTTTTTAGTAAAATACTTTAAAGGAATCTTTTGTCGTTTTTAGTACGAGGTACTTTTTGACTTTTCCGGCCAAAGTTTGAGAAGAATGTTTTTTTAACTTATACGACATGAATAGATTTTTAGGATTTCATTGAACATTATTTAAATGAATCTTCCTTTAAAAGTTTTCATGTTTATTTTTAATCAACTTCTTTTAGTTTAAAATTGTATGACATGTTGTGAAAGGAAAAATGTTTTTGAAGTAGAAATGATATTTTCCTCAAGAATGGAGTTCAAGTGTTTTATCAAAATTATTATCCATATAAGATAATATAGGGTTCTGTTTATATCCCAATTTTTACATTTATTTTATTATGTTATGATTGAATTATTTTTATGATGTCCTTTTATCATATATGGATTATGTTATGATGGCATGATGTTTAATACTCCCATTTTTATTACATGGGTTATGCTATGATTTATAATTTGGTGGCACACATAAGAATGGTTTCATTATGAGATGGGTGGGACCTATATCAACCTCCAATGAATTGGTTAAAGATTTATATCTCATGAGATAGAGATGGCTGGAATGGCAGGTTAATCTGGTTCAGTGATACAGGACTAAAACGAGGAGTGAACTCAGTTCAGAAATGGACTTTGTATGCTAGGATAGTCTTGTGAATGAGTCTTGGATACTAAGAAATGATTCTCTATGATTATTTGTGTATTCCATAAAGTTTCAAGTTTTAAGTTATGATTATTGGGATTACATTTCACTAATATTATTTATCTCATGTTATAAAATTATGGTCTCTTTTGCAGGTT
This sequence comes from Viscum album, assembly GCA_963277665.1. Classification (NCBI taxonomy): domain Eukaryota; kingdom Viridiplantae; phylum Streptophyta; class Magnoliopsida; order Santalales; family Viscaceae; genus Viscum; species Viscum album. The sequence continues at coordinate 47,745,527 of OY728148.1, forward strand.
AGGATTTCCAAAATGATATGTTCTTATGAATATGATGTAATTGATATTTATTTTGTTTACCCTTACTGAGCATTTGATCTCAACCTTTTGTATGTTTTCTTTTCCCCAGGTTAGGAAGAAGGGTATTAAGTTATATATTCCAAAAGGGACTCTTGATATGATAAAATAAAAGGTAGATAGTGTAAATGATTTATGAACTAGTTGTTTATGTTTCCCAGTTTCAAAAGATAATATACCTATACAGTCATTTCATGGTTTTGTTTTATGTTGTAATAAGTGTAATTAAATTTTGAAGTAATAACAATGTATGTAAAGTATGGATTGTTATAGTTGGTATCAGAGGAATGGTATAGTCAACCTTTAGAAACTAGGATGTGAAAGCCTTAGTAAGAACCCTAAGGATATGTCTAAGCATAGGACAAAATCGTAGTGTTTTAGAAAAGGTCATGAAAAATATATGATAATACCTAAAGTGTGAAATTTTATTACTAATTATGTGGTTTTCCTATTATAATTAGTGTTTCTCACACTATTATTCTTGGTTTTAGTCAATGGCTGGAACCCGAAGGAACTGTGTTAATGCTGAATACGATGGGCAATGTAATGATTTTACCCTTGAGCAACCAAACATTATGGGAGATGGAATGAAAAATCTTGTAGACATGCTCACAAAACTTTATCATTCATCAGATCTCTCATGAAATCCACATGAGCATCAAATTTGATAATTATTCTGTTAGTAGAAGTCATTTTAGGACACCACCATTAGGTACATTACCTACAATTATAATGTATGACATGTTTATTCCATAATAAATGTAATTGTGTAAAAATAATAAACACACAATCCAAAACCGAACAATCATTTGATAACCAAGCCGCCACAAACCCTCGGTTGTACTAGCTTTGACTCCATGTTAGATAAATAATAAATGATGTCAGTAGTAAACCAAATAGCCTCCAAGTTAGTAAATATATCTACCAAAACCCTAAATTTGTTGGTCTTTATGTACGACGTTACACCCTAAACCCTCTAGACCGGAGCTGGTTCATTACTTGTTATATTGACATGGTTAGAAAGAATGAAAATCCCTAAGTAACGATCAGTTTAGTATTCTTGAAGAATCTAGATACATAAAAATAACTGAAATTACATTGGAGAAGGTTACAAAATACAATATATAATAAAAACTAAAAACTGCATCCATAAGAATTTAATAAATGATTTCCTCTTCATCACATGTTGAAGGTAGAAAATGGAAGGGGTGAGCTCAAACGCTCAGTAAGGGTTACAAATAGCGGAAGCATGAATCAATAATAACTGAATCATAAACAAATATGGCATGGTGAATAAATGAAAAACATGTGCCATTAATAAACTGAGAAAACACCTGCATCCAAAGATTTTGTCATATTGAAAATCCCATGGATAGTAATAACTGATAATGAATAAAGAGAATGATTATTAATTTTATGTCATGTATCTGGCACATGAAACCATAAAACCATTAAAATGATTTAGTTTTGTGGTTAGAAACCCATCTTATTTTTGGAAACAAACTCTAAGATTTTGTCACCAAACTGATTTGTCTCATGAAACCTACCGATGCATCGAGGGGCTATAGTGGGCCCCACCCGCCACTTCATGTAAAAATCATTCTTTTTAAATTGATTAAATAAAATATCAATATTACTTTTCAATATCCCTATAGAGTATACTATACAGATTAATCAATATTTCCATAATTAAAATAACATTCCAAATAAACACCGTATGTAAAATGTTATACGATTTATACAAAAAACATATCCATGATATGAAATTATGGATATTTAATAAAAATATAATTTAAAATGAAAATTTATCACAAATTGGCAGTAGGTACACCAGATAATTATTATTAGGTGCACCATACAATGTTAGTCACAAAAAAATAGTGGTTGAGACAAAGTCTCTTACCACAATGTAATCAGTCGAATCATATGACTAGAACTTAATAACTCTCAAATGAATAATTGAATAACATGAATATGAATAGAATTATGTTATTATATACCAAATGGTAGTACAAATATACCACATACAATAAATAAGTGGCGATCAATGAAATTCTCATAGAAATGATAGTGAGATGAGAAACCTCTTACCTTATACTTGAGTGTGTTCTTTGTTTGTTTTAAGGACCTGAGTAACAAAATTTAGCTTCATTAATTGATAACTCCAAAAACTATTATACATTTAATTGATTTATTATAACCTTATTAGCTTCATTAATATCCCTTTTATGGGTTTAAGAGGTTCAATTTTCTTGTTTTGGAAGCAATTTCTTTCTTAGTTTTCATGATATGTTTACTTATTTTCATGAATGGATGTTCATTTGAAATGTGTTTAAACATTAATAATTGTTAATATATATTATTAATGATATTGAGGAGATATAAATGATTTTGGGTTATATTTTGTGATGACAATTCATTAGTTAAAAGTTAATTACAAATATTCGGATTAACTTGGCGGTTTTGTTCATAATGAACTTGTTTTGTATTATAATCCTATATTATGAGTGTCTAAAGATTATAGAACATTAATGATATTAAATACATATATTCTTACCTGGTTTAACCATTTAAATGGTTTCCTGGCCAGTAATGAAGAATAAAGTGAAGAAAGAAACATTGTCGTCCACAAATGTTATAAATTGGAACCTCATGGACGTTGATTTTGTTTATAAAAAAAGGGGAGGGAGTTAGGATATCGATGATAGTTCTTCCATTAATATGATATAATTATAGTATGTAGATGATACTTGATTTTATCATGGTCATTTGGATAGAGTAGTTGTAGAGAGAAAAATAAAAGACATGAACTTGAAAATAAAAGAAAAGGTGAGAAATCCCTTATGAAAATTCAGCAGCCTAACAGCGTCGCATAAAATTTCATAAAATGAAATGATGATAGAAAAAGTGTATCTCATCATATGGAAATCAAAATTATATTTAGACTAAAACATAAAATCAAACCCCAACATATTATAATGGAAAATCAAATAGATAACATAAAGGAAGTGTCGACTATAAGAAGAGAATGAAGGATTCCCTTACCATGTAGAGTAACTCCTAGATCTTGAAGGATGGGACCATGGGGGATTAAGGAAACCTTGGGAGGACTTATAGGGAGGTAATACCCCCATACATTTGAGGATATTTAATTTGGAATGAAAGAAAAAGAAGGGGTGAGTGGGTATTTATAGTAATTATGGGAGAGTTTTTTATTAATTAAAAGGGACACCTCATTAGTAGTTTTCATAAAACCAGGGGCTTTCCCATAGTAAGAACATGGTTATTATTTTTGAGGTATGGGTTTATTCTTTATATTTTCCTTAAGCGTTTTTTATAAAATAATAAAAATGGTGAAAATCCCAAAATATGTGGGTACACACCATGTACTTTTCCACACGCTATGTACTTTGGCCGTGTGGAATGAGTACACAGGGCGTGTAGGCTGTCAGTGATGAAGTGTGTAAAAACTGACTCCATGCCGTGTACATAGAATATAAATTCCATGTAATCATTGAGAAGGTGAACATTAAGTCGGTGGGAGTAGCTGCCAACAGAGAAATAGTACTCGCCGTGTAATCATGTCAACAGATGAATAGTAAGGCGGTGGAAAGTGGCCACCATAGGAACAGTTAAAAATATAGAAATTAAACTCCGTGTACTTGAGATTACACACCATGTAATTATGTTTTTCTTTAAATGGAAAGTATCCTCCTCTTTCAACAGAGGAGGCTTAGAACGTTGGAAAGTTGTGGGAGAGATGGCCCATCCTTAGAAGAGTTCCCAACTGAACACCGGGACTCTGATTCCTTCACTGACGATCACGTTTGGACCGAGCAGGTGATCCCTTCCCTCTCCCTATGTGTTTATTTACAATTATTTCTTGAGGGTAAAATATTTGAGTTTGAATGGGTAAATGTTTATCCCAGGTCTACGGCATTCACGATCGATTCGGGAGGTGTCGTTCATGTATATCGATCAGTGATGATCGAGGTAGGTGGTCTGGTGTTTAATTCCAACTATTGAGTAATTTTTTGTAATGTTGTGCTTCGTGCCCATTTTTGGGGTGTCTTATGGATGAGGCTTTGACTGATAAAATTCCTAGAATTATATAGGTAATTTAATTATTATGTATAAACTGTTGTTTGGGATTGCTGCTTTGACCCAGGGCCACCCCGTTGGTGCATTCCCTTGTTTAGCCGTTCGGCCAGGATACCTGTGGGTATGCTGAGATTTAGCATGCTTTGAATTTTCTTGAGAGGAAATGTATACATAATTGCTTTCTTGTGTGTTGGGATCAACTCGGTTATTTTCTTAGCCTGAGGGGAGTGTTTTGTTTATCCTGAGGGAAACTTTTCTTATGCCTATGGGAAGTAAATTCTATGCCTATGGGCGACACCTCGTATACCTGAGGGAAATATTCTTTATGCCTATGGGAAGTCACCCACAGGTTTCAATTATGATTACCTGAGGGTAATAATTTTCATGTCTTCGGACAACGTTTACTTGTATATTCACTATGGTGATTTATTATGTTGAACCTTCCAAGCCAAAGCACAATCTTAGAGTTAATAAACAATTAATAAAATGGAAATGTAAATGGTAGGAATGTTTGCTTTTGAGTACTTCTTAGTTTACTGCATTTCATTACTGCACACTGTTGTTTCACATTCTCACAGACAGTTGGGCAAGGGCCTTTGGTGGTTGCCTACTGGGATTTATTTCTCACACCCTCGTTGGGTCATGTCTTGGTCCCAAACAGATTATATTACTGCAGGTGTGGATAAGGGAAAGGCTCCCTATACAGGAACTTGATTATTGCAGAGGAGTTAGAGAGCATGGGACCAAGCTTAGGCTTGCGATGCTGCTGAGTTCCTACTGCACTGTTTTGTTTTTCTTTGTTGTACTTGTATCTTGTACTGTATTGTATTTGATTGCAGTGTATCCTTTTTCAACTGATTTCTTAGGTTAGGACATATTGCATCATCATAGGTATATGACTGTTTCAATATTTTAATTATGTACTTTTGTCCATTTCCACTAAGTATTGTTTACTGTTTCTTATTTTAGTAGGTTTTTTTTATTTTCTCCACTGTGATACACTTTTAAAAATGAGGGAATAGTTTCCCCACTATCAGACCTGGGCCCTCGCTGCTAGTCGGTAACCTCTGTATTTTGGGGAAATGCGCTTGAAGTCATGTGACCAAATCGGTTCGGGGCACCCGTTGTGTGGCACCCGAATCCGGGTTCTTACAAAGTGGTATCAATAGGATTTCTTTTCTTGATTTACTGTTTGGATCCTATAGTCAGGGATAGGACAGAATTTGTTTTTGGTAATAAGTTGTGCTCAGGAGTATCTAACCCATGTACAGGGAGAAGCCAATCAACCTCGTTTAATTGGGATTTCTCTGATTTTTCAATTTTACGGTTGATTTGATTTTCACCGTTGGGTGATACACTTGTCATGTGCTATTTATATTTAATAATTGGGTTCTATTTAGTTTTAACCCGGTGAGATGAGGGTATGCCATCTCATGCTTTATTAGGCACATGTTAGAATCACATGCCATGAAAAGCTTCCATGCCATGTAGGTGCATTCGAAATTGTATATTGTTATGATAGATGATGTTCTAGAAAAATGCATGCTATTGTGATGCGTACCTTGTTAGATAAGCCTACTATTGATAGGGTATTGGTACATGTTATGGTTGGGTTTATGGATGCTAAAATTTGGTTCTTGAGAAGTATGAGCTCTCTTGGACAGGAATTTAGGGGATCGTGATCCAGCTTTTGTTGCGTTTTGTACTATAAAGTGAATTTTTAGGTGTTAAACTTTGATTCGCGGGGAGTATGGGCCCCCACATATTGGAATTTGGTATAATGATGCTTAAAATTAATGAAAAAGGGGCTCCAGAGTAGTTTCTAAGGTGTACTATCCGAAAAACTAGACAACACGGCATGTGGTTCTTTGAACACATGCCATGTACTCTTCTATTCAGGAAGAAGTGAAATTTTTTTAAGTACATTCCGTATACCCTATGTACATGTCGTGTAGCATCTAACCATGTAATAGGCCATGTAGGCAGAAACACGGTAGGGGAAATATCGAGAGGGAACACACTGTGTACCGGTTGTACATGTAATTTCATGTAGACCCTGTTTCCGCCTATGTGACTAACAACAAGGATGAAAAAATATTTTCATAAACATGTTGTGTCACTTCTGAACACACCGTGTAGTATAATCTGGGAATCCGGCCATGTAACTAACAACACGGGTCAGTGTTACCCTTTCTATTACACGACATGTCCATATGGAACATTTCGTGTAGTGTGATCCATTTATCCGACTGTGTCTCGAACAACACTGGTCAGAAAAGATCGATTAGTACATGTTGTGTACCTGTGGTACACATCGTGTTGTCTTCACTAGTAGGAGACCATGTAGACTTGGACGTGTGGATGGGGAGATGGAGTGGTGTACATGCCGTGTGTTGGTGGAACACGCCGTGTACAGAGAGTTCAGACATGCCCAGGCTTGCATCAGAACACGACCATGTAAGGACTTAAGGGTACACGTTGTTTATACCTTATACACGCCGTGTAGTCTCTTTTTGAAAGTTTTGTGGGTTTTGTTTTCCTTTTCATTGGTACTCTTAAATGGACAAAAGAACCTCGACAGTAAATTAATCTAAGGTGCGTGTTTGACTTAGTAGAGACATGCCACCGAGACGACCACAGGTTGTTCACCAAGAGATCGACAACGATTATACTCTAGGTATAGTAGGCCATGGGATACCAGTGGATCCTCCAGCAATGCCAGATGTGGTGCCAGCCATTATACCAAACGCATGCGCAGATGTGCAGTTCTGTGAAGGTTTCATGCGGTTTATGCAGACCTTCCAGGGAGCACTGCCGATTGCCACATCTATGACCGAGCTGACAGATATATTGCAGCAGTAGCATCCGCCTACGATTTTATGGGATGACGGACTATAGGCTACGGGGTCATGGATGGATTCATTGCAAACTATCTTCGAGCATCTTGAGACGCATCCAGGGAGGAGGGTCAATCTCACTACTTATATGTTGCGTGATTCCGCCATGAGATGGTGGGATGTTACCACCCAGACCGAGCATCACCGTGACATGCTGTGGGAAGATTTTCAGGCAGTATTCTATGAATTTTTCTTTCCGGAGATTCTAAGTGCAGATTGAGCTTGAGAGTTAATGAATATGCAGCAGGGTGCCATGTCAGTGATGGATTATTCTTCCCGCTTCACCAAGCTACAACAGTTTTCACCTACTTTGGTGGGTGACAAGATGTTGAGGGCTAGACGCTTTAAGGATGGTATTTGACATGACATCCGCGCACTGGTGAACGTTTTCAGGTTGCCCACAGTGCATGCTACTATGAACCAGAGACTGATTACTGAGCAGAACCTGCTGGAAGCTAGTGGTGCATGCCAGGGTTGTTCGGCACCAGTTTCTCTTACTATTTCTACCGGAAAGAGGAATAGGTAGATGGATTTATCTCACGGTCATAGTACTAGCCGGAAGAACTTTTCAGTAGGCCAGGTAATGTGTTACCGGTGCGTTAAATAGGGTCACAAGAGACCGCAGTGTCCACATGACCTAGTGGAGTTCCGATCTTACAGCAGGATGGGTCATCATCAACGTTTTTGCAGGGTGTTTCCACCAGTGACTAGTGAGATGGGTTCTATGCAGACTCCATGTGCGGGTGAAAGGCTACCAGCTTCTTACCAGTCAGGGAATTGGAATACTTTGGGACATTTAGATAGAGGCGGTGGTTGTGGCTATGGAAGCCAGACACCAGAATCTCAGAGACAGCAGGGCGGGTCATCTCAGGGTAGCCAGGCTATGTCATAGGGCTGCGGCACTGGGCAGGAATATGCAGTACAACTAACCCAACAAGAGTAGGATCCCGGACCATCCACTATCAGAGGTACTATCTTAGTTTCTTTTGTTTTATCTTCTTCACTTTTCAATACTGGTGCTACACATTGCTTTATATCTGCGCCCATTGTAGAGAGACTTGGGATCTGTGTTTCTCTTTTTTCTGATATTATGATGGTAGACACTCTGTTGGGGACTAAAACGACTATTGTGTGTCAGTGCAGGGAGTTCCCCCTAGAGTTTGGTGGGTGTCACTTTTTATGGGACCTCTATAGCTTGGAGATGACGAGCTATGATTTCATTCTCGGGATGGACTAGTTAGTACCATTCCGAGACTTTGTGGATTGCTATCGTTGCAGGGTGAGTTTCACGTCACCATAGGGGAAAGATTTTCTATACAAGGGTGAATGGGATATCCAGGCAAGCCGATCTGGACCCGAGCATTGTGGGTGAGGTGGATTGATATCCTAGATTGTGAGTTTATATTTAGATGACCAGGGAACAGGTCATAATGATTTCTCTCTAATGGTTGATCGTTTTAGGTATGTATTCCCGGATGACTTTTCAGGTCTACCTCCAGAGCAAGAGGTGAATTTCTATACTAAGCTTGTGCCAGGAGCAGCACTGGTGTCCATTCCTCCTAATAGGATGGATACACTAGAAATGTAGGAGCTTAAGAGAAAGTTAGAGGAGTTACATGCAAAGGGTTTCATCTGACCCAGTACTTCTCCTTGGGGTTCTCCTTTCCTGTTTTCAAAGAAGGCATGTGGTACCCTCAGACTTTTTGTGAATTATTAGAAGCTGAACAAGATTATGGTTAAGAACCGATATCCCTTCCAATGAATTTATGGTCTTTTTAAACAACTTATAGGAGAACGAGTGTTCTCAAAGATTGAATTGATTTTCAAATATCATCAGTTGAACGTTAGACCATTAGACATACCGCTTACAACCTTTTAGAGAATATATGGTCTATATGAGTACTTGTTCATTCCATTTGGACTCACAAATGTGCAAACAGTTTTCATGGATCTAATGAATCATGTGTTCCACCCTTATTTGGATTCTTTTATGGTTGTATTCGTGGAAGATATCTTGGTGTACTCTCACACTCGACACGACCATGCCACCCATCCTGATATTGTACTGAGTACACTGAGAGAGAATCAGTTATATGCTAAGCTCTCAAAGTGCCTTTTTTGGATGGACCAGATACACTTCCTGGGTCATATAATCTCAAAGGAAGGAGTTGTAGTGGACCCAGAGAAAGTGAGAGCAGTGGTTTCTTGGGAGAAACCTAACAACGTGTTTGAAATACGAAGTTTCTTGGGGATTGTTAGACACTACATGCACTTTATATAGGGCTTCTCTCACTTAGCAGCGCCGTTGATGGGTTTTTCTAAGATGGGTGTGAATTTTGTTTGGTCGGAAGCTTGTGAGATATCCTTTAAGGAGATGAAGGGAAGGTTGACATCAACACCGGTCCTTATACTTCTAGATCAGGGGAAGAGCTATACAGTTTACTGTGATAAATCAGGTATTGGGCTGGGAGCAGTGTTGATGTAGGGAAATTGAGTAGTTGTGTACGGGTCTAGGGAGTTGAGGCCACATGAGAGGAATTACCCGATGCATGATCTCGAGTACGCTGCAGTTGATCATGCGTTATGTTGTTGGAAAAATTATCTCTTGGGAAATAATTTTGTGGTGTTTACAGACCACAAAAGACTGAAATACATCTTTACCTAGTGTTATTTGAACTTGAGACAATGAAGGTGGGTTGAATACCTTAATTCCTTCAACTTTGAGCTAGCCTATACACCTGGAAAGGGTAACACAGTTGCTGATGCACTAAGTAGGAGGACTCAGATACATGCCGTGTAGGAGGCCAGTGGTGAGTGGAAACTTATGGCTTTATTCTCTTAGATGAATTTAGAGGTGCACAATAGTCAGGGTCGAGCATATATTTCATCCTTATCTATGACTTCTACCCTCCTCAATAGAGTGAGGATGAGACAACTATCGGATTTAGAAGGCCTAGTTACACAGGAGTCGGTGGGAAGTGAGGACCCTCCTCCAGGTTGGACGATAGGAGATGACGAGGTACTACGTATCCAGGGATGAGTGTGTGTTCTAGGGGATATATGCGTGGAGTTGATGCGGTAATTTCATGATTTAGCTTGGGCAGTGCATCCCGGAGTTACCAAAATGTACCGTGACATGAGACGTCAGTATTGGTGGTCGGGTATGAAAAGATAGGTAACTAGTTTTAATACGAGATGTTTCACCTGTCAGCAAGTGAAGGCGGAGCATCAGAGGCTAGCCATACTATTACATAGTTACCCATTCTAGAGTGGAAATGGGATGTTTTCACGATGGATTTCGTGACTAGGTTTTCGTGGTTACCTCGAGGCAGTGATGCTGTGTGGGATGTTGTGGATAGACTTACGATGGTAGCTCACTTTCTTCCAATCAAAGAGACCTTCTGTGTTGATGAGCTTGGGAATTTTTATATCCAAGAGTTTTTACGTCTTCATGGGGTCCCTCATACTATCATTTCAGATAGGGACTCCCATCTTATGTCTCGTTTCTGCCAGATTTTTTAGAGGGCACTGGGTACACAAGGGCTTCTAAGCACGACTTACCACCCACAGACCGAAGGCCAGTCAAAGCGTACAATACAGGTGCTGGAGGACATTCTTCATGCATGCGTCTTAGACTTTGGGGGATCTTGGGAGAAGCACATACCCCTGGTCGAGTTTTCCTACAATAATAGTTTTTAGGAAACTATTGAGATTGAACCTTACGAAGATATATATGGTAGGCCATGCCGATCACCATTGTGATGGTTGGAGGAAGGTGAGGTAGCTTTTATGGGACCACATCTCATGCAGGAGACTTTAGAGAAGGTCCAGTTGATTCAGAAAGCGGATAGCTACTGCACAATCTCGTCAAAAATCTTATGCTACTCACCGCAGAAAACCCTTGAAGTTCATGGTGGGGGATCAGGTTTTCTTGCGTGTTTTATCAAGGCCAGTACACAGATGGATCAAGAGATATGGTAAACTTTCACCAATGTATGTGGGGATGTTTGATATTCGAGAGAGAGTTGGGTCAGTTGCCTATCGGTTTTAATTACTACATAGGTATAGGGCCATGCACGACATCTTCCACATATCTCAACTACGCCGTTATCCCTCAAAACCATCTCACATTTTTTAGCCCGAGAAGGATGAACTTCAAGTTGATGCATCCTTTGAGGAGCATCTAATTCGTATTGTTGATAAGAGCATGAAGGTTCTCCGAGGCTGGTCAGTTCCTCTCGTACAGGTGCTATGGCAGCATGGCCGAGTGCAGGACGAAACGTGGGAGCGGAAGACCGACGCACATGCTCAATGACCATAGTTGTTCATAGAATTATCTTCACCACCCTCGGAAGGGAAAGTAGGGGACAAATTGCTTTTAAGGGGAGAAGTTTGTAAGAACCTGGTTCATATTCTTGAGGTACGAGATTCTTCTTTCCCTTTTCCTTAAGTGTTTTTTTAGAAAATAAGGAAAATGGGGAGAAATCCCAAAATCTGCGGGTGCATGCCATGTAAATTCCCACATGCCATGTTCTTTGGCCATGCGGAATGAGTACACAGGGCCTGTAGTCCTTTCAGCGATGAAGGGTGTAAAAACTAACTACACGTCGTGTACTTAGTATATACACATCGTGTAATCAGTCGGTAGGTGAATAGTAAGGTGGTGGGAGTAGCCTCCAGCAGAGCTATAGTACACGTCGTGTATTCAGAAATACACGATGTGTAATCATGTCGACAGATGAACAATAAGGCGGTGGAATGTGGCTTCTAGAGGAACAGATAAAATTATGGAAAGTACATGCCGTGTACTTGAGTGTACATGTCGTGTAATTATGTTTTTTTAAAACAGGAAGTATCCACCACTTTCAATAGTGAAATATTAGAATGCCAGGAAACCATGAAAGAGATGTCCGATCTATGGAAGAGTTCCTGGCCGAACATCGGGACTCCGATTCCTTCGCTGACGATCACATTTGGACTGCGCGGGTATGCCCTTCCCTCTCCTTGTGTGTTTCTTTCCAAATCATTTCTCGAGTGGTTTTTATTTGAGTTTGAATGGGTGAATGTTTATCCTAGATCTACATCATTCAAAAACGATTTGGGAGGCTTCATTCATGTATATCAATTAGTGAAGATCGAGGTAGGTGGTCTGGTGTTTATTTCCATCTGTTGAGTGTTTTTGTGTAATGTTGTGCTACGCACCCATGTTTGGGGTGGCATATGGGTGAGGCCTTGACTAATAAAATTCCAATAATTGCATAGGTAATTTAATGATTATGTATAAACTGTTGTTTTGGATTGCTGATTTGATCCATTTCCACCCCATGGGTACGTTCCCTTGTCTATCCATTTGTCCAGGATACCCGTGTGTATGCTGAGATTTAGTATGCTTTGAATTTTCTTGAGAGGAAATGTATACATAATTACTTGCTAATGCATTGGGCTCAGCCCGGTTACTTTCTTAGCCTGAGGGAAGTGTTTTTTATCCCGAGGGAAACTTTTCTTATGCCTGTGGGCAGTAGCTTCTGTGCATGTGGGTGACATCTCATATGCCTGAGGGAAATATTCGTTATGCTTGGGGGCAGTCACCTGCTGGTTTCGATTATGATTACCTGAGGGTAAGGATTTTCATGTCTACGGACAAAATTTACTTGTATATTCACTGTGGTTATTTATTATGTTGAACCTAACAATCGAAAGCATAAGATTGGCATTGATAAACAATTAATAAAATGGAAATGTAAATGGTAGGAGTGTTTACTTTTGAGTACTTCATAATTTAGTGCATTTCATTACTGCACACAACTGTTGCACATTTTCACAGATAGTTGGGCACGAGCCTTCGGTGGTTGCCTACTAGGATTTATTTCTCACACCCTGTTTGGGTCATGTCGTGGGCCCAGATAGATTATATTAATGCAGGTGTGGATAAGGGCAAGGATCCCTATATAGGTACTTTATTGTTGCAAAGGATTAGGAGAGCATGGGACCAAGCTTAGGCTTGCGATGCAGCTGAGTTTCTACTGTACTGTTTTGTTTTTATTTACTATACTTGTATCTTGTACTATATTATATTTGATTGTAGTGTATCCTGTTTTGACTGCTTTCTTAGGTTAGTACATATTTCATCAGCATATGTATATGATTTTTTCCATCTTTTACTTCTGTACTATTGTCCATTACCGCTTAGTATTTTTTACTATTTCCGCTTTTAGTATGTTTTTTTATTTTCTACACTCCGATACATTTTGAAAAATTAGGGCATATTTTCCCCACTATCGGACCTAGGCCCTCACTGCTAGTCGGCAGCCTCTGGCGTTTAGGGAAATGCACCAAAGGTCATGTGACCAAATGGGTTCGGGGCACCCGTTGTGTGGCACCCGGATCCGGGACATTACACCCATGGTATTTGCCCATGGATTAAGGCACATGGAACACCTCATGTCAAAAGATACTGTACACAAGTCAGCCAACCTGTAATATTAATTATTACATCATTATGATGTCATTAAACTACTGAAAACTCAAATATGTATTTTTTTCTATTCATGAAAAACTCAAGTAATTTAGAAAAATCCAAAAAATTCACCCTAACCATTTTTTGACGTGTAGAATTTAAAAATGAACTCTATTTTTTGAAAATAAATTTTTATGTATTATTAATTTAATTTTTAAATAAAATCAAATGTAATTCAAAGAAATAACAATTTAAAGGTATAATTATTTTTGTATTACATTGAAAAATTAATTAACATTTAATTATCTTATTACCTTAAGAAAATAAAATATAGTCATTATTTACTATTTATAAGGGCTGTATTACTATTCATTTTACTAAACCTAAGGGTATGTTAATATTCATCAAAAAATAAAGTCTGTTCTATTAGACTCCAAATGAATTACTAGTCACAACTACAGATGACTATTTTTTGAAATTGAAAACATATATGTGGAAAAGTTATGTTTAATGGATAATATATAACATTATCCTATAATGTTTTGTTTCACAAAATACTTATTGCTTCATGCAATATGGGTTATCTAATGAATAGAAAGTATTTAAGAGAAACATACCATAAAATGTTTGGGATGTTATATTATTCTCTCCCTTGAAATTTTCATCCTCGAAAGTTTATATATGAAACTCACCAAAAATATGTGGGTGATTCTTTTTCATATCATCCCCAAGTTCCAAGGTTTCTTCCTCTATATTCTAGTTTCTCCAAAGAACCTTTACTAGACAAGTTTTCCAATTTCTCAATACCTTCTCCCTTGTGTCAAGAATCCCGATAGGCTTTTCACAGTATGAAAAATCAGGTTCCAACTCTATTTCTCCATAGTTGAGTACATATGCTAGGTCTGGAATGTATTTCTTTAATAATGACACATGGAACACATCATGAACTCTGGAGATATTTGGTGGCATCTCTAAACGGTTAGCTACAGAACCGATTCTTTCTAGAATTCTGAATGGTCCGATATACCTGGGGCTCAATTTACCTTTCCTACCGAACCTTAAGACACCCGTCCATGTAGATACTTTTAGAAATACACAATCTCTCACTTGGAATTCCAAGTCCTTTCTCTAGTTCTTAGCATAACTCTTCTGTCTACTTTGGGATTCCTTAATATGGGCTTCTATTTTATTCACCTTTGTTGTTGTCTCTTCAATAAGTTCTAGGCCTATAAGTTTCCTCTCACGAACTTCATCCCAACAAGTTGGAGTTTGACATCTCTTTCCATATAATGCTTCACATGGAGCCATTTGAATAATAGAGTGGAAAAAATTATTGTAGGAAAATTCCATCAAAGGAATGTATTGATCCCATATACCTTGGATGTCAAGAGAGTATGACCTCAACATGTCTTCTAAAGTTTTAATATTCCTTTCAGACTATCCATCAGTTTGGGGGTGATATCCAGTACTCATACGAAGCTCAGTATTAAAAGACTTCTAGATAGTTTTCTATAATTTTGATGTAAATCGAGGATCTCGATCCGATAAAATTGATAGAGGTGCACCATGAAGTATTAAAACCCCATTAATATAAAGTCTTACCAAGAGCTCCAGTGGAAAACCCTCTCTTATAGAAAATAAATGTGCTGATTTTGTGAGTCGATCAATAATTACCCATATTGCATCATCCCTTCTAGGAGTCCTCGGTAGTCCAGTGACAAAATACATCATAATGTTATCCCACTTCCACATAGGAATATGTAGAGGATTCATCACTCCTTTGGGATGTTGCCTCTCTGCCTTCACTTGTTGACAATCTAGACATCTGGACATGTAGTCGGAAATTTCCTGCTTCATATTATCCTACCAAAATTATTCCTTCAGATCTCTATACATCTTGGTGGTACTAGGGTGTATAGAGAAATTTGATCTATGGGCATCATCTAATAGTTCATTTTTTAGCTCAAGTACTGATGGAACACATAACCTCTTCCCAAATTTCAGAACTCTTTCTTCATACATGAAGTCAGCCTGTCTCCCATCCTTGACAGCATTAATTTTCTTATTCATATTCTCATCATCAGATTGAGAGCTTTTTATCTTCTCTAATAAATATGGTTTAGCAATCATTTGAAACAGATAACATGTTTCCATTTCCTTAACAATTCCTATATCCAAATTTAGTAGATCCAAATATATAGGATCTCTCTCAATCCTCATTTGAGTCAAAAGTCCATGATCATTCCTACTTAATTCATCTTCCACCTTATTCACCTTTACTGGGTGGTAGTGTATTGAAAAATCATAATCATTGAGTATCTTGAGCCATCTCCTTTTCCTCATGTTGAGTTCTTTTTATGTGAAAATGTATTTCAAACTCTTGTGGTCCGTATAAATCTAACATCTTTCTCTGTAGAGATAATGTCTCCATATTTTCAGAGCAAAGAGTACGGCTGCTAACTCAAGATCATTAGTTGGATAATATTTCTCTTGGGTATTCAACTATCTTGATGCATAAGCAATAACATTATCATTTTGCATAAGGACGTAACCCATCCCATTCTTTGATGCATCACTGTATATCACAAATCCATCACTTCCAGATGGAAGATTCAAAATTGGATAATTTACCAATCTTCTTTTCTATTATTTGAAAAATTCCATACACTCTTTTGTCCACACAAGATTAACTTCTTTACGTGTGATCTTGGTTAGTGGGTTAGCCAGTTTGGCGAAATTCTAAACAAAACACTAATAGTAACATGCTAATCCAATAAAACTACATACCTCACTTATGTTTCTTGGTGAGGGCCAATCTTTGATTTTATTTATCTCTACAGGTTAAACTAGAATTCTATCCCTAGAGATAATATTTCCAATAAAAGAAACAGATTGAAGCTAGAATTCGCAGTTGCTAAACTTCTTATATAATTTATTGCTTATAAGAGTTCTCAGAATAATCTGCAATTGATTCTCATGGTCTTCATAGCTTTTCGAGTATACCAGGATATCATCAATGAATAAAACGACAAAGTTATCAAGATATTCCTTGAAAACTCTATTCATTAAATCCATGAAAACATAGTGTGAATTTGTTAGTCCAAAAGTCATCACTGTAAACTTGTAATTCCCATACTTCATTCGAAATGCAGTCTTTGGAATATCGTCCTTCCACACATGCCTCTGATGATATCTGAATCGAAGGAAAATCATTGAAAAGTATTGAGCTCCATGAATTTGATGAAATAAATCATCAATTTGGGGTAGAGGGTACTAATGTTTTATTGTAATAGCATTGATTTCCCTATAATCAATGCATATCCTCATGGATCCATCTTTTTTTTGAAAAAAAGACCAAGGATCCCCATGGAGAAACACTAGGTCCAATAAATCCTTTGTCATTCAACTCATCTAGTTGTTTATTTAGCTCTACTAACTCCATAGTGGCAAGTCTATAGGGTGTCATTGATATAGGTCTTGCATCAGAAACTAAATCAATATAGAACTCAACTTCCCTCTCTAGAGTATGTCCAGGTAAATCCTATGTAAAAGCATCAATGTACCCTTGAACAATTTTCACATCTTCAATTTAAATATTACTTTCCTCGCCCATTGATATTGGTTTATCTTCCTATCCATGTATTGCATTTAGTAGAGCTATTGGGCGAGGTTCTAGATAAGAATATGGTGCTGATGTTTCTGCCCTAAAGGGAAAAGATTCTACACCATTTTCAAAAATTGTAACATGATTCTTCTTATAATAAATCTTCACATCATAATTTGATAGCCAATCCATATTGAGAATTATATCATATTCCATCATTGGTTTGATGATAATTTTAGCAATTAAAGCACATTTTGGTGTCTATAGGGGGACTAGTCGACATGCATTTATTGTAATGATACATCCCCTGGGAGTTTTAACTGACAACTCCTTTACTAAATCAAACTGTACATATCTAATTTTCTTGGAAAAATATGAATATATAAATGAACTTGATAATCCAGAATCAAAAAAAGTGGTGGCTAAGTTTGATGAAACAATTAAATTACCTACCACCATGTTATTAAAAATTTCAACCTCTGCGGTTGTAATCACATAGGCTCTCCCATGTTCTCTTGGCTTTTTCTGAGGCATGTTTCCTTGGATCTTAGGAAACTCATTTTCATAGTGTCCCATATCTCTGAAATTGTAGCATTGAATATCATTGAATTATTTCTTCCCTTTGCATTCATCAGATCGATAACCCTTTTCTCCGCAGTAATAGTAGACTCCCATGCCTTTCAAGTATTTCCCGCGATGATTCATTCCACAATTATCACATAATGGGAATAACTTTTTTCCCTTACTCTTATTTGAGGCTACTCCTTTTCCTTTGTTATCAGACTGCCGCTTCTTATCTTGGTTTCCTTTGAAAATATTTTATCTAGAAAATTCCATCTCTTTTTTTATGGCACTTGATACAATTTCATCATATGATGAAAATGATTGACATGCCAGTTCCCTTCGATGAAATGTCTTAAGACCTTCAAAGAAATGATCAATCTTTTCTACCGAGTCACATACGTAATCTATGACATACCTTTCTAGACTTCTAAAAGTAGCCTCATACTCTGAAACACTATCTTGTTCCCTTTTTTTAAGCTAAATAATTTTCTCTTCTTTAAGTTCATTTCTCACGAGGGAAATATTTTTCGAAGAATATTTCCGTAAAAGTCCTCTAGTACATATCTTATATTTCTTCTTCCTTTGGGGTATTCTAAATCAAGGACCACCATTGATTAATGTTTCCCTTGAGAAAATATACTACCAGTACTAAATTTTCATTTTCATTGTATCTTAATTCCATGAATATCCTTTCAAGAGACTTGATCTATTGGTCAGCAGCCACTAGGTTAGTGGTCCCGCTAAAATATGGGGACTTCTGCCTCATGAAACGATCCATCACAGGTGTGGAATGGTTATTCCTTACAACCTGAGTAAGTTGTCCCAATATAATTATGATTTGATTTGATCCAACCATGACTGTGTTGACTTGCTCAGTAGGGAGATCCCTACCTTGCCCACGAGTATTGATTCCCCTTCTTCCATTAGACGTCATTTCTAAATAATGGGATACACTAGATTAGTTCACTAATCTCAAATAGAAAATCACTCAACATATATTGAAATTCTATTCATAGATAATCTTATAAACATGGTTCCTCTAAGGAAAAATTTACATTAAACACCTTCATAATGGATTTTAAAGAAAATCTGAATTATCCTAAGCATATCCCCCAGGAGTTTTGTAACCAAGAGTGCAGCAAAAACCGTTGTCGTGCACCAGTTCCAGTTCAAGTCTAACTCAAAGCGTTGTTTTCTCGTTTTACCAATAGCTACATCTATGTCGGAGCCACTTCTATATGCCCGTATCCAGATAGGGACGTATTGCTTAGAAATATCCACATAATCTATTCCTTACCAAAATACCAGGATGTTCATTTTTTTATCCTCAAATACTACATTAGGACTTTGTTCCCTACTATACATTTCCTACTCTAGTTTCCATGTTTCCTACTAAACTTCCTCTAATACAAACTATAACACCCCAAACTCTCTAGAGCAGAGTCAGTGCATTACTTGTTATATTGGAATGATTATAAGGAATTAAAATCCCAAAGGAATGATTAGTTTAGTAGTCTTGAAAAAACTAGATACATAAACACAACTCAAATTACATTAGAGAAGGTTACAAAATACAATACATAATAAAAACTAAAAACTACATCCATAGGAACTCAATAAATGATCTCCTATTCATCACCTGATGAAGGTTGATAATTAAAGGGGTGAGATAAAATTCTTTTTAAGGGTTACAAATAGCTGAAGCATGAATCAATAATAACTGAATCATAAACAAATATGGCATAGCGAATAAATGAAAAACACATGCCATTAATAAACAGAGAAAGGGTCTGCATCCATAGATTTTTTAATAGTGAAAATCCCATGGATAATAATAACTGATAATGAATAAAGAGAGTGAATAATAATTGGAAATCATGTATCTAGCACATGAAACCATAAAACCATTAAAACGGTTTAGTTCTGTGGGTATAAACCCATCTAATTTTTGAAAACAAACACGAAGGGTTTGTCACTAAACTGATTTGTCTCATGAGACTTACCGATGCATCGAGAGGCTATAATGGGCCCCACCTACAACTTCATGTCCAAAGGATTCATTATACATTGATTCAGTACAAGAGAAATATTCCTTTTTAATATTCTTATAGAGTAGAGTATACAGATTTATCAATATTTCCATAATTAAAATAATGTTCCAAATAAACACCGTTTTTTAAAATGGTATAAAGATTAGAAAAAAAAACATATCCATGATATGAGATTATGGATATTTAATATAAATATAATTTAAAATGAAACGTATCTCAAATGGGTAGTAGGTACACCACATAAGGATTATTAGGTGCACCATACAAAGTAAGTCAAAACAAAATAATAGTTGTGACAAGGTCTCTTACCACAATGTAATCAGTTGAATCATATGACCGGAACATAATAACTCCCAAATGAATAACTATATAACATGAATATAAAGAGAATCATTCTATTATATATCAAATGTAAGTACACATATACCACATAAAAGAAATAAGTGGTGAACCATGAAATTCTCATATAAATGAAAGTGAGACGAGAAACCCCTTACCTTATGCTCCAGTGTGTTCTCAGTTTTTTTAATTACCTGAATAATAATATTTAGATTAATTAATTAATAACTATAGAACCTAATACACATGTAATTGATTTATTATAACATTATTAGGTTCATTCATGGCCCTTTTATGGGTTTAATAGGTTCACTTTTCTTGTTTTGGAAGCATTTTATTCCTTATATTTTAGGATTCGTTTACTTGTATTCATGAATGGATGTTTATTTGAAATGTGGTTAAACATTTAGAATTATTAATATATCTTATTAATGAAATTGAGGAGATATAAATGATTTTATGTTATATTCCATGATGATGATTCATTAGGTAAATGTTTATTATAAATATTTGGATTAACTTGGCCTTTTTGTTCATAATGAACTTATTTTGTATTATAATCCTATATTATGAGTGTTTAAGGATTACAGAACATTAATGATATGAAATACATATATTAATATCTGTTTCAACCATTAAAATGGTTTCATGACCAGTAATGAAGGATAAAGTGAAGAACGAAACTCTGTCGTCCACAAAGGTTATAAATTGGAACCTCATGGACATTGATTTCATTTATAAAAATAAAAGGAAGGGAGTAAGGATTTTGATGATAGTTCATTGATTCACATGATATAATTATAGTAAAAATATGATACTTGAATTTATCATGGTCATTTAGATAGAGGAGGTGAGGAGAGAAAAATAAAATAGAAGAACTTGTAAATAAAATAAATGGTGAGAAATCCCTTATGAAAATTCAGCAGCCTAACTACATCGCTTAAAATTTCATAAAATAAAATGATGAGATCAAAAGGGTATCTCATCATATTGAAATAAAAAGGAAATTAATAATAACACATAAAATCAAACCCCAACATATGAGAATGAAAAATCAAATAGATAACATAAAGGAAGTGTCGACTAAAAGAAGAGAATGAAGGATTCCCTTACCTTGTAGAGTAACTCCTAGATCTTAAAGGATGGGACCTTGGGGTATTAAGTACACCATGGGAGGAATTCTAGGGATGTAGTACCACCAGAGCTTTGTGGATATTGAGAATGTAATGAATGAAAATTAAGGGGGGGTGAGTGGGTATTTAAAGTAATTAAGTGAGAGTTTTTTTAATTAAAAAGGACACCTCGTTAGGGGTTTTCGCAAAACCATGGGCTTGTCCAGGGTATTTTCCCATAGTTTAAGCCACTTGGGAAACCTCATGTCATAAAATACTGTACAAAGGTTGACCATACCTTTATATTAATTATTACATCATTATGATGTCATTAAACTACCAAAAACTCAAATCTGTATTTTTACTATTCATGACAATTTCAAGTATTTTAGAAAAATCCAAAAAATTCACCCTAACCATTTTTTAACATGTGAATTTAACAATAAACCCCATTTTTTTGAAAATAATTTTCTATGTATTTTTAATTTAATTTTAAAATAAAATCAAAGTTAATTAAAAAAAATAACAATTTAAAGGTATAATTAGTTTTGTATTACATTGAAAAATTAATTAACTTCTCATTATCTTATTACCTTAAGAAAATAAAATATTATCACTATTTGATATTTATAAGGGTCATATTACTATTCATAAGGTTTTGTTACTATTCATCAAAAAATCATGTTGTTTCTATTAGACTTCAAAAGACTTACTGGTCACAACTCTAGATGACTGTTTTTCGAAATACAAAACATAGAAGTGGAAAATTTATGTTTAACAGATTGCATATAACTTTATCTTATAATGTTGTTTTTCACAAAAGACTTAGTGCTTCATGCAATATAGGCTATCTAATGAATAAAATTATTTAAGAGCAACATACCATAAAATGTTCGAGGTGTTATATAATAAATTAAACTTTTAAAATAGCCTAATATATGACATGAATATCTCATGACTTCCCAATATGCATCATTTGACTTGTATGAGTGCCTGACATGCAGCATATACTTCACATGGGTACCCATTATAAAACATGATTCTCTAAGGAGATTCCATACTATGAGATGAAATTTATGGAGTTCCTGATATATGAATTGAAACTCAAAGGGGGTCCCTGATAGATGGAGTTCCATGGTGTCAGCATATCTCGACCCTTTTCATAGGTCTATTATCACCATCATCGCATGTCATGCCCAATCCCCCTCTTAGGTATAATCATTTAATGATGGTCCATCTATTTAAAACACCCCGAATGGCTCCTCCAATAAATGTAACATACATACATACAAGTTGGTTCATATATGGAATGTATATCAATATGAGAAATAAAACAAAAACTCATAACAAAAAGTGATCATAATCAAACATGACAACAAGATCCATTAATATCACTAAAGGAAAAAACACGACATAGGGTCTCACTAGACCAATGCCCACACCCAAATGTGATATAATTAATCATGACATATAATAGTCAATCACAAGAATCATATCATGGAAAAATGTTCTTATGCGATCCCAATAAGGTATGAAACATCCTACCACAAATTCGACAATGTCACCGACATGGTTTAGCCACTATGTATGGTTCAAAATCTATAGTACAAACCTCAAAAATCAAGGAAACCACATCATTGGAATTGTTATCATAGTTTATGACACATCAATGCTTGAGGTTCATCAATGTATCCTATAACAAAAACCATTTGTATTTCTTTTAGAAGAAATAAAATATTACTTGAGAAAATAATTTCTCCTTCCTGGTTAATTTTTGAATAATATTTTAATGATGACACATGAAATAATAATATTCTACTCATGAATAATTTTAAAAAAAAATTTATAATATATAAAAATCTCTAGATTAATTTGATATCATACAAGGATGTTCTTTAATAATAAATATTTTATAAAAATGAACAATTATCCTATAATGTTTTTATAATTATCCTGTGATTTTTTTTGATAAATTATACTTTTAAAATTCAATATTATTATATTTTTATAATCCATATATTTATAGTTTGATACACTCACATAAATATTTTTTTATAATTTCATTCATTATAATTTTATAATTGAAATCAATTATCATTTGAAAAAATCAATAATTTATCCCTTGATAATTCAATGTAATTATCCCTTTAAATCATATATTTTGATATTTTTTAAATAGATTTTATCAGTTTAAAATCATAAAATATTATATTTTTTATATTTTATTAATAATTATCATTTAATAGTTATGGTATCATAATTTTAAAAAATTATCCATGAACATTTGATGTGATCATATTTTAATATGACCTTTTGATTATTCCATTAAATTTTCATTGGAAAAAATTAGGGTTTATTATTTATTTAAATTCTATGTTCCCAGTAATTTTGATGATAAAATAGAGAATGAAACAAAAAATTTTTTTAAAAACATACATACATCATCTTCCAACACTCATCAGGACCAATAGGGAAATAAGAAGTAATGCCATCCATAGGAAGGAATATACTGCACAAAATGGATCCTAATCCAATAAACATAAACTTTACCAATAATGATTAAGGATTTTCAGGATCCAATGGGAATAATAGAAATAACGAATGAAGAAAAATGAATTATTTTTTTAAAATAGATAAAATGTTTATACCATTTGTAATGTAAAAACACCACATTTAATCTTCCATTTCACATGAATATTGTTGGTTCAATAATTAATTTTATCAAATTAGGTTTCTAAATGAATCAGTTTTGAAACATGTGAATTGGGTGATTTTGTGGAAGGATATGTGAGTGGGGGGGGTCAACATACAATAAGAAAAAATAATTTTAATATTTCATATTATAATAATAATAATATAATAGGGTAAAAAAATTACCCTACTATGATGTTCCTAAACACCTAATGTGTTATGTCAATCATATGGTAAAACCCATATTCTAGAAAAATCGTATGTAACATCCTAACCCGAGTTCCAAATAAGAGTGACCTAACCCAATTCACTACATGACCTTCAGTGGGACTCCATGTACTCCAAAGGCTTGCGAATAAAAATGACAGTCAGATATATAACATAGGGATACTATACCCTATTTATAAAATCTGAAAAATAATGTAAACAAATAAATAATAACCGAATGATAATAATCATATAACCAAATTCCTTACTATTGTAACAAATAAAAATATCACATGGTAATACCAAAATAAGAATAAAAAATTGAAGACTAAAATATTATATAATTCCTTCCATATATGTGTCATGTTTTTTAATAAAACCAATAAAAATAATGACACACTGACAACTCCTTTGGAAGGTCTAAACATCATGTTTCATTCCCTCATCCAACCTCCATCCAAACAAATCCATCTATCATAGAGATGTTTCCTTTATCCTGTAATGTAAACATGATGCCTTTTCAGGTACCGATCAGGAATCCCAAGTTGGGTGAGAGTAAAAATTAGTAGGCCACCACCAATGATGTCTAAATCAATATCAATTTTATAATTGTGTATATAGTTTTATAAAGAAAAAAATAAAATAAATTAGTAAAACATATTTCATAATAACTTATTCTTTAATTAGACACAAAAATTTCTCGGGTTTACAATGACACCCAAACCACCAATGTATTCTTTAGCCCATTCCAAATTCTAAACCATCCCCAATGGATATCACATTTTATGATATCATGGGTGTTAATTAATCAATTCATTTCAATAAAACAATAAAAAATTGGTGCCTAGAAATGTAGCCTGACACCCGATGGGTATTTGGAGAAGTAGTACCTAACCCACAAATCAGTGATCACATGTTAATTAATAAATATATTAAGGGCATAAAGAAATAGTCTAGCACCACATGGGTATTTGGATTAATATCCCCTATCTCGAAACTCATTTCAATCCTATCATCACACCACATGGGTGGATAGAACATTCACAATACCATTTATCAAACAAGCACAAATCAATATTCAATACATTAAATATATCGACACACCCGATGGGTGGATAACTCTTTATAAATATCATGAATCACCCATTTCATAATTTCCCTTATTCTCAACATCATATCCAATGATTAAACTATTCCCAAATTACAATTCCAAAAAAAATCATTATAAAAAAACTTACTAAGTCATATTTCATTTTTCCCATTTTAAACTCATATCATTTTCACATGATGATTCAATTAATAAATTAAATCTAGAAATTTTTTTACCATCGTAGAGATTAAAATTTCAAAATTATATATATTAAATTTAAATCTTTAATATTGGAGTTGATATATAGACCACCCAACTCAAGATATTTGATGAATTCTCACCAAACAACAACCCTAAATTGATGTTTAACAATCATATCGATAATGAAAGAAGATATCAATCAATAAAACCAAGGACCAATATCAACCACAATCCCAAAACAATCAAAATTTTCCGATATATAATTAGAATAAGGAGAAATGAATGTAAACAAAGAAAAAATTATTACATGGAATGAATCAACAATTTTAAACAATAGAAGATAAAAAAATTTATCAAAACCTGGTGAGAGTCACCTGTTGGTTGAGAGAAAGAAGTCTTTATGAAGGAATGAAACAAAAATTAACTGCTTTAGACCATTTTATTTTCTTATTAGGGAATAATATAGTGTGTAATTATATTTAATGGTTTACATTGGAAAACATGTCAGTTTGTGTGATTTTATCTCGATTAAAATATTACATGACATGTAATTGTATTACACAACATGTAATTTTATTCATAAAATTATTTCAACTAGAATATTGTATATAAAAGATACAACCACATACAATTCCTTCTAAACAAAAATAAAACCCTCTATTATCCTAGAACAAAAGTAAAAACTGAAACGGGAATATACATAGAAAAATAATGGGATCTTATAATCTCACCACCTTACAATAAAACATCCTCAATCTATACTCCCAAGCATATTAATGATTCTATGGTGAAAAGGTTGAGCCAATGAGACTGTAAATCTACTTCCCTCACCAATGTTTCATCCTAAACATGACCATATTTACATTATACAAAAAAATATAATCATTGACTTTCTTCACAACATTTTTTATGTATGATCCCAAACACACATCATATGATCCCTAAAGAACTCATCTATCCCAAGATCAACATCACCAACAATGATCAAATGAGATGGGTCAGGGTGATACTGCTAATTTTGTGACACATGAAAAATAATGCACTGAACTGTACCTCTATGGAAGGGCCAATCAGTATGCAACTCAAAATATTCTCTCTACAATATTGAAATCTCCAACAAGCCTGGGTTCCAAAATTCCCTACCTTTAGATCCTATGGTGACCCAATCTAGGAAACACCTGAGGCAACACAAGACAAATCACTATAAAAATATCCGTTTACGAATTATACCTACTCTATGTCATATATATACATTTCTAAATATATTGAACCTACTCTGACGACTATTTCACAGACTCAATTCCTATTGCTCTGAATCACCTACCTCCATCCAGTATAGAGGCACTCTATATTTCATACATAAGTATCCTCAAATGATATTGATTGAATAGTCTTATGATTACTATTGTTACATGACATCTCAATGAGCACCAAGTGATTCTTCCACAACCCACCATATTCTAGAACGCATGATCAAATCGTATCCTATGAACATGTATGCCATGTCCCAACTACTCTTATTTTTATACATGGAAAGACATAATAATAAATTCTGATATACCAAGAACATTATTCAATCTTTTCCAGAAGCACATAGTGAAATGTGAGCCATGGACTGAAACTATTCTCCATGACACCCCATCCATGAAAACTATATCTTAAACATAAAAGTCTCTATTATATAGATTGAAATATTCTATTGTCTTCAGTCTGTCCACAACCACCCAAATAGTGTAATTCTTCTAAGGTAGCCTTCGGAGACGAAGCACAAAATCCATGGTAATGTTGTCCCAATTCCATTAAAAACTGTAAATGGTTGAAGTAAAGAACAAGGTCATGGATTCTCATCCTTAAACAATTCAGATGTGTAGCATCGTTTTACAATCCCTTCAATCTCCTTTTTCTGGATTGACCACCAATACTACTTGTTTATGTCATGATATATTTTGATCAATCTGAGATAAACCACTAACTTTCAGGAATGTAATTAATGAATCTTCTCCTCCCACATACACCTCAGAATAACAAAATGTCCCATAAACTATAGGATCTCAACCTCATCTATATTCCAATCAGAATGAGACTCCACACCTTCAAGTCTTTCTCACAAGGAATAACTCTCCAGATCTTTATACTACCTCTTACTGATCTATCTCAAAAGAGTTGGTTCAACTAATACTGATATGAAGGTCATATTATTCTAGCCCTCCTAACCACAATATGGATCACAACCAACATAGTCATCATCTTCTAGTTAGAAATATAATCATGGAATTCTAAA
Source organism: Viscum album (assembly GCA_963277665.1). Lineage (NCBI taxonomy): Eukaryota > Viridiplantae > Streptophyta > Magnoliopsida > Santalales > Viscaceae > Viscum > Viscum album. Next base: position 47,773,179 of record OY728148.1, read on the forward strand.
GTATGAGTTTTCCAAAACAATGTTCTAGGGGAACTATTTTCATTCCATGGAATATATTATAACTAAAAACATGAATTCAAATACTCAAAACATATACACTACCTAAGATTAAAATATATTTAGAAAAAGACATTATTTAATATATTGTGATCAATATACACATTAATCTTTTCTAACAAATGATAATTTTTACAACACTTCAAATCAAATACCACTACTACTAAATCAAGGTTTTGTGTCTAGTAATTATTTTCTCATGGCCTCATCTTCCATGAAACAAACACCAAAAATCGACCCTCATGCTTCAACAATTATCTTAGTCCTATCCTAGATGCATCACAAAAAACTATGTACTCCTCATCGAGATCATGTAGGATCATGTATGGGGAGGTATATAAGTTCATATTAATCTTCTAGAAATCATTATCACATGCTCTAGACTATTCAAAAATTACTCCCTTATTGGTCAATATTGAATGTTGAACTTCCAGGAGGAAACATTCCTAGATGAGACTCCAATAATAGTTCACTAATCCTAAAAATCAACAAATATCAAAAAAACATTCTTGGGATTCACCCAAGAAACCACGTCCTTTACCTTCTCTAGATCTACACAGAATCCTTCCACTAATATGATGTGGAATATGGAAGGTAACTAGTTAATAATGAATTCAAACAGAGATACCTTGTTGTACAGACGATTCTCTCTCTGTGTACTCATGACGACTAATATATTTTGGGAAAGATAGTCATGAGTCATAGAGTACACCAATATTCCATCAACAAAAGAAAAAAATATTGATGTAGCTATATATGTATGATATGGTTTGTTGAGGCCATAAACACCGACATAGTATTCTTCATCATTAAATTCATCATGAAAAACTCATATAGGTTATGCATTCTTCTAAAAGTAGTATATGGTATATCCGCTAGTCTAACTCTCTACGGATGATAAACTAATATCAATTAAATCATAGAGTAAATACAATACCCTATCAACTTGTCATTGAGATAATTGATACATATAATAGGTAATCAGTTCTTTACTTTCATCTAGTTAAACTGCTGGTAATAGAAATATAAATTGATGGTCCCATCATCCTTCTCAGAAAAAAACTGAAGAACCCTAGGAGATATACTTGGATTGATAAATAATATATCCATAAAATTTAATCGAATTTTATTAATATCTTGATCCTTGTTGGTGCCATTATATATGGTGGAATAAAAACTTCTATATCTCCATGCATGATCTCAATCATAAATTCAAAATCTCATTCAAGTTAATGTTTGGATAATTCCTCATGAAACATGACATTGAACTAGAACAATACAGGTGTAAAGACATCATGTTTCACACCCCCATCATAAAGATATAATCCTACAACCTAGGCAGTGATCTCCTGTATTTTTCAATGAACTAGCCCCATAGAACATGCCTAGAGAACCCACTATCCACGATGGACATAATTTTTACCGCCAGGAGACGTAAAGGTCAGTATCTTACATTGACAATCATTGTGGGATTGGTATGCTACTAAATTGTTCATACCTGAAATTAATTCATACCCTAACATATCAATAATGTAATTATCCCATAGAAAATGATAATACCCAACCCCGAGAGAACAACCCTTGAACTAGAAGATGTATCTTGATCGAACACACAATAGTGTATCGATAATCAGAAATATACTCAGGAAATACATCGCCAGACTTAACCTATTCAAATGTTTTGCAGATATAAATGAATTAGAGGAATTAATATCCAATAAAGAATTCCAAATTGTACTATCTATAATAATAGCACATATCACTATCAATGTTCTATCCTCGCTATCAACAGTATTAGGCTAAAATGCAAGAAACTCTCCCACCCCACATTCTTGTGATGTTATCTGGGTCCTCTAAGATTCCCCACTCTGCAGATAATGGAATTCATACCCATTAGTATCACATACACTTTTTGGAACCACCATGGCTAGTAGAAATCTAGCTTTTATACTCATATGGGGCACAAGATCCCCTTACATCACACCGATTATTCCTATATCCTCTGTCTCAACCCATAGGTCGAGGGTTTCTAAAATACCTCTGCAAGTGACACATAATTCCCCAATATTGGTACTCCACTGGTGATCAGGGACATTGAATAGGAATATGTCATAACCTACCACACTGGTGGCAGTATATATGGTCACATTTATGAGTAAATAATCCATCTTCCTAGCTACCATGTTTTCTATCTCCCTGGTTTCAAAGTGGAACTTCCTACTCATAAATGTCATACATCCTTGTCATTTAGAAGATAGAACCCACATTCCAATGGAATCCTTCTATTGGTTCCCCTTAGATATGAGATCCTAATTCACCAATTCTGAAAACATTTCAGTTGAAATCTGCTAATCTCTTACAAAATCTCACATTTAAGACCATCTTGAATATTTTTTACTACAGTGGACTCCTCACCTTCCAACATTAGAGAAAATAACTACAAATCCATAAAAATTACTTCATAGTCCATCAAAAACATGATTCATTGGGGAATCCTCATGAACTCTACTTTCCTTTATAGTTTGAGAATCTGAGGGTAAATGTTTTATATGATCATTTCTTGAGTGTCCTTTAATTCCATATTATAGTTCTTTCTATCCTGATTATAGATTCCACCCTAACGATTCTCTTGGACAAATAACATAATAGAAACTAGTTTAAATCTCTTCTAAAAAGGATTCTCTAGGTGGCCAAGGATCATCAGGATAGACTCAATCCAGAACTCAGTTTCCTCATGAAGACCCTCAATAGTGAATGTTAGAGGGTTCTACCACTAGAACTCCCATGTCATGTCTGACACAGTCTTCACAATCAACCATTGGCATGCTTAAATAAGCTTCTTAAAATGATCGAAGTTTGCATGGAACTTCTCTCTATCTTACTCACAATGAACTATTAGATCCTCTAGTTATGGTATTAGAGGAACATCTCATGCCATGCCCTCATGTCATCTTATCGGCAAACATCCTTATAGAGGCATATATCTATGATTACACACACACATATTAGAACCTATAACTAAACATTGTGATATTTATGAAATATGGATTCCCATAAATCATTAAAATTCATCTCCATTCATACCGCATGATCAAAATATATATACTATCACTACCCTCAAATATCCCTCACCTGGGTTATTGATACATATGAAAAAAAAATTCATTACTAAAGTTTCTCATTAGAATCCCATTTACCCATTTTAATTTATCACATCATTGATCATTTAAAGTTTATAAATTTCATATTTGGAACCATTTTGATTTTAATTTCATAATTAGTAAAACCAGTCCAATTTTAAACAATTCACCCCGTACCCAAAATTCCCATGCATACCTATAATAATGCATGTCATATAAAAAAATCATTTTCCTAAAATTATGAATGCTTTCAAATCTCTCATTTCATTATAAGAAATGATTAAACAATCTCAGAAAAATAATAACATCACATATGATGTGCACCACATGAGGTGAAATAACATTCAACTGTAACATCAAATATAAAAAAACATTAATCCAACCTTTATACGTGTAAATTCTTGCATAAATGGGTAAGCTAATCCAATTCAAGAGCTCCTGACCAAAGCCCGAATCATCTTAATCTCATCTCTACCTTTCCCAAATTTCAATACAAATGAAAATAAAATAAGACCATCCCTTGGATACCACTTTCAAACATCCTGACCTGGATACCAAATGATGGTGTCCAAAGCCGGTTCGTCACGTGACCATATTCATGGCTCCCCATACACCAGATCCTGTTGACTAGAAATGATTTTCAAATATATAAAAAGTGGAGACAATACCCTACTTATCAAAGCATTAATTTTTTTTGAAATAAATAGAAAATAACAAAATGATAATAACCATATAACCTAATACCATACAAAAATGATGAATACAAACATTACTAGATAATATGAAAAAAGGAATATAGTATCCAAGACTAAAATAGTAGATATGTTATTATATATATGCATTATGTGTCTAAATAAAACCCAAAAAATGACATCACATTGAAAGATCCCCAAGCAGGTCCCAACATCACTTCCGGTTCCCTCATCCAATCACAGCTCAGCCAACTATCAAAGGGATATTTCCCATGTACTATCCTACAAATATGATGTATATTTGGGTATCGATCTGGAAACCTAAGTAGGGTGTGATTATAACTAATTAGGAAACCAAAAATGACATCTAACCCAATATATGGTCTATAATAGTGTATGCAGTTATATAAATAGTCATCAGCAAAAAACCTATAAAACTATCATTTAATAGTGATAGAAATGACCTATATTAGCACTAAAAAATCACTAATAATGTGAGTGATGATAAAAGTCCATGAATTTTATAAGCACTAAAAATAGCTGATAAATGATTCATTTATTAGTAATAATAAAAGAAAAAATAAATAATACCTTTATCAGTGCTTTAAAACACTGGTAAAATACCCATTTAATAGTGTTGTAATTCTGAACCACTAAAGGAACCCTTTATAAACTCTTTTAGAAGTTCTGATAAATGTTTTTTTATCATTTCTTTTAAAAGCATTTATAAAGGTACATACTATAGTATACTATAACAGCACACTGCAGCACAACTGCAATGTCCTGTAACAGCACAATAAAACACCATAAACACATTAAATATCAACAAACATAAGACCCAATATATAATTAAAAAGAAATGAAATTTACATCACAAATACCTGAGAAAACACTATATTATAGATATTTCAATCATTGGTTTAAAAAAGTACATAAATAATAATTATTACATACATTCAAAAACAATTCTAACTATCAATGATACCACGATTTACATAGAATTTATTTATCTAACTGCCAACATTGCATGATTAGTTTTGAACAAACCACCACTACATGAACAAAAGAATACACCTATATAATAAAATAGTAATTTTTAGTAATAAAAAAATAAATGAATTAAACATAAATATGATATAATATATTAAATCAATAGAAATTGGATTTACTGTCCAAATTTCAATGTTACCTCGGTGATTGAGTAGTGGATTGAACTTGAAAGAAAGAGATAATATCCACACTATAGGAGTGAATGGTTTTGTGAGAGAAGAATTATGTGGATATTTTAGTGCAGAAATGGATGAAAGATGGAATGAGAACCAAAACATGAACAAAATAATACACCTAAAAAAGAAAATAATTATTATGTGAGATATAATAATAATAAATAATGTGACCATACTTATGAAATAATACATTAATTTAGTGGAAATGATTTTACTATGAGAACATAAATATTAAATTTTTAATTGGGAATTGGCTGCATCATTTCTCTTCCTTCAAAATAAATGGAGGTGACATGAGTAAAATCAATAAATGCACCACTACAGATGTACAAAGTTATTAAGGGATATGGAGTAAGAATGTTGAACATAGAACCCCAAACTTTAACTAAATAATCCACCTGTATAATAAAATATTTATTATGTAAGTAATACTAAAAGAAAATAAACAAAAAATACATATTAAGCCTTAAATTAATTCTATGAAGAAGGATTTTACTATGTAATCATCAAGATTACCTATATAGTTGAGGAGAGTTAGAATAATCGCTTGTCTTACCAAGGTAGTCAAGGTAACTTGAAATTAATTGATAAACACACCACTATAGGGTTGAAATGGTTTTAAAGGATAATGAGAATGAAATTTTGACAGAGAAACCCCAACTTGAACAAAAGTATCCAGCTATATAAAAAACAACTATTTTGTGAGTAATAATAAAAATAAATAAATTAAACACACATATGAAATAATACATTAATTCTAGGGAAAATGATTTTACTATGGAATCATCAGGACTACCTCTATAATTGGATAGAGATACCATCATTTCTCTTCTTGCAAAGGTTGTGGAGGTAACTTGAATGACAGTGGTAAATGAAATATTACATGGGTGAAATGTTTTTAAGGGATAAGAAGCTAGAATGATTGTCAAATCATCCCCAACATTAACAAAAGAATCTACATGTATAAGAAAACTTATATAATGTGTATAATAATAAAATTAAATAAAGTGAAAATAAATACGAAACAATACATTAATTTTACTAACATTGACTTTACTATGAAACCATTAATATTACCTCTGTGATTGATTATATGAAATGTTGTTTCTCAAAATTCAATGTCATGACACATGGAAATAAATCATCTAAAATAAAAAAACACTTAAAGGAATAATAAAAATTAAATCAACATTTCATTATATAATTTTTCGGTGAAATGGAGAATGTATAATGTAACATTTCCATTGCATCTATCCAAAGGGTTTACATAATTATACTTTGTTCTTATGAGGTATTAGTAACATCATCATGTGTGGAAGACATTGTCTTAATGAGTTGTCAAACATTTAATTTCTAATAAGTTAATACATTAGATAATATGTAATGTTATGAAAAAAACATAATATATTTAAAAAACATTTACCTTCTCATTAAACTATCTTTCCTTTTTAAAGGATTAAAGTATTCAGTTCATATTTCAAGAATAAAAATACACTATTTGTGGTCCCATCTAATGTACAATAAATTTTATATAGTGTGACCAGCATGAACTAATTGTGATTTCCTAATGAAAATTTCATCCTTGATTAAATTTTCATTTAAATCAACATGTGTTTTTGTCTTCAGCAATATAATTGGAGAATTCCTCTTTTTTGGATTATAGACATAATATAATTGAACTAAATGTGATGGAATTATAAATGTCTCATCTTTTCCCCCTTCGACACAGAAATTCACCATCACAAAGCCCATTTTATCAAATTTTACTTCATTAATATTGTTAACCCATTTTCAACAGAAAAGAAACACTTGGAATGTTTAAAAATCCAACTTGTATATTAGTTTGATAATACCAAAATATAACATATTTTCATAAATTGTATTTATATCCTTGGAAACAGATATGTGCATCGCTTCAGCCACAAGCATAACACCACTATTTTTCATCATACTGAAGTCATTGTATTCTTTTGTATAGAATGTATAACCATTGGTTACAAACCTAATGGTTATACATGTAATATTTTTATTCATTCTTATGTAAATCCATTGAAGTCATTTAACAATTATATTTAGATTTTAAGATAACTCCTTATTAATTTTATCTCTGAACTATTTTATATACTGTTGATTATGTGTATCTGATAACCATGTTTACACCTTTTATGGATTCAAATCACTTATAATTCTTTTGTGGGATTCATTGTATAGATCAAATTCTTCACTATTATGTACTATGTAAAGATGTGGTTTCTCACGCACTGTCAATGTAATTGTAACAACATCCCTTCCAAAAATCTCTTCTCCCCTAAGGCGTTCGCTGTGATGAAACTTTGAGAGACAGATGCTTTTGACATCTGATATGAAATTTTTACAGAATTAAATAGCATCTTCCCCAATATATCTCTCTATAATGAAACCTTATATACAACTTTTATTCTTGACATACCCTATCAAATTTTTCATATACCATTCAATGGGTACATCCATCTATAATGGATAGGACCATGTAGTTGAACCTCCCTAAAAAAGTGAACCATCAGGTGGACCATTATATCAATGAATGATGTTGGGAAGAACATTTATCATTCACATAATATGACTGAAATATACTTATTTATAATGTAAAACTTCACCGGGTCTAAAAAATTATAACACATGGCTTCGAAAAACAAGTATAGGATGTTTAATACAAGTAAACAATTTTGAGGAAGAATTCAATGGAATGAAACATGCATTAATTCTTGCATCAATATATCGAATTTTTGTGATTTTAGTTCTTATAACATAAAATAAGTCATTGACATGACATTATTAATATTTAATGAATACCACGTGGAAAATTTTCACTCCTAAGAAAAATGAAAATTGAAAATTTTCTTATCCGAATAGAGTGTATGATGATTGAGGATGAAAAACCCACCTATTACCCTTAACCGGTGCAAAATATTCCCTTATCCCGATTTCAATCAAGTCCAACCAAGAATTGATGCCATCGTTCATTCTACCATAAACATTTTGTAACATTTCAATAACACTGTCAAATAGTGTTTTTTCAACATGCCTGACATCATAAAAATTTATAACATATAAAAAATTTCAATATGGTAATTCATAGAAAATTTATCTCTACTTCCAAAATAATTTTGTATGTTTTTTCAAAAATGGTTTATAGGAAATAGTGTTAATCTTTTTTACTTTCTGGTACCATTGATCGCCCATTTCTAGAGATAGTTTTGTACCTTTTTCTATATTCTCATTAAATGATTCCATCTAGGATCTGTATTTATTTCATCGAGGAAATTTTTGTATGATTTCTTAAAAAATAGTCTTTGAGCAATGTTTCATCCAAACCGAGTATGTGCGTTTTTTCCAAATGGGACAACCCAACATGTCTTTGATTATATATCTTGATAAATTTATATATGAAGTGATTTCATTTATCATTCCATACAACATAAAACACAATGTGAATTATTCACTTCGATGAGAACCATACATTGAAACACATGTATCCCACATAAATTTCAGGCGTTAAATCAGTAGGGCCCAATAGAAAACAATATCATTACTCAGTTTCACTAGTCTATATATAAGCAGATACACCATAATGTATTAGTTCTATATGCATAACCACAACGGAAAGTTATAAATCACCAATATGATGGGCCATGTACTATGTGTACTTCTCTATACACCAAAAGGATATATTCTATCTATAGAAAATGAAAGATGAATGTTTCTAGGCTCATCTCCAAATTCATGAAACTAATAATCAATTTTTTTCTTCTAAGGAGAATATATTAGATGATATAGGTTCCCATATTTAATTCTTGTATCTGCATGCCATGATAATTGTATCATAGTTTCCTAACAACTATATATTCTTTTAAACCAGAGAATGATATGAAAGTACCATACGAATTTTGAAGTACATGATTTGTTTTTCTTATATCAATATTCCCCTTGCATAGGGAATTTTATGTGTGATTCATAGTCCTTTCGAAACAATATGAAATCAATTAGACAAGATTTTATTTTTAGAGATAATTTCCCATGAATGTATCATTTTTTTATCATTCTATGATTGGCATGGTAGGTCATTTTCTCCTAGTAGAATATATTTTAGAATAATATTTTACTCAGTAAAGTTGGTTTCACTCCATCCATTTTCAGCATTCAAATTATATAATTTCAATACAACTAAAAATGTTGTGTATTTAGTAAAAACTATATATAATGGTTTCTTGGAAAAACTATTTGTCACTTCAAAAAACATTTTACAATCTTGAAGGTCATCTTCAATTGCAATTTTCATTTCTTCAATGCATTCTGCATCATCATTTACAAAGGTATTCATATCAAATGATTCAGAAACCATAGTATCATCCAAATCGATATACAAATTAATTTTTTTCCCTATTATTTGTCCAACATTTTTAGCTTTGATATCTTAGATGATAAATTAAATGTTATTCTAACTCATCCAGACTAATTTGAATTGAATAAAAACAATTTAAACCTGGAAAGAGGATTTTAGAAAGGGTGTATTCTTGCTCTCTTGAAAAGGTGATGAAATACTTAACTACATCATCAAATTAGTTCGTCAAACAATTAGAATGCATCCATTCTCAATTCATATTCAACCGATTAGGTTCATAAAATTTTAATTATATAAAATATATAGTCAAATACACATAATATATTCATTATCAAAAGTGAAAGATATAGATATTTCTAATAATGGAAATATGGATCATTTTTAAGAGAATATATGAGTGCCTAGATATTACAAATAAAATAAAAAGTGATGTTGTAATTTGAAAAAAATATAGGTAGATAAAGGTAGATAATAAATGATATTATCACAAAACATTAAAGTTGTAACAATAAATTTTTATAGTGTAATGACCATAGCCTGGATTTTCCAAGCAGCATCATGTCCTACATCGTATGCCCTATAACACACCTCATTGTCACTAAATGATGGTTTAAAATTTGGGTTTAAAACACCATAAATGAGAGGTGTCCCCCCCCCCTAAATAGACACATGATGTACCATAGGTCGAAAAAAATACTAACACGACCCTTGGGGCCAATGGACATGCAGACCCAAAGTCAACATTACTCGATACAGGTAAACCTGTTAGACAAAAAACTATGGAAATAAATGATAAAATAGAAATATAGACAAACATAAATTCCATAACCATATAAAAAATCATTAACTTATAATGCATAAGAAATATAAAATAGAAAAAAAATCATATTAAAAAATAATGTGAACTAAAGGAACCATAATAATTCAAAAATGTGAAGGCTTGAAGTGATAAAACCTCATGTTCTTATCTGGGGATGACCACTTTGTATTTTCTTCACAAAAAAACTATTAACAATATTGGATTCTTAGAGTAACTAGATATATTGATACATATAACCAATAGAGGAACATATATCACACCACTAACATGGTTCCTAAAAAATTTCATCTGAATATACATGTCCACTATATTGTCCGTGAAAGGTATCAACATATATATAATCCCTAGAGATCCAAAAAGGTTCCTCAAATTAGTATTCAATAAAAAATAATATACATGAAACTTTCTACACATTTATATAAATATATGAAAAAAGTATTTAGTAAAAAGAAATAAAAAATATCATTAAAAATGAATAAATACAAGGTTCAATGTCATATATAATCAATATATCATACAATGATAGTATATAAAAAAACTTACCACAAATTGTTCTATAAAAAATGGATCACAATCAAATCCTAAACAATAGATATTAATCAAAAGATTATAAACAAATCATTGAAGAAGAAATAAAAAATGAAACAAAAAATAAACAATAAAAATAGGAAGGCCTACCTCACTAGGTTAAAGAAAATCTATGACCGTATTTGGATGTTAGAAGAGATGTTCAGAGGCATTGGAGTGGTGTGATTCCACCTTAGATTCACCGAGGAGGAGTGATTCGAACTTAGATTCATCGAGGAGGAGCTCCAGAACTAGGTGGCCTCCGTATAATGCTTATATATCACGATAAGATCACAATTGGTTAGTGTTTTCAAAAATTAATCGCAACACTTTTATCAATGCTTACCAATAAGTGCTCACAACGTGGCCTTTTATCATTACATATTATATAAGTATTGATGAAAGGACTGTTTATCACTGCTTATTACTAAAGCACTATAAGATGATTGATATTTATTATTATAAATAAAAATGTTGTAAATATTTATATATACATAAAAAATATTTATAAATATAAATATAGTAAAGAAATAACATTTTACATATTTTTATTTTAATTTTTAAATTATATATTTATAATTATAGAAATATTTTTTAAAAAATATTATTTAAATCATTAAAAATATTTAAATAATTCTAGATAAACATATATATAATAAATATATATAAATTAATTAATTATTAAAAAAAATATTATAAATTTAACAATTATTTAAATATATATAATTATTTATTTTTAACTATATCGATCCTTTTAAAAAAATTTCTTATTTATAATTAAAAATATATAATTTTATAAATATAGTAAATTTATGTTTATAAATAATTTTATTTATAAATATATTTACTTCTAATATTTTTTTACAAATATATTTTTAGAATTATTAATGAATATCTAATTTTGATTGAATGCATAAATATATATATATATATGAGTGGAATTGAATAAATTAAGAATATTGTACACTTTAACAATATTTCAAAAATGTATATGTTTTATTTCTGTGTGCATATTATATATTAAAATGAATTGATTATAGGTATATGTGAAATCAATAGAACACAGATTTGATATATATTAAATTAAAAATTAAAAGGACATTAAATTATATATATGTCGAGTAATATGCAATTAGTCAATATTTTCATTTCATATTAATTTTTAATTATATATCATTATGAAATAAATATATGACAATTTAATGTTAAGCACATAAATAATTTTTAATATATAATCATATTTATATACGTTAATATATATTTATATGTTTAATATAAAAAATTTAATAAGATTATTTATTATAATTACATAATTAATAAAATGTATAATATTTAATAATATATAATCAATCAATTCATTTTTATCAATAATTATTTAATTAATAAAATTTGTAATTTTCTTAATAATCACATTTTTTATTTGTTTCATTATTTTATTTTATACGCACTAAATTTTCATTGATGAAATACATATTTGTCTGTGCTAAAGATAATGTGTTGATAAAGTGTACACTATATCAGCACTAAAAATAAAGAGCGATAAAAGATACCCTTTATCGGCGCTAAACATAAGGCATTGATAAATATTTTATTTATCACTGGTAAAATAATAGCACTAATAAAGTGTTAAATTTAAAAATTCTTTTCTTAGCACTGATAAATATCCCATTTATCCACATTTTCTTCTATCTCTAATAAATAACAGCACTACTAAAGCCCTATTTTGTAGTAGTGAAATGGATATCACATTTTCTTATATTATGGTTTTCCATTAATCAATTCATTTGAATTTGACATTCAAAAAACAGGGACCAAGGGAAGTAGTCTAGATCATTTTGGGTGTTTGGAGATGCAGTCCATATCAAACACCTCTAGGATCACATGAAAATTAAATATTATATAAGTGTCTTAGAGCATCATTCTAGCACCCCATGGTTATTTTGAGATGTCGTCCCTCTCCCCCAACTCATTTCAATCACATTGGCATACCCCATGGTTGGATAACACTTTTTAGTTTATATTCATCAAACAAAAACAAATTACAATTCCATATTTTAAATATATCAGGAAACCCCATGGCTGACTACCCATTTCACAATCTCCTGATGAACCCATTTCACAATTTTTATTATTCTCAATTTCATATCCCCATGATTCATCAATTCTAATATAACAATTCCAACCAAAATAATTTATCACAACATTTACCAATTCCGATTTCAATTTCCCCATATTTAACCTATTTTATTATCCCAATGAAATTCAATTAATCAATTAAATTTATAATGAAATAGCCGAACAAGGAATTTTCAATCTCTAATTGACAAACACATAATTATAATAAAAAATATTGGCATTGAAAACTATATAACCCACCTAATGAATCATGATGAATGGTCATCCATCCACTACTCAATTAATGTAGAACGATCAGATCAACAATGATATAAGAGATCTAGGACTAAAACCTAGGATCAAGAGCAACTATCAAACCCAGAACTGTCAGTAAGTTCCACCACTACATTGATTGATAGAGGATGAACAGTAATCCAAGAAAAAAGGATTTTATGAAAATCCATCCCAAATATGTGATGATCAGAGATATTGAGAACTCCGAAAAATAGATAAGAGTCACCCTAGGGTTGAGAGAAGTTAGAATGAATGAAAAAATGAAACAAAAATGAACTTCAAAACACCATTTAATTTGATGATATAGGAATTACAAAGCACGTAATTCCATTACACCTCATGTAATATTTTTTAATAGTTTACGCTGAAAAACCCATCACATCAATTGATTTTATCAGAATTAAAATTTTACAAGGAATATAGTAGTATCACATTAGGTTTAAATATTCTATAGATTTTTTCTCAGACCGAAACTTTTTTATAAAAGATTCAACCACCTCCAAAGCCTTCTTATCCAAAATTTAATCCTCTCCAACCCCAAAAAATATAAATTTGAAAAGGTAAAGTACCAAGAAAAATAATGGGATCATACATAATTTATCACATTCATGACTAATTTTAAAGGTATTTTTTATTTAATTTCTATTGTTTCATTGTTTAGGGGGTATCCTATGCATTTAGGTGGAAATGATGGGTTTTCAAATTTTTTTCCAAACTGTGAGCCCATTTCCAGATTAAAAAAAATATTCTAACTTTTATAACTCTTTAATTTTTCAATATTTTTCACTCATTCCACTTCAAAAATTTCCTTCCCTATCATATTAACAGCACCATATTAATTTGGACCCTTTATGAATCCATGATCTTGGTGTATTTGGTTTTTAATTTAAGGAATTAGGCCAGCCCAGAAGCCCATTTCCAATTTTAAAAACAAATTTTGTTTATTTAATAAATTATTCATTGTTTACTCTATTTCAGTTCTTACACCTCTAATATGATCCCAATGAACATATATGTGTCCCTATTCTATTCACCCCATATTTGGAGCTCATTTCCTCTGAGTATTAGGTCGAAATATCTTAAGGTGTCACAATTCATCTAGATTTGAAGAGGTGGATTCTTTACTTCATTACTCCATCAATTATTACTATTTTCCCCCATTTCAGTTCTCACATGAACTTCGAAGACCCATTATAACCTGACTTTAATTATTGGTTATTTTTAAATTCAGATTCGGGTGTATTTGGGGAGATTTCTTCAAGATACCTCAATTGAGTAGGTCTCCTTCATTATTACTCCAATTTTCTTAGCATTTTTTTCTTAGGTTTACTTATAATTATTTTTGACTTTACTAATGAACTTATAGTGTGGATTCTATACAAGGGTTTTATCTTCGATTTCTTGGACTTTTTGTTTTGTTTTTGGATTAATTATGTCCCTTAGGGTGTGGCGGTGCTGCAGTTGCATTTTCGCACAAGGGATTCAATGTTTTAACAATTTTGGTTGGCGATTCCATTTTGTATGCAATCTATGTGGATTATATTTCTTTGTTAATAAAATTTTAATGATTATTTCATTTGAATATTGATGTTAAAATTGGTGTTTGTGGAATTTATAAAGTAATTGAATTTTAGGTTCCATTTTTATCTGAAATTGGGGGTTTTCATAGAAATCATTTATCAGTTCAATTGATGATTACATATAAATACATAGTTGATTTTATTGACATTTATTAGAGCTGAAAATTATTTCATTAATTATCATCTCCTGTAGTTGTGTGAAGTTTTTCTTTGGGTGACGTTTGTCAAGTAAATGATTTTTAGGTACCAATTTAGTGTTAAATTGGGTGTTTTTCATGACTATTTCATGTCATGCCAATTAGGATTGTTTTATAACTCATGTTATGGATCTATAAGTATGTTTTGTTGCTGAAAAATTCATTTTTGGTGAATATGGGCATGCACATGGTGTTCAAAGTGGTATTTTAAAAGTTTTTTTTAAACATTGTTTGCTTTTGTGAAGTTGTTTTATTGAAAATCAAAATGTTTTATTCTTTATTTTAACTATTGTAAAGCCTGTATAGATACTACATTTTTGTTATGTTACAAGTAGTGGTGTATTTTATATTAAAATGGAAGTTTTTTTCATTTTGAAATTGTTTGAGCACAAAAGGGGAAGCTCGGGTACATAGGTGGGCGAATATGTACTAGTACAACTAGTGATCCGGAAGGGTTTTGTCCCCGTTTCACTGAAAAAATGGATAACAAAAACTCTAAATATACTATTTGGATGATTTTTGGGGACCACTAGGTTATGGGTATGTTCCCTACTAGTGGACCGTGCATTTTAAAAGATTGTGACATGGATACTTTACACTGAGGTACGAGGTACATAGGGCCCAAGACTACCTAGTTCCTAGGGGTGTTCCCGGTTTTTGTGGTCATTAAATTTGTGGTTTTTACCGTTTTATTGTGGTGTTTTTGGATGTAAATTTCAATGGCTAACATATCCTATTCAAATGTATTAAAATTATTAATGTTTTAGTTTGAAAATAGTTTTCAATTGAATAATGCATTTCTTGGAATTTTTATCACCGCTTTTCTTTACATATTAAACCTAATTTCATATTCACCTTGTATTGATTACTATTTAGAATAATTGGGTTGTATCTTATTGGGATTATTCTAACACCCTACTTACACCCCTTGGGTGATTTTAGAATTTGTTATGTTTGACTTAGGGAAAGGAAAAGCCTCTAGTGAAGGCGGTTTGGGTTTATAGACCCCTCAAACAGTGCGGTGTTGTGGAGACAGCTCGAGGGTGAAGACCCCTTGTTGTGTGGAGTCTTTTTATCTGACTTTATTCTATTTTTATTATTATTTTGGGCCTCTTTTACTTTGTTTAAAACCAAGTATTATGTTCAAGAATTTCCCTATGTCTTATTTGGCATTGAAATTTCAGATTATTAGTATTGATTGTTTTTAAGGATTTATGCTTTAATACTCAAGTAAATTATTCCAAAACATAATTTATCGATACTCGGGAACCTGTGCCAGCCCATGGAGATAGGTAAAGCCATTCGGCCTTTGTAATGGGATGGATTTAATGTCAGTATTAGGGGTGATCAGATCTGGTTCTTGACCAAATGGTATCAAAGGGGGCAAATGTTATTGGGTTATATTACTATTTTGGGATGAGTCTGGAAATATAGGTTCTAGGAATATCAAAGATTGTGGTTTTGGTCTCCTGTAGGGTTCCTAGACCACACCTCTCTTGGAGGACCTTGAGTCACCAGGGTAAATTGGAATTGTTTGATTGACTTCACATCCAGGTGAGAGGTGTTGGTTTCAGACAACATGTGGACATTTGGAGGGGGTGGATTAGTTGTTTAATTTATTATTATAATGTGTTTATATTATTTATATTTTATGTATTTGATTAAAATTTTCTGAATTTTGGTATTGACTATTGTTTTTGTGACTGTTTCATTTTGTAGCAACATGCCTCCCCAAAAAGCTCTAATGTACCCATGAGAGGAAGCTGGATTGAGTTCTCCCACAAAAATTGATTAGAGACTTGTTGAGGTCATGATATGTGCTGTCCAAGACCTAGGACAGGGACTAGAACCAATTTAATCTCTTGTTAGGGAGTAAGAGACAGTTCCTAGATAGGAAAATGCCCAGGAGTTCCTAAAAATGGGCCTCCCACCTTACGAGGTAGCATTGAACCTCTGTAAGTATAAGAATGGATCGAGAATATAGTGATCATGTTTGAGTTCTTGGATACACCTGAGGAGCTCATGGTGAAGTGTCCCTCCTATCTGTTGAATGGTACCAGTTGTAGGTGGTGGATTCAGTACATTAGACTGAGAAGAATGAGCAGATACAATGGAAATATTTCAAGGATGTCTTCAACGAGCAGTACTGCCATGAGGTCTTGGCATAAGCCAGGTCCCGAGATTTCGTGGATCTCTTTCAGGGGAATCTACCTTTGATGGATCATGCCAAAAATTTCATTTAATTGGTTTGGTATACTCTTTAAATTGTCTCCACTTACCAAGAGAAGGCCTAGAGGTTTGACAAATTCTTGCAACCAGATATATGATCCCATGTGTCCTTGTTAAAATGAGGACCTATGCTGAGGCCATTGAATGGGTGTGCATGGTATAGATTGATTGGAAGGCATGTATGGTTTCTCTGGATCAGTATCAGTATTGGGCAGTGTCATCTCTTTAGAAAAAAAGGAATCCAGAGGTAAATGTGAATAAAGGAGGTGGTAATTCAGGTCAATCCCCCAGGCAGTTTTTGTCTGTAGCTTCTGATGCAAGATCAGTAGTGTGCCACATGTGTGGGAAGATAGGGAACATCAAACCTATATTCTTACTTCCTCTAAGCCCATGTTACCATTGTAGAGGTATGGGAAATTTTTCAGTGCTTCTGCCGGGTGGCATGTCCACTTATGAGTGGGGCACGGTCAGTGGCTTCAATAGGTGTACCAGTACAGTCCTAACCGTCGAGGACTGGGGGATCTTGTTTTGGTGGCTATGGTGGTAGGGGTAGGTCATCTGTTGGGGAGATCCTATTAGGGGGAAAACAACTGACTAGCGGTCATCCTCAGGCAGTGATCAAGAATCCCCATGTGGTGGATCAGGCACCAGCTAGATCAGAGGTGGGACTGTCGATAGTTAGAGGAATCATTTTGATCGCATATTTTGTAGCTACAAATATTTTTGATATGGTTAAATTTGTTTCATTCAATTATTCCCATTTTTTTGACACTCTCAATTTACAAATTGAGTTGTTGTATATTGCGATGGAGTTAGTGACACTGTTGGGAAAGAAGAAGGAGAAGGGTCTCCGGTGCCCGTCGGGTGCGCTCTCTGTGTCAAGGATTTAGATAGAGGGAGACCTCTTGGTCATTTATATTGATCATTTAGACATGATACATGGAATTTATTATATAGTACACTTCCAGGGACACATCGATTGCTACAAGAGTTGATTGAGATTCATATCACCTTATGGGAGTCGTTAGGTTTTTCGGAGAGAATGGGATCCTCGGTCGGGTAGTGCAGGACCTCCACTCCCAGAGTTGGGATGTTTTATATTATAGTTATTGTCACTCGTTCTAGAGGATGATATTCCATCCCTTGAAGGTTCCCTACCTCATATAGTGAATTAGTTTCCTGAGATATTCCTGGATGACATTTTAGGTTTTCCCCCAAAGTAGGATGTGGAGTTTTCAATTGATCTCGCTTAGAGAACACAACCAATATCTCTACCCTCCAATCGCATGTCCCCTACTGAGAAGAGGGAATTAAAGATACAAATAGAAGACATGGAATCCAATGGATTCATTTACCAGAGCATCTCTCCTTAGGCCTCTCTTATGTTGTTCGCAAAAAAGGCTAACATACCCCCTGGTTGTGCATTGAGTACCAAAAGCTGAATAAGGTTACAAATAAGAACAAATACCCTTTGCCCAGAATAGAATATTTGTTTGATAATTTGAAGGTGGAAAATTATTTCTCAAAAAATATAACTTCATTCGAAATAACACCAACTCATGGTGAAAGAGGGATATATCCCTAAGACAGCCTTCCGGAAGAAGTACGACCACTTTGAGTACTTGGTGATGCCCTTCGGATTGACCAACGCTTTAGTGTTCATCATGGAACTCATGAATAGTGTGTTCTATCTGTATCTTTATTCATTCATTGTGCTATCTATGGATGATATTATCGTATACTCTACCTCTGAGGAGGAACACGAACATCACATGAGGATCGTTTTGGGCACTTTGCAGGATCCCCGCCTCTATGTAAAGTTTTCAAAGTGCAGTTTTTGGATCAGGGAAACAAGATTCCTTGGGTATGTTATCTCAGAGCAGAGGGTCTTAGTGGACCCCAAGAATATCAGTACGATCATGTAGTGGGAGAAACCAAAGAATTAGTTCGATATCATGAGTTTCCTTGGTTTGGCTGGTTATTAATGAAAATTAGTTTGGGATTTCCCTCAGCTTGCTTCACCGATGACATTATCACCCAAAAAGGGGTGACATTTTTGTGGGTCCCAGAATGTTAGGCATGCTTTGTGGTGCTTCAGCAGAAGTTGACTTCTACCCCCATGATTATTTTTTCTAAAGTCAGGAAGGGGTATGTGTTCTATCCTGGCGCTTCAGGTATGGTTCTTGTGTGTCTGCTTATACAGGATGATCATGTAGTGGCGTATGGCTCTCGAAAACTCTGACCACAGAAAAATAGTTACCTAACCCAAGACATGGTGTTAGAAGCGATGATTCTTGATTCGAATACAAGGAATCAGTACCTCTTTGGGGAGAAGTTTTTGGTTTTCTCAGATCACAAATTCTTGGCATATATCTTCTCACAGAAGGACCTAAACCTGAGGCACCGTCGCTGAATCGAGTACTTGCATAGGTTAGACTATTACATTGTCTGTACCCCAAGAATGGATAATGTGGTGGTATACGCCTTGAGAAAAAGAGTTCTAGTACAAGCATTGATGATTTCCATTTATGAGTTGACTTTGATGTGATTCCTTGTTCACATTCATGTGGAGACAAAGGAGAAAATTTGAGGTGTGTTCTCAGATAATGTTTAGTTAATTCTTTTTCTCTTGGAGTTGATTCAAGAGGAACATCCCAGTGATGAGATTTGTCTATGGTCGAGGTAGTTTCTTCATGGTAGGGAAATGTCCTTTGATTGGTCATCGTTTCCTAGTGGAATCATGTGCTTCAAGGGTTGTTCATTATTTCTATTGTCTTTATGGATGGTGGTGATAGAAGATAGCCACATGCCTTAGTAGGCTATCCATCTGGGTGCCATGAAGATGTATTATGTTTTGATTTTATAGTATTGGTGGCCAGGTATCCGATGGGGCATAGATGACCATTTTTTGAGATTCTACACATGCCATTAGATGAAAGAAGAGCATTAGAGGCCCTCTGGATTGCTCCAGCCATTACCCATTCTTACCTGGAAGTGGGATGATGTTTCCCTGGACATCATTGTGGGATGACCTCATACACTTCGTGGTAAGAATTATATTTGGGAGGTGATTGATCATTTGACATAATCATCCCAATTCATTCTGATCAAAGATACACCTAAAGTGGATGATTTGGTCTG
Source organism: Viscum album (assembly GCA_963277665.1). NCBI lineage: Eukaryota > Viridiplantae > Streptophyta > Magnoliopsida > Santalales > Viscaceae > Viscum > Viscum album. Next base: position 47,793,618 of record OY728148.1, read on the forward strand.
TTTGTATCATCATGAGGTGGTGAGACTCCATGGAATACCATTAACTTTTATCTTAGATAGAGACCCCCCATTTCACTTCTCATTCTGGGAATGCCTTCATAAGTCCTTGGGGTCTTAGATTAAGATGAGCATGATGTACCACCCTCAGACGGATGGTCAGACAGAGTGGGCGAATCAAATTTTGGGGGACATGCTCCATTCATGTGTCCTATATGTTGGAGGTTCTTAGGATATTCATTTGGGATTGGATTATTTTGATTATAATAACAGTTAACAATCATCAATTCCAATGGATCCTTTTGAGGAGCTCTATAATTTGCCTTGTCGGACCTCCCTATGTTGGGATGTGGTAGGTGCGACCTCACTATAGAAGCCGAGTCTGGTGCAGGAGACATATGAGAAGTTCAAATTGATTAGGTAATGTTTATTGACAGCTCAAAGTTTCCATAAATATTATGATGACCAGAGGTGTTGAGACACAGACTTTTATGTGGTTGATAGGGTATTCTTAAAAGTGTTCCCTCGTCTTGGCCATCGTCGATTGATAAAGCAAGGGAAGATAACACCACAGTATGTCAGACCTTTTGAGATCACCAAGAGTAATGGAAAAGTGGCATATAGGTTGGATTTACATTCCCAGTTGACATACATCCATGAAGCCTTCCATGTCTCCTAGTTGAAGAAAGACAACCTGGATCTGTCCAATGTGTTGAGTTGGGAAAAACTAGAGATAGAGCCTGACATGTTAGTTTTTGATAGGACAATAAAAATAGTGGACTACCAAGAGAATGTAAATTGAGGGAAGTATATTTAGCTATTCTGGGTTCATTGATAGTATGGTTGTGTTACACATGAGACATGGGAATAAAAGTCATGGGTTTAGGAAGAGTACCCATTCATTTTTTCAATCAATCATTAAGTAGACTTTTCAAAGAAGAAAGTCTTTCATTGTGGGAAGAATGATCACATACATGACTTATTTTATGGTTATTTTTAATTTAATTTCCATTATTTATTTTTGGGGGGGTTCCCACACATCTAGGATGAAATGGTGGGTTTTCAAATTTTTTGTCAAAGCATGAGACCATTTCTTGATTTAAAACTAAATTTTGTTTCTTTTATAAATCATTCATTTTTCAATATTTTGAACCAATTCCACATCTAAAATGTCCTCCCCTGATCTATTAACACAAAAATATTAATTTGGACACTTTAGAAATCCATAATCATGGTGGATTTGGGGTTTTATTTATAGAATTGGGCTATCCCGGGAATCTATTTACTTTTTTTTAAAACAAATTTTGTTTATTTAATAACATATCCATTTTTTACTCTTTTCATTGATTCCATCCCTCACACAAGAAAACTAAATCTAGGAGCTCCCTCAGTCAATTCATTCCTTCTTTTGAGCTCATTCTCTTTGCGGATTAGGTCTAAACATATTAAGGTGTCACAAATCGCCCAAATTTGAAGAGGTAACCTCATTAGGTCATAACTCCTTCAATTTAACTCTTTTCCCTCCATTTGAGTTCTCACATGACCTTCATAGACTTATTCAAACCCGAGTTGTATTTTTAGCTGTTTTGAAATTCAGATACTAGTGTATTGGGTGTGATTTCTTCATGATCTCGCAAGTGAGTGGGACTCTCTTATTTTTCATCCCATTTTTTTAATGGTTTTTATACTTTTTTATTAGTGTTTATTCTAATTATTCTTGATTTTACTAATGTAAAACAAGTGGGGACTTGAAACTAGTGTTTTATCTTGGATTTATTATCATTTTATTTTGGTTTTAGTCTTGATCAGTGTCCCTTGATGTTCTGTAGTGGTGCGATTGAAATTTCGCACAAGGGATTCAATGTTTTAAAAAAAATTGTAGGTGATTCCATTGTGTATGAAATCATTGTGGGATATTATTCTATGTTTATAACAATTTCATGTTTATTTCATCTAATTATTGGAGAAAAAATTGGTTTAGTGAAATTTATAAAGAAAGTTCATTTTAAGTGAAATTTTTATGTGAAATAGGGGGTTTTTCATAGAAATAATTCATTGGTTCATTTGGGGATTACCTATTACTACATAGTTTATTTTATTGAAATGTATTAGGGATAAAAATAAGTTTTTTAATGTTCATATTCTTTTGTTGTTGAATTGAAATTTGTATTTGGGAAATGTTTGTTATGTAAATGATTTTTAGGTACCAATTTTGTGATAAATTGGGTGTTTTACATGACTATTTCATGTCATTAAAATTGGGTATGTTTTATAAATCACGTTACGAATCTATAAAAATATTTTGGTCCTAAAAAATTCCGTTTTGGGGAATATTGGTATTCACATGGTGTTCAAAGTGGTATTTTAATGGTATTTTTGTGTGAAACACATTGTTAGATTTTGTGAAGTTGTTTTATTGATAATTAAAATGTTTTGTTGTGTGTTTTAAGTGGTATATAGTGTGTATGGAAACATTATTGTTTGTATTTGAACAGTAGTGGTGTTTTATATGAAAAGGTATGTGTTTTTATTACTGTAATTGTTCAAGAACAATAGGGGAAGCCCGGGTACCTATGTGGGAAGATATGTAGTTGTACGACTAGTGATCAGGATGAGGTTTCTACCTATTTCACTGAGAAAATGGATAATGACAAATCCAACTAAAATATGTAGATGATAATTGGGGACCACTTGGTGATGGGTATTTCTCTATTAGTGGCTTGGGAATGGAAAATGATTGTTCCATGGATACATTACACCGAGGTACGAGGTACATAGGGAAAAAGACTATCTAGTTCCTTGGGTTGTTCCCGGTTTTAGTGGTCACATGATTTGTGGAATTTACCCTTGTCTTATGGTTTATTTGTATTTACAATAAAGTATCTATCATTCCATATTCAAATGTGTTAACATTCTGAAATATTTAGTTTTAAATCTATTTTCAATTGAATGTAGTATTTCTTGGAATTTATCACCACTTTTTTTCATATTAAAAATGCTTGATTTTTTACCTTGTATTGCATACTATATTAAATCATTGGGTGGTATCCTATTGGGATTTTGATCACACCCTACTTACACCCCTTGGGTGAATGTAGACTTGGTTATGTTTGATTTAGGGAAAGGAAAATGCTCAGGTGAAGGTGGTTCGGGTTGTTAGACGCATCCTATAGTGCGGTGTTGTGGAGACGGCTCGGGGGTGACATCCCCTTATTGTGTGGATTCATTGGGGATGACTTTATGATGTTTTTGTTATTATTTGGACCTATTTTTATTTGTTTAAAACCATGTATTCAGTTATGGATTTTTCTTATATATTGTTTTTCATTGAAATTTCAGATTCTTATTATTGATTGTTTTTAAGGCTTTATGCTTTCAGACATGGGAAAATTGTTCCCAACCCAACTTTATTGATATCTGGAAACATGTGTTATCCCGTAGGGATAATTAATGCCCATCGGTCCTAGTCATGGGCTAGATTAGGTGCCGGTATTAGTGGCGACCAGATCCAGTTTGTGATATCAAAGGTCTTATATTTCTCATATGATTCACTATTTTGGAGAATTTCTCTTCATTTTTTAGAAAAATATACTAAAAATAATGAATAAAATACCATCATGATTGATTTGACTGAAAACTTGACACAAAAAAATGATAATTCACTCCTAGGATAAAAACCACATTACATATATAATAATGATCTCATAATTATCATTTGAGATTCCATTTTGGAGATATTTCATTTTTTTGGAAAAAATATATTTGAGTAATATAATATATTTAATATTTTTATTCCATCCACTTAGATGCTCTATGGTCCTCATAATATAACAATAATTTTATTCCTAACTCTGAAAATATTCCTCAGAACATTCCAATATTTAAAATTAGTGTTTAACATTTTATAATGTTTTTAAAACATTTATTATGTGATTTTTATTGAAAATTTTATATTTTCACATAAAAATGAATAAATTATTAACAAAGATTGTTTTATTATCATAAAAAGTAAAAGACATTAAAATTATTATAGAGATAGTCGATGTAAAATTAAATAATATAGGGTTGTATATACTAAATGGATCCATTAAAAGGTTTTGGTTCATGATGATTCAGTTTTGGATACATATAGATATATTAAGGGAGGCCTTCATGGACCTCATTTTAGAAATATTATTTCCATAGATGTTTATGATGGATCATGAATAAGAGATTTTGTAGAATTTATATTAGATGTCTTTTATGGTTGAATACATGATCATTTTTGTGGATTTGATCCATTTTTTTTCAACTGTTAGATAAAAAAGAGGGTCACAATGCATAGTAGTTTGTGATTTGATATCACTATGAGGTGAGGATATAGGTCATGAAATTTGACCTTACCTCATACCCGAATTTGGTCTATAAGGTACTCAAACTTGAGAAGGGATTGGTAGAGTATTGATAAAGAGAACCATTCCATTTATAGTTATTGTTACCTGAATTTTTTAAAAATAATTACAACTAGTACAATCACGAAGTTCATGAGGCCAAGTGTAATTGGACTACTATGTTCATATTACATAAAATGAAACTAAAACATGGAACCCTAAATTTATTATATATAATGAGATCTTGAAATATATTTGGCTCCTAAAAATATTTTGAATAATCTATGGAATACATGCAATTAATGGGTGATATAGAAATTTTGGTATAGGAATAAAGATGATAAAGATTCATAATATGTGGGTAAAATGTATAACATTAAATAATATTATAGAAGTTACATGATTAATCAAATATGGTAATAATATAAATAGAATAGTGTCATAAGATCATGACGACCTAGGAATGTGGAAATTAAAAAAACATGACATAAACTTAATTCTAAGGTGACTACTATGAGAACTTCATATGGCGGACAGAGTCCCATAATGTATTAGGTTCACTCCCTAATCCCATACATGATGTTTCATGAGACTAAACAAATTAAAAAATTAATTGGAGGGATATGTAATTATAGGACCAAAAATCACATTCATTTAATGTACATGAAGATTCTTTCCACATAATTATATCAATCATAGGTCATAATCAAAATAATTACCCAATAAATGATATGGGTTTCAAAATCCTATCTCAAAACATAATCAAAATAGATTCCTTTAATAAAGACATTCAAAGATGGTTATAAGGAACATATTAAACCATTAAAGGAAGAAAAAATAAGCTAGTTATGCATGTGATATACATACATATATATATATATGTCAAATTTATAATTATTGCATTACTTTAAGGAGAGATAAAGATAGTTAGAGAGAGAATATTTATAACCTCAACAAAAGGGTGGGTTAGAATGATCCCTTACATTGAGCCCAATTTGTTAAACATGTTTTATATCTTACTAAATAATTAAAATATGTTAATTATTTATTTGATTAAAACCTTTTTCAATTTTATTATTACTTTTATTATATGTTTACAATGTCTTATTTAGTTACAGAACCAATTAATTTCACGTCGGAAATTTTAATGATAAAAAGTTCATATATCTAAAATAAATTTGGTAATTTGAATAAGGTCAAATAGATTATTATTTAAAAAAATATATAATCATAATAAGGATATAATTATAAATTTTATACATGAATTATAATTTAAAAAAACCCATTAATAATGGTTATGAAAAATGAACTACATTACAATTTGGGAGATAGTAGGTCATATGTACGCACGGGGAATGTTTCCATTTTTTAATTATCATGACTGAAAAAAAGTAAGTTTTATTTTATCATTACATGAAAATTATTATATCATATATACCATATTATTTATTTTAATACATATAAAAAAATCATCCATTTTATGTGATAATAAAAATAATAATATCTCTTCATAAAGCAATAGTTTTCCGTACACATGATCGATGTAATCATTTATTTAATGGACAGTAATGTAAGATATTATATGATATATTTCTTTATAGGAATGACAAAAATTTAATGAGTATTATATATTGAAATAAAATAAATATTTATTACCTTCCATTTAATAAAAAAGTCAAAAGTTAGTGACATCGCTTTGTGAGGCTGTAGTTTGATGCACACATGGCCGATGATATAATTATTCAATTTTAATGTATGATAAGAATAAATATGAGATATTATTGATCAATATGTTTTATTTTATCATCATTATAATATATATATATATATATATATATATATAATATCATTATATTTGGACATGAAGTGGTGATGGAAAATAAATTACATCTGTTCATGAGGTAGTAGTTCACCATACACACGATCAACCATTTAATTTAACATTTGAGGGAGGTGATGGTTTTAGGTCATGGACTGAAAAAACCTATAATTATATATAATATTATTATTTTATTATTTAATAATGGTAAAATATAATTTTATTTAGTTTTCAAAGTTAATAAAATATTATTAATCTTTAAGCGAATTACCTATTCTTTAGAAAACTTCTATAGGTTTTCACAAAAATCCTTTGAAGGTTGGATTTACGATAAAAAAAATGATTATAGGATGAAGGGAGAGAAGAAAGGATGTAAATTTAGAAAAGATTTTTTAACAATTTTTTTTATTTAATTGTAAAGATGTGAGAAAATTGGATGATCATTTATACGTGGGGGAGATGACTCAATTACAATTTTGGAAAATTAAGATTTACACCCATTTTTTCACAAGACAAATTAATATGAAATGATGTTTTTTTAAAATTAAGAGTGATAATGTCAAAATGTCTCAATTAAATAAGTGTTATAAATGTATTGTGTAATTTTTACCTATTATCACTTTAGTTATTCCCCAGTTAGACTCGTTATTTTGTTAATCATGGTATATATATTTTACTATTTTCACTATTCATTATGGGATTTTTTTTAAAATTATTAGATAATATAATTTTTCAACATTAAAAATATTAAATCAATTTTTAAAATTTAAACTCACCAAATTAGTTTAATATAATTTAAAATTAAATCTATAGTGTCAAAAAATTAATTTTCAATAAATGTATTTTGTAAGGTAAAATGATCTCATATTAACTATTAAATAAGAAATAATAAATAATTGAATTAAAATTTATATTTATAAATATATAATATAAAAATTTAATTAAAATAATTTCTCTTTAGGATTAATATTATGTTATTTAAAATGGAGAATAAAAATGAACTTTAATACATTTTTCAGAAAAATGTGTTTTAAATCCTCAAAAAATAAGAAAAAATACTGTATAAATATAATTTACTTATAATTTATTAATTAAAATATAACTAAATAATAATTATAATATTATAAATATAAATATATTTTTTAATTTCTTTACATCAATTAAATAATTAAAAGGATTATAAAAAATATATAATTTTTAACATTTAAAAACATTAAATTTTTAAAAAAAAATCAATAAAATTATACCTATGTTAACATAGATATTATAAATTAAAAAATGATTCTAATTATATAAAATAAAATTTATAAATAGTTCGAAAGAATAATATGATATATTCTCACAAAAATAAATAAAAATATTTTTTTAATGTAATTTTCTTTTATAAAATTTTAGTGTTTATTAATAATATTATATAAATAAATTTATATTAGGTGGTACATTTATATAAATTTATTAAAGTAGTTAATTATATTATTATCCACCAATTTAATGTCTAGTTTAAAATGGTTGTATTTAAATAATCATGGGTTGTTTGGGTTTGGTGTTGCGTGTCACATATACTATCCAACATCATTTTCCCTTTTAATAACATGTGGTGTTTCCTTCTACACCCCATAATGAAATTTCCCATGAAATATCATATTAAATACTATGGTGAAAAAAACAAGGTTACTTGTTATTCATTTCTTATTCTATTCCTCATGTTTCTTCCTCAAACTTGTGGTTTCACCATAACACTTTGACCATGTGATTTTTCTTTTTTCATATAATATTGTCTTTATGATCTAATATAATCAATGGAATCTCGTATTATTAAATTACATTATAAAATGGCACCAACGTTGGATTATATACATATAATGTAAGAACACATGTTTTTTCGGACTGCATTTTTTTAGTAAAAATTTGATTTTTTGTTTTCAGATGCTTTTAATGGATTAAAATGGTCTTTTCCATGAGTAGATGATACAAGATAAGTTTTTAACCACTCTATTAGTCCAAGAATTTGTTGTTTACCCCAGAACATGATTTTGATGGAAATTATAGCCGATTGAATTTTGGTGGAATAATAAATAATTAATATTTATTACATTAAATATTTAATTATTTAAGTGGCTTCGTTCACCTATATCATTTGATTTGAGATTTTGATTGAGATTTTTTCTATTCCATTGAGTCTAGAATTTGGATTATATCATAGTAGAGGGATAAACTTGAGTCGGGTACCCGGGACGGACAGATCCCCTTTTTCTTTTTTATTTATTTTTATTTTTTAATTTCTCTTCATTAATCATCCTTATGAAACAAGACTCCATTGGATCCTCATTAATAACTAATAAGGGAGAAAAGGGGGGATGGTGAAAAATAGAGAGGTAAGGGAAGATTAGTATCGTCACGAAGCCCTTGATGTGCTGAGTGCGTATATGGAAACCATGGACGGTGAAATCATGTAATGCCTCTACGGTTTTTGGAAGAATTTAGGAACATTTATGTTGTTACCACATATCCTGATTAAACTTACCTTTTCATGTTTTATATCCTGTTTATGCTTGCTTGGGACCCCTTTTGGCCGAATCTATTTTTTGAGGGTTTAAATGGGGGTTTAGGATGATTTGAGGGTTTCCCATTCATGGAAACCTGTTGACACGACGTTTAGTCTAGGGTGAAACACCATGTGTTCTTATTTTTTAGAGAAGATGAAATTTTATGGGTTAAATTCAGTGTATGGGGTATAAACATCATGTATTGGTACTCATCCATGTAGCCGAGTACCCGATCATGTCAACCCATGTACGGGTACCCAGACATGTTGAGTACATGGATATACCCATTATGGGTGACACCTCATGTAGATGTACACATATTTTCTAGGTATACAATGAAACCAGTTGATGGACATGTGCATTTGCACTGTGTACCTGTTAAACATGATGTGTACCTGGGGATTGTACACAACTAGGCTGGCGGAGGTACATGCCTAGGTGTGGTAGTGGGAGTACACATCGTGTACCCATATACACATTCTCTGTACAGGCCTTTGTTATACATTGATTATTTTTCATGTCTTATTTCCCTGATGATAGTTTTGGACCCATTCATAGTTAATTCGGAGTAGTTTTCCATGTAGATCAAGATGGTGGAACCCATAGAGAATTATGAAGAATTCTAACCGGTGTTTTGGTGATTCTATCAAAATGGGTTGGTTCATCCACACTTTATTGAATTCAGTTGTTTCTAGTGATTGAGACATAAATGTAAATGAATGCTTTGGTGTTCTAAACAACCTAGTTGAGATACTGATCTAAGAGAAGCTATGAGATATCTCTCATGATATACTATTTTGAGGATGTTCCCCTTGTGAGATGTTACCATCTGGCCTATGAGGCCACAAGACCAGATGCTTCTAAGGATCCCTAGAGGGATTATTTATCTTATATAATGATCTTGGGAGTCCCTTGTAGGATCCATGAGCCTAAGTATCATTTCGAGGATCCAGTGTAGGATTTCTCTCTACCTTTTTAGCTAAGGATCCCTTGTAGGATGACTTCAATCATGTTTACATGGAGTATCCATAGTAGTACACCTCTCACTATTTGACTTTAGGGACCCAGTAGGTGCCCATTGTTTGACCGAACCTGAGTTTTATATCAGTTTTTTGTAGAGATGGTGTTCAATAGTACCTTTAGAATCTATGAACGACTATTATAGCTTGTGGGAAGATAGTTAGAGTGTTGGGTTGGGAATTTGGGCCAACCTCACTCATTTTCATTTTCTTGACATGGTTTTTCCTGATGTAGTGATGGTTACGAGAGGTGCATCTTGGTTGGGGGTTGCTAAGCCTGAAACAAGGCGGATATATTTCTTATAAGGATTCCCAAACATGATTCATGGGATCCAGCGTCCAAGAAATTCTTTTATGATGTTTTACTGGTGCCTAGAGGAATGCCTTGGATGGACTCGTAGGGTTGTGATTTGTGGTGGGGATGATTATGCACTCCTCATCCTCTGATTATTGGGTGGGTATACTCATGTATTTTGATTGAATGGATTACATTAGTAGGTATACTTACGTGTGATTGAATGATTGGTTTGATAAATTCCATTGACTCTTCTCCAAGTATCTGGAATGCGGTAGTGGACGCCTTGTGTTGAGTATGTGACTGGGGTTTTGATTTAGTGGGATGTCATGGGCCTTGCTACCCTGCTAATCCGGACTGGTTGGGATCACAAAGGACATGTGATGTTTCTATTATCATAAGGACCCAATCAGTGCATAAACAATGCTTCAACTAGGACTCCCATGTAATTCTATGTGAATTTCTTGGACGGTTTTCTTAGATCCGTCCCTTTGTGGTCTAGAATTATTATATGGATTCCATGGATGTGTTCCTTGTATCTAGACCTTCGTGGTCTACACATCTGATTAAATGGTGTGCCTATAGTGGTTGTGATAATTGGTTATAATACATGGTCATGGTGGATGTGTAACACCCCAATCTTCCACGGTATGTTTCCCTTTAAATAATAAAATATCTTGTGATGTTGGAAACTTCGAGATTCTAACACACCGGGACCAATCAAACTAGCCATTATGAATAGTAATATCCACATATTGAAATTTTTTAAATTTTATTTTTCAAAATGGACTTTATTTTTGGATTTGGAATATTAAAATTTTCTTTGGGTGATTTTTGGTACTTTTCTGAAAACTTTCAATTTTTTTATGAATTGTGAAAAATACTAAATTTTAATAAAAAATATCCATTTTAATATAAATAATTTATAGTGTTAAATTATATATTTTAATGGGTTTTAAGTATAATTAGATTATATTATTATCATTTAATAAAATTTAGTTCATTTTATGTAATTTCACATTTAAAATGGACATAAAAAAGTGTTAATCGTTTGATAGTTATTATTTCATAGAAACCCGCATTTTGTTTTGACAGAGGAAATTAATAATAAATTAATTTCTAACACTTTTGTGTTTTGAATTTGGAAAAATGGATTCCATATTTGGAATCAAGACTTCCAAATTGTGTATGTATATAAAGTTTATTTTTAGGCATTATGAATAATTATTATGATAAATATTTTATTTATCGTGGTTAAAGGGTAAATCCGATAAATATGGTTAAAATATAATATTTTAATAATATTAAATTACCCTAAAACGTGTCCAAACCATATTTACTGATACATGTCCGACCATGGGCATCCTTGGGTTGATTTTGGGACCCCATGGAGCCACTAAAAAGTGATAATTGCATTTATATTAATTAATTTAAAGTAAAGACAAAAATGACACAAACATATATCTTTTAATAAAATAATTTTTACATGTGGGTTTTTAAGTTATTGTATAGACTATAAATATTCATTTCAAATATAAAAATATTTCCTATATCATGGTATTTTATTATAATATTTAGACATCTTATAAATACAATTATTTATAACACAATAATGATGAAGTGTTTACCTCATTAATGAATGATTTAAATAAATGAAATTATAAACATTAAAACAATATCCAAAACCTGTCCAATTCTCATTGGATGATTTTATTTCAAAAATAAGTCATCATATAATTTCCTTTAATGTGTTTTGGACCTTTAGAAACCGAAAATCATTATATAATAAAATATTATTTTCAAACATTCTTAAAGAGCCCATCCCCTCCCTTATAAAAATCCATCACCTCTAACCCATAAATCCAACATCTCGAGCATCATGGATCATCCAACCTCATCCCAATTAATCTCCCTATATACCTATTTTCCTCATATAATCCTTACCTTAGGCCGAAGACACTTCAAGGGGCCTTTTGGTTTAAACCAAAATGAGTTACTCGATTTGAAGGTAACATCTTCTCTTAAGTTCTTTTCTTTTATTTTACTTTTCCAACCCACTAAACTAAACTAAATTTATTTATTTATTTTACTAAAACACAAGTATCCTAAATATAATATGATGTTATTATTAGGAATATGTGAACTAAACTTACACACACCTCCATCTAATGGGTATACAACATAATGTTCATGTGGACGGTGAACTACTGCCTCACAAAACGATGATTGTTAAATATTCTATTACCACCTCTTATGGTGGAAATTATGATGGAACTGTAATTATATATGATATTTATGATATTTATTTTACTTATAAGATTATATAATTATCTTTTATATCATACCTTCATTCATTTCATGTTGTATATATATACGATAATTTAATTTGAGGAAGTGTGGAATACCACCCCCACAATGTGATATGACTCGTTCATACCATACAAGGAACGTATAAATGATGATGTTAATGAAAATAAGTAACAAATATAATGTATTATATTATACTGTAATAATAATATATCAATGTATCCTTTGGTTTTCTTTCTTTTTTAAAATAAGAAAAATAAAATGAAAGTAGCGTTCGTGTGTACGTACGAATTACCGTCTCCACGAACACGATGAGATTCATTCCCCACCATAAAAATTCAAGAAAAATTTTTATTTGATTATTAAAAGTATTATTTAATAACATAATATCATTTTGGATATGAATCAAATAAAATCTATCCATAACACACATGACTTACGTAACAAAAAATATAAAGGAAAACGAATCAGTTAACACCCAAAACAATGATACTACTAAAATATTATTAACAAGGAAATATTATAAGATCATATATGATATAATATTTATGTATTTGGTTATTTTATAATTTAATAATAAGTATTTAACTATTATACAAGAGGTTAACATACCCTCGACCAAGGAAAAGTACAAGGTAAGGGTTAATTTCACAATCTCTTTATTATCCAAGCCTGTTTTTACGTAAGTATCTACTTGGACCACTTTATCATCCATGTCTGTGTTTCTTAAAAAATGTATTTCAAAACATTTTTACTATTTACTAGAATATGGGTTAAATTCATTTATACCATTTTTTGACTTTTTATTAAATGGTTTGAAAGGAATCATTCCGTCATGTTCCAAACAAGGTACTTTATGACCTTTTCGGCAAATTATGGAAAGAATGTTTTTTTAACTTATAAGGTGGGTGTGGTTACTCTATGTCATTATAACACCTCTAAAGCTTACCATAAAAGCTTATAAAAATATTTTCAAAATAAATGATTTATTTTATTATTACATGACTTTTAAATGCTTTCAAAATAGAATGAGATATTCCTCTCAAATAATTTTTATTTCATCTATGTCAACATCCTTTAATGGATATTATACATGATTGATGTTGATTTATTATGATAAAAATATTCTATATTGTATTGAAGATTTTTTGATATGTTTGATTGTGAATGTGTTATTTTTATACCATTAATGGTATATGGTTAACGTATTGACATTCTGTATGCTAGTTTTTATACGAATGTTTATGTTATGTTTCAACATTTTCATATGAAGAATGAATTCGACTATGTAAGTGATGGGTGGAGCCCGCTATAGATAATCTATGCATTGGTATCTCTCATGAGGCAAAATAGTGTCCTTGTACATGTCCTTGACAAAATCTTATTTATAGTCTTGGCAAGAGGCCTTGAGAATGTGGTTTTGATGTCTGGCATTATGTATTACATCCTTATGAAATTGGATATTGATATTGCATGTGATTATTCGACAAGTAGACTATCTATGTGAATAAGTAAATGGAATTATTTTACTTATATTTTCCATATTATAATGAAGTTTATGTTTAAAAGGATTATTTTTTAGTCTTATACATTTCCTTAAATGTTTATGCTTTTTTATGAAGTTTCTACTATATTATTATCATTACTGAGCATCGGAACTCACCCCTTTCTGAGTTTTATTTTTTCCAATATGCGAAGAGGTATTTATGGTTGACTTGAAGGGATAGGATAAGGGATATATGTGTATTTAATGTGGACAAAATGTTGTTGTTGTTTTTATCTTATGATGTAATGTAAAACTTATGTATTCATCTAGTAATTTCAGAGCTACTAAACTAATCGATCTTTTCAGATTTGATCCCTTGTAATCATGATATTTTTATGTAATAATGCACCAACTATGGATAACAAGGGTCATGTAATTAAAGTTGGTATTAGAGGAAGTTTAGTAAAATCCATGTAATCCAGATTTAGAAAAACTCTGATTAATGAACATTACCCTATTATTGACTTTGAATATTTATATAGGAGAACATCCTAGAATTTTGGTAATGTAGTGATTTTGTGTATTATCGAAGCAATACATATTTTTCTAGATACAATAAGGAAGCGGAGGCTCTGGAACAGATGTACCTTAGAATGAAAATGTAGATAAGGAGTTTTGGGGCTGACTCGAGGTATCATGATACATGACAATAGGCCATGCTGCACTCTCGATTTTGACACTCCCAGAGGATATTATTAGGATAATTCACATTTTCATTATAAACCATTATTATGGATTAATGAGTATATACCTTCTCAAAAAACATTTTTATGATTATGGATTATATCTATAAACTGTTCAATTTATGTTAAGTGTTTTACAAGTTTGGAATTATGTATTGCATTTCATAAACTAATCTAGTGTATTCCATTGTTTAGAAATGGTGCCTAGTAGAAGGAATGGAAACTATATCAATTTATGTAATCCATTTAGGTACTTCCCTCAAACTCAAGATAATTATTGTGGAGATGGTGATGCAACTGGTGCTGATCAGCTTATCACCATACTGGGACAACTAACTCCGGTTATGAATAATAACCTTACCCATATGGTGCACCCTGATCCAAAACACGGTGGATCAATGTTAGGATGCTTCATGAGGAAAAATCCAAAAAAATCAATGGGAATATAAATCCACTTGTAGCTGAGCAATGGATAAGTTCTGTAGAAAAAAATATTTCATGCTTTGGGGAGTAGCAAAATGGAAAAAGTTGATAGGGCAGTTTATCGCCTCTCGGGAGATGCAGCTCAATGGTGGTCATTAATTTAAAACTAAAATAAGTATAAATAAGTATATAATATGGAATGGTGGGAGTTTAATGATATTTTTGTGGAAAAATACATTTCTCGTAAACATTGATCAGATATTGAAAGACAATTTCTCTGTCTGACGCAAAAGGAGGATGAGAATGTCTCAATGTATAAGGTTAACTTTACAAGGATAGTAATAAATGGTGCAGATTATATATATTACCCAAGGAGTAATATTGATCTATTTTTTGATGGGTTAAAACCATATCTCTGTAGAGAATTAGTCTCACAATCCTTCTCATCATACGAAGATATTGTCTCATGAGGTATCATGACAGAAAAGAAATTCTTTATGTCTTGTGACATTAAATAAAATAAATAGATAAATAGATCTGTTGAACACTATGGAAATGGAAATAAAGGGAAGGGAAAAGTTGAATATCCATAATTTGGTAAATGTGGGAAGAAACACCCTGGTACTTACCTGAAGGGAATGAGTGTCTCTTACAAGTGGGATGAAAAAATCCACCAAGCTCATGATTGCAAGGGAAATAAAGAGGCTATCAATGTTGAATGCCAAAGTTGTAAAGAAATGGTTCATTATCAAAATTAATTTCCTAAGCATCAGAGAAACTTACCTTAGAAAAGTCCAAGGGAGCATGGTCAAGTTTATGAGATCACTACTACTGAGGTTGAAGCTCATAAAGACGTGGTGATGGGTAATTAAATGGTTTCCTCAAGTTTATCCAATGATTTATTTGATTATATATGATCACATTGTTTCATATCTTACAAGTTTTCTAAGAAAACTAGATATTTACAACTTTATTTAAAAAGGGAGTTATCATTCCAAACTCCTATGGGAAGTATCATTGTAACAATGTTTTGTGAATCCGCCATCATTAGGGCATATAAATGTTCTGTATACTCTGATATCATCATCATACCCATAATTGAATTTGATATAATACTCGTTATGGACTAGATTTCATACCATGATGCGAAAAATTATTGTAAAAATAATGAGGTTATAATTTTCAATGATGATATAGAGTACATTATCTTTAGAGTAGTAAAGTTGCCACATTATTCTTATCTAGATCCCCCTAGTAGCTCTACTAAATTTAATTATTGGGGAGGAATAGAATGAAATAACTAGGGGTGAGGAAATGAAATGTTAAAATAGAGGATATACCTATTGTGAAATAATACGTAGATGTGTTTCCAAAGGATTTACCTAGACGTCCTCTTGAATGAGAAATTTAATTTTACATTGATTTAATTCCTAGTTCAAGGCCCATATCAAATACCCCTTATATGATAGAAACTGTCTAATTAGTGTAACTAAAGAAACAACCTGAGGAATTGAGTAATAAGGGATTTATTTTTCCTTGCGTTTCTACATGAGGATCCCCTATTCTTTTTTAAGATAAAAGTTGGATCTATGAGGTTGTGCATTGACTATAGGGAAGCCAATACTATAAAAATAAAGAACAAGTTTCCCGTATCACAGATTAATGGTTTATTCGACCAACATGATGGAGCTCAATATTTTTAAAATATTAACCTTCGATCTAGATATCATCAGTTGTGTGTAAAGAAGAAAGACAGTCTGAAAACATCATTTCAAACCAAGTACAGACATTATGAGTTTATAGTAATGCCTTTTGGACTGACTTATGCACCCTCTATTTTCTGGGATCTAATGAATTTAGTTTTCAAGGAAAATAATGAATAAATTTTAGTGGTATTTATTTATGATATCTTATTTTACTCAAAATGCTAAGAAGATCATGAAAATCACATGTGCACTATTCTGAAAACCATTAGAAGAAATTAATTATATGGGATGTTTAGAAAGTGTAAATTATGGCTTAAGAATATTTATTTTCTTGTACATATTGTCTCTATGGATGTAATCTATGTTTATCCTTCAAATAACAAGGCATTCCAAGAATGGCTAGCACCGACAAGTATAACTAAGGTATGTAGTTTTATTGGTTTAGTCGGTAATTATCAGCCCTTAATCCAGAATGTTTCTGGATTGGCTAACCCATTAACCGAGATCACATGTAAAGGGATTAAATTTGTTTGGAAAAAAGTGTGTGAAGAATATTTTGAAGAACTGAAGAAGAGATTGGTCAATACTCTTATATTGACTCTACCCTCGAGGAATTATGGGTTAGATATTTATCATGATGCTTCAAAGAAATGACTTGGTTGTTTCCTTATGCAGAATGATAGAGTTATTTCCTATACATTATAGTATCAAAAAATTCATGAAAAAAACTATCCCACTAATGATTTTGAGTTATCAGCTATAATCTTTCCTTTGAAGATATGGATATACTACCTCTATGGTGAAAGTTTTGAGATATATATCGATCACAAGAGCTTGAAGTATATTTTCTCACAAAAAGAACTCAGCATGAGGCAAATGAGATCGCTCTAACTACTCAAGGATTATGATTTCACTATACACTACCACCCGTGGAAGGTAAATAAGGTGGAAAATGCATTGAGTAGAAAGGATCATGGAGTTTTGAACAAGATGAGACTTGAAAGGGATCCTATGTTCATGGATACATTGAAAAATGGACATGGGAGTAATCATGGAAGGTGAAACATCAATACTTTTTCAAATGGTTTACAAACCATCTTTACTATAAAGGATAAAAAGTTCACTGAATGATGATAAGGAGTTTTAAAAGAAAATTAAAGCTATGAACAATGGGATACTAATGTAATTCATATATGAAAATTGGATTTTGAAGTTTGGGAAGAGACTTTGTGATCCTGACATACCTGATCTAAAAAGGGAATTGTTGGATGATTCTCATAGCTCCAATTTCTCTATACACCCTAGTACCACTAAGATGTATAGAGATTTGAAGGAACATTTATAGTGGGACAACATGAAGAGAGAGATTGCTGATTATGTTTCACGATGTATGGTTTTTCAAAAAGTGAAGGATGGAAGACAACATCCTAGAGGATTCATACAACCTCTTCCCTGACATAAGTGAAAATGGGATGATATTACGATGGACTTTGTCATGGGGATACCAAATATTCCTAGAATAAATGATGCAATATGGTTCATTGTTGATCGTCTTACCATGTTAGCTCATTTTATTTCTATATGAGAAGATTTACCACATGAATGTCTGGAAAAACAATATATTGATGAATTTGTAAGACTTCATGGAGTACCCCTATCGATTATTTATGATCATGATCCCCATCTTAAATCATGATTCTAGAAAATTCTATAGAAGTCCTTGGATACTAAACTTTGTTTGAGCACCGCCTACCACCCTGAAACTGATGGAAAATCAGAATAGATTATTCAAACCTTAGAAGACATGTTCCGATCTTTCTCACATGACTTTCAAGGTATTTGGGATCAGTATTTACCATTGGTATAATTTTCCTATAACAATAGCTTTTATTCAAGTATTTAGATGGAACCATATGAAGAGTTATATGGAAAGAGATGTTTCACACCAACATGTTGGGATGATGATGGTGAAAGAAAACTCATAGGATCTGAACATGTTGAGGAGACAATAGAAAAGTTAAAGATAATCCAAACCCACATCAATGCTTCTCAATGTAGGAAAAAGAGCTACACTGATAACTGAAGGAAGGATTTGGAATTTCATGTTGGAGATCATGTTTTCTTGAAGGTATCTCTATGGAAGGGAGTTATAAGATTTGGTAAGAATGGTAAATTAAGTCCCAGGTACATCATAGAATTCAAAATTCTAGAACTAATTGGAGTTTTAGATTATCATTTGGCAATGCTGCCAAGCCTCTCTAATGTTCATGATGTGTTCCACGTATCACTGTAGAGAATATACATGCTAGACCCAATGCATGTAATCACCTATGAGGAAATAGAACTGGAACCTGATATGTCTTATTGAAAAGATACAATCATAATTATTGATACTAGAGAATAAGTGTTGTAAAACCGAACAACTCGTCTGGTGAAAGTTCTATGGAGAAACCATAAGATGGAAGAGGCAACATGGGAACCTGAGAGACTTATGATGAAGAACCACCCTAATTTTTTATGAAGTAATATTATAGAAATTTCAAGGAGAAAATTAATTTAAGGAGGTAAGAATGTAACACCCCAAACTTCAACAATATGTTTCCCTTTGAATAATGCAATAGTTTGCGTTGTACGTATCTTCGAGTTTCTAACACACCACAACCAATCAAACTTGCCGTTATGAATAGTAATACCCACTTTTTGAAATTTTATAAATTTTATTTTTCAAAATGGACATTAGTTTTAGATTTGGAATATCAAAATTAGCTTAGGGTGAATTTTTGGTACTTTTCTAAAAGCTTTCAATTTTTTATGAATAGTGAAAAATGATAAATTTTACTTTAAAACAACTTTTTTAATAGAAATAATTTATAGTGTTAAATTATACATTTGAATGGTTTTTAAGTACCATTAGATTATATTTTTATCATTTAATATAATTTAGGTCATTGGATGTAATTTCACATTTAAACTGGTCATAAACAAGTGTCAATCTTCTGATAGTTATTATTTCTTAAAAATACGCTTTTTGTTTTGACCACGGGAATTAAATTTAAATTAATTTCTGCCAATTATGTGTTTTAAATTTAGAAAAATGGATTTCATATTTTGAATCAAGAGGTCCAAATTAGGTAAATAGTTAACTTTTATTTTTAGACATTATGAATAATTACTTCGGTAAATAATTTATTTACCAAGTTTAAAAGGTAAATTTGGTAAATATGGGTAAAAAATAATATTATAATAATATTAAATTTCTCTAACACATGTATTAACACAATTTATTGATACATTTCCGACCATTTGCATCCTTGGGTCTATTTTGGGATCCCATAGAGCCAATTGAGTGTGATAATGACACTTTTAATTAATTAATTTAAAGTAAAGACAAAAATGACATAAACATATATCGTTGTGAAAAACAATTTTTACATGGGGTTATATAAGTTATCATCTCAACTATAAATATTCATTTTAATTCTAAAAATATTTCCTACATAATGGTAATTGTTTATAATTTTTATACTTCAAATAAATAATATTATTTATGACATAATACTGATGTAGTTTTTACCTCATTAATGAACGATTTAAATATACGAGATTATAAAAATTAAAACAATATCCCAATCATATCCAATTCATATTGGATGATTTTATTTCGAAAAAGAGTCTTATTATCTTCTACATTAATTATATTTTTACCTTTATAAACCTAAAATCATTATATAATGAAATAATATTTTCAAACATTCATAAAGAGCCCCTCCCATCCCTTAAAAAAGCCATCATCTCTAACCCATTACTCACACCGCTCAAGCCTCTTGACTCATCCAACCACATCCCAATTAATCTCCATATATACCTATTTTCTTCTTTGAAGACTTATATTAGGTATAAGGTAATTCAAGGAAGCCTTTTGGTTCATACCAAAGTGAGTAATCTGATTTAATGGTAACATCTCCTCTTAAGTTCTTTTATTTTATTTTACATCTCCAACCCCCCTACACACTCTTTATTAATTTATTTTATCAAAAAACAAGTATAACCAATATACTAGTTTGTTTTTATAAGATGGAATTGAACCACACTTACACACACCTCCATCTGATGGGTATAGAACATAATGTTTTAGTGGACAGGGAACTACTGCCTCATGAAACGATGATTGTTCAATCTTCTACTGTCACATCATATGGTGAAAATTTTGATGAAACTATAATTATATATGATATTTATGAAATTATTGAACCCATAATATTATGTAACTCTCTTTATATCATACCTTTATTCTTTTTGTGCTGTATATATATACGATAATTTCATTTGAGGAAGTGCGGACTCTCACCCCCTAAAGTGATATTACTTGTTCATACCATACGTGGAACGTATAAAATATGGTGTTAATGAACATAAGTAATTTATATAAAATATTATATTATACTATAATAAAAATATACCTATGTAACCTTTGGTTTTATTTCTTTTTAGAATTAAAAAAATGAAATGGAAGTAGCGTTCATGCGTATGTATGGATTACCGTCCCCACGAACGCGATGAGATTCATTTCCAATCGTAACCATTCATGAATAATTTTCATTTGATTATAAAAATTAATATTTAATAAAATAATATCATTTTTGATTATAATTAAATACATCCTATCCATAATGAACATGACTTATGTAACAGAACATATAAAGGAAAACAAATTAGTTAACACCCAAAACAATGATACTAATAAAATTTTGTTAACAAAGAAATATTAGAAGATAATATATGATATCATATTTATGTATTTGGTTTTTTTATAATTTAATAATAATGGTTTAACTATTATAATGGAGGTTAACTTTCCCTCGACCAAGGAAAAGTACAAGGTAAGGGTTAATTTCACAACATCTTTATTATATGAGGTTGTTTTTACATAGGTATCTACTAGGACATATTTATCATCCACATATGTGTTTATTAAAAATTTATTTCAAAACATTTGTACTATTTATTTGACTATGGGTTAAATTCATTTATACCTTTTTTTGAATTTTTATAAAATGGTTTGAAAAGAATCTTTCCGTCATTTTCTAAAAATGGTACTTTATAGCCTTTTCAAAAAATTAAGGTAAGAATGTTTTCTTAACTTATATGGTGGGTGCGGTTATTCTCCCTCGTTATAAAAAATTTTAAGATTCCCTTACAATATTATTATAATATTTTCAAAATAAATGTTTTCTTTTATAATTACATGACATTTAAATGATTTCAAAATTGAATGAGATATTCCTCTCAAATAATTATGATTTAATCTATGTCTAAATCCTTTCTATGGATTTTATACTTGTCTGAAGTTTATTAATTATGATAAAAATAATCCATATTTTACTGAAGGTTTTGTGATATTTTTGATTATGGATGTGTTATTTTTATACTAGTCATTGTCTATCATTGATGTATTAAAATTTTGAATTCTAGTTTTAATATCAATGTTTATGTTATGTTTCAACCTTTTCATATAAGGAATTCATTGGGTTTATTATGTTATAGGTGGATGCGGCTATATATCCTCGATGAATCGGTAGGTCTCATCAGACAAACTAGTGCCTTGTCACAAGGCCTTGAAAAAATCGTATTTGTAGTCTTGGCACGTGTTCTTGACATTGTGGTTATGATGTCATAAATTCTGTATTCCATCATTATGAAATTGGATATTGATTTTTCATTTGATTATTCGACTAGTATAATATCTATATGAATATTGAAATGTCATTATTTGATTTATATTTTCCATATTATGATGGATGTTTTGTTTAAAAGGCTTATGTTTTAGTTGTATACATTGACTTAAATGCTTATGGTTATTTATAAAGTTTCCACTATATTGTTATCCTTAATGATCATCTGAGATCATCCCTTTATATGTTTTATTTTTCATAGGATGTAAAGATGTATTTTATGGTTGACCTGTAGGGATAGAATAAGGGATATAAGAGTGTTCAAAGGGGAGAATTTTTTTTTGGTTTTTTTACCTCATGATGTAATGTAAAACTTATGTATGTATCTAGTACTTCCAAGGCTACTAGACTAATAGGTATTTTGGGATTTGATCTCTTTTGATCATGAAAATGTTATGTAATAATGCACTGACTCTGGGTAAATAGGGTCATGGCATTATAGGATGACACGTGTTTATTCGGCGTACGTTGTAGTGGTTAAAATGCTTTTTACAGGATTAACATTCAGCATATGGTATCATTCTTTATAGGATTTACTATCTGTATACAATATCCTTGTGGTGATTGGTGGTGAGTATGGGTGAACCCAAGAAGGATGTGTATTCCCTATAGTGACATATCTTTCTCAGATATTTCATGGAATTGGATGAATTCGGTATAAGTCGATTGAGATTATGGACCCAAGGATCGACTGTGGATGTGGTTTCTTGTTATTTGATTCTTAGATAAATTAATTTCATATTTATGTATATTTGTATTGTTATGAGACTATACATGTATACATATATAGATATGGACATCCCTGGTTGAAATCACCAAGTTTATAGGGATTACAGACTATAGGTTTGATTGTCGGTTCACGTTGGTTTTGCTTACCTTTGGGTTATGCCCTTGCTAGGCTGAGCATGTTTCTTTTCATACACTTATAGTAGCACAGTAACAAGATTCTTATTGGGGTGGCCTACTAAGATTATTTCTCACCCCTAAATGTGCACCTCATTGTATGGGTAGAACTTATGTTTTTTTTTCAGGATCAAAATTTGATGTATGTTGGATAGGTATGATGCCCATAGTTGAATGATCAAGCGGAGCTGATAACATGGTTCACCTGATCAAGCTCTCGAAGTTCAGCAGTGATTGGAGACCAGGTACATGGTTTGGCTCTGAGTCAGTAGTAGAGTCCTATAATTTTAATTTTAGTTTCTTTTGTACTATTTTATCTGTATGGTTGGCCCAATGGGTGACTTGTTTTTTATTTTATTTCATAGCTATTTGGGATTTTAAATAATTTTATATATTATTAAATCATGTTCTATTTTATTTGTTTATAGATTCAAAACACTGTTAACATTCCATTTTGTATGATACTTATCCATTTCCACTATTTTCTTACTCTGATATGAGGGAATAGTCTCCACACTATCACACCTTAGTCCCTCACTACTAGTCAGCAGGCTATCGCTTACGGGGAGGCACACATGAATACTAGTAACAATCTGACACTGGGCACCATTTTAGTTGCATCTAGGTAAGGTTGTTACAAAGTATAATCAGATGATTTCTTTTCCTGATAATTTTTATTTTATATATAGAAGACATGAGTATTAGGAATGTGTCAGAATATGTGATGGATATCAGACTGGTGCATCGAGAACACTTGTTCTGGTTGGAAGTATTGGTTTATAGGGGTTTGGTATTGTTTTTATGATTTATATAATAAAGTTTTATATTATTTCTCCTTGAGTGATGCACATGTTGTGTGGATGTTATGATTTTATATGGATCTCTTGATCTTATACATTTTAAAGAGGTTAGAGATGGATTATAACTCTTGGATGAAAAATGCAAGAGGCGTCTAATGCATCATATTTAGTATGTAGGATTCACATTATATAAACCTTCTAGTGTGTGAATTTAATAATAATTTAGGACTTTGGTCCTGATCACATATATATTTCACTTTGGTTTTAGGTCATGTTGATCTACATTGATGAATTTTTTTGTGAGGATGATGACTTAGTCCCCAAGAATTGGAGGTTCAGTGACCCTAGTAGGTCAATGTGGCATGTCATTCCCTTTTGCTATCACCCTTTTATTTGTTGTTTCATAGGTATGTGGTTATCTAGTCAGATCATTGAATATGATGCTGATAGATAGCAAGACTTTTCTTGAGAACAGGACCTCTTGGGGTATTTCTATATACAGAAAGACAATGAGTGTCAGTTTTGTTTCTCTTCTATGTTAGTTGTGAACTTGAGGGGTCATTTCCTTCTAAGGATTCATAGAAAGGATCAAGGACTTTTTGGACATTTTTTCACCATTCACCCTTATTTGTATTATCTTTACTTGATTTTGAAAGGCTGGATCATTTGGGTTAGGTGTTTAGATATAGGGAGCTTTAGTTTAAGATCGTACACTTATAGGTTGATGTCTATTTCATTCTATGGTAATCAAGATGAGAGAGGTTGGACAATCTTTTCTTATGTCTTTTTAAATAGTGATATTGGTTTTGTGCTCATTATGTGATCGAGTAATGGTAGGTTCTCAATTTTTTCATGATAATCACATTAATGATTTTAGATTTAGCTGAGTCACCTTAGGTTCATTTTTGAGACTTTATTAAATGGGTAAAACTGTTTGGGTGGCTAGCATGGTCGAACAGTGTTTCTATTGTCGATAATGCTTTCAGAGTGCTAGTAGATGCTCAGGACTGGAATGACTCTAGGTGATTTGTGATCATGGAATAAATCACGACATAAGTGTGTTTCCCATTTTGAATAGTTGTTCTAAAGAATATTCCAGCTTAATAAAACAGGCATTCCATGTATCAGAGTCAGTATTTCCTTGTGATGGAAAACTCATTAGAGTATGAGTCTCGTGGTAAAGATACATGTTGGTTTGCACATATTATCGATTGAATCTAATTTATGGGTGGCTGGGTGCAATCTAAGGAGAAATGTTTCAAGAATTTACATGGTATTGGACCCTATAAGTTTTTCTAAATGTTCTCTCTTTGGTAGAGATGAAATCATAAAAAGTTGGGGTTCAATGATATGGTTGTCTGCTGGCTGAATACTGGTCAGCTATGATAGGATGTGAACACGGCTCAGAGGGATCTATACACGCCTTTGGTAAAATATCATTGTACACATGTTAGAGACAATCATGCGTTAGGATGATTCATATCGAGTTTGATAAGAGAGTACAAGCCCTATATCGAGATCCTTTTCTACAAAATGTTTCTTCCTAGTTAGGAAGGGAAAATATTCATTTTGTGCTCAAAGAGCAATGTAAGGTAATCCATATGTTGGGGAGTACACTATGCACCATTTGAGAGTGGTGTATCTAATTTTTTGTTGAAGTCTGGATTTTTTTAGGGGTGTCTGGGCTCAGAGAATTCTTTTGAGATGATGGTAAGGGTATTCTTATGGTGGGGTGTACCATATCTACCATAGTTAAACATATTATGTGTTGGAGATAGTTTTTGATGCTATAAGACTTGTTTTCAGATATACCAACAAGATTGTTAGTGCATATTCTTGGATTGAGTGCATGGTTTCTAGTCTATTAACCAGACTTTTGATGGGTGAAAAGGTTTACGAGGGAGTGTTTTTAAGAGCCCATGTTTTTCAGGAATGTAGTTTTGACCATATATTTTATTTTTTTACTATCAGATGCTTGTAATGGGGTAAAATGGTCTTTTTCCCTTATAATTTGACCCTGGTTAATTTTTTTGAGCTCTCAGGTTGTCCTAGAATAGGATGTTTACCAAAGGATAAGATTTTGGTAGAAATTAGAGCCATTTTATTTTTGGTGGAATAATTACTGATTAATATTAATTAAATTAAATATTAAATTATTATAATAGATTTATTTTTTCATATCATTTTAATGTATTGTTAGATTAAGATCTAGTCTATTTTATTGAGTTTGTAATGTGGATTTTAGCATAGTCATGGCATAAACCCTAGTTGGACACCCGGGCCAGCCCGATCCCCTTTATTATCTCATCTTTTTCTTTCTTTTCTTTTTTTACTTTCTCTTCTTCCCTCCTATTTATCACACACAAATTCATAGATCCTCCATTTTCACAACGTAAGGGATAATTAGGTGGATGAAGAGAATGATAAAGAGAGTTTTGGGAAGATAGGTACTGGTTTGAATCCCTTAACACGATGAGTCATCATATGGAAATCGTGGATAGTGAAATTAAGAGAAGATTCAACAGTTTCTACCCGAGGGTAGGAAGATTTATTTTTTTTACACAAATTATCTATAAACTCATTCTTTCATGTGTTTAAGGCATGTTTGTTCTATCATGAGTCTTCTTATTGATGTATTTTTTTCTGGGGGGTTTAAACGGGGGTTTCGTGTGATCTGAGCTTTTCCCATTTAGATAAGCTATGTGACACAGTGTGTACTCCGGGGTGACCTTCATTTTTTATTCCTATTTAGGGATGATGATGTTTCATGTGGTACACCCCGTGTATGGAGAATACACACCATGTACATGTACTTGACATTGTAGCCAAGTATCCAGTCATGCTTTCCCATGTAAGAATACCCTTCCATGGGGAGTAAAAGACCAGACCCCATGTGGGTGACACACCCTGTAGTCATACACGACATGGAAAGGTAAATAGTCTATCTAGTTGAGGGACATAGGCACGTAACCTATATTGGGTACAACCGTGTACCCCTTAAACATTTCCTCTACTATGGGCTAGTACATTATCAGGACGGTGGTGGTACACTCCCAGGTGGGCCTGTGGGAGTACACGTTGTATACCCATGCGGACACACTGTGTACTATCATCATGTAATCTTTTGAGGGTCTTTAATTTTATCTTTCCCGGATGCGAGTTTTGGACCTATGAGTAGTCCTCTATGAGTATTTTTACATGTATATCATGATGGTAAAACTTGTGGAGTGTTTTAAGTACATTTAATGGGTGATTGGGAGATTCTATCCAAATGGACAGGTTCTTCCTCTATTTATGAAATTCTGTTTTTTCATGAGAGTGATACTTTAACGTGAATGGCAGGTTGGGTATTCAGACCAAACTAGTTGAGATACTTGAATGTGAATCACAAATCAATGAATGAGATATTTATTTATATTTTTACAGTAATGGGACTATAAATATATACGTATATATATTTGTACATCCATGGTGGATGTTTTCAAGTTGAAATGGATTATAGACCCCGGTTTTGAATATGGGATCATATTAATTTTGATTACTTTTTGGTTGTACCTCAGCTAGGCTGAGCATGTTTCTTTTTCAGACACTTATTGTAGCACATTTAAAAGTTTCTTATCTGGGTGTCCTACTGATATTCTTTAATACCCCTACATGTGCACCACGGTGTACCCATAGACCATATGTATTTTTTTAGGCTGAGAAAGAGTTGAATGGGTGATATGTATAAGGAAAAGAGTTTCATGATTAAATGGATCTACACTTGAGGATATTTTGATAAGGCTGCTGCAGTTCAACAGTGTATGGAGGCTAGGTACATGGTATGGTGCAAAGTTATTAGTAGAGAATTGTACATTAAATTTGAGGTTCTTCTGTACCTCTGTATCTATATGGTCATCCAGGTGGGTGAATAATGTTTTATTTTTTATATATATTTTTGTGATTTTACAACAATTCATTTATAATTATATCATTTTAATTTTAGTTATTTATTTATTTTTCATTCTGTTTACTTTTCATTATGTATGATACTTTTCTATTTCCGCTATTTTCATACTCTTATATGAGTAAATTTTTTCCCCACTATTACAACATAGACCCTCACTACTAGTCGACAACCTCTAGCATACGGGGAGGCACTCTTGAAGCCTAGTAACCATCTGGATAGGATCACAGTTTTAGTGGAATCCGAGTCATTACACTAAATGTGAGTTTTGTAGAATGTAATTTCTATATAAGGATACATGAAAACATCTTGTAATTGAGATATTTTTGGTGGAAGTGAAAGTGGAAAATCCACCACTCTGATGTGATCACGGATCTTAATAGGGTAGATATATATAAGACTAGGCATTACATTCTTCCCAAACCTTCTGAATTTCTTACATCACGTTATATTAAGGAATCCATATATCTGACCCCAGTCTACATCTCTCATAGATTACTATCTATATATATTTTCTGTTAAAATTTCTGGATTTCAGATGACATTGAATGGATTGAATATTCTCTTTCATCCCTTTGGATGATCAAGTCCCATTAGCTTCCACTCTTTAACATAAACCCAATATGTTGATTCTGACACCTCTTACCATAAAGATCCTCATAAGGTTCCTTTGGAATTATATAATACTAGTATTTGTTATATGGTAACTCTACCCGGGGAAGGTGAAGATCCCAACATCCTTGAAAATCTATAAAGCAATACCACATCACGTCATTTAGAGTTTGGATGCTTCTCTTAGGATAACCATCTATTTTAGGTTGATAATAAGTACTAAAACTAATTACATTATCAAACGACTGCTGAAGGATTCTCCAAAACCTTGAGGTGAACCTCATATATCGATTAGATACTATAGAGTGTTTCACTCTATGAAATCATAACACCTCTCTTATGTATATCATAGGTTGAGAAATTTAATAAGGATGAACTCTGAAATATTCACTACCATTTTCAATATTACTTCATCATCTTTATGGGACACCTAGATCTTTTCAATAATGTATAGTATGGTAAATTTTTGAGAAATTTAGTAGGACGATCCTTTTATTATTATCATATCCATCCTTTTCATGTCTATGAATATTAGATCATTTTCAATTCTCATCATTAATTTAATTTTCAAATTATTTATAGATAGAGTATTTTTACATTATTTTCATTCCCCAGATTGTAATGGGTTGAGATATCATTGTCATTGATCAGCTCTATCCATCATTGATGGCACATACTAAGATATTTCTTAAGTGATTATATAATTGAGGATTTTGTGTTCCACATATGGGTGGGAGTGAATTATCGCCGGCATCTGGTGATGTAGGCATGATGTAGGAATGACATAGAGAGGAAGTGATGCAGGCATAACACACGCATGACATTGCATAGGGCCTTCTGGAGAGTTTTTGGTCCTTTGGAACATATAATAGGATTCATTACCATTGGGCCTTTGGTCCATGTACAAAATAAATAAGGTTTGATGGGTGGCTATCCCATTGGGGGTCTATGACCTTCCTTCTCATCCTGTGTGTGTGGAATAAGGACTCAACTTTAAAACAGTACGTAATCCCGAGTTAAATTAATAATTCACTTCAAGGATCTTTTCAGGTTTAGAGTTTTAGAGAATCAGGCCATACTATTACATTACATATCAAAAATTATAAAGTAGACACTTCTACTCAGTCTCCTTTTTTTCATAAAATAAAAACTCTTGAAAAAATAGGTATGTCTACTTCCATGTTTTAGATAGAATAACTTTTCATTGATTCCATCCTAGACCCTATTCATATTTAAGTCAGGTGAAAAATATTTCAAAACTTAAGATGAGCATAAAAGGCTCAGTATGTGTTATAAAATAAGGAAAGGAAACAATATCTCATTGAGAAATACAAATAAATAAAACCATACTTTTTAATCATAACATACCTTAGGAAATCATAATATTTATGAATACCACACAGAAATAATAAATCATAAAGGTTACTTATGGAATACATTAAATAATTACATTGTATTTTTCACAGCAAAATAGGGAGTTACATTTGGAAAACCCATCATAGTATATTCCCTAAATCTATTTAGAGAAACATTAACGTTTACCTTTGTCACATTACCCAATGAATTGGAGAGCTATCTCGGGCACACCCACCCTAAATTTATCACAAAACCAACCATATACATAAACAATTCTCTATAACCATAACATAATCATAATAAATAACATAAGAATATAGGAAAGATAATATTTTCACATTCCAATCACAATATATCATTTCGAGGTATTGACATAATAAGTTATTTGTCAAAACAATTTTCAAAACCATTTCAAAAACTAATAAAGAGATTTTTAAATCAAAGTGTCCCATACCACATTGAAAAATTTAATGGTATTAAAATTTTAAAAAATTAATTTCCATATAAATAAATCCTTAAAACCATTTTAAAAAAATTTAAAATATTGAGAAATATGTAGAATAACAAATCATTGAATCTTTTAAAATAATGTTTTAGTTAAAGAGTCTCATAAAACATGAGAAACACTTGACCAAACATAATTAAAGAATAAAGTAAAACAAAAAATATAATAACATGATAATAAGGATATTCATAATATAATATTTCAAAGGGAATTATATACACCATATAAAGGTGAACTGTTTCATAACAACAAATAAGACTTAGAAGAATGTAAATTGAGACATAATCCCTTCCAATGATTGTACCATTTGATTAAAGATAAATCAAGAAAATAATTATGTGTGACCAATATAAATACACTGAATATAAGTGGATATTAATTGTAAAACAATCATATCTCATTCAAACATATTTATATAAAAACATAATCATGAAGTAGATGTTTAACTTAGTGAATGGAAATTGGGATAAGAAGTTCCCTTATAGAAATTCAACACTGTAATGTCGTCGCATTAAAAATAAGGAAATGAGTTTATGATAGATAAATATGTCTATCAACACATTACAATAAAATTTATAGTAATAAGGATATACAAGAACAAATCCCAACATAATAAAATATAAATTAAAAGACATAACATAAATAAAGTCACTGAATAAAAGAGTATAGTGAAAGGTTCCTTACAGATTTGAAAAATTGTGAAACATACACCCCATGATGGAAGCATCATACAATGAAGATGTAAATACCCACAAATTAAGGTATATTACACAAATAATACAATCATGGGAAGTACATACCCCACACAAAAGGACATAGTAGAAAATATAGCATTAATATCACCAGAATAAAAAGTTAGATGAAAACCCTTTACCACGTTGTAATCAATAAAGTCGTAAGACCAAAAGTTTATAACAACAAAATGAATCACGAAATACCATGAATATAAATATAATCATGATAATATATATAAAAGGTAAGTACAAAATACAATACATGCAATAAAAATGTGGTGAATAATGGAAATATCATGAAATTAAATGTGAGATAAGAAACTCCTTACCTCGTGTCCGACCTGACTCGTATGTTCTATGTTTTTCCTGAATAATAAGCACAAGTTATTTTATACTTATTGAAGAAAAATTTTCAAGTTTATTATTCAATTTATATCACTTATTACCTTTCTATAACAATTAGTTAATTATTTGATTTCATATCTGACATTTTGTCAATGTTCTGAACTTTAGTAAAAAATGAACTTGTTATAATTACAAATTGTCCATGTGGTCAAAACTACATAATATCCATAATTATATTCATGATTTATATATCATTTATATCATATATATCCAGTTTATATGTATTTATAATATTCCATATCATTTGGTGTTACGAAATGAAACACACCGTTCACGGAGACGGTAAGTCGTACTAATGCATGAATGATACTTTCATTTATATTTTATATTTAAAGTAATGAAAAAATAATAATATATAGGTATATTATAATTATATTATAATATCTATGTTATGTATTTTAATTAACCCCTTCCTCTATAAGTTCCACTTATGTCATGAACAAGTTATATCACTTTGAGGGGGTGATAGTCTGTACTTCCTCAAATAAATTATCATGTTTACCCATTATGGAAACCATAAAAGTATGATTTAAATAAAAAATAAATAAGTATATAAACAATATAAATATTATATATATCACATTTAAATACATTTACATCATAATGGACACCATAAGAGGTGTTAAGATAAGTTTGGACTATAATCGTTTCCTAAGGCAGTAGATTGTCATCCACATAAGTAGTATGTTTATTGCAAATAGATGGAGGTGTGTGGAAGTTTAGTTCGAATAAATCTAATAAAAAAATCATAGTATATTTAATATACTAGTGTTTTTAAAAAAATAATGAAATAAATATAGTTATGGGGTTGGAGAAGGAAAATAATACAAAAGAAATTAAGAGAAGATGTTACCTTTAAATAGGGAAACTCCCTTTGGTTTGAACCAAAAGGATTTATTGAAGATACGTCTTACAATGGAAAGGCTTTATGAGGAATAAATGGATGTAAGAAGCTTAATTGGACAGAGGTTGGTCGAAGAAAGGGGCTTGAGAGGTGTGATTAATGGGTTAGAGATGGGGGATTTTTATTTGGGGGAGGAGGGGCTCTTTATGAATGTTTGGAAATATTATTTTATTATATAATTATTTTCAGTTTATAAAAGTCCAAAACACATTAAAGTAGAATATAATATGACTCTTGTTAGAAATAAAATCATCCAATAAGAATTGGAAAGGTTTTAGATATTGTTCTAATCTTTATAATCTTATTTATTTAAAAAATTCATTAATGAGGTAAACAAAGTATCATTATTGTGTCTTAAATAATATTATTTATTTGATGTATAAATATTATAAAACAAATACCATGATGTATAAAATATTTTTATATTTCTTATTAATATTAATAGTAAAATAGATTACTTATATAATCTCATGTAAAAATTCATTTACTAAAAGATATATGTTTAAGTCATTTTGGTCTTTACTTTATATTAATTAATATAAAGTGTCATTATCACTCCTAAATGGCTCCATGGGGTCCTGAAATCGACCCAAATATTCCCATGGTCGGACATGTATCAGAAAATAATATTAATACACATTTTAGGGTAATTTACTATTATTATAATATTATTTCTCTACCCTACTTACCAGATTTACCCCTTTAACTATGGTAAATAAAATATTAACTGATGTAAATATTCATAATGTTCAAACATAAAAGTTGTCTATGTAAAAAATTTGGAAATCCTAATTCCAAATATGTAATAATTTTTTCCAAATTCAATACACAGAAGTAATATAAATTAATTTAATATTAATTCTCGTTGTCAAAACAAAAAGTGCATTTTAAAGAAATAATAACTATCAAAAGATTGACATATGCTTATGTCCAATTTCAAAATTTAATTACTTACAATGACCAAAATCATATTAAATGATAAAAATAATCTTATTACACTTTAAAAAAATTAAATATATAATCTATCCTTATAAATAAATTAAATTAAAAGGCAGTTTTGAATTAAAATACAGCATTTTTCCCTATTCATTAAAAAAATGAACATTACCAAAAAAATACCAAAATTTCATTGATAATAAATTTTGGTGTCCTGATTCTAATGAAAAATTTTATTTTGTTAAATAGAATATATAAAATTTAAAAAATATAGATTTAAAAATGGTTCTCCATCCAAAGGCGGTAAATTGACTTTTAAAAAATTATTATAGTGTTTATGCTTAAAATTTGATTAATTCACATTTTATGCTTCTAAATTTTATTGGATAAATATAGAAACATTTAACAAACATCTAAAATCATACTGTAGTAAGTCTTTTTCATTACCACCAATACAAATACTATGTTAACTACTGTTTAAAATAATAATATTGTTATATTATTTTCCAATATAACTTAACGTAGTGTGTAACGTTAGATATCAAAGAAACCTGTTGTTGCGTATCGGGTATGCAATTGAACATGGCATCCCATTTAAAGTAAAATTAAAATTTATTTCAAAAATATTAATAAATACAAAAATTCCATATTCTTTATTCACATGGGATGTTACATCCTTCACCCATTTTGAGAAATTCATCCGAGCCATTTTAAAATTAGGCTCAGAAACATTATTAAAAGTCACATATCGGAAAAAGAGTTAATAAAACTAAAACATTAAAAGAACGAATGATAAGTACAAATGTCACCTGATATAACCCATACTAGGATTCCATAGAAACATTGATATGGAGGAGAAAATGAATGTCATATTCTGATTAAGTGTGATAGAAAACATGATTAACAGAATGTTAACCACCAGAAAACCACAAACTTTTGATAGGTTAAACGACCTTTGGTTTCTCAGTATGAAATGTAAATAGACAATATTTTTGTTTAATGTTTCATCTAATAATGTTGGAGAATCTATTTATGATATTTAATATGTATATAAGGAAATAAAATTACTTTTTTGGTCGAGTTTCATCCTTTAATAAGTTTATACCAAAAAGTCATCTTTTCTCCAAATAAAGAGTATTCAAGATGACTTCATCACATCAAAAGCGTTAGAATAAACTTCTAGAGAATCACATAATCTAAAAAAGATAAACAATATATTTCCCCTGTCTTTAGACATTAACCAAAACCAAAATGGTTAGAACAAGATCAGATAATCCCCAAAAAAGGATAATACTTTATAAAAAAAATACTAATCATATTCCTCAAAATTCCACAAACAATACACAAAGTTCGGCAAAGACCATTAAAAAACTGTCCATAAAATTGTTCAATGTAAACCAAACTAATATTGAATCCATCAACTCAGAATTATTTAATCATATTGTCTTCCATAGTAAATCTTAACACTTATCTCTAAATAACATCTTCTACTCTTAATGTCTCCTAATGAATTTTAATTTACTAAATCACATGTTCAATATGATTTTTTAATCATTTCCATAAATAACACAAATATCAATAAAAAATAGATTCTTCCAAAATAAAATTTCAACCATTATTCCACAAATTAAATCCCATTGTATTCTATTTTCCTTAGGCATATAGTTTCCCAAAAATAGAATACATCTTCTAAAATAACCTTTATCACTTAATCCCCAAACCATTATCCTACACTAAGGATATCTATTTGTTAAAAAATAATATCCCAAATCAACTTATTCTTGATCAATAAAACCATTTAATTAAATTAATAACTCATACTAACCAGGTACTTCTCATAGGCTAGTGGTAGGAAATGCACCCTTGTCACCCTTCGGTTATGGGTTCGATTCCCATGGCCTTTCTATACACGACGGGTTGTCACCAATATTATTGGTTGTATATTTATAAAACTCATAAAATAATCCTAACATAATTTATCTTCAAAGGTTGTCTTATACCTATCAATTTCATCCCCACTCATTAAGTCCTCAACATATTAATTAAGAATTATATTTATTATCATTATTTTATTTCACCTCCATATGATAAAATAAAACTATTCCCTAAAGAAAGAACATAATACCTTAATCATGATGTACACATGGTTTCATAGTCATCTTGTTCATGTAGGTTGAAGGTCCATGAATTATAGCAATGATTTAGAGATCCCTCAAAACCATTTTCATCCTTCATCCAAAAACAAATTTAATTACATGGGTCATATGGGGTTTCACAGAAAAATAGTTTTAGAAAATAATCATTTATAACATATAATTTCAAAACATCTGATAAAACATTATTTTTATAAAATAGTCATACTGAAGTTGACTTGAAACTTTAAATCAATGTTCCTTTTAAAATACAATAAGTATGTAATGAGAGACTATATTGTAAAAGAATATATAAATAGGTTGTGCAAGGTTCTCCATCTTCAGCACCTTTTCGAAAATCATAAAATGCATCAAAATCTTGTGATAATGTAAAATATTTGGAAATTCCTCGATAATATTTAGCTTTCATGAAAATATGAGAATATTTTAAAAATATGATTTGATTAATTAAAATCCATGATCCATGATGATATCGAGGTATAGTGGAGGTTTTTGATATATTAAACAACCGCTTGCATGTGAGTTGTATGCTAGAAAAAGTTTTACAATCAACTAAAAAAGGCATTGAAATAATTATTGCAGGCATGTCTTCAGGAAGAGATAGTAATTTTATTTGAGATCTTCCTCATTCCATTTGTAACCAAAATTCCTTGATCTGAAAAAGTTATAAATCATGGATTTTACTAAAATAATAGTCATAGGGAATAACCATGTGTTTAACGAAAAATATCAATCCCTAAAGTTTACTAAACTGACCTCTGATGCCAACTAAAAGTACCCATATCTAAAACAGTACATAATCTTGAATTAAATTAATAATTCACATTAAAGATCTTATCAGGTTTAGAGTTTTAGATAATTAGGCCATAACTGTTACATTACATCTCCAAAATTATAATGTAGACACATCTAGTCAGTTTCCATTTTTTCTATAAAATAAAAACTCTTGAAAAATAGTCATGTCTACTTCCATGTTATAGATAGCATGACTTTTCATTGATTCCATCCTAGACACTATTCATCTTTAAGTCATGTGAAAAACATTTCAAAACATGGGATGATCATAAAAGGCTCAATAAGGGTTATAAAATATGGAAAGGAAAAATTAACTCATCAATAAATACAAATAAATAAAAACACACTTTTCAATCATAACATACCTCATGAAATCATATGATTTATGAATAACAAACATAAATCAAAAATTATAAAGGCAACTTATGTCATACATAACAAACTTACATTGTAGCTTTCATATCTACATAGGGAGTTACGTTTGGAAAACCCATTAAATTATATTCCATAAATCTCCTTAGATAAACATTAATGTTTACCTATATCACATTACCCAATGAATTGGAGAGCTATCTCGTGTAAAGACCCGTAAATTTCAAGGAATTTTTTTTCTTAAATTCTTTGGGATTTTACGAGTACGTAGTTTCTGACAGCACCTGATTATGAGGTCTGGTGTGCCCGAAATCAGTTTCCAAAGTTTATCTTGGGTACGTTCAGTGAACGAACGAACGAGTTTTTCTATCTCTGAAACCGGTGCTTCGAATTGAAATCTGAGGGCACCGATGAAACCGCAGAGCTGGTAATTTCTTAGGAAGACCTTTACCGTGGTTTCTTTTTCACGGGATGAGAAGTTAAAAATTGTGGTTTTAAAAATAATTGAATAAAAATTGTGGAACAATTTTTTATTCTCATCCAAGTAGTTATATCCTACATGGGGTAGTTGGGGTGGGACCCATAAGCCCCTAACTACCCATGTGAGGATATTTGTGAGGTGGGGCCCTCATGAGCCCCACCCCTTCACATTCCTTAAAACTCTTCTAACCCCTCTTAAATTTTGTAACTCTTCTTAACTTGTGAAACCTATCCTCTTCCTCTCCTCTCTCTCCCTCATTAACCATGCCAACACACACTTAATCAATTAATTGAATTAAGTGTTTGAATTTGTAAATTTGAATGCATGGAAAAGTAAAATAAAATAAGGGGAATCTTATTTTATTTTGGTTAGCTTGTTGTGTTTAGAATTGGAGTAGAGAGCTCTAGTCCCTTTTGAATAACTTCATCTTCAACTAAGAACACCAACTCTCCATCAAAGAACATCGACTCGGCGACCCCTGATTCTTCTTGCCTTTCCTCCTCCATGACAAGGAAGGAAACAATGACACCGGAATTCACCAACGATGTCATCATCCATGGCGCTTGACAACCGCGAACTTCCTTCAAGGTAGGGGTGTGTTTCAGATTGAGAAATATTGGCTTTCCTTCCATGTTTTCGTTCATCTTAAACCACTAGTTATTGGACTAACGTAGAAGGGACTGGACCAAAATAACACAGACTGATTCCTCCTCCATTCTTGTGAATTTGTGGAGTTCTTCATGTGTTCTTGAGAGGTGAATCAAGTTATGTTTTCAAAGCCGATCAGAGGCCCAAAAACATCGTAAACGGCCTTAGAGCGTCGGGGCGACCTAGAAGTGGAATTTTTGTAAAAATAGGATCATTGGAATGAAGAACGGACACCTCGGGAGGCATGTAGGCCAAGGGCATCATTTTTGGAAAATTCTAGAATACACGGCGTGTGCTTCAGAAGCACACATCATGTAGTAAAAGCGTATTGTGGCTTCCGTTTCGAATGTTAGAAAAGTAACACATGGCGTGTGACTCTAGACACATGTCGTGTACTTTCCACACTATTTGTCATAGGAGGCTTCGATGGACATGGCGTGTATTCAGGGAAAATACACGGACACAGACAGCAATACAAGACCAAGTAACACGGTGTGTATTCACTTCATAGAAAGGCAGAAGCAGTTACATGAGGCTCGACGTGTAATCTGGGAGATAAACAGACACGGGCAGAACC
This sequence comes from Viscum album, assembly GCA_963277665.1. Lineage (NCBI taxonomy): Eukaryota > Viridiplantae > Streptophyta > Magnoliopsida > Santalales > Viscaceae > Viscum > Viscum album. The sequence continues at coordinate 47,832,188 of OY728148.1, forward strand.
ACACGACCAAGAGGCATGGCGTGTACTACCTTCACCATGGCAGAAGAAGCTTCGTGATGACTTGGCTTGTATTCAGGGAATAAAAGGACACTGGGTGGAGTACACGGGTAGGGACTCCACCACACATCTAGGCATGGCCAGCATACATGGAGCCGACCCCATAATTTTGGACACGGCATGTAACCATACCACATGCCGTGTACTTTCTTTTTGCATGACTAGCCCATGACATGGGCCGTTTCACACGAGCAGTACCCATTTTCTAATGACACAGTGTATATTTATTACCTACATGGCGTGTACTTTAGGAAAATGTATTGGTTGTCTTGTTCTCCATGACTTGGGCACATTTTTCTTGGTTTTCCCCTGTGACGTGGGACAGAACTACGGGATACATCATCTCTGGTCTTTGTGACGGTTGATGTATCCACCCCTTTGACTCGAGGATTGAACCCTCCCGGAATCGAGTATGTTGTGTGTGGGAACCCTAGAGTTGGCTGCTACTACGATGACTATCGTGCTGGGATCCTTCGTGGGTTCGACGACGATGACGACTGTACTTGGATCCTAAGTGGGTTCGGCAGCGAGGACGACTGTACTTGGATCATCTGTGGGTTCGGCAGCGATGACGACTATACTTGGATCCTACGTGGGTTCGACAGCGATGGTTAATGTACTAGGATCCTACGTGGGTTTGGCAGTGACGACTTCTGTACTTGGATCCTACGTGGGTTCGGTAGGGAAGATGATTGAGAGGCTACATCTATCATCTCCACCCCCTTCATGAGTAGTATACCTATGTGAGATGAGTCTTGATTTTTAGTCATTATCATCAAAATTATTGACTTTCTTTCCTGTGTGGATTGGGTTGTGCTTTTCTTTGTGTGGACTGGGTTGTACTTGGGCTCATGAGTTGGAGCCGAACTGGAATTGATGACTTAGGTATATGTATGGGCATATACCTAAGTAGAGTTGGTTGATACCTCGTGTTTGTATCTTTACTTTGTGGTTTATCCTTTGTGGATTTTGGGAGTCCTTCGGGGGTCTTGGGGTCCCTACTGAGTATCTTATACTCACCCCTTCCCGAGCTTTGCCCGCACTATGTTGTGTTGGATGCAGACGGTGGACAGCGCTAATCGTGGTTGAGTCTTGTGGAGCGGGACGGTACCTGGAGGTGGACCACTTGGTGGGGCATACACAGAGCGGACTACTGGAACCAAGAAGCTCAGGAGACCATCTGTACCCACCATTAGGTGGGATAGCTATAGGACGACTCGGTGGTTGCTGATTTACTTTACTGTTGTTGTACTTTCTTTTCAGTTGTATTGTACATTCAGTTGGGTTTGTATTCTGGCCCATTTACTTTCCAGCACTTACTTTTGTTCTTGGTTTACTTAGTGTTTACTTTATCTTGCATTCTCTATTGTGTTTCTTTACTTATATAAAGGCAATGAATTCCCTTTTTTTTGGGATTTACGCCTTTGGTACTAGTCTCCATCCCCTGGCCAATGGAAGGTGGGCTTGGGGTAGTCACAACACGGGCCCTGAGGATGGGTCGTGACAAATTGGTATCAGAGGAGTCGGTTCTACCGCAGAACATAGGACTCTGATAATTTCTTTCTATGAAACAATAGTGTTAAGAATATTGAGTGTGGTTATCAGTCCAGGGAGTCCAGTGTTGGTGCGGCGGCCGACGTATCCATACACCAGGACCCTGACTTCTGATTTCTAACTCAGTGCTCGAAAACACTGATTGCATGTGTGTTTCAAAAGTTTTCTTTGAGATTACTTTGTGTCAGCTCACCAGGTATACTTTATTAACCGTGGCGCACCTGTTTCTTTTCTAGATGTCCCCACGATGGCAGCCAGCTAGGGTTCTGATCTCTGTGAGAGACGACATCCCACTGAGCGACGAGGCCTCGGTGCAGGGCCCCATTACAGCGGAGGCACCGACGGTACCTCTACCTGCCGAGCCACTGATGCCACCAGCCCCAGCAGCTAAGAGTACACGTTGCCTAAGTTCACTGCACGAGTTTCAGTGATAGAGGCCACCCAGTTTCCGCAGGGAGACGGACCCTCAGGTTGCTGAGGATTGGCTGGAGGTTGTTGTTCGAGTCTTTAGATTGGTAGGGACACCTGTAGATCTTATGGTGACCCTTGCTGTGAGTCTCCTGCACGCAGCAGCAGGTAGATGGTGGAACCTGATGCTCCAGGTGCACGATGAGGAATCACTTATTTGTACGGACTTTGAGATCCTTTTCCGCTCGGAGTTCGTTCCAGCCACCCTCCATGTAGTGCGCATTCAGGAGTTACTACAGCTGGGACAGGGCAGCATGACAGTAGCTCAGTACTTAACGAGATTCACCGACCTCTCATGCTACTCCACAGACATGGTACAGAACCCATTCTTCTAGGAATGAACCTTTGATCAGGGACAGAGGCATGAGATCAGGGCTTCGATGATCTCTCTTAGCATTCCGACGCAGGCAGGAGTACTGGAGTGAGCCTTACTTGTGGAGAGCTTCCTTGCTGAGCCTACTCCAGCAACGAGGCCTACCACAGGGAAACACATGGTGGAGTCTTCTGCATCCGGAAATAGACAGATTTCGGAGAGGTCTAAGCGAAATAGGCTATCAGGAGGGCGACCTCAGGATACTGGTTCGGATGTGCAGGTCACACGTAGCAGATCCAGCCATACGAGAGGTAGACAGTGCTATGCATGCGGCGGGCAGGGCCACATGGTGCATGACTGCCCGACCCTCCATGCAGAGTAGCAGCAGACGGTTGAGGGACCAACCAAGAAGAGGCATAGGTTTGACCGTGGAAGTCCGCAAGGAGCAGGCGGACGAGGCATAGGAGTTGTCCGAGCAGCAGGTGGTGGATGACGCTTCGAGGCTCTACCACCACCACCACTACGAGGACCACCCCGACCACAGGGAGCTGGCAGACAGGGGTAGACTCACCTCCAGGCAGTCGAGCCCTATGACCACGGTGCACCTGAGATGATTCGTGGTACTATCTATGTCTACTCCACCCTTAATTTAGTTCTTATAGACACATGATCTAGTCATTATTTTATTGTCTCTTCCCTTGTTCAGAGCTCGGAGATTCCGACGGAGCCGTTGGCTTGATCCTTACGGCTAGAGACTCCTATGGGAGCAGACTCGACAATTACACACTATTTTCGGTAGTGTGAGCTTACTCTAGGAGGCGAGAGCTTTGGCTGGGATCTTCTTGTAGCAGCGTCGAGGCCTTATGACGCCAACTTGGGCATTGATTGGTTATCTACAGTACATTCTCAGATCGACTGTATTAGGCGCAAAGTGCAGTGTGTCTGCACATATGGGAGCAGGTTCAGCTTCACCAGTGAGAAGGGAGCCTTTGTAGTGCAGGATGGACTCACACAGAGGAGAGGACAATCGATCACTCATCAATTGGATAGTCTCATCCTCAGAGCAGTTGATGAGAGGAGTCTGAGTTTTCCTGTTGTGGTGGATCAGTATGCGGACGTTTTTCCTGAAGACATTCCAGGACTACCTCCTCGTAGAGAGGTAGACTTCTATATTGACCTATACCCCAGGACAGCCCTGATATCTACTCCAGCATATCGGATGGCTCCCACTGAGCTTCGAGAGCTACAGGTACATCTGGAGGACTTGCAGGGCAAGGGGTTCATCCGACCCAGTGTTTCACCCTGGGCTTCCCCGATTTTGTTCTCCAAGAAGGCGAATGGGAGCTTGAGACAGTGTGTCGACTACCGTCTCCTGAACCAGGTGAATGTGAAGAACAAGTATCCACTTCCAAGGATTGACGACTTCTGTGATTAGATCAAGGGAGCATGATTGTTCTCGAAGATAGACCTCAGGTCATGCTATCATCAGCTCAGACTTCAAGACAAGGATGTACAGAAGACGACCTTTAGGTGTTGGTATGGACACTATGAGTTCATGGTTATGCCTTTCAGCATAACCAATGCTCCAGCAATGTTTATGAGTCTCATGAACGGGATCTTCCAGCCTTACCTCGATCAGTTTTTCATATTCTTTATCAATGTCATTTTGATTTACACAACTAAAGAGGAGGAGCATGCCTACCACTTACGGGTTATATTGGACACACTCCGAGAGCACCAGCTTTATGGTAAGCTCTCGAAGTTTCAGTTCAGGATTCTAGAGGTCCACTTATTGGGGAACGTCATCTCTGAGGTGGGAGTTTCAGTGGATCCTGCAATGATCGAGGCAGTACTTTCTTGGGAGCCACCCAGGAGTGTGACAGAGGTGAGGAGTTTCCTAGGTCTGGTTGGGTACTATCAGAGATTTGTGCCAGAATTCTCTAGAGTTTCAGCACCGCTTTCAGCTTTGATGAAGAAGGGGAAACCCTTCATGTGGTTAGATAGATGTCAGTAGAGCTTCCAGGATCTGAGACAGAGATTTACCAGTGCACCCATCTTGAGGCTACCGGAGGAGGGAGAAGGGTACGTAGTTTACTGCAATGCATCAGGTACCGGACTCGGGTGTGTCCTGATGCATGAGTGGACATTGATCACCTATGGTTCATGAATGTTGAGGAAGAACGAGCAGAACTACGCTACCCATGACCTGGAGTTAGCGGCAGTGGTCTTCGCCTTGAAGATGTGGTGGAACTATCTGATGGGAGAGCGCTTTACAGTTTACTCTGACCACCAGAGTCTTAGGTACATCTTCTTGTAGAAGGACCTGAACCTGAGATAGTGGAGATGGCTCGAGTTCCTCTAGGACTATGACTTTGGGATAGTCTATACTCCTGGGAAGGGTAACGTAGTATATGATGCTCTCAGCAGGAGGTCTGGCATTCAGATACTAGGATAGGAGACAGAGCAGTTGGCCGCTTTGCAGATATCATTCGTGGATAGAGATGGGGAAATCATTCTACAATCCCTCATAGTCACTCCTCCACTACTTCAGTGAGTTTGAGAGGCACAACGTGGGGACATTGACTATGAGACGCGATGTGCACAGATATCTACAAGTCAGGCACCTAATTGATTTTCTATAGGAGGAGAGCACGTCATCATTTTCAGGGGATGTACCATGGTACCAGTTCCATTACAGGAGGAGGTGCTGAGGGAGTTTCACACTTCCCCATTAGCGATACATCCTGGAGTAGCGATGATGTACCAGGATGTCAGATGACAGCACTAGTGGCCGGGTATGAAGAAGGTTGTGGTAGATTTCATATCACGATGCCTTACCTGTCAGTATGTGAAGGTGGAGCACCAGGTACCAGCAGGCTTTAGTACATCCCTTAGAGGTCCCGGAGTGGAAGTGGGACGGGATATCCATGGAATTCGTGACGGGACTTCCACGTACTTCTAGAGGACACGATTCTATCTGGGTGATCGTCGACCGACTCACCAAGTCGGCCCACCTTCTACCTATCAGAGATCAGGGCTCAGTGGAAATCTTGGGACGCCTCTACGTTCAAGAGATTGTACAGCTTCATGGTGTACTATCGTCTATCGTCTCCGACCGAGACGCTCGATTTACTTCTCGGCTTTGGAAGGGGTTGCAGGAGGCATTTGGGACACAGCTACACCTGAGCACCGCCTTTCACCCTCAGACAGATGGCTAGACGGAGAGGACCATCCAGACACTCGAGGACATGCTCCGTGCATGTTTCCTTGACTTTGGTCGTATCTGGGAGGATCACCTACCCTTGGTAGAGTTTGCCTACAACAACAGCTACCGCTCCACCATCGAGATGGCACCATACGAGGCATTGTATGAATGGCCTTTCATATCACCTCTGTGCTAGATAGACCCTGGGGAGTCAGCACTTGTGGGACCAGATATGGTCCAGGCTACGATAGAGAAGGTATAGATCATCTAGGAGCGGATGAGGTCTGTACAGAGCTGAAAAAAGTCCTATGCTGATAGGAGGTGGAGACCACTAGAGTTCGAGGATGGTGACCACGTTTTCTTACGGGTCTCACCTCGACGTGGATTACGGAGATTTGGCTGGGGTGGAAAGTTATCTCCACGCTTCATCGGACCATTTCAGGGTCTCAGTAGAATAGGTGAGGTGGCTTATCGCCTGGCTCTTCCACCTCATTTTCACCAAGTGCACGACATATTTCACGTATCTCAGCTGAGGAGATATGTGCATGACCCGACACATATCATCGATCACGGAGAGCTAGACATCGATGACGGGGCGGCATTTGTGGAGGTTCTGGTGGAGATCGAGGATCAATAGGAGTGGGTCCTACATGGATGTTTGATTACTCTGGTGCGCATTCATTGGTAGCATGGGAACCTCTAGGAGAGCACATGGGAGCGGGGGGCTCAGATGCGTGCACAATACCCTCTTTTATTTCCCTAGTTTATGATGTAGCTTTATAGGGATGTAAAGCCCTGAGGTGGGAGTAATGTAAAGTCCCGTAAATTTCAAGGAAAATTTTTTATAATTTTTTTGGGATTTTATGAGTATGCAGTTTCTGACGGAACCTGATTCCGGGGCCCGGTGTTCCTGAAATCAATTTTGGAAGTTTAGCTCAGGTAAGTTCAGTGAACGAACAAACGAGTTTTTCTATCTCTGAAACCGGTGCTCGGAATTGAAATTTTATGGCACCGATGAAACTGCAGAACTGGTAATATCTTAAGAGGACCTTTACCGCGGTTGCGTTTTCATGGGAGGAGAAGTTAAAAATTGTGGTTTAATAAATAATTGAATAAAAATTATGGAATAATTTTTTATTCTTATCCAAGTAGTTATATCCTATATGGGGTAGTTGGGGTGGGACTGAAAAGTCATTAACTACCCATGTGAGGATATTTGTGAGGTGGGGACCACATGAGCCCCACCCCTTCACATTACTTAAAAATCCTCTAACCCCCTCTTAAATTTTGTAACTCATCTTAACTTGTGAAACCTATCCTCTTCTTCTCCTCTCTCTCCCTCATTAACCTTTCCAACAAACACTTAATCAATTAATTGAATTAAGTGTATGAATTTGTAAATTTGAATGCATGGAAAAGTAAAATAAAATTAGGGGAAGGTTATTTTATTTTGGTTAGCTTGTTGTGTTGAGAATTCGAGGAGAGAGCTCTAGTCCCTTTTTAAGAACTTCATCTTAAACAAAGAACGCCAACTCTCTAATGAAGAACATCGACTCGGCAACACCGGATTCTTCTTCCTTTTCCTCCTCTGTGGAAAGGAAGGAAACAACGATGTGGGAATTTTCCAACGACGCCATCATCTGTGGTACTTGACAACCGCGAACTTCCTTCAAGGTAGGGGTGTGTTTTGGATTGAGAAATATTGGATTTCCTTATATGTTGTCATTCCTCTTAAACCACTTGTTATCAGAATAATGCGGAAGGGACAAGACCAAACTAACACAAACTGATTCCTCAGCCGTTCTGGTGAATTTGTGGAGTTCTTCAAGCATTCTTGAGCAGTGAATCAAGTTAGGTTTTCAGAGCCGATCGGAGGCCCAAAAACATCGTAAACGTCCTTAGAGTGTCGGGGCGACGTAGAAGAAGAATTTTGTAGAAATAGGATCACTAGAATGAAGAACAGACACCTCGAGAGGCGTGCAGGCTAGAGGCGTCATTTCTGGAAAATTCCAGAATACACGGTGTGTCCTCCAGAAGAACACACCGTGTAGTAAAAGCGTATTGTGGCTTCCGTTTCAGACATTAGAAAAGTAACACACGACGTGTGACTCTAGACACACGGCATGTACATTACACACTGTTTGTCAGAGGAGGCTTCGATGGACATGGCATGTATTCAGGGAAAATACACGGAAACAGACAGCAATACACGGCCAAGTAACACGGCGTGTATTCACTTAATAGAAAGGCAGAAGCGGCTTCGCAAGGCTCGGCGTGTAATCGTGGAGATACACGGACACGGGCTGATCCACACGGCCAAGAGGCACAGTGTGTACAACCTTCACCATGGAAGAAGCGTCTTCGTGATGACTCGGCGTGTATTCTAAGAATACACGGACCCGGGGTGGAGTACACAGGTAGGCACTCCACCACCCGGCCAGGCATGGCCAGCGTACACAGAGTCGACCCTAGAAGTTTGGACACAGCGTGTAACCATACCAGATGCCATGTACTTACTTTTTTACACGACCAGCCCATGACATGGGCCATTTCACACGGGCAGTACCCGGTGTCTAATGACACATCGTGTATTTCTTACCTACACACCGTGTACTTTAGGAAAATGGCTTGGTTATCTTGTTCTCCATGACTTGGGAACATTTTCCTTGGTTTTCCCCTATTACGAGGGACGGAACTAAGGGATACATCAACTTTGGTCTTCATGATGGTTGATGTATCCACCCCTTTGACTCGAGGAGCGGACCCTCCCGGAATCGAGTATGCTGTGTGCGGGAACCCTAGAGCTGGCTGCGACTGCGATGACTATCGTGCTGGGATCCTCCATGGGTTTGACGATGATGGTGACTATACTTGAATCCTAAGTGGGTTCGGTAGTGAGGATGACTGTATTGGATCCTCTGTGGGTTTGACAGTGATGACGACTGTACTTGGATCCTATGTGGGTTCGACAATGATGGTTAATGTACTAGGATCCTATGTGGGTTCGGCAGTGATGAATTCTATACTTGGATCCTACGTGGGTTCAGCAGGAAAGATGATTCAGATGCTACATCTATCATATCCACCCCCCTTCGTGATTATTATACCTTTGTGAGCTGAGTCTTGATTTTCAGTCATTATCATCGAAATGATTGACTGGATTTCCTATGTGCATTTGGTTGTGCTTTCCTATGTGGATTGGGTTGTACTTGGGCTCGTGAGTTGGAGCCGAACTGGAATTGATGATTTAGGTATATGTATGGGCATATACCTTAGTAGAGTTGGTTGATACCTCGTGTTTGTATCTTTACTTTGTGTTTTTTCCTTTGTGGATTCTGGGAGACCTTTAGGGGTCTCAAGGTCCCTACTAAGTATCGTATACTCACCCCTGTATGGGATTTTCCCACACTACACTGTTTTGGATGCAGATAACGGACAGTGTTGATCGTGGTCGAGTCTTGTAGAGCGGGACAGTACCTGGAGGTGGACCACTTGGTGGGGCATACACGGAGTAGACTACTGGACCTGAGAAGCTGAGGATACCATCTGTACCCACCCTTTAGGTGGGATAGCCGGAGGACGAATTGGTGGTTTCTTATTTAATTTACTGTTGTTGTACTTTCTTTTTAGTTGTACTGTACTTTTAGTTGGGTTTGTATTCTAGCCCATTTACTTTCCATCACTTACTTTTGTACTCAGTTTACTTAGTGTTTACTTCAGTTTGTGTTCTCTATGGTGTTTCTTTACTTATATAAAGGAAACTCCTTCCCTTTTTTCGGGATTTATGCCTTTGGTACTAGTCTCCAGCCCCTGGCCTATGGGAGGCGGGCTTGGGGTAGTCACAGCACGGGCCCCGAGGATGGGTCGTGACATCTCGGGCTCACCTGCCCTAGGTTTATCAAGTAACTAACAGTATATGTAAACAATTCCCAAGAACCATAACAGAATAATAATATATAACATATGAATAAAGGAAAGATAACATTTCCACATTCCAATCACAATATATCATTCCAAGGTATTGAAATAATCAATGCTTTGTCCAAACCATTTTCAAATCCATTTAAAACATTTAATAATGAAATATTTGAATCAAAGTGTCTCATACAACTTTGAAACTTTTAATGGAATTAAAATTTTAAAACATTAATGTTCATATACATAAATATTTAAACCCATTTTGAAAACATAGACATTAATGAGAAATATTTATAATAATACATCATTTAAGCATTTAAAATGATGTTTTAGTTAAAGAGTCTCGTAACACTTAAGAAACACTTGAATATACATAATTAATTTATAAAATAAAACAAATTTATAATATCATGATATTAAGGATATTCCTGATATAATAATTCAAATAGAAGTATATACACCATATAAAAGTGAATTGGTTCATACCAACAAATAAGTCTCAATGGAATGTAAATTGAGATGGAATCTCTTACAATGATCGTACCCTTAGATTAAGGATAAATCAATGAAATAATTATGTGTGAAAAATATAAATACACCCAATATATGTGGATATTATGGTTAAAACAAACATAGTTCATTGACACATATTTATATAAATAAACAATAAATAAGTAGAAGTTTAACCCAAGGAATATAAATTGGGTTACGAAGTTCCCTTACAGATATTCGACAGCCTAACGACACCATTTTAAAATTCAGAAATTGAGTTGATGAGAGAGAAAAAGGTCTCTCATCACATGGACATTAAATTTAAATCAATAATAATAATATATACGAACATATCCCAACATATGAAAAATGAAATTAAAGTGCATGACATAAATGAAGTCTTGGGGTAAAATAGTACGGTGATAGATTCCCTTATCGATTTGGTAAATTTAAAAACATACACCCCCTGAAGGAAGGGTCATACAATGAAGATGTAAATACCCATAAAAAGAAATTATATTACACAAATAATACAATCATGGTAAATACATACACCACACAAAAGTAAATGGTGGAAAATATAGAATGAATCTCATTGGAATGAAAAATGAGATCAAAACCCCTTACCATGTTGTAATCTGTGGAGTCGTAAGACCAAAAGTTAGTAACCACCAAATGAATCAAAGAATACCATGAATATAAATAGAATCATGATAATGTATATGAAATGTAAGTAAACAATACAGAATATGAAATATATAAGTGGTGAATAATGGATATCTAATGAAATTAAAAGTGAGATAAGAAACCCCATACCTCGTGTCTGACCTGACTCGTATGTTTCATGTTCTTCCTGGATAATAAACATAAGATAATTTATACATCCATAAGATCATTTTTTAAGTTTATTATTCTTTTTATATAAATAATAACCTTTTTATGACAATTAGTTAACTATTTTAGTTCATATTGGACATTTTGTCGATGTTCGGAACTTTATTCAAAAAATGAACTTGTTATAATTACAAATTGTACATGTGGTCAAAAGTAAATTATCTCAAGAATTATATTAATGATTTAGATATCATATATATCATATATATACATTTTATCTATATTTATAATATTCCATATCATTTGGAGTTATGAAATTAAACGCACCGTTCATGGACAGAGTAAGTTGTACGTATGCATGAACACTACTTTCATTTATATTTTATAATTAAATGAATGAAAAAATAACAATATATTGGTATATTATAATTATAGTATAATACATATGATATGTAATTTAATTTTATCCATATTTTATATGTTCCATGTAAGTCATAAATTAGTCATATCACTTTGAGGGGGTGGTAGTCTGCACTTCCTCAAATGAAATTATCGCGTATACCCATTATGGAAACCATTAAGGTATGATTTAAATGAAAAATACAGAATCATATAAATAATATAAATATAATATATATCACATGTACTATAGTTCAATCATAATGGACACCATAATAGGTGGAAGGAGAAGTTTGAACAGTCATCATTTTGTGAGATAGTAGTTCACCATCCACAGAAACAGTATGTTCATTACCCATTAGGCAGAGGTGTGTGGATGTGTAGATAGAATCCATATCTTAAAAAAATCCTAGTATATGTAATATTTTGGGTTTTTGGTAAAAATAAATAAATAAATAGAGTTTAGGGGGTTGGATAAGGAAAATAAAACCAAAGAACTTAAGGGAAGACATTACCTTTAAATCAGGAAACTCCCTTTTATTTGAACCAAAAAGATTTATTGATGTGACTTATGAATAAGGGAAGGATTATAATAAAAATATAGGGATGGAGGGATCTTAATTGGGAAGTTTTTAGAGAAGAAATGGGGATTTAGAAGTGTGATTAATGGGTTATAGGTGAGAGCTTTTTATAAGGGGGAGGTGGGGCTCTTTAGGGATGTTTGAAAATATTACTTTATTATATAATGATTTTCGTTTTCTTAAGTTCCAGAACTCATTAAAGTAGAATATTAGAAGACTCTTGTCAGAAATAAAATCATCCAATAATAATTGGACAGACGTTGGATATTTTTTAATATTTATAATCTTATTTATTTAAAACATTCATTAATGAGGTAAACACTGCATCATTATTATATCATAAATAATATTATTTATTTGATGTCTAAAAATTATAAAAAAAATTCCATGATGTAGGAAATATTTTTATATTTATAATGAATATTTATAGTCAAATAGAAAACTTATATTACCCCATGTAAAAATTTATTTTCTAAAACATATATGTTTAAGTCATTTTTTCATTACATTAAATTAATTAATATAAAGTGTCATTATAACTTTTACATGGCTCGATGGGGTCCCAAAATCGACCAGAGGATACCCATGGTCGGACATGTATCATCCAATAGGATTAGGACATGTTTTAGGGTAATTTAATATTATTATAATATTATTTCTCTACCATGTTTACCAGATTTACCCCTTTAACCACGATAATAAAATATTTACAGAAGTAAATATTCATAATATATAAAAATAAAATTGACCTATTTAGTAATTTTGGACCTACTAATTCCAAATATGGAATCCCTTTTTTTATATTCAATATACATAAGTGGTAATAATTAATTTTAAATTAATTCCTGTTGTTAAAACAAAAATCGTGTTGTTAAGAAATAATAACTATCTAAATATTGACACTTGTTTATGTCAAATTTAAAAATGAAATTACATCCAATGACCAAAATTAGATTAAATTATAAAAACATAATCTAATTACAATTTAAAAAAATTGAAAAATACAATCTAACCATATAAACAAAGTAGATTAAAAGAAGTTTTTAATTGAAATACAATTTTTTCACTATTCATTAGAAATGGATATTATCATATTAATTCAAGAATTTCATTAAAAAATAAATTTTGAAGACCCAATTCTAAAAAATAATTTTATTTTGTTAAATAGAACATATAAAAGTGACAAAAAACATTTAAAAAATTGTCACCATCAAAATATGATAAATCGACCTTTTAAATAATATTATAGTTTTTATGCTTAAAATTAGATTCATTCACATTTTAAGCTACTAATATTTGTTGGATAAATGTAAAAACATTTAATAAAAATTTATAATCATATTGTATTTAGTCTTGTTCATTCTCGCCAATACAATGACAATGTATTAACTACCATTTAAAATAATAATAATATTATATTATTTTTTGGTATAACATAATGTTGTGTGTAACATAATATTTCAAAGAAATTCGTTGTTGCATATTAGGTACTCTATCAAACATAAAATCCACTTTAAAGTAAAATTAATATTTAATTCACAAATATTAATAAATATGAAAATGTCATATTCTCTATTCACCTGAGATGTTACATGTGGTGTGTGTGTGTTTAATGTAATTTACCCCAAGAACCTAATATATATATTTCACACATCTCCCCATAGAGATAATGTCATTATATAATCAATGAAAATATCATTATATCCAACTAAAAATCATTCATGGGAATTTTCATCATAAGAAATTTAAACTACCTTGAATAATATAATATATCTTTATCATTCAAAATTAGTACACATCCCAAAATATTCTTTGAAGAATCAATACAATAAAAATTTATCCACTTGAGGGTAATGTGAGTGCTAGTGGAGTGATAAGAATATTTTTCAACACCTTAATGATATTTTCATATACCCTGGTATATTCAATCCTTCTTTCATTTTGATTTGGATGGACTATAATGTCTGACAATCATGAGATTTTTTTACAAATCCTTAGTAATGATGAGCTAATCAAAAAAACTATGGGTCTCCATTATAGATGTTTTTTTGGTAAACTTATTAATTTCCTTAATCTTATAAAGGTCAGTAAATATCCCCTTAATATGATAATATTCTTTAATAATGATTCTTTCTTCATACAGAACTCACATTTACAGTACTTTTCATATAGTTTATTTTTCTCAATGCCATTAACATAATATTATAATACTCTTCATTATCCTCCCTACATTTGGAAAAAATAAAAATATCATGTATAAATAATACAAAATATTTACCAAGGTAATCTCTAAAGACTCTATTCATTACAAACACAAAGATCACTAATACATTAATGAGTCTGAAAAGAATATTTATGCACTCATAGTGTCTATACCATATTCAAAAGGTATTTTTGGTAATATCTTTTTTATTCACCCTTAATTAGTTCCATCATGATAAAAGGTATGCCTTTGATAAATACTGAGAACCTTATTGTTAATCGAATAGTATCTCTAACCTTGGTAGGGGATATTTGTTCTTTATCATGATTTTTTTGAGTTCATGATAATAAATATAGAGGCACATTGACCTACACTTCATCTGGACGAAGATTACTGATTTACCACATGGTGCATCTCATGGGAATTTAAACACTTTATATAGATTCTCTTATAGTTTCCACTTAAGATCCTTATTTTTAATAATAATAATTCTATAAAGATTCTTGTATATTTGAAAATATCTAGGATTATGTTTGATTGAAAATTAAAACTCCCATCTAACAGTATGACTATGAAACTCGTCATGAAATAAATTGTTACAATCCTTCACAATGGTACTGTCTTTATGAATGATCTTTTTATTAGTATCAAACATTTCTAAAAAAAGGTTTTCTGAAAAGGAAAAAATATCCATGCTTAAGATGAAGATTCTAAAAAAGATACATCCTCTTAAGGGAAATAGTATTTAATTGGAGGGAGATTTATGACTCGGAGGTTGATTTCCTTCTCTCGATAATTTTTTTTGGGATAAAACAAGGAAATCCAATCGATGCATACAATTGAATCAAATTTAACTAAAGGATGTATAAAATGGTTTGTTAGGATGTTCATCCTAGAAATATGGACATGGATGAGTTATATTCATGGTATTCAACAATTAGTCCATTCACCATATTCAATGGTAACTCAATGAAATGACCCTAACCCAAGTAGCCCAGAGCAGGTGTCTTACATTATTAAATTAGCATAGATACAATATTAAAATACCAAAGGATTGATTGGTTTAGCTATGTTAGAAGACTTATTACATACATGAACCTTACATTCGAATTCAAAATATAATAAACTTTTTGTCATCTCGGAAAAAATAAAACATAAGAAAGGGGTGGACTCAGAAACCCAGTAAGTGTAAGAGTACATCGAAAGATATTATGAGAAAAATAATCTTATGCCTAATGGAAAAATGTATAACTAAAACACAAGACCTTTAAAAGTAATCTTAAGCATAATATAGAAAAAATAATTAATACCATAAAAAATATTCACATGAGCCAGAAAACATAAACATAGATATTCTACAAGTCAAATAATCACATGGAACATCAATAACACAAATCATTACAAGGGAATGCATAATTATGGATATCATAGATATACGTTCATGTATTTGGCCAAGAAATCACACATAAAAAGATAAATACCCAAACTGGTTTGTCTCATTAGACCAACTGATGCATCAAGTTGCTATAGTGGGCCCCAACCATTACTTACTAATTCCTTTTAATTCCACATATAAAAAGGGTAAAACTTAAAAAAAATAAACATTCATATTAAAACTAGCACATAATATGTAATAAATTAACCATAAACCACAAATGGATACAAAATATAACATCCACATTCAAACATATCATAATTTATTTCAATAAAATTTGGTAGATAGAATATTTTCATACCAACATCAATTAAGCATAAAATCTATAAAAGTTTGTTAACATATATGAATGTAGTCTAAATAATAATTAAAACATTTTTTAGAGAAATAACCATTTTATACTGAAATTATTTTAAAAGGGGCTTAAAATTTTAAAATAAAATATTTTTATTGAAAATAATCTTGTAATTTCATAACGGAATATTTTTGCATGTCGTATATGTTAAAAAAAACAACACTACATCCATATTTTTTCACAAAGGTCATAAAGTACCTCATTTGGAATACGAAAAAATTATTCTACTAAATACATTTTATATAAAGTGAATCATGGGTCAAATGACATTAAATTTTTTTAGAATAATAGAAATAATTTTTTATAGAAACATGGACATTGATGATAAATCTGTCCTATTAAATACATACGTATTATAAATCCCAAATAACAATGAGATTTAAAAATTTATGCTTACCTTATATATTAATTTTGTTGAGTGTGTGTTAACCTCATGTATAATTGATAAATGATTTTCTAAATTATACCATAAATATATACATTTTTATTATATTATATATGATCCTCTTAAATCCTTATTTCAGTTGTTTCATGTGCTAACTATTTCATTTTATAATGTTTGTTATATCATTTAAGTCATGTTTCTTATGCATATGATATATATTTTTTCATATCAAGAATGATATTAATTCTATATATATTATATCCAATAATCATATACATTTTAATAATCATTATTGAGTGTTTAATGTAAATAATTAATCTAATTTCATCGTGGAGATGGTAGGTCATACGTATGAATTAATAATGATATCATTAAATTAATGGTAAATTACTAAGTAATAAGATGGTATATTAATTATAAAGAATAAATATCATGTCATATTCACTATTTATATCAACTATACTCATCATTATAAAAATCCAAATAATGTAGTGATTAAAAACAAATCACACCTCAACATGGAGACGATAACCCATACGTATGCACACATAGTGATATTGGTTTTTGTATGATTTATAAAAAGATGAATATGATTTTACCATAATCATAATAACATATGAAAATATATATTATACTAGATTAATTATTTTAAAATTTAAACAAAATGTGAAGATGTAGTAAGAATAGAAATAATTTCGATGGATTCGGTATTGACGATTACCCATTCCTTAGAAAACCTCATTTGGATATCCAATTAGGGATTATGGGGTTGAAATTTTTAGAATATTAGAATGACTAGGATGTGGGTAGGTAATGTGAGAAGTTACGTGGTCATGGAAAATTTGATAATGATGGCTCAATCTGGTTTGAGTAATTGAGGTGGTAGGTGCCTTTTTATAAGAGAGAGGATGGGAACTCTTGGAAATCTATTAAAATATTAAATTAATATAAATTGATTTAGGATTTCATATAGATCCAAAGTGAGTTATTTCAAAGATAATATAATTATGGGTACACATAATATCAAAATTTTATTTTAATACATGTTTAAGTCACAATATTATCTATATATTTTGAATTCAACCCTTAGTTAAACCCTTTAACTCTTATCATGACAATGTAATTTTTTACACTATACAGGTAATATAGTTAATATAAAAGGGAAATAAACTCGAAATTGATCATTAATGAAATATCTAACCTTGTTATCGTTATTTGTTTTAATTTTATATTTTGATTGATTTCATACTATTTAATAAAATATTATTTATTTTACAGTATCATTTATGTTAATTTTGATAATTTTTATTATTTGTCATCCTAACAATATCTTATGAAAATGGTAACTTCAAACATAAAATTCAAATTTATCAATAAAATGTATAAGTTCTCAATAAAACATGTGCATGTCATTAATTATGTAAAAATATATTTTTTAATAATTTTAATTTTATTTATTTTATATTTCCTTTAATTAAAAAATTATTGCATCATTATTATGAAATCCTTTAATTAAATTAGTTCTTCTCTAAAAAATAAAATAAAATTATATTTATTAATTAATTTTATTTGATTTTTAAATAATATTTATATTTGAATTTATCTTCTTTTATAATAATGTATTAAAAATATATTACATTTTAGAAAACATTAATATTCCATTTTTATGTTATCATTAAATAAAATATTAAAAATTTCATAATCATACACATGTGGATTAAAAAGGTTATAATTTCAGCCTAAAAAATATTTTTCTAAAAAAAACATACCCAATGAAATTGGGACAAGTGTTAAGGTAATTTTATAACAACAGAATATTATTTTTTTCTTTTAATTACACAATTTACCCTTAATAGTGGTAAATACAAAATTTACTAAAGGCACTATTCATAATTTCCAAAAATTAATTTGATCTTATTAGACTCTAAAAATAATACTGATTGTAACTTTGTATAATTATTTTTCCAAATTAAATTCACAAAATTAAATGACTTAATTTCTACACTAATCTTATAAATATGACGAGAAGCCGGGGAAAAGGAAAAATTAAAAATTTAAATAATTTTTTTATCAAACTTCAATATAAAAATGATTACAACAACCAATATTGGTTTAATATTTATATTATTGATCTCTTTTTTACTTTTAAAATCAATTTAAATAATAATATTTAATTAATGGAAAATCCAATTTTTAAAATATAATATAGTATTTTTCACTATTGATCAAAAAATAAAACTTATCAGAAAAATACAAAAAAAATTACCTATGATAATTTTGATATTCTGAATTAAAAATATAGCCTATTTTAAAAAACTAAATTTCTAAATTTTCCAGAATTTACTTCTAAATTAAGTGTGGCATTAAAAGGTGGTAAATTTCCTTTTTTAAGGAAATTTTGTTTTATGCGTAAAATTAGAGTTGTTCTTATTTTATTATCTAAATATAGTTATATGGAATACAAATAAATTTTATAATGTGGTTAATACTATTTATAATAATTATTTAAATGGCTCAGTCAATAGATATTAGTGTTCTAGAACTCAATGTTGTTTACTTTGTATGTTATGAAAAATATTAATTTTAATCTAAAAGGAAAATATGGTAAGGTATTGGGGTGATAAATTATTCCCTCTTATAAAAATTCCATACTAGAAATTTTAGGGGTGTAACCTTTTAAAAAGGATGTGGGTAGTTTTCCTTCATATAATACTTTGGTTCCCATGTTTCTTCTTCCGTTTTTGGATTTCTCCAGATTACCTATACCAGTTGGGTCATTATATTTCTTAACACTTGTTCTCGATTTCATGAATCTTGAATGATTATCCATAGTAATAAAGGTCTATTTCCAACTATAATTTGTCAATGGTGATAACATGTATTGGTTCAGGCATGTACATCCCTAGCAAATATATATGAAACACATTGTATTTTTTTGAGATATCTATAGAAATTTTCAAATGATAAGATACAACTACAAACATTTCAATAATATAAACGATTTTGATGTACCTGAGACATAGTTTCCATTTTTTACTTAACCCTATAACACCATTCCAAGGATATACCTTCAATAAAACAAGATTCTATAGCTTAAATTCCAAATCCTTCCATCAATTATCAACATTATTCTTCTTTCTACATTGAGTTTCATTAATGTGATTATGAATAGCCTATAAGTTTATTTTTGTTTCTTTATCATGTTTTAGGCATATGAGTTTCCTTTTATTAACTTAAGCCCAATAAGTTGGAGTACAAAATCATGTTCCACATAATTCTTCATATTGTGAATTTTAAATAAATTAATGGAAAATATTATTGTATGAAAACTGAAAAAAGGTATTTATTATCCCAAATACCATGAAATTTGATTGATCATGAAGTCAATATGTCTTCCATTATTTGAATTAGTCTTTCAGGCTGTCGATCAGTTTGAGGATGGAAGGAAGTGCTCAATTGACTCTCAATGTCATGTGCCTTCAATAAAGTTTACCATATTATCAATGTAATGTGCAGATCTCGATTAGAAACAATCAATAGAGGTGTTCCATGATGTACTACAACTTTAGTAATATATAGGCTTATAAATCACTCAGGTGGAAGTTCTTCTCTCATAGTAGGGGAAAATGAATATTTGGTTTGGTGATTAATGATAACCCATATTGCATCATTATTCTTGGGAGTCTTTGGTAGTCCCATAATAATGTACATAGTAATTTTCTCCCATTTACACATAGAAAGAAGAAGTGTTTATTGGACTACTTTAATATGTTAGCTCAATGATTTCACTTTCTATCAAACCAAACATCTGTACATATAATCATCAATTTACGACTTCATGTTATCCCAGCCAAAATGTTCCTTAAATTCCCTATACATATTTTATCTTTTGAGGTTTATAGGGAAATTTTATCTTTGAGAATCATCAAACAATGTTTTTTAGATCAGGTATATATGGAACACATAACAAATTCATAAATTTTAGAACACCAACTTCAAAAATAATGTCATATATGTTTCATTAATTCACACCTTTAATCTTTATCTCAAATTATCCATCGCCAGATTATGAATTCTTTATATTATCTTATAGTGATGGATTTTCAATCATTTTTAATATGATTTATTTATAACCTTCTAATGAAATTACCTTATCCATCATTACTAAGTCCACAAACATTGTATACATCCTAATCCTCATTTTGGTCAGAACATTGTGATCCTTCATAAAAAATGAATATGATACCTTATTTTCTTCACTGGGTGGTAGAGTATTGAGAAAACATAATCCTTGAGTAGATAGTGTCATCTCTTCAGTCTCATGTTAAGATCATTCTATGATATGATGTATTTCAAGCTCCAATGATCTTTATATATCATACATATCTTACCGTAGAGATAGTGTCTATATATCACCAGTGAAAATGTTAGAACTTATAACTCAAGATAGTGAGTTGGATTTTTCTGTTCATGATTTTTTAACATCTGTGATGCATATTCAATTAATCTGTCATTGTGTATAAGAATACAACCAATTACTTTCATTTATGCGTCATTATAAATAAATAATCCATCATTTTCAGATGTTATAATAAAGATATAATCATTGAATAATATTTTCTTAAATTATTTAAAACATTATTCATATTAATTCTATACAAATTTAACTCCTTTACATGTGATCTTGGTTAACGAGTTTTCCAATCAGGAAAAATTCTAAAAAAAGTGTTGATAATAACCTGCTAAACTAATAAAATAGTATACCTCAATAATGCTCATTGGTGAAGGCCATTCATGGATTTCATTTTTCTTTATAGGACCAACAGATTTTCCATCATCTCCTAAAATATTCCCAAGAAAAGATAATTCCTTAATCCAAAATTCACAATTACTAAATTTACCATATGAAACATCCCTTATGAAATTCTTAAGAATGATCTGTAATTGATTTTTATGGTCTTCATAGATTTTATATTAAACCCAAATTTCATCAACATATACCCCAATAAATTTATCATGATATTCAGTGAATACATTTTTCTATATATTCATAAAGAAATAGGGTACATTAGTCAATAAAAATGAAATTTCTATAAATTCATAATGTTCATTCTTCATCGGGAAATATTTCTTTAGAATGTATTCCTTCTTCACATGAAATTTATGATATCCAGAATGAAATTAAATATTCAACAAAAATTGTGCCCCATAAAGTTGATAAAATAAATCATTGATACAAGGTATCTGATACCTATTATTTATTATAATAAAATTGATTTATTTACAATCAATATATTGTATCATGGATCCATTTTTCTTCGTGAAAAATAGAACATGGGATCCCCATAGAGAAACAATAGGGGGAATAAATACCATTTTACCAAACTCTTCATGTTTTTTATTTGACTCTACTAATTAAAATATAGCCATTATATAGAGTCTTTGATATTGTACTTTAATTAGGTATTAACTCAATATAAAACTCAACTTCACATTATGGGGGGGGTGTGCCGATAATTTCATTAGAAATACATCAATGTATTCCTTTAAAAAGGGTATATCCTCAATTTTACGATTATATTCTTCTTACATTGATGTTAATTTCTATCCATCCCTAATTATTTCATTTATTAAAGCTATTGTGGGTTTATCTAGAAAAAATTTTAGTGATGATGTTTCTACTATAGAGATAATGGGTTCTTCTTCTTCCCCCAAAAAAATAATTTCCATCATCTTAGAATATATTTTAACATCATATTTTGATATCCAATCCATAATGGGTATTATATTAAATTCAATCAAAGGAATGATGACATGGTCAACAGGTAAAGTACATTTATGTGTCATAAAGAGAATTTCTAGACACTTCTTTGTTGCAAAGAGACATTCCTAAAGAGTTTTTACTAAAAAATCATTTTGAAAACCAAAAGTAAAATGTATAATTTTCTTAGAAAATGGTTAATATATAAGAAAATGCAATGATAAAGAATTAAATAAATCATTGGATATTTTTGAGGTGATTATTAAAGTTCCTTCTACTACATGTAAAGACCTGGAAATTCCATGTAATTTTTTTTATTAGATGGAAATTTTATGAGTCTGCAAAAACTGAAGGCGCGTGATTTTGATACCGGGTGTGCCCAGAATGAATTTCTGAAAAAAAATTCGATTACGTTCATTTAAGGTACCAGCAAGTTTTTGTAACTTTTGAACCGGTGCGTGGAATTGAATTCTGAGGAAACTGTTGAACTCGCAGTGCCAATACTATCTTAAGGAGACCATCACCTCGACCACAATAGGTCGAGGGTGAAAGATAGTTTTTGGGATTTTTCGTGGGAATGAAAAATAAAATAAAATAAACTTTTATTTTATTTCTAACAAATCTCCCATGTGAAGGCTATGTAGGTGGGGACCACAAGGGGTTAAAACCTCCCAACTTGAATGCTCAGTGGTGGGGACCACCTGGGATAGTAAAACCCCCAATTCAAAGCACGGTGGTGGGGACCACCCGAACCCCTCATTATGGGGGAAAACCTCTCAACTGATTAATTTAATTAAGCCACCTCTCCTTTAATTAATTAATACAACTCTCCATTAATTAATTAAGAAAACTATTTTTGTTCCAATAATAAATAAAACAACATATTCTATTACGTTGGATACTTTTAATTTTGGTGGATTTGGGTGAAGAGAACCTTTGGGAGGATTACTCTCTCCAATAAAGAATGTGTTCTCCAATGAAGAATGCACTCCCTAATGAAGAATGCTCATGCTGATGTAGAACCTCTTCGACAACAACGAACCAACGATCGGGGAAACGCCAACGTCACCGAATTCACCCCTTCCAACATCAATGAGCAATCAAGGTAGGGGTTTAGTTGTGTATGATTATGTATTCCCATGTTCTTCACTTCTAAAACAAAGAATGCAGATCAACTCTTTAACTAGTTGATCCCTAGATGATTTCTTTTGCGGGTTTGGGAATAATCATTTTGGGAGGTTAGGGTTTGACGTTCTTCATTCAAGTTCATGTGGAGCCACTTGCTACTAATCTAATGTGGAGGGTGCGTGCCAAAAAAACATGTCCTGACCTCATCCATCATTCCTCTTGAATGGTGTATCCTTAGCAATTAAAGAATGTTACTTTGTTCCACGACGATTAATGGATATGGAAGCTAGCACATCGCAGGCCGCGACGAAGGCGACGACGCGACGACACCACCACACGGCCTCCGCCGCCCCGCGGCCTTGCGTCTTCCATGGACGCCACTAACCCATAGCCTCCGCCACTCGTGGAAAATTCCGCCCCGTGAACCCACATCATCCATGACCTCTTCCTCCCTATGGCTCCTCACTGTCTGCGGCCTCCTCCGCCCCATGGCCTCATGTCGCCCACGACCTCACCGCCCATTGCCTCGCCACTGCACGACCCTCTGCTTCCCTGCAGCCTCGCCGCCCTACGGCCCTTCACGGCCCCCACGGCCTCGCCTCCCAGTGGCCCTCCATGGCCCCTATGACCTCAACACCCTACGACTCCCTCACATCCTTCCACACCCCACGACCCCCTGCGGCCATGCCGTCCCGTGGCCTCGTAGCCCCTACGGCCTTGCGGCCCCAGCGGCCTCACCGACCTCACAGCCTCTGTACCACCCCCTTGGCCTCCAGTCTACCCTCTCCACCTCCAGGCCAGACCCAGGGGGCTGGGAAAACCCAAATCAGGTCAGGTTGGCAAAGGATATGTCGGGCCAGGTTGGTCTTTCCGGGTCGGACCAGACCCGGGCCAACTTCGAACATTACGCTCTTTTGGCCACAACTTTGGCACCGGACATCCGTTTGACGTACCGTAAGTGGCACTGAAAATCATGGAGTAAGAAATACCCTTTGATTATACCTCACTAGAGATTTATAATAATTTGTAGTATGGTCAGGCTGGATCAAGCACGAATCCAACCGGGCCCTTGAGACTAAAAGGCTAATAACTCACAAACTGGGTGTCCGATTGATGCACCATCGGTTGCATTGAGACCCCTATGACGTGGAAGTCCATTGAGATACTTATTCGTGATACTTCATGGAAATTAGAGTATTGGAAAATGGATTGTGGAGAGGAACCTCCCAAAGACAAGCTAGCATAGTGTGGGAACCCTGTAGCTAGATGTGACGTGAAGAATGAATAGCGATCATGTGTGGGTCATCACCTAGCGATCCTATGTGGGTCAGCACCGAGCGATCCTGTGTGGGTCATCACCGAGAAATCTCAAGTGGGTAAGCACCGATAGATCTTGTGTGGGTCAGTAGGAGAGCTTCTTAACAGAGTAAGATGATTCAGTAGTTAAATATAATCATCTATACCATTATTCCTAAAAATACCTTGTGTGAGATGAGTATGTGCCTTGTGGTACATTCCTTCATGGTAATACCTTGGTGGTATTATTCTATGTGGAATACATGTGTGGTACTTACCTTCTTGGTATTCCTTCCTTTGTAGAATGGCTGAGCTTTGGGATTTTGGGTTGGACTCTGTGTTTCCTCAAGATTGAGATGGGTATACTTGATAACTTAGGTATATGTATAGGAATATACTTAAGTAGGGTTTATAGTTGGATTCATTCTTTGTGGTTTATCCCTTGTAGATTTTGTGAGATATTGAGGGTCTTGGGGTCCCTACTGAGTATTGTTATACTCAACCCTGCACGGGCTATGTTGTACCTTGTTTTGTTTGGTGCAGACGACGGACAATGCTGAATGAGGATGAGAGTACTAGGACTAGAGATAGCTCGGAGGTGGATGTTAGATGAGGCGAACAATAGAGATGGCCATTTGTGAGCTGTACCTACCCTTCAGGCAGGATTTGTGGTGGACGATCCATGAGATACTTTTCACTTATCAGTCGTCTTGTACTTTCTAGTTTTCCCTGTACTTTCCAATTGGGCTTGTATTCTGTCCCCTTTTACTTACTACACTCACTCTATTTATTATTTAGTTTACTTGAGTTTGTTTCGTGTGATTTGATTTGTTGCGTGTGCTTACTAGTTATAAAGGCAATTCCTTCCCAATTTTATGGAATACACCTTCGGTGCTAGTCGCCAGCCCCTAGCCTATGGAAGGCGGGCAAGGGGTTGTCATAACACGGGCCCTGGGGGACTGGTCATGACAAATTGGTATCAGATCAGTCGGTTATAACGTAGAACATAAGAATCTGATCATTCTTTTTAATGGTAATAGTGTTAAGGGTAGTGACTATAGTTATCAGTTTAGGGAATCCAATGTTGGTGCACGGACCGATGTATCCATACACCCAGACCCTGACTTCTTATTTCTGACATAGTGCACAAAAAAACTGATTGCGTGTGTGTTTCCAATAGTTTTATTTGTGATCTCTTTAAGTCATCTCACTAGGTATAACTTTTTGACTGTGGTGCACGTGTTTCTTTTTAGAATTCCTCCACACAGACATCCTACTAGGGTTCTGTATATAGTACACATTGATAGCCAATCGAGCAATGAGGCCTCGGTGTAGGGACCTCTTCTAGTATTGGGACCAGTGGAGGCACCAGCGGTACCATTACCCATTGGGTCACCGATGCCAGTAGCCCCAGTAGTAGAGGGTGAACGTCATTTGAGTGCATTGCACGAGTTCCAGTCCCAGAGGCCACCCGGGTTCAGGGGAGAGATGGACCCACAGGTAGTTGAGGATTGGCTAGAGGTTGTGGTGAGAGTCTTCCGACTAGTATGGACACCAGCTGATCTCATGGTGATCCTTCCCACCAACGTTCTATAGGCTGAAGCAGGAAAATGGTGGAGCTTTATGCTCTAGGTTCACGATGAGGTGACGCTTCTCTAGGAAGACTCCGAGAGCCTATTTCGGGCAGAGTTTGTCCCAACGACTCTTCGCACAGTGTGCATACATGAACTTCTTCATATACCGTAGGGAAACATGACTTTGGCTTATTACTTAGTGAGGTTCACTAACATCTCACGCTACTCCACAAATATTGTGCGAGACCCATTCTTCAGGGCCCGAACCTTCGAGCATGGACTCAGGCAAGAGATCAAGGATTTAATGATCTCACTCAGCATCTCGATACAGGAGGCGACGTTTGAGAGAGACCTATTAGTGGAGAGTTTATTTTCTAAGTAATCACTAGTAGTTAGACACACCACCAGTCATCACGTAGCGGAGTTTTCTACAGCTGGAAGAAGACAGATGTTGCAGAGGTCCAAGAGGATCAGACCTACAGGTGGACGACCATAGGATTAAGGGTCGGTTTTGTGAGTCACCCAAGTTAGATCTAGTCATTCTAGGAGTTCGCAGTGTTACTCATGTAGTGAGAAGGGTCACATGGCTCGTGACTCTTTGACACGCCATATGAATGATCAGTAGATGGTCGAAGGACCACCCAAGCAGAGAGAGAGGTTTGACCGAGGAGATTTGATGGGAGCAGAAAGATGTGGAAGAGGAGAGGGTTGTGCAGTTGGCGATGGAAGATGATTCAAGATGTTACTGCCACCACCACTAGGTGGTCCACCCCGACCATATGGATCAAGAGGACAAGGGAGAGCTTAGCTTCAGGCAGCTGAGGCCTACGATCACGGTGCTCCAGAGATGATACAAGGTATGATTTGTGTTTACTCCACCATAGTGGCAGTACTTATAGAAATAGGTTTCCGTCATTATTTTATTTCCACTTCCCTTGTTCAAAGATCAGAGATTACAATGGAGTCTTTGGCTCGATCCTTATAGCTAGAGACTCCTACAGGAGCGGATTCGAAGATTATGAACTGGTGCTGGTAGTGTGAGCTTACTCTAGGAGGTGAGAGTTTCGGCTGGGATCTCTTACTAGCAGCATTGAGGCCTTAAAAAGTCATCTTGGGTATGGAATGGTTATCTATAGTCCATGCACAGATTGACTATATTAGATGCATAGTGTGGTGTGTCCGCATAGATGGGACCAGTTTTACCTTCACCGAAGATATGGGAGCCTTTGTAGAACAGGATGGACTTACCCGCAGGAGAGTGCAGATGATCACTTATTAGTTAGCTAGAATTACCCTCAGAGTAGTTGATGTGGTGTGTCTGAGCTATCCTATATTGGGGGACCAATATGCTAATGTATTCCCTGATGATGTTCCGGGTCAACCTCCTCACATAGAGGTGGAAATTTACATTGACTTGTAACCCGGGACGACACCAATATCTACACCAGTGTATCAGATGGTTCTTGCAGAGCTTTGTGAGCTATGGGTAAAACTAGAGGACATACAGGGGAAAGGGTTTATTTGGCCTAGTGTTTCCCCTTGGGCAGTCTTGATTTTGTTCATCAAGAAGGATAATGGGAGCTTGAGACTTTGTTTCGACTATCGACGCCTGAATCAGGTGATCGTGAAGAACAAGTACCTACTTCTGATGATTAACGACCTCTTTGATCAGCTGAATAGAGCATGGTGGTTCTCGAATACAGACATTAGATCAGGATGTCAACAGCTTAGAGTATGAGATATGAATGTGCATAATATATCTTTAAGATGTCATTACGGTCATTACGAGTTCTTGGTTATGCCATTCCGCATGACCAACGCTCCAGTGGTGTTCATTGGACTCATGAACAGAATCTTTCAGCCATACCTTGATCACTTACTAGTAGTCCTCACCGACGAAATTTTGATCTACTCAGCTACTGAGGAGGAGCACTTCTATTGTTTGTATATAGTACTGGACACACTCCGATAGAACTAACATTATTGTAAGCTATCTAAGTGCTAGTTCTGTATCTGAGAGGTTCACTTTCTGGGACTTGTCATCCTGGAGGATGGTGTTGGGGTGGATCCATTGAAGATTGAAGTGGTACTTTCTTTGGAGCCACCCAGGAGTGTGATAGATGTACGAAGTTTCCTGGGTTTGGATGGATACTACTAGAGGTTTGTGCCAGATTTCTCCATAGTTTCAGAACCTCTATCAATGTTTACAAAGAAGGGGAAACCCTCCATGTGGTCAGAGAGATTACAATAGTGTTTTCAAGAGCTGAGGGAGAGGCTGACTAGTGCCCAATCTTGAGGAATTCAGAAGTGGTCATTGGGTACATAGACTACTGTGAAACATCAGGTACCAGACTCAGATGTATCATGATGCAAGAGAGAGAAGTGATGGCATGGTTCTCGACAGCTGAGAAGGAATGAGCAGAACTATGCTACCCATGACATGGAGTTAGCAGTAGTGGTCTTTAGCTTGAAGATGAGGTGACATTACTTGATGGGTGAGCATTTTACAGTGTACTATGATTACAAGAGTCTCAGGTATATCTTCTCTCAGAAGGACCTGAACCTGAGACAAAGAATTTTTCTACAGTTCCTCTAGGTCTATGACTTCAAGATACTCTATAATCATGGGAAGGAGAATGTTGTAACAGATGTACTCAATAAGAGGTTTGGTATACAGCTACTAGGCAAGGCGACGGATTAGCTGGCCGCTTTGCAGATATCCTTTTGTGAATCGGGGTGGAGTGGTCTTTCTTTAGTCTCTTATAGTCACTCCCCCACTTCTTCAGCAATTTAGGGAGTCGCAGCATGGGGACACTAACTTCATGGCTCAACGTGCTCAAAATATCCATAGGGAAGGCACCTGATGAATTTTTTGAAGGTGGGGAGCACGTTATCCTCTTTAGAGGACGTACCATGGCACCAGTGTCACTTCGGGAGGAAGTGTTGAGGGAGTTCGACAAATTACCTCTAGTGGTACATCCATAAGTGGCGAAGATGTACCAGGATCTCCAAAAATAGTACTGGTGGCCGGGAATGAAGAAAGAAGTTGTAGAGTTTTTCTCTCGGTGCCTCACTTGTCAGCAAGTGAAGGTGGAGCATCAGGTACTAGCAGGATTGGTTTATCCTTTTGATAACCTAGAGTGGATGTGGGATGGGATATACATGGGCTTCAAGATAATACATCCACATATGTCCGGAGTTCATGATTCTATCTGGTTGATTGTCGACCGACTCACCAAGTCATCCCACTTCCTACCGATCAGAGAGCAGGGTTCAGTAGAGGGATTGGGATGCCTCTATGTGCAGGAGATTGTGTGGATCCATGGAGTACCCCCGGAGATTGTCTATGATCGTGATATAGGTTTCAATTCACAACTATGGAAGGGGTTTTAGTAGGATTTCGGGATGCAGCTTTGTTTGAGCATGGACTTACATCCTCATATGGATGGCCAGACTGAGCAGACCATTTAGACTCTCAAGGACATGTTGCATTCTTGTGTCCTCCACTTCGTTCGCAGCTTGGAGGATCACTTTCATTTTGTGGAGTTTTCATACAACAAAAACTATCACTCCACCATTAGGATGACATCTTTGAGGAATTTTACAGGCGACCTTACAGATCACATATGTGGTGGACTGGCCCAGGGGAGTCAGCACTCATGGGACTAGAGATGGTACGAGCTACCACAAATAAAGTGCAAATCATCAAGGAGAGGATGAAGACTATATAGAGCATAAAGAAGTCATATTCCTACAGGAGATAAAGACATATAGAGTCCGAGGATAGTGACCATGCCTTTCTACAGGTCTCAGCCTGATGAGATTTATGGGGATTTGGTTGAGGATGAAAGTTATCTCCGAGGTTCATAGGACCTTTCCAAGTCCTCAACAGAGTTGTCAAGGTGGCATAATTCTTTGATCTTCCACCTTAGTTGAACCGTGTGCATGACGTCTTCTACGTATCCCAGCTTTGGAGATATGTGAATAACCCTTCCCATGTCATCGACCATGGAGAGCTGGACGTCGATGATAGGGAGACTTTTACGGAGGTTCCAGTTGAGATTGAGAATCGACAGGAGCGGGTCTTTTGTTGGTGATCGATACCTCTGGTGCACGTTCATTGGTAGCAAGGGAACCTCCAGGAGAGCACATGGGAACGAGAGGCTCATATATGTGCTCAGTACCCCCACTTGTTCCATTAGTTTGAGTTTTGGCTTATGGGGACACACATCCCTGAGGTAGGGAGAATGTAATGACCTGGAAATTCCATTAATTGTTTTTAATATATGGGAATTTTATGAGTCTTTCAAAACTAATGGTGCATGATTCTGAGGTCCAGTGTTCCCAAAATTAATTTCTGAATGTTTTTTTGGGTACGTTATGTTAACATACAAGCAAGTTTTTGTAAATTTTGACCCAGTGCTCAGAATTGAAATCTGAGGACACCGTTGAACTCACAGTGCCGGTATTCAGTTAAGGAGACCTTCACCTCGACAGCAGTAGGTTGAGGGTGAAAGATAGTTTTTGGGGTTTTTTGTGGGAATAAAAAATAAAATAAAATAAAATTTTATTTTATTTATAATAAATCTCCCATGTGAAGGCTATGGAGGTGGAGACCATGAGGGGTTAAAACCTCCCAACTTGAATGCTTGGTGGTGGGGACCACCCGAGGTAGTAAAACCCCCAATTAAAAGCTTGGTGGTGAGGACCACCTGAACCCCTCATTATGGGAGAAAAACCTCTCAAATCCCTAATTTAATTAATCCAACTATCATTTAATTAATTAAGGAAACTCTCCTTTAATTAATTAAGCCGACCTATTTTTGTGCCAATATTAAATTAAACAACATATTCTATTATGTTGGCTAATTTTCATTTTGGTGGATTTGGGAGAGGAGAACCTATAGGATGATTACTCTATCCAACGAAGAAATTGTTCTCCATAAATGAAAATGCTCCCCAATGAAGAACACTCATGCAAAAGAGGAACGTCTTCAACGACAACAATTAGCCGATCGGGGAAACACCGACGTCACCGACTTCACCCCTTCCAACGTCAGTGGGTAATAAAGGTAGGGGTTTCGTTGGGTATGATTATATATTCCCATGTTCTTACCTTCTAAAAAAATGAACGTGGATCAAATATATAATAATTTGATCCGTAGATGATTTATTTTACAGTTTTGGGAATAATCATTGAGGGAGATTAGGGTTTGACATTCTTCATTCAAGTTCTTGTGGAGCCGCTTGCTACAGCTCTAATGCGGAGGGTGCGGGCCAAACAAACATGGACTGACCCCTCCGTCATTCTTCTTGAATGGTGTATCCTTCATGATAGAAGAAGGAGACTTTGTTCAACGACGAAGAATTGATGCGGCGGTCAGCACAGCGTTGACCATGATGAAGGTGATGGTGCAACGGTGCCGCCCCGCGGCCTCCGCCGCCCCGCGTCCTCGTGCCGTCTGCGGCCACCGCCGCCCGCGACCTCACACCATCTTTGGCCTCCACTACACCGCGACCTTGCATCGTCTGCGACCTCTGCCGCTTTGCGACCTCTGTCGTCCCGTGGCCTCACACCACCTGCGGCCTTGTCGCCTGCGGCCTTTCTGCCACACGACCCTCTGCCACCCCACAACATCGCCAACCAGCGGCCCTCTGCGACCCCTGAAGCCTTTCCACCCATCGGCCCTCTGCATGGCCTGCAGCCTCACTGGCCAACGTACCTCCGTGGCCCCCAGGACCTTACCTCCCAGCAGGCCCCCATGGCCTTCTCCACCCCACATCCCCACCGTCCAGTGGCCTCACAGACCACACGGCCTCACAGCCATCGCAACCTCAGTGTCACCCACGCGGCCTCATGCCTCTCTGCAGCCTCACGCCGCTCCATAGCCTAACATCACTCCACGGCCTCCGGGTCAGGCTGGACCCAGCGATCCAGGAAATACCCAATGGGCCAGGGTAGACTCACCAGGCTGGGTCGACCCGAATTGGGTCGAGTCGGACTAGAGCCGGGGAAACTTCAAAATGTACGCTCTTTTGGACATAACTTTGGCACTAGACATCCATTTGACAAACTGTTAGTGGAACTGGAAACCTTGGAGCTAGAGAGTCCCATGGAGTATACCCCACTGGATATTTGGATATTGATGGAGTACGGTCGGGTTGGATTGAGCATGAATTCAATAGGGCCCTCGGGACTAAATAGATAATAACTCACAGGTCGGGCACCCGATTGACGCACCGTCTATTGAATTGAGACCCCTATGATGTGGTGGTACTTTGAGATAATTCTTCATAAAACTTCGTGGAAGTTAGAGTATCGAACATTTGATTGTGGAGCATACCCTCTTGGAGACAAATGAGTATAGTGTGGTAACCTTGTAGCTGGCTGTGATGTGAAGAATGAATAGTGATCCTATGTGGGTCAGCACCTAGCGATCTTGTGTAGGTCAGAACCGAGTGATCCTGTGTGGGTCAGAACTGAGTGATCCTGTGTGGGTCAGCACTGAGTGATCATGTGTGGGTCATCAACTAGTGATCCTAAGTGGGTCTGCATCGAGCGATCCTCTGTGGGTCAACAATAGAGCTATTTAACAGAGTATGATGATCCAGTAGTTACATCTAGTCATCGTTAATATTGTACCTAATAAATACATGGTATGAGCTGAGTCTATACCTTGTTGTACTTTCCTTCTTGGTAATACCTTGGTGGTATTCTTCGGTGTGGCGTACATGTGTGGTACCTACCTTCGTAGTATTCCTTCCTTTGTAGAATGGTTGAGCTTTGGGCTTTTTTGTTGGACCCTGTGTTTCCTCATGATTGAGATGGGTATACATGATAACTTAGGTGTGTGTATGGGAATTTACCTATGTAGGGTTGAATGTTGACTTCATGATTTGTAGTTTATCCTTTTCAGATTTTGTGAGGCCTTGAGGGTATCGAGGTCCCCACAGAGTATTGTTATACTCACCCCTGCACAGGCTATGCCCGAACCCTGTTGTGTTTGGCATAGGCAACAGACATCGCTGATTGAGGATGAGAGTACCAGGACTGGAGGTAGCTTAGATTTAGACGTTATACGAGTCAAACCGCAGAGAATTCCATTCGTGATATGTACTAACCCTTCAAGTAGGATTCGTGGTGGATGATCCAGTATCTCCTTTTCACCTATCAGTCGTCTTGTACTTTCCAGTTTTCCTTGTACTTTCCAGTTGGGATTGTATTCTATCCACTTTTACTTACAACACTCACTCTATTTACTATTCAGTTTACATGAGTTTGTATCATGTTGTGTGCTTGGTTGTGTGTTTTCAAAGGTTATAAAGGCAATGCCTTCCCAGTTTTAGGGAATATGCCTTTGGTGCTAGTCGTCAGCCCCTATCCTATGGAAGACGGCTTGGGGTAGTCATAGCACTGGCCTCAGGGGATGGGTCCTGACACTACATCATTAAGAACCTCAACCTTAATAGTTTTAATAACTTAAACATAGACATGATCTATTGGATATCTCTGTGGAAAATTTACTTGACACTTAGGCCAATAATTTTTATAGTGTCATATTACAATAAATTTGTAGCATCGAACATTTGTATCCTATTCATTCCCCTTGTAATCATGGTTATGGTGTAAATTTTGTCAAAAATTGTAATAATCTCTCATTCTCTTTAGAAATGTACATGGGTGATTCTTCCTGCAATTATTACAAGATAGAGGGTCAAATATTCTATTATCCCCCTTTCCCATATTTTATATTTTGATTTTTCATCTTCCTTATACTAATATTAATTTACTTTAAAAATAAAAGACATAATAAATTCATTCTCCATCATAATAGAACAAGAGACTATATATACACATGATAAGAAAGGTTGGGAGACCAAAACCCATCAGAGGAATGGTTTTAACCCATAAAAGAATCAGTCAATATTTCTCTTTGGATTATGTACACAATACAAATCATTACTTAATAACCTTGTGACTTTATCATTATAATTTGAAACACTTACATCCTCTATTTTCCTTAGAATCAGAAATTTCCACTCCAAATCTACTCATTATTCAAGAGAACCATATTTTTCAATGAATTTATTTTCAATTCCTCCATTCCATATTTTATATTCAATGGTCTTCATTCATGTTTAGAATCAATGACAACCATTGATTCACATCTCTTGAGGTAGGATAAATTTCTATGACAACAGTCTCTATTTCATTAATTCCCGAAGAAAGAAATATATTATCTAATGATTTTATCCATTTTATAGCTACAATGGATTTGTAGTCCCATTGAATAATTAAGGTCGTTTTCTCATGAAGTAATATAACATTGTTTCTCAATGTTTTGGATTAGGGTTCTCTATATTGGTAAGGTTATTGTTCCTTACTCGAGTCAATTGTCCCAATGTAGTTATAAACTTTTAAGAATCAGTTGCAGCTCAATATCTAACATCATTATCTTTCATAGTTGGGAAATCCATATATAGAATCCATAATTTTATATGGTTTCTATTTCTTGTGCTATGCAACATTTCAAAACAATTTCATATGTTGTATTAGGTTATAAATAATAATAAATAATTACAAACTAGAAAAATTTATGCATAAATATTCTCATAATGATAAACATGGTTACTTCAGAAACATATTTAATCTCAATACTTTATAATGTATTTTAATGAAAATTTGGATTATCCAAAGTATATTTCTTGGGAGAATCAAACTTGGTGATCATTAAGGCATGCTGTCTAATATTAGGTTATGTTGAGTCAATCATGACACACCTTGTTAGAGTTGTTACTCCTAGGTACATCAATTCCAGAACCACATCCACTTGTTGTATCTAGAATGAGATTCATTTCTTATAATACCTACATAATATATACTTTACCAAAATTCTAGTTTGGTCTTATATACTTATCCACAAAGTCTATCTTAGGGTTATGTTACCTAATCTATGTTTTCAAAATCTAATTTCCAAGGTTTCAACTAATTTTTCTATGATACTAACTATAACAACCTCGACACTAGTATCCCAGAGCCAGTGCCTTACATTATTACAATGAAATAGATAAAATACTCTAATTCTAAAGGATTGATCATTTTATCGATCCTTGAATCCATATTATAAACAATAACCATACATTAAAATTCAAAACATAAAATACATCATAGATAATCATATGAGAACATCATTATTCTACTATATTAACCCTATATATCAATCATAATACACTTCTTAAATTCCTAGTAAAAATTTAACATAAGAAATGGGTGAGCTCAGAAGCTTAGTAAGGGTAAGCATAGAATGAAAGCTATTATGAGATAATAATAATAAACCTTAATGAAAAGTGTATAACTAAAAGAAAATCCCATTAAAAATAATCTTGAGCATAACATGGAAATAATAAATAATACCATATAAAATAATCACATGATCTAGAAAATATAAAAATGGATAATTTAGTACTCGAATAATCAATTAAATATCAATAACTAATCTCATAATGAGGGAATAAAGAAAGCCAGAAATCCAAAACATACCATCAAGGATTCTACCAAGAAACCATTTATTTAGGGGTAAATACCAAAAATAAATTGTCTCATGAAACCTAATGATGGATAGAGGTGTTATAGAGGCCTTTCCCATAAACTAATATGTTTAATTCATTCCTAATATAAAATGGGTGATCCATAATCAACATAAACATTCTTATTAAAAATAGAATAACAATTGTTAAAACATTAACTATAAACTAGGAATAGTATCATAATAGGACATACACAGACATAAATATATTAAAATCATTCAATAAAATTTGGTATCTGATATCTTACAGGACCAACATCAATTAAGAATAATATCATACAAAGGATGTTGACATATATCAAATTAGTATTATAAAACCATTAAAAACCTTTTCAGAGAAATAATAAAAATCTATATATTGATATTATGTTAAAATGGAAATCAAATTTTAAAAGAAAATAATTTCAGTGAAAATAATCATGTATTATTATAAAGGAATATTTTCTAATTAAATATAAGTTAAAAAAATATTCTTTCTGTATATTGAAAACAAGGTCAAAAAGGACATCGATTGGAAGATGACAAAAATTTTACTTTCAAATAATTTTATAAAAATCAAAACATGGGTAAAAATGACTTTAAATGATTTTATAATAATAGTAATAATATTTTGAAATACATTTTTAAGAATCCTATATGTGGATGATAAATATGTCCCAGTAAATACTTAGTTATAAAAAATATTGGATAATAACGAGATTACATAATTAACCCTTTAACCTATTCTTTACTTTATTTTAGGGGTTTTGAATCTCATGTATAAGGGTTAATTCATTTAATAAATTACACCAAATCTATATCTATTTTTATGATATTATATACAATACACTTATTTCATTATTACCACTGTTTTGGTTGTTAACCACTTCATTTTCTTATGTTTGTTTTGTCGTGTAAGTACTATTTATCATGAATATGATATATTTTATTCATATAAATAATGATATTATGTTCCTAATTATTATATTTAGTAAACATATACATTTCATAATTCATCTTGAATGGATATCATGGATAATTAATCTCATCACATCGTCGAGACAGTATGTTGTCTGTATGCACGAGCGATAGTATCATTACCTTAATTGTAAAGTGGTAATGAATTGGATGGTATACTAATTATAAAGAAACACTATTGTTTTATATTTATTATTTATAAACATTATATTCATAATTTTAAACATACAAAGAAAGTGGTGGTGCGAAACAAAATACACCACATTACGGAGATAGTAAGCCATACGTACCCACACATGGTGATATTATTTTTCATAGGATGGATAAATATAGTAATATGATTGTGACATAATAATTACCAATTCCTAGGATACATATTATAATGTAATTATTATTTTATAATGGAAACAATGTGTGAATATAATGTATAAGAAGAAATATTTTTGAAGGATTTGGTAAAGACGATTACCTCTTCTTTAAGAATCCTCTTTGGGATCTACTCTAAGGGACCCTCAAGTTGGTCTTTGGAGAATGAGAAAAATCACTAAGACATGTCTAGGGTATATGAGAAGGTAAATTGGTAGGGTTTGGTCAATAAATAAGGCTCAATTTGGTGAGAGAATGTGGGGGAGGAGGTGCCTTTTTATAAGAGAGTGGGGGGGATTTAGAAATCCATTAAATATTAAATTAATGTAAAATTTATTTTCTATTTCAAATAGATAAAAAGAGAGTTATTTAGAATATTTAATGAGTATGGGTAGATATAATCTCAACAAATTATTTTCAGTCATGTTTAGTAAAAAATATTATCGTTATTTTTGGCTTAATCCTTAATCAAAACCTTTAACCCTTACCTTGACAACATGGCCTTTTACTATTTAGGGTTAATATAGTTACTATAAAATTCCAAAAGAATCCCAAATTCATAATTGAAAAAATATTCAAACTTATTATTATGATTTGGATTAAATTTATACTTTTATGAATTTTATTTCATTTAATAAAATATTATTTATTTTGAAGTACCATTTATATCAATTTTGAAAATATTTATTATTTTTCTTTTGAAAATATCCTAATAATATCATAACTTCAAACCAAAATTTATAATATATCTATAACATGTCTATTTTATCTACAAATTTTTTATGTCATTAATTATGTAAAATTGTCTTTTAAAAAAAGTAGTATCATTAATTTCATATTTCCCTTAATTAATTAATTATTTCACCATTATTATAGAAGCCTTTAATTAAATTTTTTCATCTATAAAAATTAAAAATAAATTATCATGATGATTATAATTTTATTATATTTCAAATTAATATTTATATTATAATTTATCTTCTATATAACCATGTATTAAAAATGTAATACTTATTAAAAACCATGAGTATGACAATTTTAGTATATCTTTAAAAAAATATTATAAATGTCATATTAATAGAAAAGTGTTTAAAAAAAATATAATTTTGGCCTAATGTTTATTTTTGTCCAAAACCACATATCCAATGAAATTGGAATAATTTTTAAGGTAATTTTATAATATTACAATATAGTTTTTTCATTTAATTACCCAATTTACCCATTACCATGGTAAATATTTTTTTTTGTTAAAGTTACTTTTCACAAAATCAAAAAATCAAGTATGTCCTATTATAATTTAAATATAATACGAACTAAAACTATGTTTTCCTATTTTCCCAACATCATTTCACAAAATTGGATAAATAATGCGTAACACTAATCCCATAAGTATGGCGAGAAGTGGGTAAAAGTAAACGTTCATAAGTTCAAAAAAAATTATATCTAATTTCTATATAATTATGATTTAAATAAACTAAATTGGATTAATAAATATTTTATTGATTTATTTTGGCATATAAATCAATTTAATGTATAATAATTATTTAAATAAAAAGGTAGGTTTTTATTTATAGTGTAGAATTTTTCACTATTAATGAAAAAATGAATGTTCTCAGAAAAAAAATTCACCGTAAGATAACATTAATATTCCAAATTAAAAAATGAAATATATTTTGAAAAATAAAATTTATAAAATTTACAATATTTAGTTTTAAAATATGTGAGAAATTAAAAGGTGGTAAAATTACCATTTTAGAGTAATATAGTTTATATGTGTGAAATCCAGCTTGTTATTATGTAATTTTCAAAAAATAATTACATAAAATATACAAAAATTTCATAATATGGTTAATACTATTCATAACTACTATTAAAATGGATAGTTCAATAGATTATGGTGAACACGAATTCAATTTCAAGTGCATTGTATGATATCAACAAAAAGTAAATTTATTAATAAAATAGAAGTACGGTAATGTATTGGGGTGTAACACGAAACATCAAATTTTTGAGGTCGTGCTTAAATAGTTCTACTAAAAATCCATGATATTAAAGAATGCATAGAACTAAAATAAAGAAGTAATTTCTATATTCATGAATATATATCTAGTCTACCTTTTAACATATCATTTTCAAGATCCACCTCCACAATTGTGAGGGTACATGTTAACTCTTTCTCTCTATAACATAGAGGTTGTTATGGTTAGTTGTCACAATAAACACTTGGATTAGAGAATTTTTTCACATAGTGCTCTTACTCTATATTTTTTCAAATTGGAAAATAGTCTAATGGTAGTCTAGAGAATTTCATTATTCCACCAAATTAGAGGGTTTCTCCCATTGATAATCACTAGTTAGGTTACCATGAATACCTCACATAATGAACTACATATTACCCTTTCTAAAATATCTTTCATTATTCTTTTCATAATATTTACATGAGGGATTTTGGAAATTATTTCCACCATTATATTTTTCCACCACACCCCCAGAGTTAAACTCTATTTTCTACATCTTATCCCCATGAGAGTCTTCAGATTCACTAATATTTATTTTCACTCAGAGGGTAGATAGGGTAATTTTCTCATATATGCCAATGTATCAAATTTGAATATTATTTCATGTAAAATGATATATCAAACTAATTAAGTGTTCAACCTTTCTTTTTGAGGAGATAGGAAAGCTATAGGCATATTGTGAATGTATTGGGAAGTTTTCCTAATACAACCCAAT
Source organism: Viscum album (assembly GCA_963277665.1). Taxonomy (NCBI): domain Eukaryota; kingdom Viridiplantae; phylum Streptophyta; class Magnoliopsida; order Santalales; family Viscaceae; genus Viscum; species Viscum album. The sequence goes on from OY728148.1 coordinate 47,871,789, forward strand.
TAATTATTCGTCCTTTTGATTATGGATATATAAATTCTTCTCCATTTAATAATGGGAAGTGTGAGAAAGATTTATTTTGATTTTTCTCCAAAATTACTTCCACTCCATCTCATTTATATCTTCCTCAGGATTCATATTTTTGTTCAGTTTCCACCATTGATCAAATTCTCACTCCATACAATAAACAACAAAAAATCCTTCTCTTTATCATGGTATTTAAGGATTGGTATGTTATTATTAATGGGGTTTATCCATTTTCCCACAATTAAAGGATTGTAAGATCAACCAAATGTTTGATTCTTTTGTCACATAATGTTTTGAATTGAAACATGATCATTATTAGAGGGATTCATGTGTTCCACTGATTCAGGTTTTAGATCTAAATTGAGTTATACGAGAATGTATTACACAATGTTATCATGTAAAACATCCATCAGATATGGAATCTAATTTGAGTTGTCATCAAATTACACCTCATAATGGTTATTGACCAAGTTTCTCTTATTTAAATCTATTTGAAAAAAATGAGAAATAAGGATATCTATTTTTAAAATATTAAACACAAATATTGGAAACTATGAACATTAAATTGATTAATCATAAATGACATATATTTATTAAATTACGAATATCTATGTTTCAATATAAGTTATCCATGACCAATTTCCTAATATAAAATCTTACTGGAATTTTTTATCCCTTCATAATTGTTTGTAAATAGTTTTGGAATTTCTAAAAAATATCCCTTAGGAGTCTCAAACATGGAGTGTAGTAATAACCATATCCATGTACCAGGTAATTTTAAAGTCAATGAAAAATTACCTTTTCATACATATTACCCCTTTGTACATCTGGTTATAAACCATGTCTACATTTAGTGCCTAGATATGGATATAATTGCTTAGAAAAAACAATCTCTATACTTCCCCATGATTATGGTATGATTTTCTATACATAATCTAATACTTAGACTTTTCCTTAGATTAATTTCAATGTTTTTATAAATGTTTTATTTTCCTAGTTTACAATGGATAACTAAAACATTTCTCTGATACCAACTAAATCAAACTATTCCTACTACACATATTAGTACATTTTTTTAAAAATAAATATGGGACCTATAACATCCCAATGATTATGAGGCCCAATGTATTTGGAAGAATAAGTTTATATTACAAAAAATTTAACTAAAACTTAGAGTCTTCAATTTATTCTCCATAGTGAGATCTGAAATTCAATTTGAACTCCAAAAAATTAATCTGATAACATGGGGAATACATTAAATAAAAGGGTGATATAAAACCCCTAGTAAGAGAATAAACATATTAATGAAACATAATATGTGATTCTAGGGTATAACATGATATTATAAAAGGGATGGTACATGAGTAATCAAACGGGTATATACTATAAAAGTAATAATATCATAAAATATTGGAGACATGGGAATGCTGAAACCACATATAATGTTATATAATGATAATTCAAGTCTTACTTTCAAGACAACATCACATGGTGGATAGAGTTCCATAATGGACTACGTGCACTCTTTAATCCCATAAAAGATATCTCATGAAATAAAAATAATACCCTATGAATAAAGTTATATATAATTAAAATCTCAACCATCTGGTTGATTTCCTTTACATTTAAATTCATTACATGTCATGATATTAATAATGGGGAATCAACATAAGAATTACCTATGGAAATAAATGGTTTAAATAATATTTTCTCATTTAATAATCATAATATATTACTTAAATAAAGAATTTTTAAGATGTTCATAAGGCCTTTATTACCCCATAAAATAAATTTATAAATAATATAGGTACACATTTTGGAGACATATATACATATTTAGGAATAATTATATATCTTTAAAGAGAGATAAAGTGAGTTAGAGAGATAATTGTCATAAATTAAAGAAAATGGTGGGTTAGGATGATCCCTTACATCAAGAAAAATTTATCATGTGTGTTTATTATCTTCCTGAAAAATAAATATATTTTCATTATTTTCCTGAATAATTTAATACCTCATGTTTAATATTTATTTTATTCTACATTTTAACCTGTTATATTCAATTACTTAACCAATTAATTTCTTTGAAGATGTTGTAACAATTAACTACTAACATGTCCAAAATAATTTTGTACTTTGACTAAGTTCAAATATATTACTATTTAATCATCATAAGATTGGTAATAATGACAAAATTAACATTTTAAAACATAAATTAAACTTTTCAAACCAATCATGAAATATGATTATGAATAATGATTTTCTCTTTTGGGGATTTGTAGAATCATGCATGGAGTTTTTTTTCCAATTAATGGTTAGGAAACCTATGGTTCATGACTGTAATTTATTCCTCAAACATAATTATTTCAAAGAATCTTTTTTTATGGGCTCATATCAAGATTTTTAGTTTAAATTTCACCTTATAGCACCTATATTTTTTGATTGATATTGCTTATGCAATTGGATTCCCAATAAACAAGGACATGAACATGGAGAAAGTTAACTGTGGTCATTTTTTAAGGGTCTTGGTTGAATTTAACTTAATTTATTCATTTATTTTTATGGTTTTTCTTCATACTCCTCAAGTTGATATAATTTATAGAATTGTGCATTAATATTATCAAATGTTTTTCAATTATTTTTTTGTTAATGGTATATTGAGGTCCACTTGTTGGGGGAATCATGTTTGTGCTAGATGTAAATTAGGGGACATTATTTGAGTTATAAATAATGAAATATGGTAATGGGGTTGGCTATGATACTATAGCTAAAGATTAGGATACAGGTGAGGTTACCCATGATTCTACCACAAGACAATTAAATATTTTGAACAAAAATGCACATGTTTATGTTGAGGAATATTACCATAAAACACTAATAATTTGTGATAATTTTATTACAAAGAATATGATATGAAAATAAATTCATAATCTTTCACATTCCTCTTATCACCATTTTTATTTTGGGTTTATTTCTCTAATTCATTTAAATTACAAGCCTTGTATCTTTTGGGATGACATGGAATAGGAAAATGAATTGGATGTTATGGGAGAATCATTCATTAAAGTATTAATTGGGGGAATAATGGAATATAAATATAGAGATAAACTATATTATAGTTACATATCTATAGAAATTTATATATTGCCTAGGGTGGATGACAGGATTTGGAAGATGATAATTTTTTTTTCTTCAAAATGTCACAAAGGGAAGACCATACTAGAGAATTCCAGTTTAGTGAAGTCCAACATAAAAATGGATCACGACTCTAAAATTTATGTGAAATTAAGTATTGTAATAAATAAATAAATTAGATGGTTTGGGTTATTCCAAGGATGTTCAATTCCCTTAGGACCTTTAGATCCAATATGAATTCTTTGGGAAGAAATATGGATCTAAAACAATATATAGTCTATTCTCCTTCTATTGATCCTAATGGGGATGAGTTTATGGGTGGGAATCCTTTTTCATCAAGTGTATTGTATTATAATGTGTATCTATCTGATATATGGGGTCAACCATGACATAATTTTTCAACGTAACGATCTATGGGTAGGGATATATCAAATTTCATTGTTATTAAATCCTCTATCTTGAATATGGATGGACTAAAAAGATGTTCAACTTCTAAAACTCATATCTAAAAAATTGTTACTGATAAAAAAACTAGTGATGTATATAATTACTAAATACATGTTTTTGTATAATAACATCCCCTGATTAGGGAAACACATGATTCTACATTGTCTTTAAAGATATACATTACTAAAGGAGATGGAATATGAGTCATGACTACTCTTGAACAGAAAATTGTAGGTTTTTATTTTGATCTTATGTGTGTGGTTCAAATTTTAAATATGGATACTCTTAATCCTGATAATGAAAATGTTTCCTTTTCGTGAACTTCCTCAGATTCAATATATCTTGTGGATAATAAATAGACTCCAAAATTCATAACACATTATTCAATTTAATTTATTTTAACCAGAAATAGTTAAGAGGATGGATAAAATTTTGATCATGTAAATATAATAAAAGGAATTATGGAAGATTATGGTGTTGAACTACCAGATAGTGGTGGTAAAACATGGTTATAGGTAAAAACATAGATAATAGAACATCATCTATGTTTTCGGTGTGGACGTGTCTCCCGCCCCAAAATGTGTATATGATCTTGATTATCATAATTAATAATATTTTATTACTTTTATTTTTCTGTGGAAATTTAATTATTATCAATTTCCTCCACTATTAATTAATTTATATTTAATAAACAAGCCACCACACTTCATCCTTTAAAAAAGGTTATGAAAAACGAGCTACATTTCAATTATGGACATAGTAGACCACACATATGCATGAGTAACATTTCCAATTTTCAAAGATTATAGTTGAAATTATTTAATAATTAGTTAAAGTTTTTATGATTATAATTATATCTTAAACATTATATTATTTCATTAAATACCATTACACATATCATCCATTGTATGTTGTAATAAAAATGAATCTCATCACTTCATGAGGTGGAATGATGTCGTACACGTGAATGATTTAGTCATTTATTAAATGGATAGCAATGTTAGAAATTATATGATAAATTTATTTTACACTATTATTTATATATTTTTAATATAACATATAAAAATTAAATTAATCTTTATTATCTTCCATGTAAAGCGTTAGTAAAAAAACTCAAATCACTTTTTGAGGTGGTAGTCTGCTATACATTAGATAAACATTAATCGTATTCCATATGGAATTATAAATATATCATAAATATCATATAAAAAATTAAATATAACATTATATATATACATGATAAATGGTGATGAGAAAATAATTATGTCTGTTCGTGAGGTGGTAGTCGATCGTATAAATGATCAACGATTTTGTTTCCAAATCCTAGGAGGAGGAGGTGGTTGTATTTCATGCCAGTAAAATAAAAACATATCATTATATGGAAAATATTTTGGTCATTATATGAGCATTTTTACTAATATTTGATGGATGTGTAAGAATAAATAAATTAAAATGCACTGTTAAGGACATTACTACATCTTCAGACAACTCCTTTTGGTTTACACGAAAATAGTTTCTAATTTAGATTTATATCGAAAAGGATTATAGGATGAGGGGATAGAAATATGTATATTATTTGGGTACATAGATTTTTAATCCAATTTGTTTATAATGTTTAAATAGGGTATGATAGGTGGTGTCCATTTATAAGCGGGGGAGACGAAAAACATGGAATATTTGGAAATAAATAATTATACACATGTTTTTCATAGGCCACAGAGAACTAAAATTAACCATCTTCGAAACTTTTATGGGATAAAGATAGAATAAGACCATAATAAATTAATTTTAATGTCTTTTTGTGATTCATAACAATTATACCTTTTATCTTAAACCCCATTAAACCCATTTTTACATTAACCATGACAAATATTTTTTAGGATTTTACTATTCATTATGGTAAAAAATTATGTTTTTATAATTATATAATATAAATTATTCCATTAAAAAATATAAAATCATTTTCCCAAATTTAACTTATATACATGGTAGAATATAATTTCAAATTCAATTAGCTGATGTGCAGAAAATGGGGTTTTTGGAGTAATTATTTTTTAAGTGAAAGATAATATTATAATAAGTATATGAAAATTAATAATAATTAAATGAATTTAAAGTAAATTTTATTCATATATAATCTAATAAATTTCATTTAAATAATTTCTAAATAGAGTATATTTTAATTATATAAAATGGAGTTACATTACACACTTCAAAACAGATTTCTTAAAAATGTGTTTTAAAGATTAAAAATAAACTTATAATAAAAACTAGTATAAAGATAATTTAATTATAATAATTTAAATTAAATAAAAATGATTATTAATTAAAATATTATAATATTAATGTAACTTTTTAATTGACTTTGGTTATCTTAAAATAAATTATTGTTTTATAAGAAATCGATATTATTCATTATTTAATGACAAATCATTATATTCAAAAAAATATAGAAATTTTAAAAAATTTATTTTCAGGATTATTATTTAAAAAATTTATTTCATTTTATAAAATAAAAAAATTAAAAGGTAAAAAAAATTAATTATAACGTTTCCCAAAAAATAATAAAAATTTAATTTCAAAATAAATGATTTTATAAAAAAAATTTGTGTTTACTCTAAAGTGTTTATAAATATATTTACATTAGATTGCAAATTTATAAATAAAATATTAAATTAGTTATGTTTATTCATACCCAAAAAATAAAAAACATGGATTTTATGGTTGTCTTTATAAAATAATGGTTCGTTTGGGTTCAATGTTGCATGTTTCATACGTAATCGAACATAGTTTCTTCTTTTGAAAACCTGGGGTTTTAAAATATTGATGTTGTGTTTCCTTATTTATTTAAGTTTCTATATGGAACCCTTAAGAGTATGGTTTCTTTTTAATTTTATATATTTGAGAAGTGGAGGTCATATGGGTTTTACCCCAGTGGTAATAAGAAATCCGTGAAGGGAAATAGTTTAACTCTTCCAGTTCCTGGAGTGACTCATGCTATATGATCTTCATACAAACATAATGGACATTTCCACTGGATGAGTACTTCTCTCCTAGGGTATTACTATTCATATTTTTGTATGGTAATTTATATTATTTATATTAAATTATATCCCAATTAGATATAGGTTAATTATTTTGGAATACCTAGGTCTCAAGGTGTTGGTTAAGTGGGACTCAGAAATATATTAGGTATATATATGGGATTTTGAGTTGAGGAGATGGATGAGGATATCAACAAATGTTTCTATAGAAACCTCATGGTTTAAACCATTATGTTGACTCATTATTAGCAGTTTCAGGAAACATAAATTTTATAGGAAAAGAATTCGATAATGACCAGGTTTGTGTTGATGGAGCCCAGATTCATTCAAATTTAATGGTATGGTTCTCATCAACCTCATACATTCAATTAAATTGTTATATTTTAAATATTCTCATTCCATTATAGGTAAATAAGTTTTTAATTTTTTTTGAACCTATATGTTTTCATTTTTTTCAATTTATGTGCCTATTAAGACAATATTAGAACAATTTTATATTTTTATTGGATATAATATCATTGTTTGAGACATTTAGAAATAGTTTAACTTATTTTTCTTCAATATTATAATATTTAATTTCATATTTGGGATGAATTAACTAATTATTTTCCAATAATATGTTGATTACAATTAGAGGTGGGTCTCTTTTATACATCATGTGGGTAATTAGTATGTTATAGGGGATAATAAGGTTCTTTGTTGGGTTCTACATCACCTAATTTATATTAGGTAGGATTTATTACAACCCAAGTGGTATGTTTTATTCTTTTTGATAATATTGTGATGGATATTTCCACTTTTTCCACTATTAGAGTTCTACATCTAGGATTGCTTTATATAGGAATTTTAGAACTCCCTACATAGAGGCCCATAAATTTTTCAATTGATATACTATAATTTTTAGTGACAATATTGATTCCCTCATATCATATAGAACTAAACAATATTAGGGAGCTAAATAGGGAGCTACAGGTACATGATGTGAAGTGATTTATCTATCTGAGTACCTCTAGTTGGATGTTAATATTCTATTCAATAAGAAAGAAAATAGTGGTCCCAAGTTAAGTGTGGGTTAACTGATGATGAAAAATATTATTGTGAAAGAACAATATCCATTTTTTGGAATTTATATAAACTTTTTCCTATAGATAGGAACCCAATGGTTCTCCATGTTCACCCTAAGATCACGTTATACTCTGTTTCAGGTTAGGGTTTAGTATTTGAAAATGATATAATTCAATGGTAGGTACATTTCGTATGACTACTTTGTGTATCAATTTTGTCAGATGAATCAATTTTCAGTTTTTATGTCCCTCATAGACCATATATTCCATCCTATCCTTCATTTATTTATTGAAATGATTCTTGATGACATATTCATTGAACCAATACTCATACATCGAGCACCATGATATTATACTTAATAAAATTAGATCAGATTAATATTATTCCATGTACTTATTTTTTTATTTTTGATTAAGGAATATTTCATTCTAAAGCACATAATTTCTTAATAATGGGTCTTAGTTGACCAGTGAAAATGGATATACTGATTCCTTGTAATAATACTAGTAATATGTTTTAGGTATGATGCTTTTCTTTTTTGGTATTATATTATATGTAGTTTATTTTTTTACTTCTCGAATTTGGAACTACATATGGCTAGGATAAACAACATAGTGGGTTGCTTTGAGTGGATTATCATGTGTGTGGGGGACTAGAAATTTAATTTATGTTTTAAATATTCTCCTATATTGATTATTATATTCAATGGGATTAGTTATAAAATCTATTTTGATACATTTTAAGTTGGATGGAGAGTTTTTTATATATAGAGTTATGGTGGTCACTTATGGGTCTTTCTAGTGAATTCCCCATTTGGGTAACTACCCTACCCAATATTTTAAATTATAAGGATTAGTTTATGAATTAATTTGTTGGTTCTATTGTCTTTTTTTAGAGATATTTTTCATCTTTGTGTAACAAAAACTCATATGGAATATATTCACATAACGAGACCAAATTTCCAGGAAGAGGTTTTGGGTTGAGTAAATTATTAAATTTTTCTTTGAGATTTCATATATCCTCTTATATTTGAATCTTTTTTCTCATCATATGATAGGTAAGACCAATGAGTAAGGAGATTAAATATATAAAGTGGATTGGAAATTGATGTTCTTACACATTGACTTTATAATATTTATATAAGTGGACTGAGAGGTGGTAGTTCTTACTCCATTTTTTGTTACATAATATCTTGCATTCCAAGTAAATGATAGTAATATATATGATTCCAAATGAATTGTGATGCAAGAATGACACATACAATGTAATTATATTTTAAGATAAACAAATTTGGTAGATGATGTCTAGTCTATCTAATATAAGGATGTGGTACAAACATTAATGAGATGATAAATGATGATAGAGTGTGATTCCTCATTCTGGGTGGTACATCAAAGATGAACTATCATGTATCATGATATCATGTGGTTTTTAAGGCACCTAAAAATTGTGATGGATATTTTTGGGTGTGTCGCTCACTAGATTTCCTGTCAGAAGATATAAGTGGAACGCCAATTATTGAGTGGTTTTCATAAATCCATTTTTGTACAAGTATAAATGTTGGATGAGGGGAACACTAATACCATGATTAGTATAAATTAGACCCTAAATGGTCATGATGTGTTGTGGGTGGTTGTTGATTGGTTAATAGTGGTTTCAAATTTCATTCCCACTCAGATAACGCTAGAAATTAATGGGTTTTATAGGTTATATTTTAGAATGATATTTTAGTTTCCCAGCGTCCCTAAGAAAATACTATCATATAAATATGTACACATCACATCATGTTTTTGGAATGGAATACAAAATCATGTGGGTTATAAACTAAGGATTAATATAGGACATGAACCATAGACAAATATATATTCATTGGGGACCATATGTGTAGTGTAGGATATGATAAGGGAAATCTCGAATTATTTTGGTGATCCATGGGATGACCATATGGATTTTGATGAGTTCACTTTTAATAATATCCTCTTATAATTGATAATGATGTCTCCATTTGATACAATTTATTTTAGTTCTTTTATATTAACATTTTAATGGTTATTGGTGGGTTATTTTGTGGTGATATGACCACTCATAGTACTGGAGACCATTGAGCGAGTTCAGTTGATTAGAAAAGCAGATATTTAATGGAAAAAGTTAATAATAATTTTATAATAACTATAAGTGGTGAACCTCAATGTTTTATTTGTGTGATTGGGTATATTCATGAGTATTTTTTTTTGGGGAATCAATAGATTACAAAACTTCTTAATATCACACCACAATTCATTGTTCAATCTTAATTTGTAGATCATATTTTTTATAGTGGATTAATGGCTAGATATTCTTCCACATAATCAATGTATTCATAACATATTTTAGGTTTATTGTCTTAAATTATATCCAATTGCAACAAATGAGATTGAAAATGAAGATTTTGAGGAGGGGTAAGATGTTTCTTTTAACAAATTCCCACTGAAAATTAAATACTAGAAGATGAATGTAAATTATTGAAAGAATATGTTACTCATCTAAGAATTATTATAGTAGTGGTGGATCCATGAAAGAAATTTTGAGTGAGATATGGATTTATCAGTGAAGTGGATGAAAATATTTATCTAGTACACTTAGATAAAATTCGGTTTAATAATAATTCCTTTATTTGAGAAAATATATTTCCCCAAAATTTCAATGTTGGTTATGTTTAAATTTCATTCATTTTAAGCTATAATTATTTTCATAGGGTGTTATGGGTGTTAGATGTGCATTGAATTTATTTTAATGGATGATTTGGTAGAGACTACAATTAAAATTATACTATAGGATGTCTATTTCTATGTATTACAACAACTATGACATTACTGGTGTAATATGTGATGGTATATGATACAATTTTGAGGGTTTTTCATTTATGATATTTGGGGTGGAATCACTATGGGATGGGAAAATAGGTATACCATATGGGAAACTATTAGAGAATTCTGAATAGTATATCAATTTTCAATAACCTATTTCAATGTATATGTACTAAATTTAGGGTATAGATATAGATAATGTTCTCACTAGGAAGTGTATGCATCTAATATTTAATGTAATCATCAAATAATGTGATTTACTCAAGAAAAAAATCATTACAAATAATGAATTTATTCGATGAATAATGGACGTAAATGTCATAACTAAAAATAGTGGTTCATTTAAAAAACATTAATTAATTTTAAAAAAATTATATTGTTCTTAAGAAGTAATTTTTTCATAGAATAGGTTGATAATCTGAACATTATTTTATTGTAAAATCATCTCACTTGAGGATCCATTGATAGAATCCCTCTAGTGGACAACCCTACTACTCCTGTTGATTTAGAAAAATCACTGATGGTACTATGGGTGCTAGAGTAGAGGTACCAATTTTCTTTCATTTCTATCCAGAATTGTAACCATTTTACATTTGTTTTGTAAGTATTATATCTTATTATCTTCATATTGATATAATGGATGGTGAATGAAACTTCTGCCATTCTTCAGAGTAACTGTAGATATGTTTATGAGAGAGATAAATCTCATTTCATAAGTGTGCTGTTATTCACAAATATTTCCACCCCTTTGTATATTTTATAATGGGATATATATAGAACCAATTAGAGGGTTTAATATTAATTATTTGTAAAATGGAGCTTTATTATATAATAATATGTGAATACATGATATGAAATGTAAAATAATAATAATATCATTTCATCTCATTACATGGGATAACATGAGAAATGATTAATGTTATTTTAAAGACTATAAAATAAACATTTACCATGATACCATAAATAATTTTTTTGTTACCCCACATTTTCTAAAAGAAGAGTAATAAATATGATTCATTAGATAAATATATAAATAAATATTTATAATATTAATCATCTTGATAGTAATCTTTTATTTTATTACTCACATAACTAAAGAAATAAATATTTAATAAACTGATATTATTTAATACCATATGAATAAAACTATAGATAAAGATATATTTTATATTAACATAATATATAAATACTCGGTGAATTAATATTTATTTCAAAATTTTGTCAGATATAAATAGTGACTAAATAAATGTTATCAATGTATACTAATTTTATATAATTGTATTAATTAAATTCTAATAGAATTTACTTGATTTCCAAATAAATACTATGTGTGTGACCCACTTGGAAGCTTCCTCTTTGGAATTTGGTGGGTGTTCCAGAAGTCAAACATTATTGTCTGAAAACATGTGACAATAACATAGAATATGAAATTATTATTAAAAAATTGAAATCCACATACAAACTCTCACATTATAATATAACACATTCCTTATAATATTTCATCATGTAGGTTGCATAATAATGTCATCATCCTATATAAAAGATACATTTGTATTTTGTTATATGAAATAAACCACTCTTAACACCATATCCATAAAATTTATTTCGATAGTTTCATTTCAATCAGTTACCTGAGATGTCATCTTCTATAAATATGGAATAAGTAATCATATAATTAATTATTACTTAACACCATATCATTCATGATGCACCCAACATACCCAAATTCACTATGAACATATATCGTCATGGTTTATATAAATACATATAATTGAAAAGTTAATGTCATTCACAAATAATAATACTAAATACTAACTATCATTATAGATTCTCACAGACAAGAATATCTAATAACCAAAAACATATGAAATTAAGACTAGAAGTTTTATCCATATTATATATCTTCTACGATATTCTATAGTATGAACATCATGAAATTAAATATTATCCTCTTAAGATTATACAACTTGAGATAGTCAATATAATATGTTTTTCTTTTATATAATTATTATTATGACCATGAGAATATGTTTATGAAAATATCCATTTCATATCAAGGGTCCCATTATAGCAGGGAACAATATAGTTTTTTTATTATGAAAAATAATCAATGTATCTATCACATTAATTTTTCATAGAAAAAAATCAAATGTGATATGATATTTTTTTAATATTCAATATTATAAGTAGATACAGAGTCTAATGTATAATATATTTTGTTATGAAAAAAACATCAATAGATACACACTTTCAATAGATCCAATGACTAACGAATTTTAATATACTTATGCCAACTTGATATAAATGATTATACTAAGTATAACTATAATTACCAGTCCTTGTCATCATTCAATGTCTAATGTTGGTTAAAACACATGCCTCTATGGATAATACTTGTACTACAACTTTACTCCATTGAAAAAATCTCTCAAGTAGTGATATCTTTGTGTGTCCTCAACTGGATAAAATTAAAGACACCTGATATCTTATGTAATTCCATAAAAAACCATGTCATAATAATTATAATATTATTACTATTATTATAACCCATAACATGAAAACTTATTCAAAATCTACTTCTTTTGATACATCAAAATCTACAATATACATTGTTATTATAGGCTGGGAGACCTCATAAAATAGTAGGTTTGAATATATTATTTCCTTATCATCAATGAGAAAATTGATATAATTTATTTAATTAAAATTTGGTGTTAAATTACTTTGATCGCAAATATTATCACTTCACCAAATAATAATAAATCAAATATTTCTATAGTATTATATACAATCAGATAGTTGAAACTACATGTTCATTTATTTTCCATGATTTGATTGATATTAAAATAATTTGAATAATGAGTTTGAAATATTAAATATCCATATGTTTCATTGAAAATGATACTTATTTTAGGGACTGAATATTATTAAAATCAACTAATCTCTATATCAACTACATATTATTAGGCATGCTTTTCAGGAATAATTATACTTCTTGTGAGATTAATTCAATCATGAAATGTAATTTAATATCTTTTTAATACATTTTAAATATAAATTTAAACTATAAATTTAAAAACAAATATACATATATTTATAGATCTTGTTTCCTTTAACACTGTTGATATATTTATTCATTATTGGAGAAGTTAATTAAATTTCCATAAAAAATTGGTATGACACAACATTTAATTTCTTTATGTAATGAACATATTAATCCTTAAAAACAATTGATCTCCGACTAACCTCTTATAGAAACTTGTCTCTCATACAATTCAAAAAATTATTCTATGATAATTATGAATGTTTTTTCTAGATATGGATTTATGTAATTTTCATAACTTATTGGAATTTATTGAGGTCACTAGTCCTTGGTAGTTATTCCATATAGACATGTTATATATGTTCTTCTTTTTGTCGTCTCATATAAAAAATATTTTTAACGGTTTCCTCTATGGGTTGATGCCTTAACAATCAATATAAAAACATAATTATGATTTAAATAGGCATTGTAAAGTATAATTTAATGAAATTTATCATAATTATTGGTGTATTGGTCTTCTTATAGACTTTTTATAGATATTTTATGTAGTTTTGAATATGTTTTCTGGATTCATTGGTATAATATTATCTGTTCTATGTCTGATTTTTTGTGAATACTCACCAAAATTTTAATGTATATTAATATCCACAATATTGAACACCTAATATTAGGAACACAGAATCCATTAAATAATTCCTAAATAGTCCTAAAATGTAACATGATTCAATTTTACTACTACCTTGTAGGAATAATTATTATGAAAAATAACCTATTTAAGTCCCACATTGGTGAACATAAACCATCAATTTTTCATTCACCTCATATATAGTATATTTCATTGGATCAAATTGTTCCACCAAGCATAGTAGAGAATGTTGTTCCTATGACAACTCTTGTGAATGTTGATACATAATTCCTTTTATGTTAATTATTCTGACACTATCTCCAAAGAGATGTGTTCCCCAAAGAGTAATATAGTCGATCATGACTAGATGATAATATAAATAGTCATTATATGATTACTGACTGAGATACAACATGTTTTTGATGTTCAATTGAAGCTGAAACCACCTTTCATTAAATTCTCAATACAATCCATTTGAGGATGGGACTTTATAGATTTCCATCATATCACAAATGATATGACAACTTTTATTCAATATATTTCTCATATGATATGACATTTCACAATTATTTATAATAAATGTCATAAAATAAGTAATGGTTGACTCGTAATACATATACAAATCATCAATGAAATACTTTTTACAACCATAAAAATAATAATTTATATAATAAAATTTGTGTTTGGGATTGCAGTCACTACACATGTAATAACAAATCATCACAAATATAGTATGTTTCTTATATATCTTCTTGGAGGATCCACTATCATTTATCATCTATGTTCAATTATTTTATTGATCATTTCAAATAATTTATAATGCAATATCATGTTGTATATTAATTTTCTATGAACATATTTATTTAGAATAATTCACAAAGACATCATGATATTACTCTAAAATCCTTGGACACACCTTTATTTTTAATAGTTAATAACATTATAAGTAGTTTTCTTATTCGTTGTATCTTACCCCAATAGAGACTAAAACACTTTTATAGAAACAAAAATGTCAAAAAAATATGTTATTCATGAAAAGGTTATCTTTCTTCCATAAGGTAATTGAGTTTTATATTATTCATTTGTATTATAGGTTTGATTTTCTTATTTAAAAAATTATTGAACTAATATGTAATTATGAAATATGAAAAGAATACATATCTCATAAATGAAATAATGTATTATTGTATATTATATAGACCCGGAGATATAAATTTCTGTAATAAAGAATATAAAAAAGAAATACATGATTAGTCCCACTATGAAATTAAGAATTTTTTCACCTCTTTTGAAATCTATATGAATTACGCTTCTTTAGAAACTCTAAGTGTGAATTATTTTTATTTTAATGTTTATATACTTACATGATTCTTATATTTTAAATACCATTATGTGATAACATATACCAATGAAGTATATTAGAAAATATTCAACTAATTATGAATATATAAGTGGCTGATGATTATAATTTCTTCTTATTCTATTAATCATAATTCTTTTTCCAAGGACAATTCTAACCACATTACCATAATATAGCATCATTTTCTTTACTTTGATCTTAAAAAAAATTCACTTTGGAGAACATTACTATGGTGTAATTGGAATTGAATCGTACATGGGATTTAAAACCTTTTTTATTGATTTATTTTTTAAAATGAATTATTAAACATGTTCTATCAAAACCATTTATTTATAGAGAAGTGTATTCAATAGATTCAAAAGATATTTTTCCATAATATTACTTATTTATTATTGAATATGAGTAACATTATTGGTATGGATGATAATAAGAGATTAATGGAAAAAATATCATCTCATTAGAAGCCAAATTTTATACTTTTTATAAGTGGATAAATTTTTTTAATACATGAACAATTCTAAATTTCATTCTTCCAGTTTAGAAAAAATTATTATAGTGACTATATCATTTTTATCTTCCATCACTTTATCCTTCACAGGTTGTATGAGAAGAAATATCATGGTTTTGGAATCTATGTACTCTTAAATAATCATAATATTTTTATACATATTAGATATTAAATCTTTTCACAATTAGTAAATTAATGTTAAAACAAATAAAGAATATATTATTTCGATAAATTATTCAAATTTTTTGATAAAAAAACAATGTCAAAAATCATTGACACAATAAATAATATATTCATATGAGCTAAAGACCTATGTTAAGGAATTAATATAGTTTTTTTAATGGGTTTTCTTTCATTTTTTGTATAATAGTTAAAATAGATACCATATATTATTTCATTTCTCGTAATATTTTATCAAGCCTCAACTACCATCACAATTAAACTCAGAATATGTTTTTTTTAGAATTCTAGTATAAAAGACCCTTATTATACTTATCGTAATCTAGAGAAAGGAAAATAATAGAATATGAATGTATTTATATAAGAGATCATTCCAGTTACAATATTGAATCACTTTGATCCATCAGTTGGAATCCCCAATCATGAAATTGATACATGGATTTAATAAACACATGCCTCTATATTTTTATTAAACAAAACAATTACATTAAATTCAATATATGATTGTTTATATTGACAAACCAACTTTTTTAGTATTTTAAATAATAAAAAAATCTCCCTTCTAATGACCTGTACCAATAATTTAACTATAAGAACATATTATCCTAGATATTAGAATTCTTATTAACAAAATATTTTTTTGAGATATTTTTATTATTGTATATTATGAATAAAATATTTCTTACTTTATCCTTTTACCAATATTGTTAATATTAACAAGATTTTATTTTAGTGATTTACAATATATCAGTAAAGTATTATTGAATCATCAATTGATGATTTATTCTATATAGGAACAATTTATTATTAAATTAATTTATTTATGTGACAATAAAATAGAATCCAAAAATTATATATAATAAATAACCACTCGTATGAAAAAATATCTAACTAAATTACTTAATAATGAACTTTAATAATGGTTTATTTACCAAGAATAAAATAAATTACAATATGATCCTAGAGCTAATATACTCTGTGAACTAGGAATGGATCATGAATTAAATTATTCCATCACGGGCCTTTGTATCTTCCTTGATTTATGTCACCTTCTCTCGTGTTCAAAAAAACCACCACATGCCTTGGAGTTTGTTTCCACAACATGTTTTTTAACATAGATATAGGTGAAGTGATATTATAGAATAGATAGAGGGGTTCATATAAACTAAACAATGGGAACACATGTCGACCATATTAAAGGGGAGAAAGGATGACACACAGTCCAACATTATAATTTAATAATAATAAAACCAATTAAATAAAGATAAATTCTATCCATATTATGGTTATTCAAATTTCATGATAAATTCTTAACATATAAAAAAATATTAATGTACGTATCATTTGAATTATTCATTATTAAGTTAAATAACAGAAAAATTAAATAACTATTGTTATTAACCAGTCAATTTCTGTATCATAATATCAATCCATGTTAACCTTTTATATCCCCCTCAATATAATCTTAAATAAATTATACATCTTATATTTATTTAAAAATAAACATGTATAAATCACGTACTTATGGAAATATTGTGTGTACTCATCCAAACTACCCTGTGAGTAAAATGGTAATATATTGTTCATTTATGTGAATCTATCATAAATTTTGTATTATATAATTATATTGAATATACTGTCAATAAATAACGCCTAGGAGAAATTTAATTTATACAGTGCATAATTATTTTAATGGCTACAATTTTGATGGAATATTATGATTATACATGTTATATAGTTTAGAAATATCCAAAGAAATCAAATAAATATTTAATTAATGTAAAAACTATCAGAAAACCTAAACTATAATTTTGTGTCACATGAACACATACTGAGGAGGATTTAATAAATAATAAATTAATTAATTCCTTTCATATAAACATTTTCAAGATACAAAAAATCTATAATATATCTACACATAGTGACATTAGTTCATTGTATATTTTCACCACAATCCTAGGGAAAGGGTGTATGTTTTAGTCATTTAAATTTATTATGTAAACTTGTGCAAGAGACTTACACGTTGCATGTCCATTGAGTTATAAAACTATCACTCTCATGTATTTTGTAATTGAAAAATGACACACCATTAACTCAAAATTTTCTATTATGAAATCACATGGACTACATGGTGTGAAAGAGAGTTAAATATAATTAAATCTTGAAAACTATATTTTAGGCTGAACAAGTTAATATAAAATGTGAATTATTATATGTCATGTATATTTACCCTATGACCTAAATTTCATGTGGTTAATCTTCATGTAAAATCATTCTATCTAAAAAAATTTATCATAACCTCTAGATAGGTTCTTTGGATATTCGATGTATATGGTTAATACATTTTTTGTATCATAAATACAGAGTAGAAGTTGATATATAGACATTTTAATGTTAAATAAATAATAAAAAATGAAAAATAAGCCATGAAATATTAGTATCGAACTAAAAATTAAATAATTATATAGTTTAATGTGACCAGTTTATTAAAACGTAATGTTTCTAGATGTAATAAATTTCTAATTAGAATTTATCCCATATTTTTTTTATGATCAAAAAATTATTTGAGATTCACATGAAAAAAATATTCATTAATAGGGAATTATTTCAATGAATATTTTACAAAAATGTTGAAACCAAAAGTAGAGGATATTCTTCATGTTTTGTTTATAATTAATTTAATCTATAAGAATTACCTTAGTCTTGAGAATAATATTTATTCATGGAAGATGTTAAAATTATAAATATATTTTTGGTACACTACCATTTAACTATAAGGATCAATGGTTAAAATCCCTTTAGTGTTGATCCACATGTCATATTTTTGATCATGAAGCATCATCGATGATACTGATAGTGCAAGCATGGATATACCGACTATCTTACATCACTCCCTTTGATTTCAAAAATGATCCCTCTGATTTATAAGGTTCATCTCTTTGTCTATTCCTCTTGAGAAGAAAATGTATGAATTTAACATTTATTGTTCTTTAGAGAACCCTAGAAATATTCTATATTAAATGAAATATCAAGGAATATGAAGATAGTTTTACTATAAATTAATTCTCAACCATTTAAAAAATAAAATAAGGAGGTAATTATAAATCCAATTCTAGGGTTCAATTTTTAATAATTTTAAAAAATTCATTCATCATATATTTATTGTATTATATATCGAATCCCTTGTAAAATAATAGAAATATTATTTTTCCTCATGGAATGTCCTTAATTGGGGAGTGATAAATATTATTTTACTATATTTTAAATTAATTTTTTTTATTAAACCCAAAATCTATCTATTATTCCTCTACATTTACTTAACCATTAATAATTTATATTATTGAGTTCATATTTATATAAAAAATTATTATAATAATCATAGTCTAGAAAATAAATAATTTTTTTAATAATCAAAAAACTGAATAAATTTTGTATATTTCCTTGTGAATATAACTAGAGACAAATAAATATTTTGTATTTAGAGAATTGATAATTATATTGAAAATAAAACATTAATTTAAATTTAACTAACATATAAACATTGACTAAATAAATTTGATCATTATATTCATTATATCCCGAATAAATATTATTCATATAATTATGTTGAAATATATTTTTATTAAGATCATTAAAAAAATTTAGAAGTTTTTACAAATGTCTAATATCATCATCTTTCCACATGTAAAGTCTCCATACAAGAATAATGTACCATTGTAATGTTGAAAATAAAAAATGTATTCTCACTATATATTATAATCTATTTTTCCCTATATATAATCATTAATGTTATATAATAGTGAAATTAACATATATTATAGATATGTCATTGTTATATTATATGAAACAATATTGTCTTTACACAATGGTATTAGAATTTAGTCATACAGGTTCATTCCAAACAAAGAGTTGATATATAAGCTTCCATAGATATATAAGGGACTAATCCTTTATCAACATATTCATTAATAACATGCCATTTGTGATACACCCAATGTACTCAACATCACGATAAATATATTTAATCTTATTTCACATTATTAAATATTAGTGTGCAATTCAAGGAAGATAATAATTATAATAATAAATTCTAATGAACAATACACATGATTACATATTGTATTAACCAATGAAAAGAAAACATATGAAATTATTAATGGTTTACCCATCCTCATAACCTTCAATCATGGAGATTACCATATCTGAACATTAAGATAATAATTTTCATCCTCATAAAACTATTTATCTTATGATAGCTAAATTTAAATACACCTCTTAAAAAATGTTAAGTTTATAGTATGATTATGTTGAAGAAAACATCCATTGTATATAAATGTTCTCATCATAATAAGGAACTGTATATGTACTTTTTAATGCATAAAATAGTATTTGAAATTATAATGTTAAATTTAAATAGAATAATTATCAATATATAAAAAATAATATATTAACATTCAAATACATGATAATGTAGGAAATCGTATGTACACTTTATTTGGTTTTAGGGCATTGACTCAAACACACATTTTAGTGTTTCCTAGTGGAGGGGAACCATAATAAAGCCCCTGTGGTAAACAATTACAACTTTACTAGATTTAATTTCATTAAAATATTTTTATAAAACATATCTATTAACACCATTTTGAACTCCTCCTCCATCTCCCTTAGTCCCCATTAAATTTGGGTTTTGTGAGGGACTTCTTTTTTATGATTTTAGTTCTTCCATATTTGATTTTTTTATGTCATTCATTTCAGATTTTCTCTTTGGGAAATTATAATCAATTCTATGTCCTAATAACCGTGTTTACCCAATAATTCTTGGATTAATTTTACAAAACCCCAGACATGATGATTTGAGAATTAGGTTTTTAGATTTTGAATGTTCTATCTTGAATAAAATGTGAGTCTTGATGAATACAACATATTATGTTTTCTATAGGAATTTTATTCCTTTTTATAACTTTTGTAAGATGTTTTTTGACACAACATGTGTGTTGATACATGTGTATATCTATGATAATTCATTTTTTCCTATCAATGTGTCTTCAATGAGTTAACATAGTTGTCCCTTGCCACTTAGGGGGTTATAATGGTGCTCCCACCTAAAAACATGGGTAACAACATGATTTTATAACTGTGTATTTTATTATTTAGAGACTAATTTGAGCTATTTTCTATAAATAATTGCTATGTAGTGTTTTAAAATGATAAGGCATTGAGTCCCTATAATGCCCCAACCATTTTATGGTATTCTTCTCATAAGTACATTCAATTAATTAGATAGACTATATCGCATGAATCAATGAGTCTCTGTAAAACATCACTTTTTTATTTATAGGATATAGTCATAACCTAGCCATTATATTTAAATTTTCTTTTTCTAAGTTTTAAATTTAGAAAATGGGAATACATTGTAGTGATTAGGGTGATATTTGGAGTGTGATACGATCATTTTAATTTTTAGTGAATAGTAGCTTTCCCTTATGAATAGTAACATACCTTATGAATAGAAACCTACCTTTATATATTGTAATATGACCCTTGTGAATTTTAACATTATCCATGAAAGCTTAAATAAAATTTAGGCACCTTAAAACTAAAGATGAATATTTTAAGTGTTGGTATTTTTCGATTAAATGATGATTTTAATTAAAAATTAATCATCTCATATTTATAAAAT
Organism: Viscum album; assembly: GCA_963277665.1. Classification (NCBI taxonomy): domain Eukaryota; kingdom Viridiplantae; phylum Streptophyta; class Magnoliopsida; order Santalales; family Viscaceae; genus Viscum; species Viscum album. The sequence goes on from OY728148.1 coordinate 47,893,746, forward strand.
TATGTTCATTTTTAGATTCTAAATGTCAAAAAATGGATAGGTTTTATTTTTTTAATTTCTATGAAATACTTGAATTGCTGGTGAATAGTTAAATACAATAATAATGGTCTATATACTTTATAAACTAAATAAACTAATCCATATATCATGGATGATGTATAAAACCGTTATTTTTAATTCACATGAACGAATTACTATTTTTCGTCTGGTAATCATCAATATTTATTTTCTTATGGAAAAAACAAATGATTAAAATATTAATATAACCCTTCTCCCATCAACTATATAATCCACCCTTGACCCTCTCTTCCTCTCACACCACTTGTGGTTTGATCCTCTCCTAAGTTATAAAAAATAAACTTCTCAATCCCACCCCATATTAAAGGTCTACTGGTCTATCCAAAAGGCAAAAAACAAAGTCCTTAAGGATATTCTAAAGGAGGAGTACTAAATAGGTGAACCTCTATTACTTTTTCTTTCAACTTCTTTTACAACATCCATTATTTTGTTTCTCTCTCCTAACCTAACCCCATCCAAATTATATGATAATTATAGTAACATACGTTATTCGATGTTTTATTATGATAATTCAATATTTCATCATCATCTTTCTTTCCCCCTCATCTCATACTAAAAATAAAAACACCATGTGAGATGTGTTAATTTATCACATTTAAGGATGATGAGATTTCAATATCTATTATCATTTTCAATTATAAACATAAAAAAATATTATGGTTGTCCCATATCATTATATATACATAATATCCTATTTAATGCTCTGGAATCATTTTGTACATATGGTATTTAATTATAAAATAACATGAGTTCATGGTGATCAAAAACCATCAAAATAATCCAGGCATTTATCATTAATTTTTTTATAATAATTCATCCACTCCCAAAATAAACATAGGATTTATATTATCAAATATCATTCTATATGATTATTAATAACTCATAACTTAATTTCTATATTTCAATTACCATTTTACATGAACGTCCATACTCTTATACAAGTAAACCAATCATAAAAAATAAGAAACCATGTACTCCGAAAGGATGAAATTGATTTTCATAACCCTTATAAAAGAACATAAATGAACTTAATGAATTCATATCATGTATATTAAATGTATATAAGGTTATTTAATTAGTAATTAATGAATCCAAATTGACTATATAGGACATTAAGATCAACGGAATAACACATTCGAGCATAAGGTTAGGGGTTTCTAAACTCACTTTTATTTCTACTAGATTTAAATTTTTTGCCACCTATTTTAGTATGTGTTTTATTCTTATTAAAATTGATATATAATATCATGATTCTATTTATAATCATGGTATTTAGTGGTTCGTGTTATTATTATTAACTCGATTCATTACAAAGTTGTAAGAGACTTTCACTCAACTCCCATTTCATTTTGATTTACAAGGTATTGTTAACCTAATATTAAATATGTAGTGTATATACTACCCATTTGAGATAATTTTTCATTAAAAATTTTAATTAAATTATATATCCATATAATTATTACAAGGATATGATTATTTTTTTAGTCGTATACCATTTTACACACTCTGTTTATGTGGAATGTTGTTTTAACTGAGGAAATGTTGATGAATCTATATCCTATACTCAATATAGATATTGAAAAGGCATAGTTTTGTTGTATTAAATCCTTTTATAAATAATTATTTGGTCTACATGTGATAGGAGGGGACCACTATAGACCCTTTATGCATCAACAGCTCTCATGAGTCAAATTAGTTTGCGACAAAACATTCGATTTTTTTCCAAAAAATCAAATGGGTTTCTACCCACAGAAATAAACCATATTGATTTTATAATGGTTCATGTTCCACATAAAATAATTTCAAATAATAATCATTAATTGTATTCATTATTCATTTATTACTATCCATGAGGTTCCCACTATGAAAAAATCTTTGTATGCATTTTTATTCTAAATGCATTGATGCAAATTTTTTTCATTTATTCATCATGTCATATCAGTCATATATAATTTATTTTGATTCACATATTATTGATTAATGATTCCACTATATGTAACCCTTAATGATATTTTTAGCTAAACCTTATTATATATCATTTCCCCAATTTATGTTAAAGATAACCTTGAATAAGCTTTCAATGAGGTAGTTTATTTTAATTTATTATCTTTCATGATGTATTTTCTATCATTCCAAATGCACATTGGGTATCATTTATGTAATCTAGTATTACAAAAAGGATAAACTAATATTCCCTTCATTGATTATTTCTTATATTCACTCCAATATAATGAAATAATGCACTAGACTCGTGCTTCGGGGTTTATGGAGTTATAGTTGGTATCAGAGAAAGTTTTGAAGTAACTTTAGAAACATGAGTTAAGAAACGTTTTTTTTAATACATTACCATAAGATATATTTTGAGGATAATAATAGAGTGACATCTGAGAATTTTTTTTAGGGAGAGACTAATTGGATCTTCGTAGAAAATACATCAATGTTTGGATAATACAAGTGGACATGGTTCTGGCATACATGAACCTTGGAGTATCAACTCTGACAATGAGTTTTGAGAATGACCCCAGGTATCCTAGTAAGAAACAATGATCCTTACTACTACCGGGTTTGACACTCCCATGGGTTATTCATAGAATAATTCACATTTCCTTTAACAACCATTATAAAAGATTTTAAAGTAAATATAAACAATGTTTATGAAAATGAGATTAGTTGTGAATAAATTTTCAGATAATGTAATGTGTTTTCTGGTTAGAAATTATGAATTATAACCTAATTTACTGTATTCTATTATTTTGTGATGGAACTTAATGTAATAAGGGTAATCAATACTTGCATACAATGTTGGGATTTCCCCACTAATAATGTCAACACAGTCATTGTTAGAACAGATCTATTCATGACCATATTTGGACAACATACTAAGACTGTGAAAAATAACCATTCCAACTATGTATTGGATAATTTCATGTGATGGAATCCCCTATATTATAATGGGAAAACAAATCTAGTGGTACCTAATATGTGGATCATTTACCTTGAAAAGATATTTTTATCATTAAGAAGAAATTAAAATGAAAATTTAGTAATGGTATTATATTGCCTCATGGGTGACGCTAATAAAAGGTGGTCTTTGATCTAAAACACCATAGAGGAAGAAAAAAATAGATGATATATAATAGTAAACATTTAAGGTAATAATATTTTAAAATTATTTCCATCATGAGCCACAAACTAAAATTAATAGAAAATTCTGTAGTCTCAATCAAAGGTATGAAGAGAGTGTGGTGGAGTATGAGGCTACCTTAAAAATATTATCAAGGTATTTTGTAGTTTACATATGTGATTCAGAAAAAAAAAATATTGATCATTTTTTCGATGGTCATATATCATATCTTCGAAGGGAAATGAACTATCAAACATTTTCATCAAATAAATAAGTTTTATTAAGATCCATAAAATAGAGAAGGAATTTTATAGATAAATGTTTTTCATGGGAAACCATGATAAGAAGAAGTACTCTCATAACCATGGAAAAGGTAAGGTGAAAAATTAGAAGAATGGAATAAAGAAATTCCCATTATGCGGGAATTGTAAAAAGAATTATCTGGGGAAATGATTGAAAGGAATGGGAGTTTTCAATAATTATGGAGAAAAGGGTCATCAATATAATGACCTTATGGGGAATATATAAGTCATTGAAGTTTAATGATACAATTTTAGAGATATTGGACACTATGAAAATGAGTGTCCTAAGCGCCAAAGTAGATTTCCTCATAGAATTCCACGAGATCAAGAGAAATATACTATGATTACAACAATGGAGGTTGATGTTTCTAATAATGTGGTGACATGTACTTAATTTTTTCCCCAAACATTTCTAATTCATTATTTTATTTGTATCATCACATTATTTTATATATTCCTAGTTTTCCATGAAAATTTGATATTTCCAATTTTATTTGATAATTGAGTTTTCAGTAAAAACTCTTATGGGAAGTATCATTTCAACAAAGATTTGTTTTTCAGTCCACTTTATAAAACAGAAACGTACTTTAGTTGTAGACCATATCATCATAACTATGGTTCACTTTGAAATAATTATTCTTACGAATTGTATTTCAAATTATGATGTAAAAATATACTGTAATAAGAATAAATTTACAATTTTTTATGATGATTTATAATCCCTTATCTTTAGAGCATAAAAATCATCATTTGGATCTTATATAAATATAATTTTAGTAGTTCATCTAAATAAAATTATTGTGGAATAAGAGAAAAGATAATATATGGATATTCAAAATCAATATGTACTTATAGTAAAAGAATACGTTGATGAGTTTTTATAGGATTTACCAGGACATCCTCTAGAGTGGGAATTTGAGTTCCCTATTGATTTAATTCATGGTGAATGACCAATATAAAATACTCCCTATAGAATGGAAATTATGCTATTACTGGGGGTAATGAAACAACTAGAGGAATTGAGTGATTACAGATTTATTTGACTAAGTTTTTCACTATAGGGGCCCTCGTCCTATTTGTCAATAAAGTGGATGGATCCATGAGGCAATGAATTGATTATAGGGAATTCAATGGTATAAAAATAATGAACCAGTATCCTCTTCAACACATTAAGGATTTATTTTACAAATTTAATGGAGCCCAATACTTTTCAAATATTGACCTTCGATCTTGATATCATCAGCTGCATGGGAGAAAGGATGATATTTTTAAGACATCATTTTGAACTAGGTATGGAAATTATGAGTTTATAGTATTGAAATTTTGACTGACTATTGAACCCTATGTTTTCAGGGATCTAATGAATAATTTTTTCAAGGAATATCATGACGAATTTGGTGTGGTATTTTTCGATGAAATCCTCGTATACTCCAAAATATACAAAGACCATGACAATCACTTGCAGATTATTCTAAAAACACAAAGATGAAATGAATTATATTATATGTTTAGTAAGGGTGAATTTTGGATTCAATCCATTTATTTTCTTGGCCATATTGTCTCTATGGATGGAATATTAGTTGATCTTGCAATGACAAAGTCAATCCATGAATGTCTAATGCCAACAAACATAAATGAGTAACATTGTTTTATTGGATTTTCAGGTTACTATCGACATTTCATTCAAAAAATTTATTGATTGGCTAACCCTCTAACCAAGCTCACACATAAATGGGTTATGTTTGTATGGAATAGTTAATGTATATAATTCATTGATGAATTGAATAGAAGATTTGTAAATGCCAAAATTTTGTCTCTTCTCTCTAGAAATGAGGGATTTGTGATATACTGTGATGCATCAAATAATGGACTAGGTTGCTTCCTTATGAAAAATGATAATGTTATTTTTTATGCATCAAGACAGTTTAATACACATGGAAAATATTATCCAACTAAATATTTTGAGTTAGAAAATGTACTATTTTCCAAGAAAATATGGAGACATTATCTCTATGGTAAATTATATGATATATATACAGATCAAAAGATATTGAAATACATAATTACACATAAAAAAACATGTGGAAAATGAGATGGATTGAGTTACTTGAACATTATTATTTTTCAATACACTAGAATCTAGGAAATGAAATTTAGGAGGCTAATGTATTAAGCAAGAAAGATCATAGACTTTTGACCCAAATGAGAATTGAGAGAAATCCTACATTCAGGGATCTACTAATGTTGGATATTGGAATTATTATGGAAGGGGAAAATATATCATTTTTTAAATTAATGTTAAAACATATATACTAGAGAAGATAAATAAAACTAGAAATATGATAATGAGAATCTAAAAAAGAAAATTAATTCTGTTAAGGATGGATGATTGGAAGACTTCATCTGTAAAAGTGGAGTTTGGAAATTTAGAAGGAGGTTATGTGTCCCATCAGTACCTGATCTAAAAAGGGAACAAATAGACGAGTCTCACAGAATAGATTTATCCATAAACCATTGAATTATTAAGATGTATAAAGATCTGAAGGAACATTTATGGTGGGATAACATGAAGCGAGAAATTGATGACTATGTGTCAAGGTGTCATGTTTTCTAGCAAGTGAAGGCTGAGAGAAAACATCATAGAGGGTCATGAAACCATTACCTATTCTTATGTGGATTTGGGGTGAACTAATGATGGAATTTGTCACAAGACTACCAAGGACATCTAAAAGGAATGATTCAATATGTGTAATTGTTGATTGTATTACAAAATCAACAGAATTATATTTTATAAGGGGGGATTTACCATGAGAGCACCAGATAAGATTTCATATTAATGAACTTGTTAGACATCGAGGTGTACCTATATCGATTGTGTCTGATCATGTTACTCGATTTAAAAAAATCATTAAAAGTTTCTAGATGGTTTTGGATACTAAGCTTCATATGAGTATTTCTTATTAGCCCAAAACTGATTGACAGTCAGAAAGGACTATTCAAACATTGGAAGACAAGTTGATATCATGATCTCTTGACTTTCAACGAATGTGGTATCAATACTTTACTTTGGTGGAATATGACTATAATAACAATTTCCATTATATCATTTAAATGGATCCTTATGAATCATCAAATGGTAAGAGGTGTCAAACTCCAACTTGTTATGATGAAGTTGGTGGGAGGAATTTTAGAGTCCAAGAACATATTGAATAGATAAATAGAAATTTAAAGAAAATATAGTCCCATATTAAAGCAGAAAAAATCAGGAAAAAGAGTTATACTGATAACCAGAGAAATGATTTTTAATTTCTTGTAGGAGATCTTGTCTTTCAAAAAGTATCTTCATGGAAGGGTTTCTTAATGTTAAGTAAAAAAGGGAAACTATTTCAAAGGAACATCAAACCATTTTTAATTCTAGAATGTATTGGAGCTATAACTTACTGTCTATCAATGCCCCCAAATCTCTTCGAACATAATATTGTGTTTACTGTGTCATTTTTAAATAAATACCCACAATTCCCAATCCATGTACTCGTGTATGATGAAATTGAGGTAGAACCAGATTTGTCTTACCTTGAATATACTGTTGATATTTTTGACACTAGAGATTAAGTATTTAAGAAACCATAAAATAGAGGACGCAACATGAAAACAAGAGGATGTTATGAAGAAGATCCATCCACGTATTTTAAGAGGTAATTATATATGATAAATATATAGGATGACATTTCTGAAGGAGGGAAGAATATGACCCCCCAAAAATATTATAGTATCATTATCTAAAGTTATTTCAATTATGTAGATAGCCTATATTGAATGAAGCACTAATATTTATAAAACAAAACAATTTTATTTATATTATATAGTCATAACATGGCCATTAAACATAAAATTTACACTACTGTGTTTTTAATTTTGAAAAATGGGCATAGATAGTTGCGATCAGAGTGATATTTGGAGTCTGATAGAACCAAGTTAATTCTTGGAGAATATTAAAGTACCCTAATCAATAGTAACATACCCTTATGAATAGAAACCTACCTTTATAAATAGAAATATGAAAATTATTAATGGTAACCTTACCCATGAAAGTGTAAATTAAATTTAGGCACCATTAAAATGAAGAAGAATATTTGAAGTGTTGGAATTTTTCAATTAAATGATGATTTTAATTAAAAATTTAATTTATCATATTTAGAAAATTATTTTTAAAAAATGAATTTCTATTTTAGATACTACATGTATAAAAATGGATATGATAATTTTTTTTTATTATTCTGAAATATTTGATTTTTCTGTGATTAGTAAAATACAATATTTATGGTATAAATACTTTATGATATAAATAAACTATTTCCAGAAATCTGGATAATGTAAAAAACCATTTTTTTAATATAAAATGAAATTATTAGTATTTTTGGTCAATTAATCATCTATATTTTTTGTCTTATAAAAAATTAATAAACAAATCAATAAAATATTATGAAACCCTCCTCCCTTCCAATATATAAACTACCCCTCACCCCCCTCTTCCTCTCACACCACCGATGTTTTGATCCATGACTAAGTTCTACCAAATACACATCCCAAGCCACTCCCCACATCCAATACATAATGGACTAACCAAAAGTTAAAAAAGTATTTAAGAATATTTTCAAGGAGGAGTACTCAAGAGTTGAACCTCTCTTCATTTTCCTTTCATCTTCTTTTACAATTGACATTTTTTTGTTTCTCTCAACTCACCTACCCTATATAAATGCTATGATAATTATAATACCTTAAATGTATTGTAATTGTATTATGATAATTTAATATTTCATCATAATCTCTCTTCCCCCATCCTCATGTACTAAAAATAAAAACATCGTTTGAGATGTGTTAATTTAACACATTTAAAGATGACATGTTTTTAATTTCTATTACCATATTAAATTCTAGGAATGATACCATTTTTATGGATAAACCATATCATTATATATATTATATCTAATTAAATGTTATGAAAACATTTTTTACACATGGTATTTATTTATAAAACAAAATTAGTTCATGGGGATAAAAACATCCAAATAATCCAAGCATTTATCATTAAAAATTTTTATAGTGTTTCATCCTCTCCCAAAATAAATGTATTTATATAATCATTTAGCCATATGTATGATCATTAATACCTCAAAACTTAAATTCTATATTTCAATTTAAATACTATATGATCTTCCATACCCTTATACAAGACAACCGATCATAAAAACTAAGAAAACATATACTTCCAAATGATGAAATTGAATTTATTAACCCATAAAAAAAGACATAGAATGAACTAAATTATGACATAATAAGTCAACTACATGTATATAGGGTTCTAGGCTCCAAAATTAATGAATATAATTTGTCTATACATGACATTAATATCAATGGAATAACACATTCAAGCATATGGTAATGGGTTTCTTATCTCACATTTATTTCTGTGATATTTCCATTTTTCACCAATTATTTCTTAAATGTGGTGTATTTTTACTTTCATTTTATATATGATATCATTATTAAATTTATCTTGATGGTATATAGTGGTTCAATTGGTGATTATTTACTCTATTGATTACAATATTATACAGGACTTTGTTTCAATTTCCATTTCATTGTGATTTACTTGGTATTGTTAACCTAATCATGCTTATGTGGTGTAACTAATACCCATTTGATATAATTTTTGATTTTAAAATTTAAATAAATTATATATCCATATAATTGTTATATAGATATGATTATTTTATTATCCATATACCTTTTTATATACGATGTTTATGTGGAATGTTGCTTTTACAATGGAAGTATTAATTAAACTGTATCCTCTACTCGAAATAGATATTAAGAAGGATTATTGTTCTAGTATTAAATATTTTTATAATTAATTATTTGGTATGGAAGTGATGGGTGGGGCCTTCAATATACCCTCTATGTATAGACAGGTCTTATGAGACAACTCAGTTGGAGACAAACCCTTCAAGTGTGTTTCAAAAAATTTAGATGGGTTTCAACCAACAGACATAAATTGTCTCGACAATATAATGGTTCATGTTACATATAAATGATTTCTAAATAATAATCAATATCTTTATTATTTATTCAGTTGTTACTATTGATGAGGTTTTCGCAATTAAAAAATCTATGGATGTATTTTTATTCTCGGCTTATTTTTATCACGTGTTGTCATTTATTCATCATTCCATATTTTTCATGTCTAATTCAGAGTGATTCACTTATTATTGATTCATGATACAACTATATGTAACCCAGGGTGAAAATTTGAGATCACCCTTATTATGTTTCCTTTTCCCTGGTTTTAATGAAAATAACATTGAATAATATTTTTATGAGGCAATTTATTTAAGTTTATTATGTATCATAATGTATTTTTTAACTTTCCAAATTTACTTTGGGTATAATTTATGTAATAAAGTATTCCAGAATTGCTAAACTAATCAGTAAATTAAGATTTATTTATTATATTCATGCCAATATTATGAAATAATGAAACATCTCTGGGCTTTGGGTTTCGAGGAATACAATCAACTAACCTGTGAAAACATTTGATGTGGGTTAGTGCCCACCATCTTCAATGAAATTTTTAAATCATGGTTCACTATGACAGATATTTTTGGGACTTGATATGTGATAAGTAAAATACATATAAATAGAATATGTGATAGGTAAAATGAATATTTGGAAAACCATAAGTGATAATGTGTGATTTGGGGAATTTTCAATGACCTCCTATTAGTGGGATAAGTTTTTTTGATGTGAAGTGACCACCAATGACAGAGAAGGTTATGGGTATGGGTTGATTAATGGAAATACATTGTGAAAATATGATTTTTACATCATCTCACATGAATATGTGGTTCTGAAAAACACATTGTTTTTTCATAGGGTCGAAGCTAGTGTGGATGATAATTCATAGGAATTTGGTTATCACAAGGTGACATAAATGTTAGAATATGTTCATTTATTTATTTAGTTCCATTAATTCATCCACTAATATAAAATAGTTCCAATTATTTTAAAGGAATTTTGTAGGTGTTCAAATGGGATTACTCTCACACTTTATAAATGAAACTAGATTCTCTTGTATAATACACAACCAAGGATCATGATAAAGGAATGTGGAAAATGATATACTAATGAAAAGGTGATAGTGGATGGGTTTTATGTGATACATAGATGTACATAGTGACCATTTGATGTGGTTCCTTAGTAATTATTATTATTCATTCATTTACTAATTCTATAAGCCTTGATTCACAACATGTGATGATCCATTTTGAGTATATATACAATTTATTATCTTTCATTCTAATACTTCATTGGATGATGTTATTATATAATCCATTAATTTTTTCTACATCTTAACTTTATTAACTATTTCATTTCATGTTTTTTCTTAGATATTTATTTGATGCTAGAGGAATAGTCTCCCCATGGTTCTATTTAGGACATCATCACTTTTCCACAAACTCTTGTGTATGGGAAGGCACAAAAGAGGTAATGTGACCATATATATATTGACTGATTATCCTGTATAGGGAATCATAGTGGCACTATATAATCGTGCATTATGATAAGTACCATAAAATGCTAAATATCATTTTATTACTAATTTATGAAAGATTATTTGGTGCAAGACGTTACCATATTATAACTTACCTTATATATGATAAATCCTTTGGAACATGGGAAAAATTTATATATAATATATCCCCTATAATATAAATGATATGAGGAGTTTTTTTCTATATGAACATTTTATACCACAACAATTTTATGTTATGAATTCTTATATTTTATTTTAAAATTAGTGTATAACTGATATATTTATACTTTTCCATTTTTAATGATTTTCCATATAATGAAATATATCCTAGAATTCGATTAGTATATAATATAAAATAATATATGCCATAGAATAAAATCTATATATTTTTTCTAATAACCAACAAAATGACATAAAAAATATCAAATATACTTGATTTTCATGATTATTTTTTGAATCAAAATACATAGGGAAGCAATGATGGAAATGATGAGATTCTATGCATCAATTATCTATTTCTGATAATAGTAGAAGAAATTAGAACCATTTAGTCTTAATATTGGAAAATTATGTAATATAAACTATGTAAATATAAAATTATGACCGCAAAAAATTTACCTTACACCAATCAATACATTAAAATTTATCATAAATAAATTTTTTTAAGAAGATCTCCAAGATGTAGGAATCAGACTCCCTCCACTATGGTATATATTTCTTCTTAATATAATAACTCAATGATTTGATGGGAATATATTCTATTCACTGATATAATGATATATCACAAGGTAATGGGTGGTAGAAAAGAGAGATTCAGGTTTTTGAAAACATACACGCGAACGGTTATGCTTGATCTATTATAATTTGAATGAAAATAGCTCCTATATATCCCCAAGTCAGTCCCCAGTTTCATATAATACAATTGGATTCAAAATATTCCTGATATAATTTATCAAGTAATATAATACACCTATATCATACCATATGATATAGATAAATACATTTAAAATGGGTATGAATTTTATGTATATATGTATTTGTGATATCAAAATTCCTAACATGATTATTTATTCACCAAGATTCCATGATTTTTTCACTAGTGTATAAATTTGATTATAACATGCTTTTAAAAGGTATAATCCTCCACTAAAAAACTTCAATATTTTATTTTACAGTAGAATAATCGTTACGGTAGGTTATATTTTTATCCATTGTATAGTCATCTATCATTTTAATAGGATCATTCATCTTATTATCAAAGTCATCATGGTGTCATTTATACTAGAACCACCATTTTTAAATGGTTATCCTTTTGAAGACATTTTAATATTAATATATATATTATTATTATTTTAATATATAAATTATATGATCTTCTTCATTAATAGTGATCAGTACAACATATAGATATTTTTCTAACAACATGCTACTCGGTCTCTATGGATACTCATTCACATTAATCCATTATTGAGTTATATCGTTTTAAAATTTTAATTATTCTATTTCAATAATAAATGAAATAAAATCTTCATTATAATCTATTTTCTTATGAATAGATAGATCATAAAAAATATTTCTTGTCTCTTCCACACTCTAAAATCTTCCTCCGTTATTCTTATTCATCCCTAAAGAACATGATCCGATTTACTAAATTATTCTAGAAAATTTCTTTCTATGATCAATTGCTGTTTATTATTCTACCAATCAAATTTGGGTTATTCTCCCCAATGTTTCAAGAGTTCACGTTCTCTCCATTATTAAACAACTTTTATATTCATTGAGCTCAATTTTTTGTTCTATATATATAATATATAATATTTTCTATAATAATGGTGTAGTTATATCCTCCTACATTCATCAACATTATCACTTAGTGATGTTCTTATGATCATTGATATTACATTCACTTGAACCACTTATCTCCCTTGAATTTTATTAAATATTCTTCTTATTTATTCCTCAAATTTCCCACAACTAATTGAATGGGTATTGAAGTATAGGGTCTATTTTGAAATAATGTAGTTTCATCGTGACACATCTCATCATGGATTAGTTCTTTTGGAATATTATCATATTATTTTTCATGAATTTTAAATTCTTATATAACATATGAAATTTATAATCGACTATATATATCTCAATATCCTATTATAATTCATTTATCTTGAATCAAAAATGCATTCTTAATATTTAAAACACTATAATAAAGTGTGGGTATTATTATATACCAGTTCAATAAAAAAATTTATTTACATTTTCACTAGTTCATTTTTATATATTACCTTGAAATATTTTTTTCTAATTTTCCATTCCACATTCATGAACATCAAATTCCAAGTTAAATTTCATGAAAAAGTACTCAACTTTTAGGATATTTGAAACTATAAACAATAGCACAAAAAACGTATAAATTATGTTAGTATTGATTTCAGATATGAAAACAAATAATGATATTTAAATTTACATATTTAATGACCCAATATTAATGTTAAAATAGTACAATCATCCTATTTTCATTTAATCTTTTTCAAATTGAGGTATAATTCTGGTCTTAAAAAAGTTTCATGATTATTTGATCTTCAAAAACCAACATCAATATAGTTAGATTTATCAATCTTAAGAATATTTTATTCAGGAATTATTTACTATTTTCTCATTCCAAAATAATGTAATTGTTTAAATTATGGAATAATATAAATCCACTAAATGTTATAGATTTGATATTGAACCTTAAGAAATCATAATTGAATCATATGATCTAAAAAATTAAACCATTTGAACATTATAATTAGTCATTATGAAGCTCTATTGAACATTATGTTATCTGTAATCAAACATAAAAAATTTCCATTCTAACCTTAATGTGTTACCTTTGTCTATGGAATAATATATATATATATATATATATATATATATATATATAATTCAGTATAAGTGTAACATCCCATCTTAACTCATTATCCTGAGAGGAGGCAGAGATGATTCTAGCCTCATATGACATCCCAAATACCCCAATAGATATAAATAAATTTCATGAGAGTATAAAAAATTAGTGGATTATTTTCCCTTTAATAATAAAACAACAAGAAAATATAAAATATATATAGTGAATCTCTCTATATGATAAATGAGTATAGAAAATACTAACCTGATATAATATAAAATCTAACTTCAAAATCATAGTGAAAATTGAATAAGTTATAATAAATATCAAATCTAAATATACCATAAACTAAATAAATAAAATAAAAAATTTCAAGAACCACCAAACTAAGATATATTATTTAACTATAAAAACATGATATTTGATAAAAAAATTAATTTTACATATAATATTTGACACCCAACACTGAACATAAAAAACATAAAAATTATATAATAGTTATAACCTAGATGTCAAATTGGTGTGTATGAATAGTAATAAAGACATTATGATATATATATATATATATTTCAAAATAAATTCAAATTATTGATATTTGTTAAGTAAATATTCAATCAACATTTAGCCCGAGCACTGTAGTAATACTATTTACTAAAGGGCCCTTTGGACTAAAAAATGGGCTTTTAGACCTTGTATTCAGACCACTTGGTTTTTGGCCTTCAGGAGATGTAATGGGTCTCCCTATACCCAATTTTAAAGAGGTATTTTCTATAAATAATAAATTAGTCCTCATACCCAACCTTTAAACAATTCAATCAACCATGAGTAAAGTAATTTTATTTTGTAAAAATTTGTTTTCTTTAGAAATGATTTTTTTTATTTAGAAAAAAAGATATTAAACATAATTTTTGGATCTTATAAAAAACTAATTTTATAATAATAAATTAATTTTAAAATTAAATTATTAAAATTAATATTTGTTTAATTTTTTGTATTTTTCAAAAAATATTTATTGTACAGTGAATAGTGAAAATACAAATTTTGTAAAATGCCATTTATTTTAAATAAATTAAAGTATTTTAAAAGTAAAATTATTTTTTGAATATGATTTTAAATGAAAAATGAATTATTTATTTATATTTAATCCCCTTAATTAATTTTGAATAATCATTATTTTGGATTTTAATATAGGTAAATTTTTGGGTTTAAAATGGGTTTTCTGAATAGCAGTTAACGCGAATAATTTTCCTTATTTTTAAATAATTAAAAAACACTCATAATGAAGGATATAAATGAAATATCTAGATTATCTATCATGTAATATTTATTTATGTTCATAAAATATTATTATTAGTCAGAGATATACCATAAAATCATAATTTTCTGGACAAAATATAGTTCTTGAAACCCAATTTTTCATCTCTTATAAGGGTTTAGTTTTAAATGAAAATATTTTAGTTATATGTGATTAATTTGTTAAAATTTATTTAGTAATTTTAATTATAATAATTTATATAATATAATAAGTTCAATATATTTTTTTACCATAATTAATAGTAAAAATAGTAAAAATTAATTATCATAGTTTAGGTGACAATAGTTTAATAGGGTTTTAATCTAAAAGGAATGGAAAAAATGAAATAAAAATATATATGAAAACTATTTCATAAAAATATTTTGACCTTATCATGTCTATGTATCAAGAATGGACCATTTTGAATCCTTTATTTCAGGTGAAGAAACATGGGTACTCATATTTCTTTTAAAAATTTACAAGTGTTCCACTCACAGCACTTATAGGAGTCCACCACTCTCCTCTCATAATCACACCATAAACTAATTTTATTTAGAAAATTATAGAACATATAAATTTTTATATTCCATAAAACAAACCAATAATCCTTTTTTTTGTTCATAAATATAATCTAGTAATAATTTTGGTACAATCTTAAAGAGATGGTCTCAGATGAGATGAAATTATTGAGTATGAATGTTTCATTTATTTATTCATTAAACACGATAAAATATTCATCAAATATTTTCATATAATAAAAAACTTTCTAATATAATTTTATATTTTATTATGATAATTTCATAACATAATTCTATCCCTTCTTCGTTAAATGAGATAACAAACCCCCATTTGTGTGTATGATGGACTACCACCTCACGAACTGATGTCAATTTTTCCATCCTCACCTCTCATAGATTGATATAATGATGGATTTAATGTATATATCTGATTTTTATAAAATATTTATATATATGGAGTTATTATGTCACATGTAAATTAAAAATTTCTATTCCATAGGGGATACAATAACGTTACTCATGTGTACAGTTAAATACCGCCTGGAGAAGCAATGCGATTCATTTTTCAGTAACCCTATACATGGAAGGTAACACATATAATTACAATGACAATATTTTATAAACATGAAAGAATATATTATTCATAAAATATTTATCATTACTAAAATTTAATATTTCTTATTTCGCCTAACACTAAAAAATGATAATTTCATTTGCGTATGTGTGGACAACTGCCTTCACGAAGTGATGAGATTATGTCTTCATCACCACATCCAAAAAATTAAATATTTAATTATATTTAAATAATTAATAAAAAAATGTATGATATTATTATCATTATTTAAAGATAAAATAATACATACCTTCTTTAAATAATGATCATTAAAAAATGGAAATTATACACATGCATTTGTATGAACCAACCATCCTCATCATCATTAAATAGTTCATTATTAATAACCATTTTTAATGATTTCTTTTTAAAATTATAATTGTTGAATAAAAAATATATTTATTTTTGGATTATTATTCAGTGTATATTTAAATAATTAAAAAAATTACCATGTTAAACACAACAAGGATATTTTGAAACAACGAATTGAACACCCTCAAAACATCTGAAGTGAGATTAACTGATTATGTATTTTAATATGGAATTAAAAAGAAATAAAATAAAATCTGTAATTATAATTTATTAATCCTTTAATAGGTACTTATGAAACAAAATAATAGATTTAATCTTATTATAAATTATTTAAAGGACATACAAGGAAATTATGGACATTAGGAAATGGTTTTGTAATATATCTTTTACTTTTATAAGAAATTTTCCATATTCAATGATTATTTTTTTATTTTATATAAATCACATTAATTCATTGTATTATTATTATATAGAAAATTATTTTGATTTAAAATCCTTATTTGGATCTCTATTTTAAAGAGTCTTTTATCCAGAGATTACCAAAGCTGTAAGAGACTTTATCTCAATTTCCCTTCATTAATACATATTGTAATATTACACACGTATATTTTTTAATGAGTTGTATATAATGATCATTTTGAACTGTTATATAATTAAAACACTTATTTTAATATTATTTAATATTTTATTTAGATTTATTTTATCATGGTAATTGTGATTTAATTGATTACTAATGTCGAAAAATCATTATGATAAAATTTACAATATTTTTAGGATTGTTTATGTTTAAGGTAATTTATAAAGAAAAAGAATTATAATATTTTTTAAATCACATTACCTTATTATGAACTATATATGATTGTGTTTAATATGTTATTTTCCCATTTCCTTCCTCCCTTGTTAATGAAACATCATTAAAGTGAATTGTATGTGATATTTTTATTAAAGAATTTTATATTGGGAATATTTTACATTATAAACATTTGTTATAAAATGTTTTTAAAAATATTGTTTCAAAAACATTAATTTTATCAAAAATATATATTACATGGTATTTTAATGTCTTTTAAAAAGAGTTTATAATATAATTTCATAACATTTTCCGAATGGGTCACTTTTGAATCTAGTTTTTCAAATGTGTTTTGAAACGAATTTTGAAATATAACATTTATTACATGAATATATATTCCTAATTTAATTGACATTATTTTAATTTAATTTTCCTTTTTATGTTTCAGTGGTTTTTTTCACAATAAATCAATTTTTTGAATATTTTTTTAATTTTTAGTTTTTAAATTTTTTTTTAAAAATGAGAAGCTCATATTCCTACTAAATGTTTTTAA
Organism: Viscum album; assembly: GCA_963277665.1. Lineage (NCBI taxonomy): Eukaryota > Viridiplantae > Streptophyta > Magnoliopsida > Santalales > Viscaceae > Viscum > Viscum album. Next base: position 47,911,808 of record OY728148.1, read on the forward strand.
TGAATATTTAATAATATTTAAATTCATAAAAATAAAAACCCCATGATGTTACTTATAATACAGTATAGATATTTTTTAAGAATACCACCCTCATTCTTTCTTGGGGTTAATTATGATTTTTTCCAATAGATTGTTATGTAAACTATTTGTTTTGCATAGGAAAACAATGTTTCAAATAGATTGTTATGAAAAATGATTATTTTACACTAGGTAATCATGTTTTAAATTTGTTTTCATGGAAACTATTTATTTTCAAATTTTTAATCATATTTCAATGAGACTATTATGGAATCCATTTTTTATCCACGAGTTAATAATGTTTCATTGAGAATAATATAGAACCTGTTTCTTTTCAATGGGATAATAATGTTATAAATGTAATAATGGTTATCTTGTAAATTCCATTATAAAATTAAACCTCTGTATAATTTATTCATTTTTTGGTTCACATACATTTCTCATACAATGGGTGCACCACAATAGTGTAGGATTAACCCAATATCTCTTAAACTCTGGGTGTCCCCAAATAGTTCTTCAATGACTTGGGTAATTATTATTTACATTTTATTATTATATTGTAAGTATGTAATTTGTTTATTCTAATTACAATGGTTATTTAATGGGTCTATAAAGATAATGTCCCAAAGTCATAACATATTTTTGTTATAATGATATGGGATATAAATGTTTCATTAGATGAAAATTAATTTCACATCGCTCAGGATTTATTAACATCCATGGATCCTAACTTTATTAAATCGTTATTCCACATTTCATTTTATAATGATATAAGTATTGATGGGTTAATGTTTCCTTATATTATTCTTATCCACTTTTCTTATTTCATCATTCCCTTATGATCATATCAATATCACTAATGACATTATGTTGTTATTTATTTTGTTTAATTTTTTGAAAAGTTTAACTCACCCTTCTTATAATGAATGAATTATTTACAAAAGGGTTTTATATGGTTGACAATGATGAATTAATGTGAAATAAGTATAGATTGGTCATGTGGGGGAAATTATTATTTAAAGACATGAGTATTGTTTTTTAAGAGTTTTTTCAAATTCTATAAAATTATAAACCTAAAAGGGCCATGAGAATATTAGAGATCCATTATATCATTTTGATGTTTTAGGTTTTTGATGAACAAAATTGGTAACCGTCATTGGTATAAATTCCATTAATGTAATTTTTATGACTCCGGAACTTGATTAATGAGTGTGGGTTTGGGATTGTATATTAGTTATCATAGTAGGGTTTATATAACTTTTAAGATTAATATTTTTCATGAGAATTTATATTATGAGTTATATATACCATCATTGGTCATTATGATTTTTTATTATCACATGTTCAATGTCTTATATTCCACTTTGAGGTTTTAATCGATAAGATCATAAAGTAATTAATTACAATTTAGGGGATATTTTATGAGTTTTAAGTATATATAAGCACATTTCTTAATGTGAATTATGAATTTAAATTTTATTTAAATAATAATTATGGTATTTATAACCTTTATGGTTTATATTATCTTAGATATTAAGGTAGTGATATACACACATGTTTTATCATATAGATGACCATGAGATTGAAAATTGATTTGGTGAGTAATTTATAAAAGTTATTTAAAAAAAGATCACAATATTTTCTATATTTAAAGATGAATGGTACGAGATAAATTTTAAAAGAAATATTTAATGTTGACCTTATTTAGGAATGATTTAGTTTAATATTTCTGTGTCACTATTGAATTTTTGAGACTAATGTTTTCATTAATCCTTTGATTGTTTACTTATTTTGGTAAACATATTACCAAGTGATAACCATTTTTTGTTTTTAATTTTTATATATAGTTATAATAGATTGATTCTCCATTATATTTTTATGTTGTCATTTAAAAGTTTTTTTTAACCACAGGCATCAAAAAAAATCATCATGAATACTCATAGTTTAGAGAGAAAGATGATTTTTTATTTAAAATTTATGAAATTGTGAGATTATATAAATCCATTAAATTTTATTTTTATCATATTTTATATGGTAAATTAATTCCTAAACTCTAATAAATAGATATTGAAAATAAAATTGTTGTATTTTCATCATTTCATACGATATCAATGACCATTTTCACACGTCTTTAGTTTATGGTTATGTGGTTCTTAACTTTTTCTTAATCATTCACATTCATGTGATCAATGATCTATGCCACTCTATATCACTATTTTTAATTTAAAATTTTCTTTTATGTATAAATATTAACTTCCCACCTATTTTTTTTGTAAACCTATTATGTGTTGTTCAAGATTACCCTTATACTCCCTTTTTCTCTTATCACATGGGTGTTTTATTAACCATTTTTACAATGTGGGTTTTGAAAATAATAATTTTTATCAAATGAAAAGACTTTGAATACCATGATAATATTAAAATTTCAAGGATAAATTTATTAAATGGTGGAGGAAGTAATACCATGTTATTTTTGAAATAAAATATTCCATAGCATATTCAAAACACAACACTGAGTTTTAATTACCCGCATAATTTATAACCATTATAAAATTGATATTAAATTTTTGGGAATGAACATTATTAAATAACTTCTGATATACATACACACACACACACACACACACATATATATATATATATATTTGTGTTTGTGTCTATTTAAATTTAATATTTAATTAAAATTATTTATAAATGTTTAGTAAATAATAAATAATTTTTTAGTAATGTAAATTTATTATTCAGAAATATTTGTTCTTCGAAATGGTTTTAATTAATTTTTTATTAATTTTTTTAATTTATGAAAATTTTAGAAAAATTATATCATGAAATTAAATTTAATTTTTATTTAATAATATAAATTTTTATTTTTTTTGAAATATTTTTATTTTTTGAAAATATTTATTTTTCAGTGAATAACAAAAAAAAATATTTTTGTAAAGATTTAATGTATTTTCGACAAATTATGGAAATACAACAACACCATTATATTTATAATATGATTAAAAATGAAACAAGTATTATTTTTTTATTTTATACACATAATTATATTTTAATCATATCTATTTTTAATTTTAATATAAGTATTTTTTTGATAAAAAAGCTTCTTTAAAAACTTTTTAAAAGTGCAAAATGATTTCTATTTTTAATTAATGAAAATAAAATATATTGAGGAATAATTTAAAATAAATGTATATATAAAATTTATCAATTAATTTATAATTCATATTCTTTTAATGATTATTATAAGTTGGAGAGATAATATAAAATTATTTTTTGTTGAAAAATACACTTCTTTGAAACTCTCTTTTTCGTCTCATCTCTAGGTTTAATTTTAAATTAAATTTTTCCAATTAGGATCATTTAACTTATTAAAATATATTCTAGATTTTTAATAGTAATAATTTATATTATCTAATATCTTTAACATAATATTAGACCATAATTAATGGTTAAAATAGTAAAAATTAAATACTGTGATTAAGGTTAAGACCATTTTATGGAGGGTTAAAATAAACACCTAATGGTATAAATGCCCAATTTTTTTTATAAAAAGTATTTTATTTCATATTTTGATATTATCATGTCTATTTCCCAAGGCTGGTCCTTTTTTAAGGCTTCCAGCATGTTAAAAACATGGTTCCACCTTTTTCTTTTCTAAAATTATGACTATGCCACTCACCTCAATTATAAAATGACACCCCCAATACTATCCTCATAACACTTCAAAACCATTTTGGGTAATAAAATACAATCCCAAATAACATCCCAAATTCCATCCCATCATAGTAGAAGCATGATTTTTTTCTGAAAACCTATCTAATAATACATTAGGTATAATCCTAATGAGGATGTCCAAGAAGAGGTAAAATTCCAAACTAAACCTTTTCATTTTATTTCTTCTAGCTCCTCCGATAAATATTATTCAAATAAGATCACATAATAAAAAATTATATAATATATACATATATTTTATTATGTAAATGTAATAACCTATATCAATTTCCTCTTCCATGAAATGGTATATGAATTCATCATTATTTTTTATGTTGGACTACAACCTTGGGAACTGATGCCATTAATTTTCTATAATCACTACTCATGGCTTGATTTAATGATGGATTTAGAGAATATATGTGATATTTATAAAAATATTTACACATATGGAGTTGTAATATCACAGATAGTTTTCTCAAAATATATTCTATGGGGGATAAGATAACTTTGCTTGTGTATACAATGGGCAACCGCCTTATGATGTGATGTGATTCATTTTTCAATACATATTTAAAAAGATACAATAATGATAATTTTTTAGATAGTTGTTTTTCATGTAGTTCTCTGAAATCTTTATATATATATATTTCGTGATCTAGGAATTAAGAGGATGTACAATTCTGAGGCCCAGTGTGCCTAGAATTAATTTTACAAAAATATTAAATATATTTTATATTGTGAACATGTAGTTTCTTAAAGAAAATGTTATAAATCATAGTAATAATCTTAGATCAGAAATATGAGAGCACTTTTGAGTCCAAAACATGTTTTTACCCTATGTGCAGCCTAAAATAGGTCAGTGTAGGGCATTCAGATATCTTTCCCATCAGCAGTACATTCAATGGATTAATTAATTAATTAATTAACAAATTAATAAATTTAACATAACATGATTTTCCAATCAATCATTTTGTATGAAAATATTCCTAGGTTTATCCTCATATACATGGAATTTCCAAGTGACATTCTTCATATCCTTCTATCAGTGGATTACCTCGGATAAAGAAGATACACTATATTGGAACATACTAAGATTCATCGAATGCAACGACTTACTTCAATAAATTGTGAGAAAATTATTCAAAAAATTTATAATAAAATATCCATGTAAGACTTATATATTTTTGAATTATAACCATTTTTATTAAATCGATTGAGTAGAGTCATCTTTTCTTTGATCTACGGCAATTATTTGACCATTTCATGTGACCATGTACCGATTAATTATGTTTATTTAAATTTTTTCCAAACCTTAGATATAGTCATTATTGATTGTTGGACATGAATTATTAAAAATAATACTTAAAAATATATTTTTTTCCTCACTCAAATATTCTTGTTCATAACTGGCAGGACCCCACAGTCCCATTTCGATGATACCAGGTTGTAGTAAGCCTAATGAGACTACCAGAATCGTAACAAATTTGATTGTGAGGGAAAAATTGATAAATCAGTGGTAGATACCAGTTGGAACCATGTTTTGTGTGATCAATTTGATGATTGAAGATCAAATCACTTATGAAAAAAAGTATTAGGGTCATGTGGTGCGTACGATGTATCCCCCATGGTTAACCGAATCAAATTTCTTATCACCAGATGGCCAGAAATGATGATAAATGACTAGATCCACTAATTTTTGGTAAAATTTATTCCATAATAAATTAAAAACATCCATATTTGAAGAATGGAACATAGATTTGTATTTATGTAAAAATCACAACTACATTCCATGAACTATGACAAACACACAACATGTGTTCTCTTAGCCATGGTTTATTGGATTTTTAGAATTACTAAATATGGAATTGCATATATCCCTTCTACATGCCTTGTATCTCAACCATGGATGGACAATCCATATTGAATAATACATGGTAAGAAACTTATGTGGGAGTAAATGACCAGTCATATGACCATGTACCAAAGTACACAAAAACATGGTAATGTACACTGACACAAAATAGAGCACATTAGATAACCTGAGTGGCATGTGAAAGCTGTGTAAATCCCTCACACACCATGTACCCATAAATGATTTGACATATGTGTACCTTTTAGGGCCTGAACATGTGATAGAGTTGGAAAACACATTGTGTAGGTTCCTTTATACACCATGTACCCCTTGCATAATTTTAAGAAACAATATTCTTTCATATCTTCCTTCATTTGGACTGGGAACTTGTCCCTATGAGTGGCCTATCCAAATTGTTTTTCCTTATAGGATGTGATTGTTACCTCACCTGTGGATTTTTAAATATGATTTTGAATGAAACTTGAATAATTATTGGTTAGGTTACACTCAAAAAGGACAATGATCACACATAGTCACCAGAGGAATCCTAATTGGAACTCTACATCTAGGCTGGGAATGGGTCCTCAATGACTGGACTGAAACCTTAGGGTTGGTACATGCCATGGGTCTTCTACAGACTTTGGAGTGAAAACTTCTATCTTAGTTAGGAATTGATTCTCAAATACTAGAGTGGAACCTTCTAGTTCGGATGGGAATGGTTCCTCTACCATAGAGTAGAACTCTCCTAATGAAAAATATAGAATCCCTCATTTTTGTTACGCAACCTATCATTACATGTTACAAAATATAGGATATTTTCAAGTTTGGATTCAATATAAATGATATATAATACATGAAAACATAAAATAATTTTCCATAACCACATTAAAGACATATCCATGGTTTACACTAGGTTACATTTACTACATAACATATCCTGAAGACAAATATTAAAGGAAAGGTCTAAGCATGAATCCCAATAATGGAATAAAATAGATAGACATATATAATGTCCTATTGAGACATATTAATAAGAACAAGAGAAATAATGGTATGGATTTGTAACAAGTTAAATAATAATAATTATAACATTAATCATAATAAATAAATATTTATACAACATTTAAATGATACATTCTTAAGAATATAACCTAGGTTTATCACCGTGTTTACATAAAACAAATTACCACAATTATTCACCAAGGTACACTAAAACTTGTCATCTATAGAGATTAGAATCTCTAACTAATGCATTGCAGTGATTTTAGGGTGAACCCTTAATATATATTACTTTCATGTGGTACAAATAGACTATAAAAAATAATTTCATTAATAACAATAGGAAAATTAAGAATGAGTTTCTCATAAAAAATCATTCCATTCAAAAGAGCTTAAAGACGTGATCATTATGTAATTTTTAATACATATAAGGAAATGTGAGTTTAATATATGTAAATCCATGAATCAACTGATATTTTTTAGTTATTTTTGAATACCCATTGAAAATAAAAGTATTTTGGGTCATGAAATAAAAAGGAAAAGATATTTTCTCTAGTAAGAAGAGAAAACATGAGAAGAAAATAAGTCTCCATGATGGGTATATAACATGATTTTAGAGAAAGGTAATATGGTTGGGGAAAAGGGTTTCACATTCATAAAATAAAATTTCTATAGTAATGTTATAATAGAAAGTTGAAAAAATGAAATTATTTTAGAAATAATATGACACAACACAAGAAATAGTGAACTAGAATTGAAAAGAGATGTAGAGACTTCTATTATATTGAAGAGTTCTTCCTAAAATATGAAGATGAAAATGCAGGGGCTTGGGAACACCATGGGAGGTGCTCCATTAAAGGAAAATAACTAAAAAATCTTGTAACATTGATTTCGAGTGAAATAAAATAGAGAATTGGGAGGGTATTTATAGGATAAGTGGAGGAATTGTTTAATAATATTCAAATATAAGACTTGGAAAATAGGGTATGGAAAACAAAAAACCACTGAATTACCTGTCGTTTTAACTCATGGTTTATGATATTTGGTTTACTAATGTTAATTTAATTCACTAGAATCGAAGTACATTTTTATATGCTTTTTTGGAATGGAAAATTTAATATTACACAAAGTAATGTTTCTAAAATTTAAACTTTCTTATATAGATTTACAAAGTCACATACAGAATAAGAAATTGATTAGATCTATTAAAATAGTTAATATTATTAATATAACTTGATTTATCTCGTAGATAGTGTTTAATTAATTGTTACATCATTATGACCTAAATATAATGCCATAAAATATATCAGAACCCTAAAACTATATTGTTTAATATTTAGGAAAAAATATAATATCTTAGAAAAATCATATAAATTAACCATAAAATAATTTTAATGAGTTTATTTTAAATATGATGTTTATTTTATCAAAAAATTTATATATATGAGAGTTTTATGTTTAAAAAATAAAAATCCTTATTTATTTACAAATATTAGTTTTAAGGCATAATCAAATCTCTGACACATAAAATATTATTCCTACGACTTTATAAAACTATTTTATAATTTTTTATTTAAATAAAATATTTTTAAATGACTATTACATTAAAATAAATGCTATTGAAAATACCTTTTACTATTATAATTTTTTTTACAATTGCAAGAAAAATAAAATTTTGTTTTATTTTTATACAAAATTTAAATTATTAAATTAATCTCAATTAAACATATAATATATAGTGAAAAAATATTATTAATAGGAATTGATGAAAATAAAATTATTTATAAAATTTAATTGACACAAATTTTTGGATTCATAACCCCTTATTACACCCACATACACTATATAGGTAATGTGTCCAATGGTGGTAGTTTCATGGGGTTCCTCGTCTAATAATGACCTAGTGGAAATCTCTATTAACTTGAACATTTCTCATAGAAATGTTTTTCAAGATTCAATTTCTAAAGCTATTATTGGGATTATTTAAGGTAGAACCCCATTGATACTACTTCCCTCCCTTGTTCAGGTAGAAGGGATTCAAATAAAATGAATCTACTAGTTGAGGACATCAATTCTCATCTATGCATCAATTATCCTTTATCATTTATACTAATAAACACTGATTATAGTGGTAAAATATCAACCAAGGGTATAATTTCCAACTTTCATATTTACCAATGTCCATATTGACTTGTGATCAAAAAATAGTTGAATCTCATAGTCATGTTTACATTTATACCCTATAAAAACCACATCATTATTACACTCAAAATCTAGTATAATTTCTCTTATGTTTATATTTTCATTTTAATAACATGTTGATTAATTTTTTAATATTTTGTTTTATTGATATAATATTTTTTTGTGGGATTGATTATTCTACTAGATTTGGATGATTCATACTTTCCCATTTTAGATGTTTTATTTTATATTTCTTATCTAATCGTAACATTGTACATTTTAGGGGTTTCATAATTGACTAATGTAATGATAATTTTCAATGTATAAAATTTTGTCGGTCTATCTATATTTTCTGTATATATAATACTATATAATTTGTATAAATAAATTATTCATGAAAATATATCATTAAAATAAATTCTAGTTCATTACATTTTCCCCTCCGAAAGAAACTTTGACCCTACAGTTTAAACTCATTTTAACATTTAAGAAAATTTTATGGTATTTCTGTATCATTATTTCCTCTTATTACCACAACAATTCTTCATGTTATTTATTCCCCCACAATAATTAGATGTTCTAGGTAGTCTTATTGTATAGATAATTATATCAACAATCCAAAATCTCCACTACATTTTCCTCATAACAGAGATCATGTTCCATTTGTAAAACCACTTTATTTAGTAATTTGAGAGATTAAGTATATAATTCCTCAAGAGATATACATTGAATAGGTCATGAAATTGAGCTATATTTTTTTGTATGTTCCAACCAATATTCCACTTCTATTATTCATTAAAGTATTATAATGGGGGCAATTTTCCTAGGGTTAAGATTTCCTTTCTTTCCAAATCACATAAATCGTTTGTATAGTGATATTCAATGGAATTAATTTTCTAAAATATCAAAATGCAATCCCATTTGATGGTTTTAATCATATCTCTTCCTAAGACTATGAGAATACTTTATATATTTTGGAAGACATGAACCTTTAATATCATATCATTAACAATATCAGGCCAAAAAAAATTCCTCCCAAAAACATCATAAAAAAAGTTGGAGTTATACATCGATTTCTATATAGAGCATCATATAGTGAAATTTGAATACTCAAGTTTAATAATTTGTCTTATGAGAACTTCAATAATGAACTTTGTTGATCCCATTCACATTTAAATTACATGGATCATGTCCTCTATATTTCCTTATGTGTTTGAATAGTCCATCCAAATTGGTCATCAGTTGGGGGGTCACGAGCCACACTGGAATTAAATTCATTATTCAAAGTGTGTTGCAGAATTTTCCCTAATTTAGATATGAACAATGGATCATGATTTTAAATGATATATTTTGGAACCCCGTACAACATCACTACTTCATTTACATATATATTGGAATTTTGGTCAAGAGATAAATCTTCCCAAATATCGGTGTAATGGATAGTCTGGGTTAGATGATCTATTGTAAGCCACATTATATTATTTCCATGGGATGTTATTGGGAGACCAGTGATAAATTCCATAGTTATATTACCCCAAATCTAGGTTGGTATGGTTAATATATTCAAAACCTCTATAGGAAGTTGTTTCTCAGCCTTCACGTGATGATAGACTATGTACCTTTTAGTGTAGTCATCAATATCCCTATTCATATTATCCCCCCCCCCAATAATCCTCAGATAGGTATCTATACATTTTACTACTTCCAGGATATATAGACATTGTAGTTCTATGAGATTAATCCATCACCTCCTTCTTTATCTCCAGGATTGATGGGGAATAAATCAATGTATGAAATTTTAGAACACCTTATTAATAAATATTGACCACATTAAACATCCCATTCTTCACACCCTCTATCATCTTTTGTAATAATGGATATTATCATTGATATTTTTTTATCTTCTCTAGTAATGATGGGTGAGAAATCATTTGGATAGGGTTGAAGATTTCCTTATCCTTATGATTACCACATCCAATTTTAATCAGTTGTTGATCAATGGTTTTCATTGAATCCTCATCATTTCAAGCACAATAGAATCTTTCCTACTTAATAAATCATCAAAATTATTTTCTATTTTGGTCTTATAATGAATTGAATTGTCATATTCTTTATGATGTTCTAACCATCTACATTGCATCATGTCTAATTACTTCTGGGTGAAAAGATACATTAAACATTTGTGGTCTGTGTATATATCACATTTTTCTCCATAAGTAATGCGCCTCAATTTTTTTTGAGAAAAAATACCTACCACTAAATCAAGATCATTCATAATTTAATTAAACTCAGGAGATTTAACTATCTACAAGCATATGAAATAATATCATTATTTTTTATTAGGACACACCCAAGCCCTTTCGGTGATGCACCTTTAAAAATAAATAATAATTTTTTGATGTAGGGTAAAGTTAACACTGGTGAAGAAACAAATATATTCATTTAGTTCATGGAAACTTTCTTCACACTCCTTTTACCAGATCTATTTACCTCTTTTTCGAGTTAGCACGGTTAGTGGGTTTGAATGTAATGAAAAGTTTTTAAAAACCTTATATAAAATCCTACTAAACTATTGAAAATATAAATCTCGATTACATTTGTAGGATGAGACCAATCCATTAAAACCTTTTTGTTTTTAGGTTCAACTAATATTACATCATCAGTTACAATGTCCCCCACGAATACAAGTTTCTAGGACCAAAATTCAGATTTTCTGAATTTTTCAAAAAAGATTCTCCTTCCTACGAATTCCCAAGATAATCCTTATATGATTCTCATGCAATTTGTGACTTTTGGATTATATCATAATGTCATCAATTAAAGATAAAAAAATTTATCATGGTAGTCCTTAAACACTCTATTCATCAAATTGATAAATATAGTAGGACAATTATTCAAGATGAAAGGTATATCAACAAACTCGTAATCACCATATCATGTTGAGAAGTTATTATTTGGATTATCTTATTTCTCACCCTCAATTATTGATACCCATTTTAATGATCAATAATGGATTAAAAATGAGCCCCATGGAGAAGGTCAAATTAATCATTAATACATTATAGAGGGTTCTAGTTGTTCACAGTGATCCCATTATATTCTCTATAATTGATGGAAATTCAAATTTATCTTCCCTTCTTCTTCACAAAGAGAACCGGTTCTCCCTAATGAGACCCACTTGGTCAAATAAATCCTTTATCTATAAGATCTATATGTTCGTCATTATTTCCACTAACTCCAAATTTTATATTCTATATCGGGTATTTTGTATCAGTTTGATCTTGGTATGAGTTAAATGGATAAATAAACATCTATTTTTAGAAGATTTATATGTAACTGTTCAAGAAATATGTCAATGTATTCCTGGATAATGGCTAAATGATTGAAATTTATACTTTTATTTTCTATTCTATATTCACTAATCACCACCATTGTGAATTCTATGTGAGGTGATTATAGAAAAATATCAGGCGTGAATATACAACCTTTGAAAATAATTTTAGGTTTCCCTTTAAATATAACTTTAATTATCTTAATTTTATATTTGATATTATAACTATACTTTGAGATCTAACTAATCCATAGTATAGTGTTGAATTCCACCATGGGAATATACACTAAATTTGATATGATATTATAAACAACAAATTTAATAATATAGCTTCTATACACTATTAATTCTTGGATAATTTCTCTAGGAGTCTTGCCTCATAAATATACTTCTACATGTTTTAGGATTGATTATATGCCCTTTTCAAACCTAGATGAAATAAATAAATGTTTAGAACTGTAATCAAATAAAATAAATTCCATATTTGAGTGGATATTGAGTGTACCTTCCACTGCATCATTAGGAGCCTCCACTTTAGCCATCATGATAGACAATTATAGACTATGCGCTCTTGGACTATAGTGAGGTTGATGGTTTTTCCACTGTGTTATCTTCTGATTTTCTCATTGTTTGGGAAACATCCCCAACTATTATCACATATAGAAATGAACATGTAGATTGGAATGAACCACATTCCATTTTTTGTTAGTTTGGGGACATTGAGGCATCCCTTCTCTATAACATTTTTTAAATATATGCAAATGTCTTCCACCCTTTCAGAACCATCCACTCCCAAGTAAGTACTACATAAAATTCTTCTTACCATATTTAATTCACAAGGGATGTTTAACTTCATTTCCCCCTATTCCATTATCAATTTTCTTACCTGAATTTTGATCAGTTCCCAATTTTTATCATTTGATCAATGTAATGATTTCATATCTCGAAACTCAAATTCAGCCTTCATATAAATTCAAAATATCTCATCATAGCATTAATAGTCTTGATTTTATAGATTCCTCCAATAATTTTTTATAAGTCCCCAGAAGAATATAAGAATATTTTTGTAAGGATCCATAAAAAATATAGAGGTTTATTTATCATGTATGGTAAACTTCATCTAATATATTCACACATTTTCAGTTTATATCTACTTTATATTCAAGAAATTATTCTCCATTTTCATTCACATAAAACGAGTGAAATATTTTTTAAAAACATTTATCATGAATTCTTCCCACTCCATATCATTGATCTCTCATCATGGCATCATGATTTTAATAAGTTCCCACTAATAATCATATTCTCTCTCTAATATGTATACTTCTTATGTGATTTTATATTACTATAAATAATGGAGTATGAAAAATAATTTTCTTGCATTGACTATTCATTATTCAGGAACAAATTGATCATTAGATCCATTAATATAACGTGTTTATTGATGCATAGAGGAATAAATTTAATTATGTTCCCTTCAATTTGAATCAGATCTCTTTACATGATTCAAGTTATTTTCCATAAATCAAGTTTTCTGATTTATCATCCTCATGATGTTTTTAATTTTAGATTCCATCGGAATTTCATTAGGGCATCTTCTGTTACACTAATCATTTACACAGTTCCTCATATTTCCCACTATTTTTCTTAAATAAGAAAACATTAATGAGAATCATGTTACTTTAAAAAATATTATAATTATAAAGGGATTATATGTATTAAAACATAATTTCTTTAAAATTTTAGAATCTCCTCTAATAGAAATTACATTTTCTATATATAATTCATAATGGTTCATAAAAGTCTTGTGATTAACCATTAATATCCCTAGGCAGTGTCAAAATTTGAGTGAAGTAAGAACTATTTTCAGGCACAAGTTACCACTTTATTTTAGGCTAAAAGAAGTGTTTTTTTGGGTGTTACACTTAGCTACATCGGTGCCAGAGCCACATATACTTGGTTGTTTAAGGATATATATTCTTTTTTTTGGAAACCCCATGTATAATATGTCAATAAAATAAAATAAAATATTTTATATTAATAATTATACATAGGGTTATCCCTAATTCTTTTATGCCATTATTTACCAAAATAACTAAAACATACCATCTATTACATCCCACCATTTTATTACATAACTTTTCATTACATGGTATAAAATAGAGTATATTTTCATGTTTAATATCTTAAAAATGTACATAATACCTTAAAATGTATAACATTAAGGGAAATGGATGATCATGAAGCCCATTAATATAAAAAGAGAGGCATATGACGTGCGATCTTAATACATAACAATAAGAACAAAAGGAATGATGATAAGGAATGATAAAGAGGTACATAATAATAATAATAATAATAATAATAATAACATGAATCATAACATAGAAATGTGAGTAGATCATTTAAAGGATACATTAATAAGTGTATCACCATGGATTATCACTAAGGTTTCATAAAGGAAAATTTCCAAGGTTATTCTCCAAGGTATCATAAAACATGTCATCTCTAAATATTTCATTATTTTTCCAATGCACTGGAGAAAAATTAGGTCATAAACTTAATATATATTAATTTAATATGAACCAATCATATCATAATAAATCATTTCTCGAATATCATATGGATAATAAAGAACAAGGTTCTTATAAAAAGTCATTACATAAAAGGTGACTAAAGACATGATCAGTGCATAATTTTTATCTGATGAATGGAAATGAGGGTTTAATATATGTAAATACCCAAAAAAATAGGCAATATTTAAATCAATTTGAATTAACAGTGAAAATAAATGTTGTTTTTTAATTCAAAAAAATAATATAATTTCACATTTAAAAGAGTAAAATTTAAATAAATAATCCATCAGCATGACAGGTATAAAAAATGGTTTTAGAAAAGAAAAAAAAATGGAGGGGACAAAGGTGTACCATTAATAAGAGAATCCTATTATAGTAATTACATAATAGAAATTGGATGAATTAAATTATTTTTGTAATTAGAAGACATACCACATGAAAAGCGATCTTCAAGGGGAATGATAATAGGATATTTCACATACCTTTTGGAGTTGTTCCTAAAACATGAAGATAAAATCTTGTGGACTTGAAGAAACCAATGGGGGAATAATTTGGAGGAAATATAACCACATATATTTGTGGGTGGATTGGTATTGGATGGATATAGAGAAATTGGTTGACATTTTTAGGGGAAGTGGAGGAATTGTTTAATAATTTCAAAATATATGTCTTGAAAAACTAGGTTGTGGAAAATGAAGCACCCATGGCTTACCCATGGTTTTTTTATGTTCTTGTACTTTTGGGTCATATTTTAAGTTATTTAATTCCACAAAAACCTAAATTACATTTTAAATGCTACTTTTGACTTTGAAAAGTGTGTATTATGAAAATAAATGTTTTTAAAAATCATATTTTTAATTTTTTTTATTTAAAAATTATCTTTTAATTTAAAAAATTTATTAAAATTATTAAAATTATTAATATTAATAAAATAACATTATTTATGCCTTTTATTTTGTTTAATTAATTTTTGCATCATTACTACATAAATATGATGTCATAAAATATATAGAAATCCAAAAATTGTATTTATTTACTATTAAAAAATTAATTAATTTTAGAAAATTCTCATAAATTCATAATAATATAATTTATACATGGTGATTTAAAAATTAACATTTATTTTATGGAAAAAAGTATCTAAATATTATACATTTGAATTCATAATAAAAAAATATTAATTTATTAAAAAATAAAAATTTTAAAAGAACAAATAAATTTCTGACACATAAAAAAAATTCTAGGCCATTAATAAATTATTTTATAATTTTATATTAAAATAATAGTTTTTGAAGTTGTATTCAATTGAGATTAATTATATTCCAAATACTAAGATATATTAGAAAAATTTTATATTTTTTTTAGAAAAGTATGATTGTGATTTATTTTCATAAAAAATAGATATTATTAAATTCATATCAATTAAAAATATTTTTTATTAATAAACACTATTCTATATGGGAATTAATGGAATAAAAAATTTAGTTAAACAATTGAATTTAAACTATGTAGTGTACATGTATCCCCTTATTACACCAACATATACCCTAAGGGTAAGGCATGGGATGGTGGTAGATTAATGGCTTTCCATAGCTATCATCAACCAAGTGGTAATATACACTAACTTTAACTAATCATTTTGGAGAATTCATTATAGCTTCACTTATTAAGGCTCGGGTTGGGATTAGTCATGAGAAAACCCCAGTGATTCTGCCTCCCTTCCATGTTCAGACAAACGGGCTTCAAACATCCTAACTCTTTCTATTGAGGGAATCGATTCTATTTTATGTATCAATTGTCATTTTCCATTAATACTTAAAGAAACTAATTATAACATTAAAATTATTATCCAATGGTATTGTTTCCAATGGTAATATTGAGAAATTTTCATATTACAGTTGAATCCCAATGGTCATGTTTCCCTTTATAGCCTATAAATACTACTTTATTCATTCACTCAAAATTCCCAAAAATTTTATATAAGGTTATTTTTTTCATTTTCATAAGATTGTAATAGGTTAACTAATATTTTGTTTTATTTATATATAATTTTATATGGAAGTGATTATTCTAGTATATTGAGGCAATATATACATTCCCATTTTAGATATTATATTTTATATATTTTTTCCATTTATAACATTTTGATTTGTAATTTGTGTCATATATGACAAATTTAATGATAATTATTAAAGATATAAAATATTTTTATTTTATCCTTATTATTTTATGTTAGATATTGTATAATATATAAGAAAAAAATCATGAAAAAAATATCATTTAGAAAATTTTGTTTTGTTATAGGTAGTGAATGGGTCCTCTGGTGACTCAAATAGAGGAACACTCCATTCATGCCAGGGTATAGTTTCTCTACATACATTGAAGTAGAATCTTATAGTTGGGTTGGGCGTGGATCCTTGAATCCAAGAGTGGGAAACTACAACATGGTGGGATCATGATCACTCTTCTAAATTATAGAGTTGAACCCTTCAGCTATGCTAGGCATGGGTCCTCTTCATTGAGTAGAACCCACCTTCCATACTAGTGAATGGTTCCCCTACCTTGATATTATGTATCCTCGACCATGTGGAATAATTAAGAGGTATGGATTGACTTGTTTGGTTACTTTTAAAAAGATTCCTGAGAAGCTAGGTATCATTTATGGACTTTTAGAACTTTTGTTATTTTTTATTATTTGGTTGATATGTTTGATGGTGATATCCTTTCCCTCTAATTTTGGATTATTTTGATTGAGAATATACATATACTTCTATATCAATACATTTGGATTTTATTACTCTCCTTCCATGGGTTACTAAGACTTTCAGGGTTTTCCAAATTCATTCCATTTTTATCTTCTAATTTTTGATGAGTTTACTCGCCTATTATAGGTAGGAAATACTTGATGTGTATTTAATCTACACAATATGTTAATCCAAACGAATTTGGATGGGGTTTCACTCTATATTTTTTGGGGTGAGCTATTACCTTACATTATAATTAGAATACTATTTTCTATCTATATTATTTCTATTCCTATTGTATCTCTTACATCTCCCCCTTCATTATTAAGAGCGTATTACTGGTTATTTATATACTCAACCCTACATGGGATTTTACTGGACATGTTGTGTCTTTTACAGACCACAGAGAGGTTAATAGTGACTGTCAAAAGACATTTGATACCTAGTCCTTTAGACCACATATATTGGTCACAACATAGAGACTAGGTGTTGGGCTCTCACATTGTTTTACTTTCAACTTCTCTCTGGTTGGGATGTCCTTCATGTTGGGTGTGTATTTTCCCCTTTATATTTCAATTTACAATACCACACTCTTGTACTTTATTGGGGTTTTACATGCTTGGTTGTTCCCATAGTATCTTGAATACTTTATTTTTATTCATCATACCTTATTCCTGGTGATGTAATAGTGTGTGTATAGGTTTCTAGAAAAAGGACCCTATGTTAGTTGTGACATTGGAACTTGTGACTAGCCCCTGACCTATAATGTTGGGTTGTAGGTATTTGGGCTCAAGCCTCAACATCGTTATGGTTGTGAATAATTGGTATCATAGTGGTTCAATACTTGGGATGGTGTTTGAAGTAGTCCCCTTCAATACTTGGTGTATCATTATAGAGACATCATAGAGGAATATATGTACACTAATGTAAATTATATTACATGGATATTGTTTAGGGAGATCAATTCCAATTGGATCCAAATGTTCTGTAACAAATGTGTAGTATCATTTGGTGGTTAAACTAGTTAGCTGTGAGGGTTCTCACTTTACCCTTAAAAGTGTCTGAAAATAAAAATGTTACTTTGGAGGATCGTATAATATAAATAGTGTTAGAGTGTCTCATGTGTGTCCTTAGAGATATGGAATATGTTAATGATGTGGGAAGATGACTTAGCCATTCACGAGAAACTTTACTACCTTCTGGTCAACTCAGAATATCGAAGCATTGGTCACAGAGAATAATAGTAGATCAATTATTTAGGATTGAGTATATAATTTTCCTTCTTTAGTTATCTACTCATTATTGTTATATATATTTATATATATATATATATATTCTCATCTGATCGTAATATGTCTTGATTAAAATTTTGGGATGCGTCCACGATGAAGGCCAACCAAGATACATGTTCCAGATCCTGATGACAATCTGATGAGATATAAGGAATTAGTTCAGGGAATATATTACGATATTAATCCTCATGGTGTCAAGGAAATGATGCCTCCATATGTTGAGTATTATATCTAACCACTAGTGTTGGGTGATAATGTAATCATTATTATAATGCTCTGCATGTTCCATCACCAGAGGCCACTGAGGTTCTATAATGAGCCTGATCCACATGTAGTACATGATTTTCTAGAGTTGATGGTCCATATCATTAGGATTATTCAGGCCATGATGGATCATGTAGTTTTAGAATAATATTCTCTCTTCCACATAGAAACAGGGCACTAGTGGAGTGTTCTTCTACAGATTCACATTGAAGTAACACCCTCATGGTCTGACTTTCAGCAGTTGTTCCATGAGAAGTAATATGCTTCATGTTTCTTATCAATTCAGATTGAGGAGCTTATGTAGATGAATATGGGAGGGTTGAAAGTGGATGAATACATTGATAAGTTCATAGACCTTACATGGTAGTCTTCTGACATGATCCATGATGGTGACTTTAGATTATGGATTTTTCAGTAGCAACACCTTAGAGAGATATGTACCAGTGTAGTTCCCTTGTGCATCCCCATAAATGAAAAAGTGCTAGAGTAGGATCTACTTATATAGATATTTCTATCAAAGGTATTCTAGACTACTGAAATAGAAATGGGGATCACAAATGTAAATTTTTTGTATCAGCTAGGAAGAGCCTATTAGTGAGATCTCAGCATAATAGATCCTTTGTTGATCTGACTCTACTGCATGGTCCATTAATAATTTGAAAACATAGTGAACTCGGATATCCTGGATAGATTAAATGTTATTCCTATGATGGTCGAGGTCACATAGTGTGTTACAACCTGAATATATGTATTGAGGATCATAGGCAGGTAACTGACAAACTGATACGATAGAGGCATCTCTGTGTTCAGGGATATATTAGGTGTGAGTAGGGAGACCCATAGGGTGGATGTAGTAGAAGATGAAGAGTATGATATATGGTCAGTGTGTGATTCTATGGTATTCTTCCACCACCACCACCAGGTGGACCATGCTAGGCTCATGGAGCTGGCAGTCGGGGACACAGAAAACTGCAGGCTCAAGAGTCTTATGACCCTACAACTAACATCATGATTATAGGTACAACATGATAGTTTTTGAATATTGAATAATTATTTCTAGAAATATGTTAGATTCATTCATTAATATCTATAATCTTGGTGGTAGGGATATATCTTCCAGATGATGTGCTATATCCACATCATCATCATCAGTTTCCTAAAGTAAATGATTCTTCAATATCTTTTATTTTCTACAATGCGAGCTATACGATGGGGAAGAGAGGTTCATGTGGGACATTTTGGTCATCATGATGGAACCCTATAATATAGTCATGGGTATGGATTATTTTACCATGGGTTGAGATCATATTTACGGTCACCGCAGATAAGTTAGATGCCTATGCACTGATGAGATGAGATCATCATATGTTAGTGAGAGATATCATGTGGAAGGGAAAATGTGTTTTGTGGGTCATCTACAACCCATAACCCTTGAATAGAATTGTGCATCCATTTTTTTTGTAGGTTATTCATGAATTTGGATTTATTCAGTAGTGGAGGATTATATTAGAATATTCTCTAAGGACATTTTGGGACTACATTTGTGGCAAAATATGGAGTTTTTCATAGAAATTAATCCTAAAACCTCTGAAATATATTTTATGGAATATTATATAGACACTACCAAGATTCTAGGGCATCAGTTGTTGTTAGAGGACCACCAAAAGAACGGTATAATCATACACAGTGTTTCCCCCTAGAAAGCTCCAATGTTGTTTTTGAAAAAATGTGAATAAGAGCATGTGGATTTGTGAGGATTATTTTCGCCAGATCTAGGACATGATAAAGAACATGTAACACTTTACATGTATTAATGAAATCATTGACTGGTTGTGAGGTGTGAAATGGTTCTTGAAGCTCGATCTTTGGTCCATATACCACCAGCTGATAGTTTACAAGGCTAAAATTTTGAAACTCGCATTCTGATGTCACTATAGACACTATGAATTTTTAGGGGTACCCATGGATGTGATAAATTTGACCATTGTGTTTATGGATTTGATGAACCCGTTGTTATACACATACACATACCATGTGGTGGTTTTCTTGATCAATGACATACTCATATACACATCAAAAGATTAAGAATATATAGATTACTTGATATTGGATCTGGATTTAATTTTTGAGTGACAAAATTATAGATAGATCTTGAATTATGAGTTCTAGGTTCATGAGGTTCACTTTTGGGGGCTTGTCATTAATGATCATGGTTTAGCCATGGAACTAGAAAAAATAGATACTATTCATGATTAGAACCCACCATAGGGCATATTAAAGGGGAGGAATTTTCTTGTCTTGGTGTGGAACTACATGTGGTTTTTGGAATACTTCTACATGATTGAATCCCCTTTTGATCATATTGATGTGGAAAGGGTAGTCATTTATGTAGAATGAAAAGTTCTTGAGAGACATCAAGGAGTTGAGGATGAGGATGATGAGTGCTACTATATTGCGACTACTAGAGGTGGGTGTGGATTATTTTGTGTATTATGATGCCTCATTAGCTTGTCGTTAATTATTGTCGATGCAATAATAGGTAGTTGTTTCATATGAGTTATGGTGGTTGAGACCCCATGAGTAGAATAATGGGACTAATGACCTAGATATAGTAGATACAATCTATTCAAAGAGGATGTTGAGGAACTATGTTTCAGCGGAGAACATCATGGTTCACTTGGAACATCATATTATTAGGTGTATCTTCACATAGAGAGACATGAAACTAAGATCGTAACACTGGTTTCTTTTCCTACTAGACTATGACTACAAGATAGTCTGTAATCTGAGTGAGGGAAATAGAGTAGAATATTCCCATATTATAAATTCATAGGCACACTTGGTGCATGCATATTTTGAGAATTTTACTTGTTTAAATAAGACTTTGGTATAGAATTAGGTTACAACATTTCTTCAACTGATTATGTTTAATCCTCTACTTATAGTGTGAGAGAGAGTCCCAGATGGGAAAAATTGACTACGAGGTATTATGTGGCTATATATCCATGAAGGATTTACTAGATATATATATTGGGGGAGGAAATCACATCATCTTTTTTAAGGGGTGGACGATGGTCCTTGTTAGGATGAGGGAGGAGCAAATGTGAGAGTTCTACAATTCTCCTGTGAGTTTACATACCATTCTAGAAATGATGTACATAGACCTCTAGAGATAGTTTTGGTGGTCATGAATGTAGAGACCCGAATCCTGACGTACATGGACATTACATTACATTTGCGGAATACTTAGTACATAACAAAAAAAACACACACACAAGGATCGTAATAGTTTAGTGTCTTTGGAAACTCGGAACGTAATCTTCTAATCGTGGTGAAAGATCTTCAATATCTCCCATAAAGATCTTCCTTTTTTTACCTAAAACCTTTCTTTATATCCTGGGGAAAAGAAAACATAAAAGGGTGAGCTCAAATGCTCAATAAGGGTAACCAAAAGAAAAATCAATCACATCATATTCATAAGAACATAACTTTGGGAAATCTTAACCTGCAAAAGAGAGCATAATTTCATAACATGGGATAAATCATAGTAGTGAAATGTAATCACAATAATCCTAACTTAAAACATTAAACTTTGTGGCATACACACATAATCATAGAGAATCATATCTTATTAGTCAAGACTCATTGTCAAGACTATCTTAGTGGACAAAGTCCATTTCTGAATCGAGTAACCCTCGTTTCAGTCCTGTTTCACTGAACCGGTATAAACTACCATTTCAGCCATGTCTATCTCATTAGATATAAAATCTTTACCCAATGCATTGGAGAGAGATATAGGTCCCACCCATCTCATAATGATACCATTATTATGTGTGCCACAAAATCATAAATCATACATCATTGCATAACCCATGTAATACAAATGGGAATCTTAAAAATCATGACATCATAAATCAATTCATATAAGATAAAGGAATTCATAAAAAATATTCCATCACAACATGGTCAAATAAATTTAATAATAGGGATAAAAACAGAACCCTTTATTATCTTAGATGGAAAATAATTTTGATAAAACACTTGAACTCCATTCTTGAGGAAAATATCCTTTCTTCTTCAATTTTTTTTTCCTTTCTTAACATGTCATACGACTTTTAAAATAAAATAAGTTGATTAAAAATAAACTTGAAAACTTGTAAAGGAATCTTCTTGTAAATAATGTTTTAAAAATCCATTCATGCCGTATAATTTAAAAAACATTCTTCGTACTTTTGTCGGAAAAGTCAAAAAGTACCTCGTACGAAAAAAAACGACAAAAGATTCCTTTCATATTCTTTAATAAAAACTCACCGAAGGGTAAAATTGGATTTAAAATATTGTAAGTGGATGGAAACAATATTACATATTGAGGGAACATGGATGTGGATGATAAAATACACCCCAGTAAATACCAAAGTATAAACAATCTCGGATAAAAATGAAATTGTGATATTTCCCTTACCTTAGGTCCGACTTGCTTTGTAAGTGTCCGAACCTACTGTATAATGATTTAAATAATGTTATTGAGTTATTCCAGAATCATATTCATTGTTATTATATCATATATGGTCCACTTATGACTTTATATTACCCGTTCTTTTGTAAATTCATGTTAAAGTAGCGTTTTGGGTAAAATCGTCTCATTTGTCGTTCGTGTTTTTAACTTGTAATTATTCATATGATTACTTAGATCATGATTACTTAATTCTAGAATATAAAACATTATTTATATATATATATATATATATTCAGAATATACATATATAATAAATCAGTAAATGGAAAGAAATACATCGTTCATGGAGACGGTAGTCCGTACGTACGCATGAACGCTGTTTTCGTTTCCTTATTGAATTGAATGGAATTAAGTATATGACATACATATAAATATAAATAATTCCAGTATCATTATTAGTTCATATATTTCATTAGTACTTATTATATATACTTTATAATCATTCATTAATGGTTAATCATTGAGAATGAATCTCATCGCGTCGTGGAGACGGTAGTCCGTACGTACGCACGAGCGATGATATCGTTCCCATGGTCGTGGAATTGTGTTGAAGTGTATGTATACTATTTCAGTATCAATATCACTTTATAATAATCATATATAGTTACTCATTACACCATTATACCCATCCAATTAATGTGGTGACGGAAAATAGATTACACCACGGCGTGGAGACGGTATTCCGTACGTACGCACGCCCGGTGATTTCATTTTTCCGTAGGATGGATAGAAGATGAATTAGGGTTATTTCATATTTATAATAACATATTAGTATGTAAGTAATACTTATGTTATTACTTTATCATAAAACAACTAAAGAAGAAGAAGTTGAAGAAGAAAGAAATTGAAAAGATCGGTAATGGATATTACCTCTTCTTTGAAAAGCCTCTTTGAATCCTCCACTTAGGGAACTAAGATTGGTCTTTGAAGAATACCAGAACCTCTAGGATTATTCTAGGGAATTGGAGAAGGGATTTTGGTAGGGGTTGGCCGAGCTTGAGTGCTCAAATTGGTGTGAGGAGGATGGGGAGGAGGTGCCTTTTATAAGGGAGCAGAGGGGCATCTTAGGAAAATCTAAAAATATTATTTTATATTAAGGTCAAATTCGGTTTATAATGGTTCCAAATGGTCTTATTTAGAAGCTAAAGTGGGGATGGGTCGAAATCCTCTCATCCAATAGGATTTAGACAAGTTTAGGTTATTATTTTAACCTTATCAATTAGATTTAACTCTAAGTTAAATAATTTAACTTTTACCGTGTCTTTTTGTTTTCTTACACTATATGGTTAATAAACTTACTATATGAAGCAAAACTAACCCAAAGTTGTTTATTATTAATATATCTATCCTTATATAAGTCATTTGGACGAACCTTAGATTTTTAGAAATTAAATAATAATTAATAATATAATATTTGTTTTAAAAACTAATTTATGTCAATTTTGACACTATTTGGTACATGATTTTTATGAAATTTATAACAGAATGATAAGTTCGAACCAAGTTACTTAAATCAACAATAACATGTCATAGTAACCTAGAAAATTATTGTAAGTCATAAAAAGTCTCAAATTTCATTTATTTGGGCATTTATAACATCAATTATGTTAATATTTTCTTAAAAAGGTAATTACTGCATCATCGTTGTGTCATAAATAAATTAAATTATTTAAAGTATAAAAATTAAAAATAAACTACCATTATGTAGGAAATATTTTTAGATTTCTAATTAATATTTATATTCGAAATTATATTATTTATAACCCTATATTAAAAATGTTTTAGTAAATAAACTTTGATTTTAACTCTTTTAACTCTTCTTTGAATTAAATAATAATAAATGTCGTAATCTAATCCAAGTGGGCATAAATGATAATATTTTACACTTAAGGTTGTTTTTGGTTGAGATAAACTTGTATAATAGGATTAGGACATGTTTTAGGGTAATATTAATATCATTTTTACCCTTAATTACCCTATTTAATTTTAACCGTGGCAAATAAAAGTAAAAAGTTACTATTCACCAAAAATTATTTTCATCTCATTGAACCACATTTTACTTACTGACATCAACCGTGTCTCTCGTATTTTTTAAATTCCATTCACAGAAGTGGTAAAATTAAGATTTATGAAAAAATAATAATTTTTTTTAACTACCACTTAGTAGTTTCACTATTCATCAAAAATTGATGTTTTTCAGAAAAATGCCAAAATTTCACCCTAAGCTATAATTGATATTCCGAATTCAAAAATGATTTCTATTTTAAAAAATTCCCAACATATAAGTTGCATTAATTAATTTTATAATTAATTTCCGCTGTCACAACAAATAGCGTGTTTTTAAGAGATAATAACTATCAAAAAATTAACACTTGTTTATGTCTGGTGTAAATGTGAAATTACATCCAATGACCAACATTGTATTGAATTGTAAAAATATATTCTAAATATACTTTAAAAACACTCAAATTAATAATTTATCACTATTAATTATTTCGATTAAAAAAGTTGTTTTTTAATTATAATTTAGAAATTTTCACTATTCATAAAAATATGAAAGTTATCCAAAAAGTACCAAAATTTTACATTAGGCTAAATTCGATACTCCGAATCCAAAAATGAAGTCCATTTTGAGAGCTAAAATTTCTAAAATTTTAAAAGGTGGTTATTACTATTCATAACGGCTAGTTTTAATAATATTTTAATAGCATATCGTTGTTTAGTGAAACTCGGTATTGCGTACTACACACGCTATCGAGGAAGGTCGTGATTGCGTGTAATACAAGGCAAGTCAAGGATGTGTGTTGTGCAAGCTCCTTTTGGTGTAGCGTACAACACAAGACATTAGTGAAATTAAAAAGAATATTTTTCATAAAATTTCGGGGTGTTACATTCTACCCCCCTTAAAATGAATTTCTCCCTCGAAATTCGTCGGGGTTATAAATGGTTTACTATTAGAAAGTTTATTTAATAGAAACCCACATCGTAAAAAGGAATACCAAAACCAATCTTTAAAAACAAAGGTATGAAACGTAACGGTTACCCAAATAAACTAATCACTGGGTTTCCACATAGGTGAAAATATAGATATGGAAGAGAAATCTAACCATCATGTTCTGATGGAGAGTGGTAGAGAACATGGCTATGGAAAAGCCAGTAATCACAAATCCATAGATTTGTGATGATATAAGGTACCATCTGATTCATCAGGTATAAGATCACTAGGACAACATTTTTGGTTTTCAAGATCATTTCCCTAAAGTTGAAAATTTGAATTAGAATAAATACTTACTTTATTTTGGTACAATCTCACTGTTGTTCATACTTTGAACAATTTCCACTTCATCTCTTAAAGAAATGAAGTTGAATTTGTTATTCGTGAAGTGTTAATAGATCACGTGATAGAATGATGGGTCATTCCATCTGTCTCAAACAAAAGGTTAGAAAAGTTATCAAAAAATACATAAGTCCATCAATAGTGAGATCAATCATATATGGTTCCTAAAATGGACGTATACTTCATATATCATACTGCTTAATATAATAAAACTAGTTTCTACTAAACAGGGACTTCCTGTAGGCCAGTGGTAGGCGATAAAGGCCAGTCGCACTTCGGTTGTGGGTTTGATTACCACAGCCTTGTCCGACGCGATGGGCTGTCGCCCGTCCTACAGGTTGTCCTTTTTCTAAAACTATATTACTATAACATCCCATAAATAATACTAACTTATGTCCAACATAATCCATTCCAATCTTTAGGCTTATCCATAATACTGCATTCCACTCTCATAACATAGTAAAAACGATTACTAGAGATTTAATACCATCGTTGATCCCCATATATCATAAGATATGTTTTGTTGGTCACATTCCAAACATTCAAAGTCCTTAAACATGTATTCTCTTGAATACCCATTGAACCTTAGTGAAAACATGAATACAGTTAAAAGTTAACACTTTTCACATACCAAAGTCCTCAAAATTCTATATACTCAAACCATGATATCACTTAGTCCTTATATCAATCATGAGCTCATGAATACTGTTAAACATTTAATTTTCTCCTTTTCCCTTCATTATGCACATATCATCTACATTCCAAAAATATCTGAATAACCTTTCATTGATAGTGGTACCATTAATCATACACTTTCAAAACTCAAGGAAAGACAACAGTGTAACAATCCTTAGATGTCTCTTTATTCCATAGTACCATGAGATTTCTTATACAACATTACACATGATAAACGTGTAATCATTCCACTACATTCTTAAACCATTGACCGATCTTCAACAATTCTTTCATCTCACATATCATTTGTAGTCTCTTCATAATCATCAATATAAATATTACCCATATGACCATACTGATTCTCTTCATGAGACTTTACCTTAAGGCATTGGTTTGCATAATGCCCGTACATTCCACATTTAAAACATTTAACCATTGTTGATGTCATAGCAATACCATTATCCTCATCCATGGTGTTAAACGAACCCTTTCCTTTGCACTTACTGGCTTTATGTCCTTATTTTCCACACCCAAAGCATCTTCCAGTTCCTTTGAAACATTCTCCTTGATGCCTCTTCCCACATGATTTACATAGGGGAAATTGAACTTTCTTTCCTCTATGATCATCATTAAACTCCATCTTTCTCTTATTAGCCGAGTCAGGAAACTTACCAAATTTTACTTTATTGATCATATTATGAGATTTCTGATTCGGTATAATAATGATGTTTGGACTTCCAAATCCCATTTCATTATGAAGAATATCATTCCATTGTCCATCATATCCTCCATTATTGTGAATCATCTTGTTTCCAGCCATTTTCTAAAACCCAAAAAGAATAGTGTGAGAGGCAAAAATCATGCTAGGGAAAACAACATAATAAAGGTGGAGTATCCTAAATATCTAACATCTTAGGTTAAATTCTATGATCGTTACCATAGTTCTAGGACTGTATCCTATACGTATACTTATCCTTAGTGACATCCCTAGACATACCTTATAAATATCTCTAGGGATCTCATTAAAGTTCTCGCATCCTAGTTTCCAAAGGTTGACTAAACCTTTCCTCTGATACCAACTGTAGAGACCCAAATCCTGATGTACATGGAAATTACATTACATTTGCGGAATACTTATTACATAACAAAAAAAAACACACACACAAGGATCGTAATAGTTTAGTGTCTTTGGAAACTCGGAACGTAATCTTCTAATCGTGGTGAAAGATCTTCAATATCTCCCATAAAGATCTTCCCTTTTTTTTACCTAAAACCTTTCTTTATATCCTGGGGAAAAGAAAACATAAAAGGGTGATCTCAAATGCTCAGTAAGGGTAACCAAAAGAAAAATCAATCACATCATATTCATAAGAACATAACTTTTGGAAATCTTAACCTGCAAAAGAGAGCATAATTTCATAACATGGGATAAATCATAGTAGTGAAATGTAATCACAATAACCATAACTTAAAACATTAAACTTTGTGTCATACACACATAATCATAGAGAAACATATCTTATTAGTCAAGACTCATTTCCAAGACTATCTTAGTGGACAAAGTCCATTTCTGAATCGAGTAACCCTCGTTTCAGTCCTGTTTCACTGAACCGGTATAACCTTCCATTTCAGCCATGTCTATCTCATGAGATATAAAATCTTTACCCAATTCATTGGAGGGAGATATAGGTCCCACCCATATCATAATGATACCATTCTTATGGGTTCCACAAAATCATAAATCATACATCATTGCATAACCCATGTAATACAAATGGGAATCTTAAACATCATGACATCATAAATCAATTCATATAAGATAAAGGAATTCATAAAAAATATTCCATCACAACATGATCAAATCAATGTAATAATAGGGATAAAAACAGAACCCTTTATTATCTTATATGGAAAATAATTTTGATAAAACACTTGAACTCCATTCTTGAGGAAAATATCCTTTCTTCTTCAAAAACTTTTTTCCTTTTTAACATGTCATACGACTTTTAAAATAAAAGAAGTTGATTAAAAATAAACTTTAAAACTTGTAAAGGAATCTTCTTGGAAATAATGTTTTAAAAATCCATTCATGGCGTATAAGTTAAAAAACATTCTTCGTACTTTTGTCGGAAAAGTCAAAAAGTACCTCGTACGAAAAAGAACGACAAAAGATTCCTTTCATATTCTTTACTAAAAACTCATCGAAGGGTAAAATTGGATTTAAACTATTGTAAGTGGATGGAAACAATATTACATATTGAGGTAACATGTATGTGGATGATAAAATACACCCCAGTAAATACCAAAGTATAAACAATCTCGGATAAAAATGAGATTGTGATATTTCCCTTACCTTAGGTCCGACTTGCTTTGTAACTGTCCGAACCTCCTGTATAATGATTTAAATCATGTTATTGAGTTATTATAGAATCATATTCGTTGTTATTATATCATATATGGTCCAATTATGACTTTATATTACCCGTTCTTTTGTAAATTCATGTTAAAGTAGCATTTTGGGTAAAATCGTCTCATTTGTCGTTCGTGTTTTTAACTTGTAATTATTCATATGATTACTTAGATCACGATTACTTAATTCCAGAATATAAAATATAATTTATATATATATATATTCAGAATATAAATATATAATAAATCAGTAAATGGAAATAAATACACCGTTCATGGAGACGGTAGTCCGTACGTATGCATGAACGCTGTTTTCGTTTCCTTATTGAATTGAATGGAATTAAGTAGATGACATAAATATAAATATATATAATTCCAGTATAATTATTAGGTCATATATTTCATTAGTACTTATTATATATACTTTATAATCATTCATGAATGGTTAATCATTGAGAATGAATCTCATCGCGTCGTGGAGACGGTAGTCCGTACGTACGCACGAGCGATGATATCATTCCCATGGTCGTGGAATTGTGTTGAAGTGTATGTATACTATTTCAGTATCAATATCACTTTATAATAATCATATATAGTTACTCATTACACCATTATACCCATCCAATTAAGGTGGTGATGGAAAATAGATTACACCACGGCATGGAGACGGTATTCCGTACGTACGCATGCGCGATGATTTCATTTTTCCGTAGGATGGATAGAAGATGAATTAGGGTTTTTTCATATTTATAATAACATATTAGTATGTAATTAATACTGATGTTATTACTTTATCATGAAACAACTAAAGAAGAATAAGTTGAAGAAGAAATAAATTGAAAAGATCGGTAATGGATATTACCTCTTCTTTGAAACGCCTCTTTGAATCCTCCACTTAGGGAACTAAGATTGGTCTTTGAAGAATACCAGGACCTCTAGGATTATCCTAGGGAAGTGGAGAAGGTATTTTGGCAGGGGTTGGCCGAGATTTAGTTCTCAAATTGGTGTGAGGAGGAGGGGGAGGAGGTGCCCTTTTATAAGGGAGGAGAGGGGCATCTTAGGAAAATCTCAAAATATTATTTTATATTAAGGTCAAATTCGGTTTATAATGGTTCCAAATGGTCTTATTTCGAAGCTAAAGTGGGTATGGGTCGAAATCCTCTCATCCAATATGATTTATACAAGTTTATGTTATTATTTTAACCTTATCAATTAGATTTAACTCTAAGTTAAATAATTTAACTTTTACCGTGTCTTTTTCTTTTCTTACACTATATGGTTAATAAACTTACTATATGAAGCCAAAAGAACCCCAAGTTGTTTATTATTAATATATATATACTTATCTAAGTCATTTGGACGAACCTTAGATTTTTAGGAATTAAATAACAATTAATAATATAATATTTGTTTTAAAAACTAATTTATGTCAATTTTGACACTATTTGGTACATGATTTTTATGAAATTTCTAACACAATTATAAGTTCGAACCAAGTTACTTAAATAAACAATAACATGTCATATTTACCTATAAAATTAGTGTAAGTCATAAAAAGTCTCAAATTACATTTATTTGGGCATTTATAACATCAATTATGTTAATATTTTCTTAAAAAGGTAATTACTGCATCATCGTTGTGTCATAAATAAATTAAACTATTTAAAGTATAAAAATTACAAATAAAATACCATTATGTAGGAAATATTTTTATATTTCTAATGAATATTTATAGTAGAAATTATATTATATATAACCCTATATTAAAAATGTTTTAGTAAATAAACTTTGATTTTAACTCTTTTAACTCTTCTTTGAATTAGATAATAATAAATGTCCTAATCTAATCCAAGTGGGCCTAAATGATAATATTTTACACTTAAGGTTGTTTTTGGTCGAGATACACTTGTCCAATAGGATTAGGACATGTTTTAGGGTAATATTAATATCATTTTTACCCTTAATTACCCTATTTACTTTTAACCGTGGTAAATAAAAGTAAAAAGTTACTATTCACCAAAAATTATTTTCATCTCATTGAACCACATTTTACTTACTGACATCAACCGTGTCTCTCGGATTTTTGAAATTCCATTCAAAGAAACGGTAAAATTAAGATTTATGAAAAAATAATAATTTTTTTTAACTACCACTTAGTAGTTTCACTATTCATCAAAAATTGAAGTTTTTTAGAAAAATGCCAAAATTTCACCCTAAGCTATAATTGATATTCCAAATTCAAAAATGATTTCTATTTTAAAAAATTCCCAACATATAAGTTTCATTAATTAATTTTATAATTAATTTTCTCTGTCACAACAAATAGCGTGTTTTTAAGAGATAATAACTATCAAAAGATTAACACTTGTTTATGTCTGGTGTAAATGTGAAATTACATCCAATGACCAACATTGTATTGAATTGTAAAAATATATTCTAAATATACTTTAAAACCACTCAAATTAATAATTCATCACTATTAATTATTTTGATTAAAAAAGTTGTTTTTTAATTATAATTTAGTAATTTTCACTATTCATAAAAATATGAAAGTTATCCAAAAAGTACCAAAATTTCACCTTAGGATAAATTCGATACTCCGAATCCAAAAATGAAGTCCATTTTGAGAGATAAAATTTATAAAATTTTAAAAGGTTATTATTACTATTCATAACGGCTAGTTTTAATAATATTTTAATAGCATATCGTTGTTTAGTGAAACTCGGTATTGCGTACTACACACGCTATCGAGGAAGGTCGCGATTGCATGTAATACAAGGCAAGTCAAGGATGCATGTTGTGCAAGCTCCTTTTGGTGTAGCGTACAACACAAGACATTAGTGAAATTAAAAAGAATATTTTTCATAAAATTTAGGGGTGTTACAATGAATGAGACTGAGTGTATCTATATGCACCTTTAGGTGCCTCACATGTCAACAGGTGAAGGATGAGAAACAAGATTTGATTATATTGTTGATTCCCCTCGGGATCTCCGAGTAGAAATTTGATTCTATATCCAAGGAATGTTTTACATGGATTCCATAGATAGTGAAGGGCCATGATGTTATCTGGTTGATTTTTCACATAATCACGAAGTTTGCACACTTCCCTATTATTAGAGAGTAGGGATAAATGGAAAATTTATTGAAGCTGTGTATATGGAATATAGTTCTCTTTCATGGGGTTCCCTTGATGATTGTCTCCCTTCATTATGTGAAAATTATGCCGCGATTGTGGAGAGTCACGTAGGAGAAATTTGAGACCCCTATGAGGATGAGTAAAACCTTTCACTCCCAAAAATGATAATATATAGTTCACTATCCCATTATTGGAGGATTACATGATGTAATTCATATTAGACTTCACTCGGAGCTAGAAGGATAACTTTCCATCTGTAGTTTTTTTTACAAGAACATCTACCACTCTACCATTGGCATGGAACCTTTTTGTTCCATATATGGGAGACTATATAGGTCACCCTTGTGATGGAAAGAGATTGTAAATACATCACTTGTGAGACCATAAATGGTTCAGGTGATGATATAGATTATCCATGTTATGAGTGTGTGGATGAGGACTAATCAGAGAGGTAAAAAATCATGCGCAGATCTCTATCGAATGTCTTGGAGTGTGAGCATAGAGACTATGTTGTCTTTACATTCTCCCCACGGTGAGTATATGAGATGTTAGAATTTAAAGGAAAGCTATCCTTAAGGTTCATCATACCATTCATAGTCATGTAGAGGGTTGGTGATGTTTCTTACCACCTTTCCCACCCCCGCACAAATGAAGTAGGTGCACAACATCCTTCACATGTCATAGTTGAAGTGATGCGTGCATGACCCAACACAAGTTATTGATTGGTGAGAGTTGGAAATCGAAGATAGATCCACCATTGCAGAGAACTTAGTGGAAATCAAGGATCAACCAGAGAGGACCCTTCATGGATAGATTATCCCCTTCGTTCACATTTTGTGGCTACATAGGCACTTGAAGGAGAGCTCTTGAGAGCAGGAGAGCCAGATGAGGGATTAGTATACTGCGTTTTTTGTTTAGTGAATCTTTTAGGGGATGAGTATTTAGTAGTATGTAATGATATAGATTCATAATTTTTTTCTTTTATGACATTGAAATATTTCGATATATATTTCCACATCCACACACTAAGATGATGTGCGATTCTGATTCCTGTTGTTCCTGGAATTAATTGTATAAAAATATTAAATATATATTATATTGTGCACTTGTATCGCCTTAATGGTAATGGGATAACTCTTAAAAAGATTCTTGGATTATAAATATGAGACCATGGTTGAGTCTGAAATGAAATGTTTACCCTAGCACGATGTAAAATAGTACAGTCAGTGGATTAATTAATTAAATAATTTATCATAAAAATATTTTATTGTAAATAAATTTTCATGGGAATCTTATTAGGACTAGCCTTTATACCCTAAAACCGCCATGAAACATTCATCATCTCCTTCCATTTGGTGGATCACCTCAGACAATGATGATATTATGCATCAGAGTTGATCATGATACAAAAAATGTAATAATATCTTTCAATCATTCAAGTGAATGTTATTTACTGATAAAAAATACAATATGTAGGGAAGGAACATGAATTTATTGATTATTCCCTTTTTGATTAAATTAATTTATCAGAATAATTTAATCTACAATCTCCACCAATTTTTATACCATTTCATGTTCTCGTGTACTAATTAATTTGTTTATTTTAGTAGTTTCATAACTCTAGATATCCACATTATTGATAAATGCTCAAGAAATCTTGGATAAAACTTTTATTATTTTTCATTTATTTCATCCTTTAATTGTTTCTTGTTCTTCAATCATAGAAGAACATAGTATAGTTTTGACGATATTGGATTGTACTAAGTATGATCAAACCCTCAGAATCACAATATATTCAAATTTGATGGAGATATCATTAAATTAAGGGTATATTAGAGTTTATTGATGGTTTTGAATTATCATTTCTATGATGTTAGATCAAATCATTAATGTTTGGAAGACTAAGGGTGTGAATATTATAGAATGGAACCCCCAATGGTAAATGAAATTGAAAATCTGGCTACCTTATAGCTGAAAAAATTGGTGACTATATATACAAGTTTATTATGGAATAAATGATGGAATATAAGAATAATGGATATATTCGAGAATTGTAAAATGGATTTAGTTTCAAAAAAAATCATGACTAAATACATTATATTGTGATTAACACAAGGGCATATAGTGCACTGGATGGAGTGGATAGGGTATTTAGATTTTATATGGATGGAACTACATGAATCCCTCATAAAAACTATTTCTATCATCCCCATGTAGATGATACGGGTGGTGGAACAAACAGGCATGGAAACATGTTGGAGTACATGTCCAAGAACAAGATCGTGTACTAAAGTACATAGACATGGGTTAAAGTACACAGACAAAACAAAGAACATGGGTGGGACCAAAAGTGGAATGGGAACACTTATAAATCCCACACACATAGTGTACCTATACACAGAATGGAGGTCCATTTACCTATAGGTAAATGACAAGGTGATGGAGCGGGACAAAAATTACATGTGGGTTTCGTAAGACATTATTTATCCCTTGTATCATTTTGAAGAAAATTCATGCTTCAAAATATCCTTCATTTGGACTCGGATACTAGACCATGAGTATCCTATCCAAAATTTATTATCTCTATATAATGCAATGGTTCTATAAGATGTGGATTTTCAAATATGATGAGGATTTTTCTGAGCATGAAGTTTTGTAAGGAGACAATCGATGGTGACATTTATCGCGCATGATCACCATAGGTATATCGAGTTGAACCCTCTATATGTTCTTTTCATGAGACCTCAATAATAGAGTGGAACCATAAAAAAAGAACCGGGAATGGATATTCTATTGAAATATGAGTGGACCACCGTAGTTGGGTTGGGCATGGTTCCTCGATGTTTGGATTGCAACCCTCTATCAAGGTTGGCCAAAGTCCTCTACCTTATGGTGGAACCCCCCGCTGGGAAAGGCATGATCACTATGTCGACTCCTACAGAGGAACCCTCCTATAGTACAAGGGAATGGGTCCCCTATAGACATCATAGTGGATACCTCCACCTGGGATGTGCATGGATCCTTGAATCCTAGAGTGGAACCCTCTAGTTTGGCAGGGCATGGGTCCTCTAATGACTTTTGGAGTGGAACACTCTAGCTAGGATGGTCATGGGTCATATACCACTGAGTGTAACCCTCCTATCTTACTAGGTAATGAGTCCTATACCAGGAGATTTTGGCCGCATCAATATGTGGCACAGTGACAATGTGTGGCTCGAATTTGATGGTTACTTCTGGGCCCATGTGTGAGATGCTGGTCATCGATGATGGATTGTTGGACTTACTGAAGACTCTTCTTCTTTTGATGGTCTCTTATTTGTACATCTCATTCCACTTTTCAGGGATTCTTTAAACTGGACACATATAAATAATCTATTATCAATACATTTGGATTTTATTACACTCCTAACATGGGTGGCAAAGATGCACAGGGTATTCCACGTCCTTTCCATGTTTATATTCTAATGGTTGGATGATATTACTCACCTAATATAGGTGGAAAATTTTATTTTTAGTTAATCAAAAAATCATGTTGATCCCCTTTGGTTTGGACAAGGTTATAAATATTCTCTCTCTAATGTTTTGGGTTGAGATGTTCCTCTTCACTGCATTAGACATCATTTTTTTCTATCTATATTATTTTTATTCTAGTTTTATCCTTTACTAATTCCTCTTCTACTTTTGGGGAATCATATTTGTTATGTACATACTCACCCTTTCATGTGATGTTCCAACACGTGTCATGTATTATGAATACAACATATTGAACGAAAGTGAATATAGGGGAACTTAGGGATACCTAGTACTTTGGAGAACATATGGTGGTCAAAGCATACAGATTAGAAGATGTTCTCTCTTAGTTTTTTATATTCCAGTTTTGTTAGTTTAGGACATCTTTATAGGTGATCATGTATTTTTCCCTTTACTATACATTTTAAACTACTGTACACTTGATCCATCTTGTGTTTTTACACACATGGTTGTTCCCCTAGTATATGTAATATCATACTTTTATTCCAATGAAATTATTCTTTTAGATGGTTGTGTGTGTGTATATTTTTCTATGAAATGGGCACCCCATTTTTGTTGTTCCTTCAGCATTGGTCGCTATCTCCATACCAATGGAGATTGTATTTGGGTAGTTCGGCATCAATACCCGGCTTGGGGATGTCCATGAAATATTTATGGAAAATATGTAGTATAAATTACATAATAATGATATTCATGAATTATTTATCATTCTAAAAGGATAATATATATATTTTATTCTATCATTGAATGTTGATAACATTGTTCATGTAAGTATGGACTATTTGTTCTATGAAGTGATGTGATAATTACTTCATCACCACATCATAATAATGATATATATATGATTATTTTAAAAATAATATTGTATTTATAATATTATGATCATTATAGAATGATAAAATAATATATACTTTATTACAATAATGATCATCTAAAAATGAAAATGTTACACCAGCACACAAACGTCCACCATCTCCATGATTATAACATGGTTCAATTTTCATAACCCTTTATTATAGTGTGACATAAAATTATATTGGATGAATAAATACGAATATTATTTTTTTATTATTATTCCATATATGTGGAAAATATTACATCTATTACCATCATCAGCACACTGATTCCATTTGGATAAAATGATGCGAACGTCCTCAAAACACCCGACCTAGACATAACTAATTATGTATTTTAATATGTAATTTAAAAGAAATTAAAAAATTATTTACATCTATGTTATTAATCCTTTAAATGTATCTTAATAATTAAAATAATTTATTTAAAACTTATTCTACAAGATTTAAAGGACATACATGTAAAGTTTGGATTGGAGGTAATGGTTTTCTAGTCTCGCTTTTACTTTTCTAATACATATTCCAAAATCAACACTTATTTAAATTTTTTGTGTATATTCTCCAAAGAATTTATTTTATTATAAATTAAATAAATAATTTCTGGATTGAGAAATACATATGATGTTCCTAGTTTTCAATTTTGTTTTATCCAAATATTTTCAAAGTCATAAGAGACATCAACTCAACTTCATTCATTGAGTCATATTATGATGTTACACAGCTAACTTATTTTATGATGTTCATCTAATTCCTCATTTTTAAATTTAAATCCTTAATTTTCATATCATAAAAATATTTAATTTTTCATTTTATTTTATTTATTCATAGGGATTCTGATTGAAAATATTTTTAAAGTGACAAAGGATTCATGCTACAATCATTTTTCTTTTTGGAATTGTTTATGACTAAAGATATTTTTTATAAAATCCTATGAACATTCAAAAATAATAATCATCATCTCAGTTTTTTATGAATGTGGTTAAAATTTCTTATTTCCTTTTACTTCCTCACTAATTAAATAAACATCAAAAAAATAAATTATAAGTGATACTGATATTGTTTTTTATATGAGATTGAGAATAATTCTCCTCCATGTCAATATTTTAATAAATGTTTTCAAAATTTTCATTTTATTAAAGGAAATGTTTCCTAAAGATATATTACATGGTATTTTAACTTATTTAAAAATGTTTTTAAATGTAAATCTCATGACACTTTCCAAATGGATCAGTTTTAACTCCATATTTCAAAGTGTTTTGAAAATAATATTAATTTTTAACATTTATGACATGATATGATTTTACTAAAATAATTCCCATTATTTTTATTGAATATTATTTTATATTTTTAGAAGTCTTTTTTTAATTACAGGAATTTTTTCTAAACTGTGTGAATTTTTATTTTTTAAAAGTGATTTTCAAAATGAAAAAGGTTATTTTCCTCATGAATAGTTTAATAATATTTCCATTCTTCAACATAAAAAAACATTGATGTTGTATATAACCCAATGGGGATATTTTATAGTGATTCCACCTCATTCTTTCCCTGGATTGATTATGATTGATTTAAAGATATTTTTATGAAACATGTTTATTTTCCAAGTGTTAATCACATTTCATATAGATTATTATGGAACCCATTTATTTTTCATGGGTTAATGGGTTATTCATTTTTCAAAGAGATTATTATATAACCAATTTCTTTTCTATGGGTTAATCACGATTCAATACGATTTTCATGGGACCCATTTTTCCATGAGTTAATCATATAATAAATGAGATATTAGTTGTTTTGTGAATTTTATAATTAAATGGAATATTTATTTACATTATTCGTGTTACATTTCATAGACATTATTTAAATGATTGGTGTATCCAAATAGCACAAGGTGAGACCGATATATCTTAAACAATGGGTGTTTCCAAATTTTTCTCTAATACATTGGGTGATGATTATGTATTCTAAAGAATTATATTAAAATTAATCTGTATTTTAATTAAAATTGTAAGGATTATATATGAATTCAATGGAAATTATGTTCCAAGATTCCATCATGTTTTTTGTAGCGATATTATGGGATATAAATATTTTCTTTCATCAAAATTCATATTATTGAATTTCATGAATAAATATTTCATTAAATACTTATTCCATGTTTTCATATTTGAAAATATATGATTTGATTGATTTGATTTTTTTATTCATTTTTCTCAGGAACTTTTATTATGTCATCATGACTTTATACTCATTGTAATATCCCTGAGTACTTTCATTTGTTAACTCTTATAGTTTCCCTTATTGAGAATTTTTTATCTCATGATTATTATGTTTCCTTTTCCCATATAATAAAGAATAATTTAAATGGATTATCTATACATATATTTCATATTGGTGATGATGATGAATTTATGGGATATAAAAAAATATGTTATAAGTGGGATATATTATAATTTAAGGACTTGGGTGTTTCTACTGAATGATAATTTCTTAATTCTCAAAAATGAAAAAACTAAAAGGTACATAATAATTTGTGTAACCCAATATTTTATTTTCATGTTGTATGTTTTGGATGTAAAAATTAGTCCAAATCCATTGATATCATTGTTGGAAATGTAAACATTATGGTTTAGACACAATATCTGGGAGTGATGGTTTAGTTTTGTTATACTAACACCAAATTCTATACACATTGTGTCAAGATGCATCACAAGAAAAATAAGATATCTTCCCATTAACTATATCATGGTAGTTAAAATTTGTAGATGCATCAATGTGCCTAAACATACAGAGATTATAAATGCAGCACATATTCAAAAGATTCTTACTAACACATGGAAATATGATAATAAATAGTTATAACATTTCATATAGAATAATTAATGTGTAGTAAAAAGTATTATATAAAACTATAATAAAAAAATCTTGTGAAATAACCATAAATAAGATCATTTTAATATGTTGTCATAAGAAATTATCATCATTATGTTCATAGATGTGCACATCCATTTACACAATCATTTATTGTGTAATAATTCATGGGGGTACTACATAACCATAATCTATATGTCCTTGATGGTGGTTCATCCGAACACAACCCATCAACTCTGAACACACTCTAATAAAATTATTCAAAATACTATTCCAATTCATTTCTCATAAAATAATTCTTCCCAAGGATGAATTTCATCAAATACTATTCATTCATTAAAACTATTATTTTATTTTAAAATTCACTTTCTAAATCATAATATAATGAGTTACACAAAATACATTTAATTTACATAAATTATAAAACACCCCAATATGATTTTCTTCATGAAATCACACAATAAAATAATAGAATATCCTGGAATACCTGTTTGTAATAAGTAATCATTCTTTTTATGGTGTAAGTGTAGATAATAGTGAAAAAACCAACCTCTCAAAAGATAACGAAAACAAATAAATACCTAAATAACTTCAATATCTAGTCACACAATGCCCTACCATGAATAGAACCAACTTGATCTAATCTTGAACCACATCTTACAACATTTATCTATATATAAATAACCAGGTTTATGTCTCTTAGAGAGATATATGAATTATATATCTAATAATAAAAATTAATTAAACGCACTTATTTATTCCTCAGAAAATATAATTCACATTGATTCACCCAAAATTCACTTTTGGATCAAATGGATTTATCTTGGTATCCTATGGAAGAAGAAGAGTTAAATGCCCTTAAAGAATATAAGACTAATGAAGTTTCCAAGTCATAATCTAAATTAAAACATAAAATTTCCTTGAATTATCTGTATATCACATGGTTATGTATATGGGGGTTTCAACCATGTTACAACCATCAACATGGTACAAGACATTACCTAGGTAATGACATGGTTAGGAAATTTGGTTTGAAAAACTATTCACTAAAAATGTGGTTCATCCATCTCAAGGATAACACCTCACATTTTTAGATCAAATGGTTCTAAAAATAATGCAATAAAAATGATTCTCTAACTAACTTTTATCACTTGGTTCCCTTGGTATTCATATATTTTGTCTAATCAATATTCTGATCATGCACCAAACCACTTACTCTCAACGTCACTTGAATGGTTTCCTAGATATGGTTCACAATTTTTATTAACCATGCTCAAACTTTCCACCTTAACAAATACATTAATATTACCCCAAAACCTTTCAAGAACACAAAAAACATACCAAATTCATTATATAATATCAAAAATATATACTAATAATGGAAAGTAAATGAAATAGGGGGTTACATCCTCTTTAATATTATTCTTTCTGTCAACGTAAAGTGTAAGATCGATGTTTCTTTGGAGGATATTGGGAATCTAATCCAAAATTATAGGTTCAAAATCTAATTACACTTCCTAAATTGGAAAATTATTTCATAAAAACCATAATAAACAGATGATTTTATTAAAAAATTACATATCATGTCTATCCATAATCCATATCAACACAAAAATCAATATAGTATTTAAATCAATATCAATATATTCCCATTGAATAAAATTTACAGGACATGTATGTTACTTATTTAATAAAGATACAGGGAACACAATATGTATTGAAATGTAATTTTAAAGTAAATAAAACCAATATTCCAAAACACAAACTCATTCATCTATCTTAAAGGGGTCAATTTTACATAGAGAATATATTACTTTCACACCAAAATAGTGGTGTCGTAGACTTGGAGATGTTCTTAAGAAAACATGAATAGAAATGAAAAATGATAATTTTCATCAATGATGATCTATATATGATTTTTTATGTCCTTGATCCATCATAATTCGTTTTTCAGTCATCATAATCATCTTCTTTCTCTCACACACAAGGCTAGGTCTGATGAGTGAAGATGCACTGGTTTTCACCCATAAAAGTGGGGAAAGACATGGTTAGTTATAAAATGCTTCAAAATGAGACATATGTATTGATTTATGATAATTTTTATTTATTGATAACTACACTAATGGTATATTATCCACCCACCTGACAACAAAATCAATCACCTATGGTATAATAAAGCCTTATAATATAAGGATTTCTCATTGAGATTATCCTTCCATTTTAGGTTGATATGTTGTGATCAGGGTCTAATATGTTCCAATGGATTACTAAAAGGAATTATGAAATCAAGATCTATACACATGGTCCCAGTCAAAGAAAATTGAAACAAGAACATGAGGAATCATTATATCTTTCCAAATGTAGAGTTTGCACAAATCTTCCACTACATTGGATTCATTCGTAGAAATTAAATGAGACAATTTCATGAGCTAATACAAAATTACCCATATAACATCATGTTTCCTAATCATTATGGGTATATTATTAAGAAAAAATACATATTTATTTTCTAACCTTCCAATTTTGGAATTGGTAAATAATAAAATATACCTACTTGTAGTTGGTCTTCTACCTTTATCTGATGATAGGAAATAAATATGGATATGAAATCGATTTCAGTCATATTCCTTCATGAAAATTAAAACTATTCCCTCAATGACTTATTGATTTTATCAATAAAAGGTTAAACAACCCATTTAAAATAGTGGTATGTATTAAGATGTTGTTACAGATAAGATGTAGGAACCAGAATATGATCTATAAAAAATAATAGATATATCTAAAAACACATTCAACTATCATTGGTCTCCACATCACTATTTTTTTAAGTTATGGATCAAAAATATATATCATACTTCTAGTCATCCACTGCCTATAAATAAAATTTGGACTAAAACAAACATTAATGAAAAAAAATAGCATGGTCTTTCTCAGAACATTATAGATATATATCAGTTATGAAAAAAAATAGTTTTCATTAATCCAAATCATCTTTATCTAGATTATTATATGAAATCTCACTTAATTAATCATCCATAGAATTCCAATTTAATGTTGTATACATCAATTAAAAGTCATACATTTACAGATATTCCATCCTTATGTGTTTCCGTACATTCAAATAACATTGTGAGAAAAAGTGTTTTAAAATATTATGATTCTAGAAAACAATATATTTCTCTCAAAAAAATAATTGATGTCATGTCTTGATTAAATTGAATAAATAATGAAATTACAAATCATGTATTGGGTATATTCTCTCATAAAAACATCAGCGACATGATCCATAATAAAAAACATGAGTATTATGAATGAGAACACATCCTAACAAAGATACTAATGCATCAAAATATACTACATATCCATATATTTAATTTAGTAATGTATGGATAAATTATGATGTAAGATAAAAATTATGATCTAGGATACATATTTTTAACACATTAAAACATTTGAAAGAAACCCCGTTCATTTTCAATTACTTTATTGGAGATGGATGTTTGGAAAAATAATGAACATTTTGTCAATAATACACTACAAAGCTAAGGAGACTACATATCTCAAAAAAATTATTCAATGGTTTTTAAGAGATAACATCTTCAATATTTTTTATTGTGAAAAAATATTTTCTAGAATGAAAATATTCAATGAAATATAACCCGTGTATCTGAAAATAACAATTTAAAAATGATGGTATAAATCTGATGTTCTTGTAAGATACCCAAAAATATATCCATGTTTTTTTCATTATCAACCTTAGTACTAGAATATACCATAATATCGTCGATAAAAAATAATCTAAAGGATTCAAGGTACTTATGAAACATTTGATTCATCAATTTCATATATGAAACTGGTTCATTTTTATGAAAAAAGTGTATCACCATGTACTCATTATTTATATAAGAGCATCTATAGTATTTGTTTTTAAATTTCCTCCTTCTAAACTAAAAGTTAATGATAACCAGATTGTATGTAATGTTTAGAGAACCACTATACAAACCTCAATTGATCAAAAATGTCATAAATTAATGGCATCAGATACTAAGTCATTATCCTAACATGGTTGAGCTTATGATAATACACATAAATCCTAAGAGTTACATCAAACTTCTTTAAAAACATCTCTTCTACCCATGAATATGTACTCGATTGAATGAAAGATTTTAATTCCATATCATCATTTTTGACTTTTACTTCCATAAATTCTATTGGTTTTGTCCAATATGGATGTAAAAAAATCATATTCATTGGTAATATATGAATCATAAAATACACTTCTCTTCTAGGTGTAAACATATATAAAATTTTGGGAAAGACATCATAATTTTTTAAATGATTGGTGGAACATTTCATTACCACATTCCATCAATAGATTCCAATGTAAACACCACTAAATAATA
Organism: Viscum album; assembly: GCA_963277665.1. Taxonomy (NCBI): domain Eukaryota; kingdom Viridiplantae; phylum Streptophyta; class Magnoliopsida; order Santalales; family Viscaceae; genus Viscum; species Viscum album. The sequence goes on from OY728148.1 coordinate 47,956,513, forward strand.
TGATATAGTTCTAAACATAGATACCAAAGGTCTTGTACATCTGGAATTCACATCCAAATATACTCTAAATATATTCTTAATTCCATCAGATGATATGAATCACAACTACCATGTAAAATAATCGATATGGGACATTATGATCATCAACTAATATATTCATAGAATCAATACATATGTTTCTATTAATATAATAGAAAAATACCAAACCAAATGATCCCCATTTATTATTATCATACACACATCACACATAATAGACTTACACACCTATTTTACTAGAGGTTATTATAGTTTCAAAAGAGGCAGAATCATTACAGAAAGAAAATACATGTGATCCATAAAATGAGACATGGTAATAATTAATAAGATCCTCTATCAAACAAAGATTTTCTGAAGTATAATCCAAAAGAATCATACATCACTTCATCAAAGGACCATATTTATCATCTGTGATCATCTTCTTGGAACCATAATACTTATTACTAGATCCTATAAGATACATAATTCATTATATATATTGCATAACCTATGGATTTTTTGTGTTCCTTTAATCGCCACGGTTTACTCGGTTCTCAAGAAAAGAGTTATTATGATGAGATCTCCATGTTAAAGCATATAATATATGAGACACATGAGTTTCATCACCAATTCTAGACTTTGAATCATTATAATAGTGACACTAGAGATGTCTTATCTCATTAATATTTTTAAATGCTTTATGTGGTTCCATGAATCCTCGCTTTTTATTTGAAGTTGATCCACATTAAAATAAGTAAGAATTTATATTAGTTAAGGGTGGGAAATTTATTATTCCCATGGTCTAATTTTGAGACATTCCAAAACCTTGTAAGAAAGTGTTCTTGTTCTTATAATTCCCATCATCTGGGTTATGAATTATTCCCACAGTGATAAACATACTTCATCCTATTGAATTTTTATAAATATCACTTTCATCTATTGTTTCTCTATATAGGATCTCCATATAATCTAAAATACAAATATAAACTATCTTAGATTGAATCTATAGTCACATCCTAGACTAAATGATTTTTACCTTCAAGGATGCACATGTTGGTAAAATAATATAAAATTAGTTTAAGATTATAAAAAGAGATGAATAATCTCTGACTGGTAAATTATCGTGCTTCATGAAGAAGAAATTGACTATTTTTTTAATTATGATTATATGAGGATATAATTTTTTATTGAACAGTTAATTAAATTCCTACCATGTAATGAGTTTTTTGTATTTATCTTGAACCCCTGAATCCCACCATTATAATAGAATATCCTCTATCTTATAAATTTACAGCATAACATTATCCTTGTTGGTTGACCTAAGAATTCAAAAATTAGGTTCATATGGTTCATTTGTACGTCCATCATCTAGGTTCTAAATCCCCAGGAAATAATTCTATGTTTTTATTTTGAAACTAGACCTATTGGTATACTTATATAGGTTTATTTTTTATATTTAGTATATCAATTTCTAAAAACTACTCAATAATTATTTGTATATTTTGATAGTTCACATATATCTTAAGTGGAAAAAAATTTCAATGGATTCCTCCTGTTGATTCATACGATATCTACCCAATTTCATTCACTATTTTTTGAAATAAAACATTATATAGTTATCACATACTAGTAATAAAATTACTATAACATTCTAAAAGACCATAAATAATAATAATTACAACCATTGTTTCCAAGAATCAACTATTTTAACCATTTTTATACATCATCAGACTCATAATGGACAGTGCAGTCATAGTAGGAAGTCTCAGAAAAATTAAATAATATGAAAAACCCATTAGAGAAACCCATTATGATGATAGTAAAAAACATATAAAAGTGTAACATAACACTTTTATAACTAAACCACACTTGTAACTTTAAGTTCAATATAAAAATATTACAAACCCATTTATGCTATAAATTTTACCTTAAGGCATTCCTATATCATTTTTAACCTCCCAAGAAACATTATACTAACCAATAATAATACCATTTGTAACATCCCACCCCCACTTATTTGTAAGAGAGGAAAATGATATGTTACATGACTTAGATAACCACCCCAAGGCACAAAATAATGGAAATAAATTCCAAGGGGTTATAAAACAATGGGGGTGATTTCCCCATTAAATATAAAATATCCTAACAATATAAAATATACAGATAAAATCATCCTAAATGATGCCTGATTATAAAAAATAAAGTCTAAATATAATGTTAAATTGAATAATAATATCTGATTGAAAATAGAACATGGTATAAGAACCAAAAAAACTTAAAATAACATAACATACATATATAAAAAAATCCCGAGAACGACCTGAATAAGATTCAAGATTCAACACCATCTTCCAGTCCCACGGTACCATGATTTTTCTCTAGATAAATAATATATTTTCTCTTACCCTATATCCTGGTAGATGACATAAATAATGCACCAATGTTACCAATAAAGGGATGAGTATAAAATTAGTAGGCATTCTCCAATGGCTTCCCAACACACGCCACTTTGATAATAACATGTTAAAAATTTATATATATAATATTTTATGATCCATAAATTTTTTTACAAATTACGATAAGTTAATTATTGTTAATGAAACCAAAACATGATCATTTCTATTAATTGTACCTAGCATAAACATTCAAATTTCCACACAAACCCAAATCCATCCGTACACTCAATGATAGTGTTACCATTAATGGTTTTACTCCATAACCATAATCATTCCACCAAACACAACCCATACACATTGAACACATGCTAACCCAATTATAAAGAATACCATATGAATACATTTGACATAAAATAATTATATATTTTAAAAAAATTCATCAAACATTTTTCATATATCAAAAACATTATATGATTTTAAAATCTTCATTTATAATCATAAAAAAAAGAGTATCCAAAAATCCATCCAATTTTTATAATTTACTAAATATACCCAAAAAAAGTTTGCTTCCCAAAATCACACCACAAAAATAATAGAGAATCTTATAAAAAAGAATTTGAAGAAACTAATCATTAAAATTAAATAAAAAGTGAATATTATAAAGATTACACATAATTACCAATAAATTAAAAAAATATAAACACTAAGAAACTATAGATATGGGATCATAATGTATAACCTGTAATATGTTTAACCAGATACCATGATTATTAGTATAATAGAAAAAAACTCTACCCATAATATAATAGATATATCTATCTAAGAGATTTGAGATGATTATATCTAAGAATAAAATAAAATAATATTCATATAAAAATGATATTAGATCTCAAAAACACATTGATCCACCCAGAAACACTTCTAGATTAAAGGTAATTGAATGGGGATCCTATAGAGGGAGTGGGGTTTGTGACTTTTGAACAATCAAAAACCAGTGAGGATTCAGAATGTTAATTTTAATTAAAACAACAAATTTTGAAGCATTAACTACACATTGCATAGATAGATTCAACAATTTTTTAAATTAATTTCTATGGATTCACGTGAATCTGGACATTACTAATGGAGTCACATGATTAGGTCTCACAATTTGGTAAATTATGAACAAACTGTGTTGTGAAACTGTCTCAAGGACAACACATCACACATTTGGCTTGCACAATTTGAAAAACCATAAACTAACTATTATTATCCTTTTGTATCCTATCACACTATTTTCCCTAGAATTCCCATGGTTTGTAAAACCCTACACCAACCATGAACTTATCCTTTGACTCACATACTCACTTTCGCAATTTTTAGAAGATACTTAATGTTTTCTATTAATCACGAACATCCAAAAACAATACCAAAACATTTAAAACTTGTTATAAACTCCCAACTCATATTACATGGATCATATAAGTTAAAAATAAATAATAAATAGTTATGAAACTGAAATAGGGGTGTTTCAATAAGCATTTTGTTTCTTGGAATTGTCTTAATAAAGGTCTAGAATGGCCTTTATGATGTTTCAAACATTTCCATTTTTATTCATTTGTGTGAACATATAAATACTTATGAATTTATCCACTTATTATTCAAAAAAATAATCTCTATAAATCCATTAATTCAATATAAAAAACTTAATCCTTTTCAAGACATATCCATGACTTCTAAATTATCCACAAAACATTATCATATATCTTAACTGACTCTGAAAATTATTATATTAAATATAGAATTATTTAGGTTGTATTGAAAGTATTTAATTTCATAAAAATACTAAAAATATTGTAATATAATATGTTACCACTACCTTAATATTCTGGATTTAAAATCATTCACTACATCTGTCATCCAATGATATAAGAAACTGTATCCATTGAACTTTATTCTGTAGAACACTAAGAATTAATATCCTTATATCCTCTTAGATATAAAATTTTATTTCTGAATTCACTTTTAAGGGAATGTGTGACACCCAAAAACATTACATTTCATACTATGTTCAAAACTCAAGAGAAATTACTAAAATATTCTAGAAAATAATTAAAAAAATTAACTAATCAACATATTTAATGTCCATTATATTCATGTTACATTCATATATGGATCGCGTTTGATGAATTTATCAATTTTCTCATCCAAACTATCCCATTTTTGGATTTTTCTTGTGTATTTATTATCCCACCGTTGATTCCACATGCCAAAATCAGTCTTTCTTCTTAATCCAATCAACCTCATCATCATTAAGGTCAAATATAATTGATCTCCATTATATTAAATCCACTTTATCCTTTGAATCATTAATATCAAAATCAATCGAGTCCATATCATACTCAAAATATAGGAGAATATTTAGGGAATTTTAATCTTTCATTTACTTCTTCAAAACACCGTCAAATGCCACCAGATTAAAAACCTAGTTTGTATCATCAATCTTATCACCTTTAGTCTTTTAATACTTATCACTAGCAACCAAAACCAAATCTAAAGAAGGAGTTTATGGTAGATCATGAGCTTTAAAGTAATACTAAATAAGATCCCTTAATTTAATACCATTTCCATATAAAATATTAGTCATCGGTTTGGGAAGGTAAGACTAATATTTTTATGCCTTGGTAATCCTCCCAACATTCATCATATTGTCCCAACCATCAATGATATTTAACTTCTATTTTGATATATTTTTTTACAACTAATGGAACACCCCGAGCTTCCACGATATGCTTCTCATTCAATAATGCAATAGCTTGCATTGTACGCAACTTCGAGTTCTAACACACCGCGACTAATCAAAGTAGCCGTTATGAATAGTAATAACCACTTTTTAAAATTATAGAAATTTTATATGGACTTCATTTTTGTATTCGTAATATCGAAATTATCCTAAGTTGAATTTTTTGTAATTTTCTGAGAACTTCCATTTTTTATGAATAGTGAAAAATACTTAAAACAAATTTTTTGATCAAAATAATTAATAGTGATATATTATACTATTTAGTGGTTTTAAAGTATAATTTTAATATATTTTTACCATTTTATCCAATGGTGTTCATTAGAATTAATTTCACTTTGAAATTGGACAAAAACAATTGTCAATCTTTCGATATATATTGTTTTTTAAAAACACGCTATTTGTTGTGACAGCGGGAATTAATTATGAAATTAATTAATGAAACTTATATGTTTTGGAATTTTTTAAAATAGAGATCATTTTTGAATTCGGAATATCAATTATAGCTTAGGGTGAAATTTTGGCATTGTTCTGAAAAACTTCTATTTTTGATGAATAGTGAAACCACTAAGTGGTAGTTAAAAAACTGATTTTTCGTTTAAATGAAACATTACCACTTCTGTGATTTGATTTTCAAAAATACAACATACATGGTTGTCATTAGGAAGTAAAATGTGGTTCAATGGGATTAAAATAATTTTTTGGTGAATAGTAACTTTTAAGTTTAATTAATCGCGATTAAAGGTAATTAGTGAAATTTAAGGTAAAAATAATATTATAAAAATATAAAATGACCTTGACACTTGTCCTACCCCTATTGGATGAGTCATGTCCGACCAATACAATACATGGGTCAACTTGGGGACCCCATGGAGCCACTTTGTTTGGAAAATGACATAAATAACTTTTATTTAAAGTTAAAATAAAAATGTCACAAACATAAGTTGTTTTACTAAAACAATTTTTAAATGGGGTTATACAAGTCATATTTTTTACTATAAATATTCATTAGAAAGATAAAAAGATTTCATACATAATGATATTTTTTTTATAATTTTTAGACATTAAATAAATTAAATTATTTATGACACCATGATGATGCAGTGATTACCTGATTAATTAACGATTTAAATAAAATGAAAAGATAATGTAAAATCCAAGGCTTAAACTTGTCAAAAACCTATTGGATGAGTAGATTTATAACCCTTATCACCTTATCCTCAAATTATAAATGTGTGGTACCTTTATAATCCGAAAAGCAATGTATAATAAAATAACATTTCATTACTTTCCAAAAGTGCCCCTCCTCTCCACTTATAAAAGGCCCCCACCACTCCCACCTTATTCACACTTTCAAGCCATTTTTCCCTGCCAAACTCTGCCCAAATACTCTCCCAACTTCCCTACCTTACTCCTATAAGACTCACATTGGGCATAATTCTTCACAAGGAATCCTTTGGCTCAAATCAAAAGAGTTACCCGATTTTAAGGTAATGTCTTCTCTTATGTTATTTTGAATTATTTTGCTTATCCAACCCCTTAAACTCTTTTTATTCATTTATTTTGTAACAAAACCAGTATATATAATATACTAGAATGTTTTTATTATAAGTATTTGGTCTACACTTACACACACCTTCTTCTAATGGTTAAAGAATATACTGTTTATGTGGGTGGTGAAATACTGCCTCACGAAACGATCATTGTTCAATATTCTTTTAACACATCTAATGGTGGACATTATGATGACAATATTTTTATATATGATATATATTATGTTTTTTTTTTCCTTATGATTTTTTTATTTTTTATTTATGGCATACCTTTATGGTTTCCATTATGGGTAAACGCGATATTTTCATTTTAGGAAGTGCGGACTACCGCCCCCTCAAAGTGATTTGAATCGTTAATATCATATGTGGGATGTATAAAGGATGGAGTAAATGGTATTATACATTATATTATACTGGAATTATATTATAAATTTATATTATTATGATTTCATTCCATTAAATATGAAATAGAAATGAAATTAGCGTTCATGCGTACGTACGGCTTACCGTCTCCATGAACGGTGCATTTCATTTACTACCTCTAAATGTTACGTAATATTATAAATGAATGTATATACTGGATATATATGATATATATGATATCTAAATCATTAATATAATTCTGGATATAATGTATATTTCACCACATGAACAACTTGTAATTATAAGAAGTCTATTTTTGACTCAAGTACCAAAGATCGACAAAACGACCATTATTAACATAAATAATTACATAATGTTCATAACATGGTAATAAGTGATATTAAAGGAATAAAAAACTTTAAAATGTTCTTAAGAAACTATAAATTAACTCTAGTTTATTATTCAGGAGGTTAAAGAACGGTCGAGTCAAGACAGGACGCAAGGTAAGGGAATTTCTTAACCAAATTTCCATTCTTTGGGTTAATCTCCTACTTTCAAATTATTTCATGATATTATTATGTCCTATCTTGTATTTTTACTTTCTTTATGTGTACTTATAGTGAACACACATAATAGATCTATTTTATTTTAAAAATGATCTTTGTAAGGACTTCGTCTCAATCTCCTTTCATTGAGGCATATTTGGTTTTATACACAACTTTCTTTTATACGGTGTATAAACCCCTTTGACTTTTATGTTTATTCAAAAGGAATCTTTTTTATACGAAGCGTTTTACTAAACGAAAAAAGGGAATGTTTTTCTTTCCGTACATATGCGGTGACAACGACTTCTCTGCCACCGTGACCATTATTTGAGTTTCGACTTCCTCTACAAGCCATAACTTTTTTTAATGAAAAATAAATACAAAGTTTTAACTTTCTTTTATTTTGGTATTGAAAATAGTTTTGAAAGTGTTTTTATTATATCAATGTGTTGTATTGATATCTTGTGATTGAAATGTGGAAATGTTATGTTTCCTTTATGCATGTTTTATGTGATACGATTATGTTATGGTTTATGATATGTTTAAACCTGTTCATATGAGGAATGCATTGGACTTAATAAGTGACGGGTGGAGCCCACTATAGCTCCTCGATGCATCGGTAGGTCTCATTAGACAAACTAGTGTCTTGGCACGAGGCCTTGACAAAATCTTATTTGTGGTCTTCGCACGAGGCCTTGGCTACGTGGTTATGATAGTCTGGCATTATGCATTCCATCATTATGAAAGTGGTTATTGATATTGCATGTGATTATTCGACCAGTAGAATATCCATGTGAATAAGTAAATGGCATTATCTCATTTTACTTTTTCCATATTATGTTTAAGATCAAGTTTAAAATGATTTTGTTTTAGTTATACATTGCCTTAAATGTTTATGTTTATTTATGAAAGCTTCCGCTATATTGTTATCCTTACTGAGCATCTGAGCTCACCCCTTTCAATGTTTTAATATTTTCCAGGATGTGAAGAAGTATTTTATGAATGACCTACAGGGATAGTCAGAAGAGGATATGAGTGTGGACTATGGATACTATTTTATTGTAGTTTTTCACTTTATGATGTAATGTAACATTTATGAATGTATCTAGTGTTTCTAAGGCTACTAAACTAATAGGTCTTTCGAGACTTGATCTTTTGTGATCATGCCAATGTTACACAATAATGCACCGACTCTGGGTAGCTGGGGTCGGGTCGTTACAGTTGGGATCAGAGGCAGTTTAGTACTAACCTTGGAAGCTAGATTTAGATAAACTCTGATTAGAGCACATAGCCCAAAGATAGACTTTGAGGATTAGTATAGAATAACTTCCTAGAATTTTGGTATTATAGAGATTTTGTGAGTTTTCCGCGAAATACATCCATGTCTGGATACGAGTAGGTAGAGGTGGCTCTGGAACAGATGTACCTAGGGGTAAAACCCGAAAACACCGCTTTGAGCTAGACTCGAACGGGAACTGGTGCACGACAACGGGCCTTGCTGTACTCTTGGTTACGACACTACTAGGGGATATGCTTAGGATAATTCTCATTTTCTTTACAAACCACTATGAAGGGTTATGAGTATATACTTCCTCAAAGAAAACTTTTTTTTATGATTATAGATTATATCCATAAATAGTTCAATTAGTGTTAAGTGTTTTACAAATATGGAATTATGTATTTTGATTCATAAACTAATCTAGTTTATGCCATTGTTTAGAAATGGTGCCTAGTGGAAGGAATGGAAACCGTATTAATGCACGCACTCTGTGTAGGGATTTTCCTCCTGCTCAAGATAATTATCGTGGAGCTGGAGATACAACTGGTGTTGATCAACTTATTACCATACTGGGACAGCTCACTCAGGTTATGAATAATAACCTTACTCATATGGAGCACCCTGATCCGCAATGTGGAGGATCAATGTTAGACCGCTTTATGAGGCAACAACCGCCAACATTTAATGGGGTAAAAATCCATTAGTAGCTGAGTAATGGATAAACTCCTTAGAGAAAATATTCTACGCCTTGGGGTGTAGCGAAAGGGAGAAGGTTATCATGGCAGTTTACCGCCTCACTGGAGATGCCGATCAATGGTGGTCATTGATTCAAAATACAAAGGAAAATGAAGAAGTATCAAGTATGGAATTTATAGAGTTCAATGATCTTTTCTTAGAAAAATACTTTCCACATGACCATCGAGCAGATATGGAAAGGTAATTTCTGAGTTTGAGGCAGAAGGAGGATGAGAATGTCGCAAAGTATGAGGCTAACTTTACAAGGTTAGAGAGGCATGCTGCAGATTATATACGTAACCCAAGAAGTAAGATTGATCGTTTCTTTGATGGGTTAAAACCATTTCTTCGTCGAGCATTAGTCTCACAAACCTTCTTGTCATACGAAGATATTGTCTAGTGCGATCAAGACGAAAAAGGAATTCTCTAAGTCTTCTGACAACAAAGTAAAGCAAGAGAAGAAGATAACGGTGGAACAAGAGACAGATAAAGGGAAAAAGGGAAAGAAGGATTTTCCATTATGTGATAATTGTGGGAAAAATCACCCTGGTACTTGCCTAAAAGGAATGGGAGTTTGTTACAAATGTGGAGAAAAAGGTCACCAGGCTCGTGATTGTAAGGGAAAGAAAGAGGCTATTAATGTTGAATGCTACAATTGTAGGGAAATGGGTCATTATGAAAATGAATGTCCTAAGCGTCAGGGAAACTTACCTCAGAAAAGGCCAAGGGATCAAGGACAATCTTATGCTGTTACTACAGTTGAAGCAGAATAATTAATGTATTGGTGCTTTTGGACTCATGGATTATATTCTGGTTATTAGAATAATGTGATATATATATATAAGGATTGTACTCCAGTACTTGTTGATTTCATTAAGGTTTTAATATGATTAAGGTAATCATATTTTTCTATGTGAAAATAAGAGAAACTTTACCTTGTTTGAGGAATCTGATGATACAATTGATTTTGGAATTTAGAGACCTTTTAGAAAAAAGTCTGGACTGAGGTATTTTGGATAACTATAAAGGTTGGAATGGATTAAGTTGAACTTTGGATAGTATTGTTTAAGGTTAAAACATTTATGAAGATTATTTTTGGAATATTATAATACAATAGTTTTAGGAAAAGGACAACCTGCAAGGTGGGGAATAAACCGTCGCATCGGACAAAGCTGCAGGAATCGAACCCACAACCATAGTGCGACAGGCCTTTATTACCTACCACTAGCCTACAGGAAGTCCCTGGTTATTACAAAATAGTTTTACTAATCTAAATGGTATGTGTTAATATTTGGAACCTTATACAATTAGGATAAATAGAATATTTTTGAGTTCTATTACCTTTTAGAGTGAAATATGGGTTTGTGGTAAAAATTTATTAAAGAATGAAAGTCTACATGACAAGTATGTATATTCCCTTAAGTTCTTAGTAAATCTCCTAAATAAATTCCTCAACTTTATAAAAGGTAATTTAAAACAAAAATGTTTCCGGTTAACTTTTCCAACTGGGGATTCAATGATTGTTTAACCAATCACATGTTTGTGATTTTCTTATGGTTAACTTTCTCCTAATCCTGATTTCTACAACTCTCCATCAGACCTTGATGGTTTGTTTCTCCTCCATATCCATATTTTCATATAATCCTATTATGGGCTATCTCGAGTGACCTTTGTACATCTCTTTCTTTCTTTTAATGTTATATTTTTATTAACCTTGTTTCTGATGGGGTTTTCCACAAAGGTATTTTCTATTTTCAACCTTTTATTTTCAAAGAAAAATTTCAAATTACGAGTACGCAATTTATTGAAGGAGGGGAGAATGTAACACCCTGAGCTTCCATGATACGCTTCTCATTCAATAATGCAATAGCTTGCATTGTACGCAACTTCGAGTTCTAACACACCGCGACTAATCAAAGTAGTTATTATGAATAGTAATACCCACTTTTTAAAATTAAAGATATTTTATATGGACTTCATTTTTGTATTCATAATATCTAAATTATCCTAAGTTGAATTTTTTGTAATTTTCTGAGAACTTCCATTTTTTATGAATAGTGAAAAATACTAAAAACAACTTTTTTGATAAAAATTATTTTATAGTGATAAATTATACTATTGAGTAGTTTTAAATTATAATTAGAATATATTTTTACCATTTTATCCAATGGTGTTCATTATAATTAATTTCACTTTGAAATTGGACATAAACAATTGTCAATCTTTTGATATATATTGTTTCTTAAAAACACGCTATTTGTTGTGACAGTGGGAATTAATTATGAAATTAATTAATGAAACTTATATGTTTGGAATTTTGTAAAATAGACATCATTTTTAAATTTGGAATATCAATTATAGCTTAGGGTGAAATGTTGGCATTGTTCTGAAAAACTTCAATTTTTGATGAATAGTGAAACCACTAAGTGGTAGTTAAAAAACTGATTTTTTGTTTAAATGAAACATTACCACTTCTGTGATTTGATTTTCAAAAATACAACATACATGGTTATAATTAGGAAGTAAAATGTGGTTAAATGGGATTAAAATAATTTTTTGGTGAATAGTAACTTTTAAGTTTAATTAATCGTGATTAAAGGTAATTAGTGAAATTTAAGGTAAAAATGATATTATAAAAATATGAAATGACCTTTACACTTTTCCTACCCCTATTAGATGATTCATGGCCGACCAAGACAATCCATGGGTCAACTTGGGGACCCCATGGAGCCACTTTGGTTGGAAAATGACATAAATAACTTTTATTTAAAGTTAAAATAAAAATGTCACAAACATAAGTTGTTTTACTAAAACAATTTTAAATGGGGTTATACAAGTCATATTTTTAACTATAAATATTAATTAGAAAGATAAAAAGATTTCATACATCATGATATTTTTTTTATAATTTTTAGACATTAAATAAATTAAATTATTTATGATACCATGATGATGCAGCGATTACCTGATTAATTAACGATTTAAATAAAATGAAAAGATAATGTAAAATCCAAGGCTTACACTTGTCAAAAACCTATTGTATGAGTATATTTCGAACCCTTATCACCTTAGCCTCGAATTATACAAGTGTGGGACCTTTAGAATCCGAAAATCATTGTATAATAAAATAATATTTCATTACTTTCCAAAAGTGCCCCTCCTCTCAACTTATAAAAGGCCCCCACCACTCCCACCTTATTCACACTTTAAAGCCATTTGGCTCAGACAAAATCTGCCCAAATACTCTCCCAACTTCCCTCCCTTACTCCTAGAAGCCTCACTTTGGGCATAATTCTTCCCAAGGAAGCCTTTGGCTCAAATCAAAAGAGTTACCCGATTTTAAGGTAATGTCTTCTCTTATGTTATTTTGTTTTATTTTGCTTATCCAACCCCTTAAACTATTTTTATTACTTTATTTTGTAAAAAAACCAGTATATAAAATATACTAGGATTTTTTTATGATAATTATTTGGTCTACACTTACACACACCTTCGTCTAATGGTTAAAGAACAAAATGTTTCTGTGGGTGGCGAAATACTGCCTCACGAAACGATGATTGTTCAATATTCTTTTAACACCTCTAATGGTGGCCATTATGATGAAACTATTTTTATATATGATATATATTATGTTTGTGTTTTCCTTATGATTTTTTATTTTTCATTTGTGGCATACCTTTGTGGTTTCCATTATGGGTAAACGCGATATTTTCATTTTAGGAAGTGCGGACTACCGCCCCCTCAAAGTGATTTGAATCGTTAATACCATATGTGGGATGTATAAAGGATGGAGTAAATGGTATTATACACTATATTATACTGGAATTATATTATACATTTATATCATTATGATTTCATTCCATTAAATACGAAATAGAAATGAAAGTAGCGTTCATGCGTACGTACGGCTTACCATCTCCATGAACGGTGCATTTCATTTCTTACCTCTAAATGTTATGTAAAATTATAAATGAATGTATATACTAGATATATATTATATATATGATATCTAAATCATGAATATAATTCTGGATATAATGGATATTTCACCACATGAACAACTTGTAATTATAAGAAGTCTATTTTTGACTCAAGTACCAAAGATTGACAAAACGACCATTATTAACTTAAATAATTACATAATGTTCATAACATGGTAATAAGTGATATTAAAGTAATAATAAACTTGAAAATGTTCTTAAGAAACTATAAATTAACTCTAGTTTATTATTCAGGAGGTTAAAGAACGGTCGAGTCAAGACAGGACGCAAGGTAAGGGAATTTCTTAACCCAATTTCCATTCTTTGGGTTAATCTCCTACTTTCAAATTATGTCATGATATTATTATGTCCTATCTTGTATTTGTACTTTATTTATGTGTACTTATAGTGAACACACATAATAGATCTATTTTATTTTAAAAATGATCTTTGTAAGGACTTCGTCTCAATCTCCTTTCATTGAGGCATATTTGGTTTTATACACAACTTTCTTTTATACGGTGTATAAACCCCTTTGACTTTTACGTTTATTCAAAAGGAATCTTTTTTATACGAATCATTTTACTAAACGAAAAAAAGGGAATGTTTTTCTTTCCGTACATATGCGGTGACAACGAGTTCTCCGCCGCCGTGACCATTATTTGAGTTTCGGCTTCCTCTACAAGCCATAACTTTTTCTAATTAAAAATAAATACAAAGTTTTAACTTTCTTTTATTTTGGTATTGAAAATAGTTTTGAAAGTGTTTTTATTATATCAATGTGTTGTATTGATATCTTGTGATTGAAATGTGGAAATGTTATGTTTCCTTTATGCATGTTTTATGTGATACGATTATGTTATGGTTTATGATATGTTTAAACCTGTTCATATGAGGAATGTATTGGACTTAATAAGTGATGGGTGGAGCCCGCTATAGCTCCTTGATGCATCGGTAGGTCTCATGAGACAAACTAGTGTCTTGGCATGAGGCCTTGACAAAATCTTATTTGTGGTCTTGGCACGAGGCCTTGGCTACGTGGTTATGATAGTTTGGCATTATGCATTCCATCATTATGAAAGTGGTTATTGATATTGCATGTGATTATTCGACCAGTAGAATATCCATGTGAATAAGTAAATGGCATTATCTCATTTTACTTTTGCCATATTATGTTGAAGATCAAGTTTAAAAGGCTTTTGTTTTAGTTATACATTGCCTTAAATGTTTATTTTTATTTATGAAAGCTTCTTCTATATTGTTATCCTCACTGAGCATCTGAGCTCACCCCTTTCAATGTTTTAATATTTTCCAGGATGTGAAGAAGTATTTTATGAATGACATACAGGGATAGTCAGAAGAGGATATGAGTGTGGACTATGGATACTATTTTATTGTAGTTTTTCACATTATGATATAATGTAACATTTATGAATGTATCTAGTGTTTCCAAGGCTACTAAACTAATCGGTCTTTCGAGACTTGATCTTTTGTGATCATGCCAATGTTACGCAATAATGCACCGACTCTGGGTAGCTGGGGTCGGGGCGTTACAACTAATTTAGTTTCTCATACTCCTCATGTTATGGTGACTGGGGAGTCTAGATAATAGTGCCTTATTTTCTAAATATTGACCCACTAGAGATAGAAATATCTTTTTATTTTTCCTCTTGATCGACATATTCTGTACCACATGTTATTATGTCTTAGTAAATAAATTTTTTAAACTGGAAAACATGTTCTGTAGGAATACTTGTTAGATATTCATTATTGTTGGATGCATCTTATTTTTCTTATACCTAGAAGGGAAATGTACTAATATAATTGAGTTCACCTGATGGACTCATCTGAGTTTCTTGCAACCTGAAGCAATCTCTAGAGTTCACATCACCCATTCTGTAGACGAAACAAAAAGATCCACCACTATCAGCATTGGAATAACCCAACATGAACCTTGTGGATATTTAAGATAGAACAGTACAAGACATCACCTTATCACTACACACATTATCGACATGATGAATCAATTTTGGGGATTATATCCTTGGTCTACTGAACTATGCATGTAGACTTGTTGAAGGATACCCAAATGAAATCAAAAAGAGAATAAATTTATCCAATATTCGAAACATACCACCCATTTAACCAGTATTAATGTTTGATCTTAATCTATAAAAAATAAACAAGTTGTTTAGAAACATATATTTCCACACCTATGTGTGTAAAAATAAGATGGAAAATAAATCTAGATCTATTTTCAAAGCCCAAAAATCATCAAACAAAGTAGCAAACAATCGATAGAATTGAAGGGTTTTAAAAATTTATCTGAAGGCCAAAAAACAAACCCATATTGGTTCTGTCATAGGATACCATCTAATGTGGATGTTGAATGAATAATGAAAAAATGGATAAATGAACTCCATTAATTGATCTTCGTCCATCGGTGTATATATAAATAAGGTCATCCTATGTCTTGAATATAATGATAATGTGGAGGGGGTCTAAGAGACCAACAATATTGATGTGAAGAAGATCCCAAATTTATAAAAATGAATTTGTCAATGGCTTCCACTGATGGTCGATTCTGACCAAAGTGAACAAGAAGAAAGATATTTTGAAGGTCTGATTCCTCTATGAATTCTCATATAGAATCATAAGATTGGGAAATCCTTGTTCGAATGATGGAACCTTGGGGTTGAGCTCGATGATATAGAAAAAGGGAATATCGATGAGTCTATAATATGGGAAAGGAAAGGGGGAGATCTGAGACCACAAATACCTTCCCCCTTTTCGAAGGGGGATGGGTGAAATTGGTGGTCATGGCCATCCAGTTTATCTTTATATCAAGAAAAATCTTTTTAAAAATTTAACCTTACTTTGATCATTTTAAAAATTATATCTATACAAGATATATAATATCCAATTTTACATCATGTTTCTCTATGATGTTCAATACCCACACTCTTGGATCTAGTGATAGAAATAAATCATTATACACATGTTTTGATAACAAGATAAAGATCCAAAAAAAATTCATATATTCTACATCATCGAGATGATTTAAACATAAAATTTTTCATGGAGTCTCACAATCTGAGAATCAAAAGATTTAATTTCTTTGGAAACTAACTATAAAATCATTTTATTACACATTAATTATTTTATATCCCTAACATAAATATCTATATAAATAATCGGTCTACATAGATTCGGGTACATATATCCTTGGGAAATGGTAAACGAAAGGAGTGCGGTAAAATTCCCAATAATAGAAAAATTACAATGTAGTTTTAATTAATTAGATAAAAATAATTCTATAAAACATAAACACGAGATAAATATTTAATTAAAA
Organism: Viscum album; assembly: GCA_963277665.1. Taxonomy (NCBI): domain Eukaryota; kingdom Viridiplantae; phylum Streptophyta; class Magnoliopsida; order Santalales; family Viscaceae; genus Viscum; species Viscum album. The sequence goes on from OY728148.1 coordinate 47,973,510, forward strand.
TGAAAATTAAATAATAAGATATAATCATAAAAAATGATAGAAAATCCTAGATCATGTAATGAGACCACATGATTATAATAGAACGATAATATAAGAATAATACATTTTTTATTAATAAGAGTGATATAATAATAATACTAACCATTAAATTAGAATATATACATGTGGTGTATAATAGAAATGTGGAATAAGATAAATATGAAGAAATCATATCATTTTGAGAAATCCAAATCATACCCACACCTTCAATTCTGAATAGTTTCAACCATGTTAATGAATTAGGATTTGGGAAAACCCAATGATGCATATATGATAAGTTGTGAACAAACCTAATAATTTACATTAATTATAATATGAAGAAACCAAATAATTCTCAGTTAATAAATCATGAACAATCCCAGTCAGGTACACACTTTTTGATGTGAACTTATACAATCATGTCTATGAAAAAGAATGTTAGAAAATCCATTAATTACCACCCATTAACATCATTTTCACATTATAAATAAAAAATTAAATAATTAATTAGAGGGATACATATGACCACACATATAAAATAATTATAATACAAATATACTGCAAGAACATATAATCATTTATAGTTCCATAATATCTCAATTAATAAATGAAAAAAACATGTTTTACAAAAAACTATAAGGCATTATCATATGACACCCATATAAATAAGGTTGATCCTTTCATTATAGAATCTTTTTAATCACAAATAACATTATCAGATGTTAACATTACTAAAAAATATTTATATGGGTTTAAAATTTTTAAAGAAAAGAATAATAAATATGGTATTTATTTTTTATTCTTATTAAAAAAATTATAAAATAAATGGAATAGAATTTGTTTTAGAAAAATATGAAAACAGGGAGAGAGAAAATCATGAATTAAACAAATAATGTATGACTAAAAATTAAATTATATTGAAAAAATTACAAATACATTCCATTCACAATTTTTTAAATAAATTCAAAGTAATTAGTAAGTATAAATTATGAAAAATTAAAATTATTCCTTTAAAATGTTTTTAAAGGATGATAAAAAAATATAAACAAACATAATAAATTATCAAATCTATAAAAATTATATACATTAATGAAAAATAACTTTTATTAGGATGATTACATGAAAAAAGTTATAAGTTTAGTTATTTATCTTACGACCATAACTTCAAGTATATTATAAAAAAAATTGTTAGTGAAATGGTACAATCAAATGTAAAAATAATGATAAACCATTAAATGAAAAATAAGAAGTTACATTAGAATTAAATATCATACTATTTATGAATATGTAAATTTACTCATAACAATATTGAAATCAATATGATATTAGAAAGTAATCCATTATTGCTTTTGTAACACTTTAATCATATTATAATAAATATATGACTTAATATAGTATAAAATCACATTAATTTCCCGAAATTATTTGATAATGTGAATCCACATGTAATTATATATATATTAAACAAATAAAATAGATTGGTGAATATGGAATATATCTTAATGAAGGAAAATTGAGATGATACATCGTTACCTTTACCTTGTGTTTAACAAAATATCATTAATCTATTCTAAAATCAACATATCTACATCAATAAAATATTTTATAAAATTATTCAAATCTATTACTCTTTTATATCCATCTATTATAAAAATAAGTACACATATATTAATTAGATAATTCTTCTTTTAATCCTAATGTTTTTTTTATTGTTTACATGTTTCGAATGGTGAAGTTTGAACCTATTAATTGATACCAAATTTATCATTACATGATTCATAAAGTTATTTGAATAATATTTTTAAAATGAATTTTGTACACCAATATTCATTTTATAGAAAATACATGAATGGTTTATGATAATGGAATACATGATGAATATTTTTTTGTTAATTAATCGATAACCATGAGTAATATTAGAAAGATATATTATTTTTATTTTATCCTTCTATAGTAATATTTAATGCATATATTACTTCTTAATATAAATTATTACTAGTATTAATATCTTTATACGGATTCCTATAAAAATAAAGAATTTGGAATGATATCATTCATGATGATGGTTGAATTGGCCCATACCTAAACATTATCTAGTAATTAATGACAATGTGTTCATTGTTACATAATTATAGTATAAATGTTTCATAAGGATAATGTGGTTAATATAACAATTTTATAGTTGTCTATGAAGGTTAGTAAGAGTTTAAATGAAATGGTTATTGAAAAATTAAGGGAAGAACATAGATACCAACTTGGTGAATTCACTCCTAAATATTGGTTTCTTTTGACAGATGGATTTAGGAAATCATATTGAAAATAAAAGGTTAAAAATTTATCACAAGGATTCATTGATTGAAAATGGGTATAGATTCATGATTTTTTTGGAATATAATGGTTTATGATGGGTATATAATATCTCCTTCTATGGGTCAAAATAAAGAGGATTTATTTGGAAACATAAGTTAGATAAAGAGTTAAGAAAGTCAAATAGGATTTTTTTTATGATAGGTGCTAATGTTAGGTGTTATAAATAGTACTATGTATAACAAATAAAAAATAAATTTTAGAATTTGATTATTTCATTTTATGTATCATATATTCAAGCCACATTATGTTTCTCATTTTTTATTTTATGAAATTTTTTATACAGTTTTAATATGTTATTTTAATAAAATATATAATATGACTACTATTAGCTAATTTCAACATGTTGATTAAAAATTTGTAGTATATTTAACAAAATATTATAGTTAAATATGAAAAATTATAATTTCAGATGAAGATGCAAAATATTTTAAAAGATTTATTTTAATAGAAATAATTTCCTTTAAAAATTTATCTACTATGAATCTAATTCAATATCAATTAATAATCAAATGAGTATTAATAAATTTTTTTATTAAATTAATAATATAATTATTTCATTCATTAAGTGTGATAAAATTTTATATAAATACCTAATATAAATGAATAAAAATATGTAAAAATAACAATTATTTCTTAAAAATTTAATAATTTTTACCATATAATGTTAAAATTATTCATTTTTCATCTATCCATTTTATTTTTTTATCATTAAATTGGTAATAATATTTTTTGTTAAATATTATATATAAATAAATTCAAAATAATAATATTAATAATATTTAATAATTAAAACTTGTTTTTTAATAATGGAATATTTTTAATATATATTAATTATTAATTTAGTTGTTAATTATTTTTTAGTTATATTTTTTTCAATTAAAAAACTCCCCATCCAATATACCAAATGACTATATATCCAACATCCATATAGATAAAATCTACATTTCAAGTGACTATATATACACATCAATATTCAATTTCTTTATATAGTTTTATATACATCTTTAGAATCATTCATTGTTTTTACTTATCTATCGGATTGTATATTATAATTATTATTCTTTGAATTATATCCATAGTTTAAAATGGGGTGATAATAATTTTGTAAAAACAAGAGAATATATATATTAGGTTCAAGTTAATTTTATTTAAATGTTCATTTATTCATGTTATTATTTTCATAATTATGTTTTAAATTTAATTATCATAATATATTATTTGTTATCCATCAACTTAATATCTAATCTATGTAAAATTTAACACAATTGGTTTTAGTTCAGTGATGCATGTGATTCAAGTTATTTGAGATATTATTTATTTTAATTAAAAAATACCGAGTAAAATCATGGGATGTCACATCCTACCCAACATAAATAATTTCATCCTTGAAAATTAATTCAATAGATAGAAACTAGTAGGTTACCTTTATCTCATCACATATTTAGGTTCAACATCGCTTCCTCAAAAATATGATTTCTCTAATGATATCTGATTAGGTGAGAGTTCTTTTCCACAAAAATATTACTATTCCAACTTGTAATTTCATCAGTTTCTCCTCCCAACAGAGTTCATATTCTATATACAAAACTTATATGTTCGTTGTGTGTAATGTATATTGGTTTTTATTCCTATAATTATACATGTTGATAAAATAATATACCTAAAATTGGTTTTCAGTTCTATTAGATAAGCTACAACCCCAATATGATTATTAATCTCAGAGGCACTGATATATGAAATTATAAGAATTCTCTTTTTATCGAATCTCATTACTCTATTCTAAGGATATATTTTCATAAATACTATAGAGACCCGGTTTTTTCCATGTAAGACTTTGTAATATTTTTACATATAATTGTAGAGCTAGGTGTGAATACGGCGTGTGATTCCGAGGCCCTGTGTTCCTAGAATAAATTTTATAAAAATGTTACTTTTTTTAAACTATGCACGTGGAGGGGTTGTGTTTTCTCCTAAAAGGTAGCTCTGATCGAAAATCAGAGGGCACGGTTGTGTCCAGAGCGTGTCGTTTACCATAGGCAGGGTGTAAAAGTTGTGGGTGCGGGCCTACTGTGAGAGATGTCACCCAGGGGAAAAATCGTCTTATTAAATTAATGACTTAGTGATTTTTATCACTGGAGTTCTTTTCAAATAAAATTCAAATGATGTCTCTGAAGGGAAATCTGAGACTTCTGTTGAGTTCAAAATGGAGTGTTTTGCCTAGGCGTGATATAAAATGAGCACGCGTGGGGGTTTTGGAATCCGCACCCGTCAGCAGAGTCCAGAGAGTTTATAAAATGTGTAATTTGTGGAAACCATTTCTTTCTTTTTCTTTCTCTCTCTCTCTCTCTCTCGAGCTTTCTTCGGTGTTCTTCGCCCTTCTTCACTGGACTGAGGAGCGGAATCCGGTTGATCGAAGCGGGATCACAGAGGGCGTGTCGCCAACGTCGAACGACCGGATTGAGGTAGGCTTTCTATTTTGTTTTCCGCCCCTTTTCCAATTTTTTCATTTAAAATTCTTAAATTTTAGAATTGGGGCATTGGCCGAACAAACACGGCCAACGCCAGAGCCCCATTTTATCTGTTGTTCTTGGGCGTTCATCGTCCAAATTTAGGGACGTGATAAATCTTGTCGGATCGTTGATCGAGGGAAGGCGTTGCGAAGGCCTTGCCCCGAGGATCCTGAATCCTCTTTTAGTTTTGGAATTAGGCCGCCAGAGCGGTGGCGACAGCCATTGGAAGCCCCGACTCCAGCGAGGGGCGGTGGCCGGAGGACGAACCGGGGAGCGCGGCGGCCGCGTTGTGGAGCACGGAGGAGACCGGTGCGGTGTGGGGGCATTCCGCGGAGGACTCGAACGAATGCTGGAGGTGCGGGTTTGGAGGTGCCGGCATCAGGTGTCACCAGTGCGGAGCGCCCAGGACCGGTCGGTGCGGACGGCAGATCACGGCGGAGCAAGGAGCACGGAGAGGCGTCGGGGGGCGCGGGCCACTGAGAGGTGCGGCGGTGCGCAACAGGGGGTGTCAGCCTGGGTCCGTCGCGGTCGAAGGGGAAGCCGGCCAGGGTAGCATGGCAGTGCTGTGAAGTGTGGAGGCACTGGAGTCCCGTACGCAGTCACACTCGGCAGGGAGAACCCGAGCCGGTCAGCGCCTCGGGTGTGTGGAGGGGACCAGGACCCGCACTTCGTGGGTCCTGCTGGGCGACGAAGACCGGCCAAAAGGCCGGTCTGCTTGAAGAACTAGACCCGAGGGGGTCCGGTGTAGCTCGAGTGGGCCACAACGGTTCAGGCTGGACCCGCGGCTGGGTCACGGGCCGGTGGTTCAGACCGGGCCGGCTGGGGTGAACGGGCCCGGTTGGGCCCCCTGCGTTCAAGGGGCCGTAATATCTAAACGGCGTGTCCGTTTGATGCGTTGTCTGCGTCTATAGGTCTGTGTTAATAAGGGGGACTTTTTGAAGTTTTTTTAGGTGTTTTTGGGTATGCACCCAAATACGGGTGACCTGAAACTTTTTAATTTAATAATATTAAATTATTATTAAAGTTGCGAGGGACGTGGTTTCTGAGACGGATGTCCATTTGACGCGTCGTCAGAGGCGTTGTGGCCCTAGAGTTACGATGGTCCTTCCAAAGTTTTTTCGGAACCCTTGCAGTTTGGTTTCATTAATCGGAGGCACAAAACACTTAATGCGAATAATTAATTAATTAATTAACCTTGCGTTGGACCTTACTCCTGCTTGGGATTTCTGATTGATGCGTCGTCAGTGGCAGCTTGACCCCAGTCCTCGTGAAGACTTTTTGAGATTCTTTTCGAAGAATTCGGGTAGGAGACAAGGTGCGGGCCCCATAGGGAATATTTCACACATTTTACGGTGAAGCACCACTTTTTCACCCGACATCCGTTTAGGGAGTTTGAGTACTCATTTTTGAGTGTTTTTACGAGGGGTTTGCAATGGTGCAATCCGCCTGGATGAATTTGGGCCCGAGGCATGGGCCCCACGAGGTGGTCTTCAGACGTATGCTGCATTTTTACAACTTATGCTACATAAGTCTATTCAGGGCAAATGAATAGCCTACTCTCTGTGGTTATCTTCAAGGAATGCAATGGTACGATCTGCGTGATGTGTGTTGGGGTCGAGGTGTGGGCCCCACAGGGCCCTGTTTTCATATAATGCGGGGAGTTTAAACTTATGAATCCGAAGTCCATTTTATGTGTCATCGGCGGAATTCTGGCCCTGTCATCGAGGAAAAATTGACCGTAGTGGTTTTAGGCATTGAAACCGGAGTTGAGGCGTGGGCCTCATGGGTCGTCTTCTGAGCTGTGTGTAGCGTACTATAACTTTTTCATCAGGAATCTATTTGGGGCATATGAATAGTAAACTTGGAATGTTTTTTTGAGAGTATCACGATGGCGCATTTTTCCCGACCTCGTTCGGGACCGAGGTGTGGGACCCAGGAGACGTTGTATGGGCATAAAGCGGTGTTGAATAACTTTTCCACCGGGAGCCCGTTTTTAGCGATTAAGTGGTCTATCTCGCATGTTTTTCTGCAAATATTACAATGGTGAAATATGTTTGGGCATTCAGAGCCTCTTTCAAGATCTCATTAAATGTGAAAACATGAAAGGGAATTGGTTGGAGGTTCTTTTGACGCACTCCAAACCTACGCACAGTAGCGGTGTTGGTGACACCCAGTGATGGCATGTGCAGTGCGTAGTTAGCGGTCATGTTTCGGGTTTTCCTTCCAGTGAGGCTAGGTAGTGGGATACCCATTGACTTTAGGGTTTACCCTCCAACGGGGCTGGGAAGTGGGTTACCCGATGACCTCTTCTGGTTTACCCTCCAGCAAGGCTGGGCAGTGGGTTACCCATTGACCTTAGGGTTTACCCTCCAGCGTTGTTGGGAATTGGGTTTCCCGTTGACTTTAGGTTTTACCCTCCAGTGGGGCTAGGCAGTGGGTTACCCGATGACCTTTTGTGGTTTACCCTCCAGTAGAGCTAGGCAGTGGTTTACCGGACGAACTTTTGTGGTTTACCCTCCAGCGGTCTGGGTAGTGGGTTGCCCAATGTATTATTTCACACACAACCCTTTATATGAGGCTAGTTAGTGACTTTTCTCCATGATTACCAGATCAGGACCCTCGGTGGTACGGTTTAGTGATGAGGCATCTTTGGTGTGCGGAACTATTGGTCATCAATGTTGGATATCCTTTGAATTTTTGGTGATTCCTCTTGGGCTAAGCTTAGACATAGATATCAACTTACACACTTTTTTGGGTTTCTTGTTGAGCATATATATATACCCTTCTTTTTTTCCCACTCCATGGGTTCAGTTTCTCTATTTCTAGGAGGGGCGAAGATGCGCAGGTTATGCCACGTGCTTTACATGTCTAGTTCCTCTTGGTTGGATGAGTCTACTCCCTTTCTTCTATTGGGTTGAGCAGCATTCTATTTATTGTAATCTTGCATTTTTCCTGGTTCAATCTACTACTCAGCATTTTAGTACCTCCTTTGTTTCTCCCTCGAGCTTTCAGGGCATCATACTGAGTATCTTTATACTCACCCATGCTTGGGCTTTTTCCGCACTTGGTGTTCCCTTGCAGACAACGAACAGGTCTATCATGAATACGAAGGAGTGTAGAGGACACAAGAGCTTGGGCTGCGTTCAGTGGTCGTAGTAGGAATTTGAGGTGTGAGACACCAGTTGTTTACTTTTTTTTACTTGTTGCCGGGTTGTGGAACCTCTTCGGTTGGGCACGTGTTTTTCCCCTATTTCTGTTCAGTATCTGTCAGTACATTTCATCACTTTACTTTTTCCCATTTTATAGGTTGATGCATGACTTTGGTTGGGTTGTAGTTTCTTTTCCTTTTGTTTCTTTTTTTACTCTGCACTTCTGCATTGAGTGGGTTGTGTGGGTGTGTACAGGTACTTACGAAAACACCTCCCCGAAGATTTTTATGCCTTCGGTGCTTTTTGCCAGCCCCTGGCCAATGGAGGCAAGCCTGAGGTAGTTACGGCTTGAGATTGGTAGGGTCAGGTCATGAAAAAGTGGTATCAGAAGTGGTACATTCCTTGGGGCATTGTTCGGACATCCCTAAAAAGTAATTGGTTGTGTTTTGGGGCAATAGTGTCAACGTGTCTCGAGAAAGGCTCCCAGGACAGAGAGTCCCGTGATGGTGTGGTGGCCGACGTATCCATTCACCAGGACCCTAATCACCCGCTTGTCGACTCGGCACACTGAGATGCTTGTCACATGGAATTTGGTTTGGGAAACATATATGATTGAGTATTGGACTGTCCTTCTTGAGTCAGCTCCCCATCATTGTTGATATATATATGCTCATTTGATTGTGGTACTCCTTGATCAGATTCAGGATGTATCTGCAATGATAGCCAGCCAGGATACTAGATCTGGTTCGTGAGGAAGATATTGTGAGAAACGAGGCCTCAGTTCAATACCCATCATACGATTACCCTTTCTCCAGGAGGACAAGCAGTGGAACCCCCACCTATGGAGTAATAGATAGTACCAGTAGCGAGGGTCGAAGAAGAGTGTGGGTTGGGCATGCTACCTAAGTTCCAGCGTCAAAGACCACTGAGGTTTCACAGTCTGCCATACCCTCAGACAGTGAAGGGTTGTCTAGGGTCGGTGGTTCGCCTCTTCAGGCTTGTTCTAATACTGACTGGTTTGATGGTGTCCTTCACAGCCAGTTTTTTTTTCACCAATTAGTTGGCATTAGTAGGGCCAGGGTTACTCAGATGCACGATGAGTTGGTACTCATATGGGATGACTTCTAGCAGCTATTTCGTGAGGGGTACTACCCCTACCACTTAAATTTTTTTATAGTTTCGGGAGCTACTGGAGCTTTAGTGGGGAGTGATGGCAGTGGTTGTGTATGTGACTAGGTTCGCATACCTTACTCGCTGCTCTTTGGACGTGGTCAATGACGAGAACTTCCCAGCATAGAAGTTTGAGCAAGGAATATGTAGAGGAGATTCATGCCAGTGTAGTGCCTTTATGCATCCTCACCCATCTCAGGGTGCTGGATCAGGCACTCGTGATAGAGAAATTTCTAGCAGTGGGACGCCGATTGGAAGGGCCCCGACGTCGGAGGTCTCCCCTCGATGAGACTCAAGCACATGGTCGGGGACAACATAGAGCCCCAAGACAGCCCATGGAAAACTAGTTCTATGTTTGTGATGTGCGAGGTCATATTGCATGAGACTACTTGGCCAAATGTACTGAGTTTTCTAGATAGTTGGTAGATGCACCACCACGACAGAGGCAGTGTCATGATCAGAGGACCCCAGGTGGGGACAGGGTGAACCCCAGGGAGGCAGTTTTGGAAGAAGAGTAGGAATAATTGTGGGTGGTGGATGACGTTTCTAGGTCCTTCCACCACCACTAGGCAGCCCATGTCAATGTTAGGGAGCTAACGGACGGGGGCGTGGGTGGCTGTGTACAATGGATGTATACAATCCTGCAAAACAGGAGATTATAAGATGTATGCTCTGTGTCTTTTTCTACTTTTCTCAGTAGAACTTTTTGGACACGGCGTGAGGTACTCTTTTCGCCTAAATCCTTGTTCGGGGGGTTACCAAGAGTTACGCAGGGCATCGGTGTAACCATGTGTTAGTGTTGTCTGACGTAGCCTTGAATGCATAGGAACGAAGGGTTTTTCCCCCACTGAGACACATTTTTGTGATGCAATCAAAACCATGAGGTAGAGTCAGTTCCACCCAAATATGATAGTATTGAGGTGCGGTAGATGAGTCCCTCTGACATGGGCATTCATGGCGGGGTTGTGCGATGGAGTGTCCTAGAAGGTTCTAGATTTTCCAGTGGGACTTTTCTGTTTGAACTCCCTTTGCATGAGCTTCCACTAGTGGTCTTGGCCGAGTGCCTATTTTTGGGATTACTCTCCTTCCAAAAGGGGAAAAGACACGTGGTATATTCCACATGCTTTCCATGTCTAGCCTCTGGCGGTTGGATGAGTTGCTCGCCTACCCTGTTTATTGGTACCTTGAATACTCAACGTCAATCTTGATACTATTATCAAGTACAGGTTGAGGTGATGGAAACCCCATAAAAAACTACGTGTTTCACTATGTTGTGCTAGTGGTGGTAGTCCTTGCGCTGAGAATATGGAGACGCTATCTTCTTGGAGAGCGCTTTGTGGTTTGGTCAGACCACTAGTGTCCCAAGTGCGCCCTCACCTGGAAAGACTTGGACCTGAGGTGATGGTTCTGGTTCAGATTATTGCAGGACTATGACTTTGAGGAAGTCTATGTTCTGGAAGATGGAAGTGTTGTAGCAGGTTCCCTTAGCAGAGAGCCTCACCGACTATGAAAACTTGTGTGACCGTATATCCTGGGGTGATTTACCAGATGGATATTCTAAAGAAGGGAATCAGGAGACCTTGTTCTAGGAACAAACCGTGATTTTTTTCATGATGTGGAAAGTATAGGTTCAGCCGGGGAAGTCCCCCAAGTTTCTTTGGGCCGTTCGGAAATTGTGCAATCGATTGAGAGGTTTCCTACCATCTTACCCAACCCTTTAAACAGTAGGAGTGGGCACACGATTTTTTCCACGTGTCATAGCTGATGAGGTGCGTGCGTATTCCTATTCATGTCCTCGAGAGTAGCAGAACTTATGTGTACGAACCATCCCTTTGGTTCGTGTGTTGTGCCAACATGGTGTTGTGCATGTTTTCTTGGGAGTAGGAGAGATAGGTGTGAGCTCTGTATCCCAAGTTGTTTTTCCTAGTTTTACTTTTCAAGGACAAAAATCTTGAAGGAGGGAATGATGTAGAGACTCGGTTATTTCCATGTAAGACTATAATATTTCTACATATAAATCCAGAGTTAGGTGTGAAGACGGTGTGCGATTATAAGGCTCAGTGTGCCCGTAATAAATTTTATAAAAATGTTACGTGTTTTTATACTATGCACATGGCAGGGTTGTGTTTCCCCTAAACGGTAGCTTAGATCAAAAATCCAAGGGCATGGTTGCGTCTGGAGCATGTAGTTTACCCTAGCCGGGGTGTAAAAGTTGTGGGCGCAGCCCTGCTATGAGAGATTTCACCCAGGGAAAAAACCATCCTTTTAAATTAATGACTTAGTTATTTTTATCACTGGAGTTCTGTTCAAATAAATTTTGAACAAAGACTCGGAAGGGAATTTCAAGACTGCCATTGAGTTTGAAATGGGGTGTTTTGACTAGGCGTGATATAAAATGAGTGGGCATGGAGGTTTTATAATCCGCGCTCATTGGTAGAGTTCAAAGAGTTTATAAAATGTGGAATTGGGGGAAACCATTTCTTTCTCTCTTTATCTCTCTTAAGCGTTCTTCGGCGTTCTTCGATGGATTGAGGAGCAGAATCCGACGGATCAAAGCGGGATCGCAGCGGGCATGTCGCCAATGTCGAATGGGCGAATCGAGGTAGTCTTTCAGTTTTGTTTTCTGCCCCTTTTCCAATTTTTTCATTTTAAATTCTTAAATTTTAGAATTGGGTCGTGGGCTGAATGAACACGTCCAATGCTCGAGCCCTGTTTTATCTATAGTTCTCGGGCATTCTTCGTCCAAATTTGCAGACGTGCCAAATATGGTCAGATTGTTGATCAGGGGCAGGCGATGTGAAGTCCTTGCGCCAAGGATCCCAAAAACTATTTTGGTTTTGGAATCGGGCCGCCGGAGTAGTGGCGGTGGTCATTAGAAGCCCCTGCTCTGGCGAGGGGCGGCAGCCGGGGGACGAACCGGGGAGCATGGCCATCGCGTTGTGGGGCACGGAGGAGGTTGGTGCAGTGTGGCAGCGTTCGGCAGAGGACTCAAGTGGAGGAAAGAGGTGCAGGCTCAGAGGTGTCGGCGTCGGGTGTCACCAGTGCGGAGCACAGAGGACCGGCAGGTGCGGATGATGCAGCGTGGTGGAGTGGGGAGCTTGGAGCGGCGTCGGGTGGCGCGGGCTGCGGCGAGGCACGGTGGTGCGCTACAGGGGGTGTCGTTCTGGGTCTGTCGTGGTCGAAGGGGAAGCCGGCTGGGGTAGTGCGACATTACAATGGAGTGCTGAGGCACCAGCGTCCCATAGGCCATCGCGCTCGGTAGGGGGAACCCTAGGCGGTCAGCGCCTCGGGTGTGCGGAGGAGACCAGGACACGCGCTTCGTGGGTCCTGCTGGGCAACAAAGACTGGCCAAAATGCTGGTATGCTTGAAGAAACGGACCTGAGGGGGTCCGGGGCCACTGGAGAGGGCTGCGGCGGTTCGAGCTGGACCCACGGCTGGGTCACGGTCCGGCAGTTCCGACCGGGCCAGCAGGGGTGAACCGGCCCGATTGGGCCCCCATGTGTTTGGGGGGCGTAATTTCTAAACGGTGTGTCCGTTTGATGTGCCTTCTATGACTGTAGGTCTGTGTTAACGAGATGGACTTTTTGAAGTATGTTTCGGGGTTTTCTGGTCTACACCCAAAGATAGGTGCCCCGAAACATTTTATATTAATAATATTAAATTGTTATTAAAGTTGTGACGGACGTGGTTCGCGAGCCAGATGAGCGTTTGATGCGCCGTCAGAGGCGTTGTGGCCCTGGAGTTGCGATGGTCCATCCAATGTTGGTTCAAAACCTTTGCGGGTTGGTTTCGTTGCTCATAGGCATGAAACACTTAATTTGAATAATTAATTATTTAACCTTGCGTTGGACCTAACTCCTGCTTGGGATGTCCGATTGACGCGCCGTCAGCGGCAGCATGACCCAAGTCCTCGTGCAGACTTTTTGAGATTCTTGCTGAATAATTTGGGTTAAAGACAAGGTGTGGGCCCCACAGGGCCTTGTTCACACTCCTTACGGTGAAACACCACTTATTCACCCGACATCCGTTTAGGGTGTTTGAGTACTCGTATCTAAGTGTTTTTCCGAGGGGATTGCAATGACGCAATCCACCCGCCTAAATTCATGCCCCAGGCATGGGCCCCACGAGGTGGTTTCTGGACGTATGCTACGTTTTTACGAATCATGCTACATAAGTCCATTCAGGGCAAATGAACAGCCTACGCCGTGTGGTTATCTGCAAGGAACGCAATGGTACAATCTGTGTGACGTGTTTTGGGGTTGAGGTGTGGGTCCCATAGGGCCCCGTTTGCAAATAACGTGGGGAGTTACACCTTCTGCATCCGTAGTCCGTTTTAGGCGCCGTCAGTGGCGTTGTGACCCTAGCATCGAGGAAAAATTGACCTGGGAAATTTCAAGAGTCGAATCTGGAGTTGAGGCATGGGCCCCACAGGCCGTCTTCTAAGCTGTGTGTAGCATATTGCGACTTTTTAATCAGGCATCCATTTGGGGAGTATGAATAGTCAATTCAGCATGTTTTTCTGAGAGCATCGCGATGGCGGAGTTCTCCAAACCTCTTTTGGGACCGAGGTGCGGGACCTGCGAGATGTCGTATGGGCATAAAGCGGTGTTGAATTACTTTTCCACTAGGAGATCGTTTCTAGTGAGTAAGTAGTCTATCTCGTGTGTTTTTCTTGCAATGATTACAACAGTGAAATATGTTTGGGTGCGTAGAGCCTCTTTCAATATCTCATTAAATGTGGAAACATGAAAGGGAGTTAGTTGGAGGCTCCATTGACACACTCTGAACCTACGCACGGTAGCAGTGTTAGTGAAAGCCAGTCATGGAACAGGCAGTTTGAAGTTAGCAGACCAGTTCCGAGTTTTCCCTCCAATGAGGCTAGGCAGTGGGTTACCCATTGACTTTAGGGTTTACCCTCCAACGGGGCTGGGCAGTGGGTTACCCATTGGACTTAGGGTTTACCCTCCAGTGAGTCTCGGTAGTGGGTTACCCATTGACTTTAGGGTTTACCCTCCAGCAAGGCTGGGTAGTGGGTTACTCGACAACCTTTTGTGGTTTACCCTACTGTGGGGCTGGGCAGTGGGTTACCCTATGAACTTTTGTGGTTTACCCTTCAGTGGGTCTGGGAAGTGGGTTACCCGACAACTTCTTTCAGACACAACCCTTTCTATGAGGCTATTCAATGACTTTTCTCTGTGATTACCGGAGTGGGACCCTTGGTGGTATGGTTTAGTGATGAGGTAGCTTTGGTATGTGGGACTTTTGGGCATCAGTGTTGGATATCATTTGAACTGTTGGTGATTCCTCTTGGGCTGATCTTGGAGATTGAGATCCCCTTACACACTCGTTCAGGTTTCTTGTTGAGAATATATATACACCCTACATTTTTTCCCACTCCTTGGGTTCACTTACTCTTCTTCTATGAGGGGTGAAGACGTGTGGGGTATGACACGTGCATTCCGTGTCTAGTTTCTATTGGTTGGATGAGTTTACTCCCTTTATTCTATTGGGTTGAGCTATATTCTATTTACTGTACTCTTTCACTATTTCTTTTTCTGTCTACTGCTCACTGTTTTAGTACCTCCGTTGTTTCTCTCTCGAGCTTTTGGGGCATCCTACTGAGTATCTTTATACTCAACCCTGCTTGGGCTTTTCCCGCACTTGGTGTGCCCTTACAGATGATGGACAAGTCGATCGAGACTATGGGGAAGTGTAGAGGACACAGGAGCTTGGGTTGCGTTCAGTGGTCTTAGTAGGAATTTTAGGTGTGAAACACCAGCTGCTTACTTTTTTTACCTATTGCCGGGTTGTGGCACCTCTCAGTTTGGACACGTATTTTCCCCTTTTTCTGTTCAGTATCTGTCAGTACTTTTCAGCACTTTACTTTTTCCTATTTAGAGTTTTATGCATGACTGTGGTTGGTTTATAGTTTCATGTCCTTTGGTTTCTTTTTTTACTCTTCACTTCTGCATTGAGTGGGCTGTGTGGGTGTGTACAGGTACTTAGGAAAAGGCCTCCCCGAATATTGTTACACCTTCGGTGCTTGTCGCCAGTCCCTGGCCTATGAAGTTGGACCTGGGGTAGTTGCGGTGTGAGACCGGTAGGGTCGGGTCGTGACAAATACCATATAACCAATTTTTCATTCAAGATCTCATCGATGATTATCAACATAGAAAATTTTTAAATTCATAATATATTCATATATTGATGGATGATTTGAACCTTATCTATCATTTCAATTAAAATATGAAGTCCTAGTAATTTACTTTATCTTACATCTTCCTAAAATATTAGAGTTTTTCTTATTATAGATTATTAAGACTCATATATTCCCATTTAGTTTCTTTAGTTAAAACTATTATTTTATGAAAACACAACTAAAGAATGATTTTAATCCAAAATTATATTAAAATCCACCATGAGGTATCTTATCATATCATTGAATGTTACAATGACTATTGTAATGGCCCAGACCTCTCTGGTAAATTACATTGTGAAAATGTGGTGTTGGAGGTGTTCCGGGAGGTCAAGGTGACATATCCCCAACAATTTTCCAAATTTCCAGTTCTGTGAACAGTGTTTCTAGTTTTATGAACAATAACGATAGGTTTACTGTGTTTCATAAATCGGTTTCATAGATTGGTTTCACAGATCTGTTTCACAGATCCGTTTCACAGATCTGTTTCTCAAATCGTTTTGACAGATCGGTTTCACAGATCGGTTTCAAAGATCGGTTTCAAAGATCAGTTTCATAGATCGGTTTCACAGATCAGTTTCACAAATCGATTTCACATATCGTTTTCACGGATTGGTTTCACACATTGGTTTCACACATCAGTTTCATAGATCAGTTTCACAGATCGGTTTCACAGATCGGTATGTGTACAATAACATTATGTGAACAGTGTTTCCAGCTTCCTGCGGTTTTGGCCCATTTTACGTATACTTTGACGTAAAATACATTTAAATCCTTATTTTAAGAACTCTTAAGGACGATTCAAAGGACATAAATCATATATTAATTATTATTATGACTCGGAATGTTTTTACCTGGTCAAAACGCGTGGGTTAATGCGATCCACTTTTAATGGGGAATTAAGCATATCTTAAACTGTCACCCCATTAAATCCTAAAATGGAACGAGATATCTTCCTCCCTTTTTCTTCCTCTTTGTTCTCAGTTATGGGATTCTAGAACCTTTCAATACTTTCCGTAGGTGTTTCACAATCAAACTTTACTTCTCGGATTGGTTCTACTGTGTTTTGATGCAACCAAGTTGTATCAATCAATCTTTGATATAAGGTATGTTTTATCTTGATTCCTTTGGGATCATCTCCTTTTGTTTCTCCTCTCCATGTTATATCATGTAATCTTCATGCTTCTAATTGGGTTTTTCTTGGGGTTTGGTTGGTGCTGTCGTACCGTGGCATCCTCGGGTGGATGCAGTTGTTGCAAGAGGAGGATTGTGACCCATTGTGTGGATAAAGAACGTCAAAAATAATTGAGGTAGGGGATTCGTTGCTTCTATTTCTTTTACATGCAACTGTATTGTTAGCATGTTTAATCCCGCTGGATGAAAATGGAATTGACATAATAAATACTTTGAACCAGATAATGGAATTGTATCGATCGTATGTTATTTCCTCTTGTGTTTTTAGATAGTGTGATATGTATGCATACTTTGATTAGTAGTTGTTCTTGATGCAAATCGATAAAGAACATAAACTAGGATTAATTGATAATTGTTTGGCTAAAGATAAAGAGGCATGAAAATGAATCTGGTTCTTGTAGTAAATTGATGTTAATTAGATTAGTGCAGTCAGCATGTTTATTTGTTTGTGATAGATTACTGATTAGGTTTCCCAAATTTTGTAACCTACATTTAATAAATTTGTTAATTCAAGATGGATTAAAGAACAACATGATTGATAATTTCTAAAAGGGTTCTGAGTTACCCTCTTGATTGTTAAAGGGCCAAGAGCCCATTGATGTGATGATTTTTTCCTGCTGCTTGTGCTGTAATGTGAGCCTGGATGGCTGTTGTGATATGTAGAGGAATGGAGACTTTTGGTTGTGGCAGCATATGACGCCTAGAGTGGAAACATGCATTGGTTTATGCATGTGGGTGTCGGGGAGAACACCAAGGATGATTGAATGGAATGGATGTGATTGTTGGATGCTTTGTGATTTTAATTGTTTTCTTATCTCCTTTACTTTTCCCCACTGCTCAAGGAAGCTGGTCTTGCTTACCCTCCTTCCAAAAGAGGTGAAGACGCACGGGGTATGCACGTGCTTTCCATGTTTAGCTTCACTAAGGAGGATGGGTCTAAGCTCTTTCTATAGGCGGCTAAGATTCGACGGGTAGTACATATACTCACCATGTTGATCCCCTTGTGTTAGTAGCATATAATTCTTTTCTAGAATGCCTTAGAATATGGGAAAGTAATTTTGTAATGAAGGTTTGAATAAATGGTGTTAACCCATGGGGATGGGGTTGCTGGAACATAATGATGAGGTTTTAATTTTGAAAGAACAACTGACTTTGGGTGTGATGCTAATGGATGTTAATGTGTAACTGATCATGGTTAATGTTTAAATAATTAATTAATGTACACTATAACTATAAGAAGGGAATGAAGTAATCTAATAAATCTCTTTAAATGGTTGTGTTCTTATAGGATACCTAGTCTTAGAAGTAGTATCCCAGAGTTTGAAAGACGTTAGCTGTAGTTGTGTCTAAGACTAGGTAATGCCCATAGTGTGGTTGTGAGATATAATATATTCTGTACTTTTGTGTTTCTATACGCTATTCCACCCTGTCAGTAAGGGAAACTAACACCTCAAGGATTCTGAGCCCTGGGCGTTGTTTTCCCCAATATTCCGGTGGGAGGATGAATGGATGACTACCCCCTTTGGCCCCACTCTCTTCCCTTGGTAGATACTTTTCCATTGGGAACATCGGTTAGTTCTCCCCATATATGTGTGTAAAGGGCTGTAATGGCTTGTGGTTATTCACACACATATATCCTGGATATAGTATCCTATGAACTACTATTGGTGTAACGTGTATAGGTTGTGATGGCTTGAGGATCCTTACTCGGTGTATGGGTTGTAATGGCTTGAGGTATAATACCTGATGTATGATACACATTATGCGAGTTATGGTGGTTCTCGGAAACTACCTGGTTACTTTGGTTGTGAGGATGGTGCAGTGCTTCTCCCAGGTGTTTATGAGCAAACCTTTGTGGTGCACAAGGTGCATATTTGGTGCTTCTCCCAGGTGTCTGCGGGCAACTCTTTTTGGAGGGAGATGCTTAGGACGTGTGACGTTGGGGCAAAGCGGAAAACCAGTGGGGAAGTAGTAGCGGGGTACCCTTGATATTCTTTACTATATTCTATATTCTTGTCTGTGTTACTTGGTGAGAGTAGCCATGGTGAGGTTGGGAACTTAGTATACCTGTTTAGGTGACAAGTTAGTTTCACTTGTTGTTCACTGTGCTTTAGCATTGTTTCTTTACTTTTGCACGAGAGGATTCAGGGAGGATCATACTGAGTATACTATTATACTCACCCCATGTATATATAAACTGTTTTTTAAGTCACTTGGAGCAGGTTGGAGATCAAGCTAGTTTCTACTAGCTTGGAGTTTCAGGAGCTGTTCGGGCTTGTGGTTGCTGCTATTTTATTTTTCGTTTGGGTGCTTGCAGTTTTTCCCTTTCAGTTGTAGCACTTTTTAATGGAATTTCATATATGAATATGGGTATCTTTTATATTCTAGTTATGTGTTGGAGTTGATTGGTGTCTATATTATCTCTCTCTTTTTCATGTGTTCTCTTAGATGGTAATGCCTCCCATTTGTGTGTTTAGTATACCCTCAATTCTAGTCTCCAACCTGGGGCCTACTGGAGGCGGGACTCGGGGGTCATTATCTCCCTTCTCACATTTCCAGCCCATGAAGGGTACACTTTGTGGGGAGGGGGTCATGACGGAGTGGTATCAGAGCTCTGGTTGAGGGATATGATGGAGTTTGGAGTTAGGCACATGTGAGGTTGCATGGGTTGGTAGGGCAACGATGTCATTCATGTTTAGAAAGTGTGGTAAACACTGGAGACCAGCTGAGACATGGGAGTTTAGGGCCCCCTATGATCTTATTCACGGACCTTTAAGTTTATAATGGCTACTAAACAATGTGATACTAGTTATAGGGTAGAGACCTAGGAAAGGATCATGCATCATTCTTCTTTGTGCCTGTATTTGAATGGGTAGACCTTGGGATAGGTTAACCTAAAAAGAATAAAAAGAATACAATTATTTAATTAATGTCGAGTCTTCCATATTCCAGGCTTAGGAGCTCTAAGTGTTTATTATTTTACAAGTATGGCTCCAGGTTGATGTCCTCGTCAGGTTTGCATAGAAGATGTCCAGCACGTTGTTTCAGCAGGTCGTCGCAGGGTAGCGGTTGACGACGACGACACTTGGAGGAAGACTGATAAAACACTATTTTATTGAATATTTTATTGATAATAAATGATATAATTTCCTCACATTGTGTTAAATATGTTTATTTATAAAATATTTGGGATTAGATCATTCATTTGAATATTTGATGAAAATTCCAGTTTTACCCTTTATAGTTCACTGTAGTATTTCGAAAATAAATATTTTTATATTTATTATTTGAATTTGAAATTTTTTAATAGTGTTCCAAATTTAATTATCTATAACTTTTATTCAGTAAACTAGATCAAAATAATGCATTTTAATGGAGTAATTGGGCCATAAAGTTAAATCTGGGCTGGACTCGCCAGAATGGATAAGCTTCTATATTTCGGTCATAACTCCTACATATGGGCTTGTATTGAGCCTAAATTTGAATATGAGATAGAGGACCCATATCCATATATTTTATCCTTCTGTAAGTCCGTCCAATTCACGAGTTTTGGTGGTCAATTGGGCGGTGAAATGTTCATTAAAATATTTGTCCGAATTTCCACATTCACACTTGAAACCACTTGTAACCTCTCCTCCCCTCCCCTCTATAAATTGGAGTTTTTCTCATTTGGAGGGGTTGGGACGTGAATTAGGAGATTGGAGGCAGAGGAGAATTTGTTTCATCCAAATTCTCCAACCATTGTAAGAGGGGTATCTTTTGAAGCAAGGATCCCCTCATCGAAGCCTCCTTCTCTTCTTCATTTTGTAATGTTTTCATTTGTGTAATAAACTTCTTTGTTCTTCTTTTATTTCTTCTCTTTCCTTCAGTTTTATTTAAATTTCTTCTTCTCTTAATCTTCCTCTTTGGGCTGGAATTCTTGAGTAGAAGCGTTATTGGGTTATACCCATTATAAACCTTTGCACAGGCAAAACGCTTCTACGATGATTACGTCACCCATGGAAGAGTAGTCTTTTAGTAATCGATCTATATTCTACCCTCTTAATTTAATTATTTTAAATCATTGAGATACTGTAATTAAATTAATATGATCCATGAATTGTGTTTTTAAATTGTAAGAAACTAAGCAAGCAATTGAACAATTAACACAAAAACACGCGAGGTCGGGATTTTGTGTAAATTGTGAGAGCGCGATCTTAATCGGTAATACAAGACCACACGGGATAAATTTGTAGAGTTAAAATATAATCCCTAAACACAATTCATCATCATTTACAGAATGGATATGTGCCTTAATTTACCACTGACCATAAGCTAATCTTAGAACATCAATCAAAGCAGGGTGCTGTGATTGCATGTTCCGAAGTTAGCCTAGGGTTAAATTCACATCATCTTCGTGGTAAAGTTAATTCTTGTAGGGTTCAGGATTTAACAAATTAAGGGATCATAATTATATGAATGTTAATTTAAATAATAATTATTAATAATAAAGTGAATAGATAGAGTTAGATCGATTACGCCTTTTAAATAGATTTCTAAAAAAACATCTTCTTGTTGTGTCATTTTAATCGAAATTCATTTCCAAACTAAAAAACAAAAAAAAATTATACAATCTTATTCCAGAAAACTTCTTCTAGATTCATAAACTAAAACAAACCCCAATCCTTTAAAGTAGTGCTTTTATTCTATTCTATTTTATTTTATTTTTTTATAATACCTCTAATAAGTTGTTAAATTCACTTCCTCCTTTGAGAGACGACCTTGGTCAGCCACTCTGCTGCACCTAAGTACCCCAAATCACACTAATCATTTGAGGGAGCCCATGACAGTGCTCTATCAAAGACACACCGAGAGTTTCAACGCCAGAGTCTGCAGAAGTAAAACGTCTCCTTTTTCGATGCAGTCACAGATTACCGGTTGGAGGATGTCGAGAAATGATTCAGTTGGATTCATGCTCAAAAGGAGCACTGGGTGTCCTTGGTTGTGACGATGTTTTGTGGAGCAGTGAGGCAATGGTGGTTCTTGTTCCTTGGGGATCGTGAGGAGTCAGCGATCTCAGGGGAGGAGTTCCGAGACGGGTTTACAGTCGAGTTTCTTTCATCGACTGCGAAGGCGTCCAGTCGCTAGGAGCTTCTTACCCTTCAACAGGGGAGCTCCAGTGTTCGAGAGTTTGGAATCTGTTTCAGGAACCTTTTACGATATGCTTCGGACCTGTTACCAGATGAGGAGGCCAGGGCGAGGCACTTTGAGGAGGATTTTCATCCATAGATTTAGCGATGGGTCACCCCATTTATGTGGAAGACATATCTTGAGGTGCTGGAGAGGGAAGAGGTTGTTGAGAGGACTTTGTCCCAGACCAGATCATCATGAGAGTGGAATCGGCATGATTCCTCACGAAGTAGAGCTGTGGTCCGGGGTTCCTCATTTTCAGGGTAGAAGAGTTTTTGTTTAGCCGGGGGTAGGTCCCAGCCCTTCAAATCTCATTTCTCTAGAGGTATAAACTCTTAGGCTTATGGAAAGGGATCAGGCGCTCTTTTTTTCTTGTGGTGGTCGTGGCCATCAGCAGCGGGAGTGACCGACCTTTCAGAGTGGTCATCATGCACCAGGCGCTACGCTACTGGTTCCTCCGTTGAGGCAGTTCAAGCCGAGGAAGCAACAGCCAGTTGTGCCAGCTTTAGATCAGCAGAGGGTATATAGGGCAGGCAGAGGACAGCCCCATGATGCTCCCCATCCTCAGAGAGCAGAGCGTGGCCATGGTGGTGGTCATCATCAGGGTCAAAGAGGCTGTGGAGGAGGTCGCGGTCAGCTTCATTCTCTAGTGTTGCCAGCACCAGATGATCCTGACGTCGTTCGAGGTATCCTTTGCTTGTTTTCTAACTTGGTGTATTCCTTGTTTGATTCAGGGGTGAAACACTCCTTCATATCACCTACCCATATCCATGATTTGGGACCTGAGGTAGAGAGGCTTCCAGTGCCCTTTGCGTTGACTACGCCAGTTGAGGTTGAGCTGACTTGTTTGAAGTATGTAGAGACTGTGAGCTAGTGTTGGGGAAACACCACTCTTGGGGAGATTTATTGTGTTTATGAATACAACCATATGATGTCATCGTTGGAATGGATTGGTTGTATTTAGTGGAGGCTATTGTGGATTTCTTCAAGAAGAAGGTCATCTTCATTGGTACATATGGAGAGAAAGTGGTGTTTTTTGGTGAGTAAGATCCTCAGATGGGTCACAGGTGCATTCCATACTTATCATCCATGATGGCTGAGATGATTCTGAGTTATTCAGAGGTTCAGCAGTTGGCGTTTTCTAGGGTCATAGAGGAGTACCCTGATGTCTTTCCAAAAGAGGTTTTAGCATTACCCCTTCGATGAGAGATCGAGTTTGGGATCGAGCTACAGCCAGGAGTGTATCCTATCTCCAAGTCTCTATATAGGATGACCCCTTCTGAGTTACAAGAGATACATATACAGCTTAATGGTCTGTTACAGTGAGGTTTTGTTCATCCATATGTGTCACTATGGGGTGCACTTGTTTTGTTCGTAAAGAAGGCTGAAAACAGTTTGCGGTTGTGTGTTGATTATCGTCACTTTAACAAAGTGACAATAAATAATCGCTATCCTCTACCATGGATTGATGACTTATTCAATCAACTGAAGGGTGCAAGTTGGTTCTCGAAGATCAACTTGCGGTCAGGATATCATCAAATGTGTGTGAAGGATGATGATATCCCGAAGACTGCTTTCCGTTGTTGTCATGGGCTTTATGAGTTCATTGTAATGTTGTTCGGCATGATGAATGCTCCAGCTGTGTTCATGGGATTGATGAATTCTATGTTCTGTGAGTTCCTGGAAAAGTTTTTTGTGGTTTTCATCAACGACATCCTTATGTACTCCACATCTGAAGAGGAGCATGCAGAGCATCTACGTGCTGTTTTGGGAGTTCTTCATCAACATCAGCTATTTGGGAAGTTGTTGAAGTGTGAGTTTTGGGCTCGAGAAGTCCGTTTCTTGGGATATGTTGTGTCCCAATAGGGAGTAGTTATGGATCCATCGAAGATAGAAGCAGTCATGTCTTGGGAATCCCCCAATACAGTTTCAGAGGTGCAAAGTTTCCTTGGTCTCACAGGCTACTACAGGAGGCTCGTAGCCAATTTCTCCTGAGTTGTGACTCCTCTGATAGCTTTGACCAGGAAGGATCAAGCATTCATATGGACTGATCAGCGTCATACAGCTTTCAAGTATCTAAAAGAGAAGTTAGTAAGTGCTCTAGTTCTTTGTCTTCCAGCTGAGGGAGTTCAATTTGATGTTTTCTGTGATGCTTTGCATCCGTGGTTAGGATGTGTCCTCATGCATCAGAGGTCAGTTGTTTCTTATGGGTCTCGGCAGTTATTTCCCCATGAACGTAACTATTCCACTCACGATCTTGCGTTGGCATCTATGGTGTTTGCTCTGAAGTTGTGGGGATAATACCTCATTGGTGAGCGCTTTTTGGTTTTCACCGATCATAAGAGTTTGAGATATGTTTTCTCCCAGAATGACTTGAACTTGCGACAGCGTCGGTGGATGGAGTTCTTGCAAGAATAAAACTTTGAAATAACATATAAACCTGGAAAAGGGAATGTTGTAGTTGATGCATTGAGCCAAAAGTCACGTGGTGATGTTGTGCATGAATCCTGTGATTCCTGAAGAGTAATGGAAGAACAGTCAGCATTTCATCTTGATATGGGAGAATTTGGGGGTAGAGGCTATCCTTTTCAGATGACGGTACAGTCATCCCTAATGTAAAAGGTGGAAGAGTCCCAGTTGGGGGATCTAGAGGTGGAGGTCTAGAGAGACCGAGTTGTTTGTGGTGAGGCCCCTGATGGTTGGAAAAAGGACAAAAAACACCGAGTGTTATATCATGGAAGGCTTTTTGTTCCCTTGGCGATGTGTGAGATAGTTCTCATAGAGTTCCACAGTTCCCCTTTAGTAGTACATCCTGGCATGACAAAGATATACTGATCCTTGAGGAGTCAGTTTTGGTGGCATGGTCTGAAGCGTGCGGTTGTGGAGTTCAGGTCTCGCTGTTTAGTCTTCCAGCAAGTGAAGGCCGAACACCGTGTCTCTGGTGGTCTACTCCAGCCATTAGAGATTACTCAGTGGAAGTGGGAGGATATCTCAATGGAAATTGTTACCAGTTTACCTCGAGCTCTGGGAGTACATGGTGCTATTTGGGTGGTAGTGGATCATTTAACAAAATCATCCAACTTCACAGCGATCAAGGATTCGAGCTCAGTGGATGTCTTGTCGAGGCAGTATCTAGAGGAGGTGCTGAGACTTCATGGATTCCCTTGTATGATCATTTCTGATCGAGATCCTCATTCTACCTCTAGGGTTTGGAGAGGTCTCCAACATGCTTTTGGTTCTTAACTATGCCTTAACACTGCTTTTCATCCTCAAACGGATGGTCAAACAGAGCAAACCATCCAGACTCTTAAAGACATGTTACACTCTTGTGTTATTGATTTTGGAGGTTCATGGATGAGTCACTTAACCTTGGTGGAGTTCTCTTACAATAATAGTTTTCACTCC
Source organism: Viscum album (assembly GCA_963277665.1). Classification (NCBI taxonomy): domain Eukaryota; kingdom Viridiplantae; phylum Streptophyta; class Magnoliopsida; order Santalales; family Viscaceae; genus Viscum; species Viscum album. The sequence goes on from OY728148.1 coordinate 47,998,692, forward strand.
ACCATCGGCATGGCACCATTTGAATACATGTGTGGTCGGCCTTGTCATTCTTCGTTGTGCTGGAATGGGGTCAGAGAGCCAGCAATTCTCGGACTAGAACTAGTGCAGAATAAAACAGAGATGGTCCAGGTTAATCGTGAGGGGATGAAGATAGCACAATATCGTCAGAAATCATATGTTGATCAAAGGAGGAGACCCTTGGAGTTTAATGTTGGGGATCATGTGTTTCTGAAGGTGACTCCCCGTCGTGGGCATCGAAGGTTTGGGTGTGGAAGTAAGATTTCTCCCCGGTTTATTGGGACTTTTGAGGTGTTATCTTGTGTTGGAGTTGTGGCGTATCCTGTAGCACTTCCCCCATAGATGAGTCAGATACATGTTGTTTTCCATGTATCACAGATCCGTCGTTATCTTCATGATGACTCTCACATCATTGATTGGGGAGAGATCGATGTTGATGATGATGCAACCTTTGAGGAGCGACCTGTGGAGATCCAAGATTGCAAGGAAAAGGTGTTGCGTGGAAGTTCTATCCCTTTAGTTCGTGTCTTGTGGTTACATGGTGGCATAGAGGAGACTACCTAGGAACGTGAGTCACAGATGCGTGTCCAGTACCCAGAGATGTTTTATGTTGTTGTGCTGAGTTTTCTTCAATCCTTTCTTTTATGTACCATTAATGAGATGTTATGCGTAAATTGTTTGGTTATGGAATATTTTTTTCCCTTGCTCTCGGATTTCATGGTTTTGTTTTAGCTTTCAAACAACTAAGGGTGGTTTTCCCTAGAGAGTTATATTACGAGGTGGTTGTTCAGACCCCTCTTTTCTTCTGGGTTGGTTTTGAATTCTCAAGGATGAGAATGTTTTGAGAGGTATCATATGTAATGGCCCGGACCTCTCCGGTCCATTACATTGTGAAAATGTGGTGTTGGAGGTGTTCCCGGAGTTCAAGGTGACATATCCCCAACACTTTCCCAAATTTCCAGTTCTGTGAATAGTGTTTCCAGTTTTATGAACAGTAACGGTAGGTGTAATGTGTTTCACAGATCGGTTTCATAGATCGGTTTCACAGATCGGTTTCACAGATCGGTTTCACAGATCGGTTTCACATATCGGTTTCACATATCGATTTCACAGATCGGTTTCACAGATCGGTTTCACAGATCGGTTCCACAGATCGGTTTCACAGATTGGTTTCACACTTCGGTTTCACACATCAGTTTCATGGATCGGTTTCACAAATCGGTTTCACAGATCGGTAGGTGTATAGTAACGGTAGGTGAACAGTGTTTCCAGCTTCCTACAGTTTTGTCCCTTTTGACGTTTACATTGACTTAAAATACATTTAAAGCCTTATTTTAAGGACTCTTATGGATGATTCAAAGGTCCTAAATCCTATATTAATTATTCTTATGACTTGGGATGCTTTTACCTGGTCAAAACGCGTGGGTTAATGCGATCTTCTTTTAATGGGGAATTAAGTGTATCTTAAACCATCTCCCCATTAAATCTTCAAAAGGGACGAGATATCTTCCTCCCTTTTTCTTCCTCTTTATTATCGGCTATGAGGCACTAGAACCTTTCAATCCTTGCCATAGGAGTTTCACAATCAAACTTTACTCCTCGGATTGGTTATGTTGTGTTTTGATGCAACCAAGATGTATCAGTCAATCTTCGATATAAGGTATGTTTTATCGTCATTCCTTTGGGATCATCTCCTTCTGTTTCTCCTCTCCATGTTATAGCACGTAATATCCATGCTTCTAATTGGGTTTTTCTTGGGTTTTGGTTGGTGTTGTCATACCGTGGCATCCTTGGGTGGATGCATTTATCGCGATAGGAGGATTGTGACCCGTTGTGTGGATAAAGAACGTCAATAATTGTTAAGGTAGGGGATTCGTTGCTTCTCTTTCTTTTACGTGAAACTGTATTATTAGCACGTTTAATCCCGCTGGATGAAAATGGAAATGACATAATAAATACATTGAACTAGATAAATGAATTGTATCGATCTTATGTTATTTCCTATTGTTTTTCTAGATAGTGTGATATCTATTCCTACTTTTCTTAGCAGTTGTTCTTGATGCAAATCGGTAAAGAACGTAAACTGGGATTAATTGATAATTGTTTGGGTAAAGATAAAGAGTCATGAAAACAAATCTGGTTCTTATTGTAATTTTATTTTAATCATATTAGTGCAGTAAGCATGTTTATTTATATGTGATAGCTTACTGATTAGGTTTCCCGAATTTTGGAACCTACGTTTATTAAATCTGTTAATTCAATATGGATTAAAGAACAGCTTGTTTGATAATTTCTTAAAGGGTTCTGAGTTACCCTCTTGGTTGTTAAAGGGCCAAGATCCCTTTACTGTGATGTTTTTTTCCCTACTGCTTGTGCTGTAATGTGAGCATGGATGGATGTTGTGATATGTAGAGTAATGAAGACTTTTGGTTGTTGCAACAGATGATGCCTAGAGCTACGAGATGCGTCGGTTTATACATGTTGGTGTGGGGGAGAACACCAGGGATGATCGAATGGAATAGATGTGATTTTTAGATTCTTGGTGATTTTATTTTTTTTCTTATCTATTTTACTTTTCCCCACTTCTCAAGGCAGCTGCTCAAGATTACCCTCTTTCTGAACGAAGTGAAGACGCGCGGGGTATGCCTTGTGCTTTCCGTGTTTAGCTTCTCCATGGAGGATGGGTCTACGCTCTTTATATAGGCGGAAAAGATTCAACGAGTAGTACATCTACTCACCGTGTTGATCCCCTTGTGTTAGTAGCATAGGATTCTTTTCTAGAATGCCTTGGAAGATGGGAATGTAATTCTATAATGAAAATTTGAATAAATTTTGTTAACCCATGGGGATGGGGTTGCTGGAACATAATGATGATGTTGTAATTTTGAAAGGGAAACTAACACCCTGGGGATTCTGAGCCCTGGGGGGTGTTTTCTCCAACATTCTGGTGGGAGGATGAATGGTTGACTACCCCCTTTGGCCCCTATCTCTTCTCTTGGTAGATACTTGTGCCATTGGGCACATCGGTTATTTTTCCCCATATATGTGTGTAGAGGGCTGTAATGGCTTGTGGTTATTCACACACATATATCCTGGATATAGTATCCTATGGACTACTATAGGTGTAACGTGTATAGGCTGTGATGGATTGAGGATCCTTACTCAGTGTATGGGTTGTAATGGCTTGAGGTATAGTACTCGACGTATGATACACATTATGTGAGTTGTGGTGGCTCCTGAAAACTACCTACTTACGTTGGTTGTAAGGATGGTGTGGTGCTTTGCCCAGGTGTCTGCGGGAAATCCTTTGTGGTGAAAAAGGTACAGATTGTGGTGCTTCGCCTAGGTGTCTGTGGGAAAGACTTTTTAGAGAGACATGCTTAGGACGTGCGATGTTAGGGAATAGCGGAAAACCAGTGGGGAAGTAATAGCGGGGTACCCTTGATATTCTTTACTATATGCTATATTCTTGTCTATGTTACTTGGTGATAATATCCATGGTGAGTTTGTGAACTTAGTATACCTGTTTAGGTGACAAGTTAGTTTCACTTGCTCTTCGTTGTGTTTTTGCATGCTTTCTTTACTTTTGCACAAGAGGATTCAGGGAGGATCCTACTGAGTATACTGTTATACTCACCCTATATATATATAAACTATTTTTCAGGTCACTTGGAGTAGGTTGGAGATCATGCTGGTTTCACCTAGCTTCGAGTTACAGGAGCTGTTGGGGCTTGTGGTTGCTGCAGTTTTATTTTTATTTTGGGTGCTTTCAGTTTTTCCCTTTTAGTTGTAGCACTTTTCCATGGCATTTCATATATGAACATGGAATTCTTTTATTTTTATTACTGAGTTTGAGTTTATTGGTGTCTATCTTATCTCTCTCTTCCGCATGTGTTCTCTTAGAGGGTAATGCTTCCCAGTTGTGTGTTTACTATACCCTCGGTGCTAGTCGCAAACCCGAGGCCTACTAGAGGCGGGACTCGGGGGTCATTATTTCCCTTATCACATTTCCATCCCAGGAGGGGTACACTTTTTGGTGAGGGGGTTTTGACAGCTATTGTATATAGACCAATAGTTTGAGGATCATAGGACATATAAAATAATTTCACAGTGACAAATGTATATTGATGATTCGCTTAGGATTTTGATGTAAACCAATGATCAAAATTGGATATAATTTATACTAGTACACCATGTAGAGTTACAACATAATATATTTATAATATAAAATGTTGAAAAAGTTAAATGTCATCATGAATAGAAATAAAGTGTGATGAAAATATAAGTTGATACATATTTAACTAGACATAATTATTAACTTCATAATTCATAGTATGACTTTTGATGAAATCAATCATTATATTCATTCATTAGAAAAAATTGTATTGGAAATTGTTTCATAGAGGTTTATCACATTTCCTTATCTTTCTAGCACTCTAAGCAATGTTATATTCACTACACAACATCCCATTTTATGTTATCATACCTGGAGGGTTTCTTAAATCCTCATTACAATACTTTTATACTAGGAATGGAAGTTTATGATAGATTATGTGTGTCATATAATGAATTTTTAAATTATATTTTTCAAAGTAAATTTTTCCTCAAATTATAGAACTTTGCCTTCATCAAATTTGAACACTAGAATAATTCATACATTCATCCATAGCTTTCTATCATAATTCTAAGCCTCATCAATCATTACATAGATGGATGACTGTTAAAACATATGAAAGTAGTTTTATTTTATCCCTTACCCTATGTTTTAAATATCTATACATTTAAAATCATTGAAAATCATTGAAATTTTTTCCCTTTAAATCCTTATGATTGATAGTCTAACATGATACTTTTAACTGAAATAACCGGAAACCTTGTTTTTTTCAAATACGGTAATCTATTGATAAATAAAAGACATTTATTATCTATAATCATCACCTTTAGTTCATGAATAAATCATTTTGTGTGAATATATATACTATTCTATCATTATTCATATATATATATATATAAACTTACCGCATGTGTGTAATTAAAAAAAATAGTTAATGAAATGACAACTACAAATATCTATGGTCTAAATTTATAGAAAATTTTATTATAGGCCTTCAATAAATGTGATATAAAAGAAATCAAACATCCATTATTCATCTAGACACATCCCAATTATTTCTTATAATATTAAATGTATATAAAAACATTCTCTGATATATGGTAATGTGAGTACTAGTATAGTGATAACCAAATATTAAGATCCCCCAATGATTTCTTCTTATTCCACTCTCTAGAGTAACCTCAATCTATTTTGAATTAATATAGTTATTGGATTTTTCAATCCTTAAAAATTTCCAACAAAGTGTCAATAGTATGTAGAAAAAGGAATAAAAATTATAAATCTCAACCTCAATGGTTAATCTGGTACATAATTTAATAAATTCAATCTTTGAAGTATTAATAGATATACACTGACATGTGGTTACATGCTCTATTAAGTATTCCATTTATATAAAAAATTCACAATTGCTAAACATGTAATATAGTTTCTTATTTTACAGGGTCTATAATACCATCCTCTGTTTAAATTTGTGGTACTTATTTCTTTTATAATATATGAAAATATCATAAATAAATACATCCATGAAATTTTTTGGGTATTCTCTAAAGGCTCAATTCCTCATATCTATGAAAAATTATGTGGATTTTTTATATTTCAATGGAATCATAATGAATTAATAGATTCTATATATTTTGAATAAATATGTCTTGGGTATATAGTCTCTTATTACACATAATTTATGGAATATAGTTTGAATATCCACATCTGGGAAGTAATGATCCTCTACAAGTTCATCAATTTTTTTTAAAAATATAAGTACAAGGATATTTGTTTTTTGTCATCATTTTATTATATTGATGATAATCATTGTAAAGTCTCATTGATACCTACTTAACCAAGTTAATGTGAACTAGAACAACCCATAATAAATCACTAGGGAATATAAATCCCTTATCCAAATTCTAATAAACATTTATCATTAATCAATTCTATTTATAAGAGTTTAATTTGTAAGGAATATTTGATAATGGTGTATAACTAGACATGAGTTGAAATGAAAACTAAAAATCTCATTAATGGTGATAGACACATATTTTCATTAGGAAATACATTTAGATACTCTCAAAAAAATAAAATATAAGGGATATTGATTTCTCCTACTTCCATCCTATCCAAGAGTCTATCATTATTGAGTAAAAAACCTATATTATAAAATTAATATCCAATGGGAGTTCATAATCAACCATTCATTTATATCCGATTAAAAATGATTTGGGATGTGAAAGGATATTTGTATATCTAAAAACCTCTTTAGTGATTTTTGTAGAGTTGGATCCATTTTTTTCCCAATATCAAATCTAAATCTATTGATGTATGGTGAAATAAATTTCATGGATGTATCTTCTGAAAAATATCAATTGGAGAAGACGTGTATAGCTTGGATTCGATCAATGCAACACATAGGGTTTTCAGTAATAAATATTATCCAATGATTGAGGTGGGAATCATCCTTCATAGAAAATTTTCTTGATATTAATAAACAGGAAAAAACTAGAGTATAATAATAAATTCAAATACTTTTAGAGTTAAGAATAGGCGTACTTATTACGAATACATTTTCGTGGCCTAATTCATTTATAGAGATGGAACATTTATTTCCTTTTTCCCTTGGTTTAGAAGATAGGTCTAGAAGATAGGTAACACCTATTATTCTCTTTAGAAATTATAGTGGGTCATTTCTTCACATAATTTACCCAATACTTTAATTTTAAGAATTTTGGTGTGGGTGGTACATTAATTGGTACATTCTTTTATTCTCTTGTGTAAGTTGGAATCATCACATTTCCCTATATGTTTTTTGTTCTTGATGACCTAATTTACCACCTATAAGTAATTTTACTCATTTGTTGAGGAACATTCATGTAACGCCCTGACCCTATAATTCCAGAGCTGGTGCATTATTTTAATACATTGGCATGATTACAAAGAATCAAGTCCCAAAAGACCGATGAATTTTACAGTCATAGAAAATAGATTACATACATTAAAGTCACATTACACATTAAAAAATAATTGACAACATAAATAATCTCTAGAGAATGCCATTATTGTCATGAACCGTCCTCGGGGCCTGTGTCGTGACTACCCCAAGCCCTCCTTCCATAGGCCAGGGGCTGGCGACTAGCACCAAAGGCATAAATCCCAATAACTGGGAAGGCATTGCCTTTATAAAAGTAAACAAAATGCCACAGAGTACTAGTGGAAGTAATACACTAAGTACAAAAGAAGTGCTGAAAAGTAAATGGGCCAGAATACAAACCCAACTGAAAGTACTGCTACAACTGAACGAAAGTACAATAGAAAAAGATGACCGCTGGAAGAAAGGAAGCAGCTCCTAGGTCGTCCTCCTCGGATCCTACCTGAAGGGTAGGTACAGATAGTGCAGCTCCTGGATCACCCACCACGGTTCCTACCTGAAGAGTAGGTACAGATAGTGCAGCTCCTGGATCGTCCACCACGGATCCTACCTGAAGGGTAGGTACAGATAGTGCAGCTCCTGGATCATCCACCACGGATCCTACCTGAAGGGTAGGTATAGATATCCTCCACAAAGCTCTTTCCCGCCAACCTCCTCTGAGTATCTTCTCGCCATGAAGTCCACCTCCTAATACTGACTCGTCGTGAGGTCCACCTCCGGGTATCGTCCAGTCTTCGAATACTCGGCCTTCGTCAGCACTGCCCATCGTCTGCAACCAACACAACGAGGTGCAGACATAGCTCGTGCAGGGGTGAGTATAATGATACTCAGTAGGGACCCTGAGACCCTCAAGGTCTCACTAAATCCAACAAGGATAACCACAAAGAAGATCTCAACAGATAACCTCTACTTAGGTATATGCCCATACATATACCTAAGTTATCAAGTAACCCATCACAATCATGAGGAAACAAAAATATTATGAAATCAAAAGATAACCACTACCCAGGTATATGCCCATATATATACCTAAGTTATCAAGTGACCCATCTCAATAATGAGGTAAACACAAAGGTCATAGACTCAGCTCAAACTAGGATTTTCATTATCGAAACCGTAACTGCTGAAGAGCCCCGTCTCTGGAGTGTACAGTGATCTTGTCATGACTCTGAGGTACTTCTCACTAACCTAAGACTATTGAGGTACTCCTCCTATCGAGTACCGTGGGTCAGCCACCCAAAGAAAGTAGTGCTTCCCGCCGGGGTATGCCACCCAAACACAGTAGTGCATCCCCCCTAATAGCATGCAGAGGTACTCTCCAGACGAGTACCGCGGGTCTGCACCCAAACTGAGTAGTGCTCCATCCGCCATGGTTCTACACCCAAACAAGTAGTGCTCCGTCCACTGGGCTAGTCGACTCACTACAAGTCAAGTCGGTCAAGTAGTCGTCAGGTCTCAGTCGGCTACACGGTCTCCGTACTCCGCACGCTCGTCTCCGAGAGGGTCCTCTCCATGAGCTACTGGTCTATACTCCAAGTATCAAAAATTCCCACGAAGAAGTATCTCAAAGGAACGCCTCGTCATAGGGGTCTCAACGTAACAGATGGCGCGTCAATCGGACGCCCGGTCTGTGAGTTCCTAGCTTTTTCATCCCAGGGGCCCGGTTGGTTTCGTGTGCAAACCAACCCGGACGTATCTCAACTGTACCCAAAACTCTCATAGGGTATTCTCATAGGGATTGTTTCTCAATGTGATCACCAACGCCGCTGACGGTTCGTCAAACGGACTTCCGGTCTGAAAGTTATCAGCTTTTCCGTTCCAGGGGCCCGGTTGGATTTTGGGTACAATCCAACCCGGCCACTATCCAACTAAAACCAAAACTTAGGCTAACCATGCCAAAAGTTTTGTCTCATCAAGAAGAATCCAACAAAGTCGACGACACGTCAATCGGATGTCCGGAGCTCAAGATATAAGTGTTTCTACTCCAAGGGCCTAGTTGGTTTCGTATCCGAACCAACTCGGCCATACTCAAAGTTCTCTAAAACCTTGAGTTTAATATAGAAAAACGACCTTCTCGATCCAAGGATCGCATCGCAGCTGAAGGTGCATCGATCGGAGGTCCGCAGCCCATGATATGGGCAAAAGAACGTAAGAGGTCTGAAAGTGGGGGTTTTGGGCCCGGACCGACCCGTCTCGAGACCCCCTGCGTCGGCCTGAACCGGGTCGACCCGACCCGGTTCCGGGTTCGGCCTGCTTGGGCGTGGCCCATCCAGGCTGGCGCGGCCCGGCCCGATGCGCTGGCGGTCCTCTGGCCAGCTCGGTTACACCGAGCTGGGCGGTCAAGGGGGCGCGTTTCCCCCCTGTCTCATTAAACGCGGCCCCCACGTGGGGGACACTGCTATTTGGCCAGCCGGGGGATACGAACCCCCGGCTCCTCATCTGACCGGTCGGCCTGCTCCGGCCGGCCGGCTGCTGCACCATAGGACCGGCACGGGCCGGTCCCCCTGCTCCGACGCCGGCGGCTGGAAGTTGGCTGCCGGTCCCTGCTCTGCAGCGGCCTAAAGTCACGGCCTTGGTCCGTCCGGCGCGGCGCGACGGCGCCGCGCCCATCCACTGCGGTCCCGCTCTGGCCGTGGTGTTTTTCTTGATTCTCCGGCGCGGTGCGACGGCGCTGCGACCTTGTTCGACTTCATCGGCGCGGCGCGACGGCACTGCGCATCCTTTCCCATTCCCATTGTTTCTGCGCGGTGCAACGGCACCGCGCCGCCTTTGCATGTGCAGCAATAAAATCAAGAAAACAAGGGGGAGGAGGGTCGGTCATGTTCATGCGGTCCCACCTCCTCCCATTATTGTGGAAACAGGTGGCCCAATTTGAAACCAAGAAATGGCGACTGAAGTATTCACGAACAAACAAATAAATCCCCTACCTCGAGCATAGTCGTCGAATGAGGTTTGTCGCGGAAAGGGACGTCGCGGAAAAAGACGGATCGTCGCGTCACGGAGGAACAGTGTCTCCCTTCCTTTGACGCAGAAAGAAGGAACAAGGAGATGTTCGTCGGGTCATCGATCTCTGAGGAAGGCATCTCTCACCGTCGTCCGTCGTTGGAGGTCGGCATTCTTCGTCAGCGGCGGTGCGTTCTTCCCGTTCTTCGACGAAGAACGAAGAACTTCAAGACTCCCCTTTTTCTCCCAAAAACTCAACACAACAAGCCCAACAATAATAAAATAAGACTTGTCTTATTTTATTAACATACAAGCCAACATCTTTGAAATTCAAAATTGAATCAACCAATTAATTGAATTTAATTGCAACGTTTAAACTGCCCAATTAAAAGAGGCGTTTAATATTTAAATAAACGCACGAGTTGACTTTATTTAAAAAGGGGGGTGTGGGTATGTTACCTTAATTAAAAAGGGGTTGAGGAAGTTGAAAGGGTGGGGCTCATGTGGGCCCCACCCCACTAATATCCTACCTAGTGGATTAGTTAGGATGTGGGTCCCACTCAACCACTTAGCTTAGGTTAACACTTCCTTGAATAAAAAAAATCTGTTGCACAATATTTTATTTTATTCTTTAGTTAACCCAATTAAGTAAAACTCCACCCGAGAAAACGCAACTCTGAAAAAGCTGTTCTTAAGCAATTACCGGCACTGCGATTCCATCGGTGACCCGGGATATCGATTCCAAGCACCAGTTCAAAAGTTAGAAAAACCCGCTCGTTCGTTCACTGAACGTACCCGAGCTAAACATCGGAAAATGATTCCGGGCTCACCGGGTCTCGGAATCAGGTGCCGTTAGAAACTAAACTCTTGTAAAATTCCAAATAAAATTAAGAAAAAAATTTCCTTGAAATTTCCGGGTCTTTACATTACTCCCACATCAGGGATTTACGTCCCTGTAAAGCTTTAACACAAAATAGGGAAACAAAAGTGGTACTGACCACGCATCTGAGCCTTCCACTCCCATGTACTCACCTGGAGGTTCCCGTACTGCTAGTGAAAGCACACCCGATGAATCGACCATCCTCTTAGGATCCGCTCCTGTCGATCCTCGATCCCCACTGGAACCTCCGTGAGAGTCGCCCCAATTCCCAATTCCATCTCCTCATGGTCGATGATATGCGTTGGGTCAAGCACGTATCTCCTCAGTTGATATATGTGGAAGTCGTCTTTCACCTGGTGTAACTAAGGTGGATGGTTCAAGTGGTAAACCACCTCGCCTACCCTACTGAGGACCTAGAAAGGTCCGTTGAACCTCGGAGATAACTTGTCGCCTCGGCCACATCTCTGTAAACCTCGTCGAGGTGAGACCCATATAAGGATGTGATCATCATCCTCAAACTCTAGAGGTCTCCAATTCCTGTTAGAACTGAAACTCAAAACGACTGCTGCCACGAGGGTAAGGTTGACCGACTCAAGAGTGATCGGTCTCACCCTCCTATGCATGATTTTATCCTGTGATGCCTGGGGTTTCCTTTTCGCCGACCAAGGAAACCCCATTCTGACGTCGTAGTTAAACCACAACCTTTTTTCCTAATACCGCCAATTTGTGTATGAACTGTGATTACCCAGTCCATACTCAAACTAATGTCGTAAGGCCTCGATGCTGCCACTAAGAGATTCCAACCAAAACTCTCACCTCGAGGGTCTGACCTCACTGTCGGCGTAAGTGTGATTATCGAGTCTCCTCTGAAGGTATCTCTAGACGTGAGGGTCAAGTCTACGGCTTACCGGAAACTCTAGGTCTGGGACAAGATTCGTAGAAGGAAGGAATGATTAATATCAACGTCTGTTACTACGGCAGCTAGTAGTGGACATAGACTGTCCCTCGAATCATTTTTAGAGCCATTGGGTCACACTCCTTGACCGCATGCAACTGTACTCTTCCCCTACCCTCCAGCTCCCTGATCCTGGTGGGGACAACTAAGGTAGGTGGCTGTATCATGTTAAAATGTACACCACCTCATGCTGCTCTCCTAGCTCTGCCTCGACGTCTGCTGCTTCGCGGACTCATATCTCCTCTAAGCTTCCTCTTATTGAAACATTTAACATGCCCGAGTCTCTAAGACCGGTGCCAGTTTCCTATTTCTTACTGCACTGTGTAGTCTTCATCCACTCCTGGATGATCTGCACCTTCTTTGCCTATGATATGAAGAGCTGCTAAGATTTCTCCTTTGCCGAAAAGAGAAACTCAGTCTCATCCCCTGGATGAACCACGCCCACTGCCTAATACAATCAATCCTGACATGAATGATGTATTCATGCCATGGATGACGTCGTAAGCACTCGACGTAACTACCAAGAGATCCAACTATCACTCTCACCTCCAAGGGTCGAGTCACACTGTCAGCATTAGTGTGAGGTCATTGGGTCTCCTCCAGTAGAAATCTTGAAAGTGAGGGTCAATTCAACAGTTTTTAACCGGAACCTCTCAGAATCAACTGAACAAAAGGACAGGAAAGAAAACACCACAAAGATAAGTGTCTTTTATTATAGCATCTCATAGTACAAAGACACAATAAAAACAACAACAAAAAAATGGAACTAGAAGTACCAAGAACAAAAAGGTATCCACTAGTTCCGCTCCTATCCACCTGCTTCCCGAGCTCTACTGATTTGTACACTGCTCGGCTATTACTCAAGCACCTGCCGCTGCTTCTGCCATGGTGGCTCCTCAAAATCTTGTGGATCAACTGTGCGAGGAGTCGGACAGTCACGTGCCATGTGACCCTTCCTGTCGTAGGAGAAACACTGTTCATTTCTGGCATGCCTGGCTCTGACTCCACCCCGGATGCCCCGCACTACTGATCCTATAACCCAAGGTCGCCCACCTGCTGGTCTGGTCCTCTTGGACCTAAGCATCATCTGTCTACTGCCTACAGATGACTCGGCTACTGATGGGAAAACATGTGGCAAAGGTAGCAGCTCCTGAACACGCTCGGGGCGCAGAGCTACTAGTACAAACTCCACCCTGAAGAAGGTCTCGAAGTCTCCCCATGTGAAGGTCATCCTGTCGCAAAACTGGAACAAGTGGCTTCACCACCTGCCTGCTGCTTGCTAAAGGAGGCTGGCAGCAAATCTCACCATGAAATTTCCTGGTGTCCCCACTAGCCTGAAGACTCTCAGCATAGCCTCCAGCCAATCCTCAGCTGCCTGTGGGTCCATCTCTCCTCGGAACCTGGGTGGCCTCTAGCGCTAGAACTCGTGCAGCGTTCTTAAGCGGTGTGCATCGCCTACTACTGGGGCTGGTGGCATCGGTGTACCAACGTATGGTAGTACTGCTGGTGCCTCCGCTGGTGCCTCTACTGCAAGAGGTCCCTGTACCGAAGCCTCATCGCTCGGCAGGCTGTCAGTACACACATCCCTCTGGGCTCTAGATAGTCGTCCGTGGAAAGGCATCCTAAAAGGAACATACGTGACATGGTCAAACGATTTATACCTGGTGAGCTGACCTGGTTTGAGCTAACTTTAAAACGTTGGAAACACACACGTAATCAGTGTTTTTTTTGTGCACAAAGTCAGAATTCAGAATTCAGGGTCCTGGAGTACGGATACGTCGGCCGCCGCACCAACACTGGACTCCCTGAACTGAAGACCACACTCGTTACCCTTAACACTATTGATTCACATAGAAAAATATCAGAGTACTTAGTTATGCGGTAGAACCGAACTCCTCTGATACCAATTTGTCACGACCCGTCCTCGGGGCCCATTCCGTGACTACCCCAAGCCCGCCTTCCATAAGTCAGGGGCTGGCGACTAGCACCAAAGGCATAAATCCCAATAACTGGGAAGTCATTGCCTTTATAAAAGTAAACAAAACACTACAAAGTACAAGCTGAAGTAATACACTAAGTACAAAAGAAGTGCTGAAAAGTAAATGGGCCAGAATACAAACCCAACTAAAAGTACAGCTACAACTGAACGAAAGTACAACAGAAAAAGACAACAGCTGGAAGAAAGGAAGCAGCTCCTGGGTCATCCTCCTCAGATCCTACCTGAATGGTAGGTACAGATAGCGCAACTCCTGGATCGTCCACCACGGTTCCTACCTGAAGGGTAGGTACAGATAGTGCAGCTACTGGATCGTCCACCATGGATCCTACCAGAAGGGTAGGTACATATTTCCTCCACAACTCTCTTTCCCGTCAACCTCCTCTGAGTATCGTCTCGCTGTGAAGTCCACCTCCTAATACTGACTCGTCATGAGGCCCACCTCCGGGCATCGTCTAGTCTTCGAACACTCGGCCTCCGTCAGCACTGCCCATCGTCTGCAACCAACACAACGAGGTGAGGGCATAGCCCGTGCAGGGGTGAGTATAACGATACTCAGTAGGGACCCTGAGACCCTCAAGGTCTCACTAAATCCATCAAGGATAACCACAAAGAATATCTCAACAGATAAACTCTACTTAGGTATATGCCCATACATATACCTAAGTTATTAAGTAACCCATCTCGGTCATGAGGAAACACAAATATTATGAAATCAATGGATAACCACTACCCAGTTATATGCCCATACATATACCTATGTTATCAAGTGACACATATCAATCATGAGGTAAACACAAAGGTCATAGACTCAGCTCAAACCAGGATTTTCATTATCGAAACCGTAATTGCTGAAGAGCCACATCTCTGGAGTGTACAGTGATCCTGTCACGACTCTGAGGTACTGCTCACTAACCTAAGACTGCTGAGGTACTCCTCCTATCGAGTACCGCAGGTCAGCCACCCAAACACAGTAGTGCTTCCCGCTGGGGTATTCCACCCAAACACAGTAGTGCATCCCCCCTAATAGCCTGCAGAGGTACTCTCCGGATGAGTACCGCGGGTCTGCAACCAAACTGAGTAGGGCTCCGTCCGCCATGGGTCTACATCCAAACAAGTAGTGCTCCGTCCACTGGGCTAGTCGACTCACTCCAAGTCGAGTCGGTCTAGCAGTCATCAGGTCTCAGTCGGCTACACGGTCTCCGTACTCTGCACGTTCATCTCCGGGAGGGTCCGCTCCACGAGCTACTGGTCGATACTCCAAGTATTAAAAAGTCCCACGAAGAAGTATCTCAAAGGACCACCTCATCATAGGGGTCTCAACGCAACAGACGGCGCGTCAATCGGACGCCCGGTCTGTGAGTTACTAGCTTTTTCGTCCCAGGGGCCCGGTTGGTTTCGTGTGCGAACCAACTTGGCCGTATCTCAACTGTACCCCGAACTCTCATAGGGTATTCTTATAGGGACCATTTCTCAACGTGATCACCAACGCCGCTGACGGTTCGTCAAACGGACGTCTGGTCTGAATGTTATCAGCTTTTCCGTTCCAGGGGCCCAGTTGGATTTCGGGTACAATCCAACCCAGCCACTATCCAACTGCAACCAAAAATTAGACGAATCATTCCAAAAGTTTTTTCACATCAAGAGGAATCCAACAAATTCAACAGCACGTCAATCGAACATCCGGAGCTCAAGATATAAGTGTTTCTGCTCCGAGGGCCTGGTTAGTTTTGTATCCGAACCAACCCGGTCGTACTCAAAGTTCTTCGAAACTTTGAGTGTAATATACCTAAATGACCATCTCGATCCAAGGATCACATCACAGCTGACGGTGCATCGATCGAAGGTCCCACAGCCCAAGATATGGGCAAAATACAGTAAGGGGTCCGAGAGTGGGGGTTTTGGGCCCAGACCGACCCGGCCCGAGACCCCCTGGGTCGGCCCGAACCGGGTCGACCCAACCCGGGTCTGGGTCCGGCCCGGCGCGCTGGCGATCCGCTGGCCAGCTCGGTTACACCGAGCTGGGCGGTCAAGGGGGGGGGGGGGGGGGGGGGGCTGCCCCCCCCCCCCCCCCGTCTCATTAAACGCGGCCCCCACGTGGGGGCTGCTGCTATTCGGCCAGCCGGGGGTTACGAACCCCCGGATCCTCCTCTGACCGGTCGGCCCGCTCCGGCCAGCTACTGCACCACGGGACCGACGCAGGCCGGTCCCCCTGCTCTGATGCCGGCGGCCGGAAGTTGGTCGTCGGTCCCTGCTCCGCCGCAGCCTAAAGTCACGGCCTTGGTCCGTCCGGCGCGGCGCGACGGCGGAGCGCCCCTCCGCCACGGCCCCGCTCCAGCCGCGGTGTTTTTCGTGATTCTCCGGCACGGCGCGATGGCACCGCGACCTTGTTGGACTTCATCGGGGCGGCGTGACGGCGTCGCGCATCCTTGCCCATTCCCATTGTTTCTGCGCGGTGCAACGGCACCGCGCCGCCTTTGCAACTGCCGAAATAAAATCAAACAAACAAGGGGGAGGAGGGTCGGCTGTGTTCATGCGGTCCGACCTCCTCCCTTTATTGCGGAAACAGGTGGCCCAATTTGAAACGAAGAAATGATGACTGAAGTATTCACGAACAAACAAATAAATCCCCTACCTCGAGTGTAGTCCTCGAACGAGGTTTGTCGCGGAAAGGGACGTCGCGGAAAAAGATGGATCGTCGCGTCGCGGAGGAACGATTTCTCCCTTCCTTTGACGCGGAAATAAGGAATGAGGAGATGCGCATCTGGTCATCGATCTCCAAGTAAGGCATCTCTCACCTTCGTCCGTCGTTGGAGTTCGGCATTCTTCGTCGGCGGCGGTGCGTTCTTCGTGTTCTTCGATGAAGAATGAAAAACTTCAAGACTCCCTTTTTCTCCCAAAAACTCAACACAACAAGCCCAACAATAATAAAATAAGACATGTCTTATTTTATTAACATACAAGCCAATGTCTTTGAAATTCAAAATTTAATCAACCAATTAATTGAATTTAATTGCAACGTTTAAACCACCCAATTAAAAGAGGCGTTTAATATTTAAATAAACGCATGAGTTGACTTTATTTAAAAAGGGGGGTGCGGGTGCGTTACTTTAATTAAAAAGGGGTTGAGGAAGTTGAAATGGTGGGGCTCATGTGGTCCCCACCCCACTAATATCCTACCTAGCGGATTAGTTAGGATGTGGGTCCCAGTCAACCACTTAGCTTAGGTTAACACTTCCTTGAATAAAAATAAAATCTGTTGCATAGTATTTTATTTTATTCTTTAGTTAACCCAATTATGTAAAACTCCACCGAGCAAACACAACTTCGGAAAAGGTGTTCTTAAGCAATTATCGGCGCTGCGATTCCATCAGTGCCCTCAGATTTTGATTTTGAGCACCGGTTCAAAAGTTAGAAAAACCCGATCGTTCGTTCACTGAATGTACCCGAGCTAAACTTTGGAAAATGATTCCGGGCACACCGGGCCTCAGAATCAGGTGCCGTCAGAAACTGTGCTCTTGTAAAATTCCAAAGAAAATTAAGAAAAAAAATTCTTTGAAATTTCTGGGTCTTTAAAATTATTCCCCTATCTTAACCATGCATATCAATCATAATATACTTTTGGGAATCTTGGGAAAAGAAAACATAAGAAAGGGGTGAGCTCAGATGCTCAGTAAGGGTAAATAATTTAGCGGAAGCTATAAAATTTTAAGGCAAGATGTGTAGCAAAAACAACAGCCATTAAAACATAAACATGAATATAATATAGAGAATGTAAATCAAACATTAATATATAAACATGTACATGGATATTCTACTTGTTGAATAATCAAATGTAATAATTAATTTCAAAATGAGGGAATGATTAATGGCGGACATCATTACCTCATAGCCAAGGCCTTGTGCCACGAAAACAAATAAAAAAAATTCAAGACCTCATTCCAAGACACTAGTTTGTCTCATGAGACCTATCGATGCATCGAGGGGCTATAGTGGGCCCCACCTATCACTAACTATGTCCACTTCATTTCTCATATGAATATGTTGAAACATTACATAAAAATTTGTATTAAAACTAGCATATGAATTGTCAATACATCAACCATGAAGGTTATAAAAATAACACATTGACAATAAATCATATCATAACTCATTCGATACAATATGGATGATTTTATTATAAAAAATCAACCTTAATCAAGAATAATATCCAGTAAAGAAAGTTAACATAGTTGAAAATGATCAATAAAACTTTTTGAGAGAAAGATCCCTTTTGTGAAATCATTTAAAAGTCTGAAAATTTATAAACTATGTAATTTAAAATATATTTTTGAATCAAAGTCTCCCATACCACTTTGAAACATTTTAATGGAATTAACATTTTAAATAAATGATGTTTATAAAATAAATCCTTAAAAACATTTTGCAAACATGCACATTAATGAGAATGATTTAAAAGATTGAATATTTAAAACATTTTAAATGATGTTTTTGTTAAAGTGTACCTTAAAATAATAATTTTGAAATTCCTTTTATGAAACATATAAGTGTATAATAAATATGTCCAATAAAATACTTACACATAAACAATCTTGGATAATAATTAGATTGAGGAATTAACTCTTACCTTGCAATTTACTTTGGTCGAGGGTAATTTTGAACTTTTGTATAATGAAAATTATATGTTATTAATTTACACCAGATCCATATGTATATTTATTATAGCCTTAAATATTTTTTAATGATTTATACTTCCCATTTAATAATGATTTCCATGTTAAATTAACATTTCAGGTAATAATTGCTTTCTTTATCATATGTGTTTTAACTTGTTATTCTCGATTGTGTCATTTAGATAATGATTTAAATACATATAGAATATAAAACATGATTTATATATAATATATATTTATAATATAAATATGTATTATAGATTTATATATGAAATGGAAAACACCATTTAGGGAGACGGTAGGCTGTACATATGCATAAACAGTGATTCTATTTTCATAACGTATTGAACAGAAGTGAGTGAATAAGTTATATGTAAGTACATACATATATATATATATATCCAATAGAATAATTATTTCATATATTAAATAAATATTAAAAATATATTTTTTTAAAATCATCGTTGAATGGTGGACCTAGAAATGGATCACATCGCGTCGTGGAGACTATATGTCGTACGTACGCATGAGTGATGATATCAATCCCATAATGATTAAGGGCTGTGGAATTGGATGGTATATAAAATTTACAGAGAAATTATTATGTTATATTCATTATTTATATAAATATTATTCAACATTATATTCATCCAAATAACATAGTGTTGAATAACAAATTGCACCATGGCGTGGAGACGGTAAGCTGTACGTACATACGCATGGTGACAATATCATTCATAGGATGGATAGAATAATGAGTATGGTTGTACCATATTTATAATAACATAACTATATGTAGAAGGTATTGGAGTTATAATTATGGTATAGAAATTACAAAGAATGAGAAAGTGTAAGAATAAAAAAACTACAAAAGAAGTGATAAAATAATTACCTCTTCTTTTGGCGTTTCCTTTTGATTCGAACAAAAGGGCTCCTTAATATAGATTTCTACTCAAGGTAAGTCCTCTAGGTTGAATTGAAGAATGTTGGGAGGAGATTTGGGCTAGGTTTGGCTGACCCAAATTGATTTGAAGGTGTGATATTGAGATAAGGTAAAGTACCCTTTTATAAGAGAGGTGAGGGTCACTTTAAAAAAGGTTTGAAATATTATTTTATTATAAAATCATTTTCGATTTATAATGCCTCTAAAAAGATTTATCTCGATGCTAAGGTGGGTATGTGCCAAAAACCTCTCAACCAATAGGTTTTAGACAAATTTAGTTCATCTTATTAACCTTATCTATTAAATTTATCCCTTCGTTAAAAAGATTAACTTTTACCATGTATTCTTGTATTATTGTATTAAATGGTTAATAAACTTACTATAAAAATACAAGTGAACCCCTAGTGGTTCATTAATGACATACCTATAATTATATAATTTCTTTGGCGTAACATTATATTTTTAAGACTATTGTATAATTTAATAATATAGTATTTGTTTAAAAAACTCATTTATGTCAATTTTGACACTATTTAGTATTTGGTTTTTTTGAAATTCATCCAAACTTGATTACATAAAAAAAACTATATCAACCAAAACAGGTCGTATCCACCTAGAAAAATCGTGGATTTCATCAAAACATTGAAATTATATTTATTTTAATATTTATAATATCATTTATTTGATTCATTTATTAATAATGTAATTACTGCATGATCATTGTGTCATTAATAAATTTAATTATTTAATGTCTAAAAATTGTAAATAAAAAACTATGATGTTGGAAATCTACATTTATTTTTAATGAATATTTATAGTCAAATTTTTATTATTTATAAACCTATATTAAAAATGTTTTTAGTTATTAAAATTAAATTTTACACTTTTAACTCCTCTTTAAATAAAATAATAATAAATATCCTAATCTGATCCATGTTGGTCAAAAAGGATCATATTTTATTCCTAAGATTTACTTTCACTGAAAAACACTTATTCAATAAAATTTGGACATGTTTTAGGGGAATTGTAACATCATTTTTTTCTTTAATTATCCTATTTACATTTAATCGTGGTAAATAAAATTAAAAAGTTACTATTTACCAAAAAATTCATCTTATTGAGACACATTTTAATTATTGATGTCAGTTGTGTCTCTCGTATTTTTGAAATTCAATTCACAGAAGCGGTAAAATTACGTTTTATGCAAATTTGCCAATGTGCCTAGAAGGTGGGTAAATGACAGTAAAAAGTCCAATAAAATTTTATATATCTAAATATATTATGAAATTACTCAATGTAATTACATTTAATTTATATAGGTATTATGTATAAATTTTAAATTAAAATATTTTTAAATAAAATAAATAATTATTTAAATAAAAGTCGGTTTTAAACAATAATGCTGTGTTTTTTACTATTCATCAAAAAATGAATGTTTTTAGAAAAATACAAAAAAATCACCCTATGATAGTTTTGATATTTTAAATCCAAAAATTATTTCTATTTTACCAAATAAAAAACATAAGAGTTTCATTAATTAATTTAAAATTAATTCCTGTTGTCAAAACAAAAAGCAGGTTTTTAAAAATTAAAAACTATCAAAAGATTGACTTGTGTTTATGTCCAATATAAATGTGAACTTACTTATAAAGACTTAAATTATATTAAATGATAAAAATATAGTCCAATTATTATTTAAAACTAGTTAAATTCATAATTTAACACTATAAATTATTTCTATTAAAAAAGTTGTTTTCAATTAAAATTTAGTATTTTTCACTATACATCAAAATATGAAATTTATCAGAAATGTGCGGAAATTTATCCAAACAAAATTTTTATGTCCCAATTATAAATAAGAATTTAATTTCACTCAATTTTATATTTAAAAGTGTCAAATATTATTTTTTAAAATGGTTCACCATTAAAATGGAAAAAATTACATTTTTTTAAAAAATACTTCTTTTTTCTGATAATTGAATTTGTCTTTATATGATTTCTAAAAACATATAATATGGATATTAATATTATATGGAGTATATAAAAATAAAAATTCCTTTTTTACTATTCATAACCTCTTTTTGAATGGCTAGTTTGGTAAGTTTTGGTGCGTTCGAACTCGGTGATGTTTGTAGCGCAAGCTATTGAATTAGTTTAAATAGATAACATACTATGAAATCATAGGGTGTTAAATTATCCCCTCCTTTAATAAATTTCATCCATGCAATTTGAAATTTTTCTTTTAAAATAATAGGTTAAAAATAGAAAATACCATTGTGGAAAAACCACATCGGAAATAAGGTTAATAGAATTTAGTCTTAATAAGGGGGAAATTGAAATGAAGAAGTCACCGCCAAATTATGATCTAGAATAGGAGAACATTGGTGGAAATTAGAGACACATAATTGGAGGAAAATCATAAATATATATAGGTTTTAATTGAGGTCATAAATCATAAACAAGTGTAAAATTGAGGGCCTCAAATCCATCAATCTATAATGATTTAAAATATCATCGGTTAAAAAAACATAAGGTATTAGGATAACTCATTTTTGTTTTTAGGATCCATTATATAATTTTTAAGAATTAATTTCATCATAGTGTAAGATATAAAAAAATATTTCACAAGTAGAGTTTCATCCATCAACTAATTTCAACAACAAACTCATCTTTTACCTCAAAAAGATAATGGAATTCCAAAATATTCTATTGATCCTAATCATATAGGGTTCCAAAAATAATGAATTCATAATTAATTTTTTAGACTATTAAAAACATAAGTACATTATATAAACAAGGATATCACATAGGACAGTGGTACAAGATGCACCCTTGTTGCCCTTCGATTATGGGTTCATGTCTCGTGGGCTTTCCATACACGACGAGTTGTCACCCGAACTCTAGGTTTTCCTTTTTATAAAAATCCAAAAAATTATATTTATAAATTATTTAACATTAACCATAGTATACAATGTCATAATTAATCTATTCCAAACAATAGACTTATCCAATATACATCTATCCAAACTCATAGTCCAAAATTTATAAGGAAGGTAAACTCAATGAAGATGTTTTTTTTCTTCACATAATAACATGTGAATACCTTTATCATGTATTCTTTTAAAACATAGTAACACCCTGAATTATAAATAAACCTTATTTATTACATTAATGCTTCATTATTCCTTATATTACACTTGATATAATTCTTATATCCAAAAACATTGTAAACTCCAACAATAATGAAATAAACAAAAAATTAATTAGTTTCAAAGTAATCAAGAATATTGAATATAATTTATCCAAATCAATCATATATTATTCAGAAATCACTACCTCAATAGCAGAACCATATTAAGATTTATCTTTCCTTCAACAATGTATTTTTCAAAAGTTTTAACCTGAAACTGTATCACTTTACTTGGTACCATACAATCTCAAATCCTTAATGAAATAGTACAGCAGAACAATCCTTATATACTTTATAATTATTATTACTTGTACTAAAATGACACAATTCATTAATAAAAACATAAGAACACTAATCATTCCTCTTCATCAGTGATAGTATCATAAGTTGATCATAATCCAATAGCATCATTTTCGGTATACTATTACGATAGGGACATTGATTCATGTAGTGTCCCAACTCCTTGTAGATGAATCATTATACATTTGAAACTATTTTCTTACCCTCACAATCATAAACATGGTGTCACTATTATCCATACTTATAACAACCTCCCATTCCTTTCTAGCACTTCCCATATTTATTTTTTCTACAGTTATCACATATGGTAAAATCAATCTTTTCCTTCTTTACTTTATCCATATTTCTCTCTAGAATCCTTTTCTTCTCTGGCATCCCATCAAATCCATTAGACATAGAATTATTTACATATCTTATTAACACATGATAATATTTCTTTATATGATGAGAATAAATGGGAGAATATTTCCCTTCTAAATACTGGCTTAAGACCATGAAATATATGATCTTTCTTACTCGTTGGTTCATGCGTATTGCGGGAGGTCTCTATCCTTCTATTGGGCACCATTTCTAAACAAAGGCATACACTAGGTCAGTTTATGAATCACAATTAATAATTCTAAACTTGTAAAATAGCTTGCATAAATTGAACAGTTTATGCATATAATCCATAATCATAAAAAAAATCTTTTAGAAATTATTTACTCATAAATCCTTCATAATGGTTTGTAATGAAAATGTAAATTTATCCTAAGCATATCCCCAGGGATTGTTGTAACTAATAGGGCAGTAAGGCCTGTTGTCATGTACCAAGATACCTTTGGTCAATCCCGAAACACTTTTTCAGAGTTTTTAGTTTGATGTACAACTGTTCCAGATATGCCTATACATTATCATATCCATATAGGTATATGTTCCATAGAAAATTACCAAAATATCTACATTACAAAAATTCTAGGACGTTTTTCTATACTAATTCTTAAATTCTATCTTAGGTTAATGTTCTCTAATCAGAGTTTATCTAAATCTAGTCTTCATGGTTTTTTATAAACATCCTATGATACCAACTGTAACACCCCGACATAAATATTTTCATCCTTGAAATTTCATTCAATAGATAGAAAAAACTAGGTTATCTTTATCTCATGAAATATTCAGGTTCAACTTCTCTTCCTCAAAAAAATGATTTCTGTAATGAAATCTGACTAGGTGAGAGTTCTTTTTCCACAAAAATTTTACTATTATAACTTTTAATTTTATTAGTTTCTCCTTCCAAGAGATTTCATATTCTATATAAAAAACTTTTATGTTCATTATGTGTAATTTATATTGTTTTTTGTTCTTATAATGAGACATGTTGATCAAATAATATACCTAAAATTGGTTTTTAGTTATAAGAGATAAGCTACAACCCTAATATGATTAATAATCTTGGAGGGACTGATATATCAAATTATATGGTTTCCCCATTTATTGAATCTCATTACACTATTCTAAAGAGATATTTTCAGAAATACCATATCACCAATATTTAATTCATGATCAAATTGATGATTATCAACATAGATATGTTTTTAATTCATTCTATATTCATATATTGACGGATTATTTGAACCTTATCTATCATTTCAATTAAAATATGATGTCCCAATAATTTTCTTTATGTAACTTCATCCTAAAAAATTATTATTATCATAGATTATTAAGACTCATATATTCCCATTTAGTTTCTTTAGTTGAAACTGTTATTATATGGGAACACAACTAAAGAATGATTTTTATCCAAACTTACTTTGAAATCCACCATGTAGTATCTTATCATATAATCAAATGTTATAATGGATCTTGTATATAGACCACTAGTTTGAGGATCATAGGAAAAATAAAATAATTTCATAGTGTCAAATGTATATTGATTAATCGCCTAGGATTTTGATGTAAACAAATGATAAAAATTGGATATAATTGATACTGGTGCACCATGTAGAGTTATAACATAATATATTTATAATATAAAATTTTGATCAAGTTAAATTTCATATTTAATATAAATAAAGTGTGGTGACAATATATGTTGATCCATATTTAACTAGACATAAATTTTTTACTTCATGATTCATAGGATGACTTGTGATGAAATCAATTATTATATTCTTTAATTAGAAAAAATTGTATTGGAAATTGTTTCATAATCCTCATAGATATTTGTCACATTTCTTATGTTTTTAGCACTCTATGTATTGTTATATTCAGTCCACAACATCCCATTTTATGTTATCATACCCGTAGGGGTTCATAAATATTCATTACAATATTTTTATACTATGAAGAGATGTTAATGATACATTATGTTTGTCATCTAATTAATTTTTAAATTTTATTTTTCAAAGTAATTTTTTCCTCAAATCCTATGACTTTGCCTTTATCAAATTTGAACTCTAGAATAATTCATACATTCATCCATAGCTTTTTATCATAATTCTTAGCCTCATTGATCATTATATAGATGGATGAGTGTGAAAACATATGAAAATAGTTTTATTTTATCCCTTCCCCTATGTTTTCAATATCTATACATTGAAAATCATGGAAATTTTTTCCCTTTTAATCCTTATAAAGGATAGTCTAACATGATACTTTCAACTGAAATAATCATACACCTTTTTGTTCTTCCAAATACAGTAGTCTATTGATAAATAAAATACATTTATTATCTCTAATCATCACCTTTGGTTCATGAATAAATCAATATATGTGAATATATACATTATTCTATTTTTATTCATATATATATATACACTTACATCATGTATGTAATTACAAAAAATAGTTAATAAAATGATAACAAAAAATATCTATGGTCCACATTTATAGTAACATTTCTTATGGGCCTTCAATAAATGTGATAGCCATGAAATCACACATCCATTATTCATCTAGACACATCCCAATTATTTTTTTAATCCTAAATGAATAAAAAAACATTCTCCAATATAAGGTAATGCGAGTACTACTATAGTGACAACCAATTCTTAATATCCTTGATGATTTCTTCTTATTCCACTTTCTAGAGTAGCCTAAATCTATTTTGAGTTAATATAGGTATTAGATTTTCCAATCCTTATAAATTTTCAACAAAGTGTCAATAGTATGTAGAAAAAGGAATAAAAATTATGAATGTAAATCTCAATGGTTAATCTTGTACATTATTTAATAAATTAAATCTTAAAAGTATCAATAGATATATACTTGCATGTGATTAATTGCTCTATTAAGTATTCCATTTATATAAAAAATCACAATTTCAAAACATGTAATATAGTTTCTTATTTTTTCAGGGTCTTTAACACCATAATCAGTTTCTATTTATGTTACTTATTTCATTTAGAATATATGAAAATATCATAAATAAATACATCCATGACATTTGTTGGGTAATCTTTAAAGGCTAATTTCATCAGATCCATGAAAATTTCTGTGGATTTTTTATGTTTCAATGGAGTCATAATGAATTAATAGATTCTATATATTGTGCATAATGATTTCTGGGGTATATTGTCTCTTTTTACACATAATTAATGGTATATAGTTTGAATATCCAAATCTGAGAGGTAATGATCACCTATAAGTTCATTCAAAAGGTTAAAAATATAAGTACAAAGATATTATTTTGCTCATGATTTTATTATGTTGATGATAATCACTGTAAAGGCTCATTGATCTATACATAACCATGTTAATGTGAACTAGAACAACCCATAATAAATCATTTGGGAATATAAATCCATTATCCAGATTCTAATAAACATTCATCATTAATCAATTCTATTTATAAGAGTTGATTTTGTAAGAACTATTTGATAATTGTGTATAACTAAACATGAGTTGAAATGAAAACTAAAAATAACATAAATGTTGATAGACTCATATTTTTATTTGGAAATACATTTAGATACTCTCATCAAAATAACATATAAGGGATAATGATTTCTCCTTCTTTCATCCTATCCAAGGGCCTATCATTATTGAGTTCAAAAACATATATTATAAAATTCACATCCAATGGGAGTTCATAATCAATCATTCATTGATATCTGATTAAAAATTGATATGGTATGTGAAATGATATTTTTATATCCAAAATATTATTTTGTGATTTTTGTATATAGGGATCCAATATATTCCCAATATCAAATCTAAATCTATTAATTTTTGTAGAAATAAAAATCATGGATGTATCTTATGAAAAAATATGAATTGGAGAAGATGTGTATATCATAGATTCGATCAATGAACCACATAAGGTTTTGAATAATAAATATTATCCAATGATTGTGGTGGGAATCATCCTTCATAGAAAATGTTCTTGATATTAATAAATGAAAAAAACTAGAGTATAATAATAAATTAAAATACTTTTAGAGTTGATAATAGGTGTACTTATTACAAATACATTTTCATGGACTAATTCAGTTACCTTGAATGATAATTTATTTATTTTTTCCCTTGGTTGAGAATATAGGTAAAAACTATTATTCTCATTAAAAATTACATAGGGTCATTTCTTCACATAATTTACAAAATACATTAATTTTAAGAATTTTGGTGTGGGTGGTACATTAGTTGGTACCTTCTTTTATTCTCTTGTGTAAGTTGGAATCATCACATTTCCCTATAAGGTTTTGTTATTTATGACTGAATTTACCACATATAAGTAATTTTACACATTAATTTAGAAACTTTCATGTACGCCCCATCCCAAGAAGCCCAAATCCAGTGCATTATTTTAATACATTGGCATCATAACAAAGAATCAAGTCCTAAAAGACCGATCAATTTAGTAGTCTCGAAAAATAGATTATATACATTAATGTTACATTACACATTCAAAAATAATACACAACATAAATAATCTATATATAACACCATTATTTCCCTAGCTTAACCCAGCATATCAATCATAATGTACTTTTTGGAATCCTGGGGAAACAAAATATAAGAAATGGGTGAGATCAGATGCTCAATAAGAGTATGTAATTTTGCGAAAGCTATAAAAGTTTAAGGAAAGATGTATAGAAAAAACAACAGCCATTAAAACATAAACATGAAAACAATATGGAGAAAATAAATCAAACATTACTATATAAACATGCACATGGATATTCTACTAGTTGAATAATCACATGTAATAATTAATTTCATAATGAGGGAATGCTTAATGTCGGACATCATTTCCACATAGCCAAGGCCTCATGCCAAGAAAAGAAATAAAAATTTTGTCAAGGATTTATTCCAAGAAACTATTTTATCTCATGAGACCTACCGAAGCATTGAGGGGCTATAGAGGGACCCACCTATCACTTATTATATCCACTACATTCCACATATGAAAATGTTGAAACAAAACATAAACATTCGTATTAAAACTAGCATATGAATTGTCAATACATAAAACATGAAGGGTATAAAAATAGAATATCCATACTGAATAAAATCATAACTCATTTGATACAATATGGAATATTTTATTATAATAAATCAACCTTAATCAAGAATAATATCCAGTAATGAACGTTGACATAGTTTAAAATGATCAATAAAACTTTTTGAGAAAAATATCACTATTGTGAAATCATTTAAAAGTCACACATTTATAAAGGATATAATTTAAAATAGATTTTTTAATAAAAGTGTGCAATTCTACTTTAAAACTTTTGAATGGAATTAACATTGTCAAATAATCATGTCTATATAAATAATTCCTTAAAGATATTTTGAAAACATGGTCATTAATGAGAAAGATTTATATTATTGAATATTTAAAACATTTAAAATGATGTTGTAGTTTAAGAGTAAATTAAAATAATAATTTTGAAATTCATTTTATGAAACATAGAAATGGATAATAAATATATCCCAGGAAATTCTTACACATAAACAATCTTGGATAATAATGAGATTGAGGAATTAACCCTCACCTTGCAATTTCCTTTGGATGAGGGTACATTTAAAATTTTTTATAATTACCATAGTAAGTTATTAAATTAAAAATGATCCATATTCACATTTATTTTATCATAAATTATTCATTTATGACTTTATACATCTAATTTAATAATTATTTCCATGTTAAATTAACATTTCGAGTAATAATTTATTTCTTTATCATATGTGTTTTAACTTGTAATTTTAGATCGTGTCATGTACATGATGATTTAAATACATATTGAATATAAAACATGATTTATATATAATATTTATTTATAATATAAATATGTATTATAGAATGATATATGAAATGGAAAACACCGTTTATGGTGACGGTAGGTCATACGTATGCAAAAATGATAATTCCGTTTCCATAACGTATTAAATGGAAGTAAGTGAATAATTTATATGTAAGTACATACATATATATATATATCAAGTATAATTATTATTTCATATATTAAATACTTATTAATAATATATATTTTTATAATCATCGTTGAATCGTGAACCTGGAAATGGATCGCATCACATCGTGGAGACTATAAGTCATACATACATGCGAGTGACGATATCAATCCCTTAATGACTAAAAGGTGTGGAATTGGATGGTATATTAATTTTAAAGAGAAAGTATCATGTTATATTCGTTATTTATATACATATTATTCATCATTATATCAATCCAAATAACATAGTGTTGAATAACAAATTACACTTTGGCGTGGAGACGGTAAGTCGTACGTACACACACATGGTGACATTATCATTCATAGGATGGATAGAATAATGAGTATGGTTGTACCATATTTATAATAAAATAAAAATATGTAGAGGTTACTGGAGTTACAATTTTTGTATGGAAATAATAGAGAATGAGAAAGTGGAACAAGAAAAAAACTTTGGAAGAGGTGATAAAATAATTACCTCTTCTTTGAGTGTTTCTTTTTAATTTGAACAAAAGGGATCCATAAGATGGATTTCTACTCAAGGTAAGGCCTATAGGTTGAAGTGAGGAATGTTAGAAAGATATTTTGGTAGGGGTTGGCTGAGCCAAATGGCTTTGATAGTGTGATTTTTAGATAAGTGAAAGTAGCATTTTATAAGAGAGGTGAGTGTCACTTTAAGAAAGGTTTGAAATATTATTTTATTATAAAATCATTTTTGATTTATAATGGCTCCAAAAGGATTTATTTAGAGGATAAGGTGAGTATGGGTCAAAAAACTCTCAAAAAATATGTTTTAGACAATTTTAGATTACCTTATTAACCTTATCTATTAAATTTATCTATTCATTAAAAAGTTTAACTTTTACCATGTATTCTTTTATTATTGTAATAAATGGTTAATAAACTTACAATAAAAAGCCAAGCGAACCCCAAGTGGTTCATTAATGACATAAATATATTTATATATGTTCTTTGTCCTAACCTTATATTTTTATGACTATTATATAATTTAATAAAATAGTATTTGATTAAAAAACACATTTATGTTAATTTTGAAACTATTTAGTTTTTTTTTTTTTGAAATTAATCACAACTCAATTTCTTCAAAAAAAAATTGAATCAACCCTAAAATGTCATAATCACATAGAAAAATCATGGATGTCCTCATGAAATTGAAATTATATTTATTTTAGTATTTATAATACCATTTATTTGATTCATTCACTGATAATATAATTCCTACGTGATCATTGTGTCATAAATAAATTTAAATATACAATGTATAAAAATTATAAGTAAAATACCATGTTTTAGGAAATATATTTAGATTTCTTATGAATATTTATAGTCAAATTATTCTTATTTATAAACCAATATTAAAAATGTTTTATTTATTAAAATATAATTTTACACTTTTAACTCTTCTTTAAATAAAATAATAATCAATGTCCTAATCTAATCCATGTGGGTCAAAAAGGATCATATTTTATTCCAAGGTTTTATTTTGGCTGTAAAACACTTATCCAATAGAATATAAACATGTTTTAGGGTAATTATAAAATCATTTTTATCTTTAATTACCCTATTTACTTTTAACCGTGGTAAATAAAATTCAAAAGTTACTATTCACAAAAAAAATATTTTAAATTTATTGAACCACATTTTACATACTGATGTCAACTAGGTCTCTCGGATTTTTGAAATCCAATTCACAGAAATAGTAAAATTACGTTTTATGCAAATTTGCAAATGTGCCTAGATGGTGGGTAAAGGACGATAAAAAGTTCAATAAAATTTTATATATCTAAAATTATTATAAAATGACTCCAAGGAATTATATTGAACATATATAGGTATTATGTATACATTTTTACTTAAAATAAATTTAAATAAAATAAATAATTATTTAAATAATAGTCAGTTTTAAACAATAATGATGTGTTTTTAACTATTCATCAAGAAATGAATGTTTTTAGAAAAATACCAAAAACCTCACCCTATGATAATTTCGATATTCTGAATCCAAAAATGATTCTCATTTTACCAAATACAAAACATAAGAGTTTCTTTTATTAATTTGAAATTAATTCCCATTGTCAAAACCAAAAGAGGGTTTTCAAAATGTAAAAACTATCAAAAGGTTTACCTGTGTTTATATTCAATTTAAATGTTAAATTACTTATAATGACATAAATTATATTAAATGATAAAAATATAGTCTAATTATAATTTAAAACCACTTCAATTCATAATTTAACACTATAAATTATTTCAAAAAAAAAATTTGTTTTCAATTAAAATTTAGAATTTTTCACTGTTCATCAAAATAGAAATTTATCAGAAATGTACCAAAAATTTATCCAAACTAAATATTTATGTCTTTATTCTAAAGAAGAATTTAATTTCACTCAATTTTATATATAAAAGTGTCAAATATTGTATTTTAAAAGGGTTCACCATTAAAAAAAATGGAAATTGAATTTTTTTTAAAATACTTTTTTTTCTAAAAATTGAATTTGTCCTTATTTTATGTCTAAAAAACACATAATATGTATATTAAAATTATATAGAGTATATATAATTCAAAATTTTGTTAATACTATTCATAATGCTTTTTGAACGGCTAGTTTTGTAAGTTGTGGTGCGCTCGAACTCGGTGTTGTGTGTTGCACGAGCTATTGAATTAATTTAATGAGATAACATACTATAAAATACTAGGGTGTTACATTATCCCCTCCTTCAATAAATCATGTCCTTGCAATTTAAAATTTTTCTATGAAAATAAAAGTTTAAAAATAGAAAATATCATTTTGGAAAACCCAAAATAGAAATCTGGTTAATAGAAATTAGTCTTAATAAGGGGGAAAGTTAAATAAAGAAGTCACCACCAAATTATGATCTATAATAGGAGAAAATTGGGGTAAATTAGAGAAACATAATATAAGGGAAAATTTAAATATATATAGGGAGTGATTGAGGTCATCAATCACTAACAAGTGTAAAATATAGGGCCTCAAAGCCATCAATCTATGATGATTTAAAATATCATCGGTACAACAAAACATAAGGTATTATGATAACACATTTTTGGTTTTAAGATCCCTTATATAATTTTTAAGTATTAATTTCTTCATATATCATGATAAAAAAATACTTCACAAGTAGGGTGTCACCCTTCAACTAATTTCAACCATAAAACTCATCTTTTACTTCAAAAAGATAATTGAATTCAAAAATATTCTATTTATCTTAATCATATAGGGTTCCAAAAATAAGAAATTTATAATTCATTTTTTAGACTATTAAAAACAAGAACAACATTATATAAACAAGGACATCACATAGGCCGGTGGTACAAGATTCACCCTTGTTGCCCTTCAGTTGCGGGTTCAAGTCTCGTGGGCTTGCCATACGGGACTGGTTGTCACCCGACCTCTGGGTTGTCCTTTTTATAACAATACAAAAATAATATTAAGAAATTGTTTAACATTATCCATAGTATCCAATTTCATACTTAATCCATTCCAAACAATAATTCTATCGAAACTCACAGTCCAAAATTTATAAGGAAGGTAAACAAAATGAAGATCCATTTTTTCCACATAATAACATGTGAATACCTTCATCATGTATTCTTTTAAAACATAGTAACACCCTAAATTACCAATAAACCTTATTTATTACATTCATGCTCCTTTATTTCTTATTGAACACTTGATATACTTCTTATATCAAAATATGTTGCAAAATGTAACAATAATAGAATAAACAAAAAATTAATTAGTTTCAATGTAGTAAAAAATATTGAATATAATTTATCCAAATCAATTATATATTATTACAAAATCAATAACTCAGTATCAGAACCATATTAAGCATTATCATTCCCTCAACAATGTATTTTCCAAAAATAATTAACATGAAACTATGTCAATTTACTTGGTATCATACAGTATCGAATCCTTAATGAAATAGTACTGCAGTACATTCTTTATATACTTTATAATTCTTATAACTTGTACTCAAATGACACAATTCTTTAATAACAACTTAAGAACACTAATCATTCCTCTTTATCTGCAGTAGTATCATAACTTAATTATAATCTAATAGAATCAGTTTTTTATACTATTATGATAGGGACATTGATTCATGTAGTGTCCCAACTCCTTGTAGATGAAGAGTTGTACATTTGAAACCATTTTCTTACCCTCTCAATCACGAACTTTGTGTTATTTTTCTCCACCCTTATAATAACCTCCCATTCCATTCTAGCACTTCTCATGTTTATTCTGTCCACATTTATCACATATGGTAAAATCCTTCTTTTCCTTGTTCTCTTTATCCATGTTTCTATATAACATTCTTTTCTTCTCTAGCTTCCCATCAAAGCCATTAGAATCAGATAATTCATTACATATCTTATTAACACATGATAATATTTCATCATATAATCATAATACTTGGGAGAATATTCACCTTCTAAACGTTGGCTTAAGTCAATGAAATATACGATCCATCTTACTCTTTGGTTCATGCGTATTGTGGGAGTTATCTATCATTCTACTATGCACCATTTCTAAACAAAGTCATGCACTAAGTTAGTTTTTAATCACAATGCATAATTCCAAACATGTAAAATACCTCACATAAATTGAACCATTTATGTATAAAATCCATAATCATAAAAATATTTTATTTGAGAAATTATTTACTCATAAATCGTTCATAATTGTTTTTAAAGAAAATGTAATTTTATCCTATGCATGTACCTAGGGATTTTCATAACCAAGATTGCATCAAGGCCCCTTTTCATGTACCAGGATACCTCGGGTTAAGCCCAAAACTCTTTGTAATAGTTTTCACTCCTATGTACAATTGTTCTAGAGATGAATATACATTATTGTATCCATATAGGTATATGTTGCATAGAAAATTCACAAAATATCTAAATTAAAAAATTCTAGGAAGTTCTTATATGCTAATCCTTAAAGTCTATCATAGGGTAATGTTCTCTAATCAAACTTTATCTAAATCTCGTTTCCATGGTTATTTCTAAACATCCTCAAATACCAACTGTAACACCCCAACCCAAGAAGCCCGGAGATGATTCATTATTTTAATACATTGGTATGATTACAAGGAATCATGTCCCAAAATATTGATCAGTTTAGTAGTCTTCAAAAATAGATTACATAAAGGAACGTTACATTACACATTCAAAAATAATACAAAACATAAATAATCCATTGATAACTCCATTATTCCATTCGATTAACCCTACATATCAAACATAATATGATTCTTGAAATCCTCAGAAAATAAAATATTAGAAAGGGGTGAGCTCAGATGCTCAGTAAGGGTAAATAATTTAGTAGAGTCAATAAACATTTAAGGAATGATGTGTAATAAAAACAATAGACTTTTAAACATAAACATGAACATAATATGGAGAAAATAAATCAAGCATTACCATATAAATATTCACATGGATATTATACTAGTCTAATAATCACATGTAATAATAAATTTCATAACGAGGGAATGCCTAATGCCAGACATCATTACCACATCACCAAGGCCTTGTGCCAAAACTACAAATAATATTTTTGTCACGAACTTGTTCTAAGACACTAGTTTGTCTCATGAGACCTACCTATGCATCGAGGGGGATATAGAGGGCCCCACCCATCACTTACTATGTCCAATGCATTCCTCATATGAAAATATTGACACGTAACATAAAAAATCGTATTAAAACTAGCATACAAAATGTCAATATTTCATCTATAAACCATGAAGGGTATAACAATAGAAAATCCACATTCAAACATAACATAACTCATTAGATAAAATATGGAATATTGTTATAAGGACCCGACCTTAAACAAAACATAATATTGAATTAAATGAATAATTCACATTGAGGATCTTTTCAGGTTTAGAGTTTTAGAGAATTAGGACATAACTATTACATAAGATCCTGAATATTACATTTAGACACTACTACTCAGTATCCATTTTTTCATAAAATAAAAACTCTTAAAAATAAACATGTATAGTTCCATGTTTTATATAGCATGACTTTCCTTGATCCCATCCTTGACCCTATTCATATTTAAGTCCCATGGAAAGCATTTCAAAAACATGGGATGATCATAAAAAGCTCAGTAAGGGTTATAAAATAAGGAATTAAAACATTATCCCATCAATAAATACAAATCAATGAGACCATACTTTTCAATCATAACATACCTTACGAAATCATAAGATTTATGAATAACACACACAAATCATAAATCATAAAGGTTACTTATGGCATCCATATCAAACTTACATTTTAGCTATCACAGCTACATAGGGAGTTACACTTTGAATACCCATCATAGTATATTCCCTAAATTCTATTAGGAGAAACATTTACATTTACCTCAGTCATGTTACCCAATGCATTGGAAAGATATCTCGGGCTCACCCTCCCTAGGTTTATCACGAAAGCACTCGTATACGTAAATAATGCCCAAGAACCATAACATGATCATAACACATAACATAAGCATAAAGGAAAGATAACATTCCCACATTTCAATAATAAAATATCATTTCAAGATATTTAAATAATAAATCCATTCTCAAAATCATTTTCAATACAAAAATACGTAAAATGAGTATATGGTATTTATTTTTCCTTTTAAAAACATTTTGGCTTGTTAAGGAAGACAAAGATCAAATAATACTCGTGGCAGCGGAAAGGTCATTGTCACCGCTTACGTAAAAATAGAAAATTTTCTTTTTGTCATTTAGTAAAATGCTTTGTATAAAAATATTCCCTTTGAATAATATGAAAATTCAAAGGGGTTTATACACCTTATAAAATAATGTCGTGTATAAACTAAAAATGCCTCAATGCAATGAGATTGAGACGAAGTCCCTTAAAAAGATATTTTGAATATAAAATAGATCAATAATGTGAATTAAATATAATCACACATAAATAAAGTATAAATACATAAAAATTCATTATCACATAATCAAACAATGACATCAACAAGATAGAGAAGATCAACCCAAAGAATGGAAATTGGGTTAAGAAGTTCCCTTACCTCGTGTCCGACTAGACCCGTTCATTCTTTAATATCCTAAATAATAAACTTAAATTAAATTCTACTTGATTAAGAACCTTTTTAAAGTTTATTATACCTTTTATAACACTTATTACCATGTTATAAACATTATGAAATCATTTAAGTTAATAATACTCGTTTTGTCGATATTTGGTACTTGAGTCAAAAATGGAATTCTTATAATTACATGTTGTTCATGTGGTCAAAGGTTCATTATATCCAGAATTATAATAATTATTTAGATATCATATATATCATATATATCTATCATATACATGTATTTATAATAGTACATAACATTTGGAGGTAAGAAATGAAATGCACCGTTCATGGAGATGGTAAGTCGTACGTACGCATGAACGCTACTTTCATTTCTATTTCTTATTTTAATTGAAATAAAACATAATTATACATAGGTATATAATAATTTCAGTATAATATCATATATAATATCATTAAATACATCCTTTATACATCCCACATAAGGCATTAACGAATCAAATCACTTTGAGGGGGCGGTAGTCCGCACTTCCTCAAATGAGATTATCGTATTTACCCACTATGGAAACCATAAAAAAGTGATATAAATGGGAAGTATAGAATCATAAGGAAATCATAAACATAATATATATCATATATAAATACAGTTCCATCATAATGGCCACCTTGAGAGGTGCTTGGAGATATTTGAACAATCATCATTTCGTGAGGCACTAGTTTTCCATCCACGGAAACATTATGTTCTTCACCCATTAGATGGAGGTGTATGTAAGTTTAGTTCGAATACATATCATAACAACATCCTAGTATATTAAGGATACTGGTGTTGTTACAAAATAAAGTAATAAAAAGAGTTTAGGGGTTGGAGGAGTAAAATAAAAGAAAACAAATTAAGAGAAATTGTTACCTTTAATTTGGGTAACTCCTTTTGGTTTGAACCAAAGAACATCGTTAAGTTCCTTATGACTAAGGTATGGCTTCTAGGAGGAGGATAGGGATTTAGTAAGATTAATTGGTCAAAGTTAGGACGAGCCAAATTGCTTGAGAGGTGTGTGGAATTGGATAGAAATGGTCTCCTTTTATAAGGGAGAGGAGGGGCTCTTTAGGAAAGTGTGAAAACATTATTTTATTATAAACATATAATCGGTTTCAAAAGGTCCAAAAATAATTAACTATGAAGATAAGATGACTCATGGTAGAAATAAAATCTTCCTATCTGAATTGGACATGATTTGGATAATATTTTAATCATTATACTCTTATTATTTAAATAATTTATTAATGAGGTAAATACTACATCATTATTGTGTCATAAATAATTTATTTTATTTGATGTCTAAAAATTATAAAACAAATACTATGATGTGGGAAATATTTTTATATTTCCAATTAATATTTATATTTGAAAATATGACTTATATAACACCATATAAAAATTAATTACTAAAATATTTTTGTTAATGTCAATTTTTTCTTTACATTAAATTAATTAATCTAAAGTGTCATTATCATTCATAAGTGGCTCCATGGGGTCACAAAATCGTCCCAAGGATGACCATGGTCGGAAATGACTCATAAAATAAGGTTAGGATAAGTGTTAAGGTAATTTTTAATTATTATAATATTCTTTTAACCTTGAATTACCTTATTTACCTTTAACCGCGATAAATAAAAGTCAAAAGTTACTATTCACCAAAAATTATTTTCATCTTAATGAACCATATTTTAGTTCTTGATAACAACCATGTGTATTGGATTTTTGAAATTCAATTCACATAAGTGGTAAAATTTCATTTAAATGAAAAAGTCAGTTTTTTAACTACCACTAAGTGGTTTCACTATTCATCAAAAGTTGAAGTTTTTCAGAAAAATACCAAAAATTCAGCCTAAGATATATTTGATATTCCAAATTCAAAAATGATGTTTATTTTTCCAAATTCAAAACATAAAAGTGTCATTAATTAATTTTAAAATTAATTTCCGTTGTTAAAACAAATAGCATGTTTTTAAGAAACAATAACTATCAAAAGATTGAAACTTATTTGTGTCCAATTTCAAAGTTAAATTAATACCAATGACCAAAATTGGATTAAATGGTAAAAATATATACTAATTAAACTTTAAAAATAATTAAAAAGATAATCTAACCATATAAATAAATTATATTAAAACCTAGTTTTGAATTAAAATACAATATTTTCACTATTCATTAAAAAATGAACTTTATTGGAAAAATTCCAAAAAATTTACAAAAATTAAATTTTGATGTCTCCATTCTAAAGAAGGATTTTATTTGGTCATACAGAATGTATTAAATTAACAAAAACTATATTTAAATAGGGTTCTCCATTAAAAGGTGGTAAATCGACTTTTTAATGTAAATTATGCTTAAATTAGATTCATTCACATTTTAAGCCTCTAACTTTTTATTGGATAAATGTAAATACATTTGAAAAACAAGTATAATCATATTGTAGTTAGTTTTGTTCATTCCCACCAATACAACGGCAAGGAGTTAACTATCATTTAAAATAATAATATTATATTATTAGTGTGCAACGTAAGATTTCAAAGAAACTCGTTGTTGCGTATCGGGTACGCTATCGAACAAAGAAACCCTTCTAAAGGAAAATTAATATTTAATTCAAAAATATTAATAAATATGAAATATGTATTATTCTTTATTTTACTGGGATGTTACATCCTCCCCCCCCCCCTTTGGGAACTGTGTCCTCGCAATTTTTATTCACTTATCAAAATAAGTGGGGGAATTAATCCCTCATAGAATTTTTAGATTCCCACATTACCTCTTCAACCATATGATTTTTCCAAAAAACCTTTACCTGGTGAATTACCTTATTTTGCCACACCTACTCTCTACGGTCAAGAATCTGGACTGGTTGTTCTTCATAAGAGAGATTCACTTCCAACTGAACTACCTCTAAGCTCAAAATATGAGATAGGTATGACATATACTTTCTCAACATCGAAACATGAAAAACATTGTGTACCTAGGATAAACATGGAGGTAAATACACTCTGTACACAACTGATCCAACTTTCTCCATAATTTCATATGGTCCAATAAACCTCGGACTCAACTTTCCTTTCTTACCAAAACGCATCACACTTTTCCATGAAGAAACTTTGAGAAAGACATGATCACCTACCTCAAAAGAAAGATCCTTCCTCCGGTTATCTGTGTAACTTTCATGTCTTCTCTGAGCTGTTCTCATGTACTTCTAAATCAACTGAACTTTCTCTGCCATCACTTCTACCAATTCTGGTCC
Organism: Viscum album; assembly: GCA_963277665.1. Lineage (NCBI taxonomy): Eukaryota > Viridiplantae > Streptophyta > Magnoliopsida > Santalales > Viscaceae > Viscum > Viscum album. The sequence goes on from OY728148.1 coordinate 48,038,475, forward strand.
CATCAGCTTCCTCTCACATACTTTATCCCAAAATGCTGGAATTCGACAATGCTTTCCATATAATGCCTTAAATGGAGCCATCTGTATTCTGGAATGAAAGTTTTCATTATAAGAAAATTCAACCAAAGAAAGATGTTGGTCCCAACTTCCTTGTCAATCCATAGAACAAGCACGTAACATATCCTCCAAGGTCTAAATTGTTCGTTCTGACTGTCCATCTGATTGAGGATGAAAAGCTGTAAAAAAATTTAATTCACTACCCAATGACTTCTGAAGGCTTTTAAAAAATTTATAAGTGAAACTGGGATCATGATCAGATACAATGGAGAGCGTAACTCCATGCAACCTAACAATCTCTTTAACATAAAATCGAGCAAGTTGATCTAGAGAAAAAGTATCTCTAATTGGAAGGAAATGAGCAGATTTAGTCAATCGGTCAACTATAACCCTGATTGTATTATTACCTTGAGATTTCTTTGGTAATCCCACAAAAAAGTCCATTGATATATTTTCCCATTACCACTCTGACACCGGTAGAGGCTGAAGAATCCATTTTGGTAACTGCCGCTCTGCTTTAACATGTTGAAAAGTCAAACACTTCATAGTAAAATCAGCAATATCTCTTTTCATTCCCTCCCACCAGTAATACTCACAGAGATCTCTGTATATCTTAGTACCTCCAGGATGAACTGAAAATGATGAACTATGAGCTTCTCATAATAACTCATTCTTCAACTTTGAATCACAAGGTACACATAATATCTTTCCAAATCTCAAAACAAAATCATTATCAATGTTAAACTTAGACAACTTAACCTTGTGAACCAACTCTACCTTTTTGTGTAACTCACTGTCTTCTTTCTGTGCTTGCTTTAGTCTGTCTAATAGAGATGATCTCGCTAACACCTGATACAAAACAAAAGAATTTCCCGCACCAACAACTTCTATTCCATAATTCATCAAATCAAAAACCAAAGGATCTCGTTCCAAATTTAACATGGTTAATGAAGTATTACTTTTTTGACTCAAAGAATCATCCACTTTATTTGCTTTTCCCAGATGATAAAGGATCGTGCGATCATAATCCTTGATTAATTCCAACCATCTCCTCTGTCTCATGTTCAATTATTTCTAAGTGAATATGTACTTCAAACTTTTTTGATCAGTATATATTTCACACTTCACTCCATACAAATGATGCCTCCAATGTTTTAAAAAAAAACAGCAGCTAATTCCAAATCATGTGTAGGGTAATTTAACTCATGTGGTTTTAACTAATGTGAAGTATAAGCAATTACCTGATCATTTTGAATTAGGACACAACCAAGTCCTTTCAACGAAGCATCACTGTAGATAACAAACTCACCATTTCTGGAAGGCAGTTCCAAAACTGGAGCATTCACCAATCTTTTTTCAATTCCTGAAAACAATCATCACATTATTTTGTACAAATGAACTTATCAAATATTTGAGTTAACTTAGTCATTGGACTAGATAACCATGAAAAATTCTCAACAAACCTCCGGTAATAACCTTCCAAACCAAGAAAAATATGAATATTGGTTATATTTGAGGGTCTTGGACATTCTTCAACAACTTTTGTTTTAGCAGGATCAACAATTATGACATTTTTTTAAACAACATGACCAAGGAAAGAAATTTGTTGTAACCAAAACTCACACATGCTGAATTTCCCGTACAGTTTATTTTATTTTAAGGTTTGCAAGACAACCCTTAAATGACTTTCATGTTCCTCCTTACTTTTGGAATAAACCAAAATATCATCAATGAACACAACCACAAACTTATCCAAGAACTCACAAAAAAATCTATTCATAAGATCCATGAATATAGTAGGTGCATTGGTTAAAACCAAATTAATAACTACAAATTCATAATGGTCATATCTAGTACGAAACGCAGTCTTCAGAATGTCTTCTTCTATCACTTTCAACTGATGGTACCCCGATCTCAAGTCTGTCTTTGAAAAATACTGAGCTCCCTGGAGATGAAACTACTTCATTTAATGGACCAACATCTACTGAAGTAGTTTCAAAGGATTTTTCCACCACTTTATGTTTTTATTCTGGAAACTTTCCTTCCGTTGAGTTCTTTGTTGGACACTCATTTGCATAATGACCCATTTCATTGTACTTAAAACATTTTTCTTACTATAAATCAGATTTTGTCCTACCATTACCCTGATCTTCTTCTGTGTAATTATGAGCCTTATGCCCCATTTTACCACATAGGTAGAACTTACTAGAATTCAAAATACATTCCCTAGCATACTTTTTACCACAATTTTCACAAACTGTAAACTTAAGTTTCTTACAATCAAATTTTTTTGAATATTCATTCCCATTCACCTGCCATCTCAACCTCTTATTCTGTTGTTTGTCCAAGAATACTTGATCATCAGCAAACTCCATTTCCATCTTCTCCGCACAATGAACAAGTTTTTCATAAATTTTGAACTCACGAGAAGCTAAAGACCTTCGATACATTGGATATAATCCAGAGTAAAAACAGTTGATTTTAATATCAAGATCTCGTATGAAATTTGAAGCATACATTTCCAGTCAGGTGAATTTTTCTTCATAAGCAGCCACTAAGTCATCCTCCTACCTCAATTATAGGAATTGTTTTTCCATTATAATATGAACCACCTTAGGAAAATATTTTTCAAGAAACATACCTTTGAATTCATCCCAATCAAGAGCATCAATCTCCTCACTATCCCTGATATTTTTCACCATCGACCACCACTGATCAGTTTCACCTTGAAAATTGTAAACCGCAAGACTAACCTTTTGATTTTCTGAACAACCCAAGACATCAAAAATCTTCTCCAGTGCTTTAATAAACCCTTAAACTAGCACATGGTCAGATGATCCTCTGAATGATGGGGGATGTTGCCTCATAAAATGCTCCACTACTGACATGTTCCTCTATGGTTGATCTGGCTGATCTCATACATAGATACTACCACCATTTATAGTCGGAGTCAACTATTCCATCACTGCAACAAAATGTTCAGTTCCAATTATGACCATCTCAGGTTGCTGATTTGGAAGGTTATCTTCTTCCTGATGTCGTTCCAACATAGCAGCCCTGTTTCCTCTGCGGAAAATCATTCTAAACACAGGAATATCTTAGGCGAAGCAACATGGTAATCTATAAATGCTATATGATTTCAATATTAACATAAATTACTTTATTGATATTAATTTAACAATACCCTAACTCCTAATTTTATCTAAACCGACCTCTGATACCAACTATGAGGACCCGGCCTTAAACAATACATAATATTGAATTAAACGAATAATTCACATTAAGGATCTTTTTAAGTTTAGAGTTTTAGAGAATTAGAACATAACTATTACATAACAACTTGAATATTACATGTAGACACTACTACTCAGTATCAATTTTTTTCATAAAATAAGAACTCTTAAAAAGAAACATGTCTACTTCCATGTTTTAGATAGCATGACTTTTCCTTGATCCCATCCTTAACCCTATTCATCTTTATGTCCTGTGGAAAGCATTTCAAAAACTTGGGATGAGCATAAAAAGCTTAGTAAGGGTTATAAAATTAGGAAGGAAAACATTACCCCATAAATAAATAAAAATCAATGAAACCATACTTTTCAATCATAACATACCTTACGAAATCATAAGATTTATGAATAACACACACAAATCATAAATCATAAAGGTTACTTATGGAATCCATATTAAACTTACATTGTAGCTATCACAGCTACATAGGGAGTTACACTTGGAATACACATCAGAGTATATTCCCTAAAATCTCTTAGGAGAAAGATTTACGTTTACCTCTGTCATGTTACCCAATGCATTGGATATCTATCTCGGGCTCACCCACCCTAGGTTTATCACGGAACCACCCGTATACATAAATAATGCCCAAGAACCATAACATGATCATAACACATAACATAAGCATAAAAGAAAGATAACATTCCCACATTGAAATAATAAAATATCATTTCATGATATTGAAATAATAAATCCATTTTCAAAATAATTTTCAATACCAAAATACATAAAAAGAGTATATGGTATTTATTTTTCCTTTTAAAAACATTCCGACTTGTTAAAGAATCCAAAGATCAAATAATACTCGTGGTGGATGAAAGTTCATTGTCACCTCTTACATAAAAAACATTACTTTTTTTCGTTTAGTAAAATTCTTCGTATAAAAAGATTCCCATTGAATAAAATGAAAAGTCAAAGGGGTTTATACACCGTATAAAATAATGTCGTGTATATACTAAAAATGTCTCAATGAAAGGAGATTGAGACGAAGTCCCTTATAAAGATCATTTTGAATATAAAATAGATATATTATGTGCATTCAATATAATCACACATAAGAAAAGTATAAATACATAAAAATTCATTTATCACATAATCAAAGAATGACATAAAAATGAAAGAGAAGATCAACCCAAAGAACGGAAATTGGGTTAAGAAGTTCCCTTACCTCGTGTCTGATTTGACCCGTTTGTTGTTTAATATCCTGAATAATAAAATTAATTTCTACTTTCTTAAGAAACTTTTTCAAGTATTTTATTCCTTTTATATCACTTTTTACCATGTTATTAACATTATGTCATCATTTAAGTTAATAATATTCATTTTCTCGATATTTGGTACTTGAGTCAAAAATGGACTTCTAATAATTACATGTTATTCATGTGGTCAAAATTTCATTATATACAGAATTATATTCATGATTTAGATATCATATATATCATATATATCTATCATATACATGTATTTATAATAGCACATAACATTTGGAGGTAAGAAATGAAATGCACCGTTCATGGAGACGGTAAGCCATACGTATGCATGAACGCTACTTTCATTTATATTTCTTATTTTAATGGAAAAAAACATAATTATACATAGGTATATTATAATTCCAGTATAATATCATATATAATATCATTAACTCCATCTTTTATACATCCCGCATAAGGCATTAACGAATCAAATCACTTTGAGGGGGCGGTAGTCCGCACTTCCTGAAATGAGATTATCATATTTACCCACTATGAAAACCATAAAATATTGATATAAATGGGAAGTACAGAATCATAAGGAAATCATAAACATAATATATATCATATATAAATACATTTCCATCATAATGGCCACCATGAGAGGCAGTTGGAGATATTTGAAAAATCATCGTTTCATGAGGCGTTAGTTTGCCATCCACAAAAACATTAGGTTCTTCACCCATTAGATGGAGATGTGTGTAAGTGTAGTTATAATCCTTATCATAACAACATCCAAGTATATTAAAGATACTGTTGTTGTTACAAAAGAAAGTAATAAAAAGAGTTTAGGGGTTGGAGAAGTAAAATAAAAGAAAACAAATTAAGAGAAATCGTTACCTTTAATTTGGGTAACTCTGTTTGGTTTGAACCAAAGGTCATCGTTAAGTTCCTTCTGCCTGAGGTAAGGCTTCTAGGAGAAGTATATGGATATAGGGAGCTTAATTGGGTAGAGTTTTGACATGTCAAATGGATTGAGAGGAGTGTGGATTTGGATAGAAATGGTCTCCTTTTATAAGGGAGAGGAGGGGCTCTTTAGGAAAGTGTGAAAACATTATTTTATTATAAACATATATTTGGTTTCAAAAGGTCCAGAAATCATTAAAGATAAAGATAATATGGCTCATGGTCGAAATAAAATCATCCAATCAGACTTGGACATGTTTTGGATAATATTGTAATCATTATAATCTTATTTATTTAAATCATTTATTAATGAGGTAAATACTTCATCATTATTGTGTCATAAATAATTTAATTTATTTGATGTCTAAAAATTTAAAAAAAATACAATGATTTAGGAAATCCTTTTAGATTTCCAATTAATATTTATAGTCGAAAATAAGACTTATATAACACCATATAAAAATTAATTACTAAAAGATTTTTTTTAATGTCAGTTTTATCTTTACATTACATTAATTCATGTAAAGTTTCATTATCTTTCATAAGTGGATCCATTGTAACACCCCGAGCTTCCACGATATGCTTCTCATTCAATAATGCAATGGCTTGCATTGTACGCAACTTCGAGTTCTAAAACACCGCGACTAATCAAAGTAGCCATTATGAATAGTAATAACCACTTTTTAAAATTATATAAATTTTATATTTCAAAATGGACTTCATTTTTGGATTTGGAATATCGAAATTATCCTATGTTGAATTTTTGGTATTTTTCTGAGAACTTCTAATTTTTTATGAATAGTGAAAAATACTTAAAAACAACCTTTTTAATCAAAATAATTTATAGTGATAAATTATACTATTTAGTGGTTTTAAAGTATAATTAGAATATATTTTTACCATTTTATCCAATGTTGGTCATTAGAATTAATTTAACATTGAAATTGGACATAAACAATTGCCAATCTTTTGATATAAATTGTTTCTTAAAAACACGCTATTTGTTGTGACAGCGGGAATTAATTATAAAATTAATTAATGAAACTTATATGTTTGGAATTTTGTAAAATAGACATCATTTTTGAATTCGGAATATTAATTATAGCTTAGGGTGAAATTTTGGCATTGTTCTGAAAAACTTCAATTTTTGATGAATAGTGAAACCACTAAGTGGTAGTTAAATAACTGATTTTTCATTTAAATGAAATATTACCACTTATGTGATTTGTTTTTCAAAAATCCGACATACATGGTTGTCATTAAGAAGTAAAATGTGGTTCAATGAGATTAAAATAATTTTTTGGTGAATAGTAACTTTTAAGTTCTTAATCGCGATTAGAGGTAATTAGTGTAGTTTAAGGTAAAAATAATGTTTTAATAATATTAGATGAGCTTGACATTTGTCCTACTCCTATTGGATGAGTCATGGCCGACCAAGACAATCAATGGGTCAACTTGGGGACCCCATGGAGCCACTTTAGTTAGAAAATGACATAAATACCTTTTATTTAATGTTAAAGTAAAAAAAGACACAAACATAAAATGTTTTACTAAAACAATTTTTACATGGGGTTATACAAGTCATATTTTTGACTATAAATGGTAATTGGAAAGATAAAAATATTTCCTACATCATAGTATTTTTTTTATAATTTTTAGACATTAAATAAATTAAATTATTTATGACATAATTATGATGCAGCGATGACCTCATTATTTAACGATTTAAATAAAATGAGAAGATAATGTAAAATCCAAGGCATACACTTTTCCAAAGACTATTGTATGAATAGATTTCGAACCCTTATCACCTTAGCCTAGAATTATACAAGTGTGGGACCTTTATAATCCGAAAAGCATTGTATAATAGAATAACATTTCATTACTTTCCAAAAGTGCCCCTCCTCTCCACTTATAAAAGGCCCCCACCACTCCCACCTTATTCACACCTTCAAGAAATTTGGCTTGGCCAACCTCTGCCCAAATACTCTCACAACTTCCCCCTCTTACTCATAGAAGCCTCACTTTGGGCAGAACTCTTCCCAAGGAAGCCTTTGGCTCAAATCAAAAAGAGTTACCCGAATTTGAGGTAATGTCTTCTCTAATGTTGTTTTGTTTTATTTTTCTTCTCCAACCCCCTAAACTCTTTTTATTCATTTCTTTTGTAACAACACCAGTATCCTAAATATACTAGGATTTTGTTATAAGAATTATTCGAGCTACACTTACACACACCTGCATCTAATGGTTAAAGAACATACGGTTTCTGTGGATGACGAATTTCTACCTCACGAAACGATGATTGTTCAACACTCATATAACACCTTCAAAGGTGACCATTAAGATGTAACTATATTTATATATGATATATAATATGTTTATGTTTTACTTATTCTTCTGTATTTCTCATTTATGGCATACTTTATGATTTCTAATATGGGTAAATGCGATAATTTCATTTTAGGAAGTGCGGACTATCGCCCCCTCAAAGTGATTTGAATCGTTAATGCCATATGTGGGATGTATAAAGGATGGAGTAAATGGTATTATACACTATATTATACTGGAATTATATTATACATTTATATCATTATAATTTCATTCCATTAAATACGAAATAGAAATGAAAGTAGCATTCACGCGTACGTACGGCTTACCGTCTCCATGAACGGTGCATTTCACTTCTTACCTCTAAATGTTACGTAATATTATAAATGAATGTATATACTGTATATATATGATATATATGATATCTAAAGAATGAATATAATTCTGGATATAATGGATATTTCACCACATGAATAACTTGTAATTATAAGAATTTTATTTTTGACTCAAGTACCTAAGATCGACAAAACGACCGTTATTAACTTAAATAATTACAGAATGTTCATATCATTGTAATAAGTGATATAAAAAGGATAATGAAATTGAAAATGGTTCTTAATAAGGTATATATTAACTCTAGTTTATTATTCAGGAGGTTAAAGAACGGTTGAGTCAAGTCGGACACGAGGTAATGGAATTTCTTAACCCAATTTCTATTCTTTGGGTTAATCTCCTACTTTCAAATTATGTCATGATATTATTATGTACTATCTTGTATTTTTACATTATTTATGTGTACTTATAGTTAATACACATTATAGATGTACTTTATTTAAAAAAAATGATCTTTGTAAGGGAACTTCTTAACCCAATTTCAATTCTTTGGGTTAATCTCCTACTTTCAAATTACGTCATGATATTATTATGTCCTATCTTGTAGTTGCACTTTCTTTATGTGTAATTATAGTGAATACACATAATAGATCTATTTTATTTAGAAAATTATATTTGTAAGGGAACTTCTTAACCCAATTTCCATTCTTTGGGTTAATCTCCTACTTTCAAATTACGTCATGATATTATTATGTCCTTTCTTGTAGTTGTACTTTCTTTATGTGTAATTATAGTGAATACACATAATAGATCTATTTTATTTAGAAAATGATCTTTGTAAGGGAACTTCTTAACCCAATTTCCATTCTTTGGGTTAATCTCCTACTTTCAAATTACGTCATGATATTATTATGTCCTATCTTGTAGTTGTACTTTCTTTATGTGTAATTATATTGAATACACATAATAGATCTATTTTATTTAGAAAATGATCTTTGTAAGGGAACTTCTTAACCCAATTTCCATTCTTTGGGTTAATCTCCTACTTTCAAATTACGTCATGGTATTATTATGTACTATCTTGTAGTTATACTTTCTTTATGTGTAATTATAGTGAATACACATAATAGATCTATTTTATTTAGAAAATGATCTTTGTAAGGGAATTTCTTAACCCAATTTCCATTCTTTGGGTTAATCTCCTACTTTTAAATTATGTCATGATATTATTATGTCCTATCTTGTATTTGTACTTTCTTTATGTGTACTTATAGTGAATACACATAAAAGATCTATTTTATTAAAAAAATGATCTTTGTAAGGACTTCATCTCAATCTCCTTTCATTGAGGCATATTTAGTTTTATACACAACTTTATTTTATACGGTGTATAAACCCATTTGACTTTTACATTTATTCAAAAGGTTTTCTTTTATAATTATGTGATTTTTAAATTATTTCAAAAAAGAGATATTTCTCTCCAATATATGAAAATCTAGTGAAAATGTATACGTACTTAACGCAAGCTTAAAAATGTTTCAGAAAACCCGACTCTCGAGTGTGGTAGACAGGAAGGGATTGGGCGTGGACCCATCATGGCCTGTAATTAGTCGAGCAGTCTCAGAATTAGTTATTTTGTTTTCAGAAGCTTGCTTAATGTTTTCATAAAAACACTGGAGTATATTTGAGAAATTTTAAATGTAAGTATCTTCTAAAAAAAATGCATCGGTAGGTCTCATGAGACAACTAGACGTGGAATTGGCCGAGGCCCTTTCCCAATTTGATTTATGGTTTTGGCCGAGGCCTTAATCATTTTAGACGTCTTGGTCGAGGCCTTGAAAAAATGTTTCAGAATGTCTGGAATTATGCATTCCATCATTATGAAAGTAGTTATTGATATTGCATGTGATTATTTGACCAGTAGAATATCCATGTGAATAAGTAAATGGCATTATCTCATTTTACTTTTGCCATATTATGTTGAAGTTCATGTTTAAAAGGCTTTTGTTTTAGTTATACATTGACTTAAATGTTAATGTTTATTTATGAAAGCTTCCGCAATATTGTTATCCTTACTGAGCATCTAAGCTCACCCCTTTCAATGTTTTAATATTTTCTAGGATGTAAAGAAGTATTTTATGAATGACCTACAGGGATAGTCAGAAGAGGATATGAGTGTGGACTATGAAGACTTTGTTATTAGTTTTTTAATTTATGATGTAATGTAATACTTATGAATGTATCTAGTGTTTCCAAGGCTACTAAACTAATCGGTCTTTCGAGACTTGATCTTTTGTGATCATGCCAATGTTACGAAGTAATGCACCGACTCTGGGTAGCTGGGGTCGGGGTGTTACATCCATGGGGTCCCAAAATCGACCCAAGGATGACCATGTTCGGACACTACTCATCCAATATGGTTAGGATAAGTGTTAAGGTAATTTTGAATTATTATAATATTTTTTTAACATTGAATTACCGTATTTTCCTTTAACCGCGGTAAATAAAAGTCAAACGTTACTATTCACCAAAAAAATATTTTCATCTTAATGAACCAAATTTTATTTCTTGATAACAACCATCTGTATCGGATCTTCGAAATTCAATTCACAGAAGTGGTAAAATTTCATTTAAATGAATAATTCAGTTTTTTTAACTACCGCTAAGTGGTTTCACTATTCATCAAAAATTGATGTTTTTCAGAAAAATACCACAAATTAAACCTAAGATATATTTGATATTACAAATTCAAAAATGATGTTTATTTTTCCAAATTTAAAACATAAAAGTGTCATTAATTAATTTAAAAATTAATTCACGTTGTTAAAACAAATAGCGTGTTTTTAAGAAACAATAACAATCAAAAGATTGACACTTGTTTTTGCCCAATTTTAAAGTAAAATTTATTCCAAGGACCAAAATTGGATTAAATGGTAAAAATATATAATAATTACACTTTAAAACCAATTAAAAAGATAATCTACCCATATAAATAAATTATATTAAAACATAGTTTTGAATTAAAATACAATATTTTCACTATTCATTAAAAAATGAACTTTATCGGAAAAATTCCAAAACATTTACACAAATTAAATTTTAATTTTCTCATTCTAAAGAAGGATTTTATTTAGTTATATAAAATGTATTAAAGTAACCAAAACTAGATTTAAAGAGGGTTCTCCATTAAAAGGTGGTAAATCGACCTTTTAATGTAAATTGTGTTTAAATTAGATTCATTCACATTTTAAGTCTCTAACTTTTTATTGGATAAATGTAAATAAATTTTAAAAATATGTATAGTCATATTGTAGTTAGTTTTGTTCATTCCTTCCAATACAATTTCTAGGAGTTAACTACCATTTAAAATAATAATATTATATTATTAGTGTGCAGCGTAATATTTCAAAGAAACCCGTTGTGGCGTATCGGGTATGCTATCGAACATAGCAACCCTTTTAAAGGAAAATAAATATTTAATTCACAAATATTAATAAATATGAAATATGTCTTATTCTTTATTTACCTGGGATGTTACAACTATATTATAATAACTCAACCTTTATCAAGAATAATATTCAGTAAATAATGTTGACATAGTTGAAAATGATCAGTAAAATATTCTGAGAGAAATATCCCTTTTTGTGAAATCATTTAAAAGTCACACATTTATATTGGAATTCATTTAAAATATATTTTTGAATCAACGTATCCCATACCACTTTGAAACATTTTAAAGGAATTAACATTTTTAAACAATTATGTAAATATAAATAAATCTTTAAAACCATTTTGAAAACAGGGACATTAATGAGAACAATTTAGAAAAATAAATATTAAAAAACATTTAAAAGGATTTATTAGTTAAATATTACCATAAAAAATAATCTTGAAATTTATTTTATAAAACATGGACATGGATAATAAATAAGTCCCAAAAAACAATTACACATAAACAATCTTGTATAATAATGAGATTTAGGAATTAACCCTTACCTTGCAATTTTCTTTGGTCGAAGGTACATTCATCCTCATGTATAATGACAATAGTATGTTATTAAATTAAACCAAAACCATATTCATATTTATTATATCATACGTGATTAATTTATGACATTATACTAACCATTTAATAATGATTTCCATGTTAAATTTACATTTCGGGTAATAATCGTTTTCTTTATCGTACGTGTTTTAACTTGTTATTCTCGATCATATCATTTATATCCTGCTTTAAAAACTTATAGAATATAATACATGATTTATTTATAATATATATTTAGAATATAAATATTTATAATAGATATATATATGAAATGTAAAACGCCATTTATGGAGACGGTAGGTCGTACGTATGCATAAACGTTGTTTCTGTTTTCATATCGAATTGAAATGAAGTAAGTGATTGAGATATATGTAAGTACATATATATATATATATATATATATATCTCCAGTATAATTATTATTTCATATATTTCATACTTATTAATAATATATATTTTTATAATCATCGTTGAAAGGTGAACATGGAAATGAATCTCACCGCATCATTGAGATGGTAAGCCGTACGTACACACGAGCAATGATATCATTCCTTTAATGAATAAAAGGTGTGGAATTATATGGTATATTAATTGTACATATAAATTATAAATTTATATTAATTATTTTTATACATATTACTCTTCCTTATATCCATCCAAATAACATAGTGTTGAATAACAAATTTCACCATAGTGTGGAGATAGTAAGTCGTACGTATGCACGCATGGTGACATTATCATTCATATGATGGATAGAATAATGAGTATGGTTGTACCAAATTTATAATAACATCACATTATGTATAAGGTACCGAATTTATTATTTTGGTACGGAAATAACAATGAAATAGAAAGTGGAAGAAGAAAAAAACTTTGTAAGAGGTGATAAAATAATTACTTATTCTTTGGTGTTTCCTTTTAATTTGAACAAAAAGGAACCTTCTAATGGCATTATGATCATGTTAAGGCCTTTAGGTTTAAGTGAGGGAAGTTGGGAAGAGATTTTAGCAGGGGTTGGATGATCCAAATGGCTATAAAGGTGTGATTTTGAGAGAAGGGGTAGTACCCATTTATAATAGAGGTGAGGGTTACTTTTAGAAAAGTTTGAAATATTATTTTATTATAAAATCATTTTCGGCTTATAATGGTTTCAAAAAGATTTATTTCGAGGATAATATGGGTAGTGGTCACAAAAATTTCAACCAATAGGTTTTAAATAATTTTATATCACCTTATTCTCCTTATATTTTAGATTTAACCCTTAGTTAAATAGTTTAACTTTTACCATGTATTCTTGTATTATTATAATAAATGGTTAATAAACATACTATAAAATTATATGAGAACCTCATATGGTTAATTAATGAAAAAAAATCATTATATATGTTTTTTTGGACAAACCTTATATTTTTATACTGTTATATAATTTAATAAAATAGTATTTGTTTTAAAAACTCATTTATGTCAATTTTAACACTATTTAGTATTTGGTTTTTTGAAAGTCTTCAGTACTTTATTACTTCAAAAAAATACATTAAATCAATCTTCAAATAATATATTAACCTTTTAAAACTGATGTATGTCATGAAAACACTGAAATTATATTTATTTTAATATTTATAATACCATTTATTAGATTCATTCATTAATAAGGAAATTACTGTGTCATCATTGTGTCATAAATAAATATAATTATATAATTTATAAAAATTATAAATAAAATAACATGATGTATTAAATATTTTTATATTTATAATTAATATTTATAGTCTAATTTATCTTATGTATAACCCTATTTTAAAAATGTTTTAGTTATTAAAATTTGAATTTTACACATTTAACTTTTCTTTAAATAAAATAATAACAAATAAACTATTCTAATCCCTGTGAGTCAAAAAGGATCATATTTTATTCCTAAGAATTATTTTGGTCGAAAAAATGTAATCCAATAGAAATACGACATTTTTTAGGGTAATTATAACATCATTTACCCTTTAATTACCCTATTTACTTTTCACTTTGGTAAATAAAATTCAAAAGTTACTATTCAAAAAAAATTATTTTCATCTTATTGAGCCAAATTTTACTTACTGATGTCAACCATGTATCTATGATTTTTGAAATTCAATTCACAGAAGTGGTAAAATTACATTTTAAAAGAAAATCTAATGTGCTTAGAAGGCAGGTAAAAGACAGTAAAAAGTTCAATAAAATTTTATATATCTAAAATTATTATAAAATGACTCCAATGAATTAAATTGAACTTATTTATGTATTGTGTATCTATTTTTAATTAAATTAAATTTAAATAAAATAAATAATTATTTAAATAAAAGTTGTTTTTAAATAATAATGTAGTGTTTTTCTCTATACATCAAAAATTGATGGTTTTCATAAAAATAACAAAAATGTTACCTAATATAATATTCATATTCCAAATCCAAAAATTATTTCTATTTTACCAAATTCAAAATATAGATGTTGAATTAATTAAATTAAAATTAATTCTCATGGTCAAAACAAATAGCAGGTTTTTAAAAATTAAAAACTATCAAAATATTGACATGTGTTCATGTCCAATTTAGATGTGAAATTACTTATAATGACTTAAATTTATTAAATCATAAAAATTTTATCTAATTATAAATTAAAACCACTCAAATTCATAAATTAACTCTATAAATTATTTAGATTAAAAAAGTTATTTTCAATTAAAATTTAGTATTTTTCATTATTCATCAAAATATGAAAGTTATCTAAAAAGTACAAAAATTTTATCCGAACTAAATTTTTGTGTCCCATTTCTAATGAAGAATTTAATTTCACTCAACTGAATATATAATAGTTTCAAAAATTAGAATAAAAATATTTCTCTATTAAGTTGCAGAAAAAATGCAGCTTTTTGAAAAATACTTCTTTTATCTTATAATTTATATTGTCTTTATATTGTGTCTAAAAACAAATTATATGGATATTAAAATTATATAGAGTATATATAATTCAAAAGGTCATTAATACTATTCATAACTGCTTTTTGAATGGCTAGTTTGATAAGTTTTGGTGCGCTCGAACTCGGTGTTGCGTGTAGCGCAAGCAATTTAATTAATTTAAAGAGACAATGTACTATGAAATCCCAGTGTGTTACATATCATTTGGGAATCCTGTAACATAAATTTCATGTAGGTTGTTGAATTTTTTACACATTGGGATTTATCATTTCAGTTTCCTTGAAACTCCATTTTCTCTTTCTAATAACCAAATTGACATGATTAATGTGATTCTCATTTCTTTATTTCCAATTTATGTTCACAACAATGTTTTTATCATTGCAACCAAATTTCAGTATATCTACTTATTTTATAGGCCTCTATTTTAGGCTGTTAAATAAACAATAAAATATTCTTTTAGTTTCAATAATAAAACTGGAGGCATGAATTATGTGTCTCATTTTTTTTGATTCATATATACTAATGGATTCATGATAATTTTGTTTATAATCTAATAATTTGTTCTATTTTCATGAAAATAGTTCGTGGAAAATGTTTTATTCATAATAGTTTCTTCAAATCCACTCATTCTATAGTTTAATATTATTCATTTAACATTATATTTTTAACAAGGGTCCAACAATGGATACAATCACCATAGAAATGATAAATAGCTAAGAGAAACTTATAATGTATAGACCAAAACATAATAAAACATATCCACTATATTATGTTGATCAATTTCATAGATATGAGTTGCTTAGATGAAACATTGATGTAGGGTAGATGTTCCCTTGTTAAAGAATTAATGTAATCTTTATATTCACTTGGTGCATTGAAGATCTCATCAAGGTTCACATTATTGATCATTTGAAGAGTTAGATGGGTGATCATTATAAAGTTATTTTTTCACTCCAACTACTATACCATTTGGTTCATAATTGAGACTATAGTTTAAATTTCCAATGAAACTATTCATAGGTCAATTCCTCTAAATTCAAAACAGTTATTAATACAGAGGAATGCCATGGGTGATATTAATTATTTCAATAAGAATATAAAAATGTAATAAAAATATAATAGAATGAATATATCCTAAATGAGATGCACACCCTAACATTTGGATATATGGGTTTCAGTCTATTTTGTTCTTGTTTCATTTACTATTAAGATTTATAACCATACCATTAAAAAATATTGAAAAACTAAAAAATTGGAAATAAAGTGCAGGTAAATAAACTAAATTCATACCATTGGGAGTTTCAAACCACATTTTCAGATATCAAAATATTTATTCATTGGATGAAGATTGATTTAATAAAAAATATACCATTTTGAGGGTCATAAACCATAGGTGAATCTATGATCCATTAACTTTTTTATATGATGGAATGTATATTATTGTTAAAGAACCACCCAAGATATACATCAATAATTTTTTTGGATGTTATTTGATATTTAAGATTATCACTGGGATTTTAACTAATTATTTTCAGTCATAATCCACATAAATAAATTCAACCTTTTATGATACAAATTGAGACTCCATAAACCCCAAGTTCTAGATTTAGTGATTGAAATAAAATAATTACACATATTATTTTATGTTATGTGAGAAAAACCATGATAATCATGTGTATGATATAAATAATCATCAACATTTAATAATTAAATCTCACGTGTAATATGAAAATATCAAAACCCAATGGGTTAGTGTCTTAAGATATCATCTTCATAAACATGTTATTACAAATTACCCCTTCAAAATATCTAATATAATCTCTATGTCATACTTTCATCTACACATAGTCTAATAAATAATATAATATTAAATTGATAATAAAATAATAGGTGTGAAAAAAGGATTGTTATGTGAAAACATATCAAGGATTCATAATGGGTTAGATCACAAACATGTGATAATCATAAACATGGTAGATATATTTTTTTTAAATGACCATAAAATAATAAATGATATTCAAAAGAAATAATAGAACATTATATTACATAGAATGAGATTATAAGATCATTAAATTAGCAACCTAGAAACATGGAACATTTTACATGTCTTGTAATCATGTGAAAATAATCAAAAATTATAAAAATAAAATATCAAAATATATCTTATAATAAATCAATATGGAATAATTTTTTAGTGGATCATTCACATTTCCCTCTTTGTTTGGATAATTATTTCAACCCATCACTTTGTTTACAAATAAGTTCATTTTTCATGATTTCATATTTACGGTGTCACTAGAAATGTTTTTTATTTTAAAATATATTAATTATCTTATTAATCTAAATTTTATTTTGGAATGATAATAATATTACCATCATTTAAGATTTTTTACTTTGAAATATAATTCAATTTTTTATAAAAAAAATCACGAAGACTTCTTTAAGTGTTTATGCGATAGTTTAAGTTTTTGCTTAAAATATACCATTTATATTGATTATATATTAAGATAATGTGTCTATAATTGTGTTTTAATTATTCCATTTGGTATATAATATTATTATTTAACTTTTTTTTATAAAGATGTCATAATATAACTTTTTGTACTCTAAAAATTCACCTAAGTTGCTACAATAATTTATAGTTTCAACAGTTTATATATTTGGATAGCTAATTTATTTCTTTTACTAGATATGCTATAAATATTAAGATTAATCACATTCTAGTGAGTTGTAAATCTATGAACATATTATATATTTATTTAGTTCACATCTATGTATGAAAATGTAATTTTTATAGTCAATATAATATCAAAATATTTCAATGTTTTTTGTGAGCTACTGTTTTTCCATAATTTTGTTTCATTCATTTTAAAAATATATTTTGAGTGATTGAGTTTGGATTGTTTTTCTTCATGATTCATTGTAAATATGTTTAAATTTAATAAAAAAAGATCTTAATTTTGAATACTAAACATTTTTCATGGCTTTATAAATTCTATGATGGTTGTGAAGGTTAGTTGTTCCGTGTTTTAGAAGATTTTCATCACTACATTTGAACCCTACTTTTTAGTTAAATGTATAGTTAATGAAAAATAAATTGGTTACAATGTATGGTTCATGTAAAATAAAATTGAATAAAATGAAACCTATGCTAGTTTTTGGAATCATGTGGTCTATCCAAATTGAACCCTAATGTTGGTATAGTTTGTCACGACCTGACCCAACGGGGCTCGAGCTGCGACTCCCCAAGCCCGCCTACAATAGGCCAGGGGCTAGCGACCAGCGCCGAGTAGGCTATCACACACATGGGAGGCATTATCCTAAGGTGCCTGTACATACGCACCCACAAACACCTCCATCCAACAGTGCAGAGATATAGAAAACTGAAAAGTAAATGCATGTATACATTCTATCCCAAACCAGAGTACAACAGAAGTACAAAAAGGGAAAAATAGGGCCCACCAAAAGAAAACCGCAAAGTGCGTCCAGCCTACTCTGAAGAAGGGGAACTCTGCCACAACACCCGCCGGTAAGCTCCTCGACATAGCACCGGTAAAAACCCCGGTCAAACATGCTCACTAAGCTCCGTCTACTCCGGGTCCTCCTGGGACTCTGTCAAAAGGCATGTGGTCTGCACAAGACACAAACATGTGCGAGAAAAGCCCGTTCAGGGGTGAGTATAAACATACTCAGTAGGCACACCAAAAACCCAAAACCAAAGAGAGGAACTGAAAGGCAACAGTCTGCTCATCCCAGCCAGAGGGAACCCTGATGAGAGAGAAACTCCATATCATGACCATCATCGGCTAAACACAACTAATCATCTCAGCTCAAGTGTATGCCCATACATACACCTTGAACAATCCAGATATACTCAGCTCACGCCACAAATCCACAAGAGGTACCGACCTCATCACCAGCAACTGTCCACAACCAGGAGAGTACACCACACGAACACTATCATCCCAGATGGCACTCATCTGAGAGATTCACTCCATCAAGTTTCTCACAAACCTCTCAGATTCCCACCCGAGAGATCATGCTCGTCGGATAGCATCACTGAGGAAAACTCACTGAAACAACATAACCACCCAACTCCTCAGATACGGGATCACTCCTAGGGTCCGCTAGGGGATACCAAAACCCACTCAAGTAGACGAAGATCTCACAGATAGGGGATCACTCCCAGGATCCATTGGGGGATACCACAACCCAATCTGGCATTCGTAGTTCTCACAGATAGGGGATCACACCCAGGATCCGCTGGGGGATACCACAACCCGATCTAGCATTCGTAGTTCTCACAGATAGGGGACCACACCCAGGATCCATTGGGGGATACCACAACCCGATCTGGCGCTCGACAGAAGCACATCACTCAGATAGAGGATCATCGCCCATATAAAGGTGGTCACGATGATACCGGAACCCTATCTAGCATAACTCGTGATGTGGGGGATCGAACTGACGATGCCACAACCCTAGCGAAACCACGTGCTGAGTAGAGGATCACATAACCAATGATACTGTAACTCTAATATACACCTCATGCTGAGTAGGGGATCGTATACCTGATGATGCCACAACCCTACTGAGCACGGCCCACTGTGTAGGAGATCATATTTCCGATGATGCCACAAACCCTACGGGGTTAACCTGCTAGATAGGGGATCGCCACCCGTGAATAAGCGGTCACAGCGATACCAATAACCCGATCTAGGGAAAAGATGCTAGAGGATTCCGCTCCGAGCCCACCGGAGGGATGCCACAACTCTAACAGTTTAAACATCCCATCGAGAGGATCACAAACCTATACGAAGGTTGTGATGCCACACGAACCCTCATGGAAACGAACCAAGGGAGTACCCTCAACCACTGCTGGTCCAAAATGTCGCTAACCTGAGCGACTCGCAACAATGCCACACTGCGCACATCCACGGCAAAAACTGAGGCCATCATCGCGATCTACGCGGAAAAACACGCAGTATAGGTTGCTTACTCACCCGAAACGGAGCACCGGTGAAAAATGAACTATTCACCGTAGCTAGCTTGTTTCAGTCCCACACAACGATCCTAAAACCCATCAAGTGGACCATACCACGACAATCCCCTCGAAAAAACAAGTGGAATCGACTACTCGCTCGTCCGAAACGGATACCCGGTGAAAAAGGTACAATTCACTAAAGTCAGCTCGGGTGGGGCCATGCCTCGATTCTGATACTTATCAAACGGATCGCACCATTACGATCTTCTCAGAAAAACACACCGGATCGACTATTCATATGCCAAAATCGGACTCCTGGTGCGAAAGCTGCATTTCTCCGCAAACGCCAAAACCCAACCTCGTGGGGACCACACCCTGTTCTCAGTCCCAACACCCGGAAACCATCTCAAAAGGTATGTTGTACCATCATGGTCTCAATGCCACTGACATCACGTCATTCGGACACTCCGGGTAGAAGTTACAACGGCCCGAAGTCGTAAAATAATAGAATATTATTATTTTATACGACATTTCTAACTCCCGGACCATGATCCCAAACCATAAAATTCTCAAAGTTAGTTCAAAAGGTCCGTCTTGACGCAAGGAGCGTGTTGCCACAAACAGATCACAAATCGGAGTTACGGTTTGCGAGTTACGAGGGTTTAAAGAACCCCCGGAAAATCCTGGCCGGACCACCGCCAGCCTCGCCGGAAACCTCCGTGTCGCCGCCAGATTCCGCCGCGCCGCCGCCGCCGCCACCGGATTCCGCCGCGCCGCCACCGCGCCACCATTGTGCCTCGCCATATTCCACCATGACCGCCGCCGAAATCCGGGTTTTCCGCCGGAAAACTTCCGGGAACCCCCGGGAGCACCCCGGTGCTACAAAAACATATCTGAAACATGTTTCGGAAACCTCGGGACCCGAACTATACAACCCTTATAAATATTTGAAGAAAAACAACAAAAAATGGGATCTGGGATTTTCAAAACGTAAAACGCCTACCTCACGGGCGAAACGTCGAAGCTTCGGGTGCAGATCGACGTCGGCGACGCGCTGGAGCTCGATTTGCCAACGATCTGCGTCGAAAACGGCTGACGGCGGCACCCCTGTGGCTTGTTCGTCGAAGGAGAAAGGGGAGAGGAGGTGGTGGCCTCTTTCTGCGCGTAGGTGGTAAGGGGGGGAGGGATGAAATGTTTTTATTTTTATTTTTATTTTTATTTTTATAAGATAACTCATTTTCACGCCCCACCAACTCGCCTCCGTCCCGGCACCCGATGCAAACAAAGGTAAGGTCACCCCTAGGGTAAACACGTTGTTCTGAATGCAACAGCGGACTCTGATTTGCGATCCGAGACTCCATTCAGAAGTTATTCGAGCCGATGCTCGTAAACCAACTTTTCCAGTTATTTACAAAAATACCCCTCGTGGCGTTTCTCACCGCAGGCCCGCGCCCGTAATGTTTACACCTCGACTAGAGTAAACGGCACGTTCCGGACACAACCGTGCCCTCAGATTCCCGTTCTGAGCTACCGTTTAGGAGATATCACACCCCTCCACGTGCATAATATAAAAATACTTAATATTTTTATAAAATTACTTCTGGGCACACCGGGCCTCAGAATCGCACGCCGTCTTCACGCCTAGCTCTAGAATTATTCATAGAAATATTCCAAAGTCTGACAGGGCTAGAAACCTGAGTCGCTACATCCTCCCCCCTTAGAACTTTTCATCCCCGAAAATCCCTAAGCTCAAGGGAAGTGACTGGACTCTCAACTGGGTCTCACACACCAGCGAGTTCACCAACAAACACCCATGCCCAAACACATTAGTCAAAGGGACTCATCCACCACACCTCAACACTATCTGCTTTGGGCGGCACTGACTCGCCCGCACGGTTTTAATCGCGTCACAAAAACGCGTCTCGGTGGGGGAAGGATCCCTCTATCGAACAACACCCACACAGGGTCTTACCAACGCCCTGAAAAAAACTCGATCAAGCAATGGAAAGGAAATGGTACCGCTAAACATTGTCTAAAAAACTACTACAGAAAGTAGAAAGGACACAAGGAGTACCTCTATCCATCCGCGGTTCCTCTGGGTCCACAGCCTCCATGGCATGCAGCTGTCCTCGCCCTTGGCCACCAGCTCCCTGAGCTTGGCGTGGACCACCTGGGGGTGGGGGTGGTGGAAACTGGTACCGCCTACCACCTCCTCCTGCTACACCCGCTCCGCCGCCACATCTGCCACCCTGAAGACCTCCTTGCTCGAGATGCTATCTCTGCCAAGGTGGTCCATCGACCGACTCCCTCTCAACATCACGACGAGTCGGACAATCTCTAGCACGAAGTCCCCGACCATCGCAAGCATAACACCGCCTCTCCTACAGCTGACCAAAACTGGCTTATGCACCCTGTGAACCCTGAGCCTCAGATCATATATCCTGGGGTCACCTCCTGAAACGTCGGCCATGTCCAGACCCCTGAGTCTGTCGTCGGCTACCAGATGCCAACGTCTCAGCTCTCACGTGCCCATCACTAAAAGGGGGAATCTGCTCATCCAGAAAGCTCTCCACCACCAGCGCTCGCTCCAGCACTCCAGGATAGGTGGGCAGGCACAAGGAAACCACACCTACTCGGATGTCTCTACGTAAGCCCTGCTCGAAGGTCTGATCCCTAAAGAACGGGTCTCAATCCATATCCAGGGAGTAGCACTAAAGGTCTGTAAACCTCGCTGAGTACTCTAACACGGTCATGCCATCCTGTTGTAGCTGCAGAATCTCCTGGATCCGCACTGACCTCAGCGTCACCGGATAGAACTCCTCCCTGAAGAGCCGCTCAAACTCTTCCCCTATGAGCATCTCCTCGTCATGGGACTGCGTCACCAGGCTCCACCATCGCCCTTCCAAACCATGCAGAAGTCTCTCCACAAGGACCACCATATGATCTGGAGGTGTCCTCACTAGGCGGAAAACTTGGGTGACTCCCTCAAGCAAATCACCAGCTTCCTGAAGATCTGGATCACCCCAGAACCTCAAAGGCCATTGCCTCTGGAACTCGTGCAGCGCACTCAGCCTATGTGCAACCTCGTCCTGCACTGCCGGCACAACCAGCTGCTCAACAGGTGGTGGCTCAGCTGGTGGACCACCTGGAGGTCCAACCTCAGAACCTGCGCCCTGGTCCACAGCCTCTACACGCGGCGGATCGTCACCAAAATCCTGTTGCGGAACCCTCGCTGGCTGTCATCATGGATCCATCCTGAAATACATTCAAGACGCACCACAGTCAATGAGTATATCTGGAGAGATGACTCATGAAGGACAAGTAAAAACCCAAAAACCCAGTCCTATATGATGCATGTACCATTTTTTCCTATGACCAGTATACGAATGTCCCAAGTCGAAAGGCAGGTTATCAGAGTCCAGGTGTATGGATACGTCGGCCGCCGCACCAACACTGGAGTCCCTGGCCTGAAAGCCGAACTCGAAACATCCTAACACTGCTGCTATGCAACCCAAACCAAAATCACAGCTAGAATAGCTACGCTCTGAGATCCCAAAGGTGGAACCTCCTCTGATACTACTCTGTCACGGCCTGACCCAACGAGGCTCAAGCCGCGACTCCCCAAGCCCGCCTCCAATAGGCCAGGGGCTGGCGACTAGCACTGAGTAGGCTATCACACACATGGGAGGCATTAGCCTAAGGTACCTGTACATACGCACCCACAAACACCTCCATGAAACAGTGTAGAGATATATAAAATTGAAAAGTAAATGCATGCATACATTCTATCCCAAACCAGAGTACAACAGAAGTACAAAAAGGGAAAAATAGGTCCCACAAAAAGAAAACTTCAAAGTGCGTCCAACCTGCTCTGAAGAAGGGGAACACTGCCACAACACCCGCCGGTAAGTTCCTCGACACAGCTCCGGTAAAAACCCTGGTCAAACATGACCACTAATCTCTGTCTGCTCCAGGTCCTCCTGGGACTCCGTCGAAAGGCCTGTGGTCTGCACAAGACACAAACATGTGCGGGCAAAGCCCGTGCAGGGGTGAGTATAAACATACTCAGTAGGCACCCCAAAAACCCAAAACCAAAGAGAGAAACTGAAAGGCAACAGTCCGCTCATCCCAGCCAGAGGGAACCCAGACGAGAGAGAAACTCTATCTCGTGACCATCCTCGGCTAAACACAACTATTCAGCTCAGCTCAGGTGTATTCCCATACATACACCTTGAACAATCCAGATATACTCATCTCACGCCACAAAGACACAAGAGGTACCAAACTCATCACCAGCAACTGTCCACAACTAGGAGAGTGCACCACACGAACACTGTCATCCCAGATGACACTCATCCGAGAGATTCACTCCATCGGGTTTCTCACAAACCTCTCAAATGCTCACCCAAGAGATCACTCTCGCCGGATAGCATCACTGAGGAAAACTCACTGAAACAACATAAACACCCAACTCTTCAGATAGGGGATCACTCTTAGGGTCCGCTAGGGCATACCAGAACCCACTCCGGTAAACGAAGATCTCACAGATAGGGGATCACTCCCAGGATCCGCTGGGGGATACCACAACCCAATCTGGCATTCGTAGTTCTCACAGATAGTGGATCACACCCAAGATCCGTTGGGGGATACCACAACCCAATCTGGCATTCGTAGTTCTCACAGATAGGGGATCACACCCAGGATCCGTTGGGGGATACCACAACCCGATCTGGCGCTCGACAGAAGCACATCACTCAGATAGAGGATCAGCGCCCATATAAAGGTGGCCACAACGATACCGGAACCCTATCTTGCATAACTCGCGATTTAGGGGATCGAACTGAAAATGCCACAACCCTACCAAAACCACGCGCTGAGTAGGGGATTGCATAACAAATGATACTACAACCCTACTATACACCTCATGGTGAGTAGGGGATCGTATACCTGATGATGCCACAACCTTACTGAGCACGACCCACTGTGTAGGGGATCATATTTCTGATGATGCCACAAACTCTACGGGGTTAACCTGCTAGATAGGGGATCGCCGCCCGTGAATAAGTGGTCACAGCGATACCAAGAACCTGATCTATGGAAAAGATGCTAGAGGATCCCGCTCCGGGCCCACCAGAGGGATTCCACAACTCTAACAATTTAAGCATCTCATCGAGAGGATCACAAACCTATACGAAGGTTGTGATGCCACACGAACCCTCGTGGAAATGAACCAAGGGAGTACCCTCAACCACTGCTGGTCCAAAACGTCGCTAACCTGAGCGACTTGCAACAATGCCACACTGCGCACATCCACGGCCAAAACCAAGGCCACCATCGTGATCTACGTGGAAAAACACGCAGGATAGGCTACTTACTCGCCCGAAACGGAGCACCGGTGAAAAAAGAACTATTCACCGAAGCTAGCTCGTGCGGGGCCCACACAACGATCCCGAAACCCATCGAGCGGACCATACCATGGCGATCCCCTCAGAAAAACAAGCGGAATCAACTACTCGCTCGTACGAAACGGACACCCAGTGAAAAAGGTACTGTTCACCGAAGCCAGCTCAGGTGGGGCCCATGCCTCGATTCTGATACTCATCGAACGGATCGCACCATTGTGATCCTCTCGAAAAAACACATAGGATCGACTATTCATCCACCAAAATCGGACTCCTGATGCGAAAGCTGCGTTTCTCCGCAAACGCCAAAACCCGGCCTCGTGGGGTCCGCACCCCGTTCTCAGTCCCTACACCTAGAAACCATCTCAAAATGTTTTTTGTACCATCATGGTCTCAACGCCACTGACGGCACGTCATTTGGACACTCCGGGTAGAAGTTACAACGACCCGAATTCGTAAAATAATAGAATATTATTATTTTATACGACGTTTCTAACTCCCGGGCCACGATCCCAAACCATAAAATTCTCAAAGTTAGTTCAAAAGGTCCGTCTCGACACAAGGAGCGCGTCGCCGCAAATGACTCACAAATGGGAGTTACGGTTTGTGAGTTACGGGCGTTTAAAGAACCCCCAGAAAATCACGGCCGGACCACCGCCAGCCTCGCCGGAAACCACCGCGCCGCCACTGCCGCCATCGGATTCCTCCGCGCCGCCACCGCGCCTCCGTTGTGCCTAGCCGGATTCAACCATGGCCGCCGCCGGAATCTGGGTTTTCCACCGGGAAACTTCCGGGAACCCCCGGGAGCATCCTGGTGCTCCAAAAACAGATCTGAAACAGGTTTTGGAAACCTCAGGACCCAAACTATACAACCCTTATAACGATTTGAAGAAAAACAACAAAAAAACAGGATCTGGGATTTTCTAAACATAAAATTCCTACCTCGCGGGTGAAACGCCGAAGCTTCGGGTGCAGATCGACGCCGGCGACGCGCTGGAGATCGATTTGCCGACAATCTGCGTCGAAAACAGGTGACGGCGGCACCCCTGCAGCTTGTTCGTCGAAGGAGGAAGGGGAGAGGAGGTGGTGGGCTCTTGCTGCACGTAGGTGGTAAGTGGGGAGATGAAATGTTTTTATTTTTATTTTTATAAAACAACTCATTTTCACGCCCCACCAACTCGCCTCCGTCCCGACACCCGATGTAGACAAAGGTAAGGTCACCCCTAGGGTAAACACACCATTATGAATGCAACGGAAGACTCGGATTTGCGATCCGAGACTCTGTTCAGAAGTTATTTGAGCCGACGCTCGTAAACCAACTTTTCCACTTATTTACGAAAATGCCCCTGGTGGCGTTTCTCACCACAGGCCCGCGCCCGCAAAGTTTACACCTCGCCTAGAGTAAACGGAACGTTCCGGACGCAACTGTGCCCTTATATTCCCGTTCTGAGCTACTGTTTAAGAGATATCACACCCCCGCCACATGAATAGTATAAAAATACTTAATACTTTTATAAAATTAATTCTGGGCACATCGGGCCTCAGAATCGCATGTTGTCTTCGCGCCTAGCTCTGGAATTATTCATAGAAATATTCCAAAGTCTGACAGAGCCAGAAACCCAAGTCGCTACATAGTTATATGCATGTTGCTGCCATAAAATATAAAACGGATGCTACTACAGTCATATTATAGATAATTGTCAAAATGTTGTTGCTGGTTCCATAAGAATAATAGATAATCTGAAATATGGGATGGTAACATCATCAGATGTATTGTAGTTTAAATGATAAAATGATTGTGTATTATGTTTTAAAAATAGAGCTTTAAATAAAGTGTATATTGGTGAAATGAGCACACAGAATCATCATGCATGTTGTAAAGTTCTTGACAACAAAAACAATGAATCCTATAGATAATACCATTATTGTTCACCATACGCACTTATAATTGAATAAGAATTTCCATCATGAATACATGATCAATTGGAGTATAATAAAAGGTGTTATCATGATGTACTGAATCCGATTTAAGATGTTTGGATATAAATTATCATGTGAAAGATCATAGTATGAAATTTTACATTTATATAGGATCCCATGTCACATAGTGTTTCTCTAAAAATATGAGAAAATATTATGACTTATACGAACTGTAGGCTTATTCTTGTATACTAGACACTAAAAAAAGAGAATTCAGCAACGTCATACATGATCGATGATTATGAATTAAGTGATTAATAAAATCATTGGGATACATTTTTTACACTTCTTAAAAACCCATGTATATGCGATCATGGGTCTCGAATGATACAACACATGACACACAATATTACTTCTCCGTGATTTTAAAGACCAGTTAAATCATGTTTCCATTCCCAATGAAGATACTTTAATAATGTTGGAGAATACATTATGTGGATACAACACTCTATGTAAGATCTATACATGTGTATCCTAATCCTACATGAGTATGAAGATGCTAATTATTTCTTGGAAACATCTAAACTTTTCTTCCTCATTTTTCCTTGTACACTATTTTAAGATCATAAATATAAGAGGAATAATATATCCCAATGGTTTATTGGGAATGAATAATTTAAATGATGTTTTATCAATAAATAATATCTTAGAGTTTATATTAGTTTCAGTAAATTAATTTTCTCAATTCTTGGTATTATAAGCTGCTATATTTGTATCTAGATTATTTCAAATTATTTATTTTTTGGATAATTTATCTAAATTAATGTGGATTCTTATGTATGATTTTTAAACGATTTTGGTATTGTTTTTATAGATAAAAATTATTGAATTATTTAAAAATCATTTTCCCATGAATTTAGAGGACTCAGTGTGATTTAAATTAAAATATTTGAATTTATATGCAGATGATAATAATAGTTTTAATGGATTATATTAGTTGTGTTAAAAGAATATTTGAATGATATTTCAATCTATTTCATAGGAACAGTCAATTTAAATTTTCAAATTTCAAAAGAATTAATTTTTTATGGAGTTTATTAGGATGCAATTAACATAAATAAATAGAAGGAAATAGTGGTATGTTTTTTATAGAGAAGTTTGTGGTGTATATTGACTCAACTTATTTTCAAATATCTTAAAGATGATGATCCACTAATACGTTTGGGTATTTATTATATATATATATACCTAGATAGTTTAATATATGATGATGAGTTGATATGTAAAATAACTTTTAAAAAAATGTGCTGAAAAATATTCATTATGATGTTCGACATTTTAAATAGATAACTGAAATAATATATAATTCAATTATTCTCTCACTATTTGAAGAACAAGAAGAATAATACAGCCTATTAAAAGTAAGGAAAATATTATCCTATAATTTCTCAAAGGAATAATGAAGCCTACATGACATTGGAAATTATTTTTATTCCAACGTACCTTATTAACGATCAACTACATCTATTAGTTTTTGCTACAACTATGAGATCAATTAGTATTCAACTTATACATCTAATCTTTTTTCATTGACTTTTTGATTAATCATACTTAGACATGGTGGAGTAGAAGATTATCATACTAAGATATGATATTTCGGTTCCCTAAAAAGTACTGGAAGTCCCTTTAAAAGAATTGTGGCAAGGTATCAACTGCATACACTTTATCATGAAGGTCGCCGAAAAAAAGACATGCTTTGGAAAATCACCAAATTCATGTAGATAGAATTATTGGAGTGTTCTAGGTGATTTCCATGTCTTGAACCACTATATATTATTTTTTCATGTTATTATAATTGTTTATTTTATATTTTATATTTTTATTTAAGAGAGAATGAAATAGTCTCTTTAATTTGAGAGGGATGTTTGGAATTTATCAATATTTCTAAAATGACAAAATTAACCCATATTGTAATGACCCAATGATTTCTATAGAAATTTCATTCTTATAATTATGACATAAATTTACTTTAAAACCAAAAATAATTAATTATTAAGTGTAATTTTACCTCTAACCATAAGTTTTCCACTTCTGTGTTTGGAATTTTGAAAATCTGACATACACGGTTGCAATCAGTTAGTAATTTGGAGTCTGATAATAAAAACATAATTTTTGATGAATAGTATCCTACCCTTATGAATAGTAACATACCCTTTTGAATAGTTATATACCCTAATGAATATTAACCTTACCTATGATTGTATAAAAATAATATTCGAGTGAATGTATGTTGTGCCTATATTTTAGAATATGTTAATGAATATTTTAAAACTAGGTTTTCATTATGATTTTAATTAAATATTAAATTAATCATATATATAAAACTATTTTTATAAAATGTATATCATTTTTGGATTCTACACGTTGAGAAATGGTTATGGTGAATTTTTCTGATTTTTCGAAAATACATGAATTTTTTATGAATAGTAAAACCTGATAATTAAAAAAAATGCTAAAACCTGAATTTATGCATCACGCATAAGTCATGGATGATTTAAATGGCCATATGATATAACTCACATGCATTTTTTACTATTCTTGGTCATGGAATACATACTATTTCTAGTCTTGTTAATATATAATAAATTAATGATTAATGTAATATAAAAACTCTCCTTTTCTACACTATAACCCCCCCCCCACTCCCTATTCTTTTCACAGTAATCAAGCCTTGTGCCTTGCCAATATTCTTCCCAAATATCTCCCCAAGATCCACCCCCATGTCAAAAATCCCCTAGTCTCTTCAAAATACCAAAACATATTCCCTTAAGAGGTTCTCAAAGGATGCAAACTCAATAGGTAAATTCCTCATTGCAATTCTTTTATTTCTTTTATGTTCTTTATTTTCATGTTTTTTCCTCATCTCCATTCACCATAATGGTATGATAACTCCATTAATATACATTTACTATAATTCTATTATTCTAATGGGAAATTTCATTATCTTTTATCGATTCCTCGTCGATTATTTGAAATAAATAAAAACACTGCTTGATATGTGTTAATTTAGCACATTAAAGGACAATGATTATATGTTTCTATTATCATATTTAATTATGGTCATGAAACCATTTATGTTATGGTTTAACTAAATTATTATATATGTAATATATCCTAGTTAAGGTTCTATAATCATTTTGAACAAATGATATTAATTTATAAAACAAAACATGTTCATTATAATCAAACCCACTGATTAAACAAAATGGTTATCACTAAGGTTTTATATAATATTTCTACTTCACTATAAGTAAAATATTATATTTTTAACCATTTAATCTCTTATATGTCCACTAATAACATTAAACTTCAATTTTGGGCAATCACATTCATTATACATGTTTATCTAAACATAAAATGGTCATTAAAACCAAGGATGCAAAACATACCTAAACAATGAAATTGGAACTTATGACCAATCAAAAATTTATTAAATGAACTAAAAAGGGATACAATAAATAAATTAATTATAGAATATGTACTGGAATTATTTATTAATAAACCCGATTTTTTTCAGGTCATTAATAAAAAGTGAAGAACACCGCCTGACTTAATGTAATGGATCCCCTCTATCCAAATAAATTTTTTCCATTTTCAAAATGCCGCTATTAGGGTTAGAGGTAAACCTTATATTTCAAAAGATCACATTACAAAAGTTCAAAATATGTGCCTATCCAAAAATTGAAATCCCTAATAACAACATTCAAGAAAAAAACTCATACCCCATGTGAATCTCGAGTCACATGCCTACCTCGAGTCGCACACCTATCGCCTCCAACATCATGTCCTTCCACCTCCCCCATCATCACCTTGTTGGAGTGACCTACCAGAATCCCCATTGCCATCATCTTCATCTTCACTGATGTCCCGGAGTTTCGCATTATAATTTTCACTTTCATTGACACCAAACTAGTTCCACAATCGTTGTCATAAACCAAACACCACATCAGTCAACCAGAGAACGTCACAGATCATCGAGTCATCATGAAATAATGAAACTTTCCTGCATCCCTCATCACCAAAACACATAAACAAACAGCGTGACTATATCATGAACATCACACACGGCCACCTAAGATAACTAAAAACATCATCAAATGATAAATCATAAGAAACATTGTAACCACAGAAATCCACCATATGTCATTCCATCTTGGACCTCTAAATGATCCTTTGATAAATACCAAAACTCTAATTTTATTTGATGCACCCAACAGTCCTAGAAGGAAGAAATGGACTAGGGAGAAAGAGTAGGCAAGAGTGGCAGAGAAGTGGAAAGTTCAAGAAAAAACCGACAAGAAACGAGAGATATAAAAACTGGGATTGAAACCCTAAGGAAAAAACGGAAATTGATACCAATAACCAGAAGAAATAGGATCGTAGAAGGGTGAACAGGGATTCAAAACCCTAATATGAATATGGTATTGAAGCCCTAATGATGAACCCCAAACAAATGAATAGAAACCGAGGAAGAATAAATTGAATTGGAGGATTTCGTGTCACCCTTACATCCACCACTATAGTCCCAAAACAATCATAAAAACCAACACACCCAACCAAGTTGGAGTTGTATGTGTCATACCAGATTGGTAGAGCATAGATATAATAGAGGAAAATGAGATAGATTCATGAACCTGAAGAATACTATCCTAAGAGGATGAAGACCAAAGAAGCCAGAGGAGAAACGACCCATCACCTCGAAGTAGACGGTTAAATAATGAATAAGTCGACAGATGAAGATAGGTACATCGATTTAGGGAGAACCAAAACCCTTGGTGGGAGAGAATGACACCAAGAGTAGAATATGGAGCCAAGAGTGGAGCCGGATGAGTGAGGCTCTTTTCACTTGAGTCTGATCCCCTTTATTTCACTATAATTCAAGAATTTATTCTATGTTATACCATTTATTGTATAATCCCAAATGATGGGGTATGATTTAAAACCTCCCACAAACTTCTCTAGTTATTTATAAGTGATCAGAAATCATGTTCTCTCTCATGAAATATCTATTAAGTATTACTTATACCATGCCGATAATATGTAAGTAATTCTACCCAAACTGCCTTTACTCCTTCGGGTTTCTCTATCTTTCATTTTACCCTGATGAATTAGTCTTTTTATTCTATGTAAAATGTATAAATACTATTTATATGATCCAAACTAATTTTATGAGATCCATCCCTCATTCTCTTTCAGGTATATACATGTTTTTATTTGATTCCCACCTCGATACTTCCTGGTTAACAATATTTTTTTAGCGGACCTTCCCAAATTTTTACCCAATTTCAAGCACACACTATCCACTATTTTAATCCACTGTTTTCTTTATAAAAATATTATTTTTATTATGAAAACCTTATTGGTTCAATTTTGTTTTTATTTGAAATATTTTCCTTTTTTCTATTTTAAAATCTATATAGTATTTTTCTTAAAACCGCACAATAATGTTTTAATGCTAGCATTTCTCTAATAAATTTCCTAAATGTCATCACTTCTATTTGAAATAATATACCTTGTTACATGCCTATTTTAAATTATGAATGTATATGTATTTTCTAATCTCTTTGTTTTAGGGAAACATTCATTATACGCCCTTTGGTTATGCTTTATGTAATGGATGGGGTACCCAATTCTTTCAATGAGTAACCCTTATGATTATGTAAGATTTATTATGTATGATTATTTATGAGGTAAACATGTTCTTGAAATGTAATATGGGTTCTATTAGATATTTCTTCAATGAATTGGGTAATGTTATGTCTCGTGATATTCTATGTGAAACGAGATAGGCAGTTAGTCATCACCCATAATATTATGGGAAACAAGATTGGTGGTTAGCCATGACCCGTACTTCTCTGGTAAATGATATTGGAGGTTATACTTGACTTGTACTACTATGGGAAATGGTAATGGCGGTTATACTTGACACGTAATAAAGGCATGTTCTGTGTTTCTTCAACATTTATATGATTCCTTGTTTATATGATCTTATGTTTATATGATATTATTTTATATGTTCCATGATTTTGATATCATTATTTCATGCCACCTAACTCATGTGATAAAATATTACTCTTTTATTCATTCCCTTACTAGGATTTTTAGCTCATCCCTTTGTTCGTGTGTTCCCCAGGGTACCATGTGCATATGTAAGGGCTAAAAGAAGTTAGGACCTCTCTATAAAGATTAAATAAAGAAGTGTTTTTTATCGCCAAGTCTTATGTTTAATGTATCCAATCTTCCAAGACACTAGACTTAATGATCATTGGCATGTACTCTGATGTATAATTATGCTTAAAATCATATAATGTTGTAAGGAAAAGGCTAGGGTTGCTATAGTTGTTATTAGAGGATAGTCTATTTATTTTTGGAGTTTATGAATAGAGAGCCTTAGTGAAAACCTTAATTATGAGACTAAGTATAAAGAAAACCCCCTACATCTTGGTATGTATAGAGTAAGTGTTTTATCAAGTAAATAGGTCCCCTTATTGATACAAACAGGTTGAGGCTGCTCTAGAATAGATGTACCTATGAGTGAAAACCTTGACAAAGAGTTTCAGGCATGACCCTAGTTATCCAAGTACATGAAAACGGGCCTTACTATACTCCTGGTATTGACACTCTTAGGGGATTTGATTTGATAAATTCACAAGAAGAGTACAAACCATTATTAAGGGAATAAAAAATCCCATAAGAATATAAGTTAATAAATAAATCCAGGACAACCTAGTTTGAAACAAAAGAAAATCATAAGTTAGGATATACTTCTCCTTTATAAGTTTATCCTTTTATGTTCAAATTTTACATTATACGCTCAATAGATAAGTATTCAAGACCTCAAATTATAAGTAATTTCTCATAGTTAATGTCAGGAAATATAAGTACACGTTCCAACAATCAATGTGATAGGAAGTGTAAATATATCCCTAATGATATGCCATATATGACGAGAATGGGTGCTCAAAAATTCATGACAGTACTTTCCCAACTATCTAAACATATTAATAATAACTTGAATCATGTGGAACACCCTCTTCCTCTATGGAATTAGGAAGTTGTCATAGAATCATTTATGAGACAATGTGTAGTACCCCTGGTTTCAGGTACATAACCCATTTCCTCGCGTCTTTTTAATTGGTGTGCATAAAATAGAGAGTTTCCATAAAATATAAGGTTTCCATAAAATATAAAGTTTTCATAAAATATAGAGTTTCAATAAAAATATAGTTTCCATAAAATAGAGTGTTTTAATAAAATAGAGAGTTTCCATAAAATAGAGAGTTCCTATAATATAGAGAGTTTCCATTAAGTTGGGGTTTCCATAATGTTGGTTGTTTCCATAATGTAGAGTGTTTTTATAAAGTGAGGTGTTTCTATAAAGTTTTTTTTTCATAAAGTGGGGTGTTTCCATAAAATGGGTTGTTTATATTAAGTGGAGTGTTTCCATAATGCGGGTTGTTTCCATAAAGTGTGATGTTTCCATAAAGTTAGATGCTTCCATAAAAAATTTGTTTCCAAAAAAAGGGTAAATGTGAAGGATGGGAGAGTTTTGGGGCATTATAAGGATTTTTTAGACCAAAAGTAAGGTCTCACAATCCATACATGGTTGGCCCAAACTATGTTGTCAAACCTTCAACAGAGGTCAAATATAGATCTTATTTTCTAGGAGCTTACTCGTTTTTTCTATATATATTTCTTTTCTTACTTTAAATCACCCCTAATTCGAGATTACTCTCCCTAAAAGGTAGGATAACCCTCCCCATAGGAGTTGGAGGCATCCCAGAGCCTTCCCTTGGTGATATCGAGTCTGATTTTTGAGGTATATCGCCATTCCTTCCGAATTTTTCAGGTTTTCTTAAATCAACTTAGATCTACTTCTCCAATATCCATTATTTGTAATATATGAACCTATATTGGATAGATATACGTTTTTGGATTCCAAATAATTCAATTTTGATTCGTGGTCTTGTGAGGATAAGAGAACTAAGTCCGTTCTTGGAGAACCGACCGGCTTCATTTTGTGTTCATTGTCTGTTGTCAATGTTTCATAAAAAACTTTGAGGTAGGAGGCTTCTCTCTTGGCTCCTATTTCTAGAATTTATTGTATTAGGTTAAAATTGTTTTAATGATTGTTAAATTCATGGAAAAAGATTCATTTTTGATGATTTATGGTTTTTGTGAAATTGCATGATCTTGGTGAATAGTTGTGAAAAAGGGGTTTAATATAAAATGATTTTTTTAATTATGGATTTTTTGGAATTGAAAAATTGTCGGTAAAAAAGTGGTTTTCAATAGAAATGGGTTTCAATAAAAATGGAGTTTTATTTAAATGGTTTGGAGTTGGAATTGTCTTGACAGATATAGATTTCAGTAAAAAGGTGTTTTTATTGAAAGGTTTATTTTGGATTGATCATTGGGCATATGTGGTGTGTGTTCATATTTCATATATAGGTATTGGTTAAAATATGAACTTGTTCTCAGTTCCAAAGGTTTAACGTCATATGAGAATTTAATATACGAGGATTTGTTGAAATACGACCTTGTGATGGGTGCCAAAAGATTAATGGAACATAGGAAAAAATAACCTTGTGACGAATTTGTATATCGACGAGAAACCACTGATGAGTATGGAACTGTCATAACATAGAATGCATGGTTGGTTTCATGGGTTGTGTAACAGTTGGTTATGTCAATAAATGGATATTGTGATATGATTTTAACGCTTGTTTAGTTATTTTTATGGAAAAATATCATGCTGGGGAAAATGGTTTCAATTGCACTTGTATGATTTTTGTAATGAATGGTTTTGGAATCTTGTTTATATTTAGTGATAAACTATTTTTGAGAAATTTTTTTATATAAACTATTTTATATAATTTTTTTTAACTCATCTATCCTAGTGGCATGAGTAGGGAACTCATTGTGGAAATCCTACTGAGTTTTATACTCACCCCTGCTTTGGTACATTGTTGCTTTTGTAGATGATATCTTCCAAGAAAAGGGAAAAGGTAATGTTTCACATTTGTTTAGTACTACCTCGTGATGTTTGGGTTGTTAGGAGATTTTAGAGATTGGAGGTTGTAGAGCATGGAGTCTTGAGGTCTTTGGAGAGTCCTATGTGGTTTATCTGCTATGTACATTAATACATGGTTATTCATTTTTTGTTGCATACAATGATGTGGTTGCGATATACATGAAGTTATTGAGTTGTCTTTCATTTGTTTGTGCATTATATAGTGAATATTTGGTTATGGTTTTTTGGTTTATTGGTTTATTTCATAAATGGTAAATTGTCCCCCACTTGTATTTGAAACCCTTCATCATTTATTACCAGCCTTTGGCATCTTGGGGATGTCACTTAAGGCCTATTAATGACTCATTGTACTCTCAATCCAATGAGAATTAGTGGGTCATTACAAATGGTATCAGCTTGTTCGATCCTTTCCTAACAAGTAGTCATCGATGTTCTTAGTTTTGGCGATAAAATCTCTTCTTGTCTATTCCTTGTGTGGGAATGTTAGAAAGGAATAGGATTGTCGGGACATGAAATATATAGCATAAAAGGATGTATCTAACCCTTTTTGGTAGAACTTCAAGTTACTAGGGATATTGGTAAATAAGTGTTCAGAGACTCATCTAGGATTTTGAAATCTCGTTGTCATGGGTTTAGCCAATGAGATTAGTATGACATGAATTGTAGAGGAATGACTTCCCGATGTGAGTGCATACATCATTTTGAGGAATGATTCATGTTGTGAAAAAAAGAGTGTTAATTTTTGAAAAATTATGGAATTGGTATTCAAATGAAATATTTTGAAAATGTGAATGCCTGTCATAATTTTAAAATGGATAAATTTTCAAAAGCATGCGAACTTTTTTAAAAACTGGTTGAACATGGGAAAAAGGTTTTTTTGGAAAAAAATTGTTGTGATAGTTGATGTGATAGAATTTGAAATGTGAAGCCATCCATTTCTAGAGAGTGAGACTTGTAGAGTTTGTTTTTGGTTAAGAAAATGGCACCCAATAGGTGTCATATCAACTTGTCAAAAGTGGCTGCTGAGAATTTGGTTGCACCTGATCCACAGGTGAACCACTCGTTGGTCCAAAGCATCACTCAGGCTATTCAAAATAATGAGTTGGGACTAAAACCAAATACCCCATTTATAATATTTTTCACTGCTGAAAATCCTAGTGGAGGAAGTATGGTTGTCTTCACTATAGGAGCTGAGAACTTTATCACTAAGATGTAGAGGAAGTGTGGAACCTATTCTCTATGTTTAAAAATTGAAATTATGCCTTCTATGATAAGGCTTAAAACTTCTCTTGGTGAAAAAGTATTTCAAGCCTTTATGTTTAGAGAATGTGCTATAACTATTGATGGAGATGAGCTGAAATGGGACTTCTCGATGTTGGATATAGATGTATGTGTTTTAAACCTAGGTATGGTTTGGATGACAACGTTCAAGGAAAACATCTACTGTTAAAGTAGAACAATTAGTTTCATGATTGAGGACAACATCAAGCATATTTTTAGAGAAGAGAGGATTTTAAAGAATGGTGGAAACAGATTGTTGGCAATAATGGTGGGAATGATCTATTGTCAATTATCAACATTGACTTTGGCATCAATGTAATAGATCGAGGGCAATATTTTTCTAGCTGTTGGGGATCAATTTTCGTATGTATTTTCCAAGAAAATCTTAGGGTTTCCACCTCTAAGGGAAGTGGATTTTACGATTGATATCCTTCTAAGGACCAATACTATTTTCCTTCCATCCTATAGGATGGAACCAATAGAGTTACAGGAATTGAAAGGGTAGTTAGAGGAGCTGGAAAACAAGGGTTTCATTTGACTAAGTACATCTCCATGGGCAGCACTGGTTTTGTTAAGGCATATGGAAATCTTCAACTATGTATTGATTATTGTAAGCTTAACCATGTTATGATAAAGAATATATATCCACTTCCATTCATTGATGATCTGTTTGATTAATTAAGGGGTGCTCAGTGGTTCTCCATTATTGACTTGTGATCAAGATATCACCAACTGAGAGTTTGGAAAGAGGATATTCCAAAGATAGCTTTTAGAAGTAGAGATAGCCACTATGAATATATAGTCATGCCTTTCGGTTTAACGAATGTACCAGTAGAATTCATGGCATTGATGACTTGTATATTTCAACAATATCTATATTCTTTTATTATTGCGTTTTTGGATGACATTTTGGTCTATTCAAAGACAAGGGCTGATCATGAGGAAGTACGTTTCCTTGGAAATGTAATTTCTGAGAAAGATGGTTATATTGATCCTAAAAAGATAGAAGTCATTATCTCTTGGAAATCATTGAAGAATGTGTTCATGATATAATGTTTTCTTCGTCTATTTTGTTACTACTAATGCTTTTTTCATGATTTCTCATGACTAGATTCACCAATGATAGCTCTAAAAAAGAAGAATGCTCCATTCCAATAGACGGAGGAATGCCATATGTCTTTCCAGGAACTGAACGTTCGGCTTACATCGACACCTATCTTGTTCCTTCCAAAATTAGAACAGGGTTATGTGGTGTATTGTGATTCTTTAGGATTAGGGTTGATCTGTGTTCTCATCCAAAGAGATCATGTGGTTGGTTTTTGTTCATGGAAGTTGAGGGTGCATGAGAAGAATTACCCAAAACATGATTTGGAGTTAGCTGCATTCATCCATGATTTGAAAACAAGGATACATTATCTCTTTGGTGAGAATATACTGTGTTTATAGATCAAAAAGTCTTGTAACGCATTTTCACACAGCGATATTGGAATATGAGACAGAGGAGGTGGATGGCATATATCTAAATGTTTGACTTTGACTTGATGTACGCAGCAGGGAAAGAAACTTCGGTGGCGGATGCATTGAGTTGAAATTCATATGATCAGTTGGTGAAAGAATCTTCAGATGAATGGTAGTTTATGTTAGTCTTAGCCGACATTCATGTGGAATGTGACTACAGAGATGATGTTTTAGTTTTCTTTTCATCTACGGTTTTTCTTGATTTAGTAAAAATGATCAAAGGGGCACAAACATCTGATTCAGAATGTCTGGTTGTAAGTTGAAAACTCAATGGTGGGGAGACCATTGAGGGATGGAAACTTTATGGGGGTTCAATATTGTGTTTCAGAGATCAGATGTTTATACCTATGGCATTTTAGGAATAACTCCTTCATTCTAACAACTATTAGATATGGGTTGTACATCCATGTACGCAGAAGATGTATAAGGCATTGAAAGCGCAGTATTGGTGGAGCAGCATGAAAACTATGGTGGCCAATTTCATCTTGCGGTGCTTTATTTGTCAGCAGTTTAAAGAAAATAATCAGAGACCAGCTGGTATATTACAATCTTTTCATATCCCAGTGTGGAAATGAGATCAGATAGCAATGGATTTTGTGACGAGTCTTCCATGAACAGTCCAGAAACACGATTCCATTTGGGTTATAGTGGATCGTCTAACTAAGTAGGCTCATTTCATCCTTATTCGTGAAACTCAAACGGTGAAGGATCATTAAAAAATCTATTTCTGAGAAGTGGTAAAGAGGAATGGTGTACCAATTTCACTACTCTCAGATACAGATCTGAGGTTCACATTTTATTTTTGGAAATCCTTACAACAAGACCTTGGGACTTAGTTTGACTGTAAGCATGGAGTATCATGCTCAGATGGATGGGAAATTCGAGCGAACGATAAAAATGTTGGAATACATGTTACGTTCTTGTGTAATAGATTTTTATGGCTCATTGGATTATCATATAACCTAATTAGAGTTCACATACAATAACAACTTTCACTCCTCGATACACATGGCTCCTTTTGATATATTGTACAGGCATCCTTGTCATTATCCACTATGCTGGGTAGAAATGGGTGAATCAACACTAGTTGGGACATGCCTTGTCCAAGAAACAACAAAGAAGCTCCAATTGATTAGAAAGAGGATATAGATAGCTTAGTGTCATCAGAAATATTATACAGATCACCGTCGATGACCATTGTCATTCATTGTGGGTGATCATGTCTTCTTGAGGATCTCTCCAAGGCTAGGACATCGTCATTTTGGGAAGCATGGAAAGTTATCTTCTAGATACGTTTTCTCTTTTGAGATACTGGAAGGGGTTGGAGAGGTGGCATATCAGTTGGAATTTCCACCACAGTTTAGTTCGGTGCATAATGTGTTCTATGTATCCCAGTTGAAAAAGTATCACCCAGATCCTGACCATGTGGTCAGATGGGATCAAGTTGAGCTAGAACCAGATGCATCACTGGTACATATCCTAGTGTAGATCATGGATAGTTAAGAGAATGTCTTTCATGGGAAAAGCATCGGCCTAGTGTGGGTTTTATAGAAACATGGTCAGATTCAGGAAGCGACATGGGAACACGAGAAGGAAATGAAAGAGCAGTTGTCGAATCTCTTTTTGTCCAGAGAGGGTTTTCTACTTTCCAAGGATGGAAAAACCAATGGTGGGGAGAATGTAGTACCCCCCCCAGTTTCGGGTACATAAGCCCTTTCCTCACAAATTTGTTAATTATTGTGCATAGAATAGGGAGTTTCTATAAAAAATATATTTTCCATAAAATAGATATTTTCTATTAAATAGAGAGTTTCCATAAAATATAGAGTTTTAATAAAATAAAGAGTTTCCAAAAAATAGATAGTTTCCCTAAAATAGGGAGATTCCATAAAATAGAGTGTTTCATTAATATAGAGAGTTTCCATTAAGTTGGGTGTTTCTATAATGATGGTTATTTCCATAAAGTGGGGTGTTTCCATAAGTTGTGGTGTTTCCATAAAGTCTGTTGTTTCAATAAAGTGGGGTGTTTCCATAAACTGGTTTGTTTCAATAAAGTGGGGTATTTTCAAGAGAGTGTGACTCACCTCCACATAAGAAACCATATTATTTTAATAAGTTATTCCATTGGACTTATAATATATTGTTTTCCACACCCCTTTGAAAAAAAACAAGGGAAACCCCATTTTTTGGTTAGTGGTTTTGATTAGTTTAATGTGTTGTGTCCTAATCCTAAATAATAAATAATTCCCTCTCCTTTATTATATAAACTCACCCAAGATCTGAGTTCCTCTTCACTCAAATCATTTGGAGTTAGTCCAACCTCTTCCCTCCTCTCTCTATAATCCTATCATGGCTCCCCATGCTCCCAAAAATTCACTCTCAATCCCCTCCCAAGCCTTTGGGATCACACATCCATGTAAGGGATTCTCACTTTCTTTATTTATGTTCATGTTTAATTATATTGAAATTCCCTTTTATTTTCAATTATTAATGATAGGGTATGATTTTCACCTCTCCCATAATTCTATATTCATGTTTGAATAATTATAGATCCCCTTTCTCTCTCATTAATTCCTCCCATATACACCTATTACCATGCTGAAATTCTGTATGAAATTTCTCTCTAATCATTTATGTTCAAGTAATTATTTTTTATTATGTATCTAAATTACATTACATTTGTTGTGACATGTATCTGTATGACCACCTTGTATTCCATTTCATGTACATATGATAAGACACCATTTTTTCTTTCATCGGCCATTTTTATGAATTCTTATATCACACCGTTATGCTGCCGAAATTGCCCCACGTTTTTCCAAACCAAGATCATTGTGTAGTGAATACCATACCTATGTCTCTATCAAGGGTATTCACCTTTATGAACAAATACATATTGAATGGTAGTTTCATGTATTTATTTCATATTCCTTTATTGTAGAATAACTTAAGATGCTTATTGATTCCATGTTATATGATCAATGTGGCCCACTTTTGCATGAATTGAAAGATTTAAGAAGGGTGATCCCTAATAGCGCTCCAATGCATTGGGTAAATATTAGTATCATGATATGTCAGGTGAAATGAGGGTTTACTCATTATAATTAAAGTTCAATGAGGCTTTACAAATGCTTCATGTGCAATGAGCCTTGGCTCATGCTTATACCATGTTAAGTGTTGTTTCCACTTTTCCATGTTATAATAATCATTCTATATCATGCCTTTATGTTTATGTTTCTTTTTCACTCTATTGATATTCCTATTGACTAATATGTATTGTAATCTTCATGTTATGCTTTGTTTAAAACCTTATGGGGCTTTATATCTCACCCTTTCCTTATGCATGTCCTCAGGTTATCCCATGCAATGACAAGTACGAGGG
This sequence comes from Viscum album, assembly GCA_963277665.1. Classification (NCBI taxonomy): domain Eukaryota; kingdom Viridiplantae; phylum Streptophyta; class Magnoliopsida; order Santalales; family Viscaceae; genus Viscum; species Viscum album. The sequence continues at coordinate 48,081,214 of OY728148.1, forward strand.
AATGTAGTGGTCATGTAAAGGATGTTTTCAATAAGATGTTGTGTTTTATGTTTTATGTTGTTATGTACTGTTACTAAGACCCAGAGACACTAGATCTCTCAATATTATAGGTTTTATCAAGTGAAGGCCTTATGTAATAAATTATTTTATGTGTGTAATAAATTTAATGGTTGTCATAGTTTGTACGAGAGGATATGTTAAGTTTTTTTGGGGATTAGGATTAGAAATCCCTAATGAAGCCTTAGAAACTAGACTAAGTATAATAAAAAAACATCCCTAAGTTTTGGTAAGTATTGATTAAGTGGATTACCAAGAAAATACATCCCTGTCTGGATATGAACAGGTAGAGGAATCTCTATCATAGATGTACCAAGGACTGAAAATACCGATGAGGAGTTTTGGGCTTGACCTGGGGTATCATGGTACAGAGCAACGGGCCTTGCTGCAATTTAGGTTACGACACTCCTGGGGGATATTATTTGACAAATTAAAAAACATAGTATGAACCATTATTGAGGGAATTTAATAAAATTTCCCTTAATAATACTTATTAGAAAGTAGATCATGGATAACATAGATTGAAGCTTATAGATTAATAAGTTAAAGAAACCAACATAATATATAAGTCATTCATTTTTGTCTTTGGGTTACCCTTTATGTGTTACCCCTACATTCCTTTTATTTCATCCAATGTCTAGCAATAGGAGGACTCGAGCTAACAACCGATGAGAAGATCAATGTGATATTGTTCTAATGAGATCCCTAATCTGATGAGAGCTAGAATCATGAAATTTTTCACGATACTCTCTCAGTTAACTCAATAATTTAATAGAAACATGGGTCAAGATGAACATTCAACCCCCCCCCCCCATGAAAGAACAAGTCGCTATTTAGAGCTTCATGAGACAAAGGCCTCTTACTTTTAATGGATCAACTGATACCTCAATCGTCGAACAATGGATCAACTCCATTTAAAAGATCTTATCCATCCTTCAATGTTCCAAACAAGAGAAGGTTCTCATTTCTACATATCCTATGGGGGGTGAAGCTTATAAATGGTGGACATTGATCAAAAATATGAAGCCTTAGGAGGATATTGAGGCTTTGTAATGGCAGTATTTCTGGAAGATGTTTTTTTATAAATATTTTCCATGCACCCTCCAACTTAAGATGGAAAGGGACTTCCTAGCCCTCAAGTAAAAAGTTGACAAATCTGTCAGAGCGTATGAGGAAAACATCCCAAGGCTCGCACGATATGCCTTCATCTTTGTTGTTACCCATTAATTAAAGGATGACTGATTCTTTGGTGGGTTGTAACCTAGCATGTGTAAATCCCTACCGATCCATGACATCGACAGCTAGGAGAAAATTGTCTGATTTTCCCTCATAGTCAAAATGGATATTGATGAATCTCAGGGGTATCATGGGGATATGAAGTGTAAGGTGGACTTCAATTATGTTGGTCAAATGGGTAAATCCAATGGTGCTACGATGATTCCACACCCCACTTGAAAATTGTGTTAAAAAAACAGCATAGAGATTTGTTGAAGGGAATGACAAAATGATTTATGTGTGGAAGATAATGGAACATAGCTGTCAACTACCAACAAGAAAATCTTGCGTCTACGACAGAAGAGGGGAACACTCTGTTCAATCCTTGATGCATTGTTTATTACTTCAACTGAAAAGAACCTGGGAACCTTGAAAATTAGTTCCCTATGACAAGGGTTTTTAGAGGCAACCAACAACCTCCAAGGCAGCGAGTGAGAGCATTTTCCATCACTACCGCTGATGTGAACCCCGACAATGAGGTGGTCACAGGTAAACTATTTATTCATTCTAGAACAGTGATCATATATTTTGATTCTGGTTCTACAAATTATTTTATATCCCGAATGACTACTAGATAAATCCATCACCACCACAAATCATTGAAGTAAAGATGGAGTGAGTATAGAAAATGGGTCAAACATTGAATCCAATGAATATAATTGTAACACCCGAAATTTTTATGAGAAATATTTTGTTTTTATGTATAATGTTATATAAAGGAATGTTTCACTACACACAAAACTGTCTTGTCTTGCGTTATACACAAGAGCAGCCTTCCTCGATACCGTGTGTTGTACGCAATACCGAGTTTCAGTAAACAACGATATGTTATTAAAATATTATATAAACTAGCCGTTATGAATAGTAATTTCAAATTTTTGAAATTTTATAAATTTTATCTTTCAAAATGGACTTTATTTCTTGATTCGGAATTTTGAAATTAGCATAGGGTGAATTTTTTGTATTTTTTTTGAAAACTTTCAATTTTTTATGAATAGTGAAAACACTGGGTTACTATTTAAAAACCGACTATTTATTTAAATAATTTTTTATTTTATTTAAATTTATTTTAGGTAAAAATAGACAAATAATACCTATATAAGTTCAATTTAATTCATTGGAGTCATTTTATAATAATTTTAGATATATAAAAATTTTATTGAACTTTTCACCGTCTTTTACCCACCTCCTAGGAGAATTTAAAATTTTACATAAAACATAATTTTACCACTTCTGTGAGTGGAATTTCAAAAATCCTAGAGACACGGTTAATATAAAAGAGTAAAATGTGGTTTAATAAGATAAAAATAATTTTTGGTGAATAGTAACTTTTTACTTTTTTTACCACAGTTAAAAGTAAATAGGGTAATTAAGGGTAAAAATGATATTATTATTACCCTAACACATGTCCTAATTCTATTGGATAAGTTTAATTCTACCAAAAACAACCTTAGGAATAAAATATGACCATTTAGGCCCACTTAGATTAGATTAAGACATTTAATATCATTTTATTTAAAGAAGAGTTAAAATAGTTAAAATCAAAGTTTAATAACTAAAACATTTTTAATAACTTATGATATAGATTGAGTCCATGTTATATGATCCATGTGGCACACTTATGCATGAAATTAAATTTTTAAGAAGGATACACCCTAATAGCTCTCCAATGCATTGGTTAAAGATTAGTATCATGATAAATAAATTGAATGAGGGTTTACTATTGATAATTCATGTGCAATGAGGTTTCAATCAGGATCCATGTGCAATAATCATTGGCTCTTGCTAATACCATGTTAAGTATTGTTTCCACATTTCCATATTATGATAATCATGCTATATCATGGCTTTATGTTTATGATTATCATGAACATCATTGATATGACTATTTACTAACATATATTGTAATATTCATGTTATTATTTATTTACTCTCTTACTAGTCTTTATAGCTCACCATTTTCTTACGCATGTCCTCAGGTTATCCCATGCAATGCAAAGTACGAGGGAATGTAGTGGTCATGTAAATGAAGTTTTCAATAAGATGTTGCATTTTATGTATTAAGTTGTTGTTTAATGTTCCTATGCCCCAAAGATAGTATACCTATAGATATAAAATGTTTCATAAATTGAAGGTTCTATGTAATAAATTATTTTATGTGTGTAATAAAGAGTGGTGTTGTCATACAATTTCTCTGAAATTCATACTCTGAATTCTCTGAAATTTAGACTCTGAATTCTCTTAAATTCAGACTCCAAATTATTTTAAATTCAGACTCTAATTTATCTGAAATGAATAAACCAAATTCTATGAAAGTTAGAATCCAAATTCTTAGAAATTAATACTCATAATTCTAGGAAATTTAGACTCAGAATTTTCTTAAATTCAGTCTCGGAATTCTTAGAATTCATACCTTTAATTCCTCAGAATTTTTACTCTGAATTAATCATAATTCAGAAATTGGATTCTATAGAATTCATACACTAAATTCTTTATAATTCCGTATTCCAATTCCTTTTAATTCAATCTCTGAATTCATCAGAATTCAGACTCTAAATTCTTTGAAAAAATAAAATTTGAATATCCATATTACTGGAATTTAATTATTATTTTTTAATTAGGTTATTAATTCTATTTTTTATTAGATTTAGGATCTTCATATTCTTTTAATCTACTTCATTTTCATTGCACATGATTTTTTAACTATATATGATGTCGTACAATTTGTTTCTAACTAACCGTTGGTTGAGTGACACGTGTACAGGACCCAACAAAATTTCTGTAAAAATTTGACTGTGGGAGGAGGGAGCGTACCATTGATGTTTTTTATTAATAAGATATAATTTGATTGTTCTCATAATTAATCCTAATTACATGCTGTGAAGTGATTTTTAGAGAATAGAAAAACTTGGTCCTTGTGTGTTTCATGAACATCGCGTCCAACTATGAACACCTTGTGATGCTTGCTTTGTCAGACTCTGATTGTTACTGAGTACAATCTAGGGCTTCTAGGGATAGGATTATAGTGGTTACAACTACCTTAAAGATTATGGGTTTGGGGGAATTTCAAGATAGACTCTGATATTCTAATCAAGTGCTTACCATAGTTGTGGGTAAGATAGACTTTCTTGAATGTATAAATCAAGGGAAATTTATCCAAGGTTATTAGATACCCTTCACTTTGGGTTAAAAGATTTCATAATTTTTACTTGTTATTATTTCATGTTTTATTTCAGTTTCATTTTGATAAATAATGAAAGTATAAATTTATTTTACTTTATTTTACTTTTACATACTCTGATAAATAAAATTGTAGATTCATTAAGGTACAATCTTTCTCTAAGAAAATTATTCTTAGGTTTATTTTCCAGATCCATAATTCTGAACCCTAAAAAAAATTTATCATAATTAAAAACCAAAGAGGGTTTGTGAATTTACATCATTTAACATTGTTAAACAAAGTTATCCTTGTGGTTAAAAATGAGTGTTTTAAACATACAATTCACCCCACCCCCCCACTTGTAATTGAGAATCTACACATGCTATTTAAATCCAACAATTGGTATCAGAGGAAGGTCTCTAAATACTTATAATAAAATATAAGTTTTATTTATAATGTTTTCCTCATTCTAAATTTTCTTTATTAACTTATCTTGCTTTTTTTCTTAAAGAATTTTAAATGTGTTTATAAATGTTTTCTATTCACATGCCTTTTTGAAAAGTATTTTCTTATATAATGTAAGGTATGAATAGTGATTCCATTTATAACCTTAATCCTACAAGACCACCAATTTTTTATGGTAATGATTATGTATACTGTAGATATATGATGAATACTTTTTTCATCAACACTAGAGTAGAAAATTTTGTAATGTTCCCTAGAGAAGACATTATTATAGAAAAGGAAGGTATAACCTTCACCAACCAAGAAAAACAAGAACATCAATTAAGCCACAAGGTACAAAATACATTGTTCTGTTCTATGACTATGAATATATAGAGTCAAATATATTATTTTAAAGCTTCCAAATGTATCTAAAAAACATGAAGTTACACATTTTGGAACTTCTAAAATGATATAAACTAGAAGAGCTATGATAAGAGCTGAATATCATGAATTCTTACTTCCTTATGGAAAACCATTTTGAAATGTACAATAATTATTTCTAAACATTGTCAAAGGTATTCAATATATGGGAGAGAAACGACTTGATGATGATGTTCTTTTTGATAAGATAATTGATATCATTTTTAATGGGTGGTAATCGAATATGACATCCATTGATAAGAATGGAACTATATCTATCATTAATCCTGATGGGTTATTTAGAACTATTATTCATCATGAAACTATAAAGAAGAGAGATGATGATTTCAAAAAAAAGAATGGTAATGGAAGTTTAAAATTCACTACTATATATAAGGCCTATACTTTAGAAAGGGTAATTAGATAAAATGTTATGAGATTTGTTGTTATATATAAATCTAGTGACAATGTATAGTTTCAGAATGAATTATCCAATCTTGCTCAGTAGATAATCAAGATTATTATAATGAATTATTTTTAGTACATATATAAGAAGAAATATAGAAAGGACAAGAACGATTCAAAAGTAACCATTTAGGAATGAAAAAGGGCTAGAAATATCATCCTTGATTGACCATATGCCTTAAAGAAAATACATAAATGAAAAGCATTCTGAATGAAATATAAAGAAGTATTACAAATCTACGGCTAATAATATTCTGAAAGAAAATAACACCTGGAGTGCTGGTGGGGGTGACTCTTTAGATGAATCATCAAAATATGAATCTTTCGGTCAGAATAATATTGGTCGTATAACCAGAGTACTTATTAAAAATCATTGCCTTATGGATAAGTCACACAATGCTTAATCCTTAACCAATATTTCATTAAATTTTATTTTTTCAAATGAATAATATTTGAATCATCAAAAGATGAATCTTTCTCATTAGAAGACAATAAAATTCCTTTATTTTATGAAGTTTCTAGATTTTTTAAATCACTAAAAAATGAAAATTGTATGATTAAAAAGAATTTAGAGAAGGTATATTCTTGAATATCTGTTAAAAAAAAGAAGTATCATATCTCTCTAAAGATCTTGATCAGAAAACATTATTTTTTTAAAGTGTTTCTAAAAACCAGAAGGAAGTTAATTATGAGAAGGATAAATTTTATAAGGATCATGAGAATATTATTTCTAATAAATATATTTTAGAGAATAACTCATGTTTTAAAACAAATAACGTTGAGGATAATAATTTAGTCACAAGACTAAATTCCTAAATTTTTTCATTAAAGAAACATTGTAAAATTTTACTCCATGAATGATGGAATTTGATAGAATTTATTATCAACTTCTTCCTCTTATAAATAATTATGAATTTGGTTATACTCAATCAAAACCAATTATTATTAATAATGATTTTCCCCAAAGTAATCCATTTTTTACTAAATTTAAATTTAGTGGACATTGGGAAAGAAATTGTTCTTTAAATAAAACCTATTATTTTGTTTTCATAAATCATACTTTTCAAAGGAATGTGAATTCCGAAGATTTTAATTTTTGTATCTTCTTGGATCCAATAAATATTGGATTCCAAAATTTTAACACTATTAATTTCAAAAAAAAAATAACCAACAACAATACATGGTACAAGAATAGTGGATGTTCCTGACATATAAATGTTAATAGAAATTTCTTTGAAAAGATTATCAAGATGAAAGAAGGAAATATAAAGTTTAGAGGTAACGACTAGGGAGAAAATTTTTTATATGTAACATTTTTATTCTTGGAAAAACATTCATTTAAAATGTTTTATTAGTTAAAGGACTTAATCACAAACTCATTATCATAATCCAATTATATGATTAAGTTTGCCTTGTAAATTTTAGGAATGATAAATGATCATTACAAAATTTCAAATAATAGTTAATTCATTTTTCCCTTGTGCTTGAGAATGTTTACACACTAAACTATGATGACAATAGGTGCAAAGATTTACCTTTCCTCGATGAAAATAATGATCAATCATGGTTATGGAATAAGAGAATAGGATTTTATAATTGTAAGAACCTATAAAAACTCTCAAAGAAAAGACTTTTTGTGTATCAACCAGATCATTGATTTGATTCGTCATAAGTTTTTGATTCTTTTAAATATGGAAAGAAACATAAATCATGTTTTAAATCAATCATATAAGTATCTACTTAGGATAAATTACAGCTACATCATAAGGATATTATTGGTCTGACACAAACTGGAAGTATTTTAGGAAAATACTATGTATTTTTTTAGTTTATTATTATACTATATTTACTTGGGTCCATTTTCTATCTAATAAATCGAAATCTATTTATTATTATAAAATTTTTAGTTCCCAAGTTAAAATTGATAAAAACCTTCAAATGATAACTATTCATGGTGATTATGGAGGATAATTTCAATATTCAGATTTTGAAACATTTTTTAGTAAGAAAGTAATTACTCGTAACTTATCATCCCCAATAACTCCTCAAAAGAATGATGTTGTTGAAAGAAGAAATCATATTATTTAAGAGATAACTAGAACCTTGTTGTGAGAATATTCTATTGATAAACTCATTTAGGATAAATCTAGAAGTATTACTTTTATACTAAGAATCCAGTTTTGATTAAACCTTTTTTTAACAAAACACCTTATGAATTATGGACTGGTCGAAAACCTAGACACTCTTACTTCAATGTATTTGGATGCAATGTATTATTTCTAAATACTAAAGATAATCTACATAAATTATCACCAAAATCTGATGAAGGAATTTCCTAGGATACACCACCACTTCTAAGGATTATAGAGTATAAAAAAAATACATGTACTATTGAAGAAATAATGCATGTAAAATATGATGAAACTAAAACTTTTTTTTCAAACAACCCCAACCTACTTCCTCATATGTGTTCTCAAAAACTGATTATCAGCCTTTAATAAATGATTATTCTTATAAAGAAAATACTCCAGAAAATGTTCTTGATGTATTTGACCTAGAAGAGTTTCAACCATATGTTGATAAATATTTTTTACAAAATCTAAATCAGTTGTTTCTTAAGATCATTCCAACGAGAGTATCATTGGTGATGTAAATAAACCTCTAAGGACTAGATGTTCAATATGAAATGATGTAGAATATATATAATTCATTTCCCAATTATAACCTAAAATCATTGATGAAGATTTAAGTGATGACGATCAGTTTAAATCCACAAAATATGATATAAATGAATTTGATGGGAACAAAGTCTGGACATTGGTTGAAAGACCTAAGGAAGCTTCTGTAATCAGAGTAAAATGGGACTTCTGAAATAAATGTGATGAGAATGGAATCATACAATTAAATAAATATAGATTAGTTTCTAAAGGCTTTAATCCACAAGAAGGAATAGACTGTGAAGAAACCTAAGATCCAATATCTAGTCATTAATCTATTCATATTTTACTACCCTCTGTAGCATTATTTAATTTCAAAATTTCTCATATGGATGTGAAGTGTACTTTCCTTAATGTATACGTTCAAAAGAATGTTTATGTAGAACAACCTCTTATATTTGAAGACACAAAACAACCTAAACATGTTTTCAATCTTAAAAAATATTTATATGGACTTAAACAATCCCCTAGAGCCAAGTATGATAGACTGACATGATTTTTGTTATAGAACAATAATGTTAAAGGAACTGGTGATACAAAAAAATTATAAAGAGAAGAAATTTTTTTGATTTCCCAAATATATTCTGATGACATTATATTCAGACCAACTCATCAATATATAACTAATTTGTTTGGGAATCTAATAAAATATGATTTTGAAATGAGTATGATGGGTGAGTTAACATTTTTCCTAGGTTTTCAAATTTCTAAAAAACCAAAAGGAACTTATATATATCAACATAATTATATTAAATACCCTCTTATAATGTATAGAAATTCCAAAAATAAAGTATATACACTCTAATCAGTACCTCAAATTACCTTGATCATGATGAAGTAGGGAACCCAGTAGAACAAATATCTTTTATATGTATGATAGGAAGTTTACTATACATGAAAACTATTAATCCTGAACTAATGTTTTCTATATGCTTATGTTTAAGATATCAATCTTATCCAAAGGAATCTCATTTAAAATCAATCAAATAAATTTTTCTATATTTAAAGGGAACCATGTATTTATGAGTTTTCTATACATCATGAAATGATTTTGTTTTAAATGTTTTTTTACGATGATGATTATGGTGGATGTAGAATGAATAGGAAAGTTACATCCAGTAATTTCAATTTCATAGTATATTGTTTAGTTTAATGATCATGAAAGAAGAAACACTCAGTAGCACTTTCCACTACTGAAGATGAATATGTAGCAGCTAGATGTTGTTGTGCTCATGTGTGGTGGATTAAACACACACCCATTGACCATGGAATAAGTTATACCAAAACACAAATATTATGTGATAACACATGTTGAAGTTTCCTAAGAAAAAACCCTACAAATTATTATCATTTAAAACACATGGATATTAGGCATCACTTTATTATAAATCACACACATATAAAATATATTATTTTACAATTTATTGGAATTTAAGATCAATGTGCTGATATTTTTACCAAATCATTAGCCTATGAAAGATTTTAATACATTAAAAAAATGATAGCAATGATAACCATAAGGTAATATTCTATATTAACTTTTTGTTGAAACCAATATCCTTAATTTAAGAAACTCCTTTTTATTGGGGGAGTACTTTGATTGTTTAACAAAATTCTATTTTCATAATCAAATTTTTCATAAAGAAAATTTAATTTTAACAAAAACGTTTTTCGAAACCCAAATATCTTAAAAAAAATCTTTTCCTTAAAAACAAATTTTGGAATCTATGTTGTTCATGAAAAACCTTATCTATACAAATTGTTTTTTTATGAAAGTATAACAGTATGATTCTTTACATAAATTTTTGTAATCATACTTTTACTTGTTGGTATATTTATCATGTTTTATGAAAACTCTATCAGTTTTAAATTCCATAAATCCAATTATTTCAGAAAACCAAGAAAGATCAGAACCTACCAAATCTTTCTTTTTAGCTCATATAAATAGTCAGATCAAGACGTGCTTATTTAAACCATTGGATCAAATTGGGAATTTGAATAGTTGTCTCAAAGCCTATACAAAGGCCCCCAATTCTTTTTACCATATAATTTTTCAAGAAATTTTGTGTCGAACCTCTTCCCCTCTTAAAAAAGACCATTTAGTTTTCCATGTTTTCAAAGACTCCAGATGTTAGTTGAAACCTCCCTGTCAAAAAACATGTCTTCAACTATGGAAATCAATGATTGGAAAATCTATAAGGAATGGTTGATTACCCAAAATTATTTTATAATATAATTCAATGAATATAAAAAATATCAAGGTGAATGGATGGGATAGTTTATGCATTTCAAGGGTAAAAGTTCTGGATCCGATTTATTCTGACATACCTATAGAATTCTATGACATAGTGGGTTTTCATGAAGAAGGTTGAAGAATGTAGGTTTTGTTCCATAGATATAGAAAATCATATTCTCTATCTTTCAATATGGCATAAAATATTCTTGGAATTCCTTATATTGGTGAAACAATATTCTGTACTCACAAGATTCTAGATTAGTCAGGAAGATTTGAGATAAAAAGGCAATTGAGTTCCTTGGACTCAAAGGATTAAAATCATCAAAGATTGGACATCTGTCAATAAATTTTTAGAATGATATCCTTATAGGTACTTGGATTCCTCATTCTGAGAAAAGTAGACATGGACTCTCTAAAGAAAAGTAATATATTTATTCTGGACTTTTTGGTTAACCTTAGAAAGGTAATCATAGTGATGAACACCCTTTTGACAATCAATAACATTAATAATGGAACTCTCCAATCTCAGATCATCCTGTATCTGGTGATCTTGTCGAGGATTATAGTGTTTTGTTTATAATCCTTGAAAATTCCTTGTTGTTTTAAATGTATAACCTTCAAGGTCATATTTCTGAGAGATGACACTCTATGGAGAATGAACGACATCTTCAGTAACAAATCAAGAGAATTTTATGACTTATCTAAAAGTGAGATTGAAGCTTTTCTTAAGAAATGGGATGTATAAGAAAATTCCAAAAAATTTCAAAATAAGAGAAAATATAAGGAACCAAAATCCAATGAAAAATCAACAGTTCTAGAAAGTCAGTCAGCACCACCAAATCCGAAAAAGAAAAAAAACCATTATCAGATGAATTCTCAGAAAAATAGAGAGAACAAATGAAGAATAATAATGCTAGAGATCCATGATTTGGAATAGATCTTAATGAGGAAAAAGAATTAGAAATTCATGATTTTGAAGATCATAAAAGGAAAAAAAATATAACAAACAAAAGAAAAAAATCAGAAGTTGATATCATTCAAGAAATTCTCATGGATACTAGGAAATCATCTAATGAAATTCAGGTACTAGAATCTTTTCTCCAAGAATCATTACTAAAAAACACTTTGGGAATGAAATTTCAAATTCTAGAATGTTTTTTGAGCGAATAGATAGTTTATTAAGAACAAGTAGAAGAAGAACAAGAGGAAGAAGAATAGTAGACTGATGATGTGATAAAAATGTAGAAGAATAAAAAATGAATGAAATTCCTTCTAATAAGATTTCAATCCGAACCTCTAATGTTTAGTCAACCAGGATTGTTTCTCAGAAAAAATATGCTGATGGACAATAAGAGGTTGATAAACATACTGATGATGAGAGTCTCAACTATTATTTCATGAATACCAATGATGTTAAATGAGATTTTGAGAAATAATAGGTTGTTGAAGATATGATAGTCTAACTCTCTGATAGTGAGCATGAGTCTCTAAGGGTTGAGAAGGATATCTCCAAAGTTGATAAAGGAAAAAAGTGGTGGATGATACACCTAAAAAAGATGTGACTGTTAAAGATAATAATGATGTTAGTGGATCATCCAAGAGGAAAGCTAAAGAGCTAGAAAATGAATCCTCTCCTGTACGGTAATCAGATTCCAAATCTTCATCTTCAATGGGACATGATTTTTTTGTTCCTTCTTGGAAGAAGTTAGTGAACACAATACCCCTATTTCTTAGTATTGATTCAAGATTTCAGTTGCTTCAACATTCTTTCAATTAGAAATCAAATTCATTATGTATGGTGATTAATAATATTATTACTCTTGGGGCATATTTCAAAAAAAATCATATTCGTTATGATGCTCATAAAAGATCATGTATGGAAATAACAAAATGGTCTTAAAGAACGATTGAAGACATATAATATTTGATGACTTCCATGATACAGTGAAAAGGGATTTGGATAAGTCATATTATAGAATAAAAAACGTTATAATATGTTTTTCAATGAAGATGAATCATAAGAAAGTAGCATAGAAGCAAGAGCATAAATATATGAATGGGAAGATAAATTCAGTTTCATTAAATTTTGTGTGAGGAAGGAAACAGATGGAAGAGTTTCAAGAAAATTTATATCTGCAAGAAGATGTATTGATATCTCAAGATGAAATCTTAATGTCTGAAGATGAACAAATCAAGCCTCTAGAAAAAAGTATCTGGTTTGGGAAAAGTTGTTCAAGTGGTTTAAAGATGATCATAAATAGCTCAAGAGGTTAAAGGATACCCTGAGCAAAATCATGCCAAAGGAAAATAAGGATGAATGATTTTCATTTCAATTCATTAATTATTTTTTTTATGCTATATCAATATTTTTCCTATCATAATGAAATTTTTATATCCTTCAATTGTTTTCCTTTATTTTTTTTATAGTTATAATCTTTCAAATACCATTTTTTCATTCTATCTATTCCTTTTTTAAAATCACTAAGGGGGAGAAAAAAATGGTCAAAATAATACCAAGTGTAAATAAGAGAAAACTCTATGGAAGGGGGAGTTTATGTAAGGTGGAATTTACATAAAAAATACATTTTTATGAAAGAAAAAGTAAAATATCTCTAAGGAACTAAGGAATATGATCCATCGAGATTTATAAATGTAAGGGGGAGTTAGTCGTATTTATCATAGTTCCTAAGTAAAGAGAGATAAGTTTTTCTTTTAATGTTTAAAAATCAAATTCTCTATCCATTATATTCATTTTTGAATGAATGTTTGTTCTTTTCAAAAAGGTGGAGATTATTGAGTCAATAAGGTTTATTTATGAATTTTCAAGTCATATATGTTTTAAAAATCACAAACACTTAAACTTATGAAAAATTATATTTCTCTAAGTATTATTTTCTTAAGGAAAATTTCCCTTCTCTAAGAAAAGTTTTATCCTTACCTTTTTTTCAATTTCATGTTCAATGTCTTCTCAAAACCAAGTCTATTTTTTTACTAAGACAAAAATTTGGATCCTTATTTATAATACTTTGGATCTTATAGTTATTGGATATCGATTCCTCTTTTTTTAGACTCATAATTCTCTTAAATATATACTTTAAATTCTTTGAAATTTAGACTCTGAATTATTTGAAATTCAGACTCTGAATTCTCTAAAATTAAGACACAATGTTCATTGAAATTCAGAATAATAATTATTTGAAATTCAGTCTCTTAATTATTTGAAATTTAAACTCTAAATTCTCTGAAATATAGACTCTACATTCTATGAAATTCTGATTCTGAATTATTTGAATTTCAAACTCTGAATTCTCTGAAATTCAGACTTCGAATTCTCATCATTCAGACTCTAAATTACTTAGAATTCAAATTCCAAATTATTCATAATTTAAACTTTTAATTCCTTAGAATTCACACTCCATATTTCCCCTAATTCAGAATCTAATTTCTTTATAAATCCTTCTCTGAATTCATCATAATTCAGACTCTGAATTCATTGAAAAAAAAGAATCCAAATATTAAGGTATCTAGAATTCAATTATTTTCTTAATTAGATTATTAACTCTATGTTTCATTATATTTCGAATATTCATATTTAGATAAGATACATCATTTTCCTTACACATTAATTTTTAACTATAAAACATTGTGGTACAATTTTTTTAAAACTAAACGTTGGCTGAGTGACATTTATACAGGTCCCTCCGATATTCAAGAAAAAATGTGGCTATTGGAGGAGGGAGATGAACGTTGAAGTTTTTCATATAAATTAAATCACATTTGAATGAGATCATAATCAATCCAAATTAAATGATTTGAAGTGATTTCTATAGAGAGAAATACTCTCATGCCATGTGCATTTCATGAACATCTTGTTCAGCTGGGAACACCTTTTTCATCTTTCTTCCTTTCACTCTGTTTGTTATTGAGTACAATCAATGGCTTCAGGGGATAGGAAGATAGAGGTGGTGACTACCTTAAAGATCTTGGGATTTCTGAGATAGTAATACAAACTTCAATATTCTTATCACAGGCTTACCTTGGTAGTGTTTAGGACAAATTTCTTGAAATTATTAATCATGGGACCTATATCAAAGGTTGATGGATACCCCGCTCTTTGGGTTAAAAGATTTCCAACATGTTAATTATTATTGTTTCATGTTTTATTTTCACTGAATTTTGATAAATAAAGAATGTATAACTTTCTTATACTTTATTGTACTTTTACTTACTTTAATAAATAAGATTTTGTATTCTTTAAGGTAGAATCTTTATCTAATTTTTTTTCATAATTTTATTTTATGGATAAATATATATGAACCCTAAACATATATGTATCATAATTAAGAATCAAAAAGGGTTTTTGGATTTACCTTGTTTAACATTGTTGGACATATTTTTCCATATGGTAAAAAATGATTGTTTATAAACTTACAATTCTCCCCCACTTGCAATTGTGAATCTAGATGCACTATTTCGATCATACAATCAATAACCTTGAGGTTGGATGTTCCTTTCCTTTTGGGAATCTTGTTTGTACTTATTTCTGTGGTATGATTTTTTTGGATTTCATACATTCTTTTCATGAGTGTGATCACATGTTGGTGTTTGTGTATCATGTGAGACCCTTTTATGATTCAGGATACCATGATTACTTTTAGAGTACCTTGTTACCATTTTCGATCATGATCATATATTTTTGTATGATGATACAATATTATCATTATTCCATGTTATTATTATCTTATCATGATCTACCATGTTTTATGTTATCATTGATTTGGAGTTTTGGTTCTTGTATTTCGTTATAGGTAGTCCATCTGGGTATTTTACACCATATGAGGGGATCACACACAACATTAAACACTGAGGTTGATGGAAATGTATAGAGGGGAGGAGAAGGGTGACCTTGTGTCCTAGATAGAACATATTTCCATAAGTATATAGAGTAACATGTTGGAACTCTATGCCTTATCAATACTGTAAAGTATGTACACTCGATTCCCTAAGGATATTGAGTGACATATTTCCATCCCTATGGCATGTTCTAGAACATTTATGACTTCTCGACCATCCTTTCCCTTCTAAGTAGAAGCATATATTAATTGGTATCATGGCTTCATTTTTAGTACATGGAAAATCTATATGTAATTGTGATGATTCATAATAATTGAATTTAATTATGTCATTCACCATTTATACATGTTTAAATTTGTTAAAGCAAAAAATGATGATGTTCTAGTAGGTTTTATTTCCCATACCCTGTATAGAAATTTGGATGCATGTATGAACATCTTATATAAGAAACCAATAAATTGAATGTGGCCTATAGAATATGTTTGAGCCTAGGAGAATGGAGATGGGTGTATTTTTGTGAGTCCCTATAGAGAATAATATTGTTTATTTATCTACACTTTATATAAAGTGGTTTGGATTTTGACCCCGGGATCTAGTTTATTAATTTGTTTTATGAATCATATATAATTTTATATTACTTCCTTACACAATACATAATTTGAGTTATTATTTATTATTATTAATATTACATGTATAAAGGACATGATGATATGGTTATAGTCTCCTCAATTATGGTGTTGAAACCCTTCTTGTTTGTCGAACATCTCTAGCATTTGTGAAGTCAGAATTCAAATCAAATTAATATATGGATCAGAACGGGTGGTTCAGTTCATGGATTTAAAAAACCATATTAGAGAATAGTTCCACAAATTATTTTGGACTAACCTAGAATATGGTATAAAGGTGATAGTTGTGTAGGAATCAATTAGTGGGGCTTCCATGTTCCTTGATATCACATGTGTAATGATCCTTTGAGTTATCATGGATGAGACTGTTATTACTATTTTATGGTATTATAATTTGTTAATGAGTCATGACTATTCATATCATATCACATTACATATATGTACTTATTGACTATTTCATACTTGGTCTATAATATAATTCACTGATTATATTATCTATCTAGGTATGACTTGAAATCTTATTGTCAGATATATTTGTTTCCATGTTATTGTAATATATATCAGTAAATATTTGTTAAACATGATCATGATTCTATGTTTATAAATATATATTTATTTATTTCTTTGAGAAAATTACAATTATGGGGACTATGGTTAGTTTTAGTAGGGATATACATTGGGTTATAGGTAGATTTCAGGGATAGAAATTGTGTGACCCCATTGTAGACGCCGGAAAAGTCCGTTGTTCCCAAACAAAGCTCTGGATGCGGAAAGCGAGGTCATATTTGGAGTCAGAAGCACGTTTCGGAGGGCCCGGAGGCCTTGCGCGGAATTTTGGAGACCCGCGTGCAAAGTTGGAGTGCCGCGCGCAAACCTCCCGGGATGCGCGCAATGCGCTGGGCCGGCGCGCAATTTTGCGCGCCCGTTGCCCGCGCGACTCCCTTGCGCGCTGGGCCCGATTCCGCGCCCGCGAAGGTAATTCCGCGCCCGCGACGGGATTCCGCGCCAGGGGTTTCCTATAAATATAAGGCGACCCCCGACGTTTTGAAGGTGGCCGGAATTCGAAAGGTCTCTCGTGCGCGCAATCCAACCCCCTCCGCGTGCAATGCCGATCTTCAGGTAACCTCCTTTCTTTCGCGCAAGAAAGCCTCGGGGTTCGCCTTTGCGCGCAATCCCTTTGGCTCCTTTCTTTTTGAATAATTCTTCACCCAAAGGCCTTCGCACGCAAAAGAAGCCTCTTGCGCGCAATTGCCCCCGGGTGCGCGCAATCCAGCCCGATTGCGCGCACCCCCCTTTTTTCAAAGAGGTCATTCGTTAAAGAATGAGCCGTTGCCCCCGCGCGCTATCCGAAGCCCGGTGCGCGCAATCTCTATCTTCTGCGCGCAAAGCGCTGGCCCAATTGCGCGCCAGCCTGCCCATTTGCGCGCCGACCCGCGGTATTGCGCGCCAAGCTCCTTTTTTGCGTGCAAACCGCCAGGGTCGCCCCCTTTGACCCCCTGAGGGTACCTGCCTGCGTGGCGCCCGATGATCTTCATCCTGGGTGCCCGCACCGTGCGTTGTCTTCCCGTGCGGCCCTCCAGGCTCACGCGAAGTGACACGGACCCATCGGCGGCAGTATCCTCGTCCGAGCTACAAGACGTTAAACTGTTCAGCATTCGTCCTGCAGGACGCTAAACTGTACTTCGTCCGCGCGACAAGACGTTAAACGGCCAAGCATCTTCGTCTTCACTGCAAGACGTTAAACTGCCAAGTGTTTCGTCCAACATGACGTTAAACTGTACCACGTCCAAGCTGCACGACGTTAAACTGCCTAGCATATCGTCCGCGCTACAAGACGTTAAACTGCCAAGCATCTTCGTCCTCAACACACGACATTAAACTGTACTTCGTCTGGCAAGACGTTAAACCGTCCGCATCACCCGATCCCGTGTCTCGCACGCAGGATCCCCCCGGTTTGGATGTGGCCCCCACCCGCGCGTCTCTGCAGGGATGTCAGGATTGGAGTGGCCTTCGTCCACGGGGGTAGAGTGTTACAGACAGAACGAACTACGTGGACTTTGATCCCTGTCTCCTAAATAGGGTACGTAGGAAGCCTCTCCGAGGTTCAAGCCCACCACCTGGTCGTCCTGGTCGTATTCACGTCGGTTCGTCCATCAGTGGACCCCTCCCGGGTTCACACTTGCGTCGATTCACTTATGAATCCGCTCCTGTGGGGGACTGCACATGTGTATCTCCATTGCGCTTCCCCACTGCCTCTTTCTATCTCTCTCTTCAGCGTCCAGCATGACGTGAAACTGTGATCCACCCGGCCGTTCCATCCCCCTCTGTGCGAGGTGGTTCGGTTCAATCCCCCACCCGGCGGCCTCGATCTCTTCGTGAGTCGGCTTGCCAACGTCCAGCATGACGTGAAACTGTGATCCACCCGGCCGTTCCATCCCCCTATGTGCGAGGTGGTTCGGTTCAATCCTCCACCCGGCGGCCTCGATCTCTTCGTGAGTCGGCTTGCCGACGTCCAGCATGACGTTAAACTGTATATCCGAACTACGTTGACTTTGATCCGCGCTAACGCGCGGTACGTAGGAAGCCTCTACGAGGTCCAAGCTCTTCACTCCATCATCCATCCTGATCCTTACCCGGGCCGCCACATCCCGGTGGGGTCATGCCACTTCATTCCACTCCACTCGGGAAGCCGCCCATGTGCTGGCCCCAGCGTCGGAGGTTCCCCGCAAGGGGTTCTGTCATCTGATCCACTTCTCGTGTTGATCAGTCCGATGTCGTCCCCGCTGGACGTTAAACTCACGGCATACCACGTGTTAAACATGGGAAGCTGAGGAAAACCTCAGGTAACACAGTTCCCCGCACCCAGCGCGGGATGCCTCAGGCCATCACGCCTTCGAGAAGCCCTATTAGGGACGGAAGGCAGACATGCAGAGTCGCAGTGTTAAGACACGCCCCCGACACCCAGAGCCACCCGGTCTCCTCACCGCAGGTTGCTGCCCCGACCAGACCCCTTGGAGCGTCTGGGCGGAAGCAGCGTAATTAACTGGTGTCCATGAAGATATGGCGCCGGGAACGAGATTCACGAACATTCTTAAATCTATGAGGGAGACCCGGATTAGGTGACGAGTTCCGAGGAGACGTCCACGGAAGGTGGAGCCGACATCCCATCATCCCGGTTTCGATCAAGGAGCAGACTCCCCTGAACAAGGGACGGATGCCGCCCGCCTTTGGAAAGCGGGACTGCGGGGCCACAAGCCGCGCGCCCATCCCCTCGGGTCGACGGGTGCACGCGCGAACGCGTCCTGGCGGAAAAGCGTCGGAACAGAAACCCGACGCACATCCGCACCGAAATAGAAAAATGGTGAACCCGACGTGAATCTTTTCTCCTCAATACGAAGACCGATAGCTTTCAGAGGTGTTGGAAGATTGGCATGCTGCTCGACCGAGCATTCAACACCGGGGCACGGAACCCGCCAGGGGCTGGGGAAGGGAAATCGGGCACTCCGTCTCACGACGTCGATGGCCTGGGTTCCCCCCACGGAAGGCGTCGCGGCACTAATGGTTGGTTGTCTATTCCTTTTCCTGTCAGTGTTAATGGGTTTTTCTCCCTTCTTTCAGGAATCAAGTCGCCCAATCTAGTGCCCGATCGCCACCCGCCCACTGGCGCAGGGGTAGGGGAAACACCGACGCGGCTACTCCGCGAGGTCCTGCCCGTTCCACAGCCGTCCCATCAGCCGCAGCTGCGGGGCAACCACGCCCTCTCTCCCCCTCGGAGGTCATCCAGAGAAGGGTGATCAACAACTTGGTGCGGAGATATGAGGAAGAGGGAGTCATCCCCACCAGGGACATGGCTCGCCTAGACCTCGAGGAAGCTGCACCTCGCCACCAACGCCGCCCCCGAGGGCCGCGCAGGAAGGCACCGCTGCCTACCTCGACGTTCAACCGCTTCGGGAGCTTATCCCCGGAGCGCTCCGACAACTCCTTCCCCTATGCGGATGAGGTGGAAGATGTCCGGGACCACCCTATCCGAGATTCGCTTCAGGGATCCGCGATAAGGGCTCCTGTCAGGCCACGGTGACACCACCGCCAGGCCTCTCAAGTCGAAGAAAGGGCTCTCCACCTTCCCGCGCCGCTCATCCCGACTCGTTTTTCCCGATGCCAACGTCGGGCACGAGCGGAAGAGGATGCCCACCTTGGGGCCCTAGCAACAGCGGCCGCGTTGGCTCAAGCCACTGCTGGCTCCAGTCACCAGGCCCCTGCGCATCCTGAGCAGGAGCACTTCTATGCCCGACCTGGATCGAGGCCCCGACCGCCCCAAAGGCAGGTTGGGTTGACTCTCCCGGTTGTTGGTACAAGCAATAGCCCCCGCGGACCACCTCGCGGCAGCGCTATTCACCAGCAGGGTCTACTCCGCGTGGCCGATCCAAGAGGCATGGGTCACCCCACCTTTCGATCCCGGCCCGGAGGCCTGCCCAGAATCATCTCTCCCCGCGTCCCCTTTGATATCTGTCCCGGTGCTCCTCGCACCTTGGTTTCCAGTCCTCTTGGCCCCAGCACCAGTGCGGCCGGAGGACGCCAGGATAGAGATCAGCCATGCCCCGAAGAACCACTCAGGGGCAGGAAGGCGAGGCGTCGACGCCGAGGGAAGAATGTTACGGAATTCCGGATAGAGATCCGACCGGTTTGTTTCTCTGATACAGAGGCGGAGTATGATTCGGCGACAGAGCCCTCCCCCCAATCCCGCCAGTCAGGGGCAGGGGTAAGAATGCGGCACGTCAGCCTCGTACTTCCCGAGAGCGAGATCAATATGATCCCCGCTTCTCTCCGAAGGTATATCCGGAGTAGTGAGGGCCTGGTAGACCCCCAAGGATCAAGCTTGCGGTTGGTACCGGCCCCTCTGGAAGCGCCTTCCGCCTCGATCGGAGAAGCCGGAGAATTTTTCTGGGGACCGACGGTTGAACCACGATCTAGTGCACCCTCGGCGAGCACCGACGCTACGGCAGGATGTACGCTCGCCGGCCCGTCCTATCGTGATGTGGTAGCCGGGGCACCGCCACCCTCAGAGGGCGGCCCGGGATATGGAGGCCAATCGGCCTGCTCGCCGTATTCACCGCCGGCCAGCCCGTCGGCCCGGCAGCCCGCCTCGGCACCACTACCGGTTCCCCGTCCATTCCCAGTCATTGAAGAGGACCAAGGAGACCTGGGTCCCGAGTTTGAGTCGTGGAGCTTCTGGACCTTCCTTGCAGAGGGCCACTTCCCTGAGAAGTTTTGGCCAGTCGCAGGACCGGGCTTTGATGCACCCGAATCACTCACCCCGGATGAGTTCGAATGCTTCCTCCGAACTCTCCGGGAGACTCACTCCCGTCTTCACCGCCTACAAATACCATATCCCGGGAGTCAAGTGCACCTGGAGGATATTGGTGAGCAGTGCCGTCAAATTGACCTGGCCACGCTCCCCGCGGTTCGGAACCCCGGGTCATTTGAGCACCACGAGGCCCTCCAACAACGATGCGTCGAGTGTTTCCAAGTACTCCGCAAGGTTATCGAGGAAGCCACTCCCCACGTGTATATCTGTGGATGGGGGTAGTACGCTGCCCTACGCTTCAGTGCGATTCGCCGACAGCCCGATTCACTGGGTGGACCTGAGGGTACATCCCCAGGGACGGAAACGGTCAATATGGCTGACCTGTCGGGGAAGGGGAACGGTTTGGAACTTCTCGACGGGGGCTCTCCCCCCGAATACAAGCCGTTGTTGGATCCATCGGCGAGAGTTACTCGTCACTAGAGGAGCCTCCTGGGTCTCCCCGCACCCACTGAAGCACTGACGTTGAGCCGAAACGTCAGCAAAGGTAAAGAGCACGACGAGGCTATAAAGCCCGCCGACCCATCTGCCTCCACGCAGAGGGCGGATGAGGATCCCGAGAAGGCTATGCTACGTCAACAGCTCGCCGAGCAGAAGAAGCTAGTTGACCAGCTCCTCGCCGAGCGCGCTGCAGAGCAGCGGCCTGACTACGGTGATCCTAGGCCAGGACAGTAGGGACAGGAACAACCACCCCTCGATGAGGCTCTCCCGGGCGACCGTGATTATGCCGTGTTCGCCGACAGGAGAGAGGCCATTGACTATGGCAAGAGGGCGCGGTATGTTTCACCACACCCTCCCGAGCGGCGTGACTACCTGAGAGACCCCGCTCGGATTCCTCCCGCTGCCCCAAGGGCCGCTCCGCCCGCCATCCCACGAGCTGCCGAGTTCGACGACCCGGTCGACGACCCGATTGAAGGGCCATGCAATGCGCTCGTGGTTAGAGATCCTCGCCAGGACTGGAACCCATGTCCGGACGATCCGATGGCGGCACTCATCGCCCGCTTGGAAGCCTTGGAGACTCGGAAAGTGGCGATCCCACCGGACGGCAAGCCATACCCAGCATGGGTGGATGACATGCCGGCGCCTCCGGGATTCGGGAATCCCACTTTCGCCCCCTTCAACGGAACTGGAGATCCGCCACAGCATTTGGCCCATTTCAACTCGAGGTGCGGGCCTATGTTGGGGACTCCGGCGCAGCAAGAGGCCGCTAAGCTTCGCTGCTTTGTCCAGACACTGGAAGGGCCAGCATTTGTCTGGTACAGCCAGCTCCCCGTCGGGTCGATAACTAGCTGGGAGGACCTTCGTAGAAAATTCCTCTACCAGTTCAGTTCCACGACCCGGAAGACGAGTATCGCAGACCTCTTCAAGTGCAAGCAGAGGCCTGATGAGCGAGTCGCGGACATCGTCGCCCGATGGAAGGGTCTCACGTATTCCCTTGACATGCCATTGACTCAGGAGCAGTTGCTGACAATGTGCGTCGGGAACGTCAAGACCGAGCTGGTCCCTTCCTTGATCACTCAGAATTACCCCGGAGGGTTCAGGGACTTCTCAGACAAAGCTCAACGTCTTGAGGAAGCCCTGCAACAGGCCAGTCAGGCACACCCGCTGCCTCCTATGATTCCTGCAAGGAGAGTCAGCAGGGCTGAGCCCGCTGTTGTTGCCCAGATAGAGGCCCCCAGGCCGTTGGAGCTGCTGCCGGCGAGGCCAGCTCCACAGCCTCACAGGAATCCGCCTCCACGGGCTCAGTTCCCGGCCCAGCAGCGGCAGCCCCAGAACCGACCGGCCCCTCCGCGTAATGTACCGCCACAACCCAGGCGAGATAATCAGGGTCCACCTCCTCGGCAGGCCCCTCTAGCTCCTCGTCAAGACCACGCTCCCAGGGGCCCGCGATACCTGACTTACTCATTTCACGAGGATCAGGTCCCCAGTTATTTCCGGAGCGCCCTGGAGTAGAGGATTGTGCGACTGCCTGAGTGTTGGAGGCCAGAGGAGGCACATCTCACGGATAACCCCCGCTACTGCCCTTACCATCGGGCCCTGGGGCACACCATCCGGCGGTGCTACGTGTTTAAGGATTGGCTCCAATACCAGATTAACAACAATGTAATCAGGTTGGGCCCAGCTCCAGCACAAGTGGCGGGCGTGTTCGTGGGATCGGATGACGATAGCGGCAATGAGGACGAATGGCAGCTGGTCTCCGACCGTGGATCCCAGAAGTATAAAAACTGGATGGCCCGCAAGACGATCATTCGCGGCCATGGAATCATCCGTGTGTGCTTGAATCAGCCTGAGCCCCCAGAATCTGCGGGTGCTGCTTCGGCATCGTCATCCCAGCCTGCCTCTTCCGAGAAGAGCAAACGGCGGCGGCGCAAGAAGGAAGAGCACGCCCCGCCAGTTCCGCCACTATCCCGCACTCTCGGCGATTTCATGCCCCCGGAGATGGGGTTCCCTCCTCGGATCCGCCCAGTGTTGAATGATTCATCCGATGACAGCGTTGGGTACGCTTCGGTTAATACCGTCGAGCTGGTAAATCCCTTTTCGGTTCCCGACGTTAAAGAACACCAGGTGGACCTCCCTAGTGTCCCCGGTCGTCGCCACCGTCGGAGGAACCGCAACAACAGGAGTCGCCGGGACACAGCAGTTGGTACCTCCAGCCAGGACGTGCACGCCACTGAGACTAGGCAGCAGGCTCAAAACCGAGCTCAGCGCGCGCAGCCCCCCCATCCGGGGATGAAGGATTCGCCTCTGCCGCTGTTTGTGGTGTGGGACCAGGCAGAACCGCCTCAGCCGCTTCGCGATCAGCTCCGCCCTGCCACGAGTCCATCCCGGCCTCCTGACCCCAGTACGGTGACCACTTCCCGGACTCCAACCAATGAACAGCGAGATGCGCCAAGCACCAGTCGGCCGCCGGCCCAACCGGCAAGGCCCATCATGCCTCCAACCGCAGAGAAACCTCCTGCAACCAGGGGCTCGCGCTTGGCCAAAAAGTATGATGTCCTGAAGCACTTGGCCGACATCCCAGCAAGGCTCTCCATCCTTGAGGCTCTGCGCATGTCATCTGAGATGCGCGAGGCACTCGCTGAAGCCCTGAAGAGCCCCCTCCAGTTTGAGACAGAGGTTGCGGCTGCAGAGGCCTTTCACGCCGAAACGATTGAGGACGCCGAATGTCAGGCAGTTATCTCGTTCTCTGGTAAGGATGAAGACCCTCCTATACAAGGGCACATTCGTCCGCTGTACGTTACTGGCCAGTTCAATGGCCTTGAAGTCCAGCGCTGTCTTGTCGACACGGGGTCCGGGATTAACCTAATTCCCACTCGGACGCTCCGGAGATTGGGGTTGTCTGAGGATGACTTGATTCCCTCCGACCTCAGGATCCAGGGGTATGACCGCACCGAGCAAACTCCGGTCGGCAAGATACGTTTGAAGACCCAGTTCGGTGACTTGGTTGCCAACACCGAATTCATGGTTGTCTCTCAAGACACTGCGTATAATGCATTGATGGGCAGGCCATGGCTCCACCTTCATGTGGCGGTTCCCTCGTCATACCACCAATGCCTTAAATACGCCCTTAATGGTCGAGTAGGCGTGCTTCAGGGAGATGCCTCTCCTTTTGCCTCATGTGAATCCCGCTATCTGGATGCGGACTATTACAAGAGCAAGGATAAGCAGATCCTGGCAGGTGAGGTCGAGCCTGTCACTATTGCAAGTGATCCCTGGGCAAGTTTGGATGACGCTTACGTCCTCCCGGTCCATCGGTTGGACGTAGCCATGGTCTCGACGGCCTGTGAGTCTCCCGATGAGATGACCACGACCGCCCATGCCAGCACCAGCGGCCCAGCAGGATCTGGTAGCCCCAATGCAGTTTCCAATGCAATCTCTCCCGTGGACGATCCCTCCCCAAGTGGAGAGGACGTGGAAGATGCACCCCCAGCCTTTGAGGAGGGCGTCTCCGCCACGGTCGATGAGTTAGTACAGGTGAACCTTGGAACCGAAGCAGATCCAAGACCCACATTGGTCAGTGCCGCCATGCCCTCTGAGGAGCGGCAGCAGTACGTGGACTTTCTCAGGCAGCACCGTGATGTGTTCGCTTGGGGCTATGACGAGATGCCGGGGCTAGATCCTCAGGTAGCCGTCCACCGCCTTGGTCTCCCGGCGAACCATCGCGGGTTCAAGCAGCCTCCCAGGAAGATGCACCCATTCCACGGTGCCATGGTTGAGGCCGAAGTTGACAAGCTTATCAAAGCCAACTTCGTGAGGGAAGTTCAGTACCCCAAATGGCTGGCCAACATTGTGCCGGTCAGGAAGAAGAACGGGCAGATCAGAGTCTGTATCGACTTCCGCGATCTCAACCGCCACTGTCCGAAGGATGATTTTCCCCTTCCGGTGACAGAGTTGTTGATTGACGCCACGGCAGGGTTCCAAGCCCTCTCCTTCATGGATGGATACTCCGGATACAACCAAATCCGGATGGCCCCTGAGGATGAGGAGTTCACTACCTTCAGGGGCCCCCAAGGTATCTTTTGTTACCAGGTCATGCCTTTCGGCCTGAAGAATGCAGGTGCCACCTATCAACGGGCGATGCACCGCATATTCAAGCCAATCCTCGGCACACTGGTGGAATGCTACGTCGACGACTTGGTAGTCAAATCGCGCCAGCGTCAGGACCATCTCAAAGATCTTGAGAAAGTGTTCGGCTTCCTCCGGTCTCGCTGCCTGAAGATGAACCCGTTGAAGTGTGCCTTTGGGGTCACCTCCGGAAAGTTCCTTGGATTTGTGGTAAGATACCGGGGTATTGAGATCGACCCGGAGAAGATCAGGGCGATTAGCCAGATGCCTCCCCCAGGTAACATCCGGGAACTGCAAGGGTTCCAAGGCCACTTAGCCTATATATGCCGATTCATCGCGAATCTGGCCGGCAAGTGTAAGCCCTTTTCTCGGCTCATGAAGAAAGGTGCCACCTATGTATGGGATAAAGAGTGTCAGACCGCTTTCGAGGAAATCAAGCAGTACCTGCTTCAACCTCCGGTTCTAATGCCGCCTGTATCCGGGAAGCCGTTGGTCCTCTATGTGACCGCCCTGGAACGGTCCCTGGGTGCCCTTCTCGCCCAGAAGAACAACGAGGGAACGGAGAATAGCCTCTATTACCTCAGTCGCATGCTCCTCGATGCGGAAGTCAGGTATTCCCCCATCGAGAAGAGCTGCCTGGCGCTCGTATTTTCCGTACAGAAATTACGGCACTACTTGCAGCACCATGAGGTACAGTTGGTTTCTCGGGTAGACCCGTTGAAATATATCCTGAGCCGGCCTATGTTGACTGGCCGTCTAGCGCGGTGGGCTGTGATTCTCCAGCAGTTCGACATCAGGTATGTGTCTCAGAAGGCCATCAAAGGGCAAGCATTGGCAGACTTTCTGGTTGCTCACCCGACCTCCGCGGATCAGCCGCTGGATCTAGGATTTCCTGATGAGGCCATTCTCTCGGTCGATCATGCCGATCCATGCTGGCAGATGCACTTTGACGGTGCCTCCCGGAGCCCCACCGGTAGAAGACTCGATAATCCTAAGCTCAACAGAGTAGGCTTGGGTATCGTCTTCATTACCCCAGAGCGAGCCGTGCTTCCATACTCTTTCCTGTTGTCAGAGGGTTGTACCAACAATGAGGCGGAATACCATGCCCTCATCACTGGCCTCGAGTTAGCTCTCGAGATCGACGTGCCCCGTCTGTGTGTGAAAGGGGACTCCGAGCTGGTCGTTAAGCAGATCAATGGCGACTATGTTGTCAGGAAGCCGGAACTTGTGTCATTTCTGGAGTGCACCCTCCTTCTGATGGCCCAGTTCCCTTCTTGGCCAGAAATTGTCCATATTCCCCGGTCGCAGAACGGTCGAGCAGATGCCTTGGCCAGCCTTGCTGCGTCACTTGCAGAGCCTGAACCAGATAACCTGACCTTCCGCGTGACGCACCGCAGGCTCATCACTCCCGTTATCCCGGAGGGAGATCGCGGCCTGTCGGTAAGTAATCTCACCACGGTTGCCCCTATGCCCGGAGCCCCGAGTACCCCAGATATGGCAGTTGAACCAGCCCCTGATTGGAGGGCGCCTTTGGTTGAGTACCTCCAACATGGCATTCTCCCATCGGATCGAGCCGAGCGCGAGCGAGTTCGACGCCGCGCATCGCAGTTTGTCCTCCAGAGCAGTCCCAGCCTGGAGCAGATCCTCTACAGATGCGGATTTGATGGTGTTATCCTCCGTTGCCTTCAGGGAGTTGAGATCCCACGAGTCATTCAAGAGGTTCATGCTGGTTCATGCGGTGCCCATCAGACTGGGCCGAAGCTGTCCCACCAGATTCGGAGGTTGGGATACTTCTGGCCCTCCATGATCCATGACTGCATCGAGTATGCCAGGAGGTGCCATGCGTGCCAGGTTCATGCGAACTTTGTGCATCGGCCACCGAAGCCTCTCCATACCACCAGGTATTCTTGGCCCTTTGCAGTCTGGGGGATGGACGTTGTAGGACCTTACCCGCCGGCGACGGTTCGCCAGTGCCGGTTCATTCTGACCGCCACAGACTTCTTCTCCAAATGGGCAGAGGCGATTCCGCTCAGAGAGGTCAAATCCTGTTCGATCGCTGACTTCGTGACCTCCAACATCATTCATCGATTTGGAGTGCCTCACGCTATCCTCACGGATAACAGAGCCAATTTCCGAGCAGCTGAGTTGAAGAAGTTGTACGCCAAGTACAACATTCGCTCGAACCATACATCTCGCTATCATGCGCAGGAGAATGGACAGATTGAGGCGTTTAACAAAACCCTCTCCAACATTCTGCAAAAGATGGTTGGTCAGAACAAGAAGAGTTGGCCGGACAAGCTCCCCAACGCCCTCTGGGCTTATCGGACGACGACTCGCAATTCCACCCAGATGACCCCTTATTCCCTGGTGTATGGAGCTGAGGCCGTCCTGCCCATCGAGATCCAGTTACCGTCCTTGCGCACTGCGGTCTACGACCAGCAAGCGCCGGACAGAGCTGCTGAAGCCCGTCTAGTCGAGTTGGAAGCACTGGATGAGAATAGACTTCGCACTTTGCACAACTTGGAGAGGCATCAAAGCAGAATGGCTCGAGCTTTCAATAAGAAGGTTCGCCTCCGCTCCTTCCTGCAGGGTGACCTAGTGCTAGCCCTAATAGCGCCAATGATCCCCGGCAGGAAGCCACCCAAGTTGGAGCCCAAGTGGGAGGGACCTCTTGTCGTCCACAAATTTTATTCCAATGGCGCGTACTCCCTAGCAACCATGGATGGTGAGCGTGTCACTCCTCCCACCAACGCTAGGTTCCTCAAGCAGTACTTTGCCTGAGTCCACATCGTCCGCGCTGCAAGACGTTAAACTGCCCAGTGTTTCGTCCAACATGACGTTAAACTGTACTTCGTCCGCGCTGCAAGACGTTAAACTGCCAAGTGTTTCGTCCTGCATGACGCTAAACTGCACCTCGTCCAAGCTACAAGACGTTAAACTGTTCAGCATTCGTCCTGAATGACGCTAAACTGCACCACATCCGAGCTACAAGACGTTAAACTGTTCAGCATTCGTCCCGCATGACGCTAAACTGCACCTCAAGAACTACGTGCGGCTTGATTCCCATCCTTATGGGATACGTAGGACCACCTGAACATTCATGTTTCAGGCCCAGCCCCATCCTTCGGGAATTTCCATCCCATCTCAGGCCCTTGGCCCAGTTGCCTCCGGGTGTGCGGCGTATGGTGTGAACGCGGGGCTATGCCCTCATTCACGTCGGTTTGCTCGCCACGCTGTACGCCCCCACGTTTGGGGATGCCTTCCGCTCCCCCCTTTCTCTCTTCGTCCCGCATGACGTTAAACTGCACTTCAAGAACTACGTACGGCTTGATTCCCATCCTTATGGGATACGTAGGACCGCCTGGACATTCATGTTTCGGGCCCAGCCCCATTTCCCGGGAGTCTCTATCCCGCGTTGGGCCTCTGGCCCAAGTTCCCCTCCTTTTTCTGCGAGGCGTATGGCGTGAGCGGGGGATTATATCCTCATTCGCGTTGGCCTACTGGCCGCTTCGTATGCCTCCCCCGTGTGTGGGATTACCTCACACCCCTCATCGTCCTGCATGACGTTAAACTGCCTCTCAAGAACTACGTACGGCTTGATTCCCATCCTTATGGGATACGTAGGACCGCCTGGATGCTTGTGTTTCAGGTCCAGCCCCGTCTCTTGGTTGATCACAGGGATCTGCCGTCTTTTGGTTGCTCTCAGGGTGAGCCCTCCGGCCCTTTCCGGTGGTCTGTTAACATGTTTTGGGTACTTCGGTCTATGACCCGTAGTGTCGGATTCAATCCCGAAAAGTCCTGTGTTGCTTGTCGGGCCTCGCGCTTCCTCTTGTTTGAGCCTTCACTCAAAGGGATCCTCGTTAGCGGTTTGGGTACGGTGCCTCAGTGCTCTCCTACCGCTCCGGGTCGATTTACCGGCGGGTCCTGGGCCGCAAATCGATATGTGTCCTGCGCTTGAGCGGTTGATGCTTGTTTGCTTGTCCCATTCTAGGATGACGCGATCGGATGTTGTGTTGCGAATGTGGTCAGCGACGTCCTTGATCACCATGTCGGCTCTTTCAGGCTCTGAACGTTGGTTGCGCAGTCCTTATCACACTCCGCCTTTGTGCGTTGTAGTGGAATCTCGACACTCTCTTCATACTGACCTTCAGTACACCTCTACATGTTAGGCAGGCCAACCAGGGTAATGGTTTCTGTCGAGGCTCCCACGATCTGAGCACCAAGGATATATGCTGATGTCCTCCCTAAGGGCCATGTGTAGCTGGACCCTCGTCCCCATAAGGAGGAAGGAGTCGCCCGAACAATCGCGTTCTGGACCCAGTATAACTGGAGGCTAGCATCTCTGCCCCTCGGGTGATAGACATACGCAGGCCCCTATCCCAGGATCCTTCTCCTGGAATCGTGCGTGACCGCAGGGCTGGGTATGTTCCCACCTCCGCTGGGTCCGCCGTATCGCAATGAGCGGATTCCTCCATGGTCCGAACCACACGACCTTAAACTGTGTTGTCTGGTCCTACCACACGACCGTAAACTGTGATCGTCTTGGCCGCCCGACGAGAAACGACACTACATTGTGATGTTATCTTCAGAGGACACTCACGTTGGGCGCTGGTTAATAACCACGCCATTCATCAATGCCTTTCATGGCTTGATTATTGTGGCGACGCCAGGGATTTCTTAATCACAGGCATGTCGCTGCACAAAGAAAAACCATCCACCTTTAAGGACAAACAAGAAATATCAAATACCGCTTCTTCTGTGTGCGAGGGTCAGACCCGCACCCCTCCCCGCGCTGGTGCCCGATTGTGTTGCGCCGCGCTTCAAGAACTACGTGTGTCTTGATTCCCATCCTTATGGGATACGTAGGAATGCCCGGATGTTTGAAACTTCGGGTCCAGCCCCACCTCTTAAAGATTCCCCCTTCTCTGGGGAATCCGCCGCCTTCGGGTCACCCTCAAGGCGTGTCCCTCGACCCCTTGCAGTGGTCCACCGGTGTCAAGAGTACTCTAGTTTATTGCCAGGAGGGTCAGGTTCATCTTGGTCAGGTTCCTTCCACTTTTCAGGCTTCGTTCTCCCTTTCATTCGGACCCATCGCCTACGCCCTGGGTGGAGCCCCCGTGAGCGGTCTGGACACAATGCCTCAGTGCTCTCCCACCGACTCGGGCTGGTTCTCCCAAGGGCCTCGGGCAGCAAATCGATATGAATCCTGCGCTTGAGCGGTTGATGCTCGTTTGCTGCCTCATTCCATCAACGGTTAGTACGATATTGATGCTGCTTTTCCGCCACGGTCGACAGTACTCCCATATCGTTACGCCGGTGCCCCCAGTCCTTGAGTGAATGGCCGCATGATTCACATTACGTTTTTCACCTCCCATTCTGACCAGGCAAAATCTCGACACTCTTGACACTATCCCTCAGTGCATCTTCGCATATCCAGGGGATAGGACCACGATGTGGCGTACTTTGAGGTTCTTATGGTCCGAGCTCTAAGACCTTAAACTAAGATCTTCCCCTATGGTCCGAGCTCTAAGACCTTAAACTAAGATCTTCTCCTATGGTCCGAGCTCTAAGACCTTAAACTAAGATCTGCTCCTATGGTCCGAGCTCTAAGACCTTAAACTAAGATCTGCTCCTATGGTCCAAGCTCTACGACCCTAAACTAAGATCTCCCCAATCGGGGTTCTACGTCCTGCATGACGTTAAACTGCACTTTCAGAACTACGTGTGGCTTGATCTCCAGCCTGATGGAGTACGTAGGAACGCCTGGGCATCTCGACTCGGGTCCAGCCTCAGGGATCGCTAAGTCCCGCCCCTCCTCGTCACCGGCCGTCTGGCCTGACTTCGGGTAGAGTGGTGCAGTTGTGATATTCTCCCCGATTCAGCTCGGGATGCCCCATCGCAATGATGGGAAGCGACAGTTTCCTCATCAAAGAGGTTCTGTCTGAGAATTGGGGTGATTCACGGCCAGATTAGTGCATCCGCCTAATACACTTTCCCCACGGTGGCGCAATTTTGGGAGCGTTGGATTCTGTCCGAACAAGTCATCACTTCGCCCCACGCTTCGCATGCCCTGTTGATCCGGATTTCCACCCTTGTGCCTGAAGGAACCCCCAAAGCGGCATTGATGATGACATGTGATCCGCCTCCTGCAATATGAATGATGACCTTCGGTCCGTCTATTGCAGTAGTATGGTCGATTGATCCATTGTCCGCTTGCCGTCTTGGTCATTTCCTGGAAGGCCGACTGTTGTGGATTTCTGAATTCGGGACACGCGATTCACCCTTTCTCATTTCCCTATGTTCGGATAAAATCTCAACGCCCCTAGCGTTGTCCCGCTCGTGTGTTGGAACAAGTTCGGGGGATGATACATTGATTAGGTCTGAGGTCTCCTTTCCTAGGAATGACCTCCCTCTTTTCTTTAGAAATCCAGGCCCAATTACGGATGCCTGAAGCTTGGTTAACGCTCCCGCGAGACAATTTGTGGTTGAGCATGTTAAGCCAAAAGATGCAGATAAATATATTGGTTCATACAAATGGATCGAAATATCGAGTAGCGGAAGAAAATGTTCTGGGAGTGGCAAAAAAAAGCCCCTAGGGATTAGCGTGCTGAATAAGTCTTTCTAACGCCGCTACCCTTTGGATGGCGGCCTCTAGAGCTGCTTCTTGCTCTCTGCGTGCCCTCTCCTCGTCGGCGGTCGCAGCACGCAGTTCGTCGATTCTGGCCTGTGCACGCTCCCGCTCGACTTGAAGTGTGACCATCTGTTGGCCTGCCTCCGTCAGCTGTACCTGGGCGTCAACCAGCTGGGCCGTTAGTTTCTCCACAAGCTCAGTGCACGTTGCGACGAAGGCCTCCTTCTCTGCCGCCTGCCCTTCGAGACGCCGGACATCCTGCTCCGCCGCGAGGAGCACCCGCGTGTTCTCAGACACGTCCCGACATTGTGCGATGTCGGCACGTCGGCGGCTCTCGCGCATCTTTTCGGCCATGAAATCACGGACCGTCAGATGGAGGCGTTGAGCATCAGCTCCCCCGGCACACAGGAAGCGCAGCCAGGTTTGAAGGGATCCCACGCGCCCCAGCCACTCCGATGGGTCTTGCTTGAGGAAGCGCTGGATGCACTTCCACCCCCTTCGGCGCGTTATCCGGCTCTCCTCGAACGCCTCCGCGTCCGAGTCGTCCATCTCCTCGGGGTCGGCAGGCCGGTAGGCAGGGAAGGCAGCCAGCAGGTCTGATGCAGGGTCCGCCCCTGGGATGTCCTCACGGGGGATAGGTTCCCCAACATCTGGGCGACCTTCTTCTCTCGCCCCATCGGCGTCGACACCCTCGTCAGCCCCCGACCTCTCTCTGATGTCAGCACCGCCGGCGTCCGCAGCCCCCTGATCAGCAGTTGGTGGGGCCGGCTCGGTTTGGGAAGTCTGTTCCGAAGCAGGCGGCAGGTCCGCCACTGGTCCACTCGTGGATGGCCCGGGTTCGGCAGCCCGACGAGCCTCCAGTGTTGAGATCACTGCGCAGGGCATGCCGTGGTTAGTCACGGATCGTCAACGGAAAGCACCGACAGTAAGGTAAGGAGACTTACGGGAATCCAAGGCGTCATCTTCCGCTGTCTCGGCCGCCGCAGGAGCAATTGCAGCAGGGGACCCCTCAGCGCTTGTCAATTCAATGATGGGCGTCTGGCCCCCGCCTTGTCCTGCTGGCACCCCTCCTACTCCTGCCGAGGATGCCTGACCAGCATCCGTGCACTCCTGAGAAAGGTGGAGAAATGGGTTAGAAGCTGCATAAGAGAATGGATGAAGCAGGTTGAGTAGGGATAGAAGCGGACCTCGAGGAGCTCAGTAATATCAATATTGCCAG
The DNA here is from genome assembly GCA_963277665.1 of Viscum album. Lineage (NCBI taxonomy): Eukaryota > Viridiplantae > Streptophyta > Magnoliopsida > Santalales > Viscaceae > Viscum > Viscum album. The sequence goes on from OY728148.1 coordinate 48,115,249, forward strand.
AGCCGTCCACCTCGCCGCTCTCCCGTGGACTCCCCTGATGGGACCTTCCCTCGGAGCCTTCATCCTCCCCCGTCTCCTCCTCTTCCTCGGAGTCGTCGTTACTCTCATCTTCCTCCGGCGGCATCTGTTCTGGAGCAGGCTCTAGACCGAGCATCACCTTCACCAGAAGGGATGGCTCCGCACGCTGACCACGTTGGCGCGCGTACTCGTCCATGGCCGTCAGATACGCATACTGCCGGTTGAAGTTCACCCTGTCGGCGATCTGGAGGCGCCTGACCTCTGGCAGATGGATTCCTTCTCTGAGTATCTTTCGCCAGATGGCTTCGGTCCTCAGTGACTGCCGCAGGGTCATCCAGGCCGACCACAGCGCCGGGAAGACTGCATCGTGGGAGGGTTCGAGCAGATGCCTTACCTGCTTCCCGGGCCACTCCCCGACCGCCGCATGTGCCCCCTCTCCGGGCGCTGAAGTCGTGGCGGCAGCTTGCGATGTGCTCGCCGCCGAAGTCCCTGCCCGCGCCGGCTCCGCTGCTTGGCGCGCCTCCGTTCTCCCCCGTGTGGCGGCGCCTCGCCTCCTTCCTTGACGCCCGGTCTCCGCACGGGTGACCTCGAGCCGCCGAACTGGCTTCCGTAGAAGCCCCTCGGGGTACGCGATGGCCCAGTGTTCGGCGTACTCGGTTGCCAAGCCTGCGTCGACCCCGGTAGGAGGGAGAGTGATGACGTCGCCAGAGCCAAAGGCGGCGAACATCAGCCACATCTGGCGAAGGACGCCAGGGTTCGTCTCCTCCCGGACAGCAGTGAATACCCTCTTCGGCATCCGTTGAAGGCACCCGAACTGCCTGGCAAACCGGGTTGGCACGTAGGGCTCGCAGATCACCTTCCCGTCGATCCGAACCACGAGCACCCCGCCCCGCATTTTCAGGAAGTACTCGTGCTGCTCCAGCAGACCCTGCCCGTTGTCGATCATCTGGCCAACGGGAGTGGGGAACGGGCTGAAGTTGAAATTGGCATGATTTCCAATCCGAATCCTCACGCCCTCCTCATTTAGGGTCATCGGAGCGACCCCCGCAATGTTCAGTAGGGAGGGTCGCAGGCCGTTGCCCGGAGGAATGATGGCGTTCGGAAACGTGTACCCACCAAGGTGAGCAGCCACCCAGCCGTGGAAGAATTGGAAGGGCCCACAGATCCTTCGTGGCGACCCCCCTCGCGAGATGCGTCCCAGGATGGCGTACAGCTTAGCCAGCACTGGGACCCCGAGGTTGTATCTTTTATTGGCAGCCATGGCGCCCGCCATCGCCAGTGTCGCCGGGCGGACACCCATTCTCGCGTCCCGCACTGGCAGGAGCCACCCACTCAGAAAGGCGGTCAGGAACGCCGCATACCGGACATTTGGGTCCCGGGCCTCGATGACGCGGTACCCCCATGAGCGGTAGTCGCCCGTCTCCAGGACCCGCCAGTACGACCCGTTCCGGCTCCTCTGAGCCGCGGTCGGGCACCGCTTCCCCCTACCTGGCATCTTGACCGCTGGGTCATGCTCCAAGAACTGGCCGAACCACTCCTTGTAGGCTATGTCCTTCTGGAAGTCCTTGATCCCGAGCCGCTGCGTAGCCAGGTCAAGTAGATGCCATGTCAGAATGGGAGTCTGTGACCTGTCTTCCCAGGTGTTCTTCGGAGGAAGGAACTCATCGTACTGGTAACCCTCCAGCGGGATACCTCCGATGCAGTGGATGTCCCAGAGACCGATGCCGTCCTCCCCATGGTGAAGATGGAAGGTGTTGGTATCCGGGGACCAGCGGGTGAACAGCTCCGGCCCGAGCTCGGACTGCTGGTAGAAGTGGAACTGCGACGTCCACACCGCCTCAAACAGACCGATGTACCGTAGCTCCTCCGCGAAGTGATCGCAAGTGTGGCGTACCCAGAACGCCCAGGCCCACTCACTGGTGAAATTGCCCCCAGACCGCAAGTCCCAGTCCTTCAGCCAGCCCTTGGTGTCGTCAGTAACACTCTGGCGATATGTGCTCGAGTAGAGGGCTGGAGAGTTCTCCGCAGTAGGCTCACCCCCGGCGATGGTTCGCGTCCTCGGGTTCAGGACATAGACATCCAAGTGCCTGGTCTCCCTGGCAGGATGCCCATTGTTGGTGATGTTATAGCGGGGAAGCTCGTCCTCTCGAGTCACCCAGGTCCGTGGCGCATCAATCTCGAACCCTGGCACCGGAACCTCATCTAGGATGCCAAAGTTCCAGAGCGGCAGGTTGTCCGACAGCGGATATGTCTTCTGGGCCGGCGTCAACAAGTCGAACAAGGATTGATTGTTGGAAACAATCTCCTTGGCTCCGTAGACCTCCTCGTTCGTCGCCATCTCAGCTCTGCGAGTGGCGGCATCCCCTTCATTTCCTTGATTCGCGGCCATCTCAGAAGCTCCGGGAGTCGTGCGGGTTAAGGGGTGAAGCGTGCGGAATCAGACGAGGCTGGTAGAGAAGTTTGAGAGTTGGCGCGCAATCCAAGTGGATGGCGCGCAATCGGGAAGTCAGTCGCGTAAAACCCCGGGTGTTCGCGCAAAAACAGGCCGAAATCCGGAAAGTTTTGCGCGACGAACGGGTGAATTCCGCGCCGGAAAGGGCAATTTCACGTGCGAGAGCTTGAATGCCTATCGCGCGGAAGGCCAGTGTACGGTGCGGGGGACCCAGAGCCCCTATTTATAGGCGAGGCCGGGTGTCCGCGCTGCGCGGAAAGCGCTTTGCGCGACCAAGACAGCGAATTTCGCGCCCGACGCCCCTTTTTGCGCGCCACGGTCCTGCGCCACCCAGGACTTCGGCATTCCGGCGTCTCCCTCGGAACCCGATCGTTGCGACCTCTCGCCGATCAGATTCCGAGGGGGGGCTTTTGTAGACGCCGGAAAAGTCCGTTGTTCCCAAACAAAGCTCCGGATGCGGAAAGCGAGGTCATATTTGGAGTCAGAAGCACGTTTCAGAGGGCCCGGAGGCCTTGCGCGGAATTTTGGAGACCCGCGCGCAAAGTTGGAGTGCCGCGCGCAAACCTCCTAGGATGCGCGCAATGCGCTGGGCCGGCGCGCAATTTTGCGCGCCCGTTGCCCGCGCGACTCCCTTGCGCGCCGGGCCCGATTCCGCGCCCGCGAAGGTAATTCCGCGCCCGCGACGGGATTCCGTGCCAGGGGTTGCCTATAAATATAAGGCGACCCCCGACGTTTTGAAGGTGGCCGGAATTCGAAAGGTCTCTTGTGCGCGCAATCCAACCCCCTCCGCGCGCAATGCTGATCTTCAGGTAACCTCCTTTCTTTCGCGCAAGAAAGCCTCGGGGTTCGACTTCGCGCGCAATCCCTTTGGCTCCTTTCTTTTTGAATAATTATTCACCCAAAGGCCTTCGCGCGCAAAAGAAGCCTCTTGCGCGCAATTGCCCCCGGGTGCGCGCAATCCAGCCCGATTGCGCGCACCCCCCTTTTTTCAAAGAGGTCATTCGTTAAAGAATGAGCCGTTGCCCCCGCGCGCTATCCGAAGCCCAGTGCGCGCAATCTCTATCTTCTGCGCGCAAAGCGCTGGCCCAATTGCGCGCCAGCCTGCCCATTTGCGCGCCGACCCGCGGTATTGCGCGCCAAGCTCCTTTTTTGCGCGCAAACCGCCAGGGTCGCCCCCTTTGACCCGCTGAGGGTACCCGCCTGCGTGGCGCCCGATGATCTTCATCCTGGGTTCCCGCACCGTGCGTTGTCTTCCCGTGCGGCCCTCCAGGCTCGCGCGAAGTGACACGGACCCATCAGCGGAAGTATCCTCGTCCGAGCTACAAGACGTTAAACTGTTCAGCATTCGTCCTGCAGGACGCTAAACTATACTTCGTCCGCGCGACAAGACGTTAAACTGCCAAGCATCTTCGTCCGCACTGCAAGACGTTAAACTGCCAAGTGTTTCGTCCAACATGACGTTAAACTGTACCACGTCCAAGCTGCACGACGTTAAACTGCCTAGCATATCGTCCGCGCGACAAGACGTTAAACTGCCAAGCATCTTCGTCCTCAACACACGACGTTAAACTGTACTTCGTCTGGAAAGACGTTAAACCGTCTGCATCACCCGATCCCGTGTCTCACACACAGGATCCCCCCGGTTTGGATGTGGACCCCACCCGCGCGTCTCTGCAGGGATGTCGGGATTGGATTGGCCTTCGCCCACGGGGGTAGAGTGTTACAGACAGAACGAACTACGTGGACTTTGATCCCTGTCTCCTAAACAGGGTACGTAGGAAGCCTCTCCGAGGTTCAAGCCCACCACCTGGTCGTCCCGGTCGTATTCACGTCGGTTCGTCCATCAGTAGACCCATCCCGGGTTCACACTTGCGTCGATTCACTTATGAATCCGCTCCTGTGGGGGACTGCACATGTGTATCTCCATTGCGCTTCCCCACTGCCTCTTTCTATCTCTCTCTTCAGCGTCCAGCATGACGTGAAACTGTGATCCACCCGGCCGTTCCATCCCCCTCTGTGCGAGGTGGTTCGGTTCAATCCCCCACCCGGCGGCCTCGATCTCTTCGTGAGTCGGCTTGCCAACGTCCAGCATGACGTGAAACTGTGATCCACCCGGCCGTTCCATCCCCCTCTGTGCGAGGTGGTTCGGTTCAATCCTCCACCCGGCGGCCTCGATCTCTTCGTGAGTCGGCTTGCCGACGTCCAGCATGACGTTAAACTGTATATCCGAACTACGTTGACTTTGATCCGCGCTAACGCGCGGTACGTAGGAAGCCTCTACGAGGTCCAAGCTCTTCACTCCATCATTCATCCTGATCCTTACCCGGGCCGCCACATCCCGGTGGGGTCATGCCACTTCATTCCACTCCACTCGGGAAGCCGCCCATGTGCTGGCCCCAGCGTCGGAGGTTCCCCGCAAGGGGTTCTGTCATCTGATCCACTTCTCGTGTTGATCAGTCCGATGCCATCCCCGCTGGACGTTAAACTCACGGCATACCCCGTGTTAAACATGGGAAGCTGAGGAAAACCTCAGGTAACACAGTTCCCCGCACCCAGCGCGGGATGCCTCAGGCCATCACGCCTTCGAGAAGCCCTATTAGGGACGGAAGGCAGACATGCAGAGTCGCAGTGTTAAGAAACGCCCCCGACACCCAGAGCCACCCGGTCTCCTCACCGCAGGTTGCTGCCCCGACCAGACCCCTTGGAGCGTCTGGGCGGAAGCAGCATAATTAACTGGTGTCCATGAAGATATGGCGCCGGGAACGAGATTCACGAACATTCTTAAATCTATGAGGGAGACCCGGATTAGGTGATGAGTTCCGAGGAGACGTCCACGGAAGGAGGAGCCGACATCCCATCATCCCGGTTTCGATCAAGGAGCAGACGCCCCTGAACAAGGGACGGATGCTGCCCGCCTTTGGAAAGCGGGACTGCGGGGCCACAAGCCGCGCGCCCATCCCCTCGGGTCGACGGGTGCACGCGCGAACGCGTCCTGGCGGAACAGCGTCGGAACAGAAACCCGACGCACATCCGCACCGAAACACCCATAAAACAACTATGATTTATCCTAATGAATATGATTTTCTTTTAAACGTGTTCTTAATGTTCAAGGAGATTCAACCTCCCAAGAGACTAATTTGAATAAATAATTATGTTGTTATGATATTTTAGCTAGGAATTATTCCCATGTTCTTCTAATTTTTTATTGGAGGGTGCACCAACGGACACTCCCACACTTACCCAAATGACATATGAAGTGGGTCCACCTTATTGGGATGTCATCCCTCTTGTTCCTATATAGGGTAGAGGGGATCAATGTTTTATGGTCAACAATAATAGAGAATTCCAACTCCAAAATCCAACAACCTTTCAAGCAATGGATATCCAAAGGATTCATAAAAATTTATAGACATCATTGTAGGTGACTTTGAACTTGTATAGACACTTGAAGAAATGAATGTGAAGAAAGTAAAGTTAATTATATTGGGACCGTAAAAAAAAAAGGTAGGTCATGATGGGAAAGGATGAAAATCTTGAGAATATCAGTGAGGATTCATTCAATAGAATGTTATTTGTGGAATTATTTCAGGATACACTAAAGGTAGACTGAGTACAAGAGATTACAGGGCAATATCAGAGGTCCATGATGGTATCTAGAAAATATTCTAGTTTCATATATCAACTAATTTTTTCTCCTAATGTGGCCCAAAACAACGAAAAGAGGTAAGGAAGACCAAGATATGTATTTTCCTTGATAATAAATGACATGTTATGTAATTATACCTAATGATATAATTAATGGTTAATAATAATACCTTGATTATTTTGATATTTTGAGAAGAGGATTGAGTAGTAGGTATATTTACATTTTAGTTCCAAGATGGATGGACTTCCTACTACTGCAATGAGTTTCATTTAAAATAGTAGGATGATAAAGAAAATAGATGTAAAATGAGGTAGTGGTACGCTACTAAAAGAGAGTACAGATTCTGCACCCCCTTAGGAGTAGTTGACTAATAACTAAATTTTTGGAAGATCATAAATTATGGAATGATATGTAAGGACCATAAACCATGTGTCATTAGTATGCAATTACAATGAATCATTAGTAGTTTTTTATTATGTTTCGAGGCTGATGTCCAACAGGGGTGGTGGATAGTTGTATTCAATGACCAAGGGATCTTGTTGGGGTCTATAGTAGAAACCTTCGATGAAGATGACATAGATTAGTCAGTCAACTAATGGGAAGGTTTGTAGAGACGAGGTTGGTAATGTTTTTGAAGTGGGTGGGGGCTTTCGAAGTTAGGGGTGAGTTATCATCTACAATTTCAGTTATGGTTAGTAAAAGATATTTATTATCTATTTCCTTTTTATATCAATTATTCTAATTCCATTATATTTATATAATTTGAGGAAAATTTTAAATTTCATGTCATGTTTTATCCCATGTTTCTTTCACATGATACATTGTTGGGTGTGAAATGGGACCCTCATCAGTAATTCCCTGGGTGTCCTATACTTGTTTCTGATTAGGGAATATTATGCGACATAATGTTCTAGAGATGATCATATTTACTGTGATTCTCACCCGGGAGTGACTGACCTTTTTCTAATATCACATTGATTTCTATTAGAGTAATTTTTCATTTACATGACCCAGGGGAGGGATGTATATGACTAATAGTAAATGGGAACTTGGTAGGTATCACTGGTCTATACATAAGTCATCTTGGGATGGACATGACCTTGATTTAGGGATTATATATTTAATAAGCATCAGATCCATCCCCCTCATATTTTCCTCCAATTGTGGATCTCTATCAAGATATATTCCTAGTAAAATTAACACGACTTAACCCAGATATAGGGGTTTTATTTGAGATAGATCTCATTATAGGGGCGTATGACATCTCAATTGCCCTTATATTATGGTTTCTACTGTGTTGAAGAAATTCATGCTGATACTCATCAACCAAAATAGTATGTTCTTTGTCAATCCAAGTACATCATAGTGGGGCTCACCTTCCTTGGTCACCAAGATGGTTGACATTAGTATGTAAATATGCATAGATTTACATAAGCTAAATCAAGTGAAAATGATAAATATATAGAATCTGCAGATGATCATTGAATTTTTTGGTCTATTTAGAGGGGCCTATAAATTATCAAATATTTTTTTGGATCAGGTTGTCAACAGTTGGAGATTATGGAAGAGGACATCCCATAGATGGAATTTCAAAAAATGAATGTGTTATACAAGTCCTTTTTTATATCATATGGTCTTAGTAATGAACCATCACTATTCATGGATCTCATGAGCTTGATATTCCACCAACATATTGACTTCATTTTCCTGTTGTTCATTTATGACATCCTTATATACTCACTAACCCCATAATAGAATAACAGATATCTCGAGATAGTCCTGATTACTATTTGAGAACATCATCTTTACAACAAGTTTGTGAGGTTTAAATGTTGGATTTAGGTGGTTAAATTCATGTGTTATGTGGTGTTTGAGAAAAGTATACCAGTATAACCATATAATGTAGGGGATTTTTATTATTGGATGACTCTTCAAAACATGTTCAAGATTAAGATATTTTTGTGTTTAGTAGGATACTGTAGGTATTTAATCTATGACTTTTACAATTTATTATCACATTTGAAAATATTCAAAAACTAGGTAATGATGTTATAGTGTCCAAAACAGTTTAATGAAGTATTTATTAACTGTAAAAAAAGGATTACTATACCTCCATTTATGATATTTCTTAAGATATAGATCAATTATGTTGTATAATGTAGTGCATCATGAATTTTTTTGGGAGAGGTACTGATGTAGAGGGTGTGGTTAGAATATTATGGTCCATGTCATCTATGACTTTTTTAGATGAACCATCATTCCCGTTATTTTGATTTAGAAATAATTGTATATTATTTGAAGTACAAACAACATTATTTATTCAGTGAGATCTTTTTTTCTACACTGATTAGAAGATCCTTAGCCATAACTTCACATAGTGGGACATAAACTTGATACAGAGGTTCTAGTTAGTATTTCTATAGACATTTGTGTTTTCGATAGACTATTCACATATAAATGTTATCATTAGAGAATATTCTCTCAGCCATAAAAAAACGTGTAGATTCAGTTCTGGGTAAAAAGTCATCAAAAGGAACAATGGAATATGATGAGCTTGTTGGTTGATTGGAGGATGCATGGTTCTGATGACTATTGATTAATGATATGTTCTCCATTGGCATTCATATATTATTTACTAGTCTTATTAATAGAACAATAGGATATTGTCCTATAGTGTGTGGTGAGGTCGGAACAACTCACTGGAGGTGAATTGATACCCGAGTGGTCAATAAATGACAATTATGTGATCCTTGTGTATGGGGAAATTATAGTAACATCTAATATTATAGAATATTTGATGATATAATATCATAACTCTATGTGGTAGTAATATCAAAGATAGAAAAATATGTACCATGACTTTAATAAATTGTTATGATAGCCATGGATGAATTTGGATATTGTGGTTTTTTTGTAGATGACTTACCTTCCAAAGTATAAAGGTCATGAAATTGCATCTTGGTGAGTTGATAGATCCACTTCAAAAACAATGTGGATGTGGGAGGTTTTCATGATGAATGTTTTCATGGGGATTCCTTGTATATGGAGGATCCACATCTCTATTTGGGTAATTTTATATAGATAAAGGAAATTTTTTTTTCCTTTATGATCTATTTGTTAGACTCACCTTGTAGAAGAGATGAGAATGATTTATTTACCTGAGATATTATACAAACATTGACTTGCCATCATAATTTTATATTATAGTTCTTCACGTTTTTTTCATTGTTTTTTAATGGATTTCATAATTCCATAGTGACTTAGTTTAGGATGATAACAACATCCTATCCCCTTATAGTTAGGACGTCTATGTGGAAAATATTTATACTAGGGGACATGATTCAAGACTTTTACCATGATTTTTTTGGAACTTGGGTTGATCCCATTGATTTGTATTATCTCACATAAAATAAAAATTAACAAGATTATTTTAATATAGTACATTATGAGGATCTCTGTAGTAGTCCATGTCATTCATCGCATTATAATATTGAGGCATGTGAGATTGAAATTGTGTGGTTCAGTATGGTACAATAGACCACTCAATGGATGTAGATGATTCATTAGAGGTTTATCATAGCTCAGACATGAAATAATTCATATTCCATATATAGGATTATACTATTGTTTTTCTTTTTAGGTGAATATGTTTTTCTAAGAGTGACTACTCGATTAGGCACCTATATCTTAGAAATTAGGGGAATCTAGAATCGTGTTATTTCATACCCTTCAAGATCACTTACCATGTTGGTATAATGTAATATCATATGACCCACATTACTCCTCATCAGGTTCTGAAAAATGTTTTTCATGCATCTCAACATCATTTGTACAATAAAAATACTATTTATACCATCAATTAAGAGAATATTGACCTAGTTCCTATTAAATCATACGTGGAGTTCCCAATGTATATTGAAGACTTGGGTGAGAAAACACTTTGACGAAAGATTGAACAACTTATCTGTATTCTACAGAATCAAGTAAATATCTAGAAGACTACCTGAGAGTGGGAGGATGATAGTGTATCTTTATTGATTTTTTTGCGAGAATAACTATTAAAGGTACTTCTCTAGGACTAGAAGTTTTTAGGAGAAAATTATAACATCCAAACTTAATATTTATGTATATGAAATATCGAATTTTTTATATCTCATTTTCCATATAATTATAATATATAATGGTATGTTTATAGGATGGTTTTATGTGGGTAAAGGTATAGGTTTCAAAGTTGATAATTTCGAGGAAACGGTAGGTTGTGTGGTGGCAGGAATACATCCACGTACAAGTAGGTCGAACCCACCAACTAGTAGATGAGCTTCTAGGAAGACTTTAGGGATCTGTAGATCGCATCCACTATCTAGTGAGGTGGCACAAAAAACCAAGTGATACAACAACAATATAATTACCCATACATTTAATAAAAGAATACAAAATATTATTAATGGAATACCAATTACATATCAACAAGATCCATTCTAGAAAAACAATGTCTTATAGTCTTTAGGAAAATGGATACATAAAAAATGGTATATAAATTATCAAAAACTTTTACCCTTATGTACATTACGCATAGATACCTTATTAAATATATTATTCCTAAAACCATACTCCAGAACTTTTTGTAGGGAATCATTAGATATGGTGATCCTATATATTATGTACGAATAAATATAAGAGATATAAATCAATGATGATTACAGGCCATAAGATAATTTTATGGTATTAGAACAAAATCGTAGCATTATAAAATGATATCCCTTAATTCATATTTCATAACCCTGAAAGTAAAGAAAAATAGAAACCTGGGAATGGATTTGCGATGTCCGACCCTCGAGAACGCGCCCCACACAACTCCTTTCCAAAATTCTCCGTCCGTTGCTATTCCGTCGGCGGGCCTTGTCACGGCTCCTCCTGGTCCGGCGCCCCTAGCCCGGGGATTGATCCCTGATGCCCCGGCCGATCGTCCCCCTCAGTTGGATCCTGGTCTTTCCCACATGGTTCCTGGGCGGTGTTCATTCTTCAAGGATTCCTTGTGCGGCCCGTCTCTTGGCCCTACAAGTCCCCATTTCCCGTAAATCTCTTTTTCTTCCCCGATGGTCTCGCGTGATGGCTCCTGCTTGGAGGTGGAGGTCTCGGTGAATGCCTACACCCAAGACAAGTTCTGCCTCAAGTGGACTCTGGTGGTGAGGTTCGTCGCGCCCAAACCCCCGCTTGTGGCCTTTATATGATTTGTGCACTCCTGGGATTTGTCTGTTCTGGTGACGGTTTCGGAAATCCACCGCCATGATTTCTGCTTATTTTTTGGCTCGGAAGAGGATTTCGTCCATGGCTGGTGTCAAGCTCCACAATCCATGGGGAGGTGGCGTTTTAATCTCTCTCAGTTGTCGCTGGATGTGCACAAGGGCAAGGAGAGTCCCCAGGCAGCGTTGTAGATTTGTCTTCATGGAATCCCTCGGCCACTTTAGAATGAAGGTTTCCTCAGGGTTATGGGTGATTCCCTGGGGAGTTTTCTATGATTGAATGCTAGAACCCGATGCTTATCGTATGCGTCCGAGGCCCGGATCTGCGTGGAGCTGGACATCTCTCGTCCTCCCCAGGACAATATTGCGATCCTGGGGTAGGGATCGTTCACATAGTCCCCAGTTATTGTGTACCCTGTCTACCCTCGGTTTTTCTAATCCTTCTTTCTGCAGGGTCACTCTATTCAGGTGTGTTGGAAGAGTGTTCAGGGTGCTCATCGGCGCCTTCCCCGAGCGGCCTGGGCTCGTCCCCGGGCGCATGAGTTCCCTCCTCCGCCTCCAGCTCCCCAATCCCTGCCTTCAGATGAAGCCGATTCCTCTTCTCCAGCTCTTGCACTCTGAGTTGCTCCTTCTTCAGAGGCCCAGCCCTCGGTGCTTGAAGTGGTGTTGGGGCCCTTGGTCCATTTCAAGTGGAGTTTACACTTTACCCAAGTAGGACCATTTGTTCCATTGTTCTTAACCTGTTGGTGACTCCCAGCGTGCCGGGTTTGGTTCGCATGCTCGGTCTTTCTCTTATCCTCCTACCGCGTGTGTCTCACCTGCAGCTGCCCAATGGCCTGCCCTGCTGCCCCACCCTTCTCTCTTTGGCGGATGATGATCTCTTTCAGCTTCCCTCTTCCCCTCCTCCATGTCCCCTGTCCAGAAGTGCCTTCGGTTACGCCCCCTTGGTAAAAGACTTCTCCCTCGTCCACAGAATGGATATTGTGGATTCTCCTCCTCAGTCCTTGGGTGATGGCCGTGTATTGGACCCTCTCATCTCCTCCGGGAGTCCTGATCCAGTTTTGTCACCCTCTCCCAATAGCATGGGCATGCACACCAGCTCCCAATTAAGAATGTTAATGATGAAATCTCCCTCATGTCAGTTGAAGGCCAGAAGTCCCAAAGCCAGAGCCAGGTCACACCTCATCCAATGATTCCTATGATCATCTGGAACGCGAGCAGTCTAGGTGTCTGGATGAAGATGGAATTCTTGGTTGATGAGATTCGGAATCATAAGGCTCTTCTTGTTGCTGTCTTGGAACACAAGCAGGATATATCCAGAATCTCAGATTTCTCTCGCAGACTTAGAATGCATGCTTTTATGCATGATGATCCCTGTAATAGGCATATCTGGCTCTTCTGGAAAAATAATTTGCAAGTGGATCTTGTACAGTCGAGTGACCAGTTCATCACGAACGAGGTTTCTCTCGATGGATGTTTCTTCCTCACCTCTTTTGTTTTTGGAAGCTGCGATGTCCAACACAGAGCGGTCCATTGGAATGACCTAAAAAATTTTGACCCTGGCAACTGCCCCTGGATTATGGGCGGTGATTTCAACGTTGTCGTGGATCCCGAGCAGAAGAAGGACAGGATCCCTTTCCCTATACAGGCTAGTATGGATTTTCACATCTTCATGGCAGGCAAAGGCCTCTTGGACTATGGCCTTACTGGGGATCCATTTACAGGGTGCAATAATCAGCGTGGAACTCACCTGTCCTGGAGCCGGTTGGATCGATGCCTGGAGAACATGCAAGCGGTGGCTTCGTTATCTAATACCAAGGTGTCCCATCTTGTGCGAGGCATTTCAGACCACTCTCTGCTTCTCGTTATGCTGGACTCATCGCAGGACAACATGGACTCCCTTAGGTTTTCTCAGCACTAGAGAGCTCAGTCTGCCTACCACCAAACAATTAATGATTCATGGGATGAGCCTATCTAAGGAAGTCCTTGGATTGTGCTTCATTCTAAATTATGGAGGCCTAAGACCCATCTTCAGAGATGGGATAAGAATCTCCCATCAGATGATACCAACATGGAAAATGTTATACATGAAGTGGAGCAGTTGGAAACCTCTCTTGAGGAGGCCTCAGACGACCGGGTGTTTTACAATTTGTCACCCAAGAAAGACACCCTCTCAGACCTGATTCCTCGTCAGGAGAAAATGTTAAGGGAGGATTCCAAGATCCGATTGCTGGAGGAGTGGGATAGGAACACTGCGCATTTTTACGCATGTATCAAGGAGAGGAAACAATCGGCCACTCCCAACATCTTGATGGCGGATGGATATTTCTCAAATGACAGAGATGTTGTGGGTAATCTGGTGCTCAATTTATGCAAGGATATTTTAGTAGGTCCAAATCCTAGCATGCCCAATGGTTACCCCATAGGTGTGGCGAAGTCCTTTGTTGGTATCCCGAAGATCGTGTCCCCCCCAGGATAATAACAGGCTGCGGGCTTTGCCTGATGAGGCAGAAATTCATATGGCTATCTTGAATCTCAAACCTGACAGTGCACCTGGTCCTGATGGTTTCCGTGGTACATTTTATAGGTAATCCTAGGAGGTGGTTAAGGGTGATCCCACTAAAGCCATCCAAGACATCTTTTGGGGGTGACCTTATTCCTATGGTCGTGGCATCCACTGTGCTTTCTCTTCTGCCCAAGATTAAGAACCCATCCTCCATCCTTAATTTCCACCTAGTTAGTTTGTGCAACTTTACTTATAATATTATTTCTAGTATCATCAATACTAGGTAGGTTGTTCACCTTACTTAATGGATCTTCGAAGATCAACCTGGCTTCGTGAAGGCCCGGTCTATTCCGGGAGCTATAGTGCTGGCACAAGATATGTTGCGGTTTCTCAATATAAAGTCCCATGGCTCCAATATGGTTATTAAACTGGATATGTGCAAAGCCTATGATCGCGTCGAATGAAGTTATATAATAAATATGCTGGCAGGTATGAGCTTCTCCCCTACTTCCATTGATCTCATCTTCCGCTAGTTCATCTCTTCCTGGGTGGCAGTGAACTTCATGGGCAGGACCCATGGTTTCTTCAAAGTGACTCGTGGCTTGCGGTAGGGCGATCATATCTCCCCTAGCCTTTTCATTCTCTCCCAGGACTTCCTTATCCGCCTCTGTCACGACCCGCCCTCGGGGTCCGTGCCGTGACTACCCCAAGCCCGCCTTCCATAGGCCAGGGGCTGGCGACTAGCACCAAGGCGTAAATCCCAGAAAAAGGGAAGACATTGCCTTTGTAAAGTAAACAAACACCACAGAGTAAGCAAGCGGAAGTAAAACACTAAGTACAAAAGAAGAGCTGAAAAGTAAAAAGGGGCCGGAAATACAAGCCCAACTGTAAAGTACAACTCGAAAGGAAAAACAGCGACTGAAAAGTAAAGCTGCTTTGCTGAGATGTCCACTGGAAATCCCACCTGAAGGGTGGGTACAGATAGCTCATCTGCTCCTCGGGTCCCGCCATCCGCTCCGAGTATGTCCCGCCCAGTGGTCCACCTCCGGGTACCGCCTCGTCGTATAGTCCACCTCCAGGTACCGTCCAGTCCTCGAACCTTCGGCTTCTGTCAGCACTGTCCGTCGTCTGCAACCAACACAACGAGGTGCGGGCATAGCCCGTGCAGGGGTGAGTATAACGATACTCAGTAGGGACCCCGAGACCCTCAAGGTCTCACTAAAACCAACAAGGATAAACACAAGAAGATCTCAACAGATAAACCCTACTTAGGTATATGCCCATACATATACCTAAGTTATCAAGTAACCCATCTCAATCATGAGGAAACACAAGGATTGTGAAACGACGGATAACCACTACCCGGGTATATGCCCATACATATACCAAAGTTAGCAAGTGACCCATCTCAATCATAAAGTAACACAAGGTCAAAAGTCTCAGCTCAAACCAGGATTTTCATTATCGAAACCGTAACTGCTGAAGAGCTCCGTCTCTAGAGTGTACAGTGGTCCTGTCACGACTCCGAGGTACTGCTCACTAACCTAAGACTGCTGAAGTACTCCTCATGTCGAGTACTGCGGGCCAGCCACCCAAACACAGTAGTGCTTCCCGCCGAGGTATGTCACCCAAACTCCGTAGTGCACACCCCCTAGTAGCCTGCTGAGGTACTCTCCGGACGAGCACCGCGGGTCTGCACTGTCACACAGGTAGTGCTCCGTCCGCCATGGGTCTGCACCTCAGAAAGTAGTGCTCCGTCCACTGGGCTAGTCGACTCACTCCAAGTCGAGTCGGTCAAGCAGTCGTCAGGTCTCAGCCAGCTACACGGTCTCCGTACATCGCATGCTCGTCACTGGGAGGGTCCGCTCCACGAGCTACAGGTCGATACTCCAAGTATCTCAAAGTCCCACGAAGAAGTATCTCTAAAGTCCGTCTCGTCACAGGGGTCTCAACGCAACAGACGGCGCGTCGATCGGACGCCCGGTCTGTGAGTTATTAGCCTTTTCGTCCCAGGGGCCCGGTTGGTTTCGAGTGCGAACCAATCCCGGCCGTATCTCAACTGTACCCCGAACTCCCATAGGGTATACTCAAAGGGACCGTTAGTCAACGTAACCACCAACGCCGCTGACGGTTCGTCAAACGGACGTCCTGTCTGAAAGATATCAGCTTTCCCGTTCCAGGGGCCCGGTTGGATTTCGGGTACAATCCAACCCGGCCATACTCCGACTGCATCCAAAACTCGGGCGGAGTATGTCAAAAGTTCCGTCTCATCAAGAGGAAGTCAACGAAACAGACAGCGCGTCAATCGGACGCCCGGTCTGTGAGTTATTGGCTTTTTCGTCTCCGGGGCCCGGTTGGTTTTTAAGGCAAAACCAACCCGACCGTACGCCACCTGCGTCCAAACCTCGGGCGGAGTATGCCAAAAGATCCGTCTCACTAAAAGGAACACAACGCGACTGACGGTGCGTCAATCGGACGTTCGTAGCTCAAGATATGAGCGTTTCCGCTCCGAAGGCCCGGTTGGTTTCGTGAACGAACCAACCCGGCGGAACTCAGAGTAACCCGAAACCTTGAGTGCGATATACCGAAACGACCGTCTCGATCCAAGGATCGCGTTGCCGCTGACGGTTCGTCGATCGGAGGTCCGAGGCTCAAGTTATGGGCCAAAAACCAAATCTGGTTCGAAACGGGGGGTCCGGGTCCGGGCCGACCCGGCCCGACCCCCCCACGGGGCGGCGCGGCGGCGGCGGCGGGCTGCGGCGGCGGCGGGCCGCGGCGGCGGCGGCGGCGGCGGGCTGCGGCGGCGGCGGTGGCGCGGCGGCGGGCCGCGGCGGCTGGCGCTGGCGCCGCTTAAGGAGGCCGCGCGGGGGAATTTTATCCCCCGCTGATTGAATAGGCGGCGCGGCCTTGTGCCGCGCCAATTTCATGAAACGGCCCCCCCGCACGTGGGGGCCGGCTGGACACGAACCGGGGGGCTGCTGCCCCCCCTCCTTTGAAGAAACGCCCCCCTCATAAAGAGGGGGGTTTTTAGTATTGGCTGGGGGAATTAATTCCCCCGGTTTTAAGTCATCCGGCCGGCTAGCTGGCCGGCCGGTTTTTACCAACGGGACCGGAAATTCCGGTCCCGCCTTCGACTTCCGACGCCGGCGGCCCGGCCGCCGGTCTTCTCTTCCGCCGCGGCCCGGAACCGGCCGCGGTCTCCTCGTCCCGCCGCGGCCCGGAACCGGCCGCGGCGTTCGTCATCCGGCGCGGTGCGACGGCACCGCGCCCCCTTTGCCGTGCTTGAAGTTCACTCAACGCGGCGCGACGGCGTCGCGTTCTTGTTGTTTCTTCCAAGGTGCGCGCGCGACGGCATCGCGTAAGTTGAACGTACAATTATCCGCGTGGTGCGACGGCACCACGCCACCTTGCTTCCGCCCGCAAGATTAAACAACATGAACGATGGAGGGGGTTCGGCCGTGTTCATGCGGTCCGGCCCCCTCACGTTAAGCAATAACGCATCTTAAAATTAATCAACATCCCCACGTTAGTTATACGATCCACGAGCAAGAAAGAGATAATTAAATATTAAATCAACATCCCCTACCTTGGTATAAGGTTCGAAGATCGTTCTACGTTCCGCGGAAGACGACGTCGCGGAGGTCGGGCGACGCGGTCGTCGTTCGTCAAATTCAACGACGAAGAGGCGCGTCCGAAGAGGTACGTCGTTGGCGAATCCTTGTACGCCGACGAAGGTTGTCCGAGGAAGGTGCGGTGTTCTCTCTCGTTGACACCGAAGACGAAGAAGAGCGGAGCGGCGTTCTTCGTCGGAACTTGAGCGTTCTACGTCAAGTCTTGAGGAAAGTCAAAGAAAAAGGAAACAATAAACTCAAGAACCCCTACCTCGATAGTCGCACGTTGACGTAGTCGTGGAATATCGGTGTCGATTCCTTTGACGTCGGAGGAAGAGTCGTTGTCGATGACGTTCGTCGCGGAAAACCGTCGCGGAAGAGATGACGCAGAAGAAGTACGTCGCGTCGCGGATACGGCGTCGCGGACGGATCGTGTTCTTCGGCGGAGAAGTTCTTCGTTGAAGAACGACGTTCTTCGCGTTCTTCGTTGAGTTTGAAGAAGAAGAAGAAGAGGAGCTCTCCACCTCTCAAGAAGACAAACGATCAACCCAAAATAAAATAAGCTACACCTTATTTTATTTTCACTTTGCCAACCTTTCAAAAATTCAAAAGTTGAATTCAATTCATTAATTAAATCTAGAGTTGACAAAATTAAATGAAGAGATAGGTTGGCAAGAAATAAAGTAGGGAAGAGTTACGTAATTAAGAGGGGGTTTAGAGGGGTTAGGGAATTTGAAAAGAAAAAGGGGTTCGTGTGGGCCCCACCACACTTAATCCTCCCAAGGGAGCTTAAGTGGGTGTGGGTCCCACTTCCAACCACCTTTGGTAGGTTTTTAATAAGTTAAAATAAAATTTGTCTTACACAAATTTTATTTAACTCAACTGAAAACCCCAAAACTAATTTTCAACTCGCAACAAACGCAACTCCCGAAAAGGTTTCTTTAAGCGAATATCGGCGTTGCGAGTTCATCGGTGCCCTCGGATTTCAATTCCGAGCACCGGATCAAAAGTTAGGAATTCCCGCTCGTTCGTTCACTGAACGTACCCGAGCCAAACTTCGGAAATTAATTCCGGGCACTCCGGGCCTCGGAATCAGGTGCCGTCTGAAACCGCGCTCTTGTAAAATTCTAAAGAAAATTAAGAAAAAATTTCCCTTGAATTTTACGGGTCTTTACATTACTCCCACCTCAGGGCTTTACGTCCCCGTAAAGATACACCAAAAACTAGGGAAACAAAAGAGGGTACTGAGCACGCATCTGAGCCTCCCGCTCCCATGTGCTCTCCTGGAGATTCCCGTGCCGCCATCTGTTGCGCACAAGAGGAATCGATCGCCCATGTAGGACCCGCTCCTGTCGATCCTCTATCTCCACCGGGACCTCCGTAAAAGTCACCCCATCGTCAACGTCAAGCTCCCCATGGTCAAAGATGTGCGTCGGGTCGTGCACGTATCTCCTCAGTTGGGATACGTGGAAGACGTCGTGCACCCGGTGCAACTGAGGTGGTAGAGCCAGGCGATAAGCCACCTCACCAACCCTGCTGTGGACCTGGAAGGGTCCGATGAAGCGCGGAGATAACTTGTCGCCTCGGCCAAATCTCCGAATACCACGTCGAGGTGAGACCCGCAAGAAGACGTGGTCACCATCCTCGAACTCTAGTGGCCTCCGCCTCCTGTCAGCGTATGACTTCTGCCGGCTCTGTGTTGTCCTCATCCGCTCCTGGATGACATGGACCTTCTCCGACGTGGCCCGGACCATCTCTGGTCCCACAAGAGCTGCAAGATTTCTTCTTTGCCGATAAGAGAAACCTGGTCTCATCCCCTGGATGAACCACATTCTTTGCCTAAAACAGTCAATCCTAACATGGATGATACTAATCCATACCAAGGATGACGTCGTAAGGCCTCGACGCTACTACTAAGAGATCCAACCGTTACTCTCGCCTCCAAGGGTTGAGTCACACTGTCGGCATCAGTGTGTGGTAACTGGGTCTCCTCCAGTAGATGTCTCACAAGTGAGGGTCAAGTCAACAGTCAACTGGAACCTCTTAGTAACATCACAAAAGAGGACAGGAAAGAAAACATCACAAAGGTATGCGTCTTTTATTATTGCAGCTCATAATACAAGACGCTACACAAAAGCAACATCAACATGGAACTAGAAGTACAAAAGACGTATCCACTAGTTCCTCCCTTGTCCACCTGCTCCCAGAGCTCCAGCATTTGTCGCTGCCTCAACCTCGGTGGCTCCTCAAAAGCCTATGGATCAACTGTACGAGGAGTCGGACAGTCACGTGCCAGGTGCCCCTTTCCACCGCACGAGTAACACAGTCTGCTTCTGGCACGCCTGGCTCTGACCCCACCCCGGGTGCCCCGCACCACCGGTCCTAAAACCCGAGATCGCCCAACTGCTGGTCTGGTCCTCCTGGACCTCTGCATCATCTGTCTACTGCCCACAGATGACTCGGCTTCTGATCGAAAAACATGCGGCAAAGGCAGAATCTCCTGTACACGCTCGGGGTGTAGAGATACTGGCACAAACTCCACCCTGAAGAAGGTCTCGAAGTCTTCCCATGCGAAGTTCATCTCATCGCAAAACTGAAACAAGTGGCTCCACCACCTACCTGCTGCTGCCTGAAGGAGGCTGGTAGCAAAGATCACCATGAAGTCTGCCGGCGTCCCCACTAGCCTGAAGACTCTCACCACAGCCTCCAGCCAAACCTCAGCCGCCTGCGGGTCCGTCTCTCCCCGGAACCTGGGTGGCCTCTGGCGCTGGAACTCGTGCAGCGCGCTCAAGCGTCGTGCATCGCCTACTGCTGGGGCTGGTGGCATCGGTGGCCCAACGTATGGTAGTACCGCTGGTGCCTCCGCTGGTGCCTCAACTGCAAGAGGGCCCTGTACCGAAGCCTCGTCGCTCGACAGACTGTCAGCACGCTCATCCCTCCGGGCTCTAGCTGGTCTTCTGAGAAAAGACATCCTGAAAGAAACAACGTAACACGATCAAACGATTATACCTGGTGAGCTGACCTGGTTTGAGCTGTTTTAAGGGGAAAAACCTTTGAAAACACACACGCAATCAGTGTTTTCGTGCACAAAGTCGGAAATCAGTTGTCAGGGTCCTGGTGTATGGATACGTCGGCCGCCCGCACCAACACTGGACTCCCTGAACTGAAAACCACACTCGGTACCCTTAACACTATTGCTTCACAGAAAGAAAGATCAGAGTTATAAGTTCTGCGGTAGAACCGAACTCCTCTGATACCAATTTGTCACGACCCGCCCTCGGGGTCCGTGCCGTGACTACCCCAAGCCCGCCTTCCATAGGCCAGGGGCTGGCGACTAGCACCAAGGCGTAAATCCCAGAAAAAGGGAAGGCATTGCCTTTGTAAAGTAAACAAACACCACAGAGTAAGCAAGCGGAAGTAAAACACTAAGTACAAAAGAAGAGCTGAAAAGTAAAAAGGGGCCGGAAATACAAGCCCAACTGTAAAGTACAACTCGAAAGGGAAAACAACGACTGAAAAGTAAAGCTGCTTCGCTGAGATGTCCACTGGAAATCCCACCTGAAGGGTGGGTACAGATAGCTCCTCTGCTCCTCGGGTCCCGCCATCCGCTCCGAGTATGTCCCGCCCAGTGGTCCACCTCCGGGTACCGCCTCGTCGTATAGTCCACCTCCAGGTACCGTCCAGTCCTCGAACCTTCGGCTTCTGTCAGCACTGTCCGTCGTCTGCAACCAACACAACGAGGTGCGGGCATAGCCCGTGCAGGGGTGAGTATAACGATACTCAGTAGGGACCCCGAGACCCTCAAGGTCTCACTAAAACCAACAAGGATAAACACAAGAAGATCTCAACAGATAAACCCTACTTAGGTATATGCCCATACATATACCTAAGTTATCAAGTAACCCATCTCAATCATGAGGAAACACAAGGATTGTGAAACGACGGATAACCACTACCCGGGTATATGCCCATACATATACCAAAGTTAGCAAGTGACCCATCTCAATCATAAAGTAACACAAGGTCAAAAGTCTCAGCTCAAACCAGGATTTTCATTATCGAAACCGTAACTGCTGAAGAGCTCCGTCTCTAGAGTGTACAGTGGTCCTGTCACGACTCCGAGGTACTGCTCACTAACCTAAGACTGCTGAAGTACTCCTCATGTCGAGTACTGCGGGCCAGCCACCCAAACACAGTAGTGCTTCCCGCCGAGGTATGTCACCCAAACTCCGTAGTGCACACCCCCTAGTAGCCTGCTGAGGTACTCTCCGGACGAGCACCGCGGGTCTGCACTGTCACACAGGTAGTGCTCCGTCCGCCATGGGTCTGCACCTCAGAAAGTAGTGCTCCGTCCACTGGGCTAGTCGACTCACTCCAAGTCGAGTCGGTCAAGCAGTCGTCAGGTCTCAGCCAGCTACACGGTCTCCGTACATCGCATGCTCGTCACTGGGAGGGTCCGCTCCACGAGCTACAGGTCGATACTCCAAGTATCTCAAAGTCCCACGAAGAAGTATCTCTAAAGTCCGTCTCGTCACAGGGGTCTCAACGCAACAGACGACGCGTCGATCGGACGCCCGGTCTGTGAGTTATTAGCCTTTTCGTCCCAGGGGCCCGGTTGGTTTCGAGTGCGAACCAATCCCGGCCGTATCTCAACTGTACCCCGAACTCCCATAGGGTATACTCAAAGGGACCGTTACTCAACGTAACCACCAACGCCGTACCCCGAACTCCCATAGGGTATACTCAAAGGGACCGTTACTCAACGTAACCACCAACGCCGCTGACGGTTCGTCAAACGGACGTCCTGTCTGAAAGATATCAGCTTTCCCGTTCCAGGGGCCCGGTTGGATTTCGGGTACAATCCAACCCGGCCATACTCCGACTGCATCCAAAACTCGGGCGGAGTATGTCAAAAGTTCCGTCTCATCAAGAGGAAGTCAACGAAACAGACGGCGCGTCAATCGGACGCCCGGTCTGTGAGTTATTGGCTTTTTCGTCTCCGGGGTCCGGTTGGTTTTTAAGGCAAAACCAACCCGACCGTACGCCACCTGCGTCCAAACCTCGGGCGGAGTATGCCAAAAGATCCGTCTCACTAAAAGGAACACAACGCGACTGACGGTGCGTCAATCGGACGTTCGTAGCTCAAGATATGAGCGTTTCCGCTCCGAAGGCCCGGTTGGTTTCGTGAACGAACCAACCCGGCCGAACTCAGAGTAACCCGAAACCTTGAGTGCGATATACCGAAACGACCGTCTCGATCCAAGGATCGCGTTGCCGCTGACGGTTCGTCGATCGGAGGTCCGAGGCTCAAGTTATGGGCCAAAAACCAAATCTGGTTCGAAACGGGGGGTCCGGGTCCGGGCCGACCCGGCCCGACCCCCCCCCCCCCCCCCCCCGGGGCGGCGCGGCGGCGGCGGGCGGCGGCGGCGGCGGCGGGCTGCGGCGGCGGCGGGCCGCGGCGGCTGGCGCTGGCGCCGCTTAAGGAGGCCGCGCGAGGGAATTTTATCCCCCGCTGATTGAATAGGCGGCGCGGCCTTGTGCCGCGCCAATTTCATGAAACGGCCCCCCCCGCACGTGGGGGCCGGCTGGACACGAACCGGGGGGCTGCTGCCCCCCCTCCTTTGAAGAAACGCCCCCCTCATAAAGAGGGGGGTTTTTAGTATTGGCCGGGGGAATTAATTCCCCCGGTTTTAAGTCATCCGGCCGGCCAGCTGGCCGGCCGGTTTTTACCAACGGGACCGGAAATTCCGGTCCCGCCTTCGACTTCCGACGCCGGCGGCCCGGCCGCCGGTCTTCTCTTCCGCCGCGGCCCGGAACCGGCCGCGGTCTCCTCGTCCCGCCGCGGCCCGGAACCGGCCGCGACGTTCGTCATCCGGCGCGGTGCGACGGCACCGCGCCCCCTTTGCCGTGCTTGAAGTTCACTCAACGCGGCGCGACGGCGTCGCGTTCTTGTTGTTTCTTCCAAGGTGCGCGCGCGACGGCATCGCGTAAGTTGAACGTACAATTATCCGCGTGGTGCGACGGCACCACGCCACCTTGCTTCCGCCCGCAAGATTAAACAACATGAACGATGGAGGGGGTTCGGCCGTGTTCATGCGGTCCGGCCCCCTCACGTTAAGCAATAACGCATCTTAAAATTAATCAACATCCCCACGTTAGTTATACGATCCACGAGCAAGAAAGAGATAATTAAATATTAAATCAACATCCCCTACCTTGGTATAAGGTTCGAAGATCGTTCTACGTTCCGCGGAAGACGACGTCGCGGAGGTCGGGCGACGCGGTCGTCGTTCGTCAAATTCAACGACGAAGAGGCGCGTCCGAAGAGGTACGTCGTTGGCGAATCCTTGTACGCCGACGAAGGTTGTCCGAGGAAGGTGCGGTGTTCTCTCTCGTTGACACCGAAGACGAAGAAGAGCGGAGCGGCGTTCTTCGTCGGAACTTGAGCGTTCTACGTCAAGTCTTGAGGAAAGTCAAAGAAAAAGGAAACAACAAACTCAAGAACCCCTACCTCGATAGTCGCACGTTGACGTAGTCGTGGAATATCGGTGTCGATTCCTTTGACGTCGGAGGAAGAGTCGTTGTCGATGGCGTTCGTCGCGGAAAACCGTCGCGGAAGAGATGACGCAGAAGAAGTACGTCGCGTCGCGGATACGGCGTCGCGGACGGATCGTGTTCTTCGGCGGAGAAGTTCTTCGTTGAAGAACGACGTTCTTCGCGTTCTTCGTTGAGTTTGAAGAAGAAGAAGAAGAGGAGCTCTCCACCTCTCAAGAAGACAAACGATCAACCCAAAATAAAATAAGCTACACCTTATTTTATTTTCACTTTGCCAACCTTTCAAAAATTCAAAAGTTGAATTCAAT
Source organism: Viscum album (assembly GCA_963277665.1). Taxonomy (NCBI): domain Eukaryota; kingdom Viridiplantae; phylum Streptophyta; class Magnoliopsida; order Santalales; family Viscaceae; genus Viscum; species Viscum album. The sequence goes on from OY728148.1 coordinate 48,139,588, forward strand.
TCATTAATTAAATCTAGAGTTGACAAAATTAAATGAAGAGATAGGTTGGCAAGAAATAAAGTAGGGAAGAGTTACGTAATTAAGAGGGGGTTTAGAGGGGTTAGGGAATTTGAAAAGAAAAAGGGGTTCGTGTGGGCCCCACCACACTTAATCCTCCCAAGGGAGGTTAAGTGGGTGTGGGTCCCACTTCCAACCACCTTTGGTAGGTTTTTAATAAGTTAAAATAAAATTTGTCTTACACAAATTTTATTTAACTCAACTGAAAACCCCAAAACTAATTTTCAACTCGCAACAAACGCAACTCCCGAAAAGGTTTCTTTAAGCGAATATCGGCGTTGCGAGTTCATCGGTGCCCTCAGATTTCAATTCCGAGCACCGGATCAAAAGTTAGGAATTCCCGCTCGTTCGTTCACTGAACGTACCCGAGCCAAACTTCGGAAATTAATTCCGGGCACTCCGGGCCTCGGAATCAGGTGCCGTCTGAAACCGCGCTCTTGTAAAATTCTAAAGAAAATTAAGAAAAAATTTCCCTTGAATTTTACGGGTCTTTACAGCCTCATTCACAGAAGCCTCAATAGGGGGGAGGTGAAGCCTTTCAGTAGGAAGGGGAACTAACCATCAATCTCTCATCTCATTTATGCAGACGATACTATTATCTTCCTCAATGTCCCTAGGAGGTCAATTCGTGGCCTGATTAAAGTGGTTCATATTTACAGCATGTGTGGTGGCCAAGTCATCAAAAAGTCAAAAATCTAAATCTTCCTTTCCAAATGTTTCCCTCCCCACCAAGCAGAATGGATCTACAACACCCTGGAAATGTAGTGCGGCAGCCTTCCCATGTCTTATATGGGCGCCCCGATCTCCTTGAGCCAGCTTCAGATTAGAGATTTGGATCTGGTTGTTTCCAAGATGGCGGATAGAGTTCTCACTTGGAAGAACATTTTGTCCTTTGGGGGCCACATTGCTCTTGTCAACAATGTTCTTCTAGCCACTTCGATTCATGCCTTGTCTGCCATCAAGGTTCTGAAAGGCATCATCCAGAATATTGACAGAATCCATACCCACTTTGTTTGGGATGCCCATGCGGAAGGGAAGTTCCATTGGGTGGCTTGGGAGAAGATTTCTAAGCCCATTAGGAAAGGCAGGATCAACGTACTAAGCTTGACAGACACTCTGTTTTGAAGGCATTCAATCCTATCCTGGGATATTATTGAATGTCGAAATCTATGGGGTAAGATCAGTAGAAGGGCTATGGAGTGCAACTCACCGAAGGGGACGTGCAACATGTCCCCCTTCCTCTCGTCACTTCTCCCTACCTTCTCGGCCCTACAACCCCTGGCCCGCTGGATCATTGGGGAGGGATCTGTTTCCTTCTAGCATCAAAAATAGTTGAGGGTGAGCCTTAGTTTTTCTGGGTGTCTAGCCTATGCAATTACATTTAAGGAAGCCAGTAGGTTTCCCGATTTTATTAAGGCGATCCTCGATGAATAGAATTAGCAATCTTTCCATCTTATTGAAACCTCCACGGATCCCGATAGGTGCGTTTTCACTCTTACCAACTCGGGGGCCTTCTCAGGTAGCGCTTATTTCTGGTCGATGGCTACTTAAGAGAATGGGGACCATTGGAACGAGGTTCGGTGGTTCAACAAGGCTCCAACTAAGTAGAATTTCCTCTTATGGAGGCTTCGACATAATGTTTTCCCTAATGATGAGAACATCTGGAGATGCAACATTCCCCTGGTCTCATGCTGTCCGTGCTGCAAACATCACCAGGAAGAGAGCAATGAACATCTTTTCTTCGAGGGAGATTGAGCACGTGAGGTCGGGTCTTTCTTTGGCATGTTCACCGCTCTCGTCTCCACAACTTCCTCCGATGCCTCTTTCCTGGACCACTGGTTTCATAACTCAGGGGACAGAGGACCGGAGAGACAGGCTAGAATACTCATCCTCCATGCAAGATGTTGGTGTCTCTGGCAGGCTAGAAATAAAGCTAGGCACGAGGGGGTTAAGCTTTTTGGAAAGACTATTATTGCAAGGATTCAAAGTCTCCTCCTGGATCTAGTCAGGAAAATTGATACATGGAAGGACACTCCATTCCATATCTTGCAACTGCATTCCCAGACTCCTGTTCAGAGGGACTTTTCGAGAGGTCATTGGGTTCGTTGGTTCCCTCTAGTGTGGGGCCTGATACTCAATACCGATGGCTCCTGCTCCTTGGGGGTCATGAGAGGTGGTGGTCTAGTACGTAATGACAGTGGCCTGGTTATTTTGGCATTCACTGCATTCTTTGTCCCAGGCTCGACTCTTCAAGAGGAGGCTCTTTCCCTCTTCACAGGTCTCTCTCTTTACCATCAGGGCGGTATTACTATTGCGGATGTGGAAACTGACTCCATGGTCCTACGAAACTAGTTACATGATGTTTTTAACCCCTCGTGGTTGATCAATTATGTCATCCAGAAGTGTCATGGCCTGATCTAAAATATCGTCTTCCTGAGACATACATGGAAAGAAGGCAACATGGCGGCTAATTTTCTATCTACCATGGCGGGCCAAGTTTCTGGTGTCTCATGCTTTAATGACATGAATTTCCTGAAATCGGAGGGGGTGAACATCATTTGAGGGGATTCCCTTGGTCTTCACTACTTCTTCCGCCCTTAGGTCTCAGTTTCAATCATTTCCCCTCCTTGTAGCTTCCTTTATCCTTTTACAATAAAATACTTAATATTGATGATGATAATCATAAAAGGTGAAATATTATTTTATAAATCAAATGACATAATACATAAGAGTGAAGAATAATAAAAAAATCATGAATTTTGTGAACATATAATAAGAATAAGACATAAGCTTCTAGAATTAAAATAAGACTATAAATTATTTTCATTAGTCATTAATTACATCTTAGACTATCATAGTGTATTGTGTTCACTCCTAATTCTATAAATTTTTTAGTTGAGGTTCACATCCAAGACAATCATATTAATGAATGACCCTTATAGAACCAGGTTCACTCACTATTCCAGTCCATATTGTCACATGAGATATCCATCAATACCCAATTCATTGAAGATATATATAATTTCAGGCTATCCAATACCACAATGAAAACCATATATATGTGTTCCACAAAATCATAAAACATTAACAATATCTACATTTCATAACCTATGGAAAGGATACATGTTTCTTTAAAATTTCATCATTATAATCACAAAACATCTAGAGAAATAATAAATATAGAACCATTAGATAGAATCCCTTGTAATCCATAAGAAATATTCAAGGATTTTTTATTGAAAATTTACCATTAAATGACTAGAAGAACATGTTTTGAGGAAATTCCCATTTTTAATTTAAATAAAAAATTCATAATCTAAAAATATAAAATTTTAAGTATAAAATTTCCATTGAAATGAAAAATAATACATAAAAATAAATTATTAAATAATGTTATATTGATCACAACATGGAAATCAGTTCATGCAGTTTATGTTAGGAAAAGAATTCCAATCGCATTTTCGATAAGAGTCAAAATATAATATTTAAAAAATGATACATTTATCAAATTTAAAGCAGGGTATGGACAGAAAAATATAAATAAAATTACATAATATAGTATATTTATAATAGTAATATAATTCAAGAATGTAATTTAATGAAAATATGGGCACTGAAGAAAATATTCAATTACGATGGAAAAAACATGGTCAATTTTCTTTTAAAAACTCATTCATTATCATCAGTAATTAATGAGTGTAAAATTAAATAGAAATAAGACACACACATATATATATTTCTATATTAAAAGAAAATATATAATATTTTTGAGAGATATATCATACAATTTTAACATCCAATAATTTAAGAATAAAAAATCTCAGTAGAGATGAGAATGTAATTTAAAACTACTACCTCAATTCCATATTTCATCATCAAAGTAACTTTTTTTATTAGTGATGTAGAATACACAAAATTAACAAAAGTAACCTCAAATAACTACAAAGAACTAAAATTATAAATATAATACAAAAAATGGTTTACTTATAACATCTAATCTCTTATTCCATAACAATCATTCAATACCATTATCATTTTGGGTGATAACTACATTAAATTTCATGTATGTTTTAGTTCAACAGTTATGGTCCATGAACATAGATCATGGTTCATTCATATCTAGAATTTTAATCTTAACATAGATATAACGTATATTTATAACAGAAAAAGTTATTATTATTCATATAAAGTGGTGATGAAATATTAATTATATCACCAAGTGGATATGGTTGTATGTACATACACATGAGTGATGATTCTATTTTTGAATGGATTAAATGAAAGAATGGAAAATAATAATTAATCATTCTATACTAATTATTATAAAAACATTTAAATATATAAACATAATATCAATTGTATCACCATCGGTTTTAGGTAGATGACCCTTTATTTATTTATTTTAAAGATAATATAATTACTGGTTTATGATTTGAAAGGATTTTAGGGGGTTTAAAAAAATACAGAGTTTTTTTAGTGTTTATTGTGCTGATAACGTTTATTAAAAATCATGAAAAACCTATAGGAAACCATGAATGGGAAAATAGATTTCATTGGGAAGATGAATAGTTACTAAACTATTTTAGCAAACCATGTTGATGCCTAGAAAAAAACCATGAAAGCCTAATATAATATGTGAAAGAGCATAATTCATGGTTTGTGTATGTTTTTTCAAAAAATTTGAGCTAACCATGATAGTTGGGGATTAAGGAAGTGTCACCCACACAATTGTGGCATGGTTTTGAAAACCGTGTAACCTAATCGGGCGGCGTAGAGGTGGCCCTTCATAAATCGTGCATCTAATCTGAATTAAAACATTAACCTATATATTATCCCCAAATTAAACAATACAAAAATTCTATTTTTCCCAGTGCTTTTAGGAAATTAATATTTCTATGGGAGTGATTTCAAGGAAATTCAAGGTGTGCTAGAGGCATGGATTCATTTGTAACCGCTTGTTCTTAATTATTATTCTAAGATAAATTTCTATTCCATATCGTGGTATAATATATCTAATCCATTGGGGATTGATCAATGATTTGTGATTTTAGTCATGATATGATATAATTGTTTTATTGAATGGAACAATATCTATTGTCTAATCAACAAGTTCTAAGATGAGTTTTTGAAGTTACCGTGTCATTCCACATTTTCACTAATGTGTTAAATGTTGGTGTATTATTTTTAGAATCCTATTGATTATAACATGAAGGTTTTATTTTTAATTAATAAAATATTATGAACTTGTTTTTAAAATCATGATGCGATTTGATGAAAAGTATCGTTTTAATTATGGTTTTGTAAATCATTGGAATTGGATAACTTTTTGGAAAAACCCATTGTTTATAATATTTAAATTTAAATTTAAAATTATGGTTGGTTTGATGAATGAAATGTATCTATTTAAATGATTTTTATAGAAAGAAATGATTTTTTTGAAATGGATTTAAATTATTTGGGCATAAAATTGGGGCATGAGTTGAATGGGAAGTATAATGATCATGAGGTACCACCATATAAGGGGACATATTATGGACATCAAGTTCCACAGTCAAGGCTAACACCCAGATTGTGTGTGTGTGTGTGTGTTTTGGATGTGCATGGATATAGAAAATTATATAAAAAATAAAAATTGAGAAATTTTTTAAAATCCTTGCTGATGTATTATTTGAAAAATGGTTCTGAAAACTTGTTGATGAATTCTTTAGAATATGGGTTTTACAACATATTGATTTTTACCTTGGAAAAAATAATTTATGGATTTGGTATAAATAGTTGTAATTTCTTAAACTATTTTATAAAATATTCTAACTAGTTTTATCTTAGTGGCATGAGTTGGGAAGTCCTTAGGGAAACTGAGTATTATATACACCCCCTTATTGGGTTCTTTGGTGCATTTTTAGATGTTATATATCAGTACATAGGTAAATTATAGGTATCCCAATTATTTAGTGGTTCTTCATGATACCTTGGGATGAGAAAATGTATTTAGAAGTTAGATATTATTTTGAGTTTCTAGTTACTGTCCTTGGTATCATTTTTTCGTCACCCTTTGATTCCCTCAATTATGTCCTAACAAATCCTTTGGTACTCTAATACTTTCATTTTGTTTGGTTTTGTATTGGATTGTATTTTATTATTCATGCATCATATAGTGTATTATTTATTTATGGTTATCTCATATTGGGTATTTTATTCGTAATGGTAAAATAATATTCCAATTGTTTTTTGAATAACATTTCATTTATTTCTAGCCATTGGTTTCTTAGGGATTTCACCAAAGGTTAGTATAACACCCATAAAATCTCAAGGCAACAAATAGGTGAATAAAATTGAAGATGGTAATTGTTTTTATGATCCATAAGTATCAGTATTGGTATGTTAAATAACTTTTTGGGTTATATAAAGTAATAAGATCATTAAACTAGAAATGTACAACAAAAAGGCATTGTTAAACTATTTATGATGAAATTCTAGTTACAACAAAATCAGGGTACATGAGTGTTTTGAGAAACTTCTAGGAGTTTTTACCTCATCTTCAAGGGTTTAGTTGATGAGAATAGTATTTCATACATTTATAGGAATGAATTCCCACTAAGTGTGCATAATTAATTTGTAGTAATGATTTATGATTTGGTAAAAGGATGTGGATTATTAACATAGATGAAAGTTATTCTATTTTGGAATGGAATGTTGGAATTTTTTAAAAAAATATTTCAAACATAAATTGTTGAAATTTGGAAATCATTATTGTGATATGTGTGATGTGGAATATTTTAATGTGAAAAGAGTTCATTTTCTGTAGAGTAAAACTAAATATTTTTTTTGGTTATGGATAATGACATAATGTAAGTGTTTTAGAAACCTATTGAATGAGACTTCTAAGAATGTGGTTTCACCTGACCTATATATGAACCAAATATGTGTTAAAATTATTGTTCCAGATTTTAATGATGTGAATAGTGTTAATAGTACAGATAAACCTCAGGAAGTGGAGCATTTAGTTAATTTTCAAAAATAGAGTCTACCTATATTTTTTTGGGATTATGAGTTAGAGAAAGAAGAATTTTGGTTGAATAGAATAAATCAAATATTGAATTTCATTATACCACCATCAGACAATAAAGTAAATTTGAATGCATAAATAATGAATAATATTTGATTTTAATTATGGGATTATGATTTTCTAGGAATATTAGATCAATGCATGACATGGGTGGATTTTTAAGAAGTATTTAACAAAAAAACATTATCCACATACTTTCCAAATTACTTGAACAATATAAAAATTCAGTTAGAAGTTGTAAAACATCATAGTTATATAGTATGTAGCTAAATTTATCAATTTAGTATGCTTTTATACTGATGTTATTACATGTGCATCCTTGAAGGAACACATTTTTTAAGAAGGAATGGTGTTAGAGATTTGATAAAATATTTCCATGATTTGTATATCATATTATATAGATATTTTAATTAGATAACTAGTGGGAGAATGATATATATTATGAAATTTGGTCGGAAGAATCATTTTGATGCCTAAGGGAGTTGGTGGGAAATATAATTCTTGTAATTAGTTGGAGAGGGAATCCTACTTACATAGTAGTGGTATGACTCAGATTAAAATAGTATGAGCTGTGAACCTTACTTCTATACCAATGGGTATACCGTGTTACTTTCAATGTGGTTCTCTTAATCACATAATGGTAGATTGTTCCGAAACACCTAGAGCATGTCACAATTGAATGAAGAATGGACATCTATAATGTTTTTATTGCAGTGCTCTAAGGATGGATGAGTAGGGAACATCTCATGATTATAAGGAATTGAAAGCATCAATATGATGGGTGAAAGAGAATAATTCTCATTAGAAGAACTGAGAAATCCAAGGAGATTATATGAATACCATGATACCTCGACTAGTTCAGAATTAATAGGGTAACAAATATCAAATTGTTATGAGTAGAAATTATATCGATATGAGTAAATGGTCATGGAAGGTCGATCTGGATCCTAGATGATGAGAGTTATAATGATATTGAATTCTACACTTATACAATATTCTTTTGATATAGATGCATCCCACCCATTTATTAAGATATTTATAGGATTGAGGAATATTTCTGTGACTTAATGTTATATATGGATTGGATTAAAATGTTCAAATCTCTCATAGACTATTATAAACGATGGGTTAGTTGTACTAAAACAATGAATCAAAAATAACTTTAGAGGATATTGAAATGTTAAATAATTTGGAGAATGATTGTGGGAACATGATGTTAGAACTATCTCATACTATTTAGAAGCTTCAAACTTTTCATATGTTGATGGGATTAGGAATATTATTTTTCCATCAATTTTTTATTAGGTTCCTAATAATTTCTTAAAACATTTAATAGGGTTTCCACCTGTAAAAGAAGTGGAGTTTAGGATTGATCTATTGATAAGAAAATATCCTATATCATTTTCATATTATCATAATGAACTAATAGATTTTAAAGAATTTAATGTATAGATGGAAGAGATGGAAATAATGGGTTCATTTGGATGAGTACGACTCTGTGGGCAGCATCATTTATTTTTGTGAAAAATCATATATGAAACTCATAGGCTTTTATTAGATTATTATAACCATAATTATGGTACAATAAATAATTTTTATCCTTTTTTACACATTGATGATCATTTTGATCAATTGTAGGGTGATCAATGGTTCTCTAAATTTTACATACATTTAGGATATTGGCAATTTCTTTTTAGGAGGATGTTTCAAAAAAAACTTTTAGATGCAGACATGGCCATTGTGTGTTTGTTTTTATTCATTTTTTTGGATTAAAAATGCTGTAAATTTTTATTTTTGGAATTCGTGAATCATATATTTCAAAGGTATCTATATTTCATTGTGGTGTTGTTTTTGGATGATATATTAGTGTACTCTAGGAAAAGGGATGATGATGAGAAATACTTGGAAACCATTTTGGGTATCATGAGAGCACACCATTTGTATGGAAACTTATCAAAGTGTGTTTTTCGATAAAAGAAGGACATTACCATGTCCATGTTATCCCTAAAAATGGGATTTTGGCGATCCAAAATAGACAGAGGTTGTGATATATTGTAATAATCCATATAATATCTTTAAGATAGGTATTTTATTGGGCCTGGCTAGTTATTTATAATGTTTTTGTCATTTCTTTTCAAGAATAGATTCACCAGGGAAAATAGTAACATGGAAAAGTGTTATATTTAAATTGAATTATGAATGTCAGATGTCTTTTCAAGAGCTTTGTGTTTTTTTGCATCATTATTGATTTTTATGTTTAAATAATCAGGACATATAAATATTGTGTATTATGATTCCTTGGGATATGGATAGGAAGGTATTCTCATGCAAAAAGATAATACTATTGCATATAGTTAATTTATATAATGGTTATAAGATATGAACTACCCAACACAAAATTTTTAAATAGTTGATGTAGTCCATGATTTGAATACCTAGCTTCATTATTTTTTTGGAATGAAATTCACAATGTTTACAGATCATAAGAGTTTGAAACACATTTTCCCACAATGAGATTTCAATATGAGAGAAATAATATGGATGTTGTATCTTAAATTTTTTAAATTTGATTTAATGAATACCCTAGGTAAGGGGAAAATTATAGAGTATACTTTAAGAAAAATTTCATATAGTTAGTTGGAATAATATTCTTCAAATAAAAGGTATCTAATGTCTATGATAGCTAACCTTCACTTGGATTGTGAAGAGTGAGTTTGTGTTGTGATTTTCTTTCCTATTTTTTTTGAATAGTAGAGAAGGTTAAATAATCACCTATATCCAATAATAAATTTGGTGATATGAGGTCAAAAATTAATATCAGGGTGACAATTGACGGATTAAATCTTCATAAAACATCATCATATTTTTTAGATTAGATGCTCGTATGTTTGGGTTGTTTGGAAGAAATCATTCATGATTATAACTATTCAAGATGTGTTGGTCATCGTGGAATACAAAATATTTATAAGTCATAAGAATTAAAATTATTGTGGGAGGGAATGAAAGAAAAAATGGATGATATTATTTTGAGATACCTAACCTTTCTATAGGATGAGGAAGAGAACCAGTGTCTAGTGGTTATTCAAAACTCATTACCAATTCCTACATGAAAATGAGAGTACATAAAAATGGATTTTTATCAATTATTATAGGAATTGATTAAAAACAGGATTCGATATGGATGATAGTGGATTGGATCAAAATATAATCAAATTTTAAGCTAATTTTTTAATATGATAATGTGAAGGACATTTCCAAAATCTCTATCCAGGAAGTAATAAAAAGTCATGATAGACTTGTTTCGATAGTATGTGAAAGGGATCCAAGGATTATTTAACATTTATGGAATCGTTAAAGCAATCCCTTGAGTATTCGTTGATTTTGAATATAACATTTCACCATCAAATAGATGGAAAACTAAAATGATGATACAAATAGGGGTGGACAAGAATAGAAACTGTGTCATTGATTTTGGTTTCTCTTGGGAGGAACAAAAACCATCAGTGGAGTTATAGTGTAATAGATGTTATCAGGAATCAATACACACAGATCCTTTTGAAGCATTGTATTGGTGTCCTTAACATTCTCCACTATTATGGGGGGAAATAGACGATACTTTACAAGTGGACTTAATCCTTGTGAAAGAGATGATAGAAACGATCCAGTTGATCATAATGAGAGAAGAGATGGCACATAGTCATCATAAATCATATTCAAATAGTCAATGATGGCCATTTTTTCTAAGGTGAGTGATCTTGTATTCTTGAGAATCTCTCCATGGTGTATGCATTGCTGTTTTGGTATGTAGGAAATGTTATCAACATGACCAATAAGAACATTCAAGATATTTTAATGGGTTAGTGAGGTGGAATATTGATTGTATTTTATACCAAGGTCCAGCTCAGTGAATAATTTATTTCATGTATCTCAATTGAAGAAGTATCAACCTATTCTGGACCGTTCGAATCATTTGGAACATGTTTACGTAGAGCCGGATGTATCGTTGGTTCATGTGTTATACATATTCTGGATAGGAAAGAGAACAAATTTCTTTGTAAAACCATTAGTATAGAGTAGGTCTCAGGGAAGTATGGTATGATTCAAGATGAAAAAATGGAGCATAAAAAAGAAATGTCGTTGTATTGACCCAAACTGATCTAAGGGAGTGACCTTATTCTATATTATGAGGATAGAAATTCAAATCATGGTGAGAATGTAACAACAACTATTTCAGGTAGTTGAGACATTTATTTATATATTTTATGTATATATATTGATTGAGTTATGTTTCTAGCAGGTTAAGGGTGTTTTGAATCTTGTTGGGGGCTTTTTAGCTACTGAATTATTTGAGAAATACTAGAAGAAACTATGAGACATATCATGGAAACTATTAATGTGAAAACAATGGTTATTGGGTAGGTACACAGTTTCACCAAATGGTTTGGATACCCATTATAAACCATGCAAGCTTACTATTATTTGCGATAGTGTCTAACACATTGTTGGGACACCAATTTTTAAAATGTGTGATCCAACTAGGAGAGTGGTTTTATAAGGTAGTTTTACCCTTACAGTTGTCACAAATGTTTTCAAACCGTGTGGCTTAATTATGTAGAGTACATGTGATCCTCCTTAAACTATGTATAAAATAAAAATTAGTGATTTAATAACTCATTTTCCCCTTAATTATCCCATAACACAAATGCTATTTTCTCTCAAGGATGGAGATGAAATTCTCTTTGATTCAAGAAAAATTCATAAGAAAATAAAATTTCATTATAGGCATGGATTAATCGGTAAGTTAACATTCTTCATCATCCTCCATATATCTGTTCTTCTTACAAATATTGTAATAATAGATCTAATATATTGAGGATAAATCCATGCTGTGTGATATCAATCAAACCAATATATGATTTTTTGATGAAGTGAAGGAGATATATTGTATCTACAATTTCTAAGATGGTTTTTTGAATTTTTTTGTTATTAATTTTTGAAAAAGTTTGAGAGGCGGGTGGATTCTCTCAAAAAACCTCATCAATAGTACTTAAATGATTTATATAAAGATTATTAAATTAAATAAAATCATTGTGTAAATCATGGTGTGATTTGATGAAAATTATCATTTGAATTATACTCTTGTGAATAATGGGAATTTGATGAATTTGTAAAAATCCCCATAGTTTAATATTTTAAAATGTGATATTAAAATTATGGTCGTTTTTATGTAAGTAAAGTATATGTTGAAATGTTTTTAAAGGCATGAAATAATTTTTATTGGAATTGATTGACATGATTTGGGAATAGTAGTTTAGCATGAGTGGAATGGGATGGAAAATATTCATCAAGTACCACCATAAATGGGATAGATTATGGATGTGATGTTCCACCATCTATGGAAACACTAAATTGTGTGTGTGTGTGTTGTGGATGTGTGTGAAAATGGAAAAGTATATACCATATAAAAAATCGAGAAATGGTTTAAAATATTTTTTCATGCATTCCTTGATATATGATTGTGATATCTTGTTGATGCATTCCTTGGAATATTTTTGTGATAAATTATTGATGTTTACCTTATAAAAACTAATTTATAGTTTCAATATAAACTATTTTCATTGCATAAATGATTTTATAAAATGTGATAGTATGTTTTATCATAGTATCATGCGTTGGGAAGTAATTTGGGAAATACTAAAGGGTTTTATACTCACCCCCTTCATTTAAAATGTGGTAAATTAATAGATGTTATATATAGAGACATAGGTAATGACATGGTATCATAGTTCTTTAATGGTTCTTCATGATACATTGGGGTGGGGATGTGTATTTGGATCTTGGAGATGATTTCGATTTGCTTGTTGTTTACATTTGTGTCTTTGTGTTTTTTCATCCTTTGGTTCCATTGGTTCGTCACCGTGATTCCTATTATACTCTGATATTTTATTTTTTTAGGTTTTTATTTTTTTATATTTATGTACAGATGAATAGTGTTGATGATTTGATGTTAATGGTTATCATAGAATTATTGTTCCATCATTAAATAGAAAACTATCCCCCAATTTTTTATGGAGCCCTTGGAATTTATTTCTAGCATTTGGTGTCTAGGGGTAGCCACTAAAGGCCAATAGAACACTCATAACTTATCAAGACAACCAGAATAGGTGGGACCTTACATCTATCATAATATACAACCATTAATGTTATTGGTTGAAATTAATTTTCATCTCTATGTGGAGACGGTAGTCCACATGTATGCATGAACAATACATTCATCTCACATTTGACTAATTATATTGTAAATGGTTCATCCATCACCATTTTCACATCTCAAATTATTTATGATATTTTATTCATCATTTTTTAATTGAAACGACATGTTTATTTGATGTATAAAAAGAAGTAAAATTGGAAGAGTTTGGTTATGATTTATCACTATTTTTAGCAACCTATTTGTCTTAAACCATAATCCACGAGGGATTAGAATTAAGTAAATAATAATATTCATAAAATAATGTCAAGGAATGTATAATACTCTTTAGAATGTATTTTACTATAATTTAAGGACAATCAATTCTGAATAATGTGTGATAAGAGGTTACCTTTAATTAGCAATTGTAGGAGAATAAATGAAATTTATTAAAAGATATCAATTATATAAGGTCAATTTCATGGAAAAGTAGATAAATATAGAATATAATTAATTTTTAGTGTTATATATGATTTAAATACCTTTATTCCATAATAATTAGATATGTTTGGGTAACAATCCTACCCCTTATCGCTTGGTTTATCCCACAGTAAAACCATTTTAACCTTAAAAGTGGTAATAAATTTTTTTATCCAACATGCTCAAAAAAATAATTAGTCTCTAATAAATTATATATACTATTATTATTATAAATAAATAATAAAAATTAGTAGGCTCATGTTTAGTAGTAGAATAATTTTATTTGAAATAAGCACAGAAACTGTTTTAGAAGAATAAATATTTAAGCCAAAGAAAAACTTACATAAATTTCATTGGTTTTAGAAACCTTAAAGTGAATGTTACCTTATATAAATATATATAAATTTTTTTAATTAAAAAACTAATAAATATATATTTATTTAATTTATTAAGATAAAAATATATTCCATGCATAAAACCAGTTTTTAGACAAATGTTTTTTAAGCACATAAATGAACATATATAGAAATGATGTATATTTAATATTAACCTGTAATTAACTAGATAATTATTTTAAATAAGTAACAAAATAAAAAACATAATTTTATTTTTCTTTATATGAAGTCAATGTTATTTTAAAAAATTGGTTTTCCACAATTTTATAAAAATCATACTTCCCAGAAAAATACAAAAATTCACGCTTATATAATATTGACATGACTATTTTGAAAATGAATATAATTTATAATAAAATAATAACTAAAAATAATATAAATTTATTAGAAATGTTTTCTATGATAAAATGTTTTGTTGAAGAAAACATATTTTTGAATCTTAAAAAGAATTTACAAAAAGGTGGGAAATTGTACAATATTAATTAATCAATAAATTATCATTATTAAAATACATTATAATATTTTTTCATAATTTTTCTATTAATATTTAAATCTTAATATTTAGCAGATATGTTATAACTATTTATTATATCATGAATCATATAGACTCGAGGTTGTTTGTAAAGTAATATATCAAACACTTCATGTTTATTTGAAAGGAAATATATTTAAAATATTGGATTCTTACATTATAAGAAATTAATGATTTATTTATAATTTGAAATTATTTCACACTTATTTGAAATAATTAGTATACATCTACTTCATCACATCATTGGGTTTCCATAAAGATTCCTCGAATTTTTTATTCCTCCAATGAACATTAAATAGTCTAGTAATATTTTTACATAGAACCCTAACTATGTGGTTCATGATTTATACTTGTTTTTATTCATATAAAATATATTAATATAGGGGAAAAACTATTAGTTTAGTATGTGATATGTATTAAGTATATACTTTATTAGGATAGATATGTAGAACACATCAATAACTTGAGATATTTATGGTGGGAGTGTCAAGTGTGAAACTATAGTCCCTACTAGATCATGAGTATTTGATGGGACCAGTATACCTAGATCCCACAATTAAAATATTTAAAATCATATAAACCTTTTCCCTAGATAAAGTCACTATATAATCTTTTAATAAACAATTAATTCTAGATATCATTAATGATTGTTTGCAATAAACATATATTGTTTCTAAACTGTATTGATGCCCTGTTGAGTAGTTATAACAATATCTTACAATTCTCATCTAACTTATGTACCAATATATTTATTTTATAAAATTATCCTACTATTTTTATATTATATAATTAATTAAATAATTGTATTTATATTATCCATATGAATTCCTGAGTGAATGTTTATTTTGATAGAAAACTCAACAAAAAATGGGTTTTTATCCCAAACACCATTTATATATATATATATAAATATTAGTATGTAGTCATGGGGTTTAATTGTTCTCTTAGAGCACCCCTATTCCTTTGGATGATTGAAAAAATACACACTGCTAAATATGAAAAACATAATAAAGACTTTTCAAATCAAATTGATGTAAATCTTAAATATCTATTAGATAATATATAATGGGGTAATATTTGAATCCTTACAATTTCCACAATTTATATCATGAAGGGTTGATAAATAAATGAATTTCCTCTAATCTAAATGAAGTGTGGTGAAATTTTATTGTGATCCTCTATAACCCAGATATAATTATGTACTTCAGATGTTTTGAGGAGTTCGATGAAAAAATCCATGGTGGTATTTTCACATTTCCATTCTCATATTATTAATGGTTGTAGAATCACCTCGTAATTATATATCTAAGACTAAAATTGAATACAAACTAAGAATATAGATACATACTCTTCAATATATCAAATTAAATCTACCAAATATTGAACATCTTTTATATCTCCTTACATATTCATACATTTAGGGTGAATAAAGAATGATTAGCTATTAGTTTCTTAAAAAAGATTCATATTCATCCATAATATCAAAATAATATGTAGGTAGTTCATAAAAACTATCATTATATAAAAATCAAGGATGAAATGAAGATAATTTCTCACATTCTCTTATTTTTCAACATAATCCTTCCACACCTCTTTAACATTTACATTGAAAGATTCTTGAACACTCAATTTGATCAAGATAGTATTTATGAACTTCTTTCATGATTTCATGGTCTATTAATTTCAAATAAATTACATTTAGATATTTTACAATACATATAATAGATAAATTGGAATGGTTGTTTGGAAATAAAGCATTATCCACCTTGTTCTGTTTCCTATTGTTTTAATTTATTGACCAGTCATAATTTTGTATAAACTCCAAACATCTTATCTTTCTTATATTGATTTTTTTATTAAGGTATACATTAATAATATATTATCAATATATATATCACATCGTTATCTATATTGAAAATTACTCTATATAATTAATGAAATTGTAACCACCATGGACTCCAAATCATGATTTCGGTAATTTTTCTCATTAACTTTATATTAGAATGAGGAATAAACTATCACCACATTATTCTGAAAAATAACACAACCCAACTAATTTTTAAATGAATAACTATAAATTATAAAACCTTATCCTCCATAGGATAGTTTCAATATAGGCTAACTGACCAATATTCTATCCCGTACCTAGAAATTTTACTCATATTCATCAGTGAAATAGAAAATATTACTTTTTGAGTATACGTGTTTTTCATATTAGATAGTTGTGATAAATACATAAAAACATCCAATAATATATATCCTATTCATGAATAATATAGACCGTAGTCCCAGTTGTTAGTCTAGCCTAAGGTCTAATACTAAACACCAGTGATGGATCAACCAATGAACCCTAGAATGAGATTATATGACCCAAAAATATTTATATATCTAAAATTTACACCTGGTAAATTTTAAATCAATTTATCCTTCCTTAGGGTCATTAATAAAATCCCATTGTTATCATCATTATCTTCCTTTCCCTTGGAATACATAAGAATATCATATAAAAATACTACCATAAAAAATGTAATATATAAAGCCTATATTTATTAAATACATGATGATAACAAGGTAATTATTATGAAAAAATAGAGCAACTATAAATTCATATAATTTAATGGTTAATAAGAAAGATATACATGGTCTATAATAGAATTCAATCATCAATTAATAGCATCTATATTGAAAATAAATGTAGAAAAAAATAATCTCCTTGTAATTTATTAAACAAATCATAAACACAATTTAAGGGATTTTAAATATAAAACATGAAATTTTTATGTACTCAAAAATAAATGTAGAGTTTCATTGATCCATATTTCTTCATAGAAAAAAATAAATGGTTAATCCCATGATCATACACTTGGTCGAATGAATCTCTTATTAATATTCTCCAAGAGTTCCTTTATTATAGCCTGCAAATCATTCTGTTAAATTATATATGATATCTTTGAAAAAATGTGTAGTATCAGGTATGATTTTTTTTGAAAAATCATACTCGCAATTTTGATTAAGACTTGGTAACTCATCCAGAAATACATCAAAAAATTTAATATAATAAGATTATATTCAATATTATGATTCTTCATAACTATCTGATATATGAATCCAATTTGAATTGGAATCAAGACCCATGAATCAAATGTAACATCTACAAGATGTCAATATTTATACTCACACTAATTAACATTAATAAGTCAGATAAGGATATCAATTGTAACATATTTTCCTTAAAAATTTATATAGGATTTATGTAAATAATTATATTCCATTCCTAAAATATCATCAAATTCCACTTGATGAAGAAGAACAATATTTACAGGGACAATATTCCTTCAAACTTCAATTGGGGAAGATTATTAGACATGAGATGTAATTATCATACCATTAATAAATTTAATATTTATTTTCAAATATAATTGTTGAATCTATAATGAGAATCCATTAGAAATTTTTTAGTTATAAAAGAGTTGGTATGAAATGAATCAAATAAAACATTAGATGTTCTAGAGAGGATAGTAAGTGTGCCTATAAATACATCATTTTCACACCCCTCATAAAAAATAATGATTGTTGGAGATTCTATTTTATCTATGGGATTAAGAGGGTTTTAACATTGATCATCATAATTAACCATAAATATTTTTCACTACTTATAATAATGGCCATAATCTGTTCTCTTATTGAATTGGAGTCTGGTTGGTGCATTTTGGGGATATATCTTTCCATTTTAATCATCAAATTACTTCTTCCATTGTTATCACATGATTTCCGAATGGTATGATTTTCTACACATCAAATAAGTACTAGTATACAAAATAAATTTTCCTCCTTGTTTCATCCTAAACATATATAATATTAGAAGAATCATATAACTTCCTCCAAATTTTCTTGTATTAAAATTTCATTTGAATTACATATTACATTTATTATAATTAACATGAGTTTAATGTGTGACTCCACTATATATTTAATCCATTATTACACACTGAACCATTTTTTAGAGATAATTAAGTCTATTATGTACTAATCCCCTTAGAGATTTGATATTGAGCCTCTAAATAATTGATCAATATTACATTTTGTTCAATAATATTAGAAAAATTATACAATGTGAGTCCTATAATAGATTCCTTATTAGTACAAACATATTTATCATACTTATTCTTAATCACATGGAATTCCTTCTCCATCATCATATAAAGGCATGTGGAAATTACTTATTGTAGCATAAGGACCTATACGCATCCCAATTAATATAGTAAATTTTATCATGTTGCATCATATTCTTGATAATAGTATACTATTGATGTAGAACAACTTCAAAATAAATATAATCTACGAAAAACATTTCATGATTCATATTTTGATGAATGTAAAATATATTTTTAGTGGTACTGATCCATTACTTGGAAAATTTGATGATCAATAGACTCAATAATTAATGTAGGGAACGACCTCATGAAGAACTCAACAAAAATTTGTTCACTCCTTTTTGTTTGTTGAAAAAATATGATTCCTTGATGAATAATTTAGTTTAACCATAGATAAATGTTTTTCATTCCAATATCCATAAAAGTGGATTCCTTGTTAGTAAAATCATTTCATTGTACATCACATTTAGTGTAAACATGGGTTATTTAGGTTCTATCCATTGAGTGAAAAAAACTACATTATGAGAAACAATAATCATATTCAAAAATCATATAAACATGAAAATTATTTTTGGTATTTCTAATTAATGAGACATTATATTCAATACTCATCACCTTATGTTAATACCATTTTATCAATGGTATTTATATATTCAAATACTTCCAAATAGATCCTAACGAAAATTGAATGAACATGTGAGTATCCTCCAGGAATGTAAAACAAGATGACAAGTAAGTTCATATTCATCATGAACCAAAATAAATGTCATTAATTACTCAACCAACTATTTTCATGCTTATTACCCTTATATAGATCTGTTCTAAATCCACATCACCTTTTAATATCAAAAAATGGATTTATTGTCTAAGGAAAAACACTTTACTTAATTTACCACATCATAGGATGTTCTAATATACATTTCTTAACCTACGGGTTCTCACTAAATTGTTCAAATCAGAGTTTCCAAAAGTCACTAATTTCTAACACAGATTCCAACTATAAGGACCCATACATTTCATAAAAATATTAAATATATAATTAAAGAAATATACATTAAATACCAATATTACCCACACAAAAAACACAAAAGGTTTAGTGCCTTTGGAAACATGGATACATATAAATCGAGTACATTATTTATCTTCATTATTTTACATTATGTTTTTCATAGTTATCACCCTTAATAGAAATAACTTACTTAAAAGTGTTCGTTACACCCCGAGGAAGGGGAATATAACGAATTGAATATATAGATCATGTGTAAGGGTAAACCTCAGGAAATTTATTCTATTATAATAAAAACTCATAATATAATAACAATGGTAGATAATATGATATTAACATTAGAAAATCAAACACATCTGGTCCAAGATCATAACAATGAAACATGATATAATATTTTATTGATCAAATTGAATAACACATAATTGTATAGAATCCAAAATAACTATTAATGATCTTTGAGAACGTATCATATGAAGAATATTTAATATTATAGTAAAAACATAATAATATAAATCATTTTCGTAGTTATAGTTCACTTACATAACTATCATAGTGTATTGGGTTCACTACACATTATATCATTTACTTATTATATGATCATTCCCAAGATGATATTAATGGGTGAAGTCCCATATAGTACTGGGTTCACTCCTCATTATAGTATTTGTTATATTATGTAAAATAAAACATTAATCAATTCACTGCATGGGTATATAATCATAGGACAACCTGAAAGATACTAAAAACTATACATATGTGTGTCACAAGATTATAAAACACTTATCATATCATCATATCATAACACAAGGAAAAGATACATGTTTCATAATGATTTAATAATCCTAATAATATACCATGTATAAAAATAATAATTATGGTATGATTAGGAAATATTCCTACTAAATCCTAAGAAACATCGATGAATGTTGCAATAGATAAAAAACAATTAAAAGAACACTAGAACATTTCTAGAGAAAAATACACAATATGTTGAAATTCATTATTTGGAATATATAAAATATTAAATTTTATTGAAATAATATTTATTAATGATAATAAAATTTATAAAATAATCCTTAATTAATTGATTATTCATTATTTTGGGAATGTAATTCTAATGGAGTCTTTTAAAACAAAATTACCTTCACATTTTTATTAAAAATTCAAAAAGAATTATATTTTGAAAATGAAAAGATGTTTTATTTTAAAATATAGTAAGTAAAGTTAGTTATAATAACATATGAAAATAAATAATATTGGTAAAATAGTAAAATAATTATTGAAAATATTCTAATGAATATATGGACATGGAAAAAAACTTATCGATTGAAGGGAGAAACAAGGTAGGTCTTTCTGAATAATATCTTTGAACATTGGCTACACAAAGAGAAAAAAAAGAAATAAAACATAAAATCAGCCCAAATAACCAGATGAGAAAAAATAATTATTATATAGGATATATATATCAAATAGTTTATTTCTATGAAAATTTAAGCATAAGTAATCCCATTAAAAATTAGATTATAACTGAAGATGCTAACCATAAGTTCATATTGCATTGTAAGTTATCTAACCTCATGTATGAAAAACTTAATTTTATTATAATTATATTATATAACCAAAATCAGATCCTTCATACCATACATGGTTTACTTATAAAATCATATCACTTTTCCGTTAATAGTCTTTCATTATCTGTATTATTTCAGGTGTTAACAAATTTATTTATCATGTATATTTTTGTTAGGAGGTTATGGTATATGGAATTTGACCACAATTACTTCAAATGATTTCTTTTATAATGGTTCCTTAATTATATAAATAGTTATATCCATTAATATTAATCTAAAATTAAAACTAAATTACATCAAAATTTAATGTGGGTGGTTTATATATATTCACGAGTGATGTTTCATTTTTTTATGGATGGAATAAAATAAATTTGAATATTAATTCACCTATAAATAATCACTATTATAAAAAAATATGAATATATTCATTAACTATATCATAATAAATAACCATTATATATAGTGGTGGAAAATTAAAAACATTGCCACGTTGAGGCGCTAGTCTACACGTAAAGACGAGTGATGCGTTCGTCAGATATTTGATTGAGAAGTGGTGGAAATGGAGTATCATCACAATAATAACATATAAGTTAATTTATGATACATGATTCATCATTTTTTACAATATTTTTGTATAGGTTATAAGATTTGAAATAAAATTTAAGAGACATTATTAAGACCTATACCTCTTCTTTTGGAGACCTCATTTGGCTTGTACATTATGCCTTGAAGGATTGGTATTGGAAGAAGAAATGTAAGTATATGGTAAAGTGAAATATTTTTTAAGGTTTTAGAGTAGTTATTTTCCATGTGTGAGGGATAAAATAGTATGAATAAGGATGGAGGATAAGTTCCCTTTTATAATTATTTAGAGGAAAAACATGGAATTTCATAGAATATTTCAATGTTATATAGTCACTTTAATGGAAAATTGGATCCAAATAGACAATATTAACAATTTAGAATAATATATGGTATTTATATATTAAAAATAAATAAATAAATTAGATTGGTGTGGGTGGAATTCATACCCTCATCTCTTGGTTTAATCAACTATAAACCATTTTAAACCTCAACGATGGTAATAAAATTTCATTGGATTTACTATTCACTATGACCAAAAACTAATTTTACACTACAATATTATATTAATTATTTTAATTAATAACAATAAATACAATTTTAATGATTTATTTACTATATGTTGAATAGTTTAATTTTATATATTTGGTAATCTATAATGAAAATTGGTTTTAGAAGAATTTATCATTAAGTAGACAAAAATAATTTTCATAATTTTTTTCACTTTAAAAATCCTTAAATGGAAAATAAAATATATTTTAGAATATATAATCAAAAGTACTTATTTAAAAAAATTTATATAAAAATATTAATATGATTTAATAAGATAAAAATATGTTGCACACATAAACAAAATATGTCAGAAAAATGTCTTTTCAGACCAAAATGATTGTATATTAAAATAATGTAGTATATTTATTACTATGTAATTAACTATATAGTTTATAAAAAAGAACATTTTTTTAATTTAATATATTGTTCAAAATATAATGGTATTTTTTTATTAAAATGTACTTGTAGTTTTATAAAAATATGTATTTTTCTCTATTCAATGAATAATATCTATTTTTAGAGAAATCATCAAATTTCACCACATGTTAATATTGATATGCTTATTACCAAAATGTTATTAATATTAAAAAATAAAATTTATAATTTTTTATAAATTAGTTATAATGTGGGCATGTAATGAAACCCATTTTTGATGAAAACAATATTTTGAAGTGTAAAATGGATTACTGAAAATTGACTACTTAATTATTATGGACTAATCAATATATTTTCATTATTAAATATTTTTATAAATATATATTATATAATGGTTATTAATATTCATAACATTAAATTTAATATATTGTTTGTAACCATTTATTATAGTATGGTTCATATATACTAGAGATTGTTTATAAATTAATAAACAAAATGATTCATGTTTATTTCAAAGAAAATATTAATAATTTTTTTGAAGTTGAATTAAACCCAAATAAAAATTAATTTTGCCATCAAAATTTTATCACTCTTTTATAATTTAATGATCAAAATATCTAGTTCATCGAAACATTGAGTTTCCATGTATCTTCCACACATTTTATATTCCTATGAAGAACATTATCCATCCATGTAGTCATGTTCAATTGAACATTATCTCAATTATACAATATTTATACCATTTATTTTTCATAACAATGATCATTATATAGTGGTATAAACACATGGTTAAATACACATTAAAGATCAGGTATGTACTTCATTAAGAGTGATACATGGAACATATCATGAACATGAGAAATGTTTTGTTGGAGAGAAAATAAATAATCTATATTCTATAATAGATAAAAAATTTCAAAGGAACCAATATACATATGTATCAACATATTATTATCATAGAATCAAATAAATTTCTTCCTTGGATAAAAAATAGGAAAACATTATCTGCAACATCAATTTTTAGATCACTCTAATGAGTGTCAGTAGAAATTTTCAATTTACCATGAGTAGATTGATTTTCAACTAAATTGATAAAAAATTATATAAAATCACATCATCAATATCATTTTACAATATATTTATTTCTCTAAATACAACATAGTTTATCAGATTTATTTACTTCATTTCAATGAGGGATTTATACGGATCCATCTCGTGTGGATGTTATTTTTATAAGAAAATAGAACATGAGAAAATTATTAATCCCAAACACCATTTAAATCACGGGTAAATAATAAAAACATATCCTATAGGTTTTTAAGGGTTCTATCAGACATACCATATATATGATGATGATTGAAAACATTGAAAAAAACAACATATCCTAAACATGATAATAATTTTTCCAAAACATCAAGGCTAACCTAATATCTCAATTTGACAAAAGAGAATATTGTATTACATAAAAACATAAGAAATACATATTTAATATATTATAAGTATAAATAAGAGATAATTTTTTTTGACAATAATGACGTGTGATTAATTTATATGGTGACCCAATATGAACAAAATAAATATATGTACATTATCTGATTTTGGGGAGTATGATGATGAAATACAAGGTGATGTTTTCAAATTTCCTTTAATTTATTAGAAATGGTTATTGAATATCCTTATAGTTCTTTTTATCACCCTTAAATTAATGATATATTAGGAACTGAGATATATAAAATATAATATATCTCTTCATGTTATCCCACTAGAAATACTCTTTTAGATATTTATACATCTCCACACTTCTATGATGAATATAGATTGATGTGATAGATGATTATAAAAATAGAGCCTCAATAAATTATAGTATTTATATTAATCATAATCGGTTCATAAATATTATCCTTTACTCAAAATCATAGATAAAATCGTGAGGAATTTTCACCTTCTTCTGTAGACACACATCCTAATTCCACACCACATTAATCATCACACAAATAGGTGGTTGAACACTCATTAGAGAGAGAGAATATTTCTCATCATCCATTAATATTTTAAGCTAAATCCATTTTGAATCTATAAATTGTTGATGTTTTGTGATTCTCAAGATAGATAAGCTCTCATTATCTATTCAACTAAAATAATTATCCACCTTGATCAATTTATGAGGGTATTAATATATTGATTAGTTACAATCATTAATGATATAGACCCATTTTATCAAGTATATATTCAAATATATTTGATTGAATATATGATTTAATGTATTATGATAAGTATAAATTTCCATAAAATCATTGTATATATATTTCATATAGATCATTATGTAAATAATTACCTCCATTAACTCAAAATCTTGAGTCATTTATTTTTTCTCATGAAACTCTAGTTTCTATGAGGCACAAGATATCACCATATCATTGATTATAAGAACTCCCTCGAACCATTATATTATTAATTTCTATAAATCACTAACTATTATCCACTATTGTGTAGTGTGAGAATTTGTTCATTGACCAACATTTTATTTATTTACTAGAATTGTTTTTCACATTCATCAGTCCAAAAGATCTTAAATCCATTCTATGTAAACATAGGCAATGTATTATATTTTTTTGAAAAATGAATCCCAAATCAATGATTATATATATCAGACCATGGAAAACTAAAAATATAAGTCAAATTGGTTGGCCTGGATAGATTTTCAATAACTTCATTTATTTATGGTTCATCTTTTATGCCCTCACTTGATATCATATTAAAAACCCTTATCTTTATTTATCCAAATTTAAACTTACTAATTTTTTCATATAGATTCTTAATCTTAAGGGTCTTCATTACAATCCTCATGTGATATTCAAGGTATTCTGTTATCTTGGATTATATAATAATATCATATATGAATAATACCAAGAAATTACAAAGGTAATCTACAAAGAATTTACTTATTATATATATGAATATTGCAAGGGATTTAGTGTGACTGAATTTCTTGATTACAAATTAAATATGTCTATAAATCGATTAATAAGTTTGTGTTATGTATGAATTCACCTTTAAACCTCAATTAATAATATCTAAATCTAATTTCAATCATGGAAATATTTATCTCCTTGTCATTGATTGTAAATAATCAATATGGGGTTGAGTATAAATACACATGATCTTAATCTTATTATAGGCCGTATAATCATGGCATATTCAGATTAATCTGTATTTTTATATAAAAATTACATGTGAACCTCATTATGACAATGTTGTCCGAATGAATTCCTTATGAATATTCACATAGAGTTTTTCATTCAACTCAAGCAAAATAATTTGTGAAATAATATATATATATATTATTTTAAATAGGTGTAACACCAATTTTCATTTCTATTGAATACAGGAATTCATTATTTAGAAGAAAAATAGATATATATTTTTTTGGAAAGACATCAAAAAAATTAATTATAATTATATTTTAATTTAGGTTTAGTTTCTCCCAAACTAAATATAAGATAAATTCCCACTATTTAATGGTAATCCAAACCCATGTAATAGATATAATTTCCATTGAAATTTCATTTTTATCGATTCAATAATATAATATTAGATTTAGGTTTTAAATATCAAATGTAACCTTCCCTAAATAAAATTTGATATAAGACATATATAAAGCATTTGATTTCATTCCAAAAATCATATAAAACCAAACCAGAGAAAGAATAATAATAATTTTAAGGAATAAATTCCCACAAAAATAAATTACAGATAATTCATAGACGCGAGATGTTATTACCATACAATTATTTTTTTGTACTATTTTAACATCTATTCATTGAGGTGGTAATACGATACAATTAAATAAATTTTCATTTGTAAATTAGTGGGTAGAAATAGAATAGAATAATACATTAATAGTTCTATTATGGATGTTAAGATTATTAGTCCTCGCATTTCTATTTCAATACACATTAGTAGTAATAATCACAAGAGATTTTCTTTTTTCCTTTATGCTTAAGAGGTTTTTAACATTGATCATCATCATTAACACTCAGTTTCAAAAACTGGTCTGAATAATTTTTACATTCTTAGGAATTATATAACGTCAATTTTGGTGGTTCTTTCTAGGTATATTTCTCTATAATTTCATCATAAGATATATTATTCCCATTACAACACCATTTTTTTACTAGATGACCTTTTTTTTCAAAAGAAAAACATTTACCAATCCCATTAATACAATTTGAACCATGATTATTTCAACATATAAGGCATTAAAAAAGTCACCTTCTTCCATATATGGGTTATTTTATTTTAATTTCCATTGAATTCCATATTTTTATTATTATCAAAACCTTGAGATTGATGAGGGACTCCATTCTCTATTTCTGTCATGGTATCACATTGAATGATTTTATCATAGATACTAAATTGTCTTATGGATTACTCCCATTGGATATATGTTTTTATACTACTAAATTATTAATTTATATTAAATTTTGACCCAATATTAATACTACTAGTGTACCTCAAAATTGTTATAATATTTTCCTTAGATGGATGAATAGATTCCATATCCTTATACATCAACACATGAAGAATACATTCAATGTATTTATTAATAAATTAAATTTTAAATTCATCACACTCTAATGAGTAAATTTCGTTTTGGTTTTCTAATATTCTAGAAAATATTTCACCATTTATATTCGTCACCTTCCAACCAATAACTACTATGATAATATTTTTATTTTATGAGCACTGGAAAATATAAAATATATTTCTATTTGTAATGATCTATTGATTAATAAGTAATTGATTCTTTGACCCACTTAATAAACATTCAGTTTTCCACATTATATAAAAAAACACATTGTTCTACCTTTTTCATATTTGTAATCTTACCATTATTTATAGATTGATATTGTTTTGTAAGAATTAAAACAATAACTTAAATTCCATATCCCAAAAAATTCATTTAATCAGAAAGAAAATGATTACAATTTCTATCGCATTTAGTCTAAGTAAGGTTTCATCATAATCCATTGATTTTTTGAATCCATTTTTTTTATGAAAAACAATAATCATATGGGGAAATAGTAAAATTATGAAAAAAATTTATATGATTGTAAATCATGTCATATTATTTTAAATCTATTAGACCTAAGGTTTATCTTATGTCATTCATGGTAATTATCTATGCAAATACTTCATAATGGATATTGTAAAAAGTTTTAATTTACCTAATAATACACCTATGGAGTGTTAAACTAGCTACATAGTAAGGTCTTAATAAAAAAGAAGCATGTCCATGATTACTAAAACTACTCATTTTTGGATTATTACCCCAAGGTGTATCTCTACCAAAAACATGTCCACATGTAGTATCCAGAATGTGATATATCTCATTACCATAACAAATGTTGTTCTCCATTACATAGGGCCTTTCAAACAGTTCTAACATAAGATTCCTCATCATAGTTTTTATAGAATACTAAAACATATCTTTGAATCCAAATACAAAAACCCATAATTGTCGTACATAAATACTAAATATTTATATAAGAAATATACATTAAATATAAATTCAATCCACTGTATATCATTAAGTTTATAATGTGTTTGAAATGGTGTGAGTGATTCCCTCTTATAAGAGAAGAAAATGGAACTTTTGGAAACACCCTTAATATTTTAAAAATTCTATGAGACTATTCCTGGTTCAATCACACCAAATATTATAAATAATGGATATTAGGGTGTATTTGTGATTATAAATAGTCAATTATGGTTTCCATTCATTTTTTAAATATATTATATTGTTTTACTATTATGTTATTACATGTTACTATATTAGTTTTAAACCAGGAAACTACTTTATAATTAAGTGATTTAATGTTTTTAATAATATACAATAAACCATATAAACTATTTGTGTGTGATGGAACTAAATTTATCACCTATTTTGTCCAATTAAATTTGTAAATATTATAAAATTATCTTTTAAATTAAAAATATAATCTGTAGAAACCCCATCATAGTAGAATTTTTTTTAATATTATGGATCCTTATTCTTATTTAGTGTCACTTAACAGATAAATGAGTTTTAATGTATTAATTTATATGTATATATAGTAAACTATAATAAATATTTAATTTATTTGGTATAAATTCCTTGATATTAATACATTAATAATATTCAAGTAATTATTTCAGCATCATTGTGGTAATTTGCATGAATCAATATAATCTAAATTGTAAACCTAAAAATTAAATTTTCCATATTAAATAATATTAAAATATTAATCTTAAACATTAAAATAATTTTATCAAATTTATTTTCGATGTTATTCCTTTATTATAGAAAACTATTGTGCAAGTATCCTGTAAAACCCCATTTTTTTATAATGATTTTTTTAAACAGAATGAATTATGACGATGATAGAATTATCTATTTAATTAATCCCAATGAAATAAAAGAATTTTTATTACAAAAATAGAATTAATTTTAAAATATAATATATAAAAATTCCAATTCACTTTGTTGTAATTAATTATGAAAAATAGTTGAATAAAATTCATGAAAACATTACAAAAAATTTAATAATGTTGAGAATGTTTTTACAAAATCAATTTAGTATTTTAAAATAAATAGTTATAAATTATTATATATAATATTATAGGAAAAAATTTAAAATATTAAAAAGTATTTATAGATAAAAAATTTATTAAAATTGATGAAATTAATAAAATCTGTATTTTCACTATTCATATTAAAATGTTTTATTTATCAAAAATAAAAAAAGTCCTAAGATAAAATTACTATTATAATTCAATAAATTATTTTTTCATATTATCATCCTAAAATTTATAAAAAAATATATATTATATAAATATCATAAAATATCATTAAACCAACTATTTAATAAGAAGACATCTTTTATGTATATTAAACGCACTATTAAAATTAGTGAAAAAGATAGATATATTAAAATAAATTTTTTTCTATTTTTGGAATTAAATTTTAGTCATAATAATATATATATTTTTATATTCCAATCTTTAAAACTTATATCAATATTTCAAGTGAATATAATTATATAAATATATATATATTAATAATCATGTTACCACTTTTTATAACTACCAATTATATAAATACCATACAATGGTCCATAGTTGTTGGGTTTTGGTGTTTCATGTGGAGAAATTCATTGAAAAACTTATTTATTTATGGGATACTTATAGTGAAATTTTGGGTCATGAAATTATCCCCACATAAATAAAATGTTTCCTAATAATATTATTGAGCAGTTACTAATAACGACACATATGGGTAATAAGCGGATAATAATGTAAAATTTTAATTTATATTTATTCCTTAATATTATATGTAAAACTAGGAGGGCCATATTTTAACTTATTTTTGTAATATAATAAAATTGTAATTTATTTTTTCCAATATGATTCTTTATGTGGCTATAAGTCATAGAAGTTTATATAGGAATACCATTTTAAAACAAATATCAATATATTCTCAAATTTTGTGATCACTTTTGAGGGTTCAATGGTGAATTTGGTAAAGTTTATTAGTTACCATAGTTTATTATAAGGCTGTGAAATTCTCTAAATTATTTTTCCCATGAAAACACACGACATACTTCATGAAATGTGCACAAGAAGTGGAAAATCATTTTATATAGTTTTTTATTTTTAAAAAATAGTTTTAAAATTTGTTTTGGACCTTTTTATACATAAAACCATAAAACATGATCTACATTGGATGGATAAAAATTGATAGATTTCAGAAATATTTAAAACATCCTCTTATTTTTAAAAAAAATTATATATATTCCACTTATATATTGCCCTAATATATATATTTAAAAATGATTGTAAGGGTACTTTTGGTTTGTGACAAAGTAAGATATCGACAATATACCACATCGTGGTTATCAAATTGAGTATTATGAACATGTTCAGTCATTAAAATATGTATAAAATATTTTAGATTCCCATAATAATATTAATTTATTGGTGGAGAGGTAGATATTTTTTAATGTAACTTTAAAGTGAGACGAAGTGTAGAAAATGTTTTAGGATCCCTGAAACTAGATTCTGAAATAATGGATGTAATTTAATCATTAAGGAGTAATAGGAGATTTTTTTTGAGATTTCCACCTTAGACAGTGATAGTAGATCTTTAATATATTTAAAAAAAGGAATACATTAAATAAACTACCAATCATAATATTATAATGTAACTTGATACCTCTTATTTATATTAATGAAATATATAAAAAATAATTAATTCTGAGTGATAATCAATATCTAAAGAGTATAAATGTTGGATAATTTCTAATCTAGGGTTATCCATCTTATGAATATCCAATATACACAAATTTTAGGATATGATACTTCCAATTCTACCTATATTACTCGTGGTTCATATTTAGTGTGGGTTTTCTCATAAAACTTCACCTAATCTTTCAGAGTAACATGGAAATAAATCCATAATAGTCGTTTTTAAAAATCAAGTGATCAAACAAAAAATTTTTTGTTGGAATTTCAAACTATGAGTGTGGTAATTTCCCATTCACTGTAGTCTAGAATAATGAATATGATATACTTGAACAACTATTTTTTGGGTCATTACCCCTAAATGCATCCATTCCAAAACCAAATCCACTTGGATTATGAAAGAAGTTATGTTTTGTTATGAAATCTCCTAATATCTTCTATACCAAAATTCTTATATCTTTATCTATACATAGTCATATCCCTTAGCCTTCTAACTATAGTTTTCCATAAATGGATTATGCAAAATTCCAAATTTGAAAAAAGACATATAGAAATGTTTTTGTTTATAAACATGAAATAAGATACAATGAAAACAAAAATATCTTAATAAATGATCAATATGTCATGGAACATAATCCTATAATATGATGGAGAAACAAAAGATCTTAAAATGTTCATTAGGGAATCATCAATGATTTTACCCATCTCAAAACATATATCAATAATCATAAAATCTGTGAGAATGATATAATGGTGTTTAATACTCTTAGAAATTAATTTGTTATAATGAAAAATTTAAATTTCATGTGGATTACATGCATATTGAAAATGTTTCATCAGATTATAAACAACATGAAAATTTGGAACAACTATTAACATATAAAATTTAGTAAAAAACCTATCCTATATATTATTATCACATCAACATCTGAAAAATCGTCCCATGTGACATTTATCTAAAAAAAATTCCGAAGATTCCAAAATCTCATCTACACAATAAAAAATTTAATTAATATTATCAAATCTCATTCAGAAAAAAAAATCATGCAAAAAAATCATGTCTAATCATCTTTATGAAAAAAACTTATAATCAAATATTCCTATATCTAAATAACAAAACATTACTTTATCTCATTTGATATGAGACTTAAACCAATGCATTAGAAGGGTATATAGGAACTTATCCTTAATTATTCTTATATATGAGTCCCATAGTAAATTAAAACATTCATTATCACATAAATAACACAAATAAAAAGAGTTTGATTCCTAATACATTCAAAAATATCTAATCACATGTATATAAGAAATCATAGAATGTAAAAACTCTAAATTTCCAAAAGATATAAATCATAATAACCAATAAAGAGTGACTACAACATAACTTCATTAAATATAATCGTGGATGGTAAATATAAGTGAAAATAAAATAGTTTTCAAAATTACTTTTAACACATTATATTAAAATATGTTGTTTAAATTAATATTCAAAACAAATTTTTGGGATGGTAAAGTAAATACTTTTTGAAACCCTATTATAAAAAGATAAAAATAAAATATCCTTTTTTTAAGGTTGAATAAAAAAATTATTAAGGAAGAAAAGAGAGAGAAAGGTTACATGAAGTAGAAAGATGGTATCTTATTACAATATCTAATGAAGTGGGGGAGA
Organism: Viscum album; assembly: GCA_963277665.1. Classification (NCBI taxonomy): domain Eukaryota; kingdom Viridiplantae; phylum Streptophyta; class Magnoliopsida; order Santalales; family Viscaceae; genus Viscum; species Viscum album. The sequence continues at coordinate 48,172,500 of OY728148.1, forward strand.
AGATCAACCAACAGAGTATCACTCCATGTCAAGGCTTGGTTGACTCCATTGTTGGCAAGACAATCCACAACCATTTTTTCTTCATGATATGTATGGGTGGCAATGTATCTGATTTCAAGAAGAGAATTGTGGAAGTTCATCCATCGAGCAGTGAGAGGCAAAGCAAGGTGAATCACCCCATTCCATATAGCATTCTCAATAGGGGTGGAGTCACTTTCTATCCAAATGGTGTTCCATAATTCTTGGTTAACAAAAACAATGGCTTGAATCACCGCCATCATTTCAGCTTCTAGGGCAGAGGTAATGCCACAGCTTCCAAAGAAGCATCCGTGACATCGACCAAGGTAATCTCTAAAAATGGCCCCACATCCTACAGGACCCTGGTTTCCTCTGGAAGCTCCATCTACATTGATCTTGATCCATCTGGGAGTCAGAGCTTGCCAAAACTCCTCAAAGAGAGCTTTGTATTGGTGAAAACTCCATCAAGGTTGAGGCGACGGAGAATCATAAAGTCCCCAACCAAGTTGCTGCAGTGTCCTTTCTGAAGCAGGGGTGTTTCCTGGATGGCAGTAAGGATCCTTATCCGACCTCAATTAAGATTAAATGAGTAATTGTTGTGAATAATTGTGTTTCTATCATACTAGATCACATGTATGAGCCCAGCAATCATGGATATGAGGAGGTTCTTTATTTTCTGAGAGGATTCAATTTCCACACAATGTTTTAGTTGAGAGTAAATAGAGTTGTTGGATAACCATATGCAGTCAAAAATTTCAATAACATAATTCTAAAGAGTAGATGTTGTAGCACAAGATAAGAAAGGGTGATTAGTGTCCTCCCTATGTTGGTGGCATAATTTACATTTAGTGCATTACTGAACACCAAAAGTCTGAAGACAAACCTCTGTAGGAATGCGATTGTGGGAAATGTGCCAGACAAGGTTAAGCCTTGAAGGCATAATCCAGGGTTTGTCAAAAAACTTCAACCATGATAAAATAGGGTCATAATTAGTGAAACAATGATGGTAGATGTTTTTGGAGTCTAAAATACCATTGTGAGCTGGCTCCCAAGTAAAGTAATCATCCCCATTTATAAAGAGAGAATTGTCCACAAATTGCTTAATGTGATCAAAGAGAATGGTTGTACTAGAGCACATAACCTGATTTATGGTGAGATTGGTGTTATCTGGAGAGTTTTCTAGAGAAATCATAGAGACGAGGGGGGTACCAGTCCAGTTATCAAGCCAGAAATTTATAGTGGAATCTGAACTAACCATCCATCTTGAGTTATGCATGAGGTCATAAAAGACATTACAAATGGATGGATAGAGGGAGGAATTTAGGTAATTAGATTTACCCTTTTTGAGTTTTTACAGGAATATGTTACGAAGGAAGGTTATGGAGGTAGATTTGTTGTTGATCAACCTCCAAGTGATCTTAGCTTGGAGAGCCTCATTAAAAAATTTAATATTTTTAATGTCATGACCACCTTTTTCAAGGTGTTTTCAACATGTCGACCAAGGGAAAGTAACAAGCTTTCATTCAAGAATGATACCAGTACAAACAATTTTTTTTTATTTAGCCACTAATTTTTTTTTTAATAAGACTATTGGGCCATTTTGAAATCAACATAGGGTAAACCATTTCAGGGATAATAGTGGATTTCACGAGGTAGATCCTTCCAGCCATAGAGAGGGATTTCCCTTTCTAGGAAGCAAGTTGTTTATTCATTTGTTCCATGACCATATTAAAGTATATAGGCATAGTCCTACCCCATAAGAGGGGAACTCCAAGATAGGTAAAAGGGATGGATCCCTCTTTAATGCCAAGCATCTCAATGATAAAACCTTTTCTAGCAAGGGGAAAATATTTTTCAATATAGATAGAGGATTTAATCCAACTAACTGATTGTCTAGAGACCTCTTCATAATGAGACAAGACATTTTTAAGATTAAGGATATTTTTCTACCCCCATTAAGGAATAGAATGATGTCATCATCATATAAGATGTAGGTCGAAACATCAAGATTTCTAGAATCCTGAATGGGTTTGAGCTTGTTTTGGTGAACAAGAGAGGAAATATACCCACTGAGGTAATCTTTTGCAATGGAAAAGAGGATCATAGAAAGGGGATCACCTTGTCGAACTCTTTTTGAGCATTTTAAGTATCCCTTAAGAGAACCATTAACATGGATGGAAATAAAAGCCAAGTTGAACACGTAATTTATCCTGCCAATAAAGGTTTCATTGAATATGAAATCCTTAAGAACGTTGAATATAAAGTTCCAATCAATGGTGTAAAAGGATTTTTTAATATCAAGTTTGACTGCAATATTCCCTCCTCTGGACTTTTTACTTAGAGAGTTGATGCATTCTGAGGCAGTGAAAATGCAATATTGAATGGATCTGCCCTTGATGAACCCAAATTGATTCGAGGAAATGATCTTGTTACATTGGAGAGAAAGCCTATTAGAAATGAGTTTGGTAATTATTTTATAGATAGAGTTGATGAGAACAATGGAGCGAAAGAGGTGTAGCTTAGAGGCATTATCCACTTTAGGTATGAGAGTCAGGAATTGAGCATTAAGGCCATATGGAAGAACTCCGATAGTGAAGAAGTGTCAAACGATCTTGCAAACATCCAAGTGAACTACCTCGCAATGAAGTTGAAAGAAACCATTATTGAAGCCATCAGGCCTAGGGGCACTATCAGAGTTAATACTGAAGACAATATATTTTATTTCATGGTTCATCGGGGTGCCTAAAAGGAAGAGGTTATCCTGCTCATTGATTAAATTTGGAATGATCCCAGGAATGAGATATTTATTGATATTAGGTCCATTGAAAGCATTGTTAATGTAGGATACCACGTGGTTGGAAATGGATTCATCATATTCAAAAAGAGTGTCATTATATTTAATAAAGGATAATGGGTGGCACGTTTTCCTAACTCTCTTAAGAGAATTTTAAAATTTAGTGTTCCTATCACCATCAAAGAGCCATTTGGATTTTAAAGTCTATTTAAACAAGTTGTCCATGTGGATCAGAAGAGAGTTGAGTTTTAAGGAGATGTTTAGCTCATTTTGGGGATCAGAGGCAAAATCATCACGAGTCGAGTTGTTTTGGATTTTATTGAGTTCAGTTTCATGAGAGGCTATCTCGATGTCCATTTGGTTAGATTTATTTTTCACCAACCCTAAAGACAGTTCATGAGGTGTTTTAGCTTAGTGACAGAAGAGAAATCATCAGAGTGCCGATTCATAGACATCCAACCATTTTGTATGAGTTGAAAGCATTCCAAATTCACAGACCAAGAATTATTAAATTTGAAAGGAATACTGTATTGTTCTTTTTTGGATAGGAGAATTGCAAGGATGGGGTGGTGGTCCGAGTTCAGTTTAGGTAAAGTGGTGCTAGAGATTGTGTCCCAATCATCAAAGGATGACACATTAACAAAGGACCTATCAAGTTTACTAGCAACCATTTTGTTGTAGTGTCTCCTGTACCAGGTGAATTTGGCCCCTGAGAGGTTGATTTCAATCAGACTACAGATTTCAACCAAGGTTTTAAATTATCTAGTGGAGATTCATGAGTGAGGAATACCAATCTTCTCACTGTGAGAGAGAATGGAATTAAAGTCATCAATAATTAGCCAGGTCTCCTGGATAGAGCCAGCTAAGTTAGAGAGGTCTCTCCAGAGGGGTCAACGATCCTGGTATCTATTCTTGGTATAAACCATGGAGCAGAAGCAGTGTAGATTTTTGTAATAAATATTACATGTAAGCATTTGATTAGAAATATTGTAAACAGAAATATCTCTAAGAGAGGAGTGGAAAAAATCCCAAAGGGAGTCAATAGCAGTGTCATTTTTGCAAGCATCATAAAAATTATAAACAATAGGGTCATTGGATATAAAATATATTTTTAGTTCATACTTGGGAAATGAGAACACTAGTGGTATATAAAAATATTGACAATGAAGAAAAATCCATTAAATGAAATGAAAATTTTCATAACAAAAATAAATTTTAACAAAACATTAAATTTATCAAAATAGAATAATTTCATGTGAATTATGTTTTACACAAAAATAAGGTAAAATAAATATTATAATGATCATATTTTATAATAGATAAATAATTATTATAATAGAAAAATAAGATTTTTTATGACATAAGGAAAATAAATGATTCATGAAAACCCCTTACAGATTTTGTAACATTTGAATTAAAAATCGATGAGACATATAATATGAAAATGAACATTGAATATCCATATAAATATTATAATCATGATAAAAATTACTATAATTCATTATTTACATGAATTATAATGATAACTATTGTATAACATAATCATGTCTCAAGGGATTCAAATTTGAGATCAAGAAACCCTTATGACCGGGGTACAAATTCAACCAAAACCCAATAAAAGTGATAAAATTTATTTAAAATTCAAATAAAATGAATAAAATATAATTCATGATATTTTATATGAAATTGGTAGTATACAAACCCATTAATAAGTATTAGTGTATCAATATAAACTAAGTCTCTATGAAGGAAAATCAAGATGAAATCCTTAACCATATTTCCCTTCTTAGTTGATCATGCTATTATATCCTGTATAGCTAACATATAAAACAAAATGATTTGTTTTATAACCTTATTATCAAATACTTTACTTTTATAATCCTTGTTAATTTTTTATCGTGAGTACATTAATTATATATAGCTTAGTATGACCATTAGGTGTCAATAACTTAAACTTTTTTATATATGTTCAATAATTTTGATATCATTACACGTAATTATGTTAAGTGTAATTAATTAATATATCACATATAAAAATATAATAAATATCATTTATGTATATATAAAACACTTATATCATTCCATAAGTGTTTAATTATGTTACATGAAAATGGAATCAATGATTGATTGTTTCAGTGAATTTAGAAAATGAAAAAATACATTAATAATAAGTTAAATACATATTTTAATACTTCAAGAACCAAATTCCCATAAATATTTTTTTATTATATTATAAATATTTTTTTTTAATTTTTTTATATTTTTCTATAATAGAGTTTTATAGCACCGTTCATCTGGATAGTTAAAGAGACCCACATTTGGACATGCTTGTACTTGATTGGTGAGTATGGTTATGTTGGTGTCAATTTCTTCAAATTATCATTGTGATTAAACCATAATGATATTTTTTGTATTTTTTATATCATTTTAAAACATTCTTTAATGTTTTTTTAAAAGGTTATTTACACTAGAATAAAACTTAAAATGATTCTTTATTGAGGAAATAGTCTGCACATGAGCACGATTAACGATATATATTTTTTGTAATTGGATTGAAATGAATAAATATGGGATATTTAATTAATAAAAAAAATAACTATAATAATTACACAAAAATTATCATATTGTTATGGTGAAAAAATATTAGGGAGATTAAGATTAATAAGATAAATAGATGGAAGGGATAATACTTATGTTGGGGAATTGATTGGCACTATAATGTTTTATTGAAATTTATAGGCATTCGCTAACTATGAGTTACTATGGGATTATATTTATGGAATAGAGTTCTAGAGAGAGTGAATATGACACCCTACATATTTTATATTGATTTTTCAAGATTTATTACTTAAAAACACATAACATAGACCCAAAATATCCATATTCCTAGTGTCTTGGGGTAATTTGATAAACATAAAAATAAATTGAAACGGGACACGATTACAATATTTAAAACACAACAACATGAAAAAAATCATTGATCTTGAAAAACTATATGGGATAACCTAGGGTTGTATCTAAAACATTGTGATCTTTAAACCCCTATAAAGGAAAATAATAGACTATCATCATTAATAAAATACAAGAGGAATATTTAAGTGACATATAAGGGTTAAAATCATAAAAATGAACATTAAAAATGATATAATATGATATCATCAAGGTAATATTAGAATTTGAAAACAATATAACACATGAAATCATAGTTTAAGTCATGGTTAACGACTGAAACATCATAACATATCATGATAGTTATAACCAAATGTTCCCCATACATGGTATCTAATTAGTGATAAAGAGCAGAAAATGCATTGGAATGATATATAATTTTGGGCGTAGTAGTCATAATTATATCATGTATAACAATTTTTGTGTCATATATATCCCAAAAAATGATGTCTTTCATCACCATTAATCCCATAATTTTGGAGTGTTCATTACACACATAGATTTTCCTAATTAATGAATGATATTTACCTATATGTGAATAATATTGAGTAGATATTGGGATGGGTATTCAAAATATAAAATTATTGATTTGAATAGCACAAGATAATTTCATCATCATAATTGGTGTAGATAAAGAAATATATAAGGGTTCAATGAGTGTTAAATGTGGTCTCTAATGCATGGGAATCATATGGTATTCAAACGGATGTGTGGAGAAACATTAAAATGGAAAAAATTGAAAATCAAAAGACTTCGTACATAAAAATTACATTAATAAAAATTATGGGGAAGATAATTTCTTACCTTGTGAGGGTGCTTCTAAAATATTTATAGAATTTTCTTATGTGACTGGTAACACCATGGGGGTGATTTAAAAAGGGATTGTGATATGATCTTTATTCTCAAATATTTTTGAGTGACATGGAATTAGTGTTTGGGTTTGTATTTATTGTAGAAGATAAGGAAATTATATAATAATTTACAAAATAAGGGTTTGGACTATATGAGATAAAATTAACAAAATCAGAAAACTACCTATGGTTTTCATATTTTTTCTTTCAAATATTAGTGGTTTTAAATATTTTAATATAGTAAGAAAGAAAATCATTAAAATAATATCATTGATGATGTATAGGTGATACATGTTCATAAAGAACTACATTTAATCCCTAGAAATATAATATAAGGTTAATAATACTCGTTAAGGGTTTTTTAATTTATTAAATAACATAAACATGCATTATTTTAATGAAAAAATATATCTTTATTCTTATATTTCATTTATATTATTTATTACAATATTGTGGGACTACTTTGATGTCATATTACATACCATATATTTATACAGTATTCAATTTTTACAAAAAAAATTAACAGTCTCAGAGAGTTATGAAAAGATCATAATTAAAAATAATTTTCAAAATATGTGAATATACCCTTCTATATAAATTTTTTTATTTTCTTGAAAATACTATATTTTATGACACTAACCACGTTATGAACGTTATTAAAATGAAATTATACTTCATTAAATTATCTTTTAGTTTATATTTAAATGAATATTATTTAGTAAGAATAATTAATGAAAATAAAACCGATTTAAAAAATTATTGATTTCATAAAAAAAGTGTATTTTAATTGAAACAAATTATTTCCCAAAAATTATATTCCAATTTTATCATATAAAAATATATTTATTTTCAAACTCGATATATATATATGAATAAATAATGACAAATAAAAAAATATAATAAATAAGTAATAAAAATTAAAATATAAAAATTATTTCTTTGAGGGTCTAAAGGCACGACCCCATATTAAACCAATATAAAACCTAAGGGTAATGTGTTTGATAATGGTACATTATATGGGTGGTTCGATGAAAATGTTTTAGAACGTGATATTAATAATATTCAACCACATTAGAAAATCATTTCAGTCATGTTTCATTTTTTTAATCATGGATTTGAATTGGTCATGGTAAGAGCACAATCATTACATTTTCCCCAAAAGATCTAATAAATGGGTTACATAGGGTATGATACTACTGGTTGAGTACATCTCTTCTTAAATATGTGTCAATTAGACATTATTATACCCCTCACTATAAACTAATCAAAACCATCAATTTATAATTAAAATATTAATATAATTTATGATTCATAAAGGACTTTCAAATCCAACATTCTATATTCTATATTTTTTAATAATATCCAATGTATTTCATGTGTAATAAAAAATTACATTATTTATTAAGGAATTTATTTATTTAAAATTTGATTCCTTTAATAAAATATTTGTCACTACCTTATTCACCCATTTAGAAATTTCACCCTTGAAATTCCATTTCATAAACTAAAATAGATGAAGGTATTTCTGTTTCTTCACCACTTTTAGTTCCCATGTTTCTTCCTCAAACTTATGGTTCTTATAATGTAAATTGGTCTGATGAGTTTTCTTATTTTTTAGAACATTATATTTGAGATCTAATATCCTCACTAGATGATTCACTTTTAAAATATCATTCAATAGAGGATCCACCACTTGATTCTATACAAGTGAGGGGTTTGTTCTATACTATGTTAGGAAGAATACATAGAACATGTCATGTAATTGAGACAAGTTACCTAAGAATTATACATGATAAGAATTATATATTATATGATCAAGTATTTTTAATGGTCCAATGTATCTAATAACTAATATTTTACCTTTTTCAAAGACATAAGAATTTATATTATAATGATATTTTAAGTGGAAAATTTTATTTGACCTAAAAATAAATCTCTTATCAATGATTGTATTTATTGATTTTCTATAAAATTTATGTAGATTTCATATAAAAATGAATGGGTTAAAGATTAATGGTTATCTCATTGAGAATATAATGTTCCAGTAGATCCTGATTTCCAAATTTATACCAACAAGTTGGTTTTTGACACCGCTTCCCATAAAAATACTTATATGGTACCATTTGAATGATCGAATATAAAATTTTGTTATATATAAACTTCACTATGGTATGTGGTTGATGAAAAAGTCCATGAAAATCCATTGAATATTAATTTAGCATATCCTATAAGGTTTGTATTATTCTCTTATTCTGACCGTCCTTATAAGGATGGTATGTAGTACTAAAACTTGAATTTATATCCAATTCTTGCTAAAAGATTATCCAGAACCAAATGGTAAGCCTCAAACACTGATCAGATATAATGTAGAGTGGTAAAACAGGATGTACTACCTCTTATCTTATGTTTGTCATGGTGGGTTAGTCAAGATATGAATATTATTTTGTTACAATGAAATATTATGAATTTATAAAGAAATAGACTACCCAAAAAATAGAGTTATTACCTTTAGATATCCCAAGTTGACCTATGATTAAATCCATGGTTATGTTTTCTCATTTTTAAATGAGTATGTGAAATGGTATCACCAAACACTTAGACTTCATTAATTATTCCAAGAATTTTTGGAATAACAATCATATTATTTATATTATGCAATATATGTTTGTATTTTGATACTAATATATCTTATTGATTCCATAATTAATAGAGAAGTATGGGATATTCACATTGTCAAGATGTTCTCTTTTATATTTCTATTTGGATGGGATAGTGATCCTAAATTAGACCTTTATAAATCCAAATTTATCAACATTGATCTAAGAAAGTTTTTTTCCATCTTATGTATCTTTTTATTACCTTTTCAATCCTCATCGATCATCTTAGTAATGGATGTTTGAATAGTTATTTAGGAAATATATGATGTCATTACTTTTATTATTTAAATTTTAAACCTTTTTTGTCATATAAAAATGAATCCCATTAAATCCTTCTCATGTATAAGGTTGTTGGTTCATTTTTAAATTAGATAATATTCCACCTTTATCACCATCCTAGGATGGTAATGGGGAATAAAATTATAATCATTAATCCTCATTAACAACATTATTTGTTTTGTATTGACATACTTTTGTGTGAATATATACACGAGGCTTTTATGATGCCTTCATTTTTCTTAATTTCCCCATATTAATAATTCCATTAAATTTTAGATGTGAACATCACTACCTCAAATTCTAGATAATGGTTTTGATAGTTCAGACCATGGATCTTTAGTTGGAGGGTGGCACATACTATCACATTTTTATCTTTAATGAGTAAAAAACTAAATACCTTTTTGAATGCATCATGGAATACCAAAAATCCTTCTCCAATGGTGGGTAATGTGATAAAAAGTGTAATATTTATCCTCTTCTTCAAATCTTTATATCTATCCAATATTATCTATTATATAAACAAATTACTCATTTATGTGTTAGCTTGGTTGGTGGTATTGACAGTCATGACAAGTTTCCCACAAATCGTATATACTACTTAACTAATAGAAGGAAACTAAGATATATGTCCTAGAAGGTGTTTTGGTCTACGTTTCAATTTCACATGTCTCTGAATAACCTATAGATATTACATTGTGGGTGATTAGATCTCCCAATAATGTTACATTATCCATCATAAACTCACTCTTTTTATACTTTTCAAAAAATTATTTTATAAGGTCTTAAGTATAATATTCAAATACCCATCATGTTCCTCCTATATTATAGAGTATATAATATTATATTCTATAAATACAAAAATATATTTATTGAGGTTTTTCCTAGAAACTCCATTAATTATGTTTATAATTATACATAGAGAATTAGTGAGTCCAAATGGAATCATTATGAACATGAATTGCTACTACCTTTTATGAAAAGTAGTATTTGGGATATCATACTTCATCTCCATTACATGATAATATCTTAAACAACGTTACTCCTTAGAAAATTATTGGGATCCATGTATCTGATCAAATAAGTCATCAATCAATGATATATGATACTTTTTCTTTATCATGATCTATTGAGGTCACAATAAACAATGGGCATAAACATTGGCCCATTCTTCTTCTTATAGAAAAAGAATAGTACACAACATGGTTAAACACATAGGAGTATAAACCATTTTTTGTATTATATTATATCTAGTTATTTAGTTATACATGTTCAACATTGGGTATTTTTTATGAATAATTGGATATTGTAAAATCTATATATGTTCGATTAAGAAATTATCCTCTTGAAAAAAAATAAAGATATGGAAATTATCCGAGAAACAAATCCTTGTATTCCCTTCTAATGGGAATGACGTAAAGAATTATCTTTTCCACAGTATTAATATTTTATTACTCTATACACATTCTTATATGAAACTAATATTTAGGATTGAGATAGAAATTCAAAAGGCGATTCATACTTCTCAGTACACTTGAAAAATATAAGAGGCTGATTCATGATATCGAGGCAAAGGTCCTTCTCCATAAAATATATATTTGATAAATATATAGATATCAAAACCATACCCAAAATATCATATAATTATACTAAAGAAAGTATCATTAGGTTGATTAGAAAATTCAAACCAAAAATATTGATAAGGGAGTAGTTATATACATATGGTTCAACAATTTCCCACATTTCAATTTTCCCCAATAACTCAACTTACTTGTCTAGAAGATGTGTTTAAGTGTTTCAATTAAACATTCATAATATGAAATAATGAAATAAAAAAGAATGAAATTTCACACTCACTATATTTGAATTAATAACATGCATATATATCACCATATCTTTGTCAAGATCCACCTCAACAGTTTTAATGGAATTTTAATAACATTATTCTCTAGGCTAGGGTGGTTTTATTCTTTGATTATCATTTAAAACCCTTATATTTGTCCAATGGTTATGTTTTTTCCAAGAAACCTATTTTTGAAACATTGGAAAATTAGATAAGGATTTACTCGATAATTCCTTTCTTCCATCACATTTTTTTTGGGATTTCTATGGTAGTCATTCCATACTTATGTCCCCTTCTATCCTGCACCTTAAATATTTCCCTTCCCTCTTTAATGAATTTTTGAGATTAATTTTTCCACACTTTTGGAAAGTTTTGTGTTATAAATTCTTAACAAAGTAATTTTTATCTATCACTCCATCCTAATTAAAATCAACCTTCAACTTCTAATATCTAGACCCTGATATCTATGAGTTTCACTGATATCTATTTCAAATTTGAGGGAACATAATTTTTTTTCTCATATTTGTAAAATTAGAGAATCACAAAAAATGTTACTAGATTATAAATTATCCCACAAAATAAGTGGTCAAATAATATTCAAGGAAACTTAATAATATAGAGTTCAATCATGAAGGTATTGTGATTTTTTAATCATTGGACCTGATATATTTTTTCCACTTTTTCTTTTTTCCAAGAAACTCCATATCCATTTTATGTGGTAGAGTGCAAGGAAAATATTTATTGAAAAAAATTGTATTTAAATACATTCCATCAATGTCATCAATTTCTTCCAAGAACTTTTTATTTTTTATCAACATCCACCATTGATTTACTTCTCCCTCTATGTGATAAAACATCAGCAAAACCTTCTTTAATTGAGAGAATTGAAGGATAGTGAAGATATTTTTAATGAAGTCAATCCATTAATCCATGATTAATATATTGGATGGTACTCATAAATTCCGATGATTTTTTTAACAAAGGTCTCATTAGATACCTTCTATGACTTATATGGATATGGGTATAATGTTCTAACCTGGCACAGCTCTAAGACAGTGGCCAGACCGGTGGGTCACATGACATTATGTTCACTTCCCCATATTACAAAGGATGACGACTAGCAACAAGGGTGTAAAGGTGATTCAGGGGGAGAAAATACTCTTTTATTAAAGTTTCACAATGTTATAACATAATATAAATAGAATACAACAGTGGATGAAATTAAAAAAAATGGATGATAGAGTAGCAAAAACATAAGTAAATAATTGAAATGTAATGTAAGAAAATATATTAAAATTTAATAGGTGTGTCCAACTTCAGATTATACAACAGATGAATGCATGTTATGGTAATAATACATAACTGAAAGCAATAAAAAATAAAACATGTTTTACAACACTGTAAAATAATAAAGAAAAGACAGTAAAGCCCTATAAGTGATCTCCATGAGCATCTTCAGATCGATCTCAATTATTTTATCCAAACTTATATTAAAAAAACACATCATAACCACATCTTGGCCTGTATTCCCCTGAAGTATAATTTTCTACTCAGGTACCCCAGTTCAATGGTAGTCTGAGTATGGAGTGATATAATAATCTAAATTGGCTGGCACTACTATTGTCTAGAACAATACAAAAAAGTAATTATAAATTTAGAAGTGTTCTTTATATAACAAATGTAGAAATATGATAAATTAAATAATAGAAACTTGGTCTAGGTTCCTAAATGGACTCTCATCCCATACCACATACTTCGGCATAAGCTGGTGATTAGAAAGGAGGAACATGTCCAAGAATGATATGTGTACTACTTCCAAAAGTAACAAGGATTCTAAAATAGGTGAAACTAGATGTTTGTGTTTAGAATTTTGGTATAATTCCCATGCCATCACATATTTATTCCATTAATAAAGAGATCACAAGTGCTTTCACTAATATAAATAGAATCAACAATTATTCAACCAATATAACTAATAAATCCAATTCAATCACATCCAAATGTATAGTATGATCCCATCCTGATGGTATCCTTATGGTACATCCTTAAAATTATCCAATAACACTGAGAGTATCCATGAAAATCTTCTTAATGTCCATGTATCGCTCGAGGCATGGGTTTTCATGTGTATCGTCTTGGTATCACACATAAGGGGTTGAGTATCAGATGAGGATTAGTGTATCCAATTTACCAATGGGTCCATCCTAGATTGTTCCTTAGGAAACCAATATCACTCATGATTATATATTAATCCCAGAGAAACCCTCATATATGAATTCATAAGATATAACTTCCCTACCATGTCATTGTATAACCACCAAAGGACGGGATTCCATCAATGAGTCATCATTTTGAAACCCATGTTCTCACCCTGATTATATTAAGTGAACCATAATAGAAAAATAACATTGCATGTAAAACATCTATAAATATATCATATGAAAATTGTATATATAAATCAATATTTCAAACAAATACTGTGATCCATAGGATATTTGAGCTATCAAGTAAAACAATCCAAGTTACCAACATAGAATATAGCATTTAGCACAATAGTAACCCAAGGCTCCATGAAATATCACTGGGTAATAAGAAATAAACATAATAAAGGTTCAAAAAAGAGGCTTAGATACAAGTAATAAGCTCAAATAATGAAATGAAACATGATCTGAACAACTTTGGCACAAATAATATATGTACACAAACATATGTACATCATCCTAGGAATACTATTATTTAATATTATATCATGAATTCAGAAAAGAGGTGAGAAACCTTTTTTAGTAATTAAAAATGGTATAAAACCTACATGAATTAGAATTTGTATAATTGTGGTTCAAGGCTCAATGGTCACACTACTAGATAACCTATATCCATAATTCAATTAATATCATAAGTAATTTAATTAGAATAATTGCACAGGTGGTGATATATCATTTATGGTGTGATAATTTAGGACTATTTAGGATATCACACCCAAATTGGTGGCCAAGAGTCTAGTAAAACACCTTAAATGGGTTTCTTCATAAGTGGAGGCCACATTATAAATGATAGAACAAACCAAACAATTTAATATTGGATAATAAGGCATTGTAAGAAGGTTTTGGTGAGTGGAACAATGGCACAACATGAAATAAAAACAAAAAAAATGTAAAGATGGTAGATTCTCTACACTAGTAATCCAAATATATTAAACAAGATGAACCCTTTTAAAGGGGTAGGATTGATAGTAATTTTAAAAGGAGTTTATCGAACATGAACATTGGCTAAGAAATATTAAATAAAACATTTTTATAAAGACAAAACCCTATTTAATGAAATCATTGATAGTAATGTAAACACATTATATTTAACTAAAAAGAAAAAAAATCTTAGAGGAATACAAAAAAAATGATCAATAAGAATAACTACCTCCCTATGTTTTCGTAGATAGATCACCTCCTTTGGAAGGGTTTTATTAAAAAACCATGAATTCTTTACCAAATGGAAAAAGTTATCATAACTAAAAAATTATTCAAAAAATTGATATTCAATATAAACACGACGAATTAAAAGAGGAAACTGAATGATGTTTAAATCACTATTGAATTGAAGAGGCCAAGAAAGGGACCCTACCACAAAAGTGAACCAAGCTAACCCTTAACATTCATTGATTTCAAACTCAACCAGCTTCCCGATTGCAAGAACAGACTTCCATATATATATATATATCATTAAATAGATTCAATTATTTCCTGAGCAATGAGTGAACCCAAACATGAAATATATATATATATATATATATATATTCACATATATATATATAGATTAATTCCTTGGAATATGTGTGTGCACCCTTAAAATCGATCACAACACCCTATAATAATTCCAAGAGGTCTCACAAGCACTAGTAGACACAAAATAATGGGTCACAAAAAATTCTAAATTATATAGTCATACCTCAAATAAGCAACAACAGACCATATCAACCTCAACCATTGCACCATTTGTGGCGGTTTTCGGAACACTGATTAATGGCCCCCAAAATAACCTCCGCATAACCATAAATAAAATGAAAACCAAAAACTGAGTTATTCCTAACCCTAAGGTGTTCTGACGAACTCCACCAGGTGATGAATACCTCGAAAACCATCTAGAAACTGGGAGAGAAACTCATACCAGGATGATCCAAAGGAGATCCCACTAGCAATCAACCATGAAAATTAAAGATCAGAGAGAGAATGGGTTGAGCGTCGCATGTGGCCTTTAGGGAGGGGCATTGATTGTCACATGACCCAACAAAAGGAAAAGTGGCCTCCCATAGGTTTTCATAAATAGTAATAAAATAATAATATTAATAATAATAATCAATAATATTATTATTATTATAGAAAATTAAAATGTTATTTATTATTTCTTGTCATTACCTTAATCATATTTATCCTATTCTCTTTTTAAATTTTATTTAATTAATTTAATTTCATTATTGAAGACACACATCGTAGAATCAGCAATTCGATTGAAAAAGTTCCAACACTCAGTTTAAAAAAACGGCCTTCCCATTTTACAGGAAATATTAATTTCCCTATATTTCTTCTAGGATCAAAACACAATACATTAGAACTGGACCACCTTAGATCATCTCATCTAAAAAAATACTTCAAGAATAATGTAGACATCAACTGTCCTACAAGGGTAGCGAAGATTCATTCATACTATCACAATGAATTTCCAAACACCCAACACACCTCCTATAACTAATTAATCACACGAAATATTAATACATAAAAACTCAATACAATACTCATTCTCTAACCAAAACACTGAGATGGTGCCTATAAAAGTCATTTTGGACCAATAGCTGACTATGTTATCATCTCATTAAACATCTAGACAATGTTACTTACCATCATCTTTTTTTAACTTTAGAAAGGGAAAAATTCTAAGCCACGATACCTTCCACTATTAAAATTTATTACAAGAGACTCAATTAAGAATATTATTAATGCTTCTCACTTGATTTCCTAAATTTATAAAACAGTCGATTTGACATCAACCTCAAAGCACAAATCGAGAAAACTTTTCTTGAAAATCCCTAGATGATACAAACCACACTGATGTAACCTGGAGGCATGCCAAAGATATTGATTCATTGATTTCTTCTATTGAACATGATAGAAAACTAGTGGAGCCACTCCAACTGACAATTTAAGAAGACAATTATCTTAGACGACCAGCATTTTTATAAACCATCTATGATTCTTTCTTCCAATGTATCTTCATTCATCACGTAAACATCCACTGAACTCTCAATACATGACCTTTGATAACCTATCGTGATTTAAAAATCAACAAATCTAAAAATAAGTATAAGATAACCACAGATGGGAATTACTGGAGGGAAATTAACTAAGACTAGGTAGTCCATAGTCAATGTTTATGTGTGAGACATTGAAAAAAACCATGACACCCACATCAGAACATTAATTGATCCTATAGTGGCATAAAACCTATAAAAATGTTAGATGAAATGACAATTGTACAAGAGTTCATCCAAAAAGTTCCTACATGGTAATCTATGGTTCACTCAAGACTAATAAATCCTTAATTTGAACCACATGTTTGGTGTACAACATTTGGAGATGAAAAAATCCACCCAATAAATTTTAAACTATAGAATGGAGTAAGACCAATGCTTGATTAGTTTATCATGAATGATATCAAGATAGGTGGCATGTTCATCTCTTTATAAGAGTACTCTAATATTATTGAATGATTTCCAGTGAAACCCACTGAGTTACTGGAAATAAGAACAATTGAAACATAACTAGTAGACTCACATTACAAGAATCTCGGCTTTATATACCGAAGTACTGCCACTACAAGATCATCAAGCCTTTACAACTCGTGGTATCCTGTGATCATTCCAGATTAACCACTATAGTCCACCATTGAACAAAATAGTTATGAAATGGTTTATTGCACCTCCAACAACACCAACATTATGCTACCAAGATGCACAACTAGGAATTAATGTTTAGAAGCCTCGTGGGAATTTAAGTAAGACCGAACATCATCCAAGGGTACTCTTTGGTGGGGTTCCCCTCTAACTGAAAGAACACATATTTAGTAGAACCAACAAGAAACTTTCCACCTCAGGTGTTTCCCAATGGAATATGGAGAAGATAAACTAACCAATCACAATCACGCTAGATCAAAATCACAGTAAATGTATGTGGGAAATTATTATGAGTAACACTCATGAAAATCAAGACATTAAACACTAAAAATAAATTGAATAGACTAACATGTCAAAGCACATGATTCTTAGGAATGTCCCCCTGAGCATTGGGATGAACTTGTTTATTTAACTCTCATATCATAGTACTCTTAAGATGACCTGAGAACACACTCAATAACACTATGTTTTCCGTCACTGGGGAAGAAGAGAGATTCAAGTGACCTACGGACATATGAAAATGCCTGAGGAAGGTATAAAATTCTTGACACTGAGCATTAACTGATATATACACCTATAAAAAGTCTATAAAATACATGACCAACCATCCGAAAATGGGTTTCATTTTGTGCGAGGGGGTCTGGCAAGGGAAAACAACACATGAATTGCACCAAAATTGAAGAAAACCCAAAAAATTAGGAATGATTTTATGTTATATGGGGGATACCTATCACATGATAGCCCCTTATCAACAAAAATAATTGACCATGACAACGAGTCATGCTAAAAGAATTCACTAGGCTCAAAGGATGATTATCTATGCCATTTCTAAAAGAAAGACCCCTTACATAAAATGATCACACTTATATTCCTTGGAAACTCAAGAATATTTATCTATAATTACACGAGGTTCTTAAATAGAGGACACCATTATAGGTTCTATTTCAATACCTTTGCATTTAAAATCATTTCTCAATATAGAATTCACATGTTCAATAGTCCATTCATATGGGTGTAAATCTACTAATCTATATAACATCCATACACATTACACATGGAATTTGGAACCCATTTAAGTGAAACCAATAAATATTAGAAAAAGAAACCAATTTTATATCAAACAAGCTAGCATGATTCTATAAGAATAAAAAAGAGAGAAATATTCTATAATCACTGAAGCATGACATTTTAGTCCCAAATAAATGCTACTAAGAATTGAAAAATGATACTATAAAAACAACCTTGTAAACATGTAAAATGTGAATAGGATAACACGATAAATATATCACAAAATCATGGTATCTAAATAGGCATGAAAAAAAAGTACAAGACTTGGAATACATTCAAGGAAAATAATTTGAATAAAAATGAAAACTTCAATGAAACTACATGACATCGCACAATGCTTGGTGTGTGAATTTATATGTGCCTATAATGAGGATTTATAGGTTCCATCCTCATCGAACCAGGCCAATGGTAAATTTAAATAAATTTTATAAATCATAAGCATCATAAATTACACCAGTCACTTGAGGTGAAATCATATAAACTTTAATATTAAAACACATGAATATCAATTCCCAGCCCTGGCCACATGGTCATTTCCAATACGTGGGTTGGTCAGTCCGAAGAAAAACTATTTACCAAGAGTTGAAAATTTTCCAGTTCCTTGTATACCATCCTATAATAGTATGGGAAAGGAAAAGTACTACCTATGATACAACTTTGTAACATCCTAAATAGGATCACCTCTAAGACGGTGGTCAGACCGGTGGGTCATACGATCTCAGGAGAGCCTCCCAATATTTCAAAGGATGTTGACTAGTAGTGAGGGTTTAAAGGTTATTCAGTGGGGAGGAAATACCCTCTTATAATACATGCATATCTAAATAATAGAAGGTAAATATAAGGATATAGAGGAATTTTTTAACAAATGGAAGATAGAGCAGTATAAACAGAATTAAATAATTGAAAAAGCAGTAGAAGACAATATTTAACTATTTAATATATTTAGACAGTGCCAGATTTTAAAATAGATGAATTAATGTCATGTTGATGATACATAACTGAATATAGTTAACAATAAAACATGATTTATAACACAATACGATAAAAAAGTTAAGACACCATATCCCTAATGACATTCTCCATGAGCATCTTGAGCTCCATCTCAGTCTATTTCTACTAACATACTAATACAAACAACACACCATAATAAATAAAACATGGTACATAGTCTTATGAGAAAGAAATGTCTACATGGGTACCCTAGTGAAATGGTGGAATGACTAGGGTGTGAGATATAAATCTCAGTAAGATGGCAGAATTGGTGTCCAACCCAATCCAGAAAATGAATTTTCAATTTTGAAGTGTTCCATATATAATAAATGCAGAAAAATGGTAAATTAAATAATAAAAACTTGTTCCAGGTTCCTAAATAGACACCAGTACCATTCCATCTACTTCAACAGAAGAAAAAGATTAGAAAAGAGGCACATATTCCAGCATGAAATGTGTACCGGTACCAAAAGTAACATGGAAGCTCAATGAGGTGGACCCCCAAGATTCTATTTAGGCTTGGTCTCTAATTCCCATGACATCGCATCATTATTCTAACATGAAAGAGTGAAAAGGAACATGTTCATTCTATAATATGAATAGATCCAATAAGCCATTAACCCAAAAAACCAATCAAAGCATTCAATAAAATCCATAGGTGGGGTCTATTCTCTCCCATAAGTTACCACTATAGTATATCCGTAAATTTATCCAATACCACCGATCTCATCCACAAAAATCATCTAAAATACCAAGTATCACACAAGGTATGGTTTATCATGAGTTCATCCTAGGTATCGCACATAAGGGGTCAAGTATCACCAGAGGGTTTGGCTAGACACTTTGCTAATGATTCTATCCTCAATTTTTCTTTAGAAAAATGGTATCACTCATGAGTATATAGGATGCCTAGGGGAACCCTAATCCAGAAATGCCTAAGACATCTCTTCCCTGATGCATCATGGTATAACCACCTGAGCACAAGAGTCCATCCACGAGTCCTTAATATGAAACCATTGTTCTCACCTAGGATGTATTATGTGAACTGTAGTATCCATAGCACATTTCATGGAAAATATCAATACATATTTTACATAGAAACCATATACATAAATCATGCTAACAAAAAAACACCGTGATCCACAAGATATTCGATCTATCATGTAAAACAATCTAAATCATCAACATGGCATAAGGAATAACAAAACAAAAGTAACCGAATGCTCTATGAAATATCACCGGGTAATAAGAAATAAACACAGGGAAGGTTCAAGAAAAAGGCTCAGCTACAAGGCATAAGATCTAATAATGAAAAAATAGAGCCAAACCATTTTTCCACAAAAAATATACATACACAAATATATTCACATTGTCCAAGGAACATTGTAATTTAATATAAGTTAATCAATTAGGAAAAGTATTGAGCAATATTTTGTTAAAATAAGAAAAGGTATACAATCAAAATCAAATTGAATTTTATAAGTGAGTTGCAAGGCACAATTATCACTCTACTAGCTAACAAATATCCACAATTAGATAATATCATAAGGCATTTAATCAAAATAATCACACAGCTGGTGATATATATTTTAAGGAATGGGATTCTAGGGCCATATTGGATAGCACACCCAATAGGGTGGCCAAGAGCATATGAAAACACCAAAAAAATGGTTTCACTATAACCAAATCTCACAACACACATGATAGAAAAACCCAATCAATTTAATATATGATAATAAGCCACTGTCAAAAGGTTTCAATGAGCAGCACAATGTCATGACATAAAATAAGAAATGAAAATAAGGAAAAGAGCTTCGATTCTTTAAACTGGTAATACCTATTTATTAAACAATCTAAACCCTTAGAAAGAGCGAGGTTTGGTAGTAATCATGGAAGGAGTGTCTCAAATGTGCATTTTGGTGGTGCAATATTAAAAGAAACATTTTGATTAAGAGATAAATCTATTCATTGGAATGATTTAAGGTCATGTACATGTATAAAATTTATGTAACAAGAAAAAAAATCTTAGAGAAAGGCCAAATCAAAGTAATCTAAGTACAAATAACTACTAATGCGGGTTTTTGCAGACATAACACCTATTTTTGAGGGGTTTTATTAGAAAACCATAAGTTTTTTTATCAAAACAAATTGTTATCATTTTTAAATACATATTCCTAAAATTTAATTCAATATAAATAAGAAGAATTATGAAGGTAGATAAATGTATTTTAAATAAATCTTATATTAAATAGGCTTGGATTGGGACCCTTCCTCAATGGAGAACAAAGCCAATATTTGACATTCAGTGAATTCTAACTCAAGCATCATCCTTCTCACACACACGTACTTCCATATATATATATATATATATCCTCTGACCGATTCATGTGTTACCTTCACCATGAGGTAACCCAAAATTGGGAGTGATAAACACACACACACACAGATATATATATATATTAATAATATGGAATATGCATGGGCACCATAGGAATCGATCAAAACACCCTATAATAATTCATCCATGTCTCATAGACACCACTAGACCTTAATTAAGCGTGTCAAACAATTTAGTGGTATAAAACTCAACCCCAAATCTGTAAAGTTGGACCATATCGACCCAAAACATCTCACCTTCATTGATAGTTGTCGGAACATGAACCAATGGGGCCTGAGACATCATCATTATAACTCTAGATCAAAGGATTACAAGAAATAGGGTTATCCCTAACCCTAAAGAATTTAGAAGAACTCCATCAGGTGATGAATATCCCAACAATAGGTTTGAAATAGGGAGAGAAACTCATATCATGGTGGTCCTGAGGAGATCTCATAAGAAATTGGTTATAAAAACAATGATCAGAGGGAGCTATGGTGGAGAGTCACATGCAACTTGGATGGAGGGGATGTTATTCACCGCGTGACCCAACAAAGGGTAGGAGTGTCACTTAATTTCATGTATCTAATTTTCCTTTTAACTTTTATTTAATTAATTTTATTAATTTGATAAAACACACATCACAGAATAAACTGTCATAAAGAAATTTGTTTGATGATCTATTAAAAAAAGTGTCTTCCCAGTTAATGGAAAAATTTAATTTCCCTCTCTTTATTGTTCAATTCAAATCACAGGACGTTACAATGGGGTTTTCCCCATAATTCAATTTTATATTCATCATATTGGAAATTTGGTTTTCTTTATTGTCAATAATGTTTTGAATCATCCACCCATATGGACGTGAATATCATTTGTGTATTCCTAACATTTCCCATGACATTTTTTATTGAATCAATTATTATTTTTTCAAAAAATTGAGTAAAATAATATTAAAATTCATGACAATTTTTTTAACTCCTAAACACATAATAGGTAAAAAATTATCATATAATTGAAAGAACATAAATTAATTTTATTTCTTAACCTATGAATTTCTTGGAATAGATATTTGTTATCCATTGTCTACTACCTAACATAAAATTTTATAAGATATTTTCACTTCATAATGGTTTATAATGGGTTTTTTAATTTAACAAATCAAAACCTTCGAGTGTGTTACTAAATTTTTACAATAATACCTCTTTATTTTCCACTAGGTGATGATATATTTAATACATTATGTGACCCTTTCAAGGTTATTTCCTCAAGTTAAAATTATGGTAGGTCCACATCCAAATGTAGTACCCAAACAAGGATTTTTTTAACACAGAAACAACTCACTATATAAATTATAAAAATATAGGGATTATTTATTACATTTAGTCTTCACCTAAGGATTTATCTAAGGAATTATATTCATAATAAATAATTACTATACCATTTTATAAAACCATCTGGGATGACCTAGATCTTTTATACACATTATTTAATGACTTATAAAACAATAACACAAAAAATAATTCAAAATGCTAAAGAGGCCATGTTTATTTGGGTAATTAGGTACATATTATAATTACATAAATTATGGATACATTAACATTTATTAAAACTCTATTATATGTCTCTAAAATTCAATGATCATCTATAACTACATGTGAAAACCTAGAGAAATATATAAGAAAGGGGTGATATATTAATATTCCTAAGATAATAATCAATGAAAAACAAGATGAATTTAATATAATAGGTATATCAAGGTGACATGTATGGATAATTATCAAAAAAATATATACCTAATAATTAAATAAGATGATAATATCGAGGAAATGAAAGAAATAAGAAAGAATATAAAACAAGAAATCATAAGCATAATTCAAGTATAACTGATAATTTATCCAAAAATATTTTAATTCAAATAATATTACATGAAATATACATGACCTATAATGAGATAAAAAAAATTACACTATATTTAAGGATATAAAATTCTAGTCACACTCATCACATTGATATTATATGCCTAAATTCGTGTGACACTTTGATCATAAAATATAAGAATATATTCAATTACATTTATTAACATGAATAAAGAGTGTGGATAACTCAAATTGAAGTCTTAAAATAGTGATTTATTATTACATATATTTGAATAAACTGGTGTTGATATGAGGATGATTATTCCCAACACAAAAGATTGTTTTTGAAAATCAAGGGAAAATTTATGAATCACAACATGTGTAAATAAAGGATCCTGGAAGTGTATATTGAGAATAAAATGTAATATCTAATTATTTTTTCATCATAATGATTATAAATAAATATAAATAAAAATTACTTCATGAAAAATTCTAAATCAATAGGTTTTGTAGAAAAAATTAACCTGAATAAAATAAAAGTGGAATAGAATCCCTTACCTTGTGTGGGTGGTATTAAAAGATTCTGAGTAGTTTCTTAAGATCTTGGTAACACCATGGGAATGATTTATAGAGGGTGAGGGATAAGAAACTCATTCTTAATGGGGTATGAGTGAAGAGGAATGGGAAGTTGGGGGTATTTATAGAAAAATTGACTGTAATTACTTATTAATTTCTAAACACATGTTTTGGACTGTGTGTGATAAAATAATAAAAACCAATGAACTTTACAGGGTTTTTATATATTTTATTCCTATTGTACTAGTTTTAAATAATTTTTAGGATAAAAACAAAATTACTTTATATAATAACAGGGATGATTTGAAATTTTTTCATGTTCATAAAGAATTTCTTTTAAAACATAAAAATATAATATAGGTACTGGTTGATTCATTAATGATTTTAAAATAAATCAATTCATATCAAAAACACCTTATTTTAATGATTAAATATATTTTTTAATTTTTAAAACTATTTAATACATTGAACCACTATTTTGCTATTATCATATCACAATACAAACCATTTATTTAAATAATATAAAATTTTTACCCAAAAAATTGATTATCACATAAATTCATCAAAAATTAACCATTGGAAATTTTTTTGTTATTATTAAAAAAATAATATTTATTTTACCTAAATAATTATATAAATATGGTAATTCATGATTCTAAATAAAAAACAAATTTATAAGAAAATTCTATTTTTATGACTCTAACCACTTTCTGGACCTTATAATAATTTCGTTGGAATTAATTAAATTATGTTATCACTTACATTTAAATGAGTATTATTAATAATAATATTTCCTTAAAAAATATTTTATGTTAAAAAGTTATTGAATTTATCAAAAATAGTGTATTATTTGATACTATATATTTCCCAAAAATACAATTTTAGTGCCTTTTTTTAATATAAATTGTTTATAAAACTCATTATTTAATAATTAATATATATATAATGAAATAATTAAAAAGTTATAAATTTAAAAAAAATTACTAAAAATAATATAGATTAATTATTAGTAATACATTCGATATACATAACACATTATTTGGCCCGCATGTGACTTAAGGGTTATGTGTGTGATTGTTGTACTTTCATGGGGTGGTTCAAAGAACATGATTTGATATGTAATATTGATCAGATTTAAAATATCATTATAACTATTTTGATCATGTTTTAATTTTTGAATCCCATCATGAAATTAATCAATGTAAATAACAAATGATACCATCTCCCAAAAAATATTCAATAAAGTGACATCCTAACGTATGATACTATTATTCAAGGATATCACTTATTCCCTATGTGATCATGAAAATTTATCATATAAATTAACAAATAATAATCATAATGTTCATTTTTTAGTTTCGATATAATAAATATTTGTGATTCCAAACGGTCCTTTAAATTCAACACACTGTGTTCTATGATTTTACAATATAACCAATGTTGTGTATGTATGGTTTAGAGCAACATTAAGTTAAAAGGAATTTATTTATTAAAAAGTTAATTTTATTTATAAATTATTGGGTTGTTATAGTAAAAGGGAAGTGTTTCAAGGGGGAATTAAATGGAGAGATTTTTCTTGAAAGGTTTCATGTTGTCAACTTTTATAAAAGAGGTAAGAGAAATTGGAGACACCCTTTATATTTTCATAATTACATGAAAATATTTCAAGATAAATGGGTTCAAATTTTATAAATAATTATGTTTTGAGAATATTTAGATGAAAATGGCACAACCATGGATTTCGACATAGGTTCTAGAAATGTTTTATTTGTTTTCCATTAAATATTTATATATTTCTCTTTTATTTTTGAACTATGTATCCAGTCTATAACTATGTGTATAAGGCCCCATCCTTAAACCTTACTTAATCTTGAGTTATTACAAGATTACACATTGAGGATCTTTTCGGGTTTAGAGTTTTAGAGAATTAGATCATAAAAAATGCATTACATTCCACATATAAACAAAGTGGTTACATAAAGATATTATTCTTCATTCCCATCAATGGAAACACATTTAAAATAAAACATGGATTATTTCTTGACACATCCTTGACTCTATCATCTTATCATGTACCTTTCCCTTGACCTGTGAAAAACATTTCAAAAACTTGGGATGAGCATAAAAACTCAGTATGGGTTATAAAAAAAACATGGAAAGGAAACATGAGTTCATATATACATAAGAATGAAATCATACATTACCCATAAAACATAGGCACTTTAACATACCTCATAAAATCATGAATAAATCATAGAAATCATAAGACATAAAGGTAACTTGAGGCATTCATAACATTCTTACGTAGGGAGTAACCCTCTTGGTTACGTTTGGAATACCCATCACAGTATATTCCCTAAAATCTCTTCGGAGAAACCTTAACGTTTCACTCCTTCGCGTTACCCAATGCATTGGAGAGCTATAACGGGCTCACCCGCCCTTAGTTTATCACGGAACCACCCGTCTTCATAATAATGCCCAAGAACCATAACATAATCATATCACATAAAACATGCATAAAGGAAACATAAAATTTCAACATTTCAATCACGAGATATCAATACAAAACATTGATATAAAAACATTATGAAAACCATTTTCAATACTAAAATAAAAGAAAAGTAAAACATGGTATTTGTTTTTCTTTTAAAAAAAAAGGTATGGCTTGTAGAGGAAGCCGAAACTCAAATAACGGTCACGACGGCGGAGAAGTCGTTGTCGCCGCATACGTACGACAAAAACATTCCCTTTTGTCGTTTAGTAAACGCTTCGTATAAAAAAGATTCCTTTTGAATAAACGTAAAATTCAAAGGGGTTTATACACCGTATAAAAGAAAGTTGTGTATAAAATAAAATATGCCTCAATGAAAGGAGATTGAGACGAAGTCCCATACCTCGTATCCGACTTGACCCGACTGTTCTTTAATCTCCTGAATAATAAACTTGAGTTAATATCTACTTGCTTATGAATCTTTTTCAAGTTCATTATTCCTTTTATACCATGTTATGAACATCATGTAATCAGTTAAGTTAATAATGTTCATTTTGTCGGTATTTGGTTCTTAAGTCAAAAATAGACTTATTACACTTACATGTTGTTAATTTGGTCAAAGGTTCATTATATCCAGAATGGTATTCATGATGTAGATATCATATATGTCATATATATCCATAACATACATGAATTTATAATATTACATAATCATTTAGAGGTAAGAAATGAAATGCACCGTTCATGGAGACGGTAAGCCGTACGTACACATGAACGCTACTTTCATTTATATTTCGTATTTTATAGAATGGAATCATAATGATATAAAGGTATATTATAATTCCAGTATAATATCATATATAATATCATAGTTACATCCTTTATATGTCCCACATATGGTATTTAACGAATCAAATCACTTTCAGGGGGCGGTAGTCCGCACTTCCTAAAATGAAGATATCGTGTTTACCCATAATGGAAACCATAAAGGTATGCCAAAAATGAAAAAAACAGAAGCTTAAGGAAAACATAAACATATTATATATCGTATATAAAAATAGAGACATCATAATGGCCACCTTTGAAGGTGTTAAATGAGTGTTGAACAATCATCGTTTCGGGAGGCAGAATTTCTCCATCCACGGAAACCGTATGTTCTTTAACCATTTTATGTAGTTCTGTGAGAGTGTAGCTCAAATAAATATTATAGCAACATCCTTGTATATTGAAGATACTGGTGTTGTTATAAAATAAGTAAATAAAAAGAGTTTAGGGGGTTGGAGAAGCAAAATAAAACAAATGAACATTAGAGAATGAATTACCTTAAAAAGTGTAACTCATTTTGATTTGAGCCTAAAGGATTCCTTTGAAAGGATTATGCACAAAGGGAATCCTCTAGGATTAGGAGAGGGATGTGGAGAGAGTAAATGGGCAGGGGTTGGCCGAGCCAAAGGCTTGAGGTGTGTGTTAAATGAGGTAGAGGTGGGGGCCTTTTATAAGAGGAGAGGAGGGGCACTTTTGGAAAGTAAAGAAATATTACTTTATTTGAAAATGTTTTTCGGTTTCAAAAGGTCCCACATTGATATAATTCGTGGATAAGGTGATAAGGGTTCTAAATCCACTCATACAATTGGTTTTGGCCATGTGTAGTTCATATATTTTACATTATCTTTCCATTTTATTTAAATCGTCAAATAATGATGTCATCGCTGCATCATTATTATGTCATAAATAATTTAATTTATTTAATGTCTAAAAATCATAAAAAAAATACTATGATGTAGGAAATCTTTTTAGCTTTACAATGACTATTTATAATCAAAAATATGATCTTTATAACCCCATGTAAAAATTGTTTTTGTAAAATATCTCTTGTTTGTGTCATTTTTACTTTAACATTTAATAAAAAGTTATTTATGTCATTTCCAAAC
The DNA here is from genome assembly GCA_963277665.1 of Viscum album. Taxonomy (NCBI): domain Eukaryota; kingdom Viridiplantae; phylum Streptophyta; class Magnoliopsida; order Santalales; family Viscaceae; genus Viscum; species Viscum album. Next base: position 48,201,115 of record OY728148.1, read on the forward strand.
CAAAGTGTCTCCATGGGGTCCCCAAGTTGACCCATGGCTTGTCTTGGTCGGCCATGACACAACCAATAATGTTGGGACATGTGTCTATGTCATTTCATATTATTAAAGCATTATTTATACCTTAAACTACCCTAATTTCCACTAATCGCGATTAAGAACTTAATAAGTTACTATTCACCAAAAAATTATTATATTCTCATTGAACCACATTTTACTTCTTAATGACAACCATGTATGTCGGATTTTCAAAATTTAATACACATTAGTGGTAAACTTTCATTTAACTGAAAAATCAGTTTGCTTGATTACCACTTAGTGGTTTCACTATTCATCAAAAATTGAAGTTTTTCAGAAAATTACCAAAAATTCACCCGAAGCTATATTTGATATTCCGAATTCAAAAATGAAGTCTATTTTACAAAATTCAAAACATATAAGTCACATTAATTAATTTAATAATTAATTCCCGCTGCCAGAGCAAATAGCGTGTTTTTACAAAACAATAAGTATCAAAAGATTGACACCAGTTTAAGTCTAATTTCAAAGTGAAATTGATTCCAATGACCACCATTGGATAAAATGGTAAAAATATATTCTAATTCCACTTCAAAACCAATTCAAAACATAATCTAATCATATAAATAAATTAGATTAAAAAGCAGTTTTGATGTAAAATGCAGTATTTTTCACTATTCATTAAAAAATGAACATTGTCAGAAAATACCGAAAATTCACACAAGGTAAATTTTGATGTCCCAATCATAAAGGATAAGTTTATTTTGACAAACATAGTTTATAAAATTGTCAAAATATAGATTCAAAAATGGTTTGCCATCAAAAGGCAGTAAAACAATCTTTTAAGAATATTAGTGTATTCCATGCATAAGATTGTATCTATTTTCATTTTAAGCCTCTATAACACTATCTTAATCATTAAAAGACATAGATAAAAATATCTATTATTCATTACTTACTTGGGATGCTACATCCTTCCCCCCTTTAGAAAATTGCGTCTCCGCAATTTATTTACTTATCAAATAAATGAGGGTACTTATCCCTCATTGCATTTTCAGATTCCCATGTTGCCTCTTCAATCATGTGGTTTTTCCACAAAACCTTTACCTGCTTAATCACCTTATTCCGTAACACTTGCTCCCTGTGGTCAAGAATCTGGACCGGTTGTTCCTCATAAGATAGGTTCTCTTCCAGCTGAACTACCTCTGGACTCAAAACATGAGATGGATCTGGCATATACTTTCTCAACATCGAAACGTGAAAAACATTGTGTACCTGAGATAAACTCGGAGGTAAAGCCACTAGGTATGCAACTGATCCAACTCTTTCCAGAATTTCGTATGGTCCAATAAACCTTGGACTCAACTTTCCTTTCTTACCAAATCTCATCACACTTTTCCAAGGAGAAACCTTGAGAAAAACATGATCACCTACCTCGAAAGATAGATCATTCCTCCGGTTATCCGCATAACTCTTCTGCCTGCTCTGAGCTGTTCTCATGTGTTTCTGAATCAGCTGAACTTTTTCTTCCATCTCTTCTACCAATTCTGGTCCCATCAACTTCCTTTCACCCACTTCATCCCAGAAAGCTGGAGTTCGACACCGCTTCCCATATAATGCCTGAAATGGTGCCATCTGTATACTGGAATGGAAACTGTTATTATATGAAAATTCAACCAAAGAAAGATGTTGGTCCCAACTTCCCTGATAATCCATAGAACAAGCTCGTAGCATATCCTCCAATGTCTGAATTGTTCGTTCTGACTGCCCATCTGATTGAGGATGAAAAGATGTACTAAAATTTAATTAAGTACCCAACGACTTCTGAAGGCCTTTCCAAAAGTTAGAAGTAAACCTGGGATCACGATCCGATACAATGGAGAGAGGAACTCCATGTAACCTGACTATATATTTAAGATACAAACGGGAAAGTTGATCAAGAGATAAAGTATCTCGTATAGCAAGGAAATGAGCAGATTTGGTCAAGCGATCAACAATAACCCAGATTGCATTATTACCTCGAGATGTCTTCGGTAATCCAACAACAAAGTCCATGGATATATTCTCCCATTTCCACTTTGGCACTGGTAAAGGCTGAAGCATCCCTTTCGGTAAATGCCACTCTGCTTTAACTTGCTGACAAGTCAAACACTTCACAGTAAAATCAGCAATATCTCTTTTCATTCCATCACACCAGTAATACTCCCGCAGATCTCTATACATCTTAGTACTGCCCGGATGAACTGAAAACGGAGAACTATGTGCTTCACATAACAACTCTCTCTTCAACTGTGAATCACAAGGCACACACAATCTCTTCCCAAATCTTAAAACGCAATCATTATCAATGTTGAATTCAGGCAACTTACCTTTCTGAACCAGCTCTACCTTTTCCTGCAACTCACTGTCTTGCTTCTGTGCTTGCTTGATTCTATCTGATAGAGAAGATCTCACCGATACCTGAAACAAAACAGAAGGACTTCCTGCACCAACAACTTCTATGCCAAAGTTCATCAAATCCTTAACCAAAGGATCACGTTCCAAACGCAAAATTCTTAATGAATCATTACTTTTTCGACTCAAAGCATCAGCCACTTTATTTGCTTTTCCCGGATGGTAATGAATTGTACAATCATAATCCTTGATTAATTCCAGCCATCTCCTTTGTATCATGTTTAACTCTTTCTGAGTGAATATATACTTTAAACTTTTGTGATCGGTATATATTTCACACTTTACTCCATACAAATGATGCCTCCAAATTTTTAAAGCAAAAACAACAGCAGCTAATTCCAAATCATGTGTAGGGTAATTTACCTCATGAGTTTTCAACTGTCATGAAGGATAAGAAATTACCTGATCATTCTGCATTTGGACGCAACCAAGTCCTTTCAATGAAGCATCACTGTATATAACAAACTCACCATTCCTGGAAGGTAGTGCCAAAACTGGAGGATTCACCAATCTTCTTTTCAATTCCTGAAAACAATCATCACATTATTTTGTCCAGATAAACTTAACACCCTTCCGAGTTAGCTTAGTCATTGGACTAGATAACCGTGAAAAATTTCTAACAAACCTTCGGTAATAGCCCGCCAAACCAAGGAAGCTACGAATCTCGGTTACATTTGTGGGTCTTGGCCATTCTTCTACAACTTTTGTTTTTGCAGGATCAACAATTATTCCATCTTTAGAAACAATGTGACCAAGGAAAGAAATTTGTTGCAACCAAAACTCACACTTGCTGAATTTCCCATACAGTTTCTTTTCTTTTAAGGTTTTCAAGATAACCCTTAAATGTTTTTCATGCTCCTCTTTACTTTTAGAAAACACAAAAATATCATCAATGAAAACCACCACAAACTTATCCAAGAACTCATGGAAAATTCTATTCATTAAGTCCATGAATACAGAAGGTGCATTGGTTAGCCCAAAAGGCATTACTACAAATTCATAATGGTCATATCTCGTACGGAACGCGGTCTTCGGAATATCTGCCTCCATTACCTTCAGCTGATGGTACCCCGATCTCAAGTCAATCTTTGAAAAAAACTGAGCTCCCTGGAGCTGATCAAACAAATCATCGATATGAGGCAAAGGATATTTGTTCTTAACAGTGATATTATTCAAGGCTCTATAATCAATGAAAAGTCTCATAGAACCATCTTTCTTTTTAACAAATAAAACAGGAGCACCCCATGGTGATGTGCTAGGTCTAATGAATCCTTTCTCTAATAAATCTTGCAATTGCTCCTTCAACTCTAAAAGTTCAATTTGTGCCATTCGATAAGGGGGTTTTGAAATTAGCTTAGCATCAGGAACTAAGTCAACAGTAAACTCAACTTCCCGATCTGGTATTATTCCAGGCAACTCATCAGGAAAAACATCAGGATACTCATTTACCACTGGCACATCATTAATCTGAACAGTTCCTTTATTTTCAACTACGTGTGCAAGGTAACATTAATTTCCATCTTTTACAAGTTACTCGGCCTCTTGATATGTTATCAAAAGTAAGGGTTCATTCTTGTAAACAAACTAAAAGTATTTCTGAAAAGAAACTTCTTTAGCTCTACAGTCAATCTTATCATGGTAAATAGAGAGCCAATCCATACCCAGGATAACATCAAACTCTACTAGAGGTAGAACAATAAGGTTTGCAAGTAGGTTCTTTCCACAGATAAGGATAGGAAGATTCTTATAAATTCTTTTTGCCTCAACATTTCCCCCAGGTGTTTTTACCAAAAGTTCAGGAGTCATTTCTTGAGGTGGTATTCCCATTTTACTAGAAAAGGTTTCAGAGATGAAAGAATGTGTAGACCCCGAATCAAACAACACACTGGCATAATCTGAAAAAACAAAGTACCTGATACAACTTCATTTGATGGCCCGACATCTGCTGAAGTATTTGCAAAGGATTTCACCACCCCTTTCTGCTTGTAGTCTAACTGCTTCCCATCACTCAAGCTCCTTGTCGGACACTCGTTTGCATAGTGACCCATCTCATTGCACTTATAACATTTCACTAACTGTAAATCAAATTTGTTCTTACCTTCACCTTGATCCTTTTCAGTGCAATCACGAGCCTTATGTCCCATCTTACCACATCGGTAGCACTTCCCAGAATTCAGAAGACATTCCCCAGCATGACTTTTGCCACATTTATCACAAACTGGAAACTTAGTTCTCTTACCATCAGACTTTTTTGAAGAATTCTTACCTTTCTCCTGCCACCTCGGTCTCTTCTTCTGCTGGTTGTTATAGAAAACTTGGTCATCGGCAAACTCCATTTCCACCTTCTCAGCACATCGAACAAGCTTTTCATAACTTTTAAACTCACGAGAAGCTAATTCCCTTCGATACTTTGGCTTTAATCCTGAGTAAAAATGATTGATTTTACTATCAAGGTCCCGGATAAAATTTGGAGCATACCTTGCCAATCGAGTGAACCTTTCTTCATAAGAAGCCACTGAGTCTTCCTCTTGCCTCAATTCCAAGAATTTCTTTTCCATCCTAAGTTGAACAGCCTTAGGAAAATACTTCTCAAGAAACATACCTTTGAATTCATCCCAGTCAAGAGCATCAATCTCATCGGCGTCCCTGATATTTTTAACCAGAGACCACCACTGATCTGCTTCACCCTCCAAACGGTAAATAGCAAGACTAACCTTTTGATTGTCTGAACACCCCATGACATCAAAAATCTTCTCCAGTGCTTTAATCCACCCTTCAGCTAGCACAGGGTCAGATGATCCTCTGAATGATGGTGGATGTTGCCTCATGAAATTTTCCACCACTGACATGTTCCTCTGCGGTTGGTCTGGCTGATCTCGTGTATGGATACCACCGCCATTTATCGCTTGAGTAAACTGCGCCATTACTGCAACAAACTGTTCAGTTCCAATTCCGACCATTTCTGGATGCTGATTCGGAAGGTTATTTCCTTCTGTATGCCTTCCTAGCACTGCTTCCCCGTTTCCTCTGCGGAAAACCATTCTGAACAAACATGTCTTAGATGAAGCAACATGGTAATCTTTAAATGCTATATCATTTTGAAAAAAAATATTTTTGGATAATCATTTAATAGAATTATAACTCCTAAATTTATCTAAACTGACCTTTGATACCAACTATAAGGCCCCAGCCTTAAACCTTACTTAATCTTGAGTTATTACAAGATTACACATTGAGGATCTTTTCAGGTTTAGAGTTTTAGAGAATTAGATCATAAAACATGCATTACATTCCACATATAAACAAAGTGGTTACATAAAGATAGTATTCTTCATTCCCATCAATGGAAACACATTTAAAATAAAACATGGATTATTTCTTGACACATCCTTGACTCTATCATCTTATCATGTACCTTTCCCTTGACCTGTGAAAAACATTTCAAAAACTTGGGATGAGCATAAAAACTCAGTATGGGTTATAAAAAAAACATGGAAAGGAAACATGAGTTCATATATACATAAGAATGAAATCATACTTTACCCATAAAACATAGGTACTTTAACATACCTCATAAAATCATGAATAAATCATAGAAATCATAAGACATAAAGGTAACTTGAGGCATTCATAACATTCTTACGTAGGGAGTAACCCTCTTGGTTACGTTTGGAATACCCATCACAGAATATTCCCTAAAATCTCTTCGGAGAAACATTAACGTTTCACTCCTTCACGTTACCCAATGCATTGGAGAGCTATAACGGGCTCACCCGCCCTTAGTTTATCACGGAACCACCCGTCTTCATAATAATGCCCAAGAACCATAACATAATCATATCACATAAAACATGCATAAAGGAAACATAAAATTTCCACATTTCAATCACGAGATATCAATACAACACATTGATATAAAAACATTATGAAAACCATTTTCAATACTAAAATAAAATAAAAGTAAAACATGGTATTTGTTTTTCTTTTAAAAAAAAGGAATGGCTTGTAGAGGAAGCCGAAACTCAATTAACGGTCACGACGGCGGAGAAGTCGTTGTCGCCGCATACGTACGACAAAAACATTCCCTTTTGTCATTTAGTAAACGCTTCGTATAAAAAAGATTCCTTTTGAATAAACGTAAAAGTCAAAGGGGTTTATACACCGTATAAAAGAAAGTTGTGTATAAAATAAAATATGCCTCAATGAAAGGAGATTGAGACGAAGTCCCATACCTCGTATCCGACTTGACCCGACCGTTCTTTAATCTCCTGAATAATAAACTTGAGTTAATCTCTACTTGCTTATGAATCTTTTTCAAGTTCATTATTCCTTTTATACCATGTTATGAACATCATGTAATCAGTTAAGTTAATAATGTTCATTTTGTCGGTATTTGGTTCTTAAGTCAAAAATAGACTTATTACACTTACATGTTGTTAATTTGGTCAAAGGTTCATTATATCCAGAATGGTATTCATGATGTAGATATAATATATGTCATATATATCCATTACATACATGCATTTATAATATTACATAATTATTTAGAGGTAAGAAATGAAATGCACCGTTCATGGAGACGGTAAGCCGTACGTACGCATGAACGCTACTTTCATTTCTATTTCGTATTTTATAGAATGGAATCATAATGATATAAAGGTATATTATAATTCCAGTATAATATCATATATAATATCATAGTTCCATCCTTTATATGTCCCACAAATGGTATTTAACGAATCAAATCACTTTCAGGGGGCGGTAGTCCGCACTTCCTAAAATGAAGATATCGTGTTTACCCATAATGGAAACCATAAAGGTATGCCAAAAATGAAAAAAAACAGAAGCTTAAGGAAAACATAAACATATTATATATCATATATAAAAATAGTGACATCATAATGGACACCTTTGAAGGTGTTAAATGAGTGTTGAACAATCATCGTTTCGGGAGGCAGAATTTCGCCATCCACGGAAACCGTATGTTCTTTAACCATTTGATGTAGTTGTGTGAGAGTGTAGCTCCGATAAATATTATAACAACATCCTTGTATATTGAAGATACTTGTGTTGTTACAAAATAAGTAAATAAAAAGAGTTTAGGGGGTTGGAGAAGCAAAATAAAACAAATGAACATTAGAGAATGAATTACCTTAAAAAGTGTAACTCCTTTTGATTTGAGCCTAAAGGCTTCCTTTGAAAGGATTATGCCCAAAGGTAATCCTCTAGGATTAGGATAGGTATGTGGAGAGAGTAAATGGGCAGGGGTTGGCCAAGCCAAAGGCTTGAGGTGTGTGTGAAATGAGGTAGAGGTGGGGGCCTTTTATAAGAGGAGAGGAGGGGCACTTTTGGAAAGTAAAGAAATATTACTTTATTTGAAAATGTGATTCGGTTTCAAAAGGTCCCACATTGATATAATTCGTGGATAAGGTGATAAGGGTTCGGAATCCACTCATCCAATTGGTTTTGGCCATGTGTAGTTCATAGATTTTACATTATCTTTCCATTTTATTTAAATCGTCAAATAATGATGTCATCGCTGCATCATTATTATGTCATAAATAATTTAATTTATTTAATGTCTAAAAATCATAAGAAAAATACTATGATTTAGGAAATCCTTTTAGATTTCCAATGACTATTTATAATAAAAAATATGATCTTTATAACCCCATGTAAAAATTGTTTTCGTAAAACATCTCTTGTTTGTGTCATTTTTACTTTAACATTTAATAAAAAGTTATTTATGTCATTTCCAAACCAAAGTGTCTCCATGGGGTCCCCAAGTTGACCCATGGATTGTCTTGGTCGGCCATGACACAACCAATAAGGTTGGGACATGTGTCTAGGTCATTTCATATTATTAAAGCATTATTTATACCTTAAACTACCCTAATTTCCACTAATCGCGATTAAGAACTTAATAAGTTACTATTCACCAAAAAATTATTATAATCTCATTGAACCAAATTTTACTTCTTAATGACAACCATGTATGTCGGATTTTCAAAATTCAATACACATTAGTGGTAAACTTTCATTTAACTGAAAAATCAGTTTGCTTGATTACCACTTAGTGGTTTCACTATTCATCAAAAATTGAAGTTTTTCAGAAAATTACCAAAAATTCACCCTAAGCTATATTTGATATTCCAAATTCAAAAATGAAGTCTATTTTACAAAATTCAAAACATATAAGTCACATTAATTAATTTAATAATTAATTCCCGCTGCCAGAGCAAATAGCGTGTTTTTACAAAACAATAAGTATCAAAAGATTGACACCAGTTTAAGTCTAATTTCAAAGTGAAATTTATTCCAATGACCACCATTGGATAAAATGGTAAAAATATATTCTAATTCCACTTCAAAACCAATTCAAAACATAATCTAATCATATAAATAAATTAGATTAAAAAGCAGTTTTGATGTAAAATGCAGTATTTTTCACTATTCATTAAAAAATGAACATTGTCAGAAAAATACCAAAAATTCACACAAGGTAAATTTTGATGTCCCAATCATAAAGGATAAGTTTATTTTGACAAACATAGTTTATAAAATTGTCAAAATATAGATTCAAAAATGGTTTTCCATCAAAAGGCAGTAAAACAATCTTTTAAGAATATTAGTTTATTCCATGCATAAGATTGTATCTATTTTCATTTTAAGCCTCTATAACACTATCTTAATCATTAAAAGACATAGATAAAAATATCTATTATTCATTACTTACTTGGGATGTTACAATGTGATTTAAAGTTTTGTAAAGAATATATGATAATACATATTACCAAATATTTGTATTATGAAAAAAACATATCCTATATTTAAATCAATTAAATTTCTAGATGTTGTAAAATTAATATTTATATTAAAATTGAATATATGTATAAAAAGACTCTTGTTAGAAAAATTAAATTTTGACCATTATGGATTGATAGTATTATTTAGTATTATTTATAAAATAATCGAATTTTAGTATATGTTTTTTATGTTTAAAAATAAATATTATTTATTATTTATATAAATGAATTAAATTGAATTTATTTGGTAAAGATTTCATTGTTATTAGTAAACCAATAATTTCAGAACAATTTATTCACAATAATACTTGAAATTTTCAATAATAAGTATAATTAAAATTTCATTCCAAATAACATAATCAAATATATTAAATATTATTAAAATTATTAGCTCAAATATCAGAAACATTTTATAACTTTTATATTGTATTTGTAGGGAAATTAATATAAATTTAAGCATTTGTGTTGCATTAAAATCTATTAATTTGAAAAGATAATTTTTAAAAATTAAAAATTATGATTATGATAGAATTATCAAAGTAATTGTAACATCATGAAATGAACAACCATTTTGGTGCCCGAGTTCCACATAAACTCATGTGCACCTCCCTGAAAGGAAGTGGATTCCAACTAGTATTTTAGGTATTATTCTAACAGTTGGATTATATACCCTAAATATCATGTGATAAGATCAATAAAAAATAATAAAAACATAATAAATCTATAGAGTAAACATGCATCAAAACTAAATAAATGACATATATGACAAATAAATAAAACCTTCTCTCAATAGTGGGAAGACATTCAAGGGTGAATAGACAAGATTAAAAAATAAATGATAAACTGTAGGCCACATCAGTGTCCATCCTATCAAACCAATAACTCCACCCTTCTCAGCTTATAAATATGTCATGGGGCCCTATATGTTCACTAGATCCCCCATGCAATCTTTAATCCCAATGAAATTCTGTTATAGGATGTGAGTAAAAGAATTAGTAGGACACCAGCAAAGCATACTTAACCTATGTTGATGAAGTATACAATTGAATTTTTAATTGATTAAAAATGTGTTTCAAACATAGTAACAAAAAATTTAGAATTGGGTAGTCATTCTCTAACAATGCTCACACAAACCCCCAAATGTACATGCTTGGCCACTTCTTACCTCAAAATTCATCGATGCCAAATGTAAAGATAAACCTCCCTATATGGTTTGATAGCTAGAGTGGTAAACTCAATAATCAGGAAACACACTTCTCAATGTTATTTACTTAAATATCAAAACATCAATTATAGAGGTTCACCAAGGATTCTTATAACAAAAACAAGTTATTTAATTTCAAAAAGTTATAAAATATCACATGTGATGATACTTTATCTCTCTTGGATAATTTCAGAATTATCAATCCAGGTCGGCATATGCACTCACAATATTCTCCTTGAGAATAATTATTATATGATAATTTATTATAAATTAAATTTTATAATTATCTCCATGTTAATTTATCATAAATTATACTTTTATAATTATTCTTTGAAAATTACTCATAAATTATCCATTTATAATTATTTCTTGGATAATTTGTCATGAAATATCATTTTATAAACATTCATTGATATTTTATTGAAAATTATTATTTCATAATTATTATTTAGTAATTAATTATAAAAAATTTTCTTCTCATTAAACCATGATAAATTATAATAAAGTATCCTTTTATATTTATTCAATGATAATTTCTCATAAAAAATTATTTTATAAATTTGCTTCAAAATTTTATCCTAAATTATCAATTTTAATTATATATTAATATTTGTTTTAAAAACATTCACTATAATTATCTGTTGATAATTTATTATAAATAATCCTAATTGTAATGATTTTGATGACTTAATTAAAAATATTTCTATTGAAAATGATGAAATTATCCCTCAATTATTTTAATAAATTTCTTTTGATAATTAAATGTAATTATCATTTAGATATTCAATAAAATTTCTCTTAATAAATCCATGAGATTATCCCCAGAAAATTTTTATATCCTAAATTATCAGCTGATAATCCAACAATTATCGGTTCATAATTTTTATAATTTTTTTTCATAATATTAATAATCATAACATGATAATTTTTAAAATATAGTGTGATAAATTAAATAATTATCCTTTTATAATATTGAAATTATAATTTTATAATCATAAAAAATCAACCATTCATATTTTATTTAATAATTTTCTATTATAATCCAAAATAATAATAACATGATAATTTTAATTATTTATCCATCAACATTTGATAGGATTATCATATCATTAAAAAAAATTACATTTGGTCATTTATTTTGATTATTCATATATAATTTACTTATAATTTTTTTTTATTTTAATTTATCCATTTTTCTACAATTTTATGATTAATGTTATAATTTAATAAAATAAATTAATAAATATATTGATTTTTAAAGGTTACTCACCTTCTACAGGACCACTATGTAACAGGGAGAGAATAAAGGGATTTTTTCTAGTAAAGGAATACTACAAAAGAGGGAGAATAAATCTCCTTCACCAGTCACACAAAGGTGAGATTTAGGACAACTGAGATTGAATGGGACTACAAAGAATAGAGGCAAAACACATTCTAGTATTTCAATACCAAAACCATTTCTATTTTGACTCTATTTAATAAAATCAATTCAAATCATGTTTAGTCTAGGAAAGTGGGTTCAAAAACACACCATTAATGGATTGGTGATTAAAATAGTCCAAAAAACGAGTGAAAAATCAAGGTTTTGATACTGTAAATGTTTTAAAAATTGATTTTTGCATCATTCCTAGGGAATATGAACAATATTTAATATTATTAATCTTTTATTTATTAATAATATTATAATTAATGTATTAAATTATTCAACATTACTTGAAATTTGACAAAACACTTGACGAACCCAAATTTTATGTCCCGCATAGGGTAAACCCCATACCACAGACCTAATGGGGGTCTCATATTTCTAATAGGTAACACTTTTTGATCAATATTCAATTATTTTTTTAAATAAATATTTGATCATTTATCCTCATGAGTGATATGAAAAAATACATGATACATATAAAATAAATGTTTTTATAGTGTAACCCTTATATCCCAGACCTAAAGGTAGTCATGGATTTTTCACATAAGGCACCATTTGATCAATATTAAATTACTTGGGAAAAATAACATGCGTGTAACGTAATATATTTAATATTTATATTTTATTTGCATAGAGTCTCTATAATCTCTGAGATCTTATGATAGCTCAGCACCTAACTCCAGAAATATTCCATAAAATATTCCAATGTGTTAACTGGGATTTAACCTTTATGGAATCACTTTAAATCAAATATGAAATTATTTTTATTGAAAAATCAAAATTTTACAAAAAAACATCATAGATTAATATCAATGAGGGATTTTATATTCCTTAAATAAAATATAATTGATACCATGATTCCCCCCTATATTTATTTCTCATCATCATGAAGAATCACAAGTGGAATTGATTGAATAACTCAGACCACAACACAAAAAAATTAGAGTAGTTCTCCCACGTCTCCTCTCAGATTGGTCTACACAACCACTAACTCCGGCATAGTGGTTTAGATGTTAATCGAAATACCATATCACTTCAATTTATAACCCCCAACAGATTCTCCTCATATGTATCATAAATATTTATCTCAACATCCTTGCAATACAAAACATACATAGTGTTGGGTATGCACCTCCAAATATGCAGTACAAATAACATGTCATGCATACCTTGATAGTGAGAAGGGATTTCTAGATTGTTCACCATTGTCCATATCCTCTTAGGGATCTCATAGGGTCCAACAAAATGTTGTTCTTTCTTACCATACTTCCCCAGATGTTTATGCCCCAATTGATAAGTCACTCTCAAGAAAACCTAATTTCCCATATAAAAATTATTGGGTTTTTCCATTGATCAACATAATATCTTTGTATTCTATGTGCAGTGATAAAGCTCTTCCATATTATCTTCACTCTCTAACAGGTCTCCTAAACCATGGTGGGGCCAACAAATCATGCCTAACACCCCACATAACCATTGAGAGGTTTGTGAAATGTCCTCCCATAAAGTGGATAATTAAGTGAAATTAAATTTCAATCTTGGAAATTGTTATTTTAGGAAATCTCAATCAAGTCTTGGCGATCATCCCATGACCCACCGAATACTAGGATGCATGATTGAATCTTGTACTCCAATGTGCGTATAGTTTTCTCGGACTATACGTTAGTTTTATGATGGCACACCATGATAATTACCAGTTGAGTCCCAATGTATTTATCCCTGATCTACACAATGAATGACATAAAACATGAATCTCTATTTGAAATAATTATAATGGGATCTCTATGAAATAATACAATCACTTGGACATACAGATTTCTAATATCTTATATTATGTGAGACTCTATGAGCAGTATGAAGTAAAAATCCAATTTTAACCAATATATAACCACCAAGGATGTGTCACAACTCCTCTAGGTCCATGGTTACCCCATAAAAAATTCCATCATGACATCCTATCACTTCTATATAGGAATTTGGAGTGGCTGTAATAACCCACTAGGATACTGGTGCACACATATTACACTCTGATAGGTAAGGCATCAGGATATGAAATAGAAATGTCACTTTTAATACATGGCCTCCAGAACAGACTCCTAAATTCATGATACCTTTTTGTATCACCATGATGTTCTACCCATCAATATGTATGGTAATACCTCATTAGATCCTCTCTAATATAAAATGTGACTACTACTCTCCCATGTACCACTATCACATCATCGACATCTATCAAACATTCAGTTGTTGAGTCCCCACTAGAAATTTGTTCCCTCATTATAGAAGACCCTATGTATAGCAATTTTTATACTTAACTGGGTCCAAAAGTTAATATATTTCTTCCAAGGGTGAACAATCCATATAAGCATATAACATTAAGGCATCCATGCTATAATAACCTAGTAAGTGCATCAAGCGCCACTTCTCCTCTAAAGGAATCTCACTAATATCATGATCATTTTTTATCATATGGGAAGAGCATCCACATCAAAATTTCCATTCCCACTTGAAAATTCCTTCTCAATGTTGAACGTCAGCAAGTCCTCAAACTAGTTCCTCTATCTCTGGTTCATGAACCAATGTGTGAATATATAGAGAAGTCTCTTATGATCAATGTAAATAATTAATCTCCCAAAATAGAGATAGTGTATCCAAAAATTAAATTAAAATTCCATAGATAACAAATCCATGCCTTTTTAGGGTAGTTATTCTCATGGGTTCATAGCTAACGAGACCAATGGTCTAATAATTACACCATTTCATTAGCATCCCTCCTCAGACAAGGTTTGATGCATCACAGTACACTGTATAAAAGATTTCAGGATAAGGGTGTGTTGTTACTAGAGCCATATAAATCCTTCGATTTATCTTAATGAATGACTCTTTATACTCAACTAAGCACTTGAACCACACTCCATTGTTTTTAACATTTTCATGGGTGATGATTTTCATGAGATGTCTGAGATAAAGTATTGGTAATATCCTATTGAACCCAAAAAGATCATAAAGTCAAATAAGTTTTGGCAATGTGTCTAATAATAGAATGCCTCAAATTTATCTAGGACTATATATACACCAGTCTCAGACACCACATATTTCAATATCATCACCTATCAATTCTAGAAGAACTGCTACCACAGCAGAGGGAAAATAAAATGTGCTCAAAGCATACTCAAGAATATCCCTAGGTGGCTATCATGTTACTGTTGGGTTATTGAGTAGGTGATTATATCATCATTGTAATTTTTTACAAATGAGTTATTATAGAGGAAATATATTAATCTTAAGGTCCATAATAACTAACTATGAACTCATCAGACCAAATACCATCACCATGTAATCATACAGTTCATACCTACATCGAACAACTTATTGAAAATTATCTCCTCTCCAACTCACAATGAGGGATGTAATATTTGATGATGAATCATGGAGAACTACAAATATCCCCATAGATGATGAAAAAGATCATTGATCCTAGGATATTGGTTTTTTTCTTCACCATCACCTCATCCAACTTCTCGCAATCAATACATAGCCATGGACTTCCACCAGCCTTCTTGAAAATAAAGAAGTGAACCCCATGGTGATGTACAAGGTCTGATATAACCTTTCCTCTCTTATTCGTTTAGATTTACCTTGTTCTCCTTAGTCATGGTTAAAGACATAAAAATGTGGATATCAAAATGGGGTTTTCACCTACTATCCAGCATAACTCAATGTCCACTCCTCTATCAAGAGAGAGTCCTATTATTTAATCTTTAAATACCCCATGATAGATATCCATGTCTAGAAAAATATCTGGGGGGATTCCATGGGTTTTTTGTTAAAAGATACAAATCTTCCATAAGTGATTTGATCATCCCAAGATGACTCACGTTTGGTCAAAATCTGCCTTCTCCTAATTCACACTATACAATAATCATGAACTTCTATCCCATTAGAATGGTAAAAGACAAACATAAATGATAATAGGAAAAGTTAAATCCTATGTTGATTAGACAACCCATGTAGATAATGACATTAAAAATCATCAAAATTAAAATCATTAATTCCCACAGATGTCCATAGTTAGTGATCAATAATGTAATCATTGAGCATGGATGAAGATATTCCACTCTCACGCCCAAGGGTGTGTCAAGGGAGACTAAATAATAGGATAAATTTACTAGCATGTAATTTCCAAAAATACTTATTTTTATATAAATGAATAGGGATTACCAGTATCAAATAAGGATATATATAAATTATAGGTGATCAGAACTATATATGAAATAGTAGATAGTTCCTTAGACAATATTTTGGAGTATGATACATAGAGTACATATGGCCAACTTTAGTTTATCATATTTATCCCTATGGTGCATGAAAAATTTGAGTCTATTTGATAAGAACCTCAAAAAGATCCTTGGGTATGACCCATACCTCAATTGAAACATAAAGACACACATCTGGATAATAAATGAAGATTCCCCTTCTTTCTACGCTACCAACTCATTATCTAGGGTTTTGTATAAAACCTATAATAATATTTTTCATTTCCATAGTAGAAACACTGTGATCACCACCTGATGAGGCTAATAAAGCTTGTAACGAACCAACCCAGGATACCCTCAAACATGGAACCCGATTCCCACAGGCTGGAGACAAGAACCCAATCATAGAGAAACACAATAGTGGGTATGATTTCACCCAACATGAACTATCACAAGGCATAAGAAAATAAAATAGATAACAATAACAGATGGTGAAGAAGTTATATATTCCATAACTATAAGGAAAACATAATAAATTGATATATATGAGAGTTGTAAAACTCCAAAGAACATGTCCAACTAGAAAATACCATAACCAAAATACTACTCCAAATGAAATCATGGATAAACTCCCACCATCTCACCTCCCGATACCGAACCAAATATCATGAACCACTGTGCTCCACTACAATGTATTAACTTTACCATCACTAGAAGACACACAAAGGTCTACACCCTAATGAAGATGTACATAGGGTGTGAGATAAAAGGATATGTAGGATCCCACCCAAGTGTTCCATAAATATTCATTGAATAACAATTCATGCATGCTCATTTTAAGTAAAAATGTAGAATGATAAGCAGTTAAGACGTTTTATAGGAAACATGATAACATTTTTTATTTTTTTACAGTTCTAAACAAAAGATGGTTTACAAAGATCAATAAACATTTTCCATATCATTTTTCACAAGAATAAACATACATAACAATGATAACTCATAAATACAAGAAATACAAAATAAAATCACAGGTATCAATACAAGATGGAATAATACAAGTCTAAACCATAAAATACTCATACCATAATAATCTAGCACACAAATTATGATCCTAAAATAATGGGACTAGGAAGCAGAGGAATACACCATAAGTAACCCCCCCACAAAATGTCAATTTCAGTCCCCTAGAACAATGGTTCTAGGAAACAGAGGAAATTCTATAGAAAACCCCCCTTGATAATCATAATACAATGGATGATGGATCTAGTGGATGATCCTGTAAGGGGCCTCACGATGCTATCCCCCCTGCCTTCCTCCCCACCGTTTCTGATCTACCTTGGCTTCTCCTTCTTCTCGGCGTGCTTGCAGTGCATGGGATATTCCAATGGCGGTATCGTGAAATATTTCTATTTTTGGAGAACCTCCTCACTACGGAATGAGGCCACTATCCATTTATCTGGATAGGGCTCCCCATTGTGGCGCGATGTTGGTCCATGGTGATTACAGATGCTACGGTCTGGGTGTTTTCATATCGATTTGCGTCATTTGGGGTGTGATGGGTAGATCTGGCCCATAGTGTGGTTTTGAAGGCGAAGACCAGATATGAATTATAGTCTTGTAGTGGAGTCCTCTCCCAGTGATATCTATCATGGTTTTTGTTTTAAGATTTTGTCTGCGTGTTTTTATTGGTTTGGGGGTGTGATGTTTTTGGCGGCGCGTGGTGTCGACTCGGCTTTGATTCCGGAGACTAGTGATTGACTATTGGAGAAAAAAATCTTAGTTTGGGGTGATGTGCAGTGTTTTGTGATGGTTCACGGTGGTGGAGAAAGATTTTTGGTATTTTCTGAGGCGATGTTGAAACATTTTGGATGATTTTGTAAAATCGTGGTTTGGTTTTTTGTCGGTGGTTTTTGGGATTTTTTGGAATGAAAAATGGTTGTTTGGTTTGTGGTCTATGGTGAAACATTGGGGGTCCTGACAACAACATAATAAAAGTGGTGGTGAATATCGAGGATATGAGATCGAGAGGTGGAAGGGATTGACAACTAGTGATAAAAATGGTGATATGACTGATATTCTATAATATGTCTTTAAAATCCTTTGTGCGCACTTATAATCATCAAATAAATTTTTCTTAGGAGATAGTTCACCTACCTATTGAACATTCTTGTAATGGATGATGGATATAAGATAATAATTCTACCAATGTATCCAAGGTAACTCATTTTCTAGTCTTCACAATTCATTTCAATAATTTGGAAACCATTTGAATACCATTTAAAAAATTCTGGTTCAGTGCCCTGAAAAATTTCCATTTATATTCCATTTATCAATAACTATGGAAACCCCATTTATATATGAAATAAATTTTGAAAATATAGAAAAATAAAATGTAATTTAAATTTATAAATACATTTATAAATCATGGTCAATCAAACTTACTGGCATATGCTAGAGATAGAACCACCTACCTCAAATTCATGGCACAGACTCCCATAAGAGAATCCAAAATCAACAAAACCAATAAATGTAAATGAAGGCCATAGAATCAAATCAACATTAATATTGATTCAATTTAGAAGACCCATGGTCTGTAGAAGAGTGGAAACCTACATACCCCAATAACGAACACTGGCTTCACCACGACCAATAGAAGAAATGGACCCTAGAATTATATCACACTATTGATCTAGGAAGAAAACAAGAAAAATCACCAACCATAGACCAATGGATCTAAATACACAACGAAGATGCGATACCGCAATCAAAAGAAACAAATAATAAGAATGGTATGTTACCCAGAGAGTAGCACTGTAACCGTGAAAGAGGTATACAATCAAACAAATCAATATAGAAGGGGTTGAGTCTCTCAAAACCACCCTGTAACATCCGTTAGTTGAGATAGATGAATAACACATGAATTTTCAAAAATAAAATAGCTGCACACTATCATTAAAAACTACGCAAAAGCAGTTACATGACGTGTAACCCTGTTACATGACGTGTAACCCCCTTGATCCTCATACACGAAAAAACATGTCATATATGATTAAAAACAAACATTCTAATATCTCATGCAGTGTAATTAATAGTTACGACATATAACCATTCACAACATGAAGTCATCATTCATGACATACATCCAGAAACCATTACACATCATGTGACATATATGCAGCCTATAGAAACAAGTGATTATTAGTGAATGTCCAACAATTTGATGACTTCACCATTATAGGTATCCTCCCAATATAAATGTAGGGGAAAACCACGATGGGGTTATGGAAGTATCTAAAAAATGATAATGGGATCTTTCAAAATCCCCACCATAAAGACATCTATCTCCTGGATGTTATGTGGAATATATAATCCATGAAAGGAGATTTGGCCACTTCTCCCTCATCGATAATACCTTTTCCCTTGTCTCAATAGAATTTATCCTTGTTTCCATTGAAAATGGACCAATGGAATTGAATTCCCATGAGATACATTCACTTAAGAGTCAATGATCTCAACTGAATTCTATATAATATAAGCATCTTGTTCTAACTCAATTACTTTCCAACTCGGAACATGAGTGGGGTCAGGTTGATATTTTTTAAGGTGAGATACAAGAAAAACATAATGAATACATATCAACTGAACAAAAAATTCTAACTGATAAGAATATTATACGAGCTGCTCAGTGACGTAAACCATCCAACATATCTCAGAAACAATTTTCCTTATATTCCATGTCGATGGATACCCAACAGAGGAGAAACTTTTAAGAAAACCCAATCACCTATGGAAATATCAAAAGGTCAACGCCACCAATCTGCATACAATTTTTTTCAATATTGGGCTGTAACTAGATGATGATGTACATATTGAATATTCACATACATTTATTGAACTAGTCGTGGTCTAACTAAAGATACTTCACCCACCTCAACCCAACAAAGAGTTTATCTACATGGGAGACCATAAAATTCCTCTAAGGGAGCCATTCTATTTGACGACTGATAACTGTATTTATAAACAAAATCAACCAGACCCATTTGACTATCCCATGATCCTCTGAATTATAAGACATGTGAATAGAGCATCTCTTCCAGGATCTGAATTACTCACTCAGTTTGACCATTTGTCTGTGGATGATACGCAATCGTAAACTTGACATGAGTTCTCATCACCTCTTAGAGACTCCTCCCTAAAATCAAGGTAAATCTAGGATCCCCATCTGAAACAAAAAAATAAGGAAATGCATGTGACCTCACAATCTCTTAAATATACATCTTAGCCAGATCTTCAACTGTAGTGGTGAGTTTGATCAGAATGAAATGAGAAGACTTCATTAACCAATAAACAACCACCAAGATTGCATTCCTCTCATGTGGAGTCAACGATAATCAAATAATAAATTCAATGGATACCTCATCCCATTTCCAAAGTAGTATAAAAGTAGGATGAATCAACCAAAAAGGATTCAAGTGATTTATGTTTATCCATTGGTAAGTGTTTTAATGAGACACAAACACCATAATGTTACGCTTCATACCTGACCACCATAATCACCACCTCATATCATAATAAATATTCATATCACTAGTATGTATAGCCTAATAAGAGATATGGAAATCACACCAGACTAAACTCCTCATAGAGACTATGACAACAATCATTTTCCAAAGTGAAGAATACCATTTGAGAATAGTGACCAACCAAAAAAAGTCTCCCCACCATTAATTCATTGCCCAGTATTCTGAAACTCATCATATTGCTTCTAACTCTACATAATAGACACTAAGAGAGATGATGATAACTGAACACTGGTCCGAACCAAACCCCAAAACATTCTCCAGAGAATCCAGATGCAACAGATAGAAAAGCTTCATAAGGTTCCACTCATCCTTCATTTCTAGAATACCATATGACCATACATTCCTACTAAAATCATATGAAATAACATTTCCATTCGCTAGGGTTCATGTGATATCGAAGTCAAATATATGAAGTTATTCTAGACATAAACTATGTTTTAGATTCATTTAATTAAATGAAAATATATAACATAGAATCTTATATTCATAGAAGACTATGTATAATTCCTCAAATAGATAGTGATGCTAATAATTTTGTTCATGCATGACTGCATAAATCTCTAATTCATGTGTTGGGAAATTCATTTCATGATATCAAACCTGATGAGAGACATAAGCTACCACATGGTCATCCTGCATAAGAACACATTCCAAACTAGCACTTAGGAATCACAAAACACCATATATCCTTTACCTAGAACATATAAGATCAGAATTGGAGCCTATGTCAGAAGATGTTTTAGTTCATTAATATACGTCTGAAACTTTTCATCCTAGGTGAATTTCACCTCTTTCCTAGTAAGATCTATCAGTGGTGAAACTATATAAGAGAAGTCCTTAAAACCCCATCGGTAATATCCAACAATACCAAGGATGCTTCGTATCTCAATGACATTTTGCGGTTCCTTCAATGAGAACACAATCATATACCTTCTCTGGTTCAACTAATAATCCCTGATAAAAAATTAGTTGTCCCAGGAACATTACTTATTAAATCTAGAAACTAAATTTCGAATGTATTCTATAAAAACTATGAATTCCTAAAATTCTAGATCCAAACTAATATTGTGCTCATCCTGACTCTCAAATTTCGAATAAACTAGAATATCACCCATGAACACTACCACAAAAGATTCAATATTTAGATCTAATATACAATTAATAAAATACAAAAAATTTGAAGGAGAATTAGTTAGGCAAAAAGGCATCACAAAATATTCATAATGGATATACCATCTCTGGAAGGATGCCTTTAGTATTTCATACTCTCAAACTCTAGGTCGATGAAAAACTAACTAAAAATAAAAAATTGAAAACCAATTTTACCCATTTAACTAACCAAATATATTATCCACACGAGGAAAATGATATTTTTTTATCCTTTCCCTAGTTAAAAATTGTTTTTCCACAGATAAACGAAGTATACCACCTTCTTTTAATGGAAAAGAGCATCGGGGATGCCCAAGGTAATACACTAAGGTAAATGAAAACTTTTTATAACAGGTCATCAAACTGAATCTTTATCTCTTTCTACTCTGATTGTGGCATATGAAAAAAGTATCGATATAGGTTACGAAACTAGAACCATATCAATCATAAAATCTACCTATATCTCTAGAGTAATATCAAAAAAACATCTAGTAAAAAAAACAAGAATGTTTCTAAAAACAATGGGTAGAAGATTAATTGAAGAAAAATCATTTTTCTCAAATGTTACAAAAACTAGAAAAATCTTGAGCTCAGGGTGGGAAGGTCCAACACGACCTGATCTTGGGTCCCACTCCCCCTGAAACACATGAGATACATAGAAATAACCATGGAGATGATAATATTAAAACTTATATTTAAGAGATACAAGAAAATAATTACTAGTAATGATGTCAAATAAATCCAGACTAAGATAGGGAAAATGTAAGACTAACACCATATCTGCTATCATTAATGAATAAAAGGGACACATGAAACCCTTTACTTCCCCCATATAAAGAGGCGTTTAAAACACTATTTTAAAGGAACAAATTTTTATTGGATGGTTAAGAACATAGAAAAACTTGCAAATATAAATGAATGAGATGAATAAATATCAAGTAATTAAATTGCTATCGAATATGCAATAAGGAACATACATCTCACTGTGGTTGTACATGAATCAAATTCCACTATATTTTCATCTACTACATGAAACATCATCACTCCAGAGGAATGTAGCTCAAGTAATCTTGTCTTTAAATCTCTAAACTTCACCATTTTAGGCCTTAGAGTTAACAAACCCTAACCATAATATGGAATAGTCACACCCTGACAGAAGTGTTGTATGTGGCCTACACCTCCCAAATTATTTCACATCTCTACGGACATTAAAAAAATAACATCTGGGATTTATACACTAGCCAAAAATATAGAAATTGAGTGAAAAATTACCCTCAATAACAGACAGTGTTGAGGTGGATCAGTGCTGAGACCCACCTTCACCACTCATGTGATGATCATACCACTTCCTCTTCCACCCATGAGCACCACTGAAGCATCCACCCAATTGAATAGAATACGACTAAAATAAAACATTTCCAACCATATTAATTTATTCCCTCATATAATTTTCTACCTTATCCTCCTAGGTAGAAATAATTAAAATAAAAATATATGATCTAATATATGGTCGCAAATACTCATGAACTTTTGTGCCTTCACCTCCTCATTCTTCACTACATCCGAGAAAAATGGACAAGGTCATCCAATAAATTAGTGTATACTGACACTGAACAATTCACTTATTGTAAAGATAGGAACTCCAGGTACTTCTCTAGTATTAGTGACTTTGGAATAAAGAGCTCAACGAAATGGGTTTTGAAACCCTTTCAATCCATGTCTACGTGTCTCTCTGCTTGGACCATAGAATACCACCATCACATCCTAGAACCCATGTGTCTCAACACTGCACAGATCACCCAGATGATATTATATGTATCCAAAAATTCAAATATTTGATCGAGCCAATCCAAATAGTCCTTCGAATCTCAAGGTTTAGTCATCCCTTCAAATGACGGTGGATTATCTCGCATGGATTCCCGTGATAGATCTCTCTCTCCTATGGCTTATATTTGTATCATGGAAACTGGGTTCTGCACTCCTTTTACGTCTTGATCAATAGAATGGACTACCCATACAATAGTCTCGATGAGATTTTGTTCTATATGTGGGTTCTGTTGAGGAATATTACCTGCAACTTCCAGAGGAACTTGTGCAGGACGTTTCAGAGGAAAACTATAACACATTTTAACATAAGAATGATCATACAACAGAATAAATGTCATATAAATATATAAACCCCATAAGAGAAAACTATAATTTTTAAAAGAAAAATACCAATACAAGACACTTACATCCCAAAATCTCATGGAATCTCGAGTCTCGTTACAACAATAGTGTTCCATGAACTTATCGTAGCATACCTCTCAAGTCCCCACAATCCTATCACTAGTTTAACTGACGTAACAAGACCTGAAATATTATGGACATACATATTATGATACAATGTTTTATTGAACCAACCTAGGTTACCATCAAACATAGAACCCAACCCGATCTATCACATACAAAAAGGGAATTCTCAATCCCTATGGGCTGGAGGCAAGCACCTGAGCTTCAAAAAACACAATAGAGGGAATGATTTCTCCTAACCAAAACCACCACATGAAATAAATATGTAAATAGAGAATAATATATAAGATGATGATGATATATATTCCATAAATATAAGGAAAAAAATGTAAACACCCAGATACTAGAGTGGCTAAAACTCTAAAGGACAATTTCAACTGCAATGGGCCCGAACCAAAAAAAATACTCCAAATGATGGCATAGAAGAAGTTCAACAATTTCACCATGAGCAACCCAACCTGCAAACATAAACCTCTCCCCTTGACAAGATCACCTTGCCTTTCCTTGAACTAGAAGGAAAATAATAGTCTACGAACCACTGAAGAGGTGTGCATGGTGTTATCTAATAGGCTCAGTAGGATCCCACCCAGGCCATCCAACAAAATCCTCTATATAATAATTCATGAATTATCATTTTATGTAAAAACATTTCATGATAAGTTATAAAAAAGTTTTATAGAAATCATGGAAATATTTTCCCTTTTTCCACAATTCTTATCAAATGATGGTATATCAATTTAGAAAGAACATTTTCCATATCATTTTTGATTAAGCATAAACATGCATATAAAGGCTGAATTTAGAAGCCAAGAAATTCAACATATAAGAACAAATATTACAACACCAAGGATTACTATAGGTCTTGGCCACAAACTACTTTTACAAAAATAATCATGTTCATAAATTGTAATCCTAGAACAATGTTCCTAGGAAGTAGGGGAACACCCCATGAGTAAACCCCCCAATATGTTAGTATTGATCGACTAGAACAATTGGCCCATGAAAATTGGAAATACCAAGATAAACATCCTCAATAATCACAAAACTATATATGATGGCTACAAGATAAATCGTCCACCTATGTACCCAAGTTAACCAATGTGCTCTTTTTTAAAATTCATTACAGTTCTTTGAAATTAATTTCAAAACCATTTCAAAAATTCAAATTTAATACATTGATAAGGAACATTGTCTTTCCATTTATCAATAACCAGGGACAAAAACTCTCTTTGAAAATTGTTCACAAACCACAAAAAAGATCATTCCAATTCTCTTTATATGTCCATTTATAAAGAAAGAAAAATCATGATTATTGAAATAGGGTATAGACAGAACCACCAACCTCAATACTCAGGTTGCACATGCTCGTAACAGAATAAAAAATAAATGAAACCCAAAAAATCAATAAAGTCCCTAGAATCAAATTCACATAAATATTGATTCAATTTAGAAGATAATGTATTGACCGAAAAGAGTAATATTTTATAACTCAATAAATAACTTCCTACAAACTATGACTAATGAAAGAAAATTCCCCCAGAACGAGATCACACAACTGATCTAGTATGAACCCTAGATGAATAGCCAACCATAGACCAACGAATCTATCGATGCTACCCAACGATGATACCATGATAAAAAACAATGAAGTGGAAAGGTCTCTTACCTTGACATATTCACTAAAACAATAATAAATACAATAATTTTAATTTATTTTAAAATTAAAAATACAATGGTACTTTTTAATTAGATTATTTAATGAAAAAAATTGACAATTTTTTTAAAAAATTTATTTTTCTTAATTCATTGAAAAATAAATGTTTCTTAAAACCCATAGAAATTATCCATATGATAATATTGTAATAATGAATTCAAAAATTTATTCATTTTATAAAATTAATTCTAAAAAATATTGAATAATTTAATTATATAATCTTCATAGAAAATAAAAAAAACCCTTCTTGAAGAAAACATATTTTTGAAAAATAAATTTTCTTTAATATAAACTGAGTAGATACTTATTGTTCATTAATTAATAAATTTTAGTTATAAAAATGTTATATATATTTTTCATAATGTGTAAATTCATATTCATACCTCTAATCTAATGGTTACTTTATTATTTTAAAATTTAAATAATAATGTTTTTAAAATATATGACAGTCCTCATAAAGATTGTTGTTGCGTGTTAAGAAATATATCAAGAATATTATTAGCTGAAACTAAATTTTCAAGGTGTTACAGTGATTTGGTGTAGTCCTTAACAATTTATAAAATATTTATTGGTATGAGGAATTGATTGTAATATTGCGATATATAAAATTATTCATTCTATAATATGAAATATATTTATTTTATTAAATCTGACTATTTAATTTTTTATTTAATTAATGGATTAATTTAATGATCATGTGATTAGTTATATAGAATTTTTTATTATTATTTACATCAAAACATATTATCCATTCTATTTTTATTATATGATAATATATTCTATATTTATTTTATTATTGAGTGTTTGGTATCACCCTTATTATGTTTATCTATCCCAAGGTTATGAAGAAAAGTATTCCATGTGATATTTATAGAATAATTTCTTGTGTCGAGAATTTAGGTGATATATTTAAGTCTTTTTATGTATTAATCAGTTACTAATTTAGTGTAAAAATATCTTTTTTATAAGAAATTCATTGTCTATATTAGTTAATTATGTACCATAATTTTCTAAAACACTCATCTTAAAAGGTCATTGAAATTAATGAAATATAATATTTTATTACATAAAATAATTTTGGGTTATTTAAACCATATATATCATATTTAGTATCATATCAGGGTTTATATTTATTTGGATATTAGTTTGTTATTGGTTTATTACAATTAAAGTGTTACAGACTTCTTTAAGGGCTGATTAATAACGTCTAAATAAAATTTCAATGATATAGAATAACCATTCTTATAGTTTGGGTTATGTTAAATATTTTTTTTTGGTATTAGGATGAGAGAATAAAAGAGAAAACCATATGTATAATACGTATTATTGGTTTAATTCCATAAATATTTTTCAATTATATAACATGTGGATTCTCTAACAATTAAATTCCTGTATAGATACAAGAAAGTGGATTATTCAGTGGAATATATTCACTAAGGGATAATCACCCTAAAAAATCTTTTTTTGTATCAAATATGTCATAGACCGGTTCATTGACATATTTCCTAAGACTACTCACCTCCCAATATTGTTTTGGGATATATGTATTAAATATAATAGAGTTGTTTACAAAAAATATATGATATTTGAATATAAAATGTTTTGATAATATTATAGAAAATGGCCATAACATAGATTGAACCATAGATATTAACATGGTATGTTATGGATAAATTTAAAAAATAACTTCTTTAAAGGTAATGTTTACATATTGTGAAATAATTTAATTTCTTAGGCCTCCTATTTTCTTTAATTATATAATTGATTTAGGAAGGGTAATCCAAGTAGATTGTGGATGTGATATAACATGCATTGATTATCCTAGGTAGTAATCAAAAGAGATAGGTGTTGGAGTTAAGAGTCATGTTATTATAATAAATAAACTATCAAAAACTATTATTAACAATTTTACCATTATTGAAATAAAAATAACAGAAAATAATATGCGGATTTAGTCTAATTGATGTTCAAGTGACAATGATGATGAATGAAAAAGTGTTCAATTTACCACATGTCATAAATTTGGAAGAATTACATAAGGAAATAATTTAGATTATCTAGAAATTTTATTTTTTTTGTAAAAATTTTAACACCTTGAGATTTTAAAGGAACACTATGTTTGTTAGCATATACAACACTGAAGACTAAGATTAAAAGAACCAAAAAATATTAGTAAAATATTATTATTTAAATATCATCATTATAACCAATATATTGAATTAGTGTTTATGAATGGTATTAAAAACATTATGAAGTATATATAATGTTTCTAATCAATATAAATTAATTTTTGAATGATTAGGAAATAATAAATCAGTTTTTAAAAACTGTTATTCTAAAATTGATTTTTATTTATTATTATGATAAAATATTATTTATTTTTTGGTATTTCAATGAAATTATATTTTATAATTAACAAATAATATCCATATTAATATAAATTGATTTTTTTTATTTTTTTGGGAAATATAAATTTTTCAATTAGTAGTAAAGAGTACCGATATTTGGAAAAAAATCATTTATTATATTTAATTAAATAATTTAAGAGTACCATAATTATTTTAATTTTATTTAAAAGTTACAAAAATATGATTTTGTTATATATAATCGAATTAATTACATTTAAATAATAATTATATTGGATTTAATCATATATTTATTTTTTGGCTTAAAACACATTTCAATGAAAATGAATAAAAATTGTAGAATGTTCTCCTATTTTAATTAAGAAATATAACCCCTAATGATAAACTATTAAAATTATATGTAATGATTATATATCTATATTATTTAATTTAAATATAAATAATTGTTATTATTATCATAGATTCAATACACGAACATGTTCTCTTTAAAAAATGTATTTTTTAAAATCATTTTCATCACCCATGATGGGTTTATTTCAATTTATATTCTAAATCATCTATGAATTTTATATGATAAAATGTATTAAAAATTTATAATAGGAATAATTTATATTATATAATATGTTTCACTAAATTATTTTTGATTAATGAATATTAAAAACTATAATGAAAATGGTTACTGTTGTAAAACATTAAAATGGTATCAGGGAAGAACTTCATATGTAATTTGGATAACAAGTATAAAATAGTTTTATTTTATGTGGTATATATGTGTAATGTAGTCATATATTCTTCAAAACAATATTTATCAATTTTGGAGGAACATGTAATGATTGTGACTTCCCATTGTTGAATTGTTTTTATTTTTTACAAAAATACAACTCCTCATCAAACAGGGAAGCACCTACCCTAAATTATTCACATATATAAGTCTATTTCCTTGACTAAAACCTGCACTAATATCTTCCAAAAATTATTATACACGTTCTAGGTCTTCTGGAATTCCCATAACATCAACCATAAAGTTTTTAATAAGAGATCCAAAGTAGGTTTTTCTAAGTTAAGGTAATCGCCTTCACCGAGTTTCTTAATTTTTAAATATTTTTATATTCACCTTAAATTATGTATTAAAAATTACAATATTATAACACGATTATCTCCAATAAAATATTTTTATTAATTATATTATATTATATTATATTTATCTTTCTTTTATTCCATAAAATGAGAAACAAAATAATCATTCATGTGTAAGACAGACTATCGGCTCATTAACAGATAAAATTTATTGTTCATAATCACCTCTCGAATTTTTTTACAGAGATGGAGTAATATTTTATATATTATTTTAATTACATATTAAAAATTCATTAAAACTGATATATCATATACTTTCAAAGATTACCATCCATTTTAAAATGATAACATATTTTGTGTGTATGGTGGGCTATGTCATTGTTTTGCGATGAAATTAATTTCGCATTACGTCAACACATGGATTTTATATATAAGATCATATGAAAATTAATATGATATTTATTATATAATTATCATAATATAATGTTAAAATAACACTTACCTTTTTAATAGAATTATCTATTAAAAATGGAAATGTTAATCATGGGTACGTACTCCCTACTGTCTCCATGATCGTTAAATAGTTCATTTTTCCTAATAATATTCCATCATTGGTTTTAAATTTTTAATTGTGGTATAGAAATTATAATTTTGTCATTATTTTTATTTTTTATATGATGAAACAATGACCCATTTGACCATTCTGAACACATTGATAATATTTTAATTTTATTATCCAAACATTCTGAAAACTCCAGACATACGTACAAATGATCATGTAATTAAATAAATCAATAAAATAAATGAATTAAATTATTAATGTTTATTGGATTAAACATATAAAATTTTATTATGAAAAAATAATTTATAGAAATTATTTATATTAGATACAAAATAAATAAATAAAAAATTATGTACATGAGGTAAAGGTATCATCTCAATACTACGTTCTTTAAAACACATTATATTTTTTTCATCTAATTTTTTATAAGTGGTTTATATAATGATAATATACATATTATATCATGAATACTATATATGTAACAATACATTATGTTGTAATTAATTTAATACATTTATGTTAGTTATGATTCAAATGTTACTAAAGTGGGATTGGTTTATGTTTCAATCCCATTCTAATAGGGATAGTTTATGTTTGAATTTGTACTGTAGGAAATTATGTAATCATTATTTAATAAAAAATTTAATTTTATTATCCTATATTAATTAATTAAATTATTATCTAATATTACCATTTTCTTCAATTTATTATATATAATTATTTAGAAAATATTGTTATGAAGAGTTGACATCACTTATCTCTTCAGTTGAAAATAAATTTTCTTCCATATACATGTTTTCTAAAAAAACTATGAATAATTTTATAATTCCCCAAAAATATTTATTAAACACATTTTTACCCATAATTAATTTTTACAATATGGTTTTAAATTAATTTTCTTTTCATACTCTGGCAGTGACCTTTTTTAAATATTGAAAACAATCTGAAGAAACATTTCTTCTAACTAATACCGCATGTATATAATTACCCACCATAATGACCAATCCTATATTTGATTATTACATTATAATTTTAAATGGTTATTTAAAATGAAATAATTTAAATAATAATTGGTATGTTTTTAGGTTTCTAATAAGTGATTTCCGTGTAAAATTTGTATTTTTCTCAATAAATATTATGTGTAATATTTTAAAGTTATTTTGGTTGATGAAGAGAATATTGATGTAATATATTATTTATAAGTTATTATATATTTCTATAACATATATACCTTTCTTATTATATCTTAATTGGATAGGGTATATATTATTTTATTTTCATCTCTAAAATCCATTCATTATGAAATTTATTTGGATTATTATATAAAAAAGGTTATGAAAACCAATAATTTTCATGAGTAATTATTATGAATATTCTTTACGGTTGATTTAATTTCTATAGAAAAATAATCATTAACATGTTATGATGGGTTTTAAAAAAATTCACTCCAATCGTTGGTTATTTTATTTGTATCATGATATGTTATGTATGAGATTATAGAGTAAACCTAATCCATTATAGGACATTTTCCACTATGAGATGTTGTCTAAAAATATATATTTGGCTTATATTCATGTCATGTTTTGTGTTTCTTAAATATTTGTTTTTAGTATAGGATATTATAATACCATTTAGTTTATGTTATTCTCCCTTGTGATTACTCTTTTTCAATCAATTTTATTATATCTTTCAATACCGTTGATTCATATGTTCTATTTCTTTATCATGATTATTCCCATACCAGTATTTTTTATGCTCCCTTTTTTATTTTTTTTAAAATAATACCATGCTATTTTAAAGGATTATAATGATTTAGGATCTCATTATAGTGAATAAAAAAAATAAGTTTTAATTAATCATAACATTGATGTATTATGAACCAACTCATCCAAAGTAACTAGTACCCACTATCATTGAAATTATAATTAATAGTTGTTTATATTAGGCATCATATAACAATACTTGTAAAAGGATTTGGTATATGTATTTTGAATCAATGAGATGTTTAGTAATTTTTTTTGGAAATTGTAATACAATAATTTACTGAGAACCCTAGGGATATGATGTAGGATAAAGATAAGTAAAAAATATATCCTAGAATTTGGTGAAGTATAGAGAGAGTGGGTCCTAAGAAATTACATTCCTTTCTTGATATAATATGTTTATGTGTATCTAACACAATTTTACCTCAATGTAAAATCACTAAAAGGGTACATTGATCTATAATCGATCATTATTTTGTGTATAAAAATTTCTATTTAAGAACTCCTAGTTTGACACACCCATGGTATATACTTTGGAAATTTTAAAAACTATTTATAAACCAGTATGAATGATATAAAGAAATTGTTAGTTTTGAAAATATAATAGTAAGTGTTTCCAAGGATATTGAATCCTAGAGACTCATAAGTCATGATATACTTATCATTTATAATTTATTCTCTAATGTTTTATAAGTTTCCTATTTTTAATGTCCATTAATTATTTTATTTTTTATTTTATTATTTTTAGTTATTGATGGACAATCATAGAAAGCATTCCGACAACAAATGTGATAGAAAATGTACTTATTTATCTAATGTTATACCTAACATACTGGGTGTATATTTTAGACATCTTGTGATCATTCCATGTGAGCTCTCTTGCATAAAAATTATCAATAAAAACATAGTTGAATTTTCAAATAAATCAAGGACTATAAGGATGGAATATCATGCATGGTCAAGTGTTATAAATGATAATGAAAAGATAATAAAATTTCCAACAAGTATAAAATGTTGGGAGATTTACTATGGGAAATTCCATAAAATAATTGGCTTATTATTTAATTTTATAAATAAAGGTATCAAAGAACCTAATTACAAAAGAAAAATGAAAATTCTGGTTAATAAGGAATAGGTAAATAAAGTTCAACCTTAGGAACCACTAGTTGTTAAGTTTTCTAGATTTGTGTAACATGGTCATTATTTGAAATAATTAGCTATTCCTAATTATTAATTACAATTTTCATATGTAATGAATATTATTGAAGTGGTATGACTGATGTTTTTATGTGTTTTATGTATAGAATCATGTAGTTGATGTATTTTTATCCATGATATATTGATTATAGGAATCCAGAAACATCTATATATTATTTTGTAATAATTTATCTATAAGTATTTTCTAGAATATTTTGAATGGTACTAGTGACCTAGAATTTTAATTTAATGGTATAATTTTTTTTAAAAAAAGTCACGATTAGGGAAAAAATAATTGATATATTATTTGTGTTGAGGTAATTATAGTCAATTAATATTAATTTTTTTCAAATAATATTTTAAATATATGATTTTCAGGATTAAAAAATGATTTAATGATTAATTCTATTTCAGGGATTTTCATTTTAATTTTTTCACATTATATGAAACAAATATATAAAGTATTAGAAAAAGGGTATCCTAGATGAAAGATGAAAACTCCTCATATTCAGTATGGTCGGGTGTCTTGAACCCTCAACTGAATAGTGACAAGGGTGCATCGCCCACCTATCACTGGTCTATGTATGTACTAGTGAGTATGACATTGTTTTTTCATAAATTATTTGTTGTATTTATTTTGATTTTGGAAAAATATTAATTGTCATATATTTTTTATTTTTTAGGATTTGGTGGTGATTAATTATATTTTGGAAAACATTTTTCTGGGTTATATATATATAAATATATAAATATATAAATTTGGATTATAGTAAATGAATATTTTCGATAATTTTTATTTTATTTTTTGAAATGTTTGTTGTAGGGTATGAGATAACATTTGAGTTTGAAACATTTATTAATGTTTAGGTTATTGTAGTAATTTAGTATATAAGGTTATTTATTTATGAAATAAATTATGTTAAACCTATGGATTTTTATTGAATATTAGATTTCAATATATTCATATTCATTTTGGGTTTTATATTACTTTGGTTTAAAAAGTTTTATAAATATTGAATGGATGAATATATTGATACTATATTGTAGATCTTATGATATATTAAAAGATAATTTTTGTGGTTTAGGTATAAATAAATTCGCATTGGATATTTATTCCTTATAGTAAATGGTGAGGTGAAATTGATCAATGTAGAATGGAATATTGTAATTGTTATTATTAAATAAAATGATATAAATTATGTAATGTCCTTTACCAGAAATACACTAAACTGGTGCTCTGATTCAGATCACAGCATGACCCAAAACGCACCTGTTCATATGTTAGAGGTTTTTGACTAATGTTGAGGGTCTTTTAATCCATGCGGGAAGATTATACACTCTATTTACAAAGTATTTTACAAATAATTATTTTTAAATAGAAAAAACAATATTTAATAACAAAAAAAATGCATAATCAATCATCTCTAAAAAATGGGAATAAAGAAAACACAAAAAATATTATTCCATTTAATACTAGTAGTTTTATAGTGGTAGGAATCTCAAAATAAATACAACTTCTAAATACAAAAAAATGGTTTTAACCCCATGCATAAATCCTCATACATGCACCTTAGAAGCCTAAATCAACTTCCATACACATGGACATTCCCCTTATCCTAACTTAAAACCATGAAATCTTATTGGGTACCAAATTTCAGTAAGATAAGGGCGTGGAAACAACTCAGTAGGCCACCACCAAAAATGTCTACAAAATATCCATTCGAAATAGATATTTGAAGAAAATGTTAAATAAACGACATGTAAATGAAGGAATACTTGGCTTCCATTAGTTAACAATATTTTCTATCACAATTTCTATCTTTAGTATTACAATAATCATTTTAATCATCTTAATTTCTTTATTCATTATCAACATGTGTTCCATGGGATAGGAATTTACATTATTCACATAAATGTTTAAGGCATTAATTACTTTTCCTAAGGTAATAAGTTAATTCCCTATATCACTAGGGATAATAAAATCACAAAAAATAAACAAACTATCCTCACTTCAAACCCACATTTTAGGTGGAATAAAAGAACTAGGGGAATAGAGCTTCCCTATTACCCTAACCCATTAATTTTTTGGTGGAGTTTGGAGGCTCATTCATACTCTACATATGGGTATAGAACCCCAATAAATACCCCACACTAGTAATTCATGGGTAGAAAATTTATTTACATATATAAAAAATATATGAAATCACAAAACATTCATAATAAATATGCATATCAATTACAACCCACAACAAACATCATGGGTATTAATATCCTAACATAACCCATTAAAACATTTACCAGTTACACTACATAGCCTTGTTTTCTTGAATACACAATATCATTCCCTGACCCCATGGGGACATTTAATAACTCTCTTGTAAATCCATTTAACATATTTATCAATTCATAATAAATTTCAAATTTACCATGTTCAACATTTCATATATATTTTACTTCTTAGGCACCTTGACATATTTCACATGTCATTTGAAACATCCCACTTTAACCAAATTAATCCATCATCAAGTTTTGCTAGAAAACCCCTTAATCAAAACTAAAAACAAATTACAAACACCAATATTCAATTATAGATTCAACTATACATATGAACATGTTCAATAAGGGATATATGTTATCATACATCAATTCCACCCTTGTTATTTCCAATTACTAGGTTCTAGAATGTTGATGCACCACATGGGTGTCCCTAAAACATATTATTCAACCTTGTCACACCCCTTGGGGATTATGTGGGGATCAATTCACCAATTATAAACCCTTTTTACCAAATCTAACCAAATTAATTAATTTCACAATAAGAGGGAACCATGAATGAATCTAAGAATACAAAAATCAACCCAAAAAATATGGGATATATTTTATAGGCCACCTACCATGAATCAAATGATGCACTCCCTCCCAATGATGTACTTATAACCAAATTCAAACACCACATAAAGTATAAACCTATATTCCACAATAAAAATATATTTTTAGGGATTTTGAAGATGATTTACCACGTTACAAGCCTTAATCTGAAATGAAGATGAATAGATATGATTATACATATCCAGAGCATCAATCAATAACCAGTAGTGCACCACACATCCCAGAAACGAGGGAGATATATACTTGGGTAATCATGAAGGTTTTGGGTTATCCCTTAGGATAGAGATAGGATAATGAAAATAATAATCTAGTGGAGATATAAAAAAAAGGGCTGAAAAAAATGTAATTTTTCCAACTTTTAATGGGGAGAACAATTTAGCCATATATTTTTCCATATCATGTAGAAACTAGGATATAAACACTACCTATGAGAGGATGGGTCACATGGTATCTTGGAGAGCTTACAGAGTTTATAAATCTATGTGCCAACAGTGAAGAATGCCTTTGTCTAAGGCTGTACAGTTTCCCTGGGAAGGCTGTATGATTTACTTAATCATATACTAATTGAGTGCCTTGAAAAGTTTCACCTATTTTTTTATCCTTTCGTGTCCCAAAACCTTGAATCATTGATGTGGACATTTATAATCATATAAGAACTTTTAATTAACCTAAAAATAGATCCAAAACAGAATGTAAACAAGGACAGACCTCTATAAATTATGGGATGTTACAACCTTCCCAACTTATGATAGCGCATCCTTAAGCCACATTCTCAAGCATCACTCAGCCTTTGAAGCAAATAAATCGGGACACTGGTCATATATTTCTGATTACCACTCAAATTTGATACCATTGTTGAAAATATTTAATGTGGTTCTACCAAATGTGAGAAATCCTTGAAAAATATTTGGAAATAACATTCCAATCCTACAATTCTCTACACATCGGAATCATTCATTGGATCCTCCAAAGATACAAATACTTGCATATTCTGAGTATCGATCGACACACCGTCCTCTAAAATAATGTTACCTATGAAATGAACATTATCAATTCAGAAATGAAATATGGATAGCGTGGAATATATCCTATTCCATAATAATGTAATCAATAATATTTAATGATGTTTGGCATGATCGTCTAGAGATTTAGATTATTCCATGTTTTCATCTATTAAGACATTTACAAAATAGTCTAGATATGGGTGGATATTTTGATTCATTCGAGCCATAAACACTACCAGTGCCTTGGTCTATCAAAATGACATCACCAAAAACTCTTACAGTCCATACCCAATACTGAAAGAAGTCTTTGGTTCATCAGAAGGCCGTACCCTTACCTGGATATATCCTAATCATAGATTCATTTTTCAATACACTAAATCACCTCTCAGTTGATTAATGCGATCTTCAATTCTTATAAGAGGGGTTCTATTTTTGACCACCATCTTATTCAAATATCAATAATAAAAACCAAACCTCATTTATCTATTATCCTGATTGAAAAAAATTGTAGATCCCCATGGGAACAAACAAGTATGAATAAATATTTAATTATCCAACTCATTTAAATATGTTTTGTGCTCCTAGAGTTCTGTTAGTGGCATTGTATACGGTGTAATGTAATATTTATCCACTCCCTGATGCTACTCTATTATGAACTCAACATCTTTCTTAGATATTAACCCCAATAGGTCCATTGAAAACACATCTTGTAACAAATCCACCATAGTAGAAAAAACAATATCTGTTAATTCCCCATCACTGGGCATTAGACAACTAACATAGTCTGTGAGTTCTCCCAATTTGCTAGAAAAATATCTATGACTAGTTTACTAAAACATCCCACTCACCACGATGGAAATTAGTGCCTCTCTCATTATATGTGAATGTTACTCAATGACTGTATCAATCGATATAGTCCTATTACAACACAAACAAACGATTTCTGAAAATATTTTCTAAACATGGCATGTCAAGGAAAAATATGTTCCACATAAAATGTTACCTTCCATCCTCTAATGAAAAACCCTTACACTATTTGATATCATCCCCTAAAATCTCCAATAGTGTACCAATTGACATAACACCATAATTATGTCCCACTTCTAGGACCAACACAACTAAAAACTGAGTAGAGATAAAAGAGTTTGTGGATCTTATGAACAATAATAAATTGGAAAGCGTGGAATCTAAAAGGATCATACCTTAAATAATATATGGTCAATCATCACAACCACCAACTGTGGAATGAACTACATGACACTATCCTATACATCTACCCTGGCCTCTGACCTATTTAGATAGCACTCCACTACCCAATTGGTTCTGATGTTCACTCATTAGGTCCTATGTATTCTTCCTCTACAATTATGACTAATCGATCTCCAACTTCCTTCTAGATATTTGGTAATATAACCCTTTCCCACACTAAATGTCTTCCTCTTACCTCCATACATACCCAACAATTATGGCTTACAATATATCCTTTTTTCGTGTGCCAACCTTTCGCACGACTGTAACTCAATTGGTCATAATGGAAAATGACCACAGATGTGCCTCGTCCCACCACACTGATAAAAAAAATCTGATCACTACTATGATAGCCTGACCCGCTCTCCTGAATTATTTTCACACTTTCAGAATAATGGAAAATATCATAACAACACTTCCCCTACCTTATAAGAAACACCACTCATTTTTCCAACTAATTTCATTGATAAATTACCTAAAGGTCCCTTCAGGTTCCTTTCCATGATATGGTCCTGATCCACTACCAATAAATACATATTTAAAAGGAATATTTACATATGGTACCGTATCTCCTGTCTAATCAATTCCTAGAAATGTTTCACTATAGCTTCATTGTATCTCACCAGTAGTGTAATAAAGTAATGTTGGTCTGTGAAATGGGTAGCGTAATCCATCACTAACATAACCATATGGACCAGACTCTTAAACACCACATCATTGTCTTGCATAAATTTTTTTGGAATGAAAATTTCTATGATATTTTCTTAGAAATACTTCCAATCCATTATTTCATCCCACTAAGTCTAAACTGTAATTCCCCCATAAATTTTTTTCATGGACTTGGAATATATAGTTTCCTAATTAGGCTCTCATCCTAGAAGAAGTATCCAAATGGTTAAGAATTGACTGGATAGACTCTATCCATAACCCAACTAACTTTGGCCCACCCTCTTTAGTAATGGACAGAGGCAGCTGTATATCAAGATCTTTATTCATCTTGAACATACTCATCACAACCCATAGGTCATGTTTAAACATCCACATGAAATCAGAAAATTTCTCTTCCCTATTACATTGAATAACTGGGTCCATAGGCTCCACTACCAAGGGAGTATTAATGAAAACATCCACATGTCTCCCTATAGACACACATCATCATGTTGTAATTTCAATACAATATCGAAAACATTATTTAGAACACATAAAAAAATGATGTCATAGTTCATATAAAGAGAGTATCTCTCTAAATTCCATAAATGATCCCATTTATATTCACTATCCCAAGGGATATCATCACACTTTGAACACTACCCCTACTACACATTCACATGTCACAATTAATATAGTGTAAATAAATTTTCATACTAGTGGTCTTCCACTAAAAACCTTTTCAATGTATTTCCACACTCACAATGTAACACCACATCCAATTTAACTCATTTAAAACCCTTCATCAAACATAAATCTACAACCACTATTTGAAAATTTTCGCCTTATCCCCCATTTTCAAATTTTTATTAAGAACAATTTTTTTGTATTCTAATGATGTTTAATGAATTCACCCTTTAATGAAACACACACCCATTCTATGGGTACCTATGATAATGCATGTATCCTATAACCCTATGTACCTAAAATTATGCCTAAATGTACAATATCATGTCATTATGACTATGGAATAATATCAAAAAATAGTCATATAACATAACAATTGCATCAACCAAAGGTAAAATATCATCAAATTAAACATTGCACATAAAAAATAAAAATTACCACATTTAGTGACTTGGTTTTTCCCTCATGCATGGGTTAGATACTACCTAGAATGAGCTCATTACCAATCCATGAAAAATCATAATATCAATTCTACCACCAAGAATAGTATGTATGTTGAAAATAACTACTCTTATAGGACGTTGTAACTTCCTTGACTCAAAATCCACTAAACCAGTGCTCCGAGTAGGGTCTCCACATGACCTCATATGTGCCTCCACATAATCTAGAGGTTTTCAACTAATAGAAAGGGTCTTTTAAGACACATGGTGAGACTATAATTTCTTTTCCAGAGTAATCCAAAGAAGATATAAATTTAAATATAATAAAAAATTTGTTTCAACCAATGAACATGAATAATTTTAAATATGTAAAAATAGGTTATAAAACACAGACGAAAAATATTTATTCCATGTCATGATAGATATTTAACAAGTGAAGGAAACCCAAAATAAAGGCAATACATGAATCAAAAAATGGTCATGAATCCCAGTCTATAACATCATCCTTGTACTTCCCATTCTTAACTCAACTCCCAAACATATGACCTTTGCCCTTATCCTGACTTGCAATCAAGAAATTTTCTCTGGTACCCAATTGAATCCCGAGTAAGTTGTGATTACAATTTAGTAGGCCACTACCAATGGTGTTAAAAAAATTATTGTCTAAGAACATAATTCATGGAAATACTAAATAAATAAAATTTAAACAAATGAAAACCTGGGTTCTATTAGTTAGAAATATTTACTTTCACCATTTCTAATCTCAGTACCATTTTTATAATATGCATCATCTTAATTAATAAATCCATTATGAAGATCTGTTCTATGGTTTAGGCTCTTATTTGATTAATATAATGGGTTAAGTCATTCATCAGTATGCATAAAGGAATAAGTCAAGTCCCTATATCTTTAGGGATAATTATATCACAAAAAACACATTATCCTCACCTTGAAGCCTCAATCTATGTGGAATTCAACTGTTTGGGGAATGAGGCTCCATACCCTTCCCTTAAATGTGCATTGCGGGGGGGGGGGGGGGGGGGGGAGTTTGAAGCATCATTATTACTCGACCCATGGGCGTACAACATCATTCAATACCCCCACACAGCCAAGCCATGTTAAAATGTTATATTTATATATATATATCAACCACATACTCTATGAAAAACCATTCATAATCAATGTGAATATTAATAATAATAAAAAAACAACATGGGAATTAATATCATGCCACAACCGATTAACACATTTAACATTAACACTATATAACAAATTCAGCCAAAATTTCCATTCTCATTCCCCAGCCCATTTGGCATATTCGATAACTCTATTATTAATCGATCTAACATATTTCTTAATTCACATGCCATTTTCAATTTTCCATGTTAAACATTTCATATATACTATCCTTCTTAGGAACTTATATGTATTTCACAAGCCGTTTGACATATTCCCACTTTAACCCAATTAACAAAATTTCATTTTATGCCAAAAAACCCCTTAGCCCAAAATCCAAACTTGGTACAACAACCAATATTCAATTTTTGATTTAGGTAAACATATTAACATGTTATAAAAGGGTTATATGTTATCAAATATCAACTCCACCATTGGAATTTCCAATTCTAATGTCCAAGAATGTCAGTGCACCTAATAGGAGGCCCAAAAACGTTTTATTCAACCTCAATGCATCCCATATGGATTGTAAGGGGTTCAATTTATTATTTATATACCAATTTTTAAAATATAATTGAAGGTATCAAAACAAAAATAATTGATAACCATGAATGCATACAAACATGAACAAATCCACACAACAACTATGAGATCTAACTTGTAGACCGTCTACCTCAAATCTCATGATGATCACACTCCCAAAACTAGCTTTAAATCCATATTCAAACACCAATTGAAAACAAAACCAATTTTACAATAGAGAAATAGTTATTTATATATTCATAATAATATTTTCTATTTTACAGGCCCTAATATAAAAAAACAATAAATGAGAGGATTATACTTACTTGGAGCTTTTATCCCTAAGAAACGACGCTCCAAACGACCAAGAAACGTGGGAGATCAGTCATTGGGAGATCATGATGTTTTTGGTTTTTCATTAGTATTGGAGGTAGGATAAAGGAAAGAAAATGTGTTTTGAGCCATAAAAACATCGAGATAGAAAACATTTACCTTTTCCAACTTTTAATGGCACGAATGCTTTAGCTATGAAGTTTTTGAAACCATGCGCAAAATGTCTTCCAGTAACTTCAAGAGGGTGGACAAGTTGAATAGTTAGCTTGGGAAATACACATGGTTTATCAAACCATGTTCCAACTGTGTTGAATGTATTAGTCTATGGTTGTAGAGTTTTTATTATATGGTTTTCCAATTTACATAATCACGTGATAAATTTGAGCTTTTAAAAATTTGGCATGGTTTTCCTTCCATTTATATCTCAAAAAACTAGAACACCCAATAGTCAACTCATAATATTGAGAAAAAAATCATTAACCAAAAAAAGAGTTCAAAACCAAAATTTACACCAGTGTTTACCTCCATGAAGTCCAAGATCATACAATTTATATTGTATGGTGTCCTATATCGTGATAGTAAAGGAATATAACCCAAATATATGAAAAAGATATTGATTTTTTTTCAAATTAGAATTTTTTTATTAATTAATTTTCTTTTAATTAAAAAAAATTATAGTTTTTTTGGTTGTTAGAATTTTACTGATTATTCAATTTATTTTTATTAGTGATAACTATCACTCTCTATGATTATTTATTATTTTAATCCATGAATTTTTTTCAATTCACATAAATTTTTTTCTTATTTGAAACATATTTCTCTTTTATTATAAATGACGTTCATATTTTCCTTTCCTTATTTTAAGAGGAATATTTTAAACACTTTTTACGATTTGAGTTTTCCATAAAGGAAATTATAAAATGTTGAAATAAGGACTTTTGAGATAAATATTAAAATTCCAAGGATAAAAATTATTTAAGTGTGGT
This sequence comes from Viscum album, assembly GCA_963277665.1. NCBI lineage: Eukaryota > Viridiplantae > Streptophyta > Magnoliopsida > Santalales > Viscaceae > Viscum > Viscum album. The sequence continues at coordinate 48,243,912 of OY728148.1, forward strand.
AGAATGTAACACCTAAAGAAATTAAAATAATACAATGTTCAATAGTGTACACAACATGCAACACTGAGATTAAATTGAACCGAAAAATATTTCTAAAATAATATTATTTAATTATAACCATTAAAACATAGCCATTAAATTAAAAGGTATAAATATGATTAAATACATTATGTAATAGATAAATTTTTTCTAATAAATATAAATGTATTTATAACTACTTAGGAAATAATAACTCATTTTTTAAAAATATTTTTTCAAAATATAATTTTTATAGGTTTTTGTGAGAGAAATATTATAATTAATATTCAAAAATTTATAAGTGTTATTTAAAATAAATAACTTAATTTTATAAACCAAAATATAGATATTAACAGTGTCTAATTTTGGGATTTTTTTTGAAAATATTGATCATTTTGTGAAATGTGAAAATAAATTTTTTCGTAAAATGTGGATTTAATTTAATAAAATAAGTAATTAAAAAGTATAATTATTATTTTATTTAAATTTATAGTAAAATAAATTATATTAAGAAATATATATTCCAATTAATTACCTTTCAATCTCTTTTATATTGTATTTTTGTATATGTTTATTTTGTTTCTTAAAACACATTTTCAAAAAAATAATTTGTAAGGTCATAAGGATCATCAATTTTATTTAATTAAAATAACCCTTTAGGATGAATGATTTAAATTAAATGGATTGATTGTATATATATATATATATGAATTTATATTCATATAATGATGATTTAAATTCTAATAGTTACGATACAAATATATTTTCCTTCAAAAGTGCATATTTAAGGAAAAACACATTATCACACATGAAGACATATTTTAAATAAAACTATGACACATATATGATTTAAATAAGATATACTCGATAAATTTTTTTATAATAATTATTAATATTATATTATAAGGCCAACTTATTTTTTTTAATAATAAATTGAAAATAAAGTAAAAATGTAATTATTGTGGTAAAAAATTAAATTGGTAAAAGTGAGTAACATTTGTGTTAAAGAGAATAAAAGGGTAAAACAAGTATATTTTTATATGTGTTTCTCATCATCTTCACTTCTCCACTTGATGGTTTATTTATTTTTAGGAACATATCAATGAAGTGACATCCCAATATTGAAAAGGGTTTTCTATTAACAATGATGACACTAATCATCAATTACAAAAGGGAACACCCACCCCTCACTTATTCACTCTTCTAAAAAAATATTGGATAAAAAAACCTGAAAGAATATCTCCCAAAAATATTTATTGATATTATAGATTTTTTTATCTTCTCGAAATACCAACCGTAGGAAAATAAATATCCGATCCATAGGAGGCTCTTCTATGTGATGATAATCGTCTTCAATGAGCTCCTTCATTTTTTCAAAAATATATATTTCATCATTAAATTATTTATAAAAAAGTATAGTATAATAACAAAAATATATAGTATAGAATTATATTTTATTATATTTATAGCATAATATGTGTATATATCATCTTCCATCAAATGTGAAACAAAACCATTGTTTATTTGTACAACAAACCACCGCTTCATGAACATATGTAATTAATGTTAAATCATCACATTTCCATGATATTTATGATGATAGATTTCATTTTTATAAATAATAACAATAAATTATTTATCATTATGATAAATTATTATGTATTATACATTCATAGCATACAATACTTTAAAAAATGATAATGTCTTTTGTGGGTAATAGATTACGCCACCTCACGAAGCGATGCGATTCATTAATTTTGACCTCATCACATGGATATTATATATATGTGTATTATAAGAAATAAATTTATATTTAGGATATAATTATAAAAATATTATGAGAAAATTACACTTATCTTATTTCCATCACGATTGTTGAAAAATTGAAATGTTACTAATCCGTACTTAAGACCAACCACATCATTGATCGTAACATTGATTATTTTTCATCACTGTATTTAATTATTAGATTAATATGTAAAATTGATTTTTAAAAATTATAATTATGTAAGTATTATTATACTTTATCATATGGAATAATGTATCCTTATTCCATGGTTAACACACCAATTCAATTTTAAAACTATAAACCCAGCTTCTTCAAAACACCCTTTCATGAAAAAATATTTAATTATACACATATTTAAAATAAATGATGTAAATGGTTTAAGAATAAGTGATTAATCAGGGAAATTTTTTAGGAAAAATACTGATATATGTTTATTATACATGAGAAAAAATACATGCATGGAAAAGTTTAAATTTGAGGTAAGGGTTTTGTCTCAAAACATACTTCTTAAAGACGCATGTTTTTTTATACAACAATTTTTTTTAATGTTGTTTAGACTAACCATTTAAAATATTATCATTAATAAGTAATAATAATTTATAATTTGTTTTATAATTCATTTATTTTATTCATTGTTTTTATTTTTCAAATGTAAAAAAATTGGTCTGGATTCGTGTTTCAATCCCATTTTAATTGGTATTTTATATTTGTGAATTTATGTTTTAGGAAAATAGTAGATCAGATTATAATTAAAAAATTAAATTAAATTATAAAATTAATATTTTAAAAAATAAATTAAAATAACTATTTCCACCCATTGGTACTTAATATTATTGACAATGTTTTTAATAATATTTGTCTTTATTTATATTAACAGTTGAAAATATTTCATCTTTCCTATACATGTTATCTTATACTATTCTGATAAATAATTTCAACATTCAAAAATATATTTGAGAATGAAATGTTACCCATGCTATAAATTTTAAAAAATGTTTTTAAATGAATCTTCTTTCCCTTTTCATAATGAGGCAACTTTTCTTCACTTTTTTTACAACTGTGCGAAAGGAATGATTTATTTAACTTACACCATAAGTAAAAAATTACACATGACCATGACTACAAATAAAATTTGATGATACATTTCTAATTTATATCCTTATCTTTTTAAATAAAATGGTTATTATAATATTATGAAATTTTTTATATTTTAATGAAATGGATTCAATTTAAAAAGGATATATTACTCAAGAAATATTCATTTATTATATTTTAAAAACAATTTCATCAATGAACAATACCTTAAATTTTATGTATATCTTCTATGTTATATATATATCTCTTTAAAAAATATATATTCCTTACGTATTCTCCCTTATATTGTTGAGGTAATACATGCCTTATGTTTTTATATCAAAAAGAAATCATTATGAAATTTCATTTGATTATGATATGAGACAAGATCATGAAAACCATTTATCTTCATGGTTAATTAACTAATTTTTCCCTGGGATTGATTTCCTTTTTTAGAGTACATAATCGTGATAATGTTATGATGTCCTCACTGAGATAGAACTCCAATACATAGGGTAAAATTTTTAGTCTCATGAGATTTCATGTATATGATTAGGGCGTAATCCTAATCCATTATGGGACTATAACCACCCTGAAACATTTTCTATGAAGATATCATTGACCTCCTGTTTATGCCCTATTTTTTTTATTTCCATATGTCCAATGATACAATGATGTTATGATATAATGTTAATTATGTTTTGAAATCATGTGATTACTCTTGATCATTCTCTTTTATTATATCTTGTTATACAATTGACTCACATGTTATGTTTTGTTTTCTGGTTTTATCCATTACTGGGATTTTTATATCACCCCCTTTATTTATATTTTCCATTGGTCACACAATGTATTTTTCTTAGGTCAAAATGATTTATGATCTCATTATGGAGTATAAAATAATGATTTTGTATTTTATAATAACATTATTTATAATGAAGCATGTATTCCAAATATAGTAGGAAATAAGATACAAGTGGTTATAATTAATTGATTTTTATGTTTAAAATCACGTTATATTATATAAAAAAGAATTTGGTCTCAATAAGATCAGATAATAATGGAAAAAATTTCTCGAGGAAAACGATGGGATTAGTTAATACACTGAATAAAATAAGTGAATTATACATGTCAATTCCATAACCTAAAGAATTACATTGATACTAGACCTATTAAACCTTCTATAGCATGGGAAAAATGTGGTTCCTATGAAATGATAACCAGAAATTGAGAGAATAATAACAAGAGTACACTTATTCCCTACACCAGAGTTGTATATGATTTTTTGGATTTTGGATCTATGAAATCAAGTATGCATAAGATGATTTATATGATCACATAATCACTAACCCAATGACTTAGCAATGCATTATAAAATGAAAAATAGAGATTATATGATTTTTATATTTTTTTGTTGTTTTTTGGAATGTCCCTCATGAAAATAAAATTATAATTAATTTTAGATGCATATAATAAATATTTTTAAAATTATTAAATCTCTTTAAATAGAGGAAAAAGTAATTTTCAAAGCAAGAAATTAAAATTTCACATTAAACTATTATATTATACTGATGAAAAGATGATTATGAAAACCCTTTTGAATAAAAATCAACAATATGGGTCATAACACAAAATTAAGAGGGACACTTTTATTAAATTTTTGTAAAAGAAGGAATATTAGGTCTATAGGTATCAATATTTAATATATGAGAAAATCATATTATGAAAATTTTTTGTTGCTAAAATATTATTAGTTTTTATTGTGTGAGATTTTTATATTTTATGTGTCCCCATTCGATACTATAATCATTATTTAATAATAGAAATTTTGATGCTTAAATATATTTAGTGTGGATAATTTTTCTTTATTATTTTCAAATAAATAATTATTTTTTAAATAGATACTATATCAAATAGCTTATTTCACATGTATCACCAAACTAAAATTAAATAGTGAATCATATTAAGAATATAATATATTTTCTTTTAAATGAGACCATTATTATATATCTATTGAATAAGTGGGTTTAAATAGAAGTATATGAGTAATTAATTTGATGTATAATGAGAATAGAGAGGTTATGTTAATAATAATAAATGATTCATTAAATTTTAATTACTATGTAATGAATATGATCAATTTATAATAAAAAATATATTTTCATAAAAACATATTTTTAAGTGCTATATAATTTTTATAGTAACAATATATATTAGTTTTTAATGATGATTAAATATATTGTTTATGTGAATAATATATTAACACAAATTTTGTATGTTTTGGTTTTTCAATAAGAAAAATAAAAACTAAAATCCAAAATATTTGTTTTCCTATTTAAAAAATTTTCTTACAGTTTATATTTCCTTTTATGAGTTAAATAATTATATTTTAGAAAATTAATTCAAAAAATTTATCTTTTTTTGTGATTAAAGATTACAAAATTATCCTAAGTGGAATTTTTGAATTTTTTTTGAAATAATTGACATGCCAGATTATATAAAAAAATACATTTTATTCATATACTGTGGTTTTTATGAATTTATCAAGAGGTAATTCAGAAAATATATATTTGTTATTATATGAAATAAAATATATTTAATAGTTAAAATTATAAATTTTTAGACATAATTTATAATTTATAAAACCCATGTTTAATATTTTGGAACATAAATATTTTTTTTCAATAAAACTATTTTTAGTTTGTTTCATCAAAATAATTATCCCGAAGAAGAAATTTTGTTTTGGATTGTCTAAAAAACTTTATAAATATTATTTTTATAATTATATACAAATTAATTTATTTTAAATAAAAAACATTTATAATTTTAAGATAATAATAATAATTAATATGAAAAATAATATTTTTTTTCTAAATATATGTTTTACACGTGGTGTCTACTAATTTAAAAATATAATTTTATGATCCATATAACATTTTTGAAATAATTGTTTTATTTAGAATTATTATTTCCAAATTGTGTAAAAATGTCCAATTTTAATCTAATATTAGTTTACTTGAAGAAAAATTCCTTACCATGGTAAAAATAAAAAATGGTTAAAGAAAAAAACTTATGTGTAAAATTATTAGAAACATGTTATAAAAATGTTACAAATGGTATTAATGAGGGTTTATCAATTCTAAACCTAACCCCACTCCATTATTTTTCATTATTAGATCCATTTGACTCTTGATTAATGGCTACACCTTTTATATTTGGTTAAAAAAATTCCACTCCCTCTACTTATTTAAAGATCCTTAACCACCACATATCTCCAAACAACCAACATAACTTCATTGATTTCCAAAAAAAACATTACTTTGGAAAAAAATTTATATTATATAAATTATTTTTCTTCAAATTACATATTAATTATATTCATATTTGAATAAATATATATTCCTAAACTTTTGATTTGTTTTTTTGGTTACAAGTTTCATAATAAAATAAACATATAAAGTATTTTATGTATTATCATCAAATAAAATGGTTATTGAATTTTGATAATATTGATTATAAAAAAATAAAATTCCCCTGGACATAGTCTTGTAATTATGTAAGAAAAAGGTTGTTACACTAAAACATATCTTCTTGATTATTAATTTTGAAATTTCAATGAAATTAACAAGAAAAATAATTTTTTAAAATTTATAAAATAATTTTATAGTATTATAATTTAAAAAAAATTCAATATAAACATAGAAAATTAGTATCTTAGAATGAAATTACATTTAAAAAAAATATAGTTTTGTAATTTTACACACTGTATACTCGATATTGAAATAACCATGTTTTTTATAAAAATTAATAAAAATTATATTTTAATGAAAAATTTAATTAATTTATTTAACCAAATTATTGAAATTGTCATAAGATGACATTTTTAATATTTATGAAAAAAATTGTAGAAAAAGTATAAAATACAGTTTTATGGGTACCACTATTTTGATGAAATATTTTCTAAAAAACAATTACATAAATTTTTATGAAATATTTTCATCAAGAAAAAACATAATTTAATGAGTATATTAATTATTTTAAAAATTTCAATTTTAATTTATAAAATTTTTCTTGGGATTTTGGAACATTATATTGATTTTAAATAAAAAAAATTATTTTAGATTTCTATGAATTAAATAAAGAGGTTGGAATCTCTAATTATATTTTAGTCTAATTAAATTATTCAAAAATCCAACTTTTATAATTAATTATCTATAAATTTAATTATAATTGATTGCATCCATAATTTTTTTTCTTTAATATTAAAATAAAATTATTTTAACCCTATAATAACTCCCTCCTCATGTTTAAATACCCAACCATTCCCCCATAATACACCACAATAATGTCATCGATAATGAATCCACTATCAATTCCATTTTCAATAGTCTTTTAATGATGTATATATGGTTTTATGGTGTCCCTATAAAACATTATGAATATTTATAGTATTGTAATGGTATTATCCAGTCTATTTTTTATTTAAGTACTTCCTTTATTATAAGACTTTTGATTTCCCAATGATTATGTTTCTATATGGTCATAGACGTCATGTGCTAAAAAAATTATTTCCTATAAAAAATATACTACCCCTCTATCTCATTAATCCCTTTAATGATTTTAATGTGCACCCATTATGATTTAAAAATTTATATTTCTTTTTTAATTCCATACCATTTTGTTGTTATTTACCATCACTATTTTCATTCATTGGAATTCACCTATATATAAATATCGTTCTATTATTAGATAATTTGATCTATAAAACCAACCTTCTCTAATAATAGGATTGAAATAATAATTTTTTTTACGAAATATGATCATTCTAGAATATGAAAAGTTTGAAATGTGAAGAGTGAAATGTGATGGCACCCTAAACCATTTTTTAATATTTACATGTTAGAAAATTCAATTCATTATGCATAGGTTTATAACTTATAAAAACTATGATATGATGTCTTAGTGGTTACGCTCAACCTGTAATTATGATTTAATATTGTTTAACCTTGATATATACATATGACTTCACATTTTTGGTTGTTTCATCACACCTATGATATCAATATTTCATGATATAAATCTCTCATTGAATAGTTTTATTTGAGTATGTATGATAATAACCACATTATTGTTTCATGTTATTCCTCTTCACCCACATGTATTAATTAACATAAAGATATTATTTTATTATTCTATTAGTAGGATTTATATCTCACCCTATATTTTTATGTACATAGGTTATCCCTTGAATCATTAATAATTTGAAGGAAACTAGGATCACACTATGATTTTTTTAAATAACAATATTTTTTTAATTTATTTGGATGGTTTTAATATATTTTTCCCCAAAAAAATAGACCTATAAATATTATAGTATTTTATAATATGGGTCATTATGTTTAGAATCATAAAAGAAAATGTATTATAAATAGAATATTTTATAGATTCTATCAAAAGAAGTCTAGTTTTTAGGGTATTTGAAATAGTGAACACTACATAAATCCCATAGAGTATGTTTAAGTATTAAAACATACTAATGATTGGAATTGTTGGAGGTGTGTGGTTTTCCATTTAATGAGATCCCTATCTGGATCCAGACAAGTTGATGCTGACACTATCATAGTGTCTCCTTGGGGTAATAACTTTGTAAACTGTGGATTGGGTATTAACTCTTTATAACCTAGTACATGACAAGGACGCCTAACTACAAAACATGTTTGACAGTCACAATGAATGTGATATAGATAATTCATATTATATTTACTAACCATTATGATATATTTTAATATATTTTCTGAATATTTAATAATAAATAGACCAATAAAAACATGTATTGATACATAGTTGTTCATATGATAATGTATCTTTGTCATTCATTTTATATTATGTAGTTTCCTTTCTAATTTACTCCCAAATCACAACCCCAAAATTCCAGTTATTAAATAGTAATTAGAAATTTGGGGAATCCTATAAATAAAATATTTAAATGGAAAATTTGGGGATTTTTATAATGAAATTCCTAGTATGATTGGAGTTGGATTTGAGAACCATATAAAAGTAATAATTCTATTCTAGAAAATTATGAGTTGTAAAATTAATCACATATAATTATATATTTCTCATAAGGAAAAATGTAATTCAATTTAATCATTTATGTGATAAAGGTATCATTATTATTTAAGATTTTACAATTCCTTAGATAGAGAGGAATTAATTAACCCTATTCAAAGAATTTTATTTTTCCTCTACTGATCTATATAAGAAAAAGTCTCTTTTCCAGCTATCTAAAAAATTGATAATTTGATATTTGGTTGAATTTTATTAATTATACATTGAGAGAGGATGAAACAGGATCCTTGGAATGATATGGATTGAAGAATATGTATGTTAAAAAATATTTTACCCACTCTCTCCATATTAATTTAATAGGGAAGTATTTTCACTCTAGAAAATTTTGTGAATAATCTATTTAGTATTATATAAATAACATCAAAATATTTTCATCACAAGATGTGGTTCATTTCTAACATCTTTTCCAGTGGATATCTATGTTACCAAGGGAATGATATTGATATTTATATTTTTGTATTGTTACATTTGGTAAAATTTTCAACTCATGTGATTTACATAATGTTTTATATTTATTAATTATGTTTTATTTGATATATGTATCTTATACCTTTTGAAAAATACTTATCATGGATTTAATTCTAAGACTATAGTGGAAATATTAATCTCATGAATCTCATCATACATCCATTATTATCATGATATTGGAATTCAAGTGTGACCATTATTATTGAATGTTGAGGATTAGTTGTTTAAAGTGTTAGTAACTTATCATACATCAATTTATCATATATGTACATTGTGTAATTATAAATATCTCGAACAAAATTTATAGTTTTATGTTTTGATGGAATGTCATGTGAGTCCTATGGTTGTATGATCAATGGTAATGATGACGAAAACATAGTTTATAGGGATGCAGGAGATGTTAAAACCTTGTTGGTCATTCAGTTAGAATATTTAATGTTCCAGTTACAACCTATGTAGTGCTTTACCATATAGGTTAGTCTGTAATTACATGTAATAAAGCTAGGAAACTATTATTCATAGATTACATATCATATAAGAGGATTTTTTTGTATAAGTGACAAACCGGTCGACCAAGGTCCAAACCGTGACTACCCCAATACCACCTCCAACAGGCTATGGGTTGGAAACTAGTGATGACTAGACATATCCAAAAAATTGGCAGAATTATTCTAGAATACCTAAAGACATGAACACATCTCCAATCCCAAAAAATAGGAAATATAAAAAACTGAACCAATTCATGCATTCATCTATGATCACACAAAAGAGTACTGTTCTAATGAACTGAAAGAAAGAATATAGGACAAATACATGCCCATCAAAAAACCATATATAGTAAAACTGGATCAAAGGGTGATGAATAAGTCAAATAATATTTCAATGTAAATAAATCAGTCTCACAGGCACCAATTATTCTCCACCCACTCCTTGACCTCTTAGAAAACTGTCAAAATGGTGGTCATCTACATAAGACATAACATATATTGGAAAAGACCATGGAGGGGTGAGTATAGAAATACTCAGTAGGCATCCTCAGAAACACTGAACAAAAATAACCAGGTTTAGTATTTTCAATAGAATATATAACAATCAATATATAACATAAACACCAATATATACTCAATAAAAATGCCATACCACTAGGAAGTCATATTTAACTATCAACCACAATATTCTACGTTAAAAGATGTTCATTTTCGGAGAAAAATCTCCACGATCCATGATATCATCATAGAACCTTGAAAAGAGGTATGAATCATTGGTCCATACTTGATGAGAGCTCAATGGTCTAATAATATCTTGATACCCATAGAGGGGTTGATTCCTAGAACTACTATGGGACACCAAGAACCTAATTTGCATTAAACTACTATGTATGGGATCATTTCTCAACAACACCACAATCCCATAAAATACAACTTACTAGATAGTGGATCAGATCCCTTATGAGAGTGGATATTCTGATTCCACATACCCTATCTAGGGAACAATGGTGATAGTGGATCACACTCCAGTCTCACAAGGGGAAACTACCACCCTATCTGATAGTCATCCTCTTGAGGGGATAAAAATCTTGTGATGTGGATGAAATGATGCACCAAATATTTTATTGAATGGACCAATGGAACACACTCAAATTATACTTCCCAAACTAATAAAATTAATACTTATAAACACTCTTTATGGGGGTACACTTCATATACTTGGGGGTATATGGTGTGTCAATCTTTCCTCCTTGCAGGTGGTGTGAAGATCCTTGAATGGTTATTAAGTATACAAATATATTGTAGGTAGATTATGTACATGGTCTGTAGAGACATGTGGTATCCTTCCCATGTCACTTAGTCCTATCTGTGTACATTGGTTGTGTCTGTGTACCGGTTTGTGAATTCAATGCAGTGTTTGTCCTGATATACATATGTGTTTCATCTGGTTGTGTATTGTTTATCATGTCCATGTACTCTTCGATGTACATAGTGAGCCTCATGGGAGGGTTCACATAAAATTTTATTGAGTCAAATAGTGTGTTATATGTTACTCTTGCTGGAACAGTAGAACTATAGCTAGGGGACCTACATGGTGTGTAACACCATATTACATGTCATGTTGCTCACGATTTCTAGATATGATTCCACGTAATCCTATGCTAATATGGAGCCACCGAACCTGAGGAACCATTATATCTACATTCAACCATGCCTCAACTTTGAAAATATCTGGAATGTTGGTTCAAATTATCTTGTAAATTTAGTCATTGAAAAAAACAATAATTATTCGTCAAAACCATGAAAAACATGAACAAAAAATATGTCTCTTAATCTCATAATTACCCACCACCAATATATCAACATGAACACACCATAAATCAAAAACATCCCCATTAATATCTATAATTTTCACAAAATAACAGTCTCACAATGATGAATTATTATGTATTCATCAAACCACATGCCTAAATAAAATTCCAATGATGCATGTCTGAATAACATGGGATGAAATCCAAAAAACAAAAAAGTGTCGAACGAACCCTAAACATTTTTTGTTTGGCCTCGATTCATTATCATTGAATAATACTATTGAATTTTGATAAACCAATAAAAAAATAAAATGTTCCATCAATTTTAATCTACTAAGGATGTCACTATCAATTATTCGAGGGGAATTGATCCGCGTTCATCTAAAATTAAGAAAATTAAGGGATATCATATCATAAAACATCCAACCTTGAGTTTGGATCAATATTTGAGAACAAATTTTTTCTTTCTATTGTTTATGTGATCTTTAAGCTCTATTGTTATGAAAACCCAAGATCCAACCCTAGACTATTGTCGCCTTCCAAGATAATCCCTCCAAAAGATATCTGAAATCTCTATGGTATGAGTATCTAACCCTATTGTATTTCTATAAATGTGAATTTAATGGAAAAAATCACCAAATTAAATTTTAATGAAAAATATAATTAATTTAAGAATTTATTTACATGTTTTATTATTTTTTTGTAGTAATAGAAGATTTATGTAAAAGTAACTTATAAAATAGAAAATTGAACAAAAAGAACACTCCACACCACACGATAAGCTCGCGACATGACATTTGATTTTGAGAAGAATCATGGAGCACTTCTAAGACACCAAACTGAAGAAATCAAAGATATATGTGATTTAAGTGTATAAAAAAGAATTAAACATTCGGAATCATCAGTACAGGACATGTAGTATCAGATTGTTACATGTTACATATCGTGAATCTATGTCACAAAATTTCCATGTCGTGAAGCTATTACACATCGTGAGCCACAATTATTGATCGTGACATGAGTTAATATTCAAAGTGAACAGACATGATTCAGGTAGATCCAAAATAATGAAAAAAACATTGCAACAGGATTAAAAAACGAGTAATCATAATACATGTCATGTAATGGGATGTCTAGATCCCGTCCAGTTCCTACAAATAGAAGATATTCCATCTTATTGAAATCATTCAGATTACAATTTAAATACGAATCATGAAGCAAATATTATATGCCCTCTTTTAGTGCATTATTTTTTTCCATATTCATTTCATTTATTTTCTCCCACCCTCTAATTCTCTCATAATTATGATGAGGGTCTAGACCTACCATGTTCTAGGGTGATGTAATAATAGAGGGAGGTTGTGTTGGAATTACTTATTTTAATAATTCATGTGTTTGGTTTGCATAATTTATATCTTTAGTATACAGTCCCTTTCATTTTTTATCAAGACCATTAATATTCTAATTAGAAGGAACATTAAAATTATTAAACTGAAAACACTAAAGGAGGAATAAACATTTTTAAATTTAGGTAAATTCTGGTCTAAACGTGGTATCGAGATAAGTGGGACTCGTCAATAACCTATATTATCTATCCATGGAAAATATGGTATTGAAGCATTTAAGAGGAGATACAATGATCATTGGATCTTCCTCATATTTACTCCTACACCAATAATGAATTTATCAATCTATATTTTAAATTTTAATTACAAATAAACCCTAAAATTTAATAACCTTGGTACAACTTCCAAATCTGATCACAAACTATTCAATCATCTTTTCTTTCCACATATGTTTTCAAAAAATAAAATATCACTAATCATTTCTCCACAAATTATCCAATTTAATAATATTATATCATTTGAAAACCTAAATAAAATAATTTCCCCATACTTATGGATCTATCAGAACATTATCTTTTTCTTCATTATAATTAATTTAGTAGGATAGTATGGGTTTTACAAATTTGTTTTTGTATAGTACCATAGGGAATTAATGATTCCCTATGGGGATATAATTCACCCGTATAGAGCCTTTAATTGTTCTATAAAAATATTACAATATAAGTTTTTGTTGTATGAAAACTCCCTTGAGGGTAGGTGATGCTCTTAACAATGGCCAAAGTCCAACACGCTAGCCCAAAAAATGTCCTCCATGACCCGAATGATCCACTCTGTCTAGGCATTATTCAAGGGGTCAAAAATTGTTCTCAAGAATAAATGTGTACAAAAATTCTCCATAAATCCCTTTGATATCTGATATGTGACAAAACCATCAAGGTCAACAACGATTGTAGATTGAACTATATGGATGCATACTATATCTAACACATATAGGCTTCCCAATACCTATACTAAACACATCACTATAATGGATAGAATGTGGGAGGACTTCAGGAGTTGTCCTATGATCACATAGAGGACATCATGGCCCTTGGACGTATGTGGTAATCCCATCCCAAATTCCCTATAAATCACATCAAACATTTACTCTAGAAAATCAAGGGGATGATATAAACTTAATAGAACATGGTGTTATACATTCACCTATGGAAATGTGATGCATCACGAGACAAAATATGAAACTCCTTTCTTTATACCTGGCCGCCAAAACTGATGTTGGAGGCACTTGTTTAGTTTTTAAACACCTATATGTACCTAAAAATGGTATGTATGAAACTACCCTAACACCTCCTCATGCAACATCTACTTTAACATTTTATGACCTTTAAAAAGGATAGTGTTCTCCCCACCATTATAATATCCATCAAGAGAATGTCCAGTGGATATTTGAGTTTATACAGTCTCACAACCAGCATATGGATGAAGAGAATCCCTGGAATTCTATAAAAGTGTCAGGATAACAACAATTGAATAATGATATGAATAATTATCATTTTTCATGAAGGAAAACTACAATGAGGTAAAATTATTTGTAATGTCATCCAATAACTAAGAACAAGATAGCATGCTATGAGAATCTTTCACCACATTCCCTATCCCATGATTATAAAGAATCTTGAATTAATAGGCCTGTTATAACTTTATACATTTCCACTATCATATGTTATGACCTTTTTATGATATGATATACATGAGACATTTCTGTTTAAAGTAGTAATAAGCTACTCACCCATAATTTTGTGTGGCCATATCTTCAATGAAAGAGTACTACTTATAACTCAATATAATTGGTATGTTAGTATTCTATTATGGAATAAACTACCATGAACCATAAGAAATATTCACCTTCCTCTACATCAAAATAGAACCATGTTTAGTTCTTGATTAATCAAAAAACACTACCTACATGACACCATCCTCTAGAAATGTCAATATTGGATTTCTCCTCAACCTTTGTCACCACACTTGCATGAAATACTGACACCTTTACTTCAACACAAAAGGATTCCCATTTTGGTTCATCAATATAAATGGTTCTACCACTCTATAGAAGTTGGGCAAACACCTCTTATAATACCTCTCCAACCCAAGGAATTTATGATCCTCAGTAGCACTCTAGGGTGGCCCCCAGAAAGAAACTCAATATGCTTTGCTGAATCCACTACAGCTCTATCCTTTGAGGTGAATTGTCCCATAAATTTGACCTTCTGAATCCAAAACTGACACTTTGATATCATACCGTAAATATAGTACTATTAGTGTGTTTCTATGACCATAATTAAGTGTCTCACATGCTCCTCCTTGAATTTAGAGTACACTAGGATATATTTCGTGAATAAAACCGTAAACATGTCCATGAAATGATTAAAAGTATGGTTCATGAGTCCCATGAACACTTCTGGGGTGATCCTCATGACTAATTACATCACCAGGTACTCATATTGACTATAATGACATATGAAGTCATTCATTGGTATATCATCATCATGTACTCATACACAATGATAGAATGTTTAGAGGTAAATATTCAAGGACCATTGTACCCCTCTCAACTGAACAAAGAAGTCTATATCCTCAATAGTGGAAACTTATTCTTCACAGTTACCAAAATCATGCATGTGTTGTTAATCCACACATAATTTCAAGCTCCTATGTTCCTTCACAAAATATAACACTGTGGCTGCCCAAGGGAATCACTAGGTCCCACAAATCTATTCCCCATTATTTCCACTGAATGAATCCTCATCTATAGAAGCCTTGAGGGAGGCATCTGATACACTAGTGAAGATATTAGATCCATCTAGTAATGAGTGTCTACAAATAATCACATCCCTTTTTGGGGAGTTAAACTTGGTTTTTCATCATAAAATACACCCATATTCTCTTCCACCAATATAAGAAAATTGATTTCCCAAAGCATCCACCATTCCAAGAGTCATTCCACCCAACTAATGAGTAATCAACTACCCTCCCCAATTCCTAGGCTCATCATACTCTGCAAATAATTCCATTTATCCAACAAAGGAAATCATTATTCCTTCACTATAGACATACCATATTCACCACAAAAAACAATCTATCATGTCTTGATATTTGGATAGCCACTCCATACCTAATATGAAATCATAAGGCCTCATTACTAAAATGAATATATCACATAAAAAATAAAACCTCTATGAATTAAGTCACACTGTCAACATGACATTGTAATCACTATGTCTCCACCTTTTGGAGTCTCTAACATCATGGTCCGAGCTAATGTCTCAACTAGAATCTCTATGTTTTAAACCATGAATGAGGAAAGTAGGGAATGAATGGCACTAATAAATTCTAGTACTAAAAATTCATAGATTATACCTCATATCATCCATGGATCCTCAAAGTCATAGGACAATTTAGCATATAGAAGGACTCATCACTAACTACTAGCTCCCTGATCTTAGTTCAAACCACCCGAGGGTGGTGGTGGAAATACGTGAAACCTCCAACCACTTCCTACTGCACTACTGGCTCCACTATCATGTTCCTATCCTATATACCACACATCTCCTACTAACATTTCTACCTCAGGGGTATCTCTACATTCCAATGATGAGTTGTACGGCGAGTCAGACATTCCAAGCTATATTTACTCAAAAATTTATATGAGAAACACTACCTCTCCCAAGGCTGATTCGAGCCTCCATAAGATCCCCAGACAGCTGACCAAGTGTCCTGGGATCACTTTGTAATGATTCTAACATTCCTTGTCCCTGGTTACTAATATTGGAAACATTCTACTGAGATCTAATATACTGGTATCCCAATACTATCTCTCATTTCTAGTGGTTTCACTTCTAAAAAACACTCTACTAGAAATCCATGCTCATGCATACTATTATAGGGGGAATGAAAAAGGATACAACTAAATCTTAGATTTATGAATGTAATACATTCTAAAATGCCTGAGAAATGAATAACTAGTCCCATACTATATAAAAAGAGTGACACGATAGATAAATAAAACTCATTGTGTACTCCACTATGGCCGTACTTCCCTTGTACAGAAGTAGAAGCTCTTGTATGCATACCGATCATAACATGAAAAGATAAAACTTCTCCCTGGAGAGATGTGAAAATTTTATCCACAAGAGAGGAGTCTAATGACGTTGTTTAGTCACCAATATCTACCATCTCTCTAAAAATACTTGAAGAAGAATCTCTATAAGGACCACCATCTGATCAGTAGGAATCCTCATATTGATGAAAATGTGAGGAACTACCTCTAGGAAATCCTTAGCCACATGGGTATCTAGCTCATCCTGAATCCTGGGAGTTCACTACCTTTGAAACATGTGTAATGAACTCACCCTTTGTTGGTCGTTATCTATTACTATCATTTATATCTATTGTACAATAGATTTTTGTATAGATGATGAACCACCCAGTGGTTCTATCTCCAATATAGAACCCTGTACCAATTCCTCCACACTAGGGGGATAGTCCTAAAAAAAAAGTACTATGATAGAAAGAAAATATATACGGAGCTGAACCTAGAAGTAAATGAAAATAATATTTTTATTTAATGAATGTACCAAAATATTCCACAGAACTAATGTTTACACATACTGAGCAGAATGGAAGGCGATCAGAGTCCTGGTGCATGGATACATCAGATTCCACACTAACACTACTTTCCCTGGCCTAAAATCTGACCTCAAAACAAAAAAAAATATTTTTCCAACCCAATATCACTATCTTCGGTTCTAAGGTTGAACCTACCAACCCATATAATATAAAGCCCCAACATTAAACATTAAATAATCTTGATTTACTTTAATAATTCACATTGAGAATCTTTTCAGGTTTATAGATATAGATAAATATCACATAACATGTACATAACAACTTTAATATTACAATTAGACACTTTTACACACTATCCTTTTCTTTCATTAAAAATCTCTTAAGAAAAGAAACATGTCTAGTTCTATGTTTTAGACAAACTGCCATTTCCAGGATCCCATCCTTTACCATATTCATCATTAAGTTCAATGAAAATCATTTCAATACTTTCAATAAGCATAAAAACATCAGCAGGGGATACAAAAAGAAAAAAACTATTAGTTTTTCAAAACAACATGTTATACATGAATACCTTATCATAAAGTAATAATTTCACCTTAATTATGTAGAAAAAAAACTTAACTGAATAAAAGATCATTGTATACCCTTATTATAACCAAAATATTACAATAAAGCCCATAGAAAACAATGCATATCATATAAAGGAAACTTGCAACATAAACATACTTAAATGGAATAACTATACGGTCGACTTCCACACATAACACTAATTAGAATATCCAAAAGGTAAACTTCCAGACACAATACATTGGAGGTTAAAACATAACCACCCGTCCTTGGTTTATCATGGAACTACCCATAATTTTTTTATTACATAATAACTCGTCTAATGTACAAGTACCATTATATAATCATCACACATAAATGACTTCAAATATCAATATTTCAATCATAAAATTTAATTTTCAATCACAAGGAAAAATTTAAAGATATTTAAATAGTAAATCCATTTTCAAATACATTTTTGATACCCATATATGTAAAAATGGTATATGGTATTTATTTTCCATTTAAAAACTTCCACACTTTTTATGGAATCCTAATATCAAAGAATACTCGTAGTGGTGGAAAGGAAATTGTCACCATGAAACATAAAAAGAAACATTCTATTTGTCATTTAGTAAAATGATACATAGAAAAAAGATACCCATTGAATGGAATTAACATTAAAAGGGGTTCATACATCGTATAAAATCAAGTCATGTATAAATCAAAATATTCATCAAATGAATATGATTTATAAAATTCCCTTACAAATATCATTTTGTAAATAAAAAGTAGACCGATTATGTAAATTCACTAAAATTACTCATAGATAATGTATAAATACAAAATATTATATCAAAATTTATATCTCACATAATCATATCACAACATAATCAATAGGTATAAGTTTAACACAGTGAATGGAAATTGGGTTTAGAAGTTCCCTTACCTCCAGTCTAACTTGTATTATATGTTCCTTTTTCTTTATGAATAATAAAAATATGTTTATTTATACTTTTATCAGAACCTTTTTAATGTTTATTATTCATTTTATATCACTTATTACCTTTAAATAACAATTAGTAAATTATTTGAGTTAAAAGAGGACATTTTTTTGATGTTCGGAACTTGAGTAACAAATGAACTTGTTATAATTACAAATCGTCAATGTGGTCAAAATTATATTATCTGAAGAATTATATTAATGGTTTATGTATCATATATATCATGTATATATGTATTTATAATATTCCATAACATTTTGATATATGAAATAAAATTCACTGTTAATGGAGGCGGTAAGTCGTACACACGCAGGAACACTACATTCATTTATTTTTTATATTTAATGGAATGAAAAATAAATGATACATAGCTATATTATTTCTCCAATTTAATATCTATGTTATATAGGTTAAATAAGTTCATTAATTACATCCATTATACATTCCATGTATAGCATGAATGATTCATATCACATTGAGGGGGCGATAGTCCACACTTCCTCAAATGAAATTATATTATTTATACAACATGAAAAGCATAAAAATATGTTATAAATGATAATTAACGATGCATGGAGATAAAATAAATATAATTTATATCATATATAATTATATTTACATCATAATTTCCATAATAAGTGGTGGTAGCATAAATCAAACAATCATCGTTTTGTGAGGCAGTAGTTCACCGTCCACCGAAACAGTCTGTCCTAAATCCATTATATTGAGGTGCATGTAAGTTTAGTTTGAATACATATCATAACAACATCCAAGTATATTTATTATAATTGTTTTTTATGTAATAAAATAAAAACAATATAATCATTAGTGGATAAGGGGAAAAAATAAAAGAACTTGAGAGAATACGTTACCTTTAAATCAAGTAACTCCCATTGTTTTGAACCAAACAGATTTCTTGAATTGGCTTCTGCCTACGGTAAGGAATCTGGGTGGAATAGAGGTATGTTTGGATTTTTTTCAGAGATTGGATGATCCAAGGGGGCTTGATAGGTGTGATAAAGAGTTAGATGTGATGCTATTTTATAAGAGGGAGGAGTGGCTCTTTTGTAATGTTTGAAAGTATTGTTTTTATTATAAAATTATTTTTTTCTTTACAAATTTTTGAAACTCATAAATTATAATATAATATGAATATAAGTCGAAATGAAATCATCCAACAAGAATTAGACTTGTTTTTGATATTTTTTAATTCTTATACTTTATATTTAACCCCTTTTTACTCTTGCTATTTTATCAAGCATTTAACACTTTGGGAAACAAAATAGCTTCCAAAAAATAAAAAATATCCCATTAACGAGTCATTAATAAAATTTTAGACTTATTATAACCATTTTTATAATTAATTTTTTTTAATGATATTTATTAAAATATTTTATATTTTAAAAATTAAATTTTGGCAATTTTGACACTATTCATATTATGAATTTTGTAAAAATCCAAAACAACATAATTACATATAAAAAAAACTATTAATACATTGGAAAAATGTAACTATCATTAAAAAAATTAATTTATGAAATAAAAATAAAAAAATTATATTTAATTTAACATTTATATTATCATTTATTTGATGCCTTTAATATTAAATAAATCATTGCTTCATCATTCTGTTATAATTTAATTTATGTATTTAATATATAAAAATTATATATAAAATACAATAATGTAGAAAATATTTTTAGATTTCAAATGAATATTTATTGTTGATGATATCACTTATGTATCCCCATATAAAAATTTGTTTAAGTAAAAGATATATGTTTGGGATATATTTTCCTTAACAATAAATTAAATTTTGAAAAATGTCATTTTCACATACAACTGGACCCATGGGGTCCTAAAATTGAATCATGGATTCCCATGGTCAGACACGAATCATACAATAGGGTTAGGACATTTAAAAGGTAATTTAATAATATTATAATAAAATTTTTTACCCTTATTTACAATATTTACCTTTTAACCATGGTATATACAATATTTAGTAAAGTTACTATTCAATATTTCTAAAAGTAAAAGATACCTATTTACAAAATTTGGACCTCTGGATTCCAAATTTGGAATCTATTTTTCAAAATTAAAAACACAGTAGTTTCAGAAATTAATATAAAATTCATTTTTTTGTCAAAATCAAAAGCCTATATTTTAGAAATAAGAACTATCAAAGGATTGACATGTGTTTATGTCTAATAAAAATGTGAAATTACATTCAATGGAAAACATTGAGTTAATTGAATTTTTTTTATCTAATTACACTTTAAAACCAAATAAAAACATAAACTAAATGTATATGTAAATTAGATAAAAAGATAGTTTTGAATGCAAATGCAGTATTTTTTCACTATTCATTAAAAAGGAACTTTATCCGAAAAATAAACATAATTTACCCAATGTAAATTTTGATGTCCCTCTTATAATGGAAAATTTTATTTTATCAATTTGAGAATATAAATTTGAAAAAAATATATTTAAAAAGGTTTCTCCATCAAAAGGCTCTAAAACAACTTTTTAAAAAATATTTGAGTTTATTATGCTTAAAATTGGATTCATTCACATGTTAAGCCACTAAAATTTGTTGGATAAAAGTAAAAAACATTTAAAAAACATGTTAAATAATATTGTAGTTAGTTATATTCATTCCCACCAACACATAGTCTAGGCATTAACTACCATATAAAATAATATTATTATTATATTAATTCTTTTGGTCTAACTCAATATTTAGTACAATGTAAGATTTCAAAGGAACCCGTTGTTGTGTGTTGAGAAATATATCATACATTGAATCTCATTTAATGTAAAATTAATATTTTATTCAAAAATATTAAAAAATATTGAAATTTCATATTCCTTATTTACCTGGAATGTTGCATCCTTCCCCTTATTTGGGAATTGTGTCCTAACAATTTGAAAATTGGGATTCGAAACACCATTTAAAGTCCCAAATTAAAAAAAGTTTCAATAAAAATATTACATTAAAAGTAATAAAGATAAGTATAAAGGTCACCAGATATAACACATAATAGTATTACATATAAGAAAATATGGATATGGAACAAATATTAAACATAATGTTCTGATGGAGAGTGATAGAAAACCTGATCAGTAGAAAGTTTCCAATCTAAAAACCATATACTTATGAGGGGTTAAATGGTATTTGATTCCCCCGTAGAAAAATTAAATGGAAGATGTTTTTTTTGAAAGTTACCTTCTATAAATTTGAAAATTTTATTTAGGATATTGACTAATAACTTAAGGAAATATACTTACTATTCATGTAGAGTTTCATCCTTTAATTTGTTTGTATGAAAAACTCATCTTTTCTCCAAAAAATGTGTATTAAATATGACTTGGTCATACTTGAAGTGCTAGAATCAACTTTCAGAGAATAACATGATCCAATGAAAGATGAAACTTATATTTCCCCAATCATTACACACTAACCACAACTAAAATCATTAGTAAAAGATCTGATAATCGCTAAAATATATAATCTTTTATAAAAATAAATACTACTTTAAATCCATTAAATTGAAAAAATTGTAACCAAAGCTCAACAAAGTCCATTCAATACACAATTTTCCCTTAAATTATTCAAAATAATCCAAACTATGTTTTAAACCCAATATCTAGAAGGATTTGATCACATAGACTTCCATAGATATCATAACATTTATCTATAAATAACATCGACTACTCTTAATGTCTGATACTAAATAGTAATTAACCTAATCAAATATTCTTTATGATAGGTTTGTAATTTCATTAAATAACTCAAATAAAAATATTCCCAAAATAAAAACATAGATTATTCCCAAATAAGATTCCACCATTATTCCTCCAATAAATTCTTATAGCATTCTATTCTCTATAGGCATAATGTGTTCCCAAAATAGAGAACATCTTCCAAAATAACCATTATCACGTAATCAAAAAATCATTTTCCAATACTAAGGATATCTATTTAATAAAACCCAAGTTACCAATATAATTTTATTTGTTATCTATAAAGAAATTTAACAAAAAGAATTAGTCATACTTATAAGGGAATTTACACATTCTAGTGGTAGGTGATGCACCCTTATGACCCATTCGGTTGTGGGTTCGATTACCATGGACTTCCTGTACATGACGGGTTGTCCCACATCCTATGAGTTTTCCTTTTTCTAAAACCATATCGTTATTATAACATTTTAAAAAATGATAAAGAATCCTCAAAAATAAATATAAACTATTTTATCATCCAAGGTTATCAAATACATTTCATTTTGCATCCCAAAAACTAATAACCCAAAATTTCCTCAAAAAAAAAGATAACATGAACCCCTAAGGTTATCCATTATGTCCACACAAGAAAAGATAATTCTTCCGTGAATAACATTTTTGCATATAAAACATCAGGGTTATACATACTGTAAAAAGTATTCAAATGTAATCCCATCATCAAAAGAGACTTATTAAATTTAAGAATTTCATCATCCTAAACTCTACAATAACTAATGAATACCTTATATTTAGACTTATTACTCATTCAACATCCTTCAGGATCCATTAACCATTATTTTCCAACTTCATCCAAAATAATTCCTTCCTACAATCAAAATCTTTAATCCTATTCTAAGACTCAATAATGTCAAAATATCTACAATGAAATAATCCAATCCATTCATTGGTCATTTATAGTTTCCTCATCTTTAATTGGAATGGAATTTGGTACTGGTTAAAATATATTCATATAGTCCTACTCATCCCATTCCAGAACATTCTTCATAGGATATCTATTTGTATAATGACCACGCACACCAAATTTAAAACATTCGGTTGATCCCTCATAAAGAACATCTTTCCCTTTCATAGAGACAACCAGATAATTCCTTTTTCCATGGAAGGTTATTTCTTTATGCACTTCATTATCACATCTATTGCATCTTCTCATACCTTTGAATAATTTTCCTAAGTGTTTATTTACATATGCTTAACAAATTGGGTTTTTAAAATACTTATCTTTGTGATTATTACATTAACTATAGGGATTTGTTTCTCGCATATACGATTCATTATAAAAATCACCATGGCTTAGGTGGTAAAACATGACTCTAGAAAGATTATTTTGAATAACCACAAGACTTATCATTGCAATTCCAATTTCATTCTGTTTCTCATTCTGAAACCCACCACAGTTTCCTTCACATCCATTGTTAAATTGGTTCCCTCTAGATATATCCATTTACTAAAACCAAAAAGGTCAGTGTGATTATATTAGTAAAATCATCATATAATATCTTAGGAGGAGGGTAAATAAAAAATATAAATATTAATGTTATCTTAAACTCATTCAAATCATCTAAAATAACTATGACACTTTATAATATTCTAACCATTATGGTTATATCACTAATGCTTAAATAACAACATAACCTCTAATATTATCTAAACCAACATCTGATACCAACTGTATGGCCGCAACATTAAACATTTCATAATATTGAATTAAGTTAATAATTTACATTGAGGAGAATTTTAGGTTTAGAGCTTTAGATAATTTCTTCATAACATATACAAAACAACATTAATATTAAATGTAGAAACTTCTACTCACATTCAATTTTTTCTTAAATCAAAAACTCTTAAGAAACATGTCTAGTTCCAGGTTTTAGAAAGTATATCATTTTCATGATTCCATCCGTGACCCTATTCATCTTTATGTCCCATGAAAAACATTTCAAAACATGGGATGAACATAAAAATCTCAGTAATATATACATAAAGAAGGAAACTGTTAGTTTTTAAAAAAACATGTAAACCATGAATAATTTATCATAACATAATAATTCTAACCTTAAATAATCAGTAAAAACACTTTACAAAATATAGGCTCAATTATTACCCTTTTTGTAACCAAAATATCCCATACAACCCATAAGAAACAACATATATCATATATTGGTAACTTCAGACATAAACATACATAAATAGAATAACCACACAGTAGACATCCACACATATCAATAAATGGATTAACCATACACCCATCTTAAATCCCAATGAATTAGACGTTATAACGTAACCACTAATCTTTGGTTAATCATGGAACCGCCCATCCTTTGGTTTATCATGTCACCAGCCATCAAATGTTTAAGTACCATTATATAATTATCACACATAAAGGAATGAAAATATCAAAATTTCAATAATAAAATTTTATTTTAAATCACATGAAATTATTTAAATATATTGGAATAGTAAATACATTCAAAACTATTTTCAATACCAAAATATGTAAATAGATGATATGGTATTTATTATCCATTTAAAAACATAGTGTTTTGTTTAGAATCCAAATATCAAAGAATGCTCGTGGCGACAAGAAGGCCATTGTAACATCATACATTAAAAATATACATTTCATTTATTGTTTATTAAAATGATACATAAAAAAATCCCCCCTTTTAATGGAATTAAATGAAAAAGGAGTTTATAAACCATATAAAAGCCAATCGTGTATAATTCAAAATATGCCTCAATGAAAAGAGATTGAGACCAAGTCCCTTATAGAGATCATTTTGTAAGTAAAAACAGATCAATTTTGTATATTCACTATAATTAAACATTAATAAAGAATAAATAAAAGATATTATATCGAAATTTATATCTCACATAATCATAGTACAGCATAATCAAGAATTATAAGTTTAACCCAAAGAATAGAAATTAGGTTATGAAGATCCCTTACCCCGAGTCTGACTTGTCTCGTATGATCCTTATTCTTCCTGAATAATAATCATTTATTAATTTATAATTTATTCATAACCATTTTCATGTTTATTATTCTTTTTATATCAATTATTACCAATCTATAATAATAAGTTTATTATTTTAGTTCATATCGGGAATTTTGTCGATGTTCGGAACATGAGTTAAAAATGAACTGGTTATATTTAGAAATTGTCCATGTGGTCAATATTATATTATATCCATAATTATATTCATGATTTAGATATCATATATATCATATATATCCAGTATATATTTATTTAGAATATTCTATAACATTTAGATATATGAAATGAAATGCACCATTCACGGAGACCGTAATCGTACATACGTAATAATGCTACTTTTATTATATTTTCATATTTAATGAAATGAAAACTAAATGATAAATTTTAATATTATAAATTTATTATAATACCTAGTTTATATATTTTACATAAGTTCATTAATTTTATTCTTTATAAGTTCCATGTATCGAATGAACGAGTCATATGACATTGATGGGGCGGTAGTCTGCATTTCCTCAAATGAAATTTTTGTATTTATAAAACATTAAATAATAAATTTATGTTATAAATGAGAACTAAAGAAGCATGGAGATAAAATAAATATCACATATATCATATATAATTACAGTTCCATCATAATTTCCACTATAAGATGTTGTAGGGGAAATCAAACAATCTTCGTTTCAGGAGGCAGTAGTTCACCATCCACAGAAACAACATGTTCGAAATACATTAGACAAAAGTGTGTGTAAGTGTAGTTATAATAATTCTCATAAGAAATCCTAGTATATTTAGTATACTAGTTTTTTATATAATATACTAATAATAATATAATTGGTAGTGTAGAAGGAAAATAAAAGAAAATAACTTTAGAGAAGAAGTTATCTTTAAATCGGGTAACTCTGTTTGGATTGAACCAAAAAGAATTCATGAATTTACTTCTTCCTAAGGTAAGGAATCTTGGTAAAATAGTAATATGTTGGAGATTAGTTTGGAAGAGGTTGTATTATACAAGGGGGATTGAGTGGTGTGTGTAAGGGTTAGAGGTGATTCCCTTTAATAAGAGGGAGGAGCATGTCTTTAGGAATGTTTGAATAAATTATTTTATTATAAAATGATTTCATTTTCAAAAGGTAAAAAACTCATTAAATTAGAAGATAATGTGAATATATGTTGAAATAAAATCATCCAATAATAAGTGGAGAGGGTTTGGATATTTTTTAATCAATATCGTTTTTTATTTAAACCTTCTTTATTGTTATCGTTTTATCAAGAATTTTACAATTTGAGAAACAAAATAGTTTCCAAAACAAGAAATAAATACAAATTAAGAGTAAATAATTAATATTTAGACTTATTATAACTATTTGGCCAAATAGTATATAATTTTTGGTAATTTTATAATATTAAAAAATATATTTTATATTTTAAAATATTAATATTTCAATTTTGACACTATTCATATCATGACTATTTAAAATTTCCAAAACAACTTGATTACATCAAAAAACATCATTAATACCAATATAACATGTAACTACAATACAAAATAATATGTTTATTACATAAAAATATCCAAATTACATTTATTTTAATATTTATAATATTTTTTATTTTAATCCTTTATTAAAGAACAAATCATTGCATCATCATTTTGTCATAATAAAAGTAATTTATTTAATATATAAAAATAATAAATAAAATAAAATGATGTAGGAAATATTTTGGGATTTCCAATGAATATTTATATTTGAATATATCACTTATAAAACCCTATATAAAAATTGTTTATGTTAATGGTACATGTTTAGGATATATTTTCTTTAACATTAAATTAATTTTTATAAATGGTCATATTCACTTAGAAGTGGCACCATGGGGTCCCAAAATCGACCCAAAGATGGACACCATAGGAAATGTATTATATAATATGGGATATGATATGTTTTAGGTTATTTTAATATTATTTTAATATTATTTTTTTCCATTATTTACCATATTTATACTTTAATCATGGTAAATAAAATATTTACTGAATTTACTATTCATAATGCTTAAAAATAAATGTTACCTATTTACATAATTTGGACCTCATGTTTCCAAATATAGAATCCATTTACCAAATTCAAAGCACAATAGTTTTATATATTAATTTAAAATTATTTCTTGTTGTCAAAACAAAAATGTTTTTTTAAGAAATAGTGACTATCAAAATATTGACATGAGTATATGTCTAATTAAAATTTGAAATTACTTACAATTACAAAAATTGGATTAAATGGTAAAAAAATAATCTAATTACACATTAAAACTAATTATAAGTTTCATATAAATATATAAATAAATTATATCAAATGACAGTTCGACTGAAAATACAATATTTTTTCAATATTTATTAAAAAATGAACATTATCATAAAATACAGAAAATTTACCCAAAGTAAATTTTGATGTCCCTATTCTAAAAAACAGATCATATAAAAGTGAAAGAAACTTGATTTAAAAATGGTTCACCATCAATGGCCAAAAACCAACATTTTAAAAAATATTAGAGTTTTTTCATTCTTAAAAATAGATTCATTCTTATTTTAAGCCTCTAAAATTTATTGGATAAAAGTAAAAACATTTAAAAATCATATTATAAAATTATTGTTAGTTATATTCATTCTAACCAATACAATGGCTCGACATTAACTACCATTTAAAATAGTAATAATATTATATTATTTTTTTGTATAACTCAAAGTTGTGTGCAACGTAAGATTTCAAAGAAACTCATTGTTGTGTGTTGGGAATGCTATAGAACATAGAATACCCTTTAAAGTAAAATTATTATTTATTTCACAAATATTAAAAAAATGAAAATGACATATTATTTATTTACCTAAGGATGTTACATCCTTCCCCCCTTTTTGGATATTGCATCCTCTTAATTTTAAAATTTGGTTCGAAAACTTCATTGAAAGACCTGAATCATAAAAAGAGTCAATAAAACACTCACTTAAAAAGAAAAAAAAGAGAATTATAATGGTCACCCAAGATAACACATACTAGGATTTGATATTGGGAAACTTAGATATAGAAGAAAAAATAACCATCATGTTCTGATGGAGAGTGATAGAAAACATGATAAGTATAAAGATAATAATCTGAAACCCATAAACTTGTGGTGGGTTAAATAGTACTTGATTCCCCAGTATAAAAATTAAATGGAAAATATTTTTGGTTTTAAGTTACCTTTCATAATGTTGGATATTTTTTATGAGATTTAATAAGAACATAAGGAAATATACATTCTATTCAGGTAGAGTCTCATCCATTAATAAGTTTCTAAAAAACTCATAGTTTCTCCAAATAATGAGTATTTATTATGTCTTGTTCACAATTGAAGTGTTATAATCAAATTATAGAGAATAACATGATAAAAAAAAGATAAAAAGTACATTTCCCCTATCTTTAATCATTACCCAAAACCAAAATGGTTCTTACAAGATTAGATAATACCCAAAAGGATAATCTTTTAAAAAATAAACACAACACATAATCTCCAAAATTGAAAAATCAATACCAAAGATCAACAAAGAACATTCAATACACAATTGTCCATAAAATAATTCAAAACAATCCAAAATAAGTTAGAAACCCAAAATTCAGAAGGATTTGATCACACTCTTCAACAAAAATATTAACATTTATCTCTAAAAAACATCGACTACTCTAAAAATCTAATACTGAAAATTAATTAACCTAATCACATGTTATCTATGATAGGATAACAATTTATAGAAAAAAAATGTCAATATTTCCACAATAAAAACATAGATTCATACAAAATAAAATTCCACCATTACCTATCAAATTAAATCACACAGTATTCCATTTTCTATAGGAATATAATATTACAAAAAGAGGGATCATCTTCCAAAATAACCATTATCACTTAATCACCAAATCATTTTACAATACTAAGGATATCCATTTGATAAAACATAAGTTTCCAAAATAATCTTATTCTTGATCCAAAAAATCAATTAACTAAAAATAATTAGTCATACTAACTAGGGAGTTAATGTAGGACAGTGGTAGGGAATGAACTGTTTTATCCCTTCAGTTGT
Organism: Viscum album; assembly: GCA_963277665.1. Taxonomy (NCBI): domain Eukaryota; kingdom Viridiplantae; phylum Streptophyta; class Magnoliopsida; order Santalales; family Viscaceae; genus Viscum; species Viscum album. Next base: position 48,274,128 of record OY728148.1, read on the forward strand.
GGGTTCGATTCCTATGGCTATTCCAGATGCGATGAGTGGTCACCCATCCTGCGAGTTTTCCTTTTTATAAAACTATATCATTTGAATAAAATTCTAAAAAATGAGATAATTTCATCAAAAATAACCATGACATATTTTATCCTGATAGGTTTTCTAATTCCTTTCATTTTTCATCCCAAAAACAAATAACCCAAAATTCCCTCAAAACAAAAGATAATATGAACCGCTAAGGTTATCCATTATGTATACCCAAGAAAAGATAATTTTTTCTTGAATAAAATTTTCACATATTAAACTTCAGGATTACACATACTATAAAATGTATTCCAAAGTAATCCCATCATCAAAAGTGACTTAATACTTTTAAGAATTTCATAATCCTAAAATCTTCCATAAATCGTGAATCCCTTATATGTAGACTACTTACTCATTCAATGTTTTTCATCATCCAATAACCATTGTTTTCCAAATTATTACGTAGTACTTATTTCATACAAACAAAATTTTGAATCATATCCTAGGATTCAATAATGTAAAAATATCAGCAAAGAAATAATCCATACCTTTCATTGGTCATTGTCAGTTTCCTCATATTCAATTGGAATGTCATTAGGTACTCATAAACATATATTTGTATGGTTCAACAGATTCTATTCCAAAAATTTCTCTGTAGGAAATCTATTTGAATAATTACCATGCACACCACATTTAAAACATTCAACTGATACCTCGGAATGAACATCATTCCATTTCCTTGAGTCAACTGGATGCATCGTTTTTTTAATGGTAGATTATTTCTTTATGACCTCCATGACCACATATATAGAATATTCTTGTCCCTTAGATGCATTTTCCTATGTTTTTTCTTCCACATATTTGACACATATTTTTTTGGATATAATTACCTTTATGATTATTACTTTAACATCCATAGGGATTTGTTTCTCGCATATATGATTCCACATAAAAATAACCAAGGTTCAGGAGGTCAATCATGCCTCCAGATATCTGGTTGAGAATAACCACAAGAGTTCTCATTACATCTCCCACATCATTCAGTTTCTCATTTAAAAAACCACCATAGTTTATTTCATATCCATTGTTACTTTGGTGCTTGCTGGATCCGATGATTTACTAAAACAAAAAATTTCAGTGTGAGTATATCAGTAAATTCATCTTATAATATCTTATGAGGGAGGTAAATAAGAAGATATACTTATTCATGTTATCTTAATCTCATTCAATTTATCTAAAATAGTAATGACTCCTTCTAATATTCTAACAATTATTGGTATGTCACTAATTTTTAAATAACACCTTAACCTCTAATGTTATCTAAACCGACCATAGATACTAATTGAATGACCCCAGCCATAAATAATACATAATCTTGAAATATTTTAATAATTCCAATTGATTATTTTTCAGGTTTATATATTTAGTGAATTATGTCATTACTTATACATAACAACTTGAATATTACAAGTATACACTTTTACTCACTATCAATTTTAGTGATAAAACATTAAATCTTATAAAATGAAACATGTCTAGTTCCATTTTTTAGACATCATGAAATTTCTATTATCCCATAATTTACCATATTAATCACTATTTCCTATGAAAAATATTTCAAAACATGGTATGGGAATAAAAATATAAAAAAGGGATACATAAAGAAGGAAAACTATTATTTTATCAAAATAAAATGTAATCCAAGAATACTTTATCATAAAGTTATAATTTTCACCTTAATGAAGTAGAAATTAACTTCCCTAGATATAATTTCACATCATAGACTTTTTGTGACAAATATATTACCATAAATACTATATAAAAAACATATAGTTTATTAAGGTAACTTGAGACATAAAAATATTTAAATGGAATAACCATACAGTCGTCTTCCACACATATCACTAAATGTAATAACCATATTACTGAAATCCGTACCCAATGTGTTGGAGGTTATATCGTAACCACCCATCCTTGGTTTATCAAGGAACCACATTTCATTTGGTTTATCACATAACCACCTGTCAAATGCCTATGTATCAATATATAATCAACACACATAAAATATTAAAAATATCAAAATTTCAAAAAAAAAAATATTTGAAATCACAAGAAATAAATTCAAGATAATAAAATAGTAAATCCACTTTCAAAACCATTTGAAATATCCAAATTGGTAAAAATTCTATTTGGAAATTATTTTCCATTTAAAAACATCACGGCTTGTTAAGGAAGTCAAATATCAAAGAAAGCTCTGGCGATGGAATGTTCATTGTCACCACATACATAAAATAGAAACATTCACTTTGTCATTGAGTTAAACTATATAGAGAATAAAGATTACCTTTTAATGAAATTAAAATTTAAATGGATTTATATGTCATATAAAATCAAATCTTGTATAAATCAGAATATGCCTCAAAGAAAAGAGATTGAGGCAAAGTCTCCGCCAAAGATCATTTTGTAAATAAAAATAGATCAATTATGTGTATTATCTATAACTACACAAAAATAAAGTATAAATACAAGATATGATATCAAAACTTATATCTCAAGAAATCATATAACAACATAATCCAGAAGTAGAAGTTTAACCCAATGAAGGGAATTTGGGTTAAGAAGTTCCCTTACCTCAAGTCCGAATTGTATCATTTGTTCCTTGTTCTTATTGAGTAATAAAATTAAGTTCATTTATACTTTATTAAAATCATTTTTTCAATATTATTATTCCTTTTATATAACTTATTACCATTATATAACAATTATATAATTATTAGATTTCATATAAGATATGTTGTCGATGTTTGGAACACGAGTGAAAAATGAACTAGTTATAATTAAAAATAGTCCCTATGGTCAAAATATTATTATCTAGAGAATGGTATTCATGATTTATATATCAAATATATCATATATATATATATTATTTATATATGTATTTATAATAGTTCATAACATTTGTATATAAGAACTGAAATGCACCATTCATGGAGATGGTAAGCCGTACGTACGCAGGAACACTACGTTATTTTTTCATATTTAAAGGAAAGAAAACTAAATGATAAATATGTGTATTATAGTTCCATTATAAAATATATTTTATATATGTTACATAATTTCATTAATTCCATAATTTACATGTAACATTTATAGAATGAATGAGACAATCACTTTGATGTGGTAGTAGTCTGCATTTCCTCAAATGAAATTATCGTATTTATACAACATTAAAAACATAAATGGTATGTTCCAAATGATAATTATTGAAGAATTTATATAAACTAAAAATCATATATATCATATATAATTACATTAACATTATAATTTCTTCCATAATAAGTGTTAGGGGAAACTGAATAATCATTATTTATTGTGGTATTAGTTCATCATCCACAGAAATAGTATGTTCTAAATATATTAGATAGAGATGCATATAAGTGTAGTAATAATGCTAATCATAAAAACATCTTAGTATATTTATTATACAGTTGTGGTTATTTAATGAAAAAATAATAAAAGAATAGGTGGTGGATAAGGAAAATAAAAGAAAAGAATTTGAGAGAAGATATTACCTTTAAATCGGGTAACTCACATTAGTTTGAACCAAAAATATTTCTTGAATTTCCTTATTCCATAAGTAAGGATTATAGGAGGAATATTGGTATGTTGGGAGAGTATTTGTTTTGGGGTTTGAATGAGCCAATGTGGATTTTGATGTGTGAGTAAGGGTTTGAGTTGAATCCCCTTTATAAGAGGGAGGATGGGCTCTTTAGGAATGTTTGAAAGTGTTATTTTATTATAAACTTATATTATGTTTAAAAGGGACAAAAACTTCGTAAATTAAAATATAAGATTATTATATGTATAAATAAAATCATCCAATAATAATTGGATAGGTTTGTGGATATTTTTCAATCCTTATCAATTTTATTTAACCATATTGTACTCTTACTGTTTAATAAATAATTTAACACTTTGAGAATGAAAATAGTTACCAAAACTTGAAAAATTGCCAATTAAATGGTTATTAATAAAATTTACGACTTATTATAACTATTTTTTCGAATATTATATTTTTTATAATTTTAAAATATTTAATAAAATATTTTATTTTTTAAAATATGAATTATGTCAATTTTTACACTATTCATATAATGAATTTTTTAAAAATCTAAAACCACTATATTAATTCAAAAAAATAATTAATACAAATATTAAAGGTCACTTTCAGCCAAAAAATTCGTGTATGACATCAAAATAAAAAATTTATTTTTATTTTTACATTTAAAATATAATTTATTTGAATCTTTTATTAATTGAGCAAACATTGTGTCATCATTTTTCATAATTAAATTTATTTATATAATGTATAAAAATTATAAATAAAACACCATAATGTAGGAAATATATATAGCTTTCCAATTATTATTTTTAGTCAAAGAGATCACTTATATAACCCTTTATAATAAGAGTATTAGTAAAATATTTATGTTTATGTTATATTTTCCTTAACATTAAATTAATTTTTATAAAATTTCATTTTCACATACAAGTGGCCCCATTTGGTCCCAAAATTGACTCGAGGATGCCCATGGTCGGTAATGTATCATACAATAGGGTTATGTCATATATTAGGGAAATTTAATATTATGATAATATTATTTTTACCCATATTTACCAGATTACCCCTTTAACCATGGTAAATAAAATATTTTCTAAAGTTACTGTTCATAATATCCAAAAATAGAAGTTACCGATTTAAAAAATTTGGACCAACTATTTCCAAATATGGAATCCATTTTTTAAAATTCAAAACATAATGTTTTAGAATTTTATTTAAAATTAATTCCTATTGTCAAAACCAAAAAGGGTGTTTTTAAGAAATAATAACTATCAAAATATTTACATGTGTTATATGTCTAATTAAAAAGTGAAATTACATACATATACCAAAATTACATTAAATGGTAAAACAAAAATATAATTACACTTTACATACAATTAAAAATATAATATAACCAAATAAATAAATTAGACGAAAAGATATATTTGACTGAAAATGCAGTATTTTTTCAGTATTCATTAAAATAATTAATTTTTTTAGAAAAATACTAAAAATTTACCCAATGTAAATTTTTTTTCTATGTCTAAAGAAAAAGTTTATCTTTGAAAATATAGAACATAAATGTGAAAAAAAACTATATTTAAAAAGGGTTCTTTATCGAAAGGTGGTAAAATGAATTTTTAAAAAAATATTAGAGTTTATTATGTATAAAATTTGATTCATTATTATTTTAAGCCTCAAAAATATATTGTATAAATGAAAAAAATTTAACAAACATGTATAATCAAATTTTAGTTATTTTTTTTCATTCCTTCCAATACAATGGCTAGGATTTAACTACCATTTAATATAATAAAATAATAATATTATTTTATTAGTATAACACAAAGTTGTGTGAAACATATGATATCAAAGAAACATGATGTTATGTGTCGAGTATGAAATCGTACATAGAATCCCATTAATGTAAAATTAATATTTAATTAAAAAGATTAATAAATATGAAAATTTAATATTCTTTATTTACCTGGGATATTACAATAACAATCTTTCATGACACGACCTACCGAGGTCTGACCCATGAATACCCTGATCCCACCTCTAATATGCATGGGGATGGATACTAGTATTGTTTATAGATATCACATAAATGGTAAGAATTATCATAAATTACACAGACACACACACACACATCTCCAAGACCGAACAAAAATATTGAAATGTAACGAAACAAAAACCATAAATTCATACATTTAAGATACGAAAAGTATAGTATGATAGTAAAGTACTAAAAGTTTAAAATGGGGCCAATTACAATCCCAACCTAAAAGAATTAATTGGTCTAACCATCTCTAAGGTAGATGATTAAGATAAATTCAATCTCTTGGAAAACACATCTATTTTACATGATCCATCTATGCTCCAAATTCTCTATATCATCATAGGACACCATCAAAAGGGTTGTTATTCACATAAGACACGACTTGTGTGAGTGAATGAGATGTCTCATAGAGTATGATAATACTATATTGGACTCTCTAAAAACACTAAATATGATGAACCAAGTATTTCTGGGTTAATAATATATATATAAATCGATTTATAATAGAGGAAAATTGATAAATTGATGAATGAAACCGCGCTCATAGGTAGTCATGACCAATTGTGAGCCACAATATTTTGTTCGAAGAAACACTCATCCTAGGAAAATCCACTCCATGAGCCATGATATCATTAGAGATTCTTGATGAAGAGGTCAAGATCATTATTCCCCATCTAATGAAATCTCACGGGTTTTATAATACCCTAATACATGGATAGGGTTATACACCAAGAGCTATTGGCCGACACCACAAACCCATTATGCATCAAACCACTACGTAAGGTATCATATGTAAATGATACCCCAACCCCCACCAACACTACCTTATATATGGAGGATAAACACGATACTCACGGGGGTCACACTGATTCCAAAAACCCCATATAAAGAGTAATGGTGATAGAGGATCTCGGTCCTGTCTCGTAGAAGGACACTACAACTATATATGAGACTTAAGTTCTAGTCGGTATCACAATCCTATGATGTGGATATGATGCCACACAGTACCATGAGGGGAATGTACCAAGGTAACACACTCAACAAATAATGGACAAACAAAGTAAATTAATATTTATAAAAATTAATTACGGGGGTACACAACACATCATATCCTGTGTATTTTGTGTCGATGAATTACTATGACTGGATATGTGTAAGATCCTCACACAGCATGTAAGTGTTAGTATACATTATGTTTAGAAGAAGTGTACAATATATAGATAAACATTCTATCATGCATGTGTCTTCGGTAAATGTATGTGTATGGTGTTCATGTTCATGTATCAGTCCTTATTTTCAAAGTCGTGTCCTTGTCCAAGTACAAAGTGTGCCATCTTGCTACATGATTTTCTCCCACTTGTGTAATCATAAAAGTAACCACTAAGACTCACAAAAAGGGGTCACATTTCATGTGACTGAGTCATAATAAATGTGATACTAAACTCTGGCTTGAACCATAACACCTCGACCAGGGGGCCCACATAGTGTGTAACACCGGATTACATGTCTTGTTGCTTTTTATTACCATATATTCTTTGGATCAATCCCTTGATTCTCCAAAACTGATTCCCATTATGGAATCTTCATATCATCCTTTGGTCAAGAAACATGTTTCTATATCTCATGAATCTAGGATTGAATCCACTTGAAAAATGGTCTGTTTATTTAAACCTTCACAATTATTAAAAACTAAGAAGAACTGAAACTAAAAATCCTTTTGTTCCACTCATGATCATCCACCACCATCGTCACACCATAACCACACCTTATTTAATGTACCACACCCATAATATCGATATGTTGAGCTTTACAATGATTAGGAAACAATCAAATAATAGGTATTCCCTAAACTATGTGCAAAAAGAAAATTATCAAGATAAACATTCATAGAATGGGGGAAAATCGATATGAAAAAAATTGAGGAAAAAACCCCAACCATTGTTGTTTTTGATTAGATATATTTTCATAGAAAAATATTTAGAAAGAGACATTAATAAATGAACAGATAAATAATTCCATCAAATTAATTCAACTGACAATGTTTGTATCAATTCTATTGATTGAGTTAATCCGAATTCGTATATAATTAAGAAATGTTATATAGATCATAACATAAAATAACATATTAGGAGTTTTGGTTGATAATTGATGAAGAAAAACTATGTTTCCATCATGGAAGAGATCTTATAATTCTTTTGGCAAGACATTCCATGATCCGAGCCTGATATCTTATCATATTCCATGAATATATCTCCAATAGTTATTCACGATCTCTAGGGTTATAGAGGCCATCCCAGATTAATTTATATAACCATACATTTAAAGGAGAAATAGTCACTTTTTTGAAACAAAAATATTTTATTATTGAATATAAATAATTTAATTATTCCTGTGATTAATTTTTCATAAATGGTCTACACTAAAAATAATTACATCACACATATGGTTAAATGTGGATTCTAAATTCAATGGGGCCCTTATATGAAAAATCCAGAACCTCATTTGAGAGTAAATCATCTTTTTAAGAATAAATCTATATATGAGTTATTTAATATATTGAATATATTTTAATCGTTTAATCTGAGCACACTGGGATTTAGAATCACATGTCATCTCAGGTCATGGCCTCGAATATAATATATATAATATCTAAAAATAATACATAGAAAATCTAAGACATAGTAGTATACGTGCATATGATAGGAACTTATATGATGTGATTATCTAATAGAAATGTTGTGTGGTGATGATCAATGATAATTGTGTCCCTTGTGAGTGAATGATTTTTCATTGTAGATATGTGAACCGTGTAGAGTATCTAGTGAGTTGTGACCTCATGAAATAAAAATGGTTGTTCTATGTGGGATATCAGGGGGATTATTACCATCATCGAACATAGTGTTCCCATAATGATATCAGTGCACAAACATTCCATCATTCATCTATTATAGTTCTATGTATTTCTCTACATCATGAGAATGAAATAAGATTTCTTTTTCTATCGAGGTAAATTATTAAGGCTATGACAAGTTGATTACCAGGCCTGTTGATTTTATATAAAGCTAAAAAGTATTATGAGATCATGGGTAAATGATCAAGATAAAATAAGATCACCTGATAGTGATAATGAATGTAGATGATATCAAAACAACATGGGGTATTGATGAAAGTGTGTCATATATAAATGACACCACATGGCGAGCGATCATGATATATTCAATGGAACTGGAAAGGTACTTTATTTGGTATAATATTTCCTTGGGGGCTCTATGTATGTGGTGTTTACAATGCATGCGGTTTTATTTAGTAATTGTTGTGATGTATGACTCATGGGAGTGTGGGTTGGGTGGTTGATAAGGGAGTATGTGATTGTACACCAGAAAAAATGGATGATATTGGAAGGGTATGAACTATTTCAATGCATCATCCATTTGAATTATGAATCATTATGATTCATGTGTGATCAAATAGATTATAGGGTTAATGTGATGTATGCGGGTGTGATAACAAATAACATTAAAATAAATAAAAGGATCTCCCAATGGTGAAGTATATTTTTGAAATAGAATATGTGAAGGGGAATAAATAATGAAGGATTCATTTAAAGGTATGTTTTTTATGGTATGGAATGATAGTGGGTCACAAGCAGAGACCAAAATATTTCTTATTATCAAACCTATTGAGTTTTTCTTGAGGAGTGAATAACATGAGATATATGTTTGGGAGTACACCATTGGCCATTTAAAGTCATAAATTTCTTTATGAATTGGGATTTATATTCAATATCACAACTAAAAAGTCACTTTATGGTGTGATTTGATATGTCAGTCACATATGACATTACCCTGATAATAAATGAGCACTCAAGTGTGGTATTTTTTGACAGATTATCAGATTGGAGTTTGAATAATAGAATGTAAATGGATCTGAGTATTTATGCTTCCCTTGATTAGTGGATGGTTTAAATTCAGATATAGTATCAGGTTGATTTTGATTATGGGTATCACAATATATTGGGTTTCTTGGTGACACAAAGGTAGTCTGGTCGAGGGTGTTCCAAAGATTATTGTAAAAACAATGGATGAAAATTAAAATCTATTTTTCAACCTTAAACGATCATTATAATTAGTTTAAGGTATTCAATGAGTAATATTTGACGATAATAGGGAGTCTATGGCATTAAAAATTCTGGGCCATGTAGTTGGTAACATGTTAATAATTGGATATGAGAATTCTACAAATGGGTAAGCCATAGAGAGCCCAACCATTGTTACCACATTTTATCATATTAATTAACTCAGAAAGAGCACTAAGTGAATCAAGAGGATTCTTGAAATATATTGGGATAAGAAATTATGGTGGTGAGGCTCACCATGGATTTGAATCATCTATTTTGAGATAAGATTTTTTTGAGAAAAACAATGGGTGGATGATCAATTAGTTTTTAAATTCTTCATATATAGAGATATATTACATTAATGGATTTACATCATGGAATTTAAAAAAAATTGATATGATCGTTGTATTTGTTATGGTGCACAAAGGGTCATAAGTTAGAGGGTTAACTTTAGATGTCTGTTTAATATTTTGATTTGAGTCATTTCCATTTTATAGTGAATTTATTATTGATATGGATAAAAGATTAATTTGGATGAAAACTAATACTTTTTCGTGATATAAATTGTAATTTTATTTGTATTTTATCTCTAGTGTGCATATATTCTATTAAAATTTATAAAAAAAATTATATTTTGAAATAGATGGATGAAATGTTTTTTATCTGAGAGTTGGTGTAACATTTTTAGAGATTGTGATTCACTAATATGTTTTTTTGGACAATTAGTTTGGGGGAAATAATGGAATGAGGTTCACAAGGGAACTAGAGTGATTCCATGTTAGGTCTACTACAATTGGTAGCCACTATATAACCAATATAATCCCATCAGCTAGCATGTGTCCCTATACTAGTAATATGATGTAGTCAAATGGGTGGATTTTATCCCCCCCACCCTAAATTTTTAATTGGTACAATCGACTTATTTCTAATATATTCTCTTTTATGGATAGGGTGATCCCCCCAATTTTATTTTATTTAATCCCCTCTTTTGTCGGAATTATCGGTGTCATCAATTGATAAACTAATGAGGTTTTTAACATTGGTTATATTGATTTGAATGCACCTCACCTTGTTCTAATTTTATTTTCTAATGCCTTAAATTTTTGTGTTGATTCCAAAACACATGATCATAAAAAACTGATGAGTTGGGTATTTCATGAATCCTAGGAAGAAGATTCCATGATATTCTAATTGTATTTCATCATGAACCATTTTGGTGTGGTATGATGCTAGATATATATTCTATGTTGTTCGTAATAAATATACCTAAATAATAGATATTTGGTTAATGTGTGATATGTATTTTTTCTAGAATGGTGATGGGAGAACACCAAAGTATATTACTAAGTTCTTGATTATAGTTCTCGTGCAATGTGACGAACTGGTGATATTTCAACAAGAAATCCATGAATAATTTGAATTAACTTATTGATTTTAATTTTTTTTATGAATTTAGATATTTATGATTGGATTGAATTTAGAGCTAGAGTTATTGAGATGATCTTAGTTGAGAATAGATAAGGCTAGATGGTCCTCAGTGGTCCATAGAATAACTACAACCCATTGAAAATAAGAGAAAGGAAACAGATTTAGGTAGGTGGTTATGGTAATAATGAATATTTAGTATTAATTATTATGATTTTAAATATTTTAATGGGATGAGAAGAACTAGAAGATTAATTAAATAGCTTATGGAAAATAGATAATTGAAATTAATTAGTATTTTAGATTAAATTGGATCCCAAGGACCCTAGATAGAGTCAAGGGATATGATGGTACGTCCTGCACTGGATACATTCCTTTTCCCCTGATAGCAAGGTTTATGACCATTTATTTTGAGGACATTGATACAAGTACGTCAAAGAGAAATTTCATGTTTTAATGTGGAAGATAAATGAGATGACCGAGTGAATAGAATGAGGGAAAATTTAGGGAATGAAATGTGCCTTATGCCATATCCCGAGTGTTTGCCTATATATAAGATCCCATGAAGCTAGAAAGACAATGATGACCAAATAAGGGTGTTATGGGACATGAAATCCCCAGATCATCTATGTTTTTTCCCAAGATCATGTGAATAAATGATGACCCCTATGAGAGTTACTATACTATAGTGAGACATAGGGGCACCAATAGGTTCCTTAGTGATTAACTAACCCCAAGAGGGTTTTTATCTCCTTGGTTGAGACGGAAACATGTGTCACCATTGAACCCACACTGATATTGTGTAACAATGTCACTATGGGATATAATGTGGGGTGTATGTGCTTTGAAACCCCATATATTATGGTTATGATTTAACGTTTTTTATAATAAGTCTATTATATACAGATGTAATTTTTGATAATCGAGGTATGATCCTGATATGATGATGGTATAGTGGATTCATAGTATTTCTTATATGGATAAAACATTGGGAGTTATTATATACTATCGTGAGATGAATTTAATTTGATGATGTTTTTGTATATCCTAGAATGTTAACCATGGATCTGACTACTAATCTATGTATAGAATTCTCAAGATTCCAAAATTTGACATCAATAAAAAAATGGGAAACCTAGGATTCCACCGGTCCATTAGATTCATTGCCTTTCTAGGATCCCACAAAGTAGGTGTGGAATATTATTTTAGTATGACTATTATTCTGATGATAATATTCATGGGTTAAACCAATAATATGAAGAGTTAGTCATGATTATATTACTGGTTCTAGATTAGGATGCTTATGATGCTTGGGATCTAACCATTGGTCATGGTTACATGGGAGATTCCATTGATTTAGTGATTTTGTAAGATACTCAGGATTGAACCCACAAAATTATTTATACTATAAGCTTGGAGATATTCACGTAATGATTAGGGTGTTTCCATATTGCCAATTTTTATCATTATAAGGCCATAAGAGCCTAAAAATTTGTTATTCATCAGTTATGACCTTGTATATTGAAGTGTTATAGTTTTTATATTATCATGAAAGAATCAAACACACCATAATCCAATCCACAATTGATTTGGTTAATCCGAGCCACATTCATTAAAACTGAAAATGGAATGGTTGGTAAAGTGGATGAAACATGGTTTGGTATATTTCACATTACACACCAAGAGATCTTCTAGTATCTAGCTAATGTATGTATTATAGGTCTATTTTATTTATTTTACACTATTGTATGTATTTTTTGTAATAAAGTCACAAGCACCTATCACTGTGTGTACCAGTTGGTATGGGACCACATTTTTGGTTACCTATATAGTTTCTACTCATAACCTACTTGGGCCACCATTTCATATGGGTACTAGAGAAACTGGAATATACATATAATAGGTACATGATGGGATGTTTCTAATGATAACATTATCATGTGTGAACAAACATATGACATTGGTGATTGGTATGAGGTGTATAGATGTATTTTTGGAGAAACAACTCTTGTTTATTTTTTATAAGTATATATATATATATATATATATATATTACCAGAATATTTTGTGGTCAATAATTGTATGGAATGATTGGTTTGGATTTTATTAAAATTGATTTATTATTAGAGTTTTTTTTATTTATTTATTCCATTAGAAAATTTTTATAATTAATGATATATGGTTATTTTATTTTCTATTACATAATCTGATACTGGGTGCATAATAACTTTATTATTCCTCCATAGGCCCTCATTGATAGAAGACATCCTGTGGAATTCATGGAGGTGAATTTGAGGAATAATGGTGAACTAGGAAAGGGAAAACATTATTAGGATTTAGATTGTGATGTTACACTCATGAGGCTGTATCAATATAGATCAAACTATTGAAAAGGATAAAAATTGGGCTTCACCTTAGTGAAAGGTCATCAAATAAATTCTGTTGTGATGGGGATTCATAAACATTACTATGATAAAAAATACTTTTCCTTATCTTTAATACATTGTGGGTCCTAGTATGGGTTATTTTAGACCTGTTATATTCCATATATGAATATAAATCATGATATATGTAGTTTTTTTTAAATTTTATCTAGTGTATATCCAGATCTTTTAAAAATATATTAAAGATTTATTCAAAATGGTTCATGGACAATGAACTATAAGATGAGAGTAGTTCATCAATTCTATAAGATTTTTAATATGGATGAAAAATTCATTAATACACATATAGCTTATGTGAGGATTTTTTTAAGGATCAATATTATGTCCATGGATTTCAAATTGGGTTTAATTTCACTATAGGGCTATCTAGAAATCCCAATGTTGTCTTGGTGGAACGGACAATATGATTAATGGGATAATATTTTTTGGTTGAATGAAAAGCTTAGTATAGAATAAAGGAAATCATTATCAGTGCATATATTATTGGAGTAGGAATCAACCAAAAAATTGTTATTTTAAATGGTCTCAAGTGCTAACATAGATTGTACATTGGTGAGTGTGAATTTTCCTTTATAGATTGTGCATATGGTCCAAGAATAGATAACCCAAGAATAATAATATATTATATGTTAATATAAATATTTCTACCTACAGTAATTGTATATTATTCCCAATGAAGACAATTCTCTTTTATAAGGGAGGGTCATTTAAACTATTGGGTGCAAAAAAGGCATTCAAATGAAATTGATACCAAGATCTAGTAATCATACAAGGGATTGAACCACACATTTCATCCATATTTTAGTAGTATAAGATGAAATAATTGTTAGCCATTTCTTTCATATGAATTTAATATGACCTAGATAAAATTACCTCCTTGAGATTTAATATGTAGTGACTCTACTTCAGTAATCAAGAAAATTAACCAAAATCACTATACTTATTTGACTCACACTCAATGTGATAAAAAATAGAATATTTAAAGGATAACTGCATTGAATAAGAGAGCATATTCATGAATTTTTTTAACTATTCAGTTTAGAAACATGTATATATGAATATGGTTTAATAAATTTAAGCTAATGTTGTGAGGAAAAAGAATGAAATTTATCATGGGTGGAGAATACTCAAACCCTATAATGGTATGGAGTTTTTATGTAATTTTTGTACACAAAACATAGTAAAAAAGAAAATCATATAGACCTGATCCCCATGATTGAGAGGGATAAAGAACTAGGATTGTATTCAACAAGATTAAGGTATATTTACACAGATATAGCTCGTACATAACAGATATTATCCTTATAATGCAGATCAATTAAATTAGATCATTATTATAAATATTAGACCATATTTTGTAAAGTTAAACTCAATTAACCATAATATCAGTTTTAAATTACTTTATGGTCATATGATAAAGACCCCACAGAATGTAGTTTATGTCCATTCATTAAGGACATTGGTTCTTGGTTTATTGAGATCTTACATTGTGGACCATACTCAGTCGATGTTATGTTGATTACACGTAATTTAAGGGAAATAATGCATTTGTTTCTATTATAACACACTCTCTATCAATTTTTTAAAAGTAATAATCTATTTTATATTAGAACATTCATATAGAATACTTTTCATCTAATATCGTTACTAGATTTAGATTTGTATTTTATATTATCATCAGTTTTTTGTGATAACATAAATTATGCTTGAATGAAAAAGAAAATATCATCATATTGAATACCCATGTTGTATGGTTTTGTTGATTATCTATGTTACGTGACACAGATATCCTTTTATCACCGAGCTATTCCAGCTTATTTAGTTTCTATTTTGAGTGATCATCTTCAGGTAATAGGATGTCAAATGAGGACAAAAAGGGAACCCAATAGCAATAGAATGAGAAGAACTTGTTATGTTGAATATAGAAGTGAGTATTGTTTTTTTCATAATTGTTTGTTTTATATAGTGATAAAACCATAATGAATTGAGTGTTTTTTCCATCAATGACCCCTTTTCCTTATCCATTATCCACATATTTTTTTGAATGACTTTATATGGGATTCCATCCACCCATCCACCGAATAATAATTATATGTAAAATATTTATATTGGATGTTATAGATTTTGTACAAAATTATCAATATGAAATGATTGAATCGAGTTCCATTTTCCATAAATATTGTGTAGGGAAAAAAAATCTAGAATATATTTTGAACTTTAAAAAGGAGATAACCAATTTTGTTAATATTCATTGAAAGGTACTCACTTTGACCATTGAGATAAAAAATCAGTGGCACTATAAATGAAATTGATCTTTCTAAATATAGAAAAGGGATATTTCCACATGGAATCTATTATCCCTAGAAAATGGATATGAGTATTTAGTGGTGTGGAATAATACTGGGGGATGATGGAATGAGTTTTTATGTATATAAAAATCATGGAGCCTTTTTGTGAACTCTATGATGTTTTGACTCATAGATTTCTAGAAATATCCATAAATTATAGTGAATAGATGGATATAAAATCTCTTGGATCTCCCACCCCTCTATACTTTTTCTTATACTTAATTAGTGGTTCCCCCTAATTTTCTCGCAATGATGGCTTGTTATCCATTCCTCTCTTCTCGTGATATTTTCTCTAAGATCAGGTTGGAGTGGCCTAGGAGATTCCTCCCTAGATCTTCATCTGTCACTCCCCATATTTGGGATCTTGTGCAGCATGTGCTTTCCAATCATTTCTTCCATGGATATTATGGTAATGATGGATTTGGCATCCATCGGTTTACATTGCTTCTTCACAGCCAGATCCCCATCTTCCAGATCTGGGTTGTTCGGCAACGAGTAGTTATTCCTTAGTGTATATCATTTTTTCTATTTGTTAAGTCTCTTGGGTATTAATCTTCAATGGTCTAGGGCATTTGATGTAGATTCTAGAGGTGTGGTTGTGTGGGATCCTAATCCCATTCAGGGGTGAAATCCTGACGAGTTTTGTATGGGTTTCATATGTGATGTGAAATAGCTCATCTGGTGTTGTAGAGAATCTCCTTGGATACCAGTAGTGGGGATATTCAAGATAACATTGGATATTGATTATTCCTGAAGCCTAGCCATGTGGTTCTTCAGGTTTTACATGACTCTTGACTGTTTCTATTGTGTTATTGCATCTTCTTGTTATCAAGGAAAATATTTCTTTTTGGAAATTATTTTTCTTTATTGCATTTGGTAGAGGCACATATTGTTTATTGTTTCTCTAGGTGGGAAGCCTCGAAATAATTATGGGAGTGAATCCACCATTCATCTGGCTATGCATCACCACTTTGATAAATATATTAGTGCCTTGTCATGGAATATTTTCAGTTCTTTCTATCTTTTTTTGTGTTTCATCATGTTGACATTGCTGGGATTTCCATTCCAGCATTGTCCGGTGGGCGACTCAAAAGATAGAAGGGTGTTCTAGAACCCTCCATCCTACTCTCATCCACATTATTTTTTGGTTAGAGTGGTCCTCTACCATGTTGTTTTTCTAGCATGGTGTATCTTTTTAGAAGATGGGGTGACACATTATTTTTACTGATTTCACTATGGAGGAGTATGATGAGGGGGCGATGAGAAATTTCGGTTCTTTATTGGATTGTTTCTTCTATTGTACTTGAAAGATCATTTTTACCATTATTTTTAACTCAATTTATAGTCTTTTAAAGGTCTCCCTCAATCCCAGTCCTAAAATAGATTCTATATTTTTTATCTTGAATAAACCAGGCTTGACCCTCAACCTTTTAAAAAACTCCATAAATTACAATCTGATTTAAATATAGATAATGGTTGATTATTATAATAGGTATTGGAATAGATTTTTTATTATTGTTAATGTATCCCCATCCATGATTAATATGAGGATAAAATTCTAAAAAACATGTTTATATTGGTAATATTGGATATATGGGCTATTATAATGGGTGAATTTTAATACTCAACAATGAATCTACCAATTATTTTCTTAATGTATTGAAATGATCATATATGAATATAAAAAAACTAGGGACATCCATCACCATAAGAAATCTATCGATAATGATATGGTCTCATGCTAATTAGGATAGATTTTTTGCATTGATTTATCAGTCATTAATATGGAATAATTGGACCAATTCAATATTGCATGATATAGACAAAAAAATAATCCTAGTTACAGTATTCCAAAGTGGTAACTGTATTTTACAAGAATTTTCATTCATATTTTTGGTTTCTGAGTTGGGAATTATAATGAGATAATAGGTAAATTTTTCCGTCATTTATTATTCATAATGAGACAAATGGATAAAATTTTCCTTCTTGATGGTATATTATTCATTTCATTCCTTAATTTCACACTATGTATTTCATTTAATATAATGGGGATCCATTGGAATTCAAAGGGTCAAATCAAGGGCAGTGATCTAAGATTGATGTTATACCCTATTATTGGGGAATCTGTCTAACAATAGGAATGAATAGGGAATGAATACATGAGTTATGTGAAAAAACAAAATTCATAGTCGAACCTTGTTGTATTTGGGATTCAAAGTTATTATACATATTTTTCATCAATAAGAATTATAAATATACAGTAAAGTTAATCAAAATTTGGATTATATAAAAAAACTCATCAATAGAGAGATATTTACTGAATCATAATGACTATCTAGAGGGATAGGTCACACGATAACTTTCAAGTGCCAACCCCTTGAATATTTTTCATGGAATTATTCATATTTCAAACTATATCCCAATGGTTTCCTACTATGAATGGAATTGGTTTTCATTTTTAATCTAATGATAAAAATGGATGGGTTAAAATTTTTGGGAAATTTAATCTCACGATGCTGATGACAATTCCATGGCTTATGCAAAATAAGGAGTAATGTGAAAAATTTATTGTCATTGTGAGAATATCATGCCTCAATGTCTACTATTTTCCCACTGAGGCATCATTTAATATTTTCATTTCCTATATAATTTTTCATTTACATGGTAAGTATATGTGAATTCTCTGGATTTAAAGTGCATATGATATGTTTATTTATGTCACATGAAGTAATCCAAAATTATGGGGTCAAAAGGTAATACAATAAATCATAAAAGTATCTATCATAATCCTTAACCCACTAGTATACAACCCCTTCTTTATTAATCTAATTAAGAATAAGATTTTTCAATTGTGATTAAAAATAATCATCCCTATATAGGTGATATGTACCTATGGTGATCACTTTTCATTGATATTTCGGGGTGAAGGAATATTTATAATCTCTTTAGTCATCCATGGGTTATCCTTGATTAGTTAATGAAATTCCACAAAGCCTAAAAATTTACTAGATGTCACTCCAAATGCACACACAGTGGGATTAATTCATGAAAATTATCACAGACCCATCTAATATATTTTCTATATATTTGATAAAATGATCACGATACTACTATTATGTGACTAATTGGTCATTTATACAGCATTACACAGCTTCAACGAGCATGTACCTAAGTGGTAAAGGCTCCATCTTGTCATCCAAAAGACCTAAGATCAAATCTAGGAAGGGGAGGAATTTAGGAGTTACTGTAGTAACATTTTAGCAATTAATATAGCTTCAGATGTACTATAGTAGTGTGGAACTATAGCCACGATTGTATTGTAGCAGTTTTTTTGTAGCGACCTGGGTACTGTAGCATTACTAATAAAAAAAGGGCCCTTTGGGACAAAAACAACATTCAAGACTTGTATTTAGGTCACTCTTCCTTGGGCCTTTAGGCTATGTAATGGGTATTCCTCTACACATAAAAAAATAGGTCATTGCATTAATAATATAATGAGGCCTTGACCCGATCCTTTTAAAAAATATCAGATTTTACAATCATTTTATAGAAGGATATGAAGATGCAGTGCACAAAACATGGATATATAGTTCCATCATTCTTTAAAAAAATGAGAATTAATAAATAATAATAAATTAGGTGAATAAAATTAGACAAAGTGGATTCCATTTTATCTAGGTTCATTCAGAGATGATTGTTTCCTAAATAACCATTTTTAATTTTTATGGATTAGAATGGAACAATTTCAACGATTAACCAATCTATAATATTGATGGAAAATTAATATTTTGAGTAGTGCCTATGTATATACCTGATGTTTATATAGAATCCAATATATCCATTCATTTACTTATAAAGGATAGTCATCAAGAACCCCTTTAGTTATAGAACATCTATGATAAAGTTTGATTTTATCATTTTGGTGATCTCAGAATCTACTCTTGGATTAAGATTCAAAATAATTCATTTTATTCAAGTTTTTATCTAATGTTATAATATCAAAAATAATTTTTTATGATTTTCCCCAATGAGATTGAATCTTGGAATATCAGTGTACATAAATGTGAACACAATCTGATTCAATTTAAAGAATAGAATAATGTCTCCCTTGTCCTAAAGTGTCATGGATGTGCAATTAACTATGGGTCATGGATCCTCCTCTTTACCAAGATTCACATTTATAAGCTCATAGATTATGATGTAAATTCATTCCTTAACTGCTAGAGGAGCATCTCTAATGTTATGATCCACTAATTTGATGACCATACTATTGTTAGAACTTGAAAATTAAACTGAATCGTTATAATTTTACAATTAAATAGGTGATTCTTGTAATCTATAATTTGATGACGATGCATCATTTTATTTTTTTGGATATTGATATAGATGCACCATTATTATGGTAATATTATTTATTTTCTATATCTTTATTACTATCACTATTCCTATTAGGGGTTCTAAAATCCTACAAACATAGGGGAACATTTTATAGAATTTTTAGTTTTTATCGGCGATGTGAATGTATCAATAGTCATGGATAATGACAAATGGATCTCTGAGGATAAAAAATAAAAACAAAGGTCAATTATATATAAGGAATTGTAATATAGGGTGTAATGTTTTCAAGATAAAACCATATTACCAATTTAAATTTTCACAACTACTAATATAACTATCACCATGTAAACAAGGGATGAGAAATATTTAAACTATGATGGATCCATGATGTTGTGATCATTTCCTCAATCATGTTGATGGAAAATATATGATCTTGATGACATATTATAAAGGGTATCCATGGTGTGGTTCCCAAATAGTTTGGATAAATTATTTTAATTGAATCAATGATAAACAGTTTCATTCCTTCTCAACTATAGAATCATTCCTTGTCAAACAATGTTTAATGGGACTCATGATGGGTTTTATCACAACAAAATATGGGAATGAAATTTCATACATTTATGAAAATTTTATTATAGAATAATAGGCATAACATACAATGATATCTAATCATTTTTATGAATATTCATAATATACATTGATATCATATCATTTATTAATTCATTCATAAAATGTATCCCACATTAATGTGTGATAAAGTACTAGAAAGTAAGAAGGGAAAAAATACAAGCCCAACCAATATTGGAAAATTGAAAAACATGCTACGAATGAGGGGACTTTTATAAAATACCTTATCAGTATAATTCTTTCATTGTTTGTCGAAGGACATGGAATTTCCTAATCTTGGTAATCTTATGACACCATCAAAAGGGTAATCATCTTCATAAGACTATACATGTGTGGGAATGATTTTAAATGGGTGTGTATGATGATACTCAGTATGGAACCCATAAATAACTAAGAATAAAGAATCAATATTATTCAAATAATAATAGAAATGTGATAAAAAACACAGATATACTCATAAAAAACTATTCTCAAATGGTATCAACCAACATTTCAAGGAACAATATGCTACTCCAGGCATCATGGTAATGATATTGTTGGAATAATCCACTCCATGAGCTATGTTGTCACTAGGTACACTCACCCACATGGCCACGATCATTAGGACTCACCCAATAAGTACTAAATATATATCTAAAATCCTCATCATTCTAGTAGGGGATCACCCGCATGGTCTGTAATGGAAAAAAACCCCACTCGATCTACCTTCTAGATAGGGGATCAAAGCCGTTTTCATGGTTGTAAGGATAATTTTAGAGACCAAAATACCTCTTGAAAAATAATAAATCTTAGTAGATGAACATTTATTAGCTACTATAAAATTATAACCTAGAATCATTATGTTATTGTTTATTTGTAAACATGGACACATTATCATATTATCCATAAATGAGATACAAAATCTATATATAAGTTTTTTAATAACTAGAATACTTCATAGATATATCATACGTAATAAATTTATTCATATCATAGGGAATGTAAAAATAAAAAAGGGTGAGATTAAATGCTATATAAGGGTAAAAAAAGTGATAGAGAAGAGTAAACTTTGCATATGGATATGATAAAATTATAATTATAATTGAAAACTGTACCCTACATTTCGTAGATAAAAAACATGAGTCATCGAATAAATTAGGAAGATCATAAGACATGAAAATTTAGGTAATCATATAACATAGGTTATGCGATCATGACATTAAAATATGTATTTGAGTTATAGAAAACCCTTATACATGTAAAAAACATGTTATGGCTTCCCACTATGTCATTCATAACTTGTTAGTCATGGGCTAACCACATGTGTACCTTCTTCGGGCATGTGATATCATCCTATGTACCATATTTTTAGATTTTGGATAATTTCCTCAGTAATATATTATCTTAAACAACATTAATCATTACCCAATTCATAGGATGGAGATATAGGTCCAACCCATCAAAAAATAAAAATAATAAATATGTGATCCAAAAGATCATAAAACAATCATCATATCACACCCTATGAAAATTAATTGGTTTCATAAAATATTTTATCATTGTATTACCCATTATAATGAAACACCTTACATAATAATGTTATAATCATAAATATAAATCATCTAGATAATGAATAAATATGGTATCATTGGATCATATACCCAGTAATGATTATGTAACATAAATGGGTTTCATCTTAGATGGATGATAGTTTTTAATTAAAAATCATTATGAACATTTCTTGAAGAATTTTTTTTATGAAAATCACATTTAGGATAATATAAATTCATAAAATATTGAACAAAAAATTTTCTTTTTAATGAATTGTGAAAAAATATAATGGATAATTTAAAAGTATTTAACACATTTCTTAAGTAAATTATCCCTTCTACTTTGAAAAAAACTTTTGTTAAAACAATGAAATCAAGGTCCTTTTTTAGATAATGTATTTGAGACTTATAATGGAATATATATATATATATATATATATATATATATATATATTTTAATATCCATGTTGGTAGAAAATAAATTACACATTAAAATGAATTTTCTATACACATGTTCAGTAAATCCCAAACTGGTCTATTTTTGAAAATGATAGGATGATTCTTTTTAATGTTTTGGTAAATTTACAATAATTGTAAAAATTAAATTTAAAAATGTTGGTGTAATATTAAATAATTGTTAATTTTTTTTTGAAAACATAGACATATAAGAAAAAATATTTTGTAATAAAGAGGAAGATAATGTAATATTCTATTAAAAAAAATATTTTATAATCATGAGTAAATAAAGAGAGGAAAGACAGAGCCTAAGATGGGTTCCTCTAAAAAGTACATGTTTCATATGCTCTCTGGTTTAAAATTTTTTCTGACCGTCCCACCATCACCAACTAGATATCCCTTTCCAGTGTTCCGTGCTCCGATGACCTTCGACCTCAAATCTTGTTCTACAGCTTCTCCTCCACCTCCTATTGCCTCGACACCTCCTACTTGGCATGACGTGGTGTCCTTTCATTTAGGGATTCTTTCGGTTAGACAAATTATGTCCCTTCTTCCTCATAATTTTTGGATACCCCCAACCCCATACGACGGTCTCGAGGGATGGATATTACAATTATCTAGATTCCAATACATCATCCTTTAATGAGGTGGCCTCCTACATCTGTTGGAACTTAATATCTTGGTTTATATTGGTGAAACCTCCACTTTCTGTCATCCATTAGATCTTGGCATACTGGGGCCTTCGGGACCTGACTCAGATCTTTGGGGGGCATCGAAACAACTTATGCGTCATTTTTTCCTTAGTGTTATATTTTTTCCAAGATTTTTGAAAAGATCATCAAACCTCATGTAGCTGGTAGTTTAACCTCTCATGAAAGTCAAGGGAATATCACAAGGGCATGGAAGGCTCACGTGTGGTTGTTTGGATCATACAATCTTAAATCCCACTTTTTTCAATAATGGTGCTTTTCTTAAAGTCACCAAAGACACTTTAAGAATATTTATATGTGCGGATTATCATACTTGTAGTTTTTATGAAGCTTTGGTGCCTCATATTTGGGTTGATCTAGATATTTCTACCCCTGCTAGAGCGCATCTCTCTATGGGTTAAGGACATGCCCATGTAGAACCAGGATATCATCAACCCATTGTTCCCCATGTAATTTTGTCTTTGTTAGCATCATGGAAAATATGTGAAGGTATGCACGAATCACCGTTTTAAGAGATTTGGTCATGTTTTGGAAAGGGGTGATGTTCCCCAACCTTGTATTGACAGAATCTGTAACTTACCAGGTCCATTTATAGATTAGAGTGATAAAGATAATAATCATGCCCGATTCCCTCTTCAGTGTGGATCTTTATCTTCAGGTCCAGTATTGACTTCATCTTTAAATTTAGACAAGGATATCTCTTTGAGGGTGGATATGGTAATTTTAAATCAACTAGATTATCTCGTATGCTAGTTTTATATGGGACATCCTACATGGATCTCGTCCAAAATCTTAGTGATTTTTGTGTTATAGTGATGGTAACAAATTTTATTCTCCTGATAAAAATATTTTGTCCAACTATCATATCATCAAATCCTCTTGGTACCTTATTAATTTCACCATAATATGTCCAGGAGATCCCATAAGAGGATAGTCAATCATTATCTCAAACAACCCCCATGGGCTCCATCCATCCAGAAGATCTCATCTATCTTACTAACCATGCTTTTTATGATAGTATGCATACAGTTATCCAGAACACATTGTTATAATCTACATCAAGTGATATGAAATGTATAAATTATTCACTATAGTATTTATCCACCCCTCCATCTACATTTCCTGCTGGGGATCCTATTGGTATCAACACACGATCCAGATTGAGAAAGTTTAGGGAGTGTTCCTCTCCTCATCTAAATGTGCTCAAATTACCTAGGGACAATGCCAAGTAATCTCTCTTTTTAATGGATACCATATTCATTTATAATGTATGAGCCATTGGTTATAGGTTTAACAAAAACTATATTGCCTTGTAGATCTAAATGAATATGTTTTCTCTTGTTGTTGTCATTTCACACAAACAAAACCATTACAAAATCAAAACATCACCCATTTTATAAATATGAATGATGACATGCATGCTGACCACATCAACTACTACATATGGATATTTTAGAGCAAGATTATAGTAGTGGATATGGGACAAACTGATGAGAAATTCATCACTACCAATGTGACCAAATTAAGTCAAAGTATTCTTTTATTCTTATCTTTGGGATTTGTGAGGCCCAAAAAAGGATAAGGCACGTGGAATGGTCTGAATGGGTTTGATTAAGGGAATTATAATTGGTATATTATAGGAGACACTAATATTTTAGCCAACCCATTGGAAAAAAATGGATGGGAAACTACCCCCACAAGGGGTTCTTGGGATTTTCTGAGTTCATGGCCAGTAAGGGGATTATGGACATGGGGTACATAGGTTACCAATTTACTTGTTATAAAAACCAATGATACAGATGCCGCTCATGGATCTGTCTTGACCGCTATTTGGCCAATATCAAAGCCATATCATCCTTGAAAAATTCTAAGGTGAATCAAATAGTTTATGTAATATCATACCACTATCCATTGTTCATTGTACCTCACAATCAAGTGAACTATGAGAGATTCATGTTATAACATTAGTGTACCATCCTACAGGGTTATCACCATGAATTTAGTGATTCTTGGAGGGGTTTTACTCTGAGGAATGTGTGTATTGGGATACACAGTCAACTGAGATGCCTCAATCATGAGCTTCATCCATGGGCCAAAAATCATCCTCCCAATGACCAGGACATTGATGCAATCACCATGGATATAGGCATGCTATAATCAAGATTGGAAGAAGAATTTAAAGAGTTGGGGTTTGAGGATCTCTCTAACAATGATGATAATTCGGTATATCTGGTTTTGAGACAAGAAATTTTGGCCCAGGAGACCTCAAGAAAAAAGGTTTCACAAAGGAGACATGAACACTGCTTACTTCCAAAAATTCATAATGTAGAAAAAGAGTTCAGTGATGCCTAATATATTTCTGGATGATGAATTCTATTTAGAGGACATGGATATTGTTGGAATAATCATTCACACTTTCTTTAGTGATCTCTTATTGGGTCCCAATCCACGTATTCTTGATGGATATCTATGTGGCTATGATGGGATTCCGGATGTGCTCCCAAACCTTAGAATAATGCACTCAAATGTGATTATATAGACAACTCCAAAAGATAATTAAATTTATATGGTCACTCTTGGTCTTCATAGAGAGATTTCACAAGGTCCAGAAAACTTCTATGGTTCTTTTTACATATATTCATTGTCAGTGGTTAAAAATGATATTGTTATGGTTATTGAAGAATTATTTCATGGAGGATCCTTACAACATATATCTTATGCAACTACCCTTATCCGTATACCCATGATCAAGGCCCCATCCCCCATCCCACTAAAGGCTAGTGATTATTTTTAATTTTCCATATAAAATCTTATAGAGTATCATCAATAGAAGGGTATCCTTGTATCTACCTTATTGGATCTCTAAATAGAAGCATGGTTTGGTTAATGATCAATCCATCTAAGGGTCCATTACTCTATACTAGTAAATGATTTGTGAAATTCACATCAGGGCTTATGGATCAAATATGGATAACAAATTGGATATGAATAAAGAATACGATTGAATTGAATGGAGCTTCATCAATAAGGTTCTCATATGAATGGAATTCTCCCCTTGGTCCACAGATATTATTTTTAGGTGTTTCATATCTTAGTGGTTGGTTGTATCTTTTATGGGGAAAGCTTATGGATTCGTTAACACTACATGCAGTGTAAGGCAAGGCGACCCCATATCCTCAACTATCTTAATCCTCACCCAAGACATCGTAATATGCCTCATCAACATGAGTATGCTTAATGGAGATATCCTATCCTATATATGTAAGATTAATACCCTCTCCATCTCCCATCATGTGTTTAATACGATTCCACTAACTTCATGAATTCTTTAAAGAGGTTAGTGTATTCCATTAATATGATTTTTGATGGTTGTTTCAATTGGATTTGTTAGGTTATCAACAAAAACCAAAATAAGTCACCTCAAATCATATAGATGTGCATCTAGTAGTGGATATTATTTTTTCCATAATCTTTAAATTCAAGGATAAATCATTCCAATTCATTACATGGGTACTCTAATTTCATCTAGATGAGTTTGAATCAGTGATTTTGGCCATATATTATTAAGAATAATAGGAATGATCTTCAACTGGAGAAATCATTTCCATTCCTTTAGTGGTTGTATTATAGTAGATAAAAGTGTTATACATGATATTCATATCCATGTTTTGGATGTTATTAATGTCTAAATTGGTGTAGTCAGCTCTATTGACAAGATCCATCAATGTTTTATTTTTAATGATCTTTTAGATGGAAAGTGACACTAGGTTTCTTGGTCTCGAATGAAATAGCTAATTCATGAAAGAGGTATTAATGCGAGGAGACTTCAGGTTTCCATGCACTGTATGCATGCACAGAAGATGTGGGAAGTCGTAGAGGAGTGAACCTATGGGGAAGGTACATGTCCATTTGATGTTGATATGATGAAGTTGTTGTGTGGAACCATAGCTCCGCCTTATGGTCCCTAAATCCACTCCTCATTCTCAACCTACAGACCTTCTCCCACTAGATTGTAGGGGATGGTGTGATATTCTTCTCACACCGCACTTGGGAGAACATAAATATTTTTTTCTATGGTTATCCTACTTATAAAATATCCATCAAGAAAGAAAGGAAACACCCATAATTTATCAAGTATGTCCTGGATAAAGATCAACAATCTACCTTAGATCTTATGGAGATGACCATTGACCTTGATAAGTGTTTTTTTACCCCCTCACCCATAAAATAATTTTCCACAAGATAGATCATAATGGTTTCTCTACATTTTCAAGATGACGATAGATTGAATGAAAACCTCTAGTGCGATGGTAATAACCAGATGTCTGATATTTAGCTTGTCTCATGGCTCCAATAGTGAAAACCCACAATGTGGGGAACACACACCATATTTTTTGTGAATGAGATTGGGAGTGTTCCATTTGAAACATCTTCAGAGATTTCATATCCTTTTCAAAATGGGATCAATCAGTTCATCCTTTACCTGAACACTGTTTTTATGGGGTGAGTGATACTGGGCCTGAAATAATACTCAGTGTATTGCATATAGTTTTGGGTGATGGGGTATATGGTATTTGAGGAACATATCATTCCATCATGAAAAATAATTCTATAAATATTTCAATCATTATAAGAATAAGTATCATTCTTATCGATTTGGTCTATCAACCAACAATTGACATGATGTCCCCACTCTCTTGATGTTACATGTGAAAAACTCTCCATACTGGCACTTATGAAATCCCTAAAAGGGTTAGTGGGTTGGAAGATTCCTACTATTGTGGTCCTTAAATAAAACACAGATTGGTCTTGTATAGTAGTTGACATTAAAGGACTAGGTGGATCATGACTCAATTTGATCAGTTATCATGATGTTTACAGTCCACTTTGGCAATGTGATCTCTATCTAAGAAGAAGGTAAGGCGACACCAACTAGTTTTAACATATTCATCCAAATTAACTTCCCTTTTAATAATGTGGAAAATGAATATGGTATTGTTTATAACTTCTTTAAAGGAACTTGTATGATCCCACTATCCATATCTTATATAATCGGTAAGTGTATTGGTCTTATTGAAAACAACATTCATGTGTCTCACACCTATCATGAGGGAAATAAATAAGGTGGTCATCTGGCTTCCAAGGAAGTATATGACTTCATTATTTATGGTTTTACATGAATTAAATAATTAGGACCATTTGGGACTAACATAGTCAGAGGGGATTACCTTGTACGTCATTACTTTAGACCCCCTAGGTCATAATGATGTTGTGTTTCTTGTTTCTTGCTTCCTTACATTCTGAATAAATTAATAAATAATGGTTGGAGTACATTGAGAGAGGAAAATTAATTTAAAATATTTATTACATGAAATAACCATATAATTATAAAATACATCAATTTCATGAGAGATAGTTCATAATAATCTATCATTGAAAGCTTAAACCAAATTAATCCCGATGAACAGTGAGATTATGTCATCAAACCCTTAGAAATATTTGAACATTAAAATAGTAATACCCATAAAATAATAACATCCAAAGAAAAATTATATATATTTAATATAAGGAGATTCATGATATATCATGTCATGTGGGAAGCATATACACTTCAAATAAGTGATAGGTTCATAACATAACTTATTCCCCAATGAAGACAAATTGAGGCAAAAATCCCATTCCACAACGGTAAAATCAAAATAGTGAAAACCATAAAATATATAAAATAAAATAGATATGTAAATAACAATAATTTTAATTATAATAATTATAATATAAATTTATGGATATTATAAAAAAAATCACATTGTGAACATGGAAAATTTTATAGAAAAAATTAGAGTCAAATAAGTATCCCTTACCTTATGTCTCTTTAACCTACATAAATTTTTGAAACACTGGTATAATAATTTTATCATTTTTATACAGATATTTAAAAAATAATAATTGATATAAATATGTATATTATTCTTTTATGACATTTTATTACCCATTTATTAATAATTCACTTTTAAAATCACAGTTTAGGGAATAACTGCTTTGTTTTTCATGTATGTTTTATTTTATTTATTTTTTTACTATTAATATAATAATGGTTATATAATATCTAAATTTATAAACATGATATAAATTTCAGGTATATTCATTATATATATATATAGTATTGCAAAATGGATATTAATAAAAAATGAAATACACTTTTCAAGAACACGGTAGGCAATACATATGCTGGAACATTGTTTTTAATTTCTCAATGGATGAAATAAAAGAAAGGTAAATATAATATTTTGTTTAAAGAATATTTTCTATGTCATATTTATTTTATATATTTGTTAAATATACCCTAATTATCCCCCAATAGAAGGTTTTTGTGGTAAACAAATCACATCACTTCGTTAGGTGGAAGTCTTCCGTACAAACGAATGACATTATCATATCCTCTACATAATGGAATATTAGAAGTTATATATAGTAAAATAACTAAATAAGTATATTTATGTTACATAAATCATATATATTAATTTATCTTATACTTACTACCATTCACATAGAAAATAAATTAAAAACACTCCACATCGTTATGAGAAGCAGTAGTATATCATACACACGAGAAACATTATTTTTGTACAATGGGTTTGAAAGAATGAATATAATTGTGATATTATAGTTAAATAAGTATAATAATATCATAAATATATTATATAATCATTTAGTAAATCATTATATATATATATTCATAGGAGGTGGTGATGGAAAATGAATAAAATCAGTTTGTGATGTCATAATTCGCCGTACACATGAGCGACAGTTTCATTTCCCATATGATATAATAAAAGATATAGGTCGTTTATTATATTAATATAATTAAATATAAAAATAATTTATATTT
The DNA here is from genome assembly GCA_963277665.1 of Viscum album. Lineage (NCBI taxonomy): Eukaryota > Viridiplantae > Streptophyta > Magnoliopsida > Santalales > Viscaceae > Viscum > Viscum album. The sequence goes on from OY728148.1 coordinate 48,304,695, forward strand.
TTTTATTATATATACATTTTTGAATAATATCAGATGGATGAGAAAGAATAAATTGAACCCCATGGTTCATAATTTTACCATTTCTGAAATGAACCTATATCGGTTTATACATAAGGCCTTCTTATGAGGTTTTTAAAAAAAATATATTTTATAATGTGTAGGGAATAAAGGAATATATTGGGTTTGTTTTTATCCAATAAAATGTTTTTTGACATGTGAATAGGGGAGGATAGGGGGTGGCCTTTTATAAGTGGGGGAGACGACCCAGCTAGAAAATTTTAAAATTATAAAGTTTACCAACGTGTTTTACATGAAAAAAGAAAAAACACAGGATTATAAATATTTAGTGTTTATATAGTCTATATAATTCCTTATAATGTCCTAAACACATGTTCCTATTTCATTTTACAACTTATATTTTTATATTATCCCCTTGTAAACCAGTTTAACTTTAATCCCTATAATTATTTTTTACAATTTATTCAGACCAAATTTCTTTACATTATTATATAATAAAAATTACAATGATTAAAATTATGGAATTAAATTTACAATTTCCATTCACATAATTGAAAAAATTAATTTAAAAATCGACATTGCTGATGTGATGAGAAAGAAGTTTTCCAAAGAGAAAAATGTTCAAATGTTTAAGAAGTTATTATATCTAAAATTAAATATGAAATTGATTAAAATGATGTAAATTGAATTAAAAAATATATTATTTAAAAAATTATACTTATAAAATCTTATAAAAGAAAAAATTAATTTGATAAAATTCTTAAATTAAAATACATTTTTGATGAAAACGGATATTTTAACTATTCATTGAAAAATTATTTTTTTCAAAACAAATACAAGAAATTCACCCAAAGTAAATTTCGATGTTATTTTTAAAAAAATTATTGATATGTTTATTAATTAAATTTATAAATATTTCAAAAATCAATTTTATTATTTTTTTTAAAATTTAATAATTAATTTTAGAAAATTATATTTTCAAAACCTCCCAGGTATTTACCAAAAATCGAGTAAATTTTTATCAATCAGATAAATTTATATAAGTCAATTATACAAAAAATTTTAATTTTATTTATTTATATTCATGATCTCATGTTTTTTGGATATGTTATAATGGTTCATTTTAAATAATAATAATAATATTTTTTTGTGGTTTGTGGAAACTATGTGTTGTAAGAAACACAATATATTAAAGAAATTACATTTATTAAAAAATATATTTCCTAAAATATAATTTTTTGGAGTTATGACCCATTTAAATTTAATTAATCACTTGACATGCATCAATTTGGTACAGAAAATTATGTTACTTTCGTCTGATTACATCCCTTGTTTCCTATAGAGTTTCCTCAATCTAGGTGTTTTGCAACATCCAATGATTTTAAAAAGAAAATAATGTGCATAAATTTACTAGTGAGTGTTATGTGTAATTTATAAAAAGTTGTAAAACATATTTTTGTCACTTCTATGTTTTGAATTTTGAAAATCTGACATACACGGTAATGATCAATAAGATGTTTGATATTTCATAGGAAAAAAAAAATTTTGGTGAGTAGTAACCTACAGTTATGAATTGTAACATACCCTTTTGAATAGTAATATGACCATTATGAATAGTAAATCATCCAAAATTAGGGTAACCTTACCCTTGAATAATTCAATAAAATTTAGGCATTTTATAAGTGACGATTTTACTATAGTAAAAGTATTGTTATTTTTGTAATTCAGAAATAATTAATTATAATTAATTAATTAATTTTAAAGAAAAATATTTTCTTAAAATGTCTTCATAAATTAAAAATTCCATGTCTTATAGATTTATGATAATTTTATAAGGCCTTACATAATTTTTTGAAAGCATTATAAAATCAGTTTTATTTTTTAAAATGTAATTTTCAATTAAATTTAAATTTTAATTATATATTAAATTAATCCAATTTAGAAACCTATTTCTCAAAAATGGACTTCAATTTTGGATTCGACTTATCAAATAATGGTTGGGTTGAATTTTTGGGATTTTTCTGAAATTCTTGAATTTTTTATGAATAGTGAAATACCATAATTTACAAAATAAGCTAATTATAGAGTCATGCATGATGTTCTTATGATTTAATCCCAATTGTATTGTTTTCACATGATAAAATTAATATTCTTGGTCATGTAAGACTCACTAATCCCTGTATTGCGAGACAATAATTAAATTATGAATTTTATATTGAGAAATCCCCTCTTCCCTCCACTATAAACACCACCCTTCACACCCTCATTTTCTCACACCTATGAAGCTTCAATCCTTGTCTAATCTCAGCCCAGAAATCTTCTTTATCCCCTATACAAATTCAAAGATCTTCTAATCTCATCAAAAGTCCAAGAATAGGTTCATTAAAGAGGATCTCAAGAGGAGGATTCAAGATGTAATTTCTCTCCCTCTTTTCCTTTAATTTCCTTTCAATTTAAAGTTATTTTTTTATTCTATACCCAACTATATTCATTCAGATGGTATGTTAACTCTAGTATCATACATATAATATAATGTTCTGATACTAATGAGATATTATACCATCCAACCCCCTTCTCCTCTTCCGGTTATTTTATAAAAGAAAACGTTGTTCGTGAGGTGTTAATCTATCACCTTCAAGAACGACATGTTTTTAATTTCTTTTAATGATTTCAGATCTATTCATGAAACCATATTTATTATTGAACCCAATTATATTATATTTATTATTTCCTATTTCATGTTCTGGAACTATCTTATGTATATAATACTAAATGATTTGTCAAAACAAATTCGTTGTGGTCGAAAAACCGACCAAATTAACCCAAAAAATCGTCATTTAATTCTCATATAATGATTCATCCATAGAGTATCTAATATAATTAATTATGAGATAATTTAATATTTTTTTATATCATTAATAACATGAAATATCAGGTCTGTATGTTTATCCATGTTCTACACAAACATCCATTTATGAATACAAGTGTACCACTGAAGAAAACCATAGAAACAAACATTCCCAAACATTGTTTATAAACTCTATAACTCATCCAACGGCCCATAAAATAACTTAAAGAAACCATAATGAATAATATACATGTGTACAAGGTTCTGGAATAGTTAATTAATGAATCAAACATGGTTATACATTCATTAATGCGAATAAAGCGTTCAGATACAAGGTAAGGGGAAATTATAGAACCCAACATTCTTTCTTCGTGTTCTCCATATTTTTCTCCAATTTTGGTATGGTCACTCATTAAAAATAATTTTTTCACCATTATTATACCATTTTTGGGATATAATATTTCGATAATGATTATTATGTTAAAAACAAGAATTCTAAAATAACTCTTCTTTCAAAAACACATCATTTACTTTTAACTCAATATTGATGGATATCGTATCATGTATGTTATCCCCACTTAATTTTGGGATTCCAATGTTTATGAAGGTGTTTTTATGAGATAAAACACATTATATTACATGGTTTAGTTATCATAATTTTTTATTTATGTTAATTTTGGCATTCATGATAAATTATAATGTTTTGATGTGGCCGGTGTGCCCATAATTATATAGCGCAAATTAAATGTTTCAATGCGATGGGTACGCCAGGAATTATGCAGCGCTCCAATGAATAGGGTAATGTGATAAATCTCATTAGATAATGTGAATTTCTATGTGAAAATGATGCTAGTTTTTTTTACATATATGTGTGGTAGTTAACCACTATGATATGAAGTTTCATTTTTATGCATTTCCACATTTCAAGTATTTTATCAACAATTCCTCTCATGTTCATGATTTTTGGCTATGTTATTATTATTCTCACTAAATGCTATATTGTTCATATATGTCATCTTACATGATTTTAGCTCTCACCTTTTTGATGTATATCCTCAGGTGATTATGTGTACTAAAGAGTTTTCAAAGGATAACTGGAAACTTAAGAAGAATGAATTAAATAAATGTAAATGTTTATTGTTTTAAATGTTTTTGTATGGTTTCTATAATCCTCTAGAACCTAGACCAAAAATGGTCCTCAAAATTATAATGTATTGTGTATGTTTCTGTTATCCTTTATACAAAAATATACATATCATGTATTAGTACCAAATCAAGAAGTGAGGGGTCCAAGATTTACATTTGGTATGAGAGGAACAGTCTAGAAAACATTAAAGATTAGATGTTGTCATTTAATTTTTTTAAACTTATAGTTAATTAGGTACACATAAGAAAATTTTTTTTCTTAAAAATAAATATATTAATTTTAGAAATATATTTACAATTAAAGAATAGAGAGGGTGCAATTCATTTAAGGGGGAAATAATGTTACATCCCATGATTTTAATACGAAGCACAATGTGCTTAAATTAAATATGGAGTACTATGTGAAATTTATAACAAGATGTTAAACATATGTTTGTCACTTCTTTGTTTTGAATTTTTAAAATCTAACATAAATTAATTTAATCACTAAGATGTCTGGAGTCTGGCAGGAAAACATAATTGTTTGTGAATAGTAATCTACCCTTATGAATAGTAAATTACCTTTATGAATAGTAACATAACTATTATGAATTGTAAATCATCAAAAAATAGAGTAACCTTACCCATGAATAATTAAATAAAATTTAGGCATCTTATAAGTGAAAATTTGACCATAGTAAAAGTATTGGTATTTATGTATATTATAAATAATTAATTATAAATAATTAATTAATTTAAAATAAAATTCTAAAAATGTGTTCATAATTTATCCATTCTATGTCTTCTAGTTTTAAGAGTATTTTACTAGACTTTGCGTAATTTTTGAATGCATTATAAAATCAGTTTTAATTTTAAAAACCTTATTTTTCAAGTAAATTATGATTTTAATTAAATATTAAATTAATCATATATAGAAAATTATTTTTGAAAAATGGACATCATTTTTTTATTTTACATGTTCATAAATGGTTGGGGTGAATTTTTGGGATTTTTCTGAAATACAATAATTTTTTATGAATAAGGAAATACCATAATTTACAAGATAAGTTGATTAAGCTAATTATAGAGTCATTCATTATTTTCTACTGATGTATGCCCAATTGGTTCAGGTTAACATGATAAAATTTCTTTTCTTAGTCATGGAATACTCACTATTCCTTTTCTTGTGGGGAAATAATAATTTAATGAATGTTATGTTGAGAAATCCCCTCTCCCCTCCACTATAAACAACACACTTCATACCCTAATTTCCCCACACATATCAAGGTTCAAGCCTTGTCTAAAATCTTCCCAAACATCTTACCTAACCCCTCTCCCACTTCCATGTGCATTTTATCACATAAAAAGTCCAAGCCTATGTCCCTTAACGGGGATCTTAAGAGGATGATTTAGGTGGTAAATTATCTCTATATTTTCCTTTATCTTCCTTTAAATTTCATATTTTTTTCTTATTCAATCACCAACTATATTAATCCACATAATATGGTAACTCCCATATCATAAATATTATTTAATGTTATAATATTAATAGGATATTATACTATCCAAACCCTTTCTCCTCTTCCATTTATTTTATAAAAGAAAATGTTGTTCGTGTGGTGTTAATCTATCACCTTCAAGAACGTCATGTTTACAATTTATATTAAATAATTCAGATCTGGACATGAAACCATATTTATGGTTGAAAATTATTAAATTATATGTATTATATCATATTTCATGTTCTGGAAAAAAGTTATTTATATATTATTGAGTGATTGAACAAAACAAGTTCGTTGTGGTCGGAAAACCGCCCAAATTAACCCAAACAATCATCATTTAATTATTATATAATAATTCATTCAAATGGTATATAATATAATTCATTATAATATTATTTATTCTTATTAAAATAATTAATAACATAAATTATCAGTTATATATGTTTAACAATGTTCTACACGAACTTCCATTTACGAATACAAGTGAACCACTCAAGAAAATTATAAAAATAAACATTCCTGAACAATGTTTTTAAATTCTATAACTCATCCAAAGGCCCAAAAAATAATGTAATAAAAAAATAATGAATCATAATAATATATACAAGGTTATTTAATAATTAATTAATGAATCTAAAGTGGTTATAAAGGACATTAATGCAAAGAAAATGTTCAGATACAAGGTGAGGGGAAATTCTCAAACCAATCATTCTTTCATAGAATTATCCCTCATTCAATACAATTTGGGTATTTTCACTCCATAAAAATAATTTTTTCATAATTTTCTTAAAAATTATTGTATATAAATGTTTCATACTGAAGATTTTTTCAAACAAATGTTTCTCAAAAGAATTTTTCTTTCAATAACACACCTTTTACTTCTTGCTCAAGGTTGATGGCTATCGTATCAAGTTTGTATTCCCACATAATTTTGGGAACCCAATTTTATCACCCCAAGCTTTCATAGTACGCTTCTCTTTGAATAATACTGTAGCCTGTGTTATACGCAACTTCAAGTTCTAATACACACCACAACCAATCAAACTAGCCGTTATGAATAGTAATACCTAATTTTTGAAATGTTATAAATTTTATCTCTCAAAATGGACTTCATTTTTGGATTCGGAGTATCAAATTTATCCTAAGGTGAAATTTTGGTACTTTTCGGATAACTTTTATATTTTTCATGAATAATGAAAATTACTAAATTTTAATTAAAAACAACTTTTTTAATCAAAATAATTAATAGTGATAAATTATGAATTTGAGTTGTTTTAAAGTATATTTAGAATATATTTTTACCATTTAATACAATTTTGGTCATTGTACATACTTTCACAATTAAACCCGACATAAACAAGTATCAATCTTTTGATAGTTATTATATCTTAAAAACACGCTTTTTGTTTTGACAGCAGGAATTAATTTTAAATTAATTTCTGCCACTTCTGTGTTTTGAATTTAGAAAAATAGATTCCATATTTTGAATCAGGATTTCAAAATTGTGTAAGTAGGTAACTTTTATTTTTAGACATTTTGAATAATTACTTCGGTAAATATTTTATTTACAATGGTTAAAGGGTAAATCCGGTAAATAAGGGTAAAAAAATAGAATAATAATAATAATAAATTACCCTAAAATGTGTACTAACCTTATTGGTTTATACATGCCTGACCAAGGGCATATTTTTGTTGATTTTGGGACCCCATGTATCCACTAGTAAGTGATAATGACACTGTATATTAATTAAGTTAAAATAAATACCAAAATGACATAAGCAAATATCTTTTTGAAAAACAATTTTTACATAGGGATATATATGTTTTATTTTAGACTATAAATATTAATTAGAAAGATAAAGAAATTTACTACATAATTTTATTTTATTTATAATTTGTATACATTAAATAATTTAATTTATTTATGACACAATGGTGATGCAATAATTACCTAATTAATGAAAAATTATAATAATTGATATTATAAATACCCAAATAAATGTAATTTTAGACTTTTTATAAATTAAAATATTTTTATAGGTTAATATGACATATTAGTATTGTTTATATAATTTTTTTTAAGTAATAATGCTCTTATGAATTTATCAAAAACAAAATTCCCAATAGTGTCAGAATTGACATAAAAGAGTTTTTAAAAGAAATATTATATTATTAATTGATATTAAATTCTTAAAAATATAAGGTTTGGCCAAGAGACTTATATCATGATCAGTGTATCATTAATGGACCACTCGGTGTTCTCTTGGATGTATATAGTATGTTTATTAACTATATAATATAAAAGTACAAAGTGACATGGTAAATGTTAAACTAATTAACTAAGAGTTAAAACGGGAAGATAAGGTTAATATAGTGACCCAAACATATCTAAAACCTATTGGTTGAGTGGTTTTAGACATATAACCACCTTAACCTTTAAATAATATACTTTTGAGCCATTAAAAACCGAATATGAATTTATTATAAAATAACATTTCTAGCTTTTCCAAAGGTTCCCCTCTCCCCTCTTATAAAAGGGCACTTCCCCTTCTCATTAATTCACACCTTTAAAGCCATTTTTCTCTTCCAAAATCTTCCCAAATACTCTCCAAACATCCCTCAATTCATCCTAGAGGACTTCAATTAGTCATAAATCCAACCTAAGGAGTCCTTTTGATCAAATCAAAAGAAAGAACCCGAAGAAGAGGTAATGATTTCACCACCCTTTTTCAAGTTCCTTTCTTCTTCAACTTCTTATTTCCTTGTTATTCACATTATAAAATAATAACTCCAATATATTATATATAATTATATGTTATTATAAATATGGTACAATCATATTCAGTATTCTATCCATCCTTTGAATGACATGTCACCACACGTCTGTATGTACGGTTTACCGTCTCCACGTTGTGGTGTAATTATTATTCAAAACATTATTATTTGTATGAGTATAATAATGATTTTTAATTCATGTAAATAATAAATATAACATTATAATGATTCTTTATATATGATATACCATCCAATTATATATTATTATAATATCAAAAGAATGATATTATCGCTCGTGCGTACGTACAGACTACCATCTCCACAAACGCGATGAGATTCATTCCCCATCGTATCCATTCAAGTATAATTCTCATTTGATTATTAATAATAATGTTTAAGGACTTAATATCATTCTAGATATGAATAATATACAACCTATCCATAACAAACATGTCTTACGTAACAAAACATATAAAATAAAATGAGTAAGTTAACACCCGAAACGACAATAATATTAAGATATTATTAACAATGAAATGTCAAAAGATCATATATGATATCATATTAATGTATATTATTCTTGTATAATTTAATAAAAATTATTTCACCATTATACAGGAGGTTAACCTACCCCCAACCAAGGAAAAGTACAAGGTAATGTGTTTCTTATCTCACTTTTAATTCCGTGAGATTTCCATTATTCACCATTTATTTACTGCATGTGGTGTGTGTACTACCCATGATTGTATTCATTGTGTAATATACTTTAATTTATGGATATTTACATTATCATTGTATGATCCTTATTTCATGTGTGTATTTTTCGTAAGTTACCAAATTGGTAAGGGGTTTTCATCTCACTCCTTATTCCCGTGATATTCATGTCATATTGCCACTATTACCTTTTGTGTGGTGTATGTACTACCAATAATTGTATTATTTGTGTAATACACTTTAATTTATGTGTATTTACATATTCATTGTATGATACCTCTTTCATGGGGTTTATTTTTCATAAGTTACCAAATTGGTAAGGGTTTATTTCGCAATCTCTTCATTATCCGAGGTTGTTTATATGTAATAATCTACCGGGACTTCTTTATCATCCACATCCACATTTCTTAAAAATGTATTTCAAAACATTTTTAATATTTAATAGAATATGGGTAAAAGTCATTTATACCCTTGTTTGACTTTTTATAAGATTTTTATAAAGGAATCTTTTCGTCATTTTCCAAACAAGGTCCCTTTTAACCTTTTCGACAGAATTAAGGTAAGAATGTTTTTTTTAACTTATACGGAGGGTGTGGATATTTTCCACCATTATAAAATTTTCAAAGATTCAATTACAATCTTATAAGAATATTTTCAAAGTAAATGTTTTATTTAATAATTATGGGACTTTTAAATGATTTCAAAAAAAGAGATATTTCTCTCAAATAGTTTTGATTTCATTTATGTCAACATCCTTTGATGGATTTTAAGCTTATCTGAAGTTTATTTATTATGATACAAAAATTACATATTGTATTGAAGGTTTTTTAATATGTTTGACTGTGGATGTGTTATTTTTATACCATTCATGTTTTATGGAGAAAGTATTGAAATTTCGTATGCTAGTTTTAATATGAATATTTATGTTATGTTTAAACCTGTTCATATGAGGAATGAATTGGACTTAATAAGTAACGGGTGGAGCCCGATATAGCTCCTCGATGTATCGGTAGGTCTCATGAGACAAACTAGTGTCTTGGCACAAGGCCTTGACAAAATCTTATTTGTAGTCTTGGCACGAGGCCTTGGCTATGTGGTTATGATAGTCTGGCATTATGCATTACATCATTATGAAAGTGGTTATTGATATTGCATATGATTATTCTATTAGTAGAATATCCATGTGAATAAGTAAATGGCATTATTTCATTTTATTTCTTCCATATTATGTTGAAGTTCAAGTTTAAAAGGCTTTTGTTTTAGTTATACATTGCCTTAAATTTTTATTCTTATTTATGAATGTTTCCGCTATATTGTAATCCTTACTGGGAATTTGAGCTCACCCCTTTCAATGTTTTATTTTTCCCAGGATGCGAAGAAGTAATTTATGAATGACCTTCTAGGATAGTATTAGGGATATGAGTGTGGACTATAGAGACTATTTTGTTGTAGTTTCCATTTTGTGATATAATGTAAACTTTATTAATGTATCTAGTTATTATAAGGCTACTAAACTAATCGGTCTTTTGAGACTTGATATTTCTTGTGATCATTCAAATGTTATGTAAAAATGAACCAACTCTGGGTAACTGGGGTCGGGGAGTTACACCAATGATTATGAATATGTTTTTAGATGAAACATATTCCTTTTGATGTATTATTTATGTTAATTTTTATATATGTTTATTGTTTAATGCATGTTAAATGATAATGTTATGATGTGACGGGTGCGCTCAGAATTATATAGTGCAATATGAATGCTGTAATAAGATGGGCACGACCTGAATTATACAGTGCTCCAATGCATTGGGTAAAGTGATAAATATCATGATTTAATTTGAAATTATTTGTGAAAAAGATTTTAATTTTTTCAAAAGTATGTGTGTAGTTAACCAATAAGACAATATGTTTCAATTTTACGCATTGCAATATTTCAAGTCTTTTGTCAATTATTCCACTCATGTACATGATTTTTTTTCCTATTTTATGATTATTCTAACACCATGATATATTGTTCTTATCTATAATCTTAGTGGGATTTTATCTCACCAATTTTGATGTATATCATCAGGTGATTACATGTACTAAAGAGTTTTCAAAGGGCAATAAGAATCTAGAGAAGAAGGAATTAAATATATGTAAATGTTTTGTGTTGTAAATGTTTTTGTGTGGTTTGTTTAATCCATCAGACCTAGACAAAAAAGGTCCTCAAATGTATAATGCACTGCGTATTTTTTTGTCATCTATTATACAAAAAATAAGCATGTATTAGTACTGAATCCATAAGTGCGAGTTCAAGTTGTTTGAGGTTTCTCCATAAAATTTTAACTATGAAATGGTATTGTTTAATATAAAAATTCCCCATATAATCTTGAATATCCAATAGTTGGTCCAAATAATAAATAAAATACTTCAGTGTTATGACCTATAAGATTAGTTAATTTGATGGATAATATATATACTTACTTGGGAAAGATATATAGAAGAAATGGTGAAATTGAGAGAGGTTTAGTAGAATCCCCAACAGATTCACTATAGTCCCAGTGTATTCATGAACTTAGATGGGATTGACAAATATAGTTATTAGTGTTCCCTTATTTATTCCATATTAAAATTCATAGAATCAAAATATCATTAGATTCAATTTATAGATAACATTTATGATTATCATCAATAAATTTCTATCAACCTTGTCCATACCCAACAAATATTATAGTGGCACTAAATTCCCTAAAATTTCTTCAGCATGATCAAATCACAATATATTTATATCTACAACATCATTATAATAAATATGAATTTTATACTTCATTACATAGTGGGTATTATAAGGATCCATCTGAATACTCCAGTAAAATATATTATTATATCAAAACACAACTAGAGGGAGGCATTGAACCCATGATCCTTTTAAATCCATATAAAATACCATATAATATCATATAGGGTTTGAAATATTGTCTCAAAATAACTATATCTCTAAGGATGATACATAGTTCTAAAACAGAGCACCATATCTATGTCTTACTGATGAATTTTCCAAAACATCATGGTAAACATCGGATCCAAATCAGATAAAATGGAATGTGTCAGTTCAGTAAACCTTACCACTTTTTAATGTATATTTTGGAATATTATTGAGAGTCAAATATTCTCTAATATCAAAAAAGTGTGATGCCTTCATAAGGTGATCAACTAAAACACATAATTATTTCGATAACAATAATAAGATAAACCCTAGAAGTTACCAATTCCTTTAGTCATATGTTCATAATCTGTAAAGGCATTCCTCCACAAATAACATTCTCAATAATATATATACAAAACCAAAGGGTTTTATCTTCATAAAGTCCTCTTATAATATCCTTAATATTTATAATCTACCATCATATAATACTCATGATGGGTTTAATGTAATTAGAATGTATTACTAAAAATATACTCATAATCACATGATAGTACCCTTATCTCTTATTTTAATCCTACTTGAATACCTATAAAATTCCAAATGTTCATTCACCGAATATTCCACAAATAATTTCTTCTCTTATACAAGAAAATTTCTATTGAAATATTGGGTTTATACTTGTATCAATAGAATAAAAACATGACATAATTATTCTATAATCCATGTATAGGGAGATAATCATTTCTAAAAATTAAAGGAAACTTCACTAATGAATGAACAATAGTTTTTTTCATTGGAAAAATTCTTACAAAATAACACATAAAATTCCTAACAAAGGATGAATTAATATGTGTTCCATAATTATCATGATACAAAATAACCATTTTATTTAATACATATTACATTTTTCATTTCTATTCATTTGATGTTTTGTATTATCATCCAAATTAGACTTGAGATTGGAGAATTTATTTTCATAATTCCCAAACTCATTATATTTGAAATGCGGATGTTTAGTAGGTGTATTATATATATATATATATCTTTATTCACATCAGTATATGACTTCTTCCCATAATACTTGAATTGAAAATCTAAATAACTATCCATTCCAAAATTCAATCAATTATGTGTCCCATTAAGACGATTTCATGCATTTTTTATTCAAATCATAAAGAATGATGTAACTCTCACCTTATTCCCTATATAATTTTTAGTGTATCCCTTGAATTCCAACATTAAATTATTATCAAAACCATTTGATTGGTTTTTTAATATAATCTCTATTTCCACTTTGATAAAACCAATTATAATTTCTTCATATCTGTTGATGCCTCCAATGAAAAATAATCTTATAATAAACTGTTTTAGGAAACTAAACAATCAATCAAACATACATTTAAGTTGGATGGTAATTCTAAATGTGTATCTTAAAAGTATTGTAATCTTTTCCTCATAGGTTCCAAATGATTCGTCACAAGTATAATTATTCTAATGTATTTCTTTTTACATTCTCATATGATGAATTGAAGGGAGGTACTTATTGAAAAATGATATCTTAAAACGACATAAGAGTGTGAACTTTTTGTATTGTCTCATATTATTGGTAATATTCAAATATTGATCCCCTTTACATTAGAAACTATACATTTAAAAAAAATTCATCCCTTAATGAATAGATAACAAAAAACATACTTTAAATGATATTAATCATTTTCTTCAAAATATATTGATCAATAGAAAAACTATTAAGAGATTTATATTTCATTTTATAGGATATAATAGAACATAGTTTCCTTCATTGTTCATTTCACATATCAATATGATACATATGTTGATAATGTTGTGGTAAGATATGAATAATATTTTGAATTCCATCTACTATAAGGAAAATTTATTCGGAGGAAAATCATTACAGTGTCCATTTAATTTGGCATTAACAGGGTTCCTTCTGGTTGAATCCGTTAACTGAAAAAGAAATAAATAGTTCCATAAATAATAATAATTGTTGGGAACAAAAATAATTATGAATAATATATTATATGATGACTTAATCATTAAAAAATAACCGTAGGTATATCCATGGTCATTGATAGTCATAATAGATTTAAATAATTCATGATGGTTCAAAGAGGTTTTGGAATATACAAAGCATACTCACAATGAGTGTCACACCAGGTGTGAAACAAGGTCTATCTTCAAGCACCTTGTGATGATTGATCCAAGATCAAAGTGTCCTTTTCAGTTTTTTTCACCCCTAGGTACCTCAATTATAGATCCTAATCCACTTTTAAATTCATGACAATGATATAATTATAATGAATCCAATCTCTATATCCTCTATATAATTTCTAGTATACATTCCTATATATTGAAATATCCTTCTGGTTCTCACAAAATGTTTTTCATCCTAGATCCGAAATGGTTTAATAATCATTGATCTAATTCAAACTAGAGAGTTCCAATCATCTCATACATAAATATAACATCTTAGTAGAAATATATTGATCACATAACAAAAATTCCATGTTTGAATCATTTATGTCCAATTCCATTGGAAATGTGGAAACACAAACAACTGGTCCTTATGTGAGATAAATCATCTCCCAAAAAGTTATGTATAACTATTATCCTTTCTTACTAAAATTATATATAATTCCATTATTTATATACAGATTAATGAAATCATAATAAATGGTGAGAATAAGTGTGAAGTAAGGGTAATAAAGGGAGATATCTAGTAACATGAGCATATGGGTGTGGGAACAATAAAATAATGCCCCTAAATCATACCATTTTTTATAGACTAAAAATTGATTCATGGAAAAAACACTTAATTTTGGAAGACATGAATAAAATTGGGATCAATGAACATAGATCATTAGAGCATAGCGCTGGCATTAGACATAGTTTTTTTTAAAAAAACATTTGAAAATAAATCATTATGTTTAGGATACACATAAATAAATTCTCAAAGTTTTAGTGTTAGGATAGCCACCAATGTACTTACTTATAGATTATAATAACCACCATTGTACGCTATTTTTTTTTGTTGGGGATTGTAACATCTGGAGATTCTAAATGAAACAACAATGGAGTTCAATGAACTAAATAGAACGGTTAAAATTATACTCTCACAACATACTCATTAAATTGGTGGGTATAAATAGGATAAACCAATTCATGAATTAAATATATGTTTATTTTCAAATATAAATGTTTTGAAAAAATTATAGAAAAAATTTACTAAATTCTTAGTAATGTAATTTTATTCATTGAAAACATATTTTCTTCAAAATAGATTTTAATTTGTTTTTATATAGATATAATATTTTTAATTTCAAAAATATTTTGAAAATTTATTTATTAAATTTAAAATAATTTTTAAAATAATCATATCAAAATTATATCATGGTTAAAATATTATAATATTTTGTAAAGATTTATTTTTCAAAGAATAGTAAAAAATACCAACTTTTGATTAAAAACAATATTTTTCAAGAATTTTAAAATTATAATTAAATTGTGGATTATTTTAATATTTTAATTAGTTCCTTTAAATAATAATAATTCAATTGTAGTTTTGGAAAAAAATATTTCATACTTGAATTTATCATAAAACATTCTATATTTTAAAATGGGATTGTTTCTAAAAAATGGTTTCATAATGTTTTCCAAGCCTACTTTAAAATTATATTCCAAAACTCGTGGGTTGGAATTTTGAAAAATTGAGTCCATATTTAGAATCATTTGGTACATATTTAGTATATTTTTCGCTTATATATTTTTTCAATATGAGTAGTAAATAGAGTAATGTTATTACCACGGTAAAGGGTAAATTATGTAATTTAGGTTAATAATAAAATTATTTGAAAAATAAAATACTAATACAATAATTATTTTATGATAATATATTGAAAATAATCATAAAACAGTCAAATTTATTTCTTTTTTGGGAAACATGGATGAGATTATGACCTTTACAGTATTTTATTTAATTAAAATTTTAACATGTCACACTCTTATTTAAAATAAGTGTAACATTAAAAATATGATGATATTAAAAGGATATGTTCAAGTATAAAAATTATTTCTCAAAGTAAAATAAGTATCTCAATGATATTTATTTATTTATTTATTAGTGAGAAATAATTACATTAAATTTTTCCTCAACGGTGTGGTTGAAATTATTCAATTAACGAAAAAATGATATTAAAAATAATAAAATATAGATTATTAGAGATAATTAATCTAATAAAATTGTTTTATATATTATCATGTAATTATAAGTGTGTGTGAAAAAATTCATTATAATTGTTATTATAATATTATTAATGTAAAATTAATGAATTTTTCTAAAAATTGACATCATGTATATTTTTTAAAAATAATATTTTATTTAATGAAATAAAAAGTATAAAAAAATTAATTATTCCTATAAAATAGAATAAAGATTAAAATATAATCATTAGACGAGTTTTGGTTCGTTTTATATTTTATGTAAAATATATTAACCCTCAATGTGTACAAATCATTATTGTCATGGAAATAGTTAATGGGGACAAATAAGTGTTAAAACTAAAATATGATGGTTGAAATATAGTCAAATCATTTCTAATATTTATTGAATTAGGGGATTGAGACCCATAATTATCTGAAATTATAAATATTGTAAATTGGATAAATTTTAAATTTAAAATAAATTTATATTAATTTAAAATTATGAGAAGTGTCAGGAGTTCCCCTATACTCTCATAAAAAAGGGACCATCTTATTTTCAATATATCACACTGAGAAACCAATTTGGTTATAAAAAACATATCAATATACCTTATTGTAATCACTCCCATAATTATGGTGGAACTTGTGTGGGGATAATAACTATCATAGATGTATTAATTTATTAGAAAATTACAGATTCCAAGAAAAAAGTATAGTTTTTATCTGCATGTTTTAATTTTTTTCATTTTCAACATCACTCAAAAATTATTTTATAATGATAAAATATTAAATATAGTTATATTAATATAATGATATGTTATTATGTTAGTTAAATAACCTATATCATTCTTCACTTTTATCAAATGGGAAATGAATTCATCAATCATGTGTACAACAGACTAGAGCCTCACGAACAGAAGTAATTATTTTCCACGACCATATATCATGACTAGTTATAATTATGTAATTAATTTTTACTATTAATATTTTTGAAATATCAATCAATACTTAATGATAGTATATCCTTTCACTTATTACTATTTTATAACTAGAAGATGATAACATCGTTCATGTGTACGTGTGGACTACCACCTCCACGAATCGATATGATTTGTTTTTCATCACCACATCACATGGATCGCAAATTTAAGAATATTTAATTAAATAATATGAATTATAATAAATAATTAAAATTATATAATGATTAAATATTATTTACATAATTTCTATATTGATTATTAATAAATTGAAATATTACTCATGTGTATATGAAACCAAAAATCTTCATCATTGTTACATAGTTAATTTGGCTTAACCATATATAAAGGGTAGATTTAAAACTATAATTACTGTATATGAATTATAATTATTTTGTGAATATTATTATTTATATGATTTAATAGTCATATTTTTTACCATATTCAATATACTGTAGACATTTTGGACTTAAGTACACAAAAAAGTAAAGTCGCCATCCATCAAAATTACTAATTAGGTAATTGTAAATAAAATGGAAATAAATAATATAAAATAGATAATTAACAAAGGAATGTTTCTTAAGAAAATAATAATAAAAATAAGATTATTATTTATAATGATAAATAATATACCTAATTATTTGGAATCATGTTACATGGCTTTCATTTAAATCCTCATCTTATGTTCTTCTTCCAACACATTTAAAAATGAAAAAAGGAATATTTTTTTACATATAATAGATTGAAATAATTTTTTTTACATCTAAAAACTATTGCTCTTTGAATAATAAATTAAAATTTTTAATTTTTTAAATATAATTTTGTATTTATTGTTAGTTTGGGTTTTATATTTTAGAAAAAAATAATAATAATGTTTTTTATATCGAAAAGTGTTTTTATTAGGGTATGAAAGTATTATAGAGGATTTTATTCTTGATATGTTCCTTATATATTATGTATGATGGGTTAATACCCATTATAGATCACTGGTGAGCCCTATATAGCTTATACGATGGTTGTGTAAAGATAGAGCATCAAGGAATTGGGTTCTTTGTATGTGGAAGTCAGCTATAAGGTTACTGAATTTTTAAGGGTGATTATAATAGTGATAATTTATTTATGTTCATAGGAATATATATGTATTTTATATGTTGGATTATTATTTTTCATGTAAATAAATTATTTCAAAAGGTAATAATGAGGTAATTGTTTTTAAAAAATAATTATTCCCTTTTAAGGAAAAATATTATGTTTTTCTAGAAAAGGTTTATTATAGATTTTATTATTTTCACTATAAAAATAGTTTTATTTAATTTAAATTCCCTTAAAAATATTTTTTTGATCATTCCATGTTTTTTTAAAATCCTACGGTTCTAAGGAACATTCAGTACAGGTTATTGTCAATATAAAAATTGTGATGAGTTATCCTTAAAATAAATAATTTTTTGTTTAATATGTTTTTATTTTTCAGAGAATTGGATAATGAGCATAAGTTTCCCCTATTATTTTAGGGGATTACAATGTAAGTGTTTTTCCTAATTCAATAAATAAATAAACGAAAAAGATCATAGGGATTTAATGAATGTGTATTGTTGTTTAAAAAATATAAATATTTAATTCTGAAGGTGGAGTCCTTATAATTGTTATCAGACGTGGGTTTCGATAAATTTTTAGATTTTGAATTTTATGTGACGTTATATTAAGAGTAATGGATACCATAGTGGTTATATTATTTTATAGTAGATCATATGTTCAGAGTCATATAAACACCTTTTTTGGGATTTTAATTATGAACTTTTAAAGTGACTAATAAAATTTTTAGGGACTTTTATTTCAATATAATTTTAAGGAAACAAATTTTTTGAATGATATATGTTGTACATTGGGTATTCTTATTATATTTTGGAGATAAAATTATTTTTTCAACATATAATTGCTTACTATTTTTGAGGGAATTATCATATCTTTTTCTAACCATTTTTTTTTCTGGTTGTTTAATAATGGAAAGATGAATAGATGGATATATTTATGAGTATATTTTGATTCATATAAGATCATTGTAATTCTTCAGTCTTGATAAAAATAATATATAATACTAATAATTTATTAAAGAAGATGATATTATAGTGGATATTGATTAAAAATTGAAAATATAATTTTTCATGAAATTATATTTCCTTATTTTATTAGTATAGGTAGTCAAATAATTCATTAAATTCAGGATAAATATTTTAAAAAATAATATTAGTCATTTAATTTTTATTATGAAAAATTCAAGGTCTTCTATCCCATCATATATTTATAACATTTTGAAGGTTAAATATCTAATGAAAATTTCCAATATAACACTATATCAGTCATTGGGAATTAGTTTTTTCTTATATATCAACATTTTCACTTCCCATATATGTTTTCGTATTTAGAAAACTATTGTGGGTTACTCTAGATAACCATCAAACATTCTATTGTTTCATTTTAAGTATATGATTTATTAATCATTTATATAAAGAATCATTTTCTTTATAAAAATTAGAAAAGTACAACCCCAGTTACCAATCCAGAGTTTGGATTGTGAGGATGATATTTCTTATGGGGGGATAATGTAAAATATCATGATTTTGAAAGAAGACACTATAACATATGAAAGATTAAACAATATTATTTGAATGTGACATTTAAAAACTAACCACTAAAGTGGTCGGTATAAAAATTATTAACTAATTAACTAAAAAAATATAAATTTACTACACAACATAATTGTATTTCATAATGTTTGGGAAAAATTAGTTAATTTTTTGTAATGTAATTTTATTCTTCTAAAATATTTTGTCTTCAAAAATGAATTTTATTAATCATTAAGCATAAATAACATCATTAAAATATTGATATTATAAAAAACATAATTGAAAAATTAAATATCATTTTGGAAATCATAATATCAAAATTATCCAATTGTTAGAATTTGATAATTTTCAGAAAAGTTTGAATTTTCAATGAATAGTAAGCAATACTGATTTTTTATTGGAAATTATTTATGATAATTATTTAAAAATAATAAATCTATTTTAGATTAGTTATAAATTTTAATTATGTAATTATTATTTAATATAAATAAAGTATGATTTTGTTAAAGGATTTTATACTGCAATTTAGCATTAAAAAAAATATATTTTTAAAACAACATTTTTGTGAAAAATAGTTCTTCAAAATGTTTTTAAAGATTAATTTTAAAATAAATTCTATATCTTAAATTTTATGAATTTCGAAAAAGTTATTACATATTTTTCTTAAGTGGAAAAAATTTAGTAAATAGGTCCCTTTTGTCATTTTATTTAATATGAATAATAAGCGAAGTAATTTTGATAGCACACTAAATAAAAAATCAGGGAATATATGTTAAAATAAATTATAAGAACCATAAATGATCCAAAAAAAAACCAATATCATATTTTAGTATTATATAATGATAATGATTGCATAAGGGGAAAATTTATTTCTATTTTTGGACACATGGATGATATTATGAGATTTTTAGTATCTTATTCATAGAAAAGTCAAGCATATCAGAGTCTTAATTTTAATAGGTTTAATTTTATAATTAAGGTATTATAAAGAGGATATTCTAAAATTTAAATAATATTTTTAATTATTTAGAAATTTATAAATCATATTAATTTATATTTAATTTTTAGTGATGAAATTATTACCATTAACTATTGCCCAATACTAACACAATAATTATTCAATTAATGGAAATAAAAAATATAATATTTTAAAATTTTAAAAGAATTATAAGATTAGATAATTAATGAAATAAATGAACATTCTAAATGTCATTTATATTCTTCGAATTTGTTAAAAAAATTATTTCTAATAATACGTTTTATATTGATAATATTAAAGTATATGAAATGAATAGTTTTTGAAATTGACATTATGGATATTTTATAGTGGACGCTATTTTATTAAATGTTAAAAGATTAATAAAAATCATAATTTTAAAAATATATTAGAATATAGATTTTAATATAAGCCAAGACACATTAATGGTTCGTATTTAATTTTATATGTACTATTTTTTCCATCAAATAGAAAAAATCAATTTTGTAACAGTACGAGTTGAAGGGGACAAATAAGTGTTAAACCCATAAGAAAATGGTATAACTAAAGAAACATACATGTATAATTTTTATTAAATAAGGTATATACAACCCATAATCAACTTATATTTGAAAAAAATCACTTTTTATCAATATTTAACTAAAAATTAATTTATATTAATTTAATATTTTTAGAAAAGCTAATAGTGCACATCCCATCTCTTATAAATGGGAACATATTCTTCACAATTGTTCATTCATAAAACCCAATTTAGATCATAAAATACCATCAATAATACATTCCTATATCCCCTATAATCATTCTATAGATATTTATTTTAACATAAGACCAAAATCAATTGCCCAGTTGTATTGAGAAAACGTGTTATGTCAAAGAAGAGTTGTAGTTTTTATCTGCATATTTTAGTTTTGTTTGTTATTATATATACCTCAATACATAATAAATCATGATAAAATAATAACTCATGTATCATCAATATAATTACATTTCATTATGTATGTTTCATTAAATATATCTATATCATCTTCTACCAAATAGGAAAATAAATATTCATTTTTGTGTATGACAAACTGCTGCTTCATGACCAATGTAATTAATTTTCCATAACCCTCTCTCAAGACATATATAAATATGGAATAATGGTTTATATGTTATATTCCTTTCATATATATCATTTTGGAAAGATAATACATCATTTTACTTCTATCCATTCCATGCACAGAATAATGAGAATGTTGTTATTGAGTACATGTGGATTAGGACCTCCATTAAGCGATGTGATTAATTTTTCATTACTACATCAGATAGATGATATATATAAAAATATTTAAAGAAATAATATTAAACATTTATTTTTTTTGATAAAATACCAATTATTTAAATATAAAATAATATTTATCATCTTTCCATAATGATCATTGAAAAATTATAACATTACTTATGCCTATGTATAACCTACTTTCTTCATGATTTAAAAATGTATTATTATACGTAATCATACTTAATGGTTGGATTTAAAAGTATATAAAATTTATAAAAATTGTAATAATATTATGATTATTATTTTATACATCATCAAATATTCTCCTGTTTGACAATTGTCGACTTACCAAGGTACGTTAAAAAATATTTCACATTTGATAACAGGGACATATCATCCATTAAAAGTTTATTTTCTTTTGCTAAATTATTTTTCTAACTTATATGTATATATCACTAAATTGTTTGTTGAAACACTTTTGCTCAATTTTTTTTGGGACAAATAAAATAGTTATGTTGTAATTATAACAATAATAATAGATAATATAAGTGTTGGTTAAAATAATTAGCAATAGGTTATAATGAGAAATGTTTCTATTGGTAATAATATTACTAACTTATAATTTCAATTTATATATTAAATTTGAATAAAAAATTCAAATTCTAGTAAAATATTATATTATATTTGTTAGTTTATCATATTGTTAAACATAAATTTATTTTCACACATGTTAGAAAATTTATTATATTAATAATGAAATTTAATATAAAAATTCATCCCCCAAACAGGATCCACAGTCCCCCCAAAAAAATCCACCCCACCATCCAGGTCATGCCAGTGAGCCACCTCTCGCACTAGGAACCATATGTTGAGAAAACTCTAGCACTCCATGGTATCTATTCAGCTAATTCACTAGGGACTAGTGATCACTAGAAACCCATCCACACCATAGGACCTATGAACCTAATCAAGCTGCAATGATTAACATCAAGCAACAGCAACACCACAACCTTCAGCACTATGATCTCCACCATAAATATCGAGAGAGCATACCAATAAACAATTAATCTCCAAATCCTCAAGAAAAAAATTGATCATTCTCATGTACTAGTGTAAAACCTTATGTCACTGAATTGACATACCCTTATACTCCAATATCTACATAAAAACAACCAAACAACATACCAAAACATCAGTGAATATATTTACATTAATTGAAACTAGAATAGAAATGAATGAAACTATTAAAAAATGATTCTTATAGTGATCATTTTTCATCAACTCTATTGAGATATCAATGGGTATGAACTGGGAAATTAGAAATAGACAATGGGTAATGGGTAGTGGGAAATGGTAAATTGGCATACATGGATAATGGGTCTATATAAGGAAATGGAAAACGGGAAATGGGATATGGGAATTAACTCATCAATGAACAATTGGAAATGGAAATCCTAGTAAGATGGGAACAAACTGGGCTATGAGCATACATTATAAATGATAGCTTGCATGAAATAGGTAACAGGGATACCTTATCTTACAATAATAATTACCCTTAAAGTGTTAATAAATGATGGAAACCTAGATGATGTAACAAAATCCAGGAATATGTAATGAATGGTTCTCACCTATCAGTGTCAACTTACAAAAATAACATCAGTTATGGTCAGAGTGAGTAAATTAGAGTCAATTAAAAATGAAGGGACAAAAACTAATCTCATACCTTAATATGAATTTTTGATCAAAAACTATTGAGACATAAAGATAGTGAAATAGTTTACTAATCATGGTAGACGTCAATATGTCCATGGTAAAAAATGCGACCCAAAGATCACAACAATAGGATTATGTATCCTGGGGAAACCACAACCATAAAATAAAGAAAAATGGACAAACATGTGATAAATACATTAGTAAATAGAGTAAAATAAATAATTAATAAATTTTAGATATGTATATAATACAAATATATGTGTTATATCTTGAGTTTTAAGTAAGAAACACTATGTTCAATAACATACATGATACACTACATTGAGTATAAACAAACAACTAAATATTATTATTTAAATGTTACCAATATAACCTAAATGATGGAATGATAGGAATGAACAATATTATATATGTTATAAAAATATAGATTACTCATGATTAAATAAAGATTAATTGGTTAAAGATTTTATATGAAATGGAAATGAAAACCAATAGAATATAAATGATATGTTTTTATGAAAACCAATATAAAATAATAATAACTATGTTTATAAAATCATATAACTCTTTAAAGATTTCCATTTAGTGAAAAATATACATTATAAATTCAATTTAATTTTTTTATATTAATTATATATGTTTTTAGATATGATAAAATAAAAAATACATCCTTTTAGATAATCAAAGTAATTTTCTAAAAATACAAATATACCACCTTTTAGTGGATAACCCTATTTAAGTTTAGTTTTTTTTAGTTTTATATGTTCTATTAGGCAAAATATAAATCTTCATTAGAATACAGACCTAAAAATTTAGTTTGGATGAATTTATGATATTTTGATGATAACTATCATGTTTTGAGGAATAGTAAAGATATGCTAATATTTAATTAAAAACAACTTTTTTTACCATCGAGATAATTTATATGTTTAAATTATATTAATTAATTGTTTAAAGTATAAATAGAATATATTTTTATCATTTAATCTATTTTTTTTCATTGGATGTAATTTCACATTGAAATTAGATATAAAGACATGTCAATCTTTTGATGGTTATTAGCTTTTAAAATCCCGATTTATTATTTTGACAATGGAAATTAATTATATATTAATTACTATAAAATATATGTTTGGAATGTGTAAAAATGAATTCCATATTTCAAATTATAAGGTCAAAATTTTCAAAATATGTATGTTTTAGTTTTGGACATTATGAATAGTAACATTATGAAAAAATACAACAATTAAGGGTATATCAGGTAATTAATGGTAAAATTAAATCTATGAAATTACCCTGGAAAATTTCATAATTTTATTTGATTAGATAGTTTAAAGAATCTAAATGAATCAACTTTAAATAAATGGATATATTTTTCCCTAGAAGCTGGTATAAGGCATCAAATATAAGCTGGTTTATTTAAAAGTATAAAGCTATCCAAGGAAGCTATTATAAAGCTTCTCACTAAATCTTGTTAAATTAAAATAACTACGCTTCCCATGGAAGCCACTGTAAATCTTATCATATAATATTTTTTAATTAAATGTACAAATCTTCCTATGGAATCCAATTTAATAATTCTTATGGAAGTATCTTTAATTAAAAGGGAAAAGCATTCCATGGTAGCTAGTTTAAAGATTATTTTTCCCTCATGTTTTTAATATGTAATTTTTTTTAATATGGGTTTATATATGTGATATCTTAGACAATAAAAATTCATTATAAATGTAAAAATATTTCTTACATCATGGTAGTTTATTTATAATTTTTAGACATTAAATAAAAAAATTTATTTATGACACAATGTCGATGCAACGATTAACTTATTTTCAAAAGATTGAAATAAATGATATTATATATATTAAAATAAATATTAATTGAAAATATTGATGTAAGAAATTATTTTCTAAATTATTATTACATTTTATCTTTTAGTTAATGAATTTTCTTCTATGTACTAAACTTGTTTTGTAATTTTGACAAAAAATTCATGTTCAGAATACAGTTAAAATTAATATACGATAAATTTTTTATGTGTTTTATAAGAAGATTCAATTTTTTTGTATTTTGTGAAAATTATTTTCCAAATAGTTTTTTTTGATGAATGGTAAAAAATATATTATTATTAAATATCATTTAATGTGAAATGATTTTCAAAAATCATACATACATGGTTGAAATTATGGTAAAAAATAAGGTTCAATAAAATCAAAAAAATTTGGTGATTAATAACTTTACCCCTATTAATAGTAATTTACCATTATTAATGGTAATTTTGACAATGGAATAGTAAAATAAAGAAAATATATTTAAACTTTTTCTATTCATTTTAAGTGGTAATGAGATATAATTATATCAGAGTATTTGTAAATAAATGTTTTAGAAATTATTAGTTACATATTAGTATTTTATTTAATTAATTAAATTCAAAATGAAAATAATTTTTATAAATGGAGTTCACATTATAATTATACACATTTAAAAATCGATTGGCGGTTTTTTTATTTTTCTAAATAGTTGAATTTTCGGTGAAAAGTAAAAATAGAGTTTTGAGTTGTTATTAAGTTAAATGACATCCTAAGTATGTTATAATGATATAATGAATATGATAAGAAGATGGAATAATATTATAGATTATAATATAATATTAGGTGTCTCAATTGGCTAATACCATGGGAAAATACCATTGAAAAGCCCATGGTTTTGCAAATACCCTTAATGAGGTGTCCTTAAAAATAAAAAAATATTCCGAGACACTTTCTATAAAAACCCACCATTCCTTGAGTTAATATTATTCAAAAATAATTCAACAAAATTTCATCATATTTATAACTCCCAAATAGTCCTTAAAATGTGTCTTTATTCCCCCAAGTTCTTAAACATGGAATTTTAGAAGTTTCTCTTCAAGGTAAGGGAAATCTCCACTTCTCTATTCCTTTCAAGTTATCTATTATGTGGTTTTTCTTTAATATTTAAATACCATGTTATTATTTGCATATTATTAAATCTCTATACTATATTATGATTCTCTTATGAATGTGTGGACCATTTCCTCTCTTTAATGTATACAAAACAATGATGCATTGACGTTTTGTTACATAATTGTTGTCTCAAAATATATTTTTTTCACAATAAATTCTTTTATTTTATTTATGTGAATACCAAAAACTATTTCATTTAAATTGATATAAATCAATCCATAATAATAATAGTCATGATTCCGTAATTTATATACATGAAACCCTCATTCCCTTTTCATGGGTTAATAATGAAATAACGATCATTTTTAAGATCTTTTTAAAACATCACAATTTTTATATGAAACTCATTTATTTTATTCTCTTTGTGTTATATATGAAATGTATAATTATGATCTATGCGGATAACATGAAAATAAATACATATTAAGGGTGTTTCCTGAAATCACTCCAATGCATTGGGTAATTAAATTAATCTCTTTAGATGATAAGTTTTACGATACTTTAGTGAATAACCTTAGAAACTATTTCAATACCATGGTGAATAATCATGATAATTTTTACGTTACATTGGTGAATAATCTTGGTAATTTTTACAATACCTTGAGGATGCACCTTGGTGATATGACACCTTGGGTATTGAATATGGTGATATGATTAATAAATGTCTTAGCAACATTTTCATGTTATGATTCATGTTCTTATTGTTATGATATTCATCTTTCTCATGCCATCATAAAATTCCTCATTTTCTTATTTATATATCTCAACATCACATGTAAACTATTTCCCTTGTTTTCACAAACTAATATTTTTGTGCTCACCCCATGTTTTTAATGTTTTTAAATGATCTTATTATTGGTAAGGACAAATAAGATGCTACAATTTATGTATTTAATGATCTATCTTGAAATGAATTAATGTTTCATTAGAATATTTTTTGTTTTATAAAAAAAATTGATGGTGTGTAGTCTTATATACTTTTTAATATCGAATGTTTATGTTATATTGTTTTCCTAATTCTCTAAATCTCAAGACCTAAAAGATCATTATGAATGATTGAAAATAAATTATAGTCAAAAGTCAGTTGAATAGGTCATTTTGAAGGCCAAGTCCTTATAATATGTATATTAAATATGAATATTTAAACAACAGTATATTGAGTGAATAGAGGAGATGTTGAATCATAAGCATTTATTGTGGCTGGAGAGCCACATACGTTGGGAATGCTCTTATGCACTTCAATCCACTTTCACAACCCAAGATGATAATGAAATCCAATTTTAAGAGTTATAGGCAAAGATGGTATGCATACAAGTATGAAATTTGTACATATGATGGTGTATAAAAACTTGTGATACATATATTTGATATTTATAATGTATTAAGGAATGAAATTTTTACTAAATAAATCTGTAATATTTAAACTGAGAAATTAGGGTTGTTATTCTACATTCAAAAAAGGAAACCACATTTACTTTAATATGAATGTAAAAACCCATTATCTATCTAATTTTATGTTAATAATACATAACAAGAACCCCCATTCATGGTTAATTGTTGTTCTATTGAGATTAAAAATCAATATAGTTGATGATTAATTAAACAAATCACTAAATATTGGGCATAGTGAAACCAAAATAGAAAATATATATTTACATGTAATTTTACTTTTCCATAATAATTCATTTATTGGCAATTGGATATTTTTTTCCATTAATTTCTATGAAATATTTTAGTTGAATGGTTGTCCCAAGATAAAATTAGTGAAGAGGTTGTAGCTCTCCATAATGTATTGTTGATGCCGCAATCCAGATATAGGAATTGTTATTTGTTCAAGCCTCTGTTTCTTCTGCTTAAAGGTCTAGAGAGAATATTTTATTTTACATCTAGATCATATCCTCTCAAAGCTACCTCTTCTATGTGATTGACTGATAAAATAACTAATTCTCTATCTTTGGGTCACTATCCTTACTACTAAAAATCTCTTCACATAAATGCCAAAGGAAAATGAGCATTAAATTCAAAAAATTATCAATAAATGTTCCCCTGAATAGTCATCAAGAATAATGAATGAAAACCAACCGTGATCATAGCCTATACATATTGAAATCACCTTTATTAGGACTAAATATAGAATTGTTTGAAAAAAAGTACCTCACTTTATTTAACTCAAATAAATTTATCATTAATACATACAAAATACTCTAACAAGTTCACTATGAATGCAGAGCACCTTGAAAACATTGAACCTATACAAGAAAAATCCATTTAGCATTAATCATCTAAAAAATAATCTAAATCTCATTTAGGACACATTATAATTCAATAACTTCGGTAATTTACTCCAATAGGTAGACTAATCTAGTAATTCCCTGCTTGGTTGACTTCAAAATCCACTTCAAGCAAGTAGCCCTGATTTTAGTAATTTTTGTATTTCCCAAATTATTCTGTCAATCGTCTTAAATTTAGATCACTTCATGATCCCATAGGGAACATCTAAAACCATAAATCCAGTTTCTACTCTGGCTCAAGATCTCATTTTATTCCTATTACAAATCATGGTTTGGTATACATTGAGATATCTCACCTCACTCACACTCCATCTCGATTCCAATCCTTCGGAAGGCTACTGTCAGATTTAATCATCACATACCTTGATCAATGTAGTCTACTTAGAAATATACCATGAAAAATTGATCTAGATACATCTGGTTTAATCAACACCACTTGACAATATAATAACTGAGTTCATCATCATTATTTTACATCAATAACACGTATATCATGACTTTTTGGTATTTTTTCACACAATTCTCACTCAGCCTTCATTCTATCTTCAGCATGATGAGATCTCCCTCAATATGAGCTCGATATGACCTTGATTTATATCATGGGTAGCTTATTGTTTTTTAATAAAATTTATTTAAATATTTATAAAATTAACAACACTAAAAAATATAAAAGTGATTTATACTTCAGGATAATTAAAAATTAAAATTAATGAATTATATCTTTTTAATAATTCTTAAAAAATGAATATTTACTTTGGTCAAAAAATTAATAATATATAAAAATTTGAATTCTATTAATTGGTTGTTGATAAAATCATTGTTGTTATTATTGTATAAATTTTTTATTGATGGTAAATGATTTTTTGGTAAATATTATTATTAATAAAAAATTATTATGTTGGTAAAATATTGATGGTATTATAATGAAAGATAAAATTATTTAACTGTTGGTAAAATATGTGTTGGTATTGAATGATCAATATAAATATATATATGTATATGTATATATATTTTTTTGATAGGAATAAGTGTTTCTACTTAAAATTAATACCAATAAAAGTTAATATCTATTGGAATTACACATTTTTACAAAATAAATATACTATTAGATAATTAATTTCAATTGGTATAAATCATTTTTCTTATATTGGTAATTTCAGACATAAGTACTGAATAACGTCAAACATACGATGTTAACTTAATTGATTACGTATTTTAAATAACATGGGAATAAGTGATATAAAATGAATAATAAACATGGAAATTGTTATTAAAAAACTAAATAATTAACTAATTTTATTATTTAGAATTATAAATAACATACATGACATATTAGACTCAATGTAAGGGTCCTTATTTTAAATCCATATTTAATATTCTTCCTTCAAAATTATTTTCAAATTATTAAAAAAGAATTAAAATTATTTAGATATATGATGTGTTGGGAATTTCCCTCCATTATGGAAACATATTTCATTAATGTATCCTTTTTAATATTTCATTATTAATTTTTATGAAAATTCATTGTTTAGAATGTTCATAGTTTATGGAATTTAAAAATATGGTTTTAAGGATAATTTGTTATTTGGCAACAGAAAGTATGTTTTACATGGGTGTAAAATATTTTTCAATGGTTGTACACATTATATTGTAATTTAAAATAGTTTATGAAGGAATGAGAGAAATTTTAGCTGAAATGTGATCCCATTATATCTTATATGATGGGTACAAATAGGTAGTGATCTAATGGGTTCTCCATAGGTGAATTTGAATCTTATGGTTATTCAATTTAAGGAGTGATTGTAAGAGTGATAAGATAATGATATCCCAAAAAACCAACATGCAATTTATATTCATGATTATGAGTTTTCAATGTAATCATTCATAAAAAAATGTGAGGTATTTATTATTTATTTTAAAATAATGATAAAATATATTTCGTGTAAAAAGTCATGTCTTTAAGAAAATTTCATTCAACGGTTTTAATTTTTTCATTGGTCAAATAGTTTTATTTATGTTAACGTCACTTACAAAAATTTTTGGGCTCATTCAACATTTTAAAATGTTTTTCATAGGTTTTCAAGGATGTATAGGGAAATTGATTGGGAGAAGATGAAAATTGTGATGATTTACAATGAAAATAATCCATGTTGTATTTGCAAAAGATTTGTTTGGTTTGAAAAATTTATAATGAGAATAATTGACCAATTTCAATTTATGTGTAAATTAAGCGTGATTTTTCCCTAGTTTTCTAAAATAATAGACCAAAAAGATCATTAGGATTGTTATAAAGTGGATTATATTCAGAAACACTAGAATATTTAATTCTCATAGAATTTTACTTAAATGTATCTCCTACCATGTACCACATAAGCTCATATAATATTAATTGTTACCCAATGCATTGGATGAAGATATAGGTCTCACTTGTGAAATCACTATTGTAAATATTATTTTTTACGTTAGGTTTTTATATTTTTAATAACAGTTTTTAGGAAATGACATTAAAAGAAACATTATAAATATGTTTTTAACATATATTTTAATAACCAACGTTAATTTTTTTTGGAATTATCGTGCCAGTGTTTAGAAAATAACTTTAATTTTTTCATGTCAGTTTTTCAAATAACAACATGAAAATTTTTAACAACTAGTGGATTATATAATAAGAATTCATTTGACTAGTTGTAGAGCTCAAACATAGTTTCAGAACAAAATATAAGACCATCAAAAGTTAGATATTTGTTTTTGAGGAAAGATCGATTGATCTTACCAAGGATCCTTTCTAGAATGAATTTTAGAATCTGGTTGAGGATTTTTAGTTTTAACAAAATAATATTAATTAATTTTCATTATCAAAATAATAATAATTATTCAATGGTATATAAGTTAATAAAAATAATCATAAAAAACATAAATCATTGAAAAATAATTACAAATACCATGACGAGATCAGAAAGGAAATAATTTTGGATTCAAAATAATGATAAAATGATTTGAGTTGGTGGAATGATGATGGTGGAAAAAATTGATCATTAAATTAATATATTTATAGAATAAAAACATATAAATGAGATGATATAAAATAAAATTAATCATAAAAAAATTAAACCACTGAAAAAAATACCTTGAAGGGATCATATAATGAAACAATTGGGGATTCACATTGAATATAAAATGAGTTGATTTTCTACAATGATGATGGATAAATGAATTGATCGCTAAATTAATATATGTGCAGAATGATATCATATAAATAATATGGTAAAAGAAAATACAGTGTAAAAAATTTTAGATAGGAATCAACCATTTAATTGACGTGCTATAAAAAATTGAAATTAAAAATTTGTGGGATATTAAAAATATATTTCACATCATTTTGAGGATAACAGTCGTAAAAGATATTAAAATTTTCATTTTTCACATCTATTATCATATAACCTATGTAAAAAATGCTTCTCACGTCAGTTTTTTATAATATATGTGAAAAACAATTTAACGTAATTTTTTTAAAATCTGAGGTGATAAATTTTTAAAAAATGTAGTTCATATCCCAAGGTTTTATTTTACTTAATATGGAGGTCAAACAGAGTTACTAATCAAATGTTATGTCCATCGTAAGATTGACTTCTCTAAGATGTCATTTAGAGATGATCAAATTTTTATTTCCATTACTATTGATTCGTAACTCTTTTTGAAGTATAATACTAGTAAAAGAAAAGCATGTAAATATAAATACATGTTTATAAATAGTTATCACATTAGTTTTTTAAAAAATAACATGAAAAATGGAATTCAACAATGGTTTATTATAATTGACTTGAAAAAATATGTCAACATCGGTTTTTGAAAAAAAAACCATTTTAAGGGGAATTTATCATGTTAGTTTTTAAAAAACCATGTGAAAAATGTTTTGAAACATTTATTCCATTTTTGATGATTATATTTCACTAGTCATGGAGTTCAAATGGAGTTAGGGATCAAAAGATATGGCCATCTGAAGTTAGACTTCATTGAGATGTCATTTAGTGTTGATCAACTTCCTATTTATATAATGTTTGATTTGTAACTCTATTTCAACTCCAAGACTATTAATATTAAATATTGGAAAATTAATTATATGTTTTTACATTTTTCACATGGATTTTTTTTAAAAACCAATGTGAATAATTACATTTAACATTGATTTTTAGAAAACAAACAGGCGTTAAAAGGAATCTTTGACATCAATTTTTTAAAAACCAATGTGAATTTTTTTAAAAAAATGTAGTTCATTTAAAAATATTTGATTCAACTGGTTTTGAGGAAAAAACTGAGTTATGGATCAAAATATAAGGTCATCAGATGTTGGACTTCTCTGAAAAATTGTTTAGAGATGACCAACATCGGATTGACATAACCTTTTATTATTAACTCAATATGATCACTAAGACCAATCAAATCAATGACTAGGAAATTAAATACGTGTTTTTAAGAATTTATTACCTTGTTTTTTAAAATACTTATGTAAAAAATTACCTTTAATAATAGTGGTTTCATAACACCTGTGAAAAACATTCTTATTAACGTCGATTTTTGAACAAAACTAACGTTAATAGGAATTCTTGGCATTGGATTTAAAAAAATATGTGAAAAATGTTAGGAAACATATTATTCATTCCCAAAATTCTATTTTAATGGTTTTAGTGGAGAAATAGAGTAACAGGTCTAATGTTACGGCCATTACGAAGTTATACTTCATTGAGACATCGTTCAGAGATGCTCAACATCAAATTGCCATAAATTTGGATACGTGACATTGTTTAAGCTACAAGACCAGTAAAATAAAAGCATGAGAAAATAACTAAATGTTTCTAATGTTTCTATGTTTTATATTTAAAAACATGTTTGATAAATGAAATTTAACTTCATATTTGTTTATAACTGGCATGAAATAAATGTTTTTAATGTCGGTTTTTGTAACAAAATGATGATAAAGATAAATTTTCATGTAAGTTATTAAAAAACGTCAAAAAATATTTTAAACACAAATCTCATTTCCCATGATTGTATTTTATTATTAGTAGAGGCCATATGGAGTTATAAATCAAAAAATTTGGCTATCTAAAGATAGGATTTTTTAAGGCCTCATTTTTATATGATCAAATTCAGATAAGCATATATTTTAATATGAAACTCCATTTGGGCTCCAAGACCAGTAAAATAAAATATTAGGAAATTAAATACATGTTTATAAAAGTTCTCACATTTTTTTTTCAAATAACTTATGTGAAATAGTAATGAATTT
Source organism: Viscum album (assembly GCA_963277665.1). Classification (NCBI taxonomy): domain Eukaryota; kingdom Viridiplantae; phylum Streptophyta; class Magnoliopsida; order Santalales; family Viscaceae; genus Viscum; species Viscum album. The sequence continues at coordinate 48,338,937 of OY728148.1, forward strand.
GTGGTTTTCTTGCAGGTCATCATGTAACCGACCTGAAAACCTAATTTTTCAAGTCATTTATTTAGAACTGACATAAAAAAGTCATGAAAATTGATATTTCGCATAAGTTATTATATCATAAATGTAAAAATTGATATAAAATTAATTATTATGTTTTTTATATACAAATCGATATGAAATATAATTTTTTTTATATTTACACATCAGTTCTAAAAAACTGATGTGAAAAGGTGATGTAAAAAACAGTGTTTGTACATTTGAATAATGAAAATAATACATATGATTTCCAAAAGATCAGAAAACATTAATCCTATAATACATTGTGAAATAAAATGGGTTCCATAAAACATTTTAACATAAAGTTACCCATAAAAATAAAACTGGTTTCATATACATTCAGTCATTATAAAAATAAACAACATAATAATGTATAATTATTGTATCATTAGAACACATGTACAATAAATATTATGTAACATTAATGGTTTTTATTATATAAGGAAAATTATTTTTAAAGAAAAATAACATTGAAAATTTCTTTATGAAAATATCATTTATTTAAATATCACTGTTAAAAAAATAGAATTTCATAAATATTTTTGAAATTAATTAATTTTAATATAAAATTGAATGTGTAAATATGATTATCTAAAAAGAATTCAATAAAATTAATGAGGAAAAAATACCTTACAAATGGAGTTTTTTAGAAAAACATTTTTTATAATCATTTTCATTGAAAATAAAATTTAAAACTTATAGTGGACGATTAAAAACATTGAGTGGAATTAATGGTAGAAAATTTGACTCCCAAAATAATAATTATACCTTTTACATATTCAGTGAAATACACATGGGATTATTTTTAAATCAGCATGAAGATTCTTTTTAGAAAAATTTTTAAAAATTTAATCAATGGTTTAAATTAATTTTAACAATTTGAGAAGAAAATTATAACATTGTTGTAAATATTTTTAAAAGACATTGATATAGAAGAAAAAGGGGTTATGAATTAAGAGAAAATACAGTATGTTTTTAGTGAAAACCATATTTTTAGATCATATTTTCATGAAGAAGAAAAAAAATGTTAAACATTTATTTTCATTGAATAAAAAAAGTAGAATAAAAATAATGATCTTTTTAAAAGATTTATCATAAGTTTTTTTATTGAAATATTATCCTTAAACTATCGTGTTGAACTATCAGATCGTAACATAAAACCGTTACCACATTGGTAGCATCTAAATCCAAATAACTATTAAATAATAACATCAATGAAATAATAAATATAATAAATACAATGAGATTAATGAAATAACATTTCAATGGGATATATATACACTTTATAGAATAAAATAAGTTCATGACACAATGATTGGCCAGATGAATAAAAATAGAGGCAAAAAACCTTTAACATATTGGTATCATTGAAACCGTAGAACCCATAAAATATATATCATAAAATGGATATGTAAGTCACAATAGTGTTCGGTTTAATAATAATAATACACATTCATGTGAATTATATTCAACATATAAAATAAAAACATGGTGAATATGGCATTTGTATCACCAAAAAATAAAATTGAGCAAACAATACCATACCTTATGACACGACATCCTTCAAAAATGTTAAAAATTAATATATAATAAATATATGATAATTTTATGGTTATTAAAAAAAATTATATATATAACCATATGTCATTTTATTATGAAATATTATTTTCAGTTTATTAACAAGTACATTTTAAAATCTCACTTTTCTCGATACCTAATTTTTTTATGTTTTTTGATTTTTTATTCTCAGTAAACTCATTTTGATCATTGTTAAATGATATAAAGATATTTAACCATTGTATAAATATAATATATATTCATTATATATGAATATATATGTATCCATAATGGGTAGAGGTATAAAATGAAATACACCATTCATAGTGATGGTCGGTTTTATGTATGTTGGATTATTGTAGAGAACCGAAGATTGACGTACATGGAAATTACATTACTTTTGTGGAATACTTAATACATAACAAAAATAGACACCCAAGGACCGTAATAGTTTAGTGTCTTTGGAAACTCGGAATAAAATCTTCTAATCGTGGTGAAAGATCTTCAAAATCTCCCATAAAGATCTTCCCTTTTTTTTCTTACCTAAAACCTTTCTTTATATCCTGGGGAAAAGAAAACATAAAATGGGAGAGCTCAAATGCTCAGTAAGGGTAAGAATGGATAAAATAAAACATACTATATACATTTGAACTTAAAAACATGAACATAATGTTTAAACATCAAAAGCTTGAGCAATGACATAAAACATGGAAGTACGTAAGGAATATATCATAAAGAAACATTAAGAATGATAAAATAGAATGGGAATAAAACATGTAATTGTGGCGACCATTAAGCACATGATATGATTTCCATATTAGCCAAGGCATTACTGCCAATACCATCTTAGTGGACAAAGCCCCTTTCTGAATCGAGTTCACTCCTCGTTCCAGTCCTGTATTACTGAACCTGTTTAACTTTCCGTTCCAGCCATGTCTGTCTCATGAGATATAAATCTTTACCCAATGCATTAGAGGGTGATATAGGTCCCACCCATCTCATACTGATACCATTCTTATATGTGCCACAAAATCATAAATCATACATCATTGCATAACCCATGTAGTAAAAATGGGATTCTTAAACAACATGACATCATAAAACAATTCATATAAGATAAAGGAATTCATAAAAATAATTCCATCACAACATAATCAAATCAATGTAATAATAGGGATATAAACAGAACCCTATATTATCTTAGATGGAAAATAATTTTTATAAAACACTTGAACTCTATTCTTGAGGAAAATATCCTTTATACTTCAAAAACATTTTCCTTTCTTAACATGTAATAAAATTTTAAACTAAAAGAAGTTGATTAAAAATAAACTTGAAAACTTGTAAATTAAGCTTCTTGGAAATAATTTTTTAAAAATCCATTCATGCCGTATAAGTTAAAAAAAACATTCTTCTCGTACTTTTGTCGGAAAAGTCAAAAAGTACCTCGTATGAAAAATGACAAAAGATTCCTTTCATATCTTTTACTAAAAACTCACCGAAGGGTAAAATTGGATTTAAACAATTTTCGGTGGATGGAAATAACATTACATATTGAGGAAACATGGATGTGGATGATAAAATACACCCCAGTAAATTCTGAAATATAAACAATCTCGGATAAAAATGAGATTGTGATATTTCCCTTAACTTAGGTCTGATTTTCTTCGTAAGTGTCCGAACCTCCTGTATAATGATTTAAATAGTGTCATTGACTTATTCCTGAATCATACCCATTGTTATGATATCATATATGGTTCACTTATGACTTTATTTTATCCGTTCTTTTGTAAATTCCATGTTAAAGTGCGTTTTGGGTAAAATCGTTTCATTTGTCGTCCGTGTTTTGACTTGTAATTATTCATATGATTACTTAGATCATGATTACTTAATTCCAGAGTATAAAAAATGATTTATATATAATATATATTCAGAATATACATATATATAACAGATCAGTAAATGGAAATAAATACACCGTTCATGGAGACAGTAGGCCGTACGTACGCATGAACGCAGTTTTTGTTTCCTTATTGAGTTGAATGGAATTAAGTAGATGACATACATATATATACACATAAATACAGTACCATTATTATGTCATATATTTCATGATTACTTATTATATATACTTTATAATAATTCATGAATGGTTAACGTGGAGAATGAATCTCATCGCGTCGTGGAGACGGTAGTCCGTACGTACGCACGAGCGATGATATCGTTTTCATGATCATGAAATTGTATTGGAGTGTATGTATTCTATTTCAGAATTAATATCACTTTACAATAATCAAATATAGTTATTATGTACACCATTATACCCATCCAAGTAAGGTGGTGGTGGAAAATAGATTACACCACGGCGTGGAGACGGTATTCCGTACGTACGCACGCGAGGTAATTTCATTTTCCGTAGGATGGATAGATTGTGAAATAGGGTTGTTTCATACATATAATAACATATCAGTATATGAGTGATACTGATGTTATTACTTCATAATGAAACAACCTAAGAAGAAGAAGTGGCAGAAGAAATTAAGGTGAAAGAATCGGTAACAGACATTACCTCTTCTTTGAAGCACCTCTTTGAGCCCTCCTCTTAGGGCACTAAAATTGGTCTTTGATGAAGACCAGGACCTCTATGATGTTTCTAGGTAAGTGGATAAGAGAATTTGGCAGGGTTTGGCCGAGATTTAAGGCTCAAAGTGGTGTGAGGAAGAGAGGGAGGTGGTGCCCTTTTATAAGGGAGGAGAGGGGCACCTTTGGAATAACTAAAATTATTATTTTATTATAAAGCCAAATTAGGTTTTAAATAGCTCCAAATTGATTTATTTAGAAGCTAAGGTGGGTATGGGTTGAAATCCTCTAATAAAATAGAATTTAGACAAGTTTAGGTTTCAATTTTAACCTTATCATTTAGATTTAACTTTAAGTTAGATAATTTAACTTTTACCGCGTCTTCTTGTTTTCTTACACTATAAGGTTAATAAACTTACTATATCAAGACAAAAGAACCCCAAGTTGTTTATTATTAATATATATAAACTTATCTAAGTCATTTGGCTGAACCTTAGATTTTTAGGAATAAAATAACAATTAATAATATAATATTTGTTTTAAAAACTATTTTATGTCAATTTTGACACTATTTAGTAATTGATTTTTGTGAAAATCATAACAGAATGATTAGTTCGAAAAAAGTTAATTAAATCAATACTAACATGTCATATTAACCTATAAAATTAGTGTAATTCATAAAAAGTCTCAAATTACATTTATTTGGGTATTTATAACATCAATTATGTCAATATTTCATTAATAAGATAATTACTGCATCATCGTTGTGTCATAAATAAATTAAATTAGTTAATGTATAAATATTATAAATAAACTACCATTATGTTGGAAATATTTTTAGCTTTTTAATGAATATTTATAGTCGAATTTATCTTATGTATAACCCCATATTAAAAATGATTTACTTATTAAAATTTGATTTTAACTATTTTAACCCTTCATTAAATAAATTAATAATAAATGTCCTAATCTAATCCAAGTGGGCCTAAATGTTCACATTTTATTCCTAAGGTTGTTTTTGGTCGAATTACATTTATCCAATAGAATTAGGACATGTGTTATGGTAATAATAATATCATTTTTACCCTTAATTACCCTTTTTACTTTTAACCGTGATAAATAAAAGTAAAAAGTTACTATTCACCAAAAAATTATTTTTATCTCATTGAACCACATTTTACTTACTGACATCAACCGTGTCTCTCGGATTTTCTAAATTTCACTCACAGAAGTGGTAAAATTAAGTTTTATGAAAAATTCAGTTTTTTTAACTACCACTTAGTGGTTTCACTATTCATCAAAAATTGAAAGTTTTCAGAAAAATAACAAAAATTAGGCCTAAGATGTATTTGATATTATGAACTCAAAAATGATGTCTATTTTACCAAATTCAAAACATATCAGTGGCATTAATTAATTTAAAAATTAATTCCTGTCGTCAAAACATATAGCATGTTCTTAAGAGATAATAACTATCAAAAGATTGACACTTGTTTATGTCTGTTTTAAATGTGAAATTACATCCAATGACCAACATTGTATTAAATTGTAAAAATATATTCTAAATATAATTTAAAACCACTCATATTAATAATTTATCACTATTAATTATTTCGATTAAAAAGGTTGTTTTTAATTAAAATTTAGTAATTTTCACTATTTATCAGAAAATGAAAGGTATCCGAAACGTACCTAAATTTCACCCTAAGCTAATTTCGATATTCTGAATCCAAAAATGAAGTCCATTTTCAAAAATAAAATTTACAAAATTTCAAAAAGTGGTTATTACTATTCATAACGTCTAGTTTTAATAATAGCATATCGTTGTTTAGTGAAACTCGGTATTGCGTACTACACACAGTATCGAGGAAGGTCGCAATTGCGTGAAATGAAAGGCGAGTCAAGGATGCGTGTTGTGCAAGCTCCTTTTGGTGTAGCGTACAACACAAGACATTAATGAAATTAAAAAGAATATTTTTCATAAAATCTCGGGGTGTTACAATTATTGTTTCCAATTTCTTGATAGATGGAATGAATGAAATGTAAATATTATAATAAATTTATTGAATAATTTTTATTTCATATATATAAAAAATATTCATTATGTTTCAACTAGTTATTTTATATACAAATTGTTAGTGAACAAGGAATCACATCGATTCATGTGGCGGTAGTGCGATGTACACAAGAATTATATTATCATACCCACAAAGAATAAAAAGTGAGAAGTTGTATGTGATTTAAATATTAGAGATGAATAGTTATGTTAAAAATTTCACATATATTCATTTAATTTTCATTATTAACATTAAACAAAAAATGAAAAACACATTACATCAGTTCGTGAGGAAGTAGTCTGTTATACATGAAAGATATTAATGTTTCACAATGGGTTAGAATATTATAAGGTAGATGTGATATTATGAAACCATAAGTATAATATTAAAATAATTATCTTATATAATAATTAAATACATCATTTTATTTATCCATGAGATGGGATGATAAAAATAAAATAACCTAGATGAAAGATGTAGTATTAAATTTTATAAAAGAGTGCCTATTTTATTTCCCATTTGATGGAATTTGAGATGGATATATGTTATTTAATTAACATAATAAATTATTTTTATAATAAATATAATGTATTTTTTATATCAATATATATTAATTATAATTTAGGCATGTTTAATAATACGTAAAATTAAATTGACCAGTTTATTAAATTTACCATGCTTCATTTTGACAGGTCCTGGAGCTCAAACAGAGTTATGGATCCAAATTTATGGCCCTTATTAGTTGAAAATATTTGAGGCAACATTTATAGATGATAATATTATGATTTCAATAAATTTTAATACATTACTCTGTTTGAGATTGAATACCAGTCAAATCAGTGATTCTAAAATGAATTGGATGTTTCGAAGCAATTTTCACGTCAGTTTTTTAAAAATGGATGTGAAAAATGACAATTAATGATTGATTTTTAAAATTGATGTGAAAACAAATCTTTCACCCTTAATTTTTAAAAAACTGACATCAAATTTTTTTATAAAAATATATATTATTTCCCAATATTTAGTTTTTCTAGTCGGGGATGTCAAACTGAATTATAGAACAAAAGTTATATCCATCAGAAGCTGGACTTCTTTAAGACATCATTAAGTGATGTCCAACATATTATTTCATTAAATTTTGATATGTAACTCCTTTGGAGATTAAATACCATTCAGATAAACTATTTTGAAACTAACTACATGTTTATAAATATTTTCTATGTCGGTTATCAAATATTATACATAAAAAAGTCAAGAATTTGGGTTTTTCATGTCTGTTATTTAGAACCGACATCAAAAGGTCATGAAAATTGATTTTTCACATCAGATCTTTTATTACCTGCATGATAAAGTAGTGAAAATGTATTTTTATGATATTTATATAATAATTTTTTGGAAGTATTATTTTTTAGTGGCTTTCATGTGAGTTCTAAAAAAATGTGAAAAAAACGTTAAAAATATTTTTTTTACAAGGAACAACCCCTCCCCTGTATCAGTATCATCATATTAGCTCTCCACCATTGCATGTTCGTCTGGCTAGGCTTCCTGTGAAAGCACTGGCTGGTCCTGATGGAATATCCATACCCTCTCATTATGACAATCCATTTGGGTCTATTATGGTGAGTTCACCTGCTCGGAACCCTCTTCTGGGGCTGTTCCGTTTTTGTAGAGTCTTTCTGAAAAACTGTAGGTGTCCCGAAGTCCTTGAGGTGGCCCAAAGGCCTTAAAGGTGGCCAGAAATCCCTACAGACTTGAAGTCCTGGGTGGCCCAAAAGCCTTATGGACTCAAAGCCCAAACCGATGGCCCAATGTGAATCGTTCCAGTAGCTATAGTACCAAACAATACCAGCTACAGTAAATACTACAGTACCTGCTACAGTACTCACACAGTGTGAAGATCTGCTATAGTTACTTCTACAGTACGTGCTATTGTCCCTATTATATTACTCCAAAAATATGCCTCTACCTAGTTTTGAAACTAGGTCTCGTGGATATACTCAAGGATACGTCGCCAATTGGGCTGAGCCTCATGTTCCTGTACTAGTGAATAATTAATAACATACAAACATGTACCACAAGATCACTATCAATTCCTAATATCAAACCCCTTTTAATGAAATGGGATTATTCAAATATATTATCATATAATAACCCATAAAAATGAAATGAGATTCATAGAAATTAAGTAATCATAAACATAAACCATGTATGATTTAATAATTATGGTATCATTGAATTGTATCCCTAGTAAATATTATGTTACATCAATGGTTTTATCATTGATTGAAAATGAGTTTTAAAGAAAAATAACATTGACAATTTTTGATGGAAATAAGATTTATTTGAAAATATATATTTAAAAGTTTAATTACATAAAATATTGAAGAAATCCAATAATTTAAAAACAACCTTGAAAACGTATATAAGATTATTTAAAAATGATTTAATACATTTCTTGAGAGAAAAATAATTTCTTATTTTTATTTTTTTAACATAAATCCTTTTTAAAATTATATTCTTTGATGTTAAAATTTGAATCATATTAATGATTCATTAAAACATTAAATGGTATTTATGAATGAAAATTTCATACCCATTATAATTATAATTCCTTTAACAGCTTCATTAAAAGACATATTGGCATTGTTTTGAACACAATGAGAATATTCTTTTAAAAAAATATGTAAAGGTGAAATAAATTATAAAAATAAATTTTAAAAATCTTATCAGAAAATTATAACATCGTTGAAATTATTTTTTAGAAAACATTGATATGTAAGATTGGGTTTTAGAATGAAGAGAAGATAAAGGTTATTTTCCTTAAAAAACATTATTTTGGAATAATGGATACATAAATAAAGGATAATGAATGGAAAACGTTTATTTTAATTGAATAAATTGAGTACAATAAAAATAATGAGATTTTTAAGAGATGTATCATCAGATTTTTTCATCTAAATCATAACCCTAAACTATCCCAATGAACTATCAGATTGTAACATCAAACCCTTTCCACATTGGTACATTTTATGTCCTAAGAATCATTAAATAATATCATCAAAAGAAACTAAAAATATCATTAATATAATTATATTCATGAAATAACATTTAAATGGGATGAATATACACCTTATAAAAGTAGATAGTTGCCTGACATAATGTATGTCCCAAATAATAAAAATAAAGGCAAACCCTCATTAACAAATTGGTATCTTTGAAACCATAAAACAAATGAAAGATATATCATAAAATAGATATTTAATTCACCATAATGTTCAATGTAATAATTATAATATACATTCATGGGAATTATAATCTCCAGATAATAGAAACTCATTGTTAATATGGAAGTTGTCTAAAAAAACGTGAGAAGAAAATCCCTTATTTTAAGACTCAACTTCCTTCAAATATGTTAAAAAATACTATATAATAAATATATGATTATTATATATTTATTAAATAAAAAAATTATATACATTTATATATATTACCATATACAATTTAATAATGACCTTTTATTTCTAGCTATTAATAATTTCATGTTTATATCACACTTTGGGCGATAACCGCTTTGTTTTAAGGTATCTTTGGAATTTTTATTTATAGTACATTTATTTTGTTCTTATTTAAATTATATAAATTATTTCAACCATTATATAAATATTATTTATAATAATTATATATTTATTTATTAGTATCCATAATTGGTAGAGATATGAAATTAAATACACCATTTATACTGATGATGGGTCATACATATGCGAGAATGTTGTGTCCAATTTATTGACCAATGGAATGAAAGAAATTTAAATATTATATTAAATTTATATAATTATTTTAATGTCATATATATCATAGATATTCATTAAATATAACCTAATCACCTTATATACAATGTGTTGCTGAATAATGAATCACATCAATTCGTAAGGTTGTAGTCCACCATACACACGAATAATGTTATCGTACCCCCATTGAAGAGAATATAAGAAGGTATATGTGATTTAACTATTATAGAAGTATAATCAATTAAAAAATATCATACATATTCTTTTAATATATCATTATTACCATTCATATAAAACAAAATAAAAACACATCACATCAGTTCATGAGTCGATAATCACTTTTACATGAGATATGTTATTATTCTATAACTGGTTGGAAGGTTAGAAGGTATATGTGATATAATGATTCTGTAATTATAATAAAATAATAATTATATTATATAAACATTAAATAAATAATTGTATCTATATGTGGATTGGGAGATAAATATCAAATAACATTAATGCGCAAGGTGGCTGTCCATCTTACAATAGAGTGACTATTTTGTTTCCCATGATATAGAATTCCATAGGGATAATGATGTTTTTATATCATTATATATATATATATATATTATCCATGTGTTTTTATGAAAAAAAAATCAAATCTCTATATAGAGGTTGTAGTTTATATGTACTCATGATAGATGTTATTATTTTTCATTGAGTGGAAATTTATGAAGGAAGAAGATTTATTTTATCTTCATAAAGATTAATATTTCATGAATATAATTATTATTTTACATATATCATATATATTGACTAAATGTTTCCATATTACCTTCAATTAAATGTTTTAGAGAAAAATGTTTTAGATCGCTTCGTGGGATGGTAGTCTACTGTACACAAGATCAATGTTATTATATACCCCAAGGAATGGAATGTAAGAATATATATGTGATATAATAATTTTAATGTATAATAATTTTAAAAATATAAAATATATTATTTAAAAACATCATTATAACTATCTATAAGAGTAGGTTATGGAAAATGAAATACATCAGTTCGTAATGAAATAGTATGTTATACAAGAGAACGATGGACTAAATTCTCATTTGATGGATGATGAGATGGATGTAGGGTATTGTATCGACATTAAAACATCTCTATATTTGTAAGATATTTTTTAAATTTAAATGTGAATAATTTTATTATATATTATTTATGTGGAAGTATAAATAAAATAAAAACATTTGGATTATCATGAAACCTCCACTTAGAAATACCTTTGCACCAAAATTTTTATTATGTTGGGATTATGTTAAAATAAAGACTATATAATACATAGTAGGAAGTAATTAAGTTTATGTGATAGGGATTATATGAAAAAAATGGACTTTATGGTGTGAAGAGGATATGATATGGAGTGGGATTTTATACATCAAGTGAGTGGAACACTTGTAATTCCCAAAAATATAACGTGATACCAACATTTTTTCATGGTTAAAAACAATAAAATATGGTCCATTCAGAGAATTAGGTTATATAAAGCCATGATTTTTCTATAAAATATAACATAGGAACGTATTTTGTCATTTTAACCCTTTTATTTTGAGTTTGACCCATGATAAATCTATTTTTTCTATAACCATGATAAATAATTATTTTTCACTTTTTATTAAGACCAAAAAATAAATCTCCCTTAATATATACTAACAAATTAATCTTATTATAAATATAAATTCTATTTTAATAAATTCAATTCATATAATTGAATAATTTTAATTATAAATAAAAGCCTCATACATGATGAAAAAGTAGTTTTTTAATAAATGTATTTTGAAGAGAATGATATTATTTTATATTACCTATATGACTAGTAATAATAATTATATGAATTTAAAATATTATTTTTTATATTTATTTTTGATAAATATCATTTAAATTGTTCCACATTCTATGTTTTTTTAATAAATTAAAAATGAGAATCATTATGTAATTTTAAGTAATTTTTAACAAAACCAGTTATTGACATAAAAATAAAATTATACTAAAATACTAACTATGATTATTCAAAGGTAATTATATTGATTAAATGTAACAAAATCAAACATATGATACATTGAATCATATTCGAAAAATAATCAGGCTTTTAAACTATATAATTTATTAAAAATAAATGGTATTTTTATAAACATTGGTATTTTTACCATTTACCGATAAATCAATATTTTCTAAAAAAATAATCAATTTCACCATATGTTATTTTGGATATCATGACATAAATATTTAATTCATTTTTTTAAAATAATTATTTAATAATTCTGAAATTAATAATTTATATAAAACCGTATAATAATTTATGTCAATTAATAATATTTCCCTTTTGATTTTATAATTATCTATTATTATTTATAATGAATATAACTATATAATTCAAAACAATTTATAAAATTTTAAATTATTTATTCTATAATTACATCAGGTTTTACATTCTCCCCCTTTTTTAGTTACATGCACACAATTTTAATGACATATTATGTTAATGGGGATATCGTTCCCTCATTATATTTTTAGATTCACATGTAATTTCATAAACTATATAAATTTTCAACAAATCCATAAAATAGTGAATTATCTTCTTCTAATTTTTTTTACCTATAGTAAAGAATCTAAATAGGTTTTTACTCATAATAATGGTAATATTCCAACTATACTACTTTATTTACAAAAACACAAAATTAATCCAACTCATTTTTCTTTGACCTTCAAACATGAAATATGTTGTGTACAAAGGATAAACTCTAAGTAAAATTCAATCAATATTAAATTGGTAAAAAGTTATATAAAATTTCATATAGTCTATTTAAACATGGTTTTAAATTCCCTTATTTTCCAAGATATATCACAATTTTACTTGAACATACATTAAGAAAAACAGGATGACCTACCTCTAAAGAAAGATACATACATCGGTTATCAAAATATCATTTATATATTCGATAGGAAACCCTCATATGTAGTTGAATAAAATTCACCCTCTCAACCATTTCATCCATTAATTTTAGTCTCGTAGACTACCTTCTTTCCACTTAATCATAAAAATATAGAATCCCACACAACATTCCATATAATTATTCAAATAGATTCATTTGTATGCAAGAATAAATACTCTTATTATAATGAAACACAACTAATGTAATATATTTATCCTTAATTACTCAGTAATCCATTCAATATTCATAAACCATGTAATTCATGTAATGAATTGTTTGTTTAGACTATCCATATCATAGATGATAAAAATATCTATTGAAATTCAATAGAGTATAAAATGACTTCTAATGTTATTTTCAGAAAATTGAAGTGATCATAGTATCATAGTTTAACACAATGAAGAGAGGTATTCCATGTAACCAATAAATCTCTTTGAGTTATAGTTGAGAAAGTTGATCCATATAAATTATATCTTATTATGGGAAAGAAATGCATAATATTAGTTATTCAATCAAAAATTACCCAAATAACATTATATTATTGAGAATTGTTTTCCAATACCACTATGAAATCCTTGGATACATTTCATAATTTCCACTATGGTATATAAAAATGATTAATTATTCCTATCAATAACTATTTTTATACATTAAACTACTAAAAATGAGAATATATCATGTTGTAATCAGAAAAATATATTTTCATACTATCCCAACAATATTTAAAATGAATATGTTTGTACATATTTGTGCAGTTAGGATGAAAAAATATAAACATTTATCTATACTCAAAAACTGTATCTTAAATATTATATCAATATAAACATATTATCTATATCCAAATTTGATAACACTATAAAAACATCCTATTTAATCAAAATTAATATATATTTCATTATATAATAGTACACATAATATAACACGAAAAATTTAGATGTGCAGAGTCATTGAGTATTGGGAACATTAATGAACTAAAAATAACATGGGATATAATATATTACAGAACAGTTCCATGACATGATCATAATATTTTATCAAATTTAAAAGTTTATGGGATAAAATGGTGATAATCATAAGATAGAGGTGACCTATAATGTCAAGTAAGGGGCTAAACAAGGAATAACATAAAAAAGGCGATACATTTAGAAAATAGTAATATCAATGGGTTATAAAATGAGTATTAATCATAAACATGGACCACAAGACATGATATATCATGTTAATCATAAATGAAATAGGGGAATTGTGGAAAAAACATAAAACATTGCATCATAAGCCTAGTTCAAGGATAAATCAACCATGAAGCCATGGTGGAAAACGTCTTATATTATGATCGAGTTAAATTTCTATCCTAGAATAGAACCACATGATACTAAATATTACTCAATGCATTAAAGTGCTAATTGGGCACACCAAACGTAGTCATTTCATTCTAATGCATAATTATTCCACATAGATCATACAACATGGACACATTCATCGTTATAATTTATTCCCATTATAATGACTGTGTAATAAAGATGTGTATATCCCCAATCAATAATTAAAAGAACATAAATATGAATTCCCGTGATATAATAATGGGTATTATATTTACAAAAAAATCGTTTTCCATGGAAAATCACAGTGAAGTTTTGGTCGCATAACAATGTCACATAAAAATTCATAAAGGAGGTTGATGAGAGTGGAAAAGGTCTCTAAATATTTAAAAATATATTTTAAACTAATAGGAACATGTATGGACTGGTCCAATGATTTGGAAAGGGTAATATAATTCATATTTTCTTTGAGAAACCTGAATAAAGAAGAGAAGGTGAGGACCCCTTACGGAATTTCGGCACAGTAATGAGTTAGGTATGGTTCCAAATGGGGGAGGATAAATGATCCATCATTAAAATATAACCAACTATATAGTAATTTAATGATATTAAATGGGTGATATTATAACCATTTTAAATTACATGAACGGATTTCAGAGAAGTTTCTTGAATTTTAAAGGAGGAGAGGAAGCTCCCTAACTTGAATTTGTTATTCTAAAGGGTTCTAAAGGACATCTTGAAAGAATAGGGATCCATGGGAAGACTCTATGGTGTGTCGATAAGCCTATGGGAATTCAACAAAGAGTTTTAATGATGATAAATGGTATATAGTGTGGTTTTATATAAAAAAGAAGAGAGATACCTTTATTATTTAGGTTTAGGACTATACATGATAAAATATCCAAAACCACAAACCATCCATTTAGTCCCATGTAGTATTCAAAATGGGAGTGGATTAAATTATTTTATACGTAACTGTGCCTAAATAATTAAATCATTAACATTGTTGATGTGGAGGCGATCCACACACATAAAGAAATGATTTTAAAACCTTAAAATATATCATAACATCTGGAGGATTCACAAAGGATTTATAAAATAAAAAAAATAAACATAATATAATATTATTTTAATGTAAAAAATTTATATTTGGCCGATTATCTCACTTATATTACTTATTAAATTATATTTGGGACTTTACGATGTCATAAAACACAATTTATATTTCTACAGTATTTAATTTTTACCAGAAAAATTGTTAGTCTCAGAAAATTATTAAAAAGTAACCATTAAATAATTTTGATGTTATGCATCCAAAAATAATATTCATTTTATCTGAATAATTTTCTATAATTTTTTAATATTTAATTTTAAAATAATTATCATCATTTATTAAAAAATAACGGGTTTTTATAGTAGTAGTTTTCTAACCCTAATATAGAAATTATATTTGACTTCAAAAAAATATGATCATTTATATTTGATAATTATTATTTAATAATAATAATTTATTAAAATATTATTTATTTCAAAAATCCATTCATTAATAAATTCATTAATTGAATTTGAATAATATCCCAATAATTATGTTCTTTATTGAATGAAAATAATATTAATTTACCAGTAACAATAGTAGGATGAAAGTAGATTCATTATTATATAAAAATTAATGAACATTAATATATTTATGGGTTTTTGATACATATACCTTTAATACAAAAGAAAAATCTCTACGATTTAGGTGTGTCACTGAGGGACATTCATGGGTGCTTTGGAGAACATAGTTTCGGTCATGATCTATATGAGATTGAACTTCTTCGGTAAATAGTTCTTCTAATGCTTATCTTGTTAGATCACAAGATGGGATTCGTGTAGGGAAAAGCCCAAAAAAATTCCCCCTTATAAGATATAATTTTTTTCATAGGGGATGATCCAACTAATTGATTCCATCACATCCTTTATTTATGACATCCCACCTTTTTATTACATATCATTTCATTACATTTTACAAACAAATGATCTTTAAAGTCTAGTGTCATGGAAATCAGGAACATAATACATGAAAACAATATAAAAATTATTCTAAACCACTCTAAAGGGATCATCATAAGTTAATCCTATGTACAATTACTTCATATCATATTTTGGAGACATACATAAATGGAAAGGGTGAGCAGAAGGCTCGGTAAAGAAAACAATTGAAATAGTTGACATGTGATCTTGAGAAATATCAATAAGGACATTATAAAAGTCATAAAGAAAAGAGAAATGGAATAACATTAATATCATAATAAAAATAACATGAATTATACCTTGAATATGTTGCTACAATATTTGATTTATAAATTCATGAACATATCACTAAGGTTTATCTTCGAGGTGTCATAAAAATTACCAATGTTATTCACAAAGGTATCGTGAAATTTGTCATCTATATAGATTAATTTATTAACCTAATTCATTAGAGTGCTATCAAGATACTCCCTTAATATGTATTTATTTACATTTGAACCACATATATCATAGTAAAAAATTTCATAAATAACCCATAGAGAAAAAAGAAATTGGCTTCATTTCAAAATTGGGACGTTTTAAATGCTAAAAAAAGGTCATTATGTCATTTATATCCCATGGAAAGGGAGTTAGTGTTATATGTATGTCAATTAAAAAATAAAATATATCTTTTATGGTATATTTACTAACACCCATAGAAATAAAATAGGTCTGGATATTTACATAAATAAAACAAGAGAGAAAGAGAGATAAATTTTGAGTCGAAATTTCTACAGCATAACAGCTATATATCATGGTTTTAGAAATTAATAAAAAGGGATTTAAGAAGGGTATCCCTTACATAAATGAAACATTTGTAAGTATATAGACAAAATAAATAAAAATAAGATCATGTTTTGTACATTTTAATGACACACCACATGAAACGAATACTTGAAAGGAAAGAGAAAGCGCGATTTCTTTTACGAAAATTCGGCAACCTAATTGTGTCACATAAGAATTCAATAAAATAAATTGATGAGAGTGAAAATGGTCTCCCATCATTTGGAAATGGAATGGACTATAGTAAAGATATAAACGAAAAATCTCCCTCATAATAAAATGGAACTATAAGATATAACATAAGAGAATTCATGAATTAAAAGAGGAGGGTGAAAGGTTCCCTTAACTTGAAGAGTAACATCGAAAGTTTGAAGGTTCGGACATTTAGAGGCTTGAGGGAACCTTGGGAGGATTCAATGAGAGGTAAAATAACTAGAACTTCGTTTAGGTGGATTTTGGAATGAAATGAATGAGAGAAATGGATTAGTATTTATAGGAAATGTGAGGGAATAAATTTTTAATTTCCAAGGGAAATCTCATCGGTGGTATTTCAAAAACCATGGGATTGCCCATGGTATTGGCCACTTGGGACTCCTCATAGCGTATCTCAATATTCAATAGTCTATCAGAAATCTGAATTCATTATTATATCATTAATGATGTCAATAATGACCCGAAACTCAAAAATGTATATTTACTAGTCACAAAAAATTCAACTGTTTTAGAAAAATCCCAAAATTTCACCCTAACCTAATATCAATTCTCTAAATTCAAAAATGAACTCTATTTTATGAAAATAATTTTTTAAATATTTTTATTTTAGTTTTTAAATAAATTAATTATTTATTCCAAAGATACAACTATAAAACAATAACTCATTTTTAACACCCTAAGGAAGTAATCAAGGTCCCAAAAAATAATCATATAACCATAATACCATAAATTAAAAATTTATGATTACATTTTTTGAAAATAAATTTCCATTTTAAATTTGTAAATTAATTATAAAATTTTAAATAATATATTTATGACATACAAAAATACCAAAACATATATTATGATGTTTTTTTTACTTTTATGATGTTTAAATTGTATTTATACATTCATGGGTTAAGATTATATTTCTTGGCCAATTTAATATTCAATACTATTTGTTACTATTCATATGAGTATTTTACTATTCATACTTTACTATTCACTAAAAATCAAGTTGATATTATTAGTCTTTTAAATTCTCATTAATCAAAACTATATAAGTCTATTTTTCTAAAATCATTTCACATTATTAATTACTTAATAAATACAAAATTATTTTAAAATTCCTTTTTTTTAATTCATCAATAATACGCATCTTATATTTATCCAAATATTTGAAATTAAAAAACTTTTCCATAATAACAAATAATAATTTTGTTTATATAAAAGGATTACATAAAGAAGCTAATTTCTCGTTATATAGCCCCTTATAACACCAGCATAGGACCTAAGTGTAAGGTGTGCTATGGTGATAGAATCATGGGGTGGCTCAAACAACATTACTCGAGTAGTGATTTATATCATCTTAAACTTCTCCCATAATTAATTTCATTCAAGCTTTGTATGTTGAAGTTCGACTTGGGATTAGTATATTGCAATGCCCAGTGATGCTACATCCTTCCCATGCAATTCAATATTCTTTCTGTATTAATTAACCAATGTTACTATATTTATAAAAACACAATATTAAGATTATAGTTTCCAACAGTCATATAGACCAACGGTCATATAATAGTCAAAACCAAATGGTCTCATTTTAATTATACCCACTTCATTAATTAAAGGATATAGTTTTGGTGACTATAAAATAAAATAACACACAAAATTATAAAACAAATAAAATTAAAAAGGTCAGGTTGTTACATTCTCCCCCCCTTAAGAAAATTTTCCCCCAAAATTTTATCTCATACCCTCTAATGAGAAAAGGTGTGGGAACTTATGTCTCATAGATTCCTCTGGTTCCTATGTGGCTTCTTCACATTTGTGGTTCTTACATAATAGCTTAATAATGTGGGTAGTCTTTTTGCGTAGAACCATGTATTTACGATCCATGATCTCCACCAGCTACTCCTCATAAGAGAGGTCATGTTCCAGTTGTACCACCTCTTGATTTAGTACATGTGAAGGGTGAGGTATGTACTTCCTTAAGAGGGATACATGGAAGACATCATGAACTTATTCTAGATTTGGGGAAACTGAAAGCTGATAGGCTACTGCTCCCATACGATCAATGATTTCATAGGGGTAAATATAACTAGGATTGAGCTTCCCTTTTTTCCGTGTTGACCTCACCTATTTTGATAATCCTAATTATTCTTTTACATACCTTTGATAATCCCAATTAATGTTTATCTATATTATAATTCTCTTAATCTATGATATTCTGTTATCAAGATGATAATAATGCTAAAATAATCCTTGAGATATGTTAATCAATGTTTATCCATGTTTGTATAAGATCTGAATAAATTCTAACCCAATCAGATGTGTTTTTCATAAAACAGATAAGTTTTAAGCCACTGATCTGTGTATAGCTACTGATAAAGAGCTACCGGTACTCAGTCTACTGATAGACTTAGTCTACCGATAAACAGAGTCACTGATACACTAAGGTAGCTGATAGGAACCAAGCTACCTGTAAGCATATACCAAGTCACCCGATAGAATAGAATGAAGCTACCGATGTGCACAAGCTACTGATACAAACAGCTACCGATAGACTAGAGCTACCGATAGAATCAGCCTACCAGTAGTTACCGATAGAGTAAGTCCACCGATACAAGTGCAAATAGCTACCGATGCAAGGAGCTACTGATAACAATATCTATCGATACAAGTACAGAGTCACCAATACTTTGAGCTACCGATATAGAGTAAGAGCTATCGATACCAAGCAAGCTACTGATATAGACACCTATACTTTAAGCTACCGATAGAAGTCTACTGAGCTACTGATAGAGTAATTCTACCTATAGAAAGAGTTACTGATACCTAGAGCTACTGACGCAAAGAGTTACCGATGCAAGTTCAAAGAGCTACCGATGGAAGGACTGTTACACAAAATCCACTGTACACGTCTACCAACAGAAGGCTACTAACGATTGACCAACCGGTCAAACTCTATACTCGTAATACTATTTATTTATAAAGCTAACGGTTACATTTGATGTTTTTAATGTAGTTAATGTTATTTAATGATCTCTGTTTCCATGTCAGGGAACTGTAACTAGTACCCATGCAAAAGCTAATCATTCCCATTGATAAAGACCTAGCTGAAGAGGACACAAGAGATAACAAGAAGCATGTAACGAGAAAGAAGCAAGTTGCAAGAAATAAACACGAAGATTACATACAAGCTTCATACTGAAAAATGAGCTGCATACCGAAGGACCACTCCATACTGAAAGAACACTAGATATACATGAAGCTACTCATTCTAGAGGAGAAGACAAGCTAAATCTTGAGTGAAGAACTACAAAAATCACTTCAAGCACTCAGGCTGCCAAGATGAACCTAGAACTAAAGAATAAAACAACACTCTGTTTTGAAAACAGAAACCAGAGAAGGACTCAAAAGATTTTCTGTCAAATCAAACGAGTCCAGAGCTGCACTGCCAACCACTAAAGCTCTTCTAAACTCATTCTCACTTACTTTAGTGATTATTTCATTTACATTTTGAGAAGTGTGTGTACCCTGTTTATTTTACACACACACACTATCTCCTGAGATAAACTGGAGGATTCTTAAATCCTCACTAAAACTCCATAACTCTTTGTTTCCCACTGTGGATAGTGGTAGAGGTCAAGTAAAACTTGGACAGCTGTGAGCTGTTGTTTGTTTTCCCACGAAGAACTGTGGTAGATGTCTTTGGACCTACACAGTATTGTACTGTTGTTTACCCCGATCCAGGGTATGGATCAATTTATATAAATTGTTTGAGAGGACTAAGTCTCGGCCTGATACTGAACCTCTTGTTTACTTCTGATGTGCTTCTTATTTTAAGTCATAAGTATAATATATATATTTTATATTCCGCTGCTATTATGTTGAAATAAAAAACCATTTTAAAGCTACTTTGATAGTTAAATTAGCAAGTGTTTATACTTATTGAAAACCAATATGTTATTTTCCAAAGTTAATTTAATCTTCAGATTAAGTTAACTGAGACCTAATCAATCTTTAAGAAACTGATTGAACATTTACACTCTGTATAGATTCACTATAGTTTAAAATTTGTTTTTAAATTGGAGGATTTTAAGAGAAATATTTTTAACAGAAATTTTTATTGGAACTCAATTCACCTCCCCTCTTTAGTATCCACTCTGACAAACATTTGGTATTAAAGGGTTGTTTATTAATACAATTTTTCAAAACACTCTGTTTTTCAACTCGGATTTTAGTTGCATCATTAAAGATCTTAAATTTATGTTAGTTCTAAATTTTATCTATTTAAATATATTTTCTAAAATCTAGCTATGGATAATAGACTAGAGGGTGCTTCTACTAACTAGACACCTTTCTTCAATGGAACTAACTATTCCCAGTGGAATCTTAAAATGAAAATTCATTTAGAAAGTATGTGATTTGATATCTGGACTACTATAGAGTCTCAATATAAAATTCATGAAACTGAAATAATAAGTTGGGATGAACCTACAAAGACTACTGACAATAATAATTTTAAAGCTTTGATTGCCCAGTATTGTACTTTATGAGATGAATAGTTTAACAGAATATCTACTTGCAAAACTTCTTATGAAATTTGGTATATGTTGGTTGTTTGTCATGAAGGAACAACTAATGTTAAAGAAATGCGATTGAATACTTATAATATTAAATATGATAATTTTAAAATGAAGACCGATGAACCTATTTCTGAAATGTATCTCTAGTTCAATGAGACTGTCAATACTATGAGCTCACTTGGAATAGTTGTTCTAGTAAACGAACAAATCATGAGAATCATAAGATGTCTACCAGAAAGATGGAAGGGCACTTCTATTTCCATTAGAGAATCATGCGATATCAGCACACTCCCTGTTAAAGAATTAATAAGTAAACTTATGATGTATGAGGAATAACTTAAGGTAAATAAGGAAGATGATGATGAACCCAAGAGAAAATCTATGGCTTTCAAGTCTACTTCTTCTAAGAGCAAAGACAAGGAGAAAATACATGTACCTACTGAAAGTTCAACAAGTGAAGATTCAGATTTAGACAGTGATGCTGAGATGACTCAAATAGCCATAAGATTCAAGAAGTTATATAGGAAGAAGAAATTATTTCGAAAATCAAAGTTCAAAGGAAAGTATGACAATAAAGGACACTATAAGAAGGATTGGAAGAAATCTGATAAGGAGGATGATATAGTCTGATATGAATGCAATAGGAAAGGACACATCAAGGCTGGCTGTCCAAAATTAAAATTCAAAAAGAAACATGATTATAAGGACAAGAAGTACAAGAATGCTATGAAAGCTACTTGGAGTGATTCAGAAGACATCATAAGTGAATCTGCAGTTTCTGATTCTGAATAGAATCGTGCCAGCATGTGTTTCATGACCAACACATCTGAGGTAACTTTAGATACTCATGTTTTAAATTTCTATTATTCTGGATATAATGCAGAATCTGATTCTGATTCTGAAGATATGTCTAAGGTTGAAAAGTTTGAATATTGTAATATGATGGAAGAAACATGTAAGGAACTTAAGGAAAGTATAAGTCACTAAAGAAACATCATGATCTCACTACCAATGTTAAATATTCTATTGATATAGAAAAGGAAAAGAATTCTCAACTGTTAAAGGAAAATACTGAACTGAAAATGTCTAATGAGAAACTTAGAAAGGACTTCGAAAAGATTAAAAAGGGAAAAGATACACTTAATCAAATTTTAGGAAAGAAAGTTTCACAAAAACACACTACTGGTTTGGTATACCAACCTGGACAAAGACAGTTTACTAAAAATCGATTTATTCCTAAGTCTGGACAAAATTCTGCTTATTCTAGTTCTGGAAATTCTTATGCTTCAACTATCTATTCATATGGTTATAGACCAAATAAAGTTTATCTTTCAAAATATATTGATTCTGTAAATTATATGAGACCCATAAGACAAATATGGGTACGTAAAGCTCTGATTACTAACCTTTCTGGACCAAAGATGATCTGGGTACCAAAATCATTTTCTATCTAAATCTATTTTGTAGGTGACCTATTTGAAGAGTTCTCACAAGAAGGTATGGTACTTGGACAGTGGATTTTCAAGGCACATGTCTGGAGATTATTCATGCTTTAAAATATTAATAAAGGTTGATGGAGGCCATGTCACCTTTGGTGATAATTCTAAAGGAAAAATCATCGGCCTAGGCCAGATTGGTAACACTGATTCAGTTTTGATTTCTAATGTTTTATTTGTTGATGGACTTAATTATAACCTGTTAATTATTTCTCAATTATGTGATGATGGATTTAATGTGAAATATTAAAATGAATCTTTTAATGTTTTTAATTCTAAAAATGTTTTAGTATTCTCTACCTTGAGAAATGAAAATGTTTATGCTGTTGATTTAAATTCTTTAGCTAAGAAAAATGTTACTTGTTCAAATTCTTTTCATAATGAATCTTGGCATTGGCACAAAATATTAGGACACTGCAACATCTTTTCTCTTAGAAATCTGATTGGGAAGAACTTAGTTAGATACCTACCTAAACTTGAATTCCCAAATGACAAAGTTTGTAATCCCTATCAAAAGGGAAAGCAACATAAAGTTTCTTTTAAATCAAAGAAAGAAGTTTTTACTTCTCAACCTCTCGAGTTGGTTCACATAGACTTGTTTGGACCTTCAAGAGTTTCTAGTTTAAATGGGAAGCACTATGTTTATGTTCTAGTAGATGACTTTTCTATATATACTTCGGTATACTTCTTAGCTCACGAAAGTGAAGCTTGTTCTTACTTTTTTAAATACTCCGAATCTGTAGAAAACCTTAGTGGACTTATGATTAAAACTATGAGAAGTGACCATGGCCGTGAGTTTGAAAATAAAGAGTTTGAATCTTATTTCTCACACAATATCTATAGTGATAACTTTTTTGCTCCTAGGACACCTTAGTAGAATGGTGTAGTATAAAGAAGGAATAGAACCCTTCAAGAAATTGCAAGAACCATGCTTAATGAATGTGACCTAGCAATTTATTTTTGGGCTGAAGCTATGAATACAACTTGTTATATTATTAATAGAGTCCTAATTAGACTAGTTCTTAAGAAGACCCCATATGAAATATGGAACAAAATAAAACGTAATGTTAGTTACTTTAGAGTCTTTGGCTGCAAAGTTTTTATTCTTAATACAAAGGATAATCTAGAAATATTTGCTTCTAAAAGTGATGAAAGAATTTTTATTGGTTATTATTTATCTAGCAAAGACTATAGAGTCTTTAATAAAATAACCAAATGTGTGGAAGAATCTTTTCACAATAAGTTTGATGAAACTGATCCACATGAGCCTAAAACCTCTCTTGAAAATCTCAAGGAAGATTTGACTATTCTAAACCTTATTGATAAATCTAAATAACCTGCTATAAAAATATCCAGTTCTGGAAATATTCCAAAATCTGCTTCTATTGATCCCGAACTTAGAGATGAACCAGAAATTTCTAGTCCTACCTGTACTAGATCAACTAGGATTCTAAAGAATCATCCTTTAGATTCTATTTTTGGTAATCTTGATAGAGGGACACAGACTAGAGCGTCTCTAAGATACCATGTTGAACATCAAGCTTTTCTTTCACAAATAGAACCTAAAAATGTCAATGATGCTATCAATGATGAATTTTGGGTAATGTCCATGCAAGAAGAGTTAAATAAATTTAAAAGAAACAAGGTCTGGGAATTAATTGACAGACCCAAGGACACATTGACAATAGACACTAAATGGGTTTTTGGAAAAAAGTTGATGAGTCAGGAAACATAGTTAGAAACAAAGCTATGAAATTTGCACAAGGATATAGTCAAGAGGAAGGTATAGACTATGAGGAAACCTTTGCAACTATAGATAGATTAGAAGCCATTAGGATCTTTCTTGCCTATGCTACTCATCTAAATTTCAAGTTATATCAAATGGATGTCATAAGTGCTTTTCTAAATGGTTTTAAAATTGAAAATGTTTTTGTTGAACAACCACCTAGATTTACTAATCCTCATTTTCCAAATCAAGTTTTTAAACTTTCTAAAGATTTATATGGCTTAAAACAAGCTCTAAGAGCTTAGTATGATAGAATTAGAAGTTTTCTTATTTCAAAAAGTTTTACTAAAGGAATTATTGATCCAAATCTTTTTATTAAAATAATTTCTAAAGATGTTCTAATAGTTTAAATCTATGTTGATGATATTATTTTTGGATCTTCTAAATACTATTTTTGTACTAATTTTTCAAAGAGTATGCACAATGAATTTGAAATGATTTTAATGGGAGAACTCAAATTTTTTTGTGGATTTCAAGTTTTCCAAAATGAAAATGGTATTATTTTGAATCAAAGTAAATATACAATGGATATTTTAAAACGTTTTGGTTTGGATAGTATAAATGAAAGTGATACTCCTATGAGTATTGTTTTTAAATTTGATGCAGATGAAACTGTGAAACTAGTGGATCAAACCAATTACAAAGGTATAACTGGAAACTTACTTTACCTTACTGCCAGTTGACCAGATATTATGTTTAGTGTGTGTATTTGTGAAAGATTTCAAGTTAATCCAAAAGAATCTTATCTACATGCTGTTAAAATAATTTTAAAATATCCTAAACATACTGTAAACAAAGGTTTGTTTTACCCAAAAGGATAATCCTTTGAGTTTATGAGTTATTCAGATGCTGAATTTGCAGGTTGCAAGTTAGATAGAAAAAGCACATCAGGAACATGTCATTTATTGGGAAAATCCTTAGTATCTTGGTGTAGTAAGAAGCAGAATTCTGTAGCATTGTCCACTGCCGAAGCAGAGTATATAGCTACTGGTTGTTGCTGTGCACAAATTCTGTGGATGAAACACACACTTTTGGACTATGGATATGACTTTAAGCGCGTTTCAATTTATTGTGACAACCCTAGTGCAATTAACATTTCGAAGAATCCTGTATCTCACTCTAGGACCAAACACATTGATGTAAGGCACCATTTCTTGAGATATCATTATCAAAAGGGTGATATTACTCTTGAGTTTATAGGTACTGAACATCAATTAGCCGACATTTTCACCAAACCTTTGAGTTCGGATAGGTTAAGTTACATTAGACATGAGTTAGGTATGATTAACCTTGATCGGTAGCTACCTCACCGATGTAACCTCACCGATGTAACCTCACCGATGTAACCTCACCGATGTAAATTCTTACTGATGTATCCTCACCGATGTATCCTCACCAATGTAACCTCACAGATAGGAATTCTCACTGATAGACCCTACCGATTAGTGTGTTGTTTTAAACTTCTGTCTGCCACCAGAATCTAAATCATTTTTACTTTATTTAATTTCACTTATTTATTTTATGATTCCTAACAGATATAAATAAAGTCATAGATACTTTTCAATCCACCAAGTCTCAAACCCTTGCCCTCTAACCTTAGCTCCCGAATCCTTCGAGAACCCTAAATCCCTCGAACCAGCGATGGAAAAAACCAAACTTCCTACCATCAGAGATGACTCTGATGAGCTGAAAGCAAAGAAGAAAAAGTCTAATCCAGAAACGAGTGGTAATGTTGGAATAACTAGGTCAGGTAGGAGACCAATGAATCCTCATCTGCAGCATAGAGTCATTGTGATTGAAAAGGAACTCTACGTGGAATGGCTGATGCTTAGCAAGTCGTTAGTGCTCGAAGTGCTGAAAGATCAAAAGTGGGTAGTTTTTTTTTTCAAACAACAATGGACCCTACTATCCAAATCTTGTGAAGAAATTTTATGACTATGTATGTTTTGAGAAATCTGAAACTGAGAACCGAGTAACTTCTTATGTGAATGGAAAGGAGATATCCTTATCATCTGTTGAATGGGCTGAATGCTTAAAGGTTCCGCATGAAGGTGTATCTGGTTTTGTCTCGAAATCTATACCACCTACTAGTTATATATTTGATTATGAGACTGCCTTGGAGGATCTCACTGGTGATGGAAATCAAAGACAAGTAGTAGCTGCAAAAATTGATAGAGAGAACAGATTGCTGTTCAAATTTTTTCAGCATGTCTTAATACCTAGGAGAGGAGACTTTGCTAATTTGAGATATCAGGATATCTATCTTCTGTATCTTTTGAGACATGGAATCAAGGTGAATCTTTGAATATTGGTGATGTTTCAAATGGAAGACATGACAAGGCCAAAATCTAAGACTAATGCCCTTTTCTTTTCCAAGTTGATCTATGTGATGATCAAAGTGAAAGGGGTAGCTGAGTCTCAAGATGAGACAATGGTGGTATGGAATATTTTTTGTATTACTTCAATAGTTTGCAAATAAATGAAGATAAATTGGAACCCTTGGATAGGATAATGGGTTAATGATGACAAGAAGGTGTATGATATGTTCAATCTTGTGGATCATCCTTCAAGACTGAATGATGTGAGGGATCTAGGTCTGGGACCTGATGAAGAGGATCCAGAATACAGTGATGATTCAGAAGAAGAAGGGTCCTCTACTGATGAAGGAGGAGACCCTAACTTACCTCCTAGCCCAGCTCCTAAAAACCTAGATCAACTTAAATCACATAAGGAAGAAGATGCATTAGAGGATGTTGAAGTGGTTGCTGTAGAGATTGAATAAGATACTCATGAAAGTGAAGAATCTCTGTGAGCTGATTTGAGCCTTAGTCCAGTGATTGGAAAATCTTTTTTGCCTACTGAGGATGTATTAGGATAATTGGAAGAATCTATACCTAAATTCATAGGACCCTCCTGCTGTTGTAGTGATTGAATTGATAGCTTAACATTCTCTTGAGAAAGAAAGACCCACTGAGATTGCACTTGCTGTACAAGAGAATTCACCCATTGAGGGGGAGCATCAAACAATGTTTGGAAGTGTATCAGTGGTTGTTGATATTGAAGACTAGGCAGAAGACCCAGGTTTTGTGGTCCGTGGTTTAGACTATCCTGATTCTGACAATGAAGTATCTCTCAATAGACCAAAAATCATTTATGATGTTGAAGCTGAATTGATACCTAAAGATGTGGTTAGAATGCATGACCTGGACACTTTGAAGAAAAAGCTTAAGGACAGTTTTGTGGAAGAGGTAAAGAAGATGAAAGTTTCTCTGGTATCCTAAATACAATCGATTATGACTGACTCAGTGGTCAGTTTAGCATATGAAAGATTACCCATTGCAGTTGCACCTGATGATTTTATCACCAGGGCTGATCTGAAATCCTTAAAGGAAGAGCTAAAAGAGTCTTTTAGTGCCTTAGTTGCTGAGATGAACCACTGTTTTTCTGAATAGATGAGTATGTTGGAAAGATCATTTGAACTTTCTCTAGGTTGTAATTTGTCATCCTTTATGGGAGAAATAGTGGAAGAAGTTAAAGACTTCCAGACTCAAGTGTCTAGATTGGAAGCAGATCTTGAAGCACTAAAGAAATTGGTTATCTCTTTGGACTCTTACATGAGTTCAAAATCTCAAGTAGACAAGGACTTAGCCTATGTCAAGAGTGTGGTAAGCCAGATGGTTTCAATGTCTTAATGTTTTAAAACTTCCATGAAAGATCATGTTAAAACCCAAGATTCCCAAGTTCAAAATATTATTAGTGGGTTGACCAAGAACTTCAAGTAAACCGTCTCTTTCTCTATGGGTTCTATTGCTTCTAATCCCTTAGTGGATTTCAATCAGTTTTGAGCTGTGATGAAGGAGGAGCTTGGTCAATCTTCAACCAGTGGCTCTGTGGACTCATCCGAACTAAGAAAATTTGTGATTGATACTAGTGATTTTGCTAGAGAAATAATGAAGATAGTCCGAGACTTTATGAGAGAAGCTTCTACCTCTCAGAAAGATGTGAAGGACAAAGTGGACTCCTATTTTCAAAAGATTTACACGAAGAACCAAATGACCAGCCACTTCAAGATTCTGATAGAGAATATGAAGCTGCCTCTTTTAAATAAAGCCTTCAGATAACAAGTTATCAAGCTAAGTGAATTGACTCCAACGTTAGACAAATTTATGGAGAACAAGGATGACTTCATATCTTCTATGGAGAGAGGAGGAGGAATAATTATGGATTTCAAAAATCTGTTGATGCCTTTCTTGCATGTTGATGCTACGCCAGTGATTGTACATCCAGCCTTACCTGCCTCTACCTCTATTGCTTCCCCAGTTTAGATGACTCCTGCACAAGCTATTCGAAGCCTCAAACCTATGGTCACTCAAAGAACTCCTCAGTATAGGCTAGGCACAATGTCAATTGCTCAGCCTCCAATGATCATATCTGGTGTTCCTAAGCCTTCACATGAATCCACAACACCTGAATCCTCTTCTGATCCAAAAGAAAAATCTCACATCAAGGATGTGGATTGAACATGTGGCTAGACTGTTTGATAGGAATCCATTGTATTTTGTTTTATTTCTTTGTACCTTATTTACACCATGCAATGAAACTGGATATTATGTCTTTTCTCATTTTGTTCCTCTTCTCTTTGTTGTTTCCCAGTTTTTGATTATCACAAAGGGGGAGAAATATTTTACCAAGATTCTACAAAGGGGGATAAATATTCTCTAAGTATCAAAGAGGGAGAATAAATAATGGGGAGAAAGTATCAATGGGGGAGAGATTTTCTCTAAGATATATCATACTTTTCCCCTCTGATACCATAACATTTAGTTCTCTGATACCATTTTCTCTAACTCTCTGATACCACTAAATGTTACCTCTGATATCATTGCATTTAATTTTATCTCTGATACTATCACATTTTTTTCCACCTTTGATCCATTATGTTCTATAATAGACTGTTTCTCTGAGAAAATTGAATTTAATGATATATCTTCTGATACAATTATTCACTATTTTAAAATGATAATATCATAAGTTTTGATTATCAAAAAGGGGGAGATTGTTGACCTCACCTGTTTTGATAATCCCAATTATGTTTTTACATACCATTGATAATCCCAAATAATGTTTATATATATTCTAATTCACTTACTCTATGATATTATGTTATCAAGATGATAATAATGTTAAAATACTCCTTGAGATATGTTAATCAATGTTTATCCATGTTTATATAAGCTCTAAAGTAATTCTAACCCAATCAAATGTGTTTTTGCATAAAACAGATAAGTGTTAAGTCACTGATCTGCATATAGATACTGATAAAGAGCTACCGGTACTCAGTCTACCAATAGACTTAGTCTACCGATAGACAGAGTCACCAATACACTAAAGTCACTGATATGAACAGAGCTACCGGTAATAATATACCAAGTCTACCAATAGAACAGAATAGAGCTACCGATGTGCACAAGCTACTGATACAAACAACTATTGAAAGACTAGAGCTACCAATAGAATCAGTCTACTGATAGTTACCAATAGAGTAAGTCCACCAATATAAGTTCAAATAGCTATCGATGCAAGGAGCTACTGATAACAAGATCTATGGATATGAGTACAGAGTCACCAATACTTTGATCTACCGATATAGAGTAAGAGCTACCAATACCAAGCAATATACTAATAAAGAAACCTATACTTTGAGATACTGATTGAAGTCTACCGATATACCGATAGAGTAAGTCTACCGATAGAAGGAGTTACTGATACCTAGAGCTACTAACACAAAGAGGTACCAATGCATGTTCAAAGAGCTACCGATGGAAGGACTGTTACACAAAATCCACCGTACACGTCTACCAAAAGAAGGCTACTAATCATTCCCATTGATAAAGACCTAGCTGAAGAGGAAACAAGAGATAACAAGGAGCATGTAATGAGCAAGCATCAAGTAGCAATAAATAAAAATGAAGAGTACATACATGCTTCATACTAAAAAAAGAGCTGCATACTAAAGGACCACTCCATACTAGAAGAACACTGGATATACACGAAGCCACTCATTCTAGAGGAGAATACAAGATGCATCTTTAGGGAATAACTACAACAAACACTTCATGCACTCAGGCTGCCAAGCTGAACCAAGAAATAAAGAAGAAAAAGACACTCTGTTTTCTGAACAAAAACCAGAGAAGGACTTATAAGCTTTTATGTCAAATCAAACGAGTCTAGAGTTGCACTGCCAATCACTAAAGCTCCTATAAACTCATTCTCACTTACTTTAGTGATTCTTTCATTTACATTTCAAGCAGTGTGTGTACCCTGATCATTTTAAACACATGCTATCTCCTGAGCTAAACTGGATGATTCTTAAATCCCCACTCAAACTCCATAAATCTTTGTATCCCACGGTGGATAGTGGTAGAGGTCAAGTAAGACCTGGACAGCTGTGAATTGTTGTTTGTTTTCCCACGAAGAACTGTGGTAGAGGTCTTTGGACCTGGATAGTATTGTACTATTGTTTACCCCGATCTAGGGTGTGGATCAATTTATATAAATTGTTTGAGAGGACTAAGTCTCAGATTGAGACTGAACCTCTTGGTTACCTCTACTGTGATTTTTAGTTTAAGTCGTAAGTATACTATATATATTTTATATTCCGCTGCTATTACTTTGAAATACAAAACTATTTTAAAGGTACTTTGATAGTTAAATTAACAAGTATTTATACTTATTGTAAACCAGTAAGTTAGTTTCAAAAGTTAATTTAATCTTCATATTAAGTTAACTGAGACCTAATCAATCTTTGAGAAACTGATTGAACATTTACACTATTTATAGATTCACTACAGTTTAAACTTTGTTTTTAAATTGGAGGATTTTAAGATAAATATTTATAAAAGAAATTTTTATTGGAAGTCAATTCACCCCCCTCTTGAGTATCCACTCCGACCAACATTCCCAAAACCCATGACTCACTTCCAAGGTGAAATTAGAATAAATACTTTGTCACCCACATTAAACTCTAAGTCCCATCGACGGTTGTCGGCATAGCTCTTATGTAGACTCTGAGCAGCCTTAATGTGTTGCTAGATGGCATGGGAATTTTCTGACTTATCTTGTAAAAGATTAGGCTCAAGAAGATTTCTCTCATCAGTTTCATCCCAAAAAGTAGGAGTTATACATCACTTCACATATAGAGATTCATAGGGTGCCATTTGAATGTTTGACTGGAAGCTGTTTTTGTAATAGAACTCAACTAAAGGGAGATATTGATCCCATCCACCATTAAATTTTACTGATCATGTTATCAGCATGACCTCAAGTGTTTGAATATTCCTTTCAGATTGGATATCAGTTTGGGGGTGATAGGCTGTATTGAAATTCAATTCAATGCTTAGACCTTGTTGAAGACTTCTCCAGAATTTTGATGTGAGCATTGGATCATGATCAGATACGATAGAATGTGGAAATCCATGTAGTCTTACCACTTCTTTCACGTAAATCATGGCATGTTGATCAATATAAAAATCTTCTTGAATATAGATAAAATGGGATGTTTTAGTGAGATGGTCCCCAATAACTCATATCGCATTTTCCTTTGGAAATTCTTGGGAGACTAGTGACAAAGTGCATAGTGATATTGTCCCACTTTCATGCTGGTATGGGTATTGGTTGCAGTACCCCTTTAGGAATTTTTTGTTTCACCTTTACTTGCTCACATACTAGGCACCTCGATGTGTAGTAAAAAATCTTCCTTTTCATAATATCCCACCAATAATGATCATGAAGGTCCCTATACATTTTCCTGCTACCAGGATGTATAGAGAAAGTAGATCTATGTGATTCATCCGTAATCTCCTTCTTTTTTTCTATAATAGATAGAACACATAGTCTTGTGCAAAATTTCAGTACACCTTCTTTAACAACATTGAACTCAAGAAACTTTTCATTATTCACAACCTCAAACTTCTTCTGTAACAAATGATCTTTTGTCTGAGCTTTCTTGATCTTCTATAGTAATGAAGGATGTTAAATCATTTGGGTTAGGGTTGATGATGTCCATTCCTTTATAATTACCATGTCCAGTTTAGCTAAATCATTGTTTAACAAATATCTTTGAATTTTCATAATTGATAGAACAACCGGGTTATTCCTGCTTAATGCATCAGTGACTTTGTTGGCTCTTCCGAGATAATAATTAATTAAAGAATCATAGTATTTATGAAGTTCCAAACATCTCATTTTTCTCATGATCAATTCATTTTGTGTTAAAATATACATCAAACATTGATGTTTTGTGTATATATCACATTTCTCCCCATAATGATAGTGCTTCCATAACTTCAGTGAAAAAAACCGTAGCCAGCTCCAAATCATGCGTAGAATAGTTCTTCTCATGAGTCTTCACTGTTGAGATTCATAAGAAATGACCTTGTCATTTAGCATGAGGACACACCCAAGACCATTCAGAGATGCATCGCCAAAAATAAAAAATCCTTCTCTACGTGAGGGAAGAGTTAACATGGGTGCAACAACCAATATCTTCTTCAGCTGTTGGAAACATTCCTCACACTCCTTTTTCCAGATGAAGTTGACCCCTTTTTGAGTTATCTTTGTTAATTATTTAAAATTTCATTAAAAGTTATTCAAAAACCTCCTATAATATCCTACTAATCCCAGGAAACTAAGAATCTCAGTTATTATTGTAGGCCGAGGCCACTCCTCTAAAACTTTTTTCATTGCAAGATCAACTATGATTCCTTAATTGGTAACAATATTCCCCAAGAAAACAAATTTTTGTAACTAGAATTCACATTTATTGAACTTTACAAAAGCCTCCCCTATCGCAGAGTTTGCAAAATAAGTGTTAGATGATCCTCATGCTCCTCATGAATTTTGGAATATATCAGAATATGGTCAATAAAAACTACCACAAAGCTATCAAGGTAGTCATTAAAGACTATATTCATCAAATCGATATATATATAGCAGGTGCATTAGTCAGTCCAAAAGGCATAACAACAAACTCATAATGCCCATATCTTGATCAGAAGGCAATTTTTTCAATATCTTCCTTTTTCAGCCTCAATTAATGATAACCAGATCAAAGATCAAAGATCAGTTTTACAAAAAGTCTCCCCAAGGAGACACACTTGGTCGGACAATCCCCTTCTCCAAAAGATCTTGGAGTTATTTCTTTACTTCCTCCACCTCTACATTTTCCATCTTATGTGAGGTATTTTATATTGGTTGAGATCAAGGTACGTGTTCAATAGAGAACTATACCTATCTTTCTGGAGGAGGTCCAAGAAAATACTTAGGAAATAGGTCAACGTATTCCTAGATGATGGGGACATTTTATATCCTCAAACACTCATTTCCTTCTTCTTATTCACCGATCAATTCCATAAAGAAGGATATAATAGTTTCTTCTAGTCAAAGATCAGGTTGAGACATCTCTCCTAGGAAGATAACTGTAGGTTTTTTAATCAAGACTACTGATATTTCCTTAATTCTTCATTTGATCATAGCATTATACTTTGGGATCCAGTCCATCCCTAGTAGAATGTCAAATACCAGCATGGGAATAGCTACTAGATTTTCTATAAAATTGTGCTCACTAAAATAATTACTAAAGTTTCTAAACACTGGTGATGCTTGGATAATCCCACCAGGATTCTTGATTGATAACTCTACTTTTAGTAGGTCGGGGTTTGATTCTATGTTCTTTGCAAACTAGGAGGAAATAATGGAATGCATAGAACCAGAATCAAACAATGTAATTTCTAGCTTTGAGAGAACAACAAGAGTACCTGCTACCACATCATTTGGAGCTTCAATGTCAGCTATCATGATAGAAAAAGCATATCCTTGCTCCATTGGCCTTTGTCGAGGCTGATGGTGGTCCCCCTCATCTTCCCTCGGATTAGGACAGTGATTGGAAAAGTGCCCAAGTTGTCCACACAAAAAGCACTGGACATCAAGTTGGGCCTACACCATCTTCCCCTTGCCGTCTGTATTTTGACGTTTTGGTTTCACCTCACTATGAAAATTCCTCTCAATATAGCTGTCTCTTCTACACTTGTGGCATTTTTCACTCCCTAGAAGGTAGTTACTCAAATGCTTATTCCCACATTTATTACACGTGGGACGATGCACTTGATTCCTCCTCTTCCTTGATCAATGCTCCTCCCTAAGTTTTTCTCCATCGATCTCTTCTTGTCATTTGATTAATGAGACCACTGTATCTCACCGAACTCTATTTTGACTTTCATTGAACTCTGTACGATCTCCTCATATCATTCATAGTCTTAGTTGGCTAGATTCTTCCGCATATGAGGTCTCAGTCCACCAAATAATCTATCAACATTACCATTAGTATCCATGAAAATTCTTCAGGTATAATGGTAATGTCTTGTAAAGTTCATCTCTTAGCTTCCCACATATTCATTCTCCTTCGACATCAGCTCGAGAAACTCATTCTCTATACTTGTTCTCATGGAACGAGAGAAATAATTGCTGAAAATGATCCCTCTGAACTCTTCCCACTCTATATCTTCAACCTCTACTATTTTCCTCATGTTTTTAATCAGTTCCCACCACTAATAAGATTCTACCTCAATGAGATAGACATGAAGGGTTTCTTTCTCTTACTCTGAATAGCAGAGCACAAATAAGTTCTTCTCTATAAATCTGATCCGCTACACAACAATCAATGGGTCAGTCGATCAACTGAAGGATGGAGGTCGTTGACGCATAAAGGACACAACAAAATGTTGTTAGTTTCATGGTGATATTGGTCTATCATCTTGATTCATGTTATTTAACATAACTTGAGTCAGTTGGTTCATCATTTGCATCAATGTTGCCATTTCATCTTCCATCAGATTATCGTCAGCACATGGTTCATTGTGATCACCATTTTCATGGTTCCTACTATTGCCCTCTATTTTCTAATGGAATAAAATCATAGTGAGAAACTTATTTCATTTATGAATCTTTTAACTATAAAGGATTTTATGTCTTAAAACGTCATGCTTGAAAAATTACATTTCTCTATATTTCCTTCATAATGATTCCTAAAAAGCCTGCGATTAACCAAACATATCCCATGAGTGTGTCATAACTAAGAGTGAAGAAAGGCCCATTGTCATGTACCATGATACACTGGATCAATTTCAAAATTCATTATCGGAGTTTTCACATCTAAGTAGCTCTGTGCCAGTTCCACCTCTACCTGCTCGTATCTAGACAGGGATGTATTTTCTTGATAAACCATTTACTCAATACTCACCAAAATACCCAGGAGTTTTCTTATTTTTAAAATTTTCTATAGGATTCTTCCTAATGTTTTCATAGCTTAATTTCCATAAACAACTAATCTATCCTTTGATACAAACTATGTAATCCCACCTTTTTATTACATAAAATTTCATTACATTTTACAAATCAAGGATATTTAAATTCTATTGTCTTGGAAATCAAGAACGTAATACCTAAAAACAAAATAAAAAGATTTTCTAAACCACTCGTATGTCTTAATAATAGGTTCATTCTATGTAAAATTACTTCATCTCATATATTGGAGACATAAATCATAGCAAAGGCTGAGTAGAAGGCTCATTAAAGAAAACAAGTGAAACAATTGACATGTGATCTTGAGAAATGTTAATAAGGGCATAATAAATGTCATAAAGGCATGAGAAATAGAATAATATGAATATAATAATAAGAAATCATGAATAATATCAGGAATATTTTGAAATAACTTTTCATTTATAAATTCTTGAACATATCAGCATGGTTCATCCCCAAGGTGTCATAAAAATTACCATGGTCATTCACCATGGTAACATGAAACTTTTCATCTCTAGAGATTAATTTATTTACCCAATTCATTAGTGTGATATCAGGGCCAACCATTAATATGTCTTTATTTACATGTGATCCACATAGATTATTATAAAACATTTCACAAATAACCCATAGCGAACAAAAATAAATGTGTTTCATTTCAAAATTGTGACCTTTTAAAAGTTAAAAAAAGGTCATATGTCATTTATAAACCATGGAAAGGGAGTGAGGGTTATATGCATGTCAATTCTAGAATCAAATATATCTTTTTAAGAATATTTATGAACATCAATATAAACATAATAGGTCTGGGTATTCACACAAATAAAACAATATAGAATGATAGAAAATTTTGAGGCAAAATTTCTCCAGCAAACGAGCCATATATCTTGGTTTTAGAAAATAATAAAAAGAGAGGAGAAGGGTCCCCATCCATAAATGAAACATTTTAAAGTATAGGGACATAATAAAAAAAATAAGATCATGGTGTGGACATTTGAATGACACACCACATGAAAAGGAAACTTAAAAGGAAAGAGAAAGCACAATTTCTTTTATGAAAATTTGGCAGCCTAACTGCTTCACATAACATTTCAGAAAATCAATTGATGAGAGAGGAAAGGGTATCAAATAATTTGGAAATGAAATGGACATTAGTAAATATATATAATAACAATCCCATTCATAATAAAATGGAACTATAAGACATAACATAAAGGAAGTATTGACATAAAAAAAGAGGGTGAATGGTTTTCTTACCTTGAAGAGTAACTTCAAAAGCATGAAGGTCCGGACCTTGGGAGGCTTAAGGGAACATTGGGAGGACTCCTTGGGAGTTAAAGAGACCAGAACATCATTTAGGATGATTTTGTAATGAATTGAATGAGGGAAATGGCTTGGTATTTATAGGGGAGGTGAGAGAATAAATTATTAATTTCCAAGGGACACCTCATTGGTGGTATTCGCAAAACCATGAACTTTCCCATGGTATTTTCCCATGGTATTAGCCACTTGGGACACCTCATAGAATATCTCACTATTAATAAGTGGAATATAATTCATAAATCATTATTACATCCTTAATGGTGCCCATAAACACCCGAAACTCAAAACTATTTTTTTACTATTAACTGAAAATTCAACTATTTCCGAAAAATCCCAAAAATTAAATATAACCTAATATCGATGATTTGAATTCAAAAATGAACTCCATTTTATGAGAATAATTTTCTAAATATGTTTATTTTAATTTCTAAATAAAATAATTATTTATTCCAAAAAATATAACTTTAAAACTATAACTCATTTTACAACACCATAAGAAAGTAATCAAGGTCACATAAAATTATCGTATAACGATAATAAAATAATTTAAAAATTTATGATTACATTTTATGAAAATATATTTCAATTTTAAAATTTTAAATTAATTATAAAATTGTAAATAAAATATTTATGTCATACAAAAATACCAAAAATTATACTATGATCGTTTTTTTACATTTAAGATGTTTAAATTGTATTTATACATTCATGGGTGAAGTTTCTATTTTTGGCCAATTTACTATTCATTACTATTCATATGGGTATATTACTATTCATACATTACTATTCACTAAAATCTAGTTGATCATATTAGTCTTTAAATTTCTCACTGATCACAACTCAGGAAGACCATTTTTTGGAAATCATTTCACATTATTAATTATTTAAAGAATACAAAAATATTTTAAAATACCATTTTCCTTAAATTCATCAATAATAAACATCCTATATTTATTAGGATATTTGAAATTCACAAACTTTTCCATAATAAGAAATAACAATTTTATTTATATTAAATGATTACACAAAGTAGCTAAGGTATTGTTACATAGCCCCTTATAACACCATCATAGGACCTAAGTGTAAGGTGTGATATGGTGATAGAATCTTGGGTGGCTCAGACATAATTTCCCAAGTTGTGATTTCTATCAGCTTGAACTTCTCACATAGGAGATTCCATTCCAGCTTCACATGTTAAAGTTGGGCTTGGGCTTGGTTCGGAACAAGGCCTAGTGATGCTACCTCTATACCAAGCTCCGACTGGTCGGATTCATATGGCGTGGCTCTACTAGATAAGGCCATTCAATCTTCTTTTTGTATTAATTAACCATGATTACTATATTTATAAAATAAAACATTAAGATTATAGTTTCCAACAGTCATATTAACAAACAGTCATATAATAGTCAAAACCCAACGGTCTAATTTTAATTATACCCACATCATTAATAAAAGGATATAGTTTTATTGAGTGTGAAATAAAATAACACACAAAATTAGGAAACAAATATAATTAAAAAGTTAAAGTTGTAACTTTATCTATGAAAATTGGAATATTTATGACCCTATATTTAAAAAAAACATGCGATCACTATTCAATGGCTATATTATCAATGTTAATGATTCATAATGGTCAATTAAAACTAATAGGACAAATCAAAGTAGTGAATTAGTTTTGACTAACCTAGAGGGACCCTACAATGGGAGTGGTAGAAAAAAGCGTGTCATACCTATAGTTATCTCCCCAAATGTGTAGCCAACACTTATTGTTTGCTTAGTGCTTTCAGAGGATAATTCAGGTGTTTATCCAAAACTAGATACACCTATTTCAAGTGACACCCTAGTTTTTGAGGCTATTGACACCCCTTTAAAGGGTAATGCATCAGAAACAAACCTAATAACTCTTAATACATGTGCTACTAATAACTGTTATGTTTCTCCATGGAGTAAACAGGGAACGAAACCCAATACGACAACCTCTCAAATGGTCAGAAGATCAATGATGAAGAATGGATTAGGTGGGAATAAAAAAAGGTGGGGTTTAACAGAAAAAATAGGTTTTAAATGAATATTTTATTTTGGAATTATAGGGTATTGCAAACCCTGACACTATTGCGGTTCAATAAATATTTTTACAAACGCGTAGACCTATGATTTTTTATGTTATTAAACCCAAAGTCAAATTTTCTCTTAAATTTATGTATCTTTGCTCCTATGGTTATAGTTTTCTAGGTTCTCGCAAAGATGTTATTACAGTTGAATATCTTTGGATTTGTTACCATGCTTATTTGCAGAAAATTAATATCATTATAATTGTTGAACAAATGTTTTGTTGTGATTTTTTACTTGATGTCATGCACATTTTCTATTCTTTGATATATGCTAAAAATAGATATCAAGATCAAAGAGCGCATTGGGATGATATTTATTATGTATCTAGAAAAATTCAAAACCCCTGGTTTATGATCAGCGAATTTAATGGAATTATTACCTCGAATGAAAAAATTGGACCATCTCATTCTTCAATCTCCTAATGGGAATTTAGAGCTTCCATTGATGATTATAATCTTTTTTAAATCAACCTCACTAGACTAAGTTCAAATTGTATAGAAGACACTACAAAAGGATAGTTATTAGAAAACAAGATAGGGCCTTCATGAACATACCCTATCTTGATAAATTGAATTCTATTTTGACTATTACCTTCCCTAAACATAACTATGACCATCATCCCATTTTGGTAAGTCTTCTCCCTAAAAGGTTTAAGACTACCTTTCCTTTCAGATTTAATAATGGTTGGATTGCTGAACCTGAATGTGACAACATCATTAATTTTTTTGAAATCATGAGGCATCATAATGATGTATTTTCTTGTACCACTAGATTAATTCTCCTTAAGCAGTCTATTAAGTGACGGTGTAGATCAAAATCCAAAAAATTTGACAAAGACAAATCTTCTTTAAAGGAAGACCTTATGCAAATTCGAAACCCTAATACCTGATCGTATTTTTCTTTAGATCTAATGATTGAAACCAATATCTCCATGAAAGTCAATAATCTTCTTCTCCTCAAGGACAACATGCATAAAAAAATATTTAAAACAAAATGTCTTGAGGATAGAGATGGAAATACTATATTTTACAAATCTTTCTAAAGAATTAGAAAATTTAGTAGACCTCTGGATTTCCTAAGAGATGAAGACACCGTCATTGCCACTGAGAACGCTATTGCTAATCATGTTGTTTCATACATTCATAATATCATCAATGGTTTAAATGTCAACAATGAAATCCTTACTAGTTATATTC
The DNA here is from genome assembly GCA_963277665.1 of Viscum album. Classification (NCBI taxonomy): domain Eukaryota; kingdom Viridiplantae; phylum Streptophyta; class Magnoliopsida; order Santalales; family Viscaceae; genus Viscum; species Viscum album. The sequence goes on from OY728148.1 coordinate 48,380,160, forward strand.
TGTCTATAGGGAATAAGGATGACAATGATAATCTTCTAAGCATCCCTCTTGGTCATGAGATCAAAGGCACTGTCTTTATCCTTAGTCCTGATAGTGCTCTGGGTCCTAATGGATTTCATAATGGATTCATTCAACACTACAAGGTGGAAATTTAGTTGGATGTTTTCAAACATGTGAAACCCTTATTTTCTAATGGTGTCCTACCTGATGGCCTAAATTCCCAATTTCATACTTTAATTCCTAATGTGGAAAATTCCTTTGAGATTCATCATTTTTTCCAATACTCTCATTAACACCATTTAAAAAATTATTACGAATCATCATGCTAATAAACATACTCTAATCTAGAATAGAATAGTTTCTTAGAATCTATTTGGTTTTTTAAGGGTAGGTCTATACATGACTGCATCATCCCTTCTTCTGAATCACTAATATTTTAAATAGAGCCACTAGAGGAGGTAGTATTTCCATAGAACTTGATATGATGAATTCCTTTGAAACCATTGATTGAATTTTTATCTTTAATGTTATAAGGAGAACTGGCTTTATTGAATCATTTATCAATACAATATCTTCTTTATTCCAACCATCCTATATCTATATACTTGTAAATGGTATTCCTAAGGGATTCTTCAATTTCACCAAGGGTTTTTGGAAAAGAGATCCCCTTTCTTCCATTTTATTTCTATTGTAGAAGATTACATAAGAAGATTACCCACTCTTCTTGTTGAAAAAAATAAAAACTATTCAAGCCTCTCAATACAGAAATGTGTCGACTCATCTTTTATATGTTGATGTTATCATCTAGTTCTTACAAGGTGATAAAAGGAATATCCAAAATCATAAAAATTCCATATATCATTATGATGAAATCTGTGGTCAAACTATAACTGGAACAAGTCTTTTGTTTTCTTTGGAAACAAATTCACTTCGAACCAAAAAGGTACTATTAACAACAATCAAGGAATCAGGGAAGATTACTTCCCTTTCACCTATCGTTGTGTTCCCATTTTTTTAGGGACAATCTAAATACAATTATTTTCTCCAGCATTATTGATTAAATAACCACTCAACATTCATCTTGGAAGGGTAAATCCCTCTATATGGTGGGCCGAATATGTCTTTTGAAATCTACAATTATCTCAAAAATGGCCTAATCACTGATGATTTACAAATGGGCTGGTAATCTTCATAAGAAAAAACATGTTTGTATAATGACCTTTTTCTGGACCAGAAGCATTCTTGATAGAAATATTGTGACCATTCGATGGGATACTTGTTGTCCTACATTAGAAAAAGTTGGTCTTGGCATAAAAAATATTAATCATTTTAATGAATCTTTTCTAGCTAGGTTAACCTAGAGGTTACATCACAGAAACTATGATTCCATAAGATTTCTCAAAAAAAAGATTCATTTCTAAACTAATGAATTCTAATTTTAATTATGTCACTTATTCCATCTGTCCATCCATTCGAAATTATTTTAAAAACATCATGAACAATTATAAATGGATGGCTAGTACATATTCCATCATGAATATTTGTCTTGATAAGTAGTTGGTGTGCCTTTAATATTCACGAGGCCTTCTAATTAACCCCCAATTACCACCAACTCCACCATAAATGATGTTCTACATTATCAAACCATCAACCATACTGAAAACATCAGATATGTTTTTAATAATTATCCTTACTCTAACTCTAATGATTTTCTTATTTGGGAGCCATCACATAATGGTGTTTTAGACACCAAATTTTTTTATAATTACAATTTCACAAATACTGATTCTAACTTTTGATAGATAATTATTTTTAACAAACCCTTTATTTAAGCTTGAAGGCTCATTTATGTCTTGCATATTGCGTATAGAAGAGTTCCCACTGATTCTTGTCTTAAATATTTTAGGATACACCTTTGCTCTAAATGTTTCTTGTGCAATCAACATAGAGAAGATCTCAAATATTTTTTATATCCTATATTACTACTTCTTCTCTTTGGAATTATATTTTTGACATTTTTAATTATAGATGGCTACTCTGTGATTCAATTACCAAAAAACTGCAGTGTTGTGTAGAGTTTGAATCTTCTCCAATAATAAATAATCGTTTATTGACTATTGTTGCTAAGTTTCTTCATGTAATCTGGTATAAGAGAAATAATATTATTCATAATAATTTCTCATTCAGGCTAAATGTAGGTCGGACAAGGACTCTAATTGAAATTCGTGATGCTGAATCAATCTAGAAAGATTGGTGTGATAATTATGTTGGCGACTTTGTGATCTGGCATCGTCTTCGGATTAATGGTGTATACAGAAAACCAAGATGCAACTTTGAGGTATTTTGGAAAGCTCCTCTTCCAGGATGGATCAAGGTGAATGTGGACGGTTCATCTAAAGGAATTTGTGGTCTTGTAGGATTTTGTGTTTTTTTTCAATGACATTCACGACCAATGTCATGGATGCTTCATTGGTGGTTGTGGTACAACCTCATCTCTGGAAGTAGAAATGATGGGGGTGATCAATGGGGTTGATTATGCTACGAAAAAAGGATGGAACAATATTTGGATTGAAAGTGATTCAACCACTATAGTACATGCTATTTGGAATAGAGTGATTCATCTTTCCCAACCTCTTACTTCCCATTGGATGAATTTTCTTACATACCTTATAGAGAACAATTACATTTCCTCTCATGCCTTTCATGAAGCGAACAAGGTTTCTAATGGTGTTGCTGATCAGGGAGTTAATTAGGGTAAAACTTGGCAGGATGACCTTAATGGTGACTTGATTCCTATTTATGATAAAAATTGTAATAAGATTCTATCTTTTAGAATCATTTAACCTTGTATTTTATAATTTAAATAAATTGTGACATGGTTTTTGACTAGGGCACCACCTTTTATAAAAAAATCAAAAAAGGAAATTTTAACTATAATAATTAGAGTCATCAAAATTTTCCCCCTTAAAAAATTTCACACTTGGGATTTTCATTTCCCACACCTAAAAAGATGAGGCTAACTCTAATTCATCAATTTTTCTAGTCCCCATGTATATTCTTCAAACATTTGGTTTCTCCATAGAAGTTTCACATTGTGTATTGTATTATTTCATATTATTTTTTATCAATGATCTAAGGTCTTCATCGACTGATCCTCATAGGAAGGGTCATTATCTAATGATACCCCCTCTAGATCGTGTACATTTAAGGGTTCTGGTATGTATTTTATAAATAATTATACATGAAATACATCATGTATTGGAGATAGGTTCAGTGGGTGTGCTAGTAGATAGTCCACAGCTCTAATGAAATCAAGGATCTCAAAAGGGATGATGTTATTTGGAAACATAATTACATTATTCTCAAATATCAACAATTTTTTCCATGGATATATGTTGAGGAATACCTTATCCTTAAAAACAAAATATTTATCTCTTCTATTATTGTCAACATTTATATTTTTTTCAACTCTATGAATTTTTGATGTGTTGTTGAATGGTATTAACAATCTTCACAATTTATTTGTCTATTTAATGACCTATAAATTTTAATTCCCAAACTAAATACCAACATATTTGTTTCCTACATCTCTTATCATAAAGGGATTCATAGGGAGCCATTTGGATGCTCGAGTTGAAATAATTATTGTATGATAAATTGACCAAAGGAATATGTTGGACCCATCATCCTTTGAAGTCCATAGAACACGCTCACAACATGTATCTAAGTGTTTGAATAGTATTCTTAGATTGGCCAATGGATTGAGGATGATATGCCATACTGAATCTCATCTCATTGTTTATATCATGTTTCCAACATTTAGAAAACAATATGGTGAATATTAGATATTGATCAGATACAACTGATAGTGGTAGTCCAAGAATCCATACTAGTTCTTTGATGTATATCCGTGCACTTTGTTCTAGTGAGAAGACATCTCAAATTTAGATAAAGTAATCTATCTTTGTAAGATGATTCACAAAAACCCATATATCCATGATTCCCTAGGATGACTTCAGATTTCTGATGACAAATTCTAGGGTGATGTTTTCTAATTTCTAGAATTTTATGTGTAATTATTGCATCATATTCTTAGAATTTTTCCAATCATCCTTCACTTGAGGACATACCAATAATTTTTATATATTTTCGATGATCTCCTAATTAATATTTTCCACCCAATAGTGATCATTGAGATCTTAATAAATTATTATATATCCTATTAATGTGGATAATGTATAACTATTTTAGCCATATGATTGTTCCACCATTAACTAAGTATTTGATGTAACACATAGTCTTGTTGCAAATCTAAAATTTCTCTCTTCACCAACATTGAATTTAATGAATTTTTCCTTTCCTCATTGACTCCAATTTATTCTAAATTCCCATATTCTTAATTTGTACATCAATTAACTTCTCTAAAATTCATTTTTGAGATGAATTATTGAAGGACTGATGATGTTCATTTTTTATTCTTATTTTCATCCATTCCAAATCTAGGAAGATCAGATCTTTCTCAATTCTCATACTTGATAATGATGCTGAATCATTTATTCTGAAAGAATATTCCACAATAATTTTTTACTAGGATGGTAGTGTATTGAGAATTAATAATCCTTGATGAGATCCTACAATCCACATTGGTTCATATTATGATCATTTTATTTTAATATATATTTTTTAGATATTATGATCAATATATATCTCACACTTCTTCCAATATAGATAATGTCACCAAATTTTCAGTGAAATGATCATGACATCCAACTCCAGATCACGACTGGGATAGTTTCTCTCATTAATTTTCATCTTCTTTGTGGAATATTCAATGACTTTGTCATTCAACATTAACACACAACCCAACCCAATTATTCAATGCATCTATGAATAGTACAAAAGGATCTCCACTTGTTCACAGTATTATAAATATGTTAGTTATAATCCCTTTTTATCTCCTTGAATCACTTTTCACAATCATCATTCCATGAGAACTTGAATTATTTATGATTTATCTATTTAATAGGGTGAAATAATTATGAGAAAATTATAAAAAACTGGAGACAATACCAAGATGACCAATGGAAACTATGGATATCTGTTATTGTTATATAACTCAACCATCCAACAATTGCTTAAATCATTGAAGGTTCAAAATATTTCACATTTCCTAAAATGATGTATCCTAAAAAAGGGAAATTGTTCTACTATAAAACACATTTTATGCTCGTGGCATAAATACTCTCATTTAAAATGATGTTTAGAACAGTGTTCAAATACTCTTAATTACCCTCTTATATTTTTGTGTATATTATAATTTCATCTATAATGACTACCACAATTAACTCATGATAATCCAAAAAAAAAACTATTAATCAAGTCCATGATGATTATTGGAGAAGTAGTAAGTCTAAATGTAAATACAATGAACTCAATGTTTCCATACCTTTTACAAATATATGTATTGTGGATGTATTATTTATTCAAACTTACTTGATAATATACGTACCAAAGGTTAGTTTTGGAGATGTATTATGCTCCACATATCTGGTAGAACAATTCCCCAATCCATGGAAGTGTAATCTTTTTCTTTATAATGATATCGTCGAGATCATCATATTCAATGCAAAGGCACATTGACCAATCCTTGTTCTTGATGAATAAGACTAGTGAAACACTTAATCTTATAAACCATTTATCATGAATTTTCAATAGTTGTTTCATTACCTTATCATCTTCACAAATAGAAATATCTATATAGATTTTTGAATAATGGAAACGACCGAGGTATTAACTCATTTTAAAATATTTCCTCTTTTTTATGAGGAGGATCATGGAATTATTTAATGAACACATCAATGTATTCCCTCAGAGTAGTCACACCTTTGAGGATGGTTCTATACTTTGACACAATAATATGAGCTAGATATTATTTATTGAAGATAAATAATATCAATACGTAATTTGATGGTTCTAATGAAGATTCATCCATCTCCTTTTACATTTACAGAATCATGGTTCAATTTATATACTGAGAGTGATATCCTTCTCACGGAAACATATGTGGGATTTTTTAGAGGTAAAGTAAATCCATGAAAAGAATTACATAAAATACCTCCCAAGGGAGTTTGAAAATGTTCACTGGGATGTTCATCCCACAAACGTTGACAAAAGAGGAGATATATACCTGGGATGTGATAATCTCCACATTTAAAATTTTCACTAACATCTCAAATTAAATTATTTACAGTTGTGTTTGGATGGTTATAGTAAACATTCATGATATTAAGGAATGCATATATCCATAATAAAAATGTATGTTCACTATTACTCATCTAATAACTAGCGTACCTGTCACTACTTATTTATATGGATTCACATTAATAGTAGTGATGGAAAATTATTTCCCTTAATTACTTAGAGGTTGTTGTTGTCTCTGAAAACCATTGAATTTGGTCATTGGTCTAGAAATGCAATGATTTCTTGAAGTTGAAGTGATAGAAAATATAATGAGGTTTGACTGATGCATGAATTTCCTTCGTCGCATTTAGGTTTTTCTCCTATAGATATTTCAAATCTAGGTGTCATTAATTCGCGTACATAATTCATTTCATTGTTCCCCTTATGCAATTTATGGGCTTCTTATTTCACCCACATTAACAAGTGTTATTTTTAAATTTCATGTAATTGTCTGATATATTTATTAGACTTGAAGAATTATACTCCAATTTATGACTTATATCCACATGATACCCTTGAGAGTTGATGATCTCCAATTCGAAATTGAGGGAACATCAGAAAATCTATTCATATCTATCCAATTCAGTTATTCTTATTGATTTTAATAGAAATGGTTTTATCCCTCCAAAGAAAATTTCAACATTGGACATTAGTGTAACAAAAAATAAAGAGTCATATCATGTAAGTCTTTAGATAATTTCTTCAAGTCCCCGGATTGATTCATCATCTTTTATCTTAAGGTAAGGAATATATCTTTCCTTTTTATGGCGCAAAGTGTGGGGGAAATATATTTCAAAAATCATTTTTTGGGTTTCCTTCTCCTCCCTCACTTTGATCACTTCCACTTCATTCATATTATTGATCATGTTCCACCATTGATCTTCTTCTCCCTCCATATGACAATAAAAAGTAGAATATTCTCTTATTCTGATCATTTAAGGAAAGAGAAGATAATCTCGATTGAGTTGATTCATTGTTCCGTGATTAAGATATTATAGGATTTGTTTAAAGTAGGTGGCATTTATCGCATCAAGCTCTCTATTGTAATTTGTTCAGTATTAAGGGGGTTTGGGTTCTCCTCTTGTTCCATATTTTTATTTAGGACATGAGTTATCCTATATAGTATTTTGACAACATGTGTGATTCATGCTCCAATCAGGTTGGGAATCTCTTTGAAAAAGTCATTACATTTCCATTCGCATCGGTTGTTAAAACTATTCCTAATATTTATATCCATTAGAAAAAATTAAAGGAAAATTATTGATGATTATATTAAATTATTAAACACAAGAATGGTAATCCGATAACAATAATGTGATAACATATAAATTAAATCTATTTCATTAACATATGAATTTCTATTATTCAATCTATGTTATCCCTGATCTATTTACTATCATATTTATTAATGGTAATTTTTATGTTCCCTTAATCATGGTTAGTAACGATCATATGAATATACCAAATCATATCTCATGAGGTTGTCAAACAAAATGTGCAATAAGGCATTTTCTTGTATACCAAGTTACCCCAAGTCATGCTTAGGACACACTGTTAAATTTGTTACTTCAAGGTACATCTCTGGTAGAACAACATCAAATTTTAGTATATAGATATATATTAATTTGATTGATAAAACACTTACTCTATACTAACCAAAATTTAGCGATGTTTTCATAAACATATATTTTTTTGATAACTCGTTTTCTAGTGTTTTCTAATCCTAATACCATAAATAAATTAACTCTTCCTCTAATACTAAAATATAATAACCCTTATATGTATTTCAAATTAATATATATTTTATTACATAAATGTAAAATTAATCCATCCAAAAATATTTAAAAGTATAATGTATTTTTCAATTGGGTATATTATATAATAACGTATAACATGGGATTCAAAACATTATCAAACACTTCATAGACATGATCATAATATTCCAATGAACATAAATCTGTATGGTATATCCTTGGAAAAAGTATAAGAAACAGGTGAGGTATAAATACCAGTAAGGTAATAAAAAAAGCATAAGAATAAGAAGGTGATACATGTGAGAAATTAGGAATATACATGCATTAATATTAGTGATTTATTTTAAGAAGAAATAATTTTTTTTTGATAATATTGGGTAATGATTCAAAGTTTTTGAAAAAAATATTTTTTTTTGATATTGTGATGTTATACATGAATGATGTAATTTTTAATGGCTCGACAACTTTAGAGTTTTCCAAGAAATAAATAAATGAATCTATCTTTAATTCCATTAATGAAGGGACATTCTCATGAAAATATAATTTTTAACCCACATAGATGATGAACACCTAATTATATTTGTTTTTACAATGGAAAATAATATATGAATCAGTTTTATGAGAAATTTTTTAGGTATAATTTATTTGTAACATATCGAATCCAACTGACTAACATGAAACTGATCATGTTTCCCACTTGAACACATGGGCACCTTCCCATATACAAGAGTCTACCAACTAATAGAAAGGGTCTAAAAGAGTTATAATGGTAGGAATATACCATCTATATTTATAAGGACCATACCTTAAAACATTACATAATCTTGAATTAAATGAATAATTCACATTGAAGATCTTTTCAGGTTTATAGTTTTAGAGAATTAGGCCATAACTATTACACTAGATCTAAAAAATTACAAAGTAGACCCTTCTACCCAGTTTCCATTTTTTTCATAAAATAATAACTCTTAAAAAATATCCATGCATAGTTTAATGTTTTAGGCATAATTACTTTTCCTTGATCCCATCCTTGACCCTATTCATCTTTAATTCCTTGGAAAAACATTTCTAAACATAGGATGAGCATAAAAAGATCAGTAAGGGTAATAAAGGAAAGAATGAAATCATTAATTCATCAATACATACATAACATAAGTTCTTTAACATACCTCATGAAATCATTATATTTATTAAGAAAACACATTAATAACTAATCATAATGTTAACTTGTGTCATCCGTAACATACTTACGTTGTACCTTTCACAGATACATAGGGAGTTTCATTAGAAATACCCATCACAGTATATTCCCTAAATCTCTTAAGATAAACACTAAAATTTACCTCCATCACCATAACCGAATCATTAGAGAGATATCTCTGGATCACCCTCCCTATGTATATCATGGATCCATCCATATACGTAAATGATGCCCAAGAACTATAACATATTCGTAACACAAAAACAAACATAATGAAAATATAACATTTGAACATTAATTAAATATATTGAAATAAAAAATCCATTATAAACACCAGTTTCAATACCAAAATATATGTAAAAGTGTATGTGGTATTTATTTTTCTTTTAAAAAACATTACGTCTTTTAAAGGAATCCATATATAAAATAATACTCATGGCTGCTGAAAAGTTCATTGTCACCACTTACGTTAAAAAGAATTTTTTTGTCATTTTGTAAAACACATTCTAGAAAAAAATTCCTTTTAAATCAAATGAAATGTCAATGTTGTTTATACACCATATAAAATAAATTCATGTATAAAACAAAATATGCTTCAAGGAATGGAGATTGAGATGAAGTCCCTTAACTTGTGTCCAAAATGACTCATTCTTTCTTTAATAACATGAATAATAAAGTAAAGTAAATTTATACATTATTAAGAAAACTTTTAACGTTTATTATTACTTTTATATCAATTATTACCATTTTATAAACATTATTAATTCATTTAATTAAATAATGGTTGTTTTGTCGATATTTGGTACATGAGTAAACAATGAACTTCTTATAATTACAAGTTCTCATGTGGTAAAAATTCCACTATCTCCAGAATGATATTAATGATCTAGATATCATATATATCATATATATTCAGTATTTATATATATATATATGTAATAGTAAATAAAATTTGAGGATAAGAAAGGAAATGCAGCGTTCATGGAGACGGTAAGTCGTACGTATGAAAAAACGCTACTTTCTATTATATTTCATTTTTAAATGGAATGAAAACACAATGATAAATATGTGTATTATAATTATAGTATAATATAATATATAAATTCTTTAAATCCATCTTTTATATGTCCCATTTATGGCATGAACGAGTCATATCACTTTGACAGGGCAGTAGTCTGCACTTCCTCAAATGAAATTTTCACGTTTACCCATTATGGAAACCATAACAGTATGCTATAAATGAAAAATAAATAAGTATAGAGATAATATAAATATAATATATATCAAATATAAATATAGGGTCATCATAATGTCCACCATGAGTGGATATAAGAGATAATTGAACCATCACCATTTCATGTGGCATTAGTTTGTCATCCACAGAAATACTCTGTTCTTTACCCATTAGATGGAGGTGTGTGTAATTGTGGTTCAAATTTTTTTCATAACAACAACCTAGTATATTTAGGATAATTTATTGTTATAAAAAACAACTAAGAAGATCTTAGGGTTAGTATAAGTAAAATTAAAGAAATGAATTTAAGAGAATATATTATCATTAATTTGGGTAACTCCCTTTGGTTTGAATCAGAAGGATTTTTTGATGTGCCTTCCACATATGGTAAGGTTTCTAGGTGGAAGAGAGGGATTTATGGATATAAATTGGGTAGAGTTAGACGAGACAAGTGGCTTGAGATGTGTGATTAATGGTTTAGAGGTGAGGGATTTCTATAAGGGGGAGGAGAGGCTCTTTAGGAAAGTTTGAAAATATTATTTTATTACATAATGATTTTCGGTTTCTGATGGTCCAAAACATATTAAAGTTGAATATATAATAACTTGTGATTGAAATAAAATCATCAAATAATAATTGGATATGTTTTGGAAATTGTGTAATTTTTTTAATCTTATTTATTTAAATCATTCATTAATGAGGTAAACACTCCATCATTATTATGTCATAAATAATTTTATTTATTTGATGTCTAAAAATTATAGAAACAATACCAAGATTTATGAAATAATTTTATATTTCAAATGAATTTTCATAGTCTAATAGATAACTTATATAACCCAATGTAAAAAATTTATTTAATAAAAGATATATGTTTATGTCATTTTTGTCTTTACGTTAAATTAATTAATGTAAAATTTCATTATCACTCTTTTGTGGCTCCATGGGCTCCCAAAATCTACCCAAGTATGACCATGGTAAGAAATGTATCAATATATTTTATTATGACACATGTTAGGGTAATTTAATATTATTATAATATTATTTTGTTAACCCTTATTTTTCAAATTTACCCTTTTAACATGGTAAATAAAATATTTACTGAAATAAATATTCATAATGTCTAAAAAATAGTTATCTATTTACACAATTTGGACCTCATGATTAAATATAAGGAATCCATTTTTCGAAATTCAAAACTAATTAGTGGTCTAAATTAATTTAATATTAAATCATGTTGTCAAAACAAAAAATCTTTTTTTTTCTGAAATAATAACTATCAAAATATTGACACTTTTTTATATCCAATTTCAAAGTGAAATAACATTCAATGACTAAAATTGAATTAAATGGTAAAAATATAATCTAATTACACTTAAAAATAATTAAATAAATAATATTACCATATAAATAAATTAGATTAAAAGTCAGTTTTGAATTATAATATAGTATTTGTCACTATTTCATTAAAAATCAACATTATCAGAAAAATAAAAAAATTCATGCCTTATAAATTTCTTTATCCCGATTCTAAAGATGAGTTTTATTCTATAAAATGGAACATATAAATGAGACCAAAACAAGAATTAATGATGGTTCTCCATCAAAAGACTATAAATTGACCTTTTAAAGAATATTAGAGTATTTATGATTAAAATTAGATTCATTCACATTTTAAGCCTCTAACTTTTATTGGATTAAAGAAAAACATTTAACAAACTTTTATAATAATGTTGTAGTATGTTTTATTTATTATTACTAATACAATGGCTAGGTATTAACAAACATTTAATATAATATTATAATATTATTTTTCAGTTTGACTTAGTATTGTGTGCAACATAAGATTTAAAAGAAACCCGCTATTGCGTATTGGGTACACCATCGAACATAGAATCCCCTTTAAAGTAGAATTAATATTTAATTCAAAAATAGTAATATTTATTATTGTTTATTTACCTGGGATGTTACAACCTTCCCCCATTTTGGATATCGCATCCTCAAAATTTTATTCACTTATCAAATATGTGGGGGGATTTATCCTTCATAGAATTTTCAGATTCCCACCTTGACTCTTCAACTATAACGGTTTTAAACAAAACTGGTACCTCATTAATTACCTTATTACCTAAAACTTTCTCTCTTTAGTCATGAATCTAGACTGGATGTTCCTCATAAGAGTGTTTTTCTTCCAACTCAACTACCTCTGGGCTTAGAACATGACATTGATTTCACATATAAATTCTCAACATTGAAACATGAAAAACATTGTGTACCTAGGATAAACATGGAGGTAAATCCACTATGTACGCAATTGATCTATCTTTCTCTAGGATATCATAATGTTCAATGAACATCGGACTCAAATTTCCCTTCTTACCAAAAAAATCAAACTTTTCCATAGAGAAACATTGAGAAAGACATGATCACCTACCTCAATACAAAGATCCTTCCCCTGGTTATCTGCATAAATTTTCTACCTGCTCTAAGTTGTTCTCATGTTCTTCTAAATCAACTGATCTTTTTCTACCATCTCTTCTACCGATTCTAGTCCAATCAAATTCCATTCACCTACTTCATCCCAAAAAGCCGGGGTTTGACACTGCTTCCCAAATAATGCCTAAAATTGATCTATCAGTATGCTTGAATGGAAACTGTTATTATTAGAAAATTAAACCAATGATAGATGTTGTTCCCAAATTTCTTGGTAATCCATTGAGAAAGCACGTAACAAATTCTCCAATGTCTAAATTGTTTATTCTAACTACCCATCTGATTCAGGAAGAAAATTTATTATAAAATTTAATTCTGTACCCAACGACTTCTGAAGGGTATTGTAAAAGTGAGAAGTAAACCTAGGATCACGATAAGATACAATAGAGAGGATAACTCCAAGAAACCGGACCATCTATTTAACATAAAACTGAGGAAGTTAATATCTAGATAGATTATCTCGAATAGGAATGAAATTAGTAGATTTAGTCAATCGATCAATAGTAACCCATATTTCATTATTACCTCGAGATGTCTTCAGTAATCCCATAATGAAGTCCATGGATATATTTTTTCATTTCCAATATGGAACTGGTAACGGAAGAATAATCCCCTTTAGTAAATACTTCCCTAATTTAACCTATTGACAATTCAAACAATTCACATTAAAGTCAGCAATATATTTTTTCAGTCCACCCCACCATAATACTCCTGAAGATCTCTATAAATCTTAGTACTACCTAGATGAACTAAAAATAGAGAACTATGAGATTCATATAATAATAATTTCTTTAAATGTGAATCACAAGGCTCACATAATCTCTTCCCAAATCTCAAAACAAAATCTTTATCAATGTTAAAATTAGTCAACTTACCCTTATGAACCAACTATAACTTTTTTTGAAACTCACTATCTTTCTTCTTGTGTTTTCTTAATTCTGTCTGATAGAGTTGATTTCTCTAACACCTGAAACAAAATAAAGGAATTTCGTTCACCAAAAACATCTATTCCAATGGTCATAAAATTAAAAACCAAAGTATCCCATTCCAAACATATCATGGTTAATTAAGCATTACTCTTTATAATCAAATCATCAACAACTTTATTTTCTTTTCCTAGATTATAATATATTGTGCAATCATAATTCTTGATTAATTCTTTCCATCTCCTATGTCCCATGTTCAATTAATTCTGAGTGAATATATACTTCAAAAAATTGTGATCGATATATATTTCTCATATTACTTCATAAAAATGATGCCTCCAAATTTTTGAAGCCAAAAAAGCATCTAATTTCAAATCATGTGTAGGGTAAGTTAACTCATGATATTTCAACAGACATGAAGCATAATAAATTACCTGATTATTATTAATATGAACACAAACATGTACTTTAAACAAATCCTCACTATAGATATCAAACTCACCATTTTTGGAAGGAAGTTCCAAAATTGGATCATTCACAAATCTTATTTTCAATTTCTGAAAACAATCAACACATTCTCTAATCAAAATGAACATAATAACATTTTGAGTTAACTGGGTTGGTGGGATAGATGACCAAGAAAAAATTTCAGTGAACTTATGGTAATAACCTTCCAAACCATGAATACTATAGATCATGGTTATATTTTTGGTTCATGTCTATTCTTAAAAAACATTTGTTTTAGTAGGATCATTAGTTATTCCAATTTTTTATACAATTTAACCAATGAATGAAATTTTTTTAACCAAAACTCACACTTGATGAATCTATAATACTGTATCTTTTCATTTATGGTTTACAAGACAACCATTAAATGTCTTTCATTCTCCTCTTTACTTTTATAAAAAACAAAAAATCATCTTGAAACACAACAACCGTTTTTCATCTGAGTAAACTGCACCATTACTGCAACAAACTATTCAATTCTGATTCTGAACATCCCAAGATGATGATTTGGAATGTCATTTACTGATGTATGCTATCCCAACATAGCTACCATGTTTCCTCTATGAAAAACCAATCTGAAATCTTTGATGATGTAACATTGTAATCTTTAAATGCTATATCATTTCAATCTTAAAATAAATTAATTTAGGGATATTAATTTTCCAATATCTTAACTCCAAAATTTTTCTAAACTAACCATTGATACCAACTATAAGTACCCAACCTTTATACATTACATAATCTTTAATTAAATGAATAATTCAAATTGAGGATATTTTCTGGTTTAGAGTTTTACAGAATTATTCCATAATTCTTGCATTTCTTCTGAAAAATTAAAAATTAGACACTTCTTCTCAGTTTCCATTTTTTTAATAAAATAAAAACATTGAAAAAAGATCCATGTCTAGTTCCATGTTTTAGACATCATGAATTTTCCATGAACCCATCCTTTCCCCTATTCATCGTTATGTCCTATGAAAAACATTTCAAAACATGGGATAAGCATAAAACGATCAGCAAGGGTTATAAAAAATAGAAATAAAATATTAGTTCATTAATACATACAAAACATAATCTCTTTAACATACCTCATGAAATCATAAGATTTATGAATAACACATTATAATCACAAACCATAAAGTTATCTTGTGGCATCCCCAACATACTAATGTTGTAGCATTCAGAGCTACGTAGGGAGTTAAATTTGGAATACCCATCACAATATATTCCCTAAATCTATTAGGAGAAAAATTAACGTTTAGCTCCATCATGTTACCCAATGCACTAGAGAGCTATCTCAGGCTCACCTTCCTAAGGGTTATCACAGAACCACTCGTATACATAAAGAATACCCAAGAACCATGACATATTCATAACACATAAAATAATCATAAAGGAAAGATAAAATTTCCAAATAATTTAAATATATTGACATAAAAAATCCATTATTAAAACCATTTTCAATACCAAAATATGTAAAAAAGTATATTTTATTTATTTTTCTCTTAAAAAATATTACCTCTTGGTACAGAATCCATAGAAAAATAAAACTTTTGGTAGCAGAAAAGGTCTTTGTCACCACTTACGTTAAAAAGTAACATTTTTTTCATTCAGTAAAATGACTCGTAGAAAAATATTACTTTTTAATTAAATGAAATTCAAAGGTGTTTATACACCGAATAAAATTAATTCACGTATAAAATAAAAAAAATGCAATGAAAGAAGAATTAGACAAAGTCCCTTACCTATTGTTTGACTTGACTCATTCGTTCTTTAATCTCTTAAATAATAAACTAAAGTTAATTTCTACTTTCTTAAGAACCTTTTTAAAGTTAATTATTCTTTTTATATCCCGTATCACCATGATATAAAAATTATGAAATTATTTATGTTAAAAATGGTCCTTTTATCGATATTTGGTACTTGAGTAAAAAATGAACTTCTTATAATTACAAGTGGTTCATGTGGTGAAAATTAAATTATCCTCCAGAATGATATTCTTGATTATAATATGATATATATGATATATATCTAGCATATAAATGTATTTATAATAGTACATAACATTTGGAGATAAGAAATGAAATGCATCGTTCATGGAGACGGTAAGTCATACGTATGCATGAACGCTAATTTCATTTCCATTTCATATTTTAACGGATTGAAATTATACTGATACATGGTTATATTATAATTCTAGTATAATATAATATATAATTTTATTAAATCTATCTTTTATACGTTCAATGTATGGCATGAACGAGTCAT
The DNA here is from genome assembly GCA_963277665.1 of Viscum album. Taxonomy (NCBI): domain Eukaryota; kingdom Viridiplantae; phylum Streptophyta; class Magnoliopsida; order Santalales; family Viscaceae; genus Viscum; species Viscum album. The sequence continues at coordinate 48,396,783 of OY728148.1, forward strand.
ATCACATTGAGGGGGTTGTAGTCCTCACTTTCTCAAATGAAATTATCGCATTTACCCATTATGGAAACTAAAAAGGTATGCTATAAATGAACAATAATTTTTTTTATAGATAATATAAATTTAATAAATATCACATATAAATACAGTTCCATCATAATGGAGACTATGAGAGGTCGTAGGTGATAATTGAACAATCATCGTTTCGTGAGGCGTTAGTCTGTCATCCACATAAACAATATATTCTTTACCCATTGGATGGAGGTGTGTGTATGTGTGGTTAGAATAAATCTCATAAAAATGACATAGTATTTTGAGGATAGTGGTGTTGTTATAAAAGAAACAAACAAATAGAGTTTAGGGGGTTGAGAAGTAAAATAAAAGAAAATAATTTAAGAGATGACATTACCTTTAATTCGGGTCACTCCTTTTGGTCTGAACCAAAATGATTTCATGAAGTTTCTAATGCCTAAGGTAAAGATTATAAAATAAATATAGGGGTTTAGGGAGTTTAATTGGTCATAGTATGGATGAGAAAATGTCTTGAGAGGTGTGAGTAATGGGTTAGATGTGAGGGATTTTATAAAGGGGGAGGAGGTACTCTTTCAGAATGTTTGAAAATATTATTTCATTATATAATGATTTAATTTTTCTAAAGGTCCAAAACTTATTAAAGTATAAGATAAGATAAATCTTGTTTGATATAAAATCATCCAATAAAATTGGGTAGGTTTTATATATTGTTTTAATTTTTATAATCTTATTTATTTAAATCATTCATTAGTGAGGTAAATACTGCATCATTATTATGTCATAAATAACATTATTTATTTGATGTTTAAAAATTATAAACAAAATACCACGATGTTTTAAATATCTTTAGATTTCAAATAAATATTTATAGTCAAATAGATAACTAATATAACTCAGTTTAAAAAATTATTTACTAATAGATATATGTTTATGTCATTTTTGTCTTTACATTAAATTAATTAATATAAAGTGATATTATCACTCTTAAGTGGCCCCATGGGGTCCCAAAATAGACCCAGGAAGGCCCATGGAAGGAAATTTATCAAATAATAGGAATATGACACATGTTAGGTTAATTTAACATTATCATCATATTATTTTGTTTACCCTTATTTACCAGATTTACCCTTTTACCATGGTAAGTAAAATATTTATTGAAGTAAATATTCATAATGCCTAAAAATAAAAAATAAATATTTACAAAATTTGGACCTCATGATTCCAAAAAAAGGTTTTGTTTTTCAAATTCATAGCACCTAAGTGGCATAAATTATATTTATGTTAATTTACGTTGTCAAAACAAAAAGTGTGTTTTTAATAAATAATAACTATCATAAGATTAACACTTGTTTATGTCTAATTTCAAAGTGAAATTATTTCCAATTACCAAAATTGTATTAAACTATTAAAATATAATCTAATTAAAATTTAAATACAATTAAAAATATAATTTATTTGTATAAATAAATTAGATTAAAAGGCAGTTTTGAATTAAGATACATTATTTTTTACCATTTCATTATAGAATGAACATTCTTAGAAAAATACCAAAATTTCATCGAATGTAAATTTCGCTGTCCCAATTATAAATAAGAAATTTATTTTTCCAAATAGAACATATAAAAGACATCAAATCTAGATTTAAATAGGGTTCAACATCAAAAATGGGTAAATTGACCTTTTGAGGAATATTAGAGTATTTATGCTTAAAATTACATTCAATAACATTTTAAGTATATAACTTTTATTGGATAAATAAAAAACTTTTTTTTCAAACATGTATAATAAAATTGTATTTAGTTCTTTTCTTTCTCGGCAATACAATGGCTATGAAATCAAATACCATTTAAAATAATATTATATTATTATTTTTTAGTATGAATCAACATTGTGTGAAACATAAGATTTTAAAGAAACTCATTGTTGCGTATCAGGTACGCCATCGAACATAGAATCACCTATAAAGTAAAATTAATATTTAATTCACGAATAGGAAAATGTGTTATTGTTTATTTAAATAGGATGTTAGAAGATTAGTAATAAACATAGTGGAAGATAAATATAAAGAATGGTAGTGAAATATAATAATAACAAGCAAGTATTAATTTAATAATGACTTAGTCATTGATACATAAATAACCAACCATTCATGAACATGCCAATTCATTATATAATTTGTAATCATATAGTAGGTAATATTTACAATTAAAATAAAGATAAAAGTAAACAAATAAATAAAATACCCACCTCATATATGTATATCGAGTATAAGCTCAAAAACCATCTCTATATCAAGTCATAGTCAATGAAAATTTTCAATAAAGATACATAGTCAATCGTATTAAACTGTAACCAAGTTATCTATTTTGTTAAAATATGATGACCCAAATGGGGTGTGATTAAAAATCGATTTTCCACCTCCAATAGTGTCTAATGAAGTATAATCCATGAATATAAAATGAGTATTGTAAAAGTGTAATAAATAATTCAGTGAAATAATCAATAACTTCTATGCGTATCATTCTTTAAGGGACACTCAGTTGATCATACCTATATCATCCTAATACAAGATTATTATTAACATAAGAAAAATAAAATAGAGGATATGTATCATTTATATAATCCTAGGAATACTATTGATACTGCGTCTCCTCATACATAAATAATAAACTTTTAAAATGATTATTTAATAAATTCCACAAACACATTGTCGATGGTCATAAATGTTTCGTGTATTTGGACACTAGGTAAATAATAATCTTATTTTATGAATGAAATTAAATTTCTCCAAAATTGATCTTCTATTTTAGTACTCTTCACATACATACCAAAATCAATACCTTTCTTCATAACCTTATGAGAGGAAACATATGAACGGACGAGCTTAAATGATAAATAATGGTAAACAAAGTATATATCCATAAAAATGAGAATATGGGTATGCGAATATGAAAATAACATTTTCAAACCATAAAATTCATATAATAAATCATAAACATGAGTCATGATATAAATATTGGCATCTCATAAGAGATAAATCACTATTGATTAAAATAACATGAGACATGAGAACATAACATTGGAATAAGACATAGATTTGTGACATATTCATTTGATTATAACATTTAGAACATGTATACATAAGTAAATGTTCAATAATTAATCTAATTAAATGAAATAAATCTTCCAAAAAATATTAGGAACATACAACTAGGTCCACACATAACATTATGGAAATGAAATATAGGTCCATGTATAACATTACAAACATCTAATCAGGTTCATGCCTAACAACCCATCCAATATTAAAAAATTATCTTCAAAAAGTAATGTAATGGAAAAATATAGAAACTATTAATGGGGGTCTAATTTAATGTATACCCAAAACATTATATTATACTATATTAATGCACTATGGGGATACAAATCATGTAATACTAAAAATACTACGCAGGTAATCAGGAGTAGCCTATGATTCCAGGATATAAGAAAACATGACTCATTCTATCCAAATGCGTGTGATATTAATGTTATTATTAATAATTATATTTTATTATTTAATTAAATATGAGATAAAAAAAGTAATAGTTGAATCCCCTTGTATTTAATTATGGAAAACCATAGAATTTTTTTTCCACATGATGTTTCATGATACTATGGGAATGATATAAATCCACCCCATGAACACAGTAGTGGAATCTACTATAAAGGACCCTTCTTGTCCATAAAAACCATGAAAAGAAAACACAATAGACAAATAATAGTCACATATATCCCCTATGACCCTCATTCAACCATTCATGCATGATTTATATGTATTTAATTTAAAATCAAGTTCTTGGTGATTTTAGTGCATCTAATTTCCTTGAGGTGATGGTATATGAAATGAAAAACCATAGTTCATACCATCAATATGTCTCAATAGTGATGATCATTTCTCACTATTCCTAACTAATATAACCAAATCCACCACCAAGAACCTATCCATAACCGTTATCTAGTTTAGAATATTAGAATACCCTCATGCATGGAATTGTTTTGTTTGATATATTATATACAAAATCCAACCACTAAGAGAATAGAACATTCCTTACACTCATGGATGATATGTGCCAATATGGGGAACTGGGAATGATGAAATGAGTCCACTGAATGGCCTTTCACACATCATTCTTTGAAAAATACAAAATCATTCCAAATTTCAGATAACATTGTTGATATATAATCCGGATTGTTGATTACATACTTACTCATGAGTAATCTATAATCACCCAATGATTTGGGGGGAAATATAGGTCCCACCAATAACATAATTAAAATAAAACACACGTGTGCCAAAATATCATAAATCATTCTTCATATCATTTCCCATGAAATGAAATGGGCTTCATAAACAATTCAATATATCATATCATGTATAAAAGTTGTAAGTTTAATAATTATTACATAATTTAATCATATCATTCCCCATTGTGATAGAAGTAGGTTTCATTATAATATTATCATGGTATAACTCATTTAAGACAAATAACTTTCTCAAATATAATATCATATAAACATTTCGATAAATAATAAGATATCTATAGTTGATTCACATCCATAGAATTTTATAATATATATCTAAATATATAATTAAAAAAGGAGAAGGATATTTAAAAATCCCTTATATGATTTATTAAGGAAAATAAATATTATATGAATATAACTTTTTAGAAAATAAACCATATTCAAAATAGTTTTCATTGATTATAATCTTGATAACTTATGAAGGAATATTTAAAAATCAATTAAAACTTTTATTGTGGACAATAACCCTTACACATTGAAAAAATATTTTTATAAAATGAATCCTTTAAGAATTCCATTTGATATAAAATATCTATGAAATGTTATAAAGTATCATTCAATGAAAATAATTTTTATGATGGATGTAAATTCTATTCAATTCATACACATTAAAACAAATAATCATTTCATATTTTCATCAAATTCCTAATGAGCATTTTTTGGAAAATGACATGAAGATTCCAATAATATTTTTTAAATTTTCAAACATGGGTAATAATTTATTTAACAATCCATGAGGAGAATACTAAAAAAAAATTACACATTTAATAAATCATGGTTTTGGAAGGAATTTTTTTTTGAATGAAAAGAGAAGTAAAGATGTTTTTAAGACTTTATCTTGAACTATTAAACAAATAATGATAGAAAAATGATAGAAAAACAAGTATTAAAATTTCAAAACTAGTGTATAACAAAAATCAAAATTTTAATGAGAGATGGATATTAAAATTTCCTAATTTGAATCATAATCATAAAAAAACCTGATAAACGATGAAAAATTACCATAAAACACATACTATATTGGTAACAAGGAATAATAGTCATTTTGAATGAATAAAAATAAATAAAAAAAATTCCATGTTAATAAATTAATACATTATATTATATGAAATTTTTTTGTATATAAACCTCATTAAAAATATAGGTGTATAACAAGACATATGTCTAAATGACACAAAATTTGGAAAACCCCCCTTACTGATTGAGTATTATATGATTTTTTAACCACCTGAAATAGAGATACAGAAATAAATATCTAAATACCTATTTTTTATGATAATTATAAAAAATTAATAATTCATGGGTATTATATACACCACATTAAAGAAATGGGTAGTTAATAAGGATTTTTTCTAAAATTAGTAAAAAAGAGAGACCAAAATATATTAACTTTAGTCCCATCGTGTTTCGTACATGTTCACAAATCCTATATAATAAATATAATTTTATTATACATATATTATATAATAATAATTTTTCTATATTATAACATATATTATATTCATATGACCATTTATTACCAATTCTTTGTTAAAATCATGTTTTAGAAAATAACTTCTTGATTCTCATATATGTTTAGATTTTTTATTTTTTATTTTTACATTGATAATTTTTTAATTAAATATATAATAAAAATAGCAAGAAAATTATAATATTATTAAATCAATTATACTTTTATGACTAATGATGAATTTTGTATTTGATAAAAGAAGTGTGTTACGATCATGGGGAAGGTAGGTCATACACATGAATGAGTAACGTTTCATTTTTCAACAATATATATAGAAAAAATAGGTAATATTAAATATTTCTAGAAATATAATAATAAATCATGTTTTCATTATAAATATGTATATATATATATATCATCCATGTGATGTGGTGATGGAAAATAAATAGCTATAAGGCTTTGTGAATGTGGTTGTCCACACATAACTGAACATTTTTATCATCATTCACTCAGTGAAAAGGTATTAAAGATAATGATATATTGTCTCTTAAGAATGATAAATATTTCAGGAATATCAAATTCTTGTTAGTTATATAAAATATTTTACATGAATATTTCCTTATTATCTTCCATGTAAAGTGTTAGTGAAAAATTAATGGCATCACTTCGCATGGCATAGTCCTCCATACACAAGATATACATTACTATATCCCCAACCGAATGGAAATTTAAAAAATGTATATATTATCTAATTAAATTAGAGGTATAATTATTCTGTAAATATACTATATATACTTTATATATATCATTATTTCAAAAAGTTATATGTGGTAATAGAAACAATGACATTTGTTAACGAGACGGTTGTTGGTCGTACAATCAAATGATGATTTTATAGATCATTTGATGAAAGTGGATATGGTTTTATGTCATGAAACTAATGTAAAAAAACATGATAATAATGAGGTTATTATATTATAATATTGTAATAATAATTGTTACAAGGGGAGGAATAAATAAAAAACACTCATTTAATAACATTACCTATTCTATTGGTTCTATATAAGGCAATCATAACCCATAATGGAAAATGCATGGTACTAAAAATAGAATCAATATTGGAATAACCCATAATCAAAATTTAGTTAATGTTTGATATAGATAATGGGTAATTTTTGGAGCACATTATACACTCCATAGAGGAAGTGTTAAAAGAAGCCATTCAGGTAAATGTTTTGAATGAGGTTTTCATCAGAATATATGAGAGGTCTATAAGAACTTTAATTAATGAAGAGAATAGTATGTGTATCAATAAATATGACTATGTTTTTTTGGGGTTTTAACCAATGGATGATCAATTAGTATGAATATATATAGGACCAGAATAATAAGTAAGTTCATTTTGAAGATCTTTTGAGGAATGGACCGAATATGTAGGAAACCACACATAATTGGGGGATTTAGAGGGGGGGGGGTTGTTTCCAATATTATTAATATTATATTTTAAAATTTAATCTATGTTTTTGTGATTAAAACCTATTATTTTTACTTGTTCAATTTTCCAACTTTTCTTTAAATGTGCTTTTAAAATAAAAAATTAATTTTCAGTCACTCAAGTAACCTCATTAGGTTTTGAGTATAGGAATTACCAGGTTTTATTTATAACCAAGTTAAACAATCTATAATGATATAGAGGAATATGAGAAGTTATTTTTTCATATCTAGGATAAATAATAATGGTTTTATGTTGTCAATAAGAGAGTGAAGGGGGTGTCATTTTATAACTGTGGTGAGTGACACACATGTAAATTTCTAAATAAATATGGTGTACCCACCTTTTTCATTTGAATAAAATTGTAAATAATCAATTATTATTAATAATTAGTAATTATAGGGTCTATATATGGCCATTAAATATAATTTATACATATTTTAAGGTCATTTTAACCATTATAATTTTAGTTTAGAATTCAAGAAACCCATTTTTACCTTAACCATGGTATATAATTATTACTATTTATACTATTCATTTTGGTAAAAAAATTAGTTCAAAATATATAATAATATACTTTTTTTTTATTAAAAATATGGAATTTAGTTCTACAAATTAAATTAACCTAAGTGGGAAATTTTAATTTGAAATTTATCTTATATGAGAAACAAAAAAGAGGGTTTTCAATGAGAAAATGATAAAAAGTATAAAAAAATTCATATCGACATTTAGTATGAAAATTATCACAATTAAATAAATTAAATTAAATGGTATTTATTTGAGTTTATTTTATTTTTAATTAAAATTATAATATAATTATTCATTATAATTTTTTAAACTAAACCCCACTATTTTCTACTATTATCAAAAGAGTAATCTTTTTAAAAAATTATAAAAAATTCAACAAAATATAATTTTAAAATAATGATTTGAAATTTTGAAATTATTTCTTCCAAAAAATTTCTTCAATTTTCCAAAATTATTATTAATGTACGTTCGCAAAATAAGGAAAAATAACTATTCACCAAAATATTGTTTTTAGAATAAAACTAGATTTATGGTTATATATGGTCTAAAAACACATAGGACATATGTTATAAAGATTATTTAACATAAAATATTTAAATTTAATTTAAAATGATAACCAAATGTTTATTTTAATATATTGAGGTAAAATATGTTTTTTGATTAAAATGTGTTTTTATAAACAAGATTTCATTTATATTCAAATAGTTTCAATTTACAATTATTTTTAACTTGTAAAAATATAATTGGTTAAATATAAATGGTTAAAAACTATTTTTTCATAATTTAGTTAATCCTATTCATACCAACCATTCCAATTTCTTTTATATTTCAATAATTTTAAATAATTATATTTTAATAAAAAGAAACATTTTTTAAAACTCAATGCCATGTGTAACACATGATAAACTAATAGTTACATATAATAGAAGAAAAATTATTGTTTCAAGAAATATTAATTTTGATTAAATTAAATTTATTTGAAAAAAATTATTTCACAAAATATTAATATGATACATTCTACCCTATTAAAATGAATTTCCCCCTCGAAATTCATCACTTTGGTACCAATAATGGAGCATGCTTCTATCTCATTACATCATCCAGTTCACATGTATCTTTACCCACAAAGTGGTATCACCATTGATCATTAACCTGGTGAGTGGTCTTGTTTTATATCAATTTCATTGATTGATCGTGAATCTAAAAATAATTTTCCTTATGGAAAATATCTTGCTCCAATAGTATGATCTCTATGTTCGGTCCATGTGATGGACAAATTATGTACATATTAAAGAGAGATACATAGAACACATCATGAACTTCATAGGCTTGTTATTGATGGACAATTGATAATAAATGAACCCAATATGGTAAAAAATTCCCATGGGATCAATAGACCTAGGTATATGGTATCCCTTCTTTAATATATATAGAAATTCATAGAATATATTTTTCACCATATTAAATTTCATGATGGTGTTGATGATTATCTGTGTAACATTTTGTCAAAATTTCCAAAACATGTTTCAAATTGGATATAACCTTCTCTTCCATTTCAGTAGCTGGATCAGGTACCAATAGATTTTTTTTCTGTAACATTATTTTGGTGATTTGGAATTCTATACTTTTTTCATTAATGGTTAGTGTAAGGATCCAAATTAATGCTTGAGTGAAAAATAATTTTTCATGAAAACTAAAAATGACAATGGAATTGATCCAAATAACATTTATATTTTGTATATCATGATCTTAAAATATTTTATAGGGTTTCAATTGTTCGATTATACTGATCATCTATATTTATATGATATGGATTGTTGAAAATCAACTACGTATTCTATGTTTGGTGATGAATTCACCATATAATCACGGTATGGTTCATGTACTGATTAGATTCAATTGAATGTTTTACCCCAATTAATAGTAACACTTTATTAAATAATATTATAGAAAGTGTATTAAAAGTGAAATTATATATAGTTGTAACAAAGTGAGATAACCTCATAAAGTGATCAAATAAAATTAGTAATTATCCTAACGTCAATGATATGAAGAAACTAAATGGATTCCATTACCTTTAACCATATATCCACAATGTGTAAATGAATTCTGCCTGAAATAATGTTTTCACTATAAAATAAAAACACCAAATGGGTTTTATTGAAATAAATATATCATAAAATATCCATAATATTGATAAAATCCCATTAGATAATACAACAATAAGGGTGTCAAAGAAATTGAACATATAATAAACTTTAAACTCATAAACCCATGATGATATTCAATAGTTTTAGGTTAATATTAAAGAGATACATATAAACTTACTAATGTTATTTCATGTTTTATTTCTTATATAACCACTTTACATATACAAAACAAATAAATGGAATTTGGAGCTCATCCGTGTACTGATGGAATATAAAATGTGATTAAATTATTCCAAAATCTATTTTGAGGGAGAAAATAACATGAAATTTCACTAAATAATAATTAATAATATATCCATTGGTGTCACTAATACAAAATAAAATATGTAATTCCCATCATAGTAGTGGAGGAAACGTTTTCCATAATTATCATGATTATCTTCATATATTCTGATTACATAGGCTTTACCTTTTCCTTTTTATTAAGTGGTTATCATGGAAAATCATCCAATTTAGCACATTGATTAGGGAATTGATTCAAATAATTATGAATCTCCTTGGAAATGAATCAATGGAGTGTGGGTGGTTCATTCTATAGATATCTCTCATTATTGATTTAATTTACTTATCTCTTCTTAGAACATCTACATTCATTTTATCAATGACCAAGCATCCCACACTTAGAAAACCTTCTTTTTTTCCATCCATATATTCACCTATGTTCTCCATCCCATATTTTTTGAATGTTGGAGTTTTATTCTTTTTATCTCTTCCATGTGAAATTTCATTGAAATTTCCATATAAATGCATATTTCTGTTATTATAAGTAGAACTTGGAAGTTGTCTAGATTCAATTTCCACTTTTGTGTACATATAATTATTTAATAATAAATTCCAAATCCCCTTATAGATTACACCCTTTGGAGAATTTTTTAATCCATGGAATAATCAGAAAACCTTAAGTTTAGGATGAGTTATAATACCCATAGAGTACGTCACATATCCTGTAAAATTTAATTTAAAGGTTCCAAAAAATTCATCATCATTATTCTGTTGCTCAAGGAAATACATCTCTATTTTAGTAAATTTAATACAGGGAAATTACTTATCCACGTTTAATATTTTATACTCATATCACATAATGATTCCATTTCTTTTTATCGACTCATATTCATTGTATCTCTCCATCATTTATCTTATCACCTAAAAAATGAAATATAACTAATTTTCTTCACGGTCTTAACACTAGAGAATAGAATATATATTTGCAATGGGGCTGATCTATTTTTCAACAACTATAAGATCAAAAGAAACATTTAAATAAAGTAGGATTTTCCTCATCATGTTATCAATATAATATAGTTCATTAATTTTATCATTTGTACATTGTATATGATTCATATATTTTAATTTTTTTGATCATAACAAATAGGATTTATAATTATTCTCCCATAACATATGGTTACTCTGGACGTAAATCATTGGATTATCTTTCTTATTCATCATTAACATTGATCCTTTAGGTTCCATACAGTATCAAAAAACAAAATCATATTTTAATAATGGATTATCATATTAAGAAACTACATTATCATGATAAATCAATTATACAGGGTCTCAAACATGACTCATTATTTTTAATCACTGACATCCTAGTTTTGTTTAAGGTGACTAATAGTCATCATCTACATAAATAAATTAGTATGGTTCATAATGATTTTTTGAATTTCTAAATCATATCCCATGAGTGTGTAAAAAAACATGGATTAATTAGCTTTTTCAGGCTCCAAGTCATGATCAAGTCTAATTCAATACACTCATTTTAGAGTTATTACCCATATATACCAATGTATAATAGCCACATCCCTTTTTAGTATCCATTCATTTATGTAAGTTCTTGGAAACCCTTTACTCTATAATTTACCAAATTTACATGTAATTTTTCAAGTCCTTGACTCATACTTGTACATATCCTTATAAATATCCATAGATATATACTTATGAATATACATAGGGATCTCAACAAAATTTTCACATTCTTGTTTCTAATTTTTAACTATACCATTCCTTTAATACCTATTATATCAACCCAAATTACTTATAAATAGATATTAAAAGATTTATGATGAATATAAATAACATAACAAAAAAAATATTAAAGACCATAATAGTTAACTTCCTTAGGAGAGAAGGTAAACAATATTCTAATTGGACTATTTGTATTCAATGTCTCTAATAATTATCTTCCCATTTAGTTCTCATCATAGTAATACACTACTTAAAACCTTTCTACATAACATTGGGAGAGGAAACATAAGAAAGGGTTAGCCTAGATTTCCAATGTTGGTAAAAAAGTGATATATCTATAAATAACTACTAAAATGTATATGATAACATTAGAATGAATATTGAAAACCATACCCAGCATATCCTAGATCACAAACATCAGTCATGAAATATATCATTTTTGTTCAGAAGTATAAGGACCCGACCATTAAACATTAAGTAATCTTGAATTATGTTAATAATTCACATTGAGGATCTTTTTAAGTTTATATTTTTGGTTAATTTGGTCATAATAGTTACTTTACATCCTAAAAGTTACAAAGTATACACTTTTACCCAGTTCCCATTATTTTTTCACAAAATAAAAATTCTTAAAAAAAGAATCTTGTCTAGTTCGATATTTTAGACAACATGACTTTTTCTTGATCCCATCCTTGACCTTATTCCAGATTATATCCTGTAAAAAACATTTCAAAAACATGGGATGAGCATAAAAAACTCAGTAAAGGATACACAAAGAAGGAAAACTGTTAGTTTTTCAAAACAACTAGTAAACCATGAATACTTTATCATAAGTAATACTTTTCACCATTATGAAGTAGTGGATAATCTTAACTGAATAAAATATAATTTCTTACCCTTTTTTAACCAAAATATTAACATAAAACCCTATATAATGAACACATAACATATAAATATAACTTGGGACATAAACATACATAAATGAAATAACCATATAGTCGACTTCAATACATATCACTAAATAAAATAATTATACAACCGACTTCCATACCCAACACATTGGAGGTTATAACATACCCACCCATCCTGGTTTATCACAGCACCACCCATCATTTTGTTTATCATGTAACCATCCATCGAATTTCCTTGTACCATTAAAAATTCCTAACACATATAAAAAATATAATGGAATGAAAAATTTCTACATTAAAATAACAATATATCATTTAAATATATTGACATAAAAAAATACATTATCAAAACCATATTTAATACCAAAATATGTAATATAGTATATGGTATTTATTTTCCTTTTTAAAAACATTACAGCTTGTTAATGAAGCCATAGAGCAAATAATACCCGTGGTGGCGGAAAGGTCATTGTCACCGCTTACGTTAAACGAAACATTCCTTTTTCTCATTTAGTAAAACACTTAATCGAAAAATATTCCCTTTGAATGAAATGAAATGTCAATATTGTTTATACACCGTAAAGAAGAAATTCATGTATTGAAACAAAATATGCCTCAATGAAAGGAGTTTGAGAAGAAGTCCCTTACCTCATGTCTGACATCACCCATTCGTTCTTTAATCCTCTTAATAAAAAAATAAAGTTAATTTCTACTTGATCAATAACATTTTTTCAAGTTTATCATTCCTTTCAAATCACTTATACTATGCTATAATCATTATGTAATCATTTTAGTTAATAATGGTCGTTTTGTCGATATTTGGTACTTGAGTCATAAATGGACTACTTATAATTATAAGTTAATCATGTGGTAAAAAGATCATTATAACCAGAATTATATTCATGATTTAGATATCATATATATCATATATATCCAGTATATACATGTATTTACAATAGTAGATAACATTTGGAGAAAATAAATGAGATGCACCGTTCATGGAGATGGAAAGTCGTACGTAAGCATGAATTCTACTGCCATTTTTATTTCATATTATAATGGAATGGAAGCTTAATGATAAATAAGTATATTATAATTCCATTATAATATCATATATAATTTTATTAACTCTACCCTTTATATGTTCCACTTAATGCGTGAATGAGTCATATCACATTGAGGGGTGGTAGTCTACACTTCCTCAAATGAGATTATCGTGTTTAACCACTATGGAAACAAAAAAAATAATTCTATAAATGAAAAATAAAGAAGCATAGAAATAATATAAATATAATATATATCGTATATAAATATAGTTCCATCATAATGGCCACCATGAGAGGCATTTGGAGATATTTGAATAGTCATAATTTCATGAGACATTAGTTCACCATCCAGAGAAACAATATGTTTTTTACCCATTAAACAGAGGTGTGTGTAAGTGTAGTTAGAATACTTATCATAAAAACATTCTAGTATATTAAGGATAATTTTTTTGTTGTAAAAGGAAAAATAAAATGTGTTTATGGGGTTGGAGAAGTAAAATAAAACAAAAGAACATAAGAGAAGATGATACCTTTAATTCAGGTAACTCACTTTGGTTTGAACCAAAAGGGTATGTTGAAGTGCCTTATTCTTAAGTTAAGGCTTCTATGTGAAAGATAGGGATCTTTATAAATTATTTGTGATGGGTTTGGATGATAAAAGGTGCTTTAGAGGTGTGAGGAATGGTTTAGAAGTGGAGTCCTTTTATAAGGGGGAGGAGGGGCTCTTTAGGAAAGTTTGAAACAATTATTTTATAATAATATTATCCTCATTTTAAAAATGTAAAAAAATCATTAAATTTAAATATAAGATGACTCAATGAAGAAATAAAATCATCCAATAAGAATTGGACAGGGTTGTTATATTATTTTAATCTTTATAATATTATTTATTAAAATCATTTATTAATGAGGTATACATTTCATCACTATTGTGTCATAAATAATTTAATTTGTTTGATTTCTAAAAATTATAATAAAATACCATAACGTAGAAATTTTTTTATCATTATAATGAATATTAATATTTTAAGAGATATCTTAAATAATCCCATGTAAAAATTAATTTACAAAAAGATATTTGTTTATGCCATTTTTGAATTTACTTTAATTTAATTATAATAAAGGGTCATTATCACCCTCAAGTTGCTCTATAGGGTCCCAAAATAGACCCAATAATTCCCATGGACGGATATATATCAACCAATAGGACTAGGACACATTTTAGGGTAATTTTATATTATGATAATAAATTTTTTTACCCTTATGTACCATATTTACCTTTTAACCATGGTAAATAAAATTTTCACTAGGTATATATTCGAATGCCTATAAATAAAAGTTACCTATTAACACAATTTGGAAATTATGATTCAAAATATAGAATCCATTTTTCCAAATTCAAAACCTATAAGGGGTATAAAATAATTTAAAATTAATTCCTACTCACAAAACAAAAGGCGTGTTTTTAAGAAATCTTAACTTTCAAAATATTGACACTTATTTATGTCCAATTTCATAGTGAAATTACTTCCAATGACCCAAATTGGATTAAATAGTAAAAACATAATCTAATTACACTTTAAAACGAATTAAAAAGATAATATAAACTTATAAATATATTAGAATAAAAGACATTTTGGAATTAAAATACAGTATTTTTTAACAATTCATTAAAAAGAAATTTTATCATAAAAATACCTAAATTTCATCCAATGTAAATTTTGATGTCAAAATTCTAAATAATTATTTTATTTTGTAAAATAAATCATATAAAAGTGACCAAAACTATATTTAAAAATGGTTCTCCATCAAAAGGTGGTAAATCGACCTTTTAATGAATATTTGAGTATTTATGCTTAAAATTTGATTATTTCTTATTTTAAGCCTCTAATATTTATTGGATAAATTTAAAAACATTTGAAAAACATATATAATCATATTTTAGTTTGTTATATTCATTCCCACAAATACAATGACTTGGTGTTAACTACCATTTAAAATAATAATATTATATTATTAGTGTGCAAGATAAGATTTCAAGGAAACCTGCTGTTGCGTATCAGGTACACCATTGAACATAGAAAGACCATTTATAGTAAAATTAATATTAATTCACAAATATTAATAAATTTTAAAATACCATATTTATTTATTTTCATGGGATTTTACATCCTTCCTCCTCCCCATTTTAGAAATTGCGTCCTCAAAATTTTATTCACTTATAAAAAAATGGGGGTATTTATCCCTCATAGCATTTTAAGATTCCCATGTTGCCTCTTCAACGATATGGTTTTTCCACATATCCTTTACCTGGTAAATTACCTTACACTGCAAAACATTCTCTCTATGGTCAAGAATCAATACTGTTTGTTCCTCATAAGAGATATTATCATGAAACTGTACTACCTCTGGACTTAAAACATGATATGGATTGGGAATATACTTTCTGAACATTGAAACAAGAAAATCATTGTATACCTAGGAAAAAATTGGAGGTAAAACCCCTCTATACCAAATGATTCAAATTTATCCAGGTTTTCAAAATGTCAAATAGAACTTGGACTCAAATTTCCATTCTTACCAAAACACATCATACTTTTCCATGGAAAAACATTGAGAAAGACATGATCCTCTACCTCAAAAGAAAGATCCTTCCTCCAGTTATCCTCATAACTATTCTGCCTACTCTAAGCTATTCTCATATGATTCTTAATCAACTAAACATTTTCTGCCATCTCTTCTACCAATTCTGGTCCCATCAGCTTCCTTTCACCTACTTCATCCCAAAAAGATAGAGTTCGACATCGCTTCCCATATAATCCCTAAAATGGAGCCATCTGTATACTGGAATGAAAGCTATTATTATATGAACACTCAACAAAAGAATGATGTTGGTCCCAAATTCCCTTGTAATCCATCGAGAAACCATGTAACATATCCTCAAAAATATGAATTGTTCGTTCTGACTACCTATCTAACTGAGGATGAAAAGATGTACTAAAATTTAATTCATAACCCAACGACTTTTGAAGGACTTTCCAAAAGTTAGAAGTAACCTTAGGATCACGATAAGATACAATGGAGAGGGGAACACCATGAAACTTGAATATCTTTTTAACTTACAACCGAGAAAGATGATCTAGAGACAAGGTATCTCGAATAGGAAGTAAATGAGAGATTTAGTCAATTGATGAACAATAACCCAGATTGCATTGTTACCTAAAGATGTCTTTGGTAATCCCACAACAAAGTCCATGGATATATTTTCACATTTCCTCTCTAGCACTGGTAAAGATAGAAGCATCCCTTTTGGTAACTTCCACTCTGTATTAACTTGCTGACAAGTCAAACACTTCATAGTAAAATCAACAATATCTTTATTCATTCCATCCCACAATTAATACTCTAGAATATCTATGTACATCTTAGTACTGCAAGGGTGAACTGAAAATGTGGAACTATGAGCTTTACATAACAACTCATTATTAAAATGTGAATCAAAAGGAACACATAACCTCTTTCCAAATTTCAAAACACAATCACTATCAAAGTTAAAATCAGGAAACTTATCCTTCTGAAGCAACTCTACCATTTCGTGTAACTCATTGTCTTCCTTCTGTGCTTGCTTAATTCTGTCGTATGGAGATGATCTCACATACTCCTGAAACAAAACAAAATAATTTATTACACCAAAAAATTCTATTCCAAAGTTCACCAAATCAATAACAAAAGGATCTCATTCCAATCATATCATGGTTAATGAAGCAGTACTTTTTCAACTCAAAGCATCAACCAAATTATTTTCCTTTTCTCGGATGGTAAAGGATCATGCAATCATAATCCTTGATTAATTATAACCATATCCTCTATCTCATGTTGTATTCTTTTTGAGTGAATAAATACTTTTAAATTTTTTGGTTGGTATATATTTCACATTTTACTTTACAAAAATTTTGTCTCTAAATTTTTAATTAATTAAGAACATCATTTAATTCCGAATCATGTGTAGTGTAATTTAACTAATGAGGTTTCAACTTATGTGATGCATAAGAAATTAACTAATCATTCTACATAATGACACAACCAATTCATTTCAACAAATCATTACTATAAATAGCAAACTCACCATTTATGGAAGGTAGTTCCAAAACATGAGCATTAACCAATCTTCTTTTCAATTCTTGAAAAAAATCATCACATTTTTTTCTAAATAAAATCAACACATTTTCAGGTTAACATAGTCATTGGACTATATAACCTTACAAAATTCTCAAAAAACCTCTGATAATAACCTGCTAAACCAAAAAAACTATGGATCTCATTTATATTTATGGGTCTTGGCTATTATTCAACAAATTTTGATTCAGAAGGATCAATAGTTATGCCATTTTTTGAAACAATGTGACCAAGGAAAGAAATCTATTGTAATCAAAACTATCATTGCTGAATTTCCCATACAATTTCATTTCTTTTATGGTTTTAAAGAAAACCCAGAAATAACTTTCATGCTCCTATTTACTTTTATAATAAACACAAATATCATCAATGAAAACAACCACAAATTTATCCAAGAACTCACAAAAAAATCTATTCCTAAGATCCATGAATATAGCAGGTGCATTGGTTAAACCAAAAAGAATAACTAAAAATTCATAATGGCCATATGTAGTATGAAATGTCGTCTTTAGAATGTCTGCTTCCTTTACCTTCAACTGATGGTACCCTGACCTCAATTCTATCTTTGAAAAATACTGAGCTCCCTAGAGCTGATCAAACAAATCATAGATATGAGGTAAAGGATACTTGTTCTTAATAGGGATGTTATTAAATTCCCTATAATCAATGAATTATCTCATTGAACCATCTTTATTTTAACAAACAAGATAGGAGCACCCCATGGTGATGTGCTAGTTCGAATGAAAGCTTTATCTAATAACTCCTGTAATTGATTCTTTAACACTAAAATTTCAATTTGGGAAATTTGATATGGGGGTTTTAAAATTGGATTAACATCAATTACTATGTCAACAGTAAATTCAACTTCCCAATCAGGTATAATACTTGTAAACTTATTAGTAAGAACATCAAGATACTCATTTACCACTTGCACATCATTAATATGAATATTTCCTCTGTTTTCAATATTATTTGTAAGGTAACATTCATTTAAATCTTTAAATAGTTTCCCATTTTTCTGATATGTTATCAAAAGTAAGGGTTCATTTTTTTACACAAACTTAAATTTTTTCATAAAAGAACCCACTATAGCTCTGCAATCAATATTAACATGATAAAAAGATAGATTTTCCTTGCCCAAAATAACATAAAAATATACTAGAAAAAAAATAATGTGGTTTCCAAGTAGATTCTTTATGCACACAAGGAAATGAAGGTTCTTATAATTTTTTTTCAACATTTCATCCAGGAGTTATTACCATAAGTTCATGATTCATATACTGAGATGGAATTCCCAGTTTACTAGGAAATGTCTAAGAAATGAATGAATGTGTAGAACCCGAAAGAAACAAAACATTGGCATAATCTGAACAAAAAAATAGTACATGATACTACTTCATTTGATGGACCAACATATTCTGAAGTAGTTGCAAAGGACTTCACCACCCCTTTCTACTTATAGTCTGGTTTCTTTCCCTTAGTTGAGTTTATCTTCGAATACTCATTTGCATATTTACCGATTTCATTGTTCTTAAAACATCTTACTGCTGGCTTTTCAATGCCAGCACGATCAACTTCCTTATAGTTATGAGCAATATGACCTGACTTACCACAACAAAAGCACTTTCTCGACTTTGATAAACATTCTACAATATTCTTTTTACCATGCTTTTCATAATATGGATATTTAGATTTCTTACCCCCAGGATTCATTGATGAATTATTTCCCTTTTCTTAATAACCGGACCGCTTATTCTGTTGTTTGTCAATGTACACTTTATAGGACCCCGGGACACCCTGAGAGGGGAGGGGTGAATCAGGGTGGAAAATTTTTCTTCTTTTAGTTATGGATCTTATTCCCACATTGGTAGGAACTACTTAAACCTATATGATGGATATAAACAGCAATTAAACATTCACATGCAGAGAGATGACACAACTATTTTTACTTGGTTCACCACTAAGGGCTACATCCAAGGAGCATACGCCGACAGGTTGTCGGTCGTACCTAAATCCACTATGCTTCACTAGATGCGGATTAAAATTGTTCGGGTATAGACACTCTGTCCCAGGCTCACTGCCTTTACAGTTATTCAGGGATAGCTCACTACGTCCCTCGGGTCACTCCCGTTGACTCCCCCTAGCTCACTGCCGTTGGTGAAGTCTCACTCAGTTTATAGACGTGAAGGTCTCTTCAATAAATGTGCATTGATTTTCTTTGTCTCCTGTTCAGCATGAGACTTTGCTTGCATCAGGGTTCAGAGTTGATGCTCTTTATAGTTCAATCTTTCTTCTTTAGTGCAATGACTGAATGCACTAGATCCCCTTGTCTTAGTTTTCCTGAATCACAATCACTGATGTGATTTCTTACTTAATGAATCTCAGCTTACTCGACGTTGTCAGAATCAGTTCTCCATGTATTCATGAGATCACGCATGTATCATTTACATTTCTTCTTCAATCTTGCTTTGCACCGAAAGTATCTGGCAATCATTAGCTCTTGTGCAGCTCCAGAAAGGCAGGCGTGCTTCAACAATATTTGGCTCTCCTTTTCAAGCCCGGCGCGCAAGTCTCCATCTGGCGCGCAAGTCTTAGGCGCGCAAGTATAACCTGGCACGCAAGTGTCTCCAAAGCACCTACGTGACTCTGCCTTCTTGAACTTCAAACCTGCGCGACTCACTTCCTTCCTTTCCCAAATCACCTGGGGTGCTCAACCATCAGTCGGCGTGCAACCTCTACTTGCGCGACCAAACTACCACTTGCACGGTTCAACCACCTGCACGACGAGAGCTCGAACAATCTCAAAGTCTTGATCTCCGTGAGAAATGAGGAGGGGTGGTCCAGTATTTATAGGCAAACTGGACCCCCTGCGCGGCGGCGCGCAAGTCTCGGCCCCTGCTAGGCACTTGCGCGATCAACATCC
Organism: Viscum album; assembly: GCA_963277665.1. Classification (NCBI taxonomy): domain Eukaryota; kingdom Viridiplantae; phylum Streptophyta; class Magnoliopsida; order Santalales; family Viscaceae; genus Viscum; species Viscum album. The sequence goes on from OY728148.1 coordinate 48,417,864, forward strand.
AAACTTACGCAAACATCTTGCCTTTGCCAAATTTGGATCTTCTGATCTCGAAAAACTATAGGCACGCAAGTTATAATGCATTCAAGGCGTCAGCGCGCATGTCTCTTCCCGACACATAATTCACCTACGCGACCTCACCAAAACTTGCACGACCCCTATCCCTTTTCCATATTTTGATGCTCTGATCTTCAAAAACATATGGCGCGCAAGTTTCCTATCCTCCAAGAGTATGGCGCGCAAGTCCCTTTGCCAAAATCACACTTCTTCATTTGTTGATTTTGAGGCCCTGAAATTTGGCAAACACTGGAAAACGGTGCCACCTTGTATCTGCTATTTTTGTACCACCTCCAGATCATCCATTCCTCAGTCGATGTTCTTGAATCAAACATAGATCGTTGACCACAACTCTTGAACTCGACATGACACCATGGATTCTCCTTTGTCAACAAATTTGTATGTCGTTTGTTTGCTTTGTCGACAAGCACGATCACCTCAACAACACTTCTTTTTGGTGATCTGTATCCTTAATCAACTCTTTCTCTTTTATCACAAACTCCACTATTGTGATATGTATTCTTTGAAGGAACAACTTTAGTACCATCATCTTTTATGACAATGTGATGTGCATGGCCATTTCATAAGTCAACTCATTGGCACATTGCCTCCTTCATCAACCGTCATGATCAACTTCATGAAAACCATGTGATTCAATCCGTCAAGAAGTCTCTAGCATGGTTCTCACGCAATAATGAGTAATTGCATGGTCTTCATCAAAACCCATTGTTCTCATGAAATAATTAGGAATTGCATGGTCTTCATCCAAAAACACCATCTTGCTTTAATCATCCTTGGATGGATTACTCCTCACATTCTTCATTGTTGTAAACAATGTATCACCTTTGACACATGTTCTTTGAACTTACGATCAGCACAACAATCGTCTGAATCACTACTCCTCTACTTCATCGGAGTACTTCATGATCTCCTTCATTGTGATCTTCCATTCCTCCATTTTATTGGAGTACTTCTTGATCTCTTTCATTTTGATATTCCATTGACAACTATTGACAACAAATACAAACCTATATACAAAGTGGTTCCTACAATCTTGCCCTTTGTATTTTGTTGTCAATACCTTATACATCTTCTGAAATGAATTTGTCAATGTCAAAATGAGAATCTTCTATTCATAAACTTTTCTTTTCAAATGTTAATTTCGCTTTCTCTCCCCCTTATTGACAAGAAATACAAAGCACATGGTAGGGAGGGTATCAATCCACACTTAAGCAATGTTTCATTAATCATTTCACTCTAAGTCTACTTGAGCAATGATCGATGTAGAAAACAAGAGGATTTTATTAAGTCAACAAGGCTGTCCATTATCCACGGATCATGATACCAACATGAGATGATAACTCATGTATCTTGTATTCAAGGTTTTACCACTTTAATTCCAGGTATAAGATGATCAACTATGATAGGGAATAATTAACCTGAAACTCCTGCACTCACATCCGAAAATAGATCAAAAACATTCGAGTGCAATCGGCTGGATAAGTGACCTTGGGGCACTTCCATTCTCTTTATGTCACTGATCAATTCAGTTACTCCCCCTTTGTAGAATAATCTTTGATCTGAGTAACCAAGGGATAGTGATTGAGAAATTACATACCTTCTCCATTGACGTGTTCTTCAAGAAATTCACAGAGTAACTTCTTTTGAGTCCAGCTGGAGTTGATATTGATTGAAACAGTGATTATGGAAGCTTCTTCATTCTTCTCCCCCTTAAGGGAAACAATCCTCATCATCTTCATCAAGAGTGATCCTTCATCATCATAATCTTTGAATATCAATTGAATAATCTACTATGGATGGAAACTTCTTCAGCTTGGCTATCAAGAGTTGACAGCATTCACTACTTCTCAGGTTCTCCCCCTGAGAGCATGCTTCACTTTCAATTCCCTGCATTATTAGCACAAATACAATACACAAATGATTACGGGAATAAGGTGGTTCCTTCTTGCTTCATCAAGAAGACTTGCTTGGTTGAGGTTCTTTTCTCAACCAAGTTCCTCTGTTCACTCCAGTCTTCATGCCTGCACATTTGAACATATGTTCTGACATCTGTCGGTGTGGCATGGCTCTGTTCACATTCTCTTCTGCTTTGTGTAGATAATTGTTATGCTTAGCAGCCATCATGAATGATACATTCTTACTCCTCTTAAGGACTGCTTCTTGCTCTGGTATTAAGGTTAGGCAACCTTTTGCAATCTGACCAGACTTCTTGCATCTCTCACACAGAACTTCTTTGACACGTGTGTTTCTCTTTGTTTTCAATCTCTCATACACTGTGTCTTCATCATGTGAAAGTTTTTCTTTTCCTTTGTCACCAGCCTTGGCCTTCTCATCTTCAAGTTTCCTTATTCTTTTCAAATCTTCTGGCCAGATGACCAATATATCATTTGGAACTTTTGTAGCTGGTTTAGGTCTTCCACATGGGTTCATCCGAGATTCATCCCACTTAGTGTTTCTTTTGGATGAATGAACCTTCAATTTCATGGATCTAAAATCCTGAGTCTTCTCCGCTTCCCTACTTGAGATCTTCTTGGGGAAATGTGTGTTCACAACATTCTTCTGATTTCTCCCCAAGGTAGCTGCTTCATTCTTTGATGGCATCAGAGGTCTTCTTTTCTTTTCAACAGTGAAAGCATGTTGATATGGACATGTGCCTGCATTGTGACCGCTGCCGTTGCATACATCACAGATGTTATCAAGAATTCCAAATCTGTTTGAAGTAACAGATGCTTCTGGACCTGCTGATGTTGCTTATTTTTATCTGGCTTCCTTTTCTTTGATATAGGTATTCTTTGTGCTTTTCCATGTAAGGGATTATAAAGACAATCCAGTGCACAGTTCCCAAATCTGTTGCAGCACCAACATTGACCCACAAATCTTTTCTTCTTTGTGTCTTCTGTATTAAGTTGTTGGGCCATCTTCTTAATATTTTGTGCTCTATTTGAGGAACCCACTTCCTCCTTTTTCTTCCCATACACCCTAGCCATGGTGATAGGTTTCTTCTTCTCACCTTTCCTCATCCATACTTGTTTAGAACTTTTCTTCCCACCTGCACTGATTGTAGGAGTGTATTTAGAAATATGAGTACAAGATGGTTTGGATGGTACCTTCACTTTCTCAGTTGCTTTTGATAGATCAAAGAGTGAAGTCATGATCTTCTTATAACATGTTGGAGGCCTTTTGACAATAGAATCCTCCAGTGAGCATTGAGTACCAGCAGCAACTGATTCTTGATGTGGATAATCAAGAGTTGTCATAATCTTCTTATCACATGTTGGAGGCATTTCATCTTTAGACTCCTCCAATGAACATTGAGTGCAAGAATCACTCATTTCATTCTTTTGTGAAGTCTGAATATGTGAGTTCTCAATCTTGGTCAACTGAGCTTCCAATTCTTGACCCACAATATTGAGGATGATCTTTTGATCTTCAATCGTGATCATCTTCTCTTCACAAGTCTTCTTCAACCTTTCAACATCATCTTCATGCATCTTAACATTGTTTTGTAACAAAGAGTCAAGTTCCCTGAATTTAATTGAAGTTTATTCCAAACAAAAATTCTTGACTTCATTGTTCTTCTTCAGCTCAGCTTCAAGTGCATGGATCCTTTCTTTTAAAGTCTTATTGACTTCCTCTTTTTCTTCAAAGACTTTCACCCATTTGATGAGCTTCATACTTTCCATAACTTTTCTTTCCAACCCCTTTTCCATATTGTCAACTTCCCTTTCTAATTGATTGATCTCATCCTGCATAGATTGGAATAGGCTACAAATAATAGCAACCCTTTCTTCTGGAATATCATGCAGATATGTTCTGAGTTTTTCCTGAAAGCTTGAATTAAGGGTACCATCCTTTCCTCTGGATGAGTTCTGAGACACCTACTTGATACTTTCCAAGCCTAATGTTTCTTCATTATTGGAATGGCATGGAGAACAAGACACTGCATCTTCTTTGGATGTTGGGGACTTCTTCATCATCTTCTTCTCTTTCTTTTTCCTATTTGTCAAAGTCTTGGTGGATATAGATTTCTGCTCAGAAATGACTGTGTCATTATCAAGACTGCTCTTCATTGTTGACTCTAGGAAAGAAACTCAAATCCTCTTCTCAATAGAATTACTGGAGAATTTCCAACATACGTTAACCTCCCTCTGATACCACTTATAGGACCCCGGGACACCCTGAGAGGGGAGGGGTGAATCAGGGTGGAAAATTTTTCTTCTTTTAGTTGTGGATCTTGTTCCCATGTTGGTAGGAACTACTTAAACCTATATGATGGATATAAACAGAAATTAAACATTCACATGCAGAGAGATGACACAGTTATTTTTACTTGGTTCACCACTAAGGGCTACGTCCAAGGAGCATACGCCGACAGGTTGTCGGTCGTACCTAAATCCACTATGCTTCACTAGCTGCGGATTACAAATGTTCGGGTATAGACACTCTGTCCCAGGCTCACTGCCTTTACAATTATTCAGGGATAGCTCACTGCGCCCCTCAGGTCACTCCCGTTGACTCCCCCTAGCTCACTGCCATTGGTGAAGTCTCACTCAATTTATAGACGTGAAGGTATCTTCAATAAATGTGCATTGATGTTCTTTGTCTCCTATTCAGAATGATACTTTGCTTGCATCAGGGTTCAGAGTTGATGCTCTTTATAGTTCAATATTTCTTCTTTAGTGCAATGACTGAATTCACTAGATCCCCTTGTCTTCTTTTTCCTGAATCACAATCACTGATGTGATTTCTTAATTAATGATTCTCAGCTTACTCGACGTTGTCAGAATCAGTTCTCCATGTGTACATGAGATCATGCATGTATCATTTAGATTTATTCTTCAATATCGCTTTGCACCGAAAGTATCAGGCAATCATTAGCTCTTGTGCAGCTCCAGAAAGGCGGGCGTGCTTCAACAATATTTGGCTCTCCTTTTCAAGCCCGGCGCGCAAGTCTCCATCTGGCGCGCAAGTTTTAGGCGCGCAAGTATAACCTGGCGCGCAAGTGTCTCCAAAGCACCTGCGCGACTCTGCCTTCTTGAACTTCAAACCTGCACGACTCACTTCCTTCCTTTCCCAAATCACCTGGGGTGCTCAACCATCAGTCGGCGTGCAACCTCTACTTGTGCGACCCAACTACCACTTGCGCGGTTCAACCACCTGCATGACGAGAGCTCGAACAATCTCAAATTCGTGAGCTCCGTGAGAAATGAGGATGGGTGGTCTAGTATTTATAGGCAAACTGGACCCCCTGCACGGTGGTGTGCAAGTCATCCATCGGCGCGCAAGTCTCGGCCCCTGCTAGGCACTTGCGCGATCAACATCCAAACTTGCGCGAACATCTTGCCTTTGCCAAATTTGGATTTTCTGATCTCGAAAAACTATAGGCGTGCAAGTTATAATGCATTCAAGGCGTCAGCGTGAAAGTCTCTTCCCGGCACATAATTCACCTGCGCGACCTCACCAAAACTTGCGCGACCCCTATCTCTTTGCCATATTTTGATGCTCTGATCTTCAAAAACATATGGCGTGAAAGTTTCATATCCTCCAAGAGTATGGCACGTAAGTCCCTTTGCCAAAATCACTCTTCTTCATTTGTTGATTTTGAGGCCTTGAAATTTGGCAAACACTGGAAAACGGCGTCACCTTGTATCTTCTCTTTTTGTACCGCCTCCAGATCATCCATTCCTCTGTCGATGTTCTTGAATCAAACATAGATCGTTGACCACAACTCTTGAACTCGACATGACACCATGGAGTCTCCTTTGTCAACAAATTTGTATGTCGTTTGTTTGCTTTGTCGACAAGCACGATCACCTCAACATCACTTCTTTTTGGTGATCTGTATCCTTAAGCAACTCTTTTGCTTTTATCACAAACTCCACTATTGTGATATGTATTCTTTGAAGGAACAACTTTAGTACCATCATCTTCTATGACAATGTGATGTGCATGGCCATTTCATAAGTCAACTCATTGGCACATTGCCTCCTTAATCAACCGTCATGATCAACTTCATGCAAACCATGTGATTCAATCCGTCAAGAAGTCTCTAGCATGGTTCTCACGCAATCATGAGTAATTGCATGGTCTTCATCAAAACCCATTGTTCTCATGCAATAATGAGGAATTGAATGATCTTCATCCAAAAACACCATCCTGCTTTAATCATCCTTGGATGGATTACTCCTCACATTCTTCATTGTTGTAAACAATGTATCACCTTTGACAAATGTTCTTTGAACTTATGATCTGCACAACAATCGTCTGAATCACTACTCCTCTACTTCATCAGAGTACTTCATGATCTCCTTCATTGTGATCTTCCATTCCTCCATTTTATTGGAGTAATTCTTGATCTCTTTCATTTTGATATCCCATTGACAACTATTGACAACAAATACAAACCTATACACAAAGTGGTTCCAACACACTTGATCATTGGAAAACTCAATTTCCACCTTTTCTGCACATCGAACAAGTTTTTCATAACTTTCGAACTCGCGAGTGGCTAATTCTATTTGATATCATGGCTTTAGTCCTGCGTCAAATTAATTTAGCTGACTATCCGGATCTCGATTGAAATTTAGAGCATACATTTCCAATCGAGTGACATTTCCTTCGTAAGCAGCCACTGAGTCATCCTCCGGCCACAATTTAAAGAATTTTTTTTCTATCCTAAGTCAAACCATCATAATAAAATATATCTCAAGAAACACATATTTGAATTTTTTCCAAACAATAGCATCATTATTATCACTATCCCTGATATTTTTCACAATCGACCACCACAAATCAGCTTCACCTCCAAAACTGTAAACAAAATGACTAAACTTTTGATTTTCTGAACACCCCATGACATAATGTTTTTCCATCTCCTTAATCCTCCCTTCAACTAGAACAAGGTCAGACGATCCTCTGAATGTTGTGGGATGTTTCCCCACGAAATGATCCACTACTAACATGTTACTATGTGGTTGATCTAGATAATCTCATGCATGGATACCACAACCATGTAATGCCTGAGTCAAATCTTCCATCACTGCAAAAAAATGTTCAGTTCCGATTCTGACCATCTCATGTTGCTGATTTAGAAGGTTGTCTTCCTCCTTATGTTGTCCCAACATAGCTACCATGTTTCCCCTATGGAAAACCATTATGATCACAAAAATATCTTATGTGAAGAAACATGGTAATTTTAAAATGCTGTCATTTTAATATTTACATAAAATAATTTATGGATATTATTTAACAATACCCTAAATCTAAAAGTTATATAAACTAAACATTGATACCAATAATAAGAACCTAGCCTTAAAAAATTACATAATCTTGAATTATGTTAATAATTCACATTGAGGATATTTTTAGGTTTAGTGTTTTAGAGAATTCGGTCATAACTGTTACGTTACATCCCAAAAGTTACAAAGTTGACACTTCTACTCAGTTCCCATTATTTTTCGCAAAATAAAATTTCTTGAAAAAAAGAGTCATGTCTAGTTCCATGTTTTAGAAATCACATATTTTTCATGATCCCATACATTACCCCATTCCACTTTATGTCATGTGAAAAACTTTTCAAAAACTAGGGATGATCATAAAAATCTTAGTTAGGGACACACAAAGATAGAAAACTATTAGTTTTTCAAAACAACAAGTAAACCATGAATACATTATCATAAGTAATACTTTTCACCATTCCAAAGTAGTAAATACTTTTCACTGAATAAAATATCATTTAATACCCTTTTGTAACCAAATGATTACCATAATACCCATATAAAGAATACATAACATATAAAGGAAACTTGGGACATAAACATACTTAAATGGGATAACCATATTGTTGACTTCCACACATATCACTAAATGGAATAACTATACAGCTGGCATCCATTCCCAATGTGTTGGAGGTTACAATGTAACCACCAGTCCTGGTTTATCACGACACCACCCGTCATTTGGTTTATCATGTAACCACCCGTCAAATTTCCAAGTACCATTATAAAATCATAAATCATACAACAAATATAATGGAAAAAAAACTTTTCTTCATTTCAATCATAATATATCATTTAAAAATATTGACATAAAAAAATATGTTATCAAAAACATTTTCGGTACCAAAATATTTACGAGAGTATATGGTATTTATTTTCCTTTTAAAACATTACGTCTTGTTAAGGATGCCATAGAGAAAAAAATACTCACAGCGGCGGAACGGTCGATGGCATCGCTTACGTTAAAAGAAACATTCCTTTTTATCATTTAGTAAAAAGCTTCATCAAAAAACATTTACTTTGAATGAAAATAAAATTCATTGGTGTGTATATAGAATATAAAATAAAGTCATGTATTCAAACAAAATATGCCTCAATGAAAGGAGATTGAGATGAAGTCCCTTACCTCATGTCCGACTTAACCCATTCGTTCTTTAATCTCCTGAATAATAAACAAAAGTTAATTCCTACTTTCTTAAGAACCTTTTTTTAAAATTTATCATTCCTTTTAAATCACTTATTACCATGTTATAATCATTATGTAATCATTTAAGTTAATAATGGTCGTTTTGTCAAAATTTGGTACTTGAGTCAAAAATGAACTTCTTATAATTACAAGTTGTTGAAGTGAAAAAATGTTCATTATATCTAGAATTATATTCAGGATTTAGATATCATATTTATATCATATATCTAGTATATACCTATATTTACAATCATATATTACATTTGGAGAAAAGAAATGAAATGCACCGTTCATGGAGACAGTAAGCCATCAGTACGCATGAACGCTACTTCTATTTGTATTCCGTGTTGTAATGGAATGGAAACTTAATGATACATAAGTATATTATAATTACTATATAATTTCATATATAATTTCATTATCCAAACCCATTATACGTTCCGCATAAGGCATGAACAAGTCATATCACTTTGAGGGGGTGGTAGTCCTTACCTTCTCAAATGAGATTATCGTATTTACCCACTATGGAAACCATAAAAGTATTCTATAAAAAAAATACATAAGAATATAAACAATATAAATATAATATATATCAGATATAAATATAGTTCGATCATAATTTCCACCATGAAAGGCGGTTGGAGATATTTGAACAATCAACGTTTCATGAGGCAGTAGTTCGTCGTCTACATAAACAATATGTTCTTTACCCATTAGACAGAGGTGTGTGTAATTGTAAATTGAATCCTTATAATAACAACATCCTTGTATATTGAGGATACTGTTTTTTATAAAATAAAATAATTGAAAGAGTTTAGGGGGATGGATAAGTAATATAAAACAAAATAACTTCAGAGAAGATGAATCCTTAAATTCGGGTAACTCCCATTGGTTTTAACCAAAAGGGTTTTTTGATGTTAGGTCTACCTAAGGTAAGGATTATAGGTGGAATAGTGGGATATGGAGATATTATTTGGGTAGGGGTTGGATGATCCATGGTGCTTGAGATGTGTGAGGAATGTGTTTGAAGTGGTGTCCTTTTAAAAGGGGCAGGAGGGCTCTTTATGAATGTTTGGAACATTTATTTTATTACAAACTTTTTATCTATTTCAAAAGATCCAAAAATTAGTAAAGTCAAAGATAAGATAAAAAATTGTCGCAATAAAATCATCAAATAATAATTGGACAGGTTTTGGATATTATTATAATCTTTATAACTTATTTATCTAAATCATTTATTAATGGGGTAAACACTGCATCATTATTGTGTCACAAATAATTTAATTCATTTGATGTCTAAAAATTATAAACAAAATAACATAATGTAGGAAATATATTTTTCTTTCTAATTAAAATTATATTCTATGAGATAACTTATATATGCTCATGTAAAAACAAATTTTCTAAAATATATTTGATTATGCTGTTTTTCCTATACTTTATAATAATATTGGTTTACCCTTATTTTCCAGATTTACCCTTTAACCATGGTAAATAAAAATTTTACTTAACTAAATATTCTTAATGTCTATAAATATAAGTTACCTATTTTCATAATTTGGACCTCATGATTCCAAATATTGAATCCATTTTTCCATATTCAAAACACAAAAGTGGAAGAAATTGATTTAAAATTAATTCTCTATGTCAAAAAAAAGGCATGTTTTTATAAAATATTAACTATCAAAAGACTGACACTTATTTATGTCCAATTTCAATGGGGAATTACTTAAAATGACCAAAATTGGATTAAATAGTAAAAAACATGATCTAATTAAACTTTAAAACCAATTAAAAAGATAATCTAACTTTATAAATTACTTGATTAAAATATTGTTTTGAATTAAAATACAATATTTTTTCACTATTCATTAAAAATGAATTTTATCTGAAAAATACCAAAATTTCATCCAATGTAAATTTTCATCTCCTAATTATAAATAATAATTTTATTTTGTTAAATAGAACATATATAAGTGAATAAAACTATATTTAAAGAGGGTTCTCAATCAAAATGTAGTTAATCGACTTTTTAATGAATATTTGAGTATTTATGCTTAAAATCATGTTCTTTCTTATTTTAAGCTTATAATAATTATTGGTTAAATCTAAAAACATTTAAAAACATGTATAATCATATTTTAGTTAGTTTTATTCATTCCCTCTAATTCAATGTCTAGGAATTAACTAACATTTAAAATAATAATATTATATTATTGGTGTGCAACGTAAGATTTCAAATAAACTCGTTGTTGCTTATCGGGTACTCCATCGAACATAGAAATCCCCTTTAAAGTAAAATGAATATTTAATTCACAAATATTAATAAATATGAAAATTTCATTTTTATTTATTTACCTGGGATGTTATCAGAAGACATAAATCATTATAGAATCGAGTAACATGAGCCATGATAACATAATAATGTAATGATACATATATTTATGTGATATACATTATATTATTCCACTGTGAACTTTTATAAATAAATAAAGGTTCAATAATTAAGATAAGTACATAAAATAAATCCAGTGTAAGCTTATGGAAAAGTAACCATGTCCACAAAAAAATCACGGGAGTGATAGACCAGTCAATGAATAATATTGTTAACATGTAATAAATTTCTAACATTTCATTTTTAAAATGCAATAATTTTCATGAATAACATTATGAACATGTAATTCAAGAAACACGTATTATATTAACTCGTTAGTTATCCATATTAAACATCCAATAAGGGAGTGATATATTTGTTCCACCAATCACATAAGGAAAATTATATATATGGGGGTTCTAAGATCACAAAAATATTTATCACATCCTAACACATGAAATGAAATCAGTTTCATTAAAATATCATATTATCATAACCTATAAAAATATTTATATTCCCTAATAATATCATAATTTCATCATAGAATAAGCCATAGAAAAATTAATTTGGATTCACAGTTTTTTGTTTATGGTAAAACACTTGTAAGAGAAAATGATTTAAAAAGTATTGTTTCCTTATAAATCATTAATAGAATGATTAAGGATGATATCCTCAGTTTATATCCCCAATAATTTATAAGTCACATCAAAGGATATCAAGTTAATTAGATAATTAATTTGAAAGAAAACATTGCCATTTATTTAAGAAAATAATTAATTACTGAAAATAATTTGTTTTCAATAAATTACAAAAATATCTGTTTCATTTTCTTAGAAAATTATATTTATAAAATATAATAGAAGCTTTAGAAATCATGGATTACATTTCTTAAGGAAAATAATGTTCCCACTTTGAAAAAAATATATAACAACAAAAAATTTTTGAATGTCTATTTCATATAAAATAACCTTGAAAATATATAATGTTTTATTAAAAGTAAATAATTTTCAGGATATAGGTAAATTGAATTAATGAAATACACTTTAGAACAAATATTCATTTGAAATTTTAGTTAAACCCTAAAGGGTAATAATTGAGAAAATGACTTCAATATTACCATAATTTTTTATATAAAATGTTAAAAATGGGTAAAAATTTATTTAATATTGCATTTGGACTATTGTATAAAAATATATTTAAATGTTCTTTTAAAACATGGGTTTTTATGAAAAACTGTGTTTCAACTGAAGAGAGAAATAAACATGTTTATTCTTAAAAAATTTATTTTTTACTTTTGAGTACCTAAATAGTGGAAAATGAATGGAAAACATTAATTTTCATGATATAAAAATATGAGAATTAAATTCATGAGTTTACTTATAGATGGATGGTAATATTTTTTCATTTGAAACATAATCATAAATAATTCGATAAACGATTAGATGGTAAGATCAAACTCTTTAAAAATTAGTAAAGTTGAATCAGAGTAAACATAAAAGAATAAAAATCATGAAACTCAAAATATCTTGAGAAAAAATTAATTGATGATATTAAATGTCAAAGGGTCAATATATACACCTCATAATGGAATATATGAGTATAATATAACATATGTCTGAAAAAAGTAAAATTGAGAAAGAGATCTCATATTGTTGGTGTATAATTTTAAATAAAAACCCTCTAAATGATAGATACTCAAATTTCTATGTAAATAAGAATACTTTTCATGAAAATATTCATAAAATACATTCATTTGATGTCTATAGACCACATATTGGTGAATATGGGATGTGTCTCAATGAAGTAAAAAGTGAGATATAAATCTCTTACCTCACGTCTCATATTCCTTCATAAAAATTAAAACATCCCATATAATAAATAAAAATTTATTAGAAATATTTTATATAACCATAATTATTTATATTAATCTCTAAGTGATTTAAATATTACCATTTTTACAAATATAGTTTTAAAATGGGTAATAATTTCTTTTTTCTGTATATGTTTTGATTGTTATTTTTGATCTTCATATATTTATCACTATTACATCCCCTTAAAAATTATATAATGATATAATTATCATATTTATAAATAATGTATTCAATTATGTTCAATAATTAATGATAGTTTTAAGAATGTGACTGTGTTTAGGTAACATGGATGGTCGGTCATACATACACATAATATGATTTTCCATTTCTAATGATTATTAAAGAAAGCAGGTAACTATTATTATATTTTAAATTATGATAATAATAACATATAATTTTTTAAAATATAATTATACGTATCATTCATGTGGTTTGGTGATGTCAATATAGAGTTACATTACATTGTGAATGTAGTATTTTATGCGTATACGAATGACACTACCACCCTTTAGTGAGTGGAAAGGTATGAATGAAAAATAAATTTTACAATTTAATAAAAAAAATATAAAATTAATATAATAATTATCTAATTTATATTAAAAACTTACACTATATTTTTCTTTATTTTCTTCCATGTAAAGCATCTGTGAAAAAGTAATCATATCTCTTTGAGAGGTAGTAATCCATCATACACAAGATGATGTTATCATATCCCTTATGAAATGGAATTCAATATTTTTTATATTAAAAAATTTCTTAATAGGTGTAATTATTTTGTAAATATCACATATATACTATATATCCGTCATCAAACCCAAAAATGAGTTGATGCAATGGAAACACGTATGGCACTAGTTTTCGAAACCGCTGTCCATGGTACACAAAATTGTAAATTTCATAAACTATTTTATGAAAGTGGATAGAGTTATTGGTAATTAAATTGAAATAATAATTATTAGAAAATTTAATATAATGTTTTTTTATTTCATCATGGTTTAATAATAATTTATATAGGTGGTGGATGAAAAACAGTAAATATGTAAGTTGAAGAGCATAACCTCTTCTCCGAGTAACATCCATAGTATTCCACCAAAATCCTTCTTTGGAATGTTTTAAGACCAAAATATGTCCTAAAATGTTAAAGGATTAAATTTTTAATGTTATTTTGTCAGGGATGTTAATACAATGGTTTTATGTTGTGTTGGCGATAGGAGTGGTAGTGGCCTTTTATAAGTGAGGTGAGACTATCATTTATAGTGTTTGAAAATAAAAATTGAATCCACATTATTCACATTAAAAAAGTATCCTAAAATGGATTGTGATATAGAAATAAAAATTATATTGTATAAATAAGTCAATAAAATTAAATTTTTTTATTGTTTTTAGCTTATTTTAACGATTATCATTTAGCATAACCCAATGGTAAACCTATTTTGATGTCAATTATGAAAAATATTTTTTACCCTTTCAAAAATTATTTCTTGTAAAATAATATTTTTAAATTATTATATATTAAAAATTAAATTTATTAAGAAAATTAAATCCATTTTACAAAGTTACATTCACATAAGTGAAAAAAATATAATTTAAAATTACTCATCTAATGAAGAAGAAAAATTATGTTTTCAAAGAGAATTTTTTTTAGAGTTTTAAAACTATTTATATTATAACATGACATGAAAATTATAATAATGACTCAAATTAGATTCATTGATATATAGTTTAATTAATAATCATTTTAAAAAAAATTATAAAATAATATACCTTTATAAATAATTTTAACAAAAAGGTTGTTTGAAATTAAAATTTTGTAATTTTCACTATTTATCAAAAAATATTAAATTTATCATAAAATTATCAACATGTTACCAAAATATAATATATAAAGTTTATTTAAATAATGAATGTTATTTTTAAAACTAAATTTTTTTAATGTTCCAAAAAATATATTTAATGTATATCCACGAAGGAGACAAAACCATAATTTAGAAAGTTAATGTTTTTATCTTAAAATTTGATTTATTATTATCACTTACATTTAATACACATAAAATCAATTGTATATAGTTTATTTAATATAAAAAATATAAATTGAATTAAACACATTGAAAATTTTTGTTTGTTTAATTTATAGATGAGAAAGGCTTTTGTTTTCAGAGTAATAAGTATTGCAAAATTGATTCTATTTATTTTGAAATACTACTTTAATTTATAGTTCAATTTTTCTTAAAATTAATTGTATATGAAAGGTTAAGACATATATATTAATTATATAGTAAATCATATTTATTCCATCAAATATATCATATTTTATATTAGTATCACATTAAATAATAATATTTTCATAGTATACCACGTTTAGATTAAAATTATTGTTGCATTTAATACAACTAAACTTATTGTTTCATGTATAAAAAGATACAATAAGTTTTTTTGGTAATAAAAAATTCTAAAAATAAAAAAATTTATTGAAAAAATTTACAAAATCTTGGTTTGTTACACATCCATGTGTAACAATCGTCATTTAGACCAAAAAAGAAAACAAGGAAACTATATATATAACGATGATCACATTGAGCTCCAAATGTACTAAAAATATTCAATCTATAATTTAAGTTAAAAAAATATAAACCATGTATAATACGATTTAACATAGCCTATGAGCCCATCCATGTAATTTATTATTAGGTACATATGTATCGACCTAGGCATAACATAATTCACTAACACTCTGAGTCCATCTAAGACAATTTTGGTGAGGAATAAAGGTGTCTCTCATGGTGTATTACTAATTGTTTTAACTATATTCAAATTCAATTAATTCTATATAAAAAATACATGTATCTCATAAGGTGTAATATCCATTATCTTACCTATTATCCAATCCATGGTATTCCGTATAAGAAACCAAGGTATCACTCAATGTGTAATATCATTTATATGTCTTATGTGCCCATATAAAGAATCCAATATAAGGTACCAAATTATTTGTTAAGGTAAACTATTTTAAGAAGGTATAATTAATTTTAAAATCAAACATACGCCTTGATAAATATCCATTGTAGTTAGAATTCAAGAAATGCCTGGAATAATTTCATTAAAAAGTTCAATGATAGGGTTAGTGACATGAAAATAAAATTACCACTAATCTAATTCAATTTACACAATTGAAATATTTCATTAACTTAACAATCAATAAGTATGTCAGTTAGGCCAAGTGTGTATATTTTTTAGATCATAACATAGTTCAATTTAATTCCATTTTTCATTATCATTTAAAAGAAATATGTTGGACTAAAGAATATCTATACCATCTGACAACACATTAATTACATTATACAAAAAACAATATTATGTGATGAGGAAGGGATGAGTATTTCATAAATTCCATTTTTCTATTCATTTCCACATTAAATTGATCATTTGGACACTTAAAAGATCACAGATTATCCAAAAACACCTTAGTAGTGTTTTTTTCATAAGGGCAACTGGTCATTAGGGAATATGATCAAACCATAGCATGGGGGAGCTTCTAGTTGTGGTCATCAACCCCTAACCATGTGAATGGGTGTCAAAACATGTATTAACAAAATCTAGGTGATCAATTAGTGATATTTCATTTTAAGAGAAAATTGGGGAATTTCCATTGTATATCACAATGAACAGAATTTATAAATGATGAAGAAAATCCATATTAGACATACCTATTACATAGGAAAGATCACTCATCCATTATTGGGATTTTATTTGATTGGTAATGATAGATATTAAAGAAATATAAAAAATTTATGAAAATAGGGAATATGATCTCCCATTGAAATATCATCCAATATGGGATGATAAACTAAACCAATGAGGTGTAATGTTATAATATCCATTATAAATCCAATATGATTAATTATGGACAAATTATATGATGTATAAAGAATTTCCATCAAACCCAATATTAGGAGTAGTGAGATCTCATGTAGGGTTACTTAATAGAAGAAAAAATGGATAAATAAAGAAGAGAAATGTTAAATTACAAATGGGAAAATAGTAATTTCCATCCCCTTAAATGAGTTTGATGGTTTGGATATATGGTTTGGTTAAAAATTAATAGATATTATGGTGCCACTATCTAAAGAGACACCCCATCACACATCTACGAACATGGTTTGGAAACCATGTGCAAGTTGTGTGATCACCCTCTGTAATTTATTAGAGAGGTTTTAAATGGTTGTACAACCTCATACCCAAATTATAAATATCCTATGAACCTCCCCCATATGGAAAGATGGTTTCTTATGATATGGCGCAAGGTTTAGATAAACTATTTCCTTGAAGAAAATTGGATACACAGTTTATCTCCACAATTATTTCTGACCATGCACCAACCATGAACATTAGGTTGTCTCTCTCATAAATGAGTATTTGATATCCAAAAATCTTGATACTAATATAGGATTATGAGACACACATGGGTCTTAAAATATATCTAAAAATATCCATTTTATGTGTTCCATTAATTTTAATTAGTTTTTAAAGATCAGTTTATGATTTGGACTCACACATAAATGAAAATTTGAATTCCCATTGAAAATTTCAATAGGTCCCAAACACAGGATGTTACAACTTTACAGCCATAGAACATCCCCTCTTCAAGAATCCCCAATATATAAAAAACATCTAATTTCTTAATTGGGTCAATAAATTTTTACTAGAACCACTACATCATGTTTATAAATGCCCAACACACCTCATTGTGTTTTTGTAATCATAAAACACAATAAAATATAAACATCAATAAAATACTCATAACCATCCCCAAAAGACAATGACAATGTTTACCCAAGCCCTTATAAATTGAGATATGATCAAGACATTATCTCATTCATCCCCTAGCAAATGGTTCCCCCCATCATAGGTTTATGTCTTGAGAATACAATTCTATAGGATGGTTCCACCTCCATGAAATTTTTTATTTAGGTAATACCTTAATGTCCCTAACTTAATATAGATCATTTAACATATTTTATTCGAGGAAACCACCCTTGGTCAACGATTTCATTGGTATGATCAAACTCTAATAGACCAAGCTCATTCTGGTCTCACACGATTTTCCATGAAAATCCATGGCCGATATTGAAAGATGAAACATTTCATACCAAGGTAATGATAGATATGAAACCTCACTAAACAAATTAAAATATTATATGTATCTAATGTGGAACTGATCTTATAAGATTATTTCTGAAAAAGAATGGATTTAATAGATAATGTGACACTAAATAATAACATTGAGTATTTTTCACCCTAGCTATATAGATATTATTCTATTCATTCTCATAGAATCCTATACCCAATTATAGATGATATCTCACATCCTAAGCATCTCCCAGTAAAAACCTAATCATTCCAAATAAAAGATATAACAAAAAACACAATCCAAAACCCTTGAATTATCATAATTTCACCAACAACTGATCTAGACATCATGTATGACGGAAAATAAATTGACTTCATATTTCATGGAATCATTTTATAAATTTTTGTTTCAACACTATACAATTGATAAAACAACAACCTATAAGTTCTCCCGGTATAGTTTACATTAATTTACCCACATGATGGTCTCCCAGATCCATGCTTTCAAGAATCCCTTAATAACATGGTCACTCTACTTCCTATATAACCTGTAAAGGTATACTTTAATAATTCACAATCATTTTACAATGTAGTCGTGGACTAACCCATATCAGTTTTTTACCATGACCACATCAGAAATTTTTTACCAATAACGAATTCATTATTTCTAATCCATATACCATTTTTTAACCACCTTTAACATAATGGAACTTCTTAAGATAGTGTGTATGGATTTGGTATCAAACGTCACAATAAGCACCAATAAAATCATTTAAGTTGAAATAATAAAGGTGTCATGCATCTAAAAATTTAATTTCAAATAAAAATAATTTTCTATGATAAATTTTGTCAAAGTAATGAAGGATTAATCAATTATCATCTAGACCGACCATGCTCCAAGTTTATTTAACTAGTTTATATGTTGCATTAAATTGTTCTCACATTCCTAATTTAATCTTATCTTATCACACAACAACCCAATCATCCACGGTATTATATTATTGATCTTAGAGTATTACATTAGTAAAAATTTAAAATAGACATCACTCATCGTGCCTATAATCTCATCTTAATAGTCTATCGGCTTCAGTTCTATGATGGAATTTGCACATCTGGTCTCACTCAATATTTTATCATAATGAATTTACCACTATACAATATTAATCCCTAAATGTAAAATAGGTATTTCTAAATATAATTTAAGTGAAATGTAATTAAATTAGGTTGTTTATACCCACAAGTAATGTAGAAATTATCATTCCAGTTAACTATAATTGAAAAACATAATCTAACCTTAATATAGGGTTATATGCTATCGAGACCATTTCATGGTATTATAAATTACATGTTATTAGCTTAAAAAAAATATAACATTATAAATTATAATATATATGAAATATCATGATCCATTTGTTTGAGAAAATAGTTTTAAAACTATACTTATAATTTTGTTTAACTGACACTAAAAAACATTAGTAAAATTATCTCATAATTTCTTTTTAAACCATTTCATTTATCCATATGTTCTAATAATTATAATCGTTTATGAATATATAACTAAAAATATATAAAAGAAAAATTTAATTAGATTTTGAATATAAATTAATTTAATTGAATCCATATATTTATAAATATCTAATGTTGAATAAAATTATTTACACAATTTTAAGTGGACTATTAAAATAACAGACGACCATAAATTTTATGCCACAACATATAAGTGGATAGAATTTTTTTGTAACAATCCAATTTATCATGAATATCCCCCCACAGGGTCATGTACAAAATCATATATATGTGAATGTAAACCACCCACATCCCATTATACCAACATGGGTTTTGTTATATGGGAAAAATTCATAGTTTTTGCAAGAATATATATATAAATTACAATTTTAATCCCATTTATGTTCAAAACAATAATAGATTATATATCAAAATTTTCAACACAACCTCAATAGGGTTATATCATTGGAACATAATACTAAAACACATCTATAAGTCTTGAGTTCACAAATATGAATTCAATGCTCAGGTTCATTATTCCCATGTGATAGAGGTATAAGACTTTATATAATGAAACTAACACGAAATTTAACAAAAAAATATTTACCTATAAATCAAATTTATTTAAAAACCCAATTTCATTACATATATCAAATTAATATTTTAAAATCATTTAATTTTCTTAGTGAAGGTCAATATGGTTAGATAGAATGCCACCATCAGGATATAATTGGAAAAAAATTTGGTTGATGAAAACACGTTATTCAAATAACCATATATCATAATTACAATGAAACATGCTATCATAGAGAAAAGAATAAATTTTCATAAGTAAATATACTAAATGTGAATGGAATACTGTTATACATGTAAAGAAATCACACAAACATGTATAAAAATAAGAATTATAATGGCATGTGAATCCAATGTTCTTGAAATTATAAATTGACATACTTTAGATTTTTCATAATAGTCTAATTGGTAAAAATCATAAATCAATTTCCATAAGTATATATAAAAATCACTCATTGAGTAATAACAATCATCTGTAATAATTAACATCATGAACAATAGTCTGATCTCAAGTAACATGATCTTTGACCCATGTGTGGGTTTTCCATTCATAAACAGAAGATATTTCTATAGTGTTGTAAAATGTTTAGTCTTTTGGTTACCATTCCAAAATAGTATAATATGGAAAAAATTCTCTCATGACCCTTGTAATGTCCTTGTCCAATCCCAATAAGAAGTATCTTAACTTGAGAGAAAATTTGCCTTATGAATTCAAATCCACACACCATTGTTTTTGGACTAGAATTGAGGGGATGAATGTGGTACATTGGGGAGACTATAACCTCTATATTAGTAATAAACACACCAGATTCATAATAATCTTAATGGGAGTAAGAGATAATAAATATACAAAATCAATAAATAACAGAAACATTGGCTAGTTTAAAATAAATAATCAACCATTCATGGATTTTTTTATTCATAATAGATTAGTCATAATACATCAGGTAATATATACAACTATAAATTACAGAAAAAGAAGTAAATAAATAGAAAACCCAACTCCTATAATTATTACATGTAAATTCTCTACACCAACTCCATATCAACATATAGTCCATAATGAGAAATTGTAAAACAGAATGATTTAGTGTCCTAAAATAGAACTGAGGGTTACATAATATTTCTAAATTATTTCTTGATAGGGTATGAGTAAAACATTGTTGGCTACAAAAAAAGATTCTTATTTATTAGAGTCAAAAAATAGAAAAATGGTCATTAAGTAAGATTAATAAATAATGTAGGGAAATATTCAATAACCACATCATCTTGGGTTATATAAGGGACACTCAATCAACTCAAAAAGTATCATCTTAAGTTGTGATATATTTTAACATTAGAATGGTAAATTATTAGATAATATGCATTGATCCAATCCTAGACATCCATGTGTTAAAATAGTTATTTAGACACATGGATAAAACAAGGAATCTATATATATATGATGATAAAAAATATAACTCTATATGTTGCATGTAAATATTATTTAGTGTTCAAGGAAATAAAAATTGTAACCAATAGTTATATGATTTCACATACCCTTAGAACTCATCCATATAATTCTATATAGGGAACCCATGTATTGACAAAATCATAACATTACTCACATACACTTTTCTCCCATCAAATAAATTTAACATATGGAATAGAAGTGTCAGTTATGGAATATCAAATATAATTTCACTTTCGTTCTAATACTGGTCATTCCACATAAGTAATATAGGTGAAAAACATGGTTTAATATCACTCATCTAACATTTTATCCGATCTATGCTAGTTTGTGTAAATAACCAAGGTGTTTATAAATGAGTAATAACATTTGTATATCCTCCAACATAATCCAAGAAACTCAATATAAGGAAACTAAATATCTATCATCAAATAATATGTTATGAATGTATGTTACATTTAATAATCAATTATAGGATATGATAAGTGTTCTTTCTAGTTTACAATTCATGTTATAGCTTACATCGATCAATTCATATATTCCATGGACGGTCGGGTAATGTAGTGATATCATTCACAATTATCTAATTCAATTTACACAATTCATTTCATTAAATAATTCCATTATAAAATTTTAATTTAAAAATGGATGAATGTACACTATATTCCTTATCACAAAAAATTAGAATTTAATTCCATTAATTCTTATTAATTAAAAAGTTTTCAGTTGGTCCAAAAAATATAAAGACCTCAAGATAATTCATTAATAAAATTTTAAAACATTCACTATTAATTAATGAATATGTTATAGGTATTTCATATATGTAATTTCAAAATTTACTTCTTCTTTAATACGATCATTTGTTTAGTTAAATGATCAAAGGAAATCAAGAAAAAACATAGTGTTGTTTTGTCAATAAGGACAAATGTTAATCAATATATATGATTGAGCCGACCCATAGGAGGGTTCTGGTTGATGTTGTCAATCTATAACAACATGTAAGAGTCATAATTAATGTATTAACATAGTTATGGTGTTCAATATAGTGTATTATATATTTTAAGACCAATTCATATATTATATTCCATAAAAGAACAAAAATTATATATGATGAATATTTAATGAAACATCTATATATATCATACCTTATACATAGGGAACTTCAATAGTTTATTCACATTATTTTGTTTCTGAAATAATGAGAGAAATACATGAAATGGGAAAAAAACTTGAAAATATAGAATATGATAACACATCGAACTAAAATATAATATAGATAGAGAAACTAAAAAATGAGGTATCATAGACTCACTTTTGGCTTTCAAACATGAAAAACATGGCTGAAACCGATTCTAAAAAAGGATATTCATCGAATAATAGAGGAGGGGGGAGCGATCTTAATCAAGGGAACTCTGTGTGAGAAATACATGAGAGAAGATGAGGACAAAAGATAATGGAATAATAAATAATATAGTCATTTCAAACCATTATATTGATATTTATAACATGGATTAACTTGTTCCAATAGCGTGGTGCCACTCTTGAAAGGAACAATCCCCTAAGAAAGTAGGTTTATGGAAAGGAACCCATTAGAAATATAGGTGATCCACCAATTCTATTAATTTTAGAGAAATTTCATGGTTGTGCAGCCTCAGGTTAATAGTAGGACAACCTATGTTCCTCCCCCTCAATGTAGCATAGTTTTCAAGAACATTTCATATATTATAGGAAAATGTATCCCTTAATTAAACATAATGCAGAATTAATCCACCTGACTGGTACTAAACATGTGATTATGGATGTATCTCCATAAATATAGATTTTGAATTCTGATTCTCTTGAAACACAACTGAGATTCTGAGAAACCACTTTGGCTGTAAACCCGGTCTAGTGAAAACAACATTAAGTGTTCCAAAACATGAAATTAAATTCCGGTTGTCATTTTATTATTTGTAATCAAATTGAAATGAAAATATCAAATTCCTTTGAAAATTGAAATTTTTCCAAAACATGGATCATTAAACAAAAAATTAGTATTGGGATTTTCAAACTTTCATATACATAGAAAACTATTTAATATGTAATGTTTAATTATTTTGAGAAAAATTCCATTTATCATTCTTTTATTATAAGTATCAGAATTGGGAGTGATATATTCTTTGCACATGTAAGAGTATATGAGTGACATGAAAAATATTTTCTAATTATATTATGTTACATGAAATAATTTTTGTGAAATTAGGAAATGTCAATAGTTAATATATAAAATATTTGACAATGTGGACTTGTAATGCTATCAGAGAGGTTGTTTACCAGTAATTTATAAAGAAATTATACATATAAATAAGTTAAATTTCTTATGTTTAAGTATTTATAATAATGTTTTTATTAAAAAAAAATCAATTATTATTATTTATAAGTAAAATATTCTCATAATAATGTTCCTGTTGAGGATTTCTCTTATATATATATATTTTGATTTATCAAAGGACTATATAATGAAAAATCACATCTGGAAGTGGAAGATGAGGATGTGGAGAAATATTTAGCTCTAAAATTTCAAAGATTCATAAATCTCAAATTTTTTTTTGGTGAAATAAAGAAACTGTATAAATATAAAATGAACATATCTCATATGTTATAGAAGACATAAAAAATAATTGTGTATGAGAAAATAATAACATAAAATGTTATTTCTAAGACATTATATACACTGGAGAATCTCATAATTCTACTGTGAATGTGATTAATTTTTAGTTAGAAATAAAATACATGTATGTGTCATTAATAGAATATAATTAAATATTCAATAGCATTGAAGATGAGTTATAATAGGATAGTTGAGAGAACTATTTCATTATGTAACTTTTTATATATGTGATACATTCAATGGAGAAAAAACATAGACCCATTATGAATTTTAAATAATCCTAAATAAAATATAATTAGTTGATAAATATATAGTTGGATATATCTTTACTGGATGAATAAATAAAATTCTATATGATTAGATTCAAAAAATGAAGAGTTAATGGAACGAAGAATTGAAATATGTTAAAAATGAGAATATTATTGTAACGTCCCAGCATTTTCATAAATTAAATTGAAATGCATGAAACTTTGTTTTATGTAGATAATTATAACTATCCATAAATTTTTTTTCCACATATATTTTTTGAATTCCAAGAAACAGTCATCTACAATTATGATCAGTAAGTTATTTTGAGTCTGAAAGAACCAACTTGTTTTTTTTGGGGAATGGTAACGTACCCATATGAATATTAATATGAATAGAAATATAATTAGTAATATGAACCTTAAGAAAAGTAAAAAAAATATTATTTTATTTTCTTAATGATCTAAAATAATGAGATGTCGAATAATCATTCAATTTATTAAAAAAAATAGATATAGAATTAAAACTATTATTTTTTAGTAAATTCTGATTTAATTTAAATATTAAATTTATAATATTTAGAAAATTATTTTTTAAAAAATGGATTTTATTTTTGAATTCTACATGTTGAAGAATAGTTATGAGTAATTTTTGGGTTTTTTTTGAAATAGTTGAATTTTTGGGGAATAGTGAAAATATTGTTTGAGTTAAAATTTGTTTAATGTCATCCTTAAAGATGTAATAATTATGTAATAATTCTAGTAGACTATTGTGAAGTAAAAACTGTTATTAGGTTTCCCAAGTGTCCAATACCTTGGAAAATACCGTGGGCATGCCCATCATTTTTCTAATACGACTAATGAGGTGTACCTTGGAAATTAATAAAACATTCCCACACTTTTGCTATAAATACCAACACATTCTTCATTACATTCATTAAAAATTTATCCTAACTTTTATATTCCCTTATTACCTCCCTAAAAGTCCTCTAAAGGTGTCCTCAATCCCCCAAAGACCCATATTTCATGTTTTAGTAGTTACTCTACATGGTAAAAGAATCCACCGCCCTTCCCTTTTTCAAGAATTCATTTTTTGATATTATTTTTATTTTACATTGGATTAATTTGGGATATGTCATTCTATATCTTTATTACACAGACTATTATTTAATAATGATGTGATATTCCTTTTATCTCATCAAAATATATTATGAAATTTTAAACAACGCTGTTAGGCGGCCAAATTTTTGTAAGGGATTTCTCAACTATAATTTTATTTCAAGATTCCATTATTTTAATTTTCTATCCTCACCTCCACTTATCTGAGATGAATGAAAGAACATGTATCTTAAATATTATTTATCTTTTCATTTTTATGGATGCCTTACCATTATATTCCTTCTCCTCTTCCACTTATTCAATAAATTAAAACACCGTTTGTGATATGTCGATTTACCAACATCATGAACGATGTGATTTAAATTTCTTTTAATAATTTCAATATTGGTTAGGAAATCATATTTATGGTTTAAAAAAATTATATTTTATATAGTAAAACTTATATATGTTTCTGGAATAATTTCGTGCACATGTTATTAGTTTATAAAAAAAATTAGTTCTTTACAATCGAAGAATAGAAAATAAAAATAAAAAATTTCAACAATACTTTAACGTATGAATCATACTCATGTCAGAATTTAAAATGAAAAAATTATAATTTAGGATTCAATAAACCTGTAAAAACCACTACATTAAGATTCTGATGTTTCATTTCCAATCAAAATGAATATACATCATGAACAGATCATGGGAATATTGTAAAAGAAGAACCCAATATAATGAAAGGAACAAAAAAATAACAATGAAAGGGTGAAATGATGTAATGAAATGATCATATAAGCTATTATAAAGATTAATATGTTCTTTTAAGATATAAATAACACTATTTTATCCATTATACATGAGTTTTAAACATTATTATGTAATATTAAACTTAGGTAATGGAATTCATAACCCAATTTATATTCATTGGGTTAATCTCCAACTTCATTATTTATGTTGTATTAAAATTGTATGTGCAATAAAATTTGATTATATAATTATAAATAATGAGTATTTGTATTTTATATACTTTTTTAATCCACTCTATTAAGTATCACTTAAATTATATGATATTTTTAAGGGGCTTTTCATTCAAAATCCATTTTATAAATATGTTTTACAAAATTTCAAAATGAACGTTTTAAAGAAATTATTCATGTTGTTTGATTGTGTTCGTGTTCTTGTGAATTTATTACTATAAAGGGTGGTACATATATCTCCTTCCAATGCATTGGGTATGTGTATGATGCATATCGACCATATGGTTACTCCAAGTGTAACTACAATGGTTACACAAATTTTAAGGTATCCATGAGGGTTTGAATTAGAAGATAGCTGATATGGTTACAAGATTATGTAAGCAATTCCCCAAGATACCATTATTGTTCTATTTAGTTTTTTATGTCTTATGGGGATCCCATGTAAATATCATGATTCAAAAAGTATGTGTATATGGGTGACAAATATGACTTTTGAAAATGATTTCATATGTTACAAGTATTCATGGAATAAAGTCTTCTTTCTTTATTTTTATACTCCTGAATGAGATTATTGTTCTCATTCCATGTCTCTAAATGTTTTTCACAGATTATAAGTATGTGTATGAGAATAATGGTATCCACGTTAAATGTTTGAAGAATTTTCAATGAAATCATGGTTAATTTTAAATGTTTTATGTTATGGAAGAAATGAATATAGTTTTAATGGTATCCACTCTATATTAACATGTAATGATATGAATGTATTAGGTCCCAATTCCCTAATTTTATAAACTTGAAAATAACCTCAAGGTTAATGGACGTGATTTGGTGACTATATTAAAGATTATGTGATGTAATGAAACTGGGTCCTTATAGTTGGTATCATAGAATTGTTTAGATAACAATTGCAGTCAACTAATTTTAATAGAATAACTTAAACGAATTTTACTAAATAATTAAATTGAAATGTTATAGAATTTAAAGATTACCATATTTCTCTGACTATGATATGTTTTTTCTGAATTTTTGTCCGTAGAAGAAAATGGGAAGCTGAAGAGGATAGGAACCGACATAATGATATTTTTCTGAATCAGTAGCCCAGAATGGTAGGGATTGGGATCATGTAGTTTGTGACATAAATGGATTATCTATAATATGAAATAAATGGTTGTGATATCCATGAATGAGAAAAACCTTAGGTACTACAACAAAACATAATGATAGAGGAATATTTTATGAGACAACACCCTCTTTCTTTCAATGGATAATCTAACAGAGTAGTGGTAGATAAACTGATTAATGTCATTGAAATTATATTATATGTTATGGGACATTCAAATAATCAAAATTTAAGTCTTCACATTTATATATTTATAGGTGAAGTTGATTATTTGTGGTCAATTGTAATTAATATCATGGATAGAGAAAATATTGATGCCTAAGAGTGGGATTAATTTAAAAGTATTTTACGTTAAAAATATTTTTTTTAAGGTGTTGCACCTTTGGATAGAAAATAAATTCCACAAATTGAAGCAAAAGGAAAAAGATTACATGGCTGTGTATGAAGTGAACATCACTTTACTTGCAATTCATGCTCCAAATATTATTCTGGATATTGATATAAAAATAAAATTCTTTTACTCAGTATTAAAGACTAGGTATCGATGGGAGTTGGCCTCAGGTTAATTCAAAAGTTATGAGAAACTAGTCTGATGTGCTGAGATTGTAGAGATAGAGTTTGCTGATGATCACATACATTTTTTCAATAAGGATAAGAAGTGGTCTAGATGGAAACAAATAGGTAAGAATCAACCAATGAAATTTCATAGTAAGAAAATATAGATTCTATTTTGTGGAAATTATTGTAAAAAGCACCATTGGGAATGCCTTACCAAAATTGGGAAGTGTTTTTGATGTGGTATGTTTAGATAGATGGCCCGAGATTGTAAGGAAAATGATCCTTATACTAATACATATAAGAAACTTTTTAAGTGTTTTAAATGTGGTAAGCTAGGTAATTATGAAAATTCATGCTCAATGAGAGATCTAAATGATTCAAAGAAGCTAGTGTATAAGAAAAATAGAGAAGTGAGATCATTTTTGAGAACGTCAGCTAACGTAAGGCCATCCAATGAAGTTGTATTATGTACATTGTTTGTTTACTCATATTTTGCCAATGATTTTTTGATAGAGTGTCTACACATTCCCTTATTTATGATGAATTTTCTGTTAAATTGGAAATATCACCTCAACAAATGAGACTATATATAATTGTTAAAACATAAGGGGTAAATATTAAAGATAATGGGAATTATAATAATCTTACTATTGTGGCCTATAAAAATAATTTAATGGAAAAAATTGTTTTTTTACCGTTAGTAGAGTTTTATTTCATTTTGGGAATGAATTGTCTTTTTTGTTTTTC
This sequence comes from Viscum album, assembly GCA_963277665.1. Taxonomy (NCBI): domain Eukaryota; kingdom Viridiplantae; phylum Streptophyta; class Magnoliopsida; order Santalales; family Viscaceae; genus Viscum; species Viscum album. The sequence goes on from OY728148.1 coordinate 48,446,704, forward strand.
CTATTTGGAAAGACTTTAGAGATAAATAAGTTGTTTTTTAGAAATAGTTTCAGATTGGAAAAAAGAATGAACCCATACCATTTAAATATATCATGAAACATAGAAACAATTGAAACATGGAAATGAAAACTATCTTACTTGTATTGTTAAAATGGAAATTTATCATATTAATGATGTACCAGTGGTAAATAAATACCATGAATTTCTTCCTGATGAGTTACTGAATTTCATACCTAATCGGGGAGTCGAATTCACAATTGACTTAATCCTTGATGCTAATCCAATTTCAAAACCCCCTATAGAATGACTCAAAAGGAACTTATTGAATTTAAAATTTAGTTGCAAAATTTTCTAGATAAAGTCTCCATTCATCCTTGCACTTCACCATGGGGTGATCCTATTTTTTCGATAAATAAAAAGATGGTTTCATGAGACTTTTCATTTATTATAGATCCTTGAATAACATCACTATTAAAAAAAAGTATCTATTTCCTCATATAGATTACTTATTTGATCTTCTATATGGAGCTCAATAATTTTCCAATATTGACATGATATCCTGATACTGTCAGCTAAAGGAGGATTATGGCATCCCAAAAATAGATTTTTAATAGATATTAGAACTATGAATTTGTTGTTATGTCATATTGGTTAACTAATTCATTTGTTTTATTCATGGATCTTTTAAATAGAATATTTCATGAGTTCTTGGACAAATTTTTGGTTTTGTTTGTTGATGAAATTATGGTATTTTATAAGAGAAAAGAGGATCATGAAAGACATATATGGGTAGTTTTTCCAACCGTAAAGGAAAATAAAGTGTATGGTAAATTCAGCAAGTGAGATTTTTGGTTGAATCTGATTTTGTTTCTTAGGAACATTGTAAATAAGGGTATAATAATAGTTGATATATCTAAAATAAATGTTTTTGATGAATGGACAAGACCCAAAAATGTAACAGAGATTTGTAGTTTAATTGGATTAGCAGGTTTTTACCTAATTTTTTTTTAAAAATTAAACAGTTATCCATTCTTTTAACTAGGTTAACGCGAAATGGGGTTAAATTTATTTGGTTAGAATAATGTGATGTTTTTTAAGAAACTGAATAAGACATTGGTGAATGCTACGGTTTTGGTTGTGCCTCCTGAAATGGTGATTTTTTCATCTACAATGATGCTACATTTATGGGACAAGGTATGATCATGTAATTTCTAATGCGTTAAGAAAACTAAAAACTCAAGAGTTAATTTTTCCAACAGATGATTTGGAATTGGCAGTTGTGGGTTTTGGATTGAAAAATTGAATGCATCATTTATATGGGTATAAATATCAAATATATATTGACTATAAAAGTATGAAGTATATATTCACTCAAAAAAAATTAAACATGAGTCAGAGAAGATGACTTGAACTAATAAAATATTATGATTTTATGATTAATTATCATCGAAGAAATGAAAACAAAGTGTCATATGCCTTGATTTGAAATCAGCATGGATCATTAACCATGTTAAATTTGGAAGATGATACCTTGATTAATTATTTGATGAATTTTTAATATTTGTTTTTGTTGTAGAAAATACCTCTATTTTTTTTTTCAGATTTCGGTGAAGTCGTCATTATCAAAAAAAAATTAAGCAATTGTAGAAGGAAGATCGTGAGATATAGAAAAAGGTATAGTCGGTTAAAAATGTGTATGTTTCCCAAATTTAACCGTGATAAAGATTGTGTTTTCAAATTTATTAAAAGGTTTAGTGTGCCTTGTAATTCCATGTTGATGAAGGAATTGTTATCTAAAGCTTATAGTTTTCCATTTTCTATTCATCCTAGTAGTACTAAAATGTACAGATACTTTCAGGTGTATTACTGGTGGGTTGGAATGAAAAAGGACATTTTTGATTTTACAATGAAATGGTGGACATGTATACCTGATAAAGTAGGACAACTGTTACTAATGGGGATGCTTCAACCTTTTCTAGTGCCATAGTGAAAATGAGAGAATGTGTCCATGGATTTTTTGGTGGGAATACTATATAATTCTCAAGGTAAAAATGTGATTTAGGTTATTATTGATCATCTGAAAAAATAAGCACATTTTATTTCTATTAAAGATACAATGTTTTTAGATAAGATTTCTCGACTGTACCTCCAAGAGATTTCCAGGTTATATTGAGTTGTTCCTTCGACTATATCTGGTCAGGATCCAAGGTTCACTTTTAATTTTTTGGAAGGGCCTTTAAAAGGCATTGGGAACAAAAAGATATGTACAAAATTTCATCTTCGATCATATGGGAAGTTATAACAAACAATTCAGAATTTAGAGTACATCCATTGAGATTGATCAGTAGACTACCATGGAAGTTGAGATCATCAACTTTATTTAGTTGAGTATTCTAATAATATTAGTTTTCATTCCAATATACAGATGGCACCAATTGAGGAATTTTAATGGTTGCGGTGTCGAACTCCAGCATTTTGGGATGAAGTAAGGGAAAGTAAGTTGATGGGACCAGAAATTGTAGAGGAAGTGGCTGAGAAAGTAAAGATGATACAGAAGTACTAAAGGACACCTCAGAGAAGATATAAAAGATATGCAGTTAACATAAGGAAGGAATTCACTTTAGAGGTAGGTGACCATGTTTTCCTTAAAATACCTCCTTGGAAATGTTTGATGCATTTTGGTAAGAAAGGAAACCTATGTCCGTATTTTATTGGTATTTTTCAAAACCTAGATAAAGATGGACTAGTTGCCTACTAAGTATATTTGAATCCAAATTTATCTTAGGTACATAATGTCCATCAATTTTAGATGTTGATAATGACTATTCTAGATTCATCTCATGTCTTAGGCCCAAAAGCTATTCAGCAAGAATAGAACTTTCAATATGAAGATAAACCAGTTAATATTCACGATCAAATCGAATAGGTATTACAGAATATGGAAATCTACCAGGTAAAGGTTTTGTGGATAAAACGTATGGTCAAAGAAGTAACATGGGAGTCTAAATATGTTATGAGTGAAAGGTACCCAAAATTGATTAATAATTAAATAAAATTGTGAGGAAAAAATTTAAAAAATGCAGGGATAATGAAACACCCCAAGGTTTTCTAAAAATAAATTGAAATGCATAAAACATTATTTTAAGTAGATATTTATAACTACCCTTTGAAAATAAATTTTCAACTTCTATATTTTTGAATCTCTATAAATGGTTATCTAAAATTGTGATCAGTAATTTATTTCAACTCTAAAAAATCCAACTTGTTTTATTAGTGAATAGTAATGTACCCTTATAACTAGTTATATGAATAGTAATATGAATATTTCTATGACCATTAGGAAAAGTAAATCATATTATTATTTTATTTTCATAAGGAAATAAGATAATGAGATAATGATTAATTATTCAAGGTGTTAATAAATGAGTTATAGAATTAATTTTTTTTTCAATAAATGATGAGTTTATTTACAAATTAAACTAACAATATATGGATTTTTATTTTAAATAATTTGAGTTCATTTTTTAATTATTCATGTTGAAAAATGGTTAAGGTGATTTTTTTTGATTTTTTTGAAACAGTTGAATTTTCAGTGGATAATAAAAATAAAGATTGACTTTCATTGTGTTTAATCCCATCATTAATGATGTAATAATGATTTAATAGTTATTTTCAACTTGTGTATAATAAAAATTTTATGATATGTCCTATGTGGATAATACCATGGGGAAATTCCATAGGCAAGCTCAGGGTTTTTCTAATACCACTAATGAGGCGTCCCTTGGAAATTAATAAAATATTCACTAACTTTGTCTAAAATACCAAACCATTCCAAATTCCATTCATTCCAAATTCCTTCTAAATTAATCTCAAGTATTCTTAAATATATTTTAGTTCTTTTTAAGGTGTCCTCAGGCCCCAAGGTCCCAACATTCATGTTTTAGGAGTTACTCCACAAGTTAAGGGTATCCACCACCCTTTTCTTTTTCAAGTTTTAATTTTATCTTATTATTTTAATTTTCTATTTCATTATGTTGGGATATTTCATTAGATATATCCCATACATCCCATATTATTTAATAATGATGATATACCCCTTTTATCTCTTCAATATATTTTATGATATTTTAAGCGACGTCGTTAGGATACGAAATTTTCATAAAAAATATCTCATTATTTCTTTTATTTTAAGATTTATTTCTTTTATTTTTCATCCCTCGCCTCCCGATAAACAGGTAGAAATAATGATCTAGTATCTTAAATATTCGATATTTAATCAATTTTATGGATGAAAAACCATTATATTCTTCCTCCCCTTCCACTTATTCAAGAAATTAAAACACCGTCTGTGATGTGTCAATTTACTGACAAAGTGGATAATGTGATTTTGATTTCCTTTATATCATTGAAGACAAATAATTACACCATTATTATGGTGGAAAAAAATTATAATTTATTTATTACAACTTATAGAATTTTTTTGAGTCATTTTGTGCATATTTTATTAATTTATAAAACAAAAATATTTCATTACGGTCGAAGAATCGCCAAAATGACATAAACAAGTATCAATAATGCTTTAACTTATGAATCATCCTCCTATCAGAATTGAAAATGATAAAAGGTATAATTTATGGTTCAAGAAACATTTAAATACCACTCCATTCGAATTTTGTCCTTTCAATTCCAATCGACAAGAATATCCATCCTGAACCGATCATGGAAATCATGTAAAGAAAGAAACCAAAACAATGCATGGAACAAAATACTAACAATTAAAGGGTGGAATGATGTAATGAAATGATCTATAAGATATTTTAAATATTAATATGTTAATTTAAGATATTAATAATAGACTTTTAACCATTATACATGTGTTTTAAACATGTTTGAATACTAACAACCATGAGGTAAGGGAATTCTTAAACCGTTTTTCATTCTTTGTGTTAACATTCTACATCATTATTTACGTGGTATAAATTTTTTTGTGTAGTAACCTTTTATTATATTACGATCAATTATGTGCATTTATAGAGTATATACATATTCTATTTTCTCTATTATGTCCCACTTTGAATTATATGACATTTTTAAATGGATTTTCTTTTAAAATCCTCTTTTAAAATAATGTTTTACCAAATTCAAAATCAATGTTTTTATGATTTTATTCTTGGTGTTTTAATGTGATATATTTATTTAGAATTTTTTATGAGGAATTTTTTAACCTATATCTATTTATTATTAATTAGGTATGTGTTTTTTGGAGGTTAGAAATTTGTTTAATCCAATTGTAACTACAATAGTTACATAACTTTTCAGGTAGCCATGTGGGTTACAAATTATAATGTAGTTGATAGGGTTACAAGATTATGTAAGTAATGCCACATGAAACCTATATGGTTATATTTATCTTGTTATGTTTTTTGGGATCTATGAAAAATATCATGTTTTAAAAATTAAGTATATTTGAGTGAGAATTATGTCTTCTGAAAATGATTTCATTTGTTACAAGTATTTATGGTCTAATGTGTACTTTCCTTTTATTATATCCCTTTTTGAGATTTTTCTGATCATCCAAATTTTCTAAAAAAAAAATCAAAGGTAATATGGATATGTAAAAAAAATAAGGGAGACAAGTTAAATGATTTAATAATTTTCAATGAAATCATTTTTTATTTGAATATTTTATATTATGGATGAAATGAGTATTGTTTTTATAACATACAATTTGTATTAACGTGTAATGTTGTGAAATTTTTATATCCCTATTCTCAAAATCTGAAAACATTAAAATATCATCAATGTAAAAAGATGTGATTTCATTTCTACAATCACAATTATGTAATGTAATGTGGTCGAGTCCTTATAATTACACTCAACCTAATGTTTCATAAATATTATTTCAATTTGAAGTATTATAAATTAACTCATGTTGAGACTTCCAAATAAAATGAGATTAGAAATAATTCCAAGTGTAATTCAAAATATATAAATAATTCTAAGAAGACATTTTATTGATGAAATAATATATTGAAATTATATGAAAATTAATATACTATAAGATCATTAAAACATGTAACCCTTGTTCCTGAATACTATATATAAACTAATAATATTTTAAATGAAATAATAATTTTTTGGGGGAAACATGGTTAGATATGTGTACAAAATAATAATTATAATCACATTATATAATTTTCGGTTGATCTAAATAAATTCAAAAACGAATTTTGAAAACATAAATATCAAATGAAAAAACCATATTATCAAAAAATAGTAATTGGCCTAAGGAATTCAAATTTTCAAACAAAATATTAAATAATGGTTTGAATGATAATTTTTTATTGTTGTTAGGAACTTAGGCATTATGCCATTTACATTTGGCATAATGTGTCAATTTTAGAATCTATAAAAGTCCACTATTAATGGGTGGTTGATATGATTTGAAGAAACATGATAGAAAATGATGTATGATATAAATATAAAGAAAAATCAATCTTTAAAGAATATATTTGAGTTTCCAAAACAATTTTTGGAAAATGTTAACATATGTAGTCACAATAATGATGATTTATGTTATTTTTGAGCCATGATTTATTTATATTTTTTTATAAAGAGATGATTATATAAAATTTTGATGCATTTAAAAAATTTATGAATTTATTCCTTGGGGTGTAGGTGGGAGTTGGTATTCATGAAAATAATGAATCATGATACACCAATTAAGAAAGATAAAATTGATGTCACACTAATTTTTTTTCTCAACGGATGAAGATGTTATAGAATGGAACATTGCAAATTGGCTATAAACACTAGTGTTAGTTGAAGAAATATGATGTAGAAAATGGAAATAATCTCAAAAATAAATAAAATGGCTGATTAGTTTGATGAAAATCATGATAAAAAAACATGAAATATATGAGTGGTTTTTAAAATGTTATCGGTAAAATATTTTTTTAAATGTGTGTGGAAGTTGTAAAATGTTTTTACACCCAACATAAATATTCACTATAACATATCCTATGCAGATGAATTTTTCATAAATTACAGGGATATAACTATATTTTTTATTTAATAAGTGATGTTGTAAAGGTGTATACAAATATGAATAAGACTAAGCTGAACCAAAAGAATGTTTCAAGAGATTTCTAGATCATTTTGAATTTCCTAGGAAGTTTGAGAAAGAAAAAGATAGTGAATCATCATCGCTTACTAGTATAATGAAGTATACTCCCAATATAAAAAAGATTTTTTCACAAAAGAGTATACGACACATAGGGAAAGATATATATATGGAATATTATGGGTGAAAACATGATTAATTCAAAGAATAAAAAACTAGGTTGAATGTAGTTTCTAGTTTGATATCGAAATCATAGCCTTCGTTCTATAACTATGGAGATGATGAGGAAACCCAATTTCTCCCATAAATATTATTATTTTAATATGTTGAGAAATTATGGAATGGAATATATTAATATGGATTCTTAATTAATGTATTATTTAGAAAATTATAAATCACCCATGATGTCATATATTATGGAGTTCTTTATTTTAATTATAGTTAAAATTGTTCTTTGAGTTCTTTATTGAAGAAGAAAAACATGATGTTGACTATAGATTTTTTTCATCCCTCAAAAGGGTTGTATAATAAAATTAATCTTACTTTAGTATACTAAGGGGTACAATAAATAATATTTATTATCTTAGTAGTGATTTATCCTATGATTTAAAAAAATGAAAATTTTAAAATAGAATATTTCCATTAGAGATGTATTTTTGCTTATTATTATTTGAAAAATAATTCTTTATTATAAGGGGTGAAACTGAATATTGTATAAAAAATTAAAATATATTAAAATGGGGAAGTACAATATTTCTCATGAATGTTTTTATTTTTTTTGAAATTAATATGGCATATTTGATTAATTTTATTTATAACCCCGAAAAAAATCTTTTAGTGTTTAGATCATAGAATAGTTAGTTATTTATAGAATTAATGGATATATAGATAAATTTTGATTCATATATTGAAAAAATATCTTTTCAAATTATAGTTTAATTTTAGATCTGTGATATGATTATTTTTATTTCATATTTCTCAAGATAGAAGCACACAATAAGTTTCATAAGTGTATGAAATATTTTTATTAACATTAGGAAAACGAGATGAAAATTTAATCCCATACTTAAATATTTGGTTTAATTATTAATAAGTGAAAAATATAACAGTAAATTTAGTAATGAAATATGTTTTGATGTCAATTCAAAAGGGCTATATTGAATAACCCAATTGGGTTATTGAAGTTGGAAATATATTCATGTTGAATTTTTTTTCATTGTTTTTTGATGATGGATAGTCAGAGGGTTCTAAATGTGATTTTATTTTAATTCATATTAATGAATAATACATGTTCCAATTACATAAGGGGAATACACATTTTTTCAATAATAATTAATTCAATGATAATTTTTTTTGATGTTTTCTATAATTCAAAATTTAATTCTTAAATATGATAAAATGATATTTAAATTGAATTATGAAATAATTTGGCTTACACAGTATTGGTAATAAGATAAAATTCATTTTTAATTTTTTACATAGATTTTACTATGTATATTAGTTTTTCTTTGATTATAAAAATTGTAAAACCACTTAATCCTTAGGATCATACTAATCCTAATCATTTGGTAAGAGGACCTCTAGAAAACAAGTGATTTAGCTCACATATCATGAATAATGATAGGGGTATTACAATGTTCCCATAACAAATTTATATATAGAAATTGGGACATCATTCAAGGTACACCGTGGAAGAGTAGTGAAAGGATAGGTCAATAACAATGTGATTCATGGGAGGAGACTGATATTTTCTTCTAGATAGTCCATGTAGTATTTTGTGAAAATAAATAAATTATTAATATTTTTTAGGAAAAAAGGTGCAAAGAGTTAGGGAGTTGTAAAGAAGAGAAGACCAAGTGAATCACCTCAAATAATATCCATTTATTTTGAAGAAAGTGATTTAGGTAATGAAAAATAAATTCACATATAATCTTATTGAATTCTAGAAGAAAACTAGTATGTAACCTGATTACCTTCATTGTGTGTATGAATCATAGAAGAACATATATTTATTAGTTCATTGAACCTGTAGATGAGGTATGTGACCAACGAAGGAACACTGATATGACCATGTAATGAGTGGAATATAATAATAAAATCATTTTCCACAGTGGATAGAAAGTTATTTTCCCACCTAAACATTTCTAGGCCATCCCACATATCATACTCTTCTTTATAAACAAAACCACCTTCCTCATAATATGATATGATTGGAAAGTGTGCTGAACTAGTAGGATCTTGAATGATAACACCACTATGCATGAATCCATCGAAACATAAACCATAAAAATTATGTTTTGAGAAACTATAAGGTGGTACCCACATGATCTAGTGACAATTAGAGGTGATACACTACCTAAAAATATGGGGATCATGTATGTTTATAATGATTCTGGGGTATGCGTAATTCTCAAAATGTTTACAAATAGGCACAATATAAATCTCCCAATATCATGTTTTAGACACCAGATCCCTACAAGGTCAAAATAAACCTTTATGTAGATCTTTATTCCTTATTTCCTATAAGCACCAAAATAAGGCTTTACGAGGATAACCCTTTACTTCATATTCATACTATATTATTTATCACCATTGAACTAAAAATAGGGAAACATTTCTCTAATAGGACCACGTGACTGGAGTCCTTTAAAATCATCAAAAGTACTTTAAATATCATTTTAAAAATTACTTTTATATATGATTTGGATTGGAGACTACTCATGAGGGTTCCTATGACAAGATTATTTTGATGCCAGTGAAATACCATTGCATTTTATGTCCTCATCTATGGAGAATTCATGGCTTCATATCCACCACACCATAACATTGCATTTGAGAAAGATGTGTTTTCATAATAGAGTACTCCCCCATGTATCGTGAGACACATTATAATGCATGTGCTGGTGATATGCTTTCACTGATATGTCACCCAATGTAGCTCACATGAACTCACAACAATCAGGATTATCATCCATGTGAATGCTGATAAATAACCCACTTTGTATAGAGATTAGGATAGTACAAATGAAATTTAGATAGCTAATGGATTTCTTGAAGGAGATGATTAGGAGAAGGAACCTTGGAAATAAAATCATGTTACTAAACCAGTTAAGGATCTATAAAATAATTTCTTAACATCAAATGATCCAATGAGAATTATCATGAATGACCAAGATGTGTTGGTATATAGATTTCCAAAAATGAGAACCCAATCCCCTTTGGAAGTCTCAATTCCTACCCATATTTATTCATGATTGTTCTTTTCTTGAGTGTTAATCCATTACAAATTTATATTTCATACTATAAATAGTCCTTCAAATATCTCTCAAGTTGATTCCACTATACTTCCAGGACCTAGATAGAAGCACCCACAATGCTTACTGATGATTCCCATCAGATTGAGAATCCCAGATGAATGATGACATGAGTATTTAAATATTTATAATTATTTCCTTGGGAACCATAAAAACCAAGAATAAATGCCTTGGAATAGAAGTGATTATGCAATTGAGAAGATTTATCATCCCACCAAACATGAGAAAAAATGTTTTCCAATTATTTATTATGATATTTATTTCATCAACTAATCAACATAAATTTTATATGTAGGTCCTTTAGGGAGATAGGGGAGCTCTTTGGTAGACCATGGGAAATTGTATTCTCTAAATAATGAGAGAGTCTTTAGTCATCATAGAGATCATATCCTGGCAGTAATACAAAAATTAAATATTTCTCTTCTCTTAGTTAATTTTTATGTTGTTCCATATGAAATATTTTTCCATCACCTTATTAACTCTTTGAAGTTACCTTTTAGATCTGTTCACAAAAAATCATTGTCATTAGAAAACATGATATTCAAAACAATTATATAGCCTCCCCAACTATGAAAATGATGAATATAATAATGATGTAGTCTTAGATACATGAATATTTTAATGACATCCTATATTAAAATAAATAATTTAAGAGAAATTGGGTCCTGGTTCATCATAACCATGATCTTCTTCAAGAATACATAATCCTTTCTAATGTAACATATCACATGAAAAGTTAATTGGATCACCTAAAGAAATTGTCTAAGACATAATCATAGAATCCCATACAACCCATGACATTGAGAGTGATGTTCAACTCATGTATATCATATGATTTATCCATATCATCATTAATAAAAATATATTCTCTATATTATTTTAGGTTGATGTCCCATATCATCTCTTAGGAAATACTTATAGAACCTTAGATAGAGAAACCCCTAATAAACACATGTTTCTCCTAAGATATTTAATGGGGAAGAATACCAACAAGTATTTTATTGGGAACCCTCATAGAAACATTATAGGATATGTTTCACATAATATGGGGTAAAAATATCTAAGATACTAAGGGTTCTTCATTTGTGGGATAAGGACCAGTGTGGTGGAATTTGTCACTCAAGGTAGATGAACACCTTGGAAGAAGTCATGCATCACTCAAATAAGATCATTCATTACCATATCCCATGTAGACTCATGGAAGGAACCATGGACCCCTTCGATTCAACAGAAACTCTTTTGATTGAGGCAATTATTTACTCCAATATATCTCCGTCTTGGGGGACTTGTCCAAGCACCTTATTGTTATAATGAAACACCACACATGGAACATAATCCAAAATAAATGCGTGGATGCTCGAATAAACTTATTTCATGCATATAATATTATCAATAATAAGATATTTAAAATAGGTCTCATCTATAACCCCAAAAACGTCCAGATAATTATTAAATTATCCATATTCTATAGATATATTCAGACAGATTAATATCCTATTCTAATCGACACATGCTTAAAGTTTTGTGGTATTTTAGTCCCCTTTATTGATATAAATATACATTGAATGGGATGTATTCGCTTCCCCTGCTCTAATAAGATCTCTTCCATTTGGATTTTATTATACACAAGGTATTCAAAGAGAAAATCATCTTATTCATTCTCAAAATGGGACTCAGTGAGAACAATCTTCTCCATAAGAAAATCCATGTAAATCCCAATAGATGGTTCTTTGGAATTATTTTTCTAGATGGAACATTTAAAAAAAAATTAATTATATAAAAAAATGGATTTCCAAGTAAGGATTTCTACTATAACGTGTGAACCATAACAATGAAACTATGATATGAGGGCCATCGGTCTGAGAATAAAACCTATCACAACCACATATCCCATCAACCAACATAACACAAAGTGTAGAATAATTTGTTAAATCTAAGGTTATATGAGATATATTAGCATTTGGTTACATTGAGATATATTGTATATTTTCTAAACATCAGTCCAGACTAAACATCTTCTTATCTCTCCAACAGTTGTTACACCATGTCCAACGATCACTAGTGAATCTTATATCCTCCAAACCATCACTATGCATAAAACCTACAAAGTCCTTATTTTCATTAATTAAATACAAACCTTAAATTTTTTGACACATCTAAAAGAATATTAAAATCAACTTGTATAATCATTGGGTAAAATCATGAGTCGATGGATCCAATCTTCAACCCCAACCTCTCCCTTATAAGAGCATCGAACTTTTCATATACAAAAGAGAAAAGTGTGGACATAAAACTAGAAATGGTAATGATATTAATGATCTGTTATAGGTCCGTAACCAAATATAGTATGATAAAAATATTCCAAAATATAAAAATATGGTGGTTTAGAGGATCACCATGAATATAATTTCTACCTCATATTCATCTAGTTCTTCTAGGGATCTTAGAGGCATCATGTTTTTGTTCTAGAACTATGACATGATATATACTATTTTGTCGATTTTTGGAGTAAAAAAATTCTATTCTCACCAAGGACTTGGTATTCAATGTGATGAAAGAAATCATCTATTATGTATAATCCTTCCATAAGAGATTAGAACCAGCAGATAAATAGTCCCTCATTAGAGACCATATAATCTTTTATTAGATTGAGAGTGAGAAGATTCCCCACTAGGAGATGAAATAACCACATGAACTACTACATGAGAACCCTTCACCATTGAATAGATAGTATGGGGAGTCCTCAACACATCAAAGGAGTTTTTGAGAGGAATATAATGGGTACATGAGGAGAATGAATGAATTGTGGTGTACCCATCTCAAAAGGGGTGTAAAACCCATATCTATTTCATGATAAGACATGAATATATGATATTTAGAAGACATTGGTGTTTCACAGTCCATATATATTGGAGTAGAATTATTGGGTAAAAACACCACCACATCCATGCATTATTATTCTTTGACAAGAGGATGTATGTTGTCAATTATGGGAATCCTAGAGGGATGAGTAAAAAACATTAGAGGAGAGGGAAATATAGGAGTTGTTATATAGATAACATTAATATAATTCATAGAAAAAAAGTCTATAAGGCCCTATTGATCATGCCCCTTCCTAATGGTGACCTATAGATCGTGCAAGGAAACTAAGAAATTGACCATCAATGAAAGATGAAACTTACAAAAAGTAGAAAATGAATTCTCTAGGAGATGAATGTCCTTTTGGAATTCAAAATGAATGTAGTGAAGCCCTACATTCATGGATTTTGTGTGAGGGACTCTATACCACAATAGAGAAAAGAGGCAATTAGACATCATATATAAGCCCCATCCATCCCCATCCCACTATAAGTAATTTTCATAATAGGGTTTGAAGTGATCCAAACTGGTGGGCAGTAAACCTTGCTAAATAAAAAAAATCTGAGGTAGTGAACCAAAGCGTTCAATATTGTAATGTAGGGTCCTGATTCCCCAATGTATGCCCTATAAATCTAAGAAGAAACATGTCATATAAGCACAAAAATTGCACTACCAATATGAGATTTATCCAATAGCACTGAGAGGGATGCGAGATAGAATTTTTCTAGATAGGTCCATATTCATGTATATATAGGCTAAACATGAATAAAAACTAAGTGAATTCTCATAAAACCACACAAAAGATCCTAGATAATATTCAATGATTCATTGAATGGAAATGTTGATGAAAGGTATGGGATAAACATGTAGATTTAGCCAAACCATTTCCTGAGGGGATTCCCGAACAGGAGGACCCTCTATGTACAACATGGATTAGGAGAAACTCCATTTTACAAATAAATGAGGTGAGTGTGAATAGTAATTCCAAAATTCCACATGGGATAAATGGAAAATTAATAAATCATTCCAATGAAGAACCAAACCACAATCCAGAGAAGATAAACCCCACGAACTAACGAACTCTTGGATCGTTGGAAGATAGGGAACATCTAAGAAAAATGAAGATACCTATGTCCATTTTTTGATGTATATAACCACATAAAAGGCACCAACAATGAAATTATTTTCTGTAGAACCATCCACATAGAATCGATGCAGGTACTCTGTTGATATTTCAGTATTAAATTTGATGGACTATAGATAGAGACCAAAATGGAGAAACACATTCATCAAATTTCTAGGAGGCCTAGATTTGAAATGTCGGGGTTGAGGCCCCCCATCAAGACAACTCAATGAGAATTCCAAGGTATTTTCAATGAATAACATAGGAGGAGGAAATAGGTTAGCCAATATGGTTGGGATCAACTTAATGATCAAACTTTTTTAAATAAAAGAGGGAACTTGGAGAGTATTCTTTGATCATGGTGAGGAATCCATCATTTTTACCATGGATTGATTTTTCATATTTAGGATGGTGAAGTCAAAAATGATTCAGATGTGGGAAATGGATATGTGAAATATATTACTACATCTATGGAAAATACATAAATTAAAAGATCTATTTGTTTTATTCATTTCAATATATTTGATCATTATTAACATATTCATCCACCCTTATCAGGTAGAGTGTTTTTTACTACCTGAATATTCTTGAACGAGTGTAAGTCTTCATTCCCATGATATTTTTCACATCTTAATACAGAAATGGTGATGATCAAATGAGACTATGAGAATATTCATATTCATAAACAAATGTTTTATTCCACCCATTACAAAGGGAGATCACATTAAATGTTTCACTTGTGAAGATTATGTTTTTCTTTAACAATATAGTATGAGGTGAGATAGTACATGAATAAATGAAGAAATTAACATATGGGGTAAAAGTATCTAAAGATTTTCTATAAATACCAAAAATACCATAAGATGAATGTGTGCAGATATAGATAAGATAAAATAGATTCATTAGGGATCTTAGTATTGAAGGTAATATTTATTATGTTTTTATGTTGTGTTTATTCATTCAATACCACATGATGTCTGATATTTTTAAAAAGTAATTGATTGTATAAATAACATTTATCTATCTTCATGATTAATTTTTAACTATGTTGTAATACATATGATGTGAAATAGCACAACAAATTTGTAGTTACATGAAAAAAATAAGCTCTTATGTATATTTTACACACAAAGTTAATAGAATTGTGGAACATATGTAACCTCAATTAAGTTAACATTATAAGTTACATGAATAAGTTAATATAAATACATAAAGCATAGTGGGTTATATTTGGAAGCAGTAAAACTGTGTGATATAATTGTGTTATGGTTGAGAGTATTTAAAAATAATAATATTTCATGCATGTGATGATATATATGCATGAGGTAACATAGAGAGTCTCCCAGGTTTGAGACTTCAAAATGATGAAGTGAGAAAAATATCTTGATAATGCCAGTAATGAAAGTATATTCTCATAAAAAAAATAATTTTCAGAATATATTCATGAAGAACACACAATATTCATGTGAGGAATTCCTGAAAATATGGTTAGAAATAGTTTTAGAAAAAATATTTGAAGTAAAATTTTGTAAATTGTATGGGAAAATATTAACTTCCAAATGGTCAAAATATTGGGAAAGAGGAAAAATTTAACTGTTTTTAGGGATATTGTTTTTTTCATTATTGTTTTATAGTTAAATAAATATTATGTGATATATTGTAATTAAATAGATGTTTTTATAACCAAGTTGAAAAATGATTTATTAAATGTATTCAATTTTAGTTGAATACATGCAGTTAACGTGTGAAAAGATACTTGGTGATTTGATTATTTATTGAATGGTTTTTCATGAAGTGGATCAAGGATAATATGAAAATTTAATATGTGTGAAGAATTTGTTGATGAAATGATCAAAACATGGTTGGGAAGACCATTTGAAAATTGTGAGGTTTATTTATGAATAACTAGTAATTTTAAGGAGATATATCAAAATGTGGGAGTTATTATAATGAAAAAATATTGGATTCGAATCTAGATATCCTATTGGGTTATGAGTTACTGAAATTATTAGTAATAAGGCATTGTGGGAATTTTTATTTCATCAATTTCAGTATATTTATTGAATTTGGAATAACTTTTCTTTTATAGTAGAGAATATAACTCTCAAAAAATCCAAAACATGATAAGGACATAGCCACCAACATTTTTAGAGAACCTAGTGAAATTAGTATTTACCATATTGTATTTACATTTTTTTTACTTTGGTGTGATTCTATTTTTTAAATATAAATATATATTCATTCTAATCAGTTCTGAGGATTGAATTGGAAAATGTCATAAACATTAAATGTAAAGAAATAATAAAAACATGTATACACTGATTCCATCCCCCAATTAGTTTACCTCAATAATCCAATGAGAACTACATATCGGACATCATATAGATTATCATGTCATGAAATAAATATAATAGTGCACCAAAATAGTATTACCTCATTATAATGATGAATATTATTTATTATATAAAATTATAATTTTTTTTTGGATAGAATACTACTATAATGTATAGTTATATAATTATAATTTTTTCATAATTTTTCGGTATATAATTGTGTATATTGGAAGTATATATATGATGACGTTATTTCCATTGATTAATGAACTATGGAATGTCAAATAAAGAAGAAATTTTCTATTAAAATAAATTTTGGTAAATTTACCTATACTTAAAAATCAAATGAAATTTCCAAATTCTCGTGGTTGAGGAAAAATGTTTCTCTACAAATATTTTATGTTAGGTAATAAATAAAGGTTGGTTTTCATTATCAATTTTGGATAAATTATTTTAGATAAAATTTTCAACATCCTCGATTTATGATAAAAGTTATCAAGTGAATAACTAAAAAAGAAGTTTAAAATTACGATTTTATGTGGTTAAAAATAGTTTCTATAATATATATTTTGGAATATACCTTAACCTTTTTATTTCCAAACGAATAATTCGAAATTTTGATGTTAATGATAAGATTTTAATCTATTTATTCTCAAGTATTTAATATAATATTTTATCCTATGTCTTGATTTTTCATTGATATTGTGGAGAAAGGAAGACGGTGAGATAAAAAAAATACAATGATTGATATATTTTTAAGCAGTTATATGTCACATATTTTTTTGAAAATAAATTTTAGGGAATCATTTAAAACATTCAAATCTATGAGATTATTGTACACAAGAGTAATGCGTGTGTTATTTTCATGTTATTTTTCTTTTGGTTTTATTTAAATTTATTTTTCAAAATTGTAATACTTTTTTAATATCATTAACATTGAAGATCATTTTTGTAAAAGTACAATTTTTTTGAAATATATGGTTTGAAGATAAACTGAATTGGTTGTTTGGATGTGTATATTAGTTACTCTTATAGAAATAATTAATATTTTTCTAAATTATTCTACATTCATAAATAATGTTCTTTCACATAGACATAAAATGATTCAACGGTGATAAATTTCTATGTCCAGTATTCATTTATGGTCATTGGTTTACCAAAGAAATCTAAAGGCCTATTTTTATGGATTTTGATGTTTTTTGAAAGTATAGGTGGATAATAAATGATTATTTTATAATGGGGATGTTATTAGTAGAAAATATATACAATTATTACGATACTAGTTCCAATTATGTAATCTATTATGGTTAATATAAGAACAATTTTCAAAAGTATATGAATTACAATATTTTGGAATTCATGAATGATATTTTTATTTTTTTCAGTATAAAAGAGTTGTGATTCTGTTGAATTTTTTAATAATGGAGTAATTAATTTCACAGTGATCATAGACTATAATGTTATTTTCATATTATAATAGATAAATTCATCACATATTAATGATATATGGGACAACCCACATTGTTTGGATTTGATTTAAATTTTATTTATCAAAATAATGTGGGTTTATAATTTTAATTTGGATTTTTTATTTCACTTTGATGTTCACAGTAATTGTATAATGGTTGGGGATTATAATATTGATGATATTCTATCATATACAGTTGGATAATTATGTTGTTTATCATGATATAGTACAATTAAATAAATTTTATTTACTGAAACATGTGTTTTTAATTGGTTGTATTAACAGTTAGTAAATGATATACTTTTTTAAACAACATTTATTACATAAATAAAAATCAATATATTCAGATTGTTTTGAAGTGGGGAATTTCATTTTTTTAATGACGTGGATTCATAACCATTAAATCAACTTTTTATATATACCATATTTATAGTAAAATATTATGTTGATATTGATCCAATATCATAGATTTAAATATTGAATATAAAAATAAAACATGTTATTATATTTTAATTTAAAAAATTATATTTCCTATAATAGAATAATTGGGCCAGACTATTTTGTTAGTATGTGTGAGTATTTTTGATAAAATAAATGGAATATGATAGATAATAAAGAATAATAATAAATTTATAAATAAAATGAATTGGTGAATATCATCATCTATAGAATTAATTAAGTTGATAAATATTTATTTTGATGGTTAAATTTTCTAATGAAGTAAATGTTGACTACATCAGTACATACATTGGTGTTATGGAAATATTCTACTCTGTTAATGATTTCATAAATTTTAATTCATCATGATATCTCAGAGATGTGGTGATGAATATATCAGGATATTTATGGTTTATTTCATTCACTATATGATAATAAAATCTTTATACGATTATGTGAATAGGTGGTAATTTTAGTCCATAAAAATTATTATTTTTAGTTTAATGGGTGAAGACTCATTTTATTTCATTTCTGATGATATGAATTTTTTGTGTGGGATCAAATTATATCAGGGGGGATAGATTTAAAAATAATATGTTTTTAAAAATAGTCCATATCTTCTATCTACATGGGTTAGTGTATTTTGAGATCAAACATTTTTAGTATCATGAAAATTATATATACAATGGTATTAAAAAGTTTTCACAATTTTTGTTTATTATTTAAAATAATTGTTTATTATTTATTTTATTATAATAATTATAATTATTTATTGAACATATTTTTATGGAAAACAATCAATATAAATGTTCATCATAACCAAATATTGGTTGTTAATTAGTGGATGGAAAAAACAATTATTCACTAATTCACCCACATTAAACTCTCAATGAATCCTTGAAGATTTAAATAGCTATTTGAATGTAGTTATCATCAATGAAAACTAATTTGGTGAAAATTGGTTATACTTGATAGTCATATTCATTAATTTTATGATTACCAAAATCTAAATGAAATAAAATAATTATGACCATTTTAGGTTCAAATCTTATCATCTATATGCATCCCAATTCATATCATTTGTAGGATCAATGATAAATTGGTGAAATTTACTTATATTTTTGGTTAACACTTTTACTATTCTAGAACACATATACTTTGATTTTTTTGTATATCAGTCTATAAAAAATTAATATAACACCCAGAACCTAGTATGTGACTAAGTTTAAATGTAAATTGCATAATATTGTCATAAACCAAACCACAAGGGATTGCATGGTTAGTGGAATGCTGGGACCGCACAACCTTGAGTGTTCTTCCAATAAGAAAGGGGTTGGTGACAAGATCCAAGAAGGTATAAATGAAAAAAGTGTGATTTTCTAATGTTCCTGTATGCACAAACTCAACCATCTCCATTAAAATTTAATTAAGTATAAAAAAGATTTTAACACCTTGATTAAACCATGCATGAAATAAACCCTTTGATAATAGAATTTTTTTAACAATATAATCCAAAAAAAATAAAATCCCAACTTGGAATATTGTCCTAAAAAGTGAAAAAATTGGATGAAATAAAATCTTAGAGATCTCGTCCCTAGATCTCCAATTTTTGACCACTATACATGGTCAGTGACAAAGTATCCCTAAGATCATCAAAATTCACAATGATATTTCCGTAACACTACTGAAATTTTGTTTATTTATGATTGGTGTTCATCTATAATACACTGTAGACAAAATGAAATTTTATTTGTGGTTAACTGTGAAGGACCATCGCAAATAATAATTAATTGCATTGGAGGAATAATCTACCATAAATAAGTAATATAAAATTTTAAAATAAATAATTTCAATGGATTATCAAAAACTTTATTTGCGACGGAATATACATATGTCAAAATTATAGTATTTTAAAATAAATAACCAAATTATAAAAAAAATATAAATTAAAATGAAATAAAAAAATAAAACATAAATAAAAATTTTAATAACATAAATATATTGACAAATAATCAACTGTCATCAGGTGGAGAAGGGCCACTCAAAGGGATAGTTGGAGAAAAATCTACAAAAATTCCATGTTGGAGTTTCCACATATAATAAATTGTCTTATATTCTCCAAGACACTTCTAATAAGGCTCCTACTCCATATCATTCTGCATATTCTTTTTCATCTCATCCTCGGATCCCATCCTATCCTTATACTGTGCACCAAATGATGATATCGATGAGGAATCTTCATTTTCTCCAATTATTCTCATTTATTCCATCACATATGTACTATAATAACTTGTAGGGGTGATTCGAGAACCAATACCAATCACCAGACCTTTCTTGACACCATGCAATGTCACTTGTATCCAAGACCTCTCATCGAACAATGAATAAATAGTGACATCATGTTCACTCTTTTCTTGAATCTGATGTGAATGAGATGTCATTTCCGAATATGATTTAATTTAAATACATTGAAAATTTAGAGAAAAAAATATAATTAATATCAATAAAATTTATAAAAAAAATCTAACCACAATAAGGAGATGTTGTTCACCTACAACTTATCATGTATAATGATAAGTATACATCTCCTTATAAACATCAAATGTCATAATATATGGATCAACAGAGTCCTATATAATATATCATACATATTTTAGTTAAAGTATATATACATTAATAAATAATTTCACTTACCATATGGCATGTAAGTATGCAAAATGAATGACTTCTGGCCCTATGAGTGACTTTTTCCCTACCATGGCTTTGATGTCCAATCGATGACCTCCTTCTAAAGGTCACTTCTAGCTAAAAATAGCATAAATGATCATATACTTGACCTGTGATATAGTCACGTTGATGAGAGATGCAAGACAAGCTAAAAATAGTAGCAAAATCATTATACATATCTCACATTTTGTTATTTTTTTAGAAATTAATGAAAGATATCATGTATTCCATGCCTTTAGGATTGGACCTCTTAGGCTTTCTGGAATCTGGGAAAATAAATTCTGTAGGATATTTTCAAAGAAATTTAGTTAATAAAATATATTTTTAGAATTATATATTATTTATTGTCATAAAATCCAATGATCAAACATCTGGTTACACATGAAGATGGGATCCAGGTCCCATGACACCCATGACTCGAATGAATTATTTCGTCGAATCATATCAGCCATCGCAAAAACTAATATTAAAAAACAATGTAAATAAAATAACTAATTATAAAATTAATTCTAAAATTATTAAATAATGATAATATAAAATAAATATCTTAAACAATTTAACATACCACTGTAAATGAGCATCAAAATCCACAGATGATCATCTATCTCCAATTGGATCCAGAACCATCAATTGAACAAGGCCATACCCATCATAATAAGAACAACTACATGAGGATCAGCTGAACCAATCTCATCAAAATTATCTATATAATTAGTGATATAATGAAATAGTTTGTCATGGTCATCTCCATATATTTGTAAAAACTATGCATACATGTATGTTATTTTTATTAAAAATACCAAATATAGAAACTTAATAAGTAATAAATTAAAATAATATTACAAGTAACATATTGTTAATATAAATATCAGATATAAAAAAGAATATTATAATTACCTATGACAAAAGGCTAATATATAATATAACCATCTTTATCTTCATCAATATTTTGAACAAGATCTATATATTCACCCTTATCATCAGCATCATCAAATTCTATATGAATTTTAGTTTTCTTATCCCTTATTACTTCATCAAAATCTTTTATATCATCAACCATTAACTATGGGGATGTCTTCATCAATATTTATATGTTTTGGGTAATAGATATATTTTTGGGATGTTTTATAATAAATTTCAATAACTTCCACTTCCATGTAACTATTTTTATTTTCAATAAAATTATTTTCATGTGATATCATTTATATTACACTCCACCAGTCCTTTAAATCACTCAAATCAATAGAATAACATTCATAATAAACACGATGTGCATTATATTACAACATAAACACTTCATTTTATAAAAGAAAACTATTATATTTAATTTCAATAACTCCATGTCATGGATGGACTCACAACTCTCAATTTGTACCAAACTTGTGACATTTAAACATTGTTACATAATTTGGTACTAGATAACAAAACTCAGTTATTTCATCCAACATACCAAAAAATTCAACATCTCTTTCTCTATAATGGTATCTATTCAATAAAAAAAATATTAAATGATTTTTAGGGATCACCATATATGTGTGTTTGAAATTAATATCTATTAACCACATACCCATTATATGATTTTACAAATTTCGTTGAATGGTTTATGAGCACACATAATCGATTATAAAATTTATTTTCATGTTGTGTTTCATGTAAACAAATAAAAATAATTAATAATAGATATAATTGAAAAATTGATTTATTATTCCATTGAAAGAAACCTGTCATTCAAGTCTTTGAAAAAAATATAATTTTTTTTGTTGACATTCCTCAACAGTTTCATATGAGTTTTTTATTAATTTTTTATTGATATGGTCATCATAGTGACAAAAAAAGTAAAGAAAAATAAAGTTAAATTTTATAAATATTTATGAATAAAAATAATAAAATAGTACATATTATCAAAATAAATTGATTTCTTCCCAATTCCACAGAACATATGTACATGTTATGTGAATATATTTATATGTAATCTATTGTTTTTTATTACAAAAAAAATCCACGATCGGGCTGATTAAAAACAGAAAATTAATAGTCTATGAAAACATTATAATTTTCCTCATTTCAACTCCAGTGATTATGTTTTGATGGATATTATAACAGAAATTAATTAGATTAAAAAAATTAAAATTCATCTTGAAAGTATGCTTCTGTATTCATCCATTCAACAGTTTTTTTTGTTATATACTTTTTTCATTGATTTTTTCATACATCTCCCTAATGGATATTCCTATTTCTGAAATAATGATACAAATCAGAAGCATAACGTTCTTCTACCTAGAAATATCTAATTTATTGATATATTAATAAATGGTGTTATTTATTATGTGAGTAATAAGATTTTGGATTCATTAATTTGTGTGTTATTTAATCATCGTATATTTGAATTTAAAGATTTATGAAAATCATTGAAATATCAAACCAAGAAATTACATTATCTTTGTTCTTACCTTATTTTTCTAGCATGGTAACAAATATCTTATGAAAAATATTCATCTCAATATGAATTACATCTAACTGGTGATGAACCAACAAATCCAACCAATATGAAAGATACCGAAATGAAAACATCATTACCAATTATGATCTATCCCAAAACAATTTATTTGATTCGCATTTATGGATGGACTGAAAGTAATAAGGTGGAATTTAGAGATAATGAATTTTACATGATTAAGTGAGAGCACTACTGGAGGTTCATCTATTTCAATACAGCATTGGTAAATATTTTTTGATTCTTTAAAAAAAATGATCCGTAGGGAGAAATATATGATGAGAGTCAAAATAATTATAATTTCTGTCAATACAATGCATAAATTATTTGTTCTCAGTCATGAAGTTGATATATGATTTTAGACCATGTGTTCTCTATCTTAATATCATACCATACATTGAAAGTATTTGATTAATCATATTAATCCCTTAATCAATTGAAAATTTAGATATATTACCATATCAAATGTTGTCAGATCATTATTCCCTGATGAAAGTAACTCAGTAATTATTGGATACAAATTAACATCAATATTCTACATTACATTACCTTGATTTAATGGTATCAAATATTTTTATGGTACCTTCATCAACATCCATGGAGGTATGTAGTATGGTGTAATGAAAAATGAAAAAAAATATATTGACTGTTGTAAGCACCAAATGGGAAAAAACAATCAGTAGAAAGGTACAATATTATGTTATGAGGTTCATAAGAAAAATCAAGATTAGTGTGATCATTGAATTTACATGAATCACCATCACATGGATGGTATAATCATTCACTGAAAGAAAAAAAAGATTTATTCCTTTTCATCAATCCAACTGTGTTGAGAGACATAATTAAATTATGTAAATTAGGTGTAATTGAAAAATCCATGATCTGTTTCACAAGACCTATAGAAATTCCCCATTGATCTTATTTATACCATAAATCTTTACATATTGGAAAATTAGTTAGTGATTCATAATCCCTTTAATATAATATGTGGTCTTTTTAGCATTCATAAATTTTCTGACAAATAAGACCCAAATTATGAACCAACCTCTTATATTCATTGAAACATTCAGGTAATGTATTTAAATATGGATATGATAAATTAACCCATGATAATGTCTGATCGAAACATATATTTTACATTCCAAAATCTGATTTAATAGCCATAATATTTTGTAATATATTCATGTTTTCTCATCTGGAATCTTGGATAAAAGGCCTCATTAAAAGATTTAATTTTTTTTAAAAAAAATAAGGCTATGACTCTAGATTTTTAATATAATTTGGATTTATTATTTCAGGAATTGATGGACTAGTTACCTCAAGGAATAAAATCTAAAATGATGGATGTAGTACCCATAAATATGAATTTTTTTGAATTATTTTCACAATGTTGACCCCAAAAAATAAAATATCATTTAATAAAAAATGAAAAGGTTGAAATCCAAAATTTTCAGACATTTTTAATCACATATTAACAAATTTTTTACATGAACATTTAATTATTCCCATAGAAAAAAAATTAGAATTTGATGACGATAATGATATAAAAGTTTCAACACCTTCGTTGTGGAAAATATTTAAACAAGATAGTTATGATATGTTGTGATGATTTATGAAATCATGATCTCATAATAGAAACTTGTGTCTACATCATTAGTCCATTGTTATCTAAAAAACCACAAAAATAAGAATAATTATTACTGATCACTTTGACAATTTAAAATTTTTTATTATATTTTTACACATCGAAATATTCTATGGAATATGATGAGAGTGAGTTGTTGGGTTATCACTAGATTACAAGTTCCACAGAGGGTCTATCAATATTGAATAAAAAATACTAAATAAATAATATAATAAATTTTTAATTTTATCAAAATAATGGAATATCTCTTAAACAATATCTCATATGAGAAATCAAATACCACATTTGGACCCGAGATGTGAGGTTTATCCGAGACTCAACATAACATTTGTGAGCATTGGGTGTTTAGTAACATTATATGCAAGAGTAATTTATTTAAATTTTTTATTATAATTTTTTATTAAAATGTAATGTATCATTAAAATCATTTTTTCGTATGAAAAATTGGATATAACCATTTCTCTAGGATGTGGGGTACATCCAAGACTTGATATCATAGTTGTGGGCTTTTGGTGTTTATTATCATTGCACATAAGGGTAGTTAATTTAATATTTTTGTTAATTTTTTTTATTTAATATTAATGTACCTTTTATATTGTTTATTGAAGGAAAAATCAGAGATCATTGTTGGGTCCTGGATGTTGAGTTTACCCCATGCATAATAAAACATTTTTGAGCATCAGGTGTTTAGTTACATTGCAAGTGAGGGTATCATTTTAAGTATTTTCGTAATATTATTTATATAATATATATTATAATATAAATAGAAATTATTAATACGAAATTTTTATATAAAAAACATTTATATGAAATGATTATTAATAAATTAATATTTAATATACATGTTTCTATTTATTATAAATAATGAACTGATTAGTATTAATTTTGTAATGGTTATTATTACAAATTATGCAATGATTATTAATAATTATTACAAATTATTATAAAATTAGTAATTATTATTATGTAATGTATATTATTAATTATATAAATTATTATAAACCATGTAATTATTTTATATATATATATAACAATTTCTAAAAATATCATTACTATTATATTATTATAATTTTATTATGTAATGATTTTTATTATTCAAATTTGGAAAAATATATAAATTATTATAAATAATGTAATGATTATTTTTAGTTTATTTAAATTAATATAATTTCTTTAATAATTTCTATATTTTTAAAAATTTATTAATTACAATAAATACATCAATTATATTATAACTTTAACTTTAAAAATATATACAATTGTCAAATCTATATATTCATATATATGTATATAAAAATACATATTATAAATAATTTTACTTATAGTTAATTTTGATTATAAATAAATTTAATTATCATAAATAATTAATTTATTTAAATAATTTAAAAATAATTTTATGATCACATTTTTCATGAAAATTTTATTTCAAATAATAATTAAATTTAACTATTAATTATTGAACTAATTATATATTTCCTAGATGCATTATAATATTTTTGTGAAATGAGTGTTCATACAATGTTTATGAAAAATATTTATAGTAATTATTCTAATTAATATTACATTTATTAGAATTATCATCTATTTCTAATATTTTTAAATTATATAATAATTTTCATAAAAATGTATTTAATTATTTATTAATTATCACAAATATTTACAATAAATTAATAATAGAGACTAAATAATTAGTAAAAAATATAAAGTATTTAATTTTTTAAATTATAATATAATTTATTATTAAATTTTTAATAATTAATATTTTTTGAATTTCTAATAATTCTTTGAATTATATATATATATTTTTTAAAAAGTACAATAATTTAATCTAACTAATATTTCCAATGTTATTATTAAATATTATCTATTTGATATAATAATTATTATTCATTAAAATAATTTTTTAAAGCTGTTGAAAAAAAATATCTTCTAAATATTTTTTTATTATAATATATTATTTAAATTAATTTTATCTTCGTTATTAAAAATGAATAATTTCTATTTATTCGATATATTATATACATATATTACATAACTTCTTAATCAAATATATTATCATAAAATTTATTATTACTCTTTTTAAGAAAAATAATACAAAAAATATTTGGACATACGTACAAATGCATGCACAAAAAAATATGGAAACAGGACCTAGAAAAACGATTACCAAAAAACAATAAGCAATAAAGAATAGGTAAAATGATAATTAGAATCCAAAACCCTAAAAAAATTAAAATAAACCTAGTTGTTGATGAAAAAAATATATTTACAAATGATTAAAAACATCTATGATATTTCTATAATCATTATATTTCAAATAATACTATACAATTACAAATTTTCAGCAACCCTAAACACTAAAAAAATAGTCTATAAAATTTAAAGATAAAAAATGTGGCAAATAATATATATCATTTCAATGTATATTGTGAATAAATAAGACACAAATATATAGAATTAGAAACATATATTATTACTACGTGTCAACTATATTATATGAATTGGTAAAATATCTAATCATAGTATTTTCCACACCGATATTTACAACATTTAACCAAAAACATACAAAAAAAGAAGGAGGATATTAGCAGAGTCCAAAACATGTAGAACTGAGGTAAAATGAACCAAAAATCAGAATAAATGATCCTTTTTTGGATAGCACAGAATGGGATAGCTAGTGGAGTTCTGTTTCAGCAGTTTGAGAGTGGGGAGAAGAACTTAGTGGAAGAAGAAAGAGGGGTGAATGCTTTTAAATTGGTTGATATTTTGGGCAGAAATAATTTTGAAAAAAATTAATTTTGACACAAATATATTTATCTGTTATGATTATTTTCGTCATACATTGAATTCCATCACAAATAATGAATTATTACAATAAAATATTACATTAATCATAAATATTCCATCCAAAAAAATTATTTCTGATCGGGGATTTTTCTGTCGCAAGTGGTCCGTCGAAAATATCATAAATTTTAGTACTATAATCAACATAATACAAAAAAATGTATGTTAAAATCCCATGAATGGGTGAGTATAGAAATAACCAATATGAATCCATCAAAACCGATGTGGGGGAAAAGGAAGGATAAAATAGAAGTCAAACTC
Organism: Viscum album; assembly: GCA_963277665.1. NCBI lineage: Eukaryota > Viridiplantae > Streptophyta > Magnoliopsida > Santalales > Viscaceae > Viscum > Viscum album. The sequence goes on from OY728148.1 coordinate 48,475,333, forward strand.
AACAAAAACCAATAGAAATATAAGAAACTAATTAATACATATATATAAACATATAAATAATCATTACTAGAGTCCAAGGGGATCACTATGCCATATCATATCGAAAGTTGATGAATTTGTCTTTAGCTCCAAAATTACATCGTCAATTCCCAACAACAAACACAACCTCACCATCATATAAGTGTAGGGGCCCGCTCCTCTCTAGAAGACTTCATAGTCATGGTAGCCTTAACATTTTTGGAGGACCCAAATTCCGCTGAAGCTTGAATATGAATGAATAAAAATTTATAGATAAAGGAAACATTCCTATAATAGGAGATATTTTTTTCAATATATATAATAACTATTGGGGACCCACACCCTGGTATGACATTAACTTTCTATCCCCAAAATGACTATGATAATACTTACCTCACCCCTACTGGCATCGACCATCTCCTTAAGTAAAATCAAACTTGTAACTCCTTGTACATATCTCATATTCCACAACAATGGAAACCATCATGTTCTACATTGAAAAAACACATTATAGACTAATCATATTGAAAAATCTACATCTCAAATAAGTAGATGAATGGATAATAAATTACTATAAGGAATACACAGTGTGAATGGGATTCAATCTATGTCTGAAACTACCTCATTACCCATTCATGTTCACATATATATATATATATATGTATTGTGATGACATGTCATACTATACAAAATTTATTGTTCATACATGGTGTGTCAAGTTCAGTTCAGGCCTTCCTATATACAGCTGGAAATGCTTATTCACTTCAATCCATGCCTATAGCTCCCCCAGATTCATGTACATAACCCTTTAGTAATATATTTTACGTATATATTATGTTTGGGATAATATTCTTTCTTTTCATATGTGTTTTAGAATTCATAGGATGAATTGTTTTTGTTTCATATTATGAGAATTTTTAGTTGAATCCATGAAAAACATCTCGGATACAATATAATGGATTATAGAGTGAATAAAAATGGTTCACGGTTAGAACATGGTTTGGTTAACTACATGGATACTATAGAGAAAACATTTACTTTGGGATATAGGGGGAATACACATTAAGAAAACGGTTTGAATATCCATGTTAGGTTTGGTTTGAGACAATAGTCCATGTACTATTAGTAAACAATATGCATAAAAGTTAACACTAAATGTGCATTATGAAATTTAAGATGTGAAAAATTTGGATCTAACTTAGTTTAGATACATCATTAATTTCTCCCTACTATAGTCATAACAAAAAATACAATTCTTATAATTGATTTATAGATTATACAAATGGATATGAGAGAATGTTTAAGTAATAAAATCTCCATTAGAGATCCTGTATTTCTTTTAATAGATTTTTCTTTATCATTTTCCATATATCTCATCATTAGCTCTCTCTCTCTCAGAAAATGAGATCTAGTATAAGGGGGATTTATCAAGATTTTATTGGATTTGGTGATGATATAATGTTTATTTGTTTAAATGTAACAAGATCTATGTTTACATTTAGAAGAACTAAGATGACTTACTAATTTTTTTCATTCGGTGTTTTCACTAATTTTTGGGAGTTATATGGCTTCTCTCTTGACTTTTATTAATTAGAACATGATGATTTTTTTTGAAATAAATATAATTTCTTGAAACTGTTGTGAAATACATAATTTTTAGATAGAAGCCTCTTTTTTTATGTTTTCTAGTAAATTGTTGGAATTATTTGGTTTTTAGGAAATGGATTTTTGTTCATTATTTTGAAATTATTTTATTAAAATTATTTTTAATTTTTATACACTAATAAGGATAAAAAAAAAATTATCAATGAAATAATTACTTTATTGTAATCGATTGTTATAGTTGGTTTGGAATGGTATTTTTATTTCTTGGTTTTCATGAGGCCAATTGGATTATACGTCACCCTCTTGAAGGGGCATGTGCCATTGGGGAACTAGATATTGGTTACCTTGTGAATATTTTGTAGACCAATTTTAAATCAATCATTATCATGGAACTGTGAAATGAGAATACATGTGTGGATGTGTGGATGAGTATAATCAGTTTGAAAGAAGAAATTGGAAAATTTTATAATGTCTTGTTTTATTTCATTCACTAGAAAAAAATTTTACGACGGAAAATTGTTTTTTCTTGGAATGATTTTTGTTTTTTGATATAAAACATTTTATATTGTTTTATGATATTTAATATAAATGTTATAATATATTTTATCCCAGTTTCATATGTTGGGAATTCATTGGGGAAATCCTCTGGTGTTTATACTCACCCCCTTCCTGGGAAATGATTTTTTATATGTCATATATCAATACATAACTAAAGGCAATGAATTATAGTTATTTAGTGATTCTTCTGGATTCCTACAGTTGGGTATGCAGATTTAGAGCACCAAGCTAATTGGGAGTTGTTGGTTGATTTATTTTTATTCTTTGAATTTTGTTGGTTTATTTTCCTCTTTTACATTGAAATTTTTATGGTTTTGGTTGTATATTGAGATTTATTTTCTTTAGATGATGAATCATATTTTTGATTTTTTAGTTAGTTTATTATTGTGTGGTTGATTTATTTTCTTAGAGAAAATAATCCACCACTTTTTTACAAGTCCCTTGAAATTTATTTCAATTCGTTGGTTTCTTGGGGATGCCACTAAAGTATAGTAATATTTGATACATCTTCCCAATACAATGGATAAGGGGAGGAATGTTACAGTTCATGTTTACCTGGTTCAATGCCATGACATGCCCTAATGTCATCCCATGACCATTTACTTCTAGAGTTCACATTGTATTGTCCCACACTTGGTATTGGGAACGTGGAGAATGAACATGACCAAAAATATAGTGTAGGTTCACATGACATGTGGAACCAGCCACACAATATGTAAACTTTTACTTTGCTAGAAACCCTTACCTTAGTAAAATGAGAATAACACACAACATTCTCTTATAAATTACATAGTGTCTAGTCTTGTTTTTCAAAAAAAACCAAAAAATATTCACCCGACTCCCTGATCTACTTATTCAAACACAAATCCCATTATTTTACCAACTAATTTCGATGTAATTCACTACATTCATCATTTCTCAACCTTCATTCATTCTATAATGGGTTGTGAGTATCCACTCAATGTCTCCACATGTCTCATGTGCATCAAGTAACCCATTGCAACTAATGAATCTCATAACTATAAAGTATCACCTACAATGTGTCCCAATCCACACAAAAAACACAAGTCCATTAATAATTAATATATTCACTATGAATACTATTCTCTTATCACACTCAAACACTCCCTAAAATTGAATAATCATTACCATGTAGGACATTGGTGAAGTACATGAATGATGGGATGTGGAAACTCATAAGAGAGAAGGTGTAACCACTGTTGACAGGGATATTTCAACCAACAATCATGAAAATGTAATATCTCTGGTGGTAAAAATGAATTATAAGAATAAATTAAATTAAAGAATATTAACATGGTTATCAAGATCATGAAAAGGATGTATAATCAATAATAAAAAATAAAATTGATAAAATCCATTCTTTAAAAATTTATTCATGTTCGTGGAAACCAAAATTGATTATTAATACTTCAATTTGGATCAATTTTTGGGGTATCATTCATTTTCAATTGAAGGATAATTCCCACTGTGGTCATTGGCATTCGATCAACCTCAATCCAATCACCTTTCACCCTCCGATGAAATCCGCTAACGATGAATGTTCTAAGATCATATTAGTCCGACCAAGGTTATGTGTAAAACCATGGAAAACATTTTTAGAATAAATTAAATAGAGTATCTTAGATCATTAGAATTTAATGATATAAATAATTTTAAAAAAAATTATTTTAATTAAAAAACTACTAATTTCCACCTCAACCAAGTTCTCAGTGTTGAACTACCTTAGGCCATGTGTAGGGTAAAACACATATTCTTCATTCCTCTATGGTATCATATTTCTATTTTGAGAATCATCTTTGGTGGTTTTCCATAATTTTGAAGAAAAATACATGTGGATGAAATTAATATATTCAATATTTTTATCATATCATTACTAGACTCATGGAGCATCAAACTCTCATGCCAAATAAGTACATGGTTCCAAAAAATTCATACAATATTCCAATGTAATAAAAAGATGAAACAAATTAACTAGATTTTACCTCTTCTTGATTATTTTCACATCATGAAGAACAACTATGAAAAAGATAGAGGATGTGATTCTTAAATCTACCTTACTCACTAAAAAGATCTCCCATGTATGATCCCCATGCAACAACAACATACAAACCATGTGAATGTTTCAACCATGTAGGATTCCCTCATACTTATCGTTGATCACCACTAGGTACTCTAGGAATGTGGTCCCGACCACAAATTTCAACTTTCCCCAATCAATGACACACTTATGTTCTTTGATATACCATCTTTTCTAAAAAATTAGAATATCACGTGCACAATGTAAAACTGTGTTTGTAAGGATATGAGGTATGAAAACACACACACCCATCATAGTGTTTTGAATGGCCCAATAAAGACTTGGGATAGTTTTCATCCCATTTACCTTAAAAAATCTTATTATTGAGGAGATTCAAAGGAATACCTAGTCACCCAACATGTAATCGAAGGCATATGACATTAATATGTATAATATTTCTATTAGGTCTATTCATTACTCATACATTCAAGGATCACATGAACCTTATCTATTGTCTTCTTCACTATTTCTTATCCAAATATATATGTCTCAAAAATATCAGAAAATCATATGTGTGTCCTTAAATGTCTCCCAAAAAGGGGTCTTAAATTGTTTAATGTCGATAATAGAGTGATTTAATTTATTACTTAAAATCTCTTCAACTAGAAAGTGTTCCACCCAATGTTGAATTCAGTCTATATCTTAAGCCATCAACAAATCCTCCAACACTAATATAGTTTACCTTATCATATGTATAATTTGTGAAATAAAATATGTACTCATACTCAAATGTGTCCCAAAATCCTCCTCTAATAATCTCCATTATAGTGTTGTAAATATAAAATAACGGTCAGAAAAAATATTCGAGGGTACCCCAGGGAGTTAGACGATACACCACAGGTAAAACTGCCCCAAACTCTCAACTAAAATTTAATCACTGGTAGCAAGGATGTTCTCCAACAAGGTATACTGGTTAAATATCATTAGATGGAATCATGACTCCCAATATGGTATCCCTTTCACAATTTCCATGTATATTCCATCCCATTTTTACTCTAAAATCTCTAGTGGATGCATCAAACCAGTCAAAACCTAGTGCTCATTCTTTTCTGAATGACATGTGAGACACTGAGATATTATATTTGTGACACACCACCTCATTTCATCCCACAAAAACATCCGATGATGGTCCTATCACATATTCATCGCTCCAAGATGAACAAACAAATGGTAATACTGAAACCCTATCATCAAATCCTCTTAAATTAGGACCGGAACCAATATTCTTACCCAAATATGTATTTCATGCTCCCATCCTTCATATAATCCTTTTGGAACATCCCCTATTGATATTTGTCATTTAGAACCACATAGTAGATGTATCCCAACTAATCGCCTCACACACAAACAATAAATAATTTCATGGGTCACCACTATCTACTAAATGAATACTACACTCCTCTCATCTATAAGGGTCACTTTCATAGAATCCAACTTATCATAGGCCTCCTCCCCTAATAATGGATGAGACAACCAGCTAAGGAAATTTTCCACTAGGTTGACCCCACATAAATATAGACTATATTAAATTCATTGGAAATCATGAACTATAACCAATGCTTCTATCTCACATTAATATTCCTATATGTTAAATTATACCTAAAAATATGTTGGTCTGAGTAAACAAAAACATGATCACCCAAATGATCATCCATCCACATTAATAGAGCATATGCTACCACTTAAATATCTAATGAATGATTTGAATATCTCTTTTCATGGGGTACCAACTACCTTGACCCATATGGGATAACTTTATACCACTTAATTAGTATCTAGTCTATCATGACATTAGTGGGATCACAAAAACCACATAATCAACACGAAAAAATGATATTCTTAAGAAAGGATCACTGATCATTATCATAATCAACTCTTTGAAGGTCCTCTAACACTACCTCTTACATAAAAATATCTTCTATTTTCACATCAGGGAAGTAATAGTGTATAGAATCCTAAATAATTATTCCACCAACTGCATATATTACCCCCAAAAACTATGAAAACTATATAGTTCAATAATTAACTTGGGTGATTCCCATTAAATCCCTGCATCAATCTTCTCAATATCCATTATTAAAACATATATAGGAATAAACTACCATTAAATGTAATCCTCATGGATTGAGAAATATCACATTGAGATCTTACAATAAACCCATTGATCCTTGAGTAATTATATAACTGTTCCCATATGGTATGCTTGATACTCCTCTGATTCATATAAAATGAGAAAATTTTCAATGATAAGAACAAAAAATATATCCATGTATAGAAGTATGTTCAGATTAATAAGATCTATAATAACTAAGGTGGAATTATTCACACTAAAATGAATCACCAAGAACCTATAATTTTTTAGAGTCATCAAAATTACATATTAAGAATATCATCATCCTGAACCCTATAATAATCTTAGCCATCCCATGGTTTTATATTCATGAACCATCTAATGTATTGAAAATAAAAAAGGGGTTTTAAATCCACGGAAATGCATACTTTTTCTTTACCATTACCTTATGAAGGTGGTAATAATCTATGAAAAACCTCTAACTCCCATATGCTTTTTTTATAAAAAAAATATGTTCTTCCCAATGGACACACTGGGTCTGATTATTCCCTTTTCTCAATGTTTATCTAAATACACTCTTAGCTCACAGAGCTCAATAGTGGCCATCTAATATTCTGATGATGATATCAGCGTGGTCATGCGGTAAAATTTGAAAAATATGCCTATCTCTCACCATTTATCTAGTCCTAAAACATCATTGGGGAGGATGTCTATATAATACCCTATAAATAAGGGGATCTATTTCCCTGAAAAAAATTGTATCAAGGGATAATCTCACTAACTACTGGGTTATAGGCTGAAAATTCTAAAGTACAAGACCCACCCACTCTATCATGGGAACTCTCTTTCCCATAAAGGAGAATATCAACCCATATTACCATAAGAATATGACTCATCTACGATGATATGAATTCTAGTCCATAACTATGAAAACTAGTCCATACCTAAGATGATGTCATGAGTATTCATTTTTGTGACCAAGAGGGCCCCTGATAAACTCTACCCCAGGACTGATAGCTCACACTACATGTATATATATTATATATAATAAACTATTCCTATAAAAAATAATGAAATATATTCTGGGATAATTCCTCATATGGAATATCTATCTCATACAAATTGAATATAGATATGAAGTGATTACATGAAATTATATATGGTAATACTAATGAATGTGTAGAATAATCACAAATCATAATTTAGGTCTTCTCATGTCTATCCTGGTAATAATCATACAAGGATTGATATTGTCCATGGAACCAACTTATACCTACCTATGACTTACAAGGGGAATGTAGTGGTTGTGGATGGATATATTAGGATCACTCTCCACCAACTACTCCTCCCTTCGCACAAGATTATACACCCCTTCTAGTACAGCAACATGAAGGGTCTCCCTAGCCACATCTGGGAGATCTTTGATCATTTCTATTCTATAAATTGGTTTCCCATAAACTTTTTAACATTCTAAAGTGGAGTGAAGGGTTGAGAAATAATAAACCATCTGACCTCACCAATTTCAATAATAGAATCTCACCTCTCAATGATGGTTGAATCCTCAATCATATCCCTATGCCAAAGATCCATGCATCTGAGTCCAGAAATCAATATTCCTCTATTATTGAGGACACGAGATATTCTGAATTCGAGATTATGAAGATGAATCACCTAAAATAGGTCCAATTCCAGATTTAACCACTTGTTTTTTCTCTTTTAAGAAGATCATAGTTAATAGATATCACTCTAGCACTCTATTACAGGATAATACATATAATGATACAATTATATCTTGAATATCTCTATAGAATCCTCGATTGAACATCGTCTTCTAAATAAACCATACCACACCTAATCAAGAGAGTATCACATAGTGATAATGAACCTCATAGTGTAGACAAACCTCTCATAAGAACTTGATGATTCTAGAGAAGACCATTGATATACATTGATAGAAATGAGGGAGGGTAATACTTCTACCTTAATAGTAATTTGATGTCATACTTTGATATTGTCAACTCATTATATCTCTATATGACTATAATCCACTAGTACCTAAAATCTCAATGGAAATGAATGGATACCAGCAGAACCATATGATTTTTCAAGGTCTAAACCAGCTGGAAGGATCAAAAAATGACACTAGCCAATCCTCCATGGCCTAATGATATGTATCATTATAGAACACAGTAATCTATGACACTGGACCTTTCATAGTGTGGTAATCCTATATGCATCCACAGATTACATTGCTAGAACTAACTAATGATCAAGAGGTGGTGATACTACTATTATCTAATTTAGAAGAAAAAACTTTTGATATGGAATATAAGTGGAGACATCATCCCACATAGGGGGTTCATTAAACTGTTTAATTAGTAAAATTCATTAATTTCATCATAGTGGGACCTTAATGTAATCCAGAAATACCCTAGTTAATGTGAATATATATGAGTAACTAACTGAAAAAAATTTAAAAAACTCAATCATATTTGATTCATGTACCATTATTCCCTATTATAAATGTCTTGGTATGATGATTCGAAATGAAATTAATTAGAGGAATGGGGAATAGGTAGATTATCCACTAATCCAACTGTGGTTTTCATAGATGGAAATCCACACTCATGTTAACTCAACACTATTTCCTTTAGACTAATTTAATACCCAAGACATTAAAAATTCAAACACTATTCCATGTAATGAAATGCTCTGATAATAATCATTCATGAACCAACCCACCAAATCTTTCATGTTTGGTGGTAGGTCAGACCACAAAAACACCTTACTTACCACCAAATCAGTAGGGGTTATATAAAATATCTATGTTGTAGTTAAAAAATGTAATTCCATTAACAATTGTATCATTATTAACACACCCATCCATCCCCTTTATTATTTTCACTAAATTATAAAAGATAGTAACATATAGAGTAATCTATGCATTTAATAAAATCTAGGAAAAACTATTGAGTGTAACCACATAAATGAAAATAAATGGAGCGAAATACATGCCAACCAAGAAATGATGTCCCAACGTAAGAACAATAAACGAAAAGTAATACTTATAGATCCCAAATTCTGATCTATAAGTCCCAAACGCCATTCACAATAAATGAACCCATGTATAAAAAATCTCCACCAATGTCACCACCAATCAATTAGTCATATGAATAAGACATGACACACATGGAAAAAATCTCACGATAGATTGAGTATACACATACATATTATTATGATACGAAACTCGATCATGGAGGAATACAATGATATAGATGAAGGTTAGTTATACCCACAATTTTAGTGAAAAAAGAACCCAAAAGATATATATATATACACTCACTATGAATCCCTAACATGAGATAAAGGATATATCCATATCATAGATCATAAAATGATTATTATTTTTCCAGAGTCCCCAAAAGTTCATCACAAATTTCCAATATCAATTAAATCCTCATTAGAAAGTATTTGGAGTGTCTTAATTTGTGAAACTATCCTCTATAACAGAAGAATCCACATCTCCCCTAGATGACTTTCACTCCTCTGAATCTTGAATACATAAGAGTGACACAAAAAATATAGAGTACCTATAGCCAGTGTTGATGAGTACAATTTATATCTAGGTAATGGTTGTGCGGGAATATCCCCAAAGTGTGATATGATAGTTTTATCCCAGACAACTCTCTAATAACCCTACACTAAATAGTTCCATCTTTGAGCATCACATGAAGAAGCATCACACTCAAAAAACATGGAATATTATATCATATTCGACAATGAAGTAAACCATCACACTCTACAAAAAATAAAAATCAGGATAGGGTACTCATGTTTCCAAATTTGAGTCCCAAAGATAAAAATATATGAAAATGTTTCTACAGGGAGTACATGACATGTATAGGGGTTCATAAAACACGTGAACATGACTCTTCTCTATGAAATTTTCTCATCTATACATTGTTTTGGAATCTAATAATTAATATAAAAAATGAATATCTCATACAAATCATGTCTCAACAACTTGGGGCCTCCCAATGTAGAGCAATTTGGTACTGAGTAATTAAGATTATGCCCTCACACCAAGACATGTACCTAGACATGTCGGGGTGCGGTCTCGTGCTTGTGTACTACCAATGTAAATGGACTATTGTCTTATACATGGTCTTAGGTGTGTCTTTATATGACACATAATGACTTACCAAATATCTTAAAATGGTTTTTGGACCCTAACATTGGTTATGTGATCCAAAACTCAACTAGATACTCTAGCTTTGACGAAATAAGAAGAACACACCATTTGTTCTACTATACTACATGATGTGTATTTTTATTCTTCATGGAATCAAAATATTCTTCATGAAAATTATTATCTTCTCCAATAATCATAAATATTTCTATTTTATCTCTTGAAAATAAATAATAATCACATACATTTGTCATTAATTTCCCTCTAGTAATCGAAAAATAGAATTTGTTCATTGGCTCTAAGACACTATGTGTCCCATGAACCACCCATCACCATTAGTGTATCTGTGATCTATGAATTATAAAAAATAATCTGATTCAATTCATATGAAATACACAAATCCGTTCTTTATATAGACAACCACCATGAATATAGGGGTTTTATAACCCTCAAACCCACCCCGAAAATGTCAAATCGTGACACCATGGCCCTATGATGAAGAACATGAAGAATATATGGGGTGATAACATACGGTAATTTTTTTAAAATCATTAGGGATGATATATCAACCAATTACCTCAAATAAGGAATATCAAGAGAGATATCATTGAATACAATGAATAAATTGAATTAAATAACATAATTCCAATACTTGGCTCATGGAATGAATGTGTGGTCTCGACTGAAAAGTAATTTATATAGAATCCATACCTTAAAAATGTAATCTAGATGGAAGAAATCACAATTAGAAATTCTGACATCGATTCGGGTCTATTTCTGGAAATTAATGAATTCACCAATTAAGGAGTAGTCCTACTCTATTCATTGCCTTGTGATATTCATTGATCTAATCACCCATCATATTCCATTTAGATATAACATTGGTGAACACTCATAGTTCCAATTAAATATCTAAAGGTTATTCAGATGGCCATATTTAATTTCAACAGAATGAAATATATAGTGGAATTTTTTTCATGGCATTTAATATAAAATAAATGAATTTTATTATTTATTTTAATGAATATCTCCTTAAATGGTAACTTCAACTGATCACATGTCCATGACCAACCTTTGGTTAGGACTATGGTAAACTCCTCATTCCTGATTCAACAATAGTTTATAATTCCTAATATAAGACCTCATATATGAGTTATTAAACTATTTTAGGAAAACATTGTTCACATGATGTAAATATATTAATTATTCTTATAATATCAGTATAAGGATAATCAGGGATCATGATCTTATGGAAAATCATCTCTAGGATATTAAAATATTTCTTAATATAATCAATAATCTTACATGTGAAAAATGACACTTTAAAAATGTGGTAAATTGTTAGAAAACAAATTAAATAAGTATAGTTATAAAATAATTAACTAATTTTATACATATGATGAATTTAGTTTTCTACACAGTATAAAATTAATGTTACATTGTTATGAGAATGTTATAATGTGCAATTTTCAAAGAAACATTATATATTCAAATATAAATAATGTAAAATACATATTTAATGAGAAAATGTGGTATATTAACCCATTAATAAAATTTTAGAATATAATGACTAATATAAAAAAATTTCTGCATAAAATAAAGTTGTTATTATTTTTGAGTATTATCATTCCCTAAAGATTCCATAAAATTTTAATCAATATTAAAAATGAGTTTATTTTTTACTAGATATCTTCCAATAAAATATTCTTCATGTATTGTATTATAAAAAACATCTAATGATATGGTTTTTTATACATTACCATAAACCTTAAATACACAGAGGAATTTAGAATACATTTTAGAAATAGTTAAATTGATGGAAATACTACATATTTCCTATAGAGTATTAGTAACCTCTCAATAAAACAAATATATTTAATGTAAAACTAATAGAAATTATTTAAATAAATTTTTAATTGGATATGTGTGATACAAAATTTTATATAATGAGGCACTTACAACTTATTATAGTAAAATAACACTACATTTTTTTCAAGGACTATGAAACTATTGTTTATCAAATAATATTAAAACAATAATTATATAAAGTGTCCCCTTGGGTAGAGATCTTAATACTAGATTCATCCATCCATAAACATATTTATTGATTAATTGATGATTAATTTGAAATCCTTGATTTTTTAATGTAACTATAGAAACTAGTTACAAATTATCAACATATGGTATTCATAATTTCGTCTACCTTGTTATTGTCATCTAGAATATAATAACCATTCAATGAGAGATTTATGTTGTATTCCATCACTAGCGACAAGACCAATTTAATAAAATATTCCAACATGGCATATTTAATTTTTTTGTCACTATAAATAAAAATCTGTACTTTGGTAATATATTTGATTATGAAAAATATTTATGTTTTATTATAAATATTGTTATGATTTCCTGAATATTATATGAGAGTAGATCTCATGTTTTAACCTCAATGTTATTATCCATAATGGTAATCATATTATCAACATCACATATATTTCTAATGAAGATTATGAATCCATCTATCAGCAGGAGTTGGAGGTCATTAAAATTTTAATTATGAAAATAGAAAATTAAAACATTTATTAAATCCATATGTATCACATTTGGATTGGTGCTCTCATATAGTTCTCACTATAATAAAATAAAAATTCAATTCAATGTAAAAATAAAATTAATTAGTCATGTACTGAACATAACCGATATATGCAACATATTTTTTAAAAAATTGATTAAATAAATATTCAAAATCAAACCTAACAATCTCATTAAAATATGTGGGTCCCATATACTATATACATGAAATGACACTGCCAATGAATTTTTAAAAAATTGTGAAAAAATACATCACCGACCATTGATCAACATTAAATTTTTATCCTATTTTTAGTGGATCACATTCTCGTTTTTTATTATTATAAACATTATTAATATGGTTTACCATTGAACTTCAAATCCATGTGTAATTACAAAATTTTTATATATAGGCACATAAAATTTTATGGAATCATACCATATATTTTATACATACCATTGTAATTAGTATATAATCACATATTATTATGATGGTCACATACTTCCATTAATCTCATTATCATGGAATAAATTTCAATAAATTCCATAGGTCATCGAACTATAATTGAATCCAAAAATATATAGATGATGATGATGTGTCATACTACTGATGGAATTTATCATAAAAATTAAATGAATAAGTTCCCTTTGATAGTTAATTTCCTAGAATATAGTTGCATATGATTAGGTTTATATCTCACTTTATCCAAAACTATTTGAAAATAATGATTTACATACATAGGGTTTCCCATTCATTCAAGAGAAATTGTCCCTCATTATTTAAGATCAAAATTTAAAATAAAAGCTTCTATCACACACACAAACTTATAGTAAGTGATTAAATTAAACATATTTCTCAAATTCACTTCCAATGTTTCGCTAAGCTTTATATCCATCACATTGTATATAAATTCATAGGAATAAATAAATCTGTTGTCACATAGATGCATATATAAATTTATATTGATTTATGGATACACATATAAGATATGATCCAAACATGATATATACCCCTTCAACAGACATACCTATATTTTTACACCGATATGAATACATGTATGATTATTTTATTGAATATTTTATATATTCCCTATAAATTATATTTAATGGAATAATTTATTGAACATATAATTTAAAATGGAATACAGAAAAATCGGGATGATTTCTCCCCATAGAGAAACTATTTATTTTATAAAACCTCAAGGAATTATCAATAATACACCATACAATATTGTTTATCCTACTTATTGAAGATACTAATTTTACCTACCACATAAAAATTCATATAATTCTATTGTGATGTAACTCTTCATTCCATAACTTATTTATTGGTATATTTTGAAAAAAATTCATTTATCTCCAACAATTACACCTTTTAATGATTTAATATTTCAGTTACCATTCATAATGAATATTTCAATATTATCATCCTTAAAAACACAAATCAAAATTTTAACTTGGGTTATGAAATTATGTTTCATATAGATTTCATTTCATGTAACCATATTCAATGAATTCTCAAATATATAACATAAAATGAAATGAATATTTTACTAAAAAAACTCCTTCAACATATTATCATTATTGAAGCCTATTTTTGGATATGTAGAAAATATTTTAAAATATATTATTTTTGATTTATTATTTATAATATTTTAACTAAAAAAATTTATTGTTTTTTATTTTACATTAGTTTTGATATTTATTTTAATGGAAATACTAAAATGTAAAATAGTGGTGTGTTACATTATATACCCTCATTACTAATTTTCAACAATGTAATTTCATTAATCACATGAAAAAATTGATATTATTACTCACTCATTATGTCATTATGTTCTAAAGCTTCATCCATAAACATATTATTTTTTTAGATAACACTGAACAGGATGGTTTGCCTTTTTATCTATAATATATTTGTTTAATCTATGATCAAAACTGATTATTTCTCATATTTTAGATCACACTATATTTTCATAGGTTTTGAGTTTAGTATATGTCATGGAACTTATATATATTTCCCAAAAAGTGATATGTATAAATGTTCATGTACCCATGAATCTTTTTCTAGGAGCAATATGTGATAATATATAGTATCTATATGATCATTACTTTTGAAGATTCTAATATATCTTTGGATCACCTTTCCATTTTTTATAAATTAAATTTGTCATGAGCCAGCTCTAATACCCTAATTCCATGATATAGAAGAAAGATCAGATCTACCCTGAAGGGAATTCACAATCCCAAAGGGATGAAAACTATCACCTGATATCATTTAAGAGAATTTAGAAAATTGTTTTACCACAAATTAATAGATGATATAGATTAAAATTTGGTATGATCAACACTCCCAAAAAATAATGTACCAGAATAAAAATAGGTATTAAAAAACCCAAATATGTATTTCATCAATTTACTCAACAAATACAAGGCTAAATCTCAAATATCCTAAAATAAGATACCACTAAAAGCACAAAGGATCATTAAAATCTTCCTTCTCCAAGAGAAACCATACCTTTTTTCATATGTTTCATATTAAAATGTACAATGTCCTAATAGAAAAAGTAGGTTGTGTTCTATAAAGTCTAGTAGGGATTTACTATTGTTCTATAACATATAACATGACAAAAAACAAGATCAACCCTACAATTTAAATAAAAATTCATGAACTTGTATTATCTTTTTTACGAAAACATGATTTTATTTAATAGTGATGTAAAACATATCAAGAAAGGTTTAAATAGACATTATATATATATATATGAACTTATATATATTATTTTTCAAGAGTAAATAAGTTCCATAGCATATTGAATACATATATATCAAAATAATAGCAACATTAATTATGTTCATATAACCTATAATACCTTAGTTTTTTGTTATTGAATCATCACACTTCTCATATAAATGATCATTGAAAATATTTTCACACACTCTCCTAAGACTTTGGCTGAATAGGAATCATCCATATGACCTAGGTGATAATATATGCAGAAAAATGTTCTATTTAAGCTATCATTGTTAATAAATTTCTAGCGAATAATGATACAAGAATTCATGTCCCGAATAACCCACTTACTAAATAGTCTTGCATGTACCAATAGATTATTCATTAGAGAGAAATATACTCCTTTCAAATCAAACATCATTTACAATTCAATTTCAAAATTCTGGATACTAATATGCCTATTCAATTTCAAAACCAAATTATTGGTTTTTCATCACATTATACATTTTCAATATAAAAAAAATCATATATTTTCATCATTTAATGTTAATAATTTTTTGATAAAACTATTGTGAAATCATTTAATCAATTCCATCAATTTCAAAATATTCCCCAAATTTTAATTCCATAAGAATTTGGGGGTGGGGGTATCCAAAATCATTTGCATTTAAAATTCCATTTCCATTTCTTACTAAATTAGGTTTTCAAAAAAAATTAAAATATATTTAAAATAAATAAATATAATAATGGTTTTAAATATATGGAAAATATCACATAAAATAACAAACCCATAGTAAAATATCAGGAATAAACATGCACAACATGATTAACTAAAAAAATATAAGGAATATGAGAATAATAAATGAAAGAAAATCAATATCCCATTCCACATAGATTTTATCCATAAAAAATTGATTTAGTACCGTCTATTTAAGAGAAAAAATGAGGCCATAAAAAATCATTTGAGAGTAGATTCCCTTAATTAGAGGTGATTAATCATTATCATCCACACATTGATTTTCTAAGAGAAGGGGTTTAAGGATATAAACCTATGTATTGAGATTCTCATAAGTGAAGGAATTCAACATAGCTCTATTTTGTGTGAATATCATGTTAAAAAAGTGTTTTATGATTTTAAAATTAAATTTCATAAATAATAAATCTTATGTGCATGGATTCCAATAGTTGGCCTCATAGTTAGATAAATTGTGTCTCACTATGTAAACACTTCCCAAGGAAAACAATTTATTAAATGTTGACACACATTTTTTCAAACCGTATTCCAACCATGAAAACCCTCACATTCATGGGATAAAAATTGTGTACATGGTGGTTAAAATTTTGGAAAAATCGTTTTCTAACAATGAACGTCCCCTAAAACCCACCTAAAATTTTCAAAATTTCAAACATATCATCTTTAAATACAATCCAACTAATATAGAATCAAAAAAGGGATAAGTAGAAATGGAAAAAAGTAATTTTATGTTAGAACCTACCCTTCGAAGTAACATTTTTACCTTCAAATCCTATCAATAATTTTCTGTATAAAAGTGTGGAGGACACAACTCTCTCATTAGTGAATCACACTACCATCTCTCATGGGAAACTAAGCCTTGATTCCATAGCACAAATACCAATGGTTACATCCTCCCATGAAGTACCACTGTTTAACAAACCAAAATCCAGACTGAATGATCATTCATGGATAAATTAGTCTCAACATCAAGATCATCCCAGTTCAATACATGGGATGGATCAAGACGTATTTGTGATGTTATGATATAGGGAACAAATTATATACTGACCCCAAATATTGTGTACATTCTTAATGAAAATCCACATTTCCCAAGTGATCAATGAAAAAAAAGGACCCCAAAAATGAGTATAAACATTACCTTGCCTCATGAGACATTGAAGAACAAATTTCTATGAAACTCATAAGAACACTCAGTCACCAAAATAGAAATATTGTGTTGAATGAGGGTTATTAAAATTGATTTTAAATCAGTTTTTTTCTATATAAATTTTATTGTTAATTAACTGAATTTTTTTACCATCTCTTGGACCAGACTTGGCCTAACCATGGTAGTTTCACCAATCTCAAATAAACACAATAAATATTAACACATCCATCCATTAAAGGCCTTAAAATTATATGTTATGATTACATACAGGTAACTATTAATATATGACACCGATATTTTTATTATATTTATTTTTTATTTTATTTTAATTCTTGTGTTGTAAACTACATCATGACTATATTTCATAGTACACAACGCCAATTTAGATTTTTTTATTCAAAACACTAAACATGGCTTCTAAAACACAAAATTTCATGTTATTTTGATAGAATTAATTTCATAAAAGACCGATTATAAGTGAAAAAATAAATAATATTATGATACCTTATAACCTTGTATTTATAAAGGTGGGTATGAACAATATTAACATTCTTTTGAAGAAATATTTAAATGAAAATAACTGAATTTATAGAATAATAAAATCATGTCTGATAGAATTTATTAATGTAATATATATGTAATAAATTCTATATAATTTTTATAATTACACTTATTTTATTTCTAGATATGATATAAGAATAAATTCAATTTTTTGTATAAAACAAGCAATTTTAAAAAAAATTATTTTCACCACATTTATGAAGAAAACCAATTATAAATATAGTATATGACACATTAAGACACTATTTAATAAAAGAAACATTTTATATGGAAGAGGGATAAAAAAATTTAGTTTGGATTAATTTGTGATATTAATCTGACAACATTTAAGTTTTGATGAAAAGAAAAAGTACCTTATAAAATAAATTGAAAGCAACCACATTCAACTAAATAATGTATATGTTAAAATTGTATTATTTAATGGTTTTAATGTATTAATATAATATATTTTTATCATTTAATATTATTATTGTCATTTTCATTGAGTTTACATTGAATTTTGATGTAATGATAATTGAATATTTTGCAATGTGTTATCTTTTAGAAGCTATTTTTCATTACGAAAAGGGGATTGATTTTAAATTTATTACTAAATATTTTGTGTTTTTGATATTAAATAAAATGACTGAATATTTGGAATTAATAGGTTTAAATTATATAAATAGCATTATTTTATTTTTTGGCATTATGAACAGTGTCTTCGATAAACATTATTAATAAGGTAAAAAGGTAAATCATGTAATCAGGGGTAAGAATAATATTATAAAATTACGCTAAAATATTTATTAATATAATTAGATGTGTATAATTTAACCAAAATAATCCTTTGGTTGAAATTATATCCATTTTTGTACATAAAGATGAGTTTTGGATATTTAATTTATTTTATTTAAAGAATAGTTAAATAAATCTCACCGAATGTTTAATAACTAAATAAATTTTTATATAATATTACACAGAAGTTATATTAGACTATAAATACTAATTTTAAATATAATTTTTTTGTTTTATCATTGTAATTTATTTTTAATTTTTATGAAATAGATAATTACCTTATAGACATTTAAATTTATTAATAAATTCATGATAAATAAAAAAATATATTAAAATGCTGATAACCGTAAAGACCCCAAAACATGGAAAAAATATATTGGTTGATTATATATGGACCATAAACATACAAGGTTTTAGTTTGTGGCCATTTGGAGCCTTATATAATATATTTTGACATTTATATTTTTTTAAATAATGTTAATGTTGTCACATTCCTAATAAAAAAATATAACATTTTAAATGCTAAATTTTACAGAAGTGAAATTCCACTACAAGAACTCTTATGAAAGGTAAAAGATATATCTTCATCATAATATTTTATTTTTAAATTTTATTAAATAAATATGTATATTAAATAATTACTCAAAATTGATGTAATAATTATTTTATTAATGAATATAACAAATATATATTATCAAAGATATTAAAATAGATATAAATTGGGCTAATTAATATGTATAATGATTTTTTTTTATTTTTTTAACCTCTGAAAAATTTAATAATTTTTTTGAAGTTCACTCATTATCTTAATATTTTTAAAAATAAATTAATTGAATAGTTTGAAAATTGATACTATTGATTTTTTTATCGAAATAATTTATTATTAACAAATTTAAATATCTCTAATTTTTATTAAAATATATAATTATTATTATATGGTCTAAAATATTTTAAATTACATAATTTCTTCTTAATTTAAATAAAAAAATAAATACCTAATCTTTTTAATATTGAAATATTTTCTACCCAAGTTAAAAATTAAATAGAATAACTATGTTTCAATCAAAATGATAATGACTAAATTGATGAAAAAAAATTGCAACAATTTATTGGTTGGTGAGATTAATACCCTATGTCATATCATATTCAAAATTGGGACATAATTGAGGTTTTATTATGAGGATTAATTTTAAGGAAACAACCATTAACGTTACATAATATTGAGATAAGTCGATAATTTGACAACTAATTCACATTGAGGATCTTTTGAATTTTTGAGATTTAGATAATTAGATTATAACTTATACATAACATCTTGAATATTACAAGTAATAAATTCTTCTTAGTATCTATTTATTTTATAAATCAAAAACTCTTTAAAAATAAGCATTACATTTTTTCATCATTTAACAACAGAACAATTCCTTGATACCATCCCTGAGATTATTATTATTTATGTCCACTGAAAATCATTTCAAAACATGGGATGAAAATAAAAAATCTTAGTAAGAGATACATAAGGAAAGAACACTATCAGTCCTACGGAAACATGTAAACAATGAAAACATTGTAATAAAGTAATACTTTTCACCCTTAAGAAGTGGTAAATACACTTTACTAAATATATGCTCATTTCTTACCCTTTATATAACAAAAATATTACCATAAATCCCATATAAAGAAACATGTAACATATAAGGGTATCATTGGGCATAAATATACTTAAATAGAATAAAAATACAGTCAACTCCAACACATATCAATAAATGGAATAGCCATATGGTCGACTCCTAAACACAATGAATTAGAGGTTATAACATGACCACTCATCCATGGTTTATCACAAAACTACCCGTCATTTGGTTTATCACATAACCACCAATCATTTTCCAAGTACCATTATAAAACCATAATACACAAAGCAATAATTAATGAAAAATAAAATTTCTACATTTAAATCACAGGAGATCATTTCAAGATATTGAAATATTCAACCCATTTCTAAAACCATTTGAAATATTTAATAAAGAGACATTGAATCAAAGTGCTCCATACCATATTGAAACATTTGAAGTAAATTATAATTTTTTTTAAAAATTATTCATATATAAAAATTATAAAAAAAGTATTTGGAAACATTCATGTGAAATAGAATGTTTTAGAATAATAAATATTTAAAACATTTAAAAACAAGGTTTGAATTAAACAATCCATATCCACATGAGAAACTCTTGAAAAAAATCATTAAATAATAACATAATTACAATCTTTAAATACCATGAGAATATATTAATTCATGATATAACATGTCAAAATGGATTCAAATACACCTTATATGATATTTAAAGTGTATAACATCAAGATATTCCTCAATGAAAGGAAATTGAGACGAAGACCATTACAACGATCATATCATTTGATTAAGGATAAATTAGTGACATAATTATGGGTGAAAAATATAAATACACCAAATATATGTGTATATTTTGTTTAAAACAATCCTGGGCCATTTATACATATTCATATAATGACATAATCAAGAAGTAGAATATTAACCCTATTAATGGAAATTGAGATATGAAGTTCCCTTGTGAAAATTCGGCAGCCTAACAGTGTCACATAAAAATTAAGAATATTAGTTGATGGTAGGTAATATGCTTTATCATCACTTGTACATATAATGTACATAATTATGAATATGTAAGAACATATTCCAAAATAAGAAAATAGAAATTAAAAGACATAACAAAAAAAAGTCCTTGACGAAAAGATAATGGTGACGGGTTCCCTTACCTTGCGCCCAAATCATCATGTATGTTCCATGTTATTCTTAAATAATAAACAGAATTTAATTTATACTTTCTTAAAAACCTTTTTAAATATTACAATTCCATTTATATTACTTGTTACCATGTTATAAAAATTACATAATTATTTATGTCTGTATCGGTCTTTTTGTCTATATTCGGTACTAGAGTTGAAATGAACTTATTTTGATATAAATAATACAAGTATACAAAATTAAATCAATTAAAGAATGATATAAATTATTTAGATATCATATATATCATGTATATATGTTTTTATATTAATCCATAACAATTGGATATATGAAATGAAATGCACCGTTCATGGAGACGACATACCGTACATACGCATGAACAATACATTCATTTATATGTCATACTGAAAGAATACTAATCAAATAATATAAATATATATTTTAATAAACTTATTATTTTAATTTAATTTATGTCTCATTGGTTTAATAAAACCATTTTTAATATGTCCATTTATAGCATGAACGAGTCATATCACATTGAGGGGGTGGTAGTCCCGACTTCCTCAAATGAAATTATCATATTTAAAAATCATGGAAAGCATAATGGTATGTCGTAAATAAAAATTAATGAATCATAGAGACAATATAAATATTATATATATCATATATAAATACAGTTCTATCATGATGGCCCCCATGTGAGGTGTTAGGGGAGAATTGAACAATCATCGTTTCGTGAGGCAATATCTCATCGTCCATAGAAACAATATGTTCATATCTATTTGATAAAGGTGGGTGAAAGTGTACTTCTAAAAAATATCATAATGAAATCCAAGTATTTTGATTTTAATGGTTTTTTATGTAATATGTGAAAAAATATAATATAGAATGATTAAACAAAACAATGGAAATGAACTTTAGAGAAGACGCCACCTCTTAAAACGTGTAACTCCCTTTCATTTGAGCCAAAATTATTTCTGGAATTTCTTTCTGCCCAAGGTAAGGTTTCCTGGAGTAATCTAGGGATATTGGGAGCTTATTTAGATAGAGTTTGGAAAATCCAAGGGGATGGATAGGTGTGATTATATCGATAGAGGTGATTCCCTTTTATAAGAGGGAGGTGGGGCAGATTAGAAATATCATGAAATATTCTTTTATTATAAATTTATTTTTTGGTTTCAAATGGTTGTAAAGTAATTTATATCAAAGATAATATGATTTTGGGTCGAAAAACACTTTACTAAAAGGTTTTAGATAGTGCAAGGTCACAAATATAGCCACATATTTTTTAACACGTAGTTAACTAGTTTGACTCTTACCATGTCTTCTTGCATATTCATAGTTTACAGTTAATATAGTTACTATAAAATTCCAATGGAAACTAATGTGGTTCATTAATGACATGTAAAGAATTATCTGAGTAATTTTTCTGAATCTTAGATTTTTTGGACTATTATATCATTTAATAAAATAATATTTGTTTTAAAAACTCATTTAGGTAAAGTTTTTGTCTTATTCATATCATCAATTTTCTAAAAATACATAAAATATGATTATTTTGAAAACAAACCGCATTAATTAAATGGTAAAAAGTCATAATCATCCCTAAATTTAGTGGATGGCCTAAAATTTTTCAAAATAAATTTATTTTAATATATATAATCTCATTTATTTAAATCATTCATTAACAAGGTTATTACTACATCATCATTGTGTCTTAAATAAACTTGTTTATATAATATCTAAAAATTATAAACAAAATACCATGATATAGGAATGTATTTTATATTTATAATTACTATTTATATTCAGAATTATCACTTATATATCCCCATAAATAATGTTTTACTAAAAGATACATGCTTCTGATATTTTTTTCTTTAGATGAAGTCTAATAAAATGACATTTTCATATACATGTTTCTATAAAGGGTCTGAAAATCACCCTGAGGATTCCCAAGGTCTGAAATATCTTATCGAAGAGGATTTGGACATGTTTTTTGGTAGTTTAATATTATTATAATATAATGTTTTACCCTTATTCACCATTTTTACCCTTTAACCATAGAAAATAATATAATTACTAAAGTTACTCTTCATAATATATAAAAAATAAAAGGTACCTATTTATACTATTTGGGCCTCTGGATTAAAATATAGAATCCATTTTTCCATTTTCAAAATATATATGTTTAATATATTAATTTAAAATTAATTTTTTCTTCCAAAACCAAAAAGCGGGTTTTTATGAAGTAATAAGAACTAAATGATTTTCATCTGTTTATGTCCAATTTCAAAGTGAAATTACTTGTAATGATAAAAAATGGATTAAATTATATAAATTTAATAATTTTATACTTTAAAACAAATTAAATGTATAATGTAACTATATAAATAAATTATCTTAAATGAAATTTTTGTATTAATATATATTATTTTTCAGTATTCATAAAAATTTGAATTTTATCCGAAAAAAACAAAATTAAATCCAAAATAAATTTTTATGTTCTACTTATAAAAAAGATATTTATTTTTTCTAAATTATCATATAAAATTGACAAAATTATATTTAAAAATGGTTCTCCATTAAAATTCGGTAAAATATCTTTTTGAGAAAAAAAAACTTATCTTATAAAAAATGATTTTTTTCATAAATCATATCTAAAAAATATATAATTTGAATTTAAAACATTAAATTCAATATATAAAATACAATTTCCATTAAATAAAATTCCATAAAGATTTATAGGATTTCATAAACCCAATTATTCTCTCTAAAATATGTTTTCAAAAAAATAAATCCATTATATTTAATTATATTCATATTTCCATTTCTAGTAAATTTGGTAACCAATGAATCCTTTATTAAACATGTGTAAACCATATTTCATAATTCAGTTGATACTATTCATTCCTGCCATTCCAACAGCTCGGAGTTAACCAATATTTAATATAATAATAATATTATTGTATTATTTTCATTATAATTCAATTTCGTGTTAAATATTAGATTTTGGAGAAACCTATTGTTGCGTGTCGTGATCGTTATCAGAAAAAGGGTCCCCTTTAATGTGAAATTAATATCTTATAAATAATAATTAACAGAAATAAAAATGTATTATTCTATAAATACCAGGGTCGTTATATCCTTCTACCCATTTGGAAATTGCTTCCTCAAAATTCATAAATTAGGCTTGGAAACTTCTGTTATTGTCCCACATCAGAAAAAGAGTAATTAAATCTATCATAATAAAAGAAAGAAAAATTATTATAAAGGTCACCCATAACAAAAATACTAGGATTCTAGGTTAAGATGAATATGAAAGAGAAAAATAACTATCTTGTTCGGATGGAGAGTGATAGAAAATATGATTACAAGAAAGTTAACAATATGAAATCCACAAACTTGTGATAGATTAGACGGTCATTGATTCACTAGTAAAAAAAGTCAAAGGAAAATGTCATTATTTTCTGATCCTTTTCATTATTTTGAGGAATTATTTTTCTACTTGTAATAAGAACACAAGAAAATATACTTTTCTTTCAATTAGAGTGTCATCCTTTAATAATTTTATACAACAAAATCAACCTTTATTCAAATGATGAGTATTCAAGATGACTTGGTCACATCTGAAGTGCTAGAATCAACCTCTAAATAATCACATAATCCACAAAATTTGAATTATATATATTTCCCCAGTATTTTGAAATTAACAAAAACCAAAATGGTTAGTACAATATAAGATAATCCCAAAAAAGGATAACCCTTTATACAAATAAATATTACTCTTAATATCCAAAATTCAACCTAAAATACTAAAATTATAACAAAGTCCATTCGATTCACAATTTTCATTAATATTATTCAATATAATTAAAACTATGATTTAAACACAAATCTCAAAATAGTTTAATCACATATTATTCCATGATAAATCCTAACATTTATCTCCAAATAACATCGACTTCTATTATAATATCATACATAAAGGTACCTATCCTAATCACATATTCTCAAAGATAGGTTAATCATTTCCATAAATAACTAAAATTTCGATAAGTACATGAAAAAAACATAGATTCTTCCAAAAAAACTATTCTACTAATACTCCTCAAAATAAATCCCATGGTATTATTTTTTCTTTACGCATATAAAGTTCGCAAAAGAGAAAATTTATTTCAAAATAACATTTATCACCTAATCAAAAAATAATTTTTAAATACCAAGGATATCAATTTGATAAAACATAAGTTCACAAAATCAAATTAATACTGATCCATAATATAATTTAACTAAATATAATAAGTCAAAAAAACTAGGTAATTCACATAGTCTAGTGGTAGGGGATAAATCATAGTCACACTATGGTTATAGATTCTATTCGTAAAGCTTTGTCAAACATGTTAGGTTTTCAAACGTTTGGCATAGTGTGCTTTATGAAAAAATGTATAATTATAATGACATTATCAAAATGATATAAAATCTGTCAAAATATCCATAACATTTTTTATCCTCAAAGGTTATTTCATTCCTCACATTTTGCATCCCAAAAACTAATTACCCATAATTTCCTCAAATCCATGGATAATATAAACCCTAATGGTTCGTTATAACTATATAAAAAAAAGATAATTCTTCCTCAATTATAATTTTTATATAAAAAAGTAAAGGGGAAAAATAATATAATTCTTCCAATATAACCCCATCATTAATATATTTAAAAATATCATCACCATAGATCAGATATAACTCTTAAATTCATAAAATGTAAACATCTTAATAATCAAGCAAACTTCACGACCCTTTATCCATATTTTTTAATCTTATTCTATTATACTTCTTTCCTAAAAAACAAAATCAAGTATAGTGTCCTATGATTTCAGTATTGTTAAAACATGAGCTAAGAAATAATCTATACCTTTCATAAGTAATTTTTAGTTTCCTAATATTTAATTATAATTAAATTAAGTATTGGTAAACTTATATTTATATGGTCCTATTGAACCCATTCTCTAACCTTCTTCTTATGACACCTATTTTCATAATGACCATAAACACCGCAATTAAAACATTTAATTGATCCCTCAAAAGTTGCTACATTCCATTTCTTGGATTCAATAGAACACTTCCTATTTAAATGGTAGGTTATTTCTTTATGACCCTCATTAACACATCTATAACATCTTCCCGCCCATTTGATGTATTTTTCATGGTGTTTCGTTCACATCCTTGACACATAGGTTTTCGAATATACTTACCTTTATGATTATTAGCTGAACATCCATAGGGAATCATCTCTGGAATATATGATCCCTTGAAGAATCCCCAAGGTTCCAATGGTCAATCATGGATCGAGATAGTTAGATAAGAATAACCACAAGAGTTCTAATTGCATCTCACATTTCATTAAGTTTCTCTTTCAGAACACCATCATAGTTTCCTTCACATCCATTGTTACTTTGGTGCATGTAAGGTCCATCCAGTTACACTAAAACCAAAATGGTATGTGTGATTATATGAGAAATATCATCATATAATATATTATGAGGAGGGTAAACAATAAGATATACTTATTTATTCTGTGTCAAACTCATTCAAATTATCTAAAAAAATATAACTCATTATAATATTTTGACAGTTATGGTGATGTCACTTATGTTTAAAGAACACACTAACCTATAATGTTATCTAAACCTACATTTGATACCAATTATAGGGCAACATCCTTAAACATTATTTAATCTTGAGATATGTGAATAATTTTACCTTTATTTCCCATTGAGGATATTTTCGAGTTCAGAGCATTGATGAATTAGATCATATATTATAAATAACATCTTGAATACTAAAAGTATACACTTTTATTCATTATCCATTTAACTCATTAAATAAAAACTCTTTAAAAAGATGAATGAAATTGTTTCATGTTTTAACAGTATAACATTTCTTGATCTCATCCATGAATCATTTCTTTTTTATGCCATGTGAAAAACATTTCAAAACATGGGATGAGCATAAAAACGTTGAGTAGGGGATTCATAATGAAAGGAATATGTTAGTCTTGTAAAAAAATTTAAACCAAGAACACTTTATCATAATGTAATACTCTTCACCTTTATGTAGTGGTAAATTTACTTCCCTCAATATAAGATCATTTCTTACCCATTCTGTAACCAAAATATTTCTATAAATCTCATAGAAAAAAACATATATCATATAAATGTAACTTGGGATATAATCTATCGTAAATGGAATACCCATTAGGTCAAATTGGACACATATCACTCAATAAAATATCCATATGTTTGACTTCCATACTCAATTCATTAGAGTTTATAATAAAACAACTCATCCTTAGTTTATCACGAAACCACCTTCCAATTGCTTTATCATGTATCCAAAAATCATTGTATAAGTACAATTATATAATCATAAGACTCACAAAAATCATAGAGAATAAATAAAATTTCATCATTTCAATCAAAAGAGATCCTTTCAAGATATTTAATTTTCCTCCCATTTCTAAAACCATTTAAAATATTTAATAAATATACTTTGAATCAAAGTATCCCATACCATATTGAATGTTTTTTTTAAAAAAATAACCTTTTAAAAAATCCATGTTTATATAGATAAATTATTTAAAACGATTTGAAAACATGGACTCGAAAAAAAATATTTTAGAAGAATAAATATTTAAAACTTTTAAAACATTTAAAATTGATGTTTTAAATTAAGAGTCCATTTCCACTTGAAAAAAACTTGAATAAAATACATTAATGAATAAAAAGATTAAAAACATTAAATATCATGAGAATATATTAATTCAAGATATAAAATGTCAAAATGGATTCATACACACAATTTATGATATTAAAGGCATATAACATCAAGATATGCCTTAATGAAAGGAAATTGTGATGAAGTCCTTTAAAAAGATAGTATCATTTGATTAAAGATAAATCAATGATATAATTATGTGTGAAAAATATAAATACACCCAATATGAGTGGATATTAAGTGTAAAACAATCTTAGGTCCTTCAAACGTATTCATATAACAACACAATATATATTTATAAGATTAACCTGAAGAATTGAAATTGGGTTCAGAATTTCCCATATGAAAATTCGGAAGCCTAACGACGTCACTGAAAAATTTAGAAAATGAGTTTACGGGAGTGAAAAGGTCTCTCATCACTTGGAAATAAAATTTATATCAATAATGATATATAATAACATATTCTAATGTAAGAAAATATAAATTATAAGATGTAATATAAAATAAGTCTTTGACTAAAAGAGGATGGTGAAAGGTTCCATTACCTCATGTCCTACTCATCGTGTACGTTCCATATTCTTCCAGAATAATAAACATAAGTAAATTTATAATTTCTTTAGAAAAATTTTCAACTTTATTATTTCTTTTGAATCACTTATTACCACATTACAAAAATTACCAAATTATTTTAGTTTGTATTGGTCGGTTTTTTTTGATATTTAGTACTAAAGCCGAAAATGAACATTTTTTGGATATAAATCATACGTGTTGTAAAAAGTAAATCTTCTGATGAATTAAATTCACGATTTAAATATCATATATATATCCAGTATAAATATATATTTATAATAGTCCATGATATTTTGAGATAATAAATGAAATGCACCATCCATGGAAACGGTAGACACTACGTAAGAACGAACACAACATTCATTTCTTTTCCATACTAAATGAATAAAAGTCAAATGATATAAATTTATATTATAAAAGAATTATTATATTTATTTCATGTATCTCTCATATGTGTAATAAAACCATCCTCTATATGATCCATGTATGGAATGAACGAGTCATATCACTTTGTGGGGGCGGTAGTCCGCACTTCCTCAAATAAATTTTTTTCTATTTACACATCATCGAAAGAATAAAGGTATGTTGTAAATATAAATTACAGAATCATAGTGAAAATATAAATATATTTTCATCACAATGGACACCATGAGAGGTGCTATGGGAAAATTGAACAATCATTGTTTCATGAGGGAGTAGTTTGCCGTCAACAGAAATAGTATGTTTCTATCCATTAGATGGAGGTGTGTGTATGTGTAGTTATAATCATTATAATAATAAATATCTGGTATATATTTTATATTGTTTTTGTTATGTAATAAAATTTTAATAATATTAAATAGAGTAATGAATTAAAATAATGTAACAGAAATATATGGAAGATGATACATCTTAAAACGTGTTACTGGCTTTGAATTGACTCAATTTTTTTTGAATTGCCTTATGCTAAAGGTAAGGATTCTAGAAGGAATATATGAATGTTGGGTGATTATTTAGGATGATTTTGGATGATCTATAGGTCTTTATTGGAGTGATTAAATGGGTATAAGTTATGCCCTATTATAAGATGGATGAGAGGCACTTTAAGAATATCTTGAAATATTACTTTATTATAAATTTATTTTCGGTTTAAAATGGTCCCAAAGGCATTTATATCAATGATAAGATGGGTTTGGTTAGAAATACACTCAAATAATAGGTTTTTTACAATTCTAGGTCACAAATTAAACCATATCTTTTAGTTAAACCCTTAGTTAACTAATTTGACTCTTACAATGTCTTCTTGAATATTCATACTATATGGTTAATATTGTTATAATAAAATGCCAATAGAACCTAAAGATGTTAATTAATGACATTTAATACATTATCTAAGTCATTTGGACTAATATTATATTTTTAGGACTATTATATCATTTAATAAAAAAGTATTTTTTTAAATCTTATTTAAGTAAATTGTTATCCTATTCATATCTTGAATTTTTTAAAAATCCATAAAAACATTATTATTTAAAAAACTCATTAATTAAAATATAAATATTTATTAACATCCTTAAAATTTTTTTATGCAAAATAAAATTTCAAAATAAATTTATTTTAATATTTATAATCTCCTTTAGTTAAATCATTTATTAAAAAGGTAATCACTACGTCATCATTGTGTCAAAAATAAATTTATTTATAAGATGTCTAAAAAATATAAATAAAATAACATGATGTATTAAATCTTTTTATATTTTTAATTAATGTTTATATATTAAATAATCACTTTTATAACCTCATATGAAAATTTATTTACTAAAATATACATGTTTCTGTTTCATTTTTCATTAAATTAAATTAATTCAAATAAAATGTCATTTTCACATCCAAGTGGCTCTATGGGGTCACCAAATCCACGCAATGATGATATTGGTCAGAAATATCTCATTCAATAGGTATAGAATATGTGTTTGGGTAGTTTAATATTATTAAAATACTATTTTTTACCCCTATTTACCAAATTTACATTTTAACCATGGTATATAAAATAATTATCGAAGTTACTATTCATAATTTAAAAAAATACAAGATACCTATTTAAAAAAATTCCACCATATAATTTATAATATGGAATACATTTTTCCAAATTGAAAACAAAAAAATATCAGTAATTAAATTAATATTAATTATCTTCGTCAAAATAAAAAACGAGTTTTTTAAGATGTAATAACTACAAAATGATTGACATCTATTTATGTCCAATTTTAAATTGAAATTACATACAATGACCAAATAAGATTAATTGATAAAAATATAATACAATTATACTTTAAAATAAATTTAATGTACAATTTATCTTTATAAATAAATTATATTAAGAGACAATACTGAATAAAAATAAAATATTTTTCACTATTACTAAAAATAAGAATATTATCTAAAAAATACCAAAATTTCATCCAATGTAAATTTGGATGTTCATATTATAAATTATAAATTTATTTTTTCTTATTAATCATATTTAATTTAAAAAACTAAATTTAAAAATGGTTCCCCATCAAAAGGGAGTAAAATATTAATTTTATAAAAAAATCCTTCTTTTATCTGAAAATTTGAATTTTTTTATATATCATATCTAGAGTACATTTAAGATGAATTCAAAACATTAAATTAAATATATAACATTTATTTTTCATTAAATAAAAATCTATAAAAAGTGATTTGATTTTATATACACAATAATTCTCTTTTAAATTAGTTTTCACAAAACACATCTTTTATATTTAATTGTTTTTTATTTCTATTTCTAATAAATTTGGTAATAATTGAATCATTTTTTAAACATGTGTAAACCATATTTCAGAATTCAGGTCATTCTACAATTTCATTACATTCCAATGTCTAGGAATTAACTACCATTTAAAAAAATTATAATAATATATTATTATGTTTCAGAATAACTAAATGTTTTGTGAAATGTTAGATTTGGAAGAAACCCATTATTCTGTGTTGAGTTTGCTATCATAAAAATAATCTTCTTTAATGTAATATTAATATATTATAAATAATTATTAATATAAATCAAAAATTATTATTCTTTAAATACATGGGTCGTTACATCCTTCCTTCCATTGGAAATTGTGTCCTCATAATTTAAAAATTGGGGTCAACACTTAATTGAAAGCCCTGCATCAAAAAAAGTTTCAATAAAACTATCACCTTAAAATAAATAAATATAAGTATAAATGTCACCCGAGACAACACATACTAAGATTATATGAAAAAATGGATTTGTAAGAGAAAACTAACTATCATGTTTTGATTGATAGTGATACAAAACATGATAAGGATAAAGTTAACAACAATAAAACCACAAACGTGTGATGGGTTAAATGTTCTTTGATTACCTAGTAGGAAAAGTAAACGGATTTTTTTGTTTTATGTTATTTTTCATAATTTTGAGTAATTATTTTACTAATTAGAATACGAACATAAGGAAATATGCATACCTTTCAAGTAGAGTTTAATCTATTAACAAATTTCTATCATGAACTCATATTTTCACCAAACGATTAGTATTCAATATGACTTGGTCAAATCTGAAGTGCAAAAATCAAAATTAATATAATCACATAATCCCCAAAAGATAAAATATATATTTCCCCTACCTTTAGACATTAAACAAAACCAAAATTATTAGTATAATATTAGGTAATCCTCGAAAAGGATAATCCTTTTTTAAAAGAAATACTACTCCTAATATCCAAATTTCAATAAACAATAGCCATAGTTCAACAAAGACCATTTGATACACAATTGTCATTAATATTCATCAATATAATCCAAACTATGATTGTAACCCAAATCTTAGAAAAATATGATATCTTATTCTTATTTGATAAATATTAACATATATCTCCAAATAACATTGAATACTCTTAAATTATCATACTTAAAGTTAATATCCTAATCACATATTTTTAAAGATAGGTTAATCATTTCCATAAATAAACCAAATACCTATATGTTGAAAATAAAAACATATATTCCAACTAAATAAACATCGTTCAATACTCCTAAAATAAAATCACATAGTATTCTATTTTGTATACGTATATAGTGTTCCCAAAAGACCAAAAATCATCCAAAATAACATTTATCACTTAATCACCATATCATTTTCATATACAATGGATATCCATTAGATAAAACATAAGTTACCAAAATCAACTTATTATTGATCCATAAAATTATTTAACTGATATAATAAGTCATACTATCCAGGTAATTCATGTAGTCTAATGGTAGGTGATAAATCTCAGTCCCACATTGGTTATGGGTTCAATTCCCGCATCTTTTTCATATGCTACGGGTTGTCACTAGGTCTTCTGGTTGTCATTTCTCAAAATAAAAAAACATTTAAGAAAGGTGGATGATGGGACAATTTTATTAAAATCATTTAAAATAATGTACCTGAAATGAGAATGACAGTATAATGAAAACACCAAAAAAACAGCACGGTAATATTTTTCAACAGTCATGTACTTATCTTATATTCTTATCCTCGAATTAAATTCTAGACATCCCTTACATGACCATGAACTCAAACTCTCAATCTCCACTACATTAATGAAGTGATTGAAGCCTTTCATAAAGCGTCTCTACATTAGGGATTTCAAAATAAAAGCTATTTTCTTTCCTTTCCTTATATTTTTCAGAGGAGGCACGTCTTATCAATGGAATCATCATCCCCTCA
Source organism: Viscum album (assembly GCA_963277665.1). Classification (NCBI taxonomy): domain Eukaryota; kingdom Viridiplantae; phylum Streptophyta; class Magnoliopsida; order Santalales; family Viscaceae; genus Viscum; species Viscum album. The sequence goes on from OY728148.1 coordinate 48,509,283, forward strand.
ACCTCCATTACTTCAGCCGGATCCAAAGTAGCACCATAAATAATATGATTATTGAAAGAATTAGTGATCTCTACAATCAATTACTCTATAACCACTGTAGTGAAAACTGGGGAATTACTCTTCTTGTAAATGATAATGGTTATTTAATAGATCACATTTTTCATATAAAACTATTAAAACATAATTTCCACATATTCAGGGATCATATAAACCCCTATGGTTCATTATAAATATATACACAAATGAAAATATAATTCTTCCTCAATTAACATTTTTATCTAACAAACATCAGGTTTAGAAATACTAAAATTCTTCCAAATTAACCACATAATTAATAATTTTAAACATATCATCGTCACATATTTGGAATTACTCTTCAATTCCTAAAATTTAGACATATTAATAATCTAACATTCTTCATGATCCATTACCCATGTTTTTACATCTTATTATTTTATACTTCTTTCCTACAAACAAAATTGTGTATAACGTCCTAAGATTTCAATAATGTTAAGACCTAATCTAAAAATAAAACCATTCCATTCATAGGTTATTTTAAATTTCCTCATCTTCATTTGGAATGATATTAGGTATTGGTAAACATATATTTTTACTTTTCGGCTGATCCCATTCCCAATCAGTCATTGTAGGACATATATTTGTGAAATTAACATGCACACCAAATTTGAAACATTCAATTGATCCCTCAGAATGAACTTTATTCAAATTCTTGGAGTCAACATAACACTTACTTTTTTACTTGGTAGGTTATTGCTTTGTAACTATCATTACCACATATATAACATCTTCCCATACCTTTGAAGCATTTTCTTAGTTGTTTCATTCCACATCTTTGACACATAAGTTTTTTAATATACATACTATTATGATTATTACCTAAACATCCATATAAAATCATTTCTCTCATATATGATGGCTTGGAAAATCCCCAATGTTCAAGAGGTAAATCATGAATCCATACAGTTGGTTATGAATAAACATATGAATTCTTATTGTAGCTCCTATTTCATTCAGTTTCTCATTATGAAAACCATCACAGGTTACTTCACATCCAATGTCACTTTGGTTCCTACTAGATCCATCCATATACTCTAAAACCAAAAATGACTGTATGATTACATAAGTAAAATCATCATATAATAACTTAGGAGGAGGGTAAACACTATGATTTACTTATTCATGTTCTCTTAAACTCATTAAATATATCTAAAATAACTATGACTGTTTATAATATACGGACCATTATGGTGAAGTCACTTATGCTAAAATAACTCCCTAACCTCTAAATTTTTCTAAGCTGACAAGTGATACAAATAATAAGTCCCCTACCTGAAGCATTACATTATTTTCTGATATGTCAATAATTTGACTTTAAATTCATATCGAAGATCTTTTCAGGTTTATAGATTTATAGAATTTGATCATAACTTATACATAACATATTTAATATTAAAAATAGTCTCTTATACTTAGAATACATTTATTTCAAAAAACAAAAACACTATAAAAAAATCATGGCATTTTTTCATGTTTTACTAGCATAACATTTCCTTGATCCCATCATTGACCCTATTTTTCTTTTTTTTAAATTGAAAAACATTTCCACACATGGGATGAGAATAAAAAAGACCAGTAAGGGATACATAATTAATGAACACTATTAGCTTTGAAAAATCATGTAAACTATGAATACATTATCATAATGTAATACTTTTCACCTTTAAGAAGTGGTATATATACTTCACTAATGATAATATCACTTCTTACACATTTTGTAACAGAAATATTGCTATAAATCCCATAGAAAGAAATATATAACATATAAAGGTATCTCGGGGCATAAAAATACAAAAATTAAATAACTATATGGTTGAATTCAACACATATCACTAAATGGAATAACCATATAGTTGAATACCATACCTAATGTAATGGAGGGTATAACAGAAGGCGATGGTGACCTTCTCTCCTTGCTTCCGCCTCTTGCTCTAGGATCCATCTAGGGTTTCCTCCCGATACCTTCTGCTACGGGGTCGGCGGCATGTCTAAGCACCGCTATTCTTCCTTTTCCTTCTTCTCCTTCCATCTTTTCACCTATTCTAGACATCTTTGTGTGATTTTGTTTCCAATATTGACATAATTGTCCTCATTCTTCTTCTATGGTGGTGCTGCTTTCATGGTGTTTATCTCCAGGGTGTACCTATGTTGTCTTGATCTCAACCTTGTTTTGGATTTTGGAAGCAGTCTCGCCATGCTGATTTGGAACCCTCGACACTCAAATCCCTGCCCTGAATTCAAGTCCTTCAGCTTCTCTCTGATTTGGATACAAAGTGGTGGTTCTTCAAATGTTTTGGGAGGTGGGATTCTACGGCCGATGGTGCTCCTCGCATGGTATGTTTTGATTTTCGGTGAATGTTTGTTCACTCATTCAATAGCAGTCGATCTACTCGAGGATTTCATGGTGAAGGTTATTTTGATCTTTTTGATTTGGTTGTGTTCTGTCTTGATTATGGTGGCGGCCTTCGGTGATGTTCATGACGGTTTCGTGCCATTGATTTCACGAGTTGATGATTTTAGTTCATTCTGCACCAGTGATTTCAATATTTCTGGTTTAAGATGACACAATTATGTTGTTTTACGGTGGATACGGCAGTCTCTGACGATATCCAGTGACTATTGTGATGTTCAGATGTTGAGGTCACGGTTCTCGGTGATGATATTGACTCTCTATAGGCTCATTTTCCCTGTTAATCTACCCTGGCTTCGTGTACTGTCTCTCCTCCCCGAGTCAGTATGGTGAGATGGTTTCCACAAGAGCTTTTGGAGGTGTTGTTTGAGGGGATTTAGGAGTTCCAGGAGGCTTGATCCTCGCTCGACAGCATTAACGGTGTCTACGACGGACTCTGTCGGCCTCCGGTGACTGGTGATGTTTGGTCAGCGACGATTGTGGAAATGGTTTTTTTTGGAGGTTCAATGGTTCTTCATGGGCTTCGGTGATGGTTGGTGACGTCAACAGTGGTGATTGGATGGTGATGGAAAAGGTATCTGTGATGATGTTGGTTGCAGCTGATGGGATTTAGACTAAAGGCTTGGTGATGATGTTCTACGGCATGCTTGGTTGGTGACTGGTGTGTTGATCTGATCGTATTGGGTTCTGTGTATCTTCAGTTTATTTTTGAATTTTGAATGGGTCATGTTTTGATTTTGTATCATTTGATTTTATATCCCATCAGTTACTGCTCTCCCTTAAAGCGGCTTCTTAGAAAATCAAATAAAATGTATTTTTCAATCAGTAATGAAGGTTATAACGTAATCTCCTATCCTTGGTTTATCATGAAACTACCTGTCATTTGATCTATCATGTAACCACCCGCCATTGTCCAAGTATAATTATATAATCATAAAACAAAAAAAATGAATAATTGAAAAACAATATTTCACCATCTCAATCATAAGAGATCATTTCATGATATTGAAATATTCAAACCATTTCTAGAACCATAGAAAATATATAATAATAATACTTTGAATACAAGTGTCCAATACCAATTGGAAACATTTTAAATAAATTAAAATTTTAAAACATTCATGTCCATAAAAATTATTTCATAAATACAATGTGAAAACATAGACATTAAATAGAATTTTTTAGAATAATAAAGCATTAAAACATTTAAAAATGATGTTTTAATTAAAGAGTCAATTTCCACTTGAAAAAAATTTGAATAAATATCATTAAATAATAAAATTATTAAAAAGTTAAATATCATGAAAATATATTAATTAAGGATATATCACGTCAAAATTTATTCATATACACCTTATAGGATATTAAAGGCATATAACATCAAGATATGACTCCATGAAAGGAGATTGGGACGAAGTCCCTTGCAAAGATCGTATCATTAGATTAAGGATAAATCAATGACATAATTATGCATGAAAAATATAAATTCACCCAATATAATTGTATATTAAGTGTAAAAAAACATAGCACATTCCCACATAATCATTCCGTGACATAATCAAGAAGTATACGATTATCCCAATGATTGGAAATTGGGTTAATAAGTACCCTTACTAAAATTCGGCAGCCTAAAGACATAACATAAAAATTCATAAAATGAGTTGATGGGAGTGAAAAGGGTATCTCATAAATTTTTTATAAAATTTACAGAAATATGTATATATAATAACATATCCCAACATTATAAAATGGAAAAGAAAATACATAACATAAAAGAAGTCTTTGACTAAAAGAGCAGGGTGAAAGGTTCTCTTACCTTGCGTCTGGCTCGTCATGTGTATTCCCTGTTATTATTAAATAGTAAACATAAGATAATATCTACATTCTTAATATCATTTTTATTGTTTATTATTCCTTTTATATCACTTATTACCACATTAAAAAAATTAAATAGTTATCTATGTTCATATTTGTCGTTTGTCGATATTTGGTTCTAGAGTCAAAAATAAAATTGTTTTTATATAAATTGTACATGTATTCAAATATAAATCATAAAAAATGATATTAATGATTTAAATATAATATATATTCATTATATTTGTATTTATATTAGTCCATAACTTTTTGAGATATGAAAGGAAATTCACTGTTTATGGAGATGATAGGTCATACATACACATGAATGCTACTTTCATTTTATTTTCATACAAAATGAATAAAAATAAAATTATATAAATGTATATTTATTTACCAGTATTATAATTATGTCATTTATGTATCATAGGTTTAATAAAACCATACATTATATGTTTTATTTATAGCATGTAAGAGTTATATAAGTTTGAGGGGGCGGTAGTCCACAGTTCCACAAATAAAATTATCAAATTTACACATCATGGAAATCATAAAGATATATTTTAAATTCAAATTACTGAATAATAAAGTAAATAAAAACATAATATATTTCATATATAAATTTAGTTCCATCATTATGGCCACTGGGAGAGGTGGTAGAGAAAAATTGAACAATCATCGTTTCATGAGGATGTAGTTTGCAGTCCATAGAAACAATATGTTCATATTAATTTGTGGGAGGTGTGTGTAAGTGTAGTTCGAATCCTTCTAATAAAGACATCCTAAAATATGTAGGACACTGTTTTTGTAATGTAATCAAATAATAATAATAAAATTGAGAGTGATGAAACAAAATAATGGAAAGTAACTTTAGAGAAGACGTTACCTCTTAAAACGTGAAACTCCCATTGATTTGAGCCAAACAGATTTATTGAATCGCCTTCTACCCATGGTAAGGCTTATAAAATGAAGATAAGGATTTATGGAGCTTATTTTGGAATAGTATTGATGACACAAAGGGATTTTAGGTCTGATTAAATTGGTATAGGTGATTCCCTTTTACAAGAGGGAGGAGGGGCACATTAGGAATATCATGAAATATAATTTTGTTATAAATTTATTTTCGAGTTCAAATGGTCTGAATGCAATTTATATCAAATATAATATTATTTTGGGTCAAAAAAAGATCATCAAATGGGTTTTAGACAAGTCTAGGTAAAAAATTTAACCTTATATTTTAGCTTTAACCCTTAGATAACTAATTTGACTCTTACCATGTCTTCTTGTATATTAATACTATATAGATAATATATTTACTATAAAATTCCAATAAAACCTCAATTGGTTAATTAATGACATAAAAACATTATATAAGTCATTTTGTAGAATCATATATTTTTATGACTATTATATCATATAGTAAAATACTATTTGTTTTAAAAACTCTATTTTGTCAATTTTTATACTATTCATATCATGTCATTTTTAAAAATGTATAATAACTTGATTTTATCTAAAAATCCTCATTAATTCAAATATAAGAAGTAATAAACATCCATAATAATTATGGATTGAATATAAATGTTCAAAATATTTTTATTTTAATATTTATAATCTCATTTATTTAAATCATTCATTAATAAAGTAATCACATTGTCAACATTATGTCAAAAATAAATTTATTTACATGATATATTAAAATTATAAAAAAATACCATAAGGTAGAAAGTATTTTTATATTTATATTTACAATCTATATTAGAAAATATCACTTATATAACCCCATAAAAAAATTGGTTTACCAAAAGATACATTATTCTGTTACATATCTCTTTACTTTAAATTAATTCTTATAAAATGTTATTTTTAACATCCATATTGCTCCATGGGGTCCCCACGTCGACCCAAGGATCCCCATGGTTGGATGTATCTCTTCATGTAGGATTATGAGATGTGTTAGTGTAGTTTAATGTTATTATTATATTATTTGTGTACCCTTATTTACAAAATTTACCATTTCAGCATGGAAAATAAAATAATTATTGTAGTTACTATTCATAATTTCATAAAAATAAAAGGTACCCATTTAAAAAAATTTGACCTCACAATTAAAAATATGAAATAAATTTTTCCAATTTTAAAACATCAAAGTTTCAGTAATTAATTTAAAATTAATTCTTGTTTTCATAAACAGAAAGTTGGTTTAAAAAATAAATAACTTCCAAATGATTGATATCTATTTATGTTCAATTTCAAAGTTAATTACATACAATGAAAAAAATAGGTTTAAACGATGAAATAAAATCCAATTATTCTTTAAAACCAATTAAAATTACTATATAACTATATAAATAAATTATATTAAAAGGCAGTTTTGAATTAAAATACAGTATTTCTCACTATTTATAAAAATATGAATTTTAGCAGAAAAATTCCAAAATTTCATCTTAATTAAATTTATATCTTCCACTTCAAAATAAAAAAATTATTTTTTCAAAATTAATATATATAGGTGATAAAAATATATTTACAAATGTTTTTCTATAAAAAAGTAGTAAAACTGCATTTTTTGAAACAAATAGTTATATTATTAGAAAAAATGAAGTTGTTTATATATCAAATATTTCAAATATATAATATGAATTTAGAATATTAAATTGAATATAAAAAATGTAATTTTCATTAAATAAAAATACATATTGAGTGATATGATTTTAGAAACGCAATTATATCTTTTAAATAAGTTTTCATGAAAACACATCCTTTATATTCAAATGATTTTTTATTTCCATTTCTAATGTATTTGGTAAAAAAGATAATTTTCAAACATGTTTAAACCATATTTCAGAAATTAGTTGATACTATTCATTCCCACCATTTTAAGGTCTAGGCGTTAACTAACATATAAAATAATATTATTATTATTGTATTATTATTCAGTATAACTCAATATTTTATGCAATCATAGATTTTCGAAGAAACATGGTGTTGTGTGTCGAGTATGTTATCAAGAAAAATCATCAATTTTAACTAAAAATAATATCTTATTCATGAGTATTAATAGAAATAAAAAGGAATTATTCTATAAAAACATGGGTTGTTGCATTGATTTTATATTAAATTATTATTTTTGGAGATCAAAAAAGTCCCCCTCAACTCAATTATCAAATGGAACCTCCTCCCTCACCTCGTAAATTCACATTGAGACCTCAAGCTCGGCCATACCATATCTATTTTCCTAATCAACATCCTTAGTCACATTCTAGATGTTTTGGTCCTTTAAAAAAAATAACTCTACAGACATTATGAGGATATTTAGAGGGATCTCATTGAAGAAGAGGACGTTCAGATACATACAAAGGATATCAGACCTAAGGTATGAGATTATTATATCCCAATTTTATTTCTATGGGGAATATGATTCATTCAATTCCTATCTATTTTCTGTGGTGTTTATTTTTCCAATGTTTTTTATGATTATTATTATTAATTTTATGATATTTATATAAGAATATTTTTTTGAGGTAGTTGATTCAACATATTATAAATTAGTAACAAATAATTCCACAATATCATTATTATGTAAGATTTTTTATACATATTTATTTATTATGGTATATTAGTCTTCCATTCCTTTGTTTTATATTTTTTTTCATAAAATGTCTACTATTCTACTATGGATGTTTCATGTCATTTTTACCAAATTTTTACATTTACTACAGGGTTTGAAGGATTATTTTTTTCATTTTCTATATAAGGTACATTTTGACTTTTCATTTAGAAGTATGAGAATAATTATTTTAACAAATACAGAATGAATGGAATATTATTCTTTCATAATGACTTATTTCCATGAATCTTCTATTACAACATTTCAAGGTTATTTTCAACGATGTTATTTTCTTCTAAAATTGTGCAGTGTTTTGTAAAATGAAATATTTTTTAAAGAAAAATGGATATTTTACTAAAGAATTATTTTAATGTGTTTTAAATAATTATTTTCTATATATGATTTAGGATATATTTAAATAATACTATCCCAATTATTCTTATGGTTGATTATTTTTATTGTGGAATTATATTTATTAAATCCATTTGTTTTACATGGATTCAGTTATGATGGAATGATGTTTAAGAAACCGATTTTATTCATTGGGTTATGTTATAATGAATGATTTGTGTTTTTGTGGAAAAAATATGCATAGTTTTCATTATGTGATGGGAGAGAACTATATCAACCTCCAATGCATTGGGTAAAGATTTATATATCTTGAGATAAATGTGAGTATAATGGAAAGTAAATATAGTTTAGTAAAACATATATATATAATGGCATGTAAATATTGTTCAGTAATATAGATCTAGAATGGAATTTAAACCCAGTTTAGTAATAGACATATTCCACTATGATAATCATAGCAACGAGAATTGGATAATATGGAAATGATTTTCTATGCAATAATTATTTTCCACAAATCCATGTTTTATGGTCATGCTATTTTATCATACCACATTTTCCATTATAATTTATGGCTTATGAACTATCATGATTTATTCGCTGACTCATTATTTTTATATATATTATACATGTTATGATCTTCATTGGTTATTTTCATGTTACTACATTATTATTTTCATGTTTTATTTGATGTTTTATTTTCTTACCCTTACTAATAATCTAAGATCACCATTTTTATATGTTTTCTTTAACCCAGGATAAAAATAATTATTTTAACTAGGAGTACTATATGGGATGATATTTATGGGATATTTTGACGATCTTTCACAAGATAGAATAATTTATTCCATGTTTTTGAAGGTACTAAACAATTATATTACTCAAGCATGAATTTGTAAAATATAATGAATATTTATCTAATAATATGAAATATTCATGTATGTAAATATTTGTTCATTATAGTTTGTATCAGAATAATGGATTAGTTATCCTTTGGAAAACAGTAGGTGAAAACTTTAGTGATATCCCTTGAGATATTTATATGTATACTTCTAGGGATGTTCTTAGGGTATGTCTATTTATTAGTTAATGTACTGGAACTATGGTAATGATCAAGACTAATCTAGGATTATAAATATAATGATAGAGATGGTATGTACTTTCCATTGATTTTGTTGTTTTTGTAGTATGATAATATTTTCTGAAAATTTTAATATGGTGATTTAGAAAATAGTTGAAAATAGGAAGATATATGTTAATGTAGAATATTATGGATAGTGGAATGATATTACTACAGACCAACAAAAAGAAATTGTGTTTGGAAGGAGAAACATTTTTATTATGAATAATCAACATTTATTCAATATGATCAATAATATGAACATTGGTGAGTTTCCCGATGCACCTAAGAATAGAAATATATAGTTTCTTAGTAAACACATAGGAATGAATGTTCAATTATCGTCATGTAAATAAAGTGGGAAGAGGAATCACATAGAATATTTCAATTCAACATGATGATGTTTTAGGTGTGGAAATGAAGGATACACAAAATATAATTGTAAAGTAATTCATTTAGTTTACACAATGGACAAAGATAATTGTATTTCTAAGGCATCAATGGTGGTTAAATGATTTAAGTGTAGAATTTTTGGGTATTATTCCAATCGATGCCCTATGGTAAAATCCCATATTGAGAATCAACATGGTCATATAAGATGTATTTATGATATTGATGATGAAGATACTAGGAAAAACATATGAAATGATATAAGTGTCAAGGAATAATGTGAAGAATCTTGGTCAACAGATTAAGTATATATTGGAAGTATTACGTGTTTATCATGAATAATGTGGTATATGTAATTTTATGGAATTATGGAATAATGAAATGTTTATGGATTTTTACAATATTTTCACTTTAATTATTTATGATTATATACTAAATTCTATTGTTCAGAATGAAAAGTGATTAAAATATTTTTATAAAATGAATTAAGGGAAAGATAACCCTTAATATTCCCCTTATGATAAGATAAAGATGTTTTGATAAAGATATGTTGGATGTGACTAAGTAAATTGTATGATACTAGTTTCTAGAGAACTAATAATGGTTTTTGAAAAAGTTTTATGTTATCATGGATGAAGTGTACAACATTTTTGGAGTAAAGGAATATATTCAATAAGATTTGTATAAGGAAACTTGTATGTTTTCCATAAGGATATATGGTAATTCAAGTTATTACCATGAATAAAGAGAAAACATGATTAAGGTGATCACATGTTTGTAATGTTCCCATAACAGATACCACATGATATATGGGGGATAAATGTTATTCTAAGTATGTGACCCTCTTTATTGTGTTTTTGTTATTTAGAATTCTTAAGGATTATTAGGTTATCAATTTATGGAATGTTTATGTCAATCATTGTATGATGATTGTCATAATAAAATATTATATAACTATAGGTAGACTTATTCATATTTTACTATATGTTATAACCTTTTGTTGTTATAATGATAGATTGAATGACCTATGATTCTATTTTTTGATCACATGATCTACTGCTGCTCCATGAATAAAAAATTCAACTTCATTTCTTTAACTATGAGATGAAGTGGAAATTGTTCAAGCCATGACCAAATGTGATATTATACGGAAACCAAGTAATAATATCTTATAATAAAAATTATTCAAAATCTGGAGAAGCGATCATGATGTAAAAGGGAGTCATATTATCATCATTTATTATGATATCAATGACCTATTTTACACTTCATTAGTCTACTATTTCGTGATTGTTAACAATCTCTGGATCACCCACTTCCTTGTGATCAATGATATTTATCAATATATATGATTATTTATTATTTTCCTCCAGGCCCAAATCATCACATATTTTCTCACACAATGAGATATATTAATGATTTACATTGGATTACTGTTATTTTTTAATATATTCCTTTTTCAGAAAATGATTTATTCATTTTTTTTACAAATTAATGTTTCTATCATTTCATAACACTGAATAATATTGAAGGAGAAATTCATTGTAATGGGAGTAGAATATAACAATTCAAATTTTTTTATAATATATATGTTTTAAAAAATTCTTCGATGTCTTGTGGTCTACGCAACACCAAGATAAGATTACACAATACACAACACTTGTTTATCTTGTGGTATACCCGACACTATTTTTGGATTGGGTTTTACAAAAAAATTATGCTATTTTGATAGAATTCATTTCACTCAAGACTGAGAATAAGTGAAAAAATAAATATATTTATGTTACCTTATAACCTAGTCATTATAATGATGGTTGTGAAGAACATAAATTTCATCTAAAAAACAACATAAATATAAATAAAGGATTTTATAAAATAATAAAATCACTATTTATTGATTTTATTAATGTAATATATACGTAATATATTTTATATGTAACATCGTAGGTATATAAAAAATAATGAATTTTCATAATTATTAATATTTGTGAATTAGATATTAATTTTACATTAAAGAAGATTCTATGTTTGATGGCTTATCTGATACGCAATAATGAATTTCTTTGAAATCTTACATTTCACTCTAATAATATAATAATACTATTTTAAATGGTAGTTAACACCGAGCCATTTTATTAGCGAGAATAAACATAATTAAATAAAATATGATTATTCATGTTTGTTAAATGTTTTTAATTTTATCTAATAAATTTTAGAGGCATAAAATAAGAATGAATCCTATTTTAAGCATGGGATATTCTAATATTTTTTAAAAGATTGATTTACTACCTTTTGTTGGTGATACCTCTTTAAATATAGTTTTGGTCAGTTTTATATCTTCTATTTGACAAAATAAAATTTTTATTTAGAATTGGGACATATAAATTTAATTTGGGAAAATTTTTGGTATTTTTCTAAAAAAATCATTTTTAAATGAATAGTGAAAAATAATGTATTTTAATTCAAAATTTCCTTTTAATATAATTTATTTATATGGTTATATTAGCTTTTTAAGTAGTTTTTAAGTGTAATTATATTATATTTTTATCATTTAATCCAATTTTGTTCATTGGACGTAATTTCACTTTGAAATTTGACATAAATAAGTGTCAATCTTTTAATAGTTATTATTTCATAAAAACATGTCTTTCGTTTTGACAGTGGGAATTAATTTTAAATTAATTTCTAATACTTGATTGTTTTGAATTTAGAAAAATTAATTCCATATTTGGAATTAGGAAGTCTAAATTTTGTAAATAGGTAACTTTTATTTTTATACAATATTAATATTTACTTCAGTGAAAATTTTATTTACCTTGGTTAAAGGGTAAATCTGGTAAATAAGAGTAACAAAATATTATTTTTATAATATAAAATTACCCTAAAATTTGTCCTAATCCTATTTTTTAATACATTTCCAACCATCAGAATCCTTGGGTCTATTTTGGGAACCCATGGAGCCACATAAGAGTGATAATGGCACTTTATATTAATTAATTTTAAGTAAAGACAAAAATTACATAAAAATATCTTTTAGTAAATAAATTTTTACATGGGTTATATATTTTATCTCTTTAACTATAAATATTAATTTTAAATCTAAAAATATTTCCTACATACTGGGATTTTTTATAAAATTTTTAGACTTCATTTAAATAAAATTATTTTTGACACAATAATGATGTAGTCTTTACCTCATTAATGAATGATTTAAATAAATAAGATTATAAATAATAAAACAATATTCAAAACCTATAAAATTATTATTTGATGTTTTTGTTTAAATCATGAGTCATCTTATCTTATGCTTGAATTATTTTTTGAACTTTTGAAACCAAAGATAAGTTTATAAAATAATAATTGTTTCCAAAATTCTTGAAGAGCCCCCTATAAAAGGACACCACTCTTAAACAATTACTCACACCTCTACAGTCCCTTGGATCATCAAACCTCTTCCTAAATAATCTCCCCACATCCCTATCCTCCTCCTATAATCCTTAACTTATGCAGAAGGAAGTTCAAGTAAACCTTTTGGTTCAGACCAAAGGGAGATACCAGATTTAAAGGTAACATATTCTTTTAAGTTATTTTCTTTTATTTTACTTCTCCAGCCACAAAATCTCATCTAATTCATTTAATTTATAATAAACCTGTATCTTTAATATACTAGTTTGTTTTTATAAGATGTATTAGAACTAGACTTTCACACACCTCCATCGAATGGGTTGATAACAAACTATTTCTCTAGATGACAAACTACAGTCTCACAAAACAATGATTGTTCAATTTTCTCCTACAACCTTTTATGGTGGCCATTAGTATAGGAAATGTATTTATAAGTGATATATATTATATTTATTTAGTTTCTATGATTATTTATTTTTCATACATAAAATACCTTTATGGTTATCGTAGTGGGTAAATACGATAATTTCATTTGAGGGAGTGCGAACTACCTCCCCCTCCAAGTGATATGACCCATTCATGCCTTTTGTGAGACATATAATGGATGGAGCTAATGAAATTATATATTACATTATACAATAATTATAATATAATTATGTATAATTATGTTTTCATTCTATTAAAATATGAAATAGAAATTAATGTTGTGTTCAAGCATATGTACGATATACCGTCTCCATAAACGAGGAATTTCATTTCATTTATATAAATGTTATGTACTATTATAAATACATATATACTGGATTTATATTATATATATGATATATAAATCATAAATATCATTTTTTTAGATAATGCAATTATGATCACATGAGCAATTTATAATTATAACAAGTTCATTTATTACTCAAGTTCTGAACATCAACAAAATGTCTGATATGAACTGAAATTATTAACTAATTATTATTGCAATGTAATAAGTTATATAAAGGGGTTAATAAACATGAAAAATTTTCTGAATCAAGTATAAATGAACTAATTTTTATTATTCAGGAAGAACAAGGAACATACAAAGGAAGTCAAACTTGAGTTAAAGGATTTCTTATCTCACTTTTAATTCAATGAGATTTCCATTGTTCGCTAATTAAATAATTCATGTAATGTATTGATTACATCCATTTGATATATATTATCATGATTCTATTTGTATTCATGGTATTATGTGATTAATTTTGTGTTAATTATCTTTGTTCATACGACTCAATTGATTACAACATGGTAAGGGGTTTTCATCTCACTTTTTATTCCCGCGAGATTAGTGATATATTTGCCACAGTTTTCCTTCGTGTGGTGTATGTACTTACCATGATTGTATTCATTGTGTAATATAATTTAATTTAGGGTTATTTACTACTTTATTGTATGACCCTTCCTTAATGTGGCGTATGTTTCATAAGTTACCAAATTGGTAAGGGAACCTTTCACACTCCACTTTTTAAAAGTCATCTTTTTCTTATGTATTTTAATTTAAATGTTAATATGTTGGGATATATTCTTATATATATATTTAATGCTGCAAATTTTATATACAAGTGATGAGATACCCTTTTATCTCTCATCAATTTGTTTTTCTGAATTTTAAAGTGATGTCGTTAGGCAGTGAAATTTCTATAAGGAAACTTCTTAACCCAATTTCAATTCTTTCGATTAAACATAAAATTCTGGATTATGTCATGTTATAAATATGTGTGAATGATCTCTGATTGTTTCAATCATAGTATCAACTTATATTGACTCTATTTTTATTTTTCACACATAATTATGTAAATTATTTATCGTTAATCTTAGAATACCATATTTATAAGGGTTTTCGTCTAAATTTACATTCCCTTGAGGCTTAATTGTTGTTACGCACCAATTCACTTTTATATATTGAATATAGTTACCTTTGAAATACTTTTTCATGAATATATTTATTCAACTGATATTATATTTTTTCTTTTATTCTATTATTCAGTTATGTTTAGTCAAGTGTTTCTAAAGTGTTACGAGACTCATTAACAAAAAAATTGTTTTAAAAGATATAACAGATTTATTCTTCTAATTATTTCTCATTAATGTACATGTTTTCAAAGATGTTTTTAATTTTTTATATGGATATTGTTGTTTTAAAATTTAAATTCCTTTAAAAGCTTCAAAGTGGTATGTGTAACTTGGATTCAAATTTCTCTTTATAAAATGTTTTGAATGGTTTTGAAAATGGCTTGATCAAGAATTTATTATAACAATATCTTGAAATGATATATTTTAATTGAATTTTGGAAATTTTACAAGTTAAATTTTTATATTTTTGATATTTTAGGAGTTAGGATTTTATATTGGTACTTGGACATTTGAAGGGTGGTTACGTGATAAACCAAATGACGGGTGGTGCTATGATAAACCGAGATGGGTGGTTTCATTATAACCGCCAATGCATTGGGTATGGAAGTCGGCCATATGGAAATTCCATTTATTGAAATGTGTGGAAGTTGACCGTATGCTTATTCCATTTATGTATGTTTATGTTCGATGATACCTTTATATGTTATTCATTCTTTCTATGGGTTTTATTTAAATATTTTGGTTACAAAAGGGCAAGCAATGATAATTTTTTCAATTAAGAGTGTTTGCTATTTAAAAAATGTAAAAATTATTACTCATGATAAATTATTCATTGTATACTTGTTATTTTAATAAACTAATTTTTTTCCTTCTCTGTTTATCTCTTACTGATATTTTTTGCTCATCCAATGTTTTGGAAATGTTTTTTCACATGACATGAAGTAGAATAGGGTCAAGGATGGGATCAAATAAAAGTCATGCTATCTAAAACATGGAACTAGACATGTTTCTTTTTAATAGTTTTTATTTTATGAGAAAATGGATACTGAGTATTAGTGTCTACATGTAATATTCAAGTTGATATGTATTAGTTATGGCCAAATTATATAAAACTATAATCCTGAAAAGATTCATAATGTGGATTCTTGATTTTACTCAAGATTATGTAATATTTAAGGCAGAGTCCTTATAGTTGGTATCAAAGGTCAGTTTATATATCATTAGAGGTGATGGTGTAATTTAAGAATAAGTGAACTAACCATAGTGGTAAGCATATTATAAATATCCACAGTTATTTTAGATAAATTTAATGAGTTTAAGATAACATGAATAAGTCTCTCCTAGTATTTACCATCCTCATAAGATATTATATGATGATTTTACAGATATACTCACACTAACGTTTTTGGTTTTAGTAAATGGATAGATCTCGAAAGCACCGAAGTAATAGTGGATGTGATGAAAACTATTATGGTTTTCTGAATGAGCAACTAAATGAAATGGGAGCTGCAATGAGAAGTATTGAGGTTATTCTTAACCAACTATCTAGAGTCATGATGGACCACCTGAACCTTGGTGAATTTTATAAGGCATTATATATGAGAGAAATAAATCCCTACAGAAGATCAGGTAATAATAAAAAAGGTAAGTATATTCAAAAACCTATATTCAAATGATGTGGAAAGAAAAACTTAAGATAATTCATAAAAGGATCATGAAAATGTTTCAGATGTGGTAATGAATTTTATGAATCAAGAACCTGTAATGGAAAAATGAAGCGTCTAACTAACTTTAGGAAAAATAATGAAGTTTTTTCTGAGTTGTCAATTGATTGTTTTAAATGTGGTGTGCATGGTCACAACACAAATATATTTCTTGCGAATAAGTTTTGGGAAAGGGATCAGAAGGATTGTACAAATATACTTTTACCGATTTCAAATATCATTCCAATTGAAGATGAGGAAACTGAAAATGACATATAAAATGTATGGATTATTTCTCAACTCATTTTTTGAAATTACTGAAATCATTAGACATTATACATGATTTTGTTTGTTAAAAATAAGTATAAATGAATAATATGGAAAAACATGGATAAAGGATCTAGAAGGATTCTCTATGATTAAAATGTATACATTTTAGGAATATAAGAGTTATACATAATGATATGTTTGAATGTATTAATGATGGGATTAGTTTGAAAACTTTTTCTATTCTGGGTAACCCTAATGTTTTATTTATGAAAATTTCATTAAAAGATGAATTATATATTCTTTTATAGATATAGTTATAAAGAACCATTACGGAATATATTATCCTTAAATTTGAGGCAGTTACAGGTTATTACATTTTGGGATGCAAACTGACTGCTATTAGATAATCTTTGTAGTTAAAATATGTTATGGTTATTTTTGATGAATTTATCTCATTTTTTTGAATGATGTAAAATTATATATATTTTTAAGAAATATAACATGTAGACTATGTGAAATACCGTCATGTTGGACAAAGTAGCAGGAATCAAACCCACAACCAATGTGTGACTCGGATTTATCACCTACCACAGGACTGCGTAATGTCCCTAGTTAATATGACTAATTATTTTTAGTTATATAAATTTACTAATCAAGAATAAGTTAGTTTTGGGTTATCTATTGAAGGTATTAACCTATCATAGGGAATAAGTGATTAAGTTAATTACACTTTAGTATGAGACATTATGAGTAGTCGATGATATTTGGAGATAAATGTTAAGATTTATCATGGAAAACTATGTTATTAAATATTAATGATTTTTGGGTATCAATATTTTTTGTATTATTTTGAATAATTTTAAGGAAAATTGTACATTGAATGGTCTTTCTAGAAAATTGGGTACTTTTTGGTGAATCTTGGAGATTAAGCATAGTTTATCTTATCATAATGGATTAATTTTTAGGGATTATCTGATCTCGTACAAACCAATTTGGTTTTGGATGATTTTTAAAGATAGGGAAAATAAATAGTTCATCTTTTGAGGATTATGTGATGCTCTAGATGTTGATTATAGTGACTTTAATGTGACCAAGACAGTTTTAATACTCATCTTTTGGAGAAAATATGATTTTATTTTAAAAATTTAGTAAAGAATGAATGTCTTCCAAAAAAAGTAAGCATGTTTCCTTATTTTTTTAAGATCATAAAAATTTCTCAACATTATGAAATGTAACTTCAAAGAAAAACATTTTCTATTAAATTTTCCTACTGGGGAATCAATGACTATTAAACCCATAAAAAATTTGTGATTTTTAGGAAGTTAACTATCTCTTAATCGCGTTTTCTATCACTCTCCATCAGAACTTGATGGTTTTTTCCTCCACCATATCCATTTTTTCATGGAATCCTAGTTTTTGTTGTCTTAGGTGACCTTCTTAATTCTATTTATTTCTTTTAATGTGACAGTTTTATTGACTCTTTTTCTAATGTGAGACTTTAAATAAAGTTTCCAAGACCAATTTTAAATTTGCGAGGAAGCAATTTCCAAAATGGGGGAAGGATGTAACATCCTAGTTAAATAAAGAATAATACATTTTCATAATTATTAATATTTTTGAATTAAATATTAATTTTAATTTAAATAAGATGCTATGTTTGATGGCATACATGATACAAAACAATGGGTTTCTTTGAAATCTTACATTTCACACAAAAATAATTACAATATTATTCTAAATAGTCATTAACGCCCAGCTGTTGCATTGGCGGGAATGAACAGAACTAACTAAAATATGATTATACTTCTTTATTAAATGTATTTACATTTATCTAATAAATTTTAGAGGCTTAATATAAGAATGAATCATATTTTAAGCATGAAATACTCTAATACATTTTAAAAGGCCGTTTTACCTCCATTTGATGGAGAACCCTCTTGAAATCTAGTTTTGGTCACTTTTATATGTTCTATTTGACAAAATAAAATTCTTTATTAGAATCGGGACATCAAAATTTACATTGGGAAATTTTTTGGTATTTTTCTGATAAAATTTATTTTTAAATGAATAGTGAAAGTAATATATTTTAATTCAAAACTGAATTTTAATCTAATCTATTTATAGGAAATAAATAAGTGTTAATATTTTAATAGTTATTATTTCTTAAAAAATGATTTTTGTTTGGACAAGGGGCATTAATTTTATATTAATTTCTACCACTTTTGTGTTTTGGATTTAGGAAAATGGATTCCATATTCGGAATCCAGAGGTTCAAATTGTGTAAATATGTAACTTTTATTTTTAGACAATATGAATATTTAATTCAGTAATTTTTTTTAACATGGTTAATGGGTAAATCTGATAAATAAGGGTAACAAAATATTATTATAATAATATAAAATTACCCTTAAATGTGTGCTAATTCTATTAGTTAATAAATTTCCGACCATGGGTATCCTTTGGTAAATTTTGGGACCCCATGGAGACACTTAAGAGTGATAATGACACTTTATATTAACTAATTTAATGTAAAGACAAAAATGAAATAAAATAATATATTTTAGTAAATAAATTTTTACATGTGGTTATATAAGTTATCTCTTAGAGTATAAATATTAATTTTAAATAGAAATATATTTCTTACATCATGTTATTTTTTTATAATTTTTAGACATCATATAAATAAAATCATTTATGACAAAATAATGATGCAGTATTTTCCTCATCCATGAATGATTTAAATAAATAAGATTTTAAATACTAAAACTATATCCAAAACCTATCTAATTTTTATTGGATGATTTTAATTTGAGCATTAGTCATCTTATTTTCTACTTTAATGATTTTTTGGCCTTTATACACTGATGATATGTTGTTAATAAAATAATTGATTTAAACTTTCTTAAAGAGCCCATCCTCCTGCTTATAAAAGGACACCACTTCAAAACCATTACTCACACGTATCAAAGCCCTTTGATAGTCCATCCTATACCTAAATAAGCTCACTATATCCCTTTCCTCCTCCTATAATCCTTAACTTTGGCAGAAGTCACATCATTTAAAACTTCTATTTCAAACCGAACGGAGATACCAGATTTAAAGTTAACATCTTCTTTTATGTTCTTTTCTTTTATTTTACTTCTCCAGCACCCTAAACTCTTTTTATTCATTTATTTTATAAGAAAAAAGTATCCTCAGTGTACTAGGTTGTTTTTATGAGATTTATTTGAACTAAAAATACCCACACCACTATTTAATGGATAATGAATATACAACTTCTATGGACGACGATCTACTGCCTCACGAAACGATGATTGTTCAATATTCTCTTACAACCCCATATTGAGATCATTAAGATTGGAACTGTATTTATATTTTATATATATTACATCCATTTTCTATCAATGAATCTATATTTTTCATTTATATATTACCTTTTTGGGTTGTATATTGGGTAAATATGATAATTTAATTTGAGGATGTTCGGACTACCGCCCCCTCAAAGTGATATGATTCATTCATGCCTTATGTTGGACGTATAAAATATAGAGTTAATGAAATTATATATGATATTATACTATAATTATAATATACCTATGTAGAATTATTTCATCATTCCATTAAAATATGAAACAGATATGAAAGTAGAGTTCATGCATACTTATGACTTACCGTCTCCATGAACAGTCCATTTCATTTCTTATCTCTATGTGTGATGTACTATTATAAATACATATACAATTGTTTTATTTGATATATAAATCATAAATATCATTCTGTATATAATGTAATTTTTACAACATGAACAATTTATAATTACCACAAATTCATTTATAATTCATGTTCCGAACATCAACAAAATTGCTGATATGAACTCAAATAATTAACTAATTGTTATATCAAGGTAATAAGTGATATAAAATTGATAATAAAATTGATAAAGGTTCATATTCAAGTATAAATTAACTTAAGTTTATTATTCCAGAAGAACAGGGAACATACAAGACTAGTCGGACTTGAGGTAAGGGATTTCTTATCTCACTTTTAATTCTGTGATATTTCCATTGTTTGGCACTAAATTATTTCTTGTGGACAATTTTTTTACAACCATATGATATATATTATCATTATTATCTTTATATTCATGGTATTATGGGATTAATTTGGTGGTTATTAACTTTTGGTCAATTGAATCAATTGATTACAACGTGGTAATGATTTTTCATCTCACATTTTATTCCATGAGATTCATGCTATATTTTCCACTATTTATTTTTTGTATGGTGTATATACTACCTTGGATTGTATTCACCGTGAAATATAAATTAATTTATTTGTATTTACATATTAATTGTTCGAACCCTCTTTAATGTGGCGTATGTTTCATAAGTAACCAAATTGATAAGGGAACCATTCAATCTCCTGTTTTTAAAAGACATCTTTTGGTTATGTATTTTAATTTAAATCATCATGTGTTTGGATATGTTATTCTATATCCTTAATGCTATAAATTTATCTCCATGTGATGAGATACCCATTTATCTCTCATCATATTTTTTTTATGAATTTTAAAGTGACGTCGTTTGGCTGTCGAATTTTAGTAAGGGAACTTCTTAACACAATTTCAATTCTTTGGGTTAAACATACACTTCTTGATTATGTCGTGTTATAAATATATGTGAATAACCTATGATTGTTTCACACTTAACATCCACTTATATTGAGTTTATTCTTATTTTTCATTCATAATTATGGAATTTATTATTCCTTAATCTAAGGATACCATATTTTAAAATTTATTTCGTCTCAATTTACATTCCCTTGAGACTTCATTATTGATATGCACCAATTCACTTTTATACAGTGTATATAGTTCCCTTTGAAATAGTATATAATTTAATATCCTTATTATAATGATATTATATATGTTGTTTTATTCTATTCTTCAATTATGTATAGTCAAGTGTTTCTCAAGTGTTACGAGACTCTTCAACAAAAATATCTCTTAAAAAGATTTAAATATTTATTCTTCTAAAAAATTATTATATGGACATTGATGTTTTAAAATTTTAATTCTTTTAAACGATTCAATGTGTTATGGGACCCTTTGATTAATAAATCTCTTTATTAAATGTTTTAAATGGTTTTGAAAATGGTTTGATTAAGCATTGATTATGTCAATATCTTGAAATGATTAATTGTAATTAAAATGTGGAAATTTTATTAGTGATTTTTTTTATTTTCAATATTTTATTATGTTATTATTTTATAATGGTACTTGGAAATTTGACAGGTTGGTACGTGATAAACCAAATGACGGGTGGTTCTGTGATAATCCCGGATTGGTGGTTACGTTATAACCTCCAATGAATTGGGTATGGAATTTGGCCATATGGCTATTCAATTTAGTGATATGTGTGGAATTCGATAATATAGTTATTTCATTTAAGTATGTTTATGTCCCATGTTACCTTAATATGTTATGCATTCTTTCTATTGGTTTTATGGTAATATTTTGGTTACAAAAGGGTAAGCAATGATATTTTATTTCATGAATTGTATTTACTACTTAAAAAAGGAGAAAAGTATTACTTATGATAATGTATTCATGGTTTACTTGTTTTTTTTGAAAAACTAATAGTTTTCCCTCTTTGTGTATCCCTTATAGTGTTTTTTTTGTTCATCCAATGTTATTGAAATGTTTTTTCACAGGACAAGAAGGGGAATTGGTTCGAGGATGAGATCAAGGAAAAGTCATGCTATCTAAAATATGTAACTATACATGTTTCTTTTTAAGATTTTTCATTTTATGAAAAAATAGATACTAAGTGGTAGTGTCTACATGTAATATTCAAGTTGATATGTAATGGTTATATTCTAATTCTCTAAAACTCTAAACCTGGAAAGATCCATAATTTAAATTCTTGATTTAACTCAAGATTATGTAATGTTTAAGGTTGGTTCCTTATACTATATAATGTTTTAAATTCATATTATATTTTTTATAGATAATATTTAAGAAAAAATTCAATTTTTCAGATAAAAGAATTAATTTAAGAAAAAATACATTTTTGTCACCTTATGATAGAAAAACTATTTCAAATCTACTATCTACAAAATTTATATATTATATTTAAAAAACATTTTCTATGGATGGGGGATATAATAAATTTTGGGAGATTTTTGATAATTTTTTATATCTTTCATGTTTTGAAGAATAGTAAAACTACATTAAAATTTAATTGACAACAAATTTTTTCCTAAAAATTATTTATAATGCTAAATTGTATTATTTATTGGTTTAAATATAGAAATAGAATAAAATTTTGGCATTAAATATAATTTCAATCATTTTAATTAACTTTTCATAGAATATTGATGTAAAAGCTTTTAAATATTTTGTAATGTTTTAACTTTTTTAACTCATCATTCATTTAGAAAATGTGATTTATTTTAAATTAATTACTAAAATATATATTCTTCTAATTTTGAAAAAATTGACTCCATATTTGGAATCAATAGGTCTAAAATATGTAAATATCTTTATTTTATTTTTGGTCATTATGAATAGTAACATTAGTAAATTTTTCTAGTATGGTAAAAGGGTAAATCATTTAATTAATAGGAATACTATAATTATAAAATTACCATTAAAATGGTATGAATATCATTGGATGTGTAGGTTTGGACCTAAATTATCCATGGATATAAATTTTATCCATTGAATCTACATTGATTAGATTATGGAATTTTTTTTATTTTATTTAAAGAATAACTAAATATGCATCACTCAAATTTCAAAAACTAAATCACTTTTTATATAAGGTTATACAGAAGATAAATTTGTTTTTAAATACTAATTTTAAAGATAAAAACCATTAATTTATCATCGTATATTATTTTTTTAGTTTTAAGAAAAAAATAATTACATTAATGACATATTCTTTGATTAATTAATTGAAAATAAATCAATAAAACAACTTTTATTAAAATTTTATTAACCATAAAAATGAACTAGAACTAGACTAAATATTATTAGTTGAGAATATATCTACCATAACCCTCAAATGGAATAGTTAGTAATGATTTGGTTTCTTATAGAATAGATTGTGACACTTACAGTTTTTTACTAAAATTGTTATTAATGTTGTGATAGTCATAATTTAATAATTTAAAAATATTAAATGTTTAATATTCCAAAAAATAAATTCAACTAGAAGTATTATTGTGAAATATAGTAAACTTATCTTCATCATAGTATATTATTTTTAATTTTTTGTTTATAAATTATGTATATTCAATAATAATATAATATTGATGTTGTATATATTTTATCAATGGAGATAATAAATAAATATTATGAAAATTATTAAAATTAATATAATTTGGGATAATAATTTTTTATAATGAATTTTATATATGAAGTATACTTCTACAGAATATAATAATATATTTTTTTGAATTAAAAATTTTATCTTAATTTTTTATAAAAAATCAACGAATTGAATAGGGTCAAAATTGAATCTATTTATTATTTATCAAAGTAATGTTTTTTTAAATTATTTAAAAATATTAAAAAATTAAAAAATATATATAATAATAATGATATGGTCTAAATTTTTTTAATGAACTTATTTTTTGTCAATGTACATCATATAAGTAAATATTTCCCCCTTTAAATATTGAAATAATTGTAACCCTAGTAAAACATTTAATAGAATAACTAAGTATTAATTAAAATGATAATGGATAAATTGATTGAAAATCATATCATATATTTATTTGATGATGAGATTACAACCCCATATCCTCTTATATTAAAAATTGAGACATTTTAGAGGTTTTTATGTTGTTTTTTTATTAAATTAAAAATTTCGGAGATCTCAGAAGTGCCCCTCAGCTCAATTATAAAAGGGAACCTCCACCCTCAGATATTCACGTCAAACTGAGCCTTCATGCTCAACCATACCCTATCCATTTCCCTTCACATTTTACATTCTTTTATTATATAGGTTTTGGTGATCTCAAAAGAACAACTCTAGTGCCATTAGGAGGAGATATACAAGGAACTCAATGAATAAGAGAAGGATCAAATACAAAGAAAATGATATCAGACATAAGAAAAGGGAATATTTTTTTCTCACTTTTAATTTTATGCGAAATATTCTTTACATAGAGACTATTTGTTTTTTTGGTGTTTATGTTTCCCAATAATTTTCTAATGATTTTTTATGATATTTAGATATACATAAAATATTCATTATTTAATTTGGAATATGATTCGACTAATTATAAATTATTAAGGGATAATTTTAGAATCTCACTGTAATTTGATATTTTTGATAAATAATAATTTACTAGGGTATATTTATCATCCATATATATGTTTTTTTAAAATATTTTCACAAACTAATAAATATTTCCTACTAGTTTTTAATGTAATTTATACTAATTTTTTACTTTTACCACATAGTTTGGAAAGAATCTTTCATTCAATTTCAATGAGGTACTTTTTTTGAATTTCTAAAAAAAGTAATAGAAGAATTTATTTTTAACTTATAATTCATGAATCTATTTTTACAAATTCAAAACACCTTATTCCCATGATTAATATCTTACAAGTTTTCAATGTTATTTTAGAATAAAATATTTTCTTTTTATATTACATGGTGTTTTAAGAAAAGAAAATGTTTTTGAATAAGAATCGATATATTACTTAAGAATTATTTTTAGGTTTTTTATTAAAATTATTTTCCATATTTTGTTAATGATATTTTTTATGTATATTATTACTATTAAAAAAATGGTTTATTGGGTTTATTATGGATATATAATTATGTTATCCATTTTTTACAAGGATTAGGTTATGATGGAATGATGTTTAGCAAAACCCATTTTATTTATTGAGTAATGTCATGATGAATGATTTATGTTTTTGAGGAAAACGTAAGTATGGAATTCATTATGTGATGGTTGATACCTATATATACTTCAAATGAATTGTATATATATTTAAATCTAAGGAGATATACAGGACTTTAATTGAATGTAAATCTGGTTTACAAATCTAGGGTTGGAACAAAAGGTTAATCTAATTGAATAGTATAGTGATGGAACGAAAAGTAAAAATTATTTAATAATGGAATTTTTCTTCTTTTATGACCTTGTAAATGTGTCTTGGATAATATAGAAATGATTTTATATGCTTGTGTGTTTTCCAGAAATCCATGTTTTATGTCAATGCTATTTTCTCATGGATCGTGTTACTATTTGATTTATTCCTTCCGAACTAACATAATTTTTCCCTGACTCATTATTTTAGTATATGTCATAATCATATTATTTTCAAAGGTTTTATTCATGTTTTTATATTCTAATGTTCATGCTATATTTGTTATTTTACTTTATAAACCTTAACAAGTACCTGAACTACCCCTTTTTATATGTTTTCTTTTCTCTATGAAAAAAGGTGGGTTTTAGATAGGATTACATAAGGGGAAGATCATTATAAGAGATTTTTAAGATCTTTCATAGGTTATAAGAAATTATTCCATGCTTCCAATGAAACTAAACTATTACAGTTCTGAGGCATGCATTAAAAAAATGTAATTAATGTTTATCTAAAATGATATTATATTAATGTATGTCAATATTAGTTTATTATAATTGTTAAATGATAACTAAAACAATCCCAAATGGTATTTCCAATATCATATAAAGTATATGAATAATTCACAAATAATTCCCTAATGAATCTGTAAAAAAATCATTGTATGTCCATCCATCCATTGATGGTATGATGTACACAAACAAGCCTAATATCCCATAAAAAAATGATGGTGTTGAATAAAATGAGAGGTAAAATTAGGATATCTATTATATACTATAGAATATGAACTTTGTGTGGACAAAAAATATCTTTCTCTTTGATAATTCCAAATGCCTAAACTTTTGTTGCATCATAAATATTTCTAAAGTTATCCAATTTCTCCAAACTATTAATCAAAACCCATATAACAATATCATTTTGAGTGGTATTCGGAAACCAAACCACAATTTATATAGAAATATCATCCGAATTTCATGATGGTAATGGATGTGGCAGGAGAAAAACCAAACCTCCCTATTGGTATTATTTGACCTACTGAAATGTATAACAACGGGATACTAAATAATCAATTTATCATCTCATATGTATACACCACAATCATAACTATATGTCATATAAATTTTTTTGTGGTACCTTGGTGCACATCCCCCTAGGAATATTGCAAACAAACCATCACAACAGTTTTCACTGGCATAGGTATAACAAATTGATTCTGAAAACATTGGATATCCTCCATAGAGAATGAATACTCAATTATTGTCCACCTGCTATAAAGGGAGTCCATAATAACAAATCATTCTATTTCAATATTATTTCCTAAAAACAATTTTTTATGAATTGGGGTCAAATTAAAACATTCTAAGACAAAAATTGACCCTTCCTTATAGACTCCCAAGTGTAACAGTTCAAAAAAACCATAGGATTCCAATATCCAGATGATCCTTTTAGCGCCATTGTTAGAAGTTTCCTGATCAAATAGTCAACAACAACATTCAATTTCCTCAAGGAATATGAAATTTAAAAATAAAAATATTATAGGTACTCATCTCATCCCCTCTTTTAAATAATTAAAGAATGTACATAATGATAAAATTTATTCTCTTGTGTGAAAAAAATACACGAAACCATTCTCCAAAAGGTAATTATGCCAACACTATAACACAAGCATAGCATCTTCAAGTTCATGTTAACAAGTCTATTTAATCATATAATATTTCCTATGATGCCATGAAAAATATGACATAATTTTATCACTATGTATAAGAACACATCCCATTCATAAGCTCGATGTTTCACAAAAGACCACATTGATCTACATGACATCTAGAAGTGTCGAATCCAATGAAGAAGAAAAATTATATTTCAACACTAAAAAAATATATATAACCATTATTTACATAGTAAACTTTATTCCCTTTTGAGAAATAGAGGTAATTTGAAAATCTATATGTGAGAAATACTCTACACACTAGTGATAATATCCTACTACACCCATGAAGCTTCAAATCATGAAACAATATGTGGTTTCTCCCATGTCATATCAAAATTTACCTTCATAGTATAATCAAATATACTATGATTGTTGACTATGTTTCATTTGAAAATAACTTCCCAAAAACAAAATAAACACAATTCGATATATTGGAAAGAATTATATGATTTCTCAACATTTTCAAACTACTCTCAAATGAATCAGATGATCCTACTCATACTTAAATTCAACTAGGATTTCATCCACAAAACCCACCAAAAATGTGTCAAGAAACTCATGGAATATAATTTTAATCAAAGAAATAAAAAAGCAGGATCATTGGTTATATCGATTGTGATAAATAGATACACAAAATGTCTACTCATACCCAGGAAGGTGTTTTTCTAAATATTATATTCTCCTATTCTCATCTTGTGAAAACCAAACCAATGTTCAATATTTAAGAAAAACATCATATATTTTAACTAGTAAAAAAGGTAATAACTCTGAGGGAACATATACTTATTCATTAACATAACTCTATTTAGTTTCATGTAAAAAATACATAGGTGATATATTCTATCATATTTCTTATTTAAGAGAACTTTCACCATCGAAGGTGATACACTCAAGTGGACAAATCATTTCTATAATATATCAAAAAAATTATACACTAACTCATTAATTTTAGAAGGTTACATGTGTTAAAAAGAAATAAATACTAGCTGAGTACCAGTAAATTAATCAACAGAGAGATCTATATCTATTAAATATTGGAAACTAGACAAAACAGAATGAAATTCATAGGGATACTCAATGAAAAATATATATATACCATCACTAAAATATTCCAATTAAATATCCCAAGAGAACATCGATATAACATTCACTATATTTGAATAATATGAGTTGGATCTACTTGACCTCCTATCCCGTTCTCACTGAGTGATACAATATGATCCCTCAGGAATGTAAAATAGACCCATAATATGTAGAAGCCAATTATGTGATTATTAGAAGTGATCCAATCTATCTAGATTATTATCCAAAAAATATTTATACAATTAATCATAAAATAATAGGTAATATCAATATCTAATAGAGAATAAACACTCACTGTTTAATGGAAAACCATATCTCAATTTATCCCTAGGGGTGAAGTAAAATCCATCCCATATGAAAACATTTACATAGAATGTTTTAGCTAGTTCATAATATGAGTTGACATAGATGAGTGACATGAATTAGTATAAAATAAAGAAGTCACTAAATATGAAGCTATACTTATGGTACCTATAATGATTGGTAGAACTGTATCTGGTTACTTTGGAGTCTGTTCCACTACTTGATGATGTTTTGTTCTGGATTCTAATGGATGAAACCCCTTTGTTCCTAAACAATATGATTGCACCATAGTACATTTCGGTGCGGATGAGCCCATTCCACTACATGGGGATTAAAATATATAAAAAACTTCTACCAGTGACATTAATTTATATAATAAATAAATATCATGAGTGACTAAGTAAAAACTTGTTTTGAAGGACAAGGAATGTCACACTGGAAGCAAGTGAAAGTGCTTCTTCCATGAACTACATGATGTTTGAAAACAATTGATATCAATATCCACTGTGATAGCCATGATGAACCATATTTCCATTAATAGAACTCATAAAACCACTACTGGGAGGAAAGAAAACTCCCAAAATCCCTAACTCATCAGCCAGGTCATGTTCAACCATCAAAACCTTTTCCAACATGTCAGTATATGATTTGACCTTTATTATGAAAACATGAGATTAAATATATTTTTCAAGAAACAACATAACCCATTGAGTTTCATATTCATATTTGATTAAATATCAGGTTTAGATATGGAATTCTCCCAAATGTGTATTACATACTCATTCAGGGTCTCATCTACCTATTTGACATTGAATGAAACTATTGCATTAGTTAGATCCATATAATCTTGATATAACAGATCAGAAAAAAGAAATTTAAATTA
Organism: Viscum album; assembly: GCA_963277665.1. Lineage (NCBI taxonomy): Eukaryota > Viridiplantae > Streptophyta > Magnoliopsida > Santalales > Viscaceae > Viscum > Viscum album. The sequence continues at coordinate 48,539,444 of OY728148.1, forward strand.
TTTCCACTCTAATCCTTCATAATTATTTTCTGTATCTATTGAATACCTATATATCTTACTATGTCTTTCTAACATTATGGTTACACATTTCTCTTTAATAAAATTATTTGTTTCTAGGAAATAAAATTGAGGCTCTATATTTACAAGCCATTATTATTACATGGGGATTTAGTAGAGGCATGAATTGTCATTGTTTTTGGAAAATGTAATTTCTAAGAATTTTTTTAAATTCATACCTCTATGGTTTCATGAATTAATCCTTTATTGGAATTGGTGAAGCATTACATCATAGAGCTTAGACAATACACTCAAATTGAGGCATTGATCATGATGATTTCCACCTCATGTTAATAAATTTAGACACATGTTATCATAATGAACCACCTCATTGTTCATAAAACATCTTACCATTGGATGTCAATATATTACCCCTGTTTTTATTCTGAATGATTATTTTCCTTTTATTCATTGGACATGTGGCCAAAATTTCCAAATCGATAAAATTTCCCCAACATCATAAGAAATTATCTGGGGTTATTTATACTACACTGACCGCAAGATGAGATCATCAATGTCCTACTTAAATATATATTTTTTGTATGGTTCCCCTTCACATTCCATTATGTAGACTTATTAATTTCATATTCAAGTGTAAAATATGAGTTAGAAAGCTCCATCTCAAAATTTTCATCCTAATAAAATAATTCTAAATGAATTCAAATTAACATGCATCCAAATATTTTCATAGACTTAATTTATTAATTGATAAAAATGTATTACTCTTACTATTATGTTATAAAATAAAATATTGCACATACCTCTCCAATTTTGTGATGTTCTCTCCATATGAAACTATAAACTCATTACCTTTCTCCCTTATTTCAACGAATTTTTTCCATCTAGAGTTGAAAAACCATTAGGAAATATTTCTTATTGAATAGATCTGGAAACGTTTCCCATTTCATGGCCTTAAGATCAATGTTCTATATGGTATTCTTAACCAATGACTACATTCAATTATCATCATATTAAAAATGATTTATGACAAGAGTGGCCTTTTTATGTTCTGAAAATCACATAATTTCAAGTAACTTGTTTGAATAATTTATCCATAATTTGGCTACAAGAATGAAATATTATCCACTATATTATGGGGGATGCTGCCTCATTAAATTATCAAAAAGTTACATATTCTTTTGTGGGAAATAATGTTTTTCTATAGTATGGTTACCACCCCATATATAGCTTGTATAAACTGATCAATTACCACAAAAATATATTCTTCTCTAATTCCAACCATCTAATGATAGTGATATAGAATTATATTTTCCACCCAGAAGATTTGCATAATAGAATATCTATTTTCCCTAGGTAAACCCATTCTGAACAAAAATAGTTTACATGAAGAAACACAATAATCTTGGAAATGATATATCATTTCAACTTTAAAATAATTTAAAATATTTAAAAGGAATTATATTATCATTACCCTAAGATATAATGGTAGTTAATCCATCAATTGATACCAACTATAATTAACTAATGATAAACATTACATAATATCCAGTTTTAGTCAATAATTTACATTCTTTCACATTGATGATCTTTTCTGGTTTAGAGATTTAGAAAATGAGTTCTAAACTCAAACATAACAAATCGACATAATATAATGTGGATAATACCAATTAAAATCCATTTTTTCATCCATTTATAACTCTAAAAAACAAACCTTGATTTCTTTTCATGGGAACACTTTTTTTCTTTAAACATCAATTATTCCTTTCTCATACCTATCACTAAATACTATAAAAAAATTAAAAATGCTAGATGAGAATAATATCCTCATAAATGGATAAAAATCAAATATAATTGGTTGTCTATATAAGGAAATTAAAACCCGTGACAAATCATTTAATGAAAATATAACATTTTAGACATAATGGTAAATATCATTCCTTAAAAATATCATTTTTTACCTTCTAAAAAACATTTACATGAAAAATTATAAGTATGAATTTAAATTTCATTTTGGTACTTTGGGACATCATCTTAATAAACCCTTACATAACCCTTACAGAACCCATATATATTATAATAACTATAAAACCAAAAACCAATATAATTATATAAAAAACATAATAATTACCCAATGAATTAGAGCTCTACATAGGCTTACCTATCGTTTATGCTATAATTGGATCACGCAATGCTATCTAGGAACATCGTTCTTATATAGTGTCTATGAAAAATAACATGAAATAAAAATTTCATGGTTTCAAAAACAATTTTAAACTCATATACAAATAACTTTCGAATATAAATAATAAAATTTTATACTAATAAATTTTTTCAATAAAAAAATGAAAGTCATTTTTACATTTAACAAAACAAGTATTCATATAAATTAAGTATGAAGTGAAATAATATTTACTACAGAAGGATACGTATTTATAACCATTCAATTTAAAACAAAAAATAATATTTCTTTTGAAAAACATTTATAAATATTAAAAGATACATAAATTGAAAATCTAAATATTTTATGCATATGTAAAATATTTGGAAAATAATTTTAATGAATAAAATGAATGATAATGTGATTTTTTAAGAAATCATTAAAAGAAGAATTTATTAGTTGAAAATAATCATATAAATTTTGAAATATTTAAATCATAATATCCATAAAATAATAACATTAAAAAAATTAAATACTAACTTAATAGGTAAAATAATGATATAAATTGTCAAATGGCATTTATATACACCTTCTATAAGGATAATGAGCATAACATCATGATTTTCCACAACGAAAGGAAATTGAGACAAAGTCTGTTACAATGTCTCTGACATGCCACATGTGGTTCAAAATTTTTGAATAATAAAAATATGTTAATTATGAAATTAATTGTTTAAAAATTCCAAGAATATTATTAAATTTTTTCACTTATTATCATGTTATATATAATTACCAATTCAATTATTCTTATGTGGTATGTTTTGACTATACTTGATCTATATGTAAAAAATGAATTTGATATGTTGAATATGGTGAAAGTGTCCATTACTCAAAAATTTAAAGATTAATAACCATGAAATAATTAACATATTTAGATTGAAATTTTACTTTTAAAATGAATCAATAAATATTGTTATGAAATTTATTTAATGTTAAAATTATGAAGATGGAAGGTCATAAGTATGCATGTGTAATGTTTTCATTTTCCATTGATCATTATAGAGTGGTGATATATAAAATTTTATCTTTTATGAATCATAATTATGTTATAAATATAATATTATATTATTTTATTCACATAAATATATCATTATTTAGATTTTGTGATTAAAAAAGGAATCACATCGCTTTGAGGCGCCAGTAGTCCACACATCCATGGGCGACGTTTTAAAAAATTTAGTGTGTGAAAGGATAATAGTGAAATGATATATTATATTTAATAATTATTTTATATTTCATTAATATCATAATTATTTCCTTAAAATCACTATTAATTTGTATATTTAAAATTATTACCTTCCATTTAATGTGTTACTGAAAAATGATCAATTTACTCTATGAGGTGGTAGTCCACCGTACCCACAGGTGACATTATTATAGCTCATATATATTAGAATATAAAAAATGTTTATATATGATATAATGAATAAATTTGTGTAATTATTTTATATATATACGATAGAATATTTTTAACCAACATTATACATAACCATGGAAGGTGGTAATGGAAAATCAAATGAAATCTTTTTGTGGGGGCATAGTCTATCGTACAGATAAATGATGATTTTTTAACCTATTAGATGGATGTTTCTCTAGATATATGTAAAAATGATAACATAAAAATAGATCAGTGTATAGAAGATAATATTTTTGTTATATCATAATTATATAATACTAGTTTAATGTTTTGTATATTGAAATAAAACAAAAACTGTCATCGATTAATGTTACCTTTTCATCGAGTATCTTAGTTTGGTTTTTACCAAATGTCTTCCTTGACTAAATTAATGCAAAAATTAAGGCATATAGAATGGGTAAAGGGATGTGGAAAAATTATTTGGGTGATTATTGGCCTAGATAATGAGTTTTTTATGGGATGAGTGGATAAGAGTGTTTGGCTCTTTATATGTGGAGTGACTGGCCACTAGAGGTGTTTTGAAAGAGCGACTAACACTGAGACATTTTTTATGTAAATAAGCCCCAATAATGGTCCATTATCAATAATATAAGGTAATATGTAGAAATAATTCCATTAAATGGGTTTTGGAAAAGGTTTTGGTTAGTTTTAAATAATATATGTAATGTTAAACCACATATTAACACTATTTTTACCATAATATATTTTTTGAATTTTAATTTATTTTCACTAATAAGATTGATTGAAAATTAATTAATAATTACAAGAAATTATAAATTATAATTATTTAAAATGTGTAGTATAGTTTTTTAAATTAAAGTCACATAAGTGTAAAATTTAAAAGTAATATAACTCTCACATACACGGAATGACAACGGGTTTTTATAAACAGTATATTTTTGGAAATATAATATTATATATTAACTATATGACTAAAAATATTTATTATATGAAATAGAGGTAATATTTACTAATATGTAATCTATATATTTAATTTAAATCATTACCCATTAGGTATTATTTTAATTAATAGGTAATGTGAAACATTATGCATTTTAATACAATTTTCAGAAAAATCAATTGTTATTCATAAAAAACAAAAATGTTCTAAAAACCATAATACTGTTGATTAAAAAGTAATTATGTGGATTATATATATATATATAATTATTTTAATACATTATGACATACTGAAAACGTATTTAAATTTTTAAATTACTTATTTTATAATAAATGACTTCATTCAAAAATCGGTTTATTCACTATTCAATAAAAATTTATTATTTTTTAAAAAATCACAAATATTAACCCAATGTAAATTTTGATAAGATTATTTGAAAAATTATATTGATTTTATTATATTATATTTAAAAAAATTAAATTAATCTTTTACTGAAAACAATATAAAAACGAGTTTAATGAAAAATTTTAATTTTTGATTAAAAATTACATAATATTTTTATATCTAATATAACTAAATAATTCATAGGAATGAATATGAAATTGATTTATTCTATCATTATTTTTTTCACAATTTTACCAAAAATGATAATTTTTATAAAAAATATTTAAAATATAAATATTTAATACATATTCATCATCTATAGTGTCTTCTGTAAAATATTCATGTGGTATTCTTCTCAACCTTAATCCTTTAGTATATAATATTTTATCATATAAATAATTCTTTAAAATGATCAAATTATTGTTTAAAAAATCTATTAATTAAATTCATTAAGATAGTGAGGGAATTAATAATACCAAATTGAATCAATATATATTTATTGTGTCTATACCTTATACCAAATTATATCTAGGGAATATCCTCCCTAATAATTCTCAATTGATGATATAATAAACACCGAAAAGTATTGAAATTATATTTATATACTTTAAGTTGATCATTATGGTAATAAATACTAGTCAGATGTCACATTTCTTGTTTTTTTCTCTAGTTATATTCCTTATAATCATTAAAGAGTTCCCTTAATCCATCCTTATATATAGATAACAAGTGCACTCCAATGTGATGATCATAATGAACATATTCATTTTAAATTTTCAATAGAAGATTCTTATTCAATTTTGATATATCTATCCTAGAAAATATATATCGATTTCATGAAATAGGTTTCGTATATAATACGATTTCTATTGAAAACTCAGGATCACAACTTGATGGAAGATAAAGAAACTATTCTAGAAATATATCAACAAAATCTATCAAAATAAGAATAAAATGTAGGATGAGTTTCTCTCCTACCATCTAAGATAAAAATATTTTTTGAATAGTAATCAAGAACCCTAAAATGGATGTTATTTCCATCATTATTTTAAATTTTTCATCACACTTATAGATGAATGTAGGTCGGTTTGCAATACCAAATGAGACCAAATTTTTGTGGAAATTGATGCAGGATTTATATAGAAAAATTGAATCCAAGAATAAGTCAAAATCAAATTCATGTAGAGGTATAAATAAAAAATTTGTAACATGCACATAACCAGAAACATAAACATGATTAGAGTCATTTGATATATATTTAATCATCATACCGTTTAGTTTTTTCACTTATACCTAATCATTTAATTATTACAGTGGAATTTTTTATACCAATAAAAAATTCTCCAGATATTTAAGAGTTGGTAGATCCCTAGTCATATAAGACATTAATGGGTCTATATTAGATAGTAATTATAAATTATTCAATTTCATTATCTTTACCCTCATCATAAATAGTAATAGCATGAGATATTCCATTTTAAAAGATATTCATAGGTTTTCCACATTGATCATTATTATTAAGAATCATATTTGAGGCCATGTTAGTATAATTCACATACTCCTTTCATATGAGAAAATGGAGTGTGGTAGTGAATTCATTGGATCATTCATTGTTGTCATAGTATTTTCTAACATCATCCCATAATGTAGAAATTCGACTGCCTGGTGCGCTTCCATTCCATAGAAAAAAAATTATCAGACCAATTATGAATATTTCTACATGTATTCTTCGACACATAGAGCCTAATGTATGTATCTTTTGTTCATCATAATCATTTTTAGACATTTATTTGAACTCAATCATTATAATATTTTCAAACATAAAAAATCGAATGGTAAATTTACTCCCCAAATACTCTATCATATCTCAGCAAATGATTTATTCAAAAATAGTAGTGTAACTGAATGATTAATCACACTAGAAAAATGGTTTTAATCCTCTGTATAATCAATAAAACATAAATTTATGGTTGATGAAAATACATGATTCTTATCTCATTGGTCTTGTAAAATTTTCATGACAGGCACCAATGGATTCATCATCCATCAAATTTAGATCAGGGATTCATTCACAATGATATAATTGAAAATATAATGAATGTACTTATTCGAATCAAACATATTAATCTCATACCACTATATGGTTTAAATTTTTTCATTGCTACTCATGTCATTAATAAGATCCTATCATTTATCAGCTTCTCCTTCTAAAAAATTAACAATGAAAATTAATATTCCTCACATAAAAACTAAATAAGAAAAAATGTATTTTAAATGAAATTTATTGGCTTCTTATTGTCAAGTAAATTACTGTGGACACTAAAATAATGTGTTTACTTCCCCTTGAATGAATACAAAAATTATTATTCCCTCCTTCACTAGTTTAGAATTTTAGCACAATTAAATGATTGAAAATTTTAACTATGCATAGAAATAATATTTTTCATTATAGATCTTATAAAAAATGGTTTATTAGGAGTAAAATCAATGAATTATTCATAATTTTCATCATTTACATGGTTACATCAGGTTTCAAACATTATATAAAACCATAGAACATAGTGTGAGTAATAATAATCCTAGTGATAATTAATGAAATCAAGAAAAACCAATTTATAGGATTCATAGATCATGAAACATTTATTTTATTGAATTACATATTAGTTTTTACCTAGTTCATTAATTATCATTATATTTTACAATACTTAATGTTTTTTATTTTTGATTATGTGAATTAACTAAATTATATCTCAAGGGAGTGTGAATCTAGCTGGACAGTAATGGAAGACTCAATATAATGAGAAATAATGGCCATGATAAAATTTATGAAATCATTTCAGGGTTAATACCCCTATATAAATCTACTACATAAAAATAATCACCTATATTATATATACATCGATATTTTATGAGGAAAAATATTATCCTACATTTACAATAACAATGGATTTTATCCTATAAATCAGATTACCATATGTCTCTTTACTATTGGTTTATGATCCCAATAAAAAGGTAATTAGTCATATATTATGAATACTAATAATTGATATAGGTAATTTTGATACATAGATATTACATTAAAATATATTAACATTAATTTCATTTTATAAAAAAGGTCATGAGGACCATAATGTTTTAGTGTTTTCAGTAAATTGATGAATAAAAATAGGATTATATGTTGAATATGTCGTCTCCCACTATTCTATTAATATCTTGAACACTTCATATAAATATCATATATAATACATTTAGGCATAACATAGGGAAATAAAACATAATAATGGGTCTTCTATGATTCGTAGTAATTGAAACAATAGATATAACATTGATAACATAAACCTAAAATGATTGTAAGGTAATGAGAACAAGAGAATAAATCATGGAAACTACACCCTTCAATCCATATTTAATATTCTTGAGTCAGTGAGTAAATTATAAAAGTTTAAATTACATGGATCATTAGGGAATCCATGAACATAAGCCATGAGTGATTAATAGTGGCATAAGTCATAAATTCCTGGAATACACATATGAATATAAAATATTTTCATTATTAGTAAATTATCATTTACAAGACTATAATAGTGGATTGGGTTCTCTCTAGAAACCATCATAGTAGTCATGGGTGCTTCCAAAGACTATCATAGTATATTGAATTCCTTAATAAAATGGGTTTACTCCATATTTAATTCACAATTTTAGCATTATACAACCATATTTAAAAATTTCATTAGAGGGAAATAAAAATCTGTGCCCACCCATCACACAATGAAAATATTATGAATGTTTTTAAAAATATCATAATAAATTCATCATATCAATATATGTGAAATTGAAAATAGTTTCATCAATATATAATGATGGAAAAAGCATTTAAAAAAATTTATTACTAATAGAATCATCCTTAAATCACCATCATCATAATCCAACAAAATAATTAATGTTAATGAAACAAACTCATCATATTTCACGTAATCATAAATAACATCAAATAATTCCATCATTGTTGAAACATATTTAAGATTACATCTAAAATGATTATTTCTAAAAATTAACTCTTAATTTTGAAATAATTTTATAATATGTAAAAAATGTACCAAATATGAAGGAAATATTTTTTTAGAATATCTCTAGGGATTTTTAAATTATTCTTAAAATCATTAAGTATTCATAGTGGAGGGAAATTTTGTTCTTACAGTACATGTTAAAATAAATATTAATTTCACATTTTTTGAAAAAATTCAAACAAAATCTCATTCAAAATATAACAAGAATATTTATTTAAAACCATTTTTTACAATTAAACTAAGGTTATATCGAAATTAAACAATCATTGTATGATATTTAAATTAATTCTTTAAAAAAATTTGATGGCATGGACATTGATGATAAATTGTTTTTAACATAAATGATAACTAATTCCAGTTACCCAAAAAATATGAATTTAGTGTATTGAGTACTTATGGAGATGAAAAAAAGAAAAAATTAATTTTGAGATAAAATTATATAATAATACAATTTATGGTATTATAAATATATATAATTCTATATCTCATCATCTAAATATAACCATAAAAAATAATAATAAAGAATGATATTGTGACTTAAAACCCTTAACACATTATAAAATTTCAAATAAGAAACCCATGGAAGAGGGAAACATATATTGATATGAATATAAAATTAATTTTAATGGAAAAAATTATAAAATACATTCATTGGTATTATATTCATAACATAAAAAAATTTGTTTTAATTTTTTTTATGTCTCACGAAAAATAAAAGTTAGATGGAAAATCCATTACCACATGTTTGCAATCAATCATATATATTCAACACTGATATAAAATAAATAATAATTTATTGTATATCACTTATAGAATGATAATAATATACATCATACAAAAAATTATATAATTATAACAATTTATTACACTTTTATGACCATTAATTTAGTAAAATATGTTTTTTTGGGTGATAACTACTTCATTTTTCACTTATGTTTTGTTTTTGTACATTTTCTCCATATACATTGATCCTGGTTAAATATTGTCCTAGGACGTTATTAATTGTATATATATATTATATTTTTAATATATATTTATATATTTATCATAATCAATAAATGCAAGTGGGGAGGAAATGAGATACACCATTCATAAAGACAGTACAACGCACATTAACATGAACTCACTTTCCATTTTTTACGGATGGAATGATATAAGGATAAATACCATTCCAAATTTCAAAAATAATCTATATATAACAGATATCAAATATATTAATTAAATATACCATCCTTTCCTAAATAAAATGAAAATTGAATCACATCACTTCATAGATGTGGTAGTCCACACAGAAGAACGAGCGATGTAATAGTTTTTTAATATATTAGAATGTATAATGGTAGATATTATATTTTAAATCCATGCATATAGTTTTTATAAATATAATATATATTAATTAAATATATAATTATATCTATCTTTGATATATAGAGATGGAAAACAAATTACATTGGTTCATGAGGTTATATTCCACCAAACACATGTTCAAAGGTTTCATTTTACATTTTATTTAAGTTGATATGCATACTGGTAATTCCATTAAAATAATTATATATAATAATATTGAATATATTAGTTCTAATATTTCAAAAATGTTAATTATAAATTTAGGGCACTATAATAAGAAATAAAATTGAAATTCATAGTTCAGAACTATATCTCTATTTACTGATTTTTTATTATTATACCTAAATCCTAATAAGATTAATTTATAATAAATAAGGAATTCTAGTACATGTTGATGGATATTAGGAAGGATCATGAGAATGTATTGAAAAATTGATCTTTCATTGTGGAGATCAGATTATAGGAGGTTCCCTTTTAATGTTATGAGGAGTTATATTATTGTAAATTCTCAGAGATATTCAATAATGGGAAGATATTCTTAATCCATGTCCCACAAAAAGGGATAAAAATGGAGTAGAAGGAAGACAATTCTGATACATATCAATATCCTAAAAACATAAATATGTTCCAAACATGTAATTCCCTTTAAACATAGGCTTAATCACTTTCACCATTTTAGTTTTCATGAGGGTAACTAGGTTTCATTACATAGTTAATTTATCCTTTAAGCCTAAAAATAAAAAGAATCATGTTGTATAATTTGGGGAAAATGATTAAAAATGAAAAATTCAATTTATTAAAATAAAATATAATTAATGTGTGGACAATTAAGTTTAATAAAAGTTAATGTAATGCACCAAAAATCCTTTTTAATAATCACTATAGTATTTAATTTTTATTATGTTTACTATTAATTATGTTGAAAATATATGTTTACCGTAATTAATATTATTAATTATGAATATTAAAAATATATAATTTATTTCACATAATATATTTCACAAAAGATTCATAATTTATTACAAAAATAAAACCACAATCATGGTGATAAGCTATCATCTTAATTAAAGGGTTTATTATGTCTAAAATATTTTAATATAAAAATTAAACCTAAAAATTATTCTAATGAATAAAAATGTATTATTTTTAATTTCATCAAACTAATATATTTTTAAAAAATATTTAAATAAAATTATATTTTTTAAATTTGTTAAGAAAAAAATATGGTTCTTACAAAATATTAATTTTTTAAATTTATTGAAAGATAAATATTTGTTGAAAATTATAAAAAATTAACACTAATATAAAATTGGAAAGTGGATTAAGAAAATATTATATTTTTTTCAAATAAATTTAATTATTACTGAAAAACTAATGTTAAAATATATACTCATATGTTTATGAATCTTATTTTTAGAAAACCAAAGTTTTTAAACAAGAATCTTGATTTTTTATTAACATATTCCTAAAAAATGATAGATTAAGATATACCATTTGAGTTAATATATAATATATATGTTTCTAAAAAATCATTCAATAATAATAACTAATATAAAAAACTTTCAGATATATTTTTTTAGAAAAACGTTTCTTTTACTTTAAAATGTATTTAATTTTATTTTTTAATTAATTGATAATCAATGGATTTATTTTATACATGTGTAAAAAATATATTTTTAATAATTTTGTGGTTCCAATACATAACTAACAATTTAATGGATACATTATATTTTGATTCTACATTAGAGTACATTTACACTCCGGGTTGCGTGAAAATCATGCTATTAAATATAATAAATTTATATAAAAAAACATGTCATATAATATTTGGGTGTTATATTATACCCCCATAAAATGAATATAATCATAGAAATTTCATCACTGTAATATATTAAAACGATGATATATCTATGTAATTACATCTTTATTTGCTAAGTGATTTTTCTAAATTCTCAATTCCTTTATAGAAGGTTAACCCGATGAGTAGTCATGTTCAATAAAACATTATATCCAAAATCACAAATATTTACTTGTTTTTATTACTAGGAAAGATCATTATCCACATGTATAAATGTAACATCCTAGGGAAATTAATAATATGAAATTTTCATATTTATTAATATTTATGAATTAAATACTCATTTTACTTTAAATGGGATGATATTTATGATAGATTACTCAACACACAACACATGTTTCTCTGAAATCTTACGTTGCCCACAACACTGAGTTATACCAAAATAATAATATATTATTATTATTTTTAAAAAGTTATCCACACCTAGATATTGTATTAGAGTAAATGAACAAAACTAACCATATTTTGATTAAACATATTTTTTAAATGTTATAGATATTTATCCAATAAAATTAAGATGCTTAAAATTTTAATGAATTTGATTTTAAGCATGAAATACTCTAATATATTTAAAAGGTCATTAAAGCACCTTTTGATAGAGAACACTTTTTTATATCTTGTATTTTTTCATTTTTATATGTTCTATTTGACAAAATAATATTCTTCATTATAATTGGGGAATAAAATTATATTTTGAGTAATTTTTTGGTATTTTTTTAATAAAGTTCATTTTTATTGAATATTAAAAAAAACTGCAATTTAATTCAAAACATTCTTTTCATGTAATTTATTTATATGTTTAGAGTTTTTTTATGATTTTATTTAAAGTGTAATTATATTATCTTTTATCAATGAATCCCATATTGGAAATTATAGGCAATTTCACTTTTAAATTGGACATAAATACATGTTAGTCTTTTGGTAGTTTTTTCTTCATAAAAACATACTTTTGGTTGTGAGAACAAAAATTAACTATATATTATTTACTACAAATTATGTGTTCTAAATTTGGAAATATTATTCCATTTATGGAATCATGATATACAAATTGTGTAAATATAAAGCTTTTATTTCTTGAAATTATGAATAATTACATTAGTTAATATTTTATTTATCATGGTTAAAATGTAAATATGATAAATATGGGTAAAAATAATATTATAATAATATTAAATTACCATAAGACATGTCCTAACCCTATTAGATGAGATATTTCCGACAATAGGCATTGTTGGGTTGATTTTAGGACCCCATGGAGCAACTTTTGTTTGAAAATGACATTTAATTACGTTTAATTTAATGTTTAGGAAAATATAACCTAAACATGTATCTTTTACTGCAACCATTTTTATATGTGGTTATATATAATATCTCATCAAATATAAATATTCATTTAAAAGCTAAAAATATTTCCCACATCATAGTATTTTATTTATAATTTTTATACATCAAATAAATAAATATATTTATGATACAAAGATGATTTATTGATTACCTTATTAATTAATTATTAATATAAATGAGATTATAAATATTAAAATAAATTTATATTGAAACATTTTATTCCATAAACGAATTTTAAGGATTATTATGAATTTTTATATTTTAATTTATGATGTTTTTTGAAATAATAATTTGTTTTGGATTTTTAAAAATTCATGATATGAATAGTTTAAAAATTGACATAAATGAGTTTTTAAAAACAATATTATATTATTAAATGATATAATAGTCCTAAAAATATATGATTCATCAAAATGACTTAGATAGTTTTTTACATGTCATTAATTTGTTACTTTTGGTTCTATTAAGATGTTATAGTAACTATATTAACCATATTGTATGTATATACAAGAAGACATGGTAAGAGATAAATTAGTTAACTAAGGGATAATGATTAATGATATTGTTATCATTGAAACCAAAACTTTTCTAAAACCTATTGTTTGAGAAGGTATCAAATAATCCTCATATTACATATGAATTAAATGAATTTTGGACGTTTTGAAAATTGAAATTCAGTTATAAAAAAATAATATTTTAAGACATTCCTAAAGTACTTCTCCTCCTTCGTATAAAAGGCCACTTCCTCTAACCCATTACTCAAACCTCTCAATCCCCCTGGATCATCCAAAATATACTCCAATAATATTAAAAAAATCCATATATTTATCCTAGAAGCCTTACCTAGGGTAGAAGGAATTTCATGAAATCATTTTAGATTTAATCAAAACAAGTTACCTGATTTGAGGTAATGTCTTCTCTCAAGCTTCTTCAATTTATTTCTCTTCTCAAAACACCTAAACACACTTTGTTTAATTATTTTATAAATCTTCTAGTCTCATCAATATACTAGGATAATTTATTCTATGTATTCAACCTAAACTCACACTCACTCCCATCTAATTGATTTAGAACATACTATTTTTGTGGATGACAAATTACTTTGTCACGAAACGATGATTGTTCAATTTTCTCTTACCGCTTTCAGGGTGGATATTATGATGGAAATATATTTATATATTATATATAGTATTTTTATATTTTCCACATGATTATTTAATTTTTCATTACAACATATCATTATTATTTTCATGATGTGTAAATATGATAATTTCATTTGAGGAAGTGTGGAATACCGCCCCATCAAAGTGATATGACTCGTTCATAACAAACATGGAATGTATAAATGATGATATTAATGAAATTTTGTAATATATATAAAATATGATATTATACTATAATTATAATATACCTAGGTATTATTAAGGTTTAATTTTTTTAAATATGAAATAGAAATGAAAGTAGTGTTCATGTGTACATACGATTTACCGTCTACCAAAATAGTGCATTTCATTTCTTATCACATAATGTAATGGAATATTATAAATACAAATATACTGGATATATATGATATATATGAATAATATTATAAAGTTAATGTAATTTTTACCACATTGAAAAATTGTAATTATAATAATATCATTTTTTACTAAAGTACCCAATATCGAAAAAGCGACTTATATTAACATAAATAATTGTGTAATTTTTATAACATGGTAATGAGTGATAAATAATTAATAATAAACTTTTAAATGATTCTATGCAAGTAGAAATTAATTTATTTTTATTATTGCAGAAATTAAAGAACAAATGTGTCATGTCAGACACATGGTAAGGGATTTCATCTTAATATGCTTTCATTATGCCATATCATTATAATACACACCTCTTTATTTTATACGGTTTATAATAAAACCATTTGAATTTTACTTCCATTCAAAGGGAATATTATTTCTATAAAGTGAATTTAATAAATGACAAATGGATTGTTTTTAACGTATGCAGCGATAATGACCTCTCCATCACTGTAATTTTTATTTGGCTTCCTCTATAACCCTAAATTTTTTAAAAGGAAAATAAAAACCTTATTAACTTTTGGCTGTTTTGTTATTAAAATGGTTTTAGAAATAGATTTAGTAATTAAATATAAGGAAATGATATCTTCTGATTCAAAATTAAATGTCATTACTGAAATGTTGATATTTTCAATATTTTATTTCTTATGATAATGAAATGGTTCTTGGAAATTTGACATGTGTTAACGTGATAAACCAATGATAAGTGGTTATGTGATAATCCAAATGACCGGTAGTTTTTTGATAAACCAAGGATGGGTGGTTACATTATAACCTCCAATCCGTTGGGAATTGAAGTTGGTCGTAAGGCTATTCTATTTAGTGATATGTCTGGAAGTCGACCATATTATAATTCCATTTACGTATGTTCATGTCTGAAGTTAACTTTATATGTTATGTGATGTTTTCAATGGGATTTATAGTAATCTTTTGGTTTCAGAAAGGTTAAACAGTGAGATTATAATCAGTGAAGTGATTTTGTTTCTTCTTAAAGGTTAAAAGTATTATATTGTGATAAAGTATTCATGTATTACATGTTGTTTTGAAAAAACTAACAGTTTTCATTATTTATATTTCCATTACTGAGATTTTTATGCTCATCCCAAGTATTGAAATGTTTATCACATGACATAATGATGCATAGTGTTAAGGATGGGAACAATAAAAAATCATTTTGACTAAGACATGTAACTAAAAATGATTCTTTTTAAGGAATTTTATTTTTGTGAAGAAATTGATGGTGAAGAGAAGTTTCTACTAATAATATTCAAGTTGTTATGTATATGTTATGAACTAATTATCTAAATCTCTAAACATTAAAATATCCTCAATGAGAATTATTAATATAAATCATGATTGTTAATGGTTTAAGTTTTTGTCCATACATTTGGTATCAAAGGATGGTTTAGAAATCATTAAAAGATAGTATATTACTAAATTAATATCCATAAATTAATTAATGGTAAGATAGAAATAATGTTAGAAATGAAGATTACCATTTTGCTTCACCATTGATATTTCTACCTTAAGAGTGGTTTTCTGCAGAAAAAATAGGCAACTATGATGGGATGACATCGAAAGGAAAACAACCTACCAAATCAGACCGCAGAAATGATCGGAATCACAACTGAACATTTTTTGTAGAGATGGAACAATTGAATCGGGCTATAAATGGTGGTGGTATCCATTTACAAGAACAAGCAGATCGACGACATAAGAATAAGTCTGTTGTGTAGCATTTCATGAGGCAGTGTCCCCTATCATTCCGAGGATCATCTGACCATGTTCAAGCAAAATAGTGGATCAAAGAACTAGAAATGATTTCCAATGTCATGGGGTGTACATAAAACCAAAATTTTAGTATTATTTTATTCCATTATGAAGAATAAGTCAATGAATGGATATCGATGGATAAAAATATCAGGGATAGTGAGGAGATTGATGATATTGGTTGTGATGAATTAAAAGGTAAGTTTATAAAGAAATATCATCCAATAGTTGTTCGATATATGATGGAAAAAAATTATTGGAATTGAGTTAGTAGGAAGAATAAGTTGCTACTTAAGAAGAAAATTTCCCTCAACTAGAATGGTATGCTCCAAATTTCCTCTGATATCTTCATAGTAAGATAAATCTGGTTTACTTAGGATTAAAGTGGCGATATCAAAAGGCATTACCCTCATGTTAATTCAAAAGATATGAGAAACCTGTTAGATATGCTGAGATAATTGAAATGGATTTTTCTGATGATCTGGTGTTCCCTGAGAGCTATCAAAAGAATCGGTCCATTTGGAAGGAAAAAAAGTATTCATCAAAGATGTTTGGAGGTAAGAAAATTAAATGTCCAACTTTTTAGAAGTGTGGTAAAAAGCATCCTGGAGAATGTCACTAAAAATCAAGAAATTTATTCCATTGTGGTATGATGGGTCATATTTCTAGTAACTATAAGGAAGATGATAATGAAGGAAATGAAAATCCAGCATTAAGATGTTTTAGTTGTAACGAGTTTAGGAATTATACCAATTTGTTTCTAATGTTGATTACCTAGGGTTGAAACTAGATAGATCAAAAGAAGAAAGGTGTATACATTCATTCATTTCTGAGAAATATTCTAGTAAATTTGGAATTCCATTTCATTATATGAATCATGAAATTTTGGTAAAAACACATCGAAAAATTTTTATGACAAAATGAAATCATATGAACCTTCTTGTACTTGTGTGTGGAAATAATATAGCTACAAATCTTATTGTTTGGCCTATAGTATATTTTGATGTTATTTTTCATATGGATTGGATTTACTTTTATCAATATAATAATAACTATAGAACTAACATGATCTCATTTCATAATGACCCACAACTTTCTTACAAGAATAAACCCTTAACTCTGATAACATATCAGGAAGCTAAGAAAATAGTGAAAGTTGGAATGAATGTTACCTTGCACATATTGCTAAAAAAAGGAACTATTCACATTAATGATGTGCCAGTAGTAAATGAGTATCTTGATGATTTTCTTGATGAGTTACCTAGTATTATACCTAGTTGGGCAGTTTAATTTACTATTGTATTTTTTCCCCATGCTAAGACAATTTCAAAACACCCATATAAAATGGATAAAATATGAACATTTAGAGTTAAATAAGAAATTTCTGGTGCTGTTAGATAAAGGTTTCATTCAACATAGCACATCACCATGGGTTTATCTTATCTTTTTTGTTAAAATTAATGATTTTTCAACGAGAGTTTTCATTGATTATAGATCCTTGAATAACATAATTGTTATGAACAATTATCATTTGCCTCATATCGATGATTTGTATGATCATCTCCTGAGAGCTCAATTTTTTCGCAAGATTGACTTGATGTCAGGGTACCATTAGTTGAATTTAAATAAATATGACTTTACTAAGACCATATTTCATACTATATATGGACATTAAAAATTTTATTAATTCCATTTGTTTAACTAATATACATGTGGTATTCAATGATCTTATGAATATACTTTTCCGTTAGTTCTTGGATATAATTGTGGTTGTTTTTATTAATAAAATTTTTTATATTTCAAAACTAAATAGGAACTTGAAATCCATTTAAGGGGTTCCTTGAATACCTTAAATGAAAATAAATTATATGGAAAATCCATAAAGTGTGAGTTTTGGTTGAAAAAAATTTCATTCCATGGTCATATTGTTTCTAAAGATGACATAATTGTTGATCCTTATAAAACAAAAGTTGTTAAAGAATGGCCAAGTAACACAAATATCACAGAGATCCATGGTTTTCTTTGTTAGGAAGACTATTATCGAAGGTTTTTGAATATTTCACATGGTTATGTACCCCGAAAACTATGTTTACTCCAAAAGGGGTCAAATTTACCTGGACAAAAGAATGTGATGATTGTTTTCAGGAATTGAAAATAAGATTGGCGAATGATTCAGTTTTGGACTTGACATCAAGAAATAGTGAATTTGTTATCTATAGCGATGCTTCGTTGAAATGACTTGATTGTGTCCTAATGCAAAATGGTCAGGTAATTGCATGTGATTCATATCAGTTGAAAACTAATGATTTAAATTAACCTACCCGTGATATTGAATTATCTACTGTTGTCTTTGGTTAAAAATGTGGAGGAATCATTCGTATGGCGTAATGTGTGAAATATATACTGGCCAAAAAAGTTTAAAGTATATATTCACTTAGAATGAATTCAACATGAGGCAGAGGGGATGGATAGAATTAATCAAGGATTATGATTTCACATTTCATTACCTTCTAGGAAATGAAAATAAAGTGGATGGTGCTTTGAGTCGAAAATGTAATGCTACAATAACTATATTACTTTTGCGATCAGATCCTTTGATTAAAAATTTGTTGAACTATGGAATAGAATTTTTTGGTGTTGGAGATACCTCTAGGTTTTTAGGTGTAGGTTAAATCATACATATTAGACAGAATTGAGAAAGAATAGAATGAAGACGATGAGTTGAAGAAAAAGGTATAATTGGTTCATAAGGGTAATCTAATTAAATTTAACAATGATAAAGATTGTATTTTGAGATTTGGGAAGAGATTATGTGTGGATTTTGATTCAAAGATGGAGGAAGAGTTGTTATTTGAAGCTCATAGTTCTCCATTTTTAATTCTTCCTGGTTGCACTGAGATGTACAGAGATCTTCTGGAGTATTTATGGTGGGATTTTATGAAAAGAGATTTAGCTAACTTTATTGGGTGGTGATTCAGATTTCAATAGGTTAATGAAGAGAGATTGTTGTCAAAAGGGATGATTCAACATTTACCAGTGCAAGAGTATAAATAGGAAAATATATCCATGGACTTCATTGTTGTATTACCAAAGACATATAGGGGTAATAATGCAATCTAGGTTATTTTTGATCGATTGACTAAATCTTCTCATTTTCTTATTATCCAGGATACATTGTCTCTAGGTTAAATTTCTTGATTGTATGTTAATGTTTAATCTAGGTTACATGGAGTTACCCTCTCCATTTTATATAATCGTGATCCCAAATTCACCTCTAAAATTTGGAATGGCCTTTAGAATTTGTTTGTTACTAAATTAAATTTCATTACATCATATCATTCCCAATCAGATGGGCTGTCAGAATTCTCATTTCATACATTGTATGATATGATACATGCATCTTTAATGGATTACCATGGAATTTTGGACCAACATCTTTCTTTGTTAGAGTTTTCTTATAACAATAATTTTCATTCCAGTATAAAGATGGCTACATTTGGGACATTATATTGAATGTGGTGTCGAACACCAGCTTTCTTTGATGAAGTAGGTGAAAGGAAGTTGATGGGACCAAATTTGGTATAAGATATGGAGGAAAAAGTTCAACTGATTTAGAATCACATTAGGACATCACATAACAGGAAGAAATGTTCTACGGATAACTGGAGAAATGATCTTTATTTCTAGGTGGGTGATAATGTTTTTCTTAATGTTTCTCCATGGAAATGTGTGATGCATTTGTGTAAGAAGGGAATGTTAAGCTCTAGGTCCATTTTACACTATGAAATCCTTGAAAAAATGGGATCAGTTGCCTATGGAATGGTTGTACTCCCAAGTTTATCCTAGGTACACAACGTTGAGTTATACAAAAATAATAATATAATATTATTATTTTTGAATAGTAGTTAATGATTAGTTGTTGTATTGGAAGGTATGAACAGAACTAACCATATATGATAATTTTTTTTTACATTATTCAAATAAAATATAGTGTCTAAAAATGTTAATGAATCTGATTTTAATCATGAAATATTATAATATTTTTAACAGATGGTTTACCCCTTTTGATGGAGAATATTTTTTAATTATAGTTTTTTCACTTTTATATGGTTTATATTAAAAAATAAACATTATATTTAGAATAGGGACACCATAATTTACTTTGGGTAAATATTTGGTATTAAAAAGAAGATCATTTTTCTAATGAATAGTGGAAAATAACGCTTTTTAATTCAAAATTGTCTTTTTATCTAAGATATTTATATGGTTATATTATCTTATTAATTGGTTTTAAAGTGTAATTAGATTATATTTTCACAATTTCTTCCAATTTTGGTCATTGATGGCAATTTCATTTTTAAATTGGACTTAAAAACATGTCAATATTTTTGTAGTTTTTATTACTTAAAAACCGCTTTTGGTTTTGACAACACTAATTAATTTTAAATCATTTTATTCAAATTCGGTTTTTTTAATATTGAAAAATGGATTAAATAATTGGAATCTTGAGGTCCAAATTATGTAAATAGGTACATTTTATATTCAGTCATTTTGAATATTAAATTTTGTAAATATTTTATTTACTATGGTTAAAGTGAAAATATGGTAAATAAGGGTAAAAAAATAATAAAATAATAAAATAAAATTAACCTAACACATTACCTAACCATATTGGATGAGATATTTCTGACGATGGGCATCTTTAGGTCTATTTTAGGGCCCCATGGAGCCGCTTGTGTGTGAAAATGACATTTAATTACTTTTAATTTAATGTTGAGGAAAATATAACCAAAACATGTACCTTTTACTAAAACCATTTTACTTTGGGGTTATATACATTATCATTTTGACTAAAAATAGTAATTAGAAAGATAAAAATATTTACTACATCATGGTATTTTATTTATTATTTGTATTCATATTATAAATAAATATATTTATGATATAATGATGATGTAGTGATTAACATATTGATGAATGATTTAAATAAATAACATTTAAAATATTAATATAAATTTTTTAGAAACTTTTTATGCCATCCACAGATTTTAGAGATGATTATTACATGTTATATTATAATTTATGAAGTTCTTTTTAATGAATAAATTTGTTTTAAATTTTTAACAAGTCATGATATTAATAGTATAATAATTGATGTAAATGAGTTAAAAAAATACTATTTTATTAAATGATATAATTATCATAAAATCCAATATTCAGAAAATTGACTTAGATAATGTGGTAAATTTTATTTATGATCTATTTGATGTTATATTGTCATTTTATGGTAACTATATTAACAATATAGTATGAATATACAAGAAAACTTGGTAATAGTTAAATATGTTAACTAAGGGATAAAGCAAAATGAAAAGGTTAAATATGAATCCAAAACGTGTCTAAAACCCATTGGATGAGATGTTTTAGAACAATACTGATTTTATATTTGATTTAAATGTGTTTTGGACTTTTTGAAAATATAAATTGTTTTCATAATAAAATAATCTTTCAAAACATTCCTAAACTACCCCTCCTCCTCATAAAAGGAAACCACCTCTACCCCCATATTCACACCTCTCAAGACCCTTGGATCATCAAAAAATTACTCAAATAAGCTCCAAAAATTTCTCTCCTCATCCTAGAAACCTCACCTTGGGTACTAGGAAATTAAATAAATCCTTTTAGCTTTAATCAAAAGGAGTTATCAGATTTGAGATAATGTCTTCTCATAGGATTCTTCCATTTATTTCCATTCTCCATCCCCTAAACTATCTTTAATAATTTTTTTAAAACAAAAAATTATCTTCAATATACTGTGATGTTATTATTCCACATATTCAAACTACACTCACACACACCCTCAAGTAATGAATTTAGAACATACTGTTTCTGTGGACGTCAAACTACCACCTCACTAAATGATGATTGTTCAATTATCTTCTACAGTCTATCATGGTGGCCATTATGATGGATCTATATCTATATGTGATATATATTCGAATTATATTTTCTCTATGTTTCTTTAATTTTTTTATAACATACCTTTATTCTTTTCATGATGGGTAAATATGATAATTTCATTTGATGTTTTGCAGACAAACGCTCTTCCAAATGATATGACATATTAATTCCATACATGGAATGTATAAAGGGTGGAATTAATGAAATTTTCTAATATATATAAAATATTATATTAAAATTTAATTATAATATACCAATTTATTATTATGTTATCATTACTTTAAATATTAAATATAAATGAACACATCATTCATGCGTACGTACAACTTACCATCTCCATGAATGATGATTTTTATTTCTTCTCTCAAAATGTAATGGAATTAATAAATACATATATACCAGATATATGTATGATATATATGAATAATATTCTGGATATAATAGAATTTTGACCACATGGACAAATTTTAATTATAATAAGATCATTTTTACTCAAGTACCAAATATCGAAAAAATGACCTATATTAACTTAAATAATTATGTAATTTTTATAACCTGGTAATAAGTGATATAAAAGAAAAAATAAACCTGAAAATGTTTCTGAAACAAGTATAATTAAACTGAAGATTACTATTCCAAAAATTAATGAACTAATGATTTTAGTCAGACACGAGGTAAGGGACATCATGTCAATATCCTTTCATTCAGGCATATTTTGATAATATACACCTACTTATTTTTTACTATGTATAATAAAACCATTTGAAATTTACGTTCATTCAAAGGGAAACATTTTTATATGAATTATTTTTACTAAATTACAAATGGAATGTTTTTAACATATGGGGAGACAATGACCTCTCGGCTGTCGTAATCGTTATTTTGATTCTTCATTTAAGCCTAAATGTTTTCAAAATGAAAATAAATCCTTTATTATCTATTTCGTTTTTTTGGTATTAAAGATGGGTTTTGAAATGGATTGGGTATTTACATATCAAGAAATGATATCTTGTGATTGAAAATTAAATGATATTACTAAAATTTTGTTATTTTCAATATTTTATGTGTTATTATTTTTTAATAGAACTAGGAAATTTACTGGGTGGTTACTTGATAAACCAATGACGGGTGGTTACATGATAAACCAAATTACTATTGGTTCTTTGATAAAACAAGTATGGGTGGTTACGTTATGACCTCCAATGAATTGGGTATGGAAGTTTGCTGTATGGCTATTCAATTTAGTGATATGTTTGGAAGACTACTGTATAGTTATTCCATTTAAGAATGTTTATATGCCGAGTTTACATTATATACTATATGTTGCTTTATATGGGCATTATGGCAATATTTTGGTTACAAAAAGGGAATAAAATGGGTTTATATTTAATAAATTGTTTTCTGTACTTTTTAATGGTGAAATGTATTAATTTATGATAAAATCTTCATGGTTTACATGTTGTGTTGAAAAAAACAAATAGTTTTCCTTTTTTATGTACCCCTTATTGTGCTTTTTATGCTTATCCCATGTTTTGAAATGTGTTTTATAGGACATAATGGTGCGTATGGTCAAGTAAGGTTTCAAGGAAACGTTATTATGTCTAAAACATGGAACTAAACATGATTATTTTTGTAGGAACTATTATATATGGAAAAAATGGATTATGAGTAGAAGTGTATACTTATAATATTAAAGTTGTTATGTATATGTTATGACCTAATTTTTTAAATATATATAACAAAAAAATCCTCAATTTAAATTATTATCTTAATTCCAGGTTGTGTATTGTTTATGGATGGGGAATTACAATAAAAATTGTGTTCAATACATGTAAATGATTTGGTACATACTTCATTATGAGATATTTAAAAGAACACATCAGGAACATAATAAATTGGATCATCAAGTGATATAATAATCTATATTATTGATAATGATTTTAAAGATGAAAATACACTTATAGATTATAATTACATTATTCTTTAATATTATAAACATATTAAATGGTGAAATTCATATAAATAAATTATAACCAACTTATAACTATAATTCTGAACAATTATTATTAGAATAATTTTCTATCGATGTTGAGTTTCTTTGATTCTCTGTTTAATGGTTTTGAAATTCTATATAATCTACTCAGCTATATCTATTCTCAATATCATCCTTTCTCCAAATTCATTTGAGAACATTGGAGTCATACATTTATCACTATATAGGGCATTATAAAGAGTAATCATAATTATTTGATGAAATATTTTTCTGTAAGGAAAATCCAATTAAGGAATTTATTAATCTCTAGCACCTTTTATATCCATATAATAAGATTTCATCATATCCATTATGTTTATAATGGTTCTATACAATTAACCATATGTTTGAGGATTATATTCTATATTGAAAATAAACTCTCTATAATGATATATTTGAATAATTTTAAGGATGTATGAGGTAAACCATTGATACCCATAAAATAAAATAGAATGTTAAGTCAATGTGTCCTTATAATTTCTTATACTTATATTATGGAAAGATAACAAATAGGTAAATCTTATTTTATTCAAATGAAGTGTTTTAAATTCTTATGTAGATCAACTATAACCAAAATATATTTTAACCTTTTTACTTTTTTGGGTATTCGAAAAAAAACATGATGTTGATTTACCATTTCCATTTGGGCATGGGGAATGGTTGTAACTTCCCTTTAGGATTTTTATCATAGCCATAACTATTTGACATAACAAAAAATGAGATAAAAACTATACCATACCTCTCTACATTCTATCCCACAATGAATACACTTTCTGATCACTATATATCATTGTATATCAATGATTATTTGAGAATGATAAGAAATAAGAACGATCTAATAACTTCTTATAATCAGGTATGGATGTAACACATATATTTTACCTAAATTTTATCATTAAATCATAATAATTGTTGAACTCATGTATATTTTTTCCCATGTTTTTTTAGTTATATGTCTTCCATTTATTATTCTTTAATCATTACCTTAATCATTAGTTGAACACTCATTCCAGAATGATTATATTCTCTAATTTATTTATAATTTTATGATCCATCTTATGAAAACCGTAAAATAATAGATCATTTTTTATACAAATTTCTGTTATCCCTAGAAGATCTTAATGAATCAAAGCACCATCCACCATGTTCACTCACCCACGTTGTTAGTGTATTGAGAAGTAATAATCATCAATCTTCTCTGGTGATCTTATTTGGATCATTTTAAACTCTTTATTTGTGAATATATAATTTAAAATTTTATGATTAGTATATATATCCCTACATTTTCATTAAAGAAAATTATTTATAATCTATAAATAAAATTGTTTTATAGTGAGTGATAAATCTTGAGTTGGAGAATTCTGATAATGAAACTTCAGTTTCAATGAGGCATAAGTTATCACCATATCATTCTACATAATAATGCATCCCAATTCATTATACGATGAACCACTAAAGAATAGAAATTTTCTACACATCATGTTAATAAAATAATTTTTGTTTTGGCTATTATTCTTAATAGATTATTGGCATTTAATTGAAATTTATCTTTCTAAAGGATCATAGAACCCTTACATGTTAACATGGTGAGTTCATTATACGTATTGGATAAATTATAAACAACTTGATAATATTATCATGATATTCGAAAAAATATAGATCTACATCATATTGGTTGGTGTGGGGAATCATTCAATTGCCTCTATCATTGATGGATCCACTAGTATACCCTCCCTTTTTAATTTTATCTTCTAAAAGTGATACGATTTTTTTAAATAACACTTTTTAAATTATTTATACATCCATTCTTTCCTAAGGTTCTTCAGTACCATCCTCATGTGATCCACATACTATTCATTTCCCTTTGAATATATAATAATATCATCAATAAATACTACCCAAAAATAATGAAGGTAATACATAAAGACACAATAAATTATATAAATAAATAGTAATGGGTAAATATTATGACCAAATGAAACCACATTCAATATGTCCATAACATGCATGAAATGTTTTCTTAGGTATGTCCACCTTTTCAATCCTCATATAATGATATCCAATTTGAAGATCAATCATGGAAATTTATTTATCACCACACAATTGATCAAACAAGTCATAAATATGGTCTATAGTATACTTTTTCTGGAATGTGATCCTGTAATACTCCTAATAATAAAGACAATGTCACATTGATACCTTATTCATTTTTAAAAAAATAACAGGTTCACCCCAAGGTGATAAACCTAGTTATCTATATACCTTTATATGATTCTATTATGTTTTATTATTAAATTCAATCAAATCAAATAGTTATATTATATTTGGAGACTATGAAAATGTTTTAACACATTGTATGAGTTTTATTTGGAACTCAAATTCACGATTCAGGAGACGACTATGAAACTCTTTAAGAAAGTGATAAAAACTCCCAAACAATAGTTTTATCATCACTATTTAGTTTCTTCTAAAATTGAGATTAAACCCCTTCTATATGCGACTCAATACCATATAATGAATGTGAATTCCATCATAACAATATATATGACATTAAACATACCGATAATCTCAGATTGGAAAAGAATACCAAAAATGGAATCCCTTCCTTGAGAAATAGTTTTTGACTTATATAGTGAAATGAAATCCATTCCTAGTAAAAAATAAAATTCAATTATATGGAGAATCAAAAGTTTTCAAGAATCATATTTCCACACTCTTAAAATATATAAGAATCATTGAAATAATATGAAATCAATTTACCATTGGGGGTTTTCACATCCAATTCAACATCTTATCATCAGTTTTCATTTTAGTATCCCTTGAATTATTTATATATATATAAGAGTGGCTGTATCTAGAGTTAAATAAGTCATTTGAAGTTCTATATTGGATGAAAAGTGTACCATTACAACAATATTACCAAATATGTCACCCGATATATTGATTAAATGATATTTCCTTATGCATATATGTTAAAGAAGATATTGACATTGGTCATCTCCATTAACCATTGTATTTGATTAGTAGATAACACTATTACCATACTACATTCATTTATAATATTGTAGTGTGGGTGGTTTATTCTATAAATAGTTATCTCTATTTAATGATTATATATCCTCTTTTAATTACTTCATCATTAAATACCCAATTTCATTCCATTCTACACATAAAAAATATATCATAACTCTTAAGAGAATTTAGTCAATTTTTTCTTCAACACATCAAGAATAAAATATGGATAATCGTTTTTCCTCTATAGTTTTTATAATTTATCAATAATTAATTTTTTTATATTATACCCATTCTATGTATAGGTAATATTAATATCTATTTCCACTCAGATGTCACATCGAACATCTTATTCATAGATAATAAATTTCCAATTAGACAATTATGTTCACCTACTTGGTTTTATAGAAATGAAGAATTTATCAACCTTACCATTAGGTTGGGTTATAACAATATAAGAATAAATCACAAATAATTTTACATATTCCTCATATATTCTAGTATATTAATCCTCTGTTAGCACTATCTTATGCAATTCATTCCTTGTTTTCATACTAATAATATGGGGAATGAAATTAGAAAAAAACAATTTCTTAAATTCATCACACCCTAGGGAATCAAGTTGTAAAAATTTTCATCATGGTCTTGATAATATTACCAAATTTATATATGTCTATATTAAAAATATTTACATCCAATATGTATTTTTCTTTCTCTTAACAATAGAGAATAGAAAATGACTTTTCCTTGTTACTGATCAATTTCTAAAAGACAACTAGATCAATGTAGCCATGAAATCAAAAAGGACTCATCCTAATGAAGGAATAAAAGATATATTGTTCCCACCTTTTCTCATTTGTATGTTTAACATGGTTCAATTCTTGAGAATTATGGGTTACCATTACAAAAAAAAAATCATTCTAGCTACCTTAAAAAAAATTTATAGGAGGAAATCATAGTATTCTCCACCACATTATGTACTAACATGTCTCATTTGGGATCCATCCATTGACTAAAAACAAAAATATTGGTGTCTGCCAAAAATCATAGAGAAAAATCATAAGATCATAAAAAATATTTTATATTTTTTATAAATCATGAAAAAAATAATTACAATTTATTAAAATTATGTATTACCTCGTCTATTCGAGATCATTATCTATTAAAATATTTCTTGATTTTTTACAAATAAAAATTGAATTAATATAATAATATCACTAATGTGTCGTAAGCCTAGTGCAGAATAAAATAAGACTCAATGTTCACCAGATTTATGAGCTTGATATACGCAAATAAATTCATTTGGGGTTGTTATGCCAAGATACCACTGTTGAAAAACCAAAATCACATAAAGTATCTTGAATTTTATTTTTTTCATGAAAAAACACACTATTTTCTTTACCATAACATAGGATGTTCTCCTATACATTGGATTATTCAAATGCTTCTTATTAAATGTTTTATCATCATAGTTCAATAGGTTAAATAATCCAATAATATTATACTAAAAATATCTTCAAATAATTTTCATACATAGATAATAAATATTAATATATGATTATTCATTTGATTTTAGAAAAAAAAATTTAGGATCGCAAAGGATAATTTTCTTTGGAATCATGGATACACAAATAATTAGTTTATAAGTGATCTACATCATCTCACACTATATTAATCATAATTATCACCTTATACATATTATATGTTATAAAATTCTGTATAACATGGTGAATGCAATAATATGAAAAGGTGATATCAGATACTCAGTATAGTCAAAAAAGGGTTATATAAATTATAACATAATCATAAAATGTGAATAAGGGCATGGGTATATCGGGATATCTCTTGAAAAATATTCATTAAATATAATTGATAAAAATATTTATTCATCAGATAATGTATGGAAGTTCATGTGACATGAATCATAACGAAATAAAAGATCATTATATATAAGAACATAATATTGGAATAATACATCAGTTTTTTGACACATAGAATTGAAAATTATTTCAATAGTATTGATGGATCATTGTCAGGGAAATCATGGTGTATTGAATTTACTCCACAAATCATTGTAGTCTTCAATTTTAACTACCAATATTATTGTATAAGTTATTATAAATTACAAAACTATTTTCAATACCCATTTTGACCAATTTATATCATGATATATACATTATTATCCAATGAAATTGTGGTACATGTAATTATGGTACCTCTTAAAACATAATGGAAACAATACAGATTTTTTCCACAATATCACCTGAATTTCATCATATCAAAAAACATTAAATAAAAACAAGTTTTTGGATCCTTTAATAATTTCATAAAACATGAAAGATAAATGGATTTAAAATATTAATAAGTAAATAATAATCATAATTATAATCCATACAAATAAGGAATGTAGTTGGTATCATTTTATTATATCCTTACAAAAGAAAAATTAATATGAAGGATTTCATTTTATATGAAAATAATTTTAAAAGATGTCTATAATATTTATATATGAATGCAGTCTTTTCATTCCGAAATAATATTTATAAAAAATAATATCTTCTGCATATTGTATAAAAAAATTGATTGGGAGACAGTTGTAATATAGTAGAAGAAGCCTCATTGCATTGATTTTTCATGATAGTTAGAAATTCATATCATGTCATACAAGTTAAAATAATTATTTCATTCACATTAAATGATAAAAGTAAAAATTAACTCATTTTTTAATGAGAATAAGATTCAAATAATTTTTTTAAAAGAAAATCATGGCTAAAAAACATTAATAAGTAATTGGATAATTTCATAAATATTCATTAATTTTGTTCAGATAAAATGTGCACAAAAGAGAAAGAATATTTTACTGATGATAAAAATAAACATTATTTTCCATAAAAATATTTGTTATGTATCTTGAATATATAAAGAGAGTAAAATGGAATGTAATATGTAATTTGAATAAACTAAAAGATAAGAATAAAATTAATTAGAATCTTTAGATAAAAACTATATAATTTCATTATTAAAACATAACCATAATAAATCCTGATAAACAACAATGTTATAAGATAAAACCTATAACACATTTGTAATAATAATATTTAAAAAACATAGACAATATAAACAGTATAAGGATTTTAATATTTCAATTATTTTTATGATTTTAATCATAATTTATATTCATTTTCAGTTTATAGTCCACATTAAAAAATCATGTGGTTTATATGGCTAATGCCTCAATAAAAAAAAATGTGATACATGAAATCTCTTACCTCATGCCAAACATATTTCATAAATGTTATAAATTAATATATAATAAATATAAATATATTTTAATTATATTATTGAAATGTGATTATTTAACTATAATTTTTAATTAATTATTGAAAACCATTAATTACCCTTTTATTATAAGTTATTTATTAAAATCATTGTTCTCGGGAGTAACTACATAGTTTTTCATGTATTTTTAATCACTTATTTATTAATATAATTTTATAAATGGTATGTTATATCATGTATATTAAGATAGATATAAATATAAATTTTATTCGTTTAATATATTTTTAGAGTAATCCATAAATTAGAGTGATAATGTTATTAATTACACTATTCGTGGAGACGGCAGGTCGTACCAACACATGCACAATATTTCCTTTTTTATAATGAATAAAAAAACTTGTGGAAAGTAATATTTATAATTTATATAATAATTTTCATAGATATCATATATATTCATTTAATATATCACTATTTTCGTCTATTTGAGAGTAAAGAAAAGAAAAAATTACATCTCAATATGGCAGTGGTTGTCCATAGGTAATGATTTGTGATGTTATTCTCATTCCAAAAATTATAATGAAAGATGTAATTTAATATAATATATAAAAAAGAATAATTATGTCATAAATATCATAAATATTCATTTAATCCATAAATTTTCCACCCTTTAGAGGTGATGGTGGAAAATAAATTACATTTATTTTTCAAGAGGTTGTCCGTTGTACACACGATGAATGGTTTTTCTGTCCATTTAATAGAAGTGGATATGGATAAAGACCATTAAATTAATATACTAAAATATAAATACATTGAAGATTGTTATATTTTTATTTAATAATTGTATAATATTTATTAAATATTTAGTAAAATATATAATACTTATGTAGTGTTATAAGCTATACGTCTTCTTTGGACAACCTTATTAGTATTTTACCTTATGCCTTCCTTCATTTATTTTGTGGAAAAAATGACTATATGTTATGATTATGGACTCAAGAAATGTTTTTGGGTATCGATTTTCCAAAAAAAGGATATTGATGTTTGGACAGGGGAGGAGTGGCGTTTCGTTTTATAATATAGATGGAGTGATATTTTTTGAATACCCTAAACTATTCAATAATGGGACGTCACATTTGAACCATGTGCCTATAACATTGATATGTAATATATTTGTGGTAATATAATGTATATACACACAAAATACCTTAATGATAAACATGTTTTAAAAAAATTAAATGTTACTCGGTTTTCCATTTTGTTTTAGCAATAATAACAAATTTTTATACCTAGAAAGTTTAATTGTTAATTATAAAAATAAAATTATCCTTAGTATGTAATTTATTCAAAATTATTCTGAATATGAAATAGAATTTTTTTTCTAAAAAAACTCTATTTATATAGTAATTAATTTTATCAAAACCATAATTAACAAAGAAAACACCAATTTAACCCTTACCATAGTAAAAAATTTACTTTCTTCATTATACACTATGACACAAATAAGTTTAAATTATTAGGAAATAATTTTTATACTGATTCATAATATTTAATCCATTTCAAAAAATAAATTTCAAATAAGTTGATGAATTTAATTTAAAAAATAAAAACTTTACCCAGAAAAAAGTTGTTTCAACGAATCTGTTTTCTCAAGAATAATGTTTCATTTAACAAAATTCTACAAAAATATGATTATACTGATATGAATTTTATTATTAATAATATTAATGATCTAAGTATTATTTTAATTTTTTTCAAAAAATAATTAAATATTTTAAATTCTTGAAATGGAAAGGATGTTTTTATTAAAAATATTTTTTATTAACTATTCATCTAATGATTAAAATTATTATAAAATTATCAATAACTCACTCTAAGATATTTATAACATGAATATTTCAAAAAATGATGTTCATTTTTCATATAAAATTTATAATGGGATAAAATGTAATTTTAAAATAGGGTTTCAAAACATTAAGAAATCACTTTTTATAATAATAAAAATTTAGAGCAAGAAAATATATTTACTCCTATATTATCTATAAGGACCCAGCCTTAAGCCTTACTTAATATTGAATTAAATGAATAATTCACATTCAGGATCTTATTCGGTTTAGAGTTTTACAGAATTAGAACATAACTATTACATCTCAAAAGATTACAAAGTAGACACTTCTACTAAGTTTCCATAGAATAAAAAAACTCTTAAAAAGAAACATGTCTAGTTACATTTTTTATATAGCATGACATTCCCTTGATCCTAGCCTTGACCCTATTCCACATTAAGTCCTGTGAAAAACATTTCCAAAAAACCTGGGGTGAGCATAAAAAGCTCAGTAAGGGATACACAAAGAATGAAAACTATTAGTTTATCAAAACATCATGTAAACCATGTATACTTTATCAAAGTAATACTTTTCACCTTTATGAAGTATTAAAAACTCTTCACTGAATAAAAGATCATTACTTACACTTTTGTAACCAAAAGATTACCATAAAACCCATATAAAGATCACATAACATATAAAGGTAACTTGGGACATAAATATACTTAAATGGAATAACCATACGGTCGACTTCCACACATATCACTTAATAGAATAGATATACAGCCGACTTCCATACCCAATGCATTGGAGGTTATAATGTAACCACCCTTCCTGGTATTCACGGCACCACCTGTCATATGGTTTATCACATAACCACCCGTCAAATGTCCATGTACCAATATAAAATCATAAAACATAAAACAAATATAATGGAAAGAAAACATTTCCACACCGTGATCACAGTATATCACATAAATATATTGACATAACAAATCCATTATAAAAACCATTTTCAATACCAAAATACATAAAAGAGTATATGGTATTTATTTCATTTTAAAAACACTACAACTTGTTGAGGAAGCCAAAGACCAAATAATACTCGCGGCGATAGAGATGTCTTTGTTGCCGCATACATACGACAAAAACATTCCCTTTTGTCATTTAGTAAAATGCTTCGTATAAAAAGATTCCTTTTGAATAAACATAAATGTCAAAGAGGTTTATACACCATATTAAAGAAAGTGGTGTATAAAACAAAAATATGCCTCAATGAAAGGAGATTGAGACGAAGTCCCTTACCTTGGGTCTGACTTGACTCGATCGTTCTTTAATGTCCTGAATAATAAACTTGAGTTAATTTATAATTGATTAATAACCTTTTTCAAGTTCATTATTCCTTTTATATCACTTATTATTATGTTATGAACATTATGTAGTCATTTAAGTTGATAACGGTCGTTTGTCGATATTTGGTACTTGAGTCAAAAGTGAACTTCTTACAATTACATGTTGTTAGTGTGGTCAAAGGTTCATTATATCCAGAGTGATATTCATGATTTGGATATCATATATATCATATATATCCATCATATACATGTATTTATAATATTACATAATCATATAGAGGTAAGAAATGAAATGCACCGTTCATAGAGATGGTAAGCCGTACGTATGCATGAACGCTACTTTTATTTCTTTGTCATATTAATGGAATTAAAACTAATTGAGGGGTATTTATATTTTAATTCAAGAATTATATTCATCATTTATATTTAACATACATCGTATATAATAACTTTAAAGCCATCCTTTATACCTCCCACATATGGCATTAACGAATCAAATCACTTTGAGGGGGCGGTAGTCCGCACTTCCTAAAATGAAGATATCGCGTATACCCATAATGGAAGCCATGAAGGTGTGCCATAAATAAAAAATAAAGAAGATTAAGAAAGAGATAAAAATATTATATATCATATATAAATATAGTGACATCTTAATGGCCACCTTTGAAGGTGTTGGAAGAATATTGAACAATCATCGTTTCGTGAGGCAGAAATTCACCATCCACGGAAACAGTATATTATTTAACCATTAGATGTAGGTGTGTGTATGTTTAGCTCTAAATATTCTTATAAAAACATCCTAGTATATTGAAAATACTGTATTTTTTACAAAATAAATGAATAAAAAGTGTTTAGGGGGGTGGAGAAGCAAAATAAAACAAAAGGACACAAGTGAAGTCATTACCTTAAAATCGGGTAACTCTCTTAGATTTGAGCTCAAAGGCTTCATTGGGAAGACTTATGCCCAAGGTGAGGCTTCTAAGAGTTATAAAGGGATGTTTAGAGACAAAATGGGCAGGGGTTGGCCGATCCAAAGGCTTTGGAAGTGTGGGTAAGGTTGTAGAGGTGGGGGCCTTTTATAAGAGGAGAGGAGGGGCACTCTTGGAATGTAAAGAAATGTTACTTTATTTTAAAATGAGTTTCTAATTTAAAAGGTCCCACATTGATATAATTCTAGGATAAGGTGATAAGGGTTCGAAATATACCCAACCAATAGGTTTTTGACAAGTGTAGGTCTTAGATTTTACATTATCTTTTCATTTTATTTAAATCGTTAAATAAAGAGGTAATCACTGGATCATCATGGTGCCATAAATAATTTAATTTATGTAATGTATAAAAATTATAAAAAAATATCATGATTTATGAAATATTTTTAGCTTTATAATTAATATTTATAGTCAAAAATATGACTTTTATAACCCCATTTAAAAATTGTTTTAGTAAAACAACTCATGTTTGTGACATGTTTACTTTAACATTAAATAAAAAGATATTAAGGTTATTTTTTCATCCAAAGTGGATCCATTGGGTCCCCAATTTGACCCATGGATTTTTTTGGTCGGCCTTGACATATATAATAAGGTTAGGACATGTTTCTAGGTCATTCTATATTATTAAAACATTATTTTTACCTTAAACTACACTAATTACCTCTAATCGCGATTAAAAACTTAAAAGTTACTATTCACCGAAAAATTATTTTAATCCCATTGAACCACATTTTAATTATTATTGAAAACCATGTATGTAGGATTTTTAAATTCAAAATACAGAGGTGGTAAAAATTCATTTAAACGAAAAATCAGTTTTTATAAGTACCACTTTGTGGTTTCACTATTCATCAAATATTGAAGTTTTTCAGAAAAATACCAAAACTTCACCCTAAGATATATTTGATATTCCGAATTCAAAAATGAAGTCCATTTTTCAAAATTCAAAACATATATGTTGAATTAATTAATTTAATAATTAATTCCCGCTGTCAGAGAAAATAGCGTGTTTTTGTGAAATAATAAGTATCAAAAGATTGACACTAGTTTAAGTCTGATTTCAAAGTGAAATTAATTTAAATGACCACTATTGTATTTAATGGAAAATATATATTCTAATTTCACTTTAAAAGCTATTCAAAATATAATCTAATCATATAAATAAATTAGATTAAAAAGAGGTTTTGAATTAAAATACAACATTTTACACTATTCATTAAAAAAATGAACTTTATCAGAAAAATAACAAAAATTTACACAAAGTAAATTTTGATGTCCCGATTATAAAGAAGAGTTTTATTTGGTCCAATAGAATTTATAAGAGTGAACAAAACTATATATAATGATGGTTCTCCATCAAAAGGCGATAAGTGAACCTTTAGTGAAAATTAGGGTATATATGCCTAAAATTGAATTCTTTCCGTATTTTAAGCCTTTATCTTTTAATGGATAAATGTAAAAACATTTAAAAAACATATATAATCATATTTTAGTTATTTCTATCTATTCCTGCCAATAAAATGGCTAGGTCTTAACTAACATTTAAAATAATAATATTTTATTACTAGTGTGCAACGTAAGATTTCAATGAAACTCTTTGTTGCGTATCAGGTACGCTATCGAACATAGAAACCCATTTAAAGTAAAATTAATATTTAATTCATAAATATTAATAAATATGAAAATTTATTATTCTTTATTTACCTGGGATGTTACATCCTTCCCCCCTTTTGGGAATTGCATCCTCGCAATTTTATTCACTTATCAAAATAAGTGGGGGTTTTTATCCCTCATAGAATTTTCAGATTCCCACATTGCCTCTTCAACCATATGGTTTTTCCACAAAACCTTTACTTGGTTAATCACCTTATTCCGTAACACTTGCTCCCTGTGGTCAAGAATCTGGATCGACTTTTCTTCATAAGATAGGTTCTCTTCCAACTGAACTACATCTGGACTCAAAACATGAGATGGATCTGGAAAATACTTTCTCAACATCGAAAAATGAAAAACATTGTGTACCTGAGATAAAATCAGAGGTAATGCCACTCTGTATGAAACTGATCTAACTCTCTCCAGAATTTCATATGGTCCAATGAACCTTGGACTCAACTTTCCTTTCTTACCAAATTGCATCACACTTTTCTATGGAGAAACCTTGAGAAAAACATGATCACCTACATCGATAGATAGATCCTTCCTCTGGTTATCCGCATAACATTTCTGTATGCTCTGAGCTATTCTTATGTGTTTCTGAATCAACTGAACTTTTTTCTGCCATCTATTCTACAAATTCTGGTCCCATCAGCTTCCTTTTACCCACTTCATCCCAAAAAGGTGGAGTTTGAAACCGCTTCCCATATAATGCCTCAAATGGTGCCATCTGTATAGTGGAATTAAAACTGTTATTATAAGAAAACTCAACCAAAGAATGATGTTGGTCCCAACTTCCCCGATAATCCATAGAGCAAAATCGTAGTATACCCTCCAAATTCTGGATTGTTCATTCTGACTGCCCATCTGATTGAGGATGAAAAGCTGTACTAAAATTTAATTCAGTACCCAACGACTTCTGAAGGCCTTTCCAAAAGTTAGAAGTGAACCTGGGATCATAGTCAGATACAATGGAGAGAGGAAATCCATGTAACCTGAATATCTCCTTAATATACAAACGGGAATGTTGATCTAGGGAAAAATTATCTCGTATGACAAGGAAATTAGTAGATTTAGTGAAGCGATCAACAATAACCTAGATTGCAGTATTACCTCGAGGTGTCTTTGGCAATCGCACAACGAAGTCCATGGATATATTCTCTCATTTCCACTCTGGCACTGGTAAAGGCTGAATCATCCATTTCGGTAACTTCCACTCTGCTTTAACTTATTGAAATGTCAAACACTTCACAGTAAAATCAGGAATATCTCTTTTCATTCCATCCCACCAGTAATACTCCCGCAGATCCCTATACATCTTAGTACTACCATGATGAACTGAAAACGGGGAACTATGAGCCTCACATAACAACTCATTCTTCAACTGTGAATCACCAGGGACACATAATCTCTTTCCAAACCTCAAAACACAATCATTATCAATGTTGAATTTAGGGAACTTACCCATCTGAACCAGCTCTACCTTTTCCTGCAACTCACTATCTTCCCTCTATGCTTGCTTAATTCTGTCTGATAGGGAAAATCTCACTCATACCTGAAACAAAACAGAAGATCTTCCTGCACCAACAACTTCTATGCCAAAGTTCATCAAATCTAAAACCAAAGGATCTCGTTCCAAACGTAGCATGGTTAATGAAGCATTACTTTTTCGACTCAAAGCATCAGCCACTTTATTTGCTTTTCCCGGATGGTAATGAATTGTACAATCATAATCCTTGATTAATTCCAGCCATCTCCTCTGTCTCATGTTCAATTCTTTCTGAGTGATTATATACTTTAAACTTTTGTGATCAGTATATATTTCACACTTTACTCAATACAAATTATGCCTCCAAATTTTTAGAGCAAAAACAACAGCAACTAATTTCAAGTCATGTGTAGGGTAATTTACCTCATGAGTTTTCAAATGACGTGAAGTATATGCAATTACCTGATCACTCTGCATAAGGACACTACCATGTCCCTTCAACAAAGCATCACTGTAGATAACAAACTCACCATTCCTGGAAGGAAGTGCCAAAACTGGAGCATTCACCAATCTTCTTTTCAACTCCGGAAAACAATCATCACATTCTTTTGTCTAGATAAACATAACACCCTTCTGAGTTAGCTTAGTCATTGGACTAGATAACCGTGAAAAATTTTCAACAAACCTTCGGTAGTAACCTGTGAATCCAAGGAAACTACGGATCTCGGTTACATTTGTGGGTCTTGGAAATTCTTCAACAACTTTTGTTTTAGCAGGATCAACAGTTATGCCATTTTTTGAAACAATGTGACCCAGGAAAGAAATTTGTTGTAACCAAAACTCACACTTGCTGAATTTTCCATACAGTTTTTTTCTTTTAAGGTTTGCAAGATAACCCTTAAATGACTTTCGTGCTCCTCTTTAGTTTTAGAAAACACCAAAATATCATCAATGAAAACAACCACAAACTTATCCAAGAACTCATGGAAAATTCTATTCATAAGGTCCATGAATACAGCAGGTGCATTGGTTAACCCAAAAGTCATAACTACAAATTCATAATGGCCAGATCTAGTACAAAACGTAGTCTTCGGAACGTCTTCTTCTTTTAATTTCAATTGATGGTACCCCGACCTCAAGTCAATCTTCAAAAAATACTAAGCTCCCTGGAGCTGATCAAACAAATCATCGATATGAGGCAAAGGATACTTGTTCTTAACAGTAATGTTATTTAAGGCTCTATAATCAATGCAAAGTCTCATTGAGCCATATTTATTTTTAACAAAAATGACAGGAGCACCTCATGGTGATGTTCTAGGTCGAATGAACCCTTTATCTAATAACTCCTGCAATTTCTTCTTTAACTATAAAAGTTCAACTTGAGCCATTCGATAAGGAGGTTTTGAAATTTTCTTAGAATCAGGAACTAAGTCAATAGTAAATTCAACTTCCCGATCAGGAATAATGCTAGGAAAATCATTAGGAAAAACATTAATATACTCATTTACCACTGGCACATCATTAATCTGAATAGTTCCTTTATTTTCAACAATATGTGCAAGGTAACATTCATTTCCATCTTTTACTAGTATCTCAACTTCCTGATATGTTATGAAAATCAAGGGTTCATTCTTGTACACAAACTGAAAATCTTTCTGAAAAGAAACCATTTTAGCTCTACAGTCAATCTTAGCATGATAAAAAAAGCCAATCCATTCCCAAAATAACATAAAACTCTACTAGAGGAAAAACAATAAGGTTTGCTGGTAGATTATTTCCACACACAAGGATAGGAAGGTTCTTATAATTCCTTTTTCTCTCAAAGTTCCCTCCGGGTGTTTTTACCATAAGTTCAGGATTCATATCTTGAGATGGAATTTTCAATTTACTAGAAAACTTCTCAGAAATGAAAGAATGTGTAGACACTGAATCAAATAACACATTGGCATAATCTGAACAAACAGACAGTGTACCTGATACTACTTCATTCAATGGCCCAACATCTACTGAAGTAGTTGCAAAGGATTTCACCACCCCTTTCTGCATGTAGTCTGGTTGCATTCCCTCAGTTTAGTTCTTCATTAGACACTCATTTGCATAATTACCCATTTCATTACACTTTGAACATCTTACTGCTGACTTTTCATTTCCTGCTTGATCATCTTCCTTACAGTTACGAGCAATATGGCCTGACTTACCACACCGAAAGCACTTTCCAGAATTGGATAAACATTCTCCAGGATTCATTTTACCACACTTCTCAGAGGATGGATATTTGGTTTTCTTACCTCCTTGCTTCTTTGATGAATTCTCCCCCTTTTCCTGCTAACTGGACCTCTTATTCTGTCGTTTTTCAAAGAACACCTGATCGTTGGCAAATTCCATTTCCACCTTCTCCGCACATCGAACAAGTTTTTCATAACTATTGAACTCACAAGAAGCTAAAGCCCTTCGATACTTTGGCTTTAACCCTGAGTAAAAACAGTTTATTTTACTATCAATATCTCGTATGAAGTTTGGAGCATACCTTGCCAATCGAGTGAACTTTGCTTCATAAGAATCCACTGAGTCATCCTCATACCTCAATTCTAGAAACTATTTTCCATCCTAAGACAAACCACCTTAGGAAAATATTTCTCAAGAAACATACCTTTGAATTCGTCCCAGTGAAGATCATCAATCTCATCACTATCCCTGATATTTTTCACCATCTACCACCACTGATCAGCTTCACTTTCAAAACGGTAAACAACAAGACTAACCTTTTGATGTTCTGAACACCCCATGACATCAAAAATCTTCTCCAGTGCATTAATCCACCATTCGTATTTCACAGGGTCAGATGATCCTCGGAATGATGGGGGATGTTTCCTCATGAAATGTTCCACCACTGACATGTTCCTCTGTGGTTGATCTGACAGATCTCGTGCATGGATACCACGACAATTTATAGCCTGAGTCAACTGTTCCATCACTGCAACAAATTGTTCAGTTCCGATTCCGACCATCTCAAGTTGCTGATTTGGAAGGTTGTCTTCCTCCTGATGTCGTCCCAACATAGCTACATTGTTTCCTCTGCGGAAAACAATTTTGAACAGAGAAATATCTTAGGTGAAGCAACATGGAAATCTTTAAATGCTATATCATTTCGGTCATACCATAAATTAACATATAATTTAACAATTTTTAACTCCTAAAGTTGTCTAAACCGACCTCTGATACCAACTATAAGGCCCCAGCCTTAAACCTTACTTAATATTGAATAAAAAGAATAATTCACATTGAGGATCTTTTCAGGTTTAGAGTTTTATTACATCTCAAAAGATTACAAAGTAGACACTTCTACTAAGTTTCCATAGAATAAAAAAACTCTTAAAAAGAAACATGTCTAGTTACATGTTTTATATAGCATGACTTTCCCTTGATCCCATCCTTGGCCCTATTCTACATTAAGTCCTGTGAAAAACATTTCAAAAAAACTTGGGGTGATCATAAAAATCTCATTAAGGGATACACAAAGAATGAAAACTATTTTTTTATCAAAACAACAAGTTGACCACATATACTTTATCAAAGTAATACTTTCCACCTTTATGAAGTAGTAAAAAATCTTCACTGAATAAAAGATCATTACTTACCGTTTTGTAACCAAAAGATTACCATAAAACCCATATAAAGATCACATAACATATAAAGGTAACTTGGGACATAAACAAACTTAAATGGAATAACCATACGGTCGACTTCCACACATATCACTTAATGGAATAGCCATACGGCCGACTTCCATACCCAATGCATTGGAGGTTATAACATAACCACCCTTCCTGGTATTCATGGCACCACCCTTCATATGGTTTATCACGTAACCACCCGTCAAATGTCCAAGTACCAATATAAAATCGTACAACATAAAACAAATATAATGGAAAGAAAACATTTCTACACTTTGATCACAATATATCACATAAATATATTGACATAAAAAATCCATTATAAAAACCATTTTCAATAACAAAATACATAAAAGAGTATATGGTATTTATTTCATTTTAAAAAACATTTCGACTTGTTGAGGAAGCCAAAGACCAAATAATACTCGCGGCGGCGGAGAAGTCGTTGTCGCCGCATACGTACGACAAAAACATTCACTTTTTTCATTTAGAAAAATGCTTCATATAAAAAGATTACTTTTGAATAAATGTAAAAGTCAAAGGGGTTTATAAACCGTATTAATGAAAGTGGTGTATAAAACAAAAATATGCCTCAATGAAAGGAGATTGAGACGAAGTCCCTTACCCCGGGTCCGACTTGACTCGATCGTTCTTTAACGTCTTGAATAATAAACTTGAGTTAATTTATACTTGATTAAGAACCTTT
Source organism: Viscum album (assembly GCA_963277665.1). Taxonomy (NCBI): domain Eukaryota; kingdom Viridiplantae; phylum Streptophyta; class Magnoliopsida; order Santalales; family Viscaceae; genus Viscum; species Viscum album. The sequence goes on from OY728148.1 coordinate 48,582,315, forward strand.
TTCAAGATAATTATAACTTTTATATAACTTATTACCATGTTATGAAAATTATGTAGTCATTTAAGTTGATAATGTTCGTTTGTCGATATTTGGTACTTGAGTCAAAAGTGAACTTCTTACAATTACATGTTGTTCATGTGGTCAAAGGTTCATTATATAAAGAATGATATTCATGATTTGGATATCATATATATCATATATATCCAGCATATACATGTATTAATAATATTACATAATCATTTATAGGTAAGAAATGAAATGCACAGTTCATGGAGACGGTAAGCCGTACGTACACATGAACGCTACGTTCATTTCTTTGTCAAATTAATGGAATTAAAAATAAATGAGAGGTATTTATATTTTAATTCCAGAATTATATTCATCATTTATATGTAACATACATCATATATACTAACTTTAAATCCATCCTTTATACATCCCACGTATGGCATTAATGAATCAAATCACTTTGAGGGGGCGGTAGCCCGCACTTCCGGAAATGAAGATATCGCCTATACCCATAATGGATGAAGTTGTGCCATAAATGAAACATACAGAAGCTTAAAGAAGACATAAACATATTATATTTCATATATAAATATAGTGACATCTTAATGTCCACCTTTTAAGTTGTTGGAAGAATATTGAACAATCATCGTTTCGTGAGGCAGAAATTCGCCATCCACGGAAACAGTATGTTCTTTAACCATTATATGTAGGTGTGTGTAAGTGTAGCTCAAAATATTCTTATAACAAAATCCTAGTATATTTAAGATACTGGAGTTGTTACAAAATAAATGAATAAAAAGAGTTTAGCGGGTTGGAGAAGCAAAATAAAACAAAAGGACACAAGTGAAGACATTACCTTAAAATCGGGTAACTCTCTTAGATTTGAGCTCAAAGGCTTCCTTGGGAAGACTTATGCCCAAAGTGAGTATTCTAAGAGTTATATAGGGATGTGTATAGACAAAATGGTCAGGGGTTGGCTGAGACAAAGGCTTTGGAAGTGTGGGTAAGGTGGTAGAGGTGGGGGCCTTTTATAAGAGGAGAGGAGGGGCACTCTGGGAAAGTAAAGAAATGCTACTTTATTTTAAAATGAGTTTCAGATTTAAAAGGTCCCACATTGATATAATTCGATGATAAGGTGATAAGGGTTCGAAATATACCCATAAAAAAGGTTTTTGACAAGTTTAGGTCTTATATTTTACATTATCTTTTCATTTTATTTAAATCGTTAAATAATGAGGTAATCGCTGCATCATCATGGTGCCATAAATAATTTAATTTATTTAATGTCTAAAAATTATAAAAAAAATATCATGATGTAGGAAATCTTTTTATCTTTCTAATTAATATTTATATTAAAAACTCTGACTTGTATAGCCCCATTTGAAAATTGTTTTAGTAAAACAACTCATATTTGTGACATTTTTACTTTAACATTAAATAAAAAGATATTAATGTTATTTTCCTTCCAAAGTGGATCCATGGGGTCCCCAAGTTGACCAATGGATTTTATTGGTCGGCCATGACATATCCAATAAGGGTAGGACATGTTTTAGGTCATTCCATATTATTAAAACATTACTTTTACCTTAAACTACAATAATTACCTCTAATCGCGATGAAAAAATTTAAAGATGCTATTCACCAAAAAATTATTTTAATCCCATTGAACCACATTTTACTTCTTAAGGACAACCATGTATGTCGGATTTTTGAAATTCAAAACACTGAGGTGGTAAAAATTCATTTAAATAAAAAATCAGTTTTTATAAGTACCACTTAGTGGTTTCACTATTCATCAAAAATTTAAGTTTTTCAAAAAAATACCAAAACTTCACCCTATGCTATATTTGATATTCCAAATTTAAAAATGAAGTCCATTTTAAAAAATTCAAAACATTTAAGTTTAATTATTTAATTTAATAATTAATTCCCAATATCAGAGCAAATTGCGTGTTTTTATGAAACAATAAGTATCAAAAGATTGACACTAGTTTAAGTCGGATTTCAAAGTGAAATTATTTCCAATGACCACTATTGGATTTAATGGTAGAAATATATTCTAATTTCACTTTAGAACCAATTAAAAATATAATCTAATCATATAAATAAATTAGATTAAAAAGGGGTTTTGAATTAAAATACAACATTTTACACTATTCATTAAAAAAATGAACTTTATCGGAAAAATACCAAAAATATACACAAAGTAAATTTTGATGTCCCTATTCTAAAGAAGCGTTTTATTTGGTCCAATATAATATATAATAGTGAACAAAACTATATTTAACGACGGTTCTCCATCAAAAGGTGATAAGTGAACCTTTAGTGAAAATTAGGGTATATATGCCTAAAATTGAATTCTTTCCGTATTTTAAGCCTTTATCTTTTATTAGATAAATGTAAAAACATTTAAAAAACATATATAATCATATTTTAGTAATTTATATCCATTCCTGCCAATACAACGACTATGTGTAAACTACCATTTAAAATAATATTATTTTATTACAAGTATGCAACGTAAGATTTCAATGAAACTCTTTGTTGCGTATCGAGTACTCTATCGAACATAGCAACCCCTTTAAAGTAAAATTATTATTTAATTTGTAAATATTAATAAAGATTAAAATTTATTATTCTTTATTTACCTGTGATGTTACATTATCCATATTGAAAATATTATATTGTTGATAATTTTTTTTATTTAATATATATTCTATACATTTATCTAGCATAATTAGCCTATAATGATTAAGAAACAAAAAAATTTACATTAAAAACCATTTTTAGAAAATAGTTTAGTTTACTTTTAAATGATTTTTATTTTCATGTATAATCATATGATAACTAATGTGTTTATTTTATTAGTTATTAAACCCCATAGATTTTATAATTTATTTATTATGATTCATACCCTCTAATTTATCTTCAATGATATAATGGTAATCTATATTATAGTTCTTCTAGATTCAGGTTTTAATGATTCATAATGAATTTAGGCGATTAAATTTATTTGAAAATAAATATATCATAGAATATATGGCTATTATAGACTAAATTAAAATTTTTATACCCATTAGGATGAATCTAAAAATTAAAATAGAAATTGTTTTATCGAGAAAACTATTTAATCTCAGAGAGAATGTTTATTAAATAAATATATGATGGTTTTAGGAAAATGTGGTAGCATGGATCACATTCAAAAATAATATTCTTTCACACATTTTAAATATGGTTAAAGTTGATGATAAAAAATATAAAAAAATGATAAAATAAGACTGCATATGTAAATATATTCCATTTTATTGAAAATGAGTACAAAAATTTATAAATATAGAGATATAAAAAGGAAAAAAATTAATGAATGGGGTCAAAGAGGAGAATAATTACATTCAAAACATAAGAGGAATGATCATGTTTTCTTATTATCATCACATCATGTAAGTTATGATTCATTGTGTGGTAAATGGTTTCAATAAATTTAAACAAAATTAATAAAAAATAGATTTTAAAAATATTGATTTTAGAGTTTAGATAAAATAATTACCATGGATATATGTTCTAATATAAATAATCATTAATTAAGGAAGAGATTTAGGGTAAAAACATTACCATTACCCCCATGATACAGAATAAAAAATTAATCTACATTAAAATAAACACAAAAAAATATAATGAATTACTTCAAATTTTTTTTATTAAATATTAACAACGTTTTTACATTAAATAAAATGATTCATTACAATTATGTAAGTAAATTAATGTTCATTTTCATAATCATAATTATGTAAATTAATGTTCATTTTCATAATCAGAATTATGTAAATTTTGTTACTTCATATATGTTTCGTAATGAAAATATGGAAATGATTTTTTGAAACAATATTTATCATTACTAGAGTAATAATATTTGTAGAATCATTGTTTTTAATTAATTTATTTACAATAATTTTAATTCAATAGAGATTATTTAAAGGGTATTCAAGTATGTGTTAATTGATCATTTTTTCTGTTAATTTACTGATAATAATAAGTTACATAATATTTTTCATTAAATTATTATTATATATTTTTAATGTCATATCCATGAAATATATAACTTTTTACCATTATATATTATCTTTATTAATTTCTGTTTTTTTATTCCTTGTAGAAATAATGATGTTAGAATAGAATTATTCCTATGCTTGATCAAACTGACTGACACATGAAAATTATGTACTAATGAGTCACTATGTGTTTAGATATATATAATATCATTATAAAATTTATATACAAATAGTTGTTAATAATGTAACAAAATTATAGATGGTAATTTCACTTGGAATTTTGTAGAGGTGAAATTAAATTAAATGAATAATGTATAACTTGATACAAAACATTATATTAGTCACTCATTATCATGATGAATTCCTCTAGAATCAAGGACTTATTCCATAATTGTATATATGTGGGAATCAAAACATATAATAGTATTATAGGATACCTAAAATTCATTATGATTGGAGATTAATTCAAAAGAATAGTTTGGATTGAAATGGGATAATGTGAACTCCATTTATAGGTGAGAATGAAGGAAATAACATCATAAACATTAGTTAGATGGATAATGATATAATCAAAATGGTTTTCTATATGTTATGTAGAGAAATTATAGATTGATTTTAATATGAATTAGGTATTCTAAAAGGTAACTATTTTATATTAGTTATCAGAATTTTAATATATATCAATCTAACATTATTTCCCCATTTTGTCTTGTTTAATTATTAAAAATTGGATTTATTATTTTACAAAACATATAATAGGACAATTATTACAAAATATTGATGTCTGAATACAAAATTTTGACTTTCTTTAATCTTATTCTTCTTCAACTTATGATAATATTTAATTCTAAATTACATTATTTATTTTTTTAACAAGTATTTTAGAATAATTTATTTCTAAAATATTATGTTTTTTATATAATATCATATAAATATAAAAATAAATATGTGTTACAAAAATAATATAAATATATTATATTAAAATATTATTTTAAAATAGAAAATTAGAATTTATTTATAAAAAATAAAATACGGATGTATTTTTGTTGAAAAAATTAACAATTTTTATTATAAATATCATAAAAAATTAAATTAATATTTTTCTAATTAGTAAAATTTATTTAAATATTTATATGGAAATATTTCTCTATATTTTATAAATATAATAAATAAATCTCAAGTAATGAGAATAATAAAATTATTATTATTAATAAGCCTAATATTTAACTTTATGATACAAATAATTTTATTAAATTTTTCCATTTTATTTCATTATTTAGTATCGATGGATTAAATAGTTCTAAAATACATATAATTCTAATGGTTTTCACCAAATGACCATATAACAAACAAAAATATTTTATATTTCTCTTTAATTAAAGGCTATATTTATTATAGCCTTAAATTTTATAGGTTGATTTCATTACTATAGATAAATTTTATAAAATTAACCATTATATTCATTTACATGACTCTTAATCATTATATATTATTCTAAAATTTCTTCTATTTATCTGTAGATTCTATAAGGTTGAGGGTCTTATGAAGAACAATAAGGATACTTTTTTTTCATTTGCCTTATTTTTATATACATGTTGTTTTTTTTACCAATTTTAATTTTATTAATGATGTTTATTATTTCACTCTATTAATGTATTATGTTTTTTAATATTTTATCCCAATAAAAATCTGAATGATTCCATTTTGTTTATTGTATCATTGAATCAGAATATTTAATAAATATTATTTTTATAGGAAAAATAAATAGTAAAGCCACTGAGTTTTACAATTCCATTATATTTTGATTTTAAATGTGTCCAATGGATTTGTTAATTAAAAATTTTATTTAACGATTAGGAAACCCTTGAATAATAATGTAATCTATATAGTAACCACACATCCTATAGCCATGATATTGAGATTATTTACACTTAGATGATACGAAATCATAAAACATTTATTGTATAAAAAATCATGAACACGTTACAATACCATTCATGAGATTTTTTTATAAGGTGGAAATATATATATGTAAATAAGTATTGGTACAAAGTGGTTTATCAGAAAAAAATAGAAATATGTAAAAGATTCATATGTGAGAAGACATTATATTTTGTGGGAATAATCCACCTCCCATAACATTGGTTTTAGAATCTACATACTCATTCTCATAAAATATATTTTTCATATCACATTGAATGAAAATAATGGAAGGAAGGTTGGAAATGTTGAAAAAAAATTAATCATTAATAATATAAATTTATTCCTTTTTTTCACACTAATGTATAATGAGTTATTTTAAATAATATTGATTAATTTTAAATAATAAAGTATAATGTATGGTTATATATTCATTAATTTATTGATTTACATTTTTTTGTTCTATTTATTTTACTATTAATAGAAATATTATATATTGATATATGGAACATAATATATATATATAATCAATTCATTTATTAAATTGGTTATTTAAATAAAAATTAATTTTGGATTGGCTAAGAAATCTAACGAATTATATAATGTTTTCATTGTATAAGAATTAATTATAAAAAAATAAATAAACATAATTTTCTTGTTCATTGTTTTATTCCATATGTGAATATATATTTTTATGATCATTTGACGTAATTTGATATTATAATCCTATTAATAATAATAAAAACATTAAATAATTAATGGAGATATTATTTTATGAACAACCACACCATTTTATTTTGGTATAAATCTTTCCGATCTATTCCTTTTAACTGTAGTTGTATTTGATGAAAAAATATATTATATAAATATTGAATATGATAAATATTTTAATATTCATTTATTAAAAAAATAAATGGATCATCAATATGAAAAAAAATTAATTTTTTGGAGAACATTGATTTTAAATTAGTATAATTTTTTTAAATAAATAATTTAAGGTAGTTATAATATTTTGACATAAAATTAAACATTAAATAATTCTATTGGGATTTTTTTATTTTTCAATACATGGTTATATTTTCATAACCATGGTTTATAAAAATAAAATTTTATAATCCTATAATTTTGATGTCTATCATGATATCATTAAAAATATTTTTGACACTATAAAAATGGAAATTATCAAAATGATTTGTCTATGTAAATCATCTTTAGATAACGACATTATACGTTTATAAAACCACAGAGTGATCAAAAAAGTATTTTCTTTAAACCCATGGATGTGTGTGTTGACCCTACCACCATGTTAGGATATATATTTAATATATTAAACATTTATTCTATAAGAAACGTTGATACAAGTCTAATTATTATTCACCTAAACTTTTTACACATAGATGATGTTTGTGTTTAATAAATTTATCTCACTAACATCATCAAAATATTATGTGGTTTTTTAACTTTGTACCATATAGAATATCATACAGATCCCTATGAATTATTATATAGAAACAATTATAACAATATAAGTCTCTTATTTTATGGGTTTAATAACTATTTCAAAATAAATTGAGAAGCAAATATATTTGAATATCTATTATTATTTAGTTTTCTGTTATGGATTTTATAGTATTTTCATATAAATGAAAACTAAATTATATATATATACTATTAATTTTATAATCCAATAAAATTAGGATATAATCATTTTGTTATGGATAGTTAAAATGATATGAAGTGTGTCTGAGAACCTCACTTCACCAATTTCAATGATATATTTTTTGTACAAAGGTGTATAAAGAAATCTACAATTTAGATTTCATCAGGAAAATTATTCATTGAAAAAATAAATGTGGGAATGAAAAAGCTCATCCAAAATTAGAATACCCCATCATTTTCAAAATTAAATATAATATATTTCCTTTCTGTAGTTTCATTAATTGTATTATAATACACATAATAGTCATAATATATTATCATTATATAATATAGAACTCATAAATGAGAATCTAATTGGGTTAAATATTGTGAAACTAAATCATTTATTAAAATTTCCAAATAAAATATTAGATAAACTATTTTAAAATATTTTTATATCATAAAAATCGGTAAATGAATGTCTACTCGTACACATAAAATATTAATATTAATCAAAATTTATGTATAATAGTTAATATTTTATTCATAATCCTTTAACATCATCAACAATCTCATTTCAGTCATGATTAAATATTTCAATTCGAATATGTAATTATTGTTTTAATAAATATAACTTACTTTATTATAGTGAAAATGATATCATATACTAAAAATATGGATAACATTAAATAAAACTAATTACAAATTTTAAAAATTTGTCAAATATATCATCATGAATAATAACAAATCCAATGATTTCTTCTAAATTTATTATGGTATTTGTTCATTATTGTAGAATTTTTTCCTCAAATCAATTTGATTAGGGTTCATACATATATATAATTAGGGTTTTTTAAGAATTAACAATATTAAATGTATTTGTACATCTATTTCTTTTCATCTCATTATGTATCATGAGATATCCCTGACCCTACCATAATGTGTATCAATATATGATGGAACTTTCTCCTCTTATTTTTTATTTACTATACTATTAATTTTTAAAAATTATATTTCATAATATGTGTTTAGTATTAACATAGAATTTTTTTTTCTCAGTTAGTTAATGGGATGGAAAATATTGTAATAATTAGTTAATATTACCGTAGTATTACAATCAAATATCAAAATTATTTCTGTAATTTCCCTTGTTTTTGGTTCTGAATCACTCATCTTCTACATTGGTTTATGACTAATTAAAGTATAATGAATTATTAGTGAAATCATGACTTATGAAATGATAGATATTATTCCAATAAGTATATTTTTATAAACATAAAATTTGGAAATATACCTTAGATAAACCTCAAAGTAATTTTAAATAAATATATAAATATATATAATAATAATTTTATCCATAATAACTAACAAAAAGTTGTCATAAAATAATAAATGGATAAATTTATTGAATTCAATAATATTATGTAATGATATGGAAATTCTGAATAATTTTTTTAATTATATGTTATTATTAAGAGACAATGAAATTTGACGGCATGTGATTCCAAGGCTAGGAGTGCCCAGAACAGATTTTTGAACTTTTTTAAGGTATGTTCAGAAAACATACAAGTGGGATTTTATATCTTTTGAATCGGTGCTTAGATTGAAAATTTAAGCACAATGTTGAATTTGTAGCACCGAGAATCACTTAGGCGGAGCCTAACATCAACCAGAAAGGGTCGGATGAAAAATATAAATTTTGGACACTTCAGAAAATTAATAAAATAACCAAATGAGTTATTTTATTTTATATTCATCAATTGAGTGTTGGTTGGAAATACTGTAGTGTAACGATGGTCATTAAATGAGATTCATTTAATGACTTGTTACATAGGTTGTGTAACAAAAATTCTCATGAGTTTAATGGATCATTAATTAAGATCCATAAATGAAAAACATTAATGATCAACACCAAATCCCCTTTATCCTTGATTAAATCAATCTATTCGTGAATGGATTGGCTACCGCAGGAAACCTATGATGAAGCATCAGTGATGTCACCCTCAAATTAAGAATTATGATTGATCAACGACTGTAGGAGTATTCGATCCAGGGATCTACAATAGGCAATGAATTTTGAATGAAATTGAATATGGAATCACCTCCTTCTCCACAATAGATTCCATCGAATCCAGGTATGGAATTTAAGTGGTTAATGATTCCTATTTTCTCATTCTTGAAAAATACAAAGAACGTGGATCAACCAACTAATAGGTTTATTCATGACTCATTCATTCATGTGGGAGGTTATTGAGGCGACTTGATTTGGGGATTTACTTATCATATATGATGATTGCAATCACCCCAATGACAAAATGCTGATGTGAAGGGAACATGCCAATCCGAACAATGCCCAAACAATCCGCCACTATTGAATATTGTGCATTATTTATGGAAGATTAAGAAATGGGGTAGTAAGGAAATTCCATGGCTATCATAGTGATGTCAGTGACCCATAGGCTGAGATGGGAAGGAAAATAGAACACTAGAACATCTCTGGTGGCCCCCAGAAGGTGACGTAGGTGTTGGCAACTGGAGGCCGACTAGTTCTGGCCACATGGAGAAAACGGAACCCACTGGCACCGTGGTGGTAACTTCCATGATTGAATGGACAAGATGAGCGGAGAATGCGGCGCTGACAAGTCATGTGAAGATGGTGTGACCCGCTCGGCTGGTGCACAATGACCATCTCGTGTCGGTCGTTTCGAGAGACTAGGTGGTTCCCTGTAGGTGCTGCCGGTAGGGATAACCAGACACCCTACATCTAGTTTAGATCAACCATCCTACACTGCAAGGGTTGGGTTCTCTACGTTGGCTGAACCCACCATGCAGGGTGAACCCACTGTCCCTGCCGAACCCCTACCTGACCCTGACTTGGACCTGACTGGCATCGTTTCTCCAAAACTGAAGATACTCACAGACCAGGAGTCTGATTGATGTGTCGTCCATGGCGTGAGCACTCTTGATATGAGGAGGTATTTTTCAGATACTCCAGTTGGGTTTTGGAAGAAAATGGAGTATGGAATGGTTGGATCAGACTTGATTCCAACTCGGCCCTATTTACCTTTTTCCCTATATCTTACAGACTGGGCGTCCAATTGACGCACCATCTTTCTTATCGAAACCCAAATAACAAGAAGTTATTTTTAGTTAAATATATGTGGGACTTCATGGTGGTTGAGATACAACCAGTGGTTTAAGGATCAAATCATCCGAAAATCAGTTGTGCTAAGTGGGGGATTCCAGTGGCTGGCTATGATGTGATAAATAATAATGACCCTCTGTGGGTCAACACCTAGAGATCCTCTCTAGGTCATCAATTAGTGATCCTATATGGGATAACACATAGAGATCCTCCGTGGGTCAGCACAAAGTGATCCTCCGTGGGACAACACGTAACGATCTTCTATGGGTCAGCACTTAGCAATCCTCTGTGGGTCATCACCTATAGATCCTATATGGATCAACACCTAGCGACCTTGGGCAGTCTATCATTAAAATCCTCTAAATATAATTAGATGATATATCTTTATGACTAATCATCAGTATCCCTATTCTTAAGTTGTATTCCTTGAATGAGATGTCTATTACATTGTGCCCTGTGATTGAGATCATGCATTATGGTTTTCCCTTGTGGAATTCTAAGAGACCTTTGGGTGTCTCTGGGTTCATACTGAGTATTATTATACTCACCTATACACAAGCTTCTCCACACTTTGTCTTGTCTTGTGCAAAATATAGATAGCCTGACTAAGACTTTGGAGAGATAGGGCTCGATGGTACATGGAGGTGACTGATTAACGTGGTGATCTGCAGTGATGACTTATACTGACCCATCAAGTACAATCCTTTCTATATGATCTATGGATATTGTTTTCTTTATATCTGTAGTACTCTTTCATTTAGGCATGTATAATGCCCCCTTTCGTTTCATTACTTAATTTTACTCACAAATGTGATTTTAGTGGAGGTTATTATACTTTTTTTCCATCGTGTTTTGATTGTGTTCAGTGTGCCCAATATGTGTGTGTAAATGTTTAAAGGAAATTACTCTTATTTATTGGTTTAGCCTTTCTAGTTCTAGTCACCATCCCATAGCCTATGGAAGGTGGGGTTGGGGTAGTCATGGAATGGGACCTGGGGGACGGGTCAGAAGATAGTGGTATCCAAGGGCTGTAAGTTCTGCCAGAAAAACTAAGAGTCTTTAATTTTTATTGGAGTAATAGTGTTATGTGTCTTGAGTTCGATATTCAGTATGGGGAGTTAATTATTTTTTCAATAGACGACGTATCCATACAACATGATCCTAATGTCTATATTGTGACTTAGTACATGAGAACACTAGTTCTAATTGTCTTGACAATGATTTTATTTTGATCTCTTTTGAGTAAGCTCACAAGGTATAACTTTTTGACTATGGCCCATCTATTTCATTACATGATGTCTCCACATAGATATTAGGATAGTATCCCATGGAGAGATCATGATGATGGCCCACCGAGTGGTGAGTCATTGGGCCAAGGCCCTCGTACAGTGATAGAAACTTTGAGTGGTGTACCAACAACACCACCACCCATAGGGTAGCAGTTTCCATCATCCCCACCAGCAAATAGTGCACACTGACTGAGCATGTTTCATGAGTTCTAGAGACAGATGCCTCTGAGGTTTTGATGTGATAATGTTACAGAGGTTGTTGAGGAATTACTGGTGGTTTTAGAGAGAGTTTTCCACTTGGTTGAGAGACCAGTAGACCATATGGTGATCCCAACTTTGAGTATCTATTAGGAAACAACATGGAGATGGTGGAGCGTGATGCTCTAGACTCATAAAGAGGAGAATCTCTCTTGGTTGGATATTTAGAGCTACTTTAGGGATCAATTTATACTAGTGACTCTATGGTCTGTGCATATTCAGAAGCAACTTCATTTATAGAAGGGTAGCCTGAGAGTGGACTAGAACTCAGCAAGATTCATTAAACTCTCATGCTACTCCACATACATGGTACATAACCCATTTTTCAGTGACTATACCAATGAGAAACAACTTTAATGTTAGATCATATCATCGATGACTTTTCTAAATATACCGCAATCGGGTGGAGTGATAGAGTGAGAAATATTGGTGGAGATCCTCCCACCTTACCAGGAACCAACTATGAGAGCCGTGACTGAACGATGGGAAGACGAGTCATCTTTAAAATGTAGTAGGCAGATGATGAAGAGTCCCAAGATGACCAGACCATCCATCGAATGACCCCAAGATGTAGGTTCAGAGGTGTGGAGCTCACGAGGAAGAGGAGGTTAGAAGATGAGCATATTCTTCTACACGTCTAGCGGGCTATGTCACATGGTTTGTGAGATCCTGACCTTCCATACTAAAGATCAACATATGGTCAAGGGACTACTAAGACAGTGATACAGGTTTGAGTTAGAAGGTTGGTAGGGTGGGGGACATGGTACAGGATCTGGCCATATATCAGGCGATGGACGATAGTTTTATAAACTATTGCCACCACCTCAAGGTGGTCCACCTCGACCTCAAGAAGTAGGTAAATAGGGACGAGCTATGAATCAGGTGTTATAGGCTTATGACCATGGTGCATTATAGAATATTAGAGGCATGATCTGTGTCTTCTCCTCCCTATTTGCAGTTCTTATAGACACAGGTTCCAGTCAATCATACATTTCCATGACTTTCGTTCGGATATCGATGATTGTGGGGGATTCGTTGGCTCAATACATAAGATTAATGACTCCTACATGAGATTATTTTATAATAAAACACTAGTTCCGGAATTGTGAACTTACTCTAGGAGGTGAGAACTTTTGATGGGATCTCCTAGTAACAATGTTGAGGCCTTACGACGTCATCTGGAGTATAGACAAGTTATCCAAACTCCATGCTCAGTTAAACTATTTTAGGCACAAGGTGTGGTGTGTCTGCGAGGATGGGAAAATGTATTTTTTCATCATTTATAAGGGAACATTTGGAGCAAAGGATGTAATTTCTCTGAGTTGGGTCCATCTGATCACTCATTAGTTGTCTAGCCTTACCCTCAGTGTAGTGGAAGATAGGAGTTTGAGATATCCTGTAGTGGTGGATTAGTATGTTGGTATCTTTTCTATGGATGTTTGAGGACTACCTCTTCGCAAAGATATATAATTATACATACATATATTCCCTGATACAACACCGATATATACACCAGATCCTCGTATGGATCTCACAGATCATTATGAGTTTAGAGTATAATTGGAGGAATTGTAGAGAAAGGTGTTCGCTTAGCCAATTTTTTCCCTTTGGGTAGCAGAGATTGTGTTTACAAAGATGGTAGATGGGGTCTTGAGGATTTGAGTGGACTATAGGTGCATGAACAAGGTGAACGTAAAAGAAAAATTATCCTCTACTGAGGAATGGCGATATATTCTATCAACTGAATTGAGAACATTGGTATTCAATGATTGACATCAGATCAGGCTATCATCAGATCAATGTACGGGAAGAGAACATACCGAAAACATCCTTTAAATGCCGGTATGGAAGCTCTGAGTTATTGTTGATGCCTTTTGGAGTGAAAATTTGTATAGCTATGTTCATGGGACTCAGGAACAAGATTTTATAGCCTACCCTGAATCACTTTGTGGAGGTATTCATTGACGACATCTTGGTGTACTCTGCATCAGAGGAGGATAACTCCACACATCTGCAGAAAGTCCTTGATACACTCTGAGAGAACCAGATTTATGGAAATATATAAAAGTTATAGTTATGGATATTGGAATCACACATTTTAAGACATGTTTTATCGGAGGATGTAGTTGCAGTGGATCTGAAAAAGGGAGACGCAATGCATCCTAGGGAGCCACCCAGTAGTGTGACTGAGATGAAGAGTTTCTTGGGATTGGCTATGAACTATATTAGTTTTGTACCATAATTTTCTATATTAGTAACACTCTTTAAATATTTTACAAATAATGGGAAAACCATTATATTTATGGAGAGATTCCAACAGAGTTTCCATGAGATGAAGTAGATACTGATGAGTGCCCCCATCTTGAGTACACCAATAGATGGAATTGGGTATGTATTTTACTCCAAAACATGAGAGACTGGATTGGGGTCTGTCGTGATGTATGATACATTAGTAATAACTTACAGCTCATGAAATCTGAGACAACATGAGAATAACTACATGACCCATGACCAAGAGTTATCCACAGTGGTCATTGCGTTGAATATGTGGTGGCACTACTTGATGGGTGAACGATTTATTGTCTTCTCTGATCACATGAGTCTCAGTTATATATTATGACTGATGAAAATGATCTTGAGACAACGTTGATGGAAGGAGTTCCTACAAGACTTTCACTTTGTGATATTCTACACTTATGGGAAGGGAAACATAGTCATAGACACACTCAGCAAGAGATCAGTTCTATAGCTACTGAGTGGGGCCACATAGTAGCTAGACACATTGAAGATATCCTTTATTGATAGTGATGGGGTGTATTACCTCTAGTCAATGATTTTCACTTCCCCAATCCTTCAACATGTTCGTGAGGTGCAACTTGAGAACCTTGACTATGGGGCCTAATTTTCTTTGATATAATTAAGATAGTCTCATGATAAATTTTTTATATATGGGAAAAACAAAATCATTTTTAAAGGACACATCATGGTACCAGTGATGTTTTCAGTGGTGGTGTTGATGGAATACCACCCATCCCCATTGGATGTGCATCATAGTGTGGAAAAATATACCAGGACCTCTAAAATTAGTATTGGTGGCTAGGGATTAAGAAAGCAGTTGCAGATTTTGTTTCGTGATTCCTCACTTGTCAACAAGTCAAGGATGAGCAGTAGGTTCCATCAGGCTTAACAGAGCCACTTGAGGATCCATAATAGTAGTGGGATGGTAACTCCATGGACATCATGAATGGGGTACAACACACATCAAGGTTCCATGACTCTATATGGGTGATCGTTGATTGACTCACCAAGTCATCCCATTGTTTACCCATTTGAGAGAAGAGTTCTGTAAAGTTCATGAGAGACCTCTATGTTTATGAGATATTATGGATTCCCAAGATACCATAGATGATTGTTCCAGATCATGATTCTCATATTACATCTTGATTGTGGAAGGGATTATAGGACGAGTTTGGGACTCATCTACACATGAGCACCACCTTTCACCCCCAGATAGATGGTCAGACTGAGTACACCATATAGACACTTGATAACATGACTTGTTCTTGCATCCCTGATTTTGGCCACATAAGGGAGGTCCACCTTCCACTACTGGCATTCGAATAAAACAACAAAAATCACTCCACCATATGAATGAACCCATTTGAGGCCTCGTATAGGTGACCATGCAGATCTACTCTATGATAGAAAGGCCTAGGGGAGATAGCACATATGGGTACAGAGTTGGTACGTGCTACCACTGAGAAGGTGCCAATCATCCATGGGCAGATGTATACTACACGTAGAAGAAAAAAGTATTATTCTAATAGGAGATAGAGACACATGGAATTCAAGGATAGAGACAATGTCCTTCTATGGGTCTCGCCCCAAGAGGATTGTAGGGATTTGGTCGGCGTGGAAAGATTTCCCCAAGGATCATCAGACCATTCTAGATTCTCAGAAATGTTTCTTAGGAGGCATAGTTCCTATCTCTTCCCCAACATAGGAAACATGTGCATACTGATTTCTATGTGTCACTTATGAGGATATATGTGCATGACCCATCGCGCGTCATCGACTAGGGAAAGCTGGAAATTGACGTTGGGAAGACTTTTACGGTGTTCTTGGTGGAGATAGTGGATAAGCAATATCGGGTCCTCGGTGAGCATTTGATCCCTCTAGAGAGAGTTTGGTGGTAGAACATGAATCTCAATGAGAGGAAATGGGAGTGGGAGGCTTAGATTCGTTCTTAGTACCCCTATTTGTTTGCTTAGCTTTTGTTGTGGATTTTGGGGGCATAAATCATTATGGTGGGGGGAATGTAAAGAACCTGAATTTCTATATATATATTTTAAATTATATGGAATTATTACAAGAATTTGAAATTCAATGGCATGTGATTATGAGGACGAAAATCCCAGAATGGATATATTACTTTTTTAAGGTACGTTCAATAAATATGAGAGCATGATCTTCTATCTTTTAAAATGATTCCAGGATTAAAAATCTGAGGGCACTGCTGAATTTATATCACCAAGATTCTGTTAGGAAAAGCATAACTTCGACCATCAAGGGTAAAAAAAAAAGAAAATTGATGATCTTCATGGAAAAATAATAAAATAACTAAATGAGTTATTTTATTCACTCTTAAACCTTTGAGAGATGGTTGGTGGAACCATAATGTAATGATGGTCATTAAATGAGAATCATTTAATTACCTGATACTTTTGTTGTGTAACCGAAACACTCATGTTTTTAATAGATTATTAAATATGGTTCATAAATGAACCATATTAATGATCATTGTCAAAGCCCTTTTATCTTTGTTTAAATAAATCTGTTTGAGAATTGATTGGCTACCACGAGAAACCACTGGCAAAGTGCTAGAGACGTCACACTCCAACAAAGAATGATGATCGATCGATAATTGTTGGAGGATTCAATCCAAAGATCAAAAATGGGTGAAGAATGTTGAATGAAAAAAAATTCATAATTTATTCCTCTGACCCTAGAGAATTCCACCGAATCCAGACTGGGGATTTATTTGTTTGATTATTCATTTTTTCTCTTTCTTAAAAAATACAAAGAATGTAGATCAACTAAATAACTGGTTGATACAATACTCATTCGTTATGGTGGGAGGTTGTTGTGAGGTATTTCTTTGGGGATTTACTTATCCTATATAATTATTGTTATCACTCACATGATGAAACACTAACATGGATGGTGCAAGCCAATCCTAACAAGGACAAGACTATATTTCACAATTAGATATTGTGATTTCTACATGGGCGACCGAGAAACTTGGTGGCATGGAGATTTGATGGGATTCATAGTAAAGGTGGTGACCAGAGAGGCCCATAGGTGCAGATAGAAAAGAAAAAATCCACCATAGCATCTCTAGTGTCCTGTGGAAGATGCCACCAGTGCAAAACCAGTGGTGTGGCGGTGGCGGTGACCGGTGGTGACAGTTGGCATGTACCTTCCACATGAAGAAATTGGAACCGGTAGGCACTACAGTGGCAAGTTATACGGCTGGACAACAAAAGAGGGTGGAGAATGCGGCGCCGACGCGCTACTTGGAGATGCTGCAGCCCGCTCGAGAAACTCGGCTAGCGCACAACGGTCGACTCATGCCAACTGTTTCGAGAGACGTGGCAGCACCATGCTAGCACCGATTACTGGGAGAACCGGATTCCCTGCATCCTTTCCAGATCAACCGGCCTGTAACACATGTTTCAAGTTCTCTAGGCAGGTTGGACCTACCAGCTAGGCAGGACCCACAAGTCGAGCCACACCTGCGGTAGCTGGGCCAAACCCCTACCGGACCCGGAACTGACTGAACCCATTTCACTAAAATTGACTTAACTCATAGATCAAATGTTAGATTGACATGAATTCAACTAAATTATATCCTTTTTGATGAGGTGGTACTTTTGAGATACTCCACATGAGTTTTGGTAGAAGATGAAGTAATGTTTCGTTGTATTGTACTCAAATCCAACCATTGAATAATTAACTTTTTTACTATATCTTAAAAACTGAGAATCTGATTGACACGACATCTTTCACGTTGGAACCCTTACAAAAATATGGTCATTTGGGATTCTTCTATGTGGTACTTCATGGAGGTTGAGATAATAATGGTTGCTTAAGGATCACATCCTCAAAAAATTAGGCATGCTATGTGAGGGAATCTGGTGGCTCGATGTGATGCGATGAAGGAACCACGATCATCTGTGGGTCAGCACTTAACGATATCTATGGTTCAGCACATAGGGATCCTCTGTGGGTTCACACACAGTGATCCTCTGTAGGTCAGAACATAGAGATCATATGTGGTTCATCACATAGTGAACCTCCATGGTTTAGCACCCAGAGACCCTCTATGCATCAGAACGTAGCAATCATCTTTGGTTCGGTATGTAGTGATTCTATTTGGGTCAGCACCTAGTGATCCTCTATGGGTCAGCAACTAGATACCCTATATAGTCTAGCTAAAAAAATCCTCTCAACATAATAAGATGACCTAGATCTATTACTAATCATTTTTCCTTGTTCTTAAGTAGTATACCATGTGTGAGTTGTCTTTTACTTTCTACCCTGTCATTGAGATCATGATTTGTGGAATTTTTCTTATGGAATTTTGAGAGACCATTGCGGGACTTGGGGTCCCTATAGAGTATTGTTAAACTCACCCATGCCTGCGCTTTACCCACACCATGTTGTGACTTGTGCAGACAACAGGCAACTTTACTGATACTTTGGAGAGACAGTGCTAGATGGCACACATAGGTGACCGATTGATGTGGTGAGCCTCTATGATGAGCTATACCAAACATTCAAATAGGATAGTTGGTCGATGATATTTTGAGCTTGTTTATCTTTTTCTTGTATTATACTTTCAGTTGGGATTGTATAATACCCCCCATTATTTTCAGTTCATACTTTTACTCCCATTGGTGGTTTTTATTGGTTGTAGTTTTACTAATTTTTTATCATGGTTTGTTTCTATGCAGTGTTCCCAATCTGTGTGTGTATTGGTTTAAAGAAAATGAATTCCCTTTTTGTTATTAACATTTTTGGTGCTAGTCACCATCCCCTAGCCTAAAGAAGGCAGTCGTGGGGTAGTCACGGCATGGGCCCTCGGGGACGGGTCATGACATATGATAAAAGTGTTTTTCTAGCCAATGGCCATGAATAAAAATTATTAAAATGATTACCATATTATAAATATTATATAAAAATTATCATCATTGAAACATCACTATAATTATATTTTTTATGAAGTTATAGATGGGGGAAATGAGAAACCTATTAAGGTTGTGTAGTATAATAAAAATTATTTTAATCAACATATTACAACAGAATATATGAATCTACAATAGACATGAAATTTATATATAATCTATATAACACATTAAAAAAATTTAATTAGATTTATTACATTGATTATGGTGTTTCCTTAATTATATTTAGGTTTTTAAATCATATGTTTTCAAATTAAATGAATTCATTTAATATGATATATGATTCAACTAGTTGAATCTAGTAAATTTTTAGGATACATGACCATCATAACCATGTTAGATATAACATAGTCTTTATGTTGGTCTTCTTAATCCCCGAATCATTGGCCATGTTGAGATTTATTAACCTCAATACAGAAGGTGGATTGTGTACCAAAATGGCTTTAAATATAGATTCCATTTAATTTTGTACCACACCACCTCCTATTATAAATTTATTATCAAATTTTTAATCAATGGATATTTTCAATCATTGAAGAGGATGAATACACCTAATTAATCTCACTTGTATAATTATCATGAAAATTATGATTATATAAATGGAATTATAAATGAGATACCCTACATGTTAATGTCATTATTTATCTTTAAGCATCACATTATGCACTTTGTAGGCATTAGATAATTACTATGGAATATTATTATTATTATTAGAATGGATGAATAAAAAATCCTCTTTTTGATGATGTTATATATTTTAGAAAATGGATGGAAAAAATAATCTGATGTTGATGTACCATTGAATAATCAGAGAAACCCATAGATGCATTGGGGTTTATTATATTCATAATGTACCTATGTTTTATAGGAATCCAATAAACCAACAACAAGATATCCATGAAGATATTATAGTTGACGGATCCATAAAAATATTATTCATGGACTCCATTTTGATGGATTGGAAACAACATTACTCTTATAAAAGATAAGTTCCATTATAATATATTAAATGATGAGGATCAATCCCTAAATTGTGGATAAATTATATATGTAATCGAATTATTTTATGATATAAATTATTGCATGTAAGTTATATTTAGTTAACTTTTAGAGTATTGGAATGTATGATCCTATGTAATGAATATATGAGGACATATCATTTAAATTTCATATGAAATAAAATGACGTGGTTTTTCAAATGTGAAATTTCATTTCCCAACATTTTAAAATTTACATCCATGACATTTTAATGTAGTGGATGGATGAACTCTATGTTATAAAAAAAATAAATGACGATATAAGCATAAAAAAAATCAAGAATTTTACCTTCATTTAACCTTAAAAATTGAAAATATTCCTTCCTTCATAATGAGTTTGTATTTTTCAATGATATCAAGAAATGTTTTGGAAACATTTGTCATTATAGAATTAGAATGACGTATATTTTTCTTAAGTAAATGATCAACATGTGGTGCATGTATAACATAGATGACACAATCCCATGAGGTGTTTCATTCCAAGAATTATCTCATGAGTTTTCTTTGAAGTGAATTCATGTTATATTATATTAATTGAAGGATTATTTAAGCATTATATATTAGAAATTAATTCCATTATTAAAATAAATAAAATATAATTACCCTCTAGTTTAGTATCCTAAAAAATCCTTAATATAATATTCAATACTAGAAAATGTTAACATGGAAACATAGAGAATGTAGTAAATTGGAATCATGTTATATAAATTAATTTATTTTTTAAAGGAAATATTAATTCAAATATTAAGAAATATATTTTTCATGTTTTCTATATGTGGTAGTTTTCTCCTCTTAAAAATAATAAGGAAAAATTTCATTCAATAAATTTAATGAGTGGAGTTTTTATATAATTAAATGTAAAATAATGTTTATGGATTTTAGACAATGTTTCTAAAATTATATAATCCATCCTTATTCAAGTGGTTTGGAAATCAGTATAATCAGAAATAAAATTATAAACATTATGTTTCATCTTTTTTACATCATGAAATCATGCTTTCATGGGGATACATATCACATTTTCCTCACTGATGAAAATTAACAAGTCATTAATGAAATAAAAATTTGGAATTGTTAGTTACTTATATCAAATGTTGTTGGCATCCGGAACACCATCATTGATGAGATTATTGGGTAACTAATTAAATGATTCATATGAGATGATATAAATGATATGTGAATGTGGATTGATATATCAATGTTTATTAAGAGTATTGAAAATGTTAAATCAGTAACTATTTAATAGAAAACAAACAAATTGGGAAAACAAACTTCAAACAATAAGTTCATAATTTTACACCTTGAAATATAACCCTGTAAATAATTTCAAAAAAAAATCATATAATATGTTTATAATTAAAATTATCCATTTAAACCATAATATTTTTGTTCCCACTATAAACTACATGTTTCTTGCTAGTAAGAGTTTTTTTCATCACATGTATCCCCAAGGATATTTTTAGAATGGAATTAAAAATTGTTTTACACTCAAATGAACTAATAATGGTTTGGGAGGATTTGTTAATTGGTGATTTTCATATAGAAAATAAAAGATAATTTATAATTATTAATGATCAAAAATATTAATAGGTATTAAAGTTAAATATTTTATATGTCATGACTAGGTTCATGGGTAACATAAAATATATAGTATAGAAAAAATTTATTAAACAATAAACCAAAAATGTTATATCATTTTTAAATGTATTGATTTTTAATATAAAATAAAAAACCTTGAATGGTATATAGTTATGATAATTTTTCTATATTTTACTTTTCACAATAAAAAATTATAAACCATCATCTTGGTTAGGACTTATTGAATTTTTTTATTGTATAATGTTATAATTGATAATCTGAAAAATTTCAAGATACATGTTCATGATATTAATGACCATATAAAGATAATACATGTTTTCATATAAGCTAATACATGGATATATGTTCTTAATATCAACACATACAACTTCATTATTTTCCTTAATATCAAATTTTACAATAATGATTGATTTTTAAATACTTGAATATTTCAGAGATGAATGTGTAAAATAAAAATTTATTAAAATCTCATTAGTAGTTCCATATTGGTAAAACCTATTCATTATCATAGATTTCATCACTTATTTACAAATAAAACATAATATTCTCTATTTCCCCAAGATTTATCACTTAAAAATTTTAGCATGGATTTATATAAATATAGATTATATATTTTCTATAGTTTAAATATTGTATTTAGGGGTCTCTATGGTGTATTGTCACTCAATGAGAAAAGATTTTAGTTTCATAATTATATGTATTTTTTTGTCCATATCCAATAATTTCCTAATTAACACATTCCACAACATTGTAAAATACATCAAGTATACATGATCCAATTTATATGTATAATTTAGTAAGGTTAATATTTATCCCTTATTATTTTTTCGTTACCGGTATGGATACAAAATCCCACTATAAATATCAATATAATGGATATATTTGAAATTAAAATGTAATTACCTATATAATCATTCATAATGGGTACACCATCTATATTAATACCCTATATTTGACAAAATATAAATACAACCACCCAAAAAATTTACTTCCGATGAAAAAAACACTAGTATAAAAATATAATCATAATAAATTATGTAATTTTAAAAACATTGAAAATTAATAATTAGTGTATTCTAAAGGTAAAAGTAACACTATATGTTATAATGGTATATATATTTTTTTATTATATGAGATATAATATATACGAAATAGGTTAAAAAATTACATATATGGATAATTAGCAAACATTTTAAGAAATCAATCATAATAAAATGTTGTAGGGAAGGACATAAATGTCATTGTTGAACTTGTCACAAAATTTTAATTATAAATTGTTTAATGACCTATATGGCGTCCTTGACTATGTACATGTGTTGATTAAATTGGAATTTATATTTCCCTAACTACAATCAGATACTATGTCATTATAATGTATAATTCTGGGTTTGACCACACATGGAAAACAATTTGTCATGAAACATAGTGGTAATAATCTTATATAAGTAGTACATGTGATATCTCTATAGTTTTTGTTTTACTAAAAATTATTATATTGGGTTTTAATTAGATTATAATGATGGTTTTAGGTTCAATCTAATGGTTTAGAAAAATGACAATCTGAAATCATCTTTGGATAGTCCAATGTTTTAGGATGAGATTAATTAAAATGTCACCAATATATCATAGACTATCCAATTGGATCTACCTAATTTATTAATATTACTTGGTCCATAGATATTGAACCTATAAAGACTTAATAATTCTACAAATATTATTAAATGATTTAAAGAATAATAAATCATCAAATTCAAACCATAAATCTTAAATTATTGTGTCTTTAGATGATTAGGTACAAAATTACATATTATGAAACAAAAATAAAGTAATATTTTATTTAAACTCCATAATGATCTCTCAAATTACATTGAGCACCTACATCTATATTCGGCAACCTGGGGAATACATGAACAAAGGGATGCCCTAAATACTTGAATAAGGGAAAAAGCATTGAAATAAATAATAGCACATGAGTTATAAGGGATAACATTATTACATAGAAATGAATGGGACACGAATAAACATATGTAATAATAAAATATAAAAGAGGGGATCATTTAATCATGGATAGATAAGAGTGTGGTGGTCACATATAATATGAAATAAACATGAGTCAAGGCTAAAAACCAAGACTATATCATATGGTGGAAACAATATACTAAAGGAATTAGGTATACTCTATATACCAACGTGACGTCTCATAAGACAAAAATTAAACAATTTATTAAAGAACATTCATGGAGCACCCATCACAACATGTTCACATATATATGTTGAACATGAATAATCAAACATAAGGGTTAACCATTGAAATAAATGGGTATTAGAATCATTTAATAAGGAATAAACAATGTGGGTTTCATAATGGTTTCCATGAAATAAATAATATAAATCATACATGGACATTCATAAGGGAAAATAGTCATATAAAATTTTAAATGATGTCTAAATTAACAGATAACATGAATGAAATATATTTAAGAATCTTTAGAAATGAGTCATATTATTCTTGTTTATAAGAAAATATTAAAGTGGCATTAAAGAAGAAAAATGAATACAATATTTATAAAATTATAGATGAAATAAGGTAGTTTCCTCGATAAAATGAGTTATTAAACAAAAATATTGGTTGAATATAAAAATTCTATGTAGTTTACTTGAAAATTTGTAAGAAAATATGATGTTCCTATTAATTGGGCATGAAAATCTAATGGAATTAAAAAAAGGTAACCTTATAAATCGAGTGTTCTCCAATCAAAAAAAGAAGAATCCAGGTAGGTTAATATGTTTGGATCATGCACATAGAATGTTGGAAGGTAAAATAAGAATAATTAATAACTAATGTGGGTACATATAGAGAAAGTGTAACCTCAGGTAAAATGGGGGTTTGGAGAGAATTTCATACCATATGTCTAAAAGTGTTCTTCAACTACACTTAATTTCCATGATAATAAAATAATATCTATTAATTAAAAACTCACAACATGTTATAAATGTATTTTATTTATTTATTATTTTATAATTTTCATATATTGTGTTTTTAATGAGTTATAAGATTCAATTTCTTCATTCAATGACCATTCATTTCATGATTTTTTGATCGTTTTCCTTCAGTTTAATTATTGGAAATAATTTTCAAATGCTAGATAACTAAAGAAGTTGAATTATATGAAATTGATGTACCTATAGAATTTTAAATATACTCATATATTAGTTTCTCTATATATGGTAAGGATTCATTGGGAAAAATGAAAATTAATAATGATTAGTTTCTATGAGATGTTTTTTGATCATCATGAAGTAGTTTATTATTATTATTTAATATTAGGTATATAATTTATATCCAAAATAGGAAAAAAGATATAATATACTTTTTAAAAACCTATTTAACCATTAAATTGGTTTTATGACTCGTATTGAATATCGTAATGGAAAAAAATTTTATTTTCCATGATGGAAGTGAATCGACACCTCAAAGACGATGATTTCATTTTGTGAAGAAAAGGATGAAAAATAGTTTTGATTATTTATATTAAATTAAAAAATAAAACTTTTTGTATATATATATATATATATGATATAGTATTAAGCATATTATATAGTATTGTGTGTAAAATAATGATGTATATGAGATGAATAATTTAAAAGAGAACGGAGGAGGGTTTTACCTCTCATATATCATCTATTTGATAACAACATAATAGAACTATGGTTTTTTATTTTTCTGTGGAAGGTAGATTCTAGAAATGGGTGATAGGATTTAAAAGGTAATTGGGTAGAATTTAGTAAAGATTCAAGTATTTGGAGGCATGATGAGAATTGGTGGAGTGGTGGTATTATTAGTTTGAAGAGATGTGTGTTTATGATTAATTGATTCATTTGTATGTTAATTTGGTTCAAGACTATCATTATTGTTTATTTATACGGCTAAATAAAATAATTTTTATTTATATTTCTACCCAATGGGTGATTAATTGATCCATACATCATCCTTGACTCAATAAATCATGTATTTGTTAAATAATATAAATTACGATATTTCACTATTCACAAAAAAATCATCTATTTAGAAAAATCTGAAAAATAACCCTTAAACTTTTTAAAGGTGTGTATTTCAAAAATATAAACCGTTTTATGAAAATAAATTTATAATATAGGAAATTTCATTAATAAATAGATCACCATTAATTAAAAAATATTAATTTTTATATTTTATCCAATTTCTTGAAAATTTGGAAAATTAATTAAGGTCACAAAAAACTATATTATAATAATATGAAAACACAATATTAATTTATTTATATATTTTTTGAAAATATATTTTCTTTTAAATAATTATATTTATTATAACATTGTAAATCAATATTTATGACTTTAAAAAATACTGAAACCTATATTATCATTTTTTAAGCATTCATTTACATTTACCATGATAAAAACATATAAGTTTTTCATTAATAAGATAGATAAATTTAATTTATAATTTTATGGGGGAGGTTAATATTCTATTGGTATGGTTACTATTATTAATGAACTTATTACTTTTTCATTACTAAGGTAACTATTCTATTGGTATAGGTTCTTCAATTTCTATAAATACAACTTATTTAATTTTTAATTTACGAGAATAATTTTTTCATTATGTTTGATCTATAATGTATGTGTTTTATACTGAATTACATAAATATATAATGGTAAAATCCATTGATAAAATTTTGGGTTTCTACATTTATCCGCCTTTATGAAAATCCACCCTCATTTTTTTACAATCTATATTGAATATAGGTTTTGGTTTATATGATTCATCATTTCCTCCAGTTCCCATGTCACATCATCATAATTATTATAGATCTATTTTACAATGACCCAGTTATTAGTCATGTTTCATAGAAATCTATTTCTATAGTCCAAGATCACCACGTTCTTCTTTTCAAACAAAAGTTTGTTTTCAATTTTTACACCTACAGATTCTTTATATTGGAGGGGATATGTATTTATTTCCATATGAGAGATAAATGGAAAATTCCATGAACATTTTCCATATTTGGTATAAGTATAATATGAAATCACACTCCTCCTTTTTTATCAAGTATATCTATGGGTCCAATGTTACATGGGATAAGATTCTCATCCTTTCAGAACTTCATGAATATCTTCCACTATGATATTTGAAGGAACATTTTTTCTAAAACATCAATCTCTAAAACTTATAAACTATTAGCAGCATAACTATTTTACCATTTTAGAACAACCTTCATATGTTTTTGTATGTATTAAAACATCTCTATCATATCTTACAAAAGATTATTTCCTAGTAGCTTTCATTCACCAAGATCATCCCCACAAGTTGGAATCCTACATCGCTTCCCATACATATGCTGATATAGAGCAATCTAAATACATGAGTTGAAGATATTGTTGTATGATAACTCATCCAATGTGATACATTTATCCCATCCTCCGAATTCCATTTATGATACTCTTATTACAACCTCATGATTTTGATTAGTGCTTCCATATTGGTCATCATTTTGGGGGTGATAGGCATATATAAAATTCAATTTAGTACTAAAATCATGTTGAGTAATTATCCAACATTTATATCTTATCCTTAGATTATAATCAGATATGATCAAAATTAGAAACCATTTAATCCTCACCACTTTTTTCACAATAATTATGGCATGATTTCATAGAAATAAATATTATTGAATAGTAATGAAATCGGTAGTCTTTATAAGGACCCGTCCTTAAACCTTAATTAATATTGAATTAAATAAATAAGTCACATTGAGGATAATTTTTGGTTTAGAGTTTTAGAGAATTAGGAAATAACTATTATATATCAAAAGATTACAAAGTAGACACTTCTATACAGTTTCCATTTTTTTACAAAACATGAACTCCTGAAAAAAGTGTCATGTCTAGTTCCATGTTTAAGACAGCATGAATTTTCCCTAATCCTGTACTTGACCCTATTCCACATTATGAAATGTGAAAAACATTTCAAAAACATGGGATGAGCATAAAAAGCTCAATAAGGGATACACAAAGAATGAAAAATGTTAGTTTTTCAAAACAACTAGTATACCATGAATAAATTAACATAATTAATAATTTTCTCCTTTATGAAGTAGTAAAATACTCTTCGCTGAATAATATATCATTACATACCCTTTTTGAAACAAAAAGATTACCATAAAACACATATAAAGAACACATAACATATAAGGGTAACTTGGGACATAAACATACTTAAATGAAATAACCATACGGTCAACATCCACACATGTCACTAAATAGAATAGCCATACGTCCGACTTCCATACCTAATGCAATGGTAGTTATAACGTAACCACCCATCCTGGTATTCACGGCACCACCCTTCATTTGGTTTATCACGTAACAACTCATCAAATGTCCATGTACCATTATAAAATCCCAAAACAAATATAATGGAAAGATAACATTTCCAAATTTCAAACACAATATATCACTTAAATATATTGACATAACAAATCCATTATCATAACCATTTTCAATAACAAAATACATAAAAGAGTTTATGGTATTTATTTTCTTTTAAAAACATTACGGCTTGTTAAAGAAGCTAAAGATCAAGTCGTACTCGCGACGGTGGAAAGGTCATTATCACCGCGTACATTAAAAGAAACATTCCCTTTTTTCATTTAGTAAAAAAGTTCATAGAAAATGATTCCCTTTGAATTAAATTAAATTTAAAAGGTTTTTATATAACGTATAAAATAATGTCTTGTATTAAAACAAAATATGCCTCAATGAAAGGAGATTGTGACGAAGTCCCTTACCTCAAGTTCGAATTAACTCGATCGCACTTTAATCTCCTGAATAATAAACTAAAGTTAATTTATTCTTTCTTAAGAACCCTTTTAAAGTTTATTATTCATTTTATATCACTTATTTCCATGTTATAAACATTATGTAATCATTTATGTTAATAATGTTCCGTTTGTCGATATTGGGTACTTAAGTCAAAAATGGACTTCTTACAATTACATGTTGTTCATGTGGTAAAAGGTTCTTTATATCTAGAATGATATAAGTTATTTTGATATCATATATATCATATATATCCATCATATAAATGTATTTATAATATTACATAACATTTAGAGGTAAGAAATGAAATGCACCGTTCATGGAGACGGTAAGCCGTATGTACGCATGAATGCTACTTTCATCACTGTTTCGTATTTAATGGAATTAAATCACAATGATATAAAGTTAAATTATAATTCCAGAATAATATCATATATAATATTATTAACTCCATCCTTTATACATCCCATATATGGCATTAGCGATTCAAATCACTTTGAGGGGGTGGTAGTCCGCACTTCCTAAAATGAAATTATCGTGTTTACCCATAATGGAAACCATAAAGGTATTATATAAACGAAAAATACAGAAGCATAAGTAAAACATAAACATAATATATAACATATATAAACATAGTGACATCTTAATGTCCACCATGAATGGTGTTAAGAGAATATTGAACAGTAATCCTTTAGTGAGGCAGTAATTCGCCATCCACAGAAACTATATGTTCTTTAACCATTAGACAGAGGTGAGTGTATGTGTAGCTCGAATACTTCTCATAAAAAATCCTATTATATTTAATATACTGTTTTTTTTACAAAAGAAATGACTAAAAAGATTTTAGGGGGTTGGAGAAGCAAAATAAAACAAAATAACATCAGAGAAGACATTACCTTTAAATCGGGTAACTCCCCTTGGTTTGAACCAAAAGGGTTTCTTGAAGAGATTTATGCCTAATTTAAGGCTTCTAGGATGAAGATAGGGATATTGGGAGCTTATTTGAGTATAGTTTGGACAATCCAAATGGCATGAGAAGTGTGATTAAGGGGGTAGAAGTGGGGCCTTTTATAAGAAGGAGGAGGGGAAATCTTAGAACGTCATGAAATGTTACTTTATTATGAAATGATTTTCAGAATTTAAAGGTCCCAAAATGATATATTTCTAGTATAAGGTTATACGGGTTCTAAATCCACCCATAAAATAGGTTTTAATCAAGTTTAAGTGTTAGATTTTACCTTATCTTTTAATTTTATTTAAATCGTTCATTAATGAGGTAATCGCTGCATCATCATGGTGTCATTAATAATTTTATTATTTGATATCTAAAAATTAAAAAAAATAACCATGATATATGAAATCTATTTATTTTTCTAATTAATATTTATAGTCAAAAAAATAACTTCTATAAACTTGTGTAAAAATTGTTTTAGTAAAACAATACATGTTTGTGACATTTTTATTTTATCTTTAAATAAAAATGTTATTAATGTCATTTTCTTACCCAAGTGGCTCCATCGGGTCCCATAAATTTAGCCATGGATTTTATTTTTTGTCCATGACTCATGAAATAAGGGTAGGACATGTGTCAAGGTAATTTAATATTATTATAACATTATTTTTACCGAAAATTACACTAATTACCTTTAATCGCGATTAATTAAACATAAAAGTTACTATTCACCAAAAATTATATTCATCCCATTGAACCAAATTTTACATACTAATGACAAAAATTTATGTAGGATTTATGATATTCAATTCACAAAAGTAGTAACATTTCATTTAAATGAAGAAAATCAGTTTTTAACTACTACTTAGTGGATTCACTTTTCATAAAAAATTGATGTTTTTTAGAAAAATACCAAAAATTTACCCCAAGATATATTTGATATTACAAATTTAAAAATTATGTCCATTTTACCATATTAAAAACATATAAGTTTCATTAATTAATTTTATATTTAATTCCCGCTGTCAAAACAAATAGCATGTTTTTAAGAAACAATATCTATCAAAAGATTAACACTTGTTTATGTCCAATTTCAAAGTGAAATTAATTCCAATAACCACCATTGGATTAAATGGTAAAAATATATTCTAATTACACATTAAAACCAATTTTAAAGATAATATAACCATATAAATAAATTAGATTAAAAGGAGGTTTTGACTTAAAATACAACATTTTTCACTATTCATAAAAAAATGAACATTATCGGAAAAATACCAAAAATTTACACAAAGTAAATTATGATGTCCCAATTCTAAATAGGAATTTTATTTGGTCCAATATAATTTATAAGAGTGACCAAAAATATACTTAAAGATGGTTCTCCATCAAAAGGTGATAAATCGACCTTTTAGAGAATATTAGAGTATCTATGCCTAAAATTGAATTCTTTACTTATTTTAAGCCTTTATGTTTTATTGGATAAATGTAAAAACATTTAACAAACATATATAATCATATTTTAGTTATTTCTATTCATTCTCTCTAATACAATGGCTATGTGTTAACTACCATTTAAAATAATATTATTATATTACAAGTGTGAAATGTAAGGTTTCAAAGAAACTTGTTGTTCCGTATCGGGTACGCTATCGAACATAGAAACCAATTTAAAGAAAAATTAATATTTAATTAACAAATATATGAATATGTCTTATTCTTTATTTATTTTTAATGTTACATCCTTCCCCCGTTTTGGAAATTGCATCCTTGTAATTTTTATTCACTTATTAAATAAGCTGGGGTATTTATCCCTCATAGAATTTTCAAATTCCCATATTTCCTCTTAAACCTTATGGTTTTTTCATACAACCTTCACCTGATAAATTACCTAATTTTGCAACACTTTCTCTTTTTGGTCAATAATCTAGACTGGTTGTTCTTTATAAGAGAGATTCTCTTCCAACTGTACTACCTCTGGGCTCAAAACGTGAGATGGATCTGGCATGTACTTCATTAAAATTAAAACATGAAAAACATTGTGTACCTGAGCGAAATTCGGAGGTAAAGACACTCAGTATGAAACTGATCCAACTATCTCCAGTATTTCATATGGTCTAATGAACCTTGGACTCAGCTTTCCTTTTTACCAAAATGAATCACACTTTTCCATGGAGAAACATTGAGAAAAACATGATCACCTACCTCAAAATACAAATCCTTCCTCCGGTTATCCGCATAACATTTCTAACTTCTCTGAACTATTCTCATGTGTTTCTGAATCAACTGTACTTTTTCTACCATCTCTTATACCAATTTTGGTCCCATCAGCTTCCATTACCCTACTTCACCCAAAAATCTGGAATTCGACACCGTTTTCAATATAATGCCTCAAACAGAGCCATCTGTATACTGGAATGAAAACTGTTGTAATAAGAAAATTCAACCAAAGAAAGATGTTGGTCCCAAATTCCCTAGTAATCCATCGTGAAAAAACATAACATATCCTCCATAGTTTGAATAGTTCGTTCTGACTACCCATCCGATTGCAGATGAAAAGCTGTACTAAAATTTATTTCAGTACACAACGACTTCTGAAGGATTTTCCAAAAGTTAGAATTAAACCTAGGATCATGATCAGATACAATGGAGAAGGGAACTCCATGTAACCTGACTATCTCTTTAATATACAATCAAGAAAGTTGATATAGAGAGAAAGTATCTTGAATAGGAAGGAAATGAGAATATTTAGTCAATCAATCAACAATAACCCGGATTGCATTATTACCACGAGATGTCTATGGTAATCCCACAACAAAGTCCATGGATATATTTTCCCATTTCCACTCCAGCACTGGTTATGAATGAAGAATCCCTTTTGGTAACTGCCGCTCTGCTTTAACCTACTAACAAGTCAAACAATTCTTAGTAAAATCAGCAATATCTCTTTTCATTCCATCCCACTAGTAATACTCCCATAGATCTATGTACATATTAGTACTTCTTAGATGAACTGAAAACAGGGAACTATGAGCCTCACATAGAAACTCATTCTTAAATAGTGAATCATAAGGCACACATAATATCTTCCCAAACCTCAAAACACAATCATTATCAATTTTAAATTCAGGAAACTTAACTTTCTGAACCAGCTCTACCTTTTTCTGCAACCCACTGTCTTTCTTCTGCGCTTGCTTAATTCTGTCTGCTAGAGATTATTTCACTA
The DNA here is from genome assembly GCA_963277665.1 of Viscum album. Taxonomy (NCBI): domain Eukaryota; kingdom Viridiplantae; phylum Streptophyta; class Magnoliopsida; order Santalales; family Viscaceae; genus Viscum; species Viscum album. Next base: position 48,615,542 of record OY728148.1, read on the forward strand.
ATACCTGAAACAAAACAGAAGAACATCCTGCACCAACAACTTCTATGCCAATGTTCATCAAATCCTTAACCAAAGGATCACGTTCCAAATGTAACATGGTTAATGAAGAATTACTTTTTCAACTCAAAGCATCGGCCACTTTATTTTCTTTTCCCGGATGGTAATGAATTGTACAATCATAATCCATGATTAATTCTAGCAATCTCCTCTGTCTCATGTTCAATTCTTTCTGAGTGAATATATACTTTAAACTTTTATGATCGATATATATTTCACACTTTACTCCATATAAAATATGCCTCCAAATTTGTAGAGAAAAACTACAACAGCTAATTCCAAATCATGTGTAGGGTAATTTAACTCATGAGTTTTCAACTGATATGAAGCATAAGCAATTACCTGATCATTCTGTATAAGGACACAACCAAGTCCTTTAAACGAAGCATCACTGTAGATAACAAGCTCACCATTTCTGGAAGGATGTTCCAAAACTGGAGCATTCACCAATCTTGTTTTCAATTCCTAAAAACAATCATCACATTATTTTGTCCAGATGAACTTAACACCTTTTCGAGATAACCTAGTTATTGGACTAGATAACCGTGAAATATTTTCAACAAACCTATGATAATAACCTGACAAACCAAGAAAACTACATATCTCGGTTATATTTGTGGGTCTTGGCCATTCTTCAAGAACTTTTGCTTTAACAGGATCAATAGTTATGCCATTTTTGGAAACAATGTGAGCAAGGAAAGAAATTTGTTGTAACCAAAACTCATTCTTGTGGAATTTTCCATACAGTTTCTTCTATTTTAAGGTTTTAAAGATAACTCTTAAATGAATTTCATTCTTGTCTTTACTTTTATAAAACAACAAAATATCATCGATGATCACAACCACACTATTATCTAAGAACTCATGGAAAATTCTATTCATTTGGTCCATGAATATAGTAGGTGAATTGGTTAACCCAAAATGCATAAATAAAAATTCATAATGGCCATATCATGAACAAACACAATCTTCGGAATGTATGCTTCTTTTACTTTCAACTGATGGTACCCCATCCTCAAGTCAATATTCGAAAAATACTGAGCTCCCTAGAGGTGATCAAAAAAATCATTGATATGAGGCAAAGGATACTTGTTCTTAATAGTGATGTTATTCAATGATCTATAATCAATGCAAAGTCTCATTGAACCATCTTTATTTTTAACAAAAAAGAGAGGAGCACCCCATGGTGATGTGCTTGGTCGAATGAAACCTTTATCTAATAACTCCAACAATTGCTTATTTAACTCTAAAAGTTCAAATTGAGCCATTTGATAAGGAGGTTTTGAAAGTGTCTTAGAATCAAGAACTAAGTCAACGATAAATTAAACTTCCCGATCATGAATAATACCAGGAAACTCCTCAAGAAAAATATCAAGATACTCATTTACCACTGGCACATCATTAATCTGGACAGTTCCTTTATTTTTAACAATATGTGCAAGATAACATATATTTCTATCTTTTACTAGTTTCTCAACTTCCTGATATGTTATCAAACACAAGGGTTCATTTCTGTACATAAACTAAAAATATTTCTGAAAAGAAACACTTTTTCTCTACAATCAATCTTAGCATCATAATCAGAATGCCAAACCATGCCCAAAATAACATAAAACTATACTAGAGGAAAAATAATAAGGTTTGCAGGTAGATTCTTTCCGCACACAAAGATAGGAAGTTTCTTATAATTTCTTTTTGTCTCAACATTTCCACTGGGTGTTTTTACCAAAAGATCAGGATTCATATCATGAGATTGAATTCCCTATTTACTAGAAATCTTCTCAAAAATTAAAGTATTTGTAGACCCTGAATCAAACAACACATTGGCATAATCTAAACAAACAATCAGTTTACCTGATACTACTTTATTTGATAGACCAACATCTGCTGAAGTAGTTTCATAGGATTTCACCACCCCTTTATGCTTGTAGTCTGGATTCTTTCCCTCAGTTGAGTTATTCGGTTGACACTCATTTTCATAATGACCAATTACATTACACTTAAAACATATTACCGCTTGCTTTTGATTGCCTTCTTGACAATCTTCCATACAGTTACGAGCAATATGACCAAACTTACCACACCGAATGCAATTTACAGACTTGGATAAACATTATCCAGGATGCATTTTACCACACTTCTCACAGGATGTATATTTGGTTTTCTTACCTCCTGGATTCTTTGATGAATTCTTTCCCTTTGCCTGCCAACAGGACCTCTTATTATGTTATTTGTCAAAGGACACATGATCATCAACAAACTCCATTTCCAACTTCTCTTCACATCAAACAAGTTTTTCATAACTTTTGAACTCACGAGAAGCTAAATCCCTTTGATAATTTGAATTTAACCCTGAGTAAAAACGATTGATTTTACTATCATGATCTTGTATGAAATTTGGAGCATACCTTGTCAGTCGAGTGAAATTGCTTCATAAGTAGCCACTGAGTCATCCTCCTACCTCAATTGTAGGAATTGTTTGTCCATCCTAAGACGAACCACCTTAGGAAAATATTTCTCAAGAAACATACCTTTGAATTCATGCCAGTCAAGAGCATAAATCTCTTCACTATCCCTGATATTTTTTACCATCGACCACCACTCATCAACTTCACCTTCAAAACGGTAAACAGTGAGACTAACCTTTTGATGTTCTGAACACCCCATGAAAACCAAAAATCTTCTCCAGTGATTTAATACACCCTTATGATAGCACAAGGTTAGATGATCCTCTAAATGTTGGGGGATGTTGCCTCATGAACAGTTCCACCACTGACATATTCCTCTGCTGTTGATCTGGCTGATCTCATGCATGGATACCACCACCATTTATATCCTGAGTTAACTATGCTATCACTGCAACAAACTGTTCAGTTCCAATCACGACCATCTATGGTAGCTAATTTGTAAAGTTGTCTTCATCCTGATGTCTTCCCAAAATAGCTTCCTTGTTTCCTCTGTGTAAAACCATTTTGAACACAGAAATATCTTAGGCGAAGAAACATGGTAATCTTTAAATGCTATATCATTTCCATAGTACCATAAATTAATTTATGTACATAATTTTAACAAATTTCTTACTCCTAAAGTTGACTAAACCTCTATTTGATACCAACTATAAGGACCTGGCCTTAAACCTTAATTAATATTGTATTAAATGAATAATTAATATTAAGGATCTTTTAAGGTTTAAATTTTTAGAGAATTAGGACATAACTATTAAATCTCAAAAGATTACAAAGTAGAAACTTCTACACAATTTACATTTTTTACAAAACATGAACTCTTGAAAAAAGAGTCATGTCTAGTTCCATGTTTAAGACAACATGAGTTTTCCGTGATCCTGTACTTGACCCTATTCTACATTATGACCTGTAAAAAACATTTCAAAAACTTGGGATGAGCATAAAAAGCTCAGTATGGGATACAAAAAGAATGAAAACTGTTATTTTTTCAAAAAAAAAACAAGTAAACCATGAATACATTAACATAAGTAGTACTTTTCACCTTTATGAAGTAGTAAAATACTTTTCACTGAATAAAAGATCATTACTTACCCTTTTTTGTAACCAAAAGATTACCATAAAACCCATATAAAGAACACATAACATATAAAGGTAACTTGGGACATAAACATACATAAATGGAATAAACATACGGTCAACTTCCACACATGTCACTAAATGGAATATCCATACGGCCAACTTCTGTACCCAATGAATTGGAGGTTATAACGTAACCACCCGTCCGCATATTCATTGCACCACCCATCATTTGCTTTATCACGTAACCACCCGTCAAATGTTCAATTACCATTATAAAATCATAAAACAAATATAATGGAAAGAGAACATTTCCACATTTCAAACACAATATATCACTTAAATATATTGACTTAAAAAATAAACTATCAAAACCATTTTCAATACCAAAATACATAAAATATTATATGCTATTTATTTTGTTTTAAAAACATTACATCTTGTAAAGGAAGCCAAAGATCAAGTTGTACTCGCAGCGGCGGAAAGGTCATTGTCACCGCTTACGTTAAAAGAAACATTCAATGTTGTCGTTTAGTAAAATACATCATAGAAAAACATTACCTTTGAATGAAATGAAATTTAAAAGGTGTTTATACAACGTATAAAAGAAAGTCTTGTATTAAAACAAAATACGCCTCAATGAAAGGATATTGAGACGAAGTCCCTTACCTCGTGTCCGGCTTGACTCGATCGCTTTTTAATCTCCTAAATAATAAAGTAACGTTAATTTATACTTTCTTGAGAACATTTTTCAAGTTTATTATTCCTTTTATATCACTTATTTCCATGTTATAAACATTGTGTAATCATTTAAGTTAATAATGTTTGTTTTGTCGATATTTGCTACTTAAGTCAAAAATGGACTTCTTACAATTACATGTTGTTCATGTGGTAAAAGTTTCATTATATCCAAAATTATATTCATGATTTGGATATAATATATATCATATATATCAATCATATTCAAGTATTTATAATAGTACATAACATTTAGAGATAAGAAATTAAAAGCACCGTTCATGAAGATGGTAAGCCGTACATACGCATGAACGCTACTTTCATTCTTATTTCGTATTTAATTGAATGAAATCGAAATGATATAAATGTACATTATAATTACAGTATAATATCATATATTATATTATTAACTTCTTCATTTATACACCCCACATATGGAATTAACGATTCAAATCACTTTGAGGGGGCGGTAGTCCGCACTTCCTAAAAAGAAATTATCGTGTTTACCCATAATGGAAATCATAAAGGTATTCCATAAATGAAAAATTAAGAAAAATAAGGAAAAAACATAATATATAACATATATAAATATATTTACATATTAATGGCCACCATGAAAGGTGTTAAGAGAAGATTGAACAATCATCGTTTCGTGAGGCAGTGATTCTCCATCCACATAAACAGTATGTTCTTTAACAATTAAAGGGAGGTGTGTATAAGTGTTGCTAGAATCATTATCAGAAAAAGTCCTAGTATATTAATGATACTAGTGTTGTTAAAAAAGAAAGTAATGAGAAGAGTTTAGGGGGTTTTAGAAGAAAAATAAAACAAAAGAACATAAGAGAAGGCATTGCCTTTAAATCAGGTTATCCCCTTGGTTTGAACCAACAAGGTTTCTTGAAGATCATTCTGCCTAAGGTAATGCTTCTAGGATGAAGAGAGGGATATTGGGAGCTTATTTTAGTAGAGTTTGGACGAGCAAAAGGTCTTGAGAAGGGTTTGTAAGGGGTAGAGGTGGGGGCCTTTTATAAGAGGGAGGAGGGGCACTCTTGGAAAGTCAGGAAATGTTACTTTATTATGAAATCATTTTCAGAATTTAAAGGTCCCACAATGATTTATATCGATGATAAGGTGATAATGGTTCTAAATACACCCATCCAATAGGTTTTAGACTAGTGTAAGTATTATATTTTATGTTAACGTTTCATTTTATTTAAATCATTCATTAATGAGGTAATCACTGCATCATCATGGTGTCATAAATAATATTATTCATTTGATGTTTAAAAATTATAAATAAAAATTACCATGATGTAGGAAATAAATTTATCTTTGTAATTAATTTTCATAGTCAAAAATATAACTTATATAACTCCATGTAAAAAGTGTTTTAGTAAAACAGTACATGTTTGTGACATTTTTATTTTAACTTTAAATAAAAAGTTATTAATGTCATTTTCTTACCCAAGTGGATCCATGGGGTCCCAAAAATTGACCCATGGATTGTAGTGGTCATCCAAGGCTCATAAAATAAGGGTAGGACATGTGTCAAGGTAATTCCATATTATTATAACATTATTTTTACCTAAAATTACACTAATTACCTTTAATCACAATTAATAAAACGTAAAAGTTACAACTCACCAAAAATTATTTTCATCCCATTGAACCAAATTTTACTTACTAATGAAAACCATGTATGTTGTATTTTTGAGATTCAATTCACAAAAGTGGTAAAATTTCATTTAAACGAAAAAAATCAGTTTTTAACTACTACTTAGTGGTTTCACTATTCATCAAAAATTGATGTTTTTCTGAAAAATACCAAAACATTACCCTAAGATATATTTGATATTACGAATTCAAAAATGATGTCCATTTTACAAAATTGAATACATAGAAGTTTCATTAATTAATTTTATAATTAATTTCTGCTGTCAAAACAAATAGTGTGTTTTTAAGAAACAATACCTATCAAAAGATTGACACTTGTTTATGTCCAATTTCAAAGTGAAATTAATTCCAATGACCACCATTGGATTAAATGGTAAAAATATATTATAATTACACATTAAAACCAATTAAAAAGATAATCTAGACATATAAATAAATTTGATTAAAAGGAGGTTTTGAATTAAAATACAACATTTTTCACTATTCATTAAAAAATGAACTTTATCGGAAAAATACAAAAAAAATTACAAAAAGTAAATTTTGATGTCCCAATTTAAAAGAGTAATTTTATTTGGTCCAATAGAATTTATAAGAGGGACCAAAACTATATTTAAATAGGGTTCGCCATCAAAAGGCAATAAATCGACCTTTTAGTGAATATTAGAGTATTTATGTCTAAAATTGAATTATTTACTTATTTTAAGCCTTTATCATTTATTGGATAAATGTAAAAACATTTAACAAACATATATAATCATATTTTAGTTATTTATATTCATTCCCACCAATACAAAGACCACGTGTTAACTACTATTTAAAATAATATTATTATATTACTTGTGTGCAACGTAAGGTTTCAAAGAAACTTGTTGTTGCGTATCGGGTACGATATAGAACATAGAAACAACTTTAAATAAAAATTAATATTTAATTAACAAATATATTAATATGTCTTATTCTTTATTTACCTGTGATGTTACAGTCTTGGTGGGCCAAACCACCACAACCCATATCACATTATTTCCATTGGATGTTTTTGATACACCAGTGACAATGTATATTGGTACATTCTACTATATCCATGTGTTTATATGAAATGGTTGATTCAAACATTTATATTTTTATACACTATATTAATTAATGAAATACCATACTCGCAGAGATATACTATGTCGTCTCTTTTTTTTTTATTTTCCCACCAAAGGTGTTTATGAATATTATATTATATTTTAGTACTTCCGTGAATGATGGATAAATATGATATATATAAATTATTCCCTATGTTAAATATCTCATGTTGAAAATCCACACAAATCCTAGTTCCAAATTGAATCACACCATCATCATCAATTTATAACATGTGTCACTTTAGTTCCATTATAAAATTAACCTTTTTTGTTAGTACCATATCATCCCTTTTTCTTCCATGATCATACAATGGATATATATTTGATATATAATATTGTTAAGCTAATATTTATTCCATATTGTAATGATTTCTATATCAATATTTTTCATATCCATGAAGACAAGGTCTTTCTCAATCCTCAATATGTATAATGTTGGAGGTTATTTTCTACAAAGAGAATCAACTACCTTGTTCACCTTTCCCACATGGTTGTGAATATTGAAAAAACATAGTCTTGATTATCTCTAACAATATTAATTGACACATGTTAAGTTCATTATATGTGAAAATAAACATTATATTATTATGATCAGTATATCTGTCAAACTATACATAATAGATGTATTTTCACAATATTTTCAAAGAAAAAATAACAGTATCTAGCTGAAGATCATAATTTGGGTTGTTATTCTCATCAATCATCAAATAATGTGATGTTTATATTATCAATTTATAATTATACATTATTACACAACCAATGAAATTTTTTAAACATCACAGTATATAAAAAACCATCTCCAATTTTGGGTAAAGCAACTACTAGTGTAGTGGTTGACCTCTTCTTGGGATCCTCAATTATTTTCTCACACTGTTCTGTCCATACAAAAAATAATACCTTCTCCCTAATCTTAATTATATTTATAAAATCATTAAAAATTCCTCAAAATACATTAGTAGTACCTAGTTAATTGATAAAAACTCAAGATCTCCACTTCAGATATTGGCTTGGGCCACTCTTAAATTACCATTGTCCTGGAAGGGTTCATAAATAATACATTTCACGTGATAACATGTCATGATATTGATAATTAATCCATAATAAAATCACATATACTTTAATTTTCATTATGTTTCTCCATTTGAATTGTCATTAGCAAAGTATTCAAATGATCATTGTGTTCATCCTTTTTCTTAGAATATATCAGAATGCCATCAATATAGACTACACATTTTTTTCAATGAAATATATAAGGAATATATTCATTATTTTTAAATATATATATATATATAAACATAAAATTAGTGATTATTAAGGCTATCAATATGAACTCATATTTTCCATTACTCGTTCAAAAGGATGTCATGGGAATATCATCATTCTTCTTAATTAATTGGTGATATCTAAATTGACAGTTAACCATAGAGAAATACATGGCCCCACATAACTGATTGAACAATTCATCTACCCATTGAACGATATAATTTTTCTTTATCATGATTTTCCTAAACTAAATCACTCAATTAAGATTCATAATGATCTGAACTTCCTTTTGAAAAAGTGCATTGATGCATGCAATAGAGAATCACTCAGGTGTATGAAACCCTTAACCAAATTATCTTGTAAATACTTATTTCATTCTACCATATAAATAGTGGGAATTATATAATGTGTATTTGATATTGGAAGAGATATAGGTATATTTTCAATTGATAACTCAATATCATGTCCAAAAGAAAGACCTATAAATTAATCATGGAATGCCTTATAGGACCCTGGAGGACCCTGAGAGGGGAGTGTTGAATTACAGTGTCAACTATCTCTTCTAACATTTCAGATCTTGTACCCCAATTTTAAAGAGATCTTTAAAACCTATTTATTATAATTGTGAAGTATTATAACATTCACATAGAAATATTTAACACAACAGTTTTACATGGTCCACCATAAAGGGCTAGTCCATGAAGCATACACGGATAGTGTGTCAGTCGTACCAAATTCCACTAATCATTACTTGTGGTGGATTACAGATGTTTGGAAATAGTTACTATGTTCCAAGAACACTAACTTTAAAATAAATCTTGGATATCTCACTACATCCTCAAAACACATCCGTTGTGTCCCTCTTGCTCACAGTTGTGGGTGATGTCTTACTCCGTTTATCGACTAGAAGGTCTCATCAATAGATTGTAATTAAATTATTTCTAACTATACATCATGAGACAATTATTGCATCAATGTATTAAATTGATTCACTGAAAATAACAAACCCAACATTTTGTATGTTCAATAGTTAGTAGAGGCACACATTGGCACTTTCTTAAAACACATATCCTTTCACGCAATATTTGGGATTGTTGTAAAAGATGGATTTTGGGAACACTTATTTTTCATTAACCCCTTATCTTTCATGTAGCTACACCATAATGCCACTTATTATTTTTAGAATAAAGGAACACTTTATGTGAATTTTTCTCTCTGCACTTCTCTTCCACATGCAAGACATTCACGTGGTAGAGGAACTTGACCATCATAGAAAAATTCTTCATTTTTTCATGGGGTAGTTGACTATTTATAAGGATCCAAGACCCTATATGAAATTTTCTAATTCATCTTCATCAGTGAACATTTGATTATTTATGAGAATGAAAAATACCTTTTGACATCGTATTGGGTGAGTAAGATTTGGTCAAACAATTCAATCTTTTGCACATATTTAAATCAAGTGCACACATTTTTCATTTCCCAAAATATGACACAATACTATGAAAATAAGAAATGCGCATTAGTTTTAACATCCCCATAAATCATGAATGATTACTTTTCCTAAAATATCCTTTATCTTCTATGATATGATTGATATCAAACACAAACCATACCCCATTTGATGAAATGACATGCCTTGTACCCAACACACATTTGTTTCACCCCTAACAATGGGGATGTCTTCAAGCATGTTTCACTCGTTTTCCCAATAAATTAAGCTTGGTATAAATTTTTATAAGGTGATAATATACATAATTATGACGATGAATCTAAAATAGATTCATCATCCTTATAACTCTTAAATATAATTGGAATATACGTCAGGATTTAAAGAGTGATCTCTATATCCTGATGTTTGATATTGGAATAGTATAAAGATATCCAATCTAGGCCAACTATATTATCAAAATCCAACAAAATAAGCATGAATGGATTTGTTTGACATTAAATCCACAAATATTAACTATTTAGGAGTTATATAATTTATATGAAATAATTTACCATGTTTTTTTACTCACAGATAACTCAACCTCTATATTTTTTATGGTGTTTGAAAAGTTATACTAGACATGAATCATTTGAATGAATGTGTAGAACCAAATTAAAATTAAGTGTTGGATACTCCCAAACAAATAACATTTATACCTATGACCACATATATTTTAGGATCCACTCAAGGAGTATAAATAGTATACTATCTTCCTTTCTACCATGGAGGTTGTTTTTTATTACCCCGACAACCATTTTCATTGGAAATTGGAACACATAATTCCATTGATTATAGAGATTAATGAATGCGCTTTATGCGGAATATTGATTAGAAAAATTCAATATTATTTCTAATTTGTGGTCATATTCATATATATTTTCCTATAATTTTCTTAATTCCCATCTCTTTTATATATGAAGCATCTGTCAGTTTCCTTTAGATAGAATCCTGGATGCTTCCTCCCACCCATTTCAGAAGTGATATGATAGGGTTTTTATGTCATATGATTAATTTGTTGATCATCCCATAGTAAACTCATTTTTCCTAATTTAAATCTTTAGTAAATGGATACCACTAAGAGTCTTTGATCTAAATTTAATCCTTAACATCAAAACATAAAATATAATTATAGTTGTCAAATCCTTCAATCACCAACAGTTTTTGATGACATGACTGTATTCTACTAACATTGAAGTCCAGTTTTCTATCTATTTTCATGAAACAAATAGAGGATTATAATCCATTTATCATAATGATGTCATGTACAACCAGATATACTCATTATCCTATAACATTATTTGAGGAAACTCCCTTTACATCATATAATTATGTGTTTGGGAAAAATATTTATTTATTTTTTTAATGCTTCCCAATCATGGAAATAAATTTCTTCCTAGGAATTTGTGTTTATAATTAGTGTCCACCACTAATAAAAATCCATATCAATATTATAGTCATCCAGCAGGAATTTATATTTTTATGAACAATTGGGGAAATATAATATATTTACATAGGATTTAATCTTTTGTTATATGATGAGGGGGTGAGAATGTCTTCTAAAAATATACGAGGATGTTGTCTTATAAAGCATTAAACTATAATGTTCACATTCATAAAAAACTTAGGCTGTTTCACAATATTAAATATGATATTTATATTTTGATCTAGTTGAGTAAGAACTGTCATTAATTTTTGATCTCCCATTCACATCAGAAATGAAATTTCATTGGGGAAAAGGTCACATTTAATGTAATAATGATTGCGTCCAATGGTTATCCTATCTTTTGAAAATAACTAAGAAAAATAAATATATAATTTGGGGGGATTTATTACATAGTTAAAATGGATATAATAATGAAACATTGAAAAGTTATGGATAAATATTAAATTAAATGTATATCATATTAAGTGATTCTCTGTGTTTCAATCTATGTTATCCATTGTTATAGAATTGTTCATAGGGTTCTTATTCACATTTTACAGTCCTAATCCCACATAATAACTATACTATCCACTAATACAAACCTTAAATACCCTGTATTTTTACCAAAATTTTTACATGATTTTTTTCATAATTAATCATCAAATACAAAACAAGTATCATAAATTCTAGGGTCCTTTGAATATTAGGTACATAATCAGAATCAATGAAACCAAAATAATGATATATTTTACTTAATATCCAAAATGAGATCTAACATTCTATGAGCTCTTAAATATGTGTAGGATAACCTATACAATATATGAACAAAAGGATGATCAAAAAAGTCTATTATGGGAATGATATTTTATGAAAATAGTACAACACATGGATAAGAAGGCATAATGTGATAACATAAAATGTCCTGGAATAATAATAAACATATGGAATAATAACATATAAAAACATGGTATCATTTAATCTTGTATAAATAAGAGTTTTGAGGAAACATATAACATTAAATAATAAATAGGTAAGGCTCCAAGACAATACCAAATGGTTGAAAAAGTCCAAGACATGAATTAGATTTACTCCCCATCACAACAAGACATCACATGTTACTAAAAACAAACCAATACATTGGAGTGTTATTTTGTTCACAAACATCGTAAGATTTTCATGCATATATGTTCCGCAACATGATTCAAACATAATGTTTACCAATGGAAAAAATGGGTATCATAGTCATTTCATAAGGCATAAGCAATGCATGTATCATAATGGTGTCCATTAAAGAATGAGTGTAAATCACACCTACACATTCAAGGGAAAAAATAGCATATATAATGACAAATTATGTCCAATTTATTTAAACACATGTTTTAAGAGTGTTTATTAAACAATAGAAATGATCAACTTTAGTTTAGTTAAATGTAAAATATTAAAGAGATTTTAAAGAGTAAAAAGGAATATTTTTTGTCTAAAACTAGAAATGAGATAAGATAGTTTTTCATGGTAAAATGTGTAACATTATAAAAATATTGATGTCTTATAATAGTTTACTATGTCTACTTAAAATTGGGTATTTAATTGGGAATTTCCCATTAATCATGCATTCCTAATGGGATGAATTGATAAGGGAACATTATAAAACTTGTATTTCCCCTTAAATTAATCTATGTGAATATTTTATATCATAATAATATAATATAGAATGTGTATAAATATTAATAAATCAATAAATAGGGTTAATGATATATAAATCATAACCTGAAGGAAAAAATGGGGGCTCAAAGAGAATCCCTTAGCTTGTGTCTGAACGTGTTCTATACTACCACTTAATACCCTGGAAAATCAAATCACATCCTTTAATTAATTAATTATGAACAAATAAATACTATATTTGATTTAGTATAATTTTACTATATTAATTAATTTCATATTTGATGGGTTATAACATTAAATTTCATACTTTTAGGTGCATTAAATTCATTAATTTGTTATTGGCTCCCATGAGTTTATTTATTGGTGTTCTTGAAAAATTGTTAAAAAATGAGAAGTGTAAATATGTAAAATATATGAAAATTCATAAATCTAAATTTTCGGATATATATTTAGGTTTTTTATATGACAAAGATACATAACAAAAATATAAATGATAAATCATTAGTTGATTTTTGTTTTTTTTATCATCATGAAATAGATTGGTTTTATTGTTTAATATTTTGTATATAAATTAGATCTTGAACATTATATGATATGTAATATAAATTATTAATTATGTTTTAACTATAATAATTGATTTATTTTTTCCATTAAAGTGGTAATGAAAAAAAACTCATCATCTATGAAGGTGGTGAATTGACACCTCATCGATGATGTTTTAATTTTTATAATATATTTAGAAAAAAATTTATTTGTTGATTAATATTTAATTAAATAAATATATTTACATTATATGTATGACATTTTTTATATCTTGTACCTTATTATTATGTGGGAATTAATGAGGATGAATAACGAATGAATTAAAAAAGGAATTGGAGAGCGTTTCACTTCTTCTATATAATCTCTTTGAGAACCTCTTGAATGAACTAAAGTATAGAATTTTGTTGGGACCAAAAGATAATGAATGGGAGAAATAGCCTTAGAAATTGAATGTGGAAGTATTTAGACATTATTGAAGGTATTTTTGGTGTAATTAAGAGAGATGGTGAGGGTAAGAATATATAGTGGGAGGAGAAGGGTTTTTATTCTATTAATATGTTAATTATTTTGGCTCAAGACTATCAATAGTGTTGTTTCCTATGAATAAAAGTAAATGGTTCTGGAAAGTTCAAACAATGGGTGATTACCTCATACACACATCACCCATGACTCAATGAATCATGTATTTTTAAAATACTATATATTATTTTATTTCACTATTCAAAAAAATCAACTATTTTAGAACAATACCAAAAAATGAACATAATAATCTTATGATGTGTATAATTCAAAAATTGTGTCTAATTTATAATATGTATTTTTTAAATATGATAAATGTTATTTTTTTATTTAAATCACCATTTATTCACAAAATAGTTATTTTATTAATACAAAAATATATATTTAGTAATCTATTTTATGAAAATAAATTTTATTTTAAATAATTATATTAATTATATAATTGAAAATAAATAATTATGACATAGAAATATTCCATAACAAAATTTATCATTTTTGAAATGTTTATTTACTTTTATTAATATATATATATATATATATGATATTTTCATGTATAAGATGCATAATGTTTATTTATTCATTAATATGTGAGGTTACTATTCTACTAGATGGGTTACTATTCTAAATAGTCACTTTAATATTCCATTGGACTGGTAAATATTCACTCAGTGTATGTTACTTAATTTCTATAAATGATACTTATTTTATTCTTAATTTGTTAGAATAATAATTTTATCGGATCTCTCTATTGTGTATTTTTTTTGTTCTATATAACATAATTACAATATGGTCAATTCAATTCATCAAAAAAGGGTTCATTACAAACCTTACATGGTGCAGTAATCAGGTCTTCTATGATGAACTTATCACAACATATTGGTCAAAACATCTCCACTTCATAAATAAATAAACTAATTAATCACGAGGGAATAAGATAGAATGGTCAAATGACTCTGAGGCTGAGGGTAAGCTTGTAGTTCTGATGAATAATGACAAAAAATGAGTTTAATCTCTCAAGTATAATTAATGGTAAAAAGGAATTGTGAATTAAAGAAACTCCTTCTAAAAATATGTATCTATGCTCAAATAAGCTTAATGTGATTCCAAAAATATTTTAACAAAAGAAAAAAATAAATCACCAGATTCCTTATTTTATTAATTATTTTTTTGAAAATAATATCTCAAACATATCTCACATTCATCACCTAACCACATATCATCTTTCATAAGATTCATTAGTATCGTATGGGTGATTATTGAAACTTATAATGAAAAACTATTTTTTATAGTAATTAGGTATGATAATTATTTAAAATGATTAATCATGATCCATTTTATATAAATTAAATAAAAATACCATCAAACGTCTCCTCAAAAATGAATTTCTCATGTATTTAAGAGATGAAAAATCCCCAACACATTTTCAATAAAATAATGCATTCTACCATGTGTAGTGTATGAAGAGATAATAGGATTGAAATTGTTGCATCCAAATAATGTTATTCAAGGGTACTATGTGCTAAAGAATGATATATGTTCATGTGTCTCTTAGGAAAACAGTATCATCCAAAATTTACTTAATCGTATTAATATTTATTATTTTTATCATGGAATAAATAATATCTCAATGTATGTTCTAATAGGTTTACATGTCCCATGTATCTCTCAATAAATATTCTTATAATAGAATTCTAAATTTTAGGTATATAACACTATCGTTAATGTGAGTAAATAAAATAACTTCTAATCACCAATAAAAAATACCTAGATATTATTCAGTGTAAAACATTTCAACAATAAATAATTAGAATTAAATTACATAGCTCATCAATCATTCTAGAAATACATGTAGTGGTACAGAGGGATTTCAATGATCTCCAACGAGACATTGTCTATTATTTAAATCAGTGTAATGAAATTTAAAGATAAATATTTATTATCAAGGGAAAATATAACATAGAAATACAAAACGAAAAGAAAAAAACTGTTTGTATAATAAAGCTAAATGGTGACGCCCCACATTTACAAATATATAGTGTTCACACTATAATCAAAAGTGTTGTGGGAGAGAAATAAATAGAATAATAGACAAGTTGAAATCAAAATTTAGGAATTTTGGATATGGAATTTTGGTATACATGAATTGAATTCCCTTATATGGTATAAATTTATTGATGTTGATGGGAAATTGTTTTGAGTGAAAGAATTTATATAAACAATATACCTTAACTAGACAAACCTTTAGTCCATAGGTTTAAATCAATATTGATGCCAAAAAAATGGTAGGTTTACACAGTAAATAATAGGAGAATGAATCTCAGATAAATGCATTAATAAGAAATAATGATCGTTGGGATTATTGATGAATATAAAATAATGGAAAATTAAAAATAAAGGCCCTATGAATAATAATGAAACATATAAATTTGGGTTTCTTCCCACAAAGTGCTTATAATGACACCACCAAGTACATGGATGGAAAAAAAATCATGTGAACTATAAATAAAAGGAATAAAATTCAAGAAAGGGTTCTTGAGAAATTTATATTCTCTATCTATTAAAATTTAAGGGTGGTTATTTTCCTTTATCATTATTAATTTCCATATAGGGAAAAATCTTGAATCATTTAGAGGGACCCAACCATCAACAATTCCTCATCCCAAGGAATAGTTTCATTCATGAATTAAAATTTAGAACATTATCCCACGGTATGAATATTAATTCCAAAATAAATTGGCCATGAAATTTCTTATTTTTTTTATGAATATGATAATAATTATAAGAATCACTTATGTTAACTTCTACCTAATCATTTTGTGGCATTATTTATTTCCTCATTTTTTTAATTGTAGTCTAGTTTATTAATTTCATAATTAGTAAATGTATATAATTAAACATAAAATAACATGGATTCCCCTATATAATAAGAAATGATTTAGTTTTTATGGTTGTCTTATACACAGTGTGATATACCCACAGTGCATCATACTATTTCATACTCGAGTCCTTTTAACTTATAGCCACTCTAATTTCTATAATTACTTTGATCAATATTTTATAAAATTATATTTTCTTGTTTTTCTTCAACTGGAATAATTTTTTATTTTTATAACGATTTACATATTTTTGGAGATATCTATTAAAAATAGTTTTTTAAAAGTGAGTTACCTTGTCAATAATTAATCATTAGAGAAATATAAATATTGAGAATATGTTTTTCAATTAAAAACACCATAATAATATTTCTACATTAAAGTAAAAAAAGAATCAAAATAATGTATTTTAAAGTATTACCATGTATATAAATGATCAAAAAAGTGTTCACTAATTTCTCAAGAATTATATAATATTTTTACTTATATAAATTTATTATTTACTCTTTTACTTTTAAAATAGATAGTTAGTTTTTAACTAATTGATTTTATATTTTATTGATCATATAAAATTACCGATATAACACAATACATGAGTTCTAGAACGAAATTTAATATATATTTGATCTAATTCAGTTCCTAAATCACGTAAAAATTATATTTAAATTAAAATTTTAATTTTTAAGAAAAACTATTTTCAGATTAAAAAATTAATTTTTACCAATATAGATTCAAATTATAATTTATAATCGATACCCGACAAAATGAGTGTTAATATATTTATTTAATTTATTATAAAAATTATTTTATTTATTATTTAAATTATTTATAAATAATTTGTTCAATATAAATTATTTTAGATTAATAAAATAAAAATTTTAACATTGTTTTTTCACCATTGTTCTGATAATTATCATTAATTTTAATCATTTAAATTTTATGCTTCAAAATGAAATTTTACAAATTAAATAATATTAAAATTATAATTTCAAATATAAGAATCATTTTATGAAAATAAATTTTAATGTGTTGGGAAATTAATCTTATCATTTTTCAATGTAACACATTATAACCTTATTTTTTAATAAGTTCTATTTTAAGAAAAAAATGAAATTTAATATGAAAATATTTATCAATTACATTAATTATAATGAATTTAAAATTAATATTATTATTAAAAAAATTATTTAATAAATTATTAAATAAAATTTATTTTTTCAGGTTATAACTCATTAAACAAAATAGTTAACAACCAATTTTTCTATAAAATACTACATATAAGGTAAAATTATTGATCATGGGTTTGTATATTCCAAAAAATTATATTATTATAATGTTTTATAATTTATTATATATAATTTCATAAAAGCAAAAATTTCATATAAAATTAATGGTATAATAAAAATAAATACTTTCACTATTAATATATTTTTTTTATAAAAAAATCATAATTACATCTTAACATTATTTTGTTGTGAGGAATTAAAAAAATAATTTTACTATATCAAATTTAAATTATAATTTTTTTTCTTTATTTTCTTTCTTAAAATTAAAATATAAAATATGAATAAAATGTCCTTTATAAAAAATAACCTTCTCATTATTAATTCCTATTATTTATTTACCTCTAAAGGGTAATAAATTTTAATGGTTTACTATCATATTTTTTATTATAGTCTTTTAATAACTTACTTTTTAATTTTTTGTGGTTTGTAAACGGTATAACATGTAACATATGTTATATAACATAGTATATATTTTAATGAATCTAAATTCATTATTTTTAACAATTATAATTATCTTCCTAAAATTTGGAAAAAATTATTATTTTATATTTAGATAAATTTTTATATATTCAATGTTAAAATGAATTCAATTTGTCTATAATCCTATTCATATATTTTTTTGATCTTACTCTCTTTTCTTCTTTGTCTTCATTTTCGTTTATCATTGGACAAATGTAAGTGAAATTATTGACAGATACTCAATTAAATAAAATCTATATTTTGTTTAATTTCTACTTTCCAATGGATAATTTATCATTTCTAAAAACAAAACACATAAATTCATAGTTATTTTTAGATAAATCATTTTTAATATTAGAGTCACAAACTTCTTTAATATTAAAATTCTTTTTTCCCTTCACAAAAGTAAAAGAGATTTCCTAATTAAAATTTATTTTTTTTCATGAGAGACATTTCTCTTCTAATTTAACATGTGATGATAATTATATATTAATCATCTAGAGGGTGACAATTTTGGGATCTTTATCTTTTAAATATGATACCGTGGCATCAATATTAGCAATAATAATTCTTATAATTTTTTCAGAAATAATTCTTTCTTCGATGTTCTCATTGAAACATATTATGTGTATTATAATATCAGTATCCCTTGTAATGAATTAACTAATAGATTTATCAACCCCAATTTTGATATCTTCATATTCACTCTCTAGATCTAAAATTGTTCTTTCATTACATTAATAATTACTTCATAAATTTTCATTAAATTAGAAAAGATGAATATACTAATTAAAATTCCTTAAAACAATAGATATTATCACACATCTTGTATGGAATATATAAGTTTTCTTGGTCACCCATCATTCTCCAAATTCATCTTATTTGAAGCTTTTAAGGTAGTGAATTAAAAAAGATGGGGTATACCATATGTATCTAATTTAAGATCATCATAAATAATGGATAAAATATATGGTATAATTTAATCATTCTAGAATTGATAAATATTTACACTATAAACCTGAATATTATTACGATTAAATGAGTTCCAAACATCCATCACATATTTGTTTTTCATTAATCATATCATAGATAAGAGTCCATGATGGGAGATTAGATCTGATACCTATTAAAAATACCAATTCGGATTTATATGATCTTTGATAGAGGGAGGGGATGAATCATTGATATTGTCTTTAATGTATGTTATTATTAAGAAACAACATCCACATTCATTTTTTAATAATAGATTAAATTTTATGATAAAATAGAAGAAATCCAACATAAACCTAGGCATTTAAAATGATTACTAACCGATAATATTAGATAGTCCTTAGAATGGTTTGAAAGTAATCTAAGAACAAAAAAAAACTAGAAAAAATCAGTTACTGTTTTATAGAAGAATGGGTATATCCATCACTTTCATATCATTATAGTCCATTAAAAATACATATTAAAATCCAACATACAGTCTATTAAAATAAAATTTTCATCAACACATGAACTTTCAACAACATGCTTCAAAATTATCATTATGTTTTATTAATTTTCATCCGACATTATTTGCAGAATGTTCGTATTTTTCATCTTTTATTTCTCATACAACTGGGATCCTGCAATTCAATATAAACATTTCATATAAACCTGTTAATATTCTCAAACCTCTATCTACTATCAATTCACATGGTACCGTATGTCTAAAATCCATCCAGTGCCCTTGATTTTGTTCCTCTTTATGATACACTATTAATCTAATACCACTATGTCTAATATCTTACATCCAATAACACAACGTATGATTCTATTAAAACAACTTATACAATAAAAAGATCTATATTTCTATTTTGGTTGAAATTAAATTCCTCATTAATTCACCATGTATCAACAACTCAGTCAACTTTTTATAGAACACATTATTCCCTTTATATAGGGATATTTTCTCTGGAAAAGAATAGAGGAGTGAATAATTTAGACTCATTGTTCCTTCTCAATCATTATATATGCCTCTCAAAAAAGTACATAGTTGAACACCTAATAACATATTATTAAAATGGATTAAAAAATATTTGTAATGGAATTCCTTAAAACATGAAATCAATTATATTCTACAAATAAACTATAATATTAGGAAGAATAATGATCCATTATTAATGTTTATTGAAACATTAAATGACCAACTCAACATAGACTCATTAAATTTCATTAAAAGTTTTCTACTGCTCCTAAAAATTTAACCATATGATATATATTTATATGAAATTCATTGTCCCATAATTATTTTTTAGTTATTTCTATCCCCATGTTCTTATTTTTATGGAATCCATTATTTTGATAGAATCATAGACAATTTTCATCTAGTGGCCTTTTCATGATATTATTAAATATATATATATATTTGAGATAGTCATTCTGATTATTTACATTAAAGACTACACATAGAAAACTCTTTCTAATGATCTATGATGGAAAATTATTTTCAATGACTCTAAATAAAAATTCTTATTTGTTTCCTCGTTAGACTTATCATCAATATGAATCATCAACAATAAATTCTATATAAATATTTTTTATGTTTATTATATGTGATGACTCTTTTAGAAAATAATTGTTTGAACCTTAAGAGTCATTTATCCATTGATTTATAAATCTCTATATATTCATTCACTCTGAACTCTATAATAGATGAATTCCTTCGGTGGGCTCATAAGTATTTCTTGGTCATATACAACTTTGGAAATTTTTCCTAACAAAATTGGTCATAAATGTATGTCTATCAATAAAAATTAGATACATTCATGAAGTATTCATTATTTTCGTGATTTTTAATATTAGATATTATTAATTCATCATTTTTTTCTAGGTAAATTACTACGATTAACTCATGATATTCACCTAATTCTATTCATTTATATTCTTTTTAATTTGTAAAAAATATATAGATATTGTTATGTGGTTCATATAATGATTAAAAATTAAAATGTTAATAAATCCTTATTTGTGTTTAACAAAAAAATAACACCTCTTAGTCTCAATAGTATGCATAATATTTCAACATTTTCTCCTCCTAGATACATGGATGTGTGAAATAAATAAAAATAAGAATTTGAAATTCATTAACAATTTCCCAATAATAATTTTATTTAATGTTAATTGATAAGACCTTTATAGTTTCTTTGAGAACATTATACATTATTAATTCATTAATTCATTAAATATTGATGTAAATATCTATTGTTAATGTTATTTTTGATGATTCATGTTATAAGTAGATTAATATTATTAGTATAAACTACATATAATTATGAAAAATTAATATATAGTGATATTTATAACAATTTATTCCTGATAAAGCTAGGATGGTCATTATTGGACTCTTTATACACATTCCATTATTTCTTAGGATGGGCTATGATATTTTATTGACTAGGTCAATATAATTTTTCTTCTAATGGTATGGGTATCTAGGTCCTTTAGTTATTTTCACGCGTATACTAATTTGTTTAGTGGCATATGAATATATTTGTGATCTATTAATGTGTATTTTTTTTCATTTATAAGGGATATCCGTATAATATCATCTCACTTAAAATCTAGAAATTCAAAGAAGGTATGAATTTTTGGAACCTCCCTCTATAGGGAGTAACATTACAATGTAAATAGTTATTCCAAAATTAATTATTATTATCAGTCTATGTTTCAATATTGTTCTACAAGCTTTCCATCATTGTTTTTACAGAATATATCTTATAAAAATTTATTAGGGGTGGGGGGGTGGGGGGTAACCACATACTTTTATTTTATACTGACACCCATTATAATCCCTACTCAATATTCATATAGAAACATTCATTCATGGTATTGGTATGTGGAATGAACCTAAATATGAGATCTAGTAATATATGATATGCATGAAATATATTTATAAATTTTATTTCATTTCATATATATAAATTTGATAAATGTGTATATATTGTATTTTTTATCATTTTGAGGTGTGTTCACGTCTTCGAATTCCACATTGGGTAAATTGGACTCATTTGGAAATCACACATATGTATATATCAATATTTTTATTATTATCACTTACTTTGTATTTAATAGGATTCATTTAAAGTTCTTTTTTATTGGTGATTAATTTTACAGTCATATCATAAACAATTTAACTATTATAAAATATCACATTCTTCTATTGATGGTTATATATACCATTTGACTAACCAATACTAGTATGGGTTTAAAATCATAAAGGATCAAACCATAACTAGTATATACATTTCAAAAGTGTGAAACAAACCAATAAAATAACTAATGATTTATCCATCAAATTTATGTCATCCTTTAATGGGAAAGTGGTGTGACTAGAAGGTTGTGACAATGTGGAAGAAGTGTTATTTGGGAATTTTAGATTTGGAAATAATTATATAATTTTATTATTATAATCTAATCTTAATTTCAACTTTATTCATATTTACGTCTAGTATTTATGTTTTATTAATCACTTATCATGGAAATGTTACAACATCATATATATTGGTGGTAATATAGACCTAAAGAAAAACATCTTATAATAAAATATTATTAAAAATATGTTATCATATAATTTGAATATCACATCAAAAATGTAACTACTACATAATTTAAATGCTATAAAAGTTTTAAATTTAATTATATAAGATGTGGATCATGAAATTAATGAAAAATTATTAATGATAAGATTACAAATACATTGAAGAAACAAATATTCTCTCGAAGAAAATTTTGTGAAATAATGGATTTAGAAAACCTCCTTGTGACTAGATGATAACTAATGAGGTGTATTTTTATTAGGGAGATTATTTAGTTATAAACTTACATGGAACCCATGTATTACTATGGGTTGAAATAATATAAATGTGCGGGTATGTGTATTTTTGTTGAGTGGAATTCCAAGGAATTAAGAATTAATTTTTTATCTAATGTTCTCCACCACAGATAACCCACAATTCCCCATTAAATTCCATGAGGATTTATTGTAATGGTTAGTGAAAACATAACCCCATATTAATAAAATGGAATGTTTTTAATGATTAAATATACAAAATTTCATATTTTCAAAATTCAAAAATATTTCACAAAACATTACCATATTTGTTCCATTAATTTACAATATTTCCCATTAAATAATTCTGAAATACCAATTATATACATTTAATCCATTTTAATAAATTCAACATAAAAAAATAGAAAATATATTATTTTAAAATATGAACAAATTCTATACAAAAAAAAATATTTTAGAATGTATCTGTTAAACATTAATTTTTTGTATTCATAAAAAATAAAATTTTGATAATAATTATAGGAATTTTGTATTAAATTAATGTATACATTTTTACAATTATAATTTAATTTAATAGGATATAAATACACCATACATATAGGAAAAAATATTTTACCAAAATTATCAATTTTTAAAATTAAATGATTTTATATGAATTCCATAAATTTATTTATTTTTATATTAACCAATCATTGAATTTTGTAAATATAATTTTATTTAATTCTTTCTTGGAAACTTATAAAAAAAATTCAAAAAAAATTCATTAAAAGCAGAAGATTAAATGATATTTTTAAATAAAAGATATTTTCAAAATGAATTATTGTCATTTTTTGTTTAATAAAATATATAATATAAAAAATAAATATGAAATTTAAGTGCACATATTCAAAAATTATCTATATACTAGTAGGATTCAAGTATTTTACAACCGTATAAAAATTACCATATAAGCAAAATCCAAATATATAATGTAAATATTATGTTTCTAGGTATTACCTTATATAATTTTCTAAAATATTTCATCACATTACATAATTAATTTTCTCTAGTAAATAATTATTTAATTAAATTTGTTTCTTATTATAGTTATCATCAATGTTACGTCCCTCAAGGGTGATCATGACAAAACATGTTCCAATATTGATGTATTTTTATGTACATGTGATATTTTTTCATTTTTAATTATCCTAATTACGTTTAAGTTAAATTTAATAATAAATTTATTTGATTTTATTACTATAAAATAATATAATAACTATTTATTCATAATAGTTTGATGACATTTGTAAGATAACCTATCAGTCACATCGATTTTAATAAAAAATTAGTGATAAATCATTTTGTGCGGCAACACATCCATAGAATGAATATTTCTGTCATCATATTTCAGGATCCCAATACTTCTCAACGGTTTATAATCATTTTGGATGTCTTCAGTTGTACGTTAATAAATACAATATTCAAAATATTTATTTTTTATGATATGTGGACACGATTAATTAATAGCGATGTAATATGGACTCAAAATACATCTAAAATCATTATAGATATGTTGAATTGAGTATTTTGAGATAAACATGATAAATGTTTTGTGGTATTAATTTATTTACATGTTATATAGTATATTAAACACTAATAAAAAAGGAATATCAATGAATCATTTAAAATAAATTAAGAAATGCTAATTTTTGTTATTACTTTATACTGAGTTAATTTTTGATCCAAAAAATCACATCTACTGGGACTGTGATCTCAAGTGATTTAATATATATTAATCCTTAAAATTTAATCGATATTAGAGAATTAAATGGACTAAAAATTATAATTTATTGACCAATATTTTATTATTTAACAGGTTAAAAATAATTCTATAAGAAATTTTTTCATGATATTCAATCCCCTAACTACGATATCATAAAGGGTGTAAATTATGACAATATAAATGAATTTGAAGATATATTTAGGGAGATCAAAAATAGGCTCATCACTAAACCTATAATAACATTATATAAAAGTGGAAATTGTTTTATAATTTACTATTATTCTTCAATGAAGGTAACATGTCATTTAGTCATGAAAACCTATAATGTGGTTTCATATTCCTCAGGATAATTAAATATTAATGATTAAGAACTACCTGAAACTTGACCTGAAGTTATAATTTGTGATATTTTCATTAAATGTTGTGTGGAACTACCACAATGAAGATACATTTTAAATATATTGATCATAATACATTAATGTATTTATTTTTTATGTTTCAAAATTCAACCTAGATAGATCCAAGATGAATCATTTCTAATTTATGAAATGGTTGATCCATGTTACACAAAATCATATATCAAATGATCATATAATCCTTGTTACATGAGCATGTATATATAAATATCATGATCATGTAATTATTTGAGATTTTTGGCCTATGAATTCACTCTCATCTTATCCATTATAGAGGAAAATTTTTATATTTTCTAGATCCTAATCATATCTTATCACACATATATTATTTTATTACCTCATACAAGAATGATCAGATAATGATCATAGACTCCTATAGGTTATATATTTTATAAGGATTGCCTCAAACAATCTCTTTTATTAATTTGAATTATCTAAATACACTATCATAGAACTTTATATCTCTAAAATACCTAACTCACAAAAGGGAATAATTCAATCCTAATGTCATGTTATTGTGAAACCTATATAATATGTGATACTCTATTGTAAAAACACATTTTATGAAACCTTTATGAGAAAGCATCATTAAGAGTGATATAATATTCATAGTTCTCTTTATTCCATATAGATTCTATTGTGAAAAATCTGCACACACAACAATAATTTCATCCAACAACCTATGAGCCCTGTTCTAATGACAAGGAACTAGTATTATCTATGTAAAACCATGACATATAGATTGAGGACCAGTTACATGGAAAATATTTTTTACAAAACATGTGATAATTTCTCAATAATTGAACCACACTATACTACATTAATGACATCTAATATATTATACTAATCATCATAACATGGAGAATGAAAAAATATTATGGTTTTGGGTCAAATTCCACGAATTGGACAAAATATCAATATTTCATCAAGGGTTAGATCATAAAAATATGGGAAAAATTATTGGTGATAAATTTTTTATTAATAAGATAATTGAAAAATATGTGCTATCATTAAATCACATAGGACATAGTAGAAATCTAAAAAGTATAAACATGACCTATGAAATTATTTTATGAGATTTGTATGAAGAAATTATATAATGAAATCATATCTCAACATTATAGAATCATAATTTTTTGTTACCAACAGGAATAATGTCATTATATATGTACGTAAAGGATCACTACTATGACTATAATATTATAAAGAGACCAAGAGTGGATTGGGAACACTCCCTATTCAATTAATAATAGTTTACACGGTAAAATGTAATATTGAGTTTACTACACATTAATTTTAATAATATATCATTAGATGTATTGTATTCCAAATTTATTGGTGAAATTTATAATTTTGTGCCCACCCATCACATATAGCTTTTTTTATAGGCTAACATCTTATATAAAATTCATGGTAATCATGAGTTAAAACATTTCCCAATCAATTGGAGAGATTTATATCAATGTGATCACATATTAAAAAACTAAAATTGAAATATATACAAGCATAACGGTTCCACATGTGTAAATAAAAGCATATGGATATTCTTAGAAAGATAAATCTCATGAGAAATAGGTGGGTTCCATATTCATTCCCCATAGCATAACAGAAGGACATATAATAATTAATCCCATGATAAAGAGGAAGTAATTTTTTGGGTATTAAATTTTAATAATGGTATCTTTTTTATAATAATTTATTTAATGTAAATAAAAATATCTGAAGAAAGATCGAATAGAATTAAAATTAAAAAATAAACCATACATGTAATCCATTTTGAAAGGAGAAATGATCCTTTTAAGGATGAAAAAAATATTAATATTTCACATTAATAATAAATTGTACTAGAATAGTTCTCCATAAAATAATTTGGGTTTTTAGAATTTATTAATGCAAAAAATTATTTTAGAGAGGTGATAAGTTTCATGAGATAAAAAATCTGAATGTCTCCTTAAGTAAAGGTTTAAAAATGGTTGCAATTTATAATGTAATATATATAATTTATTACCTAAATCGAATGGAAAACTAGTATATATATATAAATATATGAATCTATAATAAAAATATATAAGAAATATATGTTTTTATATTTATTAATATGGGAAATAAAAGGAAACAATGTAACTAAAAATTAATGAGGGTGGTTTAATAGATCCCTTACATCAGGTGTTGATTCGTTCTATGATTTCACATTACTTATTATATAAAAATATTAAGATTATTAAAAACAACTATAATATATTTCTCCATATATATTTTCTAATATAAATTATAAATATTACTATAAGAATAAAATTTACAATATAGTTTTTGTTTATATTAGTTACACATGGTTGTCAATAAAATTTATTAGTAAAACTTTCATTTTTTTCCCATGAAAAAAGTGCTATAAAATAGATTTATAGCAAAATTAATTTATATTTTTAGTTACAAAATTATTCCTTTAAGAATATGTATTTACATTACTAGTGTATTCCAAAATGGATATAAATTAAGAACAATTTTTTGATATGATCATTATATAATGTTAAATTTACAATAAACTATTATAATTAATATATATTATAAATTTTAAAATATTACCATTAAAAACAATAATGGTTCTAAAAGAATGAATTTTATACATTAGATAGATTTAAAATTTTAGTAATGTTAAATTTAAATGGAATGTAATCTATGTCACTATATTGAGGTGGTAGTTTACATGCAATTAAATAATGCACTCATTTTTCATAGAATTGAGGGGGTATAAAAATAAAATAATTATAATTTATGTTTCAAAATAATTTGTTTCATATTTTTTTTTCATTAAAATAATATTTTTTAAAATCAATGTAATGTGATTATGAAAAATATAGCATGTTGTTCATTATGGTGGAAGTCATCACAAAAGCATGAGGACGCCTTCAATTTTTTATGATTTTTGAGAGATGTAGGAAAGTTTCATTCCATCACAATAAAAAAAATTATGAACACTAAAATTATTAATTTTTACCATACCAATGGATATTGAAAACGTTTTCAGGGAGATTAATTATAAATAAACTAATAGGGATATGTTGAGATTTATACCTCTCCCTTTGGATAATCTCCATTAAGTAACACCATATGGCTCCGTAGCTTGGTATTTTGAAATGAATATGGAATCAGGTAAATGGGTATATATTTTAGAATATAGTATTTTACATTTCTATAATAATGAAATCTCTTTTACGGTGAATACATTTTTTGGGTGAGATATTATTTTTTAATTGAAAATTGTCATTTTTTAAATACCCAATACATTCCAATGATCCCAGGACACTACTAACAATCAATATTTAAATAATTTATCCATAATGTATTTTATATGAATATGGGTATATAAATACAGTACATTCTATTTTCAATCATGTTATAAACATGTTTTGAGTAATTGAAAATTATATTTTTACTCTTTACCATTTTTGTTTTTGAATGGATAACAAATTTGTAAATAAGTAATATATATTTTACTAAAATTATATGATAAAAAATCACAACAAATTTTGGTGTTCTGAATATATATATTCCCTCAATTAAATCATTTCAATATCATAATTATTTAAAATTAAATTCCAAATTTAACTATATAACGTACCTAAAACACATTTTGTGTAAAAAAATATTTATGAGTTCTAAATATTAAATAATATTAAAAAATTAAAATAATTGAAATTATATTTCAATAAATATTTATGATACATATATGAATCAATATTTTGATTTTTTTAAATTTTATATGATAAAATAGTCCATAATGTAAATAAAAAATTCTTGGAAGATAATCGTTTTACCATTATCACAAGAATTAAGTTTCATACAAAAAATCTTATTTTCCTAAAAAAATGAAAATTATATTATTACATGTTGATATAAAAAATAAGACCCATTTTTAATTTAAATTCTATAGGTGATGAAAACTACTTTGTTTTAATATATACTAATAAACATAATTCTTATAATAAATTATTATGTATGATTCCAAAGTGATAATTTCGAATTTTATCAATTCAACGTAGTATTTCTAAATGAATAATTTCGAAAAATAATCTAATATTTTGATATTGAAATGTATCGAATTTTTTATTGCATTCTTATATTTTGATAATTTCATAAAGCTATTGTTATTAGAAAAATCTGTATTTTTTCTATATTCAGACAAAAATCAATTATTTCTAAATATTCCCCAATCATTACCCATGGATAATATATTTAATATAGGTCTAAAAAAAATTCTCCAAAGGAAACTGTAAAATATTTGAACTTAACTTTTAATTAAAATAAAACAAGATAAGGGAAAAATATTTTATAAATAAATTATATATAAAAAATTTAACCAATTTCAATATTATTAAATATTAATTAATAAAAAAAATAATTTTTTAAATTAGTATGAAATATATATATATATATATATATAATTTTAAAAGTAATATTTATTTTCTATATAATATTTATAATCTTAAAAAATATGATAAAAGATAATATTATAATATATATATTCATATGAATAAAATGATGTTTTTATTTTCATTAATATGTTATCAATTTAATATTATTTTACTCCAAAATAGTAATAATGAGAATGGAATATTATATAAGTTATAAATAACTTATTAATTTAATAATTTCATTTTTATGAAATCTTAGTTTCTTGCTAATGATCCAATCAAGATATCTGTATTAGATATAAGCGTAAGGTAATCTCTGGTGGAAGTTGCGAGAATTGATTCCACTAGAATGTATCTCATGGAATTTTCAACTACCAAAATATTCTTCTTTATAGGTTTTTTAGTTACCATGACAATTTAATTTAATTTTTCAAAATATATAGGAAAAACCCTATTGATGCTATCTCTTCTCCTTAATTTGAAAAATGAGTTCAAAAAAGGAAAACTCTATTACCAGAAGGAATTTTATTCACTTTTGTATATTGATTCCATCATATGTCCACATAAATTTATAAGATATAAATTATAATATTTATTATAGTGGTCTAATTTTAAAATATAAAATTAATGTATAGAATATTCATTTTACTTTTCAGTTCACTATCAATCAGTCTATCTAACATACTATTAATTTTGATAAAATAATATTCCAAAATATTTCGGTGTTTCAATCAATAATTATTTAATCGGACTATAATAAATATATGGGGGAGTCTTGAATGGTGAAATTTCATTATTTTTTGGATTAGAGGAACTCTTATCCTCTTCTTTTACTCAATGTTCCTATCACTATCAACCTAATTTTGAAAGGTCAATCTTCTTTTGAAAGAGGAAATATGTTAAAAAAAATTCTCACAATCTATATGTATGTATAATTTTATTAATGGATGGAATTGGAAATAAATTGTTTGAACATGAACAAAATAACTTATCCTATAATGGATAAATCCAGATTAATTTTGGGAATTGGCCATATCAATCATTTATTAACAGTTGGCTTTAACTACTATATAATTTTGACTGATAATGTTCAAATTTATGTAACCTAACCAATTCTATTAGGATATGATTCATGGTGTATTCTCACCTTTAAACTAACTCAAATTATTTCCATCATAAAGAGATATCCCATGGTTATACATAGGAGGAAACAATTGTTTATCTCATGAATTTTGGGTTCCCTCACCCATTTTCCCCAATAAAGTTTTTATGGTAGAGAGTCATCAATAGCTTCATCTATTGGGTTGGTTGAGAAATAACATATATTACTTAACATATATATTGGGATGATCTTAAGAAAATTCCACCACTTCAGTTCCCCTGATTACATAAATACCACAGGTGGTAAGACCCATCTATCACTACTAATACACCCTATGTAGAATCCATTATTATTAATTATTATTATTATTAATATCCATAATTTTAGAATAATATTTCCCTATATTTCTGTGTGTTTGAAACCTGTTAACAAAATATACCTTATAAGAAATGGGCATAACTGATGACATATTATTCATTCATAAGTTGTAAAGTATATCCAAATAACATAAAACTAAGAACTCCACACCATGGATTAAAAACATCCATTGATTATTCAGTAATCAATATGTTATGATGGATTGAAAAAATAATAAATTCATGAATTTTTAATATCCATGATCATATTCATCCTCCAATATAAAAAATATTTAAAAACATAAAATGGGAAGAGAACCATGAATTGAGGAAGGATTATGAAAATCTCTAACATGAGATAATTATTGTCCAATATTATGTAATAGTGGATTAAATCAATGATACAGTAAGTATATATATAAGAATGATATCTAGTAGTTATAAATATGTTTATTTAAAACAAGATCCCTTAAAATGTAATAAATTAAAATATGATCATTTTTTCATATATCCAACTTGTATATTGAATTCATGAATTGTTAAGTAGAAAATTAAAAATAATAAGACTCACAATAAAGTAAAAAATGATTTTAAAATGGTATAAATATAAATATATCAATTATTTATAAATATTAATAATAATATTATTAATATCAGATATGTGGTATATGTACAATTCAAATACATAATTTAATATCAATGTTTTATTAATATTAACATTCATAAAATAAATAATTAATTATAAAAATATTTCTTATTTCTTATTTAGTATAAAAATAATAAATCATTTTTTTTAAATAATTATTTAACTAAGAATTGAATATTTTGGATAAAAATATTAAATTGAAAATTTTAAAATTTTTATTATATATGATATAAAATTATAGCATATTGTAATTCTGAAATAGATATGAAATAATATTACGAAACCATAATGTTTTAAAACATCATTTTCCAAAAAATTAACTTCATCATTATATTTTTTATATTCATTAAAAAAATTTACTGATATTATAATAATCATTAGATAAAAATAATTTTATATTTATAATGTAATATATTATTTATCATTATTAAATTTTCATTACTCTAAAAAATATGTTTTTAGGTGAATAGTTCAATATACTGATATTGGGTCTTTTATGCCTCAATTATTATGTATGAATTTTATGAATACATGTTCAAGAGAAAACATATATTCAATAATTTAAATTATATATTTAAAATATTTATTATTGTTTAGAAAATTGATGAATAATATTTTTGAGATCAAGTAATATGTTTTCACAAAAATTATTTTAATGCATTATAAATTTATCAAATTAAAATAAATATTTAAAACCATTAAACTTTTACACAAAAATAAGTATATATGATTTCGAATAATTAGGTTCCAATTGTGTAAAAACATCTATTTTTTCATGATGTATAATTTCCGATGTTAAAATAAATTAGAGTGGTGAAGCCCCCGAACAGTTAAAAATAAGAAACATAAGAGGTAAATGGGAAAACACGTTAGAATCATGTTTTTACTAAGTGATTGTGGTCAATATAAACCTAATATATTTTTTATCACTATAATATCCCAATTTTGGAGAAATTTTCATTGAGTGTGACATTCATTTTTTGAATGGTTTTCATTATTTACATAAATTACACTCTTTTTGTATAATCCCGACACATCATAGAAGTGTGTTATGGTTTAAATTTGTGATTAAATCCTATTTAATTTGTTATTTAAATAAATCCCAAGAGTATAATTGGTCTTGGTGATGTTCTGGGGGTTTATGTTGTGGAAAAATGGAGAAATGAGTCCATTCTCTATTGGGATCATGGTTTGTGCATGATTAAGACTTTTAGTGCACCATAGCCTAAATAACCATTCATCCTGACTCCCATGGAAATTGTATCATGCATGGACAAATTATATTTTTATAAGGTTTAGTTCAAAATGAGGAATCATACAGTTAGGGCCCCCTCTTATATAGAGAGTTGGACACAACTGGTGAATGGTTTGACAAACTCTGCATAAAAATTGTACTCTATATTTAAGGAGTGTGGTTTTCCTCCCCTAGAATTTAGGAAACCTATACCAATTTTATTCACCTCCCAACCTCCAGTTGTATTAGTGATGAATCATGGACTCCCTTTATAATGTCCTACCCTAAAAAATTACATAATCATTAGTTTTATTCATGAATTTACACACTGTGATTTTTTAGGTATAGAGTTTTAGAGAATTATACCATAATTCTTATATAAAAACCTATAAAATAAAATGTGGACCCTTACAGACTATATATAACTTTCCAATGATATAAATTTTTAAAAAAACATGAATTATATTAATTTAAATTATACAATAATTTAAATTCACTTCTTCTTTTCCCTTCCCATCTTTAAATCATGTGAAAACATTTAAAAATAGGGGATGAGCATAAAAGCTGATAATGGGATTTAAAAAGGAAACCATTAGTTTGGAGAAACATGAAGACATATGAAATGTTTATATTTATCATTAAATTTCATTGATTATATCAAATAAAACATTCTCACATGAATAAGAAAAATTATCAAGGAAAATCACTAAAACCCATAGAAACCAATACAACCTCTTTTAGTGACTCAGAGCATCATATACATAAAACCATTTAAAACCCACTTTTAATTAGAGTGACCAAAAGGATTTATTCCATCATTATCATTATCAAATGTATTTGAGATCTATACTGGAGACCACCCTTCATATAAGTTATTTAAGCCTCATCCATAAGCTATGATGGGGCTCAACCCTTAATTAAAGAAATATTGGGCCCCCTGTTCCTCATGATCTATAATTGAGATTGACCCTCTCTATAAGATATATTAGTATCACCTATAATATATAATAGGGATAAAATCATCATATATGATATATTAGGATCACTGATTTCTAATAATTCTCAAGTACCATGTTAATAAAATAATATTGTCATCATAAAAACCACTGAGAAACTCTTTTTAAACCAATTTGAAAAACACTCATAGATTAAACTAACCTTTTCTTTTAAGAATCAATTTTCAATTACAAAACAAAATTTTATTTGAAAACCCATTTTCAAAATTAAAATATGCATAATAAAAGCATGGTCTTTCATTTAAAGAATTTTTAAATATTTTTAACTAATCCAAAAATAAAATAATGTCCTTAGAGTTGGGAAACTCATTTTTATCTTGTATATTTAGAATAGAACATTTATTATTTCATTTGTCTAAACATTATTTATAAAACATGAAAATAGAATCATTTGAAAGTAAATTTAATGATATAAAAAATTGTAATAAAATATCCTTTTTAACCATTTCATATACATAGAAATAAATATGTAAAATCTAATTAGGAATGATAGAACGAATGAAAGATTTTGAAATTAAATATTTAAACATTTAAATCTTCCCATGACTCATTAATAAATTGAATCATAATCAACATGATGTAATATTTTTTTTAAAACACTAAATAACATGATAATTGATATTATATTTATATGTAATTTCAAATGTAATGTATATACAATTTATAAAATAATTAAGGTTCTTATCATCATAGAATGTCTTCATGAAAGGGGGTTAAGATGAAATCCCTTACAACTGTGGTAACCTATGACATGAAACCCCAAAAACAATATTCCTAAAATTAAATTTTTTTTTAAAAAGAAACTAAAATAACTCATGATGTAATATTTCAAAAGGATCCGTATATACACCACAAAAAATAAGTAGGTGGTGATTATGACATTTTTCTTAAAGATGCATATAGTGAGATGAAAATACATTACCTTGTGTATGAAATGTCACATGGGACATTATATTATGAAATTAAAAACATAAGATAATTATTTAATTACATAATACCTTTTTCAAACTTCATCATTAATTTTATTTCACTTATTAAATTGTTTTATAATACTACTTAGACTATTAACATTATGTCATTTTTTTGAACATATTCGGTTTATGTGTAAAAAATGACTTTGGTAGGTCAACTATGGTCAAAGGGGTTATTATATAATCATATACATAGTAATAATAATGAAATAATTATCAAATTTATATATAATTTTTTTAAAAAATATCAATAATGAAATATGGTTATCTAAAATGATCCAATGTTACAATAATGGAGAAGGTAGGTCATTCGTACAAATGTGTATCGTTCAAATTTTTAAATTAATATTATGGAAAAATGGTAAGTAATGCATATCATTATACAATTTTTATTATGTTTTATATAATTTTTTTTATCCATATATACATATATCTATAATTATTGATATGTAACATTAATCAAATCAAATCGAGGAGACAGTAGTACACACTTTCACAATGACGTTATCACTTTTTTAGTGTGTGAAAAGTTGTTAATGAAAATGATATATTATATTTCCATAATAGAAATTAGGTAATGATTATAATATTTATTTTATTTATGACACATATTTCTATTTTTAAACCCAACCATAATACATTTCATATAGTGCGTGAACATATCACATTACATTGAGGAGGTGGTAGTCTACACGTCCACAAACGACGTTACCATATTTACACAGAATACAAAAAATGAAGGTATGTTTATATAAAAATTACATAAGTATTAAAAATTCATAAATATAATATATATTTCATTTAAAATGACTTTTCCATCATTAATCAAAAACATGATAAGTGGTAATGGAAAAAAGGAATGACATCATTATGTGAGGTGGTTGTTCGCCTTACTTGGACGATAATTTCGTTACCCATTTGATTGATGTCTGTGAAGTTATAGGATTAACCCATAACATAAATAAATTTTTATATATTTATGATAATTATGTTTTTATATAACCATGAATAAATCCAAAATTAATGTATTTGAGAATGAAGTAATCTAAAAAGGCATATTGATGAATGTTACCCCTTTTTCGGGCAACTCCATTTGGTTTTCAGAAAAAAATTTTATGATAAATTTATGCCCAAGGTGAGGCATACATGATGAGGGTAGGAATATTGGGGGCTTATTTGGGGATATTTTTATCTCTCCAAAGGGGAATGATAGCTGTGATGATGCGATGGGGACAGGAGGCCTTTTATAAGTGGGGTGAAAGAGACATTGGGTATTATTGAAATGATTGGAGTGCTCACCACGTTTTAATTGTCCCCCAAGGTTTAAAAAACGCCATTATAGTATCATAGAGGTCTAATGGCCGAAATAAAGTCATCTAATATTATTTATATTTTTTTAGGGTTATTTGTACACCTTACCTTTCTTGTTTGTTCATTCCATAAGCTCATTTTTCCTTAATCACTATAACTAATTTTAATTACATCCACTAATTTGTTTTCAGAAACTAATATATACTATTTATATATTATTAATAATTATGGTTTCAAATATTGAATACATTTTTATATATTATAATACCAAATGTGGCATGAATTAATTTATAATTATTCCTAGAGATAGGATGACAAAGCTGGTTTTTAAGTTAAAATTTTCAAAATATTTGAAGGTTTTTATATTTAATTTTAATGTGAAATTGTTTAAAATGAAAATAATTTTATGAAATTATATAATAAATATCCTTTTAGACTTTAAATTAAATTAAAAAAAATATTTAAATATGTATAAAAATTGGATGAAAATACATTTTTGAACTAAAATTCATTAATATTCACTATTCATCAAAATATGAATGTTATAAAAAAATAGGAAAAATATACTCGAAGTAAATTTTGATGCAATACTTTCTAAAATGAATATTTTTCGTATATAAAAAAAATTTCGAAAATAATACATTCAATTGGAATTAAATTAAAATGAAGTAAAATTTATTTTTAGTGAAATGCCATTTTTAAGCATAAAGTTAGACTATTTCTTAATTTTTCAATTAATTATTTTTTATGAATAAAAAAACATTTTATAATAATTTTTTAACATAATATAGTATTTTACACTCAAAAAAACCTATATAATGAATATGATATTGCTACCACTAAAAATACTAGTAGTAAAAATATATTATCAGTCGGTATAACTCAATCATGTGTGTAACACCTAATTCTAGAGAAACTCACAATTTCTAGTCAGGTAATCTATATGATATAGATTCAATTTTAATATAAAATAACTCTCTTATTATTAAATATTAATGAATATGAAAATATATTATTCTATCATTTCCTTTTATATTATATCTATTATATTCAATTGATCATAATTTTTCTTCGTAATTAATTGGAAACCAATGGATTAATCTTATAAAAACAAGTGAAATATAATTTCATAGTCTATTTAATCTATTTCATATAATATATTTCAATGGATTGGTGAAAACTATCATCATTAGTTTAATTTTTTATCATTGTATTGTTTGACTTAGGATTGTGTGTAACAGAAGTCATCAAAGGCAGTCAATGATGCGTGAAACACAATATAATCCTGGTATTTCATGTAATGAATGAGAATATATATAAATATATATATATACTTTAACATACACCTAAAAAGAATTTAAATCAATTTGAAAGAATGTATTTCATAATTTCTTGGGTTGATGTATCCTACACCACTTAAATATAATTTTTCCATCGTAATTCAACTAGGTTGTCAAATGATTAATACCTAAATGTTCTATTCAATGAAACCTATATCATTAAAAGGAACACAAATACTTCCTTTAAGAAATAAATTTTCACATGATAATAGTCATCCAAATTATTTCAAATATAGATTCTACGTAGGAGAACATTGGATGGTAGTGATGATTGGGAATAAAATAAAAGTGTAAATAATTATATATAATGATAAAGATCATTGTTCCCAAATAAGTGAATGATCAATGGAAAGTTAATTGAGTATAAAACAGTAAATCTATAATGATTTATAAGACCACCAATTTGAAAAAAATAAAGGTATTAGAGTAAATATTTTTGAATATCCATTTACTAAAATTAAAGAATTATTTTACAGTCTATGAACAGAAAATATATATTAACATGATGAGTATAGATTCATCAATTCATAATCATCCACCAAAAACTGATCCATTAATCCAAAAAACAAGTTTCCAATATTACACTTCTTGTTCGAAGCACTAGAATCAACTATTAATGGATCATATAATCCTTAAAAGGATAACACAACATCTCTCCTTACATTAGATATTAACCAAAACCAAACTGGGTTGAACATAGTATGATAAATCAAACATTCATATGATGAGATAATTCATTAATCTCTAATATTGAACAGTAATACTCAAAGTTAGAACTAAATCATTCTTTAGATATAAATACCTAATCGTTTCCAATATATTTAAACATACATCCAAACAAATAGATGTATTATTTCTCAAATAACATTAAATTACATACCATATACATCTATAGAAACTCATTAAATTTCTCCCATGATAATTTAATTATTTAAATAATTAAAATAGGGGATCCTTAGGAATTGGTATTATCATATAATAGTAAAAATATTGATCACCCTAGAGCTTATATCACTTCACCAAATTTCTTAACATGAACTATTAAACTAACAAATGATTTCCCCATCCCTTTTTCATTCTGATCATGATGGATTTTTTCATATGTATGTTTTTTCCTACACATATTAGGATATTGTCCCAAACCAGTGTAGCTAAATCATGCTGCAGTTCACTAACTATTAGTATTTTATTTGTTGGTTTGTTCATGACACATTTTCTTGCGTTCATTAACATTGTTACCAGACTCACTGTACTGGTAACACATTCCAGATCCTGACATACATTCAATAAATTTTATTTTACCACATATGGAACAAGTTTTAGTATTAGATCAAGAATTAATTTTTGTTTTCTTCACTATTTTCTACCATGTTAACCATTTTGTTCCCTTTTAATTTAATTATATGTATGTATCGATAAAATCTATTTCAAATATCTCATAAAAATGATCCACTTTTTAATTACCTTTAAATTCATTAGTAGAAAAAGATATTTTTATACATGGTTTTAATACTAATTAAAATATATTAATTTAACTTTTAATGTCTCGGATAATGTCTACCAAATACATAGACACTGTTTTTTAGTTTTCATCATATACTACAAGAAAATATTCACCTTTTTGTCTCAAATACATTAATTGTTTCTATATCCTAGGCCAAACAACCTTTTGGATGAATTTTTTAATGAAAAGTCCCTTAAATGTTTCCCATTCAATCAAATAAATATCATCTTTCCCTCTTCTATTCTTAACAAAATACCACAATTGATCAACTTCACCTTCAAAATGATGGATGAAAAGAGTCTAAATTTGATGTTCTGAATATCCCATGACTTTAAGTATCTTATCCAGGGTATGGATCCATCTTTAATCTACCACTAGGTTAGAGTATCCATTTATTAATGGGGAATTTTTCTTTGTGAAATTATCTACAATAATCAAGTACCTTTGAGTTAGTTCATGTTATTTTTCAAAATGGAATCCACCACCCTTTATATCTTCTTCCCACTAATCAATCTATTCCAAAAACGACTCAGTTCCAATTCAAACCATCTTAAGATGCTGATTTAGTAGGATATTTTCCCCTTGATTACATCCTTATATAATGTTCTTGTTTATACTAAAAAACCATTCTGAAAAAAAAAATCAATAGATGAAGAAATGTAGAAGTAATAAATTGAATTTTATTTTATTTTAACTATAATTTAAAATATTATAATATAATTATAAAAACCTAATACAAACCTTTAATGTCTTCTAAACTATTAATTTGATAAAAACTATAATTACATATCATAAAACATTACATAATCATTAATTAATTTATAAAATTATTTACCTCCACATTGAGGGAAATTTTATATTAATATTTTTATATAATTATACTATAACTCGTACATAATAAAACCAAAGATTATAATGTTGAAAATTTTCAATAGTATCCATTTTCCAATTATCTATTTTTTATAAAAAAACCTAAACTATTTTCTTGAAAACATTTCAATACATCGAACACGATTTCATTATTTCCCCTAACCAACCTTAAATCCTATAAAAAAATTAATAACATAGGATGATCAAAAAATCATAGTGAGGGTTATAAAAATAATTGAAACACTTAGTTTAAAAATAATGAAATCTAATGTAGCACATACCATTATCTTTAATTTTATTTTATAATATGAAATAATACATTTTCAAAATAATAAAACACACATTTATTCCCCTTAATATCTTTAAAACCCATAAAAAGAAATTAATTGTTTTGGTGACTTAGTGGTTTATATATATAAAACCCCTTTAAAACATCATTACATTGGGATAACCATAATATAAACTTCCGAAATTATCATCACCCAATTTATTGAAGATTTTCAATATGGATAAACACTCAAATAAGATATATCATGCTACCTCAATATATACATTTGGTATCACCCTTTGTATAACTTATATCATCCTCACATGTTTCTCATGATCTATAAGGGGGCACAACCCTTCGTATAAGCTGTATCAGGCTCACTCGGGTGCTATAATGGGGTTAAAACCTTCTTACAAGCTGTAACGAGCTATACCACTTCATATAAATCTCATGTAAAATAAAAATTGTAAAATAATATCATCATAAAACAAGGTAATACTCTTTTTAAATCCATAATAAAAACACTTTCACATAAATTATCCTTTTATTTTAAGAACCCTTTTCTAATACCAAAATTCCATTTTCTATGAAAACTATTTTCAATAAAAAAATAACCCAAAATATAATTATGGTTTTTCATTTATAGAAACAATAATTATTTAAATGTAGTAAAAAAATAATAATGTCCACAAAGGTGAAAAATCATTGTCGTCATGTATGTTAGGAATGAAACATTCCATTTTATGCTTGTCAAAATGTTTGGTATAAAACATGTAAATTTTTTTTGTTAAACATTTAATGAAATTAAAAATAGATAAAAATTCTCCTTGTAACCCTTTTATATGCATTTAAATAGTAATGTAAAATAATATCAACTATATTGGCTTTGATAAATTATTTTAAAATTTAATCATTAAATATTGAAAGTGTCCCATGCCATTATGAACATTCATATCATAAGAAACATGAAAAAATAAAAGCTAAAAAACCAATAAATAACATTATAATAGATATAATATGGATATGTAATTTCTAAGGATTTTTATATACACTTTATAAAAGAATAATGGATCATATCATCAAGAAATGTATAAATAAAAGCAGTCTGAGACAAAATCCCTTACATCGATCGTAACATATGAATTGTAAAACCCAAATCTAATAATAATAAAATGAAACATTATGATACCATGAATGTAAAATAATTCATGAAATAATATTTCAAAATTCATTGTATATAGTCCACCCAAATGAAATAAATGGTGTTTATGACATTT
This sequence comes from Viscum album, assembly GCA_963277665.1. Taxonomy (NCBI): domain Eukaryota; kingdom Viridiplantae; phylum Streptophyta; class Magnoliopsida; order Santalales; family Viscaceae; genus Viscum; species Viscum album. The sequence continues at coordinate 48,657,501 of OY728148.1, forward strand.
ATTTAACATATGTAAAAAGTGAGATGAATATTCATTACCATTAGTCTGACATGTCACATGGGTCTTTCCATCACGAATAATACAAAATTTTTAATTAAATAATTTCATTATAATCTTTTTGAAGATAATAATTAATATTTTCTCACTTATTACAATGACTTAGAAAATAGCATAATCAATTATGTTTGCATTAGGTGTTTTGACCATATTCTATTTATGTGTATAAAATAAATTTTGTGGGTCCAAAATGGTCAAAGGGTTCATTATATAAAAATATATAGAATAATAATCATGTAATAATTCACATATTAATAAATAAATTATATTTTTCAATACAATAATTAATTATGCATACAAAAAATGAACCAACAATACAAACATTGAGATGGTAGGTCGTACATACGCATAAGTGATGTTCCAATTTTATAATGATCAATTTGAAAAGAAGGAAAGTAATAAATATATTTAAAAAATAATAATTACATAATAAATACAATTTTATTTCATTATTTAAAATTTTATAAGTAATTATTGTGATGTAATGGATTCACATCGAATTGAGGAGGTGTTTTCCACATTTCCACAAAGGACATTATCATATTTTTCATTGTGTAAAAACATGGTAATGAAAATGATATATTATATTTACAAATAGTAATATTTTCAAGAATATAATAGGGAAGTTATGTATCTCCCATATTTTTCTATTAAACTCATCCTTAATAGATTCCATGTAGAGTTTGAACATGTCACTTTTCATTGAAAAAGATGTAGTTCACATGTCCTCAAATAACATTATTATATATACACATAATGGAAACCATGATGGTATGATAATATAAAAATAACATAATTATGAAGATATAATAAATAATAAATATTTATATAACATATAAAAATATTTTTGTCATCATAATTCTCCACCGTGAGTGGTGTTAAAGGAAAATACAAACCTCATCATTACATGTGGCAGTAGTTCACCGTACATGAATGGTAATTTCATTACCCATTTGATAGATGTGTGTGTAGGTGTACATAGAAACATTAACATATAAAACATGTCCTTATATTAAGGATACTTATTTAATTATAAAACATTTTAATAACAATAAATGAACGGATTGGATTATGAAACAAAGTAAATATCCATGTTGATGAATGTTACCTATTTTTTAGGTTACTCCTTTTGTTTTTCACCAAAGGACTTCTTGGTATGAATTATTCCTAATTTGAGGAATCTAGGGTGAGGTGAAAAATTTGGTTATAATATTATTATATATTTTTGAAGATCCAATAGGACATTGGATGTTCTAATTATTGATTAGGTTAATAGGCCTTTTATAAGCGAGGAAAATGACTTATTTGGTATTTGGAAAATGTTTAAGGGATCACAACGTTTTACTTGACCACCAAAGGTTAAAATTGACTATTTAAGAAATATAAAGTTTTAATGGTCTATATATTGCATGAAAATAATTTCTAGGCAAGTTTATGTTCATTTACACCATATTTTCTATGTTTATTCATTACATAAACATGTTTTTCCTTAGTCACTATATTTATTTTTATTTATTATCCCTAATATTTGGGTTAATAAACTATTTTAACCTTATGATACATTATAAATATTGATTATTACAAATATGGAATCCATTTTTCCAAATTTCAATAATAGTAGTGTCGTAAATAAATTTATAATTAATCACCTGGGCGAGAAGACGAAGTGGGGTTTTAAAGAAATTTTTTTCAAATGTTGTTGTTATTTTTTATCATTATTCAATGTAAAATTCTCTATAATGACTTAATTGTTCAATATGATATAATATATATTGAATAATACTTTAAGAAAAATTAAAATTAGTATTTAAATATATAAATAATTATGATGAAAATTCCGGTTTAAGGTAAAATTCAGGATCATTTTGTATTTATCAAAATTTGAATGTTATCAGAAATATACCAATAATATAACCAATATAAATTTATATATTCCACTATCAAAGATGAATCATAATTTTTCATAAAAAATTATAAATGCTTCATAATTTAAATTTTTCAAATAAAACAAAATAAATATTATTTTTAGAAAAATACCATTTTAAACTTAAAACTATATTTCTTAATAATTTTTATTATAAAATTTATTATTCAGTATAGCTCAGACTTGCTTGTAATGAATTATTTCATAAAAACTCATTATTTCAGATCAGGTATGCTATCGTATATATCATCCATTTTTATATTAAATTATCATCTAATTCATAAATATTAATAAATATAAAAAGAATTATTCTATCATTACTTAGGATTTGAGATCCTTTATATTCAATTGGTCATTTTTTTCATTTTTGATTAATTTGTAACCAATGGATTCACCATATAAACATGTATAAAATATAACATTATAGATAAGTTAATCTCTTTTTTTCACACTATTCCAATTGCTATATGATATCTATAATAATAATATTAATAGAATATTTGGTTCTAGTAAGAATCTATCTTGTGTGTAATATAGGTCATCAAATCCATTCGATGTTTCACACAATTAATGATAATCTTGGTTTTCCTTATGATGCAATACAAATAATGAGTAATGTGTAACACAATCCATTAATAAATTTTAATTAATTTGATTGATTATATTTTATAACACATCACAGTGTTTTACCAGCCTCCTCAAAAGTTTTATTCTCTAATAATAGTGGGTAATTTGAAGTGATGTTTTTTAATCATAGCTCTATGTGATTCTACCTGTCAACATTTTTATATTGTCTAAATGAACTTTTTTTGTATATTTTATCTATTTCTCAGTCCCCAAACATTTTTCCTATAATATTCTTAACTTGGGTTCTGATGTTTGATTAGGTTTTAATCAAGGTCCTTGTTTGTGTGAGAGGTTATCTATGAACATTGGGTATATTCTCAATAATGAATAAACCATAGTATTGATGTATATCCATGTTTATGTGGTTTCAAAGTACCTTTTTTGGGTTTTTCTTATTTTTGTACCATATCATTTTGGGATATGGGAATCGATAGGGTCATCTTCAAACTAGTTATGGAAGACACTTTCATGTAGTTAGTTCCCTTTTTAGTAGTAACCATTTCCCCTAAAGAAGTTCTAATGGTAGGGACCACAAGTTATTGTTCAATAATAGAGTGTAAGAATATTTTGTAGAGGGAAGCCTCGTGGTTATCCCCATATATAGAGACTTACAAAAAAGTGTGGATAGTAGGTATGAAATATTGATATATTGGGGCCAGGAATGGACATATGAACATATTTTCAGTTGAGACAATAGTAATGTTGATAGTTATTCGATGTATGGTAAGTTTATCATCTACCTTTATGTATTATTTGTTTGATACTGGATCCATGAACTCCGTTACTATACTACATTGTTCTGTTTTTTAGTAATGGATGTAGAGGGGTTTTCGGTGCTATGGGTGTTTTCTTGAATTATTGGAGGACATGATTTGTTGTTTTAGGTGTGCTGGGAATTTAGATTGGTAATGGTGCAACACTTGTCAGTGTGTGAATTCATCTTATTTTAGATGCATCCATATGATTTAATCCATTATATGGATTGGTTGTATTCCATGAATAATTTCATTAATTTCTTTCTGAGAAGAGTCTAATTCTCTAATGTGGAGGTCCAGTGAGTGGTGTTCACTTGAGAGATGGTTTCCAACTAGGTGTTAGGAAAGTGAATCCAATTTTGATGTATTTTTTGGATCTATTAGTAGAATATTAGGTTTGGTGTAGAGACTATTTTTTTCTTTTAATACATTTTAATATATCTATAAATATTTTATATTCTCGGGGAATATATGACACATGATTCTGATGCCAGGTGCTCTTGAAACTAATTTTATAAAAACAATAAATATATTATCTGTTGTGTGAGCATTGTTTTTCAAGAATAATATGATAAAACTTAAATGGATCCAAAGATTGAAATATTACATGGACATGACTTAGGGCATGGGTAAGGCCTCATGTAGAGGAGGCATGTTGTGTAATAACATTACATGGTTTGTAGGGATACAGGGGCAAAGAGACGTATACTAAATGAGAGATGCCTCGGTAGTAGGGTGGGACCACATATCATGTTGGTCACCTAACATGCAGTGTACTCTCCTTTTTATGGAACTTCTACCTACCACTTCTCTTTTTTTGATCATATTTTGGAATGTGAGTATCTTATCCGGATATTTGTTTCAATATAAAATGTGACAGTGGTCATTATGGTGTATTTTAATATTTGATGTGAGATGTTTTGTGTATAATTCCTTTATAGGTTTTGACCGATGATGACATTGATCAGTCAGGATCATCAGAGATATAATAGTGGCACCGTCTTGTTAGGCCGAGAATGGGTCCTCTATCTACCATTAGAGTGAACCCTCCTATAGGAAAAAAAACATTATTCTATCGACTATCAGAGTTCAATAATCATATATAGATAAGGTATATGTCCATGACCATTAGAGTTGCACCCTCCGGGAGGGGAAGTTATGGGTCCCCCACCAACTATAAGAGTGGTACTCTCCTTTGGTGGAAGGGTATGGTTCCTCAACTATTATAGTGGAACTCTCCTAGTTGGCAGAGCATGGGTCCTCTATCATCTATCAAATTGGCACACTACTATGGTTACCTGACATGTGTCCTTAACCATTAATGTGGAACATTCATAATGGTAACCATAAGGGCCCCCTATCAACTATCAGTGTGGAACCCTCTTATGGAGTCTGTTCCGGGGTCCTATACCCTTTGAGTGGAACCATACAATCATTTCATGGAATGATTCCTCTACCAATATATTGTATCATTGACTGTGCAACATAGTTTTATGGAGTTTCTTGAGATGGATGTTTCATCGGACAGACCTGTTAGGTGTTATGACTCACTTTTTAACCCTTGGTAATTACTAAAAGACTCATTCATATAATAGAATGTGAGGCTGAGATACCCTTCCCCCCTCATTTGGATTTATTTTATTGATAATATATCCAAGTGTAATGGGGTTTTCTTCTATCTTACAATGGGTTGAGCTATCTAGTACTATCACATCTCTTAAAACTTCCCACTCCATTTTCTAGGAAATCGAATGGGGTATGTATATACTAACACATATATGGGACTTTACATCATGTGTCTTGTCTTATGTAGATAGAAGACTATTATGCAGTGATTATATGGGATTCCTAGGGGTGCACAGGCGAATTCAACTATATATGGGGGTTGAGGCATGGAGATCTAGATCTACTCTCTCAGTACTTTACTTTTACTTCTTTTTAGGTTGAGACATAAGTTCCATAAAGGAATTTATTTCCCTCATTTACATTTTATGATTACACTTTCATACTAATGAATTCCCTAGAGGATGATACAAGCATGGATGTTACACAAGATTTTAATATCATTCCATTTCTTCCATTCACTTATGAATTGAGATTGATGTGTGTGCGATTAAAGGTACTTATAAAAAGGCCCCCATATTAGTTATAACTTATAGAACTTTTTTACCAACCCATGACCTATGGAGGTTGGATTGGGGTAGTATTAGCTCGATCCCAGATGGTTTAGTTCTTGATAGACAGTTATCAATGTCATTTCATTCCATAGGATGGAATTTTGAATTATCCGCATATAAGGATTTGGTTGGGACTTAGGAATATATTTTCCATGTATAATGAGTCTTTATTTCAGGACATGGAACCAAGAGTTGTTGTGGCCACCAAACTATCCATAAAAGAAACTCTGACCACTTTCTTTTCGACATGGAATATTGATACATTGGATGAAAGGAACTTTGGTGCATGCATTATATATGATATAGTCATTTGAATGTCCTTCTTGAGTCAAATATCTTTATATATATATATATGCTCATTTGATCGTGGTACATCATGTTCAATTTCAAGATTCCTCCACAAAGACAACCAGTTAGATCATTAATTCTGGATCGTGAAGATAATCCTTCATGTTATGAGGCCTTGATTTAGGTACCACCATGTGAGATCATTCCTTAAGGTAGAAAAGTAGAAACACCCCCACAAATCGAGTTACATCTTATATTAGTAGAGATGACTAAGGAGGAGAATAGTCTTAGTGCACTCCATGTGTTCAAGAGCTAGAGGCCATAGAGGTTTTAGGATGAGCTAGATTCCTAGCCAGTGGATGATTGTAGTGATACAACGATCCATGTTTTAATTAATTTTCATATCTTTAGAGGTTGGATAGTTTCACTCATTATGAGATATCTAGTTAGAGTGGAAGTTAGTTTTGGTGGTACTAGAAGATGAAGCATCCACAATGAGTGTAAATTGCGGGTTATGTGTATTGATTTTTCCCAAGTTTCATGTCAACCAAAACTCTCTTATCAGATGTTTGATGTATGTAATGATCTTATTTTTGAATATCCAAATAATACATGACCCCTTTTGATGGAGGTACTCATGGGGATACCTCTCTAAAATTATTCTGGTCATTAATAGAGTCATGTGATAGTGAATTTTACCATGTATTCAGAAATGAAATAAGAGGGACCCTTCCACCACTAATACAAATTCAAGAGATGTGATTTAATACTATGAGGGTGAATCAATGATACCCTAACAGGAAATTGTCAATGTATGATGGATGATTTCCATTTCCATGAGTTTTCGGGAAAGAAGAGGTGATGAGGGGTAAGATGAAGCCCAAGTTGAAGAGATCATATAGGCGAGGGAATGGTGGAGGTTTCAGAAGAAGGGGAATATGGTTGGGAGGAAGGACTATTGTCCACCTTACAAATTCAACTCATAATATTCTGGCTGCAGTTTTTAACATATATCAAAACACACATTACCATTATAATTTCCAATTTTCAAGACCATGTGATAAAATTAGAGGGAATTTTTTCTCAAACCAAGTATTGGAGGCTCTTGTAGAGATGATGAATGATTAAGTATTTCTTCTGAAAAGGTGTCCATATTCAATGAGGTGAGGGTGAGACTCACATGAATTCTTTCCATAGTGGTAGCTAGACACTATTATGTTTTTATCCTCATAGACTAGTCTTCGACAATCCATGATTATATGGTTACTCTTATTGAGTATGGTTGTGCATCCCGGTTGCTGGAAAGAGTTTACCCAATGATGTGGAGTGATCCAGAAGAAGAGGATGATGTCCTCCATTTTTGAAGGTTACATATAACTTATTATTTGTATAGTATTTCCCAAAGGGTAGTGGATTTTATTTGATCTCAGATTCCTCAAAATATGTTGGGGGTATGGTGTAATCTTTACTACAAACATCTTGGGTTTACCACCCCACTATGAGATGGACATCTATATAGATTTTCCATAGTGATTGCATTATGATTTCACTATAATGGAATATAATCTCATTGTGTTGCACGAGATAATAGTGTGGTTAGAGGGTCTACATAGGTAGTGATTCACATGTTCTAGTGTGTTCATCTTGACATCCATGTGTTGTTCACAAGATAGATGGATGAGTGGTTGAAGTGAGGTGTATAATGACATTTCCCAAATCTGGTGACTATCTGGTATGATTATCCACCCATGAGATTTGTTAAATCATTTCACTAGCTATTTGGGGTAAATATGATCTCTAATATGACCTTGTGATGGGTTATCACTAGCTCCTCATTTGAGAATATTCTGGTCGATAGTGGATTCCAAGAGACTCTATGACTGTTTGGAGTTGATGGTGATACCCTTTAGTTATTTGGATTCCCTAGTAGTGTTGAGATATTTATGAAAATATTTCATTAACCCTTATGGGAATGATTACATTAGTCTACTTAATTGGTACCATCTTTTCTTTGAGATATGAGTAGGATCATGGAAGATGCATGGGGAAAGATTTTAGAAATTCTTTGTGAGTAACAGGTTCATGGGAAACTATTGTACAATCAGTTATGGATTCAAGAGGATTATTTTAGACTTTTCAATAATTTCAAACCCTTTGAACACCCTGACAATTATTAGGAATTCACTTACCTCTAATTATCATCTCTAGAGTTCCATATAATATTTGAGGATGAGGATGAAGTGTTATCATGTTTTGAGACTACGAGACGATGGATTGGAGTACATGGTGTTTTGGGATTCCTCAAGATATAGTCTCAAATCCATGTTTATGAAGATTCTACAAGTTTTCACATATGTTTTGAGGCATTTGAGACCCTACAAGAAGAACTATGTGACTCATGACCTAGTGATGCATATTATAGTCTTCAGTCTATGGGTGTAGGTGAAATGTCTTCTGGGGTAGCAGTCTATTTTTTACATAAACAATCAGAGTCTTTATTATGTCTTCAGACATATATACTTGATCCTAATTCAAAGGATAAAATCAGAGTACTAGAAAGAATATTTCTTTTAGATAGTGTATAATCATCTTAAGGGAAATGGGGAATAAGATTTCATTAGCAATAAGTCTATATATCGTATGGTGTCGGATGTTTCTGAGCAGTTAGATTCCTTGTATTTGAAAATGGTTGGGAAGAAGGGTGAATTATTTCTTATGTTGATGGAGATTAATCATCCTCTGCTCTATTGTGCAAGATTTTTCATGTTAGGAGACATTGACTAAGAGGTATCTCAAGAAAAAATATCATCAGAAGATTCCTTAGATGGATTTTTTCAAGGAAGGAATCACATCACTCTTTTTCAAGGAGATGATTTTGTTCCTAGTAATGTTGTGGCAGGAGGTGTTGGGAGCGATTCAAACAATACCATTGAGTTTACATCACATTGTCGGGAAGATGCAAAGAGACATTCAATTACATTTTTGGTGGGCTGTAATGAGATAGATCGTGGTTGAGTTTTCCTTTTGGCACCTCACATATTACCAGGTGAAGGATAAGCAATGGGTTTTTGTAGTTTTTTTGTATCCACATTATATCTCAGAGTTGAAATGCAATGAAATATCCATTGACTTTGTGATATATCTTTTTTCGGACAGCTAAAGGCCAGGATTCCATTTGTGTGATAGTTGATTGACTTATGTTGTTGGTGTACTTCATTACTCATTGGGATCCATGTTTTGTGGAGCTTTCTAGGTACTTGTATGTGTAGGATAATATATTACTTAATGGGGTTCCCCTAATTATTTCACAAACCATGATTTTGGGTTTATGTCACCATTTTAGAGAGGCCTCAGAGAGGCATTTGGAACTCAGATGAGGAGGATTGTATCCCTTCACCCCTAAACAAACATACTGATTGAGAATGCTATCCCAGTGTTTGATATGCTAAGGCATGCCTTTAGACAATATATGGATCTAGGAGGTCCACATTCTATTATTAGAGTTTTCATATAATAATTTCTACCACTCTACTATTCACTTGAAACCTTATGAGGCCATGTACAGTGGACCCTACAGGTCACCCTTATGTTGTACATAGATTGGTGAGGCATCTATTATTGGGAAAGAGACGGTGTCGGTGATGACATCTATTTATTTTGTGAACCAAAATAGGATAAAGAAAACCAAGATAAGGATGAAATATTACGATGAATGATGTCGTCGAACATTGGATTTTGAGTTTTGAGATTGAATTTTCATAAGAGATTCCCCATGATGATGATTTTAGAGATTAATCTAAGGAGTAATGTTATCCCCAATGTTTAGTGGGTCATTTGAGATCTTTCATATGGTTGTAAAGGATTCCTTCTCCCTCTCACTCTCCCCATAGATAGAGAGAGTGCATGACATCTTCAATGCACCACAACTTAGGAGATTCATGCATGATTCGATAAACATTATTTACTGGGTTGAGATAGAAATCAAGGATACCTCCGCCTTAGTGTATCACCTAATGGAGAAAACGGATTACTGTATACGACCTTATGTGAATACGCTATCCCCTTATGCTGTGTATTGTAGTAGAACATGAGCATTCATAAGAGCTCCGGGGAGAGGGATTCCTAGATACAAGCTCAGTATCTAGATCCCCATATATAATTTTTTCATTTTAAGGAAGAAAATATTGATAGAGGGAATAATTTTGAGACCATGTTTTTTCAATGTAAGTCTTTGGATATATCTTGAAATATTTTTAGAGTTGGGTATAGAGTTGAAATATGATTCCAATACCTGAAGTTCCCAAAATTAATATTATAAAAATATTAAAAAAAATTATTTATTCATATAAGTAAATATTCAATAAAAATGTTTTAACTTAGAAATGGAGTCTTTGATCAAAAATCTGACACCATGGTTGAATATAGAATGTATGGTTTACCCTATGTGTGACCTATTGTTGGTTGGTGTGTATAGTAACCATTGATTTTCATGTATTAACATTACATAACATTGGTAGAATACTTAAAACATTACATAAACAGATTCCCGATTTGTCGTAATAGTCTTGTGACTTCGGTAACATTTACTTATAATTTTTTTTACAAAAATGAGCCACATCATACCACACTATATACTTCTTGAATAGAACCATTCTTAGACACATCAAACATAATAAAAATCTTCATAACATGGGGGAGGAAATATAAAAAGGGGTGAGCTCAAATGCTCAGTAATGGTCGAAAAGGGAGATATTTAAGCATAATTAAGAGCATAATGGTATGAGGAAATGATCTTGAAAATAGAGGATTAAACCCTACATATCAAATAACATAAACATGAATCATCACATTATACTAGGTTTTTCATTAGAAATGAATCATATGGAAAAGATGAACATACTCCATTAAACATAGGAATTAAACATGGAATTTTTGTAGTCACATAAGCATTTATAATGATATTTATAGCAGTCAAGTCATTATTTCCAAGTCCATCTTGGTGAAAAAAGTACTCTACTAAAGAGGGTTCACACCCCATTCAATCCCTATATTATAAAACTAGGTTGACTCCTCGTTCTATCCCTATATTACTAAACAATGTTGAGTCCTCATTCTAGACCTATATTAGTGAACTGAGTTTATTTCTCATTCCATCCCTATAATATTGAACCAATTTAATTTTTCATTCCAACCATGTCTCTTCCATGATATATAAATATTAAAGCAATGAATTAGAGAGAAATATATATCCCCCCTTCAAATAGTTAAATCAGAAATCCATGTTCCAAAAATTCATAAACAATAATATCATTACCAATTAAATGAAACCGGTATCATAAACCAATAAACATATCATAAAATATAGAAAAAGATACAGGTTTCATAATCATTTATTAAAAGAATAACCCATGAAAGAGAAATGTATTTCAAAATCATAGAATCCATGAAAGAGAAAAAAGTTTCAAAAGTAACATGACATTAAGCATTACCCATTCATAGAAATTATATAAGTGGAACCCTTAGATCATTTCTTAAATGTGAATAAGTAACATCAATGTATGTCATCTTAGATGGAAATAAGTTCAGAATATCTTTCAAAAACATTTAATGATTAAAATATCCTTTATTCTATAAAAAATTATATTTAATATATAAAACCATTTGAAAATAATTTTCATAGAAATAACTTCAATGCTTATAAAGTAGACATGAAATCATTTTGAAAACCTTTTTTGTTAAAAAAATTTAAAATAAGCATCAAAATATTTTAAAACAAATTCTTTGATAAAACATTGAAAAAATTTAATGAAATATTAAAATTGTTTGTAAAACATTTTTACTTCGAAGCATTTGAATGAATAATTGAAATTTAATGAAAATAATTTCATTGAATATAATTTTTAAATTCATAAATAAGGCTCAAGTAAATTGTGAAAAAAAATTCTATGAAACATTATAAAATAAGGTTGAAATTTTTTTAAAAACAAATTATCATGAAAATTATATTTAAAAATTCTTCTTAAAAAATAAGAAACTTTAAAAGGAAAAGGATACATCAAAGAAATTATGCTTGGGGAATTCGTACATGTCGTATGAGGTAAAAAGAGAATTCCTTTTTCACAGTAAATAATGTTTGACAAATTCCTCATTCAAAAAGTGATAAGAATATACCATTGAAATCATTGTTAAAATAAAAAGTGGAAAAAATTTATTTTATTTAACATAAGATATTAGTATAACATTCTTATAATCCCTTTTCAGAAAACATTTTTTTGAATGAACATAGATTTACTACCTAAGAGAGGGTAAAGTCAGGATTTCTTAAAAACCATTTAATATATATCCTATGCTTCAAAGTGTTAAATTAAGGTACTGATACATTAATATAAAATTAATGACAATAGGTTAAGTAAAGTCATTAATTTTATTGATTTATGGGTTATAATATTTCATCAATGGAAGTATAAACACAAACAATCTTGGAAAGCGATGCTATTTTTTCAATAAATTCCTATAACATGATAGCTTGGGATCATAATATCCAGGTACGAAAATGAAATTACATGAAGAATAGAATATAATAAAAAATATTAAATTCATGAAATATATTTTAAAATTTAAGTATAGACAATCCAAAATGAATTTATAAGCATAAAAACATGAATCTTAAAGAAGAAAAATAGAGACAAAAATATTTTACCAACTGCAATCTTTTGAATCTTAAACCCCATGAAATATTTTTCATTGAATGGATATATAAATATCCATAAATAAAAGTATATTAATAATTGAATAAATACAAGGGAATTATACACAACACAAAAAAAGTAATGGGTGGTTACTAATGAATATATCTAACCGAAATACAAAGTGATATGAACTCCCCATAACATGTGTCTTGAATCTCATTGTACTGATTCAAACCTCATGTATAATAAATATTAATATATTATAAATCTATAAAAACCATATTATTACTTATAATACCATTTGTGGTTTTATTATTCTTATATATTACCCATTTGATAATAATTCTATTTTAATATTTCACATTGGGTAATATCTGCTTTTTTTTCTGCATATGTTTTAATTTGTTATTATTTTAGACCATATATTTATATCATGATTTATAGAATGTAAAAAATTATATAAATATAATTTATATTCAATATATGTGTTTTATAATATTTCAATGGATATAGATTCATGAAATAAAATATTAATTTTATGGATACTGCAATCCATATGAACACATGTACGCTATTTCCATTTAATTATCATATTGGAAGAAAGAAAGTAAAAGACATACCTATATATATGAATATATAATTATTAAAGTAAATTTATAATGTAATATTTTTTATATATATTCACTAAATCAATCATTAATACAACCCATGTAGTGTATGACTGAATCCCATCACTTCGAAGGGGCGGTAGCCCACACTTCGTCAAATGAAATTATCATATTCACCCAAATTTGGAATGTATAATGATATGTGTTGTAAAATAATTACATAATAATTACGACATAATAAATTTAATATATCACATTTATAATGAGATAATCCATCATAATTTAAACTATTGTAGGTGGTAATGGAAAAATGAACAATCATCGTTTTGTGCGGTGGTTGTTCGCTATTCACGTAAACGGTATGCTCGTTACACATTAAATAGAGGTGTATGTAGGTTTATATAAAAACCATAGCATAGAAACATCATAATATATTGAGTATAATTTTTTTTATATAAAATGGAAGAAACATAATGGATGAGGTGGAGAATGAAAATAAAAGAATGGATCTTGAGAGAATACATTACTTCTTAATTGGGTAACTCCTTTAGGTTTATGGAAAAAGGATCATGTGTATTTCTTTCTTCTAAAAGGAAGTATTCAAGGAGGAGTGGAGGGATTTTGGAAAGTGGATTTGGAATATATATGGTGAAGCTAAGTGGTTTGATATGTGTGATAAATAGGGAGATGTGGTGAGCTTTTTTGGGAAAGAAAAGGACACCCTTGGCATTTCTAAAAGAAAGTTAGGTGAACCCATGATTTTACCTAATGAAATTCATAAAAAACTATTCAAACACAAAAATTGAAGGTTTATGGATGAATAGATTCTATAAAATTAGTTTTTACAAGTTTATAGGTCATTTTGGATATTAGATATAACGTTTAGTCCATATAAAATCTCAATATTACATTAATCGATGTAAATAATTTTAATTCTTTTACCTAATAGGTTGGTAAAAAATTATGTTGACCATATTAGAGATTATAAATTATTTTGAATACAAATTTGGAATCCATTTTTTAATATTCTTATCACAAATTTAGAATAAATTAATTTAAAACTAATCCTGTAGTCGGGTTGACAATGTGTGTTTTTATAATAAAAACATTGAAAAGGTTATTAGGGTTTTATATCCAATTTCAATTTTTAATTGATTGAATGAACTCAATTAGATTAATTAAAAAATATATTATACTATTAAATGATTAAATAAACATAAATTATAAGTTATCATTATAAATAATTTATATGAAAAAGTAGGTTTGAATTAAAATCTTGTATTTTCAATATTCATCCAAAAATTATGTTTCTTAGAAAAATCTCAAAATGTTTCCCTAAAATAATTTAGATATTCTAAATTAAAAACTGATTTTTATTTTATAAAATTATATTTTAAAATATTCCTAGATTTAATTTCTTTATTCTTTATGGAATGACATTGAAAGGAGTTCATTTGAGAAATTAGTATTTTTAATCATATACCGATTTTACCAAAAATAACAACCTTCAACATCAATGTGATTTATTTATATAATTTGTTCGTAAAATTTTTTTTTAATATTCATATTAGTGCATTTAATGTCTATATTATAATTATTTCCTTTAAATAATTAAAACAATAAAATACGTTTCGTAGAAACATAGTATTGTGTGTAACATATACCAACATGGTGTTATGTGTTGTATATACCATGTTGGTGTTGCATGTACCATAAAGCACATAAAAAGATAATTTATGTTTTACATATAGATCAAACGGAAATCTATATTGTGTCTAGTTCATAGTTTACTTAGTTTTTCATATAACTCAATCCAAACATAGTGCTCTAAAATAGAATTAACTAGTTTCATTATTACATGAAATGAAAAATATCAAAATGGTTACACAAATGAAAATATAATAGTACAAAATAACATAGGGTGTTACATTTAACCGCCCATAATATGAATTTATCCCTCAAAATTTGCTTGGATAATCAAAATTTTAATACGTGAATGTTTCTTTCATAATAACACACATCATAAAAATGGACACTAAAACATACGTTTTAATTGAAAATTTCAAACCTTAATGGTTTCCCAGAGTAACATAAAGCATTGTTTGCACATATGACACTATAGGTTGGGAGTAAATATTTATCATGGAGGACAATGTAAATATTTATAGCGATTTATTATGGTCATAAATCACAAACAAGTTAATGATCAAATAACATTTGAGGGCCTCAAAGTCATAAATCTTTGATGATTTTTAAGGACACCAGTTCACCCAAAATTATGTTGTTAAGAGGAAACTATTTTGATCATTATCATATCATTTAGTAAATAATTTATTGACCAATAATATTACAAAATATGCTTACTTAATATATTTCTATAAAAAAATCATTCATTGGTTGTGCTTTTAAATATTTCAAATTCATCCATTACTTCATGAAATGGATGTCAAGAAATTAACTTTGATTCCTAAGGCACTAATATACACTTTTAATAGATATTATGGCCCATACAAGATATAAATGTATAAATATTTATTAATAATGATTCATAAATATCAACATGGTTAATACATTGATCTGTAATCCAAAAAAGTAACGCTACTATTTCATCATAAATATGTATTCATACAAAATATGTATACCTTAATATGGACAATGCGTAGTCCAGTGGTAAGCATGAAAAGCTTATAGTACTTCAGTCATGGATTTTAGAAATGTGGCATTTCCAGACATTATTGGGTTTCACCTAACATACATGATGTCTTTTTATGAAACAACCCTAATATAAATTCTAAAATAGATGATCATGATTTAAATAAGGTTATTCACTTAATAGAATTTTAACCAAAGTTCTCAATACAATATAAATAAATAAATACTTCCCCCATTTTTTTTGCATAACATTTTCTTGATTGGTTAACCATCTAAACCCTATAAAAGATAAAAATACAAAAAAAAAAGAATTAATGTCCAAAAATCATCTTAACATTAATCCCCCATATATCACAGTGTTTTACATGGTTATCAATTTCCAAGAATGTGAATATCTTTGTTTTAAATTCTGTTGATATTTGGTAAATACATCAATTACAATAAATCCTTCTGGAAAACATGAAGGCTTCCTTATTCAATACATTATGTGATATATTACATAAATCCAAAATGTTCTAAACTTCATCCATGATAATTTGAACTACTTTTCAACAGGTCCTTAACTAGTTCCAAGGTAATTTATACCATCCAATTTATTTATTCATATCCCTCACTTATTTATCAAAACAATAATATATTAACTTAAAAAATATTAATCGTTATCTTTTACTTAATCGTATATTTTATATGGACATCACATTTCCATTAAATCACATTTTTATTCCATCAGAACTATTCAACATGATCATGAAAATCCTCAAAGAAAACCATGAATAGAACTATCCTTATATATTTCACCCTTCATATAACATAATTCTTAAATCCGAATTCATAAGAACATTTATTATTGTGCATCATCCTTATTCCAATAATAAAGAAACCTCATCATATTATACAATACCCATTTCCTTGTATATTTCATAGGTAGTCTATTCAACATTAGAAATATAACTGTTAGTCATACCCCATTATCATTCTTTTCAAGAGAATTCTTATTGGGACATTTAGTTGCATAATGAATGATTATTCCACACATAAAGCACTTAATATTTGATGGTTTCTTGGGGGGGGGGGAATATTCTCATCCACTTTGTTAACCAAACTCATAATTTTTCCCTTCCAGTCACTTGCCTTGTTTCATTCTATTGTATAGTCCAACAATCGTTTTGTTCCTACAAAAAAGTCACAAATTTGATTATTTCCACATTCTTGGCACAAAGGTAACCAAATTTTATTTACTTCATGGAATCCATTACTTGAACTCTCAATGAACTCCTTCTATGACTTCTTTGGTGAGTTTGAGAGTTGTTTAAGGTATATATAATTAATCAACTTTAATAAAAACTGATTAGGCATGATAACCACATCTTTCAATCCACTGATCATCCCAATTAACTACTCTTATGAAAATTTCAATGACATTCCCTGTTAATATAGTTCCTTCTGGTTCCCACCATTGATTAAAACCAGAATTTTAGTGTTGTCATTTCCTTTTATAGTATTAAAAAATATTTTCATTGAAATAATTACTTTTATGATGTCCCAATCATGAAACATTCCTTAATATATAACACCCCAGGTTTAACATAAGTAACACATAGACAAAATATATTTAAATACATCATGATGGTTCGTGAAGAGTTTATGAATTCCCAAATTATATCCCCAGGATTGTCAAACTAGGTGTGTATTAAGGCCTGTTTTCATGTACTATATTACCCTAAGTCGGGCCTGGAACCTCTTAACAGATTTTTAACCCCACGACACATCTATTCAAGAGAAATATCCAGTTGTAGTATTCATACAATGATGTATTTATAAAAAACCACTAACTCGTTCCTTCACCAAAATTCAACGACATTTTTCTAGGCTTTTACATATCCAAAAACTTATCCTAAGACATGTCATTAGGTTTCTCACTAAGGTTTTCTCATCCTTGCTTTCAAAGGTTAAATGAATATTTTATCAGATACCAACTATATAGAGCCTAACTTTTCATACATTAACATCACATAAATTTTTTGGAATACATTGAACATTATAAAAATATATTCACATGACCATACTAGTCTAGTGACTTTAGAAACATGGTATCATAAATACCGATACAAAAATGAGCTACATAATCTCCCATTATATAATTCTTCACTAGAACCCTTTTTCAACACACAAAAAATGATAGATATCTTAATAACCAGGGTGATGTAAGCATAAAAATCATTCCACACAAATGATCATTATGGGTAAACAAGGGTGATATATAAGCATAATCATGATATTAATTTTATGAGAACATGGTCATGAAAATATAATATGATACCCTGCATACTAGAAAACACATGCCTGAATCATGGAATAATGTTTCTTAGTTCATAAGACATGAATCTTAATAAAATAAAGAACATAAGACAAAAAATCATGAAATATGAATAAAATGTTGAATTATGGAATAAATATAAGAATATATATATTTATATAGTAGTCAATGCCTTTCTCCCAAGGCCATCTTGGGGGAAAAAGTCCATTACTGAATCAGGTTCACCCCCCATTCCATCACTATAATAGGGAACTAAGTTCACTCCTCATTCTAGCATTATATTACTGAACTAAGTCACTCCTTGTTCCAACCCCGTATTACTGAACCCAGTTCATTTCTCATTCTAGACCTATAATACTGAACCGAGTTCATTTTTCATTACAACCTTATCTATATCAGAAATTATAATTTTATCCAAATGCATTGTTGGGAGATATAAGCCCCAACCATCTCATAGTGAAATCATACATACATGTATTAAAAAGTCAAAAAAATAATATATTAACCCCTAAATTAAAATTGGTATAAAAACATATAAAAATATCATAACCATTGGAAAAAGATACATATTTCATAATCATTTATTTAAAAAAATAAATCAGGAAAGGGAAAAGAATTTTATAAACATATAACCCATGGATGATAATAGTGTTTCATAAATACCATGATATTAAGCATGGACCATTTATATAAATAAAATGAATGGATCCTTTATATAATTTTATATAAGGTAATGAGAATCTTAATTGGATTCCATTATAGATGGAAAATAATTCTGAAATATATTTCAAAAAAAATTCAAGAAAAAACCCTCCTTATATGAAAAATGATTCATAATACATAAAACCATTTGAAAATAAGTTTCAAATAAAATACAGTGAATGATTATAAAGAAGTCTTGAAATTATTTGGCAAACCTTTTCCCTTGAAAGCATATTAAATAGGAATAAAACTAATTTAAAATAATTTTTCATTGAAAGAAAATTTTAAACTTTCAATGAAATCTTGAAAATGTTTTGAAAAAAAATTGTTTGAAAACATATGAAAGAAGAATGATTTTTAAACCCTTTCCTTGAAAATAGTATGAAAAATTATAAAAAATTGCTGAAAAAATTTTGAATATAATTTTCCATGGAAACTTATAGAATAATATTGAAGATATTTTGAATATAAATTTCCATGAAAAATAATTTTAAAACATTTTATAAAAAATTAACATTTTAATTATGAAATGTAATTTTAAACAAAATGATTGAGGGTAATCCCATACATTTCATATGAGGTAAAAAGAAGATTCTATTTTCACAGTAAAAAATCTAGAAACATACCTTATTTGGGAAGAGACTATAATATTCCATTGAAATCATTAGTAAATTGAGAATTGGTAAAAATACAATTTAATGATCATATGATATTCAAAAAAATTTCATTGAATTCCATTTTATAAAACATGGTTTTGAAGAAACATAGATTTCCAACCATAGAAAGGGTACATTCAGTTTTTAATAAAAACAATTTCATAACTATCATATGTACCAAAGAGTTGAAATATGGTTCCACTAGATTAATGTATCATGAATTACTAGAGGATAAGTAATGTCATGCAATTTTTTGAGAGATGGGTTATAATATTTCATCAATGGAATTTGATACAAAAACAATCTTGAAAAGAGATGAGATTGTTTCAATAAACATGGATCACATTGTAACATGGGATAATACTATTCATTTAAGAAAAGGAAACTACATGAAGATTATAATACCATCAAAATATTGAAATTAATGATATATCATATAAACTGGAATTATATGAATCTCAAAAAGAATTTAGATTCATAACAAAAAATGAGTCTCAATGATGGAAAATTGATAGAAAACTATTCTACCGATTTGATAACATTTGAAACATAAAACCCATAAATAAAGTAAATATAATGGATATTTAAATACCCATAAATTTAAATATTATAATAATTTTTACATCAATGGTCATTATACACAACACAACAAAGGAATTTGTGGGGAATATGTCATGTATCCCACGAAAATAAAAAGTGAGATGGAATTTCTTTACCTTATGTCATGACTCTCAAGAGACTCGTTAATGAATACTATATAATAATTAAAAATTCTTTATACATATATCAAATAACCATATTATTATTTAAAATACTATATATGGTTTTATTTTTTCATTATATTACTCTCTTATTAACAATTATATGATAAAGTTTCACTTCAAGTAATATCCCTTTTGTTTTTCGCATGTGTATTTATTTTTTATAACTTTGGTGCATATATTTATATCATAATTTAGATAATGTAAAAAATTATTTAAATATAATTTATAATCAGTATATCTATATTATAATAATATGTAGGATATATAATTATGAAATGGAAGACACCATTCATTGAAACAGTAAGACATGCATACACATGAATGCCATTCCTGTTAAATAGACTTGTTGAAAGAATAAAAGTAAAAGTCATATATTTATATATTGGTATATATATATATATCAATGTTAAAGTTTCTTTCATATATGTTATATGTCATATATATTCACTAAATCCATCCATATTACATTCCATGTAGTGTATGAATGAATCACATCGCTTTGAGGTGGTGGTAGTCCACATTTCCTACAACAAAATTATTGTATTATGACAAACATGAATCTATAAAGATATGTGTTAAAAAATAATTAAATAAGAGTATAGATAAAATAAATATTTTATATAAAATATATAAATATATTACCCGTTATAATGTCTACCATGTGAGGAGGTAAAGGAATAAATGAACAGTATTCGTTTAGTGAGGCGGTAGTTCATCAAACACGTAAGCAGTATATTAGTTACCCATTAGATGGAGGTGTGAATAAGTGATGGTAAACCCATTAGTGTAACATTATATTAGTATATTTTGTAATCCTTTTCTTATATACATGCATATAATTAAGAAATAGGATGGGGAGTAGAAATAAAATAAATTAAATGATCTAAAGAGAAGACGTTTCCACTTAATTGGGTAACTTGTTTTGGGTTATGCCAAAAGGATTCTTGGATTGAATTTTTCCCAATGAGACAATTAATGGAAAAAGGGATAGATTTTTTGGATGTGTATTGGGTAGTTATTAGCTTAAAATATGTTTTTTGAGAGGTGTGAATGATTGGGTGAGGTGGAGGCCTAGTACAGGGAAAGGAAAATACATGCTTGGGACTTTTGAAAACATGTTAGGTGTACCCACGTTTTTACATAAAAAAAGTCATACCAAACCAAAAAAATAAATAATGGAATTTTGATAGCCGAATAATTTCTTCTAATGAGTGTTTTAAAAGTGTATATGTCTTTTTGGATCTTAAATTTATGGTTTGGTCCTTAGTTAAGCTTAATTTTACCTTAATCGATGTAATTAATTTTAATTACATTCACTAATATTTTTGGTCAAAAACTAAGATTACATTATTATAAATTAAATTTTTCTTAATAAAAATATGGAATCCATTTTTACAAATTCATATATCATAAGGGGCATAAATTAATTAAAAAATACATCTCGTACTTGGGTCGATAATGTGGGTTTTTAATGTAAAAATAGCCAGAAGTTTTATATATTTTTATATAGAATTTAAATGTGATATTAATCCAATGACATACATTGGATTAATTCATAAAAATATCATCTTTTGAAAATTTTAATAAAATTTAATTATAATTTAACATTATAAATAAATTATATAAAAACCAGTTTTGAATTAAAATCCTGTATTTTACATAATTCATCCAAAAAATGATGTTTCTCATGAAAATCCCAAAAATATTCCATAAGATAATTTTAAAAGTATAAATTAAAAAATGATGGTTAATTTATCAAATTATATTTCTAAATGTCATTAAATGTCTTTTTATTATTTTTTCATAGAAATACATTAAAAGTAGTTCATTTGACAAAATGTTATTTTTAAATAAATATGGAATTTACTAGAAATTATACCATTCATAATAAATATGTTTTATTTATATAAAATATATTTTAAAAGTAGTTAAAACTATTCAAATTTCTACATTTAATGGATTGTGTTTAATTATATCCTTTAAATAATTATAAAAATAAATGACTTTTTGTAGAAAATAAGTGTTGTGAGTAATGTCTGCCAAGTCAGTGTTTAATGTTGCATATGCCTAGTCGAAGTTGTGTGTAACATATTCTTTGTGTCATTCTATACATGGTGTTCTGTATAGAGAGAGATAAAATTTATATTCTGTGTATTATACGATTAACATAGTTTTTCATATATGAAAACCCAACCATAGTGCATTAATATAAAATAATCTATTTTTAGTGTAACATGAAATGAAAAATATCTAAAAGGTTAGAAAAATTTGAAAAAAATAATCTATAAAATCTTAGGGTGTTAGAGTGTGGGGAATTTCGTTAAAGTATTCTTCGAATGGTTTTTAAATTAAAATAAATTTTTTTATTCTTTATATCATTAAATTTAATAAATATAATTCACTTTATAGATACAATGTTATTTTAGTTCTCTAGTGATAGAAAAAAACCCCTAAGATCATTAAGAGGATAATTGTAGAACCTATCGTTTAATAATTGAGATCAAACAACAAAGAGCTTCAAAATCAATATGTGTTGAGATGCAGAAAATAAAATATATATTTCTCTACTTTTGGAGAGCATGTTCTTCAATAAATATGGATCCAATATTGAGTTTGGACTCTTAATTTATGGATTTCCAACCATGGTTTTAATTTATTGATAAGAATCAAATAAATTTCATTCATCTATGTTTTTTGAGCCTTTGGATGTGCTCCTGTGTCATATTCAATAATTTTATCCTATATACCCCATTTTCCATGATTTATCGCCAATATATCTCAATTTTTATTTTTTGGCCAATAATTATTGGACAATTATTGTTGAATAATTGGTTTATGTTCCGTTAATTTATTTTTAGGTGACCTTCTCTAATCAGTTGATGGGGTATCAGTTCTGTAATTCTGGGTGGCATCAAGTGTGATCCATCCCCTAGACTCACATGAGATGTATATATAGACGATTAAAGGATGGATTGAAATGATTTATTGTAGTGACCCGAATTTTGACATACATGGACATTACATTACTTTTTCGGAATACTTAATACACAACAAAAACATACACACAAGGACCGTAATAGTTTAGTGTCTTTAGAAACTTGGAACGCAATCCTCTAATCGTGGTGAAAGAACTTCAACATCTCCCATAAAGATCTTCCCCCTTTTTTCTTACCTACAACCATTCTTTATATCCAAGGGAAAATAAAACATAAAAAGGGTGATCACAAATGCTCAGTAAGGGTAAGCATGGATAAAATAAAACATACATATACATTTGAACATAAAAACATGAACATAATGTCTAAACATCAAAATCTTGAGCAACGACTTAAAACATGGAAGTACATAAGGAATAGATCATAATGGAACATAAATCATGATAACATAGAATGGGAATAAAACATGTAAGTGTGGAATCCATTAAGCACATGTTATGATTTCCATAGTAGCCAAGGCATTGCTGGTAAGACCATCTTAGTGGACAAATTCCCTTTCTGAATCGAGTTCACTCCTCGTTTCAGTCCTGTAACACTAAACCAGATTAACTTACCATTCCAGCCATGTCTATCTCAAGAGATATAAATCTTTATCCAATGCATTGGAGGGAGATATAGGTCCCACCCATCTCATAATGATACCATTCTTATGTGTGCCACAAAATCATAAACCATACATCATAGCATAACCCATGTAATAAAAATGGGAATCTTAAACATCGTGACATCATAAAACAATTCATATCAGATAAAGGAATTCATAAAAATATTTCCATCAAAACATAATCAAATCCATGTAATAATAGGGATAGAAATAGAACCCTATATTATCTTAGATGGAAAATAATTTTGATAAAACTCTTGAACTCCATTCTTGAGGAAAATATCCTTTCTACATCAAATTTTTTTTCCCTTTCTTAACATGTCATACAATTTTAAACAAAAAGAATTTGAATAAAAATAAACTTGAAACATGTAAAGGAAGATTATTGTAAATAATGTTTTAAAAATCCATTCATGTCGTATAAGTTAAAAAAACATTCTTCTCCTACTTTTGTCGGAAAAGTCAAAAAGTACCTCGTAAGAAAAACGAAAAAAGATTCCATTAATATCTTTTACTAAAAACTCACCGTAGGGTAAAATTGGATATAAACTTCTGTAGAAGGATATAAATATTAAATATTGAGGAAACATGGATGTGGATGATAAAATACACCCCAGTAAATACCAAAGTATAAACAATCTCGGATAAAAAAGAGATTGTGATATTTTCCCTTACCTTAGGTCTGATATGCTTCGTATGTATCCGAACCTTCTGTATAATGATTTAAATAATGTCATTGACTTATTACAGAATCATATTCATTGTTAGGAAATCATATATGTTTCAAT
The DNA here is from genome assembly GCA_963277665.1 of Viscum album. Taxonomy (NCBI): domain Eukaryota; kingdom Viridiplantae; phylum Streptophyta; class Magnoliopsida; order Santalales; family Viscaceae; genus Viscum; species Viscum album. The sequence continues at coordinate 48,682,105 of OY728148.1, forward strand.
TATGACTTTATATTACCCATCCTTTTGTAAATTCAATGTTAAAGCAGTGTTTTGGGTAAAATCATTTCATTTATCGTAAGTGTTTCGACTTGTCGTTCTTGATATTATTACTTATATTCTGATTTACATAAATCAAGAATGTGAAACATTATTTGTATTTAATATATATCCATCATATACATATATATTTTAGATCGATAAAAGTAATGAAATACACCATTCATGGAGACGGTAGGCCGTACGTACGCATGAACGCTGTTTTCGTTTCCTTATTGAATTGAATGGAGTTAATTGGATGACATATATATATATATATATATACATAAATCCAGTATCATTATGTCATATATTTCATGATTACTTATTATATATACTTTATAATCATTCATGAATGGTTAATCATTGAGAATGAATCTCATCGCGTCGTGGAGACGGTAGTCCGTACGTACACATGAGCGATGGTATCGTTCCCATAATTATTGAATTGAATTGGAGAGGATGATACAATATATCAGAATCAGGGTGAAAGATCTTCAACATCTCTCATAATGATCTTCCCCCTTTTTTTCTTACCTAAAACCTTTCTTTATATCCTGGGCAAAAGAAAACATAAAAAGGGTGAGCTCAAATGCTCAGTAAGGGTAAGCATGGATAAAATAAAACATACATATACATTTGAACTTAAAAACATGAACATAATGTCTAAACATCAAAATCTTGAGCAACGACTTAAAACATGGAAGTACATAAGGAATAGATCATAATGGAACATAAATCATGATAACATAGCATGGGAATAAAACATGTAAGTGTGGAATCCATTAAGCACATGTTATGATTTCCATAGTAGCCAAGGCATTTCTGGAAAGACCATCTTAGTGGACAAATTCCCTTTCTGAATCGAGTTCACTCCTCGTTTCAGTCCTGTAATACTAAACCAGATTAACTTACCATTCCAGCCATGTCTATCTCAAGAGATATAAATCTTTACCCAATGCATTGGAGGGAGATATAGGTCCCACCCATCTCATAATGATACCATTCTTATGTGTGCCACAAAATCATAAACCATACATCATAGCATAACCCATGTAATAAAAATGGGAATCTTAAACATCGTGACATCATAAAACAATTCATATCAGATAAAGGAATTCATAAAAATATTTCCATCAAAACATAATCAAATCCATGTAATAATAGGGATAGAAACAGAACCCTATATTATCTTAGATGGAAAATAATTTTGATAAAACTCTTGAACTCCATTCTTGAGGAAAATAACTTTTCTACTTCAAATTTTTTTCCCTTTCTTAACATGTCATACAATTTTAAACAAAAAAAAGTTGAATAAAAATGAACTTGAAACATGTAAAGGATGCTTATTGGAAATAATGTTTTAAAAATCCATTCATGTCATATAAGTTAAAAAAACATTCTTCTCCTACTTTTGTCGGAAAAGTCAAAAAGTACCTCGTAAGAAAAACGAAAAAAAATTCCATTAATATCTTTTACTAAAAACACACCATAGGGTAAAATTGGATATAAACTTTTGTAGAAGGATATAAATATTAAATATTGAGGAAACATGGATGTGGATGATAAAATACACCCCAGTAAATACCAAAGTATAAACAATCTCGGATAAAAAAGAGATTGTGATATTTTCCCTTACCTTAGGTCCGATATGCTTCGTACGTATCCGAACCTTATGTATAATGATTTAAATAATGTCATTGACTTATTACAGAATCATATTCATTGTTAGGAAATCATATATGTTTCAACTATGACTTTATATTACCCATCCTTTTGTAAATTCAATGTTAAAGTAGTGTTTTGGGTAAAATCATTTCATTTATCGTAAGTGTTTCCGCTTGTCGTTCTTGATATTATTACTTATATTCTGATTTACATAAATCAAGAATGTGAAACATTATTTATATTTAATATATATCCATCAAATACATATATATTTTAGATCGATAAAAGTAATGAAATACACCATTCATGGAGACGGTAGGCCGTACGTACGCATGAACGCTGTTTTCGTTTCCTTATTGAATTGAATGGAGTTAATTGGATGACATACATATATATATATACATAAATCCAGTATCATTATGTCATATATTTCATGATTAATTATTATATATACTTTATAATCATTCATGAATGGTTAATCATTGAGAATGAATCTCATCGCGTCGTGGAGATGGTAGTCCGTACGTACACACGAGCGATGGTATCGTTCCCATAATTATTGAATTGAATTGGAGAGGATGATACAATATATCAGAATCAGGGTGAAAGATCTTCAACATCTCTCATAATGATCTTCCCCATTTTTTTCTTACCTAAAACCTTTCTTTATATCCTGGGAAAAAGAAAACATAAAAAGGGTGAGCTCAAATGCTCAGTAAGGGTAAGCATGGATAAAATAAAACATATCGTATACATTTAAACATAAAAATATGAACATAATGTTTAAACATCAAAATCTTGAGCAACGACTAAAAACATGGAAGTACATAAGGCATAGATCATAATTGAACATAAATCATGATAACATAGAATGGGAATAAAACATGTAATTGTGGAATCCATTAAGCACATGTTTTGATTTCCATTTTAGCCAAGGCATTGCTCCCAATAACATCTTAGTGGACAAAGTCCCTTTCTGAATCGAGTTCACTCCTCGTTTCAGTCCTGTAATACTGAACCAGATTAACATACCGTTACAGCGATGTCTATCTCATGAGATATAAATCTTTACCAAATGCATTGGTTGGAGATATAGGTCCCACCCATCTCATAATGATACCATTCTTATGTGTGCCACAAAATCATAAACCATACATCATAGCATAACCCATGTAATGAAAATGGGAATCTTAAACATCGTGACATCATAAAACAATTCATATCAGATAAAAAAATTCATAAAAATATTTCCATCACAACATAATGAAATCCATGTAATAATAGGGATAGAAACAGAACCCTATATTATCTTAGATGGAAAATAATTTTGATAAAACTCTTGAACTCCATTCTTGAGGAAAATATCCTTTCTACTTCAAAAACATTTTTCCTTTCTTAACATGTCATACAATTTTAAACTAAAAGAAGTTGATTAAAAATAAACTTGAAACATGTAAAGGAAGATTCTTGGAAATAATGTTTTAAAAATCCATTCATGCCGTATAAGTTAAAAAACATTCTTCTCTTACTTTTTTCAAAAAAGTGAAAAAGTACCTCGTACGAAAAACGACAAAAGATTCATTTCATATCTTTTAATAAAAACTCACCGAAGGGAAAAATTGGATATAATCTATTTTAGAAGGATATAAATATTACATATTGAGGAAACATGGATGTTGATGATAAAATACACCCCATTAAATACCAAAGTATAAACAATCTTGGATAAAAATTAGATTGTGATATTTTCCCTTACCTTAGGTCCGATTTGCTTCGTACGTATCTGAACCTCCTGTATAATGATTTAAATATTTTCATTTACTTATTACAGAATCATATTCATTGTTATGACATCATATATGTTTCAATTATGACTTTATATTACCCGTTCTTTTGTAAATTCCATGTTAAAGCAGCGTTTTGGGTAAAATCATTTCATTTATCGTATGTGTTTCGACATGTCGTTATTGATATTATTGCTTATATTATGATTTACATAATTCAAGAATGTAAAACATGATTTATATATAATATATATCCACCACATACATATATATTATAGATCGATAAAAGGAATGAAATACACAGTTCATGGAGACGGTTGGCCGTACGTACGCATGAACGCTGTTTTCGTTTCCTTATTGAATTGAATGGAATTAATTGGATGCCATATATATATATATTCATAAATACAGTATCATTATATCATATATTTCGTGATTACTTATTATATATACTTTATAATAATTCATGAATGGTTAATCATTGAGAATGAATCTCATTGCGTCGTGGAGACGGTAGTCCGTACGTACGCATGGGCGATGATATCATTCCCATAATTATTGAATTGAATTGGAGATGATGATACAATATATCAGAATCAGTATGATTTTATAATAACTCTGTATAGTTATTCTTTACACCATTATACCCATCCAAGTAAGGTGGTGTTGGAAAAACAGATTACACTACAGCGTGGAGACGGTATTCCGTACGTACGCATGCGCGGTGATTTCGTTTTCTGTAGGATGGATAGATGGTGAAATAGGGTTGTTTCATACATATAATAACATATAAGTATATGAGTTATACTTATGTTATTACTTAATAATAAAACAACTAAAGAAGAACAAGTGGAAGAAGAAATAAAGTTGAAAGAATCGGAAACCGACATAACCTATTCTTTGAAGCGCCTCTTTGAGACCTCCTCTTAGGGCACTAAAATTGGTCTTTTAAGAATACCAGGACCTCTAGGATGATTTTAGGGAAGTGGTGAAGAGAATTTGGCAGGTTTTGGCCGATCTTTAAGGCTCAAAGTGGTGTGAGGATGAGAGGGAGGAGGTGCCCTTTTATAAGGGAGGAGAGGGGCACCTTTGGAATTCTTAAAAATATTAATTTATAATAAATCTAACCCCACTTAAAATCCTCAAATAATGACTCATATTCGAATACTAGATGAGATAGGGTTGTAATCTCATCAACCAATAAAATTTAGTCATGTTAGGAAATTATTTTAAACATTATCAACATGATTTATCCTTAATCGATTTATTTTTATTTGTGGTAATAACATCCTAAATTTTAAATGATAACAAATAATTACTTATTTGTTGTGAATTGTCCATATTTTGATACTTTATAACATTTTAGGCCATATAAATTTAAATTTATAATTTTTATATATTTTTGTGATTTTAAACAATTTTATAATATGTTATTTTTATAAAATAACAATAGTGTTAATTTTGACACTATTCATTTATATGAATTTAAATAAAATATATACGGAAAATATGTTAGAAATAAAAGCTTTAATAGATTCATAAAATATCATATGAATCTATAAAATTAGTGTAGCACATTAAATAGTTCATATAGTATTTATTTTATTATTTTTAAAACCATTTATTTGGTTTATCTCTTAATAAAATAATTACTACAACATTTTTGTATAATTATTTAATATACTTATTTGTTTGTCTAAAAATTAAAAATAAAATCATATGATTAATATAAATCGATTACCTTTCACAATAATACTTTTACTAGAATTTATCATCTTAAAATCACAATATTTAAATTGTTATATTTATTAAATTTTGAACGTGACAACTTTGGAATCATTTAAAATAAAATAATATAAGTGTCATAATCACTTCTATAAGACTTCAAACGGTTATATATTAGGTCATTGGATTATTATGGTATAGATATACACTACCAGTAATTTTTGGTCAGGTTTTTGGGCATTTTAATGGGTATAATTATTTCAGTAAAAACTATATTACTGATTTTTCACTTAATAAATATTTTCTGCATCATTAATGTATCACCATTAATGACAATTATTTAATCGCTAAAAATTCTAAATAAATTATCATGAAGTGGATAATTTTATTAGATTTTTTGATACTATTAATTTTCGAAGTTTTATAATGTTTATCACTAAATTAAAATTATTATACTTATAAGATTTAAGAGAGTGACATGTTGTCACTTTCTTTGGTTTTAATAATAATTAAATTATTTTCATGGACAAAAGTCCATTAAATGATTCTAATCCGACCCTTAGGTGATATGGGTAGACTTTTAGTCATCCAATAGGATTTTTACAGGTGTTAGGGTAATTTTATAATATTATATTTACCCTTTATAACCCGATTTACCTATAACTATGGTAAATAAAATTTTCCGTAGTTACTATTCATAATGCCCAAAGATAAAAAGTAGCTTATTAACATAATTTGGACAAACTTATTACAAATATTGAATCCATTTTTCCAAATTCAATACACAAAAGTTTCATAAATTAAATTAAAATTAATCCCGTCGTCGAAAGAAAATGTGGTTTTGTTTAAAACATTGCAAAAGATTTAATTTATTTAACCTACGAATTCAATGTAAAATCAAGGCTAATGACATCAATTATATTAAATGATAAAAATTTATTCTATTTATACTTTAAGACCTTTCAATATTATAATTTAACCACATAAGTTATTATGATGAAAAAAGTTGTTTTTAATTAAAATATAGCGTGTTTTTACTATTCATTAAAATATGAAAGTTATCAGAATGATATGAAAATTTTATCCAAGGTAAAATTTTATATCCTAATTCCAAATAATAATTTTATTTTGTAAAATTTAACTTATAAACATGTAAAAAACTAGATTTAAATCGGGTGCGCCATCAAAAGGCGACAAAACTGCATTTTTTTGAAAAATACTTATTTTACCCGAAAAATTTATTTTGTTCTTATACCATGTTCTAGAAAATGTGTAAGATGAATAATAATGTTATAAAATTCAAATTTTAGTTAATACTATTAATAATGGCTAGTTCATAATAATATTATAATAATATATGGTTGTTTAGTAAAACTCGGTATTGCGTACAACACACGCTACCGAGGAAGGTCGTCATTGCATTTAATGCAAGACATGTCAGGGTTGTGTGTTGTGAAAGAATCCTTTATTATTTCATATAACAAAATACAACCATATTTTATTTATACATTGTATATATATATATATACACTCAAGTATGCGTAGAATGACTATTATAAAACGAACTTGAAATTGTGTGTAACACAATCTAAGAATAGTGTTACGTATACTTAAAGCTAATACAGTGTGGCGTATAGCACAAGATAATCTTGTTGTAGTATAAAACACATGGAATCAAATAAATTAAAAAGAATACTTATCCTAAAATATTGTGTTGTTACATTCTACCCCCCTTAAAATGAATTTTGCCCTCGAAATTTGTCGGGGTTATAAATGGTTTACTACTCGAAAGTTTCTTTAATAGAAACCCACATCGTAAAAAGGAATACCAAAACGTGGATTTAAAAACTAAAGTATGAAATGTAACGGTTACCGAAATTAACTCATCACTAGGTTTCCACGTAGGAGAATATAGGTGGAAATATGGATATAGAAGAAAAGTTTAACCATCATGTTACGATGGAGAGTGGTAGAGAACATGGCTATGAAAAATCCATCAATCACGAAGCCATAAATTTGTGATGATCTAAGGTACCATATGATTCATCAGATATAAGAGCACTAGGACAACATTTTTGGTTTTCAAGATCATTTCCCTAAAGTTGATGAAATTGGAATTAGAAGAAATACTTTCGTGATTTTGGTACAATATCACCATTGGTTGTTCTTTCGGCAATTTGTACTTCATCTCTTAAAGAAATGAAGTTTAATTTTTCATTCGTGAAGTGTTAGCAGATCATTTGATAGAATGATGGGTCATTCCATCTATCTAAAACAAATGGTTATAAAAGTTATCAAAAATAAATAAGTCCATCTATAGTGAGATTAATCATATATGGTTCCTAAAATGGACTTATACATCATATATCATACTGCTTAAAATAATAAAACTCGTTTCTACTAAACAGGGACTTCCTGTAGGCCAGTGGTAGGCGATAAAGGCCTGTCGCACTTCGGTTGTGGGTTCGATTCCCACAGCCTTGTCCGACGTGATGGGCTATCGCCCGTCCTGTAGGTTGTCCTTTTTCTAAAACTACATTACTATAACATCCCATAAATAATATCGGAAAAAACTTCTATCCTTAAACAATACTTACTTATTTCCAACATAATCCATTCCAATCATTAGGCTTATCCCTAATTCTGCAGTCCACTCTAATATTATAGTGAAAATGATTACCAGAGATTTCATATAACAAGCATGTCAATTCCATCGTTGATCCCCATATATCATAAGATATGTCTTGTTGGTCACATTCCAAACATTTGAAGGCCTTAATAATGTATTCTCTTGAAAAATAAATACCCATTGAATCTTAGGGAAAACATGAGTGCTGTCAAAAGTTAACTCTTTCCACATACCAAAACCGCAAAATTCTATATACTCAAACCATGATATAATTATTTTCTTTATATTAGTCATGAGCTCATGAATACTATCAAACATTTAATTTTCTCCTTATCCATTCATTTTGTGCATATCATCTACTTTCCAAAAATACTAGTACCATTCATCACACACTTTAAAAACTTAAGGAAAGGAAACAGTGTAACAATCCTTAGATGTCTCTTTATTACATAGTACCATGAGATTACTTATAAAACATTACACTTGATAAACAAGTAATCATTCCACTACCTTATTAAACCATTGACCGCGCTTCAACAATTCTTTCATCACACATATCATTTGTAGTCTCTTCATCATCATCAACATAAATATTACCCATACGACCATACTGATTCTCTTCATGAGACTTTCCCCTAGGGAATTGGTTTGCATAATGCCCATACATTCCATATTTAAAACATTTAACCATTTTTGATGTCATAGCAATACCATTATCCTCATCCATGGTGTTAACTGAACCTTTTCCTTTGCACTTATTGGCTTTATGTCCTTCTTTTTCACACCCAAAGCATCTTCCAGTTCCTTTGAAACATTCCCTCGATGCCTCTTCCCACATGATTTACATATGGGAAATTGAACTTTCTTTCCTCCATGATCATCATAAAACTCCATATTTCTCTTATTAGTAGAGCCAGGAAACTTACCAAAGATGAGATTATTGATCATATTATGAGATTGCTGATTAGGAATAATAACGATGTTTTGACTTACAAATCCCATTTCATTTGGATTCTCATGAAGAATATCATTCCATTGTCCTTCATATCTTCCATTATCATGAATCTTCCTGTTTCTAGCCATTTTCTAAAAACCAAAAAGAATAGTGTGAGATGCAAAAATCATGCTAGGGAAAACAATATAGTAAAAGGGGAGCACCCTCAATATCTAACATCTTAGGTTAAATTCTAAGATCGTTACCACATTTCTATGACTATATCCTATATGTATACTTATCCTTAGGTACATCCCTAGACATACCTTAGAAATATCTCTAGGGATCTCACTAACGTTTCCGCATCCTAGTTTCCAAAGGTTGACTAAACCTTTCCTCTGATACCAACTGTAGAGACCCGAAGCTTGACATACATGGACATTACATTACTTTTGTGGAATAATTAATACATAACAAAAACAGACACACAAGGATTGTAATATTTTAGTGTCTTTGGAAACTTGGAACGTAATCCTCTAATCAGGGTGAAAGATCTTCAACATCTCTCATAATGATCTTCCCCCTTTTTTTCTTACCTAAAACCTTTCTTTATATCTTGGGGAAAAGAAAACATAAAAAGGGTGAGCTCAAATGCTCAGTAAGTGTAAGCATGGATAAAAGAAAACATACCATATACATTTGAACTTAAAAACATGAACATAATATTTAAACATCAAAATCTTGAGCTATGAATTAAAACATGGAAGTACATAAGGCATAGATCATAATGGAACATAAATCATGATAACATAGAATTGGAATAAAACATGTTATTGTGGCATCCATTAATAACATGTTATGATTTCCATTGTAGCTAAGGCATTCCTGCCAAGACCATCTTAGTGGACAAAGTCCCTTTCTGAATCAAGTTCACTCCTATTTTCAGTCCTGTGATACTGAACCAGATTAACTTACCGTTCCATCCATGTCTATCTCATGAGATATAAATCTTTACCCAATGAATTAAAGGGAGATATAGGTCCCACCCATCTCATAATGATACCATTCTTATGTGTGCCACAAAATCATAAACCATACATCATAGCATAACCCATGTAATAAAAAGGGGAATCATAAACATCATGACATCATAAAACAATTCATATCAGATCAATGAATTCATAAAATTATTTCCATAACAACATAATCAAATACATGTAATAATAGGGATAGAAACAAAACCCTATATTATCTTAGATGAAAAATAATTTTGATAAAACTCTTGAACTCCATTCTTGAGGAAAATATCCTTTCTACTTCAAAAACATTTTTTCCTTTCTTAACATGTCATACAATTTTAAACTAAAAGCAGTTGATTAAAAATAAACTTGAAACATGTAATGAAAGCTTCTTGGAAATAATGTTTTAAAAATCCATTCATGCTGTATAAGTTAAAAAAACATTATTCTCGTACTTTTGTCAGAAAAGTGAAAAAGCACCTCGTACGAAAAAAGACAAAAGATTCCTTTCATATCTTTTACTAAAAACTCACAGAAGGGTAAAATTGGATATAAACTATTGTAGAAGGATATAAATATTACACATTGAGGAAACATGGATGTGGATGATAAAATACACCCCAGTAAATACCAAAGTATAAACAATCTCAGATAAAAATGAGATTGTGATATTTTCCCTTACCTTAGGTCCGATATGCTTCGTACCTATCCGAACCTCCTGTATAATGATTTAAATAATGTAATTGACTTATTATAGAATCATATTCATTGTTAGGACAGCATATATGTTTCAATTATGACTTTATATTACCCGTTCTTTTGTAAATTCCATGTTAAAGCAGCGTTTTGGGTAAAATCATTTCATTTATCGTATGTGTTTCGACTTGTTGTTCTTGATATTATTACTTATATTCTGATTTAAATAATTTCAGAATGTAAAAAATGATTTATATATAATATATATCCATCATATACATATATATTATAGATCGTTAAAAGGAATGAAATACATCGTTCATGGAGATGGTAGGCCGTACGTACGCATGAACGCTGTTTTCGTTTCCTTATTGAATTGAATGGAATTAATTGGATGAAATACATATATGTATACAAAAATCCAGTATCATTATGTCATATATTTCATGATTACTTATTATATATACTTTATAATCATTCATGAATGGTTAATCATTGAGAATGAATCTCATCACGTCGTGGAGACGGTAGTCTGTACGTACGCACGAGTGATGATATCGTTCCCATAATTATTGAATTGAATTGGAGAGGATGATAAAATATATCAGAATCCGTTTTATGATATAATAACTAAGTATAGTTACTATTTACCCCATTATACCCATCCAAGTAAGGTGGTGTTGGAAAAACAGATTACACCACGGCGTAGAGACGGTATTCCGTACGTACGCACGCGCGGTGATTTCATTTTCCGTAGGATGGATAGATGGTGAAATATGGTTGTTTCATACTTATAATAACATATCAGTATATGAGTGATACTGATTTTATTACTTAATAATTAAACAACTAAAGAAGAAAAAGTGGAAGAATAAATAAAGTTGAAAGAATCGGTAACGAACATTACCTCTTCTTTGAAGCGCCTCTTTGAGACCTCCTCACAGGGCACTAAAATTGGTCTTTGAAGAATACCGAGACCTCTAGGATGTTTTTAGAGAAGTAGAGAAGAGAATTTGGCAGGGTTTGGCCGAGTTTGAAGGCTCAAAGGGAAATGAGGATGAGAGGGAGTAGGTGCCCTTTTATAAGGGAGGTGAGGGGAACCTTTGGAATTCATAAAAATATTAATTTATAATAAATCTATCCCCAATTAAAAACCACCAAAAATGACTCATATTTGAATAATAGATGAGATAGGGTTTTAATATCATCATCCAATAAAATTTAGACATGTTAGGAAATTATTTTAAACATTATCAACATGATTTCTCCTTACTTAATAAATTTAATTTTATTTTTGGTAATAACATTCTAAAATTTAAATGATAACAAATAATTACTTACTTGTTGTGAATTGTCCATAATTGGATAATTTATAAGATTTTAGACCATATAAATATAAATTTATAATTTTTATATATTTTTGTGATTTTTAAGAAATTTTATAATATGTTATTTTTATAAAATAACAATAGTGTCAATTTTGACACTATTAATTTATATGAATTTAAATAAAATATATACAGAAAATATGTTCGAAATAAAAGCATTAATAGATTCATAAAAGGCCATATGAGTCTAGAAAATTAGTGGATAAAATTAAATAGTTCATATAATATTTAGTTTATTATTTTTAAAACCATTTATTTGGTTTATCTCTTAATAAAATAATTACTACAACATTTTTGTATAATTATTTAATATACTTATATGTTGCCTAAAAAATTAAAATAAAATCCTATGATTAAGATAAATCTATTAAAGTTCACAATAATACTTTTACTCGAATTTATCATCTTAAAATCACAATATTTAAATTGTTATAATTATTAAATTTTGAAGGTGACAACTTTGGCATCATTTAAAATAAAATAATATAAGTGTCATAATCACTTCTATAAGACTACAAACGGTTATATATTTGGTAATTGGATGATTGTGGTATAGATATACACTACCAGTAAGTTTTTTTCAGGTTTGTGGGCCTTTTAATGGGTATTATTATTTCAGTAAAAACTATATTACTGATTTTTCACTTAATAAATAATTTCTGCATCATTAATGTATCACCATTAATGAAACTTATTTAATCCCTAAAAAATCTAAATAAATTATAATGATGTAGATAATTTTATTAGATTTTTGGAGACTATTTATTTTCTATGTTTCATGATGTTTATCACTATATTAAAATTATTATACTTATAAGATTTAAAAGAGTGACATGTTGTCACTTTCTTTGGTTTTAATAATAATTAAATTATTTTCATGGAAAAAAGTCCATTAACTGATTCTAATCCGACCCTTAGATGATATGGGTCGACTTTTAGTCATTCAATAGGATTTTGACAGGTGTTAGGGAAATTTTATAATCTTATATTTACCCTTAATTACTCGATTTACCTTTAACTATAGTAAATAAAATTTACCGTAGTTACTATTCATAATGTCCAAAAATAAAAAAAAGCTGATTAACATAATTTAGAACCACTGATTCCTAAATATGGAATCCATTTTTCCAAATTCAATACACAAAAGTTGCAGAAATTAAATTAAAATTAATCCCATTGTTGAAAGAAAACGTGTTTTTGTTTAAAACATTGCAAAAGATTGAATTTATTTGACCTACGAATTCAATGTAAAATCAAGGCTAATGACATAAATTATATTAAATGGTAAAAATATATTCTATTTATAATTTAAAACCATTCAATATTAAAATTTAACCACATAAGTTATTACGATGAAAATTTTTGTTTTTAATTAAAATATAGCATGTTTTTAATATTCATTAAAATATGAAAGTTATCAAAATGATATGAAAATTTTATCCAAGGTAAAATTTTATATCATAATTCCAAATAATAATTTTATTTTGTAAAATTGAACTTATAAACATTTCAAAAACTAGATTTAAAGTGGGTGGGCCATCAAAAGGTGACAAAACTGCATTTTTTTGAAAAATACTCATTTTACCCGAAAAATTTATTTTGTTCTTATACCATGTTCTTGAAAATTTGTAAGATGAATAGTAGTGTTATAAAATTAATTTTTTTAATACTATTCATAAAGGCTAGTTCATAATAATATTATAATAATATATGGTTGTTTAGTAAAACCCGGTATTGCGTACAACACACGCTATCGAGAAAGGTCGCGATTGCATGTAATGCAAGACAAGTTAGGGTTGTGTCTTGTGCAAGAATCCTTTATTATTTCATATAACAGAATCCAACCATATTTTATTTATACATTGAATATAAATATATATACACTCAATGTTGCGTAGAATGACTATTATAAAACGAACTTAAAATTGTGTGTAACACAATCTAAGAATAGTGTTACGTATACTTCAAGCTAATACAGTGTGGCGTATAGCACATGATAATCTTGTTGTAGCATAAAACACATGACATAAAATAAATTAAAAAGAATACTTATCCTAAAATATTGGGTTGTAACATTTATCATTTAAAAGATATTATTACGATGAATCTGGGATCTTGTAATGATCATCATGGAATAAGAGGCGTGACATCAGCACATATGGATTTTGTGGGTGGATCAGATATTGTTTTCCTTCTAACAGATGGCCAAAAAATGGCTGGATGTGATTACCACCACTTTCAAGTGGAAAAATTGTTGAATTTAGGGTGTTTGGTATAGATCAATATTTGTGTGGAGAATATATAACATTATAGGAAAATCCTAACTTAAAGGCATGTATTGGGATAGAAAAGCACTATGTGTCACACTTGTCATGGTGGTTAGGGATTCAGGTGAGATAAATACCTCATGTCCCATGGGACACCCACAAGCAGTGTAACTCTATGCTTGTGACTCAGTGTATACCTTGGAAGTAAATATACTTGGGAATGACTAGGAACATTGGGTGTACATCAAACAAAACCATGTTACATGAACATGGCTCAAATGATATGGGAATGATCCTATGCTGGAAGAAACCCCAAGTATCAAAGTACACATGCATGGAAATTATTATGCAGCCATGACCCAGAGCATGGTTAAGACCCATAGTGCCTATGACACACCATGATGTCACATTACATTCATTTTAGGGATAGATGGTAAGAGATCAATGAACAAAATGGGACACAACACACCATAAGTGTTGGACCACATGCTATGTGGATCCCCTTATGTGCTATGTATCCTCATTTTTAGGGAACATATAAGTATTTAATCTCTTTAAAATAGACACATATATTTTACCATTAGTATAATATCATTCATGTTTGCCAATGCAGAATAAGATGGTAGACTTCAGGTGGATTTTGAAAAAAAAATACACTAATTTTTTTAGAGTGAGGCTTCCTTGAGAGATTCATGATTATAGAAATTATCAGAGAGAATCATCCAATAAATTATAGTGGAACTATATTTTTAGTTATGAAATTGGACCTTTATCTACCCATATTGTGGAACCCTCATACTTGGGAAGGCATGGGTCGTTTGTCAACCATTAGAATAGAAACCTCCACTTATATAAGGCATGTGTACTCTATCGACTGTTAGAGTAGAACCCTTGTTTAGATAAATGAAATGGTTACTCAAACATTATAGTGGAACACTCCTAATAGTTAGGGAATGTGTCCTATATGGACTATTATAGTGGAACCCTCTAATGGATATAGGGCATGGGTCCTCAACCATTAGAGTGGGACTCTCCTATAGGGTAGGTCATGGATCCTCCATCCAATATCAGAGTGGCACCCATCTCCATAGACAAATCATGGGTCCTCGACATTTAGAGTGACACCATCCTTCCATGAAAGGCATTGGACCCCTATCGACAATCAGGGAGGCACCCTTAAATGGAGATAATGCAAGGGTCTTTGCAGAGTAGAGTTCCACCATAGTGCTGTGTAGGGAAAGGGTATTCTATAGACCATCCAAGTATCACCCTCATAAGAAACCATGTAATGGGTCCTCTACACATTGATTGGAAACCACCTATGGTATCATGGCAGGGGTCCTCAGTTGAGATATTATCCACGTGACTATGCGCCACAATGTCTTAGTGTGGCTCAACATGAATGTTTCACTAGACAAACATGTGAGATGTTGGGCATTGTTGATATAACATTTATAGCTAATGGAATAATCTTTCATATGCTGATATATTATATAATAATACTCTTCCTATCACATTTGGGATTCTTTTATAACAATATATTGATGTTGATTGGTTTTCAATCGTCTCATTCTATAGGTTGAGATGCATATTCCTATGATGTCTCTCACTTCTCCCCATTCATATTTCAGTCTTTTCATACATTATATGTATATACTGAACCTGACATGGGATGTTACCAAATGTGTATTGTCTTATTCTAATGATGTATAGGTTGGTAGTGATGATAAATAATCATAGGGATACCCTGGTGAATGTGACCATCTATAGCGGTTGGTTCTCAGATATTTAAATCTATTATCTTTTAGCACTTCACTTTTCTAGTTTTTTCAGGTTAGTGCATCATTTTTGTATGGGCATATATTTTTCCGCTTATTATTTTTTGGATTTCACTCTTCTTATATTTTATTCCCCTTATCTTGTTACATAAAAGGTTGTTACTATATATTGTACTGTATTTAATTTTATTCATAGAAACTTCTATGTGGAGATGGTTGTGTGTGTGTGTACATTCATATAGACAATGTCCATTTATATTAGTTCTTTCCTATTGTTATAATTTCCAAGACCTAGCCAATGGAGGTGGGATTGGGGTAGTTGGGTCATGACATTGGGGATTCTCCTAGGTTTCTAGAGTATCTGATGAATGTTTTCCAAAAGGAGGTTATGAAACTACCACCTTGATGCAATGTCAATTTTATGGTAGTGTGATAGTATGGTGTGTCTTTGATGTATATGGATCCCTATAGGATGGAATCCATGGTGTTTCATAAGTAAAAGATATAATGGGTTTTTTTGATGTAAATGGGTTTCATTTGACCTAGTGTGTTAGTGTGGGGTTCTCCTGTACATTTCTCCAATGAGGAATATATTAGTATGAAGTTATGTATAAATGAAAATATGTTGCATTAGGTAACATTCTAGAATCATTACACATTTCCCTGGTTTGATGATATTTCAACATGCTGAGAGGAGTTAGTTGGTTCTTAAATATCAATATGCATTCTAGATATCCCCAGTTGAGAGAAAATTATAAGGATTTTTGGGATATAGTATTCAGATAAAGGTATGTAAAAACAGATTTTGTGTTCATGCCATTAAATATTATGAATTCATTGAATGTGTTGATTGGACTTATGAACTCCATGTTCAATGAGTTCCTAGACTGGTTCATCATTGTATTCATCAATGATATTATTACGTACTTGAATTTAGTTTATGATCATATATAGAATCTCATAGTTCTTTTGAAGGTCTATAAAAACCACCATATTTATAGGATTTTGTCTATGTGTGAGTTATAGATGTGATTGGTATGTTTTTATGGATAAAAGGCATCTTATAATGCTATGTAAGGATCCCCATCAATTGTTCAAGTTGATGTTTCATGGAAAACAACACACAATCTGGTAGAGGATCATAGTTTCCTTATTATCATGGGAAATTATTAGAGGTTTCAACACAATTTCTCTTGAGTTGTGACAACATTGATAGTGTTGACAAAAAAACCAAGATTTTGCGTAGATAGATTAGTTTCAACAATAATTTGGTAAAAAAAAGATAAATATTGTATGTACTATAGTGCATCTATTTCCATGGGAGGATATGTTGTTTGATGTTTTATGTGATTCATCTCGTCAGTTCTTGTGACGTATATCGATGAACCATATAGTGGTGATTTATTATTGGTTTTGGTAGTTACATCCTCCTGACTGTAACTATTCCATCAGTGATCTAGAGTTGGTGGAAGTAGTGTTAGCACTAAATTTGTTGAGAAATTACCTCAATAGATAATATTTTATTGTTTTCATAGACCACAAGTGTCTGGTATATGTTTTATCACAATCCGATCTGAATTAATAAAACCATTTGTGGATGTATATTATTTAGGATTACAATATTCAAAACTCTTATAGCTATATGTAAGGGTAATTCTTTTGTAGATGTGCTGATTTAGATAGTCATATAGGATGTGTCTTGAGATTCTATAGATGCTCGGAAAAGAACTAAAGAGATTGTATTGATTCATCTGGATGTTGGAGAGAGAAGTGGTTGAGGTTTTCTTTATAACATTAACATGGAGTCTTCCTTGATTTATTAGGTGTATTATTCTCAGTGGTGAGACTTATAAGAAGAGACTATGCATAATCATGTTGGACATGCTGGCCGTTATAAGGGATCATAAGATGATAGATGGAATTTGTGTTATTATTGGAGAAGATATCTATCCTGCAATTGATGTTAGAGTAAAATATATAAGTGTTTCGTATATCACAAATAGCTATATGTCATAGTATGACAAAGATATACCTTGGATTGAGGAGAAAACTTTGATGGTTAGGGATTAAATGGTCAATAAAGGAGTTTGTGGGAAGATGTCTTCTTTTTCTGCTAGTGAAATCAGAGCACCAAGTTCCAAGAGTTTTATTGTAGTTATTGGATGTTAATGAGTGTACATGGGAGGAAGTATGGATGTATTTTTACATATGGTTACCCTTATTTTATGGGTTTTTTGGTGCGGATTGGGTGATAGTGGATCAACTAAAGAAATCTGATCAAATTCTAGTGATATGTGAGTCATGTTTCATGGTTTATTTGGTGAGGGCATAAATGGATTATATGGCTAGGATTAATAAGGTAATTTTTACCATCATTTAGGATTAGGATCCTCATTTTAAGTCACATGTATTGATGGTTTTGCAACATGCTTTTGGCTCCCACTTGTTTCTTATAAATGATATTCACCCTTGGTCAAATTGGATGATAGAGAGAACCATCTATAAACATGAGGATATGATGTGGGCATGTATCTTTGTCTTTTTCAGATCTTGGGTATGAAAAATGTCCCTAGTCATGTTTTCGTACAGAAATGTCTATAAATCATCCATTTTAGTGGATTAAATTTACTAATTTTACCAGGGACTGGGTTATTTTCTATTGTGCAGGTCGGCAGTTAGAGAGTTAGTAGTTCTTTGTCCTAATTCCATGCAAAGCACAACTGCGAAGAACCAGTTGAATCTATTAAAAAATGAGGGTGTTGCATGAATTTTACAAGGAATATACTAATCATAGGAAGAGGCCACTAGAGCTTTAGGTTTTATACCATTTGTAAGTGATAGAATCCCCTCGGTGTGGGAAGTGGAGCTTTGGAAGGGGGAGTAAACAATAATCAAGGATTGTTGGATCCTTTGAGGGGTAGGGATGTGTTGGTCAGGTGATGTATCAATTATAATTCCCACCAATGTTGGATAATATCCATGAAATATTCCATGGTTACTAAATTATATATTATCTTAATAACGAATACCAAGTTATTTATTGTGGAGTTATGGATATCAAAGAATATATGATGTTTTTGAAGCAGCTAGTAGATATCAGTGATCATCAAGAGAAGGTGATGAATGATAGAACCATTCACTAGGTCTGTGTTTTATGAAAGCATGGCGTCCTCAAGTAGAGTTATTAGCAGTGATAGAAGCAGATGTGTCCCCCATACATAAAGATATTATTAGTTTTTCTAAGTTTTTAGATTCTTATAATGTGATTACCAGAACATAAATCATTATGATATATGTTGTTTTCCTTGATGGGTGTTGTAGGATAAAATCTATGACATATGGATAAGGGAGTACATGATTCTTAATAGAGACACATTAAAAAAGATGTTATTAAACTCATGTAGGTGTGTCAGTTCCTCCCACATAAGATAGTATCTTCACTTGGACAATGTAACTTTTGGATTTATATGTTCAAGTTATTGTGGTCTGTTGGTTATGATTGTTTTTAGTATCGGTTATATTTATGTTAAATGGTTATGCATGTGGTTGTGTTTTGTATAGTGTCTTATGTCCATAATTGAATGTTTTGGTGATTTTATTTGCGTATAGATGAGGTTGTACGAGATGTAATGTTGTTGTTCATTTAGAAATGTTTTGATAGTGGTAGCATTGAGGAGTAATGAGATCATTGAGGGGTATGATGTGGGGTAGTGGTTGAGACCTATTTTTTATTCTGTAATTGTTTCTAATTATCAAAAAAGATGAATAATTTGAGAGGTATCTAATGTAATCATGTATTTCTTCATGGTTGGTTATATGGCTACTTTTAGGTGATGGGATGGGTTTTAGGGGAGGCTTGTGGATGTTTTGTTGTTCTTGGAGGAGGCCTATAGTGTGATCAGAGATGTTGGCTCTTAAAAATATGTGGACAGTATGAATAAAAATAATGTAATTTTTAAATGATGTGAAATTAATCTTTACAAATTATTAACGATGTTTCCTTGGGTGTTATGTAACTTTTAATAAAATTAGGATTTAATAGTTGAGGAAACAATTTTTTTGAGGTGTTATAAAACCATAATTTACGTGGAATGTAAAGGGTACAATACATGTAAATCCAATGTTTAGTGTGGAAATAAATTTTGGGGTGCTAGTTTTTTACCTCAAACGATATTCCCATATCATTTCCAAGACACCCAGCATATCTCCCCTAACCGCATTGGGATTCCTTCATCAGAGATTGATCTTTAGTTTCCTACGTTTTATCTATAGAGCATTATTATCAATATCTCATGAGTTTAATTCCATAATTATACAAGGATTATTTGTTGTGATGTTTCTATGATATGAGTTGTCAGTTGGGATAAATTTTGTGGATCATCGTGCGCAGTTTAGGTTGATATGTGAGTTCTTTTTGCGATAATGGCTTCAGGGAAATTTGTTCTTCTCTCAATAGTGCTCGGTAAGATATGACGATTCTTTGAGGTAATGGATCCTCAATATCACTCATTTTGATAATATTTATTAGATCTTCATTATTTTTCTTATCTTTGGGTATATAGTAAAGGTTGATATAATCATATAATTATTTGGAATGTCTAAAATTGATGGAGGAGTTATCACATGATTTATGTACTCATAATTTTTTTAGATTATTATGCATTCATATTTCCAATTAAATAAATAACAACTACTGGAATCATTTCATGAATTGTACTTGTTATGATGGGATTACCCTTCCTATGTTATATTGTTATCTCACATGAATAAAATATTAAAGAATGTATATTTAGCTAATAATTTGTTTCTCCTGGACAACTAGTTTGTGTGATAATACCCATTCTAAAAAAGAAGACATTGGATAATTCCCTTAAGTAAATTTGGAATCATTAATGAGTGTTTTGATGTGTGATTGTGATTGTTTTGTTTCCCAACATGTTTTGGGATGCTGTACAATGATGGATATGACTAGTTCGGATGTGAGATCTGTGGGGAACTAATGCAGTTTTTGGTTGGCATGGATGTGATGTGGAATACTGGTTGTGGTGTAGAGGTTGTGGTGCATAGTTTATGTTGTAGTTGTTTTTGAATAGAGGTTATGGTGTAGAGGATGTGGTGTAGTGTTTGTGGTTCATAGAGTGTTGAATCTTGGTTATGGCACAATGGTTGTGGAATAGAGATTGTGGTGTAGTGGTTGTGGTGTCACGGATGTGGCATAGTGGTTTTGGTGTATAGGTTGTCGTGCAGAGGTTGTGGTGTAGATGTTTTGGAAAACATTTTGTTTTGTAATGGTTGTGGAATATTAGTTGTTACCCTGTGAAGTGTTATAAAGTGATGTCTTGGGCTTGGTGATATGATG
Source organism: Viscum album (assembly GCA_963277665.1). Lineage (NCBI taxonomy): Eukaryota > Viridiplantae > Streptophyta > Magnoliopsida > Santalales > Viscaceae > Viscum > Viscum album. The sequence continues at coordinate 48,703,388 of OY728148.1, forward strand.
ATGATGGTAGATGCATGGTGATAAGGTGGTGGTTATTTGTGTTGGGATGGTTGTGTAGTGTGGTTATGTTAGTTTCCTAGGTCATGAAGAATAATGTATGATGATGAATTAAATGAAGAAATTAAAGGGTTTCAAATTGAATATAATGGGATGGAATTTGGTTTTTTGTCAACAGAATAATGAATAATTGTGGTGAAACAAGTATGTTGAATTTGGAAAGTATTGTTTTTATTTTTTTGTGATTGTTTGGTGATACATGTTGTGGTGTAAGTAGTTGGGAATGTTTTTATGTGTTATTTTGTGCTGATGTTGTGAGTGTTAGTGTTATTGAGGTGAACCATTAGTTTTGGTATTTTCCCTTATTTATATATCTTTTATATTTTATTTTCATACATTCTCACCTGAGATGGATATCCTTGACAATGCTCAGAGGTGACTAGTTTTGGGTGTTTAACCAAATTTCAAGAATGGTAGTGATATATATTGCTATCTAACCCATCTCCACAAGTCTTCTTTTACCCATGTTTTTTTATACTAGGTTTCTGTGGGCGAGATGTGATGTGTTATCCAATATTTATATAGATGATACATGATGTGGTTGTGATGTGACATTTGGTGGGGGTCATGTATGGAATGATGAGGGAATAATGATGATTTCCTTTACATTCGTGATAAGCTAGTGCTCGGTTATAGATGTGATATGTGTTCAAGGTAACTATGGGTGGGTTGAGATGTGATGTGTAGCCAAAATGGTTGTTGTTTGTATGTGATGTGATGTGAATAGATGTTGTTTGTGGGTAATGAGTGAGATCAGATGATGTTTGGTGTTGGGGTGCGAGAGTGGAAAATTATCTAGGAATAGGTAGTCAGTTTCCTTGCATTGTAATGATCTAAATTTTATATTATCATATTTGATGCATGATTTGGTGAGCAATCCCTGATGAGTTTGGGTTTGTTTAGATGACATGTATAGGTTCTGTTTTTGTTCTAGTGTTTGTTAGAACATTATCATTCTCTTTTCACATGTTCACATGAGGAATTTCTTATGTCCATATTAGGTATACCTATCGCACCCACTGTATGTATATAAACTATTTTTAGGTTTCAAGGAGGACATTGGTGATTGAGATGTACCTTAGCATCTATTTTTGGGTTCCTTACATCTATCGGAAATTATGGTATTTACAGAATATTCTTTTATATTTACCATCTTTATTTATTTGTGAATTGTGGGATGGTTTTTGATTTACCTTTTTGCTGTTTGAAAGAGGTGTTTGGTGATTATTGACCAAAACTCTCGATCATATTTCATCTTTATTGGGTAATTCCTCACATACAATGACATTTTTAAACACTTGGTTCTATTCCCCAAACTAGGGTCTACAGTAGGTAGGACTCGATGGTCATTATCTCTATATATTTTTTTGGGGAAAGTTTTTTGACATGTTGTTATGAAATGGAATTTTCATATTTCGAAGGTAACATTTTCTAAAATCTCAAAAAATGGTTCCCTTAAAAATTAATAACATTTTACAAACACTATTCTAACTGAAATATATTTTTCTAATGTAATTACCCACCTTATTTTTCTAGGTGACCAATATAATTTCATTATCTTTTAGAGGAATGATCCATCACTACCTTCGCCTTGCATAATAATTCACAATGTATGATATTTAAATTTGACACAGTGTGATTCCTTTATGAATACCATATTTTTTTTCATTTTATTGATGGGTGTTCAACTAGATTCCATACATATATTTACTTGATGAAATTATTCCCTTATTTTTTTTTACAATTTATCGATAATTTGTAAATAATAAATTATTTATTATCTCTATTGAATGGTATTTACGTATAATGTTACATGATGTCATTGGATACCAAATTATTTTCATTGGGATTATTATTTTATGATTAATTATGGTATTGTAAATGATATACATATTTAAATCCATATAAAACCCTTGTTATTTCCATTGGTTCATTTACCTGTGTTGAATGTAACCCATTATCATTCACTACGTTCATTATACTATAAAAGTTGGGTATCATTTTATTGTTATGTTTTAGAAAAAATAATTTTTTTGTTCATTATGATGTGATAAGTGATTGATTTCAAGTGACACTAACATGGATTATTATAATTGATATCCCATATCTCCCCCATATTAATTACTTGAATGTTTATATCTCAAAACATAAATATTCTTGCATACATTTTAGTTGCTTATAGGATAAAGAAATGATAGTGTTTCTCATGAATGTATTTTTCCATTCATTAATGTTTCTTCCAAATTTTATATAAGATTCATATTTTTATTATTATTCTCATGACTATGTTTATCTATAATTTATCAAGTCTATTTATTCATGTTTCGACACTCATGTATTTTTCCATTTGTTATGCCAAGTCATATTCTATTTTTATCGTCAATGTATTTTCCCTTATAAATTTTCTTATATATATATATAGATTATACAAATATTAAAATATTTTGTTTATAATGATATTTATTTTTATAAGTTATTATGATGTTCTAGAGAGATTTCACTCGAAAGTAACAAAACCCAAGGGTGATATGACCACAAACAGACATCCCCGTACATCAGAGGATGCTAACTATCAGTGAGGGTCTGAAGGCTATACAATGGGGAGACTATACCCTTTTGATCAGTATTAAATATAGAATAGGATTAAATAACATTAAATAAATATAAATGGATAATAATAAATAAATTAGGTTAACACTAATTCGTAATTATCCATACAACACTTTATGAGATAGAGGTATCAAAAAAGAGTACATAGATTATGCAGTACTAGTACATAGCTAGATGAAAATAAACAGATTTTCAGAACACCTAACTCTTGATGGAAGTATGAGAACATGATTATTCCATTGACACCATTCCATGTACTAGACCCATAAAAGTAATAGAAAAACACCTATAAAATTCCCATCATACATCCATGACATCGTATTAAGTACAAAATGGAATCCTGAATATGGTGTTATAAGAACTTAGTAGGAAAACTCCAATACAGTCTAATTCATTCTATTTCACGAATATAAAAAATTTATATGTCCAATATATAAATATGGAATGAGGTATGGGGATGTGTGATATCTAATACCACCTACATAGTCCTATATCATAATATCTCTAATCTCACCAATAATAATGTTGTCATATGAACCCTGACTATATGGGCTAAAATCCAATAGTAACTATCAAGGTGAAAAAAAGGAATGGGTTAGGGAATTCCTACATATTAGAAGAAAATGAATCTAAATAGTACTCCTTGATAATATATGTATGGAACATTATATCCAATCCATGGTGACCAAGCCACAATGTATAGCTCTAGAGTAGAATCTAACTGACAATCTCGTATAATTTCACTTTCTTAAAAAGGAGCATATTGATATCGAGGTGTAATTATAGTGATATTTCAGTATATGTTTTATTGGAATCATATAAGATAATCCAATATTTTTTTGTCTATGGAAATCAAGAATAATATGGTATATTATCTTCGGTATTCTAATTTTTCAAGTATTGTTTGGTGAATCATCGATGTGAGGCTGAAGAATCGACGAATATATGGCACAGAATATATTTAAGGGGTGATTACACCGTATAATTCAATTCAAGAAATCCTTTGAATTCTATCAGATTGACACATGTAATTTGAAACTATAATCCATGTGTTACATATGGAAGGCCTCAATTATCCTTATAACAAGTCTCATAATATTATCACATCCCTGATGAAAAAAATTCTCACTGAGAGAATGAAAAATTAATAAAACTATTCCGAAAAAATGGATTGAGGCCATACATTAAAAAAAAATACAAGGCATTTTGTTCTTAATTTCCACATTTGATTTAATATTTCTATTTCACAATTATGTTATTTAAATAAAACTACCACAAATTTCAAATAGTACTATTATAGTTTACGTTTATAAATTCATCATTTAGAATCCAAATTCTTCATTATAATGGCCAACTGAACCATAGGATTTTTGTGGCTTTTATCTCATTACTTTCCATTCAGTCACACACTAATATGTAAAGGTAATACTGTTTCTGGATTGGTGTTGTATTTTGAGACCCCACAAAAATGATTATTTTTATATAGTAAAACAAGTACATCAAGTTCAAATATTTTATTTCACATCAAATGTAATTATGGTTCAACACATTTAATTAGCGGCTCATTTAATAGTGTAGCTAACAATCTTAGAGAATGAGGTTATTTACACCTAGGATCATGGGGGTAGTTTCCTTTGTTGGGGAACACCTAAAGTCTCTAAAAATATTTATTAGGAAATTATTTAAAATCATTCACCCCATATATGATTCATTTAGTATGTTAATTTAATTGAGAAACGTGTTCATGATCCAAATTAATTAAATACTCTCATATAGAGGGAAATTATATATAAGGTTCAGATTTTAACAAAACAAATTCTATAATTATTATTAGGATGTAAAATAACCTTTGACTATACATAATTCTAGGATCGACTAAAAATGATGGGGACTACATAATATGTATGAAATTATTTAGGTGAACTAAGATGAATACATTTTAATTTTTAAACTAATCAATGTTAATGTAGGGTTGTCATCATGATTAAAAACATATATGTTTTAAAAAGAAAATTAACTCATAAAGGTAAGTAACATAGACCACCTAACTTATACTTAAGAAGCATAACTAATATGATATCATCTATTTATTCAAGATAAAATGAAAGAAAATGATAAACTAGAAAAAGAACATAGAAAATAGGTAATAATAGAAACAAAATGTCTGAGAAAATCAAAATGATAAATAAATAAGGAAACAATGTTAGAAACAATGAAACCTTACCATATGATTTCTATTGACATACACAGAAATTGATTCCATACTTAGATGGAGGGGATCCCTTCATCAGAGTAGATAAGGGCGATGTGACCTTTGGGAGGGGTTTCTAGAGTGAAATGGGAATCCAAATAGGGTAAAATGGGTTTAAAATCATTATTGTAAAATATGTAAATTCAAAATTATTATGGTTTCACATGATTTATCCACATATCATGGAAAACCATATACCATACATGTAGACCTACTATATAAAATCATCTTGATCTTGGAAGGATATATTGCATAGTTTGAAAACCTTATTCTAATAGTTTTGATCCCCATGAACTTCTATTGAAATCCTCAATGTATAATATGCCTCATTAATGGTGTAAATAAAGTTTTTGACTTTTAAAAAGGGAGAACACTTAGGGTGAAGGGTTATCAATAACCATGCACAAACCGATCACCATATAATTAATTTCTAAAAACCCTATGAATTATTCCTAAAGATAAAAAAGAAATACCCAAAAACCAAGAACACCACTTGATAGACATGCCTTATCCAATATCTCCCCTATATAAAATTTGGACTCATAGAATTTAATTTTGAATTTAAGTTTTAAAAATAACCCATCTATCAGATTGAAAACTAAGAAATCATTTTGAACTATTTTTTCATACATGCATGATATCTTACAATCTCCAAACCGTAGCACTTCTTATCTCTAATTGTTCATGTTGGAAATCCAAAAACAACACCTGACCTATGCTATTCATCCCAACATATTCAAATATCATTGTTACATTTCAAATCTCTAAAATACATCCAATTATAGCTTAAAAAGCACTGTATTTCTTTAATCCTAGATGATAGTCATATTACTCATTAGACATTATGACGACTCCTAACATATCTCATTTTCTTAATGACACATTTTTCATCTTATAATTTATATTTTCATCTTATGGTGCTACCCCAAATAGTGATTAGATCACAATGCATGTTCACAACCATAATGACTCAAATTATAATATTTTCTAGAAAAATATTTTCCTTTGTGGTCCACCACCCCTCATAGTATATTTTAAATTATACCATAAATAAAAACGCATGAAAGTGCTATCCACCTAGATATATCTATATGTTTTGTAATCCTAATCCAAAAAGATATTTCCTCATCACCGAAGCAATAAAATTAACATTCCAACTATTCCATATAATGAATGAAAACCTCAATACATGGTCTACTATAGTTTGGGGACAATCCCAATGTGCTTCTAAGAACACTACATCAAATCCCATAAACAATAGATGGTCATAATTCCATTGTCTTATTTAGAATAGTATTTGTCGACATCCTCTGCAAATGAATCATTAAATCAATGTAATATGATACACTCATCTCCTAAGGAATCATATATTTTTTCCAAGAACACATTATGTAATATCTATAAATATCTGGTGAAATATAATGGTAAAAATATCATCGGACAACTATAAACCTTAATATGCCATGATAAATATCATTCCACATATATCCCCATGAGAATTACAACATTGTATATCCCAACCAATTCAATATTGATAGGGAAAAACTCTACTCATTTATTATAAAAGGTCTCACACCAATGATAACATGAATATTTCTAAAATAAAAGTTAAACAGTAAAACAACTACCACCCCTTAAAACCCGATTATTTTCTATTAAATAGTCTTAATGGATCCAAAATATGGTTCATACCGAAATATTTATTTTCAATACATAATATTGGATTGAAAAAGTGCTCTTTGCTGACCATATTCAATTGTACAATAAAATCAAATTTAAACCCCAATAGGTCAACCTATTTAATGGGCATCAATATCAATAGTTTACACCTTATTTAAAAGACATTTTAAATAATCTTAGATGGAAAATAATCCCATGATTGGATACATGATCCCATTTAACTCATTGAAAAACTCATTTAGTGTTTCCATGATTGGATACACAATCAATAATTTTTCAATCATGCTTCATTTCCAGCACTAATTCTCCACTAATATGTCACAAATATAAGATCAAATGTGCACCATTATTATGAATCTAACTTATAGACTTGACTAAAATTGATAAATTCATGATAACCATTACATCTGTAACAATTCATGCTTTTTATTTTAATCCTTTTATTTTTTTATATACCTCGATGGGGTTTCCAATGGAATTGGTCAGTTTTTGTTGTTGTGACATGACCCTAGATATAATATATTAAAATTATTAATATATATTACATTGTACTAATGCACATATTTTTGGAATTAATTGTTTCTTATTTATTGAGATGTCATATCATAATTTGGAGAATATCGTTCTTTCTGTAATGTGGGGATTACCCTCAATACAATATATGGATGGGAAGCATTGGATGTTCTCAAGATGGAAGAAGTTATTGGGGGAATTAATTAAATTGTAATAATTTAATTATTTATTGTACTAGGTATATTATACACTCTCCACATATATAAATAAATTATTATGAAAAATATTCATGGCTATCCTTATAACCCTCAGAGATTAGAGAGGAGGAAGTGTGATCCATGGGTGTTTATGGCTCAATACATGGATGGATGATAATCTATCAAAGAGAATCAAGGAAACCTGAAAAATTTAGAGGGATGTACACATTGACAACTAGAATAAATTTTCTTCATCACTAATTGATCTATTCATGACATAGGGAATAATATTTTTTTTCATTTATACATATTATTTTTAATTTCAATTCTTGTATTTTCTATCTTCATTATTTTTTTCCAGACTTTCATTCATCATATTATTCATTAAATTATATTATATTCATTGACCTATTATCTGTATTTTTCATTTCTTTATTGTCGTTTTTTGTTTCTATGATTTTTTATCTTTAGATGATATTTCATCCACAACCATTGATCAAACCTTGTTCTTGTTCTTATTCAAACCACTTTAATTAACATTTTTCATCATCATCCCATGGGGTCATGAATCGTCCTTTTCAGCACATAATTGATCTTCAACAAATTTAACCTTTAGGTAGAAGCAGTTGTTGTAGTAATAGTATGTTTCAAATATATATGTACCAAATTACTTACCTTGAGACATTCATATTTTTAGGTATTTTTTCTATAATTTGGCCAATATTGTTGATGATTAAAAATGGGATAATGAAATAATAATTTACCTAAGATAATTATTTTAATTAAATAAAGTATATCCAAAATAATATGGAAATAAAATAATAAAATTAGTTGGGTCAATCCAATTTTCATTCTAAGAAAATAAAGGATGTAAAATTTTTAATATAAAGGTCATCATAATAGTTCAAGAAGTTTCCAATAAATGAGATTAGACCCCAAAATATTCACCAATGTAATCCCAATTTAATTACAAGGATAACAAAACATTAATTTAGAGGATGAATTTATTGTTTACTCTAAGTAATTGGTTCACAGTAGCACTGAAAATATGTTATCATTGAAATTGGAGATGATGAAGAAAAAATGAGACAATGAATTGAATTCATAAAATAATGAAATAATTATAAAATATAAGAACATTAAATAAATTCTAATAGTGCCCTATGAAATTAAAAATATTTGAACAAAAATATTTTTATTATTTTATTTATGTTATTCACTCAATGGAAATAGGGAATCATCTTAATGAAGAAGGATTAAATATTAGAAAACAAACAAATAATGATCACCCCGCCATTGTGTGATAAATTTATCACTTTGATGTATAATTAAATTTTTTAAAAAAATTAAATGTTATCACCATGAACAAAAAATAATAGAAAGTGAGATGTAGAATAATATTTATCAAGATGATAAGGGAAATTAAAACAACATACATGTGAATGATAGACATAATGCATAAAAAACATAACATAAAAGTACAATGAAATCATTCACTAGATCATCAAAATCCATCACTCAAACTACCTAAAATAGGTATTTTGGGAGCCTTGGGTTGGTAATGCCTTAGTAAAAGTCTTCCTAGTTGATTATGGTAGGAATAGGTTAGTGGGATGTTTGAGGAATTTGGGCTTTTACACACTGGAACAAAAATAAAATCAATATTTCATGCCTCTAACTGATGTTTCTAAATTAGATTCTTTATGGAGAATTTGGATGATTCATAGAAGAAGAAATTGAATCACTATATGTCCCCTAATAGACATTAAATTAGATTGTAATTAGATATTTTATGAGATATAAGAGAAATGGTGTGATGTTTATCTGAGCTATATAATCTAGCCTAGAATTTCATATTCAATTTGGGTCCCCTAGAAATCCATAAAAAATCAAAATTATCTCTATCCAATATTGAATGAAATTTTTCCTTGGATTTACTCTACCTATAGTCTATATTTTAGAAAAATTATACATGTATATTGGCTGCTAAGATCATTTTATTGGGATGTTATCCATTTCATTTCACCTAGAATATTCTTGGTTCAAGGCCCACATTGGTCTTCATCTCAATTGAGTCATTAGTAGCTTTATAAGGATATATTGTTCTTTATATCATGGGATCTGTCAAAATTAAATATGAATATATAATCATTAACATTGGATTTTTTAATAGGTGTTCAAATAGGTTACATGTAATAGTGAATTTAATGAATTAATTACAAAAATGTTAGGAAAAAAAGTTCAATTTGTAAAATTAACTAGTAATTTTATTTATTAAAAACAAATCACATGAATATTATAATACAAAAAAAATATTAGCTTCTTTAGGGGATAATCACACAACCAACTTTATTTTTTCATATCTTATGAAAAAATTATCTAAAAAATATGAAATTCAATTCCCCTTTCCAAAATGTTTTTACATACAATTATTTCCAAATGTGGTCGAACCAAAACATTATGAAAACCATAAAAATAATTTAACGCATGATATATTTCAAAGAATATACAATTCATTATCACATTACCCTTTCAAATCAAATTGAAAATTTCTTAAAATTTCCATTCCATATAATGATCTATTTTTTATCCCAATAGATAAGAGGGTTCATTTTTTTTCAAGGAGGAAGGAGATAGAAGTGCTAGATGGAATAAAATTTCAATATTAAGATGAGTATTAATTTTTTTTTGTTTTTTTTTCATTTTTTCTATGGTAATTTAGATTTCACTCAATCATGTAAATCTTGTAGAAAAATATTTCTAATAACTCAAAGGATCAAAGACCACAGGGAACCATGTAAAGCTCACATACTCGGGTTTCATCTCAAGTTAACACAATCAATAAAAATTACAATTACAAAATATAGATATAATATTCCAAAATATATACTAGAATACTATTGAGTTATTATGGACAAAAATTTAATGCATAACATTAGGTTAATCCTTTTCTTTACTCACAATTTAATTTTTGAATAGTTTTTTGGAATACTCATGTTAAAATAAAATTGACATACAAACCTATTCCATTTATTATGGAAACCATAAAACTCAATATAATACCTCATAATTAAAATAATATGCATTGTGATTTTTATTAATAAATAGATGAAAATATAAAGTTTTAAATATAACATTATACAACCACATATTCCAAAATCAATGATCAAGAGCATATACATGGATTGAACTCAGAATTGAGGAATGATTTTTTTATTTAATATTCATTTTCAATTTCTATAATTAGTATTATCATGTTCAATATTAAATAATTCATTCCTTATATAAACTCATATTTTTTTTATTTCAATTATTTTTTTGAAATATTTATTTTTTTAGGATCATGAAAATAGTTTTTTTTGTTTCACCCCTAACATAGAATAGCATTGTCCATAGAATTTATTGAAAATAAAATTTATATATTAGTGGTGGTAAAGTGTAGGAGATACAAAATTAAAATTTTAAAATGGGTTATGGAATAGTGCCATGTGGTGGTATACTGATGATTCCCTTTTCAGAACAAATTGATCCTTTGATCTCCATATAACTCATTGACTCTCCCTAGTGGATAGTATAAAGGTTGGGAATTTCTGGATGTAGGTTATTTTTATGAAGAAAATATCATTAAACTAAAAATCCTTGAATTTTCACAAAAAACAAAATTTAAAACCATGGAAACTATTAGAGTATTACATAACTAAAACTTAATAATGAAGAAAAGGAAAGGGAAAAAATTGTACATTTTTATTTCATAATTCCAATCACTATTTCAATATATAGGTAAAAGATTGGATTCCACCTAGAATGTGATTTGTTTAATGTTGTTATCATGAAAATAACACACCATCTTACCCAATAACAATTTTTAGAATATTAACAATTATATTATTCTCGACTTCCATTAGATCAGGATTGGGTCTTAACGGTTATGGTGGGACTTTTTGGAAACTAATTTAATAAAATACATTTAGGAACCTGTGTTGGGATAATCCAATGAATATCAAAAAGGGTCTATCATATTTTTTAATATTTTTTATTATATCCAAGATAATTTTATTATCATTATATTTCAGATATGATGAATTGAAAATTAAATGTTTTTCTATTATCCTTTATAATGGAATACTTTGGATTTTAAGGGTTGACCTTGAGTTTGATATTAGGATAGATAACACTTCCACACATAGGTTGATATATTTAATCTCTCCCAATTTAATTTTCTAAATTTCTTAATAGAATTATGTTCATTTGAAAAGAAGATTCAACCACAAAATTTGAAATATTAGATTCTTGAATGGGTATGGACTCAAATTTTTTTATTTATCATAATTGTTCAAGGATTAGATTTTTTGAAGAACAACCAATGGTTATATAATATGGACTCTCAATCCATAATTTCAAATAACACTTTGGTGAATAAATGAAATCAAATTCTTTTTATTTTAATAACCCTTTAATAATTACTTGATTCAACTCAACAATCCCGAATCATAATGGTCATTCATTAGAATATTCCTGAGATGTTTGTGGTAAAATAGAGAAATTACATAATGTTATGGAAGGGAAAGTTAGTGTAGGGATTGGATCCTGACAAGTTTTAATAAATTATTTACCTAATCTCAATGATGAAACCTTAGAATTTATTATATCCAATTGATTACACATTTTATCAATAACTTTATAAGGACTAGAATTGGTATGACATTGAATGTCATGGACTTCCCAATATTGATATCATATTTCATCCTTGAGTGTAATGGAAATTTATCCTTTAAACACTCAATATCCCAAGGAGTATGTATCTCACTAGGTATGTCATAAATATTCATGGATTGATCATTGAAATTCAATAAGTTTGGGGATTCCCAATATTTATTTTCAATTTTATTCCAACTATGGTATATTAAGGGGTAATTTTGAAGATACTCCATTAGAGTATACTAAAATTTGGACTTCTAATTATTAACCCTTATAATGAAAAAAGTTTAATAGACAAAATATATAGTTGTGTGAATAGAGAATTTGTGGTGAGAAAAAGATACTAGTGTAAAATATTACTTTCATTGGTCCCTTAAATTGATGAAAAAATTGTAACACTCAAATGTACACTACAAGAATATGTGGTTGTTTTAGAATTAGTAGTGGTCAACTATAGAGTTACTGAAGAAGTAACCTTGAGTCACTCAGATTTGTTAGGGATTTTGGATATAAAGTGGACAACTTTGGGGTTAATTAAAATTGATATACTAGAATACTAATTTACCTAAGAAAATGATTTTAATTGATGAAAGAAAACTTGATTAATTTTTTGAAATAAAATAATCATAGTGGATGCGATGATTCTAGGATATTGTTAACAGTACAATGGAAATAATTTGTTTCTTACATATTTCATATCAATAGTTCAAGAAGTATCATTAAATAAAATAAACCCCCAAAATCATGCACCAATTTCATCCCTAAAAAATTACAAGAATAAAAAAAATTCATTTATGGTGTGATTTTATCGAGCACTCTGAGGAATTGGATTGTACTATCGCTCAAAATATGTCATCATAAAAATTGGTGAAGATGAAGAAGAAAATAAGTCATTGAATTAAACCATCAAAATAATGATCTAATTTAATAGTATTAGAATATAAAATAAAATCCAATCTTTCCCCATGAAACTCTCTAGATTCAACCCACAACTGGTTTATTCTTCCTTTGATTCTATTCACTCAATGGAATGAGGAAGTCAACTTAAGGAAGTGTGATTGATGAAGGGGAAAAAATCAATATGCTACATTGTTTCAAGGATTTCTCTCATAACTGTGTGAATAAATTCACACCTTAATTAATAAGAATTAATATGTTAATGAAAATTTTAAAAAAGAAAAGCAGAAGAAGAAGTTTTATAAATAATATTTTGGGAACTAGAATAACGTACATGTGAAAGAAAATCATAATGAATCAAAATCGATAAATAATAGTATAATGAAAAAATACATTAAATCCTCCAAATATTTCACCACTATTGCCTTAAATAGTAATATTATATGCCTTGTAACATTCCTTCAATAATATTTGTCTTTAGACAAGATTATTGTAGTCCTAGGGTGGTAGAAATTTTGTGGAATTAAGATATTTCTACCCATGACATGAAATGGAAGCTAGTTTGTGTGCCATTGACAGTGTTTTCTATTTGTGATTCTAGATTGCCTAATTTCTGTGGAATATAAAATAAAAAATTATTATCTAGATATCACCTAACAAACTACAAAACTTCTATTTTATTCTTTATATTTGATTCAATATAAGACTGAAATATTGGGATTTGTTTCAGGGAAATAGAATCTGGCCAATAATTTCCACATCAACGTGGGAATACTAAAACTCCATTAAAACAAAATAAATTGTTCTTGAAATTTTTAATGAAGTCTTACCTATGATGGAATCTATATATGTTTAAAATTTTAGAAATATTGGGCTTGTAACTTGTCAGTTATATTTATTCTAATTGCATGTTGTCTAGTTCACTTCCCCCAAAATGTCCATTGATCAAGGACCACTTTTTTTTTATCTTCATAATTGATTCTTTAGTAGCTCCAAGTGGATAGAAAGTTCCATATAGATTAGGAGACATGAAAATGAAATATGAAAACAAAATCCATAAAATATGTTATTTTAGGATTTGTTCAAAAATATACCATGTAATATTTCATTTTAAGAATGAATTAGAAACATGTTAAGGAAAGCAGTTCATATTATAAAATGAACTAGTAAAATTGTTTTTTAAAATTGAATCACATGAATATTATAATTTAAATGACCAATAGTATCCCCTTTCAAGGTATAATCATGAATCTTGTGTTATCTAACACCATGATTCAAAATATATTTGTAAATCACATAGATATTAGTGAATAAATGTTGGAACCCGATAAATTTATAGGATGTGGGTGATGTGTTGATTGATAAAAACCCAAAATAGTGATATAAAGAACTTCTCACCTAAATTTAATCTCATTTTCATACCACTGGAGGATGATAAATGATTATTAGAGTAAACAACCTTCTAATACAGCTATTTTGGTGAAACCGAATAAGGGATTATAGTTAATGAATCACAACACATGGAATCTAAGTAAAGAAAATAGCTACTTTCTTTGAAAATCCTGAGTACAAGTCATTTAATCGAGAGTAACACATCTTTAATACATTATAAACTCATGAAAAAATATTTTTCTGACTAAGTTATGTATCCCATGCCATGCCATAACACCTTCATTCCATGTGACACTACTCTGTTATCAAATCTGTATTCCAAAGGAAGACACCCCATATCCTAGGTAGATAGACACATTGGGTATCACAAGTAGGGATACACTATGTAAGTGTATTAAGATATCTGATCTAGAAATTGAGATAACATGTTGAAATGAAAATGTGGAAAGACACACTGTGTACCCCTAGAGACACTCCATGTGGAGCCACATTAATAGATAACAAATGTCCCAAGGAAGTCAGTCCCATGTGATCTGGTGGAGTCATACATTATGTCACCCAATATATATATCATGTACCTTCCATAGTAGTTTTACCCTTTGTATGACTTACTTATGGGATTATATATGGGCCCATGTATAGCCTTTCCTAATTAATTTCCTAGGTAGGATGAAATGGTGTCTTTCTAGGAATAAGTGACAGGAAGTGTGGTACTTACATCATGACCCTTCTTTAGGAATGTAGTTTTAGAAAACCCTTGAATTACATAGGTTTTAGGTCATATATCTATTGAGTGTTTCTCCCCTTTATTGAGATACAGTAGTGAGTGGGTCCTCCATTTATGATTTAACACCACTGGATGTTCAACATAGTGGAAAGGCTTTGGTCATTCATATTCATTCTTAAATTGTTATAGGTGACTCCTTATTGAGATATAAGACCACTAAATCTATAAGCATACTCTTCATTCCTATCCTTCTAGGATGATAGAGATCCTCATACTTCTCTTTAGTTGGGTTTCTTTGACCATATCTGATGATGTGTTTTCCCCTTTATTTCAATAGTTTGACAAAATAATTTTTATTCACTTTCTTATCACTATGATTTTGGGGTTTCCAATAGGGTATTTTTGTACTCACCCATACATGGGTTATTCTTTCAAATGCCATGTATTATATAGATGATTAGAGGATTGACTCTAACTATTGTGGACCTGGTGTTGAGGATTATCGAATTACTTTAAATAACTAACCACATTTGGTTTTCTTTCTAAAATACTATGAGACTGAGACTCTTTGGTTTATAAATATCATTTCATTGTCATGTGTGGACATATTTCCTAGTTTGTCATGTATTTTTACGATTTATATCATTGTTTCATATCTTCCTTCTTTGTGATGTATTTCTTAGAGGTTGTTTCATGCATTGATTACACTCCAAATTCCTTAATATTTTTTTTATATATCCATGTTATTACATTGAGATGGTTTTAAATGTTTATATAGGTTTTCTAGCCCATGGATTCCAATTTAATTTATATTATGACTCTGTTCTATTTTCAAATTCTTATCCTATTATTGGTAGGATTTTTTGGTCACACTCTACATACTTTCTTCCCCGGTATTGTTGTGGTGGGTCGGGTCATAACAGAGTGGTATAAAATGAGGTTCTTCCTATAGTTGGTGTTTATAGTGGAGCAAATTTCTAGGACTTTATAGGAACACAAGGATACATTATTGGAGTTCCTCAAGTTCAGATATCATTATAGGGAACCCAGTGATGGTGAAAATCAAATGTATCCATACACCTTGACTCAGACATCCTATTTTTTAAAATGACATGTGGAGACATCTAATATAAAGAGAAAAATGATTTAATCATATTATAGGTTTGTAGCTTTTAAAATATATTTCATACTTGAGTTATCTCCCCATTTATGGTCATATAAAAGTGCTTTGTCTTGATAAATTTATATAATTCCTATATAATTGTAGCTTTCTAGGTACTGCTACATGGTTATAATGATGACTAGTTGAGAAATCAGGACCCAATGAATAGACCAATTATTAATGAGATTATTCATGATGAGAACAGAGTAGTTATTCAACCTAATTGGTAGTGTGTGGATCTTAAACAAGTTTTCTTGGTCGAAGGTTGACTATATGGATGGTTGCAGATAGATTTGGTAGCTCGTACTAACAATTCACATAGGCTTGTTAAATTAAAATAGATTTGACGATATATACCACTTAGGTTTAATGTTGGGACATACCCCAATGTAATAGATGGTTGTAACAAGGAAGTGGTCTGAGGTTGTCAACTTTTTTGGATGTGGGATGATCAAATGGTTGTTTAAGAGACCAGATTTCTTCATTAATCCTCATGGTGCATGTGTGATATGATCACATATACCCACGATCAAACTATGATATCATGTTCATACTATCATAAGTTATAAAATGATGATTAATACCCTTAGATCCTACACTGTATGGAGCTCCAAAATCTTATGGAGCTATACCAGGGTTATAATTCATTTTCTAAGTATGACTCTATGTTTACCGATCTCATGTATTACTCACTCAATGTGATTTTGGAATGACACATCTGAGTGTTGAGGTTTGGGAAGGTACTTCATAGAGACATAAAACCACACTTTTCCTTCTTATTTATTCATACATGTTATATATTGATAGAGTTGGACATAATTATATATAAATTTATGGTGGAGGGACACTAGGTGGCTGGACCATACAGTATACATAGTATGGATGATTCATTTATGATGAATATCAAGAATTAGTCTTATAGGTATCAGTACAAGAGGAATAATCATAAATAGGAATAGATAAAATTATTTTTATCACATGGTTCATGCATATGGTCCATTCATCTTAGCAGGGAATTATTATATTCATTTTAATGTGAGGACACATGGCATGTGATTACCATCCCAAACATGATATGGATGGTGGGAATGATGTGGCTGGGAAACATCAACAGATGTAGGGGTGTCATTAACTATCTCCCTATCATGTTCAGTGCATAACCTAGGGATGTAATTCTAATAGATATGGTGGATCTCTAGAAGAATAAGCTGAATGTAATGTGAAATGCTATTATATACACCCACCACCACCACTATGTATTCCACACCAGTCATTGAGGTCTAGAAGTCAAGGGATCGGCCCATTATAGGGTATGTGGGATATTATTAGGCTAATAATTATATGATTCAACATACAATGTTTTCCTTCTCTACTCTAGATGCAGTTCATCTAGACACAAGAATGTTACTTTCCCGTTTCTTTATATACCTTGTGCATGATATATGGTATCCAGTTTATTTTTTTTGTGAAAATTGATATAGAAATAGAACCATACATGGAGATATTGTTACATATCAATCTTCTACAAGAAATGTGAGTTAGAACTCAGTGGACATAGTTTTTCATTGGACCTCTTTATAATTATAAATGATCCTTACGATGTCATATTTAGTATAGAGTGGTTTTCAATGGTTCATGACTAAATGGAAAATAATAAAAATAGAATTAGATTCCATCAAGAAGATAGAATGTGATTCCCCTCCACTGTAGAGAGAGAATATATGGTTGAGTGAGTGGGTCTAAAAAATATGAAGCTAAAACCTATTAATGATTAGTTGGAATGTTTTTTCCCTTGTATAGTGGGATTTTTTGCATCATTCTTCCAGTGGTGGTGCATGGTTATATAAATTCTTTTGGAAAAGATTTGACAATACTAACTCAATGCAAGGACATTAGCTTCCACACATATTTCCATGTTATTACCACACTAATATCTCAGGTTTCATATAATATAGCCACTAGTGATCTCTAATTTTTTTTATTATAATTGGAGGACCTTCTATATAAAGGTTTTATAAACCCTATGTATCCTCCAAGGTGGATCAAGTATTTTTCATGAAAATGGCAGAACATAACCTCAAGATTTTCATTTTTTAACACGGCCTGAAATATGTTCTGATCTAGAAAAAGTATCATTTCCCAATGATTGATATCATTTTGGAATATTTGAATTTTAAAATTTGGTATTAAAATATTTATATTAGGATTAACTACCATTAGTTTAGGGTTAATAATGATGATATTATGAAGAAGGAATATCAATTTCTCTAGGGACAGAGTGATTTCCTAGCATTTCCTTTTAGTGTGAATAATTCTAATATTATGTTGACAAATAATACGAAGAGGAAATTCCAACTTTATTTGGACCAAATAATAGTTTCATTCATAGTTGAAATACTTATATAGTGTACATCCTATTACGAGTATATAGAGAAGTAGACGATGATCATTATCTTAAACTTATAAAACCAAATGTGAATTAATTTAAAAAAGTTTTATTTTTTGGATCTCGTGGGTATATATTCTTGGGATTCTAATCGATGAGAATCATCTAGTAGTGTATCTCATGAATATTGATGTATTTAATTCTTGGGAACCATCCAAGAGTGTTTTAGTGGTGAAGAGTTTTATTAGTATGGTTGGTTACTTTCATAGATTCAAGGAGGAATTATCCTACATTAAAAAACCATGGAATTCCATAAATGGGTGAATTGTTTTTGAATAGGCTAAAAATTTCATGGTATCATTTGATGGATTGAGGAATAGTTTGACCAATGGTACTATGAAAAGGCTAACTTTGGAGTGAATTAACTATTTGGTGTCTTTTGATTCTTCTAGAGATGGGATCTATTTTATGTTGATGTATAGTATGATTGTGATCTCTTATTTTCTTGAGGTAGTTGGGACCCCATGAGAAGAACATATGCGACCACCAATTTAGTGTTTGATGTTGTAGTGTTTCCAATAATGATATTGTGGAATTAAATTTATGGAATATTTTTAGTTTAATAAGACAACCATAGTCTCAAGTACATCATCAGCTAGTGATACCTAATCCAATGATAGAATAATTAATTAGAGGTCCTATTGGATTATGAATTTTTTTAGTATATACTCTAAAGAATTCCAATTTAGTGGTATTACTCCTATATAAGAAATCATATTCTATATTAGTTGAGGAGGTTTTAGATATGTTAGTATCATTACTGCTAACTGTGGTAGAGGAGAGGTGTGAATCCTATCTTTATTTGATCATAGTGGTTCAAAATATTCTTCTTCTCATGAGAGAAGCTCAGTTGGGATATGTCAACTATTGGAGTTTTTGTTACCCTAAATCATTTGGTGGTTCACAAGATAGATTTTTAAAATGTGGGGATAACATCATAATTTTACATGTATGGATAGTGGTTCTTCTCATTTTCCATGTGGAGGTGATGAGGGTGTTTTATACCTCCCCCATGGCTATTAATCATGGTGAAAAAAAGATAAAAAATAACATTTGGTTATAGTTTTGGTGGGATGGAATGAGTCTGAGCTTCATTGGGTGGTTTTCTTCATTTGTCAAATGTCACCATGTCATGAATGGAAATCTAGTTCCTTCATGTTTAGAGAAACCCCTTGAAATTACATAATGTAATTTGGATCGAATATCAATGAATTTTGTGATATGGTATCCATATACATGTAAAGGTGATGACAATATCTAGTTGATTTTTGAATGACTTAATTTTCTTCACTCTTTCATGAATTTTGGGAGAAGATGATACTTAAGAGTTTAGAGAATTTTTCTTCACGTATTATATTGTCTACATCCATGGTATACTAATGAAAATCATTTCTAAGTGTGAAGATTAGTTCCCATCAGGATTGTAAGGGGTTTTTCATAAGGAATTTGGGATCTAATTTTGGATGAGAAAGAATTTTCATATTGATTGTAAAACCATGTATAACATACATGTTTTGGATAATATGATGTGGTACTATGTGTTGGACATCATTCATAGTTTTGAGGATGTCTTATCATTGGTGTAATTATCCAATAATATTAGATATCACATGACTATTGACATGAAACCCTTCATGTAACTCTATAAGAGACCCTTCAAGTCACCCTTCCATTGGACCATGTTTGGTGAGACATCCCTTGTTGGATCAAAGCTATTACATTAAATGATAGATAATGTTAATGTGTTATGAGATCATATATCAATGGATTAACATGAATATATATCTTCTATATCCTAATTTCATAGGACTTTATTGTTCAGGTGGGGAAAATATATATTCACAAGAGTCTATACATGATTGGGATTTTGGAGTTCGAATGGGGTATCCCTTTATCATTAAGGGTGATCATGTAATTCCAGATCCTACAAATTGTTGGTGGGGGTATTTTGCAATGTGGAAATTCCCTGTTTTTTAAAATGAACATAAGATATATTCCATGTGTCAATGTTGATGTGGTATGTTCATGACTCATTTCACATAATTTAGTGGGATGAGATGGATATTGAGGATAAATCCACATTCTTAATGTACACATTGGAAATCAAGTATTGACATTAAAAAATCCTATGTGGATAGACCATTCAATATTTTCAAGTGATTTCTTCTATATTGATGTATTTAAGAGATATCTTAGGAAGTTGAGGGAAAAAAGTCCTCTCATTAGCCCCACCATTTTTAACATTGTTTTTTGGAGTGAAATTCTTAATGTAGGGTATAAAGTAATGAATCCATTTTCAAAATATTGATCCATTAAATATTTCAGCCAATATCTCTAGGTTTTTACTCAGAGTTGGAATTGTGATTTTGGTGTTCAATGACCTTGAAATTAATATATTTAAATCTTATATATATATGTGTCTATATATATAATTATGATGAAGAAAATATATTTTTGGGGAAAATGGCCTATCCATTTCATAGGATATCTAATGGAAAATATGATAACATGGATATTTCTAGAGCATGAGTTTTACCCTATAGTAAATATAATCTTAGTAAGCATAAAATGGCCCATATATTTATGATGATGACATTTGGATAACATAAATGAAGACAATTTTTTAATTTTTTATTTTACTAATGGGAATAATACCCAATACCTTAGTAAAATAAATTATCTCGGTGAATCTATAGGGAGAGCATCATAATCCAATGATATTATAGAGGAGGAAGCATGCTCTATTATCCATAAAAACTCTAAAATAATGGTCAGTGGAAATCAATTGAGTAGATTCAATGGAAAAAATATGAATGTAGCGGGATCTTCAAAATTATTATTATGGGATGTGTTATAAAACATTGAATGGTATATATTAACCAGATCTCATCATATTATTTAGATTTCATCCCTTCATTTTAATTTTGAATCATGTATTTTTTATGTACAATATTTTATATGATATTGATTCTTTGTATGATCAAGTAAATATATTAGTATTCTAGAAATTATATATTTATATAGGTTATAACTTGATTCACCATGATTTTCCATGATTTTTTATCATTTTCTATGATCACATCATACAATGAAGGTCTTACCATGTTATTCTGCTTATTCCCACCACTGTTCATCATGTTCTTCTTTATTGTGTCATGTGGTCATGACTTGAAATTATCTAGATATATTTGAGTTTAATCGAACCCATGTATTCATAAAATATGAATTAATTAATTATAGTTATTTCACGACTGGGTTTAAATTTTCCTTTGGTTATGACTCAGGTGGGGGTGTTGGGTGAGTCGTGGTAAAAAAATTGAGTTTTTGATAAAACCACACATATGTGTGTTTCACTACATCTGTGCTCGAGCAGAACACAGTCAAGGGGCCGTACAATGACACATTGGTCATGGCTCTTCCCTCCCGTTATGCGGGGAAAACTAAATGTTTTATGATTAATGAAAAAGGGGGTTAAGAATATATATATATATATATATATATGCGTGTGTGTATTTTATTTTGAAGAAATAACCCTAAAATTTATACTATTATTTATTATTTAAATAATTATTTTATCATTATAATATTTTTAATTATAGTAATTATTATCATCATTATATTTTTATTAAAGTTATTATTATTATTATTGTTATAACCATTATTATAATTATCCATATGTTATTAATTTGGTCTAATAATTATTATTATAATTATTTTATAACATAATTATTAATATTATGTGTATATTTAATTCTTTTTTTAGTAATAGTTACATTTATTTACGGTTCCCATCATCCCTTATCTCCTCCCTCCTTTTCTATAGTGTGCAGCGCACCCCCCCCCCCCACGCATTTCCCTCCTGCTGAATCACACAAACAACCTAGTGTGCCTCCCTTCCAGCTCTGGAGACCGTGTGCGCTCTTCCCTGCTCTCCACCTCCGACTAGAACCCATAACAGCATGAACCCCTCCTCTAACCCACAGCACTCCCTCCTCACCGGAATGACCTAGACAGTTCGCCCCAGCCACGACTCCCTTGTTCGATAGTGTCCCTTGTGCACAGCACCTCCAACTGGTTGTGACCCTCTAGCGGACCTCGTATCTGGTGTGTGTGACTCTCCTGTGGCAACTCAATTTGGCGATAACCCCCTTCACTTTGGTAGTCTCTCTCCCTCCATGTGTGGAGTTTTATTTTTATCCAAATCTATGTTGCTCGGGTTTAATTCCAAAATTAATGGCCTGAGATTGTTTTTATGTCATTTTTGGTCCCTCGCTACAGCGGTCAAGGTGCGAAAAGTGTTTCCCACCATTTTCAGGATGTTATTCCTTGTTTGAGGTGAGATTCGCTTTTTTCACAAATCTTCTTGAGTTATTATTCACCTATTTCATGTTTTTTACTTTATTTGTGATAATCAATTGGTTACTTGCAATGTGTAGAATAAGGTATTTTAGGTGAAATTGGTTGAAAATGAATTTTCAATGTCAAACGTGTTATATTATGTGTGTTCAATGTTTTTTTGTGGTATTTCCCACATGTAGTTTATAATTTTGAATAAATAATTCAATAATGAAACTGCTGCAAATCACAGTTTGAAAATCTTGGTTTGAGGTTGGGCTTAGAGAGATGGTTTTGGGGTGAGTATTGACGTAAAATCCTTTTAGGGTTATTTAAAATTGTTTTATAAACTTTTAACTGGTTTATTAAATATTATATATGGTGCAGATTATTTTTTGGTTATGTTTTTGAGGTGTGATTGGTTTAAAAATGGATTTTGGACATGTGTAGTATTTTTATTAAGTTGTGTAATTTTTTATTTTAACTGTGCAAGTGGTTTTAATTCTAATTCGGTGTGTTTTAAGTGCACATTTATTTATAAGGAGGGGTTTTGAATAGATTATGGGTGTGTAATGTCGTGGATTTATCTTTGGAATTTCTTTATATATTTTAAAGTGCATTATTAAATAGTACAGATGATGAAAATTATGTTTTGAATGTTTTTTGAGGTGGTTTTTTTGTTGTTTGTTAGATTGGATTCTTCTAAGTCAGTGGTTATGGGGTTTTAGTTATTTTGTTTTTGTCACAATGAATTGGTGAGGAAAACCCACGATATTGTGGTCGTCGGCTTGCGCGTGTTTGTGTGTTTGCGAGAGGCATGACGTGACATTGTGTTTAGACAGCGAGACAAGGTAGGTCACCCACAACACTCGCATTTAAATTTAGAATTTATTGGATTCGTGATATTTTATTAATTTCAATAAATGAGAAATATAACTAGATAATTAATTTTGTAATAATTTCATGATGTAAAAGAAAATTATTATTTCATACAGGACACCTGCATTATTTTTAGGATGAACTGATACACAATAGTGAATAAATGCTTATTGAGAATTGGAATATAATTCATGGATTTTCAATTGTGGTTTTGGTTTGTTGGTAAATGTTTTCTTCTATCATGTGAGGAAATTGTTTGGTTTCTCATGATAAATGGAGTTTATTTTAAAATTGGCATCAGGCTCATTTGGCCCTTAGATAAAATGAATTAATTTTGAAAAATATTCTTTGAGGTGACTCAGGGGTGGTCTTTTTTGGGAATATTGATTTTGGGAGTTGTGTGTAATGTTTGTGCATTGTGAATGGTTAATTGACATTGTCGATTCACCCCATTTTTATTATATGTGTTGACATGGGAAAAAGGAATATTGAGTGAATATTCTGAGAATGATTGCTGCACTAGTTTGGATTACTCACTAGTTAGTCGCCCTTAGTATGGACATTTCTCTCCTAGGGTATTGGACCCCTAGGTTCTGCCATGTTGGGAAACACCCAAAATTAGGGCATTATGACTTCATTGAGTAGGGCATGCCTTCAGGATGAGTCACATGTATAGTATGTTCCTGATTGTTCACGATCTCCTAGGTTTGACCCATGTTTCTTTTAATACTTATTTGTATGTGGCTGATGATTGAGTGGTCTAGTTTGGTTTCTAGCCTATGTGTGCCACTTTTTACTTTGCCCTTAGCGTGTGTTGTGTGTTGTTATCCTTTAGAATAACAACTAAAATTTGGATTTTTAAATTATTCTCAAAAATGTTTAAAAATGCAATGCACATGTTTCATTCAAGCATTAAACATCTTTTTAAATTTAAAAGGGAAATGGGCCATTACTTGTTTTAGTAATGAAAGTGTGTGTGTAGAAACCCATATTTTATATAATTTAGTTCAAACCTGGAATTAATAAATTATTTATTTAAAGGTAGTGTTTTGGGGATAGTTTTTGGGAACTACTACTGATTTTTAATACTCCCACATATAGTTCTTTCTTGTTTTTAGTTTCAGTTGTAGGTTTCACTTGAGCTTGCTTGCCACGGGCAAGAGTTGTTTGTGGTTTGGTGAGCCACTCTTAGGGTCATGTGGAGTTTTGTCCGTGGTCAGGTTAGTTTTTTGTTGTTGGTTATTCTCCCTTTTAGTGTCATTTAAATTTTTTTCATTGTTCTATTTTCGCCCTACTGCTTTATTAATTTTTACTAGGAAAAATTGTTCCCCTATTGTTCTTAGTTGATGCACTGGAACTTGTCGCCAGCCCAAGAAAAACAGGGGAATGAATAAAAAAGGATTTACATGGTTGGAAATACATCATAAAATAGGTTTATTAAAAGTGTATGGGTAATTTAATATTATTTTTCACCCATATTTTCTAGATTTAACCTTTAACTACGGTAAATAAAATATTTTATAATGTAAATATTAATAATGTAGAAAAAAAGTTTCCTAAATACACAATATGGACCTCCTGATTCCAAATATGGAATCAATTTTTCCAAATTCAAAACATAGAAGTGGCTGAAATTAATTAAATATTAATTCCCCATGTCAATATTAAAAGATTGTTTTCAAGAAATCATAATTATCAAAAGATTTAGACTTGTTTATGTTCAATTTTAAAGTAAAATTAAATCCAACGACCAAATTTGTATTAAATGGTAAAAATATAATGTAATTAAACTTAAAAATAAATTAAAATTATAATCTAGCTATATAAATAACTTAGATGAAAATGTAGTTTTCAATTAAAATGTAGTATTTTTACTTTTCATTAAAAATCGATTATTATCATTAAAATACCCACATTTTACCCAAAGTAAATTTTTATGTCCTGATTCTTAATAAGAATTTTATTTTTTCAAATAAAACAGATAAAAGTGACAAAAAATAGAATAAAAGAGGGTTCTCCATCAAAAGGTGGTAAATCACCCTTTAAAAAATATTAGAGTATTTATGATTAAAATTGTATTCTATATTATTTTAAGCCTCTAAATTTTGTTGGATTAATTAAAAAACATTTAACAAACATGACTAATCATATTGGAGTTAGTTCTATTCATTACCGCCCATAGAACAACTATGCGTTATCTACCATTTTAAATAATTATATTATATTATTAATTTTGAGTATAACTCAAAGTTGCATGCAACATAATATTTCAATGTAACTAATTGTTGCATATCTGGTATTCCATCGAACATAGAATGCCCATTAAAGTAAAATTAATTTTTAATTCACAAGTATTAAAAAAATATGAACATGTCTTTTTTTTATTTACATGGGATATTTCATCTATTTGATATAGATCACCAATTCCCAGTATATGAGTCATATTACCATCTTATCTCTATATACTAGGGAACTCCAATCTTTTAATACAACACCATAACCAATGAAAAATAAATTTATTAAATAATATTCAACAAATTAGTATATGATATTGAAAAAGGGGCCTCCTACATCTTTTATGGAGTTGTCATTACTTTGAAGCCCAAATGGGCCTCATTATCGACTGTCCTTGACTCAAAAAAGCTCATACATCAACATGAGATCCTTATCCATGACATATGACATAAGTAATTAATTTTAAAAAAATATAAATAGATATTTTATTTGATACCTATTATGAAATATTTCCTCAATGCTCACCATGAATTATCATCGCACCAAAACCTCAACTAACCACATTTGAAATGTACAAGACATATCAATGACATTATCTCGAGTGAAATAATTAACAAATGGAACCGGTTAAATGTAAAATTTCTTCCAATTTATGAATGAAACACAATAAAATTAATTTGTTAAAATGAATGTAGTTGAATGGGGAGTAGTTGGGTGCGATCATCATCTAGATACCTCTTTAAGACACCACACACTAAATCCCCATCATTCTCAGGAAATTCCACTATAATATGGTAGAATAAACCCAGAAACCATAGCAATATCCGACAAAAAATCTACTTCTAATGAAAAAAATAAAATCTACAAGAGATTATAGGGGAATAATGATTAAATATTCCATAAATAACCACCACCATACATGGGTTTTAATACTGAAAATATGAAAGTGGTTTAATATTTTGTAAATATTTGAAATTTTGATTTAGTGGACAATGATTCGAGATTAACAAAACTCATAATGGTATTAATATATTTATGAAATCCATAACGGGTGTTTTTAGTTGTGTATTGAGCTTTGGATGAGGACTTAGGTGTTTTAGTGGATGGAAAAGAAATCTATGAGTAGTTGGGATATTGAAAAATGATGTACTTGGCCATTCAAAGAACTTATGTTCATTAAAAACATTAAATGTTTCATTATTAGGGTCATTTGGCCAGAAAATAATGATTATTAAGTGGTAATAGAATCTCAATGAAATTTCATTGTAAGAACCTCATGTTCATGATGTGAAATTTTGTTGGATGTTTTTTACAGGGGAAAACAAGTATCATCCTTGGGTATATCTATTTCCTCATAGGAAAATACGGGGTGTTGGGAGGAACTATTTTTTGGAACTCTTATCTCTCCTCCTCTAGTTCCCATAGATACATTAATATTTTATCATCACTTATATGTAATTTATTTTATGATAATCTATTCAAATCCTTTAATTTTATCTTTTTTCTTTATCACACATTGTATTTTAGTTATTTATGGTGTTATTTATTTATGTTCCAATTGAAATTCTTCCTATGTTGGTCTTCTTTCTTAGTTCCTCTCGATTATTTCATGATTTGGTTTCTCTAATTTTGGGGTTTTTCTTCAATTTATATAGAAAGTTATGAAATCCATTGATTCAAATTGGTATCTCAATTAGATTAATAGAGGGTAAACTAATAAATCATTTATATTCCATCACATATAGTTTTTAGAGAGGTATGTTAATTATTACTAGTTTTATATTATATTAATTAATGTACATGTTTTTATGGATTTGGATGTCATCAATCTTCCAAAAAATGGCTCTATGATTGTGTTTTGACGCCCCTGTAGGTGTTTGGTTGAAGATAAAATTAGAAGGTTGTTTACTGTGAGTATTTATGAATATATAATTTTAAAATTAAGTTCCATAGTTAATTAGAATTATTAATATTAATTTTTTTGGTAATTATTAGGGTGTGTTTGGACCTCAGTAGTGTTTCTAATGGTTGGATGGATATTGGATATCCTTAGAAAAGCTTCTATACTATGGATTAAATAAAATAGATTAATATAATTTACGAAGACACAATGAATATAGTTATGGTTAATGAACTTTTAATAATTATTTCGACATGACAAGTGATCTATAGAGTGACTCTACATTAAGATAAATGAAAAATTAAATAAATTAAAATTATATGACATTTATCAGGAAAAAATTTCCAAGCCATGTTAGACCATGTGAATTGGATTGATGCCCACGATAGAGGTAGTTGAGCTCATGATTATAATATAATTCCTTGTTTTACAATGACCATTATGGGTGAGATTCAAATTTATAAATTTAATCTTTTAAGCCTTAAATGTTTATCTTATTGAACTATGAGTAGAGGGATGTGACTTATTTTCGTTATTTCCCAAAGTAGGCCATGACAAAACAATGAAATTTTATAGAGACATTGAAATTCAAGTGTTTGGGATGAGTTAATTGAACATATAGAACCTAGATAGGTTTCTTTAGTATCATTTTAGGGTTGTGAGAGGTTATAGACCAATTTGGGTTAGCCTTGGTGTCAACATAGACAAAATTAATAGGTTTAATGAGGCATGGGAGGTGTCATTGGGTCCTTTGGGTTAGTTTTGTTGTTAGATGATAATAAGGTTGTTGGTAAGTAGCCTCCGTGAGCTTTCAGGGTCTGGAATTCTTTGTGGAGCTAGAGACATTGCCCTATAATGCTCTCTATGATGGTGGTGGGACTGGCATATTCCCGCCAAACATGCGTCCGAGTCACCCATCGATACTATTTTCCCCTAGTGAATTGTTTGGATCTTTCTCATTTCTAAAAATTTTCATGTAAATCATTGTTTTGGAATTGTGAAAGGTGGAAATTTAATGACCTTGTATTGATCAATCTCCTTGTTTAGTTGTTTCTTAGTTCCTAGCCCTAGGAAGATTCTAGATGTTCCCACGGTGAAGCTTCGAGTGGTGCGCCTTTGAAAAACTCTCCAGTTGATCAACCTATAGATTGTGTTATAGAATTCCAAATGTTGGGGACTCCAATTTTTTATGGTCAACCAAATCCTCCTGAGGCAGAGGAGTGGTTGTAGAAGATTGAGAGGAAGTTCAGTTCCATTCGGTTGTCGAATTCATTAAAGGTGATGTTGGCTACCTTTATGCTTGAAGGTCTAACCTAGAAATGATGGAAGTCTGTGGGTATGAATAAACCAAAAAAGATATAACATGGGAGTTTTCAAGTCATCGTTCATCCAAAAACACTTCTCTGAGTTGAAAACGCAGAAGAAGAGGATGGGGTTGTGTTTTCATCAGTTGGGCATTGAATCGATATTTTAATTCTATAGATGTTTCACAGAACTAGTTTCGTATGATCAGTGGTTTTTTGCAAATGATCCCGGGAAGGCTCAAAAATTTGTGTCTGGACTCCAACATGAACTGCGATTCAAATTGGAAGATCACAAGCTAACCACCTTCTTGGATGTTGGGGGGAAATCCATTATTGCTGAAGTTGAGTTAGCAGGGGGACATGAGGTGGAGAATCCTCCCCCAGCCTTGGGAAGCAGTGTAGAGGATGGTGAGAGGAATAATGAGAAGTGACCTGATGCAGGTAGTGCTGGTAGAGGGATCAAGAGGCCTTCAGACCTTTGGTCATCTTCTTCAAAGTGCAATGTTGTGATCTATCAGTAATGTGGTAGGAAGGGCCACAATAAGCTTATTTGCTCGAGTGCTCCAAGACACTGCCACATCTGTGGACATCTGGGTCACATGTTGCAATTCTGTTGAGGTGTTTCCAAGAAGAGCACTGAAGCTAGACCTGTCTTATCTATGGTCACCATATCCTGTCAATAGGAGTAGGGCGATGTTTGGGGAATATTTTGAGGTTTTCTCTTTATATTGTTTCATGGATGTAGTAATCGTCTCTTGTAGTATTTTTCGGTGTTTCTATACATTCAGTTGTAAGAATGGTTGGGGTTGAACCTTTTTGAAACTTTTATATTATTGTAAGTGTGTTTGGTGAAACTATGGTTTGTGTGTTATGTTTGGGAATTTCAAAAGCCTAACTATGAGGCAGGAGATGCTTCAATCATCGATGCTCCATCCATAGGCCCCAGAGTGAAGTTGGAACGTAGTCAGGAGAACCCCAGCAGTGTAAAACGTTTGGGATTTATTCTCTGTATTTAGTGCATCATGGTTCGTGTTCTTCCAAGGGTGTAAATTTTTTAGAGTAGTGATGAAGGTAGTTTTGATACTCTGTCATTTGGGCCCTACCCTTCTAGCCCCTCCCATTATGGTCTAGTTTTTTGAACATGCATAAGTCTCAGAGTTCGATAAATCTCAACAGTCTATATGGTGGGGAGACCCCTCTAGGTCTCATTGAATTCAATTTGGATTGTTTCATAGGATGGGGAGTCCGTTTGGGCCACCCTTGTCAATATCCCAGTTTCATTTTGGGTTTCGGTTTGGTGGTGGTTGGTCTCATGCTGAACTGCCTAATTTTATATTTTCATTCTTAGAAAAGAGTTGGGGTGTGAGAGTTCCAGTTTCGGATTAGAGTAAGGTTTTAAGAGGTACTCGTTGGATGTTGTTATAACTTGTTTGTTGGTTTCAAGAGGGTCATTTTGTTTTCATTGTTGTTGTTTAGGATGTTGTGTTTTAAGTTTGATTTGAGGATGGATGAAATGGTTGAGTACTGTTAAATGGTGTTTATGGTGTGTGTATGTTGGGCCTGGATTAACTGTTGTGAAAGTTTTATGTCCTTTGAAGCGATCAACTAGATGTCGTCACACTTTTGTGGGTGGGTGACACTTAGTGGGCAGTTCTTTTTTTCCACATGAGTTCTTTTATTTTATATCTCCAATATTGTGAGTGTTTGGGGCTTTATTTGTTGTTTTTATTTAGAGATCATTTTGAATAGTAAAGTAATGATGGTTCTTATTTTGGTTTTTGATCTTATTATGTCTTTCTGGGGGTAGAAAGCATTATGTTCAGGAGAATTGTCACGCCCGAGTTTACATTTTCCTTTTTTTATAACTCGGGTCAGTTTTTGGGTAAGTCATTATTAAAACATATTGTTTTTAAGAATAGAAGATGTATTCATGTTCGGCGGTGTCTGCGCTCGAGCAGAACTCAGTCAAGGGGCCGTACAACGATACCTTGGTCACCTCGCTACCCGCCCGGTATGCAGGGAAAAATAAAAGTTTTATGATTAATGAAAATTTTGGTTATGAATATATATATATATATATATTTGTATTATTTAGAATAAATAACCCCTAAATTAATACTATTATTTATTATTAAATTAATTATTTTATGATTATAATATTTTTAAATATAGTCATTATTATCATTAATATTTTTTATTAAAGTTATTATTATTATTATTATAATAAACATTATTATAATTCTCATCATCATATTAATTTGGTTTAATAATTATTAATATAATTATTTTTATAACATACTTATTAATATTTGGTGTCTATATAATTCTTTTTTTTCATTAGGAGTTAGGTGTTTTTATAGTGTACATCACCCTTCATCTCCCCCTCTTTTTCGGTGGTGCGTAGCGCCCCCCAATGCATTTCCGTCCCGCTGAATCGTGCAAACAGCCTGCTATGCCTCCTTTCCATCTCCTGAAACCAGATGTGCTCCTCCCTTCTCTCCACCTCCATCCAGAACCCGTTGCGGCACAAACCCCTCCCCTAACCTGCACCAATCCCTCCTCACCAGTGCGACCTAGCAAGCGTGCCCCAGCAACACCTCCCCAGTCTGACGGTGTCCCCTATGCACAGTAGCTCTGGCTAGCTGTGACCCTCTGGCAGCCCTCGTCTATGGCATGCATGACTCACCAGCAGTGACTTCGTTTGGTGATATCCCCCATCCTCTCTGTTATTCTCCCTCCCTCCATTGGTAGACTTTTATTTTCATCAAATCTATGATTCTAGGGTTTAATTCCAAAATTAAAGGTCTGAGGTGGTTGTTTTGGGTTGTTTTGGTTCCTTGTTGGTGCGGTCGAGGTAGGAATAGTGTTTCACACCAATTTATGGAATATATTCATCGTTTGAGGAGAGTTTCCCCTTTTCAAAAATATTCTTGAGTTAGTATTCAAATATTTCATGTTTTGCTCTTTGTTTGTGATAATTAATTGGTGACTATAAATGTTTGAATAATTTATTTTAGTTGAAATAGGTTGAAATTAAGTTTTCCATGTCAAACATGGTATATTATGTGTGTTCATAGCTTTTGTTTTATTTTTAATACATGTAGTTTATAATTTTAAATAAGTGATTATATTAATAAACTACTACAAATCACAATTTGAAAGTCCTGGTTTGAGGTTGGTCTTAAAGAGAGGGGTTTTGGGTGAGTTTTGATGTAAAATCCTTTCAATGTTATTTAAAAATTTTTCATAAACTTTTAACTATATAATTAAATATTATGTATGGTTTAGATTATGTTTTGTAATTGTTTTAGAGGTGCGATTGGTTTAAAAATGGAATTTTGACATGTGGAGTATTTTTATTTAGTTGTGTAATTTGTTATATTAACTCTGCAAGTGGTGTGCATTCTAATTTGATTTTTTGAGAGTGCATGCTTAATTATGAGGAGGGGTTTTTAATATATTTTGGGTGTGTAATGTCAAGGTTTTCTCATTGGAATTTCTTAATAAACTTTAATGTGGTTTATTAAATAGCACCGACAATGAAAATTATGTTTCGAAAGTATGTCGAGGTGGTTTTTGTGTTATTTTTTTGTTTGGATTGTTCTAAGTCAGTGGTTATGGGTTTTCAGTTGTTTTTCATATGTCGCAGTGCATTGGTGAGGAAAACCTGTGATACTATGGTCATCGGCTTATGCGTGTTTGTTCGTTTGTGTGAGGCGTGACGTGCCATTGTGTTTGGACAATGAGATGAGGTAGGTCTCCCACTGCACTCACCTTTCCATTTAGAATTTATTTGTTGCATGATATTTTATTAATTTAAATAAATGAGAAATAGTATTAGTTAATTAATTTTCGAATAATTGCTTGATGTAAATGAAGCTATTTATTTTATACACGGCACCTACATTATTATCTGGATGAAAAGACACACAATACTGAAAGAATTCTAGTTTTCCTTTAACAAAATTTATGTTTTTTTTCAATTGTGGTTTTGGTTTTTGGGTAAATTTTCTCTTCTGATGCGTGAGAAAATGGTTTGGTTTCTCTTGATAAATGGTGTTTCTTTTAAAAGGTGCATCAGGCACGTTTGGTACTTTGATAATTTGTATTAATTTTGACAAAATTTCATTTTGGTGACTTAGGTGTGATCTTTATTATGTACGTTGATTGTTTGGGTTGTGTGTGATGTTTGTGCATCATGACTGGTTGATTGACATTGTCGATTCACCCATTTTTATTATACGTGATGATATGGAAACATGGCATAGTGAGTTAGTCTTCTGAGAACGATTGCTGCACTAGTTTATATTACGCACTGGCTAGTGTCCCTATGTATGGACTTTGCTCTACTAGGGGACTGGTCCTCTCAGTTAGGCCATGTAGGGAAACACTGGGCGTTAGGGTGTTATGACGTCATTGAGTAGGGTATGCCTTCAGGATGAGTTACATGTATAGTACGTTATGGATTGTTCATGAGCTCCTAGGTTAGACCCATGATTCTTTTAGTGCATATTTGTATGTGGTGGATAATTGAGAGATCTAGTTCTGTTGTTGGCCCCTGTGTGCCACTTTTTCCATTTCCCTTAGTGTGTGTTGTGTGTGGTTTTCCTTCTGAAAAACAATAAAAAGTTGGTTTTCTAAATTATTTGCAAAAATGTTTTATTATGAAATAAACATGTTTCATTCAAACATTAAACATATTTTTAAATTAAATAGGGAAATGGACCGTTACTTGTCATATAAATGAATGTGTGTGTGGAATCCCGTATATTATATAATTTAGTTCAATCATGGAAATAGTAAATAATTTATTAGAGGTAGTGTTTTGGGGAAAGTTTGTTGGTCTTACGTACTGAGCTTTGATAGTCACACCTATAGTGTTTTCCTGTTTTTAGTTTATGTTGAAGGTTTTACTTGAGCTTGCTCGCCATGGGTGAGAGTTGGTTGTGGTTTGGTGAGTGACTCTTGGGGTAGTAATGAGTTTTTTCCATGATTAAGTTAGTTTGTTTTTGTTTGTTATTCTCCCTTTTAGTTCCCTTTATTTGTTTTGTGTTGTTATATTTTCTTCTCGCTGCTTTATTTATTTTTACTGTGAAAATCTTTCCCCTATTGTTCTCTATTGATGCCCTGGTGCTTTTTTCCAGCCCGAGAGGATCGAGAACACCTCTCGGCCCATGCCATGGATCAACATGGGTGACCAGTTTAGGGTCGAACGAGGTTAGTTCGTGATAAGATAGATGAATTTTTCATGGATCAATATGGATTGATATGATGTTGGGTATTGATTGTTGTATCGATACACCGAATGGTGATTGGAGTTGTGATGGATAACACTCAGGTAACTAAAATCCTATTTCTTCCATTTATGTTCTTTAAATGATGATTGGTGATGAAATCTGTCAAATTATGATATTTTGGGCATAAACTGTTGATGAAGAAGAAGGAAATATGGTTTTTGAGCCCGTATAAAGAACATAGTTTCTATCTATGAAAAACATCATTACACAGTATGTAATCCCGATGAACACACAAATATTACTTTTAAATATCACTGAATCTTGAGATTTGGCTAATCTTTTTGTCATAGAACCTGTGGACACACCCACACATCATTTTTATTCCATCAGTATCAGTGAATTATGATGATGGATTGTACACAATTCCATGGGTGGATAGAAATTTTGTTTTCCCCAAGGGACACGCTCTATAATTGTTGACGGTAAGTTGGGTTGCCTACCATGAACACACATCTAAGACCCATTATAGAAAATATAACATACCATGCATCTCAAAAATTGATATCACATCTCTTTATATGTGTATTAATTACATTACAAAAAAACATGACTTAGAATCATAATATTTTAGTGTCTCTGGAAACATGGACACAATATTCTGAATTCATAAATGATATTCAAAATCTATCACAGAGAGCATCCCCTTTAGTATTATTACCTAAAGACCATTCTTCAGGACCTTCGAAAAAGAAAGATATGATAGGGTGATCTCATATTATATGTATTGGTAAATATAAGGCACATCAATGTAATTTCTTAGCAAAACAAATGATAACCATAAGGGTATGTGATCATGAACATAACATACAGAGTTCATTCCCAACCTCTCAAATATCATAAGATGAGTCATGGAATAAATACTAGCAGTGAAAAAGGAATGAATCATAGTAAAATCCTAGAATATGATCCATGAGGACAAGAAATTGGTATAAGAAGTAGATCGGTCTCATACACAAAAGTATGTTGAATATTATTTCAAGGATACCCACTATGAAATTCAAGAAAAAATTGGATTCAGATAACCACCCATGTACCAATTATGGGATTTAGATAACCACAAGCATACCCCTCTTTTTGTTTTGTATTTCCACCCATTCACAAACAATTTGAGTATTCAGATGACTACCCATTTACCCTAAAATATAATAGATAATTTATCTTTACCCAATGAATTGTATGGACATATAGGTCTTACCCATCATATAATGAAAATAACTAAACTGTGTGACACAAGATCATAAAACATTTATACCATAATAACCAATGAAATGAATTGTGTTTCCTAAAGTTTTCATCATATCATTACAAGTATAAAAGAGATAGGTTTCAAAGTCATTTCACAATTTCATTATCCAATAAAAATAATTGGGTTTTAAAAGAAATATATCATGGTATAACCCATGCAAGTAAAAAATATTTTTTAAACATCTTGTTATCATAAACAATTTTGAGAATGAATAAAATGGTAACCTTGGTTCATATACACATTAGTGAATTTAAAACATAAATAGATGTAATAATATATGGATAATGATTTTTGAATATTATCTAATCATATCTTGAGTAAAATAATTTATCATTCTAAATCATATTAAAACATTAAACCATTTTGAAAATCTATTTATTTGAAAATTATATTTAAAAAAGATAAAAGAATATATGAAAATATTTTAACACAAATTAAAAACAAAAACATTTTCAAAATATATGTCCATGATAATTATCATAAAATATCATTAAAAAAGTTTTTAATTTTTTTATAAAACATAATCTTGGAGTAAAATTGATTTCTAATAAAATATTGAAATAAATCCATAATTTCTAAAAAACATTCTATTTGGTATATTATCAAACAAAAAATTAAGAAATTGTAGCATTATATAAGGATATTTTATATTATCATAGTAGAAATAAAATAAAGTATATTATTGATACGTAGATCATGATATTTCAACATTGGAGACTTAATCATAAATATACATGATAAATGATCAGATTTTAACATAAATTTATTGCACTTTGGTAACATCAAATCATAATCCCCAAGAAGTAATATCATGAATGGAAAGTCTAAATGTCACTTGAATGAATTAATTTTTGATATTACATTTCATATGGTCTATATATACACTTTTGTAATGAATATAGGTTCATAACATAACTTACATCTCAAAAAAGGCATATTGAGACTAAAATACCTAATCCATTTGTTAACTATTGAACCAAAAACCCAATTAATGAGATATACTAAAATAGATATTTATTACCAAAAATAATTAATATAATCATATAATATGTATTCAAAAGTAGTATATACATCAACTTAAAGAAATATGTGGTGAACATGGAATGTATCTCATAGAAGTAAAAAGTGAGACAAAAATATCTTACCTTAAGTATTCACATTCGTTTCACTTGTTGATTCTTTCAGTATAATATATATAATTTCCAATTATTAAATTAATGAAACATATTCATATATATAATACCATATATTATTTTTTTCCAACCTTTTATGACTCGTTTATTTACAATTTCATATAAAAGTTCTATTTTGCGTAATAACCACTTTGTTATTAATGCAAATTATTATTTGTAGTATTTTTTATACTAACTCATTTATCATGTTATAATAATTTAATGAATTTTCAAAACTTATATAAATATTATATATAAATATTATACATGTATTTATAGTAATCCATGAATTTTAGTGGCATTAATGGAAATACATTGTTCATGGAGAGAAAAGGTCTTACGTATGCATGAACTATGTTGTTCATTTTATTTTTTGGTAGAATGAAATAAAAGTAAATAAAATATATTATCAATCAATAAAAATTAATATGTCACATATATCACATATTCATAATAAACCCATATTTAATATGTTACATGTCACGTGTGAATGAATCACATAGCAACGGAAGTCTGCTGTATGCCTTACACATGAGAAACATTATCATATTTCCACAAAATTTATAACATGAATTTATCTATGATATAATAATAAAATAAGAAAAATAACTTTACACATACCATACATATAATATATAAAATATAAATAAATCATTATTCCCAACCTTGAATGTTTTTATTGAATAAATGAACGACATTTGTTCGTGATTTGGTAGTCTACCGTATAGAAGAACAATGATTTATTGGCCCATTTGATGGATTTGTGTGTGGTTTTTGGTCATAACCATAAAAATATCAAATTATATTTAAGATAGTAATGTTATAATAAAATCAAGTTATAATAATAAATTAAGTGGGTGGAGGAAAAAATAAAACAAAAATACTTGTTGGTGGATGGTACCACTTCTTCAGATATCTTCCTTGGGATTACACAAAAGCCATTCTTGTTTGGATTAATGCATAATATAAGGCTTCTTAGACGATGGGAGGAAAGTATATATGTGACTTGGGAATTTATTGGTTAATCAAAATGTCTTGATATGTTTGAATAATTGAGGAGATTAATTTCTATTTTATAGTTGAGGAGAGGTGACATTCTAGTAAATATTCAAAGGTATTAACTACTGGGTGGTCAATCATAACTAAAGTGGATCCAAATATGATAATTAAAGTTTTTTAAGGATTATATGTCCAATAATCACCAAAAATAATTAAACACATGTTTTAAGAATTTTATTCCTTAACTTCTATGTATCTCTATTTTTACCATTTTCGTTTTTCAGAGAGGTAAACAGTTTTCTTACCATGGAAATTTTTCCTTTAAAAATAATTTATAGTTATAATTATTTTATAATACGAACCTACTACTCATAATCATGATATGTACAAAATATAATATAAATAATATGTGTGTTGGAAATTAATTTTAAAATAATCTCATGTAATAAAAAAGAACAAAACTTTAACATCATCCACGTTAATTGTGTTTTAACTAATTTACCATCAATATAGTCATAATAAAAGAAAAAAATTTCCATGAATGAAAATTAGTTAATATATATTAGAATATAAAATAAATTGATACAATATATTTTTTTAGTAATTTTAAATCATTTAATAAATTTTATTTATTTTAAAATAACATTAATGTCAATTTTTTGCATTATTCAATTAATTTCTAGTTTAAAAACACAATGAAAACAATGTAATTTTAAAATAGTTAATTTTTCAATACTATGTTTCATGATATATTAATTTGAAAAACTAATTTAATATAATAATTAATTCAATTTACATCTCTTTTAATAATTTCATTATCATTTATTTTACTTTATTGTTAACTAAATAATTATTTTCATGGTGTTTCCTTTGAATTTAATGTAATTATTTCATCTCAAAACAATAAAATAAATTATCAAGAAAATTTTAATTTTAATTTTAAAATTGACATATATAAACAAACTTATGTTGTTTTTCCCTATCCTGAGGCATTATAGTTATTACAAGTAAAGAAAGTATCTTTTTTTATAATTCATTACTTTTCTTATTATATGGGTCATATTCAATGGGGAGTGGCAAGAAATTTCAATAATTAATTTCATTTGATCACCATTATAAAAATAAATTCTTTTTTTAAAATTAATGTTAAATGTTTTTTAAATTTTACACTAATAATTCTAGTTTAACCCCTAGTAAATTTATTTTTCTTACATTATCTATGATAATTAATTTTTTATACATTCACAATTCAGTATTGAAAAAAATTATTTTTACCATATTAAAAATTAAAAATTATTCCGATTCCAATTATTTAATATATTTTTACAAATTCAATTTACATATAAGGAATAAATTTACGTTAAATTTCATCCTAGTAACTTGATGAAAATTATGGATCTAAAGGAGAAAATGAACAAAAGTTTACGATGTTTTTATAACAATTTTCAACATGTAATTGAATCCAATGACCAAAATTGGATTAATAGATGTATAATTTAACTAATAATACATTAATAAAAAAATTTAAAATATAACATAACTTTATAAATAAATTAAATTAAAATGAGGTTTTCAATTAAAATTATACATTATCACTATTCATCAAAAAATGATTTTTTTAGAAAATATAAATGAGTAAATATTAGATAATTTTGATATTAAAATTTATAAAACTGTTTATATTTTTTGAAATTGTTTTAATAATGTTTTTAAATTTTATATTTAAAATATTTTCACTATAAAAATGTGACAGATATTTTTTAAAAAATTAATACCGTTTTGAGCGTAAAATTGGATTTATTCGAATCTCTTGTCCATAAAACAAATAAGATAAATGTTTAAAATTTTATTTAATAAATAATATATAAATTTAATTAAAATAATTAACCTATTTTTAATATTTAAATTTTTCGATATAGAACACACGCATGGGTAGTAAAATGAATTTTTAAAAAATATCAATTTATTTTCAGAAGAGATGTATTACGATTCCTAATTAATTAGTCTCCAAAGAATTTATTAAAAAACACACGTAAACCATATTTTCATATTTATGTCAATCCGATTAATTCACTTTATTATAATGACTAGTTGATAAGTATCTTATTATATAATAATATTTATATAGTATATCATGTTTCATTGAAAATCAGTGTTGCATGTAACATAAGATAAACACAAAATTGTGTGTAAAACATGAAAAACATAGTATAGTTTGTAAAAAATAGGAAATAATTGTTTCTTGTACAGAAACATATAAAAAATATTAAATATATTTTATTTTATTTTTGAGAAAATATCATTGTTACATTTACCCCCCCTAAAAAAGCTTTTTCCCTCAAAATTCATCTATGTTAAAAAAAGTTTAGCTTTTTAAAATTCCAACATTTAAACAAGGATCTCTAAAATGACTAATTAAACATATCATTATAATGGAATTTTGGAAACATACTAGTTACATAAGGTGCCCCATAAATTTTTATATATATAAGAAATCATTTGTTGGATGCGAATATTTGGACATGGTTGAAAATCGTAAATAATTACAGATATTAATAAAGATAAATGGTCAGAAGAAATTGGGAGTTCCAAAGAAAGCTTACAACCAAAAAATGATAACAAAAATAGGATTTTAAAAGGTCATTTACATCATCAAAATGATGATAATGGATAAAAAATTTATTCTTTGACCATTTTCTAAAAGTTGATGAATTTTACCGCAATGTTATACTTACAATATTTCATTCCATTTCAAAAGAACAACATAACTCCAAGGATTTTCCTTGACCAATTTACACATCATATATTACTCCATGAAATGAAGTTATATTTCAAAATCATAAATCCCTAAATGATCATAATATCTATAAATATAATTATCATTCATTTTATCTATCAGTAGTAATCATTAAAATGAAGTCCTTAGAAAGATTTATCCAATATGCATTAATTTTATTTGGAAAATAACACATTAATCTCTAAAAAATTAATTAATTTTTAACACTAACATTTTTAGAAATATTAAATCTTTTTACCCTCCCAAAAGTTGAATAACCAATACTTTAGAAATTATATTAGTAAATTTTTTAAAATCATCATAACATTCATTTCACATATACCATAAATTGCATCTTGATCATCCCATACCAAACATGTGAATAACTTCATCATGTATTCTCTTGAAACAATATAATAACCAGAATTACTATAAAACCATATTGATAACATAATTCTTTCCTCATTACTTTAATTAAACTAAATATTTTTGAATATATTCTATAAATCCAATAATTTTATGATATCTATAAATGATAGTGTATATCATTTTTTCAATAGATAATTAAAAATTTCCTTGTAAATCCGTACTATCCAATTTACATTACCAAAATCATTGATCTATTTTCCCAGTATCTTTGTATCCATATGTGGAACATATTAAGGGTTATATTCAAAATATAACCTCTCCATTAAATGAATTTTCTTTTCCATCAATGTCATTTAAAATATACTTTCAAATCATAAATGGAAAACTTACACTATAAAATACACACACACACACACACACATATATATATCCTGATTTTTATAATATAAACCTTGAATCCCAAAAAATAAATACTTTATTCATCCTTACTCCTTATTAAACCATTATCTAGGTTTCATCATCTTATTCCTTAATAACTATTTTCATTCATGTGTCATTTTTGGTATATTCATCTCAATTTTTATAAAAATTATTTATAAAAACTTGCTAATTCTTTTGACCCACTTTCCTCATAGGGAAATTATTTTCATAATGCTCATACATTCTACATTTAAATCATTCATCCACTGATAGTATTTTAAGAAGACCGATTCTCCCTTTTATTTCATATACTGAACTCATCATTTTTTAATTAAAGTTAATTACTTCTTTCCCACATTTTTAATAGTAAAAACATCTTCATGTTACTATAATATAACTACATGGGTGTTTCCTCCCATATTCTGGACACATAGGATACTAAATATTTTTTTCTCCATGGTCCCCACTACCAAAAATCTCTCTAAACTCTATCTATATAT
This sequence comes from Viscum album, assembly GCA_963277665.1. Taxonomy (NCBI): domain Eukaryota; kingdom Viridiplantae; phylum Streptophyta; class Magnoliopsida; order Santalales; family Viscaceae; genus Viscum; species Viscum album. The sequence goes on from OY728148.1 coordinate 48,745,450, forward strand.
TCTTTAGTGAGTCTAAGATATGGTTATGGTATACGATATTAATCATGTTCTATGAAAATTGATTAGGCTTAATAAAAACGTCCCTTACTGCAATCATTACCAATTTAACAAAAAATCATTAATTTGACCATCACATTCAATGTCTATCATGTTACTTATGGTTCCCACAAATGAGTAAGACAATAATGGAACGTGTGACCAATGATAATCATAATAGAAAATAACAAAGTCTAAAATATTAGTTTGTATGTCTAAGACATTAAAACATATTTTAATTATATTAAAACTTATGTTTATCCAATTTCATTCATTTCAATCATCTGTATAAATCATTAATGATGGTTTGTAATGTGATTATGAAATTTCAAAGAATATCACATGAGGCTGTCTTACCAGCTGTTCATAAATTCTTATTATCATGTAGTAGTTACAAAATTATTTATAATCAGTAGGTTTTTTTCATGATTGTTAACCAAAGGAACATCTACTCCAGTTCCACAACAACTTATACTATCAAAAAAATTAATTTAATGGAAAGTACTTTCATTATCCCATTAAAAATCTAGGGAATTTTTTATACATAGAACCATCCAAAATATTATCATTTAGTGATATACAGAAAAATATCCTTAGAAATATTCATAGGGATATCACTAATTATTTATCATCCGATTTTACAATGTTTTAATAAATCATACATTTGATACTAACTATAGCAACCCATGATTCACATAGACAGATATAAAATCTATTTAGATGAATAAAAATTACATAAAATCACATACACCTAATGATAGTTATAGTTTATTTTGTTTGGAAGCATTTAACATAATATTATTCATTCATGAAATGTGATGAATCGTCCACAAAATGATCTTCCCCCTTAATATTCAATCATAAAAAAAATTTCTTCATAACTTGGGGAACAAAAATATAATAAATAGTTAGCTATGATGATCAGTAAAGGTAAACATTATAGATATCTATCTATAGTCATATAGAATAATAATATAAGCATACATGTATGTGGTCATGAACATAACTTCTGACATTCATTCCCAACCTGTCACATATAATAGACATGAGTCCTAGTATAAGGACAATCAATTTAGAAGACATGAATCATCGGAAATCAGGGAACAATATCCTTGAGAATATAACATTTTCAAAATATATGGATTTTTAGAATACACATTGGCGTGGATAATATTATAAAATTCCAAGCTATAATAAAATTAATAACATGTTAGGATTCAACTAACCACCTAGTTTCAGCCAAATTTTCCCACGTTATACGGTTTAAGTAGTTTCTTATATTACATCTTCGATTATCAAATCCACATGGACCTAAGATGAAAAATAAATAAAAATACATTCTATGAGAGTGATTTGGATATGAAATTTCCAACTTGGTTTTGAATTGGGTGTATTATTAAATAGTTTAACGACATAATTGAATATCATTTAATAAAATTAGTTGATCCATGGATATCACTTATAGTGGATTGGATGAATTTATGTTCTTATAAAATTTCAGATCACTAATTCAAGATGTATCCACAAAATAAGACAATTTACAACACCATTCAAGAAATTTACCCCTACAAAATTACAAGGGTAATAACCAATTCACTTATAGGATCACATTAATAACCCCCTTATGGGATCAGATTAGAATAGCACCAAAAATGTGAGGTCCTTAATACCAGCTAAGATAAAGAAAAAATTAATTAAAAAAAGAAACCCTCAAACCATAACACTAATATAAGAATTTAATAACATCAAATAACTTCATATAGAAACCCAAGAAACTGTATAAAATCAAAATTTAAATGGGTTATCCACTAATATATTAAATGATATAATGGCTAGTGGATGTCGACTTATAACTACTAAAATGAAGAAATGAAAAAAACACTCCACAATTGTGTGAAGAATTTCAAAATTATTACTATGAATAAATTCAAACATTGATTCAATTGTATCATCATAGAAAGAAAAATTAAATATGAAACGAAAAATCAGTAGGAGAATTTTTTTTTGAGAAATGAAGGAGAATAAAAAATTTACAAGAGAAAAATTGATGATGCGATTACAAAATAAAGGTGTGAAATTGCAATTCAATGAATAAAAAATTAATATAAGAATAAAATCACCAACAACACCTTATATAATAATATTATGGGATTAGGGATGAGACCCCATAGCTCAATTCCTTCCCCATTAATTATTATAGTAAAATGTTGGTGTGAAATCAAAGGAGTTTTGAAGATTCAATGTTTCCCTATAAAAATAGGACCATATTCGACCCCCTTTTTACATGATTGTTAAAAATTAAATCTGCCTGAATATAAATGGGTAGTATAATAGATATATCTTATTTATAATTTAATTTAATAACTGTGGATATTTGATACCAATTGGATCACACATTAAGAATTTCTTCTCGAAATGGTGGTCTTATTTCATGGAAATTCAAATCTGGCCCACAAATAAAATATCATATTCAAATCCCAGAATCTCCTCGAAATATTCTGAATGAGATCTAGAAATTTTAGAAATATATATACTCTATAATATTCTCTTTCTATCTAATTTTTTATTATTATTTTGTTTATTTATGGGATCCACTTTTACATTGTGTGTTTTCAGGCTCGTTATTCTTTGTCTTGTAATATCTGTTTTCATTTCCAAAAATATCCATTTTCCCTTGTGATTCGTCCATTGATCCTAAAATATAAAATCGTTCAAACAAGGTGATAAATATTATTCCAAAATATAAAATTCATATAATCAAAATAATTAATTCCATAAAAATATGGTTAATGTGGCCCAAATTGACACTTTAAATATGAATTACACATTGATGTGAAACGTAGACTTACTTATGAAATGCACTAAATTAAGTATTTCCGAACATTGTAAAAAATCAATATAAAAATATAATTAATTAATTTTAGACTCATTTAGTGGATAATCACAACACTAAACTTGATTTCTTCTATTCCTTAGCAAAATTTATATCATGAATATGAAATTGAATTACATTATATAAAAACATTTTAATATAAAATGATCACAAAAAGTCATCATTCCAAGCAATCATGAAACCTATAAAAAAATTTCACAATTATTTTTCAGAAGCCTATTCGAATCCCAAGATCATTCCTTCTTTAAAATTCATCATCACATTTCATCCAATTTCAATTAATCATGATGATGTGTTTTGTATCTAATAAGTGATGGGGCCTATTTTATTATTAATGGGGAAACAATGAAAGTGTTTGGATGGAATAAAATTAAAATATATGATGAGTATATAATTTTAAAATTTTGTCATATTTTTTTTGTGTGTGTGTGTTTTTCTTATATTTTTGAAACACAATAGAGAGTCAAATACTAACTCTATGAATGAAAACTATAGTGTCACAATATGAAAATTCTGAAATCCACACTTATTATCAATCCCAACTTCTAGAATATTGATATACATCCAATCTATGGGAATGAAAGCAATAGGGTCATGATCCCCATGTGCAGAATGCCACACATTTGAAAAAAAAACTTCCTTATGTGGGTTTTATTTATATTTTTTGGTCACTCGTGTTAATCTAAAATTCACCAAAAACCCCATGATATGACAAAAGGGACATAAGAACTCAAAATTACACCCAAAATACAATAGACATGCATTGTAGAATTTTGAATAAATGGATATTATTTTTTTCATTTAAAAATAACATCAGAGAACCAAACATTCAAAAAACTATGATCGCAAACATAAACATACATTAAAATAATAACAAATTAATTAAAAATAATTTTATATTCAGTTATCATGATTCCCAATGTACATTAACTCATGAATGGATACTTAATATATTCTTTTTTCATAAAATCTCATAATTTTACTACCTACAACATAAAATTATACTACCCTTAGGGTTTCAATATAAGAGATGAGAGTGTTAAGAATTTGGATGAAATACGGGGAAGGTGATTTGAAAAGAAATATTGGAATAAAATAATCTGGTCTGACGTTGATGAAAAATCAACAAGGAATTGATCACTTTGGCTTCATGTCTTCTGTAGATGCCTTGGGGGATATTGAATGTTGGTTTTAAACTCTAGAAGGCTTGGGTTTTATTAGGAAATAAAAAAAATTCACTTAATACGTCTCACACAAAAGGGACAATATATCACATTGTAGACCCTAATGGGGTTACCTTAACAAATAATCTCATAATAAAACTAAATAATAAATTAATGTAGATTTTGGGTATCCTCCTAGGATGTGCATATTTTTATGTAACTAGATCAACTAAGATCCCACCATATTATTGAATAACAACATTAAATATTCATTGTTTTTTATTTTTTTCACCAATTATAATAGATTTATATTTAGTCTCCCTTAGGATTGGAAAGAGGGTTTTAAAAAGAAATCATGAAAAATGATATAGGTCACAGTGAATGATCCAATACCATGAATATAAAAATCATTCCATCTAATTTCATTCCTAATCATGCATAGGAAATCATGGAGAACTTTCCCATTATTTGATTCATGGGAGGATGACATTATGATATAATGTTTTTGATTATCACAAGTAATAGAAGAATTGAGAGAGAATGTATGGGCCTTGAGTTCATGCTAGAGTTGGCTTACAGATTTAGACACGGGTTGGTTCATTGAATTGAACCAAGTTTCATTTTTGAATTTTATCAACATAATTGGTTCCTTTTGAATCAATTTTCATGGAAAAATGTTTTTAAATGAGTTTCATTAATGGTTATAGACTCAGTGTTTTTGATTTATTCAAAGGGATTAGTGATTGGTGTTTTTTTAAAAACAAACAAAAGAGTTATATTTAGAACCCTCAATCCATGATGCCGAATTCTTATATTTTGATTATAAAAAATAAATTTCCCGTAGATTGAGATACCCTTCAACATTTAATTGATCTTATTTAGCTATTCCATGTCATATTTTGGTTCTTTTTTTAATTAATGAGATGTTTTTGGGAGAAATTATTCTTCTATCAGTTGTAAGGAATGAATATCTAGAGTGGGAATTAGATCCACAACTATCTCAATTCTATGTAGCTCTAATCAAAATGCGGAAACATCAGAATTCATTTTTCCCTTGTGTTCACACAATTTTTTATGAAGTTGTTGGGGATTACTCTATATAGAAGTTTGTACAACATGGAATTCCCTAGGATTGAAATCTTCATGTATCCATGAGAGGGTTGGAAATTTATCAATTAAACATTCATCTACCCATTGTATATACATCTCATATGGTGTGGAGTATTGATTCTAGGTTTTATCAAATAAATTACCTATATTAGGTTCATCAGAATATTTTTTTCTCATTAGATTCTATATTTGTTATATGATAGGTTAGTTTAAAATATACTCCATTATATTATGTGTAATTGATGATTTGAGATTCTTAGGGTACAAATAAATAGAATGGGAAAACGATATATAAATTATGGGTGTGATAAAAGAATTTGTCGTGAGAAATGTATGATTATGTCTAATATAAAATAATAGGGTCCTCGACAATGGTTCCAAAATATATTTTCACCCATGTTTACCCATGATAAATGGTGTATGATTCTATTGATGTACATATTGGGTAATCAAATCCATAGAGACCTAAGAAGAATATTAAAAAAACAAAACATTCTATGGGAGTGATTTGGGTATGAAGTTTAAAAAGTGGGTTTTAATTGAATGGATTATTAGAATATTTGAAAGGCATATTTTAACTCAATTAAATAGAATGATTTGATCCTAGTATATCCCTTAGGATGGATTTGATGAATTAATTTTCTTAGAAAATTTTCTATTTATAATTAAATATATATCCCAAAAAGTTATAATTCCCACCATTATTATTTAATATAATGAGTACATAATTTAAATGATAATTAAAAATTCACATCTAGGATCACATTAATGATAAATAAGTAATTGGATCTTACTATAACTCAAAATTTATCGTCATTAAAGGTTGCTAAGACAAAAAAAATCCAAAAAGGAACTCTCAAACTCTATAACTAATTTATTAATATAATAACATCAAATAAAATCCAATCCAAAAACAAGAAACCCCTCAGAGTCCAACCAAAAATATATTTTCCATTCATTTATGTAAGTATCTTAATGGAAGGTGGAAGTCTATTTGTGAAGGCATAATTGAAGAACTGAAAAACAATGAAAAAACTAACACCCCACCATTGCGCGAAAAATTTCACAATTATTAGTATGAATAAACTAACACCCTAATCAATGTTATCAATGTGGAAATAAAATATAACTGATAAATTAAAAAAGAGAATAACATTTATTATGAAATGTAGGTGAATGAAAACATACATGAGAACAACTAAAGAGGATATTAAAAAATGTATTCGTGAAATTAAAAATTAAAAAATAAAACATTAATATAAAAATACCATCACAAAATTAACATTAATTATAAAATTTATAATTATAAGGTTGATCTTCCATCAATCTATTCCACTGCCATTAATAATGAATGTGATATATGGGTTTGAAATCAAAGGAGTTTTGAATTTTCATTCTTTCAAACAAAAATAAGACCATATTCATCCCCATTTTTGATGTGAGAATTTGAAATTGAATATACAAAAATATATAGAGTTAATAGAGTAGAAATATAGAATTCATGGTGTACTCTAATATCATTCACAATTTCTTTCTAATTTGAGCAACTATGTAGAAGTTACACTCTAAATGGTGGGATTATATTATCATCGTTCAAATATAGCCCACAAATTAAATGTAAAATTCAGCTCCATTGATATTTATAAAATATTTATAATTAGATTAATAAATAGAATAATTAAATTATCCCTATAAGAATCTCATTATACACTAATACTTTTACCCTCATTGGTCTTGACATGGGTGATCCACTTTTACATAATGGACCTAAGTCTGATTAGGCTTTTTCCAAAAATTTCTTCATTCATTACCTTATATATCCATCATCCCATCTAATTCATCCATTGATCTGACAATATAAAATGTTAAAAACAATTTTATGAATATTTTGAAAAAACATAAAATTCATATCAAGAAACTAATGAATTCCCCAAACCAATGGTTAATTGGTCAAAAATTGAAAATTTAATAATCTTTTGTAAATTAATGTAAAATTAAGTTCAATTTATGAAATGTACTAAATTTTGGGTTTATAGGAATTTAAAAACATCGATAATAATATATTTGAAATTAATATTATCATATTGCAGTTGATATTCACCACCCATGTAACTCTTTTGGGATTGTTCTAACCCCATATATACCGTCCTATTCGGTCTTGGGCAGAACAACCATGTACCCTCATTTCTAGTCTGGAGGTAGCCACCAATGTACCCTATAAGATCATGGAGAATATTTTGTTACCCAATTAATCGTTGGGATATATAGTAACCACAAATCACATAATGAAAATATTATATAGGGGTATAATAGGATAATAAAAAATTCATATCATAATCCATGAAATTAAATAGGTTTTATAAACTTTTCATCATATCATAACCTTTGGAAAGAATATAGTAATCATATTTAATCATTTAACAGTATCATAAAATATGAAAAAGAATAGTTTTCATAAGTATTCAATCCTTGTATAACTTGTTGAAGAGAAATAGTCTTCATAGACATCATGTCATTATTTACCATCCAGAGAAAGAATAATAACGGTATCATTGGATTTTATCCCTAGTATTGAATTAGTAACAAAAATGAATTCCATATTATATTGAATATGTTTTTCAAAGGCCATATAATTTTTTCTTGTGGATAATAAATATTTTGAAAAAATTGTTTTAAAAACCTAAAACCATTATAAAAACAAATTTATTTGAAAATAACATAGGAATATTATAGTGGAATCTTTGAAAAAATAATTTATACAATTTTCAAAACATAAAAAGTAATAAAAATAATTTTACATTAAAATTAAATATTAATATCATTAAAAACTAAATTATTTTAAGAAAACATTGTTTTGGAAGAAAAAACATTCCCACGAAAAGTGATAAATAATGTATGATTTCCCTAAAAACTATTTATTAATTATATTATGATCTATAGAGTTTAAAATGATCTTATTATTTTAATACTTTATGAATATCTAGAGGATAATAAAATTCATTAAATTTCTTGAGAGGCAGATCATGATATTTCATCATCAGAGACGTAATCATAATCAATCCTGATAACTGATGGGTTATAAAATAAAATTTTTAAAACTTTGGTAACACTTAATCATTATCCACATCAATTAAAAAAATAACGTGATACTAAAAATGTCATGAGGATGAATATATTCATGATATTATATGTTAATGTACTTTTATATACAACTTATGGAAGAAAATTGAGACCAAAATCCCTTTCCGATTTCGTAACACATAAATCATAAACCATATAAAAGAGAGATAATCATATAGATATTTAAATTATAAATTTTTAGATGAGTAATCATTATATAAATTCATCAGATATATATAATCCATATAAATTAAATAAATGGTTAATGTGACATGGGTCTCATAGATGTAAAAAATGAGACCAAAATACATTGCCTTAAGTCCTGACTTCCATCATAATTTCTCTACCATCATTTATAATAAATATTTCTTTATTATAAATATATTATAGAACCAGATTCTTATCTAACATTCCATAATTGAATTTATTATGACCATTTATTACCCTTTTTTAACAATTACCAACAATTTTTGTGTCTGTCATAACCGCTTTGTTTATCATAAATATTTTGACATTTTATATTATTGATAATATTACATTGATAATAGTTTCAGAATATCCATAATGATATCAATGATATATTTTTAATATATATTGAGTATATTTGTATTTATAGTCATAAATAAAATTATTGAAAGGAAATTAAATACACCTTTCAAGTTGATAGTAAGCCCTACGTAAGCAAGAACATTGTTTTTAATTTTCTTATTGGGTTAAATGAAATAAAAGTAACAAAAGTATATTTTCATACTATAACCATGTTTAAGTCATATTTGTCACATATTACAATTAAAATCACCCTTAATACATTCTATATGAAGCGTTAATGAATCACATCGCTTCATAAGGTGTGAGTTTTCCGTACACAAGAGTAATGTTATATTACTCCAAAAAAATGTAATTCATGAAGGGTTTTTTTGTTATAATAATTAAAGAATAATAATGTAAAAAAATATCATATATATATATCATATATAAATTATAAATCCATAATTATTACTAACCTTGAATATCAATCCTAGAAAAATTAAGGACATTGATCTTCAGGGCAGTATTATGCTATACACAAAAATAATGATTTCATTATATATTTGATGGAGTTATGTGTGGTTGTAGGTAATAAACATAAGATTAAAAGATATCAGTATATAGAACATACTATGTTTGTTATATAATATTGGATTAATAATAATTAAAGGGGGTGGAGGACGAAATAAAATGAAAAAGCTTGTTTATGAACATTGCGTCTTCATCGGGTATCCTCGTTAGGTTTTCACTAAAGCCATTTATGGATGTATTTATGTGAGAGAAAAGACTTATAATATTAGAATAGAGAATTTTGGAAGTGATTTTGGAATATATGTGTTTAGAGAAATGTATTTATGGGGGATAAGAAGAGGGAGAGTGATTTCCCTATTATATATAACGAGGAGTGGCATTCTTTTATTACTCAAAAGTGTTTATTTTTGGGTGGTCAATAATACCACGAGTGGCTCCAAATTTTAAAATAGAATATGCGGAGGATTTTTATGGTAAAATAAAACCTCCACCACCCAATTAAATACATGTTTTAAATATTTCACTCTTAACATCTAATTATATTAATATTTAACATTTCGGGTTTTAACTAAGGAATCTAGTTTTCGAACAACGAAAATTTATCCTTTAAGAATAAATTTTATAGATCATTATTGTATAATTTTTTCCAATTGATTATTTATATGATATATAATTTATAAAATATTAAATCATAATTTTTTGGGAAAATGATTTTAATAGAAGAATATGTAACATGAGGAACCATCACTTTTACCTTAACCACGCTAACATAATATTCACTATATAATGGTCAATATTGTCATTATAATAGAAAATACTCCCAACAACTAGAAAAAAGATTCTATTTATTAATATTTTGAAATAAATTCTAATGAAACATTATTTTTATTAATTTTAATGTATGAAATAAAATATTATTCATTATAAAACAACATTAATGTCAATTTTTCTATTATTCAATTATTAACAATTATTAATATATGAAGATAATGATGGAATAAGAATCGGTTCTTTCCAAACATAATTATCATGATATAATCATCTAAAAAATTAATTTTACAAAATAATTCATTCATTTTACTTCTCTTTTATTATTTTTGGTGTAATTTATTTGATTTAATTATTAAATAAATTGTTATAGTGTTGGAGTTTCAAAATAATATAATGTAATTATTTAATCTGAAAAAATTTAATATATTTTCAATATAAAATAAAATTTTTTATTTCAAGTAGACATATGTGATTGAGAATATTTATTTTCCTATCATATGATTTTAAAGACATTAAAAGTAAGACAAGTATCTTGTTTGTCTTTTTCATTAGTTAACTTATTATATGGGTCATATTCAAATAGAACTAGAATAAAATTAAAATATTTCAAATAATATGATGGAAAATCTCTCAATAAATTCATTATATATATTTAAGACAACATTAGGTAATTTTTACCAATATCATTGTTTTTTTACCCTCAGTAAAACAATTTTTTACTTTTAACATGATAATTAATTTTCAATACATCAACTATTCAATTTTATCCAAAACTAATTTGTTCTTATTAGAAATTATAAAAAATGATGATTACAATTATAGAATCCATTTTTTCTAAATTCCCTTTACATGTGGTGAAACATTTACAGTAAATTTAATCTCGCATAGGTGATGAGAAAGAAAGTTTTTTTATGCGAAAAATGTCAAAAATTTATAATGTGTTTGTACCCATTAAGTATATAAAAATTAATAAAATTAAAAAAATTGGAGAAATAAAAGTTTAATTTTAAAATTTATTCTTTAATACCAATTTCATATATAATTTTTCGTTAAAAATATAATAAATAAAGAGGCTATTTTTAATTAAAATTTAGTATTTTTTATTATATATAAAAAATGAAACTCTTCAGAAAAATTAGACAAATTCACCCAAATTTTTTTACATTACAGTTTAAAAATTATTGATTATTTTTTAAAATTAATTTTCATTAAATTATAAACAATTAGGTCTCATGAACGTTCACTATATGGTGAAAAAACAACATTTAAGTAAAAATACCATTTTAAGCACAAAATTGGATTCATTATTATCTCTTATCTACAAAACATATTAGTTAAATTTAAATATTTTGTCCAATATATAATTTATATTTTTATTAAAATAAAATACTAATTTTTTTGCCAATATGTTTATATAGAACACATTTTTGTGAATAATAATATTTTTTATAAATAGATTTTAATTTATCATTAAAAGGGTTTTATTTTAATTTATAAATAATTTTTTATAATAGAATCCATTATATTAACACTTGTAAAATTAATTTTTATAATTTCAATAATTCTATTATTTCCTTAAATTCTAATGGATATATGATAACTATGGTATTAAATAATTATATTTAAATATTATGTCATGTTTGGTCTATAAAATTAGTTGTAAGTAATATAATCTAAACATGGAATTGTGTGTAACACAAGAAAACAGTCTATCATATAAATAAATGTTTACTCATTTTTTCATTTAATATATAATATGATAATATTTAAATATAATTTTGTTTTTTCTACAAAATCTCGGTGATTTACAGACATGCATGCCATATACCCCTAAAGTTACACAACATGGGATCATATTTCTAGGAAAGCAATGTACAATGGAGGAAACACATATGTTTTTAGGGAGAGTCACACTCCTTGTGACCCTATGTACATGAAGTATAATTTTCATGGAAAATTATACCTTGAATAACCCCTTCTTATAAACTCATATTAAACAATGTGATTAGCATATCCTGAGAAATTTGTTATATAAGACATGGTGGAATAATTTGTTTTTAATCAATGGATATTATGTGTTCTACTTCAAGGACAATTCTTCAAATAGAAATGTATATCATGAAGTAGTTTTCGGGAGAGATCAACTTAGTTCTTTTGAGGTCAGTCTCACCCATCTCTCTAGATGGATGGTCCCACAAATCATTAAGAAATGTAGAGAGGGAAATATCATAAATTATTTCCTGCATGAGTCCTCAAAATATGGATTGGAACTACCCATCATAGAATTTTTGTGGTGAGAAGGTTCCATATTAAGGTTTTTTCCCATTTCAGCTCCACGGAGTGGCATGGTGTGGGTCCTCTATACTCATTCATGGTAGGATATGTGTCACAGAACACTGGATGATAATACATTTGGGTGTGTATATGTAATCAAGGTTATTTATCTGCTGTGGATGAAAAATATCACCTTTCATCCATTTCATTAGGTTAAATGAGTATATTTGTTTTTCTGTTTCATTTACCATTATGTATTTTTGATAACTTGACAATTTATTATTCTTTTTCTTCCATATTTTTTTTGGATTTCCTACATTGTATTTTTATACTTACCCAAAAATGGGGAATGCATAATTTTTTTCTTATCAAGATGATAGGTATATTGGTGGTGGCCTTGGTGGACCTGATATTGGATGATCATATTTGTACATGGAGGCATTGACCATATTCAGTGGTCTGTTTCAGAGATTGTGTGATGGAATCACATTAATTTCCATTTTTCATGTTGTTTTTAGGATGGGATCTTTTTCCTATTTAGGTATATATTTATCCATATATATCATTTATATTACATAAATTTAGATAAATATATTTTCTAGTGGTGGTTTCATTCATTGAGTACACTCTAGATGCCTTAGTCCCTTATTGTATCTTTTCACTATTTCATTGAGATGGTTGTGTGTGTGAATACTAGAACAATATTCTAAAGCCTCCCATTTTAGATATATTCCCATTCCGTGCTAGTACCCATCCCATAGTCTATAGGAGGATGAATATGCGTGTCACATATAGCTTACAATTGGAACATTTGGGTTCTCGAGCTGTCAGCTTGTGAAAACATCTCATATGATACTGAAAAACAAAAACTAACCAACCTGATGGATTTTAAAATCCATTTTTGGAAATTCCTAACTAGTATTTATATGAATTTTAACCTTCCATAATAATTCCCTTTATTTAAAAGATTATCATTATGATGCCCTACAGAGTAGTTTCTTATTTAAGGTGTTACTAAAAACTATAACATGATTCCCATGATACATGCTCTATCCCCCAAGAAACATAAGTTCTAGATGTGTAATAAAAACTTTCACATCCCCAGACACGTGTGAGACATTTTATTCTAACACACATGTGCATGTAATCCTCACACAACAGTAAACACAATACTATAATTTTGCTCGACGATGATACAACACCTGATCCTTTTATGGTAGCCAGTACACTAGAATAAATATTTTTATTAATTTTCTACTATTAGATCATGGATTTGATTATTGTGAAAAACTCCTAATTCACATATCTTTATAATCTTGGTGTGACTCATTAACATTTCATTCTTATTTCATCTACAACACATTATCTAGAAGTCGTAAACCATCACTTATCCAAGTGTTAATGTAATCACATCACACTATGCCTCAATACTCTTCTAATTTTTATTGAACTAGACATGAACCAAAAAACAGAAATTAATACATTGAGAAAAATATTTGGATGCAGGAACTACCTCATTATTACTTTGTCACATTGGATGACCTCATTATAGGATATTCAAAGGACCAATGTAACCAGACATTCTGATTTAAACTTTCTTTTAAAAAAAATATAGGTCCATGGTTTATGGTATTTCAGATGACCCAATTCAGACTAATGACTTTATTATTTGAATATTAATGAAAAAATAAGGGTGATATGGCTCACTAAAAATATGAACAAGAACAAGGATTATCAATTTAGATCATGTTTATCATTTATGATGCTCACATCTATAACAAGACTCAAATTAATGAATAAACACATTCCCATCTGAAGTGTAATTACATAGTCTAACTGTTCTACTCACACCCTAATAGTTAATGAATATCACTTATCATGGTTGAAATTTTAGTACAATCATCTGTTGATTATTATTATCTTTTCGGGGCTACCATAATCTAGATAAACCATAACATTAATTATGGATCCAATTATAAATATACAGTCCTTTCTAAATGGTCAACATGACATCCTTTATAACCTCTATACCCTAAATAACATATAAATATAACTGAGATCCATGATAAAAATCCACATTCCCATCCAAGTTAATTGTTACGGAATTATAAAAATAAATCCCACACTATTGTCTTTTCAATCAATATATGCAATGATTTTACGTAGAAAATTACATCAATTACCATTTTAAATAAATATTATGAAGGCTTTGAGAAATGAAATGTAAAGTACTAAATAGTAATGAAAACATTTTATAAACTATACTTGTTAATTTATTTAGCTGATTCCTAATAACATTAATAGAAAATTATCTTATAATTTATGATCAACTATTTCTAATCCTTATGTTCTCATAATTGGGTTTCGTTAAGTGAAACATCAATCAAAAGATATATAGAGAAACAATATTTAGGTTGTTGTTATATTTTATTTAAATAGTGCCTCATATCAGTATTTCCGGGTAATTAACAAAATATATCTTATAATATCATGGTAATTAGGTATGAATGATTTCATTAGTCACTTATTAGAAATAATATATGAGTGTATGAAAATATTTTAAATAACCATTTCATTTAACATAAATATACCCCAATGGGGGAAAATACCCCTGAATAATAATATATTATCAAGATAAAAGAGTTATTACATGTAATAATGGTTCTATTTATATGTTTATCCATTCACATTTTATGTGGGACATGCTTAATAAATTATAATTGAAACCATATTTTAGTTCAAATTATTGATAGATAAATACTTAAAAAGTTTTCATATACATACAAACATTTATCATGTTTCTTTCATTGAAGTAAAATGAAAAGATTGACCTACAAGGGTCAATTCAAGTGTAAGGAATCAGTAATATGAATTTCTATTCAAATGTTATAATGGTAAAATCCATTATAAATTTCAATAGGTAAACTATTTAATTAATATCTAAAATAAAAAATTTGATTTATTTAAATGTAAATCAATGTTCCTTTAACATGATGGTTTCCCATTTTCAATTTATTTATTTACAAATTAAAACTATTTTATTCATTTAATTAACAATAGGATATTTTGGTAGAACTACATCATCAAGATATACAGGAAAATTTTTTTTAGGTTATTGCAGACAATTTTTTAACTAACCACATGACAAAACTATACCAAGGTAAAAAATCATAAAAATAATGAATACTTGCATGAAAATAAAACATACAAATAAATTGTGAATAATAAGTTCTTATAATGATTAATTAATATACATCCTTTCATTCAATACAGATCCAAGAGTTAATTACCATAAATCATTAACCATAAAAATGATTAGAAGCCTCTTTAGTTGAATTAATAGTCATCTATAATAATAAACAAAATGAGAAACCTTTTTATCCATAGATAATTGTTCATTCCCTAGTGCGTGGGTTGTAAATTACCATACATAATATATTCAGAATATTCTCACACAATCATAGCACCATATCAATCAAACAAAAATAGTATGATAAAGGAAAAAAGATAAAGCACTGGTATAACTATGTCATATCCTTAACCTGGTTCACTCATAAGTTATAAAATATGATAGGAAATTTTTTTCAAACATGGATACTAATATTCAAGAGGATAAAGATTATAAAAAATATTATAAATGTGGTATAGATTGGATACTATACCCACTAAATTAATTATAAATACTATACACGGATCAATAGAGTCATATAACTAAAAATTGATAAAAATAAATAGATAACTGAAAAAGTAAAAAATATTTATCCGTAAAACTCATTGAGATTAATTACTATAAAAATGATATAAACATTTTATCACAATAACA
The DNA here is from genome assembly GCA_963277665.1 of Viscum album. Taxonomy (NCBI): domain Eukaryota; kingdom Viridiplantae; phylum Streptophyta; class Magnoliopsida; order Santalales; family Viscaceae; genus Viscum; species Viscum album. Next base: position 48,761,699 of record OY728148.1, read on the forward strand.
TGAGTATATTAAAATAAATAATTAATCATAATACCCAAAAACTAAAGGCATTCTAAGTACATAAGTCATCCACATCACCCATGATATGTCCTACAACTGAGCATATTACCATAAAACACCAACCAATTCCTAACCCGTACCATTGATATCAGTTTAGGTACCAAACAAGGGCCTCAATATGGTTTAATTAAAAATAATTAGTTCACAACTAATTTTGAGTAATGAATTACTGTATATTTATATAAAACACAGCAGTTTAAAGATTATAAATAAAAAATAAAGTAAGGTGGAAGATAAAAAAGGAATACAACCTTCTTTTCCTATGTTAGATTATCTCCAATCATGGGAATTATAAACCATTCATGGGACCTTGGATATATGAATAGGGTTCCATGAACAATTATCATGGCAAATCAATGGAATGTGACTAAAAATTCCCATGTATCAGATTCATGAAAATCCTGGATGTCACTAAGGGATTCTAAATATGGAACTTGTGAGGAATCCCTTGATATTTAAGAAATAATTTATAGCTTGAGAGTAGCATTCGATGGATGAACCATCAATATAACACTTTCTAAATTTTATATCAATGATATTTAGGAAAATTAGAAGGTAATACAAGTATTGTATCAATGGGAATCAAATAAGATATTCTATTTTATTTTGTGTTTGAGTTTAAGAGGATGAATCTAAGTACTTATCCTTGTCATTCTATAATTTATATTTTCTAGTGAATCATTTGTGCTAGGTCAAGGAATTCATAAATTTATGACATTGATTACTTCCAAGGTATATTAAACAATTGAAATTAACATTACTGAATCATGTGTAATTGATTTTGTTCACACATTTCATTCAAAACAAAAATCCATTCATTTTCCATGACATGCCTCTTGAATTACTATAACTTATTTTATAAAAAATATATGGATCAAAAGATAATATTTCCCTTTAGAGAGAAATTTAAACTCATAAAACTAAACAAAAAATGCGTATTCATTAAACTCCTTTATAAAAAATCAAAAACATTTCAATATTCATTGTCCTATTAGATTATATTTTCCAATATAATAATTATATTACTTAATTAATAATTTCATAACTAGACAACCCCATTAAACTAGTTCACATTAACTAAGGAATCATATAGGATCTAAATCCCATATTCATTAAAAACTCTATGAAAGGATTTTATGTAAATTATTTCATTTACATAACATCTGGTCAAATCCTAATACCTAAGGATCATATGATTTTTTGAAAAATTTTCTATTTTGAGGAATTCCAAAATATGATATGTTTTATATAATAATAAATGTGTCTTATGGAAACTTATTTTCATCCATATCAATTATTCTCTATGATTAGTACATTATATAATGTTTTCATTTACCAACGGAGCTCAAAACCCAGTTGAACATTGTTCATTACTCTCTGGTTGGTTGGGTTGTTTCCCTAGTTTGTAGTACTCTTATGGTCAGAACAAATTTTTTTCATAAAATTTATTTCAAGATGAAACCCCATGGTTGACTCATTTAATAGGTTTATTTAATTACATGTGTGTAAAATTATGATGATCCATTTTGTAGGATAATACTCTATTAGGATCCCCAAATGGTCAATGAAATGAATCAGATTAATTAGCTAACCCCACCTAATAGGTAATTATTTATTGAGGGTCACAGTTATTCCAAAAAATGATAAAATTAACGTTATTTTGTAAAACCCTGATGGAGCATAGTACATCCTTGGTATGATAAAAAAATTAATGGAACGAGATAAGAAGTATGGAAATATTTAGAGGCTAAAATATTAAGAAAATGGGATTTTTAAATTATTCTTGGTTAATGGTGGGTATCTTGCATAAGGAAAAACATATATTTTTTATAAAAACATCATGACTAGAATATAACTCTTATAAAAAAATTATTATACCAATATGATGACTCTATCATCTGGTGTCATCCTACAATTTGAATTAGAATTGAACTGAATGGGAAACATGATAAAAACACTAAAAATTTGAAATATTATACACAAATAGAGTGTAATAAAAATAAAATATAATGATAAGAGAATGTGTGATAATGTATTCATATAAATACCTTATTATTTCCAAATCTATAGATATAAATTGAATCAGACCCCAAAAGTAGGAGATCCTATCATTTGGTATGATAAGGGGATGCAAACATGTGGGAGGACATGCTATATAGAAAATGGGAAGAAAGGACTAGAGAATTGTTTTAAAATACATATGAAAAAATATATAGATTCAAAATTTTTATAGGGTATTATAGTTTGGATAAATGGTTTTTGAAACCATGTGCCAATAATGCAGACCTATAGTCTAAACTAACATCCCCCTCACATGATTACAACATATGGTTTAAAAACCTGTATACAACCTATGTGGATCCCCCCTTAAAATTCCAATATAACCAAATAGTTTGTTGATCTCCTCATACAGATTAATGAATATATTGACATTTAAAATACTGGTAACAATGTTCATGTGAATGGTTAATACTAATAATTCATCTTATCTTGCAACTATAAAAACCCTGAACTAAGTGCCCAAATCTCCTTAGGTTTAGTTGATCACCCAAAATTTTTTTGGTCCCAAAAACTTATCCAATAACTCCCCTTATAAGGTGTAAAAATTCACATAATTTGGTTTCCATTATTTTTATTAAAAACAATCCTACTAATAGATTTAAAATTAAAAATTCTTTTAGAATAGTAAATATGTACATATATACTATCTTACACTTATGTTTAGCATTATTGATCACTTGAGATTCCACTTTCGTATACTACAATTTCACAAGGTTATGAAATTGATTATGATGTATATGTATTATAAGTAGGATTTTAGTGTGCCTCAATTATAGAGAAATTTACATAAGTATTGTGAAATACACTAAAATGTCCATTCGTGGGTTTTTTCATTTATTTTTGAGATGTCTAATTTGTCTTACTGAAATGTTGTATGATAAATTAATGTGTATCTGGGTTTACTATAATTATTATTAGAATATTTGTAGTTATTTGGTGTTATTATTTCAGTTATTATTAACATTAGGATAGGATAACCATTGTGAAAACATTAAATATTATTTTATGTATATAATGTAATCTAGAAATATTTGTAATGTTTAAGTAGGTTGAATTCCAAACAAAACAACCATAAATGGAAATGGGAAAGGGAATGAAACTATAGTATATAACATAATGGAAATCACTCTTAAGGTATTGGTTGAGAATTTGATTTATAATCCTAATAATGCATGATGGGTTGGCCTAAGACTTCAGACAATTATAAACACTCTTATGGATAATCTTTTGATTCTCTCATACTCTATAAAAATCACTAAGAACAAATTATTTCAAATATACATGGATGTATTAGGTGGATAAGTATAAGATAACCCAAAATAGTTTATCCATCGTTAACATAATATCAACATAATATTAACAAAAGGAACGTTATTATATTATGATAATATAAAATTAAAATTAATTTTATGAATTTACATTCTTGTCGTATTATGATAATTCAACCATATTTTTAATGTTTTTCAGTCATTTAGTCCCTTATAGTTATGGTAATGGATAGAACTAATTGGAACCCTAGATGATAGGGATAATATGGAGGTTACAATAATTAAAAACCCATTAGAATAGGAGAAGGAGTGATAAACCATATGATTTTTAAAAAACCTTTTAGCATGAAATTTGATAAACAATTTTAATAAAGTAGATGTTCGAAAGAACATTAAGGGAATGGTGGGGCATTTTGAAATATCATGTTATGAAAATGAGGAATGAAAAAGTGTTCAATTTTTTATATTTAAAAAATATTTGAAAAATCATCAATGAAATTTCATTGATAGGATAAGAAGAATAATTAGTCATGCAAGTTATGGTAATCGGGCATAAAAAATTCATTGAAAAATAAATAAGATTATTTACATGATGGGAGTCGAAAATGTACAATGAAAAGTATTTATAAAGAAATTTTTCTATAACTGTGTAAGGAATGGAAATTTCCCATGTCAATGACCTAATCCATAGAATAACTATGAATATGATAATGTGTAACCCCAAAGATGGAAGGACCTAATCAATTCACAAGTAAATATTGCATTTTTTAATTAATATTCAATACATTTGACAAATACATGACCAAGGTCCTTGATTTCTAGTTCCTTTAAATACAGGATATATAATGCTTATATTTCCTGACATATCTTGAAAATTTATTTAAAATATATTAAAATTTAGTACACTGGATCAATATACCCTACTTAAAACCATCATTCACATCATGGGGAAATGAAACATCATAATGTGTGGGTTTGGATTCTATATAAGATGAAACATGGGAGATATCAATCAATGAAAATATGAATGAATAAGATAACCACATGGGTATAAGTTCATGAAAATAAAATAAACATTTCATACAAAATCTACTAAAGATAATAAACATGAATCATGACATAAATTTTTATCATTTGAATGTACATGAATCCTAAGATGGTAAATCATCATTAATTAATTGAAAACCAAAATTTGATGTCCTAAATGTGTGGAACCATCACACCTATAAGAAACCATTTCATATGTTAAGGTTCATTAAAAGGATCATTAAATAAATATTGATCAAGAAACCCAATAAATTTCCCATATCATAATAAATTAGGCATCACTACAAGTGTAATATAGTGGATCAAGAACATCGACTTGATTCCCATAGTTGATAGATCATATAGACATGTATAATATAATTAACCCTAGAGATATAATAATTCAACCAATAAATTAGAGTGTTATAAATTTTGGGCCCTCCCATCACAAAATTAAAACCACATATATATACAACTACATCATGAATCCTTCATAATATCCTTACCTATGAAAAAGAAACTAGATTCATAAACGTGATATGATGGCATAACCCTTGGAAAATTAAAGGGTTTCACAAAATCCTGGTCATCATTATCATAAATCATCTTGAAAAAAATTAATTATGTTGTCCTTTTCTTATAACCCTAGTATCGCCTATGTAAATTAAATGGTTTTTTTGTCCTTGATGAATATATATTCTATTAAAATATCATTATAAAATTCATGAGGATTCTGAATTTTCCATGTTGAACATCACATTTAGGGAACTAAAAAATCACAAACCACTGTGAAACATCATTTTCATTGAAAATAACCTCGGAAACATAAAATGTAATAGCTAAATCATTAAGTAGGTTTGATGTCATGAAATCCCATTTCTATCACTGACATTAAATCAAATTTTTTTTTCATATTTTTAGTAAAAAATCCAATGTGGACCATTTATAAAATGAAAAGGCGATTTGTTTTAAAGAATATTATAAACAGTCATTCATACACATAAATTTCGTTACATAATCGTTGGATAGTACTGAAAACATTATTGAAAACATTTTTATAATACATGGACATGGTAGGGAATGGATTTTTGAATGAAGAGAAAAATATAGTTGATTTCCTATTAAAAAAGGTACATTTAGTTCTTAAAGAGAAGTAAATGAATGGAAAAATTTTATTATCTAGAAATAACTATAATAGAAATAAATTCATGATATTCATGAGATTTATATCAATAATTTTTCTCATTGGATGAATAATCGATAAAAATACTATGAATTAATGATACAGTAACATAAATACTTACCACATTCGAAAAGATTAAATCATAAGACAAAATAACAAATAACCACATATGGATATGTATATTTTGATAATTTTCATAATAATAAAAAAACACATTCATTATATGTATATACACCACATAAATGAAATTAGTGGTTAATATTTCATGTGTCTCACTGAAATAAATGATATGAAAATCATTTACCGTGAGTATTAGTACATTTTAAAGCACACTAACCACATTTATAATATCTTTAAATTTATTAAATTTAGATAATGGAATTATATTATCATATATTACAATATTATAATACTTGGACTTTTATTTTTTTAGAATTCTTTAGTAAAATTATAATTTTTGGGTATTAACTATTTTTCCCAAGTGTTTTGGTTTGGTAATTCTAATCCTTCTGAAATGACCATGGTCCCATTATCTAAATAATGTTAATAATTTTATAAATATTAAATATTATATATAAATATAGATTCATCAATAAACGTTAAAATAGAGTAAATAATTACATTGTTCTTGGATATATAAGTCATACATACTCAGGAACTTTATTTACACTTCTTGATAAATAGAAAGAAAGAATTATAAATATTAACTCACATTTATAGAATAACTAATATTTAATATAAAAAATTGAAATTAATTAAATCTATCATCAATAATATCAATTAAAATAGGAAATGAAAACTAATAATGTCAATTAATGGAGGTGATAGTCCTCACATACGCATGGATTGCATTAACGCTTATAATATATTGGAATGTAAGAAGGCATATGTGATATTAAAATTATATAATTATAACTATATATTAAATATCAAATGTATCTATATATATATATTTACATATTTTCAATCTATCATTTGTTCTATCGATGATATGTGGTGATGAATCAAGTATTACATTAGATCACGTGGTGGTACTCTATCGTACACCTGATTGATGAATTTATTTTCCATTTTATAGAAGAGGATAATGATATATGTTATGAAATTTAAATAATAACATATAAGAATATGGAATATACTGTTTATTTTATTTTAAAATATTTTTAAATGGTTTAAAGTAGGTAAAAGGGGAATTAGAGAAATTGTCTAAGAATGATAACTCTTCTTCGTACAACCTCATTATGTTTTTACCAAAATCCAATTTAAGAGTTTTTTATAATCACATGAATCACTTTATTACATGGTAATATATTAATGTAAGGGATTTTTATGTGTGAATAAATGATAATAGTAGGTTCTATTTTATAATTAATCGAAGGGAAACTTTTGTATTTCAAAAATTATTAAAATATATAACTTTTATTATCTATAAATATTCAACAAAATATAAAAATATTCAAAGGTAATGTTGGGTGTCTTTAAGACCCCATCAACTAATAATATTTTTATAGATTTATAATTTATTTAAAATGATGTGTTCTGGTTTAACCACTTAGTTATCATATTTTAAACATATCTATTGTAAAAACTATTTCATTGTTAAATGTTTTTGAATTATAAGATAAATGGAGAAATGAATAAAAAATGTACCATTATTGATATTTCAACCTGCTCCCATTCACTTTGGTTTATATAAAAATGATATCTAAATACAAAATCATTTAATAGAATATTAGTTGTTATAAAATAACATTAACATCAATTTCAAAACTATTTAATTAATTTAACATTAATGACAACAAGAAAAGGGTGTATTTAAATTATTATGTATTCACATATCCGTAATATTTCATCTTTATCTACAATATTTGTGTAAAACTATAAAGTACACAAAATATTATACATTCACTATTTGTAAAACATTTACCTTTATTTTTCAATTAATTGAAAATCTATTGTGTTTGTGTTGCATAAGAATTTATGGAAATTATATAATTAATAAAAATAAAAAAAATGATTAAAATCATGAAAATAATTTAATTAATCATAATATGATGCTTAATATTACCAACTTCCATTTTCTCATTGGGAATATATTAGATGTTTTAAAAAATAATAACAGGACATTTTGTATTTTTCTGTAAATAAAATAATACATAGGTAACTTTCTTATAAATGTTTACCATAAAACATATAAATACTAAGATGATATGGGTCAATATATATTTATCCAATGATTTTTAATATGAAAAAATTTAGTCATATCACATAATTGTTACCATAGTTAACCTGATTTACCTTTATTCAGGAGTGATAATTTTTTCTACTTTTACCATTCCTTATGAGAAAGAGGCAAGTGAAATTGTTAGATAATATTAAAATTTCTTATTCCAAATATATAATCCATTTTTAAAAAGTAATTCTCTATAAGTGGTATAAATCATTTTATATGTATCTTGAAATGGAAAATGAAAAAATTAAAAAACAATTAATTTAAATGTTTTAAAATAATTGTATACCATGATCAATTATAATATTGATTCAATTAAAAATAACAATACTATTTTAACAAAATTATACTTATATAATTTTATAATTTTATTTTAAATTTTGGTGTTAATTTTTAATGGATTGAAATGATAAAATTTTTAAAAAAATTATTTTTTCACAATTCTATAAAAAATCAATATTTTCTATAAAATACCAAAAGTGCCTCCTAATATTAATTTATATGTAACGATTTCAGGAATGGATTTAAATTTTTCAAAATAATTTTAATAATTTATAAGAAATTTTATAAATGGTTTTTGGAAAAATTTTGTATAAATTTTTATTAATAAAAACATATTTTATTAATATATTAATAACTCACTGAAAATTGTGTAATTATTTAAAAATGTATATAAAATATATAAAATATTGTAAATAATTTTCATAACGTATTTATTCGAATCCATAATGCTTATTTAAATGGATGGGTTATATCTATCATATTTAAATAATAGTATAATAATATTATATTAGAGTTTGTTAAAACTCTATGTCATATGGAACAAAAGAAATCATATAAATAAACTTTATCTAAATATAAATAAATGGTATAATATTATAGTATTACATTTTTACTCTATAATAAAAATTATACCATGAAAATTTTATCTTGGTCATCAATGGTCTAATATTTGGAAATACATTATTTGGAAACAACATCGTAAAAAAATTAATTTTTTTTTCAAATAATAGTAAAAGGGAAATGAAAAGGTCACATGACAAGGTTTCCAAATTGAGTAACATTAATGAGAAGTTAAAATATATACATGGGGAATAAAAATAATTTCCAAATAATCATAGAGATTGAAGAACATTATCTATCATAAGATAATGTATGATTAAGAGAATGATACTGACCATGAAACCATAAATTGATATAGTGTGAAAAAGGAAATCAATTAATCTGAAATGAAGTTAATATGATAATATTTTTTCTCATGATATTTTTCCTTGAGTGGAATAATATTCTTATGATCATGATAGAGAAAATAATGAAATTTTCTTACTTGATAGGAAGAATATTATCATTTAATAAATTTCTATGACAATAACATCTTTTCCTCTAACAGATGTGTATTAAATGTCACAACCTGTCATCTGGGGCCCGTGCCGTCACTGCCCCATGCCCACATTCCATAGGCCAGGGGCTGGCGACTAGCTTCAAAGGTGTATTACCTAAAAGTGGGAAGGCATTGCCTTTATAACCTGAAAACTCATGTAACCAAGCACACAACAGGATATGAACACAATTAAACTGTATAACTAAAAGAGTGATAAATGTAAAAGGGTGCCAGAATACATGCCCAACAGTAAAGGTAAAAGTACAATTGAAACACAATATGACCAAATAAAGAGAAAATACTGCTAATAGATCATCATTTGAGTTTCCTACCTAAATGGTAAGAACATATCGCCTCCTCAACACTCCATGTCCACCCGGCTACATTGTGAACTGACACACCATATGGTCCACCTCCAAGTACCATCAAGTCCTAGTTCTCTTCGCCCCAATCAGCGCTGTTAGTCATCTGCATCCAACACAATATGGTGGGGGCATAGCCCATGTAGGGGTGAGTATACTGGTAATCAGTAGGGACCCCGAGACACTCAAGGTCACACAAATCCACCAAGGATAAACCACAAAGTATGAAATCAACAGACCACCATACTTAGGTATATGCCCAAACATATCCTATGTTATCAAATAATCCATCTCAATCAGGAGGAAAATATAGAAGTAATAACTCATCTCACAACATGATTTATTCTAGGGGTAGTATTAAGTATCATTTCTAGTCACAACATCAAACTCTTCAACTATGGGAGAACTCCTCCTCTATCAAGTATAGTGGGATAGCCGCGTCACACAGAGGTGCTTCCCACTATCCTCAGACTGCGGAGGTACTCCTTCTGTCAAGTATCATATGTCTGTTGCATCACACAAAGGAGCTCCCCGACGTGGGTCTGTCGTGTCACACATAGGCGCTCCCCCTCGTGGCCTGCTGAGGTAATCCTCCTGTCGAGTACCATGTGTCTATTGCGTCACCATGGCGCTCCGCACCGTGGGTATCCTACATCACCAAAGTCCTCCCCATTGTGCTTGTCGAGTCACTCCAAGTCGATATGGTCAGTAGTCATCAGGTCTCACCCAACCACTATGTCACCACACTATGGTCCCTCATCTCTGAGAGGATCTTCTCCACAAGATACAGGTCGATACTCCAACTGCCAAGAACTCCCACGAAGAAGTGTCTCTAGGGTCCGCCATTTCATTAGGATATCAACGTAATAGATGGCGCATCAATCAGATGCCCGATCTGCGAGTTATTTTCCTTTTAGTCCCAGGGGGCCCAATTGGATTCATGCTTGATCCAACCTGACTGTTCCCCATATCAATCCAAAACATTGTGGGTAATCATCCAAAGGGACCAACTCGCTCCAAGGTTTCCAACTCCTACTTTAATATGGAGGAGCCTCTTGAGCTTACTTCACATTAATTAAGCCAACACACCATACTAAAATTATTCCAAACTATGTGATTAATTTAGATAATTTGAAATTCTACCAACAATTAAAATTAGGTCGTAGTGGACCCGGGTCCGGTCCGACCCGTTTGAACCAACTTGGCCTGACCCGGCCAGGGCCAACCCAGTTTGGGTCAACCTGGATTGACCCACTAGGTCCAGCCTGGCCCGCTGGGCGGCCCGACCCATTGGGTTCAAACCGGCCCGCTAGGTGACCTAACCTATTGTGTCCGACATGATAGGCTTTGAAGGGCCCTAGAGGGGTGCGGGAGGCCGTGAGGCTATGGTGGGTGTCGTGAGGGCGTGAAGCTATGGGCGTCTTTTCAGGGAATGGCGGTTTGACCGGGGGGCAGCAGTTCAGTCGGGGGGTGGTGGTCCGGCCGTGGGGCGGCAGTTCTGCCACTGGGCGCCGGTCTGGCTGCGGGGTGGCAGTCCCGCCGTGGGGCGAGGGTGGCGGGGGGGGGGGGGGGGGGGGGGGGTCCGGCAGCGGGGCTGCGGTCCCCCCGCAGGGCGTCGGTCCGGCCGTGCGGCGGCGGTCTGGCCACAGGGTGGTGGTCTGGCTGCGGGGTGGCACCTCACCAACGGGGCGGTGTGGAGCCACGGACGGTCACGACGGCCGCAATCGGTGCGGAGGCCGCGGGCTGCGGCGATGGTCGCGGGGCAGCGACGTTGCTCCGTCCCTTCTTCACGGCCGACAGGGGTGCCGACTTCCATTCTCGAGCCCCAACCATGGATGGTTTCCATCCTCCCCTATCACAAATAACACCACAAGATATGCCGAAGGGTCAGGCAATGTTGGTTTGGCCCGTACCCTCCGCGTTTGGGTGGTATCATATGGCTCATCAAGAACATGAACATGAACGTCAAATCCAATCCACCCGCAATTATTGTTCCCAACCCACAAAATAAATAAAAGGGTGTACATGAGAAGTGATAAAAAAATAAAAATAAACCCCTACCTCAGGTTGTTCATTGACGTTGGCGTGAGAAAAAAGTACATACATTGATTCGTCGTAGATGAAGACATCCCACGTAGGATGAAGTCCTGAGGAAGAAGTTTGAATTCAATGCCAGTGTACTTCGTTGGTAGAGCGTTATTTTTGGAAGAACCAATTCTTCTTTGTAGATCTTTCTCCCAACAAGATATCTCTCTCCTTTGCCAACGAATGATCTCAAAAGAAAAACCCGGCAAAATAAAAGGTGTTTCTACAATTTTAATCATCGGTAGAATTTCAAATTAGCTAAATTAATCACATAGGATGGCATAATTTAATTATGGTGTGTTGGATTAATTAATGGGGAAGAAGCTCAAGAGGCTCCTCCATATTAAAGCAAGAGTTTAGAGGTTTCTCCCTCATTATGGGGTTCAGGTGGTCCCCACCTCTTAAAGCAAACAAGGGAGGTTTTGGCCTCGAGTGGTCCCCACCCCATAATATCTACAAGAGGGTTGTTAAAAAAAAACAAAACAAAATTTTAAATAATATTATTTTTATCTTTCCAACAAAAGACCAAAATATATCTTTCACCCTCGACCCACTACGGATGAGGTGAAGGTCTCCTTAACTGAATACCGGTAATACGTGTTCAATAGTGCCCTTGAATTTCAATTCTGAGCATCGTTTCAAAAGTTAGAAAACCAGCTTGCACGTTTACTGAACGTACCTGAAAAAAAGATCAAAAATTCATTCTGGGAACTCCAGGCCTCGTAATCATGCACCATTATTTTTCTCAGACTCATAAAATTACCATTTAATAAAAATAGATTTACATTGAATTTCTGGTTCTTTACATTCTCCCCACCTTAGGCTTTACATGCCCGTAAGACAAAACTCAAATCTAAGGGAACAAGTGGGGGTACTGAGCATTCATTTGAGCCTCCTGCTCCTACGTTCCCTCCTGGAGGTTCCTGTGTTGCTTGCAAATGCACACCAGAGGTATTGACCCTCCATGAAGGACCCACTCTAGTCGAACCTCAATCTCTACTGGAACCTCCATAAAAGTCACCCCATCATCGACATCCAGCATGCCATGGTCGATGATGTGAGAAGGGTCATGCAAGTATCTCCTCAGCTGGGAAACGTGGAATACGTCATGTATCCAGTGCAACTGAGGTGGAAGAGCTAAGCGGTATGCCACCTCACCAACTCTACTGAGGACCTAAAAATGTCTGAGGATCTTCTAAGATAACTTGCCACCTCAGCCAAATCTCTACAAACCTCATCGCGGTGAGACCCATAGAAAGACGTGGTAACCATCATCAAACTCCATAGGTCTCAATTTCGTATCAACATACGACTTATTCCTACTCTGGGCAGTCTTCATCTTCTCCAGGATGATCTGCACCTTCTCTGTGGTAGCCCGTACCATCCCTGGTCCCACTAGGGCTGACTCCCCTGGGTCAGTCCAACATAAGGGTGATCTGTAAGGTCGCTCGTACAATGCCTCGAAAGATTCCATCCCAATGGTGGAGTGAGAGTTATTATTGTATAAAAATTACACCAAAGGTAAGTGATCCTCCCAATTTTGATCGAAGTCAAGGACACAAGCACGAAGCATGTCCTTTAGGGTCTGAATGGTCTCCTTAGTCTGGCCATCCGTCGGATGATAGAAGGCGGTTCTCAAATGATGTTGCATCCCGAAAGCTTCATGTAACCCCTTCCATGGCTGGGAAGTAAAACGTGCATCACAATTAGAGATAATCATTGTGGGAACTCCCTATAATTTCACAATCATTTGCATAGATAGGAATCCCAAGCACTCTACTGAACCCCACTCTCTGATTGGTAGGAAGTGGGCTGACTTGGTTATTCGGTCAACAATCAGGAAAATCAATTCATATCCTATGGATGTATGTGGATGTCTATCATGAAGTCCATGGATATCCTATCCCACTTCCACTCTAGGACTTCTAAAGGTATAACCAAGCCTACTAGCACCCGAGGCTCCACCTTCACTTGCTGACAAGTGTGGCACCGAGAAACAAACTCTACTACTTCATTCTTCATTCCTGGCCACCTGCGATGTTTTCAGAGATCCTGGTACATATTCTCTACTCTTGGATATACTGCATGAGGGGATGTGTGTAACTCCCTCAACACTTCCTCTTGAAGTGACTCGAGTACCATGGTACATCCTCTGAAGAGGATGACATGCTTCCCACCTTCATAAAATCAATCGGGTTCCTACCAGGTGGATATCTGAGCACGTCATGCCTTGTAGTCTGTGTCCCCATGTTGCGCCTCCCTGACTCGCTAACGATGTGGGGGAGTTATTTTAAGATACTGTAGAAAATATGTTCCATCTCTATCCACAAAGGATATATTTAAAGAGGCCAGCTGATCTGTCGGCTCGCATAACAACTATATTCCAAACCTCCTGCTGAGTGCATCTATTGCAACATTCCACTTCCCAAGAGTATAGAATATCTCAAATTCATAGTCCTAGCAGAACTCAATCCTATGCCATTGTCTCAGGTTCGGGTCCTTCTGACAGAAGATATTCCTGAGACTCTTATGGTCAGAGTACACTCTAAAACGTTCTCCCATCAGATCGTGCCGCCACATATTCAAGGGGAAGACCACTGCTACTAACTCTAGGTCTGGGTATTATAGTTTTGTTCACACTGTCTCAGCTGTCAAGAACTATATGTGATTATTTCTCATACCTGCTTTGGGACGCATCCGAGTCTGGTCCCTAATTCATTGAAGTAGACTATATACCCTACCCCCTTCTTTGGTAGCCTCAAGATGGGGGCACTAGTCAGCCTCTGCCTCAAATCCTAAAAATTCTTCTAGCATGCTGTAAAATCTTTGACCACATGAAGGGTTGCCTTTTCTTCGTCAAGGATGATAGTCGTGCAACAATTTTGGAGAAATATGGAACAATCCTATGGTAATATCCAACCAAACCTAGGAAACTCCATACCTATTTCACCCTCCTGGGTGGCTCCCAAGAAAGTATCACCTCAATCTTCACTGGATCTACTACAATGCCAACCTCTGATAAGACCTGTCCTAGAATATTAACCTCCAGGATCCATAACTGGAACATTGAGAGACTGCCATAAATATGGTGCTCTCCGAGTGTTTCCAGTACAAGCAACAAATGATATGTATACTCCTCCTCAGTAGTCGAGTAGATCAGAATTTCGTCGACAAAGAACACTACAATGTGATGAAGGTATGGCTGAATGATCCAGTTCATGATTACCATGAACACTGGTGGAGTGTTGGTCATGCTGAATGGCATAACCAAGAACTCTTAATGGTCATACCGACACTAGAAGGTCATCTTCTACACATCTTTGTCTTTTAATTTGAGTTGATGATAGCTTGATTTGTGGTCTATCTTCGAGAACCACCGTGCTCCCTTCAGCTAATCAAAGAGGTCGTCAATCCTTGGTAGTGGGTGCTTTTTATTCATGGTCACCTGGTTTAGGCGCCGATAGTTAAAATAAATCCTCAAGCTCCCATCCTCATTCTTGGAGAACAGAATCGGGGCTTCCCATGGATAATCACTAGGATGGATAAATCCCTTCCCCTACAAGTCCTATAATTGTACCTATAGCTCACGATGCTCTGAGGGATCCATCTGATATGTTGGTGTAGATATCAGTTCCATCCCGGGGTACAAGACAACGTAAAAGTACACCACTATGCGAGGTTTTAGACCTGGAATATCATCAGGGAAAGTATCTGCATATTGGACCACCACTACAGGATAGCTCAAACTCTCCACATCTACAGCTCCGAGTGTAAGGCTAGCCAACTGATGAGTGATCAGCTGCACTATCCTCTGGGTAAGTCCATCCAATGCTAAAAAGTCTCCCTTCTCACTAGTAAAAGTAAAAATGGTCCCATCCGTGCAGAAACACCACACCTTGCACCTAAAATAGTCAATCTGAGCATGGACTGTAGATAACCAGTCCATACCCAAGGTGACGCCGTAAGGCCTCAACGCTGCTACTAAGATATCCCAATCAAATGTTTCACCTCCTAGATTAAGATCACACTGCCAGAACTAGTGCATAATCATCGAATCCACTGCCCTAGGTGTCTTTATCCATATGGATCGAGCCAAGAACTCCGTCGGAATCTCCGATCTCTGAATGAGGGCAGTGGAAATAAAAGAATGACTGACACCTGTGTCTATAAGTACTACACCTATGATGGAGAAGACACATATCGTACATCATATCATCTTGGAGAATCATGATCATAGGACTCAGCTACATGGAGCTGAGCTCTCCCCTGTCCACTTTCTCCCTATGGTTGGGGTGGATCTCCTGGTGGTGGTGGTGGTAACGTCTCAAATCATCTCCCAATTCCATATGCACGACCAGCTTCTCTGCCACGTCCATCTGCTCCCTACAGACCTTCTCGGTCGAACCTCTTTATCTTCCTGGGCGGTCATTCAGCCATCTTCTGATCATCCGTATGGTGGGATGGCCATTCACGAGCCACGTGAACCTCCCCACCGCATGTGTAACACTTCCTGCTCCTGGCATGATTGGCTCTGATTCGGGTACCCCACACAACCGTTCCGGAGTTATGCGGTCATCTTCCTATAGGTATAGTCCTCTTGGACCTCTGCAAAATCTATCTATAGCCAGTTGTAGAAGACTCTACTACATGATGACTGGGGGTGGATCTGGCTACTGGTAACTACTCAATAAATGAACTCTCTATTAAGAGGGCTCTCTCTAACACACCCGCCTACGTCGGGATGCTGAGTGAGATCATCGAAGCTCCGATCTCCTGTCTGAGCCCCTGCTCGAATGTCCAGGCCCTAATGATTGGGTCCCACACCATATTTATGGAGTAGTGTGAGTGTTCATTAATCCTTGCTGAGTACTGAGCTACATTAATACTACCCCACTACAGATGAAGTGGATCTTGAATGTGCACTGCATGAAGAGTCACTGGAAAAAACTTTTCCTGAAACTAGCTCCTGAAGTCTGCCCAGAGAAGAATCACCAAATCGTGATCTTGGGGCATCAAGCTCCACCATATGCCTACTGTTGCATATTGAATTCTGTCATCAAGAATCACTATGATATTGGTTGGTGTCCCTACCAATCAAAAAACTCTCACCACAACCTCCATCAAATCCTCAACAGCCTCTGATTGTATCTCTCCCCAAATCCTGGGTGGCCTCTGGTGCTAGAACTCATGAAACGTGCTCCAGTGGCATGCACCGTCTGTTGCTGGGTCTGGTGGCGTCGGTGGCCCAATGGGTAATGGTACCGCTGGTGCCTTTGTTGGTGCCTTTGTTGGTGCATCTACTGGCAAAGTGCCCTTCACCGAGGCCTCATTGCTCGATGGGATATCAATGCGTCCACCTTTTGAAACTCTAGCTAGATATCTGTGTGGAGGTGTCCTAGAATGAAATAGGTGTTCCACTGTTAAAATGTTATACCTGGTGAGCTAAAAGTTATACCTGGTGAGATAACTCAAAAGATCACAAAGAAAAGTTTGGAAAACACACACACAATCAGATTTTTCATGCACTTAGTCGAAAATTAGAAGTCAGGGTCCTACTGTATGGATACGTCGGGCGCTACACCAACATTAGACTCCATAAACCAAAAACCACACTTGTTACCCTTAAATCTATTTCTTTACACAAAATATCATAATCCTAGTTCATCGGTAGAACCGACTCCTCTGATACAAATTTGTCACGAAACGTCCCCCGAGGCATGTACCATGACTACCCCAAGCCTGCCATCTATAGGCCAGTGGCTAGTGACTATCACCGAAGGGGTATTCCCAAAAATGAGGAAGGAATTTCCTTTATAAGCTTCAAAATCAAGTAACTAAGAACACAAAAAGATACTAAAACATGAAAACTATGTAACCAAAAGTGTGTTGAAATTTAAAGGGGGTCAGAATAGAAGCCCAACAGTAAAGGTACAAGTACAACTAAAATACAATACAACTGAATAAAGAAAAAAGACAGCTACTAGAACATCATCCAAGGTTCCTCACTGAAGGGTAGGTATAAATTTCCTCCTTAGCAATACACATCCACCCGAATCCTCTACGTACCAACACTTCGTATGGTCCACCTCCAGGTTCTATCTAGTCCTGGTAGTCTCACCCTCAGTTCGAGTTGTCGTTCTTCTATATCCAATACAACAAGGTGCATGCATAGCTCATGTAGGATTGAGTATAATTGTACTTATTAGGGACCCCAAGACCCTCAAGATCTCACAAATCCACCAAGGATAAATCAAAAAGTTTGAAATCAACAGAAAACCTTACTTATGTACATACCCAGACATATACCTATGTTATCAAGTAATCCATCTCAATCCTGAGGAAAACTCCAAGGTAATGACTCAACTCACACCAAGATTTATTCTAGGGGTAGTATCAAGTAACATTTTGAGTCACAACATCGAACACCTTGGCTGTTGGAGAACTCCTCCTCTATCGAGTATAGTGGGACTGTCACGTCTCACAGAGGTACTTCCCACTAACAATGGACTGCTGAGGTACCTCTCCTGTCAAGAACTATTGGTCTACCGTATCACATAGTGGTTATCTGCCTCATGGTATATTGAGGTAATCTTCCTATTGAGTACCATGGGTCTATCACGTCACCAAGGCGCTCCCCACCTTGGGCCTTCCGTGTCACCAAGGCGCTCACCACTGGGCCTGTAGAGTCACTCCGAGTCGAAACGGTCAGCAGTCATCATGTCTCTGCCAGCCACTAGGTCTCTGCACTATGGTCGATTGTCTCTGGGAGGATCTGCTCCACAAGTTACTGGTTGATACTCTAACTACCATGAAGTACATAAATAAATGTATCAAGGGTCCGACATGTCATAGGTATCTCTACATAATAGACATAACATCAATCAGAAGCCTGGTCTGTGAGTTATTAGCCTTTTCATTTCGAGGGCCTGGTTGGATTTGTTCTTGATCCAACCTGACCATTCCCCCATATCAATCCAAAAAACAGTGGGGTATCACCCAAAGGGACAAACTGTCTCCAATGTTCCCAATGTCGTTGACAGTTCATCAAACGAACATCTGGTGCCAATGTTATGTCCAAAATAATGTAATTGGGACGTAGTGGGCCCAGGTCCGGTCCAACCCGGTCGGACTGACATGGCTTGGGCCGACCTGGTTCGGGTCGACCAGACCTACTGGGTCCGGCCCGACAAGCTATGAGGGGATGTAGAGGGCTACAAGTGGCCGCGAGGCCATGGAGTGGGCCGTGATGGCGCGAGGCCGCAGGGCGGCTCGACCAGGGATGGCTGGTCAGCCACTGGTTGGTGTTTTAGCCGCAGGGTGGCGGGTCAGCCATGGGGTGGAGGTTCAGCTGTGCGGGGCAGTTGTCATTTCGCAGGGCGGCGGTCCGACCGTTGGGGCAGCAGTCCAGCCCAGGGTTGGCGGCCCATCTGCGGGGAGTTGCGGAGCCACGAACGACGACATTGGCTGCAGTTAGTGAGGAGGCCATGGGGCGGTGGCGAGGGCCATGCGGCGGTGCCATTACACCAGCGCCTTCGTCACAACCGACGGTGGTTCCAGCCACCGTTCCCATGCCCCAACCATGGATGGTTGGTGTCCACCTCCATCGCGAAGAAGACCACAAGATTTGATGAAGGGTCGGGCCATGTTTTTTTGGCATGTACCCTCCATGTTAGGGTGCTAGCGTATGGGTCATCAAGAACACGAACGTGAACGTCAAATCCTATCCTCCTTCAATGATTGTTCCCAACGCACAAAATAAATAGAAGGGTATACATGAGAAGTTATAAAAATATAAATAAACCCCTACATTGGGTTATTCATTGACGTTGGTGAAAGAAGGAAGTACAGACATCGATTCATCATAGATGAAGACGTCTCAAATTGGAAGAATTCCCGAAGAAGAAGATCGAAGTCAAGGTTGGCGTTATTTGTTGGCATAACTTTCTTCATGGAAGAACATGTTATTCTTTGGAGATATTTCTCCCAACATGAACTCTCTTTCTTTTCCAACGAATTATCCCAAAATAAAAACCCACAAAATAAAATGTGTTTCCCCAATTTTAATTGTTGGAACAATTTCAAATTAGCTAACATAATCACATAGGTTGGAATAATTTATGTCTGGTACATTGGCTTAATTAATGTGGAGGAAGCTCAAGAGGCTCCTCCATATTAATGAGGGAGTTGCGAGTTTTCACCCACATTAAGGGGTTCGGGTAGTCCCCACCTCTTAAATAAATCTTGGGAGGTTTTGGGATCGGGTGGTCCCCCCCCCCATAATATCCACAAGAGGGTGGTAAAAAAAATTAAAATAAAATGTTAAATAATTATATTTTTATCTTCCCATGAAAACTATAAAATATATTTTTCACCCTAGACATACTACGGTTGAGGTGAAGGTCTCCTTAAGAGAATACCAGCACTGCGAGTTCAACGGTAACCACAGATTTCAATTCAGAGCACCATTTCAAAATTTAGAAAAATCCACTCGCACGTTTACTAAACTTACCAGAAAAAAAGTTTTTCAATTAATTCTGGGCACTCCAGGCCTCAGAATCATGCACCGTCAATTTTTGCAGACTCATAAAATTCCCATTTAACTAAAAAATATTAAATGGAATATCTGTGTGTTTACATTAAAGATTATTTATCATTCCTAAAGCACAAAAAATCAACATATAAATGATCAAATAATCCTCAAAAGGATAAAAATATCTTCCTCCTATCACTATACAATATCCAAAACCAATATCATTGGTATAGGATAATTCTAAAAATGAATAAATCCTCACGTGATGAAAAACAATTTGAACCAAAAAATCCTAAATAATAACACCAAATGTTATTTATAGAAAATTTGCTCAATAAATATTTGGAACATTACTCAAACTATTAATGAATAATATTTTTTCTTAATGATTAAAATTATTTTACCACATATTCTTCCATGATATGTTTATTATTTATCTACAAATAATAACAATCGGTCTTAATATCTCATACCAAAAATACATATATCAAAATCATACACCTTATAAGATACAATAGGAATTTACATAAATAATCTAAATCACCATAATTCCTTATTGAAATTAGATATTATTCATAAATATAATTCAAAATTTATTCCTCAAATAAAATCCCAAAATTTTCTATTTTCCATAATCATATAAGGTTCTAGAAATTGTGAAATTATTTTGAAATTACATAAATCACCCAGTCACCATATTAATTTTTAATAGCATGGACTTATCTATAAATAATAAATATGTTACAAAATTGATATAAATAATTATTTTTCACATAATATAAAATATAATTTAATACCATCCCAGCCACCATATTATCATGTGGCAGGCATTGCACCATTGTCGTGATTTTTATTTAGGTTCAAGCCCCATGTTCTTTCCAAATTTGGTAGGTTATCCTTTTTACTGACTGTATATTAATATAATTCATAGAACGTACCCAAAAGTATTAATATATTCCATAATTATAACCTTAACGATCAAATACTGTATAAAACGTAACGGTTATCAAAACCTTTGAACATATAAATAGTGTATTATTCCTCAAATAATACATCATGATAAACAAAGGGTTACATATATCATATCTAAAGAAGTGTTATTAAAAAATGAAATTAGGCACATTAAAATACCTTCTTATATAACCTCACAAATGGGGTTTAAGACATTGAACATATGATCAAAAATAAAATCAAGAACTGATGATAAAATCCTTAACTCTTAAGATATTGTGACATGAATAACATTTATGCTCCCTAATTTAACATAATCCATAAAGGAATCATGATTTGTATAACCAAAATACCATTGGTAAAATTAATTCTAAAACATAATTTATGAATCATAAAAAATATATAATTTAATATTTTTCATAGGTTCATCCGTGTTCTATGGGATATCCTTCAATGATGGAATTGGATCAGGTAACATATTGTTTTGTCACATTTAAGACAAAGAACTATGAGTGGTTTTTTAGGTTAAATTTTATTTTTCTTCACTGAATTCTTTACGTTTCCACATCGACTCATTTCTCTGTTCAATTATTTTCCACACAAAAAACATTTTTCCATTCCATTTATACATTCTTATGGGTATATATTTCCACATTTATACCCTATAAAATATTTATATTTCATTCCTCAATGGCCTATACCACCTAAATTCTTAGTGTAATAATCCATTCCCCAATATTTCAATTCAGATATTTGGTTAAGGAATAAGTTTTTATTAAGATATCATGATTATTGATTATAAATAATTGCAATATCATTCACATAAGTCATCATTCCAGTTGGTTTGTTAGAATAATCTCAACATCCATCACATTCTGAATTAACATCATTCCTCATGGTTCCAACCATTTAATATAACAAAAAATAATTTTTGAGTAGAAATTATGATTATTATTAAAAATATTTTATAGGGTTTCTAAACCATGATAAAATCATTTCAATATTTTTAACCTATGGTTTTTTGTTGGTCATTTATTTTCATTGTATATTCACATCCTTCATGTTGGTTTGAAGTGTTATTTTGAATAACATAATCAATATAACATGGGAGTGTGAAACTGGGTTTGCAGTAAGGGAACTCTCACCATGAACCACAACCATCGATGATATATACTTGATGAACAATCTTTGAAGTTATTACCATTTGATGAATAAATTAACAAATTTCATCTATTTTTAGAATCCATACATAGATATATTCATAGGAAAACCACTAAATCATTATCAAAAAAAATTATGTTGTTATCTAATACATTGGATTATCCCCATAGGTTTCACCATTGTTTTTAACCCTAATCTCCAATGATTTTCTAAATCATCCTCTTATCCAAACTATAATGATATATTAATTTCGTAAATAAATATTTTATCTTTTGAGATGAATATTAAATTTATTTCAAAAATAAATGCACATGGTTAATAAATTTTTAATGTTTTTGGATACTATATACACAATATTGTGATTTCAAATATTATCTTCAAAATCTATCATAATGATCTTCCGATCTATTACTCATTAGTTACATACCATAAAAGAATCCTTTCATCATAACATGGGGAAAGGAAACCAATGAAAGGATGGTCTCATATGGTCAGTAAGGGTAATCATGGGATATATCAACCAATTATCATATGAATTCATTAGATAAGAATAATGTTATGATATCCTTACCATAACATAAAATGTTCAAACATATTCTTTAATTGAGGAGAATCATGATTCAAGGCATAATGATTTATAATTTCAAAAAACATGAATCATGAGAGTGTCAAATATTCATAAATCAATCACAAAACATATTTTCATCTAAAAATTGTGTGGAAACATCACAAATATAAAAAAATTCATATGTCAATATTAACAACCGAGACCATCATAACATAGTTTATTTGGAATTCTTATATGTTTCCCATCTCATAATAGATTAGGAATCACCACCTGCATCACATAGTGGATCAATCACATCAATGACTTTCCAATAATATAGATATAACATCTACATGATTCCCATAATTATATCATGTTATACCAGAAATTCCATTAGAGGATAACCCCCTGACCAATTATTAAATTAAAGGAAAAGGAAATTAAACAAGTGCCTAATAAATTTTAGTGACACATAATTTCGTTCCCACTATCCACTTAGAAAGAAACATATATATATATATTCTATAATAACATAAGACATTCATTATATCACAACCTATGAAAAATAAATGGGTATAAATTTTTTTATCATGGAATGAACCATGGAATGGAAATTAATTTCATAAGAACCATATCATCATAACCAAATTCCATCAAAATTATGAATAATAACTATATCTTTGGTTCATATCCCTAGTACAATGTATAAAAATTCATAGGTTGTTTCATTGATGAGTTTATACCCCCATTAAAATATAATTAAAACTTTCATGATAATGATAACCTTTCCATTTTAAAAAAAAATTTAAAAATGAAAAATTAACCAAACATTGTGAAAAAACATTTTAAATTAATATAATCATGATAACGTATAAATTAATCATTAAATATTTTAGTTGTTAAGATGGCAAGAAATTGTGTTCATATCTTATATTTTAGAACAACTTTGACTTTCAAATATTTGGTAAAAAGTGAAAAGTAACCCAATTGGGAAATAATAAGAATATTACTTTTGTACCATTTGAAAAAATGTAAAACATATGTAAAAATGACATTAAAGAATCTATAGAGAGATTAAAAAAATCATGAGAATATTTTTACAAAACATGTACATAGAACTGAAGGGATTTTTGACCGAAGAGATAAATAATTTTAGTTTCCCATAAAAATATAGTATTAGTCTCTTTAGTTAATTGTGTAAAAAATATTATTCTATAAACAGAAAATTATATGTAGAAGATTCCTGATATTCTTGAGAGGTATATCAATTAATTTTATCATAGAAGGCATAATTAAAAACATTCCTGATAGAGATTGAGATTGTATCATACATCCCTTACAACTTTTCAGTTTTTTTGTCAGAAATGAAAGCAAAAAAGCTTGGATGCATATGTAAATGTCCATTATATTAAGAGTAAGAGTCATAAATTAAATTTAGTTATATTATAAGAACCACATAAACTATACATGTGTTGAATATGGAATGTGTCACATGTAAATAAAAATGGAATAAAAATCCCTTATCATAATTTTTAATTGAAATGAAACTATTATAACCTCATATATAATAAATTTAAATTAATAAAAATAAATTATAGTGTAATTTAAAAATTTAATGTATCAAAAATTATCAAATTATATTATCTCTATATTAATTTATTATTGAGTTCTTATAAAAATCAATATTTTTTTATTCTAAATAATTATTTTTTATCAGAGTTTTGGTTTGGTAATTCTAATATTTATACATTGATCATGGTTCGATAATATCTAAAATTTAAATCAAAATTTTACTGTCATATATATTCAGTATATGAATATATAAAGATTAATAATTTAATGATAGAGATAGAAAAATGAATTACACCATCCATGTACAAAATAGGTCATATATACACTTGAATAATATGTTAACATTTCAATAAATGTAATAAAAGAAAGTTGAGTATTAATTCTACATTAGAAAATAAATATTATTGAAAACCATCATAGATCACCTGGTACACTAATACCCAATCCGCCTCTAACATGTCTTGAATGGTATTCTTGATCCCCATGGGTGGACAACCATCACCTAGAATCATACTATAATCATAAGGGAATGATTTTAACATAATTACATGGATAAAAAAAGATATAGTTATGTATGATAAACACTCCCAAGGGAGAATGTACTAGAAAAAAATACGTGAAGGAGTTCCCAAACATTATATCATCAGGTGAAAAAAATCATAAATTAAAAAAATCAATGATAATATCATGTATCAAGTGGATCACATCTCCAAAAATTAATTACATCATAGTGTGTCCCACTGATAAAGAACACCCACCACCTCCCTGTGGTTTATTTCCACTTCTTGGAAATTTAATATGATAAAATGTAAATGACAAAAAGAAAAAGGTAGTCTGTGACCTAAAAATTCTAGTATAGTCTCCCAAGAGTTTTATACCTAATTATACAACAATAATACTAAATTTAACTCTAATATAAATATAACAAGTCTTGGAATAACATTTATATATTTTAAATAATGCATGATTTCATAATAAAAACATGGATGATATCTCAAAATTGGATTTAATGAAAATTTATATAAAAAATTTAGGTAAATATATTTGAACGAATATAATATTTCCTTTAATCATTGTTATCTAATAATGTAATCATCGATATCCTAGACCCATTTATCAAGCCAGGCCATATGTTAGTTTCTAGTAATAAGATCCTAAAACTACACATCATCGATCTCAGATCAATGTGTTTACATGCCCCCAGACACAGGCTATTAAGAATCAACTCCCCATCAAGGAAAACATATTGTAATAACATTAGGTTGGTTTTTCATTGTCAATCTAGTTATAAGGAGTTATAAACTAGAACGATTTAACTAATAACCATTATCCACCCATGATCACATATTATTCAGTCAATCAATAAATAAGTCATGGGGATCTCAGTCATTTCAAATCAGCTTAAGATTAAATTGTCCACTTTTCGTTTTCAACATGAATTTATAATTTCAAAACCAACACATAAAATTTCAAAAATTTAGGTTTTTTAATATCATCATTAAATTTAAACCATCAATATAAAAAATAAAATTCCATATAAATCCATCATTAATTCTCAAATCCATACAATTTTAAAAATTCTATTGAAAATGGGGGTTATCATAATCCCATTATGTTTTTCAAAATTATAGATCACTGAATACAAATATCATATTTTAAATCCTTTAAAAATAAACAAACCAATCAAAAAATGTTTTCAATTAGATGAAAAATTCATATAGAACCACATATAGGTAATCAGTGATAAAATTAAGACATGTTATGGGAAACACAAATGAAGATTTAAGAATAATGAAAGCAACAAGGTAATAATAATAATTTAATGGTCATGATAAAACATCCACAAAATAGTAAAATACGAGATCATACAAATGCTAAAGAGGGGTTTTTGAGACAAGGATAAAACCATATTGTTGGAACCCACCGGGGATAAAATGCTAACTCATGAAATGAGAAAATGAATAAATCAATTACTATGAATGTGAAAGAACATTGGGTTCTTAGGTGGATCACCTATATAATTCTTAAGGAAATCAGAAAGGAATCCCAAGTCATGTGGCATTTATTTCATAATTCAAGGGTAAATGATGTAAATGTATCAAGTTGTACAGGTAATAAAAAAGTATTCTCCATTGGTTAATAATCATGATTGAAGAATTTATGGCATAAGATCGTTAAATAAGGATTAAAATAGTTATCAATGTAATAAATTATCATCTATTATGGGTATTAGAAAATTTATATCATAATTCAATGTTTTAGAGTGTAAATATTTTCTATATCCAGCACCACAAAACATAATCCTGTAAAAACACCCAATAACTTGAAACTCTTCCCGGAACTATGAATGCACCCTCTAAACCTCACAAAACATTTACACCCAAAATCTTTAAAATATTATAATCATACATCCCCAAAATAGTAGGATATTTTTTCTTACCAATACTCTAACCATTGAAATGCATGAAATTCCCCCAAAAAAAGGGGAATCAAAACATGATTCATGATGTAATTTAAAGAAGGTAACAAAATGTTACATCCTCCCCACCATAAAACATTTATATCTGCATAAATCCAATCAATATGTTTCCATGTCATATAGGTGAGGGAATTGATCTCCCATTTTTACATCATAATCCCTTGACTCATATGAATTGGAATCATATTTCCATAACACACACTCCAAATGTATCTTATTCCCATGAAGAATAATTTTCTTATAATCAATAATAATGAAGGGGATCTCATTCATGGAGACAACATGATCGACATCAATAAAATACTAGATTAATTCATGATAATGGTCATAAAAATACTTTTAAAGCTTTCATACATGAATAAAGATATGGAACAAAGTAATCTGTGGTGGATGTTCTAAAGATTAGAAAACATTCCCCACTTTCTCAACATTTGTAAATATACCCACAAATCATATCACATGACTTCTTTATTTGACAGGGAATCAGTAACATATCTGAAGTGAACCTCACAAGAAATCATGGTTAGCTATTAAAAATTCCAATGGTTTTCATGAATAATCTAAATAATATTTATACATGCTTTGAATCATCAACATTCTCTAACAAATCAATTGAATCTCCTTCAACTTCTTTTAGATAAGACTATTTAAAAACAATTTACAATAAACAATCTATAAACAATACAAAAGATATAATCATTACCACTCATATATAGACTAAAGTATTAGTTCTAATAGGGAACATGTAACTAATGGTAAAAGATAATACAACTATTCCAAATTATAATTACAAGATCCACCAATGTCAATAACATAAGGAAGAAGCATGTTTTAAAGAATATCTTTATCTTCATCTAGGCATATATCTATAGATGATATTTCATTCTCAAAATTTACTAGGATCCCATGTCCTCTTGGAGGCCACTTTGAAAGCACGATGTGACATAGAGATTCCTATAAGAGACTATAATAGATATACCTAAATAAAACATGAAAATATCTCAAAAGTAGAGATGTACCAATTCCTAAAATTGGGTTGTATCTCAAATGGATATAATGTGATCCAATTTGGTCATCCTATTAGTGAGAACCCATATCACATTATTATGTTGAGTGGTATGTGGAAACCCAACCATAATGTGTGAATAAATCTGATCCCACTTCTACATCATCACTGGAAGTTACTCAATCAAACCAGAAGGTGTCTAGTGCTTTAATTTGACATTTTCATAAGTATAAAAACATAATAAAAATTCAAGGATGTTTTATATCATACATGTGTATAGGAGTTTTCATTTCACATCATATAACTTTTTCATGGTACCCAAGGTAACCTCCTACTAGTATCTATAGAAGCCTCATGTCATAACCATTCTCATAACAAAAGAAACAAAAAACTGATTTCGAAATCATATTAATCTATATGAAGAGAAAGACCATTGAAAAATTGTCTCCCTGGTATATAGGGAGTCCCTAACACAAAAAAAGTTATATTGATGCTTATAGTCTTAATAATTTATCTAAATAAAATAGATGGGAAACTAAAAAATCACCAGAAAAACCTCAAACTCATTCTCCAGAACTCTTAAATGAAATATATAAAATGGTTCTATAAAATTATACTATTCTAATGATTATTTCACATCCTACGTTAGAAATTTCCCACTCAAATCATCATTAATTTAATTCCCCTAACAATAATTGTAAGTAATTTAAAATTCAAAATTCTTCAATTACTCAACCATGAACCTCTATTGATGATTCAAATATTTTTAAAGAAGATATAACTCAATATTTTTTCTTCATAAAAGATGGTAAACCATCCATGAAAAATCTAATTCCATCGACACATAATAGAATTCATCATATCTCCACGTTGAATATCATGGTTTAGTTACTTATTCTTGAATGGGCTGAAAAATCTACAACCATAGGATACCCCGTTATCACCCTGGTTATGGATAAAATCAATGCTAAAAACCAATGTATCATACAAGACCCCAAAACCCTTATTATCCTCTAGAAGGTATGAAAATAGTATAGAAGTCAAAATATCTTCCATATCAACTTAATAATTATGAAAGTTTCCCTCCAAAATAAACCTCACTAATTTTGGAGTGAGTGATATCATCTTGGAAGATATCATTGGTAAATATTTTATGAATATGTGTTAATATATCTCCAACCCAAGAAGCATTGAATCATGAAAACATTACATGGTTACTTACATGTCAGGAAAACTTTTAGAATCTCAATATCAACCAAAATACCATGTTATGAAACCATATGCCCCAATAAAATCACTTCTTGAAACTAGAAAATTCATTTTTAATGATTCATGTAATATCAACGATTTATCGAGATTTTTATATCTTCACACAAATGATTCACATGGTCTTCTGTGGTTTGAAAATAAACTATGATTTCATCATCAGACACTACATAAAAAGATGCATTATATTCATGAAATGTTTGGTTTATGTTGTCCATAAAAACTACTTTTTAATTGGATAGATCAAGTTGTATAACAAGATACTCATAGTGGAAATACCTAATCATGAAGGCTATTATTTTGAGTTTAAACTTCTTTTATTCTTAACTGATGATAACAAGATTTAATATTGATCTTTCATAACCAATTTTCCCCTATATACTGGTTAAATAAAACATCAATCCATTGAAAAAGATATTTATTCATTACCTTGAATCGATTGTGATTCTGGTAATCATCACATATATTAATTTTCTAATAATCATTCATCTTAAGGGGAATTGATGGAACCCAAGGAAACATTGTTTAGAATGGAAAAAAATTATCTATAAGATCATCTGACTAAATTTTTAACTCTTTGAACCCCACTATATTTAATAGGTAAAAGAGAATAAAGATTTTCTATGAACCACATACTAAATAAATGGAAAATTTCACCTTTCTTACTAGTGTGAAAGCCTAGAAAACCAGATGATTTTTTTGGGGAACTCTATGAAATATATCTGTAGATTATCTCTCATAGATTCCCACTATAATTTAATTGAAACAATGATGTTATCCTACTGATTTCTCGAAATGTAATTTTTTATTTACCCAACCTCAAGTCCCATTATCCAGAAAAAAGGAACTCCCCTATAGATCATAGAAAATGAGACATACCGAAGGTAACAATCAGTCCATGCA
Source organism: Viscum album (assembly GCA_963277665.1). Taxonomy (NCBI): domain Eukaryota; kingdom Viridiplantae; phylum Streptophyta; class Magnoliopsida; order Santalales; family Viscaceae; genus Viscum; species Viscum album. Next base: position 48,791,770 of record OY728148.1, read on the forward strand.
TTGTAATAAAGAAACCTACCCACCAATAAAATGACATACAAAGGTTTCATGATGAGAAATGGAGAACTACTGGTAATATTATTATATAATAGAAACAAAAAAGGCACTTAAGACCTTGATCTCTCTTCATTCTAATGGGAATAGCAGTATCGATAATACAAGAGAAGTTATTGATATGATGATTTCAAAAATTTACAACTCAAGGAAATATAAATGTGTTAGATGAATCAATATCAAATAAATTAGTCACCAATTTTGATTATATAATGATGGTACTTCTCTTAGTCACTGGACCCGGATCAACTTCCATTTGAGAGTCTTGCACTACACGAAGAAGTATCATCTTGGGTTTCTAATGATAAAACATAAATGTTCTTGAAGCATCAAATTTCACTATATAAATTTTAGTTTTTGATGATCCTATGTACTATTTAAAGAGGAAATGGAATTTAAAATCATTTATAGGTATATTGTTTGACTAATAAAATTACATACCTTGGGTACTTTAGTAAAACCCCTATTCAATTATCCAACAATCATTACTAGATATAAGTCAAAGTGCCTATGATAGGAAGTGGAGGACGTCTAGATGAAACCTAATCTCAAGAACCCACATGGAACTCATCATAAAACATATATCTATTAAATGAACTCATGGAACTACTACTATATGAAAAATTAACTCTTAAAAATCCCGACATACGTTCCAGTTCATGATCATCCATCAACACTCTATCTAGTACATTTTCATACAAATTTAAATTCAGTATAAAAAAATATGATATGTTTTTAGTTTGTAAATCCATATTAACAAATATATCCATATTATTATCATTGGATAAAATCTTAGGGGAAATGAACATGGTCAGAAAAATGGTTCACATATTTTTTCATGTTGATATCAGCCTATCAAAGGTTGAGAAACTCTATGGATTTATCCAAAACCATCGAATATGGTTAGAAATGATCAGTGAAAATAACTATATATTACTTTCTCTCCAAACCCTCAGTTTTCCTCACTATCATCAACAAATCCTTACATCTACATTTAGGATCATCATGATTAATGGTAGAACATCACACCATTAAATCTTTTACTGATTCCATGAACTCAAAAATATTACAAACTATTTTCAATCCATCCATATATTATTAAATATCATTCGATCTTTGGAAATATGGGTCTTTATAGTGCTTAAACTCTTGGGAATGATCTCTATACTTTTCACATCAAGGTTCAATTATCATCGAATGAATGGAAATCTGTTCCAGTGCCTTATCCAAATCATGGACAGAATACAACATTATACCAGAAAGATTCGGGTCAACCATAATATTTTCCTACAATAATTTACCAGATGCTTCCTCTTATATCTAATTAATACATCCTGTTAGAGTCATGATCTTATTAAACATCAATAGAAAAAATTGAATACATCATCAATGATACATGTATGATCAACTCAAACTAGAGTCACAATAAATTTAAATCTATCATGGAGAATTTGAGATTAATGTTTTAAAATAATCAAATCAGAGTTAGTGAAAATACTATAATGAAATCAAAACAAATTCATAACCCATTTCCTAAACACCCTTGGAGACTTTTGGATTGTTACAATGACAACTGCATAGATACTCCCCCACTAGTACCTCTAATGTACAAACAATCCCACCTCCTTAGTATGAGGAGAACCAAATTACATACTGAAATAATGGGAAGTGAACAATATTACCTAAAATCCTTTATACAACTATTTCCTAAATTAACCTAGATGTCCAGGGACTCTAATATTATAGATCATTCAAACATTGGTCAAAGGACGATCTTGATGCCAGGGGTTAAATACCAGATTTAGGCATCATAAAAGTTCATGATGGAATTATTTTTACACACTAATATTAGTAAAAAATATACATGTTAGTATGGTCAACACACTGAATGGAAAATACACCAGAATCACATAGGTAAAATTGTACCCAAATAGTACATCATTAGATGACACAATGACTTCCATGAAAAAAAATCAAAGATAAACCCATATAACAAGATGATCACATCTCAAGCTATCATCTCTATAATAATGGGTTCTAATGATTTATAACCATATCAATATCAACGTAGTTATTTTCCATTTTTTATAACTTTTATAAGATAATTTACAAACACCCAATATCAAAGGTTGGGTGTGACCAATATAACCTACTATAGGGACCCACCAAGGGATCCCAATAAATTTTATAAAAATTAAAAAAAGTATCAGTTAAATTTAAAAAAACAAACAATTGAATAATATTTATAAATGTTCCTCAATAGAGACTCCCATAATCATTATATTACAAACATATCAAACACATCCCTTGATTAACATTAATATTAAACACTCATATAAATAATTTTGAATGGAAAATATAGTTTAATAAATAAATGCAATTTGATCATCACACCTTGTATACCATTAAATCATGTAAAAATCACTATGATATTTAGTTTCTAGTAATATGATCCTTAGACTGCTCTTTAGTGATATCAAGTCAATATCTGAACATATCCCTTAACTCGGGCTATTAGGACTAATCTCCCCATCAATGAAATAAATCATGCCATAATATGATTATTTCAGTGATATTATCAACAATGAAATTATACAGTGGTAGATCATAGTGTTCTTTTCTTAATGGCCACTAACTAAATAGGTTCATATTTCATTCAGTCAATCAATCAATCTATCTCATGAAAATCAATGATTTCAAATTGGTTTAAGATTTAATTGTGAACAATCAGATTTCCACATGAACTTATCATCTAAAAATCAACATATTGTTTTTATAAAATTCATTCCTGTTAAAATAAGATTTCAATTTAACATATTTATCTCAAATATTAGTTACCAAATAAATCCATCATTTATTCTCAAATCATCCAATCAATTTAATTTTTTTTTGAAATTTGGGCATTTTCACAGTCCGTATGCATTTTTCAAAATTATCCATCTATAAACATAGATAAAAGATTTAAAATTATAAAAAAACTCATTTAAAATGTACCTTGTAATGAATGCTTTAAATTTTAGGTGAAAAAGTATGCAAGCACATACCAATATTCAATGATCAAATTTATGGAATCCCATATCATTATTACACATTAAATCGTGATTCATTTGATAATGATCTACTTTGTACAGTCTATAGGATAGAGATTATTATTTTATTTTTGATATTTAGTACATAGAATATAAATGTGATACATGGATACAAAAACAATACTGATAACATTTTTAACATTATTCTAATATTCCAAAACATTTAAAAAAACAAAATATAGCTTAAGGACATACATAAGAAATGGGTGAGATATAAAGATTAGTACGGGAATAAACAAAGTAGATCATGATTAAAGTATAACTGGTTACTCTATAGGAATTTCAATTGGATATAAAAGGGGTGAGAATCATAATATTGAACATTGTGGAATGATACAACACGATTTCACAAAGGCTACATGAGAATGTGGGAACAATTTAAAATATGGGATCATAAGAACATGTCAAGGTTAACCACCAAGAAACTAAAATAAATTATTTTTAGGATAACCTCCCAGGAAACTTTTTTTAAATCCCATGTGATATAAACATTAACATACTCATTGGAGCACTATCTAGGCACATCCATTATAATCATTTCATGTAAATCCATAAGTGTGGCATGTATATAATATAATATAAGAATGTATTTGAAATATTTTATCCCAATGATTGAGGATTATGGGTTAAATAAATGGGGCCATGAAATCCAAAAATTAAAGGTACATATATTTTAATACCCTTCAGTGGATATGGGTTTGGAAATTCACATCACAATTTTTGGAATGAAAATTTTCTTTGAATTTTCGACAGCATAATGGAAGTGCACAAACATTCAAAAAATTGTTTAATGATATCAAAATGGTTATAACAGTAATTTTACATAAAAATATAACTTTTAAGGATGTGTAAAAAAGTATCACATGATTAGCAATTTGAATTTTAATGTCATAAAATAATGAATTTGGTTGAATAAATAGGATAAGGGGATGATAACTTACCATGTGAGTGTGTTTTCAAAATGTTGATAAGTGATTCTGGAGAACTTCTCGGAACCTTATGTAGGATCTATATAGGTAAGGAATGATTAGGAATATTATCAATGATTTTTTTGTAAAGTGAAAAGGAATATTGTGTGGGTTTATATATGTTAAGATATTGGAGTTCCTTATTATTTCCTGAACATATGTTTTGGACTCTATTGAATAATGTAATCAAAATGAATTTTTTTAACTATTTTCCCATTATTAATACCAAATAAGTTTTTTTAAAATGACACGACAAGTCTACGAATCGAAGACATTAAAATTTTACCATTGGTGATGTTTTAGAGAATCTGATCACAAAGAACTTCTTTTAAAACATTAATATATATCATATGTTTTTGGAGATTCACATTAGTTTTACAAAATTTATCTAACAAACTAAAAAACCAAATTTTAATGGTTAAAATTATATTTGTCTATAGATATATTTTATTTAATATATTAAATTTATTTTGGGTTATTATAATTTCATAATATATATTTTATATTTACAATGTATTTAATTTTTACCTAAATGTTTTCCTATCATAGAAAACTATGAAAAATCTTTATATAGATAATTTTTATGAGATGAATACAGTAATAATATTTATTTTATCCAAATGGATATTTAAATTTGAATATTTAAATTTTTAATATAAAATCCTCATTTATTGAAAATACTAGTTATTTTTTTAAAAATAATAGTTTTCAGAACCTTATAAAAATTATTTTTAACTTTATCAAATTATATTAACTATAATTTATAAATATTATTTAATAATAATATTTTATTAAAAACTATTAAATTTTTTAAATTCATGAATTATTCATAATGAATGTCTTAATTGATATTTATTATTACCCAAAAATATATTTCCCTGCTTGTCATATTGAAATCTTATTTTTATAAGATAGTTTATATAATAATTCATTATGTAAAATAAATAAGGAATAGATAGAATTATTATTTCATAGAAAATATAATTTATGTACTCATTTTGTTAGGGTTGAGATATATATCCCATTATTACATTAATGAATTCCCTAAGGGTATGGTTTGTGAAAGTTATATTTTCTTGTGGTGGTTCAATGAACATGGTTTGGGCTGTGATCTCGATGACACTAATAATCTTCCATAAGTGGAGGTTTATCATGATCTAGTGGTGGTATATAATAATAATTTTACTCAAGTGAAAATTCTAGAGATTCAATCCCCCTTAGAATCTCTGATAATGGCGATTCATATGTTATTATCCTACGAGTCAAGGTCATCACTTCATTTGCCTTTATTAATTGGATTTTTTATAACCCATAATATATACTTCTCATAATATCACTATTCGGTTTCTATATTATCAACAAATATGACACTCGATGGTCTTCTAAATCTAATAGGATGTAATATTCCTGAAAACCTGTTGATGTGTATTTGTTATCTATAAATTCTTTACATAATTAGGAATTTAATTTGAAAAAACAATGGGATTTTATTTAATAAATTTCAGGCCATTACATTATTCCCACCTCAGAAATGTCACCATTGAAATTTTCATTTTGTAAAATAAATTAGATGAGGGTAATTTTATTTCATCAACTATTCCATTTCAAATGAGACATCAGAAAATTAGTGTCTTTTCTATAACACATTTACCATATGATTTATCTTATTTTGTTTAACTTTGAAACTACAATACAAGATCCTTACTAGATGGTTCTAAAATAAATGGTCATTCTGATATGGTAACACTTCTACATTTTCTACATATTATAGGTTGGGTATATTCATCATAAATGGGATTCATGAAACACATCATTTACATTATATATTATAGATGGTTTTTCTATTCCATTAGAGATCGCTTTAATGTGATCAAGTATCTCAAATGGGTTGATGAGACTTACATTAATCCTTTTATAATTCAATTAAATAATAAATTTATTCTGTAGTGATATATAAATGATCAAATTATCATTGATCTCCAACTCAAGGTTTTATTGGCCTTTTCCTCCATAGATTTTATATCAATTTTTTTTATTTTGTATGAATTTGAATGTTTTTAACCTTATCTATCAACTATTTGATAAGAATGGGTCCCATTATCTTCCTATCTCTAGATTCATCCCAAAATTATATAGTGTGACACATATTCCTATAAAAATCCTCCGAAGGTTCTATTTGAATGATCAAATGGAATCTATTTTATAAGATAAGTCCACTATGGGAAGGTGTTGATCACAACATTATTAAAAATCTATTTAACACGATCTCACCAAATCATATTGAGTTTAAATATTCCTTTAAAAATAAATATCCGCCTAATGGTGATAATAAAAGGTGATTATTAGTTTTTTCATATCTTATAGAATAATTTTATAAAATATCATGGTAAACTTCAAAAATCAATCAGAAACTATAGAGAGTGGAACATCATCCAATATTAATGATTTTCTTTTTTATATCTCAATAAGTTTGCTAATGTAGAAATATTCATTAATGGAAATAAAATGAGACAATTTGGTTAGGTGGTAGAATACCACCTCAAAGGTGTAATTACTATTAAGTGTATGTGGGATTATAATGACAATATCTATGGTTATAGTTTCCTATTTTAAAAATTTTATAGGAAATGGTTTCATTATACCCTTAAAATTCTTGCATTCAACATTAAGTTACTGAAATACCAGTCATTGAGATAAAATAAATCCACAATATCATTATTTAAGTTATCAAAGTTGATATTTCCCATCAAATCCATATACATCATGGTTACTTCTAGTAAAATAAAGAAGGATGATCTATACACATCATTCATAGTTTTAATCTTCAGTTTTGATTTTTATTGGATACAAATCTGAGTTCCATAACATATAACTCTATCTTTAGCAATGTTGAATTTACCAATATCCTATACCTTATTATATTTCAACTTATCATTCTTTGGTCCTACATGATCATATTATGAATAGATGGTTGAGAAATTATTTGAGAAATGTATGATTAATATACTTTTATTATTATCATATACATCCTTTTGATGTTTGTGAACGTTGAATCCCTTGAAATCATTATCATTGATAGTGTCTCAGGATCCTTTTCCCTGAGAGCATCTACAACATGGTTTTCCTTTATGGCACGGTAATGGATTGAATACTCATAATCTTGGATCATATATTACACCTTCCCTTGGTCCATATAAAATCCTTTTGTGTCAATATATTTATTTTTATTTAACGGTATGTATTTATATCACACCTTTTTAGTACCAAAATGACGATGTAGGTATTTTTGAATTGTAGTTTTGTATTTTTTTGTCATGGTGAGTTTTGAAGAAAGGACATAACTTCACATTTTTTTGGAAACAATTGTTTTGGGTTATGTTTTGAAAATAATCAGTAATGTATGTTTTGAATAAAGGAAATCACATCAATTTTTTTTGTAGAAACAATTGTTTTGGGTTTTATTTTGAAAATAATCAGACCCATGATTTATGACAATTGGAATCATGTATTAAGAATGCTTTTTCTAAGGATGAGAAGGAAAGAATGAATATTTAGTGAATCTAAATTTTTGATTCCTTCCGATGTAATTATGACTATGCTATTCTGATTTGTATTTCATACAATTCATGTGTTTTATTTAGAACTTGTGATGTAATATTGATAGAATAAAGGGGGAGTAAAAGAGATGAATCCAATTGAAAAAGAATCATGTTCAAATTTATCATATCTGGATGGGAGAGAGAATGAAGTGGAACCAATTGTTTTTCAAAACAATCATATACAGATTAAAAAAGTGGTGCCGATTAAAAATGATGTCCTGATAAAAAGTTATAAGGTTGGAATGTGGTTCTAATGAATGGTGTTGTTGATGAAAGTTGTTGCCGATGAAAGGTGATTCCTATGAAAGATAGCATCTATGAAAAGTGGTGCTATGTTAAAATGAGGTTCCAAACAAAATTTGTACTGATGGAATTTTGTGCTGATGAAAGGAGGTGTCTATGAAAGGTGGTGCTGATGAAGGGTGATGCAGATGAAAGGGGAAAGCAAGGAAAAGTGGTGTTGATTGAAAATAAAGTTTCGTTCAAAGATTAAGAGATAGTGCTGATTGTTTTCTAGAATGATTGTAACCAGAATGATTATAACTAGACTGAATGTAACTAGAAGTGATCCTATACAAAATGATCACATCTAGAATGATCATATATAGAATGATCATAACCAGAATAATCATAACCGTAATGATAGTAACTAGAAATTATTGTATCCAGAATGGTCAAGTCTGGAATGATAGAATTCAGGATGATCATATCCAGACAATTAGTATTCAGAAAACTTCATTCTTAGGTTGAGATGAAATGAAAGAAGCAAGAATGAATCGAAATTTACAATAATTTCTTATTGAAGTCAGATTATGCTAATGATAATCGTAAATTATTTCAATGTCTATAAGGTAGTGATGATACAAGAACTGTTATTTGAAAAAATTAAGGTCTCAAGTTGGTTAAGAGAAATGAAAAGGGTTGTAGTCTGATGAATGATTTTTCAAGGGGGAATCGTTGAAATATATGTTTTTGATTCAACTCATTTCCCTTAATCGTATTCAACAATTTACTTGAGGAATCAAACTAGGTTGATCAGACCATGTATTCCAAAAAAATCAAATCAATCTAAAGAATTCAAATGGGAGTCTGATGATGAATAGAAACAGATTTTGGATGTTTCTCAATGAATCGAGAAGCACTTAAAAAGTAAAAATTGGTCTGAGATTTCTAGAGAAATTCCGAATTGGGTGAATTTAAGTGAGCAGGAATGTGTTTTGGGATTCCCGTATAAAAATGTTTCGAGTCATATATAAATGGGAAATAAATACATTTTACTTTTGAGAAGAGGTGTAATACTTACCTAATAAGAGAGATAAGCTCCGAGTTTTTAGCGAGGGAGAGTGATATTGTTTTGTATTGAAATGAATATATTTCGACAAGGTTTGTATTCATCTAGGTTTGGTATTAGGCTAAATTAATCAAAATTGGATTTTCTATACTGGTTGTAACCATATCGATGATTTCTAGATTTAGGATCTATCCTAATCAGTTTCTTCATACCCAGGGATTGAAGTTTTGTTGATTCATTTCCATTGTGTTCTATCAGTAAATAGGAGTAGGATTATTGTTTTGTTAGAATCAGACATTGAGGAATTGGACTCCAAAAATATCGGTCATAGTGTTTCATAAGAAAGTCATAATGGTTCTTTCCTTTATTCAAGGTAAGGAATTGATTAATTCTATTTCAATTGAATACATTGGTTGAATTGAAAAGAATTACAGGTAGTATGAGATGTTACAAATAATTTTTTTAACCTATTGTTCTAAGAGGATGAACATGAACTAGTTTTATTGTTTCATCATGTTACATGAGCGAAAGGATAAATCCTACTCATTGTAATCCAAGGATTGATTTATAGGGTATTTTATGGTATTGGATCCTTTCCAAAACATACCTTGAACTCTGATATTCTTATTGAACAATTAACCCTATAAATCATTGTTCTCCTTTGGATGTGTGTTTATTTCATTCTCAGCAGTGAATTGAAATCACTAACAGGAGGAGAAGATTGTTTCGATAGAGAAGAGACATAAAGGAAAATGAGTATCACTAATTCACCACCCTCCCCTCTTGGTGATACAATGCTCTGACTAGGAACTTTCAATTGGTATTAGAGCTAGGTTACATTCTCTATTCCTTGCTTATGGAGAATGTGAACTGTGTGAATAGTAAATGTATTCCAACCATTGATGGAAAGAACTATCTTATGGAGAAAGATAAAATTATTCCACATCTTATGAATATCAGTTATTATGTTCTTAAAGATACAAAATTTTGGTTTCCTTCCAATAATGATAGTGCTCCACTTAAACTAGTTCATAAAAAGTTTCTTTAGAATGATGGAGTGTCCAAGAATGCTATATTATCATCACTTTTTAAAATTAATTCGTTAGAGTGAGAGGTGTTTCCACAGCCAAAGGTATATGGGATAAATTGAAAAAAATATATGAAGGCACTAAAAAATTGATGAAGGAAATGTTACAAATATTGAGATGATGTATAAATATTTTTATATGGTTGAGCATGAATCTTTTATGGAATTATTTATTAGGGGGAATGAAAATTTGGGTAATATTAGATGTCATGGTGAAAATCCGAATGACACTATAGGTTTTGAAAAGACATGGATAATCCTACCTGAGAAATTTGATGAAAACTATTCTTTATTTGAAGATAAATATCCTAATAAAATATCTCTTAATGATTTAAATATCACTATTATCACTTATGAAATGAGAAGCTAGAATGATATAAAGAGAATAAAAATTTATAGAGAAATGTCTTTCAAGACTATGAATAAATAAAAGTCAAAGAAGATAGTAATTGAATATGAATCTAGTGATATTGACTCTGAAATGTGTTATGTGACAATAACAATGGAATCATATTCTTGTTTTCAATCAATGTTAGTTCAGGTACATGGAACTACAAAGGAAAAATTCCCTTGAAATGTTTTGAATTTGGAGGTGTTGGTGACATTGCGGCTAATTTTCCTCAAAGAATGAAAGAAGAGGATACTGATAGTTAAGAAAGGAACGCAAGAATATCATGGAATAAAAATGGAAACAAAGGAATAGAAAATAAATTCTTCAAATTATAAAGAATAATTTTCTTGTCCAAATATGATGAGGAATAAGAGAGTGATTCTATATCCAAAAAATCAATTTAGTATGGTTTTGAAAATAATTTTATTGTAACAGTGAATGATGCTGAGTTCATAATTATTAGTTCTGAAGAATAAGAAACTCAACTTGAACATCATTTGAAAGAATAATTGAAAGAGTGTCTTAGAATAATTATAAGTATTGAAAAGAAAAAAATGGTCGAAGATGAAAGATCCTCAGAAAGTGATTAAGAATTTTTTACTGATGAAGAAGAAAAGTATGTGAATGAAAATAATGACATTATGAAATATCTATAAGAAGAAAAGAATAATAATAAGTATATATAGGTGAATCTAAATATAAATGAATAAGATTTAGAACTATCACAATAATCAGTCTTATAAGCTTAATTGAGAAACACAGTTTTTCAAAACTCAACCACCGAGCCTGGTGAATGTTCTTGACATGAGAATCTAGAGATGGTTGAACATAAGTTACCCTCAATGGGTGATAAGAAGAATGAAGTTGTTTCTGTAAAGAACAATTATTGAAATTATAATATCTTATGGAAACCTCAGTGTGAATATGTTTTGAGACAATCTCAATCTGTGAAGATTTCAAGTACTTTTGAATCCAATAAAGTAGAAAAATAGTTGAAAAATGTTGTTCATAATAGAAAGAATGGTGTCTTAGGAAATAAGGTGGCCAAAAAACATATGTGTGATCATAATCAGTGTAGAAGATTCAGAGGAAAATACTCATTCTATGGGTATTGCTGGTATTGTGGTGGATTTAGGAACACAAAAAACATGTGTTGGTTTAATCAATAAAATTTATAATTTCTCACAATTTATGGATGTCAAAGATTTTGGGTGGTCAATCTCGTCATATAAAAAATTAGAATGCTCTCTTGATGAAATATGAAAAGAGTGATGTGATGATTGAAAATAGGTTCTAACCTTTTGAATGTATTTTAGAAATATGTGAACAACCTAGACACCATGAAAAACAATGTCTGGTTTTGTTACAGGCTCAGAAAAATATTTTTAATTCTCAAAAGTCGATGGTGAAGAATGAAAATAATAAAGAATAGGCGCTTGTTGTTGAAACTTCACTAAAATACCTTATAGGAGAAAAACCCAAGATTTGTTATAGTGGGTATTTATATCACATAACAGGAGACATAGAATTTATGAATAATTTTAATGACTTAAAAGAAGTAATAATGTCATTTAGCAATGATGAGTCGTAAAAATCAAAGCTATTGGGTTAGACATCGTTGAAAAAGGGAAAATAAAATCCAAGAAAACTTTGTATATTGATGGGATGAAACAAAATATTCCAAGTGTTTTAAAATTGTGTGATGAGAGTAACAATTTTATCTTTAGAAGATATGGGTTTTTTGTGAAGACTGAAGTAAATAGAATGATTATTAGCAGAGGCCAATGTACAAAAGATAATTTGATTCTAGTTAGTGATATACAAAACTCTTGATACATGTTCATGGTTGAATAGAATCATTTGTTACATAAATGGCATTGACACATGTGTCAATGAAATGTGAGAAAGTTATCTAAAAGAGATATTGTTCTATAAATTCTTGATTTTCCATTAAAATAATATTGGTGTTAAAAATTCTTCCAGAAAGGAAATATTACAAATTTTGTTAATAGGATAGTTGATATTTCCTCAAAACAACCCATAGAGCAGATACACTCTGATTTATGTGGGATAATGACAAAAAAAATCAACAAATGGAGATAATTATTTCATTACATTCATTGATAATTTTACTGGTTTTTTTTTTAATGTATATGAAAAAAATTCGATTCTTTGAAAATGTATAAATTTTTTAGAAGAAAAATAGATAAGGAATGTGAATATTATATAAAGAAGTTTCAAACAGATGATGGTGGTGAATAAAAGTTTAATTAGATTAATGATTTTCTTGATAATAATGAAATTCTGCATGAATATAGTTCCCCACACAACCCCCAACAAAATGGGGTTACTGAAAGAAAGAATAGAAGCCTACTGGATATAGGAAGAACCATGTTAATTGAACATGGAATTTCTCCTCAATATTGGAGACCTGCCATGTGTACTATTGATTATATTGAGAAATTTTTTTTAAAGGCCTCAATCTGGTTTGACTCCATATGATTTTTTTAATGAAAAAACTCTAAGATTCAAACACTTGAGAGTTTTCGGGATTCTATGTATTATAAAGAAGAAAGGTGGAAACTATAGTAAGATTGAGCAGAGAGGTGAAGATGGATTTTTTCATTGCAATGCTATGGAAGGAAGATAATATAGATACATCAATAATGAAATTGGAAGAATATTTGATTCAATTGATGTTAATTTTATTTAAATCATTGAGAAAGATAAACCTGACAAAGAAGACAAAGAATTTAAGAATGTTGAAGAAGATATTCTGTTAAGGATACAAATGAATATAATCATAATAATTGTGAAGAATATGACTCGACTACTTCTACTGATGAGGAAGTCAATAAAAAAAAATCATATCTAAGGATGAGGAATCACTTTTTAGAACAAAATATAGGTGGTGTTTGACATCAGAATGTTCAAAAAAGAAGAACTACCAATTCCATTATACATACTTCTTTTTATTCAAAAGTGGAACCAAATGGTTTGAAATAATCTTTTGAGAATCCGTAATGGGTTCAAGACATGATTGATGAATTTGATCAAATTGGAAAGAACATTACAAGAGAACTTATACCCAATCCTGAAAACAAAATCATGATTGACACAAAATGGGTTTTCTAGAATATGCTCAATGAAGAATGTGAGGTTATAAGAAACAAATCATGATTTGTTTGCAAAGGGTATTCACAGATTTAAAGAATCTTTTTCTCTAGTGGCCAGATTGGGAACCATTAGAATATTTATTTCTATTGCAACCCAAAGAGGCTACATGATCATTCAAATGGATGGTAAATCTACATTTATAAATGGTTATCTTGAAGAGGAGATTTATATTAAACAACCTTGTAGCTTTATTATCATGAAAGATGATAATTCTTTATACTGAAAGAATAAATCCTTGTATGGGAAAAAATATCTGATTGCATGGTATTACAAATTGGATACTTGTCTTAGAAATATGAACTTAATTAAAGGAAAATTGGATATCATATAAATATCAAAGAATGTCATGATTATTCTATCATTATGATCATTTATATTTATGATATTATATTTTTTGTGAATGATGAATGATGTTGTGAAATGTTTTCTAAAAAATTATGATGTTAATTTTAATATCCTAGATGGGGGTAATGAAATACTTCCTTGGGTTAAAATTTGATCAAAATAAAGACTATATTTTTCTCTCCCAATAAATGTATGATAAGGAAAATCTCAAGAGGTTCGGCATGGAAAACACAAAACTTATATCCACAACAATTTTACTAGGAACAAAACTTATTCTCTATTTGAATGAATTTTTATTCTTAGCATTCAAAGAAAAAAAATTTAGTAACTCTCAATACATATGAAGCAGATTACAAGGTTTCCACTCAAGCCATTTCTCAACTCATGTGGATGAAAACACAATTAGAAGATTTACATATCAAAGTGAAGTTACCCTTGCTCTTGGGTCGTGATAATAAAAGCATCATTAATCTCACTAAGAATCATGTGAAACATTCTCATTCAATTCATATCAATATTAAACATCATTTAATAAAAGAGTATGCGGAGATTAAATAATTTAAGCTAAAGTACATTACAACATCACAACTGATTGCTAATATTTTCACAAAATTTTTATAGAAAGAATCATTCTTAAAAATGGGGTTGAACATGTGTGTCCATCCTCTTTCTCATCAAGGTTGAGTTATGTTTATTTATCCCCCCTGTCATCATAACATTGGATTGTTCTGTGATGGGGGAGAATTATATTGATTCATAAATCATTTTCTTAAAATATAGAGTTATGGGTAAGCTGTGAATTCAGAATTTTTTTGTTATTAAACTATTATAACTATATGTTGGAGTGCGTGTATGAAGTTAATTGTTTTCTATGTTATCTGGAAAGATGATTTGAAGTGATGAGAAAGAAGAATGATTTTTAAATGAATAATTTTTGGACATCATGTATTTTCTATCAATGATTCTTGTTTCTTACAATGAGCTATCTAATGTAGGCATAGAATTATTGATATGTAATCCATTGTAGAGGTTATAATTTTCATTGATTTATAAAACATAGTGGAAAAAAGAATACCAATGGAGAGATTTTTACGACCAATATGATGATTAAGGTGTTTTGTATTCAAGTGTTTTCTTTTATTGTCAATGTATGCAATGAAGAAAGGAAATCACATCACTTATTACTGGAAAACATTTATTTCGGTTTTGTTTTGAAAATAATTGTTAAGTTATGTTTTGAAGAAAAAAATCACTTCAATTTGTTGTGTGCAAAACAATTATTTTTGTTTTGGTTTTAAAAAGAATCAGACCCATGTTTCCTGAAAATTGGACTCATGTATACAAAAATAAATTATCAGGATTCAAAGAAAAAAATGAAACTTGATTGAATGGAAAATCATGATACTTTCGAATATAATAATGAGGATTTTCACTGATTTGAATTTCAAATAAATCGTGAGTTTTATTGAAAACTTGTGATTTAATCTTATAGAAGAAAATGGGAGTGAAAGAGATTCTTCGAATCAAAGAAGAATCGTATTTAGATTTATTATATCCAGATGGTAGAGAGAAAAAAGTACTACCGATTGATTTTCAAAACAATTATATCCATATTAAAGAAGTTTTGTCGATCCAATAGGATATACTGATAAAAAAAATTTGTGATAGAATTTGGTGTTGATGAATGGTGGTGCTGATGAAAGGTGTAGTCGATTAAAGGATATGATGATAAAAGGCGATGCCGATTGAAAATAAGGTGACAATAAAATGTTGTGCCGATGGAATGTGGTGCTGATGAAAGGTAGTGCTGATGAAAGGTGGTGTTGATGAAAGGAGATGATGATAAAATAAAGAACTGATGAAAATTGTTTTTGGTTAAAAATAGAGTTCTAATAGAAGGGGATGTGATGGTATCAATTGATTTCTAGAATGATCATAACCAGAGTGATCGTAAATTTAATGATCGTAACTAGAAATGATCATATATCAAATGGTTGTATCTAGAATGATTGAATCCAGAATAATCATATAAAGAATGATCATAACTAGAATGATTGTAACCAGAAATGATCATTTCTAGAATTATTGTATCTAGAATGATCTTGTTCAGGACTATCTAATCTAGACCATTTGTATTAATAAAACATCACGCTTCGGTAGAGATAAAATGAAAGAAGTGGGAACGAATATAAATTTACAATAATTTCCAATTTAATTCAGATGATCCTAAAGTTGATCCTCAATTATTACAAAGTCGTGATGGTATTCATGATACAAAAACTAGTTTTTTTAATAATTTACAGTTTCTCAAGTGGGTCTAGAGAAGAGAAAAGGGAAAGAGTTTGATAAATAATTTGTCAATGGGAACCTAAACATTGAAATAGAAGATTTTTATTCAAAATAAATTCTGGGAATCATATTCAGAAATCACCATGGGGAATCAGAATTAGTTTATTAGAACCACGAATTCCTATTAATTAAAATCTGTCTTAGAAAATGAAATGGGAGTCTGAAGAAGAAGAGGTAAATATTGTTGATGTTTTGAGAAGAATCAAGAAGCATCGACAATGTCATAATTTCTTCGATATTTTATGATAAATTACGATTTGGTGGAATTTATGTTAATGGGTAATTATTTTGGGATCCCCACCAAAACATGTTTTGGGTCACCTATAAAAGGATAATAAGTAAATTTTACTTCTGGGAATAGGAGTATTGTTCACCGCAGAAGAGAGAGAAGCCCTATGTTTTTATTGAGAGAAAGTGATATTGGTTTGTTTTGTATTGGATAAATTTATATGTGGATTGTATTCAAATAGGATTGTTATCATGGTGAATTAATCAGAATGAGATTTTCTGTAATGGGTATCACTATATTGAAGATTTTTAGATTATGTACGTGTCATGTTATGATTGATCATACTCATGGATTTAATAGGTGATGATTCATTTACACTGTATTCTATTAGTAAATTAGAAGGGGAGTATTATTTTCTAAGAATCAGACTCAGAAATGATTAAACTTAGTGTTTCATAACAAAGTCTACGTGGTTCTTACATTTCTTCTAGATAGGTAATTGATGAATTTTATTTCAATTGAAAACATTTTTTGAATTGAAATGAATCATAGGTAACATGAGATGTTACAAAAAAAATTGTATTAAAATATTTTTACTAAGGGGATACACATGAACTAGTTGTATTATTTCATATTTTTACATGAGTGAAAGGGTACATCCTACTCGATGTAATCCAGGGATTGATTTATAGTGGTGTTTATGGTCGAATAGCATTTCCAAACCATTCCAAGGATGTTTTTATTCTTATTGAATAGTTAATCGTGTTAATATTTGTGTTCTATTGGATTTGTATTGATTTGTTTCTTAGTAGGGAATTGAAATAATTAACAAGAGATGAAGGTTGATTCATTTGAAAAGAAATAAAATAGAAAATGAGTATCATAGATTCATCCCCACCCCCTATCTCAGGGATATAATACTCTAACTGGTAACATTCACACTTATCCATATATAGATAATGCTAATAAAATTTTAACAAAAATACCACTACAAAAAATAATTGTTTATGTGTTGGCTAGTAATTATGATGAATATTTAGTTATCAAGAGGCTTATTCTATCAAATTATCATTTTTCATGAGTATAAAACATAATCCCATTTAGATGCATCATTACGGATCAGAAATCCTTCCACACTAGTGGGTTCTATGAGCATTAGGGTAGTGATTACCCTCTTCATAATCTTTGAAAAATTTCAACACATTCATCATTCTAGAAAAACATGACTCATTTTCGAGTAATCATTGTTAGGGGGATTTAAAATCATCATATGTTTCTCAAAAAGTCAATGGTATTACCCAACTGATCAAAGGAAAGTACATATTGTCTTCATTGATATTGGTCTTGGAAACCATTCAATTGTATCTATTTTTGAAGGATATATAGATATCCCTTTTCTGGTGATGATTTTCCATAGTAAATATAATTACTACAACTATAACAAATAATTATCATACATATCATACACATTTTCATTCTGCATGGTTTTTACTATAGTATTCAAATTTTCCTCATATCCCTCATTGTTTTAGTGGTGTAAAAGAATATCTTCTCTAAATACTACACAAATATTTTCGAGGTGTTATCTAAATAATAGATTAATTAATTCCATGAATATTTCTTTAGAAAATGTGAGTCTAAATTGGATAATGATGAACTAATATTACCCATACCTTGTATAAAAATCAGCCTTGGGGATATCCTTCTCCTTTTGAATTACTTGATAATTTCCTGACCGATGATCTATGATTGAGAAAAAATAGGATCCACATAGATGAATGAACAAATCAAGAATCCATGGTAGAGGAAACATTCTCTTTTTCATGATAATTATGAGCTCAATATACTCAATTCAAAGGCACATTGACCCATCTATCTTTGTAATGGGGAGGATTGGTGCACCCCATGGGGAAGCACTGGGGTATATAAAACCTTTATCCAAATTTTCCTACAGTTTTTTTCCTTAGTTCCCTTAGTTAATAAATGACCATTATATATTGCTTCTCAAATATTTTAAATTTCATAGGTATAATATCAATGTAAAATAAATGAAGTCTAAATGGAGGAAGACTGGTAAATTCATCAAGAAACACATTAGTGTATTCTATTATAATGGATATTTCTTCAAGGATAATATTTTATTTTTCCTTCAACATTTGGGAAATATATTCCTAGTCATAGTGAAATAATATCCATTATTTTTATTTTGGAACCAATTAATATTCATCCATATCATTGCGGTTTTATTGAATTAGAGGGTGATTCATGATATAGAGGGGGATTACATTCCCTTTGTAATTTGTGATGGCTCTTTTAAGAAAATCCAATACGTATCTCTAACATCCTCGAATTCAACTAAAGGAAGTATAACATGGTTCACATAAAATTTCATCTAGCATATGTATATTGGCTGAATTTTTATACATGGTATGAAATATTTCCCATTTTTTCAGTATCTCCAAAATCATGACTTATATTATTTTCAATTTTGTATGAATGGATCTACTAAACTTGTGAGATATGAAAGAATGCATATATAAAGAATCAAAAAGTATATTTACTATTCATGAATAGATAAATAGTATAAATGTCACCACTTCATATTCCGGAACACCTCTCTATTTTTGATGGAATATGCTCACCCTTACCACCTTAGAGGTTGTTGGCATTGATTTTATTAAACAATACTTAGCTTAAGGAAGTTTTTATCATAGTTTCCTTATTACATGTAGTTGATACTTTGTAAAATTACATGAAGGTTGACTATAAATTTCATATCTTCATCATAATGGTGGGTTTCTCCCATCGATAGCTTGATGTCCTTTTTGACTTCACATAAAGCATTTAATTGTCCCATTTACGAAATTTCCTAGGTGCAATCTTCCACACTCTTGAAAAGTGGGATGTTAAAATTCCATTCAAAATTTATATTTCTATATAACATCACAATAATTAAACAAAATTTTCTATTTCATATTCTGGTGAGACCCTTGAGATATAACAATCAGCATTTCAACATTGAGGAAACTTTAGAGCACTTCTTAATAACCATAAATACCTCAAATGTATATGGAAGTTTATATAATTATCTTCAGTTATATAAATAAGTAGTCAAAAATATATTAACGGATAATGAGATATCTATAGGCATATAATGCATGTCTTGTAAATTTTTCATCGTACTCCATGATAGATTAATAATCCTTTTGCATCAGGCTAAGTAAATAACTCTCTCTTTTCAATCAAAGAGTGTGAGGAAATATATTTATCAAAAATGTTTTTTTGCAATTTTTTCCATTCAATCATACTGATATTTTTCCGCTGAATTATTTTTAAATTTAATTTTCACCATTGATCATATTTGTATTTCATATAATAAAAAACCAATATGACCATCTTTTTTTCATAACATTGATATATGGTGAAAATATTTTCAATAGTGCCGATCCCTTTTTCCATATTTATTGGATCATAATATCCAGTAAATTTTAGATACATGTTCACATGAAGGTCTCGATTGGTATATTCTCAATCTTATAGTGATTTGTGAATTTTTTCTGATCATGGTTTCGGTTCAATACCCGAGTCAATTGAGAATGTATAATAATATAGTGTTTAATTATGGCTCCCAATAGGATTGGAATATCATTTGGGATGACCTCAATTTGAGATTCAATTGTTTTTGACCTAGTGTCTCCTATTTATGGCCTTTACAAAATGTGAAGGGAAAATTATGGATGATTATTTTTAACATATTAAGCACATAAAATGGTAACTATGATCATTAAATGTTTAAATCATAAATGAAATATCATTCATATCATATTAATTTCTTGTCATTGTTATAGGTAATTAATAATATATTTCTTGTTATGAAATCATATAGGAATATTTTACTACCTTAATAATTGTTTTAAAATCAGATTTTCAATTTAACAAAGTATATCCTCTATATTTTCAAACTAGTTGTGTAGAAGGGCATGTTTTTATGTGACATTTATCGATCAATTCTAGCTCTGAACAATTTCATCAGAGTTTTTAACTATAGGTACACCTATAATAGATCCAAATAAACTTGTAATATCCAAATAGGGATGTATTTCCATGGAATACACATACAGTATACATTACAAAAATTAAATTGATCTTTTATGTTCATTTATATACCATTATCTTATATAAAAAATTAAAAATCTTAATCCCAAAAATAACTAGAATATATTGATATTAAAATTATGAAAATAATCATCAAGATTATAAATTAAATTGTTATTTTTTACATAATGTTCACCTAGTACATCCCAAACTATTGAGAATCCTTATGTATTGGGGAGATTAGGTATATATAACATCGACTTGATACATGGATAATACATAATTTGTAACACCCAAAGAATCTACGGTATATTTTCCTTTGAATAATGTAATAGCATGTGTTGTACGCAACAGCGAGTTCTAACACAAACCACAACCGATCAAACTAGCCGTTATGAATAGTAATAACTAATTTTTGAAATTATATATATTTTATATTTCAAAATGGACTTCTTTTTTGGATTCGGAATATCGAAATTAACCTATGTGGATTTTTTGGTATTTTTCTGAGAACTTCCAATTTTTATGAATAGTAAAAAATACTTAAAAACAAATTTTTTAATAAAAATAATTTATAGTGATAAATTATATTATTTAGTGGTTTTAACGTATAATTAGAATATATTTATACCATTTTATCCAATGGTGATCATTAGAATTAATTTCACTTTGAAATTGGACATAAACAATTGCCAATCTTTTGATATATATTATTTCTTAAAAACACGCTAATTGTTGTAACAACGGGAATTAATTATAAAATTACTTAATTCAACTTATATGTTTGGAATTTTTTAAAATAGACAACACTTTTGAATTCGGAATATCAATTATAGCTTAGGGTGAAATTTTGGCATTGTTATGAAAAACTTCAATTTTTGATGAATAGTGAAACCACTAAGTTGTAGTTAAAAAACTGATTTTTTCATAAAACATAATTTTACCACTTCTGTGATTTTAATTTAGAATATCCGAGAGACACGATTAATATCAAGGAGTAAAATGTGGTTCAATGAGATGCAAATTTTTTTTTGTGAATCGTAACTTTTTACTTTTATTTACCACGGTTAAAAGTAAATAGGGTAATTAAAGGTAAAAATGATATTAATATTACACTAACACATGTCCTAATTCTATTGGATAAGGTTAATTAGACCAAAAACAACCTTAGGAATAAATTATTGTCATTTAGGTCCACTTGGATTAGATTAGGACATTTATTATTATTTAATTCATAGAAGAGTTAAAAGAGTTAAAATCAAAGTTTATTTACGAAAACATTTTAATATAGGGTTATATATAAGATAAATTCGATTTTAAATATTAAATAGAAAGCTAAAACTATTTCATACATAATTATATTTTATTTATAATATTCAGACATTAAATAATTTAATTTATTTATTACACAATGATGATGCAGTAATTACCATAATAGTGAAAAATTAAAATAATTGATATTATAAATACCCAAATAAATATAATTTTAGGCTTTTAATGAATTATACTAATTTTCTAGGATAATATTACATATTAGGATTGATTTAATTGACTGTTTTTGAACTAATAATTCTGTTATGATTTTCACAAAAATCAATTTTCCAAATAGTGTCAAAATTGACATAAAAGAGTTTTTAAAACAAATATTATATTATTAGTTGATATTAAATTCATAAAAATCTAAGTTTCGTCCAAGATACTTATATAGTGATATTTTTATCATTAATGGACCACTTGGGGGGTCGCTTGGATGTATATAGTACGTTTATTAACCATATAATATAAAAATACAAAGAGACATTGTAAAAGTGAAACTAATTAACTAAGAGTTAATACTTAATGATAAGGTTAATATACTAACCCAAACCTATATAAATTATATTGGTTCAGTGGTTTTAGACCTATCCCCACCTTAACCTTTAAATAATCCACTTTGGAGCCATTAGAAACTGAATATGAATTTATTATAAAATAATATTTCAGGCTTTTCCAAAGGTGCCCCTCACCCCTCTTTTAAAAGGGCACTCTCCCTTCTCATTAACTCACACCTTCAAAGCCTTTTGTCTTGGAAAAACTCTGCCCAAATACTCTCTCAACATCCCTTACATCATCCTAAAGGCCTTACTTTAGTCATAAATTCATCCTAAGAGCCCTTTTGATCAAATCAAAAGGAAGAACCCGAAGAAGAGGTAATGTTTTCACCACCCTTTTTCAAATTCATTTCTTCTTCCACTTCTTCCTTATTTGTTATTACCATTCTAAAATAATAACTCCAGTATCTTATATATACTGTGATGTTATTATAAATATGGTACAATCATATTCAGTATTCTATCCATCCTTTGAATAACATGTCACATACGTGCGTACGTACGGCTTACCGTCTCCACGTCGTGGTGTAATTTTTATTCAATAAATTATTATTTGGATGGGTATAATAATGATGTGTAACTCATGTAAATAATAAATATAACACGATAATTATTCTGTATATATGTTATACCATTTAATTATATATTATTTTAATATCAAAAGAATTATATTGTCACTCGTGCGTACGTACGGACTACCGTCTCCATGAACACGATGAGATTCATTCTCCATCGTATCCATTCAAGTATAATTATCATTTGATGATTTAAAAATAATGTTTAAGGACTTGATATCATTCTCGATATGAATAAGATACATCATATCCATAACAATCATGGCTTACGTAACAAAACATACCAAATAAAACGAGTAAGTCAACACCTGAAACGATGATAATACTATGTTATTATTAACAAATCAATGTTAAAAGATCATATATGATATCATATTATTGTATAATTTAATAACAATTATTTCACCATTATACATGAGGTTAACCTACCCCAACCAAGGATAAGTACAAGGTAAGGGTTTATTTTGCAATCTCTTCATTATCCGAGATTGTTTATATGCAATAATCTACTGGGATTTCTTTATCATCCACATCCATGTTTCTTAAAAATGTTTTTCAAAACATTTTTACTATTTACTAGAATATGGGTTAAAGTAATTTATACCCTCGTTTGACTTTTTATAAGAGGGTTATAAAAGAATCTTTCCATTGTTTTCCAAACAAGGTTCTTTTTAACCTTTTCGACAGAATTAAGGTAAGAATATTTTTTTAACTTGTACGGCAGGTGCGGCTATTTTCTGCTGTTATAATATCTTCGAAGCTTCCATTACAAGATTATAAGAATATTTTCAAAGAAAATGTTTTATTTTATAAATATATGACTCTTAAATGATTTCAAAATAGAAAGAGATATTTCTCTAAAAAGAGTTTTGATTTCATCTATGTCATCATCCTTTGATGGAATTTACACTTATTTGAAGTTGATTTATTATGATACAAAACTTCTATATTGTATTGAAGGTTTTTGTGATATGTTTGACTGTGGATGTGTTATTTTAATACCATTCATGGTTTATGGATGAAGTATTTACGTTTCGTATGCTATTTTTAATACGAATGCTTATGTTATGTTTAAACCATTTCATATGGGAATGAATTGGACTTAATATGTGACGTGTGGAGCCTGTTATAGCTCCTCGATGCATCTGTAAGTCTCATGAGACAAACTAGTGTCTTGGCACAAGGCCTTGGAAAAATATTATTTGTAGTCTTGGCACGAGGCCTTGGCTATGTGGTTTTGATAGTCTGGCATTATGCATTCCATCATTATGAATGTGGTTATTGATATTGCAGGTGATGATTCAATTAGTAGAATATCCCTGTGAATATGTAAATGGCATTATTTCATTTTATTTTTTCCATACTATGTTGAAGTTCAAATTAAAAAGGCTTTTGTTTTAGTCATACATTGCCTTAAATGTTTATTCTTATTTATGAAAGATTCCGCTATATTGTTATCCTTACTGGGCATTTGAGCTCGCCACTTTTCAATGTTTTATTTTTCCCAGGATGTGAAGAAGTAAATTATGAATGACCTGTAGGGATATTACGAGGGGATAATAGTGTGGACTATGGATACAATATGTT
This sequence comes from Viscum album, assembly GCA_963277665.1. Classification (NCBI taxonomy): domain Eukaryota; kingdom Viridiplantae; phylum Streptophyta; class Magnoliopsida; order Santalales; family Viscaceae; genus Viscum; species Viscum album. The sequence goes on from OY728148.1 coordinate 48,816,477, forward strand.
ATTATAGTAGTTTTTCACTTTATGATGTAATGTAGAACTTTATGAATATATCTAGTGTTTCCAAGGCTACTAAACCAATCAGTCTTTCGAGATTTCATCTTTCTTGTGATCATGCCAATGTTATGTAATAATGCACTGACTCTAGGTAACTGGGGTTGGGGCGTTACAGTTGGTATCAGAGGAAGTTTTGTACAAACCTTGGATGCTAGATTTAGATAAACTCTGATTAGAGCACGTAATCCTAAGATGGACATTGAGGATTAGTATAGAAGAACTTCCTAGAATTTTGGTATTGATGAGATTTTGTGAGTTTTATGAGGAATACATCCCTGTCTGGATACGAGTAGGTAGAGGCAGCTCTGGCACAAATGTATCTAGGGGTAAAACCCGAAAACACCACTTTGAGCTAGACTTGAACGGGAACTGGTGCACGAAAATGGGCCTTGCTGAACTATTGGTTACGACACTCCCGGGGGATATGCTTAGGATAACTCTCATTTTATTTACAAATAATTATGAAAGGTTTATGAGCATATAATTCTTCAAAAAAAACATTTTTATGATTATGGATTATATCCATATATAGTTCAATTTACGTTAAGTGTTTTATAAGTATGGGATTATGTATTTTGATTTATAAACTGATCTAGTTTATGACATTGTTTAGAAATGGAACCCAGTGGAAGAAATGGAAACCGTATCAATGCACGCACTCCATGTAGGGATTTCCCTCCTACTCAAGATAATTATAGTGGAGTTGGTGATGCAACTGGTGCCGATCGGCTAATCACCATACTAGGAAAACTCACTCAGGTTATGAATAATAATCTTACCCGTATAGAGCAACCTGATCCGCAGCATGGAGGATCAATGTTAGTTCGCTTCATGAGGCCGCAAAAACCAACATTCAATGGGAGTACAAATCCATTAGTAGCTGAGCAATGGATATGTTCCCTAGAGAAAATATTTCAGGCTTTGGGGAGTAGTGAAAGGGAAAAAGTTATCATGGAAGTTTACCGCCTCATTGGAGATGCTGATCAATGGTGGTAATTGATTCAAAACATGAAGGAAGATGATGAAGTATCAAATATGGAATGGAGGGAGTTCAATGATCTGTTTTTAGAAAAATACTTTCCTCGTGACCATCGAGCAGATATGGAAAGGCAATTTTTGAGTCTGAGAAAAAAGGAGGATGAGAATTTTACAAAGTATGAGGCTAACATTACAAAGTTAGCAAGGTATGCTGGAGATTATATACATAACCCAAGAATTAAGATTGATCATTTCTTTTATGGGTTAAAACCATTTCTCCGTCGAGCATTACTCTCACAATCCTTCTCGTCGTACGAAGACAATGTCTCATGTGGTATCAAGACAGAAAAGGAATTCTCTAAGTCTTATGACTTTAAAGCAAAGCAAGAGAAGAAGGGATCAACTGATCAATCTGGGAATGTAAATAAGGGGATGAAGGGAAAGGTTGAATATTCATCCTGTGGTAAATGTGGGAAGAAACACCCTGGTACATTCTTAAAGGGAATGGGTGTCTGTTATAAGTGTGGTGAAAAAGGCCACCAAGCCAGTGAATGCAAAGGGAAGAAGGAAGCTACAAATTTTCAATGCTACAATTACAGGGAGATGGGACATTATGAAAATGAATGTCCTAAGCGTCAGGGGAACTTACCTCAGAAAATTCCAAGGGATCAAGGCCAAGCTTATGCTATCACTACTGTTGAGGTAGAAGCTCCGAAAGATGTGGTGGCAGGTAATTTAATGGTTTCCTCATGTTCAGAAAATGCATTATTTGATTTTGGATCATCGCATTGTTTAATATCTTCCCAGCTTGCTAATAAAATTAGATATTTCCTATTTGATTTAACAAGGGAGTTGTCAGTTAAAACTCCTAAGGGAAGTATCATTGCAACAAAGTTTTGTGAATCAGTCCCCATTAGAGAACATAAATGTTCTTTATCTGCTGATCTCATCATCATACCTATGATTGAGTTTGATACAATCCTCGGTATGGACTGCCATTCGGAAAATTATGCAATGATTTATTGTAAGAAGAAAAAGGTTACGATTCTTGATGATGATGATAAGGAACACCTTATCTTTAGAGCAGAATCGTCACCACCTAATTCTTATCTAGATCCACCCCGAGTAGCTAAACTAAATTCAATTATTGGGGAGGAAGAGAATGCAAATACTGTGGGTGAGGAAGGGAATGTTCAAATAGAGGATGTACCTATTGTGAAAGAATATGTAGATGTATTTCCGGAATATTTACCTGGACATCCTCCAGAACAAGAAGTTGGGTTTTCCATTGATTTAATTCATGGATCAAGGCCTATATCTATGACCCCTTAAAGAATGGCCATTGTAGAATTAGTTGAACTAAAGAAACAACTAGAGGAATTGAGTAATAAGAAATTTATTCACCCTAGTTTTTCTCCATGGGGATCCCCTGTTCTTTTTGTTAAAAAGAAAGATGGATCTATGAGGTTATGTATCGACTATAGGGAGATCAATGCTATAACAATAAAGAACAAGTATACCCTACCTCGCATTGATGATTTATTTGACCAAATGCATGGAGATCAATACTTTTCAAAGATTGACCTTCGATCTGGATACCATCATTTGTGTGTAAAGAAGTAAGACATTCTGAAGACATCATTTCGAACCAGGTATGGGCATTACGAGTTTACTGTAATGCCTTTTGGATTGACTAATGCACCCTCTGTATTCATGGATCTGATGAATAGAGTTTTCAAGGAATATCTTGATGAATTTGTGGTGGTATTTATTGATGATATCTTGGTATACTCTAAAAGCTACGAAGATCATGAATGTCACTTGCGCATTATACTAAAGACTCTGAGAAGACATGAATTATATGGGAAGTTTAGCAAGTGTGAATTCTGGCATCACGAGATTTATTTTCTTGGACATATTGTCTCTAAAGATGGAATCTCTGTTGATCCCTCTAAGAACAATGCAATCCAAGAATGTCCAGCACCTACGAGTATAACTGAGGTACACAGTTTTATTGGTTTGGCAGGTTATTATCGACGTTTCATCCAGAATTTTGCTCGATTGGCAAACCCATTAACGAAGCTCACACGTAAAGGGGTTAAATTTGTCTGGACAAAGGAGTGTGAAGAATGTTTCGATGAACTGAAGAGAATATTAGTCAATGATCCTATATTAACTCTACCATCGGGGAATGATGGGTTCGTTATTTATAGTGATGCATCGAAGAAAGGACATGTTTTTGTCCTTATGTAGAATGATATGGTTATTGCCTATGCATCACGACAATTGAAAATTCATGAGAAAAACGATCCTACTCATGATCTTGAGTTTGCATCTATGATATTTTCTTTGACGATATGGAGGCACTACCTCTATGGTGAAAATGTGAGATTTATACTGATCACAAGAGTTTGAAGTATATTTTCTCACAAAAAGAACTCAACATGAGGCAAAGGAGATGGCTTGAATTAATCAAGGATTATGATTGTACGATACACTACCACCCGGGGAAAGAAAACAAGGTGGAATATGCTTTGAGCAGAAAAATCATGGAGTTTTGAACAATATGAGAATTGAAAGGGATCCAATTTTCATGGATCTAGTGAAGATGGACGTGGGAATAACTAGGAAAGGTGAAACATCAATTCTTTTTCAAATGGTTTTTAAACCATCTTTACTAGTAAGGATTAATTGTTCTCAGACTGATGATGAAGAATTTCAAAAGAAGATTAAAGCTGTGAATGATGGGAGATTGAGAGAATTTGTGTATGAAGAAGGAATTTTGAAATTCGGGAATAGGTTTTGTGTTCCAGATATACCTGATCTAAAGAGGGAATTTCTGGATGATGCTCATAGTTCCAATTTCTCTATACACCCTGGGAGCACCAAAATGTATAGAGATTTGAAAGAACATTTTTGGTGGGACAACAAGAAGAGGTATATTTCTGATTTTGTGTCAAGATGTATGGTTTGTTAACAAGTGAAATCTGGAAGGCAACAGACTGGAAGAGTCATGCAACCTCTTCCCATACCGGAGTGGAAATGGGACAACATTACGATGGACTTTTTCATGGGGCTACCAAAGACTCCTAGAAGGAACGATGCAATATGGGTCATTGTTGATCTTCTTACCATGTAAGCACATTTTCTTGCTATAAGAGAAGATATACCACTGGAATGTCTAGAAAGACTATATATTAATGATGTTGTGAGATTTCATGGAGTACCCTTATCGATTTTTTCTGATCGTGATCCCCGTTTTACTTCAAGATTATGGAAAATTCTTCAGAAATCCCTTGATACTGAACATTATTTGAGCACTTCCTACCACCCTCAAACAGATGGACAATCAAGATGAACTATTCAAGCCTTAGAAGACATTCTGAGATCCTTCTCACATGACTTTCAGGTTATATGGGATCAATATTTACCTCCGGTAGAATTTTTCTATAACAATAGATTCCATTCAAGTATTCAGATGGCACCATATGAAGCGTTACCCAGAAAGTGATGTCGTACACCAACCTGTTGGGATGACGTAGGTGAAATAAAACTTGTAGGCCCAGAACTGGTGGAGGAAACGATGGAAAAGGTGAAGGTAATCCAAAATCACATCAAAGCTGCTCAAAGTAGGTAGAAGAGCTATGCTGATAATCGAAGGAAGGATTTGGAATTTCAAGTCGATGATCATGTTTTCTTGAAGGTATCTCCATGGAAGGGAGTCATACGTTTTGGTAAGATAGATAAATTGAGTCCCAGGTACATAGGACCTTTTGAAATTCTAGAACGAATTGGGGTTGTAAGTTACTGATTGGCAATGCCGCCATGTATCTTCAAAGTTCACGATGTGTTCCACTTATCTCTATTGAGGAAGTACATTCCTGATCCAACATATGTACTCACCTACGAGGAATTAGAACTGGAACCCGATCTGTCTTATTGACAAGAGCCCGTAAAGATTCTTGATACGAGAGAACAATTACTGAGAAACCGGATAACTCGTCTGGTAAAAGTCTTGTGGAGGAACCATAAGATAGAAGAGGAAACGTGGGAACCTGAGGAACTTATGATGAAGAACAACCCGAGTATTTTTATGCGGTAGTATTCTAGAAATTTCGAGGACGAAATTATTTGAAGGAGGGGAGAATGTAACACCCCAGGCTTCTACGGTACGTTTCCCTTTGAATAATGTAATAGCGTGTGTTGTCCGCAACATCGAGTTCTAACACACACCACAACCGATCAAACTAGCTGTTATGAATAGTAATACCTACATTTTGAAATTATATATATTTTATATTTTAAAATGGACTTCATTATTGGATTCGGAATATTGAAATTATCCTAAGTTGATTTTTTGGTTTTTTTCTGAGAACTTCCCATTTTTATGAATAGTGAAAAATACTTAAAAACAACTTTTTTCATAAAAATAATTTATAGTGATAAATTATATTATTTAGTGGTTTTAAAGTATAATTAGAATATATTTTTTCCATTTTATCCAATGGTTATCATTATAATTAATTTCACTTTGAAATTGGACACAAACAATTGTCAATCTTTTGATATATATTGTTTCTTAAAAACACGCTATTTGTTGTAACAACGGGAATTAATTATAAAATTAATTAATGCAACTTATATGTATGAAATTTTTTAAAATAGACATCATTTTTGAATTCGGAATATCAATTATAGCTTAGGATGAAATTTTGGCATCGTTCTGAAAAACTTCAATTTTGGATAAATAGTGAAACCACTTAGTGGTAGTTAAAAAAACTGAATTTTTCATAAAAAATAATTTTACCACTTCTGTGATTGGAATTTCTAAAATCCGAGATACACTGTTAATATCAAGGAGTAAAATGTGGTTCAATGAGATGAAAATAATTTTTTGGTGAATAGTAACGTTTTACTTTTATTTACCACAGTTAAAAGTAAATAGGGTAATTAATGGTAAAAATGATATTAATATTACCCTAAAAAATGTCCTAATTCTTTTGGATAAGATTCATTCGACCAAAAACAACCTTAGGAATAAAATATTATCATTTAGGTCCACTTGGATTAGATTAGGACATTTATTATTATTTAATTCAAAGAAGAGTTAAAAGAGGTAAAATCAATGTTTATTTACTAAACTTTTTTTAATATAGGGTTTTACATAAGATAAATTCGATTTTAAATATTAATTATAAATCTAAAAATATTTCCTACATAATTATATTTTATTTATAATTTTTAGACATTAAATAATTTATTTTATTTATGACACAATGATGATGCAGTAATTACCATAATAGTGAAACATTAAAATAATTGATATTATAAATACACAAATAAATATAATTTGAGGCTTTTAATGAATTAAACTAATTTTATAGGATAATATGACATATTGGGATTGATTTAATGGACTTTTTTCGAACTAATCATTCTTTTATGATTTTCACAAAAATCAATTTTCCAAATAGTGTCAAAATTGACATAAAAGAGTTTTTAAAACAAATATTATATTATCAATTGATATTAAATTTCTAAAAATATAAGGTTCGGAAAAGATGCTTATATCATGATAGGTGTATCATTAATGGACCACTTGGGGGTCGCTTGGATGTATATAGTAAATTTATTAACCATATAATATAAAAATACAAAGAGACATTGTAAAAGTGAAACTAATTAACTAAGAGTTAATACTTAATGATAATGTTAATATAGTAACCCAAACCTGTCTAAATTATATTGGTTGAGTGGTTTTCGACCTATCCCCACCTTAACCTTTAAATAATCCACATTGGAGCAATTATATACCGAATATTAATTTATTATAAAATAATATTTCTAGCTTTTCCAAAGGTGCCCCTCACCCCTCTTATAAAAGGGCACTCTCCCTTCTCATTAACTCACACCTTCAAACCTTTTAGCTCGGCAAAAATCTGCCCAAATACTCTCTCAACATCCCTCACTTCATCCTAGAGGCCTTCCTTTAGTCAGAAAGCCATCCTAAGAGCCCTTTTGATCAAATCAAAAGGAAGAACCCGAAGAAGAGGTAATGTTTTCACCACCCTTTTTCAAATTCATTTCTTCTTCCACTTCTTCCTTCTTTGTTATTACCATTCTAAAATAATAACTCCAGTATCTTATATATACTGTGATGTTATTATAAATATGGTACAACCATATTCAGTATTCTATCTATCCTTTTAATAACATGTCACCATACCTGTGTACGTACGGCTTACCGTCTCCACGTCATGGTGTAATTGTTATTCAATAAATTATTATTTGGTTGGGTATAATAATGATGTGTAAATCATGTAAATAATAAATATAACATAATAATGATTCTGTATATATGTTATACCATCCAATTATATATTATTTTAATATCAAAAGAATGATATTTTCGCTCGTGCGTACGTACGGACTACCGTCTCCACGAACGCGATGAGATTCATTCTCCATCGTATCCATTCAAGTGTAATAATCATTTTATGATTTAAAAATAATGTTTAAGGACTTGATATCATTCTAGATATGAATAAGATACATCATATCCATAACAAACATGACTTACGTAACAAAACATATCACAGAAAACGAGTAAGTTAACACCCGAAACGACGATAATACTAAGATATTATTAACAAATCAATGTTAAAAGATCGTATATGATATCATATTCTTGTCTAATTTAATAAAAATTATTTCACCATTATACAGGAGGTTAACCTACCCCAACCAAGGAAAAGTACAAGGTAAGGGTTTATTTCGCAATCTCTTCATTATCCGAGATTGTTTATACGTAATAATCTACTTGAATTTCTTTATCATCCACATCCATGTTTCTTAAAAATGTATTTCAAAACATTTGTACTATTTACTAGAATATGGTTTAAAGTCATTTATACCCTTGTTTGACTTTTTATAAGAGGTTTATAAAGGAATATTTCCATTGTTTTCCATACAAGGTTCTTTTTAACCTTTTCGACCAAATTAAGGTAAGACTTTTTTCTAACATATACAGCGGGTGCGGCTATTTTCCACCGTTATAAAATCTTCGAAGCTTCCTTTACAAGATTATAAGAATATTTTCAAAGAAAATGTTTTATTTTATTAATATATGACTCTTAAATGATTTAAAAATAGGAATAGATATTTCTCTAAAAAGAGTTTTGATTTCATCTATGTCAACATCCTTTGATGGATTTTACGCTTATTTGAAGTTGATTTATACGATACAAATCTTCTATATTGTATTGAAGGTTTTGTGATATGTTTGACTGTGGATGTGTTATTTTTATACCATTCATGGTTTATGGATGAAGTATTTACATTTCGTATGCTATTTTTAATACAAATGTTTATGTTATTTTTAGACCTTTTCATATGGGAATGCATTGGACTTAATATGTGACGGGTGGAGCCCGCTATAGCTCATCGATGCATCGGTAGGTCTCATGAGAAAAACTAGTGTTTTGGCACAAGGACTTGGAAAAAATTTATTTTTAGTCTTGGTACGAGGCCTTGGCTATGTGGTTATGATAGTATGGAATTATGCATTCCATCATTATGAAAGTGGTTATCGATATTGCATGTGATGATTCGATTAGTAGAATATCAATGTGAATAAGTAAATGGAATTATTTCATTTTATTTTTTCCATACTATGTTGAAGCTCAAATTTAAAAGGCTTTTTTTAGTCATACATTGCCTTAAATGTTTATTCTTATTTATGAAGGTTTCCACTATATTGTTATCCTTACTGGGCATTTGAGCTCACCCCTTTTCAATGTTTTATTTTTCCCTGGATGTGAAAAAGTAAATTATGAATGACCTGCAAGGATATTATGAGGGGATAATAGTGTGTACTATGGAGACAATATGTTTTTGTAGTAGTTTTTCACTTTATGATTTAATATAAAACATTATGAATATATCTAGTGTTTCCAAGGCTACTAAACCAATCGGTCTTTCGAGATTAGATCTTTCTTGTGATCATGCCAATGTTATGTAATAATGCACCAACTCTAGGTAACTGGGGTCAGGGCGTTACATAATTTATTGTGAATGAAAATTTCACGCTTCCAATATTACATGTATTTTAAAAATAAAAAGGATAACCTGGGGACATACATAAGAATGGGTAATCAATAAATCATAGAAAAGGAACAAAGAAATAATAAAATGAGGAATGTATTGCATGTCAGTCAATAGGCAGTTCAAAGGGACATAAAATTGGTGGGAGTCAAAAACATGAATAATGAGAGATGATACATTATGATTGCATAAATGCAATATGAGAATGTATGAAGAACATAAAACATTGAATAACAAGAATAATTCAACACTAACTACCAAGATACAATAACATAGTTTTCATAGGATAACCTAAATATTATCTTAAATGACATACACTGACATTAAAACATAACCCAATGTATTTTAATGCTTTTCTGGTGTATCTATCATAATTATATCATGTACAAGAATATGTTTTTTTCGAATATTTCATATAATATAATAATGTATTTGATATATATTAACCCCCAAAATTAAGGATATTATGTTACATAAATGGGAGTCACTAATAAAATATAAATTGGTATATATGGGTTAATACCCTTGATAAAAAATGGGTAATATAATTAATATCACAATCATTGTGCATCAAAAATCTTAGTGAAATTTTGACATCATTACGCCAATACATTAAGATGCATAAAAATGCTCAATGAGGGAGAAAGGGTTCTCCCATAATTAAAAAATAATATGTAATTAATGTGGGATGTTGAAAAACATATCACAAAAATTGTAATTGGTAATCAATAGGTATAAAATAATGATATTTCTTGAATAAAGTGGATAAGGAGGGGATCCCATACAATGAGAGGGTATTTCCAAAGCATGGGAGGAGCTTCTTGGGAGCTTGAGAGTTCCTTGGGAATTCAATAGAGAAGGATTTTTAGATTAATGATTTCATCTAACGTTTTTGAGTGAAGAGAAGAGGGATGTTGAGTGGTTTTATATGGGAAAATAAAGAGGGATTTATTATTATTTCCAAAACATACGTTTTAGAATATATTTAAATAAACTTATAAAAACCAATAGGAATCCAATGGATTTTCAAATATTTTCAGCCAAAGAATAGTATATTTCATTATTTTATAAGAAAAATAACTAAATTAATTAAAATACAACACATTGTGTGGTTGAAGTGAATCATGTTCATAATGAATTTATTTCGAAACCATAATATATAGTATTGGTTTTGAATGATTCATAATGTTTTTATAAAGAAAAAAAATAACTAACAAAAAAATTATATTCAATGTTAATTATAGATTTATTCATGAAACCATTCATGTAACATGTTACAATACATTTGGTTCATTATGATGTCTTAATATATACATTAAATTTATACTATATTTAATTTTTACCTGAGAATTCCACTATCTCAAGAAATTTGGAAAAATTAACCATGGGATAATAATAATATTACGAATAAAAAATAATATTTAATTTATTCAAATATATATCTACATATTAGATTTTTTATTTTTAAATAAACATCCCTATTTATTTAATAATATTTAGTTTTATGACAATAACAGTTTTCAAACCCTTATAAAAAATTGGCATAATTGTTTTTGAAATCACCTATACATAATAAAGATAATTAATTAATATTGTTATATTAAAATATAATTTATTATTAAAATTCATGAATTTTGAAAAATGAAGTTCTTAATTGAAAATTATTTGTACCCAAATATTTTATTTGGGTTTTATTATAATAGAATCTAATTTTTATCAAACTCACTATTTAATCATTTATAAAATAATATCAATAGGGAAATAAATATATTCAATATTTCATTGAAATTAAAATATACATATTCATATATTTTCGATCATGGTAAATACCCCTTTATTACCCTAGTGAACACCCTAAGGGAATGTTGTGCGATAATAAGATTTTATTGGGGTGGTTCAACAAACATGTTTTTGGTCATGAATCGATGGGATTAAACTTCTCCTATTAATGGTACCACTGATGCATCAGTTATTTAAAAACATATTATTATTCATTATGGGAAAAGAACATAAATTTTATTTCCCATTTAATTACTAATAAAAGGGCTGCATAGGGTGTGATCCAATAGTTCGAGGCCATCACTTCTATTCGCAATGTAAATTATATTTTTCAATATCCTTAATATATATTTATCATAATATAAATGATAAATAATTATATAATCAATAGTTATAATGCATAAAGGTATTTTATTTTTGATATGATATACCGAAAATTGAATAATTGAATGGTTTTTTTGTTAACATCATTACATTATAAAGAAATAATTTTAACCCCAAAAAGAATATTTATAAACGTTTGGGTTGTTACAAAACCGACTCCCCTAAAAAAATGACAATGATAAATAAAGGTGATTAAGACAAAAAATGGAAATCCAAGATTAATATTATCAGGATAAAACTATAATTCAATCAGAATACTTGATATTCAACCTTATTAAAAATAGGGGTAGTGGAGAGGTTGAGAAATCTGTAGCGAGGGAACTAAATAGAGATCAAACACCAAACTGAGTTATCGAGAATAAATAAAATATGTATTTAAATATGGGATTAAAACTAGACTCATGGGAGGAAATCCAAATATATTATTATTGAAATCAAGTATATAGAATAATTTAAACCACTATTAATGGGGAACTTATGATGTAAGTCAAGTGTTTACAGAGTAAATGCATCAAGTAATACATATAACGAAAAAAGAATAACCTTGTGTTAAAAATACAAATAGATGAATCTAAAATATTATTTTATTCATTAAAGAATAAATAATGATGCGACATGATCCATTCTCATGGAATTTGGAACACAAACAATTTACATCAAAAATAATGTTTTTACGGCATAAATTTGTTCAGCAACCAACACCGAGAAACATAATCCTACAGAGACAACCAACTACCACAAAATCATATTCAAACATAAAATTCACCTGTTAATAACCCTAAAAATTTATATGAATAATCCATTAAATAACACAATCATATGTCATAAAAAATTATGTAATTTTTGATGAAAAAATATATCCATCCCCAAATGCTCGAAATTCCCACCCCACAAAGGAATCAAAACAAGAGTTATTGAGTACATGATATAATATACTTGGGAGATAAAATTATTAGTTAATACATATAATATATATAAATTAAATATTTCCATATTTTATTCCATTTAATTTATAATAGAATAATAATTTTGATCGCTTCATAGAGGCAGTATTCAACAAGTACACATGAGTGACATTATTGGTTTCTAGCAAAATAGAATATGATAATTTAGATATGATATTAAAAATCTACAAGTATAATAAATTTATTAATATATATTATGTATATTAATTATATCCTTAAATCTACATATGAGAGTTATATATGGAAAATGAATTACATAGGTTTGTAATGTTGTAGTTGGTAGTACACATGATCTGTATGTTCGTTTCCCATTTGATGGAAGAGTAGTTGTATATTGGGTGTTAAATTACCATTATAATATATATATATATATATAGGGAAGATAATTTTTTTAATGATAGTTGTATAATATTTTATGTGTTTATAAGATGAAATCAAACAAAAATGCTTTTTTATGAATGATACATCTTTTTCAGATAACCTCTTTAGGTTTTTATAAAAATCCTTTATAAGGGGTTTTTAAAAAATTATAGGACCTATAAGAAATTATAATGGAAGTATGGAATGATTTTGGTACGGAATATCTAATAAAAAATTTGTTTTATGTGTGACAAAAAGAGAAAAATGTGTTCCATTTTATACGGGAGAGGAGGGGAACCTTGGGATTTTTTTTCAAAATATTAAAATATAAAAAGGTTATTCACTAGAAAAAAACATTCAAATGAATGGATAAAAATAAAATATTTGGGTATATATGAAAATAAATCATCAATGAATATTTTGATAGGTTTATGTGGTGTTTTCAAACATATGTTTTTCTTTAACCCCTTAGTTTACCAATTTTCACTATTACTATGGAAAAAACAACTTCATTCATAAAGGGACATGAATTTATTATTAAATTAAAAAATAACTAATAAATTACCTTGGTTTATATATTCAATTACATTAAATTCACATACTAAATGATTCAATTTATATGAAATTTATGTTAATTAATAAAATATTATTTATTTTAAAGTATAAAAAATTTCATTTTTGGAACTATTTATTAAATTTTACATTAAATTAACAATGAAAATTATATTGTTAGAATATAATATTTTATAATATTCCTAATATTTCATATGAATCAAAAAAATTCATGAAACACTATAACACAGTCAAATTTTATTTCTTTTAATATTTTTAATTTTATTTATTATCATTATATATTAAATAGTGAAATATTATGTCAATGATGCGTAATAATTTAAGGTAATTAAATAATTAGTTAAAATTTTATATAAATTAATATTATTTCATTATTTTGAAAATAACAATTAATATTCATCCAAAACATGATTTTTTTATGTCTGCACATATGAGATTAAAAAAGGTGACATTTTTCATTTTACTTCCCATAAAATATTGTAGATGTCAATTTGATGATCATGTATCCCATGAATAAATAAATATTTAGCCAAAGATGAAAAGGATAAAAATAAATTCATCTAATAATAGTTAACATAAAAAATGGGGAAAAAATAAATAGTTTTAACCTAAATTAACAAGTTTTATCCTTTAACAACAATGATGAATTTTTATTATTTTGACGATTCATGAAGGAAAAAACAATATTGTAAAAATTAAATAAATTTAAGAGTTAAAATTCCAAATCAGGAATAAATTTTATAAAATTAAATCAATGTGTGTTATAGAAATTCATTTTATATGTATCCTCCAATGCATGATGAGAAACCATTTTCAAAAAAATGGATTTTAAGTATAAATTTGTTTTTATAAAAGGATCATGTATAATGTTTAATAATATGAAATTAACTTCATTATTTATATAAAATGATAAATTATATTAATTTAGTATCAAATTAAAATTATTGTTTAGATTTTTCAATAAAATAAAATGAGATTTATAAAAAAAATATATCTTTCGGGGAAAATAAATACATTTCTTCTAAGAAAACAAAACAAATAACCCTATTTTAATTATAATATAATGATTTAAAAATAATTATCATTTTTTCAAATACATTTTCAAAATCTAGAATAAATTTGTTATATTATTTTCCCAAAAAAATTAATAAAACAAATTTTTTGATGAAAATGTTTCTTTAATGAATAAACAATTTCATTGAAATATGAGTACCTATTTACCTATTAAATTAAACTACATAAAATAATATTCAGATTTTTTATATTTTAGTTATTTTTATTTATATTTTTAATTTCAATGGATAGGTTATAATGGTAGTGTTTAAATTTTAATATTTTAATAGTATATCATGGCCATTTAAACTAGATTGTGCATAAAACAAAAACTATCAAGAAATTAAAATTTATTTATAAAGAAATCTTATATAGCATATTGGATTGTTAAAAAATTACAAGAGGAAAATGAAATACCTTTTCCAAAACTACAACCAATGTGGATAATTATGTTTATGGTACATGTACCCCCCAATATTGAGATGTATCTATAATATTTTAATTTGATTCAAGTAAAAATATTTAATCTAAAATGATTAATAAGATCATTAAATAAATAACCTCTTTATTTCTTCATCGATGAAATATTATCATGGTATAATTTTATTATTCTAGCGATGGGATTATAAGGTTCTTCCTTGATGAAATTCATTTTTTTTTCATTTAGAAAAAAATCTAATTTTATTTTAGTGATGAATTGTTTCTGTACACATAAAAAATAATAGTAAGAGTATGTAAAAAAATTAACCTATAATATTCTATAAATTAATGGAAACTAATAAAGGCCCTTTTTATAATTTTTTATATTGTGGGTCTTGATTAAAAGTAATAATAGATTGTTCGATATAATAATTGAGACAAAAATAATATCTAGGATAATACTATTTTAAAGAAAGAGGCCTATTTACCAAGTTCGTAAGTTCGATATCTCTATAAATATTATAACCCAAGTATTCACTATAATTTAGATTCACGTATTTATATATATTTTTATGTGATAGTTAATTTTTTTGAAGATGTAGTTACATTCATAGGGAGAATGTAACACCCTGGGATTTAGGAGCCCAAATTATTGTTATTATTATTTCTGTCTATATTTTTAATGAAAATTTATCTATTTATTCATATGTATTGAAACATGATTATTAAATGTGCCCTATCAGATATAAACCAAACTTAATGAAAATTATTCATTAATTAGGGATACATTAAAAAATTATGATAAAACTAAGTACTTCACACAATTGACCATTATTCTCCATGAATAAAATATAACCGTTGTGAGTGCATAAAAAAATAGGGAAAAATATATATAATAAATAAAGACAACAGAACTAGGAAATCTCTTCGATCATCTTCATCCTTGAGGATCATCAATATCTAGAAAATCCTATAATGAGGAAAAGAGCCATAAATGTAGGAATCATAACAAAAATTTTATAATATTAAATGAGAACTTTTCCCATGATTGATATTGTGGAATTAATGAATGATTTTTTTGTCTATATATTGGAATGAAATTTTCCCATTATAAATATTGTGACTGAAAATATGGTCATTTCATATATTGCCATTACAAATATGGTCATTATAAAAAAAATTATAATATTGTCATTTTTTATATATAAAATAAGTATAATAATTTCATTAATTTTTGATTAGTAAATTTAAAAATATATAACTCACAAAGAAATAGAAATATGTTATTTAATTATTATATATATATATATCTCTATTTGTTACTTATAAATACCAATATTATTGTTATTAATGTATGATATGATTTATTTATAAAAACATTAAAATCAATATATAACGAAAATTAGATTCTTGAATACAAATAGTTAATTTATTTGTATTTTATAAATGATATTTATTTTAAAATTTATATATCTTCAATGGACTATATTATTAGATATTTTATATTTTATCTTAATAGATTATGTTTAAATGTAATATTAAATTAAAATATTTGTGAAATTATTAACATAATTTATGATTGAAATTGATAAGATATTATATTAAGGACACCTAATTTTTAAAAACATCATTTTTTAAATGTAGTTTCTTTACAAATGGTCTTTAATTTTTTTTAATCCTTTTAGAAATTGAGTTAGAAAAAATTAACTCTATTTTTTAATATATAATTTCCAAATTATCCTAGCATGATTTTTTGGATTTTTTAAGAATTATCATATGGTAAATATTAAAATAAATTGATAAAAAATATTTAATTCTAATATTATTATATTTTTATATTATAAAAATTTTTCCATTAAAAAATATGTATTTAATAATTGAGATTTTAAATTATAAAAAATTTATTATTGTTTACAAACTTACTATTTATATTTTTGAACACAAGTAATATTTTTCACAAATAATATTTCAATATACTATACATTTTTTATACTAAATTTAATTCCTAGAACATTTTAAATTATAATTAAAAAATGAATTTTAAATTTAGAATCAACAAGAAAAAAATATGAAAACATTTTGTAACCAAATTGGTAAAGGTGAAAATATGTTACAAAAATGTTTTAATTGAGTTTTTAAGGTGTGTAATGTCATTTTCCATTCCCATTTATATTATATCTCAATTTTTGATCGACGTTCCTAGACATTGACATTGTATTATTGAGAAGTATTCAATATTTATGAAAACATCACTACTTTTTATAGATAAAAAGTGATCTCTTACACTTTGTTACGCTTAATAAAAACCCCTTATTTAATCCAAATATATACTGAAACCTCTCATTAATACTCTTATGAACCTTATTTAGTTTACAGCCTTCTCAATATCCCATAATTCAATCTTTGAATTCCCATCACAAAAGATATAATCCGAGTAGTGAGGTAATGATTTAAAGAATCTTATTCCACTTTTTCTGATATTTTCATTTTATAATTATCAAATTTATTATCCCAATATTAATATAATAACATAATTAACACGATTATATTTATCTATTATTATACTATTGGTAAAATCATTAACCACCCTCATCTTTTTCTATAATAAGAGAGAAAAATATACCTA
Organism: Viscum album; assembly: GCA_963277665.1. NCBI lineage: Eukaryota > Viridiplantae > Streptophyta > Magnoliopsida > Santalales > Viscaceae > Viscum > Viscum album. The sequence goes on from OY728148.1 coordinate 48,833,772, forward strand.
TGTGTGTGAGCACTACCACCTCCACCAAAAATCAAATTAAATTTTCTATATCCTAAAACATGGATACAAAACAAATATTTTTAAAATACCATAACATTCCCATAAATTCAACTGATCTTTTAAAACCACACGGGATATCCTGAGGACCTACATAAAAAATAGGTGAGCGATTAATCCTTGTAGGGGAATAATTGAAGAAAACAATTAGAAAATGTAGTACATGTGAGTCCATGGAATAATGTGGTTTCCTAAATGTTATGATTAATAATTAGTAACATTTAAGCATGATATGTGATGTTGACACTAAGGCATCCTAGGAATTAAGAAATAACATAATATCAAACAACATTAGTATAAGTTATTTATAAATTCCAATATATCATAACATATTATTCAAGGTTAATAACATGTGAACCATAACTAGTATCTCATTAGTTTAAAACATTAACGAATGCATTGGAGAGCTATATAATTCTGGGATAACCCCTCACATTCATATCATGTACATTCATTGGTGTGGAATATAGATTATACTATATTAGATCATAATTCATCACGTTTAATCCCCTAATTATGGTTTGTGCATTATATATATGGATGTCACCAAAAAATAATGTTTTTGTAAAAATAGGTGAATTTACATCAGTGGAATTGGGATGGGTATTTACAAAATAGATGTGGGGCATGGAAAATCAAAGGGTAACTTTAGAAGCATAATGGGTGTACAAAAAGGCTTTTGGAAAGGTTTAATGATAGTAAAATGTGGTATAAAATTACTTTTAAATGAAAGGGATAATAATGGAATGAATGAAAACTAATTTCTACATGAATAATTTTAAATCTAAATACTTAGTAAAAAGAAATTACAGGAATAATATGGATGAGTAGATAATCCCTTATCTCGACATGGTGCTTTTAAATGATTGGGAGGATCTTCTTCTGGGATTCTGAAAACTATGAGAGGAAATTATAGGGGAATAGTTATAGGAAAATTGTGATAAATTGGTTTTAAGTTAAAATTAATGGGGTGTTGGGTGGGTATTTATGTAGTAATAGAGGGTAATTCATTATTTATTTATAAAACATAATTTGGACATTATGTGATAAAATAATAAAAACTAAAAACCATCCATCCCATGGTTTTTCCACATGGTTTCAATTAATAATTATGGTTTAGGATACTTATTTATGATAATAGTTGAACTCATTAAAATAATAACATTGCTTTTATATAACTATGTCATGTACATGATTAATTACATTTAAAACCATAAAATAAAATATTGGTTTTAGAGGATATGTTAAAGGTTAGAAAAATTAATCGAGTAACATCAAAAATAATTTAGTTAAAGGATCACATCTATTTTATTTAATGGATGTAATTTATAGTACTTATTACATAGACTTTATAATATAATGAGTTTATTATATATATTTTATATTTATATTTTATTTAATATTTTCCAAAAAACGAAACTAACAATTGAAATTAAGAATTATTAACTACATACTAATATCAACATGATTATTTAAATTATAATAATTATCTTACCAAAACAAATTTCTAAATATTTTCATTTTAAATTTAATGTGAAAATTAATATTCACATGAAATCATCATGATCCCGACAATCATGAACATTTCCCATAAATACATTTTAATGAATTTCAGTTATTGAATCCCGAATTGGGAATGAAAATGGAAAATCCCATTCATTCCATCTCCCCTAGATGCTCCCATAAATGGTCTTACTAAGGTATGATCCTACCTATTGTGGTCAATGTCTCTTCATTCTAATTTAGTTACAATTTATCTCATCCCTTAATATATAATACTCTTAATGGTTACTATATAGAATCTATATTATTAATGGTAATGATTCATAATGGTCATATAATTAAAATTAATATTATATATATTTTATAAATATCTAAAATTAAAAAAATTAAAAATATTGAAGGTTTAGTTCATATATATATATTATTTAATAACGAATTTATTGATTCAGAAGTGAATTTCATTTATAAGGGTTCATGATATTACATTATTCATTCATTTAGAAAATAATCCCTTAAAATTTTATTGTCTATACTAAAACATTCTAGAATTTTTCTGTTTCATCTCCTCTTATGGTTCACATGTTTCCTCCTCAAACATGTTGTTCCAACACAATATTTTTACTATGTGACTTTTTTCGTGGATCATGTTTCCTCTTATTAAAGATATTCACCAGACACTCCTCCTATAAAAGATCATTTTACAAGAGTACCACCTATATATTACGTACATGGGAGGGGACCAGTATCTACATTATTATGACGGATACAAAGAACACATCATGTACATGATATATTAAAGTTCCAATGTATAATATAAAAACTAATATGGGGTGTTGAAATAGATTTTTTCCTTTTTAAAAGTTATATCTTAAGACAATTTAACCCCTACAACTTTTTAGAGATTTTTTCATATAATTTTATATTTAAAAATAAGATGACAGAGTAAATATAAAATTAAATAAAAAACACACAATTTTATATGTTTTGGGCTCAATGTGAGAACCTACATCATTTCTATAGGCACTCCAGTGGGTAGAAGGAATTTCACTGTCATAATGATGTTAATACAAATAGTGTCAATATCCATTTGAAATTTCATATATCCTAATAGGGATTATTATACTAACTATCGTTAGTTTATAAATTATTTGCACCAATAATATTCATACACAATAAAATATGTAACTTGTTCAAACCACTCCACTAGATATCTATTTAAAATTTCAGTCTGATGAACAACTGACTAGTTCTTCAGCATCTGATGGCATTAATTTTATAGTCCTTGTAGTATGACCCAATTAAAAATATTATCTAATTTAATCATTTTTGATATCTCGGTATAACAATTATAATATTCTAAAACAACCCATCATGGATCATACAGATACCCTTAGACTAATCCTCTGTATTAGGAATTTGGAAATTTGCTTAGTCTGATCTTCTAATCAGAAAACTCTTTTATGGAAAATGATCATCAAATCAAAACAATGTTGGTTGGAACACAAACATATGGTACCAATTTTATAGATATTCATCATTTACTCATGGGTAAATAGTTACAATAATTATGTATTATTAACTTATATTTATATGTTCTATTGTAATAGAAATGGCTAGAAATCACATTCTTTTTCTGCTCACATAAATTCCAAAATCCTTAATGTCACACACATTTGAACTTCATTATTGACTCCATTGAACCTTCAAATCTTGTTGGGGGACTTATAGAATCTTATTTTAATCCCTAAAAGTTTTTCATTACTTCTAATATTTTATATATTCTTTATTACAAAAATGTGAATCTATATATTCCTCATTCGAGGAATTTGATCATTCTCACTGCCAGAGTATAGTTCTGGTAAATGAACATATTATGGATTTGTATTTAAAATCACCAAAACCATTATCTCTATTAATATTTATCTTAACCTAATTGAAATACATTAAATAATAATCCTTTCCCTTGGATCTACTAAGATAGTTGAATATATATTACAACATTGTTGCAACTTCTAATGAAATTAGTTTCTTGAAACTAGTTTTATATTATGTTAATAATTTTTAACAATTTCCTTTACTAAAGGATCAATCAACTCAACTACATCTAATCATTCAACATTCAATATTATTTTTTTGGGGAATAAATTCTCATATAACTTGATTTCCCCATGGTCTATGCTCAAGTGAAGAAGATTAATTTAAACTAATCATTAGTCAGATAAAAAATTCCCCAATTTACAACTCAACTTTTTCCAACATTGCCTTCTAACCAAAATTAAAAAATAACTAATCAAGCATCTTCATATTTATTTTATAATTTTAGCCCTACAAAATCTCAGAATTGAGATACTGAAGAAGAATAATTTTTTTAAAAAAGAAATGTCTAATTATTTTCATTTAATCATGTGTATTTTGTTCCCTGCCACAGTTGTAACGCATCTGATCTATACTCTTCATTTCCTCAGCCATCATCAAACTCATAATTATAGTATTTTGAAGATTTATGTGTCTATTTCATCTTGTTCTAATATGATGCATCAGATACACTTTTATTTTAGAAATTCTAAAATCTCTCACATCTGTTCACTTATAAAAACATCCTCATGTGTCATGAAATCTTCCTGATGTTTTTCAAAATATAATAAAATTAAAACATTGTATAAATTAATGGAGAATATTTTATAACATCCCATTTAAAAATTTTAAAACCTAAAGACATAGGACCATATAAAATAATATAAATACAAATACATGACACTTATGCCATTTGTATTGGAACTAAATATGATGAGATGAGTCTGATGGATTGGTCCAACATTCATCTGATTTCCAACAATTCCAAAACCGTAACTTCATTCAGATTCCTGAAAAATTATTCAGTAGAAAATTTCTGATAAATTAAGGAAAAATCATTAACTATATTTTAAGATTGGTTTTACGAAAAGTTAGTTTTCAAAAAAAAATTGTTAAAACAATAACATATGAAAGGATTCTCAGTCTCCCCATTTGACTTTGATGATAATTTTAATTACTCTCATTAAAAATATTTTCAACTCATCATTTTTAACAACCAATATTTTTTCAAAACTAATTTTTTACTTATACAAAAACATATCCATTCTACAAATACAGTAACATGAAACCACAGTAATAGATAATGTATTTTTTTGAAGGAATTATATCCATAAGAGAATATAAAATTTAAATCAATGTGAAAATAAAATATCCCTTAGTTTTATATTTTATCACACTTTTCTTATCTATCATATTTTATGATAACCATAGCTTCAGAATCAAGTGTGTAATAAAACTAGTTATTTTCCTCTTATATTATTAATTTTTCAAAATTCACTCCTTTTTCATCAAAATCCAAATCATGTAGGGAGACCTTACTCAAGGTGTTTAAGAAGAATTTGGTTGAGGATGAAAATGTTGTTACAACCTAAATTCACAGAATCTCTCATTGGGTATTTCCTTTATTTAAATAGCACCCATTGTATACTCATTTAAAAATATTATAGTAGAACGTATCCACAAAATACATTATATTTTATGAAGTGATATATACTATTAATAAGTTTTTATCATGAGTACTGGACATGATTTATAGCAAGATGAATTTCACACTGATTATCATTATGTATATTTAATGGTTTCCAAAAAAACATTCAAATATTCTAACTGATATTTAAACCCTAAAATTTGAGTACATTCTTGTGTTGTTGCATCATATTCTGATTCTTTCACATTCAATGTTCTTAATCATTGTTTCCTACAATTCCATCTCAAAAAAATATCCCTTTTATAACCACCATATATACGTTTATTTTCTATCATTTCAATATCCATCCTAATCAGAATCTTTATAACCATGAAGTTTCATGTCATAGATGCATTTGTATAATAACACATATGATGGTTTTCCTATCATATATCTCATAATTATATTTTATAACAACACAATATATTAATTTATATCACTTTGATGTCAGGAACATCGAGTTTCAACATACAAAACATCAATTATTGAGGAAGTGAGGTAAAGATATATTCCGATCATCTTCCAATAATATTTCGGATTCACAATTTTTATATATTCTTCCTTAATCAAAATTGTTCTCAATGAAATTTGAGTTAGCACAACATTATATTATATCAATGAAAAATTCTCGATGAATTCACTGACATACAATTCTTGATATAAGAAAAATTATTTTTCTTTTTTATTGAACTTATAATCCATGAAAGAATGTTAATTATCAAAATATTAACTTCTAAAATTTATTATTCATTTACACTAAAAATTCATTAAAAACACAATTTTTCATCACCAGAAAAAATTATATTATAAACATTAAAATTTGAAATCATTTTGTTGCAGTTGACATATTCCACATTCATGTTTGTTTCAACTGTTTTTTAAGAAAAATACAACTATATCCAAAAGAAAATATAAATTTTGGAATACCTAGAACATGGATAATATTTGATCCCATAAAAAATTATTCAATTTTAAAAAAATTACTTCATCATAATCAAGTAGAATCATTGTATGTTTCTTAATGTTATATTCATATGAAAATTCACAATTTAGAATTGATGAAAATACATCCATTTGATAAATATTTTAATTTTTATGTGAATCCATAACTATAATCATTCAAAATCACTTTTGAGGAAAAAGTTGGAAACCCAATACAAGAAATTACCCAGATCAATATACAAGGAACTGCCCCTTCCCAACAACTACATTGTTATATTAAGCCTCCACCTCACATGACCGCTCAGCAAACCATCCCGTACAGGGTTAAATGGGTCTCATACCGATGAAAAATCCATACTATCTCGTTCATCCAAATCTATATGGTCATGTAGATAGAAGCTTTCTGCTCTGTAACCTCAGTTGACGCTGATCATTGTAGAGTGCGTCGATTTTCCTGAACTGGCTGCCCGAACTCACATCCCAAAGAACCAAGAAGACCACTGCGCTACTCCGCCTTGGAGAGAACGAAGGAATCTTAGAACCAGAGCAGAGAACCAAGCAGAGGCAGGATGAAACTCCGACAATGAGATGGCCCGAATACCAATCAACTGCAGGAACCAAACTACATGCTCCCACAGACACGAACTTCACACCGGATGATTTAGGAGGCTCAAACAACAATGCATGCAATAATATGAAAGAAAACTAACTCAACAAAAACAAAATTTGAGAACAAGGACAACAAAGGCCGCAGATACCCGAAATCAACAAATCAGAAAGAACCACATAATATCACACCATATTCAAATCAAAGATCACCGAAACCCTCACAGAATCGAAGACCATCGCTGGATATCACACCAGATCCGTAAACCAACGCTAGATCAAAGGATGAGTACGAAGCCGATGCCGTTCCAGCATAGAACCGTAACCCTCACAGCAGAAAGAAAACCCCGCTGCCGCTGAAAGCTGAAAGTCGAACCGAAAATTCCACCCACGCTGCTTCTGAAATCCGGAAGCCGAGAAACCCTCTTCACCGCCGCTGACAGCCGGACGCCGAGCCGAGAAACCCCTTTTCTGCCGCTGTGACGTAATAGCCCGAAGGCTCAGGCCGAGTCGAGAAACACGAAGCTTCAGTGTGGAAAAGAAAACCGCGGCTGAAGACTGAAGCCACTGAAGCCAAATCCTGGAAACGCCACCGCCTTTGGACCCACCCCTCACCGAGAACCTGCGTCATCCGCATCAAAGAGATGGCTGTCTGCACCCAAGGCAAAGCCCTAGGGCGCTCTCGGGAGCAGAGCTCCCGAGAGCGCCTCGTATTAACTATAATCATTCATTTAGTATCTAATATGATAAATATATAAAATTTTCATCAAAATCCTATCCACACACCTATGCCTAACCTTTATAAAGATGTCTTTCCTTGTTTCATGAAACTAGTCCTTTCCCATTCAATGTAATTCTAGAGACCAATTTTGTTCCAATTTAATTTTTATTTGTCGTACATTCAAATTTATCCCATGATTTATTTTGAGAAATTTTATCTAACTCTTCATTCATTGAACATACCATTAATTTGCCTTCAATAACTATTGAAACTAATTCTAGTTCAAATTGTGAAATGAGTGGTGTCTGATTTTCAAGCCTAAAAAATATTCTTATTTCAACAAAATAAATTAGGATTTCAAAAGTATTTTATATTTCAATATATCAATTTGAAGTAGTAAATTTTATATTCTCTCTCTAGGATTTACATTCTTCCCCATATGAATATTTTGAATCCTGATCAATCTTTTTTGACTCAATTTCATTCTTCATTGAAATATAATATTTCTCTTCCATGGTATATTTAAAAACTTTTGTTAAATAGTTTGGATTTTAAATAACTTTCAAATCATAAGAAATCAAAAAAGAATCTTAAATGATTGTTCCAATATTTGTATCATTTTTCAATGGGTGAATATCCCATGAACATTCCATCATCATATTTCTTATAAAATTTTCCATTATTCAGATTTTTATTTTATGTTAATATGTAAATACAAAAATATCAATGTAATTCAATAAAGGTTCATTAATTATATTTTATTTTGTAGGAATTAAAGATTGATTCTGGTTTTAACAAGAATTTTTATTCAACATATAAAATTGTTTTTAAATCATTTATCTATTAGAACCCTAAAATTTTGTATTTCTCTAACATTATTCTTCTCATTTCAAACCATGTTATATTTTTTTCTTTCAGGTACTCCATTTTATTGTGGAATATAGAGATCTTTATTCAATTGTTTCATTCTAGGACATCAAAGAAATTATTTTCAGACTTTACATGGTAATTTTATTCCATTATCTATTATCAATAACTTTATATATATAGAAACTTCTCTCTAAAGCATTTTTAAATAATCTGGACATCTCTATGGACTCTTCAATTTTAAAAAAACACAATGTTAGTCATCCAAGTGAAATCATAAATAAAATTGATAGTACCAAAATATATTCCCTGATTGATGTGTCATTTTCTACACAAAAACAGATGGAATAAGTTCAAGAAGTAAAGTGTAAAAAATCTCAACTCTCTTAGGATGTTTAATAATCATTTTCCCTTTCTAGAAAGTTATATTGGCACCTTCTTCACTTCAATTAAATTCTGAAAAATATCAAACAATGTCACTATTGAATGTTTTTTTATTATTTTCTAAATTTTTTGACCAAAACTATGATGTCACAACTTAATCTCAGCTTCAAATCATAAATAATGTTATTTTTTAAGTTTTATTATTTTTAATAGATTTACACTTCTTCATTATCCTCTCATAAAAAATTTTCCATCTTTAAAAATTCTCATGAAACACAATTACTTTCAAAAAATAACTTCTTTTATATCATCTAAAATTTGACTTAAACTATGTTTGTTATTCTGTAGCCCAGAAAGAAATAAAATGTCCTTATATTTTGACATATTTTCTTCAATCAAATCCATTTTTGTTCTAATAATTTTTAAGGAATTATCATTCCCGAAGGTAACAACTCACACATTACCATTTTCAATAGCATTATTGATTTTATAAACACCATTAATGTGTGATGTAAAAACATTATCATGTACCCAAGATTTTTACTTATTTTATTTATTTCAAATATTTCTAGATAAAACATTATCCAGAAACTTGTACTTTCAAGAATCCATATCTTTTATTTTAAAAAAATCTTCTTCTGAAAGGATAGGGAAACATTTTTATGAAAATTAACCCTATTGGTAACATACTCTTCATATTACCCCCCATGAAATAAAACTAACATTTCATTGATGGCTTCTAATATCTTGAGTTTTTTATTTTCTCACTTCTAATGGATTTATAAATTTATTCATTCTACTTCCACTAATTATTCAAATTTTTTAAAAACACTTTCCTTTACGATTATTGTTATAAAAATAGTTGTAATATATATATGCATATATTCTAAAAGACCAAAATAAGACATAAATCTTAGTTTTCTGTATAATTATTATTTTTATATGTAATAATAATTTAGGGTTCATAACATAATTCTACTTTATTCACCTCTAGTCAAGTGACCACTTTTTTCTTGGAGTAGTTTTTAACATTTTTAGTTTGGATTGATTTCCCAGATTTCATCCCCTGCCAAGATTTAGATAAACCATTTTTAGAACCTACATTATTTTTAAGATCGGATGAACTCTATAGTTTAGCTGGTGTAGATTTCATATGATTCGTGAATTAATGGGCTATATAACTTTTGATTATTCATATTTTACATTGGAATACTTACTAAAATTTGCATTCACCTTTCTTAATGTACATTAAGCCTCAGGAATTATTTTAAAAAAAAATTAATATCCACTTCTAAGATACCAAATTCTTACTAGGACCAATAACCATCTTCCCATATTCATCAATTATATGTATGTAACTTAAGGTATCATGGATGTATTCATGTTCTTACTTAGAATCATTTTTTAAATATACTTTTTTGTTTTTATAATTTCTTCCTTGATAGTTTTGTTATTTAAAAGATATGAAACAAGTTAAGATATGACATGATACTCCCTATAAGATTATCCTCCTCCTTATTTTTCATTATTTGAAGAATTTTTTCAACCATTACAATGAATGTTTTGATATATTTTTGACATTCAACTTCTAATGAATTATTTTCAATTGAGTATTATTCACCATTCATACTCAAAACTATATTTTGTTAAAATTAATATTTCTCTTATGTTTGTTGGATGTATTTCTATCTTTATATATTTTATCCTAGTTATTCCATAATGTTTATTAATTAGAATCATTTAAATATTACTAAATATTATTATTGGGGAAATTTATAGAAATTGTACAGATCCCACCAAACAAGAAACATTTGAGAGTATATTTTCCTCAAAAATTTACTCTTCATCTGTAGTAGTTTTATGAGATAAGATATATAATATTTTCATTCAGTGCATCATCCTCCTTATCTTCATAAACACAATGATCAACATCTTCAATATCATTAATTTTAATCTTTCTCATAGCTTCAAAATAAATTTCATCATTCAGAAGTTTTTTGAACACTTGTGATTTTATAATTTCATATGAAATATGAATGTTATGTATTTCATCAAGAGATAAATCATCATTATCTTCTAAATATAAATTTTAGGATGCATCATAACAATAATGTTTCTCACGAGTTTCTTCACAAATGTAGAATCTTATGTGGTATATCCAAAATATCTGATGTGGTAGACAAAATAAATTACTATAGTCTAATCCTCATCAATAGATTTCTTATCTATCAAAATTATGTATTTTAAAAATCTATTACAATTTTTTATATTCTCTTACCTCGATTAAGTATTACCTTAGAAAATAATTTTTAGATTTTTCCACAAACTCTTGGATGTTTTGAGACCCACCCCCTTCATGTAAATAATTTTTTTTAATTTATATAATAATAGAATATTCTATCTTTTCCTTTAGCAGAAATATTTTTATTATTAGAAAATTGTCTGTAAATTTTTCATAATTCTTGGAAGTCCTATTTTAATATTAATAACAACTTCTAAACCAAGAGTTAAAAGATAAAAAATCATCCTCTTCGTCCATCTATAATAATTTTTTCAATAAAATGTTGGAATTACACTACTATTTACTAAATTTATATTATCCATGATGAGGATTCAAAAATTGAACCTCCCTCCATTATCGTAGTAATCTCCAAAGGATTGAATACCTACTCACACCAGGGTGTTTTAATCAATAGTTATCCTTTTCACAAATTATAACATTATTAAATATAACCCCTATATCATGTTATATTTGTTTCTTTATCTACATTTAGAAAACTCAACTTCATATATAAATTAGAATGAAATCATGGGACGCATGGTTTAAAATATCTAGTCTCAGTTTGAAAACCTATATAATTTCCCTAACCACTATTTTTGGTCTATAGAAAGTAACTATTTTGAATAGGTGAATACTAATAGTTTCATATCTTATTAATCACCTTATATATCCTAAAAAGAATGGTTATAATTAATCCTCCTAGTTTAAAAAATCATTCATAAAAAAATTATGAAAAAATTGTCTTATATTCAAACTAATATTCTTGTTATCTATCTAGAATCACATTAGGATAATCATATACCTTATTTTCCATTATATAATGGCTTCGGTCCAATAACAACAGCCCATCAAACCAATTATCAATCTGCATAGTGTCAAAAGTTTTTGATATGCCCAAAAAATTCTCAAATCCCGGAATTTTACCCTAGTCACATTCCCTTAGACATGTACTGTGAAATTGGGTTAGTCTGACTTTCAGGTTAGAATACTAATTTTTGGATAATTTTCATTAACATGAAAAAAAATTTGTTAGATAAATCACTAATGACACCAATTCTGTGGTGATTCAACTTTTATGCACAGGTGAATTGATGAAAGTATGATGTATTGTGAGCTTCTATTTATATATTTTCTATTAGTAGAAAAGTAGGGAAACAACTTTCATATTCCCACTCATGTAAATTTTAAAACCCAAAATTTCCCTCTCATTTGAACATAATAATTGATACTTCAAATCATAAAATATATTTGGATGATTTATATAATATTTTTGGAATCTGTAGAGATTTATATTTTAGTAAAACATTAATATTCTCATCATTCTATGTTTTTAGTCATTTTATAATTCATTTGTGGAATATGATCATTATTCACACCTGGATGTCAATCTAAAAAAATGAAAGCTTGATGGATCTGTACTTCAAATAACCGAAATATTGTAATCTATTTTTGATTATGTTGAAAAAATGTAAAAATATAACATCATAATATTATCACTTTAATCATTCTAATAAAATTAAAATGGTTGATTACATTATTATAACTTATAAATACATCATTTTCTAGTAATTACTTTAGTAGCAACTCAAGAATTTCAGAAAAAAATCATTATCCAGTGGATTTTTCTACTAATTTACACCTATTCACATAGTAGTTGATTCTATCCTCTTGATGAATAGAGTCTAATGTAAACTGATATCCCATTTCTTAGTCATCATGTATAGTGGATTGGTGTTAACAACTCATCACATGGATTAAAAATCCAATTAAAAAACCCAGAAACATCCTATTTTATATTCACTCCAATATACAAATATAACATCTAAAGACTCTTCATATTCCATCTATAATTTCACTACCAATACAACTAATAACTCAGATAGTGAAAATTTAATTTTTCTATCAAAATAAAATCATGATGATATGGGTCTGGTCAGGTGCTTCGAGTTCCCCACGTCTAGGGAAACACATTTGGTCCAAGAAATGAATTTCATTAATCTTTATCAAATTTATACTTCCAGTACTTTGAAAAATCTTAAATATAGCTAATTTATGACCAATGAATTGTGATAGAAACACTAGTATTTTTTATATTTTAGAAACTCTCATATCTTATCCCTTCCACAAACATCATCTTTTATCATAAATTATTCTTGATTTATTAAAAAACATTAAGGAAAAGAAATGAAAAATCGAAATTTATGTGTAATTTCCTATAACATTTCATCATATACATTCATAAATTCTTGATCCAAAATCATTAAAACATTCTGAATCCTATTATGATTTACATTGGACATTCGTACAACGACTCAATCAGATGAGATGAGTCTAACAGATTGACCAATTATGATTTGGATTGATTAATTTTTTAAAAGGCATACTTTATTAAAATTCACAATGAATAGAATAAATAACAAGTCATAAACATCTAACAACTAGTATTTATAATGATTTACAAAATCAATGTTTTAGAAAAAAATATTTTAAACAAAAAAACATTGTTAAAACCAAAACATCAAGAAGGATATTGAGATTTCTTATGTGGGAGTTCAAGTCTCTAATCCAAAACACTGATGTGATCAATCTTATCAAAGTGGATGACGTATCTAGGATTACAGTTTCCCTTCTTCAAAATCCTAATAACATTATTCAATGGGGATATAATAAGGAATAATGTATCTTCTACCATAATTTCTAGGTCTCATCAATGATTCATAATATAAATTTTTCTTTAATTTTGAGTTGATTTTATATGATGATGATTTTTTTAACCCTATTTTTAATATATTGAAAATAAAATTAATTCAGTAAATCATATACTCCCAATAATTTTCCAAATATTATTGACTCTAACACCACCACTCATACAGATCCTTATAAGGATTTGTTTTAATGCTAGATTAGAAACCATTTTTCTATGATAATTTCATTAAGGGTAGGTGATGATCCCAAAATCCTTAAATATATTTTTAATAATATCTGAAAATATCATCTTATGTTTGGGTGTTAATATTACAATTAAGATCCTTATGATGGTGATAGGGTTTTTAAAACTCATCTCTTTATCCAACACTTGATTAAGGCTTTCCTAATACCATGTGTTAAACATTAGATCTGGATAAAATACAATATCGAGTTTTAAATAATGTAGTCTTACCATACCTATTATGAAAATCAAAGTGACTTGTTTAAGATATAAATTTTCATTAATATAAATGTTTTGTGAAGATTTGATAATGATATCAACTATCACATAAATAATGTTATTGACTTTGGATGTCCAGGGGAGGCCAACGATGAAATAAAAACTCATGTATTAGCATTTACATTAATGTATGTGAATAGTTATACCATACACTTATACTTCAATTATTATCCATTGAATTTTTATTTATTGTAGAATAAAGATATATAACCTTTAATAACCATCTTCATTTTATCCATCATATGTTTTTTAGATCTTTGTACATATCATTGCTTCCTTGATCTATAGACTATGATGTGTAAAACACATCATCAAAACATTACCTCTTTTACTCTAGTTTTCAAGGGACACTTTTCTAAGTTCTTAACATTAGTTTTCCAATATTAGACAAATTGAACAATATGATATTTAGATCAAATTTTTAGAATCATATTTCATATTCTTCACCATTGATCTACCCATGAATGGTCGTTTTAGAAGTATTTGACAATGGTACTATTAGATTTATATTGTGATTCCAATGTCCCTATATTTTACTTCCCAAAGACTAGATCACTTTAATCTGTATCTTGAATAGGGTTGTGTGATACATTTTAATCATAGAATCTTCCACTTTTTCTCTTTCACTAGACGGTGATAGATTGAGTAGTCATAAACCTTGACCATCTATCAACACATTCTTTTGGTTATATTTAGTTCCTTTTGTGTGAATGTATACATTGATGCTTTTATGACCCATGTATATATCACACTTATCTCCATTGAAATAATTAAATAAATTAATCAATGAGAAGTTCACTATTTCCAATTCAATATCATTTTTAGCAAAGATTTTATCATGGATTATTAATTGGTGGGAGGAGTTTTTTATCACATAATAATATTTCATGAGTACACAACCCAATACCAATTTTATGGAATCATTTTGGGTAACAAATAATTACACACTTTTGTGTAATGTGAGCATTGGTGTAGTGATAAATATCATCTTTTACCTTTATTCATCTTGTCACTTTCAGTAGTGAAAAAACTTGTCACTCCCTTTTGAGATTGCATGGTCATTGGGAATGAATGTCAAGATAATTACCACATAAATCATTGATAGTACCCAAATAACATAAGGTATATATTGATATAGATTAAATATATTATTCTATTCTATCCTCCAACTTTTTTTATCATTAATAGATCCATTTAAATCCTATTTTTTCTCATAACATTGCCCTATAATGTTACTTTCTCCATCAAAAACACTAATTTTATTTAATTCGCGTATTTGTTTCCCTATTGAAAGGTCGAAAGATGAATATTGAAATATTATTATGTTTTTCCTTACATTTTATAATGAAATATTATATTCATTAATTTATACAAAACAATTTATCAGTTAATCAACAATGAACCCATTATTTATGTCCACAAATATAGTTGAATAATTAGTGTGTCCAAATGGAATTACTATGAAATCATTGTTCACATAACATGTATAAAAATAATTATAGGGGATATCCCCCTTCTTCACCATTATGTGATAAAATCCCAATGAAATATTTGTTGTAGAGAAGTAAAGTAATCCATGAATATGATTTAACAAGTTATCAAAATTTGGAAGAGGATACTTATTATGTATCATAATCCTTCTAATCATGTAATAATAATTTTAGAGGAGAATTTATACATCATTATTAAATATTATAATGAACAATGCATCCAATGGTGATGAATATGGTTATATAAACCCATTTTCCATATTCTCTAAAACATTCATCATCACCTTTTCATGTTTAGTTATAGAAATTCTATATGATGCCATGGATGTTGTAAAATAACTATGTATTATTTTTTTGAGAGATAATCCTCTCTAATAGGAGAAAATCCCTGAAATTATATGTGATAGACATTATGAAATTTTCATATAATGGTATTTTCATTAGAATGGTCTTTTCCTTAAGCTTAATCATTTCAACTACATATAATTTCTCATAATGTAGTATTATTTAGTTTTTTATGAATATTCCAATAGAGATTCACACCCCTCATTATATTTTTATATAATTGTGGGAAGATTCATGATATAGGGGGTGATTTCCTTATTCTATAAATATATTATGGCTATATATAGTGAAATAAAGTCCATAACTAAAATAGAGTATAACTTCAATAAATTATGCGTTCAAAGGTTATCTTAGAAATTCACCTGGAAAATATTATCATTTGATTAGTTACATACATGGGATGTTATAATTTAACCAACATCCATTTCCATAGATAGACTGACTTCCATGTTTTTATTTGGTGTTAAAATTTTTCCTCTAAATATTTATTATATTAACTAACGTGTATAACCCAAATAAATACTATATTCACTATCCCTCAAAGAATAACTATAATACATATCCCCACATCTTTTTCAACATCCATGTCAGTATTTTTGATAGAATATTGACACCTATTCTATCTAGGATTAAAATCATTTTGTCATTGATTATAATTGATCATTGATAGATTAATGTTTGAGATTACATACTTTTATTTTTCATTATAGTTGAAAACCTATATAGTAGCTTGAGGGTTGAGTTGAGAATTATTATATTCCTCCACATTGCTGGGTTTCTCCCATCAGTATTTTCTAGCCATGTTCCCCACGTTCCGCTCCTAAATAATTTCCATATTCCCTTTAATATATTTATATGATTCTATTTTCAACACATTTTAATTTTGAGATATTGTACTTTCATACAATTATGAGAGTTCTCCATCACTCCATGATAATTAAAAATCATTATCCAATTACAATAAGTAGACTCATAAGATCCATGAGATTCACTAATCACAATTTCAACCTTGAGGGAACATCAGGAAATTTCTATGTAGTTTTCAATGTTTAGGATAGTTAAATATATTCATTGACTTGATATTATTCCCCTAAATAAGTGTTAATGTCTACATTTGGGATCATGGAATATGATGGATGTGTATCATTCAAGTCTTTTGATGTTTTCATCATATGACATAATGGATTTTGTTTCTTTTTTGTGATTCCAAGGAACATCTTACCTATATTAAGTATGGAAGTGTGAAAAAAATATTTATCAAAAAAATTATGGAATTATTTCCACACAATATCATCAATTTCTTACGACAGATATGTATTATTTTTTAACATAAACCAATGATCTGTTTCTCCCTCTATGTCATAAAAACCCTGCATGAACATCTAATTCTAGAAATATTAGAGGATGAATATTATCTTTTCAAAAGAGTTGGTGAATTTTTCAATGATTATGTACTCTAAATATCAACTGAATGTTAAATTCATTTGTAACATAATGGCCTCAATTGTAACATTCTCTTTATTCAAGAAAATGTTGGTTTTCAAAATGATTCGTGTTTCTATCCGAATAATTATTTTATTGAGTATGTTTTATCATGAAGTTATCAACTCCTACTCTTATCGGGTTGGGGGTCTCACTTAGGTAGTCATCACATTTCTCATCACATTGGTTGTTTAATTGGTTCCTTGTATTTCAATCAACAGACTAAATTCAAGATAAAATTTTGGATTTTATATTTCAGACTATTAAACATATAAAAGGGAAACTGTAAACATTTATGATTTAAATAATAATTGACATGTATTTCTTATCCTATGAGGTATGTGTTCTTAATCTATGTCATCCATAGTATATTTCCTGACATAAAATTCCATTATCTTTTTTAATCATTTCATAATTAGTTTAAAGATATTCTATATTCAAATAAAATACATAAATTGTAAAACTATGTTTGTACTAACGATTTTTCATCACACACCAGGTAATTATATTGTTAATACCCAATGTTACTTAATTTGATTATTATCCCTTAGTAAAACTATTCCAAAACCTCATCCACTTGTTTTATCTACACATATATTTCATTTATTTGAAACCACTCACTCTATACATTAACAATGATTTGGTATGATTTCTTATGATTATACTAATACATAATTCTTTCATTAATTGTTTTCTAATTTTAATCCTAATAAAATACATGTATCTTCGGTACTGACTATGATAACCCATAAAATTTATAAACAATAATTCATTATTTTTTTAAATAAATAAAATCAAAATTCAAACACAATATAACAAATGGGATAGTTTTCTTGGTTATATAAATACATAATACCATGAAATAAAGTTTGGATATAAAGATATTATTTAAAAAATCTATGACATTCCCTTGTATTCCACAGCTCTTCTAAAACAACCCAGGATAACCAAGGGACGTACATAAGAAAGTGGATACCTATGAATACTAGAAATGGGATAATAAAATCATATAATGATTTAATAAAGTACATGTGATTTAATGGCATAACATGGTGATATAAAATGGTGGGAATCAAAATTAGTTACCTCAAAGTACACTATATTATTAGGATATTAAGGCATCATGAGATTATTAAAACAATATAAAACAAAAAATCATAAGCATACGTTAATGAAAACCATAGATAAATTATAACATTGTATTCTTAGAGTACTCATCCATGAACCCTATAATGTATATTGTAGGATAGAAAATTACCCATTGCATTAGAAGGAAATGTAATACCAGTCACATCTTTCACATTCATATTATGTACATACTTTTTTGTACTACATAGATCATGTTATATAATTATGTAATTCATCAAATTTAATAACATTATTAAGGAGGGTTGGTTAAAAAATTGATGTTCGTAATCAATTATGTATATGAATATCTATGGGAGTGCCCATGAGTGGAAATGGGGAAGGCAATTTTGAACACAAATGTTGGGCCTGAAAAATAATGGGATAATTTAAATAGTATAGAATCCATACAAATTGGTTTGGGTATGTGTTTAGGGAGACTGAAACATGGTCTACCATTTCATGGTATTTACAAATAAAATAAAAAATCATGTAAAATAAAATTACAAACTAAACAATTAGAAATAAAAAATATATAATTTACTCTATGATATTGAATTAAATAGATGTTGAGAGAATACAATACACTGAGGGGTGATTTTAATACCTTTAGGGATTCTTAATTTATGGAAAACACATTGGGGGGAATTTAGTGATTGATAGGGAGAAGAAATTCATAATAAATGGGGTTTGAGTGTAGAGGAATGCTATTTTGGGTGGATATTTATAATAAAATAGAGGGGATTCTTTAGTAATTTATAAACATAGGTTCCAGAATATTTGTAATAAAATAATCAAAACAAAAAACAATCAATTGGGTTTTTCTTATAGTTTCTACCAAAGAGGATTAATTTTCAATATTTATCTTGGTTAATAATATTACATCATAAAATAACACCATTTATGATGGGGAAGTAAGTCATGTGCATAAAGAATTTATTTTTAATCATTAAAATATAATTTTGGTTTTGGATGAAATATTAATGGTTTTTAAAATTAATCAAATAAAAAAATTAAATTGCATTTAACGGGAAATTCTATTTCACATCTTTGATTCCTCTTATAATATTTATTACATCACTTTTAGCATATTACGATTTCATAATTCATAATGTATATTTATACATTATTTTATTTTTACCAAAAAATTGAAATCCTTACGAAGTTATGAAAAATTCCCCATCATTTTATTTTAATGTGATGAATTATGAAAAATATTTAAAAAAATATATTTTTAAATATTAAAGATATCATTTTTTAATAATATTCCATATTTAATTGAAATTATTATCTTTGATGACACTGAACACTTTCTTTCCCATATAAAAATTAACGTTACTTCATTATATTATATTTTTATATATAAAAACTTATTAATAAGTGTATCTTATAAAAGTAACATTTTTTTAGTAAGTCTTTAATTTATCATGATGATTATTTTAATTGAAACTATTTTTTTCCAAAAATAAAGTTTCAGTTTCTTCTTATGAAAATATAATTTTAATCATACTCATTTAATAAACATATATATGATGTTATGATGAATGATAGATTAATAGAATAATTATTTTATTTAATATAAAATATATAAACTCTAACAAAACTAATGTAGATAAATAACCACTCATTTCAATAGAGTATTCTTTAAGGGTATGGTGTATAATGTTGGTAGTTTCATAGATTTCTTTAGAGATCTTTGTTTGATTTATGATTTCAATAACATTGAAGATCTCATGTAAATGGTTTTTATTGAGTTTTATTTTTTGAATCACATCATGTGTATGGTCATGTGTAAATACCAATGATATGATCAACTTCCAAAGCTCTGATAAATGGAATACATATGTTATGATCATACTGGACAAGGCCATAACTTATTCCCTATTTTTAAATAAATAATTGCCATAACTATTTATATATTAAAATTTTCACAGTCATTATAGAAAGGCTATATTATCAATGGTTTTGATTCTTATTGGTCATCTAATCCCAAAAGTCATATTATGTCTATAATTTATAAAGATCTAATATAAAAAAATTAATACAATGTACATTTTTTAAAAATAAATTGCATAATAAGGGATTTATTTATTGAGAAATAAGTTTCTTTTTTAATAATTTGGGTCAAAATAATTTTAAAAAAAATTAAATATTTTTTTTTGGAGGAAAATATCTTACATTTCTCTTATTCAATATAAAATTGAATCGCCATCCTTACTTATGTGTGGACTAATGGCACTATGAGATTATTATATTTTGTTTTACATTTCGTCACTACCATACATGGATGGTAATGAGGATGGGTTTAATGGATAAATTCTATTTTTATAATATCATTTAGTTTTTGGTATAACAGATTGGAAAACATATTAATCTTATGATCAACAAACTATAATAGTTAATTTAATTATTTAAAACAAATTTACTAAGTGGAAAATAATTTATTTAAATTATGTACTTTATAAATTTTCACTTCTTCTTATTATAAATCCGTTATAATATTAATATTCCAAACTAATGAAATTTAAAATATATCATAATTCTATCAGTTAATGATATTCCACCTTAATCACTGCATAATAAACAATAATCATAGTGTGTTTATATTTTGGTTCATTTGACCACAGACATAAAAAATGATAAAAAATTATATAATTGATAATTATAGAAACATTATTAACAGAAAAATATAATATAAAAATTTCAATAATTTATTTTAATTTTCTTAGATAGGATAAATTAATATTTTAATCATTTATTATGAAAACACACGTTTTAGGTTGAATATCACTAAAAAATATTCATTCACGAATTGATATTAAATTACAACGTCAAATGGACTCATCAGAAGAAAATTTAAAATTATAAACCATTATAATTCTTTAATCAATGTGACATAATTAAACATAAAATGATTATATTAGGAAGAAGAATTTATGTTGACATTTCTCTTATAAATCTAATATAAATTTCTAAGAATGTAAACACATGATGTGGGAGATTATGAAAAAAAACTATCTAAGATACATATAGGAAATAAATAAAATTTTAAATGAATAACAGTTTTAGGTATGAAAAAAATTCTCATATAATATATTATGATACATATATTTGTTACCCATGAAGATAGAAGACATTCAGCTAACTGGGAATAATTTTAAATATTTCTTTGCCTCAAATATTATTTTTTGAGAACTACTTCATAATATGCAAAATGATACCATTATTTGGGCCTGATTAATTTATAATGAATTAATTTTACTATATTAATTGGGTTTGAAGATCCATATTGTATCATTTTTAAAATTTCCATCGATAAAAAAATACCCAACTTGAATGTGCTTTTCATCAAATTTTTACTCAAACTACATGAGATTCTATTCAATTATAATATTAAAATATAGATTTTTTTTAAAATACAATCCACCTTGGAAATTTTTACTCTCTATAAATTTACTAAAAATTTCAATTTTTTTCAAAAGGTTTAATATTTTCCATCTATATTTCCTTTCCCCATGACTCATCTTTTATCTCAAGTCTTCAAATAAGTGGAATAGACCCTGTACCTTTTTTTATAACCTCCCACAATCATTGTCCTATTTCATTCCTTTTGTTTTAAAATATCCGTATCAATATTTAAATAACTTAATGACTTCATTTTCTACTACATAATCTTCTACAAAATTATTTACCAAAAAAGTTTATGTTTTTTTGTATGGGTCATTTTCATCAATCTATATGATAATATATTTATGATATTTTCTATTTCAACACCACTATCCACTATCTTTTTAATTTTCAATAATGACTAATTTTTTTGAATTATTGGTTTAAAAAATCAAATTCCCCCTTTTTTATAAAATATTTTTATCTAATGTTTTTCCAAATGTATCATTGAGGTTAATTATTTTAGGAGTTATATTTACCAAAATTTACATAAAATGGTTTTCATATGAATCCACATACTTCCAAAAATATTTTTCTAGAATAATGAAATTCATAAATTGTAGCCATCCACCTTATTTCTCTATATATTTTATATAGTATCCTTCTATTTAAATGGAATGATATATTATTTCCTTTTTTGATCATAGTCATTCAATATTTATGGTCATGTATTTTCAAAAAATCTCTTTACTCTGTGAATACACTATTTTTGAATCATTAGATTAATGGGTGTGCTCCAATATTCCATACATCGATTGATATGTGGCATTTTTTCATCAATCATATACCTTTATCAATATATTGTAAATACTGTATTATTTATTATTATTATTGAATGATATTTGCATATAATTTTACTTCATTTCATTGGAATACCATTTATTTTCACCGGTTTTTTCATGTTAGTATTATTGATGGTATTATTAATGGATTCCAAAGGTGAATCTTTACAAAACCCATTTTCATTACATCAGTTCTTTAAGACATGTTGAATGACACCCAATTTCTTTACTAGGGTTAATTATGTAATAAATGTTAATTATTTTGAATTAGGATGTCTTATAAATCCCATTATATTTCCATGGATTCTTCATGATGTGATAAGTGATTGATATCATGCGCCACAAAAATATTCAGGATGATGTAGGGTTATATATCACCACATAATGATTTTTTTATAGTTTATACAACATTAGGTAAGTATTTGTGAATACATTATATTTTTTTGTAATCATTGGTACTAATGATGTGCCTCCTAAAAATAATGGTCCCTATAATATTTTGTCAGGACCTATCCTCGGGGCCTGTCCCGTGACTACCCCAAGCCCGCCTTCCATAGGCCAGGGGCTGGCAACTAGCATCAAAGGCATAAATTCCGATAAATGGGAAGGCATTGCCTTTATAAAACATAAACACAACCAACCAGAGTACAGGCGGAAGTAATACACTAAGTACAAAAAAGTGATAAAAAGTAAATGGTCCAGAATACAAACCCAACTAGAAAGCACAACTACAATTGAACGAAAGTACAAGAGAAATGACAACCAGCTAAAATATAGAATGCAGCTCCTAGGTCGTCGAAGTCGGATCCTACCAGAAGGGTAGGTAATGATAGCCTCCTCATTGCTCTCGCCCGCCAACCACCTCTGAGTACCGTCACGTTGTAATGTCCACCTCCGGGTACTGACTTGTCATGAGGTCCACCTCTGGGTACTTTCCAGTCGTCGTACACTTCGTCTCTATCAGCGTTGTCCATCATTTGCATCCAACACAACGAGGTGCGGGAATAGCCTGTGTAGGGGTGATTATAACAATACTCAGTAGCGACCCTGATACCCTCAAGGACTCACTAAATCCAACAAGGATAACCACAAAGAAGGATCTAAGCAGATAACCTTTACTTAGGTATAAGCTCATACTTATACCTAAGTTATCAAGTAACCCATCTCAATCAAGTGGAAACACAAAGGTTATGAAATCAATGAATAACCACTACTTAGGTATATGCACATACATATACCTAAGTTATCAAGTGACCTATCTCAATCATGTGGTAAACACAAAGGACATTGACTTAGCTCAAACCAGGATTTTCAGTAATGTTATCGAAGCCACAACTACTGAAGAGATCGTCCTCTGTTGAGTACGGTGATCCTATCACAAGTCCTAGGTGCTTCTCACTAACCTTAGACTGTTGAGGTACTCCTCCAATCGAGTACCGCTGGTCTGCCACACAAACACAGTAGTGCTCCCCACAATGGGTCTGCCACCCCAACATAATAGTGCTCCCCCTAATAGCCTACAGAGGTACTCCTACTGCTGATTACTACAGGTATGCCACCCAAACATAGTAGTTCTCCCCGCAGTGGGTCTGCAACCCAAAAACAGTAGTGATCCCCAGTACACTATACAAGTCACTCCGACTGGAATCGGACAAGCAGTCATCAGGTCCCAGCCATCTACAAGGTCTCTGTACTCTGTACGCTCGTCTCTGGGAGGGTCCTCTCCATGAGCTACTGGTCGATACTTCCATGTGTCACGTAATCTCACGTTGAAGTATCTCAAAGGACCGCCTCGTCATAGGGATCTCAATGCAATATACGGCGTATCAATCAGGCGCCCGGTCTGTGAGTTATTAGCCTTTTAGTCCTGGGGGCCCGGTTGGTTTCGTGTACAAACCAACGTGGCCGAATATCAACTGTACCCCTAACTCTCATGGGGTTTACTCAAAGGAACCTTTTCTCAACGTGATGACCAACGCCGCTGACGGTTCGTCAAACAGACATCAGGTCTGAGAGTTATGAGTATTTCAGTTCCAGGGGCCCTGTTGGTTTATAAGCTAAACCAACCCGACCGTACTCCAACAACATCCAAAACTCAAGTGGAGTATGACAAAAAAACCATCTCATCATGAGTAATCCAACTAAGTCAACGCCATGTCAATCAGACGTCCGAAACTCAAGTTATAAGCGTTTCTACTCTGAGCGCCCGGTTGGTTTCGGGTTCGAACCAACCCGACCATACATCAAATGAAACCAATTAACCAAAATAGTCACACCATTGTGATCCATACCAAAAAACACATTAGATGGACTACCCATTGGTCCTAAATGGATAGCCGGTGAAAAAGTTTCATTTCACCGCAACACGTGAAAACCAGGCCTCATGGGGCCCGCACCTCGACCTCGAATTAAATAAACAAAATTGGTCTTGAAACATCTGTATTAATTCCAGTGTCGCGACATCACTGACGGTTTGTCATTTCGACACCGTATGAGAGAGATATGTCAGATATAAGATCCCTTTATAATAATAATAACAATAATATTAGTATTTGGTGTTTCATGGACCCGGGCCATGAACCAGAATTTAGTATCCAACATTAGACTTGAATCGAGCGTATTAATGACGAGATTACATCACCACTGACGGCAAGATAATCGGACTTGAATCGAGCGTATTAATAACATAATTATATTATTATTATTTTTAATTTAATTTAATTCCTTAAATCACACACCCCAAATCCACGCACAAAAAAAGTAGCGTCTCCCTTTCCTACCTCCATGCCAATCACGCTCCCCCCCATTGATATTTATTTATTTATTTTAATTTTTGTTTCCCAAATCTCCTCTCTCTAATCTTAATTTCCTTCCACGGTTTTTCACTCCTATAAACGAACAAGAACCAGCTACACCTCCACCACGCATAGGGATACGCCGTGCTGCCTACTCATGTCTCCACCTGATCTGACTAGTCAGT
Organism: Viscum album; assembly: GCA_963277665.1. Classification (NCBI taxonomy): domain Eukaryota; kingdom Viridiplantae; phylum Streptophyta; class Magnoliopsida; order Santalales; family Viscaceae; genus Viscum; species Viscum album. The sequence continues at coordinate 48,859,533 of OY728148.1, forward strand.
GGCCGAATCCACCTCAATCCTTCTTGCATTGCGTGAATGCACCAGCCACCCCAGACTGCCCTGCTCCGCCACGTTTCCCCTTCCGCGGGCTGCCGCATCTCCGTTCTAAGTTCAAAAATTGTGACAACTGCAGATTCTCATTCCTTAGGTCGAGATCTCCGCATCTGTATGCTGCGATCAACATGACATTGAGTTTTTAATGTGCTTAATTATTTTGAGATGAAGAACACATAATGAACGTGCGGAGAATGAAAATGAAGAGGGCATGATTTGTGTGTGGATCGAGGGTTTTGTTTTCTTTGGCCATCATTTTTTAGAATAAATAACATCTGGAATTGGAAATTAAATATTTATCATGCTTCAAGAATCTCAAATCCAAGATAATCCATATGAAAATTAATTCAACCAATTGTTTATCGATCTGTGAATTAATTTATTTAATTTGCGTTCATCATGAGAAATTAAATCAAGGTAAGGAATCCACAAATATAAATCCTACAAATAAACGCTCAAGTCCTATGGTAAAAATCACATAAATGAGTAATATACAATATTCCCCTACCTCGCAAATACGTCGCACATTGTCGATCCATGGACGATGAACATCGAGGTAGATGGAGTCGCGAAGAACGGTGTCGTTCTTCAATGGAGGAGTTCTTCATCGGAGAGAAGAACACTTTCTTTCTCTACAACTCCAGAGCTTTCCCAAGTTTTCTCAAACACCACAATTGCCCAACTAAAATAATAGCTCTTCCTATTATTTTATTGTCACAATAATTAATTTAAGAATCAAAAACTATAATTAATTGGAGAATCCCCTTAATTAATTATAATGTGTTGGAAATTTAATTGGGAGGAATGTGGAGAGTTTAACACACTTAAAAAAATAATGGGTGTCACAATAAATGAAAGGGAGTTTAAGGGGGGTTTCAAGGGAGATAAATGGTTAGGGCTCGTGTGGGCCACACCATTCAAATATCCACACATGGGAAGTTATGTGGGGGGGGGGAACCATTAACTTCGCCATGTAGGATTTAACCACCATGGTGAATAAAATTGTTCTAAACAATTTTATTTAACTTTTTAACTAATCTCAAAATTGATAAAACTCAACCTTCTTACAAAGAAACAATGGTAAAAGTCCCCTTAAGCAATTACCAGTGCTGCGAGTTCATCGGTGTCCTCGGATTTCAATTCCGAGCATCGGTTCAAATGATAGAAAAACCTGCTTGTTCGTTCACTGAACGTACCCGAGCTAAACTTAAGAAACATATTCTAGGCACACCGGGCCTCAGAATCAGGTGTCGTCAGAAACTGTGTACTCATAAAATTCCAAAAGAATTAAGAAAAAAATATCCTTGAAATTTCCGAGTCTTTACATTACTCCCACCTCAGGGATTTACGTCCCCGTAAAGCTTCAACACATACTAGGAGAAAAAAGTGGTACTGAGCATGCATCTGAGCCTTCCACTCCCATGTGCTCTCCTAGAGGTTCCTGTACTGCTAGTGAAAGCGCACCTGAGGAATCGAACATCTCCATAGGACCTGATCTTGTTGATCCTCAATCTCTACTGTAACCTCCGTGAAAGCTTCCTCGTCATCGATGTCCAGATATCAGTGGTCGATGATGACTGTTAGGGATTGCACACATCTCCTCAGCTGAGATACGTGGATGACGTCATGCACCTGGTGCAACTGAGGTGGAAAGGCCAAGCGATAAGCCACCATTCCTACCCTACTAAGGACCTGGAAATTTCCGTTGAACCTTAGAGATAACTTTCCACCTCGGACACATCTCCATAGACCTCGTCGAGGTGAGACCCATATAAATACGTAGTCACCATCGTCAAACTCTAGAGGCATCCGTTTCCTATTTGGAACTGAAAACTGAAAACTCCTACTGCCATGAGGTTAAGGTTGGCCGACTCAAAAGTTTTCAGCCGCACCCTCCTATGCATGAGTATATCCGATGATGCATGGGGTTTCCTTTTCTTCATCCAAGGAAAACCCCATCCCAAAGTTGTAGGTAAACCAAATCCTTTTTGCATAATACCGTCAATTTTTGTATAAACTGTTGTTGCCCAGTCCATACCCAAAATAACGTCATAAGGCCTCGACGCTGCCACCAAGAGGTTCTAACCGAAACTCTAGCCTCTAGGGTCAGATCACACCATCGGTGTATGTGTGATTATGGAGACTCATCCCAAAGATATCTCCAGATATGAAGGTCAAGTCAACGGTTTTAACCGGAAAATCTAGTTATGGTCTATGATTTGTGGAAGAAAGGAATGATTGGTACCTATGTCTATTGATACGGCAGCTAGTAGTAAACATAGACAGTAACTCAAATCATCCCTAGAGCCTTTCGGTCGCACTCTTTGACCTCATCCAGCTACTCCCTTCCCCTGCCCTCCAACTCCCTGATCCTAGCGGGGACTACAAAGGCGGGTGGTTGTAACATGTCAAAATGTTCACCACCTTATGCTGCTCTCCTAGCTCTGCTTCCATGTCTCATGCTCTGCAGATTCATTTTTCATGAGCACTTCTTCGCTTTGAGGTCCAAGCTCTAAAGCACTGATCGTATTGTAGGCATCATCTACCAAGAATTATCGGTAGGCCTTGATGACTACTCAGCTACCAACATTTTGTCATGTCGAAGCTGTATATGCTCTAAAAAACTCTCAGCCACCTCCTCAAGCAAGTCCTCAGCCGCCTGTGAGTCAGGCTCGCCTCAGAACCTGAGGGGTATTTGATGCTGAAACATGTGTAACACACTAATCCTACATTTGTCATCTACTGGTACCACCGGTTGAAACTGCTGACCAATAGGTAGTGATATATCTGGAACACTACCCGAATGTACCAACTCAAGCATTGGTCCACTCACCGAAGCCTCATCACTATACGGACCAATCTCATGGTCATCACTGGAAAAAACACTAGTATCTAAGTCCACCAACCACTATAATGGTGTCTCAATTAGGCTGAAAACTCTAGAAATCGCGTCCATACAGGCCTCTGCTAACTGGGAATCTGTCTTGCCTCGTAACCTCGGAGGCCTCTACTGCTGGAACTCGTGCAAAGCGCTCTGTCGGCGTGCACTGTGTGCTAGTACGGCTGATGGAATCTGCTACCCAAAGGGTGGTTCTTCTACTGGTACACCACCCGAAGGTGCCAATATAGTATAATGGGCCCTGCACCAGAGCCTCATCGCTCGGTGGGCTGTCATCGTGTACTATCACAGAACTCCAACCGACTGTCTGCGTGGAGGCATCCTATATAGACGAGACACAGTCAAACGATTTAAACCTGGTGAGCTAACCTGGTTGAGATGACTTAAGGAAAACATTCATAAACACACATGAAATCAGTTTTTTCGTGAAATAAGTTGGAAATTAGTAGTCAGGGTCCTGGTGCATGGATACGTCGGCCGCCGTACCAACACTGGACTCCCTGAACTGAAGACCAAACTTGGTACCCTTAACACCATTGCTTCACAGAAAATAATTATCAGAGTCCTGAGTTCTGAGATAAAACCGACTTCTTTAATACTAATTTGTCACGACCCATCCTCGGGGCCCATTACATGACTACCCCAAGCCCGCCTACAACAGGCCAAGGGCTGGCGACTAACACCAAAGGCATAAATGAAGATAACTGGGAAAGAATTTCCTTTATATGAAATAAACACAACCAACCAGAGTACAAGCAGGAGCAATACACTAAGTAAAAAAAGAATGTGCTGATAAGTTAATGGGATAGAATACAAACCCAACTAGAAAGCACAACTACAACTGAACGAAAATACGACAGAAAATACAAATAGCTGAAAGATAGAAGCAACTCTGAGGTCATCCACCTCAGATCCTACCAGAAGGGTAGGTACATATAGACTCCTCAATTCTATCTCCCACCAACCTCCTCCGAGCACCGTCATGTCATAATGTCTACCACCAGGTACTGACTCGTTGTGAGGTCCACCTCTGGGTACCATCCAGTCCTCGTACACTCAGTCTCTCTCAGCACTGTTTGTCATCTGCATCCAACACATTGAGGTGCGGGCATAGCCCGTGCAGGGGTGAGTATAACAATAATCATTAGGGACACTGATACCCTCAAGGTCTCACTAAATCCAATAAGGATAACCACAACGAAGGATCTAAGCAGATAACATTTACTTAGGTATAACCTCATACTTATACAAAATTTATCAAGTAACCCATATCAATCAAGAGGAAACACAAAGGTTATGAAATAAACAGATAACCAATACTTTGTAATATGCCCATACATATACCTAAGTTATCAATTGATCCATCTCAATCATGAGGTAAACACAAAGGTCCTTGACTCAGCTCAAACCAGGATTTTCATTAATGATATCGAAACCACAACTGCTGAAGAGCTCCTCCTCTGTTGAGTACGGTGATCCTGTCAGGACTCCGAGATGCTGCTCACTAACCTTAGACTGGTGAGGTACTCCTCCTTTCGAGTACTGTGGGTCTGCCACCCAAACATAGTAGTACACCCCGCCATGGGTCTACCACCCCAACATAGTAGTGCTCCCCCTAATAGCCTACAGAGGTACTCCTTCTGTCGAGTACCGCGGGTCTGCCACCCAAACACAGTAGGGCTCCCCACCATGGGTCTACCACCCAAACATAGTAGTGCTTCCCACTGCGCTATACAAGTGACTCCGACTCGAATTAGACAAGAAGTCATGAGGTCTCAACCAGCTACAATGTCTCCGTACTCCGTATGCTTGTCTCTAGGAGGGTCTGATCCATGAGCTACTGGTCGATACTTCCATGTGTCACGTAATCTCACGTGGAAATATCTCAAAGGACTGCCTTGTCATAGGGATCTCAATGCAACAGACGACGTGTCAATCAGATGCCCGGTCTGTGAGTTATTAGTCTTTTAGTCCCCAGGGCCCGGTTGGTTTCGTGTACGAATCAACCCGCCGTATCTCAACTGTACCCCAAACACTCATGGGGATTACTGAAAGGAACCTTTTCTCAACGTGATCACCAACGCCGCTGACGGTTCGTCAAACGGACGTCCGGTCTGAGAGTTATTAGTATTTCCCTTCCAGGGGCCCGGTTGGTTTATAATCTAAACCAACCCAACCGTACTCCAACCACATCCAAACCTCAAGTGGAGTATGCCAAAAGAACCATATCATCATGAGGAATCCAAAAAAGTCAACGACACGTCAACTGGAAGTCCAGAGCTCATGTTATAAGTGTTTCTGCTGCGAGAGCCCGGTTGGTTTCGAGTTCTAACCAACCCGACTGTAATTCAAATGACACTGGTTAACCAAACCGATCACACCATTGTGATCCATACCAAAAAACACACGAGATGGTCTACCCATTGGTCAAAAACGGATAGCCAGTGAAAAATTTTCATTTCACCGCAACTCGCGCGATTCGGGTCTCAATGGGGCCCGTGCTTCGACCTCGACTTAAATATCCAAAATTGGTCTTGAAACATCCTTCTTAATTCTAGGGTTGTAACGTCGCAGACGGTTTGTCATTCCGACACCGTATGAGAGAGATATGCCAGATACAAGATCCCGTAATAATAATAATATTATTATTCGGTGTTTCGTGGACCCAAGCCATGATCCCGAATTTAGTATCCAACATTATCTTAAATAGACTGTATTAATTACAGGATTACATCTCCACTAACAACAAGCCAATAGGATGTCGCATGCATGAGTTATGGGGGGTCGAAGATTTAAAAATAATATTAAATCTATTATTTTCCGAGCACTTCGGGTACCCATTCCAAAAACCCTAAAAAGACATCCAATATTGGACTTATAAATTCCGTCTCAAAGTTAGGGTTGCATTTCCACTGACGGTTCGTGAAACCAATGTCACACGAAGATGATACCGTCAAAATATGGTTTCCCAACAAAAATAATAACAACATTATTATATTATTATTATTTTTAATTTAATTTAATTCCTTAAATATCACACCCCATATCCACGCACAACCAAAGTAGCGCCTCCCTCTGCTAACTCCATGCCAATCATGCTCCCCCAACTTGATATTTATTTATTTCTTTTAATTTTTGTTTCCCAAATCTCTTCTCTCTCCAATCTAAATTTCCTTCCATGGTTTTGCATCCCTGTACACGAACAAGAACCAACTCTACCTCCGCCTCGCACATGGCTCCACCATGCTACCTACTAATGCTGCCACCTGATCTGACTAGTAACCGGCCGAAGCCACCTCACCCCTTCTTGCTATGCACACATGCACCGGCCGCGCCAGACTGCCCTTCTCCGCCACGTCTCCCCTTCTGCGGGCTGCCGCATCTCCGTTCTAAGTTTAGAATTTGTGGCGACCATAGATTCACATTCCTTGGGTCAAGATCTCCACGTTAGTATGCCACGCTCAACATGACATTGAGTTTTTAAAGCGCTTAATTATTTTGTGATGAAGAACGTGCAATGAATGTGCGGAGAATGAAATTGAAGAGGGCATGATTTGTGTGTGGATCGATGGTTTTGTTTGCTTTGGCAATCATTTTTGAGAATCAATAACACATGGAATTAAAAATAAAATATTTATCAAGATTAAAGAATCTCAAATCCAAGATAAACCATATGAAAATTAATTCAATAAATTGTTTATCGATCCATGAATTAATTTTTTTAATTCACATTCATCATTAAAAATTAAATAGAGGTAAGGAATCCAAAAATATAAATCCTACAAATAAACGCTCAAGATCTAGGGTATAAACCACATAAATGAGTAATATAAAATATTCCCCTACCTCAGAAAGACGTCGCACATCATCGATCAATGGAAGACGAACATCACGGTAGACGACGTCACGAAGAACGGTGTCGTTCTTCGTTGGAGGCATTCTTCGTCGAAGAGAAGAACACTTTGTTTATCAACATCTCCAGAGATTTCCAAGGTTTTCTCAAACACCACAATTTCCCAACTAAAATAATATCTCTTCCTATTATGTTATTCTCACAATAATTGATTTAAGAATCAAACAATATAATTAATTGGAGAATCCCACTAATTAATTATAGTGTGTTGGAAATTTAATTGGGAGGAAGGGGGAGAGTTTAACACACTTTAAAAAATAATGGTTGTCACAATAAATGTAAGAGAGTATAATGGGGGTTTCAAGGGAGATGAAAGTTTGGGGCCCGTGTGGGCCCCACCTTACAAATATCCACACAAGGGAAGTTATGTGGGGGTGGGACCCCATTAACATCCCCATGTAGGATTTAACCACCATAGTGAATAAAATTGTTCTAAACAATTTTATTTTACTTTTTAACTAATCCCAAATTTAATAAAACTCAACCCGATTAAAACAAAACTGTGGTAAATAACCTCTTAAGCAATTACCAACGCTGCGAGTTCATCGGTGTCCTCAGATTTCAATTCCGAGCACCGGTTCAAAAAATAGAAAAACCCACCCATTCGTTCACTGAACTTACCCGAGCTAAAATTCAAAAGTTGATTCCGGGCACCCCGGGCCTCAGAATCGGATTCTTTCAGAAACTGCGTACTCGTAAAATTTCGAAGAAATTAAGAAAAAAAATTACCTAAAATTTCAGAGTATTTACATATTTATTTTCCAATGTTGATTTATGTTTAAATGTTTTATTCTTATTCATATGAAAATAATAATATCTATTGGATAAAAGTAATTTTATCGTGCTTTAACACTCATTAATTCGTATATAATGTTATTCCATGTAATATTCTATGATATATGATATATTCTATTTTTTTATAGAAATTTATATGTATCATAATTATACCTATTATTATCTTATGTTCACTTTTGATATTTTATTGATTTCACATTTGGTTACCCATAATTAGAACCCTATATCACAAATTTCATATTTTTCAACATCTAGAAAAATTAAGATGACTATAATGTATAAGAAGTATAGGAGGGTGACTAAAATAGCTCAATTATGTGGAATAGTTCACATGGGGTTTTAAAATAATTTTTTATTTTAATAGTTCTCAAAGACAAAACAATTTATATTCTTGTGATTCTATATTTGTTTTTTATGCATGGTTTATCATAGGGAAATATTATATGATATAAGAATTTCTATATGGGGAACTATAACTACTATAAATAACTTGGGGAATTTTTCATTGGAGGGCAGTCACACCACGATACCATATTCTATGTAGGTATATGCCAATAATATCCTGTCATCCATTACTACAAAACAAATTTTTTCAAGGAGAGAACCTAATAAATGAAAAAAATAAATGGAGAACCATCTAATTAGATTTCAAATAGGTCAAGTCTAGTTCTTTTCATCTTTCCCAAGCTAAGGATTCTTGATTCCCACACAAGGGGTTGTCGATTAGTCATTATCCATCAGAGGCTACTCTTGTAGTTTTCATCACCTTCATAAAAGTATTTTACTTTAATTCTATAATCACACCACCTTCCAACTCATCCACCATATGGGGGATGTTTTAAATAGTTTTGGATTAAAACTCCATTTAACAACCAAGCATGTTGGGTTTACTCTACCTTCCATTTACAGTAATGTTAGACATCATAGAGGTCCTACACATGATGAATAAGTACATCACACTGATGGACCTCCCTAGGATAATAGGAATACCATACCTCATGGAGGTCATACATGTGAAACCAAAAACATAACCCATGTAAGTTATCCCCGTAGTAAGATATTCTTGTGTATTTTGACCATTAATGTAAATTTTATTGGGATAATTAAGTGTATAAAATTGAACATTACTAGATTTATATGGATCGTATACAAATAATAACATAGATGATATCTTGGCTGCTCAATCTCCACAACCCCTTGTGGAAAGAACTAAAGAATACAAATATTGATTATTAAGGATTATTTTTATATGGGCATAATGTCCCTCCACTATATTATACACATAGACGATGTGTTATCCTCATTCTAGTGAATTTTTTTACATCACCTATGATATCATCACCATTTCACATTAAATATAAACTCATTTATTTGAAAATATTATGATATAAACAATAATTTTAAGATGAATGATATCATATAAATGATTCATGGGGACCAAAAAGTTCACGCTTCATGTGGATTTAGGGTCCCCATTATAAAAATAATTTATAATAAATACTGATCTAACACTATAAGTCATCTATTCAATTACCTATATGGTTTCAAAAATGATTACATCTAAAAACATGGTATGAAATAAATGAGTAACCCATTTATCCCTCATCTGCCTTATTATCAATTCTACATAAAAGCCTCTTCTAATAGATGATAATCATATTCTTCAGAAGATGATGAGGGTGATTATGAGAAAGTAAGGGATTCCTTATCCATTTAATGTGTTTTATTCAAGTTCTAACTACATGAGACTCTACACATAACATTCCCATTGTGGATTACAATATATCATTAAACATGCCTTTGATGGAATATGTGAATTATATTCAACTTAAATTATAGTCAATGGGTGATGTATTATGGAATAATTCATCACATTCGTAACCATGGGAAGTATTTTTATAAGGTAAATATTGTCATTATTCTGGTGGAGTATCTCCCTAAATCCAGTTTATATTAATTAATATTATTATATTATATATAGAATATTATTAAAATAAATTATCGGACCTGTGAACATGATTCTCCCCATTTGTGTGGGAATGATTAGGGGAAGGGTTTCACCCTATAGTTCACTCCACTCATACATTGATAGATGTTTATATAATTATTTCCTGATGATTATCCAGGTGAATCATTTCCACTAATAACTATTATAGTGAGATTCATCATTATTGGTCCCCCAAACAACAAGAATCGTGGAACTATTTATGAAGTAAGAGGGGAAACTATTACCCTAGTGTGCATATTGGGGTTGCTAAAACCCTCTAAAGCTATTAAGAGTAACTATTAGTGAGTGAAAAAAGGACATGGAATTATGAAAATCATCAACCCCTACAGTACTTCCATAATGTAGACAATATAAATGATTTCCTCAAGTTTTATGGTATGGATAATGTAATGCCCAAAATATTTAGTATTACTTTTTCTTTAAAATAATAATAAATTGAATATCATTTATAACATAAAACACTAAACTAAAAACCCAAGATAAATAAATAAATTATGGTTTAACATTGTTATATAGAAATTATATATTCATTTACAAATAATTATATCAAAATTATGAAATCATTGTGTAAAATGAAAAGAAATAGCATCAGTTATTATAAGTATTCTTAAGTAAGATCATTTTTTCATTTTGGATAAGAGGTAAATTTACTAAGGTTATCCCAAAACCATGCCCAAGAAAAACTCCAACAATTATAGTGTGAGAATAATCATATGATAGGGAATCAAAAGCTTATAAAAATTTCCATGAGATCCATTCTAGCTAAACTACCACCCATGTTGACCACCTGATCATTTAGTATACACATGTGATATAAACAAATCAAGTGGGGTTTAATAAATAAAAAATAGGATGATTTAAACATTTATTTAGACATTTTAATATGTTATTTAAAAGTTATTCATTTTTAATTTTAATGAATAATTTTGTAATATTTTTTTAAAAAATATTCAAATAATTATAGTAGGATAACTAATCAATTTATGAGATCAATTGTTGTATAAAATATATATTTTCTAATTTTTTTGTTATGGAATGATATTTCCAAAAACTAAATATATCGTGGAAAAATTTTGATACAATATATTTTTCATATAAGAAATATATTAATAATAATATTTTTTAACTAATATGATGCACAAATAAGAACAAATAAGAATTGACAATGATAGCTTCTTATAAAATAGTTTTTTCATAATATATTATACTTTTATTTAAAATATTAATTTTTAAATAATATATTTTTAGTTTGAAATTATAATCATCATTTCTTCATTTAGAAAAACAATATTGACTTAGAAATAATTTTTAGTATTTTCCATAAAAGAATCATGTTTTTATGGTTAGTGGAAATTGTAGTATTTAAAAATATAGACCCTTAATGACAAATTTATTAAATATCAATGATTAAATATTTTATGATAAAATTTATGTAATGAAATATATATTTTATAATTAAAATTATAGATTTAAAATATTATTTTAATTATGAAAATCATTTTTGGATAATTTACAACCACTGATTAAATCTTTGCTAAAAAAAATAATTATTTTTCATCAACTATTATTATATTTATTATAATCATACATAATAATTTTATATAATAAAATTGAATTCATATTGAAATAAAATTCACTATTTTTTTATAAGGATATTTTATATTTTGGAATAATTATAAATTACCTAGGTAAAACAAATTAGTCATCCCCGTAATAGAAAAAGGGTAACAGTGTTAAACAATAGGTAAAAGGCATATTTGTTTTTTGAAATATGACTTTAAAATTGTGTTCGATTTCATGATAAACTAAAAATATATCCCCTCCATTATTTCCGACTTTTGTAACAACTTTACTTCGAATTGTTTGCAAGTTATTACAAAAAAGGCTCTCTTATCACATATAAAATGATCTCTTCACAACCCCACATATCCACATACAAAAATCCAATTAGATTGAAATAATTAATCCAAAATCCATTCCCAACACATTGAAACACATCTGATTATTTTTTCCCATAAAAATACTTCAACTTAATGCCTTTATTAAAATTTGAAAATATTAATTCCATCGAGTAGGGTAAAAATATGAAACCGCTCATTTTCATTTAAATTGTTTAAATTACAATTCTTATAAATAAAATTCTATTAAAACAACATAAAAAAAACTTTGGTATAATTTTTTTATAATATATTAGTATAATTATTTGTTAGTTTGTATATATACTCATCCATTATCTTTAGAAAACTAAAAATGTAAACCTTGGGTATGTGCAGTATATCACAATAATGAAAATCATGTTCTATTTTTAATAAAGGATGAAATTAATGAATAAATATTGTATTTATTAAATTATAATGACTATAAAAATATAAATAAATTTATACCTTTTTGATATTCTATTCAAAATTCAAATATCACCCATGTGTATGTGCTGACTAACACATCCATGGAGAAAAATGCTTAATTTTTCCTCACACCCTAAATTTATGATTATAAAATATTTGTTATGAATATATGATATTAATGATTAATATATAAGATGAATATTTTTCAAAAATTCAACTAGAAATATTAATTTCCATTATAAAATATTTTAATAAAGTTAACATGTGGATGAATAAGTCATTTAAAAACAAATATTTTAATAAAATCTCTAATATAGTGTTGAGGAAAATTTTATCAATTAATTGTTTTTCAAACTATAATGAAAATATAAAAAGCGATGAAAATTTATAACACATATAAATGAAATTAAAAATTAACTCAATAATAAACATATAATTAAAGAGTATAAGTGGAAATTAATATGAATTAGGTTAAGAAATATTTATTAATATTTTTATATTTCTGCTACAAAATATTGTTGGACATTTGGGGATATAAATAGTAACGGATAGTTATTTTTAAGACATAACATATTTTCAGGAGTCTTAAATATCTTTCTATGCCAATTTTTATAAAGTATCATTTTCTTCTACACTATTAGGATATTACATTGTCTTCCGTATACACTTTCTATCAAAAATAAGTTTTCACATCAAATACGTCTTCATTGATGAATATTTTTCATCAAATCATTTTATGGTTTCATGAAATATTCAAATCCACTCAAAAATGGATATTTATTTCCAACATCCATGATAACTCTTCCATCCAATGATCTTATTTTTTATTTTAATGTCAAAAACAATTTTACTCATACATATGTTCACATTATTGTATTCCTATTTTTAAATGACTGATTTATCACAATCTATAAATTGTGGGATTAAAAAAATATTTATATGATGAAAAGTTGTTTCTGATCATTTTATTTAAAACCAAAAATTTTATCAAGATAAACCTTATTGAATTTATGGGATCCATTTTTAAATTTTTTTTTTTGAAATTTTATTCAGTTACACTTTATAAATATGATATTTTTTAAGTGAATATAAATTTATTTAATTTATGATAATGAAGCATATTTTTTTAATATGATCTTTTTAATTTCCCTTAAATTATCCAAATTAACAAAAAATGAATGAACTCCTTTAGAGTTATTTATAAATAATTTCCTTATAAATCCCTTTATGAAATACTCCTTTTTAGTGATCTGATTTCTGGTATGACCCACTGTACTTTTGATATATAAATATGTGATACCATTGTGAAATGATATGTTACATGATTTTATTCCATGGGATTTTTGGATATAATGAATTGATGATCTTATATGGAACAAATATGTATATATGTTAATGGGTGGGATCCTATATCTCCCTAAAATAAATCATTTATGGATTTATATCACATGATACAGTTATTAAGAGATATAGTTATTTTTATCCCAAGCATTGGAATAATTTAATAGATCAAAAAAGTAATGTTTCTCTATTCCAATATATATAACATATGTCTATATTATTAAATATTCATATGTTATTTTCTCATTATTTAAGAATACTTTTTTATTAATTCATTCCATGTTATAATTATTATATTTCCATAGTGACCTTCTTGTGGACTTACTCTCTAATATCATGATAATTAATGTCTGATCTTGTTTTATGATTACCACTAATATATATGACATCATTTACTATGATATTTCTCCCACCTAAATGTTTTTTAGCGGTTTATGAATTAGATATTGTGAATATAGTAATTTTTCTATTGATGATCATTTTGTAGAACCCCCTTCAACATCTCCATTTCACAAGTTAGAAAGAGACGTATATCTTCTGAGAATTCTAGAATGTGGTCTAGTGTGGTTTTTTATGGAACACAATTTATAGGTATTTTAAAATAATATTGTTATATAGTAGACCTCAAAATAATAATCCATACATTCTAAGGGTTTTGAAACTATGTACGGTATGAAATTATTATTTCTCTTATATAATCAGTATAGTTTGATTATTTATTTTATGTTACCAATTTGATATCAAAGACTATGTTAAAAAATTTACTTTTATAAAAAGTCCTTAAGGAAGTGGTTTTGGGATTCATACATGGTATTAAATAAGGGTATAATTTTTTATATTACTTTTTTTATATTAAAATATTGTGATGATAAAGTAATAATGATAACCTTGAGGATATGTCCATGTTTAGGATAGAACTATAATTTTTTTGTAGAATATTGAGTCTGTGGATTCCTAGAAATGGAATCATTATCTAGATACAAGAAAGAAGATGTACATTATGTATGATATGAACCATGGCGTAATAAATAAACAAACTACTTTGTGGTTTTAACTTGATATTTACCATGTGAACAAGAACGTGTATTGAAATCAAATCTAGATTAACACTCTTGATGGATGCTCATTAGTGATTAACATGCCCTTTATAAACCATTATGATATAAATGAATCTATTTTTGCCGTGAAACATAATAGTAATATGACGCTAGATAACCTATATTGGATCATATAGTTTCTTAAGATATGATCTAGTCATTATTTATCATTTTTCACATCTATTTATTTCTTTTTAGAAATTTAATTTAGTTATTATCTCCCAAAAATATTAAATTATTTATGAAATGGGTTGATAATGTAGGAATATATTTAATAATGGGTGGTGTAGACCATTCATTGAATTCACTAATAAACAATTGAATGAGATGTTATCTTGTCTATTCATTCATACATTTTTGCTAACCAAATATCATAAAATGTGATTAAAATTTTAAACATTGATTATTTTACAATAAATAAAAATACAATGACCACGTATAAATGAATATTAAATTATCAACATGAATTGAATTTGTAATAAATCGCTAAGGGAAATATCTCATAGGAAATATCTGATGTTTTTACCAATTTGATAAATTTTCTTCTTATCATGTCATGTTTAATCATGTGTAACAAAATTCAATGCCCATATGGCCCCAAGGAATCTTGATCAGATTTACAAAGCTTTATACTAGTAGTGGGGGTGAGTGGAGGTACAATGGGGAGACTATACCCCTTTTTTATAATGGATCACAAAAAAAGAGTAAATTAGATATAGAAAAAATAATATGGTATTTGAATTAAACCATCTAAATGATAAAAAATAGACAATAATATGTAATCAGCACAAAATAAGGATGTTGTCAAGCCTTTATTTCTTTTGAAATAGAAAGACATGGTGACATTAATACACTAGTTAAAATATAAAAGAATGGATATAAAAATAGGGCAAAAAAATTATCTCCATGTGCATGTCAAGCACTATCTCAGTCATCCACTCCTAAGACCCAACCAAAATGGAAAACAAATATCTATTTGTATAATATTCCCTTTATCCTTACCCACAACCATGAAGTCTACCAGGGTAACAAACATAGGAAAAATCATTCTGTGAGTAAAATTTAGTTTTCCAAAATCAATTGTGTTTAATGAAATTGTATTATATAAGTATATAATGTCATAGAGTATATGTATAATAAATTAAAATTAGTAAATTAAATATAAACCATATTGAGATAAGGTACCTTAGGTAATATGTGGAAAACCCTAGCCACATCGACCTAAGATGGATGCCTCTTATCATAGGAAAAATAATTCTTCATTGACATAGTGACCATGTCCAAAGTGACCTTGTATAAAAATTTTATGAAATCCCCAAGAGACCCATGGATTCTATGACATTATGAAGTCAATCCCTATCATATTGATCAACTGAGAAGTTATGATATTAGGGGTCTAAGTGTAATCCAAGGTTTTAGCCATTGAAATTAAAATGTAACTTTTTATAATTGAAGCCATGGAACAACCCAAACGTAATCTCATGATATATTTGATTTTAACCCCAGGTGATAGTATGATGTTTCTAGTGTTTGAATAAATCAATTCAAATACCAGGATCTCATCCTAGTACTTCAAGTTCACTAGAGCATGCAAATTTATCTCAGTTATAGGACAAGGAATTTATGAGCCAAAGACATTGACCCAATCTAGGTGTGTTTTCTTACTTAGGACAAACATATATGAATTGGTTGTCTTAATATAATTATTTACTAGAAATTAAATGTTTTGAATCTATGTATCACTCAAAAAAATCCACACCACTATGATGATAAAGGATAATAATGAAATCAAAGCATTATATTATAAGTAATAAACTTCTAATTCATGTATATATGACATTTATGACATTATTAAATTTTATATGATCATTAAAATTATAAATGATAATAAAAAACATTTAATTATTGTTTTGTATTAAAGAATGAAAGTATATTTAGGTTAATAATATGGATACACTATAAGGGTTTTTTGAGTTGAGGTGTTGACCTCCATTGGTGTCGAAGTGTGTTGTCTAACATTATAGTTATTGTTTGTGGGATTAATTAAAGGAGTGGTTCATTTTATGATAAATATACAGAAGGTCCAACATACAGTATAATGGATTAGGTTGTAAATAATGACACATTTAAGGAAATATAATATTTTAGATACTATAGAATCATTGAAGGATCTTCGCCTAGTATTTGCCTCATATTTGGGCTACAATGAGAGAAAAAGAAAATAAACATCAAATGCATGAAAATAGTGTATGTAAAACTGAATAGATATATCAATAATTATGGGATATAAAAACTAGAATAGAAGGGAGGGTATTTTTATAATTTTTATTGTTTATCGAACATGACCAACAATAGAGTAAATGAAATCTAAATGAGGTGGATACCACAAAGAATCCAAATATGGAATAGGAAGATATAACATAGATACTCTGGCAATATGGGATAATAAATGAGGACAATTAGATATAATTCTTTGAGGGTACAATCTGAAATTCTAGTATATTAATAGTGTGGGTGGTTTTGAAACAAAATTTTCCAATCTATGTGCCATTTGGGTGATAACTAATGTACTAGAGGCCACCATCATAAAATAGAGGCATAATGTTAGAACAATATTCGATAACCCATTTTTATGAAACTATAATAAATTGATTACATATAATTGTTTAAAATCACCATTATTATAATTAAACTGACCATGTTCCACCCTTTTTGGGACACCAGATTGAGGTCCACTAATAGATAATCCTTGGGTTTAATGTGGGCCTCATCCAATCACCAAAAAAAATAAATTAATTCATGCTTAAAACCTACCATGAAGATCATAAAACATCCCTTAACCCCTATATCACTCCCATTAAAATTATATAATATGTTTTTATAGATTATATATTATTTTACCTTGATAAAAAATAATTATCTTACAAAATACCTTAAATAATATAAATCATCCATGTGTTTACATTTAAGGGGGTGGGAGGGAGGGTATTGAGCATCATCCAAGAATAAATAAATCAAAACACCTTTATATCAATCTCTCATTCCAACAAATCTTTCTAAAAACAATATTTATACCATAAAAACCCAACCATAAGATTCTTCCTTCCATGTTGAGTGATCATTCCATGATCAACGTTTTGAACAAGATACACATGAAAATATGCATCAACCTCCCACATAACATCCATAGTATCAAAGACATGATAAGGGATACAGTAATATTATTTGATCTAAGAAACATTGAATAAATCTGATACATGCATATACCATTGATAAAGATCTATCTAATATGCTACCAAACCATCCTTTCCCATGATCTTGTTTGGCCTAATAAACTCAAGTGTTAACCATCCATTCCTCTAAATCCATCGATGAACTAGTTTAGGGGAAACTCATGTGAATACATAATCCTATACCTCAATCTCTAGTGGTTGGTGATGTTGATTAGAATATGACTTCTTCCTGGAATAATCTATATTCAAATGGTTAATGTTTAGTTACAACAACTATGAGTTATCAAAAAAGAGATGATGTCCCAATTGAACTACCACCCCTTCCTCCATCTAGAATAGGGGTGTACAATATGTCTTACCATAGGGTTCCATATAAGTATTCATTTTTATTGTTTCTTATACACTATTATTATATAAAAAATCATCAAAAGACATGTTATATTTCTGAGGCTTAAAAAAATGACCACATGAACATAGCATATCCTCTAGTACCTCTATAGTGTGATCAGACATCCCTTCCTTATGTGAGTGGTATATTATACTCATAACCACCTGTGAACCAAGATCCATATATAGATACTACTATATTCTAGAATTATAATTAGTTCTCCAGATTTATATAACATTATATGGAATTTCATAATGTTGTATAATAACTCAAACACATATTCTACCAAGTGAATCCCATGAGAATGACTATATTATTGTCACTAAGTGGGAAAACCTCATAAACCAATCTATTTATTCCCACAAACCTCAACATAATTGTGGATTCATTGGTTACCCCATTAAGAAATCCATGTTTACATCATCCTACTTATATTAAAAGATAGGTAGAGGTTGTAATAGGCCTATAAGGCACTAGTATTCAACATTCATATTCTAATATGTGGAAAACTGAGTAATAGGTCCTATGATCTCCTTTTTCGTCCTCAACCACGAATGTTGGTCAGAAAGATCATTATATATATATTTCTGTTTCCAGGAAGTATAGTATATTTTGAATAATGAAATTGTCAGATCAGTTCTGCTCACATGTCTTTTAGAACATTGAGATTTTAGTGGATATACAATATCTCATCATCATTTCTGGTATCAAAATGTTGTTTTTCCTCCCCATAAAAACATCCACTCTGGAACATACCGTTAGAATATTAAAAAATATTCCTCCTTAATCAATAAATAAGTGATGAATTCAATGATAAAGATATGTGAAAAGGCAACAAACAAAATAATTTAAAACTTATATGTATTTGAAAAATAAGATCCATAAATTTCCATTCACCAATAGATTTATAAATAGATTTAGTGTGAGTCATTTTTATCAAATAATTAGCAATTTAATTTACACAACCTTATGTATATGTAATATCAAAGTCAAAATAATAAAAATATTCATCCCATATCCTGTGAAAATAGACAATTTAATTATATGAGATGATGTATCAAATGATTTTATGGTCTATGTATACTAATAACCATTTCCGTTGAATCAAAGGACTCTAGTAATACAATACATTAATATAAGATTCTAATTCTAGATCGTGTATAAGATAATTTGGCTTATGAGGCATCAAATAATAAGAATTTTTTGCTAAAAAACATTCTAATTGTACTGAAAGCGATCACACCCTAATTCCTAATGATTTACTATAAATTGGGTATCCTCTTCTAGGCTATGGAAATATATGTATTCGTGCAGAGGAAAACCATAATTTCAAATCATTAGAGGAATTAAAAAAATTATTAGACCATGTAAAAATTAAACAATTTATGGCCCATCTTGTAAGTTGTGATGCAAAGCATGAAATGTTTTTGATAATGTGCCAATGGTACTTGTATAATCCCATTAATAATTAAATATTGAAAACATTATTTTTTTAATTCCTATAATACAAAGACTCTTAGATTTACTAGATCAATAAATTCGAATAAATATAATATAATGTGACCTATTAATTGATTGTTTTAAATCCAAAAGTTATAATATTTTAGATTAGTATATAAATGAAGATATCTTATTTTTTTCAATGTGATGTCAATGTATTTGGACTGATATTGTCTTCTTTGAGAGTATACTAATATATAATCCATAAATATGAAAAATTGGAATCCTCATATGTGTTGAAAACCCAATTTTCCTTATCCAAAAAAGTGGTTCCATTCATAAGACCGAATAATATAACTAGGTATTTTTGAAAGATATACATATTTGGAAAATCATTATGTGGTATATCTAAGGTCCAAACTCAAACACGGTGATTTTTTTGTTTCAAATAAAGCATCATGAAGAACATGTCTCCATAAAGATTGTCAAAAATGTTACTTATTTGAGGATGTGGGTTCCTGTTCATAATAGTTTGTAGATTCAACCATCTATTATCCACAAAATGATATAAGGTACATTCAAAAATCATGGTGAAGCATATAGTTTAAAACAAAGGACACATAATAGATCATATAAACCCTTTAGATTCTAAGTCCTCTAACATCCTCTTATGTTCTTGAATCCCATTATGATACATATTGTATAAAGGTGTATATTAAATTTAATTTCAAATAACAGTATCAATGGTAAACTCTAACCCACTCTCAAGAGTTTTCCTAGAGATGTATTTAGGGAATTAATCTCTCAATCAGCACACCATTGGAGGAAATACCCTATGTCGCACTTTGTCATTATCAAGATAATGGTTATAAATCATGGTTACCACTCTATGCGGCTTTTGATACTCATTCCCATATCTAGATACCTGAATGTATCATTATTCAATGTGAATATATATACTACCAATAGAAGTTGAAAATGAAACCCTCTTGTTATATTAATTAATATGGTATTAAAAAGGAAAAAACCAATCCTTCCCAAGAGTTCTATAAAATTCAGTCATATCAAGGACTAATAATTTAAATTATAAACAAATATCCACAAATAATGATGTGAAACTCCTTATATAGTAGACAAACCATTGATTATGTTCCCAATGGGATGTTTATGGAAATCAATCCACATATGTGATCATTTCGGAGACCCATATCCATATTAAGGCCATGGAATAAAATGAGTGAAGATATATTGAGTAAAATAGTGTTGATACTAAATTCAATGATTCTAAGATCATAACATGTACCATATATGGCATGAATGTATTATCCTCAGATATAGTTTGTATTGTATATAGTTTTCTAGATCTATAGCTTTGAGATATTACTTGATCTCACAAACTAGGTCTTCTTTTAATATCATGTCACAACCTGATTTTGGATTCCTCAACATTGGTTACTTACTTACCCTAAACAGAGAGTAGTACTTCAGTTTCCTTCATAGAAGAGAGCCACATATCCCACTTTAGAACATAGAACATAGGTAGATCCTCTATATCTTGGAATAAATGTAATGATCTTGTAAAATCCATAGAAACAAAACATTATACAATTAGATCAACATTGAATTGGGTATCATTCATAATGAGGATTCATGTGACCCTTCCATTCAGAGAAAATTGACACCACATAACTATAACACCTGATGATTATAAAAATAAATAAAATATAGAATATAATTCATGAAACACAGAGTATCTATAAAAAAATCCTTGATATTATAACAAAGATGTTAAACATAATTTTTTCACCCCTGTGTTTTGAATGTTAAAATATAGATACAAACAATTGCATTTAGTAAGACATTTCGAGTCTAATAGGATTAACTTAATTTTGTGGAATAATAACTTGACTATTATGAATATTAATGTACCAATATGAATAGTAATGTGACCCTTGTGAATATTAACCTTGCCCATTTAAGTATAAATAACATTTTAGCACTTTATAAATGATAAAAAATATATTAAAAATTAATAATCATGTGTCGGTATTTTTGTGAGTAATAAATATTTAACTACAATTTTATAATTAAAAAATCTATTTCAAAGAAATTTTATTTTCATAAAATATATTAATAAATAAATATTTTTGTGTCCTATTATTTCAATATAATTTAATAAGACCAAAGTTAATTTATGAATGTATTAAAAAATAAATTTTAAATTTCAATCAATATTTTCAAATAAATATTTATTTTATTTAAAAATAAAATAAAAATATTATAAAAATTATTTTGACAAAATTAATTACATTTTATAATTATGAACATAGAAAAATTTAAAAATTAATTTTTTTTTGGATTTTACTAATATACGTGATTTTTTGGGAATAATATAATGCTGTATTTTGTGGTATGAGTACATTAGAAGAAAAATACACTCTTCCATGATTTATTTATGATGTAAGAACAATTGGTTCGAATTACAATTCATTTATTACAATTTTTTCACAATTATCAAAAATATTTGTTGTCTTGAGAAAAATAATAAAATATTGAATAAGATATTCAAAAATCACCCATATCTACCACTATAAAAAGCACCCCTCACTCCCTCTTCTACTCACCTATCTAAGCCTTGAATCATCTTAATTTCCTACCCAAATACTCTTACCTAGTCTCTTCACATGTCTTGAAGCTCTTGTTCCTAACAAATGACCAAAACCTATTCCCTTAAAGGGGGTTCTCAAGTAGAATATTTCAAGAGGTAATGCCTCTTCCATTTTTCCTTTAATTTCATTTTCAATTTATATTATCTTCTTAACATTTCCACACCTCCAATTTTAAAATGACCATGATATATTCAGTATCATTTTTATACTATAATAATATCATGTTAAGGTAATGTCCATACTCAAAATACTATATATATATATAAGGAATCAACCTTAAAACATTACATAATCTTGAATTAAATGAATAATTCACATTAAGGATCTTTTAAGGTTTATAATTTTAGAGAGTTATACCATAACTATTACATTTCATAAAATTACAAAGTAGACATTTCTACCTAGTATCCATTTTTTCACAAAACACGAACTCTTGAAAAAACAAGTCATGTCTAGTTACATGTTTAAGACAGTATGAATTTTTCATGATCCCATCCTTGACCCTATTCCACACTATGTCCTGTGAAAAATATTTCAAAAACATGGGATGAGCATAAAAATATTACTAAGGGATACACAAAGAAGTAAAACTGTTAGTTTTTCAAAACAACTAGTAAAACATGAATACAATAACATAAGTAATAATTTTAACTATTATGAAGTAGTAAATACACATCACTGAATAAAATATAATTACATTCCCTTTTGTAACAAAAATATTACCATAAAACCCATATAAAGAACACATAACACATACAGGTATCTTGGGACATAAACATAATTAAATGGAATAACCATACAGTCGACTACCACACATATCACTAAATTGAATAGCCATACGACTGACTTCCATACCCAATGCATTGGAGGTTATAATGTAACAACCCGTTGTGGTATTCACGGTACCACCCATAATTTGGTTTATCACGTAACCACCCGTCAAATGTCCAAGTACCATTATAAAATCATAACACATAAAACAAATATAATGGAATGAAAACATTTCCACATTTCAATCACAATATATCACATAAATATATTGACATAACAAATCCATTGTAAAACTCATTTTCAATACCGAAATATATAAAAGAGTATATGATATTAATTTTTTTAAAAACATTATGGCTTGTTGAGGAATCCATAGATAAAATAATACTCACGGTGGTGGAAAAGGTCATTTTCACCACTTACGTTAAAAGAAACAATCATTTTTGTCATATTGTAAAACTATTTTTAGAAATAGATTCCCTTTGAAAAGTCAAGGGTGTTTATATAGTGTATAAAAGAAAGTCATGTATTAAAACAAAATATGCCTCAATTAAAGGAGATTGAGATGAAGTCCCTTACCTCATGTCTGACGTGACTCGATCATTCTTTGATCTCTTGAATAATAAAATAAAGTTAAGTTCTACTTTCTGAAGAACCTTTTTAATGTTCATTATTCCTTTTATATCACTTTTTAACATTTAATAAAAATTATGTAATCATTTAAGTTAATAACGTCCGTTTTGTCAATATTTGGTACTTGAGTAAAAAATGAACACCTTATATTTTCAAGTTGTCAATGTGGTCAATTTTCCATTATATCCAGAATTATATTCATGATTTAGATATCATATATGCCATATATATCTTGTATATACATGTATTTATAATAGTACATAACATTTGGAGGTAAGAAATGAAATGCACCGTTCATGGAGACGGTAAGCCGTACATACGCATGAACGCTACTTTAATTTATATTTCATGAGAGGTGTGAGTAATTTGTTAATAGTGGACACCTTTTATTAGGGAGAGGAGGGGCTCTTTAGGAATGTGTGAAAATATTATTTTATTATATAATGATATAAAGTTTCTAATGGCCCAAAAATCAATATATCCAAAGATAAGATGACTCATATATGAAATAAATTCATCCAACCGGAATTGGACATGTTTTGGATAATATTTTAATCATTATAATCTTATTTATATAAATAATTTATTAATGAGGTAAATACTGCATCATTATTGTGTCATAAATAATCAAATTTATTTAATGTTTAAACATTAAAAAAATACCATGATATTGGAAATCGTTTCAGCTTATCAATGAATATTTATAGTCAAAATGATAATTTATATAACACCATATAAAAATAAATTACTAAAATAGTTTTTTATGTCAATTTTATCTTTACATTAAATTAATTAATATAAAGTGTAATTGTCTTTCACAAGTGGCTCCATGGAGTCCCAAAATCGACCCAAGGATGCCCATTTTTGGCCACTACTCATCCAATATGTTTTGGAAATGTTTTAAGGTAATTTCGAATTATTATAATAATCTTTTAACCTTGAATTGCCTTATTTACCTTTAACTATGGTAAAAAAAGTCAAAAATTACTATCCACCAAAACACATTTCATTTTATTGAACCACATTTTATATCCTGATAACAACCATGTATGTCATATTTTCAAAATTCAATTCATAGAAGTGGAAAAATTTCATATAAATGAAAAAGTCAGTTGTTTAACTACCACTGAGTGGTTTCACTATTCATCAATAATTGATGTTTTTTAGAAAATATCAAAAATTCATCTTAATCTATATTTGATATTCCAAATTCAAAAATGATTTCTATTTTTCCATATTCAAAACATATAATTGTAATTAATTAATTTTAAAATTAATTCCCTTTATCAAAACAAATACCGGGTTTCTAATAAACAATAACTATCAAAATTTTGATAATTGTTTATGTCCAATTTTAATGTGAAATTAATTTCAATGACCAACATTGGATTAAATGGTAAAAATATATTTTAATTTCAATTTAAAACTAATTAACAAGATAATCTAACAATATAAATTAATTAGATTAAAAGGCACTTTTGAATTAAAATACAATATTTTTCACTATTCATTAAAAAATGAACTTTATCGGAAAAACTACAAAAATTTACACAAAGTAAAATTTGATGTCCCCATTCTAAAGAAGGATTTAATATACTCATATAGAATGTAATAATGTATCCAAAACTATATTTAACGAGGGTTCTCCATTAAAAGGGGGTAAATCGGCATTTTCATGTAAATTATACTTAAAATTAGATTTATTCACATTTTAAGCTTCTAACATTTATTGGATGAATGTAAATACATTTAACAAATATGTTTAATAATATTATAGTTATTTTTGTTCATTCCTGCCAATACAATGGCTAGGAGTTAACTACCATTTAAAATAATAATAATATATTATTAGTGTGCAACATAAGATTTCAATGAAACTCGTTGATGCATTTAGGGTACGCTATAGATAATAGCAACCCCTTTAATGTAAAATTATTATTTAATTCACAAATATTAAAAAATATAAAATATGTCTTATTTTTCATTTACCAGGGATGTTACATCCTTCCCCCCTTTTGGGAATTGGGTCCTCAGAATTTTTATTCACTTATCAAAATAGGTGGGGGTATTTATCCCTCATAGCATTTTCAGATTCCCATGTTGCCTCTTCAACTATGTGGTTTTTTCAAAAAACTTTTACTTGGTGAATTACGTTATCCCACAACACTTTCTCTCTATGCTCTATAATCTATACCGGTTGTTCTTCATAAGAGAGATTCACTTCAAACTGAACTTCCTCTGGGCTCAAAACATGAGATGGATCTGGTATTTACTTTTTCAACATCGAAACATTAATAACATTGTGTACTTGGGATAAACATAGAGGTAAAGCCACTCTGTATTCCACTAACCCAAATTTCTCCAAAATTTCATAAGGTCCGATGAACCTCGGACTTATCTTTCCCTTCTGACCAAAATGCATCACACTTTTCCGTAGAGAAACATTGAGAAAGACATGATCACCAACCTCAAAAGAAAGATCCTTCCTCTAGTTATAAACATTACTTTTATGTCTGCTTTAAGATATTCTGATGTGCTTTTGAATAATCTTATCATTCTCTGCCATCTCTTCTACCAATTCTGGACCCATCAACTTCCTCTATCCTACTTCATCCCAAAAGCTAGAGTTCGACAACGCTTTCCATATAATGCCTCAATTGGAGCCATCTGTATATGAGAATGATAACTATTATTATATGAAAATTAAAAAAAATAAAGATGTTGGTCTCAACTTCCCTAATAATCCATCATGAAAGCACATAACATATCCTCTAAGGTCTGAATTGTTCGTTTTGACTGCCCATATGATTGCGGATGAAAAACTATACTAAAATTTAATTCAGTTCCCAATGACTTCTGAAGGCCTTTCCAAAAGTTAGAAGTGAACCTGGGATCAAGATCAGATACAATGGAGAGGGGAACTCCATGAAACCTAGCTATCTCTTTAACATACAAATGAGAAAGTTGATCTAGAGACAAAGTATCTCGAATAGGAAGGAAATGAGTAGATATAGTTAATCGATCAAATATAACTAAGATTCTATTATTACCTCGAGATGTATTTGATAATCCCACAATGAAATCCATGGATATATTTTTCCATTTCCACTCTGGCACCGGTAGAGGCTGAAGCATCCCATTCGGTAACTTCCACTCTGCATTAACCTGCTGACAATTCAAACACTTCATAGTAAAATTAGCAATATATCTTTTCATTCCATCCCACCAGTAATACTCTCAAAGATCATTGTACATCTTAGTACTAACAGGATGAACTAAAAATGAAGAACTATGAGCTTCACATAACTACTCATTCTCCATCTGTGAATCACAAGGCACACATAATCTCTTTCCAAACCACAAAAACACTATCATTATCAATGTTAAATTCGGGCAACAAACACATCTAAACCAACTCTACCTTTTTCCGTAACTCACTGTCTTCTTTCTGCACTATCTTTATTCTATTTGATAAAGATGATCTCACTGACACCTGATACAAAACAAAATAATTTCCTGCACCAAAAACTTCTATTCCAAATATTATCAAATAAAAAACCAAAGGATCTCGTTTCAAACATAACATCGTTAACGAGACATTACTTTTTTGACTCAAAGCATCAGCCACTTTATTTGCTTTTCTCAGATGGTAATGGATAGTGAAATCACAATCCTTGATTAATTCCACCCATCTCCTATGTCTCATGTTCAATTCTTTCTGAGTGAGTATATATACTTTAAAGTTTTGTGGTCAGTATATATTTCACATTTTACTCCATTAAAATGTTGCCTCCAAATTTTTAAAGCAAAAACAACAACAACTAATTCCAAATAATGTGTAGGTTAATTTAACTCATAACGTTTCAACTAACGTGAATCATAAGCAACTACCTGATCATTATGCATTAGGAAACAACCCAGTCCTTTTAATGAAGCATCACTATAGATAACAAACTCACCATTTCTGGATGGCACTACCAAAACTGGATCATTCACCAATCATCTTTTCAATTCCTGAAAACAATAATCACATTCTTTTGTCCAGATGAACTTAACACCTTTTCCAGTTTACTTAGTCATTGTACAAGATAACCGTGAAACATTTTCTACAAACCTCCAGTAATAACCTACCAATCCCAGAAAAATACGAATCTTGGTTATATTTTTGGGTCTTGGCCATTCTTCAACAACTTTTATTTTAGCAGGATCAACAATTATTCCATTTTTTTTAAACAATGTGGCCATGGAATAAAATTTGTTGTAACCAAAACTCACACTTACTGAATTTCCCATAAAGTTTCTTTTATTTTAAGGTTTTCAAGATGACCCTTAAATGACTTTCATGCTCCTCTTTACATTTTGAATAAACCAAAATATCTTTAATAAACACAACCACCATTTATCACCTGATTCAACTGAGCCATCACTGCAGTAAACTGCTCAATTCTAATTCCAACACTCTCTGGTTTCTGGTTTAGAAGGCCATTCTCCTCTGTATACCATCCCATAAAAGATTCTCTCTTTCCTATATGAAAAAATCATTCTTAATAAATATATATTTTAGACGAAGCAACATTGTAATCTCTAAATGCTATATGATTTAAATATTATAATAAATTACTTTATGAACATTTATTTAACAATACCCTAACTCCTAAAGTTCTCTAAACGACCTCTAATACCAATATATAAGGACCGACCGTAAAACATTACTTAATCTTGAATTAAATGAATAATTACCATTGAGGATCTTTTCAGGTTTAAATTTTTAGAGAGTTATACCATTACTATTACATTTCAAAAAAATTCAAACTAGACACTTCTACCTAGTATCCATTTTTTTCACAAAACATTAACTCTTGAAAAAAAGATTCATGTCTAGTTACATGTTTAAGACATAATGAATTTTCCTTGATCCTATCCTTGAACCTATTCCACATTATGTCCTGTGAAAAAAATTTCAAAAACATGGGATTATCATAAAAACCATAGTAAGGGATACAATAAGAAGTAAAACTGTTAGTTTTTCAAAATAACATGTAAACCATGAATACATTAACATAAGTAATACATTTCACCTTTATGAAGTAGTAAATAAACTTCACTGAATAAAAGACCATTACATACCCTTTTGTAACAAAAATATTACCCTAAAACCCAAATAAATAACACATAACATATAATGGTAACTTGGTACATAAACATACTTAAATGGAATTACCATACTATTGACTTCCACACTTATCACTAAATGGTATAGCCATTCGGCCAATATCCATACCCATAGAATTGGAGGTAATAATGTTACCACCCATCCCAGAATTCACGGCACCAACCATCATTTAGTTTATCATGTAACCACCCATCAAATTTCCAAGTACCATTATAAAATGATAAGACATAAAACAAATATTAATGAAAGAAAACATTTCCACATTTCAATAAAAATATATCACTTAAATATATTGACATAACAATTCCATTATAAAAACCATTTTAAATAACAAAATAAATAAAAGATTATATGGAATTTATTTTCTTTTAAAAACATTACGGCTTGTTGAGGAAGCCAAAGATAAACTAATAGTTGCGGCAACAAAAAAAGTCATTGTCACCGCTTACGTTAAAAAAACAATCATTTTTTTCATTTAGTAAAAATCATTGGAGAAAAATATTCCTTTTGAAAAGCCATAGGTGTTTATATAGTGTGTAAAAGAAAGTCGTGTATTAAAACAAAATATACCTCAATGAAAGGAGATTGAGACGAAGTCCCTTACCTCATGTCCGGCTTGACTCGATCGTTCTTTAATATCCTGAATAATACACTAAAGATAATTTCTACTTTCTTAAGAACCGTTTTCAAGTTTATTATTCCTTTTATTCCACTTATTACCATGTTATAGAAATATGTAATCATTTATGTTAATAACGTTGATTTTTTCGATATTTGGTACTTAGGTCAAAAATGAATACCTTATATTTGAAAGTTTTCCATGTGGTCAACAGTCCATTATATCCGTAATTATATTCATGATTTAGATATCATATATTTCATATATATACAGTATATACATGTATTTATAATAGTATATAACATTTGGAGGTAAGAAATGAAATGCACCGTTCATGGAGACGGTATGCCGTGCGTACGCATGAATGCTACTTTCATTTCTATTTATTATTTTAATGGAATTAGATCATAATGATACATAGTTATATTATAATTCTTGTATAATATCATATATAATATCATTAACTCTATCCTTTATACATCCCACATAAGGCATTAACGAATCATATCACTTTGAGGGGGCGGTTGTCCGCACTTCCTCAAATTAGATTATCGTATTTACCCACTATGGAAACCATAAAGGCTTGATATAATTGGGAAGTACAGAAGAATAAGGAAATCATAATCAAAATATATATCATATATAAATACAGTCCCATCATAATGGCCACCACAAGAGGCTGTAAGAGGTAATTGAACAATCATCATTTCGTGAGGCGTTAGTTTTACATCCACAGAAACATTATGTTATTCATCCACTAGATGGAAGTGTGTGTAAGTGTAGTTCGAATCCCTATCATAACAAAATCCTAGTATATTGAGTATACTGGTGTTGTTAAAAAATAAAGTAATAAATAGAGTATATGGGTTGGATAAGTAAAATAAAAGAAAACAATTTAAGAGAAATCGTTACCTTTAATTTGGGTAACTCCCTTTAGTTTGAACAAAATGACTACTTGAAGTTCCATATGACTAAGGAAAGGCTTTTATAAGTAGTATAGGGATGTAGGGAATTAATTGGGCAGAATTTGGACAATAAAAATGGATTTAGAGGTGTTATTAATTGGTTAGATGTGGACAATTTTTATAAGGGAGAGGAGGGTCTCTTTAGGAATGTGTGAAAATATTATTTTATTATATAATGATATATGGTTTCTAATCGTCCAAAAATAAATATAGACAAATATAAGATGACTAATATATGAAATAAAATCATCCAATTAGAATTGGACATGTTTTGGATGATATTTTAATCATTATAATCTTAGTTATTTAAATCAATTATTAATGTGGTAAATACTACATCATTATTGTCTCATTAATAATTTAATTTATATGATGTCTAAAAATTATAAAAAAAATACCATGATATAGGAACTGTTTCTAGATTTCCATTTAATATTTATAGTCTAAATGATAATTTATATTAAACCATATAAAAATTAATTACAAAAAGATTTTTTTAATGTCACTTTTGACTTTACATGAAATTAATTAATCTAAAGTGTCATTATCATTCATAAGTGGCTAAATGGGGTCCCAAAATCGACCCAAGGATTCCCATTGTCGACCAATACTCATAAAATAAGGGTTGGACATGTGTTAAGGTAATTTTGAATTATTATAATATTTTTTTAACCTTAAATTACCTTATTTACCATTAACCGCGGTAAATAAAATTCAAAAGTTTCTATTCACCAAAAATATTTACATCTTGTTGAACAAAATATTACTTCTTGATAACAACCATGTATTTCATATTTTTTAAATACAATTCACAAAAGTGGTAAAATATCATTTAAATGAAAATGTCAGTTTTTTAACTACCACTAAGTGGTTTCAATATTCATCAAAAATTGATGTTTTTCCAAAAAATACCAAAACATAATCCTAAGATATATTTGATATTCCAAATTCAAAAATTATATCTATTTTTACAAATTAAAAACATAGAAGTGGCATTAATTAATTTTAAATTTAATTCCCGTTATCAAAACAAATAGCGTGTTTTTAAGAAACAATAACTATCCAAAGATTGATACTTGTTTATGTCCAATTTCAAAGTGAAATTAATTCCAATGACCAAAATTGTATTAAATGGTAAAAATATATATTAATTTCACTTTAAAACCAATTAAAATATAACCTAACCATATAAATAAATTATATCAAACGGACCTTTTGAATTAAAATACAATATTTTTCACTATTCATTAAAAAATGAACTTTATCGGAAAAATTCCAAAAATGTACACAAAGTAAATTTTGATATAACCATTATAAAGAATGATTTTATATGGTAATATAGAATGTATTAAAGTAACCAATACTATATTTATAGAGGGTTCACCATTAAAAGGCGGTAAATTGGCCTTTAAATGTAAATTATGCTTAAAATTAGATTTATTCACATTTTAAGCCTCTAAAATTTATTGGATGAATGTAAATACATTTAAAAAAAATTCATAATAATATTATAGTTAGTTCAGTTCATTCCCGCCAATACAAAAGATAGGAGTTAACTACCATTTAAAATAATAATATTATATTATTAGTGTGCAACATAAGAATTTAAAGAAAGCCGTTGTTGCATATCGGGTACGCTATCGAATATAGAAACCCCTTTAAGGTAAAATTAATATTTAATTCACAAATATTAATATATATGAAATATATCTTATTTTTAATTACCTAGTATGTTACAATATATATCTCTCTATATCTTTTATTTTAAAAACAAAATCATCATTTGGGAGATGCTTATTTACAACCTTCGTGGACGGCGAATCTTCGTTCTTAAATTTCCCCTTAAAATCTATTCATAAAACTATTTATGTCATTTAACTAGAATATAATATATTTATTATAACATTTTAATTATTTTGGAACCAATATATATACATAATACTAATTCATATGATAAAAATTGTTCGTAGTAATTAAAATATCATGAAAATAAACATATTGATTATCACTAATGTGCTATCTAAAAACTCATCCTCATAAAATATAACAAAAAGAAATATATCACCATTAAATATTTTTAATTTTTATTCATATCATATAAATCAAATATGATGAATTATAGAAATTCCACATGAAGTTCTATACTCATATACAAGTATACCGATCATGAAAACCACATAATAGAACACACCCAAGAAATAAAATTGTATCATATAACTAATCAAAAATACCATTAATTATGTTTATAAAAATGATAATAAATATAATACCTACAGATAATATAATTAATTTACTAATTTATGGATTTTATTTTATTAAACCAGACATTAAGTTCAAGAGAAGAATATATTCGGAGATAAGGTATGGGTTTTTCCTTCACACATCCATTTTTGTAAGTTATTCCTTATTGGACACTATATCTTATGTATGGTGTATGTATAAAATGAATTTATATATTATTTAATTAATATCTTTATTTTCATGGTATTAAATGTGTCACTTTATGATTATTAATTTTGGGGTATATGATTCGATTGATTACAAACTAGTGTGGGTTTTCTGCCCGAACCCTTATTTTTTTGGGTTACAACTTTTCTTTCTTAATCACAATTAAATTAATAATTAATAATTTTTACTACATATAAATTAATAATCAATGTTATATATATGTTTACCAATCAGAATTCTTATTTCTATTATACAGATTTAATTTGTTATAAAGATCTTTCTCAATTATTCCCGATAAACAAGCCTGGTTCAGGGGAACTTCACAAATTCTTACAATTTTTCTAGTGCACTCTATAATCTGTTATAAGACACTAATATTTATATAAAACCACTCATTTCATCATTTAAAATCGTCCTTAGTTCATTTTATGTTTTATGCAATTAATTTTCTAGAAGATCAATTCTATTTAAAGAAAAGGTGTATTTCTATCAAAAATTCCTCAATGATTTTATTAGAGTATTGTTATCTATTTCAGAACCTCTGATGAATTCTATGTATTATTGAGGTAAATATATTATTATGGTCATATATAATATTGTACTAAAGGTACTATGATCATTTTTATTGTGTATGTTCTATCTCGATACCATTCACCATACTAATCAGAATGGTTATTGTTCATGTATAGTGATTGGATATTGATATTTCATATGGTCATGTTGATTAAATTTATCCACGCTCATATTAGGAATGATTTGAAATTAACAAGGTATGTGTGTTTCCCCATATATCCCCTCTATGAATCAGTAGGTACCATTCCCTAAAACAGAATTGGGTTTGGATGAGGCCTTAACTAGTATTTTCATAGATATTGGATGAGGCCTTGAGAATACGTTTCAAATGTCTAAACTTATGAATTCCTTCATTATGTTATTATAAATCGATAAGCCATGTCATTATTCAAATATTAGAAATTAATTGGTTAAGTTTAATTCTCTTATAATCATTTATATGGACTTATTTAATCATCTTTCATCCATTCCATATTATGATTGAGTATATTTTTAAAGGAATGTGTTTTTAGTGTTCAACATGCCAAGTGTTTATTTTTATGAATACTTCCATTGTATTACATACCCTCACTAAGCATCTAAGATCACCCCATTTATATATATTTTTTACCTATGCTTTGAATATGAATATTATGAATTACTTGAAGGGATAATCTATGAGTCATAGATGATTCAAATGGAATTTTTATTATGTATTGTATTTCACGTTGAATTGTTGAACAAAAGTGTGTATCATGTCTTAAAAGTATACTAATCTATTCGATCCATTGGGATAAAACATTATTGTAATAATGCCAATGTAATACATTAATTCACTTGTTGTAGGAAACTCGGGTTAGGGAATTACATTTGGAATCATAGGATGTTTAGTAGAATCCTTGGAAACTAGATTAAGAAAATCTAGATTAGGGATCAAAATCCTAATATAGTCATTATGGATAATCATAAAATAACTTCCTATAATTTTTTATTGGAATAGATTATGTTTATTTTCCATGAAAATATATCCTTGTCAAGATACTAGGTAACCTCTTGAACCAGATAACCACAAAGACGGTGGCGGGACTAGTCGTCACATGACCTCAAGCACGCCTCCCTGTATGCCAGAGGCTACAGACTAGCAATGAGGGTGTATTTATGGTTAGTGGGGAGACTGTACCCTCTTATTAGAATTGTGAAGCATTATAATAGAGTAAATATAAATCAACAACAGAAAAGTACATAGCTATAATAAAGCAGTGGATGACATATTTCCTATAAATGAACAGAAGTTGCTAATTCCATTTTATACTATGGATGAATGTATGACATTGTATTGATACATTATGGAAAATAGTAAATAGTACCACATGATTTTCAATATAATATAATGTAAGAATCCAGTAAATAAATGAACTAAAATGTCACGACCCGTCCTCGGGGCCCGTGCCGTGACTACCCCAAGCCCGCCTTCCATAGGCCAGGGGCTGGCGACTAGCACCAAAGGCGTAAAATCCCGTTAACTGGGAAGGCATTGCCTTTATAAGTAACAACCACCACAGAGTCAGCAAGCGGAAAGTAACTACAAGTGCAGAAAAGTAAATGGGCCAGAATACAAACCCAAACTGAAAGTAAAGTACAACTCAAAAAGGGAAAAACAGCAACTGAAAAGTAAAGCCGCTACTCCGAGCTGTCCACTGGAAATCCCACCTGAAGGGTGAGTACAGATAGCTCCTCTGCTCCACGGGTCCCGCCGTCCGCTCCGTGCACATCCCGCCCAGTGGTCCACCCCCGGGTACCGTCCCGCTCTACAAGCCTCAGCTAAGTCAACGCTGTCCGTCGTCTGCAACCAACACAACGTAGTGCGGGCGAAGCCCGTGCAGGGGTGAGTATAAGCTACTCAGTAGGGACCCCGAGACCCCTGATGGTCTCTCAAATCCACAAAGGATAAACCACGAAGAAAAGGTAACAATCACGAAGTAACAACTGACACTGCTTAGGTATATGCCCATACATATACCTAAGTCATCAATTTCCGTTCGGCTCCAACACCGAGCCCAAGAACAACCCAATCCACAAAGAAGAGTAAACGGTAAATCCACACAGGATAACAGTACAAATTCACACAGTTTATAACAAGTTTATGAAATCAACGGATAACTATTACCCAGGTATATGCCCATACATATACCTAAGTTATCAAGCAACCCATCTCAATCATGAGGAAACACAAAGATCATTGACTCAGCTCAAACCAGGATTTTCATTAACGAAACCGTAACTGCTGAAGAGCTCCGTCTCTAGAGTGTACAGTGGTCATGTCACGACTCCGAGGCCGCCGCTCACTAACCTAAGACTGCTGAGGTACTCCTCCTGTCGAGTACTGCGGGTTTGCGGCCAACTACCGGGCGCTCCGTCCGCTGAGGGTCTGTCGCCAAATACCGGGCGCTCACCCAAATAGCCTACTGAGGTACTCCTCCTGTCGAGTACCGCGGGTTTGCTGCCAACTACCAGGCGCTCCGTCCTCCGTGGGTCTGCCGCC
This sequence comes from Viscum album, assembly GCA_963277665.1. NCBI lineage: Eukaryota > Viridiplantae > Streptophyta > Magnoliopsida > Santalales > Viscaceae > Viscum > Viscum album. Next base: position 48,895,418 of record OY728148.1, read on the forward strand.
AAATACCGGGCGCTCCGTCCACTGGGCTAGTCGACTCACTCCAAGTCGAGTCGGTCAAGCAGTCGTCAGGTCTCAGCCGGCTACACGGTCTCCGTACTCCGCACGCACGTCTCCACCGTCGCGGGTCTGTCGCTACAACCAAGCGCACACACTCCGTAGAGTATCGCGGGTCCGCCGCTACAACCAAGCGCTCCACCGTCAAGGGTCTGCTGCTGCATCCAAGCGCACCACCACTGTCAAGTACCACGGGTCCGCCGCTACACCCAAGCGCTCCATCGCCCAAGGTAAACAGAAGATTCAGCTCACACAGGTTCGGTAGCACTGCTCGCGTAGGATCGCTGAGTGCTATAGTCGTCGTCGTCGAATCCACACAGGATCTCTGTACTGTCGTCGTCGAAGTCACAGTAGCCGTCGAAGCAGTAGAACAGTCGCAGCCAGCACTAGGGTTCCCGCACAAGCAAGCTCGTTCGGAGGGTCCACTCCACGAGCCGAGAGGCTGATACATCAACTGTCACAACGACCAGAGTTGATGTATCCAAAAGTTCCGTATCGTCAACAGGAACTCAACGCAACATACGGCGCGTCGATCGGACGCCCGGTCTGAGAGTTATTGGCATTTTCGTCTCCGGGGCCCGGTTGGTTTTTAAGGCAAAACCAACCCGACCGTACTCCACCTGCATCCAAACCTCGGGCGGAGTATGCCAAAAGATCCGTCTCACTAAGAGGAACACTACGCGACTGACGGCACGTCAATCGGACGTCCGTAGCTCAAGATATGAGCGTTTCCGCTCCGAAGGTCCTGTTGGTTTCGTGAACGAACCAACCCGGCCGAACTCAAAGTAACCCGAAACCTTGAGTACGATATACCGAAACGACCGTCTCGATCCAAGGATCGCGTTGCCGCTGACGGTTCGTCGATCGGAGGTCCGAGGATCAAGTTATGAGCGAAAAACCAAAACTGGTCCGAAACGGGGGGTCCGGGTCCGGGCCGACCCGGCCCGACCCCCCCCTGGGCGGCGCGGTGGCCGGCGGCGGCGGCCGGCGGCGGCGGACGGCGGCGGCGCTGCGGCCGGCGGCGGCGCGGCGGCGGGCCGCGGTGGCGGCGGCGGCGGGCCGCGGTGGCGGCGGCGGCGGGCCGCGGCGGCGGCGCTTGGCGCCGCACGGGGTGGCAGCACGCGGGGCTCAGCCCCGCGGTTCCTTCAAAAAAAAAACGGCGCGGCAACTGCCGCGCCCCTGTTTGAAACCGCCCCACGAGGGGCCGGTTTATTTAAGAGAGCCAGGGGGGCCGGCTGCCCCCCTCCTTCAAGAACCGCCCCCCCTTTAAGAGGGGGGTTTTTAAGGGAAAGCCGGGGAATTAATTTCCCCGGTTTTTAAGTTATCCGGCCGGGGGTTTAATCCCCCGGTTTTATGACATCCGGCCGGCCCGCTGGCCGGCCGGTTTTTACCAACGGGACCGAAAATTCCGGTCCCGCCCTCGACTTCCGACGCCGGCGGCCCGGCCGCCGGTCTTTCCTTCCGTCGCGGCCCGGAACCGGTCGCGGTCTCCTCGTCCCGCCGCGGCCCGGAACCGGCCGCGGTCTTCTCGTCTCGCCGCGGCCCGGAACCGGCCGCGGTCTTCTCGTCCCGCCGCGGCCCGGAACCGGCCGCGGTCTTCTCGTCCCGCCGCGGCCCGGAACCGGCCGCGGTGTTTGTCGTCCGGCGCGGTGCAACGGCACCGCGCCCCTTTCGCCGTGCCATGAATCCTTCCAACGCGGCGCGACGGCGTCGCGTTCTTGAAGACTCTCCTCGGCGAAGCGCGACGGCGTTGCATAAAAATAAATGAACGATCATCCGCGTGGTGCGACGGCACCACACTACTTGCTTCCACCCGCATAAACAAACATGAACGATGGAGGGGGGAATTCGGCCGTGTTCGTGCGGTCCGCCCCCCCCCCCCCCTCACGTTAAATTAAAAACGCAACTTAAAATAAATCATGTTACACGTTAGTCTTGATAGATTCACGATCAAGAATAAATTAAGGAAACCAAAAGAAAACGACAACCCCTACCTCGGGTTTAAGATTGAAGATTCGTCTACGCTCCGCGGAAGACGGCGTCGCGGAGGTCGGGCGTCGCGGTCGTCGTTCGTCAAAACCGTTGACGAAGAGATATGCCCGAAGAGACACGTCGTTGGCGGATCTTCGTTTGCCGACGAAGAAGGCCCGAGGAGGAAGGTGCGGTGTTCTCTCTCGTTGACACCGAAGACGAAGAAGAGCGGAGCGGCGTTCTTCGTCGGAACTTGAGCGTTCTACGTCAAGTCTTGAGGAAAGTCAAATAAAAAGGAAACAACGAACTCAAGAACCCTTACCTCGATAGTCGCACGTTGACGGAGTCGTGGAATATCGGTGTCGATTCCTTGACGTCGGAGGAAGAGTCGTTGTCGATGGCGTTCGTCGCGGAAAACCATCACGGAAAAGATGATGCGGAAAAAGAACGTCACGTCGTGGATGGATCGTGTTCTTCGGGGGAGAAGTTCTTCGTTGAAGAACGACGTTCTTCGCGTTCTTCGTTCTTCGAAGGTTCTTCGTCCAGGTTGAAGAAGAAGAAGGAAATCTCCCAAAAGCTCTCAAGCGCATAATAACCAGAGGTTAAGCGTTGGTCTTATTTTATTAATACGCCAACGAATTTGAAAAAAAAGATTAAGAAACGATCCATCAATTCGTTGAATTAATTCAACGAAAGAAACGACCCATTTAATTCACGAAAGAAACAGCCCATTTAATTCACGAAATAAACCGCCCAATTAAATGGTCTGTTAAGAATTTAGAAAACGCGTCGGTTGACTTTCATTAAGACGGGTTTTCACGGATGCGTTTCTTAACGGAAAGAAACGGCGGGGCTCGTGCGGGCCCCACCTCACAAATATCCTACCAAGGGGTAGAATATTTCTGGATAGCATCCTATCCAGTTCAACTCAGTTCAATCCGCCTTTAAGTGGCTTCCAAGTGGCTTAAGCGAAATAAAATAAAGTTGTCGCAAAATCATTTTATTTCTTAACCTTAAGCCCGAAAATTAAAAACCACACTCGAGCAAACGCAACTCCGGAAGAGGCGTTTCTAAGCGAATACCGGCGCTGCGATTTCATCGGTGCCCTCAGAATTCGATTCCGGGCACCGGTTCAAAAGTTAGAAAAACCCGCTCGTCCGTTCACTGAACGTACCCGAGCCAAAACTTCGGAAAATGATTCCGGGCACACCGGGCCTCGGAATCAGGTGCCGTCAGAAACTGCGTTCTTGTAAAATTCCAAAGAAAATTAATAAAAAAAAATTCCTTGAAATTTACGGGTCTTTACATTACTCCCACCACAGGGCTTTATGTCCCCGTAAAGCTTCACCACAAACTTAGGGAAACAAAGCGGTACTGAGCACGCATCTGAGCCTTCCGCTCCCATGTGCTCACCTGGAGGTTCCCGCGCTGCCAAAGAAAGTGCACAAGAGGAATCGACCATCCTCCTAGGATCTGTTCCTGTCGATCCTCGATCCCCACAGGGACCTCCGTATAAGACACTCATCGCCACCGTCTAGCTCCTCATGGTCGATGATATGCGAAGGGGGGTCGAGCACGTATCTCCTCAGCTGGGATACGTGGAAGACGTCGTGCACCCGGTGCAACTGAGGTGGCAGAGCCAGGCGATAAGCCACCTTGCCAACCCTGCTGAGGACCTGGAAAGGCCCGATGAAGCGGGGAGACAACTTGCCGCCTCGGCCAAATCTCCGAATACCACGTCGAGGTGTGACCCGCAAGAAGACGTGGCCACCATCCTCGAACTCTAGTGGCCCCCGCCTCCTGTCAGCGTATGACTTCTGCCGGCTCTGTGTTGTCCTCATCCGCTCCTGGATGATATGGACCTCCTCCGACGTGGCCCGGACCATTTCTGGTCCCACAAGAGCTGCAAGATTTCTTCTTTGCCGATAAGAGAAACCTGGTCTCATCCCCAGGATGAACCACATTCTTTGCCTAAAACAGTCAATCCTAACATGGATGATACTAATCCATACCAAGGATGACGTCGTAAGGCCTCGACGCTACTACTAAGAGATCCAACTGTTACTCTCGCCTCCAAGGGTTGAGTCACACTGTCGGCATCAGTGTGTGGTAACCGGTCTCCTCCAGTAGATGTCTCACAAGTGAGGGTCAAGCCAACAGTCAACTGGAACCTCTTAGTAACATCACAAAAGAGGACAGGAAAGAAAACATCACAAAAGTAAGCGTCTTTTATTATTGCAGATCATAATACAAAGATGCTACACAAAAACAACATCAACATGGAACTAGAAGTACAAGAGATGTATCCACTAGTTTCGCTCCTGTCCACCTGCTTTACTGTTGCTCAAGTATTTATCGCTGCCTCAACCTCGGTGGCTCCCCCCCCCCCAAGCCTGCGGATCGAGGAGTCGGACAGTCACGTGCCAGGTGACCCTTTCCGCGGCATGAGTAACACAACCTGGTCCTTGCACGACTAGCTCTGTTCCCACTCCGGGTGCCCTGCACCACCGGTCCTAAAACCCGAGATCGCCCATCTGCTGGTCTGGTCCTCCTGGACCTCTGCATCATCTGTCTACTGCCCACAGATGACTCGGCTTCTGATCGAAAAACACGCGGCAAAGGCAGAAACTCCTGTACACGCTCGGGGTGTAGAGATACTGGCACAAACTCCACCCTGAAGAAGGTCTCGAAGTCTTCCCATGCGAAGTCCATCTCATCGCAAAACTGAAACAAGTGGCTCCACCACCTACCTGCTGCTGCCTGAAGGAGGCTGGTAGCAAAGATCACCATGAAGTCTGCCGGCGTCCCCACTAGCCTGAAGACTCTCACCACAGCCTCCAGCCAAAACTCAGCCGCCTGCGGGTCCGTCTCTCCCCGGAACCTGGGTGGCCTCTGGCGCTGGAACTCGTGCAGCGCGCTCAAGCGTCGTGCATCGCCTACTGCTGGGGCTGGTGGCATCGGTGGCCCAACGTATGGTAGTACCGCTGGTGCCTCCGCTGGTGCCTCAACTGCAAGAGGGCCCTGTACCGAAGCCTCGTCGCTCGACAGACTGCCAGCACGCTCATCCCTCCGGGCTCTAGCTGGTCGTCTGAGAAAAGACATCCAGAAAGAAACAACGTAACACGATCAAACGATTATACCTGGTGAGCTGACCTGGTTTGAGCTGTTTTAAGGGGGAAAACTTTTGTAAACACACACGCAATCAGTGTTTTCGTGCACAAAGTCGGAAATCAGTTGTCAGGGTCCTGGTGTATGGATACGTCGGCCGTCCGCACCAACACTGGACTCCCTGAACTGAAAACCACACTCGGTACCCTTAACATTATTGCTTCACAGAAAGAAAGATCAGAGTTATAAGTTCTGCGGTAGAACCGAACGCCTCTGATACCAATTTGTCACGACCCGTCCTCGGGGCCCGTGCCGTGACTACCCCAAGCCCGCCTTCCATAGGCCAGGGGCTGGCGACTAGCACCAAAGGCGTAAAATCCCGTTAACTGGGAAGGCATTGCCTTTATAAGTAACAACCACCACAGAGTCAGCAAGCGGAAAGTAACTACAAGTGCAGAAAAGTAAATGGGCCAGAATACAAACCCAAACTGAAAGTAAAGTACAACTCAAAAAGGGAAAAACAGCAACTGAAAAGTAAAGCCGCTACTCCGAGCTGTCCACTGGAAATCCCACCTGAAGGGTGAGTACAGATAGCTCCTCTGCTCCACGGGTCCCGCCGTCTGCTCCGTGCACGTCCCGCCCAGTGGTCCACCCCCGGGTACCGTCCCGCTCTACAAGCCTCAGCTAAGTCAACGTTGTCCGTCGTCTGCAACCAACACAACGTAGTGCGGGCGAAGCCCGTGCAGGGGTGAGTATAAGCTACTCAGTAGGGACCCCGAGACCCCTGAAGGTCTCTCAAATCCACAAAGGATAAACCACGAAGAAAAGGTAACAATCACGAAGTAACAACTGACACTGCTTAGGTATATGCCCATACATATACCTAAGTCATCAATTTCCGTTCGGCTCCAACACCGAGCCCAAGAACAACCCAATCCACAAAGAAGAGTAAACGGTAAATCCACACAGGATAACAGTACAAATTCACACAGTTTATAACAAGTTTATGAAATCAACGGATAACTATTACCCAGGTATATGCCCATACATATACCTAAGTTATCAAGCAACCCATCTCAATCATGAGAAAACACAAAGATCATTGACTCAGCTCAAACCAGGATTTTCATTAACGAAACCGTAACTGCTGAAGAGCTCCGTCTCTAGAGTGTACAGTGGTCATGTCACGACTCCGAGGCCGCCGCTCACTAACCTAAGACTGCTGAGGTACTCCTCCTGTCGAGTACTGCGGGTTTGCGGCCAACTACCGGGCGCTCCGTCCGCTGAGGGTCTGTCGCCAAATACCGGGCGCTCACCCAAATAGCCTACTGAGGTACTCCTCCTGTCGAGTACCGCGGGTTTTCTGCCAACTACCAGGCGCTCCGTCCGCCGTGGGTCTGCCGCCAAATACCGGGCGCTCCGTCCACTGGGCTAGTCGACTCACTCCAAGTCGAGTCGGTCAAGCAGTCGTCAGGTCTCAGCCGGCTACACGGTCTCCGTACTCCGCACGCACGTCTCCACCGTCGCGGGTCTGTCGCTACAACCAAGCGCACACACTCCGTAGAGTATCGCGGGTCCGCCGCTACAACCAAGCGCTCCACCGTCAAGGGTCTGCTGCTGCATCCAAGCGCACCACCACTGTCAAGTACCACGGGTCCGCCGCTACACCCAAGCGCTCCATCGCCCAAGGTAAACAGAAGATTCAGCTCACACAGGTTCGGTAGCACTGCTCGCGTAGGATCGCTGAGTGCTGTAGTCGTCGTCGTCGAATCCACACAGGATCTCTGTACTGTCGTCGTCGAAGTCACAGTAGCCGTCGAAGCAGTAGAACAGTCGCAGCCAGCACTAGGGTTCCCGCACAAGCAAGCTCGTTCGGAGGGTCCACTCCACGAGCCGAGAGGCTGATACATCAACTGTCACAACGACCAGAGTTGATGTATCCAAAAGTTCCGTATCGTCAACAGGAACTCAACGCAACAGACGGCGCGTCGATCGGACGCCCGGTCTGAGAGTTATTGGCATTTTCGTCTCCGGGGCCCGGTTGGTTTTTAAGGCAAAACCAACCCGACCGTACTCCACCTGCATCCAAACCTCGGGCGGAGTATGCCAAAAGATCCGTCTCACTAAGAGGAACACTACGCGACTGACGGCACGTCAATCGGACGTCCGTAGCTCAAGATATGAGCGTTTCCGCTCCGAAGGTTCGGTTGGTTTCGTGAACGAACCAACCCGGCCGAACTCAAAGTAACCCGAAACCTTGAGTGCGATATACCGAAACGACCGTCTCGATCCAAGGATCGCGTTGCCGCTGACAGTTCGTCGATCGGAGGTCCGAGGATCAAGTTATGAGCGAAAAACCAAAACTGGTCCGGAACGGGGGGTCCGGGTCCGGGCCGACCCGGCCCGACCCCCCCTGGGCGGCGCGGTGGCCGGCGGCCGGCGGCGGCGCGGCGGCGGGCCGGCGGCGGCGCGGCGGCGGGCCGCGGTGGCGGCGGCGGCGGGCCGCGGTGGCGGCGGCGGCGGGCCGCGGCGGCGGCGCTTGGCGCCGCACGGGGTGGCAGCACGCGGGGCTCAGCCCCGCGGTTCCTTCAAAAAAAAAAAAACGGCGCGGCAACTGCCGCGCCCCTGTTTGAAACCGCCCCACGAGGGGCCGGTTTATTTAAGAGAGCCTGGGGGGCCGGCTGCCCCCCTCCTTCAAGAACCGCCCCCCCTTTAAGAGGGGGGTTTTTAAGGGAAAGCCGGGGAATTAATTTCCCCGGTTTTTAAGTTATCCGGCCGGGGGTTTAATCCCCCGGTTTTATGACATCCGGCCGGCCCGCTGGCCGGCCGGTTTTTACCAACGGGACCGGAAATTCCGGTCCCGCCCTCGACTTCCGACGCCGGCGGCCCGGCCGCCGGTCTTTCCTTCCGCCGCGGCCCGGAACCGGCCGCGGTCTCCTCGTCCCGCCGCGGCCCGGAACCGGCCGCGGTCTTCTCGTCTCGCCGCGGCCCGGAACCGGCTGCGGTCTTCTCGTCCCGCCGCGGCCCGGAACCGGCCGCGGTCTTCTCGTCCCGCCGCGGCCCAGAACCGGCCGCGGTGTTTGTCGTCCGGCGCGGTGCGACTGCACCGCGCCCCTTTCGCCGTTCCATGAATCCTTCCAACGCGGCGCGACGGCGTCGCGTTCTTGAAGACTCTCCTTGGCGAAGCGCGACGGCGTTGCATAAAAATAAATGAACGATCATCCGCATGGTGCGACGGCACCACGCTACTTGCTTCCACCCGCATAAACAAACATGAACGATGGAGGGGGGAATTCGGCCGTGTTCGTGCGGTCCGCCCCCCCCCCCCTCACGTTAAATTAAAAACGCAACTTAAAATAAATCAAGTTACACGTTAGTCTTGATAGATTCACGATCAAGAATAAATTAAGGAAACCAAAAGAAAACGACAACCCCTACCTCGGGTTTAAGATTGAAGATTCGTCTACGCTCCGCGGAAGACGGCGTCGCGGAGGTCGGGCGTCGCGGTCGTCGTTCGTCAAAACCGTTGACGAAGAGATATGCCCGAAGAGACACGTCGTTGGCGGATCTTCGTTTGCCGACGAAGAAGGCCCGAGGAGGAAGGTGCTGTGTTCTCTCTCGTTGACACCGAAGACGAAGAAGAGCGGAGCGGCGTTCTTCGTCGGAACTTGAGCGTTCTACGTCAAGTCTTGAGGAAAGTCAAATAAAAAGGAAACAACGAACTCAAGAACCCTTACCTCGATAGTCGCACGTTGACGGAGTCGTGGAATATCGGTGTCGATTCCTTGACGTCGGAGGAAGAGTCGTTGTCGATGGCGTTCGTCGCGGAAAACCGTCGCGGAAAAGATGATGCGGAAAAAGAACGTCACGTCGTGGATGGATCATGTTCTTCGGCGGAGAAGTTCTTCGTTGAAGAACGACGTTCTTCGCGTTCTTCGTTCTTCGAAGGTTCTTCGTCAAGGTTGAAGAAGAAGAAGGAAATCTCCCAAAAGCTCTCAAGCGCATAATAACCAGAGGTTAAGCGTTGGTCTTATTTTATTAATACGCCAACGAATTTGAAAAAAAAGATTAAGAAACGATCCATCAATTCGTTGAATTAATTCAACGAAAGAAACGACCCATTTAATTCACGAAAGAAACAGCCCATTTAATTCATGAAATAAACCGCCCAATTAAATGGTCTGTTAAGAATTTAGAAAACGCGTCGGTTGACTTTCATTAAGACGGGTTTTCACGGATGCGTTTCTTAACGGAAAGAAACGGCGGGGCTCGTGCGGGACCCACCTCACAAATATCCTACCAAGGGGTAGGATATTTCTGGATAGCATCCTATCCAGTTCAACTCAGTTCAATCCGCCTTTAAGTGGCTTCCAAGTGGCTTAAGCGAAATAAAATAAAGTTGTCGCAAAATCATTTTATTTCTTAACCTTAAGCCCGAAAATTAAAAACCACACCCGAGCAAACGCAACTCCGGAAGAGGCGTTTCTAAGCGAATACCGGCGCTGCGATTTCATCGGTGCCCTCAGAATTCGATTCCGGGCACCGGTTCAAAAGTTAGAAAAACCCGCTCATCCGTTCACTGAACGTACCCGAGCCAAAACTTCGGAAAATGATTCCGGGCACACCGGGCCTCGGAATCAGGTGCCGTCAGAAACTGCGTTCTTGTAAAATTCCAAAGAAAATTAAGAAAAAAAAATTCCTTGAAATTTACGGGTCTTTACATAAAAGCCCAAGGGTGATCTCCATGATCATCCTGAGCTCCAACTCATTCCTTTTTTCAAACTCCTTGGTATATGAAAATGATAACCAGAAAGGTCCAGGGCCCTGCGAATAAGAAATTCTACTTGGGTACCCCCAATGAAATGGAAGCCCGAGTAGGGTTTGAGATATAAATCTCAGTAGGCCAGAACCACTGGTTTCTAGGCCAATCCATAGAGTATAAACACAATTAAACATTGTACAGACATGCATAAATGAAGAAAGTAGTACAATGTAACTACAATATCATGTACCTACTCTAGCACTTTGCTAGTTTCTGAACATGTAACCATTCCATAAATTATATAATTAATATTTTATGTAAATTGGCCCTGTGAGAAATATCCATCACTAACATCACCACATAATAATATAAAATAGTTATGGTTCTAAGATGTAATAAAGAAACCTGAAAATGAAATATAGTGAGGGAGTTCCAGGGTAATAACCAACGTAACATAGATCTCATGGAAATCTAAATTAGTAGTATCTGAGTCTTTCTACGAGATAAAAGCATAATTTAAGTACTATAATCTAAGTCATTCAACAATAATGTCGTTACCATGTCCAATGTGATCAACCATGGTAAAATAGGGCTAAACAATCACAAGCCCCTATGAATTATATCCATGGAACTTACATATGAATGCTAGAATCAGGGAGTGTATCAAAGGAATCCGATAATAATTTTAGAATAGGACAGGACCAGGTTATAGGTCGCTATCAACCTATGAAAACCATAACCTTGAATCAGAATTGGGCTCTTGAGTCCCACGGTATTCTCCCCTGAAAATCCAAGGCGACCCCAAGTCAACCCATTATTTTTGTTATGGAAATCACTGTGTAATTCATTTGTTACATGTCTTCACTTCCATTAGTGTTGATAGGTCAGGTAGAGTGGAAAAAAATTATTATTTTTACAAGCATTGTCTTCCATTAGGGTTAATTTTCCAAGAAGAATTTCATCTATTTAAACATGTCTTAGTTAATCATTATGTTAATTTGGCCCAAGCCAAGCCATTCATTAATATGAGAAGGCTAAATAAAATTAAACCATTTAGTAAAATACAATATATAACTTTCAAAAGTCTTGGTCCACACGTATACATTCCATTAACATGGTAAGGGATTCCATGTATGTGGAACACATTATTCTCTCATGAATCCGGGTCTATCCATGGAATTATTACATTGGAATCCATGTATCTCTCATGGTATGACTATTGAAACCCATTGAGTCCATCTATGGCATTCTAGATTGGGAACCCATGTGTCACTCAAGGTTTTATTAGAATTCAAATCATTTTAAAATAATTTTTTAATTTTTTTTGAGGGCAAATCATTAAGAATTAATCGTTCATTTTACACATATCAATCTATGTATCAAAACATTTCAATTTTATTTTTATGACACCAATTATCCTGGGAAAAGGGAAAATACCTACATGGGTAATTCGAATCTAAAAACTAGACCAGACACATTGACGGTGCTTTGGTCTTTTATTCATTTAAAAAGGGAAACTCAATGTTTCTTATTCAATTGGGGCCATGTCCTAAACATGTCGTATTTCAACATAATATCAAGGCGTAATAATTATAAACATTAAAATTCAATATATAAAGGTCCAACCAATACTTTTTAACTTGAATACAACAGACCTAAATTTATGGGTTTTATTATAAAAACATTATATTGGTTATCACACAAATCATTTATTAAATTTAGCATTTAAATCACGGAACATGCTAAATTCAAATTTAATAGGAATTCTATATAAATACTTCACTACAGGTATTTAATTTCTATTAAAAGCAATTTATTAAATTTGTTAATGAATTTATAAAATTACAGGACTTTGAAAGGGACCCTACCTCAGGGTGGAACTAAGCAATCCACTTTGTCTCTTGGAGCTTTATAACTAAAATTAGTTGCTCCCCCACTAATTATATGCACATCCACACATGTGCAAGGACCCCTATCCTCTATGCACAAACCTACATGGCCATGGGCATGAGAAAGAGGATCTTTACCCATATTCTTCTATGAATATACCAATCACCGATCAACAACACATGAATTATTATATATATATATATATGGGAACACCTAGCCCAATACGTGTGTAATCACTACCATGGATATTTAGATATGCTACGAGAGAACCCACATTCATATATTTACTTACCTTTGTATCAGCGGGTGAGTCACCCTTAACATGGTGACTAGAAACCAACACGTAGGGACCAAGACACAATACATTTAACAATCTGAACCATAATACAATTAAATAAAGCAATGTAAATGGTGTGGGACCATGAAAAAAAGGAGAACCCTCAGCTCAGGAGTAACTGATGAAAAAAAATCTATGAAAAACCTCCCAAAACTGCTCAACATCCTACCAATTAATTAAAATGGAGTCAGAGACACATAGAGATATCTATTTAAGAGGTATGAAACAAATAATAATGTTTAAAAATTACCCTAAAGAATTGTTTCCAGACAGAAACACATTGAACCACCTCTCCATTGGTGGTGGTTGTCAGAACACGCACCCACGGCTCCTAACAGACCATTGGAGCTAGCCTAGAATAAGAGAAAACCAAAAAATAGAATTACCCCACAACCATAGGGGATAGATAATTCTCACTGGGTGATGAAGTGGATAAAATATGGCCATAAAATGGAAGGATAATGGAGGTGATGACTCACCACGATGGATCATGCAATGATAATTTAGAATAACAGATGATGATGGAAGAGTAGAGGAAGTGTGGAGGTGAGTCAAATGTGAGAGCCCTTTGAGGGTGATGAGTGCTGCGGGACTGGACAAGGCATGGGTGAGGAGTGATATATTTGGGTTTCTATTTTTATTTACTTTTACAATATATAAAATTCTATAATAGGGTGTCACACATGGTTAGTCCTGCACAGTTTTCCACACTGTGTTCAAACCGTTCGGGGCCTACTGCCTCCAAGACACACCTTGCATGGGCTAGGCGAACAGTTTTGGAAATCATGTGCAACCCATGTTCAAACCCACAACCCCTTTTTATACATGATTTCTTGGTTACCTGAAGTGTGAATAATAGTTTAGCATACCCTTACCAAACCATGAACCCTCTACTATCTTATAAAACATGATGTTTTTAGGGTCCGACACTCCCGAAACTTCTCAAGACACTCTAGAGGCTTCTTGGGCCTTCACCCAAGTCCAAAAATCACACTTATATGTGTTTCGACACTTGGATTTATGTACTGATTCATGGATTTAAATCCAACCCATCCAGCAATTTGGAAGGTTTGAAAATGTTTTTATTTTAGTTTGGTTCAATGATAAGGGTTTCTACAATCTACCCACCTTAAAAAATTCATGTCCCCGAGAAGACTTTGGGATAAATGTTAACACTACATTACCTACAACGGTCGTGATGTTTCATTCATATGGTTGCATTACATTCCCAATGCCTGAAACACCTTAATCATCTCCTATACATTTTTCACTTCAGCCCTTTTCATACCACGTTAGTGCTCAAAATTCGACAAAAACACAAAAACCGAGCTTACATGAACTTGTTTAGGTAGAGGCATGATCAAGTCCAAGTCTCAATAATCACATGATCGAGGGTTCTTCCCACCATAGTTCTCAAATTAAGGAAGGGAAAATTCAAAGCCACAATACCACCACCATGGGAATTATTGTATAAGGCACATCTCTAGGTGTTATTTTGACACCCCTATCTTGATATCATTAAAATGAAAAGATCAAATCCCGATCATCCTAACAAAAACTGGTCGCACAATCTTCCCCATAATACACTACATGCCTTAAAAACCCACATTAATTCACCTAGAAATGTTCATTAAAATGGATTTTTCACCAACCATGATCATTATACTAAAAAGAGAGGGAAATAGTTGATCCATTTGGTCAAATTATCTCAAAAGAGTTCAACATAGACAACCAAGGTGATTCGAATGAAACAAAAGGATTCCAAAAGTTTGAAAAAGTGGTTCTTATATGGGAACCTAGGAATCAGTAAAAACATTCTAGGCCTTGATAAGAACCATGCATTATCATGTAACACTGACAAAGTTAATCCGACAAGCTCAATAACGTTTATAGATTTTCCACAATATAGACTGACACTCTCTTAATGCATCAAGGACAACGTCAAGATAAGGGGATGATCATATATTAGGAAGATTATAGTAATGGTATTTAAGATGAGGGATTCCATTCAAGAACACAATGAAATTGGAAGGTAAAACAGAAGAACCAAATCAAATTTTTTCTGCAGAACATGCCCCATCGTAAAACAACACCAAAAAACCTTAAAGGCAATTATGATAACCTGAACATTTCCCAATCGTCCCCATAGGTTGTTTCTATTCTCCATGGAATGACTCATTTACCATGTTCAACACAATACAACCCACAATAAGATCATACTAGATTCACAAGGAAGGACAACTAGCAGATCATAATCCCAATAGATTTATAATAATGAGACTATCATTTCAACACACCCGAATCTTTTGAAAACCATCTGAGTATTGGTATTAAACTAATTCTTAATGCTAAAGTCACTCTACTTATAGATAACCCATGAACATACATAGTAGTATAGGAATATTTATTTTAGATTCATATTGCCTTATACTACTATCATCTTGGATGATTCTATATCTAGTCATACGTAACTAACAAAAAGAGCGATTCAAATGATCAAAATACAGTAAACCATACCCAGGGATTCTCTATTATACTGCAAATGAGAAAAACTAGATGCTCTTGTCCATAACAAGGTCACAACAAAAATAAACACCCATATAAACAAGGGAGTCATTATAAAATGGAAAGTCTTACTATGGAAAATGGCACCCAAATTATACAAAAAGTGAGAAAAGTCACCGCACTAGCAAGGCATTTATGTTTGTAGGTTGCTACATTCCATGGGTTTGCACCTTATGAAGAACCAGTCTCAATTGTAAAACCAGGTCATGTAAAACAAAAGTCACAAGGCTGAAAATCTAATAATAAATCCATTTCTAAGTAAATGAATGCCTACAAATGATACTCACACTTCCATTCCAAGGAAAATCAAAGTCAAGCCCAAAATACCATTTACAAGAGGGTATTGAATAGTGGATACCACTACATGTCCCATTTCAAAGCCTCTTATAATTTATAACATTTTATCATTATTCATTAAAATAGTTAATTAATACCATATGGTACCATTTTTCAAGACAATCACATGGTACATGATTTTTACCAACACCCCAAAGGAAAAAATACAGTTTTATAAAACATAATTTTTAAAATTTACATATATTAACATTCTGTCATATTAGTAAATTTAGAATATAAATTCATTTTAATAATTATGGCAACCTAAAATGTTTCCACCATGCTAACCTAGGTTTATTATCATGAAACCTAATATATGTTGACAAAAAAATCATAAAATTTAACGCACTCAAAAGGGTTATCTCATAAAAACATTAATCCACTAGAAATCTTGGGTCCAGTTGAATTATTTAAAAGCTAAATTTTTTAATTATGTTAATTTCAAACCAATTTCACATCATTAGAATTTAACAAGGCCTCATTCCACCACGTTTATTATATGTTTTCATTTCTTAATTCATGAAGCGCACACACACTCCATGGATTGAAAATTGGCTCCAAGTAATCGATACCAATGTCAATTAGGAATTCAACGTGATCATAAATATCAGACCAAATTATATGGGTTGCCATAAACCAACCTAAGAAGTTCTTTTACTCCTTTAATTTAAGAATTTTCCTCACATTAGTCAAAACCAACTTCACTAAATAGTTGAATTTAGCAGCATTTTATAATAGTTCAATTACACAGGTTACCTTTTCCTGAAAATAAGGTTCCCATACACCTTACAACTAAAAATGGGCTCCCATTATAACTGAAACCAATAAATTTCCCCATGAAACCATTTACATATAACAAACTAAGGTAATGTTTCACTACAAGTAGAAAAAAATAGAGAAACAAGATGAAATCACAGAAGCATAGATTTTTAATCACATGAGTATGAAATAATGTGAATTAAACATAGAAGGCCTGATAATTTATTAAGTAAATCAGTATAAATCTAAGAATGTCATATCTATAAGGAACTGAATCATTCATATAAATCAACCTATTAATTCAACTATATGTAATAGAACATGTACATGGAATGCGAATTTTTATGTGCCTAATATGATCACGTATGTTTCATCCTTTCCATAATAGGCCAAGTATAATATTCATAACTCCATAAATGATAAGAAGTAGTATGTACACCAATCAATAACGGTGAAATAATATCAATTTTAATAGTGAACATCATAAACAAAAATTCCAAACATGGAAAATTGGACATTCCCCATATGTGGGGTGATCTATCCCAAGAACAACAATTATCCAAGATCTGAAACATTCTTAGTATCCTATATGTCAACCCAAAATAGTAATACAATAGAAAAACCAGCTCTGAAATTTCTTTGTAAAGCCTTGACTAGGGTCATCACTAAAACTGTGGATGGACCGATTGCCACATGACCTCAAGCACGCCTACCCATACGCTAAAGGATTCCGACTAGCAGTGAGGGTGTAAGGAAAGTCAGTTGGGAGAATATACCCTCTTCTAAGAGTTACGTATTGGTATAAAATAATAATTAACAAATCAACAGTGGAAGACTTAAATAGCAATAAAAATCATTGGAAGACATATTTCATATAATTGAACAATAGTGACCAGTGCCAGTTTATACAATGGATGAATGCATTAAATGATATTGATACATTACGATAATCAGTAAAAAGTACAACATTATTTTCTATAAAATACAATATGGGACTCAAGAAAAGAAATAAAATCAAATCCCAAAGGCACTCTCCACAAGTATCATAATCTCCAACTCAATCCGTTTCTCCTTAGTCCTAGTGTACAAGCAAACAAAAATAAGCAAGGTCCAAGGCCCTATGAACAAGAAAGTCTACACAGGTATACCAGTGAAATGGTATCCCTAGTAGGGAATGATATATAAATCTTAGATGGCCGACACCATCGATTTCTAGCCCAATCATGACAGCATAATATAAATTAAATAGTGTCCAGACATACCTAAATAAAGTAAGCAGTACAAGGTAACTACAAAGTCAAGTACCTGATTCATCCCTTAGCTGGTGTCTATACTTGAAACTCATTCATCAATTAAGGAATTACTATTTTATATTAATCGGTCATGTGAGGCATAGAATTCCCTGCCATCACCCCGAGATAGTATTAAATATTAAAGTTTCCAAGATGTAAAAAGGAAACATGAAAATGACATCCGGTGAGGGAGTTCCAGGGTAATAACCAAGGTAGCATAGATCTCATGGAATGCTAACTCCATAGTTTCTTAGTCTAACTAAGGGATAAGTGTTTAATCCAAGAGCGTAATCCAATTCAGTCCACAATAAGGCACCTAGGGTGTCCCAGGTGATTGACCAAGGTAAAATGGCGATGGTCCATAACAAGGCCCTATGGTCTATATCAATGGAACCTACATGTCAATGATGGAACCAATGAGAGTATCCAAGGAAAGATACAATAATTTTAGAATAGACATGGAACAGAGTCTAGGAGGGTGTCAACTGATGAAAACCACATCCTTGAATTGAAGGGGTTCGTGATTCTCAATGTATTCTACTCTCTGAATCCACTGTGTGCCTAGGTAAATCCATTCCTTTTGATATGGAAATCATGTAGTAATTCATTTGGCCCAATTTGTGCCTTCCATTAGTGTGGATATGTCATGTCTAGTTTCAAATATTTATTTTTTGGTCCAACCCTTGTATTCTATTTGTGTGGATATGCCATGTATAAATGTAATCATTTAATCTAGTTGTAGATAATCATTAGGTTCAATTATTCCAATACTATACTTTCATTAGTGTGACAAGAATATGTAGAATGAAAACATTTAGTAAAATCAATTATGGGATTTTTGAATTTCTACATCCATACAGATTCCTTCCCATAACATGGTAAGTGTGTCCATTGTCATGGAACCAATTATTCTCTTATAAACCTGAGTCCATCCATGGAATTCCTACATGAGGTTAAATGTATCTCCAAATGTATAAGTATGGAAACCCATTGAGTCCATCACTAGAATTCCTACATGGGAACCCCGTGTCACCCAAGGAGTTATTAGAATTCAAAACATTTGAAAATAATTCAGTAATTAGTTTTTATGGTAAATCATTAAGCATTAACCATTCATTTAACTCAACTCATTATATTTACCAAAATATGAAAATTACATTTATAAGGCATCATGTATCCATTGAAAAATGAATTACCTACATGCGTAATTCAAATCTAAAAACTATACTAAACACATAGAATGTTTTTCAGTCCTTTAATCATTTTAAAATGGAAACTCAGTGTTTCTAATGCTATTAAATATCCTAAACATTCTGTATTTCAAGATAACATTATTGAATAAGAATTATAAACATGAAGTGTCAATAAAAAAAGGTCTCACGTAAACTTTTAATCTTGAACCTAGTGCACCTTGTTTGAGGTGTTTTACTACAGAAACCTGATGTTGTTTATCACACAGATCATTTATTACATTTATAATTTAAAACATGAAGCATGATAAATTCTTATTTAAGAGTCATTAAATATAAATACATCAAAATGTCAATTGAATTTCTAATAAAAGTGCAGAAAGAAATTTGTTAATGTATTTATAAAATTAGAGGATTGGAAAGGGGCCATACCTCAGGGTAGAACCAATAAATCCACTTTGTTTCATAGAGCTTTCTAACTAAAATCAGTTTCTCCCCCACTGAGTATATGCACTTCCACACACGTGAAAGGACACCTTGCCTCTATGAACACACCTACATGGCCATGGGAATGATCCAGACGATCCTTCAACATATTATTATAGGCATATACCAGTCACCACTCACCTACGCATTTGTTTATATATATATACATGGGAACACCAAGCACTATACATGCGTAATCACTATCATGGGTATTTAAACACATAATGGGGGGACCCACATACAATATTTACATACCAATGCATATGCAGGCGAGTCTCCCATGTCTTAGTGACACAAAACTAACATGTAGGGACCAAAACACTACAAATTTATCACTAGAAACATCAAAATAATTAACGAACACAATTTACATATTGTGGTAACAAGATACGTAAGAATAACCTCACCTTGGGTGTCAAGGATGAAACCAATCAATGTGAAACCACCTAGAATAGTTGAACATTCTAATTATTAATTAAAAGGGAGACAAAGACACATATATATCTCAATTTAAGAGGTGAAAAATAAGGAATAAGGTTTAAAACTCACTCCAAAATGATTTCGATGGACCAAAACACAACAAAATGCCACACTTTTGGAAGAGGTTCCCAAAACACACACCCAGGGGTCCTAAGAGACTTTTTCACCAACCTAGAACAATAGAAAACCAAAAAAATAATATTTCCCCACAACCCTAGGGATCAACTTCCTCTCATTAGGTGACGAAGAGGCCAAAATATGGCTTAAAAAATGAAGTATAAGTAAGGGAAAGACTCATTGCAATGGATCTTGTGACGAAAATGGAGAAAACCAAAAGAAGATCAAACAGGAGAGGAAGTCGGGAGGTGAGTCTATAGGGAGACCCCTTTGGGGGTGCTGTGTGCTATGGGTCGATCCAAGGAGGGGGAGAGGGAGTGATATATTTAGGTTTTTATTTATATTATTTTTCAAGTAATTAAAATTAATAAATAGGTTGTCATGCATGGTTAAGGCCACATAAATTTTCAAACCTTGCGCAAATAGTGTGGTGCCTACTGCCTCCAAGACACACCCTCCATTGGCATGGCTCATAGTTTAGGAAACTGTGCATAGCCCATGTGCAAAGACACTACTCCTTTTGGAACATGGATGTATGGTTACCTGTAGAGGGCCACACTATTTATAAGACTGTGCACAATAAATGATCCCTCTGCTATCTATATAAACATGATGTTTTTCGATTTTGAAACTCCGTAAACATCTTGATCCACTCAAGAGTCTTCTTAGGCTTTCTCCAGATTCAAAAAATAATTGGTTTATGTATTCCATCACTAAAAATTATGTTCTGAATAACTATTATAAATCCAACACGTCCACCAATTTAAAATGTTAAAAAACTATAGTATTTTAGTCTGGTTTAAAATCACATGATTCTACAATCTACCCACAATCAAAACATCTCGTCACTAAGAAGCCTTTGGGAACAATGTAAACACTACCCAACCTACAAGATCTCTAAAGTTTCGTTTAGACAGCTGGATTGATTTACCAATGACCGATTCACATTAATCATTTCTTATGAATTATGCACTACAATACTTTTCAACCCAAGTAAGTGCACAATGTTCAACTTAATCAAAAAACATAGCTTACATGAGATTGTTTAGGTGGAGAAATGAACAATTCAATGTCATGATAAACACTCGACTGAAGGTGCTTCCCACTATATGTCTTAACATAAGGATGGGGATATTCAAAGCCACAGTACCTTCAACATTGTATGTTTTGTATTAGGCACAACTATGGATGTTTTTACGACTACTTTGACAAGAATTTGTTAAAAAGAAATTGTTGAATACCAATTGAACTACTAGAAACTGGTTGCACAATGTTTTTTAGAAGAAACTACCATCCTTAAAACCCTACTTGCCTTAACCTAGAAATGTGATTTAAAAAAGATTCACCACGAACAAAAAACATTAAACTATATGTAGAGAGAACGATTCGATCCATTTGTCCAACATTTCTCAAAGAAGTCAGATACAGACAAGCAGTGCTATTCAAAAGAAACAACTAGAGTCCATGAGTCTGAACAAGGAATTCCTACTTGGGAACCATGGAATCACTCAGAACTTACCAAGCCTTAATAAGAAACATTTTTTAGCATGTAACACAGACAATGATCATCCATCAAGATCAATTTATTTGAATGATTAAGTGCATTATAAGATCGAAGCTCTATTAGTGCATCAAGGATGACATCCAGATAGAGGGAATGATCTTTTCTTAAGAAGAGTACACTAAGAGGATTTAAGAATGGGGTTTCCAATAAAACACACCCATAAACTCAAATGTGAAATAGTCGAACTAGATCAATTCCATGGTGTAGGGAAACAACTAAAATAAAACAACACATGAAACACTGAAAGGTATTCAATATAACATGACCACTTCCCAATGGCCTCCATAGGTTGTTCCCCTTCTACATGGAAGGATAAATTTAATAGGTTCAACACAAAGCTACCCACATTAGAAGTGTCTCTACTGTATAAGGAAGGGGAACTAACAACTCATAAGTGTCCTAGATTTTAAATAATGAGACCGACATGTCATAAAACCAGAGTCTTTCAAAACCTATATGTGTATTCGGAAAAAATTGATTCTTACCCCTGAAGTCACATTACTTGGAGTTGACCTAAGATCATACTTAATAGTACAAGAAGATTTATTTTGGAGTTGTATTTCCTCACATGACAATCAATCAGGACGATTCCACAACCAGTCGTCTATTACTATGGAAAATAGATGTTCAAATAATCAACTAGCATCCGACCATGCCAAAGGAATGTATAATCTATAGAAAATGAGCAATACCCAATGCCCATGCACAAAAAAATGTCATGAAAATCATGATAATCTTTATGAACAAGGGTGTAAATGTAAAACTAAATTTCATACTAGGGAAAATGACACTTGAACAACAACAAAAGTCATAAATGTCACAATGTTAGCAAGGCATTTATGTTCTGAGGGTGCTACCAACCATGGATTATCCCCTTACATTGAACAAGTGTCAACCCTAAAACTTGGTCACATCAAACGAAAGTCACTAGGCTCAAAGTCCAATCATAAATCCATAGATAAGGAAAATAATGCCTATGAAATGTACTCAAACTTCCATTCCATGGAATCTCAAATGGAAATTTGAACTACCCTTCAAAAGATGGTTTTAAATAGGGGACACCCCTACATGTTGTATTTCCAATAATCTTATATTTAATCAAATTTAATCTTCAATCATAAAAATATTTAGTTGAATTCTCAAGGAATCATTTATAAAGAAAATCACATGGTACTTGATTTTAACTAATTCCCAATAGAAAAAATTGCTAGATTTATAATACCTCCTTTTTTAATATTTAAATTTATTAACATTAGTTCATAATAGGAAATTTAGAATCTAAATTAAATTTAATAATTAAGGAGACCTTCAAGGGTTCCCCTATGATAACATGGCTTCATTATCATGAAACCCAATAGTAGTTACTAGAAAAATTCAAAAAATTAAAGCAGCCAAATGTGTCATCTCATAAAAAAATTCCTCAACAAACCTACATGGGTCCGGTTTCATTATTAAAAGCTAACCATTTGACTTTAGGTCAAAGTCATACATCTTTCACATATATAAGAATTTCACAAGGCCTCATGCCATAATGTTTTTTATTGGTTGTCATTTCAGAATACATGAAGCTACTATACACTCAATGAATTGGAAATTGGCTCTCATTAATCAATGCATATATCAATTCAGTATTTAACATGATAAAACATGTCAGTACAAATTAAAGGGGTGTCCATCTACCAACTAGCAAAGCGCCTATACACCTTACCGTTAAGTACTTGGCTCTCTTTTGTACAAACCAACTTTAGTTTACAGATTATTTTAGCATCCATTAAAAATGGTTCAATTACACGTGTTACCATTTACAAACCATAAGGCACCAATAAACATTACAACTGAAAATGTACTCAATGGTAGTTTATATAATGGATGATTTCATTACATTGTATTAATACATTATGGAATGAAATAAATAGTACATCATGGTTTTCCATAAAATACAATGTAGGAATTAAGTAAAGAAAAAACCAAAACCCTAAAGGGATCCCCATTAGCATCCTTTTCTAAAGCCCGGTCCTTTGGTCCAATCTTCTGGGTATAAGAAAATAGCAACTAGAAACATCCATGGACATGCGAACAATAAAGTCTACTCGGATACCCCAGTGAAATGGCGGCCCATGTAGGGTGTGAGATATAAATCTCAGTAGGCTATAACCATCAGTGTATATCCAAATCCCGAAAGTGTTATATAAATTAAATAGTCTGCAGGTGTGGATAAATAATGTATGTTGTACAAAGTATCTACACACTCAAGTACCAGCTTCAGCCCTTAGCTAGTGTTTGAAATTGTAACCAGATCATTAATAAAGTAATTACCATTGCATGTTATTCGATTAAATGAGGCACAACCAAAACTTACATCACCTCCTAAATGTATAATGTAGTAAAGGTTCCAAGAAGTAACAAGGATACCAAAAAATGATACCTAGAGATGGAGTTCATGGGAAATATCCAATGTAATATATATCTCCTGGAACACTAACTCAGTAGTATCTAATTCTATCTAATGGATAAGAGTGTAATCCAAGGAGCGTAATCCAATGCATCCCATAATAAGGTGCCTACTGAGTCTATGGTGATCAAACAAGGTTTAACGAGGCTAAGAAATAATGGGGCCATACAGGCTTTAACCATGGAACCTACATGTCAATGCTGGAACCAGGGAGTCTATCCATGGAAAACTGTAATATTGTAAAAATATAAAAGGACCAGATACTATTTGGTTATCAAAATTAGCATACCATGTCCTTGAAACAAAATAGGGTTCTTGAGTCCCGAGTTATTCTCAAATAAAAATCATAGGTGACCTAGGTCAACCCATTCCTTTTGATATGGAAATATTATAGTAATGCATTTGGTCCATATCCTTCATTCCATTAGTGTGGTTAGTTTTAGTAGAGTTGAAACCACTTATTTATTAGTCTATTCCTTTTCTTCCATTAGTGTGGGTCAGACAAGAACCATTGAAACCATTTAATCAAGTCTTAGATAATCGTTATGTTCATTTAATTCATGCCTATACTTTCAATAGTGTGACAAGGCTTAGTAGAATGCATCCTTTTAAAAAAAACCATTAAAGAATTTTTGAAAGTCAGGTCCCTCACTGCTGCCTTCCCTTAACATGGTATGGTTTTCCATGCACATTGAACCAATTATTCTCTTAAGATCTTGGGAATGTCCATGGAATTACTAAATTGGAATCCATGTATGTCCCAAGGTATGAGTATGAAAGCCATTTAATTCCATCCATGAAATCCCCATATGGGAACCAACATGTCACTCAAGGGATTATTATGATTAAAAAAATGAAAATAATTTTGTAATTTGTTTTGATGGAAAATCATTAAACATTAACCATTCATTTAACTCAACTCAATATATTTACCAAAATATTTCAATTTTAAAACGAAATTTGATAATTCATTTATTAAATTAGAGGACTTGGGAAGGGACCATACCTCAGGGTGGAACCAATCTATCAACATCAGCTCTTGTAGATTTCAAAGTAAAAGTAGCTACTCCACCATAGAGTATATTCACTTCCCCATATGTGAAAGGACACCTAGCCTCTATTCACACACCGGCATGGCCTTGCACATGAGCAAAATGATCCATAAACATATGCTTATATGCTATACCATTCTCCACTCACCAACACATGGATTTTTATATATATACATGGGAACACCTATCTTGTACGTTTTTAATCACTACAATTGATATTTACACCCATAAAAAAAGATGCCACATACATATATTTTCATACCTATGCATCCGCAGGTGAGCCCCCCATGACCTAGAAACTTGAAACCAATATGAAGGGACCAATGGACTACACATTTAACACTACAAACCTTAAAATAATTAAATAACTCCATTTAAATGGTGTGGGACCAAGAAAAAAATTAAAACACTCACCTCAGTTTTCGATGATGAAAAAAATTGATGTGAAACCTCAAAGAATAGCTCAATTCCATACTAATTATTTAAAAGGTAGTCAAAGGAACATAAAGATCATAATTTAAGAGGTTAGAAACAAAGAAGATGGTTTAAACCTTACCCAGAAACGTTGTCTGTAGACTGAAACACACCAAAACACCTCACCTTTGGAACTGGTTGTCTAAACACTCAACCATGGGTCCCAATAGACCATTCACGCAAACCTAGAACAATAGAGAGCTGAAAAATTAGATTATACAACAACCTTAGGGTTTGACCCATTCTAATTGGGCTATGAAGAGGCAGAAATCCGACTGGAAAAAAGGTGGATAAGGGAGGAGTGGATTCACCATAATGGATTATGTTAAGAATATGAACAAACCAGATGATGATTGAAGAGGAAGAGAAGTTGGGAGGGGATTTTATGGGAGGAACCCTTTTTGGAGTGATTTTCTCGACAGGTTTAGCCAAAGAGGGTGTAAAAGAATGATAGTTTAATGTATTTATTTTAATTCAATTTTAAAATTATAAAACATGGTGTCTTGAATTGTTAATCCCATAGGGGTTTCCGAACTTTTCTCAAATCATGGAGTGCATACTACCTCTAAGACACACACCACATAGGCTAGGCGTAGAGTTTAGGAAACCATGCATATCCCATGAAAAAATCTATTTCCCGTTCTTAAACATGACCGCACAGCTACCTGTAGTGCCCCACTTAGTTTAGTAGACTATGATTAAATGGTGTGCCCTTTTTTGTCTTTCAAAATGTGATGATTTTTGGGTCTGAAACTACTGAAACATCTCAAGCCACTCGAGAGACATCTGGAGACTTCACTAAATTCTAAAAAAATAGGTATATGTTTTCTGACACTATGAATTTAGTTTTGAAGCATGGATTTAAATCTAACACATACAACTATTTAATATTTTCAAAAACCATCATAATTTTGCCTAGTTCAAAAAACACAGGATTCTACAACATACCCACCTTAAAAACATTCCATCCCTGAGAATCCGCTAGGAACAACACAAACACTACCCAACCTACAAGGATTATGAATGTTTATTCAGATAGTGTCATTGAATTCCCAATGCCCGATACACCTTAATCATTTCCTATGAATCCTTCACTAGAGTACTTTTCAACCTAATTCGACACTCAATGTTCATCATAAACTCTAAAACGAAACTTACCATATCCTGTTTAGGTAAATACACAATCAAGTAAATGTTTTGATAAAAACTCGACTAGGGGTTCTTCACAACATAGAATATTAACTTAAGGAAGGGTAAATTCCGATCCACAATACCTCCATCGTTGGAATTATTATACAAGGATCAACTTTGGGTGTTATTATGACACCCCTGGCATGATTTTTTAATAATAAATAGTCGAATCTAGATCAACCTAACAGAATTGGTCATGACCACATTGCAAGAAGACACTACTGACCATAAAACCACACTTTCCTTCACCTGAAAATATGATGTAAAACAGTTTCATCACCAACTATGATCATTAAATTTAATGGAGAGAGAATGTGTTGATATATTTGTCCTACAAATATCAATGAATTTTTTCTTAAATAACTAGTGAAATCCAAAGAAACAGATGGAGTTCGTGAGTTCGAACAAGGAATACAACTTTAGAATTCAAGAATCACTTAGGACTTTCCAAGCCATGATAAGAACCATGCTTTAGTGTGTAAAAATGAAAAGGTTAATCCAACAATCTCAATAGCTTTAAAATATTTATTGTGGTGTATGATCGTTGCACTATTAGTGCATCATGGACAATGTTAGGATTGGCGGAATTCTCATCTCTTAAGAAGAGTGCACTAAGAGGATTTAAGATGAGGGTTTCCAATCAAATAGACCCAAAAATTTGTAGGTAAAATAGTCAAACCATATCAATGTTGTCATGTAGAGAAAGCACTGACATAAAACAATAATAGTAAACCTCAAAGGCATTAAAGATACCACACCCATTTTCCAACGGTCCCCTTATGTTGTGCCCCTTCTACAAGGAAGGATACAATTACCAGGTTCAACATGATTCTACCCACCATAGGAGTGTCCAAGCCTCAAATGTAAGGAGATATAATTTCTCATAAGCATTATAGATTTTTAATAATGAGACGGGAATGCAAAAACACCCGAGTCTTTCAAACCCATCTGATTAATGGTATGAATCTGATTATTAATGCTGATGTCACTATACTTAGAAATTACCCAAGACCACACTTAGCATTAAAAGAAGATTTATTTTAGAGTCTTATTGCCTCATATGACTATCTCCTTGGATGAGGCCATAACCATTCATCCATTACTAAGGAAACGATCTGGTCAAATGACCAATAAGTAGCCAACCATGTTTGAGTCATGTTTAACATACTATAAACGAGCACTACCCAATTCTCAATCCCATAACAAGGTAAAAAAACATGACCATCCATTTGAACAAGGGTGTCACTGTAATATTGAAATTCCGACAAGGTAAAACATCACCTGAATGTCACAAAGAGTGGGAAAAGTCACAATGATATCACGGAATTTATGTTCTATGGGTGCTACATATAACAAGTTAACCCCTTACAAAGAACAAGTTCCAACCCTAAAACTGGGTCATGTCAAACAAAATTCACTCAGGTCAAAAGCTGATCATAAAGCCATTTCAAGGGAAATTATTTCCTACCAAAGGTACTCACACTTCCGTTCAATGAAATATCAAAGGGAATTCCAAACTACCATTTACAAGAGGGTGTTAAATAGTAGAAACCACTACAAGTTCCAATTCCGTGCCTCTAATATTTAATCACATTAAATATTTAACCATCAAAGAATTTAAATAATACCTCCAAGTATAATTTTTCATGAGAATCACAACGTACATGACTTCAACCCACAACCCAAAGGAAAAACATGTTTTTTTATTAATCTTCCTTTTTAAACATTCACATTTTTAACATTCCATCATAATTGGACTTTTAGCATCTAAATTTATTTTAATATTTAAGGTGACCAAAAAGGGAACCAATAAGCCAACATGGGTTCATTATCATGCAACCCAATATATGTTTCAAAAAAAATAATAAAAATTAAATCACCCAAACAGGTCATCTCATAAAAACATTCCTCAACACACAGACATGGGTCCGGTTGCATTTTTAAAATATAACCATTTGATTTCAGGTCCACGTCAAATCAATTTCTCATTTATAAGAATTCTAAATGGACTCATACCATCACATTTATTATTGATTGTCATTTACCAATTCATGAAGAACCCATGCACTCCATAAATTGAAAATTGGATCCCATTAACTGATACAAATGTCAATAAGAAATTAAATGTGATAAAACATATCATTCCAAATTATATGGGTGACTATATATCCACCTGAAAATTTCCCAAACACATTAAAATTTTGCATTTTGATCCATTTAGTCAAAACAAAACTTCACTTAACAGTTGAATTTAGTAGCTTTTTTCAATGGTTTAATTACACATGTTACCTTTTCCAGGCCATATGGAACCAATACACTTTAAAACCAAAAACCATCTACCTTTATAATTGTTACCAATAACATAGCCCATGCGACCATTTACATATAACAATGTAAGATATTAGGTCACTACAAGTAGCTGACATAGAGCAACAAGCTGAAATCATAGAAGCATGTCATTTTAATCAGTGTAGTATGCTATGAAAATCCGTAAACTTGGAAGGCATGATAATTTATTATATAAACAGGTATAAATCTAAGCATGGCATATGTATAAGGAGAAAAATCATACATAGCATGAAACCTACTATGGAAACTATATGTCATGCATATATATATGGAATATAAATTTTTAAGTGCCTAATATGGTGAATATATGTTTCATCCATACCATAACAGACCAAGGTTTATATTCAAAATTCCATAAATCATAAGTAGCAGAATGTACACGAATCACTCTAAGTGAAATCATATCAATTTTAACAAAAAACAACATAAATAGCAATCCCAACCCTAGACACATGGTCATTCCCCGAAAGTGTAGTGATCAGTCCAAAGCACATAAATTAACCCAGGGCCAACACATTCCTAGTAAATTGTCTACAAACAAAAAATATTATTACAAAAGGATAAACTATCTATGAGACCACTTTGAAACGTCCCGACATGGATCACCCCTAAGATGGTGTCTAGACCAATCTCCATATGACCTCAAGCACGCCACCCCATACCCCAACGGTTGTTGACTATCATGGAGGGTGTGAGGATAGTCAGTGGAGAGACTATAAGCTCATATCAGTGTTGTGCAATGATATAACTGAGTAAATAACAATAAATAGTGGAAGCTAAAAATAGAAATAAAAAAGCATCAGAAGGAAGATTTCATATAAATGATCAAAAGTGGCATGTGCCATCTTAAGTGATGGATGAATGCATGACATGGTATTGATTAATTATAGATATCAATAAATAGTACATCATTCTTTTAAATACAATACAATGTAGGACTCATGTAAAGAAAAAAGGAAAATCCCAAAGGCAATTTCCATGAGCATCCTGAGCTCCTGCTCATTCCATTACTCCTAACTCCCAGGTACATGAAATAATCAAAAAGCAAGATCCAAGGCCCTGTGAACAAGAAAGTATACTTAGGTATCCTAGAGAAATGGTGGCTGAAGTGGGGTGTGAGATATAAGTCATAGTAGGCCAACACCACCAGTTTCATGACCAATCTCGATTGTGTAATATAAATTAAACAATGTGAAGACATGTATAAATAATATAATGAATACAATATAACAACAGACTCAGGTACATCATTTAGCCCTCAAATATTGTCTAAACATGTAACCAGTTCATTAATTAATTAGTTATCAGTATATGTTAATCTTTTATGTGAGGCATAGCCAGCACTGACATCACATCGTGATAGTATAAAATAGTGAAGGTTCCATGTTGTAACAAGGCAACCTGAAAATGATTTTTGGTAAGGGAGTCCCAGGGTAAAAACCAATGTAACATAGATCTCATAGAATGCTATCTCATTTGTATCTGAGTCTAGATAAGAGATAATATTGTAATCCTAGAAGAAAAATCAAAGGCATTCCATAATAAGGTTCCGACCAAGTCCAAATGTGATCGACCAATATAAAATGAGGCTATATAATTATAGGGAACTATTGTAAATAACCAAGGAACCTAAATTTCAATGCTGGAACCAAGGAGTGTATCAATGGAATCCTATAATAATGTACGAATAAACAAGGACCAGAGTCATGGTCAGTATTAACCTAAGAAAACCACATCCTTGAATCAGAATGGGGTTCCCAAGTCCCATGGTATTCTTCTATTTGTATCCAAGGTGTACCTCGGTTAACCCATTCATTTTGATATATAAATCATGTTGTAATTCATTTGGTCCAATTATTTCATTTCATTAGTGTGGATAGGTAATGTACTGTTGTAACCATTTATTTTTTGGTCCAATCCTTCTCTTCCATTAATGTGGACGGGCTAAGAAGCTTTTATACCATTTAATCCATTCTTACATAAAGATTATGTTCAATTTTTCCAAGAATAGCCTTTCAATAGTGTGACAAGGTTACGTAGCATTTAACAAATTAGTTAAATCAATTGAGGAATTTTCAGATGTAAAGGTCCACACCGCTACCTTCAGTTACCAAGGTACAGTTTTCCACATATGTGGAACCCATTATTCTCTCATGAACCTAGATCCATAGATGGAATTCCTACATGGTAATCAATATATCTCCTATGGTTTGAGTATGAAAACCCATTGATTCCATCCATGGAATTCCAATATGGCAACCCATTTTTCACCCAAGGTGTTATTAGCATTCAAAACATTTGAAAATAAGTTGGTAATTTTTTTGGGATAATCATTAAGAAATATTCATTCATTTAACTCTACTAATTTTATTTACCAAAACATGTAGATTTAATTTATAAGTATCCATGTATCCATGGAAAAGGGTATTTACCTTGATGGATAATACAAATCTAAAAACATAACCAAACACTTTGACAGTGCTTTTGTCCTCTAATACATTAAAAATGGAAACTTAGTGTTTCTAATTCTAATAGGGCTATGTCCTAAAGATGTGTTATTTAAAAATAACTTCAAGTCATATGAATTATAAACAGAAAAAATCAAGCAAGAAAGGTCTATACGCTACTTTTTATGAGGAAGGAATCAAACCTTGATTGAGGGACTTTATTACAAAAAATGATATTGTTTATCAAACAAATCATTTATTACATTTATCATTTAAAACATGAAACATTCTAAAATCCCTTTTAAGAGGCATTCAAAATAATTACATCACTGCATGGATTTAATTTCTAATAAATGTGCTATGAGAAATTTGTTAATGAATTTATAAAATTAGAGGACATGGAAAGAGAACCTTCCTTATGATTGAATCAAGACATCCACTTCAGCTCTTGTAGATTTCTAACTAAAATAATCTAATCCCCCAATGTGTATATGCCCTTCCACACATGTGAAATGAAACCTAGCCTCAATGAACACACCCACATGGCCATGGGCCAGATAAAGAGGATCCATACACAAATTCTTATATGCATATAATAGTTTCCACTCACCTATGTGTGAATTTTTATAACTATACATGGGAAAACGTAGCCCCATACATGTTTAATCATTTCCATGGATATTTACACACGTAATAGGGGAATCCACATAAATATATTTACATTCCTATTCATACACAGTTGAGTCTCCCTAGACATGGTGACTTGAAACCAACAAGTAGGGACTAACACACAATAGGTTTAATACTAAGTACCTTTAAATAATTAATGAACTAGATTTAAATGGTGTTGGGCCAAGAAATAAAAGATAACCCTCACCTCGAGTGTCGAAGATGAAATGAATCGAAGTGAAACAACCCAAAATAGCACAACACCATACTGATTAATTAAAAGGGAGTCAAAGATGCATAAAGATCTCAATTCAAGAGGTGTGAAACAATGAAGATGGTTTAAAAAATACCCTGAAATGTGGTCGGAGGACCATAACTCACCAAACCATCTTTCCTTTGGCAGTGGTTTCTAGAACATGTACCATGGGTCTTAAGAGAGAATTCACAACAACCAAGAATAAAAGAGAACTAAAAAATGAATTACCCCATGACCCTAGGGTTTAGCCAATTCTCACCCGATGATGAAGAGGTTGAATAATGGACCAAAATGGAGGATAATGGAGGAGGGGACTCACTCTGATGGGATATTTCAATGAAAATGGAGAAAACCGTATAGAAATTGAAGAGTTGACGAAGTCGGGAGTTGTGTTTATGGTTAGACCCCTTTGGGGGTGGTACACGCTGTGGGTCGATCCATGGATGGGGTGAGAGAGTGATATATTTAGGTTTTTATTTTAATTCAATTTTAAAATAATTAATATTCTAAAAAGGGAGTCACACACAGTTAACCCTGCACGATTTTCTAAACTAAGCTCAAACCTTTTGTGCCTAATGCCTCCAAGACACACACCACACAAGTTGGGTGCATAGTTTAAGAAACCATGCAAAACCAAAGGGAAAAGATAATACCCCTTTTTGAACATGGATTCTATAGCATCCTTCCTTTTTATCACATAAACATTCATTACATTATACAAAACTTAGGATCTTTAAGGTTTAGTGTCTTGGAAACCAGGAACTTATTACATGACAACAACGAAAAAATTCTTCTTAAACACTAGAAAGGATTATTAATTTGTTCATCCTAAGTTCATTACTACATCTCATTATCTGGGATCATACATCAAAGGAAAGGGTGAGCAGAATGCTCAGTAAGGGAATCAAGGGAAACATTTTACATAAGAACTTGAGATACATAAAAAGTCAAGAAAAATAACTTTAAGGCATGAGAAAGAGTTCATTAGGCATATCATAATAAAAATAATGTGTTTCATAACTTGAAGATGTGGCTAAAAAATTTAACATAGACAATCATTTCTGTTTCACCATGGTCCATCCCCAAGGTGTCATTAAAAATTACCAAGGTTATTCACCAAGGCATCGTTAAAAATGGTCATCTATAGAGATTAAGTCTTTACCCAATGCATTGGAGCGCTATCAGGGTGCACCCTTAAATTTTACTTTGTTATCATCTGAACCACATATATCATCATAAAACATTTCATAATAACCCATATATCATAAAATAAATGGGTTTCATTTCATTACCATAACATTTTAAAAACTTCTTTAAAGACACGATCTTTATGTAACTTTAAACCCACAGAAAAGGAAAGAGGGTCTCATGTATGTAAATCCCAGAATTTAAAATAGAACATTTTGGTATATATGTGGATACCCTTTTATAAGAAAGAGATTTGAGTATTCACTTAATAAAATAAAATAATTCGAGAAAAACAGAGAGACATTTTGAACTTGAAATTCGGCAGCATAACGGCTACGTTGTAGGGTTTTAGAAAACATTGAAAAGAGAGGGGACATGGGTAACACACTAATAAATGATCAATAAAACATTATAGGGACAGAATATAATGGATTTAAGAAAATGGTAATGAAATTTTAATGATATATCATATGAAATGAAGAACATGAAATGAAGACAAAAATAAGATTTCTCTGTTGATAATTTAGCAGCCTAACGACGTAACTTAAACATCAAAAAAATGAATTGACAATATCAAATAGGGTCTCAAATCATATGAAAATAAAAGATAAGTATTATAGATATAGATATCATACCCAAAAATAATAAAAAAGAATGTGAAACACATGACAAGAAAATAGAACTTGAAAAATAGAAGGGTGAAAGAATCCCTTAAAAATTCGGCAGCCTAACGGCGCCACTTAAACATTCATAAAACGAAATGATGAGAGTAATAGGGGATCTATAATCATATTAACATGAAAAGGGAAGTAAAAGGAATATAAAATAACATCCTACAACATAAGAACATTGAGCATAAAAGAAATGACTAAAAAGAGAGTATTTGAAAAGAAAGAGAGAGGTAGGATCCCTTACCTTAAAATGTAACTCTTAAAACTCAATGGTTGAGACCTTGAAGGCTTGGGGGAACCTTGGGAGGACTTCTTGGGAGGTAATGAGACCATAGATTTTTTGGGGGAGAGTTGGGAGTGAAAAATAATGGAGGAAAGGGTGGGTATTTATAGGGAAAGTGAGGGGACAAGGCATTAATGGCCAAGGGACACCATATTGGTGGTATTGGAAAAACCATGGGCTTTCCCATGGTATTTGCCCATGGTATTGGCCACTTGGGAAAACTATTACCTTATCATACGATTCACAAGTCGACCATATTGATTAAATACTTAATTCATCATTTAATGATGTCATTAAACACCCGTAACTTAAAAACAATATTTTCACTATTTACCAAAAATTCAACTTTCTCAGAAAAATCCCAAAATTTCACGTTAACGAAATATCGATGCTCTAATTTCAAAAATTAACTCCATTTTATAAAAATATTTTTCTAAATATTTTTAATTTAATTTTAAAATAAATACACTATTCACTGAAAATTCATTTTTTTCAGAAAAATCCCCAAAAAATACCATAACATAATATCGATGCTCTGAGTTCAAAAATAATGTACATTTTATAAAAATAATTTTCTAAATATTTTTAATTTAATTTTTAATTAAAAACACTCTTCACCCGAAAAACCTAATACATGACTAATAAATTCTGAAACTGTTATTTACCTATTTTATTGAATCACATTACTTAATCAAGGTACCTATATTATATTAATACTTTCTTTAAGTGATATTTCTAACCCATTTGGTCACATTACTAATCCTAAGCGTAAAATCACTATTCATAATTTACTATTCATCAAAAATCAAGTTGATCTTATTAGACTCTAGATTTATTACTGAACACATTTTCATAAGGCCATTTTTTGACAATCATTAAACATCATTAATTATTTATGGTTTACAAAAATATTTTAAAATATCCTTTTTTTTCAAATTCATAAATAATATACATCGTAAATTTATCCGAACATTTGAAAATTTTCAAAATTCACCATAAGAATAAAATACAATTTTATTTATCTCAAAGGATTACATAAAGTAGTTACGGTCTCCTTACATAGCCCCTTTTAACCCTTGCATAGGACCTATGTGTAAGGTGTGATAAGGTGAGAGAATCCGTGGGTGGCTCAGACAACATTGAACGAGTAGTAATTTCTTTCATTTTGAACTTCTCACGAAGGCGATTTCGTTCTAGATTCACGTGATGATGTTCAGCTTTGGTTTGGTCCAGAGCAAAGTCCAGTGGTGCTACCTCCTTCCCATGTTCTATTAGATGGGCTTCGATTGTCCCGAGACTAATGGATGAGGCCATCAAATCTTCTTTCTATATTAATTAACCAAGATCACTTGTATTTAGTGACAAAAATCCGAACATTTAGTTTCTAAAGATTATACTAACTAACAATCATATAATAGTCAAAACACAACAGTCTCATTTTAATTATACTCATGTTATCAACTGAAATAGTTTTTTTGAGTATAAAATAAAAAAACACACAAAATTAGGAAACAAGATTTATTCAAAATTTCATGTCGTTACAATCTTCCCCCCTTAAGAAATTGCGTCCTCGCAATTTTTAAAATTGGGTTTGGAAATTTCATTAAATATCCCACATCAGAAAAAAAAAGTCAGTAAAACTATTACTTTAGAAGAAAGAAAGGTAATTAAAAAGGTCACCTGAGTTAACCCATACTAGGATTCCATGTAGGAAAACATGTAAATGGAGGAGAAAACAAAGGATCATGTTCT
Organism: Viscum album; assembly: GCA_963277665.1. Classification (NCBI taxonomy): domain Eukaryota; kingdom Viridiplantae; phylum Streptophyta; class Magnoliopsida; order Santalales; family Viscaceae; genus Viscum; species Viscum album. The sequence goes on from OY728148.1 coordinate 48,931,113, forward strand.
GAGGGATAGTGATAGAAAACATGATTTGGAGAAATTTGACCACAAGAATATCACAAACTTATGATGTGTGTAAACGTTCTTTGATTACCCAGTTGGAAATGTAAACCAATTTTTTTTTGTTTTACGTTACATTTTATAATTTTGAGTAATTCATTTACTACATAGAATAAAAACATAAGGAAATATATTTACCTTCATGTAGAGTTTCACCATTTAATAAGTTTCTACCTAAATTAATCTTCTCTCCCAACGATGAGCATTCAAAAACACTTGGTCTCATCAAAAGCAGAAGAATCATCTTCTAGAGAATCACATAATCCACAAAATATTAACTATCTATTTCTTCTATATTTAAACATTATCCCAAAAATATAAAGGGTAAGATAAAACAAATATTCAAAAAGAAAGAATCCCATAGGAAGGGAAACATCTTTAAATCTTCAAAATTCCACGGTAGTACCCAAAGTTCATCATAGACCATTCCATAAATAACTGTCCTTAAAATTCCTCAAAATAAACCAAACTAAGATTGAATCCCAACTATAAGAATGATCTCATAACATAGTCTTCCAAGATAGACTTTATTGTTCATCTCCAAACAATATAAACCACTCTTATCATCTTATAAAAAAAGTAACTAACCTAATCACATTTTCCCCAAGATAAGTTAATAATTTCCATAAGTGACCTAAATTACCATATGTTCACCTTAAATTCATCGATTCTTCAAAATATAAGTCAAACTTTACTCCTCAATGAAAATACTATAGTAATCTATTTACCTCGATCATATAGGGTTCCCAAAATAGTGAACATCTTACAAAATAATAATCATATTTTAATCCCCTAATCACCCCTTTATTAAAGAAGAATAGCTTCACTACATCAACATGTGGTACATAACAATAGATGTTTTCCTTAATGATATAAAACCATCTTAGGGAGTGAATCGATGTTCTTATAAAACATTAAAGATATGCTCATGGAGCACGAAAAAAAATACAACATGACATAGAAAATTATTGCGAAGAAGTTGTATTTACTTTAGTCATCATGATCCATCTCAGCATAGGAGTTTCATTATTCACTTGTCCTTGAATATTGTTTATGCTCATCATGCTTATCATCCCTTCTAATAGAGCATTCACTTGGATATTTTCCAACTTCTCCACATTTACCACATTGAATAATATCAGGTATATTATATTGAACATTATATCCATTCATCACATTATCCATTTTTTAAAGCAATTGGATTCTTTGTGACCTATCTTCCTACAATTAAAACATCTCCCAGTTTCTTTGTGACATTCTCCTTGGTGCCTCTTCCCACACATTTTTCAAGAAAAGAAATTCGGTCTTCTTTCCCTTATCAACTTTATCAGATGAAAATCCTTGAGACTTTGTCTTATTCTTCCTTTATGAATTTGGGTATTCAACCAGGTACCAATTATTAATTGTGATTTTTGATAGCTGGTTTGGCATATTCCCAATATGTTCAACTTGATCTCTCATTATCTCTATCACATTAATAGGGCAATCGTCACATTTCCTATCACATTGGTTGTTGGGACATGATCTTCCATTTCCCGCCGTTAACTAAGAAAAGAAAGTATAATTAGGGGCTTAAATACTTAGCCAATAATCATTAAAAGGAATATTTAAGCATAGAAGGATAAAATTCTAGAAGGAATTTATACCCTAACTTGTGATCCCCTAGGTTCCAATCTAGGTAATACATGATCATATCTTCTAATGTGAATTTTTATTTTATTTTATCTTTGTTCCTTTAATAATGGTTCATACTAAGCTTCTGAATTTACCAAAGCACATCCTCTGGGAGTGTCGTAACCAAGAGTGCAGCAAGGCCCATTGTTTTGTACCAGTTCCCATTCAAGTCTAGCTCAAAGCGGTGTTTTCAGGTTTTACCCCTATGTATATCTGTGCCAGAGCCACCTCTACCTGCTCATATCCAGACAGAGATGTATTTTCTTGGCAACCCCTTACTCAATACTCACCAAAATACCATGAATATTTCCTATATTTAGACATTTCTATAGGGTTATTCCTAAAGTTTTCATATCCTAATTTCCACAAATAACTAAACCATCCTTTGATAACAACTATAACATCCCGCCTTTTTATCACATTAACTTTCATTACATTATACAAAACAGAGGATCTTTAAGGTTTAGTGTCCTGGAAACCAGGAACTTAATAATTGACAACAACGAAAAAATTATTCTTAAACACTTGAAAGGCCACTTCATTTGTTCATCCTAAGTTCATTACAACATCTCAAAACCTTGGATCATACATCAAAGGAAAGGGTGAGCATAATGCCTAGTAAGGGAAACAAGGGAAACATTTTACATGAGAACTTGAGATACAGAAAAAGTCATGAAAAATAACTTTAAAGCATGAGAAAGTGTTCATGAGGCATATCATAATGAAAATAATGTCTTTAACAAAATGAATATGTTACTAAAACATTTAAAATATACAATAATTTCCATTTCACCAAGGTCTATCCCCAAGGATTCATTAAAAATTACCAAGGTTATTCACCAAGGTGTCGTTAAAAATGGTCATATCTAGAGATTAAGTCTTTACCGAATTCATTGGAGCGCTATTAGGGAAAACCCTTAAATTTGCCTTTATTATCATGTGAACCACATATATCATCATAAGCCATTTCATAATATCCCATATAGCATAAAATAAATAGGTTTCATTTCATAATCATAACGTTTTAAAAACTGCTTTTAAGATATGATCTTTATGTCACTTTAAACCCACAGAAAAGGAAAGAGGGTCTCATGTATGTAAATCCAAGAATTTAAAATAGAAAATTTGGGTATATATGTGAATACCCATTTATAATAACGTTATTTGAGTATTCACTTAATAAAATAAAATAATTTGAGAAAAAGAGAGACACATTTTGAGATGGAAATTCGGCAGCATAACGGCTACGTTTTAGGGTTTTAGAAAACATTGAAAAGAGAGGGGACATGGGTAACCCACTAATAAATGATCCATAAAACATTAGAGGGACAGAATATAATGTATTTATGAACATGGTAATAAAATTTTGAAGATATACTATATGAAATGAAGAACATGAAAGGAAGACAAAAATAAGATTTCTCTTATGAAAATTTGGCAGCCTAATAGCGTCACTTAAACTTCAAAAAAATGAATTGACGAGATAAAATAGGGTTTCTCATCATATGAAAATAAAATATCAGTATGATAGATATAGATAAAATACCCCAACAATATAAAAATTAACGTGAAAGACGTGACAAGAAAATAGAACTTGAAAATGAGAAAGGTGAAAGAATCCATTAAAAATTCAGCAGCCTAACGGCGCCACTTAAACATTCATAAAACGAAATGATGAGAGTAAGAGGTTATATCTTATCATATGAACATGAAAAGGGATGTAGGTGGAATATAAAAGAACATCCTCCAACATAAGAACATGGAGCATAAAATAAATGACGTAAAAGAGAGTATTTGAAAAGAAAGAGAGAGGTAGGATCCCTTACGTTAAAACACAACTCTTAAAACTCCACGGTTGGGACCTTGAGAGATTGGGGGAACCTTGGGAGGAATTCTTGGGAGGTAATTAGACCAGAGATTTGTTGGGGGAGAGTTTGGAGTGAAAACTAAAGGAGGAAAGGGTGGGTTTTTATAGGGAATTTGAGGGGATAAGGCATTAATGGCCAAGGGACACCTCATTGGTGGTATTGGAAAAAACATGGGCTTACCCATGGTATTTTACATTGGTATTAGCCACTTGGGACACCTCATACCTTATCATACTATTCAAAAGTCGACCATATTTATATCATACCTAATACATCATTTAATGATGTCATTAAACACCCGTAACTTAAAAACTCTATTTTTACTATTCACCGAAAATTCAACTTTCTCAGAAAAATCCCAAAATTTTACCTTAACCAAATATCAATAATCTGATTTCAAAAATGAACTCCATTTTATAAAATTAATTTTCTAAACAATTTTAATTTAATTTTTAAATAAATACACTATTCACCGAAAATTCATTTTTTTCAGCAAAATCCCCAAAAATCACCTTAACATAATATCAAGGCTCTAAGTTCAAAAATAAATCCCATTTTATAAATATAATTGTCTAAATATTTTTAATTACATTTTTAATTAAAAAATACTATTCACCTAAAAAACCTAATACTTGACTAATAATTTCTGAAAAGGTTATTTACCTATTTTATTGAATCACATTACTTAATCAAGGAGTCTATATTATATTAATACTTTCTTTAAGTGATATTACTAATCCATTTGGTCACTTTACTAATCATAAGCGTAAAATCACTATTCATAATTTACTATTCATCAAAAGTCATGTTGATCTTATTAGACTCTAAATTTCTTACTGAACACATTGTCAGAAGACCATTTTTTGAAAATCATTACACATCATTAATTATTTATGGTTTAAAAAAATATTTTAAAATATTATTTCTTTAAAATTCATAAAGAATATAGATCCTAAATTTATCTGAACATTTGAAAATTTACAAAATTCACCATAAGAAGAAAACACAATTTTTTTTATCTCAAAGGATTACACAATACAGTTAACGTCTCCTTACATATCCCCTTATAAACCCAGCATAGGACCTAAGTGTAAGGTGTGCTAAGTTGAGAGAATCTGAGGGCGACTCGGACAACATTGCACGAGTATTAATTTCTATCAGTTTTAACTTCTCAGGAAGGCGATTTCGTTCTATCTTAACGCGATAAAGTTCAGCTTCAGTTTGGTCCAGAGAAAAGCCCAGTGGTGCTCCCTCCTTCCCATGTTCTGTTAGATGGGCTTCAATTGGCCCGGGAATACTGGATGAGGCCATCAAATCTTCATTCTATATTAATTAACCAAGATCACTTGTATTTAGAGACAACAATCGGAACATTTAGTTTCCAAAGGTCATACTGACTAACGGTCATATAATAGTCAAAACCCAACAATCTCATTTTAATTATACTCATGTTATCAAATGAAATAGTTGTTTTTGAGTATAAAATAATATAACACACAAAATTAGGAAACAATATTAATTCAAAATTTGGGTTGTTACAGATTCATGGTTACCTGCAGTTGTCTTCACAATTTAGCAGACTTTGTGCTAACTGAGCACACTCTACTATGTTTTAAAATGACAATTTTTTCAGATTTGACAATCCCAAAACATATCAAGCCTTTCGAGAGACTTTACAGTCCTTCACCTAAGTCCAAAAACAACATGTATAAGTGTTCTGACACTAAAAATGACACTTTGAAGTTTAGATTTAAATATGATCCATCCATTAATTGAAAACGTTGAAAAAAATTTGTATTTTAGTCTGGTTAAAAAAATGGGATTCTACGTACTACAAGTGGATGTGGATCAGGAACATATGTACCTTGGAGTAACAACTCCGACAAGTTTCTATGGGCCAGAATTTGGGTTACATGGTACATGTAAAAGTGCCTTTCTGCGCACCTTTAATGACACTCCCAGGGGACATGCTTTGGATAATTCACATTTTCCTTATAAATTATTATGAAGGATTTATTTGAAAATATTATCAAAGAAACCATGCTTATGATTTTTAAATTAGACATGTATAAAATTTCAATTAATGTTACGTTTTCTTACGGTTTGAAGTTAAACATTTTAATTCATAAGATAATTTATATTATGCCATTATTTATAGATTAAAACTACTAAAAGGAATGGAAACTTCCTGAACACACGTATCCCATGTAGGAATTTTTCTCTTATGAAATATAGTAATGTATGTTCTGAAGTTGTGAGTGGTGCTGAGAAACATATAACTATACTATAAAATCGGACTCGGTTTGTGAACATTAACATTACCCATATGAAGTATCTGGATCCACAATGTTGAGGAGGAATGTAATACTACTTCATGTGACAACAACCTGCATTATTCAATGGGACGATGAGCCAATTTGTAGCAGTGAAGTGGATATGTTCTTTAGAGAATTTATATCATGCTTTTGGATGTAGGTAAAAGGAGCAAGATATCATGGACGTTTATAGTCTATCAGGAGATAGAGATAGGTGCTGGTCATTAATTAAATACACAAAGGATGAAAAAGAAATTGATGAAATGGATTGGAGGGAATTTAATGAAAAATTATTAGAAAATTATTTTACTCAAGAATAATGAGACAATATGGAGAGAAAATTCTTGATTTTAAAACAAAAAATAATATTAAAATGTTGTGAACTGTGAATTCAATCTTATAAGGCTAGAAATGTATTTGAGGAACTACGTATGTTATCTGATGGGTAACATCAATCGATTATTTTATGCTATAAAACCATTCCTACACAGGGACAATTTCCAAAAACATTCATCATATGAAGATATAATATCATGTGAAATTTAGACATAGAATGAATTCTCCAAGTCATATGACTATTAATGAAAGCAATAGAAGAAGATGGTGGAATAGGGTAGAATTGAAATTGCGAAGAATAAAAGGTTGAATTTTACAACATGTGATACATGTGGACAGAAACACCTCAAGTACTTCTTAAATGGAAAATGAGTCTATTACAAATTCTAAGAAAGAGGCCACCAATATTGAGATTACAAGGAAATGAAAGAATCTACCAATTTTCAAAGCTAAAATTACCAAGAGATGGGGAATTATGCTAACGATTCTCCTATGAATCAAGGAATCATTCGCCCGATAAGGACAATGGGGAAAAGGATAGGATTATGAAATCAAAACTCTTAATTTTTTACTTCATAATGATGTTGTGGTACATAATTTAATCATTTCATCAAACTTTTTTAAATCATTATTTTATTTTAGATCATCATTTTCATTTATATCGTCCCTGTGTGACATGAAAAGTTACACATTTCCAATTTGATTTATTTATGGGTTTTTTCAGTAAAAACTCTTAAGGGATGTATCATTTCAATGATGTTGTGTCAACCAGTCCCCCTTATGAAACATAAACGTGCATTAGAAGCTGAACGTAACATCATTCCCATGATTTAATTTGATATAATTCATGGTATAAAATTGATTTGAAGATATGATTTGAAAATATATTAGAAGAAGAAGGATGTTATAATTTTTGATAATAATGTATAATACCTTATCTATATAGTATAATCCTTGTCATTTCATTCTTATATAGATCCACCCTAGTAGCTCTACTAAATTCAATTCATAGGGTGGATGATAAAACAGTATCTATGAGTGACTGAATAAATATTCAAATTGAGGATGCACTTATTTTGAATGTGTACATTGATGTATTTAAATAGAATTTACATGGACATCCCCCGAAGCTATAAATTGAGTTTTCTGTTAATAAAATTATTGGTGAACATCCTTTAATAAATAAATAACCTTGATAGGATAGAAACAATAGAATTATACGATGTAAAGTAACATCTAGAGGAATTGAGTGATAATGTATTAATCTGTCTTAGTGTTTCTCCATGGGGTGCCCCTATTCTATTTTTCAAGATTAAAGATGGATCCATGAGGCTATGCATTGTATATAGTGATGTCAATGAAATTACAACAATGAACAAGTATCTTGTACTTCAGATTAGCTAACCCATTAACCACACCCACTCGCAATGTCATTACGTTTATATGGAAAAAATAATGTCAACAATGGTTATATGAATTGAAGAAGAAGTAAGAAAATGATCCTATCTTGATTCTACCATCACAAAATGCTGGATTTGTGATTTAAAGTGATGCATTATAAAATGCTATGGGTTGTGTCCTTATTAATAAGGATATATTTATTTCTTATTAATAAAGAAAGTTAAAACGTCCTTAATAAAATTACCTAACTCCTGATATGGAGTTACCAACTATAATATTTTCTATGATGATATAGTGACATTATTTATATGGTGGAAGGTGTCAGATATATACTAACCATAACAGCATGGAATACATCTTCTCAAAGAATGAAATCAACATGATGAAATGGTTATATCTAGATCTACTCAAGGATTATGAATGTTCCATACACTACCATTAAAGGAAGAAAAATAAGGTTGTATGTGCCTTGAGTAGGAAGGATCATGGATTTCGAAAAAAAAATAAGATTGGCTGGGATCCTATATACATGGATCTAGAAAGGATGGATATGGGAATTATCATAGAAGGTGAAGCATCATTACATATTCAATTGGATTCCCAACCAGATTTATTGGAATGAATTAATAGTTTTGAATCTGATGATGAGAATATTCAAATGAAAATTAAATCTTTGAATAATGGGATGTTTTAAGATTTCGTGTGTGATGATGGAATTATAAAATTTTATAGAAGGCTATGTGTTCCAACATTACCAGATCAAATAAGAGAGTTATTGTACGATTCTGATAGTTCAAATTTAGCTATACACCCTGATAGAACTATGATGTGTAGATATTTTTATGAACATTTTATGTGGGAAAACATGAAGCATGAAATTTTTGATTATTTATCCAGATTTCAAGTCTTTCAAAAGGTGAAGGCTGAAAGACGACATCATATAGGATCCATGAAATAGCTACCTATTTCTACATAGAAATTAGATGACATCACCTTGGATTTTTCCACTAAATTATGAAAATCTCTAAGAAGTAATGATGTTATATGCGTAATTGTTGGTCAACATACAAAATTGGCACACTTACTCACTATAGTTGGGAATTTTCCACTAGAGTGACTTCACGACACCATATCGACTAAGTTATAAGACTTAATGGATACTCTCTCTCAATTGTATCTGATCGTGATCTAAAATATAAATCCAAATTGCTGAAATTTCTTCAAAAATCATTCAATATTGATTTTCATTTGAGTAGTTTTTATCATCATTAAACTGATGTGTAGTCGAAAATGATTATCCAAACATTAGAAGACACGTTGATATATTGATCACTTGATTTCCATTGTATGTGTGTTTAGTATTTACCTTTAGTATTTTTTTCCTACAAAAATAGTTTCACTTCAAGTATTCAAATGTCACCATATGAAATATTTCACAGAAAGAGATGGCATACACTAACATATTGGGATGAAGATGGATAAAGGAATCCTGTATGCCTAGAGAATGTGGAAGAAACAAAAATTAAGGTAAATAAAATCCAAACCCATATCAAAGCATCTCAAATAATGAAAACAGATCTTTGGTGATATGCAAAGGAAATATTTTTAACTTTATTTAGGAGATCATGTTTTCTTTAATGTATCTCCTGGGAAGGGTGTTATAATATTTTGGAAGAATGGGAAACTAATCCCCATGTACATTGGTCCTTTTGAAATTCTGGTGTGAATTGATGTTTTTTCTAATCTTTTGAAAATTACTTTAATCCTCTATAAGGTACATAATTTCTTCCATGACGCTTTGTTAAGGAAGTATATGTAAGACCCAACACATGTACTCACTTCAAAATGTATATAATTGGAAGCTGTGTAGTCTAATTGTGAAGAGCCTATCCGGATTGTTTACACTAAAGAATAGGTGTTTATGAATTGGATGACTCGACTAGTAATGGTACTTTTCCAAAATCATAAAATTTAACAGTCAACATGAGAGCCTAAGAAACTTATGATAAATTCCTACCAGAATCTTTTTATGAGTTAACATTTTGGAAATTTCAAGGACAAAATTTTTGTAAGGGTGGAAGAATATAACACCATATGGTGTTACAAATAAATTTAATATATTATGTAATGAATGAAGTAGTAAGTCTCTATTAAACAACACATTATTTTTATAACCCAATTGTTAAACATAATTTCTCAACCTCAATGTTTTTGAATTTCTAGAAAAATAGATACACAGTAGCGTTCAATATGATGGTAATAGTCTAATAGAATCAACATGCATTTTTGGTGAATAATAACATGACCCTTATGAAAAATAATTTACCCTTATGAATAGTAATATGACTCTTATGAATTGTAACATCATCCTTGAAAGTTTAATATAATTAATGGGTTATATAAATGAAATGGAATATTTTAAAGATTAATAATTATGTGTTGGAATTTTTGTGAGTAATAAATATTTAATTAAAAATTTATAATTATTGAATTTATTAAAAATAACAATCATCTTCATAAAATGTATTAATAAATAAATATTTTTTTCTATTATTTTAGGATAATTTTATGTGACTTCATTTAATTACGGAAAGTATTATAAAATCAGTTTTAAATTTCAAATATGTATTTTTAAAGTAAATAATGATTTTTTTAAAAATATAATAAACATATATAGATTATTATTTTAATAAAATGGAGTCTAGTAATTAATTCTACATTATGAAAAGTTTTTCAAGTGAATTTTTTGTATTTTTCTAAAATACATCACTTTTTGGTGAATAGTAAAATATGATAATTTATAGTATAAATACATTAGATGCAAAATAGAATATTCCATTAGTCATAACTAATGAAAGAAAATTTGGTTTGAATTCACAAGAACTTATTACTATTTTTGGCGATAAGAATCAACATTATTGGATGTCTTGAGAAAAAATAATTAAATAGTGAATGACATATTCAAAAAACACACCACTCTTCCACTATAAAAACCACCATCTCTCCCTCTTCCCCTACCAATTATAATATATTAAGCATATAATTTTTCTTCTAAAATACTATTCCCGGGTCTCTGTCCACTTATATGAGATATTGGTCTTGCTAAAAAACAAAAACCTCTTCCCTTAAGGATGTTATCATGGAGGATATTTCAAGAGGTGAACCCTCTTCCTTTTTATTTTAATTTCATTTTCAATTTTTTTTAAAATATACACACCTACTCCATAAAAATGATCGTGAAAACTAAAATATCATCAATACACTATAATGAATCATTTTAATGAAATATACTTCATCAAAGTATTTTCTCTCTCTCTCTCTTTTATATTAAATCCAAAATCATCATCTAGGAGGTTTTGATTTACAAACTTTGTGGATAATGAACAATCATTCTTAAATTTTCCATTCATGTCTAGTAATGAAACAATTTTTATGTTTTAACTAGACTATAGTATAAGTTTTATAATCTATTAAACGTTCAAGAAAAAGTATATATACATAATACTATATCTTACAAAAAAACTAGTTCAAAACAATTGCAATATCACCAAAATAATATAGATGAATATCGATAATGTTCTATATAATAACTCCTCATACCATATAACCAATGAATTATATCCCCAAGTAATATAATTTATGTTCATTAGTATCATATAAATTCAATTTTTCATTATTATACCAATTACACATGAACATCCATAATCATATACAAGCATACAGATGAAGAAAACCAATGAATCGAACTCCCTTGAGCGAAAACTTTATATCTTACAACTCATCCAAAATTCCATAAATGATCATAATAAAATTATAATAAAAAATTAAATGTATAAAAGTTTATTATTTAATTAATTAATGGATTTAATTTGAATATCCCTAACATTATGGTCAAAATAAGATTATATTCAAATATAATGTAAGGGTTTTATCATCTCACTTCCATTTTCGGAGATATTCTTTATTCACCACTATTTCCTTTTTATGGTATATGTGTACAACCCATTGATTTATCATATCATGAATCTATTTATTTTAATGGTATTAATTTTATGACTTTTTGATTATTAATTTTGGGTCATATGATTTGATTGATTAAACTATGGTAAGGGTTTTCTACCCGAACATCTATTATATTTCGAATTATTCTATGTCTCTCTTAATCCAAATTAAATTCTTAAATGTTATTCTGTACTCCACAATAATTTGGTGCAAATTAACTATATATTCTTACCAATCAGAATAATTCTTTATTTTATTCAGAGTAAAATGTTTTGCAATCATCTTTCTCAATTCTCCCCAATATACATGTTTGATTCCAGGGAACTTGTCAAATTAATATTTATTTTGAAGTGGAATCTATAATCTATTTTAAGATAAAATTTTATTATAAAACCAATTAATTCATCATGAAAAAACAAAATTTTGTCATTTTAGGTTTTATTCAAATATATTTCCAAATGAACTCTTATTTTCAATTCAAATGTGTATTTCACTAAAAAATTCTTCAATGATTTTATTAGAATATTTTTTTCTATTTAAACTTCTCTATTGAATTTTATGTCTTATTAATGTCAGAATATTATTTTTATCAATTACCATATTTTATTAAATTATTTATCATCTATTTTATTGTGGATGTTCTATATTGATACCACTCAGCATACTACTCTTAATGGTTAGTGTTTATGTGTACAGATTAGGGAATGTTATTTCATATGTTTATATTTTTTATTTGTATCCCCATTCATATGAGGAAATAATTAGAATTGACCAGTGATGGGTGGGGCTTGATATATCTTTTATATGCATTGGTAGGTCTCATGAAATAAAACATTATCCATATCTGGCTTAGTCTTTATGCTTGTATTCTCAGACATCTTGGCCATGGCCTTGACATTATGTTTTAGAAGTCAAGAACTATGCATTCCCTCATTATTGTGTTAGAAATTGATAAAACCTATGATAATGAAAATAGTAGAATATTAATGATAATTTTTTATTCTCTTATGATCTTATATATGGCCTTACTTAATCAGCTTCCATTCCGTCTATATTAAGTTCAAATATATTTTTAATGGTATTTGTTATTATTTGTTCACATTGCCAATTATTTTTTGGGATACCTTTTGATGTGTTACATATCCCTACTAAGCATATAATCTCACCATATTCTAAGGGTTTATTTTCCCAACTTTTTTACGATTAATATTATGAATTAATTTCATGGATAAACTAGGAGTAATAGATGCTTCTAATTGAATTTCTAAAATGAATTTCATTTCAAGTTGTAATGTGGAAGTTAAGTATGAATCCGGTCTTCCAAAACTACTAAACTATTTAGTCCAGCCGTATATGAATTTATAGTAATCATGAAAATGTAATAAATTATTAACCAACTCTAGGAAAATGGGGTTAGTGTATTATAGTAACTACAAGTGAATATACTCATATTTCTACACCCTTATTAAAATTCTCAAAGCAATACTACATACCACTAGATGAACCACTTCCAAGTCTATAGGCTAACATTACATGCCCCATACCCTAATATCCTAATATTTAATTTATAGAGATAAGGGAATAGATCAATATTATAAGGACATAAATTTTCCAGGATACATTCACCAATGATCATATGGAATTTCTCAATCCATCCTAACAAATATCATCCTAATGTATTAATCATCCAAATGAGTAGGCACAATGAACTAGTTATCCAAGAAAAATATTTGATAAAATATGATAGACATAGTTACATTTTTAGATGCAGGAAATACAATTCTCAATTAGATCTCAGTATTTCCATGAAAATATAGTCATATATGTTTTCCATTATTTCTTCCATGTCCAAGCCCTAAGGTTGATATTCCTATGTAAGGAAATTCCACCAATGATTGGAAGATCCATGAATCATACTATCCATGAGATTATCCCCTATTATATAGGAACCTATAGATGAAAAATATTTATTAATAATAACATAAATCGATGGATTTTCTATATTGGGACTACCTTACCCCAAAAATGTTGGTTGGAAGCATTGCTTTATGTCCCTGGTTAACTAAGACATAGTCAGTGAAAGTCATAGTGCTCCAACTGTAGATGACACTAAACATTATAAACACTACCTTATGTGAGTGTTGATTTATAAATATGATGTTATAGGTGATAATGGAGAAGGATTCCTTTGTTTCACTACTGGTGGTACGACAGGTGGGTTATTTACCACCATTATATGAGCATGGTTGTCACCACATTCTTTAAACTCAACATTTGTCAATCACGGGGGAATATATCTACAATTCCAAGAACACTATTCTGAACTGGATATGAGTCACATGATATTTCATCTATAGGAATAAGTACAAGATCATGTTTGAAACCTAATAGATATTAAAATCAAACAAATTTCTTCTAAGTACTGCCAAAATTTATTATTTCTTGTCCAAATTATGATGGTTCAGTTACATATTGTGTAAATTCTAATTTTAGTGAAAAAAATTCTTTAGGATGCAATTGGTATCCCCATTTAATTAAATCCAACTTTTCCAACATCAGATATTTATATTCATGAATGTATTTATATTACGGTTCAGTAATATATAATGCAATTACCATGTTATAAAGACATAAACAAAATATGTTATATTATTAATTAAATTTAAGTTTGACAATCCTTTTACATATTTCATAAATTTTCAATAACCCGTATTTGTTTGTTTAGTTATATAGATCTTGATATTTATTTATCGATACAAAAATATCATAATTTTCCATGGGTGATCTATTTAACTATAACTATCCAAAATTCTTAGCTTATTTAATCATTATTCTATAAGTAAAACAACATAAAAATTGGTTAGTTATATTCACATCATTATGATATATGTGAAAAAACAACCTATACTAACGAATACACATTATTTAAACAATAATTTTCTTTTATATTTTCTTTATGAAGATTAATAACTAACTCACAGAACAATAAATAAATTTACCACATGAAACAAGTATAATATTCAATGAGAAATGCATGGAAGGAATATTCATGATATGTAAATCCCATGCTTCTTACCATGATTCAAGAGCTATTGATCCCTTATAATACTATCTAAAGAGTAAAAATCCATTAAAACAACATGTTAAGGAATTGTTTTCACATAATGGTGAATGAAGCTCTACTATAATAGGAAAAATAATAAAAATAACTTGTTTGATCCCCAATAACATGGATTTTCTAAAGCATGTGGATTAGATACTCCCAAGTATGGCTTATTACCATGTTCTAACACTTCCTAGTGTCATGTTTACCAGCACCAAAATTTATGAAAAATGTAAAATAAGTAATTATAATACCACTCTTTGATATATTGAGCCTGGTTCACTCGTACTAAACAAAACTCAAGGTCCCCATGGCCTCATGCTCCCCACCATGTAGACTATTGGATTCTGACAATAAGCATGATTGTATGGTGGTATAGTGTGATGAAAAAATAACCTTTATCAGAGTGTGTCATAATGTAAAAAATAGTTGGCAGAAATAATAATAAGGTAGTTAAAATAAACCATGAAAATGATAAACAATATACAATTAGTAGTAAAAACACTACATAAAGAAGATTTAATCACTCATAAAATTTGGAAACTTGCATACATAGTAGTAGGAATAAATAAATACCAGTATAAACAAAAGTAAAATGGGGAAAATATATTTCCATTAGAATCCCAATGACAGGAATTTTCATATTCTCCAAAGATACCACCCTAAAAATCAATTATATTCCCATGCTTGGGGGGGGGGGTTCCTTTTTCATTGCATAGAGCTAGGATATCTCCTTGGGATACAAATGGTTAGATGAATAGGGAGTGAGTAAAAAATAGTAAGACACAAAAAATGATGTCTAATTCGAATAGAGTTCATTAGTATAACATTTAATAGTTTCTATATATAATAAATGTAATTAAATAATGAAAATATTTACTAAGTTGACCTCGGGATCTTTATGGGATTCTTGGCCGAACCTACCTACTTCGACCGATGTCAATTGTCTCCAAGCATATCACCATCAATTTGTTAGTTAATATAGGATCATTTATAATGAATAATATTATAGTAATCGCAATGGACCCATCGGTGAACCATTAACTTCATGAATTCTGGAAGCCAATACTGCTTGTTGTGGTCAACAAAGAAGATTGCCTATTTGGGTTTTAGTGTAATACTATACCTCAAGACATATAATTCCTCTATAAATTTTTCCAGCTAAGGCCATGTAATAAATCATAGGTACTCTTTGGTCATACATGATTGATAACCAATGAGATAATATATATCATTATGTGTATGAGGACATCAAGCAGAATCCCAGAATCTCATCTTGACCATTCATTTTTTATATAGTTTTCATGTGAGTAATCTATGATAAGATAAATAATTATCAAATATTAGAAATTTATTTAATCAAATAATGTTTTGAAACATTGAGGAGACATTAGAGAATTAGATTTTCTCTTTTGATTTTAGCCAATAATTTCCAAGCTAGGAATCTGAGTCTTGGTTAGAGTAATCCACACATTTATTGTGAAATAAATCTACTACTCTAATAATTCATAATATGATAGGTAATCATGTTCCCCCTGAAGTATCCATGACACTATCAATTTCAAAAAATCTATTTAATTTTTATATTTAAGAGTGATAATCTAAACCCCACCATGTGGAGTTTTTGTTTTAAGAACAAATGTGTCTCCAAGTAATTAATTAGGAACACCCAAATGAGTGATTTGAGTAGATTTTGTTGACATCCAATAGTCATAAAAGGTCTCATGGAACATCATAGTCATGTTATGTGTGATTAATTAAAGGAGTTACAAAATTATGAAGAAATAAATATTAATTCCTTCATGAAGAGTATTTCTAAAGTAAAAGACATTGATAGTTTTAGTGATATTTATTGGTCCACATATGTTTGCTTTCTATAATACTATTAATCTTGATACGATAGTAGATTTTTGAAATAACGAGATAAAATGGGAAAATATGAAAAAGTCCATAAAAAATTGTTATATAATCTAGATTGAATATAAAACAAATATGTATATAAAATGGAAAAAAATTTGGGAGATGAGTTTTAGCCATATTAATAGTGTTCCAACATGACCAATACCCATGTAAATAGAGTCTAGATGAGATAGATAAACAAAATTATCAAAAGATGGAAGAGGGAGAGTTTCAATGGTTATTGCGATAAACTAAGAGATTAAAGGGGTAGATTAGATGTATTGGATTAAAGGGTTAAATAATAATTAATATAGGTTAAGAGGGAAATCATATTTTCCACATAGATGTCCAAACCCTATACAAACCATATGGTAAGAACTATTTAAGAGGCTACACCTCACATGGTTAAGGTGAATTGTTAGATATGATATGAGAATATCATTTGTGATAAAGAAATAAAAATTTATAGTTCTACCAAAATATATATTCCATATTAAAACTGTTAAAATAAATATTCTCCCGATGTTTGTGATTAACATTTGGGATGCTTAGTTATCATAGTCTTGCACAAACAGTGTGCCTCATCATGCGTCTACAAAAAATATTAACCCTAGCCATAATCCTTACTAGATGCTCATGAAGCCTCCAATTACAACTTGGGAACTCCCATTAAGGTGAAATATGAGATCTATATTAATTTAATAGATTGTGTATCTTGATTGGACACCATGATCTTAGATAATATATTTTAGAGAAAAAATAAAGGGTATGGCTAATATGATGGCTCAAAATAATGTTCATCCTAAAGTACCACTACTAGGAATGTAATTTTGGGAATACGGTAATTATACATGTTAATGAACTGAAACATTCGATGATAATGATGATTAAAATTAGAAACC
This sequence comes from Viscum album, assembly GCA_963277665.1. NCBI lineage: Eukaryota > Viridiplantae > Streptophyta > Magnoliopsida > Santalales > Viscaceae > Viscum > Viscum album. The sequence continues at coordinate 48,948,667 of OY728148.1, forward strand.
TCAATAACACGAGGAAATGAAATATCCTACTTTATGATAATGATGAATGCAGATAAAGAAAAATAATAGAAAATTAACCTACAATTTTTATTTTTTTATATCTTATTGGAGTTTATTTCTAGGTACTCTAGTATATCTAAAAAGTTTTCTAATATGATAAAAACCCCAACATGATGAATTGAATATCAAATAATAGTTTTATCCATATACTTATTGTATCCCATCATTATGTTTATGACAATATGATTTTTTAAAATTATATTATTTTTCATTTAGATTAATTTGTTGTAAAATTTGAAATATATTTGTTGTCACCGCTTTGGATCTATATTAGTAATTGAAAAATATAAATCAAATTAAAAATTAAAAATACCCCATTTATCTTCTATTAGAGGATGACCGACTACAATATATCAAGGAAAAATTAAAAATTGCTATAGTTATCTAAAAATTCCAATAATAAGAGGTATTTATCTCAATGGATAGGAGAGAAAATCATTATTAGTTGTATTCATATTGTTATAGAAGTTATGTGTTTCCTATTTTTACCTTTGATAGTAATGTATATATCATTTATTAAATTATATCTTTAGTATTTTCAATATTATGTATACCCTTATAAATTTTCCTTATTAAGTCATTATTAATATTAGGATGATTCAATTTATGTTAGGGGTATTTAACACCCTTGGGTTATGAAACTATTGTCCCATTAAATAAATAAAATGTCAAATGGTTTTTTTCAAATGAAAAACCAAACAAAAAATTACAACATATTAAAAAAATTAAAAAATTTGATTGTTATAATATAGCTATTATATTATATTATATAAATAAAAGTAACAACATATAAACTCTATAAAGAAAATTGAATTAAGGGTATTTGGTAGTATAAAAGTTCCTTATTAATCTCATTTTTAATATATTATAAGGGTATTATATTTGGTATGTTTTTTACTAGACCAGGCACAATTCAAATTAAAAAAATTAATTTATGAGTGAAATCATATGTCAGAGAATTTCATTATGATAGAAAATTTCCAAAAGATCCATAATAGTTACCTTTCACCCGAGATTATCTTATCCATTGGTCTTATATAGAGATCACGATGATTTATATAAGTAGAACATTTGATGATATAAACATATAATTTTTAAGATTCTATAATTTAAAAAAATTTCTAAATTATAATTTTAAATAAAAAAATACTTTTTAATAGTTATTCATTGTAAAACCATCATTATTATAGCTAAATAAAAGTGTATATATATATATATATTTGTTCTCTTAATTTTTATTTTTTCTACAATTAGTTTTTTCACATAGTATAATTTTTTATTTAAGTAAACAAAATATGTTATTTATAAAAATTGATAAAATATATTTATTTATACTAGTAATATATTAACAGTAATAAATTTTCTAATTTATTCAAAATATAAATTAAAATTTTCAGATATGAAAATTAATTATCCAATAAAAATATTTATTTCATTTTATTTTATATTTCCATATAAATTATTAATTCCAAAATTTTGAAATAATGTTTTAAAAAATATAATTATATTTTTAAATTTATTAAAACGAAATTATTTTATGACGAAATTTTGTGATTTTTTCAAAATGATCGAGTTCTAGGTGAATAATAAAAAATATAGTGTATAAAAACTTCATATCATTTATGACATCATCATGATAGAACCAAGAAAAAAAATTATTAAACATTTTTCCTAATAAAATGGGGTTTTTATTAAACAAAATTATTTAATAAATAATAATAAGATTAATTTTAAAACATGAATTTTGAAATTTATAACATCTAATTTTTTTTATAAAATAATATAATTATTAAATTTATTATTTTAGAAATATTTTTTATTGAATTTTGAAATTGAATCATATAAAATGGAATTCTTATTTTGAAGATAAAACTAATTTACATGCGTAAACAACATTGTTACAACTATAAAAACAATGACAAAATTGTTAAAACAATCTGTGAAAGACTTGATAAATGTTGGAAAATTGTCCCCAAATGATATTTTAAGGGATTTGGATTTAAGGGATTTGGTTACAAAAAATAAACTCATATATATTATTATTGACAATTTGAGCCACATTCGTTGAATTTTTTACCTCATAATACGAATATCCAACTCCTGTCACTAATAAAAGGAGAACTTCACCACAACAATTATCCCTAGACCACACGCCCCTTAGTTCAACCAAAATATATCCAAATCCTTCCAATAACTACTATAATTTACCAAAATTATACTCATTCCTTAAATGTCCTTCCAAATATATTTAATCCAGTTTGTAAAAGAGTTATTACATGGAGTAAGAGAAAAATTTCCAAATCCCCCCTTTTCATTTCAATTTAATTAATACTTATTATTTTGTATAAAAATATATAAAAATATTTAAAATAAATAAAAAACACTAAATATTATTTTAAAACACAATTATAAACATGGAATAATTTTTATCTTCCTCCTACATTTCTAATTTGATAAATGAAAACAATGTATATGTTGAGATACAAACTACCACCTCGATGACACACATGTTCTTTTTTAAAAACAAAATTAAATGGATTATTTAAATTAGTATTTAGTTAATAATATTTTGTTTTTAACATATTAAATATTCATTAATGATAAATATATTTTAATTTTCTTTTCGTTTAATAAAAATGAAAACATCATCTAATCCTATGTTTAGACTATAGGCTCCATCGATTAACTTGTTGAATTTTTCATAACCAACATACACAGATAGTTTTAAAATTTATTTTAGGGATATTTATTTTCATAAGGTGTAATATATTCTATTAATATATTACATTAAGGATAAATGAAAATTAATAATATTAATAAATAAATATATTAATATCCATAAATTAACCCAAAACAGACTCATCACTGAGTTAGTTATCACGATACATTCCCATCATTTGTATCATATTAAAATGTTGATGTGTGAATAAATTAATAAAAAATTATAATATATCACACCTAATATTGGTATGATGAATACAATATCAACAAAATATTTTCAATGATGTTAATATAAAACAGTTGGTAAATGATGAAAAGAACCAACACCTAGAATGGAAAATAAATAGTAACAACACATTGAATGTATAATGAATTGTTGTAATTAATGTATATGAATTGTAATATATATACAGTTTTATAAAAAAATAGATTAATATGTTTATGGTTATGATTCATAAGTTATAATAAATTTTATAGAAGTTAAGAGTGAAGGTAAGATGTTTACTTGACTGAATCCATAATTATTCTGCATTGACAATGTGTTTAAAAAATTGATTTCATATATAATATGATGATGCTATATTTTATTAATCATCCTCATTTTTGAAGGAAATTTATCTTTCAAATCAAATATTTCTTATTTAATAAGATTTTTTACTTCATAAACGTTAATATTGTTCAAAATAATTCTAATCCTCTACAAATGAGATATTTCTCTTCCATAACCAAATTCAATACTCCCTTCAATTTTCTATTTTCAAATTTTCATTTCCAAATAACTATTTTTTCAAGTGATTTAGTGTATTATTTTATAAAAATTTAATGATGCATTATTGAATCCCATCGGATGCCAGTTTTAGAAATGGTATTTTGGTAAAAAAATTAATGGTAATTTTTACCATTAATTTATTATTCCATTAAACATTTCATCTGAATAAATGAATTTATATTTCAAGGACCCATTTCTAAAATTTATTTTAAAATATTTTTCTTGTATTTTTCATTTCAACTCCAAAAAAAGAATATTTTAGAATGTGACTCATAAAATAAAATCATTTTGAAATGATAAAAATTACTTTCTAAAGAATCATTGGAGTATTTCATCCATTTTAATTTTTAACTCAAAATGATCGAGAAATATTTATTGAATGTTTTAGGAGTATCATTAAAATTTTATTTAAAAAATATCCATTTTCTATAAATGAAAATTTTATTGAACTAATCTATGTTTTATATAGTTTTATCTAATATCATATGGAAATAATTTGAAATATAATATTCATTAATTTATTTTCAAGATATGATGAATGATTGATATCTTATAGAACATATATCTATGTGTATTAATGGGAATTGTCTTATTTAAAATCATATTAAAATATTTAACTATTTATATCTCATCATATAAGTATTCATGGACATGATTATGTTTATTTACATGCCTTTATGCACATAAGTGTCTATCAAATATACTGTAATTATAATATTTTTTATATTTTATTAATATGTTATTATATATTCTTATCTTATTATCCCGTGATTCGATTTTATTATTAAATTATTCTAATCCATGTTATATTTTTTTTTCATCCATATTGCCTTTTCAATGGGAATGGACGTATTTGAGATATTCATAACACTGATTGGGTGGGTGAATTAGTGTTGGGGATATTTTAATCCAATTAAAAAGTTTATAACTTCTACTTCGTGGACCTCTGTGGAACTCTATTATATTATTCTATTTTCCATGCCACATTCATGTATGTTAATGTAGTAAAGAAAAAAACCTATTGTTTTTACTAGGTTCACTACTCAATAAGATTACTATATCTATATCTGGTAAGGATACAATCAAATAACAAAACAACTTTAATATGTGAATTTTAACATATTTTCAACAATCAGGGAGTAAAAATTCACTTATAATGCACTATTATTAAACACAAGTGAAATTTACATACCACCAGACATGATCTTTATACTACCTATGAAGAGAGTCTCTTCCTTTTTGATAAGGTTTATTATAACACCTATAATGTATTTTATGTGTTGGGACTACTATTTGATTTCATAGTGCTTCATAGTCCTTACACTAACTTTTTGTTCTATTTGTTACTTTTACAATGTTATGACAGAAACCTTACTTACTTTTTCCTAGTAGCAAACTGAAATCCACAGCTTGGTCTTCTTCTATTGGTATAATGATATGAATAGGTTATAGATTGATAAACTAAATTCAACCTGATCCAAATGATAATAAACTAATATTTTTTTCTAATCTAATTATCCATTCGACTATAATTATTTACATAATATTACATGAAATAATGTATTACAAAATTGATATATTTTTCTTTAATGAAAAACCAACTTCACTGAAATGTTTTCTTATTCCTAGCTAGAGCCACAATGCCCTTTGTGATTATTGAAACATTGAAATTCATCTCAAGATATAATAATCACAATTGAACTCCATTGAATACTAATAAAAATTAATTGAGGAACACTCTATTATTATTATAAATGGAATATTACTAAATTTTGTAGTAGTTTCAAATTCACAATATACAATAATAATTATAAATAGTTAATGTAGTATCTAATTAAAATTGTTCATCTTGGTAAAAAAATTAATGAAATTAATTACACTACACATTCAATGTTATTTCGTGCAGTAATGATATTTAAGAACTATAATAATCAGAAAACTTAGATATCAATTGATCTTATATTATTTATTACATCAGCCTCAAGCTGGTTTATTTAAAATCCATCATGCATAAATCATGAGTCATTTTTAATGTATAAACATCAGAACATATTACATAATAATTATTTCATGTTATTTAATTATAATCCTCATCAGGACCATTTAGGAGGCCCTATATCAATTGTTATTCATTAAAATTGATTATATAATTTAGTTATACAACTTCTCGAGAATGTGGATCAATGTATGAATTCCTTCTAGTCTCCCTCAAACAATTGTTTAGTGTTTTAAACCATCATTATTAAGATGAACACACTATCTTTTTGAGATAACTATCTACTATTGACACCTCATCTTCTTACCTTCATGAAAAAAATGAGTTCTTGATACATTTCATATGTTTTTTGGATTTTTTCATTGTATGATTAATCTCTTAACACTTGGGAGTAACTATTCTTCTTATACACAAAACAGAATCAGTGCCCATTCCTAATTCATATTGAATTCTTGAAAATATTAATGTAAAAAGTTCTTCATGTATCACAATGGGAGTTTACAACTCAAACAATATCTTGCAGTATTTATCTATATTATGAAATCCCTGAGTTCATGAGTTTCATATCAAGAGGCCATTGTTCATTTACGCCAAAGAAAATTATCTACAAAACACCTTCATGAAAATAGAGATGAATGGGACTCCCCATATTCACATATCCTTAAGAGGAATATGGATTCATGACATTTCATAAATCTAGACAATAAATATGCTCTGTTTTTTTATTGAAAAACAAGTCTACCAAATAATAATGTGAGAAGTAAACCATTCCTCTCACATGATGTGTAGGTAATTATAAGAGAGGTTCACACCACCTTACAGTGCATTTAATACCATAAATAATGTTGTGTAAATAAGTATTTTTTATTTCAAATTATTTTATTTTTGAATTCTACAAACTATGGGTAAACAGATGCTGAAAATCAAGGTGTTTCTCTTTTGTGATCATGATTCTCATTTTTAGTGAGTGTATCATGTTCAAGTGATCATAAAAGGGATTGATTTTTATTCCATGAACTCTTCTATTATGATAAAATTTTCAAATGGAATTCTCCAAATATGTTTGTAGTTTAGGTGATGCTTCTACATCATAATCATGAAAATGAAGTATCAAAATTTCTTAGACCATGTTCATTTTTCCAATTCAATCAAATATCAAAATGATAGAACCCATTTCATTCATCCATTATATTAGGATGTATATTGCAGCGAACAAACATCCTTCGAGGAGGCTAGAGGAAGAGGATGATGCTTCTAGTTTAAACACCCAATCACGAGTGATTGAACAATGATTATTTCACTAATCGAATGGTTCATTTTCAATCCATCAGTTTTAATTGTGACAATACTAACCTAATGAAACCTTCCCTAAACCAAATAAAAATTATACTTCCCTACTATGTACCTATCAAATGGTTACTACTGTTTCCTCAAGAAAAAACCAAGTTCGTCAATAAGATTAATTTCACATCATGCTGACATGGCCCGAAACATTCACAGTCCATGGTATTTCCTAAAATATTTTTTCTTAATAATTTGCATTTATTTATCCATTACCTTCACATGAATTATACATGGCCCCAAAATAACTTTTCCAACAATATTTTTCCCTCTTATACTACCATGGATGGATGGCCCAATACATGAATTCCAATGTGGATGACCCCTCGTATCCCACAAATATCGTTGAGGATATAATTTTTTGAAAATTAATTTTTTTATTTGTAAAACCACTTTTTGGCTAAGTGAGAACTGAGCAAGAAAAACAAGTTGGGGTTGCATGTCCAAGGGGATCCACCATTGATGACACTAGCCAGACAAAACCAAACAAACACAAAAGAAACACACAACAAGCAGAAGCTGAACATCATTGGAGCCTTCGAAGGAGGATGACTGATGTCGATGGCTTCATCGATAGAACTCCGAAATGTGGGATTACAAGATGGCTGACCTACCATGGGGAATGAAATCAAACCGAAGCACCTGAAGTGTTCCACCATCAAAACCACCAACACCATCAAAAACATCATGAAATCCATCAAACATTACCAAATTGGAGTATTGTGCCAAGAAGTGTGATGACATTTCATAGGAAACGAAGAACATACAAAAAAATCTAGGAACATGAACAAATAAATCCACCGACATGAGAAACTGATCCAAGGCGAACAACCATCATTTGTGTTTGCTCTTGTGAGTGATTAACACCACGACATCCCAAGAAATCACAGTTTCGATCCTATGAAACAGAGGGTGAAAAAGTGCGCCACAGTGAGGGTGTAAAATCACATCAAAGAGAGAGAGATGGAGGTGTCTTATAAGGCCCTAGCCTTAAACAATACTTAATATTGAATTAAATGAATAATTCACATTGAGGATCTTTTCAGGTTTTGAGTTTTAGAGAATTAGAACATAACTATTACATCTCAAAAGATTACAAAGTAGAACCTTCTACTATGTTTCCATAGAATAAAAAAACTCTTAAAAAGAAACATGTCTAGTTCCATGTATTATATAGCGTGACTTTCCCTTGATCCCATCCTTGACCCTATTCCACATTAAGTCCTGTGAAAAACATTTCAAAAAAACTTGGGGTGAGCATAAAAATCTCAGTAAGGGATAAACAAAGAATGAAAACTATTAGATTATCAAAACAACAAGTAAACCATGTATACTTTATCAAAGTAATACTTTTCACCTTTATGAAGAAGTAAAAACTCTTCATTGAATAAAAGATCATTACTTACCCTTTTGTAACCAAAATATTACCATAAAACCCATATAAAGATAACATAACATATAATGGTAACTTGGGACATAAACATACTTAAATGGAATAACCATAAGGTCGACTTGCACACATATCACTTATTGGAATAGCCATACGGCCGACTTCCATACCCAATTCATTGGATGTTATAACGTAACCACCCGTCCTGGTATTCACGACACCACCCGTCATATGGTTTATCAAGAAACCACCCGTCAAATTTCCAAGTACCATTATAAAATCATAAGACATAAAACAAATAAAATGGAAAGAAAAAATTTCCACACATTGATCACAATATATCACATAAATATATTGACATAACAAATCCATTATAAAAAACCATTTCAATACCAAAATAAATAAAATAGTATATGGTATTTAATTCGTTTTAAAAATCCATTACGGCTTGTTGAGGAAGCCAAAGACCAAATAATACTCGCGGCGGCAGAGTAGTCGTTGTCGCCGCATACATATGACAAAAATATTCCCTTTTTTCATTTAGTAAAATGATTCGTATAAAAATATTCCTTTTGAATAAAATTAAAAGTCAAAGGGGTTTATACACCATATAAATTAATGTTGTGTATAAAACAAAATATGCCTCAATTAAAGGTGATTGAGACGAAGTCCCTTACCTCGGGTCCGACTTGACTCGATTGTTCTTTAACGTCCTGAATAATAAACATGAGTTAATTTATACTTGATTAATAACCTTTTAAAATTTAATTATTCCTTTTATATCACTTATTACCATTTTATGAACATTATGTAGTCATTTATGTTGATAACAGTCGTTTTCCGATATTTGGTACTTGAGTCAAAAGTGAACTTCTTACAATTACATGTTGTTCGTGTGGTCAAAGGTTCATTATATCCAGAATGATATTCATGATTTGGATATCATATATATCATATATATCCAGCATATAAATGTATTTATAATATTACATAATCATTTAGAGGTAAGAAATGAAATGCACCGTTCATGTAGACGGTAAGCCGTACGTACGCATGAACGCTACTTTCATTTCTTTGTCATATTAATGGAATTAAATCTAATGAGGGGTATGTATATTTTAAATCCATAATTATATTCATCATTTATATGTAACATAAATCATATATAATAACTTTAAATACACCCTTTATACGTCCCACATATGGCATTAACGAATCAAATCACTTTGAGGGGGCGGTAGTCCGCACATCCTAAAATGAAGATATTGCGTATACCCATAATGGAAGCCATGAAGGTGTGCCAAAAATGAAAAATAAAGAAGATTAAGGAAGACGTAAACATATTATATATCATATATAAATATAGTGACATCTTAATGTCCACCTTTGAAGGTGATGGAAGAATATTGAACAATCATCGTTTCGTGAGGCAGAAATTCACCATCGACAGAAACAGTATGTTCTTTAACCATTAGATGTAGGTGTGTGTAAGTTTATCTTGAAATCTTATTATAACAACATACTAGTATATTGTAGATACTGTATTTGTTACAAAAGAAATGAATAAAAAGAGTTTAGTGGGTTGGAGAAGAAAAATAAAACAGAAGGACACAAGTGAAGACATTACCTTAAAATCGGGTAACTCTATTAGATTTGAGATCAAAGGCTTCCTTGAGAAGACTTATACCCAAAGTGAGGCTTCTAAGAATTAGAGAGGGATGTGGAGAGACAAAATGGGTAGGGTTTGGCTTAGCCAGAGGCTTTGGAAGTGTGGGTAAAGTGGTAGAGGTGGGGGCCTTTTATAAGAGGAGAGGAGGGGCACTCTTGGAAAGTAAAGAAATGTTACTTTATTTTAAAATGAGTTTCGGATTTAAAAGGTACCACATTCATATAATTTTGGCATAAGGTGATAAGGGTTATAAATATACACAAACAATAGGTTTTTGACAAGTGTAGGTCTTAGATTTTACATTATAGTTTCATTTTATTTAAATCATTAAATAATGAGGTAATCGCTGCATCATCGTGGTGCCATAAATAATTTAATTTATTTAATGTCTAAAAATTATAAAAAAATTAATGATGTAGGAAATCTTTTTAGATTTCTAATGAAAATTTATAGTCAAAAATCTGTCTTTTATAACCCCATTTAAACATTGTTTTAGTAAAACAACTCATGTTTGTGACATTTTTACTTTAACATTAAATAAAAATATTTTAATGTTGGTTTCCTTCCAAAGTGGCTGCATGGGGTCCCCAAGTTGACCCATGGATTGTCTTGGTCGGCCATGACATATCCAATAAGGGTTGTACATGTGTCTAGGTCATTCAATATTATTAAAATATTATTTTTACCTTAAAATACACTTATTACCTATAATCGCGATTAAAATTTTAAAAGTTACTATTCACCAAAAAATCATTTTAATCCCATTGAACCACATTTTACTTCTTAATGAAAACCATGTATGTAAGATTTTTGAAATTAAAAACACAAAGGTGGTAAAAATTCATTTAAACAAAAAATCAGTTTTTATAAGTAACACTTAGTGGTTTCACTATTCATCAAAAATTGAAGTTTTTCAGAAAAATACCAAAACCTCACCCTAAGCTATATTTGATATTCTGAATTAAAAAAATGAAGTCCATTTTATGAAATTCAAAACATATAAGTTGAATTAATTAATTTAATAATTAATTCCCACTGTCATAGCAAATAACGTGTTTTTATGAAACAATATGTATCAAAAGATTGACAGTAGTTTAAGTCTGATTTCAAAGTGAAATTAATTCCAACGACCACTAATGGATTTAATGGTAAAAATATATTATAATATCACTTTAAAACCAATTCAAAAGATAATATAATCATATAAATAAATTAGATTAAAAAGAGGTTTTGAATTAAAATACAACATTTTACACTATTCATTAAAAAATGATTTTTATCGAAAAAATACCAAAAATTTACACAAAATAAATTTTGATGTCCCTATTATAAAGAAGAGTTTTATTTGGTCCAATATAATATATAAGAGTGAACAAAACTATATTTAATGATGGTTTTTCAACAAAAGGCGATAAGTGAAGCTTTAGTGAAAATTAGGGTATATATGTCTAAAATTGAATTCTTTCCATATTTTAAGCCTTTATCTTTTATTAGATCAATGTACAAACATTTAAAAAAAATATATAATCATATTTTAGTTATTTATATCCATTCCCGCCAATACAACGGCTATGTGTTAACTACCATTTAAAATAATATTATTTTATTACTAGTGTGCATTGTATGATTTCAATGAAACTCTTTGTTGCGTATCGGGTACGATATCGAACATAGCAACCCCTTTAAAGTAAAATTAATATTTAATTCGTAAATATTAATGAATTTGAATATTGATTATTCTTTATTTACCTGGGATGTTACATCCTTTCCCCCTTTTGGGAATTGCGACCTCGCAATTTTATTCACTTATCAAAATAAATGGTGGTATTTATCCCTCATAGCATCTTCAGATTCCCACATTGCCTCTTCAACCATATGGTTTTTCCACAGAACCATTACCTGGAGAATCACCTTATTCCATAACACTTTCTCCATGTGGTCAAGAATCTGGACCGGCTGTTCTTCATAAGATAGGTTCTCTTCCAGCTGAACTACCACTGGACTCAAAACATGAGATGGATCTGGCATATACTTTCTCAACATCGAAACATGAAAAACATTGTGTACCTGAGATAAACTCGGAGGTAATGCCACTCTGTATGCAGCTGATCCAACTATCTCATGAATTTCATATGGTCCAATGAACCTTGGACTCAGCTTTACTTTCTTACCAAATCACATCACACTTTTCCATGGAGAAACCTTGAGAAAAACATGATCACCTACCTCGAAAGATAGATCCTTCCTCCAGTTATCCGCATAACTTTTATGTCTGCTCTGAGCTTTTCTCATGTGTTTATAAATCAACTGAACTTTTTCTGCCATCTCTTCTACCAATTCCGGTCCCATCAGCTTCCTTTCACCCACTCCATCCAAAAAAGTTGGATGTCGACACCACTTCCCATATAATGCCTCAAATGGTTCCATCTGTATACTGGAATGAAAACTGTTTTTATAAGAAAACTCAACCAAAGAAAGATGTTGGTCCCAACTTCCCTGATAATCAATAGATCAAGCACGTAGCATATCCTCTAAAGTCTGGATCATTCGTTCTGACTGCCCATCTATTTGAGGATTAAAAGTTGTACTAAAATTTAATTCAGTACCCAACGAGTTCTGAAGGCCTTTACAAAAGTTAGAAGTAAACCTGGGATCACGGTCAGATTCAATGGAGAGAGTAAATCCATGTAACCTGAATATCTCTTTAAGATAAAAATGGGAAAGTTGATCTAGGGAAAAATTATCTCATATGGCAAGGAAACGAGAAGATTTAGTCAGGAGATCAACAATAACCCAGATTGCATTATTACCTCAAGGTGTCTTCGGCAATCCCACAACGAAGTCCATGGATATATTCTCCCATTTCTACTCTGGCACTGGTAAAGGCTGAAGCATCCCTTTTGGTAACTGCCTCTCTTCATTAACCTGTTGACATGTCAAAAACTTCACAGTAAAATCAGCAATATCTCTTTTCATTCCATCCCACCAGTAATACTCCCACAGATCCCTGCACATCTTTGTACTTCCAGGATGAACTGAAAATGGGGAACTATGAGCCTCACATAACAACTCATTCTTAAACTGTGAATCACTAAGGACACATAATCTCCTCCAAAACCTCAAAACACAATCATTATCAATGTTGAATTCAGGCAACTTACCCTTCTGAATCAGCTCTACCTTTTTCTGCAACTCACTGTCTTCCCTTTGTGCTTGCTTAATTCTGTCTGATAGGGACGATCTCACTGATACCTGAAACAAAAGAGAAGAACTTCCTGCACCAACAACTTCTATGAAAAATTCCATCAAATCAAAAACCAAAGGATCTCATTCCAAACGTAGCATGGTTAATGAAGTATTACATTTTCGACTCAAAGCATCGGCCACTTTATTTTCTTTTCCCGTAGGAAAATGAATTGTACAATCATAATCCTTGATTAATTCCTTCCATCTCCTCTATCTCATGTTCAATTATTTCTGAGTGAATATAAACTTTAAACTTTTGTGATCAGTTTATATTTCACACTTTACTCTATACAAATGATGCCTCCAAATTTTTAGAGAAAAAACAACAGCAGCTAATTCCATGTCATGTGTAGGGTAATTTACCTCATGAGTTTTCAACTGACGTGAAGCATATGCAATTACCTGATCATTATACATAAGGACACAACCAAGTCCCTTCAACGAAGCATCACAATAGATAACAAACTCACCATTCCTGGAAGGAAGTGCCAAAACTGGAGCATTCACCAATCTTTTTTTCAACTCCTGAAAACAATCATCATATTTTTTTGTCCAGATAAACTTAACACCCTTCCGAGTTAGCTTAGTCATTGGACTAGAGAACCGTGAAAAATTGTCAACAACCCTTCGGTAGTAACCTGCCAAACCAAGGAAACTGCGGATCTTGGTTACATTTTTGGGTCTTATCCATTCTTCAACAACTTTTGTTTTAGCAGGATCAACAGTTATTCCATTTTTTGAAACAATGGGACCCAGGAAAGAAATTTGTTGTAACCAAAACACACAATTTATTAATTTTCCATATAGTTTCTTTTATTTTAAGGTTTGCAAGATAACCCTTAAATGACTTTTATGCTCCTCTTTAGTTTTAGAAAACACCAAAATATCATCAATGAAAACAACCACAAACTTATCCAAGAACTCATGGAAAATTCTATTCATAACGTCCATGAATATAGTAGATGCATTGGGTAACCCAAAAGGCATAACTACAAATTCATAATGGCCATATATAGTACAGAACGCAGTCTTCAGAACTTATGCTTCTTTTACTTTCAACTGATGGTACCCCGACCTCAAGTCGATCTTCTAAAAATACTGAGCTCCCTAGAGCTGATCAAACAAATCATCGATATGAGGCAAAGGATACTTGTTCTTAACAGTAATGTTATTTAAGGCTCTATAATCAATGAAAAGTCTCATTGAGACATCTTTCTTTTTAACAAACAAGACAGGAGAACCCCATGGTGATGTTCTAGGTCGAATGAAAACTTTATCTATTAACTCCTGAAATTTCTTCATTAACTCTAAAAGTTAAACTTGAGCCATTCGATACGGGGGTTTTGAAATTCGCTTAGAATCAGGAACTAAGTCAACAATAAATTTAACTTCCCGATCATGAATAATGCTAGGAAACTCATCAGGAAAAACATCAAGATACTAATTTACCACTAGCAAATAATTATTTTGAACAATTCCTTTATTTTCAACAATATGTGCAAGGTAACATTTATTTCCATCTTTTACTAGTTTCTCAACTTCCTGATATGTAATCAAAATCAAGGGTTCATTCTTGTACACAAACTGAAAATCTTTCTGAAATAAAACCATTTTAGATCTGCAGTCAATCTTAGCATGATAAACAGAAAGCCAATCCATGCCTAAAATAACATCAAAATCTACTAGAGGCAAAACAATAAGGTTTTCTGGTAGAATCATTACGCACACAAGGATTGGAAGGTTCTTATAATTCCTTTTTGTCTCAATGTTCCCTCCAGGTGTTTTTACCATAAGTTCAGGATTCATATCTTGAGATGGAATTTTCAATTTACTAGAAAACTTCTCAGAAATGAAATAATGTGTAGACCCTGAATAAAACCACACATTGGCATAATCTGAACAATCAAACAGTGTACCTGATACTACTTCATTCGATGGCCCAACATCTACTGAAGTAGTTGCAAATGAGTTCACCACCCATTTCTGCTTATAGTCTGGCTGATTTCCCTGAGTTGAGTTCTTTATTAGACCCTCATTTTCATAATGACCCATTTCATTACACATAAAACATTTTACCACTGACTTTTCATTGACTGATTGATCATCTTCCTTACAGTTACGAGAAATATGACCTGACTTACCACACCGAAAGCACTTTACAGACTTGGATAAACATTCTCCAGGATGCATTTTACCACACTTCTCACTGGATGGATATTTGGTTTTCTTACCTCCTTGCTTTTTTGATGAATTCTTCCCCTTTTCCTGCCAACTGGACCTCTTATTCAGTCATTTGTCAAAGAACACCTGATGAATTCTATGTATTATTGAGGTAAATATATTATTATGGTCATATATAATATTGTACTAAAGGTACTATGATCATTTTTATTGTGTATGTTCTATCTCGATACCATTCACCATACTAATCAGAATGGTTATTGTTCATGTATAGTGATTGGATATTGATATTTCATATGGTCATGTTGATTAAATTTATCCACGCTCATATTAGGAATGATTTGAAATTAACAAGGTATGTGTGTTTCCCCATATATCCCCTCTATGAATCAGTAGGTACCATTCCCTAAAACAGAATTGGGTTTGGATGAGGCCTTAACTAGTATTTTCATAGATATTGGATGAGGCCTTGAGAATACGTTTCAAATGTCTAAACTTATGAATTCCTTCATTATGTTATTATAAATCGATAAGCCATGTCATTATTCAAATATTAGAAATTAATTGGTTAAGTTTAATTCTCTTATAATCATTTATATGGACTTATTTAATCATCTTTCATCCATTCCATATTATGATTGAGTATATTTTTAAAGGAATGTGTTTTTAGTGTTCAACATGCCAAGTGTTTATTTTTATGAATACTTCCATTGTATTACATACCCTCACTAAGCATCTAAGATCACCCCATTTATATATATTTTTTACCTATGCTTTGAATATGAATATTATGAATTACTTGAAGGGATAATCTATGAGTCATAGATGATTCAAATGGAATTTTTATTATGTATTGTATTTCACGTTGAATTGTTGAACAAAAGTGTGTATCATGTCTTAAAAGTATACTAATCTATTCGATCCATTGGGATAAAACATTATTGTAATCATGCCAATGTAATACATTAATTCACTTGTTGTAGGAAACTCGGGTTAGGGAATTACATTTGGAATCATAGGATGTTTAGTAGAATCCTTGGAAACTAGATTAAGAAAATCTAGATTAGGGATCAAAATCCTAATATAGTCATTATGGATAATCATAAAATAACTTCCTATAATTTTTTATTGGAATAGATTATGTTTATTTTCCATGAAAATATATCCTTGTCAAGATACTAGGTAACCTCTTGAACCAGATAACCACAAAGACGGTGGCGGGACTAGTCGTCACATGACCTCAAGCACGCCTCCCTGTATGCCAGAGGCTACAGACTAGCAATGAGGGTGTATTTATGGTTAGTGGGGAGACTGTACCCTCTTATTAGAATTGTGAAGCATTATAATAGAGTAAATATAAATCAACAACAGAAAAGTACATAGCTATAATAAAGCAGTGGATGACATATTTCCTATAAATGAACAGAAGTTGCTAATTCCATTTTATACTATGGATGAATGTATGACATTGTATTGATACATTATGGAAAATAGTAAATAGTACCACATGATTTTCAATATAATATAATGTAAGAATCCAGTAAATAAATGAACTAAAATGTCACGACCCGTCCTCGGGGCCCGTGCCGTGACTACCCCAAGCCCGCCTTCCATAGGCCAGGGGCTGGCGACTAGCACCAAAGGCGTAAAATCCCGTTAACTGGGAAGGCATTGCCTTTATAAGTAACAACCACCACAGAGTCAGCAAGCGGAAAGTAACTACAAGTGCAGAAAAGTAAATGGGCCAGAATACAAACCCAAACTGAAAGTAAAGTACAACTCAAAAAGGGAAAAACAGCAACTGAAAAGTAAAGCCGCTACTCCGAGCTGTCCACTGGAAATCCCACCTGAAGGGTGAGTACAGATAGCTCCTCTGCTCCACGGGTCCCGCCGTCCGCTCCGTGCACATCCCGCCCAGTGGTCCACCCCAGGGTACCGTCCCGCTCTACAAGCCTCAGCTAAGTCAACGCTGTCCGTCGTCTGCAACCAACACAACGTAGTGCGGGCGAAGCCCGTGCAGGGGTGAGTATAAGCTACTCAGTAGGGACCCCGAGACCCCTGATGGTCTCTCAAATCCACAAAGGATAAACCACGAAGAAAAGGTAACAATCACGAAGTAACAACTGACACTGCTTAGGTATATGCCCATACATATACCTAAGTCATCAATTTCCGTTCGGCTCCAACACCGAGCCCAAGAACAACCCAATCCACAAAGAAGAGTAAACGGTAAATCCACACAGGATAACAGTACAAATTCACACAGTTTATAACAAGTTTATGAAATCAACGGATAACTATTACCCAGGTATATGCCCATACATATACCTAAGTTATCAAGCAACCCATCTCAATCATGAGGAAACACAAAGATCATTGACTCAGCTCAAACCAGGATTTTCATTAACGAAACCGTAACTGCTGAAGAGCTCCGTCTCTAGAGTGTACAGTGGTCATGTCACGACTCCGAGGCCGCCGCTCACTAACCTAAGACTGCTGAGGTACTCCTCCTGTCGAGTACTGCGGGTTTGCGGCCAACTACCGGGCGCTCCGTCCGCTGAGGGTCTGTCGCCAAATACCGGGCGCTCACCCAAATAGCCTACTGAGGTACTCCTCCTGTCGAGTACCGCGGGTTTGCTGCCAACTACCAGGCGCTCCGTCCTCCGTGGGTCTGCCGCCAAATACCGGGCGCTCCGTCCACTGGGCTAGTCGACTCACTCCAAGTCGAGTCGGTCAAGCAGTCGTCAGGTCTCAGCCGGCTACACGGTCTCCGTACTCCGCACGCACGTCTCCACCGTCGCGGGTCTGTCGCTACAACCAAGCGCACACACTCCGTAGAGTATCGCGGGTCCGCCGCTACAACCAAGCGCTCCACCGTCAAGGGTCTGCTGCTGCATCCAAGCGCACCACCACTGTCAAGTACCACGGGTCCGCCGCTACACCCAAGCGCTCCATCGCCCAAGGTAAACAGAAGATTCAGCTCACACAGGTTCGGTAGCACTGCTCGCGTAGGATCGCTGAGTGCTATAGTCGTCGTCGTCGAATCCACACAGGATCTCTGTACTGTCGTCGTCGAAGTCACAGTAGCCGTCGAAGCAGTAGAACAGTCGCAGCCAGCACTAGGGTTCCCGCACAAGCAAGCTCGTTCGGAGGGTCCACTCCACGAGCCGAGAGGCTGATACATCAACTGTCACAACGACCAGAGTTGATGTATCCAAAAGTTCCGTATCGTCAACAGGAACTCAACGCAACATACGGCGCGTCGATCGGACGCCCGGTCTGAGAGTTATTGGCATTTTCGTCTCCGGGGCCCGGTTGGTTTTTAAGGCAAAACCAACCCGACCGTACTCCACCTGCATCCAAACCTCGGGCGGAGTATGCCAAAAGATCCGTCTCACTAAGAGGAACACTACGCGACTGACGGCACGTCAATCGGACGTCCGTAGCTCAAGATATGAGCGTTTCCGCTCCGAAGGTCCGGTTGGTTTCGTGAACGAACCAACCCGGCCGAACTCAAAGTAACCCGAAACCTTGAGTGCGATATACCGAAACGACCGTCTCGATCCAAGGATCGCGTTGCCGCTGACGGTTCGTCGATCGGAGGTCCGAGGATCAAGTTATGAGCGAAAAACCAAAACTGGTCCGAAACGGGGGGTCCGGGTCCGGGCCGACCCGGCCCGACCCCCCCCTGGGCGGCGCGGTGGCCGGCGGCGGCGGCCGGCGGCGGCGGACGGCGGCGGCGCTGCGGCCGGCGGCGGCGCGGCGGCGGGCCGCGGTGGCGGCGGCGGCGGGCCGCGGTGGCGGCGGCGGCGGGCCGCGGCGGCGGCGCTTGGCGCCGCACGGGGTGGCAGCACGCGGGGCTCAGCCCCGCGGTTCCTTCAAAAAAAAAACGGCGCGGCAACTGCCGCGCCCCTGTTTGAAACCGCCCCACGAGGGGCCGGTTTATTTAAGAGAGCCAGGGGGGCCGGCTGCCCCCCTCCTTCAAGAACCGCCCCCCCTTTAAGAGGGGGGTTTTTAAGGGAAAGCCGGGGAATTAATTTCCCCGGTTTTTAAGTTATCCGGCCGGGGGTTTAATCCCCCGGTTTTATGACATCCGGCCGGCCCGCTGGCCTGCCGGTTTTTACCAACGGGACCGAAAATTCCGGTCCCGCCCTCGACTTCCGACGCCGGCGGCCCGGCCGCCGGTCTTTCCTTCCGTCGCGGCCCGGAACCGGTCGCGGTCTCCTCGTCCCGCCGCGGCCCGGAACCGGCCGCGGTCTTCTCCTCCCGCCGCGGCTCGGAACCGGCCGCGGTCTTCTCGTCCCGCCGCGGCCCGGAACCGGCCGCGGTCTTCTCGTCCCGCCGCGGCCCGGAACCGGCCGCGATGTTTGTCGTCCGGCGCGGTGCAACGGCACCGCGCCCCTTTCGCCGTGCCATGAATCCTTCCAACGCGGCGCGACGGCGTCGCGTTCTTGAAGACTCTCCTCGGCGAAGCGCGACGGCGTTGCATAAAAATAAATGAACGATCATCCGCGTGGTGCGACGGCACCACACTACTTGCTTCCACCCGCATAAACAAACATGAACGATGGAGGGGGGAATTCGGCCGTGTTCGTGCGGTCCGCCCCCCCCCCCTCACGTTAAATTAAAAACGCAACTTAAAATAAATCAAGTTACACGTTAGTCTTGATAGATTCACGATCAAGAATAAATTAAGGAAACCAAAAGAAAACGACAACCCCTACCTCGGGTTTAAGATTGAAGATTCGTCTACGCTCCGCGGAAGACGGCGTCGCGGAGGTCGGGCGTCGCGGTCGTCGTTCGTCAAAACCGTTGACGAAGAGATATGCCCGAAGAGACACGTCGTTGGCGGATCTTCGTTTGCCGACGAAGAAGGCCCGAGGAGGAAGGTGCGGTGTTCTCTCTCGTTGACACCGAAGACGAAGAAGAGCGGAGCGGCGTTCTTCGTCGGAACTTGAGCGTTCTACGTCAAGTCTTGAGGAAAGTCAAATAAAAAGGAAACAACGAACTCAAGAACCCTTACCTCGATAGTCGCACGTTGACGGAGTCGTGGAATATCGGTGTCGATTCCTTGACGTCGGAGGAAGAGTCGTTGTCGATGGCGTTCGTCGCGGAAAACCGTCGCGGAAAAGATGATGCGGAAAAAGAACGTCACGTCGTGGATGGATCGTGTTCTTCGGTGGAGAAGTTCTTCGTTGAAGAACGACGTTCTTCGCGTTCTTCGTTCTTCGAAGGTTCTTCGTCAAGGTTGAAGAAGAAGAAGGAAATCTCCCAAAAGCTCTCAAGCGCATAATAACCAGAGGTTAAGCGTTGGTCTTATTTTATTAATACGCCAACGAATTTGAAAAAAAAGATTAAGAAACGATCCATCAATTCGTTGAATTAATTCAACGAAAGAAACGACCCATTTAATTCACGAAAGAAACAGCCCATTTAATTCACGAAATAAACCGCCCAATTAAATGGTCTGTTAAGAATTTAGAAAACGCGTCGGTTGACTTTCATTAAGACGGGTTTTCACGGATGCGTTTCTTAACGGAAAGAAACGGCGGGGCTCGTGCGGGCCCCACCTCACAAATATCCTACCAAGGGGTAGAATATTTCTGGATAGCATCCTATCCAGTTCAACTCAGTTCAATCCGCCTTTAAGTGGCTTCCAAGTGGCTTAAGCGAAATAAAATAAAGTTGTCGCAAAATCATTTTATTTCTTAACCTTAAGCCCGAAAATTAAAAACCACACCCGAGCAAACGCAACTCCGGAAGAGGCGTTTCTAAGCGAATACCGGCGCTGCGATTTCATCGGTGCCCTCAGAATTCGATTCCGGGCACCGGTTCAAAAGTTAGAAAAACCCGCTCGTCCGTTCACTGAACGTACCCGAGCCAAAACTTCGGAAAATGATTCCGGGCACACCGGGCCTCGGAATCAGGTGCCGTTAGAAACTGCGTTCTTGTAAAATTCCAAAGAAAATTAAGAAAAAAAAATTCCTTGAAATTTACGGGTCTTTACATTACTCCCACCACAGGGCTTTATGTCCCCGTAAAGCTTCACCACAAACTTAGGGAAACAAAGCGGTACTGAGCACGCATCTGAGCCTTCCGCTCCCATGTGCTCACCTGGAGGTTCCCGCGCTGCCAAAGAAAGTGCACAAGAGGAATCGACCATCCTCCTAGGATCTGTTCCTGTCGATCCTCGATCCCCACAGGGACCTCCGTATAAGACACTCATCGCCACCGTCTAGCTCCTCATGGTCGATGATATGCGAAGGGGGGTCGAGCACGTATCTCCTCAGCTGGGATACATGGAAGACGTCGTGCACCCGGTGCAACTGAGGTGGCAGAGCCAGGCGATAAGCCACCTTGCCAACCCTGCTGAGGACCTGGAAAGGCCCGATGAAGCGGGGAGACAACTTGCCGCCTCGGCCAAATCTCCGAATACCACGTCGAGGTGTGACCCGCAAGAAGACGTGGTCACCATCCTCGAACTCTAGTGGCCCCCGCCTCCTGTCAGCGTATGACTTCTGCCGGCTCTGTGTTGTCCTCATCCGCTCCTGGATGATATGGACCTCCTCCGACGTGGCCCGGACCATTTCTGGTCCCACAAGAGCTGCAAGATTTCTTCTTTGCCGATAAGAGAAACCTGGTCTCATCCCCAGGATGAACCACATTCTTTGCCTAAAACAGTCAATCCTAACATGGATGATACTAATCCATACCAAGGATGACGTCGTAAGGCCTCGACGCTACTACTAAGAGATCCAACTGTTACTCTCGCCTCCAAGGGTTGAGTCACACTGTCGGCATCAGTGTGTGGTAACCGGTCTCCTCCAGTAGATGTCTCACAAGTGAGGGTCAAGCCAACAGTCAACTGGAACCTCTTAGTAACATCACAAAAGAGGACAGGAAAGAAAACATCACAAAAGTAAGCGTCTTTTATTATTGCAGCTCATAATACAAAGATGCTACACAAAAACAACATCAACATGGAACTAGAAGTACAAGAGATGTATCCACTAGTTTCGCTCCTGTCCACCTGCTTTACTGTTGCTCAAGTATTTATCGCTGCCTCAACCTCGGTGGCTCCCCCCCCCCCCCCAAGCCTGCAGATCGAGGAGTCGGACAGTCACGTGCCAGGTGACCCTTTCCGCGGCATGAGTAACACAACCTGGTCCTTGCACGACTAGCTCTGTTCCCACTCCGGGTGCCCTGCACCACCGGTCCTAAAACCCGAGATCGCCCATCTGCTGGTCTGGTCCTCCTGGACCTCTGCATCATCTGTCTACTGCCCACAGATGACTCGGCTTCTGATCGAAAAACACGCGGCAAAGGCAGAAACTCCTGTACACGCTCGGGGTGTAGAGATACTGGCACAAACTCCACCCTGAAGAAGGTCTCGAAGTCTTCCCATGCGAAGTCCATCTCATCGCAAAACTGAAACAAGTGGCTCCACCACCTACCTGCTGCTGCCTGAAGGAGGCTGGTAGCAAAGATCACCATGAAGTCTGCCGGCGTCCCCACTAGCCTGAAGACTCTCACCACAGCCTCCAGCCAAAACTCAGCCGCCTGCGGGTCCGTCTCTCCCCGGAACCTGGGTGGCCTCTGGCGCTGGAACTCGTGCAGCGCGCTCAAGCGTCGTGCATCGCCTACTGCTGGGGCTGGTGGCATCGGTGGCCCAACGTATGGTAGTACCGCTGGTGCCTCCGCTGGTGCCTCAACTGCAAGAGGGCCCTGTACCGAAGCCTCGTCGCTCGACAGACTGCCAGCACGCTCATCCCTCCGGGCTCTAGCTGGTCGTCTGAGAAAAGACATCCAGAAAGAAACAACGTAACACGATCAAACGATTATACCTGGTGAGCTGACCTGGTTTGAGCTGTTTTAAGGGGGAAAACTTTTGTAAACACACACGCAATCAGTGTTTTCGTGCACAAAGTCGGAAATCAGTTGTCAGGGTCCTGGTGTATGGATACGTCGGCCGTCCGCACCAACACTGGACTCCCTGAACTGAAAACCACACTCGGTACCCTTAACATTATTGCTTCACAGAAAGAAAGATCAGAGTTATAAGTTCTGCGGTAGAACCGAACGCCTCTGATACCAATTTGTCACGACCCGTCCTCGGGGCCCGTGCCGTGACTACCCCAAGCCCGCCTTCCATAGGCCAGGGGCTGGCGACTAGCACCAAAGGCGTAAAATCCCGTTAACTGGGAAGGCATTGCCTTTATAAGTAACAACCACCACAGAGTCAGCAAGCGGAAAGTAACTACAAGTGCAGAAAAGTAAATGGGCCAGAATACAAACCCAAACTGAAAGTAAAGTACAACTCAAAAAGGGAAAAACAGCAACTGAAAAGTAAAGCCGCTACTCCGAGCTGTCCACTGGAAATCCCACCTGAAGGGTGAGTACAGATAGCTCCTCTGCTCCACGGGTCCCGCCGTCTGCTCCGTGCACGTCCCGCCCAGTGGTCCACCCCCGGGTACCGTCCCGCTCTACAAGCCTCAGCTAAGTCAACGTTGTCCGTCGTCTGCAACCAACACAACGTAGTGCGGGCGAAGCCCGTGCAGGGGTGAGTATAAGCTACTCAGTAGGGACCCCGAGACCCCTGAAGGTCTCTCAAATCCACAAAGGATAAACCACGAAGAAAAGGTAACAATCACGAAGTAACAACTGACACTGCTTAGGTATATGCCCATACATATACCTAAGTCATCAATTTCCGTTCGGCTCCAACACCGAGCCCAAGAACAACCCAATCCACAAAGAAGAGTAAACGGTAAATCCACACAGGATAACAGTACAAATTCACACAGTTTATAACAAGTTTATGAAATCAACGGATAACTATTACCCAGGTATATGCCCATACATATACCTAAGTTATCAAGCAACCCATCTCAATCATGAGAAAACACAAAGATCATTGACTCAGCTCAAACCAGGATTTTCATTAACGAAACCGTAACTGCTGAAGAGCTCCGTCTCTAGAGTGTACAGTGGTCATGTCACGACTCCGAGGCCACCGCTCACTGACCTAAGACTGCTGAGGTACTCCTCCTGTCGAGTACTGCGGGTTTGCGGCCAACTACCGGGCGCTCCGTCCGCTGAGGGTCTGTCGCCAAATATCGGGCGCTCACCCAAATAGCCTACTGAGGTACTCCTCCTGTCGAGTACCGCGGGTTTGCTGCCAACTACCAGGCGCTCCGTCCGCCGTGGGTCTGCCGCCAAATACCGGGCGCTCCGTCCACTGGGCTAGTCGACTCACTCCAAGTCGAGTCGGTCAAGCAGTCGTCAGGTCTCAGCCGGCTACACGGTCTCCGTACTCCGCACGCACGTCTCCACCGTCGCTGGTCTGTCGCTACAACCAAGCGCACACACTCCGTAGAGTATCGCGGGTCCGCCGCTACAACCAAGCGCTCCACCGTCAAGGGTCTGCTGCTGCATCCAAGCGCACCACCACTGTCAAGTACCACGGGTCCGCCGCTACACCCAAGCGCTCCATCGCCCAAGGTAAACAGAAGATTCAGCTCACACAGGTTCGGTAGCACTGCTCGCGTAGGATCGCTGAGTGCTGTAGTCGTCGTCGTCGAATCCACACAGGATCTCTGTACTGTCGTCGTCGAAGTCACAGTAGCCGTCGAAGCAGTAGAACAGTCGCAGCCAGCACTAGGGTTCCCGCACAAGCAAGCTCGTTCGGAGGGTCCACTCCACGAGCCGAGAGGCTGATACATCAACTGTCACAACGACCAGAGTTGATGTATCCAAAAGTTCCGTATCGTCAACAGGAACTCAACGCAACAGACGGCGCGTCGATCGGACGCCCGGTCTGAGAGTTATTGGCATTTTCGTCTCCGGGGCCCGGTTGGTTTTTAAGGCAAAACCAACCCGACCGTACTCCACCTGCATCCAAACCTCGGGCGGAGTATGCCAAAAGATCCGTCTCACTAAGAGGAACACTACGCGACTGACGGCACGTCAATCGGACGTCCGTAGCTCAAGATATGAGCGTTTCCGCTCCGAAGGTTCGGTTGGTTTCGTGAACGAACCAACCCGGCCGAACTCAAAGTAACCCGAAACCTTGAGTGCGATATACCGAAACGACCGTCTCGATCCAAGGATCGCGTTGCCGCTGACAGTTCGTCGATCGGAGGTCCGAGGATCAAGTTATGAGCGAAAAACCAAAACTGGTCCGGAACGGGGGGTCCGGGTCCGGGCCGACCCGGCCCGACCCCCCCCCTGGGCGGCGCGGTGGCCGGCGGACGGCGGCGGCGCGGCGGCCGGCGGCGGCGCGGCGGCGGGCCGCGGTGGCGGCGGCGGCGGGCCGCGGTGGCGGCGGCGGCGGGCCGCGGCGGCGGCGCTTGGCGCCGCACGGGGTGGCAGCACGCGGGGCTCAGCTCCGCGGTTCCTTCAAAAAAAAAAAACGGCGCGGCAACTGCCGCGCCCCTGTTTGAAACCGCCCCACGAGGGGCCGGTTTATTTAAGAGAGCCTGGGGGGCCGGCTGCCCCCCTCCTTCAAGAACCGCCCCCCCTTTAAGAGGGGGGTTTTTAAGGGAAAGCCGGGGAATTAATTTCCCCGGTTTTTAAGTTATCCGGCCGGGGGTTTAATCCCCCGGTTTTATGACATCCGGCCGGCCCGCTGGCCGGCCGGTTTTTACCAACGGGACCGGAAATTCCGGTCCCGCCCTCGACTTCCGACGCCGGCGGCCCGGCCGCCGGTCTTTCCTTCCGCCGCGGCCCGGAACCGGCCGCGGTCTCCTCGTCCCGCCGCGGCCCGGAACCGGCCGCGGTCTTCTCGTCTCGCCGCGGCCCGGAACCGGCTGCGGTCTTCTCGTCCCGCCGCGGCCCGGAACCGGCCGCGGTCTTCTCGTCCCGCCGCGGCCCAGAACCGGCCGCGGTGTTTGTCGTCCGGCGCGGTGCGACTGCACCGCGCCCCTTTCGCCGTTCCATGAATCCTTCCAACGCGGCGCGACGGCGTCGCGTTCTTGAAGACTCTCCTCGGCGAAGCGCGACGGCGTTGCATAAAAATAAATGAACGATCATCCGCGTGGTGCGACGGCACCACGCTACTTGCTTCCACCCGCATAAACAAACATGAACGATGGAGGGGGGAATTCGTCCGTGTTCGTGCGGTCCGCCCCCCCCCCCCCCTCACGTTAAATTAAAAACGCAACTTAAAATAAATCAAGTTACACGTTAGTCTTGATAGATTCACGATCAAGAATAAATTAAGGAAACCAAAAGGAAACGACAACCCCTACCTCGGGTTTAAGATTGAAGATTCGTCTACGCTCCGCGGAAGACGGCGTCGCGGAGGTCGGGCGTCGCGGTCGTCGTTCGTCAAAACCGTTGACGAAGAGATATGCCCGAAGAGACACGTCGTTGGCGGATCTTCGTTTGCCGACGAAGAAGGCCCGAGGAGGAAGGTGCTGTGTTCTCTCTCGTTGACACCGAAGACGAAGAAGAGCGGAGCGGCGTTCTTCGTCGGAACTTGAGCGTTCTACGTCAAGTCTTGAGGAAAGTCAAATAAAAAGGAAACAACGAACTCAAGAACCCTTACCTCGATAGTCGCACGTTGACGGAGTCGTGGAATATCGGTGTCGATTCCTTGACGTCGGAGGAAGAGTCGTTGTCGATGGCGTTCGTCGCGGAAAACCGTCGCGGAAAAGATGATGCGGAAAAAGAACGTCACGTCGTGGATGGATCATGTTCTTCGGCGGAGAAGTTCTTCGTTGAAGAACGACGTTCTTCGCGTTCTTCGTTCTTCGAAGGTTCTTCGTCAAGGTTGAAGAAGAAGAAGGAAATCTCCCAAAAGCTCTCAAGCGCATAATAACCAGAGGTTAAGCGTTGGTCTTATTTTATTAATACGCCAACGAATTTGAAAAAAAAGATTAAGAAACGATCCATCAATTCGTTGAATTAATTCAACGAAAGAAACGACCCATTTAATTCACGAAAGAAACAGCCCATTTAATTCATGAAATAAACCGCCCAATTAAATGGTCTGTTAAGAATTTAGAAAACGCGTCGGTTGACTTTCATTAAGACGGGTTTTCACGGATGCGTTTCTTAACGGAAAGAAACGGCGGGGCTCGTGCGGGACCCACCTCACAAATATCCTACCAAGGGGTAGGATATTTCTGGATAGCATCCTATCCAGTTCAACTCAGTTCAATCCGCCTTTAAGTGGCTTCCAAGTGGCTTAAGCGAAATAAAATAAAGTTGTCGCAAAATCATTTTATTTCTTAACCTTAAGCCCGAAAATTAAAAACCACACCCGAGCAAACGCAACTCCGGAAGAGGCGTTTCTAAGCGAATACCGGCGCTGCGATTTCATCGGTGCCCTCAGAATTCGATTCCGGGCACCGGTTCAAAAGTTAGAAAAACCCGCTCGTCCGTTCACTGAACGTACCCGAGCCAAAACTTCGGAAAATGATTCCGGGCACACCGGGCCTCGGAATCAGGTGCCGTCAGAAACTGCGTTCTTGTAAAATTCCAAAGAAAATTAAGAAAAAAAAATTCCTTGAAATTTACGGGTCTTTACATAAAAGCCCAAGGGTGATCTCCATGATCATCCTGAGCTCCAACTCATTCCTTTTTTCAAACTCCTTGGTATATGAAAATGATAACCAGAAAGGTCCAGGGCCCTGCGAATAAGAAATTCTACTTGGGTACCCCCAATGAAATGGAAGCCCGAGTAGGGTTTGAGATATAAATCTCAGTAGGCCAGAACCACTGGTTTCTAGGCCAATCCATAGAGTATAAACACAATTAAACATTGTACAGACATGCATAAATGAAGAAAGTAGTACAATGTAACTACAATATCATGTACCTACTCTAGCACTTTGCTAGTTTCTGAACATGTAACCATTCCATAAATTATATAATTAATATTTTATGTAAATTGGCCCTGTGAGAAATATCCATCACTAACATCACCACATAATAATATAAAATAGTTATGGTTCTAAGATGTAATAAAGAAACCTGAAAATGAAATATAGTGAGGGAGTTCCAGGGTAATAACCAACGTAACATAGATCTCATGGAAATCTAAATTAGTAGTATCTGAGTCTTTCTACGAGA
The DNA here is from genome assembly GCA_963277665.1 of Viscum album. Classification (NCBI taxonomy): domain Eukaryota; kingdom Viridiplantae; phylum Streptophyta; class Magnoliopsida; order Santalales; family Viscaceae; genus Viscum; species Viscum album. Next base: position 48,977,117 of record OY728148.1, read on the forward strand.
TAAAAGCATAATTTAAGTACTATAATCTAAGTCATTCAACAATAATGTCGTTACCATGTCCAATGTGATCAACCATGGTAAAATAGGGCTAAACAATCACAAGCCCCTATGAATAATATCCATGGAACTTACATATGAATGCTAGAATCAGGGAGTGTATCAAAGGAATCCGATAATAATTTTAGAATAGGACAGGACCAGGTTATAGGTCGCTATCAACCTATGAAAACCATAACCTTGAATCAGAATTGGGCTCTTGAGTCCCACGGTATTCTCCCCTGAAAATCCAAGGCGACCCCAAGTCAACCCATTATTTTTGTTATGGAAATCACTGTGTAATTCATTTGTTACATGTCTTCACTTCCATTAGTGTTGATAGGTCAGGTAGAGTGGAAAAAAATTATTATTTTTACAAGCATTGTCTTCCATTAGGGTTAATTTTCCAAGAAGAATTTCATCTATTTAAACATGTCTTAGTTAATCATTACGTTAATTTGGCCCAAGCCAAGCCATTCATTAATATGAGAAGGCTAAATAAAATTAAACCATTTAGTAAAATACAATATATAACTTTCAAAAGTCTTGGTCCACACGTATACATTCCATTAACATGGTAAGGGATTCCATGTATGTGGAACACATTATTCTCTCATGAATCCGGGTCTATCCATGGAATTATTACATTGGAATCCATGTATCTCTCATGGTATGACTATTGAAACCCATTGAGTCCATCTATGGCATTCTAGATTGGGAACCCATGTGTCACTCAAGGTTTTATTAGAATTCAAATCATTTTAAAATAATTTTTTAATTTTTTTTGAGGGCAAATCATTAAGAATTAATCGTTCATTTTACACATATCAATCTATGTATCAAAACATTTCAATTTTATTTTTATGACACCAATTATCCTGGGAAAAGGGAAAATACCTACATGGGTAATTCGAATCTAAAAACTAGACCAGACACATTGACGGTGCTTTGGTCTTTTATTCATTTAAAAAGGGAAACTCAATGTTTCTTATTCAATTGGGGCCATGTCCTAAACATGTCGTATTTCAACATAATATCAAGGCGTAATAATTATAAACATTAAAATTCAATATATAAAGGTCCAACCAATACTTTTTAACTTGAATACAACAGACCTAAATTTATGGGTTTTATTATAAAAACATTATATTGGTTATCACACAAATCATTTATTAAATTTAGCATTTAAATCACGGAACATGCTAAATTCAAATTTAATAGGAATTCCATATAAATACTTCACTACAGGTATTTAATTTCTATTAAAAGCAATTTATTAAATTTGTTAATGAATTTATAAAATTACAGGACTTTGAAAGGGACCCTACCTCAGGGTGGAACTAAGCAATCCACTTTGTCTCTTGGAGCTTTATAACTAAAATTAGTTGCTCCCCCACTAATTATATGCACATCCACACATGTGCAAGGACCCCTATCCTCTATGCACAAACCTACATGGCCATGGGAATGAGAAAGAGGATCTTTACCCATATTCTTCTATGAATATACCAATCACCGATCAACAACACATGAATTATTATATATATATATATATGGGAACACCTAGCCCAATACGTGTGTAATCACTACCATGGATATTTAGATATGTTACGAGAGAACCCACATTCATATATTTACTTACCTTTGTATCAGCGGGTGAGTCACCCTTAACATGGTGACTAGAAACCAACACGTAGGGACCAAGACACAATACATTTAACAATCTGAACCATAATACAATTAAATAAAGCAATGTAAATGGTGTGGGACCATGAAAAAAAGGAGAACCCTCAGCTCAGGAGTAACTGATGAAAAAAAATCTATGAAAAACCTCCCAAAACTGCTCAACATCCTACCAATTAATTAAAATGGAGTCAGAGACACATAGAGATATCTATTTAAGAGGTATGAAACAAATAATAATGTTTAAAAATTACCCTAAAGAATTGTTTCCAGACAGAAACACATTGAACCACCTCTCCATTGGTGGTGGTTGTCAGAACACGCACCCACGGCTCCTAACAGACCATTGGAGCTAGCCTAGAATAAGAGAAAACCAAAAAATAGAATTACCCCACAACCATAGGGGATAGATAATTCTCACTGGGTGATGAAGTGGATAAAATATGGCCATAAAATGGAAGGATAATGGAGGTGATGACTCACCACGATGGATCATGCAATGATAATTTAGAATAACAGATGATGATGGAAGAGTAGAGGAAGTGTGGAGGTGAGTCAAATGTGAGAGCCCTTTGAGGGTGATGAGTGCTGCGGGACTAGACAAGGCATGGGTGAGGAGTGATATATTTGGGTTTTTATTTTTATTTACTTTTACAATATATAAAATTCTATAATAGGGTGTCACACATGGTTAGTCCTGCACAGTTTTCCACACTGTGTTCAAACCGTTCGGGGCCTACTGCCTCCAAGACACACCTTGCATGGGCTAGGCGAACAGTTTTGGAAATCATGTGCAACCCATGTTCAAACCCACAACCCCTTTTTATACATGATTTCTTGGTTACCTGAAGTGTGAATAATAGTTTAGCATACCCTTACCAAACCATGCACCCTCTACTATCTTATAAAACATGATGTTTTTAGGGTCCGACACTCCCGAAACTTCTCAAGACACTCTAGAGGCTTCTTGGGCCTTCACCCAAGTCCAAAAATCACACTTATATGTGTTTCGACACTTGGATTTATGTACTGATTCATGGATTTAAATCCAACCCATCCAGCAATTTGGAAGGTTTGAAAATGTTTTCATTTTAGTTTGGTTCAATGATAAGGGTTTCTACAATCTACCCACCTTAAAAAATTCATGTCCCCGAGAAGACTTTGGGATAAATGTTAACACTACATTACCTACAACGGTCGTGATGTTTCATTCATATGGTTGCATTACATTCCCAATGCCTGAAACACCTTAATCATCTCCTATACATTTTTCACTTCAGCCCTTTTCATACCACGTTAGTGCTCAAAATTCGACAAAAACACAAAAACCGAGCTTACATGAACTTGTTTAGGTAGAGGCATGATCAAGTCCAAGTCTCAATAATCACATGATCGAGGGTTCTTCCCACCATAGTTCTCAAATTAAGGAAGGGAAAATTCAAAGCCACAATACCACCACCATGGGAATTATTGTATAAGGCACATCTCTAGGTGTTATTTTGACACCCCTATCTTGATATCATTAAAATGAAAAGATCAAATCCCGATCATCCTAACAAAAACTGGTCGCACAATCTTCCCCATAATACACTACATGCCTTAAAAACCCACATTAATTCACCTAGAAATGTTCATTAAAATGGATTTTTCACCAACCATGATCATTATACTAAAAAGAGAGGGAAATAGTTGATCCATTTGGTCAAATTATCTCAAAAGAGTTCAACATAGACAACCAAGGTGATTCGAATGAAACAAAAGGATTCCAAAAGTTTGAAAAAGTGGTTCTTATATGGGAACCTAGGAATCAGTAAAAACATTCTAGGCCTTGATAAGAACCATGCATTATCATGTAACACTGACAAAGTTAATCCGACAAGCTCAATAACGTTTATAGATTTTCCACAATATAGACTGACACTCTCTTAATGCATCAAGGACAACGTCAAGATAAGGGGATGATCATATATTAGGAAGATTATAGTAATGGTATTTAAGATGAGGGATTCCATTCAAGAACACAATGAAATTGGAAGGTAAAACAGAAGAACCAAATCAAATTTTTTCTGCAGAACATGCCCCATCGTAAAACAACACCAAAAAACCTTAAAGGCAATTATGATAACCTGAACATTTCCCAATCGTCCCCATAGGTTGTTTCTATTCTCCATGGAATGACTCATTTACCATGTTCAACACAATACAACCCACAATAAGATCATACTAGATTCACAAGGAAGGACAACTAGCAGATCATAATCCCAATAGATTTATAATAATGAGACTATCATTTCAACACACCCGAATCTTTTGAAAACCATCTGAGTATTGGTATTAAACTAATTCTTAATGCTAAAGTCACTCTACTTATAGATAACCCATGAACATACATAGTAGTATAGGAATATTTATTTTAGATTCATATTGCCTTATACTACTATCATCTTGGATGATTCTATATCTAGTCATACGTAACTAACAAAAAGAGCGATTCAAATGATCAAAATACAGTAAACCATACCCAGGGATTCTCTATTATACTGCAAATGAGAAAAACTAGATGCTCTTGTCCATAACAAGGTCACAACAAAAATAAACACCCATATAAACAAGGGAGTCATTATAAAATGGAAAGTCTTACTATGGAAAATGGCACCCAAATTATACAAAAAGTGAGAAAAGTCACCGCACTAGCAAGGCATTTATGTTTGTAGGATGCTACATTCCATGGGTTTGCACCTTATGAAGAACCAGTCTCAATTGTAAAACCAGGTCATGTAAAACAAAAGTCACAAGGCTGAAAATCTAATAATAAATCCATTTCTAAGTAAATGAATGCCTACAAATGATAGTCACACTTCCATTCCAAGGAAAATCAAAGTCAAGCCCAAAATACCATTTACAAGAGGGTTTTGAATAGTGGATACCACTACATGTCCCATTTCAAAGCCTCTTATAATTTATAACATTTTATCATTATTCATTAAAATAGTTAATTAATACCATATGGTACCATTTTTCAAGACAATCACATGGTACATGATTTTTACCAACACCCCAAAGGAAAAAATACAGTTTTATAAAACATAATTTTTAAAATTTACATATATTAACATTCTGTCATATTAGTAAATTTAGAATATAAATTCATTTTAATAATTATGGCAACCTAAAATGTTTCCACCATGCTAACCTAGGTTTATTATCATGAAACCTAATATATGTTGACAAAAAAATCATAAAATTTAACGCACTCAAAAGGGTTATCTCATAAAAACATTAATCCACTAGAAATCTTGGGTCCAGTTGAATTATTTAAAAGCTAAATTTTTTAATTATGTTAATTTCAAACCAATTTCACATCATTAGAATTTAACAAGGCCTCATTCCACCACGTTTATTATATGTTTTCATTTCTTAATTCATGAAGCGCACACACACTCCATGGATTGAAAATTGGCTCCAAGTAATCGATACCAATGTCAATTAGGAATTCAACGTGATCATAAATATCAGACCAAATTATATGGGTTGCCATAAACCAACCTAAGAAGTTCTTTTACTCCTTTAATTTAAGAATTTTCCTCACATTAGTCAAAACCAACTTCACTAAATAGTTGAATTTAGCAGCATTTTATAATAGTTCAATTACACAGGTTACCTTTTCCTGAAAATAAGGTTCCCATACACCTTACAACTAAAAATGGGCTCCCATTATAACTGAAACCAATAAATTTCCCCATGAAACCATTTACATATAACAAACTAAGGTAATGTTTCACTACAAGTAGAAAAAAATAGAGAAACAAGATGAAATCACAGAAGCATAGATTTTTAATCACATGAGTATGAAATAATGTGAATTAAACATAGAAGGCCTGATAATTTATTAAGTAAATCAGTATAAATCTAAGAATGTCATATCTATAAGGAACTGAATCATTCATATAAATCAACCTATTAATTCAACTATATGTAATAGAACATGTACATGGAATGCGAATTTTTATGTGCCTAATATGATGCACGTATGTTTCATCCTTTCCATAATAGGCCAAGTATAATATTCATAACTCCATAAATGATAAGAAGTAGTATGTACACCAATCAATAACGGTGAAATAATATCAATTTTAATAGTGAACATCATAAACAAAAATTCCAAACATGGAAAATTGGACATTCCCCATATGTGGGGTGATCTATCCCAAGAACAACAATTATCCAAGATCTGAAACATTCTTAGTATCCTATATGTCAACCCAAAATAGTAATACAATAGAAAAACCAGCTCTGAAATTTCTTTGTAAAGCCTTGACTAGGGTCATCACTAAAACTGTGGATGGACCGATTGCCACATGACCTCAAGCACGCCTACCCATACGCTAAAGGATTCCGACTAGCAGTGAGGGTGTAAGGAAAGTCAGTTGGGAGAATATACCCTCTTCTAAGAGTTACGTATTGGTATAAAATAATAATTAACAAATCAACAGTGGAAGACTTAAATAGCAATAAAAATCATTGGAAGACATATTTCATATAATTGAACAATAGTGACCAGTGCCAGTTTATACAATGGATGAATGCATTAAATGATATTGATACATTACGATAATCAGTAAAAAGTACAACATTATTTTCTTTAAAATACAATATAGGACTCAAGAAAAGAAATAAAATCAAATCCCAAAGGCACTCTCCACAAGTATCATAATCTCCAACTCAATCCGTTTCTCCTTAGTCCTAGTGTACAAGCAAACAAAAATAAGCAAGGTCCAAGGCCCTATGAACAAGAAAGTCTACACAGGTATACCAGTGAAATGGTATCCCTAGTAGGGAATGATATATAAATCTTAGATGGCCGACACCATCGATTTCTAGCCCAATCATGACAGCATAATATAAATTAAATAGTGTCCAGACATACCTAAATAAAGTAAGCAGTACAAGGTAACTACAAAGTCAAGTACCTGATTCATCCCTTAGCTGGTGTCTATACTTGAAACTCATTCATCAATTAAGGAATTACTATTTTATATTAATCGGTCATGTGAGGCATAGAATTCCCTGCCATCACCCCGAGATAGTATTAAATATTAAAGTTTCCAAGATGTAAAAAGGAAACATGAAAATGACATCCGGTGAGGGAGTTCCAGGGTAATAACCAAGGTAGCATAGATCTCATGGAATGCTAACTCCATAGTTTCTTAGTCTAACTAAGGGATAAGTGTTTAATCCAAGAGCGTAATCCAATTCAGTCCACAATAAGGCACCTAGGGTGTCCCAGGTGATTGACCAAGGTAAAATGGCGATGGTCCATAACAAGGCCCTATGGTCTATATCAATGGAACCTACATGTCAATGATGGAACCAATGAGAGTATCCAAGGAAAGATACAATAATTTTAGAATAGACATGGAACAGAGTCTAGGAGGGTGTCAACTGATGAAAACCACATCCTTGAATTGAAGGGGTTCGTGATTCTCAATGTATTCTACTCTCTGAATCCACTGTGTGCCTAGGTAAATCCATTCCTTTTGATATGGAAATCATGTAGTAATTCATTTGGCCCAATTTGTGCCTTCCATTAGTGTGGATATGTCATGTCTAGTTTCAAATATTTATTTTTTGGTCCAACCCTTGTATTCTATTTGTGTGGATATGCCATGTATAAATGTAATCATTTAATCTAGTTGTAGATAATCATTAGGTTCAATTATTCCAATACTAGACTTTCATTAGTGTGACAAGAATATGTAGAATGAAAACATTTAGTAAAATCAATTATGGGATTTTTGAATTTCTACATCCATACAGATTCCTTCCCATAACATGGTAAGTGTGTCCATTGTCATGGAACCAATTATTCTCTTATAAACCTGAGTCCATCCATGGAATTCCTACATGAGGTTAAATGTATCTCCAAATGTATAAGTATGGAAACCCATTGAGTCCATCACTAGAATTCCTACATGGGAACCCCGTGTCACCCAAGGAGTTATTAGAATTCAAAACATTTGAAAATAATTCAGTAATTAGTTTTTATGGTAAATCATTAAGCATTAACCATTCATTTAACTCAACTCATTATATTTACCAAAATATGAAAATTACATTTATAAGGCATCATGTATCCATTGAAAAATGAATTACCTACATGCGTAATTCAAATCTAAAAACTATACTAAACACATAGAATGTTTTTCAGTCCTTTAATCATTTTAAAATGGAAACTCAGTGTTTCTAATGCTATTAAATATCCTAAACATTCTGTATTTCAAGATAACATTATTGAATAAGAATTATAAACATGAAGTGTCAATAAAAAAAGGTCTCACGTAAACTTTTAATCTTGAACCTAGTGCACCTTGTTTGAGGTGTTTTACTACAGAAACCTGATGTTGTTTATCACACAGATCATTTATTACATTTATAATTTAAAACATGAAGCATGATAAATTCTTATTTAAGAGTCATTAAATATAAATACATCAAAATGTCAATTGAATTTCTAATAAAAGTGCAGAAAGAAATTTGTTAATGTATTTATAAAATTAGAGGATTGGAAAGGGGCCATACCTCAGGGTAGAACCAATAAATCCACTTTGTTTCATAGAGCTTTCTAACTAAAATCAGTTTCTCCCCCACTGAGTATATGCACTTCCACACACGTGAAAGGACACCTTGCCTCTATGAACACACCTACATGGCCATGGGAATGATCCAGACGATCCTTCAACATATTATTATAGGCATATACCAGTCACCACTCACCTACGCATTTGTTTATATATATATACATGGGAACACCAAGCACTATACATGCGTAATCACTATCATGGGTATTTAAACACATAATGGGGGGACCCACATACAATATTTACATACCAATGCATATGCAGGCGAGTCTCCCATGTCTTAGTGACACAAAACTAACATGTAGGGACCAAAACACTACAAATTTATCACTAGAAACATCAAAATAATTAACGAACACAATTTAAATATTGTGGTAACAAGATACGTAAGAATAACCTCACCTTGGGTGTCAAGGATGAAACCAATCAATGTGAAACCACCTAGAATAGTTGAACATTCTAATTATTAATTAAAAGGGAGACAAAGACACATATATATCTCAATTTAAGAGGTGAAAAATAAGGAATAAGGTTTAAAACTCACTCCAAAATGATTTCGATGGACCAAAACACAACAAAATGCCACACTTTTGGAAGAGGTTCCCAAAACACACACCCAGGGGTCCTAAGAGACTTTTTCACCAACCTAGAACAATAGAAAACCAAAAAAATAATATTTCCCCACAACCCTAGGGATCAACTTCCTCTCATTAGGTGACGAAGAGGCCAAAATATGGCTTAAAAAATGAAGTATAAGTAAGGGAAAGACTCATTGCAATGGATCTTGTGACGAAAATGGAGAAAACCAAAAGAAGATCAAACAGGAGAGGAAGTCGGGAGGTGAGTCTATAGGGAGACCCCTTTGGGGGTGCTGTGTGCTATGGGTCGATCCAAGGAGGGGGAGAGGGAGTGATATATTTAGGTTTTTATTTATATTATTTTTCAAGTAATTAAAATTAATAAATAGGTTGTCATGCATGGTTAAGGCCACATAAATTTTCAAACCTTGCGCAAATAGTGTGGTGCCTACTGCCTCCAAGACACACCCTCCATTGGCATGGCTCATAGTTTAGGAAACTGTGCATAGCCCATGTGCAAAGACACTACTCCTTTTGGAACATGGATGTATGGTTACCTGTAGAGGGCCACACTATTTATAAGACTGTGCACAATAAATGATCCCTCTGCTATCTATATAAACATGATGTTTTTCGATTTTGAAACTCCGTAAACATCTTGATCCACTCAAGAGTATTCTTAGGCTTTCTCCAGATTCAAAAAATAATTGGTTTATGTATTCCATCACTAAAAATTATGTTCTGAATAACTATTATAAATCCAACACGTCCACCAATTTAAAATGTTAAAAAACTATAGTATTTTAGTCTGGTTTAAAATCACATGATTCTACAATCTACCCACAATCAAAACATCTCGTCACTAAGAAGCCTTTGGGAACAATGTAAACACTACCCAACCTACAAGATCTCTAAAGTTTCGTTTAGACAGCTGGATTGATTTACCAATGACCGATTCACATTAATCATTTCTTATGAATTATGCACTACAATACTTTTCAACCCAAGTAAGTGCACAATGTTCAACTTAATCAAAAAACATAGCTTACATGAGATTGTTTAGGTGGAGAAATGAACAATTCAATGTCATGATAAACACTCGACTGAAGGTGCTTCCCACTATATGTCTTAACATAAGGATGGGGATATTCAAAGCCACAGTACCTTCAACATTGTATGTTTTGTATTAGGCACAACTATGGATGTTTTTACGACTACTTTGACAAGAATTTGTTAAAAAGAAATTGTTGAATACCAATTGAACTACTAGAAACTGGTTGCACAATGTTTTTTAGAAGAAACTACCATCCTTAAAACCCTACTTGCCTTAACCTAGAAATGTGATTTAAAAAAGATTCACCACGAACAAAAAACATTAAACTATATGTAGAGAGAACGATTCGATCCATTTGTCCAACATTTCTCAAAGAAGTCAGATACAGACAAGCAGTGCTATTCAAAAGAAACAACTAGAGTCCATGAGTCTGAACAAGGAATTCCTACTTGGGAACCATGGAATCACTCAGAACTTACCAAGCCTTAATAAGAAACATTTTTTAGCATGTAACACAGACAATGATCATCCATCAAGATCAATTTATTTGAATGATTAAGTGCATTATAAGATCGAAGCTCTATTAGTGCATCAAGGATGACATCCAGATAGAGGGAATGATCTTTTCTTAAGAAGAGTACACTAAGAGGATTTAAGAATGGGGTTTCCAATAAAACACACCCATAAACTCAAACGTGAAATAGTCGAACTAGATCAATTCCATGGTGTAGGGAAACAACTAAAATAAAACAACACATGAAACACTGAAAGGTATTCAATATAACATGACCACTTCCCAATGGCCTCCATAGGTTGTTCCCCTTCTACATGGAAGGATAAATTTAATAGGTTCAACACAAAGCTACCCACATTAGAAGTGTCTCTACTGTATAAGGAAGGGGAACTAACAACTCATAAGTGTCCTAGATTTTAAATAATGAGACCGACATGTCATAAAACCAGAGTCTTTCAAAACCTATATGTGTATTCGGAAAAAATTGATTCTTACCCCTGAAGTCACATTACTTGGAGTTGACCTAAGATCATACTTAATAGTACAAGAAGATTTATTTTGGAGTTGTATTTCCTCACGTGACAATCAATCAGGACGATTCCACAACCAGTCGTCTATTACTATGGAAAATAGATGTTCAAATAATCAACTAGCATCCGACCATGCCAAAGGAATGTATAATCTATAGAAAATGAGCAATACCCAATGCCCATGCACAAAAAAATGTCATGAAAATCATGATAATCTTTATGAACAAGGGTGTAAATGTAAAACTAAATTTCATACTAGGGAAAATGACACTTGAACAACAACAAAAGTCATAAATGTCACAATGTTAGCAAGGCATTTATGTTCTGAGGGTGCTACCAACCATGGATTATCCCCTTACATTGAACAAGTGTCAACCCTAAAACTTGGTCACATCAAACGAAAGTCACTAGGCTCAAAGTCCAATCATAAATCCATAGATAAGGAAAATAATGCCTATGAAATGTACTCAAACTTCCATTCCATGGAATCTCAAATGGAAATTTGAACTACCCTTCAAAAGATGGTTTTAAATAGGGGACACCCCTACATGTTGTATTTCCAATAATCTTATATTTAATCAAATTTAATCTTCAATCATAAAAATATTTAGTTGAATTCTCAAGGAATCATTTATAAAGAAAATCACATGGTACTTGATTTTAACTAATTCCCAATAGAAAAAATTGCTAGATTTATAATACCTCCTTTTTTAATATTTAAATTTATTAACATTAGTTCATAATAGGAAATTTAGAATCTAAATTAAATTTAATAATTAAGGAGACCTTCAAGGGTTCCCCTATGATAACATGGCTTCATTATCATGAAACCCAATAGTAGTTACTAGAAAAATTCAAAAAATTAAAGCAGCCAAATGTGTCATCTCATAAAAAAATTCCTCAACAAACCTACATGGGTCCGGTTTCATTATTAAAAGCTAACCATTTGACTTTAGGTCAAAGTCATACATCTTTCACATATATAAGAATTTCACAAGGCCTCATGCCATAATGTTTTTTATTGGTTGTCATTTCAGAATACATGAAGCTACTATACACTCAATGAATTGGAAATTGGCTCTCATTAATCAATGCATATATCAATTCAGTATTTAACATGATAAAACATGTCAGTACAAATTAAAGGGGTGTCCATCTACCAACTAGCAAAGCGCCTATACACCTTACCGTTAAGTACTTGGCTCTCTTTTGTACAAACCAACTTTAGTTTACAGATTATTTTAGCATCCATTAAAAATGGTTCAATTACACGTGTTACCATTTACAAACCATAAGGCACCAATAAACATTACAACTGAAAATGTACTCAATGGTAGTTTATATAATGGATGATTTCATTACATTGTATTAATACATTATGGAATGAAATAAATAGTACATCATGGTTTTCCATAAAATACAATGTAGGAATTAAGTAAAGAAAAAACCAAAACCCTAAAGGGATCCCCATTAGCATCCTTTTCTAAAGCCCGGTCCTTTGGTCCAATCTTCTGGGTATAAGAAAATAGCAACTAGAAACATCCATGGACATGCGAACAATAAAGTCTACTCGGATACCCCAGTGAAATGGCGGCCCATGTAGGGTGTGAGATATAAATCTCAGTAGGCTATAACCATCAGTGTATATCCAAATCCCGAAAGTGTTATATAAATTAAATAGTCTGCAGGTGTGGATAAATAATGTATGTTGTACAAAGTATCTACACACTCAAGTACCAGCTTCAGCCCTTAGCTAGTGTTTGAAATTGTAACCAGATCATTAATAAAGTAATTACCATTGCATGTTATTCGATTAAATGAGGCACAACCAAAACTTACATCACCTCCTAAATGTATAATGTAGTAAAGGTTCCAAGAAGTAACAAGGATACCAAAAAATGATACCTAGAGATGGAGTTCATGGGAAATATCCAATGTAATATATATCTCCTGGAACACTAACTCAGTAGTATCTAATTCTATCTAATGGATAAGAGTGTAATCCAAGGAGCGTAATCCAATGCATCCCATAATAAGGTGCCTACTGAGTCCATGGTGATCAAACAAGGTTTAACGAGGCTAAGAAATAATGGGGCCATACAGGCTTTAACCATGGAACCTACATGTCAATGCTGGAACCAGGGAGTCTATCCATGGAAAACTGTAATATTGTAAAAATATAAAAGGACCAGATACTATTTGGTTATCAAAATTAGCATACCATGTCCTTGAAACAAAATAGGGTTCTTGAGTCCCGAGTTATTCTCAAATAAAAATCATAGGTGACCTAGGTCAACCCATTCCTTTTGATATGGAAATATTATAGTAATGCATTTGGTCCATATCCTTCATTCCATTAGTGTGGTTAGTTTTAGTAGAGTTGAAACCACTTATTTATTAGTCTATTCCTTTTCTTCCATTAGTGTGGGTCAGACAAGAACCATTGAAACCATTTAATCAAGTCTTAGATAATCGTTATGTTCATTTAATTCATGCCTATACTTTCAATAGTGTGACAAGGCTTAGTAGAATGCATCCTTTTAAAAAAAACCATTAAAGAATTTTTGAAAGTCAGGTCCCTCACTGCTGCCTTCCCTTAACATGGTATGGTTTTCCATGCACATTGAACCAATTATTCTCTTAAGATCTTGGGAATGTCCATGGAATTACTAAATTGGAATCCATGTATGTCCCAAGGTATGAGTATGAAAGCCATTTAATTCCATCCATGAAATCCCCATATGGGAACCAACATGTCACTCAAGGGATTATTATGATTAAAAAAATGAAAATAATTTTGTAATTTGTTTTGATGGAAAATCATTAAACATTAACCATTCATTTAACTCAACTCAATATATTTACCAAAATATTTCAATTTTAAAACGAAATTTGATAATTCATTTATTAAATTAGAGGACTTGGGAAGGGACCATACCTCAGGGTGGAACCAATCTATCAACATCAGCTCTTGTAGATTTCAAAGTAAAAGTAGCTACTCCACCATAGATTATATTCACTTCCCCATATGTGAAAGGACACCTAGCCTCTATTCACACACCGGCATGGCCTTGCACATGAGCAAAATGATCCATAAACATATGCTTATATGCTATACCATTCTCCACTCACCAACACATGGATTTTTATATATATACATGGGAACACCTATCTTGTACGTTTTTAATCACTACAATTGATATTTACACCCATAAAAAAAGATGCCACATACATATATTTTCATACCTATGCATCCGCAGGTGAGCCCCCCATGACCTAGAAACTTGAAACCAATATGAAGGGACCAATGGACTACACATTTAACACTACAAACCTTAAAATAATTAAATAACTCCATTTAAATGGTGTGGGACCAAGAAAAAAATTAAAACACTCACCTCAGTTTTCGATGATGAAAAAAATTGATGTGAAACCTCAAAGAATAGCTCAATTCCATACTAATTATTTAAAAGGTAGTCAAAGGAACATAAAGATCATAATTTAAGAGGATAGAAACAAAGAAGATGGTTTAAACCTTACCCAGAAACGTTGTCTGTAGACTGAAACACACCAAAACACCTCACCTTTGGAACTGGTTGTCTAAACACTCAACCATGGGTCCCAATAGACCATTCACGCAAACCTAGAACAATAGAGAGCTGAAAAATTAGATTATACAACAACCTTAGGGTTTGACCCATTCTAATTGGGCTATGAAGAGGCAGAAATCCGACTGGAAAAAAGGTGGATAAGGGAGGAGTGGATTCACCATAATGGATTATGTTAAGAATATGAACAAACCAGATGATGATTGAAGAGGAAGAGAAGTTGGGAGGGGATTTTATGGGAGGAACCCTTTTTGGAGTGATTTTCTCGACAGGTTTAGCCAAAGAGGGTGTAAAAGAATGATAGTTTAATGTATTTATTTTAATTCAATTTTAAAATTATAAAACATGGTGTCTTGAATTGTTAATCCCATAGGGGTTTCCGAACTTTTCTCAAATCATGGAGTGCATACTACCTCTAAGACACACACCACATAGGCTAGGCGTAGAGTTTAGGAAACCATGCATATCCCATGAAAAAAGCTATTTCCCGTTCTTAAACATGACCGCACAGCTACCTGTAGTGCCCCACTTAGTTTAGTAGACTATGATTAAATGGTGTGCCCTTTTTTGTCTTTCAAAATGTGATGATTTTTGGGTCTGAAACTACTGAAACATCTCAAGCCACTCGAGAGACATCTGGAGACTTCACTAAATTCTAAAAAAATAGGTATATGTTTTCTGACACTATGAATTTAGTTTTGAAGCATGGATTTAAATCTAACACATACAACTATTTAATATTTTCAAAAACCATCATAATTTTGTCTAGTTCAAAAAACACAGGATTCTACAACATACCCACCTTAAAAACATTCCATCCCTGAGAATCCGCTAGGAACAACACAAACACTACCCAACCTACAAGGATTATGAATGTTTATTCAGATAGTGTCATTGAATTCCCAATGCCCGATACACCTTAATCATTTCCTATGAATCCTTCACTAGAGTACTTTTCAACCTAATTCGACACTCAATGTTCATCATAAACTCTAAAACGAAACTTACCATATCCTGTTTAGGTAAATACACAATCAAGTAAATGTTTTGATAAAAACTCGACTAGGGGTTCTTCACAACATAGAATATTAACTTAAGGAAGGGTAAATTCCGATCCACAATACCTCCATCGTTGGAATTATTATACAAGGATCAACTTTGGGTGTTATTATGACACCCCTGGCATGATTTTTTAATAATAAATAGTCGAATCTAGATCAACCTAACAGAATTGGTCATGACCACATTGCAAGAAGACACTACTGACCATAAAACCACACTTTCCTTCACCTGAAAATATGATGTAAAACAGTTTCATCACCAACTATGATCATTAAATTTAATGGAGAGAGAATGTGTTGATATATTTGTCCTACAAATATCAATGAATTTTTTCTTAAATAACTAGTGAAATCCAAAGAAACAGATGGAGTTCGTGAGTTCGAACAAGGAATACAACTTTAGAATTCAAGAATCACTTAGGACTTTCCAAGCCATGATAAGAACCATGCTTTAGTGTGTAAAAATGAAAAGGTTAATCCAACAATCTCAATAGCTTTAAAATATTTATTGTGGTGTATGATCGTTGCACTATTAGTGCATCATGGACAATGTTAGGATTGGTGGAATTCTCATCTCTTAAGAAGAGTGCACTAAGAGGATTTAAGATGAGGGTTTCCAATCAAATAGACCCAAAAATTTGTAGGTAAAATAGTCAAACCATATCAATGTTGTCATGTAGAGAAAGCACTGACATAAAACAATAATAGTAAACCTCAAAGGCATTAAAGATACCACACCCATTTTCCAACGGTCCCCTTATGTTGTGCCCCTTCTACAAGGAAGGATACAATTACCAGGTTCAACATGATTCTACCCACCATAGGAGTGTCCAAGCCTCAAATGTAAGGAGATATAATTTCTCATAAGCATTATAGATTTTTAATAATGAGACGGGAATGCAAAAACACCCGAGTCTTTCAAACCCATCTGATTAATGGTATGAATCTGATTATTAATGCTGATGTCACTATACTTAGAAATTACCCAAGACCACACTTAGCATTAAAAGAAGATTTATTTTAGAGTCTTATTGCCTCATATGACTATCTCCTTGGATGAGGCCATAACCATTCATCCATTACTAAGGAAACGATCTGGTCAAATGACCAATAAGTAGCCAACCATGTTTGAGTCATGTTTAACATACTATAAATGAGCACTACCCAATTCTCAATCCCATAACAAGGTAAAAAAACATGACCATCCATTTGAACAAGGGTGTCACTGTAATATTGAAATTCCGACAAGGTAAAACATCACCTGAATGTCACAAAGAGTGGGAAAAGTCACAATGATATCACGGAATTTATGTTCTATGGGTGATACATATAACAAGTTAACCCCTTACAAAGAACAAGTTCCAACCCTAAAACTGGGTCATGTCAAACAAAATTCACTCAGGTCAAAAGCTGATCATAAAGCCATTTCAAGGGAAATTATTTCCTACCAAAGGTACTCACACTTCCGTTCAATGAAATATCAAAGGGAATTCCAAACTACCATTTACAAGAGGGTGTTAAATAGTAGAAACCACTACAAGTTCCAATTCCGTGCCTCTAATATTTAATCACATTAAATATTTAACCATCAAAGAATTTAAATAATACCTCCAAGTATAATTTTTCATGAGAATCACAACGTACATGACTTCAACCCACAACCCAAAGGAAAAACATGTTTTTTTATTAATCTTCCTTTTTAAACATTCACATTTTTAACATTCCATCATAATTGGACTTTTAGCATCTAAATTTATTTTAATATTTAAGGTGACCAAAAAGGGAACCAATAAGCCAACATGGGTTCATTATCATGCAACCCAATATATGTTTCAAAAAAAATAATAAAAATTAAATCACCCAAACAGGTCATCTCATAAAAACATTCCTCAACACACAGACATGGGTCCGGTTGCATTTTTAAAATATAACCATTTGATTTCAGGTCCACGTCAAATCAATTTCTCATTTATAAGAATTCTAAATGGACTCATACCATCACATTTATTATTGATTGTCATTTACCAATTCATGAAGAACCCATGCACTCCATAAATTGAAAATTGGATCCCATTAACTGATACAAATGTCAATAAGAAATTAAATGTGATAAAACATATCATTCCAAATTATATGGGTGACTATATATCCACCTGAAAATTTCCCAAACACATTAAAATTTTGCATTTTGATCCATTTAGTCAAAACAAAACTTCACTTAACAGTTGAATTTAGTAGCTTTTTTCAATGGTTTAATTACACATGTTACCTTTTCCAGGCCATATGGAACCAATACACTTTAAAACCAAAAACCATCTACCTTTATAATTGTTACCAATAACATAGCCCATGCGACCATTTACATATAACAATGTAAGATATTAGGTCACTACAAGTAGCTGACATAGAGCAACAAGCTGAAATCATAGAAGCATGTCATTTTAATCAGTGTAGTATGCTATGAAAATCCGTAAACTTGGAAGGCATGATAATTTATTATATAAACAGGTATAAATCTAAGCATGGCATATGTATAAGGAGAAAAATCATACATAGCATGAAACCTACTATGGAAACTATATGTCATGCATATATATATGGAATATAAATTTTTAAGTGCCTAATATGGTGAATATATGTTTCATCCATACCATAACAGACCAAGGTTTATATTCAAAATTCCATAAATCATAAGTAGCAGAATGTACACGAATCACTCTAAGTGAAATCATATCAATTTTAACAAAAAACAACATAAATAGCAATCCCAACCCTAGACACATGGTCATTCCCCGAAAGTGTAGTGATCAGTCCAAAGCACATAAATTAACCCAGGGCCAACACATTCCTAGTAAATTGTCTACAAACAAAAAATATTATTACAAAAGGATAAACTATCTATGAGACCACTTTGAAACGTCCCGACATGGATCACCCCTAAGATGGTGTCTAGACCAATCTCCATATGACCTCAAGCACGCCACCCCATACCCCAACGGTTGTTGACTATCATGGAGGGTGTGAGGATAGTCAGTGGAGAGACTATAAGCTCATATCAGTGTTGTGCAATGATATAACTGAGTAAATAACAATAAATAGTGGAAGCTAAAAATAGAAATAAAAAAGCATCAGAAGGAAGATTTCATATAAATGATCAAAAGTGGCATGTGCCATCTTAAGTGATGGATGAATGCATGACATGGTATTGATTAATTATAGATATCAATAAATAGTACATCATTCTTTTAAATACAATACAATGTAGGACTCATGTAAAGAAAAAAGGAAAATCCCAAAGGCAATTTCCATGAGCATCCTGAGCTCCTGCTCATTCCATTACTCCTAACTCCCAGGTACATGAAATAATCAAAAAGCAAGATCCAAGGCCCTGTGAACAAGAAAGTATACTTAGGTATCCTAGAGAAATGGTGGCTGAAGTGGGGTGTGAGATATAAGTCATAGTAGGCCAACACCACCAGTTTCATGACCAATCTCGATTGTGTAATATAAATTAAACAATGTGAAGACATGTATAAATAATATAATGAATACAATATAACAACAGACTCAGGTACATCATTTAGCCCTCAAATATTGTCTAAACATGTAACCAGTTCATTAATTAATTAGTTATCAGTATATGTTAATCTTTTATGTGAGGCATAGCCAGCACTGACATCACATCGTGATAGTATAAAATAGTGAAGGTTCCATGTTGTAACAAGGCAACCTGAAAATGATTTTTGGTAAGGGAGTCCCAGGGTAAAAACCAATGTAACATAGATCTCATAGAATGCTATCTCATTTGTATCTGAGTCTAGATAAGAGATAATATTGTAATCCTAGAAGAAAAATCAAAGGCATTCCATAATAAGGTTCCGACCAAGTCCAAATGTGATCGACCAATGTAAAATGAGGCTATATAATTATAGGGAACTATTGTAAATAACCAAGGAACCTAAATTTCAATGCTGGAACCAAGGAGTGTATCAATGGAATCCTATAATAATGTACGAATAAACAAGGACCAGAGTCATGGTCAGTATTAACCTAAGAAAACCACATCCTTGAATCAGAATGGGGTTCCCAAGTCCCATGGTATTCTTCTATTTGTATCCAAGGTGTACCTCGGTTAACCCATTCATTTTGATATATAAATCATGTTGTAATTCATTTGGTCCAATTATTTCATTTCATTAGTGTGGATAGGTAATGTACTGTTGTAACCATTTATTTTTTGGTCCAATCCTTCTCTTCCATTAATGTGGACGGGCTAAGAAGCTTTTATACCATTTAATCCATTCTTACATAAAGATTATGTTCAATTTTTCCAAGAATAGCCTTTCAATAGTGTGACAAGGTTACGTAGCATTTAACAAATTAGTTAAATCAATTGAGGAATTTTCAGATGTAAAGGTCCACACCGCTACCTTCAGTTACCAAGGTACAGTTTTCCACATATGTGGAACCCATTATTCTCTCATGAACCTAGATCCATAGATGGAATTCCTACATGGTAATCAATATATCTCCTATGGTTTGAGTATGAAAACCCATTGATTCCATCCATGGAATTCCAATATGGCAACCCATTTTTCACCCAAGGTGTTATTAGCATTCAAAACATTTGAAAATAAGTTGGTAATTTTTTTGGGATAATCATTAAGAAATATTCATTCATTTAACTCTACTAATTTTATTTACCAAAACATGTAGATTTAATTTATAAGTATCCATGTATCCATGGAAAAGGGTATTTACCTTGATGGATAATACAAATCTAAAAACATAACCAAACACTTTGACAGTGCTTTTGTCCTCTAATACATTAAAAATGGAAACTTAGTGTTTCTAATTCTAATAGGGCTATGTCCTAAAGATGTGTTATTTAAAAATAACTTCAAGTCATATGAATTATAAACAGAAAAAATCAAGCAAGAAAGGTCTATACGCTACTTTTTATGAGGAAGGAATCAAACCTTGATTGAGGGACTTTATTACAAAAAATGATATTGTTTATCAAACAAATCATTTATTACATTTATCATTTAAAACATGAAACATTCTAAAATCCCTTTTAAGAGGCATTCAAAATAATTACATCACTGCATGGATTTAATTTCTAATAAATGTGCTATGAGAAATTTGTTAATGAATTTATAAAATTAGAGGACATGGAAAGAGAACCTTCCTTATGATTGAATCAAGACATCCACTTCAGCTCTTGTAGATTTCTAACTAAAATAATCTAATCCCCCAATGTGTATATGCCCTTCCACACATGTGAAATGAAACCTAGCCTCAATGAACACACCCACATGGCCATGGGCCAGATAAAGAGGATCCATACACAAATTCTTATATGCATATAATAGTTTCCACTCACCTATGTGTGAATTTTTATAACTATACATGGGAAAACGTAGCCCCATACATGTTTAATCATTTCCATGGATATTTACACACGTAATAGGGGAATCCACATAAATATATTTACATTCCTATTCATACACAGTTGAGTCTCCCTAGACATGGTGACTTGAAACCAACAAGTAGGGACTAACACACAATAGGTTTAATACTAAGTACCTTTAAATAATTAATGAACTAGATTTAAATGGTGTTGGGCCAAGAAATAAAAGATAACCCTCACCTCGAGTGTCGAAGATGAAATGAATCGAAGTGAAACAACCCAAAATAGCACAACACCATACTGATTAATTAAAAGGGAGTCAAAGATGCATAAAGATCTCAATTCAAGAGGTGTGAAACAATGAAGATGGTTTAAAAAATACCCTGAAATGTGGTCGGAGGACCATAACTCACCAAACCATCTTTCCTTTGGCAGTGGTTTCTAGAACATGTACCATGGGTCTTAAGAGAGAATTCACAACAACCAAGAATAAAAGAGAACTAAAAAATGAATTACCCCATGACCCTAGGGTTTAGCCAATTCTCACCCGATGATGAAGAGGTTGAATAATGGACCAAAATGGAGGATAATGGAGGAGGGGACTCACTCTGATGGGATATTTCAATGAAAATGGAGAAAACCGTATAGAAATTGAAGAGTTGACGAAGTCGGGAGTTGTGTTTATGGTTAGACCCCTTTGGGGGTGGTACACGCTGTGGGTCGATCCATGGATGGGGTGAGAGAGTGATATATTTAGGTTTTTATTTTAATTCAATTTTAAAATAATTAATATTCTAAAAAGGGAGTCACACACAGTTAACCCTGCACGATTTTCTAAACTAAGCTCAAACCTTTTGTGCCTAATGCCTCCAAGACACACACCACACAAGTTGGGTGCATAGTTTAAGAAACCATGCAAAACCAAAGGGAAAAGATAATACCCCTTTTTGAACATGGATTCTATAGCATCCTTCCTTTTTATCACATAAACATTCATTACATTATACAAAACTTAGGATCTTTAAGGTTTAGTGTCTTGGAAACCAGGAACTTATTACATGACAACAACGAAAAAATTCTTCTTAAACACTAGAAAGGATTATTAATTTGTTCATCCTAAGTTCATTACTACAACTCATTATCTGGGATCATACATCAAAGGAAAGGGTGAGCAGAATGCTCAGTAAGGGAATCAAGGGAAACATTTTACATAAGAACTTGAGATACATAAAAAGTCAAGAAAAATAACTTTAAGGCATGAGAAAGAGTTCATTAGGCATATCATAATAAAAATAATGTGTTTCATAACTTGAAGATGTGGCTAAAAAATTTAACATAGACAATCATTTCTGTTTCACCATGGTCCATCCCCAAGGTGTCATTAAAAATTACCAAGGTTATTCACCAAGGCATCGTTAAAAATGGTCATCTATAGAGATTAAGTCTTTACCCAATGCATTGGAGCGCTATCAGGGTGCACCCTTAAATTTTACTTTGTTATCATCTGAACCACATATATCATCATAAAACATTTCATAATAACCCATATATCATAAAATAAATGGGTTTCATTTCATTACCATAACATTTTAAAAACTTCTTTAAAGACACGATCTTTATGTAACTTTAAACCCACAGAAAAGGAAAGAGGGTCTCATGTATGTAAATCCCAGAATTTAAAATAGAACATTTTGGTATATATGTGGATACCCTTTTATAAGAAAGAGATTTGAGTATTCACTTAATAAAATAAAATAATTCGAGAAAAACAGAGAGACATTTTGAACTTGAAATTCGGCAGCATAACGGCTACGTTGTAGGGTTTTAGAAAACATTGAAAAGAGAGGGGACATGGGTAACACACTAATAAATGATCAATAAAACATTATAGGGACAGAATATAATGGATTTAAGAAAATGGTAATGAAATTTTAATGATATATCATATGAAATGAAGAACATGAAATGAAGACAAAAATAAGATTTCTCTGTTGATAATTTAGCAGCCTAACGACGTAACTTAAACATCAAAAAAATGAATTGACAATATCAAATAGGGTCTCAAATCATATGAAAATAAAAGATAAGTATTATAGATATAGATATCATACCCAAAAATAATAAAAAAGAATGTGAAACACATGACAAGAAAATAGAACTTGAAAAATAGAAGGGTGAAAGAATCCCTTAAAAATTCGGCAGCCTAACGGCGCCACTTAAACATTCATAAAACGAAATGATGAGAGTAATAGGGGATCTATAATCATATTAACATGAAAAGGGAAGTAAAAGGAATATAAAATAACATCCTACAACATAAGAACATTGAGCATAAAAGAAATGACTAAAAAGAGAGTATTTGAAAAGAAAGAGAGAGGTAGGATCCCTTACCTTAAAATGTAACTCTTAAAACTCAATGGTTGAGACCTTGAAGGCTTGGGGGAACCTTGGGAGGACTTCTTGGGAGGTAATGAGACCATATATTTTTTGGGGGAGAGTTGGGAGTGAAAAATAATGGAGGAAAGGGTGGGTATTTATAGGGAAAGTGAGGGGACAAGGCATTAATGGCCAAGGGACACCATATTGGTGGTATTGGAAAAACCATGGGCTTTCCCATGGTATTTGCCCATGGTATTGGCCACTTGGGAAAACTATTACCTTATCATACGATTCACAAGTCGACCATATTGATTAAATACTTAATTCATCATTTAATGATGTCATTAAACACCCGTAACTTAAAAACAATATTTTCACTATTTACCAAAAATTCAACTTTCTCAGAAAAATCCCAAAATTTCACGTTAACGAAATATCGATGCTCTAATTTCAAAAATTAACTCCATTTTATAAAAATATTTTTCTAAATATTTTTAATTTAATTTTAAAATAAATACACTATTCACTGAAAATTCATTTTTTTCAGAAAAATCCCCAAAAAATACCATAACATAATATCGATGCTCTGAGTTCAAAAATAATGTACATTTTATAAAAATAATTTTCTAAATATTTTTAATTTAATTTTTAATTAAAAACACTCTTCACCCGAAAAACCTAATACATGACTAATAAATTCTGAAACTGTTATTTACCTATTTTATTGAATCACATTACTTAATCAAGGTACCTATATTATATTAATACTTTCTTTAAGTGATATTTCTAACCCATTTGGTCACATTACTAATCCTAAGCGTAAAATCACTATTCATAATTTACTATTCATCAAAAATCAAGTTGATCTTATTAGACTCTAGATTTATTACTGAACACATTTTCATAAGGCCATTTTTTGACAATCATTAAACATCATTAATTATTTATGGTTTACAAAAATATTTTAAAATATCCTTTTTTTTCAAATTCATAAATAATATACATCGTAAATTTATCCGAACATTTGAAAATTTTCAAAATTCACCATAAGAATAAAATACAATTTTATTTATCTCAAAGGATTACATAAAGTAGTTACGGTCTCCTTACATAGCCCCTTTTAACCCTTGCATAGGACCTATGTGTAAGGTGTGATAAGGTGAGAGAATCCGTGGGTGGCTCAGACAACATTGAACGAGTAGTAATTTCTTTCATTTTGAACTTCTCACGAAGGCGATTTCGTTCTAGATTCACGTGATGATGTTCAGCTTTGGTTTGGTCCAGAGCAAAGTCCAGTGGTGCTACCTCCTTCCCATGTTCTATTAGATGGGCTTCGATTGTCCCGAGACTAATGGATGAGGCCATCAAATCTTCTTTCTATATTAATTAACCAAGATCACTTGTATTTAGTGACAAAAATCCGAACATTTAGTTTCTAAAGATTATACTAACTAACAATCATATAATAGTCAAAACACAACAGTCTCATTTTAATTATACTCATGTTATCAACTGAAATAGTTTTTTTGAGTATAAAATAAAAAAACACACAAAATTAGGAAACAAGATTTATTCAAAATTTCATGTCGTTACAATCTTCCCCCCTTAAGAAATTGCGTCCTCACAATTTTTAAAATTGGGTTTGGAAATTTCATTAAATATCCCACATCAGAAAAAAAAAGTCAGTAAAACTATTACTTTAGAAGAAAGAAAGGTAATTAAAAAGGTCACCTGAGTTAACCCATACTAGGATTCCATGTAGGAAAACATATAAATGGAGGAGAAAACAAAGGATCATGTTCTGAGGGATAGTGATAGAAAACATGATTTGGAGAAATTTGACCACAAGAATATCACAAACTTATGATGTGTGTAAACGTTCTTTGATTACCCAGTTGGAAATGTAAACCAATTTTTTTTTGTTTTACGTTACATTTTATAATTTTGAGTAATTCATTTACTACATAGAATAAAAACATAAGGAAATATATTTACCTTCATGTAGAGTTTCACCATTTAATAAGTTTCTACCTAAATTAATCTTCTCTCCCAACGATGAGCATTCAAAAACACTTGGTCTCATCAAAAGCAGAAGAATCATCTTCTAGAGAATCACATAATCCACAAAATATTAACTATCTATTTCTTCTATATTTAAACATTATCCCAAAAATATAAAGGGTAAGATAAAACAAATATTCAAAAAGAAAGAATCCCATAGGAAGGGAAACATCTTTAAATCTTCAAAATTCCACGGTAGTACCCAAAGTTCATCATAGACCATTCCATAAATAACTGTCCTTAAAATTCCTCAAAATAAACCAAACTAAGATTGAATCCCAACTATAAGAATGATCTCATAACATAGTCTTCCAAGATAGACTTTATTGTTCATCTCCAAACAATATAAACCACTCTTATCATCTTATAAAAAAAGTAACTAACCTAATCACATTTTCCCCAAGATAAGTTAATAATTTCCATAAGTGACCTAAATTACCATATGTTCACCTTAAATTCATCGATTCTTCAAAATATAAGTCAAACTTTACTCCTCAATGAAAATACTATAGTAATCTATTTACCTCGATCATATAGGGTTCCCAAAATAGTGAACATCTTACAAAATAATAATCATCTTTTAATCCCCTAATCACCCCTTTATTAAAGAAGAATAGCTTCACTACATCAACATGTGGTACATAACAATAGATGTTTTCCTTAATGATATAAAACCATCTTAGGGAGTGAATCGATGTTCTTATAAAACATTAAAGATATGCTCATGGAGCACGAAAAAAAATACAACATGACATAGAAAATTATTGCGAAGAAGTTGTATTTACTTTAGTCATCATGATCCATCTCAGCATAGGAGTTTCATTATTCACTTGTCCTTGAATATTGTTTATGCTCATCATGCTTATCATCCCTTCTAATAGAGCATTCACTTGGATATTTTCCAACTTCTCCACATTTACCACATTGAATAATATCAGGTATATTATATTGAACATTATATCCATTCATCACATTATCCATTTTTTAAAGCAATTGGATTCTTTGTGACCTATCTTCCTACAATTAAAACATCTCCCAGTTTCTTTGTGACATTCTCCTTGGTGCCTCTTCCCACACATTTTTCAAGAAAAGAAATTCGGTCTTCTTTCCCTTATCAACTTTATCAGATGAAAATCCTTGAGACTTTGTCTTATTCTTCCTTTATGAATTTGGGTATTCAACCAGGTACCAATTATTAATTGTGATTTTTGATAGCTGGTTTGGCATATTCCCAATATGTTCAACTTGATCTCTCATTATCTCTATCACATTAATAGGTCAATCGTCACATTTCCTATCACATTGGTTGTTGGGACATGATCTTCCATTTCCCGCCGTTAACTAAGAAAAGAAAGTATAATTAGGGGCTTAAATACTTAGCCAATAATCATTAAAAGGAATATTTAAGCATAGAAGGGTAAAATTCTAGAAGGAATTTATACCCTAACTTGTGATCCCCTAGGTTCCAATCTAGGTAATACATGATCATATCTTCTAATGTGAATTTTTATTTTATTTTATCTTTGTTCCTTTAATAATGGTTCATACTAAGCTTCTGAATTTACCAAAGCACATCCTCTGGGAGTGTCGTAACCAAGAGTGCAGCAAGGCCCATTGTTTTGTACCAGTTCCCATTCAAGTCTAGCTCAAAGCGGTGTTTTCAGGTTTTACCCCTATGTATATCTGTGCCAGAGCCACCTCTACCTGCTCATATCCAGACAGAGATGTATTTTCTTGGCAACCCCTTACTCAATACTCACCAAAATACCATGAATATTTCCTATATTTAGACATTTCTATAGGGTTATTCCTAAAGTTTTCATATCCTAATTTCCACAAATAACTAAACCATCCTTTGATAACAACTATAACATCCCGCCTTTTTATCACATTAACTTTCATTACATTATACAAAACAGAGGATCTTTAAGGTTTAGTGTCCTGGAAACCAGGAACTTAATAATTGACAACAACGAAAAAATTATTCTTAAACACTTGAAAGGCCACTTCATTTGTTCATCCTAAGTTCATTACAACATCTCAAAACCTTGGATCATACATCAAAGGAAAGGGTGAGCATAATGCCTAGTAATGGAAACAAGGGAAACATTTTACATGAGAACTTGAGATACAGAAAAAGTCATGAAAAATAACTTTAAAGCATGAGAAAGTGTTCATGAGGCATATCATAATGAAAATAATGTCTTTAACAAAATGAATATGTTACTAAAACATTTAAAATATACAATAATTTCCATTTCACCAAGGTCTATCCCCAAGGATTCATTAAAAATTACCAAGGTTATTCACCAAGGTGTCGTTAAAAATGGTCATATCTAGAGATTAAGTCTTTACCGAATTCATTGGAGCGCTATTAGGGAAAACCCTTAAATTTGCCTTTATTATCATGTGAACCACATATATCATCATAAGCCATTTCATAATATCCCATATAGCATAAAATAAATAGGTTTCATTTCATAATCATAACGTTTTAAAAACTGCTTTTAAGATATGATCTTTATGTCACTTTAAACCCACAGAAAAGGAAAGAGGGTCTCATGTATGTAAATCCAAGAATTTAAAATAGAAAATTTGGGTATATATGTGAATACCCATTTATAATAACGTTATTTGAGTATTCACTTAATAAAATAAAATAATTTGAGAAAAAGAGAGACACATTTTGAGATGGAAATTCGGCAGCATAACGGCTACGTTTTAGGGTTTTAGAAAACATTGAAAAGAGAGGGGACATGGGTAACCCACTAATAAATGATCCATAAAACATTAGAGGGACAGAATATAATGTATTTATGAACATGGTAATAAAATTTTGAAGATATACTATATGAAATGAAGAACATGAAAGGAAGACAAAAATAAGATTTCTCTTATGAAAATTTGGCAGCCTAATAGCGTCACTTAAACTTCAAAAAAATGAATTGACGAGATAAAATAGGGTTTCTCATCATATGAAAATAAAATATCAGTATGATAGATATAGATAAAATACCCCAACAATATAAAAATTAACGTGAAAGACGTGACAAGAAAACAGAACTTGAAAATGAGAAAGGTGAAAGAATCCATTAAAAATTCGGCAGCCTAACGGCGCCACTTAAACATTCATAAAACGAAATGATGAGAGTAAGAGGTTATATCTTATCATATGAACATGAAAAGGGATGTAGGTGGAATATAAAAGAACATCCTCCAACATAAGAACATGGAGCATAAAATAAATGACGTAAAAGAGAGTATTTGAAAAGAAAGAGAGAGGTAGGATCCCTTACGTTAAAACACAACTCTTAAAACTCCACGGTTGGGACCTTGAGAGATTGGGGGAACCTTGGGAGGAATTCTTGGGAGGTAATTAGACCAGAGATTTGTTGGGGGAGAGTTTGGAGTGAAAACTAAAGGAGGAAAGGGTGGGTTTTTATAGGGAATTTGAGGGGATAAGGCATTAATGGCCAAGGGACACCTCATTGGTGGTATTGGAAAAAACATGGGCTTACCCATGGTATTTTACATTGGTATTAGCCACTTGGGACACCTCATACCTTATCATACTATTCAAAAGTCGACCATATTTATATCATACCTAATACATCATTTAATGATGTCATTAAACACCCGTAACTTAAAAACTCTATTTTTACTATTCACCGAAAATTCAACTTTCTCAGAAAAATCCCAAAATTTTACCTTAACCAAATATCAATAATCTGATTTCAAAAATGAACTCCATTTTATAAAATTAATTTTCTAAACAATTGTAATTTAATTTTTAAATAAATACACTATTCACCGAAAATTCATTTTTTTCAGCAAAATCCCCAAAAATCACCTTAACATAATATCAAGGCTCTAAGTTCAAAAATAAAGTCCATTTTATAAATATAATTGTCTAAATATTTTTAATTACATTTTTAATTAAAAAATACTATTCACCTAAAAAACCTAATACTTGACTAATAATTTCTGAAAAGGTTATTTACCTATTTTATTGAATCACATTACTTAATCAAGGAGTCTATATTATATTAATACTTTCTTTAAGTGATATTACTAATCCATTTGGTCACTTTACTAATCATAAGCGTAAAATCACTATTCATAATTTACTATTCATCAAAAGTCATGTTGATCTTATTAGACTCTAAATTTCTTACTGAACACATTGTCAGAAGACCATTTTTTGAAAATCATTACACATCATTAATTATTTATGGTTTAAAAAAATATTTTAAAATATTATTTCTTTAAAATTCATAAAGAATATAGATCCTAAATTTATCTGAACATTTGAAAATTTACAAAATTCACCATAAGAAGAAAACACAATTTTTTTTATCTCAAAGGATTACACAATACAGTTAACGTATCCTTACATATCCCCTTATAAACCCAGCATAGGACCTAAGTGTAAGGTGTGCTAAGTTGAGAGAATCTGAGGGCGACTCGGACAACATTGCACGAGTATTAATTTCTATCAGTTTTAACTTCTCAGGAAGGCGATTTCGTTCTATCTTAACGCGATAAAGTTCAGCTTCAGTTTGGTCCAGAGAAAAGCCCAGTGGTGCTCCCTCCTTCCCATGTTCTGTTAGATGGGCTTCAATTGGCCCGGGAATACTGGATGAGGCCATCAAATCTTCATTCTATATTAATTAACCAAGATCACTTGTATTTAGAGACAACAATCGGAACATTTAGTTTCCAAAGGTCATACTGACTAACGGTCATATAATAGTCAAAACCCAACAATCTCATTTTAATTATACTCATGTTATCAAATGAAATAGTTGTTTTTGAGTATAAAATAATATAACACACAAAATTAGGAAACAATATTAATTCAAAATTTGGGTTGTTACAGATTCATGGTTACCTGCAGTTGTCTTCACAATTTAGCAGACTTTGTGCTAACTGAGCACACTCTACTATGTTTTAAAATGACAATTTTTTCAGATTTGACAATCCCAAAACATATCAAGACTTTCGAGAGACTTTACAGTCCTTCACCTAAGTCCAAAAACAACATGTATAAGTGTTCTGACACTAAAAATGACACTTTGAAGTTTAGATTTAAATATGATCCATCCATTAATTGAAAACGTTGAAAAAAATTTGTATTTTAGTCTGGTTAAAAAAATGGGATTCTACGTACTACAAGTGGATGTGGATCAGGAACATATGTACCTTGGAGTAACAACTCCGACAAGTTTCTATGGGCCAGAATTTGGGTTACATGGTACATGTAAAAGTGCCTTTCTGCGCACCTTTAATGACACTCCCAGGGGACATGCTTTGGATAATTCACATTTTCCTTATAAATTATTATGAAGGATTTATTTGAAAATATTATCAAAGAAACCATGCTTATGATTTTTAAATTAGACATGTATAAAATTTCAATTAATGTTACGTTTTCTTACGGTTTGAAGTTAAACATTTTAATTCATAAGATAATTTATATTATGCCATTATTTATAGATTAAAACTACTAAAAGGAATGGAAACTTCCTGAACACACGTATCCCATGTAGGAATTTTTCTCTTATGAAATATAGTAATGTATGTTCTGAAGTTGTGAGTGGTGCTGAGAAACATATAACTATACTATAAAATCGGACTCGGTTTGTGAACATTAACATTACCCATATGAAGTATCTGGATCCACAATGTTGAGGAGGAATGTAATACTACTTCATGTGACAACAACCTGCATTATTCAATGGGACGATGAGCCAATTTGTAGCAGTGAAGTGGATATGTTCTTTAGAGAATTTATATCATGCTTTTGGATGTAGGTAAAAGGAGCAAGATATCATGGACGTTTATAGTCTATCAGGAGATAGAGATAGGTGCTGGTCATTAATTAAATACACAAAGGATGAAAAAGAAATTGATGAAATGGATTGGAGGGAATTTAATGAAAAATTATTAGAAAATTATTTTACTCAAGAATAATGAGACAATATGGAGAGAAAATTCTTGATTTTAAAACAAAAAATAATATTAAAATGTTGTGAACTGTGAATTCAATCTTATAAGGCTAGAAATGTATTTGAGGAACTACGTATGTTATCTGATGGGTAAGATCAATCGATTATTTTATGCTATAAAACCATTCCTACACAGGGACAATTTCCAAAAACATTCATCATATGAAGATATAATATCATGTGAAATTTAGACATAGAATGAATTCTCCAAGTCATATGACTATTAATGAAAGCAATAGAAGAAGATGGTGGAATAGGGTAGAATTGAAATTGCGAAGAATAAAAGGTTGAATTTTACAACATGTGATACATGTGGACAGAAACACCTCAAGTACTTCTTAAATGGAAAATGAGTCTATTACAAATTCTAAGAAAGAGGCCACCAATATTGAGATTACAAGGAAATGAAAGAATCTACCAATTTTCAAAGCTAAAATTACCAAGAGATGGGGAATTATGCTAACGATTCTCCTATGAATCAAGGAATCATTCGCCCGATAAGGACAATGGGGAAAAGGATAGGATTATGAAATCAAAACTCTTAATTTTTTACTTCATAATGATGTTGTGGTACATAATTTAATCATTTCATCAAACTTTTTTAAATCATTATTTTATTTTAGATCATCATTTTCATTTATATCGTCCCTGTGTGACATGAAAAGTTACACATTTCCAATTTGATTTATTTATGGGTTTTTTCAGTAAAAACTCTTAAGGGATGTATCATTTCAATGATGTTGTGTCAACCAGTCCCCCTTATGAAACATAAACGTGCATTAGAAGCTGAACGTAACATCATTCCCATGATTTAATTTGATATAATTCATGGTATAAAATTGATTTGAAGATATGATTTGAAAATATATTAGAAGAAGAAGGATGTTATAATTTTTGATAATAATGTATAATACCTTATCTATATAGTATAATCCTTGTCATTTCATTCTTATATAGATCCACCCTAGTAGCTCTACTAAATTCAATTCATAGGGTGGATGATAAAACAGTATCTATGAGTGACTGAATAAATATTCAAATTGAGGATGCACTTATTTTGAATGTGTACATTGATGTATTTAAATAGAATTTACATGGACATCCCCCGAAGCTATAAATTGAGTTTTCTGTTAATAAAATTATTGGTGAACATCCTTTAATAAATAAATAACCTTGATAGGATAGAAACAATAGAATTATACGATTTAAAGTAACATCTAGAGGAATTGAGTGATAATGTATTAATCTGTCTTAGTGTTTCTCCATGGGGTGCCCCTATTCTATTTTTCAAGATTAAAGATGGATCCATGAGGCTATGCATTGTATATAGTGATGTCAATGAAATTACAACAATGAACAAGTATCTTGTACTTCAGATTAGCTAACCCATTAACCACACCCACTCGCAATGTCATTACGTTTATATGGAAAAAATAATGTCAACAATGGTTATATGAATTGAAGAAGAAGTAAGAAAATGATCCTATCTTGATTCTACCATCACAAAATGCTGGATTTGTGATTTAAAGTGATGCATTATAAAATGCTATGGGTTGTGTCCTTATTAATAAGGATATATTTATTTCTTATTAATAAAGAAAGTTAAAACGTCCTTAATAAAATTACCTAACTCCTGATATGGAGTTACCAACTATAATATTTTCTATGATGATATAGTGACATTATTTATATGGTGGAAGGTGTCAGATATATACTAACCATAACAGCATGGAATACATCTTCTCAAAGAATGAAATCAACATGATGAAATGGTTATATCTAGATCTACTCAAGGATTATGAATGTTCCATACACTACCATTAAAGGAAGAAAAATAAGGTTGTATGTGCCTTGAGTAGGAAGGATCATGGATTTCGAAAAAAAAATAAGATTGGCTGGGATCCTATATACATGGATCTAGAAAGGATGGATATGGGAATTATCATAGAAGGTGAAGCATCATTACATATTCAATTGGATTCCCAACCAGATTTATTGGAATGAATTAATAGTTTTGAATCTGATGATGAGAATATTCAAATGAAAATTAAATCTTTGAATAATGGGATGTTTTAAGATTTCGTGTGTGAAGATGGAATTATAAAATTTTATAGAAGGCTATGTGTTCCAACATTACCAGATCAAATAAGAGAGTTATTGTACGATTCCGATAGTTCAAATTTAGCTATACACCCTGATAGAACTATGATGTGTAGATATTTTTATGAACATTTTATGTGGGAAAACATGAAGCATGAAATTTTTGATTATTTATCCAGATTTCAAGTCTTTCAAAAGGTGAAGGCTGAAAGACGACATCATATAGGATCCATGAAATAGCTACCTATTTCTACATAGAAATTAGATGACATCACCTTGGATTTTTCCACTAAATTATGAAAATCTCTAAGAAGTAATGATGTTATATGCGTAATTGTTGGTCAACATACAAAATTGGCACACTTACTCACTATAGTTGGGAATTTTCCACTAGAGTGACTTCACGACACCATATCGACTAAGTTATAAGACTTAATGGATACTCTCTCTCAATTGTATCTGATCGTGATCTAAAATATAAATCCAAATTGCTGAAATTTCTTCAAAAATCATTCAATATTGATTTTCATTTGAGTAGTTTTTATCATCATTAAACTGATGTGTAGTCGAAAATGATTATCCAAACATTAGAAGACACGTTGATATATTGATCACTTGATTTCCATTGTATGTGTGTTTAGTATTTACCTTTAGTATTTTTTTCCTACAAAAATAGTTTCACTTCAAGTATTCAAATGTCACCATATGAAATATTTCACAGAAAGAGATGGCATACACTAACATATTGGGATGAAGATGGATAAAGGAATCCTGTATGCCTAGAGAATGTGGAAGAAACAAAAATTAAGGTAAATAAAATCCAAACCCATATCAAAGCATCTCAAATAATGAAAACAGATCTTTGGTGATATGCAAAGGAAATATTTTTAACTTCATTTAGGAGATCATGTTTTCTTTAATGTATCTCCTGGGAAGGGTGTTATAATATTTTGGAAGAATGGGAAACTAATCCCCATGTACATTGGTCCTTTTGAAATTCTGGTGTGAATTGATGTTTTTTCTAATCTTTTGAAAATTACTTTAATCCTCTATAAGGTACATAATTTCTTCCATGACGCTTTGTTAAGGAAGTATATGTAAGACCCAACACATGTACTCACTTCAAAATGTATATAATTGGAAGCTGTGTAGTCTAATTGTGAAGAGCCTATCCGGATTGTTTACACTAAAGAATAGGTGTTTATGAATTGGATGACTCGACTAGTAATGGTACTTTTCCAAAATCATAAAATTTAACAGTCAACATGAGAGCCTAAGAAACTTATGATAAATTCCTACCAGAATCTTTTTATGAGTTAACATTTTGGAAATTTCAAGGACAAAATTTTTGTAAGGGTGGAAGAATATAACACCATATGGTGTTACAAATAAATTTAATATATTATGTAATGAATGAAGTAGTAAGTCTCTATTAAACAACACATTATTTTTATAACCCAATTGTTAAACATAATTTCTCAACCTCAATGTTTTTGAATTTCTAGAAAAATAGATACACAGTAGCGTTCAATATGATGGTAATAGTCTAATAGAATCAACATGCATTTTTGGTGAATAATAACATGACCCTTATGAAAAATAATTTACCCTTATGAATAGTAATATGAATCTTATGAATTGTAACATCATCCTTGAAAGTTTAATATAATTAATGGGTTATATAAATGAAATGGAATATTTTAAAGATTAATAATTATGTGTTGGAATTTTTGTGAGTAATAAATATTTAATTAAAAATTTATAATTATTGAATTTATTAAAAATAACAATCATCTTCATAAAATGTATTAATAAATAAATATTTTTTTCTATTATTTTAGGATAATTTTATGTGACTTCATTTAATTACGGAAAGTATTATAAAATCAGTTTTAAATTTCAAATATGTATTTTTAAAGTAAATAATGATTTTTTTAAAAATATAATAAACATATATAGATTATTATTTTAATAAAATGGAGTCTAGTAATTAATTCTACATTATGAAAAGTTGTTCAAGTGAATTTTTTGTATTTTTCTAAAATACATCACTTTTTGGTGAATAGTAAAATATGATAATTTATAGTATAAATACATTAGATGCAAAATAGAATATTCCATTAGTCATAACTAATGAAAGAAAATTTGGTTTGAATTCACAAGAACTTATTACTATTTTTGGCGATAAGAATCAACATTATTGGATGTCTTGAGAAAAAATAATTAAATAGTGAATGACATATTCAAAAAACACACCACTCTTCCACTATAAAAACCACCATCTCTCCCTCTTCCCCTACCAATTATAATATATTAAGCATATAATTTTTCTTCTAAAATACTATTCCCGGGTCTCTGTCCACTTATATGAGATATTGGTCTTGCTAAAAAACAAAAACCTCTTCCCTTAAGGATGTTATCATGGAGGATATTTCAAGAGGTGAACCCTCTTCCTTTTTATTTTAATTTCATTTTCAATTTTTTTTAAAATATACACACCTACTCCATAAAAATGATCGTGAAAACTAAAATATCATCAATACACTATAATGAATCATTTTAATGAAATATACTTCATCAAAGTATTTTCTCTCTCTCTCTCTTTTATATTAAATCCAAAATCATCATCTAGGAGGTTTTGATTTACAAACTTTGTGGATAATGAACAATCATTCTTAAATTTTCCATTCATGTCTAGTAATGAAACAATTTTTATGTTTTAACTAGACTATAGTATAAGTTTTATAATCTATTAAACGTTCAAGAAAAAGTATATATACATAATACTATATCTTACAAAAAAACTAGTTCAAAACAATTGCAATATCACCAAAATAATATAGATGAATATCGATAATGTTCTATATAATAACTCCTCATACCATATAACCAATGAATTATATCCCCAAGTAATATAATTTATGTTCATTAGTATCATATAAATTCAATTTTTCATTATTATACCAATTACACATGAACATCCATAATCATATACAAGCATACAGATGAAGAAAACCAATGAATCGAACTCCCTTGAGCGAAAACTTTATATCTTACAACTCATCCAAAATTCCATAAATGATCATAATAAAATTATAATAAAAAATTAAATGTATAAAAGTTTATTATTTAATTAATTAATGGATTTAATTTGAATATCCCTAACATTATGGTCAAAATAAGATTATATTCAAATATAATGTAAGGGTTTTATCATCTCACTTCCATTTTCGGAGATATTCTTTATTCACCACTATTTCCTTTTTATGGTATATGTGTACAACCCATTGATTTATCATATCATGAATCTATTTATTTTAATGGTATTAATTTTATGACTTTTTGATTATTAATTTTGGGTCATATGATTTGATTGATTAAACTATGGTAAGGGTTTTCTACCCGAACATCTATTATATTTCGAATTATTCTATGTCTCTCTTAATCCAAATTAAATTCTTAAATGTTATTCTGTACTCCACAATAATTTGGTGCAAATTAACTATATATTCTTACCAATCAGAATAATTCTTTATTTTATTCAGAGTAAAATGTTTTGCAATCATCTTTCTCAATTCTCCCCAATATACATGTTTGATTCCAGGGAACTTGTCAAATTAATATTTATTTTGAAGTGGAATCTATAATCTATTTTAAGATAAAATTTTATTATAAAACCAATTAATTCATCATGAAAAAACAAAATTTTGTCATTTTAGGTTTTATTCAAATATATTTCAAAATGAACTCTTATTTTCAATTCAAATGTGTATTTCACTAAAAAATTCTTCAATGATTTTATTAGAATATTTTTTTCTATTTAAACTTCTCTATTGAATTTTATGTCTTATTAATGTCAGAATATTATTTTTATCAATTACCATATTTTATTAAATTATTTATCATCTATTTTATTGTGGATGTTCTATATTGATACCACTCAGCATACTACTCTTAATGGTTAGTGTTTATGTGTACAGATTAGGGAATGTTATTTCATATGTTTATATTTTTTATTTGTATCCCCATTCATATGAGGAAATAATTAGAATTGACCAGTGATGGGTGGGGCTTGATATATCTTTTATATGCATTGGTAGGTCTCATGAAATAAAACATTATCCATATCTGGCTTAGTCTTTATGCTTGTATTCTCAGACATCTTGGCCATGGCCTTGAAATTATGTTTTAGAAGTCAAGAACTATGCATTCCCTCATTATTGTGTTAGAAATTGATAAAACCTATGATAATGAAAATAGTAGAATATTAATGATAATTTTTTATTCTCTTATGATCTTATATATGGCCTTACTTAATCAGCTTCCATTCCGTCTATATTAAGTTCAAATATATTTTTAATGGTATTTGTTATTATTTGTTCACATTGCCAATTATTTTTTGGGATACCTTTTGATGTGTTACATATCCCTACTAAGCATATAATCTCACCATATTCTAAGGGTTTATTTTCCCAACTTTTTTAAGATTAATATTATGAATTAATTTCATGGATAAACTAGGAGTAATAGATGCTTCTAATTGAATTTCTAAAATGAATTTCATTTCAAGTTGTAATGTGGAAGTTAAGTATGAATCTGGTCTTCCAAAACTACTAAACTATTTAGTCCAGCCGGATATGAATTTATAGTAATCATGAAAATGTAATAAATTATTAACCAACTCTAGGAAAATGGGGTTAGTGTATTATAGTAACTACAAGTGAATATACTCATATTTCTACACCCTTATTAAAATTCTCAAAGCAATACTACATACCACTAGATGAACCACTTCCAAGTCTATAGGCTAACATTACATGCCCCATACCCTAATATCCTAATATTTAATTTATAGAGATAAGGGAATAGATCAATATTATAAGGACATAAATTTTCCAGGATACATTCACCAATGATCATATGGAATTTCTCAATCCATCCTAACAAATATCATCCTAATGTATTAATCATCCAAATGAGTAGGCACAATGAACTAGTTATCCAAGAAAAATATTTGATAAAATATGATAGACATAGTAACATTTTTAGATGCAGGAAATACAATTCTCAATTAGATCTCAGTATTTCCATGAAAATATAGTCATATATGTTTTCCATTATTTCTTCCATGTCCAAGCCCTAAGGTTGATATTCCTATGTAAGGAAATTCCACCAATGATTGGAAGATCCATGAATCATACTATCCATGAGATTATCCCCTATTATATAGGAACCTATAGATGAAAAATATTTATTAATAATAACATAAATC
Organism: Viscum album; assembly: GCA_963277665.1. Lineage (NCBI taxonomy): Eukaryota > Viridiplantae > Streptophyta > Magnoliopsida > Santalales > Viscaceae > Viscum > Viscum album. Next base: position 49,016,052 of record OY728148.1, read on the forward strand.
GATGAATTTTCTATATTGGGACTACCTTACCCCAAAAATGTTGGTTGGAAGCATTGCTTTATGTCCCTGGTTAACTAAGACATAGTCAGTGAAAGTCCTAGTGCTCCAACTGTAGATGACACTAAACATTATAAACACTACCTTATGTGAGTGTTGATTTATAAATATGATGTTATAGGTGATAATGGAGAAGGATTCCTTTGTTTCACTACTGGTGGTACGACAGGTGGGTTATTTACCACCATTATATGAGCATGGTTGTCACCACATTCTTTAAACTCAACATTTGTCAATCACGGGGGAATATATCTACAATTCCAAGAACACTATTCTGAACTGGATATGAGTCACATGATATTTCATCTATAGGAATAAGTACAAGATCATGTTTGAAACCTAATAGATATTAAAATCAAACAAATTTCTTCTAAGTACTGCCAAAATTTATTATTTCTTGTCCAAATTATGATGGTTCAGTTACATATTGTGTAAATTCTAATTTTAGTGAAAAAAATTCTTTAGGATGCAATTGGTATCCCCATTTAATTAAATCCAACTTTTCCAACATCAGATATTTATATTCATGAATGTATTTATATTACGGTTCAGTAATATATAATGCAATTACCATGTTATAAAGACATAAACAAAATATGTTATATTATTAATTAAATTTAAGTTTGACAATCCTTTTACATATTTCATAAATTTTCAATAACCCGTATTTGTTTGTTTAGTTATATAGATCTTGATATTTATTTATCGATACAAAAATATCATAATTTTCCATGGGTGATCTATTTAACTATAACTATCCAAAATTCTTAGCTTATTTAATCATTATTCTATAAGTAAAACAACATAAAAATTGGTTAGTTATATTCACATCATTATGATATATGTGAAAAAACAACCTATACTAACGAATACACATTATTTAAACAATAATTTTCTTTTATATTTTCTTTATGAAGATTAATAACTAACTCACAGAACAATAAATAAATTTACCACATGAAACAAGTATAATATTCAATGAGAAATGCATGGAAGGAATATTCATGATATGTAAATCCCATGCTTCTTACCATGATTCAAGAGCTATTGATCCCTTATAATACTATCTAAAGAGTAAAAATCCATTAAAACAACATGTTAAGGAATTGTTTTCACATAATGGTGAATGAAGCTCTAATATAATAGGAAAAATAATAAAAATAACTTGTTTGATCCCCAATAACATGGATTTTCCGAAGCATGTGGATTAGATACTCCCAAGTATGGCTTATTACCATGTTCTAACACTTCCTAGTGTCATGTTTACCAGCACCAAAATTTATGAAAAATGTAAAATAAGTAATTATAATACCACTCTTTGATATATTGAGCCTGGTTCACTCGTACTAAACAAAACTCAAGGTCCCCATGGCCTCATGCTCCCCACCATGTAGACTATTGGATTCTGACAATAAGCATGATTGTATGGTGGTATAGTGTGATGAAAAAATAACCTTTATCAGAGTGTGTCATAATGTAAAAAATAGTTGGAAGAAATAATAATAAGGTAGTTAAAATAAACCATGAAAATGATAAACAATATACAATTAGTAGTAAAAACACTACATAAAGAAGATTTAATCACTCATAAAATTTGGAAACTTGCATACATAGTAGTAGGAATAAATAAATACCAGTATAAACAAAAGTAAAATGGGGAAAATATATTTCCATTAGAATCCCAATGACAGGAATTTTCATATTCTCCAAAGATACCACCCTAAAAATCAATTATATTCCCATGCTTGGGGGGGGGGGTTCCTTTTTCATTGCATAGAGCTAGGATATCTCCTTGGGATACAAATGGTTAGATGAATAGGGAGTGAGTAAAAAATAGTAAGACACAAAAAATGATGTCTAATTCGAATAGAGTTCATTAGTATAACATTTAATAGTTTCTATATATAATAAATGTAATTAAATAATGAAAATATTTACTAAGTTGACCTCGGGATCTTTATGGGATTCTTGGCCGAACCTACCTACTTCGACCGATGTCAATTGTCTCCAAGCATATCACCATCAATTTGTTAGTTAATATAGGATCATTTATAATGAATAATATTATAGTAATCGCAATGGACCCATCGGTGAACCATTAACTTCATGAATTCTGGAAGCCAATACTGCTTGTTGTGGTCAACAAAGAAGATTGCCTATTTGGGTTTTAGTGTAATACTATACCTCAAGACATATAATTCCTCTATAAATTTTTCCAGCTAAGGCCATGTAATAAATCATAGGTACTCTTTGGTCATACATGATTGATAACCAATGAGATAATATATATCATTATGTGTATGAGGACATCAAGCAGAATCCCAGAATCTCATCTTGACCATTCATTTTTTATATAGTTTTCATGTGAGTAATCTATGATAAGATAAATAATTATCAAATATTAGAAATTTATTTAATCAAATAATGTTTTGAAACATTGAGGAGACATTAGAGAATTAGATTTTCTCTTTTGATTTTAGCCAATAATTTCCAAGCTAGGAATCTGAGTCTTGGTTAGAGTAATCCACACATTTATTGTGAAATAAATCTACTACTCTAATAATTCATAATATGATAGGTAATCATGTTCCCCCTGAAGTATCCATGACACTATCAATTTCAAAAAATCTATTTAATTTTTATATTTAAGAGTGATAATCTAAACCCCACCATGTGGAGTTTTTGTTTTAAGAACAAATGTGTCTCCAAGTAATTAATTAGGAACACCCAAATGAGTGATTTGAGTAGATTTTGTTGACATCCAATAGTCATAAAAGGTCTCATGGAACATCATAGTCATGTTATGTGTGATTAATTAAAGGAGTTACAAAATTATGAAGAAATAAATATAAATTCCTTCATGAAGAGTATTTCTAAAGTAAAAGACATTGATAGTTTTAGTGATATTTATTGGTCCACATATGTTTGCTTTCTATAATACTATTAATCTTGATACGATAGTAGATTTTTGAAATAACGAGATAAAATGGGAAAATATGAAAAAGTCCATAAAAAATTGTTATATAATCTAGATTGAATATAAAACAAATATGTATATAAAATGGAAAAAAATTTGGGAGATGAGTTTTAGCCATATTAATAGTGTTCCAACATGACCAATACCCATGTAAATAGAGTCTAGATGAGATAGATAAACAAAATTATCAAAAGATGGAAGAGGGAGAGTTTCAATGGTTATTGCGATAAACTAAGAGATTAAAGGGGTAGATTAGACGTATTGGATTAAAGGGTTAAATAATAATTAATATAGGTTAAGAGGGAAATCATATTTTCCACATAGATGTCCAAACCCTATACAAACCATATGGTAAGAACTATTTAAGAGGCTACACCTCACATGGTTAAGGTGAATTGTTAGATATGATATGAGAATATCATTTGTGATAAAGAAATAAAAATTTATAGTTCTACCAAAATATATATTCCATATTAAAACTGTTAAAATAAATATTCTCCCGATGTTTGTGATTAACATTTGGGATGCTTAGTTATCATAGTCTTGCACAAACAGTGTGCCTCATCATGCGTCTACAAAAAATATTAACCCTAGCCATAATCCTTACTAGATGCTCATGAAGCCTCCAATTACAACTTGGGAACTCCCATTAAGGTGAAATATGAGATCTATATTAATTTAATAGATTGTGTATCTTGATTGGACACCATGATCTTAGATAATATATTTTAGAGAAAAAATAAAGGGTATGGCTAATATGATGGCTCAAAATAATGTTCATCCTAAAGTACCACTACTAGGAATGTAATTTTGGGAATACGGTAATTATACATGTTAATGAACTGAAACATTCGATGATAATGATGATTAAAATTAGAAACCTCAATAACACGAGGAAATGAAATATCCTACTTTATGATAATGATGAATGCAGATAAAGAAAAATAATAGAAAATTAACCTACAATTTTTATTTTTTTATATCTTATTGGAGTTTATTTCTAGGTACTCTAGTATATCTAAAAAGTTTTCTAATATGATAAAAACCCCAACATGATGAATTGAATATCAAATAATAGTTTTATCCATATACTTATTGTATCCCATCATTATGTTTATGACAATATGATTTTTTAAAATTATATTATTTTTCATTTAGATTAATTTGTTGTAAAATTTGAAATATATTTGTTGTCACCGCTTTGGATCTATATTAGTAATTGAAAAATATAAATCAAATTAAAAATTAAAAATACCCCATTTATCTTCTATTAGAGGATGACCGACTACAATATATCAAGGAAAAATTAAAAATTGCTATAGTTATCTAAAAATTCCAATAATAAGAGGTATTTATCTCAATGGATAAGAGAGAAAATCATTATTAGTTGTATTCATATTGTTATAGAAGTTATGTGTTTCCTATTTTTACCTTTGATAGTAATGTATATATCATTTATTAAATTATATCTTTAGTATTTTCAATATTATGTATACCCTTATAAATTTTCCTTATTAAGTCATTATTAATATTAGGATGATTCAATTTATGTTAGGGGTATTTAACACCCTTGGGTTATGAAACTATTGTCCCATTAAATAAATAAAATGTCAAATGGTTTTTTTCAAATGAAAAACCAAACAAAAAATTACAACATATTAAAAAAATTAAAAAATTTGATTGTTATAATATAGCTATTATATTATATTATATAAATAAAAGTAACAACATATAAACTCTATAAAGAAAATTGAATTAAGGGTATTTGGTAGTATAAAAGTTCCTTATTAATCTCATTTTTAATATATTATAAGGGTGTTATATTTGGTATGTTTTTTACTAGACCAGGCACAATTCAAATTAAAAAAATTAATTTATGAGTGAAATCATATGTCAGAGAATTTCATTATGATAGAAAATTTCCAAAAGATCCATAATAGTTACCTTTCACCCGAGATTATCTTATCCATTGGTCTTATATAGAGATCACGATGATTTATATAAGTAGAACATTTGATGATATAAACATATAATTTTTAAGATTCTATAATTTAAAAAAATTTCTAAATTATAATTTTAAATAAAAAAATACTTTTTAATAGTTATTCATTGTAAAACCATCATTATTATAGCTAAATAAAAGTGTATATATATATATATATTTGTTCTCTTAATTTTTATTTTTTCTACAATTAGTTTTTTCACATAGTATAATTTTTTATTTAAGTAAACAAAATATGTTATTTATAAAAATTGATAAAATATATTTATTTATACTAGTAATATATTAACAGTAATAAATTTTCTAATTTATTCAAAATATAAATTAAAATTTTCAGATATGAAAATTAATTATCCAATAAAAATATTTATTTCATTTTATTTTATATTTCCATATAAATTATTAATTCCAAAATTTTGAAATAATGTTTTAAAAAATATAATTATATTTTTTAATTTATTAAAACGAAATTATTTTATGACGAAATTTTGTGATTTTTTCAAAATGATCGAGTTCTAGGTGAATAATAAAAAATATAGTGTATAAAAACTTCATATCATTTATGACATCATCATGATAGAACCAAGAAAAAAAATTATTAAACATTTTTCCTAATAAAATGGGGTTTTTATTAAACAAAATTATTTAATAAATAATAATAAGATTAATTTTAAAACATGAATTTTGAAATTTATAACATCTAATTTTTTTTATAAAATAATATAATTATTAAATTTATTATTTTAGAAATCTTTTTTATTGAATTTTGAAATTGAATCATATAAAATGGAATTCTTATTTTGAAGATAAAACTAATTTACATGCGTAAACAACATTGTTACAACTATAAAAACAATGACAAAATTGTTAAAACAATCTGTGAAAGACTTGATAAATGTTGGAAAATTGTCCCCAAATGATATTTTAAGGGATTTGGTTTTAAGGGATTTGGTTACAAAAAATAAACTCATATATATTATTATTGACAATTTGAGCCACATTCGTTGAATTTTTTACCTCATAATACGAATATCCAACTCCTGTCACTAATAAAAGGAGAACTTCACCACAAAAATTATCCCTAGACCACACGCCCCTTAGTTCAACCAAAATATATCCAAATCCTTCCAATAACTACTATAATTTACCAAAATTATACTCATTCCTTAAATGTCCTTCCAAATATATTTAATCCAGTTTGTAAAAGAGTTATTACATGGAGTAAGAGAAAAATTTCCAAATCCCCCCTTTTCATTTCAATTTAATTAATACTTATTATTTTGTATAAAAATATATAAAAATATTTAAAATAAATAAAAAACACTAAATATTATTTTAAAACACAATTATAAACATGGAATAATTTTTATCTTCCTCCTACATTTCTAATTTGATAAATGAAAACAATGTATATGTTGAGATACAAACTACCACCTCGATGACACACATGTTCTTTTTTAAAAACAAAATTAAATGGATTATTTAAATTAGTATTTAGTTAATAATATTTTGTTTTTAACATATTAAATATTCATTAATGATAAATATATTTTAATTTTCTTTTCGTTTAATAAAAATGAAAACATCATCTAATCCTATGTTTAGACTATAGGCTCCATCGATTAACTTGTTGAATTTTTCATAACCAACATACACAGATAGTTTTAAAATTTATTTTAGGGATATTTATTTTCATAAGGTGTAATATATTCTATTAATATATTACATTAAGGATAAATGAAAATTAATAATATTAATAAATAAATATATTAATATCCATAAATTAACCCAAAACAGACTCATCACTGAGTTAGTTATCACGATACATTCCCATCATTTGTATCATATTAAAATGTTGATGTGTGAATAAATTAATAAAAAATTATAATATATCACACCTAATATTGGTATGATGAATACAATATCAACAAAATATTTTCAATGATGTTAATATAAAACAGTTGGTAAATGATGAAAAGAACCAACACCTAGAATGGAAAATAAATAGTAACAACACATTGAATGTATAATGAATTGTTGTAATTAATGTATATGAATTGTAATATATATACAGTTTTATAAAAAAATAGATTAATATGTTTATGGTTATGATTCATAAGTTATAATAAATTTTATAGAAGTTAAGAGTGAAGGTAAGATGTTTACTTGACTGAATCCATAATTATTCTGCATTGACAATGTGTTTAAAAAATTGATTTCATATATAATATGATGATGCTATATTTTATTAATCATCCTCATTTTTGAAGGAAATTTATCTTTCAAATCAAATATTTCTTATTTAATAAGATTTTTTACTTCATAAACGTTAATATTGTTCAAAATAATTCTAATCCTCTACAAATGAGATATTTCTCTTCCATAACCAAATTCAATACTCCCTTCAATTTTCTATTTTCAAATTTTCATTTCCAAATAACTATTTTTTCAAGTGATTTAGTGTATTATTTTATAAAAATTTAATGATGCATTATTGAATCCCATCGGATGCCAGTTTTAGAAATGGTATTTTGGTAAAAAAATTAATGGTAATTTTTACCATTAATTTATTATTCCATTAAACATTTCATCTGAATAAATGAATTTATATTTCAAGGACCCATTTCTAAAATTTATTTTAAAATATTTTTCTTGTATTTTTCATTTCAACTCCAAAAAAAGAATATTTTAGAATGTGACTCATAAAATAAAATCATTTTGAAATGATAAAAATTACTTTCTAAAGAATCATTGGAGTATTTCATCCATTTTAATTTTTAACTCAAAATGATCGAGAAATATTTATTGAATGTTTTAGGAGTATCATTAAAATTTTATTTAAAAAATATCCATTTTCTATAAATGAAAATTTTATTGAACTAATCTATGTTTTATATAGTTTTATCTAATATCATATGGAAATAATTTGAAATATAATATTCATTAATTTATTTTCAAGATATGATGAATGATTGATATCTTATAGAACATATATCTATGTGTATTAATGGGAATTGTCTTATTTAAAATCATATTAAAATATTTAACTATTTATATCTCATCATATAAGTATTCATGGACATGATTATGTTTATTTACATGCCTTTATGCACATAAGTGTCTATCAAATATACTGTAATTATAATATTTTTTATATTTTATTAATATGTTATTATATATTCTTATCTTATTATCCCGTGATTCGATTTTATTATTAAATTATTCTAATCCATGTTATATTTTTTTTTCATCCATATTGCCTTTTCAATGGGAATGGACGTATTTGAGATATTCATAACACTGATTGGGTGGGTGAATTAGTGTTGGGGATATTTTAATCCAATTAAAAAGTTTATAACTTCTACTTCGTGGACCTCTGTGGAACTCTATTATATTATTCTATTTTCCATGCCACATTCATGTATGTTAATGTAGTAAAGAAAAAAACCTATTGTTTTTACTAGGTTCACTACTCAATAAGATTACTATATCTATATCTGGTAAGGATACAATCAAATAACAAAACAACTTTAATATGTGAATTTTAACATATTTTCAACAATCAGGGAGTAAAAATTCACTTATAATGCACTATTATTAAACACAAGTGAAATTTACATACCACCAGACATGATCTTTATACTACCTATGAAGAGAGTCTCTTCCTTTTTGATAAGGTTTATTATAACACCTATAATGTATTTTATGTGTTGGGACTACTATTTGATTTCATAGTGCTTCATAGTCCTTACACTAACTTTTTGTTCTATTTGTTACTTTTACAATGTTATGACAGAAACCTTACTTACTTTTTCCTAGTAGCAAACTGAAATCCACAGCTTGGTCTTCTTCTATTGGTATAATGATATGAATAGGTTATAGATTGATAAACTAAATTCAACCTGATCCAAATGATAATAAACTAATATTTTTTTCTAATCTAATTATCCATTCGACTATAATTATTTACATAATATTACATGAAATAATGTATTACAAAATTGATATATTTTTCTTTAATGAAAAACCAACTTCACTGAAATGTTTTCTTATTCCTAGCTAGAGCCACAATGCCCTTTGTGATTATTGAAACATTGAAATTCATCTCAAGATATAATAATCACAATTGAACTCCATTGAATACTAATAAAAATTAATTGAGGAACACTCTATTATTATTATAAATGGAATATTACTAAATTTTGTAGTAGTTTCAAATTCACAATATACAATAATAATTATAAATAGTTAATGTAGTATCTAATTAAAATTGTTCATCTTGGTAAAAAAATTAATGAAATTAATTACACTACACATTCAATGTTATTTCGTGCAGTAATGATATTTAAGAACTATAATAATCAGAAAACATAGATATCAATTGATCTTATATTATTTATTACATCAGCCTCAAGCTGGTTTATTTAAAATCCATCATGCATAAATCATGAGTCATTTTTAATGTATAAACATCAGAACATATTACATAATAATTATTTCATGTTATTTAATTATAATCCTCATCAGGACCATTTAGGAGGCCCTATATCAATTGTTATTCATTAAAATTGATTATATAATTTAGTTATACAACTTCTCGAGAATGTGGATCAATGTATGAATTCCTTCTAGTCTCCCTCAAACAATTGTTTAGTGTTTTAAACCATCATTATTAAGATGAACACACTATCTTTTTGAGATAACTATCTACTATTGACACCTCATCTTCTTACCTTCATGAAAAAAATGAGTTCTTGATACATTTCATATGTTTTTTGGATTTTTTCATTGTATGATTAATCTCTTAACACTTGGGAGTAACTATTCTTCTTATACACAAAACAGAATCAGTGCCCATTCCTAATTCATATTGAATTCTTGAAAATATTAATGTAAAAAGTTCTTCATGTATCACAATGGGAGTTTACAACTCAAACAATATCTTGCAGTATTTATCTATATTATGAAATCCTTGAGTTCATGAGTTTCATATCAAGAGGCCATTGTTCATTTACGCCAAAGAAAATTATCTACAAAACACCTTCATGAAAATAGAGATGAATGGGACTCCCCATATTCACATATCCTTAAGAGGAATATGGATTCATGACATTTCATAAATCTAGACAATAAATATGCTCTGTTTTTTTATTGAAAAACAAGTCTACCAAATAATAATGTGAGAAGTAAACCATTCCTCTCACATGATGTGTAGGTAATTATAAGAGAGGTTCACACCACCTTACAGTGCATTTAATACCATAAATAATGTTGTGTAAATAAGTATTTTTTATTTCAAATTATTTTATTTTTGAATTCTACAAACTATGGGTAAACAGATGCTGAAAATCAAGGTGTTTCTCTTTTGTGATCATGATTCTCATTTTTAGTGAGTGTATCATGTTCAAGTGATCATAAAAGGGATTGATTTTTATTCCATGAACTCTTCTATTATGATAAAATTTTCAAATGGAATTCTCCAAATATGTTTGTAGTTTAGGTGATGCTTCTACATCATAATCATGAAAATGAAGTATCAAAATTTCTTAGACCATGTTCATTTTTCCAATTCAATCAAATATCAAAATGATAGAACCCATTTCATTCATCCATTATATTAGGATGTATATTGCAGCGAACAAACATCCTTCGAGGAGGCTAGAGGAAGAGGATGATGCTTCTAGTTTAAACACCCAATCACGAGTGATTGAACAATGATTATTTCACTAATCGAATGGTTCATTTTCAATCCATCAGTTTTAATTGTGACAATACTAACCTAATGAAACCTTCCCTAAACCAAATAAAAATTATACTTCCCTACTATGTACCTATCAAATGGTTACTACTGTTTCCTCAAGAAAAAACCAAGTTCGTCAATAAGATTAATTTCACATCATGCTGACATGGCCCGAAACATTCACAGTCCATGGTATTTCCTAAAATATTTTTTCTTAATAATTTGCATTTATTTATCCATTACCTTCACATGAATTATACATGGCCCCAAAATAACTTTTCCAACAATATTTTTCCCTCTTATACTACCATGGATGGATGGCCCAATACATGAATTCCAATGTGGATGACCCCTCGTATCCCACAAATATCGTTGAGGATATAATTTTTTGAAAATTAATTTTTTTATTTGTAAAACCACTTTTTGGCTAAGTGAGAACTGAGCAAGAAAAACAAGTTGGGGTTGCATGTCCAAGGGGATCCACCATTGATGACACTAGCCAGACAAAACCAAACAAACACAAAAGAAACACACAACAAGCAGAAGCTGAACATCATTGGAGCCTTCGAAGGAGGATGACTGATGTCGATGGCTTCATCGATAGAACTCCGAAATGTGGGATTACAAGATGGCTGACCTACCATGGGGAATGAAATCAAACCGAAGCACCTGAAGTGTTCCACCATCAAAACCACTAACACCATCAAAAACATCATGAAATCCATCAAACATTACCAAATTGGAGTATTGTTCCAAGAAGTGTGATGACATTTCATAGGAAACGAAGAACATACAAAAAAATCTAGGAACATGAACAAATAAATCCACCGACATGAGAAACTGATCCAAGGCGAACAACCATCATTTGTGTTTGCTCTTGTGAGTGATTAACACCACGACATCCCAAGAAATCACAGTTTCGATCCTATGAAACAGAGGGTGAAAAAGTGCGCCACAGTGAGGGTGTAAAATCACATCAAAGAGAGAGAGATGGAGGTGTCTTATAAGGCCCTAGCCTTAAACAATACTTAATATTGAATTAAATGAATAATTCACATTGAGGATCTTTTCAGGTTTTGAGTTTTAGAGAATTAGAACATAACTATTACATCTCAAAAGATTACAAAGTAGAACCTTCTACTATGTTTCCATAGAATAAAAAAACTCTTAAAAAGAAACATGTCTAGTTCCATGTATTATATAGCGTGACTTTCCCTTGATCCCATCCTTGACCCTATTCCACATTAAGTCCTGTGAAAAACATTTCAAAAAAACTTGGGGTGAGCATAAAAATCTCAGTAAGGGATAAACAAAGAATGAAAACTATTAGATTATCAAAACAACAAGTAAACCATGTATACTTTATCAAAGTAATACTTTTCACCTTTATGAAGAAGTAAAAACTCTTCATTGAATAAAAGATCATTACTTACCCTTTTGTAACCAAAATATTACCATAAAACCCATATAAAGATAACATAACATATAATGGTAACTTGGGACATAAACATACTTAAATGGAATAACCATAAGGTCGACTTGCACACATATCACTTATTGGAATAGCCATACGGCCGACTTCCATACCCAATTCATTGGATGTTATAACGTAACCACCCGTCCTGGTATTCACGACACCACCCGTCATATGGTTTATCAAGAAACCACCCGTCAAATTTCCAAGTACCATTATAAAATCATAAGACATAAAACAAATAAAATGGAAAGAAAAAATTTCCACACATTGATCACAATATATCACATAAATATATTGACATAACAAATCCATTATAAAAAACCATTTCAATACCAAAATAAATAAAATAGTATATGGTATTTAATTCGTTTTAAAAATCCATTACGGCTTGTTGAGGAAGCCAAAGACCAAATAATACTCGCGGCGGCAGAGTAGTCGTTGTCGCCGCATACATATGACAAAAATATTCCCTTTTTTCATTTAGTAAAATGATTCGTATAAAAATATTCCTTTTGAATAAAATTAAAAGTCAAAGGGGTTTATACACCATATAAATTAATGTTGTGTATAAAACAAAATATGCCTCAATTAAAGGTGATTGAGACGAAGTCCCTTACCTCGGGTCCGACTTGACTCGATTGTTCTTTAACGTCCTGAATAATAAACATGAGTTAATTTATACTTGATTAATAACCTTTTAAAATTTAATTATTCCTTTTATATCACTTATTACCATTTTATGAACATTATGTAGTCATTTATGTTGATAACAGTCGTTTTCCGATATTTGGTACTTGAGTCAAAAGTGAACTTCTTACAATTACATGTTGTTCGTGTGGTCAAAGGTTCATTATATCCAGAATGATATTCATGATTTGGATATCATATATATCATATATATCCAGCATATAAATGTATTTATAATATTACATAATCATTTAGAGGTAAGAAATGAAATGCACCGTTCATGTAGACGGTAAGCCGTACGTACGCATGAACGCTACTTTCATTTCTTTGTCATATTAATGGAATTAAATCTAATGAGGGGTATGTATATTTTAAATCCATAATTATATTCATCATTTATATGTAACATAAATCATATATAATAACTTTAAATACACCCTTTATACGTCCCACATATGGCATTAACGAATCAAATCACTTTGAGGGGGCGGTAGTCCGCACATCCTAAAATGAAGATATTGCGTATACCCATAATGGAAGCCATGAAGGTGTGCCAAAAATGAAAAATAAAGAAGATTAAGGAAGACGTAAACATATTATATATCATATATAAATATAGTGACATCTTAATGTCCACCTTTGAAGGTGATGGAAGAATATTGAACAATCATCGTTTCGTGAGGCAGAAATTCACCATCGACAGAAACAGTATGTTCTTTAACCATTAGATGTAGGTGTGTGTAAGTTTATCTTGAAATCTTATTATAACAACATACTAGTATATTGTAGATACTGTAGTTGTTACAAAAGAAATTAATAAAAAGAGTTTAGTGGGTTGGAGAAGAAAAATAAAACAGAAGGACACAAGTGAAGACATTACCTTAAAATCGGGTAACTCTATTAGATTTGAGATCAAAGGCTTCCTTGAGAAGACTTATACCCAAAGTGAGGCTTCTAAGAATTAGAGAGGGATGTGGAGAGACAAAATGGGTAGGGTTTGGCTTAGCCAGAGGCTTTGGAAGTGTGGGTAAAGTGGTAGAGGTGGGGGCCTTTTATAAGAGGAGAGGAGGGGCACTCTTGGAAAGTAAAGAAATGTTACTTTATTTTAAAATGAGTTTCGGATTTAAAAGGTACCACATTCATATAATTTTGGCATAAGGTGATAAGGGTTATAAATATACACAAACAATAGGTTTTTGACAAGTGTAGGTCTTAGATTTTACATTATAGTTTCATTTTATTTAAATCATTAAATAATGAGGTAATCGCTGCATCATCGTGGTGCCATAAATAATTTAATTTATTTAATGTCTAAAAATTATAAAAAAATTAATGATGTAGGAAATCTTTTTAGATTTCTAATGAAAATTTATAGTCAAAAATCTGTCTTTTATAACCCCATTTAAACATTGTTTTAGTAAAACAACTCATGTTTGTGACATTTTTACTTTAACATTAAATAAAAATATTTTAATGTTGGTTTCCTTCCAAAGTGGCTGCATGGGGTCCCCAAGTTGACCCATGGATTGTCTTGGTCGGCCATGACATATCCAATAAGGGTTGTACATGTGTCTAGGTCATTCAATATTATTAAAATATTATTTTTACCTTAAAATACACTTATTACCTATAATCGCGATTAAAATTTTAAAAGTTACTATTCACCAAAAAATCATTTTAATCCCATTGAACCACATTTTACTTCTTAATGAAAACCATGTATGTCAGATTTTTGAAATTAAAAACACAAAGGTGGTAAAAATTCATTTAAACAAAAAATCAGTTTTTATAAGTAACACTTAGTGGTTTCACTATTCATCAAAAATTGAAGTTTTTCAGAAAAATACCAAAACCTCACCCTAAGCTATATTTGATATTATGAATTAAAAAAATGAAGTCCATTTTACGAAATTCAAAACATATAAGTTGAATTAATTAATTTAATAATTAATTCCCATTGTCATAGCAAATAACGTGTTTTTATGAAACAATATGTATCAAAAGATTGACAGTAGTTTAAGTCTGATTTCAAAGTGAAATTAATTCCAACGACCACTAATGGATTTAATGGTAAAAATATATTATAATATCACTTTAAAACCAATTCAAAAGATAATATAATCATATAAATAAATTAGATTAAAAAGAGGTTTTGAATTAAAATACAACATTTTACACTATTCATTGAAAAATGATTTTTATCGAAAAAATACCAAAAATTTACACAAAATAAATTTTGATGTCCCTATTATAAAGAAGAGTTTTATTTGGTCCAATATAATATATAAGAGTGAACAAAACTATATTTAATGATGGTTTTTCAACAAAAGGCGATAAGTGAAGCTTTAGTGAAAATTAGGGTATATATGTCTAAAATTGAATTCTTTCCATATTTTAAGCCTTTATCTTTTATTAGATCAATGTACAAACATTTAAAAAAAATATATAATCATATTTTAGTTATTTATATCCATTCCCGCCAATACAACGGCTATGTGTTAACTACCATTTAAAATAATATTATTTTATTACTAGTGTGCATTGTATGATTTCAATGAAACTCTTTGTTGCGTATCGGGTACGATATCGAACATAGCAACCCCTTTAAAGTAAAATTAATATTTAATTCGTAAATATTAATGAATTTGAATATTGATTATTCTTTATTTACCTGGGATGTTACATCCTTTCCCCCTTTTGGGAATTGCGTCCTCGCAATTTTATTCACTTATCAAAATAAATGGTGGTATTTATCCCTCATAGCATCTTCAGATTCCCACATTGCCTCTTCAACCATATGGTTTTTCCACAGAACCATTACCTGGAGAATCACCTTATTCCATAACACTTTCTCCATGTGGTCAAGAATCTGGACCGGCTGTTCTTCATAAGATAGGTTCTCTTCCAGCTGAACTACCACTGGACTCAAAACATGAGATGGATCTGGCATATACTTTCTCAACATCGAAACATGAAAAACATTGTGTACCTGAGATAAACTCGGAGGTAATGCCACTCTGTATGCAGCTGATCCAACTATCTCATGAATTTCATATGGTCCAATGAACCTTGGACTCAGCTTTACTTTCTTACCAAATCACATCACACTTTTCCATGGAGAAACCTTGAGAAAAACATGATCACCTACCTCGAAAGATAGATCCTTCCTCCAGTTATCCGCATAACTTTTATGTCTGCTCTGAGCTTTTCTCATGTGTTTATAAATCAACTGAACTTTTTCTGCCATCTCTTCTACCAATTCCGGTCCCATCAGCTTCCTTTCACCCACTCCATCCAAAAAAGTTGGATGTCGACACCACTTCCCATATAATGCCTCAAATGGTTCCATCTGTATACTGGAATGAAAACTGTTTTTATAAGAAAACTCAACCAAAGAAAGATGTTGGTCCCAACTTCCCTGATAATCAATAGATCAAGCACGTAGCATATCCTCTAAAGTCTGGATCATTCGTTCTGACTGCCCATCTATTTGAGGATTAAAAGTTGTACTAAAATTTAATTCAGTACCCAACGAGTTCTGAAGGCCTTTACAAAAGTTAGAAGTAAACCTGGGATCACGGTCAGATTCAATGGAGAGAGTAAATCCATGTAACCTGAATATCTCTTTAAGATAAAAATGGGAAAGTTGATCTAGGGAAAAATTATCTCATATGGCAAGGAAACGAGAAGATTTAGTCAGGAGATCAACAATAACCCAGATTGCATTATTACCTCAAGGTGTCTTCGGCAATCCCACAACGAAGTCCATGGATATATTCTCCCATTTCTACTCTGGCACTGGTAAAGGCTGAAGCATCCCTTTTGGTAACTGCCTCTCTTCATTAACCTGTTGACATGTCAAAAACTTCACAGTAAAATCAGCAATATCTCTTTTCATTCCATCCCACCAGTAATACTCCCACAGATCCCTGCACATCTTTGTACTTCCAGGATGAACTGAAAATGGGGAACTATGAGCCTCACATAACAACTCATTCTTAAACTGTGAATCACTAAGGACACATAATCTCCTCCAAAACCTCAAAACACAATCATTATCAATGTTGAATTCAGGCAACTTACCCTTCTGAATCAGCTCTACCTTTTTCTGCAACTCACTGTCTTCCCTTTGTGCTTGCTTAATTCTGTCTGATAGGGACGATCTCACTGATACCTGAAACAAAAGAGAAGAACTTCCTGCACCAACAACTTCTATGAAAAATTCCATCAAATCAAAAACCAAAGGATCTCATTCCAAACGTAGCATGGTTAATGAAGTATTACATTTTCGACTCAAAGCATCGGCCACTTTATTTTCTTTTCCCGTAGGAAAATGAATTGTACAATCATAATCCTTGATTAATTCCTTCCATCTCCTCTATCTCATGTTCAATTATTTCTGAGTGAATATAAACTTTAAACTTTTGTGATCAGTTTATATTTCACACTTTACTCTATACAAATGATGCCTCCAAATTTTTAGAGAAAAAACAACAGCAGCTAATTCCATGTCATGTGTAGGGTAATTTACCTCATGAGTTTTCAACTGACGTGAAGCATATGCAATTACCTGATCATTATACATAAGGACACAACCAAGTCCCTTCAACGAAGCATCACAATAGATAACAAACTCACCATTCCTGGAAGGAAGTGCCAAAACTGGAGCATTCACCAATCTTTTTTTCAACTCCTGAAAACAATCATCAATTTTTTTTGTCCAGATAAACTTAACACCCTTCCGAGTTAGCTTAGTCATTGGACTAGAGAACCGTGAAAAATTGTCAACAACCCTTCGGTAGTAACCTGCCAAACCAAGGAAACTGCGGATCTTGGTTACATTTTTGGGTCTTATCCATTCTTCAACAACTTTTGTTTTAGCAGGATCAACAATTATTCCATTTTTTGAAACAATGGGACCCAGGAAAGAAATTTGTTGTAACCAAAACACACAATTTATTAATTTTCCATATAGTTTCTTTTATTTTAAGGTTTGCAAGATAACCCTTAAATGACTTTTATGCTCCTCTTTAGTTTTAGAAAACACCAAAATATCATCAATGAAAACAACCACAAACTTATCCAAGAACTCATGGAAAATTCTATTCATAACGTCCATGAATATAGTAGATGCATTGGGTTACCCAAAAGGCATAACTACAAATTCATAATGGCCATATATAGTACAGAACGCAGTCTTCAGAACTTATGCTTCTTTTACTTTCAACTGATGGTACCCCGACCTCAAGTCGATCTTCTAAAAATACTGAGCTCCCTAGAGCTGATCAAACAAATCATCGATATGAGGCAAAGGATACTTGTTCTTAACAGTAATGTTATTTAAGGCTCTATAATCAATGAAAAGTCTCATTGAGACATCTTTCTTTTTAACAAACAAGACAGGAGAACCCCATGGTGATGTTCTAGGTCGAATGAAAACTTTATCTATTAACTCCTGAAATTTCTTCATTAACTCTAAAAGTTAAACTTGAGCCATTCGATACGGGGGTTTTGAAATTCGCTTAGAATCAGGAACTAAGTCAACAATAAATTCAACTTCCCGATCATGAATAATGCCAGGAAACTCATCAGGAAAAACATCAAGATACTAATTTACCACTAGCAAATAATTATTTTGAACAATTCCTTTATTTTCAACAATATGTGCAAGGTAACATTTATTTCCATCTTTTACTAGTTTCTCAACTTCCTGATATGTAATCAAAATCAAGGGTTCATTCTTGTACACAAACTGAAAATCTTTCTGAAATGAAACCATTTTAGATCTGCAGTCAATCTTAGCATGATAAACAGAAAGCCAATCCATGCCTAAAATAACATCAAAATCTACTAGAGGCAAAACAATAAGGTTTTCTGGTAGAATCATTACGCACACAAGGATTGGAAGGTTCTTATAATTCCTTTTTGTCTCAATGTTCCCTCCAGGTGTTTTTACCATAAGTTCAGGATTCATATCTTGAGATGGAATTTTCAATTTACTAGAAAACTTCTCAGAAATGAAATAATGTGTAGACCCTGAATAAAACCACACATTGGCATAATCTGAACAATCAAACAGTGTACCTGATACTACTTCATTCGATGGCCCAACATCTACTGAAGTAGTTGCAAATGAGTTCACCACCCATTTCTGCTTATAGTCTGGCTGATTTCCCTGAGTTGAGTTCTTTATTAGACCCTCATTTTCATAATGACCCATTTCATTACACATAAAACATTTTACCACTGACTTTTCATTGACTGATTGATCATCTTCCTTACAGTTACGAGAAATATGACCTGACTTACCACACCGAAAGCACTTTACAGACTTGGATAAACATTCTCCAGGATGCATTTTACCACACTTCTCACTGGATGGATATTTGGTTTTCTTACCTCCTTGCTTTTTTGATGAATTCTTCCCCTTTTCCTGCCAACTGGACCTCTTATTCAGTCATTTGTCAAAGAACACCTGATCGTCAGCAAATTCCATTTCCACCTTCTCCGTACATCGACAAAGTTTTTCATATCTTTTGAACTCACGAGAAGCTAAAGCCCTTAGATAGTATTGATTCAACCCTGAGTAAAAATGGTTTATTTTACTATCATGATCTCTTATGAATTTTGGAGCATACCTTGCCAATCGAGTGAACTTTCCTTCATAAGCAGCCACTGAGTCATCCTCCTACCTCAATTCTAGGAACTGTTTTTCCATCCTCAGACGAACCACCTTAGGAAAATATTTCTCATGAATCATACTTTTGAATTCGTCCCAGTAAAGACCGTCAATCTCATCACTATCCCTAAAATTTTTCACCACCGACCACCACTGATCAGCTT
Source organism: Viscum album (assembly GCA_963277665.1). Classification (NCBI taxonomy): domain Eukaryota; kingdom Viridiplantae; phylum Streptophyta; class Magnoliopsida; order Santalales; family Viscaceae; genus Viscum; species Viscum album. The sequence goes on from OY728148.1 coordinate 49,035,835, forward strand.
CACCTTCAAAATGGTAAAAAGCAAGACTAACCTTTTGATGTTCTGAACATCCCATGACATCAAAAATCTTCTCCAGTGCTTTAATCCACCCTTCAACTTGCACAGGGTCAGATGATCCTCTGAATGATGGGGGATGTTGCCTAATGAAATGTTCCACCACTAACATGTTCCTCTATGGTTGATCTGACTCATATCCTGCATGGATACAACCACCATTTATAGCCTGAGTCAACTGTGCCATCACTGCAACAAACTGTTCAATTCCGATTCCAACCATCTCAGGTTGTTGATTTGGAAGGTTGTATTCCTCATGATGTCGTCCCAACATAGCTTCTTTTTTTCCTCTATGGAAAACCATTCTGAACACAGAAATATCTTAGGCGAAGAAACATGGTAATCTTTAAATGCCATATCATTTCAGTCATACCATAAATTAACATATAATTTAACAATTTTCTTACTCATAAAGTTTTCTAAACCAACCTCTGATACTAACTATAAGGCCATGGCCTTAAACCTTACTTAATATTGAATTAAATGAATAATTCACATTGATTATCTTTTTAGGTTTAGAGTTTTAGAGAATTATAACATAACCATTACATCTCAAAATATTACAAAGTAGACACTTCTACTATGTTTCCATAGAATAAAAAAAACTCTTAAAAAGAAACATGTATAGTTCCATGTTTTATATAGCATGAATTCCCCTTGATCCCATCCTTGAACCTATTCCACATTAAGTCCTATGAAAAACATTTCAAAAAAACTTAGGGTGAGCATAAAAAGCTTAGTAAGGGATACACAAAGAATGAAAACTATTATTTTATCAAAACAACAAGTAAACCATGTATAATTTATCAAAGTAATACTTTTAACCTTTATGAAGTAGTAAAGAATCTTCACTAAATATAAGAACATAACTTACCCTTTTGTAAGCAAAAGATTACCAAAAAACCCATATAAATATCACATAATATATAAATTTAACTTGGGACATAAACATACTTAAATGGAATAACCATACGGTCAACTTCCACACATATCAATTAATGAAATAGCCATACGACCGACTTCCATACCCAATGCATTGGAGGTTATAATGAAACCGCCCATCCTGGTATTCACGACACCACCCGTCATATGGTTTATCACATAACCACCCATCAAATGTCCAAGTACCATTATAGAATCATAAGACATACAACAATTATAATGGAATGAAAACATTTGCACACTTTGATCACAATATATCACATAAATATATTGACATAACAAGTCCATTATAAAAACCCTTTTCAATAAAAAAATACATAAAATAATATATGGTATTTATTTCATTTTAAAAAACATTACGGCTTGTTGAGGAAGCCAAAGACCAAATAATACTCGCGGCGGAGGAGAAGTCGTTGTCGTCGCATACGTATGACAAAAGCATTCCCTTTTGTCGTTCAATAAATTGCTTCATATAAAAAGATTCCTTTTGAATGAAATTAAATGTCAAAGGGGTTTATACACCATATAAATTAAAGTTGTGTATAAAACAAAATATGCCTCAATGAAAGGAGATTGAGACGAAGTCCCTTACCTCAGGTCCGACTTGACTCGATCATTCTTTAACATCCTGAATAATAAACTTGAGGTAATTTATACATGATTAAGAACCTTTTTCAAGTTAATTATTCCTTTTATATCACTTATTATCATATTATGAACATTATGTAGTCATTTATGTTGATAACGGTCATTTGTCGATATTTGGTACTTGAGTCAAAAGTGAACTTCTTACAATTACATGTTGTTCGTGTGGTCAAAGGTTCATTATATCCAGAATGATATTCATGATTTGGATATCATATATATCATATATATCTAGCATATACATTTATTTATAATATTACATAATCATTTAGAGGTAAGAAATGAAATGCACCGTTCATGGAGACAGTAAGCCGTACGTACGCATGAACGCTACTTTCATTTCTTTGTCATATTAATGGAATTAAAACTAAATGAGAGGTATGTATATTTTAATTCCATAATTATATTAATCATTTATATGTAACATAAATCATATATAATAACTTTAAATCCATCCTTTATACGTCCCACATATGGCCTTAACGAATCAAATCACTTTGAGGGGGCGGTAGTCCGCACTTCCTAAAATGAAGATATTGTGTATACCCATAATGGAAGCCTTGAAGGTGTGCCATAAATGAAAAATACAGAAGATTAAGGAAGACATAAACATATTATATATCATATATAAATATAGTGACATCTTAATTTCCACCTTTGAATGTGTTGGAAGAATATTGAACAATCATCGTTTCGTGAGGCAGAAATTCGTCATCCACGGAAACAGTATGTTCTATAACCATTAGATGTAGGTGTGTGTAAGTGTAGCTCGAAATATTCTTATAAAAACATCCTAGTATATTGGAGATACTATAGTTGTTACAAAAGAAATTAATAAAAAGAGTTTAGGGGGTTGGAGAATCAAAATAAAACAAAAGGACACAAGTGAAGACATTACCCTAAAACCTGGTAACTCTCTTAGATTTGAGCTCAAAGGCTTTCATGGGAAGAATTCTGCCCAAATTTAGGATTCTAAGAGTTATAGAGGTATGTGGAGAGACAAATTGGGAAGGGGTTGTCTGAGCCAAAGGCTTTGTAAGTGTGGGTAAGGTGGTAGAGGTGGGGGCCTTTTATAAGAGGAGAGGAGGGGCACTCTTGGAAAGTAAAGAAATGTAACTTTATTTTAAAATGTGTTTAGGATTTAAAAGGTCCCACATTGATATAATTTGAGGATAAGGTGATAAGGGTTCTAAATATACCCAACCAATAAGTTTTTGACAAGTTTAGGTCATATATATTACATTATCTTTTCATTTTATTTAAATCGTTAAATAATGAGGTAATCGCTGCATCATCATGGTGCCATAAATAATTTAACATATCTAATGACTAAAAAATATAAAAAAAAATATCATGATATATGAAATATTTTTATCTCTCTAATTAATATTTATAGTATCAAATCTGACTTGTATATCCCCATTTAAAAATTGTTTTAGTAAAACAACTCATGTTTGTGACATTTTTACTTTAATATTAAATAAAAAGATATTAATGTTATTTTCCTTCCAAAGTGGCTCCATGGGGTCCCCAAGATGACCCATGGATTTTCTTGGTCGGCCATGACATATACAATAAGGGTAGGACATGTGTATAGGTCATTCCATATTATTAAAACATTATTTTCTCCTTAAACTACACTAATTACCTCTAATCGCGATTAAAAACTGAGAAGTTACTATTCACCAAAAAATTATTTTAATCTCATTGAACCACATTTTACGTCTTAATGACAACCATGTATGTTAGATTTTTGAAATTCAAAACACATAGGTGGTAACAATTCATTTAAACAAAAAATCAGTTTTTATAAGTACCACTTAGTGGTTTCACTATTCATAAAAAGATTATGTTTTTCAGAAAAATACAAAAACATCACCCTAAGATATATTGGATATTCCTAATTCAAAAATGAAGTAATTTTAAAAAATTCAAAACATATAAGTTGAATTAATAAATTTAATAATAAATTCCAACTGTCAGAGCAAATAGCGTGTTTTTATGAAATAATAAATATCAAAAGATTTACACTAGTTTAAGTACGATTTTAAAGTGAAATTAATTCCAACGAACACAATTGGATTTAATGGTAAAAATATATTCTAATTTCACATTAAAACCAATTAAAAAGATAATCTAATCATATAAATAAATTAGATTAAAATTTTTTTTGAATTAAAATAAAACATTTTACACTATTTATTAAAAACATGAACTTTATTGGAAACATACCAAAAATTTACAAAAAGTAAATTTTGATGTCCCGATTATAAAGAAGAGATTTATTTGGTCTAATAGAATGTATAAGAGTGAAAAAAACTATATTTAATGACGGTTCGCCATCAAAAGGCGATAAGTGAATCTTTAGTGAAAATTAGTGTATATATGCCTAAAATTGAATTATTTCCGTATTTTAAGCCTTTATATTTTATTAGATAAATGTAAAAACATTTAAAAAACATATATAATAATGTGTTAGTTATTTCTATCCATTCCCGCCAATACAACGGCTATGTGTTAACTACCATTTAAAATAATATTATTTTATTACTAGTGTGCAACGTAAGATTTCAATGAAACTCTTTGTTGCGTATCAGGTACGCTATCGAACATAGAAACCCCTTTAAGGTAAAATTAATATTTAATTCGTAAATATTAATAAATATTAAAATTTATTATTCTTTATTTACCTGGGATGTTACATGTCTGATAGGGAATCACTAGCAGAGAGTGAGAGGCCGCAAGGATGCTTCCTTCTGGTGACTTCGAGCAAGCCGTCAACGGCAGCAGACTCGCAGTGACGAGAGTTGGGGGTGACATCAATTGTCAAGTCCCACGGACAGTAGAGATGCAGAGATGTCAGAATTGAAAGTGAATCATGTGGTAGGGATGGGGAGGGTGATGCGACATCAGACTTGGGAGACCAACTCGCGGTGATAGGATCCATGACGTCGTTAAAAACTAGAGGGGAGCCTCATGGCTTCATGATTCAGGATGGCGATGAAGCTTCATACCTGGGAGGCTGACACGCGGCAGTATGGAGTCACATGGCAGCGGATCCAAAATCTCAACATTAGTTCCACAAACTAAAGGAGTAGGGTCATAGAAGAGTAGGAAATGGAGGCGGTGCTGGGGAAGGTGGTGCTGGGGTGGCAGAAACCCTAGGCCGCTGCTCCAAGTGCTACATCGCATCCAAATCCTCTTCCTCTAACTCCCTCTTCTAGTTTAGGATATCTATTGATTTCAATGTAATAATTGGGCTTCCTCTTCATAATCCATCTTCATATCATTATGGGAAATGATTATTTTCATTGAAAGTATATGAACATAAATATTTACATTGTCTCCATGTAAACTCTACATGGTTCATATGAAGTAAAAATTTATTTCGTGAAATTATTCAATGTCACTCACTCGTATTCCTTTTTCATTTTTTTAAACATTTTTTCATTGCCAAAAAATTATTGACACATGTCTTATGAACATAATACCAGTTGAAAAATAATCAAATTTACACTTCTATTTATTCAATTATGAAATACAATGTCATTCCATGAACCTATATTAATTATCTAGGAATCACCTACAAATCTTAGTGGAATCAAAACATATATATTTTTCATCAAATTATATGACATTATAACATCATCCATGCTCCATTATTTTTGGAACCTCTTCATCACATTTATATCAAAATAAATATATTACTCTTTCATTGACCTCTATTGACAACCAGTGAAAATAATTCACAACAAAAACAAGTTCTACTCAAAGAGTTCTCTTCACAGTGCACATATGTTATTATATTATAATATGTATGGATTGATAATGTTTTATGATAACCACTAATGATTTCATGAAAATATAATTACATATTTTTCCTCTATCCACATTTTCTTATTTTTATATGAACTAGTTGTTATGATCTATTGATAATTCTAACCCTAGTTAGAATTGTATCTCACTGAATTATTATGTCTTCATTCCACATGATATGATGATGGGTATATCTTTTGAGAAATCACGAAATGGGTTTTGTGTCAATTATTATGGGGAAATGATTACATATATTATAATATTAATTAATTTTGTAACTAGCCTTAATAGTCACTTAATATTTATCTCTATAGGTTTTCTAATAATGTTTGATATGAAATGATAACTCATAAAAAATAACTGAAAATGTATATTTATTTATTTTGGTTATCCTCAGTTGGTATTATTTATAAAGAGTTTAATTTCTACATTGGGCATTGATGAGTGGGTCAGGAATGCTAACATAATGTTTATGAAAAACCTATGTTGATTCTATGATTACTGCATTGATCATGGATCTTGAGGGATATCAATAGCCCAGGTTTGATCTCCTCTTAAGATGAAACCCATGTCGAGATGATATAAAACATGAATGTATTATACCCCTTATAAACATCCATTTATTATTAAAAAGAGGATAAAAATGGATTCACCACCTTTAAAAGGGAGTGTTTTGTAGAACCTATAGATCCCCCTCAAATGGATCAATGTGACATCCAAGATCTAGACCATTTTTACATAAAAATAAAAGTGAATTTCCTAGTATGGGAGATATAAACAAGGAAGTATCCCAAAATGAGGTAATAAAATCCATTACTTTTAATATTAAATTATTGAATTTGATTGAGTATCAACATAGATGAAAATGATGAAATACCCATAGGGGATGGACCATATCTTCCTATTAAAAAATTTCATTAATTTAAGTTGATGGACCTTCATTTGAATCGGTGACCCATATTATCACATCATGAACTATTCCCCTCAATACAACCTAATTCTTGGGACCCCAATGTTTTAGGAAGAATCCAATATCTAAGGATTCATTTGATCATTGGAAAGAAATATATTTATCATGTATAGAAACTAACAGCATGGTTCTATCAGTAATTAGGATAATCTCATTCAACATCTTCAATGATAGATAAAATCTACCTTAAAAAGGGAACATGTTAGATACATTTACATGTGTAAACATCATGACATTTAATTCCTCATGAGTATCATCACTCTATTGAAGGGACCTAAATAATCCATCCATTTTTATTACACACAATCAAATCTATTATGTATGTTTATATAGAAAATTAGGGATTTCATAGTCCCAAATCAATTTTCCCTGAATTTTCTAGGTAGAATTATTGATTCCATAAAGTGGGCATGAAACCATGATAAATTCATAATATGGCCCAAAAAATATCTCTTCCTCCACCTTTATCACCTATGGAATATTTTATAATGTAATGTATAATGGTTTTGATGTTGACTCTATATTCCAAACTTATATGATTTAGTTGTCCCAGCAAAAGAAACACCGATAAGATTTGTCCCTCTTCAGGAATAATTCAACATCCTCCCAATAGGGATAGGTGGAAAAGACCTATGAAGAATAAAGGAAAATTTATAATCATTCAATTATTGTAATATTTTGGTGTATTTTTACATTAAATGGAATAAAATTATGAAACATTCAATCATTAGAATGTTGATATATGAAAAGTTTCAATACAATCCCAACTATTTCCAATAACACATGTTCCATGGAAAAAATCCAACAATGATTCTAATCTATAAGATAGCCCTAGAAAATAATTTGATTCTTTCATAACTGAATTAGGAGATCTGGATGTGCATGAACCATGCGTTTCTAATACCCCAAATGGTCATGAATATATAAAAAATTGACAATAGTGTTTTGACCTAAGAATAATAATGTTTGATGATTTCATAGTATGAAAATAAATTACTTGTCACAAGAGGTAATTCGTTCATGGATAAATTATCTAGAACCCTCTATATGAATTCCATAATCTATAGTGACATAATTACTCTATCATACATAAAAATATATAAGGATTAATCACCAAGGTAAATAAATTATGTGGAACCCCTATAGGTTCCAAATCTAATTCACACACTCATTGATTTCCGAATGCGTGTCATGAATAGTAATTTGAGGGTCAGTTATGCATTAGAATGATATTAAAATGAGGAAAACATGTTTCAATTTATCAACATCATCATGTTTTTAGACAAATATACATATCCCAATGGATGAATCCTACCATCTAGATCTACTAGAATCCATATAACAAAGCACATGATGTAAGGGAATATTTTTATGTCATATGGATGATGACCAAAGTTTCTAACCCTGGAAAAATATTTATGATAACAAAACCAAAATCTAATTATAATTATATTCCTAGGATTAATAGTATTCCACCATCTCATCCTTGAGTGAAACTATACATTACATTCGATTGATTGATCAACTGTATGTGCTATGGTTTCCCGAAAATTTTCTAGATCTAATGGATGTCACCCAATATCCTTTACCATTGTGATGTAGAACATCAATGTTGTTCATCATGGATTATCTAATAAAAAGTGGAATTATTCCTTTGAAATAAATATTGTATTTTATCAGGAATCACACCATTATATTGGACTTATACTCAATCCCTATAAAACTTCACATATTTAAAGAACTTATTAATTAAAAAATTTATTCCTTGAAGATCCCAATGGAATTTGAAGTTGATGTGTATACAATCGAGTTATATCATATAGATTATCATGATATGTAGAAATAGAAGGCCATAATACCCTTTTATTAATATGGTGTGAGAACATTCATGCATGACCATACACTGCTCTAGGTATTATGAATGCTCAGTGGTGTCAATCGGTAATAATGATTAGTGGATAATAGATCTGTGGTCAATCTTTTCATGAAATTAAATCTCTATTACATTGCATATAAAAAATTATATTTGGCCTCATCCAACATGGAAAACTAATTATTTAACATGAAAGAGAATAAATCATCCAAAATCATATATATAATATGATACTTTTATACCGATTTCATAGTAGTCATGAATTAAAAAAATTTCAACACCTTCCGTTGATATTTAGTTATAACTGCATGAAGCCACACATTTTTTGTATCCATGGTTAGGAAAATATGCCCACATTGGTTGATTAATGGTGATTTGTTATAATTAAATATAGTTGAATAAAGAGTGACCCATTACAGTGATGTCAGTTACTACCAAATGAATGAAAACTATCACATTCTATAATGATATTGACATGTTAACATTCTTAATTACATGACATCCATCTTGATGAATCTGTTGATTTAATTGAATAGAAGTTTTCATCTACTAATCCACAATATAGATAAAAAATATAGATTTTAGGAATAAATTAATATTGATAGAGATGAAGGAATTTTCAGATATCAAGTAATTCTAATATGATGGATAGTGGAGTTTACAGCTAGAGGTGACATCTCTTATACTATGTGTGATGAATCATAATATTCCCATCAATTGATGTATCAACTATGGATATAAAATAATGGTATTTAATCGATTGAATTTTAATAATCTAATAAACAATCAAATGAATGGGAAACAAAATTGTAAAATATACCATGGTATAGGATCTAAGGTATCCCATAATATAGTTTCTATAGAGTTAAATTCTTTAAATATTGTGTTCTTGTATTTTTCCCATATATAGGATGGTGATTACATATATAAACCACCATCACCAAGGGATTTTAATTTCCACATTATTTCTCACTCTTCTGATAAATAAGAGTAGAGGGAATACACTATTAATATTTAAGAGACATCTTCCACCACCATTGATGTGTTGATATAGGTGAACCACGATACTGAGAAACATCTATAGACTAAAATTTTTAGAATTCCAATTCCTCTTAGTGATAGGGAATAATAAATAATTTTCCTAAAGAAATCTTGTGGACTAATATTATGGAACTATTAGAAGATACAAATTAATGATCCCCATATAATCCCCTATCATCTGGGTTGTCCTATTAGCCACAATGATTGCTAGTAGGAACCTAGAAATATTCAATACTATCACAGTGCATGGTTGGAGGATAATTTAATATGTTGATAAAATTCAAAATAATCATGTTAGTCAAGTGTGCCATGTGTTCATCCAAAATTTCTATCATTAAGATGAATAAAAGAAATATTACAGTCTATATTTACCTTAATGATATTTTCTCCCACTATAGGAAGGACAACAATCTTATAGCACAAAAAAGTTTTTTAATCAATGAAACATCAAGAATTTAATATCTCTCATTCTTGGAAGGTTATTTTGAATATAATAAAATCTTTATTTTCATATTAGACGAATAAGAAACATTATTTAGGGCACCCTATGGAATTTATTACGACATAGTAATCCCATTATTATGGAATAATGCAAAGTAATCATATCCATGAGATTTTAATCACATCACTACGATCCTTATAGGAAATTTTGTGGAGTGAGGTGTAATTTATTTTGTGGAACAATCCGATCAAAAAAATACTATCTCAAACCCATTGTTGAAATACCCCTTCTTGTAATTTTCATGTGATGTGCAGTTTTCACTGATTTCAAGATTATATCTGGTGTTTTCCCATAAATCATGAAGTAATATTTATATCCTTCTTCATAAGAAAAAAATAAATTCAAATTAGTGAAATATGAAATTTTATAGAACAATTCATAATATAATGTAAAATTTAGTGTATCAAATAATTTAAATGTTACTTATATAAGAGAAATATATAAAATTCTATGTTATATCCACCAAAGGATCCATCATTAACTAAATAAACTAAAATTATATTTATTATTTAGAGATCAAAATGTATAACTTGCATCTAATGATGATTTTTACAAAGGTCTGATATTGTCTGGTATTGAATAATTGACTTTCCATGGTAATTGTGATACCTATGTTTTTTTCATATCTGCACCACTATGAGGTCTAGTATATCTCCTACATAAATAAATTGAATTAAATTAATGATTATTATATATTAATTGGAAAATATTCTTGATGGAAAATTATCTTTTCATAAAGTGAAATCAGATTCATCCCATTAAAGATTTCAATGGATAATTAGTAAAATATTTCCATTCTACTCCCCCAACACATGACTTATTCCCCTATATGTCAATACTCATATTTGTTCCATATCCTTAGTGGATCAAGAATTTAAATAATAGGAAAATTTACATTGATTGACCCTCATAAAGACCAACACATGGAAAACCCTAAAATCTATAGTGTCATCCAGAGAGTTTCCCGTTTCAAACACTCAAAGGCACTCACATCATATTAATTGCTCATTTAAATCACGTGTCCCTATAATGATACTAAATACCAAACCCACATTATAAAACTTTTATTGGTACTCTAGATTCATCTCCCTCATCCCTAATTAGTGATGTCTTCAAGATGGCCAGTAAGATAATAAATGGGAACAATACTATCAAGAAGGTGGAAATTTTACTATTAATAAAGTAGAAACACATGTTGATAAAAAAGTTACACATTGAGACTAAGGTGTATGATTTACATTAATAATTGAATGATCAAGTGTGATGTAACACTATAATATATTTTGAATTATTTGTTTAGAATTATTTTTAATATTTTTATATTTTTCATTTCTCGGTACTCTAATTATAGATTGTGTTATATGAATTTACTTTGTTTGGATTTGGTTTCACCCAACACCATGTAGTGATTTTACTAAAAGTATAACATAGAGTATATTTTGTACACACAAAACCATGTTTTTATTATGCTACACACAATATTTAGTTCCTTCAATATCTTGCATGGCACGCAAGGATGAGTTTTACCAAACTGTGATATTTTTTTAAAATTGTTTTCAAAATATCATTATAGTAACCAAATTAAAATTTAAATAAGATATATTAATAAGAATAATTAAATTATGTAATTATTTTTCACACATTAATATAAGAATAATTATTTGGGGACAAATTTACTAGAAATTAATGTAAAAATATTTCAAAAATATAAAAAATATTTTCTTGGGAAGTAATATTTATGAAATCAAACACTTTTTATTTGAAATATTTAATTTTAATTCCAAAAACCATTTTATTTAATTTATTTATATAGTTAAATTATATTAATTTTTTAAAAGTATAATTATATAAATTATAGATAAATAAATCCAATTTAAGTTATATGAACCAATTTGAAATTGAAATTGAATATAAATGCATTTCAAATTGTTTTACTTTTTGGTTTTTTTTAACTGATTCATTTTATGGGATATGAGTTGATGAAAGGATTTTGATACCTATATATTTTCCATAGGTAAAGATATGATGAAATTTCTAGGATACCCATTTCATATAATGGGGTATGATTTTAATTTTATGGAACCCATTTCATTTCATGGGGCATGATATGGTAAATTTTTTTAACTTGTGGAACATGCATGTATGATTTCATTGTTGAATGTGTGTGAATTATGTATCCCTCTAATTAATATGGTAATGATATATGTTTTATGGTAAAAATATTTTACACATTTGGTAATCCCATGCAAAATCAATAGGTAATTTAAAACAAGAAACAAGTGGGTATTGGGGAGAGAATCTCATGCTGGGAAAAGGAGGAATCATTATCCTGAAATAAGAGGGTACATAAGAGAATATACTAAGAAAAATATAAGGGGGGTATACTGTAAGACCCAAATCTTCCACGATACACTTCTCTTTGAATAATACAGTTGCGTGTGTTGTACGCAGGTTCGAGTTCTAACACACCACAACCAATCAAACTTGCTGTTATGAATATAAATACCTGATTTTTGAAATTTTATAAATTTTATCATTCAAAATGGAATTCATTTTTGGATTCATAATAATGAAATTATATAAGGGTAAATTTTTGCTATTTTTCTGAAAACATTCAATTTTTTATGAATAGTGAAAAACACTAAGTTATAGTTTAAGAGAAATTTTTTATATAAAAAATTATTTATTTTATTTTAATTTATTTTAGGTTAAAATATATACATAATAGAAATATAAGTTCAATTTAATTCATTGGAGTGAGTTTATAATAATTTTAGATATATAAAAAATTTATTGAATTTTTTACCGTCTTTTACCCACTTCTCAGAAGCATTTGAAAATTTTCATAAAACATAATTTTACCACTTCTATGAGTTAAATTTCAAAAATATGAGAAACACAATTGGTATCAGTAAGTTAAATTTGATTCAAGAAGATGAATTTTTTTTGGTGAATAGTAACTTTTTACTTTTAATTAACACAGTTAAAAGTAAATAGGGTAATTAATGGTAAAAATGATATTATTATTAACCTAACACATGTCTTAATTCTATTGGATAAGTGTAATTTGACCAAAAACCACATTAGGAATAAAATATGATCCTTTAGTCGGTCTTGGTTTAGATTTGAACATTTATAATTATTTAATTCAAAAAAGAGTTAAAAGAGTAAAAATCAATGTTTAATAAGTAATTTTTTTAATATAGGATTATACATAAGATAAATTCGACTATAAAACTTAATTATAAATATAAAATGATTTCATACATAATCGTATTTTATTTATAATTTTTAGAATTTAAATAATTCATGTTATTTATGACACAATGATGATGTAGTAATTTAGCAATTAATTAAATATTTAAATAATTGATATTATAAATATCAAAGTAAATGTAATTTTAGTTTTTAATGAATTAAAATAATTTTATAGGTTAATATGAAATATTTGGGTTGGAAATATGTTTTTTCATGGAAATAATAATGCTCTTATGAATTTAGAAAAAAATACCAAATAGTGTCAAAATTGACATTAAAGAGATCTAAAACAAATATTATATTTTTTATTGATATATTATTCCTAAAAATCTATGGATCAGAAAAATAATACTTATATAATGATAAAAATATCATTAATGAACCACTTGGGGTTATCTTGGAATTTTATAGTATGTTTTTTGACTATATAATATAAAAATACCAAGAGACATGGTAAATGTCAAACTATTTGACAAAGAGTTAAATCTAAAAGATAATGTTAATATAGTGACCCAAACCTATCTAAAACCTATTGGTTGAGTGTTTTTTATGCATCCCCATCATATATTTTAAATAATCCACTTTTTATGCATTAGAAAACGAAAATAATTTTATTATAAAATAATATTTCCTGCTTTTCCTAAGGTGCCCCTCACCCCTCTTATAAAAGGGCACTCCCCCTTCTCTCTAATTCAAATCATCAAAGCCATTTGGATTGCCTAAACCCTTCTAAAATACCCTATAACTGTCCTACATTAATCCTAGAGGCCTTCCTTTAGTCAAAAATCCAACCTTTTGATCCCTTTTGATCAAATCAAAATGCAGAACCCGATGAAGAGGTAAATATTTCGTCACCTCTTTCAAGTTCCTTTCTTCTTCTAATTACTCTTTCTTTGTTATTTCCATTATAAAATAATTAATCTAGTGTCATATATATAATTTGATGTTAATATAAATATGTTACATCCATATTCATTATTCTATCCATCTTTTGAATGACATGTCACCATACGTGCATACGTACAACTTACCGTCTTCACATTGTGGTATAATTGTTATTCAAAACATTATTATTTGGATGGGTATAATAATGATGTGTAATCAATGTAAATAATAAATATAACATGATAATTATTCTCTATATATGATATAACATTGAATTATATGTAATTTTAATATCAAAAGAATGATATTGTCCCTCATGCATACGTACAGATTATCGTCTCCACGAACAGGAAGAGATGAATTCCCCATAATATCCATTCAAGAATAATTTTCATTAAATGATTAAAAATAATGTTTAAAGAATTAATGTCATTCTTAATATGAATAAGATACATCCTATACATTAAAAACATTTCATACATAACAAATCATATAATGTAAAACAAATCAGTTAACACCCAAAATGAAGATAATACTAAGATATTATTAACAAAGCAATGTTAAAACATAATATATGATATCATATTATTGTATATGATTCATGTATAATTTAATAGAAATTATTTCACCAATATACAGGATGTTAACCTACCCTCGAATATGGAAAAGTACACGATAAGGTTTAATTTCACAATCTCTCCATTATCCGAGGTTGTTTATATGTAATTATCTACTGTGACCTCCTTATCATCCACATGCATGTTTCTTAAAAATGTATTTAAAAACAGTCTTAATATTTTATATACTATGGGTTAAAGTCATTTATACCATTATTTTAATTTTATAATATTTTTATAAATTAATCCTTCCATCATTTCCCAAACAAGGGACTTTATGACCTTTTCGACAAACATTAAGGTAAGAATGTTTTTTTAACTTATACGGTGGGTGAATCTATTTCCCTCCATTATAACATCATCAATGCATCCCTTACATTCTTATAACAATATTTTCAAATATAAATGTTTTCTTTTATAATTACATGTCTTTTAAATTATTTCAAAATAAAATGAGATATTTCTCTATAAAGGTTTTGATTTCATCTATGTCAACATCCTTTGATGGATTTTATGTTTGTTTGAAGTTGATTTATTATGATACAAAACATCAATATCGTAATGATGTTTTGTTGATATGCTTGACTATGGATGTGTTATTTCACACCATTCATGGTTTATGGATAATGTTTTGACATTTCATATGCCAGTTTTAATACGAATGTTTTTGTTATGTTTAAGGCTTTTCATATGAGGAATGCATTGGACTTAGTAAGTGACGGGTGGTGCCTGATATAGCTCCTAGATGAATTGGTTGGTATCATCAGACAAACTAGTGTCTTAGCACAAGACTTTGAAAAAAAAATCTTATTTGTAGTCTTACCATAAGGCCTTGACTATGTGGTTATGAAAGTCAGGAATTATACATTCCACCATTACGAAAGTGGCTATTGATATTGCATGAGATTATTTTAATAGTAGAATATCCATGTGAGTAAGTAAATGGCTTTGTTTTGATGTATATTTTCCATATTATGATTAAGTTTAAGTTGAAAATTCTCTTGTTTTTGTTCTATACATTTCCTTAAATGTTTATTCTTTTTTATAAATGATTCCACTATATTGTTTTCCTTCCTGAGCATCTAAACTCACCCCTTTATATGTTTTATTTTTCCCATGATGTGAAGAAGTATATTATGACTTATTTGTTGGGATAGTTTATAGATTTCAGTGTTGTATATGGAAACAATGTTGTTGTAGTTTCCTATTTAATGATGTAATGTAAGCAATATAAATGTATTTATTACTTCCATGGATACTAAAGTAATCGGTGTTTAGATAATTGATATTTTGTGATCACGCCAATAATATTTAATAATGAACCGACTCTAGACTTCTAGGGTCCGGGCATTACAGTTCGTATCAGAGGAATCATAGTACATACATTGGAAACTAGATTTAGATAAACTCTGATTAGAGAACATAGACCTACGATAGACTTTGATGATTAATATAGAATAAATTCCAAGAATTTTGTTATTGTAGAGATTTTGTGAGTATTCCAAGAAATAAATCCCAATCTGGATACGAGATGGTAGAGGTGGATCTGGCACAGATGTACCTAAGTGTAAAACCTGAAAACACCGCTTTAAGATAGGCTTGAATGGGAATAAGTGCATGACAATGGGCCTTGCTGCACTCTAGGTTATGACACATCCAAGGTATATTCTTAGGATAATTCTCATTTTCGTTACAAACCATTATGAAGGTTTTATGAGTATATACATCCTAAACCAAAACATTTTTAAGATTATGGATTATATCAATAAACTATTAAATTTATGTTATGTATTTTACATGTTTGTAATTATGTCTTTTGATTAATAAACCAATCTAGTTTATGTAATTGTTCATAAATGGATCCTAGTGGAAGTAATGGAAACTGTATCAATTCACACACTCTCTGTAGGGATTTACCTCCTACTCAAGATAATTATAGTTGAGCTAGATATGAAACTGGGTCTGATCAGCTAATCACCATTCTGGGAAAACTCACTCAGCTTATGAATAAAAACCTTACCCATATGGAGCACCCTGAACTGAATCATGGAGGATCAATGTTATATCTCTTAACTAGAAAACAACCACTATCATTCAATTGGGGTACAATTCCTCTCGTATCTGAGTAATGGATAAATTCCTTTTAGAAAATTTTCCACTCCTTGGGGCGTAGCAAAAGGGAAAACATTGTCATGGATGTTTACCGCCTCAATAAAGATACTAATCAATGGTGGTCATTGATTCAAAATAGAAAGTAAGATTATAAATTATCAAATATGTAATTGATAGAGTTTAAAGAAATTTGCTTTCAAAATTACTTTTTTCATGACCATTGAGCAGATACGGAAAGGCAATTTCTGAGTCTGAGGAAAAATGAAGATGAAAATGTCGTAAAGTATGATGCTCAAATTACAATGTTAGTGAGGCATTATACATATTATATATGTGACCCCAGAAGTAATATTTATCATTTATTTTATGGGTTAAAACCATTTCTTCATTGAGCATTAGTCTCACAATCCTTCGCATCATATAAATACATTGTCTCATGTCCAATCAAGACCGAAATAGAATTCTCTACGTGTTACGAATTTAAATCAAAGCAAGAG
The DNA here is from genome assembly GCA_963277665.1 of Viscum album. NCBI lineage: Eukaryota > Viridiplantae > Streptophyta > Magnoliopsida > Santalales > Viscaceae > Viscum > Viscum album. Next base: position 49,053,047 of record OY728148.1, read on the forward strand.
AAGAAGAGATCTGCTGAACACTATGGAAATGGAAATAAAGGGATGAAGTGAAAATTTGAATATCCATCCTCCCGTAAATGTGGGAAGAAACACCCTGGTACTTGCCGGAGGGGAATGAGAGTCTTTTACAAGTGTGGTGGAAAATGAAACCAAACTCATGATTGCTAATGGAAGAAAGAGGTTATCAAAGTTAAATGCTAAAATTGTATAGAAAGGGGCCATTATGAAAATGAATGTCCTAAGAATCAGGGAACTTACCTTAGAAAAGGCCAAGGGTTCAAGGCTAAACTTAAGCTTCACTACTGATGTGGTTGTAGCTCTAAAAGACGTAGTGGCAGGTAATTTAATGGTTTCCTCAAGTTTATCCAATGTTTTATTTGATTATGCATCATCATATTATTTTAAATCATCCCAGTTTTATAAGAAAATTAGATATTTCCAATTTGATTTAATATGGGTTTTTTCAGTAAAAACTCATAAGGGATGTATCCTTGCATCAAATATTTGTGAATAAGTTCCCATAAGGGCATATAAATGTTATTTTTCTACTGATATCATAGTCATATCCATGATTTAATTTGATAAAATACTCGGTATCGATTGGAATTTGAGCCATGATGAACAAATTTATTGTAATAATAAGCAGGTTACTAATTTTGATGACGATGATAAGGAACACCTTATCTTTAGAGCAGAATAGTCACCACCTAATTCTTATCTAGATCCACCCCCAGTATCTCAACTAAATTCAATTATTTGGGAGGAAGATAATTAAATAACTATGGGAGAGGAAAGGAATGTTCGACGAGATTATTTACGTATTGTGAATGAATATGTTGATGTGTTTCCAAAAGATTTATTGGACATCCTCCAGAATGAGAAATTGAGTTTTCCATTGATTTAGTTCTTGGATCAAGGCCCATACCAAAGAACACTTATATAATGGATGTTGTGGAATTAGTGGAAATAAAGAAATAACTAGAGGAATTGAGTAATAAGGTATTTATTCACCCTAGTGCTTCCCTATGGGGAACCAGTATCCTTTTTGTTAAGAAGAGAGATAGATCTATGAGATTGCGCATTAACTATAGGGAGATCAACACTATAACAATAAAGAACAAGTATCCCCTATCTCTCATTGATGAATTAGTTGACAAACAACATGGAGCGCAACAATTTTCAATGATTCACCTTCGATCTAGATATCATTGGTTGTGTGTGAAGAAGAAATTCCGAAAAATGAATTTCGAACCAGGTACGAGCATTATGAGTTTACAGTAATGCCCTTTGGATTGACTAATGCACCCTATGTCTTCATGGATCTAATGAATATAAAATTAAAGGAATATCTTGATGACTTTGTAGTGGAATTTATTGATGATAACTTGGTACAATTAAAATGTTACAAAGATCACGAAACTCACTTGAGCAATATCCTGAGGACTCTTATAAGACATCAATTATATGGGATGTTTAGAAAGTGTGAATTCTGGATTCAGGAGATTTATTTTATTGGCCATATTTTCTAAAAGGATAGAATCCTTGTGGATCATTCTATGACCAAGGAAATCCAAGAATTTCCATCACCGATGAATATAACTGAGGTATGCCATTTTATTGGTTTAGTAGGTAATTATCGACGTTTCGTCCAGAATTTTTCATTGTTGGCTAACCCATTAAAAAAGATCACATGAAAATGGGTTAAATTTATGTGGACACAAGAGTGTGAAGAATGTTTTGAATAATTGAAGAGATGATCAGTCAATTCTATTATATTCGCTCTACCATCGGGTAATGATGGGGTTTTTATTTATAGTGATGCTTCAATGAAAGGACTGGGTTGTATCCTTATGCAAAATGATAGAGTTATTGCCTATGCATCACAAGAACTGAAAATTCATGATAAAAACTATCCTACTCATGATTTTGAGTTAGCAGTTGTAATCTTTGATTTGATGATATAGATTCATTATCTCTATGGTAAAAATGTGAGATTTATACTAATTACAAGAGTTTGAAGAATATTTTCTCATTGAAAGAACTGATCATGAGGAAAAGATGATGGCTTTAACTACTCGACAAATATTATTGCACTATAAAATACCACTCTGGGAAGGAAAATAAGGTGGAAGAAGCTTTGAGTAGAAAAGATCATGGATTTTTGAACAAGATGAGAATTGAAAGGGATCATATTTTCATGGATCTAGTAAAGATAGATATGGGAATAACCATGGAAGGTGGATCATCAATACTTTTTAAAATGGTTTACAAACCATCATTATTAGAATGGATAAAAGTTTCTCAAGTTGATTATGTGGAGTTTCAAAAGAGGATTAATGTTGTGAATGATGGTAGATTGAGTGAGTTTGTGTATGAAGATGAAATTTTTAAATTTTGGAAGAGTCTTTGTGTTCTCGATATACCTGATCTAAAAAGGTAATTTTTGGATGATCCTCATCTTTCCAATTTCATTATATACCATGGGATAACCAAAATGTATAAAGATTTGAAGGAACATTTTTTGTGGGATAACCTGAAGATGAAGATTGCTGATTTTGTGTCATGATGTTTGAATTTTCATCAAGTGAATGCTGAATGGAAATATCCTGGAAGAGTCATGCAACCTCATCTCATACCTGAATGGAAATGGGATGATATCATGATGAAATTTTTCTATGGGCTAAAAAATAATCGTAGAAGGAACGATGAAATATGGGTCATTGTTGATCGTCTTACCATGTCAGTACATTTTCATGTTATAAGGGAGGATTTATCACTTGAACGGTTAAGAAGACTATATATTAATGACGTTTTAAGATTTCATGAAGTACCAATATCGGTTGTTTCTGATCATGATCCACGTTTTACATCAAGATTCAGGAAAAGTCTTCAGAAAGCCCAGGATAATGAACTTTGTTTGAGCACAACCTACCAACCCCAGACTTATGGACAATCATAAAGGACTATTAAAATGTTAGAAGACATGTAGATATCATGCTACTTTGACTTTATAGGTATGTGGGTTCAATATTTACCTCTGGTAAACTTTCCTAAAAAATAGACACCATTCAAGTATTTAGATGACACCATATGAAGCGTTATATGGAAAGAGATTTCGCACAACAACCTGTTGGGATGATGTTGGTGAATGAAAACATGTATCCTCAAAACATGTGGAGGTAACAGTGGAAAAGGTTAAGGTAATCCATAACCATATCAAAGCAAATCAAAGTTGGCATAAAGAGCTATGTCGATAACTGAATGAAGGTTTTGGAATTTCTTGTATGAGATCATGTTTTCATTAATGTATCTCCATGGAAGGGTGTTATATGTTTCTATAAGAAGGTAAAATTGAGTCACAGGTACATCGGATCATTCAAAATTCTATAACTAATTGGGTATGTATCTTACCTTTGGCAATGCTACCAATTCTCTCCGAAGTTCATGATGTATTCCACGTATCACTGTTGAGAAAATACATGCCTGAAACAACGCATGTACTATCCTATGAAGAATTAGAACTCGAACTGAATCTGCCTTATTGCAAATAACCTTTCAAGGATCTTGATACAAGAGAACAAGTGTTGAGATATTGGATGACTCATCTTGTAAAAGTTCTATAGGGAAACCATAATATGGAAGTGGCATAATCGGAACCTAAGGAACATAGGATGAAGAACCACCTATGTCTTTTTATGCAGTAATATTCATGGAAATTTTTAGGATGAAATTATTTCAAGGATGGAAAATTGTTTCACCCCAAGCTTCCACGGTATGCATCTCTTTGAATAATACTGTAGCGTGTGTTGTACGTAAGTTTTCGTTTTAACACACCACACCCAATCAAATTAGCCGTTATGAATAGTAATACCCAATTTTTTAATTTTTTTAATTTTTATCTTTTAAAATGGACTTCATTTTTGGATTCTTAATATCAAAATTATCTTGGGGTAAATTTTTTGTATTTTTCTGAAGACTTTCAATTTTTTATGAATAGTGAAAAACACTAAGTTATAGTTTAAAACAAAATTTTTATTCAAATAATTATTTATATTATTTAAAATTATTTTAGGTCAAAAGAGATACATAATACCTATATAAGTTCAATTTAATTCATTGGATTCAGTTTATAATAATATTAGATATATAAATATTTTATTAAACTTTTTACCCTCTTTTACCAACCTCTTAGGAGCATTTGAAAATTTACATAAAACCTAATTTTACCGTTTCTGTGAGTTGAATTTCAAAAATCTGAGGGACACGATTTATATTAGTATGTATAATGTGGTTTAATAAGATTAAAATAATTTCTGTTGAATAGTAACTTTTTTACTATTACTTACCACGGTTAAAAGTAAATAGGGTAATTAAGGGTAAAAAAGATATTATTATTACCCTAAAACATGTCTTGATTCTATTGGTTTAGTACAATTCGAAAAAAAAGCACCTTAGGAATAAAATATGATCCTTTATGTCCCCTTGGATTAGATTAGGATATTTTTTATTATTTAATTCAAAGAAGAGTTAAAAGAGTTAAAGTCAGTGTTTAATAACTAAAACATTAGTATATATATTCATTACAAATCTATATATGTTTCCTAGATAATGGTATTTTATTTATATTTTTTATAATTTAAATAATATAATATATTTTTGACACAATGATGATGCAGTAATTACCTTATTAATGAAATATTAAAATAATTAATATTATAAATATACAAATAAATGTAAATTGAGACTTTTTATGAATTCCACTAATTTTCTAGTTTAATATAACATATTGTGTTATCTTAGACAAATTTTATTTGAAGTAATAATTCTGGTATGATTTTAGCAAAAATAAAATACCAAATAGTGTCGAAATTGACATAAAAGAGTTTTTAAAACAAATATTATATTATTAATTGATATCATATTCCTAAAAATCTAAGGATTGCCCAAAGGACTTATATAATTATAGGTATCATTAGTGAGCCACTTGGGGTTCCCTTGGAAGTATATAGTATGTTTATTAACTATATAATATAAAAAAAGAGACATTGTAAATGTCAAACTATTTATCTTAGAGTTAAGTCTAAAAGATAAGGTTAATATAGTGACCCATACCCGTCTAAAACCTATTGGTTGAGAGGTTTTCGTCCTATCCCCACCTTAGCATTTAAATAATCCATAATGGATCCATTAGAAACCGAAAATTATATTATTATAAAATAATATTTCTAGCTTTTCCTATGGTTCCCCTCATCCCTCTTATAAAAGCGCACTCCCCATTAACTATAATTCACACCTTAAAAGCCATTTGTCTTGGCCAAAACCTGCCCAAATACCCTCTCAACTATCCTCCCTTCTTTCTAGATGTAACACCCAGAGATTTTATGAAAAATATTCTTTTAATTTCATTAATGTCTTTTGTTGTATGCTACACCAAGATTACCTTGCGCTATACGCAACACCGTATTAGCTTGCAGTATACGCAACACTATTCTTGGATTGTGTTACACACAATTTTGATAATAGTTATTCTACGCAACATTGAGTATATATATATATATATATTCAATGTATAAATGAAATATGGTTGGATTATGTTATAAGAAACAACGAAGGATTCTTGCACAACACGCAACCCTGACTTGGCTTGCATTACATGCAATCGCGACCTTCCTCGATTGCGTGTGTTGTACGCAATACCGGGTTTTAATAAAGAATGATATATTATTATAATATTATTATGAACTATCCGTTATGAATAGTATTAAATAAATTTTGAATCTTATAACATTTTTATTCGTCTTGCACATTTTCTAAAACATGGTATAAGAACAAAATAAATTTTTCGGGTAAAATAAGTATTTTTCAAAAAATGCAGTTTTGCCGCCTTTTGATGGCGCACCCACTTTAAATCTAGTTATTGACATGTTTATAAGTTCAATTTAACAAAATAAAATTCTTCTTTGGAATCAAGAAATGAAAATTTACTTTGGATAAATTTTTCATATTATTCTGGTAACATTCATATTTTTATGAATAGTAAAAACACGCTATATTTTAATTAAAGAAAACTTTTTTCATCACAATAATTTATATGGTAAAATTATAATATTGAATTATTTTAAAGTATTAATAGAATATATTTTTACCATTTAATATAATGTATGTCATTATCATTTATTCTACCTTGAATTCGTAGGTTAAATCAATTCAATCTTTTGCAATGTTTTAAAGAAAAACCCGTTTTCTTTCGACAATGGGATTAATTTTAATTTAATTTCAGAAAATTTTGTGTATTGAATTTAGAAAAATGGATTCCATATTTGGAATTAGTGGATCGAAATTATGTTAATAATCTACTTTTTATTTTTGTGAAATAAGAATTGTAACTACGGTAAATTTTATTTACCATAGTTAAATGTAAATCGGGTAATTAAGGGTAAATATAATATTATAAAATTACCATAACACATGTCAAAATCCTATTGGATGACTAAAAGTCGACCCATATCACCTAAGGGTCAAATTAGATTCATTCAATGGACTTTTTTCTATGAAAATAATTTAATTATTATTAAAACCAAATAATGTGACAACATGTCACTTTATTAAATCTTATAAGTATAATAATTTTAATTTAGTGATACACATCATGAAACGTCGAAAATTAATAGGCTCCTGAAATCTAATACAATTATCTACATCATAGTAATTTATTTAGAATTTTTAGGGATTAAATAATTATCATTTTTTATGACACAAAGATGATGCAGTAATTGTCTTATTAATGAAATATTGACATAATTGATGTTATAAATACCCAAATAAATGTAATTTAAGACTTTTTATGAATTAAACTAATTTTATAGGTTAATATAACATGTTAGTATTGATTAAATTAACTTTTTTCTAACTAATAATTCTGGTATGATTTTCAAAAAAATCAATTACTAAATAGTGTCAAAATTGACATAAAATAGTTTTTAAAACAAATATTATATTATTAATTGTTATTTTATTCCTAAAAATCTAAGGTTCGTCCAAATGACTTATATAAGGTTATATATATTAATAATAAACAACTTGGGGTATTTTTGGCTTCTTATAGTATGTTTATTAACCTTATAGTATAAGAACACATGAAGACAGGGTAAAAGTAAAATTATTTAACTTAATGTTAAATCTAAATGATAAGGTTAAAATAGGAACCTAAACTTGTCTAAATTATATTGGATGAGAGGATTTCGACCCATCCCCACCTTATCTTCTAAATAAATCAATTTGGAGCTATTTAAAACCGATTTTGGCTTTATAATAAAATAATATTGTTTGTTATTCCAAAGGTTCCCCTCTCCTCCCTTATAGAAGACACCCCCTCCCTATCTTACTCAAACCACATTGAGCCTTCAATCTCGGCCAAACCCTGCACAATTCTCTTCTCCACTTACCTAGAAACATCCTAGAGGTTCTGGTCTTCTTCAAAGACCAATTTTAGTCCCCTAAAAGGAGATCTCAAAGAGGCGCTTCAAAGAAGAGGTAATGTCTGTTACCGAATCTTTCAACTTTATTTCTTCTTCCACTTATTATTATTAGGTTGTATCATTATGAAGTAATAAAATCAGTATCACTAATATACATATATGTTATTATAAGTATGAAACAACCCTATTTTACCATCTATCCATCCAACGGAAAATGAAATCACCGCGCGTGCGTATGTACGGAATACCGTCTCCACGCCGTGGTGTAATCTATTTTCCACCACCACCTTACTTGGATGGGTATAATGTTGAAATTAATGAATATATATGATTATTGTAAAATTATATTGATTCTTTAATATTATACATACACTTTAATACAATTTGACGATCATGGGAATTATATCATCACTCGTGCGTACGAACGGAATACCGTCTCCACGACGCGATGAGATTCACTCTCCATGATAACCATTCATGAATGATTATAAAGTATATATAATAAGTAATAATAAAATATATTACATAATAATGCTACTGGATTTATGTATATATTTATTTATGGCATCTACTTAATTCCATTCAATTCAATAAGGAAACGAAAGCAGCGTTCATGCGTACGTACGGCCTACCGTCTCCGTGAACGGTGAATTTATTTGCATTTATAGATCTTTTATATATATGTATATTATGAATATATATTATATATAAATAATGGTTTATATTCTGGAATTAAGTAATCATTATCTAAGTAATCATATTAATAATTACAAGTCAAAACATGGATGACAAATGAAACGATTTTACCCAAAACACTCTTTAACATGGAATTTACTAAAGAATTGGTAAAATAATGTCATAAGTGAACCATATATGATATCATAACAACAATTATGATTCTAGAATAAGTCAATGACACTATTTAAATCATTATACAGGAGGTTCATACACTTATGAAGCAAATCGGACCTAAGGTAAGGAAAAATATCACAATCTCATTTTTATCCGAGATTGTTTATACATTGGTATTTACTGGGGTGTATTTTATCATCCACATCCATGTTTCCTCAATATGTAATATTTATATCCTTATACAATAGTTTATATCCAAATTTACCCTTCGATGAGTTTTTAGTAAAATATATGAAAGGAATCTTTTGTCGTTTTTCGTATGAGGTACTTTTTGACTTTTTCGACAAAAGTATGAGAAGAATGTTTTTTTAACTTATACGGCATGAATGATTTTTTAAAACATTATTTCCAAGAATCATCCTTTACAAGTTTTCAAGTTTATTTTTAATCAACTTCTTTTAGTTTAAAATTGTAACACATGTTAAGAAAGGAAAATGTTTTTGAAGAAGAAAGGATATTTTCCTCAAGAATGGAGTTCAAGTGTTTTATCAAAATTATTTTCCATCTAAGATAATATAGGGTTCTATTTCTATCCCTACTATTACATTGATTTGATTATGTTGTGATGGAATTATTTTTATGAATTTCTTTATATTTTATGAATCGTTTTATGATGTCATGTTGTTTAAGAATCCCATTTTTTATTACATGGGTTATGCAATGATGTATGATTTATGATTTTGTGGCACACATGAGAATGGTATCATTATGAGATGGGTGGGACCAATATCTACTTCCAATGCATTGGGTAATGATTTTATATCTCATGAGATAGACATGGCTGGAACGGTAGGTTATACCGATTTAGTGAAACAGGACTGAAACGAGGAGTGAACTCGGTTCAGAAATGGACTTTGTCCACTAAGATGGTCTTGGAAATGAGTCTTGACTAATAAGAAATGATTCTCTATGATTATGTGTATATGCCACAAAGTTTCATGTTTTAAGTTATGATTATTGGGATTACATTTCACTACTATGATTTATCCCATGTTATGATATTATGATCTCTTTTACTGGTTATGATTTCCAAAAATGTTATGTTCTTATGAATATGATGTGATTGATATTTCTTTTGTTTACCCTTACTGAGCATTTGAGCTCACCCATTTATGTTTTCTTTTCCCCAAGATATAATGAAAGGTTTTAGGTAAAATAATGGAAGATCTTTATGGGATATGTTGAAGATCTTTCACCATGATTAGAAGATTATATTCCGAGTTTCCAAAGACACTAAACTATTACGGTATCAGAGGAAAGGTTTAGTCAACCTTTGGAAACTAGGATGCGAGAACTTTAGTGTGATCCCTAGAGATATTTCTAAGGTATGTCTAGGGATGTCTCTAAGGTTAAGTATACATATAGGTTATAGTCCTAGAATTGAGATAACGATCGTAGAATTTAACCTAAGATGTTAGATATCGAGGGTACCCCCCCTTTACTATGTTGTGTTCTCTAGCATGATTTTTGCCTCTCACAGAATTCTTTTTGTGTTTTAGTTAATAGAGGGAACCTGAAGGAATTCAGTTAACATTGAATCCAATGGACAAATTGGTGACTATGAGCAACAAAATTGTGTAATGCCTAGAGAGAAAGATATTGTGATTATGACAAATCAGTCATCACGATATATGATTAACAATGTGAAATTTAGTGGTATGCCTAATTAATCAAATAAGAAGAAGATAGACTATTATGCATGTTCACATGTTGAGGAGCATAAAGAAAGGAATATTGAGATTTCTAAAGAAGGGAAGAAGAACCTTGAAGAATACCTCAAATGGAGGGACATATGTTATCTGTGTGGAGAAAAGGGACATAGAGTGACAGACTGTTATGGAGTTCAATGTCTTATTTGTGGAGAACATGGGCATTACCCAACTCAATGTCCCGACCAAAAAATTACTTCTAAATTAAGGAAGTACTTATTCCAGGACAATCATTGAAGATGATGGTTTGAAGTGTTTATGTATTGGTATCCAAGAATAATTTTATTGAGGTACTTTTATGGTATATTGGAATATCTATGTATTGGTCCATTGTGGTTTTCTATAAGAATATGACATCAGTAACAATGAAAAGTGATTGAAATATTTTTGGAAAGCGGATGATATGCACATAATGAAGGGATAAAGATAATCTAATATGTTTGATAGTATTCATGAGCTCATGATTGATATAAGGACTAAGTGATATCATGGTTTGAGTACATAGAATTTAAGGATTTTGGTATGTGGAAAGAGTTAACTTTTAACAGCATTCATGTTTTCAATAAGGTTCAATGGGTATTCATTATTCAAGAGAATACATGATTAAGGTATTCACATGTTTGTAATTTGACCAAAAAGATATATCTTATGATATATGGGGGATAAATGATGGCATTCACGTGATCATTTTCTTTATACTATGATCTTGGACCGAAGTATTTTAGATAAGCCTAAAGATTGGAATGGATTATGTTGGACATAAGTTAGTATTTTTTAAGGATAAAACTTTTTTGATATTGTTGATGGGATGTTATAGTAATATAGCTTTAGAAAAAGGACAACCTGCAGGACGGGCGACAACCCATCGCGTCGGACAAGGTTGTGGGAATCGAACCCACAACCGAAGTGCGACTGGCCTTTATCATCTACCACTGGCCTATAGGAAGTCCATGTTTAGTAGAAACTAGTTTTATTATATTAAGCAGTATGATATATGAAGTATAAGTACATTTTAGGAAGCATATATGATTAATCTCACTATAGATGGACTTATGTATTTTTTGATAACTTTTATAACCTTTTGTTTGAGAAAGATGGAATGACCCATCATTCTATCACATGATCTACTAACACTTCACGAATGACAAATTCGACTTCATTTATTTAAGAGATAAAGTGGAAATTGTCCAAAAAACGACCAACGGTGAGACTGTACCAAAATCACGAAAGAATTTCTTCAAATTCCAATGTAATCAACTTTAGGGAAATGATCTTGAAAACCAAAAATGTTGTCCTAGTGCTCTTATATCTGATGAATCAGATGGTACCTTAGATCATAAAAAATTTATGGCTTTGTGATTGATGGCTTTTTCATAGCCATGTTCTCTACCACTATCCATTGTAACATGATGGTTAGATTTTTCTTCCATATCCATATTTTCACCTATATTCTCCTATGTGGAAACCCAGTGATGAGTTAATTTGGGTAACCGTTACGTTTCATTATTTTGTTTTTAATGATTGGTTTTGGTATTCCTTTTTACGATGGGGGTTTCTATTAAAGAAACTTTCGAATAGTAAACCATTTAAAACCCTGATGAATTTCGAGGGCGAAATTCATTTTAAGGGGGGTAGAATGTAACACCCTGAGATTTTATGAAAAATATTATTTTAATTTAATTAATGTCTTGTGTTTTATGCTACACCAAGATTACCTTTCGCTATATGCAACACCGTATTAGCTTGCAGTATACGCAAAACTATTCTTGGATCGTGTTACACACAATTTTGATAATAGTTATTATACACAACATTGAGAATATATATATATATATATATTTAATGTATAAATGAGATATGGTTGGATTATGTTATATGAAACAATGAAGGCTTCTTGCACAACACGCAACCCTAACTTGGCTTGCATTACACGCAATCACGACCTTCCTCGATAGCGTGTGTTGTACGCAATACCGGGTTTTACTAAACAATGTTATATTATTATAATATTATTATGAACTAGCCGTTATGAATAGTATTAACTAAATTTTTAATCTTATAACATTATTATTTGTCTTGCACATTTTCAAAAACATGGTATAAGAACAAAATAAATTTTTCGGGTAAAATAAGTATTTTTAAAAAAATGCAATTTTGCCGCCTTTTGATGGCGCACCCACTTTAAATCTAGTTTTTGATATGTTTGTAAGTTCTATTTGAAAAAATAAAATTCTTATTTGGAATCAATAAATGAAAATTTACTTTGGATAAAATTTTCATATTATTCTGGTAACTTTCATATTTTGATGAATAGTAAAAACACACTATATTTTAATTAAAAACAACTTTTTTCATCGCAATAATTAATATGGTTAAATTATAATATTGAATTATTTTAAAGTATAAATAGAATAAATTTTTACCATTTAATATAATGTATGTCATTAGCATTTATTCTACCATGAATTCATAGGATAAATCAATTCAATCTTTTACAATGTTTTAAAGAAAAACCCGTTTTCTTTCGACAATGGGATTAATTTTAATTTAATTTCTGAAACTTTTGTGTATTGAATTTGAAAAAATGGATTCCATATTTGGAATCAGTGGATCCAAATTATGTTAATAAGCTACTTTTTATTTTTGGGAATTATGAATAGTAACTATGGTAAATTTTATTTACCATAGTTAAAGGTAAGTCGGGTAATTAAGGGTAAATATAATATTATAAAATTACCCTAACACATTTCGAAATCCTATTTGATGATTAAAAGTCGACCCATATCACCTAAAGGTCGGATTAGATTAATTTAATGGACTTTTTGCCATGAAAAGAATTTAATTATTATTAAAACCAAAGAATGTGACAACATGTCACTTTCTTCAATCTTATAAGTATAATAATTTTAATTTAGTGATAAACATCATGAAACTTCTAACATGAATAGTCTACATAAAGCTAAGACAATTATCTACATCATAGGAATTTATTTAGAATTTTTAGGGAATAAATAATTATCATTTATTAGGACACAAAGATGATGCAATAATTGTCTTATTAATGAAATATTGACATAATTGATGTTATAAATACCAAAATAAATGTAATTTAAGACTTTTTATTAATTAAAATAATTTTATAGGTTAATATGACATGTTAGTATTGATTTAATTAACGTTTTTCTAACTAATAATTCTGTTATGATTTTCAAAAAAATCAATTACTAAATAGTGTCAAAATTGACATAAAATAGTTTTTAAAAAAATATTATATTATTAATTGTTATTTTATTCCAAAAAATCTAAGGTTAGGCCAAATGACTTAGATACGGTTATATATATTAATAATAAACAACTTGGGGTTCTTTTGTCTTCTTATAGTAGGTTTATTAACCATATAGTATAAGAACACCAGAAGACAGGGTAAAAGTAAAATTATTTAACTTAATGTTAAATCTAAATGATAAGGTTAAAATAGGAACCTAAACTTGTCTAAATTATACTGAATGAGAGGATTTCTACCCATCCCCACCTTAGCTTCGAAATAAATCAATTTGGAGCTATTTAAAACCGAATTTGGCTTTATAATAAAATAATATTTTTAGTTATTTCAAAGGTGCCCCTCTCCTCCCTTATAAAAGGGCACCCCCTCCCTCTCGCTTCCTCACACCACTTTGAGCCTTAATGCTCGGCCAACCCCTAAAAAATTATCTTCTACATTTACTTAGAAACATCCTAGAGGTTCTGGTCTTCCTCAATGACCAATTTTAGTTCCCTAAAAAAATATCTCAAAGAGGCGCTTCAAAGAAGAGGTAATGTTCGTTACCGATTCGTTCAACTTTATTTCTTCCTCCAATTCTTCTTCTTAGGATGTTTAATTATGAAGTAATAACATCAGTATCACTCATATACTTATATGTTATTATAAGTATGAAAAAAAACCTATTTTACCATCTATCCATCCTACGGAATACGAAATCACCGCGCGTGCGTACGTACGGAATACCGTCTCCACACCGCGGTGTAATCTATTTTCCACCACCACCTTACTTGGATGGGTATAATGGGGAAAGTAATGAATATATATGATTATTATAAAATGATATTGATTCTATAATATTATACATACACTTTAATACAATTCGACGATCATGGGAATGATATCGTCGCTCGTGCGTACAAACGGAATACCGTCTCCACGACGCGATGAGATTCACTCTCCATGATAACCATTCAAGAATGATTATAAAGTATATATAATAAGTAATCCTAAAATATATTAAATAATAATGCTACTGGATTTATGTATATATATATATTTATGTCATCTACTTAATTCCATTCAATTCAATAAGGAAACGAAAACAACGTTCAAGCGTACGTACGGCCTACCGTCTCCATGAACGGTGTATTTCATTCCATTGATCGATCAATTATATATATGTATATTATGAAAATATATTATATATAAATCATGTTTTATATTCTGGAATTATGTAATCATGATCTAAGTAACCATATTAACAATTACAAGTCCAAAGATGGATGACAAAAGAAACGATTTTACCCAAAACACTCTTTAACATGGGATTTTCTAAAGAACAGGTAAAATAAAGTCATAAGTGAACCATATATGATATCATAACAATGTGTATGATTCTGGAATAAGTCAATGACACTATTTAAATCATTATACATTAGGTTCAGACCCTTATAAAGCAACTCGGACCTAAGGTAATTGAAAATATCACAATTTCATTTTTATCCGAGATTGTTTATACTTTTTTAAATACTTGCGTGTATTTTATCATCCACATCCATGTTTCTTCAATATGTAATATTTATATCCTTATACAATAGTTTATATCCAATTTTACCCTTCAAGGAGTTTTTAGTAAAATATATGAAATGAATCTTTTGTCGTTTTTCGTACGAGGTGCTTTTTACTTTTCCGACAAAAGTACGAGAAGAATGTTTTTTTAACTCATGGGGCATGAATGGATTTTTAAAACATTATTTACAAGAAGAATCCTTTACAAGTTTTCAAGTTTATTTTTAATCAACTTATTTTAGTTTCAAATTTTAAGACATGTTAAAAAAGGAAAATGATTTTGAAGTAGAAAGGATATTTTCCTCAAGAATGGAGTTCAAGTGTTTTATCAAAATTATTTTCCATATAAGATAATATAGGGCTCTATTTATATCCCTATTATTACATTTATTTTATTATGTTGTGATGGAATTATTTTTATTAATTCCTTTATATTATATGAATCGTTTTATGAAGTCATGTTTTTTAAGAATCCCATTTTTTATTACATGGGTTATGCAATGATGTATGATTTATGATTTTGTTGCACACATAAGAATGGTATCATTATGAGATGGGTGGGACCTATATCTTCCTCCAATTAATTGGGTAATGATTTTATATCTCATGAGATAGACATGGCTGGAATGGTAGGTTATACCGGTTCAGTGAAACAGGACTGAAACGAGGAGTGAACTCGGTTCAGAAATGGACTTTGTCCACTAAGATAGTCTTGGAAATGAGTCTTGACTAATAAGAAATGATTCTCTATGATTATGTGTGTATGCCACAAAGTTTCATGTTTCATGTTATGATTATTGGGATTACATTTCACTACTATGATTTATCCCATGTTATGATATTATGATCTCTTTTACAGGTTAAGATTTCCAAAAATGTTATGTTCTTATGAATATGATGTGATTGATATTTCTTTTGTTTACCCTTACTGAGCATTTGAGCTCACCCTTTTATGTTTTCTTTTCCCCAGGATATAAAACAGATTTTAGGTAAATAAAATGGAAGATCTTTATGGGATATGTTGAATATCTTTCACCACGATTTGAAGATTATATTCCGAGTTTCCAAAGACACTAAACTATTACGGTCCTTGTGTGTGTGTTTTTGTTATGTACTAAGTATTCCGTAAAAGTATTGTAATGTCCATGTACGTTAAGCTTCGGGTCTCTACACTAGAGGCCTTCCATTAGTCATAAATCCAACTTATGGGGCCCTTTTGATCTAATAAAAAGGAAGAACCCGAAGAAAAGGTTAATATTTTATCACCTCTTTCAAGTTCCTTTCTTCTTCCACTCCCCCCTTCTTTGTTGTTTCCATTCTAAAATAATAAATCCAATATCTTCTATATAATATGATGTTATTATAAATATGGAACAACAATATTCATTATTCTATCCAACATTTAAATTACATGTCACCATACGTGTGTACGTATGGATTTCCGTCTCCACGACGTGGTGCAATTATTATTCAATACATTATTATTTATATGAATATAATAATGATATTTAATCGATGTAAATAATAAATATAACAACATAATGATTCTATATATATGATATACCATCCAATTATTAATTATTTTAATATCAGAAGAATGATATTGTCGTTCGTGTGTACGTATGTATTACCGTCTCCACGAATGCAATGAGATTCATTCCCCGTCGAATCCACTCAAAACTAATTTTTATTAGAATATTAAAATAATGTTTAAATACTTAATATCATTATGAATATGATTATGATACTTCCAATACATAACAAACATTACTTACATAACAAATCTTATAATGTAAAATGAATCAGTAAACACCTGAAACGATGATAATACTATGATATAATTAACAATGTAATGTTAAAAGATCATATATGATATCATATTAATTTAAATGATTCATTTATAATTTAATAACAATAATTTCATGATTATATAGGATTTTAGACTACCCTCAACAAAGTAAAATTAAAAGGTAGGGGTAAATTTCACAATATCTTCATTATCTGAGGTTATTTATATGTAATTATCTATTGGGACCTATTTATCATCCACATACATTATTCTTAAAAGTATATTTCAAAACATTATTACTATTTTATAGTATACGGCTTAAAGTAATTTATACCCTTGTTTTAATTTAATAAGATGTTTATAAATAATCCTTCCATAGTTTTTCAAACAAAGTACTTTATGACCTTTTCGAAAAAATTAAGGTAAGAATGTTTTTTATCATATACGGCAGGTGCAGCTATTTTCCGTCGTTATAACATCATAAAATCATTCATTACAATATTATAAGAATACTTTAAAATATAAATGTTTTCTTTTATAATTACTTTACATTGAAATAATTTCCAAATAAAAAAGAGATATTTCTCTAAAAAGGTTTGGATTTCATCTATGTCAACATCTTTAATGGATTTCATGTTTTTTTAAGTTGATTTATTATGAGAAAAACCATCCATATTATATCGAAGGTTTTGTGTTATGTTTGACTATGGATGTGTTATTTCATACCATTCAAGATTTATTGATAAATTATTAAAATTTCATATGCTAGTTTTAAAATGAATGTTTATGTTATGTTTAAATATTTTCATATGAGGAATGCATTGGACTTAGTAAGTGAGGGGTGGAGCCCGCTATAGCTCCTCGATGCATTAGTAGGTCTCATGAGACAAACTAGTGTCTTGGAAAAAGGTCTTGACAAAATATTATTTGTAGTTTTGGAAAAATTACTTGACTATGTGGTTATGAATGTCTGGAAATATGCATTAGATCATTATGAATGCGGCTATTGATATTTCATGTGATAATTCGACTAGTAGAATATCCTTGAGAGTATGTAAATGGCATTATTTTGATTTATATTTACCATATTATGATGATGTTTATATTTAAAAGGATTTTTTTAGTTCTATACATTGCCTTAAATTTTTATGCTTATTTATGAATGTTTCTACTATATTAGTATCCTTACTGAGCATCAGAGCTCACCCATATCTATGTTTTATTTCTACCATGATGCGAAGTAGTATATTATGACTAACCTACAGGGATAGTCTATGGGATCTCAGTTTTTTCTATGTAAATAATTTTGTTCTAGTTTTCTATTTTATGATGTAATGAAAACATTAGGAATGTATATAGTACATCCAAGGCTACTAAACTAATCTCTCTTTCAAGACACGATCTTTTGTGATCATGCTAATAATAAGTAATAACCCATTGATTCTGGGCTTCTGGGTTCAGGGCGTTACATACACGGGTGGGACTCCGAAGACAGAAACAAGAGGGTACATGGGAGGGAATGTCAATCCCTAATCAAGACAGTACATGGGAGGGCATCCCATGACCAAAATAAGAGGGTACACAAGAGGGAATCACAAGCTCAAAATGGGTGCATGACTTATTATCCCCAGTATAACATGTTATGAAGTACATGGTAGTTATCCTTGACATTGGAATATATTTTCATATGTGTTTTCCATAATTTCATTTTCTTATTCATATGGTATGATTTCATGGATTTTGATCTTGATTCCCTATAAGATTCATGTCTTATAAACATCTCATATTTAAGACATGATTCATGTTTATGTTCTTTAATATGAAGGGTATGATCTTATAATGTTGTGATCATGTTATCATACCCTTATTATTGTATTTATACCTATATATCTACTTATTTTACCCCAACTGATCATATTATCTCCCCCTTTTTTATGTTTCAATTACCTAGGTAATGAAGAATGGTTTTATGTAGAAGTAATATAGAGGAATATATTTGTTTAAAACATTTATGATCGTTTATAAAGATAAAATATAATTTTTTAATGTTTCCAAATACGCTAATGTTATATGGTCCTTGGGAATGTATTTTTGAAATATTCTGAATATTTATCTAAAATGATGTAATATTCATGTATGCTAATCCTATTCAATGATAATTGGTATCAAATGGTAGGTTTAGTCATCCTGTAGAGACTAGGATGGGAAAACATTAGTGATATCCCTATCAATATTTATAAGGATGTGTCTAGGGATGTCTCTAATGAAAACCAAAAGGCTATTATATTTAAAATAATCTTTCATAATTTAGATAGCCTATAAGTGATTTTTTATAATACTTTTTATTGACATTATGATTAGTGTTTTCTTACACTATTCATTTTGGTTTTAGTTAGTGGTGGGAAATAAAAGGTACTGGGTTAACATTGAATTTTATGGGAATGTTTCTAGAGAGTATTAAAATAGAATCATTAGTGGAGTGAACAATGTTGTGATCATGACTAGTCATTTTTAATAAATCATGATTAACAAATTTTACCTTCACCAAAACTTGGGTACACTAAATAAGATAAGAAAAGTGTTTTCTAAGAGTTCGTTTAATGGAGACCCTCTTGGAAAAATGATTCAGTTTCCTTTATGTATGTTATTTTGAAAAAAAACCACCCTTGTGAATTTCATAAAGGGGACTAAATATGTTTTGACTTTGGAAAACAAGGATACAAAGAAATTAAGTACAAATGAAAAATAAGGATTTTTTTAAGGCAATTTATGTGAATATTGCCCTACCTAAGATATCATTAATG
Organism: Viscum album; assembly: GCA_963277665.1. Classification (NCBI taxonomy): domain Eukaryota; kingdom Viridiplantae; phylum Streptophyta; class Magnoliopsida; order Santalales; family Viscaceae; genus Viscum; species Viscum album. The sequence goes on from OY728148.1 coordinate 49,072,570, forward strand.
ATTAAATTCTTCAAGAGTAGAATGAATGGTCATTATAAAAATAAATTTACCTAGAAGAAAGCTCATGAAGATAATCTGCAAGGTTTTATGAGTAAAGGTTATATTTATGATAATGATGAGACTATATGTGAAATTTGAAAGGAATTAGGTATTAAGTACTAGGATGTGGAAGCCTTGTTAATGTCTTAATGATAAAGTGGAATAATTAATGAATTTAAATCTTTGAATTCAAGAATTATGTTATACGAATTATAAAATATTTATGGATTGTTCACATTATCTTTATTCAAAAATATTATTTACAAGAATATATTGAATGATTTTAATGGACTATAAATCTGATTTAATATAAATAAGATGATATTGGGAAACATGCGATAACGGAAAATAATACCATTAATGTGTTACATATGTTATGTTAATCATAATCGGGTAAATATATGCCAGATACGAATAGGTAAATTGGAAGGTACTAAATACCTATAAGCTAATTATGGATTTTATGATATGTGGTTAATGTATAATTGGTATTGTTTATACCAATTTTTTGATTTAAGGAATGTATCCAATAAAAATTGGAATACTTAAGCATGCATGTTTTCAATAAGGATTTGTGGTAATTCAGGTTGTTACCATGTTTAGAGAGAATCCGTGATTATGGTATTCACATGTTTGGAATCTAACAACCAAGTGATTCCTTATGATAAATGGTATATTGATGTTGAACTGATTTTGGGATATTTAGTGTTCTTTTTTATTATATTTTGGATTTTCATCTTTTTGAAGTCTTAGAAGGATAAATAGTTATAGTATTATTATGTAAATAATTTTTTGTTATTTTAGAGACTAAATAATTATGCCTCCATGTTAGGATTTATACATATTGGATAACATGTTCTAACCATTTTACATTAATGATTACTAAAGAAAAATTGAATGAATTATTATTCTATGTATGGATATATGTATCTCCAAATACTTTAGGAATTACAAATTATCTTTCATTCCATATAGTAAGGGTTGAACTAGAAACCAAGAAAGGAAAAAACAAAGAGTTTTATAGTGAATATGGAAAGGAATAAAATCAAGTAATTATATTTAAATATGTTATTATATAGTGAAATAATAACTAATCAATAGGAAAAGGAATTTTAAAAATATTTTTCTTAATACATTTGTTCCCATTTAAATGATGGTCTTATAAGTAATCTAATATTTATGGTTTTGGGGCCCTTAACATTTCATTGAATATTCGCTCATAGCGATATATAATATTTATCAATTTCAATAAATATTTACATTTTTCTTCATTATCTAATCATCACTCCCAACCTCTGTTCTCCAATATGGAAACCTAGTTATGTATTACTTTGGGTAATCATTATTGTTTCATACTTCCCTTTTTAATGAATGTTTTAGTATTCATTTTTAGGGTGTCAGTATCTATGAATGAAAAAATCAAGTAAAAAACATTTGATAACAAAGATGAATTTTTAGGGTGAAATTAAATTTAATGTCGTAGAATGTGACACCCCATGTTTTTTAAATTAAAATTTCAAATTAATTTATTATTTTTGATAATTTTCATTTTACACAACACTTATTATTGCTTGTGTAATATAAAATCTATATGTTTGAAATGAGTTTCACAAAAAACAAAGATAATCATTCCCTATAAAAACCAATTAGATTATATTGTGGTAAACATAACACTATGATCAGTTTATGTTATAAACAATGCTGGTTTCCTTTGATAGATCATGTTTCATACAAGGCGTAGTTCTACCAAACTATAATATATTATTAATATTGTAATTAAAATATCATTATAGATACCACCTAGATTTTGGATTAGGATTTATGAATATGATTTATTAAATTTTAAATTTGGATTTAAACATTTATATAAAAATTATTATTTTGTAACCATTCAACTAGACAAGAAAACAAAACCATTTAACAAATATTGGAAATCTATGGATGGGAAACTATATTTATGAAATCAAACAAATTTTAACTCAATAACATAATTAATCCACTTTTGATAAAGTGTGTTAATGAAATATATATATATATATATATAAAATATATATTCAAATAATTAAAATTAATTTTTCTGCGTTTTTTAGAAAATAGAAAAAATAAAAACCAATTTTACACAAAAAGATATATATTTTTATAAAATGTCATTTTATATACTTTTACTGTAGAACCCATATTAAATATAAATTTTGAAATAGTTAATAGTTTTTTTACAAAATAATATTCATTTTTTGATGTGGAAAATCAAAATTTACATTAGATACATGTTTTTTATTTTTTGAGATGTTTCATTTATTGTTGAATACTGAAAATACTTCATTTTCATTCCAAAATTATTTTCAAGTATTTTATTTATATAATTAAATTATAAAATAATTTTGTTGTAAAATTTACATAGATAAAATATAGATAACTTTATCCCATGTTTTTCATTTAAAAGAATTTCACATTGAAATTGGATAAAAAACAATTCCAATTATTGGACATCTTTTCATTAAAACACCTATTTGGAGACATGTATATGAGATTAATATTAAAATATTTACTTAAAATTATATGATTATAATTTTAAAAAATTTATTCCATATTTTGAATCACAATAATTTATATTTTATAATCATTTCAACATAGTTTTTCACCAAAACGATTATTGAAAGTCATTGAAAATAATTACCACAACTAAAAGAATAATTTTCATAAAAATGAACTAATCAATAAACCTAAGGCAAAAAATGACCTAAAAACATGTAAAAACGTCCATTTTCTGTTAATATTTAGAACTTATCCTCACTTTTATTATATTTATGAAATTATTGGATGTTCCTATTATGGTAAAAATGTGGGTGGAATTCCCTTGTCAAGAATTTAATATAATAACAATCCTTCTACTCAATAAAAAGGAACCCACACTCCCACTTATTCACAAATATCAAGCCCTTTGGATAAGAATAATTACTCCCAAATTTCCCCAAAAATCTTTTACATATCACTATAATCCATGATTTTTTGAGAAATTCAATAATGGTATCCATTTTTTGGAAACCAAGAAGAGATAAACAATGAAAAATAACATCATTCTAGAAGAGATTTTTTATTTTTTTCATTCTCCATCCACAAAAATATTTGTTATTAATTAAATATATTATAACCTCATTATCCTTAATATTGTGATATGTTTTTATTCAATGGTTTTTTCCTATAGTTACAAAGACATCCATATAATGGAAATCAAAATTATCATTCGTCTGTATGGAGAACTACCGCCCCGTGAAACAATGCTGTTTTTTCTACATTTACCACCTATCATGGTGGGGAATTATGATGAAATATCTATTTGATGATGATATATATGAAATTAATTTTGTTCATATTCGACTTTAATTATTATATAAAATATTTCTTTATTCAATCCATTTTTTTAAATGATAACATCATTTCTGGATGGGTGGAAAACCACCTCCTCAAAGTGTTGTGACTTGTTCATTCTTCACAAAGAATGTACTAATGATTCTTTTAGTGAATTTATATGATATATTTGACATAATAATTAAACTATAATGATATATATATATATATATATATATATTTCATTTAATTTCTTTCTTCTAATACGACAACAAAACAAAAACAACATTCTTGCATATTCATGGCCAACCATCGACATGAATAGTTTATTATATTTTATATTTATGTATTTGATATATTATTATAAATATATATATATTAAAAATATATGATATTTCTATCATTTTTAATATTTTACAATTAATTAAAACATCATCAATTTGGTAGGATCAATAATGATAACCAAAACACATATAAGAAACAATGTAGACATTACCCAAGGCGTAACATTAATATGTAATTATTAAAAAAACATAATATAAATTCATAAAAAATAATATAAGATATTATTAATAACAATATGGTCTTTTTTTTATACTTATAACAGACATATATTTATTATTTAGGATATATTAACATGTAGACGTAATTAAAAATAATAATATGGGTTTTTGATATATTAATAATAAACTTGTAATTATTATACATGATATTTTGACGTGTTCAATGAACGGAAATACTTATGTAAAGTGTTTTATCCTCTCAATTTTTATATTCATGAGATACATGACATTTCAAAACACACTACTATTTTTGTTGTTTAAATTCTGCCAATAAATGTATTATATGCTCACAATACATAAATTTATGGGTACTTAAATATCCATTTCATGATTTATCTTTCATGTGGTTTATGTTTTGAATGTTACCAAATAGGTATGGTAATGTTTTCTGAATTTTCCTTATTTGAGACACATTTTATGTTATGCGCTTATATTTTTTCTAATGTGTACATATTTTCCCCTATAAATGTTATTACATGAGTTTTAATATTTTCATTATTTTACATGTTTCATGTAATTTTATTCTCTCATTGGGATTATAATTAATTATTATGAATGTGGTAATAGTATATTGATACAATCTCATAATTTATGAAGATTAATTAAAATTATTCTTCCATTGATGAAATATTTTTATCTATATCTTATAAACTCTTATAAATTATATTCTCATTTTTTATTCATGTTATATATAACTAATGGTACTATTGTTTCACTCTATGGTACTTATATAATAATGATTTTTTTAATTTCACTTCTTTTCTCCATTCAGTTAAAAATATGATTTCATTCAAAAAGTAATTTTCTAAAAATAATTTAAAAAATGTTTAATATTTAAAACTGTGATAAAAAATGATTTTAAAGTCTTACATTAAATGTTTTAAAAATGTTACTTTAAATGAACCAAATTTAAATTATTTAGATTTTTCATTATATGTTTTTAAATCCGTTTTGTAGAAATTTATTTACAAAAGTATTTCAGGAATTTTTTATTTTTTCAATTTAATTTGAATGGGATCGGGGTTGAAAAGTCTTACAATGATCCTTTATAATTTTCCAACATTTTTTTTCCAAAATCCCTTAAATGTTACTTTCAAGGAAATTTATTTTGAAAAGATTATATATTTCTAAATGATTTTTTTCTAAGAATAAAATAACATTTCCTCGTTAAATATTCTAAAATATTTTAATGACAAATTTCAATGATTTCAATGTGGTTATAAAATATAATAGATGTAATATTTTATATTTCTAAAAATGTAAATTTGAAATACAATTTATTTTCATTATGCATTGGTCTGTGAGATATTTCTAAATCAGTCTCCATCAAGGATGGAATCTTTTGGTATTGTTTAAGATTTATTGGGTACATAAACTATGAACACCATTAATTTTAGTTATTTAATGTATTATGTTTTCATGGAATTATGTCCATGATACATGTTTCTCATACATGGGTTATATGATTTTGAAACCTTCTTCTTTTCACCAGTTATGATACGATGAAATGGTTATGAGTCCAACCTATTTTCCATATGTAATGATATGATGAAATATGTATGATAACCATTTAATTTCATGATTTATTATTTGAAGTTTATAATACCCATCTCTCTTCATGGTCCTTGATATGTTGAATGTCTCGTTTTATTTAGTGATATAATGTATGATTTCATTATGTGACATGTGGGACCTATATCTCCATCAAATCAATTGGATAAAAATATGTATTTTATGAGCTCAAGAGGGTATATAGAAGGTCATCCCAGACTAGTAAAAGTTGGAACAATAATCCTAAAAAATAGCTTACATAGTTGGTCATCCCAAGACCATGAAAATGGGAAATATTTTTCCTGAATCAATATAGTGTATGGAAGTGAATACAAATACAAAAACATGAGGTCAAACTAGAGGGAATTCCAACAACAAAACAAGAGGGTTCATGGGAGGTCATCTGATGCCCGAAACAAGATGGTACATAGTGGATCATCCAAAACCTATCATGTTATGAAGGTCTTGTTAGGCATCCTTGACATAGGATTTCATATGATTACGTGTATGCCAAAAATTCCATGTCTTATTCCAATGTTATCATTTCATGTATTTTCATCTTGATCCCATTATGATTCATTTATTATAAACTGCTTTTATTTATTCCATGATTCATGTTTATGATCTTTGATAAGTATGGTATAGTCATTTATTGTTGTTATTTAATCCTCATACCCTTATTCTTATGTTTATAACTACATGTCTCACTTGTTTACCCTTAATGAGATTATGTGCTCTACCCTTTATTATGTTTCCTTTCCATATTTTATAAAGATATTATATATATAGATGTACTAAAGGGTATGATCATTATTGGAAACATTAATGAACATTCACCAAGTTAGATGATTTTGTTTCAAGGACTCCAAAGTCAATAAAATATTATGGTCCTCTAAAATGTAATTTTTTAATGGCCTCAATATTCTTCTATAATGATGTAATATCCATGTATGGTAATACTAGGTTACTATATAGATGTCCTAGTGAATATAGTGGAATCACTAGTTTACCTGTACTAAAATTACATGGTCATCTATGTTTTACATCAAAGGGTAGTACCCCTCATCATTATTAATAGTGATTACATGGAGTCGAACATACTCATACCATTCTCTTCCAAAACAGAACCCTCAAATGAAATAGTTATAGAAGGATTATCTAATTTTATAATTAACTTGGTTGACTACTAATTTAATGTGATGTTATCATCAATCCTAGACTAGTAAAATAAAATAAAAAGTTGTGTAGTTAATTTTATCATTTTTTAATTCCCCACATTAGATAAATACCCTTATTAATGGTTTGATATAATCCTTCATCATAGTATCATGTGAAAGGATATTAATTATTTCCTAGTGGATAATACAAGGGTATGTGGGGCTAAAAAAACAAGATTTAATATCTCCTAGAACATCTAAGAGTTGGTTTACTTTTTGTCTACCATGATTCATTCTAAAAACATGCATCATATTATAAATATTTCAACACCACCATGTACCCTTAGAACATTAATAAATTTTATTTTGATGTTAGTAACCTTTACATATCAATGATATCATGATAGTTATACTTTTTTATTACTAAACAATATTATGAAAAAATTATGCCAAGTCATTCACCTAAAGGATATTAAGACTATATTTGGGATTTTATTTTGGTCTATCTAAAATAATTTATGTTTTTTGGATCCCTCCAAAAATCACACAAATAATTATACTAATTTTAGATCACATTAGTAGATGAATATATATTACAAGTACATTATATGGTTTAACTATACATACAACTAATAAGAAATGGATAATAGAGATATCTTGGAATTGAATAAATTATTGTCTACCATTCAATATAAGATTCTAGATTTTAATTATAATTGCTAACTCAAAAATACATCCAATGTGTTGGGGTTATATCAGACCAAAATTAAAAAATCTTGATTGGATAACCATTATTATATATTGTGTTGGATAGATTCGTTTTTATCCATATTATTTAGCTATCATCTCACTGGATAGATGTCTATGATATGTTCAATCATGATTTAATATCTGGAGTCTAACTAGATGACTATGAATCCCTTGATCGAAAAAATGAAAAATAAATGTAAAATATAAAGGGCTATTAAAAATTATGTGTATTAAGAACAAGATATGAAATTTATCCATTGTAAATTCTTCCACGGTGACTTTGTGATATCACTGACAACATGAATGATATACTAAAGTCAATTATTAAAATCAGTTCCCATGTTGGAATCCCTATTCATAATGCACAAGTTCAAATCATATGGTGAAAATTAATAGATCCACATGGATGTGGAACACATCATACCATCTAACAAGGTAGGTTTTCTCAATAAACATAATGTATAGTCCATAGTATCTCAATTAATATTTAATGAATCATGATAAGTTTTATGGTTAATGTCCACTGGGAGTGATATAAAACTACATAGAAAATATATTTTATTCTTGATATTAAATTGTATGGAGTTAATCGTTACGGCTTGTGGTTAAACTAATAAAATAAAATTCTTTCCCACATGATGATAAATCTCATAGAATTCATCATTATCTCCATAAATTAAATATCATAGAGTTTATTGTTCCTTATTTTTGTTAATATTTATTGAAATATTCTTCACTGAAAGATATAAAACATGATAGTTTAATTCTGGAACCCCTAAATATAAACTACATGGAATATTTACCATTGTGTGACATTAAATGGTATATCATTTTACAAAATCATGAAATTACATTATATAATGTCTTGTATTTTTCTATATGACATTATATAATCGGGTTTATGACTTTTTGTATAATGAATCAAATATGTACCTATATCATATTCAACACCTTGGAGGATTTCCCTTTCCTTTATGTATTTCCAACATCAATACCTCCCATGAATAGTTATTTTTTTCTTGATACCTATTGAATTATACATAACCTGATGTATAGAAATAATGTATTGATAACACCTATGTGATCCAGTAAAATTCTAGAAAGTTGTTTGGGTGACATATCTATCTCAATATGGGTGGCCCTCTAATGGACATAAAAGACACCCCCCAAAAAAATTATCATATATATGAGAAATAATAATGCTATTGTTTTCTTATATTATATCCATACGATGAGACATTTACCAACTCACATTTGGGTTCAGTATCTATATGTTACCCATAAATTTCATACATTCTCTTATGTATTATCTTAATATATATATAGATGGATTATATTAATGAACAACATGCTGATAAATTCTAATTTTAAACAATTAATAGTGATACCTAGATCTGTAATCATTATGCTAGCTATAAATTTATTATTTATACAATCACATATTAATTTCTAGGTGCCTTTATTTTTGTTCTCTTTGCCATCATAGTTCATGATCCCATATACCTCCAATGTGATAATTCGAAGACCATGACCTTAATCTAAATGAATATATTTTGGAAATTAAAAATTTTAACATGGTCTCATAATTCAGGTATTGTTTAGACATTCCATATTTTATTTAGACTATATCATTTTTCTTAGTGTCATAAGACAACAAATTGAAAAATGTTTTAGTAAAATCAATGATACATTAAACTAAAATCAGTCCTTTATCCATTCTTTATGGCCTTAAAGTGTCATTATTCAAAATGGTAAAATAAATGAAACTTAAATATCTTGTCCCTTGTTTTCCATGTTGTATGATATGAAACTATACAGAACTCAATTTTTAATGTTGTAAAACATATGAACCAATCCCAATTTTATCAACATTGTATATCTATAAACTAGATTAAAATCACATGGAAAATCTATATGAAAATTTTAACAAATAAAAATTTTCAATGATTTTTTAACAGAAACTAGATTCCACTCACAAGGTACTTTTTATGGGATTTTGAAATCTTGTCCCATTTTCTCCACAATTAATGAACATAAATTATAAAACAATATGAATTATATTAGTTCCCATATTATATTATAATAAAATGAAATTATAAATTCTTTAATTGGGTTGTGATTTGAGTTTAACTAGAAATCTACAAGTCTACATTCCCTCCAACTATATTGTTATACCACTTCAACTTCCCCAACAAATTATGTTATATCCTCAGTGTGATTGAAATCTTAAATAGAATCACCTATTATTTTAAAAACACACATCTTATTCCATATATTTGATTCAATACATAATTAATTCATTTCAAAATTGAATACCCTAATCTTATAAGAAGGAAATTTGTTCTTTAGTCTTATCCATTTACTAAATGTCCATGTGTGAAGTCATAATGAAATTATCTCATAAAATATAATGGAACCCATGTTTTGTCCATGTTAATCAGTCATCCTATATATGTTTCCTCAAATTTTTTATAATAAATTTGTGGAAAAATAATTTTGAATAGGAACATAGTCTTTTTTCATAGCCTATATAAACCTTCAACATCTTATTAAAAATATTAGATTCACTATTAACAATTTCCTCACCTCTATTTTATTAATGCAATGTTTCACTACCCTATACCACATCTTCAAAAAATTTCTTATAGTGGTTCATATGAAATTATTCCTTAACCCATCCACCAATATTACAAAATCTTCTGTAATATGAATGATCATATATTATTTTCCTCATTTCTCGTACTTAATTTGACTGACATGGTCATAGAGGTTTTAGTTTATTAATATTTTGGTGATATTGAGGTGAATCAAAATCAAAGTTGATATGTTTAAACAAGTATTGTTATTTTAAAATGAATAAGGGTGGTTATTCATAGGTTGGTTCCTATAATTCAATAAATTTTTGGATTATTGTAATTACTAATTTTTTGACCACTCAAGATTTATCATCTTCATTCTAGATGATTCGCATCCTTTTATTGCCTTAGAATCTTCAATAAATTAGACTATAATTATGGAAAAACCTAGAATGGTTATATTTAGAGTTCTCTTTTTTGATAGCTATACTCGTCAAATTGATTCTTTAATTTAGAAATATCATGATCTATCTTGAATAGCTAAGTCCTCATGTGTGTGATAACATCTTCTCATACTAAAACAAGGATGAACAACTGGTTTCAATACCATTCATTTTAATTGATATATAACATAGTCTTTCTTAAAGAAACTATGATGTAGGACCATGAATAAAACCTAATAGATTCTGAATATTATCCCAAAAATCAATCTACATTATCTATAAGTTCATGGGTCATCATAGTTTACCATACTAGTTCATAGGTTTACTTTCATGTGAAAATTATTCCTATAAAGCTACTCATCTTATCCAATGTGTTATGGGGGTGAGGATCCTAATTTTCAATTATGTTCTTAATTTATTCAAATAGTTTAACTCAATGTTAACTAAAAATGTGAAAAAAATTTCTTTTATTTTTTGTTTATAAATTGGGAATTTCACAAACCATAATGATGTGAACCCCACTAAAGACATCATCTGCACTATTTGCAATAATTTGGATGGGAGACTCGTCTGACTAGACCCCAAAAGTAAAGTATCAACACTTGGGATCATGGAGTGCCCTTCCTAACTGATTATCACTTATGTGTTTTTCTCCACCAATGATATTGTTCTTGGATCACCATTATGGGAACTAGGTTCTTGAGGTTTCTATTCAATGTCGTCACCCACTAGGTTAGTGTTGGGATCATAATAACAATTAGTTACATGAAATCCTTCTCTATTATGTGGATGAATGTAGATACGTTAATTGGAATTTGAGTCCATAAAATTGAAATTAGAATAAATTTGAGATATAAATGAATACATTAGTGATTATAAAGAAGTTTTAAGCTAATATTACACATTTTCTAGAAATATAACAGCCTTGGATTCCTTCCCTAACCCATTAAAAAAAACATCATATAGGTTGAGGCATAAGTATCTAAAGTAATAATCAAATGATGGGTACCCATCACCATCATTGGGAAACACAATTAACACTACTGGTGGTCGAATTACTAGACGGGTTGAATCTTTAATGATAATATCATTTGAGTTAATACATATAATTCCTAGAACATTATAAGGTGAAAAAATGTTTTATAATATATTCAAAAATATGTGGAAGGTGAAACATCAACACCACAATGTGTTGTGAGTGATGAACATTATCAGTGTTCAGTGATTTCCCCAATGTTTCTAAAGAAAGCACCACATTAACCGTAGAGAATCAATGGAATTAGAGGATAATTCCTCAACATTAAATCTTCTAAATAGCTATGCACTACCCTCCCTTTATGCATTATCGATATTTTTATCTAGATTTTACCTTCATGATGAAACCTACCCATCTGAGAAAACAAAAATATGAGTTTCTTTGAATAAAATATTCCATTATAATTTTAGGATATGTAAGATACCGAGTTTAAAAATATATCTCCTAATTGAATAAGTGATAAAATAAATTTTCCCAATGTAAGAGATTACACTCATGTGACATCAATTTCCCATCAATATTTATCAATATAATACCTATAATATTCATGCTCATATGGCCCAACATTATTTTATTAATCATAAAGATAAATATATAGAATCATCATCACCTAATTGATGAAGGCAGAATCATATCCGTGAGAGTGAACTACTACATCTAGATAATTGATATATGACCACATTTCTATATGAAAGTCAATGAACATGGCCTGAATGAACCCAATATTGTTGGTGAATATCTTCATCGACTAAAGAAACCCACATATTCTGTCCTATATGTTGATCATATAATGATCAATAAATATTTTTCATGCATCCAAAAAGGATGTTTCTTATCAGGTCTCCAAAATTAATAAAATTTTCTTCAAGGGATCCAAATTAGGAGTAGTCTATGGGGGAATAGAGGCTTCTATATACTATTATACATTATTATAATGGTTCCATTGGTAAGTAGTTATACCATCCATCGAGTCCTCATCATTATATTGCGTAAGAGGAAATTGATGTTCCTCAATTACCTGTGGATTTTTAGAAGCTATCCTATTTGTTCTAGGGCTCCCCTAAGAGAGGACATTATACTTCCTAGATTACCTCATACTTGTTGAAGATTTTTTCCTATAGAAATAGATACCTCAAAAAAACAATAAGATAAATCACTGATAAACCATAGGAGGAATCCAAATTGAATATAGTTAGGGAATCATTCATTACAAAATAGAATATCAATATTCATGGAATCTCGAGTGTACATTCAAGAATGTTTTCATATAATCCCTATAGACAACACTAATATTAGTATATAGATTGAACATTTATAGGTAGTGGAACTAATGAGATAAGTAGTAGATAGTTTATGGGTCATAGAATATTATGTCTCAATTTTCACAACATACAATTATCTTTTGGAGGCCACCAAATATGACCTCCAATAAATGGGTTTTCTTTCACTGTACATGATTATTATAGTAGGGATGATAAGGGTGAGGAAGATTAATATGTCATTGGACCCCATCTGGTAGAACCATATAGACTTATTCATTTGTAGGTGATACACTAACAATATGATCAATATAAATGTTTTGAATTCATTATTCAGAAAGGTAATGGTTTTTGTGATATCATATCCCACAAAATAAACTATTACCAAACCATATATGATTTAAATTTGAATACATATCTATAGTGACATGCTTTACCAGCTCATATGCCTTATTAAATTATGTAAAATTTATACTAATGTGATTGTGAGGTCAGTCTGATCATTATACATTGAATATTATTGAATTAAAATAACTCCCAACTTCACTAATATATGGGTTCTCCAAACATTTAAAACCAACCCACTATGAAAGTCCACCCATAATCATGATAACCATTGGTTTGGGTTCATTATTTTGGTCAAATTTCCACCCAAAATGGGGTAATAGTCAAAAATAATATTGAATCATTGTCATCATAGTTTCCATCATGCATTAATTATTATACACAGTTTTGGTTTCTCCAACACCATCCATTTAGTAATGTAGAAGAACATCTTGAAACATGTCATGGATATGAATCTTAGTTGTTGAACATGATCTATTTTATTCTATCCCAGTAGTTCTAACAGCAACACCTTCACATGGAGAAGTATATTCTCTCTATAAGCTTTGGATTTTTTTTTCATCAAATGATTTTATCCTACATCTCATCCTATATAGATATACCTATAACATTTGTTAGATCCCATAGAGTGATTTGGACTTCTCTACGATGCAGATGGTAATTGTTATTGATAGATGATCACCAATTAAAAATCATTGGGATGTGTTATGAGAATTGGTAGGCTGTAAATATTATATTAAAATGGATATGTATAGTAGTATCCCATTCATGAGGTCTCCATACTCCACATATTCTGATCAGACATATTAATTTTATTCCCACATAACTAAGAAGATTCATACATGGGCCAGGTCCAACTAACATTTTTGACATTAAATAATTTCTACTATAATGAACAAGTATGCAGTAGAGTGCCGATGATCCTAATATTAAGTGGTTTGTAAATTTTATTCAGTCTCTGGTGGTTATTCCATAGTGTTTAAAATATTTTTTTATTTTGATTACTCATAGAATATATGTTGGTTGATATATATATTTTAATATACTATAATGTGAATCATTAAAAATAAAATAGGGAGTCAATATTACCCTTTGGGACTCACATATCATCAGTTAATTTGAAACCATATAGTAGTATTCCTTAAGATAATAGATATTGCATTGATCTTACATCAGTAAGATCTTTGGCATCAATTATCAAGGATAAATTCCCTAACATTAGCCTTCCCATGAGAGATATATCACCCCCATTCTCCATATTATGAAATCATTAGTATTTAGCGATTTCATCCCAATACATCAATAATTTTTTGGATGTTTTTATGTGTTTTTTGTAAATCTCTCGATCATGCTTGATCCTTTATATATATGTATACATTTGAAGAAATATTTTTTTTATTATTTTTTATATCAAACTTTGGTGCATGTGAAGTGTTGGCCATTTAAAATTAAATAAATTTATTAAAATCCCAAACATTTTTTCCAAAGCCTGTTGCTACTATATTAAATTATCACTTGAAACATGGAATTTAATCATGAATTTACAAATAGTTTAGAATTATTTGTAATGTAGATACTTACATGAATATCACATCACATTTCATAAAATGAAATATAAAATATAATGAAACTAAATATTTTGTATCCTTAAACTCATTCAATGATTACTTCTTCATATCATTCAGAATTGAATCAATATAAAGGTGATCTTAGATGCTCATTTAGGGTCACATAATTTGAAAGATACCAATAGTAAATAATTAATAATATACATATAAAGGTAAATAACAAAAAAACATTCCATTTAGTCAATAACCTTTTGGGAAACATTCATTAAAAAAATTAGTGCAATAATCTCACAGAGATTAATAAATGTATTCTCAATGAATGAAATTTATAATATTGGATATCATCATCTCATACATCAAGATATCTATAATTTCAAGACCTTATACCAAGAAAGATTAGTTGATGGGTAGGTATACCCAAAATCCCATTTAAATAATCAAAATTATTATCCCCAAGAGACCTGTCGATAAATAGAGGGTAATTATAATTCTAGGCCTCAACCATCACTTCATGTTCAATTCATTCTATATATATTGAATGAAAAATTTATTTCACGAACAATATGACTTAATGATAGGTTTTAGTAATTACTAAATATTATAGAGTTATAACATTTCAACAACAACCAATAAAATGACCTTAAAAGTAAAAAATTTCATATATAATTTGAAATTTATTTTGGAAATTATCATAACCAAAATATGAATAATATGGGTATTGAAGAAAAATTTATTGGCTAATAATTATAAGAAAGTGATTGTTTCAAGAGAATGTTAATGACCAAAATTTGATAAGAGATAAATGATGACATTAAATTCATATGAAATATAGTTTTTGTAATAAATTCTTAACATTGTAGAGTAAAATAAAATGGATGTAAAACATTAAAATATGTTTTCATTAATATTATTTTTATTTTAAATAATAAAATTCTTTCAAAAAGCTCTAAATATCAAAAAAATATTATTATGAATGGGACATCTAATAACATTTTATATGTTAACAACATTTCATCTAAATTTTATATAAATAAATAAAAATAATAATATTACTATAACATCATGTTAAAATTCAATGATAATATCAAATTTCTTTTATAAAATATTAGAGTAGACAAAAGTAATTTTCTAAAACAATTTTTAAGAATATGGACATGGAAAAAAGTACCCAACTAAAACGGAGATGAAATAAGTATTTCTTTTGAGCATTTCAAAGATAGATTGAAGTTCAAAAGAGTGAAAAAGATAAAATAAAATATGGAAAACCCTTAAATATCCATTAAATAATGAAATAGATTAATTTTTTAAATGATATATTATTTTAATAATTCAATGAAAACTAATTATTCATAAAATAGTTATTATTAAATAAATAATTACATTTTTGGAAATATTTAAATTTTTACCCCTTGATTGAATAAACCTGAATTGAATCATTAATCATCAATAATAAACACATTTTTAATATTATATATATCCAAGGAGTGGTATATACACAACATAAAAGTGAATAGGTTCAAAATATAAAATATTTCTCAGTGGAGGAGAAATTGAGAATAAATCACATAAAACTATCATATTGATGAAATGAGAATTAAATAGAAACCTGATTATTTTAATATTTGTAACTCGATCCAAAACATGCAGAAATAAAATATAAATAAAAACATAATTTTTAAAAAAATATTAACCTAATATAAACAATGAAAAAATAATATAACCCATGAAGGAAAATTAAGTTATCAAATTTTTACAATTTGGTAACATTTAGATATATTCCCCTTTACTTAAATACATTGAATTCAAATGTAAAACACCATGAATTATAAATAATATGTAATATGTAAAATTGAATATATATATATATATATATAAATATATGTAATATATAAAATAAATTATGTGAATAAAATTAAAATGTGCCTTAGTGAAAGGAAATTGTACAAAACTCCGTACAAATATTATACCATTTTATGGAAAATTAACTACTGATGTCATTATGACAGAAAAATATAAATTCCTAAAAAAGAGGTGTAAATAAAACATAATACAATTTGGGATCATTTCACACATAATCATTGAATAAAATAGTCAATAGAGTATAAGTAGAGGTATAACCCAATGAAAATAAATTGAGTTAGGGAAACCCTTACACATGGATTGAATAATCACATACATACATTATCATCAGGAATAAAAACATATTTAAATTTTTTACTTTCTAGACAATATTTTTCATGGTTTTTATTCCTTTTTTATTATTATGTAATATATGATTAATTATTCAATTAACCTCATGTCAGAAGTTTTGACAATATTCATTTCATGTTTCTAAAATGAGTTTGGTAAATAACTACGGTCAATTAGGTGATTATTTAAGAATCTATTGAATAATTATCATGATATAATTATTATTTTTCTATGTCAATTATACATTTATACCATCCCATTAAAACGTTTATAAAAAATTAAATATGTAACAATAACAGAGGCAGGAAGACATAAGTTCACATAATTATCATTTTCTATTTTCAATGATGATGAAGGAAATTTAATTTTTATTGTTTTAGTTTTTAATAATAATAATTATAATGAATTTCATTTCTTAATGGTTTTAGTAATCCACATGTATGGATGAAAACATTATAATTTATACATTTAAGAAATTAAATGAATTAATTTATATATTACATTTATATAATGATAAATAAGTCATTAATATCATATAAATATAGTTAATCCTTCATTAAAACTAACCAAGAGCGATGGTTATAGAAAAAATGTGATTGGTTCATGGGATGGGAGTCCACTATTCACAATAATGATGACTTCCATTCTCATTAGATAAAAGAGAAGAAAGATGTTGGTTATGATACTAAAAAAATATTTTTATATGTATGATAACGATGCTATTATATTATCATTGTCTAATAATATATAATGGTGGAGGGAAAATAAATGAAATCAAAATGATCAGTTAGGAATGATACATCTTTATTAGAAAACTATATTATTTTTACAATAGAATCATTCATAGGAGGGTTTTCAAATAAAAAGTTCCTATATGATGTGGGAATGGATTTAAGGAATGAATTTTGGGATGGATGGGATGAGGAAAATAGAAATTTATCTATGATGGAAATTAGAGATAATGAGTCATATTATAATTTTATGGAGGGCCACTTTTGTAATTTCTTAAAATAATGAAATAATTATGAATTAATTTTTATTGAAAATATGTTCCAGACAAATAAAAATACCAAATAAAAAAAGGATGCATAAAAATCCTATTAATTAATAAAATTTTGAATTTTTTAGGTTTGGTTTTTATAGTTATCATTTTGTTTCAAACAACATTAAACCCTTTTAAAAATGACCCATATAATAATGATTTCTTAATTTTGGTGTCAAGATATTTACTAGAAAATGAAAAATAAAAAATGAATTGATAATTGTTGATATTTTCCACTAAATCTCAATCAATTGGATAAACATTGATTTTTTAGGAATTGTAAATTATTTAATAAAATACTATTTCTGAAATTGTATCATTTATATAATTTGTAGAACTATTCATTTAATTTAACTTTGAAAACAACATGAATAAAATGGAATGATGATATAATTATTTAACACGTCAATATTTAAAAATTATTCATGTAAACACAACTTGTATTTAAATAAATAATTCAATTAATATCACATTAAATAAAACTAAAATAGTTTATTTTAAATTTATGTTAATCGAATAAATATTGTGTTTGTGTTCTCTAAGAATTTTGGAAAATCATTACATTAATAAAAACATCAAATAAAATATAATGATAGAAACTATTTTTAGTTGAAATTAATATTTAAAAATGATCATAATTAATTTATATGGATATCAAAAAATATTATAGATAGTAAAAAGTAAGAAAGTGACACTTATTTCTATATCATATACATAAATATTATAATGGAATAAATGAACAAAATATATCACCAATAGGCCAGATATAGTATATTTTTATAGAAATTTACAACCAAAACTCATTAATTATGATAATGGAAAGTGTTATGGTAAACATATACTCATTAAAATATTATTTTTATCGCTAATTAATTGATTTACCATTTTAATGTGTTGATAATTTTTTAGTATTTTTGAAATTAATATTGGAGAATAATTAAATGGGCCATATTAAGAATGATTAATTATGATGATGAAAAAAATAGTATCAATTTTACCAAATTTATTCTAAATAATATTTATAAATTATTTTTATAATTACCCCCAAATCACACTGAATTTTTTTTTCTGATGAAAACAATTTTCTAGTGTAAAAGTAAATTTATATGAAGATAATATATTTTATAGATTTTTATGTGATAATGTATAACATATATTATTGAATATAACATGTTTTTTAAGAAAAAACACCATTAATATTATCTAAATTTTTATTTACTAAGATATTAGAAATTTTTTGGATTATAACCAATATATATATTTTATAATTTTTAGACCATTTTAAACACCTCAATTAAATGGATATGTTATAATAGTCACATTTAAATAATAATATGTTTTTATGGTATATCTAAATTACATTAAATCCTAGTGTTATGTGTTGAAGACACTATAAAACATAGATTATTTTAAAATATATATGTATAAAAAACATACCACATTAATAAATTCTGTCAGTGAAATTTGAACTCCTGACTGGTAAATAAGGGTTTTTCATTTCAAAATACCATTATTTTAATCCCAAAATATAAAAAAAGGTTCATAAAAAATCATTTTAGAAAAGAGGGAAAATGAAATATAATTTTTACACATAAATAGGTTTCCTAATATGATAACATCACTGGATTGTGATGTTATAGAAATTGAATGATATTCTAATGTTCATGTAATTATAGAGGGTGTTAGTAAAAATTGGATAATAAAGTAAATGATCATGGGAAATTTGATTAATATTAACCATAAATTTTTAATATGAGAAAAAAATTGATTCCATGGAAATGAAGTTAAATTTATAATAGCTTTACTTCAAGAACATTTTCTAAAAGTTGGGAATTCTCTTCTACCATATTATAAATTCAAATAAAGAATTATTCTTTCCTGAAATATAGAATTTCTTCTTTTAATAATTTTCCTCTATCATCTCCTCATTTTCACTATACAATTAGTATTCTTAATAAATTTGTTTAATAAAAGATGCACTAAAATTAACATCATAATCCACTAATGGATATCAAGTTATTCCTCTTATAGTTGAATATTATAAGAAAAATAAACGGTTGAAATAAGATATGAAAAAATAAAATATGTATATACATTCATAGGATGAAATAAAATATTTAACAAGAAAATTTAAACAATAATTAAAAATTATCTTTTATGAAGATTAATTAAGTATCCCAACATTCAAAATGACACTTAATAAAAAACATTAAAGAATGGTTTATTCTTAAATGTTATCTCATAAAATTAACCATATATTAATAAAAACACTTTCCATTTTTCCCTATAATATTTCATGTTAGGTAACATGTTAACCAAAAGGGTTAAATAAATCTCAAACAAAATTATCATCTCCAAAAATTCCATTAATATAAATAATTGTAAAAGATATTTCTTGTATACAAATTCATAAATATTTAAATCCTATCACTTTAATAATTAGTATAACGTAGGTTCATCCTTATTCAAATAGTTGTCTTTTAGAAGAGGGAACTTACTAATATAATTCCTTGATTCCAAAAAATTTACATAAAAAATATAATTGGGTATTTAGTATGAAATTTGATACTATCCATTAAAAAACTCATTTTTTCATGGAAATTTTTTTCCCTATGATATTGTTGTATACACATAAAATAGTTTCATATTCCATTAAAACATTAACATATGTCTTTCATTCCACATTTTTGACATGTATAAAATTACTCATTTATTAATATATAGTCTACACCATCCAAGCCATTAGTAGACACAATATTTAATTTATTTGGTGCGTTTTATATTTGGTTAAATTATAATTTGTTACTCATATATTTTGGTAATGGATTACTCGTATTAATAATATCATTCACATCATTCATCATCCCATTTTGGTTTCTCAAAATCCCTACATTGTCTATCACCTTAAGTGTTAATGCCATTCCTCCATGTTCTATCCATTGATAGAAACTAAAAAACATTTTGTTAGCAAAAATAATAATAATTATTATAAATCATTCATAAGATGTCTAATTCATTAAACTATATTCTCAATATATCGATCCTTATGTTTAAGCAATGTTATCCATGATATTATTATATTCAAATCCTTTGTGATTGGTAATGAATAAAATGTTAATTAATATATGAATATTCACCAAGAGTGTTTAAATTAGTCTTTAGTAAGGTAACAATCACCATGAACCATAATGATCGAAAATCTATACTCCGAAAATATTTTTTGGTTTATTACCAAAAAACAAATTTTTAAAAAATGCACTTTAAATTTTATTGTCTAGATTTTAATTTAATTCTAAGAGAACTATATAATCTCTACATTAACAGTATTCTAGTATTTATCCTATAATTAAACCTTTCCTTGAAGTCAGTCATTGGATTATGTTCCCTATTCAATATTTTTCTAAATATAGTTCCATTTTTCTATATAAAGTTCTATTTTACCAACTTAAAATACCCAAAAAATAATAATATAGTTGTTACTCAGTTTTGTATATTAGAACTATATACAAGGAATTATATCCTGAACGACATGATTGCTTAGTTGTCCTGGTAAAATAGATTCTTAAAAGAATGTCACATTATATTTGAAGAAATATAATAAAAAAATAGTGAAAATGATTAAAACATGTCCAGGAACTCATTCAACGATTCCTTTTCATATCCTATGAAAAGGAAACAAAATAATTATAGTGACCCAAGCCTTTTAAACACGTAATTCTTGTTATTTGTAACATAAATATCCATTAATTTGGAAAAATCATATAAAAAGTCCAATTGTTTTTGGAATAATGGGTTCATAATACATCAAAATGAGAATGAAGTACAATGAATTTATTTTATTCATTATTTTTAGATCCTATAATTTCATAAGATGACAAGGTAAATACACAAAAGAATTTTGTGAGATGAAAATCCTTGTAATGGTATATAAATGATAAGAAATTATAGCATGTGAGTAAATAGTATTACATAATATCATACATCAGGAGGTTTTGGAGTAATAGAATATAAGAATAACATAATAAAGATGGTATCATACTATCAATGAATGATATTCTATGTTTTAGAAACATATATCATTAAAAACCTTAGTGAAGGATTACATCCTTAGTAATATCCCATGGTGGACATATTTCAATAATATAGTATGTTTACACACTATTCCCATTGATAATGTATTAAGAGACTAAAGCTTTAACTATTATAGTGGGAAAAAATCGCGGTTCACTAATTATAACATGTTAATGATTTATGAGTTCTTAAATATGAAGTAAATCATACGATATAACTAGATGAATTACCTAAGGAATAAATAATGGTTTTGTGGTCTAGTCTTATATCATAATTACATTAAATTTTATAATGAAGGAATTTGAGTAATAAACCTAAGGAATCTATTTCCCCATCAAATGAAGTGAGGAAAATATAGGTATACAAGTCAGGTAATTAAATTAATAATTTAGAATCATTTAGTAAAATTAAAGATGTATAAAGTGGGTTAGTGAAAAAATGTTGAAAAAACAAAGTAATGGGTGGTTTAGAGAGATACATTAAATTGAAATAAAATTTCTCAAATATTTATGAAAATATTTTTGTTGAAAAGGACCACATAAACATATAAGTAATGTTTCAAATTATAGAGTGGTCATAATAGCTAGAATATTTTTTCATGTCAAAAAAGTTAGAAAACATAACAATCACAATACTATAAATATTTATAATGTTCATATATTAGAAAATTAAAAGAATATTCATTTAAAAAAATTAAAAACATTAAATAATGGTTAAAATTAAATTAATGATTCACTAGTAAATTAATAATATTCATTAAAATATTTAAAGAAAAATATGCATATGAAAGAAAAAACATTTCTTCAAAAAATTGATATATTTTTTTTCATAAATTAATTTTTATGAATTAATATAATAAAAAAAGAAAAGAAAATAGTAATATTACATGAATGTATCATTATAACTACACTAGAATAAAATTTAACGATTTTATTGAAAAATGATCAAATAATTTAATTTAATTGTAATTTGACCATAAACAATCAGAATTACAAAGTCATTGATTGGTAAATCCATACAAAGAATGTGAAATTTGAATCCTAACACCAGGAAATAATTTTATCTAGTTTAATATAATATAAAATAAATTATAGTTTATTCAATCTATAAAATTTAAATATTCACTATATATTCCACAAAAAGGAAATTATTTTCACAACATTAAAATATACCTTAATGAATGGAAATTGTGAAAAAAATCCCTTATAGTTTCAGAAATATTTTAAAAAATCCTTCAAACGATATAGATTTATGATGATTTTTATGTGAAAACATAATTAAATATTATAATACATGATGGTAAATACTAAATTTAAATTATATACACCATTGAAAAGAAATTTAGTGTATAAAAGAAAATGTTCCTGAAGGAATGATGTTTTGAGATGAAAACCCTTACCTCAAAAAATCACGTGTTACTTATATTCATGAATAATAAATTAATTTTAATTATTTAATTTCTTAGTAAGATTATTAAATTTTATTTTTACTTTAATCTTAATTTTTTAATGTGATGTATTTAACTACATAATAAATTAATATCACATTTTATGTTTTGATGATATTAAAGTCATATATCCAAAATTAGTTTGGTAAGATGAAAAAGGTATAAGATATTAGTATTTCATTATATCTATAATAAAAATAATTTCATGATAATAATTTTCATATATAAATAGTATATATATAATCAACATTGAAATATAGTTATGAAGAATGAACTATGTTACAAATGTGGAGAATGTTGGTCATACATATACATGAGTTTGGTTTTCATTTTTAAATTATCTTGATTTAAATAATTCAAGTGCTCTTTTATCATTATAAAATACTAATTATATCATAAATACTGTAAAATTTATTTTATAAACTTTCATATCCTATCAAAGTGATGGGGTAAAAAAATTGCATTTTGTCGCGAGGCGGTAGTCCGACATACACACAATCGACGTTACCATTAATAAATGGTTGGTAAGGAAATAAATTATATGATATATTTACATTATATAATTATTAATATTTCATTAATTTCATATGAAAACATTTAATAAATAACTATTAATTGATGTTTGAGGTGCTGATGGAAAATGAATCACATTGGTTCATGTGGTGATTATCAATCATACCAAAGATTAATGGTTTTGTTTCCCATTTAATTGAAGAGTATATATAGATAGGTTATGAAGTTAAAATAATATATATATATATATATATATTTAAGAAACTGATTTATTATTATTATCATTGTTTAATTATTTTTTATTGTTGTGTAAGATGAATCAAACAAAAAATGCTCGTTTAAGAATGATGATTCATTTTCAGACAACCTACATAAGATTATACCTAAAGCCTCCCTATATTTTTTAATGATAAATAAACTGAATTTAGTTCATGGGAATTTATTTAAATAATATATTTTGGTAGTTATATTCTGATTCACAAGTCTTTTGATATGTGGAAATGTGAGGAGATGAGGTTCCTATTTATAAGTGAGAGGGAGTGGTATTTCTATAAATACCAACAACTATTCAATAAGAAGATGTCACTCTCAAACCATGTGACACCAAAATTTAAATATAATTTATTGGAGGTGTGGTATGGTTGATTCATGATGCCACCATTAAAAACAATTTCATATTTAAACATGTTATTCCATTTAATAATTAATGTTACTTTCTTTTACCATTTTATTTTTTCAACATGGAAACAATACTTTTTAGAGTTTTTAATATTAATTATGACCAAAATTAAATTGAAGTTATAACATAATATTAAATATTAACCTCACAGTTTTGGACTTCATGTTATCAAATTCAATTCAAATATTTTTATGAATTCAATTTAAAATAAATCCTACAATATATGCTGGAAAAGGGTTTTCAAATAATGACTTTTCAATAAATATATAGTCTTATATTAACTATATAAACTGAACTAATCATTATATTAATTTATGTTAATATAATTAGATTTATAATATATGACTATATTTTAAATATTTCATTACTATGGGTCATTTTAATTTATTAAAATGGATATAGTTTATGACCATTAAAATATTTCAGAGAAAAAACATTTTTAAGCAGAAAAATAATATTTTACCAAAATCACAAATGATTCTAAAGAAATTAATTAGAGTATTATAATTAAGATGGTTAATATTTTACATTGTCAAATGAAATTGTGACTTCTAAATTACATTATTCAATTAAATAAATGATAGTATTTCACAATTTGTGACATTTCAATATTCAGTGAAAAATAATTATTTTCGTAAATATAAAAATATTTAACTCTAAGTTAATATTGATATGATTATTTGAAAATTTATTTAATTTTTTTTTAATTTCATATTTTATAGTTATAAAAATCAATTATAGTATTTTATCACATACTATCTAAAAAACATTTTTGAAGAAATTTTTTTTTGAAGAATAAAATGCCTTTATAAAAATAATGAGTTCTGATTCCCTAATAATTTGTATATAAATTAAAATTTATTAGGAAATATATATATATACCATAAATTATTTAATCACAAACATACATATAATTTTAAGGTCAATGTTATAATGTTCACATTTAATGATTAATATTTTAATAGTATATTGTGGTTCATTTAATCTCAGTGTTATGGGTTTTATATATTATCCAAAAATGGTTTTTTCAAATTATAGGGTGTTACATTATAGGAATGTAAATAATTTATTCTGTTTAAATTTGAACTTTTTCCCATAAATCAATGTTTTTTCATTTGAAAAATATTAATTTACAAGAACCTTATCTTGAAAATTTTTCTAAAAACACCACTTTATAATAAGGTTAGGGGATGTATGTAAGTCACCTAAAATAAAAATAAAAATATTTTTTCACATTAGTAGAATATTATTTTGAAGTGAAAACATGGATTTTGAAATAATATCCATTTATGATGTAAAATTAGACTTTTTTAAGAGATAAGTGATCATTTATTTTTTACAAAATGAGTAACATTTTTATTTAAAGAACCTATTCTTAATGACGAGGGATCCTTTTAGCATATCCACTAAGAACATAAGGATATATACTTTCATGAATTATATAAATTCAACCTATAATAATATTCCACCAAGGTCTCATTTGTTTCTCAAAAAACTATAATTCAAGTAAAATATTTATTTCATGAAGCACAAAACTAAACTTTTAGTATATCAAATAATAAAGAAAAGGATAAAAATAGTACTATTATATTAAAATATTGAGCAAAATATAAAATGGTTAAAAATATTTATGATGATATAAAAAAGTATAAAAATTTATATTAACCTCTAAGTCCAATGTCCATCATAAATAATTTTATAAATGAATTACCCTACATCTTAAATAACATCAAAATTAAGAAATTTAATTTTTTCCCAAATTATATTTATTGATTAATTTAATGTTATTTTATGGGTTAAATATACAACATTGAATAGAAAATTTCCCAAAATATCATAAATTGCATCAAAATCCAAAATATATAAAATTATTTCATACGAAAATATTCTTTGAAGATTCAGCATAATATTTATCAATAAAATATTTTGTGTAAATTTAATTTCATTATAATAAGTACATAACCATTTAATGATTTAGCCACCTCACCATTTTCCCCATTTGCTTCTGTGTTCATGACCCATCGCCTAACTAGATGCATCGAGTAATCACCTGCCTTATAGGATGTTATTTTTTATAAAACAATGAAAAAAAGTGATAAAAATATTCATAATTCAACTTGGTCCTATAACATTACCATAAATATCATTAAAATTTTAAAAAATAATAGTAGTTATCAAAATAATTTTTTAACTATAAGAGTTTTCTATCCTTCTCATTCATTTCCTTAAAATAAAATAATTTTAATTGATTAAAATTACCACAAAATCATGAAAATAAAAATGATAATAATTTACTAAATCTAGTGTTTTCTCATATAATACCTTTTTTCAAAAAAACATATTTCTCAAACTATAGTACCATTAAATATATAGTTGAAAATCATTATGGAAAATATATTGTATAATGATACTATGATGTTTCATGATATTTAATCCTAGAATATAATTTATAAAAATAATTTATCAATATGACTATCAAATTAAATCTCCTAAATCCCTGAATCATTCTACTTTAAATAATATCAAATCATAGTCCCTTTGTACTATGTCATTTTTTTAGGGTATTGACAGAGATAATGACCTTGTTCCCAACAAATACTACATTAAACTATTATTGGCCCCTTATGTTGATATTTTTTGTGTCTACTTATTGTTAAATATATTCTTCATTGATATTAAGAAATTAGCTATTTTTTTTACCGAATTTATAAAACCTAATGATTCTTCCCATTATATTTAGTGATTTTATAGGGTGCCTATTCCAATATTTTGGACCATTAAGAAATTTATTATTATTTTATTTTCATATTTAACACTTTAAATTCCATGAAATTCCACAATTATCTTCTTTTATAATGTTGGAAATAAAACTATGTTCAATTTTGTAATCATATTTCAAGATAGAAAATTTATCATGATCAAAATATATATATCTATATTTCCCAATATACTAGTGTTCTCATTAATGAAATGAATATATTTCCAATCTAATTAATTTTTTGTATGATTTCTCCAAATTCATAGAATTATATAAAAATAATAAAAGAAATAAGAAGAGAATGAACTAACAAACAAAAGGTAAACTTATATATCTAAAAATATTATATTATGAATGAAAATTATATCCTTAATTATGAGTTTATAGGCTTCATTATAGTTTATCCATGCTAAAATTTCAAATTATGGTTTCTAAAATCATTATTTTTTCATGACCATCTATATGGTTCATAAAGAGTTATAGAACTTCCTAAAAAATTATCCCATGGGAGTGAAAAAATGGGTGTACAACAAGGCCCATTTTCATGAACCACATAAATAACTATTGAATCCAAACACATCCTTATCATGGTTATAAACCACAGGTATAAAAATTTGACAAAAAACCACCTTTAGTAACAAGAAATGGGTTAAATTTCTTCATACCCACTCACTTTATAATTCACCAAAATTAATGGGTGTTTTTATTGACATTTACTTATTCTCTTACTCAACGCAAGGGTTCACAATAAATTATTCAAGTTATAATACTAAAAAATCACAAGATTATAATCTGATACAAAAATAGTGTCCCATTCCTTTTATACATATTTTTGTATGATTTTTATATAAATATCGATTAATAAAAAATAGGGATAAAATGTCTTAATGTCTTTGGCTGAATATGATCATAATACATCAATGTAAGACTAATATAAATTTTGTTTATTTGAATATCCATATTAATTTTCTAAATCCATTTGATATCATAAGGATTCATTTGAAAACTAGAGGATCACATAAAATAATTGGGTCAGATAATACTCCCCATAATAAAAAAATGTTGATGAATTTCATCATGTTGGTCTAAGGTATTAACTGATATGATAAAAGGGAAAGATCATGAGGAATCACATAGTTTCAGTGAATTAAATACATGGTATCCTAATTTTATAAAATCATATTAAATTTTTAAAAAATATATAAAATTACATAAACTTCAATGAATTCTATCATCACACAAAATATCACATGGTAGACAGTGTCTAATAATGGATTAGTATTACTTCTTAATCCCATACATAACTGCTCGTGAGATTAAATCAATACCCAATGAATGAGAGTAAATCTTGTCCCAACATCATTACATGTTAATTATTGTATGTTTCTTAGATATTAATTTAATCATAAGGCACAATCATATGAACTACCCACTGAATGAAAATGGGTTTCATAATATTTCCTCATTTCATAACAATAGGAAATTTTATAAAGAATGAATTTAAGAAATAAAAACACATAATGTATTACCCAATAAAAGGAAGGTAGAGTAATATATGTATATATTTGAGGGACATATATATTTAAATTATAATTCATACATAACACTAAACAGAGATAAATCATGTTAGCGTAAAAATGTCCTAGACCAAATAAATGGGTGGTTTAGGGAGGTTACTTACTTAAAATAAATTTTTTCTCAAAATAATAAAGAATATATTTATGCGAAATGAATCCTGGAATCCTTTAAATAAATATTCAAATCATTGAGTGTTTATTATTTAGGTACAGTCCATTCATCTTTTACAAGTTAACAAAACAATCCTTTTAGAATAATTTGTAAAAATTCTAAAGTCTTATAGTGTAGAAATTGATAAGATGATTACCTTTAAAGACTTTTATAAATATCAAAAATTGTTAAAATTTCATTGATACTTTTTTTAATAATTTAAAATATTCAAAAAAAATTATGGAAATTATGTACATGGAAGAAAAATAACTTTTTACTGAATATATTAATTAATTTTTCCTTTTTAAAATATTTCTTTCAATAATTTTAAGTAATCAATTAAGGTAAATGTTACAAATTTTTAAATTATATTGAATAAAAAAATGGACAATAATATTTAAGGATTATTTTATAAATTATCAAATAATTTCATTAAATAAAATTTCAACCAAAAAAATTACTGATTCAAATGACATTGATGAATAAAGTGATACCGAAATAGATATTGTTGACTCTTAAACCCCATGAATGATGTAATTGATTAGTATCTTAAAATAAAATGATGTAAGAATAATTCTTGATATAATATTCATCATGTAATTATATACACCTTGTAAGAGATATTAGTTGTATAAAATTAAAATATTCCTTAACGAAATGAAATTGAGATGAAATCCTTTACATTTTAAAAAACATCTTAACAAAATCCACATGAAAAAAGATTGATAAAATGAATTTAAAGATAAAATAATGTAACTAGGAATAGTACATGATTTTAACTATTAAAATTTAAATATATACGTCATTTAATATATATTATGTTCATAAAATGATAAATGTCTCAAAGAATGATTTTTTAGTTAAAAACCATTACCTTGTGACCGACACATTATATGTGTTCTTTATCTTCTATAATAAAAATAAAAATTTAATTATTAACATCATTAAGATATATTTTCAGGTTCATTATTAAATTTAATTCAGTTCTCATCCTATAAAATTCAATTGTATAGTTAATAAATTTCCTTCAATATATTTCGA
Source organism: Viscum album (assembly GCA_963277665.1). Taxonomy (NCBI): domain Eukaryota; kingdom Viridiplantae; phylum Streptophyta; class Magnoliopsida; order Santalales; family Viscaceae; genus Viscum; species Viscum album. The sequence continues at coordinate 49,102,674 of OY728148.1, forward strand.
TGATATATGTCTCATATGTACAAAATGTCATTTGAATGTCTATTATAGTCTATTAGATTACTATTTATTCAACCCAAGAATAATAAAAATTACATAATTATCATTTTTATAAATAAATAATACTTTTAAATAAAACTATTACAACATTATTATTAAAAATGAACTTTGTTACAATCATATAGATGATGGGATATACGTATGCATATGTAATGTTTTGATTTTTCAATGAACATGATGGAAAGAATGCAAGTATTATTTTATCATTTAATAAAGAAAATTATATCATAAATATCAAATTATATATTTAAATAAAATTTCATATTCAATATTTGTGATGTGGTGATAAAAAATTATTCACATAGATTTGTGAGGCGGTAGTCTACCGTACATAAAAATGATGTAATTGTTTATAAATTGATGGTACAGTAAGAAAGAATATGACATATTAATTTTTCAAAATTTTAATGTAACACCCCAGGAAAATAAGGAATATGACATTTTCATATTTATCCATATTTGTGAATAAAATATTAATATGACTTTAAAGGGGACGCTATGCTCGATGTCGTACCCAACACGCAACAACGAGTTTCTTGGGATCTTACGTTGCACTCTAATAATAAAATAATATTATTCTAAATGGTAGTTAACATGTAGCTGTTGTAATGGCAGGAGTGGATAGAAATAACTAAAATATTATTATATATGTTCTTAAATATTTTTACATTTATACAATAAAAGATACAGGCTTAAAATACGGAAAGAATTCAATTTTAGGCGTATATGCCCTAGTTTTCACTAAAGGTTCACTTATCACCTTTTGATGGAGAACCGTCATTAAATATAGTTTTGTTCACTCTTAAACATTCTTTTGGACCAAATAAAACTCTTATTAAGAATCGGGACATCAAAATTTACTTTGTGTAAATTTTTGGTATCTTTCCAATAAAGTTCTTTTTTTAATGAATAGTGTAAAATGTTGTATTTTAATTCAAAACCACTTTTTAATATAATTTATTTATATTATTAGAGTATATTTCGAATTGGTTTTAAAGTGAAATTATAAAATATTTTTACCATTAAATCCAATAGTGGTCGTTGGAATCAATTTCACTTTGAAATCAGACTTAAACTAGTGTCAATCTTTTGATACTTATTGTTTCATAAAACACGCTATTTGTCATGACAGCGGGAATTAATTATTAAATTAATTAATGTGACTTATATGTTTTGAATTTTGTAAAACAGACTTCATTTTTGAATTCAGAATATCAAATATAGCTTAGGGTGAATTTTTGGGATTTTTCTGAAAAACATCAATTTTTGATGAATAGTAAAACCACTAAGTGGTACTTATAAAAACTGATTTTCCGTTTAAATGAAATTTTGCCATCATTGTGTTTTGATTTTCAAAAATCCGACATACATGGTTGTCATTAAGAAGTAAAATGTGGTTCAATGAGATTAAAATAATTTTTTGGTGAATAGTAACTTATTAAGTTTTTAATCGCGATTAGTGGTAATTAGTGTGGTTTAAGGTAAAAATAATGCTTTAATAAAATGAGATGAGCTTGACACATGTCTTACCCTCATTGGTTGTATCATGGCCGACCAAGACAAGCCATGGGTCAACTTGGGGACCCCATGGATCCACTTTGGTTGGGAAATGACATAAATAACATTTTATTTAATGTAAAAGTAAAATTGACACAAATATGATATGTTTTACTAAAACAATTTTTAAGTGAGGATATACAAGCCATATTTTTTATTATAAATATTAATTGGAAAGCTAAAAAGATTTACTACATCATAGTATTTTTTTATAATTTTTATACATTAAATAAATTAAATTATTTATGACATAATAATGATGCAGTGATGACATCATTATTTGACGATTTAAATAAAATGGAAAGATAGTGTAAAATATATGAACTACACATGTCCAAAACTTATTGTATGAGTGGATTTCGAATCCTTATCACCTTATCCACGAATTATATCAATTTGGGACCTTTTGAAACCGAAACACATTTTCAAATAAAGTAATATTTCCTTACTTTCCAAAAGTGCCCCTCCTCTCCTCTTATAAAAGGCCCCCACCTCTACCTCATTTAACACACTCCTCAAGCCTTTGGCTCGGCCAAAACCTGCCAATTTACTCTCTCCACATCCCTATCCTCAACCTAGAGGATTCTCTTTGGGCAGAATCCTTTCAAAGGAAGCCTTTAGGCTCAAATAAAAAGGAGTTACACTTTTAAAGGTAATTCACTCTCTCATGTTCGTTTGTTTTATTTTGCTTCTCCAACCCCATAAACTCTTTTTATTTACTTATTTTGTAACAACACAAGTATCTTAAATATACTAGGATGTTTTTATAAGATTTATTCGAGCTACACTCTCACACAACTACATCAAATGGTTAAAGAACATACGGTTTCCGTGGATGGTGAAATTCTGCCTCCCGAAACGATGATTGTTCAATACTCATTTAACACCTTCAAAGGTGGCCATTATGATGTCACTATTTTTATATATGATATATAATATGTTTATGTTTTATTTACACTTCTGTATTTTTCATTTTTGTCTTACCTTTATGGCTTCCATTATGGGTATACGCGATATCTTCATTTAAGGAAGTGCGGACTACCACCCCTCAAAGTGATTTGATTTGTTAAATACCATATGTGGGACGTATAAATGATGGAACTATGATATTATATATGATATTATACTGTAATTATAATATACCTTTATATCATTATTATTCCATTCTATAAAATATGAAATAGAAATGAAAGTAGCGTTCATGCGTACGTATGGCTTACCGTCTCCATGAACGGTGCATTTCATTTCTTACCTCTAAATGATTATGTAATGTTATAAATGCATGCATGTACTAGATATATATGACATATATGATATCCAAATCATGAATATTATTCTGTATATAATAAAAATTTGACCACACGAACAACATGTAATGGTAAGAAGTCCACTTTCGACTTAAGAACCAAATATCGAAAAAACAAACATTATTAACTTAAATGTTTACATAATGTTTATAACATGGAAATAAGTGATCTAATAGGAATAATGAACTAGATAAAGGTTCTTAATAAAGTGGAAATTAACTCAAGTTTATTATTCAGGACGTTAAAGAACGATCGAGTCAAGTCGGACCCGAGGTAAGGGATCTTACTCCTCTCTTTCTTTTTACGTACACTCTTTTATGTCATTCCTTTTAAAGCTCATCTTTCTTGTTATTGGGATGATCTTTTATATTAATACTACTGTAATTTTTATGTTCATGTGATGAGAGACCCTATTCTCTCTCATAAATCTATTTTTGAAGTTTTGATTGGCGCCGTTAGGCTGCCGAACTTTCGTAAGAGATCTAACTTCTCTCTTTCTTTTTAAGTACTCTCCTTTATGTCACTTCTTTTAAGCTCCTATTTGTAATGTTGGGGGATGTTATTTTATATTCCTCTTGCTGTAAATTATATTGTAATGTGATAAGATACCCTATTTGATCTCATCAATCCATATTCGGAAGTTTTATGTGGCGCCGTTAGGCTGCCGAGTTTTCGTGAGGGATTTTTCATCTCACTTTTTTTCCCGTGAGATTTATGCTACATTTGCCACAAATTCCATTGAGTGGTGTATGTACTGCCCATTATTCTACTCTTTGTGTAATATAATTTCGTTTATTAGTATTTACATCAATGACCTATTGTCTTTCTTTCATGGGGTGTATGTTTTGAAAGATACCCAAGTCGGTAAGGGAACCTTTCACCCTTTTCTTTTTTAAAAGACTTATTTTATTGGGTCTTTTAATTTACATATTTTTATGTTGGGATATGTTCTCATACATCCTTATTGATGTAAATTTTATGTCCAAGTGATGAGATACAGTTTTTATCTCTCATCAACTCATTTTGATGTGATGCCGTTAGGCTGTCAAGGGAACTTTTTAACCCAATTTCGATTTCTTTGGGTTCAACTTGTAGTCATTGAATATGTCATCCATTGAATATGTGTGAATGAACTTTTATTGTTTTACACTTAATATCCAATTATATTGGCTGTATATATATTTGTCACACATATTTTTTGATATTTATTTGTCCTTAATTTAAGGATACCTTCTTTATAAGGGATTTCATCACATTTGACATTTCTATTGAGGGCTCATTATTGTTATGCACCAATTCACTCTTATATGGTGTATATACTATCCTTTGGAGTATTATATCATGAATCCTTTTATTCTCATGATATTATAAAATTCTGACTAAATGTTATTCCTCGATTATTTTATTCATGTGTCTCTAATTTTGGTAAAACCCCTTTAACCAAAATATCGTTTTAAATGTTTTAATTATTTGTTCTAATTAATATCCATGTTTTCAAAATGGTTTTAAGGATTTATTTATATGGATATTAATGTTTTATAATGTTAAAAGCCTCAAGGTGGTATGGGACTCTTTAAATTCAAAAATCTCTTTATTAAATGTTTTAAATGGTTTTGGAAATGGTTTCTTTTTGAATGGATTCATTATTTCAATATCCTAAAATGTTATATTGTGATTGAAATGTGGAAATGTTATGTTTCCTTTATTCATGTTTATGTGATACGATTATGTTATGGTTCTTGGGCATTGTTATGAAGAACGGGTGGTTCCGTGATAAACTAAGGGCGGGTGAGCCCGATATAGCTCTCCAATGCATTGGGTAACGCGAAGGAGTGAAACGTTAAGGTTTCTCCGAAGAGATTTAGGGAATATACTGTGATGGGTATTCCAAACGTAACCAAGAGGGTTACTCCCTACGTAAGAATGTTATAAATGCCTCAAGTTACCTTTATGTCTTATGTTTTCTATGATTTATTCATGATTTGATATGCCTATGTTTTATGGGTAAAGAATGATTTCATTCTTATGTATTTATGAACTCATGTTTCCTTTCCATATTTTTATAACCCTTACTGAGCTTTTTATGCTCATCCCAAGTTTTTGAAATGTTTTTCACAGGTCAAGGGAAAGGTACATGATGTGATGATAGTGTCAAGGATGTGTCAAGAAAGAATCTGTGTTTTATTTTAAATAGGTTTCCGTTGATGGGAAGAATGAATATTGTCTTTTATGTAACCACTTTGTTTAAATGTGGAATGTAATGCAAGTTTCATGATCTAATTCTCTAAAACTCTAAACCTGAAAAGATCCTCAATGTGTAATCTTGTAATAACTCATGATTAAGTAAGGTTTAAGGCTGGGGGCCTTATAATTAATATTTAGTTAATAACATTTATGAAAGTTTAATCTATTATTATGAATATAGAAGTTAGGTGAATATGGAAAATGAATTACATCAGTTTGTGAAGCAGTAGTTCGTCGTAAGTAAGAACGATGGTTTCATTTCACATTTGATAGAAGGGGAGATATATTTATGGTATTTGATTTACATAATAACATCTTATTATATGATATATAATTATATAATGATATCATCATGGTTTAATAATATTTTAAATAGGTGGAAGAAGAAAACTATTTAAAAATTATTGGTTATGAATGATACCTCTTCTTCAAACCAGATCATTAGGATTATACCTAATGAATCTATATAGTGGAATTTTAATCAGATCAAGGACTATTAATCATATAAAAGATAGTAATGAAAGAATTTTGGTATATATTTGCTCAACCAGAAGGACTTATATGTGTTGAAAAGAGAGGATATAAGGTTGATAATTAAAAGTGATAGTGGTGATACATTTGTAAATACCCTATATTATTCAATAACGAGGACTCACACTTAATACAAGTGACTCAAATATTTATAAATAATAGATTTGAGGGGTGATATGTTCAATCCACACCATCTCCCGATACAGAATCCTTGATATGTGTAACTTTTGGTGACATTTAGGATTCCAACTATCAATTTTTAAGAGGTTGTGTTATTACCCATTTGTAAGATATAGATTTAAATAAATGAAACGCATAAATTTTTACCATTTAATGACCAAGATAAATTTAGAGGGTGAAATTCCTTTTAAGGGGGGTTGGATGTAACGTCCTTATATTTAATGAAATATATTCATTCAAATTTATTTAAATTTCATAATATATTTAATAACACAAAATTCATAGTTTATATCACATCAAATGAAACAACAATTATATCTTATATTGTACAACACATCGAGTTCTTTTGGTGACATATGTTACAAACATGCCCGAGTCTTACCAAGCAATGATATACTATTAATATTATTTTTTTAAATGATAGTTATCACTTATACATTGGAAAGGTAGGAATAAATGAGTTTACCTGAATTATAAAGTTATATTTTAAAAATACTTACACATTTTATGTATTTGATACCAATAAAATAGAAATTAAAATAATGACCAATTTAATATAATAGACTTGTATTTATGAAAAACTATTTTTATGACCAGAATGGAATTTTATCTTAATAAATAAAAATAATAATTATTAGTGATATATGCTGATGAAATTAATATTTTATATATTTGACAAAAAATTTGAAATTTATTCAATGTGATTTATATTTTTATGTTAATAATAAGTCTAATTTTAATCATAAAAGATTTTTATTTTCAAATGGCAGGTTTAACGCCTTTTAAGGGGACACAGATTTTAAAACGAAATTTTGTCAATTTTATAATTTTTATAATAAAAACACAACTTATTTTTTAAAATAAGAATATAATAATTTACATTCGGTGAATTTTTTATATTTTTCTGATATTATTCATGTTTTGATGAATAGTGAAAATACTGAAATTTAATTGAAAATTTCTTTTTCCTTTAATTTATTTATAAAGATAAAATATATTTTTAATTGGTTTTAATGTATAATTTATTAATATTTTCATATATTAATCCAATTTATTTTTTTGGGATCATTTTTATAAATACATAATATATAAAAACATTGAAAACATTTTACCATATTAACTTTAAATCCCCTCTTTGTCATCCCATTAGTGAAAAAACACTTAAAATTTATTTATGTCACTTATATGGTTGGGATTTTGTAAAATGTTTTACATATTTTGAATAATAAAATTTATAATGTATAATATTTTCAAATTATATTTTTATAATAAAAATAGTGAAATTAATAAAAAATAATTATAGTTATAAAGGTTAAAATGTGTTTATAATATGGAAAAGCAATATTTGTATGTGAAAAAATGACCATGAAACATGTAAAAAACATTTTTCTATCCATTTTTATACCATGTTATTCATTTTCATTAAAAGTGGATCAATATTGGAGAATCATTTTGTAAGGTAGACTAATCAATATTGTTTTCCTTTTTATATTTATACAAATTCTTCTCCTCCGCCACTATAAAAAAGAACTCAACTTCCCCTTTATTATAACCTCTAAATCCAATTAAATGACATAAAACCTAACCAAATAGATTTTAAAAATCAATAAACTAATCATATTATGCTAAATGTGCAGATACATCCGAACAAGTAATCCCTTTTGTGGAATCCAAAAGGGGTTACCCGAAAATAGGTAACATTATTTAACCTCCCTTTTGTTTTATTTATTTCTCCACCTATTCAATTATTATTATTAATTGATTAAATAGTAAAATCATTATACTAAATATATATATATAGATCTTTTTATTTTAATATTTCTACCTATATCAACACAGACTTCCATCAAATGGTTAATTAAAATACCGTTCGTGGGTTTGGGAGATTACCTCCTCGTGAAACAATGTCATTCATTTTTATTTTAAAAAATATCAATGATGAGAATTATGATTAAAATATTTTTTAATATGATATATGTGATATTTATATTTTAATCATACTTATGGAATTTTCATATGAAATAAAACATTATTAGTTCAAAATCTTTGGAATACGATTACGTCGTTTGTGGACATGTGTACCACCGCCTCCTCAAAGTGATATTATTTATTCACACATTACATTGAATTTATTAAAAATGAATTTAATAAAAATATATTTTATAAATAACATATATATTATATTCATAAAATAATTTCCTTTTTAGAAATACAACATTTTATTTTCTTTTCTAAATTTTCATGCACTAAAAAAGTGATATCGTCGTTCATGGACATTTGGAAAATCACCTCTTTAGAGAAATGTTTCCTTTTATATCACATGAATTATATATAAAATTAAATATGATTAAATAATATGATATTTTAGATATAATTATATTTATTTAATGATAAATGTCACTTACCTCCATGAATGTTTCATTTGTTAAGTTGGTATAGCCATATTTTATTATTACTATTAAAGGTATAACTTCCAAATAAATAAGATAATTATATCATGATTACTATTATGGATATGTTTAGATAGTGATCACATTGATGATATTAGACCTACCAATGATTTTTTGACACATAAAACAAATATGGTAAAAACACATGATGTAAACATAATTGTTTTGGTTGTTGTATACCAAACTGTAATAAGTGAAATAAAATCTAGATTTTAAATTCAAAATTGTTATTATGAAATAAAATAATCAACAAATTTTTATTATTCAGGAAGATAAAATCACATGTAATATTTTAGACTCATGAAATGAGATGTTGTCTAAATATCCATTGATTGAGGCATATATTGATGTTTTACATTACTAATGTAATAAGAGGTTCTTATAAAACCAATTTAAAATAAAATAATAAAATGTTATGTATTCATATTTTATATAAATGTTTTCAAATATTATTCTATAATGGGTCTTATGATTCAATTTATTTCCATGTGGTATGCGAAACTTTGATTAAAAAATATCCTTCCATTCCACCTGGCCAATATTATAGACATTATTTTATATATTTAGTTATATAGATATTAAATGATTATAATTGAATCATTATATCTATTTTAATATTCATCTTCCTCTCCAAAACATCATGTTTTTTAAATGAAAATGAAACATATCATTTTCTTTTTTGGGTATTTAGTTATTGAATTTTTTTAAAAAACTAATTAATTTTTTTAATAAAATTAGTTTTTTAAATGAGTGAAAATGAATTATTATGAGTGAAATGTTTTCCATTTCATTCTTTTATGTTTTGTGATAATATAATGGTCTATGAAAATTAGAATGTTGTTACATGATATACCAATTATGGGTTGTTCTATGATAAACCAATAATGGGATTGTCCCTAATAACCCTCTAATGAATTGGGTATGGAAGTCATCCATATGAGTATTACATTTATAGGAGCAACATTCATATAAGTCCACCATGCAGTTATTCCATTTATAAGAGTCACAAGAATAATGATGCCCCAATATACGAATATGTTTTATCTATTATTTTTATGGGTTTTATGGTATTCTTATGATTACAAAAACAATGTATGGAATAAGATTATTTTTAAACGGAATTATTGAAAAATTATTAAGGAAAAAAATTATTAAATTATGATAATAATTCATGGATTTTAATTATTTCATTGGACTAATAGTTTTTCTTCTCTATGTACATGTGACATAATTTTTTGCACTCAACCCAGCTTTTGAAATTCTTTTAATGTGATTTAGGGATTTGTAATAGATAGGAAGGATCCATGTTTCAATTCATTGAGATTTTCCATGTAATAATTATTATTTTAATTTAAATTTTTTATATTATGGGGAAAAATTATACTAATAAGATGCATCCACTTTTGTATTTATCGACTTTTATGATCAATTAATGGAATATTTCTATGAAACTCGAAACGTAGAAAGTCCCTCAAAGTTATAAAAAATAATTTAATCTATAAGAATCATGATTATATTACATTTATGGTTGGGTCCTTATATTATGTGTGCAATTATACGAGCATATCAAAATAAAATTAAAGAAAAATATGAATTTCCATAGATCTAGGAAATCCAACACACTTAGATATATCAAAACCCGCTTCCAAATCAAAAGAAACACTAAAAACTCTTAATGTTATAGAAAACAATTAGGGATTATGATTTGAGAAGTGAAATCAGAAAACTATGTTAAATAAAAAAATTCAGAACAATAAAATCTCATTATAGAGTTAGACAACACTCCTTAAGAAATTGTGCACTAACAGTGTACAAACTATTTCCCCAAACAACCCAATTGCACAGTTGTTTGAAATGATTTGAAAAACCATTTACAATCCTAGATCGTCTTCACTTGCTCAAATTTCACAATTTCTCTTGGAATAGTCATGGATTGAGAAAACCATTCACTAACTGAAAACCTACAAAACAAACTCCTTGAATCTCTTACAATGATTTCCTGAGGAGTCCCAAAATTTTCCCTAACAATTCTCAATTATAATAAGTGTTATATAACGTTATAATATATAATTAGATGATCTTTGAATTTTCAGTGTCATCTAGGGCACATCTTCATGTACTTTTTTATGATATTAAGTACCTTTGGGTTGTGGTATGACCTATGGTTTGTTTGGATGATCTTTTTAAGAAACATTGGAAGACAAGGTTTATGCATGTTTTCCCCATAGATTGACCAAGCCGTGAACAAGCTAACATTAAAGATAGTGGAGGTTAGTATGGTTAGCTCATGGTTTTTCTTACTTTGACCCATCAAGATGTGCAGGTAGTGGAATTCTGCACGGTTGGTTGACAATTTGGCCTAACCGTGCAACATCCCAGGTAAAACCATGCGTGCAATGTAGTTTAATAGAAAATTATTTTTAAAACCCCCCGAACACCCACGAAAATTCTAGTTAAACCTTGGATCAGGATTGAAAAATTCTTGGTGATCCATGATATTTTTGGATGGATTCCAAGATGATTCAAACATTATTCCTCTAGATCGAAATCCGAGATTGAATATCTTCTCTTTTCCCAGTATGTGAATTTCATCATGTTGCTTCACCCATTCATTCCTCCATCTTTACTTGATATTTTCATGGATGATATTCACCATTTCCATTGATTTAAACCTATGAGTTGTGATCTAGATATAGTATTGTGGATCTAGATCTATATTTTCAAGATCATGATGTCTTTGACCATAATTTTGGTTTAGTGATTTAGATACGGTTCTTGATCGATGTTGTTGTGTTGCATGGATTTTGGGGATTTTAGTTGGTTATGAATCTATCAAAAAACCAATGTAGGTGGTCTAAATGAAACTCCCATATTCATGGTTTTGATATGTTAAAGTGGTTTTGTGATTTTATAGATTCCATTAATAATTTAATTCTTAAATATTAGTAATTAGTAATGTGGAATAGACATGTGATTTTCCATGGTAATTAATTGATAATTGAATCATAGTAAATAAAAGGGGGGTTTCCAAAATAGTTATTTTTCTAGAGATTAGTTATGTATTGATATATTGTAATTGAGATAAAGATTTTATTGGGAATAAATTATTAATTAAGGGAAATTTATTATGAAATGTTGTTTGGATATGAACGATATTTAATTGTGAGAATTATTTATGTGACATGATTTTGATCAAATATAATTAAATGTGAGAATTAATTATGATAGGTTGATATTTTATATGGATAATTAATTGTGAATAATTAATTATTAAAGGATATTAATGATGATTGATTAATTAATTGATGAATTAATTAATAGGTTATGTGATTAGTTAAATGTTTTGATATATAATGGCCTTTGAAATGTTTAACAAATCATTGGATTAGTAACAGAATAATCTGGAAAATTCATGTAATTTATAGAATTACTAAATGGATGATATTTTTTGGTGCTAGTCATAGAGTTCAAGGCCGATTAGAATTTGGGACTTGGACATGGGGTTCCTCCCCAATAGTCATACAAGCATGAGGTAATGGGGATCAAGGAATGATTTACTACATCAAATGTAATAAGGAGTGATAGGAATAGAAACCTATACTAATTATATTTGGGGTATCTGACATGGTTCTCAAAACCAAATTAATGATGATTCAAATGGGAAAATTGAAATGAAACTGGGCCTAATTTCATGACTAAAGATTAAATAACAATTTGATAAATATTTAACTATGAATTGTATTTTATTGATTCATAAAACATCATACACAATATTTTGACAAGACTCATTTTAGACACTCTTGGTGGTGGACTAATGAGTTCTACTCATGTCCTATTCTGGCCATCTGATCGCCAACCGAGTAGACATTGTTGTTTCAGGATAGGGTATGGGAAAGGCCCTGGTATAGGTTGTTGAATGGGATTAGAGCATGGGAGAGGGAACCAGATGTCGTTTGGGACCCTCATGTGAGTCATTTTGTCTTTACTTTTAGTTGCATCATATACACTTGATACTTTCATTAACATATCATGTTTTACCTTTTAGTTTAGTATTGTATTTTTTTGTTTCGACTGTCATATTTCATGGTGTTGTTCTTGTTATTTATACACTTCCACACTTGGTTATTGTTGTTTACATCTGTTGATTTCTTATTCTAATAAATGTGGGTATAATCTCCACATGAAAAACATAATAGAACCTCGTGGCTAGTCGGATCCCTCTAGCATATGGCGAGGCGCGCTTGAGGGCATGTGGCCAATCGACTTAGGGCAGAATTCATTGACACCCAGGATTGGACATCACAGAGTGGTATCAAAGGAGTTTTCATTTCGTTCTTATTCTTTTGTCAAAAATTTTTGGGAAAGGTATATATGATAATATTAAGAGTTGAGGCTTGGTAATGAGATTGTTCATGGGAGTTATAAATCCATGTATGGGGGGAAATCTAAGTACTCAAGGTGGTATTTTTGTGATTTTTGTTTTTATTATAGTTGGATATTATTTGACCTTGGGTGATGTACTTATGGTGCAATGTAATATTAATTTTGAATGATTTTGAATTTTGATTTGTGGAATAAAGAAGAACAATAACTGAGGCTACATGCATCATTCTAGGAACATATGTTTTTTTTCACATGACTCAATCTAGGAACTCACATGAAAATGATTTATGGGTGTATTGTTGAACTTGAACTATTTTTCAATATTGTAAGATTTAAATAATGATGAAAAATGAGAATGCATGGGTGTCTAATGAGAACCATGGGGAATGAAATGGTTATGATTATTAAATTAATTTTCAAATAAAAATTTTGTGATAATGTGATTAATTAATTGTTTAATTAATTAATGAGAATGTTTGTACCCTTGTTATCCAATAACAAGGATTAGGATGGTTAAGGGTAGTGATAACACCTTAGTGTTAACCGTGGGGCTAGAAAAAAGGGTAAATGAACCCATTAAAACATGTCTTATTAGTTTCACCTCGTACATGAATTTATTTAAGGTTGCATAATGAGACCTAAGACGTGTATTTTGCATTGTAGATATATGACTCAATGACACTTTTTAAGAGAGATACTGAGGGGTACAACCCGGACTGAACTTTTGGACAGGGATAATGATGCACCATAGGTGCAAGCTGATAAAGAAGGGGAACAATTTTGAGAGAATGTTTCTCACTTCATACAATTTATGGAGAGTGATCCATGGTGGATTCTGATTAGAATGTCTAATTTAACAAGGGAGTTCTACATGCATCACCCTCCAACATTAACTAAAGATGGTGGACTTGAGGGAGATGAGTTTTGGATTGAATCCATAGTGACAATACATGAACATTTGGATAATTTGTCTTGGAGGAGTGTCAATTTGGAATCATATATGCTATGGGGTTCAGCGAAGTGTTGGTGGGACACTCATGTATGATTTGGATAGACTGAAGATATGTTATAGATGGAAATTCAGAAGAAGTGCTTGGAAAACATCTACCCAGAGATGTTGATGCAAGATAAGGACTCAGGGTTTATGTATCTAACCCAAGAAAGCATGTCCATGATGGATTACACTGAACATTTCCCAGATTTATATCATTTTTATCTAGTTTTTGTTGTAGATGAGTCTTCATCAGAAAAATTATTTGAGGATGGAATGAGGTGTAAAATTGTGTCATAGGTAAAAATATTTATACTGAATATGTTTTCCCATGTGGTTAATCCGACTCTCATTTCCAAGGGGGACCTAAATAAGGATTCCAACACTAGACCGATCAATGGATGATCAATGAGCATGCCTTCTATGAGAAGGAAGTGATGTAACGAAAATCATAGTCAGGAAAGTGGAAAAAAAAGTATATAGACAAGAGAAATAATATCACCAGATCTTACCTATGTGCTTTTCCACCTGTGCGGTAGCTAGTGTCACTATCGTACACATTGTACTTGACCACCAGTGGAGTGAGATTTTTTGTGGAATGAAGTATCACTGATATAGGTTTTGTTGGAAGTAGTACGAAGATGATGTTGAGGGAGAAGCATCTCAGAGTCAGAGTGTGGGAAGGGGGTTTTCTACACGATATGGTTTTGGCAACTGAAGCTCTACGGGAAGAGATAGTATAGGTAGTGGACATGATGCTTTAGGGTATGAGTGCTCATTTTAGTAGAGTGGTTATACTCAAGGAAGTCATCCAACACCACCTAGAAGAGGGGTAGGATAGTTCCATGCATTGCAGCCTACACTTGTGGACTGTGAGGAAGGTCCATCGATAGTGATAGGTACTATTCTAGTTTCTTTTACTTTAGATATTATATTGATTGAAAATGGTTCCTCTCATTACATTATATATATAAATCATGTAAATGGCATGGCATGTAGGAGAAGTCTGTAAGAGGGACGATGAATATCGATAAACCATTGGGATCACAAACAAGGGATATATGTTTATGAAAGGAATGTTCCCTAGAGATATAATAATATCGTTTCATTTCAGATATCAATGTCCCTGATATAATGGGCTTTGACCTAATTACGTGTATGGACTGGCTAGTTTCATATTGACCCCACATATATTTTTACCATAGGAGAGTGACCATTGTATCTTCTAAGGGTTACCAGTATGTTCATTATGGAGAATAGGATATCCAAGCTGGCCATGCTCGGACAATTACATAGCAATTGGGAGAGTTCACACCCTATGTTGAAAGTATTTTCATAGATGATAGGTCTGGTAGGAATGATGTCCTTCCACCAGATGTAGAACTATTTTAGAATGTATTTCATGAATACTTTTCAGGGTTTCCACCTGAGAGAGGTGTGTAATTCACTATTGAGCTCATGTCGGGGGTTGAGTCAGTATTTATTCTACCATACTAAATAGAACCAGTAGAGCATCAAGATCTCAAAATGATTTTAGAGGAGTTGGAGGATAAAGGGATTATCCATCCATGTATGACTCCTTGGGGATCACCTTTTTTAGTTTGAAAATAATGCTGATAGGAGATTAAACTTTTGTGTCAATTAATGGATGTTAAATAAAATGACTATGAAGAATCGATATCCTCTTATATGTATTGATGATCTATTTGACCAGATGAAGGGTGCTTGTGTGTTCTCAAAGATCTATATGAGATTAGGGTATCATCAGGTGAGATATCAGACCGCTGATATACCATGAACTAATTTTAGATGCAGGTATGGACTTTACAAGATTATGGTAATGTTGTTTGAGTTTACAAATGCTCTAGCAGTATTTATGGCATTGGTGAACATGATATATCATCTGTACATAGGTCATTTTGAGGTGGTGTTTGTGGAATAAGTCTAGGTGTACTCTAAAACTCATGAAGATCATTCCCAACGTCTTGAAATCATCCTGGGTACACTGAGGGAACATCTTCATATCAATCTAAATGTGACTGTTGGATTGATAGGGTACACTTTTTGGGGGATATCATATCAGAAGATGGTGTGGATGTGGACCCAAAAAAATGAAGGTAGTGATAATTTGGGAGAATACACAAATTTATTTTGATATCCAACTATTTTTGGAATTATTTTCTTAATACAGGAGGTACATCCAGTAGTTTTCTTGGTTGGCAGCACAACTTACTGTTTTGAAAAATCAATGGATAATGTTCGATTGGATAAAATCATGTGATAATGATTTCCATGAATTAAATAATCACTTGATATCGACACCAATTTTTATCTTATATGATTCAGGTGATTAGTAAAAGGGGTGTTATGATGCTTTTGGGATCATACTTGGACTTGTGTAGATACAAGGGGATCGAGTCGTTGTTTACAGGTCTCAGCAGTTGAGGCCACATGAACGAAATTACCCTATGCATGAACTTGAGTTATAAGAAATAGTTTATGATCATAAGTGTTGGAGACATTATATTTTAGGTGAAAATTTTACTGTTTTTACGTATCACAGAAGCTTGAAGAATATCTTTACATTGCACGACATGAATCTTTGACAGTAAAGATGGGTAGAATATTTGCAATCCTTTTATTTTAAACTGACATATACACCGAGAAAGGGGAATAGTGTGGATAATTCCTAGAGTAAGAAAACACAGACTCAGTTGGTATATGTGTCATGTTTAGAGTGGAAGATGGTGACTTTGCTAGCCGAAAAGCATGTGTCAGTTTAGGAGAGTCAGGATATGATGACTCTGGTTTTGGTATAAATGGAGTCTAAACTCTTGAGATGGATTTGGGCCAGGATGTATGAGGATCCAAAGTTTTTATCCTTAAGGAAAAGTCATAGATATTGGAGACACCTTTAGAATTTATAATAGATTTGTCTGAGATAATATTTGAAAAAAATCAGGTTCTTATGCCTACATGTATGCGATCAGAACTCAAGAATGAATCTCATGCATCAATGTGGGAAGTAAATACTGGGGTTAACAAAAATTTTCATGACCTAAAATGTCAATTATGGTTGTTAGGCATAAAAAAGGACATAACAAGGAATTTAAGAGGTTGTTACACATATCAGTATGTGAAGGGAGAGAATCAACCTCCTAGAGTCATATTGCAGCCATTACCCATTTTGAAATAGAAGTGGGATGACTTGAATATGGATTTCATTGTAGGATTTCCAAAGACACTTAAGAAGAATGATGCTATTTTGGGAAAATGTGTATTGACTAAATATGTTAGAACACTTTTTTTCAATTAGGTTAAACTATATATTAAAACTGTTGAAAGAACTATATGTATGAGAGATAGTTTATTTTCATGGGGTGCCATAGAATATAGTTTCAGCTTGATATTCGTGGTTTACATCATAGTTATAGTAAGGGTTATAGAAGGCATCTGGTATATAGATTCTATTAGGTACATCCTTCTACCCACCAATAGATGGGAAGTCGGATTGTACCATTAAGGTGGTAGAGGATATGATATGAGCATGAGTGCTTGACTTTGGTGGTTCTTGGGTGAAGAACTTGGATTTATTGGAGTTCACCTATAAAAAATGTTATTAGGAAACTATATAGATAGAACAATATGATGAAAATTATAGAATACATTGAAGATCACCACTATATTCGTTAGGGGAGGGTGAGTCAGAGCTGTTGGGATCGAGTCTCATTCACTAGACATAAGAGGAAGTATTGTTTATTTTAAAATGTATGGCTATAGCTCAGAGTTGGCAGAAGTTGTATGCTGATAGAAAAAGATGACCCCCAGACTTTACAAAGTATGATCATGTATTCTTTCGGGTATTTCCTAGATTATTTTAGCATAGTATACAGAGGCAGGGCATATTGGTGCATAGGTTTGTAGGACCGTTTGAGGTGCTAGAGAGAATCAGGTTAGCGGCATACCAATTAGAACTTCCGTATATATTTAGCACTATGAATGATGTTTTCAATGTGTCATAACTATGGTTTCATCAAAACTATCCTTATAATGTGATTTATGTCGATGTGGTTGACCTTAAGATAAATGCGTACATTGAGAAGCATCTGATACGTGTTTTAGGTCACAATGAGAAAGTATTATGGGGAACGACTTTGTCATTAGTTCATGTGTTTTGGAAACACAGAAGTGTACAAGAGGAATTGTGTGAACATGAATTGGAAATGAGGGCTAAATGGCCAAATCGTTTTGTCTCGAAAACATATTGAAGTTTTAGAGTTCATCTTGAGGATGATTTGTAATAAGGTGGGGAGATTGTAAGATCCTGACATATTCTAGAGTCATCTCGGGCACTTCTTTAGGTACATGTTATGTTATTACCTATGTTTGGGTTAGGGTATAACCTGGGGTGTGTTTGGGAGAATTTTTTAAGGAACATAGGATGATAGGGGTAGTACACAGTTTGTGCATGGAATGGAAAAACCGTGTGGAATCTAACATTGTGGAAAATGGATGTATGAATGGTAGGCATATGGTTTTCCTAACTATGCACCATTGAGTCGTACGGGTAGTGAAAGAGTTCATTTTTTCCCATGGTTTGGACAACCATGAAAACTCCCAAGTAAAACCATGTGGGTGGAGCAGTTTAATCATAAAATTGGTTTTAAAATGACCCAAACCCACGAAACCTCTCTATTCCAACCTAGGAATGGGCTTGAAAATTTATGGGTGATCCCAGAGCCTTCTATAGGTATTCCAAGGTGATTTGAACTTCATTTTTTGAGATTGAAATCCTCGATTAATGATCCTCCCTCTTCCCAGTATGTGGATTTCATCTTGTTTCTTCTCACTTTCATTCACTTATCTTCCGTTATCAATTTCCTGGAAGATCATCACCATTTACATGGATCTAATCCTACAAGTTGATATCTATATCAAGGATTGAGGATTTTGATCTATATTTTTATGATCGTTATCCCTTTGATATTAATTTTTGTTAAGGGAGTTAGATCTTGATCTAGATCGACATCGTTGTAGTGCTCAAATTTTGGGGATTTACATTGGTCAAGCATCTTTTAACAAACTGAGGTAGGTGGTCTAAATAAAACTCCCCTAGTTATTTTTTTGATATGTGAATGTGAGTTTATGATTTTATAGCATCCCGTGATAATTGAATTTTTAAATTGGTGTAATTAAGAATGTGGAATTGACATGTGATTTTCCTTAGGGATAAATTGGTAATTGAATCATAGAAAAATGATGGTGGGTTTCCGAAATAGATATTTTTTAGAGAATGATTATCGGTTGAGATATTGTAATTGAGATATATAATTGATTGTGATAAGATAATTAATTGGGGTAGATTAATTATGACATGATGTTAGCTATAAAATATAATTAATTGTGAGATTTAATTATATTCCATGATGTTGATCAAAAATAAATAATTGTGACAATTAATTATAGAATGTTGATATTTTATATGAATAATTAATTGTGAAGAAATAATTACCAAATGATAATTTTTTTATTGATTAATTAATTGATGAATTAATGAATGTCTTATGTTCTTGGATAATTATAGAGTTAACTAATGTAATTTTAAATGTTTATCTAATCGTTGGATTAGAAAAGTAATAATGTGGAAAAGTCTTGTGAATTAATGAATTATTAAATGGTGAGATTGTTTTGGAGCTAGACATGGAATTATAGGTTATCTAGAAGTTGGGACTTGGACTTGGAGTTCCACCCCAATAGATATAAAATAATGAGATAATTGGGTTCTAGGCATGAATACCTACACAAAATGAGATATGGACTAATAGTTACGGAAACCAATGCTAAAGAGATGTGGGGTGTTTGACATTGTACTCAACACCAAATGAATGATAAAAATGAATGATGATTCAAATGGGAAACTTGAATTGAAACAGGGCCTAATGTGACGATTAAAGATTAAATGACAATGTGGTAGCTAAATAACTATGCATTGTATTTTATTTATTCATAAAATTTAATATAATATATTTTGACAGGATATGTTTTAGAAACTGTTGGTGGTGGCATAATGAGTTGTACACACCCCCTATTTTGGTTTCCTGATCAGCACCCATGTGGACTTTTTTTGAAGGACATGATAAGGTCACAGCCTTGGGATTGGTTGCTTTTTGGGATTGGAGCATGGGAGAGGGAATCAAACATGGATCGAGACCCTCTTGGGAGTAATTGGGTCTTTACATTTAGTTGCATTGTAGACACTTGACACTTTCATTACAATAGCATGTTTTACCTTTCCGTTGAGTATTGTATTTTCGGGTTTTGACTTTCAAATTTTAGTGTTTTGTTCTAGTTATTTATACTCTTCTACACTTGGTTATTGTTTTCTGATTCCATTGGTGTTTTATTATGATAAAAGAGGGTAGTTTGTCCCCAATAACGAATTACCAATCCCTCAATTCTAGTCGGCACCCTCTGGAATATTGAGAGGTGCATTTGAAGGAATGTGTACAACTGTCACGGGGAACCATTCAATAGAACACAGGTCAAGACATCACAATAATAAATAGGTATGGTACCTAACACCTGATGAAACATTTCTCATAATATTGTTAAATTTCTATTTCTCCTCATAAATGATGATACTATTGAATTATTTATATGAAAAGTAAGTTATAATAACATGAATCATAAAACCCATCATGTTTCAAGAAAACATGTAACCTTGATTTTATGAATTTCACTTTTTTCTTACAGCAACATTTCTATTTTCGTATTATTTCTTTTCATGATAGATCATCCTTTTTCTAATTATTAATAAAATTGATTCAAAAAAATTAAAATACCTCTAAATCATTTCCTTCATTAATAAATCATTCTTTAGGATGTTTTTAAAAATTTTCCATGTTGTTTCAAAAACCACAACCCAAAAAATTAAATACTCAACTTGAATGATTTTTTCTAAAATATCGATTTTATATTATACTCATTCATTACCAATCCCACCTATAATCAAATCATCAATACATTAATTAATTACTAAATAAATAATACATAAATATTTATATTACAATAATATATTTTTACAATATGTTTTTAATATATATAGAATATCTCTCCTTTTTAATAGAAGTTCCACTAATGGACTATTTATTCACATGTGTGAAAATTTTCAATTCAATACATATCACCACTTTGATGGATGGTTAGTTATAAATATGTAAATTGAATAAATAATAACTTTTATGTCATTTTTGTTTAATTAGAAAATATTACTCATAGATAAATAGAAATACTACAAAACCATATAATTGAAATTGAAAAATAAATAATATAAACAAGAATATAAGGAAACCATTTTATCTTCAATGATTTATAAATAATCAAATTACAATGAAAAGGATTGATCATGAATTTTATAAATATTTTTAATATAAACATTAATTAATTTGTTTAGATTTATTAATTTTTTTATAAATTTGTTTAATGTAACATCCTATAAATACTAATACATTAATGTTATGATAAAATTTTATATAAGAAAAAATGAATTAAAATAAAAAATGATTCAATTAAAATATTCATATATTAATGTTGAATAATTATTTATTAGTATTAATAGATGAAACTATACAATATAGTATAAGCTAAGTGGAAGAATCATATAGTATAATCCTTCCTTATGTGGCTCATTTTTTAGAGTTTTGGTAGAATATAGCTCCACACCAGTTTTCCCTCGACCAAGCCCAAGATAAACATCACAAAGTGTTGTATGAGAGAAATATTTTCTAATAAAATTTTATATTTATGGAGGTTAATATAATATTCATTCATGATTAGTCTCCATCCATGAATAAAACAATTACTTATCTTATGTTTATTTCATATGTGGAGATCTTTTAAATTTTATTGACTAAAATAAACGTTGATATAATCGTGTAATTATAAATGTAATAGATTATATAGATATAGAATATATATTATTATTCATTTAAAATTTATAATTTTAAATAATTTTATTTTAATACAAATTTATTGATAATATTCAATCATTGTATCCAAATAAATGATAAATTTATTTTAATATGTAAAAATGTATTTTTTTTTTAAAATATTATGATGAATATATATTTTATTCCCTGAAAAAAAAATATTAATGGTTTAACATGTAATTTTAAAAAATATATTTAATTCATGAAATTAATTAACAAACATTTCAGTAGTAATTAATTAGATATAATAATGAGAAAGGTTAAGATAAAGAAAATTATTTTTCATCAAAAAAAGTTTTTTCTATAATGGTTTTTTAATTTAAATGTTTTTTGTCAGAATGTGAATTTGATTAGATAGTGTCCAAATTTTCTATCATAATGTTGAATTTTTTTAGAAAGGGTCTTCGTAATTTTTTTAAAAATATTAACAAAAATGGAAAATAATTAAACAAGTTTAAAAATGGATAAATAACAATAAATTATGTCTTCAATTTTATTAAATGGACATAGAAAAGTAAAAAAAATAGATAAAAATTATTAGTTACTATTTTGAGGAAAACATTTCTTACTAAAAAATCATTTCTTAACTCAACTAACTCTCATGTGATTCTGTCATTACCATTCACCATATAGTTGTTTCCTAATAAATGAAATCCTTTTTTACTTTAAATAGAGCAAAATTCCACCATATTAAAACCACTCTATCTCATAGAAGATACCATCAAAACTTTTTAATCTTTTATCTACTATATTCCACCTCCAATTTGTAATCCCCTAGTTATAGTTAAGTCCCCCAAATCCTCTATTTCCATGATACCCAAAAATGGAGAAATAACCTCCTCAACATGATTTTTAGGCATTCCATAAACATTTTCAATAACTAATTTATTCACCCATCTTAAATTTTATTAAATATCTGTAATAAAATAAAATAAAATTATTAAAATTATTTTATAATTATATTATTATGAAATAATAACATTTGTGACTATACTCACATATAGATTTCAATATATTCTTATTTTGTATGAATTTCTACCAATATGAATGATCTTGTAAATTTTTATCGTGGGTTGATATGGAATGATAATTAATTGTAATATAAGAAAAATATTTTAAAATAAATATTGTTTTTTAGGAATTTAATATTACTTGATTACTTATTCTTGAAATATGACCTATTTTTAATCAAAAATATTCTAACATGATTTTCATTATTTACATATTCAAATAATTTAACTAAAATTCTTAGTGAATGAAATTGGAACTCCATAAATTATTTGTAGATTTATATTAATTTTTTTAATAATATATTAAAGATATACTAAGATTCAAATAAAATGGATTGACATAAAAATTAAAAGAATTGTAAAAAAAATCATGTTTACATACTTATAATGTAAAAAGACAACAATAACTAACTAGTAAATTTATATTGAATGATTATTAGTAACATTTATAAAATTTATTTGATTTTAAAATGTTTATAAAACAATTAATTATGCTTGTTACTTTTATCAAATAAAACTAAAGAGTGAATATAACAATGGGATATTCAAAATAAGTGTTTTTTCTTCCAACATTGATTTCATTTGGTCATAAATGTTCACCATGGACTGTATTATACTATGTATCTTATATTTTTCAATTTGATTACTCAAAAAAGTACTTTCCCCTGTGTTCTTGTGAATTTAAATTTTCTCATCTTGATATAACTCTTTATCTATAAAAATGTAACATTTATAATAATAATTCTCATCCTTATAAATGAATCATTTTAATCCATTTCCATATTATTTCATTAAACAAATGATTTCATTTTGTATTTTGAAACACAAATATATATTATCTGATGTGAACTTTATATTTCACATTACTGATTCCAATTTATTTTGTTTATTTTTTTAATATGTATTTCAAAATATGTATTTTAAAATATTATAAAGTATTTTCATTTCATTTTCATATCGTAAATAATAAATTAGACATTTTAAGATATAAAATTTAGGTTTTTCATGGTTCCATTATTTGGAATTATTTTATTGATATTTTTTTTATAATCATCATATTATTCCCCATATATCCATTGGATATATATCCTATATAGTTATGTTTTGTTAATAAAAATGAATATTTTATTATGATATATTCTTTTTGGGTGGATTTAATTTTGTGTCATCATATCAAATTCTTGATTTCTTGTTGGCGGATTAAAAAAATGATACAAAACCCATTTTCATTCCATGAGATTTTCATTATATGTTTTTTGATTGATTACATATGTAATGAATATATATGGATGTTATATGTTTGGTTATATATATATATATTTTATTCATTAATTAAGTTATGGTAACTCATGACATAAGTAGTTTATCCTTGGAATTATTTGTGTTTGGACTTGTTTAAAATTCTATGTGTCGACCTAATTTTTTTGTTTGTAACATTATGTGGGGAGATTTTTGTTTTTATAATTGTTCACAGTTTTATAAATTTATATAAAAATTTCATAATTCTATATTATATTCATCTGTTATACTCCATGTATCATGATTATTATCTCTTGATTCAACTCCCATAGTAAATGGTATATGTTTTATCATTCAATGTTATATTCCCTACTTTTATTAAGTATTGATAAATATTTGGAATATATGATATATTTTTCATATATTTATTAATATATTATGTTTACCTATATGATTATGATCTATCCTTTTTTGAATCATTAATAATTTATTTCTATGTTGAGACATTAAGCTCACCCATTCTTATGTTTCCCACTTCTCCAGGTTATGCAAATGAGTATAATGTATGATATATCTAAAATGGGGTTTTGTGACATTTGATTATGTATATGTTTTTAAATTATTTTAAATTAAGAATTATATAGAGAACATATACAAAGATAATAAATCATTGGGTTCTGGCCTAATGTGATTATATGTGAATGAAATATATGAATATTTATCTTGGGCAAAGTGAATTGGTATCAATTACATTATATAAATTATTTGTTTTTAGAACTGAACCCATCAGTGTAAGTTGTTGGTATCTTAGTTAGTATTAGAGAATTGTTTAGTTTTTTAGGATGATTAATGTAAAAAAACAATAGTGAATACCATATGTATAAGTCTATATATATTAAAACATCATAATTTTTTGAAACATAAAGCATGTGAGGTAAAATACCAATGACATTCCTATTTGAAAGTTATTATGTTGATATATTCCATATCCCAAATTCCCATAGGGAAGATAAATATGAAAAACATTGAATTGGTATTTACTGTCTCTTCATTATGTACACATTCAATGATCATAACTACAAAATTGTTTTTACATTGGTGAGTGATTTACTTTAGTTTGTTCACATGTTCTTTATAAACCATCATGAAGGATTTAAATTAGTGATTTTAATATATAAGGGGTCAAGTTAGAGAACTTAACAAGAAAATAATCATAGATATAATATATTCTAAACAAAATATTCATAAGTTCTGGTATACACATTATTATCATTAATGTAATCTATATTTATAGTTTTCATTTTATAAATTCATTAACTGTAGAATTATCACACCAAAAAAATTCTTCACTAAATGTAATAGACGGATCCCTGTGGAAATAAGTTTCTAATGGGTGAGATGGAATCTTTGTAGAGTGTATAGAAAAGATAGATAATGAGATAGGTATTGGAGTTAAATTCATACAGTGATGCTCAACCAACCATATCAAGAAATGAAAAATAACACAAAATATATTGTGCTCTTAAATTCCTCAAGGATAAAATCATTATCGATCCCTTTATATGTCAACGTCCTATCCCCTTCAATTATTCATCAAACCCTCAAATTTTTTATAAATGAATCACTATAATTGAGAAGTTATTTTACAACTTCAAACACTAAATCCATGGGAAGGATGTTTTATATGTATATCACATAGAAGGTGATGTTGAACAATATTATACACTCATTAACAATATTATAAAAATAAATTGGTTTTCTCTATAGAATGGGAAAATTTGATGAAAATATTATTTATTGAATGCTTACTTCATACTCATCAGATGAAAATAAAGATGGATTTCATTGAGATATAACAAAAATATGATAAATATGTGTGTACATAGGACTCTTTCTTCAAAAGAATTTTATGTTAACCAATTAATTTCATCAAAATATGATGAAAATTTATAATTTCCACATAATTTAAAAATGGAAACTATGTTCTATCATTATTATAAAGAAAATAATAAAAAAAATTACATGGAAACTCAAATGAAAAGTCACAAGTTGGAAATATTGTTCATCCCACTATATGAAAAAAATGCAGGAGGAGGTGAAAATTTAATTATATGAAATGAACAAGAATATGTTTGAGGTTTTAAAGGTGATATTTTTATAGGTATTTGAATGTGTAGTAATTATTATAATTTATTTTTGAAATAACTGTATTTATTTTAGTTTTAATGATTCAAAAGTCTGAAATTTGAGTTTGGATTATTTTATAAGTTCATTTTACGAACATTGATGTGTTCATAAGAAAGATATTTTTTATTCAAAAATAATGATATTAATATTACAAGGGATATAAATTATACAATTAAATAGAACAATAGATGAACCATTGATATAATTTTAGTCTAATGGTTTTAGACCACTAGATACATAGAGACATAACAACATTGATCAACATACTAATGGATCCATGAGGATTATTTGAGTGGAGGTTGAGGTCTTACTAGAATCACATTCATGGGAATTAAATTCATCAAAATGTTTTAATTAATATTAGATAAATATTTTTAATTCATATCTATTATAATAAATTTGGTTGGTATATTCATAGTATTTCATTTATGAACGACTATTCAATATTCTTTTTAATATTTATAGATATTTTTAATAACATTGGCGCTGAGTTTTGGGGATGATTTTTCAAATTCATAACTCCAAAATATTTATATTTTCTTTTCCTTTTTCAAAAAATACTTGAAGTGAGTGGGTGTTTGAAATCAGTTCCAACAGGTTCCAAATATTTATAAGAAGATGTATTTTTTTTATAAATCTCGAATAATGTTCAATATTTTTTTTTGATAGGAATACTATGGGATTTGAAAAAATTTACTGAATAAGTTCACCAAGACTGATACATAATATCCTCTAGAGTTAATCTTTGTTGAATGAGGATAATGAAGATTTTAGTTTCCATGAATCTAATGTACAAGAAAAATATTGTTCTAGAATATGACATTTTAGGTTAAAATATTTGGGCATAATCCAATTTTATATTTTAAAGTATTGTAAAATAAATTAAATTATGTATCTATTGGGAACTATTATAATCATTTTTTGGTACATCTTTTTGGGGGATACAAGATTCTTTAAAGGCTAGCCCCTTCTGATACCACATTTATTATTTATTTTTTATAGTGTAAAATCTATTTTATAGATATTATTAGTTCAATGAGGAGTATTTTACCCCATCAGAACCTAACCATATATAAATCTATTTTCATTAATATGTTGTTTAATTTTATAAATTTGGTTAGAGTTATTATTTTTAATTGATATTATCATAGAATTTTCATGTTTTATTGGTTAACTAAAGGGAAAATAAAATATAGAAAATGGGAACCACTGATT
The DNA here is from genome assembly GCA_963277665.1 of Viscum album. Taxonomy (NCBI): domain Eukaryota; kingdom Viridiplantae; phylum Streptophyta; class Magnoliopsida; order Santalales; family Viscaceae; genus Viscum; species Viscum album. The sequence goes on from OY728148.1 coordinate 49,130,013, forward strand.
CACCCCCCCCCCCAACTGTTGAACCTTATCATGGGTATCATACTAGGTTTTAGACTATTTCACATCTTTTAGGTTGTTCTGATTGGATAGATAATGAAAATTACATGAACATCTATAGAATTCCTACTTTTAATGTAATCAGCATTCCTCGATTGAAAAAACATGTCAATTACTGATCACTTATCTCTTTGGTTATAAGAGAGGGAAACTATTGAATAAATAAATCAACAAATGGTAATGTAAGAACCTATGAGTTTTTTTATAAAATAGTGAACATAAATGTTTATAGTGAGGTATATAATAAAATATCTATATATTTTTTAGACATGTTCTGTAGAGGTGATTTTTTTAAGTGAATGAAACATTGGAAATGGTGGAATGAATTATTAATTATTATAAAAATAAAAAATAAAATTTTTTACATATTTCATATTTAATTTTAATTAGTGTATAATGAAGAAACCATAAAATAAATATTAGAATAATATATGAAATTTTTAATAATATCTGAAGAATTTGAAAAAGTATTATTTAATAAACTATACTGAAGAATATAATGAGTAAAATCCATGATTGATTTGATTCCAAGATATAATACCTTGATTATATAGAAGGATTATATTTTAATAAACCTAAAATACTCTAGTTCTATAAGAATATAGGTAGAAACCTATATTTACGAATAGAAGTATATAAGATACTGAATTTATTTTAATAAGAAAACTCAAACATAATGAATCATAATATTAATTTATGGATAAATGGAAGATAAAGGAAAGGGGTTTAAAAAGAATAACATGATAACTTATATTATCTATTTTAATTTTGAAAATTGTGATTTTAAGTAAAAATGATAATATTCCATTGAAATTATTTAAGTGTGGTGGATCTTTAAACTTTTCATTCAATTATACAAAGAAGGTATGTAAGAAAATTTAAGAGGGTGAGACTAATGAAAATCCCTAAGTGAATAAGTGGTAAAATGATAAAAAAAAATCTTGAAAAACACCTAAAAGAAAATATAATTTAATCCTGTAGAAGAAAATATGTTTCCTAAATAATGTATAAAATGAGGAAAAAACCAAAAATTATTACCATACCATGATGAAATTATATGGATACTCATAAAAATCATTTATCATTTATTACTAGAGTAAACTGAATGTCATAAAGAAGGTCTATGAGAACTTTCCAATATAGAATATAGGGAAAAGTATTATCTTTATGAATTCCATGAGAAAAATAATAATCACATGAATGATCTTTTCTAGTTGTAAAATAAAAAGAAAAATAAAATTTTAAAAAGGAGAATATTTTCTCAAAATTGATAATTAATATGTTGAGAAAATAAAAAAATGAAACTAAATTTTTGGTGAACAATACCATATCCTAAAGAATAAATATAAGATGCATTCTGTTGTAGAACCATAATTGGTAAAGAAACAATAAATATGTGTCAAATTTGAATGAACAATAATGATGTTAATAGATTATTTCAACAAAGAAAAGGATGTTAAACATTAATACTCACAATATATTATAGAAAACAATTAAATCATTTTACTTTAAAAAAATTAATGATAAATATATCTCGACTAATAATGGAGAATTCATGGGAATAACAAAGAAAATATAGATTGATTAGTAATGTACTAGTACATTCCTTAAACTGATTAATTTACTACCCAAATTGAAAAAACATTATTCTACAGGTCAGCAAAATAAAAAAATTAATATATTTGATTAAAATATTTATTGTTCTAGGACTAAAATTTCTATCATTCAGGAATGTAGATTTTCCAATTATATTGATTGTTTATTTGGGCTATGGGGAGAATTCAAAAACTACAAGTAAAATATGCCTCTTTGAAGATTAAGTTTTTAATTTATGGGGGAAAATTTGATGGAAAAATAATACCAATCCAAATATAAGATGAGATGCCTAACAGATTATTAATTCATAAGTTAAAGACACCCCAATAAGAAATGGATTTGACAAACGTAGATAATCATTCATATGAGTTGATCAGATTGGTCATAGTGAAAATGAATGAAAAATAAATTTTCATAGAGAATCACCATTCACTGGAAAAAAAATGAATAAAAAACAAATGACAAATAAAAATAATTAATTATTAAATCTAACATAAAATTTATCTAGAAGAAAAAATCATGGATTATTGGATACATATAATCATGAAATTTTACATGTGGGTTTACTTTAAAAAAACAATATTATAATAGAGGGGTTGATAACATTATAAATGATTGTTCATAAAATGTATATATAGGTGGTACAATATTCATTGGTGATTAGAATTTAGTATCTGAGGAGGTACTTATTAATAGATATGAACATTAATTACATAATGGAAGAAAGTTTGGATAAGATGTAAATAAGGTGATCATCCAAAGAAACTTTTGTATCATCTGGTTCTTATAGGTTGAAAAGACTATTTCCAATGTTTTAACAATTAAATTGAAAAAAATTCATAGTTGTAATCAATTTAGCACATGCTTCATAAGAGAGAAATATGAGATTAAATTTTTTAAGAGCAAGATAATATAACTGGGATAATTAAACATGACAAAAGAATTCATAACATATTCTATGAAAAATTTACCTCAACAAAAATGAGAAAGAACCATTGTGTGTGAATTCTACCAAAAAGGGAAGATGAAAAGGTTAACAAAGAGATAAAATTCATCTCAAAATACATCTTAAACAAATAATTTAGGATGAATGTGGTCCTATGGTTTATCAATTGTAAAAATTTGTTTTTAATTTATCCTTTTAATTGATGAATTAACAATATTAACAAGTATTATCATTTTGATACAGAAATATGATGATGTGGAAATGTTCATATGAGGACATATGAAAAAAAACATGGTGCAGAAATTTGGATTATAATAATAGATAATGGAACATATTTTCCATGTTGTTCTTTCGAATCATATCTATCAGGATGTGGAATAATGAATTAATATAGATTGATATACACTCCTCAAAAAATGGTGTCGTGTTAAGGAAAATTTATTTAATATATAACATTCATATAATCATTCTAGGAAATCCATATGATCACCTATATATACTTAAAATCGATGTCTTCATACAATAGGAAAAGACATTACCCATATGAGAAATTATATAAGAATAAAATAATAGTGAATATTATAAAATATTTCACATTTCATTCCAAAATAATATAAAACATTCATACATAAAAAAATTGAATGAAAACCCAAATAACATATTTTATTTAGTGAGGTAAAACATAAAAGAATATAAGTGTGTTGGAAGAACCAATCACACAAATATTTCGAATTATTTTATATTAATGTAGTTGAAAACATTTATATAATTAAATATAATAATTTAAGGTGAATGCAGTTATGAAATTAAATATGTCAGAAAATATTCCTGAATAACTAGTGAAGAATAAAAAATTTAATAGAACAGTATCAAAAAACAAGTTTGGAATAATATTGGAATGTATTGGATTATACCATAACTAAAAATATAAAATTATAAACATTAAAAATATTGTAAAATAATGTAATATCATTGGATGTTTTAATTCTCCCTTTTAGACAATGTGAACTCAAATAAAGGAGAATTAAATGGAATTTATATCTATGGTTGAACCCTTATTCTCATGATAAGAAGTTTAGCATAATGGATAAATGAAATCAGAAAATGTGGAATTATATTAGATTGAAAAGAATATGACCTTGAAAATAGTCCCATAATAGAAAAGAATAAAATATCATCATAACTATACAATAGTTCTAGAATAAGAATATTGATAATTGAGAAGTTTCATAATGTAAATCAATGTTAGTATTAAAGGGAAAATCAATGTTTAAGATTATTTATTTTATTGAAATTTTTACTCCAGTTCCAAGACATGAGACCATGAAAATGTTAATGGATGTTTTTTATCATCAAAAGAGTATGGTCTATTAGATAAATATAAATCCAATTTTTTCTTCTAAAAACCGAACTTGAAGAAGAATTTTTCATGTACAAATTGTGGTATAGATACATGCTATATATATATATGTTTTGTATGTTATCTAAAGAAATATTTTTATGGGTATAAATATTCCCTACATGCATTGTATTCTATAGATGATATAATTTTCAAGATGGTGAAATTGTTTGAAGGACAATTTTTAAAAGCTTATATGTAAAGGAGGAAAGTTATCGAACTATGATAGTGATGGTTTCAAATCCTGAGATAAAATTTTTATGTGATACCAATTATACATGTAGTGATTTCATATAAAAAATAGAATAATGTTTTTAAACATCACATCTTTGGAAAAAGATTTTATTTCTCAAGATATGGGTTATAATTTTGAATGATACATCCTCTTATCACATGAAACAATTACCAATATGATTTTTATGTAGGTTTAAATGTATTATTCAGAGGAATTTTTATCTTATATAATTTATTATCTAATATTGATCAATGTTAAATATGGTACATTGTTTAGTCAATCAGATTTCTAGATTTTCATCTTATATTAAATCTATATTACTATATCTCAATATAGAGACCCAATACTGACATACATGGACATTACATTAATTTTTTGGAATACTTAATATATAACAAAAAGTTACACAAAAGGACCGTAATAGTTTAGTGTCTTTGGAAACATGGAACATAATCTTCTAATCATGGTGAATGATCTTCAACATCTCCCATAAATTTCTTCCCCTTTTGTTTTATTACCTAAAACCTTTCTTTATATCCTAGGGAAAATAAAACATAAAAAGGGTGACCTCAAATTCTCAGTAAGGGTAAACATAGATAACAGAAAACAATCTATAAATATTTGAATGCAAAAACAAGAACCTAAAATCTATACATCAAAATATTGAGTAAAGACATAAATCATGGAAGTACATAAGGCATATATCATAATGGAACATCAATTATGATAAAATATCATGAGAATAAAACATGTAATTGTGTAAAACCATTAATCAAATGATATTATTTCCATATTAGCCATGGAATTTCTGCCAAGACAATCTTAGTGGACAAAGTCCCTTTCTGAATCGAGTTCACTCCTCATTCCAGTCCTGTATCACTGAACGAGATTAACTTACCATTCAGCCGTGTCTATCTCATGAGATATAAATATTTACCCAATGAATTAAAGGGAGATATAGGTCCCACCCATCTCATAATGAAACCATTCTTATGTGTGCCACAACTTAAACATAAATCATTCATCATAACCCAAAGAATAAAATGGGTTTCATAAACATCATCCCATCATAACATAATCCATATTAAACAAATGGACATTATTTCAGCATAAGAAATGTTAAACCATGTAAATTATAGAGACATTATACTTGAAGCATACACATATGAAATAATGTCATCTTATATGGAAAATGGATTGATAAAACACTTGAAATGATTTCTTGGTTAAAATATCCTTTCTTATTCAAAATTATTTTCTTTTCAAAAAATGCCATAAAATGTTAAAAGAAAAAGAATTTTGTTGAAAATAGACATGAAATATTTTAGAGTAATCATCATGAAAATAAGGCATTATAAAACCATAAAAATCCATTCATGCCGTATATGTTAAAAAGACATTCTCCTCATACTTTTAACAGAAAAGTAAAAAAGTACAATGTTTCATAAAAAAAATAAATATTCCTTCCATAACACAAAGTAAAAGTAAATAGGGGTAAAAATGACATTAAACATACATAGAAGAATATTAATCACTTTATGAAAACATTTTTATGGACATGGATGAAAAATATAACCCTAGTAAATACTTACGAATAAACAATCTCGGATAAGAACGAGATTGGAATAATTATCCATTACCTTAGGTCTGATATGCTTCGTACATATCCAAACCTCCTGTATAATGATTTAAATAATGTCATGACTTATTACAGAATCATATTAATTTTTATGATATCATATATGGTTCACTTATGACTTTATATTACCCTTTCCATTGTAAATTACATGTTAAAGCAACGTTTTGGGTAAAATCGTTTTATTTATCTTACGTGTTTGGACTTGTTGTTATTGATATTATTGTTACTTATATCATAATTTACATAAATCCATAATTTAAATCATGATTTTTATATCATATATATATTTATTATATATATATATAAATAATAGATAGATAAATTAAATCAAATACACCGTTCATGGAGACGGTAGGTCGTACCTATGCATGAACGTTGTTTTCCTTTCCTTATTGACTTGAATGGAAGTAAGTAGATGAAATATATATATAAATAAATACAGTAGATTTATCATGTCATATATTTCATTATTATTCATTATATATACTTTATAATCATTCTTTAATGGTTAACATGGAGAATGAATCTCATCACGTCGTGGAGACGATAATCCGTACGTACGCACGAGCGATGATATCATTCCCATAGTTATTGAATTGAATTATAGTGGATGATATAATATCTCAGAATTAGTATTCTGTTATAATAACTATATATACATATTCTTTACACCATTATACCAATCCAATTTTGTTGGTGGTGGAAAAACAGATTACACCACGATGTGGAGACGGTATTTCGTTCGTACGCACGCGCGGTGATTTTGTTTTCCGTAGGATGGAAAAAATGTGAAATCGGGTTGTTTCATATTTATAATAATATATAATTATATTAGGGATACTTTTGTTATTACTTTATAATGAAACAACTAATGAAGAAAAAGTTTAAGAAGAAAGAAAACTTGAATGTATCGGTAGAAGAGATTACCTCTTCTTCGACGCACCTCTTTTAAGATTCCTCTTAAGGCACTAGAGTTGGTATTTTGAGAAGACCATAACCTCTATATGGTTTCTAGAGAAGTTTAAAAGGGAAATGGGTATGGGTTGTCCGAGCTTGAAATCTCAAAATTGTGTAAAGAGAAGAGGGAGGAGATGCCCTTTTATAAGGGAGGAGAGGGGCACCTTAGGAAAAACTTAATATATTATTTTATAAAAAAGTAATATTGGGTTTAGAATAGCACAAAATTGATTTATTTAGAAGATAAAGTGGGGATGAGACTAAATCCTCTCAACCAATAGGTTTTAGACAAGTTTAGGTTATTATTTTAACCTTATCATTTATATTTAACTCTAAGTTAAATAATTTAACTTTTACCGTGTCTTCTTGTTTTATTACACTATATGGTTAATAAACATACTATAACAAGACAAACAAACCCCAAGTGTTTAATTATTAATATATATAACCTAATATATGTAATTTTGCAGATCCTTATATATTTAGGAATATAATAACATTTAATAATATAATATTTGTTTTAAAAACTATTTTATGTCAATATTGACACTATTTGGTAATTGATTTTTATGAATATCATAATAGCATGATTAGTTTGATAAAAGTCACATAAATCAATAATAAAATGTCATATTAACCTATAAAATTAGTTTAATTCTTAAAAAGTCTCAAATTACGTTTATTTTGGTATTTATAATATCAAATATTTTAATATTTCATTATTTAGGTAATTAATGCATCACCATTGGGTCATAAATAAATTAAATTATTTAATGTCTAAAAATTATATATAACATACCATTAGGTAGGATATCATTCTATATTTCTAATTTATATTTATAGTCGAATTTATCTTATGTATAACCCCATATTAAAAATGTTTTAGTTATTAAAGTTAGATTTTCAGTATTTTGACTCTTTTCTAAATAATAATAAATGTCCTAATATAATCCAATTAGACCTAAAGGGTAATATTTTATTCCTAAGTCTGTTTTTGGTCTAATTACACTTATACAATAGAATTATGACATGTGTTAGGGTAATAATAATATCATTTTTACCCTTAATTACCCTATTTACTTTTAACCGTGGTAAATAAATGTAAAATGATTCTATTCACCAAAAATTATTTTTATCTTATTGAACCACATTTTACTCCTTGATATTAATTGTGTCTCTCATATTTTCTAAATTCCACTCACATATGTGGTAAAATTATGTTTTATGTAAATTTTCAAATTCTCTTTGGAGGTGGGTAAAAACGGTGAAATGTTCGATAAAATTTTTATATATCTAAAATTATTATAAAATCACTCTGATGAATTACATTGAACTTATATCTGTATTATGTATTAATTTTTACCTAAAATATATTTAATTAAAATTAATAATTATTTAAATAAAAATTCAGTTTTTAAATAGTAACCCATTGTTTTCACTATTCATAAAAACATAAAGTTTTCAGAAAAATACAAAAAATTCACACTAGGATAATTTCGATATTCCGAATCAAGAAATGAAGTCCATTTTGAAAGATAAAATTTATAAAATTTCAAATGGTGGTTATCAAAATTCATAACGGCTAGTTTATATAATATTTTAATTACATATCGTTGTTTAGTGAAACTCAGTATTGCATATAACCCACGCTATTGTGGAAGGTAGCGATTGTGTGTAATGAAAGCCAAGTCAGGGTTGCACGTAGTGCAAGATTCATTTGTGGTTGCGTAAAATTGAATCCAACCATATTTCATTTATACATTGATTATATATATATATACACTCAATGTTTCTTAAAATAACTTCGATCAAAAGAACTTGAAATTGTGTGTAACATGATCCATGATTAGTGTTGTGTATACTGCATGCTAATACAGTGTTGCGTATAGTGAAAGATAATATTGGTGTAGCGTAAAATAGAAGATACGAATGAAATTTAAAATAATATATCTTATAAAATCTTGGGGTGTAACATTCTACCCCCTTAAAATAATTTCACCCTCGAAATTCGTCGGGGTTATAAATGGTTTAACACTTGAATGTTTCTGTCATAGAAACACACATCGTAAAAAGGAATACTAAAACTTAATTTTAAAAAGTGATGTATGAAACATATTGGTTACCCAAATTAAATCATCATTGGGTTTCCACATATGAGAACATAGGTGAAAATGTGGATATGGAAGTGAAATCTAACCGTCATGTTCTAATGGACAGTGGTAGAGAACATGGCTCTGAAAAATCCAAAAATCACACAGCCATAAATTTGTGATGACCTAAGGTAAAATATAATTCATTGGATACAAGGGCAGTAGGACAACATTTTTGGTTTTCAAGATCATTTCCATAAAGTTGAAGAATTTTAATTAAAAGAAATACGGACTTTATTTTGGTATAATCTCACCGTTTTTCATGCCTTGAACAATTTCCACTTCATCTTTTAAAGAAATGAATTTGAATTTTTCATTCATGATGTTTTAGAATATAATGTGATAGAATGATGGGTCATTCTATGTGCCTTAAAAAAAGGTTAGAAAAATTTATCAAATATAAATAAGTCCATATATGGTGAGGGTAATCGTATATGATTACAAAATTGGAATTATACATCATCTATCATACCACATAATAAAATAAAACTAGTTTTTACTAACCAAGGACATCCTCAACGCCATGGGTAGGTGATAAAGGCATGTCGCACATCAGTTGTGGGTTCGATTCTTGAATCCTTGTCCGAAGCGACGGGTTGTCACCCGTCCTGAAGTTTTTCCTTTTTTATAAAACTACACTATTATAACATTACAGAAATAATATTGAAAAAAGTTATATCCTTAAATAATACTATATGATGTCCAACATAATTCATTCCAATATTCAGGCTTATCCAAAATACATATGTCCAATCTCATAGTACAATGAAAATTAATACTTGAATGGTCACATAACAAGCACGTGAATACCATCATTTACCCCCCATATATCATAAGATATATCTTTTTGGTCACATTCAAAACATGTGAATACCTTAATCATGTATTATCATAGAACCTTAGTGAAATCATTAGTTCTATCCAAAGTAAACTCTTTCCACATACCAAAATCCCAAAATTTCTATATAGTCAAACCATGATATCACTTTGCCCTTATATCAGTCATGAGCTCATTAATTTTATTTTCTCGTCATCTCTTAATTATGCGCATATCATATTCCTTAAAAAATATTTGAATTACTTTTCATGGTTACCAGTACCATATAATTATTGAAAACCATAATAAACTAATACATAGATATTCCAAATTACACAGTACTATAAATTAAATTCCACAACATTATTTTTCAATCATGTTACATAAACACATAATCATTCCACTACATTGTTGTCATAATCAACATTGCCAATAGTGATCACATGTGACTTCCATTTTCCCTTTGACTTAAGATGTTTCTCACTTCGATCATCATTAACCCTTGGATTAGGGAATTGATTAGCATAATGCCACATTTACTTGCACTTAAAGCATTGAAGTGTTGGCAGAGCGTTCTCTATAGTATTTTCTCTATTCATGTCATTAGAAACATTTTTCCCATTAATTCGGCACTCAGATGCTTGATGACCTTCTTTTAAACACTTGAATCATTTTCTATTACCTTTTAGACAATCTCCACCATGCTTCTTTCCACACTTTGAGCATAAATAAGCATTCACCTTTTTTTCACCATTGTTCTGAGGTTTTTCCTTGAACTTCATCTTTTGTTTCTTGTCAAACCCTTGAGATTTATATGTTACAACAACTTCCAGTTATACCTTGATATCACAACACACAATTTCTTTATAGCTAATATAGTCACTTATAGCTAATTCCCTTCAAAGACTAGGTTTTAAGTCACTGAATAATCAATCAACTTTACTTTAAGGTTAGATGATAAATCCAGATGCATACCTTGAAAGTCTTGTAAAATTCACTTTTTATATACCAACAGATTCATCATCCTTTTTCATAAGCTCAAGGAACTCCTTTTCCATCTTTTTTCGAAGAATACGATGGATGTACTTACTGAAAAACAAGTTTTCTTTAACTCATCCCATTACATGGATGTAAATTCATCTTGGGGCCTTGTATTCTTAATTAGATTCTGCCACTGGTCTGCTTCACCTTCTAAATGGTAAACAACTAAAATTATTTTTCCATGTTCTGAACAGCGAAGTATGGAAAATATATTTTCAATGGTGATGATCCATTGTTCAGAAAAAAGTTGATCAGAAGACCCATTGAAAGACGGTGGATGTTGCTTCAAGAAGGACTCAATAGAATATTGTTCATTTCTCTAATCATTCAGAATTCCATAATGATTCATAGTTTTGGTAAGTATAGTAGTAATATTTTGCAATCCATCTCCCATCACGTTTTGTTTCTTGAGAGGATAAGCATTTCATTGTCCATTAAATTGATCAACACCATTCCTTTGGATTCCAACCATCATCTAAAACCCAAAAAGAACAGTGTGAGAGGTAAAAATCATGAAAAAAAAACATAATAATGGGGGAGAACCATTAATATCTAACATCTTATGTTTAATTCTAATATTGTTACCATAATTCTAGAATTATAACCTATACATATACTTAACCTTATTGACATCCCTACATACCTTTGAAATACATCTAGAGATCTCACTAAACTTCTCACATCATAGTTTCCAAAGGTTGACTAAACCTTTCCTCTGATACCAACTGTAGAGATCCAATAATGACATACATGGACATTACATTAATTTTGTGAAATACTTAATACATAACAAAAACATACACCAAAGGACCATAATAGTATAGTTTTTTTTGGAAACATGGAACATAATCTTCTAAACATGGTGAATGATCTTCAACATCTACCTTAAAGATCATACCCATTTTTTTTCATACCTAAAACATTTCTTTATATACTGGGGAAAATAAAACATTAAAAGGGTGAGACAAATGATCATTAAGGGTAAAAATAGAAAACATAAAACAATCCATAATCATTTGAATGCAAAAACTTGAACATAAAATCTAAATTGCAAAATCTAGAGCAATGATATAAATCATGAAAGTACGTAAGACATATATCATAATGGAACATCAATCATGATAAAATAGCATGGGGATAAAACATGTAATTGTGGTAAACCATTAATCACATGATATGATTTCCATAGTAGCCATGGCATTGCTGCCAAGACAATCTTAGTGGACCAAGTCCCCTTCTAAATCGAGTTCACTCCTCATTCCAGTCCTGTATCACTAAACCGGATTAACAAAACATTCCTGCCATGTCTATCTCATGAGATATTACTCTTTAACCAATTCATTGGAGGGAGATATTTGTCCCACCCATCTCATTATGAAATCATTCTTATGTGTTTCACAACATAAACATAAAAAATTCATTATAACCCAAAGAATAAAATGGGTTTCATAAACATCATCCCATCATAACATAATCCATATAAAACAAATGGATATCCTTTCATCATAAGAAAAGTGATTCCATGTAAATCATAGAGAAATTATACTTGAGACATACACATATGAAATAAAGTCATCTTAGATGGAAAATGGTTTTGATAAAACACTTGAAATGAATTCATGAAGAAAATATCCTTTCTTCTTCAAAATAATTTTTTTTCACAAAATACCATGAAATTTTAAAAGAAAAGGATTTATTTGAAAATAGGCATTAAATCATGAAGAGTAATCATCATGAAAATATGGCTTTATAAAACCATAAAAATCTGTTCATGTCGTATATGATAAAAAACATTCTCCTCCTACTTTTAACAGAAATGCCAAAAAGTACCACATATGGTAAACAAAAGACAGATTCCTTCCATAACACAAAGTAAAAGTCAAGAGGGGTAAAAATGATTTTAAAAATACATTGAATAAAATTAAACACTTTATGAAAACATTTTTATGGACATGGATAAAAAATATAACCCTAGAAAATACTTACGAATAAACAATCACAAATAAGATTGAGATTGGAATAATTATCCCTTACCCTAGGTTTAATATGCTTCGTACATATCTGATTTTCCTGTATAATGATTTAAATAATGTCATTGAATTATTACATAATTATATTAATTGTTATGATATCATAAATGGTTCACTTATGACTTTATATTACCCGTTCTTTTGTAAATTCCATGTGAAAGCAGCGTTTTGTGTAAAATAGTTTTATTTATCGTACATGTTTGGACATGTTGTTCTTGATATTATTGTTACATATGTCATGATTTACTTACTTACATAAGGTAAATCATGATTTATATATCATATATATATTCATTATATATAAATATATTATAGATAAATAAATTAAATGAAATACACAGTTCATGGATATGGTAGGCTATACGTATGCAAGAATGCTGTTTTCCATTCCTTATTAACTTTAATAGAATTATGTAGATGAAATATATATATATATAAATCCATTTGCTTTATCATTTCATATATTTCATTATTATTAATTATATATACTTTATAATCATTCTTAAATGGTTAACATGAAAAATTAATCTCATCGCGTGGTGGGGACGGTAATCCGTACGTACGCACGAGCGATGATATCGTTCCCATAATTATTGAATTGAATTGTAGTGGATGATATAATATCTTAGAATCATTATGATGTTATAATAACTATATATAGTTATTCTGTAAAGAATTATACCCATCCATGTAAGGTGGTGGTGGAAAAACAAATTAGACCACAACGTGGAGACGGTATTCGGTTCGTACGCACGCATGGTGATTTTGTTTTCTGTAGGATGGATAAAAGGGGAAATGGGGTTTTTTCATATTTATAACTAATTATCAGTATATTAGTGATACTAATGTTTTTATTTTAAAATAAAACAACTAAATTAGACGAAGTTTAAGAAGAAAGCAAACTTGAATGAATCAGTAGAAGAGATTACCTCTTATTCGACACACCTCTTTTAAGATTTTACATAAGGCACTAGAGTTGGTATTTTGAGGAGACCAGAACCTCTATAATGTTTCTAGGGAAGTTGAGAAGTTATATGTGAAGGTTTTGGCCGAGCATGAAACTCAATATTCTGTAATGATCTGAGGGAGGAGGTGCCCTTTTATAAGGGAGGAGAGGGGCACCTTAGGAAAAACTTAAAATATTATTTTATAATAAAGTCATATATGGTTTATAATAGCTCCATATTGTCTTATTTTGAAGATAATGTGGGTATGGGTCGATATCCTATAAACAAATAGGTTTTAGACATGTTTAGGTTATTATTTTAACCTTATCATTTTTATTTAACTCTAAGATAAATAATTTAACTTCTACCGCGTCTTCTTGTTTTCTTACACTATATGGTTAATAAACGTACTATAAGAAACCAAAAGAAACCCAAGTGGTTCATTAATAATATATATAACCTTTTCTAAGACATTTTTCTGAACCATAGATTTTTAGGAATAGAATAACAATTAACAATATAATATTTGTTTTAAAAACTATTTTATGTCAATTTTGACACTATTCGGTAATTGATTTTTGTGAAAATCATAACAACATGATTAGTCTGGAAAATGTTTTTTAAATCAATACTAACATGTCATATAAAAATAGGAAATTATTTTAAATCATAATAATTCTGAAATTACATTTATTTGTGTGTTTATAATATCAACTATTTTAAAATTTCATTATTTAGGTAATTACTGCATCACCATTGTGTCATAAATAAATTAAATTATTTAATGTCTAAAAATTATAAATAAAACACCTTTAGGTAGAAAATTGTACTATATTTCTAATTAACATTTATATTCGAATTTATCTTATGTATAACCCTATATTAAAATTTTTTTAGTTATAAAACTTTGATTTTAACTATTTTAACTCTTTTTTAAATAATAATAAATGTCCTAATCTAATCAAAGTGGACCTAAAGGGTAATATTTTATTCCTAAGTTTGTTTTTTGCCGAATTACACTTATCCAATAGAATTAGGAAGTGTGTTAGGGTAATAATAATATAATTTTTACCCTTAATTAACCTATTTACTTTTAACCGTTGTAAATAAAAGTAAAAAAGTTACTATTCACCAAAAATTATTTTTATTTTATTGGACCACATTTTAATTCTTAATATTAACCGTGTCTCTAGGATTTTCAAAATTCCACTCACAGAAGTGGTAAAATTAAGTTTTATATAAATTTTTAAATTCTCATAGGAGGTGGGTAAAAGACGGTGAAAAGTTCAATAAAATTTTTATATATCTAAAATTATTATAAAATCACTCGTATGAATTAAATTGAAGTTATATAGGTATTATGTATCAATTTTGTCCTAAAATAAATTTAAATAGAATAAAAAATTATTTAAATAAAAATATTATTTTTAAATAGAAACCTAGTGTTTTCACTATTCATAAAAAAGTGAACGTTTTCAGAAAAATACAAAAATTCACCCTATGAAAAATTATGATATTAAGAATTGAAAAATGAAGTCCATTTTGAATGATAAAATTTATAAAATTTCAAAAATTTGTTATTAGTATTCCTAACATCTAGTTTATATAACATTTAAATAACATATCGTTGTTTAGTGAATCTCGGTATTGTGTACAACACACGCTATAGTGGAATGTCACGATTGTGTGTAATGAAATCCATGATAGAGTTTAATATAGTGAAAGATTCATTTGTTGTTGCATATAATATAATCCAACCATATTTCATTTATACATTGAATATATATATATATATACACTCAATTTTGTGTAAAATATCTTCGATCAAACGGAGTTGAAATTGTGTGTAACACGATCTAGGATTAGTGTTGTGTATACTGCAAGCTAATATAATGTTGTGTATAGTACATGATAATCTTGGTCTAGCGTACAATAGAAGATATGAAAGAAATTAAAAAGAATATATCTTATAAAATCTTTGGGTGTTACACTAAACGTGGCATTATTTTTTTGTTGCATTCTGCACTAGATATCAATTTTATTTAAAATATTATCATTTTACTGATACTAAATTTATTTTTGAGGTATTTTATATGATTATTATATTTTGGATTTATGTATCAAAAAACAGAGTTTTGATATTGCATGGGTTTACTATTATCAATTTTTCTAGTGATTATAATGATCATAAATCAATATATCAATTCAAATTATTGGTGGGATAATTTTATGTTTACTTTAGTAGTGTAAAGAAAAACCCAGTTACATTTACAATAGAAGAATAATCAAATATTTCTTCCACACACGATTTCTCTAAAATGAGGTTGACTAATTTTTTTTGGATATCATGAAATTTATTATTGATCATCCCATAAATTTTTTCTATGAGAATAAATCTGAAACTGATCCCTCAAAGTACCTAATTCAATACTGTAGACAAAAAATATATTGAAATGAGGATTCATTTAATAATGGAGATTATTGATTCTATAGAAGTTATACTTCACCATATTTCATAAATGATTCAAATTTGATGATATTTTTACTAAAGATATGAAAATGGAAGGGTTTGTGGAACTAATGATGGAAAACATTGTTCATTTTTCTCATCAAACATAATAATACATTGGAATATCCTTCTCACCACCGTTTTTCCATATATTATGATAGAAAAGGTTTATATAAGTGAAACACTTCTTCATTAAGAAGTCATATAAAAATTTATATCTTATTGATATGAGGATGGAGTTATTATTAATTTGGTTAAAGATAAAATAAAGAGTAAATAATATTAATTGAGGGGGAGTAAATAAAATTATATTGGATAACAATTCTTTGTCGCAAGGAGATAAAATTTTCTCCAAATCATTACATCTCCATTAGTATGGTCTCATGATTTTTCACATTAATGGAATGTTATTATTAGATGGAATGTGAATGTGTTTTTGGAATAATTACATTGAAAACAAATCCAAAGGGGGGTATTAATGTTCCCCATTTCCATAAAATAAATTTTATATATTATCAATACCACTTTAAGAATGATTTTTGTGTTGGGTTGTAACGTTTTTAAACCCTATAAAATGATTTTGAAGGTTTTTATATGTTCACTGAAAAACAATTTATAAGTTCACAAAAATATAATTTATGATTTCACTAGCTATATATTACTCTATCAAAGGATAAACATTATCAATTGATAATTTTGTATGATGAACATCAAACATATAGTTACTGTAATTGATTGAAACCACCAGATGCACAGAGTTATAAAATAACTGTTCAGAGCGATGATAGTTGTATAAGGATTATATTATATGATGTTTATGATTTAATGGAACTGAATCATCAGATGTACATTCACCCAATAGTATCATGTGATGTCATATAAATACATTTAATTAAAAACATTTATGTTTCTCTGGATATGGAAATTATTTATATTTATTTTATAATTGAATGTTCTGGATTCTATATGAGGTTTATAGATAAGTAGAAGAATATTTATTCTTAATTTTATAAATGAGTCATGAAATAATATATCTAATATATTTAAAATATTTTTATATTTTTTGTTAACATATTTATGTGATTACTATTTTCATATCACATCCCTTGTTTTCCCTTAGATTTATTAGATAATGTTAGGTTTTATAAAGGCTGTAAAATTTTGAGAAAATGTTTATGATTGGGTTGCGGTATTATATAATAAATTTAAATAAATACATTCACTGTGTATAATACTAAAATTCATTAGAATATAATTCGATTCAATTAATGAGTTAATGGATGTTATTTTTATAGAATATTATATACTAGAAGAATGAATTTATGGATGATAATTCTTTTTATGACAAACCTTTTAAGGCTTAACTTTTGTTTGTCAATGATAATTTCAAATTCATTAGTCCTGAAAGATATTCTAAATTATTTAACTAGATTGAAGAAGTATAATAATTTATTAAAGAGACTTTTAATGGGAATCATTTTTAAGAAATGTTATATCCCTATTAAATCCACTAAAATTATAGATGTGTCTACATAGATAATTGGTCATTGTAAAATTAATAGAGAATAAAGGATTATGTTCACTCACGATGACCAAACCATATAGAGAATATGTATTCTTTATAATATTGTCTTTATTTCTATATTGGGTGAGAGTAGTTTTTTTAGTTGAATGTATTATAACTTTAACAAGATTCATAGGTTAAATAAAAGGTAATGAAAGATGAAAAAAACGGGGAACCTAATATTCAACCCCACCATAGGGGTTCTACACATTCCATAGTGTCAAAAAGGTATTATAAATCAATCCCATAATTGTAGAGGATAGATTAACATGTCCCCTATGTAATGGGAGATAATAAATTTTCAGCCAATTCACCATTGACTCTTAAATTCGTCAAATTTAAGGAATATGTGAATTGGGTAAATCAATTCAATGGACCGAGGGATAATAATGATAATAAAAATCAAAATTCTGCATGAACTATGATATAATGAATAACCCATATAATCACTACCACTAAAGTGTAACGTGATAAATAATTGGTTAGGGGTATAATTATTCTCCATTATAGATTAGTGAATTCCTTATTCGGTTTTTTTATTCGCCTTAATTCATATAATGCCCATTTTCTAGGAATATTAATTGATAACCTCATAAGTAATAAATTATATTATCGCATAAAACACATGTGGGTGTAACGATTTTTTGGGAGGAATAAAACACTTATTAATGAATGAATGAAAATATGTACCATTGATTTAGTCACCCTTTCCATTGGTTGAATTTGATGTGATATTCAGCATTTGAGAACCTAAATGACATTTTTCTACATGGAAAAAAATATATTTAGTGTAAAAACTACACACTAGAATCTAATATGCCAATGGTTAAAATCTAGCCCAATGTAGGAATATTAAAGACATAGGTGGAATTATCTCAATGTACTTGTACACACACACATTTCCAAATACCCATATAATGATGAATGTAAAAAAATACAACTAATAATAAAGTGTTGCATGCATCTGTATACCCTAATATGATTAAAATATAATTACTGAATATATAAAGGGCCAAATATAATCCCAAAATATTCAAAATAAATTTCAAAAAGCTTGGATGGATGAAACTACAGTCAAATAAAACACCAAAAAGAACCTCAAACTATATATAAAAATATTCTTCGCCTAATCCAGTTCCTATTTTGACTCCATCAAAAGGACTATCATCTGCATAAGACATGATATGTGAAGGTAGTGCACATTCTTGTGTGAGTATACCAATACCCAATAGGACACACTAAAATGTCCAACCATAAAGAATAAATAGAGGTCATCCTAGTATCATGAGATGTAAATTTCGGTCATGGGTTCCCCACACAAGTTCCATGTTCCAGTTCGCTACATGACTTCAAGGAATCTTCCCCATATACCAAAGGGTTCCGAATATAAGTGAGGGTCTAATATTGATCATGGGGAGAATATAACCTCTTTAATATAGTATCACAATAGTGGAAATAAATAAACAATATCCAACAATATACAAATTATATAATCATAACAAAAATGGTACATGAATCACATGATGACCAAAATAAGAAATAAGATAAAAAAAATAGTAGATATTTCATCCTAATACATGTAATATGTCAATATGAAAGAAGAAAAATAAATAAAAACATTGAATACACCCATGTGTGTCCTAAATCTAAGTCAGGTTCCCACATCCATGCTCCATCCTTACTCCGCCATACAATACAAAGTCTTTTCCCTTAACCTATCATTTAATCGTGAAATCTGTTTGGGTACTTGTCAATTAGATCATGTCAGGTGTGATTACAACCTAGTATTCCACTAAAAATTGAATATATTAAAATATCTTGGAAAAAATTGTTAATGTAGTTGTAAAAAGTGTAAATATAAGAAATAAAGTAAAAAGGTTTACAATTATTTAATTAATCTCTTTTTAACCACATAACATTACATAGGTTCCTAAGGACCCCCATACCTCAATACATGCATTGGATCATGTTAGAGTCTCCCCAAGAGATATAATACATCTAAATTATATTATTACCATTCATAATCTCAATTAATATTTGAATTCCATTATAACTATTCAATATCTCAATTACCATATAAATAAATTTTTTACCATTCAACATTTAAATTAATATCTAAATTCCATGGTTACTATTTGTTATCTCATCTCATATCAAAATTCCATTTTTAACAATCATCCCCCTAATTCATATCTGAATGTCATAGTTTCAATTAATCATCTATATTCACTTATGAATTCCATCATTACCTTTCATCCTCTAAATTCATATATAAAAGACACTATTACCATTCATCATCTCAATTCACATCTAAATTCCAATATTACCATTAATCATCTCTATTCATCTCAAAATTCAATTATTAAAATACATCATATATAGCAAAATATTACATATATCTAAATATCACATATACCATAATAACTCATTACATAATTCACCAATTAATTAATCTAACAAAACAATTTCACATTCACATCCACTGAATAATTAATTCAATAATTAATCAGTCACATATATTGATCAAATAAATAAATAATTAAAAAAATTAATCAATTCTATTCTATTATTTAATTAATCAACATATTAATCTAATTCAAAAATTCCAATATCTTTATATCTAATTCATTAATTAATTAATCCAATTTAATATTATAAATATCCACATAATTAATTAAATATTTAATTATTCTAATTCACTAATACCAATATACACATAATTAGTGAAACAATTAAATATTCCAATTCACCAATCTCAATATCCCCATAATTAATTCAATAATCAATTATTCTAATTCAATTAATTTAATAAATAAAATAATTCCCTAAAATTAATTAATTTTCCAGAATAATTAATTTAATTCATTAATCTCATTTTATAATCATCCAATAGATATTATCTGATTAAATCTGTGTAATTTAAATCATGACATTGAGATTTGAATAATAAAACACATAACTCACATTTGATGATGAATTGTTTCCAATAGTTATATCGGATTTGAAATCGAATAACTGAATCATGATGAATAACACAATCTTGATCTGAAATATAGATCCCATATTAAACTAATAAAAATATAACAAACTAGATCTAGATCTAGAACCAATAGAAGCTAAGGATCCCAATTTTATTTATGAAGTGGAGTGGGAGAGAGAGTGAGATATCTAAATGTGAAGAAAACACATATGCAAGAATATGAAGATGTTCAATACATCATTAACGTTGAGAAGAAAAAAGTTCCATATTTCAAGGAATCCATCCATAATCTTACAAAAAAGAGGGAGAATGTTTAGGGTTGAGCTACCGTTGATTAGGGATTTTTATAGAGGGTATGGAATTTTAAATATATTTTTTAGTTTAATTAAAAACACATGCATGGTTTCCTGGGTTGGGGATCAATGTATTTACATCTGATCACCATAACTGTGTTCCTCTTGACGTGGGAGTGTTGGGTTTCCCCAAATAGAGAGCGCTTTTTGACAAACTGCTTGCCTGCCATGGAAATACCATCTTCCATGGTTAGCATGATTTGCAGGAATTGGGTAAATGATTTCTGAAAACCATATGCCAACCATGCATGGCCTCTCCTCCTCCCAAATTTCTCAAATATCACCCAAATCCTCTCCATGAAATATCCCAAAAAATGTAATCAAAAAATTAATAAGATTACCAGAAATGAATCATGTGCCATCTGCAAAAAAGTTGCGGGTCTTACAATCTCCTCACCTTATATCATCTCATATTTGAGCTAAAGTCCTGTGAATCCCTGTTATTTCGAGTAAAAATGAATGGTCCACTAATCCATCATATCTTCTTCTCCTGAAAATGATTCCTTTTGAACATGCACTTGTTTCCACAATACATGAACTATAAACAAGGTACTTACCCACAAAACATTCTCACTGTTATCTAACAAACACATTGGATGATCCACAAAAGATGCATCTACTTCAAGATAGAAATCAACCAAATCATTAACATGATATAGGTTATGGTTATCTCACCGATGTTTTAACACATGAAAAAAATCATGTATTGAATATTATTTTTTTCCAGATCCAATCAATACGTCACTGGCCTAATTCTCTTCATACCCTCAAATAGTCCAACGAACCTATGCACTAACATTGCCTATCTCTATATCTTGTTTTAACCTATTCTAAGCGACACTCAAATGAATACATTATAAACCTATTTAAAATCTATGGATCATCAACTTATATCACCATATGACTTATATCGACTCTGATCCATAGCCATACATTTTTGAATAAACTGAACATTCTCTAACGTCAACTATACAAGACTCGGTGACAAAAACACCGACTCACCTACCTCCATCCATGAAGAGGGGATCTACAAGGCCTTCAAAAAATCGCCTCGTATAGCTCCATATGTATATAATCCTAATGACTTTTTATTGTATATCTCCACTAAAGCTACATGTTTCTACCAAGATCCAAAAACATCTAGGAAACATGCTCGCAGCATATCCTCAAGAACCTAAATAGTATTATCCAACTTCCCATATGTCTATGGGTGGAATGTCATTCCCAAATGATGTTTTGTACTAATCACCATATAAAATCCCTCCCATAATCAGTAGGTAATACTTTAGTCATATTCTAAAACTATATTATGTGTGGCCTCAGGAAGACTAACTATCTCACTGACATATAATTCCCCCCAAATAGTTATACTTAGAATACCTCGAGTATCGATAAGAAATTTGATACCTTTCTCAAAAGATGGAAATCAACGAAATAAAATCATTACTCAGAGTCACCCTTGAGAATACCACAATAAATTCCATGGTAATTTGGAAACACATCTATTCAAAACTTGGAAATGACTACAAAAAACCACCATGTCATTAATTCTAAGTTGTCACCTATTGAAAGGTGTATCATCAAGACAAAAACTATTATATCAACTTTATCGTGAATAAACAACAAAATTGGCAACACAGGTCACGGAACACTTCTGTTAGACTTTGATGAAAACCCTGTAGAGACCTGGATTTTCCATATTATTTTTTATAAAAAATTTTGGGATTATTACGAGTCTTCAAAAATTGACAGGACATAATTCTAATACCCAAAGAGCCTGGAAAGAATATTTGAAATTTTTTTAAGGTCTACTCAGTAAATGTGGGAGCATCAATTTCTATCATTTGAATCGGTAAAAGGATTAAAAATCTGAGGGAACATTTGAATTCACAAGACTAGAATTCTCTTAATGAAAACATAACTTTGTTCGGAAAAGGTAGGAAAAAAATGTCAATTTTTTAACTTTACAAAAAAATAATAAAATAACTAAATCTTATTTTATTTTATTTTTAAAACTGTTTAAAAAATGGTGGTGGGACTGTAGTGCAATGTTGGACATTAAATAAGAGACCTTTAATGACTTAAAAATCTCATTTCTTTGGTTTTGTAATGATGAAATTTGTGTGTTTAATGTACTAATTAATTACTACAAAATAATTATTAATAATGTTAAACAAAACATGGGATATTAATCTATTAATTAAAAAATACTATTTCATGGGTTTTTGGGATCTATGTGAGGAAGCTCAGATAAAATGCTGGTGGAAACCTACTCCAAAGAAGGATAATGAACAAAAAAATGTTTACGTACACCACCTTGAATGCGGGTTCTACTTCTTCATACACATATTTTTCCAATGTTTTCTAGGTAGGGGATTATCTTGATTTATTTTCAAAATGTATTTGAATTTGTCTTATCCTGAGGATTTTTGAACACCCTCTTATTATAATGATAATGCAGAGGGGGTGGGACAAACTAAAAAATGCACATACCCTCCCCCAAAGTTTCTTTGATTGTGTTTATCATTGACGACCAACCAATACAGTGGTAAGATAAAACCAGGGGCCTCACAGCGATGACAGCTACCTGGGAGGCCTGTTGGCATAGTCAGAAAAGCAAATAGACCTCCAGATCTTCATTGTAGAAAAGCAGAAGCCCCATAGGCATAGAAGTACCAGCGACCAGTGGCAGCGGCAGCCCACTCCTACTGGCCGCAAGGGAATGGCGGAGCACGTAGGCGTCGCGACAACACACTATGGAGGAGTGTCTCTACCTAGAGGTGTGATGGAGGGTGGACCTGAAACCTGATGTGATGGGAGAACCTATCCCCAATGATAGAGGGTGGACCCGCGCCGGGCGGCGGAGGGTATACATGTGCCCCGCGGTGGAGGGCGGACCTACACCCCATAGTGTAGGACGTAGGACTGACCCACACGCTATAATGGAAGGAGGACCCACACCATAAGGTGGAGGGAAGACATGTGCCCCGAGGGTCGCGCTAATGACTAGTCTAGGAGGACCGACCAGGTGGAGCGGCTCCAACTGTCCTAGTGGAGGGGCGCCAACCGGCACCGATGAAGGGAGAAACAGAACGGTCAATAGTCTATTTGGGATGGGATCATACCCCTATGCCATGATGGAAAGTCGCACCTAGCCTGGTGGTCCACACCGAGCCAGGTGGTTAGGGCAGATCATGCGACCCAGCCCCTTCAGGCAGGACCCAGACCGTTTTTTACCCAGTTTGGCTTAAATGGGAATAACTTCTAAACTAGATCTTCATTTTCTCGAACCATCTATGGTGCTATTACAATTAGGAAGAGTCAGTCCTTTTGAGATACTACACATGGATTCTAGAGGTTGTTGGAGTATGTCCATGTGGATCAGACTCAAATCCAACAGGGCCCTCGAAATTAAAATGCCAATAACATACAGATCGAGCATCTGACTGACGCAGCGTCAGTTGCATTGAAACCCGTATGACATAGCAGTTCATTAGGATAATTATTCAAGGGACTTCATAGAAGTTGAAATACGGCTGATGGATTCTGTAGGGGATCATCAGGAATCTGACATACTAAGTGTGGGAATCCTGTGGTTGGCTGTGACCAGAAGAAATAATAGTGATCCTCCATGGGTCAACACCTAGCTATCCTCTATGGGTCAGGACTTAGAGATACTCCATGGGTCAGCACCTAGTGATCATTTTTGGGTCATCACATAGTGATCCTCTATGAGTCGGTACCTAGTGATCCTCTATGAGTTATGACCTAGTGATGTTATGAGGTCTAGTAGCAAAAGCCTCTTGAATGAATTATATGATCTCAATTTAAGACAAATCATCTTTATCCCCATTTTTCTGTTGTATACCTAGTTTGAACTGAGTATTTCCTTGTGCATTGTGATCTAGATCAAGCTATGTGGTTTTTACTTTGTGTAATTATGAGAGACCTTCGGGGGTCTTGGGTCTATATTGGGTATTGTTATATGAACCCCTACGCGGGCTTTTCCAGCATCTTGTTTTTTCTTATGCAGACGAAAGAAAACTTTGACCAAGGATTGGGAGCTAGTATCAGACAGTGCAAAAAGGAGACTGGTTGACTCGGAGAGCCTCAGAGACATGCTTTTCCTATCATTCATATAGGATCCTTGGCATATGATATCAGGATCTATTTTTTTTAGTATTATCTTATTCAGTTGGGCTTGTATACTTGACACTTAATTTCAGATCACACTTTTACTTCAGCAGTTTCACTACGTGGTTTACATTTGTTTTATACCTAGTCTATGTGTGTACATGTTTAAATTAAATGCCTTACCGTTTTAGGGATACACCTTTCTGGTGCTAGTCTCCAACCCCTGGGCTATGGAATGCAAGCTTGGGTTAATCCTGACACTAACCCTGAGGGATGGTTCTTGATGATGTGGTATCTGAGGAGTCGGTCCTACTAAAGAACTGATACTCTCATCTTTTCAATGGGGTATTAGTTTTACATGTTTAGAGTACAATTTTCCTTTTGGGGGGACCAATGTTGGTGTAGTGACAGATGTATCCATGCACATGGAACCTATGTTCTGATTTCTAACTCTATACATGAGAACATTGATTGTCTGTTTTCAAAATGTTTTTCATTTGATATCTTTTGAGTTAGCTCAATAGGTATAACATATTGACTGTGAATAAGTTGTTTATTTATAGGGTGTCACCGTGTAGATAGCCATCTAGGATTATAGTGAGATATCACGATGATGGCCCACCATGCGATGAGGAATTGGTGTAGGTCCATATTACGGTGATAGCACCTTCAGGTGGTGTACCAACAACACCACTACCTATATTTAAGATGATGCCACTAGCCCCACTAACAGACCATGCATCGTAACTGAGAATGTTTCATGAGTACCATAGATTGAGGCCTCTGAGTTATCAAGGCATGATAGATCCCTAGGCAGCTGAGGACTAACATGAGGCAATGACACATGTTTTCCACTTGGTTGAGACACGAGCAGACTAGATAGTGACCCTACCTGCAAGCCACTTTTAGGGAACAACAAGAAGATGTCAGTTCCGGAAGCTCTAGACATATGAGGAGGAGACACTCATCGAGTGGGACTTCGAGAAACTCTTTATGGTGGAGTTTGTACATCAGAAAATACACTCTATGCATATTCAGGAGCTCCAATACTTATAGTAGGGAAACCTGAAAGTGGACCAGTACTTGGAGAGATTCACTGATCTATCTTTCTACTCTATCGACATAGTAAAAGACCCTTTAATTACGGCCCGGGCCTTTGAGTAGGGTTTTCGACGGGATATCAGAGCGTTGATAATATTACTCAACATTCTGACACAGGATAGAGTTCTAGAGTGAGAACTATTGGTGGAGAACATCCTAGATGATCAGGCACAAATTGTGAGAGCCACAACCAAATAGAAAGTATTTGAGTCAACGACATTAGGTAGTAATAAGATGATGCAGAGTTCCAAGTTGGAATGACCTTATGGAGGACAACCCGTGATGCAGGGTCATAGGTACAAAGCTCGTGAGGCAGAGGAATTTATCTGAGGACTAGAGTTTGTTTCTCTTATGGAAGACAGGGGAACATGGATCAAGACTATCCAAATCCCCAAATGGATGATTAGAAGATGGTTGAGGGGCCTCCAATACAACAACAGAGGTTTGAGAGAGGTGGTCTTCATGGTGGAAGATTTTGTAGCGCAGCTGGCGGAGCTATAGGTGGTGGGCTACGATTTGAGGTTCTGATGACACCACCTCTAAGAGGTCCACCTCGACCTCATGGAGTAGGTGGACTGGGACAAGATCAGCTTCATGTTTCTGAGACCTATGATCATTGTGCTCCAGATATTTTTCGAGTTACAGTCTATGTCCACTTCACCCTAGTTGCAGTAATTATAGACAATGGTTCCATTCACTGTTTCTATTCCTTGACTCTCGTTCGGAGCTCGGATATTCCATGGAGTTTTTGGCCATATATTTAGGTTTAGAGACACATATTGTATATGATATGATGATTACCCACTGATATAGGTAGTATGAGCTTACTATTAGAGGTGAGAGATTTGGCTGTGATCTTCTAGTATCATCATCGAGGCTTTACGACGTCATCTTTGGTGTGGAATGGTTATCGATTGTCCATGCTTAGATTGACTATTTTATGTAGAATTTGTGGTGTACCCATGAGGATGGGAATAGTTTTTTTTCACCATTGAGAAAGAAACCCTTATAGTACAAAATATCATTTCTCATATGAGGGTGCATCTGATCACTCGCCAGTTGGCTAGCCTGACCCGCAGTGTATTGGATGAGAGGTGTCTAAGTTATCCTATTATGATGGACCAGTATGCTATTGTCTTTCCCAATGATGTTCTAGAACTACCTCCTCATAGATAGGTAGACTTTTACATCGATATGTACCCCAGGATGACACCGATATCTACACCATAATATCAGATGGATTCTATGGAACTTAGTGAGTTGAGGGTACAGTTAGAAGACTTTCAGATATAGGGGTTCATAAGGCCCATTGTTTCTAAATGGGGATCCCCTATTTTGTTCTCCAAGAAGGAAGGAAGTAGTTCTAGGGTTTGCATGGAAAATCGATGCTTAAACCAGGTGATCGTGAAGAACAGGTGTCCACTCCCGAGTATTGATGATCTCTTCGATCAGCTGAAGTGAGAACGGTGGTTCTCGAAGACAGACCTTAGATAAGGCTATCATCTTCTTTGCGTACAGAATTAGGATATAACTAAAACGATATTCAGATGCCAGTATGGCCACTATGAGTTCTTGGTGATTCCTTTCAGCGTGACCATAGCTCCAGATGTGTTTGTGGGGCTCATAAACAGGATCTTCAAGCCTTACCTCAATCAATTCATGGAGTTTTTCATTGAAAACATCTTGTTATAGATGATGATGGAGGTGGAATATTCTACGCATATGCGGGTAGTTTTGGATATGCTCTGAGAGCACCAACATTATAGAAAGCTATCAAAGTGCTAGTTCGGAAACTGGGAGGTCCACTTTTTGGTACATGTTATTTCGAGGATGGAGTTTTATTAGATCAAAAAATATAGAGGAAATACATTCTTTGGGGCCACCCAAGAGTGTTACCAATGTTTGGAGTTTCCTGTGTTTGGATGGGAACTATCAGATATTTGTACCTGACTTTTCTAGAGTAGCAGAACCCTTGTTAGCATTAACAATGAAGGTAAAACCATTCTTGTGGACAAAGAGATTCCAGTAGAGTTTCTTATAGATGAGGTGGTGAATAATGAGTTCCCCCATCTTGAGGCTACCAAAATACAGAGTTGGGTATGCAGTTTACTTCAATGCAATAGGGAGAGAACTATAATGTGTGGTAATGAAGGAGTTAATGGTGATCACTCATGGATCATGATAAGTGATACATCATGAGAAAAATTATGCTACCCATGAGCCGGAGTAAGCAGTAGTGGTATTTTCCTTGAATATGTGGCAGAACTACATGATGGGGGATCAGTTTATTGTCTACTCTGATAAAAAGAGTCGGAGTTATATCTTCTAACAAAAGGACCTGAACCTGAGCCGACGACAATGGTTGGAGTTCCTCCAGGACATAGAAATTGAGATAGTCTACACTCTTGAGAAGGGGAACATGGTGGTTGATGCACTACACAGGTGGTCTAGACTACAGTTGCTATGTGAGGAAACATACCATCTAGCCATGTTGCAGGTATACTTTATAGATAGTGATGGAGTAGCTTACCTCTAGTATATGACTGTCACTCCCCAACTCCTTTAGTGAATTTGAAAGGAACATCTTGGGGATGTGGATTGCGAGGCCAAAAATTCTCCAATATCCTCAGGACAGGCTCTAAATGATTCACTGAATATGGGGAGCATGTCTTTATTTTCATACGATTCCCCATGGTACCAGTGACGCTACGAGAGAAGGTGTTGAGGAAGTTTCACACATCCCCTTTGGAAATACATACTAATGTGGAATAGATGTACCAGGACCTCTGATGTTAGTACTTGTGGCTAGGGATAAAGAAAATAGTGGCATAGTTTTGTTTCATAATGCCTCACTTATCAGTAAGTGAAGGCCGAGAACCATGTTCTAGTAGGCTTGACTCAGCCACTAGAGGTCCCTATATTGAAGTGGGATGGAATCTCTATGGACTTCATGATAGGGCTCCAACGTATGTCCATGGGCCATGATTCCTTCTAGGTGATCATTGACCGACTCACCAAGTCATCCCACTTCCTACCCATTCGAGAGCATGGATCCTTATAGGGCTTGGGACGACTCTACATATAATAGATTGTGCATCTTCAAGGGGTAACATCGATGATCATATCATATCATGAAAAAAGTTTTACATCTCAGTTATAGAATGGATTATAGGATGTGTTTGGGACTCAGCTACGCTTGAGCATTGCCTTTCATCCTCAGACAGATGGTCAGACAGAGCGAATCATACAAACGCTTGATGACATGCATCATTATTGTGTCATTAATTTTGGACATAGTTGGGAGGACCACCTACCCCTGGCGAAGATTGTATACAACAATAGTTATCACTCCACCATTGTAATGGAACTGTTTGAGGCCTTGTACAGGTGACCGTGCAGATCACCTCTATGCTAGACAGACCAAGGGGAGTCAGGACTTATGGGTACAAAGTTGGTATGGGATGCCACTTAGAAGGTGCAGATAATCCAGGAGTGGATGAAGACTAAAATAATATGTAATAAGTATTACTATGATAGGAGACTGAGGCCCTTGGAGTTCAACGAGGTACATCATGTCTTCCTATGGGTCTCAACCTGATGAGGATTATAATGATTTGGCTGGGGTGACAAGATATCACTAAGGTTCATCGAAAATTTCCAGATCCACAACAGAGTAGTTGAGGTGGGATACTCTCTAGTTCTTCCACCAAAGATGCATTGGGTGCATGATGTTTTCCATGTGTCGAAGCTGAGGAGGAACATGCATGATCAGTCACATGTTATTGTTTAGGGAGAGCTGAACATTGACGATGGGAAGACATTCACGGAGTTCTCGGTGGAGATAGAGGATCAACTGGAGAGTTCCCTTTAAGGGAAGTCAATTCCTCTAATGCGTGTCTAGTGGTAGCATAGGACCCTCTAGGGGAGCACATTGAAGTGGGAGGCTTACTTACGTGCTCAGTACCCCCATTTGTTTCCTAGTTTTTAGTTGTGTATTTTGAGGACGTAAAGCCCTAAGGTTGGGAGGAAGTGAAAACCTTGAATTTTTCATATATATATATATATATATATTAAATTATTTTGGGATTATTTCTATTTTTCAAAAATTTACAGCATGTGATTCTGATGTCAGAAGAGCCCAGAAATAAATTTTTAACATTTTTAAGGTACGTTCAGTAAATGTGCGAGCGGTGATTTCTATATATTGAACTAGTACTACGATTAAAAAAATAAAGGCATCAATGAATTTGCACCACTGAGATTATCTTATGAGAATATTATCTTTTTTGAAAAATATGGACAAAAAAGTTAATTTTTTGTCTTTCGGAAAAAAATATTAAAATATCTAATGGTTATTTTATTTTATTTTTTCCAATCGTTGAGAAATGGTGGTGGGACTGAAGTGCAACATTAGACATTAAACCAGATACTTTTAATAACATAAATCTTCTGTTTGTTTGGTTTTGTAATGATGATACTTGTGTGTTTAATTGACTTGTTAATTACAACAAATTAATGAATAAAAATTATATCCAAAACATGGGATATTATTGTCTTATTTAATCAAACCCTTGGAATGGGTTTTGGAGAAAGATGTGAAGAATCACTGACAAAACATTGGTGGAAAACTACTCCAATTGATGAAGAGGAACAAACGAATGTCGACGAACACCCATTCGAATGCGGGTTCATTTTCCCCATTTACAACTTATTAAAATTTTCTCTAGGTAGGAGTTTGTCTCGATTAATTTCTAAGAGTTATAAGAATTCAACTTTTCCTAATAATATTTGAACCCACCCACCCACCCACCCCCACTTATTATAACGCTAAAGTTGAGGGCGCGGGCCAATTCGAAAAAACCTAGACCATCCCAAAATGTTTCTTTGATTGCCTTCTTTAGTGAAGAATTCTCTATATAGAGGAATGACAAAACCAGGGGAAACATAGTGATGACAGTGCCCCAAGAGGCATGTTGGTACAATAAAAAAAAAACAGGCCTTTAGAGCTTCACCGGAGGCCTGCGGAATCCCTGTCGGTGTGGCGGTCCTGACAACAGGGGGAGGCGGAGGATGGCTCCTACCAGCCACGATGGTATAGTGGCACCTGAAGGCACCATGACAGATAGGGGATCCCAACCGCATTGACACTGGAGGCATGCCATGACAGAATTCCATGGAGGACATTTGTGACTCTGAGCCGCGTGGGAGGGTGGAATCGTGGCCGGCTGGTCCTATAGATTACCAGTCCTGGTGGACTGGCTAGGTGGAGTGGCGCTAACGGGCATCACTGATTGGGGAAACCAAATGGACTATGGACCATTCGGGGGGGGGGGGTGCCGACCCTCGTGCACAGCTGGAGGGTCATGTTGGCCCAGTGGCCCGATGGGTCGTACCCATCTGGTT
This sequence comes from Viscum album, assembly GCA_963277665.1. NCBI lineage: Eukaryota > Viridiplantae > Streptophyta > Magnoliopsida > Santalales > Viscaceae > Viscum > Viscum album. The sequence continues at coordinate 49,161,871 of OY728148.1, forward strand.
GGGTCATGTTGAGCCACATCCTAGTTGGCCTAGCCCACTGCCGATAAGGCCAATCCTGCGGCCTTTCCCCTTCTGTTCGGGTCGGGTCGGGCCATGCCTAACAATTTTTGACCCAGTTTCACTTAAATGTGCATATCTTCTAAACCAGACGCCAGTTTGATGAACCATCTACGGCGCTGGAACTCTTAGGACGAGGCAATTATTTTGAGATACTACACTTGGGTTTTGGATAATACTGGAGTGTAGCCTGTTTGGATCGGACTTGAGTCCAACCGGGCCCCAGACACTAAAATGCCTATAACATTTAGACCAACCATTTGATTGATGCACCGTCAGTTACATTGGAACCTTCTTGACTTTGCGGCTCATTGAGTTACTTCTTCATGGGGGCATTGTGGCTGTTGAAATAAGGATGATGTCTTTTGGACCAGATCCTTAGGAATGAATCATACAATGTGTGGGAATCTAGTGGATGGATGTGATGTGAAGAAAGAATAGTGATCTTATGTAGGTCAGCCCCTAGCGATCCTCTGTGGGATAACACCTAATGATTATCTATAAGTTGGAACCTAGAGATCCTCGGTGGGTCATCAAGTAGAGGTCCTTTGTGGGCCAGAACCTTGAAATACTCTATGGGTAATCACGTAGTGATCCAATGTTGTTCATCTGATAGCAATCCTCTGTGAGTCAGTACCTAGGGATCCTCTATCGGTCATCACCTAACGATCCCCTGTGGGTCAGCACCTAGCGATCCTATGTGGGTCAGGACCTAGGGATACTCATTGGGTTAGAACAGAGATATCTTGTGAGGTCTACCAGCAAAATACATTCAATAGAATAATATTATCTACTTTTTAACTAATCATCTTTAGTTCCATTCATTAATTCATATTCCTAGATTGGGTTGATTATTTCCTTGTAATTTGTTACTGAGATCATGCTTTGTGTTTTTTCTTTTTTGGAATTCTGAGATTCCTTCGGGGGTCTCGGGGTCCCTTTTGGGTATTTTTATACTCACACCATCACGGGGTTTTCTTTTATGTTGTTGTGTCTTGTGTAGATGATATACAACATTTACTGATGTTTGGGCGCTAGGATTAGATGGTGCATAGAGGTGACCAGTTGAAACATAGATATACAGAGACTAGCTATACCTACCCTTCAGGTAGGATCCATGGATGATGATATCGGGAGTTGTTTTCTTTTTTCATTGTATTAACCCTTTCAGTTTGGCATGTTTACTGGCACCTTACTTTCAGTTCACACTTTTTCTTCAGCAATTTGACATTGTTATTTACTTTTCTTGTTTACCTAGTCTCTATGTGTACATGTTTAAAGGCAATTCTTTCCCATTTTTGGGATGGTGATAGTCTCCAACCCTAGCCTATAGAGGGTGGGCTTGGGGTAGTTATGGAATTGGCCCTGGGGTATAGGCTGTGACACCCCCCCCCCCACTTCAAGTAATAAAACTCACACATCATATTCTCCCGCAAACTCCTAGGAAAAAAACCTGATTCTAGATATAGATTATAGAATCCTCATCATTGAATCATTATGAAGGTGACGCCACACATTCAAGAATTTACCTCAGGTCAAACATTTTAGATACTCATATTTAATATCCCTCACCTAACTCAAAAGTGTCAACTCCAATAAACAATTATTTGATATTAGTATTCACAAGACTCTCATGGACCACCATGTGCATATCATCTTCTAATGGAATCATCTTCCACTCAACACTAGACTCCTGAACATCCTCAGTATGAATTTTTTTCCTAGAGCATTGGAAATATTATTCCCCTTCTTGGACATATATGCTAGATCAAATTCTAAATAATACATATTCTCAACCAATCTCCGGGTCTAGATATTTATGTATCATTTTGAAAAGCTATACTTCAATTTTGTTGATCTGTATACATTGTAATCATTCCTCTCAATAGATAATTCCACCATCACATCAATGAATAAACCAATAAAGTAAACACAAGGGTTTGTATATGGTAGTTTTGTTCATTTTTCCTCAACTAATGAGACTCATACACCAAAAATAAATCTCTGTACATCAACATTACTCTAAGAACCATTCCATAAGAATCATAAAACACAATATAATCATCACATGGCTCGGCCAATATTGTAATCCATGTAGATGTAGAATTATTATCCATCTAATAGAATTTAAAGACCCCAACCCTTTGTTTCTGGGAGTTGGTACCTTACTTTCATACATTTTCATAATAAACAAGGAAGTCACATCCTAAAAAAGGAAATAGTTAGTAGTTTTTGAAAACCAGATATAAACATAAGTTTTACATTATAGAAATCATAGGAAAAAAAACATAAGAACTTCAATGGAAACATCTTAAAATCCTATGTTATCTATTCTAGTCATCCATAATATAAATATTCACATCCTGAGGAAGAATGAATCAAAAGAAAGTGGTGATACAAGATTCTTAATAACAGTATGTAATACACATGAAGCTAATATAAACAATAAGGCTGTGTCAATAACTAAAAATTCCAATAGAATATAATCTTGAGCTTAGTATGGAAGGAATAAACATTACTAAATAACATGATATAAATAATCACATCATAATGAAGCATAAACATAGATATTAAAATAGTAAAATAATCATATGGATTATCAATTATTAATATAATAAATAGATAATTCAAAATTCCAAACATCATAAATATACCATCAAGGCCTCATTCGAGACATCTTAAAATAAATGATTAAGGACTAAGACAAATCCATTTATTTTTTAACTCTTAATAACTACAAATTCATAGAGTGAATATAGAACGACAGATAGGAAAATTACAAAGACCAATTCATTCATCATATGAATGGGGTGAAACAAAAATAAATATACATTAAATGTGTAAATAATATTACCCAATTTGAAAACCTATCCACCAAAAAATCTGAGCAGTATTGTGAAAGGTATCAAGATAGAACATCAATGGTCAATCAGATCATAAACTAGTTAATAAAATATGGTAGATGATAATAATAAGATATAAATATCAATAAATCATTGGATTCAATAGAGTTATTGAAATATATTAAAATACTTTAACAAAATCATCAGGTAACTCTTGAGAGAAATATTATTTTTTACAATTCAAAGAAGAGTTAATTTGGGAAAGTCAGATGTGTTTGTCATAATTGTTTTTGTAATACCATAAATGAACATATATTGTTTTTAATGAGAAACTTATTTATTTTATAAAAATAATATTTTCAGGAATAACCATATTATGGATGGTAATTGAAAATGGGTAAAATTTTGAGAAGTTCCCTTTAATCGAGCTTGGGTATCATAAATAATTGAAAAAGAAACCTTGGAAAACATGGATTTCCCAATAATAGAAAGAATCACAGACCGAGATACATCATAATGAAAAATATAAACATAATGTAGAATAATTATATTAAAATAATGATGAATTACATTGGTGTAATGTTTGATAAAGCATAACCCGAATGAATATGGATGTTCCGAAATAAACCCTTACCTTATGTCCAAAAGATTTATGTACTTGTACTTAATATAATAGATAATAAATATAAAATAAATTAATAAATATATTTTTTAACCTATAATTTTTTTTGATATATAATAAATTTATTAGGTTCATTTATGGCGTTTTTGACGAGTTATGATATTCATTGTCATCGTTCATGAGTGTTCTTTTCCTTGGATTTCATGATTAGTTTACTATTACATATATATGAGAGTTGAATTAATTCTCTAGAATTGAAATTATATGATATTAATAAAAATAAATAATAATTAATGGTCTTAGGAATTTGTTTCCATATATGAGAATGATTCATTAGACATAACTTTAATGATAATCATTTACATTATTTTGGCAGTTTTCGATCATTACGAACTAGTTTTTCCTTATTAATTAACATAATGTATGTATAAAGGTTATAGAATAATGAATAATTTATTAAATGTATAATAAAATATATTTTAACAATAATTATGGTTTCATAACCATCCATTAAGGTAGTAATGATATATAAGATTGCATCGTCCAATATGGAGGTAAAACAGCACATCATGGATGATGTATAAATTTTTAGAATAAAAGGGGGGGTGAATGGTATTGATGGTGGATCCACAATAAGATTAATAATATATATTATAAAAAATAATATTCTGTTATCATGCATGTTTGGACAGGAATGCTAACGATAAAATAAGATGAAACAAAATTTAAACAAATTGAAAAAGAATGAAAAAAGATTTACCTCTTGATTTCTTCTCCTTAAAAACATATTTAATGAACTTTGAAATGGTCTTATAGTGTGACCATAAATACCATAACATTGGGGGGATAGGAAATGTGCAGAATATAAGAAAAAATTATGGATTTGGCAGTGTGAGGAGAAGTTGTGGTGAGGTAGGTATTTAGAGTGGGAGGAGAGGAGTGTTTTGATCATTTTATTAATTGGTTTATTATTTTGTATTAAGAGTATGAATAATTTTAGAAATATAAATAAATATATGAAAATAATTTAGGATATTTTGATATTATAGGCTTACATCATCTATAAAACATTTATGCGCTAATAATTCTTGTATTTGATGAATACAAAAAATTACAATTTTTTAGTATTCACCAAAAATTTTAGTATCTTATAAAAATTCAACAAAACAACATATCCATTATTCAATGTTTAGAATTAAAAATAGAGACCATGTTTGGAAAAAAATCTTTTCATTTTAGAAATTTAATTTTAAAATATAGTCATTAATTACTTGAAGAATTCCAATTTTACTATTGTAGCTATTTTATGAGACATTGAAAATTTAATTAAGGTCACATAAAATAATCTTATAATCATAAAAAATTATTATATTATGATTCTATTTAAGGAAAATATATATTTTTGAAATCATTATATTAATTAAAAAAATTTAATTAAAAAATAATGATATTAAAATATAAAAACATTTAATTTATCATTATTAAAACATTTATTTTCTTATTCCATCTTATAAATGTCCAATATTTTAATTTATAAGATCCCTACATTTTATTTAAAATTTAATGAATTAATTTAATATTATATTGGAAATTTTACTTTTCATAATGGTCACATTTCTATTCCAATTGTCATATTTTGTAGTATATTATTGTTATGGAGATGGTGTTGTGTGGAAATTCATGTATCAAGAATAATAAATTTTATAGGGGACATACTATAAGATCTCAGGGTGTTACATTCTTCACTCCTAGAAAAAAATGTCTTTAATGAAATTTTCAAAATGTCACCTCATAGAAATATTTTGGTAGTTCATCATTATAAATTCCAACAGTTTCAATGTAGTCATTTCAATTTCATGATTTTTCCAAAGTACCTTTACTAGAAGAGTCACATAATTCCTCAAAAATCACTATCCAGTATCCAGAATTCAGATGGTATCCTCAAAGTAAAAAAAATCATGTCTAATTATAATCCTTTATAATTGAGGAAATTCATTGTGTCTGGAATATACATTGTTAACGAAGAGATCTGGAACACATTCTTTAATTTAGAAACACTGGGTGGAATTTCCAATAAATAAGTTACAACTCCAATTATCTCTAGGATTTAAAAAGTTTTAACATAATTAGGTCTTAGTTTCCCTTTCTATCCAAATATTATAAAACCATTCAATGGAGATAATATAAAAAATACAAGATCTCCCACATGAGACTCCAAATCCTTTTGTCAGATATCCATATAGATTCTTTTCTACATTGGGAAGCTTTTTATGGGTTAGAATATTATTTACCATTTTTGTTATTTCCTCAACAAGTTTTAGGCCTACAATTTTCCTTTCACAAACATCATCCCAACAAGATGGTGAAATAAATCACTTTCTATAGAAATACTCCTATGGTTCCATTTGAATACGTGAATAGAACTTCTATTGTAAGATAACTCTATAAATGTGAAATATTAATATAAAATACATTAAATGTCATGTTAGAATGATATAAAAAAATATCTTAATTATTGGATCATCCATTATGACAACCCATTAGTTTTTTGGTGATTAGAAGTACTCAAATAAAACTTAGTATCTAATGATTTAAGAATAATTTTCCATTTTTTGGTGTTAATAATAGATAATAGGAAGGCACATTATTAATAGGTGCTCATTGAATTATTACAACATAATGAATATTGATTTGGGTAATGTTCTCCCAGGGAAAATCCTCTCATATAGCAAGGAAATGTGAAGATTTTCAAGTTGATCCAAAAGTACCCATATTGTATAATTAATTCTTGGATTTCTTGGTAATCTAGTAACAAAAACCATAGCATTTTTATAAAATTTTATTATAGGAATAAGAAGTGTTTTCATGACTCCTCTGGGATATTTTACTTCATCCATCACCTATTGATAGACTAAACATATTGTTACATAATCAGTAGTTTCCCACTTGATATTATATGACTAGTAATGCTCCATAAAATATCTATAAATCTTAGTGCTATGAGATTTTATAGAAAATTTTAATGTATGAGGATCATCTAATAATTTAATTTTTCTGCCTAGGTATAGAGGGAACATAATGTATCTTCTTAAATTTCAGAATACCATCCTCATATATTAATTATATCAACTTCTAATCTATTATGGAATTAGTTTTTCATTCAAAATCCTCATGATTAGTAAGAGAAATTTTAATCATTTCTAATAAATATGTTTTGGATGCCAATTGAAAAAGAAATTATTCTTCAACATCATAGATTATTACCATATCCATGTTTTCAAAATCCATGCACATAGGGTCCCTAACAATCCCCATCTCATTTTGAACTCCATAATCCTTCCTAATAAATGCATCTTTTACCATTTTCTATTTCCCTGGGTGGTAATGTTTTGAAAAATCATAACCCTTGAGTATCACTAGCCATCTCCACTTCCTATTTTTGAGTTCCTTATATGAGGAGATATATTTAAATATCTTTTTATTTGTATATATCGAATGTCATTCACTATAGGGATAGTGTCTCCATATTTTCATATCAATGATTATAGAAACTAACTCAAGATCCTAAGTTGTATTTTTTTATTCATGAGATTCTAATTTATTTGAAGCATATGTAATAAATATATCATAATACATAAGGACATATCCATGTACTTTCTTTGATGCATCACTATAATTCAAAAATCCACCATTTCATGATGATAGATTCAATATCAGATCATTCACTATTCTCTTCATCAATTCTTCAAAACAATCTTCATGTTATTTTTTCTTACGAACTTATCCCCTTTACGGGAATGTCTAGAAAATAGGTTACGTAATCAAGGAAAATTCTATATTATACACCGATAGTAACCTGCTAATCCAATTAAAAAACATACCTCAGTTATTTTCCGTACTGTAGGCCATTCTTGGACTACATTTATCTTCATATGACTGAAAAAAATCTATCATTAAGGAAACAATTACGAAGAAAATAAACTATTTGATGCCATAATTCACACCTTCAAGGATTATCATATAACTTTTTTCTTATAAGAGTATTCATAAAATCCCACAAGTAGTTTTGATGGTTCTCCTAGATATTGGAATATATCAAGATATCATGAATAAATAAAAAAATTGACAAGATATACCTCAAAAACATAGTTCATTTTATCCAAAAAAATATAGGTTGTAGGTGTCATCCCAAATGAAATTATTGTTAACATATAATGTTCATACCTAGTTTTATATGTTGTAATTTGAATGTCATCCTTCCCCGTACACAACTGATGACAATCATAACAATGTTCAATCATCGAAAAATATTATGATCTGTGAAGTTCATCAAATGAATCATAATTATAATAAAGAGGATACTTGTTCATTATTTTCCTAGAATTAACATCTCTATAATCAATTAATATCATCATTGATCAATATATCATCTAAATAAATAGAATATTGGCTCCCCACAGAGAAACACTAGGGAAAATAAATCCCTTATCACTCAATTCCTCTAGTTGTTTCATTTTCTCTAGTAATTCCTTAGTGTAAATTATTTATGGTGTATTTGATGTAGGACATTCACCTGAAATTAAATCAATAGCGGACTCAGCATCCAACTGTAGAATATTTCTCTATAAATATTCTATAAAGACATTAAATTATTCTTGTATAATATATACATCTTAAATTGGAATATTTCCTTCCCAATCCATAGATGATTATTTATCCCCCTCTCCAATAATTTCATTTAGATGCCCTTCTAGATGTGGATTTGGATAATAACTATGTGATGATGTTTATATTTTAAAGATAAATAATTCCACATCTTCTAAAATTTTTACCTTTCTTCTTTTATGAATTTATTTTCACATCATATTTTGAAATTCAGTCCATACCAAGTATTATATAAAAATGAACCATATGTATGATAATAATTTTTGAAACTGATGAACATTTATGTGTCATAAATGGGATTGATTTACACTTATTTTTTTCAATAATACTTCCCATAGTATTTTTGACTAACAAACCCTTTTTTAAATAAAAATGTAAATGTATAATTTTCTTGGAAAATTGGAAGATATAAAATAATGAGATGATCTAGAATGAAATAAATAATTGTATAAAAAATAAGAAATTATCAATGTACCTTCTAGCACATTATTAGTAACATCAACCTCTAGAGTTCTGAATGAATTAGATTAGACTTTCCCCTTGGAATTTTATATTGCTTACTTCCTTGACGATTAGAAAATTAATTTTCATATTGTCCCATCATCATATATTTCTCACATTGAACATTGTTAACTTCTTTCATTCCCATGAAATCACGAGTTTGGTGGATTTCTACTCCACACTTGTAACTGAATCCTTTTCCATCTATACATGCACAAGGGTGTTTCCTTCCAGAATTAGGACTGATTGGAAAATTTAATTATTTATTCTTATATTTATTCATTTTTTCCTACCACACCCTATTATTCTCTATTTTCCTTTATAGTTATAAGACATAGTGAATTATTTTTCTAACATGATTGCATAGTAGTCTTTATATTCCTAAAAAGATTAATTTTAAAAACCAAATCCCTTCATAAAAATGGTTTAAAACCATCAAATAATTGATAAATATTTCTCCATGGAGTATGTATGTAGTATGTTGCATTAATTTCTAACATTTTAATGTATTATTTATACTTCAAAATGTGTTCATCCTATTTTTGTTTCAGACTCATGAATTGCCTCTCCATATATGTTTGTTGATCATAAGGGAAATACTTGTTTATGAAAATTTCCATAAAATATTCCTTTTATATATTTTCAATATATTCCATATCATGTTTGGTTAGAATCAATGAATACAATTTATCATTATCTTTTGAGAGATGATAAACTACCATGATAACATTCTACCTGTCATTACTACCCAAGGAAAGGAATATCACATCAGTGGAACTTATCCAATGATCTGCTACAAATGGGTTTGTGGAAAGATTTTATGATGGACAATGCTATTTCATAAAGAGGCATATCATTTATCCTCCACATTTTCTATGATGATGATCCATATAGGTCAAGTAATTATTCATAACTTGAGTCAGTTATCCCTGTATAGTTATAAGTTTGTCAATCCCATTCTCAACTCACATACCAATATCATTATCTTTCATATGAGGGAAATCCCAACATGGGATACATGCATTGATATGGTTTACATTCCATAAACTAGGTTAATTTTTTCAATAATTTCATATATTAAATTAGGACATGAATGATAATGAAAAATTTCTAACTAGAAAATCACATAACATAAATTGAAATTTTTTTCATATGTAAAATCATAATCATAAACGGGGTTTCTTTGGGGGAATATTTATTATGAAATCCATGATAATATTTTCTAAAAATAATTTTAAGTATCCTAATCGTATCCCATGGGAGTGTCAACATAGGTGTGAATTAATCCCCTATCTAGTGAAACAAGTCACACTGAGTGTGACTCAACACACCTTTCAACAGTTGTTACACCTATGTACTTCAATTCTAGAATCATGACCACCCGTACTATCCAAATTCATATGTATTGATATGAATACTTACATAGTATTTACCTTAACAAAATTATAGGATGTTATTATATGATTAACCTAAAATTCAATATCATAGTTGGGTTCCCTAATCATTGTTCTCTTAAATTAGTTTCAAATGATTCCACTAATCTTCCTCTAATACCATCAATAATGACCCCAAACCCAGTTTCATGGATCTGATGCATTATATTATTACATATGTATTATAAAAAAAGAATTCTCATAACTAAGAACAAAATAGTTTTACAGTTTTTTAGAACCTGATACAGACAGATGTTTTACATTACAACTTCGAAACTCTATTAGAAGTATCAACAACACCTACATTCCCCATGCAATTAATGCATTATATATATCTTCGTATCTTGGGGAGAAATAAAAAATAAGAAATGGGTGAGCTCAGATGCTCATTTAGGGTATGTAATATGGTAGAAACTAATATAAACAATAAATCAAAGTGAATGACTAAAGACACATCCCATTAGAATGTAATATTTAGAATATTATGGAAGGAATTAATGGTGAATAAATAATTCCTTATAAATAATCATATGAGAATAAATCTTAACCATAGATACTCCATTATTCGAATAATCACATGATATATCAATTACTAATATCACAATGAGGTAAATCATAATTTTATAAATCAAAAACGTACCATCGAGAGCTCGACCAAGATATAAATATAACTTGGTGTGGTCACAACCAAATCCATTTCAAGTTTTCCTCACGATATCTACCAATGCATCAAAGAGGTGTAGTGGGCCCCACCCATCACTTACTAATTCCAATTCATTCCAAATATGAATTTTACTATATATACACAACATATACATATTAATTTAAATAACATCCCAAAAACATTAAACATAATCAGTAACCATTATGAGTAGTGTCATGAAGGGTATTAAGATAGAACGTCTGGAGTAAAGCTAATCATAAAATTTTTAATAAAATTTATTACATGATAACAATAAGATATAAATCTCAATAAATCATTGTAATAAATAGAGGTTTTGAAATAGAAGATAAAACTATAATAAAATCGGTATGTAATTCTTTATAAAATTACCCTATTACTTTGCAAAGAAGAGTCTTTTTGGAAAAATCATTTTTAGTATTCATAAGAGATTGAATATAACAAAAAATAAAAAATTATAGTTTTTCATGAAAAATTACTGATTTAGGAAGAATAATTGTTACCTAATATATATTATGGTATGTAAATGAAAAGGGTTATAAAATCAAGAAGTTCCCTTTAATTGGACTTGCAAATCCAGAACAAGTGAGAAAGCAACCTTCTAAAACATGTATTTTCCCATAAAGGAAAGATGAAATGATTTACACACATGACTTTGTAACATATAAACATTATTTATAAGAATTATATAAATTTAATGATGAATTTAATTGGTGTATAGAGGGATAAAGCATAACCTAAATGAAAATAGATGTCTGGGAAGAAACCCTTACCTTATGTGTGAAGGTCTTCTGCAATTGTACTTAATGTCTTGGATAATGAAATCAATTTTAAAAAAAAAATTTATTCAGAACCACTTAAACATACATTTTATTTATCAAAATTTATTAAATTTATTTATGGAATCTTTTATGATTTATGAGAATCAATTTTGTAATTTAGGAGTGTTCTTTTCCTTGGTTTTCAGGATCAATTTACGTTTACAAGTATATGAGGGATCTATTAAAATGGAAATATTTCACCAGAATTGAAATTATATGTTATTAAAGAAGATCTATAATATTTATTGGTATTATATATTTTTATTTTTCGAGATATATGGATGATTCATTAGATATATCTTTATTAACAATTGTTAAATCATTTTGATGGATTTTCGATCGTCATAGTGTTGTTTAGTCTTCTTAATTAATTTAATGAATATATAAATATTCCAGAATAGAAATTAACTTTTATAATTTATAATAAAAAATTGAATAATAATATATATGGATTTATAACCAGCCTTTATTTAGGAGATATAAAATTATGTTTCATCATCTATAATGGCAGTAAATTAACACATCACGAATTATGTTTTCATTTTTTGAATAAAAGGGGGAGGTGAAGGGGTTTGGTGATGCATATTCCATTAATATAATAAAATTTCAATATGTGTATGATACTATAGTTATCATTCATTATTGAAAGGAATATTTAACTATTGAATAAAAATTAAATAAATTAAATGAGTTTGAAATATAACTAAGAATAATTTACCACCAGAATTCTTCTCCTTGAGAACTTCCATATGGAACATCAAATATTTTTTTGGTGAGAAATGAAATACCATAACATAAGGTAGAGGTTTGAAAGATTAAATGATCATAACATAAGAAATCATAAACTTATTATAAGTGTGGGGATAAGCGGTTGGGAGGGGTGGTATTTATAGTTAGAGGAGAGGAGTGTTTTTGAATATTTTAGAAATTTTTTTTCTTATTTCGGATTATAACTCTTTATGTTTTGATTATTGTCACTAAATAAATTCATTTATTGAATTATAGTTATATAATTTTTTCATAAATCATTCCAAAAGTATATATGATTAATAATTCTTGTTTTTATTAAATATAGAAAATTATTGTATTTCACTATCCAACAAAAATGATAGTATCATAGAAATATCACAAAAATAAACACCAACCATTCACTAATATGTAGAATTAAAAAATAAAATCCATTTTTTGAAGATAATTTTCTAAATATGAGAAATTTAATTTTTAAATAAAATCATCATTTACACGAATAATATTGATTTTAATATTAATACTATTTTTAAAAAACATTGAAAATTTTAATAATTTGTCATAAAATTCACATATAATCATAAGACACGGAAACATTAATTTATGAGTATATTTTATGAAATTATATTTTTATTAAGTGGTAAAATTAATTATAAAATTTTAGTTCAATGCATATGACATAAAAAATACAAACGATTAATTTATCATTTTTGAAACATTTATTTTCATATTCAATTATATAAATTTACCATATTATTATTTATAAGATACCTGAATTTTATTTATTATTTAAAGGCTTATTTTATAATTTTATTGGTCGTATTTCTCTTCATATTTACCACATTACTATTTATAATGATCAAATCACTATTCTAGTATCCGTATTTAATTGTATGTTATGGTTTTAAACATGGTGTTGCGTGGTGCATAAACTATCATGGATGATAAATTTTAAAAGGTTTATACCATAAAATCATGGGGTGTTACAATGAAGGAATTCTCATATCCTTCTGACCGGTCAATCATTATCTCATTGTTGGTCAAACATGAAAGCATCAAAAAATATTGGGAAAAGTGATTAGTAAATCCATGATAAAATCCCTCCAAACCAAAAAAACTATGGATATCGAATATAATATTGTTATTTTACGATGAAACCACTACCTAAACTACTTTAGGGTCCACTGAAACACCTTCCTCTAAGATGATGTGACCAAAGAATTGTACCAAATCAATCCAAAACTTACACATAGATAGCTTGGTGTATAGTTGAATTCCTCTCAATGTACTCAGAATGATGCAAATATGTTGGGCATGATCATCATGAGTCTTGACATACACCAAGATGTCATACAAAAACATGAATATAAAATTGTATATGTATGGATGGAATAAATAGTTTATCAATTCAAAAAACATTATGGGTGCATTTCCCCATACAAAATAAATTTTAAGGAACTCATATAGGGAATAATTCTTTTTAAAAAAGACCTTAGCATATTATAAGTTCAAACTCTGAACTATTGATACCCTTGTCTCAAGTGAAAATTTCAAAAAATAGAATCTACCTTATACTAGTCCAAGAGTGCATCGATATGTATAAGAGGATACTAGTTCGTAATAGTCATCCAGTTCATCTTCTGGTTGCCAACACATAATTTCATTGATCCATTAGCCTTCATTTCATGTAAGACCAGAGAACCCCAAGGTAATTTATGCAGTTGGATAAATCCCTTATCCTTAAACTCTTCCATACGAGTCTTGATCTCCTAAAACTTTTTTGGTTTCATTCTGTATTGTGAAATAGAAACTGGTTGATTCCCAAGCCTGATCTTAGTTTTAAATTCCACATCTCTCTTAAGTGGTAGCCATGATAAATCTCCAGAAAACACATCCTGGATCCTATCCAATGTGGATGGAAAGTCATCATTTTTTCCACCTCCTTCATTCAGTAATAGAATATATACTTGATTGGTAAACACCCCTAGGTGCTGATGAACTATCATAGTACAAACTTCCTGTATATCACATTCACTGTGATGAGTGTAATGGTCACACATAGGAGAGGTGGATGTCATATCCATGTGGAAAAAATATATTCTCACTTTCTATGATACTAACCATTCAATACCCAAAATTAGGTGAAAGCCTGAAATTTTGATAATGTAAATATCCCACAGAAAATGATACTCCACAACCTCGAGGGAACACCCCTTGCATAAATGTTAATCTATCCAACATACTACCATCTATACATCTATCATCAACACTACACTAACGAACTACACACCAGGATTAAAACGTTCACAACGTTTGCATAAATAAAGGAATGATATGATCCTATATCAAATATATCACAACCATGTATAAAATATACAAAAATAATACATCTAATTTTTTATAGTCCAATATTACTATCCATAATTGTAGGTTGAACAAAATGCAACCATATTTCCCCTCTTCCCTATGATGTAGTTTAAGTCACCTGAGATGTACCATCTACTGATGAAGGTTTTATCTTACAACATCACATCATCCACAACTTCTAGCTCCATGCCTAGTAGAATTACACATGTATTATATAGTGTAGATGATCCCTTCCCCACATCCTATTATTGCCTATTTCCTCCATCACTACCCATTTGTTGCAGGTTTCTATAGAATATATATAGATGTACCATCCCAACACAAGATTGTAACTTTTCTGGTGGTCAGTGGAAATGTCTGTGACAATATCACAACCTACCACACTATTGAAATATAATCATGGTAACATCATGTTTGGACGATATTTTTCTCTAGCTAATATTGCCATAGTGACACATTCTACTCTCAATAGACATTCCCCATAATAATCTTATGAAGAATCATATCTACCATTAGAATCTTTCTTCATGTTATCCTCATATACGAGATCTAGATCCACCAACTTATCAATAATATTTAGCCAATGAATGTTGAACTGGGACATAATCTCACATTTATGTCCATCTAGGGAACATCTTGCCTTAGTTGTCTCACCCCATTCCAATGTTGAATCAAAGATCTATATATCTTTTAAAATACCATCAATGTACATCAATTATTGGTTCCCCTAACATGGACTCATGAAGTCTGTTGATCTCTCAAGTCCAACTATCGATGGATAAAATTTCTCCTTGGAATTCTCCAAAAAGTTCATCCATAACATACAACCAACCATTCTAGTTTGATCCTAAACCTCCATCCATTTCTTCACTAATAAGCATATAATATAAGCATCTAACATGACATAATTATTTTTAGGAGTAACCAAATGATAATGTATAATCTTTACTGACTTAATCTATAACTCTGATACATTAGGTCCACCCTCTCTGATAAAAATTAGAGGTTTTTGAAGTTGAAACTCTCTTGTTATATTAGACATACTATTCCCAAACTTCCCTGGGTATCTATCCTTAAAATACATGAATCAAGTAACGTTATCATTGAACTACTCTCTTAATTCCACCTCCGACACCATTGGAGACTCACAATAAACTACTAGTAGAGTATTTCCACCCATTTCCTCTGGTTATCCTATCAACAAGTTCCATCATGTTGGCATATCACTATAATTCATATCACACATCTTATGACACATACATAGCTTTAAAACATTTAACAAGATGTATTACATAAAATTTGAAATAGAGCATTCCCCCAAACCCCACCATAGGGTTAAAATAGAGGTGGTTAGTTACATGACCTCAAGTGTGCCTCCCCGCATGTAAGAGGCCACCAACTCAGAGTGAGGGTCCATTAAAAATAATGAGGATAGTTTTCCCTATTTAAAAAACTATAAATTGTTGAAATAAATAAAAAATAGACAAAATATCGGAATAATATCATAACTGAAGTAGTACTAGATTCACATGATGACCCGAAAAAGAAATAAAATATCAAAAATTAAATTGTAGATATATCAGGGCAATACATGTCAAGAGTAAATATGAAAAACCCAAAATAAATCAATATAATGTCTACTCCCAATGAGGTCTTGAATCCAATTCAGTTTCCATCATCTATGATCTATGCCAACTCATCCATTCAACACATGGACTTTTACCTTAACCAATCTTACAACCATGAAATATATTCAAGTATCGATCAGGATACCAGAGTAGGATGTCATATAATATTAGTAGTCCACCACCAATAGTGTCTAAATCAATATCTAGTCAGTAATAGTGTGTGTATTTAGAAAAATAATAATGATAAGTAATAAAGTAAACAATATAAATTAATTAAATAACTCTCTATTTTACCACATAACTCTCCCTAGGTTCCCAAGGACACCCATAATAACATTATGTGCCTTATTAGTCTATTAATTAAATATTTTTGGTTATTGGAGTAATTTGGTGGGATTTTGGAGATGTTCAATTTCAAAATTCTAGAATAAGGGGGATAATATGTCATGTAATTGAATTACATGATGTGAATATTGATCTCAGGGATTTTCTAGAGGGTCTCATGATGAGTAAATGTTTTAAACATCATGAAATATGGTTTCATATTGTGTAATTTTTCATGGGGAGAAAAATAAAATAAAATGAAGTGGTGATGAATTTTTCAGTGAAAATCGAACCGCATGCATTGCATGATGTGAAAGGGGATTACAGACTCTATAAATACTTGATCGTGTGAATTTTGGAAATAAATTATTGGTTAAAACCTCATTCATTTGGCCAAGGATTCCTTTTATTCTTTTTTGGTTTGAACACTAGGTTATCTGAGGCCTTCAACATGCCCTTCTTTATCCCCTTCAGATAAGTTGATCCTGGTGGATGATTTTTAGTGATTTTTTGTTGATCATTGGTGGGTTATCTTCGTTTCTTGGTTTTTTCTTTTTTTATTAATCTGAGGATCCTCTTAAGTGGTTTTTTATTGTTTTGGGGGTGCTTTTGTGTTTCGTTTTGATGGATCCTTAATGTGTTATAGGTTGATCCATTGTTTTCTTGGTGTAGTTGTGGTTCGTGATCATTCTTCTTCACCATGTGGTGTGTAGTAATTGGAATGCATTCTTGAGGTAGGATTTCCTTCGTTTCTCTTCTATGAACATATTTTTGGAGGAATTTCTTTTCTTTATCTACAGATTTTGACTGTGTTGGGTTAATTTATGATAAATAATTGAGTTAATATAATTGAAATTTGGTAATGGGGTTTGATCCACATGTTTTTAAAACATCGATATTGTTTTTCACATTGTGATTATACGAGCTAGAGACCCCCATTGAAAATTATGGTCATCAGTGGATTTGTTTATTCTAGATATATCTGATGTTTTTTTTTCTTTGTTTGAGTTATTTTGGTTTCACCCAAAAATTGAAAATAGAAAAAGCACATAATAATTGCTAATGATTTTGTAGCCCTAGGATTTTGGTTTTTGTGATACTGGCCCAATGAAATGTGTTGTAATGTGATAAATGTTTTTTTGAACCTATAAAATGATTAATTTTATTGTAATTTGTGATTTTTTGTGATTTTTACTAATGGTAAAAGTTTATAAAATGTGGTTTTTATAGGGGGTTGTGATGGGCATGGAATAATTATACCGTAGGGTGGTGTAACTAGTTGGGCTATATTGTGTTGCTGGACGTGGTTGTGAGTTAGAGAATTATTTTTGTTTGGTATGGTGGTTGATGATTGATGACTATGATGAAGAATACTAGTAGTTTGTAGGATTATTTATCCTAAATTTTCTCTATGGGTAACTTATAGAAATCATCACCGAATATCGAGAGGTGATGGTACGATGTTTCTATAGTGTGAAGATTCCATAAATTATCAGGTCTCTTTACCTTTTTAAATTATAGTAACTATGTTGCTTCTCGTGTGTATTTCATAGTAGTTTTCAGGGTAGTGATGGAATGAAAAAATACATAATTAATAAAGCATGGAATTTATTGGGTGTGTTTAGAAAACAGAATGGAAATCGTTGACTAAATGGTTGTGAATGTGAAATGAGTTTTGCGTCTTGATGTGCGGTGTTTTAAATTTATATGTGGTATTAAAGTTCATACTATTCTGAGATGGTTTTTTTGTGAACCCATAGGTTTGGATGGAGTTTTTGATATTATAAATATATTTTATATTCTTCTGATTTCTATATACAGTCTAACCTTCTTTAGAATAATGTTTTAAACACCTGCATTGTCACATGAGTGTTTTTTAAAACTTCCAATGAGGAGAACGGATTGCTGGATACTTTCCCTTTACTACTCTCCCTTCTTAGTGAGGTTGGTATAGAAATGTCTATAATGGATGGAGGTCTGTTACTATCTTATATAGTGGTGGTGATGGACCAGTTTTCTCCGAGTGAGCTTTGATGGCACATGTGTTTTTAGGTGAGGTGGTTTGTGCTTTCCTATATGTCTCCAGGTTGAGATAGTGACATGCTTTCCCAAGTGTCTTTGGAATGAGATGTGATATGTTGTGATGCCCAAGTGTATGCGGTCGGGATGTGTTTTGAAGCCCATGTGTGTGTAGGTGGGATGTGTGGTGTGGCCCATGTGTGTGTTGGTGGGATGTGGTGTGGTACATAGGAGGCATTGGAGTTCAAGTACGTACGATGTTTGAAGAGAGACGCAACATAGTGGGAATGTTGTTTGGGGTACCCTATCATTGATGTGATTTAAATTATATTTTATTAATTGTATTACATTACATGGTGATAATTCTATTATGAATTTGGGAAGGTTATTATAATTGTTTATGTGTTTTTTGGTTCTACTATTTTCTCACATGAGCATTATTATTCTTACTTGACATGTGCCTGAGATAATTTGGTTTTCCTATTGAGTATAAATTTTTACTCACCCTATCTATATAAAACTGATTTTTAGGATGATCTCATTGACCATGAAGGTATTTAATAGCTTGGACCATCAGATGGTAGCTATGTCGGTGCCTTAGTTTTTCAATTAGGTATTTTCTTTGAAGTCTTTATTGAACTCATATCAGCTATACTTTTTTATGCATGTGGGGTGTTTTTTTTTCCATTTTATTTTATGCATTGGAGTTTTTGTGGATGATTCATTGAATATCTCAGTCTTGTTTATTATAATGGTAAATTCCTCCCATATTGTGATATTCATACACCCATGGTGCTTGTCTCTAACTCAGTGCCTTATAGAGGCAGGACTCAAGGGGTCTTTATCTCTCTATCATCATTGCCAACCCATGAGGGGTATCATTAGAGGGATGGGGTTAGTAATTCATTACCCTAATAAAAAATTCATCCCATTCCATAGTCTGAAACATCCCCAAGGTATATCATATATCTAAATTCCATTGTAATAAATCATCATCTCTATTCACATCTAAATGCCATTTTTACCATCCATTATCTCAATTCACATCTAAATTCGATGGTTATCATTCAACAATTCAATTTATATCTAAATTCCATTGTTATCATTAATTATCCATTCTCATATAATAATTCCATTTTTACCATTCTTGGTCTCAATTCATATGTTAATTTTATTGTTACCATTCATCATCTCTTTTCACATGTAAATTCCTTAGTTACCATTCATCAACTAAATTCATATTGGAATTCTGTTATTACTATTCATCATCTCAATTCACATGTAAATTCCATTGTTACCATTAACCATCTCGATTCATATCTTAATACCATTTTTACCATTGATCACACATATCATTATATCACAATATCATAGGTACCACAACAACCCATTAATCAATTCAGTAATTAATTAATCCAATGTATAAATTTCATATTCACATACTTCGATTAATTAATTCAAGATTATTTTTTCACATCGATGTCATTAATTTATTGAATAATTAATTAATCACATCACTTCCATTACATAATTCAAAAATAAATTAATAAAATTCATCAATCATAATATCCCAATAATAAATTAAACAATTAATTATTCCTATTTAACAATCTCAATATCCAAATAAATAATTGAAAAACTAATTATTCAATTCAATAATCCCAATATCAACATTATTAATTCCAAAATTAATTACTCCAATTAAAGTACCTCAATTTTTCATATACTAATTCATCAATTAAATATTCAAATTCAATAAATCTTATCCACACAACAATTCCCTAGAAATAATTTATTCAACAAATTAATAAATTAAACTAAAGGAACACAATTGCTAATCAACCAATAGAAATTATGAAATTAAAAAAATGTAATAGAATGAATGGTTTTGGTATTTCAATAATATACACCCTTTCTAATGTTTGATAATGAACAATTGTCAATGGATATAACCAATTTGAAATGGAACCACCGAATCCAAATAAATAACACTATATATATCGAAAAAAGATCCAATATTAAATGACTAAATAAATTACAAACATAGATATAGATCTGGAACCAACATCATATAAACATCCCCCTTTTAACTAGAAAAAAGAGTGTG
Source organism: Viscum album (assembly GCA_963277665.1). NCBI lineage: Eukaryota > Viridiplantae > Streptophyta > Magnoliopsida > Santalales > Viscaceae > Viscum > Viscum album. The sequence continues at coordinate 49,182,687 of OY728148.1, forward strand.
AGAGGGAGAGATATTTAATAGGGTGAAAAAACATACACAAGGAGGTGAAAATCATCAATCCACACTTTGATTCCCCATGAATGGAGGCCAGGGGGGATTGAAATCCATCAGGAAGCCTCTAAAAATGATGTATAATTTTTATGGTTATGCAAGGGATGATTGGTAGTAAAATGGTGGGGGTGCAAATTTTAGTTCTAATTTATAGTTTAATTAAAAACATGGGAATGGATTTCTAGGCAAGGGCGCACAGTTTTAAAAACTATGTGAATTAAATGTGTGCCTCTTTGAGGGGGTGCACAATATCTCCTAGTAGTACACATAGTTTGAAAAACAATGCACCAACCATTCAAATTCCATATTCTAGGTTTTTTATGTTTGATGGTTTGGGCCACACAGTTTTGTAAAATCTTGATCCAATTGAGAACTACCTCTCATCCTTTCAAATTTATCATATTTTACACAAAACTCCCCATGAAATAACCCAAATGAAATTTTCTCAAAAAAATACTACCTATGCACAAGCATGAAAAATCTCTAAAAAGATGTTGGTATCTTACAAAAGATACTTCATTTATTTCTTAGACATAGATGCAGTAATCAAAAAGGTATCCCTAGACAGAGTCATGATGTACCATTATTATTCAAGAGTTCTAGAATAAATTTTTGGCCAAAATATTCTTCTCGATGCATCAGTGTAACACTGATCATAGAGACCTCACTCTTCTAGACATGATGACAATAATGATTCTCATCTAAGAGGCCATGCATAGTGGGTCCCAATAATTAAGTACTACCTTTATCTCATAGATCTCATCTCTAAGATAAGGTATCACTCCTCGAACCACTAGGGGAAACACACACCCTACTGGAACTCTAAAAATCATGATACGCTATTGGGGGATCCCACCTAAGACAACTAAGATACACCAAATACAATTACAAGATCATCCTTCTGGATAGGGTATCACCTTCCATGTAGTGTTGGTCATGAAAATACCACAAAACCCACCTAGGATGAAATTATTTCAGATGGAGGATCGTACCCCAGTCTACTAGGGTATACTATAAACTCCATCTAAAACTCATCTCTTAGATGAGATCACAATATGCTTATCAGGACATAATTCCATGTTCTACCCTCAAAGGGATAGACCATGGGAATATCCCCAAAAAATAAATTATAAGAGTCACGATAACATATTCCACCACTTAAATAAACTTTCATTATATCATTGATGTCGAAATAAAGTCCATCATCACATTCTATAAGGATAAATTCTTAGGATAGACTACTAAAAGACCCAAATCTACGTCTAGAAAATGTTTTGATGAATGTGTGCGGATCATCATTGATCTGATGGGATAAAATTCAAACCCATCAAAATTTCACTAAAGTATTCTGTGAATGTCCAAATAGATCCCATCTTTACAATACTTGCATAATACCCAATTAGGATAGTCTATGTACCTACCCAAAACGTACACCTTGTATGATAAAACATATTTCACTACCTCACAAATGAATGGTGCTTCATGGGCATGATCCATGTGTCTGAATTAAAATTTTTTTGTTGGAATTAAAATTACCTCCTCAATACAAGGGTCCTAATTTTGATGATGATTCATCAATCTGACACTATAAGGAGAAGATACATGAAAATATAGATCCCATAGTAATAATACTATTATAATTGTTGTTGTTTTCATTTTTGTTGTAATTTTGGATAAAAATAATATGTATTTTTATACCCTTCCCATATTACATATATAATGTGAATAATTGGGAGAATCTATTCCCAGTCACCATCACCATCATCATACACTACCATTAATGTTGATGTCATGCTCTATTGTTTCCACCCTACACCACTATTGTTTCCACTCCCCAAATTCTGACAACTCGATTCACACAAAAAACCGAAATCATTGTACTATATCAATGAATCATATTTAAAAACACATGATGAATAATGGTTCAGTCCTAATATATAGTCATTGTCTTCACATCTTGATCACATCATTGATATCCATCCTGAATTTGAGGAAATAAAATTGTTTCACAATTGATCGGTTGTACTACAGTTTATTTTCACATATATGTCAAATCAAAGTTTAAAAGAAATACCATTTATGAATGAGAAATTAATGGTGAATAAATGGAACAAAAAAAATTATGAACAAACCTCAGCTATTGTTTAGGTTTTCCTTCATTAATTTCTTTTAGGTTGGAAATTGATGCATAGAAAACTGAAAACCAGATAAATAAACTATAAATAAATTGTTGATGCACCAAAAAATTAAATTACTGTTATTGATCAATGGTTTAAAAGGTATTAAAAATTGGATTAATCCAAAAAAATATTACCATGAGTCTTGATGAATCGCTACTGAAGAGTGACCACATGCCATTGAAATTGGTGATATCTAATAACATTGTTTTCATAGAAAATCCATGCTATATTGATATGATCACCTCATTGTCAACCACCAATAGTTACTCTATCTTTTATAGGTTTATATAGAATAAACAAGGGATTGAAAATAACCCTATATTTATAGATTATATTATAATTTATGATTTAATTAATTAAATGTTTATATAAATCAATTAATTTAATTATTTATCTGCATGTGATGTCTCTCAATCCAAATACCCACCACACATAATATTATTGTTGGCTTTGCTTAATACCTAAATTATAGACTCAAATTTTGTATTTCATTTTCCATATGAGTAAATGATCTGGATATATTCCACTTTATCAAAAAAATATCACATGTGTGATATAACATATTTAATTTCTTATATAATAGAAATCAGATTCATCCGGCCTCGAAATTTCATGTTGTCCCAACTAGTGACTCTGAAAATATTACATACAATTTTCTATAGTCTTACACTATAAAAATAATTTTGTTAAATTATTCCCAAATATGCAGATTTTAATACTGAAATGTGAAAAAATTTCTCATATAGGTGATGGAACTAATCTATCAACTTATTTTCCCATTACACAAAACTCTCCTGTTGGTTTCCATGCCATCAATAAACACACACGCCAGGAAAAAAATTACCCATAAAGGGTATTCTATGGTCAATACTCAAACACTATTGATCTCCATAAACTATTATAAAAGGAAACTCTATCCTCAATTTCCAACTCATCATAGTCGACATAAAGAAATGATATGTGCACATATCTCATCAGCTGTAACACATGTGAAACACCAAGAACTCAATCATTCTAGTTATACAAAATCTAGAAGTATGAGACCTCACTAATCCAATACAGTGACTAGAAAATGTTCCTAAGAACCCCATACATATTTTTCAATCCTATCCAAATCTATACAATCATCGATGATGGGATATCCCTTTGAACACACTACCACCTTGTCAAAATCCACAAATCATGTTCATTTTTTCATGAAGAACTCTTGAAAACCCTATGAAATCCTCATCCACCATTGAATGAATATCAAATTTTATAACCATAAATATAACTATATTATGGGATACATGTGTTTTCATTAACTAGTTTGGAACAGTACAGTGGTGGGCTTTAGGGTCTCCCATACATATCCCCAAAAGGTGTTGTACCAATAGTGAATTGGTAGCTTCCATTATACACAAAACTCCTTTGATGGTAGGTGATCCACATATTTTTGGTCCCTAATTGACATGTTAACCTAAATTATTTTTTCTAAAACATAAAATTTCCACTCTTCCTACCCATTTTTTTGGTGTCGAAAAACCGTGACCAAAAGAAACTAAGTCCCAAAGTCCACATGGATCCCCTCCATAATCAATATGTGAAGATATCATCAGGGTCCAAAATGATCATTGAGTTAATTAAACAATGATATAATATCTACTATATGAAAAAATGTATCAAAAAAGCTACTAAAATCTTCCCTATGGTAGTTAAGATGTTGGATACCATGGTGAGTCAATTATGGATCAATCAAGTAGAATTTTTTCATATTTATAATCATTGATTCCAAGACATGATAAAATTCTTAACACAATCCCAATTACACTTCCATAAGGTATCCACATTCTAAACCAATAAGATGGTGAGACATTATGATTTAGAATCATTTAAATGTGACAATTTCCTTGTTCACAAAATGATGCTAACGGATCTTTTTATATCATCATCACAGAAAGCTGTACTACTAAGGGAAATAAACCCCCTTAGTACCTCCTTCCACAATATGATTGGGGTTATCATCCAAACTTATATGGATAATGTGTTATGACCCCAAACCATCAATGTGTAACCCTCCTAGGACATCAATGGGAGAATAGAGATAGTGACAACCAAGTCCTACCTCCTACAGGCTATGTGTTGGAGACCTGCACCAAAGGTATAGTAAAAACAAAAATGGGTAGTTTTACCCTCTAAGATGACACATGTGAAAGAGATAGATAATATTGACACCAAATAAATACTTATAATACTAAAATATAATATAAAACCCATGTTCAGATATTTGATGGCATGCAATAATTACTAAAACTAAAAGGAAAAATTCAAGTACCAAATGTAATTAAAGACAGCAGTGACCACAAAGCCCAAAAAATCCTAAAAAATCCCAAGCATGTAGTAACCATCCCTATATCCATCCTAATATAAATGAACAAAAAATAGATTATATAAATTAAAGATGACTATAAATGTATTCTCAACAGGATCCTCCCCATATTTCCATGTGACGAAGTAAATAAAGAATGCTAAATAATGGTGACAACCCAGTGAAACTAACTCACCAACTAGACAAGTAAACTATGTTCCAAGCCTCACCATGGATACTCTAACCATGTAAGTCTTGCTAGAGGATATAATATAATAAACAACATCAAGGTTACCTTGGTACCACTTCCCCCTAGTTTTCCCCTTTTCTACAACTTCACACGTCCTTAGGATCTGTCTCTAAAAAGGCATTCACAAAGACACCTAGGTGAAACACTACAACATAAACCTCGTGAAAAAAACACCACCACATCAGCATAACCAAAAGTAACCAAGTAGCTTCCAAGAGCCACCACATCCTACATAATGTGTATCAAATATAGACTATTATACCTTAATCCATTACAATGATTACACTGAGTAAGGATTGTGTAGCTATCACATCCTATACACATTTTTCCTAGAGTAGTCCTTAGGAAACTATATCCATAATATATTTTATGTGAAATAACCACAATCCATTACATCCATATACACACATATATGGGTAAAACTAACAATCCATAAAACCATTACAAATAAATACATCTAATAGAGAGTGTGTCTAAAGGGGATTGTTATCCATCCATCCTCCAACTGGGATGTTGTGGTAAACACTCTCATACGGCTCAGAATCCCCAAGGTTTAAATTCCCCTCACCTACAAGGTTGAGTAGAGAATAAAAAAACATAAAGTACATGGTATGGTATAGCTCACCACCATACAATGGGAATATCCTAGCCTCACAATCATCTACAACTAATTTCATTCAAACTTGTGCTTTCCACTACTAAAATATATACTTATAAGAACACAACCATTTGAAGAGATATATTATATTATGTATCCCTTTTTATCAGTTCAACAATATGTTAAGTAATTATTTAACCATTTATTTAACCATTATCATTTTCTGCATTACATTTTATTTTCATCAAAACAGAGTTTCGTGCCCTCCTTCCACAAAATTATAACATCATAATTACATCCTAGAAAAAACTAAAGCCATGGGATAAACATTTATTAATTTATTTACAACATATAAACATTCCATATTTTCTTATTTATACATATTCTAGGAAAGTATTCTATGATACCATGCACAAGGGGCTCAATATGGTGTGTACATGAACTAGTCGACGAACCTTTTCCACTTATAGTAGATGCATAAACCCATCCATCCTATAGAATCATAACATGGAATCATGTGGCATTCCTCCACACATATTTTCCACTTTTGAAGGAGGGTAATAAAGACTAGCTTACTTAAGTATTGGAGAAGGTAAAGTATATAAACAAAATATAGATTTTACAAGTATCTATCTTTCACATCAATGGGTATGCCGAACCTCAACCTATTTCATCATCTATGATGTTCTCCATGACACCCACATGCATTAATTGATATATATCTCCAGTGTTGGTGTCAATTTCTTCCACAACCATCGGTCCTTCCTTCCCCATATACCACAATTTCCCTATAAGATCAGACATCCATGACTAACATCACATCTAAGCCCCCCAACCCATATCACAATAGTCATCCCAGTGTCATCCAACCTAGGATCACAGAACTAGAAGCTTGAAACAAAAAATGTAACTAGGCTCTTGAAAGTAAAATAAGGAATTCAGTCTTCACAAAAGTCGATCTCTCGCAAATAAAAATCTCTTGTCACATAGACATTATAAGAAATCTACCAACTCATACCTTACAATGAATTATCAATATCAGAATACTAGTTCTTTATTCCATATTGAATTAACCAATTCATTATTCACATGTTCCAATTTTGAGAATCTTATGAAGCAAGCTGTAACAAATTAATTAACCAAATAATATGAACTGCCTTTAATATCGTTATAAAAAACAATCAACACGCATCAGGTTCACTATCTAATTTAATTATACATGCACACTTGTATCAATTTGATTATTAGAAAATTACAACCTCAATAACTGGATTCATTACCTTTCCCATCTAATCTTAATCCAACTAATTATCGATCAACACATATTTATGTTATATTTCAATTTTCCATAATGAACTAAACCTAACAAGTCATATATATATATATATCTCCCTCCCAAAAATCAAGACGAAAAACATTATCACGGTACAAGAATCAACATCAATATATGATCCATACCAATTATTTAATGATTTTCAAATATTTATTATTTCAATTTCATTGTGATCTAATTGGATAAATTTTTATAGTTCTATGATTGCATTTATGTAAATAGACAATCAATGAATCCCCTACCTCAAGCATTTCTAGAAATTCTTTTCAAAAGAATGGACCATGCGACGGTTCAATATCACCTCTCATACAATGACTATGTCCACCTGAGGACACCCCATCACAACCGTATCAACCAAAAACCAACATAAATGTAATAGAATCATGGATACCACATAATATCACATGGAAATTTGAAATAGGAGTAATAATATCAATGATTCCACAAAAATAGAGGTAGATCAGACCTTTTAATGAATACGGACCGAAGTAGGGAAGCAGGGAATCAATATGGGATTATGTAGTTATATAATGTAGAAGAGGGGGGTTGCCGAGTCGTCTGGAGTTGAGAGTGGTCACTAATTCATAGGGTTTTAAAAACCCTAGTGGCTAAATTATTTTAAAACCCAATAGTTGAGAGGGATTACATGACGTGAACTTCCCTTTAACATCATGTAATTCCAAAGGGTAGGGTTTTTATGAAAAATAACATCGCCTCATAATTTTATTTATTTTAATTGAATCCCCAAATACTAAATGCCATCAACTCCTCATTCACGTCATGTAGCATCACTTTATGATGTGAAATCTCCCAGCTTCAATCTTCGAACAACTGAACTATCCCAAACATCTTTCGACCCTCCTTTGTAAACATTAGTATTTTAAAACACACAATGGTTTGATCCACATGGATCTCCGTTGTTACATCATATACCTCTCAAAAAATTCTTTTCCTCGAGAATCCAAAATGAACCCAAATAGAAAATAGAAAAAGGGTTTTCCGAATAGTCGCTCCGTGAGATACCTCTCAAGGATCTACCCCCCCCCCAGGTGCTCAACCACTTCATTAAAGTAATAACAATAAACCACTATAAAACTACTACCATCTCCAAACAACTCTCTCTGGGGACATACCTCTCAAAAGAGAGATTAAGTCACAAAAAGAAACAAGATAAATTTATCACATAAACTGAAAGGCTCTACAACCATAAAATGAATATCATTACAATAAAGGATCTAAACATCAAAAATTTCGGGGTACTGGGTTCATATCAAAGACTCTTATTACCAGGTTCTCTCATCCACACCATCGTACTTCCATAAGACATGGTCTAATGGGATAGCATTCCCATGTTACACTTTCTCCTTGTTGCCCAAGATCTCTGGAGGATTCTCCTCAAAGGTCGTATCATCATCAAAATCGATATTTCCCTAATCGATGGAAAGTGAGCCATCATGAAGATAATGATAGACCTCCAACACTTAGAAAACATCTTGTATTCATCATATACAAGGGTGAAGTGTTATCTAATATTTAATGAATCCAACATGAACCAACAGCTAGAAAGGCCCAAAATAATCAGGTAATGAGATTACTCACATAACCAAACCTTCAATACCATCGATGTGGAGTCACCATTAGAAACACATTATCCACAAAACCAAATTCTAGAGGTCTCCTCCTATGATTGGCATTGGATTTTTGACAAGCATACACATCCTTCATCCTCGTGAAAATCACCTAAACCATGTCGGTTGTATTCTGTACTAGTTCATGTCTTAGAATTGTAGAACCTCCAACCCCAGTCCAATACTACATAGAAAGGCATGGTCATCCATTCATGGATTAAATCATTTCCATACTAATGGGGGATTCAAAGATATTTTTGTAAGAAAACTATACCATGGGAATGTGCCTCATCCATGAAACTCCAAAATCTAGGTCAATAGTAATGATGCTCCACTCTATCTGACCATCCATTTGCAGATGAAAATTACTGCTAAGGCATAGCTGAGAACCAAAACCATACTGCAGGTCTCTCCATGACTTAGAGATAAAACAAGGATCTCGATAAGAATATATCATCTTCAAAACTCCAGGGAGCCTCACCACCTCCTCTTGATACTATGTGGAAAAAACCTCAATGGAGCTAAACTCCTTGATTTCTATACAGTGGGATGAATTTTTCAAAAAACACAATACCATCCATAGAGTGGAATAGAATTGCTGATCATGATCTAAATTGGTAAAAATGTCCTTTGATAGGTCCTCCCACTTCCACTGAGGAACATGTAATGGATGAATCAAAAAATTGTGAACATGGAGCATGACCTTCACCTTTTGGCAGACAAATATCAAGAAACATACTTCGCAATTTTATACTTCATCCCAGGTCACTAAAACTGAACTCTCAAATCATGGTAAATTGTTGTCGCGCTAGGATGAAACACTATGGGTGGACTATGGAATTTCCTAAGAACCATCTCACGCATCGCAAATGGAAGGAAAATCCTTCTCTAATTTAACACCTGGTGTAGTTCATCCTTATACCAATGACTAGGGCCTCACTAAAAAAAATTATGTTTACCCATACCTCCACCTCATGATCCCTCAGCTAGGATTCCTCCACATACTACACCAAATATGACTACACCATCATCTGAAAAAGATAACCTCTTCCCCTAACATCTCTAATATCTTGATGTACTGTTAAAAGTTCTTCTATCACACTGTAGGAATCACCTATTTGAAATACTACATAACTACATGACTTACTTCTTATTGAATTAGCTACCACATTCATCGTTCATTGTGTATACAAAATATTGATGTTGTAAGCCTGTAATAACTCCATCCACTGATGTTGACGCATGTTTAAGTCACCTTGGAGAATACATATCTATAGGTTTTATGATCAGTAAAGATCAAAAAACACATGATGCTGAGGTAATGTTTCCATATTAATATGTTAAACACCACAAATGAAAACTCAAGATCATGGGTGGAATAGTTAAATTTATGGGGATAGAACTTCCAAGACCCATTTGAAACAACTAATCTCTTTTGTATTAGAAGAAACATGAAACCAAAAGTGAGGCATCACAAAAAATGCCAAATTGAACTTTATATAATGGATGAAAAATAACGGGGGAACTAACCAACTTCCCCTTTAGATACTAGAATGGTTTCAATCATTTATTAGTCCATAATAATGTCAGATATTTTCTGGTCAACATTGTTATAGAAGTTTTAACCAGAGAGAAATAGGCTATGAACCTCCTCTAAAAGCATGAAACATAGAGGAATGTTAACACATCTACCACTATCTTTAGGTCTACACAAGAAAAAATACCTCTACCATTAAGAGATACCCAACCACACCCTGTTGGGATACATAATTCCCTAAAATATATATTTAATGACTGAATACACACAATTTGACAATATACCAAATAGTTTTTCATGGAAGAGAACTCCCAAAACGGCACAAAAATAATATGTGTACTTCTCCTCACACATAGAGTACACAAGGATGTTGTTAATGAAAACCAACAAAAAAAATTCCCAGAACTCATGGTAAATAGTTTCTATCATCCTAATGAACACAAATGGATAATTCTTCACACAAAATGACAACACAATGAACTCGTAATGCCCATAATGAAAACGAAAATATGTCTTTGGGATATCCTCATCCTTCACATGCATATTATTATATCCTGACCATAGATTGATCATTGAGAACCATATTTCACTCATCAGTTGATCAAATAAATCATCAATAAATGGAAGAGGATCGCGGTTCTTCATTGTCACTTTGTGCAAGCAACTGTAATCGATACATAGCAGCCAACTACCATTAACTATCTTCATGAACAAAATTAGTTCACTAAAGGGTGATAAACACAACTGAACCGAAACAAAATAAAATAGACAATATGGATTTATACAATTATCTCATAGCTCAAAAGGTGTCATCTAATACAAATACAATGAGATAAGAGACATGCCTAGTTGTAGCATGATCCCGATCTCAATATCTCATTGAGGGGGTAACACTAAAAAATCCTATAGAAAGACATCATGGTACTCATCCCTGACCCCGGAAAAGTATATTTACTGAACCTCTTATAAACTCACCATTAGACCATCTATGATGTTTTATAGGGATAAAACATGCCTCCAACCCATTTGGGGGTCTCACTCTTCAACAGACACTGCTTTCTCTCCGTCAGCTTCAAAGAACACCACATACGTACTGAATAAATCCAAAATTTCCTATGAAGAATATAGACATTACATATAAAGGATGAAATTACATTGTTGTATCCATAGATATAAGAAATCTTCCCAAGATCAGTGTTTCCCCAGCACTATCTCACTGTATCTACATTCTTAAAACAAGTCAGCTTGACCCCCAACTATTGTAGTCAATGCAACGGGAACCATAAGTCTCTTTACCTCTAGTCCCAAATCATGGAAAAGGTATTGTCATATGAATGGGTGAGTCATTACTAGATCAAAGAGAGAATTAAACCAAGTATAAAACAATAATAGGTAACCCAAAACATTATCTGGCTCACCTGGTGATGAGAATGGTAATGTATGAAGCTAGCCATGACATACTTCATTTAAATTCTGATCCTACCAACGTCCAACTCTACGATAGTGTTCTACTCTCTGAGGATGGGGGGAATCTCATGGTTTTCCTCTAAATTCCACATCTTCTCTTTTATGATAACAAGGAAGAGAAGCCTACTATTTCTCCATCGTATGAAACTGACTCAATGGAGGATCTTGAAGCAGAGTGACCGACACATGATGACTTCTATGAATAGTCGGGCACACTTTCCACTGATGAACTATGATTCTAAAAAGAAAAATAATATTTTACCCCTTATCATAAGCTTAAGTGTATCCTCCCAAAGATAATCAGGATATTGATGGCTGGGACTTACCCCCAGATGATCAGAAACCCATCATCCCTAAAAACTATTAACCCGGGCCGATAGATATACATCATACAGAATCCTGAGGACTCCCCTCCCATGATGATATGATTCTATATAACTTCCTATTGATAACCTCTTATCTCGCTAAAACCTCAAGGTACATTATCAGCATAAATAGGGATACCTGGAAGTCTATTTATAGATGAAAAACCTCATCGAAATAAATCTCCTGATCCTCCTTATCTAGAAAAAACTCCAAATCATATTGCATAATACTCAAGAATAAAAATCCTGAACTCTCGCACATTAAAGCTTCCCTACCTAATGGTATGTAGCTCATGGAAAATGGCCACCATTATGGTAAAATAAGGAAACTCAACCCAAAACTAGTCTCAGAATATCTTCCATGAGACTACTAAATCCAAGTGATCCCCTAGGAACAAGAACCACCGCTACCTCACTACCCCACGAAACATTGTAACAACCAATGAAACCTAGTCCTCATTTAGAGCATTTATCAAATTGAAGGATATATCAACCTCATAAAACCAGTATTTTATGACTGCATCTAAAATGGATCCCTCATATTTCTACAAACTCTAGAATTCATTCTCTCAATGTTTCATCATCTATATGTATTCTTCATCAACCTCTACTCTATGGAAATCTACTGGTGAAACCTATGGAACATCATCCTCACTATCCAAAGGAGGAAGTCAACCTATATCTATTCCTAAAAAAAGAAAAAATGTTAGAAATCCAAAACCTTGAATATGGAAGACTTTTACATTAATTAATTGTTTTATTTCAACCATTTTATTTCAACCTATCATAGTTATACCCATTAAAACTCAAGTGCAATGAATAATGATACATGATTGTTTCCTTGGTCTCTAACCTGTAGATTATAATAACTTCAGTAGTAGACAATGTATGCTTAATGGATCATGCATCAGAACACATGGGGCTCTAAACACTATGTCTTAGCTGGTCTCTTATTTTTTACCTCACTGTCAGAACATAACTAACATTATTTCCCTACCAACCAATGAAACCTCACATGTTCCAAACTCAAAAATCCATCATATCCAACTACTAGACATTTGGTACCACTTTTTCACAACCCCCTCCCCTCATTGTGTTCCCTCATATTCCATCAATGGTAGTAGGGAGATAGTGACACCCGACTCCCACCTCCAGTAGGCCCCAGTTGGCGACTAGCACTGATGGTATAGTGAACACACAAATGGGAGGTGTTGCCCATTAAGATAAAAAATGAAAAATATAGAGTTAATTTAGAAACCACCAAATCCTACTCACTATACAATAAAAGTGAAATAGTAGGTAGTCATATGTAATTTCATGCATGATCTACTAAAACTGAAAGGGAAAACTACAAGTACCAAAATAATATAAAGACAGCAGGGACCACAATGCACAAATAGATCCTACAAAACCCAAGCTAATAGAATCCATATTGATCTCAAACTTACCACAAATGACTTATAAATAGTATATATAAATGTTGGGTTAGTATAATACTGTACTTAGTAGTATCCTCCTAGGTGCCTCACATATAGAAGTAAAGGAAAATGATAAAGAACAGTGAAAAATAAATTGAAACTAACACATCACCTAGGAAGGTATACTATGTTCCCAGCCTCACCATGGCTACTCTCATAATGTAATTCATACAGGATCATATAATGTAATAATTAATATCAGGGGTACCCCACTACCATTTCCCCACTAGTTTTCTACTTTTCTCTAATGTTGGTTGTCCCGAGAATCTCTCTCTAAAATGGCCAGCCCTATAACACCTTGTTGAAGCACAACAACATGCACCTTATGCAACACACACCACCACATACACATAATAAATAGTAACTAGGTAGTTTCTAGGAGCCATGACATCCCTTGAAATGTGTATTGAACATTGAATATTATACCTCAAGCCATTATAGACAATATAGTGAGTAAGGATCAACAATACATCACAACCTATTTATGTATAACCTATAGTAGTCCTTATGAAACAATATCTAGAATATATATGTTTGAAATAACCCTAATCCATCACAACCCTCTACACACATATATGGGGAAAACTTAATATAGTTCATACCAACACAAGTAACTACCAAGATATTAGAGAGGGTCCAAAGGCGGCAGTCATCCATCCATCCCCTCACTAGGATATAGGGGAAACACATCCCCTAGGGCTAAGAATCCATAGTGTGTCAGTTTCCCTAACCGAACGGGGGGGGGGGGGGTAGCATATAGAAAAAAAGTGCATGGTATAATATAGATCAAACCCACACTATGGGCATAACCTAGTCTCTAACTCAATTGCAGCTAACATCTATAGGACTTCCGGCGACCACTACTAATAATAAATATCATATAAGCACACAACCATCTAAAGCGATATATTAAATTACAAATCCCTTTTTATCTAAAGAATGTTACATTAATTAATTCTTTATCCATTAATTAAATATTATCATTTTCCACATTACATTTCATTAGAATTATAGCAAAGTTCCATGCCCTCCAATCATAACCAAACTGAGTCCCTGGTTTATCAGAATTATATATTTTGCATTGCATCCTATCAAGCTCCACCCCATGGGTTAAACATTTATTGATTTATTAATAACATTAACCCTATTCATATTTCCATAGATCTAGGTATTCTATAAATTATTTCTATGCAACCAAAAACTTGGGACTCATCACAGTGAGTATATGAACAACCCAACAAGTCTTTTACTCTTATAAAAGAAGCATAAACCCATCCATCCTTGAGAAACTAAACATCGAAATCATGTTTCATACCTCATGCATCTCCACATATTTTTGATGTAGGGTATGCAATACCACTTGATGTAAGAAATAGTAATGATAAATCATATTAAAAACCAATATAGTTTAGAATAATCTAATGTATACATCAATTGGTATGCCCATCTTCAACCTGTTTCATCATATCTGGTTTCCTCCCTTACACCCACATGCATAAATTGATGCATCATTCCCACTTGGCTTCAACTGCTCCCACAACCACTAGACCTCCTAGCCCAACATGGCATAACATCCCTACAGGCTCATCCATCCCAAGCTCACATCACATTCAAGCCTCCCCACCCCATGTCACAATAGTCATACCTAGCTCACATCTCAAGAATTAGGAAAAATACAATGTTACTAGGATCTTGTCCTAAAAACAAGGTATTAATACTTCACACACAATGAGATCTCATAGATTCAATGTAATATACACTTGTTCTTTATATGAAATTTTGAAAATAATGATATATAAGGCATTATATTTATCACACAACCTGTTCATTATTCTATCTTAAATTAACCAATTCATTATTCACAGGTTTCGACTATGGGAAACCTATGAAATAAGCTATCAAAACTATCGCAAATTAATTAAACATTTATTTTAACATGACTTTATTCCTTTTAACAACATGGATCGACAGGATTATGGTTCATTAACGAATTTAATTATACATTCAAAATTGAATCAATTTGATTACCATCAAATTACAATAGCAACCACTAGATTAATTAACATGCCTCTTTACCAATAAGACAATTAATTATCGATCAACCTGAATTTATTTTATTTATAAATTTTCCATCATTAACAACATTCCAATCCAAATAAGGAATATACATCATACGATCTAGAAAATTGATAGGAAAAGTGTTATCACAGTATAAGAAACAACATCACTATGTGATTGATTCCATTTCTTTATTCTGGTTCAAAAATTAATTTTCCCATATTTATTGCGATCTAATGGGATAAATCAGGCTAGATATATGATTACATGTATGTAAATAGAGAATCAATGAATCCCACAACTCAAAAGGTTTTTTATGTTCTTCATACGAGAACAGACCACCCAACAGTTTAGGATCACCTCTCCCGCAATGACTGCATCCAACCTAGGATTCCACAACACAAAATCATCAACAAAAAACAAAGAATACACTATTAGAAACATGGATATCACATGACATCACATGGAAAATATTAACAATAGGAAGAGTATTAAATAATAAAAAACAGTGGTATATCATTATTTATATCGAAAATGGATCCAAGGAGGTATGTGGGGAATCAATTCGGGATGAAGGAATCCCAATATGTGGAAGAGGGGGGATTTTGAGATGTCTAGAGCTGATATAGGGTGCTGAGATGTCGAGTTTGTTAAAACATGAGTGGATGAAATGTTTTAAAACATACAGTAGTGGGGGAATACAAAATGTGAAATTCAATTTCCCATTATATAATGCCTAGGGGTCCTATTTCTATGAAAAATGTGTTGTCTTTTCACTTTATTTATATTTCAAACTCTGAAATATTACAAATCATGAAAAATTAATTCACATAATGTAATAGGCATTAACGATGTGAAATCCCCATACATATAGCTTCAAGAAACCAAACAATCCCAGAATTCCTTCAAGAATACTCGAAACACCATGGTCTTGGAAAACTCACAAACTGATAATCCACATAGATTTGGGGCATTGCATAACATGATCCCCCTATTATAAAATCCATCAGGAATATTTCTCGTGGATATATAATTATGAAATATATCACAATCGATATCCCCAAGTTGTTCCTCCCTAACTAAATTTTGAATCTGAGTGGGGACAACCCTTGAATTGAGGTACCCAAAAATATCCTCCTCTTCAAGGATAATGTTAACGGGGTTTCCTGTTCCATCGTCACTATCAGTAATAGTAGACGAGAAACATCATTGTGAAAATATGATACTTTTTACATTCCCATGGGTGGATCTCATGCTGTAACTTCCACAACCTTTCCTGGATCCACTATTACTCCAATTTCTGAGAAGAAATATCTTAATAGATATCCAAGATAAAAAACCAACTCCAAGAGGCCCCTCTATATTGATTCTTTTAAAAAATTTCCATATCATTTTCAAATGTATCTTATGATCTACATATGACATCAAGTACACATGGATGTCACCGAAGGAGATAATCATGGATTGATACATGAAGAGCAACATTATTGGTTCATAAGTCCCACATATTCTTCTAAGATTTTCATCATAATATACGGTATCCTAAAAACAATAAACAAAATAATATTTTTAATGACACCGCTGGAATAACCCCTAATAAACATGGAGGGGTGATAACGCATCCTAGGGTGAAACTCTGACAACAAATACACCTCTAACCACTGAGATATGAACTCATTGATTCACTATGGAGGATAATCCTTCTTAATAAACCCCTTATTTAGGTGGATTCAATGAACACTTTACCTCAATCAGTCATTTTACTCTTAATAAAGAATAATTAGTTTTCCCATGAAAAAACGTTGTGTATGATGAATTCCTATACATATAAATCATCTATTTATACCTTTAACTCTCATAGCAGAATGAGGTTATCTGATCTTCTAGACACAATATCCAGCTTTCCCTTTATTTGTACCTATGTGGAATACAATCATTCAATGGGAGGTAAATGTATCACAAATTCATGAAGGATTTGGTCAAACACCACCAATAACAAAAGAAATAAAAACACATTAAATATGATTATCCAATTATTAAACATGCTAATTGATAAGAATTAATTTGTATTCTAATATATACTAGATCATCATGTTATTAATTTTAATACTTCTTTCTATGGAACAAAAACTATATACCACCAACTAAGGTATAATAAAACACCCACTAGTAATATTAATATTGGGCATGTATAGTCATCAACTATCCACACTAGGGAAAAACATCATAGGGGGAAAATCATGTGTGAGGCTCTCTCTCCATCCACCGTTAGGTCGCACAATAATTTTTTTTTGATCAATGATCATCTATGTATGATCCTCCAACACATGGTTCTACCAAAAATGGCCCTCTTTTATCACTAGAGTATAAAAAGGGATTAAATTATGAGAAATGTGTTTGTGACTCTTGGATAAAATTATAGTTGGAGTAGTTAAGAAACATATATTACCATCAACCAAATTCAAATACATTGTTCTCAACAACCTGCATATTATGATATTATTTACCTCACCCTCAGATTCACCATTACCAAGGATTTATATTATACCATATCACACTAAGAAAAAATTAAAATAAAAGTCAATGAAATTATTACACCACACCTAGACACTATCTAATTTTGGTGGCACTATCATTCATGAATAATTTTGGATCACATTACAATAATTATACATAGTGTGGGAAGTGCACCTCTTCCTTTAATTCCATATGTTATGTTAAAGCCCCCAAAAATAGGGATATAATTATACCAAACATCACCCTAGTGAAGTATTTCAACTATTTTCCCCATGATTAGGGGGTTTTCCTATGCAAGACCTTCACGCCATAGGATCATGCCAGTCCAATACAACCTGATAATAGGTTTTATATTACCATGAAAACTAGGAGATCTCAAATAATGAGTTTCATGACAAACACTCCATTCCGATGTGTCGTCTCTATATCCACCAGAACCCTCTAATACTACCTGAAGAAAACATTTTGTGACTAAAACAATCTAATCAATTGGAGTGCATGAAAGCCCAAAAACCTAGACCACATACTCAAATAAATCCATTATATTCGTTAGGGTATAACCCTCAAAAAACTCAGGAATTATACATATTGAAAACTCATGAAAATATCCAATCTTATACACTCCATCATCAAATCATGCTGAATCAATCCACTTATTAATATGTCACCGATCATCTGCTTGGAATACTAATAGTTGGTCAATTCACTACACAACGGGTGGCTACACTGCTATGTACTATTTTATAGGAAAACACCCAATGACTTTTTCTATGAACTAAGGCCTCACTAGTCAACTGGTATTCATCATGAAATGGTCTCAAAATCGTAGATTGGTTCCATCACAGAGACATATCAAATCTTATCAAGATGTAACGTGGTCAAAGAGTCTATCTGGGGCTTCCATAATAAGTACATGGAAACCCAAATCCATTATTATATGATAAATATACAAATATTTTCCCTAAATTTTATACCTACATGCACAGAGTAAATAAATAGATTATTAGATTCATTGTGAATGGATATGTTGGTTTCAACACCAACACTGGACACCCATGCCTATGGGATAAACTCATTATATTTTAACATTATTTCTATAGATCCTAAAACATAAAATCATAGCTATATTGTCAATAAACTCAATTTTTATGGTAGAACTGACTCCTATAATTAACCTAAATCATGAACTGACCCATTAGGTCCCACCTAGAATTTAGTATGTTGAGTGTGAAAACTTGAAAATGGCCTTTATTTGTCTAGGGGTTGGAAACCAGTTTCGAGGAGGCATACCACACACATGAGAGGAACCAGCATAATGTTCACACGCACATGAACACATCTCAAAATAACAATTCATTTATAAAAGGTAAACTAAAAATAATGTAAAAATACATGAATAAATCAATACCCAATTTTCAATGTTGAAATGAGGTTCAGAAAGAAAAATAGTTTCCAATAAAATCCCACTGAAATAGTTAATAATTTCCAATCTACTCAGAAGGTGTGGACAACTATCAAATGCTACACCCAAAAAGAACCATGTTTTTTCAATATCAAATTTCCCTATCTGGTCATAGTCATCCTAGTAATCCATCAAAATTTATTTTTCCTACATATGAAATGAAATGTATAGGTAGAGCCAATGTAGGGGTTTGTATAAAAATTCCCATTTGGATAGCCAGAAATAAAAAAACAGAAAGAATAAAATGAGGTATTTCCAACATCATGTGATATTTCCATCAGGAATGAGACATAGATAATAAAATTCCAATCATAAATCAATATATACCCATGAAGGATTCTCAGTTTTAGAGAGGTCTCAACCACAAGAGTATTCATAGGATTCTACACAAGTATTCTGGGTAACTATCATCTAATAGATCTCACTCTAATTTCCAGTTTAACACTCATGGCACACATTTATGAGGCATTTCTCATTGAGTCTAAAAATTAAGTACCCTATAAATATCATAGATCCTAGTTCTCAGAATATCAGGTCAATCCTAGGACAACTAGGGGACACAAAAACCATACTGGAACTTCAAAGATCATATTTCAAATTTAATATATTTTATTCAGGACCATTAGGGCACATCAAAAAACCATAATTGCATTTATATACTAGATTTTGAATGAAAACATGTGAGGTTATTTCATGAAAAAAAATTAAAACCCAAATAGGGATAAATAAAGGGTGGTGGAGGATAACATACAACACCGTTGGGATATATTATGATCTGTATCCAAAACTCATCTCATAGTGGGGATCACAATACTATGCTTAGGATATAATGTCATGTTTCACCCACATAGTTTTATACATAGGGAATGAACCCAGCCAATAGTGGTAAATCATCACTTAAAATGTGTCCAATTTTTATCACCACACTTTGTATCTCGGACTTCGTGCACGACCACCACCAATCTTTCCCTACACAACTACCATCATTTCTCACCCAATTCTATATATTAGATTCACATGGAAAACACTCATTGTCATTAAATACTATCATGACATGCCAAAAAACCCATGATGAACACAGATCTACTATTGATATATTATTGTTTCCATTATAATGCAATCCCAACATTGACCACCAACCTGAATATGCCAAAATAAAACTGTTTCACTAAAGATCAGTTAGAAAATGGTTTATTATCATGTATTTATGGAACCACCAAACAAAATAAATCACAGAAATGAATAGGAATGTAAAGGGTAGGAAAGTAATAAAAAATGAGGATAAAACCTCATCCATTATTCCAGTTGTCCTCAATTCACTGAAAATTGAAAAATTAACAAATAATTAATAACAAAACTATGATAAATCAATCATAAATCAACCTTCAATGTGTAAATAAATTATTGTTAGTGTGTTTTATTCACATTAGAACATGTATTATACAATGGGATTAATGCATAGAATAGAAACGTCCTGCCTAACATCGATATCACCCACTAATTAATAATGGTTATGTGGTATTGTCATTAGAGAGATCAATAAACTTAATTGGCATAGATGATCCTCATTGTATATATACGATCCTCCCATTTTTATCCACTAGCTATCTCCTCCAATAGTTTCCATCTTAATCCATGGATTAACTAGATAACCATAGGAATTAGTTACAATTAAATATTTATATTTGATATTTAGTTATAGGCCTTAATTAGATAAATAAATTATCCAATCATTAAATTTAGTTATTTTTTAAACAATGATAGAACCCAAGAAGAAAACAGTACACATAAAATAATTATGTCACACCTTTTGTAAAAAACGCATTATGGAATCAATTGTGGATTTGATTTTCCATATGAGTCCCCTTTTTTATTTATTCTAAAATTTTAGGAAAATGGAATAAATGTGATATATCATGTTTAATATTTTAATTATATCTATATTAGACACATTGGGCCTCTGAATTTCATGTTATCATGATTCCTACTCAATAAATGTTCCTTATAATATACCAAAGACGTACTTGGAATAAATTAATTCAATATTGGGTATGAATTTGGTCTTTCTTCATAGATATTTTATTAATATTCGGGTCCTAGAAATCTAATATTATTTCCTACATCATCCCTTTGTCAGGAATATATGCAAGGATGATTATGAGCCCCTTTTGATGATCATTATATAATATTGTTCATTATTACCAATAATAAGGGGCCCTCAACTCAAATGGTTGGGGATGAAATCAATATTTAAAACATATCAATTATAGAAGTGTATATTGACGTTATTTCTGAATAATTACCTAGTAATCTCTTGAAATACAATGTTTTGTTTTCAATTGGTCTCATATCATGTTTTATCCTTGTATTAGAGAGTCAATAAATAGTGGATCCCCTTGAATTTGATTATTTGGATGAGTCACTTTAGTATAATCTATAAAATAGATTTATACACCCAAGCTCTTCATTACAGGGTGGAGTAAGTCTCTTTTTCAAGAAGAAGAATTGATTTATGTTTCCATTCATATATAATTGTTAGATTCATTAGATCACAATCACTAAGTAGTGTCCTCAACCCCATAGTACTTATTTCTTTAACAAAGTATAGTACATAAATAATTCTCTATTGTGTACATTCTTTTGTATAACATTAATTAAGGGTAGTCATAAAATATAAATGCATCACAAATATTTCATAAGGTATGGGAACTATGAATTCAAAGTGATACCCTTTCAAATAATTAAATCCCTAAAAATATTTTTGGATTTTATGAATTCATTCTTTTGACATTTAAAATAAAATTTTATGGTATCCATTATTAATTACATTGTCATATATTATAAGAGTAAAGAATAAAATGGAAATCAATTGATGATTCTGGTAAATTACTTACAAAAGGTTATATTATATGTCATGTTCATCATGTGAATTTTAATGACTAAAATATTCATTCATAGGTTATGTAATTAATATATAATTTAAATATATTTATATATCAAAGGTGTTCATGGTTAAGGAATGTCCTGAAATGAAGTTGAAATAAATTTATTGCTTTCATGAATCAAATGGAATCTACAGAAAAACAATATTTGATAAATTTATCATCATTAATAAATCATCAATCCAATGAAATTTGAAATATAATTATGGTCATCTAGTTATATGTTTTTTCAAAATATTAAAGGATATTGATTAGAACATGGTCATTTACATTGAGCATAAAATACAATGTTGTGTATAGAAGTTTTTAATAATTCATGATTCATAATTATGTGTGGTAGGATTAATTAATTTAGAAATTAAAAGGCAATAACTTATAAAAATATATATATATTAAAGTATAAATGGGAATATTTACTTTTTAATGATCATGTGCTAGTGGTTTTAGTATTTTCATTTAAATTTTTGAAGGGTTATCTATGTGGTAAATGTTATGATATATACACTAAATATAAGGGATAATTATATATTTACATAGAAGGAGAAAAAAATATTCCAAACTAGATGGTTGGTATTGATCAATGAATATGATTCCATAATGAATTTTCTTTTTGAAATAGAAACAATGTGGAAGATTGTAAATGTTGAGATGATTATGATACCTTATCCTTAATGATAGTTTACAAATACTAATCATTTTAAGTAATCATATAATGGATATAGAGATCATAAAAAAAGGGTTAAAATATTATAATTCCCATATTATTTTATACGATCCATCTAACGAATGAAAAATAAATTCTATAATTATGATATAGTGATATAATGAATGTCGGAAATTCCATGGACTTCAATAATTATATAGATGTAGTTGTTAGATTTGAAATCCTATGTATGTTTCTCTCTAATATTGTAACTATAGAGACATATTTTTTATGATTCACATAGTTAAAATTTTTTATTCATAAGATAAGTAAAAATATGTATATATATATATATATATTACGTAGAAATTCTGGTATAACATTCGGAAGATACGTATAGAAATGCATGTATATCGATGTTTGATATGATTTGAAGTTATTTATATAAATAGAAATTCAACTAGGGTGATGCTACCATTACCGATAAAAATATTGAAATGGGAGAACGTCACTGTGGATTTCATTCCTAAATTCCATTTGACTTGTAAAAGGTTATAGGTCCATATTGGTAAAGGTAATTGTACTTATAATTTCTAAACAATACATTTTTATTCATAAATACTCCACACTTGATAAAAATAATATAATATATGTAATGGTTGTTGTAATACAACATGTAATTCCACTTTCATTTATATATAATCACGATCCATTATTCCTATTATAATTTTATAAGTGTCTTCAATTGGAATTGTATAAAGAGATTAGATTTATTATAGCTAATCATCCTCAAATTGATGGTAATAATAAATTACCATTATACAATTAGATGACATTTATATGATCATGGTAACTAGATTTTAAGAGGTTTATGAATCCACCTATTCCACTGGTGGAGTTATTATATATTCATAGTGTTTACTCTATAATCCAAATGGAACCATATGAGGATATCTATCAGAATATATTTCATACTACAACAGGTTTCGACGATGTTTTATAATGTAACTATAAAGTTCAGATACATTACATGAAATGATATGAAATATTCTATCAATTATATGACATTTGAAAGAGGAAAAAATATATAAAAGAATTATGTAGATTACCTTCAATTAAATCTAGAGTTCTATATTGGTGAAAACATATTAAATCAAATATCTCATTGGATATAGGTTTCGATATTTTTCATGAAATGAATGTTATACCATACATGCATTGGTAAAATTGAAATTCATGATCATTCCAGAATTATGGAACATCAGTTTCCATTTACATTTCACATATAATAGGATAATAAAATTTTAGATATAAAAAAATTATTGATGAACATAAACAATCCATCACATATACCAAAATTAGAAGAATTCCAATTGGAACCAGACCTCTCTTCTGATTAAAAATATATAAAGACAATTTTATGAAGAGATATGGTTTTGTAAAATTAAACTACCCACCTGGTAAATGTATTTTGGAAAAAAATATTTTTCAAGAACCTACATGGGAACCAAAATATATAATGATATAAATGAACCTTAATTTTTTATCATCCATGTGATAATATTTTGAATTGGAAATTATTTTATGGAGCATAAAATATAAAACCCCAAAAATTATAAAATATTAAAGTTAACATTGGATTATTTATATGTAACATTGAATAAAAAACGAAATATGTTTCAATTAAAATAAACCATTTTGTCATATCTAAATAATTACTGGGTATAAATAGAATTAATAATATTTTGAAATAAATATAAAAATTATAATAAATATAATGAACATATAGAATCCTTCATTATAAAACTTATTTTTCTGTGCATGGGAAGGAGGTAGTTTCTTTCACTACATAAAATACCAACATGGCCTGCACTATTCAAAATACCAACTTTTATAGCACATAAAATGCCATTGTTTCTTGTACTGTATGCAATATTTCTTTCACCACACACAATACCAACTTGGCTTGTAATACAAGCTACATTAACTTGGCATATGATGCACAAAACACTAAGTTTCTATAAAACATCTGTTTATATATATAAGTAATTAAATTAGATAATTATAACCTAACCATTTAGCATAGTTACAGGAATAATAATAACTACTTTCCAAATATTGGTTACAATTGTTTTTTATAAATAAAACATATTTATAATGAAAGATAAGATTTATGGTAAAGTCTGTTTATGTTTAAAATATCATTCTCTCGAATGAACCAATTCTAATAATGAAAAAAATATCGACATATTCATAAATTTAATTTGATAATATAAAAATCATTTTTTAATAAATAATGAAAAAATTAGGCTAGGGAGAATTCTTGGGATTTTTAAAAGAAACATCATTTTTTGATGAATAGTGAAAAACTATTTTTTAGCTAAAAAATACCTTGTTTTCAAATTAATTATTATGTATAAATGATATTTTAAATTTGTTTTAAATCCAAAATACATAAAAATTAAATCTATTAATACAATTTAATTCATTTGAATCAATTTCTCTTTAAAACTGAATATAAATTCTTAACAAGATTTTAAACATTTACAATTTTAAAAAACATTATTTTCATCCTATTTGTAAGATTTTCACCAATCTTAATTTTTCATCTATTGGTATTTGAGTTTAAAAATCCAATATATACCATTTCAGTTAGTCTAATATTTATATCTAAAATGTCCATGTTAATGTTTTACCAAAATGTTTAGTAAACGTGATTAAAATTAATTACAATAGTTAAAGACAAATTAACCTTAATTGGGGAGTAAACCATAAAATTAATCATCCAAATTACATAGACACTTGTCCAAAACCCATTTCCTATCAGAAGATATCCCATAAAATATATATTATTTAGTATGGTTGTTTTTTATGACTTGTTTAGCTAATAACATGTGAACATCAAATTTGTATCTAAAAATTCCATGTGAGTCATTTTCCTTCCATATAAAAGAACACCATAAAAACCCATTAATCACATCTCTCATAACTTTTATCTTCATCCATTCTCTACCCATGTATCCTGAGAAAAATTCTACCTTCATCTTTTAATCCTCTATTTGGGATGAATTATTCTAAAGAGAGCCTTTTCGCACAATCCAAGTGGAGTTACCTAATTTATAGGTAACATCTTCTCTGAAGCTCCATCTATTTATTTTACTTATCAACCCCATACATACTCAATATAACCATATTTTTTGCGAAAATCAGTATTACACATATTAAATTTTGTTTATTTTGAAACTTTTTTGACCTACACGTATACACACCTCCATCTAATAGATGTTTAACATACAGTTTCTGTGTATGGCGAACTACTATCTCACGAAATTATGATTTTTTATTTCTCCTTTACCACCATTCATTGTTTTCATTAAGATAGAAAAACTATTTATATATGTAATAAATTATATTTTATTTCTATTTTAAATTATTTATTGTTTTTATAAAACACATATCCTTACATATCTTCAGGTGTTATTTTGTTAATCTCGTTTAAGGCAGTGTGAACAATCACCCCACAAAGCGATGTGATTCATTCACATACCCCACAGAATTTATTAAGTATGGTTTTAATGAACATATACAATATATATAATATATTAAATCTACTTCAATAATTCTACATATATATATATACATTTTTAATTTAAATATATTTTTTAATATGACAATAAATACGGAAACAACGTTTATGCGTATGTATGACTTACTATCTCCATGAATGGTGTATTCCATTATGTACTCATATATTTTATAGATTATTATAATAAATGTATAATGAATATAACAGATATGTATATCATGAACAAAATTTTAGAATCTTGATATATGTATAAAGACCAAAGATGTAAAAAATTAAAACACTTGTGATGAACAAAGTTAATATTACCCAATGTGAAAGCCTTAACAATGGATCGTTAACAAGCAGGTAATATATAGTTATAATAAAAACATATATGGTAATATATATAATAATATAATTCTATAAAATAAATATAATAAACTAAAATTTATTGTACAAGAAACCTATATGAGTACGGAAAGGGTCAAGACAAAAGGAAAAGGGATTTCATCTCATTTTTAATTTCTGTGAGATACAAGTTATGTTTGCCACTATTTCTCTTTTTTGGTGTATATTCTTCCTTTGATCTTAATTTATGTATCTTGTAATTAATTTTATCGGAATTCACAAGCTCGTTTGATTATCCTTCTTTCAAAAGTATTAATTTTAAAATGTTACCAAATCTGTAAAAATGTTTTGCCTCAATTTTACTTCTTTGAGACTCACGTCTTGTTATGCACATAAACTATTTTTTGAATTTAATATAAATACATTTTACAGGAAATATAATGAATATTATTAATTTAATTTCAATTTCATTCAGGGGCAACATGATTCCAAGATACCATGTTATAAGAGTTTATTGAGACAATGTCATTGCTTTTCAAGATTGTTTATGTTTATGATTCACTTCCTGAAATCATATGATCCATATCACATTAATATTCATGGTTTTCATTATCCTATATTAATTAATGATATACTCATGTATTAGTACCATTTTCAACTGTTTGGTACATAAGATATATAATAACCCTTTTTTAGGAAAGCCCGACTTTACCCTCTATTCTTCAAGATATCTATGTTTTATAAAACGGATTTCTAATAATATTATTCCATTCCCCTACAATATATAAAATACATGTTTAAACTTTTTTTATTTTACCATTATCTTCATATTAAGATTCTTGTTTCTTTCCAAACAAGGACCTTTTGGTCCATTTTACCATACAAAAGGAATGTACTTTTGACCGCCTAAAACATGTACGTATAAACCAACATTAAATTATCTAAATCTCACTTAGTTTTGATAAAAATTTTATCCTTTATGATTTTTTTTTCAAAAAATAATCTTCAAGGAAAATTGATTTCAAAATTGTTTCAAACTTCATTTATATTTTTTCAAGGAAAATAGTTTTCAAAATGTTAATAATTTTTCGTTACAAGTTTTCAATGTTATTTTAAATAATTTGTTTTGAAAAGGGTTCAAGCATTACTTATATGTATTCATAGTATTTTCAATGAATTTGTTTTCAAAACATTTTCAAAATTTATTTAAAAATATTCATGTTTTTTCAATTATAAATAGTTTTAAAACGGTTTTATGGTTTATTTTAAAAAATTTCATGGAAAAAGGTTTCAAAAATAGTTTCATGTATTATTTATAAGTTTTCAAGGTATTTTCATATAAAATAATTTAAATTTTTTTTATGTATTTAAAATAATTAATCTCATGGGAAATGCTAATTTCCTCAAGAACTATTTTTAAATGATATTTATAAATTATTTTCTATATAATATATTATCCATTGGTGCTAATAATGCATTTATATGGAATTATGTAATGTCTCCATTCATATTATTTCTCTAAATGGTTTATGTTTTAAAGGAATGATGTTATGAAACCCATTTCTCTTCCATGGTTAATATGATTTTTAAACCTGATTCTTTTTATTGGTTATGTTTATGATTAAATGATTATAAAACCAATTTCATTCCATTGGTTATGATATGTTTACATTTTTAGGATACCCATTTATTTTTATCAGTTATGATGTTTTTATTTATGATCATGTGCCACATTTCTATATAATTTCATTATGGGAAGGGTGTGGCTTATATCTCCCCCCCCCCAATGAATTCGGTAAAGATTTATATATCTTGAGATAAAATAGTGGTGGAACGAGGGTTACTTGATTCAGTAATACAAGACTAGAATGAGGTTTAATCTATTGAATAATACATGAATGGAATGAGGGTCTCTTGGTTCAATAATATAGGGATGGAATAGTGGATAATCGATTTATTAATGGACTTTTTCCAAAAATTTGGTATGTTTAGTGATTCCATGGATACTATAGAAATCATTAACTTCTTATGTGTTTTCCACAATTCCATGTTTTATTCCTATGTTATGAGTTCGTTGATTATTCTCTCTATTTGAACATGATTCATGTCTTATAAACTATCAATATTTATTCCATGATATCAGTTATGATTATTGATATGCAGGGTATGATATTCTATTTTCATGACCACATAATTATACCCTTATGATCAAGTGTATTCATATATGACTCCCTTGTTTACACTTACTGAACATTTAATCTCACCCTATTTATGTTTTCTTTCCCCCAGTTTATGATTATTTGTACTATGTTTGATATTTCTATGAAGGGTTCTAGTCAATAAGAACCTAGTGGGAAATGATGTATCTCACATATGTACCAATGTTTATGTTTCTATGTTTCTAGAGGAGTTATTCCTACTACGGTCTTTGAGAATCTGTTTTTATAATGTTTACGTATTTTCAAATGATAAGTAATTTTATTTTCTAAAAAGTGAGGGTCATTATAGTTGTTATCAAAGTAATGTTATGTTTAACCATAGGAATCTATGATGAGAAAAACATTCTGAGATCCATAGGTATACTTATATGTATATTTCTAGGAATGACTCTATGTATAATTATAATGATGATATATCAGTTTGGAAAATGTCCTCGAATTTTGGAAAGGGTAGAGTGAGTTGTTTCCATGAAAAAAAATCCATTTCTAGATAATAATGGTTGTAGTGGATCTCGAATAGATTTACCTAGGATTAAACAGTTGAACAAAATGTTTTGGGCTTGACATAGGGTAATCTGGTAACTGAAAACAGGCCTTGTTGCACTCCTAGTTTGACGCTCGAAAAGGATTTTCTATGGGAATTCATAGAATCTTCATGAACAATCATGGATAATATATATATAAGTTTGATTTGTATAATCTAAAATTAAATTAATGCATAATTGATTTTGTATGGTGTCATGATTTAGAAATCTTATAAGAAATTATCTTCAAAACATTGTTGTAATGTCTCCAGTTTTTTGTATATTATTTTTTATTATTATATAGAATTAATTCAAGATAATGATTTTTAATGGAAGGTGATTCTAAGACCCATGGTTCCCAGAATGACTAATTGAAATATATTATACTCTTAAATAGTGCATAGGAGTAGTTTCCCAAAAAATGTGGAATACCTCTAAACGAGTGCCCAGATGTGAAATCTCAGGGCACTATTCTATTCAATGTAGTGACATTAACTTAGGTGATGGTTATCTTTGACTGGACTGGGTTGGCAGTAAGTGTTAATTTTTGGATGTTTTAAAATAATTAAGCAAATTAATATTTTATTTTTTTTAAAAGGTTTAATCAATGAAATGATATGTTTTGATGTTTTAAAAAACTAGGAGCTAGGGTTAGGATCATAACCCTATAAAACACCTTGTTATAATCTAGAGTTTTTGAGAGGAGCCACCCCATTGGAGAAATCTTGATCAACATTGAAAAATGGTAAGCCTGAGGATGTTTTCACATCATGGTCTGAGGATCTCATCAACGATAGAAGAATCCCCACTATTTTTCAATGATTGAGTTAAGGGTTATTATTTCAATTGTGTTTTTCTCATTAGTGAATTAAATTATGGATGTGAATCAATCCAAAAACGGGTTGACATGTAGATCGCTTGTTCTTGTGGGAGATATTCTCTGTCGGGTTTTGATTTGGGTAATTTTCTTTATGTTTGGTTTAGTTCTCGATCCTTCTAATGGGAATGGATCATGGTCGTACCAAAAATGGTCGATCATATTTCCTTGAGTTGTTTCCATGCTTTCTTTCCCCATTATCCCCATGTGTTTTGTGTTCTTTGTAGGTATATGAATGATGGATCTTAGCACATTCATTTTATGGTGAGACTATCCAAAATCGGAGATATATCATCGTGATGACCTATAGGAGGTGAAGAAACTATGGTGGTGGATGAATTGACAAGATTCAGTAGAAATGTTTCTCCAACTGCTCCTCATGTCGATAAACAAATTGTGTTTTCTGGGATGATAAAACACTTGAAACCTTCTAAAATGTTGATTGAAAAGATGGGAGACATTAGATCATTAATTTTTAGGCAAAAGAACAACTGGATTGAGAATCGGGTGATCAACTGAAGTGCTGGACAATGGACCTTCTATTCTGTAAAATCTCGACAAACACGGTGTATTCCTTAAAGAACACATCATGTTGGGCTAGCTTAGAAGTGTCTTGGGCTCCACCTTACATAAAGTGATGAAACATCGTGTCACCACTATCACACTATATCTGGGACATAACATGGGAACAAACATCTATCTTATATGATACATGTACATGAGGTGGAGCACATGACATGTACTGCATGACATGGCCAGCCCAGGCTAGTTACGTTGGTTACCATTTGTATGGATACACGGGTTGGCAGACACCGGATGAATCCATGTATAGGCACGGGGCCAGAGTACTTGGATTGGCCCCGAATATTAGGACACAATGTATTACTCTTCTACATTCCTTGTATATCTCTTTCTACAATGTATTCTCTTTACAACACATGTCATTGTACACGGGCAGTACCTGAGGTCTGTGGACATGTCATCTTTCATGAATATACATCATTCACTTTCTTGTGCATAGATTGATCTTTTTTTCAACCATACCATGTACAAGTATAATTGGGGTTAGTTCCACATTTACTCATTCCCCCAATGTCTATGTATCATTTCAATCTACTTTAGTATTATTCCTTCAGCAAGATATTATTGAGAGAGTCAGGGTGCCATCGAGAGGCCCTGCGTGATGTGCTCTAGCCATTATTGGCCCTATGTATAGTATGGTGTCAAAATTACCAAAACTATAATAAATTGATCCACTTATTAGTAGGCGAATATAGATGAGTCATGGTATACTCTAAGTCCCTATTAGTGATCCTCATCAGTGTATTGTGATCTTTCAACAATCAAGTGTTAGTTTCCCCTAAATGACTGTATCTTTTCTATCTTCAGATCTATCAGTGCATCTATATCTCTCGTGGAACTTCCCCTAGAATAATATTTCTATGATATATTTAATCCGATCTATCACACTCATGAAGTGAGTCCTCCCAAATCGGTGCATCATAGATATTTTTTAACTGAATCTCTAGTGTGGGTATATGTGTCGTTGTGACTTACCATTGGACTAAATGTTAGTGTTTTTAATATATATGGATGTTTCTAGTTTTATATGTTCTCTAGACATATAATTTTTAGAGCAGACTATACCTTACATTTTGTATTGCATTTGGTTTTTGGGGTTTCAAAATGAGTATTTTTATACTCACCCATGCATGAGAATTTCCTGCAAATGTCATGTCTTGTGAAGATTAGTGGACTTTTGACGAAGTCTTCGGTGGACTAGGACCAGAGCGAGATTTATAAGCATCCTTTCCTGCCAACTTGTTATTACATCTATCAACAATAGTCCTAGTACATATTTCAAGCTTACAGGTAGGAGATTGTAGTTTTCAGAATCATTCTTTTTGTGTACTAGTATTTTGACACAATTTACATTTCAAACATTTGTTTTTGTCGTACTCTATTTTTTGGGATTTGTAGTATGCATGAATTTTATTCCATAGTGGTTTTTCTAAATTTTATAATTTATGGTATTGGATATGTGTGTGTGTCTGTACAGGTACTAATTCAATGCCTCCCATGTTAGTGATATTCTTACTCGGTGCTAGTAACCAGCCCCTATAATATTAGAGGTGGGTATGCAGAGTTAGGGCACAAGCCCCATTGGGATGGGTCGTGACAGAGTTCTATAAAAGGTAGTTTGTTATACCTTAGGTATGAGAGTCTTTGAGATTGGTTTGGGAAAAAAGTTTTGATTGTCTTGACATCATCTTCCAGGCTAGAGACTCAACTGTTGGTGTCGGTGGCCAACATATCCAAAAACCATGACTCTGATAATATACTGTTTAACTTTGTTAATTAGAACACTGGTTATAGGGAAACAATAATGGTATAGGAATCATATAGTAAAGGGTTTTGGATTATATTTCATAATTGTGTTAGTTGTGTAGATATACTCATTTACTATGGTATGATTGATTTCATTACATGAATCCTCTATGATGTATACTAGCTTGGATGTAGTATATAAATCATGAGGATGAACCTATCAGTTGAGAGGCTTCAATTCAAGTTCCATTTACCCAGACGTTAACTCCATGTGGTCCACTACCTATTCAACCACAAGGGAGAGGTGATGCTACTCATGTGACAGTAGGGGAATCTATCTAGAGATTGTCCAACCTGTTATGCTGTAGATAGGGAGATGGTGGAGGGAACACCAAGGTCATGGAAGAGAGTTGAACAGGAACATGGTCCAGGTGGAAGTTGAGCCTGATGATTAGGGAGATCTATAAGTGGTGGCAGATGATTTGACAAACATCAACCACCCCCACTAGGAGGTTCACTCTAGGATTAGTGAGCTGGAGGACCGGCGTGGGGGAAGCTATATGCGATCGAGTCATATGACCCAGGGACCCCAAGGATGATCCAAAGATTGATCTATGTCTTTTTTAACTTAGATACAACACTTAAATACACATGATCCTATCATCCTTTCCTTTCCAAATGTCTTCTAAAAAACCATGAGATTCTAGTAGAGTCTTTGACTAGACCATTACTCTTTGATACACCTACAGGTGGAGACTCTATGATCACACATGTTTGGGGATAGTGTGATCTTACCCTTGGAGGATAGAGTTTCAATATTAATGTCATGGTGGCGGCTTCGATGTCATAAACAGTCATTATTAGTATGGATTGGTAATCTTTGTTCAATGCCCAGATTGACTGCATTAGTCAAATGTTTCTGGGGGTTTGCATTGTTGGAATGAGGATTATCTTTGTCGGAGAAAATGAGACCCATTCAGCATAGGAGGGGCTCATATAGAGGAAAATGATGACTATCACTCATGTGTTGGACTAAATTACCCTCGAAGTAACATATGTTATGATTTTTAGTTCCCAGATATATTGATAGAGTTTGAGGACATCTTCCCAGAAGATATTCTTGGGATAACTCCCCACCGTGAGATTGACTTCTTCATTGACATACACCCAGTGACGGCACCAATATCCTAACATGCATATCAGAAGGCTCTTCTAGAGCTGTGTAAGGTGAGGGTAATGTTTGAGGACATTCCAAAAAAGGGCTTCATAAGACCCAGTGCATCACCCAGGGAGGCCGTAGTTTAGTTTTACAATAATGAACTTGGGAGTTTAAGGTTTTGTGTGAATTATCGGTGCCTCAACAAGATAATATTGAAGAAAAAGTATCCACTACTGAGTATCAGCAACCTCTACGATTAGATGAATGGTGCACAGTGTTTATCGATGGTTGACATTCGATTGGGTTACAACTAGTTATGGGTACGAGATGAGGATATACCAAAGTTGGATTTCAGGGTTCACTGTAGTCATTATAAGTAGTTAGTGTCGGCCTTCATAATGAAGAACTCCCCTACAGTGTACATGGGACTCATGAAATGCATTTTCTAGTCATATATGGACTAGTTTGTGGTAGAATTCCTGGATGACATCATTGTATACTCGGTGTTAGAGGAATAATATGTGAGACACCAATAGATGGTTTCTGATGTACTCTTATAGGACCATATCTATGGGAATCATTCAATGTTTTAGTCATTGATATATGAGGTCCACTTTATGGGACATGTCATCTCAATAGATGGTGTAGTGGTTGAACCATCCAAGATGGAGGCAATGTTAGAATGTGATCCACCTAAGAGACTGATGGAGGTGCAGAGCTTCCTTGGGATAGTAGGTTATTATCAAATATGCATGCCATATTTCTCCTAGATATCAGCACCAATGAAAATTTTTCCATAAAGGGAAAACCCTTCATATAGATGTAGAAGATCCAGTTTCATTTCCAACATTTGATGTAGAGTTTGATGAGTGCCCCGATCATTATATTTCCAGAGGAGGATGTCGAGTACATAATTTTCTTTGATGCATCATGGACTTGGCTTGGTTTTGTCCTGATGTAGATATAGGTAGTTATTTATTATGGTTTTTAATAGCTGAGGCCACAATAGTGTAACTACACGACCCAAGATCTTGAGATTGAAGTTGAACTCTTCGTGTTGAATATTTGGATACACTCTCTAATGAGAAAGCAGTTAATTTTATAATTTTTCCACAAGAGCCTCATGCACATCTTCTCGGTGAAGGATCTAAATTTGAGGCACTGGTTATAAGGCCCCAGCCTTAAACCTTACTTAATCTTGAGTTATTACAAGATTACACATTGAGGATCTTTTCAGGTTTAGAGTTTTAGAGAATTAGATCATGAAACTTGCATTACATTCCACATTTAAACAAAGTGGTTACATAAAAGACAGTATTCATTATTCCCATAAACGGAAACATATTGAAAATAAAACATGGATTCTTTCTTGAAACATCCTTGACACTATCATCACATCATGTGCCTTTTCCTTGACCCGTGAAAAACATTTCAAAAACTTGGGATGAGCATAAAAAGCTCAGTAAGGGTTATAAAAATATGGAAAGGAAACATGAGTTCATATATACATAAGAATGAAATCATACTTTACCCATAAAACATAGGCACTTTAACATACCTCATCAAACCATGAATAAATCATAGAAAACATAAGACATAAAGGTATCTTGAGGCATTCATAACATTCTTACGTAGGGAGTAACCCTCTTGGTTACGTTTGGAATACCCATCACAGTATATTCCCTAAATCTCATCGGAGAAACCTTAACGTTTCACTCCTTCGCGTTACCAAATGCATTGGAGAGCTATAACGGGCTCACCCGCCCTTAGTTTACCACGGAACCACCCGTTTTCATAACAATGCCCAAGAACCATAACATAAATGTGTCACATAAAACATGCATAAAGGAAAAATAACATTTTCACATTTCAATCACAATATAACATTTTAGTATATTGAAATATTGAATCCATTCAAAAAGAAACCATTTCCAAAACCATTTAAAACATTTAATAAAGAGATTTTTGAATCAAAGTGTACCATACCACCTTGAAGCTTAAAATTTTAAACCATTAATATCCATATAAATAAATCCTTAAAACCATTTTGAAAACATGTATATTAATAAGAACAAATAATTAAAACATTTAAAATGATATTTTGGTTAAAGGGGTTTTACCAAAATTAGAGACACTTGAATACAATAGTTGATGAATAACATTTAGTCAAAACTTTATAATATCATGAGAATAAATGGATTCATGATATAATACTCCAAAGGACAGTATATACACCATATAAGAGTGAATTTGTGCATAACAATAATGAACCCTCAATAGAAATGTCAAATGTGATGAAATCCCTTATAAAGAAGGTATCCTTAAATTAAGGACAAATCAATCTCAAAAATATGTGTGAAAAATATAAATACACCCAATATAAGTGGATATTAAGTGTAAAAAGGTCATTCACACATATTCAATGGATGACATATTCAATGACTACATGTTTAACCCAAAGAAATCGAAATTGGGTTAAAAAGTTCCCTTGACAGCCTAACGGCATCACATCAAAAAGAGTTGATGAGAGATAAAAAGAGTATCTCATCACTTGGACATAAAATTTACATCAATAAGGATATATGAGAACATATCCCAACATAACGATACGTAAATTAAAAGACCCAACAAAAGAAGTCTTTTAAAAAAGAGGAGGGTGAAAGGTTCCCTTACCGACTTGGGTATCTTTCAAAACATACACCCCATGAAAGAAGGACAAAATATAATTGATGTAAATACTCATAAACGAAAGTATATTACACAAAGGTTAGAATAATGGGCAGTACATACACCACTCAAGGGAATTTGTGGAAAATGTAGCATAAATCTCACGGGAATAAAAGTGAGATGAAAAAATCCCTTACGAAAACTCGGCAGCCTAACGGCGCCACATAAAACTTCCGAATGTGGATTGATGAGATCAAATAGGGTATATCATCACATTAAAATAAAATTTACAGCAAGAGGAATATAAAATAACATCCCCCAACATTACAAAGAGGAGCTTAAAAGAAGTGACATAAAGGAGATTACTTAAAAATAAGAGAGAGGTTAGATCTCTTACGAAAGTTTGGCAGCCTAACGGCGCCACTCAAAACATCCAAAATGGATTGATGAGAGAGAATAGGGTCTCTCATCACATGAAAATAAAAATTACAGTAAGTGTAATATAAATGATCATCCAAATAACAAGAAATATGAGCTTTAAAAGGAATGACATAAAAGTGTGTACTTAAAAAGAAAGAGAGGAGTAGGATCCCTTACCTTGGGTCCGACTTGACTCGATCGTTCTTTAATCTCCTGAATAATAAACTTGAGTTAATTTATAATTCCTTAAGAACCTTTTTCAAGTTCATTATTCCTTTTATATCACTTATTACCATTTCATAAACATTATGTAATCATTTAAGTTATTAATATTTGTTTTGCCGATATTTGGTTCTTAAGTCGAAAGTGGACTTCTTTCAATTACATGTTGTTCGTGTGGTCAAAGGTTCTTTATATCCAGAATGACATTCCTGATTTGGATATCATATATATCATATATATCCAGCTTATACATATATTTATAATATTACATAATCATTTATAGGTAAGAAATGAAATGCACCGTTCATGGAGACGGTAAGCCGTACGTACGCATGAACGCTACTTTCATTTCTTTGTCATATTAATGGAATTAAAACTAAATGAGAGGTATGTATATTTTAATTATAGAATTATATTCAGCATTTAGATATATCATTCATCATATATATCCATTATATACATGTACTTATAATAGTACATTACATTTGAGGATAAGAAATGAAATGCACCGTTCATGGAGACGGTAAGCCGTACGTACGCATGAACGCTACTTTCATTTCTATCTCATACATTAATGGAAAGAAATAATAATGATATAGAGGTATATAATAATTCCAGTATAACATCATATATAATAACATTAAATCCATACTTTATACGTCCCATGTATGGCATTAACGAATCACATCACTTTGAGGGGGCGGTAGTCCGCACTTCCTAAAATGAAGATATCGCGTATACCCATAATGGAAGCCATAAAGGTAAGACAAAAATGAAAAATACAGAAGCATAAGTAAAACATAAACATATTATATATAATATATAAAAATAGTGACATCATAATGGCCACCTTTGAAGGTGTTAAATGAGTATTGAACAATCATCGTTTCGGGAGGCAGAATTTCGCCATCCACGGAAACCGTATGTTCTTTGACCATTTGATGTAGTTGTGTGAGAGTGTAGGTCGAATAAATCTTATAAAAACATCCTAGTATATTTAAGATACTGGTGTTGTTACAAAAGAAGTAAATAAAAAGAGTTTTGGGGGTTGGAGAATCAAAATAAAACAAATGAACATGAGAGAATGAATTACCTT
This sequence comes from Viscum album, assembly GCA_963277665.1. Taxonomy (NCBI): domain Eukaryota; kingdom Viridiplantae; phylum Streptophyta; class Magnoliopsida; order Santalales; family Viscaceae; genus Viscum; species Viscum album. The sequence goes on from OY728148.1 coordinate 49,220,968, forward strand.
TAAAAGTGTAACTCCTTTTGATTTGAGCCTAAAGGCTTCCTTTGAAAGGATTCTGCCCAAAGGGAATCCTCTAGGATGATGAGAGGGATGTGGAGAGAGTAAATGGGCAGGGTTTGGCCGAGCCAAAGGCTTGAGGAGTGTGTGAAAAGAGGTAGAGGTGGGGGCCTTTTATAAGAGGAGAGGAGGGGCACTATTGGAATGTAAGGAAATATTACTTTATTTGAAAATGTGTTTCGGTTTTAAAAGGTCCCACATTGATATAATTCGTGTATAAGGTTATAAAGGTTCGAAATACACCCATCCAATAAGTTTTGGACATGTGTAGTTCATAGATTTTACATTATATTTCCATTTTATTTTAATCGTTAAATAATGATGTCATCACTACATCATTATGATGTCATAAATAATTTAATTTATTTAATGTCTAAAAATTATAAAAAAATTACTATGATGTAGGAAATCGTTTTAGATTTCCAATTACTATTTATAATAAAAATTATGACTTGTATAACCCCACTTAAAAATTGTTTTAGTAAAACATATCATGTTTGTGTCAATTTAATTTTAACATTAAATAAAAAGTTATTTTTGTCATTTCCCAACCAAAGTGTCTCCATGGGGTCCCCAAGTTGGCCCATGGCTTTTCTTGGTCGGCCATGACTCACCCAATAGGTGTAGGACAAGTTTCATGGTGTTTTCACATTCTTATAATATCATTTTTACCTTAAATTACACTAATTACCTCTAATCGCGATTAAGAACTTAATAAGTTACTATTCACCCAAAAATTATTATAATCTCATTGAACCACATTTTACTTCTTAATGACAACCATATATGTCGTATTTTTGAAATTAAAAACACAATGATGGAAAAATTTCATTTAAATAGAAAATCAGCTTTTATAAGTACCACTCAGTGGTTTCACTATTCATCAAAAATTGAAGTTTTTCAGAAAAAACCCAAAAATTCACCCTGAGCTATATTTGATATTCCGAATTCAAAAATGAAGTCCATTTTAAAAAATTAAAAACATATTAGTCACATTAATTAATTTAATAATTAATTCCCGCTGTCAGAGCAAATAGCGTGTTTTTATAAAACAATAAGTATTAAAAGATTGACACTAGTTTAAGTCTGATTTCAAAGTGAAATTAATTCCAACGACCACTATTGGATTTAATGGTAAAAATATTTTCTATTTTCACTTTAAAACCAATTCAAAATATAATATAATCATATAAATAAATTAGATTAAAAATTGGTTTTGAATTAAAATACAACATTTTACACTATTCATTAAAAAATGAACTTTATCGGAAAAATACCAAAAAATTACACAAAGTAAAATTTGATGTCCCGATTCTCAATAAGAGTTTTATTTGGTCCAAAAGAATGTTTAAGAGTGAACAAAACTATATTTAATGACGGTTCGCCATCAAAAGGCGACAAGTGAACCTTTAGTGAAAACTCGGGCATATACGCCTAAAATTGAATTCTTTCCATATTTTAAGCCTTTATCTTTTATTGTATAAATTTAAAAACATTTAAAAACATATATAATCATATATTAGTTATTTATATCCATTCCCGCCATTACAACGGCTACATGTTAACTACCATTTAAAATAATATTATTTTATTATTAGAGTGCAACGTAAGATTCCCAAGAAACTCGTTGTTGCGTGTTGGGTATGCCATCGAGCATAGCGTCCCCTTTAAAGTCATAATAATATTTTATTCACAAATATGGATAAATATGAAAATTTCATATTCATTATTTACCTGGGGTGTTACATCCTTCCCCCCTTTTGGGAATTGCGTCGTCGCAATTTTTAAAATTGAGCTTGGAAACATCCTTGAACGTCCCACATCGGAACAAGAGTCGGTAAAACAATCACTTTAAAATAAAGAAAGATAAGTACAAAGGTCACTTGAGTTAACCCATACTAGGATTCCAAGTATGAAAATATGGACATGGAGGAGAAAACAAAGGGTCATGTTCTGATGGAGAGTGATAGAAAACATGTTTAGGAGAAAGTTAACCACGAGAAAATCACAAACTTGTGATGGGTTAAACGGTATTCGATTCCCCAGTAGGAAAAGTTAATAGACAACATTTTTGTTTTAAGTTACTTTTTATTGAGGAATTTATTCATAAGGAAACATAATCACTTATCATATTTACTTTCAACTTTTATTAGATTCCTTACACAAACTCATATTTTCTCCAAAAGACGAGTATTTAGGAAGACTTGTTCACATTAAGAGTACTATAATCAACTTCTAGAGAATCACCTAATCCACAAAAGAGAACTATATACTTCCCATGTATTTAGACTTTAACCAAAACCAAACAGGCTAGTACAAGATCAGATAATCTAGAAAAGGATAACCCTTTATAAAAAGAAATTCTATTCTTAATCTCCAAAATTTGTCAAACAAAACCCAAAGTTCAACAAGGATCGTCCGATAAACAATTTGTCCATAAAAGTCTTCAATGTAAACCAATATAAGATTGAAACCCAAATATTTGAAGGATTTAGTCACATAGTCTTCCAAGTTAAATCGTAACATTTATCTCCAAACAACATCAGTTGCTCCTAAAGTCTCGTATTGAAAAGTAATTAACCTAATCACATATCCTCTATGATAGGTTAATCATTTTCATAAATAACACAAAATCAACTTACTCTGAATTCATAAAATCATATAACTAAAAAGAATCATTCAAACTAACCAGGGACTTCACGTAGTCCAGTGGTAGGCGATAAATACCAGTCGCACTTTGGTTGTGGGTTCGATTCCCGCAGCTTTGTCCGACGTGACGGGTTGTCACACGGTCTGCGTGTTGTCCTTTTTCCAAAACTATATAATTCTTAAAACATTCCCCAAAATGAGATAAAATCTTCAAGAATAATCATAACATATTTTAACCTCATGTTTATCTCATTCCTTTCATTTTCCATCATATCATAGAGTAACCCATAATTACCTAAAAATTAAGTATCATATAAACCCTAATGGTTACCTTAATAATTATTACCTGAATTTCCACATCGAGTTGGCCATCTCGTACATGATGCATTAGAGAACTCACCAAGGTTGAAGTGGTTGATCCTGACTCCTTGATATTTGGTTTAGAACAACCACGAGTTTCCTCATTGAATCCTCCATTTTATCTAGTATCTTAATCAGAGAACCACCACAGTTTCCTTCAAACCTGTTGTCTCTTTGGTGCCTACTAGATCCATCCATTCACTAAAAATAGAAATGTCGGTGTGAGTATATCAACAAAACCATCATGTACTAATGAGGAAGGTAAACACTAAGATACACTTACTCATTCACTTTATCTAAAACTAGGACTCTTTCTGAAATCCTAACCATTATGGTAATGTCACTTATGCTTAAAGAATACCCTAACCTCTAAAGTTATCTAAACCGACCTTTTATACCAACTATAAGGCCCCAGCCTTAAACCTTACTTAATCTCGAGTTATTACAAGATTACACATTGAGCATCTTTTCAGGTTTAGAGTTTTAGAGAATTAGATCATGAAACTTGCATTACATTCCACATTTAAACAAAGTGGTTACATAAAAGACAGTATTCATTCTTCCCAACAACGGAAACATATTGAAAATAAAACATGGATTCTTTCATGACACATCCTTGACACTATCATCACATCATGTGCCTTTCCCTTGACCTGTGAAAAACATTTCAAAAACTTGGGATGAGCATAAAAAGCTCAGTAAGGGTTATAAAAATATGGAAAGGAAACATGAGTTCATATATACATAAGAATGAAATCATACTTTACCCATAAAACATAGGCACTTTAACATACCTCATCAAACCATGAATAAATCATAGAAAACATAAGACATAAAGTTAACTTGAGGCATTCATAACATTCTTGCGTAGGGAGTAACCCTCTTGGTTACGTTTGGAATACCCATCATAGTATATTCCCTAAATCTCTTCGGAGAAACCTTAACGTTTCACTCCTTCACGTTACCCAATGCATTGGAGAGCTATAACGGGCTCACCCGCCCTTAGTTTATCACGGAACCACACGTTTTCATAACAATGCCCAAGAACCATAACATAAATGTGTCACATAAAACATGCATAAAGGAAACATAACATTTTCACATTTCAATCACAATATAACATTTTAGTATATTGAAATATTGAATCCATTCAAAAAGAAACCATTTCCAAAACCATTTAAAACATTTAATAAAGATATTTTTGAATCAAAGTGTCCCATACCACCTTGAAGATTAAAATTTTAAACCATTAATATCCATATAAATAAATCCTTAAAACCATTTTGAAAACATTTATATTAATAAGAACAAATAATTAAAACATTTAAAACGATATTTTGGTTAAAGGGGTTTTACCAAAATTAGAGACACTTGAATACAATAGTTGAGGAATAACATTTAGTCAAAACTTTATAATATCATGAGAATAAATGGATTCATGATATAATACTCCAAAGGACAGTATATACACCATATAAGAGTGAATTGGTGCATAAAAATAATGAACCCTCAATAGAAATGTCAAATGTGATGAAATCCCTTATAAAGAAGGTATCCATAAATTAAGGAAAATAAATCTCAAAAATATGTCTGACAAATATAAATACACCCAATATAAGTGGATATTAAGTGTAAAAAGGTCATTCACACATATTCAATGGACGTCATATTCAATGACTACATGTTGAACCCAAAGAAATCGAAATTGGGTTAAAAAGTTCCCTTGACAGCCTAACGGCATCACATCAAAAAGAGTTGATGAGAGATAAAAAGAGTATCTCATCACTTGGACATAAAATTTACATCAATAAGGATATATGATAACATATCCCAACATAACGATATGTAAATTAAAAGACCCAACAAAAGAAGTCTTTTAAAAAAGAGGAGGGTGAAAGGTTCCCTTACCGACTTGGGTATCTTTCAAAACATACACCCCATGAAAGAAGGACAAAAGATAATTGATGTAAATACTCATAAACGAAAGTATATTACAAAAAGAGTAGAATAATGGGAAGTACATACACCACTCAAGGGAATTTGTGGCAAATGTAGCATAAATCTCACGGGAATAAAAGTGAGATGAAAAAATCCCTTACGAAAACTCGGCAGCCTAACGGCGCCACATAAAACTTCCGAATATGGATTGATCAGATCAAATAGGGTATCTCATCACATTAAAATAAAATGTACAGAAAGAGGAATATAAAATAACATCCCCCAACATTACAAAGAGGAGCTTAAAAGAAGTTACATAAAGGAGAGTACTTAAAAATAAGAGAGAGGTTAGATCTCTTACGAAAGTTTGGCAGCCTAACGGCGCCACTCAAAACTTCCAAAATGGATTGATGAGAGAGAATAGGTTCTCTCATCACATGAAAATAAAAATTACAGTAAGTGTAATATAAATGATCATCACAATAACAAGAAATATGAGCTTTAAAAGGAATGACATAAAAGTGTGTACTTAAAAATAAAGAGAGGAGTAGGATCCCTTACCTTGGGTCCGACTTGACTCGATCGTTCTTTAATCTCCTGAATAATAAACTTGAGTTAATTTATACTTCCTTAAGAACCTTTTCAAGTTCATTATTTCTTTTATATCACTTATTACCATGTCATAATCATTATTTAATCATTTAAGTTAATAATATTTGTTTTGCCGATATTTGGTTCTTAAGTCGAAAGTGGACTTCTTTCAATTACATGTTGTTCGTGTGGTCAAAGGTTCTTTATATCCAGAATGACATTCCTGATTTGGATATCATATATATCATATATATCCAGCATATACATGTATTTATAATATTACATAATCATTTAGAGGTAAGAAATGAAATGCACCGTTCATGGAGACGGTAAGCCGTACGTACGCATGAACGCTACTTTCATTTCATTGTCATATTAATGGAATTAAAACTAAATGAGAGGTATGTATATTTTAATTACAGATTTATATTCATCATTTAGATATATCATTCATCATATATATCCATTATATACATGTACTTATAATAGTACATTACATTTGGGGATAAGAAATGAAATGCACCGTTCATGGAGACGGTAAGCCGTACGTACGCATGAACGCTACTTTCATTTCTATCTCATACTTTAATGGAAAGAAATAATAATGATATAGAGGTATATAATAATTCCAGTATAACATCATATATAATATCATTAAATCAATCCTTTATACGTCCCATGTATGGCATTAACGAATCACATCACTTTGAGGGGGCGGTAGTCCGCACTTCCTAAAATGAAGATATCGCGTATACCCATAATGGAAGCCATAAAGGTAAGACAAAAATGAAAAATACAGAATCATAAGTAAAACATAAACATATTATATATAATATATAAAAATAGTGACATCATAATGGCCACCTTTGAAGGTGTTAAATGAGTATTGAACAATCATCGTTTCGGGAGGCAGAATTTCGCCATCCACGGAAACCGTATGTTCGTTAACCATTTGATGTAGTTGTGTGAGAGTGTAGGTCGAATAAATCTTATAAAAACATCCTAGTATATTGAATATACTGGTTTTGTTACAAAATAAGTAAATAAAAAGAGTTTAGGGGGTTGGAGAATCAAAATAAAACAAATGATCATGAGAGAATGAATTACCTTTAAAAGTGTAACTCCTTTTGATTTGAGCCTAAAGGCTTCCTTTGAAAGGATTCTTCCCAAAGGGAATCCTCTAGGATGAGTCGAGGGATGTGGAGATAGTAAATGGGCAGGGTTTGGCCGAGCCAAAGGCTTGAGGAGTGTGTGAAAAGAGGTAGAGGTGGGGGACTTTTATAAGAGGAGAGGAGGGGTACTTTTGGAAAGTAAGGAAATATTACTTTATTTGAAAATGTTTTTCGGTTTTAAAAGGTCCCACATTGATATAATTCGTGGATAAGGTTATAAAGGTTCGAAATCCACCCATCCAATAAGTTTTGTACATGTGTAGTTTATATATTTTACATTATCTTTCCATTTTATTTTAATCGTTAAATAATGATGTCATCACTGCATCATTATGATGTCATAAATAATTTAATTTATTTAATGTCTAAAAATTATAAAACAATTACTATTATGTAGGAAATCTTTTTATCTTTCAAATGACTATTTATAATCAAAAATATGACTTGTATAACCCCACTTAAAAATTGTTTTAGTAAAACATATCATGTTTGTGTCAATTTAATTTTAACATTAAATAAAAAGTTATTTATGTCATTTCCCTACCAAAGTGTCTCCATGGGGTCCCCAATTTGGCCCATGGCTTTTCTTGGTCGTCCATGACTCACCCAATAGGTGTAGGACAAGTTTCATGGTGTTTTCACATTCTTATAATATCATTTTTACCTTAAATTACACTAATTACCTCTAATCGCGATTAAGAACATAATAAGTTACTATTCACCAAAAAATTATTATAATCTTATTGAACCAAATTTTACTTCTTAATGACAACCATGTATGTCGGATATTTGAAATTCAAAACACAATGATGGAAAAATTTCATTTAAACGGAAAATCAGCTTTTATAAGTACCACTTAGTGGTTTCACTATTCATCAAAAATTGAAGTTTTTCAGAATAATCCCAAAAATTCACCCTGTGCTATATTTGATATTCCGAATTCAAAAATGAAGTCCATTTTACAAAATTCAAAACATATTAGTCACATTAATTAATTTAATAATTAATTCCCGTTGTCAGAGCAAATAGCGTGTTTTTATAAAACAATAAGTATTAAAAGATTGACACTAGTTTAAGTCTGATTTCAAAGTGAAATTAATTCCAACGACCAATATTGGATTTAATGGTAAAAATATTTTCTAATTTCACTTTAAAACCAATTCAAAATATAATCTAATCATATAAATAAATTAGATTAAGAAGAGGTTTTGAATTAAAATACAACATTTTACACTATTCATTAAAAAATGAACTTTATCGGAAAAATACCAAAAAATTACACAAAGTAAAATTTGATGTCCCGATTCTTAATAAGAGTTTTATTTGGTCCAAAATAATGTTTAAGAGTGAACAAAACTATATTTAATGACGGTTCGCCATCAAAAGGCGATAAGTGAACCTTTAGTGAAAACTCAGGCATATACGCCTAAAATTGAATTCTTTCCATATTTTAAGCCTTTATCTTTTATTGTATAAATGTAAAAACATTTAAAAACATATATAATCATATTTTAGTTATTTATATCCATTCCCGCCATTACAACGGCTACATGTTAACTACCATTTAAAATAATATTATTTTATTATTAGAGTGCAACGTAAGATTCCCAAGAAACTCGTTGTTGCGTGTTGGGTACGCCATCGAGCATAGCGTCCCCTTTAAAGTCATAATAATATTTTATTCACAAATATGGATAAATATGAAAATTTCATATGCATTATTTACCTGGGGTGTTACACTGGTGATGGGTTGAGTTCGTATAGTAATATGACTTTACGGTCATTTAAACTCATGGGAAGGGGAACATGGTGGTAGACAATCTCAGTAGAAGATCGAGTTCACAACTACTGAATGATGTGTCAGTGTCGTTGGACATGATACAGTTATCCTTTGTGGAGGGATATGATACAAGTTACCCTTAATCGATGGTCGTTACCCATATTCTGTTATAACGAGTTAGGGAGGCACAACTTGGAGATATCGACTACGAGGATTTATGTATTAATTTTTCCCCATGACATTCTTCTGATGGATACTCTCATGGTGGCTAGCACATCATCCTTTTCCGAGGACATACAGTTGTACCCGACCCATTGTGGGAGGAGGATTTGAGGGTGTTTCATACATCCTCTTTGTTACAATATTCTAGAGTGGTGAAAATGTACTATGACATTTGGAATTAGTTCTGGTAGGAAGGGATGAATAAGGCAGTAGAAGAGATAATTTCTTGATGCCTTACACGCTGTCAGGTTAATGCTGAGCACCAGGTTCCATCGGGCTTAACTCACACAAATGATATGCCATAATGGAAGTTGTATGTTATATCCATGGAATATGTGATTGTATTTTCATGAACATCTAGGGGTCAAGATTCCATTAGGGGATTGTTGATCGACTCACCCAATTGTCCAACTTTCTAGCTATTTGGGACCAAAGTTCAGTAGATAGCATGGGACACCTCTATGTTCAAGTGGTTGTTCAAATTTCTAGAATACACTTGACCATAGTTTTTTTTATCATGATTCATTTATCAGTTCCCATTTTTGGAAGATATTATAAGAGGAATTTTGGACATAGTTACACTTGGGTACATTTTTCCATCCCCAGACACATGGGCAGGTAGAGAGGACCATCCAGGTCATAGAGTATATATTGAAGGCTTGTATCTTAGATTTTTTTTGTAGTTCGGAGAACCACTAAACACCAATGGAGTTTTCATACAGCAACCTCTTCCACACTACCATTGTTATGGCATATTTCGAGGAATTATAAAAGAAACTCTGTTGGTCAACGTTATATTGGACTGAACCCAAATATTCATCACTCATGGTTACAGAGTTTGTGTGTGCTACCACAAATATAGTGCTGATCATCTAGGAGTGGAAGTAGACTACATAGAGGAGGAAGAATTCATATGTTTACAGGAAACAGATACCTCTGGAGTTTGAGGAGGGAGACCATGTATTCCTCCAGGTCTCACCTCTATTTGGGTTACGGAGATTTGGCTGGGGTGGAATTTTGTCCCTGTGGTTCATCAGACACTTTCTATATACTGCATAGAGTTGGCAAGGTGGTATAACTTCTAGCTCTACCATTTTAGTTTCATAGGTTTCATGATGTGCCCCACATATCCCAACTGAGGAGGTATGTGCATGATCCATCACGGGTGATCGACTTGGGATAACTAAACCTCAAGGATGGAGAGATTTTTGTTAAGTACCCAGTAGAGATCGAGGATCGAAAGTAAATGATCCTTCATTTTTGAGTGATTCCCTTGGTGTGTGTCATGTGTAGACATATGAATCTTCAAGAGAGAACTTGGGTTTGGGAGGATCAAATTCATGCCTAGTACCCACATCTGTTTGAGTTGCCTTTGTTTTGGATTTATGGGGATGTAAATCCCAAATTTGGGGAGAATGTGATCTCCATGATTTTCTGTATATTATTTTTAAATATTATATGGAATTAATTCAATACCATGCTTTGAGAAGGAGTGCGATTATGGGTCCTGGAGTTCCACGAATAAATGTTTGAAATAAATTAAACTTTTATATAGCACGCATGAGTGGATTTCATGAATAGTTGGAATAATATATAAATGGGTCCCTATATCAGAAATTATCGGGTACCATTGAATTCATAGAGACCCTCAAACGTGGGGGTCCTACAGGAGATAATTTTAAAAATCAATACATTGATTTTTGGTAGACCTATAAAAATGATGTTTATGTGGATTTTTATGTTAAATGAAGAGGGTCATGTTCTCTTGTGACACGATTTAATGTCATGATGTAATGAAAGTTCCTCAAACGTGGACAGTGTCAAGGTATGGTAGATGAATTCATTTATTGTGTATGTTTGAGACCATTTTTTTGGTGACTATGGTGTTGGAGAAATCCATAGTTTTATAGAATATGCATAAAATGGTATGATGGTTCTATAAAATGTGGTATTATCACTTAATGGTTCATGGGATGTTTCAGGGTATGGCTTGTGTATTCTCTTCACCATCTAAAATTTTACTACATATTCATAAGCCACATTCACTAAACATATACCATATTAATGTCATGTTGATTGATTTAGATCAATTCATTTAAAAAATTACATTTAGAGACATCTACTAGGGGAAACCCATTAATATCAAAATATAGATAGAAGTTTTACTTGACTCTAGGTGGATGGAGAGACACATATTGGATATCTTCTTCAAAAGGGTGAGGACCTCAGATGTTTTAATTCATATATACTATTTTTTCTATTTTCTATTATTTGTTTTACTACTACCAGTGTGGGATTTAGTGCATCTGAGTTGGTGGGATAGTGGATTCCTCATGTGGAGAGGAGGAATCCTAGGTAAAGAAAGATGAACTCATATACCAGAGGATATAGTTGATTTCTTTAGGATTTTCAATTATGAACCTAGGAGTAGTAAGTGTAACACTATTACAAAACTAGGTATATCCAATGCTAGGGATTTAACAATGGTAGCTAAAAATGTTGTTAAAGATCCCTTTTTCAGTGCTAAAAAGCGTTGTTAAAGGGGGTCTTCAACAATGCATTTTTTTGAACTGTTATAGGGGGTCTTTGACATCACTAAAAAAGCACTACTAAAGGGGGACTTTTATCAAAAAAAAATTACAAGCTTTGATAATGGTCCACTCTTTATCAATACAAATTTAGAAGTGTTGATAAATGACCCCCTTTATCATTTCTTTTTTACAAACATAGATAAGAGTATACTTAAAACTTACATTTAATTAAAAATAATATATTTAAATATTTATATATTAATACTATGATAAATAATATTTATATTTTTTAAAATATGTTTATGATAATGTAAATAGGAATTTACATGTAATATATAAGATATTAAGTTATGATGGATTATAAAATAGTCAAAAAAATTATTGATAAATTTATTATTTTTAACGAGTAATATTCATTTAATATCAATTTAAAAATAAAAAAAATAATAATAAAATATCTCAAATAAGATGAAAACATAACTCGAACATCAGAGGATGATAACTTTTGATCCGAGTTTCCATTTGGGCTCCACCACCTATCAAATCGAAACCTGCAACGAGATATGTGATGAGAAGGTATGGGATAAGATCTTTTAGAATTGTCTACCGTTTTCTCCATAATGTTCCAGATGCTCTTTAAAATAATGTTTTTAGTCGCCGACCCCAATTTCAAAAAATTCAAATGGCTATATGTTCAGTTCCCTTAGTCTATTTGGCAAGTACCATATATCATATCAAATCTCATTTCATGATATTTGATTTGACTGGTTTGGAGTTGAAATAGGACACTCGAATCAAATTTAATTGTAAATTTAATGTTTTTATGGTTTTAATGGTTTGTTATCATTTTTGTGTTTTGTTTGTTTATTTATTTATTATATATTTTTTATTTTTTATTTTTTATTTTTTTATAAATAATTTTTTCAATATTTATAAAGTATTTATTAAATATTTAACTTATAATTAATAATTAAAAATTAATTAATGAATTATTTATTTATTTATTTCAATATTATCTATTATCTATTATTTATAATTTATTATTAATAATTTATAATATATTAATTATTCAATTATTATTTATTATATATTATTTATTTATTTACTATTTACTATTTATTGTTTATTAATTTATTATTTATTTATATTTTAAAATATTTCCATATTATGTTCTACTATATATAAATGAATATAATATGTAATATATTAAAATAAATATAAGTATATACATCACATGCATGCCAATATATTATATACATGAATTTAGGAATAAATAAATAAATATATGTAAATAAATATATATATATATATATATATATATCATTAAACAAATAGTAAAAAACATGGTGTAATAGTAATGGTGTCCATAATTAAAGGAAATGAGTAGGGTCTGAATTTAGGAGGGCATAGATGAGGCTAGAAATTCACAAAGTGCTGGTAAAGGGGGTGGGGTGAAATGCGTTCATAGTGGGTAGAGTGCGGTTAAAGTGGTCTTGGAGGAATTGAATAAGGGGTCAGACACTCATGGATGTTGGAATATTTTTCCCCCAATTAAATTTTTTTCTTTTATTAGTGCTATCAAATCTATGATAATGGACACTTTTAACAATTCCTTTTTAGTGCTGTTAAAAGGGGCATTTAAGATCGCTTTTTAACGATAATAAATGTTTTCATCTTTTAACCACCCTCAAATTTTCATTCCTTTTTTAGCATTAAAAAATTCATATTCTAACACTGTTGAAAGTCTTTCTAGTAATGTTCTGTGATTTTATTTTCTTTTGGTGGGGGATGAATATGAGGTCCTACTTCTTATGTATATTACAAGAGTTCCCCCCCACCTCCAATAAATAGACAAAACATTCCATAGATCTACACCCAGGGATATATATATATTTTTTCTAACAAATCACATGTCCACCCCAAAATTATTCATATGAATGTGTGGCTATATGATCCATAATTGATGGTCATTACTAAACCCAATGTGTCCCTCTAGGCATCCCTAGTGTTGTTATCCAATAATACAGATTAGATAATGAGGTTATGTGTGAACAAACAAGACCTGAAATATGTGACAATATTGAATGAGTTTGTAACACATGATGTTTTTTGACTCATTCAACCAACGGTTACAGTAGAAGTGACTCTATGATTTTTGACACATGACAGCTCATCACTAGCTCGGTGACCAATAGGATCATATTCCAAAAGTAGATTTTCAGTAATACTATGGTTGATTTAGTTATTTTTGAAATTATACGATATATTGAATTATCCCGAAGAGATTGGGCTTATGAAAAAAACCATTCATCTATTCATGGAATACTTCATGGAAGTCTTCTTCCATGAAATTATGCGGTACTCAGTGATAATGGTGGATCAAGTGATATATTATAGGACCAATCCTAACATTCTCTAATGGATACATCTTTATAATAATATCTAAATGTGTGATTTCAGGATTCTAGAGGTCCAACTCCTAATATATGTCATCTTAAAGGAGGGAGTATTTGTGCACGAAGAAATGGATGAGGTAGTGATAGCTTGAGATACACCCAATAGTGTGATTCAGGTGTGAAATTTTCATATGTTCCTAATATTTTATATAATATTTTAAATATACTTCATCATGATAGAGGCATAAATTACTACTTCACCCAATAGGGGAACCCTTTCATGTGGATAAAGTAGTGTAAATTGGATTTCATGAATTGGGAAGATGTGGTAACGGGGGTTTCTACATGATTATAGATGTGGGATAGTCCATACTCTTAGAAAAGATAACGTAGTAGTAGATTCTTATAGAATGGTTTTCCATTAATAGTTGTATAGATAGGCGGACAGAGGTAATGGTGATGGATTAGTGTACCTCCAACATGTAGTTTTATACCCTTAATTTATTTAGTGTGTTGGTAAGGTACAACTTATGTAAATCAACTTTGAGATCTTTCATAATTAGAAATAAATTTGGAATTTTCATGATAAATATTTTTTGAGAAGTTGAGGACTCAATAATTCTTGTTTGATTTTGGATGATGGTTCCCAACATGATATGATATTAGGTATTAATGGGGATTATTAGTTTCTATTGTTGGTATTTCATTGAGTGGTTGGGATGTACTAGGATCTTCTATGTAGTTTTTTACATACATGAATAAGGATTTGTGATGTTTTGTTTATCTTTCAAGCCATCTCCCAAAAAAAATGTAAATTTAAAGGTGTTAGTATGAAGTATGGTGTGTGGTGGTGTCAATATGATATTATTCATGATAATCCCCTAATAATTATGTGTTCATAACACTATCATGGTGAGCATACATCAACTCACCATGTTATCCCACATTCTAATCAACCCAGAACATGTTTTTTTTTTGAATGATTGGGTCACATGTACATGAGATATATTGTCTGACTGTATGAAATTTATTAAATAGTAAATTAAAACCATAGTACCAATTGGTTTACTAATTATGTATAGTACAATATGAGGATTTGGGACACAATATTTTTTGACCATGTAATTCCACCCCTAAAGAGATGTCTAGCTGTAATGTAAGATTCAAGTTCTATAAAATATAATTTATGTTTACAGGTTTTTTCATTCAATATCTACTAGGTTTATCTAGTATTGGTGGAGTTTTTTAAAACTAAATATATCATTCCACCATCGTTATGTTACCATTTAATGACTATCAGGTCACTATTGTGCTTGTTAGAGACATGAGAGCCCCCACTTGTGGGCCCACAATTGGTGTAAATTTTGGTAGGGAGGATTTGAGTCATCCAATAGTGGATGAAGGATTCTTGGAGATTGTGTATGTCAAATGAAAACCAACGAATACATTATTTGTACTTGGAAAAAGGTGACAATGTTTTTTATTATTTTTTACCTTGAAATGGATTATAAATTTTTTTCCAAGGAGGTTGGATATCTATGATATTTATATACCCTTTATTAGTTACATGGAAGGGTTGTAGATTGTGTATACCACTTGGCTCTTCCACCTCACTTAGATCAGGTGAATTTTGTTTTACACATGTCATATATAAGAACATATGTTCACAACCCATACCTTATTTTCCCACTAGGATAAGATGTGATTTTGGGAGGTAGCTAACCACTCAATGTACTTTATGACCATCATTTGGTAGTAAGATAATACTCATAATGGATTCTTGTGTTTCCCTTAAGTTTTTAATTTTTGGCAGCACATGAGCCTCCATGAGAGCTCATGGGAGAAAGAAAACATGGTGTGAGAAAAGTATCCTCAATTAACAGAGGATGTTTCTGCTTTAATAGGGAAACAATCCTTGAATTTGGGGAGAATTTAATGGCTCCAAAAAGATATGCTTTACAATTTGGAATATTTCAAATAATATTTCTAGATTACGGAATGTAGTGAGCATGGGATCCCAAGTCACTTAGAGCCTCGATATTGAAATAATAAAAATATTAAATATAATATATAATACATTTATTATTAATTATAAATAATTGAATAACTCCAAAATGTTGTATCATATGGGAAACCCAATAATTCCATGAAATATGTAGTTCATGTTTTACCTAAAGAATTATATATGTCTTGTCGACATCAGAGGATTCAGAAGAGTGTCATCATGGAAAGATTAAATGAATTAAACGAATTTATTAATTTAATTGTCATTTAATCATAAAACCCTAATGGATTTTGTTTATAAAATACTCAGTTGTGAATTCCCTATGGGTTCCTACATAACCGTAGAGTGAATGGAAGGGTGTAAACATCTCCATTAGAGAGCACATTATTGAACAATCCTGAGATCAATGTTCAATGATCAATGAGGATGGATATTTCAGGATCCAACAATGAATGTGGTGGATTTCATTAATTATGTTGATGCCAATTACCTCTTTAGTTATGGATGATCCAATCTTGAGGTTTACTATTTTATTTTTTTATTAACCACTCTTTACTGTTTGAGGTGAACAAGAATTTCTTCCTTATAAATTAATTATGTGATCATTCATTATTTTTTTCCAATGATTTTTTCTCTACCTAGATATTAGAATTTGTATCTATTTTACATAGATTTTGTTTGTTGAATAATTCTCCCCATTATTGGAATCTGACAATGATAGATAAATGATCATGTCCATCTATAAAATCTAACATTGAGTTATGTCCTTTTCTCTCTCCATTACATGATGTTTGTCAAAAGTGTTTCTATTTTGCAATGAGTCAATGATCCATGGGATGAATGATCATTGTATTACAATTAATAGAAAAAATGTATCATGTTCATTGGATTTTGTTACAATAGAATATAATTATATACATAGGGGTTAATTGTGTATTTTCAAAATCATCAACAAATATGGATTTTAATATCAACTGTAGAATATGTGGATAAACATTGTTTAAGTTTGTATACAAGAAATATGAAGCAGATAAAATTGATATATTGAACACCAAATTATATAGTGGTTTAGGGAACAAAGATACCCCCGTCAACTCCACCAATTACTCTCTCTGTGATCTTGGTAAATTTTAGTAGTCATGTCCCTATATAATAAGACCAATTCACAACTAAGTGTATGTTGTTGAAACCTTTAAAAACTAAGATAAAAAATAGAGCCTCATGGTTATTTAATAGAGAATATAATATCCACATCTTAGATCCAGAATCAGATACTCCACCATAACTATGATCCAAGAATTGAAACTCTCAATAAAAAGATTTTGATTTAAACTGTTCTGATTGAACTTCACTGTTTTAACATCAACTGACAGTAGATGAGTCTTATAATTCAGAAAATAATATCATTAATAATGAGTAGTTTAAACTTTATTCGGTTTTAAAAGATCTTTAAATAAAATCATAAATGAATATAAACTGCGGACATATATAAAATATAAGATTAAAAACATGTTTATCTACAAAACGTAGCATATTCTACCGATAATAGAGTCCGATCAATTGTTGAAGTTGATCTGCCAATGATCTTCCAAAGAATGAATTTAAATATAAATATTTATATTTTTTGTATATAGATTTCATGCACCTATAAATTGAAAAAATATACTGATAGAATAAATAATGAAGAGTGCCTGATTCACAATTCAAGATCCCTAAAAAAACATAATAGATCACGAGAATTCAAATTCATAAAAAAACCTCTGAATAATCATAAATTCCCTTAATAATAATAGGTAATTTCTACAATGAATTTGATTCATTGAATCATCTATAATGAGCATTTAATCATTCAAAAACAAGCTTTAAATCGGCATGATATTCCACAATGACTATTCCACGAAACTCTGATAAAATCATAAATTCCAATCTCTAATGTTGAAAATTAAAACATAGGGTTCCTTTAAAAAAGGAAAAAAATGTAGTGTTTAACTACATAGCATTAATTATCAGATTTTAGTTTTGAAAATTTTTTTTTGATAAAAAAATTAAGGTTGTGGATCCATATATTTTCTTCTCAAACGTACGGTTCCATACAAACGTAGGGTTATAAGACCATAGTTTTTCACTTTTTGAAATGTAAGGTTCCATAAAAATGTAAGGTTATATATCCAAAAATTCCATCCTACATAAAGATGATTAACCAAACATTCTTATCATTCAATATAAGTTTTAATACAAACATATGGTTTGTTTTTTACATCATGTTTTTAAACATAGGGAATGAATAGTGTTTCAAGAATATGACGAACAATGTATCCAAAATACACATAAGATCATTTTAAACACTGTAAATAATATTCCACACGAATGAAAAACATGAATATAATTCCAATGTATGTATTATTAAGGATATTAATAACCTTAAATACAGTTAATGTATTTTCATTTGTAAAAAAAACATGGGTATTTATGAGAATCACAATCAATGATATGTATAGAGTATTTTCGTGACAATACATGACCAACAATCTCCCCCTGATTTTTATTACAAAACCCATATTCTTGTAAAAATATTTATGATATAATATTGTGTTTTTAAACACATTGAATTAAATATTAACTTTATAAATGAAATATTAATATGAATATGAATATTACTATTTCAATTACACAGTGATAAAAAATTGTAAAATGATGTGCTGTGATTAACAAATTTTCTCCCCCTTTTGTGAGATCAAATAGAACGTAAATGAATAAATGATCAAACCATTTCAATGTCTAATTGAATAGTAAATTAATATATTATTAGACTGCATGGAAACACATGTTAGTTATTCTGGTAATTAGAGATTGTCTTATAAAAATAAAAATAACATAGTAATTTTATTATTTCAAATTGTAAAAGTACAAATGGTCGTTTTCACCTTTGGGATTGAAGATTAAGAATTTGGTAGAGGAAAGTAATATTGGGTTTGGTTAGGGTTGGCAGAAGGAACAGGTTATGTGGGATTCCGAGCTATTTGAAAATGTTCTCTGAGTTCTACCATATGACCCATTAATCTTTATGTAAGATTATCACCCAGATTTAGGATTAAAATCATTGATTCTTAAGTAACATGAATAATTTCAACTAAATTGACTTTTGAAAAGTAAGGAAAATTTCTTTATAACTGTATTAATTATGATAACTTATCACTTAATTTTATTAATAAAAATCAGATACTTGGTTCACTCTGTGTCAATTGTCCATCAATAAATTTCTGATTTTCTAATAGAACTAAAAAAGGATAACTATTTCACTGATGTTTTGCACATGAACATTCATGATTACCATAACGGTGGTGATTCTATGAAATCTTCAAATTAAATATGGATAGGTTGAAGGGGTATAGGTATATATATTGGTCTGACTAACACGAATTTTTATTGACTCAAATTGTCTCCCTAAATACCTATTTCAATATGAAAAGTATGATTTAGATTCAAATTCATATTTTATCTTTCCAAAATTATCTATCATTTTCCACATGGAAGTATCAAAAATATTTTTGGAAATAAAATTTCTTTGAAGATCCTAAAACATTATCTATGAAAATTTGATCTCTTGTCAAGGGTTCAAATTTCCTCCCAGAGATTTTTTGTACATAACCATAAGTTCTTCAACATGATTTGACAAAGAAATAGATGTTCATTCATCTAGAATATGTGTCTAGTAAAAATAATAATTGATAAAGGATTATCAATGGTCATCTGCATATAGTTTTCACTAGATTAATTTGGATTATTAAGCACTTATATTTTCTCTCTAGATATATTTCATGATATCTCCAATGAATGATGAACAAAAAAATATATAACGCCAGTTACTGATTTTTACAGTTGTTTTTATTCACTAGTACCTTATTCTTGTACATTTTCTTTATGAATATTATTTTCATGGATATTATCTTCTACATGATCTAGTATCATAGGTGCATCCTAAATCACTCTATTTTTACTATATACTTGATGATCTTCTTAATTAATTGGTTCTTCTAAATGAACCATGCAAGTAGCTTCTCTATAACCCTATATTTGCTCTTCAATTTGATGAAATTATTTGTTTCTCTTCTTGAGTAAATATTCCTCTAGACTTTCTTCTTCTTCATCTTCTTCATATTCAGCATTATATCAAAGCCTCCTCTTAGTCGGATTGGAAATACCATATGTTCTTGATTCAATAAATCCATCTTTTCTAATGTTCCATTGATCCCTCATAGAAGAATATCTAGAACCCTGTAGCTCATCAGCACCTAAGGTAACTATTTTCCTATCATAGTACTCTAATAAAATCTTATCTTCTTTATAGTTCCCACATTGAGTTCATTACTAAGGTGGAATTTTATTTGAGAATCTATTAATGAAATCATATCTTTCTTAACCATAATCCATGAATATAACCTTAGGTAAGGATAAAAAATAATTCATTACATATGGTTGATAGTAGTATTGATTATATCTAAACATATACCTTGAAAATTTTAGATTTATTGCACTTAAAATGAAAACATGACATACATGTCTGGATATAGAATTTTCACTAGGTTAGAAATCCATGGAGAAATTTTGGATTGAAATAATTTAACCAATATTTTCTCGCCTTCCTCCTGATCATTGATAAATATATTACTAATGTTTTTTAACAAATAAAAAGTCATTAATTCTTTTGAATTATGATCATTATCTCCAGTAATCCATAGATTAAATTGAAATACTCCTTCATGAGAACAGTTTTAAATTTTTGAAATTTTAGTGGATGAAATGGAAAAATCATTATCTTATATTCTAAAAAATAGTATCATCAGAATCACTGAAATGAAATTGTATGATTTTTTAGAAATATTTCAGTTTTACCTCATAAAGAAACTCCAATCATGTTTCATTGAACACAGACTCTAGAACATGAAATTATAATGTTTGATTCAATAGTATGTTTTTCTTATGTATCCATTCGAAATTATCCACATTTCTTTAATGAATATTTCTTCCAGAAACTCATTTTCATTTCGGATCGATGTCTTCACCATCTTTGGTTTTCATGGTTTTTGACATTTCTGAGGATCCTAAAATCTGATTCTTTACAAATTTTAGGGTTTGTAAGGTAGAGGAAGGTTTGGGATAGGCCAAATGGTTTGAAAATGGGGGGGTAAGGTATTCAAATGGTTTCAGATTATTGATTTCATATATTTTCTTCTTGTGATGGTTACAAGGTAATTAGAAAATCTTTTTAAAACACACAGCTCAAATAAATTTAATATAAAACAAATTAAGTAAATATATAGAATAATAAAAATATTAAAATTAGTTATATTTAATGTAACCAAAAAATAAATTTAATGTAAATAAATAAGAATGAAATAAAATATAATAACATAAAATATTATATTATATTATTATATAATAATAATAATAAAAGATTAAAAGATTTACATTTATTTAAAATGTAAATAAACCTAAATCCACCTTAATAAATAAAAACATACAATGGGATGTTTTTTAGTGAAAATATTATCTAAATGATATTCATTTTTGAAATATATTATTGATATTTTCTTTTAAAAAACACGATCTCTTAGAAAATGATGTCTATTATCAATAAGTTTGGTTCTTGAATGAATTATAGGATTTTTTGAAATATTTATATCACTAGAAATGTCACATAAAATATGTGTACTATTAATATTTAGCCTAATGTCCATTAGTGTGTTTTCAGTCTATAATACTTGTGCACAAAAACTACTAGCAAATTAATATTTTTCCTCAGCTGTTGACAGGTCAACAGAGTGTTCTTTCTTACGAGACCATGATACTAAATATTTTCCAAAAACATGACAGGTTCCTGAGGTACTTTTTATTATTATTATACAACCTCCAAATTAAGCATATGAATATGAAATTAAATTTAAATTTAAATTTTTTTGTATAAATAATATATTGAAAATTATTTCCTTTTAAATATCTAAAAATCTTTTTAATAAAAATAATATGGAATTATTTAAGATTATTTTAAAATATAGAAAATAGACATACAGAAAAAATATTTTCAACTCTACAAGAAGTATCATATAAAAAACTACCAATCATACTTTTATATAACTTTTTGTCAACTAGTTTTAATGCTTCATCCAAATCATGTTTTATATTAGTACACATGGGAGTTGTATATGTCTTTATGTTCTCAAGACCAATATTTTTCAACAAATCAATAATATATATACTTTTTTTTAACAAATTTCCATAATGTTTTTGAAAAATATGATGTCCTAAAATGAAATTCAATTCTCTCTTCATACTCATTTCTATTTCTATTTTACTTGAGTTCTAAAAAATAATTACAATTTTTTTCATTAGTAGAATAAAAAATAACATCATCAACATAGATTAGATGTAATAATGTATTAAAACTAACTGATTTCATTAAATGTGTTGAATATTCTGTACCAATAGTAAGTCTATTTTTTGAAAGAAAAGAACATAATCATTCATTACAAGATTTTGGTGATTGCTCAAGGACATAGAGAGCTTTAGTGTGTTTAATAATAGAATATGGGTTTTGAGAATTTTTAAAACTAGGAGTCTGTTCAACATAAACTTCCTCAATTAAATAACCATTTAAAAAAGGCAGATTTAACATCCATCTGATATATTTTAATGTTCATATGATATTAATTTTCTAAAAGGATTATAATTAACACTAAAATCTACAAGGTAAAAGGTTTCTACAAAATATATACCTTATTTCTGATTATATCATTTTTCTACTTATCTATCATTTCTTCTACTTATAATCCCATGATCATCTAGTTTATTTCTAAAGACCCATTTAGTTCCTAAGACTAGATAATTTGATGGTCTTCCAAATAATTCAAAAACTTCATTCCTTTTGAATTTTTTTAGATCATATTTAATTTCAAGAAACCAACTCTAATATTCTTAAAGAATCATCAAAATATTTCAATTCTAGTTTAGATAGAAAAGTATCACATTGAAATAGATTTCTAACATTTCTTATAGTTCTTAATCCTATGTCTAGGTCTTCCATAACCGTTTCTAAAGGATGATTATTTTGGTTTTTAGAATGTCTTGGAAAAAAACTTTTAGGTTAATAATTATCATGTTTATCTAAACTAGACTGAATTTTATTTATATTATTTTTAGAATCATTTTTTAGGTTTTCATGATTCATGTTTTCGAAAGAGTTAATAATTTCATCAGTTTGATCTTTCTCTTTAATATAGTGGTCAGTTTTTTCAAACATTATATGAATTGATTCATCCAAAATCCATGACTTTTTATTGAATAGTATATACGAATTAGAGGTAACTGAATATCATAAAAATATCCCTTCAACACCCGTTGGATTGAACTTTCAGAGATTAACCTTAGTGTTTAGGATATACACCTTACTTCTAAAAACATTAAAGTACATACCTTTTGGTTTTCTATTATTCCAAAGATTATAAGGTGTATTTTTAAAGAAAGGATGAATTAAAACTCTATACATGATATATTAGGTTATGATTATATCCCTTAACTATAAGTATATAGGATGAATGTATTCATTTAGCATTGTCCTAGCCAAATTGTTAATAGTTCTATTTTTTCTTTCAACAATTCCATTTGGATGAGGTGTTCTTAGTGAAAATAAGGTGTATTTAATAACCATATTTGATCAAAATGAATTGAATTCATGATTCCCAAATATTCCATCATGATCACATCTTAATGAAATTATCTTAATTTTTTTTATATTGAACAATTTTACAAAAAAATTCCAACACAATAAAAACATAACTTTGTCTTTTGGATAATAGAACCATGTAAATCTTGAATAATCATCAACAAAAACATATATATATATATAATTTTCTAGTCAAACATTCTACACTTGATGAACCAAATAGATCTATGTAGAAAATTATTATAGATTTTGATGTTGCAATTTTATTAATATATTTGAAAGAATATTTGTGTCACTTTCCAATTTGGTATGCATTATAGAATCTATCACTGTCAAATTCCAGACTAGGTAAATCAGAAATTAATGGTTTCTTGGACAATTTATATAAAGAATAAATATTACAATGACCAAGTCTCCTAAGCTTGATCCATGGCTTATTTACCTTAAGAGTTAAACAATTAATTTTCTGTTTACACAAGGAATTTAAATCAAAAGTATACAGATTATATATTCTAGGTGCTCTAAACTTTTTTAATTTATCATTAAATACTTATTAAGAATTGATAGAAAAATCAACATAATATCAATCATTATAGAGTTGAGAGATAGTTAACAGGTTGTGATTTAGTTCTTGTACATATAATAAATTGTTGATTGAGAGAGTTTTTGGAACTTAAATGGTTCCAAGTCCAATTATATTTCCTTTGGAATTATCACCAATGTTTTTTTGACCTCCATCTATTTGTGTCAGTGTATTGAGGTTTGATGAGATTCCACTCATTTTCATGTAGCATCTACAATCTATATACCATATAGATTTTCTTTCAATGGTATTTTCTTCCTATAAAGGAAATCATACAATAGTTTTTCTTGGTACCCATATCATCTTGGGTCTATCAGTGTTTGCTACCAGTGATATGGGAATCCTGTTTAACATGGTTTTTTCATAAATCATATCATTTTCTTCGAGTGATTTTCTTAAATAAAATCTATTTTAATTCCATTTATTTGATGATTTCTCAAATAACATATTTTTTTTATATATCCTTTTCTTCCTCAAAAATAACAACTATCACTTTTTTAATTAGGAAAAAATAATTCTTATATATATTTGATTTCTCACCTTTACCTCTTATACTGAATCTTTCATTTTTAATGACATTATTACAAAAAATTTCATTTAGAATATAATATCCTTTTGTAATGAAGAGTGAAACACTATTATAAGTTTGTACTTAATTTAGTAACTCATTAATCATATTTTTATAATCAGTATAGTTTGTGGTAAATGAGTCAAATTTATCAATTAACTCATGGTGTATTTTATTTAAGGTATCTCTTTTTCCATGAAAACATTGTGAAAATTCATTAATGTTTTTTTCATCTTAAATAATGTGTCATATATTTATTTAGGATTTATGAAGTAGGCATAGAATTTAACATATGGAAAACTATAATAATAATCAGAATAAAAATAATAAAAGGTTTCTACCATATCTTCTTCAGCCATGAAGCACATATTTTCTTTCAGACGTGATTCTTGCTTTACTGAATCCGATTCTGATGAGCTGCCAGAGTCTTCCGAAACACTCCATGTTACATTCATTGCACTTCGTCCTTTATGTTCATAATCAACATTTTTATGATATTTATTTTTTGTCTTTCTCTTTTCAACTTTTACCTGGGGACAATAAAGTATTATAAGACCAAAATTAATGCATTCATTGCATCTTACTTCTATTGAGACTTTCTCATCCTTTTTGAAGGTCTTTCTCAATCCTACCTTTTTTATATATAATTTCCTAAACTTTATAGCTAACTGAGTTAGTTACATTTTAAAATCAAATGAATTAGAAATCTTTTTGTTTTTTGACATTGGGCATTAATCTTCTATTAATGTCCTAGATTTTCTCTGTAATTGTTTTTTTAAAAATATATGGAATTATAATGAGTATGCGAAAATTGACACCACGTGATTTTGAGGCCTGGTGTGCCTAAAATGAGTTTATTAATTTTTTATGTAATGT
This sequence comes from Viscum album, assembly GCA_963277665.1. Taxonomy (NCBI): domain Eukaryota; kingdom Viridiplantae; phylum Streptophyta; class Magnoliopsida; order Santalales; family Viscaceae; genus Viscum; species Viscum album. The sequence goes on from OY728148.1 coordinate 49,246,413, forward strand.
TTAGTAAATGTGTGGGTGGAATTTTCTATCTTTTGAACTAGTGGTTAGCATAAAAATCTTGAGGGCACCGTTCAATCCACATCACCAAGATTCACATAAGGGAGGATTCACTTTTACAAAAGTATGTTTGGAGAAAAAGATTGATTTTGGACTTTTTAAAAGAATAATAAAACAAATTTTTTATTTTATTTCATTTTTTTTTTCTACCAATATACTCATGGAATTGGAAGAACCAACGATGTTTCAAGCGATTAAATTTCTTGACTCCTCAAATCCTTTGTAACAGCCCCATTGGAATTACGAAGGTTCCCATTAAATGAACCCCAAACAGTTTCACTTGTGTTACTCAACCTCTCCCTCTCTTATTTATATGGAGCATGCGGAGGAGTATTTCCATGGCTTCACCAAGTGGCGAAGTTCCGGTAAAAAGTCGCAACACCAATCACTTGGAGGACTGAGTCAGTTCTAGTGGTCGGTGATGAGCGACAAAGAATCAAGAACTGGAGGGTGATGTTTGGGCACCCAAGTTGGCGGCTTGTTGTAGGGATGACGAACACCAAAACATTCTCAATCGCAGGAATTCACCAATGGTCTTGAGGTAGGGATTTTAATTTTCTATAAATTCATGTTATTATTGAGTGATTTTTACTCCATTATGTTTTCATGCTAACATGGAGGATGCGGACCAAATGAAAATGGAATGAACCCTCTGCTACCTTGTTTACCATTTCTTTCTCCATTAAATACCACCGGCGTGCTGGCACCAGCTAGCCACAATGGAGGTGGTGCACTGTCTCATTCTGTAGGAGGAGGTCGTGACACTATGTCACGATGATTAGTAGAGCGGACGGCATAGGGATTCCATGAATGTGGTGGGGTGTGCCGTCGTGTGCCTCTTGTGCGTAAGGGTCGCGACTGATGCCACAGTGGGTGGGAAAGGAGGCCGGCTCTAGCCAACCGTTGAAGGCGAATGTGGAGTGGCACACTGACGCATGATACTTGAGAAGGCCACGACTTGAAGCCGTGATAGGTGCAGAGTGATGTGGCCCTGTGCCGTGCCAGTTTGGCAGACTCTCGGTCGGCCAAAACTGCAAACTGTTACGTTGTGGGGTAGCCCCACACCGGCTGGCTGAAATGGGCACGCAGCCATGGGGCTAGCAGGGAAGACGAGTCTGCCTTCTGGTGGACTAGGCTAGACCCACGCCCCAGCGGGCCGGGCTGAACATGTGGATGAGTGTCCCAACGCGGGTGGGCCATTCCCCACCTGACGGGCTGATCCAATTGCGACATGGGCCCGTGAACTGAACTAGGAAAACCTCGATTGGATAGATCTAGTAAACTGGGCGGACCCTTAGCCTACCGAACCCAAGCGGGGTCAACTAGACCCAGAGACCCATTGCATCGAGTCAACTAGACTAAGTCGGACTGGGCACATACCCAACAAGTCCTCGAATAAAGAAATGATCATAACTGACAGACTTGGTGTCTGATTGAAACACCATCTATGGGGCTGGGGCCCGTATTTGATAAATGGACTATTTGGCATATTCTGGCAGGCTCGACTGAGTCGGGCTAGGATGAGGTGCGATCACCCCCGTTCCTCATAATGTGGTTTAACTAATAGATCAGGTGTTCGTCAGACAAACTGTATATGGCGTTGGCTCCCTTAGGATGAGGCGGTTCATTTTGGAATAATTCCCCTGATTTTTGGAGAAAGTTGGAGTGTAGCTAGTTTGGATCGAACCTGAATCGAACTGGGTCCTCGGAACAGACATGCTTATAATCACAGACCGGGCGTCTGATTGACTTACTATCTATCACGTTGGAACACTTACGACATAGCAGTCCTTTAGGATAATTATTAATTGAACTTCATGGTGGTTGAGTTATGAACTATCGATTTATTAGTGGTTCTTAAAAATGTGGTATGAGTGGGAATCTATTTTCAGGCAGTGAGGCGGAGGTTGGAGAACGATCATACATAGGTTAGTACTGAGCAAAGGGTTAGCAACAATCATTTGTGGGTGAGATCTTGTGGGGGTCAGTGCTCAACGATCCTGTGTGGGTCATCACATACCAATATTATGTGGGTCATATCCTATTTTGGTCATTACAGGGGTTAGTACCAACCAATACTGTGTTGGTCTGACTATGTATGGTAATCAGCAATGCCTCTTTACAGAATAAGGGGATCTAGCATCTCGACTAATCATCTGTACTTCTATAATTCACTAATACCTAGTTTGAGCTGAGTCTTTTACCTTCATGGTGTTATATTCATGGGGATACCTTTGTGGTACCTTCACCTTCTTGGTTTTATCTTCATGGTTATACTTGTGTGGTAATTTCACCTTCGTGGTGTTATCTTCATGGTGATACATGTGTGGTACTTTTATCTTCATGGTATAATCATTGTGGTGATATATGTGAGGAAATTTTACCTTCATGGTTTTATCTTCATGGTGTTACCCGTGTGGTAGTTTTACCTTTGTGGTGTTACATTTTTGGTACTCTTCCCTAATTTATGAGATGAGTATATCATGATAAAATAGCTATATATATGGGCATATACCTAAGTAGAGTTTTTCACTGCTTCATGGTTTGTGCATGAGGTCTTTCATTGTAGTTTTTCATTTGTGGAACTCTAGGAGACCTTCAAGGGTCTCGGGGTCCATAAAGTGTATTGTTATACTCACCACTGCACTAGATTTTCCCGCACCATGTTTTGTCTTGTGTAGATGATGAACATCATTGATCGAGGTTGAGGGGGCCAGGATTGGAATATGCTCAGAGGTGGACCTTTGATATGACGTGCTGATGTGATTACTAATCGTGGGTTGTACCTACCCTTCAAGTAGGATCCTTGGTGGATAATCTAAGAGCGATTTTTCACTTTTCAGTTGTACTTGTAAATTTTAGTTGGGCTTGTATTCTGGTCCCTTTACTTTTATTATGCATTCTACTACAACAATTTACTTCACGGTTACTTCTTGTTGTGTTCTATGTTAGTGTGTTAAACATGTTTAATTGCAATTCATTCCCATTATAGGGATACACCTTTTTGGTGCAAGTCTCCATCCCATGGACTATGCATGGAGGGCTTGGGGTAGTCAGGGCATGGGCCCCGGTTTACAGGTCGTGACAAAGTACTATCAGAAGAGTCAGTTCTACAGAAGATCTAGGACTATGATTTTTTTTGTGGGGAAATAGTGTTATGTGTTATGAGTGTGGTTTTCAGTTTGGGGAATCAAGTTTTGGTGTGGCTACTGAAGTATGCATACACCAGGACCCTGAACTCTATTTTCCGAATCATTGCACGAAAACACTGATTGCATGTGTTTTGAAATGTTTTTCTTATTATTTCATTAAGTCAGATCACCCTAAAAAACATATTGACCGTGGTGCACCTATTTTCTTTCAGGATGATTCCACATAGAGAGCCATATAGGATTCCAAAAAGAGTACATGATGATAGACCATCGAGCCATGAGGCTTCGGTGTAAGGCCCTATTATAGAGATAGTACCATCATGTGGTGCACCAGTAGTAACACCACCCGTTGGGCAGTAGATGATACTTGCCCTACTAGATGATGGTGCACGCTGACTGAGCGTTTTTCATGTGTTTCAACGGCAGAGACCCCTAAGGTTCCAATGCGAGATGGATCTATAGGTGGATGAGGACTTGCTGGAGGGCATGGCGAGGGTTTTTTTCTTCGTTGGGACACTAGGTGATCTAATGGTGGTCCTTGATACTAGTCTCTTCTAGGTAGCAACTGGGAGATGGTGGAGTGTGACAATCTAGTTATAGAATGAGGTTACTCTCACCTTGTTGACATCGAATGATTTTTCAGGGTAGAGTTCTTCCCAGTGACTCTATTCTCAGTGTGTATATATATATTGCTGCACTTACAATAGGGCAGCATGCCAGTGGACCATTATTCGGTGAGGTTCACTAATCAATCTTGCAACTTCACCGACAAGGTACATGAACCTTTTTTAGGGATTGTACCATTGATTAGGGTCTTCGATGGGAGATCAGAGCATCAATGACATCACTCAGCATTCTTACATAGGTTGGGGTGCTAGAGCGACTGCTTTTGGTAGAGAGGTTCCTAGCTGAGACAACACCGACAACGAGAGCCACCCATGGTTGTCAGGTAGCTGAGTCATTCACAGAAGGCAGTATATGGATGACACATGGTCCCAAGTAGGCCATACGTTCTGGTGCAGGACCTCAGGACATAAGGTAAGTGGTGAGGGGATCACGGGATAGAGGAGGACAGTTGAGTATCTGAGAGTGCTACTCGGGCGGCGGGTAGGGTCACATAGCTCAAAACTGCTTGACCTGCCATACCGATTACCAGCTGATGGTTGAGAGACCGCCAAGGCAGATGCATAGGTTTGATCAAGGAGGTTCACAGGTTGGCCGATGAGGCAAAGGAGCTGGACATGCAAAATGTGGTGGGAGAGATTCAAGGATCTGCTTCCACCACCTCGAGGTGGTCCACCCCGACCATAGGGAGTAGGAGGACATGGATGAGCTCAGCTCCAGGCAGTTGAGGCCTGCGACCATGGAACTATGGAGATGATTAAAGATATGATCTGTGTCTATTACACCCTATATGTAGTACTTATAGAAACAACATCAAGCCACTCTTTTATTCCCATGACCCTCATTCGGAGCTCGGAGATTCCAATGGAACTGTTGGATCGATCCTTATGGATAGAGACTATTACAACAAGGGATTTGACCATTACCCACTAGTGTCGGTTGTGTTAGATTAATCTATGAGGTGAGAGCTCTGGATTGGATATTCTATTAGCCGTGTCAAGGAAATATAAATCCATTTTGGGTATGAACTAGTTATCCATAGTCCATGCTCAGATTGACTGTATTAGGCACAAAGTGTGTTGTGTCTGTCAGGATAGGAAAAGGTTTTCCTCCAATGAAGAGAGGGGAACCATTGCAGCACAGGATGGACTTTCCTGGAGGAGGGTGTAGCCAATCACACATCATTCATCTAGCCATACCCTTGGGGAAGTTGATGCTGAGAGTCTGAGCTATACTGTAATGGTGGACCTGTATGCCAATGTCTTTCCTGATGATGTTCTCGGACTACATCCAAGTTGAGAGGTAGACTTTTACTTCTTCTTGTACCCCAGAACAACACTGATATCTATACCAGTATTTCAGATGGCTCTAATTGGTGCTTCGTGAGTTACGAGCACATTTGGAGGACTTGTAGAGAAGGTGGTTCATAATATCTAGTGTGTCTCCAAGGGAAACCCTGATTTTGTTTTCCAAGAAGGCATATGGGAGTTTGGGACTCAATGTGGACTATCAGTGCCTGAACCATGTCACCATGAATAAAAACTATCCACTTTTGAGTATTGATGATCTTTCCAATCAGATGACGGGAGCTTGATGGTTTTTGAAGATAGACCTCAGATCATGCTATCATCAGCTCAGGGTACGAGATGATGATTTGAAGAAGATGTCCTTCAAATGTTGGTATGACCATTATGAGATCATGGTTAGGACATTCTGCATGTCCAATGCACTTGTAGTATTCACTGGACTCATGAATAGGATCCTCCACACATACCTCAATCACTTTGCGGTGGTCTTTATTGATGACATATTTGTGTACTCAGCGATGGAGGTGGAGCTTTCCTATCATCTGTAGATAGTTTAAGATACAGTCCAAGAGCACCAGCTTTATGGTAGTAGCTCGCAGTTCCAGTTCTGGATATGGGAAGTTCACTTTTAGGGACATAATATCTTGGAGGTTGGAGTAGTATTATATCCAACAAAGATAGAGGTTTTTTTAGCTTAGGAGCCACCCAAGAGTGTCATCGCTGTGTTTTGTTTCCTGGGGTTTGCGGGGTATTATCAGAGATTCATACCCAACTTTTATAGAGTTGCGGCATCTTTTCCAACGTTGAAGACGAATGGAAAATCCATTGTATGGATGGAGAGATGCCAGTAGAGTTTTCAGGAGCTGAGGCAAATATTGACGAGGGCCCCCATCTTGAGGCTACAAGAAGTGGGCGGTGGGTATATAGTCTACTATGATGCCTCATGGTCTGAACCTGGATGTGTCTTGATACATGAGTGTGCTATGATCGTGTATGGTTATCGGTAGAGAAAACAACATGAGTAGAATAATGCTACCCATGACCTAGAGTTAGTAGAATCGGACTTCTCCTTGAAGATGTAGCGACATTACTTGATGGGAGAACAGTTTACTGTATACTCTGATCACAAGAGTCTTAGGTATATATTATCATAGAAGGACATGAACCTGAGACAATGAAGATGGCTAGAGTTACTCTAGGACTATGATGTTGCGATAGTATATACTCTTGGAAAGGGGAACATAGTTGTAGAAGCACTCAGCAAGAGGTCTGCTCGATAGTTTCTCAGTGATGCGACAGAGAAGCTAGCTGCGTTGCAGATATACTTTTTGGATAAATATGCACAACCATACCTTTAGTTTATGACTTTCACTCCCCAACATCTTTAGCGTGTTCGGGAGGCACAACATGGGGACATTGACTGCGAGGCACGACATGATCAGATATCAATAAGATAGGCACCAGATTGATTTTTTGAAGGTGGGGAGCATTTCATCCTCTCTATAGGATGCGACACGGTACTAGTTGCACTACTGGAGTAGGTTTTAAGAGAGTTCCATATGTCCCATCTGGCATTACGTCTTAGTGTGGAGAAGATGTACAAGGACCTATGAAATAATCACTGGTGGCCCTGGATAAAGAAGGCAGTGGTAGAGTTTGTTTCACGATGCCTCACTTTTCAGCATATGAAGGCTAAACATCAGGTTGCAAAAGTCTTAGCATAGCCACTCAAGGTGCTACAGTGGAAGTGGGATGGTATCTCCATGGACTTTGTGACAACGCTTCCATGTACATCCTGAGGACATGATTCCATCTGGGTTATCATTGACAAAATCACCATGTACACCAAATTTCTACCAATCTGTGAGTAGGGATCAGTAGAGGGATTGGGATGCCTATAAATAGAGAAGATTGTATGACTTCATGGGGTGACATCGATGATCGCCTCTGACCATGATGCATGTTTTACATCCCCGTTGTGGTGGGGGTTACAAGAGGTGTTTGGGACACAACTAAGTTTGAGCACTACCATTCATCCACAAATGGATGGTCAACCAGAGCAGAGCATTTATACACTGGAGGACATACTATATCCTTGCATCCTAGTTTTTTTTCCACAGTTGGAAGGATCACTTTCCTTGGTGGAGTTCATATACAATGACATCTATCATTAGAGGCTTTATAAGGTCGACCATGCAGGTCACCTCTATGCTGGACAGATCGAGGAGTGTAAACACTTATGGGTTCAGAGTTGGTTTGGGCTACCACTGAAAAGAGGCAGATTATCCAGGAGTAGATGAAGACTACACATAGAAGATAGATGTCTTATGCTGACAAGAGAAAAAGGCCATTTTAGTTCCATGAGGGAGACCATGTCTTCCTACGGGTCTGACCCCAACAAGGTTTTTAGATATTTGTCTGAGGCGGAAAACTCTCACTGAGGTTTATCGGAGCTTTTATGATACATTGGAGGATAGATGAGGTAGCATACCACTTGGCACTACCACCACAGTTGGAGAGGGTGAATAACATCTTCCATGTATCCTGTCTGAAGAGACAAATGCATGACCTATCTCAATTCATCGACCAGGGTGAGATGAACATTGATGATGGGGTGACGTTTATGGAGGTTCTAGTGGATATTGAGGATCTACAAAAGTGGGTCCTTCATGGACGATCGATAACTCTGGTGTGCATTTGCTGGAAGCACGGGAACCTCCATGAGAACACATGGCAATAAGAGGCTCATATACATGCTCAATACCCCATTTTGTTTCTTTAGTCTATCTTTTGGATTTCAAGGATGAAAATCCCTATTGTGGGGAGAATGAAAAGACCTGGATTTTTCATGTAATTTTTTTAAATTGTATGTAATTATTACGAGTCTGGGAAAATTGATGGTGCATGACTCCGAGACCTGGTGTTCATAGATTTAATTTCCAAACATTTTTAAGGTATGTTTAGTAAACACACGGGTGAAATTTTCTATCTTTTGAACAGGTGTACAGATTAAAATTCTGAGGGAACCATTGAATCTACAATGCTGGGATTCACATAAGAGAGGCATCACTTTAACCGTTGTAATTATGGACAATTAGTTAGTTTTTATAATATTTAAAAGAATAATAAAATACCATTGTTATTTTATTGTATTCATCTTTTCCACTAATTGACAAGCGACATTGGCAGGACAAATGACGTGTCAAGCCATTAAATAGTTTGACTCCTCAAATACTTTGTAACTACACTGTTGGAATTAAGAAGGTTCCTATTAAATGAACCCATACTTAATCCCAAGTGTGTTACTCACCCTCCACCTCTCTTGTTTATATGGTTCTTGGGGAGAAGTATTGGAATGAATTCACCAAGCGGCGATGTTCTGATAAGGTGTAGAGACGCCAATCACTTGCACAATAGAGCCAGTTCTAGAGGTCAGGGACAAGTGAAATAGAATCACGAATTACAGTACGACATTTTGGTGGAAACTCTGGTGGATTTTTGCGAGGACTAGGAACTCTGACACTTCCTCAATCATGGGAATTCTCTAATGATATTGAGGTGGGGATTTTATTTTGTTAAAATTTCATGTGATTGTGGAATATATTTTCCTACCTCATGTTTTCTACCTAACGAAGAGGGAGTGGTGTAAAAAATGATGAAACAGACCCTTAGCTATCTTCTCTATCCTTGATTTCTCTATGAAAGACCGCCGTTGCGGTGGCACCGGCTGGCCAAGATGGATGCGGCATGCCATCGTGCACTGGAGGAGGAGGCTGCGACAATTAATATTGTGGCCAGCACCGTCTGACCATGTAGGTGGTATGGTGCACCTTTGTGTGCTGTTGGTGGTCAATGGGTACTGCTGAAGCTGCAATGAGTGAAGAAGGCGGCCAGCTCGAACTGACCGTAGAAGGAAAAGGTAGAGCGGTCTACCATTGCACGATGCTGGGGGAGGCCATTGCTCAAAGCTGTGGTAGGTTTAGAGTGGCACAGCCCTGAACCATACAAAGTTGGCAGGCCCCCGATCGACCAAAACAGCCAACCATTTCTTGGTTGGGTAGCACCCCACTGGCTAGCCAAAACGGCCCTACACCCGTGGGGGTAGTTGGATGATAGGTCTGCCATCTAGAGGACTAGGCTGGATGTGGGCCAAAAAAGTGGATCAGACCTTACAAACAATCCAGACCGGCCCAGTGGGTCTGGACGAACCCATAACCCAGCTGGTCGAACCCATCAGTGGGCAGGGTCGAACCCACAACTGAGTGGGCCAATGTAAGTGGGCCGAGACCCACCTGACAAGCCAGGCCAACCACGAACCAGGATTGCGAACCAAACCACGCTAATGTCAACGAGCCAGTCCCAATAAACTGGGATGAACCATAGTGGGTTGGACTCGTGTGGGGTTGGGTAGACCCTAGGACCCGTTGCATCTGGTCAGCTTGACCGAGTCAGACTGGGCCCATACCCAACTGGTCCCAGAATAGAGAAACAACCATAACTGACAGACCTGGTGTTTGGTAGACATGTCATCAGTGGAGTTGGGAACCCTTTTTGGACAACTTTCCCTTTTTCATATTATGGTGGGCCCAACCATGATGGGCTAGACCGAGGTGTGATCACCCCTTGTTTCATGGAAATGGATGTTACTAATAGACCAAGTGTCTTTCTGACGAACCCTATGTGGTTCTGGAACACTTAGAACGAAGTGGTCCTTTTTGGTATACTCCACTTGAGTTTTGGAGAAAGATTGAGTGTGTCCGGGTTGGAAGGAACCCAATCCAACCGGGTCCTCAGAACTAAAACACTTATACATCACAGACCGGGCATCAGATTGACACACTTTGGGTCGTGTTGGAACCCTTATGACATGGTAGTCCTTTGGGATACTTCTTCGTGGAACTTTGTGGAAGTTTAGGTGTGACTGATGGCTTGAGTACAGGTTCTCCCATACATGCTATGAGCGGGATCCCAATGGCTAGCAGTGAGGCGGAGGTTGGAGACAGATCATATGGAGGTTAGTAACATGCGATCTGGTGTGGGTCAGCACAAATCTTGTGTGGTTCAGATCCAGTGTGAGTCAGTTCTTAGCAATCCTATGTGGGTCAGCTTATATCTATTATGTGTGGGTTAGATCCTATGTGGGTCAGCACAAAGTGATATTTTATAGGTCAACACATACTGATCTTATGTGGGTTAGATCATGTGTGGGTCATTGGGGGGGGGGGGGGGGGGTTAGTTCAAATCAGTCCTATGTGGGTCATACTATTAATGGTCATCAGTAGTGCCACTTATCATAATAAAATGATATATCTTTGTGACTAATCATCTTTACTTCTATACTTCACAAATACCGGGTATGAGTTGAGTCTTTTACCTTCATTGTGTTATCTTCATTGTGTTAACTTTGTGGTACCGTAACCTTCATGGTGTTATCTTCATGGCGATACCTATGTGGTACCATTACCATTGTGTTGTTATCTTCATACCTATACCTGTGTGCTACTTTTACCTTCATTGTGTTATCTTTGTGGTGATACCTATGTGGTACTTTTACCTTCATGGTGTTATCATTGAAGTGTTACCCATGTGGTAATTTTACCATCATGGTGTTACATTTGTGGTATTCTTCCCTCTTGTATGAGATGAGTAATTCTTAATAACTTAGGTATATGTACGGAAATATTACAAATTAGAGTTGTTGATTATATCGTGCTTTTTGATTGAGGTATTTCTTTGTGGTTTTTCCTTTTTGGAACTCTGGGAGACCTTCGGGGTCTAGGGGTCCCCAATGAGTATTGTTATACTCACCCCTACATGGGCTTCACCCACACCTTTTTGTGTCTCGGGAAGAATACGAACATCATCGATTGACGCTAAGGGAGCCAGGACTAGATGGTGGTTGGAGGTGGTACTTGGACGTGACGTGCTATTGTGACTACTGATCGTGAGTTGTACCAAACCTTCTAGTAGGATCCTCATAGGATGATCCAGGAGCTATTTTTCTCTATTCAGTTGTACATGCACCTTTCATTTGGGCCTATATTCTGGCCCCATTACATTTTGTACACCTTCTACTACAGCATTTTACTTTGTGGTTGATTCTTTTTATGTTCTCGGTTTTTGTTTTGTACCGGTTTAAAGGCAATTCCTTCACATTGTAAGGATATGCCATTCTGGTGCTAGTCACCAACCCCTGGCCTATGGAAGGGGGGCTTGGGTTAGTCATCGCACAGTCCCCAGGGCATGGGTCATGACACATCTTCTTTTATTTTGAGAAGTTTACTTTTGAGAAGTATTTTCCTTTTTCTTTAATACTTTATGATCATCACTTTCTTCTTGCATTTTATATTTATACATCATCAGTGTCCCAATTAATTATCTCATTTTCAGATCTCTAACATGTGATGATTAGTTAATTATAGCCTATATATATTTTATTTTAGTAGTTAGTACTCTTAGTAATTTCAATGGATGGTCTTCTTGTTTGATAGGACCACCAAAGGCTGTAATGTTATTTGTAATCTATGTAATACTTCCATTCCTTTGAGTGATATTCTCTCCATAAAACATTCCAAATGTCTTAACTTTTAGTTTTTTTGATGTATACCAAATTTTTCATACATTATATGTTCTTTCATAGGAACATACAATGGTTTTCCACAATTAATAAGTAGTTGGACATTATGAGATAAGATTGAATTCATCTAATCCAAGACAGTAGATAATTTCATTTATAGCTTGGGAGTTCATATCATATTCATCTTTGGTGGCAGCATCCTAAATTTCTAGATTCCAATGAACCATATAGGGAGTGACAATCATCATATAAACTCTAAATCCATGATTTTTTAAATAAATAATAATCCTTGATTTCCATCACCCATTATTTACACCATTGAATTATGAAGCGTGCACCAGGGAATTCCCTTATCATTGATCATACATTGACATCTTTGTATAGAACATTAAACATTATTCTTACTATATATTTTCCCAAAATATCTCCTCTGATACCAATTGTTAGGTTGGAATATACAAATATACGCAATAGGGGGGTAAAATGTGTGATTTCAAAATCATCCACAATTCTTGCTATTGATATAAATTATAGATTATGAAGATAAGAAGTACTTACATCTGTATGATTGAATATATGTGTGGATAAAACAAAAATATTGAACATGCCTTTTTTATAGTTGTTTGGAGCAAAATGATCCCCTAGTCTACTCCACCAATTAATCTCTCTGAAAAAATGGTAAAATTCACTAGTCAGGTCCTCATATCATATAACCAATTCACAACTAAGTGCAGGATGGTGACATCATTACAAAAAAGCTAAAAAATAGAGACTTTTGGTTCTTTAATAGAGGACTGAATATCCACAACATTGATTGAGAAGTTGATACTCCACCACAACTGATTATGAGTAGTTGAAACACTCCGTAAAAAGTTAATGATTTAAAACGTTCCGACTAAAATTCACAGTTGAAATAACAGTGAGAGTTGATGGATATTCTTCTTCAGAAAACACTATCTTCAAGAAAGTGTATCTCTGAAGATATTTGGTTTCAACAGACCTTTAAATAAATGCATCAATGAATAGAAGCAGCATACTTACAACATATATAAGATAAAAAACATGTATATCTCTGAAGTTTAGACTCTTCTGTAGATAAAATATTCTAATCGATTGTTGTAGTAGATCTATAAAAGATCTACACAATGATGTAGTTGAATAGAAATATATAATTTTTTTGTTTATGAATCACACAGACACATATATATTGAAAAAATGTGTTGATAGAATAGATAAAGTAGAGATCCTGGTTCACAATTCATGATCCAAAAAAATCACATGTTAGATCATGAGATTTCTAATTAATAAAATATCTCAAATTAGTCGTAACTTCCCTTAATAATATGGGAGAATTTATCCACTAAATACACTTCATTGAATCAATCATAATGGTCCTTGAATCAGTAAAAATCATTCGTTAATTCATCTGAATATTCTGGAAACACAGTTTCCTGAAACACTGATAAAATCATAAATTCAAATAATTGATGTTGAAAAGTCAAATGTAGAGTTCCTTTGTAAAATTATAGAATACCAAACATAGGGTTTAACTATATAGTTTTTATTCTCTAAAATTAAGGTTGACAATGTATGTTTATTCAAAAAAGTAAGGTTGATGATCCATATGTTTTCTTCTCAAACGTAGGCTTCCATACTCATGTAGGTTTATTTAACCATACATTTTCTCTTTATCAAAAATAAGGTTCCATCCATAAGTGCGGTTCAATGAGTAGGTAATGTTCTTTATCCATACATTTCTACCAACGTAGGGTTGATTAACCATACATAATTATCTTTCAACATAAGGTTTAATACAAACTTAGGGTTTCTTCCTTATGTTATGTTCTACAACGTATGGTATGAAAAATGTTTCTAGAATTCCAAGAATTGTGTTTCCATAATACACTTAAATGTGTTTCGAACACTCTTTCGAATATTCCATACATAAAAATGTTATATAATTCCAAAATAAGGATTATAAAGAATATTAATTTTTTTGAATCTACTAAAAGTAATATCATTAGTGAAACAAAGTAGGGTATTTGTGAGCATCAAAATCCATAATACTTAAAAATAATTGTTGAGACAATACATGCCCTACAGGTTTTATCATTATTGGTGACATGAATGTTGCATGTAAGTGATTATGATAATTTAATGATGGTTTGGTTGATTTAGGATCCATATGATGGATTGAGTGTGTATCTTTGGAGGAAAAATGATGTGAAATTATATTTTATGGGTTTCTGGAATTTGGACACATGTGAGACTAGAGAGATAATAAATGAGTAGTTGAAATATTTCATACATCCTAGACCAATTGGATGCTTCAGGATGGCGACAAAAATCATTTTTGTACAATCAGGTGGCATTAATATGGCCATGAGTGGTTCTTTGGGCTTGAAAAACAATGATTTAACTATTATAGAATGACCCCCAATGGATTTAGAGGTATTCACAGCATGAGAAATAATTTGTGACATAAAATTTAATTTATATTAAATGATGATCAACATAATTTGTATATATGATTAACACATGTTGTGGGATCTAATCTACGTATTGGATAGTGTTTCTGTAGTGACAAAAAAACATCAGAATCCATGTGGTTGATCCACACCCCATGTAATTCTTAGATTTCCAGCTTGGTGTGTACAAGTAGTATATTCCTTATATGCCATGTGACCACACACACCACATATGGTAGGGAAAACACTGTGTACTTTTGAATGTCATTTATCTAGGGAAGGAGGTAGACAATGAGTGCTAGCCCGACCACTATATAGTGTGTATCCAATGATAACATGTAATGTGAAGGGATAAATACATGTCATGAGAGATTGAATGAAATGGGTAGTTCCATGCCTGATAATCCACGACATGTATCCTTTTAAACACACCATGTATATGCAGAAGTACATTTCTTGAATGGTGGAAGGGAAATTGTCAGGAAAAACGCATATGGATACCCAATATACCACTTTGGACACATCGTGTACTCCTCTTAAATAATGTTTGCTACATTTTTATTATAATATCATCTTTGGTAAAATATTTGGTGAGTTATAAATGAATATATTAGTGTGGGTATGTTTACATAGTCTATCCCAATAAGGGGACAATGTGGTATCTCTTCCATTAAAAAGATGATAAATCCTTTATAAATCATTGTTTTAGATAGATTTAGATATCTCTCGATGTTGATAAGGGATTGATAATCTATATATCATCCTAACATTAGGCTAGGTATCTCATTTAAATATCATGGGAGATTGATCCCCTTAATAGTGGGTAAATATGGTTAGGGATAGGTATCTCCATAGGCGATGGGCTATCCCCAACCTATGTCTTGACATTCTTTGTCTTTTGGTTATGTGTAGTCCAATTTTGTGAGTATATTTTATGATCCCTCTTTGTTTCCTTCATTTTTTTTCCTAGAATGAATTGATGATCTTTTCATATTATATGAGAGGTAAAAGTAATGAAAGACATGATGACTGAGTTATTTTGAATGGATGATATATATGAGCCACATGTTGAATCTTGGAAAAGTGGTGAGAGTATGACCTCACTTTGAGACTTGGTTTCTTCCTTTATGCATCTAGTTTACCTAGATTATTTATATTATATTTTTTATTAGATATGACTCCCATTAATACTGGGAATGTTTATACTCAATCTAGTAAGGAATCTACCCACAAATTTAAAAGCATATGCATATGATTGAACTTCGATTTGATTCTTATGTAGATCAGGAGATGGTGGAGATTAGTCCTGGTATATAGACCTCAGATGGATCCATAAATTTTTTGGTAGTTTCACTCTTCTTCCTATAGGATGGGAATGTTTTCTATTTTTCTAGTCTTGTATATAATAATTTCTTCCCTTTTTGGAACTTCTTGAGGTATTATGGTGTGGGATAGTTATTATGCATGAATTTATGGGATGCATTATTTTTCTTACCACCAAAACCGATGTACAAGGATATACGTGTGAATATATTCATATTTGTAAATGGACTTTCAGGGGTTTGATTTTCCTAATAATCTCCAGTGGATGTCCCCTAGTCAGTTAGATTTGGGATTTGAGATTCATTCTCAGTGTACTACATTCCAGGAAGCCACCGGTGGGTTGGTTCATGATAATTTTTTCTCTATTACTAATTTATCCCAAAATTTTCATTATTTTCACTATAGGTATTAATTTCCATGTATCTATTTTTTAAATTAATAATAAATTAAATTATCATTATTTTTCACAAAAAATTATTGAGAAACTAATTCATTTAAAATTAATTTAATCCAAAATATGGAGTATATTTATTCTTATTTTGAAAATATGTTTAAAAAATTCAACTACTATTTTTTTCATCATTCTCAATAGACATTAATAATTATCATGATTCACATACAATATGTTTTAATGATGCAACCCACCTTATTTATATGTAGTTTCATTCATAACATGTGGATTTTTGAAGGAAAACCTCCTAAATATCATTGGATAATTATTTTATAATGATTCTATACATACATTTATGTTGATATTTCACACATATGTATGGTTAATCATTATTTTAAATGTGGGTCTGATATATCCCTCCAGCGAATAAGGAAAAACTTTATATCAGAAAAAAAATCTTTGTTATAGGACATTGTTAGTTTTTTCAGTCCATTATGCTATGGACCAAAGGTAATAATCCTAGTCTAGTATGATAAAGATTTCTTGGCAGATATCCTTATCAAAAGATATGATTTCTATGTATCTTTATGCCATATTCATCTTCTAATAATCCATGGATCATGATTATATTCAAATGATTCCACACTATTATGCTATTCCAATATCTTATGATTCTTGTGATGCGTGTACTCCATTGGGTATGACATAATGGTTATCTCCCATGTTAATATATTTTTTATGCATGTTTATTTATGATCACAATTATTATTTCCTATATAGAGTTTATTGAAATCACTTATGTTTACCTGTAAAAAGTTTTTGTGATCACTATTTCATTATGTTTCCATTTTACAATTAATGATAAAGAATTTTATGTATAATATTTTTAAAATGATATTATATTTGTCTAATTTTTTTGGATATGTTTAAGACATAATATATTATAACATGTAAAACTATCTAATAAAAAAATATAATAAGAAATAAATTTTTTAGTGCGTGATTTATTTTGTGAATGTAATATTTAATCATGTAAATGATGAAATATGTACATCTCTATAGTTGGTTCATCTCATATGATCCCCAAACTGAAACTACATATTAATTATTCTATAATATAAAGAATAAATATTATAGTACAGAGTAAATTTTATCCACTGATGAATCCCCAATGTATTTTGTTACATATTATACACCAAATAATATCATATGATTATCGACACCCCATCCTTAGTTCAACAAAAAAATGATCTGTAATGTTTTTTAAAAAAAAATCGATGGTGCAATACCAATAAATGACTAATATACATTATTTTTAGAGATTTCTTCCATAGAAATATTTTTCAATGACAAACTATCAAAATAATGAACACTATATCATAATATATCCTCTAGCATCTAGATTTTTCAGGCAGTCTATCCATCTATTTGAGGATGAAATTTCACAATAAGATACAAAATAGATTTGAAATTATGTTACAATCTCTTCTATACTCAGGATTTGAAATGATTATAATTTTCAAAAATGAAATCCTCAGAGCTCGATGAAGTCAAACCACATACACAATATAAACTGTCACCAATGTATCTGCTACACTAGACTCCTTGATTTCTATGAACTAATCCAAATTTTTCAATTGCTTCATGACTTTCTTGATAGAGTCATACAGTCTTAATACCCATTGTATACTAGTCATAATTTCCATTGATATATCCCACAACCTCAATTTATAATCATATTATGGATACAAAAAACAAGATAAATCTCAATTCTTATAAAAAAACTCTTTAATAAAAAATGAAACTAGATACACACTATGATACATTCTCCCTCTTATATTTTCACCTGAATGAAGCCCCTCAAATATTTTTTATATAGATAATATCCAAATTTCCAACCATAATGGAGTGATGAAACTCACATAGAACAAGTTCTCAATTATATTATGGAATAAAAAAACTACCATTAATCAAAAATGATGTTATACATTTTCCATCAACCCCATAAGATAATATTTATGAATGACATGAGCTCTTTACACCTCCACCTCAAGATCAACAAGCAGAGATTCATTAACCTTCAAAAACAAAGAAATACTCACAATCCACTAGTTTAGGTAAACATTACTAAATAATTATATTATATTCAAATTTAAATTTGAATGGTCTTTAATCATCTTATATTCACCCTCAGGTTCATTTTATATAAAAGTAAAACTCTTCCTACATAATACATTAGTTATCACATTAATGTTCCATATTATATAATATAATTTTATGTTATAATCTTTTAATATAATCACTCAATATTACTAATATGTATTACTTTCATGTTATGAAAACATTTAACATGGGGTTTTATTATCTATAACTGCTAAAAATCACTCCTCAAAAAGATAATTTTCTATAACAACATAATGAGTAATAAAATATTTATATCTAGTTCATGGGTGGGATAATTATTCAATGTATATTTTACATTCAGTACCCATAATATATTATCAATTTTTCTTACATAAATAGAAACACATCTGAAAAAATAATGATTAAAATACAACTAAAAATTAAAAAAATTGAAACCTTAGAGATGTAATGAATATGAACACAATTAAAAATCTATTTTAGGAACGTTTTTAAAACCTTAAAATAATATAACCAAAAAATACTTATCATTTGTGGTATGGGTATTCAGTTTTTCCATAATATGATCGAAATTTATTTTGTAAATACTATAATATTATGTTTCAATAAGTAAAAAATAAACAATATCAATTTTCATGTTTTATAAATGTAAATAAACTTCCCCAATATTTTATGTTATGGTTTTAAGATAACTTGAAATGAAAGAATTCCCCTGGAAGTGGTTGTAACATAGCAGAAATATTTTCATATAAAACATACTTTAAATCATATATAGGTAATAAATTTCTAAAATACCACTAAAAATATTTTAATTTCCATAATATGATGTCAAATAAAATAGGAAATCATTAAATAAAATGACTATGAATTTGTCTAGCAAGACAATGAACATTGAGTTCATTAATCACATTAATAATTTGACATAATTCCAATCATTGAATCGAATCACCATGAATTCAAATTATCTAATGTAAATCATGGGGGTAGTATTAAAAACATCTTCTATCTTCAGGCTTATATAATAATACAAAGACTACAAATCTATACTCAAGAACAATGTATCTCAATAAAAGCTTACAAACATATTCTTTATCCTTTGGATAAAATTTTTAGTATTCACTATTTGGTGTTTTAGATATAAAAAATATATGCAAAAATCTAATATACCATTAATAACCCCCATAAACAACACTACATCTCACTAAGGTGACAAATTATGCAAGATAGATCATTTTTTCATCATATCACAAGTTAATATTTTCAAGTGTGATAGCCTAAAAGGAATCATAATATAAGGGAACATAAAATAAGCGGGTCGTTGGGTTGAAAATAATTCCCAATATTAGTCATCGACAAATGTAATACATATAAAACCACATTATGAAGGATATCGGGTGACTCCACTGACAGACTCATAAAAAAATATCTTACACATCCATTGAAATGAATATAAATCCTTTAAAATACAATATTATAGTATATAGAAATATATTATAATATGATAATATTGGTCACCAAAATACATCAATTGCTTCTCTTCTATATCATGGATGGTCACCCAACTCTAATAAAAATAAATAATATATAATATAATATACCAATAATAAATTAATATGATGATATTATAAGGTTTTATATATTATTGAAAAAAAATCTAACATACCAATATTTCCCCCCACCATATAACACCCAAGAAACACTATCACAAAACTTGAATGGTATATAACTTGTATTGATATCAATAAGGGAACCAGTAGACTATGAATGTTATCATACTATTAAAGGAAGATATTTTTAAAAATAATGTATTTAAAATATATATAAAAATTAAAACATAAATCATTCTTGAAGAAATAATATCATTACCCCAAATGATCTCGTGTTCTGTTAGTCATTACTTCTGTATAGAATGTAATTTTTCATTATTATCTTAGGCCTCACTGCCCTAGATTCCATCAATCACCTCATCAAAGATCAAACCAAGATCCATGGTTATTTATAAGATCATAAATATTTCCATTAATAACATTATAATTCAACAATTATTTATGGTCCTGACAACTATTTACTAATGAAAACATCTAGGAGTCAAATATAGTTAATAATATTATTTTTTCTTTACAATAACACTGAAAAATAAATTATAATGATTAAGTAGTGTAAGAAAAAAATAAACGTAATTTCTGTTCCAACCATAAAAAAATAATTCAACAATGTCCATGGAATAAGTCCAAGACCATATTTCCCTATATTAATGTGAAAAATGAGGGAGAGGATGACTTCGAACCATCTGGAATTACCAAATATATATTAAATAATTACATATGTCCACAAATCCACTCTTCCTGAATTATGATAAACTAATGAGAAAAAAATATATACACAAAAAACATTTTAATGACCTTATTTATTTTGGAAACATTAATAGATACTAAAAGCATAAAAAGTATGGAATAAAACTATATCACTATATGAAATCCCTATTTAAAATGTTTCACTATCACCATATAATCATAAAACATCTAAAGATATTTTATTTGATTATTCAAAAAATATATCATACATTTTCACACACTCATGATAAATATCCTAATGGTGAGAGAATTTATCCTTCCTATGTGTTTCAAATTAAAATATAATAATTTATAATGGAATTGACTCAAGAACATCTCCAATATAACCTCATACTTATTCTATCAATAGAGAAACGAGTAAAATATCGAGCTTCACTTATCATCAATATATCTACTAAATAAATTAAATGATTCAACCTTATGTGAATCAATTGAATGGGAATTTTAATCTACTCAATAAAAAACTAATCATCGATATCATTGGATGGTATATTAGGCTTTAATATATTTAAGTCATATGAATTGTGAAATATTTTTCAAAATGAATCATACTCTATAATTAGTGAATCTTATTGCATGTAATTTTTTAAAAAAAATATGGTAATTATCACATGTTAGTTTATAAAAACATTAAAACATTTTTAGTCACAATATATGTATTTTATATAAAGTTATTTAATTAAATAAATTTTAATCCTTCTGTGCCTTTTCAATTTCAAATGAAATCACAAAAAATTAAATTACATAAACAACACCTAGGTCTCTAGCACAAAATGAATCAAATATAACTTAATAATATTCATTATATTATCAAGGTCATTTTGTGACATTAATGGAGACCATCTATGTTTTTTTGGTCTCTATAGTCTACATCACTTACTAATCGCAAATGATCTATCAAAGTACCAAACCATGGAAAAGATCACCAATTTTTAACATCAAAACCCAAACTAACACGCAACCAAAAGATATGACATGAAAAAAATTTCTTCCATCACATTTTGATCCTATCATTGGTTGAAAAATAATTTATGTGTGACCCTCTATGTGCACCTCAAATAGGTTATCGGACTGCGATAAACTCCAAGCGTATAAAAAACCAAATTTTTGATGGATTAAACTCTATAACACTAAAAAAAATGGAAACACTCAACTAAAAACCACTCCTATAAAATTAAATAATGATATACGATTAACAATTTAAGTATTCATATAATATTATATGGATGAGAAGAATAACTCTTGTGACAATAAAAATAACAAAACATCAACAATAGTAACAAAACCAACACATCTACTCATTACCCAACCCATGTCAATCAATACAACCATATCACTAGAGTCTCACTCTCTAAATCCATATATAATATACCTATAAAATAATTTTTTAAATTATAGATTTTGATTAACTTAATACATACTTCTATACTAACTTAATTTCCCAAATTCCTCAACAACATATGTCCAACACCCTTATCCTTTTCATATTACTTGACAAAAAAATTACAAAATCCATATCATAGACAAAATTAAAATACCTATGTTATTTATATACACCACATTCATATACCAAAACCAAATGAACCGAAATCCATAATCAATACCACTAACAAAAATCCACACTATGACCATAATGAAGTGAGGGAAGAGGGTATTAGTAAACCATTCATATCACCCACATCTAGGACATAAGGGGTTCACATTGTACCCCAAACCTCCTTAGATTATTGTTCAAGTATCTATAATTGTATTTATATGTAAAATAATATAACCAAAATAATAATTAAATAAAATATCTTAAAATTCCATCCTAGTGTCGAATTCAAATCATAACCCATATATAACCATTACCCATCATCACACTACCACAATCAAACATCAATAATCACTAATACATCTTTATCTAAAAACAAACAACAAAAAAGATACACATAAACTATTTATAACTTATTATTTAATTCCATAAATTTTTTATTGATTTCCATTCACATTACATTAATATACACATAAATAATATTTTACACATTTCAATTACACAAAAACCTATAAATAATTTCTATATTTTTAATTATTATAATAAATTCACCATTTAAATCTCTATTCAGTGTAATTATTTAACACAAATCCTATCATGTTAAATGTCATTATATTTAATCATTAGTTTCAATAATTTTTATCCTACCTAAGGACATCATCGTACTCAGTTGAAACTGTTCACAACTAATCAATAACAATCAATACCATGACTTCTTAAAATACCACATTCATATAATTATATAATAAGAATAAATTATTAATCAATATAATTATATTGTTAAATGTATGAAACTCGCCAAAATATTCATCTCATATTTAACTTCTTAAAAAATTAATTTTCAATTCCTTACTTTCTCAGGATATCAGATTTCGGTGAAACAAACAAAATGATCAATGGAATGTAGTTTTAAAAATAAATACTAATATAGATTCTTAGGTTAGAAAAACTGGATCTACACAACACTTTTTATTAAATATTAAATATAATACAACTTAATAATCTAATTCTAGTATTTTTAGATTCATATTTATTTCATTGACATCATAGCGATTTGTTCACATTTTCAATGATGATCATGATATTGGTCATAATTCATTGAATTTTTGCATAAAGAAAGATGATCACAGTAATTTCCTTTTATTTATAATTGATTAATTAATCTAAATAACATTTGGTATTAAGAATAGTTTCTAGAGTGTTTTATCAATTAATTTTTAGGAAACGATTGTGATTTTTGTTAGATATGCTTAATTCAAACAGTAAATGATATTATATATTTACTTTTTTAAAATTTTTAAACTGAATAAGGATCCGTCTTATTTCTTATTCCAAAAAAACCCATGTCTTTATTGATTATTTAATTTATTACTAACCAATCGAAAAGTATTTAGATGAATAATAAACGACTTTATTCCCAATTACACATGAAATTATCACTTCCTAGATGACTATTAATTTATGTGATACTAAATAAATACCAAGTAAAAATTATTATTTTCATGAAACATCCCCACCAATACCCCATTTATACTATTCGTTAGGACAATCATGATAATAAAGGACATCCTTAAATAGGCCATAGATTATAAAATGGAACTGATGGTTTAAAAAATTTAATGAGTATGATTACATTCAAATTTCCTTTTATAAAATATATGAACACAAAAATCATCTCCAACTAAATAATATAAAATAATACCATTATCCTATAATTCATGTAAAGAATCACAAAATCAAAAATAATTTTAAATGCTCAGCTCATATCGCAAATACAAAAATAACGATAGTAATTTTGTGGCTTTCAGGTCTATATTGATAACTGTATAAATCCTATATACCTGTATATACAATACATATATATATATATATCAGTTAATTACAAATTTATAATTAATTATTCACAAACAAGACCCTAATGAAAGTATGATAGAACAAAACTAAACCCTTTGTGAATAAATAGTTGAAAGGACTCTTTGAATATTTTAAGTAAACTACCATCCAAAATCACTAACCCGCAGTTAACAAATATAAACAAAATATAGTAATATAAGAACATCAAAATATATTAATTGGTACCACCACCAACTTCTTTGTTGGAATTATCACCCTCCTTCCCTAACGATATATGTCTTGATGCATCCTTCCATTTAATGTTATTATTACCACAATCATTCACCATAACTATATAACTATATCCAAAACCCAAGTATCCATCCTGATGTGATTCCCATGACTAGGTTATCTAGATTACAATTGAGTCCATATTGACTAATTCATTCATCCTTTATATAAGATGCTTCTGCCTATTGGCGTGGAACTAAACCAAAACATGTGGATACTATTACCTCTATATTAGATAATAATTTAAACACAGACAACCGGATTAATAAAAATAAGTAATAACATTAAATGAAAACAACAAGTTAATAATTATTTCATAAAAAGTTATATAAAAATTTAATGGAATGATAAAAACTTCATGTGAAAATATTTCAACAAATATTATTGAATGATATTTGTAAATAAACCTCATAAGAAAGAGATAATAATTTAAAAGTCATTATAAAAGTTCCTAAAATATGTGTTAGAATCTCATTAACCTTTTTCACGAACATTAACTCAATATCCCTTCAGCAGGAACATAACTTTGGTGGATCCATAATCATAATTTCAATATATGAAGTGAGAAGATCATGTAGGGTTTCAGTATAAACCAATTAAGACAACTACAATAGCCACTTTTCATATGTGTAGATGATGTATCATGTTTTATACAATGAAAAGAATACGTAAATAAATAACATGTAATATTAATAAATTCATTTTACACTGAAAATGATTCCATGAATTCTAATTTATTCATACTTTAGAACAAAGATATATGAAATGTGTGTCAGAACATTAAATTCATCACATAAAACTACCAACATGATCCTTATCAGTCTCAAGAGTTTACCTACTTAGGACCACATTCTCACTCATAGTTAGTGTCAATACTTGACCTTTTCATCTTACTTAGGATCAATCATTCAAATCTCTAGTTGTACATTATCACAAAAGGTGGACTATGACATCATAATCTGAATGATTCCTTCTCACTCAAGGAGGTAACCAACTTTCCCGAAGTTACCCATTACCACTCAAGAATGACATGCACCTTAGTACCCATAAAATAAAAAATAAGATACAATAAATGTTATTCATTTTCATAAATATGATGGATAATCACATGAATACATGAAATATTATACTAGTCCATGCCAGGGTCAGTCATTCATGAAAAAAATCACACCATATTAATCCATTTAGAAAGAAATCCCATGGTTCACCCATGCAACATTGAAAATACATTATAATAAATCCATTGTACTGTGTCTCGGAATATAAATGGTATTCTATGTATCTAGAGACCATCATAGACAAATTGATACCATATTTTACGTTCTTATAGTTAATTTCACACATCCACATAAAAGACAAGGTCTAAAAAATCATAAATCCTCCATAACCTGGTATGTAATTATTCACTCAAGTGTATTAAATTTTATTCTCATTTCATCACTCCTTGATTCATGATTTATATTATAGAAACCCAGTATTATCCTTAATTTAAAATTTTATTATGTACACAATGAATTCAATGATATTAAAGATGAAGGAACAATCTAACATAATGATGACATTAAACAATATATAAGAGGACCATTGAAACATAATTAATTTTTGTTTACCAAGTATCGTGAATGATGGAGTTCAAATCACAAAGAGAGCGACCCAAATGTCACCTAGGTTTTTTATGGTTGGGGGAGAAGACGGGGGAATTTAAAAAATAATGCATGGAAAACTTTCTAACATATAGTTAAAACCCACCAAACAAGTGGATCATGGAATATCCATATTGGTTGAGTCCAGACAATCTCTTACTGGTTAGTGTTTCATTAGAGTTCACAAAACATTATGAAATAACCCCTAAAAAAACAAGGTTCAACCCATATACATTAATCCACCTATGTAGTGTTCATTTAGGATACATTGTAATACTCAATGATTCTAGTGTATACATCTATTATAATGAATTCATTTTCATTGATAGCATGTGTTTCAAAAAGCACTTAGTTTAAATATACCACAATATGATATGAAAATAGTTCTATTTAAATGAATCCATTATAACACAGTCATTATATTTGGTGGAATAAATATGAATAAGAATATTATAAAAAAATATGTATTATTGTATTAAATATTATCAATTCATTGGTAAAAACACAAACAACTTTCTGTAAAACCCTTTCATTATTTAAAAATTAATTTTCATATAAACAATGTTTTTATAGATTTTCACAAAAAATAATATAATTCATTTCATTCACTTTTAGAAATAGTATTTGAAAAAATCAATACCATTTTTTAAATCACAATATAAAATTATCTTGGGGTGGAATTTTTGGATGATAGTGAAAATATTATGTTTACAAAGAATAATGAATATATATGTTTTTTTAAATCATCCATTTTAATTCATTAAAGAAGCTACATAATATTTTTTAATTTATCTTAAATTAATATAATCATCCATAATTTATAAATAATCTAGTAAATTTAATCTGAATAAAATTTATACATTTTCATGGTATAAAAATACATTTAGACTTAAAAGGGAATTTGTTTTGTAAAAACTATTTTCTTCTGCAACGTGGTAAATTTATTAATTGAATTTCCTCTACTTATAGATATTGCATTTTTCAAAATGGATACCATATTTTTAATTATTAAAATTTTTTTTATTCAATAAGATCAAATTAATTTTTGTTCGTAATGAATAATAACAAAAGGAACAATTTGTCACTATAGTAAAAGGTTAAAGTTTTTTAAATTGGGTTAAATCTAAGTGATAAGACCAAGATTGTATCATATTTTATATTTATGGATGAATTTATTTGTTCCATTTTCACCTTAGTATTGATTTATTTTTAAAAAAACATATCCAAAAAGTGACCTATAGAATATATTATGGAAAGAAAAAGAAAAACATCACTCTCATACTTTTAACAATATCTTGTCAATTCACATAATGAATGATAAAACATTTGAATGAATAATTAATGTTTATTTTGAGAATAATTAAATTTGTTTTATAATGGAAACTTATTTCTAATTTTTTTAATTATATTATTAAATTATATTGTTATGTAGTAACGATAATTGTTTTCTTCAATTAATAGTAATATAAAATAATTTATTTATAAAAAATAATATTGACACATTTTTTTTAGTTATAGTGTGACATAAATTTTTAAGATATATTTTTAATATTAATATTATGTGAAATTATAATATTATAATTTAATCTTTTTTTAGAGTATTCAAATTAAAATTAAATGAATTTTCCCAGAATTGATAATAATATTATTTTATAATATATAATATCTTATTAAATGATTTAAAATTTATAAAAACATATTCAATAGATAATTGAAATTATTAAGAATTAAATTTTTATCCATAGACCATTTATTATTCATTTATAAATTTATGATTAGATTATTAGCCCTTTAAATTTCAAATATTTGTTACTATAGTTTAGTTTGAAATATGTTATGCCACGGGTTAAACTAAATTAAATGTTTCAAAACACCATTTGAACCTATCCAAAAAAAATTATTGGATATAAACCAAATAATACCTTATATTCTAATCTATGGTCATTTAGAATCCATTCAATAGGAAGTTACCTTTTATTATTTTTTTAATTAATTAAATATCAAAATTTCTCTAAACATCACATATAAAATTAGACATTACATTCTCTTCAAATCGCATTAAAGAAAATTTCGGTTTAGATAACCCCTACCAAAATCCCATACATAATTCCATTAATAAATCATTGAGAGAATTTTTTATCCTAAATCCCTCCAAGAAATGAATTTTGTGGAAACCTGGTGAGGTTTTCTGAAGAAGCTGTATTATTATTAACTAACAGTTGTTGTTTTATTTCATCTTATAACACAATTAAATATTATTGAAATATATTTAATTAAAAAATGTTATCCCATATAACTAAAATTTATAATGTTAATTTAACTAACTATATCTATGTATTCTTCAATCGAATATTAAATGAAATCGTCAGTCATGTATTTGGGAGACTGCCACCTCAAAAACTATTGTTATTTTTTCCATCACCATCCTAGCTGGATTGATAAAATTATGAAATTAATGTATATTTATGATATTTAACAAATAATTTTTCTTATGTAATTAAATTATCACATCTACCTTCTTTTCTTCCAATCACCATGAAAATGATAGTGTTTCCCGTTCGTACAAGTGGACTACCACCCCTACAATATGATATGATTTATTTATCATTCCATATTTATAAATATATTCATAAGTATATGTCTAATGAATATATATTCAATAATAATGATTTTAAATCATTAATTATTATTTACCTTTCTTTCATTTCATTCATCGAATAGTTGGAACAATGTTCATGCATATGTTTGGCATACCATCTCAAACAATAGTGTAATTAATTTCTATATCTCTCTAATTTATTTATGACTTTATATATATTGAATATGTATGATAATTATATCTTGATTAAAATATTTGATATTATTTTACCATTATCAATATACAAGGACCAAAACATCCAAACTGAAACTTTCATGAAAAATGAATTAGTTAATACATGGAAATTATGATTTTATTAAATAATTATTAGTAAATAGATTATAAAATATTATAAGTGGATAATCTATGATATTATATGTATTTACATTTTTATGGTGTAATTTTACAGTTGATATAAATTTATTATATTGGGGGTTTCAGTAATTTCCTAAAAAGTGTATGTTGATGAAAGTGATTTTCCATCATAGTTTTTATATGACACACTTTCAAAATCCACCACATGTTTAACTTATTTATTGTTTATACATGTCTTGAATAAGTTTTATGATTATACATATTATAATTATTTCCATTAAAATTTTTGTAAAATTTTATTTCATTCATTGGTCTTAGGATTCTAAATTTACCAAGGTGGTAAGGGATTTATGAAAAAACCTCATTATTTATCACGATTGTTTTTCATAATCTATCTAATGGTGAGATATATTTATCAAACTCTTAATAATCCCTTTAAATTTATTCCCATATTCATATTCCTTTAGAATACAAGTTTTCATTTCATTTTTAGCTCCTTATGAAACAAAAATACAAAAATTATTTTTTTAAGAAATATCATTACACTTATCTCTTTGATTGATATATTATTCTCTTATATGTCCATGTTTTCTAAAAATGCTATTATTATATCCATTTATTTTTTAATGTCCATTCTATCTATGTTTTAAATTTTAAAAAATTGTTTAAATAGAATATTTTTTTATTTATTCCATATTAAGTAATTATGAATTTTTATTGGAAATATGAAAAGAATATTTTTTTAATATATTTTTTAGGATTGAAATTTTCTACCATAATGACAAAACAATTATTTCATTATTTCATTATATATTTTTAATAGAAATTTCAAATTAAATAATTTAAATTTTTTGTGGATTATTTGTTTTAAAAAGGTTTTTCTCAATGTTTGACGGTTAACTTCCTCTAGAAATTTTAATGATATTTCAATTATAATTCTACCACTCAAGGAAAAAACTATTTAAATTACTTATAATATGTTTCTGATAAAATCCAATTATAGTATCCTTATTATTTATTTGGATATTTTATCATTATGATTACAAGGATTTTATGAAATGTATATTTTTTCCATAGTACATGCCATGATAAAATGTTTTTGAAACACATATATTTTTCACGGTTTATGAAATGATTAATGTTTTATATTATTATGGACCATATATGTATGGTTTTTATTTTGTCAAATGAGGGACTAGGATTATATTTATCTCAAATTAATTATGTAATTATTATATCCCTTGGGATAATTATGGGAATCATGTTGATGTACTTGATCCACTGTGGGAAACAAGTTGACGTACATGATACATTGTGGGTTTCAAGTAGAGATTCTTGATCTGTTTTGAGATAGAAATCATGTAATGATGCATAATCCCCCATCATATGATTTTCTTATTAGTTAAAATTTACATATTAAATTTTTTCTATATTTATAATGGTTCCACAAATTTATGAAATGAAATATATTATTTTTGATTTATTTATATTGATTTTTCACTCTTATGATTCATGTATTTCGAAATGGTAATTCTTTATGTGATGAATCATGTTTATTATCTCTGAGAAAATAGTCATGAACGTTTTATGTTTGGTAAATATCTCATACCCTTATTCATTTGGTATTTTTTATATTATCATTGATTAATATCTCTGATATCAACCATTACTAAGCATTTGAGTTAAACCATTTTTATGTTTCTCTTTCCCAAGATATGAATAAATGATCTATGTAGGGTATGTCAATAGAAATTACGAAATGTCATGATATATCTAGGAAATTTTTATGATATTTCGTGAAATAATAATATTTTGTATCTAGTATCCTTTTAAACTATACATTTATTGCCCTCAAGAATGTATTTTTGAAATGTTTAAAATTTTCATCTAAATAGATAATAATTATGTATGAAAATATTGCTTCATTACAATCAGTATTAGATGGTGGATTAGTTATATTTAGAGTTAATGATAAGAAAACATTTGTGAGAACAATGTAGATAATTCTAATTAATTGATAATATAAAATTATTTTGTTAAGATAGAGTTTATGTGGTTTTCCAAGGAATATATCCCATTATGGATACTAGAATAGGACATTGATTTGGACTATATTTATCTAGGGGTAATAAGTCCAAAAACTATTTGGCCATGTGTATCACATCCATCATGATTGTGCATGGTATTTGTGTCATTACTACATACATATTTTTACCTTACTGGTTGATATTTCAATGTTAATTCACATTCTCATTATGAATCAAAATTATGGATATGAATAGATATTGATAATGAATTTCCAATGTTAAAGATAAAGTGTGAAGTATTAAAAAAATATTCATGATTTAGAAGTCCTAAAAATGATTTCTAATAATTATTATCAATGTTTCTCAGACACTGATTTTTTATTTTATTCAGTGGATCTATGAGGAATGATGTTAATTCTAAATGTGTTTGAATATTAGAAGATTTTGGGAAACCAAATAGGATTATGACTAAAGTGAATGATATTGTTATTATTCCTTATCTATTATCATGATATTTTATTAATAAAGTATACCCTAAACAAATCATAAACTCACTATATATGATAATTAGAGATCTCTCTATGATCAACATTGGTGAAGACTATAGAGGAAGGAAATTTCAATTTCTTTTATCCCATATTTGTATAATGAGACACCAATTATAATCTCCAAAGTAAAAGTAAAAAATATTTTTCAAAAAGATCATTGTAGGGAGGGAAACTTTCATGGAATAGTAAAGAGATAAATAGTGAGATATACTTTTTTTCCTAGAGATCGATTAATTGTTTCATGCCTTAAATGTGGTAACCTAGAAATTATTAGAGTCAAAGAATTATTTTATTGGTGAACTCCTGAACTAAGTAAGGTACTATAAAAGGATTTATATACTTCTATATTTGGATCCATGAATTATTTTTTTGAAGTATTTTTTCCAATGTTTTTTTATTATAATAATTTTGAAACATAGAAGGATTATATAAATTTTGTAAGTATATATCTCTTCATGTTAAGATTCAAATAAGAGTTAATGATAACATTATGACTTTATGAGTTTAAGGTTTTTGAAAATTGAAAAGTCAGAAGCATCCATTTTGAGGTTTTAAGTGATGGTATTATATTTAGGTAAATTTAATTTTGTGAAATGTTCTATCGGGATAAGGTATAAGTAAACCTTAGAATTAACATGAATTATTATTTATGTTATAATACCCTTATCATAATATTAAAGGTGTTTATAATATAAAGTAATTATATATCATTTTATGACTAAGGATATTCATAAGTATATTTATTATATATTTGGGCATATTATAATAAATATAATTATATAATATGATTATAAAAGATATATTGTCACATCTACAAAGTTAGAGGGTCTTGAACTAACAAATAATGGGTAATACAGTTGTAATGCCAACTGTTTTCCTAGGTGATGTATTGGTCATTATGACATTTGTTTTTTAAAATGATTTTATATAAAAGGATTAACCCGATTTGAGGAATATATTTTTATCGTATACTTAACAATAAGATTGGAAAGTGATTTTTAATGAGGTAATTAATGTTATTTTGGACGAATTTCACTATTTCGAGAGCCTAAAATGATTAACTTAAACATTACATATGGGATTTTATTAGAGGAATAGAGATTTAATTATATCTTGTAAGAATCTTGGATTTTATTTTGTCTTTATAATGCATCTTTTTTTTCTTTAAAATTATTATCTTATATTGAAGATTATATGATTCAGAAAAAAACATTTTTGAAAAATAACATTAAAGGTTACTGTTGTTACTTATAGATAAAAATTATATATATTTTTTAATATTATTTTATTAATTAATAAAAATAATTGGGTTTAAATCTTTGTCAATAATTTTTATATGAATTTTGTGTTTCATTGCATAATGAACAATTAATGGAGAACGTTTGGGGTTAATGATGTTGGTTTTTATTGTTAATGTTTAATTTATTCATATAATGGTTTTTAAAATAATAGAATTATCTTGTAAGAATTATTTTAGTTTTAGTTAATTTATAAATATATTATAAATATCCATTTACACTTTTCTGGATTATAAGATCCATTAGAATTTGATTTTAGTTCATCATGATTGAAAAATTCATCGTCAATACTCATCCTTTTGAGGAAAAGATGAGATTATGGAGGAAATTGATTAAAATATGAAATTATACTTATCAAGTATGTATTTATCCTTATGTTATTCCTCTAGTTGATAACTAAATTACTAAACTCTAGGAAATTCATATTGCAATTAAAAATATTATATTACCATAATTTGAGGACTCTATTGTCTTTTTGATAAATTATAAATTTTTGGTTTTGTTTTCATTAACATTCCCTTTGATCATTCATTTTATTGTGAACAATGATCTTTATCACTATAAAATTATTTAGAAATTATTTATTATCTCCACCCTGAAATTTTCACTTCTCACTATTGTTTTATTTTCTAAAAACCTTATTATTTGGCCTTCACAATTCCTTTTCTCTATTTTTAGTGAATCTTTTATTAATAATTTTGATGATTTTTAATTTCAACATAATTATATTGAAATATCAAACCTTTGATGATTGAGTAATGATTTTGGGGGTGAATTTTTTTAAGGATTGTAAAATATATTACCTTGAGATTTTAGAATACATATCTCTTTAAATAAATTTAATTTCATTAATAACTTATGTTTCACGCAATAAGGAGTTTTAATTAACGATGATATACAATTAAAATATTAATATTTAAACATTTCCATCATTACCTATCCATTAAAATTAATGGTTTTTATAAGAATAAATACATAATTAAAAATAACTACAATGGTTTTATATATTTTCAATTTACTAATAAATAAATTTCCAATTTATAGTGAAATCATTTTAAGGTTTAAAAATACGTATTTAAAAAAATATTATTCTAATTTAAGGTGGGAAAAAATATAATCAATCTCTTAATATATAATAAATAATTATGAAAAAATGAATTTAATTTTTTAGAATATCATTTTTAAATTACATTAGGGTTAATAGTTTTTATTTTTCAAGAAAATTTTGATTTATCTATGATTGAGTACTGAAAAATTCCATTTATTTTAATTTAAAACACCATTAATATTTCAAATTTTATCCTAATTAAATTTCTCATAGTTTAGTTAAAAGTAATATATATATTCACATATTAATCGACACAATATGTGATCTTCGTATACAAATATTTTATATTTGAAAATAAATTTTTGGAAAAAATGTTTTTTTCATCACACTTCACATGATACTTTTTAATATAGTTTATTAAAATTAAATATATTTTAATTTGTAAAATAAAATATATATATTTAAAAAAATTAATTTTATTTAATATGGTCAACATAAATTTGTAATATATTGAATAATATTATCACAAAAGAATCTTCAGCTCGGTAAAATGGAAAATTAGGTTAACTTGGGTTGAAACTATGTAATAAGGATTCCATTTTTTCACCTTCATTATATTTAAATGGATTTATTTACACGTTTATAAACTTATTCTCTATATATATTTGATTATGGGATAGTTTTCCATGAAATTGGACTATATTATATTTCATATAAAGAAGATGACAAAATGTCACTATCTAACTTTTATAAATATATTCTATTTTCACATATAGAAAAAATAAGGATTTGAATGAAAAATAGTGATATTTTTTGGAATATTTAAATTAATTTAATTATGTTAAATTTTCATAGTTTTTGGTAATTATTTAATTACCTTGAATTCTTGTGCAATTCTTACTTAATATTTCTTCAATTAATTTATTTATAAAATAAATGATTTAATAAAATTAATGTAATATAATTTGATAGAGGTATAATGTTTGATGAATTTTTATATGCATATGACATATTATGGATATGTTAAATTATTATATTTATATTAAAACATTTTCTTGGTGTGATTAAAATCAAATTAAATGAATAGTTCTAAAATTGAATCTAATGATATTTTTAATAAATAATATTTTATTAAAAGATTTAAACATCCATAAACCATTATCTTCATCCAGGTGAATGGAATATGGTTTAAAATTAAAACCATAGTCCATTTGTGTGTCATTTTTAATTTATCATTACATTCTTAACCAATTAATATTGAAATAGGTGCCACCATAGTTAAAGTCAAAATATGAAAACTTAGGGGTTAAAAGAAAAGAGAATATTTATGATACCACATAAACCAATAAAATTATTATTATTATTTTGATGATATTTAGACCAAACCCTATCTTATCTTTTAATATCTATCCATTTTTAATTGTTTTCCTAGATAATTCCTTTTTATATTTTAATATTTTATGAAATTCCAATAGTGCCCCTTCCCTAAGATATAAAAAGGAACATTCTATTCTCTTTTATTCACACTTATAAATATTTATGTATTGTCTATTACCTACCCATGTATCTTCTGTAATTACCATAATGGAACATATAGTTGTTGTATTTATTATAATACCATCCAAGGAATGATTTTATTCAATCATAATGGGGTTTTCCGAAGAAGATATATCATTCTATGCTGAGATTTTTTTTTATTAATTTCTTATTATACCTATTTAAAATATTATCCAAATGTGATGAAATTATAAAACCAACTTATTTATTATATTATCATTTTATTAGGTTAATGTAAGAAAATATATCAATCCCCTATTTAATAAAATGGAAAAACAAATTCTTGATCTTGTGTGTGGCGGACTACCGCCTCGTAAACCCATGTAATTAATTTTCCATCATATCATCTCATGGAATGATATACTGATTGATTTAATGTTTATATATGATATCTACTATATTATTATTCTTTTTAAATATTTTATTACATCTACACTCTTACCTTAAAATATTATAGAAAAATGATAATGTTGCATGTGTGAAAGCGTGGACTAATGCCTCCATGAATCAGTGTAAATAATTATTCATTTATAATTTATATGAATAGAAATAAGTATATATTTAATGAATATATTGTTTCAAAAATAATGCATAACTAAATACTGAACCTATGGGTTCAATTAATTTACTAAATGTTTATTTACATAAAACCACACTCTTCATGTATGATATTGTAAAATCCCAACATCCACAATTACAGATCTGCTTCTAAAGGCATAGACATTAAAAATAAGACACAATATCATTCATAAAAGCCACACAATATAAAAGTAAAATACTGGATCACTTACATTCCTAATGAAAATTTAGATTTACAGTTTTTGAAAGTAAGGAAAAACTATTAATAAATTTGTTTTCTAAACCACTAGTTCTTTAAGATCGTAATTATATAAAAATATAACTAGCTTTTCATTCTCAAAATCGGTCATCAACATCTTCGAAAATAAATCATTCAGAAAAAAAATAATTTAACGAATTTCATCATAACCTAGGAAAAATATTAATAAAATATTGAGATCAAAGGATTGGTAAGGGTAATCATTTTTTATATCAAACCATGGTTGTATAAAATAATAATAGAATCCTGAGGACAAGTGATCATGAATATAACTTTTTAAAATTACACCATATATATATAAGGTCTAAATTATGAGTCAGAGAATTAATCAAGAATTTTCATAAGATATATGTTATAAAATAGTGCAAAAATAAGGGAACATAACATAATACATTCATTTGTGTAAAACAAATAATCATAGAATATTACTCCCATGACAATTAGTTCTAACTTTATAGAATATAATTATAAAAAAAGTCATTTCATGAACTGATTTCACTCCATGTTCTAGTCTTATATTACTTAATAGGGTTCACTCTGTATTCTAGTCTTATCTATATAATGATTTATAAATTTTTACCCCATGAATATGGGGGAGATATAGGTTCTACACATCTTACAATGAAAACCATGCATTTTTTTCCATGAGAACATAAATTATTCACCATAAAAGACCATATGAGAAAAAAAAAATTCATGAGAATTTAATCATAAGATAACTCTTGGAAAACAAATAGAATTCATAAACATAATTTATTTTTAATTATTATCCTACCATAAAATAATAAGGATATTTTACTCTAATAATTTTCCCATTAATGAATAATTAACATCAAATAATGTTATCATATATGGAAAATAAATATGAAATGTCGGTTGTAATAATTCCTAAAAAATATTTCTATATTTAAATCATTTTAATTTAAATAGCCTTTAATTTATTAAAAAATATATTATCACTTACATTAACCATGTATTCATTAATGGAAGCTTCATTTAATTAAGGCCTCATTATGTCATGAAAATCCACTCCAATTTTATATGTTAAAAAAAATTCCATTCGAATTTTTGTCAAAAATCACAAATAAACTTGTTTAAGAAACTAAAAATAGTTTATTTCAAACCAGTTTTTTAAAAATTAGAACATTGGAGAAAATTAAATTAAACATTCACATAAAATATTAAAAATATTTTCTGAATATTTTTAGAAAGCAAGGACGTGGAAGAGAAATATTCTCTAGAAGATACTTATACATAAATAATCTCAAATAAAAATGAAATTGTGAACATAAAAATATCATTTCATTAAAGTAATAATTAATTTAATAAATTGATGGTGTTTATTCAGAATTATTCCTAATAAATAAATTTAATTGAATCATAATATTATCAAAATCCATTTCACACATAATCATTCAATAACATAGTAAAATTTAAGTTTATGAATAAATATTTAGTAAAACATTCCCTTAAATAAAGTCTTTTCTTTCTTTATTCATGAGGAAAAATTTTATATTAGAAATATGGATTCGTTAAAAATGTATTACATATTATTATAATACCACTTATAATTTATTTATACATATCACCACTCATTTATTATTAATTTTTTAATTAAAATCACTATTCATGGGGATAAGTGAATTCTTTTCGAAGAATGTTTCAGTTTAGAAGTCTTGGTACTTATACATTGATCTGGATTTCATCATTAACAATTTATTAATCATGGTATAAATATCATATAGAATATTACATAGAAGTTTATAATCATTCATAGATTTAGGTATTGAAATATGAATTTCCCTATTCATGGATATAGTAAGTCATACGTACACATGAACAACATCTCCATTTTTCATCTAATGGAATTAGAGAATGGAAGATAATAATACACCATAATAGAATCATTATTATGTTATATATGTAATAATTTTTTCACAAAAATTATCCTTATTACCATCCATGTGAAATATAAGGGGAAAAAAATCATATAACATTATGGAGATTATGGTCCATACTTACACAAGAGCGATGTTATCATTTATCACAATATTGGATGATGTTACGATTGATATAATGTTATAATTAAATAAATGAAATTATATTATAAATTTAAAATATAATAAAAATCCTTTCATAATACATATACATATAATATGGTGGTGAAAATTGAATTGTATCATTACGTGGAGATGGTAATCCATACGTACGCAGAAACAATATTTTCACATCATATTTGATTACAAAGATGGTGTATAATTATATTTCCATAATAATAATAAAATTTAAAGATATTTTGGATATTTATGTTTTTATTTTATGATATCCATCATAGTTTTATATGTGGTAAGGAATAGTAGAAAAATAATGTGATCACTTAAAGAGATTACATATTCTTCAAAACGACTCCCTTGGATATCCTCTCATGGTCTCTGGGGTAGGAATTTTGAGAAGAAAATAGACTCTATAATATATCTGGAGATGTTTATATGGGAAATTATATAAGGATTGATGAACTAGAAGTCTTAGTTTGATGTTAAGAAGTGAGGGATAAAGAGAAATTTGATAACTGATGTTAGGGGAACCTTTGGAATTTCACAAAATATTAAATTATGATAAATTTATTTTTTATACAAATATATCCAAATGTCAATGGATTAGATTTTTTGATTTTATAATGTTTTAATAGAATTATTCAATTGAATTTTTCGATGTTTTTTTATTATAAATGTTACAATTTTGATTTATTCATTATTTACATATTTTATTTTTAATTACGGTACTGACATATTTAATATAAAAAAATTAAATTGTCACCTATAAAATGTAAATTTGACAAAAAATTAAAGATTTATGAAATTTTATGCCATATTATTATCAATTAGTATTTTGGAAAGATATTAATTCTTATTAGAGAATTTAATAAAATATTATTTTCATAAAATATCATAAGTTTAAAATTTTGTCAATATTAATATCTTTTAGTTTATGAAAATATATAGAAAAATAAATAATTGAAAAAAATATTTCAACACGCAAAAAATATGTCTCACACATATAAAAAGTTCTTTCATATAATAAATTAACTAAATTTATAATAATTTTAACATTTTTAATATAATTTACTTTATTATATCATTATTTGAATAATAATTGAATCATCATTGTATAGTTATTTATGGTATATATTTTTTCACTAAAAATTAAAATTAAAATACCATTATATTGATAAAATATTTTATTTTTGGAAAAATTATCATTTGAATACATATTCACGATAAAACTATATTATAATTGAAATAATTTTTATTAACTTGAATGTGACATCATTAAATTTTCCTTAAATAAAATATTATAAACATCATAGTCTCGTCCATGTGGCCCCAGAAGACATTAATCAATTTATATCATGAAAATATGTTTATTAAGATAAAAATGGAAACATAAATTTGTTAGAAACCCAACATATTTACACGTAGACTCATAAAAGATATTTTAGATAAATAATGTGATACTTTGTGACATTATTTGATGGAAATTTTTATCATTAGGTGTTAAGGGTCTAATATTATTCATTCCATAAAATTTTGGAATGTGTTAGTGTCATTTTATAGTCCTAATCATTTTATTTTATACCTAAATTACCCAAATTTCCCTTTACTATGGTAAACAATGTAGTAAGTTTACTATACAAATTGGCAAAAAGGGTTTAACTTTGTAAATCTTGACCTTATGAAATAAATTATTGCATAAATTTTTAATAATTCGGAACAAATTAGTTTCACGGTTTGATTTAATATAAAACTCGAAAAATGAAAGGAAATTAATTTTTAGAAAAAAAATCCACATTTAAATATAATATTATTATATACTATATTAAACGGTAAAATTCATTTAAAAAAATTCTAATATTTTTAATAAAA
The DNA here is from genome assembly GCA_963277665.1 of Viscum album. NCBI lineage: Eukaryota > Viridiplantae > Streptophyta > Magnoliopsida > Santalales > Viscaceae > Viscum > Viscum album. Next base: position 49,286,301 of record OY728148.1, read on the forward strand.
TATCTATTTTAAAAGTAAAACTAATTCTGAAAATAATTTTACCTTATAAATACATGAAATGTAGAATAAAAATCTATATTTCTTTTACTATTCATTGAAAAAAGAAATCATTCCAAAAATTATGAAACATTCAACGTTGAAAAATTTTAAATAATGATTACAAATTGAATTTTTACTTGAGAAATCAATTTAATAAAATATCCATAAATTATTAATATTATTTTTTTCAACATAAAAAGAAATAAAATATATTTTTGAAGAATATTTTTATGAATAAAATGTCACAACTAAAGATATAGTACATCTTTGCTAAGAATTTATAAATAGATTAGAAATTACTATTACCATTATATATTTCATAATTCCTTTAATATTATTCATCACCGCCAATTTAGTGGATTAGTTATAATTATCACATAATAATATTTCATTATTTATTTAAGCTGGTTATGGAGAATCTCATAAACTATCGAGCATTGAATTTACTTCTAAAATATAGGGATATTACATTCCCCACATCCGTTTAATAAAATTATCCCTCTAAATTTGAAATTGTTCATTGTAATCAAGGGATATAATTTTCAAAATACCTTTGTTGATATCAAAAAAATATACAAAAGGGTCAATGAAATTTCCTTATAAAAAGATAGAAAGTAAAGTATAAATGGCACTTCAGATAATATTTACTGGGATTCCATGTTGGGAAACATGCATAAGGAAGATAAAATTAACTACCATTTTTTTTGGAGGGTGATAAGGAACATGGTCATTATAACGCTAACCATCACATAACTATAAATTTGGGAGGGGATAAGGGGATATTGAATCATTATTAAGAAAACTAAGTGGACAACAATTTTTTTAAAATATTATTCTTATAATTGAGTAATTATATTACAACCCATATTAAAAACCAAAGGTAATACACTTAATTTATAATTATAATTTCATTATTTAATAAATTTCCACCATGATCTCATGTCTTCCTCCAATGATGAGTATTATAGATGAATTTTCTTATGCCGACTCAATAGAGTAATATTTTTTAGAAAAAAACCCCCCCAAATAATAATAATATAATATTCTATTCTTTAGTCATTAACCAAAACTAAAATTGTTAGTACATGATAAGATAATTCTCCAAAAAATATAAATCATTATACCTGTATTACAGAAATTTAAATATAGATCATTCAATAAATAACTACCCTAAAAATTCCTCAAAATATTCGTAACTATCATTGAAAACAAAAAAGGAGAACAATTTTATCCCATCATCATCCAATATAAAATTTAACATTAATCTCTATGTAAAACCAATCATTAATAATGCCTTATAAAAAAAGTAGTTTCCCTATTATTCTACAAGATACGTTAACAGTTAAAAAATAACCTATATTAACATAATTCTACCATTAAATTATATATTCATTCAAAACAATACATCCTTTATTACGATAATAAAATTCCATAATAATCTTCTTACAATAATATATGGTTCCCAAAATATTGAATGTATTCAGATATAACATTAACAACCTAACAACAAAGTAATTTTTATTCTCATGGTTCTCTATATGATAAAAATTATTTTAACAATATGACCATAAACATTTTCCATTATATCATATATCGGAAAGAAAATTTAAATACAATATGGGGATTCATTTCGGCCAATGGTTGGTGATTCACCCTTATCACCCTTCAATTGTGGGTTATGTTCCTACTACCTTTTAGGATATAAAAACATTTCCCCTGGTCTCTTGTTTTCATTTTTCATGAACTATAATAATATAATCATTGAAAAAATTCCATATATGTGAGGAACATTCAAAAAAATAACCTTAATTTGTTTTAGTCTCTAAAGCATTCTCAACTATTTCTTTTTTTCAACCAAAATATAATAACCCATAATTAACACAAACATAATTGTATCCAAAATACTGTTTGTAACCCTAAAATTACATAACCTAAATCCTCAATATGGGTTTCAATGATATTAAACATAATATAAATGATAAAATTATAAACTCATGATGATATTCATAACCCATAAGATGTCTTTATAATTCCCAAATATTTCTAAACCCTTTTATGATACCAATTGTAAAGTAAAATAATAAAAGAACATAAGATCATAAAATACGAAATTTAACTATGTAAAAGACATAAAATAGAAACTCACTTCCATATTTTGCAATTCTAAATGATAACACCATCAAAGGAAGTAAATTCATTTACTGAAATGAGTTCACTCAACGTTCCAACACTCTACTCCTAAACTCGATTCACTCCCTATTCTAGTCCGATCTATCTCAGGATATATTAATCAATACATAATGAATTTTAGGGATTTATAATTCCCAAAAATAACATAATCAAAACAATAAATATGTGTTCCATTAGAACATAACTTATTCATCATAAAAGAACCTGTGAATAGAAATGGGTTCCATGAATATTTCTTCATAACATAACAGATGGAAAAGAAGCACAATTAAAAAACAATAATTACACAATAAAAATATAACAAACATAAAATAATAAGTATAGTATCATTGTATAATTTACCAAATAAATTATAATTAAAGTCATTTAATTTTATATTACGTAGAAAATAATTTTGAAATATCACTAAAAAAAATATTGGAAAATAAAATTTCCATTTTAAAATCATTTCTTTTTAAATATACATGAATCTATATTATAAAACATTTTTTATTAAATTTGTAACACCGCATGATTTCAGGGTAAGTTATCTCAATAAATTAATTCAATATCTTGCACTACACGTAACACCGAAATCAAGCGTTCCACAACATACAAAACCAGCCATTCAAAAAGCGGTTACGAATAGTATTAACTGAATTTTGAATATTATATACTCTATAAAATTTTAAAATCAATATTTTGTGTTTCATAGAAATAATATAAGAAGAAATTAATTTTTTTCAGATAAAATATTATTTTTCAAAAAATGAAATTTTACCACCTTTTAAAAGATAATTCTTTTTAAAACCAATATTTGACACTTTTATATATATAATTTAATGAAATTAAATTCCTCTTTGAAGAAAGACATAAAAATTTAGTCTGGATAAATTTTTGTTGCCTTTCTTAAAACTTTCATATTTTTGTGAATAGTGAAAAATAATATGTTTTAATTGAAAACAACATTTTTAATCAAAATAAGTTATAGTGTAAAATTATGAATTCACATGATTTTTAAGTACAATTAGATTATATTTTTATCATTCAATAATATGTTTGTCATTATATGTAATTTCATATTTAAATTTGTCATAAACACTTTTCCATCATTTGATAGTTTTTACATTTTTTAAAAATATGCTTTTTGGTTTGACTACTAGAATTAAGTTAAAATTAATAAATGAAACTATATTGTTTTTAATTTGGTAAAATAGACTTAATTTTTGAAATAAAAATGTCAAAATTATCTTAGGGTGATTTTGTTTTTATTTATTGTAAACAATCAATTTTTAATAAATAGTGAAAACACTGCGTTATTATTTAAAACCAATTTTTTTTTAAATTATTATTTATTTTTATTTAAATTTTTTTTAAGTCAAAATAGATATATAATAACTATATAAGTTCAATTTAATATATTGCAATAATTTTATAAAAATATTCAATCGATAAAGTTTTATTGAACTTTTTACGATCTTTTACCCACCTTCTAGGAGCATTTGCAAATTTCCATAAAACCTAATTTCACCGCATATGTGAGTTGAATTTTAAAAATATGAGAGAAACTATTGGAATCAGTAAGTAATATTTTGTTCAATAAGATGAAAATAATTTTTGGTGAATAGTAACTTCTGAATTTTATTTACCATGGTTAAAAGTAAATAGGGTAATTAAGGGTAAAAATGATATTATAATTACCCTAACACATGTCCCAATTCTATTTAATAAGGTTAATTCGACCAAAAACATCCATAGGAATAAAAAATTATCCTATTTAGTAAACTTGTATTAGATTAGGACATTTATTATGATCTTATTTAAAGAACAATTAAAAGTGTTAAATTCAAAGTTCAATAAAAAAACAATTTTTAATATAGGGGTACACAAAATATAAATTTGTATATAAATATTAATTATACAACTAAAAATATTTATTACATAATGATATTTTATTTATAATTTTTACACATTAAATAATTTAATTTATTTATGACACAATGATGATGCAGTAATTACTTTAGTAATGAATGATTAACAAGATTTATATTATAAATTTCCAAATAAATGAATATTTAGGATTCTGATTAATTCCAATAATTTTCTTGGATAATATGACATGTTAGGGTTTATTAAATATATTTTATTCAAAGTGATATTGTTTTTATGGCGTTCAAAAAAATCACGTACTAAATAGTGTAAAAACAAATATAAATGAGTTTTCTAAAATCAAATTATATTATTAAATTATATAATGTTCATAAAAATAAACGGTTCAGGCAAAGGGCTTAAATAATATTATATATTTCATTAATTAACCCCTTGAGGTCCTTTTGGAAGTTTATATTATTTTTATTATCCATATAGTGTTAGAGTAAAAGAAGACACGGTAAAAGTTAAATTATTAAACTAAGAGTTAAATATGAAAGACAAGGTTAATATGGTGACCTAAACCTGTCTAAAACTGATTTTTTCAGTGTTTTTAAACACATACCCACAATATCCTAGAAATAAATAATTCTTGATCCACTAGAAACTGAAAAAGATTTTATTATAAAATAATATTTAAAACATTTCCTAAAGTGACCCTCACCTCTCTTTTAATAGTGCACTTCCCCTTCACTCAAAATCACACCTCCAAAGCCATTTGTCTCATCCAATTCCTACCCAAATATCCTCCCATTTTCTTTCACATAATCCTAGAGTCCTTAAATTGATCATAAATCCAACCTATGGATCCCTTTTGATCAACTCAAAAGGAAACACCCAAAGAAGAGGAAATAATTTCACCACCCACTTACAAGTTCTTTTCTTCTTCCACTTCCTCTTTATTTGTTGATTCCATACCAAAATAATAAATCCAGTACCATATACATATTTTTATGTTATTATTAATATAGTAAAGTCATATTCATTATTCTATCCATCGTATAAATGACAATGTCACTATATATGTGTACGTACGGCTTACCGTCTCCATGTCGTGGTGTACTTCGTAATTCAAACACATCATTATTTGGATGGGTATAATAATGATTATAACTGATTTTAATAATAAATATAACATTCAATGATTCGGTATATATATTCTTTCATCCAATTACATACTATTTCACCATGAATATAATGATATTGTCAGTCGTGTGTACATAGGGATTACCATCTCCACGAACACGATGAGATTCCTTCCCCATCGTAATCATTAAAGAATAATTTTCATTTTATGATTAAAAATACCACTTAAAAACATAATATCATTCTTTATATGAACAAAATAAATCCTATCCATATCATACATGGGTTAGGTAAATAAGCATATAAATAAAAATGAATCAGTTAACACCTTAAACGATGATTCTACTAAACTTTTATTAACAAAGACATATTAGATTATCATATATGATATCATATTTATGTATATAGTTATTTTATTATTTAATAATAATTATTTAACTATTATAAAGGAGGTTAACATACCCTCAACCAAGTAAAAGTACAATCTAAGGGTTAATTTCACAATGTCTTTATTATCTGAGGTTTTTTTTACTTAAGTATCTACTAGGAAATATTTATTATCCATGTCCATGTTTAATAAAAATTTTTTCAAAGGGATTCTTTTTAAGGAACTATTTACTAAAACATCATTTTAAATGTTTTAAACATCTATTCTTCTAAACCATTCTCATTAATGTCCTTGTTTTGAAAATGGGTTTAAGGATTTATTTATATGTACATAAATGTTTTAAAATGTTAATTCTATTCAAAATGTTCAAAGTGGTATGTGACACTTTGATTCAAGAACTATATTTTAAATGACTTAATTTATAAGACTTTTAAGTGATTTCATGAAAAAATGGTATTTATCTAAATGATTTATACTGATCATTTTCAACTATGTCAACATCTATTACGGTATATTATTCTTAATCGAGGATGATTTATTATAATACAATTCTTTCATATTATATTGAAGGATTTGTGATATGTTTTACTGTGGATGTGTTATTATTATACCATTCATGGTTTATGGATAAAGTATTGAAATTTTGTATGCTAGTATTAATATGAATGTTTATGTTATGTTTAAATATTTTCATATGAGCAATGTATTGGACTTAGTTTATGATGGGTGGAGCCCGCTATATCTCCTCGATGCATCGGTAGATCTCATTAGAAAATATAGTGTCTTGGCATAAGGGCTTGAAAAAATCTTATTTGTATTATTGGCATGAGGCCTTTACTATGTGGTAATGAAGTCTTATATTATGAATTCCTTCAATATGAATGTGGATATTGATTATTCATGTGATTATTATACTAGTATAATATCCATGTGAATAAATAAATGGAATTATTTGATTTATCTTTTTTGTATTATGATGAAGTTTATGTTTAAAAGACTTGTGTTTTAGTTTAATATATTGCCTTAAAGGTTTATGCTTATTTACTAATGTTTTCTTAATATTGTTATCCTTACTGCGCATCTGAGCTCACCAATTTCTTTATTTTATTTTTCCTAGGATGAGAGGAAGTATATTAAGTCTAACATGCAACTATAGTCTATGGTATATTAATGTTGTCAATGGATACAAAGTTGTTGTTTTTTTCATTTTATTTTGTAATGTAAAACTTATGAATGAATCTGGTACTTCCATTGATATTAAACAGATCGATCATTTGAGTTTTATCCCTTGTGATCATGGCAATGTTATGTAATAATGTACCAAATTTGGGTAACTGGGGTCAAGGAGTTATAGTTGGTATGAGAGGAAGTTTAATAAAATCCTTGGAAACTTGATTTAGATAAACTCTGATTAGAGAACATTGCTCTATGATAGACTTTGAGGATTAGTACTGAATAACTTCCTAGAATTTTTTAAATGTATAGATTTCTTGTATTTTCCAGGAAATACACATCTGTCTAGATACGAGTATGTATAGGCAGATCTTTCACAGATGCACCGTGGGGTAAAACATGAAAACAAAACTTTGATCTAGACTCAAATGGGAACTGGTGCATAACAACAGGCATTGCTGCACTCTTGGTCGCGACACTCCCAGAGGATATTCTTAGGAAAATACATATTTTCTTTACAGACCATTATGAAGGATTTATGAGTATATACCTCCTTAAAGAATTTTTTTATGATTATGGATTATATGCATAAATTGTTAAATTTAAGTTATGTGTTTTACATGTTTGTAATTATGTATTATGATTCATAAAAAAATATACTTTATGAAATTATTTAAAAATAGTGCCTAGTAGAAAGAATGAAAATTCGAGCAATACACGTGATTGAAAGATTAAGAAAGATCATATCATTCATGGTATTATGGAAGAATTTAAAAGGGAAATAGTCTCCCACATTTTTTCATCATATGAAGAAATATTATCATGTGTTAATAAGTAAAGTAAAGAACTCTCTGAGTCCTATGTCTTTGAAGGGATGCAAGAGAATAAAAGGATGGAAGAGAGAAATAAGGATAATGGAAAAAGGGTAAAGAAGTATTTTCCCATATGTGATAACTGTGGAAAGAATCACCTTGTTAAATACTTGAAGGGAATGTGAGTTTGTTATATGTGTGGAGAAAAAGGACACCAAGTACGTGATTTCAAGGGTAAGAAAATTGTTTCAAATATACAATGCTTCATCTTCAAGGAGTTGGGACACTATGTGAATCAATGTCCAAACCATCAAAGTATACCCTAAATGCTGATATTAGCTAATAATCAACTTATGACACTACAAAATATGAAGATTAATGATTATATTTTTTATATTGTTATTAATTTTTCTTTCATTTGAGTATTGTATTAATGATGTACATGTTATAAGAATTATATAGTATATAAGGATTGTACAACAATACTATTTCATTAAAGAAATGAGATTCTGTGGAACTAAGAAAAGTGATGCAATTTTAGGTTAAATTCTTTGGAAAATATATGTTTGAGAGAAGGATAAACCATAATGTGATTCTGATATAGAGGTAGTAATTTTGGATTAATATATGATTGATTTGTATAAATTATTTTATATATTATTTACATCCTTTCAACTGATTAATGATTCGTATATTTCATCATTGAATGAGTTTACAAGATTTTTGGATAGAAGATGTATATCTTGTATTATATAAAGAACAAGAGAGAATTAATGTAATAAATAATGTTTATGGTAATTCATGGTGTTACAATGTTTTAAAAGAATACAAGATGAAGGTATTCACATGTTATTACATGGTAAAAATTATCTTTATTGTGTTTACCTTTCTTATAAATTTTGGATTGTGAGTTTGGATAGAAGTATTTCGGATAAGTCTAATGGTTGGAATTGATTATTTTTGACATTGGATACAATTTTTAAGGTCAAATAATTTCTTGGGATTATTTTTGGATTTTCATAAAAAGGAAAACCTGGAGGTTGGGCGACAACCCGTCACGTCCAGCAAGGCCGTGAGACTTGAGCCCACACCAAAGGGTGATAATGGTGGATCACCTACCACAGGAATACATGATGTCGTTATTTTTATAATGTATTTTTTTTAAATATTATAAAAAATGAATTATAAATTCATTATTTTTGGAACCCTATACGATTAGGATAAATAAAATATTTTTAAAATATTTTATATTTTGGAGTCAAAGATGAGTTTGTGGTAGAATTAGTTGATGGATGAAACTCTACATTTCATGTATATATATATATATATATTTCCTCTAATTCTATGAATAAATTAATTCCTAAACATTAGTGAAGTGATCTTAAACAAAAAAAATTTGTTATCCTAATACCTTATTTTTGTTGAACCAATGATATTTTACCTCATCTGAGATTGATGGTTTCGAGGCCCTTAATTTTAAACTTGTTTGTGATTAATGACCTCAATCACTCCCTATAAATTTTTATGTTTTTCATCCAATTATGTGTCTCTAAATTCCATTAAATTTCTCCTAATCGAAATCAAAATTCGGTGGTGACTTTTTCATTTCCCTTTCCCTCTTATTAAGTCTAAATTTTATTAACCCAATTTCGATGTGGGTTTTCCACAATGGTATTTTTCTATTTCAAGCATTTATTTTCGATGAAGTATTTTAATTTATGTGGACTCAATTTATTGTAGAAGGGGAGATTGTAACACTTCATGGTTTCATAGTATGTTATGTCATTAATGTAATTCAATATCTTATGCTACATGCAATACCGAGTTCGAGTGCACCACAACTTTCCAAACTAGTCATTCAGAAAGTTATTATGAGTATTATTAACATAAATTTAAATTTTATATACTCTATATAATTTAAACATTCATATCATGTGTTTCTTAGACAAAATATAAGATCAAATTTATTTTTTCAGATAAAAGAAGTATTTATCACAAAAATGAAATTTTAAGACCTTTTAATGGAGAAACCTTTTTAAAACAAATATTTAAGACTATTATTTATTAAATTTAATGAAATAAAATTTTTATTTAGAATCAGTACCTAAAAATATATTTTGGATAAATTTTTTTACTTATTTGATAACATTCATATTTTAACCAATAGTGAAAATAATCTTTTTTAAATGAAAACAACTTTTTTAATCAAAATAATTTATAGTGTTAAATTATAAATTTTAGTGGCTTTAAAGTATAATTAGATTATATTTTTTTCATTTAATTCAATTTATGTCATCATAAGTAATTTCACATTTAAATTTGACATAAACACTTGTCAATCTTTTGATAGTTTTTACTTTTAAACAAACTACTTTTTTGGTTTTGACAAGTGGAATTAATATTAAATTAATAAATGAAACTTTTATGTTTTGAATTTGGTAAAATAGACTTCATTTTGGAATTCATAATATCAAAATTTGCTTAGGGTGATTTTTTTGGTATTTTTCGGAAAACATTAAATTTTTTAGAAATGTTGAAAAACACTATGGTATTATTTGAAACTGAATTTTTATTTAAATAATCATATCTTTTATTTAAATATATTTTAAGTAAAAATAGATATATAATACCTATATATGTTCAACTTAATTCATTGGATTCATTTTATAAAAAAATTAGATGTATAAATTTTTATTGAACTTTTTAACGTCTTTTACCCACCTTCTAGGAGAATTTTAAAATTTTCATAAAACACTATTTTACCACTTCAGTGAGTTGAATTTCAAACATCCAAGAGACATAGTTGAAATAAGTATGTAAAATATGGTTCAATAATAAAAAAATTATTTTTGGTGAATAGTATCTTTTGAGTTTTATTTACCTTTGTTAAAAGTAATAGAGTAATTAAGGGTAAAATTGATATTATAATTACCATAACACATGTCCTTATTCTATTGGATATGTGTAATACGAAATAAACCAACCATAGGACAAAAATATGATACTTTTTGGTCCACATGGATTAGATTAGGACATTTATTATTATTATATTTAAGGAAGAGTTAAAAGTGTTAAAATCAATGTTTAAAACCTAAAATATTTGTAATATATGGTGAAAAACAATTTAAATTAGACTATAAATATTAATTATAAATATAAAAAAAATTTACTTCATAATAATATTTTATTTATAATTTTTTGAAAAGTAAATAATATATTTTATTTATGACACAATGATCATAAAGTCATTACCTTATTAATGAAAGATTAAAATAATTGATAAAATAAATATCTGATTAATTGTAAATTAAGTCTTATGATGAATTACACTAATTTTATAGGTTAATATGACATGTTAGGGTTGATTAAATAAATTTTATTTGAAGTGATATAGTTTTTATGGCTTTAAAAAAACAAATACTAAATAGTGTCAAAATTTAGAAAAATGAGTTTCTAAAAACGATATTATATTACAATATTATATAATATTCATAAAAATACAAGGTTAAGACAAAGGGATTAAATAATATTATATATTTTATTAATTAGTCTCTTGATGTTATATTGGATGTTTAGAGTAGTTTTATTAAACATATAGTGTAAGAATACAAAAAGAAATGGTAAAAGTTAAACTATTTAACTAAGAGTTAAATCTAAAAGATAAGGTTAATATGGTGACATATCTCGTCTAAAACCTATGGGTTGAGTGGTTTTAGACCCATCCCCACCTTATAATATAAATAGAACATTTTGCATCTATTATAAACTGAAAATTATTTTATTATAAAATAATATTTCAAGCTTTTCATTTAGAGACCCTCACCCTCTTTTAAAACGGCACTTCCCCTTCTATAAATATCACACCACCAAATCCATTTGGCTCAGCCCAAACCTGCCCAAATATCTTCCCAATTTCCCTTATAGCACCCAAGAGTCCTTACTTTGATCACAAATCCAACCTAGGGAGCCCTTCTGATCAACTCAAAAGGAGCTCCGGAAGAAGAGGAAATAATTTCACCACCCTCTTTCATGTTATTTTCTTCTTCCACTTCCTATTTATTTTTTGTTTCCATACCAAAATAATAACTTTATTCCCTTCTGTATACTGTGATGCTATTTTCAATATGGTACGACCATATTCATTATTCTATCCATCTTATAAATGAAAAAGTCATGATACGTATGTATGTACGACTTACCATCTCGACATCGTGGTGTAGTTTGATATTGAAACAATTCATTATTTGGATGGGTATAAAATATGTAAAACTAATATAAAAAAAAAATATAACACATTATTGATTCTATATATATGATATTCCATCCAGTTATATACAATTTCACCATCAATATAATGATGTTGTCGCTCGTGTGTACGTACTGATTACCGTCTCCACAAACATGATGAGATTCATTCCCCATCGTAATAATTCAAGAAAAAACAATTTATGATTAAAAATAATGTTTAATAACATAACATCATTCTGTATATGAAACATATACATCTAATCCATAACAAACATGGCATACGTAAACAAGCATATAAAGAAAAACAAATCAGTTAACACCTAAAATGATGTAACTACTCAAATATTATTAACAAAGAAATATTAGACGATCATATATGATAACATATTTATTTATATAGTTCTTGAATAATTTAATAACAATACTTTAACTATTATACAAGTGGTTAATGTATCATTAACCAAGGAAAAGTCCAAGATAGGTGTAAATTTCACAATGTTTTTATTATCTGAAATTGTTTTTATGTAACTATCTACTGGGACATATTTATTATCCATGTCCATGTTTCATAAAAGAGATTTCAAAGGGATTATTTTTATGTAACTTTTTACTAAAACATCATTTTAAATCTTTTAAATATTTACTCTTCTAAACCATTCTCAATAAATTCCATGTTTTTAAAATGGTTTTAAGGATTTAATTAACATGAATTAAATGTTTTAAATTGTTAATTACTTTAAATAGTTTTAAAGTGGTATAGGACACGTTGATTCAAAACAATATTTTAAATTATTTCATTTATATGACTTTTAAATGATTTCATGAAAAAGTGATATTTCTCTTAATGATTTTTACTGATCATTTTCAACTATGTCAAAATCCTTTACGATATATTATTCTTAATCTAGGTCCATTTATTATGATACAAAACATTAATATTTTATTGATGGTTTTGTGATATGTTTGACTATGGATGGGTTATTTTTATACCTTTCATGGTTTATGGATAATGTTTTGACATTTTTTTATTGTTGTTTTAATATGAATTTTTAAGGTAGGTTTTAACCTTTTCATATGAGGAATGAATTGGACATAGTAAGTGACGGGTGGAGCCCGCTATAGCTCATTGAGGCTTCAGTAGCTCTCATGAGGCAAACTAGTGTCGTTGTCCAAGGCCTTGATGAAATATTATTTTTAGTCTTGGAATAGGGTGTTGACTATGTGGTTATGAAGTCTGAAATTATTCATTCCATCATTATGAAAGTGGATATTGATATTGCATGTGATTATTCAACTAGAATAATATCCATGTGAATAAGTAAATGGAATTATTTGATTTATCTTTGCTATATTATGATCATGTTTAAGTTTAAAAGGCTTTTGTTTTAGTCTTATATGTTGCCTTAAATATTTATTCTTATTTATGATTTTTTTGCTATATTGTAATCCTTACAAAGAATCTAAGATCAACCCTTTCTATGTTTTATTTTTTCCAAGATGTAAAGATGTATAATATGACTAACCTATAGAGACAGTCCAAGGGATATGAACATGGAGAATGAAGACAATTTTGTTGTTGTTTTATTCATTTTATAATGTATTGTTAAACTTATGAATGTATCAAGTACTTCCAAGGCTACTAAACTGATTGATCTTCAAGGATTTGATCCCTTGTGATCATGCCAATGTTATGTAATAATGCACGGACTCTGGGTAACTGGGGTTAGGTCATTACAAAATTAAACTTGTTTTCATAAAAAATAATAAACAAGTAATTATGTAAAAAAGATATATGGTAAATCCATGCAATCATTATAATTTTAAAAAAACATTCTCTACCTATTTTGTCGAAGAAGCCACAAAGTACCTCTTTAGAAATCGATTAAACGATTATAATAAAACTATTTTTTTAAAAGTAAAAATAGAGAAAAAATGAGTTTAAAAACTCTTATGGAATAGTAAAATAATTATAATTTAATTAGAAAACATGGATGTGGTAGAAAAATATTCCCCAGTGGATACTTAAACCTAATCATTCTAGAATAAAAATGAGTTTTTCAAATAAACCCCTACAAGTATCATATCATTGAAGTGATTGTCAATAAAATTAATTTATTATGTTTAATATATGTAAATAAACATTAAATAAGTGTAAATGAAATATAATATAATAAAAATTCTTTTCACACATTGTCATAGAATAACATAACAAATATTAATCAAATGAATGGAAATTGAGTGAAAAATTTCCTTACCTCAAGTATTTTCATTCATTGATCAGGTTAAAATGCCAAATATGATAAATATGAATTTATTATAATTTTTCTTATGGAACTATATCAACCCTTATCTTATTTATTCATAACATTCCATCATCTATTTGTTAACAATCTGTTATTAAAATTAATGTTTTTTGTTAAAACTACTTTTTTTCAAGAATGATTCGGTTCATCTGTTTGGGTCCATATATTTTTATTATGGTGTGATATTTAATAAATTTTTAATAATTTTATAAAACTCATATATAATAATTAAATTCAGATTTATAATAATTAAAAAATATATATTGAAAAATTAATTACACCGTCCATAGAGATGGTAGGTTATACAAATGCCTAAATACATTTTCCATTGTTCATATAATGGAATGAAATTAACATATTTAATAATATCTCTTTAAAGAGACATTTTTATGTTATATATATCATATATTTTCATAAAATTCATCCTTATTTTCATTCCTTTTAAATATAAGTGAGCATGAATCACATCATATCATAGGGATGGTTGTCTATATGTATGCACGAGTGATGTTATCATTTCATAAAATATTGGATGATTATAGTGGTTAAATAATATACTAATAATATATATATATATAATTATATTAGAAATATCATATATATAATCAATAATCCCAGAATAATACCCATTCATATAGGATAGTGATAAAAATATGAATTATATTGCTATGTGGAGACAACATGTCTTACATACAAATGAGTCACACTATCATTTATTATTTCAATGGAAAGAGGATGAATAATTGTGATTTAGTAATAATTTTTTTATCATATTTATGATATGAAAGATAATATTTTATTACCATAGTAATATATTTATAGGAATTTAGGAAGTGTAGAAAAAAATGTTCATTTATAATGACTACCTCTTCTTTAAAAAGTCTTGTTGGGATATCCTATATTGGGCTCTAGCGTTGGTATTTTGGGAAGACAATAATCTCTAGAATATGTATCTATAAATTTATAAGATAACATTGAAGTTAATGGCCATGATATAAGGGTGAATATATGGTAACGATATGAGGGAAGAGGAATCCTTTTATAATTCATTTGAGGAGAAATTTGTAAATTTCCAGAAATATTGAATTATAATAAATTCATTCTCATTCAAAATGAAACGAAATTTCCATGGAATCAAAGATAATATATGATAAGTCTTTAGTATCAATAACCAGTATAATGTTGACATTTTTCTAGTGTTATTATAATCCTCTTCATTTTGATTAACCCTTTGTTATCTTATATTAATTCCCAATATGGTAATAATTAATTTAATATTCAATGGTTGAAATTCTTTCATATAAAATTACAAATGTGTCCCAAAAAATGAAAAAATTTATATTTTCAACCTTATAACTATCAATTTGTATTTTTCATGATATTTATTATATTCATGTAATATAATAATATAATATTTTTAATAAATGTCACAAGTGTCAATTTTGACACTATTTATTGTGTTCAAATTAAGTAAATAAAAAATAATATATATTAATGAAATTTAATTTTATCAACCTATAATTTTCCATAATAATCATTGAAATTTTTAGATAACCAAAATGATTTCAAATTATTTTTATTTTAATATATTAAATAACATTTATTTGATTTTATCATTGTTTGAATAATTTTAGCATCATTGTTGTGTAAATATTTAAGGAATTAATTTTAGAACTATAAATTCAAAAAATAACATGGTATATATAAGGATTTTATATTTCAAATAATAATTATATTAAATATGATATTATGGATTACACCATATTAATAATGGTATAGTTATTAATCACATGAATCCCTTATAATTTACATTTCATTAAGTAAAATATTATAAACATCAAAATCACATCCAAGTGGCCCAAAAAGTCCAAAATAAATATATATCATGAAAATATATTTAAAACATTAAATCTATAAACATCATTCATAACCCACCCCTTTCTCCACATGGACACATAATATAAATTTAAGACAAATAAAATGATATTTTGTATATTTCACTGATTTAAATAAATTAAACTGATTTTCATGGGGATGATTCTATTAATGAATTAAATTCATATAATTATGTGTTAATGGACTTGTTATATATATCCCAAAAAATTTTCACTTGTTAGAGTCATCTAATAGTCCTAATCATTTTATTTTTAATATAATTTACAAAATTTACCTATTATTGTGATAATAAAATTTAGCATTGTTATAATTTATATTGGATAAAAAATAAAGGGGTATTATTTACTATATTAAGATCTTACGAATACAAATATTGATTATAACTTTAGAAATTCATAAAATAGTCGTTTCAAAATTTAATTTATAATAAAACAATTAACACCCAATGAAAAATAGTTTTTGAGACAAATCTCAGTTAAATACCATATTTTTAATATATTAACCAATAAAATCCATTTAAAAACATTAATTAGTTTATGTAAAATAAAATAGTTCTAATTAAAATATAAAACTAATATATAAAATAAATTGACCTTGTATGTATTCAAAAATATAATAAAAATTGATATTTTTTCAAGTCGTTGAAAATTCAATCATTTCTTAAAATTATCAGAATTACGCCATATAAGATTTCTCACTTGATGATTTTATAAATAAAATTAATTATATAAAATTAATTTTCTAAAATAATTATTTATTATTTATTTAATTATTTACATAAAAAAGTTATAAATATTAATTTTGGAGAAATTTTTTTGTTGAATAAAATAACTTTACTTAAAAGATACTATTACTTTACAAAGAATTAACTATTACATTTGAAATGATACTGAATAATATACATTTAATAAAACCCTTACAAATATTCATTCATTTCAATTTATTATCTATTTTATATTGGTCACATAATAATATTTAATTGTTCATTTAAGCTCGGTGTTGTATATCTCATACACTATCAAATATAGAATTTCCCATTAAATTTTTTGGATATTACATATAGTTAAAATATTTATCCATAATTTTAAATATAAGAGGAAATTTTAAAAATGGGAAATATATTGAACACAATAAATTTAATTTTTTTTAGGGAATTCTAATCTTCTAGTCTACTCCACCAACACTCTAATCTGTGAATTATGTGTGATTTTCACTATAACATCCCTTTTAATAGGTGATCCCTGCTAAGTAAAAGGAGTTTTCACTTGAATAAATGTTCCATGAGAATTTTACCAGGATATAAATTTACAATACATATCCAAAGTCTTACCACACATATTTACATTTATTGTAAAATATATAATGAATAAACATTAGAATGAATGTTTGAAACAAACAGTTGTTAGAAACAACTAACAGCAGAAAATGATATATCCTTAAAATATAATAATATTAATAGTATTTATCAAAATGACCTTAAGTTCAACTGATAAACCATTTAGCACATCGTGAGGGTTTTTTATATTTCTTATGTATAAACCCCTGTTTTTATCAGAATATTGTTATGTATGTCTGTCCTAACTATTCATCTCGACTACTCTCTTCCGTGAATATTTAATCTTTTCCTTTTTTATTCCCATTAAATTTTGAATGTAATAATTAGATAATTTTTTTTATTGAGTTAATAATTACATAAAAATCCGATATGATAGACCATTAATGGAATTCATTCATTCCATACAAATTTGGAATATTCTTTTGTAGTCTTATTATCAGATATCTTATTATTTACCACATTCCAATTATTGAAACACGAATCATTACAAAAATAAATATTTCCATAAATGAAAAATTAATTTTATAATATGTTTGGAAATATTTAAATTACAAGACAAGATAATACCAATGAAATCATGAAATTATTCCTAATAAAAATTATTTAAAAGATAATCTTTTTACAGACTTCTTCAATTAAAAAAAATACTTCTATTCATTAAAGTGTAAGATAAATTGAATTAAGTACTACATACAATAATTATATTATGAAAAACAAATTTTCTATTGAGGTAAGATACATAACATTCATAACTTCTTCTAATGTTTTTAAGATAATATTTTTAAAAAATCCTTTTCCTAGGATAAAATCTTCTAATAACATTATTCTCTTTGAAATTTTTTACTCTCATCAAATATTAACTGAATCATACTCTTTATAAGATAATATATAATGTAGTAAAATAAAATTATAAAATGGAGTTTTCTAATTCATAGTATATATAAGATAATATTTTATTCTCATTAGGGAAAAAACTTTTTTGTAAAATCAATGCTTCACAAATTTTAAGATAATCACTTATAGAATAAGGGTAAGTTGCATTATTTGGTTAAATTTAATCATAAAAAATTAAGATAAAACTCTTAGAATAAAAAATATGTATTTTTTAGATTGTCAAAACACATAAAAATGAGATATTTCTGAAGAACATAATTCTATAAAAAAAATAACCCACTTTGTGATTATGTCTAAACCCATTAAATTGAAAAGTAATAACAAAATAAATATCCCAAAACTGATTTTGTTTTGAAAAAAACATTTCAAACATGTATTCTTCCTTTTTACTCCCTCCCTTAGATATAAATCTCCACTTTTGAACTAAATTTCTATTTTAGATTTTGTATTCTCATTTTCATCTCCAAAAAATAACAGCTATAAAACATTTAAATTTTTTATGATTTTTTATCCCGCATTATTTGACATAAAAAAGAATAATATCAAATGAAAATAATCATTATTCCACATTAAAAATAGTAAATAGTTAATGACATAGATTATAAAAAAAACTGGAATCATGTTGGTTTAAAAAAAAAGAGTTATAGATATCATAATTGAAATAAGTATATTTAGGTAAACATTAATGGATAATAGTTACTAATAATAAGAAAATACTGACCATATTTATAAAAATATAAACAAATATAATGTTAATAGAGAAATATATCTTGTGAAAAATAAAAATGAATTACTTCTAAAAATATATTTCAAAATATTGAAAACAAAAAATTTAATATAAAAATTGGCACTAATATTCTAAAAATGAGAATGTAAGAATTCAAATGTATGTAAAATTCCATTCCAATATTTTACGGGTATCATTGATTTAATAATGTTTCAGTGATTTATAAACATCTCATCTATAAGGAAAATGTAATACAAATGGGAAAGGTGCATCAAATATATAATAAGAAATGATTTTTTATAGGTTGTTTTTTAAAATATTGATGTTGGGCTAAGGGTAAAGAAAATGAAAGAAGAGAAGCAGCTGTTATTTCTCTAAAAATATCACTCAACTTCTATAATGATGTTGCAAGTCCTTCTCTATCAATCTAAGCAATACGCTCATATGGGTATTAGGTGTTGACAACATCTTATTGAGCTCTAGACATGTCAATGCCAACTGTATATATAAAAGATAGTTTACAGAAAGGTTAAGGTATATGAAAATGGACAACTTCGCCAACTTTATATTTTTTCTTTTGATATAATATGAGTAGAATAAAAGAATTTTTTGAGCCTTTCGGAATATGAACCATTATGATCAGAGGTCATGGGAGACATCTCCGTCTCTTATAGAACTAGGTATTAACACAATTGTTGATCAATCTATCCATATGTGTCTTTAAATACAAATTTTTTTTTCTAAATCCATTCCATGTCATCTTTGATAAATTTGAAAATTCATTCTTACCATCCCATTTTGTCGCACAACTGATCACCAGCATCCTTAATGTTTTAAACAGAGTATATGAAATTTATATCAATATTTCAATTAAAACAATACATTTTCATTTTAATGACAGATGATGTTCCATAGACTAAGAAAATAAATCATCCACTTCTTCTTTATCAAGTTTTGATGATTCATGGTTCATAATACTCATAATATATTGATGTAAATATTCCAATTTCATTTATAATAATTCAATGTTATTGTCGTGGGATACAAAAATCTTGTATAATATTCTATTAATAATATTTAAAATCTTTTTAACTTGTGATTCCTATTGAAGAAATTTTGGAATATTTTCCTCTAACAAGTTGCTAACTAACGCTTTAGAATGATCAATTAGCACTAGATAATACTAAGGAAAAAATATATACTTTTTATTTCACCTATAAAATTACCTTGATGATATTTAATTTATTCCTTCTATAATAGGTAAAAATATATATATTCAATTATTTAATTAGTTGTGTCAATCTCCTCAGAAAATTCTTTGAGTCCTAAGAAAATATCCACAAGATTTGAGGTTTCAATATAAGGTTCTACAGAAATCTACTCAACCAAAAACTGAAATAAAATTATCACTTTTTTTCTCATATCATAAACTTAAATTATCATGTAGAGTCAAAATTTCATTCCAAGTCTCTAGAAACTAAACATTTAATGTTTCTATTTTTGAAATCATCTTCAAGTAGTTTTCTCTAATCATTTTTTCAAAAGTTTCTGACTCACCTATAATAATTTTTAACAGTGTATGCTATCCATGGATTATATAGGAAGTTTATTTATGAACGTAAATTATTTTCATGACATCCAAATATTGATTTATATCAGAATTGGTCCTATCATCTTGAGAATATTCTCTAGAAACTATACATACTTTTTCATTATCAATATTGTTTCTTTTCCCTCTTCCTATTCTCCTCCATCACCAATGATATTATGATTATTTTGTTCAACTGATTCTAGTATGATCCTTATATTATTCTCACTTGATAATGATATTTAGACTAAAGGAAAAGAACAAAACATAGTCAATATCTTTTTTTGAATAATTCCTACAAATCATTTGATTCCAGAGGCCAACTCTGGACTTATCGATAAAACTGAGATAACATCAAGTAATACTGAAGCAGGAGTAGGGTATTTACTATCTTCTAAAGAATTTTATCATCTATGATATAAAATAACTATAAAATATACTTTCTTCATCAAGGTTATCTTTGTCTAGAACATCTCATACATCAAATAATTTGATTTGCCTCTTGGTAAAAATGATAAACCTACATGAAATTCAACACCATAGGAAAAATCATTCTGAATGACTCCTCATAGTAAAATCATGGTCTATTACGATATCTTCTTCTGGACATATTGGAACCAAAATTATCAAATATGAATTATAATAAAAACTCATTCTTCTCAAAATAATTTCCATCATTTTTTTAATCCATGATAACTTTTGGTGGTATTACCATCCCAAAAAAAAAAAATTGTATGAAAAACTATTGTTATAATTTTTCCCAAGGGTAAGAAATTCATAGAGTTGTTTTTTATATTCTATATACACCTCATAACACAACCTGATAAATTAATAGGATTCATGATCATAAAAAATTTATAACGAAGTTTTTTCTTGAAATAAATAATTTTCATACTCTCTATTTCACTGAGCGATGGAGGATTGTATTAACATAATGAGGAATTTTCATTCATGTTCAAGATCATTCACTATATTCTTCTCAACATCTACAGAGATGGACAAATACTTCATGATCTAAACATGACTGACTTTGTATATGATGTGCAATATAGTGGTGATATTTATATAGAATGCATGAGGACACATAAACACTTCATCTATTATCGATGAGGTTTATGAGAAAAATTTATACTTTAGAATTATAGTGTTCAAGTAATCATCATCCCCAAAATAAAAATCTCTAGTATCCTAAAACACATGGACTTATTTTTCAAACCTAATTTTTTTTTATTTCATCAAAATAATATTCCTATTTCATTTTTTTGATAACCTTCATTAGCAACATATTCATCCCATTGGGCCTAGTGATTTCAATTTCTCAAACAATTTGTACTTTTCATGAATTTATTTTCATGTTGAATATTATTAAAGATACAGTATCAATTCCCTTATTTTTTTCCATTGATAAAATTATTTTAAATATTGGAGGGTTATGGTGGAATGGTTTTTATAGAAGAGAAAATGTGGGTTTTTGCGTACTTTTTGTTGTTTTGTTTATATGGCTGACACACATCCTTTCATATATTAGTAATCAAGTAGTCACACATTAATGCCCATGGTAATCATTAAAAAATATAGGAAATATTTCCTATTTTTATATTACTAATAATGAAAATATATAGGTCAATAATGTTAACAAAATAAAGTAAAAAAATTATTTACCCAAATAAGAATTTTTTTTATTTAAATGAATCTGTAAAAATTATCAAGTAAAAATAATCATAAATAATTATGATTAAATAAAATATAATTTATCAAAATGAAATGATTTATTAAAATTTTATGATAGGTTATTTCCTATGAAAACAAATTCTAATAGTATATCATTATTTGGTGCCTAATCTATTAAAAAATGATGTCTTAAATAAATTTTATTTATTCATAAATGGTTATTTGGATTTTTTAATATTGATAGAGCCAGTCTAATCAGATTTTTTTGGAAAAACATTAAAATAAAACCCATTAAGGTATGTTTATTCCAAAATACATTTAAAAATTACTTTCTACAGTAATATACTTTTCATCAATAGTTGACTATGTTGGAGATTGATGTTTCTTAATTGACCAAGATACAAAAGAATTCTCAAGAAAATGAGAGTTACCTTAGGTTAATTTCATATCTAATCTGTAATATTTAAAATCATCATCTTAATATATAGTTAAATTATTGCATAATTTTATAGAAATATAATAGAAAAATACACAGTCCCTATTAAATACCTTAAAATCATTTCACAGGTACTTGAATGGGCTAGGATATGTTTAGAGGGAAATATTCCACACAAAAATATTGAAAGCATAATTTATGGTATATTTGCAATATGATTTAGTAAACATCCAATTATTCATCAATACAACTTATTATTAATAGTTTTTATAGTCTCATCCAGATCAAGTTTAATGTTAAATATCATAATAGTTGAATAGTTCATATTATATAAAAAATAATAATTTTTTAAATAAATCAAGTATGAAATTTCAATAGTTTAAAACATTTATAAAATATTTATGAAAAAATTGAAATATTATAAAATAGATAAACTTACCCATCAAAATCTTTTAAAATTCATTTTCTATAATATTTGAAAAATAATTACATAATTTCTGATTTCTTGGTCTAAAAATAAAAACATCAACATATATTTTTACCAACCAAATTTCTGATGATGACGTTTTCTTAAATAACATAGTATCCTACATTCCTACTATAAACCCATTTGATATGATAAAAGCACTCAATTACCCATACCATTATCCTAATATCAATTTAAATCCTTATAAAGAATTTTTTTTGTTGAAAAATAGAATTTTTAAAGTGAGGGTCATAAAAAACAATTGCTTTTTTTACATAAAAATCTACCATTAAGAATAAATTTGAAATAATTTATTAAAAAACTAGATGATATATTTTAAAATTAAAATATAATCCATATTATGGAACAATCCAAATCACTTTTAATTTAGGTATAGGAGTGATAGTTTTTTCCTGGTCTATCCCTTCTCCCTAATTATATCCTGTCCCAACTAATATTGATTTACTTATAGTTATTATAATATGATTATATTTTTTATTCATTAATACTAATTTTGTCATAAGTACATGTTAATCATAGGTTATTTTAACTAATTCCCAACATTTCTTCATTTTTTACTAATTTAACTCTTCTTTTATAGTTGAGAACCAATAGTCATCTGATAAGGATTATTATACATGTATATTTTATATCTTGGATAAAAATGAATAGAATTATTCTAGGATTGCTACATTTCTTATAGTTCTAACTCATTTATCTAGGATTCCAATAACTATATCTAGGGGATGGTATTTAACATATGTAGTTAATCTATGCACCACAATATTTTCTTTACCAGTGTCATACCTTACTTGATTGGGTTTTTGATAATCATGTTGAGAATTATCATCCACCTTATTGTTAAACAGGGTACAAGTATCACATACATTATTAAATCACTTAGATCACTAGTCTGAGTCAATTTATGATCAGAAGGATTTCATTCATTAAAATTCATATGATTTGATTCTTCAACAATCCTTTAACTTTTGATGACAAAAATATTGGATTTTGAAGTAGTATAGTATCCTAGAAATATTCTATAACAAATATTGGAATAAATTTACCATGATTATCCTTGGTGATCAAGATACATACCTTGAATGCAATTACATTGAAGTATCATAAATTTTTTAAAATAATTTCATAACATAGTGGGTTGTTTCTTTAAGAAAGAACTTATTACAACTGTTTTAATGACATAACACAATACATTGATAGCCTAATCTCAGTAATTATGGGGAGAGTTATGTTCACATCATATATTCCTAGAATTGTTTTCAATGTTCTATTCCAACATTCAATAACACCCTTCTATTGAGGTGTCATGGAGGGAATAGAATGTTTTTTTAATTTCATTATTTGAGAAATATGAATTGAATTCAAGATTATCAAATTTAACTCTATGGTCACCACTCAAAGTCACAATTTTAGAATAATTTTATTTTTTTCACAATCTTAATGAAATTAATGAATGTAGAAGAGGGATAAATCTTCTGTCATAAATAAGAAACCCATGTAAATCATTAAAAATAATCCACAAATACATTAACACTCCATTTACCAGTGATAATTTCATTCCATGTATGATCTAATAGATCCATAAGGATATGCTCAAGACTTCTAGATATAAAAAACTATTCAAAAGGATTTAAATATTTCCTTTATTGCTTCCCCATTTGAAATACATCACATAGATTCTTGTTGTACAATTCGCCAAAAATCCAGTAAGAAATAAGATGTTTCCTACAAAAATATTTTAGTATATATTACATTTCCAAATCCATGATTCATCAATTTAAGAATTCAAGAAATTTACATTTTTGATACATAAATAATTGATTCTCAGTCTATAGATATCATTTTCAAGGGGATTTGTATTTGAGAGACATAATTTTGAAAAATTAAAATGCACTATTATTAAATATTATGAATAACCATCATCACAATTAGGGGTGATACTTATTATGTTGTGATTAAAACCCTTAACAAAAATATCTTCTTTAATGTTTATTTATTGAGTATTTCCAATAGATCTATTTCCAAAAAAACATGTCATATTATTCTTATAAGTGAAAAAGCCACTATAATTCTTGGATAATTAATGAAATTTTTGTAAATCTCCCCTAATTTGTCCTAAATAACCACTATCCATAATCCTTTCTTCATTGTTGTTAATTTGTCTTGTTATCTACAATGAAATTCACATAGCTAAATTATTTGGAACCAATAAACCTTTGGGTATAAAAATGTTACATATAAGAGGCTAAGGGAACCAAATTTATTTTTCTCATAATAAATAGAAAATTGTTTTGGGAAATATTTTGTAAAATAATAATTTTTATTTACAATAATTTATGGACTTCTTAGATTATAGATGTTATAATATTTTCATAATTACCCAAAAAGTAAAAGGTTAACATTAGAATGATTTGTGGTTTTATAACTATTCCCAAAATAGTTTTTATAATATTTGACCCTTTCACATTGAATTTTTATTATAATTTTTTCTTTCATAAGATAATTTTCAATAAAAATTTATTCAGATAATCATATCCTTTTTGAAAAACACATGAAATATCTCTAAAAATTTAAACATCGGGTAAGTTCTCTATTTTATTTTCTTTTTATGTATAAGAGGAAGTGTACATTTCCAATTTGTTCATAAAATTGGATTATTTTTATTTATATATTCCTCTCCATTAATGCTTTTATTATTAAAGTTTTTTATAGATTTGTTTCTTTAATATTTCATACATTGTTTCCAACATGATACAATATTCATTTAATTCTTCATATGATAAATTTTAATTAATTAATTAATTCTCAAGCATAGAATAATTAAAATAATATACCTATTCTATATTTTCCATAAAAATATGCTAGAATTTTGAAATAAAATATTCATCTTCTAATTCTGAAAATGTGCACATGGATGAATCATTAAAATCAATATAGATGTCCTTCATAGCTTTATTAGTATTTTTTTATAACCGTCTTTCTAGAAGTATTTTATTCTTTCATTTTATCATCCTTACTCAATGGAAAATCCAGAATAATGTGTCCATGATTAATTCCCACATAGAATATTATTTCTTTAGAGCTGTCACTATGGTTCATATACATATTGAGTGGCCTTTTTAATCCTCTCCTCTTGTTAATTAATTTTTTGAACTTCCCAAAATAATATGAATGTTTATAATTTAATCTAGAATTTCTTGTTGAGACTTATTTTTTCTTTTATTTCATAGATCTGATTTTTTTATTCTACCATCTTTATAGGTATAAACATTAAGAGAATAAGTTTTCCCTTATAACTATAGGTTCTCTTACATATTCTTCTTTTTTAGATTCATACAACCTAAGAGTTCTGATGATATTTTTTATTTTAATATTCTTGACCTCAATAAATTGTCTAATGGGATATAATATCCCACTCTCAAAAAATGGTAATACTCTTTCAACATCTAATTATTTCTCAAGCACATTAATTGATGTTTCTAGAACAAAATATTACTATAAAATATTAATAATTTATCCATTCAATTGAGTAATATGTTTTGCTTCATCCATTTTAATATCATTAACATAAGTTTGGATGTATCATATCTAATAGAATTTACATTTTGAGTACCTTCATATGAAATTTATAAGGTTTCCCATATTTCATTATATGTTTAACATTGAGAAACCCCATTGTTTTCTTATAATATTATTACATGGATTATAACGTTCATAAAATTGGAGTTCGGATTGAAGATTTATTTATCTGAAACATCCCTTATTTATATTTTGGTCTTAGAATCTTATTAAGGATTTAATACATTGACATAAACATTGAATTGATGATTCTTCATAAATATGGACATGTGACCCTTCCAGTAATCATAATATTCACCAATAAAGTATGATCTCTAACTATTGAAAACCTTATCGATTATCATCCGTAGAATCTATTTTAATAGAATAGATATTTGAAATTGAATATTGTATAATTGTGTCCTCAATATTCATGAATATATTATACCCATTTTTGTACCAGAGATTCGATAACTGAAAAAAAGGTGATTGAATAGATTTACAAAAAATAATTATAGAAAACCTCCATTTTTAGTTATGATAGTTCCAATAATTTTTACATTATGAAATGGAATCTTAAATAAAAATAGATAATGAAAATACATCTAATGCCTGAGATTTATATAATTTTTGGTATCAAAAGCCTCCGTCAACTCTAGTGAAACTAAAATATATAATTTTGGTGATTTTAACTATAAAATATCTTTTATTAAGCACTACCAACTATTTACAAGTAATATTCCCATTATAAAATGTTTCAAGGCCCTTCAACTAGCATCTCCTATTTTAAGACCTATTCATTCTCTAGCACACATTCATATAATGAGTGTAAAAAAGAGAATGAATACAATTCTTAAGGAATGATTACATCACACAATTGCATAAAGTAACTGATAGTAGTAGAATATATGTCCTGTGAATATGTAACTCTTCAATGTGTATCTGAAAATGATCCTTAGTTAAACTAATAAACTTGTAATCGAATAAATATCATTTATGTTTGATATTTCCAATGTATATATAAATTTTTTTCATAATATTAGTATATACATGAGGTATAACCATTCTTCTGGACTATTATCTTCTATGAAGTGACTAAATCATCCTTCTAAATACTATCATTAAGTATATGCTTAATAATTATGTAATTATGTTCCTAATTTTGATAATCTATTGAAAATATTGATATGATAAGCCATTAATGGAATTCATCCATTCCATCCATATGTGGAAAAATATTATTATGATGCACTATTATATATCATCTTCTTTGGATATTTCCACTCTCAGAAACATGAAACTTTGTACAAATTATTCTTTACTTGAATAGACAATCACTTCTCTTAAACAATCAAAACACATGAAATGACTTAATAATAGATTGGAAAAGAAATCATGAAAGTCTTAATAATAGGTAATTATTCAAAAGATATTCAAATGGAAGTATTTTTCTTCATAAGATAATCCTCTATGAGACATCGTAATATGAAATAGATCTTTGTATTATTTAAGGTGTAAAATAAAATGATATCAATACTGTGTAAGATAATTCTTCAATGTAAGATTAATATGTATCTGAGGTGAGATAATATGATTTCATAACATCTTCTAATTTTCATAAGATAATATTTTGTGAATATATTTCTCATAACCTAAATCATTATCGTAACTTCATCCTATTTGAAATATCTAGCTCTGAAAAAATAATGGCACATTCATACTCTTTATTTGATAATATCTTACATAGTAAGATAAAATTTGATTAGATAGACTATTATTTCTGTGTAGATGGAAGAAAATATTTTTTTTATTTAGATAAAATAACATAATTTAAAATGATAACATTATAATAAACTAGATAATACAATATATAATCATTATAAGATAAATACTTTGGTAAATTTAATCTAAAACACATAATACAAACCCATCAGATTAAATATAAGGATAATGTGAATCATGAAAATACTACAATTTTGAGATAAGTTGGAATAAAATAAATAATTACAAAATACATGTTATTTAAATTAAATACTAATGATTGTTGAAACATGATCTAATATTTACTATTCATTGATTGCATCCATTAAAATGTTAAAATATTTTTCATGTGTGTTTACAGCTAAATGTTTTCATGAATGATGTAATTAATTTTTTAATATTTATAATTTATGGCAGACTATAAATATATATATATAGTGAATATATATGAAATTAATATAGTTATTAATAGTCTATAGGTGACGCAACCAGAATAAATTTAAAAGGAGTGGATGTAATGAACCAAAACTCTCAAGAGAAATAAAATAGTTAATACCCTGAAATAAGGATTTTAAAAATAAATTATTGATAAATATATGTAAAAATTTCATAAGAGAATAATTTATGATATTATAAGAATTTAAATTATAATGGTATATAATTATAAAGAATTATAAATTATTATATTGGATATTAGAGTAAAATTGATGAATATAGAACATGAGGTAAGAGATTTTTATCTCACTTTTGTTCCTATGAGACAAATGCCATATTCAATGTTTGTTTAATTTATGTAGTGTATATACATACCATAAATGTATTTTATTATTATAAATTATTAGATTATGGTGAAATTTATATACATTAATGGATCTATCTCTAATGGTTCTTCTAATCCAAAAGATAAAAAAGTAATAAATTATTTTTCTGAATATCTCATTTTTTATCAGGATTTCAATGGATTATGACTCCTATAATAAAATCTATTAATTAAAATCTGAATATTCTAAAAAAATTTACTGTCATCTATTCAGTATTATAGAATACATGTTTTAGATTTATTTTCATATTTTTAATATCAAAATATATCAAAATAATGTTTTTGTGAAAAATATACATTATTTATTTATCTGATTAAAAATATGTTCTCTTTTATGTCCTTGTTTTCTTAAATATGTATTAAAGAATATTCATCTAAAAAAATTATCTTTTAATTTTTTTACCCATGTTTTAATTTTTTCAAAATCGTTTAAGAGGAATCTTATTTTTTTCCAATAGGGTACTTTTTGACTTTTTACTAAAAATGTGAATGAATTATTTGTTTTAACATTAATTGCATGAATTAAATTTCCACCAGCAATAACACTCAATGAGTTGAGGATTCCCTTATATGTTTCCAAGGTTATTTTGAAAGAAAAATTATTTTTGATGATGTTATTTGAATTTTTAGTTTTAAAAAGGTGGTTTTTATTGTGTGAAGGTAATTTTCCTCAATAATGTTTTATTGGTCATTTAATTGTATTTATACTCATCAATGACAACAAATATTTAATATAATTATGAACTATATGGGATATTATCCTTGGATACCATCTATTTTTTTATATAAATGGTTTATGTTTATTATGATAGGGTGTTTATGAAACTTGATTCTTCTCTCTAGTTTATTTCATATAAAATGTATGTCAAAACCATTTATATATCGTAAATTATAATACGATGAATGTTTTTTGAAAATGGGGCACATATATTTATGGTTTTCAATATGTGATGGGTGAGAAAGAATTATATATCACTATAATTCATTGTGTAAAGTATTATATATGATGAAATAATTATGGGATTCAAGTTGATGTCCTGGATCCACTATAGGACAAAAGTCAATGTTCATGATTCACTTTGGGATGTATATGATTATTCTATATCCATTATGATATTGGAAAGAGGTAGGGATTCCAATTAAGCTATATTTTTATAGTATCAATAGGTAAATGTGAAATATTTAATGGTTTATTTCAATATAACGGCGAAACAATTTTATGAAATTAACATGTAGTTCATAATGTATTTATGATGATTTCTCATTCTTATGATTCATGCCTTTTTAAATGTTAAATTTTTATTCCATGACTCATGTTTATAGTATTTTATTGATTAGGTATAAACATGGTATGTTTTAATCATAACATCATAAACTTATTCTTATCTCATGATTTTATATGATCATTGATTAATACCTTGAATGGTACCCTTAAAAGGTATTCGTGATCATTATTTCTTATGTGTCCATTCACCTAGTTATGAACAATGGTTTTAAGTAGGTTATGTATATAAAGAGTATTAAATTTGTAGATATTTGTTTGATATTTTGAAGATATTTACTTCAATAAAATATTTCTTATCATATCTGCAATGAAAGTAAACATATAAAATTGTCATTATTATATTAGTGAAATATATTGAATATTCATATAAAAAGATAATATATATATATATATATAAATGAATATGTGAAAATTATTTTCCCATTAAATACATATTATGGTAAACTCCAATAAAATTCATATGATATATCCATTGTGGGTTCAAAAATATCGACCACCAATATAATTGTCTTTTTCATAGAACCCCTCAACATGTTATAGCCAACAATAGTCCACAACATATCAGCTAAAAAATCATTCAAAATCTCTAAAACCCCTTACTGTGTGACCTATAACACTAAAAATAGATGCACACCATCAACAATCTGCATAAATAAATGAAATTTAAAACATTAAACAACTTGTAATTTGGGGAATATTTTAAATTCATTGGGTATGGGATTATTATCCCTCAGAAGCATAAATATTGGACCTAGACAAAAAACATCATTCAATATGACCAGGAATCTGATTCCCACAACTACGTATTCTCATATATTGGCCTATGAATAATGAAAACGTATACTCAAAAAATTGTTTCCCTATAATGTGTAATTTAATTATTGTATATAATCAACATAGAAATTTTATCCAAAGGCAAATCAACCTCTGATCCATTACTATATTTATCTATTACATGAATAGGATCTAACTCCTAATTTTGATGTTGATGCACATAAAACACATCGTGCATACCTTAATATCATGTAGAATGACACTATTGGTATTCTTTTTTCCAAATTAATTTCATAATATCAAAATGAAAAATTTATCAGGGAACACGATACCCATGCTTCTGTAAATACGAATTCACCAACTAATGATATAACAGCTGTAATACCCTTTCATCAATAAAAACTTCTTAGTCACACAATTTTGATCAGTATAAAGCATTCTTTTCTCTATGTTTTCATAAAATACTTCTGAATCAGGTATTTCCACTAAGTGGTTTCATACACCAATCACATTCTAATCATTTCTGAATCACCTACTTCAAACAAATACAACATTTTTAGAAATAGTATTCATAAAATATCCTCAATGGGTTTCATATAGCTCGAATATTTTATGATATTTTCATATAGAAACTCTACTGATTCATGAGATCCGTCCCATTATCAATTAAAATAAATCATGCACATTCTGTAAATATCCACCCAATTTCAGATTACTCTCTTAGACAACACAATAATCTATGGGAGATATTTCATACATATCCTTCACATAGGCACTATAGATTTATGTTTTCACATCCAAAATATCAATAAAAATTTGTATACCAATATGAATATATGAATGAGAATAAACCATAATTATATGATATATATTATAGATATAACCCATCCAACTCATCTACGAATTGATTTTTATGAATGGAAATGAAATGAATGAAATTCATCATCGGGTCAACTACTACCCATGAAAGCATACATGTTTTTCAGGTCTTGGGTAGTTGCATAAATATGTTCATGGTCACATCATCCAACTTTTACACTATAACTATAATCATATATAGTAAACCACAAATTCACTGGTGGGTATCATTTATACCATTAAATGTAAGCCAGTGAGAGATGAACTATTACACACCTTGATTTGGCAATATATTTCGATTAAAATAATCAATGTATTAATAGACTGTTTTTACACATAATACTAAACTAAAACAATTCATCTCATATTATATGAATATTATTAATAATTTTAATGAAATAATAAAATTAGTTAAATAATAATATTGGAAAAAATTATAAATGCTAACCAAATAGTATTTAGAACACCGAAATTTTTAAATTGAATTTTTTGAATAAACATTTTCATTTATAACATATTATTAGTTATAAGATTAATTTATGAATTTTATAATTTTAATTATAATAAAAATATTAATTTTTTTATTAATAACTTAAATTTATGCATAAGAATAATTTTTATATTTTTCAAAAATAAGTGATTTTTCTGTGAATAGAATAAATATTTATTTTTTAAATACTCTTACATTTATTTAATTATAAATACCCATGAAGGAATTTAAATTTTAAGAAAAATTATCATAATAAAAATATATATCTATGAATTAAAATAATTTTTTTACAAATACTATATTGAATTTATAGAACCCATGTTGAAAATTTGGTTAAAAAAAGTAATATTTTAATATTCTAAAACATATTTTGGGTTTTTCAATTTAATTAAGTATCCAAAAAAATGAATTGACCATGGATTATTTTTTAAGATACATAAATATAATATAATAAATTGAACCATGTAACTTAATATAAATCAAAATAATTTTCACTTTTATCATAAACAATATTTTTTTCTTATAATACACTTTTTCTATAAATGGGTTTTACACCTTAAAAAATGTTAAAAATAATTTTTCAAAATAATAGATTTCTGATGAAATGGATTTAAAATATTTAATAATTAGATACAAATTATTTAATATTTCAATTTTATTAATTAGTGAGAAATAAATTACATTTGTAAAAATCAGATATTGCACTAAAGATAAACATTGGTAAAAGAGAAAAAAATTATTAAAAATCACCGAAAACATGGCTAAAACATGTCTAAAATGAATTATTAATGAGTTATTGATCTTTCCTCTTTTCCCACTCGATTATCTTCCATTCATACATCCTTCTTACCCTTTAATATTAATTTTTTCTTTTTATTGTTTATAAAAATTATATTTCTGCCGCATATAAAAGGTGATCACCTCCAACTCATTTATCAACTCTTTTCAACGCCTTATATCAACCAAAAATATTCTCAATTATCATATAAACTCTTTCCTCACATATTATGAAATTTTTTTTATACAAAATAACATGAAAATGTATATTTTTGTCATACTCAATTCAGAACCCCCAAATAGAGAGGTGGTGTTCTAAACTGATCCCTTTTAAATTGTTTTTTCTTATATCCTATAATAAATATTATGTCCATGAAATTATGATAACATTATAAATAATTATATTTTTAAATGATATTATAATAATGGAAGATAAATTATTTTAATATCTCCATAACCATTTAATAAATAATGATGGTTTCATGTGTATATTATAAAATATTACCTCTTTGAATGTCATATTCAATTTTTCTTAAACTACATATATGTATGGTTTAAATGTGTCATTAAATAAAATAATATATTATTTATAAATTAATATAGATTATAAAATTATTTATTATTTTATTTTATATAACCTTCCTATTTTATAAAAAATGATACATTCATGTGTGTGCACTAATGGACAACCTCCCCTATTGAATCTTGTATTTTGTTTTCCATTAACACAATAATATAACTAATTTAAAGATGTATTTCATGTAAAAAAAGTGATACATTTGATATGATTTATATTCGTGAAAAATAGTATAGGAGATTATATCTTTGATATTAACAATAAATTATACCAGTAAACTTGACCACCTAAAACTAACATATTGAGACACCATTCTTAATTTGAATCCATTTTTGAAAAACCACATAGATCTGTATAATAATTTTTAATTCAAAAATAAAAATTATAATCTTATAATTTTATTAATTTTATGAATTTTTTTTGTCCACATTTGTCGTTATTCAATATAAAATGTAAGGTTCATGGAAATCGACTAAATAACCTCCAGCAAAATCAATTTGTGAACACTATTTAACAAATATATAAAATTTGACAATAAAGAGAACATAGAAAATTTAAGATAAATTGAAAAGGTGGTTATAAAAGTATTTACTAAATATAATATTATTATTTTGGATATTAGGGTCACATAGATAACGTTTTAGGAACTAAGGTTTTAGTTTTTACAAAAAACATTTTTCTCAATTAATATATAATGTATATTCAATAATTGTTTAATTATTTTGGTTTATATACTGAAAAGGGATTTATATAAAATTATTTTTTTAATAGAGACTATTTTATTAAAAAAAATCCACATGTTATTCCTTTCACATCGTTTCAGTTGGAAGGATAATGAAGATGAATGGGTTTCTAAAAATGAAATTCTCATTTGTTGGGTTAAGATTCATATTCTGGATCACATTTCATACAATTTGAGTAAACTATACTCTTTGAGTGTATTATATGATATTTTCTTGGATATCCATTTCTTCCATTTAAAACTACTTACTAAATATCTCTTTTTTAAAGAATTTTGAAATCTGTAATACAATTATTTGACTGAAACTTCCATTCAATAAGTTAAAATATTATTTCTTGAGAATCATTCTTATATTTATTATTAAATCAAGTATTTATAATTTACATTGATTTTTTATTATTCATATAATTTTATATATTTTTTTTAAATCATATTCTTTCCCATTATATTTTTTTTTTAAAAAGTGATTCATTTTAAATTAAAAATATCACATATTTTAGTGAATTTCCCTCATTTTCAACGTTCATTTTTTAAAATATCAAAAAAATCATTTTACACATGTGAAATTCATATTATTCATTACCACTCTTTAAATTAATGTTTCACTACCACGATTTATGATCCGGGTTTTACTTAATCACATTTAAAAATATTAAAATGGTTTCCCAAAATTTCGGAATAAATTGTTTTGTCTTCCACTACACTCTCATTTTTAATAACCATAACGTTTGTAATCATGGAAATATTATTGATGATTTTTTAAAAGATAAATTTTTCTAATGTTCTCACATCACCTTTTGTAAAATGGAATGAATTTAATATGTAAAATATTCTTTTAAAAAATTTAAAAATGTTTTCAAAAATTCTTTATTAATATTAACTACAATTTTGATTTTTATCTTTTTAAAGGTTAATTTATAAGTAAAATATTTCTATGTATTAAATTTTTTGGGTGATTAAATTTTTAGTTTAAACCATTTACCTTCACTAAGATAATAGTTTGATACAATATGGATATGTTTCGAAACTCAAATTCTCTTTCCAATGGATCTTTATGAGGTGGTGAATGATTATTTTCATGTAGTGCACATATGAATTCATGATTGGTGTTTGGGGCCTTATACCAGAATCCAATAAATTGGTAATTTTTAAAAATTGTAAAAGATAATAATGTCGTGTGTGGACATAATCATGTTAATCATTATTCAAATGATTGTTTGTAGACATTGTTAAGTTTTTATTTTGTTCACATGATTTTACACGGAAATGATCAGGTAAATATTTTTACCAATGATTTTCATGAACATGACCTAGTATGGATTTGTTACCATTATTTTTTGTGGATATGATGATTATATTCTTCAATGATATGTGTGTTTATGTACATGATATAATATAGCATAGTTCAAAATATTTTTTGTATTATCTTTTTTTAATTATAATCAAGATTATTTTTAGTGCTCCATTCATAACGTGGCATAAATATAAATTTTAACCCATGATTGGGATAATACATCAAAAATAAATTATTTATAAAGGAAAAAATGTTTAATGACTTGGAAATTAATTACATAGTCAATATATTTTATTACACTTACAAAATATTTCACATAATCAGGTTTTTATAGACCCTTTAAGGACACCTCACATATTAAAATCATATTCATTACCTAAGTGTTTAAATCCTAAGAATATGGTGACCTAAAATTATTAGTAATGGAAAGATTATAATAACACAGAAACCATAATGGAAAAAATAATGTCATAAAAAATGATCAAATGAACTTAGATAATAATTATAAAACATGTAATACTAAAATAAGAACATAAATTTTTGATAATTATGTTCTAAAATATATGAATTGGCTCATAACAAATATCATTAGCCATATAACATGGGATAATGATATAATTCTTTATAATACCATATAAATAAGTCATAATTGTAAAAACATGGAACTTTTGGAAATAAAATGAAATATTGAAAATGCTTCATAATAAGTTGAAAAAATTTGGAAATGTTTCCATACCATGAACATAATAAATCTTATGATGGATAACTCATAATTAATATTACCATGTGATAAAAATCATTATATCAATGCCCAAAAATGTGAGTTAACACAACATATACATACACATGTGAACAAAGTCATCATGACCATGCATGACTATATCATGAGCTATAAATTTAAAAAAATATCATTTTAGGGTGATATTATACCCCACATTCCATAAATCATATACATGTTTTGAACATTAAATGAATCATACTTATATAATAAATAACACATGAAAATGGAATTTTTTCTTAAACATATCGCATAAAATTATCTTAAGATATTATAGAATATCAAAATATCATTTCCATAATTAGTAATATCATATTTAAAAATATGTGGTGATTCAAAAATCACTTCATGAATAATAAATATTGTATGGTAAATGGATGGGAAAATAAATATTTTTTGGAAATCCTTTTAAACATTTATGTATAATTTTATTCAAAAAAATTTCCTTGAAGGAAAATATATGACCTTTGAAGACTTTAATATAAAGACTTCCAACTAAAATATCCATACAATGATTAATATTTTATAAAATATTGGATATAAAAAACTATAAAAACTCATAAATTTAAATTAATTTAAAATATTTGATACATGAAATGGTTATAATATTTTAAAAAATGGGAATTGAACATAAATTGAAAAATTTTAGCTCCACAAGATTCGTTAATATTAAAGTATCAAAAAAGATATATTGTTTTCAAATATTTGATGTGAAAATACATTGAAAACATTTAATTTTATAAACAATGAATAATTGAGATAATACGAATAAAACATATATCTTATCATAAGAATAAATGGACTGTATAATACAAAAATTTATTTTGAATCGATGGAAAAGTTTTTTACATTTTAAAATAACCTTTTTTGAACCCATGTCATTAAAAATATGAGGAAGAAATTCTTTTAAAATGGAAATTAGTTAAAATAAATATACCTTGAGATATTTTTTTTTCCAATATGGAAAGGTGAATATTGGTGGGATGTAAAAGCATTGACATGGAAGAAAATTCTTTTAACAAAAAAGGGAGTTATTATTAACAAAAATCCATTTAAATGAAAGGTTATAATCATAGAATAAGAATAAATTATTGTGAAACATGATTTTATCTAGAAAATAAGATGTAAAAACATAATATCCACATAATTATATATAATATATTAACCATGAAAGATAATAGACAATGAATAGTGATTATAACCTAATAAATAAAATTGAGCCATGAAATCCACATATTGCATTAATAGTTTTTGAACCAAATTCTATTAGAATACTGAAAATATAATTGTTATATAAATATCAGATATTTAATCATTTATTATATCAAAATAAATTCTTTGGATATATATATAATATATAAATATGAAATTTTTCCACATAACAAAATATACATAAATAAATATAATTTAATAATAAGAACCCCCATGGATTAAGACACATTATAATAAAAACCACTTAAGTAAGATATATATTTAAATTGAAGTAAAAAAATTTATATAATTCATCATATTATATATCAAAAATGTAGTACAAACACCTTTGAAATGAAAACTGGTGAAAAAAATGTGTCTCAAAGCAAAATTTTTAGGAGGAAACCCTGACCATGTTTTCTTACATAGTTGTTCATAATCGATTAAAGTATTCAAAAAATACCTAATATGTTATACAATTTCCGAATGTTAATGTTTAATTATATTTATTATAATAATTTATGAAGAGTAAATAAAATATTTATATTATATTCTAACCAATGGGTGTTAATAACTTTAATTATCTTCTGTATTTTTAATAGATTTTATTTCATTAACCATTATTTGATACCAAGTTCTTAATTTATTTATAATTCCATATTCAAATATATATAAATTATATTGATTTAAATTTTTATTACCTTGGTCACGTTAGGATAAATGTGTTCATCATATCGCCTAATTTTAGTATTTTTGGTGGTCAATAATGATTTATTAATAATAAATTGGGTTCCTTAAATAAATTTTATAAAATAATAAAATTGTATTTATTTTATTTTCAACCTATAATAATATCAAATTTTTTTTTTCATAGTTATCAATGATGGTATTTTAAATCATTTTTCACATTGGTGGTTAAACTGTCCAAGACATGAACATACATTAACATGACTGGAGAATATAGTTAAAGATGTATTTATTTTAAAATAATATCATTATAATAGTATATAAATTGTATTATTTTTATTTTTATTTTTATTTTAATATTTTTATTAACATTTAATGATTTTTTAATAAATAATTAATGATTATATGAAAAATGAAAAATGTTTCTTCTTGGAGGCGGTAGTACGCATAGACGAATGATTGATATACTATGTTTTTATATGTGAATGGGAATTAATAAATAATATTTTTACCATTACTATTAAAAAATATTAGTATAATAATTATGATGAAGTCAAAATATTATTATGGTGGTATGGTATTAGTAATATTAATATTAGAAAAACATAATTATGAAGGAGGTTATACATATATTGGATACTTCATCATTCCAAGGAAGTCCCATTGGAATTGAACTAACCTTACTAATTATGAGTGTCTGGGGGATTATAGTAGTGGAATAAGGCACCATTTAGAGTATAATGAAAAAATTAATTGATAAATTCAAATGTGATGTATATATTTGAAGAGTGGAACTGGCACCCTTTAAAATAGATAGAAAGGGGCACTTTTAGAAATAATCATTATTTTTCAATATCTATGTCAATGAATTCATGGTTCAATGTAACAATAATTAAAATAAAATTAGTTTGTTTTGTACGGTTGGGTCCAAAAATTCACAACCAAGTGATTCTTAACATTTTTTAAACATTTTATAAAATAATTACTCTAAAATTATAATTTTTATATTTTTTTGGTTTTTTCTAAGGTAATTAATTTTAACAAAGCTAATATAAATTTAAACAGTAAAAAATAAGTATTTTTAGATAATTTAAACCTTTTTATTATAAAAATTAAATATAATTTCTCAAATAATAATTTTAAATTGGTGGGAAATAATATTTATATAGCCGTATGTAACACACAAACACCAATTTATTAAAAAAATTAATTTTAAGAAAAAATGATTAAATTAATATAAATTTATAAAATGTTTAATTACAAATAGTTTAACAAAATATTTATCATTAAACTATAATTTATTTCATGATTAATACTTAAGACATATTAATTCATCATGGTATAAAAAATTAACCAAAAATGAAGAAAAATGGTTTACATTAACTGCCACATCAATTTTAGAAATATTGATCATGGGATTATAAATTCAACATATAATTTTGAAATGATTTATTTGAATTTATAATGTATAATTTTATATGAAAGGGAATAAAAATATTATATGTATTCATATAATAAAATAATTTATGAAATGTGACACCAATAAAAAAATTTGTTTCATATCAATTCTGTAGAAAATTATATATTCATGAAAATTCCTAAAAAATCACATTCATATAATTTAAAAAATATAATTTCATATTTTCTGTTATTTTATTCATATTTATAACATAAAATATATAATTTTTTTATAATTAATAAAAAATAATATATTGAAAATTTATTTATATATAAAAGAGGACATATGATATATTAACTATAACTAATTATTCTAGTTATAATATAGAATTATATAATTTAAGAAATTTTTAAGTAATTTTTAAAAATAATTTACCTTTTCATGAAAGAATATTTTTTTAAAAAAATAAATTAATCAATAAATATAAATGAGTATAAAAATTCATGATATATCAATATAAATATTTTTTTACATTTTGATAAAATCCAAATTATTTATTTTTTATGATCTCTATGTAAGACATAAAAATTAATTCTATTTTGTTTATTGTTTTGTGTTTTTTCTAGATCAATATTGGATCTAGTGGAAATATCCATGAAAATGAAATTCTCCAGAATACAGTTTTTCTCGAACAATAATTTCCGGGGTTTGGATTAGTCTTGGTTAATGGAAACACTAGTAATGATTCTTACCATATTAGTTTGGATAAATGGTATTCATCCTGAATAATTATGCTTCTAGATCCCATTTCCCCATACATTATTTATTATTATTTTGAAACATTTAATTTTATTCATGCCTTCTTATTTAATTTCTATATACTAATTAATAGATATGTTATTAAAAATATATAATGTATCATTTTTCATTTTAGTTTTGTTTATTATGTGACACATGATATTTAAAAAATATTTATTTGAGATTGATATATAGTAAATTCTCAGTTCATTACATTATCCATCCACAAATAAATTGGGTTCCCAAAATTTTAATTTTTACTAATTAATTATGTTTTTTAAGTTCAAAGAATATTTACTTTTTTAATGAGGTATCTATCATATATATTTATTTTATATATGAATAATCTTAAAAAATGTATGTAAGAACATTTTTCAATACCTGTCATGGTTAGGTGGAATGAATCATTTTAATATTAAATTAGTTAATAGGTTAAACCTTCATTGTCAAATTATAATAATATTTTTAGAAAAATAAATGTGTTCCCATATTTTATAATAGAAACACCATACTCACTTATCTGTTTATTCTAATGATTTCCTGACATGGTAGTGTTGTGTAAAGATGAGATCCTACGAGGGAGCTGACTAAGAATTCCTCTCCTCCTTACAAGTCTCGTTGAAATCCACATTTATTACCTTCTTGACCGTTCTAGAGTATCCATATTTAATGCAACATCCTATATCATCTTCATCGTATATGTCACCTACATTTCTAGCTTAAACTGATATCCACAAATATATCTATCCATATATTATGCATGCCTTAGATCTACACACGCCATAAAAATCATCAGTTAAAGAATGGTGTGATATTGATGACCCACCCATCCACTCCAGGCGTTAATAGTTCCTTCCATGACCCATATTGATTCACACACATGCCAAATTGGATTGTGTGCACTATAAAATTGAACCAAATTTTCAAAATATTCCTAGCTTCAAAATCACTACATTGCTAAGCCATTTTACTGTATACCACAATATCCTATTTCACTATCAATATTTTTACTGGCTTCTATTCTACATCCACCATTTTCTAGGTTCCTTTAACTTCTCTTGGAACATCATGTCATATTTTTTGTAGTGTTTCATTAACAAATTATTAGAATGAAAAACTCTTACTATTGTGAACCTTTTTAGTGATGTAGATATATCTTCCAGAAAACATCTTGTTTTTTCTCTACCCCCATCCATTTTCAAATAAGTAGGATGTTTTTGGAAATCTAAACACAAATCATCAACATGGAATTTATAATGATATAGTTAAACCATTATGTCAAATCCATCTATAAGACCCCAACAAAATTTATATTATTATAAATTTATATTTAGAAAATAATTAATCAGGTAACTTGATTTTTATTTTGATAAAAAATAATTAGGATGTATGTATAAAAAATATATATGAAATATTGAGTTTCCATAATTAATTTATTATATCCAGAATAAAAATGTAGAGGATATTGTTATCATAATCAACCTCAATTAATGGTATAGAATAGGCTCAACCATAATCCCTCAGTTCTAGTGATCATTCACTCTAATAATTATTATCTTACGTAGATTTACATCATTAACTTTTGTAATGTCCAATATCTCTAAACATAAGTCATTTGAACATTAATTTTTCCATTATAATCTTGTATTAAACATCTATCATGCTCACCAATATCATCATTTTCATATCAATGTTTGATACACTTTTACACAATATTCTACAAGTATAATATTGACATCCCACCAGTGCGTCGTTAGTTCCTTATGGTGTAATGAAAAAAATTATAAAACTCATACAATCCTAAATAAAAGTGTAGTATCAGGAAATCTTTAGTATCAAACCCTTATATATGATCTGTACATTCTAAATTCATTAGTAAATTGAAAATTCAATTTCTTGGTTACTTTGGATAAAAGAAAAACAATAACAGGATTGGTTGGGGTTTGAATCAAGATGGGAGGTGTTCATGGTTCCGTGATTTTCAGGTTCATGTGCTTGGGATTTACTTGAAAGTGGGTTTATTTAGTTTTTGTGTCTCAATTGGGTAAATAGGGATCCTTGGTCTCTGTATCTCATCCAAGTCATATGATCACACTATTGGAATGATCATCTACTTAGCAATGTCATAGAAATAGGTGAACTAAAACTTTGTTTTAAGATAGTCAACCAACATTACAAATTGATCATCCAAAAAATAGAATAATAAATCGATGAAATATAAATAGAACCCTTTATTTCACATTCAATGGTCATCCAATTCTAATATAATGATATGTTAAAAAAATAGAATGAGTTATAGGAATAAAAATATGAATAAATTTTATAGAAAAAATCTATATACAGACATCCCCCTACATATCAAATTACCCAACACAAATGGGACTACACGCTCATGGTTAGAGTGAGTGTCATGGGTAACTAAGAGAGAATAGCGTCGAAGAGGTACCCAAATTTCCACCCTGTCATTTGGAGGCCTTCTGTAGGTTTATCATGGTGTCCTCTTCCACCGAGTGTCCAAGAAGGGTAGCTGGTGGCCTCTTTTTAGAGGAAAAAACATCCAAAACTCATGGCCTATGTTCCTATTTTTCTCTACACATTAATTTCATCATGGGCTGTTCCTAG
The DNA here is from genome assembly GCA_963277665.1 of Viscum album. Lineage (NCBI taxonomy): Eukaryota > Viridiplantae > Streptophyta > Magnoliopsida > Santalales > Viscaceae > Viscum > Viscum album. The sequence goes on from OY728148.1 coordinate 49,329,894, forward strand.
ACTATACTATGCGTACTTCAGATCTGGTTCTTCCTCTAATACATTTAATCTATGGAAACTTCATATGATAGATTTTCTGTCATGAAGTCGTGTAATAGTAGTACACCACTTGTTCTATATGGTTTGTTTCACATAAAATAATGATGATGTGTACTTGTGGTACACTTTATGCAGCAAATTATTCTTCTGTATTCTAACTCCTCTTCATTTCAAAAATTTGGTATCGCACCATGAGTGAAGCTCACTGTGTGAAGGGTCATTGAGCTTATATTTCCTCAACAGTTCTTCGCTTTTTTACAAATCCATTATTTCCTACCACAAATAATAAAAAAACACAATTTGTCCCAAACATGTCTAGTTTATTCAATAAATTAAAAAATAAACTCATTAAACAATATTAAAATAAATACATGAAATTGACATATCAATCTTCCTTATATAAATTCCCCTTTTGATTCTTTAAACATATTTAATAAATAGGACATTGAAAATATTTTCCTTCATCTTCATCTTCACATGATATTTCATGGACACCATATTTTTCTTCAGTTATGTGTTATGAATTTTAACTATAAACTTGTTATTAATCATTTTATGTTATTAATTTCTATGAATAATTAGAATATTTCACATTTTATATCCCATTCATATGGTTTTTTGTTGAGATAATCCTCATATTGTCTTTCACACTAATGGTTACTTCTTATTCTAGCCATTACTAATACCAAATGGGATGTGAAGATTAATGAAATATTTTCTATATAGGGTTATTATCATAATCATAAAATTAAATTCAAACAATAAATTTCATTTTATATTACAATCCCATATTTTTTTACTATTCCATATAATCAAATTATATCAATCTATGTTTAGATTTGGCCACATTAAAATTGGTTATCCTCTGTTTCTAAACATACTCCATTAAAGTAACTATTAAGTAAATCCCTCATATCGATTTAAAAGAAGAATATGAGCGTCCAAAAAACTTCCTCAAATATTATAATATATTATGATTAATTAGGCCTTTTTTTCATGCAATAGTTAACGAGCAGGTTAATAGGAAATTCTCTTTTTTTAGTGTTATTACCCCAAGGTTCATCTATTCCTATATTTACTCATAGTATCATGATAGGTATTTATTTCTTGGGAAACAATCTACTTAGGATATTACCAATATTTCCAGATATCATCCTACACATAGAATCATCACTAGGATTATCACTCAGTGTCTCTAACCCTAGAACCAAAGTTAATTAAAATATATTACAAAAATATGTAATCATTTCTATGATACCATCTATAGTGACTGACACAAAAAAATATACAAATAATATAATAATACCATAATTATGGTAATTAATCACACTTTAGTCCTTTAAAATCATGATTGGAAGGTTTAGATTCATAGATATTATTTATATATACTTATTTTTTTATTAATGATTTTAACATTTCACCACAATCATTCTCTTATAGAACCATTCTAGACACCTTATTCAATATAATAATCTTCATAAAATGGGGATTAGATATATAATAATGTTATTAGCTCAAATTTTTATTAAAGGAAAACATATAATATTATTAATGGAAACATGAATGAGACATGAATATTGTTACAAATTTTCATGAAACATTAAAAGATAATCATAAAAGATGTTAATATAAATTAACATAGTAAAAATATCATTAATGGAAGCATAAATGATATATCATGAATCAAGACATATTCCAAAAGTGATATAACAGGTAGCATTCCATATAATTGATGTGTTTCCCCAACCCCCTCACTCTAAAGAAGCCTATATGGAGCTAGAAATAGAGAAAGAGAGATAATAACCCCTGAGTCCTGCCTTTGGTAGGCCCCATGGTGTCAACTCTCACCAATGACCTACAAATCTCACAAAATGGGAGGAGTTACCCTTTTTATAGTAACCATGATCAAGATTTAAGATGTAATATCCTCAAAAAACAACATGACATATATATAAAAGAAACCCAAAATCCACCACACAAGCTTGTTTGATGTAAAAAAATAAGAAATACAATGACAAGATCCAAAATTAATACCAAAAACCCATGCTAAGAAGCAACACATCAGTTGTCCCAATGTCAAATATAGTTATTCCTAGAATAGTATCCATATTTCTCCTAGAAAACTGAAATCGTTTTTATATACGTATGGTGAACATACAATTATACCCAGAGGTAAAATCCATTGTCTCTCATGCACATGTGAAGAAGAATTCTAATACCCCGATGAGAAAACAATAGAAACCAAAAGAACCTAATATGATATTCTAACCACCCCATCCTCACAAATGGAACACTGACCAAATAACACAATTTAAGTAAAGTAATATAGAGAACCTTTGATAGGGTACCCTGGAACACATTCCCACTGATGGGACTCTTTCACATCCAAAGGGAAAATCTCATAGAGCTCCCACCTCTTTTTGAAAGAACCACATCACAACTCACCCACACACACCTGGGCCCCAAAACTATGTGTGACCCACAGACACCTAGGCCACATTCCAAAATGTATCCCATCTTCACACACTTGGGACAGAAAATCCACTACTTTCCCAAAGAATCATCAGCTATCAGTACCAGGAAGAGGGAGCAGGGAAGAGTTGGTGGCCAACTATCTATCCTCCCACTATGATGTTTTGGAAATACACCCACCCCATGAAAATGTGGGTATTCTATGAATAGTTCTCAGCTAGGCTGTCGTTCAAATATAAATCACATATAAATACATGTATATGTATAGGTACCAAAAACACAGTCCAAACTATGTGTTCAAAAAACCAATAACCAGCCCAGAAAACTACCGTTGTTGTTACCTATAAATGCACGTATCCGGAAGAACCACAGTCACTCCAGATGATGAAAAAATAAATCCACATAACACCCAATCATTTTATCATTTTTAAGAATTTACTATTTTTCCCATAAATGCATGGGAAACTAAAAATCATATCATACAACTAGCCTCACAACCAATTCAAATAGATGAAGAAAACTGTGATAAAACATCCAACATCACATTTCCTTCCAAATTAATGCCCAGTCCAACAACAACCATTTTCATTCTTTAAAGTTGTGCCACTATTTTCATTCCCTCAATAGGAAAACCCCAAACTTAGACCCAAACCTCTCAAATCACCTCATCAAAACCATACATGGAAACCCTACTGAAATAACACACCACAATCATCACATCCATCTACACCCATATTCCGCAAACACAACCATCAACAGCCCTAGTGCATAAACATAACACACCCCAATAACCATAAGACAAAACAAATACATTCCCATTGCATAATAAGTTCATCCATTCAATAATCAACTAGTCTCTCAATTTGAGATACAATTACATGACCTGTACCACTCCATACACAAAACCAAACCCCCATCCACAACACTACATGATCAAGACAAGACACAAGGACGAACATAACCACACATAGCATATAGCAACACTAACACTCATAGTGTATTCAGATTTATAAGCACTCATTATTTAATTCAATTTTCAGCATTCTAGGGTTATTAGAGAACATGTTCAATCTAGGTGAATCAATTTATTTAACCAGGTATATGTTATTAATCATATTTCTAAATTTATAGAAGTAATCCATAATCCATACTGGTGCTCAAAAAGAGACTACCAACAAAAATGACTTTTCAATTGATACAACACATAAAATTCACAACATTGATAAAATATAACATATAAAACAAGTGATCATTGTCATAAAATTTCCAACTCCTAGTTTATTATAAAGATAACAAAACATGTTGTCATAAAAGGTATGTTCATCTTCATAACAGACCTCATTATGATTGGGATTTTACATCATTCACAAAGTCACATTATCTAACCAACCTGCAGGATACTCAATTAAAATAAATACTATGGTATCCCTTCCTAGAAAAACAGTTGTCAAAAACTCTTCCTTGTTCTAAAACAGGACATATACGAGTAGTAGAAAGACTCTAAGGTAAAATCAGATCCCAATGCCCCATCATAAAATAGTACTCCTATGGAAGAAAGGGTATACATTCTCGAAGAGAAAATAGAAGGGTTCAAGGAAGAAAGTATATCAGCATTATAGAAAGGCCAAACCCTATATAAATAGAAGGTAGACAATTTCAAAGAAAGTAAAAGTTGGGTTGTGGCCAAGACTATGTGGCTTAGCCATATCAAAGTCTCTAAGCATTAGAATATTAAATATAATATTAATATCTTTTAAAAATACTTCATTTATAGTCAAATAAGATTTTAAATTTGATTTATTTCAAATCAAATGTGTGAGGGGAGAAATTAGAAAAATTATGAAAAGAAGGAAGTGACTCACTGTTGAATGAGTCACCGACCAGAGTCACCAACATGACTCACCAACTCCACTCACTAATGCCCCTCATGTACATGACTAACCGACTCCACCAATAGATGCCACCAACTGATTCCACTCACTGATTCCACCTACCGATGCCACTCACTAATGCCACTTACTGATAGCGAGTCACCAATGTGAACCAAAAATGCGACCTACTAACTTAGAGTCACCGACATGACCCACTAATAGTGAGAAACAGATGTGACTCGCCAATGAAACCTACCGACAATGAGTCCCATATGTGACCCACCAACAATGAGTCACTGATGCGTCCCACCAACAGTGAGTTACCAATGTGACCAACTGACAGGACCGAACGACAGTGAGTCCCTGATGCTACTCACTAACGCCACTAACCAACACCACTCACAGGCACCACCTACCGATGCATGACTCACTAATGAAAAAAACTAGAAATCCCTGGAAATATGGCATGTTGACCTCAAAAAACCCCTTAAACACTAGATTTTCACAATAGAATGGACCAGAGAGGTTTGAGACATTACATCATATACCTCTCAATCTATTGTAGGCCTCAATAATTCAAAAATGAAACCAGAAAAAAATATTGGTCCAACAACCACCTTCTGAGATACCTTTTACGGATCATGATGCTCTTGAAACACTAATATCACCATCAATGGTCAAAAAGAAACCACCCTGTGCCATTTGAAATCTGGATTAAAACCTCAACATCCATGGACACCTCATCCGACAATTACTACCCCAACTGACCACAAAACACACCTTACGAGCACCAAAACCATAATGTTCGGACACATAAATAAGAGAACTACCCCCTCCATGTTAAGACACCATCTTATCTTATTGGAAATGAATCTCCCACAAAGGTTTAATCTCATATCAATTAATGAATCTGGATTAAGAATCATGCCCTATGATTTCTATATTTCAGTACTTCATCACACATCACAACATAAGGAAATAAATCATCTTATAGAAAAAAACTTTCATGAATTACATAATAAATAAAGATACACAAGCGAAACCAAAAAACCACTTTGGGTTCTGGGAACACATCTACACTTCTTTCTCCTAATTACATTACTCTAGGAAACCATGCCTCCAAAACACATAAACCAAAAAAATGGTTCTTCCACATAGCATCTTATTCTCATAATCCTGGATGTCCAAAGGCCTCTCTATGAATGTTGTTCCATCCTCAATAACCGACATTCCCCATTCAGTCACATGGGATTCATCATGATGATACTGAAGAATCTAGGAGATCTAAAATATGCTATTGATCCTCTCCATCTATAGTTTCAATGCCAATAGGTATGACACTTTTCCAACTTGCGCTATAACGTTAAAGGGTCCAATGAACTAAGGAGAAAAAATTATCCCTCTATCAAACCTCTACTTACCACATCTAGGGGAAACCTTCAAGAACACCAATTCCCCAACCTCAAACTCCATGGTCCTCCACCTATGATAATCATATGACTTATTCTGGTCTTGTGGATCCTTCTCCTCTCCTGGGAAAGATGAACCTTCTCTGTCGTGGTTCGCAATACCTGGTGACCAAGAATAATTATCTCCCCAACCATTGTCCATCACAAGAAATAATGACATGTCCTCCAACACAATTCTTCAAAAATATATATACCAATGTAAAAGTGATATCAATTATTATTAATTAACTCAACCCTAGGAAAGTGTCTCACCCAAGATCCACCAAAATCCAAGATGCATGCTTGCATCTTTTCCACCAAGGTTTGGATGGTCTTCTTTATATTCCCATCTATTTTAGGGTGGACTCTGGTACAAATTCATAACATAGATTCAAAAGCATGCTACAATCCCCTCCCTAATTTTGAGGTAAATCATGTATCCTAGTCTGAGACAATGGACCTTCGAAATTCATGTAGCCACACCACCTCATCAAAAATCCTCTTGGCCAAGGAATCTACATTGCTTAGTTCCTTGATTTCCAAGATGTGTTCTCTAATACATGGGTAAACCTTTGATCATATATATCAATATTTCATCCAACTTTCACTCAGGGACATCTATGGGATGTATCAAACCCCCAGGTACTTGTTTATTAACCTTCACCTACTAGAACATTATACACTTTGCCACAAACTCCATTTCCTCCTGTTTCATCCAAGGCCACCAACATTTTTATCTCAAGATTCAATACATATTATAAATTCTGTGGTGTACAACTAAAGTATTTCTATGAATCTCACATGTCATGATTCTGTACCATGAAAACTAGACTTCCTTTGAAAAAAATCTGATTCTGGCCATCCTCTGGTCATCCCTAAGGAGCACCCCCCTAGTCAATGCGATCATGCATTACCTATGCCTCTAAGTCTCCCTATTGAGACACCACCACATGTTGCATCATAGACGACTGCACTATCATCTAAAACATAAAACCTATCCTACCATCAATTCCTATATCTAATTTCATGGTGGCCACATCCTCTATCACTTTCTAAGAGTCTGTAGATTCTTGAACTACATCTCTTTGTGACTTTCTACTCAAATTATCGACCAGTACATACCATTTTTCTGAGTTCTATGAAATCATGATGTCATAATCATGTAGAAACTCTAATAACACTTACTATCATAAGTTTAGATCTATTCTGGATAATATATACCTCAATCTATTGTGGTCTGTGAAGACCACAAAATGCTCCCCAATGAGGTAATGCCACCAAAAATTTAACAAAAACACAAACACTACTAGCTCCAGATCATGGGTGTATTAGTTTAATTTTTGGGGATGTAACTACCTCGACCAATAAGGGATCAATACCCATTAATTAATCAGTACACACCCCAAGCCTTGATGTCAAGCATTGAAAAACACATTGAAAATCACCCCATACTCTGGAAACCAAAGCACTAGACAACTAACCAACTTCCCCTTTAGGTAGCTAAAAGATACCTCACAATACTCACTCCACACAAATACCTTGTCCTGTCATGTTAGAGCCATCAATGGAGCTGCAACTTGAGAGAAATTAGGTACCAATATCTGTTAATAACCTTCTCAACCAAGGAAACTATAAACCTCTACCATGTTCTTGTATTATTCCAAAGAAAAAAATTTCTCGACCTTAAATGGGTCCACTACTACACCTTGTTGATAAACCACATGTCCAAGTAAGTGGACCTGCCATGTACAAAACATTCACATTGAAATCATTTTGTAGAGTGGGTATCATCAAAGAATCTCCAAGACAATCTTATGATGCTCTGTATGATCCTCTTCTAATTTCAAGTAAATCAGAATGTCATCGATGAGTGTGGGGATAAACTAGTCCAGGAACTCAAAAAAGAAAGTGTTAATAAGTCCCAAAAACATGGTAGGTGAGTTTGTAACACCGAACAACATAAACATGAACTTCAAGTTCACATACTTGTACCTGAAATAATTCTTTGGGATTCCAACCTATTTTACCCTCAACAAGTGATACCCATACTATAGATTGTTCTTAGAAAACTTACATGATACCCTAAACTAGTTGAAAATATTTTCTATCTTCATGGGAGGGTAATTGTTCTTTAACACCACTTGATTCATCCTTCAGTAATGTATGCACTACCTCATAAAACCATCTACATTCTTTGTGAACAAGACTGGAGGACCCCATGCAAACACAATAGGATAGATAAAACCCTTTCATCGTCAGATCTTCAATTTGAATCCACATCTCTCTCAACTCAGATGTTTCATTTTGTTAGGGATTCATCGAAATCAGACTAGCACTAGGTTGTAAGTCCATCCCAAACTCAATGTCACTTCGAGGGGTTAGAGTCACAACCTTCTTGGGGATGACATAAAAGAAGTCCCTAAAAAATCTGGGAGCCTCCACCATCTTAGAATCTGCCGACCCAACTGACAGCTCATCCAATAAGGAAAGTACATTCTCTATATGTTGTCTTCCCACCCGACAACTCAGCATGCCAATGAAATCCAAAAGCATACCATCTATGTCAAAGAACAAAACTCTTCACCAGAAGCAATCAATAACAGAATGCATGTAAAACAAAAATTTGATGCCAAGGATAACAACATATAGATGTATTTATAGAAATAAGATATCCCCATGGGACTGATGTTGCCCCAACATATATCTAAATCCACGAAAAACATCAAACAAGATGGTATGGCCTTCGACTATGGTACTCAATACCAGGGCATGGGAATCCTTTCTATGTTTAGTTTTAGAGAATGGGATAGAGATAGTGAAACAAAGGGGTGTGAAGCACCCAAATCTATCAAACCAAAGCATGAGTACTATTCAAGTTAATCGTACCTCAAATGATCTCTAGACCTGTTGTAACTATAGCCTCTAAAGCATTTATCTAAGCACCGCCAAATGCTCTAACCATTTTCCGGTAACAGCCTTTCCCAGTATACCTATAGCAAGGTCCCTAAGGAACTCCCTATGGTCGACGTCCACCTTCTCAATCTCTTTTAAATAGAGTAGAAGCGTGTTCTCCCTACTGCTAAAATGGCCTAGATGGAAACTATTACTAAGGAAGGAATTAAACCTTTATACCTCAACCATATCATGCTTGAACGGTCATTAATAACTAACTCTGAAGGGTCCCACACACTCCCCATATAAAACACACTAGCCTCACACCTGTAAGATAAGCACGGGGACCAAAATGTTGAAATAGAAACTACTGAGGCTGACTCCCTCATGGGTGAATCCTTGAGGTTCCTGGCCCCTATGAGATGCTTATGGTAGCCTTTCCCTTTGAATAACCTGGATGGTTCCCCTCTCATGGCAGTCCTCCTCACAAGTTCATTCACTCAAATACAAATGTCTTCTTCTAGTCCTCTATGTATGTCGACACGGTGAAGGGAGTAACTGTATACTAGAGATAGGAAAAAAGTGCCTCCTCTAAGCCTCTCATAAGAGAATCCCCATCTTGAAAGAGATCTGGAGAAATATAGAGGATATCCTTGAACGTGATCCCAAACTCTCATACTGACATACTCACCTACTGGAGGGAGAGTAGATCTTGTCTCTTCTCATCCTTCATGGATGATTAAATGAAATTTTCACGGAAATTCATCTATACTGTTACCCATTTATTATCATCCCACATCCTCTCTCCTAGGTACATCATCTACCACTGACACAAATCCACCTGCATTTGGCTCACATCCAAAAGAACCCATAACTCCATTGTATCTTAGATCAAGCTGAAGGTGATCACAAGATCATTAATCCAACTCTCTATCTCCATGTATGAAACTCTTCCTTCATACTTTCCCATAGTCTATCGGTTAGAATCATGAAATTTTTCCTTCTACTAGTCCTCCTCCTCCACTGGTTCAACCCTTTGTCGATCAGCCAAATTGTCCTACTAATCTGCCACTACCTGAGCCACACAGGGAAGATGATCAGGTTCTATATATGGAGGTTAATCATGGAATCTAAATCCCAAGTAGTATGGAATGTTTTTAGAGATTCATTTTAACTTTATATTTTTTAAATTTCCCAAATATTTAAAGTCAAAAAAGAACACAAGTCATCATTATGTATATAACTTTTCTAGGATCTCTATGCTATAAAAAGAGAATACTCACTTGTTCATTCAGTAAACTAAGATTCCTTAAATAAGATCATGGGGGCCGTAAAATATCATATCCTAGATGTTCTTCCATGGCCTATGTCGAACACAAAGATCACCTAACAGTATTTTCCTACCAACCCATGAAATCCACATTATGCCTAACTCAAAACAGCATCCTATATCTCAAACATAACCTATGATACCATTCTATCATGAAACCCTCCCTCAGAAGATGCCCCTCTTGAGATGGATGTGGAGAGAGATATATAATGACCCTATGAGTCCCACATTTAGTAGGCCTTAGGGTCGCGACCAGTATAAAGGGTATATAAATCTCACAAAATGGAAGTAATTAATGTTTTCATAGTAACCATGACTCGTATATAAGACGTTCATCCTCAAAACAACACCAAGTCATTTCTATAAAAGAAACCAAAATACTTCCCACATGAATGATTAATGTAAAACTACTATAAATACAATGAAATGGTCCAAAATAAATACATAATGAACAAATATATGTAGAGACATAGTAGTTGTCGTAATGTCCTCGCTAGTAATTCCTAGTATGGTTCCCATAGTCCTTCTTGAAACCTGAAAGTATCTTTACATATATAGGGTGAGCATACAAGTATACTTAGTAGGGAAAATCCAATGTATCTCGTTCACAAGGGGAGAAGCATACTGATGACCCTGTGAGAAAATTGTTGAAACTAAAATCACCTGACATGGCATAATAACCAAACCATAATCACCAAATTCATGCTACCCAAATAACACATTTTAAGTCAGGAAATATAGAAACCATTGATGATAGGGTACCCCACCCTAGATTCCCACTAATTAGCATCTCTCACAGTATAAGGGACAATTTCTTGGCACACCCACCTCTTCCAAATAAACCATAGAACAACCCTACCACATACCCATAGGCCTCACAATCCACTATGTGTATGAAGAATATTAGTCGATCACTACCTCGAAGAGGGAGTAGGGAAGATTGACTGGCCAATCATCCATCCACCCCTTGAGATGTTGGGAAAAGACCCCCTCCCCATGATAATGGTGGTGTTTGGTGCATAGTGCTCATCTTGGGTGGGGTGAATATAGAAATCACATAGAAATAAATGTATATATATATATGTAAAAAAACTCATCCCAACCTATGGGTTCCCTATAAAAATAACTAGGGAAGAAAACTCACATTAATGTTAACTCTGAATTCATGTATCAGGATGAACCCCAATCACTTCCATAGTTGAAAAATGAAAGCTGCTTAAAACTCAACTGTTTTGAGGTTATTAATCCTTTTCTAGTTATTCCATCCCTACCTAGTAAACTAAAAACCCCAACACACAACAAGACACACTACCAATTCAAACAGTGGAAGAATACTATGATAAATCGCCCCAATTCACACATCCTCTTTATTTAACAAAAAAAACTTCCATTATAATTCATCAAATTCACGTTGCTCGATCATTTATCTCAATAAGAAAACCCTCAAATTACTTCCAAAACCCGCAACTCACCTCATCACAACCATAATTTGCATCCATTCGGCCAAAAAACATCACACTCCTCACATCCCTAAACATCCATCTCCCCAAACACCACCATTGGAAACCCAACTGCATTAACATACCATGCCCCAACAACCATAACATAGACCAGATGCAGTCCCACTATATTACAAGTTCACCTATTCTATAATAAACCAATATCTCAATCTAAGAATCCATTACAGCACTCTCACCACCCTATAAACACATCCACACCCGCAGACAGAATACCACATGATCAGTACAAGACACAGGACCAAACAGAACCACACACAACACACTTCCACACCAAACACCCAACATTTATTAATATTTAGTAGTGATCATTATATAATTCCACTTTCATTATTCTGTAGAGATCACAAAAAAGGTCAATCGTGGGGCATAAATTTATTTATCTTATTATACATAATTGGTGGAATTTCAAAATTTATCGCAGAAAATACACATGCCATACAGGAGCACAAATAAAGTCCACCAAAGACCATGTTTTTCAGAAGGATACAACCTATTCAAATCAGAACATGGTTCAAAGATAAATAATAAAACAAATGACCATCATGTTCATCTTTATAGCCCCTAATTTATTACTAATGTAACAAAATATATTATTGTAATAGGTATGTTTATCTTCATTACTTTCTTAATTAAGAATGAGATTCGGCCATATTCTCAAATAGACATTATCATACGACCCCACATTATAAACAATTAAAAGAAATACTAAAATATCCATAACTGGATCATTCATTACTCATCAACTCCTACTTGGGATAAAATAGTGGGTGCGTAAATAGCAGGATGAATCCAAGCGAAAATTAGTTCTGAAGGCTACATAACAACCAACAGATCCACCGGGAAGACAGGTTCTTAGTACACCAATATATAATGAATGGGTTCAAGGAATGGCAGATCATGGATTTAGAGAAAGGTCATACCCTATATCAATGGAATGGGGTGACGATTTCAAAGTACATAAAAGTTAGGTCGTGTCCAAAACCATGAAACTTGTCCAATTCAAAGTCTAGGGACGTTATGAAATTAAATATAAAATAAATTTCCTTTGAAACTAATTCAGAATTGGTCAAAAATGGTTTTAAATTCGATTTATATAAGAATAAAATATAAGAGGTGTGAAACTAGAAAAACTGGGAAAAACTAGAAATGACTCACTATTGAGTGAGTCACTGACACGAGTAACTAATGTGACTCACTGATGAAACTCACCCACACCACTCACCGATATGGCTCATCAACACCACTCACTAATTACACCAATCAATTCCACTAACTAACGCTACCTACAAATGTCACTCACCGATAATGAGTTACCAATGCGAACTCCTGATGAGACCTACCAATAGAAACTCAAAAATGTGACCCACTAATAACTAGCCACTAACGTAACCCATAGACACAACCTACCTACAGTGAGTTGCTGACGTGGTCGACCGGTAAGGAGTTAGTTACACGACCCAACAATATTGAGTCACCATCGTAATTTGTGGATGTGACGTACTAACAATGAGTACCCAATACCACTACTGATTCCACTCACTGATGCCACCTATCGATGCCTGAATCAAAAATGGAAAAAATTGTAAAATTAGAAAACACATGACATTAGTCACCATGACATCCCAGAACACCTCAAACATTGGATTTTCACAAAGGAATGGACTATATGGATCCGATCTATAACATGTATGCTTTAAAATATATAATAATAATGAAAACATGTAATTTTATGTAAATTAAATGAAATTTTAAAAATTTATCATTACAAAATGGGTAAAGTGATTTATTTCAAAACCACAAATAGAGGAAAAAGCAGTGTTAGAAAACTCATTTTCCCATTCTTATGTGAATAAATTCATTATGTCAAGGCTATAAAATGTGATAGAACCCTTTCAAGCCAAATAATATGTGAACAAAGTCATCGTGTCAATTCCTAAATATCACATGACATATAAATCTACGAAAAACTTTGGTGGAGATATAGAACCCCATAATTTTTCATCCACACATATGTTTTCCACATAAAATAAATCATGTTCATTTCATAAATAACCCATCGAAAATTAATTTATTTCTTAAACTTTTCTCATAAGATGAACATCAGAAATAAAATTATATTAAAATCTCATTTTACAAATGGAATCATCTAATAATAACACATATTGGTTAATCAAAATGTCACATCATGAAGGAGAACCCTGAAAGGGAAATACATATGAAAATGTTAAATTTTCCAGAGTAAGTTATAAACCTTTTTTGTAAAAATTAAATTCAAAATATTTTATGTGATAGATAATAAAATTCAAAACCCACCATATAAGAAGTTATAATTAATAAATCCTTCCGATAACATAATGTTACAAATTTATATGTTAAAACACATTGAAAAATATAAATTCCAAAAAAATCATCGATAATTGTGACCTGGAAAATATATAATGATTTAAAAAAATGGAATTGGAAATAATTTGAAAACAATTACCTTTAAAACCATATTTAAAATTGGGTAATTGAAAAAGGCATACAATTTTCAATAAGTAGAACATGAAATACATTGAAAACATATAGTTTTAAAAATAATATTTTCTACTGAAACCATGAAAAAAATATAAAATATTTTAAAACAATATATAGAGTTGGTGATAAATATTTTTATTTTGGAAGGATGAAAAAACATTAAAACATTTGAATATAACCCAATTCAAAACCCACAACATTAAAAGGATGATGTAAAGTTTATTTGAAAATTAATTAGGGAGAATAAGAAGATAAATAGAGATAAAAAACATATCAGTTTCCACAAAAGAAAGGAGAGAATTATTAGGAGGTAAAAACATTGACATGGAAGTAAAATCCATTAAAAGACAAGGTAGTTATTATTAATAAAAAAAAATTTAAATGAAATATTTGAATAATTTGTGAAGAATATTTTTGTCTGAAAATTTATTATATGAAAAAATGTGTAAATACAACTAAACATCATTAAATATTACAATAGATAATTACATAAATATAATAGATAATGAATATTGTTCATAACCCAAGGATGTGACTTGATTCATAGAAACCCCTTTTGTGTTTAGTAATTTTTAATAAAAAGTCCATGGATGGTTGAAAATAATATTGTTCTATAAATAAAATGAATTAAATAATTGAGCATGTCAAAATAAAATCTTCTAATTTATATACATAATAGAAATAATAAACTGGGTCATAACATTAAAACATATCTCAATGATGACATGTTTTGATGAGAAAACAATGTGACTTATGAAAATTCTATTTAAAAATAATTAAAGTGGGGGAGATTAAAATTGAAATTAAAAACCCAATGTATATATTATTTATGATATTATATAATAAATATGTTTAATAAAAAAATATGTAAATGAAAATAGTATCTTAAAGTATAGTTTTTCTCAAAGATTGAAATTTTGAGACAAAACCCATACATTGTTGACTTTATTAGATGATCAAACTCTAAACTGTAATAAAAAACATAATGAACATAATATATTATTTTATTAATCTATCATAAATATTACCCTTTTATAGTCATTATTATAATTCTTTATCAAGGGTGATTTAATTAGTTATATCGTATTATAACCCTCAGTTTTTAGTGAAATTAAATATTTTTTAAAATTTCAATAATTTTTATATAATTTACAATAATACTATATGAAGTGAAATATTAATATATAATGTATGATTATAAAATATATGAAATAAAATTATTTCAAATTTTATCAATTTCCTCCATATGTTTTTTGGTTATTCAGAATGAAAATATAATTAAAAACAAATTATTTCAATTATTTTAGTCATCAAAAACGATTTAATAATAGTAAATTATATACAATATATAAATATTTAATAGCTTTAAAATTATCATGTTTTCCCTATTAAAATATTAAACTATCAGAATTTTTTTCTTTTTACTCATCAATGACCGTATATTAATTCATTGTTTGGGTATGTTTGTAAACGAACACAAACATTAACACACATTAACTCAATATGTTAATACTATTAAGGTGGTGTCCTTATGGAAATAATATTTTTATAATTGAATAGTAATGATATTATTTTTATTTTATGTCAATGCTTAACCATATTTTAATATTTTTATATAAATAATGAATTACAAGAAAAAAAGATTTCTTCATGGAGAAGGTAGGTTGCACATATAAATTATTAGAATTAATTTTTTCTATATCGATATATATGATTAAATAATTGGTATAATAATATTTAAAAAATATTAGTATTATAATGATACATAAAATATGATTTTAGTATAGTGGATTGATATTTTTAAGAGTAATATTAAGATGAAAAACATTAGAATGTGTCAATGTATACATTATAGACTTGATCATTCCTTTCAAGTCCCCTTGAAATTTATGGGATTATGAAAAACATTATTGAAAATGGTATTATATTAGTGGGAGAGAGTTCTAGGTAGTGTAAAATATCATATTTTCAAGGTAGAATTCAATGTTTAATTTTATATTTAATGTTTGCAAGTGGTTACCTTTTATAAGAGTTGAAAAAAATTAGTTTTTTTGAAACACTCATCATTTTTCAATAATGTCATGATATTATTCAAGAAAAAATTGAACAAAATCAAAATAAAATTATTTTAGGGTATTTAAAACAATTTACTTTTAAAGATTCAGATTTAAACATTTTTAACGGAGGTAACTTATTTTTAAATATGTAATATAATGTTTAAAAATTAAAATAAAATGAAACTTGTTTTTTCATTTTAAAAAATATATATATTAATTCATATTTTTATAAATAAAATTACTATTTATATGGAGATTAATTTTTGCACAAACACATGCAGTGTGCAAAAAATAAGTTTGTCAAAAAATATTATTTTTTAGGAAAAGATGTTTGAAATGAAGATAGTTATCAAGTACATAAATTATAATGAATTGAAAATATTAGATGATTATATATTTAACAATAAAGTGTTATAAAACTCCATGTAAGGTATTATGTTTTGGACATGTTTAAAATTTTAATGGAATTCGATTTTTTTATTTGGTGAATGGGACAGATAATCAACTGATCTTCAGATGTTTCTTATAAGAGTTGGAACACATTAAAATGTAGTTAATGAAAGGTGGTTAAAACCAGAAAAGTGTCTCATGAGTCCCTATGAGTTTTCGGATAATTGGATTCAAAATCCATATTTTTATAGGGACAATCGTAGCCACACCATTAGGGCACGATTAGTACTAACATTGTGGGTCAACTGTTAAACCCATATTATTGCGAGACAAGATTTTTTTAAAATATGTTGGGTTGGAAAAATTAATATTCATATAGGTAAATTTTCATTGAGGTACATGAATGATAAGTTCTTTATTTTTCTAATGATTCACTTTATCTATATAGGATGAGGGTTCTTAGGATTGTATCACCACATAGTTAGTGCAGAGTATTGTAAACCATTTTAGGCATCCGTGCATTAGGGGAAGTGATTGGTTAATTAATATTGAATGTCTAGTGGAAGATTATCCTGACCATTTTTCCTATCCATGACCCTCTTAAAAAGGGGGGAAATTACCAATTTACCCTCTAAACATAAAAGGGTTTTAAACCTTTTTCCTTCCTCATTTCTCCAAATAGCTCAACCACATGAACAAATCATTCTCCTTTCTACATGGTTCATTTTATATAACTCTTGAATGAATATAGAATCGTTGGATTTATTGGAATACAATAGATAAATATATGTTTCCTCTTATCATTTTCCTCATTATCTATTCTCATTTTTTGAGCAATAATTATGTGATCTAATATGTTCTTTTTTTAGGGAATTATTCTAGTTCATTACTTATTCACATTTTTTATCGAATCAAATATCAATATATGATGATTAAAGCTTACTAAAAATGAGTATGTTGATATATATAAATTTTCATAATAAATTTACATTTATTAAATCATTTCCATTATTTGTGGTCCATATTTCCCACACTTTTCTCATAAAATATGAAATACCATAAATTACATATCTTGACTATGAAATTGAAGTTCATTAGACCCTCTATCATGGATAAAGTTCTATGATCACAACTTTTACCACAAAATTGGTTGTGTTCTATTATTTTAAATCATTTTTCATTACATGTAATTAACCAGAACAATATTTAGGTGTGTTTGTCTTGTCTCATCAAATGATGATAAACCAATTTAAACTAAATGTATTATTAAATGTAGTAAAACATTTTCCTCCCCCTTCTTGATAATTATAAATTATATGATTATTTGATCATATTTAATGAAAATTGATAGATGACATGAACATACGCATGTACTTGTCTGAATTGTAAAATATTTTTCTTTATCATACAAAAGAGATTTTAAATGTAATTCTTAGCTTATCTAGATATATTTTACAACTATATTTCTATAACCACTCTATTTTGTCTTCTTCACTATTATGTGAAATGATAATTGGATATAAATATATTTAAAGATGGAATGTGTGATTCATATACACATTATCAATAATAAATGTGATGTGAATGGAATACCCATGTCACGTTTTCTTATAAGAAATAAATAGGTGAAATGGTCAATGAAATGTTTTGATAATAAATTATTAATGGATATGTCTCCAACACAACGTTTATGTTATAAAATTTATCATGATTTATTTTTAATTATTTCATATGTGACATATAGATCATGATACAGAATTATCAAGAAGGTCTCATAAGTCTTATTGAAACATGTGAGTTGTGAATTATTAAGGGATGTTCAACATAAGAATTCATCATTAATTATTGAAATAAATACAAATAGAGTTCCATATTTGTTAAAGAAATTAGTGTACATGGTGTTCCTTGTTATTTTTTGAAATCATTCGACCTGGTGTTCCACATTAGTTGTTGAAATCAATTCACATGGTTTTCTACTTATTTTATTAAATAATTAGACCTAGTGTTCCTAATTAATAATTGAAATCATTGGACATGGTGTTCTAGAATATTTATTTAAATCATTGGACATAGTGTTCCTCATTTTTTATTGAACTAATGAGGAATGAAATTACTATTTATTTATTGAATGCATTGGACTTTCCATTATACATTAAATTATTTGAAAATTAAATACATAGATTTTTGGGTCATATAAAAATAGACCATGTCAATTTGTATAACCCATAAAATGAATGGCCAATCTAAATTTCTTCAGTGTTGGTATAGTAATCTAGGTGTCCCATAAGGGACCTGATCTCGATATGGTTTAATTTCTACATCATAACGTTTTTTATAAAATATTCATAGTGGTATATTTTTTATTCACATACTTGAAATTCATTAGATACCATTAGTTGAGGCCAACTAGGTTCTACCCAGAACATGTTTTGGATTCCATTTTATTCCCAATAAAATCTATTGGTTGCGAGATTAGACATTGCATTGTGCCTCTTTAATAATAATATTTATCGACATGGCCTTGACCATGAGTTAGGGACTGAACATCTACTTGGTGTTCCTATTGGATAATGGGATTTCATTTATTTATATATTTTTCTATCTAGACCTTTTTTAAAAACTACCACATGTTTTTTACTTCATTTTTATTTTTAGGAGGTTTATGCATCGTTGGTTTTATTTTCACTTTATATATTATCTATTAAATAATTTATTTTTACTTATTATAATCTTTCACCAAATAGTTTATTAATTTATTACTCGAATAGTTCGGTATTATTATAAAGATTATAGTCTACCCTTTATACAAACTTTAGAACCTCGCTACTAGTCAAAATCCTATGGCTTATGGGGAGGCACTCTTGAGACCTTATTAGTTATCTAACTAGGTATTTTTTATACATATAACATAGAGGATACATCAAAATGTGGTATCTGTGGTTTTTCTTTTTTCTTATATTACTATTTGGGGTCAATAGACAAGAGCCTAGAAATGTGTCATCACATATTAAATAGATCATGTTATGAATTGGTAAAACAATGCATGAGCAAAATATCATCTTTCTTGGTATAGGACTATTGATCTAATTTTTATTATTATTACAGTTTATTAAATTTTACCCCTGACTGATTTATGTATTTCCAGTCGATAATAATTTTTAATATTAATCCTTGGTCTTGTATGGAAAGTGACGATGTGTTTCTATTAATTATTTCAAGAACATAAGACTCATGTATCATTAGAATTCTTATTTCTATACAATGAGTATTTTGTTATTACATACATGCTTGTAAAATTTGTTTATGTGAATAATTCCCAAGTAATTGTTATGGTATATGGTTGGTTAAATAATGTCTCATTATTAACCTAAACAATGTGTTCTTGTATTACACTGTGTTGGAACTCAATTTAAAAATACATGAAATAAATTTTTTGAAATAAAATTGATATTATATTATTAATTAATTCACATGAATGTTTTTTCAAATGTAAATCAAATTTGATTTATTTAAGAAAATTAATGTTATTTATTGTGGCTATTGATTAAATGGGATTCCAATTGTAACTTATGGATTGATATACTCTATAAGATGGGAATAGCTACCCTTGAATCTAAATAATTTTGTAGAAAATTCAATCCTTCTTGGTCAGCCTTATAAATAAATGCATATAAAACAGCATTTTAAAATATTAAATTAATTGGATGTTTTCCTTATTAAATCCAATGTTCCTTTATAGATGTTAGTTAAATGTTATATCAATTATAACATATAAAGTCTTGTACCTCTATAACATGGGAATGGTTACCCATATTTTTGGATCCTTCTACTAAATTGCATCATGTAGGTTAGTCTTGGAATGTTATGGTTATTGGAAAAACATGGATTGACTTGAGTAGTTTATTCATGGAATTTTATACATACAAGATAGAGCAACTAAGGGTGTGATTAATCTTTGACCAATTAAGGATTATTGGGTTTCACCTAAATGGGATTCAAATTATAATTTATACAACATTGAACACATGAATTATGAATGGATTGATGTGTAACTAAATCCAAATTCCTAAATCAGTACCACCATTGGTCACCATTATTTTGTTTTTGTGATTAACACTTAACTCTACTGTAGTATATTAATGTTAAATGATAACTGTAATCTAAAGTGTCATTATCCACTTATATGGTGTTTTCATGAATGATATGGTGGAATATTACATGTATATCTACTTAAATGGAATAATACATTCTTCTTTTGTTATACCCCAAGCTTTCACGACACACTTCTCTTTCAATAATGCAACAGCTTGCATTGTACGCAAGTTCGAGATTCTAACACACCGTGACCAATCAAAGTAGAAGTAAGGAATAGTAATACCCACCTTTTGAAATTATATAAATTTTATATTTCAAAATGGACTTCATTTTTTTATTCTGAATATTAAAATTATCCTATGTTGATTTTTTTGTAATTTTCTGAGAACTTCCAATTTTTATGAATAGTGAAAAATACATAAAAACAACTTTTTAAATAAAAATAATTTATAATGATAAATTATACTATTGATGGGATTTAAATTATAATTATAATATATTTTTACTATTTTATCCAGTGGTGTTCATTAGAATTAATTTCACTTTGAAATTGGACAAAAAGAATTGTCAATTTTTGATTGATATTGTTCCTTAAAAACCCGCTATTTGTTTTAACCACGAGAATTAATTAAAAAATTAATTAATGCAACGTATATGTTTGTAATTTTGTAAAATAGACACCATTTTTTAATTCAGAATATCATGTATAGCTTAGGGTGAATTTTTGGTATTTTTCTGAAAAACATCAATTTTTGATGAATAGAGAAACCACTATGTGGTAGTTTAAAAACAAATTTTTTGTGTAAATGAAACATTACCACTTCTGTGATTTGATTTTCAAAAATCCGACATACATGGTTGTCATTAGGAAGTAAAATGTGGTTCAATGGGATTAAAATAATTTTTTAGTGAATAGTAACTTTTATGTTTTATTAATCGCGATTAAAGGTAATTAGTTAAATTTAAGCTAAAAATGATATAATAAAAATATGAAAATACCCTTACACTCATCTTACACTTATTGGATGAGTCATGGCCCACCAATAAAATCCATGGGTAAACTTGGGGACCCCATGGAGCCACTTGGGTAAGAAAATGACAGTAATAACTTTTTATTTAACGTAAAAATAAAATTGTCACAAACATGTGTTGTTTTACTAAAACAATTATTAAATGGGGTTATATATGTTACAATTTTGACAATAAATATTAATTGTAAAGCTAAAAATATTTCCTACATCATTATATTTTTTTATAATTTTTAGGCATTAAATAAATTAAATTGTTTATGAAACCATGATGATGCAAACATTACCTCATTAATTAACTATTTAAATAAAATGAAAAGATAATGTAAAATCTAAGACATAAACTTGTCAAAAACCTATTGGATGAGTATATTTCAAACCCTTATCACCTTATCATAGAAATATATAATTTTGGGACCTTTTAAATCCGAAAATCACTTCATAATAATGTAACATGTCATGACATTCCAAGAGTGTCCCTCCTCTCCTCTTATAAAAGGCCCCCACCTCTACCACCTTATTCACACCTTCAATCCATTTGGCTTAGCCAAACTCTGCCCAAATACTCTCCCAACTATCCTATATTACTCCTATAAGCCTCACATATGGCATAACTCTTCCCAAGGAAGCCTTTGGATCAAATCAAAAAGAGTTACCCGATTTTAAAGGTAAGGTCTTCACTTGGGTTCTTTTGTTTTATTTTGCTTCTCCAACCCCCTAAATTCTTTTTATTCCTATATTTTGTAACAACAAAAGAATCTTCAATATACTAGGCCTTTTTTATTATAAGTATTAGAGCTACACTTACACAAACCTCTGTCTAATGGTTAAATAACATACTGTTTCTGTGGATGGTGAATTACTGCCTCACGAAACGATGATTGTTCTATCTTCTCCTACCACCTCTCATGGTGGACATTATAATGGAAAAATATTTATTTATGATATATATTATATTTATTTCCTCTCTATGCTTCTGTATTTTAAATTTAAAACATATCTTTATGCTTGGAAAGTTGTGAAAATGCGATAATTTCATTTGAGCAAGTGTGGACTACCAACCCCTCTAAGTGATTTGAATCCTTAACGCCATATGTGGGACGTATAAAGGATGGAGTAAATGATATTATATATATATTATACTGGAATTATAATAAAACTTTATATCATTATGATTTCATTCCATTAAATACAAAATAGAAATGAAAGTAGCGTTCATGCGTACGTACGACTTACCGTCTCCATGAACGGTGCATTTCATTTATTACCTCTAAATGTTATGTAATATTATAAATGGATGTATATACTAGATATATATGATATATATGATATCTATATCATGAATATAATTCTGGATATAATGGATATTTCACCAAATGAACAACTTGTAATTATAAGAAGTTTATTTTTGACTCAAGTACCAAAGATCGACAAAAGGACCGTTATTTACTTACATAATTACATAATGATCATAACATTGTAATACGTAATATAAAATGAATAATGAACATGAAAAAGGTTCTTATGAAATTAGAAATTAACTCTAGTTTATTATTCAGGAGATTAAAAATGATCGAGTCAAGTCGGACACGAGGTAAGGGAACTTCTTAACCCAATTTCTGTTCTTTGGGTTAATCTCCTACTTTCAAAATACGTCATGATATTATTATATCATGTATTGTATTGTTAATTTATTTATGTGTACTTATAGTGAATACACATAATAGATCTATTTTATTTAAAAAATGATCTTTGTAAGGGACATCGTCTAAACCTTCTTTCAGTGAGGCATATTTTGTTTTAATACAAGACTTTCTTTATATGGTGTATGAAACCCTTTGATTTTTATATTTATTCAGAAGGAATATTTTTATATGAATTTTTTTACTAAATTAAAAAAGGGAATGTTTTTTGTAGTATGTATGCGGGGATAATGACTTCTCGCCCATCATGACAATTATTTGAGTTTCGGCTTCCTCAACAAGCCATAACTTTTTTTAAATGAAAAATAAATACCAAGTTTTAATTTTCTATTATTTTGGTACTGAAAATGGTTTTGATAATGTTTTTATTATATCAATGTGTTCTATTGATATCTTGTGATTGAAATGTGGAAATGTTATGTTTCCTTTATGCATGTTTGATGTGATATGATTATGTTATGGTTTATGATATGTTTATACCTATTTATATGAGGAATGCATTGGACTTTATAACTGATGGGTGGAGCCCGCTATAGCTCCTCGATGCATCAGTAGGTCCCATGAGACAAAATAGTGTTTTGGCATGAGGCCTTGACAACATCTTATTTATAGTCTTGGCACGGGGCCTTGGCTACGTGGTTATGATAGTCTGGCATTATGCATTCCATCATTATGAAAGTGGTTATTGATATTGCATGTTATTTTTCGACTAGTATAATATACATGTGAATAAGTAAATGGCATTATTTCATTTTATTTTTGCCAAATTATGTTGAAGTTTGAGTTTAAAAGGATTTTGTTTTTGTTATTCATTGCCTTAAATGTTAATGTTTATTTATGAAAGCTTCCGCTATATTGTTATCCTTACTGAGCATCGAAGCTCACCCCTTCAAATGTTTTAATTTTTCCAGGATGTGAAGATGTATATTATGAATGACCTGCAGGGATAATATGAGGGGATATGAAGACAAGATTTTGTTGTAGTTTTGTTCTACTTTATGATGTAATGTTAGACTTATGAATGTATCTAGTGTTTCCAAGGCTACTAAACTAATCGGTCCTTCGAGACCTGATATTTTGTGATCATGCCAATGTTACAAAATAATGCACCGACTCTGGGTAACTGGGGTCGGTGTGTTACATATTTCTTTCGAGATTTGTTGATATGAGTTGTCAGTTAATTGACAATCTAGTTACAACCCAAAGAGTGTTATCCTATATAAATTGGAATTGATATTTCTATTTTCCTAGCCCATTTGTGAGAAATTTGTTATTATATAATAGTTAAAAAAGTAAATTTTGAAACATTTTTCAAATAATTTTATGAGATGTTATCTGTGTTAAGTTACAAATGTAGTTTTTAAATCACTCTCCATTATAGATAGTACTTAATGTTGTATATATCATAGAAACTCTAATGAATAAAATTAATGTAATGTTATAAATTGATGAAAAAACACCCTATTGTGGTTTTTATAACATAGTACCCTTATGTACGGGTTACATATAATGTTTCATTGAGAAATCCATTGAAAGGTAACATGGATGTTTTTTATTGGTTTTACTGGATACTTCTGTTTCTTGAACATAAACAATATGCAGTATATTCTAATGATGTTTTAAAGGAGAATCGACTTTAAATTTTTGTTGATTATATTATATGGAGGGGTTAACATATTGTAATGGTGCACATGAATATAGAATATAGTAGACTATTAAGTCAATAACCAAGGAAATTTAACTTTTATTCCTTAATCATTTGAGTGGGGTATAGAAAATTATTACTGAAATGACACATGATGGTAGGCTAGTAGTTATCTGGTAAGTTACACCTCAAGAGGGTATTTTAATATACGCATACCTGATGAGTATTATCATTTTTCATGTTATGTTTTTTTTTGAAACTTTCCAAGAAGAACTCCCCTATGATGAATCTTGGAGAGGATCAGGGCCTGGTAGTCCATTAATTAGAAATTATTATTATTATACTTATGATGATATATTTATAACCTTAAGGATTTGTGATCATTTTTCCTTCTTTTAGTTTCATGTATTTACATAGAGTCTATTTGAGATTTAGAGCCGGGGTAATAATGGCCCTTTTGTGTGATGTGGTAATCGAGTGACAGACCCTAGGTATGTGTCCATATACCAAGTGGCCATATTTTGGGATTTGAATAGTATATCTTGGAAGGAGACCTTGAACCCCTTAAAATCTACATAGACCATCTTCATTTTAGTGTTTTTTGTATATTTTTGGCTTACATATCATAGATGTTGTACCATGATAACATTTTCCTCAAGGTAAATGATCTTGGTTGTATGCTAGTTTTGAAATCGATGCTTGAGTGGTGATTGGGTTTTCAGTTGTATAAATGATGATGCATTTGGTTTTCTAAATATCTCCAAGAGTACTATATATAGAAATTTTATTCTATGGGAAATATTTTTTGGTTTCCTGGCCCTATTGAATTTTGGTTGTGTGGTTGAAAACTCAATTACCAAAATGATATCATGTAACCATAGGTAATCATAAAAATCATGGAATATGTAGGTTCCTGGTCTTGAAGAGGAGTTATAAGGGAGCTCCTGGTGTGTTAAAAAATTAATCTGTCATGTAGCATTGTAATCTATAACATGTTGGTGGATGAATCAAGAGTGTATGCATCCATTTTTAAATCATTTTGTACTAGATGTACATCAATGGTATGTATAAATTTATTTTCATGTGAATTGAATTTTGTAACTGTATATTGTATAATGTAAATGAGTTGTTATGTATATGGAAAGGATTGATGTGTTCATACGTGATACTTCAATGTATATAGAACCAACGAATTGGGTAAATGAATGAATGTTCTCTTGATGAGGTCCATCATAGAAACAATAAGGGTTCCATGAGATAGTTGACTTATGGGTAGACTTGGACATGTATTGTCAGTAGGTGTGGTTCCTAGTGTTTCCTAAAGGAATGAATAACTAGTTTTAATAGAGCATGGCTCTGGTAAATAGATTCTTTCCTATAAATGTAATCATAGGCAACTCCAAGTCTAATGATGATTATGCCCAATATCTTGACATCATCATGAGTATAATGAGAGATAATTAACTATAAACTAAGCTATCTAATTATATTTTTTATTAGATATAATGACTCATTGGGAGTAATGATTGAGGATAAGTTTAAAAGAACTCAATATGGTTGGGGTACACTATTGGACATTGAGGGATATTACCCACATTCTAATTTTAAAACATAATAAGCTCCATGGAATCTATTCTCTGAAAGATGTAATTCATGATGGGTGGAAATTATGTTACTTCTCTTGAATAGAATGGTTTAAAGAAATTAATTTCACTATGTTCATGGCTGGATGGGGCATAAATTATTGTAATTACGAAATCTTTTCATCAGTAAAAAAGTATGTTCCTATTGTGGGGAGTGGTGCATTTTTCACTTGAAGGTGACCCTTCTGTGGGTGGGGAATTAGGATCTTGAGATTAGTGTTGGATGGTCATTGGGATTCTCATATTCCACTATAACAGATGGAACCATGTAAAATTGAATTTTTTGTTTATTCTAGGAAGATGTTCAGATTTAGACTGGGGTATAGTTCGAGTGTGGGAATTAGTCCTAGGTTAGTTGTGATGATCCAAGGGTTCCAGATCCAAAATTCACTAATATACATGTTTTGGAATGGTAACTAATATTATCTGGGGATGTTCCATCCATGTGAAATCATCATAAGTCAGGTATAGAATTTTGTGATAATTCTTAAAATGAAATCATAAAATTTTTAGAAAAAAGATTAAAAATACGGTTTTAGTGATGTCTAAGTTGTGGAAGACTATAATTTTGGATGTAGTCAAACCAATGTTGATTAACCAAGGTTTCCTCAAATCATTGGATTTGGATAGAGAGGAACTACATCATGCATGTCATTGGGATTAGAATTGTGAAGTTTACTTCTTTTTAGGATATTTTCATGAAAAAGATACCCTATTGAATCTATCATTGTGGTTTTTAATTTAATCATATGATCAGAAATTGAGAATAATATAGCGATCATCCTTTGGAAGATAATGATGGGCTTTAATCATAAAATATAATTTTGGGAGTTTCATGACATGGAATCATATCATTACTGTTTTGAACCTATTTTTAGGAATTTCATAGGATGGTGGAGGAAATAAATGATAATGTGATCATATCTCCGGTTATATGAGATCAATGAAGTATTTTATTAGTTTTCATTAGTGGCTATGAACATCAACTTGACTATTGAAGGCATAAATTTTTAATTCATAGAGGGGTTCAGGAATTGTGTAGGGAATTTTGAAACACTACTCATCCATTTAAATTGGTATTTTAGTATCCGAGTCGGTCGAGTGATGTTTTTTATCTACCATTTATTCTGTGGAATGATAATTTCTATGTTAGGGAGGTTATAAGATCCCATGTTTTGGAAAGGATAATTTTTTTACAGAATATGAACTTTTAATCATGTGGAACGTCCAAATCCTGAAGTATGTTTTGAGATGTAGTTAGATGTGTTGGGACACTTTAAAATGTAGTCATTGGATGTGTTTTAATACTTATAAATTGTCTTGAGAGGCCAAATGAGTATTGTGAGAATTGGGTTTGGATATCTCTACTTCCTAAGAGATAACCCTGGGTGCATGGTTTTTACTAACAGTGTGGGGTAGCCATGCGACATATTTTTTTAAGGGATATATTTTACCTAATCATGAATGGTGGAACAAAATATCAAGAATCGTAGTGTAGTTTCATGGAGGGATATTTTTATTTTGTGCATGAATTTTCTAAAAATGTGCTATAATGGTATGGGATGATGGTCCATATGATAGTAGAATCACAGAATAGTTTCATACATATATAACAAGTGTAAGGAAACTATATGGTAGTGGGTTCTTAAGAGGGTCAACACACATGTTTGGAACATGGTTTTCAGAATTTTTCTCCGCATTAATGGGTGGAAATTGAAATTTCCCTTTCAAACCTTAAATATTTTTTTAATATTTTCCATCCGTCACATCTATCAGCAATTCAATCATGTGTATCAATCCTCTATCCTTCCTCCACGGTTGGTTATAATTTATTGATAGTTATAATTAATCGACAATGGAAACATTTAAATCCTATATGTAATTATATTACTCCTCTTACAACTTTTCTCACATTCTATTCCTGTTTTGGTGTAATATTTTTGTAAGATAATATGATGTATTTTAGGTAGTTCATCTAGTTATTATTTTTCTCTCATTTGGGTTTGAATCATATAATAATGTTGGATGATTAATTCTCCAAATGAATCATGTATGTTTTTTATGAATTTCCTAAAAAAATTCATTTATGAATTTATTTTAGTTGTTCTACTATATATACATCCAATGAGTTGCTCGTAAAATGAGAAATACCTTAAATAAAATTTCTAGAGAATGAGTTTGATGTTCTTCAGAACCCGAGACATGGTTACATATTTATTATCTCAATATAGACCACATATATTAGTGTTTCCCAATTATTTTTCATCATTTCCCATTGAATGTAATTAACCAAAACAGATTTTAGGTGTTTATGGATTGACACTTCATATGAGGATCAATCAATATAAACTAAATAGATATATAAATGTGGTGGGAGAAATGTTTTTCCCCATTTGTATTTTTATAAATGGAATTATAAGGGGAGGATATTTAACTGAAATTTTTATATGGAAAGGATGGACACTTGGTCATGATTAAATTTTTTAATGTACTGCTTGTTCTCATGGAAGAAACATTAGAGGATGGTATTAGCTTATATGGGTAAATTGTATTGTTATATCTCTGTAAATACTACAATTGGTTCTTGTTTCTTATATGAGAGACATAAAATATTATTAAATATGTTACAATATGGAATGTGTGTATCACATGGCCATTTTTAGTCATAAATGAAATTTGAATTGTATTCTAATGTCAGATTCACTTCTTGGGAACAAATTTATGAAATGATTAATGACATGTTTTTTTTATAATTTATTATTGGGTTATTCTCAAGGAATATTTTTAAATTATAAAATGACATTAATCTTCTTATTAGTTATTCCTTGAGTGATACTTGGATCCCAGTATAGTATTCATGGACGGCCAGAAAGGGAATCTTAAAATTAGTGGATTAATAATTATTGAGAGTGTTTAGACATGTAATTCCCTATTAATTATTTAAACCCTTGGGAATGTTGTTAGTTATTATTTATTAGAATAATTGTATATGTTATTCCTCATAATCTATTTAAATCATTGGACAAGGTATTCCCCATTAATTATTGATATTATTAAACATGGTGTTCTTCAATATTTATTGAATACATTGGAAATGGCGTTCCTTGTGATTTATTGAAATCAATAAACAGTTCATTACTCAATATTTATTGTAATCATTGTACATGGAGCTCATAAATAATTTTTGAAATTAGTGGGCTTGGTGTTCCAAATTATTTATTTAATTCCTTAGACATGTTGATCAACAATATTTCTAAAAATTGGTGTATATGATGTTCCAAAATTATTTTCATTAAAATTATAGAAATTTTCTCTTGGTTTTATATTTTGGGTCATTATTAAATTTATATAAACAATTAAATTCTAGGAAAATATGGAATGTGCCTGAAAATTAATGGTCATCCACATGTCCCATGAGGATCCTAATCTTATCATGGTTTGATATTATATCATTTATTTTATTGATATATTTATTTCACCTACACACTATTACAAGTTATTTTGAAAAACTATATTTTCAATATATTCCATTGGTAGTTGTATAATTAGTTTTAATGAAAACATGTTCTTTCCCATTTTTTGTACCAAATTAGATCTATTGGTAGTTGGATAGGGCCTTGGACTATGCATCATAGATATTACTCTATATGGACTATTGAATGTGATGGAGATGGGGTCTGAACATATACTTGATCTGTTTACAAGATTTTGGTATTTTATTTATTTAGTTATTTTTATTTGTAGAACTATTATATATACTACTTATTGTATATCGAATTATTATATTATTTATTGTGGGTCTACACACATCGTGTTTTGTAAGAACTTTCATGGTTATATATTAAATAATTTATTTTTAGTTATTAATTTATTCAACTAATTAATTTAGTCAGCTATTAATTCATTTATTTAGTACTGATAAATATGGTATAGTATCCCCAGTGTAGCACGTGTAGACACTCACTTTTAGTTAATATCCTCTGCTATATGGGGAAGCACTCATGATCCATTTTTTGACAATAGATCTAGGTACTCATTATATATAAAACCTATTTAGGAAATGAAACTCCTTTTCATAATGTAATAATTAATAACGAATCTATCTAAATATTGATTCATTAAAATGACATCTCTATTATAAAAATGTATAGCACATTTTTATAAATTGATCATAATATTTAAACAATATTGTTTCTTATTAATAATATATCATTTTTTTGTAATGGTATTAAAAATCTATCAATGAATTCATAAACTAAAATACATTCATAAATATAAAAACATTAAAAAAATTATAATTTTCACTATTCCCGTAAAAAGTTATTATTTCTAAAAAAATCCAAAACAATTATTCTTAATCATTGATGACATTGATGAATCCAAAAAAGGATTGATATATCAAATTTAAGACCCAAAATTTATAAATTTTATTTTTATATTAAAAAATATTGAAAAAGAAATTATAGAAAAAAATGACTTCTATTATATTAATTATAACATACCAGGACTTGAAATCCTAGATCTCATGCTGAAATCCATAACTATAGGTTAATGTATTGGAGGTTGATAATTGGGACCAAAATGATACATCTAATTCGTAAAACATCAAATTGAAAAAATAGATCACATAAATATTGGAGGCCATATTAAGCATTGATTTTCAGATAATTATGAAAAAACTATTACATAAACAACATAAATCAATTAGGACCCATAAAAAATAGTTTCAGATGGTTGAATATCATATACCATTATAAATGTTTCTTCATATTCCACAATAATTCATCAACACCTACTTTTTGAAATACATTATAGGTTTAAATTTTTCAACCTCGTACTTTTAAACCTGGGTAAATGAAAACATAAAAAAGGGTGATCTTAGATAATCAATTAGGGTAAACACAAGAATTAGCAATTCAATTTCATCAACGAGTAGAAGATTTCATAAGGTAATGATGACATAATTAAATTTAATAAGATAATTATAAATGGCTACATACCCATCAAATCCTAGATCACGAAAATATGGAATAAGGATTTAATAGAGGTGATAATCATAAAAATAAATTATCATGTTTCACATGATATCAATACTGATCAAAAGAAACCTCACAAACTATTTTCATGATAAGATAAAACATATTGGTATCATGGGACATCATCTCCTTGAACCCTTGCAAATACCCTTAAAGAACCCTTATAAATTGTAATAACAACATAGCTATCATCCAATATAATTATTATGAGAAAATAATCATTAACCAATGCATCTAAGAGATATTTTGGAAAACCCATCAAATAAACTATAATGAGATCACCTAATACTATCTTAGAACTCCCATAATTTATAATTTCTACGAATAGAATACATATAAAATACATCAAAACTCATTAAAAATTGATAATTATTTTGAGAACATGATTTATCCATGAAAACTTAATAGTTTTCCTGATGCACTATGAAACAAGGTTAACCAATGGAAAATAAATTAGTTATAAAACAATATATTTGAACCATGATTAACCCATGGAAAATAAATCGGTTACAATAGATTCTCTTTGTTACATGATAAACTAATGAAAAAGAAATGGGTTTAAAATACACATTGAATCATGATTAACAAATGGAAATGTAATGGGTTACTAAATAATCACACTGAAACAAGATTATCCCATGGAAATGAAGTGGGTTTCAAAATAATCTATTTTAAAAGAAGACTAACACATGGTAAGAAAAATTGGATCCAAAAAAATATCTTAAGGAAATAATTAAATCATGTAATATAAATTTGTTTCATAACAATCTCGTTATGACATAATCCACATGTGCAAAAGAAACAGTTTTATAACAATATCATTGAAACAATCATAATCCATCCAAATAAAGAATAAGGATGGTATTAAGAAAATA
This sequence comes from Viscum album, assembly GCA_963277665.1. Classification (NCBI taxonomy): domain Eukaryota; kingdom Viridiplantae; phylum Streptophyta; class Magnoliopsida; order Santalales; family Viscaceae; genus Viscum; species Viscum album. The sequence goes on from OY728148.1 coordinate 49,362,455, forward strand.
TCATCAGTTGATGATAAATAATAAATATTTTATTGTGGTGTTGATGATTTTAAATAAACATAAAATATCATTAAAAACATTTTAGGGTAAAATAATCTTTAAATATTCTAAAGTATCCCACACCACATTGAAAATTTTGAATTATAATCCCTATAAATTATTAAAACTAAATTAAAATTAAAATATAATGAGAATAAGAAGATTCATGATATTTAATCAGAATGGATAATGACATACACCTGGTAAAATAATATATGTGTATAACATAACAAACATCACAAAAAATGATGATTGTGAAAAAAACAATATCACTTTGGTGACTTTGAAATCGTAACCCACATGGAAAGTAGGTAATCAAAAAAATTTGTAAAACCACATAAATTTAATTATTAGATTATAAAATAAATTTATGGGAAGTACATAAACCACACAACAAAAATAAGTGGTGAATATAGGGTATATTTCATAGAAATAAAAGTCAAAAAAGAAAACCCTTAAAAAGATTAAATCATTGGAGTGAAAATAAATCACTGAAATAACTATATGTGTTAATTTTAAATCCAAAACATAAAAGTGAAAATACATAATAATACAATAATATTTAATTTCATACATATTCATGTAATAACATAAATTATGACTTAGATTTTTAACCCAATGAATGTAAATTCAGTTAAGAATTCTCCTAGTACTTAGTAACATTCAAGTAAAACATCATAGGATGACATAGTAAAAGTTTATGTTTAAATTAACATTATATATGAATTATTCATGATATTTCATTTCAATATGTATGTATATAAACCATATAAAATAAATAAGGTTCAAAATAATAATGTATTCCTCAAAAATGGAAATTGAGTCAAATTCCTTTAACATTAGTATATTATATTTCACATTTTATATATACTACATATTAATAATCTTATATTAATTATATAAATACTTCATAAAATTTTATATATTTACTATTAACCTTATTTTAATAATATATAGTTTACACAAAATTACATAATCAGTAATGTTGAAGTCATATGTTTCGACTAAATACGATTTATGTGTCAAAATCGAATTTGGTAGGTCAATTATGGTCAAAGGGTCCTTATTAAAAAATATACACAATATTAATAATGACTGAATTATATTATTTTTCTTTATAAGTTTATTTTAAATCCAAACATGAATTTTTTTTGAAAAATTAACCGACGTTACAATCATAGAGACGGTAGGTCATACATATAAATGAGAAACATTATTATTTTTCTATGATCATTATGGAAACAATGTAAGTAAAATTTATCTTTATATAATTTAAATTATATATAAAATAACTTTTTTATCCTAAATACTTATATATAAAATTCTTATGATGCAAAAGGAATAAAATCACACTGAGGAGGCAGTAGCCCACACGTCTATGAATGACATTATCAATTTTTAGTGTGTGAAAAGGATAATAAAAATGACATATTATTCATACAACAAGGTAAATATTTCTAGAATATAAAATATATTTCATTTATTTCACATATTTTCATAAAAGGATATTTAGTACATTTCATTTAATGTGTGAATGTATCCAATCTCTTTGAGGATGCGGTAGTCCACACGTCCACAGACGATGTTATTGTATTTAAATGAAATGTAAAGCATGGTGTTATATGATATATAATAATAAAATAAGTTTTAATATAACATAAATATAATATATATCATATAAAAATATTTTTTATATCATAATTTCAAACCTTGATAGGTGGTAATTAGAAAATGAATGACATAGTCTTGCGAAGCGGTAGTCTGTCATATACAAGAATGATGTTTTCATTTCCTTTTTGATGGAAGTGTGTTTGTGTGTAGGTAGAAACCATAAAATAAATATATATAATTATATTTAGGATATATATTTTATAATATAATAATATAATAGGAATGATTTAATTGGCGAAGAAAGAAGTAAAACCTAAATTCATGTTGAAGAATGTTACCTCTTTTCAAGTAACACCTTTTGGTTTTCTCCAAAGGGATTGGTTGGATGGCCTTCATACCAATTTTATAAATATTTGGTGATGGGATGGATGTTTAGAGTTAATTTTTTAAGTATTTTTATGAGGAAAATGGCTTTATTGGGTTGAATAAATGGGGGTGAGTGGATTTTTATAAAGAAGGGGTGTCGTATTCTAGAAAATATAAAAAGGTAAATATTATTGAGAGGTTTACCATATATAATGTGCCTAAAATAAATATCATAATTCCATAAAAGATGATAAATTGTTGAATAATTTCCCAAAATTCAGTTTTTACCAAGTTTCTAAATCATTTGGCTCTTTATAATTAAAGCTTAACCACTAAGTAAACGATTTTTTTCCTTAATTGTCGTAATTAATATTAATTACTTTTACATAACATTTATGTGAAAATATACTTTAACATTTATTCGGAAATATAAATTATTATTATTCAAAATATTGAATCCATACTTTGAAATTTCAATCACATTTGTGAATTAAATTAATTTAAAATAAATATCGCATAAGGGATAACAAATAGAATTTTGATGTGAAAATGTTTTAATTTTTGTTTTGTTTCTATATACAAAATTGCAATTAAAATGATTTAAATAACCAATTTTATATCAAATTATATAATATTTATCTAGATATATTTTAAACAAAAATAAAAATATAATTTTACAACATAAATTATTTTTTAAAATAATAGTTTTCAATTAATATTTGGGTCCATTCATTATTCATCAAAATATGAAAGTTCTCAAAAAAATACATTCACCCAAATAATTATATTTTCAAAAATGAATTTTATTTTTGTCAATATAAATTATATATGATTGAAAAATTATCTTCAAATTAGGTGTTCCATTAAAAGGTAGTCAAACTACCTTTTAACAATATAAATCTTTTTATGCTTAAAGTAGGATTTAATATTATCTTAACCTTATCAAACATATTGTATTAGTCTCAAAAACAATTTATTAAATATCTGAAATAGAAATTTCATTAATATATTTAAATAATGGTGATTTATTTAATTTATTATAATAAAATTTCAATCTGTTCATAGAAATAAATTTCACAAAAATACATCTTTTATTTTAAATTTGACTTCATTTTCATTTCATTATAATTGGTAACCTATGAATTCAATTTATAAACATGTGAAAAATACGATTTCATTATTTAGATAAAAATATAATTTCCTTCAATTATAATGGATAGTTGGTAAATATATGTCAAATAAATATTATTAATACTATATTATTATTCTTTAAGACTCGACCTTCCATGTAACAAAAGTCATCTAAGGGACTCAATTTTTCGTGTGACACCGGATAAAAATGTGTTCACATGTGATGAAATATAAAATTTGTATTATGTGTAACATAATTTATTAAATAAATTTAACAATTCTAAAAAATAAATTTCTAAAAATCTCTGGATGTTACATCATAACCATCCTAAAATTGAATTTCTCCCTTGGAATTCATCTTGGTTCTCAAACGATTAAAATTTGTACAATAACATTATTGAAACAAACATTATAAAAAAGGGTTAATGAAACATCCTTTAAAAAAGGGAATGTGGGAGTCATAAAAGTCACAAAATTTTATGTAATACTAGTTTTCACCATATGGAGATCTTTGGTGGAAATTTAAAACCTTGATTGGAAAGGTAAAACTAATTCCCATGGATTAATAGAGATTGATAGAGAACGTGGTCATGAGGTTATCACTGTTGAAAAAATAAAAAACAAAATAGGTTTGAAATAGGTTATTAATATCATCAATAATATGGTAATAGGATTAATTTTCATTTCAATATTCATTTTATAAATTTTGATGATTCTTTCATCATCTAAACAAAGATAATATGGAAATGTACAAACATTAAAATTAAAACTATGAGTATTAAAGAGGAATTATTTTCAAACTAGAAGTACTAAAGTAATATTATAAAGACCTCATAATCATAAAATGAATAACAATCTATTCCTCCTGTAATTAAATATTAATCTAACCGAAAATGGTGATACCATGGTAATATAATTCTAAAAATGATTAAAACATCAAATGATGCCCTAATATTCAAAATTAAATAGTAAATGTTACAACCCGTCCTCTGGGGCCCATGCCGTGACTACCACAAGCCCACCTTTCATAGGCCAGGGGATGGAGACTAGCACCGGAAATGATAATCCCTTAAACTAGAAAGGCATTTCCTTTTTATCCTGCAACTCAAAAAATCCAAGCACATAACAAGATTAATGTACAAATTAAACAATTTAGTAAATAGGGTGAGTACATTAAGTAAAGGGTCCGGAATACCAACCCAACTAGAAAGTAAAATTAAAATTGTAAAAAGCTCATGTGAACACACATCAAGGATCTTACCTAAAGGGTAGGTACAGCTCTCGAATGGTTGTCTCTACGGTACATCTCATCTAACAGTCCACCTTTGAGTAGCCTCCAGTCATGGAACCCTCTCCTTCGATCATTTATTTTTGTCATCTACACAAGACACATCAATGTGTGTGTGTAGCCCGTGTAGGGGTGAGTATGGAATTACTCAGTAGGGACCCCGAGACCCCTGATGGTCTCTCAGAATCCACAAAGGAATACCACAAAGCAATACCATAATCACAGAGCACAAGAACTATTATCAAGCCTACATGGGTATATTCCTATACATATACCTAAGTTATCAAGTAACCCAAATCATTAAAAATAAACACATATCCAAACTCTTTATTGATAGGTGCAATTGTTCCATGAAGGTAAGAATACCATGAAGGTAAGTAGCATGAAGGTAATGCCACACAGAAGAACACAATGAAGGTATCACCACACAGAAGTGTACAACAACGGTAAAGACTCAGCTCGCACATGGTATAACATAATTACGGAAGAATAAATGATTACTTGTACTGATAGATTATCTTACATCATCGAGATGCTCTTCTGTTAACACAAAAAGGATTGAACATGACCCATAGAGGATCTGAAGATGACCCACACAAGATATGAAGAAGACCCACACATGATCTATAGATGTCCCACACAGGATCTATAGATAACACACATAAGATCTATATATGACCCATAGAGGATCTATAGATGACCTAAACAGGATCGGTAGATGCTGACCCACACCCTATCCAAAGATTCTTTTAGTACAACTAGCCACATGGTTTCTACACTAAGCACGATTGATTCAGGGAGGATCTGATCCTAAAGACAATAGTTGCACTTCAACTACCACAAAGTCCCATGAATAAGTATCCCAAAGGATTGACACATTATAAGGGTCCCAATGAAATAGATGATGTGTCAATTGGATGCCCGGTGTATAGGTTATTGGCATTTATGTTCTGATGGCCCGGTTGGATTCAGGTTCAATCCAACCTAGTCATACTCCAAATTTATCCAAAACTCAAGTGGATTATACCAGAAGAATAGTACTAATCCAAGAATTCTGTTACTGCAGACAGTTCTTCAATCGGATACCAAGTTATCATGATATGGAAAAAAGGTGTATCTTGGTCTAGATGGTCTGACCTGGCCCAACCCGGCTAGGGCCGACCCGATCTGGTTCGAGTCGACCAGACACAGTCTTGGTCTGGACCAACCCACAAAGTGGCAGCCTAGACCATAGGGCTTGGCCCTCTCAGTACGTCCAGAAGGGCTCAACCCACGGCTGGGTGCGGTCCACTTTTGTGGGGCCAGTCTTAGACTCATCTCGAGGGAGCCCCCCCCCCCCTCTGATTCCCGACCTGTCCATTTAGATCTTTCAATTTTTCCAACCTGACGGTGCCACGTTGCATCGTCTACTGGAATGGGGGACCCACAGGAGATGGTCCTACTCGGTGTGGTGCAGCATGTCGGGGTTCCGGTTGGTGGCTCTTCCAGCAGCATGATGGCGCCACTACTCCAACTACGGTCGTCCGGGTGTCGGCCTCCCTCTGGGTGAACCACCATGGTTCTGCAGTCATGGCCTCCAACTCAGGAAGTGCAGTCGTGTGCTGCCCCATCTACCACTTGGTTGGCTAGCGTGCCAGCCGCCACCCTCTTTCTTCATGGCTGATGACACATTTCAGTACTGTAGCAACCACAACTATTCATCAATTTCGGATTTTGGGCCACCAGTTTGGGCCTTTGGTCCTTCAAGGGCATCGGGCTACCCAGGGCCTTCGGCCTTGTAAGGATTTTTGGCCACCTCAAGGGATTTGGTCCACCTAATGGCCTCTGGGCCACCTCAAGGCCTTCGGGCCACCTGAAATTGGTCTCAAATTATCAGACATACTCTACATGGAGCAGAATCCATATGGGGATTTAGAGAAGAAACATTCACCATAGGATTTTTCAGAAAGAGAGGGTATGACACTGCCATCGGGACTAGCCTATGCTTGTATGTGAAGCCTAGCCGAACAACCATGCAATGGTAGAGAGCTGATATCAGGATGAATAAGCTAGTAGGAGGAGTTCCAAGTATAATCAATATAATTACTAGGACTTATGGGTCATGTAATCTCTAATCCATGGGCCTTGTAAGGTTTCCCCCTCATCCCTTGAAAAGGGGGGTTATCAAAAATCAATAAAAAAGAAGGCCTTCGGGCTATTCCGGTAGAGAATATTTTTTTCATTAGAAACATTTTTAAACTTTTCTAAATGAGGTGTCTTTAATTTTCATGACTATTTAAAAAAATATCTTACTTAGTGAACATTTATAACATTCCCAATTAGAAACACCAATAAAAGTCTCAAAATTAGTGACATATGAAAACATATTTAATTTTTTCACATTATAAAATGTCTCTAATTATTAACAGCTAATTTTCTGACATTTTATAAAAACATTATAAAATAATGGTTACAATATTAGAGACAATTTATGGTGTCTCTAATTCATGAAACCTCATTTAATGATGTTTTTTCAAAACAACAATAACAAAATGTCGCTAAATTAGAGATGTTTTATGTTGTTGTTGTTTACTAAAATGTCAGTTACTCACACATTCTAAAAATATATATAATATTTCCTTATTGTTTTCTAGATGTAAAAAAAAAATTACTGTGTAATTTTTATATTAATATAATCACCTTATCTGTTTGATCCTCTTTGAACCCCCTACCTCACTCACAGGCCCACTCCCCCTACAATACCTACGTCCTCACTTATTCCTTAGAACACTACCTCCCCCCTAATACGCTCCTGCTCTTCCCTACCCATCCCGTCCTACCCAACATTCCTCACCCCCTATGTCCCTCCCATCCAGTAACCACCCTCAACTGAAATAAAAGTAATTTTTTTAAATGAATAAAAATCCCATTTTTAATGTGTATTGTTTATAATAGTAAAAACATTGTGTCCATTCAATCCTATCATTACCCCTGCATCACATACATAATCTCTCCCCTCTAGTACATTCATGCTCATACATTCCCTACCATTTAGTGCCACCCCTCACATGATCCCGCTCCACCTCACCCATCTCGTCCAACCCTACAGCCCTTATCCATGCTTCCCTATGATCACGTACTCACCCTCACTTCAAACATCAGTATATTTTTATATTGTATTTGAAATGTATAAAAATGTATTTTTTTGAAATATGTGTATTTAATAATAATAAAAACACTATATCTATTTGATCATTTCATATCCCCCATAACTCACTTGTGTGACCTCTCCAAGTCCAGTACTTGCCTCCTCAGCCATTTCTTAACTCCCTACCAAACCCATATCATGCTCCCACTCTATCTCACATATCTCATCCTACCCTAAATCCCTCACCTAGCATCCCTCCAATCCATTATTCACCTTTTCCTCACAAATCATCAATATTTTTTGTAAATGTTTAATTTTTTTAAATGTAATTTTTTTATAATAATAAAAACAACCACTTCATTTGATCCTCTCCCCCCACCTCGATCATGTATTGTCTCCACCTTCAGTACCATCCTCATCACCCATCCCCTATAGCCATGTCTCACCCATCTCGTGATCCCACACCACATATCACATCTTGCATTTCCGTACACCCCACCCACTCGCCCCTACCATCTAGCGACCACTCGCACCCCAAATGTTGTGCATTATTTTTTTATTTTTGGAAAAGTTTAAAATTTATTTTTTTAATGTGTATTTTTTATAATAATAAAAACACCCTAATTTTTCGATATTTTCACCCCCACCTCACTCTTTTTCCCTCTCCCTCTTCGGTACCTACCTCTCCCCTCTCCGGATCCAGCTCCACCTATCCCATCTCATCGTTCTCAAAAACCATCACCCCCTTGTCCCTCCAATCTAGTACCCACCCTCTCCTAATGCATATGTATGTTATTTATTTATTTTTTGAAATATATAATAATTGATTTTTTTGAAATGTGTATTTTTTATTATAATAAAAACACCCTCTTTATTCAATCCTCCCACCCCCTCTGATATATATATATATGTGTGTGTGTGTGTGTGTCTTTATATTATAATATATATATCTGTGTGTGTTTGTGTTTATATAATTATCCACTTTTAAAATGATGGTACCAATGTCTCTAATATAGTTATGATTTTTTAAGAACATGACAAAATCTAAAATAGCTAATTTTATTATGATATATTTATATATATAAATAAATTACAATATTTACAGTTTAATGTTATATATATATATATATATATTAATAGATATATTCTATATTTTATATTTTTGTATATATATATAGGATTATGTTATATTATATTTATATATATGTTAATATTTTATATTATATATATATGTTTTCATTATATTATATATATATATCCATGGGTGTATACTTATATTATATATGTGTATCTGTCTGTCTATCTGTGTGGTTGATTATTTTATATTATATATTTATATTTATATATCAGTGAATTCATATATATATATATATTATAATATATAAGTTCATGGCCTTAAAACGCTACTTAATCTTATATTTTAGATAGGAAAATACATTATTACACAATTAGGAACTTTTCAAGTTTAGAGTTTAAAGAATTATGATATCTTACATACATAACTTAAAAAATTCATACAAGAAGATACTACTAATAATAGTATTAATTTTTTTCCCAAATATAACACTTGAAAACATAAAACAATATTTCTTTGACAACCATCCATATCATTCATCAAGACTCATTTCTTTCTCTTTCCCATCCTTATATCCATTGAATAACATTTTTAAATCATTGGATGAGTATAAAAATTATTTTCAGATATAGAGAATGAAATCATTAGTCAAGTGATAACATAAAAACCAATAAACCCATAATCCTAAAAACTAATATTCATAGAAACAACATGTAATTTCCTTGGGACTTATTTACAATATCACTCTTATATTCACCCTTACACATGGAAAACCTTTTGGTCAACTTCCATCTCTTGATTACCTAATGCGTTGGAAAGCTATAATGGGGCTCAAACATCATATATTAATATATAATGGTCTCAAACCAACATAAATAATTTCATTGGAACATATCATGGTAATAAAGTATCTTTAAATCAGGAAAAACCCCTCATTCCATACACATATAGAAAACAATCCTTTTTAAATTTATTAAAGAGAGTTTTAAAAGGATTTTACAAGGAACGTCTCTTAAAATATAATTGAAGTTAGATATAATATAATGGAAAGGATATGTGTATAAACAATAAATAAACATAGTGAAAGATAATATAAACAAAAATTCTTCACACAAACTATCTTAATACCACATAATGGATAAGTAGAAGGTTAACCCACAGATTGGAAATTGGGTTATGAATTCCCATACGTCATGTTTTTCATACATAAAACACATTTAAACCTTCTTTATAATGGTTAAAAAAGTGTTATTAATATCGTATAGAAACATATTGATCTTTATAAAACCATATATGAACATTTCATTACAACATTTCATCCATTAGTTGTTATTATTTTTCTCCTTGCATTGTTTTGGGTGTGTTCATTACATAATTTCCATGATCGGTTCATGAAGAACATTATTGTCTATTGGAAGTGGAACTCAATAATTGTAACGAAGTTGTATATAAATTTTTTTATAACCATATATTATACCTTTTAAAATTTTGAATTTATACATGATTCTAATTCATAAGTTAAAACATTATTGATATTTGTTTAAGTCATTTTGGCGATTCATCGATCATAATGAATTCATTTGGTTTTATAAATTAATCACTTGTTTAAAAAACAATTCCAGAACCTTATATAACATATAAAAAAAAATATTATAATCTATTTAAAACATAAAAATGGTTTCTTGACCAGTCATGAAGAAAGTCAAATAAATTAAAATCACATCGTCCAGGATGTTGAAAAATAGACATGTCACAGAAGGTGTTTTAATTTCTTGAATAAGTTGAAGAGGAGAAGTATTATAATGGCGAGCCTTCCATAAAAATGGTTAAATCCAAAATATTTAAGATTTTTTATCATTCATTCATCTTGGATAAGGGTATATGAGGATAGAATAAGAAAAGAAATGAACATGAAATAAAAGAATAGTTGAGAAATCCCTTATGAAAATTCTGCTGCCTAACGGCTATGCAACATGGTTTTATAAAACATTAAAAAGAGAGGGGATAGGGTTCACCCATCCATAAATGAATCAGAATGTAGTATAAATCAATAATAAAATGTAAATAATAACATTTAATGGAATCTTGAAAGTTATACAACATAAAATAGAGCGTGGATGGAAAAAGAAAGAAGTGGATAATTCCCATACCATGTAGAGGAACTCCTGAGACTTGATGGATGGGACATTGGGACCTTGATAACACCTTTGGAGGACTAATTGGGATGTAATAAGACCAAATATTTATTGACTAGGAATTTGGAAGGAATTTAATGATGGAATGGGTTGGTATTTATAGAAAAAATGAGGGAATATTTGAATAATTTCTAAGGGACGCCTCATTACTTGTATTTGAAAAACCATGGTCTTGACCAAGGAATTTTAAAATTGAATTTGTCTCATGGGACACCTCATAAAATATTTTATTGTAATCAATTCTACTAGAATTATTACATCATTAATTATTTCATTAAGCATGCTGAAACTCAAAACTGTATTTTTACTATTCACCCAAAATTCATCTATTTCAGAAAAATAAAAAAAATTCACCCTAAACATTCTTTGATGTGTAGAATTAAAAAATGAACAAATTTTTTTGAAAATAATTATTTAAATATTATTCATTTAATTTTTAAATAAAATCAAAATTTATTCAGAAATAACATTCGTATGTATATAACTCTTTATTTTAACACCTAGAAAAATTAATTGACACCTCATTATGTTATAAAATTATAAAAATAAAATAATAATAAAATTTACTAATAATTAGGGTCATATTAATATTCATATTACTATTCATGAGGGTAGGATACTATTCCCCAAAAATTCATGTTTGTTCCATTAGACTCCAAATAACATACCCATCACAATTGAAGAAGACCATTTTGTGAAATTCAAAACATAGATGCTATAAAATTATTTTTAATGTCTAGTTATAAATATCTTCACACAAAAAGATTCATGCATTTCAATTTTTTTTAAGTATTTTATGTGTTTAATTATCCCCACTTTCCGAAAATTTCATTCTCACAATTTTATTTAGTTATTAAACTAGTGAGGGTACCCTTACCTCATAAAACTTTTAAGCTCACATGATGCTTCTTCAACCATGTTTTTTCTCAACAAAACCATTACCTCCTGGATTAACTTATTCTATAATACATGTTTCCTTCAATTAAAAATCTGAACTAGTTTCTCTTTATATGAAAGGTTCTATTCCAACTGAACTAATTCTAAGCTCAAGACATGAGTTGAATATAGAACATACTTTCTCAACATCAAAATAAGAAAATCATTGTGCACCTGAGAAAAAATCAAATTCAATGATACATGGTATGAAAAATGAACAATTTATCTACGATTTCAAAAGGACTGATGAAAAATAGTGTAACGGACTAGGCAGTGGCTCATTTCGGACTTTTCTTGATGCTCGGTTCCATCAAACGGTTCCACCGAAATGGCGGCACAGTGGTAGTGGCATCAGTCATAGTGACATCGTGATGGTTGCACTGCTCACAGTGTTTCAACAAAACAGTGGCACCGTGACGGTGGAACTACTCAATGTGTTCCACCGAACCGGTGTCCCCACATATGGTGTTCCACTGAACTAGTGGAATCGTGACGGTGACACTGTGATGGTTGCACTGTGACGGTGGAACCGCTTATAGTGGCACAATGACTGTGGCACTGTTACAGTGTCCCACCGAATGATGTCCCACTCTTCTTTCTTGTTCTAGTTCTGCTCCTACAATGTATCTTTTGATGTTAGAGTGTATTAATACCCCTTTTCAATGACTTTTTATAGCTCATTAATGATATCTAGAATTCTCTATGTTTCGAGTGACCCTTGAGTTACCAAAACATGTAGCTTTTCCTCAGTATCGCACCCTTTTCCCATACTTTCCAGTTCCTCCCCTATTGGGATTTTCCTATGTTTAAAAGAAAAAATTTATCTCATAGCCATTATCGCCACCTCTTTGATGATAATTATTAAATGAAAATTAATTCCCTCGGGTGTAACCACCCAACCACATGGTGAAACCATGATCCGCCTTTAAAGACCTTCAAAATCTATATCCCGTAACTCCTTGGTATCTCCTCTTTTTCGAACAAGATATATTTCTTTCCTTATTTATTCTTCTTGGATGGTTTATTTTCCTTTATTTGGTGTGTTTTGAGTCCCCTATTCTGGAGGGAAGTGGTGTTCTGTGCTAGAGCTTTTCTGCTCACTCTTGCAGTCCTTGAAGTTCCTCCCCTGCATGTCACACAACCCCAGTTCTTTCCATGTGGAGAGAAACTTTGATCATTGATCATCTAGGAAGGGTTATTCCTTCATCTCTCTTTATTGTGTATCATGCATGATGCATATGGTAATTTTCTACGATGATGGATGAAACCAAAACCTTAATAAAGATAATAAACCGACTATTAAAGAATGATGGTGTGTGATAGATGTTGTTGGTGTACTCTTATACTTTTTCTTATATGATGTGAATTATAATAGCTTATGTCCACTGAAAATCATGTTTGGTGGTGGTCATTCTTATTCACTGATGAACCTTTATTTTCTGGATAATTATGCGATTGAATGGATATAACCTGGAAACTGATTAATCATGTAATCTTAGCTAATTTAATGGATGTTTGAGGAATAAGAATCATTGTGTGGTCACCCCGGTTAACCAAATAAAAATACGGACGAAATAAAAAGGTAAATGCCTTCCATTTTACATCTGATTTTATATCCTTGGGGCTAGTTTCTACTATGGGGCTTATTGACGGTGGGTCTTGGGTGGTCAATATCTCTCCTTAAACTTGAGTAAGGTTGGGTTTGGCAATCTGTTGTCCCTTTTCCTCATCTTGGTGATGGCAGGTTGTGGTAGAGGAGGATTTGGCTGATTAGTAGAGGGTTGACAGAGATGAGGAGTATGATTAGTGGCAATGTTTGTGGAAATGTTTCTCATATGACTATAGGTAAAGGATGAACACCGCATTCCAGGAGGCTTGTTACACCCTTTAGGTGTCCCCAAGTGGATGTGGGATGACATCTCGATTGTTTTCATCACCGGACTACCCAGAGTTATAGTGGTTGGGATTCCATCTGGGTAGTGGTGGACTAGTTGATGAAATTGGCTCTCTTCCTAGTAATAAAGGAGTTGAGTGCGGTGGTTTCCCTAATACAACGGTATGTGGATAAGTTTGTGTGGTTGCTTGATGTTCTGAGGTCCATAGTCTCCGATTGGGATACTCGGTTTACCTCATGGGTCTGGAATGTATTACTACATGCTTTTGGCACCCAGCTAAGCCTCAACACTACTTTCCACCCCTATACATATGGGAAGAAAGAGTTCACTATCCTGGTGCTGGAGGATACGCAATGGGCATGTGTTTTAGACTTTGGTGGATCGTTGAACGATACTTGCCACAGGTTGAGTTTTCCTACAAAAATAGATATTGCTTTAAAATTGGAAAGGCTCCATTAAAATATTTTTAAGGGAGGCTATGTCACTCACCCATGTGCTAGAAAGAGGTTGGGGAAGCAAGTGTTCTTGGCTCGGAAGTGGTGAATAACACGAGAGGGAAGATTATACTTATATAAGAGAGGATGAAGGCAATCCAGGGCTAGAAGAATTCATATGCTGATAGTAGGAGGAGAACCTTGGAGTTAGAGGTCAGGGACCCTGTGTTCTTGATGGAATCCCCTCAGCATGGACAACAGTGGTTTTCCAAGTGGAGTAAGCTTTCTTCCAGGTTTTTCAGACCCTTCGAGGTGTTGCGGTGGGTTGGCGAAGTGGCTCATCAGCTAGCGCTACCACCACCGCTACTGATAGTGAATGGCTTCATCCTTTTCTCAGATAAGTCGGTATCTACACGATTATTCACACGTCCTCGAATGAATGAATCAAGATATCGAGGACGATGTGACATTCATAGAGTGACCAGTAAGGATCGAAGGTCATGATGAGAATGTTCTTCATGGATGAACCATTCCCTTGTTTCGTGTGTTCTGGAGGTATGGTGGCCTCAAGGAGTGTACCTAGGAATGGGAGGCACATATTCACACCCAATACCCATAGTTGTTTTGAGTTTTTTCCTATTTATTTTTTTACTATTTTGTGATGTAGTGCTTAGTCTTGTTAACTATGAATGTGTCAATTTTTCTTATTCTCTGAATGTGTGTGAAGGGTCCACATGGAGGGTAAGGGAGGACCAAATCCCTAATCAATATGCTTTAAAGTGGATGCGATTAAACCCGCGCAGGTGAGTCAATGCCGCCAAAAGTGGATAGTGCCTTGACATGGGGGAATGGACTCCCTGTTCCATTTGTATGGATAGTGACACCTTTATATATTTGTGTGGATACATGAGGTAGATGTGTTCCTAGATGTTGATGGGGTTTACTCCTAATAGGTATCTTTTGAGGTGGTTGTACGAACCCCTCTCTTCCCTTCGGTTCTAGTTTAAATTCTCGAGGGCCGGAATAATTTTGGAGGTATCTAATGTATAACCCCAGGCAGTGGCTCATTAATGACATTTCCTGAAGCTTGGTTCCATCGAACGGTTCCACCGAAACAGAGGTACCAATCACAAAGTCACCATGATGGTGGTACCAGTCACATTCACTTAACGAAACGGCGGGACCGTCATAGTGGCACCGCTCATGGTTTTCCACCAAAACGGTGGCACTACTCATGGTGTTCCACCAAAATCATGGCACTACTCATGGTGTTCCACCGAAATGGTGGCACCATGATGGTGGCACCGCTGACGGTGTTGCACCGAACCAGTGGCACCATGACAGTGTTCCACTAAACTAGTGTCATCATGATGGTCAAACCACGATGGTCTCACCATGATGGTGGCCCCAATTATGGTGGCATCGTGATCACATAATTGTTACGGTGTCTCACCCTTCATTCTTTTTCCAGTTTCACTCACACAATGTATATTTTAACATAAGAGTGTTTTAAAACCCCATTTAAGACCCTTTTTTAAATCCCATTAATGATATATAAAATCTCCCATTTTTTGAATGACCCCTAACTTACCAAAACATATGGCTTTTCCTCGGTGTCTCACCCTTTTCCTGTACTATCCAGTTCCGCCCATGTTGGTGTTTTCCTCTATTTAAAGGAAACACATTAACTCACAACTATTATAGACACCTCTCTAATAACAATTATAAAATGAAAATTAATTCCATCATTTGTAACCACCCAACCATGTGGTGAAACCACGATCCACATTTAAATACATTCAAAATTCTTATCCCGTAACACCAGGATCTCGCCTCCTTATCACATGGGAATTATTTCTCTCTTTCATTATTCTTCTTAGTTAGTTTCTTTTCCCTTCCTTGGTGCATTTGGAGTCCCCCCTTCCCTAGGAAACTGGGTGATGTGTTGCGGCTTTTCTTCTCACTCTTGGAGTACTCGGAGTTCCTCCCCTCCATGTCGTGCATCCCTAGTTCTTGGCACATGTAGAAAAACATTAATCATTGATCATCTGAGTAGGTTTCTTCCTTAGTATCTCTTTAATGCGTATCATGCGGGGAAGGTATGCTAATTTTTTTTCATGGATGGATGAAACCAACACCTTATTGAAGATAATAAATCATATTTTAATGAATAATGGGGTGTGTTTGATGATGTTGTTATACTCTTCTACTTTTGGTAATATGTTTTGAATTACATGGGCCTATGTCCGCTGAAAATCATTGATGTTTGTGGTCATTACTTGTTCACTAATAAACCCTTGTTTTCTAGACAATTCCATGATTGAATAGTTGTAACATGGAAACAAGTTAATCACATAAACTTGAATGATTAAATGGGTGTCTGATGAATAAGAAACGTTGAGTGGTCACCCCGGTAAAACCAACAGAAATAAATAACAAAATAAAATGGGTAATTCCTTCCATTTTATGTGTGATATTCTACCATTGGTGATAGTCAATACTCCAGATCCTATTGAATTCATGTCTTGGGGGACATTTTCTCTTCTTCAACATGAGGAAGGAATGGTTTGGCAATCTACTGTCCCTTTCCCTAATCTTGGTGAAGGCTGGTCATGACGCATAGGCATAGCTTTAATTTATTACCAAAACGCACCACACTTTTCCAAGGATATATTTTAAGGAAATCATGGTCAACTACCTCGAAAGATAAGACATTGTTTCTATTATCTGCATATCTTTTTTGTCTTCTCTTTATTGTACTCATGTGCTACTGAATCATATTCAATTTTTCACCCACTTCCTTAACTAACTCTTAGCCCATCATCTTCCCTTCCCCAAATTCATCCCAAAAAGAAATATTTCGACACCACTTTCCATACAATGCCTCAAAAAGTTCCATCTGTATACTGGAATAAAATTTTCTATTATAATAAAACTCAGCTAAACAGTGATGTAGATCCCAACTTCCCCGGTAGTCCAATGAAAAAGCTCAAAGTGTATCCTCCAAAGTCTAAATTGTTCATTTTGACTGCCCATCTGATTGAGGATGAAATGATGTATGGAAATATAATTCATTTCCCTACAAATTCCAAAGGACCTTCAAAAAATTAGAAGTTAGCTAGGGATCCATATCAAAAACAATGGAAAGAGGAACTCCTTGTAACCTAACAATATCTTTGAGGTATAGTCGAAGAAATTTAATCCAATGAAATTGTATCTTGAATAGAAAGAAAATGTGTCGATTTTTTCAGTTGGTATACAATAACCCAAATTGCATTGTTACTTCAAGATGTCTTAGGTAGTCCAACCATAATGTCAATGGATATATTTTCTCATTTTGAATTTGGCACTAGCAATGGATGAAGCATCCCCTTTCGTAACAATCACAATTCTTTAACATGTAGACATGTAAAACATTTAATAGTAAATTCTACAATATCCCTTTTCATTCCATCTCACCAATAACACTTCTGAAGGTCTCTAGACATCTCAGTACATCCAGGATGAACTGAAAATGGACAACTATGAGCTTCAAATAATAAATCATTTTTAACTGGGAATCATAAGGCAAGAAAAACATTTTTCAAAATTATAAAACAAAATCATTAAAAAGGATATATTCTGAAAACATACACATTTTAACAAATTCTACATGAAACAAAATAGATGTATTCCATGATCTAATATCTTTTATGACAAATTTCATCAAATAATTAATTTAGGGATCAGGTTTCAACTGTAACAATGTTAATGATCATGATGTTTTTGACTAAAGGCATATTCCACTTTGTTTACATTTTCTGAATGGTAATTGATTGTGAAATAACAATCCTTTATCAATTCAATAAATATTCTTTGTATCATGTTTAATTCCATCTATGTGAATACAAACTTCAAGCTTTCATGGTAAGTATATATTTGACATTTGGATCCGTATAAATAGTGCCTCCAATTTTTCAAAGAAAAAAAATCATAGCTTACAATTCCAAATCATGTGTGGGATAATTTATATAATGACACATAAAATTCAAGGAAATTTTTTTTCTTAATTTTCATTGGGATTTTACAAGAACACAATTTCTAACGGCACATGATTCTGAGGCCCGGTGTGCCCAGAATTTCTATCCGAAGTTTAGCATAGGTACGTTCAGTGAACGAATGAGCGGGAATTTCTAACTTTTGAACCGGTGCTCGGAATCGAATTCAGAGGGCACCGATGGAACCGTAGTGCTGGTAATTTCTTAGGAACGCTATTTTCGGAGTTGCGTTTACATGAGGGAAGATGTTAATTTATGTGGAAGGTGAAATAAAAATTGCATCAATTTTTATTTTACTCTAAGTGGATTAAGCTTTGGGTAGAAGTTGGGGAAAACCACCCAACATTAATTGGGAGGTTATGAGGGTGATGGGGCCCACACAAACCCCACCCCTTCATATACTCTAACTCCCTCAACTCACAATTAATTTGATAACTTAAGTTATTTAATTAAGTGAGTTTAATGTGAATGTTTGAATTTCAAAAGTTTAAGTTATGTTAATTAATTGTGGATTAATTCAAACTTTTGATTTTCAAACCTTTTGTTGTCTTAATAAAATATGTAAGGGACTTATTTTATTTTGGGTTGGACACTTGTTGCTTGAGAGATTTGGGAGAAAAGCTAAGGAGCTTGAAGGACTTATTCCTCTTCCACAAAGAATGTGAAGAACGCCGGATTCCTTGGAGTTCGATGGCACAAAGACGTCCCCACGACGCGACTCTCTTTTTCCGCGAAGTCTTCTTCCGTGATAGTTATTTCCGCTACAAACCTCCATTCAAGCTACAGTCAAGGTAGGGGATTTATTTATTTTGTTCGTGATTACTACCTTGACATTCTTCGTGAGTTATGACAAATTGATATCGATTAATGAGAGGGGGACGGTCCGCACAAACATGGTCGACCCTCCTCCATTATCCATGTTGTTGTGTCTAAAGTGGATTGGAATGGGAACGGAGCGGTGCCGTCGCACCGCGCAGGATCATACGGCAAAGAATGCATGGTGCCGTCGCGCCGCGCCGTGAAATCAAACAAGCACGCGATGCCATCGCACCGTTTTAGAGATACCCGAAGACACCATGGCTGGAGCGGGGCTGCGGTGGAGGGGCGCGGCGCCGTCACGCCGCGCCAAACGAACCAAGGTCGCGGCCAGTTCCAGGCCGTCGGTGTCGAAGTAGGGGGTACCTGCCGTCGCTGGTCCTGTGGCGGTGGAATCCGGCCAGTCATGGAGAAGCCGGGGGTTACAAACCCCCATCGGCCAACTCAAGCGGCCCCCATATGGGGGGCCGCGGTTACAAAGACAGGGGGGCAGGCGCCCCCCCCCCCCCCTCAAACGGCTCGGCTGGTTGACCGAGCGTCTGGCCAGCGCGCCCAGGCCAGGTCGGGCCGCGCCCAAGCAGGCCGGACCCGGACCCGGTTCGGGCCGACCCTGGGGGTATCGGGTCGGGTCAGACCGGGCCCGAACCCCTTAATACCAAATCTCTTCCGGTCAGTCGCCCATAACATGTGATACGGGTCTCCGATCGACACACCGTCAGTTGTGATGCGATCCTTGGATCAAAACGGTCGTTTCGATATATCGCACTCAAGGTTTCCTAATAATTGGGTTCGGTCGAGTTGGATCGTACACGAAACCAACCGGGCCCTCAGAGCAGAAATGCTCATAACATGAGCTCCGGACATCCGATTGACGTGCCGTCGACTTTGTTGGATTCCTCTTAGTGAGACGGATCTTTTGGCTTACTATGCCCGAGGATTGGACGTAGGTGGAGTACGGTTGGGTTGGTTTTGACTTAAAAACCAACCGGGCCCCTATGACAAAAAAGCCAATAACTCTCAGACCGGGTTTCTGATTGACGTGTCGTCTATGACGTTGAGTTCATGTTGACGATAAGGAACTTTTGGATGTATCAACTTTGGACTATGTGTTAGTTGATGTATCAGCCTCTCGGCTCGTGGAGCGGACCACACCGAACGAGCTTGCTTTGTGCGGGAACCCTAGAGCTGGCTACGTTGCGACTATGACGAAGACGACTGTACAGAGATCCTCAATGGATTCGACCACGACGACTTCAGCACTCAGTGATCCTGCATGGATCAGTGCTACAGATCCTATGTGGGTTCGATCCTGTGTGGGTCAGCGCTCAGCGGTTCTGTGTGAGCCAGCACCTACAGATCCTGTGTGGGTCCGATCATATGTGGGTCTTTGCGGGGGTTAGTTACCTATCGATCCTTTGTGGGTCAGATCCTATGTGGGTCATTGCGGGGGTTAGTACCTATCGATCCATTGTGGGTCCGATGGCTTAGATGAATCAGTGGAAATATCTGATCATCACTATTATCTTACGAAGATGTATACCTGTGTGAGTTGATTCCAATTTTCCTTTCCTTTGTGGATTGTGTTGTTCTATCCTGTGTGGATTTACGTTTTTCTTTCCTGTTTGTATTGGGTTGTACTTGGGCTCGGATGTTGGAGCTGAACGAGAAATGATGACTTAGGTATATGTTGGGGCATATACCTAAGTAGTGTTGAATGTTATTTCATGATTGTATCTTTTCTTTGTGGGGTATCCTTTGTGGATTCTGGGAGGCCTTCGAGGGTCTCGGGGTCCCTACTGAGTAGCTTATACTCACCCATGCATGGTCTATGCCCGCACTACATTGTGTAGGTTGCAGACGACAGACAACGCTGACCGTGGTTAAGGCTTGTGGAGCAAGATGGTACCTGGAGGTGGACCACTGGGCGAGACGTACTCAGAGCGGATGGTTGGATCCGAGGAGCTGTGGAGGCTATCTGTATCCACCCTTCAGGTGGGAGTTACAGTGGATGACTCGACGCTGCGGCTCTACTTTACAGTTGAAGTTTTCCCTTTCCACTTGTACTTTACTTTCAGTTAGGGTTTGTATACTGGCCCACTTACTTTTCTGCACTTACTGTTGTACTAAGTTTTTACATAGTGATTACTTCTACTGCTTGCTTTCTCTATGGTGTTTTTTTACTTTACTAAGGAAATGTGTTCCCTTTTACCGGGATTTACACCTTGGTGCTAATCGCCATCCCCTAGCTTATGGAAGGCGGTCTTGGGGTAGTCACGGCACGGGCCCCAATGACGGGTCGTGACAGATTGGTATCAGAGGAGTTCAATTCTACTGCAGAACTTTGGACTCTGATCTTTTTCTAAGTGAAGCAATATTTTTAAACGTATTGGATGTGGTTATCAGTCCAGGGAGACCAGTGTAGGTGCGGCGGCCAACATACCCGTACACTAGGTTCCTAACATCTGATTTCTGACTTAATACACGAAAACATTTATTGCATGTGTGTTCCAAGTATTCTTTGTGATTACTTTGTGTCAACTCACAAGGTATACTGTTTTGACTGTGGCGCACCTGTTACTATTCAAGATGGCCCCACGACAGCAGCGAGCTAGGGTTCCGAGAGTTGGCATGATGACAGCCCACCGACCGATGAGGCCTTGGTGCAGGGCCCTTTGACAGTAGAGGCACCGGCGGTACCTCTACCCGCCAAGCCACCGATGCTTCCAGCCCTAGCTGCTGATAATGCACGTCGCCTTAGTTCACTTCACGAGTTCCAGTGCCAGCAACCACCTAGGTTCCGCAGGGAGACGGACCCCCAAGCAGGCGAGGACTGGCTGGAGGCAGTGGTATAAGTTTTCAGGTTAGTGAGGACACCAGAAGACCTCATGGTGATCCTATCATTGAGCCTACTGCATGTGCCAGCAGGCAGATGGTGGAGCTTGATTCTCTAGGTGCATGATGAGGCATCTCTTCTCTGTATGGACTTTGAGATCCTCTTTTGCTCAGAGTTCGTCCTAGCCACCCTCTGTGCGGTGCACATCTAGGAGCTCCTACAGCTGTGGCAGGACAGCTTGACGGTCCCACAGTACTCGGCGAGATTTGCCGATCTCTCGTTCTACTCGATAGACATGGTACGGGACCCAGTCTTCCGGGCCCGAACCATTGAGCAGGGATTGAGGCATGAGATCAGGGCATCACTGATCTCCCTCCGCATTCCTACCCTGGCAAGAGTACTGAAGCGAGCCCTTTTGATCGAGAGCTTTCTTGGTGAGTCTACACCAGCGGCGAGACCCACCACAGGGTGGCATATAGCAGAGTCTTCTACAGCAGCCAGTCGACGGATGACTCATGGGTCCAGGAAGACCAGACCCTCAGGCAGACGACCTCAGGACACTAGCTCAGTAGTGCGGGGCACACAGTGTGGAGCCAGTCTTTTGAGAGGCAAGCAGTGATACTCATGCGGCGGGCAGGGCCACATGGCTCTTGACTGTCTGACCCGCCGTGCCGAGGAGCAGCAGATGGTTGAGGGACCACCCAGGTAGAGGTAGAGGGTCGACCGTGGTGGTCCGCAGGGAGAAAGCGGATGAGGCAGATGAGCTGGCCGAGTAGAAGGTGGTTAGAGATGCTTTGAGGATCTACCACCACCACCACCAGGAGGTCTACCCTGACCACAGGGAGCTGGCGGGCAGAGACAGGCACAGCTCCAGGCAGCGGAGACCTACGACCACGACACGCCCGAGATTATTCGAGGTACTATCTGTGTCTATTCCACCATTGCTGTAGTTCTTATAGACACAAGGGAGAGTCATTATTTCATAGCCGCTGCCCTTGTTCGGAGCTCGGAGATTCCGACAGAGCCGTTGGCTCGATCCTTACGGTTAGAGACTCCTACGGGAGTAGACTCGACGATTACGCACTGGTGCCGGCAGTGTGAGCTTACTCTAGGAGGTGAGAGCTTCGGCTGGGATCTTATTGTAGCAGTGTCGAGGCCTTATGATGTCATCTTGGACATGGATTGGTTATCTACAGTCAATGCTCAGATCGACTGTAGATGGCGCAAGGTGTGATGTGTACGCTCCGACGGGAGCAAGTGCACCTTCACCGGTGAGAAGGGAGCCTTCGCAGCACAAGATGGACATCCGAAGAGGAGTGGACAGCCCATAACTCATCAGTTGGCTAGCCTCATCATAGGGGCAGTTGACGTGCAGAGTCCTAGTTTTCCTGCAGTGGTGGATCAATATGCAGACGTCTTTCCCGACGACGTTCCAGGACTACCTCCTCACATAGAGGTAGACTTTTATATTAATCTGTACCCAGGGACGGCCCCGATATCCACTCCAGCGTATCAGATGGCCCCCGCTGAGCTTCGAGAGCTACGGGTACAGTTGGAGGACTTACAGGGAAATGGTTTCATCTGACCCAGTGTTTCACCCCGGGCATCCCCGATATTGTTCACCAAGAAGGCGGACGAGAGCTCGCGACTTTGTGTCGACTATCGTCGCCTGAACCAAGTGACCATATGGAACAAGTATCTGCTACCGAGGATTTATGACCTCTTCGATCAGCTCAAGGGAGCCCGGTGGTTCTCAAAGATAGACCTCAGGTCAGGATATCATCAGCTCAGAGTTCGGGACGAGGACGTGCAGAAGACGGCCTTCTGATGTCGGTATGGCCACTATGAGTTCTTGGTTATGCCATTTGGCGTAATCAATGCTCCAGCAGTGTTCATGGACCTCAGGAACAGGATCTTTCAGTCATACCTCGATCGATTTGTCATGGTCTTCATCGATGAAATTTTGATTTACTCGACCACTGAGGAGGAGCATGCATACCACTTGTGGGTTGTACTAGACACCCTCTGAGAGCACCAGCATTATGGAAATCTCTCAAAGTGTCAGTTCTGGATACGCGAGGTCCACTTCTTGGGGAACGTCATCTTTGAGGCGGGAGTTGTAGTGGATCCTGCGATGATCGAGGCAGTACTAGATTGGGAGCCACCTAGGAGGGCGACGGAGGTGTGGAGTTTCTTGGGACTAGCTGGATACTACCGGATATTTGTGCCAGACTTCTCCAGAGTTGTGGCACCACTCTTAGCTTTGAAGAAGAAGGGGAAACCCTTTGTCTGGTCAGACAGATGTCAGCAGAGCTTCCCAGAGCTGACACAGAGATTGACCAGCGCCCCTATCATGAGGTTTCCTGAGGAGGGAGTAGGG
Organism: Viscum album; assembly: GCA_963277665.1. Taxonomy (NCBI): domain Eukaryota; kingdom Viridiplantae; phylum Streptophyta; class Magnoliopsida; order Santalales; family Viscaceae; genus Viscum; species Viscum album. The sequence continues at coordinate 49,386,618 of OY728148.1, forward strand.
TACTTAGTCTACTGCGATGCATTAGGGACCGGACTCAGATGTGTCCTGATGTAGGAGCGGACAGTGATCGCCTATGGATCACGTCAGTTGAGGCCGCATGAGCAGAACTATGCTACCCATGACCTGGAGTTAGCAGCAGTGGTCATCGCTCTGAAGACATGGCGACACTACCTGATGGGAAAGCACTTTACAGTCTTTTCTGACCATCAGAGTCTCAGGTAAATTTTCTCTCAGAAGGACCTGAATCTGAGACAGCGGTGATGGATCGAGTTCCTCCAAGACGATGACTTTGAGATAGTCTATAGTCCTGGGAAGGGGAACGTTGTAGCCGATGCTCTCAGCAGGAGGACGAGCATTCAACTACTTGAGGAGGCGACATAGCAGCTAGCCTCTTTGCAGATATCCTTCATGGATAGAGATGGAGCAACCTTCCTTTAGTCTCTCACAGTCACCCCTCCACTAATGCAGTGGGTCAGAGAGGCACATCGTGGGGAAGCTGACAGTGAGATGCGGCGTGCACAGATATCCTCAGGACATGCGCCTCATGGTTTCTCCTTAGGAGGAGAGCACGACGTCCTTTTCAGAGGATGTACCTTGGTACCAGTTGCATTACGGGAGGAGGTGTTGAGAGAGTTTCACACTTCTCCTTTGGCGGTAAATCCTAGAGTGGCGAAGAAGTACCAAGATCTCAAACGACAGCACTGGTGGTCGGGCATGATGATGGTTGTAGCAGAGTTCGTTTCTCGATGTCTCACCTGCCAATAGGTGAAGGTAGGGCACCAGGTACCAGCAGGCTTGGTACAACCCTTGGAGGTCCCGGAGTGGAAATGGGACGGGATATCTATGGACTTCATGACTGGACTTCCACGCACTTCCAGAGGTCACGACTCCATTTGGGTGATTGTCGTCCGACTCACCAAGTCGTCACACTTATTACCCATCAGAGAGCAGGTCTCAGGGGAGAAATTGGGGCGTCACTACGTTCAGGCGATTGTACGGCTTCATGATGTGCCATCATCTCTCGTCTCTGATCGAGATGCTCGCTTTACTTCCCAGCTTTGTAAGGGGTTGCAGGAGGCGTTCAGGACGCAGCTACGTCTGAGCACTGCCTTTCACACTCAGAAGGATGGTCAGACTGAGAGGACCATACAGACTCTCGAGAATATGCTCCACGCATGTGTCCTCGACTTTGGTCACAGCTGGGTGGACCACCTACCCTTGTTGGAGTTTTTGTATAACAACAGCTACCACTCCACCATCGGGATGGCACATTACGAGGTGTTGTACGGCTTACCTTGCAGATCTCCTTTGTGCTGGATAGACCCTGGGGAGTCAGCACTTGTGGGACTGGAGATGGTCCAGGAGATGACAGAGAAGGTCTAGATTATCCAGGAGCGGATGAGGACAGCTCCGAGCCGGTAGAAGTCTTATGCTGACAGAAGGTGGAGGCCACTAGAGTTCGAGGATGGCGACCACATATTCTTGCGGGTCTCACCTCGACGTGGATTACATAGATTTGGCTAAGGTGGAAAGTTGTCTCTATTCTTCATCGGACCATTTCAGGTCCTCAACAGGATTGGCGAGGTGGCTTATCGCCTGGCTCTACCACCTCAGTTGCACCGAGTGCACGACGTATTCCACGTATCTCAACTGAGGAGATACATGCATGACCCAACACATATCATTAATCATGGGGAGCTGGACGTTGATGATGGGGAGACATTTGAGGAGGTCCCGGTGGAGATCGAGGATCGACCGGAGTGGGTCCTACGTGGACGGTCGATTCCTCTAGTACGCATCAGATGGCAGCACGGTAATCTCTAGGAGATCACTTGGGAGCTGGAGGCTTAGATGCGTGCTCAGTACCCACTTTTGTTTCCCTAGCTATGATATATCTTTATGAGGACGTAAATCCCTGAGGTGGGAGTAATGTAAAGACTTGTAAAATTCAAGGAAAATGGTTTCTTAATTTTTTTTTTGGATTTTACAAGAATGAAGTTTCTGACGGCACATAATTCCGAGGCCCGGTGTGCTTGGAATTTTTATCCGAAGTTTATCTCAGGTACACTCAATGAACAAACGAGCGGGAATCTCTAACTTTTGAACCGCTGCTCGGAATCGAATTCTGAGGGCACCGATGGAACCGTAGCACCAGTAATTTCTTAGGAACTCCATTTTTGGAGTTGCGTTTACACAAGAAAAGTTGTGAATTTATGTGGAAGTTAAAATAATAATTGCATCAATTTTTATTTTACTCTAAGTGGATTAAGCTTTGGGTGGAAGTTGGGGAAAACCACCCAATTTCCTTTGGGAGGTTATGAGGGTGATGGGGCCCACACGAACCCCACCCCTTCATATTCACTAACTCACTAAACTCACTATTAATTTGATAACTTATGTTATTTAATTAAGTGAGTTTAATGTGAATGTTTGAATTTCAAAAGTTTAAGTTATGTTATTTAATTGTGGATTAATTCAAACTTTTGATTTTCAAACCTTTTGTTGTGTTAATAAAATAAGTAAGGGACTTATTTAATTTTGGGTTGGACACTTGTTGCTTGAGATCTTTGGGAGAAAAGCTAAGGAGATTGAAGGACTTCTTCCTCTTCAACGAAGAACGCGAAGAACACGAAAAACACCAGATTCCTCAAAGATCGACGATGCGACGCCGTCCCTGCGCCTGACCCTCTTTTCCCATGACATCTTCTTCCACGGTGGTTATGTCCACGATGAACCTCCATTCAACCTACACTCAAGGTAGGGGATTTATTTATTTTGTTCGTGATTACTACCTTGACGTTCTTCATGAGTTATGACCAATTGCTATCGATTAACAAGAGGGGGCTGGTCCGCACAAACACGGTCAACCCTCCTCTATTATCCATGTTGTTGTTTCTAAAGTGGATTGGAACGGGAATAGCGTGGTGTCATCGCACCACACGGGATCATATGGCAAGGAATGTGTGGCGCTGTCACGCCGCGTAGTGAAATCAAACAAGGATGTGACGTCGTCGCGCCGAGTCGGAGAAACCCAAAGACACCGCGGCCGGGGCAGGGACACGGCGGAGGGGCGCGGCACCATCACGAGGTGCCGGAAGAACCAAGGCCGTGGCCAGTTCCGGGCCGGCCGGTCATGGAGATGTCGGGGGTTACAAACCCCCGGCGGCCAACTCAAGCAGCCCCCATAATGGGGGGCCGCGGTTACAAAGACAAGGGGACATGCCCCCACCCCCACCCCTCAAACGGCTCAGCCGGTTGGCCGAGCGCCAGGCCAGCGCGCCCAGGCCGGGCCGGGCCATGCCCAAGCGGGCCGGACCCAGACCCGGTTCGGGTCGACCCAGTTCGGGCCGACCCTGGGGGTATCGGGTCGGGTCGGACCGGGCCCACACCCCTTAATACTGAATCTCTTCCGGTCGGTCGCCCATAACTTGTGCTACTGTCCTCCGATCAACACACCATCAGTTGCGATGTGATCCTTGGATCGAGACTGTCGTTTCAGTATATCGCACTCAAGGTTTCAGAATACTTTGAGTTCGGCCGAGTTGGTTCGTACACAAAACCAACTGGGCCCTCGGAGCGGAAACGCTCCTAAATTGAGCTCCGGACGTCCGATTGACATGCCGTCAACTTTGTTGGATTCATTTTAGTGAGACGGATCTTTTGGCTTACTCCGCCAGAGGTTTGGAAGCAAGTGGACTACAGTCGAGTTGTTTTTGACATAAAAACCAACCGGGCCCCTAGGAAGAAAAGGCCAATAACTCTCAGACTGGACGTCTGATTGACGCGTCGTCTGCGACGTTGAGTTCCTATTTACGATACGGAACTTTTTGATACATCAACTCTGGATTATGTGTCAGTTGATGTATCAGCCTCTCGGATCGTGGAGCGGACCCTCCTAAACGAGCTTGCTGTGTGCGGGAACCCTAGAGCTGGCTGCGTTGCGACTGTGACAACGACGACTGTATAGAGATCCTCAGTGGATTCGACGACGACGACTTCAGCACTCAGCGATCCTACGTGGATCAGTGCTCCAGATCCTATGTGGGTCTGATCCTGTGTGGGTCAGCGCTCAGCGGTTCTGTGTGAGCCAGCCCCTACATATCATGTGTGGGTCCGATCCTGTGTGGGTCTTTTCGGGGGTTAGTTACCTATCGATCCTTTGTGGGTCAGATCCTATGTGGGTCATTGCGGGGGTTAGTACCTATCGACCCTTTGTGGGTCTGACGGCTTAGATGAATCAGTGGCAATATCTGATCATCTCTATCGTCTTACGAAGAAGTATACCTATGTGAGTTGATTCCTGTTTTGCTTTCCTTTTTGGATTGTGTTGTGTTATCCTGTGTGGATTTACATTTTGATTTTCTGTGTGGACTGGGTTATACTTGGGCAAGGATGTTGGAGCCGAACGAGAATTGATGACTTAGGTATATGTATGGGAATATACCTATGTACTGTCGAATGTTACTTCGTGATTGTATCTTTTCATTGTGGGTTATCCTTTGTTGATTCTGGGAGACCTTCGGAGGTCTTGGGGTCCCTACTGAGTAGCTTATACTCACCCCTGCATGGGATATGCCCGCACTACGTTGTGTTGGTTGCAGACGACGGACAACGCTGATCGTGGTTGAGGCTTGCAGAGCAAGACGATACCCGAAGGTGGACCACTGGGCGGGACATACTCGGAGCGGACGGTTGGACCCGAGTTTCTGTGGAGGCTATCTGTACCCACCCTTCAGGTGTGAGTTCTAGTGGATGACTCGACGTTGTGGCTCTACTTTAAAGTTGTGGTTTTCCCTTTCCATTTGTACTTTAATTTCAGTTTGGGTTTGTATACTGGCCCACATACTTTTCCACAATTACTGTTGTACTCAGTTTTTACTTAGTGATTACTTCTACTCCTTACTTGCTCTGTGGTGTTTGTTTACTTTACAAAGTCAATGCCTTCCCTTTTACCAGGATTTACGCCTTGGTGCTAGTCGCCAGCCCCTGGTCTATGGAAGGCGGGAATGGGGTAGTCACGGCACGGGCCCCGAGGACGGGTCGTGACAATTTAACTCATGTGGTTTTATTTTTCTTGAAGAATAAGAAATTACCATATCATTTTTCATCAAAACACAACCAATTAACTTAAATTAAGCATCACTATAAATGAGAAACTCACCATTTCTAGAAGCCAAGGCCAAAACTGGATAATTCAACCATCTCTTATTTAGTTTCTGAAAACAAACATCACATTCTTCTATCCAATCAAATTTGACATTTTTTGCATTATCATAGTTAGAAGGCTAGATAACCATGAAAATATTATAACAAATTGTTGGTTATAACCTAATAATCCAAGAATACTATGAATCTCTGTAACATTTGTAGGTCTTTTCCTTTCATCAAAAACTTCTGTTTTCGAATGATCAACTGTTATTCTATCCTTATTTACAATGTTCCAAATGAAATAAGTATGATGGAATTAAAATGACACTTTCTGAATTTTCAATAGAGTTTCTATTGTTTTATGGTTTTTAAAAAAACCCTTATATGTTTTTCATGATCCTTTTTACTTTTGTAATATTCCATAATTTAATCAACAAATACAACGACAAACTTATCCATGAAATCAGAAAACTTTCCATTCATAATATCCATGAATATAGACAGTTCACTAGTTAACCCAAAATTCATAATGATCATATCGTGTATGGAATGTATTATTCTGGATATCTTCATCCTTTACCTTCAACTAATGGAACCCCGACCTCAGGTCAACATACGAAAAATATTTTGCTCTCTAGATTTGATCAAACAAATCATCGATATTAGGAAATGGATACTTGTTTTTAACAATAATGGTATTCAAGGATCTGTAATCAATGAAAAGTCTCATTGAACCATATTTATTCTTAACAAACAAGACATGAGAAACCAATGGTGTTGTTGTAGGTTGGATGATGCCTTTATCTTAATATTCATGCAACTGCTTTTTTAATTCCAGGAGTTCAATTTTTCCCATTCGATAAGGGAGTTTACAAATTGTCTTAGCATATGAAACCATGTCAATAGTAAACTCAACCTCTCGATTAAGAATAAATCTAGGAAAATCATCAGGAATAACATTGACGTATTCATTTACCAATGGTACATCATTAATCTAGATATTTCCCTTATCATACAAAATATTAGAAAGGTAAATGTCACTTCCATTATTTATCTGTTTATTATCTTATTAATACGTTATAAATGGTATGGATTCATTCTTCTACACAAACTGAAATTTATTCTAAAAAAACATCTTTTTATCTTCAATATATATTTGAATGATTAAAATAATACAAGTCTATACCTAGTATAAAATAAAAATCTATTTGAAAAAAAACAACATGGTTTGCATGTAATCTCTTTCCCCAAACAAGGATAGGAATATTCTTATAATTTCTTTTTTCCATAATATTTACTCGTGTTTTTATGATGATATCTAGTTTCATTTCATGAGGTTGAATTCCCAAATTTTCAGAAAATTTCTATGAAAGAAAGGAATGTGTAGAACCTGAATCAAACTACACATTTGAAAAATCGGTAAAAACAATCATTGTACCTGATACCACCTCTTTTAATGTCTCAAAATCTACTGATGTGGTTGCAAATGATTTTAACAAACCCTTTTTCTTCCAATATTTCTAATTCCCTGCTTGAGTGACTAACTTTAGACAAACACTACAAAAATGATGTAATTCCTCATAGTTGAAGAATCTCACCATCAACATGTCATTAATTTTTGGATCATTTCCATTTCACTCATGAGACATGTGTCCAAAATTTATACATTTTTAGCATTTCCCCTAATTCATTAGAAATTTACCAGGATGCATTTTACCACACTTTTCACATGAAGGGAAATTGATTTTTTTTACCTCTATATTTTTTGACGAATTCCTACCAAAAGCTTTCCAACCTAAACAATTCTTATACATTTCAACACGTGGTACATACATGTTAGAAAAATCCATATCAACATTCACAGCAAAACAAATAAGTTTCTCATAACTTTTAAACAATTTTGATGAAAATGTTCTTTGAAGAAATGGTTTCAAACCAATGTAAAATCTATTAATTTTACTATAAAAACACATGTAATATCAAGTATGTAAATGGACAGTCTAATAAAATTGACTTCATATTATGTCACAGAATCATCAACTTTCTTCTTCAATTCAAAATACTTCTTTCTACATTCTATGTCGAGCAGTTAGGGGAAAATATTTTTCCAGAAAAAGACACCTAAAAAATATGATTCAAGACTCTCATGATCAAATCATTCTTTCATATTCTTAACAAAAGGCCACTATTGATCGGCTTTACCTACCAAAACATAAAAGTATAGTATTAAAATTTGATGTTATAAACATACCATGGTATCCAATTTCATTTTTAATGCATTTATCCAACCTTTTTCTATCAGTAGATATGTGGTTCCACTAAATGATAGAGGTTGTTGCCTCATAAAATGCACCACAATAGACTAGTTTCTTCTCGGTTGATCATGTTCCTCTATAGAATGGATACCACCCCCTTTTATTTATTGATTAAACTGATCCGTTACTATCGCAAACTGTTCATTTCTAATTCAATCCATTTCAGACTTCATATTGGAAATGACATCTTCCTCTTGCAACCTTCTTACTTTAGCATTCCAGTTTCTTTTGTGGAAAACCATTTTTAACAGACATAACATTGATGGAGAAACATTGTAATCCTTTAATTTTATAACATTTCAAAATACCATGGAGTAAAAATCATTTATTGTATTCATTTAACATCATATTAACCCCTAAAGTTATCTAAACCTCCCTCCGCTACCAACTATAAGGAATCAATCTCAAAAATGTTAATTAATATTTAATTTTATACAAGAACATACATTATGACAAATTTATGATATTTTCAGGTTTAGGGTTTTAAATAATTAGGACATCATAAATATATATCATACAACATTCATAAAAGAAGATACTACTAAAAATCGTATCAATTTTTTTAAAATTTAAAACATGAAAACATAAAACATGATTTCATTGACAACCCTCCATATCATTCATCACAACTCTATTATTTCTCTTACCCATCCTTATATCCTATGAAAAACATTTTTAAATCTTAGGATGAGTATAAAACATGGTAAAGGATATAAATAAATAAATCATTAGTCAAGTGATAACATAAAAACTGAAAAAAACACATAATCATAAAAAATCATATGCATAGAAACATCATCTACTTTCCTTGGGAAATATTTACCATATCACTCTTAAATTCACCCTTACACATGGAATAACCTTTTGGCCAACTTCCATCTCTGGATTACCCAATTCATTGGAGATCTATAATGGGGATCAGTCATCATATCTACAGCTATAATGGGAAAAAACGATGACAAATAATTTCCATGGAACCTATCATGGTATTAAAGTATCTTGAAATCAGGAGAATCCCCTCATTCCATATACATATAAAAAACAATACTATTGAATTTTATGAAAGAGAGTTTTAAAATAATTTTAAAAGGAAAGTCTCCTAAAATATAATTCATATGAGAATTAATAGAATGGAAAGGATATGTGTATAAATTGTAAATACAAATAGTGAAACATAATATAAAAAAATCAACTCACAAAAAATCTTAATACCACATAATGGATAAATATATGCTTAATACAAAGATTGGAAATTGGGCTAATAATTCCCTCACCCTAGGTTTTTCTTGCTTAAAAATCATTTAAACCTCTAGTATAATAGTTAAAAGAGTGTTATTAACATTCTAAAGAAATATATTCATCTTTTAAAACCTTATATCATCATTTATTTAAATCATTTCACCCTTAGATTGTTAGTATTTTGTTCCTTGCATTGTTTTCAGTGTGTTATTTACATGATTTCCATGATCAGTTGATGATGGATATTATTTTAGATTGGAAGTGAAACCCCAGAATTGGAATGAAATGGTATTTATATGTTTTCGGAGACATAAATTATACCATTGATCATTTTTAATTCTTTAGGATGATTCAAAAGATAAAATATTATAGATATTTGATTAAGTCATTTTGGGGATTCTTCTATAGTAATGAATTCGTTTTGTTTTTTAAATTAATATCATGTGTAAAAATGATTCCAAAACAATATATAAGATATAATACATAAATTATAGTCTTGTTCCACAATAAAAATTGTTTTATGACCATTCTTTAACTATTTAAAAGAAATTGAAATCACATTTCCCATGATGTTGTTAAATCGACACATCACAGACAGTGTTTTTATTTCTTGAATTATTGAGAGGGGAGAAGAATTATAATGGTGAGTATCACTTAAACATAATGAAATCCAGAATTTTTATGATACAATATCATTCATGCCTCTTCGATAAGGGTATTTGAGGAAATAATAATAAAATAAATAACTCAAAATAAAATAATAGTTGAGAAATCCCTAACGAATATTCGGCAGCCTAACGGCTATGCAACATGGTTTTAGAAAATATTAAAAAGAGAGGTGAAGGGGGTAACCCATAAAAAAATGAATCATAATAAAGTATAGATCTATAATAAGATGAAAATAAGAACATGGTATGGAATCCATAAATTATACCACATAAAAGAGAACATGAATAAAAAAAGAAAGAAGTTGAGAATTCTATTACCTTTTAGAGTAACTCCTAAGACTTGATGTTTTGGACCTTGGGTCCTTAATGACACCTTGGGAGGACTAATAGGGATGTAAGAACACCGATTCTTGATTGAGGAGGAATTTTGAATGAATGGAATGATGGAATGGGTTGGTATTTATAGAAAAAGTGAGGGAATATTTTATTAATTTCCATAGGACACCTCAATAGTGGTATTGGAAATACCATGGGCTTGATCATGTTATTTTCGCTTGGTATTTGCCACTTGGGAAAACTCATAACATATTTTACCGTATAAAAGCCTAAAAGATTTATTACCTAAATATAGCATATTTGATGATGTCATTAAACACACCAAAACTCAAAACTGTATTTTTACTATTCCCCAAAAAATCAATTGTCTTAAAAAATCCCAAAAAATCACCCTATCCATATTAGACGTGTAGAATTAAAAAATTATCTACATTTTATGAAAATAAATTTCTAAATATTATTAATTTATTTTTTAAAGAAGATATTAATTTATTAAAAAATAACAGTTTTAAATATTTAACTCTTTTTTAGCACTGTGAAAAATTAATTAACATCTCATTATCTTTTCAACATTTGAAAATAAAATAATAATACCATTTACTATTCATTAAGTTCATATTTATATTCACAAGGAGTTGTTACTTTTCACAAAAAAAATTAAGATGGTTTTATTAGCCTCCAAATAAATTACCGATCACAATTGAAGATTTCCATTTTTTGAAAGTAAAAACATAGAAGCTGAAAAATTATGTTTAAAGGATGGTTGAAAATATCTAATTAAAATAAAGTATCAATAATTTAAATAAATTTTTTAAAAACATAGTGTGTTGCATTATAGGTTTATATTAATATATGTGGGTCTGTGTGTGTGTTTATATGAATATATGTTTATATGTTTATATATATATGTTTGTGTCTGTGTATGCAATTAAATATGTTTATATATAAATATATATAATTATAATTACATATATTATTTTCCATGTTTTAAAGTACCAGTAAATATGTATTTAAAAAAGAATTATTTTCTTAAAAACATGACTAAATTTGAAATATATATTTTTTCTTATATATAAATATATAGATTTATATATATATATATATATATATATATATAAATGTGTGTGTGTGTGTGTGTAATATTATACATATATATATATATACATGTATCATAATTTATATATATTAATATAAATATACATATATGTATATATATTGTCACCAAATTACTGAGTTTTTTTCTAAAAATGTCACTAATTTAGAGATGTTTATTAGGAAACATCAGTTATTTAGCAATGTTTTTTGGGAAATTTTCTAATTTAGAATAATTTTCTAGAAAGATTACTAGTATAGTGTTGATTCTCAAAAAATTTCTGAAAATATGAAAATTATCAACGTTTATGAAAAATTTCACAATTTTTTTTTAATTTATAGTTTTTTTGTAGTGTGGTACTGTGTGAAACCCAAATCGTACTTCTTCCTTTTGTTTTATCCCCCCATTCCTTACTATATGTAACAGGTTTTCACCAACTATACGAGTTTTACTTTTTTCCCAAGAACATGAAAACTAACTCCTCCCTAGAAACACTATATCCTGATCCCATCGGTTGAAGTAATAACTCATCGAAAAATCTCCAAATATTACATTATGATGTCATAACTTAAAACCGCCATGTGGGGACTAATAATTTGGGATTATAATAATCCATTATATTTTATATATTTTAATGTATCCATATCTCTTAAGATGACTACATATAAAAACATCCTAGTCTCCAAATATATAAAAACTAACCCTTCTAATCAACTATGATAGCCTAGGACTAGCACTCCTAGATCATATTCTGAAGTCTATAACTATATATTCTCATATTTTCTATCAATAATTATGACCCAAAAGTTTCATCAAATATATGAACATAAAAATGAAATCTTGGATAACGTACATACTAGATGTCCGTTTTGATTTACTGTTTTATAGAATAACGAAAATCTCGTATATAAAAACTCAAATCAATTTGGACTAAAAAACTAGTTCATAATGAAGAACATAATCTTTTTTTACCCCACTTTTATTATTTCACATTATTTCATCCACATAATCATTGTGAAATAATTTATATGAATATATTATTGAACCCCATAAATTATATCTTGTGGAAAAGGAAACTTTAGTTGGGTGAAATCAAATAATCAGTAAGGCCAAACATAAGAATTATTAATTATATTCCATCAATAAGTATAAGGGTTCTTAAGGATATTATTTTATAATCAAAGTGAATGACTAAATCATAAAGGAACTCATACCCATCCTAACTAGGATAACAAAAACAAAAATTAAGGCTTTGTAAAAGGATAAAGTCATAAGAATAAATAACCACAATAAATTTTATAACAATAATGATCAAAAGAAACCTCATAAACCCTTGGAATGAAAAGATAAAATGTATAGTTATCATTGAACATCATCTCATTGAACCCTTATATAATCCTTACAGAGAAAATACAAATTGAAATAACAATATAAACAAATTCTACTATAATTCACTATATAAAATAATCACTACCCAATACATTAGATTACTATATGAGCATACCTATTTTATAAGTTATACTAGTCTCCCCTTGTTCTATCTCGGGAAACCAATCATTTATAAAGTCAAAGAATTGAATACATAATTAATCCATCAAAACTCACTGGAACAACCTTTAATCATTTACAATAATGATTATCTTATGAAAATTAAAGAGGTTTCAATGCAATCTCTTTCAAACATGATTACCCATAGAAGAGAAAGGAGATTCAAAACATAATCTTTTAAACATGATTGAACCATATAAAATAAATTGGATTTAAAATAATCTCCCTCAAATATAGTTAACCCATAAAATACCAATGGTTTTTAAAACAATATCTTTGGAACATGACTGACCAACCGAAAAGAAATTTGTTACCAAAGAATTTCGATGAAACATGATTAACCAATGGAAAATAAATGGGTTTCATAAAAATATATTTGAAAACCGGATTAACCCGAGGGAATGAAATAGTTTCCATAATAATCACTTTAGGACATAATCAAATCATCAAAAATAAATGGGTTTCATAACAATATCATTACTACAGAATGAACCTGCATAAAAGATAGGGTTATCGTAAAAATATTTTTAAAAACCATAATCCATCTAATTAATTAATGAGGATGGTATCCATACAAAATACTCCCAGTGTAGTATATGTAAAAACATGTGGTTTTATCTTTTTTGAATATAAATGATCTTAAAATAACAATAAATTCATTCATGAAGAAATTATTCTCTAAACATTCCAAATTACACCATACTACATTGAATCATTATAATTATAATCCCTAAGAAATTACATTGAATGAAGTTTATAATGTCATAATTGTAAAGATATTAATGATAAAATATATCATTGTAGAATTATATAAACCTTATAAAATATTATAGGTGTATAACATAACAAACCGCACAAATAAGGGAGATTGTGACCAAAATCGAGTTACACTTTGGTAACACTGAACTAATAAACCCCATTAATGTGATATTATTGAAAGGATTTGTAAAAAACCATAAAACAAAGGATAATGGTCATCCTATAAATTCATGGGTAGTATATAAAATACACAAAAAAATAAGATGTGAATATGAAATCTATCTCATAAAAATAAAACTAAGATGACAATCCACTTATAGATATCGTATCATGGGAGTGAGAATATATCAATGAAATAATTATGAGTAAAAATTTGAAATAAAAAAAGTAAATTTAGAAATATATAATAATTCAATCATATTTCACTTCACACATATTCCTGGAATAACATATCCAATGACTTATATATTTATCATAATGAATTTAAATTGAGTTAAGAATTCCCTTATTACATGGTAACATTCATGTAAACCCCATTGGCTGTAATAATTAAATTTGAAATTTGAAATAACATTAAATATAAATTATTCATGTTATTACATGTAAATGTGGAATTATATTAACTGTATATAAGAAATAAGATGCACAATAATTATGTATTCCTCGAAGAATGTAAATTGCGACGATGTCCCTTAACTTGATTATGATTCATCAAGATTGTCCTATGAAATCCTGAATAATATATTGATATTAATTTTATAAATAATTAATAAAAATTTTAATGTGTATTATTAGATTTATTTAAATTATAACCAACATAAATAAAATTACTTAATCAATAATGTTTAAGTGATATTTGTTTTACCATATTGGTTTTTTGTTCCAAAAATGACTTCGGTAGGTCAACTATTGTCAAATAGGCCAATATTAAAAAATCCTATAAATATTAATAATTAAATAATTAACATATTTATACATAATTTATACTTTTAAAACTATTAATTATATATTTTAATAAAAATTGAACCAACGTTACAATCTTGGAGGTGATAGGCTATATATATGGGTGAGTAACATTCTCATTTTTCAATGATCATTGTGGAATCAAGGAAACTAACATTTATGTATAAAAATTTACAAATAATATAATAAAGATAATTTTAAATATTCATATCTTCTTATATATAATTTTATTTTTATGTAAAATGAATCACATCGTGTCGAGGAGAAAGTAGTCCACAAGCCTATGAACAATGTTATAACTTTTTTCTTGTGTGAAAACAGTAATAATGAAAATGATATATTATACTTCAGGAAAGGAAATTGTGTGAATAAAATCACATATACATATATATATATATTTAATATATTTAATATATATTTTTAAAACCCATCTTAATACATTTCATGTAATGTTTGAATGTATCGCATGACATTGAGGAGGAGGCAATCCATACATAAACAATCGATGTTATCCTATTTAAAAAAAATGGAAATCATAATGATATAAGTTATATAAAAAGAACATATGTTTTAAAAAACATAAATATAATAGATATCATATAAAAATATTTCTTCCATCATAATTACCAAACATGATTGTTGTTGAAGGAAAACACGAACAACATCATTTTGTGAGGCTGTAGTCTGCCATATACACAAATGGTAAATTTTTTACTCATTTGATGGTAGTCTGTGTAGGTATAGGTTGAAAAAACAGCATAAAAACAGATCAATATATATATTTTTATATATTATATATATATATATTCATATATAAAAATTTTATAAAAAATTACGAGAGGAAAAAATTTAAAAATAAATGCATGTTGAATAATGTTACCTCTTTTTCGGGTAACTCCAACTGATTTTCACCAAAGGGATTAATTTTATATATTTATTCCAAAATTTGAGACTCTAGGGTGAGGGGATGTATTTTTAGAGCTTATTTGGTCAGTTTTTTGATGATCCAAATGGATTTATACGAGTTAGGAATTTTGGGGTGAGTGTCTTTTTATATTTGATGGGAGTGGAATTCCTGTAAATATAAAAAGGTAAAAACTATTGAGAG
Source organism: Viscum album (assembly GCA_963277665.1). NCBI lineage: Eukaryota > Viridiplantae > Streptophyta > Magnoliopsida > Santalales > Viscaceae > Viscum > Viscum album. The sequence goes on from OY728148.1 coordinate 49,401,795, forward strand.
GTCACTCTTACATTATGTTCCACCAATAATGATCCAACTCTATATAATAGTTTATATGGTCTAATACTATCTAAGATATGTATTCGGAAAGGTTTATAGGACATTTTCCCCCTTATTCTTAATGTTTAACAAGTAAATAAACTCATTTTAACCTTAATCACTTTAATTGGTTTTAATTACATTAACTAATAGTTTTGGTTAAAAACAAAGTTTAAATTATTAAAAAATATAAATTATTTTTATTAAAAATGTGGAATCTAATTTTATAAATTTCAATCATATAAGTGGAAAAATTAATTTAAATTTAATCTCGCATGTGGGATAACAAAGATTTTTTTATGGTGATAATATTCAAACAATTCTTATGTTTTTAAAACTAAATTCAGTATGAAAATGATTCTAATTTCCTTAATTTGATTATCTGACAATAAATTTTTATAATTAAACTTAAAAAATTGTAAATATTGATTAACACTATAAATATTTTGGATTAAAAAGTTGTTTTCACTGAAAATTCATTGTATTTCACTATTTATCAAAATATAAAAGATATTTTAAAAATACCAAAAATTAAACCAAAATCAATTTTGATATTATGATTTCAAAAATAATTTTTTATTTCAAACAAAATTATAAAACTTTCCAATAAAATACTTAATGTAGTTGTGCCATTAAAAGGTGGTAAAACTACCTTTAAAAAATATACAGAATTGTATGCTTACGACTGGATTTATAATTATCATAAACCTATAAAATTTATTGGATGAAATTCAAAACATTATATTACATATATTAAATATAAATTTCATTACTATAATTTATTAATAGTGATTACTCATTTATTTTTATATAATGATCATTGTGTAAATAAAAAATTTCTTTCACAAAAACACATTCTTTATATTCAATTGGACATTAGTTTCAATTATAATTTATTTGTAACCATTGAATTAATTTTACATACATAGGTAAACTATGATTTAATTGTTTATTTAATAAAATTAATTCCCACAATTCCAAGGGATATGTGATAACTATTATGTTAAACAATGAATATTAATAGAATATTGTTGATCCGTTAGACTGAACCTTGTGGGTAACATAGGTCATCAAAGGGAATCGATGATTCCTGTAATGAATGATAAACATGGTGTTTCATATGATGCAATATAAAATAGTTATTCTATATAACATAGTATATTAATTAATATTAATTAATTTTTAAATATTATATTTTATAAAAACATACAATGTTACATTAACTATTACAAATCATTCTAGCTTTAGTATGTCATATTATTATTAAATTAAAATAAACATTTTTTTCTTGAATTAAAATTACCTTTTATTAAAAATAATTTTTTTAACCATAAAAATAATTTAGAAAAAATAATTTTAAAATATTATATTAATTAATTATATATCTATATAAATATTTTATTACATTTTGGTACAACCCTAATTTATTATTTAATAACCTCTTATGATCTCTTTGTATGACCTAATAATCAAGTATGATCTGGTTAAAATTTTAGGTTCTGGTTCATCTAGTATATGTCATTTTCCAGTCTCCAAGAGCATGAACTTATCCCATATAATGTTTTTTTAAAACATTATTTCATCATGATAATATTTTTGCCAACTAAGGGAAGACCCTAAAGAAGCTACCTCCCTTCCACATTTATAAAATTATGATTAATCAGGGAGACTTATTCTTCTTGGTTCCATTATTTTAATATATATTATTAGGTTTTTGATACACTTACTTCAATTTTTATATTCTAATTTTATAATAAGTGTTAAAGGTGAAATCTATTTTGAAATTATATATCAAATTTAATTTTTCAATTTAGTTTAGTTTTTCTTGAAAAGTGAACTATCATAAATAGATTAATTCAAGGATTATGTGTTTTGAATTATATGGTAATTACATTGTTCCTGTACATGATTCCCATTTTAAATATTTTAAATATTATAATTTCCTATTCATATGCTCATTTCCTATACCTGTGATTTTTCACTATATATCATGTTTATTCTCTCACTATATTACACTAATGTACATGATGGGTCAAATGATATTATAGCTTTATTTAAATCATGACATATAAACACTATAATTGTTCCATGATCTTCTTAATTAAATATTTCTCATTTACTTATAATTTCTTGTATTATTTTTGACTAACCAATTATGAAGTATTAATTAATATTTACCACACTATGTATTTGGGGGCTGGTGCGGGATGGATTGCAGGTGGTTGGGGGCTGGTGTGGGATCGAATGCAAGTGGAAGGGGGCTGGAATGCTGGTTAAAGGGGGATGGTTGCTGGTGTTGGGGGGATGGTGTGGGCTTCGTTGAAGGTGGAAAGGGGGATATTGAGGGTTGGAAAGCTGGTGGCAGCAGGCTGAAATGAAGGTGGAATGGGGCTGGTGTGGGCTGGATGTGGCTAGTGTAGGGCCAAATCATGGCATTACCCCGACGTGACCGTGATGTGGCAGCAGCGTGACCGCGGAATGTTATCCTGGTCCAGTGACAATCGCAGGGCATCATCTTCTGGTTAGAAGCGAAGGAGCGGGAGGAGGCTGGGCAATATTCCGGCCATCACCCTGCCAGTAGAAATTGTGATTAGTCAGTCTCAACATTGATCACAATACTCATGGAATACTATCCCGGTGAACCGCCACTGGGTGTCATCCTGGAGCAGGTCCAAATCACGGCATTACTGTGACATGACAATGGTGTGACCGCGGCGTGACCGTAGCGTGACCATGACATGACCATGGCCTGACCACCGTGTGTCGACCCAGTGCAGCGACATCCATGTGGCAGCATCGTCCGGCCAGGAGTAAAGGGAGCGGGAGGAGGTGAGGCAACATTCCAACCATCGCCTTGCTGGTAGAAATTTTGCTTAGTCAGTCTCAACATTGACCACAAGACTCATGGAATAATATCACTCCGAACTATCGCGGGTTGTCATCCCGGAGGAGGGCCAAATCAAGGCATGACCACTGCGTGACCGTGGTGTGACTACGGCGTGACCACGGCGTGACTACGATGTGACCGCGGCGTGACCCCGACGTGACCAAGGCCTCACCGTCGCGTGACTGTGGGGTGACCGTTCCGTGTTGGCTCAGTCCAGCGATATCCGTGGGGCAGCATCATCCGGCCAGGAGCGAAGGGAGCGGGAGGAGGAAGGGAAACATTCCAGCAGTCACCCCACCGACAGAAATTGTTATTAGTTAGTCAAAACATTAATCACAAGACTCATGGAATACTATCGCTGTGAATATCCACAGGGTGTCATCCTAGAGTAGGGCCAAATCATGGCACTACCACGTTGTGACCGCGGCGTGACCGCGGCGTGTCCGCAGCGTGACCGCGACGTGACCGCGTCGTGACCGCGTCGTGACAGCGGCGTGACCGTGGCGTGACTCCGGCGTGACCACAGTGTGACCGCAGTGTGACCGTGGCGTGTTAGCCTGGTCCAGCGACATCTGTGGGGCAGCATCATCCGGAAAGGAGCGAAGGGAGCTAGAAGAGGCAGGGCAACATTCTGATCGTCACCCTACCGGCAGAAATTGTGATTAGGCAGTCTCAACATTGATCACAAGACTCATGGAATACTATCACTGTGATCTGCCACGGGGTGTCGTCCTGGAGCAGGGCCAAATCATGGTGTGACTGTGGTGTGACCGTGGAGTGACCATGGAATGACTGCGGTAGGACTGCGCCTTGACCACGGCGTTACCACAGCGTGTTGGCCCGGTCTAGAGACATCCACGGGGCAGCATCTGCCGGCCAAGAGTGAAGGGAGCGGGAGGAGGCAGGGAAACATTCTGACCGTCTCCCTACTAGAAGATGATAGAATAGATCAACTACATAATATTCTATAACAAGGGATCGCCAGGGAAGGTTGTAGCGAGCTTCAAAATGATGCCATGTCTAAAGGGAACAAAATGAAGGAAAAGAATCATACACCCTACACAAACCATTTAAAAATTCATCCACTTTCCCTAAACATGGAAATTTTATTTATAATATTCAAAGCACGAAAAGGAAAGTTTCATGGTCAACGCATATGCCTACTCAGACAATGTCATTTGAGTAAAACGAGTATAATAAGCCAATTTATATTATTCAATGAAAACAAAAACTATCTAGCCACAAAAAAAAACCAACAAGAGGCATATGTAAGACTCAAACATAATATAAACATGATACAATTAACTATCCCTACTCTTGGGTTTAGAAGATAGAACACCTCCATTGGAGGGGTTTTATTATAAAATCTTGTAATTTCTTTATCACATGATTCATGTAATTATATATAACATTTACACTAAAACTCATTCATCACAAATCAAATGCAATAATTTATGGAACTACATCAACATAACTATCAATGTGAGTTTTTCCTGATAGTGCACATCCGTTGGATGGGTTTTTTATAAAAACATGTCTTTATTTATCAAATGAAACAATTATATTAAAGAACATTTATTCAAGATATGAAATTCAATATAATTAAGCAAAATTATGAAAGAAGATAAATTCAATTTAAAGCATACCAGAATTAAAGAGGTTAGAAGTGGGATCATACCTTCTGGTGGAACCAAACCGTTCACTTCACCTCTTGGAGATTTCTAACTAAAATTTGCAGCTCCCCCACTGCGTATACGCACCATCACACACATGCAAATACTCCTATCCCCTATACACACACCCTCATGGCCATGAGCATGTTCAAGGAGATCCTTGCACATATTCTTATATGCATATACCAGTCTCCACTCACCTGCATATAAATTTATATATATATATATATATACATGGTAACATATCATATTTATTACAAGTAAAAGAATATATCAACTGAAAAAAATAAAATGACTCACTGCTTGAAAATATACCCTTGCTCTACTCTTTCATGACGTTGTATTTCTACAAAATCGATTGTTACTCAACCATGTCACCTTGTAAACAGGATGAGAACCGTGCATGAATATTTATTGTAATAAATATATTGAAAACATAAATGTTTGGTACAAACTATTTCAATAAAGTGTTAAAAAATATAAAAAATTAGTGCACAATGTGCATGTAGTCCAGCCAAATAAGTGCAATTTATGGGGTAATTAGAGGGAATGTCTCCATGTTAACCTGTGATAATCTAAGTCACCAATGATCTTTTAATCTTCACAATAGTTTTCATATCATCTATACCATATTGGGTATCTGTAGACCTATGTTTAATATTGGGTGAGAAGGAATCTAATTAGCAAATTCACCAATTAGCAATAGATTTATCTCAGCTCCTATGCAATTTGATGGAAAATTTTATTTTGATAATTACAGTTTTACATGAATCAAATATGTGATAAATGGCAGTGTCATTGACTATAAGAGTAGTTGGAACTATAATCTGCTTCAAAATTTATAGATCCCAGCATGGAGAGAGGTAGGAACACATTATTGCTGGTTAAACACATATAGAACCTCTATTTACCTATAGTAAAATCACACTGAAAGATAATGCAGGTGAGAATATTACCACTACCAATATGATTCTTTATTAGATGGAGAAAATCTAGGGAATCCACTAGTACCTCTATGTCCCAATTGAAATATAAATTAAGAAAAGTATGGTTCAAAACTATATTGATATGTACTAGTACCTCGCCCATGAATACACATGGAGCTATAATTGAAATCTAATTTTGAAAAATGTATTAAGATTTTGAGTAGATAATAATAAGTAGTATTTAAGAATATGTTAAATTTATAGATTTAGTTATGGATAATAATGAAAATAAATAATGAATAAGAACATCTATCATAAATTATAAATGAATATGAATGAAAATAAAAAAATGATGTAAAATTATACATAAAAGATAAAATTTTGTGCATCCATTTATCAGCATAAAGGATAAAATTATGGCTTATATGTGTTGTAATAGGTTTTATGTTTACTATAATAATAGTAGAGGTAAATTTGGAAGTATAAATGAAAAATATAATATGAACATAATAGAGTGAATAATGTTTTTCTATTACCTTGAAATTGAAGCATCACATATCAATCAATATTGTTAGTTTTTTGTTTATTTTTTCCTTCAAAATGGGGATACACGTCATTGACATGACTTGTTTTCCTAGTGTCTCAAGATTTTTTAACATTTAGTTAGACCACGTCATCAGCACAAAACACACTCAACATATTTTTCTACATGAAAAAATGACTTCAATTAATAAGTAGAATTTTTTTGAAAAATGTAATCATTAAAGAAGAAATCTGATATTTACCACTTTGAAATGAGGACAAATTCAGTTTGTTATATGATTTATTAAATGTAAATGAAAGTGAAAAAAACAATCAGTAATGTCCACTCCAATTGTGTAATGAATATAAAATACAATGAAGATAAATATCTTTATACAATAGTGGAGGACAAGTTTGTAGTTGTTGTAACAAATCATATGCCATTGTTGCAGCAGACCCCTAAACATCCAGTGTAGCTAAGATATTATAAAACAACCCTATGTTAGAGTTACATAACTAATAATACCCAATAAATAAGGATAATAAATATTACCAGTTTTGTTAGGCCTATAAACGATAATTACAAGCATGCAACCACATAATGTTCCATCGTTAAACATTATAGGTATATCTATGTATATTGAAATGATACAAAAAAAAGATACTTATTGCATGCCATAACAAAGACATATTGAAACTGCATATTAATGTAATGGAACCATAACATAATTATATGTAAGTCATTTCATTTTGTACACTAATTCAAATTAAACAATACCTTTCAAGAGATTGTAAAAAAAAAATGAAGAATGCAACTAATTACATCTATAAAACAATAATTGTTTTAACCGAATGAATGAAGATACTATAGTGAAAAGAAATCGAAAAACCCTAGATAGTGAAGGACCCACTGATGGATGTATTCCTCTCAAAATAAACATTTTGATATGTATGTATGTTTTCATCTCACTCCAAATTTGTAAACCATTACTAACCTCTTTGGAAATATATTAATAAGCAGTGTGTTGTGACATGGCTATATATGAACCCGTGAACATCCACATAATTGGAGATACAGAAATCATTGTCTATAATGTTCCAAAAATGTTTGTCCATAACTACCTTAACAAAATGATTGTTATTCTAGATGAGCACAAATATTGTTCCAAGTTGAAGATGGTGTTATTAGTGATGACCAACATAGTTTTCTACTCATTTCTGCTACAAAAGCAGGAGAAATAATGCTTTTCACATGGCTGAAAACACGATCAGGTATATTAGAGGGATATAGAGAGTCGTAGGTTTATACATTTTTTGAGGGTGGATATCTGTTTTTTGGATGATGTGAAATCATAGCTGGGCAACATGTATGAAGAAGACACCCAGCTTTAGTATATATAGTTAAGGTTTATTTCATATGGGTTTTGAACCTGTGCCTCTCATCCAAATTCTAGTATAGATCACTGGTGGGATGATCACCCATCTGGTTCAACTTCAAACCTCAATGGGGGTTTTATTCTATTCGGCTACTCCAACAGAACTCATCGACATCAAACATGCGTCAAACACTGCAGCTGCTTCTGGTGAAAGTGTAGAAGAAATGGCAGACATAAATTTCTTCATATTTTCAAATATACTCTTTTTTTCTTTTTGAGTTGTTTCTTGGATTTCTGAATTCATCTGTTCCACTATGACCAAACTAGAACCGATACTCGTAGAAACATTTTCAGTAGACCAGCATTGAGATGGTACAATATTCTTCCCAGGTGGACAATGCACTATGCCCTGATGCTCATCTCATAATAGCTGATGAAGATGATCGTTCGGGCCAAAATTGTCAGTCTCTTTTTCTGCCAATGTCTCCAAAGCATTATTTCGATTGGTATATAACATTAATTAACATGATAAAATAATATAATCAATTAAATTTAGTCAAAATAATAGAAATTGAAATATTCTTACAATCGCTTTCTTGGTGTCAGTATTTGGAACAATACCATCTTTCTTTTTTCTTCTTATACAAAACAAAGCAGAGCGAGGAACATGACCCTTGATATTTATTTCTTTATTCTAGAAAAATAAAATTAAATAAATCAAAATTGGAAGTCAAAAAATTACACTAAATGAAGCTAAATATTTTAAATATTAAATTGCCTATTTTTGCTCAAGATCTGAGTGTGATGTGTGTCCATGAGTATAAACATGTTTCATTCCACTCTTATTTATTTTATTTCTGTCTGATTTATCTTATCAACAAATAATTATATAATTTCATTACCATAAATAAAACTCATTTTCAAATAAAAAATGAATATATATAAAAATTTAACAAATAACTTAAACTCTTGACTCTTCCAATAGAAAATCATCTCTTCGAATTGTGATACTGGGCAATCATGAATCACTAGTATTTCTCCTTGCTCCGTGCAAACTCTATTTTTCCTACTGATATATAAGTCATACTTGTACGCTCTCCACATTTCACCTAAATCCATTATCCTTGAATCCGTGGAATTTTTTCCATAAGGAAAATTATATCGGAGCTACAATTGACAAAATATTTTCTAAGAAATTATTATAAATTAATATATATAAAAGGTGATTAACATTAATTACCTAGATTTTTGTCCAGGCATTGTCCTTTATTTGTTCTCCAACTTCCCTCATACTTATTGGTTGAACCGGAATGATTTTTATGTGTCTAGGAAGTGTTCCCATAACGATTTTACATTCTGTACCATTTTTTTTAATTATAGCTTTGTCCTCATTGTATTCAACCATGATTTTCATGTGTCGATTCCAATCCTCTCACATTTTTGTGCAGTCTCATCATCTGGTGGAGGCTGGAGTGAATCATGAAAAAAGGTAAAAAAGGATAATAATATATATGAATTTATCATTAATCACTAACAGTATTGTTTAAACAAATACTAGTAGATGGGGGATTTGATGACCCCTGAAGTGCAGCATCTAGAGGGGGAGTAGCCTCTGTGGTAGGTGGGAAATCTGCACTAGGAGTAATTTGTACAGTAGATGGATAACCCTATACAGATGAGGGTCGGTATGGATATGGATATGGTGGTGGGATTTATGGGGGTGCAGTGCCCTGTACAATGGATGGTGGGAATGTAAAATAAGGATGGATGGGAGTCTGAGAACTACCATCTGATGTGGGTGCGGGCAGAAATGGATATGGATAATGTGGGTATGGATAATATGGAGGTGGCATAATGGGAGGATGACCTTCTGGTGACTCAAGCGGAATTGTAGTAGGCTGAACTGTAGAATCAATACCCCAGCCATACTATCAGCCTCAGTAGTATAATTCAACTGTTTCCTCGACGAAGTAGCCGAAAATAACATAGATGATAAAATTAAACAAACGAAAATAAGATAAATAATATGAAAACCCATAATATTCAAACATAAATTGCACATAAAATGTGGGTTAGATGAGAAATATGTTGTTCATTTCTTCATATTCTTCTATTTCATCTAAAATCATCATATTTAGACATTCTGACCAGGAAATTTAAAATAATATTTCAAAAATAAATAGAAATAATGGAAAATGTTAAATAATAAAATTTTATCATAAAACAATGAGTCACATTATCAATGTGATATTTATATTGATAAAATATTCTAGTTAATTTTATATCATGTATGGAAGTTTAAAAAAACACATAAAATATTATGATAATGTCAGGTAAATACTTACAAATGTATCAATGTTCTGTGTGGTCTGTGACAATTTATGGTTCACAATCTGTTCTAGAAATTGAGTCATCTATGTCATCAAATGAAACATTCAAATAAATACTGACAGTTTCATCCACAACATCACTATCATCCAGGCCTTCACCAAAAATATGTTTGGGAATGACATCAACAATAACACCAAATTGTTGGTGTAATGGGTAAGTTACATAAAACACATGTCTAGCCTGTGACATAAGTATATAAGGTTCATCGGTATGAAGCTGGTTATTCATATCAATCACTCTATTCCACATTTATCAATATTTATTCCTTGTCGTGTTATTGTATCAAACCAATTACATTTCATCAATGTGATGAGACCATGTACATAGTAATATAATCAAATGATTTTTTCAACAACACCATAATATGATATATTTTATGACCAAGGTTGTCTATCTGATGCACTCTCATAACAATATATTATGGCACTTATCATCACACCATCATGTTGTGTTGCCTTTTTTTGTACAGTTATTTATAACAAATTTAAATCCATTAACAACTATTTCTTTACAACCACGTACCACGTCATTTGGACCAAAGGATAACGCTCTTACTTCATCTGATACATCATTCATTGGTAGAGTTAAAACCTAAAAGATACCAACATTGAATATTAAACAGAGACATGTGATTATGTTATAAGAAGAAAAAAGTTTCTATTACCTTTGACTTTAACCAAGAAGCAAATTCTTTGCTGTGCAGCAGTTCCTTCCTCTTAAAAGATAGAGAGCGATGTCTCTTTTTTATAATTTATAAATGTTCTCTACAAATATGAAAGCATAAAAATGTCAGAAGATATGAAGGAATAACATAATGAAAAAATTCATATTTATTAGTTTACTTAATCGATATAATCATCAAGCACACCACAGTTGAATAATACTGTACGATGAGCCATTTCCCACTCTTCCCTGCTTAAAGTACACAACAAGTACAATCAAAATATCCCCCCTATTTGAGGAAGTGAAGGAAATGCAGGCAGAATGGGATCATATTGCTCATCTTCAGTTCTCAAAAGTCGATTATACCTCGTGGTGATGTTAAAAAAGTACGATGAATAGAAATACATGCATTCTTGTGCTAAATAACATTTCACAATAGAGCATTCGGGGTGATATTTTTTCTCAAATAATATTTCAATGTAAACATCATTATTTTTATAGGATACATCCACTGACTTGAAATAGGACCACCAAAAATAACTTCTGTGGGAAGATGAACAGGTAGATGTAACATACATGTAAAAAATAAAGGTGGGAGAATTTTCTGCAAGTCGCAAAGAATAATCAGTGCATCTCTCTGCAATTTCGGAACAACACTTCTGCTCAGTCTTTTGGCACAAAGGTCTTTATAAAAATGACATAACATAATCACAACAACTCTAAAATTATGTGAATGTATATGTTCAATGGCAATATGAATCAACTCATGTAACAAGACATGGTAATCATCGGTTTTAAGAGATTTTAGTTTCACATCTTCTGTATTCACCCTTTTTGAAATATTACATGAATAACCATCTGGAAGCTTCAATCATTCCAAGACTTAAATAAATTGGTTCTTCTCCACATTTGTCATCGAATAATAGGAAATAAAGACATTCCACTTATTTTGACCAATTATCTCAGGATGAAGTTTTACTCTTATACCCCAATCCATAAAATCACGATGCGACCGCAAATCGACTTTTGTTTTGCCTTTAACATTTAAAATAGCAGCATGTAACATCTCACAAATGTTATTCTCGATATGAATTACATCCAAAAAATGACGCAATAAATTTGAGGACTAATACGGAAACTCAAAAATATGAATTTATTTCTCCAATTGTTATTGGAATTCGAATTAACATGTTTTTTCTTCCGGATAATTGAACGATTTTTTACAAGAACATAATTCAAATAATAAAGTTATTTAACAATATCATTCCATGACATTTTTTGAGGTGTCTCATATGTCTCGATGACATTATTGAACTGTCTTCAATTTTTCCTGTATAGAAGATACATCGGTAGAAATCGTCGATGCCCTATGAAGCTGAAAGTTCATCAAAACTTTTATCATCAGGAATCCGTATTTTTCATAAAAATAGGGCAGGATAATTTCACTTTCATACTCCAACCTGAAATCATTCCTTAGGCATGGAAATCATTTATCGTCCATAATAAAGCTACACAAAACATAAAGTACTCCTTCCTCAATTAATCTTACACATGTGCACCAACAATACAAATCTCCTTTAACTCCTCTATTAATGGATACAAGTATATATCAATATCATTTCTAGGATCACTGGGTTCAGATATCAATATACTCATGATAGTAAATGGCTAATTCATACACATCCTGGAAGGAAAGTTATAAATGTGAACGAAAACCGGCCATGTACTATGTACAGTATGCATTTAGAAAAATGTGTTGAAAAACCCACAGGATAATCCCTATCTAACATTTCATGGGCCAGCTGCAATATCAGGATGTAACCTATCAAAATTTCTTCCACGCCAAACCTTCTGCATGATGCACTATTTCATCATTGTCCGTATTACTTTCATCTTCACATCTTCTCATATTCTTTGCCATTTTTTCTGACATAAAAATTTTTGAAGCCTGGGAATTAAAGGGAAGTGCCACATCACTTTCTCTAGTATGTGAGAGTGCGCTCCATCATTATTAGTCTTCCACCTTGATGTGCCACACAATTTTCACTGACATAACTCTGCATTTTCCTTCCAAAACAGACAACAATCTTTGGGGAAAGAATAAATCGTAATAGATGAAAATCCAAATTTTTCAACCATCTTTGATGCCATATAATTATTTTCGAGAATACATGCATCATCAGGTAGTAAATCCTTAATAAATTTAAGGATATAGTCAATCGTAGTATTACAAAATCCATAACTTTCTTTTCCATGATATAATCGCATTAAAATCTCAAGTTTTGTCATTTTCCACATTCCTGATATACTGGAGTATTGTCATCTTCCATCAGCTTTCTAACAATCTCAACGTCATCATCCTGATTAATAGATGAAAACTATGTTCTATTATTCATTTCCTCTTACATTGGTCTACATGAGGAGCTGGCTTCAAAACAAAAGGAAACCGATTGGAAATCAGATTTTTCATACCAATCCTTTCTGATGAACTGATGTCATTCACCACTTGTGATTTTTCTCCATTGTGATACCAAAAATGATAATTTTTTTGGAAACCTTGTTTAGTGATATGATAACCCACTTCCTCGTGAGTTAACCACGGTCTTCCAACACAATCAAAACATTGGCATCGAACCAATCTTCCATCTGTATCATTAGAGATTGAAAAGTCCAATAAATGTCGTAACTCCTTCTGAAATTAATCAGTGATCCGATCAACGTTGTACATCCAGTATCTATCCATTCTAAGGCATATAAACACACATTAAATAAATAATCAATAAAATGTCTTAACATTATTTGTATTGTTTAATAAGATAATAAGTAACCATCAATAACATGTCAATAAAGAAATCATAACAAATATTATGGTTAAGGGAATTCATAAATGCTTAAAATTATAAAAAATCATGAATGGTCACACCTTTCTATGACCACATAATATTATTTTGGTGTACCTACCACACCAACATTAAAACCTTGATGTTTGAACAATGACCTTTTATTTTTTTTATATAATTCTCTGATGGGAACCCCCTCCCCCTCTTTCTTGGATGCCCCCCCGGACACCCCCCCTTCCCTCCAAGGCAGCCCCCTCGACCCCACTGGACAGCCCCCTACCCCTGCACTCCAATACCGCTTACACCCCTCCCTGCCCCTACACATTGCTCCCCTGGACCCCTTCACCCCCTCTTAGACAGCCCCCCTTCCCCTTGCACCCCGGCCCCTCATTGTCAACCAGGATTTCCCTATCCTTTAAAAATGTTAGCGGCCTACAAGCCTTACTGGTTCTTTGAAGAGAGTTATAGAATTTGCTATTTCTGTCACTGTTGATTAACCATTTGACTTTAAATACTTTTTTTTTCTCATATTTTCTTCGAATGTGAGCAAAGAGTTTAGTTTGACTATAGTGTTTAGTTCTTGAGTAGGATCAGTGATGAGGTCAGAGATGGTGTTTTTGTTTTGCAGATCATTGAGGACTTTTTCAAGAATCATGATGTCATTGTTAACTTGTTTTTCATTAGAGTTGCACCATGTTTTTATAGTCTGTTTGGGATTTTTCAATTTGAGGTTTTAGGAAAAGGCATCATTGTTATGAGACATTGAAGACAAATATTTCAATTTGATATAGGTTAAATCATCATCATTGAACCACATATTGTTAAATATAAAAGGAAATCAGGGATTCATGACGTTAGAGGAGACATTGAATATGATGGTATGTTGATCAAAATTCAGCTTATGAAGAGTGGTGATGGAGATAGTGTGGTATAAATCTATAGAAGGTACATTTATGAAGTATTTATTCAATTTGGAGGCAACAATTTTATTGTAATGTCTTCTATACCAAGGGATTTTTACACCAATGAGATTAATTTCAATGATATTAGTGTCTCCAATCTAGGAATTAAATTATTTCATTGAAATTGAAGCATGAGAAGGTCCAATTTTCTTGCTTAAATTAACAATGGCATTAAAGTCTGTAATTAGAATCTAGAGGTAGTTATGTTAGTGCCTAGGGATGAGAGATCATTCCAAATAGTTCTTCTTTCTTGGAATCTATTTTTAGAATTGACAAAGGAGCAGAAAGTATGTGTGCCACAAATGTTAATGTATCAGGTAAATATCTAGATAGAGATATTGAAAATATAACATTGTGTAAATAAAAGTGTGAAAAAATATATAAATAATCATCATTGAGTGTATTATTGATTTCACTAGTAAAAACATAATTATTTTTGCAAAAATGAGATTATACAGTGGAAATAAAAATTAGGTTTAGCGATGGGAAATAACATAGGATGATGGTCTTTTTAAAATAATGAACATGTCATAGTTAGAGATACCCTGACAATTCCAAAAGGGGATCATCATTTAAACCTGAATTTGGAGTTATAATACCATTTTCTCTTTATTCCAAAGCCTTTTTTTCTAGTAGTCCTTCTAACCTATAGGTTATTTTTAGTGTCATGTTCTTGTTCATTCCTAGATGTGACTAGAATCTTCTTTGCAGGTTTCCTAATTTGATCATTCATAGGTGAGTCTATAGAATTCTTAGAACAGATCGACAATGAATTTATATTATTATTAGAATTATAGTTTCCAAACTTCATAGAGAAATCATCATTCATTATAGATGTACAAATAAGAGTACCTGAATACATTGAAGTATCCACTGTCTGTTGTTAGACATTATCCAGATCTGTTGGATGGTACAGATTCAATGGAAATGAAATATTAAATTCCATCATATTTTTAGGGTCCTGTACCGGGATGTGCAAGTAGGTTTGATAGGTTATACATCATTTTTAATATTTTTATAATTCATTGTACGTGTCTCAGTTGAAACAACCTTAAAAATACTCATCTCACTCCATAATTCTTCATAACGGGTAATAGATTTAGAGTGCACAAGGGGAAAAGGAGTTAAATCCTTCTCTAAATTTATGGTTTCCAACTTCATTTCAAGAGTATTATTGTTATTAGATATGATAGAGAAGCGATTAACATATCTCATAGCAGCATGAGTTAATGAAGTTTTAATGGTTGGGTCTATAGGATTCAAATTAAAAAGCATCAGATAACTAATGAAATCAACATTATTATCAGGTTGTGAACCATAAAAAGAGTATAATGTAGAATAAGAGGTTCTAACTGGATCTTTTTTTATACCCTAGTAGCCTCCATGGGATGAATCTTCTTAATGGATCCAACGAGATCCTTCATTTTAGTCACCTGTACCGAGGGTGTAATTACCTTCATTGATATAACAGTTTCCAAATCCATGGAAATAGTTGCAGTCATACTAATAATATGTGTGATATCCTGAATTGATTTTTGGATAGACAATAGATTCCCAAAATCTATAGAATGGCTAGTTGAATATATTGTTTTAGAGCAATTATCAGGTACATTTGTTATACTGTTGGTAGGAATATTTTTCCCTAATGAAATAATGGCATTTAATAGGGAGAAATCCTCGATTTTTCAAGTACTTAAAGATGAGGAGTGATCATCCACGGATTAAATAGGAAATGATCTAGTGAACACATAGTTATGAGGGGGTGTAGTGAATGCATTGCATTCACTGAACTTCAAGTTTTTACATGGGCTATGTTCATATTTTTTGTTATATTCTGAAATTTTTTCAGCTGAGCATGTATTAGATTCATCCTTATTGGATATCCGAATAGTGAATAACACAAAAAATTTTAATTTCTGCTAAGGGGAATTTATCTGTAATGGTGTTTTCATCTTATTTAGCCATATCAGCCTGGTTAGTACTTGAGTTATCCCCTATGTGTATTACATTGTTTGACTATTTCACCCAAGTTTTAGATTTCATTGATGGGGGTACATGTATATCTATCACAGGGGCTTTATCCATTTTATTTCTCATAATTTCCTTCCAATAATTTTCTAACTTGTTTTTTTACTAGATATTTGATTACTCTAATGTTTAAAATTGAATGACCAATGATCTTACAATGTTTACAAAAAGGAGGTTTCCTCTCATATTCAATTCTAATTTCAGTTTTTTAGTCATTTGAATTGAAATTAATTGTAGTGGGAAGCTTTGAATCATGTTTAATTTCAAACATAACTCTAGAAAAGATACATAATTCGGCATTTAATGTTCTATGATCAATTTTGAGGGGAGTTCCTATAGAGGAGAATATCACTCAAGAAATTTTGGGTGCCAAAAGAACCAATTAAAAACATGTAGTTTGACCCAAACTTTGGCCAATGTATTCCTATTTCCGTGTGGATTTAATTTAGAGTCCAAATTAGAAATTATGAGTAAACCGAGTTTAAGATTTAGGTTTTCAGTCCTCCAAAATCTCTATAGATACTCATGTGATTTCAACAAGATATAAAAATATCCTTTTCCTATTGGAATTAAGTTCTACTTTAAGGAATTTCAGTAGAGAGAAATATGTGTATGTAATTTAGATAAATTCGATCAATTTGAGGTACGAGAGGTGAGATGTTTCCATGAAGTAGATCGGGTTGCCTCGTTCTGTGGAAGCGACGGGCAGCGTCGCAAGGGGATGAAGATGGGGCAGCGGCGCGAAGGCCATCTTGGAACATTCAGGGATGAGGATCAGGTAGAGGAAAGGTTTCCAAGGCTGTCAGGGAAGAAGGGTCTCCGCTGAGAGGAGATGTCACTTCCAAGAGTATATGTTGTCATAGAGAGGATAGGTTGCCACCAAGAGATGATATGTCGCGAGGGTGGAGTATGGCGGCCTAGAGAATAATTCACACGGAGAAGAGAGTCCACAATCGCGGGGATAAGCTGAGTCATGAGGTGTCTGGGGAGAGGAATCATGGAGGAGCCCAATAGAGGGTCAAAAAAATTACTTAGATACGGAATTTATTAAACGTGGCTATAAACAAGTATCTAGACACAATTTTAATAAACGTGTGACTATAAACTAAGCTATAGCCACGGACTTGTAAAACCATGGCTATAGGTCTATGGCTATTGCCTTGTTTTCTAGCACTGTGTGGACTATATACGAAATCCAAGGATCAAAATTGTTCAATTTGTTGATGGCCTAAAGACATTCCTCCGGTGGGCACTATTCTCCCAATGATTTTCTGCATATGATTATATTGTTTCATATGCTATCAAGACAGAAAAGTAATTCTCTATGTCTTATGACTTTAAGGGAATTCAAGAAAAAAGTGGGGCACTGAAAACTCTAGGAAATAAATTAAGGAAATAGGGAAAAAGGGAAGAGTTGAATTTCCACCCTGTGATAATTGTGGAAGGAAACACCGCGGTATGTAGTTAAAGGGAAAAAGAGTAAGCTAAAAATGTCGTCAAAACGACCATCATGTCGGTGATTGCAAGGGGAAGAAAGAATCCATTAATATTCAACACTCTAATTGTCGGGAGATGGGACACTATACTAATGGTTGTCCAAAGCTTCAAGAAAATATGAAACAGAAAAGTCCAAGGGACTATGGACAAGTTTATGCGATCCCAACTACTGATATTGAAGTTCTTAATGACGTGGTGGTAGGTACTTTAATCGTTTCATCAAAATTAGCCAATACATTAATTTATTATAGATCATCTCATTCATTTATATCTTCCAAATTTTTCACCAAAAATTTGATATGCCCAATTTGATTTAATAAGGGAGTTATTAGTCAAATCTACTAGTGGATGTATCATTGCAAAAAAGGCATGTTGATTAGTCACCCTTGTGACACATAAACATTCATTAGTTTATATACATTTCATCATCTCCCTGGTTGAATATGATATAATTCTTAGTATGGATTGGATATCAAATTATGATGCGAAGATCTATTTAATGAATAAGGAAGATAAAATTTTAGAGAATGGTGTAGAATCCCTTATTTTTTTAGTTGAAACCTCACCAGATAATTCTCTTCTAAATACACCCCTAGTAGTTCTGCTAAATTCAATTATTGTGGATGAAGGGAATGAAATAAATATGGGTTAGGAGAATAATGTATAGATAGAAGACATTCCTATTGTGAATGAATATGTTGATGTATTTCTAGATGATTTAATTGGATATCCTCCAGAGTAGGAAATTGTGTTTTCCATTGAAATAATTCTAATTTCAAGTCCCCTATCAAAGACCCTTTATAGAATGGCCACTGTGGAGTTAGTGGAACTAAAGAAAAAACTAGAGGAATTGAGTGATAGGGGATTTTTTCACCCTATCTTTTCTCCATGGGGAGAACATGTTCTTTTCGTAAAGGATAAAGATGGGTCTATGAGGTTGTTCCTTAACTAAAGGAAGATCAATGCTATTACAATAAAGAATAAATATCCTCTACCACGAATTGATGATTTATTTGATCAACTACATAGAGCCCAATATTTTTCTAAAATTGATCTTTGATCTGGATATCATCGGTTTCTTGTGAGGAAGGAAGACATTCCAAAAACAACATTTCAAACCAGGTGCAAGAATTATGAGTTTATAGTAATGCCATTTGTACTAACTAATGAACCATCTGTCATCATGGATCTATTGAATAGAGTTTTCAAGGATTATATTGATGAAATTATAGTGGTTTTTATTGATGATATCCTGGTATACTCTAAAAGCTATGAAGATCATGAAAATCACTTGTGCACTATCATGAAGACAATTAGAAGAAATAAATTATATTAGATGTTTAGAAATTCTGATTTTTGGCTCCAACCAGTTTCTTTTGTAGGCCACATTGTCTCTATGTATTGAATATCTATAGATCCCATGAATAAAAAGTCTATGCATGAATGACCTACTCCAACGAACATAACTAAGGTACATATTTTTATTGGATTAGCAAGTTTTTATCAGCGTTTCGTTCAGAACTTTGCATGTTTATCCAACCCAATGACCAAGATCACATGAAAAGGGGTTAAGTTTGTATGGACAAAGGAATGTGAATAATGTTTTGAATAATTTAAGATGAGGTTAGTGAGTGATCCTACCCAAACCCTACCATCGGGGAATGATGGTTTTGTTATCTATAGTGATGCATCAAAGAATGGACTTGGTTGTATCCTTATGTATAATGATCGAGTGATTTATTATGCATCTAGGCATATAAATTTTCATGAAAAAAACTATCAAACTCATGATTTTGAGTTTACTGCAGTAATATTTTCGTTATAGATATGTAGAAATTACCTCTATGGAAAAAATCTGAGATATATAAAGATCATAATAGTATGAGATATATATTAACATAGAAATAACTAAACATGAGACAAAGGAGATGGATTCAGCTACTCAATTATTATGATTGCACAATACACTACCACCTGGGGAAGGGAAATAAGGTAGTAGATGCTTTGAGCTGAAAGTATCATGGAGTTCTAAAAAAGTTGAGAGTTTAAATGGATATTTGTTCATGGATGTAGTAAATATAGATATGGAAATTATCAAGGAAGGTAAGACATCACAACTTTTTCAAGTGGTTGCCAAACCTTTTTTATAGGAATGGATAAAATTTTCTCAGGCTGATGATGAGGAGTTTCAAAATAAAATTAAAGCTATAAATGATGTGAAGTTTACTGACATCACATATGAAGGTGGCGTTTTGAAATTATGGAAGAGGATTTGTGTTCCCGCTATTCTTGAGCTAAAGAATGAACTATTGGATGATGCTCATAGCTCTATTTTCTTTATACACTCTATTAGTAAAATGATGTATTGAGATATCCAACATAAATTTTAGTGGGGAATTTTAAAAAAGGAGAATACTGAATATACATCAAAGTGCCAGGTATTTCAACATGTAAAGGCTGAGAGTAAAAAGTATAAGGGTATGATGAAACAACTACCCAAACCATCATCGATGTGGACGAACATTACCATGGACTATGTCACTAGAATTCCAAGGACATACAGAGGAAACAATTCTATATGGGTCATTGTAGATCATAATAAAAAGACAACTCACTTTATCATGATTCAAGAGGACCTCTCATTGGATAAACTTGAACATATTTACATCAACGATGTTGTAAGGATGCTTGGAGTACCACTATCTATTGTATCTAATTGTGATCCTAGATTCACCTAGATGTTTTGGAAAAGTCTCCAACATGCTCTAAGCACTGAACTGAACTTCATTAAGGCCTTCCATCCTCAAACTTATGGCCAATCTGAGCCAACTATTCAGACACTGGAAGACATGTTGAGATTATATTCTATGGAATTCAAAGGATGATGGGACCAACATCTTCCACTGGTTTAATTCTCCTACAATAATAGTTTCTACTCGACTATCTAAATGGAACCATATGATGCCCTTTATGGGAAAAGGTGTTGAACACCAGCATGATGGGATGAATTCGGTGAGCGAAAGCTGATAGGACCTGAATTGGTTGAAAAATGTTGGAGAAGGTGAAAACCATTCAGCAGCATATCAAGGCATCCCAAAGTTGACAAAATAGTTATGTAGATAAACTTCAACGAATCCTTTAGTTCAAAGTTAAAGACATGGTATTTCTACTCATATATCCATGGAAGAAGGTTATGAGGTTTGGGAAGAAAGGAAAGCTATATCCCAGGTATATCATCCCCTTCGAGATCCTTGATCGAGTTGAAACTGTGTCCTATCGACTGGAACTTCCACCTACCATGTCAAAATTACATGATTTATTTCATGTATCCTTATTATTAAAGTACATACCAGACCCTTGACACTTATTCTCTTCATAGGTGGTATAGTTGGAGGATGACCAATCCTATGAGGAGAAGCCAGTGAAAATCTTGGATCGTAGAGACAATGTTCTACGCAACAAGACTAGTAATATCATCAAGGTACAATAGTGAAACCATTTGTATGAAGAGGAAACATGGGAACTGGAAAAATTAATAAAGGAAAAGTTCCCACATCTATTTTTGTCCTAGTGGGTAAAATGAAATTCTGAGGGTGAGATTTCGGAAGGGGGAAGAATGTAACAACCCAATATTTTTCAATGGAAATTAATTTCTTATAAATATGTCATATACACATGAAATCACAACATAATTAACTATTATGTGCTATTTGACCATTTAAACATATGTTTTTTACTTCTTGCGATGCGAATTTTGAAAATATGACATACAGAGTTGCGATCAATAAGTGATTTGGAGACCAATAAGAAAAATATAATTTTGGGGGATTAGAAACATACCCTTATGAATATTAACATACCCTTATGAATATTGATATACCGTAATTAATATTAACCTTACCTATGATAGTATATAAATAATATCTAAGCGAAAGTACGATATACCTATGCTTTGAAAAAAGTAAATAAATGTTTTTAGATTGTTGTTTTTAGAATAAATTATGATTTTAATTAAATATTAAATTAATTATATTTATAAAATTATATTTGAAGAATGGAATTTATTTCTTAATTCTAAACATCGAAAAATGGGTGGGGTGAATTTTTTGGATTTTTCTAAAATACGTGAATTTTTTATAAATAGTGAAATACAGTAAAATATTGTATATCTATTAAAAAAATTTAATGACATCACAAGTGATGCAATCTCACTCTATTCAAACTCACATGATAAAATTTCTATTATTGGTCACTGATGACTCACTATTCTATGTCTTGTGGGGAAATAATGAATTAATGAATTTTATATTAAGAAATCCCCTCTCCTCTCCAATATAAAAACCCCGACTCACACCCTATTCTCTTCAATCCTCTCAAGCCTTGTCCCCTCTCCAAATTCTGTCCAAATTCCCTCCCAACCTACTACCACACTTCCAAAAAGCCTGGGTCTTATAAAAATACCAAAACCACTCCCTTAAGGAGGATCTCAAGGAAGTTCAGTTGAGGAGGTAAATTCCTCTTTTCAATTCTTTTTCTTTATTTTCAAGTTCATTTGTTTTCATTTCTTATTACCTCCCTTTATCCAAATTATGTGATGACTGAAGAACCATATATGTGCTTTAATGTTTTCAATATAGTGTAATAATTTATCATCATATAACCCTTTTACCTTTGTTTATACTTGTAGCAAGAACACCACATGAGATTTGTTAATTTTCCACATTCAAGGACGATGGGCTTTCTATTTCTGTTATCATTAAAAATTACGTTCATGAAACTATTATTGCTATGGTTGAACCAGATTATTATATATTTAATATAACCTATGTATGATTCTATAATCCCTTTGTATACAGGGTATTAAGTGATAATGGAAAATGAGTTCACTGTAATCAAAATTCACCAATTAGGTGAAACAATTATCATTAAAGTTCTATTTAATAATTCATCCTCATTACACGTAACCATGTTATATAAATGACCAATAACACTAGTTTATGATTATAAAAATTATATAATTTCAATTCTTGATATTTAAATCCATTCCACATACTTAAAAGCAAGTGAACCGAATATAAAAATAAAGAAAACAAACACTCCAGAACGACAGAATTCATTATAAAAACTTATCAATAAAGACATAAATGAACTAACCAGAATTATGAAAATCTAAATACATTTATATTATGTTCTAAAATAAGTTATTAATGAGTATAATTTCATATTCTAGGAGCATGATTACTAGAGTGGAACATGTTTGGAGTTAAGGTAAGGGTTTGCTCACTCAAACATCCATTTTTTATTCGGGTTACATTTATTGTCTAATTACCTAAATGAAATTCTTTTATATTATTATGTAATCCAGATAAATTTTTTTGGGTTTTCTATATATGTTTAACAATTATAAATCTTTCCTATTTTCTGTATATTTACACATTTTGAGAGGAACTTTCAAAATTATTTCCAAAAATACAAGCCTGGTTCCAGGGAATTTCTCAAATTCTTACCTATTTTCAAAGGCACACTATAATATGTTTTTAAAAACCATTATCTTTATAAAATCACTCATTTTTTAAGAAAATACTATCTTACTTGACATCTAGTTTTATACAATGATTGTCCAAAAGTAATCTTCATTTCAAAATAAAAGTGTATTTATCTCATGATTACATAATGATTTTATAAGAGGATTTTCAATTGATTCAATGCTATTGTTGATTCTTATGTATTATTGGGTTTACTAATTTATGAAGTCATATAAAATATTTTATTTAATGGTTTATGACTAACCCTATTTTTGATGATATATCCTAAAACCATTCACCATATTACACAAAATGGTTAGTGTTTTATTTTTAATGATTGGGGAAAGATAGTTACATTTCATATGATAGTTTCAATATGAATGTATATGTTGTTTATGTTCATACATGATCATATGATGAATTCATTGAACTTGTTATGTGATGTGTGGGGCCTTCTATAGCCCCTCGACGCATCGGTAGCTCTCATGATACAAATAGATGTGGAATTGGCCGAGGCTTTTCCCAATGTGAGATATTTGATTTTGGTTGAGGCCTTAATCATTAGACGTCTCAGATGAGTCCTTGGAAAAATGTTTCAGAATGTCTAGAATATGAAATTTCCTCATTATGAATCCAGTTATTGAAAGTTCATGTGGTTATTTGAATAGTATAATACCCACAATTTTGTTTATTATGGAATTATTTACTTAGCTCATATTCCTGTCATAATGTGTGCAAGTTCATTATTAAATGAATGTGTTTTCAATTATGCACCATGTATTATGTTTATGCTATATTTTATTGTATTTCGTACTCTTACTGAATGTTTGAGCTCACCCCTTTCTTATGTTTCTTTTTTTCCCAGAACATGAAGAAGTAAATTATGAATGACTTGAAAGAGTAATTTTGGATTCATGGATGTTTCTAGTGGATTAAATTAGTGTTGTTTTATCCCTTCATGATGTAATGATAAACTTATTTATGTATCATATTTCCAATAATACTAAATTTCTTGGTCCTTCGGGAGGCTTATTCTCTGTTTGTATTCCAATAATGCACTGGCTTTGGGAAACTACGGTCAGGTCTTTACAATCAATACACACCTCCTCCAAGTAAATTCCAAAAACATGTATATATCAATCATTACCTAATAGTACTCAAATGATCCCCAATATCAATGATCCCCTAATGAATTATGATTTAGTCATTTTTATATGATGGAATTCAGAATCCATGAAAAGATATATATTTATTTCATTAAATATTATAACAGAAATCCATCATCGCAATCCCTCCGTAATGGTAGACTTTTCCTCCCACCAACATGACATGGAAAACACCATCCATAAGAGTCTATAATGCCTAAACCATTGGATTATCCCCATGATCGTGCCCAAATTATCACTTTTGGTCTTCTTTGATGTATAGTAAGAAAATTATCTACATTGGTAGAGCCCTTAACATAGTCCTTGTATAGAATCATCTGGCATCAATGTAGTTGGATTATCTAAAATTAAAAATTTAATACAAAAAACTCTTTTAATAGAATATATTTTAATGATAAATTATTTATTAATATCTGCAAATCCAAAAACTATTTCCTGGAAATACACCCTAGAGGTGTACCCACAACCACTATGTATGACCCCCTATCACTCATATCATACCTAACCCCAAGTCTTGAAAACCAACACATTAGGAGTATTCATAATGGATAAAATTCTAAACATACATAGAATAAATAAATTAAATTTCACCTATGACGCATTTTAGGAAAAACAGAATATTTTAATTCTATAATTTAATTTATTTTGAAATATATTTATTACAGGTAATCATTCATATTACATGTGAACCTATGTGTATATTAATGATGCATGCACTCACCAAATATTAACAATCTGGCCAACATGAGATCCTTAAAACCGTAATAGCATAAAAATATATATGAAAATAATGAAAATATAACATATCAATCAATAAAAGATGTCATAATGCACTAATAACATGATTATCAACTATTCAGGTGATGGACAAGATTAAGAATATCTTTATACCAAACATCTAGTATTAATATCTTAATTATATAGATCTCCATATAGTGAATGAATGAAATATCTAATTTGATACAATTTTTGATGCCTTGGACCGGATAATTTGGTCTAAATCAATGTATTATTAACATCATCGTTACCTCCTCATATAAAAGAGTCTTCTAACAATTGGAGATGACATGATCCAGACAATGAGGAATATATACTCTATATATTAGATACCAATCCATATACATATAGTAGATGAAAAATGAAAACATATTCTACTATAAAAGAACACAATTAAAGAAATAACAATATCATCACATAATATATCATAACACAATACAATCACCAAAACATCGGGTCAAAACATTTACCCATATGTAGAGGATAAAAATATTTATGATGTGAAAAATAAATAGAATAATAAACGAATTGCTACAAAAGACTGTATAATTTGTCCGTGAATTGCATCAACCTTTTCTATATATGTTTACATAAAAGGCCTTCAGCATACCATTTCCCTTGGTATAATCTCCAATAATAAATTCAACATAGTAACTAAGAAGTCAATCGAGGGTGTGAGTATAAAACTTATAAGGAACAACCATAAGGGCCTTATCATAAGAGAAAAATACGTTTCAATGGGTACATGATGATAATGATATATTATGTAATCAACACATATTTTATGACCCAACTTGATGAAGGAAATTCCGCGACCACACCAAGCCCGCCTCCAATAGGCTAGGACATAGAGATGCACATCGAGTAGGTATATCACTCACATGGGAGACATCAACCTAATATACCAATACAGATGCACACATATCTTACACCATTCAATGACAATATATATAAAACCCATAACCAAGAATTTATACATCTATAATACCACAATCTGAGTGAGAGAACAAGTTACTGGAAAAGAAATTCCATATACAAGACCATATAATGAAGTGGAAAATAATCCCATCATGCAAACTATTAGGGGTATAGAATATAATTCAACCACAGTTAAACGCCTCTTTTGTTCTGTCTCACTATAATCGTCCTAATCCTAGTTACCCTAGGACTCTATCAAGAGGATAGTAATATTCACAAGACAAGACACATATATGAAGAGAAAATGCAGGGCAGATTATAATAATACATATCATGACATCCTGAAATCAATAAACTAAATACATTCGTTGTAGTCATATCCTTAAAATTTTACCTCAAAAACAATTAAGAAAAAACTATGATATACTTATTAAGGACATCATGCATGCATTCTATCTCAACCAATATTCATCCACATAATTCTCGTGAAATCATATATTCAATGCTCATTCTGAGAGAACTGACTTCATAGGACATGTAACCACTAGATACACTCATCAATGATGTAATGATAATTGGTCCCCACAAATGAAAACTCATTGTTCTCTGAATATCTAGAGGCATGGAAAGGGGATCACTCCTAGGATCTCTGGGGGACCCCACAAACCCAATATAGATCAATCGATGATTTTGTGGATCATATGCTAAAGATAATGAAAAACACAAAAAATACACTACTATATGGTGGATCAATGTCCTACATAAGAAGGTTCTAAAGATTCCATTAATTCAACCTAGGTTAAATGAAATTTTTATAGGGGATCACATCCTGAGTATCACAATGGGACATAAAATACTATTTATGATAATTTTTCTCAATAGGGTATCATAATCTGGACCTATGGATACCATTCCCCACTGTATCCTTTAGGGAAAAGACAATGGGAATACACTCAACCAATATTTGTCCAGACATAAAATTAAGGGGCCCAAACCCCATAATAGGTGGTATATGGTGTATACTGGGGGTAGAAAGTGTGTCTAGTCAACCCCTAGTCATCATGTGTGATTATATATAACATTTAATATATATATATCCATATACATAGAATTTTATACGGTATATAGGGTCTGTATAGTCTTATTGGAACTTTTCCCATGTCTTTTATCCATGATAGTATAATCTTATCCTACCTTGGTACCAACTCATGTATCGGTTCATGTAACTACATGTGAACCCTAGGGTTACATGAAGATCCAAAATGGTATGGAGAAATATAAAGCCGAAGGTACCACACTATTTTTTATCCTTTTCCACTAAAACCATAGGGTCGTAGTAAAAGGACTACATGGCATGTTTTTATCAGACTACATTGCATGTACTTGGTAACATCCAAGAAATTATTTTTTGTATATCACATTACATGGAACTGCTTCCTCCACTGAAAATCTCACCCAAGGAAATCAAATTTACAAAAACCAAACCTCTTTGTCACCTACTTGCAAGATTCTATCCAATAAATTGTACTGAGAACCCACCCATGTCACCCAAATCACTGTAGAGCTCCACTTCAGGGATTGCAGATCCTTTAATTTGATATCTTTCCTCCTTAAATCAGCCACATTCTTCATTGATCCTCAGATATCAACCTCAATCATAGATTTCTTCCATGGTAAAGATCTTTTGTACTGATTAATGGTGGAAAATAATCAAATACTGGGTATTTGTCAAACCATTCGCTAAGAAAATACCAATGATGAATGTCAATAGAAAATATTAGACAACAATATAAACCGTAAATGTTATAAATGATCCTCATACATTGTTCAACTTTATCCACGATCCATTTTCCTAGACAATTGAGAAGTAATAGGTATAAACAATAATGAAAAAATTAATCAATAGTAAAACATATAACTAATTGATGTGATAATAAATTTATATTCATGGAATTGATCTATTTTTGACTGGGATAACAATGGGGTGGAATCACATAAATTGAAACTCATACATGATGTTTGGATTGATCCCTCAGGAATAATGTTCAAGATTTTTTATCGTTGGTGATACCCATATAATTCTTTGGAATATGATCCTCAATCTAATTTTGATTTGATTTCATATTCCAATGATAATAAAATATATCCTCTACAACATCTCCACTCAATACCTTGGTTATGTCGATAACCCTTATAAATTTATTCATATCCATTTTTTAATATATTATTATATCAAACTACATGAAAATAAGGAAAAATTTATATAAAATTATTTATTTTATTGTTTTCACATGTGTTAGAACTTTATTGAAACCCCCCACACTGACAAATATTATGTCAAGCCTTGGGTAAATCCTATTCTCTGAACTCAATGGAAGTCTCAGATTTCCAATCCAAGCCTTTATTTGAGAGTTATTCCACATTTTATGGAATTCTACATGCACATGGTATTAATATTCATAGTATTTTTCAAACATCATTTATGAGCCCCCTAGGCATCAGAATATCACATTGTCTTAGCATATGGTTCTAAATATAATCCATCTAATATTAAAAAGTAATACATGGAAAAAATAGTGAAGTTATAATCTCACCCCCATAATGATTTGTATCCCCAAAATGGGATAAAATTATAAATTATAGTGTATTAGGATTTCATCTCAGTCTCATACTCCCAGCTGCACTCCTTAAGATTCTGGTACTACCATAAACCATATACTAGGGGAATTGATCACTCAAGAAGGGCCTTCCCCCACCAATATTCTATCTCCACCAGTTACTCAGTAATGGAAGCCTAAACCTCGATGTCTAGCTCTACCAAATCAATAAAATGCTATGGGACATTAACATACCTCCTCTGATGTGACACGTGGAATATATTGTGTTCATGGTCTCATTAAGATGATAAAGCAATGTCGTATGCCACCTCAAAAACTCTACTAAGTATTTATAATATTCCAATTAATCATGGAGAAATCATTCTTCTCTATCCAAATCTATGTAATCTAGATCATGGTGAGACCCTTAACAACACTTGGTATCCCCCCTCAACATCAAAATGAATCTATCATTGGTTCGGATAATACATCCCATAGCATTGTGAATTACTCATCCACTTCTAGATGATAATTAAATTCTCTATCATATATCACACTAACTAAGGTCTCGTGATGGATGAAACATTTGGATCATTCAAAAATATATATGACCAACATGGTCTCTCTTGCGTGGCCTCTAATGGTTCCATATATATGGTGAAATTGTATCTATTATTGTACATAACCTCTACTAAGGGTAGGTGATGCCAGAAACCATATAAATATTATAATATTCTGGAATGTAGAATATCCTCTAAGACATTATTGGTCCTCCTTGATTAAGAATTAGTTTAGGGTTGAAACTCCATGCTCAAATGCAATTGAGTATTAATTGCTTCTTCAAAAACCTATCCATTATCAATACATGAAGTGATCATCACAGTATGATATTATAATAAATGGAACTCCATGGAGACAAACTATCTTCATCATATACAAGAAATCAAATATTTTTACTTAAATATACTATTTAATAGCTGGGAACATGTATGACTTGGTGAGTTAGTCTATAATCAACTAGTTCGAATTGTTTCCTCTTGATGTATGTGTTAACACCATCATGAAGTCTATGGAATTTCCATCCCACTCCGCTCTAGAAAATCAATGGGTTGAGCTAAAAACTATGTAATCTAGTTCTTAGACTTCACATTATAACATTTTAGGAATTGAGAGATGATCCCTACAACACATGTCTTCATTCCTTAACACCAAAACATACATAGGGGGTCAAGAATTTATTTTAGAAACCATATTTTATAATGAAAGTGAATGTATGAAACTTCCTCATAACCTCATCCTAAAACATCACTGGATCAATCATGCATCCCCTAAAATGGACAACTGCTCCCCACATTCATAAAATCAATCAAGAGCACATCTACTGGATATATGAGTATATAAGGTCTCACATTCAGTATCCCCATGTTGAGGATCCCTATCAAGCTGTAAAAGTATTTGTCTAACAACCACCAACAGAAGATATGATGAAACATTCTTGTACACTAAGGATCACTACAACAAGGATAACATATCTAATTACATGGAAACCAACTATGAATAATATCTCCTTCTATGATTATATACCACCACATTCCCTTTATAGTAAAATAGGAAATCTTGTATTCATAGTCCTAGAAAACTCTTACCATCACCACTATCTCATTATATGATCATTATGAGAGAAAATAATCTTGATAATGTTATGGTAATAAAGGATAATAAACTTCTCTCCCATTATGTAGTGTCAGAAAATATTCAAAGATATGTCTATCCATACTAGAAAAGTATCATGGTTCTTGAATTTCTTTTCATGCATTATCTACAACCTAGACACATAGGAAATAATTTCACAACTCTAAATTAAATCATAATCATGTTCAATACTAGAGGAATCATAAAAAATGTGTACTGGACACCCTCCATTGGAAATCTCTGGATGGGGGACCTCATCAACCACTAACTCAAATCATTATATAACTATTAGAACTTTTACATCAACATGAATGAATTTCCATTTCAGTTCAAATAACTTAAATGTGATGAAAGTCTATAGAAATCAGGTACAAATTTTTAATAGTACCCTTCCAACATAAGGAAACTCCAAACAATAGTAATAATCTTAGATGGCTTCCTATTTAGCACTTCGTCGTCATTTTAATGATCAAGTTCTACTCATACCTTTGAGATTATGTGTCCATGAAATGGGCCTCTAAAATCCAAAATTGACACATTGAGAGCATCCTATGAAGTGGATGCTCTCAAATTGTGTATAGAACTATCATCTATTAAATTGTGTGATCATCCATATATGTCGAGTAAAATAGGATATCATTGATGAATACCACTACAAAATGGTTTAAAAAAGTGTTGGTGATTTGGTTTAGGAGTCCAATAAACATTTTTGGATTTTTCATCTGACTACCACAAATAGTTTTTCCCAGTGCCAACCTTTATCAGCGCTAACGAAAAAGCACTGATAAATGGGGGGGGGGGTACATTTATCAGTTATAAAAAAAGTGCTGATAAAAGAACCCCTTTATCAGTGCTTTTTCTTAGCACTGATAAAGGTACCCCCCTTTATCAGTGCTTTTTTAGCGCTGATTAAGGGACCCCCTTTATTAGTGTTTTTTCAGTAGCGCTGATAAAGGTGGAGCCTTTATCAGCGCTGATAAAGTGTCGACTTCAAAAAAATTAATTAAAAATAATATATTAATATATAAATATATAAATATAGTTATATTGATATAAATATAATATATAATTTTTAAATATATTTTAGATAAGTATAAATATACATTTACACTAAATATACTTAATGTATAAGATATTTAGTGAAAATGTCTTATAAAAAATTAAAAAAAATTAATTAAAAATTTTGCTAATTATTATAGAGTAATAGTAATTTAATAACAATTTGATGACTAAAACAAAAAAAAATATATAATATAAAAAATATTTTGAAAACGCAACTTGTACTTCAAACGACCATAACATTTGATCCGGGTGTCCGTTTGTTCTCTACCACATATCAAATCAAAGCTTGCGATGAGATCTACGTCGTCGTGAATGGGAAGGACCTTGGTCAAGATTTTTTGAGGCAAAAAGGCCTATAAGGCCTCCAAAACTGAGTTCTTAGTCAGGGTAGGCCGATTTTTTAACATTTTGGGTATTTTCAGCCTTGTTTAAGGGGGTATTATTGGCATTTCTTTGTGGGGACTGAATGTATTACAAGGTATTACATTCATATTATTATTATGTTTTTGGATTTCATCGTTCTTTATAATTCAATGCTATTTATAATCAAATATATAAAAATATATACATATTTCTTATATATTCACACATAAAAATTTAATTATACAAATATAAATAATAAAATATATTTACATATAAAATATATTAACTTTATCTAAATAATAACTAATATCTATTTTATTTAAAATACAAATATCTGATTTTTTATATACCTATATATTAATCTAACTATATATATACTAATCTCACTATATATATATATATTAATCTAACTATATATATAATAATATAACTACATATATATATTAATATTACTATATTTATATATATTAATATCACTATAAATATATATATATATATCAATATAAATATATATATTAATATAACTATGTATATATATTAATATAAATATATATTACTATCCGAATAAATATAACTAAATATTTATATATATATAAATAGAGATATATATTAATATAAATATATATATATATTAATATAAATATATATATATATATTAATATAACTATATATATATTAATATAACTATATATATATTACTATATGAATAAATATAACTATATATATATATAGATATATATTAATATAACTTTATAACTATATATATATATATTAATATATCTATATATATATATTAATATAACTATAACTATATATTTTAATATAAATATATATTACTGTATGAATAAATATAACTATATATATATATAGAGAGTTATCATGAAATATAAAACAAATCAAAATAGATGAGTGGTAAGGGCTTAGGGGCGCAAAGGGGAGGTCTTGAGTTCAAATCCTGGTGGAGGCAGGGGCACGCGCGCATCGGGGAATATGGAAGCAAGCGCTGATAAAAGGTTGAGGGGGGTGTGTGGGGTGTGTGGGGTGTTATAGCGGTGGAAAATGCTGTAAAAGGGGAGGATCAAGCTTTATAAAAGCCCCCCTGATTGGCTGTATTTATTTATTTTTTTTTAATTTCTTTGATTTTTTTTAATGTTTTTTAATTTTTTTTTTTAATTTTTTAACTTTTATCAGTGCTTTTTAAAAAATTCTTATAAAATGGGTCATTTATCAGCGCTAAAATGAAATCGTTGATAATGAAAGCACTCATAAAGGGGTCTTTTATCAGCACTAAAACAAAGTGCAGATAGAGGACCCTTTTATCAGCGATTTGTTTTAGCGTTGATAAAAGACCCCTTTAATCAGCACATTATTTCGCACTAATAAAAGGGGTATTTATCAACACTTTTTGGAGCGCTGATAAAGGGGACCCCCTTTATCTTCACCGGAATTAAAAGCGCTTTTCTAGCGCTGTTAATGGCCATCTTTAGCGCTGACAAAAGCCGTATTTGTAGTAGTGTCTCACCAAAGGGAATCACAATATATTCATAGTTGCTATATATACATATGGATGTCATCTTTGTTATATAATCTTGTTGTAGTCAGATTTTGTGATATCCTAATATGAGGTCATTACTTGATAACCATTTCATTACTCTCAAATGATTAGAGTATGTTGATCCTTTATAGCGGATATTTATTATTCACAGTCACCTGATTTGATCATTGATTATCCACAAAAAACCTCAATCTCTCATCCCCCTTCCTAGAGATCATACTAGGGAATCATAGGGTTAGACACTGATTCTCACAAATCCCATCTTCTCCAAGTCCACCAATTGAACCCTCATCTCACAATGACCTGTGCGATCCAAGAAATATGACGGTATAGTACAAAGTTGTCCTAGGGTTTAATTAAATAATTAATTCTATCTCTCGGTGGGGAGGTAATCATGGAACATCCTATGAAAATATTTCATCATACACTTCCACTACCATAGGAAATGGTTTTCCGATAGTATCCACTAATTTAATATTAATGATAGAAAAATATTGGGTAATTAGCTACACTATCATATCATAGATCTCATCTTACACCACCAATGTATCCTTTTTATCCACAATATAAAACCACATTTAATCAATTTGGATATGCCTCATCCTCTACCTAAAACAATAAATTTCGGCATGAATAATGAACACCTAATCCATACCTCTGATGATTTCATAAGTAATAGTCTATATTATAAAGAGATATCATATTAATCACTAACCTAAAATTTTAAAATATTTATGTTGGAAAAGTGTGTGATCACTCATTCACCACCTATTAGAGTATCCAAGAATTAGGTTCATGCCAAGGGCTCAACCTAAATCTCTATGTCTCAAAAAATAGAAGTGGAAAGAAATGAATAATTTGTAACTATGTCTATAAGTAAAAAAACTAATCTAAAAACCCACATATTATACCTCATATCATCCTTAATGATTTAGTGTAATAGGACTCCATGGAATATACCTTTCTAAATCCATGACTATATGATCCTTGATCCTGGAATGGACCACCTAGTGGTGGTGGTGGAAATAGGTCAATACTCCTTCCGATATCATTGTCTCAGCCATCCACTGTGTAATTTCATCCTTCCATTAGACCTATTTTATGCATCTTATATATCTTACTAGGTAGTCCCTAAACCATCTTTGGATCATTTATATGATGGGTCAGACAATCATGTGAAATGGTTCCCCATCCATCGCAGGAGAAAAACTACCTCACCCCCCTATGACTTGAGGCATATTAAGATCTCTACACCACTAAGCCTCTATAATGGGATTATCTCTTGAAGAATCTAACACAGAAGAATCCTTATTAATACCATCTGAGTATATCTCATAACACTAACACTTCAAAAAAATTAATAAACCCCCCCAGATATACTCAAGAAGTACAACAGGACTCCATGTGGCCACAACCAAACTACCACAAATAAGATTCTATTCAATTATTCTAGTCATTGCTCGTTTCAGGAGAAATCACTCCACGAAGCATGCTATTACTAGTGAAAGGTTATGATTGTTGGGACTCTCCATATAAAACTCACTAGTCTATGATGATATCAATACATAGATTTGGGATCAGTCCCAAAACATCTAGGGGACAACATAAACCCCAACGAGATCAACCCACTATGTAGGGGGTCATATATCGATGGTAAATTCAACCCAAAATAAATTACATGCTGGATGGGGGGTATATATCATTAATAAAGAGGTCACACTGATTCAACAATCCCCACCTAGGATATAATAAGGAATGATATAAGATCACACCTCGGTCTCATGGAGAGGCATGGAAAACTCTATGTGAGACAAATCATCCATATGGGATCACAATCTATTCCTTAGGATTATATTTTTAAACATAACCTTGTAGTAACAGACTAAGGGAACATGATCAAAAGATATGGCCCAATATGAAAAAATAAAGGTCCTCAAACAACCACAAAGAGGGTATATGGCATGTATTGGGAGTGCATGTCTTGTATTGGGGGCACATGGCATGTCTAGCCAACCCATGGAATACCAACATGCTTTTGTCCCACATGGAATTGTAGATATCCATATAAATTATTTTATATATGTTATACACAGAGTGTATATGTTTTCCATCATTCTTCCTATGTCATTTGTCTATTCATGTATACTCATGGCCTACCATGTATCATTCCATGTAATTGGTCATGTAACATTCTGTTAACCTTATGGTAATGTGCCGGCTAATAGGGAAATTTCCCACATCATTTGGTTGGGACCAGCTAGAGTTTGTTCATTAAAATATGCAGAAATCCTAGTATAGCAGAAAAAATACTACACCAAATATGTTAATTGGATTACAAGATGTGTAGTCTAGAATTTAAATGAAATTATAGGTGGTTTAATGTGTCACCTAGATATTTTTCCTCCACCATAAATAACATCCAATGATCTAAAATCATGTCCAAGTGTGCCCCTCCATTTCCTAGTCACTAGATTTTAGCCACCAAATCAGATCTGGAAACCACCATTATCACCCTTATCGTCACCATGTTCCACATCGGGAAAAGAGGAATATCTGATCCAATAACTTTTCTCCAATAATAACCCACCATAATTATGAATCATCAAATCATAACCTCAATCACAATCCATACCCATGATAATGATATGTTTCCCAAATGAATAATCTTGTAGTGATCAAATACCTTGTATTCATTGAATAACTAGTGATTGTAATACCAAAGATGAATGTTTAAAGAAAACGAGTGAGAAAACCAAAAACCATAAACATGTGGAATGAATTTCTTTTTTTGTAACCTCAACTAGTTACCATCAAACAATATTATAATGGAGTATAAACAAAAACAAAATAATTAATAAACTGTAAAATAAATCAACTGTCAATGTTTGAATGAATTATTTTCCCTAGAATTGTACTGTGTTCCACCAAGATAATGGAACAGCATTGGTTCGCATAAACCAAACATCCTACATGTAGTTTTGAATGACCACTGATGAATAATTGTATTGTTTTTCTATTGTCGGTGAGATATGTAAACTCTATTGAAGCATCATCCTTGATTTGATCTCAATATAATTTCTTCTTCCAACGATCCCCCAACATCACCTCTCTAACTCCTCTCAATCCCTAGGTTATTTTAATAACAATTAGGTATTGTGAAATATCCTTTTTAAAATATAGGAATCTATGGAGTTTTGAAAATATAATGAAATTAATAAAATCTATTTCATTTATTATGTGAAACCTCATTATCACTTTCTCGAAATGGTCAATGACAATAATGATTTTGTCTCAACATAGGTGAAAACCATACTCTTCACTCAATAGTGGAAATTGACTTCCAACCCAAAACCTTTGTACAATTGTAATTCCACTTTATTGGAATACTATATGCATCTCATATTAATATTTTATATTTTTTAAAACATAAATTCTGGCCTCACCATGCCTCGAAATTCCATGGCATCTCAGTACTGGGGTCCAAAATTAATTCATGTAATATTCTGAAGTAACACATAAAGAAATCAGAGTGGCTAAAACTTAATACTCATCATTTCATCATATAACAACTAGAAAAACCGGAATTCCTATAAATTTTAATATCTGATTCAGGGCTAAATTTTATAGAATTAAAAACTCAAAGGCCTCAAATCAATCACTTAACCCTACCATTCTCACTCAAGGTGGATAAAATTTTCACGACCACCTTCTCCCACAAGGTTGGTCTAATTATATATCCCTTTATTCTCATTCAATACACTTTACTTGCATCTGAAGCTCCCTCTTACCCATCAGGATGGATGTGGACCTCATAATCCTAAACACACCTATACACTTAAAGAAGAAATCAACATTTCCCTGTTCCCACATTATCACTCAATTTGGACCAAGAACAAAGAATCCAAATGAAACAAATGGTAAAAAATACACATTAAGAATCATCCTAAATTAGGAGACATGTCACCTAAATCTTATTTCATTGTACTAGGACCTCATAGCCTCAATCATGTCTATGAATCTCTCTTTAGGTTAATCCCTTTGATCAAATAACGCATGTATCACCAATATATCGAGTTTAAATGACCTATTAATCAATATATATTCTCATTAATCTCCATCCCAAGTGTTTAACTTTCCTCTAAAGACCTACCGTGTCACATAGATAAAATAGGTTTAATTATCACAGTGATGTAAACACACCCATATGAAACACAATGAATACAATAGCATAAAGAAAAGTAATATATTATATACTTTCTACTTCAAGAAAAATATTGTATACCCACCAATATGTAATCATCAATTCACACATAAAATTTAAGAAACCAGTGATCTTCCATGACAAATAAATTTATGGTTTAGAAAAAGAAACAAATTAACATAGAAAAAAATTAAGGAATTTAGGGTCATGATATTGATAGAATTGATAAAAGATGACCAACTAAACAGAAAGTACGTTAAACAACCAAGTGTGTAGGATATGGGATCCCAAATAACATATAGATATCCCCCAAAATTTCTGATGATGTGTGAGGGTTATGCGAGAATATAAGAGATGTGAAAAATGTGGTTGACTGATTGATATAGACATTTCCTTAAAAACCACCAGTATTTAGTTCATGGAGTTGCAGTAGATGTTTTATCAGATACTTGTTTTACTAGACAACACAATATTATAATACCGAGACCGTGTCACTATCTACCCCATGAAGTCTTGATGGATACCCCCCAATACTGGACTCCCCTTTTGAAATAGCCATTATGGTTGCACTGTAATGTATCCAACCATAGCATAACTATGGCATAAAACCACATTTTTGAAACATTGGATTCCCCATGCTTTATCTAGAATGCCATTCACTCCATAACATGTCCCAACTACCTATCCTTTCCACTATTTCAATAATAGACATATTCCAACTCTCTCTTATCCACTCCCAAGCCACCTCTAATACATGAAACTTCCAATGACCATCAATATGGATTATAAATTAATAAAATTTAAAATGTAATAGAACATGAAATTTGATGGATGTTAAATCACATAATCTCAATCATATACCTTATAGAATGTCATGATATAGATTCCTAACATAGGATCTCAACTATGTTCCCACTACCCAATAAATGATCAAACCACATATCTCAATCGTAAACATATTCTACCATATCAAATCATGATTTTCATATGTCCACATTAGAAAACATAGTTTCATTAGAATTTTTTTATTCAATGAATAGAACATGGGGTTATGGGAGTATAAACCAGTCTATATCAATAATATCCTATATGTTGGGGTTATACTCAAAACCCAAAACCTCATATAGGTTTTAGTCACATTACCCAAATTTTGTGGTGTTATGTGATAAATAAAAAAATTAATATGAATATTAATAGAACAAAATCCCAATTTATGGATTACCACAATAATAAAAAAAATTTACCACAACTACTCACCATAATAACAATACTAAAAACTGATACAACTTCTATTAAAATAAAAAACCATACCACTTCCTCAAAACATAGAACATTCACATTTATTCACAATTCATTATATATTATTTTATATAAATCAATTACCTATATCATATTTCTTTTATTTCACATCATTTTTTTCTCTATTTATATTATGCATTATTTAATTCATTTACCATATTACATTTAAATAACACATTATTCATTAATTCTATGGAATCAGTATTCCACCATAACCCATTAAAATTTTACATAGTCATTTCTATCATTTTTTATTCTATCATAATTCAATTTCATAAAAAAAACTATAACACAAGACACATGAACCTGTATATGCTACTTTATTAACAAGAATTCTAAATAACATTAATATCACTACTACCAACTCTATTAAAACAACCACATTTCCCCTAGCCAAACTCATAAAGATAACACCACAACAAAATATATCACAAACTATTACTATATGATAATAAGATAACCATTCTATAGTTTCCTCAATAATATAAGAAAAACATGTAGTAAAAATATATATATCGACCTTCTTTTTTAATGATTCATACCTAATTCCCCATATAGGGAATAATAAATGTCAAAAAATAATTTTCCTGGTTTCTATTATTTTTAAACAAAAAAATAATTAGGTTACTAAATCAATTATAAATAAGATACAACATATTATAGCTATAAAATCAATTTATACTCTCTATAAAATAATCAATCAAACAATATAATAGAAATAATGAGAAATAATAGAAAACATGCCCATTAAAATTTTATAATCATATTTTTGGTGAAATTTTGTATCATTATTATAAAAATTTTCACTATAAACCAAATTAAAATAATTAAATGATAATTATTGATTCACAATGTAATTAAAATGATAATTTTCCAATAACCTATCTTATATGAAACATTAATAACCCTAGTAACAAAATTATAAAAATATAATGTTTAGGGACCACCAAACCCATAACATGTCCCAAAAACATTACCCTTCAATCCTCTAACAAGGTATCAATGAAGAAAGAACAAAAAATAACAAATTATACTACATATATTTATTATAGTGAGAAAAATTATAATTAATTAAATTGTATGAATGCGGGACATTAAATTATAATGGATTCATCACCGAATGTGGAGGGCTTTAAATCAACCATTGGCATCATACATCGCCAAAACTAAGCATATAGGGGACCTAGAATTTGTAAGTAGATATTGTAACAAAAAATAGGAAAATAATATAGATTAATATATAATGAAAATTTATATGACTCCACAATAACGGTAATGGATATTATACATAATGTTGAAGCTCAATATATTAAGAAACAAGGATAACAACCTTCAAAATAGACACACCCTTTAATTTGTTTCAGAAGTTTTACTATCTGAATTTGCATTTAACTATAAAAATGGATTATTCATATTTAAAATTTTATGGACCCTCTCATTACCATGTTTAATGCATGATACACTATGTAATAACACTTCACAGCCTCACCATTTTATAAAGGAAGCCATGAAACCACATCCCTAAGTGTTCCCTTGAACATGCCATTTTCAATAAGGCAACCAAAAAACCCATTTAATATTTCCATATTGATGTAAATTATTTTAATAAGGACCATTAAAAATAAAACATATATCACCATGAAATAATCTACAAATACTATATTAAATTCTAAAAAATATCCTTCAACAACCTGATCATTACAAAACTAGCTAAATAACAAACCTTCAAGACAACATTTAAACAACAACCACCACTAAAAACATAATAGAATAGTTTTATATCTTAATTATTTGTTTATCTTAAATAAAAAATATAAATACATTTATCTTTCATCCCTCCTTCACACTTCCTATCAACTATTCTATGACCTATGATACATTGAGTAGAGGACTAAATAAATATTGAAAATTAAAATAAATAAAAATTAAATGATTCTCATTGTATAAAATTAAAATAATATTAAAAAGGAAAAAAATAAATATCAAAATAATATAACCCACATGATATCTATAGAATGTAATTCACTCTATTTAAAAATCACAACATAGTATAAGAGATGAAAAACACGGCAGTCCCTTTAAAATTTGATTAATCATTACATCTCAACAGATTCGAAATAAATAAATCAACATTGGATGTTGAGATAATATTTATGACTATATATAACACATACACTCCTCTAAGAACTTTTGTATGTACATGATAAAAATGGAAGGAATGAATCAATTTTAAAGATATATCTCTTCACAATCTTCAATATCAATTTGTCACTCCAAAAATATCTCGTCATCCTCATACTCCAAATTACCATTCTCAATGTAATGGGATTCATAATAATAATAATAATAATGAAGTTGTGACATGTATAAAACATCATGTTTCAAATCTATTTGTAAAGGATGAACCAACAGATATTCCACCTTTATTACTCTCATCAGCACCTCGAATAGCCTAACTAAGTAAAGATATATATTTCATAAATTATTAAATCTTTAATATACATAATTAGTGAAAAATATTAGGAATACATGATAACCATCCTTGAAAAAAATATTCCTACCCCTATAATTTGAATAAGTATTTAAAAAATTCTTTGCATCCACTCACAAATCACCAAAACATTCTCTTATATACTCTAGACCAAATCATGTTCATGAATCGTTGACTCTCCAACCTTAGTCAAGCATAATGGCGTGTTTTTAATATTTCAATACCCAAACATGTATAAATTACATTACCATGTACCACTAAAATATTGAAAATAACTCCAAAACATCTCCTCTAGTTCCCAGAGTGTCAAATCCTTCTATCCATCTGTCCAAGGATCAATGAAAATATAATGGCATATCTAGGTTCTGAAATATTAATGAATAATATTCCACTAATATTTCATAACACAAGTATCATAATAAAATATAAACATCCATAACACCTAAAAATATTCACCACATAATCCATATAAAGAGTCACCAAGGATTCCAATATACTCTACTCCCTTATCATTAATAAATTATCTAAGTTTAATAATCTACCAACAATCAAATAAATAAAATCACACCCCCCTAGAGTTAGGGAAAAATAATTCATGAAATAAATTTCTATTTACTCCCATTTTCATTTCGAAACATCAAATGGATTCTACATTCTTTCCATAAATTAATTATTGTCTTTTATTCTATGTCTAATAATCATTAAGAAAAAAAAATATTATTATGATATCTAAATCCCAAAACACTATAATTTATTTCTCAATGAATAAAAAACCTTACATACACCATTTTTACTGAATAATGTTGAACAATTAATATATGAAAAATTCACCTTAAAATTTTTTCATCAAACATATATTTTTAATGAAATAACCCAAGATGTTGAAAATCTTTTCTATACACATAGAGACTATATTAATAGATAAAACAACCTCACAACACATAAAATTCATCTATTATCAATTAATTTCCACCATCTTTATTTCTTATATACAAATAATAATCTATAAGCCCACCACCATCTTCTACTCATCTCTACCAACTCAATAACATCGTTACCTGGTGTCTTACTCTATACATTATCTACTATGAT
Organism: Viscum album; assembly: GCA_963277665.1. Classification (NCBI taxonomy): domain Eukaryota; kingdom Viridiplantae; phylum Streptophyta; class Magnoliopsida; order Santalales; family Viscaceae; genus Viscum; species Viscum album. Next base: position 49,444,337 of record OY728148.1, read on the forward strand.
CAATTTCCATAGAGTTTGTGATATATTAAAGTAATAATTATATAATAACTATATCCATATCCATTAAAAATAATTAAAATATCACAAATTTGAGATTCATTTATTTAAAATGTATTTTCGATGTCAAAAAAAGTCCATCTAATATTCTAAATATTTCGTGGCTTTAGGTTGAGAACCACTTTCCCAATACTGAGATTATGGGTATCATTATATTATCATGATTTCCCACCAAACATGACTAATGGATGTTAAATACTTTTATTGATTTATAATATAAGCCAATTTATTAATTTTTTATTATAAAATATTTCAATCAAAAATCCCTCTTGTTGTAATTGGAGAACAAAAGAACTTATTATTTTCTCATTTGTGAACTCAAATATAGCCTATAGTAATATATGAATACGAATGAAAAATCATTATGGGACATGTTTTTTAAAGGATATTAGATCTAAATGGAATGGGGAACGAACCAAAAAATTTATATTATTAGAAGAAAGAAATTATGAACAATAATAATATCGGTGGGTTTAATGTAAAAAAACAACCCCTTTAATCATAAAAGGATTGATAATTACTCTCTAATGAGTCAGGACATGCCCTAAAAAATACACTCTTTTAACTATAATGTACAATTATATAGATTGACATATTTCATATCGTAATTATTTCTCATAAGTTCCTTAGTCCGCTAAAAACAAATAATACATTCATGAAATCAAATAGAATAGCCATAATGACAAATGTTTTATAGAAACATATGAAGAAATCATTTTGATATTCCCTCAATCATGATCATGTAATGATATCCATACACCAAAAAGATCTTTAAGGACTAGATATATCAACTTAAAAAAACAAAAATATTCATTAATCATTGAGAGGGTATAATGGTTCTTCCTTATTAACTTATTAAATAGATAATAATAGATTCACATATAGAACAACCAAGGATAATCGTGTCTTTATTTTGAATAATTTCCATAATATTAAAATAATAACATTGAAAAAAATCTCACACTACAAATAATATAAGGTTTAGTGTTTTTTAATACAATATACATAATTAAATTATTAAAAAACAGGTAAAAACTACCCTACAATTATGCCACATTGGACCCCTTTATAGACCTCTCACATGATTTAATAATCTTTAATACTTATGGAATGGAATCATAAAAAATGGGTGATTAAAAATGGTCAATAAAGGTTAAAATTTCCTAAAGTCATCATTTATTCAATCATAATAATAAAATATTACATTATAAGGGGAGATATATATTATTAGAAGAACATTGAACCATGTATTGTCCATGAGTCATGATACAAGAACATCTATGAGGAAACAAAAATCCATGGAATTGTGAGATAATAAACATGAAACATGGAATATAATAATTGAAACATCATTTGAAAATGTAACATTCCCTTGAGACATAATATAAAATTGATATTTAGCACAAACATTATCTAGGGTATCATCATATTATGTGCATATTCGGGTAGTTTTGTCCATTAGTTTTTTAGAGTTTAAAAAAATTCCAATGCTTTATATTGTGATCATATCTAAGAAGACTCACCCTTTACTTATTGAGCATATTCATGAAAACCCATGATTTAGTTTTTTGGAATAACACAGAAGGCTTTGAAAACATTATTTCCTGAGATATAAAATAGTAACCCCTGTATTGGTGGGAGATATAGGGCCACACCTATCAGTCATCCATATCTATGTTCTCCATAATATTTTAACAATTTCAAAATATCATGAAAACACATTGTAATATAATAGGATTCATTTATTGTACTATAATAAACCTAGTGAAATAAAAATGGGTTTCACAACATTTTCATGTGGTATCCCTAAAGTTATCCTTCAGAATGGAAATGATTGAAACACCAAATTCAAACACCCATGAAGAGTATTTAAAAATAAAATTTAAAGATATATTAATGAAAAATAATTTTCAATGAATTAAATCAATTTAATATTAATAATTATATGGATGAAAAACTAAAAAAATGTTTTTTAATTTTTTTTTTATTTTCATGTAAACGAATATGTTTCTGACCACATTAAAAATGTATTTTTCTGAATATGTAGTGAAAACATTGGAAAAATGTGATTATTAAACTATAATTTTTTTAATATTTTTAAAACCCACAAGATAAATATTGTAAATCCATATTTTTAGAAATAGTGGGAAAATATGTGGTTTTATTAAGACAACAGATAATTTTGACTACATAAAATGGAGGATATTGTTGGGAAAGGGAAATATGGACCAACGGGGATAACTATAATTAAATTGGATACTAATTATTTTTTTGTAATGAATTTTTTTATAATCAACTAAATCAAGGAAAATATTTGAATAAAAAATGTAACATTACACCAAACATTTGGGAAATAATCATGTTATAATAGAATAGAAGAAATATTTATTTTAAAAACATAGTTAAAAATGAATTATTTGGACTCAAGACATGATTTTGAGAAAAAAACTCATAACATTGATCCTGATTCATTCTACATGTGTGCCTAACGTCATTATCCCTTTGGATGTTTCCCAAGGGTAATTCATAATGGCTCCTTAGGTTAGACTTTTGGGTTGACCAAGGCATAAAAGACGTGTTTAGTGGTGAAGTAGATACTAGGGAAGATTTAAAGGAGATATAAATCTCTGGACTGGATGGAGAAATATAGTGGTAGTGATCTACATTTATAATCTAGGAAAATTAAATTTTTTTAAATACCCATTACATATCAATGATTCCATGAAACTATTAAAGGTTTTATAGCACCAAATTTAGAAAAAATAGTTTTTGGGTCAAAAACATTAATGAATCTATGACCCATAATTTTCACAGATATTCTAAACTTGATTCATGTTATTTAGTATTTGTTTCTAGAATTATATGTTCTTGTATTTTCAACACAATTAAAAAAATTAACTATGTAATATATGTTTTATTTAACATATATTTTAACCCCTATAATCATATTTGGTTTTACTAAACCTATATAAAACCTATATTAAATCAATATCATTTTCCATATAATAAAATATTAAATTTAACATTAAAACATTCAATATATAGAAAAAATATTTTATCGGATTTTTTTTAAATTAAGTGTTTTTAATATTATTTATCATAGATTACCGATTTAATGTCTTTTAATATATTTTTTTCCATGTTTCAAAATTATATAAAATTCATTTTTTCGAAAATATTAATTTGTCTAAATATTCAGAAATGGTGATCTATTTATAAAACAATTATTTGGAAATTAATGTTTTAACATTATCATGAAAATTAACAATAATCCTAAAAATCATATTTTTATACCAACAAATTAAATGGTCATCTTCTATATAATATATACTGATCGATTCAAATATTACATTCTGTTTTACAAAATTTATATTCTGAGAAAAAAAATTAAATATTCAATTTTGCGCACTTAATGTCTAAAAACAATTTTTCTCTAAAATTATTTTTCTAATCATAAAATGTAAATTTTATTATAACTTTTACATCATTTTAATATGGTGGTTACTTCTTGTTGATACTATCTTTTTTTGGCTATGATATTAACATCATGTTTAATAATATTATTTTGTTAACATGTCATTACCTATGTATTAGTTTGTTTTTTCATTCAATTCAACCTAATAAAAATCATTTATTGAAATTATTTAATATAATTTTGAGTTATTATATTCATAACCCCTTAAAATAAATTTCATCTTTGTAATTGTATTACTAAGAGAAAAATAATAGAGGGTGCATTTTATCATTTCATCATTGATATTCTTCTAAAAATTTTATAAGTTATGGTTCCTCCATTGATATTTGACCAGATTAGTGGTTATTATGATATTGTTTATCCATTAGATCCAGAATATCCATTTTTTTCTCCTCATATGAGATATCATAGTCCAGTTTCATAGATTCTATGTTTTTTATATTTCAATTGTTCTGTTTTGCCTTCCTATAATGTTATATATGTAACACATCATGTACTTGGGAGATATTTATAGTGAATTCTAATCATCAACCGAAATCCCTAACATGATCCAAGATCTCAAAGAGACTAATATACTAGGTAAAAAATTACCTTTCAACCCAAATCTCATAATATACATCCTTGGAGATAACCCAAGTAACACCTTAAAACTGAGTTCATACTATAGATCTCACTGGAAATCATATAATTAAGTATTCTATAAATAAATTCTTCATTATTATAATGATGATTGTTTGAACATCCTCTATCATTTATTTGATAAGGTAAGGTCATATCAACACCATATCTATAACTTAATCCCATCTTGTAGTCTTACTCTATTTTCATGTATACCCTTAATTGTTCCCATATAAAATCTAGAATGGATATAATTATTAAATAATAAATCTATATAGTGAATTTGATAATACATAGATCACTAAAAATATATTGAACAAGATCTTAACATATACATTAGAGTTAGAATGAATTTCTCATACTGACCATCTATTTTAGGGTGATAGGAATGTTGAAACATAGCTCTATTGCTGGGGATTACTGAAGAATTTTCCATAACCTTAAGATAAACCATGGATCTTAATCAAATAAAATAAATTATTGTGCTCCATGAACCCTTTTCACATCTTTTTGTATATCGTTTTGATTTTTAAGTGATAAATCTTCTTATAAGTGAAATAATTTAAACTTTATAAGGAGATTGATTAGAACCAAATTCGAATTATAGAGTTTATAAATCGTGAGGAGTACTACAAATAAATTTATAGTGATTTTCGACTTTTTTCATACTTGTATGGGTAATAAGTCCATCATCACATTATATCATTATTGTTCTCCTTTAACATGGTTGAATACCAAGCATCATGGTACATATTCACTGATCTCCCTTTTCATGTTATCCCATCATGTTTTTTCTTCATATCTCTATTCAACTACATTAATATTGGTTTAATAGAGAAGGATGAGTTATGAGTATAATACAGAATTTCTAACATCATTTCTAGTTTCTATAGTATAGATATCTTGGTTTCAAACCTTATAACTCCATAATTATCAATCTTCAACTCCAGAATACATACTACATTTTCTTAATCCACATAATTCTTCTGATATTATTGGATATTGACAATAATGGATTATAGATTAGTTATTTTCTAAATATAATACATACTACCTTCCCTTGTGACTCTATGATTTATCCATTGAAAGTCTATGAGTATTTCGTCTTTTTTAGTCCTTATCATGTATATGGTTTCATTAACAATTATGCTCAGAGAACCAAAAACCATATTTAACTTCCTCTATTGGTAATATATTAATAATTCTTAATATTTTATCAAATAAAACTATCACCTTTGTTTAATATTCATATACGTATATATGAATATATTTTGATATTTTTGGTTAGATTTTTTAAAGCACTTTTCGCCATAATGATAATGTCCCCAAATAATTAACGCAATAGTCACTTCTAACAACTACAAATCAATAGTTGGTTATTATTTATCATTAGTCATGAATTTTAATAACACAGAATCAATTACATTATCATTCTACTTGAGGATTCATTCAAAACCATTTAATGATGTATCATTATATATTATAAACCCTTCCACTATTAAGGTAATGTACGTACATGTGTAGTGTCCAACCAATACTATACTTACATGAATCATTCTTTACATTCATCTATCCAAAGAAAAGTCATTTCATTCTATGTTAACATGGTTAATGGATTTTATAGATAATTTAAATTTATTATAATGTCATTATAGTTCCTAGAAAACATATCAAAAGTATAGATCTTATTTACAATGCTTTGTTTGGGACATTGCTCGATAATTTTTTTTTCATAAAGCATCAATAGATTTCTGATGATTGTGATTACATAACCCATTAATGATACATTCTATAGCTAAAATTCACAATTTCTTAACATTTCTAAAATATTCACATTTGATATGGTTTTGAATGAACTATTTAAATGATCTTATTACACATACATGGTCTGTGAATATATAAGAATAACATCAATTATAATATTCAAATATTGATTAAGGTTGTCTATAAATACTCTAAAAATTATATTTTTGAATATGTAAGGATAATTAGTATGTACAAATAACAAAATTATACTAATAGTTCTCATATCTCATAAAAAATGATGACTTGGAAATAACCACTCTTTTGACCCTTAACTAAGGATATTTTGTTAAAACGTAAATCATTGGGATGTATTCTACTCATCTAGGTTTATCAAATAAAATGTGGGCATGGATTAGAGGAATTTTTTTATTAATCATTATTTTATTAAGATCATGATAATCAATTCAATGTCCAATTTATCCATCCATAATTTTTGGAAAATAGGACTGATGCACCCAATTGTGAAGAAATAATGTGTGTAACAACCTTTTCTAGATTCTCTTGTTGTTGATTCATTAATTCTTCTAACTCAAAGGGTTCATACATTATGGAATCTTTAATATATTGAATGATCGAAATAAGAGTTCAATTGAAATCTCAGCATCCAGATTTTGGCAATGACAAGGTAGTTCATCTAGAAATACATCTAAATTTTTTCATAATGTAGTCATAAAACCAATATTGAATAAATTAAAGGTTATAAAAGCTAAAAGTCTCATGTTGTTGTGTATCATGACCCATATTATTGAATTTTATTCCAAAGGGAGTTCATGATCACGCATACATTGATAATTGAAAATATACTGATTCCATATATGAATTGATATATCTTTTTCCTAAAAATTGATATATTCATTGTGTATTAGAATCTGATCCAATATTAATATTAATTCAAATTAATCAATGGGATGATGTAATATATTTTCAATTATTATCATCCTAGAATGATATGTTAGATAATATTTATAAATCAATGACATATTAATAATTCCATAAAGTTCTTCCATTGATATTTTTAAATACAAAAAATGTGGTCATGAATAAATATTGATAGAAAACATTAATTATATAATGAAATACAACAAACCAAAATAAAATAAGGAATTCATACATCCAAATTTGATAATTAGGGTACCTCTAATCACATAAATATTTTGATACACCATTGTAGGCTTGATATCGTACAATCTTCTTTCTTCCCTGTTTTAGGAGGTTATTGGGTCTTATTCGTTTCATTAATTTTGGGGTTACATCATTGATTTACATAATTCCCAAACCCCATGAATTTTTAGCATTGAATTATACATGGTGTGTTAGTTGGGTCATTAATTTCATATATCACATTCTCTAGCCTCTTTATCCCATATAATTAATTATTAAAATTATTTCTAATTTTCTTAAACAAAACACACATTACTATTCATTAGAGGGACTTATCTGGGTGCTTTCTCCCATATTTTTTACAAGTATGTAGTTGAATATTCATTCCTCATAGGTTCCATTTTATTAAGTCTCATATAGTAGTCTAAAATCCCTTTTCTTTATCCAGAATAATTTTTGTATCTATTTTCCTTCTCAACATTAAGTGCTCTTTGAATAATCCCAACATATCTTCCACTGTGTCTTATATCTAATGTTTTTCAAGTACATGACATTAATATAATAATGAAACAATAGATTTTACTATCACGATCAGAGATTAATATATAAAAATACCATTATATACATGTGATTTTTTCTTCTTATGTTCCAATGGATTCATCCTTCTTTTAATTCAACTATATGAATTACATCCCCAAATTAATTAAACGAGTACATGAAAAATACATTGTAAAGAACACAATGTAGAATGTCTCTCATTCTGTAAGGTCTATATCCTATCTTCTCATTATACTCATGATGAGGGACTACCAGTGTGATGTATCTATGTATGAAAAATAAATGGGCATTGCAAACAACTCATCTTCCTATTATTAGAGAATAGAAAATATTCTTTTCATCACACTGATTCATTCCTAAAAAATAAATTTGTTAAAAGATCAACTAAATAAATATTAATGTACATGTATGGAAAAACCTATTGAAATCATCTCCTTCATTATCACATTTGAGATCTCAATATGGTATGAAATATTTATCAGTACACATAAGAGTTTATTGAAATCACCCCAATATTTTATTCTCTTGTTACTATACTATGTGGTTACTCATTGGTACAATTTTATCATTTCTTATTTCTCCCATTGTAAATATGGTTTTCTCATTCCCAAAAAACATATTCAAAATATAAAATATAAATATAAGAATACATAATCATAAAATAAAAACTATTAACATAAATTTTATTTAAAATAAATTAAATAAATATAAATATTTCAATTTGCATTATTCTTTTTCAATAAATTATTATGTCATTTAAACATACCATAAATATGTGCGATAATCCCACTTAATGTTTTATCAATAGGAATGAAATTATAAATTAATATCTCATGGGGGTGCCTATCGGGGTGTGCAGTCTTAGACACCCTCATTGTTCACCTGAGTGAAGAATGTGTCTATAGACAATCTGAATTTTCATTTTGATTACCATTAGGTGAATCTATTCCACAATAGAATACACATTCCTATATCCAAATTATGATATAATGTTTCAGAATCGAAAAAAAATATTTCAAAAAAAATATTATCCTATACTAATTCTTTAATATTAGTCTTTCCCCTAGGGTATTAACTATTGTTATCTCATCCTAAACCTCAAAATAAATAAACTAATTTTGTAGTACCCCTATATTCTGGAATGTAACCCTTAATTGATTCTTTTAATGGTTTTAATGTTAAGGTTTATGAATGGGAGAGTCATAAGAACAATGAATTATGTTTTTAGGCAAAGGGGGGAAGTTGCACAGACTGTGCACGGTTTGTCTAAACTGTGTGGAAAAACCTTACATAGATAGTCTTTGAGGCAGTAGCTTCTGAACGGGCGGTGCACGGTTTGTCTAACCATGTGGCCAAACCGTTCGTGGAGGGTCTACCGAGGTAGTGGCTAACATATAGATAGGGCATTGTTTTTCAACCCGTGTGAGAAAACCGTGCGACCACTTAAACGAGATCCTATAGAGGTGGATCTCATGCGTTTTGCCTCTAAGTGGGTTGTTTTTCCTCCTATGTGGCCCAAAATATGGATTCTTCTTCTCCTAAGGTCAAATAGTCTTCTCCTATCATTTTGGAGGCAATCCAAAATCTTCTACTAGAAAATCGAAGTCATATTCTTGAGGTATGTGATCGTTCTTCATCATTCTTGTTTAGTTTCGTAGATCTACATAGATCTGCTTCTCCTCTTCTCTCGTTTTCATACATTTATGCCCATTATGTGTAGATCTAATTATTTGGATGCCAAATAATGTGAAATTTGGTCTTGGTATTTCTAGGAGAATAGATCTAAGGTGGCTTTTTGAAGAAGCAACCCGATATTCTTGTACGTTCTTGGTTTGTTGTGGTTTTCATCAAAACCCTTAAGGTAGAAGGATTCACTCTCGACTCCTCTTGTAATAATTTATTGGCATAGTTTCAAATTGGATTATTATAATAATATTTATTGTGAAAATCATAGAATAATTCTTATTTAGTGATAATTTAGGGTTTTAGTGAAATTGTGAAATCTTGGTGAATTGTTGTGCAACTGATTTGGCTTCTTGAATTTAAAATGTTGATTTTAAATTATAGATTTTCTGAAATTGTGAATGGTTTGATGAAAAATGGTTTTCTATAAAAGGGGAGTTTTATTGAAATGGTTTGGAATTGAAATTTTTTGGCATTGAAATTATTTTTATGGAATTGGTTTTCAATAAAAAGAGAGTTTTATTGAAATGGTTTGGAATTGAAATGTTTTGGTATTGAAATGTTTTGGATGTAAATGGTTTTCAATAAAAATGTGTTTTTATTGAATGTGTGTTTCGGCATGATTGATGGGCATATGTGGTGTGTGTTCATGTTTCATGTACAAGTCTTGGTTAAAATATGACCTTCTGATTAGTGCCAAATGTGTAATGCCACATAGTAACTATATGTACGAGGCTTGGTTGAAATATGACTTTGTGCTCGGTGCCAAATTTTTAATAGAACATGGTAATTATATGTACGAGGCTTGGTTAAAATATGACCTTGTGATCAGTTTCAAATGTGTAATGGCTCATGGGAAACAATTACCTTGTGACGACTTTGTAGATCGACGATAAACCACTCATGAGTATGGAACTGTCATAATGATGCATGCATGGTTGGTTTCACTAGTTGGGGAAATGGTTGGGTATACCAAAATGGGATGTTTGTAAAATGGTTCTAAAGCATGTTTAGTTATTTTTATGGAAAAATAACTCACTGGAAAATTGGTTTCTTTTTCATTTTAATGCTTTTGGTTATAAGTGGTTTTGGGAAACTTATTTATTTTTAGTTATAAACATCTTTTGAGAAAAAATTTTATATAACCTTTTTTCTATAAATATTTCTAACTATTCTATACTAGTGGCGTGAGTAGGGAAGTGATTGGGAAAACATACAGAGTTTTATAATCACCCCTTCTTTGGAACTTTGGTGCTTTTGGAGATGCTATTTTCCAGGACAAGGGAAAAGGTAATGATTCCCATGTTTTTAGTACTACCTCATTATGATTGGGGTTCTTGGTGACTGTGAAGCTTAGATCTTGTGGTGCTTGGAGTTTTGGTGTCTTTTTAGAGTCTTGAGTTGTTCTTCCATTGTGTACTTAGTTGTTTGGTTTGGTCTTCCACTATTGTGTACTTGATGTGGTTTGACATATATGAAGTTGTTTAGTTGTCATTATTTTGTTCATGCATCATATAGTGAATGTTTGGTTTTGATTGGTTGGTTTATGGGTTATTTATTAAAGGGTAAATCATCCCCCAACTTGTATTTTAATCCCTTTGGCATTTATTGCCAGCCTTTGGCGTCTTGGGGATGTCTATTAAGGACAAGTAACCCTCACCACCTCCTCCAGACAATGAGTTAGGGGAGGGGTGTTACAAATTGAATCCTCTTGTTCTGTCCCGACCAAACAAGTAGTCATCGATGTTCCTAGTCTTGGAGTTGAAATTACTTTTTGTCTATTCCATGGGTTAAAATCGTAGATAGAAGTAGTATTGTTGGAACATGAAATGTATATCATAAAATTACATAGATAACATATTTATGTTGAACTTCAAGTTAACTAGTTGTTGGGTACATAAGTGTTTTGGATACACTTTTAGAATGTTGGATGTCTCATCGTCATGGGTTTAGCCAATGATTTGGGAATGACATGAATTGTAGAGGAATGACTTCCCACTGGGATTTCATATCTCATTGTAAGTAATGACTTATGATTTTATGGAAGGTGAAATTTTTTGAAAATGATGAAAATTTTTTAAGAGAAGGATTTTCAAGACACAATATTTGGTGTATTTTGAAAATGGAATGATTTTCAAAAAATGCATGTTGAATGATTTCAAAAATATTTTAACATGGAAAAAGGTTATTTTGGAAAACAATGTTGTGGTAGTTGATGTGATATAATTTGAAATGATAATCCATCAGTTTCTAGAGAGTGAGATTGACGGAGGATGTTGTTGGATTAGAAAATGGCACCCTGTAGGAATCGTCGAAACCAACTTGAAGAAGCTACAGAGAATGTGGTTGTACATGATCCACGGGTGAACCATGAGCTAGTTCAGAGTATTTTCTCGGCCTTTCATACCGTGGATATGGGGAACTGGATGAATGAACCGAGGATTGTGGATCATACCATCCAGTTCATGAAGCAGAATCCACTAAACATTCGGGGTGATGTTGAACCCGAAAAGGAGGAGGTGTGGCTATGTAGGATGAATCGTATCTTTGATTTCATCGGCACACCATCAGAGCTCAAGGTCAAGTTGGAGATGTATATGCTCGATGAAATTGCACATCAATGGTGGGATTTAGAATTGCAGGATAAATTTGATGAAGGCCTTACATGGGAGGATTTTGAAGAATTGTTCAACAAATAATTCTATCCTCACACGTTCAAAATCCAGAAAACAACAGAATTTTTCAGAATGAAACATGAGAGCCTCTCTCTCATAGATTATGCATCCAATTTCATGAAATTAGTCCATTTTTCACCAGATGTTGTGGCAAGTGCGTCCTTGAAGGCATGCATCTTCGAATCGAGGATAAGGTAAAAGATTCAATTGAAGATTGTGGTGCTCTGTATTATGGATTATACAGAAATGGTGAACAAAGAAACTATTTCTGAGAATGATATCTCAAGATAGATAGGAGGATGAATGATGATAAATACAATAAAGGGTGGAAACTCTACCACTGGGAATAATATGAAAAGGGACAGATATTTTCATGATGATAGTGGAAATCAGATCTAGATGGTGGGATCAGGGAACCTTCCTCCACAACCCTAGTGTAAAGTAGGTTTTTTTCAATGTGGTTCACCAGACCACATAAATCGAGATGGTCCATCACAACCTCTAGTATGACACAATTTCAAGAAAATGGGGCATCTACAGTGCTGTTGTAGAAATGATCTGAGGTTGGCTGCGCGTGAAACTTCCTAGAAATCGGGAGCATCGTATGCTTCGACAGGAAGAGGAGATTAGAGTCAATCTTGCTAGCATAACAGAGCTATCCATGGTGATTCTAGAAATACCTTGACACCCCAACCATGGAAACCTCAGCAAGGAATAAAGGAGAATAGTATAGTAAAGGAGGAATTGTATGGAGCCGAGCAAATGATAGTCGATGATCAGGATGGACCATCTATAGTAAGAGGTACAGTTCTTTTGAATTATACCTTTGTGAAAGTGTTTTTTGATACTAGTGCATCACTTTACTTCATTTCTTATTTTGTTGTTGACATTATATGTTTAAAACAATAAATAATGCCTTCTATTTTGAAACTTCAAACTCATCTTGGTGAAAGATAATGTCAAGAATTTGTGTGTAGAGAATGTGTTATAACTATTGATGGAGCTGATTTAAAATGGGACTTCTCAATATTGGAGATGGATGTATATGATGTAATCCTAGGTATGGATTGGCTGATAAAGTTCAAGGCTCAAATCAACTGTTATACGAGAACAGTTAGTTTCATGACTAAGGATAGCATCAAGCATCTCTTTATATGAGAGAAGATTGTAATGAGCGGTGAAAAGAGCATGTTGGTACCAATGGTCGAAATGATCTCTTATCAATTGGAAGCTTTGAATTTGGCATCAAGGGAAGAGATCGGGGAACATATTTTTCCAGCTGTTGTAGATCAATTTCCTGATATCTTTCCCAACATATTCTAAGGGTTACCACCTCTACGGGAAGTGGAGTTTATGATTGATCTCCTTCTAGGGAACAATCCTATTTCCCTACCATATTATAGGATGGCACCAATAGAGTTTTGGGAATTGAATGTGTAGTTACAATAGATGGAATGAAAAGGGTTTACTCAGCTAAGTACATCTCCATGGGTAGCACTGATTGTGTTTTTGAAGAAAGAATATGGAACTCTTCGTATGTGTGTTGATTATCGTAAGATTAACCATGTTTTGATAAAGAATAGATATCCACTTCCATGAATTGATGATATGTTCAATCAATAAAGGGGAGCTCTGTGGTTCTCTAAGATTTACATGCTATTAAGATATCACCAATTTCTATTTCGGAAGGAGGATATTCCAAAGACAGATTTCAGAAGTAGATATGGCCATTAAAAATATGTATTCATGCCTTTCAGTCTAACAAATGTACCAATAGTCTTCATGGAATTGATGAATCAGATATTTCAACAATATCGAGATTCTTTTGATGTGGTATTTGTGGATGACATTTTGGACTATTAAAAACAAGGGTTGATCATGAGGTGCACCAGGAAACAGTGATACAAATCATGGAAGATCATCACTTGTATGCCAAATTATCAAAGTGTGATTTTTGGTATACTAGAAGTACATTTTCTAGGCCATTTCATTTCTGAAAAAGGTGTTCATGCTGATCCCGAGAAGATTGAAGATGTTATCTCTTGATAACCACCGAAGAATGTGTTTGAGATACGTAGTTTTCTTGGTCTAGCTGGTAACTACCGATGCTTTGTGTGTGATTTCTCAGGACTAGCTTCACCTATGACAGCTCTGACAAAGATTAATGCTCAATTCCTATGGACAGAAGAATATAAGAAGTCCTTCTAGGAACTGAAAGTTTGTCTTACATCCGTACATATCCTGATTTTACCAGAATTAGGACAGGGGTATGTGGTGTATTGTGATGCTTCCGGATCAGGGTTGAGTTGTGTTCTCATGCAAGGAGACTAGGTTTTGTCTTATGGTTCAAGTAAATTGAGTGTGCATGAGAAGAATAACCCAAATCATGATGTGGAGTTAGCTGTAGTCGTCCATGCCTTGAAAACATAGAGAGATTATCTCTTTGGTGAGAAATTTATAGTGTTTACGGATCAAAAAATCATAAAAAATATTTTCTCATAGTGAGATTTGAATCTAAGCCAAAGGAGGTGGATGGAGTATCTCTAAATGCTTGAATTTGAATTGATCTACCCACCAGGGAAAGGAAATTCGGTGGCGGATGCAGTGATTAGAAATTCATATGCTAATTTGGGGAAAGATGTTTTAGATGAATAGCGGTTGATGTCGTTATTAGACGACATGCATTTGTTATGTGAAGATCGATGTGATGTTGTAGTTTTCTATTCATCTATGATTGTTCCTTATCTAGTAAAAATTATCAAATAAGCACAAACATCTGATGCAGACTGATTGGTTGTATGTTCAAAACTCAATGGTGGAGAGACCATTGAGGGCTGTAAGCTTGATGGGGGTTTAGTTTTGTGTTTCTAAAATTGGATGGTTGTACCTATAGTTTTTCAGGAACAACTCCATCATGCTTACCACCATTCAAGATGGGTTGTACATCTAGGTACACAAAATATGTATAAGGTGTTGAAGGCACATTTTTGGTGGAGCGGCATGAAAAGGAAGGTGGAAAGGTTTGTCTCGTGGTGCATAACATGTCAGTAGGTTAAAGCAGACCATCAGAGGCCAGATGGTATGCTAAAATCCGTGTCCATCCTAGTCTGGAAATTGGACCAGATAGCAAATTATTTTGTTACAGGTCTTCCAAGAATGGTGCGGAAACACTAGACCATTTGGGTGATAGTGGATCGTCTAACCAAGTCGACCCATTTCATCCCAATTCATGAAACTTATACGGTGGAGGATCATTCAAAAAAACATATCCAAGAATTGGTAAGGAGGCATGGTGTACTAGTGTCTATAGTATAAGATAGAGATATGGGGTTCACATCTTGTTTATGGAAATCATTACAACAAGCCCTTTGAACTTAGTTGACTATGAGCATGGCATATCATCCTCAGATGGATGTGAAATCCAAGCTGATGATAAAAACATCGGAAGACATGTTGCAGGCTTGTGTAATGGATTTCAGTGGCTCATGGGAGGATCATAAATCCTTAGTGTAGTTCTCATATAATAGAAACTATCAAGCCTTGATATGCATGGATCCGTTTGAAGCATTGTATGGGAATCCTTTTCGTTATCCACTATGATGGGTGGAAACGGGTGAAACATCACTATTCAGGCCAGGCCTTGTCTAAGAGACAACAAAGAAGATCCAGTTGATTAGAAATTGGATAGAGATGGACCAGAGTCATCAGAAATCTTATTCAGATCACCGTCAAAGACCATTGTCATTTATTGTGGGTGATCGTGTCTTATTGAGGATCTCTCCAAGGTTTGGACATCGTCATTTTGGGAAGCAGGGAAAGTTTTCTTCTAGATACATTGGACATTTTAAGATACTGTAATGGTTTGGAGAGGTGTCATATTGGTTTTCATTACCACCACGATTCAGCTTGGTGCATAATGTGTTCCATGTATCGTAGTTGAAAAAGTATCAGCCTGATCTTGACCATATGATCTAATGGGATCACGATGGCCGAGAGCTGGATGCTTCGATTATACATATCCCGATACAGATTGTGGATAGGCAAGAGAAAGTCTTTCATGGAAAAAGCATCGGTCTAGTGTGGGTTTTATGGCAACATGGTTAGATTCAGGAAGAGACTTGGGAACGTGAAAGGAAATGAAAGAGCAGTGGCCGAAACTCTTTCAGTTGGGTGAACGTTTTCTATTATTCGAAGATGGAAAGGCCAATGGTGGGGAGAATTTAGTACCCTAAGTTTCTGGTATATAACCCTTAAATGCTGAATTTCATGGTTTTAAAGTTAAGGGTGATGAATGGGAGAGTATGGAGAACTTTGAATGATGTTTTGAGGCAAAGGGGGAATTCACACGGACGACCATGGTTTGTCTAAACTGTGCATATTTAGTCTTGGAGGCAGTAGCTTCCACATGGACAACACACAGTTTGTCTAACTATGTGGCCAAACCATGCATGGAGGGTCTGCCGAGGCAGGGGCTAACACACGGTTGGCGCACGTTTGGTCTAACTGTCCGAGTAAACTTTGGGGCCACTTAAAAGAGATCATATAAAGGTCGATCTCACAAGTTTTTGCCTCTATGTGGATCGTTTTTTCTTCTTAATCAGTCATAACATTGTATTTTTCTTCTCCTAAGGTCATAGAGGGTTCTCCCATCATTCCGGAGGTGATCTGAAGGCTTCTCTTGGGAAATCGAAGTTAGATTTTTGAGGTATGTGATGGTTCTTCATTGTTCTTGTTCGGTTTCATAGATTTACATAGATCTGCTTCTCTTCTTCTCTCATTTTATTAGATCTACACCCATAATGTGTAGATCTGTGTGTTTTGATTCCAAATATGATGAGATTTGGTCTAGGTCTTGTTAAAAGTGGGTGCCCTAGATCCAACTTGTTTTGTACTTTGATTACTGTTACATGTATTCAGTTTGTTATTATAGATCTGTTTATCATGCCATGATAGTGTAGATACTTCTTCATACATCTTATTAATGAAAATGTCCTTAGATTACATGTTGTATCAAATGGTTATACCAGGTCCCAGGCTATAATGAGAACCATTAGGTTCCATGACAGTAAACATAATGTAACGTCCTATGGTCCAGTTACATCATTCTGAAAGGACACAAATTTTGTGTGACCATCAGATGTTGGGGGCTCATAAGAATTGAACTTCTTCTCATAAAGGTGGCACTTGATGATCTCTAACTATTGAGATTATGAGGATAGACACACATAATAGGAACATCACATGTTTCTGGTGTCATTGGTCATTCCTATCTACGGACATGTTTAATAGTCTCCTGACTTGAGATCATTATCAATGAATGTCATTTAATTACGTACATTTGATATATGGCAAAGACAATGGTCACAAGTTGTGGTGATTTCATTTATATCAGGTACGTCATTAATGGAATGGCATTGATTGAATGATCGAGAAAGGATTTGTCACTTCTGAGTTTAGGAAGATATATCTCAGGCCTGGTTGATTGGGATGGTTGATCCTTCAATAAATCCATGGCCATGGTAGTGGAAGGTAAGACCGTCTGGAAAAAATCAAAAAACAAAATAAAGCAAATAAAGAATGTTGACACTAAGTATGCAATCTGATTTATTGAGATATCAATGACGAAGAGATTATATTACACGGACTGTGTTCGTTGAAAGGCAGGCATTTCTTTGACTTTTCCTTATCTCTATAGGGGCCTAGATGGGTTGCTAGACCCCGCTCTAGGTCGATTATATTATTCACTACAATTGAGATAAGGGACTAGAGGGTAACACACAATAGCACTTTGAGAATCTGACATATTCTGATGAATTGGATTATAGGACATGGTGGGCCCCACCATGGGGTCCGAGTATTATCCAAGTCCTATGGCTCACCAAGTAATTAATAAATTTTTTATTATTCATTTTTGGAATAATTCGTTGAATTTATTTGTAACATTTATTTACAAGTGATTAAGTAAATACATAGATAAATAACAATCGGACAAATATTTATATCCTGGGATCATTTAATATTATCAAGAGGTGCGAGTCGAGTTACACTCATGTTTATCACGTAATATATATATTTATATATATTACAGTTCAGTGATAAATGATAAATATTATTTATGGAATAATTTAAATTGTCATAAATAATTATATATAGTGAATGTTTAATACACGGGGGTCGGGAACCCTTACAGTGTATTTTATATATTCCCTATATATAGTAAGAGATAGGATCTCCCCTATTAACAATTCATCTGTTGGAATTGAGAGCCTCTCACTCCTCATGAGTTCTATATAGAGACTATCTCAAACTAGCACGCTCTTCAAGTTATACCTTTACAGATCGAAGATGCTAGTTTGTGGTGATCATAATTGCGTCAAAGTGTGCATCGAAGAGCCACACTAGCAACTGGATCTTGAGGAACGATGCACGAGTAGATTTGATAGGCGTGTGTGGATGATCTAGAGGGCTTCGATGTCGGAGTCTTCGAGCAATGATCGCTAGCGTCCTGTAAGTAAATTATGAACAAGTTAAATGTTCAAGTTTATTTTTTTGCTCTTAAAGAACCTTGCGAGGACCTCATAATATGCCGGGACAACATCACTGGTGTTGATAGGGTTATGTAACTTCGGTGAAGCAGAAAATTTTAAAATCCCGGCCCACCTGCTTCTTTTGTGCATTCCGGGTACCTAAAAGTGGTATCAGAGAGAGCGCAAGTTTTTTCTGAGTCAGAAACATTAAAATGTATTAAATTTAATTGCGGGGTGTTAAAATGGTTCATTCAGATTCGACCACGCATTGTTTCGATTTCGAATGGTCAAGAAATGATCATTTGAAAAAATTTATTGGATCGAAGTCCCATGTTTTTGGGTTCCTTTGATGTTTATCTCAAATTGAGAATTAACATCAAAAATATTTTTATTATAAATTTTTATAATAAATATTTTATTATGTTTATAATAAATAATTATTTTATTTTTATAATAATAAAATATTTAAAGGAGGGAGACCAAGACAAAGACCCCAAAGGGGGTCTTCTTGCTTTTGTATAAAAAATAAAAAAAGGAGACAAGGAAAGACCCCAAAATGGGGTCTTCTCCCTTTATTTAAATAAATAAAAAATAAAAAATAAAAAATAAAAAGGGGATGGAATTTTGTAAGGAAAAATAAGAAAAAAAGTGAGGAAGACCCTTACGGGTCTTCTATCCCGCGGCGCACCAAGGGAGGCCAAACTCTACGGCCACCCTCTCCCCACCGGACCTGCTTCACTATGCACCGCGGTCGGCTGGCCTTCGCCGGACAGGCTTCGTACGGCCACCCAGACCTCGTGCTGACCTCATCCTCTCCTCCACAAGCTCCCACCGACTGGCCTCCTGACACCCACGCCAGCCGTGGCCCGCACTGAAGCCCCTCCGTCGGACCGTCCTGCTGCGCCACACCGGACACTAAGCCCCGCGCTGTCCTCCTCCTCTGGGCCGCGTTGGACCGGCTCTGTCCTGCCGCCCTGGACCCTCACCAGCCACCTCTTCTGAGCCTCACTGGACCGGCACCCTTCGGCCACCCCGAGCCCTAGCTGGGATACTTCTCCGCACCGGACCAGTTCCGTCCGGCTGACCCGAGCCCGCGCCAGACCGGACAACAACATCACCTGCTTGCCGGAGCAGCGGGTTGCCAAGAGATGCAGCCGTCACGGGAAGCGTTGGACGCCGTGGTCATGCCTCGGTCATGCCACGTACATGCCGCGGTCAGGCCGCGATCACGCCGCGGTCACGCCGCGGTCACACCGCGGTCACGCCATAGTCACACCGCAGTTCTAGGACAACATCACGCAGTGGTACGCAGTCCCACCGTACTCCTCTCTGGCTAGAGGTAACCCTGCACTGAATTAATTTTAATTAATTTAGTTTTTTAAAGTAAATTAATTGGAATTAATTTTAGCCCGAATGGCCTGAAGGCCTTCATTTTTATTTTATTATAAATAATCCCCCTTTTAAGGTTTGAAGGGGATCTCGTACATGACCCATATACCCAAGTCACAAGGCCCGACATGAACCATAATACATGACCCGAAGGCCTAGAGGCATACCATTCCCAATACATGACCCGTAGGCCCAACCCACTAGAACTGCCCCTCCCCAGCTTCTGCATCATTGATTGCCTTTATCTCCCCACCTACATTGTTGATCGGCTAGAATTTCCCCGTACAAAGCTGCATGGTGCCTGGTCTCGATGGCGGTTACCATACTCTCTCATTCTTCCAATCCAGTTAACTCTACTTCTAGTTACTGCTACTGGTGCTCTGATCCTTATTTGGGGCCTGCTCTTGTATTAACTGGTCTACATTATGGTCTTCAATGGCCGGAAGGCCTAGTGGCCCAAAGGACTTTGATGGCCCGAAGATTCTGAGACCTGTAAACCCAAACCGGTGGCCAAAAAGCCCAAATCAAGTGACTAGTCTGGCTGTTACAGTACCAAATAGCGCCTGCTACAGCGCCTGCTATAGTACTTCTATAGTACTACTATAGTGCCTGATACTATGCTGCTACAGTGCTGCTACAGTACCCCCAGAAATTTACCTCCACCCGGTTTTGAACCTGGGTCTCTTGGATGCCAACAAAAGCCCTTACCATTCGGGTACGGGCTTGTTGGCATTGTAATTAATTTAGGGGTTTAAATTATTTTAATCCGAATATATTAATTTAATTTAAATTTAGAATTAAATTAATGGTTTAATTTAATTTACTTTTTTTATTAAAATTAACTTAAACAAATGGAACCCATAAAAATAAATTATTTGAATTTAATAAAATTCATTTAATTTTTAAGAACACCCTCGCATAATTTAAATTTATTGCAATTTAATTTTATTTCACTTTTACCCCAACTGGTCTTGAGCTATTGACCAACCTCTGTATGTCTGGCATGTATTTATTTATTTAATGATTTATTCAATGAGTCTGATGATTGTAATATTTAATTAGATAAATGATGGTCTTTGAATCGTCCTTTCATTCAAATATGTATAAGGGCATGCGTGTCTAATGTACCACTTGTATTTTGTGCCCTAGACCCCCTCGCCCTCATGTGAGTATATTTTTATTTATTCAGTGACAATCCGAGAGTCAGACCACGTCATGATGAGGTCGTAGTACAGACAGGAGTTGGACGCTTTGCACTAGGGCCAGTAGCGACACGAGTCTTGTATCGACTCAGGTATGAATGCCCCTTGGTGATGATTGATCAGTTATCGATCAATCATTATAGAACGCTCAAGACCATTCAGAATTCATGACTTAATTTATGCACAGTGTATTATTTTATGCATCTGCATGATTATTGCATGATCACATAGGATAGTAAACAAGATAAAATGCATAAAGTTGTGATGAATATTTTTCTATTGCATGTTCAGTTGTGAGCACGTCAACCCTATTTGAACATAATAAATAGAAAAAGATTATATTCATAAATTAATATTAAAAGATCCCTCTAAGAAATATTAAGTCTAAAATTCCTTCCATTTCTCACATCTGAACAAGACCGTCTGTTTGGGTGCTCATCTGCCTCAATTGAGAGTGCCTCTTACTACCGGGGCATTTTCATTTGAGAAATGGGTCGACTTAACTAAAGTGAGTAGTCAAGCTTTAGCCTTAGCTAACTTTCTATCAGTTTAGAGTCAAGTGGTTGAGGGAATCAAGTTTGGATTCCTAAAGGTGGGACCTTACTCAACTACACAAGGAACCACAAGAACAAGTGGTTGGCCAGCATAACACCAACCTTGAAACCCTCCATGTAGTGTCGTAGCCCTAGCTTATAGACTACGAGGGAGGTTTCGAGGATCCTTTCCACTAGAATGCTCAAGTGATAGAGTATTCCGAATCTAATAGTGAGGGCTTTTAAGGTTCGTGAAGATAGTGGGAGACATTAAATGATATAATAAATTATTAATCATAAAATGTCAAAAGGTAATCAAGACAAAGTACTAACTGCTAAATGTTCATCTGATATATATTCAAATTGGAAATCACCAATACCACAAGTACATTATCACGGGGATAGATCTTGGATAAAGAAAATATCCTAATCGGCAATAACTTCCAGGAGTGGTACAGGCGCTTGTGCATAGTACAATGCCAAGACAGGAAGTTATATGTGCTGGAATCCCCAATTCCTGCTGAGGCCTCCTCAGGGAGCAAGCCAGATGGAAAAAGATAGTGGAAAAAAATGTAGATGAAGCACTTGATTTACAATGCATCATGTTATCATCCATGTCCAACCAATTGAAAAAAATGCACGAGGAAGAGGATGCCTACAAGATTCTTTCACATATCCAAGAACTATATGGGGAGAGGGTTAGTCAATAAAGGTATGAGATCTCATGTGCGCTTTATATGTGCAGGCTAGCAGAAGGGTACCAAGTCGGTCCTCGCGTACTCAAGATGATTGGGTATATTGAGAGGCTTGAAGCCCATGGGTTCAAACTGAACCAAGAACTAGTAGTGGATCTCATTCTTTCCTCTTTACTGTCAATCTTCTCGACTTTCAGTTTCAATTATAATATGAATGATATGACAAAGTCACTCCCAGATCTTTTGGCTTTAGTTCGCCAAGCTGATAAGGACATGAAAAACACCAATTTATCTGTCCTTATGGTGAACAAGAAAAACAAGGGCAAGGAAAAGGGGTCTAAGGCCAAGTCAAGGCCAAAGACACCAATGCATCATCCTGCCAAGAAGCCAAAGATTCAGAGGCCAAGTAATGAGCAGGAAGTTATCTTCTTTGGATGTGGAAATAGAGGCCACTAGAAGAAGAATTGCAGAGCTAGGAATAAGAAGCAATCTGATGCTTCTTCTTCAGTTATTTATGACATTGAATGCAATATATATTTATCTAAAAGTTGGGTATTGGATACGGCATGTGGCTCACACATTTTTATTCATATACAGGAACCATGTAGGTTTAAGAAGATTGCAAAAGGTCAAGTGGATCTCCGAGCTGCAAATGGTCCATGTCTGGCGGCCTCGGCAGTGGGAGACTATTGCTTGGCTTTACCAACTATTTTGGTTCTTGTTTTAAACAATTTCTATTCTGTACTGTCTGTTACCGGAAACATTATCTCTGTGTCATGTTTATACACTATGGGTTTTTATTTCAAGTTTGTAATTAAAAGTTGTCCCTTTTATAGGGATAACACATGTTATGGTATGGCACATCTTAAAAATTGTTTATATATACTAGAACTAGAAAACTCAGTAATGGTTATCAATGAAAAAAAAACCAACATGACTTGTAACACCCCAAGCTTCCACGGTACGTTTCCCTTTGAATAATGCAATGACGTGCATTGTACGCAACTTCGAGATTCTAACACACCACAACCAATCAAACTAGCCATTATGAACAGTAATACCCACTTTTTGAAATTTAATAAATTTTATCTTTCAAAATGGAATTAATTTTTGGATTCGTAATATCAAAATTAGCATAGGGTGAAATTTTTGTACTTTTCGAATAACTTCATATTTTGATGAATAGTGAAAATTACTAAATTTTAATTAAAAACAACTTTTTTAATAGAAATAATTAATAGTGATAAATTATTAATTTCAGTGGTTTTAAAATAAATTTAGAATACATTTTTACCATTTAATACAATTTTGGTCATTGGATTTAATTTTACATTTAAACCAGACATAAACAAGTCTCAATATTTGGATAGTTATTATCTCTTAAAAACACTCTATTTGTTTTGATGGCGGGAATTAATTTTTAAATTAATTAATGCAATTGATTTGTTTTGAATTTGGTATAATAGACATAATTTTTGAATTCATAAAATCAAATATAGCTTAGGCATAATTTTTGGTATTTTTCTGGAAGCTTTCATTTTTTGATGAATAGCGAAACCACTAAATGGTAGTAAAAAAACTAAATTTTTCATAAAACTTAATTTTACCGCTTCTGTGATTGTAATTTTGAAAATCCGAGAAACACAATTAATATCAAGGTGTAAAATGTGGTTCAATGAGATGAAAATAATTTTTGGTGAATAGTAACTTTCTACTTTTATTTACCACGGTTAAAAGTAAATAGGGTAATTAAGGGTAAAAATGATTTTAATATTACCATAACACATGTCCTAATTCTATTGGACAAGTGTAGCTCGACCAAAAACAAACTTATGAGTGAAATATTTTCATTTAGGTCCACTTGTATTAGATTAGGACATTTATTATTATTTAATTTAAGGAAGAGTTAAAAGAGTTAAAATCAATGTTTATTTACTAAAACATTTATAATATAGGGTTATACATATGATAAATTCTATTGTAAATATTAATTAGAAAGATAAAACGATTTCCTACATAATGGTATTTTATTTATAATTTTTAGACATTAAATAATTTAATATATTTATGACACAATGGTGATGAAGTAATTACCCAATTAATGAAATATTAAAATAATTGATATTATAAATATAAAAATAAATGTAATTTGAGACTTTTTATGAATTACACTAATTTTCTAGTTTAATATTACATATTATTATTGATTATATAAATTTTTTTCGAAGTAATAATGTTGTTATGAATTTATCAAAAACAAAATACCCAATAGTGTCAAAATAGACATAAAAGAGTTTTTAAAAAAATATTATATTATTAATTTATATTAAATTCCTAAAAATCTAAGGTTCGGCCAAGAGAATTATCTCATGATAGGTGTATCATAAATGGACCACTTGTGGGTTTCTTGGATGTATATAGTATGTCTATTAACCATATAATATAAAAATACAAAAAGACATTATAAAAGTGAAACTAATTAACTAAGAGTTAATACATAAAGGTAAGGTTAATATAATGACCCAAACCTGTCTAAATTATATTGGTTGAGTTGTTTTCGACCCATACTCACATTAAACTTTAAATAATCCACTTTGGTGCCATTATAAACCAAATATGAATTAATTATAAAATAATATTTTTAGCTTTTCCAATGGTGCCCCTCACCCCTCTAATAAAAGGGGACTCCCCCTTATCAATAATTCACACATTCAAAGCCTTTTGGATCGGCCAAACCCTGCTCAAATACTCTCTAAACTTCCCTCACTACAACCTAGAGGCCTTATTTTGATCAGAAAGCCAACCTGAGGATCCCTTTTGATCAAATCAAATTGAAGAACCCGAAAAAGAGGTAATGTTTTCACCACCCTCTTTCAAGGTCTTTTCTTGTTCAACTTCTTCATTCTTTGTTATTTCTATTCTAAAATAATAACTCCAGTATCTTCTATATACTGTGATGTTTTTAGAAATATGGTACTACCATATTCAGTATTCTATGCATCCTTTGAATGGCATGTCACCATAAGTGCGTACGTACGTCCTACCATCTCCATGTCGTGGTGTAATTGTCATTCAATAAATTATTATTTGGATGGGTATAATAATGATGTGTAATTCATTTAAATAATAAATATAACATGATAATTATTATTTATATATGATATAACATCCAATTATATATTATTTTAACATCAAAAGAATGATATTGTCGCTCATGCGTACGTATGGACTACCGTCTCTACAAACGCGATGAGATTCATTCTCCATCATATCCATTCTAGTATAATTATCATTTGATGATTAAAAATAATGTTTAAGGAATTGATATAATTCTGGATATGAATAAGATACAACCTATCCATAACAAACACGTCTTACGTAATAAAGAATATAAAGGAAAATGAGTAAGTTAACACCCGAAATGACGATAATACTAAGATATTATTAACAAATCAATATTAAAAGATAATATATGATATCATATTAATGTAAATTATTATTTTTTAATTAAATAACAATTATTTCACCATTATACAGGAGGTTAACCTACAATCGACCAAGGAAAAAGTACAAAGTAAGGGGTTTCTTATCTCACTTTTAATTCCGTTAGAATTCCATTGTTCAACACTTATTAATTACATGTGGTGTGTTAACTGCCCATTTTTGTATTCATTGTGTAATATACTTTAATTCATGTATATGTACATCATCATTTTATTATCCTTCTTTCATGGGTGTGTGTTTCGTATGTTACCAAATCAATAAGTGAATTTGAAATTTCAATTTCCACTCATTCGTCTTTATGCATACATCATTGATTATTTTACTCCAAGATTATGTGTAGAATCACTATTCATTTGATTACATCATAATTTCCACTCCCCTTTCTATGGATATAATTTTTATACACATAATCACTCCTATGATAAATTCTCAAGTCATCGGTATGAACTTGATAAGTGTAATTTTAACTCAATCTCCATTTGTTGAGTTAAATATCCAATTCATTAGTGTTCTTTTTACAAGAATATGTGTGAATGTCATCTGATTGATTTACCCTAAATATCCAATCTTATTAAGTGTATTTATATTTTTCACACATAATTTTTTCGTTGATTTATCCTTAACCAAATGATATGGTCTTTATAAGATAATTCATCTCAATTTACATTCCATTGAGACTTCTTTGTTGTTACACTAAATCACTTTTATATGGTGTATATAATTTACTTTGACATAGTATATCATGAATCCCTTTATTCGCATGATATTATAATGTTTTTATTACCTCAATTATTTGTATTAAAGTGTCTCTCTTTTGGTTAGAAACTCTAACTAGAATACATTTTTAAGTGTTTTAAAGATTGATTATTCTAAATCTTTCTCATTAATGTCCATGTCTTAAAAATGGTTTTAAAGATTTATTTATATGTAAATTAATGTTTTAAAATAAAAATTACTTTTAAAAGATTCAAAGTGGTATGGGAAACATTGATTCTAAAATCTATTTTAAATGGATTCTTGACAAATAGTGTGACTTTTATATGATTTCAAGAAAAAGGGGATATTTCACTCTAATTGTTTTGATGATTGTTTTCATCTATGTCAATATCCTTCATCATTCTATATTGAGGTTAATATGATACAATAATATCTTACATATTGTATTGAATGAGTTATGTTTGACTGTGGATGTGCTATTTTTATACCATTCATAGTTTGTGGATAAAGTATTGACATTTCGTATGCTAGTTTTAATACAAATGGTTATGTTATGATTAAAAATTTTCATATGAGGAATGCATTGGACTTAGTAAGTGATAGGTGGAGCCTACTATAGCTCCTCGATGCATCGGTAGGTCTTAGGAGACAAACTAGTGTCTTGGCAGGAGGCCTTGACAAAATCTTATTTGTAGTCTTGGCATGAGGCATTGGCTACGTGGTTATGATAGTCTACCATTATGCTTTCTGTCATTATGAAAGTGGTTATTAATATTTTCATGTGATTATTAGACTAGTAGAATATCCATGTGAATAAGTAAATGGCATTATTTCATTTTATCCTTGCTATATTATGCTAAAGTTCAAGTTCAAAAGGCTTTTTATTTAGTTATACATTGACTTAAATTTTTATGTTTA
Organism: Viscum album; assembly: GCA_963277665.1. Taxonomy (NCBI): domain Eukaryota; kingdom Viridiplantae; phylum Streptophyta; class Magnoliopsida; order Santalales; family Viscaceae; genus Viscum; species Viscum album. Next base: position 49,471,795 of record OY728148.1, read on the forward strand.
TTTATGAATGTTTCCGCTATATTGTTATCTTTACTGAGCATCTGAGCTCACCCCTTTCAATGTTTTATTTTTCCCAGGATGTGAAGAATTATTTTATGAATGACCTGCAGGGATAGTATGAAGGGATATGAAGAAAATATGTTGTTGTAGTTTTTCACTTATTGATGTAATGTAAACATTATGAATATATCTAGTGTTTCCAAGGCTACTAAACTAATCGGTCTTTCGAGACTTGATCTTTTTTTGATCATGTCAATGTTATGTAATAATGCACTGACTCTAGGTATCTAGGTTCGGGGCATTAAATTTTGTATCAGAGGATGTTTAGTACAAAACATGGAAGCTATATTTTGATAAACTCTGATTAGGACACGTAGACCTAATATGAACATTGAGGATTAGTATAGAAGAACTTACAATAATTTTGGTATTGTAGAGATTTGTTGAGTTTTCTGATCAATACATCGTTGTCTGGATACGAGCAGGTAGAGGCAGCTCTGGCATAGATGTACCTAGGGGTAAAACCTATAAACAACGCTTTGAGCAAGACTCGAACGGGAACTAGTGCACGACAACGGGCCTTGATACACTCTTGGGTAGGACACTCCCGGGGCCTATTCTTAGGATAATTTACATTTTCTTTACAATCCAATTTGAAGTACTATATATATAAGATAAGAGAAAATGACCTTGGTTAATCCTAATGTGTTAAAAATTGAGAATATGGGGAAATGTTAATCTCTAAATGATTTTATGACTACTGTTACTCACACAATGCTTTCTGGTTTTAGTCTATGGCTGGATTCCAAGGAAGTCATAGTGACTTTGAGAATGATGTACAAGGTGGGAAAAGTGGTGGAAATGGGCAACAAAATGGAATGTTGATAGGCGTAAAAGAAATCCTCTTTATGCCAAATCAATTTTCCAAAAATATGATAAAAAATATATATATTAACCAATTCCCGGACTCAACAAAGAAGAGAAAGGTGGTGAATGATAAGAGATCCAACAGTGGAGACCATGGAGAAAGGAATCCTCAATTTCCATCACGCAAGAAATGTGGATGGAGACACCCAAGAAAGTGTCTCAATGGGACAAAGAAATTCTTTATGTGCGGGAAGTAAGGACATAAAGTGAAGAATTGCCGAAGAAAAATGAATGTACTATGGAAGAAGATAAAAATGGTCCCAAGAATCCATTTATAGTCATTTTCCATAAATGTAGGGGACCTGGCCATTACCCGAGTGAATGCCCTATTCTCTAGGATATTTTTGTGGTCAACGAAGAAGCTATGTGCAAATAAATGGTTGGAGAAATGTTTAAAAAGTATTAGTTCTCCTTGTTTATGGGTTTACTTTGGAATAATTTTCTCTTGTACTTGTAACCCTGTAGTTTTCCATGTGAGAATGATATTTTAGGAATAATTATCTTTTCTCTTGTGGAAATAGTTATGAATAACCATTTGGTTTTATATGATCATTGGGTTTGAGGCAATTATAACTTATAATAATTTGGGATGAAAATGCAAGGTATGAGATAAAATTTGTGGTTAAATTATGTTATGGTTATTTTGATGAAGTTATCTCATTTTGGTAATGTTATAAAATATAGTTTTTGAAAAAGGACAACACGCAGACCGTGTGACAACCCGTCGCGTCAGACAAAGCTGTGGGAATCAAACCCACAACCAAAGTGCGAATAGGATTTATCGCCTACCACTGGACTACATGAAGTCCCTGGTTACTGTGACTATTATTTTTAGTTAAATGATTTTATTGATCAATAATAATTTGATTTGGGATTATGTCTTATCAAATTAATACCCTTAGTATAGTCAAATGATTTGGTGATTAAGTGATAAATGTTATTTTGGAATTTGTTCTCTTTGTTGTGAACACTATATGCCCAAGGAAAATAGAATAGTATGGGATTTAATTGAAGGAGTAATGGTGTATTTTTATCTATGTTTTTATTGTGGATTTATAGTGATTTGGGTTATTTATGGGAATGATTAGGTTAATTAAATTTAAGTATGTGACCTTAAGAGTAATTAATGTCATTTGGAGATAGAATTTAACGTGGAAGACTACATTCTTATATGTTTTGGGTTTCAATATTAGTTTTGATTATATTGAAGGATTTTAATGGCAATTGATTATTGAATGGTATTTATTTAACTTTGGGGTATTGATGGTTTAATTTTAGAAATTGAGATCAGTGTTTTTTTCTCTAATGGAATATCCATTTGGGGGATCATTAGATATTATACTAACCATTTTGGTTTTGATTAATCTCTAATGACAAGGTAAATATATAGTTTATTCTGCATGGATCATTTATTTTTATAGATGTTTATTCTAGCTCTTCCATTGTGACCAAGTCTTCTTGAGTACTCATTGTTCAAAAAAATGAGTTAGTGGTAAAAATTTATTAAAGAATGAAACTATACGTAAAAAGTAAGTATATCTCTTTATGTTCTTCATCAATATCATAAATGAATTCCTCGTCCTTATGTAATGTAACTTAAAACAAAAAATGTTGTCCTTTTACTTTTCCTACTGGGAGACTAATGACCGTTTGTCCCAACACAAGTTTGTGATTTTCTTATTGTTAACTTTCTCTTGATCATGTTTTCTATCCCTCTCCATCACAACATAACACATAGTTTATCGTCCATATCCATGTTTTCCTACATGGAATCCTAGTATGGGTTATCTTGGGTGACTTTCATACCTCTCTTCTTTTCATTTAAAGTGATAGTTCTATTGACTCTTTTTCCAATGTGAGACTTTCCATTATATTCTGAAGCCCAATTTTAAAAAATTGCGAGGAAGAAATTTATTTAAGGAGGGAATAATGTAACACCCAAAGCTTCCATGGTACGTTTCCCTTTGAATAATGAAATGGCGTGCATTGTACGCAACTTCAAGATTCTAACACACCACAACCAATCAAACTAGCCGTTATGAACAGTAATACCTAATTTTTGAAAATTTATAAATTTTATCTTTCTAAATGGAATTAATTTTTGGATTCGTCATATCGAAATTATCTTAGGGTGAAATTTTGGTACTTTTCAGATAACTTTCATATTTTGATGAATAGTGAAAAGTACTAAATTTTAATTAAAATCAATTTTTAAATAGAAATTATTAATTGTGGTAAATTATTAATTTGAGTGGTTTTAAATTATGTTTACAATATATTTTTACCATTTTATACAATTTTGGTCATTGGATGTAATTTCACATTTAAACCAGACATAAACAAGTGTCAATCTTTTGATAGTTATTATCTCTTAAAAACACGCTATTTTTTTTGACGACGGGAATTAATTTTTAAATTAATTAATGAAACTAATTTGTTTTGAATTTGGTAAAATAGACATCATTTTTTAATTCATAGTATCAAATATATCTTAGGCATAATTTTTTGTTTTTTCTGGAAACTTTCATTTTTTGATGAATAGTGAAACCACTAAGTGGTACTTAAAAAATAGAATTTTTCAAAAAACATAATTTTACTGCTTCTATGGGTGGAATTTCGAAAATCCAAGAGACGCGGTTAATATCACGGAGTAAAATGTGGTTCAATGAGATGAAAATAATATTTGGTGAATAGTAACTTTCTACTTTTATTTACCACGGTTAAAAGTAAATAGGGTAATTAAGGGTAAAAATGATATTAATATTACCATAACACATGTCCTAATTCTATTGGACAAGTGTATCTCGACCAAAAACAACCTTAGGAGTGAAATATTATCATTTAGGTCCACTTGTGTTAGATTAGGACAATTATTATTATTTAATTCAAAGAAGATTTAAAAGAGTTAAAATAAATGTTTATTTACTAAAACATTTTTAATATAGTGTTATACATAATATAAATTAGATTTTAAATATTAATTAGAAATCTTAAAGGATTTCCTACATAATGGTATTTTATTTATAATTTTGAGACATTAAATAGTTTAATTTATTTATGACAAAATGGTGATGCAGTAATTACCTAATTAATGAAATATTAAAATATTTGATATTATAAATATCAAAATAAATGTAATTTGAGACTTTTTATGAATTCCACTAATTTTAAAGGTTAATATGACGTATTAGGATTGATTATATAAATTGGGTTCGAAGTAATAATGCTGTTATGAATTTATCAAAAAAAAAACCCATTAGTGTCAAAATTTACATAAAAGAGTTTTTAAAACAAATATTATATTATTAATTTATATTCAATTCCTAAGAATCTAAGGATCGGCCAAGAGACTTATATCATGATAGTTGTATCATTAATGGACTTCTTTTAGGATTCTTGGATATATATAGTAGTTTTATTAACCACATAATATAAAAATACAAAGAGACATTGTAAAAGTGAAACTAATTAACTAAGAGTTAATACTTAAAGATAAGGCTAATATAATGACCCAAACCTGTATAAATTCTATTGTTTGAGTGGTTTTTGACCCATCCCCACCTTAAACTTTAAATAATCTACTTTTGAGCCATTAGAAACCGAATATGAATTTATTATAAAATAATATTTTTAGCTTTTCCAAAGGTACCCCTCACCCCTCTTATAAAAGGGCACTCCCCCTTCTCACTAATTCACACATTCAAAGCCTCTTGGTTCGGCAAAAACACTCCCAAATAATCTATCAACATCCCTCATTACAACCTAGAGGCATTATTTTGATTAGAAATCCAACCTAAGGATCCCTTTTGATCAAATCAAAAGGAAGAACCCGAAGAAGAAGTAATGTTTTCACCACCCTCTTTCAAGTTCCTTTCTTCTTCAACTTCTTTTTATTTTTTTATTTATATTCTAAATTAATAACTCCAGTATCTTCTATATACTGTGATGTTATTATAAATATGGTACAACCATATTCAGTATTCTATCCATCCTTTTAATGGAATGTCACCATACATGCGTACGTACGGCTTACCGTCTCCACATCGTGGTGTAATTGTCATTCAATAAATTATTTTTTGGATGGGTATAATAATGATGTGTAATTCATGTAAATAATAAATATAACAAGATTATTATTATTTATATATGATATACCATCCAATTATATATTATTTCAACATCAAAAGAATGATATTATCACTCATACGTACGTACGGACTACCGTCTCCACGAACGCGATGAGACTCATTCTCCATCGTATCCATTCAAGTATAATTATCATTTGATGATTAAAAATAATGTTTAAGTACTTGATATAATTCTGTATATGAATAAGATACAACCTATCCATAACAAACACTGCTTACGTAACAAAGAATATAAAGGAAAATGAGTAAGTTAACACCCGAAATGACGATAATAATAAGATATTATTAACAAATCAATGTTAAAAGATCATATATGATATAATATTAATGTAAATTATTCTTTTATAATTAATTAAAAATTATTTCACCATTATATAGGAGGTTAACCTACCGTTGACCAAGGACAAATTACAAAGTAAGGGGTTTCTTATCTCACTTTTATTCCGTGAGAATTCCATGATTCACCGATTATTTATTACATGTGGTGTGTGTACTGCCCATGTTTGTATTCATTGTGTAATATAATTTAATTCATGTATATTTACATCATCTTTGTATGATCCTTATTTAATGGGTGTATCTTTTGTATGTTACCAAATCAATAAGGGAATTTGAAATTTCAATTTCCACTCATTCGGCTTTACTCATACTTCATTGATTAATTTACTCCAAGATTATGTGTAGAATCACTATTCATTTGATTACGTCATAATTTCCCCTCCCCTTTATGTGGATATAATTTTTATACACATAATCACTCCATTTATAAATTCTCAAGTCATCGGTATGATCTTGATAAGAGTATTTTTAACTCAATCTCCATTTGTTGAGTTAAATATCCAATTCATTGGTGTTGTTTTTACAAGAATACGTGTGAATGTCATATGATTGATTTACACTAAATATCCAATCATATTGAGTGTATTTATGTTTGTCACACATAATTTTGTCATTGATTTATCCTTAACCAAAGGATATGGTCTTTATAAGAGAATTCATCTCAATTTACATTCCATTGAGACTTTTTTGTTGTTACACCAAATCACTTTTATATGGTGTATATAACGTACATTGACATAGTATATCATGAATCCCTTTATTTTCATGACATTATAATTTTTTTATTACCTAAATTATTTGTATTCAAGTGTCTCTCTTTTGGTTAGAAACTCTAACTAGAATACATTTTTAAGTGTTTTAAAGATAGATTATTCTAAATCTTTCTCATTAATGTCCATGTTTTAAAAATGGTTTTAAAGATTTATTTATATGGACATTGAAGTTTTAAAATCAAAATTCCTTTTAAATGTTTCAAATAGGTATGGGACACTTTGATTCTAAAATCTATTTTAAATGCATTCTTGACAAATAGTGTGACTTTTATATGATTTCAAGAAAAAGGGGGATTTTTCACTCTAATTGTTTTGATGATTATTTTTATCTATGTCAATATCCTTCATCATTCTCTATTGAGGTTAATATGATTCAATACAATATTCCATATTGTATTGAATGAGTTATGTTTGACTGTGGATGTTCTATTTTTATACCATTCATAGTTTGTGGATAATGTATTGACATTTCGTATGCTATTTTTAATACGAATGTTTATGTTATGATTTAAAATTTTCATATGAGGAATGCATTGGACTTAGTAAGTGACGGGTGGAGCCCGCTATTTCTCCTCGATGCATAGGTAGGTCTCATGAGACAAACTAGTGTCTTGGCACGAGGCCTTGAAAAATTCTTATTTGTTGTCTTGGCACGAGGCCTTGGCTACGTGGTTGTGATAGTCTGGCATTATGCATTCCGTCATTATAAAAGTGGTTATTAATATTTTCATGTGATTATTCGACTAGTAGAATATCCATGTGAATAAGTAAATGGAATTATTTCATGTTATCCTTGACATATTATGATGAAGTTCAAGTTTAAAAGGCTTTTTATTTAGTTATACATTGTCTTAAATTTTTATGTTTATTTATGAAAGATTCCGCTATATTGTTATCCTTACTGAGCATCTGAGCTCACCCCTTTCAATGTTTTATTTTTCCCAGGATGTGAAGAATTATTTTATGAATGACCTGCAGGGATAGTATGAGTGGATATGAAGACAATATGTTGTTGTAGTTTTTCACTTATTGATGTAATGTAAACTTTATGAATATATCTACTATTTCCAAGGCTACTAAACTAATCGGTCTTTCGATACTTGATCTGTTTTTTATCATTTCAATGTTATGTAATAATGCACCAACTCTGGGTATCTATGTTCAGGGCGTTACAGTTGGTATCAGAGGAAGTTTAGTTCAAAACATGGAAGCTAGATTTAGATAAACTCTGATTAGAGCACGTAGACCTAAGATGAGCATTGAGGATTAGTATAGAAGATCTTCTCAGAATTATGGTATTGAAGAGATTTTGTGTGTTTTCTGAAAAATACATCCCTGTCTAGATACGAGCAGGTAGAGGCAGCTCTGGCACAGATGTAACAAGGGGTAAAACCTGAAAACACCGCTTTGAGAAAGACTCGAACAGGAACTGGTGCACAACAACGGGCCTTGCTGCACTCTTAGTTACGACACTCCCATGGGATATTCTTAGGATAATTTACATTTTCATTACAAACCAATTTGAAGTATTATATATATATGATAAGAGTAAATGACCTTGGTTAATCCTAATGTGTTTCAAATTGAGCATATGGTGACATGTAAATCTCTAAATGATTTTATGACTACTGTTACTCACACAATGCTTTTTGGTTTTAGTCAATGGCTAGATTCCAAGGAAGTCATAGTGACTTCGAGAATGATGTACAAGGTGGCAACATTGGTGGCAATGGGAAAAAATGGAATGTTGATAGGCGTAAAAGATATCTTCTTTAAGCTAAATCAATTTTCCAAAAATATGATCAAAAATATATATATTATCCAATTCCCAGACTCAACAAAGAATAGAAGGGTGAAGAATGATAAGAGCTCCAGTAGTGGAGACCATGGAGAAAGGAATCCTCAATTTCCATCATGTAGGAAATGTTGAAGGAGACACCCGAGAAAGTTTCTCAATGGGACAAATAAATTCTTTATGTGCGGGAAGGAAGGACATAAAGTTAAGAATTGCCGAAAAAATTTGAAGAGTACTATGGAAGAAGATAAAAATGGTCCCAAGAATCCATTTACATTCACTTGCCGTAAATGTAGGGGACCTGGCCATTACCCGAGTGAATGCCCTATTCTATAGGATATTTTCGTGGTCAAAGAAGAAGCCATGTTCAAATAAATGGTTGGATAAATGTTTAAAAAGTGTTAGTGATCCTTGTTTATGGGTTTACTTTGGAATAATTTTCTCTTGTATTTGTAACCCTGCAGTTTTCCATGTGAGAATGATATTTGACGAATAATTATCTTTTCTCTTATGGTTATAGTTATGAGTAACCATTTGGTTTTATATGATCATTGGGTTTGAGACAATTAGAAGTTATTATAATTTGGGATGAAAATGCAAGGTATGAGATAACATTTGTGGTTAAATTATGCTATGGTTATTTTGAAGAATTTATCTCATTTTGGTAATGTTAAAAAATATAGCTTTTGAAAAAGGACAACACGCAGACCGTGTGACAACATGTCGCGTCGGACAAAGCTGTGGGAATCGAACCCACAACCAATGTGCGAATAGGATTTATCGCCTACCACTGGACTACGTGAAGTCCCCTGTTTGTGTGACTATTATTTTTAGTTAAATGATTTTGTTGATAAATAATAATTTGAATTGGGATCTTATGTCTTATCAAAAGAATACCCTTAGTATAGGAAAATGATTTGGTGATTAAGTGATAAATGTTATTTTGGAAGTTGTTCGATTTGTTGTGAACACTATATGCCCAAGAAAAATATAATAGTATGGGATTTCATTTGAGGAGTAATGGTGGATTTTTATCTATGTTTTTATTGTGTATTTATTGTGATTTGGGTTATTTATAAAAATAATTAGGTTATTTACTTTTAAGAATGTGACCTTTTGAGTAATTAATGTCATTTGGAGATACAATTTAACAGGGAAGACTACATTCTTATAAGTTTGGGGTTTCAATATTAGTTAGGATTATATTGAAGGATTTTAAGGACAATTGATTATTGAATGGTATTTATTTAACTTTGGGGTATTGATGGTTTAATTTGAGAAATTAAGATCAGTGTTTTTTTTCTCTAATGGAATATCCATTTGGGGGATCATCAGATATTATACTAACCATTTTGGTTTTGATTAATCTATAAAGACAAGGTAAATATATTGTTTATCCTGCATGGATCATTTATTTCTATAGAAGTTTATTCCAGCTATTCCATTGTGACCAAGTCTTCTTGAATACTCATTGATAAAAAAATGAGTTAGTGGTAAAAATTTATTAATGAATTAAACTCTACTTAAAAATTAAGTATATCTCTTTATGTTCTTAGTAAATATCATTAATGAATTCGTCGTCCTTATGTAATGTAACGTAAAACAATAAATTTTGTCCTTTTACTTTTCCTACTGGGAGACTAATGACCGTTTGTCCCAACACAAGTTTGTGATTTTCTTATTGTTAACTTTCTCCAGATCATGTTTTCTATCCCTCTACATAAGAACTTAACACTTAGTTTATCGTCCATATCCATTTTTTCCTACATGGAATCCTAGTATGGGTTATCTTGGGTGACCTTTATACCTCTCTTCCTTTCTTTTAAAGTGATAGTTTTATTGACTCTTTTTCCGATGTGGGACTTTCCATTATATTCTGAAGCCCAATTTTAAAAAATTGCGAGGATGCAATATATTGAAGGAGGGGAGAATGTAACACCCCAATCTTCCATGGTACGTTTCCCTTTGAATAATGCAATGGAGTGCATTGTACGCAACTTCGAGATTCTAACACACCACAACCAATCAAACTAGCCGTTATGAACATTAATACCTACTTTTTGATATTTAATAAATTTTATCTTTCTAAATGGAATTAATCTTTGGATTCGAAATATTGAAATTAGCCTAGGGTTAAATTTTGGTAATTTTCGGATAACTTTCATATTTTGATGAATAGTGAAAATTTCGAAATTTTAATTTAAAAAATTTTTTTAGTAGAAATAATTAATAGTGGTAAATTATTAATTTGAGTGGTTTTAAATTATATGTAGAATATATTTTTACCAGTTAATACAATTTTGATAATTGGATGTAATTTCACATTTAAACCAGACATAAACAAGTGTCAATCTTTTGATAGTTATTATCTCTTAAAAACACGCTACTTGTTTTGACGATGGGAATTAATTTTTAAATTTACTAATGCAACTGATTTCTGTTGAATTTGGTAAAATAGGCATCATTTTTTAATTCATAATATCAAATATATCTTAGGCCTAATTTTTGGTATTTTTCTGGAAACTTTCATTTTTTGATGAATAGTGAAACCACTAAGTGGTAGTTAAAAAAATGAATTTTTCATAAAACATAATTTTACCGCTTCTGTGAGTAGAATTTCAAAAATCCGAGAGACACTGTTAATATCAAGGGGTAAAATGTGGTTCAATTAGATGAAAATAATTTTTGGTGAATAGTAACTATTTACTTTTATTTACCACGGTTAAAAGTAAATAGGGTAATTAAGGGTAAAAATGATATTAATATTAACACAAAACATGTCCTAATTCTATTGGACAAGTGTGTCTCGACCACCAAACAACCTTAGGAGTGAAATATTATCATTTAGGTCCACTTGTATTAGATTAGGACATTTATTATTATTTAATTCAAAGAAGAGTTAAAAGAGTTAAAATCAATGTTTATTTACTAAAATATTTTTAATATAGGGTTATACATAAGATAAATAAAATTTTAAATTTTCATTAGAAATATAAACATATTTCCTACATAATGGTATTTTATTTAAAATTTTGATACATTAAATAATTTAATTTATTTTTGACACAATGGTGATGCAGTAATTACCTAATTAATGAAATATTAATATAATTGATATTATAAATATCAAAATAAATGTAATTTGAGACTTTTTATGAATTCCACTAATTTTTTAGGTTAATATGACATATTAGGATTGACTATATAAATTGTGTTCGAAGTAATAATGCTGTTTTGAATTTATAAAAAAAATACCCAATAGTGTCAAAATTGACATAAAAGAGTTTTTAAAACAAATATTATATTATTAATTTATATTCAATTCTTAAAAATCTATGGTTCGGACAATTACCTTATATAATGATAGTTTTATCATTAATGGACCACTTGTGGGTCTCTTGGATGTATATAGTAAGTTTATTAACCATATAATATAAAAATACAAAGAGACATTGTAAAAGTGAAACTAATTAACTAAGAGTTAATACTTAAAGATAAGGTTAATATAATGACCCAAACCTCTCTAAATTCTATTGGTTGACTATTTATTGACCCATCCCTACCTCAACCTTTAAATAATCCACTTTGGAGCCATTAGAAACCGAATATGAATTTATTATAAAATAATATTTTTAGCTTTTCCAAAGGTTCCCCTCACCCCTCTTATAAAAGGGCACTCCCCCTTCTCACTAATTCACACATTAAAAGCCTTTTGGATCATCCAAACCCCACCCAAATACTCTCTCAACATCCCTCAATACATCCTAGAGGCCTTATTCTGATCAGAAATCTAAACTAAGGATCCCTTTTGATCAAATGAAAAGGAAGAACCCGAATAATAGGTAATGTTTTCACCACCCTCTTTCAAGTTCCTTTCTTATTCAACTTCTTTTTTCTTTGTTATTTGTATTCTAAAAAAATAACTCCAGTATCATCTGTATACTTTGATGTTATTTTAAATATGGTACAACCATATTCATTATTCTATCCATCCTTTGAATGGCATGTCACTATACGTGCGTACGTACGGCTTACCGTCTCCACGTCGTGGTGTAATTGTCATTCAATAAATTATTTTTTGGATGGGTATAATAATGATGTTTAATTCATGTAAATAATAAATATAACATGATAATTATTCTTTATATATGATATACCATCCAATTATATATTATTTTAACATCAAAAGAATGATATTATTGCTCATGCGTACGTACGGACTACCGTCTCCACGAACGCGATGAGACTCATTCTACATCATATCCATTCAAGTATAATTATCTTTTGATGATTAAAAATAATGTTTAAGGACTTGATATAATTCTAGATGTGTATAAGATACAACCTATCCATAAAAAACACGGCTTATGTAACAATGAATATAAAGGAAAATGAGTAAGTTAACACCCGAAATGACTATAATACTAAGATATTATTAACAAATAAATGTTAAAATATCATATATGATATCATATTAATGTAAATTATTCTTGTATAATTCAATAATTATTATTTCACCATTATACAGGAGGTTAACCTACCGTCGACCAAGGAAAAATTACAAAGTAAGGGGTTTCTTATCTCACATTTAATTCCTTGAGAATTGCATTGTTCACCACTTATTTATTACATGTGGTGTGTGTACTTCCCATGTTTGTATTCATTGTGTAATTTACTTTAATTCATGTATATTTACATCATCATTGTATGATCCTTCTTTCATGGTTGTATGTTTTTTATGTAACCGAATCAATAAGGGAATTTGAAATTTTAATTTCCACTCATTCAGCTTTACGCATACTTCATTGATTATTTTACTCCAAGATTATGTGTACAATCACTATTCATTTTTTATGTCATAATTTCCCCTCCCCTTTCTATGGATATAATTTTTTTACACATAATCACTCCATTGATAAATTATCAAGTCATCGGTATGAACATGATAAGAGTAATTTTAACTCAATCTCCATTTGTTGAGTTAAATATCCAATTCATTGGTGTTGTTTTTACAAGAATATGTGTGAATGTCATCTGATTGATTTACAATAAATATCCAATCATATTGAGTGTATTTATATTTGTCACACATAATTTTGTCGTTGATTTATCCTTAACCAAAGGATATGGTCTTTATAAGAGAATTCATCTCAATTTAAATTCCATTGAGACTTCTTTGTTGTTACACCAAATCACTTTAATATGGTGTATATAATGTACTTTGACATAGTATATCATGAATCTCTTTATTCTCATGATATTATAATGTTATTATTACCTCAATTATTTGTATTCAAGTGTCTCTCATTTGGTTATAAAGTCTAACTAGAATACATTTTTAGGTGTTTTAAAGATTGATTATTCTAAATCTTTCTCATTAATGTCCATGTTTTAAAAATTGTTTTAAAGATTTATTTATATGGACATTAACATTTTAAAATCAAAATTCCTTTTCAACGTTTCAAAGAGGTATGGGACACTTTGATTCTAAAATCTATTTTAAATGGATTCTTGACAAATAGTGTGACTTCTAAATGATTTCAGGAAAAATGGGGATATTTCACTCTAATTGTTTTGATGATTATTTTCATCTATGTCAATATCCTTCATCATTCTCTATTGAGGATAATATGATACAATACAATGTTCCATATTGTATCGAATGAGTTATGTTTGACTGTGTATGTGCTATTTTTATACCATTCATAGTTTGTGGATAAAGTATTGACATTTTGTATGCTAGTTTTAATACGAATGATTATGTTATGAGTAAAAATTTTCATATGATAATTACATTGGACTTAGTAAGTGACGGGTGGAGCCCGCTATAGCTCCTCAATGCATCGCTAGGTCTCATGAGACAAACTAGTGTCCTGGTACGAGGCCTTGACAAAATCTTATTTGTAGTCTTGGCACAAGGCCTTGGCTACGTGGTTTTGATAGTCTGGCATTATGCATTCTGTCATTATGAAAGTGGTTATTAATATTTTCATGTGATTATTCAACTAGTAGAATATCCCTGTAAATAAGTAAATTGCATTATTTCATTTTATCCTTGCCATATTATGCTGAAGTTCAAGTTTAAAAGGCTTTTGTTTTAGTTATACATTGCCTTAAATTTTTATGTTTATTTATGAATGTTTCCGCTATATTGTTATCCTTACTGAGAATCTGAGCTCAACCCTTTCAATGTTTTATTTTTCCCAGGATGTGAATAATTATTTTATGAATGACCTTCAGGGATAGTATGAGGGGATATGAAGACAATATGTTGTTGTAGTTTTTCACTTATTGATGTAATGTAAACATTATGAATAAATCTAGTGTTTCCATGGCTACTAAACTAATCGGTCTTTTGAGACTTTATCTTTCTTGTGATCATGCCAATGTCATGTAATAATGCACCGACTATGGGTATCTAGAGTCGGGGCGTTACATGACTCATATAACACCTGCCTATGGAACTTCAGGCTTGGTCACGTAAACGAGAAGCGATTAAAAAGATTACATCAAGAAGGGTATATAGACTCAGTACATTTAGAACCCTTAGATGTATGTCAAGTTTGTTTAAAAGGAAAGATGACCAAAGCAAATTTATGAGGAAAGGGAGAAAGAGCCAATCCAGTACTGGAATTAATACATACCGATGTATGTGGTCCATTTCCAGTACAGGCAAGGGGTGGTTTTCTATACTTGATCACTTTTACCGATAATTATAGTAGGTATGGATATATCTAATTAATGTGGTATAAGTCAAATTCCTTTCGTTTCTTTAAGGAATACGAAAATGAAGTAGAAAACCAACTTGGTATGAAGATAAAAACACTTCGCTCAGATCAAGGCATAGAATATCTTAACCAAGCTTTCATTGATCACTTGAAGGAGTGTGGGATAGTATCTCAACTCACTCCTCCTTATAAACCACAATGGAATGGTGTTAGTGAAAGGAGAAATAAGACCTTGCTTGACATGGTAAGATCAATGATGAGTCATACAACTCTCCCATTATCCTTTTGGGGATACGCCTTACAGAAAGCAACATATACCATTAACCAAGTACCATCTAAAGCTACAGATGGGATTCCATATCATTTATGGTATGGAAAGAAACCCAATCTGACACACATGCTTGTAATGGTGTTTGATGCATTTGTCAAGACTTTACCAGGTGACAAATTGGCATCCAGAAGCACTAAGAGCATCTTTATAGGTTATCCTAAGGAAACTAGAGGATACTACCTATATAACCCTTTGGATAGAAATGTCATTATGGAAAGATACGCCAAATTTTTTGAAAGGAATCACATTTATACTAGAAATAGTGGGATAAATATTGACTTCAAAGAATTTAATACTCCAGATGCACAATAGTTGGTAGAGGAACAATCTCCACAAGAGCTAGTGGAAGAAGAAATTGTTCCTGAGACATAGATACTGCGTAGGTCTACACGATAGGTTAGAGAACCAGAGCTTTATGGTTTTCTTGTCACCGAGTCAGGTGACATAAAAATCCTTGAGTATGATGAACCTAAAACCTACAAGGAAGTAGTAGAAGGCAAAGAAGCTGCTACATGGAAAGAAGCCATGAATTTTGAGATGGAGTCCACGTACCAAAATCAAGTTTGGATTTTGTTAGACCCTCTAGATGATGTGAAACCCATTGGTTGCAAATGGTTTTTCAAGGAAAAGTTGTACATGGATGGAAAGGTTAATACCATTAAAGCAAGACTTGTTGCAAAGGGTTTCAGACAACTTCAAGGAATTGACTATGATGAAACATTCTCACTAGTGGAAATGCTTAAATCCATCAGAATATTGCTTGCAATAGCAGCCTTTCATGATTATGAAATTTGGAAAAAGGATGTCAAAAATTCTATTCTAAATGGGATGTTGGTTGAAGACGTCTATATGACTCAACCCAAAGGGTTTGTTATGTCAAAGAATGCTAATAAAGTATGCAAGTTGCAGAGATCCATTTATGGATTGAAGCAGGCATCAAGATCATGGAATGTATGTTTGGATGAGGCCATAAGAGATTTTGGTTTTGTCAAAAATGAAAGCGAGCCTTGTGTCTATAAAAAGGTTGAAGGGAATGTTATCGTTTTCCTAGTTTTATATGTTGATGACATATTAATCATGGGAAACGAGGTGCAAATCTTACAGAAAGTTAAGACTTGGTTAAATGAATGCTTCTCCATGAAAGACATAGGTGAAGCAACCTACATCCTAGTGATCAAGATCTATCGAGATAGATCTCAAAGGATGATTGGACTAAGTCAAAGTTCATATATTGACAAGGTACTCAAAATGTACAACATGGAATAATCCATGAGAGTATTGTTACCTATGTCACATCGTGTAAATCACTCCAAGAAAATGTGTCCACAAACACAGGAGGAGATTGATAGAATGAGTAGAGTCCCTTCTGATTCGGTAGTGGGTTCTATCATGTATTCCATGATATGTACTAGGTTTGATGTTGCCTTGGCTTTAATCATTGTGGGTAGATATCAAGACAATCCAGGAGAGCTGCACTGGACAACTGTTAAAACTATCCTTAATTACATGAGGCGTACTAAGGATATGTTCTTGGTGTGTGGGGAGATGAGGAACTAGTTTTGTGGGGATGCACTGATTCTAGTTTCCAGACAGATCTTGATGATATGAAATTGCAGTCATGCTACATCTTTTGCCTAAATGGTGGTGCAGTGAGCTGGAGAATCTCAAAGCAAGCTGTGGTTGCTAATTCTCCAGCAGAGTCTGAATATATTGCTGCTTCCGATGCAGCAAAGGTATCAGTCTGGATACGTAGCTTTATCTCAGACATTGGTGTGGTACCTAGCAGTGCATACCATGTTACGGTATATTGTGATAATACTACTGTAGTGGTTCTTGCCAAGGATCCCAGGTCTCACCAGAGGAAAAAACATATTCTTTAGAAGTTTCATCTCTTGAGGGATTTTATTCAAAGAGGCAAAGTGACAGTTAGCAGAGTAGCCAAAGAGGACAATGTGGTAGACCCCCTGACTAAAGCCATTTCTCAGTAGAAGCATGATTCACATGTTAGAGCAAGCGGATTGAAACCTGTTAGTAGTTGGCTCTAGTGTAAGTGGGAGTGTTGAAAGTTGGTTCCCTAGACCCAACATGTTTTGTACTTTGATTACTATTACCTGTATTCTGTTTGTTATTATACATGTGTTTATCTTTCCATGATAGTGTAGATACTTCTGCATCCATCTCATTAGTGGCAATTTTCTTAGATAACATGTCACATAAAATGGTTATAGCTGGTCCCAGGCTATAATGAGAACCCTGATATGCCATGACAGTAATCATAAAGTAACATCCTATAGTCTAGTTACATCATTCTGAAAGGACACAGATGATGTGTGACCATCAGTTTTTGGGGGTTCATAAGCATTGAGACTTCTTCTCATGATGTTTACAATTGATGATCTCTAGCTATTGATATCATGAGGACAAAGCCTCTTAATAGTAACACGACATGTTTCTGGTGTCATTGGTCGTTCCTATCTACCAACATGTGTAATGGTCTCCAGACATGAGATCATTATCAATGAATGTCATTTAATTTTCTACATTTGATATAATGCGAAAACCATGGCGAAAAGTCATGGTGATGTAGTTTATATCGGGTTTGCCATTAATGGCATGGCATTGATTGAATGACCAAGAAAGGTTTTTTTTCTTCTGCGTATAGGAAGCGATATCTCGAGCCTGGTTGATTGGGATGGTTGCTCCTTCATTAAATCCATGTCCATGGTAGTTGATGGTAAGACCGTCTGGAAAAATCAACAAAAAAATAAAGAAAATAAAGAATGATGGAACTAAGTATGCATTCTGCTTTATTGAGATATCGATGATGAATAGATTAGATTACATGGACCGTGTTCGTAGGAAGGTATTCGTTGCATTGACTCTACCTTATCTCTATAGGGGCCTCGATGGGTTTCTAGACCCTGCTCTAAGTTTGTGATATTATTCACTGTTATTGAGATAAGGGCCTAGAGGGTCACAAACAACATCGCTTTGAGAATCTGCCCTATTTTGAGGAATAGGATTATAGGACTTGTTGGACCCCACCACAGGGTCCGGGTATTATCCAAGTCCTATGGATCACCATGTAATAAATATATTCTTTTATTATTCAAGTTTGGAATAATTCGTTGAATTTATTTATAACATGTATTTATGAGTGAATAAATAAATACATAGATAAATATTAATCAGACAGATATTTATATCTTGGGTTCGTTTAATAATATCAGGAGGTGCGAGTCGAGTTAGAATCATGTTTATCACGTAATATATATATTTATATATATTGCAGTTTAGTGATAAATGATAAATATTATAATTTAATTTGTCATAAATAATTATATATAGTGAATGTTTAATACACGGAGGCCGGGAACCCTTAATACGTATTTTATATATTCCCTATATATAGTAATAGAGAGGATCTCCCCTTTTAACTATTAATCCATTGGAATTGAGAGCCTCTCTCTCCTCCTGTGTTCTAGAGAGAGACTCTCTCAAACTTGAAAGTTCTTCAAGTTCCGCCTTCACGGATCGAGGACGCTAGTTTGCGGTGATCATTGCTATGTCGAAGTGTTTGTCGAAGATCTACGCTAGCACCCAGATCGTGACGAACAAAGCATGAGAATATTTATGAGGAATGTGCGGACGATCTAGAGGGCTTCGATGTTGGAGTCATCAAGCAATGATCACCGGCATCCTGCACATCAATTCTGAACAAGGTAAATGTTCAAGTTTATTTTTGTGCTCCTAAAGAACCTTGCGAGGTCCTCAGAATATGCTGGGACAACATCACTTGAGTTGACAGGGTTGTGTCACTCCGTTGAAGAAGAAAATTTTAAAATCCTGGCCCACCGGCTCTTGCCGCGCAGTCCTGGTACCCAATAGGACTTTCTAGTAGAAGAGATGTAAGGAAAGTTTTTGATGAAGGAACCCAGATTTCTTGTGTGTTCTTCATTTGTTTTTGTTTTCGTCAAAACCCTAAAGGTATTAGGCTTCACTCTCAACTCCTCTTGTAAGAATGGATTGTCTTATTTTCAAATTGGGTTTTTCTGAATAGAATTTATTGTGAAAACCATAGAATAAATCTTCAATAGTGATGATTTATGGTTTTAGTGAAATTGTGAAATCTTGGTGAATTGTTGTGCAAGTGATTTGGCTTCTAGAATTTAAAATTTTGATTATAAATTATAGATTTTCTAAAATTTTAATTGGTTTGATGAAAATTGGTTTCCAATAAAAATGGAGTTATATTGAAATGGTTTGGAATTGAAATGGTTTGGCATTGAAATGGTTTTGATGGAAATGGATTTAAATAAAAAGGTGTTTTTATTGAAAGGTTGTTTTGGAATGATCGATGGGAATATATGGTTTGTGTTAATGTTTCGTGTATGTGGCTTGGTTGAAATATGACCTTGTGCTCGGTGCTGAAGGTGTAATGGCACATGGTAACTATATGTACGAGGCTTGGTTGAAATATAACCTTGTGTTTGGTCCCAAATGTTTAATGCCACATGGTATCTATACATACAAGTATTTTTTGAAATGTGACCTTGTAATAGATGCCAAAGGTGTAATGGCACATGGGAAACAATTAACATGTGACGACTTTGTAGATTGACGAGAAAATTCTCATGAGTATGGAACTATCATAACAAAGAATGCATGGTTGGTTATATGGGTTGTGGAAAAGGTTGGGTATGCCAAAATGGTATGTTTGTAAAATTGTTTTAAAGCTTTTTTAGTTATTTTTCTAGAAAAGTAACTCATGGTAAAATTGGTTTCTTTTGAATTTGAATGCTTTTGGTTATAACTGGTTTTGGGAAACTTTTTTATATCTATTTATAAACATCTTTTGAGAATATGTTTTATATAAATTTTTTTTATATAAATGTTTCTAACTCATCTATCCTAGTTTCGTGAGTAGGGAAGTCATTGGGGAAACCTACAGAGTTTTATACTCACCCTTCCTTTGGCACTTTGGTGCTTTTGTAGATGCTATTTTCTAGGACAGGGGAAAAGGTAACACTTCCCATGTTTTTAGTACTACCTTGTGATGATTGGGGCTGTTTGGTGATTGTGAAGCTTGGATCATGTGGAGCATGGAGTTTTGGTGTCTTTTGAGAGACTTGAGTTGTTCTGCCATTGTGTATGTTGATGTTTGGTTTGGTCTTCCGTTGTTGTGTACTTGATGTGGGATGACATACTAAAAGTTGTTTAGTTGTCATTATTTTGTTCATGCATCATATAGTGAATGTTTTGTTATGTTTGGTTGGTTTATGGGTTATTTATTAAAGGGTAAATCATCCCCAACTTGAATTTGAAACTCTTTGGCATTTATTGCTAGCCTTTGGAATATCGGGGATGTCGCTTAAGGCCAAGTGACCCTCACCGCCTCCTCAAGCCAATGAGGTAGGGGCGGGGTGTTGCAAATCCCCACAGATAACAAAACCGTTATCTAATAAAAACTAAAACTATTCAAGATAAAAATATATTTATTTTATATAAATATAATAATATAACCATTATATCTCCCAAATTAAGATCATAATCCCCCAAACGAAAGGATTATTGTCTTTGGGGACTAGTTATATAAGACACATATTCTAAAAAACCTATGAAAATTCAATGACAAATGATCCACGAAAGACATCATTTTAATCTTCATAGAAGGTATATTCATATTCATATTATTTGTAATGGAAACATAATAAATGGATTAGCTCAAATATTTATTAAGGGAAATGATGTCATAAATTTATCAAGGGAGGGATGATAAGTATAAGATAAAACATGAAAATGGTAGAAATATATTATTAAAATAACAATGAACAATTCATCTTTTCCATGATTCATGATAGGGGAAAATCTTTGAGAAAACATATACTATAGAAAAAGAGTGTCGAACCATGATATAATAAACATCATCCGGGGATCATTATTATTATAATATGGAATAGAAAATCAACATGATCCTAATAGATTGCATAATCGGGATCTTTAGTGAAAATATATGCTTAAGGCATCCTCATATTGTGAGTATATCTGATAAGTCCCTTGATTTAGTTTGTAAACATATCAAATAAGAGTCTAGAATTAGTTTTTTAGAATATCCAGGACGGCCCATTCTTTAGATTTTTTGATTAACTATAAGGATCATGGTAAATTATCTCATGAGTTATAAAACATTAACCAATTCATTAGAATGTGATATTAGACCCCACCCATTAATCACTAATATATATTTATATATATGTGTTCCATAAGATATCAATCATTTGAATATATCATAAAAACCATGTGAAAGAAAATTTATTAAATTAATCACATCATAAAGAACCCATGGAAATAAATTTGGTTTCCAAACATTTTTAAATGGTATAACCAAAATTTACTTTAAGAATGATAATCATTTATACCAAAATTTAAATCACACAAATAATTGATTTTTATGACAACATTTAGATAATGATTCATTGAAAAAAATTTCCAAAAATTAAATTATTTTAACATAAAAAGTATAATTATATATATTTCAGAATAGATATTTTAAAATATACTCTAAATAGAATTATAAAAGAATAAATTTTTAATCACATATTAATGTCAATTTTGAAATAGTGATGCAAAAACTTTCAAAAAATCATTAAAAACCAATCAATAATGGTGCCTTGAAAATATATATGGATTATAAAATGAAATTTATTATGGATGATAAAAAAATTTATTAAAAATTTATTGAAAATAATTTTAATATTTTGAAAAACATTATTCAATAACCCCAAAAAATACCAAAAGAGTAGCAAAAAATATGTTTTAAAAACAAGAAAAAAATATTAGGGTTACATAATATAACACATAATTGGGTTGACACATAAAAATGATAAATTTGGATGTATTGATAAATAAGTATAAGGATATGAGATTTTCTTGAACGGGGGTGGAATTATTCCCAACAATGACATAATTTTGAATGAAAAATTGGTCAAGGGAGAAAAATTTAATTATAAATGTCACATTCCCCATATAGAGGAGGCATTATAATATCATAATATGTCATGATAAGTCCATGTTTTAAAACTATAGCAACAAAAAAATCAATATCACTCAGGAAAAAAAGTTGTGTCCAAATAATACATAAATTAGTTTTGGATTTTTTATGTATGTTCCCTTAACATAATTATCCCCTTGATTTTTCGAACATGGGTAACTAGTTGAGGATACTGTTCTTGGTATTTTTGAAAGAATATATATTCTACAACATGGGGATAGGGGTTTAAAGGAATTTGGATATATCTATGGTAAGGTAATGGTTTGGAATGAATGGAGAAATGTGTAAAAAATGAACGCCTTTAATATTTCAATAATATTGAAATATTGGAAAAACCCATTAAATATTAGTAATTAAATGATTTCGTTCAAGGGTAAATGGATCTTAAATTGTCCCATAAATTATTTTGGGATCTTATAAAGACTAAAAATCCTCTTAAACTCAATTTGAAACATGTTTGTGGTTATTTTGAATTATTTTATTTCATTTTACCATTATTTTATTTTAACTAAGGTAACTAGTTTTTTTCAAAGTAAAATAAGTTTTCATGAGAAAAAAAAATATAAACTATTACAAAATTTGGGTATGATGAGCCTCAATATAATCATAATTTAATCTATTTCAATTTATAAATAATTGAAATTTAATTTCTAAATTAAAAAATTTAATATAAATAAATACAATTTTGAATAAAAATATTTCGTTTATAATTAAATGCATTTTATTTAACTAATTATTTATTACAAATTGAATTAGTGTTAATTTATTTTTATCTATGTTAAAACATTACCTTGGAGGTATTTTTTAAAATATATTAACTTTTATTATTAGATAAAATATTCATAGTGTTATTAAAAAAAATTCACATTTACAATTTTACTATTATAGTTTTAAATAGTTTTAATCCTAGTAATATTATTTTTATGACAAAAAAATTAAATTAGATTTTTTATATTATAAAGTCTTACTAATTAAAAATTTTAAAACCATTTAAAAAATCGCTGAGGAAAAATAATTTTTTATTAGTAAACATAATGTATTAAAACCATTTTTAAGAAGTTAATTTTCTAGAATGACATGGCATTTATTTTATTATAACTTTTACATAATTTTCATAATTTTTTAAAATCATATTTCTAACATAAAATTTTATTTGTATTTTTATACTATCATATTTAATAGCTTTATTTTGTTAATGTATCAAGGTTTTAATTTTAGATTGTTGTTGCGTACAAGGCAAGATACACATAAAGATAAAAGAGAATTATTTACTAAGATAATTTGTTATTACAAAATACATAGACTATAATTATACTTAATTAAAAATAAAACTGGTTCTATCAATGAAAATAAACTAGGAGGGATAATGCACTTCTATAATAGATCATCAATCTGAATCTGCAACTCCCGTAACTCTGATGATGTCATCTAATAAGGAGGCATTAAAATTAAAGAGGTTTGGATAAATAAATCTCTCAAAAAAATAATATA
Organism: Viscum album; assembly: GCA_963277665.1. Lineage (NCBI taxonomy): Eukaryota > Viridiplantae > Streptophyta > Magnoliopsida > Santalales > Viscaceae > Viscum > Viscum album. The sequence goes on from OY728148.1 coordinate 49,495,378, forward strand.
ACATTATTTAAGTTGTAAAAGTACCAATTTAGGATAAATAAAATATATATATTTGATAACTCAAAGAGTCACTTCCACCTAAACGTCCTCAGATATATACATCAACACTATAAGATAAAAATACAGAGACCCCAGATTTCCTCAGTTCATTTAATAGTCTTAATTCCCAAAAAACAATATATGATCCCCATTGATGTCAATGAAAAAATATACTTGGATATAAACCTAAAATATAGTATATAGAGAATAAATAATTCATTCTATGATATAAATTTCATTTCGATAACTTCAAAAGTTTAAAATCCTACAACAACTGATGTTACCCTATCAACAGCTCACATCTCTGACAAAAATAAAACATGCTATACTGACCTAAAACTATCATAATCAACATTAATGAAATAAAAGACCCTATACATTTACTCATAGTGCTCATACTATAGTTGGAACAATGAAGTATTATTATATATAAAAAGAAACAAAATCACAAAAATATGTAATATAACGTTAAAGGGCCACTCAAATGAAAAATTTTCCATCTTGAGATATAATTTATATCATATTAATCCAATAATTCCCTTATTCTCTATATAAATACCTATAATTATGAATTTTACATCATCTATAATCATTAAGACGCTGTTGAGGACAACAAATATTTATTAGGAAATGTGGGGTCTCTTTCATGTTCAGATTCTATGCATCTAGAAGAACTCTGAAACATGAAATTTAGACTATGAATAAGTATATCAATAGTAGAAGTTTTAAATGTTGTATCATAGTCTAAAATTTGATATTTTATATTGTTTGTAGTTCATCATGTTCAAATAATAGTTCATAGAATTTATCACTAGAAAAAAAAATTATCTCCTTTTAAATTATGTAGTGTGTTCATTTTGGTTGTATTTGTGAAACTTGTTGTTTCCCAAAGTCAACACATTAATTATAATAGGATTCATGAGAATTAACTAATAATTCACTAAAATTAGTGGTTTTAGAATAGAGACTAATGGTAATTAGAGGTGGATTAGACCAAAGGTTGGCCCAATTTAAATCTCCAAAGTTAATGGATTTGGATGACTCATTGGAATCCACAATAAAGGTGGGGTGGTACCAATTTTATTTATTAAAGAGATATATTTGATTAAAAATTATAGCTAAAATAATATTTTAATAAATTGTTATAATATTTTCTTTTTTTATGAAAATAATGATATAAGAAAATTTATCTCAAGGATTCCAGACTAATGATTGAATCATGTAAATATAATTATAATCATTATATGTTTTATTTTATTTATGATTCAGTGTTTGTTTCCATGTGTTTTTGTTTATATTTAGTCTATTATGGTGTTGATCCTATGTTGTGACATGTGTGTAACTTTTCTACTGTGTTCTATTGAATCAATTCCATTGGATTCTTCCAATTATAGATGTTCCTGATTTTTGTTCCATTCTTGAATCAAATGGATGTTTTTTCAGTGGTTGAGGGTTTTAAATAATAATAAGTACTATCAAATTTTGGGGTAATATAGGGACCTACACTCTAAAATGTGGACTATTTAGGTAATATTATTTTCTCAATATTTTTTAATCATATGTGACCTATAATTTTAATATTTAGTGACAACAGAATAGGGAATGTTCAGGACATTTAAATATTAAGATACAAATTTTAGATTTTAGGTGATGAGGTTGGAGGAGTTTCTACATTAAAAATATATAGAAGTTTATTTTTAATGAGGTAAAACATCAAAAATTCAAAAAATAGAAATGGAATACTAATTAAGTGATGTAACATGGTATTATATAAATATTACTGGCTTTGAATGTTCCCTATAACATACAAGAAGTGAAGTACATATTGGTGATATTGATTTATTACATGGTTATGTAAGACAATCCAATATCAAAAAAATTGTCTAATATGAAGAGGTTATTAGATATCAGAATATTGATGTTATTTCTATATGATGATCATGAAATTTACATTAACATGATTTGGATATATTTAAAGTCAATATAAATGATATTTATGGAATATTTCTCAGTTCTTTGAGGTTTTTATTTATAATGAATTCCTGGAAAATAGTGTTGAAATATATAACAAATTCAGGTAGTAAAACAAACATATGATTTGAGGAAATCCATGATATCTTTATAAATATAGGAATCATGAAAAATGATGTCTACTTGATAACTAGGAGTGCCATAGATGTGGAAGGTAGATGATATTTCATTCAGAATTATGGTCAAAATGTTAAAATAATGTTTATGGGAATGATGTTATGGTATATCAATTAGTCAAATACATATGTATATGAATTCTTGGATGAAGGAGAACTGGGAAATGAATTTTATGGATCATATGGTGAATTCTAAAAGGGTTCATTTTCAAATATTAATTTGCACAAATTGAATTGTTGAAGGTGAGAGATATTCACATATTGGTTATTAATATCCATATGAATAATAAATCATTTACAATAGAGAGTAATCACATTCAATATTTTATAGTGGATTCAGGGTGAATTCAGTGTCTACATATTCGATATGTTTTATCTACACAATGATGGAGCTCTCTAAACCATAGTAAATAGATATTTGAATGTATGGGTGAAAAAATAAAATATTCATATATTTATATATTTATATAGTCTATTGATCATCCAATGGTTACGGAATAATATAATTTTCATAGTTGATATGTATGAAGAAGGTTTTTGAACATTCTTTAAAAATATAATTCGGATGATTAATCAGTAATCCATTGTTATATCTAGTGTTTTCAGAGATGTCATGTTTTAACTAATGTGATTAACATATGGTGAAAACCATGACAAAATAAAAACATCCAAATGTTTAGAGATATTTCATTTTTTTCTCTATTATCATATTGAGATGGTCATGAAAATAATATCAAAAAATTTATACTAATTTATAACCATGGAGATTTCATGTCATGTAATATTTTCTTATTCAAAATGAAGAAAGGTTTTGTTTTTCATAAGTATAAGTATTAATTATTCTAATATGTCATCGATCATGAATATATATGTTTGGAGGGATACATGAGTCTGTTCTCACATTTGGTCATTAGACAAGTTATTTTCATTGATGATTTAATAAGGATTATATGAGATTACCTCATTATGAAAATTTTTATATAGTTTTCTATGTTTTTGTTAGATTAAGAGACATAATAGAAAAATAAATAGAAATAATCTAGGTGTTTTAGGTCTAATAATAGAGCACAAAGAAATGTGATTTAATTATTTCGTTATTCTATGATAAAATTAATCATGCTCTAGAAGAATTTTCTTTGATTACTGAAAACAAAAATGTCTGGGGGTGGTGAGTGTACCAAACACTGACCAAGAAGGCATGGATCATGACACTACATTAAGAATTACAAAGGAAATTTTTGGATAAGGTACTATGTTTTTCATTATATCTATTGAACAGATGTACATCAAGGTTATTGAAATAAGATATTAGGGAATAACTATGATCTATAAAACCAATTTATGTTTCCCACTGGATTTTTTTTCAAGAGACTCACAATCATCCATATTAATACTAATGATCATGAAAAAAATCAATGAAATCTCCAAACTATACTTTTATCATCTTTTTTTTATGAAATATTTGGATTATTTTCACTATGATAATAATAATAATAAGGTAATTAAAAGCTTGAATGTTCTCTAAATTTGGAAGAATTTATAGAAAGATCATAATTTTGTGAAAATTTGAGTTAAGTGTAAAGAATCAACTGACAACATCTAAATAAATTTAAATGGATGTTTCATAATGATATATTTTTCATAAAGTTTAGGGAATATTTATTAAGAATCATAAATTCTATATGAAACAACTGAATTGTTATGGACTATAAATACAGTGCTCAAATCATTGAATGCTAACATTAAAAAATAAGTGGTTTTGAAAATATAATAATAGAAGATTGAGTTTAAGAGGTCTACCTTTTTGATGTCAACATTACAAAATCTCAAATATTGTATTCATTCCCCTCGTCATATAGATATAGGAGGTCCTAATAGTCGAAAATAAGGGGTGATTTATAGTTATTTCCGAATGTCTAAGAATATATATAATATTAAATTGATAGATATTGGGGAAGAAATATTTGTAGATAAAATGTGTTATCTAGTTAATGGAATAATTTATCGGTTGAATGTTGAATAAGTCAAGATTCATTTCAAATGGAATATTATTGAAGGAATGAGTGGTTTTATAATTAATTTTGTCACCCAGGTCAATAATTAAAGCATCCTTAAATTTTTTAGTCTTTTTGGGTAAAAATGAATACATTTTTAAAATATGCATGGGCAACAGGTATGTTTATTTGATATATAGTTTTATATTTTAGATTGTGGTACTTGATTACTATCCTTTTATTTTAATTTAAAAAATGGTCAGAAAGTTATCCTCTGACGACATTTCATGTAGATGTGGAAAGAATTTTGAATCCACTTAGGGGGTTTTAAATACCAATTGAATGAGGGATTGATCTATTAGATGAGAATAAATTATTAAGGTTTGATGTAAGCATCTTGTTAATTGAACCAAAAATTTGAATAATTTCAAGATAAAATGGGGTTTTTAAACAAACAAAAACATTTGACAACTAAAAAATGCATAGTATATAGTGTTGGCCTTCATCAACACTTGTTAAAAGCACTGATAATGGATGCCTTTGATAGTGGTAAAAAATTCTAATAAAGGACACCTTTATCAAAAAAAAATTCACGCTGAAAAAATTGTACTCTTTGTCATCTCTATTAGCATTGATTTTTTTTCTTGATCGCACCTGTGAGTCCCATATAAAAATAATTTAGGTTCGGCCACTTCTTTATAAATTATTTCACCACATCACATGATCAGAAGCCTGCTGTGGGGGTGGGATCCCATACACTTTCACAAAAAACATTTATATGGGCATATTATCTGGCTCGCACAGGCCTTGGCCCTCCCAATCCTTCTTACATGCCTGATTCCTCACTAATACACGTTCGAGCCTATACACGACTCATGTCCTACCAACCTGGCTTATATATGATCTGAACCATGAGAAGTGTCCCATTTGTTAAACTAATAAAAAAATTAATGTATTAACAATATATTAAAAAATTAAATAAATAAATAAATAAAAAATAAATTTATATAAATTAAAAAATATTAAAATTTTAATTAATTAAATAATTTATAATAAATTGAATATCTATATAAATATTAAAATTTAAATTAGTATAATATATTAAATATATATATATAATTTGAAGAAATTGAAATATTTAAACAAATAAAAATTATAAATGAGTAAATTAAATGATTAAATTTTTTATTCATTAAATAATTATTAATGAAAATGAATAAATTTAAAATATACATATATAAATAAATTATAAATATAAATAAATATAATATATTAAATATAAATATAGAAAATAAATGAAATATTATAATTAAAAACATATTAATGTATAATTCATTTATAATTATTTTAATACATAATTATTCATTAATAAATTTAAAAATTTTAACATATTCATATATTCATATATATGTCTATATTTTATATTTATATTATATTTCAATATGTATAATATTTCCTAAAATATTATTTATTTTATAAAAAATATTTAAGATTAAATTAAACAAGTCATATATTTAGTAGAGAATGGTTTCTGCTTAAAAATATTATTAAATAAAAATATTGAGAAATTTTATTGAGTAATCAACATTAATTGATTATTGTTTGATTTTACAATTTAACATATATCAAATATGTGTTACACTGAGTTCACAAAATAATGTATGTAATTAATGAATTTTTATATACAATGCACACCAAAATAATATTTATGTAGTTAGTGAAATCTTATATAGAAACACAATCAGCAAATATTTATGAAATTAAATGAAATTTTAATATTCATTTTCGAATTTCATTGAGTATCATGATATATTTAAAAAAATTTAATTGGTAAATTTTATTTAATTATTTTTAATATTGTTATAGTATGTATGATTTATTCATTTTTAATATTTTTATTTTTTACTTTTTGGAATTTAATCTTTTTATTTTATGTATTTATATATATAATTATTTACTATGATTTAATATTTTCAATATGCGTAAATCATCATTTCAATATATATAAATAATTTTTTAGATAATTTATATTTAATAAATAAAACATTTCATTTTTTAAATATTTTCTAAGTGTACTCATATTTAATTATTCAATTTCAATCATTTTTAACATGCATGCATTTAAGAATATATATTGATTAATGATGTTAAAAATAAATTTTCAAATAAATATTTATCAATAAAAATATTAAAAAATTTATATTAAATATATTTATAAATTAAATATTTATAATTATAAATAAATAAATATAACTATTTTAAATGTAATTTATAAAATTAAATATATATATATATATATATATAATTATTAAATTTTAATAAACATATTTTAATAATGAATATATTTACTATATATATGTTAATATATATATGTATATATATATATTAGAAACATAAATATAATGATATAAATATAATTATTATTTTTAAACTATAATAAATATTTTTAAATAATAAATATTTTTAATTTATTTATATATTTATTTTTAATTTTTAATTTTTTTTATTTTTATTTATTTTTATTTTTATTTTTATGCTTATTTTTATATTTATATTTATTTCTTATATATATATAAAGCATTTTAATTATATTTATAAATAAATATAAAAAAATAAAATTATATTTAAAAATATATTTATTTATAAATATTGTACATATACAATGCTTCTCAGGTTTCTGAGTGTGTGTTCCATAAGAATTTTATTTTCTTCATGCACACATGTGTTCCATATTTACGGTAATGGATCGTCATTTGAGTCTTATTGATTTTCGAAATTGGAATGATCAAAACCAAACCCTTAGAGCTTTGTGAGCCCCCTACAATTGGTTTGGGTTTCATATTCATTTAAATTTTCAGTCTTTATACATCATGTAATTGAATATTTACATTGACTTCGTTGAATCAATAATATTATTTAACGTTGTGAAAATTTTGGGATTACCATGCAACTTCTTTCATTATGAAAATGGTATGAATTAACCTTTGAAATATATTCTAAGAAGATAAAATTAAGAAAAGTAAGTGTATCTTATGAATTTATAAATGTTTTCTATGTGACATTATGTGATTAATGGTAATTGTTGTAATGCTAGTGAGATATTCCTTAAGGATATGAAATTTGATTTTTATAGTTTGGTTAGTTGTGAATATTACCTTCAATAAAAATTATATATTTAAATTTGGTAATTATATCAACTATAACATTTCTGGTGTTCTTCTATGCAACTGTTTGGACACAAATTAGTGAGTCTGATATGTCATTGTATAAGATTTAAATGTCATCTGATCCTGAGTTTATGTTGGGGATTGAGGTGCTATTTTTTGAGATAATTTTATCTTAAAAACTACTTGGTTTCCACCTAAGCAAAAAATTTGTATAGGATTCACCAAAATTCTTATTTTTGGGCTCAACAAAAATACAAGTTAGAGTTTTTTATTCCTTACTCATAACCCGGGTGACTTTTCCTTGACTGATTTGCCTTACAGTCCCCATAAATCCAGGTCTACCATAAATTTTCTAAATTTAACCCATTGTTTATATAATTCTATGATGATGTTTTTATCCATTTTTGTCCTTATTTAATTTTATGACTATCATCATAATGTTGGACCCTTTGTAATTTTATACATTTAATAATAGTGTGATCTATTAATTTATTTTATATATATTGATTCATAGTCTTTGATTTTTAGCTTCATCATATAAATTTATCTTTCCTTTATCTTCCACTTCATCTGCCTTAAATTTCCCATTCAACATAGAAATTTAATGCGCTGGTTAATTTTTAATTCTTGATTTTGGCTTATATAAACCTCTATAGTCACTATCACATCCCATCATGTTGAGGGGGAATGTTCCCCAATGTATTCCCACTATAATGAAAATTTTAACATTTTTAATATATATATTTTATTTTCTCTTAAGATTTATCTCAACTTGAACATGATCCTCCTATGATTATTCAGTATTTGAATTCCTATTCATAAGATCATTAATTTATATTAAATAATAACCTTCCACAAAGCTAATTTTTTTAATTCATCCACTTATTCATTCATTCATTAAATTTAGATGATTTATATGGTGCGTATGCGGTTTGTAGATGCTAAGTGAAGTCCTACAGTCATTCATCCATTAATGATATCATGGAATTTACTCTCTCAAATCTCCCCAAGATAATTTCGTTTCCATTATCATACTATATTTATGTTGGGTTATCTTTCTCTCTAATTCGATGTTTGATTTCTCTTTGTTATCTATAATAAAGGATACTCAAATTTCAATGAGCAATTGATATTTGAATTATTAATGGAAACTCAATATAATAGAAGTCTTGTTTCACTTAGTTGAATAGTTAAAATTTGAGAACGTACAATCCTACACTTGATTCTATTGTTAAATGGGTTGTTTTTTATTCTAAAATTTCTTATTTCTATCCTATCAATATCGATCATTCTTCACATATTTCCATTAGTGATTTTGAATATTTAAAATTGGTTTCGTATGATTTTTTATTTAATATAATTTTTTTAAGGTTCAAATGTGATTTAATTCTTAATTTTGGTTACATAGAAATCCTATAGATTTTGTTAGATTAGATTCCCTCACTAGTTATCTATAATTTATGGATTTGACAATTCATGTGACTCTCTATGATACTTCTTACTATTTGTTATTGAATGTAACATCATATATTTTTAAAATTAATTTTTTCAATCAAATCCAATTTGAAAAATGTGTAAAATATATGGGGATTTTAATAAATTATTCCTAATAAATGTTCTAAATGATCGTTTTAAACAATAAAAAGAATGTTATGAATTATATCAGTTTTAAAATGTATTTAAATTGAGCATTTCCAAAAAATATATATGTATTTATAGATTATATATATATATCTATATTTTTTGAATCCCATTTATTCATACATTGAAAAATAATTCATTTTACTATAAAAGATACTAAAATTCATTATTAAATGACTCATATTACGCAATTTAATTATTTGAAGAAATGTTTTACATTTTATTTTTCTTGAATAAAATTATAAATAGGATTTTTATGTGAGGAAATGTAATTATTGTTCAATAAAATCTCATTTTTTGTGTATTAAACTGATTATTAATTTCTAATATACATATTTTTTTTCAAATTAGATATTATAATTAGTTTTTGAAGTGTTTATAAATTAAATTTATAGATGTATTTCTTATTTACAATGTTTTATTTGTAATAATGGTTTTCCAATTTTTAGATATTATAGGATAAGTGAAATATGCCTATGACTGATTACACTGCTACTTTTAAAATTAGGTTTATTAGTGTATTATGGTACAAATATAATTTTTAATATTAAACTATTAGATAGTAAATTAAAATATATAGAAAAAGAGAGTTACATGGAATCCAGCTTCACTTTTGTCATCAATAAGAGTCTTATTCGTTGTTTTCTTGAAATTTCAAGATCCCTAACATTATGTCACACCCCACTAATTACATTCCCTTTAATGATCCATGGAAATATATTTTTATAAAAATTTATAAATCTTGGTTGCAATTATTTGATATGAATGAAATAGGATTTCAAAGATAAGTGTTCAAACCAATAGAAAATATTTTTTCCCAAAAAATTTATTAGTGTTTATTAGATAAATTTTTTCCATTAAGTGAATATCATGAGTAATAAATATATTTCATTAACATTTTTATTCAGATATTTTATAAATATACATGAAATAATGATTTGATGGCCAGTGATTTGTGATATAATGTGTATAAAAATATGGAAAATGAGAATAAATGTGATAGGAAACCACAATTTATATCTTAACATCAATTTGTGTAAGATCATCTAGAAAAGACTTATCGTAATCACTCCAATGATGGAGTCAATTTTAAGAATCGAGCTACTACTAATTCTTTTTTAACATTTATTAAACCAACAAAATAATTTTATCTGATGGTATTCCAACTCTGTGCCTGAGAAAATTTCAATTTATGGGGATAACTATCCTCGTTATCTTCAACTCAGGAATAGTTATTATTTCATTTTATTTCTTGAGACTTATCCCCCTTATCATTTGTACTCGGACCTATGTTTCTTGGAATAGTAGGAGTTTTAGTCATCCCGTACCAGGTACTAGTGATCATATTTTATGAATTCATAGGGTAATACCTTTTTATATTAGAGAAATTATTTTCTTAATTTCAACTAATTATTTCCTTCAAATCATCACTAGTGCAGAAATCGTTTTTTACGTCACCATTTTTTACATCGGTTATATATAACCGACGTAAAAATGTGGCGAGTAGATGTTTAATGTCAGTTATTTTAATAACTGACGTTACAAATCGCGCCTGTTGGGTTTTTACGTCGGTTATCTTATAACCAACGTAAAAAAACAATGCGTGGGGGGTTTTTTACGTCGGTTATTTGGAAACCGACGTAAAAAACCCGATATCGACGCGTTTATTACGTCGGTTTTCAAGTAACCAACGTAATAAATCAAAGCGCGGGGTTTTTTACGTCGGTTATTTGATAACCGATGTAGAAAACGCGTCGATATCGGGTTTTTTACGTCGGTTTCCAAATAACCGACGTTAAAACCCCACCGTGCTTTGGGTTTTTAGGTCGGTTATAACATAACCGACGTAAAAAACACGTAGATATCGGGTTTGTTAACGTCGGTTTCCAAATAACCGACGTAAAAAACCCCCCGCGCATTGGTTTTTTAGGTCGGTTATCTTATAACCGACGTAAAAAACCAAAGCATGGGGGGGGGGTTTACGTCGTTTATAAAATAACAGACGTAAAAAACCCGTAGATATCTAGGTTTTTACGTCGGTTATAAAATAACCGACGTAAAAAACCAAAGCGCGAGATCTTTTTTACGTCGGTTTTAAAATAACCGACGTTATAAATTTAAAAAATAGTTTATAATGTCGGTTATATAATAACCGACATTATAAAACTTTTAAAAAAATTAAAGCCCATGGACTGTCATTTACGATTTTTCGATTGACAGTCCGCCGGCTCGTCTCTCTCGCACGGTAAACCCTAATCGGCTCGTCAATCGACCTGCGTTAAACTCATTTTGGCTTCATTGTTTATCTTCTTCACTCCTCTCGGATCTATCATCTCAACTCGCAACATTCAATTAAGCCTTCCACGAATTTATTTCGTTCGTTTTTGTTTCGATTCTTGATGTGCTTTTCGTTCGATTTTGAATCTCGTGGAATTTTTTGTTATTGCAAATGGTTATTTGTATTTTGTTGATATAATAGACTATGTTGCATTTCTGTAAATTGATGCTGATTGTTGGTGACATTATTTAATATTGCTCACTTTTATGGTTACTTTATGTGCTAGAACAAGCTTATGGTTCTGGATATAAATGTTTCTTAATCTGGAAATTATTTCTTATGTTTTTTTGTTCTGTTTTGGTTGAATTAGTTTTTTTTACAGATTTTTGTTTTCTATTTTTATGAGAATTAATATATGTAGTTTGCGTTTGAATAACTATTTAGTCTTGTAATTTCCAGGTTGTTCACTATTGTTGTTGATATTTGTTAATTTTTGGTGTTTAGAATTTCTGAACATGTTTCCTGTAATTGGAATTCAGTTTTTGTCCATGGTTGTTTTGTTTTCGTTTTTGGATTTTGAAAACCTAAAATAAACAGAGTTTTTAGTCGAGTTTTATTTTGATTGATAACCGTTAAATCTGAAGGACATGTACAAAATCAAATCCCCACAAGATATGTTATATTGGATTAAAAAGCAGAAATAAAGGATTTAACCGAATCAGTGGGACTATTGTTATTCTGAGTAGACGAGTGTTGGACGCGCTGGGCGGCCCTCTCAGCCTGCCAATGCAATTAACGATCATCAGAAACAAGAATGAAGGAATTGCTGATAAAATAATAACATGATGGTAGACCTCTTTTTTCCAGTCACACCGAAGGGTGATGAAGACCAATATCAAGGTCTGCAAGCCATTTAAAATAGGTTGTTTTTCTAATATATTAAAACATCAAAACCGAAATCAATATTAATCTATGTAGGCATCATGGTTTTCTTTGATTCAATGAAATTTAAAACTGTTATCTCTAACTATATTTTGTTTTAAAAATAATATTCAAGCATATTTTTTTAAATACCTATAGATTTTTTTCATATTTTAAATTGTTTTACATTAAAATTATGATTTTTTTCATATAAACATGTATTTGTCTTATCTTAAAAATATATATTTTTTGTTGATATTTGTTATAGGTAATAATGAGTCGAAGTTGGATTACGGCACATCGAATGAGCAATGAATTTGAGGAAGGTGTTGATGCCTTTTTGGAATTTGCAAAACGAAATGTTCCAAGTAGTGACATTTTTTTCTGTTCATGCCTGAAATGTTTGAATATGAAGAAGTTGAAAAGTAGAGAGATAAAATATCATCTGATATGTCATGGTTTTAATCCGAGTTATAGACCTTGTATTTGGCATGGTGAAACTGGATGGAATGTCACTGATGATGATGATTCGCAAGATGGTAACTCCGATGGAATTGAAGAAATGATTCACGATATTTTAGCAGAACAAATTGAGATAGAACCGATAGTTGCGCGTCTATATGGTGATGCTGAAAAACCATTATATCCCGGTTGTATAGATTTTACGGTTTTTTCGATGGTGTTATGATTGATTAACCTGAAGGCGAAGCAAGGATGGAGTTACAGAAGTTTTACAGAGCTGCTACAATTGATGAAAGACATTCTTCCAAAAGATAACGATCTTCCAGATTCACATTACAAAGCCAAGAAAATATTATGCCCGATGGGATTGGGATACAAGAAAATACATGCCTATCCGAATGACTACATTATATATAGGAAGGAATATGAATTTCTGTCAGAGTGTCCAAAATGTGGGACATCACGGTATAAGGTGAAAGAAAAATCACCGGGTGATGTAGAGATTACAAAACTCCCTTAAAAGGTATTTTGGTATCTTCCTATAATTAATCGTTTCAAACGTTTATTTGCTAATTCACATGATGAAAAAAGGTTAAGATGGCATGCTAAAGAGCGGGTATGTGATGGAAAAATACGTCATCCAGCTGATTGTCCACAATGGAAGAAAATTGATGCGCAGTATTCTACATTTGGAAATGAAATTAGAAATCTCAGACTAGGGTTGTGCATAGATGGAATGAATCCATACCGAACACTCAGTAGCACACATAGTCCATGGACTGTTTTATTGGTAATTTACAACCTCTCTCCTAAAGTTTGTATGAAGTGAAAATATGTCATGTTGAGTATAATGATCACTAGTCCAAAGCAACCCGGTAATGATATTGATGTTTACTTGTCACCGTTGATTGATGATTTGGAACTGTTATGGGCTGATGGTATTAGGGTGTATGATTCTTATAAAATGGAATATTTTCAACTGCATGCAGTGCTTCTGTTCACTATAAATGACTTCCCAGTGTATGGAAATTTGTCTGGATACAGTGTTAAAGGGCATAAAGCATGTCCAATTTGCGAACAATAGACATCCTATTGTCAATTGCATCATGGGAGGAAAACAGTGTACATGGGTCATCGAATGTTTTTGCCTATGGAACACACTTATAGAAGACTAAAAAGGCATTCAATGGCTCACAAGAATTCAATACTACTCCAAAACATTTATCCCCTGATCTGTATTTTGAGAGGGTGAAAAACCTTGACATGACATTGGGAAAGACACAGAAATCTAGTAATGATAGACATATTTGGAAGAAAAGGTCAATTTTTTTGAGCTACCATATTGGAGGTATCATGAATTTAAACATAATATTGATGTCATGCACGTGGAGAAGAATATCTTTGATTCTTTTATTGGAACATTGTTAGATATTAAAGGAAAGACTAAAGATGGGTTGAATGCAAGATTAGACATACTATCAATGGGAATACGTTTGGAGTTAGCTCCCACTCCTAAAGGAAGACGAAAATTTCTTCCCCCGGCTTGTCATACATTATTGAAGAGGGAGAAAATTAGCTTCTGTCAGTGTCTTCATGATACCAAAGTGCCTCAAGGTTATTCTTCTAATGTAAAAAATTTTTTCTCATTGAAGGACTTGAAGTTGATAGGTATGAAATCACATGATTGTCACGTCATGATGCAACAAATTCTACCAGTTGCATTGTGTGGAATATTTCCCATTCGTGTCAGAAAGACTATAATGAAGTTGTGTTATTTTTTCAATTCAATTTGTAACAAGGCGATTGATGTGAATGCTTTGAACATTTTGGAACAGGATGCAATTTTTATACTTTGTCAATTGGAAATGTATTTACCTCCAACTTTTTTTGATATAATGGTTCCTTTAATGATTCATCTAGTTCGAGAAATAAAGCTTTGTGGACCTGTATATCTTCGTTGGATGTATCCTTTTGAAAGGTATATGAAAATATTAAAGGGGTATGTTAAAAATCTATATCGACGTGAATCCTCCATTATTGAAAAGTATATTTCTGAGGAGGTAGAATATTTTTGTACGAGCTACATGGCTGCGGCGCAACACATAGGTTTCCCTCCATCTCGCCATGAACGAGTTAATAATGAGGGAAAGGGGATTCGTGGCTTGAAAGTCAAATCATTGTCAGCTGAACAGATGAAGAAGTTAGAATCATACATCTTGAATAACATAGCTGATGCTCAACCGTATATCACATTTCATATTAATGAGTTGAAACAATGTCATCCAAAAAAGAAAGAAATGTGGATTTTGAATGAGCACAACAAATCTTTTTTGTCATGGATTAAAAAGACTTTTCTTGGTAGATCAGATATATCAGAGACATTAAAATTAATAGTGGGTGGTCCATGTTTAAAAGTGATAACATGGTCTGGTTATGACATTAATTGTTATACATTTCATACAAAAGCTCATGACAACAGAAGTGCAGTTCAGAATAGTGGTGTATTGGTGTTTGCAGAAGCAATGCATTTTTCGAGTGCTAAGGACAAAAACCCAATTTCGGCATCAAATTCATAATATGGAGTGATTGAAGACATGTGGGAGGTTGAATACTTTTAAATTAAAGTTCCCGTTTTTAACTGTAAATGGTTTAACGGTAACAACAGTGTCAGACACGATGAATTTGGAATGACAGTTGTTAATCTGAATAGATTGGAAGACACAGCTGATTCTTTTATAATGGAAACACATGCAAAACAAATTTTTTATGTAGTAGATCAATCTGATATGTAGTGGGCTGTTCTTTTACAAGGGAAAAACAATATATTGGTGAGGATGAACTTGATGAATATGCTGATTTATGTGAGATCCCTACTTCCATGGAAATATTAACAGAACATAATGATGATCATGTTGAAGACATAGTTTGTGCCATAAGGAACGATCACGACGAAGGAATTTGGGAAAACAATCCATCTGTACATTCCTACAATTACAGGTAACATATGTTTATTTCTTGTTTACATTTATTTTTTCCATAAATGTTAGATATTGTAAGTTTTTTATTTATTAAAACATGTTTTAAAATAAAATAATTATATGTTTTTGTTTGTTTTAAGTTTGTTTAGTTTACTTTATCATGTTTATAACCATTACATGAATTTCAAAATGCTTATTTTTGTTCACTGACAATTACTTTACCATGTTTACAATGTTTACCAGGTTTACCATTTTTACCATTTTTACCATCTTGACCATCTTGGCCATCTTTACCATTTTTTAACATGCTTACCATATTACCAATGTTTACTATAATGTAACTTAGTACACTTTTTTATTTTCTAATTACAGTAGTATTAAAATATTTTAATTTGTATATTTTTTCACTGACAATTACTTTACCATGTTTACAATGTTTACCAGGTTTACCATTTTTTCCATTTTTACCATCTTGACCATCTTGACCATCTTTGCCATCTTTACCATTGTTTAACATGCTTACCATATTACCATTGTTTACTATTATCTAACTTAGTACAATTTTCTATTTTCTGATTATATTAGTATTAAAATATTTGAATTTTTATATTTGTGAATTGACGTTTGTTTTTTTGATTTTAAGTATAATGACAGATCATTCAGATGATCAACCACATGATTCTGGAGAGGAGCATATTGCTGGTCATACCTCTGGGGATGAACATTCACATTCTCCTATTATGACAAAGAGATCAAAGGTTGGTAAACGTGGGTGCACACGTTTACCAAAATTATCACTTGCCCGTACGCAGGATCAGAGGATAGTAGTTGAGTTTGATGATGATGATATTCCTAGAGGTCCGAATGCCAAAGATTTTAAGAGTTTTGTTGCAACTCAGGATAAGACCAAAGTAAGCATTCTGTATGATGATTGGAGAGGGTGGATAAAGCGATTATCTCTCAGTTCTGGGAGACGATTTTGGTAAGATCTTTTGTCATTGTTTGACCATTCTTTTAATGTTTCTAGTATATATAATATGTTTAACATCTTCTTTATCAGATAGCATTTGATATTCCTGACACTGGAGGAGTTAGGAAGAAATTCTTATCATTGGCTTCCAGGAGATGGAGGGATTTCAAATCAACCCTCTCATCTGATTTCATTTATGGTCATAGGAGTCATGACAATCCATGTCGTATATATCCTTTTATAGATGAAGACACATGGAGACAGTTTTTTGAAAGTAGAAAAAAAGAGTCATTCCTGGTAAGGGCAATGTAAACTTTTATAAACTTTCTTATATAAATTATTTTATTAATGTTTTTTAATGATTTATTATTCTTAAATTATAGCAAACAAGGAAAGCTCATCAGGAGATCCAATCTAAAAATGTATACCCTCATAGTTTATCTCGGGGAGGGTATACATTATTGGAATAAAAAATGATGGCAGAAAAATTTCAACAACTAAGAGCTGAGTCTTCAAGCTCTGGAGAGGTGTCCCCTCCATCCCCTCCATCTAGACATGAAAAACGGAAGAGAGCTCGGAAGGGAAAAAAGGGCAATATCTTTTGGAAGAATCGAGAATCGTAGCTGAGAGGATTGTAAGATATCTATTTAATTTATTTTAGTTAACTTTTTTCTTCATATAAGTTTCAATCATTACAGAAATGTTCAATTAACTAATGCAGGACTCTCTTGAGGAGCAGAGTTTAGAGGGGACATTTACAGCTACTGGGAGGGAAGATATTTTATTTGCAGCATTGGGAAGGCCCGAACATCCTGGTCGTGTAAGAGGATATCCGGCAGGTGAATCAGTAAGAAAAGTGTTTCCACATTCTTAAACTTCTAACATTGAGGGGGTTTATAAAAAAAATAGAATCCTTGGAGGATGATGATCAAAATATTAATGCGACGATGGAAGACAAGATTAGAGAGTCGGTGCAGTCTATGTTTGCAGAAATGCAAAGACAATTTCAGACTGCAGCTCCCACTCCTCCACCTCCCCCTGCAGACCCCATTTTTTATCCTCCACCTCTGCCAGTAGCTCCCACTCCCCCACCTCAGCCTGCGGACCACATTTTTTATCCTACGCCTCCGCCGCAGCTTCCTAAATATTGCGAGTTGTATGTTGATGATTCTCAACATCATATAGTAGCATACGGGTTGGTATATTGTATAGGAGATACAGTTCATCATCAAAAATCAGAGGTAGAGAATCAGAGGGTCACTATACAGGATATTATAGATAGATCAGCTAGGGTACCAATACCTACAGATGAGGTGGCGACAGTTGGACAGAGTATCGGCCATTTTTTAGTTTGTCCATCCAGACTTCTTCGACTCATTACCATAGAGGTATGAATTTTATATCTTTTATTTTAATTTTTTATTAAAGTTGTTTTATCATTTGAAAACTACTATATTTCTCAAATTTGTTTTCACAGGAATACTTCAAATGTAAAGAAATACTGTACAGACAATAACAAAGACAACAGGATATGACATCAGATACAGATTTCAGTGGTCTTGACAGATTGTCAAGATATTCACATTTTTAGTGTGTTTTTTATGAGTTTCCAATGGAATCTCATGTTTTTGGACGTGAAATAAGTATGGGGATTACAAAATATGATATCATGGAGCTTGTTACTAGATATAAGTTGGGCATCAACATGGTGCAAATTTTTTCCATGTAAGTCTTAACACCTTTTCCCTGCGTTATATTTATTAAAAATGTATACTTATATATGTTTTGTATTAGGTATCTTTATAAAATTTGTGAGAGGAATGAACTGATAGAATTATATGGATTCATGGATCCGCAATTGATTTCCCCTGAAGCATGTGCATTGACTGAGGAACAAAGAATGGTTTATATTACTGAAAGATTTGAAAAGAATATAATAAGACAATGTTGGATGATGCCTTTTTGTGAGAGGTATGAAACAAATTTCTCTCAAAGAGTTAATTATCTTTTAACATAAAAAACCACTAACATTAAATTTCCTTTTATCAGTGATCATTGGATGTTAAGGATTTTTTTCCCAAGGGAGAAAGCTCTTTATTGGATATGCTCTGTTCATGGTGATGTGCGGGAAAGTTTTATGAATATATTGGAAAAGTAAGTTTCAATTTCTCAATAGTTTTATATATTATAATGAATTTTAAATTTACCCCATTCATATTATTTTCTAATAGTGCATGGGTCTACATTCGAAAAAACACAAAGAAACGAAATGCAAAGACAAATATGTAAATGCGAAGGTAAATTTCCATTTATAATTTGTACTCTTTGATTTATTACAAAAAAATAATATATTGAATTTACACTCATTCAAAACAGAATTTTCATGAACAACAAGGCCTCATCGAATGCAAATATTATATGTTAAGATTTATGTATGAAATAATAACAACTGGGACAGTTGTGAATTTTTACCTAGTACGATTTCCTTTTAAACTTTGCCATAATATTTCAATTTGATTTATTCATTATACACGTTAACTATCTTCTTTTTCATTTGTAGCTTTTTGATGACCCACAACCCTATACTACTGAAGACATCAAACACGTACAAGTGGACTGGTCAAATTATTTTACAGGTTTGATTGAATTTTAGTTGTTTGTAATGTAAAATGTAATTTTGAATATTGTCGTTTTAATTGTGTATTTGGTAGTTTTTTAGGTTTGATTTAGTTTTTTTTGAAGTTGACAGTGTAAGTTTTGAATGTTATATTAGTGAATGTTTAATTTTTCTCTACTTTTTGTTTTGGTCTACATTTGATGGTTCTTCTGGTATGGATTTGGGTCTGTGGGGGCGGGGTTCCAAGGGTGTGGGGGTGTGTTCAATGGGGTTGGGGGGTGTCCAGCGGTCTGGGAGGGTTGTCCGGTGGGGTGGAGGGACAATCCTGGGGGGTGGCAGGGATGTCCAGGGGTGTAGGAAGCCGGTCCAGGGGTGTGGGAGTGATGTCCAGGGGTGGGGGGGGGGTTGTCCAGGGGTGTTTGGGGCTATCCATGGGTGTGGTGGGGGCTGTCAAGTGGGGTGAGGGGGTGAGGAGGTACTGTTCAGGTGGGTGGGGGTTGTCGAGGGGTGTTTGGGGGTGTCCGAGGGTCAGGGGGCAGACCAGGAGTGTGGTGGGGGCTCCAATGGGGTGGGGGAGGGTTGTCCAAGGGGTATACATGAGGGTGGGAGCTCCAATGGGGTGGGGGAGGGTTGTCCAGGGGGTATACATGAGGGTGAGGGCTCCAACGGGGCGGGGGAGGGCTGTCCATGGGGTATAAATGAGGGTGGATGATGTCTAGTGGGTAAGTTTTATATGTTATCTATGTAAATACTTAATTTTGATGTACTTCTGTTTTTGTGGTACGATATCTTGATTTGTTTTCTGGTTGATTCTGGTAGAGAGAAGATCACTACATTCTGTTTAAAAAAAATTGAGTTTATCACGTCGGTTATTTAATAACCGACGTGATAAAATGTCTGGAAAATAGTTTATCACATCGGTTATTTAATAACCGACGTGATAAAAGGTCTGTAGAATGGTTTATCACATCGGTTATTTAATAACCGACATGATAAATGGCCTGGAGAATGGTTTATCACTACGGTTATTTAATAACGGATGTGATAAAGGGCCTGGAGAATGGTTTATCACGTCGGTTATTGAATAACCGACGTGATAAACCGCATCTCTCCGGTTTATCACGACGGTTATATAATAACCTATGTGATAAACCCCCCTCCCACATTTTTTCACGTCGGTTTTATATGAACCGACGTGATAAAGCACGCTCAGCCCAATTTATCACGTCGGTTCTTATAGAACCGACGTGATAAACCGCCCTCACCCCAGTTTATCACGTCGGTTCTATATTAACCGACGTGATAAACCCTCTTGCCCCTGTTTATCACGTCGGTTGTTGAAGAACCGACGTGATAAACCATTGTCTAGGTCGTTTATCATGTCGGTTATTCAATAACCGACATGATAAACCATTCTCCAGGACCTTTATCACGTCGGTTCTAAAATAACCGACGTGATAAACCATTATACATGCCCTTTATCATGTCGGTTCTAATATAACCGACGTGATAAACATTGCGATTTTATGTTTTCGACGTCGGTTTTTAAATAACCGACGTCAAAAACCTTATTTATAACGTCGCACGTATTAACGTCGGCTAGAAACCGACGTAAAAATTTAAAAATAACCGACGTAAAAAACGTTTTCTACACTAGTGCATACAGAAATTATCTGAACAATCCAATTTTGGGTTCCCCTTATTAGATTTATTTATAACATTCACATCTTATTATTAATATATTTTGTGAATTTATTTATTTATTGGTAAATAAATGAATATATTTCAAACCTAAAAGGATGGATAAAAGATTAAAATTTATTCATGCTAATCGTGTGAAAAATGATTATAAATATGGAATTAATGAGTTTATCATGTTTGAAATACAAATGGTATAGGGCACTTCTCAAATAATTTTTCATGGTTAATATTTTTTATTCAATATAAAATTGTCTACAATAGTATAAAGAATATTTTATTTTTTATGGAATAAATTATAGCTTTAGATTTAGGACTAAACATGTGTAGAAACTGAACTTGCACACCGATTGGGATAATACTGTAGTTTATATATCATTTGATATAAACACTAGTGTAAATTATGTTGGAGATCGTATGTATTTATTAAAAATGGAATTTAATGATTAACTTCTTGAATGTCCCATGTTTTATGAAAACTAGTAATCTACCTATGAATTCACATAGCACTATAAAATATTTCTTATATTCAATAATAGAATACCATTTTTTAAACATAATAATTCATATTAATATTGAATGTATTTAAAACAAAAATTATCACTACTTATTAATTGGATAGAAGTCAGGGAATATTTTTAGAATCATAGACATTGTAGAAAACATTTAGTGGAATTAATAGTAGAATATAATGATATTATATTAATCAAGAGATGAAAAACCATCATTAGTTGAGAAGTTAAATGATTCATATGAAAATATTTATAGGTTTGTGGTGAATAAATAAATGTCGATATAAAATGGAAGTAGTAACTGATAGATCCTTATGGAAAATAGACTTCACAACAATCAACATGTGTTATATAAATATAGTCATAATGAAAAAAAGAAAAGGAGATAGTGTGAGGACATGCTAAAAATAGAGAGAGAAATACTAACCTATTAAACATATATCACCCCTTCATTTAGATATTTTTTGTATTTCTTGTTATCTCAAATAATTAAATTAAACCAAATAAATAAATATTCAAACATTGACAATGGATGTTTTATATTATGAGGTAGGGCACGAGGGAGATATAATATTATCTAGTGAATTGCTAAGATCTCTCACCAGCTCTTCTTAGTATGCACCCCCTTCGCAAGAAATGAATTATGGAGAAACAGAAAAGAAAATAATTCAAACGCCAAACATATCCTACAATAGAGATACATGGTATTAATCATAATTGATGTAAAAAACTCAAATACAACAAATAAATTGTTGAACTAGAGTAACCATAATACATAAACAATATACTGATCACAAATTCTAAAACATTCCAACTAACAAGGAAGAAAATATACGAATAGGTGAGTACTTGTCGAGATAAATGGATGATCAATAGGAATAATTCTTGATAAGATGTGGAATTAAATGATTGAACTATGTTATGCATGATCAAGTGTTAAACTATGATGTCTAACATATATATATGTTTCTTTTTTTAAGAATCTATAAAACCAAAGAATATGGGTGGTTGGTTTGAAAATAGTGATCGAGTTTATACATGACCTAGAATATTCTTCATGTATTTGAACCTATACACTGTAATGTATTTTTATGTTTCATGTACATTAATATTGTGGAAATAAAAGCTGGGTAAATTGGAAGGTGTGAAGAGGATATAAAATACATATATAAAACAAAAAAACTATGATATAAAACTATTGAAATAAAATTTGGGTAAACTCAAATATATGTTACTGTGAGTAACCAAAAACAAACTATATTTCTTCTGATTCCAAAAATGAGTCCCCAGTTTGAAAATTAGATATACAATTAGTTTACACAAACATTAAGAAATATGAAACACATAACATGATGATTTTTCAATACTAGAAACCAATAATTCATTGTATTGAGTACCTTGGAATCTCCCATACCCATCTCTTGTGTATATTCTTGATCCCTCTTCATATTATCTCTCAACTCTTAAATGTATTTCTTTGATCTATTATAGGATTCCAAGTAATAAGAATGCTGGAAAAGAAGAGCTCGTCCAAATTTAGTGTACCTGTCTACAAATGAAAGTGGTATTTGATAATTGGATGGGATATGAAGTGAAAGAACTAATGAAGAAAGAATTTAAGGAAATTTCCTTAGCTCATAATTTTTAATGATTATTAACGTACTGAACACTCTATGATATATTCCACAACTGAAGATTGTATCATTTATTTGGGGAAATTTTAACATAATAAAAACTAATAAATGTGTTAATATGTAGTCACATAAAATGGAAAAAAGTAAATAACATAATATAAAAGAGGTTTCTTAATGATGTATAATGTTTTGGAGCACTAACATTAGGATCAAGGAATTTATATTACCTACACATTACCCATAAGACTCTAATTTTTGATCCACAACAATATGATCTACCCATTTGGTGTAATATTGTCCAGGAGGAGCAATTTCATACTCCATTGGTTTATATTCATTCTATATGTATGTTAGTTTTTGGAAGGAAACTATTTTGTTTTTGTGACACACCTTTTCTAGTAGTGTTTATAAAATATGCACAAGTAAAAATGTCATGAATCGCCTCATATTATTACCGATATAATAAAATAGATTCGATATATACTTTTCAAAGTGTTTGAAATCATGGTACAAGTCATAAAGAATAGAAATAATTAAACACATCAGATTAAAATACATCAGGGCTGAATTGAAATCACTTAAGATGATCTATTTTGAATAGACTAGATACAAATAATATCATCACCTTGAAATTCCATTATATCACCCATGAAAAATAATATTGAATACTAAATATTATGAATGTTCAAAATTTATGCCATAGCATAAAATAAAAAATAAAACTCTGAGGTAATAGAGATTTAAATTTCTTAAAGATTTTGTTTTAGATGATTGTGTTTGTAATAAAAAGATTATAATATATTTTAACTTTTAGTAGAAATTAAAAATTTTAACTCAGAGTATAATTGAAAAAATACATGTAATTCTAGGAAAAAATAGATTTATGACATGTAATGAAACTAGAAAACTGAAAAAAAAATATTAGTAGGAGAAAACATGTATTAGAAAATTAATCATTAATGAGGAAAGTAATCATTTTAGAATATTTTATATAATTTTAAAATGGAAGATTCATGTCAATAAAGAAAAAATATATTAATATAAAATAATTATAATTACATATATGTATAAATACCAAAATAAATAAATTAGATTAAGAATAATGTCCTAATTATTTTGTTTCCTCATAAATAATTGATCAGTCAAGATATAATTTAGTGTACACATGATTAATATGAAACAATATATTTATAACTAAATTGTTAATGTCAAAATATTAATGTAAGAATGAATAGAAAAATTTAAAAAATCAAAATTCTAATAAAATCATTATTATTTAGAAGAAAAATAATATAAAAAAAACTAACCTTCAACTGGTAGTATACATCACCCATTTTTGTTGACTCCTTGAACAATGAATCTACCATAAAAGAAGAAGTAACACTGATTAGTATATATCATATGAAAAGTGAAATATAAAGTGTTCAAAAGTAATAAAATGTAAAAATTTGAAAATATTATTACTGGAATTTGATAATGGAATTTGGAAGGTGGCCATATTTCACTACAATTGAGCAGAGAAGAAGTTTCTATCATCCTGGATATCGGAGAAACCAATGGACACTATTGGCATGAATATCATCATAATAAAATTAGAGTTGTAACTATATAACATAGAATTATAAATAAATCAATGTTATAGAAAAGAAACAACCATAGAACTGAAAGAAGCATCCTCTGAACAGATTGTGAAGAACAGTATAAGATGGAATGAAAATATTCCCAGGTATTTAGGGATTTGAAATGAACTAATTTCCATGTAAGAGAATCATTTTATGATGTAAAAGATAAATCAATCATAGTGAAAAAATTACCCTATAAAAAACAATATATAGTTAACAATATTTTTATAATAAAATGATTAAAATAAGTTTTGATATATCATAAAAATTATTATAATTAATTGAGTATAATGGGAAAATGAAGTGTCATTATTTGATAGACCAAATCTATAACATGGATAGAAACTGTAAAAAACATACGAAAACATGATAAGTTAGGCAGAATACATAAATTAGGTAGGATTTTATTAATGAGGAATGGAATCAGTTTAGGAAATTTGAAATCATTTTAAAAGAGCTGATGCATGTCATTACAATAAAAAATATATGAAAAAATAATTCTTAATTAGAAACATGCTGAAATACAAAAATACATTAATTATAATATGAATAATTACCTAAATACACTACGTTATAATAGACATTTCATTAGAAAAATAATTTGTTTGTGTATACATTGATAAAATAAAACAATATATTTATATCTAAATTACTAAAATAAAAAGATAAATGAAAAAAATGAGTAACTAAATTTAAAAAATAAAAACATTACTAGAATCATTATAGAACAAAAAAAAGAAAATTCATATAAAAACTACCCTTTATGTGGTGGCACACTTCACCCATTTTCATCCAATCTCTAAATAATAAATCCCCCATAGAAAAATACAAATTACATTGTTTAATATATAAAAAATAGAAAATGAAATAGTAAGTGGAGAATATTAAAAAGGTAGAATATAAGAAAATAATATTACTGATAAATGATCATTGAATGAGTACCCTATATAATATAGATCCCATTGAAAAATATTTACTGCTGGTTAGTACTACTGAGTAGGAAATAGTACATTTTCCTCCCAAATAACAGAGAAACCTATAGCCACAACATGTATATACAACATTATAATAAAATTAGGGCTACAATGATAGAACTCATAATTGGTATAAAATCAGAGTTACAATTTAATATCACCAATTTATGAAATGGAAAGAAACCACAAAACTTTTATGAAATCATGAATACTAGGAAAGAATACCTAAATCATAAATCATATCATTAATGAGGTCTAGAATCTATTTAGATGAACTAAAGTCAGTTTTAAAAAGATAATTCTCGTAATTGTATTAAAAAATATATGAAATTCAATGAATGATAATTATAAATATGTGAAAATACCAAAATACATAAATTAGAATATGAATAATTACTTAAATAATCTTCTTCTTAATGAACAAATCATGATTCAAATAATCAGTTTTTTATGCATGCATAATATGAAACAATATATTTATAAATAAATTTTTAAAATAAAAAATTAAATGGGCCAATGAATAACTAAATTTAAAAATTCCAAACATTAATAGAATCATTATTATAAAAAAGAAAATACATATGAAACAAAACTAACCTTAAGGTAGTGGTAAAAATCAACCAATTTCATCACATATCTGTATAATGGAGCCTACTTAGAAACAGGCATAATGGTGGTTAATATATATCAAATAAGAAAGTAAATAGTAAGTGGACAATATTAAAAAATTAGAATCTGGGAAAATAATATTAGTAAAAAATGATCATCGAATTGGTACTATGTATAATGGGGATCCCATAGAAACATGTTTACTATGGGTTATTAAAACATAGTAGGCAAGAGTATTATGTCTTCCCTAATAATGGAGAAACATAAGGCCACCATTGGAATACACAACATCATAATAAAGTTCGCGCTGCAACAATAGAACTTAGAATCAATATAAAATCAGAGTTACAAAGTAGGATGAGCTGAAATACCTATAAATGAAAAATATGAACATATATTGAATAATACTAGATTAAATAATAAATAAAATTAAATATACAATGATTTGGAAAGAACCTATCAGTGAGATGAACTATTGTAGCACATTGGTTGTTTATGATCTTTGAAGATGGAATGTGGTAAATAAATGTCTTTTGACCTAAGGAATTATATCCCTAACTGAAGAATCAGAAAATCAGATGGACTGTAATTCATTAGGTTAAATTTTTATCGATAGACTCAAATTAATAGGTTAATATTGAAGAAAATTCTTATATAGGAGATAGTGAGATGAAATTAATATATGTGTGATGTGTCTGGTAATGGGATGAATCTATGAAATGGGGAAATCCAAAGCCATCATCAATATCTGAGAAGGAAAAAATGTACCTTCAAATTATATTAGAGGTATTTGAGATGGTGAATTTAGTCATTAAGTAGTTTTGGGGAGTCCTCCATTTTGGTTGGCAGTGAAAAAAAACGTCTTGTGGGAGGTAGGATACTGTGGAGTCAAATGTAACTAGGAACTGAAGGGTAATGTAATGAATGTGTTGAGATAGATGAGTAGGTATTGTAGAGAGATAATGTAGATGTGGATCAATGAAGATAAGTTGGTTAAATATTTATCAACAATAATATGCTCGTGGGTTAGAGGGGACCTAGGGTAGAGGGGACAAAAATCGTCATCCTGAGGGTGAAGATTCAGAGGTGGAGCAGCTAGAGGCACATGAGCTGGAGGAATTAGAGTAGGAGGGGTAGTAGCTAGACCTGGAGGACGAGGTAGACTTTCTAGAGGAGTAGATGGATGTGTATAAGGATCCGAGTAGGAACCCTGGTATCAGAGATGAATATCGTGAGTGGGAGGGGGTAAATTGTAGCATTTTACAATGGAATGAAATAGTGTTGGGATTTTGTGCAAGGAGGAAGTGATAGATCTGTCGGATAAAACCTAACATTACAATAGATATAGATTTAAAAAGTTATCTTATGACACCATTTTATACCAGTTGTACAAAATACACTATAGTATTAGTTTTATTGATGTTATAAAATGTTAAATCTAGAAGTAAATTTTGAAAACCTTGTTTGAAAAATGACATCATATCCTAAATGAAATGATACCAAAAGAAAATTAATTTCTTTATCGAATATATAATACTAAATGAATTCTAAATTCAATTAGAATGATCCTTAAAAAATTCATTCTTTTACAAATGATTTCAGTTTTTTCATAAGGACCATGAATCCCCCATAATATTCCCTAAGAGTAGTGATGATTAATATAAGAAAGATGAATCAAGACTATTTAAATTGGTAAGGTAATTTCTTATCATTCCACAATTTAGAAGAATATATAGAGGTCAAGAAATTTCCAGAAAATTGAAATGGCATGAAGATATAATAATTAAAGACAGAAAAATATGTCATCTAAATAATATTCTCTATAAAATATAATAGATTATGAGTATCATGAATTTTGAAATGATCTAAGAAACTTTTGTCTTGCATTATATACATATAGAATAAATCCTTTTGGTGTAAATAGTATTACTCAAAGTACATGTTCATCCATGTTGATAAATTTTAACTTTCTTATATGGTTAAGAAGGAAGCATAACTTTATTATGTTATCCCTTCTTATATCTAGAGCAAAACATCCTGAAGATGATATTGATGTTAATATGGATATATTGATCAATGATCTAAAATTGATGTTGGATATATGTGTTACAATGTGTATTAATCATAAAACTGAAGAATAAAAATTGAGGGCCATGTTGTATGGGATGATAAATTTCATTCATTATTATTGAAATTGTAATGTTATACCATTAAATCAATGTTGGGGTGTCCCATTTGGGAAGAGTGCACACACTCGGTCTAGATAAAATTTTCTTTGAATACTGTGTTTTTAGGGAAATTTAAATTTTTATATCAATGACATAAATAGATATCCGATAAGATATCATTCGATGAAAATATAAAACAAGGTATATAACCATCTCCACTAACTTTAGGTCAACTATTTGATATAGTAAAAGATATTTCCATAGTTTTAGGTAAACCATTCTATAAAAAGATTAGGAAAAAAATTACGAAAAGAAATCTATTTTCTATAAATTTCTATAATGAAATTGTGTGTAAGTCAGAAAATTTCATGATTCTATTTTAATTAAAAAATATATCTTCTACTCTTATTGGAATATTATGAATATTTATGGAAAAAAAATATTCAATCAATTCTAGGTTAGGCATGATTGGAATGGGTATAAGGGAAGAGTGATCACTAGTGAAGGGTAAAGGGTGGAATTATTTTCCTCTAACATATTACACTCTATCCAGATTGGAAAATTTTCAATTATTGATTTCATTAATTGTGTAAAAATTCCATGTGGGTGTTTATGAAATATCAATAATTTTATGCCAATAACCAATTTGAAATTACAGGTACTAAAATAAAATGATATTCATGTTTTGATGCAAGATTTGATACTTGTTTCCTTAAATTTTAATATAGATAAAAAAGTATGAAACAAATTAACCAAACTCTTCTTCTTGTTAATATCCATCTACTTTAATGTTATAGACCCTGTGATGTTTTCAATCATGAAAATATAGGTTTCAGTCAAATTTTACGAAATAGATATTTTCTTCTAACCATCATAATTTAATATAATGGTGAACTTTGGGATTCACTTGGTTATGGAGTTTTAATTATGAGATCTTATCCATTATAGATGAATTTACCCAATTAAACAATATATCAATTTTTAAAAATTTTATTTTAAGAATCAATGTTATTTAAATGATGGAATTGAAAAATGAAATATTGCTGAAGAAGATGTGTAATTTGTTTCTGATTACTTATATAATGTTTATAGGCATAGTTTCCTAATGTCTCATCTTACTAGAGGCCTTATAGGCAAAGGGATTTCAAAAATATATGTAGTTAAAATTACCATCATTGAGTGGGATCAAGTGAACCAATTAATTTTACATTATAATAATATTTTGAATCCATTCATTGAACCCCACAAATCAATTCATTGAGAGTAAAATGAATCTTGGGATAAATAATGTGTATGAATTATAAATAATCAATTGTTTTTAGAATGATTATGAGATCATATTTATAAGGAGTTATCAGAAAATCCAAATTCAATTATCTAACGACTTCGATGGCTAGACATGGTAACATATGAAATTGTAATATCACACATTGGGTTTGTAATAAATGGTATTTCGTTCTATATAGAAGAACATGATGACTATCGTATGTTGAAAATAGTGGATTTACCCTTATGTTATATGTGATTCACAAATCTGGTTATAAGGATAGAAATAAAATTTATGAGAATATTTCATATTTCAGTATTATTGATCATAGATATGAGTTGGATTATATAAAATTTCAAGTACCTATTTTCCATTATAAATTTTTTGAAAACATAATTGAAATGACATTAGATAAAATGGGATTCGTAAAGGGGAGGTTTAGTATGGAAGGGGAAAAGGAAAACTCATCTATAATGGAATCAGAAGATGTGGGTTTTTTATGTGTTGTATCTAAAAAAGTTGTTTTACTATCCTGATAGAAACTAAAACAAATATAGAGTATGATCAAAATTCAACCAAGGATCACCTTTTTATTGGGAAATCATTATTAGATCATAGTGGTCCAATTGTAGAAAATTTATTGTACGTTATAGTGTACCATAAGAAGAGTATTTGGATTCTCAAGAGGGGATCAAAATACCTTCATCATTTAAAAATAGTTCAATAAGAATTATAAGGTCCTTTTTAATATAATATGATTTCCCTACAAAATTTTACATATTCTCTACTATGTTAACATAATCTATAATAAATTATTGAATGATCATGTAGAAAAATGAATTATGAACATGATGATATTACCAATCATGGGAAGATTATATGGATGCTACTGAAACTGCAATATGATTAGGGGATCAACTGAATGTTGATGAAAAAACAAGATTAGTACAAGAATAATAAAATGACCCCTCCATATTTGAGGTTATTCATTTCCCGCAACTATATAACATACATGGGTTAATAATTTTTTTTACTACACATTCTCATAAATGTAAATAAAAAACATCCAAAAAAATTATATTACTACAATTCTAATTGGTAATGTTGTATGTGATTTCTATCTATAAACACCCCTTCCCCACCATTTTCTGAGGTGTATAGTATATCATATCCCAGGAGACATGCAACAAAAAAAATATCATCTGTAATGTCAAATCATAGTGGAGATTAAGTTATCATTGTATCTTCTCACTTCATTTTCTTCCCCAACTGAATATATTGATATTGTAATGGTAAATGATCCTATTAAATCTTTCATAGCATGGACATATAATCATATAAAGATACATGAGGTTTGTCATGAAAAAAAATTCAAATGAAAACCCTATAAATGTTGACGAAAATAGGTCTAAAGTGATGTATGATTTTGATGATGGATGAAACGATGGGTAAATGAATTCTTGGATCAAGAGAATCTTGAGAATCATCCATGAAATAAAATGGACCATTTTGATGTACCTTATCCTCACTTGTTTCATTGGAAAATGTATTACCATTACAACTTCATATAGATACAACATTCAAACATTGAAATATGTCCTATATTCCATGTAATGAATATATATTTGAAACTTTTATTATAGATCTAGTGAGTCATGAGGGTATAAATGACCTTCTAAAGGTTTAATGTCTATGTGTCTTAATTATGAATACATACAAATGGTATATCTTCATAATATATATATCTGAAAAAATAAATGATATTTTCAAAAAAGTTTATAACTATTCATATTTTCTATAGGATTTTATATTACTAATTTATAATGGTAAAACCATTCCAACAATGATTCAGATCCATTAATTCATATATAATTTCTTCAAAATAAATGTTTCTCAAGAAGGAAGAATTGATAAGGAAAAAATATGTTTTAAATGATGTGTTTGAGAAATAAAATTAGAAATGGAAGACTCTTTGTCTTCCCTATAATGCAAGGGTAAGACTATATAGTCTAATCACATTAAATATATTTTTAATTTTTTAATTACTTATGTTTCATTATATATTCTCTTAAGAAGCACTATATGTTGATCTCAATCATTCTGGATACATAAAATATTTATTTATTTCACCCAATCCATGGATATCCATCAAACAGAATACACATGATGTGTTTTGTGAATTTTTAATGCACTAGAATATACATTTTATATATAATATTAGAATTTTTTAATTCAAATTGTGTTTTAACAATAATTTTGTTGTTATATGGTGATCAAAAAATATATTCTAATTCATGGAATGATCCTGGTGACTATATATAGGAAGCCTATGGATTGCATCAAATATAATCATATTATGTAATATAAGGAAATATTGAACTATTAGACCATATTTTCAGAACATTTAATGATTTTGGTCAATGTTTTTGTAGTATTGACGTAAAATAATGGAAAAATTTTGTATATTTTGTTTGAAAATTGATGACAGAGATCACAGCCCATGAAAATACAAGTATCCTCAAACAGGTAATTTTTTACGGTAATTACAATTTCATTAAAAATATTTATGTATATTTTATTTCTATATTTTCTTAGTAAAACCAGTATTTTTTATAACCTTCATACTCAATAAAAGAAGTAAATTTGTATTTAGATGAGAAGATGCATACATGGTGCGAAAATGTATTCTGATATCTAATTTTGGCAATTACCTTCTTTGTTTGTGTTTTAGTATTGGATATGACTACAGATATATATATGTAATGTGAAACATTATTATCTGAATGATTATATACTATTTTTTATCTATTTCTCAAACAGAATTATACTATTGGAAATCAACCTATTTTGAAATGAATGTTTATAATACATGTTGTGAAAATATAAAAAAATCATGTATTTGTGACTACACAATAATTATTTAGTTGATTTTATCATAATTTTATTAAATATTCAATTTCATTTCATTATCATTTTTATGATACTTATTATCATAAAAAAGTAAATCCTAAATTAAAAACACATGTCAGATGGTTAAAACTAATAAAATGAGCTTGAATTGTTTTCAATATTTTGGAAAACAATCCACAATTAATTTTTCAAATTTGTGAGTTAACAAAATGCAAAAATAACACATGTTGTGGTCAGTATGACTCAATGAACTTGTTTTAAATAAAAAATTTACATTTTTGTTTAAAACATACATCAAATAGAAAAAAATGATAAAATGATATTTTATTATTTTCATACATTATGAAAACAATCCATAATCTAATTTTATCATTTATGAATTGACATAATTTCAATCAAATGCCAGATGTGGTCCTTATGACTTGAAATATGTTTTTTCCTTGAAAATGTTCCATTTTACTTTAAAACAAACATAAAATAGTAAAAACCAATAAAATTTTATTCTATTGTTTTAAGAAATTATTAAACAAATACATAATTAGTTTTTAATGTGTATGAATTTAGTTCACAACATTCAGAGACAATATGTTCTCGATATGTCCCAAAGTATGTGTTCATCAATTGATATGCACCATTTATAGGTTGAAACACAAGTTGATATTTAAAAAATAAAATAAATTAGATCATAGTGTTTTCAAAAATTATGAAAATGTTAAATAATGCATATTTAATGTGTATTAATTTAATACATATCAATCTAAGGCACAATGTGACATGTATTGGTCAAATTGATGCGGTTGTATTTAAATTTGTCATTTTAGTAAAATAGAAAAGTGATATACTCAAACCAAGAAGAAACAATTTTTTATTTTAATAATTTATAAAAATTCTTCCATATTAATTTATGACATGTAAAAATCATTCATACCTTAATTTAGTACATAGTGTACTCAATAAGGCTTCAATTGTGTTGTTTCAGTTTAAAATTGTCATTTTATGCATTTTTTTATGTTTAGGTTTAGTATTTTCCAAAATAGTATTACTATCATAATAATGTTTTTCTTATATAGGTTGATTATTTTTCTCAACCTTTGGTGGTTATTTAAAATATCCCCTTCTCATGAGGTATTGGTATTTGAGGTTGTAACTTTGACAATGACAACAAGGAAATGGATCAAGAATTACTATAGCCATCTTAAAAAGGTAAATTATTACTCCATATTTGGTTAATTTTTTCAACATTTATATACAATGTTTAAGTTAATTTCCTCTCATTTTATGTTAATTACTTAGTTTCTATCATTGATAATTTTGAAAATTGTGTTTTATTTCAACTATATGCAAAAATCGAAAAAGAGAAAACATGCTCCCTTTTGGGGGCCATTTCAGGAAGCCTGGGGTTTCCAATTCCATCCAAATGGAACATGTTCTCTCTCTTTTATCTTATTGTATAAGGATGAAAGAAAAACAACCAATACATACTCAATCATCTTCACCTCAATCTGATACACAGTACTTATTGGTGTGACTTGAAGATTATGTTTTTAGTTTATAATTTACATATTAATTTAAAAAACACAACACATACTAGAAATTGAAAAAAATGTAATATTGTTTTTTATAATTTAATAAAAGTATCCAAATGACATTTTATATATATGGGAATTAGTTATATAATAATCGGACAAATGGTGTGACTGGTATGACTCCAAGTGTGGCTTTTAATTATAAAATGGCCATTTTTATTATTAAAAAAGAAATGTGGCATAATCACAACAGAGGAAAAACATTCTGAATTTTTTAATACATTAAAATAACTCCATATAAAACTTTTGATATATATGAATCATCTGCCCCACAATCCAATATACTGTGTGACAGGACTGAATCCAACTGTGTCTTTTTTATTTCCAATTAACATTAATTTCAGTATAATAGAGAATACACATACCCCACACTGAGAAAACTAATTTTTATTAGTTTCATAAATTAGTTAAATTATCTGTATGTAATTGGTGATGTGTAGGAATCATCCACACCATAATATGGTAGATGGTGTTCCTAGTATGACTCTAACTATGACTTATTATTTAAAATCGATATAAATTTTATGAAAAATGGAATGTGAGATACTCTAACTCAAAAAACACATTCATATTTTTTTATAATATAGTACAATGATTTATATGTCACATTGGATTTTTAGGAATCTATATCACCTCAATCTAATACATACTCTACCCGGTATAACTCAAAGTATTTTCTAACAGTTTAAAATTTACAATTTAGTATTAAAAGTGTGTAACATACTAAAAACAATGAAAACAACATAATATTGTCTTGATATATATAAGTAAAATGAATCAGTAGTCTTTTTTTATTTGTGAGAAAAAGTTTCCTTTCAAATTAATTTACAATGTGATCGGTATGTCTCAAATTTCTTGTTTCTAATTTAAAATTAAAATTTACTAAAAAAATTTATATACTCAAAACTAATCAAATTCATTGTGGGTATTTAGTACTTTAAGAAAATTAAAAATATGAAAAATTTTACTTTCTAAATTATACTGAACTTAATATGAAGCATATCTTGACTGGTATGACTCCATGTGTGTTTAAATTTAATATTAACATTAATTTTAGAAAATAATGAAAATTTTCAGACTCAGAACTGACATAATATATTCATATTGTTTTGAAAATTTATGAAAATGATACATAAGTCCTTCTTTACATGTATTAATCATCCTAACAATAATATGCTTCATTTTATGATAGTTATGACTCCAATTGAGTATCATTATTTTAAAGTGATATTAATTTCAGTAGAAAATAATATTTACATACCCAAAACCATGAATATCATTCAAATTGTTTTGATACTTAATTAAAATGATATATATGTAAACATCGATTTTTAGAAATTAGACACACATTAATCTGATTCACGATATTCCCATCATGAATGAAAGTGTATCTTTTTATTTAAAATGTCTATTAATTTTACAAAAAAGACCAGTGACATTTCAAAAATTAATAAATTTCAATCATATTTTTTTATACATTCATAAAACGATCCATAAATCATTTTTTGATGTCTATGAATCATTCACACCTCAATTTGATACACAATATGTACATTATAACAAAAAGTATCTATTATAAATAAATAATTGATAGTTTAGTTTCAAAAAGTGTTTCACTCACTAAAAATTGAAAAAAATACATTAATATTGAATATTTAATTTATTAAAATTATTCATAAATCTTTTTTTTCATGTAGTAATTAGTCTTATGTAAAATTGACACCAGATGTAACTAGTCTAACTCAAAGTGTATGTTTCTAGTTAAAAATTATATTTTATAAAGACATGTAATACTCAAAACTAATCAAACACATTTGGATTGTTTTTATAATTTATGAAATCGAACCATATGTAATTTGTGATATAATAGAATTATCTTCACCTTAGTATGATGCACGAAGTGAAATGTATGACTCCAACAATGTCTTTTGAGTTAAAATTGTCATTAATTTTAGTAAAAAACTCTTTTGAAATACTCAAATCCATGAAATTGCATTGATATTATTTTAATAGAATATTAAAATGGTTCATAATTCATTTTTTATATATTGGAATTAGCAGCCCCTCATTATGATTCGTGATGTTATTATTATGACTCAAAATATTTTTTTATTTTAAATTGATATTAATTTTAGTAAAAAAGAAAAACCACATACAAAAAACCAAGAAAAAACATTTATATCGATTTTATACTACAGTAAAATGATCAATAGGTCATTTTTGACATGTAGGTATTAGACTGCCCCAATACGATACAGGGTGTGTCTGGTATGGCTCAAAGTGTTTCTTTTTTTTAGACATTTATTTTAGTAAAAATACAAGTGACAAACTTATAATTGTTCAAAAAAATCATATTTTTTGATACATTAGTAAAATTTTAATTAATTCATTTACGATGTGTAGGAATCATACAAACTTCAATATGACACATGGTGTGATCATTGTAAGTCAAATATGTAGTTATCAGTTTAATATTTACAATTCTCATCAAAAAGAGTGTCACTCATTAAAAATAAATAAAATTTTATTATGTTATCATTATAATTAAGTATAATGTTTCAGAAGTCATTTTTGGAATGTTGGAATTTTCCTCATGTAAAACTGTCACACAATGTGACTGGTGTGACTCAATGTTTGTGTTACCTATTTAAATTGAAATTTTAGAAAAAAACACAACATTATACTCAAAACTGATCAAAATCATTCAAATTATTATTATTATTTTGGGAAATGATTCATAATTCATTTTTTATTTCTTAGAATTACACTCACGTCAATCTAACACATTGTGGGACAAGTATGAATCTATATGATCCATTAAATTTTAAATTTAATTTAATTTTTTTTAAAAAAAAATACAACTTTCTTATTAAAAACTTATAAAACAGATTCATTTTTTTTTATACATTGGAAAAATTTTCCATAAAAATTTTGATGTGTAAGAATTATATATACGTAAATCAGACACATGTTGTGACTAGTGTGACCCCATGTGTGTGTTTTAATTTAAAATTAAAATTAGTTTTAGTAAAAAATAGAACGGACATACTAAAAATGATGAAATAATACTCATATTGTTTAGATAAGTTATAATAATGATACATATTTCATTTTGGACTTATATAAAATAACCTCACCTTGATCTGATGCAAGGTTTGACTGATATGACTCCATGTCTATATTCATATTTAAATTAGACATTAATTTTAGTATAAATGATAAACGACATACTCAACAACAGTATAAAACATTTGGATTATTTTATTACATTATGAAAACAATCCATATCTAATTATTTGAATGTACGAATAATCCCCACTCCAATCTGATGCACTGTATGACCGGTATGACTACCGGCGTTTTATATTTAAAATATACATAAATTTTATTAAAAAATTGATATTGATATAGACA
This sequence comes from Viscum album, assembly GCA_963277665.1. Taxonomy (NCBI): domain Eukaryota; kingdom Viridiplantae; phylum Streptophyta; class Magnoliopsida; order Santalales; family Viscaceae; genus Viscum; species Viscum album. The sequence goes on from OY728148.1 coordinate 49,532,986, forward strand.
AACCCAATAAATCTCATTCGAATTGTATTGATTCATCAGTACAATTATCTATAAGTAATTTTTGAAATAAATGATTCATCTACCCCTAAATCTAATTCAATAAATGTTTGTTATGAATCAATGTGGCCATAATCAATTTCAAATTGAAATTTTAGTTTAAAATGTTTGTCACTCAATGAAAAACATGAACCATTTAAATGATTTTCATGATAATTTTGGAAAAAAGTTTGATGTGCATGAATTATTCTCACATGAGAATGAAAAATTATGTGACCAACATGAATCAAAGTGTGTGTTTCTAGTTTAAAATGACATTTTATTAAAAAAAAGTGTCATACTCATCATGTTATATGATATTTATTAATTAACTTCCATATAATTTTTATTTTATATTTATTTAGTATGTTTTCATAATGATAATTAATGTATATGAAAAATAAATATTGTGATATGACAATATCAACCACAACTCAATATAATACATGGTGTTCCTAAGATGACACAAATTATATGATTTGTATTGTAAAATTTACACCTTTTTTTTAATTTATTTCTTTATATGATTACTAAAAAAATAATTTCATTTTTATTCATCTAAATTTTTTTCCCTCGGTCTGGGTTGGTTTGTTCGGAGATAACGTGATTGGGGGTCAGGGCCAAAGATAAAGGAACACCGATTATTTTCAACGTATGTAATTATTTTTAACTACAAATGTAATTTTTAAAACCAATGTTTGAAATGTATCTAATATGTATTTTTTCTTGTATTTGTGTTATAAATTTTATTTCAGTTATATTCTTTATTTGATGAACAAATTCACTATTTTTTGTTGTTTTCCTTACTGTTTTTTCTTCTATACTGTTCTATAAATTTAATAGTACACTGATTATTCCCATTTATCAATGATATTGAATGTGATGATGATGGTATCCTTTATCATTACTTTTGAAAGAACTAATAATATTAACAATTATTTCCACAATTGAATGTGATGATAATGTGGCCCTTTATTATTGCTAAATACATGATAATAAAGGGTCCATTGATGATCACATTTTTATTTTCTCATTAGGGGAAAATTTATCCATACTTTTTTAAACTAAAAACTACCCCCATTATTAGTTATTTGAGAAACACCGATAATTGATCCTTTATCAGTGCTTACTAAAGGCAATGATAATGTGATCCTTTATCAGTGATTTTCTGGCACTGATAAAGGCATGGTGCTTTTAATCACACTCTAATAGTTATCTATTTATTTTCAATGGAAATGGAAACATTTAGCCATGTTAAATGAATGTTTTAATTAGTGTTTGTAGCTACTCTATGGTGTTCATGTATAGATATTTCAATCCTTATTCTCTTGTGTGAGGATGAATTTTCATGTTGGGTCCATACATTATACATATTCAAGATTTGAATCCTTGTTTGTCAAGAAGGATCGATATAATGGATATTGGGGAAGGAAATATGTGTTTATAATGAAAATTGAGATATATTTTAAGACCAAAACATTGGTTCTCCATATAATAGAGCATATATATATTTTAATTTTTGATTTTGAACCGAATGTAAGCCTTTGTATATCACATTAGTATGAGACATTAATTTATCTAAATTAAAATCATATAAAATTAGGATTAGGATATATAAATTAAAAAATATTCTATTTTGATCAGTGGCATTATTTTTGATGTATGATATGACTTATGCTTGAATTGGCATTGAACATGTGTGGGTTTTTTCACTTAGTTTAAGGAGAATCTGATAAAGCATCACTGGAGAGATTTGATATTGATTCTATAATATCTCAAATGTTTGTAAGTTATAGCTTTATGTTTTGGATCAAATGGTCTATTTAATATTATTATCATGTGAACATTGTTGAAGATATGCATACATGAAATAATTTAATATATATATTTTTTACTATCAGGGGAACAATAATAAGTTTTATGGTTAGCTTATAGCAGGATATTAAGTTATCCAAATTAAATGTAGAGTATGTGTTATACAAGTACATTTTCAAGGAATTTATCTTGATGATGTATATTTTTTGAGAATGAAAAATTATTCATTAAAGTGAATTTTTATTCTGTAATACATAGAGCACACATCAGTTAGATAAGAATCCAATATTTCACTCATTAAAAAATAAGATTGAGTTGAAGTATTATTTCATATATAGTATTTTATATGATGAATTATTAGAGAGACCAATGATTTTTTGTTGTAAAAAATCTAGATGACAAGATTAATAAAGACTATGTATGTGAATATTTTATTCAGCACTGTGCCTCAATAGGAATTGGCTGACTAGAAGGTGGAATCGAAACATTGATGATTGTATTGGGAGTCGAAATGATTAGTTCTTTTCCACAGTATGAGTGGTGTCCTTGAATCGTTCAATGTATAATTCAGGGTATCGATTTTTATGAAATATAAATAATCATTCATGTTAGAATTATTTTCATCTATAAGGATTAAATCTAGAATCCTTATTTTATACCTGGGGGAATCCATGAGGTAGTTGAGGCACAAAAAGGATATATGGTATAGGAAGATACTTTCTAGACCTTTGTTAAAAAGTAGTCATGCATTATGTTTGGACTCTGGATGTTATGGCTCGCATGGAGTTCAATCTATTTGTTGTTATGTAGGATCACATTTTTTCTAGGATTGAGTAATTGGATATTTCAATAAATTAATCAGTAAATCAGCAAGGGGTTTTGTGAGAATTTAATTTGCATTCTGTGGAAGTAAAGAGTTGTGGTAAATTAAAATATATGAAATCACAGGTGACGAATACCAATTATCATTCCCTAGTAAATCTCTAATTATGGTATATTTTAATGATCGAATGGTACCCATAATAATGGTGGTGGGAAAAGTTGTACTTCTGTGTGTGTATGTAAAAGGTGTGAACAGAAATGGGTATATATGTAAATAGTGTAGACCTTTATAATATTCATTAATTATTCAATGAAATTATATGAATAAGTATTATACTACAATGGATATAGGATTCATGTTAATACTGCATGAAATTTATTATTATCTTTATTTGTTTAATTTTTTTGGGTTTTTTTCTTAATTCTGAATGTTAAATATTTTTTTGACTATGTGAGGGTGATCTGGTGTGGTGACATAGTTTTATTTTGTCTAGTATATTATATTACAACAATTTTGTCTAAAATTATTATTATAGATGTTTTGTATAATTTAACCATTCTTAATGATTATAGTGGTCCATATTTTTTGGTCACTAGTTCTGTATCCCAAAAGTATCCAAATGATGCCCCTACATACTCTATCTCATCATTATAGTCACAAATTTTAAATGATCTACTCTTATTATTGATAAGGCCAATGGGTAATATTATACAAGAGAGTAAACTATAATAGTGCACCACTAGAAAATATACACTTATGTTATCTTGAGTAATTATGTTTTTATGCCTTTATACACCATAAATATATTATGAAATATTATATTTCCTCATAGGAATCCATGAATTGTTAGCTCAAAAATATTAGGAAGGGTAAAAAAAACTATAATAATCCATTTATTTTAAGCTTGACTATATATTTTACTGAAAATTTCCATGATGAAAAAAACAAGTACCAACAAATATCTTTTAGATATCCTTATCCCTTATTAATACTTTAGTAAATTATTGAAATATTAAAGGTATGACATTAAAATAAATATTTTTACCCAAATCTTTGAAGTCTCGTGTTTAGGAAAAGTTTGAATTCTCAAGATAATTTATACATTCTATTTTGTGGATAGTATAAATATTAAACTATGTCTCATAAAATAATTATATACATAGAACAGTTAAATGTATTGTTCTTATATAGAATTTACGGCCCAGTATATGTCTCTAGAAACTACTAAAAAACATGTCATTAATGGTTCCTAAAATGAAAATTCTTTGTTGAAAAAAATCATTGAATATTGAAGAACAATTAAATTTCGTTGAAATTTATTTTCAATTTAAATATAGAAGATAAAGGATTACTTTATCATTACCTTTAGTATCTTTCATAATGGGTAATACTACTCTAAATTTCTTAAATTTACAGTACAGTATAGTAGTGGAAACAGTTGCCAAAAATATCTAAAAACATATATTTTAAATGAAATAAAATTTAAAACACAAATAATTGATTAGGAACAATATTATAGAAAATTCATGCTTCAATCATACAATTATATAAATAAATATTTTCACAGGAATTAAAAAATATCAATGTTCCTTTGACTTTGGCCCCGACCCTAACTCATGCAATTACCGAACAACCACCCTACTAAGAGAAAGACAATAAACCTTTATAAGGAAAAAATTATTATGTTATTAACACTATAATGAAATAAATTGAAAAGAAATTATTAATTTCAATCTAATCATTGTTTTATACCAGAACATTTTGTATCAGATTGAGTTGCGGTTGATTTTTTATTGTCATGACATTTCTTGTTCATCTTTAAGAAAAACCTCTATTAAAATTAACTTAACCAGTATAACATAAAAATAATAAAAAAATTAAATAAGATATAAAATATATAAGTATTAGAAAGAAACATGATCTCATTTTCCCAATTTTGGAGATGTGATGGGCATTTTAAAATAAAATGGCACTTATATATTGAGAGCATGCAATTCAAGACATACTGATGAAATCATGTCTCAGATTAATGTTTGGTTAATTTCAATATGTGTCAAATGACTTATGGATCATTTTTTAAATTATTAAAAAGTAATAAAAATTATTTTTATTAGTTGTCAGTATGAAACATGTATTTTTTACTAAAATAAAATTTAAAACTATTAATACAAACATTGAGTTATACCAGTCATGTCATGTGTCACTTATATATGATACTTGTTCTTATACATCACAAATGACTTATCAATCATTTTCCAAAACATCATGTAAAACTAATTTTGTTTTCTTGGTTTTCAGAGAGAGAAAATTTTTGAACTAATATGTCAATTTTCAATTAATTGTAGACAGTTTTAATAGAACTAAGAATACCATGTGTCATATTTAGAAGAATTTGATTACTACTCATCAAAAATTTCATATGGATTATTGTACTATTTTTTCAATTTAATTAGACTTTTTCCCAATTTTGTTTAAGTCACTTTTCATTTTTACTAAAATTAATTCCAATTTTAAATAAAAAGACACACATTGAATCATGTTTGTCACCCTGGGAATGAGTTTGAGGAGCGCTTAATTCAAACCCATCACCAATTAATTAAGGATTTTTTTCTTAAGGATAATAGTAATATAAAAATTTTACTCAGTTTTGAGTATGTCACTAGTCTTTTTTACTAAGGTTTATTTTTTTAACTAGAACCAAACACATTGAGTTATACCAGTCACATAATGTGCTATTTTGATGTGAGATTAATTCTAAAATGAGTTAAATTACATAAGAACTTTTTTCCTAATTTTTCAGAACAATCTGAGTGTGTTTTCTCATATATTAGTGACTGGTATACTACTTGACTAAATTGTAATTTTAAAACTGATAACATACACCTTGAGTTATATCATTGACACTCTACATCGGATTAAGGGAAGTCTAATTCCTAAACAATGAAAATGACATATGGATTGTTATCCTTAAGTATCAACATAATCATACTTTTTTTTTCTAATTTTGGAGAATGTCTCTTTTCTGTTTTATTAAAATTATTGTGAATTTTAAAAAGAGATACACACATAGAGTTATACCAGGAACACCATGTGTTGGTTTGTTTTGTAAATAATTCATATACACAACAAATCACTTATGGATCGTATTAATATTATATCAAAATAATCTAAATTTATTTATCATCATTCAGTGTGTCACATTTATTTTTACATAATTTAATTTCAACACTAAATAGAAAAGACACCCTAGGAGTTATAATGATCACATCTTGAATCATATCAAGATTATAATTATTTATACTATTCACAAGTGAAATATGTATCATTTTACTAATATATTAAATCAATATAAATATGTTTTTTCAGTTTTCTAATAATTTTCATTTCTTTGATAGTAAAAGTAATGTCAATTATAAATAGAAAGACACACTTATAGTCATATCAGTCACACCGTATTTCAAATTAAGGGGAATACATCAACTCAAGTACATCCTAATCATAGAAGTGTTATAAATATCCATAACTAAAAAAGTGATAGTGAGTAAAATATTCGTAATACTAAGACCAAAAGAAATTTATAACACCATTATAAAATAAAGTAATGAAATTTGAAGATTTATTTATGTGTGTATTTATTTACATTAGATAGAGGTATTTATATGGATTTTATTTTGACCATTATAAAATAAAACCCTTAGTATTTTAAATTTAATGATTATAGAAAATTATAGGAATCATTGGTAAATAATATATAAAAAGAAATTTTACATTGATGATGCCTTAGTGATTGTACAATATTAAATTTTCTTCAAGAAAAATTAGAAAAACAAATTTTGAAATAAATTTTTTTTTCATGATAAAAAATTCATTTTGGAAAATGATAAATCATGGAAACTTATTATAAGTAGTACATAAGTGAATACACCATCAAATTTTAGAGTACCAAAGTTATTTTTAGTCATAATTAGAAATGAAATAATAAGGAATGTAGGTAGAATACAAAGATAAAATGGAAAGAAATCAATCATTATGATTTCAAAAAAAATTAGTTTATATAATCATCACTTTGGGATAAGAATTTATAATTTTTTCTTTTAGACATTCATAGCTATCCGTTAATTTTTATTTTAAGATAAATTGAAATAATATCTATAAAATAATTTTTTATTAACAATTTATAAATAAAAACGTAATATATGAAGTAATAAACATTGTATTATGATATAAATGAAATATATTTAACATTAAATTTTATATAATTACAAATACTGACATCATAAATATTATTCCATTTTTTAAAAATAATAATTTCAATCTTATCAAAATTTTATTATAATTTGGTTTTAGAAAAAAATATAAATTTGTATTTATTTTATAATTTTTTAAAAATTTATCCAACCTTAGGCTACATGCGGACACCTCAACCACATGGAGTACCCTTAATGGATCAACCCTAGTGGGAGTCACTGACCCAAAAAATATTAATTGGTGGTGACGCTTCTAAGAAGAACATATGTTCTGGAGAAATCTATTGGGACTCGTGTATAGGGCCCCTTTGTTTATGTAGTGATAGTAGGCCAATACCCACATAGAGATCCTTTGTAAGGATATAGTTTGTGTGGTAGTGTTATCAGGGTGAAGTAGATGCATCATGATTTATAAGGAGTGACTATAAATCGAGCAGTTTTTATAAGGGATGAAAAGAGATATGATCTCATCCATCCGACGGTAATTGGACTCATCTCATATATTAGCTCCATTTCCATTCAATATACTGATTTGATGCTCTATTGACCCATAAATCGATGGAAAATATCATTATCCTCAGTTGGACCTGATTTGGACTACATGATCACTTTCTATGGTCATCTTCAACCCCGAGACGATCAACATGAACCTTTGACGCAACCCTGCATCTTATTCTTCATTGATGTCACCATTATCCTCACAAACTATGGACAATTCACATAAATGAGTAATGAATAAATTAATCAAATATTAAGTTATAATATTAAAATAAATACTAATCCATACCATTAATGAATTTTGGATATCACACAGTGATGTTTTGATCCAAATTGAAACACCAAGAATGAACTGAAATTACCGACACAGTATATCCTAAAATTAAAATGGAATTGTCATATAAAATATTAATATATATAATACTAAAAATTAGATTTTATGGCATTGTAGAATCCTATTTTATTCATTTTGTTCGATGTTTTCACAATGATATGTTTAAAAGACATATATTTATATTGTTTAAAAAAATGATAATTTCAGTTGGAATTTCATTGGGACGCACAAGAAAATATATTGGAATCAAAATCCATCATTTAAAACCCATTAATGTGTTGATATAAAATAAGCAGTCTAAATAGAATACAATATGAGAATTTTTTCCTTAAAAGAAAAAGGAACCCTTATTATGATATCATAGATACCACTCTATCAATTTTTGGGGAACTAGTCACCCATTGGATTCTATTTCCATAATTTCAAATTAGATTTGGTAATGGGTTTATTATTTTTATTTTCAAATATTTCCATTCATTGAATTGTTATTTTTAAAGGAAACTTTATTTCAAATGTTTCTTGTATTATAAAAAAATATATTTATTTTTCTAATCAACATATTTGCATGATAATATTATTATGTAAATAAAATTTTGAATGAAATTATGTTTTTCAAATCAGCTTTTATTTGGGTTTATATTTTTAACCATTATAAAAAGGAATTAATTTTATAATAAATTAATATTTATTATTTCTAATAACTTTTCAAAAATTCTAATGTCTAAATTATGTCATAAAACATTGATAAAAATTTTCATGTTATTATTCAATTTTTAATTATAAAAATAAATATGATGTTACCAAAATCCATATATTTACATTTGAAATAAGAGAAAATAATTTGTTATGACCATAAGAGTAAACAAATGTTATTATTTTATATGGATTCATAATAAAAGGTATCATTTTTTATGTGTAAGTACATGTAATAACATAAATGTAAATCATATTATTAGATATGTCCATTTTATATACCTTGTGAAATTTAAGGCATACTGTAATTTTGTTTTAATAAAGTCTTTATTTTATGTACATATGCATTGAATGAATTATTCCTCAATAATAAATTATTATAAAAATGGTTTCTAGGAATTTAATACATGGAATATTAATATATAATTATTAATTATTCTTTCTTTAATATTCCATGTATTTATGAAATTACTGAAGGTGGGGGGATTATGTTGCTCCAGTATGGCTATAATTTTATGATGAAGGTGTGTGTGTATATATATATATATTTATATATTTGAATATATAATATTGTGTGTAAAAAAACATTCAGTTTTTTAAAGTAGAAAAACAAGTGATAGTGTATATATATAAGGAAATATTAGAAATGTTTTTATCAAACTATCACTTGAACATTTTAAATGTGATAGGGAATTGGGGAGTGGATGAATCACTCAGAAAGTGGGTAGGTCCAATATACCCTTCAATGGTTATGGTGGCCCAAATATTTTTCTTTTAAAGGCTTGATCATTGATTTCATAAAAATAACTTGATTATTTTTAATTCGATTTTTTATCATATGTAATTTCAATGTATTGTAGTATTTTCAAGGTATAAAAAATTATATATTATTTTCAGAAGGTATCTCTAAAATTATTTTAACATTTTTTATCTAATTTTTAATCAAAATAATCTCTCAAAATTTATTTTTATGGGAGATTTCATAAAATGTTGTTTAATAATTTTAATACTCTTTACAGGAAATATTTAATCTCATCCCTTATTTAAAATGTTTTCATCCATGTTTTAGAAATTCAAAGATGAAAAACATCCATTCTGGAGTTATCACATGAGAAAAATATTTATTCTATTTTGATTTCTTTGTTCAACTCTAATTAATTGTTAGGTGATTTTTAATTCTACAAAACCTAGACCAGAAAAATTCCTCCTATGTGTAAAGCACTTTGTACATCTCAGTTATCTTTTATAAGAAACTAATCAAAATGTTTTTATCACTGAATCATGAAGCACGGGTTTGGGGATTTACATAAAAACAACATATGTATTAGTTTCCTAAAGTGAAAATAATAATTTAAATTCTTTTGTATTCTTTTTAGAATGTCACATGTATTTTTTTAAAATTATTGATAATTTTAAATAATGAGACACATGTAAAGTCATACCAACCACAATGTGATTTTGATTGAGTTTTGGATGATTTATACAAATAAATAGTGTCTTATGAATCATTTTACTAATTTATAAAAAAATTCAAATGTGTTTTATCAATTTTGAGTATATCACTTGTATCTTTTTGTAAAATTAATGAAAATTTTAAAACAAAATACCACATTGATTCATACCACTAACACAACACATCAGATTGAGGTTCATCTAATTCATACATGTCACATATGAAATATTCATCTTCTTTGTAAAGTGTCATATCATTCCAAATACGTTTTACTGGATTCATGTATGTCACATTTGTTTTTTACTAGAATTTCATTTCAAACTAGAGCCAAACACTTTCGGTCATACCAATAACATCATGCAACATTTTTGGTTAGAATAATCTATACATGTGTAAAAATGACTTATGAATTGTATTCCTAAATTATTCATAAAATCATAACAAGTTTTCTTGGTTTTCGATGACTGAAAAACTTTTTGACCAAGATTGTAAATTTTAAACTTCAAATAGACACTTTGAATTATTATTACAATATTCCACATCATATTAATGAGATATTGATTCATACACATCAAAAAATGATTTATAGATTGTTTTACTAATGTTTCAAAATAATAAATATCTGTTTTATTAGTTTTGAGTCCATCTCCTATATTTTTTACTAAAATTATTCTCAATTATAAATAAAAAATACTCAATTGGAGTCATACCAGGATCATCGTGCAGGAGATTGTGGTTCGACTAATTCCTACAAATAAAAAATGACTTATTTATTGTTAAACTAATGTGTATGAACAATATGAAGTATTTTTATTAGTTTTGAGTATGTAATTAGTCTTGTTTAATGAAGGTGATGGCGGTTTTAATAAAAAATACATTCTTGGAGTTATATAAGAATCATCGTGCATCAGATTGGGGTTTATAAAATTCCCACAAGTCAAATATTAAATATATATTATTTTTCTAATGTATCAAGACATTCCATATTAATTTTCATGTTTACGGTATATCACATTCTTTTTTACTAAAATTATTTCAAATTTAATTTAAAAACACCCTCTGAGCCATTTTGGCAACACCATGTGTCAGATTGAGGTGGATATGATTCTTACATGTCATAAATGAAATTTTGATCAATTTATTAAGGTAAAAATAAAATAATGATTAAATTTCTTTATATTGACTATGTCACTTTATTTTTAACTAAAAGTAATGTAAATTTTAGATAAGCAGACACACTTGGAGTCATACCAGTCTCACCATGCATATGATTGAGCTGTGGTTTATTACCAAAAATTATACATGACATGTGAATAATTTCCATAATGTATAAAAACAATTAAATTTCATTTTATTATGTTTGATTCTATCTCTTTTTTTACTAAAATTCCACTCAAACTCAAAACACACACTTTGATTCATACGGGTCACATAGTGTGTCAGTTTGACCTGATTCTGATTTATACAAATCAAAAATGAATTATGAATTGTTTTCCTAATTTATTGAGACAATATATATATGTTTTATTTTCTTTATGTTGTTGACGTGATTTTTGAACTATAATTTTAATTTTAAAATGATAATGTACACATTGAAAAATATTGGGCACACCATGCATCATATTAAGTTGCAGCTAATTTCAACACGCCCCAAATGTCTTGTGGGTCATTTTGCTATTGTATAAGAACAATATAAATTATTTTTCCCAATTTTGAGTATATAAAATATCTTTTTTATCTAAAATTAATGTCAATTTTAAATATAATTGCAATTGGGGAGTCATACAGAGCACATCGTTTATCCAATTGAGGTGTGGATTATTCCTACATATTAAAAATAACTTATAAATCCTTTTCCTAAATTATAAAAAAAATAGGAATTTATATTCTGGTATTAGAGATTTACACCTCTCTTTTTTATTAAAACTAATCTCAATTTTAACTAAAATGACACAAACTGATTCATACTGGTAGAATTTTGTGGCAAATTGATGTTTTTTTACTGATACATGTCAAAAATTATATATAGATCATTTTCCTAATGTATCAAATAAATTTGTATGTGTTTTATAATTTTATTTTATGTCGCCGATATGTTTACTAAAATGTCATTTTAAAAATAAAACACACACTTTTAGTCATATTGGTCACATAAAGTGTCAATTTTAAATGAGATACTTTACAACATGTCATAAATTACTTCTGAATATTTTTCCTAAGTTATCAAGACAATCTAAGAAGTTTATCCCAGTTTTTAGTATGTCACTTTTTATTTTTTAAAAACATAAATCATAAACTAAAATCATAGAGTTTGTGTCATACCAATCACACTATGAATCCTATTAATTTTTGGTAAATTCTTGAATGAGAAAAATTAATTATGGATCACTGTTTTAAATTTTAAAATCAATCTAATCACGTTTTATTTGTTTTGGTGGTTGTTACATGTGTTTTAGAATAAAATGGTGAACTTCTATTGAAAATGTGTACTTCAGGTCATATACACCACATTGTGTCTCATATTTTTATAAGATCAATTCCTATATAATATATATGATGTATGAATGTTTTTCAAAATTTTGATAATAATGAATGATATTTTTAGGTTTTGACTATTTGATTTTTTATTAAAACTATAATGAATATTTTCAATATAAAATATTTATGTAGAGTCATACTGATAACATTGGGTGTTGGATCGACATGTCATTCATTAATATACATGAAAAATGAATTATGGATCATTTTCTATGAGTTTTGAAACAGTACATGTTTTTTCTCATTTTTTTACTATTTGACAAATGTTTTAAACTAAAATTACACTTTCCAATTGAAAATAATTAAATAGGGTCATACCAACCACTACCTATATAAGATTAAGGTAAGGTCAATTCCTTCAGGTAAAAAATGGCTTATGTTACCTTTCCCTAATGTTTTAAAACAAATCTAGAGATATTATGGATATTCCCAATGAATCTTGAGATATAAGCGGGCTCAACCCATAATATAGAGATCTATAATGTTGCCAAAAAGACATAAAAAATGTCGCTGAAACATATCATGAAAAAACCTCTTAATACATAAATAAACCCAGGAGAAAAACACATTCACATAACAAAATACCCTTTTGTAAAAATGACCTTTTTAAAATATAAATATAAAAAACACGCCCATTGTAATGAAATTGTATACCTAAAAAATAGCTATGAAAATATATAAGGGAATCATTAACATAAAACAGAATAATGAAAATGGGATAACCCGATCATACCATATATAAAAGAAAATCATTTTCAGAATTTTGTAATGATACGTTAAAAATATATTTTTATTGAGTGTCCCTTAATGATATCATATAATTTAAGTGAGAATTAATAGAACAAAGTAAGTATGTTTATACACTATAAATTTATACAATAAAACAAAATTTAACCAAAATTCATTACAAAATTATTCTTAGTACAACATAATTAAAAAGTATTCGATTAAGACAATGAATGGAAATTGGGTTAAGAATTATGTTTCCTCGGTTTATTCTTATTTAAAATGTGTTAAAAGCTCAAGTATAATGTTTTAAAGAGTGTTATTAATATATTAAATAACCAAATTAATATTCATTATTACATATATTATATTCTCATAATATATTTCAACCAATTTATAAGTAATATTTCGTTTATTTCCATTGTTTTAGGTGTCCTCTTTACATGGTTTTCATGCTCAGCTTATAATGGATTTCCTTGTTGAAATGAAGAGAAAACCCAGAAGTTTTATGGAATAGTTTTTATACGTTTCCAGAACATTAAATTATAGAATATTTCATTTTTCAGATATGATGATGATTCATTACATAAAATATTTATGATATTCATTTAGATCATTTTGGCAGTTCTTCAATAATCACAATCTAGATTTATTATATATTTCAATATTATGAATATATGATGGTTCTATAACATAAAATACAATATTTAATATAATTTAAAAGTTATTTAAAATTTAAAATATTTTTTGACCATCAATTATTTTGGTAATGAAAATTTAAAACACATCATCCATGATTTTGGTAAATCCAAACATCACGAATGATGTTTTTATTTTTATATAAAATGAAGAGGAGAAGAATTATGATGATGAATTTTTCTATAAACATTAAAATATTATAGTATATAAAAGATACTGGAGTATTCATGCATCTTAGATAAGTGGAGGAGATGTTAGTATAAGAAAAGAATAATAATTCTAAAGTAAATAGAATAAAAATAGAAGAGGGTTATTACCTCTTGAATTCTCTTTAATGAGAACCTCTTTATGGCCATTAGATTTGGCCTTTTGGTGATACTGGATAGTCCTAGATTTTCATAAGAGTCTTGGGAAGCATATTTGGGATTAAAATTGATAAATATTAAGTCTTGAGTGGTGTGAGGAAAATAGGGGGTGTAGGGTGGTACTTATGGTGCAGGAGAAGGTGTTTTCCATTATTCTAATCATTATTTTATTATTTTTCTCAATAAAGGAAATATTTTTTTTATTGTGATCAAAAATAGAAATTAGTTTATGTGAGGTAGAAACAAGAGTTCTTACCAAAACATAACATCATACATGACTCAATAATTCATGTATTTTGCTTGTTCCATAAATTATCAAATTTTATTATTCACTAAAAATTCATGTATTTCAAAAAAATCCTAAAAACTCACCCTAACCATTTTATGATTATAGAATTTAAAAATGAAGTCCATTTTTTGAATAAAAGTTTCTAAATATGATAAAACAATATTTTAAATCAAATCATAATTTATTCACAAAATTAAAAAATTTCAAACTATAACAAATTTTATAACACCTTGAAAATAAATCAAGGTCTCATAAAATTATTATATAACCATAAGAAAACAAATTAAAAATTTATGAATCTATTTTAGGAAAATATATTTTGTTTTGAATTATTAAATTATTTATAAAATTGTATGTAATTACTTATGACTCATAAAAATCGAACACTTAATTTACAATTTCCAAAACATTTATTTTCTAATTTCATGATATAAATATACCATGATTACACATCTATGATTCATAAATTCTATTTATATTCTCATATGTCATATTACTATTATATTGGCCAAATTACTATTCCTAATGGTTATGCTACTATTCATAAGGTCATATATGTATTCTATCAGTATAAATTCCTTAAATTCTATAATTATTAATTCATTCATTATTTATTTATAGTGAATTAAAATATTTATTTCCATAATTAAAACGAATTATTTTATAAGTAAAGGGGTTTTAACATTATCCATACCTTCAAGAAATTGTTTCCTTGCTATGTTTTAATCACTTATTAAACAATTGAGGATACCTTCCCCTCTGAGAATTCTCATATTCCCATGTTTCTTTTTTAACCATGTGGTTTCACCCCAAAACCATAACCTGGTGGATTACCTTATTCCACAATATATACTATCTATGATCTAGATTCTAAATAGGATTTTTTGTATAAGAAGTTTTCTCTTCTAAATGAACTACATATAGGTTAAACATATGATATGGATCTAGAACATACATTATCAACATCAAAACATGATAAACAATGTGTACAATGTGATAAACATGGAGGAAAAGTTACTTGGTAGGTAACTGGCCCAACTTTCTCTATGACATCAAAAGTTCCAATGAATCGTGGGTGTGGCATTCATTTCTAACCCAAATGGAGAACCCTTTTTCAAGGAGTGATTTTAAGGAAAACATCATTACCTAAATCAAAAAAATGTATTTTCATCATGTTATCTGCCAAACTATTAGGTCATCTATGAGTATTCTTCATGTCATTCTGGATCAACATCACTTTCTCATCCACTTCCTCTACTAATTATGATCCCTTCAACTTCCTTTCAATAAAATAAAACCAAAATACTAGATTTTGACACCATTTCCCATATAATGCCACAGAAGGCACCATTTTTATAATGGAATAAAATTTATTATTATAAGAAAACTCGACTAAAGAATGATATTGATCCCAACATCTCTGGTAAACCATTGAAAAACCTAGAAGAATATCCTCCAATTTTTTAATTTTTCTCTCGATCTATCCATTAGATGAGGATGAAGGAATATTATGAGATTTATATCTAATCCCATAAACTTCTGAAGTCCTTTACCAAAGTTATAAGTGATCCTCAAATCACGGTCTGATGAAATGGAGGGAGGAAATCCAAAAAGCCTAGAAATATTATTAAGGTATAACCGAGAAAGTTAATCCAATGACATAGTATGTCAAATATGAATAAAATGTCAATATTTAGTCATTCAATCAACAATAACCCAAATCACATTATTATCCCAAGAAGTCTTTAGTAGTCCCACCTTTATTTCCTTGTATATATTTTTCCATTTCCTATATAGGACAAGAAAAGGACGAAGTATCCATTTCGATAACATTAAATCTTATTTAGCTTTTTGAAAAGTCAAAAATTTCAGGATAAAATAATAAATATCTCTATTCCTTCCAACCAACCAATAACACACTCGAAGGCCTCTATATATATTAGTGCTTCCATGATGAACTAAAAATGGATAACTATATGATTTACAAAGTAATTCATTCTTCATCTGAGAATCACAAGGCCCACATAATCTCTTTCCAAATCTCAAAAAAAATTATATCAAAGTTAAATTCAGTAATCATACTTTTTTGGACCAATTATACCTTTTTCTGCAAATCTTGGTCTTCTATATGAGCACGATTTATTAGATCTGATAAAGGAGAAAAAACTGACACTTGAAAAGAAAAGTAGAGAAATTTCTTACACCATTAACATCCATGCCAAAATTCATAAAATCATTAACTAATGTGTCATGTTCCAAATGTAACATGGTTAATGTGGAATTAGTTTTTCAAATCAAAGCTTCAGCCACTCTATTTTTCTTTTCAATATGGTAATGAATCATGAAATCATACTCCCTGATTAGATCCAACCATCTTCTTTGTCACATGTTCAGTTTGTTCTGTGCAAATATATACCTATGAATTTTATGGTCAATATCTATTTCACATTTTACTCGATAAATTTTATGCCTTCAAAATTTTAAGGCAAAAAAAATCTAATTTCAAATCAATTGTTTGGTAATTTACCTAATGAATTTTCAATTAATGTGATTTAAAAGAAATTTCCTCATCATTCTTCATTAGGAAACAACCAGGTCATTTTAATAAAACATCATTGCTGATGAAAAAATTTCTATATCTTGATGAAATTTCAAAAACATGAGTGTCCACCAATATTATATTCAATTATTGAAAATAGTCATCAGATTCTTTTTTCAATATAAAAGTAACCCCTTTTCGAGTTAAAATAGTCCCTTGGCCAGATAACCATTCAATGTTTTCAATAATCCTTTGTTAATATCCTTCTAAAACCAATGAAACTATGAATCTGAGTAATATTTTTAGTTCTTTTCCATTCTTCAATTACTTTTGTTTTAGAAGGATCGATAGTTATTCCATGTTTATAATCAATGTGACCATGAAAAGATGTCTTTCCTACCAAAATACACACATTCTGAATTTTACATAAAATTTATTTTCATTTAATATTTTTGAAACAAACCTTAGTTGTATTTAATGAATTTATTTTATTTTTTAGTATAATTGAATGTCATCAATAAGAACAAACACAATATTATCTAATAACTCATGTAATATTTTATTCATAATATTTATCAAAACAATAGGTTCACTAATTAACCCAAATGGGATAACTACGAATTAATAATAACCCTATCTATTCTGAAATGCGGTCTTTGGAAAGTATACTTATTTTAAATTCAACTGATGGAACTCTAGCCTCAGGTAAACCATTGATCAATATTGTGCTCCTTTTATATGGTCAAAAAAATCATCGATATTAGGAAAGGGATACTTTTTCGTAATAGTGATTGTATTAAAGGCTATATACTCAATGAAAATTATCATTGAACCATTTTTTAAAAAAAACAATTGGGGGAACACCATGGTGAAGTGATAGAACTGATAAGGCCCTTATCTAATAATTACTAAAACTAATTTTTCAACCTTAAATGGTTTATTTTATTCATTCAGGAATGGGGTTTATAAATTGGCTTAGAATCTAGAACTAAGTACATAGTAAACTCAACCTCTTTGTCAGGAACAACACCGGTAAAGTCCTTATGAAAAAAATCTAGATAATCATTTACCACTAGAATATTATTAATTTTAATAGATCAATTTTTTAACAATATGTGATTGATAACTTTAATATACATATTTTAATATTTTCTCAGCTTTATGATATGTTATTAAGGATATGGTTTCATTAGTTTAAACATGCTAAATCTCTTTTTAAAAAACAAAATTTTTATCTCATTAATAAATCTTAGTATGATAAACAGAAATTCATTCCACACCTATAAAAAAATCAACCTCTAATAGATTCTATAAAACATGTTTTACGGGTAAACTCTTTCCATAGAAAAAGATATATAGATTCTTATAATTTCATTTTTCCTTAATTTTTTCTCCAATTATTATTACTATGAATTCTGGATTCTTTTCTTGTGGTAGAATTTAAAATTTATTAGAAAATTTCATGAAACATGAAGTAATGAATAGACCCAGAATTAAACCACACATTGGCATATTTGGTAAAAAAAATAAATGTACCTGATATCAATTAATTTGATGGATCAACATCTGCTGAAGTAGATGTAATGGATTTTTACACACCTTTCTTCTTCCAATATTTTTTTGCTTCCCATTTTTTTGAATAAATATGGACATACACAATCAAAATGAACCAATTCCGTACAGTTATAGAATCTCACTATCGGCTTCATGTTAATTTTTAGTTCATTTTTTCACGCTCATAAGACATTTTCACAAACATTCTACATCAGTAATACTTCCTAGAATTTATAAGGAATTTTATAGGATTCTTTTTACCCTGATTTTGACAAGCACAAAAACTAATTTTCATTCCTTTATATTTCCTCAATGAATTCTTCCCCAATGCTTCCCAACCTGGATGCTTCTTATGCTTATCATTATATGGAACATACATGTCATCAATCTGCATATCAAATTTTTCAGCAGAACAAATAATATTTTCATTTCATTTAAAATATCTTGAATTTATAGATATTCATAAAAATGGTTACAACCAAGAGTAAAATCTTTTAACAATACTATCAAAGACCGGACTATAATATGATACATACCTATACTATCTTGTAAAATTGGATTCATATGTTTCCATGGAATCATCATCCTTCTACATCAGTTATAGAATTGTTTTTCCATTTTGAGTTTTATAGATTAACTGTAATATTTTTTCAAAAAACACTCTTAAAATAATCCCATTCCAATATGTCAAGATCATTTTTATTTGGTATTATTAACCGTAAACCACCATTGGTCATCTTCACCTTAAAAAGGTAATTGGATAGGGTTTCTCATTCATGTTTGAAACATCCCAAGACATCAATTATCGTTTCCAGAGAAATGATATATCCTTCAGCTACCACTAGGTTAGATGATTTACTGAATGATGTTGGATTTTGCCTCATGAAATTATCCAAAAAAGACATGTTTAATAATGTAAGATCATATTCCTCCCTATCATGAACTACACCAACATTTATCAAATATGTCAACTGATCCATTACTATAAAAAACTGCTAGGTTCTAATTCCAAGCATTCAGGCTATAGATTCGGACAAATATCAGCCTCTCAAAGCCTTCCTGCTTCAACTTCTCTATTTCTAATGTGGAAAACCATTCAAAAAAAACATATCATAGATGAAACAACATGGTAACCATAAAATTATATACAATTTCTAAATTAACAATATTTTAAAAATGAATTTATGGTATTCTATTAATATCATCCTAACCCTAAATTTACCTAAACCACCCTTTGATATAAACTATAAAGACCCAGTCATAAAATTTTATATAATCATTAGTTTTATTAAAAAAAATATTTCTTTCACATTAAGGATCATTCAAAATTTATAGATTTAGATAATTATGACATAATAAATATATAACATCCCATGTTTATTTAGAGTGGATACTGCTAAAACAGGATCCATTTCTTCTATAAAATAAAACACGATTTCATGGAAAAATATTCATAACATTTAACAAGACTTTCTTCTTTCCATTACACATCTGTATAACCCTTAAAAAAATTTAACACTTTGGATGATCAAAAAAATAATAGTAAGGGATATAGAGAATGGAATCATTAGTGAAGTGATAACATAAAAACCAATAAAACTATTTCCTAAAGACTCAATAGCATGAATAAAAACATCATGCAGTTTCCTTGGAACATATTTACCATATTACTATGACATTCATGCTTACAAATGGGATAACCATTTGTTCAAATTCTATCTATAGAGTACCCAATTAATTGGAGAGCTATAATGAGGGTCACCCTTCATATCAAGATCAATAATGGGCTCAGCCTAACATATATTGATTTATAGTGTCACTCAACCCATCAAATCTACATCTATAATTAAATCAACCAGACATATACAATTACTAATGAATATATCAGGAATAAAACAATTGGAAACTCATTTAAACCCATGATAAAAACACATTCACATATCAAAATACCCTTTCGTAAATATCACCTTTAAAAAAATTAAAAAACACAGACATAATAATGAAATTGATAAATTCCAAAATAAATGTGAAAATTTATAAAGGAATAATTACATTAGTACAGAATAATGAAAATGGGATAACCCTCTCTTAATATATATATAAAAATCATTTTTTGAATTAGGTAAAGAGACATTTAAAATTATTTTTAATAGAAATCCCCTTACAAATATCATATAAATAAAGTGAGAATTAATATAATGAATGGAATATGTGTATACACTATAAATCCACAAAATGAAGCATAAAATAAAAAAAATATTTACACAAATAATCATAGTACCACATAATTAATGAATTATAAGGATAACCCAATGAATAGAAATTGGGTTAGGAATTACCTAACCTCAGTTTCGTCATATATCATATGTGTTAAAAAAACTTCTGTAAGGGTATAATGAGTGTTATTAATATGTTAGACAACTATATTAATATTAATATTTTTTTATATGATATTATCATAACATATATAAACACATTTATTAGTAATATTTCGGTATTTCCATTGTTTTTGGTATGATGTTTACATGGTTTATATGGTCAGTTCATAATTAAATTTCCTATATAATTGATAATAAAATAAAAAAAATTGAATGGAGTGGTATTTATATGTTTTGATAACAAAAAAATATACAATATATCATTCTATTTTCATACATGAGGACGATTCACTAGATAAAACATTAATGATATTTATTTAGATCGTTTTAGTAGTTCTTCGATAATCACAAACTAGTTTCTTTATATAATCCAATATTATGAATATAGGTTAGTTAAATAACATAAAAGAGTATATTCCATACAAATTTGATCTTTTTTCAACCATTAAAATTCATTTATGACAAGATATGAAGAAATTAATCTAAATTAAAAACATATCATCCATGAGGATAATAAATACACACATCATGGATGGTGTTTTAATTTTTAAAATAAATGTGAGATAAGATGAATTCTAATGATTAATTTTTTCATAAACATGACAAAATTATATAATATATATGATACATGAGTATTAATTCCTCTTGGATAAGTTTATGTGAAGATATTATAAGAAAATTATAATAATTAAAAGGAAAATAAAATAAAAATGAAGGTTTATTTTTATCTCTTCAATTCACTTCCTTGAAAACCTCCCTAAGGCCTTGGGTTTGGCCTTAGGGTGAGAAAAGAAGGTCTTGGTCGTGGGGAAGAGGCTTGTAACGATTTTTTGGGCATAAATTAGACATGTCTAAAAGCGTGAGATGTGTTAGGAGAAGAGGGTGTGAGAGGTTGTATCTATAGTGGAGAATAGGATCAATTTTCCATTATTTTAATCATTATTTTATTATTTTTCTCAATACAATTAATAGTTTTGGTTATTGTGACAAAAAATTGAAATTAGTGCATTTGAGTTCAAACCAAGTGTTCTAACCATAGAATAACATCATCTATGATTCAATAATTTAAGTATTTATCTTATATCATAAATTATCGTATTTCACCATTAAAAAAAATTCAAGTATTCTATAAAAATCACAAAAATTCAGACCAATAATTTTGTGACATTTAGAAATAAAAAAATAACTCCATTTTTTTTAATTTTTTTTCAAAATATGATAAATTTAATTTATTAATAAAATCATTATTTTTACAAAAATAACAATATTAAAACTATAATTGATTTTATAACACCTTTAATATTTTATCAAGGACTCATAAAATTATCTTATAACCATAAGACAAACAAATAATTAATGAATTTGTGATATGGAATTATATTTTATTTTTAATAATTAAGTTAATTATATCATCTTAATTAGATATTTATGGCTCAAAAAAATTCCAACACTTAATTTTTAATTTCGAAAATATTTATTTTCTTTCTTCCATGATATAAATAAATCATGATTAAACATATATTATAAAATTTATTTATATTCTCATAGGTTAGATTACTATTCTACTGGAAAAATTAGCATTTCATAGTGGATTGGTTACTCTTCTTAAGTTCAATTTACTTTTCTATCAGTATAAATTTGTTAATTTTAATAAATTTTAATTATTTAATTCTATATTTATAATGATATTAAAATTTTAATTCAATACTAAAAAAATATTTTATAAGAACCATGGTTGTTACAAACCCCATACTAGATCACATAGGATGTGGTCACCTTAATATGATTTAAGAAATCATTATAACACCATGTATGTTGTCCACTCATCTATCGAAAAATTTACTTATTTAATTGAGTATGAAGGTTATTGGAAATATTGTTATTATAGAGAAAAAATGGAAAAAAATAAATGATTTATAAATTTTTTTAATGAAAATGTAATTTCCTTCATAAATTACCTATTAGGGGATGTTGTTCTTTTCATGGTTAATGATCTCTATCAAAAATTTCCAAAGAAAAATACACATTAGTTCCCTTTATCGTTATTTGAAAACCCAAGAAACATTTACCAAAATATGTAAATTTTCATGAAATACATTTTAATAATTAAATACTTCTATATATACTTTAATCTATTTGCATTTGAGGTAATCATAGGATTTTTATATTTTCACACCCAATTCATGCCATGATTTATCTTAATTTTAAGAAACTCCCTATATAAAAAACATCCTGTTAAAATAGACAAAAAATATATTTCATATTTTATGTCTAATTTTTTTATTTCAATGTATTAAAAATTCACAATAA
The DNA here is from genome assembly GCA_963277665.1 of Viscum album. Taxonomy (NCBI): domain Eukaryota; kingdom Viridiplantae; phylum Streptophyta; class Magnoliopsida; order Santalales; family Viscaceae; genus Viscum; species Viscum album. The sequence goes on from OY728148.1 coordinate 49,556,283, forward strand.
ACATCAATTGTGGTCAGTTTATTGGATATCCAAACAATGGATCCAAAAAATATATATTTTGGGTATCCATATTTAGTTAGATATGAATCTAGTACATCAAAAAACTAGTACAAATATGTAATGATAAAACTAAAAAAATATTTTATGTGAAAATTTTTAGAGTTTTACCCCTGCATTATATGCATAAAAAAGTGTCTATCATCAGTCATTTATTAATCAAATGCATTATTTTGATCATGTTTTTTCTTATCAATTTTATTTATTCTCCAAGTATGTTTCTTTTGTAGAAATTATACAATGATTAATGAATCAAAATCATACTTCCCATGCTTTTCCCATTATAAAATATTAATTAAAATTCCTGTAGAAAATATGAATATTTATTAACATTAATGAAACTATTAGATCATTATTTGGATAGATTTATAATGAAAATATACATTTTTATGTATTAATAGCTGACACTACCATTTTTTAAAATGTGAGATTCTCATTTATACTCCCAAGACCAACTCAGTCAATAATGAAAGTTCCAAATATTTCTTCTTCTTATGTAATTTATTTTATATTTTCATCTTTAATGGTTGTATCTTCAAGAATTTTTTATGATAATAAATTTTTTATTGGAACTGGTGAGGAGAAGGTTATCCCATAATGTATTTTTGATTTCTTGGTCGATTCACAATATTTTCTTAATCTATCCTTTTATTTCCCTATCACTCTATCCATATGAAATACCATAACTAACTTCATAACTTTTCATCAAATGTAATAGTTTTTTAGAATATTTTTTTAAAGTAAATACCCATGTATCTTTATATGAAAACTCATCTAGTATACAAATATTCTAGTCAGATCATTGATTGTTGTAATATCTGAATCATTAACTAGAATAGGAAACTCAATGGTTTTCTCATGATAAACCGAAATCCCAGCTCTCATGTGATATTTTTGGAATTTTTTATTATATATATTTTCTCATGGGATATTATACACTTTAACCCTCATAATAATGTCTTGAGTGGGTGTTGATAGATATAAATAACAAACAACTTTAACCCATTGTAAGATTAATGAGAAAATTGATTAACAAGTAGTTGATTAAAATTTAGTAGAAAGATTAATGAGAAAATTGTTCACCTCATGTAAGGTATGTGGTTGAGAGGAATTACAAGCTTCAAATATAGAGGATTATTTGGCTGTTCATGTGTGGATATTTGTTCCACCACTGGTTCTCTTTGATCCCTTCACATATATTGTTCATCCAAACTATACTAGACAATAATATCTTCCAAATAATATATTCGTTCATAAAATCGTTTCATTGTCTTAAATGTATCTTATTGTGGGTTATTCTACACGAAATATGGTCAATGAGGCACTCCAAAACAACCCATTTTAACATGATCGTATTGTCTTTGCTTCTTTAATGATATTGAAAGTAGTTTTTCTTCTGTTATGGTCACAATCAATTCTTATGTGTAAACCGTAAAAATACAAGTTTACATAAACATGTATTATTTTTTCATACTATTATAAATTATAATGAATTATTGTTATTTCATATATTCATATGTTTCTCATGCTTTTATTGTTCTCTCATCATCTTGTTAACACTTCTTATTTATGAAATCCTCCTTCGAACACACATTATATAAAATGCAAGTGACTTAAAATTTTGACTTATTAATATTCATATAAAAAAGAACCATATGTTGATTCATATCACATAAAATTTTTATTGTTGATTTAAAGTACATACCATTTTATTCTCTAGTAATGTGTATTTTATACTTTCTTTGTGATACGAGTACATTTTTATGAACATTCATTATTTTTATCATTACCTTGTTGATTAATAAAAAACAAATTTTGAAACAAATTAAACAAATTAAACAAATTAAAATAATATATTATCAACTATAATAAACCTTAAATGATTTTTCATCATAAAGACTGATGAAATCACACCATGATTCAGGTTTTATAATGTCTACATAACTAAATGGTTGGTTAATCACTACTTTTCCCTATGAATCCCTCAGAATGAATTTTTTTTAAGAGTGAATAAGCCTCTCTTGGATATTCCAATGACAATATTGAAAAATTTTAATATAAATATTCTATAATAAATGATCTCTATAATAAATAATGTAAATTAAATCAATGTTTAATTATATAATTTTTTAAAAAAATTAAAAATGGTTATCACAACATTACATGTATATATTCCCAAGGGGTTACTATCATTACAGGTTAGATGTGGCTCTATGACTCTAAATAAATTGGAGCATTCGTCCTTTTAGTGACGCTAAAATAAATAATAAACATTGAGAATTTGGGGTTAAAATCATTATCGTGTCGATTCCATTCAACATAAAATTTTATAACATTACTTCTTAAATTAGAAAATTTAGTCAACAATGTGATGCTTATTTGTTATTGTTTTTTACCAACATGTTTTTTATAACTTAATAATTATGTTGTTTCAGCATCAACATCATGTGCATCTCTAAGATTAGTAAGATCATGAATAATAGAGGGAATTTTCTACTTAATTAATCAAAATTATTATTTTGATTATATTAATACTGCATAGAACACCTAATATTGTGTGAAAATGATTAATATATTAAAAACAAAATAACATACTCATGAACTCCCTTTGTTTTTTAAGGTTTAAGGGATTTGGATCCTCTATAGGGAATCCTAATACCATCTTCGTGGACTCAAATAACATACAATACATTTATATATTTGGAAAACCATGAACTTTTTATGATCTCCCAATTAAATTATCATCCTCAATTGAATTTTCATTTGACCCAATAGTTTTTTAATGTGAGAAGGACAACTGAAAAAAAAAATTACTATATCTGATAAATAAAATACTTTCACTTCTTGTGATTCCATTATGATTGGATCTTCCTTTTTTTCTTTTCATATTCAAATTCACCTTCATGAGTCACATTTCATCAACATTCACTACAATCTTATTTTCAACCTATTGTCCTTTAAAAATCCACACATAAACTGTTATATAGTTGAACTTTTGTATCTATTTGGTAATTCAAAAATTATATGTATTCTCTTAAATTTCATTTCTATCCTAATAACTAAATATGTGCATCACATCCACCACAATGGTAACTGTACTATTTTAAATCATACTAATGTAATTTTTTCATTTTTATAGAACATATAATCATTAATTACAAAAACAGTTTAAGATATAACATTTTTATTTGGTCCCCATGCAAGACATTGAATTCATTCAAAATTTGTAATTAGATTTTCAAATAACCCCTTTAAAATATGATCTTGAAAAGTCCTAAAAACTATTGATTATGTTTATTTGATATCCTTCCTTTATCCCTTGATGGATTCAAATCTCTTGGAATTTAATTTTGGGATACAACATATGGATCGACATCATTACTATTATATGAAATGTAATTTTTTCCGTGTTATCACTCTATGATGGTAATTGTAACAACATATATTCTTAACATACCTTCTCGGATAATGAATCCACTATTATGAGACTTTTGGAGACAAAAATAATTAACATTTGATTGTTAATCGATAAAAAATTCAATAAACTTCTTCAATAATATATTGTTATACTATACAACCTTTTGGACGACATTGATTTTTGACAAACCACTTAAAACTCTTCATAGGTCATGCATTTGGTTTCATCCATCTATAATAGAGTGAATCAAATTGTTGAATCTCTATGATGATGTGAACCATTGTGTGGACCATTATATCAAAAAAAGCTAGTATGAAGAACATTTATAATTAACATATTATGACCAAAACCTCTTTATTACTAATTGGAAATTTCAAAGGGTCTATAACTTTGCTACATATGTCTTTGAAAAAGAAGAAAATTCGGGTTAATGTGTGTCATAAATTTCAAAAAACCATGAAAAGTAATGAAATGGGAATCAAATCATGTATTAAAACATGAAAATCATTGGATTTCATTCTCTATAACTTCAAATTAGTCAATTAAGAAACATTCTTTATATTTGATGAATACCCCTCTCAAACTTTTACACTATTAAAAAAATTAATATTGAAATCTTATCCATCTATATATAGTGAAATATGCTAGAGAAATAATATTTTACCCTTTACCATTAACATATTCCAACGCATCCCTTATCCACATGATAATTATTTCCATCCTAGCCTTGATTCCTTATTTTTTCCAAGATGTTTTTATAATCTTCCAATAACACTGTTGATTATTTTTTTCCACATTCAGGACATCAAGAAAATTTATAACCTACAAAAAATTAAAATATGGTAATTCAAATAAAATTGATCTTTTTTCGACCAACTTTTAGATGGTCTTTTGAAAATGGTTTATCAAAAACTATTTCAGTATCTTTTACATTATCAAATAGTTGATCTCATATTAGTTGATATACTGATGTACCTTGTTCGGTAGTCCCATATAATTTTATCATCCAATGTAGATATTTATTTCATTGAGGTAAGAATTTTTGAAGTCTAAAAAACATAGTCTTCAAGGGTTGTTTCAACCGCACTAAGTGTGGGAATTCTACAGAAATGGTATGCAGTAACATTATTTTAATGCTTTTTCCTATGAAATTTCTATAATCAAGAATGTCATTTTTCATCTCATACAATATGGTCTTCAATATTAATTATTCACTTCTATGAGTATCATACATTATAACAATTATATCCCATATCAATTTTATACCATAGATCAATCGATCCAAATAGCCGTCAATAACATTACCGAGAATGTTTTGTCTAGATATAAGATAATGAAATATAATGAATTTTTTTTCTTTCATAACCATGGTGTAATGTTACAATTTCTTTATAAGATGATCTATGTACTAGGATTATTACACTATAAACCAAAATTATTTTTTCCAACTTTAGATAAAAAAATGGATGTTTCTTATCACTTTTATAAATTTAGGATACTCGTAATCAATTTTCTTCCCCTGAGGAGAGTCTAATGGATAATATAGTTTCTCAAATTTAATTCTTGTATATGAATACCATGTTATTTTTATTACTATTTCCTAACATCCATATATTCTTATAAACTATTTAATTATTGGAATGTACCATACCACTTTCTAAGGGGTTGAATCATCATTATTGTATTGATCTATGAAACACTTAGTATATTTTATTATTTCACGGTCCCAATGAATCAATTTTAAATCATTTGGAAAATAATGTATTTTTTCGAGATCATTCCCATTGAATGTATAGTTTTCTTTTCATCAAATGTTCATCAAGGAAGTTAATTGTTTCTGGTATCATATCATTTCGAAGACCATGTAGTTCTATAAATATGGTGTTTCTCCATCGGCTTCCAACATTAAAATTATATTTCATCATTACAGCTAACATTTCATTGTATTTAGTGCAACCAGTATATGATGGTAACTTAAAAAATCGATTTAACTTCTCAAAAAAAATTTAAAATCATCCAGGTCATCTTCAATTACAATTTTCATGTATTAAATGTGATATAAATCATTATTTACACTAGTATTCATATCAAATGATCTATAAACTATAGTATCAGTATAGTTGATTTTCTTGTTCAATTTTCCATTTATTTAGTCCAACATTTTATTTCTACTATAATCTATGAACAATAAATTGTTCTTACAACTTTTTTGCACTAATTTTTCTTAAATAACAACCAAATAAACATTGAAAACAGATTTTATAAGGTTCATATACATTCTCAATTGCAATCATGATACACACTTTAACTCTATATTAATACTCTTTTATCATATGATTAGAGTCTATCCATTTTTAATTCAAATACATGCTACTAGGTTTATAAAATATTCATTTTTTATAGAAATAAATAAATACATATAATATTTTCAAAATCAGTGATGAAATTTGTATATAATTCTAATAAGGGGATCCTAAAATTATGAATGGTACCTAGTATGGGATGGCTACTTCTTAGAGTTGTTCAAGAATCATTGGTGCATTCCCAAAAAATATGGGGGATGATTCTCAATAAAAAAAATACAATAAGCACTATTTAGAGTATGAAGAAGTCTAGGATGATACTTATCTCCTTAAATCTAAATTTTCATGGCTAAGTACTTTTCTAAGCACCAATAACCTTTCATAATGTTTCATAGGAACACAACGGTTTTATATAAGGGCGGATCATACAATACATTATTATAGTGCCCTTAATATTCTATACCCCATTCTTCATTCCTAATGGGATGAGATACATAATAACCTTGGTTCAAGAATACATGAACCACTATCCCCTAATTAAAAATGTTTTTGGACCAGTAGTATAAATGATTTCATAGTGGAAACAGATTCATGATTTCCTATTCCTACTTATTTAATACATAATTTATAGGATCCTAGTTTGTATAAAAGGAATAAAACCCTATTTTATTTAGAGTGATTCAGGATTTATGTCTCTATATTATGCAATACCAATATCCATATAACACTCTAGTGTTTTAGTTTGTACATTTATTTAAATTAATTCCTTTTTGGGTATGAATTATCACATGCAACAATAAACTAAAATAAACTACAGTATACTATATTTTAAATAAACGCAAACATTAGTACATTATTATTTTAAAATCTAAAATATCATTATAAAAAACTACCAAGATAAAATATCATTAAATAAAAAGGATATTAATATTCTTTTTTATAAAAACATGTATTGAAATTTAATATATATATATATATATCTTCTTTTTAAAGAAGGATTTTATTTTTTCTAATATAAGTTAACTTATTAAATTTAATGAGAATTAGTAGTAAATATTATATTATTAAAATCATCGACATTAAAAAGACATATTTCTTGATGAAATTTTATAAAGTGGTGTGTATATTATCATAAAATAGAAAATTAAAATTATTTAAATGTTTATTCCCTTAATATGTAATGAATCAATATATTAAAATGTATTGCCATTGTGGATGTTTAAATGGTTAAAAATATCATAAATAACGAGATAATGCTACAACTATAACAGAAAGGTATCAATAATTGATTGGATGAATTTGTTTTATAAATACCAAATCATATAATGCAAGTATTCCTAATTTGGATCAAGATATTAAGAATATATCTTCCATTTTTATAATAAGAACCATATATTTACAAAAGTGACACTTGTGACATAGAAATGGAGGCCTCCTGAACCACGTAAAATATACACCCAAAAAATATATTTTACACTATATTATTTCACCCATTTATAATTTTGTTTAATGATATATTTCTTCATGTTTCTTTCTAGGGGTTTTGATTCTAATTTTACAAAATATATAATGGTTTCCTATCTCAACAAGAGATTAATGATAATAATGGTACATTTTTCAATTTTTTCCAATCATATTTGACAAACCATAAATCCATTCCATTGAGGGTCCATGATTAATTCACATTACTCATGTTCATGGAAATTAGAGTGGGTTTTACTCTATAAAACAATTATAAACTCAACATGGGATTAGTTTGAAAGATTACAAAACATAAACAGTGATTCAAGATGAAAATGAAATTATATTGGAGTACTTTGAGATAATTTAATCTAATATATAATTAAATGAATAAAAAGTGTGGGAATTGATCAAAAATAATAATTGGATTAATAAAAAACAATTAAATTATATTCCCTAAAATAAATGAAATAATAGGTGGTGGTGTCCAAAATAATTTGTTTTAGGGAAATATATTAAGGAATAATAAATTAAAAATATTATGACTATAAGTTCATGAATTAAAAAAATATTTTAAATATGATTTTTTAGAGGGATTATATCAAAATAACAATGAAAAATTTTGTGAAAATTATGTGAGAATTTTTAGTAAATTTGGAATACATTTGAGAAATTTCTCATATAATTATAAGAGACTTGATAGTGACTCAAAAGGTTTTTATTAGACATAATAGAGACTTAAGAGGTTTCCCTATAGAAATTATATTTTGTTTGATAGGGGTACATTGGTTTGGATTTTGTTATTTCATAGAAATAGTTTTCTCAATGAAAATAGAATAAAAAATACCACCAATTAAAGGAATTCCATAAAGAAAATCAAAAATTGATATGAAATAATAAACTTAAACAAAAATATACTTCATCCTTGTCACCACATCCCAATAAACTTATATTGTTTGAACACATTTCCTAGGTCCAATTTTGAAATCACTCACTCATTTTTTTGACACCAAGCCAATTTTTTAATGATTTTTATAACTTCCATATTGAAAATAACTACTTTTCAAAATAGTTTACAAGGTACTGGAAAATTTTAAATTACATAATATTAATTTTAGATCCCACATATCATCACCAAATCACTTTAAAACCACAAAAATATTCTTTTAAATTTTTAAAACCTCAAATGAAATTGGTTTTTTCCATTCCATGTGAAAATAGACCAACTTTTCCAAAACACATAATGGGAAAAAATTCCCATTTTATATAAAAATAGTTTGCATGAAGTGAAAACATTTGAAATCAAATTCAAAAATGATCAACAATAAATTAAATTTTTAAAAATATTTCAATGTAAATATGTACATTTTGAAATGTTTAAAACATAACATCATAACTTTGAAATAACTTCATGAGTTTCATAACACAAAACCCATTTTAGTTTATTTTGAGGGGAAGCCTATTTTTTTATTCCAAAACCAACTATAACTTTTAAATCAAAGTTTTAAATTTCAAAGATAAATTTTACAATAGGAATGAGAATAAATGTTAATTGGGCCACCGCCTAGTCTAATGAAAAGTATTAATATTTAACATTTCATAAATACATTATAAAACTGGCTTGAATAAAATTGTTTTCAAAAGGAAGAAGTGAATTAAGAATAATCATTAAATGTTCCAAAAAGGACCGAATGCTACATATCATAAAAACTATAGCTTATTTATTCATCCTTACATAATTTATCCCTCGAAGGAAGTGGGGTATAAAACATTATTAACCGTGAAATTTATTTAAAACCCTTTCTGAAACATATTTACATTGCTTGGAATTTCATGTATAACAAGAAATTCTTGGAAAATTCATTATGAAAATACATTGCATGAAAAGTACATCATTTAAAATTAAAAATTGTTTTTTAAATTTGGAATTATGTAATTTGAAAAATGATTAAGATGAACAAATTTTCAATCCATTATTTAAAGAGATGAAAATCAATTTCAATCTATGAAAATGAATTAAAAATTAAATTTCTTCACTGGAATCCCAATGAATGTAATTAATAATACTATTAAATAATTAAAATTCCAATATAATAATCAACCAACAAAGGGTTCTAAAATTAAAGATTCCATAATGGGGAAACACAACTTGAATTAAGACCAAATAAAGAAACCTGTGATAATATATAGAGGAATACCCCATGGAAATATCACATTCCCTTGAAATCAAAATCGCATAAAAAATTAGATGCCAAAACCCCCTAACGATTATCTTATTGTATGCATAATGAAGAAGAGTGTGAAAAAAAGAGGGAAGAAAAAATAAATGTAAAAGGGAAAATTTGAGGACTGAAATTGTGGGGATTTCAATGTACTCGAAGGGTGAGGATTTGATCATCCATGTTGTGAAATCAAGAACATAAAAAATAAATTATATAGGAGGAAAAATATAACATACCATTAATTCGAGGAATGATTCATCTAAGAGAAAGTCGAGGAGTTCCAATAGTATTCAACTTTTGTGAAAGCTTATGAATTGCGACCGTAATATGTATGGTTAGGGTTCTTTTAAAAATAATGGGGAGGGTTTTATCCACACTTCCAAAAATTTGATGATAATGATATCCTTTATCACCACTAAAATAATAAACACTGATAAAATCTATCTTTATCAGGGATTTTTTCACACTAATGAAGACACCTTTAATTAGAGCTTTTTTAACATTGATAAATATATATCATTATTACTGCTAAATAATATTTTATAAAAGATTTATAATTATAATTTTAAATTAAAATACTCTTAAATTTATTTAAAAATATTATTATATGATTATAAAATTATTTATATCATTATATATTATTATATAACTATATATATATTATATTTATTATTTTAATATATTTATTATAATTTAATTATTAATTATTTATTTAATTAATTTATAATTATATAAATATTTTTTAAAAAAATTAAAAAATAATTTATTTATAATTATAAATATTTATATTTTTAAACATATAGTAAATATACATTTATAACTATATTTATATATAAATATATCTTAAAATATATTTATAAATAAGTATATCTTAAAATATATTTATAAATAAATATATAATCAAATAAATTTATAATTATTTATTAAAAAATATTAATATATTTATAACATTATAAATACTGATATAATTAAATATATTTTTAATAAATAGGTATTACTATAAATATAAATATGGTAAATATATTCTTTATTTAAATTCAATTATTATAATTTAGTAATTACAAATATTTTTATATTATTATAAATATATTTTTATATTTTTATAATTTTAAATATTTATTTATATATTTATATATATTTAATATATATATATATAGAGAATATATTTTTCATAAATGTTAGGATAGGCATCCCCATAATTTAATGGTAAAAACCCAAGTACATGGGGGAATGTACATAACCAAAAGAAACCGAGAACAACCATCTATGTAGCTCGATTGAATATATTCATGCTATGGTGTGAGGAACGTGCACCCCGACCATGAGGATGTTTACCTCTCCTCCATGTCTTGATCTAAAACCATGGACCACCTCCATCATCCCAAATTCCAACATAATCAATACCCATCATGTATTTTACTCTAAAGCCTTTCGAAATCTCTTTGCTTTGGCTTTCATCCTAACTACTTCATGAAGAAAAAAACTGAAAAGAGTTTTGAGAAATGACCATCAGCAAAAGTTAACCTTCATAGGTTGGAAAAAATTGAATCCAAGGATAGGTTTTCAAAGACTGATAATATTTCATATTAGAAATTACAAGAATAATACAATCTATATAAATAGCTCAGAAAGTAGAATCAATTTTAAAACTACTCATTTTTTCTTTAAAAGGTAATGCAATAGAGGAAGATCTCTAGTATTTTTTCAATCTTATAATTTGATCAAATAGGGTTTTATAACCCCATTAGGGGACCCATACCTATCCCCTACCTCAACCTTTGGCCTTCAGGTAGAAGATGCAACATCAAAAGATTAAATGAACTTTCCCTGGACATGTAGTGAAGCCATGTTATGTCTATAAGTCTTTGACCAAATATGATAAATATATATTTTGAACTAATTATTTACAAATTTATTTTTCACATTATTAATTAATATATAATCTTAAATTCAAGTATGATAAAAATGAGTGATATAGAATTATAAAAAAGAGAAAACATTAAAAATATTTAAAAAAATGATAACTTATATTAATGAAATATAAATTATTAAAAAAAATTAGATATATATTGAAATAAATATGAATACATATTAAAAGTATTAAAACATAGAAAATAAATAAATATATATATATATATATAATTATTATAAAATGATTTAATTCAAAAAAAAATATTAAAATTGAAAAAAATAAAAAACTATAATAATAGTAAAAATATATAAATACAATTTATCGATTAAACCCTAAATATTTTAAATGTATAATGTTACTATATGAAACTCTAATTTTAATATTAATATTTCAATTATTTACATAAATATTTGGTGTATGTGATTCTATATAAGATTTCATTAATTAGGTAAATATATGTGTGTGAGAATTGTATATATAAATGAATTAATTTATAAAATTTATTTGTGAAATCAATGTGACACACATTTCTAATATGTTAAATTAAAAAATATAATGAAATTAAATTAATACTCATTACTCGATATATTTAGTCGGTATTTTTTATTCATACTAATTTTTAATTATAAACCATTATTCACTAAATGTATTACTTATTTTATGTATGGAAAATATTCAGAATTATATAAATATTGTATTAGTACAAATTATATATATTGATATATATATATATATATGAATTTATTTCTATATTAAATTTATTAATGAAAAATTCTCTATAAATCCCTTAAAATTGAATAAGACATTAATTTGTTTTTAAATAATAAATTTCATTATTTTTATATATTTATATTTAATATATATTTTTTATAACTATTTATAATTAATATATTTTTATATTTATATATATATCAAACATATTCATTTTTATTAATATTTATTTAATTAATAATTTTTTAAATATATTTGTAAATTATTTGTTTTTAATTTTTTGGTTTAAATATTATAGTTTATTCATTTTTTTTGTTTAATAATTACAATTTATTAATTTTATATAATGTTATTTAATATATACTATTTATTAATATTTATTATGTATATATATGTATATTAATTTTATTAATTTTTATCCATAATTATATAATGAATAATTTTTAAAGTATTTTTCATACATTAGTAAATTTTAATTTTTATTGGTTCATTTTTTTTACTTCATTCCTTTTAAATATCTAAATTTAATATATACTATTTATTAATATTTATAATATATATATATATATTAAATTTACTCATCTGTATCAATAATAATATAATTAATACAATATTAATAATTCTATCAATTTTAATCATTTAAAATTTTTATTTGTTTACATGAATCTTTTTATTCATTTTATTCATTCAGATTTAATATATATTGATTACTAATATTTATAATATATATTTATAAAATTTATTTAGAACTATTTGATTAAAAAGTTAATATTTTTTATGAATTTTTCATTTTTTTAATTATTTCAAATTTTTATTATTTTTAATACTTGTTTTTAATGGTTTGTGTAAAAAAAGTTGGGAATGGATATGAATGGGACATTTATCTGGTCTATAACTAAACACCTAATAATGGGTCACCCTTATCAGAGCTAAAAATAATGTGCTGATAATGGTTAACATTTATCAATGATAAAAAATGTTGATAATGATAATCCATTATTAGTGAAAAAAGAACAGATAAGTGGTACTTTTTATCAGTGATGTTTTATCAATGATAAAAGGTAACCTTTATCAGTACTAGTTTTTGAGATGATAAAGGAAACCTTTTTGAGTGCTTTTTCATTGAGCTGATAAAGGCTAGGGATGTATCTAGTGTGTTTTGTATTAGTGAGAGGTCAGTTGAGTTTTTAGAGCAATGGGAATTGGGAGCCCAAATTTTGGTAAGGTAAAGGGTAGTGAATTGTCAGCACATTATTATTGATAACCGTGAGCCCAATAATATGCACCCCTGGAGGGGTGTTGTTTGGTCAGTCAACCCCAGCAAGGAATGTTGTATACTAGTGCATCATGTATATAATAAATTATAGTAGTGGGATCACATGGTGGGAATGGTATGTCATAATGTTCTCCTAGACGTGTGAGAGAGAAGTCCTGTAGATATTGGCACCACATGACTAGCACATGGTTTTCCAAACCATGAAAAACAAATTATGGTTCATCCAAGAGCTATAAATTACTATTTTTCCATGCCACATTAAAGGTTTTACCCCCCCTATTTTTGTGTCACATCCATGCAATAATAACCTTCATTTGGATCTCTCTTATTCCCTCCTCTTAGGCTTTGTAATACCTCCTTCATCCAAGCCCTAAATCATTAATTTCCAGTTGCATTGGATCACCAATTTTGAGACTAAGTTTCATCATTCATCATTACTTCATTTATCATTTATTATCAAATGTTATCTCTACTAAAGTTCATTTCCCCCTAATTCAGTGTGTTTTTTCAATCATCCAATTTATCACATTCTTTTATGAATCAAAGACCGATAATGGAAGAGATGAGAATCCTAATGAAATTTTTGGAGTTTTAGATGCTTTTCTATCAATGTCGTATCCTTTATAAAATGCATCAGTGTACTAAGCACCGAACGTTCTAGGTGTCACACCAAATTTACGAAACAACCATAAAATAAATGCTTAGACCATACATTTAATGTTCTCTAGAACTTCATAAAATGGTTAGATGTTGTAACCTACACCTTGGCTGTCCCTTTTTGTATTCAAAATCATTTTCTTTTTCATTAATCAGTTTCAATGAACCCAAATACTACATAGGTATGTTTTTATTGGCTCAAAATAAAAATAAATTGATTATTTTTTTTCAAAAATATTATTTTAATAATAATATGTAATGTCTACTCATGTGTCCTTTTATCACTTTTGAGAAAAAATACTAATGAAATGGTTTTATTTTCTAAAGGCTTTTATACTTCATGCATATATTTAGAGAAATAATAAATTGAATTAATTGAATTGTTAAATGGTTGAATTACACTATTTGACCACATTGTGATCTAAAAATGAAATCCAAAATGGAATAAATGAAATCAAATGGTTAATTATCATTGAAATATTCCATGTTTGATTATTATTTATTAAAATGAAATGTGAATTATGTTACTTGGACCTTTTTTTATAAAATGAGTGGTCAAACTAGATCTATCCTTGGTTTCCTTGGAGAATTCCTTGTTCACTTATAGCTTTCTACCTCGATTCATTGGTCTAAACACTGAGTGTGATACCTGTAAGAACCCGGGTTTTAGAACAGGTCCAAATCCCAACCCTGTTTGAAATTTTGACTAGTTTCTGAGAAAACTGGGAAAATATGGGAAGTTCTAAAAAATTTCATACTACACACCATGTACTTTAAATTACACGCCATGTATGGGTTTGGCACGTACTAGTTGTGTGCTCACCGAGTACATTCCAAGTGATAACCATGTAGGAATTTCCTATTACACGGTGTGTAGTGTTGCTAGACACACTGTGTAACCTTCTTTCTGCATACCTGTTGAGTTCAAAACATGTGTCGACCTATGTGGAGCATCCAAGCCATGTGGCTACCTCTGTATAAGTTGGAGTATAGACAAAGATACTACACGGTGTGTAGTCCTTTGTACATGCCATATATTTTTATTTTTATTCGCTTAAATGAAAGACCACCGCATCTTATTTCAGGAAACACCTTCTTCTTCCCCTACTCCAGAACATGACAATTCCGAAAACCCAAATAACATACCTTGCCCTAGATTCTTCATCCAGATTCTATTCTTCAATCTGTCTCTGGCTGCAGGATCACATCAATAAGGCTAAACCAGTGCACCCATTCTTGTTTCAGTTCCATTTCCTCACACACTGTGGATTCCATCCACCTAGAATATTTGGGATTTGATAGAAAAGTAGATCTACAAATATCGGCTTCGAATTAGAGATCAATATCGTACATGACTACCTCTACGAGTCTCAAGTGGGTGGTGCATACCACTTTTTGTTTTCTCACAGAATTTTTTGAGGTGTGGCCTTTGGCATGTTTTTTGTATTTTAGCATGAACCTATTTTACCTAATATTTCCTGCTTAATTTTCTATTTTACCAATGGGATGCCTTTGGGGATGCCTTGTTACCTGTTTTTCTTGAGCGGGGACGGTCTAATGGTTGTTTCTCATTGGGGCATCTTGGCTGGGATTCCAAAATGATTATAATTAAATTTTGTTGATTTAAACTGTTTATTTTAGTTTATAAAACCATGATATGAGTTATTGGAGGCTTTAATAACCACATTGTTGGTATGGGACAACACTTGGTTATTGCATTTCAACTATTTAGTTTGTTTTTCCTGTTTATAAGTGATTATTTTCATTATATGTGTAATTGTTGAATTTCATATTCTGGAACCCTTGTAGTTGTGTTGGGAGTTGCCCATATATTATTGATTGATGCGGATCATAGGTTTGGCTTGGCTTGGGATACATTGGGTGGTTCAAAACACGGGATTGGGCATTATAGATGTTGGATGGAGGCATAGTGATTGTCAGGTTGGGTATGGCCCAAGGTACGTAGAAGGCGAGGTCATCGGACTTGAGTATCATGGTCGTAGGGAATTGAGGTGTCAGAGATGTTGTGTCTTGGGTACTATTTTGGTGATTACTACTCACCCAGAACTTTGAATAGTGTTCACATTGAGAGACTCTGTGATGAGGTGGTTTTGACCACTTGTTTTGGTATAGACCACCATTAGTTGCGGATTAGGTACTATTGGTTTGGGTGTGCCCTCTATAGTAATCCACGTGGAAGGTGAGAAGACGTCATGGGATATAATTAGGACTATCGGGTGAGGGGTAGAGGCTCTCCCTTATTTGAGGGAAGATATCTTTCTCCATCTGGTTACATTATTTGATGGTAGATATCATTGTCCCTCTAGTTACATTATTTTAGGGTAGACATCGTTGTCCTTATGGTTACCTTCTATGAGGGCACACATCATTGTCCCTCTGGTTACTTATTTGAGAACATGTATCATTGTTCCTCCGGGTTACTACTAATAGGCGTGCCTTCGGGACGTCGGTACTTGAGACACATGGTGTCTGGGGGGAAATGGTGTCGGGTTACATGATAGAGATTCCGTTATTGGCCGAAGAAGGTGACACTTCACGGTGGCTATTGAGCACCTGTGGAGTTCATGTTTATTTTTTCATCATTCTTTTTATTTTCTTCCTTACAACTGCATGTGAAAGTTAACACTTATATTAGGTATGCACTATTTAGGTGATACCCTATGATGATTCATCTCAAACCCTGCAATGGCCCTTCAAGGCATGTGTAGATGGTACGGACTTTGAGGCCTTTCCTAGCTGAAGTTTACTTTGTTTTGATTTCTTTCATGTATTAGTATGATTAATTTTTTTGTAGCTGCTGTTGGTTAGTCATTGGTTAACTATATATAGGGATAGGTATGACCTTCTTTGGATGAACGTTTTTCTTTTCAGCAGTAGTTACAAGTGATCAGCATGCTACTGTGTTTATTCCTACTGTTGTTGTTAGTATTTATCGCTTCTACTATTTATCTAAATTGATTGTGCTTCTGCTATGCATGTCTTGATCGAGTCTACAGAGTCTTCTAATTTTATATTATGGTCATACTGGTACCATTATTATCCTCTGAGAGGGTATATCCTCCACACTATACATATAAGACCCTCACTATTAGTTGTAAGCCTTAAGCATTTGTGGATGTGAGCCTAAGTATGTAACACCCGACGCGTTTAACACTGTTCATGTGGTTTTTCGGGTCTGGGTCATTACAAAGGGGTATGAGAGGAGTTCTTGATGAGGATTTTGTAGTAGTTTTTTGTTGGCTACTAATGAGATTGAGACTTTTATTTTTTATTTGTGCTAGTTTTACTCTTTGGGATATGGTAGATTAGAGATAGTTTGTTACTAGAACTAGGTTTCTAACTTGTACTTGGGTGCCTGCAGCTCGAGGCATGAAAGATGGACCAAGTAGCCATGGGTGGGAATTGATGTTTTCTTATTTTCTCAGATTATTGTTTATATGATGTCCTCCTCAATGTCTCACATGGTGTGTGATGTTAATGATTGTGATATGTAACCCTTTACCCGGTGTGGTAAGGATGAATTTGACCTTGTCCTGGTATTGCAAAGCATGTTTTCTTGGCTTTTAATCGGCACATTTTAGGGTATTTTACATTCATAACTGCACATATGATTTGTGAAGTGATAATTCAATGTGAATAAAATGAATTTCCATGCTTCGTATGATTTGAAATGTGAATAGGTGAAATTTCTTATAGATTTGTTTGATTATTGAAAATTTTAATGTCATTCATTATATATTGGTAGAATATTCTTTGGACTGGTATTTGGTTATGGTTCTTATAAGAGTAGGCATGATCTATAGTTGAGGTGATTTTGATCACCAGGATTGGGTGACTTGGTCGTCAGTTTTAGGAAATGCTAGTTGTCAGGATGGGCATGGCCCGAGGTACTTTTGAAACTTGGATTTGTTGTGGGCGGGTTAGGTGGCCATGTGGTCGAGATGCCATGGGAATGGGTTGTGATATGGGAGCGTTATGGTAGTTTTTTTATGCATCCTCTGTACATCTTTCTATATCTACATTGAATATATTTTTTTATATAGATGTGGGAAGTCTGACCATTTAAGGTATTCAGTGGGTTCCTTTTAGAGGAATCAGATGGAGCATCAGGCAGGAGATGCTACAGAGCCACAATATTAGGATCAGGATCAGGATCCTGTGCAGGCAAATCATGTGCCTCCGGTATAGGCTTTGGGACAGGAATATGTCTAGGATCAAGTGAAGGGAAGATAATAGTCGGGTTTGGCAGTGATCGGACCATGGCTTGACAAGCAGCTCCGAGCTATCCTGGTACCTGTCTTCTAGGGGATTAAAAGAGGTGCATAGGGTACAATTCCATCTCTGGCATATCTGACGTAGGAGTTCTTGTCGCAGCACCCACTACTCTTTCAGGGTGAGGGTGGGCCGCAGGTAGCAAAAAACTGTATAGAGAGAATGTAGATGATATTTGAGTCGGTCTAGACGCCTCCAGGGAAGAGGGTCAAACTGGCGACGTATATGCTGATAGGACCAGTGAAGCATTGGTGGGATGTGCAGGTTTAGTCTCACAAGCATGAAGTACTGGCATGAAAATACTTCGAGGACAGGTTCATTAAGAATTTTTACTGAGAGACACAGAGGGAAAAGAGAGCATGAGAGTTATTTAGCCTTCAGTAGGGAGACATTTCCTTCATGGACTATGAAGCTACTTTAACTAAGTTGTCTTGCTTTTTACCTGATATGGTAAGAGATGACGTTGCAAGGGTGAGGTGCTTCAAGGATGGATTACGACACACCATTCAAATCTAGGTGAATATCTTCAGTTCGGGTTCATTCTTAGAAGAACTGAATCTGGCACTCATAGTGGAGGGTAACCATAGGAATAAACCTCAGGTTGTTCGGGAGACATCTTCAGGTGATTGTTTGGATAGCTAGATCCGAGGAAAGAAAGAGTTCCAGCAGGGAATTTTGGCCAAGGACTCAGCTAGGCCACCTTGTAGTAGTTCAGCAATGGTTTTATTTCAGTGTGGACCGCCAAGACATGTTTCGACTCAGTAAAGTAGGCCTCCAAAGGAGTTCCGGGCATGTGGATGTGTTGGGCATCTGGAGATGTTCTGCAAGAAGCCTTCTTAAACAGGTGGTAGGTAGGGACCAGGATAGGCTGTGGCATCTGGAGTATTTTCAGGTTTGGTACCAGGATAGGATATCCAAGTATGAGCTACATGTGAAGGATGTGATAGAGACAGTAGGACCCAGCTGAGGGGTCAATGGCTAGTGACTAGTGCGGAACTGCAGGGAGGGCAGGCATCACAAATTCATGCTTCATGACCGGTGCATGCCTTGGAGATTCCAGGAGCTGATCAGGTAGGTGAGTCAACAACGGTTATAGGTACACTATAATTTTGGCTCGGACTTCTTGTTTTCCCTTGGGCATGACCTTTTGTGGCATCCTTGTTTTGAGTACACAAGGTGCACATGATATTTCTGGACTGGCTAGAAGTTTTTTAGTGGAATTTTCACCATATCGAGTGCATGATATATATTTATATATGAGGTGATTTACATCAGGAGAATCGTTAAATGTGAGATACTTGAGGTGTCATGGGAATTGGGGCATTGAGGATGTGGGTTACATGGGGTTTCGTGGGAATCGGGGCATCTAGGATGTAGGTTACATGAGGTTATAGGCACTGGGTTTAGCTTTGAGCATCCATGGGATGCATGACCATATAGAGGAGGACACTGATGTAGTGTGGGATACGTTTGGGGTGTTTAAAACAACACATGAGTGCCAATGAGGTGTAGGAGTGATGATGTGTTACAAGAGGACCATGAGTCCGGAAACATGTTAGTTAACAATTACATTGTTGAGTTTTGTAGGTTTGAGGCCGAGTTAGTCAATTCGTAAGGTGTTGATCCCCTGGAGGAATTTATCCAGAACCTTTGAGATCGGGGTTGTCCAGGTTACCTTGATCGGAGTGATATGTTCAATTCCATCTCTAGGATCCGTTAGATATCTCGGGGACGATCTATATTATGGTCGGGAGATTGTAAGAACATGGGTTTTTAGAATGGGTCAAAATCCCAAACCTATTTGAATTTTTGACTTGTTTCTTAGAAAACTGAGAAAATGTGGGATGTTCTATAAATTTCTAGACTATGCACCGTGCACCCTAATGTACAAGTCATGTATGGGTTAGGAGCGTACCGGTCCTTTGCTCACAGAGTACCATCTATGTCATGACTGTGTAGTAATTTCCTTCTACATGATGTGTAGTATTGCTAGACACACCATGTAACCTTCATACTGCATACCGGTTGAGTTCAAACTGTGTATCAACCCGTGTGGAGTGTCCAAACCATGTGGATACCACTGCTTATGTCAGAGTACAGGCAGGTCTACTACAGGAAGTGTAGTCCTTTATACATCCCATGTATTTTTTATTCTCTTAATTGAAAAAGTGTTGCATCTTATTTTAGGAAACACCATCTTATTCATCAACTTCGAAACATGCCCATTCTAAAAACCTGAAGAACATATTCTGCCCTAGATTCTTCATCGAGAGTCTATTCTTCAATCCTTCAGTGGTTGTGGGATCGCATCAGCAACGCTAAACTCATGCACCCTTTTTTGTTTTAGTTTTATTGCCTCACACAACATAGTTTCCAAATGAATAGAATAGGAAGGATTTGATAAAAACCTAGATATACAAATAATGGCTTTATATTGGAGCTCGATACCAAACGTGCCTATGTCTATGAATCTCACGTAGGTGGTGCATACCTTTTTTTAAGTTTTCAAAGACTTTGGGGTGGTGAAACCTCTAGTACATTTTTGGCTATTTGAGCATGACCCTCTTTTACCTACTATTGTCTGTTTAATATTTTATTTGACCTATGGGATGCCTTTGGGTATGCAATGTTACGTTTTTTTCTTGAGTGAGTTCGGGCAAGTGGTCGATGCTCATCGCAGAATTTTGACCGGGGATGAAAAAATGGTTATGATTAAATTTTCTTGTTTTAAATTATTTTGTTTAGATTATCAGACGTTGATATAAATTGTTAGAGGCTTTTAAAAACCATAGTGCTGGTATGAGACAACACTTGGTTGTTGTATTTCAATTTTTTACTTTTTCTTCATGTTTGGAAGTGATTCATTTTATTATATATGTAATTTCTGAATTTCATATCTTGGAACACTTTTGGTTGTGTTGGGCATGACCTAGATATTATTGAGTGATGTTGATCACATGTTTGGTTTGCCTCAGGTTACAATGGGTGGTTCTGCCAACAGGATTGGGTGTCATGGACATCAGCTTGGGGTAGGGTGACTGTTAGGTGGGGCATGGATTATGGTACTTGGATGGCGAGGCCAACGAACTTGAGTGTCATGGTCGTAGGGAAATGAAGTGTCAATGGTGTCTTGGCTTGGTTACTATTTTGGTGATTACCGCTCACCCAGAATGTTGAGTAGTGTGAACACAGAGAGACTCTATGATGAGGTGTTTTTGAACACTCGTGTGGGAAGAGGCCCCCGTTAGTTGCACCTTAGGTAATATTGGTTTGGGGTGCTTTCTATAGGAAGCCAAGTAAAAGGTGAAGAGCCTTCAGGTGATAACATTGAGACTATAAGGTTGGGGGAAGAGGCTCACTGTTATTTGAGGGCTGATATCGTTGACCCTCTGGTTACTTTATTTTATGGAAGATATAGTTGTCCATCCAGTTAGATTATTTATGTTGAGGAATATTCAAGACTCCCTACTTATAGCCTAAGAATGCTTCAATCTTCTAAGAAAGACAACGTGGGGCGGAAATGTGGCTTTGAAGCCTGAAATAAAAAAGGATTTTGACATAATGGACTGGAGATTTATTATCCATATTCTTCTCAAGTTTGGCTTCAGTGAAATCTTGGTTCAATGGATCACAAAGTTGATGGAATCTTACAAAAATTCAATTATGATTAATGGGTTATTGGAGGGATATTTTTATTGTTTAAGGTGTGTGAGATAGGGTGACCTCCTCCCTGCAATATTATTTGTAATTACAAAGGATCACCTAAGAAGGATGCTCACTAAGATGGTGGAAAATGGAAAACATGAAACTTTCACAACAGTTAGAGGTCTCTCTGCTCCCTATCATTTATTTTTTGCTGATGATATTATCATTTTTACGTAGGGTGATAGAAATATCATCACTCATCTAAGAGAGGAACTTTTTCATTATGAGAAGGAGTCAGGGTAAGAAATCAACTAGAGAAAATACTTCATTTACTTTGGAAGGAACATGGCAGCAGCAAGGAGGTCTCACCTAATGAATTATATTGGGCTTTGGGAGGGATCACTACCTTTTATATATCTTGGTGTTCCCCTATTTTGGGGAAATCCTCCTGCCTCCCACTTTGAACAGGTTTTATCCCAAATAAATAAAACTCTTGCATCTTGGAATGGAAATTCTCTCTCAATGGAAGGATGAGTATGTCTTGTCATACATGTGGTTATTTCAAAACATGTTTATTCTTTCATGGTCTACATCTGTCCTACCTTTGTTGTGAAAAAATTTACTCCATGATGAAAAAATATTTATGGTGTGGGAATGTGATGGAAATGAAGCTCATCATTTCTATATGGGACACATGATTCATGACTACCAAGAAATGAGGTCTGGGAATGAAGGATTTAAACTGTTTTAATCAGGATTTACAAGACAATATTATTTGGAGCCTTATACACAACAACTCAGCCTCTATTGATTTCTTAAGGAGAATAATTCTTCCAAGGCTCATTGATGGGAGGTAAGAATACATGGATTTTTCAATCTGGACTGGTCTGTGCTCAATGTTCATCACAATCATGAGGCACTCACATTTGGTGGTCAATGCGGATTCAAGTCTGAAATTCTTGTCCACCAATTGGATTGTCACACTTATTATGGAATGGATAGACACTAAAGAGCTAGTAATTGAAAATAGATTGTCCATAAAGGATCTGATTCAATGCAGAGATAACATTCCAGATGAAATCACTTCTATGATTGACTTCTGTGATTTCATCATGCAGGAGGATATGCAGTTATAGAAAGGGTCTCATGCTGGCAAGTTTAATTCTAAAAGCTTATTTAATTTCATGTGGAAGGGTGAGGTAATTTGTATTGGCTATCTGTATAGAAACTGGATACTTCCCTCAATATTTTCACTTATTTGGAGGCTTTATCATAACAAAATCCCAGTGGACATGAACATTCAAGGAGTAAGGATTTCATTATTCGCGACGTGTGCACTTTGTGATCATCATAGAGAGGACATTGATCACTTTTCCTTGTCCTGCAACACGTCTACTTCACTGTGGAATGCAGTTCTTAGCATATTTGAGCTGGAATCTCCCAATACTCCCTTGGCTATACAGTACATACAACATCTATTTAGAGTTTAGAAATTTAAATAGATAAATTCATTGCTACAGGTGGCATGTGATGAACTAATATATGCAGTATGGAAGGCTCTAAATAGATATATTCCTCGCCAAGTAGGTTTCAATGAATCCAATGCACTTAGCAACATTCTGGTGGCCACTCAAAATTCCAAATCACTGATTAATGAGCACTGTAACACCACAATTAGGGAGTTCATGATACTCATAAGATAAAAGTTTGTGGGTTACTATCCCAAACCAAGGGGCATGATGGAGGTGATATGGACTACCCCTTCAATGGATGGATGAAACACAACATGGACGAAGCCTCCAAAAGAAACCTTGGTCCTTCCTTATATGGCGTAATCTTCCAGAATTATCATGGGGATGTTGTGAAATGCAATTATGGACCATGCAGGCACACTATATATTTGGAAGCTGAAATGATGGCACTCATCAGAGCATTAGATATCGCTTTCCAATGACATTAGAAAAACATTTGGTTCAAGTGTGACTCATCCATGGTGGTTCAAGCAATTAGGATCAGTCAGACAATATTGGCATGAAAGCTAGAAGGTAAACAGATAAATATCATTGAAAAGATCTCTTCCCTAAACTACTACATCACACATACCTTCTAGGAGTCGAACTACATTGCAGATGGCATTACAAACAAAGGGGTTTCAGAAGAGAGGGACATCCACATCAACACCATTCCTAATGACATGGTCCTTATTCTTAGTAGGAAAAATGTAAAATGCCATATTCCCATCTTGTGTAATGTTTTCATTATCAATTTTAGAGCCCCCATGAACATCTTTCTAAAAAAACATTGTCCCTCGGGTAAAAATGTTTGAGGGAAGAAATCATTGTCCCTCTGGTTACTTATTTGAGGTAAGGTATCATTTTTTATCTGGGTTACTACTAGTGGGCATGCCTTCTGGACGTCGGTACATAAGGCACACATTGTCTGGGGGCACATCGTGCTGGGTTACATGATAGATATTCTGGAATTGGATAAAGCATGTGACACTTCATGGTGGCTACTGAACACCATTGGAGTTTATGTTTATTTGTGCATCGTACTGTTTACCATTTTCCTTATAACGTCAAGCCTTCTTAAACACGTATATTAGGTATGCACCGTTGGGTGGTACCCTACTGATATTTTTCCCACACCCTGCACACGCCCATCGGGATGTGTGTATAATTTATGGATTTACCTCCATGAAAGAGATCATCTTCAAGAGATGGATTGTCCTTTCTATCGCATGGAGATGGTAGGGACCTTAAGGTCTTTCCTAGCGGGATATTACATTTTTTTCCTTCTTTTTGTATCAATATGCTTACTTGTTTTGTAGCTCTAGATGGTTAGTAACTGGATCCCTTTATATAGAGATATGTATGACCTGCTTTGGATGCACGCTTTCTTGATCAGTAGTATTTACTAGTGATCAGTATTCTGTTGTGTTTTTCTATTGTTTTTGTTTAAATTTATTGCATCTATTGTTTATCTATATTGATTGGGATTCTGCTATAAGGGTTTGGATTGAATCTGTAGACTTTAATTTTATATTTTCTCAGACCAGTACCATTATTATCCTCTGAGAGGGTATAGCCTCCCCACTATACATATAAGACCATCGGTGATAGTCAGTAGCCTTTGGCGTTCGTGGAGGTGCACCTAAAGTTGTAACACCTGACTCGTTTAACATTGTTCAGGTGGTTGTTCAGGTCTGGGTCATTACAATACAAAACAATGGTTCATTTAATGTCATGTCTATATTTGAATGCCTTGTTATGGTACGTATGATTCACCAGAATATCTATAAAATTAATGTTCCATGAATTATGTCCTTAGATTCATATGGATTTCCTCCAACATGATATCATGAGGACTACCTCATTAGATTCGAAATCATATTTATCTATAGATTACTTGGTAATTGACTCCGCATACATAGTTATAAACTTTTATGGCATAATGGTAAGTTTTTTCCCTACAGATTACACGAAAACCCCTATATCTATAATAAATTTGTTATTACTAGGAGTTGGGTTGAGTATCTATGTTCATGAACTCTTTTGTCACATCATGGTTCTTTATCTGTTAATATCTTTATCATAATGTTCATTACTCAAATAATGAGACCCCTAACTTATCTATTCACTTTGTAGATTCCTTTATTTTATGACTCATTTATTCTTTGGGGTAATTATATATACACATATGTATCTTCTAACATGTATTAAAATATATTCTAGGTGGAACAGGTTCATATGCATTATATATTAGGCTGAATAAATTAAATTCAGTTAGGTATCCATTGAGAAACTTGAGCACTGTAGGAGTTTATTATTTGTTACACTTCCTTAATTTTGATACACATTCACACTACCTTATTTTAAACTCATGGACTAGTATTATTTATATTCCATTGGTGGTTTCCTACTAATTTTATCTCACAACATTTTTTGACTATTGTTTGGGGCCCGAACAGTCATCTTGGTTGTTGGTTTGGGAAATGGAATGTTCTAAACATTATTTACATTTATCGACTAGAACTTGACATGGGAGATTGGTGTAGTAGAAGAGAATGTACTCAATTTCCACACAAATTTGGATTCTTTTATTAATTTCCAATTATGAGTATGTATATATGTTATATTATCGTCTTCTATCTATGGAATAGAATGTTCATGTATGGATATTTATTTGGTTCTGGTTGGCTTATCATGTTATATATTGTTATTACTCATATATTTATTTATTTAGTTATTATTTTCCTAATTATTAACTATGATTTTGAGGGTATAGTATCCCCTTGTCACCTCTATTATACAATCACTACGATTTAGTAGCCTCTCATATATGGGGAGGCATGGTTGAGATTATGTGACCAATCAACTCGGGGAACCATTTCACTACCTCCCAGATCTGGATGTTATACATTACGTCATAAAATCCTCCTCTCAAATATCATAATTAGGTGGAAAATTAAATAAAAGTTAAAATTCCTTAATGGAACCATGAACTCTAACAAAATAGTTTTCACTACTAAAGGGTAAAAGATTCCTATCATGGAGCTATCATCAATATCAATGAAAGAAAATCATATCGAAACTAACTCTAAAAATCATCCATATTCACCTTCTAACCCGTACGGTCACCTGGAAGAGAATCCACCTCTTATGAGAATATCCTTTCCGTCAGAGAATCGTTAATGGAATTAAATAATCCAACTATACCAATTCAGAATAATAGTGAACTAAAGCTCCTCCAGCTGCCTATTAGTCTCATAATATGATACATTTCCTTAATACAATTAAAATCTATCATACTTAAACTAGAAAAGATCATTCCATTAAGAATAATTCTCATAACCATTAATCATTTGATAATCCTTCTCAATATCCTACTACACTTCACAAACCTCAACCATATGAGGATTCCAACCAACAAGAACATCTACAAAAGTATTAAAACCACCTAAGACATTGATATACAACATACATTATATAAATACAATTATATTCATTCTAAATTCATAACATTTTTTAAATTCATGCATAGGATAAAAAAACATAAGGCATGCACCAAATAATGGTAGTACCCCACAATATATATCATATCACTTTAGTATGTTCAATGATCATAATGAAATTATATTCTATTAGAGGGGTCCATTTAGAGTCATAGATAGTCTAATCTATCTCTTTCATACACAAAGTTTAAC
Organism: Viscum album; assembly: GCA_963277665.1. Classification (NCBI taxonomy): domain Eukaryota; kingdom Viridiplantae; phylum Streptophyta; class Magnoliopsida; order Santalales; family Viscaceae; genus Viscum; species Viscum album. Next base: position 49,583,444 of record OY728148.1, read on the forward strand.
TAAAAAATTTTCCCTACCAAGAGAATGTTTTCCTCACAATTTACTATCTACAACTCTTTATTAACAGTCAAATATATCTATACTACAACTTAATCATGATTCAACCCCACTATAACCATTCCGAGGATGAATGTAAAAACATGTTTGACACCAGAAGTCCACCATTAATTATAAATTTGTTGGAAACTAACACTAATTCTAATAAACAAATACAATCTGGGTAATTAACTTCATAAATTATTGTAGAGAATTAAAGACACCACCAATAATCTCAATGTTAATAATATAAAATTAAATCATGGTATCAAAATTATATTATTTTCATACATAAGTTAAAATAAAACGAAAATAAAATTTACACCTATTATAGTTACTCCAACATCAAAAATTGTGATGATATTTTAATTACTTACCCTTTCACTAGAAAATGTTATAGACTTAATAAAATCTATATTCACACACACCAGGGGTGAGCATGAAACTATACATAGTAGGATCCTCCAAAAACACGCATTCAAAAAAATGTGGAATAACAATAACTAATACAAGATATATTAAGATATGTAAATGATAATTACCTATATCAGTTCAACTACAACACAACCTCACCAATGAACATGATTTCATATTGAATTAGTCTCCTTCACACATTAATAGAAATGGTTTTAGCACATCCCTCCCATCTATATGATTTTAATAAAGAACTCATAAAAAAACAAAAAATAATATCAATATACCCCAACCACATACCTCTTCATCAATGATGCATACTTCATAGTAAATCACAATAGTGAAACATCAATAGTGTCATCAACCTAGTTCCCTCCTCTCCATGATTTCTCCAATCGGGTATTCAAATCATAACAAAATAAAAAAAATATCACCTCATGACACTCACATCTCCACATACCATAACTATATTATATCATAGAATAAACTATGTATCAAACAGATAACAGGAAATGGGGAGTTGTCATACATTCATGTCAATCACATTATGGATTCTTTGGTGCACCCAGAGTTCATAACCTCATAGGGTGTTCTTCATGTTACCCATCAATGGAGGTGTTTCATAAGAAACAAAAATTATAAAAATGAATATATAATTAGACAAAAATGATACCTATGGTCTACCTCTAACATCAACAACTATATAACCATATACTATCAGTACCAGAACAATGAAAAAAAATATTTGTGTATCTAACTACACAAAAAACCCATAATTCTTCCTTATATAATAACATAATCATCCAATTTAACATTTCATTTCATATAAAAAATTTAAACATTTATTAACCACATATTTTATTAACCTCATAACAATTTTAATCAAATTAATTTTTCACACTACCTAATTTATAATTCGTTTTCCACATATCCTTTAGTTACTACATTATTCACTATAACCATTATATAATTATCAACCATAAACCATTCCTCATTGTATTAATAATTTAATTAACTAATTTTTTTGATCAACGATCCATATCCCCATGAAACCACCACCCCAACCATGTTAATGTCTATATGTTTTAATATCATCAACGACATCGACCATCCATAACATCAGCTCTATCACCTCTATGATAAAACTATACTATCACATGCAGACCAAATCAACATACCACCATATGAAAAAATATAATCACCCCATTATATAGTAAAGTAATATTATTGTTCCAAATTAACTCAACTATAGAAAAAATTACATTTAAACACAATATTAAATCAAAAAATAAAACCTACTTTGTACATTCTTCTTAAAAAATTTGTACATTTCATATACAATCAATATCAAACATTAATTTTCATATTTTTACGCATCTTTTAGATTTCCACCGTTATATTTGCAACCAACTATAAAAATAATAAATATATATTAAAAACAACAAAATCAAAACAGAATATTTCCCAAATATTCAATTAAATATAAAATTAACAACATGAATAACAAAATATAAATTACACTATATCCCCTTTAACATTATTTTTTCACAATTTTCTATATTTATTTTTAAATTATATACACTTCAACTAAAGATAAAAATATGATGATAATTCATTAATAACATGGTAATAAATTAGGAATTGTTTTATCCACATGCCTCAATTTATGATTCAATATCATTGGTATAATTATTGGAAGAAAATAATTATTAAACATCACTATATTATAAAGAAATTTCTACAACCCAAATAAAAATCAATCCTATATCTCTATCTAAAATACACACTAAAAAATTTAAACCTATGCTATAGAACAATAAATAATTGATGAATGAATAAGTAAAGAATACAATGTAACCATTGATCATAATATATTGATCATTAAATGTAGAAGACATTAAATAATCTAGTTGTGTGAAACATCACCAATAAATGTATCCATAAATGTTTTGGTTTGAGAGACCAATAAAATAAAATCATGCTAAAAAGAAAAATATTAATTTTATAATAAAAATTTATATGACTTAATGACTATTTGAATAAGGTAAGAACACATTGTGGTGAAGTAGGGTCTTCCACAATAAAAATTCTAAACCCTTCAAATGAACCATATCCCTTATTTAATGTCATTAATTTTATAATAAGAATATATATTTTCCCACAACAACATAATAGTGATACCTAAGAAACTATAATCTATATCATAGACTAACATGATCTATGAACCATAGTGAAATAAAACTTCCTAACCTAGTCATTTACCCATGGGTCCCATGAAACGACCTTGGAATATTTTCCATTGAACAATCCATGTGTAACATGACAACCAAAATAATCATTTTAGTATTACCCATGGAATATATATATTTCACTAAAGATCAAGCCACTAATATGGTTTTCGATAAGACATAATCAACTTCCACTAATGGGTTTTAGAGAAAACTCTCTTGATTATTATAATGAAATAATCCCATTAATGTGTTTGGTCCATCATCATCATGTCAATAATGTTTATGAATAACATAAGATATAGAATTCATACCTATATTTTAGTGTCCTTGATACCTATTATTCTTGATAGAGTACAATTAATGACAATCAACTAGAAAACAAAATGGACTATTTCCTCTACACGGATTACATCGGCCAATAGAATCTTTCTTCTTAATGGGATGACCCATAAAAACAAAAATATCCCTCGGATCCAATATTATGATGATTAATGGGGGATAATAAGGAATATATATATTTGTATATGTGTTTCTAGTTTCATATATAATTCTGTACCCCAATAAGAGTGCATCCAACCATTATATAGGTTAACTTTGCTCAATAAAAGGAGTCAGGACATGGCTCCCATTGTATGGAAACTGATATTCTAAGAACCCAGATCTTATTTTTAGTTACATTTTTCATTTAAAGTCGTTTTTGAAAATAATAGGAGTTTTTGGAAATTTCAGGTGTACACACTGTGTAATTTAAGTACATGCCATGTACCCGGATGTCGCTAGTTTCTATGTGATGGCTATGTAATGGCCGAGCACATGGATGTGTTTGGTGACCTAGAGACCACCTAAAGAGGATATAACGACCCATACATTACATACATTGATATTAATTTAAAATTTAAGCACACTTATTACAACATATAACAAAACCATTAAGGGACCATATAGGTATAGTGTCTTTAGAAACTGGGAAACATAAACAATTGGTTCATAAATCATCTACATTGTCTCCCTTTTATTTTACCATATCTAGATTCCCTTTTGGAATATCTTACTTAATACCCTTATTCCTAACCTGGGGAAAATAAAACATACAGAAGGGTGAGCTCAAATGCTCAGTAAGGGTAAACAAAGGAAATGTCATTCATATCATATTCATAAGAACATAACATTTTGAAAATATTAACCTGCAAAAGATATCATAATATCATAACATGGAATAAACCATTGTAGTGAAATGTAATCCCAATAATAATAACATAAAACATGAAACTTTGTGGCACACACACATAATCATATAGAATAATTTTCTATTAGTCAAGACTCATTTCCAAGACTATCCTAGTTGACAAAGTCCATTAGTGAACAGAGTTCACTCTCCGTTTTAGTCCTATATCAGTAAAACAGATTAACCTGCCACTCCATCCATGTCTATCTCATGAGATATAAATCTTTACCCAATGCATTGGAGGGAGATAAAGGTGCCACCCATCTCATAATGAAACCATTTTTATGTGCGCCACAAAATCATAAATCATAGCATAAACCATGAAATAAAAATGGGATTCTTAAACGTCATGCCATCATAACGTAATCCACAAAAGGAAATCATAAAAATAATTTCATCATAACATAATCAAATCAATGTAAAAAATAGAGATATAAACAGAACCATATATTATCTTAGATGGAAAACAATTTGATAAAACACTTGAACTCTATTCTTGAGGAAAATATCTTTTCTACTTCAAAAACATTCTTCCTTTCTTAAAATGTCATAAAATTGTATACTAAAAGAAGTTGATTAGACGTAAAACCCAAAACCTGTAAAGTAATCTTCATAGAAATAAGGTTCTATGAAATCATAAAAATCTATTAATCCCGAATAAATAAAAACATATTTCTCTCGTATTTTGGCCGGAAAATTCAAAAACTACCTCCTACTAAAAACGAAAAAATATTCCTTTCATATATTTTACTAAAAACACTCAAAAATAAGTAAAATTGGATTTAAACAACTGTATGAGGATAGAAATAATATTACATATTGAGGAAACATGGATGTGGATGATAAATATTCCCTAGTAAATTCTAAAGTATAAACAATCTTAGATAAAAATGAGATTGCGAGATTTTCCCTTATCTTAGGTATGATATGCTTTGTACATGTCCGAACCTCCTGTATAATGATTTAAATAATGTCATTGATTAATTACAGAATCATAATCATTGTTATGATATCATATATGGTCATATTCTTATCTTCTTATTAGTAATATGTCATTGCTACTTGTTATTCGGGTGTTCATTACTTTATGCTTGTTTTGTCGAATAAATTCTTATTCCTTTTTTTAGGTTATATATAAATCATTTACATAATAGTAATAGTATAATATATATCATATTTATTCATTCAATTCGTTTATATAATCATGTTTTAGTGAAGATCATGTAGAACGAATCACATCACATCGTGGAGACGGTATGTCGTACGTACACACGAGCAACGATTTCATTCCCATATTTATTGAATGGTCTAGGAGTGGATCGTATAATATCTAAGAATTACTATCATGTTATAATAATCATATGAATTGTTATTATTTGTACCATTATACCCATCCAAGTAAGGTGGGGGTGGAAAACAGATTACACCACGACGTGGAGATGGTATTCCGTACGTACGCATGCGCGGTGATTTCATTTACCGTTGGATGGACAGAAAGTGAAATAGGGTTGTTTCCTATATATAATAACATATCAGTATATGAGTGATAGTGATGTTATTAGTTTATAATTAAGAAACTAAATAACAGGATATAGAAGAAGGAAGAAACTTGAAAGAATCGGTAGAAGAGATTACCTCTTCCTCGACGTGCCTTCTTTAAACTTCCTCTTAAGGGAATGGAGTTGGTATTTTGTGAAGACCAGAACCTCCATAATATTACTAGGAAAGGTGAGAAGAGTAATGGGCAGGGTTTGGCTGAGCATGAAGGCTAAAATTTGTTTAAAGTGGAGAGGTAAGAGGTTCCCTTTTATAAGGGAGGAGTGGGTCACCTTTGAAAACCTCAAAAATATTAATTTATAATAAATAAAACCCCACTTCAAAACCTTTAAAATTGACTCATATTCGAATATTTTCTGAGATAGGGTTGTAATATCATCAACAAATAAAATTAATACATGTTGAAAATTTATTTTAATCCTTATAAAATTTATTTATCCTTATATAATCTATTTAATTTTATTTGTGGTAATAAGATTCTAAATTTTTAATTGTTATAAATAATTACTTCTGTGTTGTGAATTGTCCTTAATTGGATAATGTATGATATTTTCGACCATATAAATTTTAATTTCTATTTTTTAAATAGTTTGGTTATTTTTAAACAATTTTATATTATGTTATTTTTATAAAATAACATTAGTGTCAATTTTGACACTATTCATTTATTTGAATTTAAATAAAATACACACAAAATATATGTTCAAAATAAAAGATTTCAAAGATTCATAACATTTCAAATTTATCTAGAAAGTTTGTAGATCACATTAGATAGTTCATATAATGTTTAATTTAAAATTTTTAAAACCATTTATTTGATATTTCAATCCATAAAATAATTTCAACATCACTATTGTGTCACCATTAATGATAAGTATTTAGTACCAAAAAATTATATATAAATTCACATGACGTATATACATTTATTATCCTTCTGGAGACTATTCATGTTTGAAGTTTCATAAAGTGTATCACTAAATTAAAATTATTATACTTATAAGATTTTAGAGAGTGACTTGTTGTCACTTTCTTTGGTTTTAATAATAATTAAATTATTTTCATGGTAAAAATCCTATAAAATGAATATAATACGACCCTTAGGTGATATGGGTCGACTTTTAGTCATTGAATAGATTATTGGTAGGTTTTAGTGTAGTTTTATAATCTTATTTTTACCCTTAATAACTTGATTTATCTTTAACTGCAGTGAATAAAAATTAGCGTGGTTACTATTCATAATATCAAAACAAATAAGAGTAACCTATTAACATAATTTGGACCCAATAAATTCAAATATGGAATCCATTTTTAAAAATTCAAAACACAGAAGTTGCAGTAATTAATTTAAATTTAGTCTCGTTATTAAAAAAATGGGTTTTAAAAGTTAAAACATTGCCGAAGATTGAAATGTTTTTACCAAAGAATTTAAGGTAAAATTAATGGTAATGACATAACTTATATTAAATGGGAAAAATATATTCTATTAATACATTATACCCTTTCAATATTATAATTTAACCATATAAATTATTGCGATGAAAGAAGTTGTTTTTAATTAAAATATAGCGTGTTTTTACTATTTATTAAAATATGAAAGTTATTAGAATAATATATCAATTTTATCCAAACAAAATTATTATATCCTGATACCAAATAAAATTTATTTTGTCAAATTCATCTTATAAACATGTCAAAAACTAGATTTAATGTTGGTGCGCCATCAAAAGGCTGCAAAACTGGATTTTTTTAAAATAATTATTTTACCCGAAAAATTTATTTTGTTCTCATACCATGTTCTAGAAAATGTGTAAGATAAATAATAAAGTTATAAAATTCAAAATTTAGTAAATACTATTCATAACCAGTTGTCCATAATAATATTATAACAATATATCGTTGTTTATTGAAACCCAGTATTGCGTACTACACACGCTATCGAGGAAGGTCTCGATTGCGTGTAACGCATGCCAAGCCAGTGTTGTGTGTAGTGAAAGATTCTTTTGGTGTTGCGTATAACATAACACATAAAAAAAATATTTCTCATCAAATCTCAGGGTGTTACATTCTACCCCCCCCCCCCCCCCGTAAAATTAATTTCACCCACGAAATTCATCATTTTGTAATAAACAGATGAGGATACCTATCCCTCATCATATCCTCAAGTTACCATTTAGCTTCTTCTAATTGGTGGTTACTCTATAAAACATTAACCAAGCGAGTGGTCTTGTTTCATAGAACTTTTTCTCTATGATCCAGAATCTATATCGGTTGTTCTTCTTAAGAAATATCTTGTTCCAGCAGTACAACTTCTGAGCTTAGTACATATGATGGATCAGGTATATACTTTCTCAGGAAAGATACATGTAACAAATCATGGACTTGATAGAGATTTGGTGAAAGAGCCAATCAGTAAGCTACCTTCCCAACACAATCGAGTATTTAAAAAGGACCAATATACCTAGGGCTCAACCTTACCTTCTTTCCAAATCTCATTACCCTCTTCCAAGGAGATATTCGTAAGAACACTTTATCACACAGTTCAAACTCTAGGTATTTTCATCAGTTGTCGGCATAACAATTTTGTCGACTCTGAGCTTCTCTTTGGTGTTGTTAAATAGATTGGACCTTTTCTTCCATCTCATCAACAAGATCAGGTCCTAATAGATTTCTTTCCCCAACTTCATCCCACAAAGTTGGAGTTCGGAATTTCTTTCCATAGAGATCTTCATAATGAGCCATCTGAATACTGGAGTGAATGATATTATATAAAAAAATTAGACCAAAGGTAGGTGTTGATCCCAACAACCTTTGAAATCCAAAGATCAATATCTCAACATGTCTTCTAGATTTTGAATCGTCCTCTCAGACTGACCGTCTGTCAGAGGAAGATAAGCAGTGATGGAACTCAACTCCATATGTAGAGTATACTGAAAACTATGCCAAAACATCGAGGTAAACCTCAGATCCCGATCAGATATAATGGAAAGTTATACTCCATGAAATCTTACAACTTCCTTTACATATATCCTAGAAAGATGATCAAGAGAGAAATCCTCTCTAATAGAAATTAATTTTACAGACATTGTAAGATGATAAACTATAACCTAGATAGCATCATTGCCTTTGGATGTTTTAGGAAGTCTAGTGCAAAAGTCCCTAGTGATGTTTTCACATTTACATTCTGGTAGGGGTAATGGTTGTAACATCCCCTTAGACTTCTGTCTATCAGCTTTAACATGCTGACAAACCAAGCATCGGGAGACATATTCAGCAACATCTCTTTTCAGGCCATCCCACGAGAAGTACTCTTTCAGATCCCTATACATCTTCATTCTTCCACGGTGAATAGAGAATGAATAACTATGTGATTCATCCAATATTTCCTTCTTTTATTCTGGGATGGGAGTAACACAAACTTGATTCCTGAACCTTATTATTTCATCACAATCAATGTGGAATTTTGGAACATTTCTCACCTTTTTTATAACTCTACATCTTTTTTCTATGCCACTTTAATCTTCACATGTATATATGGTTCAACATTCATTTCAGAAAGATAATATTTATTCCCTTCCATTATAATTCCAAGATCCATCATTTGTAAATCCATAAATATTGGATCTTTTGTGATCCTCATCATGGATAAGCTAGCATGATCTTGTCAACTAAATGCGTCTGCCATATTGTATTCTTTCCCAGGGTGGTAATGAATTGAGTATTCATAATCCTTAATCATCTCCAACCATCTTATTTTCCACATATTAACTTTATTTTGTGTGAAAATATAATTTAAACCTTTTTAATCTGTATAATTATCACACCTTTCACCATAAAGATAATGCCTCCAAATCTTTAATGCAATGATTACCGCAACTAACTCCAAATCAGGAGTTGGGTAATTTTGCTCATGGATTTTCAACTGTCATGAGGCATAAGATATCACCATATCATTTAGCATGAGAACACACCCTAGCCCCATCATGGATGCATCACTATAGATCACAAACCTTTCTCCACTACAAGGCAGTGTGAGAACAGGTGCACTGGATAACTTTCTTTTTACCTCCTTGAAATTCACTACACACTCCTCTATAAAAATGAACCTGACTCCTTTTCAAGTCAACCTAGTGAGTGGATTAGATAATCTTGAAAAATCTTTCAAAAATCCTTGATAGTACCCAGCAAAGCCAAGAAAACATCAAATATCAGTTACTGTTGTTGTTCTCAACCATCATTCAATAAACTCTATTTTTGCTGGATCCATAGATATCCCCACTTTTGATATTATGTCACTCAAAAATGAAAAATTTTGAAGCCAAAAATCACACTTGGAAAATTTGGCATAAAACATCTCCTTTCGCAGGGTCTTCAATACAATTCTCAAGTGGTCTTCATGTTCTTCCTTTCTCTTTGAATATACAAGAATACTGTCTACAAAGACAACCACAAACAGATCAAGATAGTCTCTAAAGACTTTATTCATTAGATCTATAAATATAGTAGGTGCATTAGTAAGACCAAATGACATCACTATAAATTCATAGTGTCCATACCATGTACGGAGAGCCGTCATTGGTATATCCTCCCTTTTGACCCTTAATTGGTGATACCCTGAACGAAGATCAATCTTGGAAGAGTATTGAGCTCCAAATAGTTGGACAAATATGTCATCAATGCATGGGAAAGGATATTTGTTCATGATAGTGATGTTGTAAAGTTCACGATAATCTATGCAAAGTCTCATTGATCCATCTTTCTTCTTAACAAACAGAACAGGTTCTCCCCAAGGTGATGCACTAGGGCGCATGAATCCATTATCAAGATTCTCTTGGAGTTGGTTCTTCAATTCTGGAAACTCAATTGGGGCCATTCTATAAGGTGTCTTTGAAATGGGTAAAGCACTCGGTACAAGTTCTATTGAAAACTCAACTTTCACGATTTGGTGGAAGACCAGTAAATTCCTCCGGAAAGACATCATCAAACTCCTGTATAGTGGGATTCTTCCTAATCATGAGTTTCTCTCCAACCATTTGAGATAAATAGCCTTCATTTAGTGGAATCAAGACCTATAAGATAGAATAAATTTCCACTGGAAGGTCATGTTCATCCTTGCATCGATAGATGATCATATATTGATTTGGAATATGAAATGTGACTTCCCTTATTTGGAAATTGATATGAGATCCATATAATTAAATCTAATCCATGCCAAGAATCACATCAAATTCCACTATAGGAAGAATCACATGATATTCAGGAATCACTTTCCCAAAAATATCAATCGGAGAGGAATTGTAAACATTTGATGTGACTGTTGTGCCATTAGGGGATGTCACAACTAACTCAACATCTAATTGTTGAGGTAATATGGTGACACCCTTAGAAAATTCTTTAGAGATAAAAGAGTTGGTGGATCTAGAATCAAATAAAACACTTGCTACATTAGAGTGGATGGTAATTATACCTTTCACCACTTCATTATCATACTCCACATCCCCGATATAAATTGTATGTGACATTCCATTATCTTTGGCCTTAAGAGTTTGTTGACGTCGATCATCATAAACAACCCTTGTATTAGGTAATTTATTAGCATAATGCCCCATTTCCTTGCAATTGTATCATTTAAGTATAGGAGGTGCACTCTGTTTAGCCTTTTCCTTGTTCGCATCTCTAGACAACTTCTTCCCATAATTGCGGAATTCAAATGCATGATGACATTTTTTTCTACATTTTAAACATTTACTTATCCCTTTATGAAAAATTCCCCCATGTTTCTTTCCACACAATGAGAATAAAGGAATACTCATCTTATTTTCAGTGTGATAATTATATTTTCCCTTTAATTCCATTTTCCTCTTCTTATCAAACCCATATGACTAATGGCTTACTCTAATTTCCAACTCAAACTTGAGAGCTCAATGAACAATTTCCTCATATCTATTGAAGTCCCTTATGGGTAATTCCCATCGAAGACATGGGTTTAAGCCACTAAATAATCGATCGATCTTACTCTCAGGGTGGATAATAATCCCCGAAGTGTACCTCGTAAGTCTTGTAAAATTTTCCTCATAGGTACCATCAGATTCATCATCCTTTTTCTTCAGTTCATGAAACTCCTTCTCCATCTTAGTTTGAAGAATACGAGGGACGTACTTATTGAAAAATACGTTCTTGAACTCATCCCATTCCATGTATTCAATTTCTTCTTGTGGACTTGTATTCTTGATAAGATTTCACCATTGATCAGCTTCACCTTACAAACGATATACTACTAAGACAACTTTATCTTGTTTAGAACATTGTAGAACTGAAAATATCTTTTCAGTGGTACTAATCCATTTTTCATCCACTAATGGATCAGTAGAACCACTGAAGGAGGTTCGATGCTACCTCATGAAGGATTCAACATAATGTTTCTCTTTCCTTTTATTGTTTGGAAGTCCTATATGATTCATAGCTTTAGAAATTTGTGTAATCATGGCTACAAGATTTTACATTCTAGCTCCCATAACGTTTGGTTTCTCAGGGTGACAATCATTTCATTGCCCATCACATTCTGCATTAACGTGGTTCCTTCGGGTTAAATACATTGACTAAAACCAAGAAGAATAATGTGAGAAACACTAATTATAACAGGAAAACAACATAATCAGTAATAAAATTTCACACTTTAGTTCGTATAATTGGTTACTAATGGCAATTTCTACAACATTAAGATTGTGTTCTATGATTAGACATATCCTTAGGGTTCTTACTAAGAATTTCACATCCTAGTTTCCAAAGTTTTAATATACCTTTCCTCTAATACAAACTATAAAAATCCATAAATTACAAAAAAAAAATTATTACTTTAAAATTGAAACACACTTATTAAAACATATAAAAAAACCTTGAAAGGACCGTATAGGTATAGTGTATTTATAAACTGAGAAACATAAACAACTGGTTCATAAATAATCTACAATGTATCCCTTTTATTTTATCATATCTAGAGTCCCTTTTGACATATCTTACTTAATACCAATCTTCCTGACCTGGGGAAAAGAAAACATACAAAAGGGTGAGGTTAAATGCTCCATAAGGGTAAATAAAGGAAATATCAATCATATCATACTCATAAGAACATAACATTTTGAAAATCTTAACCTGCAAAAGAGATCATAATATCATAACATGGAATAAACCACGGTAGTGAAATTTAGTCCCAATAATCATAACATGAAACATGAAACATTGTGTCATACACACATAATCATAGAGAATCATTTTTTAGTAGTCACGACTCATTGCCAGGACTATCCTAGCGAACAAAGTCCATTTCTAAACTGAGTTCACTCCTCGTTTCAGTCATGTATCACTGAACCAAATTAACCTGCCATTCCAGCAATATCTATCTCATGAGATATAAATCCTTACCCAATGCATTGGAGGGAGATATAGGTCTCACCCATCTCATAATTAAACCATTCTTATGTGTGCCACAAAATCATAAATCATAGCATAACCCATGTAATAAAAATGGGATTATTAAACATCATGTCATCATAACATAATCCATAAATGGACATAATAAAAATAATTCCATCATAACATAATCAAATCAATGTAAAAGTAGGGATATAAATAGAACCCTATATTATCTTATATGGAAAATGATTTTGATAAAACACTAGAACTCCACTCTTGAGGAAAATATCATTTCTACTTCAAAAACAATTTTCTTTTCTTAACATGTCATACAATTGTAAACTAAAAGAAGATGATTAAAAATAAACTTGAAAACTTGTAATGTAAGCTTCATGGAAATAATGTTTTATGAAATCAAAAAAATCCATTCATGCAGTATATGTTAAAAACATTCTTCTTGTATTTTTGCCGGAAAAGTCCAAAAGTACCTCGTACTAAAAATGACAAAAGATTCCATTCATATATTATACAAAAAAAACTCACCAATAGGTAAAATTATATTTAAAATATTTTAGTAGGATAGAAATAATATTACATATAGAGGAAACATGGATGTAGATGATAAATATTCCCCAGAAAATTCGGAAGTATAAACAATCACAGATAAAAATGAGATTGTGAGATTTTCCATTACCTTAGGTCCAATATAATTTGTACTTGATTGAACCTCATGTATAATGATTTAAATATTGTCATTGACTTATTCTAGAATTGTAATCATTTTTATGATATCATATATGGTCATATTATTAGCTTTTTATTAGTAATATTTTATTGCTACTAGTTATTCGGGTGTTTATTGCTTTATGCTTGTTTTGTCAAATAAATTCGTATTCCTATTTTTATGTTACAGATAAATCATATAAATAATGGTAATAGTATAATATATATAATATTTATTCATTCAATTAGTTTATATAATCATCGTTTAGTGAATATCATGTAGAACGAATCCCATCTCATCGTGGAGACGGTAAGCCGTACGTACGCACGAGAAATGATATCATTCCCATAATTATTAAATGGTCTTGAGTGGATGGTAGAATATCTCAGAATTAGTATCATGTTATAATAATCATATAAAAGGTTATTATTTTCACCATTATACCCATCTATGTAAGTTGGTGGTGGAAATTAGATTACACCACGACTTGGAGACAGTATTCCGTACGTATGCACGCGCGGTGATTTCATTTTCCGCAAGACCAATAGAATGTGAAATAGGATTGTTTCATATTTATAATAATGTATCAGTATATGAGTGATATTTATGTTATTAGTTTATAATTAATCAACTAAATAAGAGGAAGTATAAGAAGGAAGAAACTTGAAATAATCGGTAGAAGATATTACCTCTTCCTCGACGTGCCTCCTTTAAACATCCTTTTAAGGGAATGGAGTTGGACTTTTGAGAAGTTCAGGACATCCAGAATATTACTATGGAAGATTAGAAGAGTAATGGGTAGGGTTTGTCCAAGCATGAATGCTCAACGTTTGTAAAGAGGATAGGTAGGAGGTGCCCTTTTATACGGGAGGAGAGGGACACCTTTGGAAAGCTCAAAAATATTAATTTATAATAATTTAAAACCCACTTAAAAACCTCAAAAAATGACTCATAGTAGAAGATTATATGATATAGGGTTGTAATCTCATCAGCCAATAAAATTTAGACATGTTGAAAATTTATTTTAAACCTTATCAACTTGATATATCCTTATTTAATCTATTTAATTTTATTTGTCGTAATAATATACTAAATTTTAAATTGATATGAATAGTTACTTATGTGTTTTGAATTTTCCATAATTGGATAATTTATGATATTGTATACCATATAAATTTTAATTTTAATTTTTAAATATTTTTGTGATTTTTAACCAATTTTATATTATGTTATTTTTATAAAATAACAATAGTCTCAATTTTGGCACTATTCAATTATATGAATTTTAATAAAATCTAAACAGAATATATGTTCGAAATAAATAGTTTAATAGATTCATATAATGAAATATTTATCTATAAAATTCTTGGATCACATAAAATAGTTCATATAATATTTATTTTAATATTTTTAAAACCGTTTTTTTGATATTTTAATCCATAAAATAATTTCAACATCACTATTGTGTCACCATTAATGATAATTATCTAATCCCTAAAAATTATAAATAAATTCACATGAAATAGATAATGTTATTATCTTTTTGGAGAATATTTAAGTTCAAAGTTTAATAAAGTTTATCACTAAATTAAAATTATTATAGTTATAAGATTTAAGAGAGTGACATGTTGCCACTTTCTTTGGTTTTAATAATAATTAAATTGTTTTCATGGTAAAATGTCTATAAAATGAATCAAATACGACCTTTAGGTGATATGGGTCGACTTTTGGAAATCCAATAGAATTTTGGAAGGTGTTATCATAATTTTATAATCTTATTTTTACCCTTAATTATCTGATTTACCTTTAACTACAGTAAATAAAAATTACTGTAGTTACAATTCATAATATCGAAAAAAATAAGAGTAAACTATTAACATAATTTGGACTCACTAAATTAAAATATGGAATCCATTTTTCAAAATTCAAAACACAAAAGTTGCAGTAATTAATTTAAAATTAATCCCTTTAATAAGAAAACAGGTTTTAAAAGTTAAAACATTTCCAAAGATTGAAATGTTTTTACCTATGAATTCAAGGTAAAATTAATGTTAATGACATACATTGTATTAAATGGTAAAAATGTATTCTATTTTTACTTTAAACCCATTCAGTATTATAATTTAACAAAATAAATTATTGTAATGATTTTTTTTAAATTAAAATATAGCATGTTTTATAATTTATTAAAATATGAAATTATAAGAATAATATGAAAAAATTATCCAAAGTAAAATTTTATATATTGATTCCAAAAACGAATTTTATTTTGTTAAATTGAACTTATAAATATTTAAAAATCTAGATTTAATGTGGGTGCGCCATCAAAAGGTGGCAAAACTGCATTTTTTAAAAAATATTTATTTTACCCGAAAAATTTATTTTGTTCTCGTAACATGTTCTAGAAAATGTGTTGGATGAATAATAATGTTATAAAATTAAAAATGTATTGAATAATATTTATAACGGCAAGTCTATAATAATATTATAACAATATATCGCTGTTTAGTGAAACCCAGTATTGTGTACTACACACGCTATCGAGGAAGGTCGTGATTGCGTGTAACGTAAGCCAAGCCAGTGTTCTGTGTAGTGAAAGATTATTTTTTTTTGCGTATAAAATAAGACATAAAAAAATATTTATCATAAAATATATGGTTTTTACAGTAGAGGCTGGAAAAGGAAAGTACACACAATTTACTTTTAAAATACAAGTTGTGTAGTTTTTTTCATTAAACAGATCATGGTCGTTTCTAATGAATAAAAACATTTTTCTCATCATCTGTCTTATCCAAGAGAGACCGTACAGCCGCCAATCTTCTCTGAGCCCCCATATCACCTTCCATTCTCTAAATCGACCGCCGTCAATTGATTTGGAATCACAAAGGTGAGTTCGTCCTTCTTCTATAACTTCATCTCCTAATTTCTCCAATCTCATGAGTTATCCTTGGTTGAATGTTTTTTTCTTTTTTTATATATGGAGTTATAGGGTGAATCAAGGCCTTTGATTATGATATATCGATTTCACAACACCATAGTAGGTGTTTTGTACCATTCCGTAGATAGTCTTTGAATTTTTTTTGTGCAAAAGTTCCCAATACCCTTGTTCGGGGTATTGTGTGTTTACGGTTTTTGCCATGCTATTTTCTGTCTATGCCTTGTGTTCTTGAGTATAGGTTTGGTGATTTTAAATAGGGTTATATACCTTGAAATGGATTTTTTTCCCATGATTGAGTGATTTGGACTGTTTGGTCTAACATTGCATGTTTGGTTATTTACCATCTATGCCTAGTATTATTAGGATGAGATGATTATTTTCTGACATGATGTAGTATATATTAGATTTCTTAGCCATGTAGTTCTTGAGGTTGAAATTGGATTCCATGTTTAGTTTTTTCACGATTGACTTACACAGGGCTGTGAGAACCTGGTGTAGTAGACCATAGGGATAATGGACGTTAAGGGCTTCTCCAGACTGTCTTTTTACTGTTACTTTGCGAGACCATAGGGTGGATGGATTTTGTTCTCCCTCAATGTGTTTGTAGTATCCTCGATACGAGCCACATGGGATATTGAGTTTTGAGTTCTTCCTCAGAGTTCCTATTAGTTACTGATATGTGACCACAGGGGTAATTGACGGTGGGAGCTTCCTCAGAGTGTCTTTGCTAAAGCTGAACCAAAGGGGTAAGACTGTCTGTATATCCTAGTGGGATGATTGTGTTAGTTTTAGTTGAACCAGAGGGGTTAGGATATGGGTACTTCACATAGGGATACCTACATTTGATTAGATGATCACATGATATATAAAAATCAATGCATTTGAAATTGTAGGATTATTACTAGGTGTACTTACTTTTTTACTACTTCATTTTGTTTATTGTCTGCCATACATATTCACTGATTGTTAGGTACAGATGTTTGGTTGGTTCCATACTGGGATTCATCTCACACCCTATTTGGGTGATTCTTTTGGGACCAAAATGATTATATTGTTGTAGTTATATATATTAGGGAAAGCACCCTTCTACATCAGGTACATGATTTTTGTTGAGTTGGTGAGCATGGGAACAATCTGAGACTTGAGATACTGCTGGGGTATATATGATTTCTTTTGTACTTTGGTTTAGTACTATACTCCAGCATTTTGACTTGTTTCAAAATTTTACTATAATTATGTATCATGCATCATATATATGTGTGTGTGTGTGCTCTAGTTGTCTATTTCTTCAGTCTTATGATGTTTACTTATTACACGCTTTTATGGCTTCCGCTATTGTATATCTATTTTACTTCCAATGTGTCACTCTTCCAATGATGTCATATTTTCCTCACTATCAATCCCAAGTCCCTCATTGCTAGTTGGTAGCCTATGGCGTTTGGGGAAATGCGCTTGAGGCCATGTGACCAACCGAGCACGGTGCACCTCTAGGTGGATTCTAGATCCGGGACATTACAAAGTTGTATTAGAGGGATTATTTTCTTCTTGACATACTATTTTGAGCCTATTGTCAGGGATAGGAAGGAATATGTACTTGTTAATAAGCTATGCCTGGGGGTAACTATCCCTTGGACAGGGAAAATCAAATTTACCTCGTTATTGTAATTTTTATGGTTTTTCAATTATTACAGTTGATTTGACTTCACCATTGTGTGATTCACTTGTTTTGTGGTGTTATATTTGATATTATTAAGGTTCAATTTCTTTTTTAACTCAATGAGACGAGGGTATTCCATCTCATTCATCATATGGGCACTTAGTATAGATCACATGTCATGCATTATTTCCATTCCATTTAGGGTGCATTAGTGATTTCGTGTTTTTTTATAGATGTTGTGCTAGATTTTCAAGTTTTTTGTTATATAAGCTTTGATAGAATACCTGCTACTTGATAGGGTATTGGATTTTGTATGGATTTTTGAATGGATACCAAACATTGATCTTGAGGTGTTATGGGCCCTCATGGATCGGAAATTTGGTGGATCATTGTACTATTATTCTTCTTTATGACATGTATAAGATGCCAAGCTTTGATTCGTAGGGAGTAAGGGCCCTCATGAATTAGAATTTGGAACATTAATGTATTTTTCATGGTTTTACTAGGTTTCAGGGTTGTTTCTGAGGCTTACTATCTGGAAAAACCCAGAATACATGATGTGTAATGATGAATAAACATGATGCATCCTTCTATTCGTGAAGGAACTGTTTTTCTTAAGTACACACCGTATACATTATGTATATTCAGTGTAGTCTCTAACCATGTCACTGGGTATGTGGGCAGAGACACGGGGATGGGAAATCATTGGTGGAACCTACCATGTACCATTGTACACACTGTGTTGTGTAGACTGTGTGTCCACCCATGTGACTAACACCACAGAGGGATAAAACTTTTGTTTTACACGCTGTGTCAAGCTTGAACATGTTGTGTAGTGTGACCCTTATATCCAGCTGTGTAATGAAAAACAAATGGAATTTGAATCCTTCTAGTACACACCATGTCCATCTAGAACACGCTGTGTAGAGTGAGCTATGTAACCGGCCGTGTGACTAACAGTACGGGTTGGTGAATTTTGTCCAGTACACACTGTGTATGGAACTAACATGTTTTGTAATCTAGTTCTAGGAGAATCGTGTAGCTTATCTGTGTAGAAGAACTCGGGCAGGGGAAGAGGATTCAAGCACACACCATGTGTTAGGACAACATGTTGTGTGTATAAGATGTTACCCGACCTGGGTTAGCATAAGTACACACCCGTGTAAAGGCTTAAGGGAATACATAGTGTAGGCCTTATACATGCCTTGTATCAATGTTTTGAAATACATGAATTCCTTCTTTATATTTTTCCCTTCTTACACATCTATGTTTCAGTCCCTATTAATCTTGATCTATGTTGTGCACTTGACCTTACAGAGTCATGCCACCGAGACGTCCCCCGATATTACATCAGTTATAGGGAAGTGATTACACATAGTACAAGACTAATCATGGACTACCAGCATATCCACCAGTTGTTCCAATCATGGAACCAGCTGTTATTCCGGACACAGGTGCTGACACACAGTTCTGAAAGGGAATTATGAGGTTTACTTAGACCTTCTATGGAGTTCTGCATAATGCCCTTTCTATGGTAGAATTGACATAAGGTTTTCAATAGTAGCATCCTCCAACCATCACAAGGGAATGAAGACCTCAGGCTACAGTGTCACGGTTAGAATCCATGCTATCTATCATCGACCATTTAGAGACACCTCTAAAGAGGAGGGTGAAGCTCACTGTGTATATTCTTAGAGACTCTTCCAAGTGATAGTGGGATGTGATCTAGAAGGTGGGACACCAGAAGGTTATGGCATGAGATGAGTTACAACCTGCCTTCTATGAATACTTATACCCGGATAATTTGAGGGTTGATCGTGCCCGAGAGATTCTGAGTTTGGAGTAGGGTAATCATTCTATTATGGAGTATTCATCTTGTGTCACATAGTTTCAATGCTTCATGCATATTCCAGGAGGTGATGAGTTATTTCTGGAATGAAAGTTTGAGGATGGTCTCAAGAATGACATCTGATCATAATTGATCATCTTCATGTTAACTTCCATAACTTCTATAGTCAACCAAGAAATGATCACAGAGCGTAATTTGAGGTATTCTGGTGTGGTGAACCAGGGAGGTTCGACATCCAGAGTTGGTGTCACTCCTAATGATAGTAGGAAGTGCCGCATGGAGTCTACGTGTGGAGATTGATGTAGGAGAGAAACATCTTATGGTTGTCTGGTGGTGTGCTACCAGTGCAAGATGATTGGACATACAAGCCCACATTCCCTAAGAGACCCAGTAGAGTGATAATATTATGGAAAGATGGGTCATCTTCTGCATTTCTATTAGATCTTCTCACCAGCATCTAGTGACTGGGGTTCTTCTATGACTCCTCATTCTGGAGCAACACCACTAGTTTCTCATCAGTCAGAGAACTAGAGTTCCTCCGTCTTTTCAGGCTGAGGTGGAGGTCATTTCCATGGTAGCCATTCAATAGGCTTTCACTGACAACAGGGTGGATCATCTTAGGGTGGTCAGGTAAGGTCACAAGGCTACAGTGCAGGTCAGACTTTTGATGTGGAGTATACCCAGTTGAAGTAGGATCTCAGAACCTCTACAATTCAAGGTACGATTCTAGTTTCCTCCGTTTTAGCTTCTTCTCTTTTCTATATAGGGGATTCACATAGCATTATATCTGTTGCTATTGTTGAGATCCTTAGTCTCTATATCTTTTCTTATGTTGTTATCTTGACATTAGACACTTTGTCGGGGAAAGGAATGACTAGTGTAAGACAGTGTAAGGAGTTCCCTCTAGAGGTTTATGGGTGTCACTTCATTTGGGACCTCTATGTAGTAGAGATGATAGGCTATGATGTTATTCATGTAATGGACCAGTTAATTTATATATATGTTGTTATCTACTGCTATCATTATAGGGTGTGTTTCTCATCACTAGAGTTTAGATCATTTCTTCATAAGGGGAATGGAATGTCGAGCATCATGGGTTGGGAGGAGTTACAACCCAGTTTGTTATTTTGTATCTGGATGACCAAGGGAGATCACAGATGGTCTTTCCTGCAATGGGGGATCATTTCAGGGATGTATTTCCAATGGAATTTTATAGTTTGTCTCCAGAGTGAGAGGTGTACTTTCCTATTGATCTTTTTCTAGGACTGTCACATATGTCCATTCCTCCTTATAAGATGGCTACACCAGGGTTACAGGAGATCAAAAATCAGTTGGAAGAGTTGTAGAAAAAGGGTTTCATCTGACCTAGTACTTCTCAAAGGGGTTCACCGGTACTGTTTATGAATAAAGTGGACGGTACCCTCAGACTTTGTGTGGATTATTAGAAGTTGAACTAGTTGATGGTCAAGAATTGATATACCTTGCTGAGAATTGATGATCTCTTTGATTAGCTTTAAATAGCTAGAGTGTTCTCAATCATTGAATTGATATCTGGTTACCATCAATTATGTGTTAGACCATTTGATATACCACTTATAGACTTCTGAAGTAGGAATGGTCTATACAAGTATGTGGTTATGTCGGTCAGTCTCACAAATGCATTTTTAGTCTTTATGGAACTAATGAAATGAGTGTTCCATCCATACATGGATTCTTTTGTGGTGGTCTTCATGGAAAATATCTTGGTGTACTCTCACACTCGACATGACCATGATACACATCTTGAGATCATTTTGAGTAAACTGAGAGAGAGTCAGTTATATCCTAAGCTCTCATGATGCCCCTTTTGGATGGACCAAATTCACTTCTTGGGTCATATTATCTCAGAGACAAGAGTAACAGTAGACCAAGATAAATTGAGAGCAGTAGTTTCCGGGGTGCATTCAATGAATGTCTTTGAGGTACGAAATTTTCATGGGATGGATGGTTACTACAGATGTTTTTTACAGGTATTTTCATTCTTAGTAGTGCCATTGACGGTCCTGACTAAGAATGGTGTGAAGTACTTGCGGTCAGATTCTTGTGATTCAGCCTTTTAGGACCTGAAAGGGAGGTCGACTTCAACACCAATACTAGTATTTCTAGAGCCAGGAAAGAGATATATTGTGTATTGGGATTCATTTGTTATCATGCTGGGAGAAGTTTTTATGCAGGGGAAAGGGGTTGTTGTGTATAGTTCTCATCTGTTGAGGCCACATGAGAGGAATTACACAACGCACTATCTCGAACTGTATGTAGTTTTTCATGCCTTACGTTGTTGGAGACATTATCTTCTCAAAGATCATTTTTTGGTTTTCTCCGACCACAAAAGTCTCAAGTATATCTTCACTCATCATGACCTAAATTTGAGACAACAAAGGTGGGTTGAGTACCTTCAGACCTTTGACTTCGATCATGGCTACACACCTGGGAAAGGCAATGGTGTGTTCGATGTGTTGTGAAGGAGAACTCAGATACAGACAGTTCATGATTCCAGTACTGAGTGGAAGCTTATGTCTTTATTCTCTAAGATGAATTGGGTGGTTTGCGATAGTTAGGGGAAGACGTTTCTTTCTTCTATGGCTGTTACCTCTACTCTAATTGATCGAGTGCGAATGAGGCATCTATCGGATTCTGAAGGCCTAGTCATACTGGAGAGTGTTTCAAGAGAGGACCCTTTTCATGGATGGACAATAGAAGAGGATGAGATATAGTGTTTCTATGGACGTGTGTGGGTTCCAAAAGACATACGTGAGGAGCTAATGTGAGAATTTCATTCCATATGTTTGGGAAGTTCATCCTAGTGCCACCATGATGTATCCTGATCTTCAATGTTAGTATTGGTGGACAAGTATGAAAAGATATGTTTCTGGTTTTCTCATGAGGTGTTCCACCTATTAGTAGGTGAAGGCAGGGCATCAATGACCAGAAGGGCTTTTCCAGCTATTACCCATTCCCGAGTGGAAATGTAATGATGTCGTGATGAATTTCATGACAGGTTTACCGAGGTCACCTCAAGGGAATGATGCAGTTAGGGATTTCGTTGACAGACTCATGAAGTTTTCTCACATCATTCCGATTAAGGGGAGAATTAGTGTTGATGAGCTCGGAAGGTTATACATCCGTTAGGTTGTACGTTTACATGGAGTTCTACACTCCATTGTGTTAGACAGAGATGAACATTTTACTTCCTGAATATGGAAGGGACTACAAAAGGATTTGGGTACACAGGTACATTTGAGTACAGTTTTCCATCCCCAGACAGATGGCCAGTCTAAGCCTACGATTCGGGAGCCTAAATACATTCTTCGAATATGCATCCTAAATTTTGGAGGTTCGTTGGAGAAGCACATACCTATGGAGGAGTTTTCCTACAATAAGTGTTTTTAATAAACTATTTATATGGATCCTTATGAGGAATTGTACAACATGCCATGCCAATCACCCTTATGCTGGCTGGAGGTAGGAGAGGATACTTTTCCAGGTCCACGAATTGTCCAGGAGACCACAGAGCAGATAGAGTTGACTCATAAGAGGATAGATACTGAAAATTCATAGAATAAGTATTATTTTTATCTATGGAGATGACCTCTTGAGTTTGAGGTCGGAGATAAGGATTTCCTACGTGTCACATCGAAGTTGGGACATACAAGGATTAGGAGGCAGGGTATGCTTTTGTCGAGGTATGTCAGATCGTTCAAGGTTTTGGAGAGATTCGGGCCAGTTGCCTATCGGTTGCAGTTAACTCAGAGGTACTGGTATATGCATAATGTCATCCATGTTTCTCAGCATTGATGTTACTTCTTAGACATGTCTCATGTTTTCCAACCGGAGGAGGATGAGTTAGAGGTGGCCACATCCTTTAAGGAGCATCCTATCCAGATTGTTGATTGATGTACACATGTTCTTTATAGCTGGTCTCTTCCTCCCGTATGAGTGCTATGGCAGCACATGTGAGTACATGGCGATACTTGGGAGAGGGAGGCCGATGTATGATCATAGTGGCCAGAACTATTTGAGGATTCTTCTTCTACGCTGCCTTGCTAGGGAAATTCGAAGACGATTTTATTTAAGTGGGATGTTTGTATGAACCCAAATTTTCTTTTCAGGTATGTTTTTATTTTTTTGAGGAAAATAGGATTTTCTAGAAATTTCAAGAGTACACACTGTGTACTTTAAGTACTTGTTGTGTGCCGGGTTTCCGTTAGGGACCATGTACTATCCGTGTAACGGCTGAGCACATTGTTTTGTGTGGTGACCTAGAGACTGCCTAAAGCAGAGGATGGAAAAGGCATGTACATGTCATGTACTTTTAAAATACACATCATGTACTTTATTTTTTTCATTAATTGGACTGGGTCACGTCTAATAGACAAAACCCCTTTTCGCTTCATCTGTCTCATCCTAGAGCGATCATATAGTTGTGGATCTTATTCGAACCCCCCGACTAACTGTCCAATCTCTGAATCAGCTAACGTTGATTGCGTTGGCATCGCATCGGTGTGTTCTCCCTTCTTTTAGAACTTTATCTCATGATTTCTCTTCATTCACGAGTTATCCTCAGTAGAACATTTTTATCTTTTTCTAGATCTATTGTATTTTAGGGAGAATCATGGCTTGATATTCACGTATATCAATCTCACAAGGCCGAGGTAGGTGGTTTGTGCCTTTCTCTACATATTATTTGAATTTTTATATGAAAAAGTGCCCAATAACCTTATTCGGGGTATTGCGTGTTTATAATTTTAGCCATGTTATTTTCCTACTATTCCTTGTATATCAATCTCACAATGTCGAGGTAGGTGGTTTGTGCCTTTCTCTACATAGTATTTTAATTTTTATTTGAAAAAGAGCCTAATACCCTTATTCAGGGTATTGTGTGTTTACGATTTTACCCCTGTTATTTTCCTACTATTCCTTGTGTTCTTGAGTAGAGGTTTGATGATTTTAAATAATGTTATTTAACTTGCAATGGATGTGTTTTCCCATGTTTGCATTATTTTGAACATTTGGTCTTACTTTGCATGTTTGGTTGTTTACCATCCATGCCTTGTATTGTTAGCATGAAGTGATTAGTATCTGACATGCTACGGTATGTTGTAGATTGTTTATCCAAGTACTTCTTGTGGTTGACATTGGCTTCCATGTATTTTTTGTGCATGATTGACATTCACAGGGAAGTGATAACCTATTGCAGTAGACCAAAGGAAGAATGGACCTTGAGGGATTCCCAAGAGTCTCAATTTATTGTTATGTTGTGAGACCATATGGGGGGATGGACTTTCTGCTAATTCAGAGTATCTATAGTTTCCACAAATACGGGCTAGAGGGGGAATTGGATATAGAGTGCTTCCTCATCGTGCCTAATATTTACCAGTATGAGAACACATGGGGAACTGACAGTGAGTTCTTCCTCAGAGTGTATTTTCTAAAGCTGAACCAGAGGGGATAGACTGTGTGTACATCCCAGAGCATTTCTTGTGATAGTTTTGGTTTAACCAGAGGGGTTAGGCTCTGATTACTTCCTAGAGGGTTACCTGATTTTGATTAGATTCTTACTTGATATATGAAAATTAATTCATTTGAAATGGTAGGACTGTTACTATGTTTACTTCCTTGTTTACTACTTCATTTTTTTTATTGACTGCCGTATAAATTCACTGACTATTAGGCATAGATCTTTGGGTGGTTACCTACTGGTATTCTTATCACACCCTAGTTGGGTCATGCTTTGGAGCTGAAACAAAATATATTGCTGCAGGTATAAACAAAGGCTAGATTCCTTCTGGTTTAGGTACTTGATTGATGTGGAGGTAGAGAGCATGAGACCAAGCTGAGGCATGTGATGCTGCTGGTGTTCATCTATGTTCTTTTGTACATTGGATTATTATTGTGTTCCAGCATTGTGACTTCTTTGGATACCTTCCTAGACAAATGTATCATCCATCATATATATGTGTGTGTGTGTGTGTGTGTCCTCCTATTGTTTATTTCTTCAGTCTTCTGTTGTTTATATATTTCATGATTTTACTACTTCCACTATTTTATATCTCTTTTACTTCCGCTGTGTTACTCTGCCACTGAGAGAATAGTTTCCCCACAATCACACCCAGGACCCTTGCTACTATTCGGCTTCCTCTAGCAATCAGGTAAATGTGCCTGAGGCCTGGTGACCATCCAGGCACGGGACACCTCTTGGCGTCTTTCGGAACTGAAACGTTATGAATTTCAATTTCCTTCAATTAATTTCCATTTGGGATTTTTCATAATTCAATGTATCAAGGATCATAATAAATTTTCAAATCCATAAATTTATCAACCATTTGATTTATAAATGAAGGATGAAGTATGTAATATGTGTCTAAATCTATACACTTGATACCACATTTCAAAAACTTGTCATACACCATGATAAATATAGATTTCATGTTTTGAGAAATTAATTTTCATAGCATATCACAAATTAAGACTTAGGAGATATCGTAAAATATTATTTCCAAATTTATTTGATATACAATATTCTCCCAATTAAACTAAAAGAACGTAATTACATTATAGAAAACATAAAAAACACATTATGAATCAATCCAAACACTTTTGGATACCATTTATCATAATATAATTATTTTCAAATAATTTTTTTTACAATTTTATTCCTCAATATATGAAAAAAAAAATTAGACACAAATTCCATTTTATTACTAACCACAAATATGAAATACATTGTTCATATATGAATGAATGGATTATCCTATAACAAAAAATTAGTGTTAATCAAGATACAAAAGGGTCTTCTACAATATTTATCATGATTAACCATTTCAAGATATGAAAATTTACTCCAAAATATGTATTATATAAATCATATGAATTCCTATATAATCATTTATTCCATGACATAGAGTGACAGCTTGACATGAAACATGCTAGTCTAGTATATTCCATCTAATATAATCTAGATTCTCTAAAATAGGATCCATAGTATGAATTAATAAATAAAATTTCACTAATCGTAGTATTTGATCAAATAACATGTCAGTCATCCTATAATGGACATAAATTCCCTCAGTCTAATAACCATGAACCCATACATGGTTCCAACAAAACCAAAACGTGACCTAGCCTGTTGCATTTCCCGAATTGCATTCATATTGCTTACGAGATGGTAACTTGTTCATGGGTATAAAAAATACACATTGGGAGTTATTTCACCCATTTATATAATAATAAACAACCCATAAGAACAAAACGACACATAATTGATAGTATTGAAAAAATAATATAGATTAATTTTCAGATTCAATGTTTTATAACTTTAACCAAAAATACCAAAACATAAAGGGAACAAAAAAACATCCCACTCCTACCCATGAAAAAAGAGTCCATAACCCTCATACCACCACTAATAAAACCTACAAGAAATGGGACACTAGACACTGGATCCACCATTACCACCATGATTAATTTTTTCTTTACCTGGGTCATACACAAAAAAGTATACATACACCCAAAGGTGTATGTAGGGTGTGTTCCAAATCGCAAAAGTATTACACAAAAATAATGATTCTATGAAATAACATTTGAAGAATAGTTGATATTCATTTTTTCATAGGATCATTGGAAATATTTTCGATTTTCTTTTCAAGGGAAAAATATTCAATAAATCACTTTTAAGGGACGAATTTTCACTAAATAAACATTCATTTAAACCTCAACTTATAAAGGTTCCACCCTATACTAACAGTTTGCACAACATCACCAAAACATCATATAAAAAGATTGAACCATGGGAAATCCATATAGGTAAATAGAAAAAATGGGACCCTATAAACATTGTACATTTGGGATCAAGATCCTCCAACCAAAACCAACAGTGTTCTAATGATTGAGAAACTATAGAGAAATACATCTCAAAGTATATTCGTTTCCGTGAGATAAGCCAAAAAAATAGTTTTCCTTTTCATGATCAACTATAGGTGATAGAATACCAATGTTTATTTTTCTATAATCATATCACATGTTCAGTTAGTGTTGTAGAATCAGTCCTGCTAGAACAATCTGGGCCTCAATCAATTCTGAATAAACTAGCATTCGAGTTCATGTTCTCCCACATAGAAACAAAAGATTCTATTTGTTTTCAAATTCCATTTCAAATAACACATAAATAATTAATTTTATATAAAAATTATAAGAATAATTAATAGAAGTGGAAATCACCATTTTCACAATTCAAATTTATCCAAAGATTAAAAAAATCATATGTGAACCTTCATTTTTCAAAAAAACTCCATTTTCATTTCACACGCACTCCAAACTCACTCAAAAACATATTTATGGCCTAATTAATAGTTAAAAACCCCCCATTTGGAAATTATTAAAGAAAGGAACACATCAAATCTGACGATTTCCATGGGAAATACCCCTTTCAAATTCATACAAAAATAAAATCAATTTTATTACATGCATCACATACATTTCAAATTAACAAGAAAAATTTATGGTGCACAAAAAATAATCAATCATGAAAAAAATACATTAATTTTTCAAAAATATCTTCCAACACATAAGAACCTCAAATCCATTTGAAAAAAAATGAGTCTTTTCACAAAAAGCATAGAACACATTCAAGAAGCACTAAAATGATAAACAAAGGAAACATAGCCATTTTTTCATTAAAACCCACCTTTCATCACATATTCATCTCTAAACCCTTTTAAAACTTATTTCACACGACATAGATGATTTTTATAACACATTTAAACAACAAATAAAGTAATCCAAATCATTTAATATTGTAGAATCAGGGAACCGCCTTCCTCACACTTGATTTTTCTTGAAAATGATGGAAACCCGCAACCACCCCACCAAGAGGACGAATCAAGGAATTATCGAACAACAACCATCAAGATTTCACCCAAAAATAAAAGATATATCCCACTTTATGTCAATCAAGATACTAGAAAAAGATAACATAATGAGAGAATAGAACCCCTTGAAGAAGGAAGAAACCAATGGAAATGTGATTTGATGATTCCGTGATGCATCCACACCAAACCCACCCAATTACTGATCCAAAAAAGGATTCAAAAAGGTTTTAAGGGAGCTCTCAAGGATTAAAATTTCATAAGTTTCATATTAGAGGTGTTTTAGGGTTAAATCTAAAGAGGGAAATATAGTAAATTTCCCATCCTTAATGACATGGGAAGATCACATGGTCATACCGCATAGTTTTCCAAACCAATCGGAAACCATATGTCCCTACATTTCTAAGAGGAATAGGATATATGGTTAGCCTTCATGGTTTTCTAAACTATGTGGAAATCGCATTGCATCCTCTTTCCAAGAGATAATTGGTTACATAATTTCCTGGTGTCTTGCCCATGGTGTCCCCAATCCATGTGCATACAGTGAACCACATGCTACTGAGCACAAAATCACTATGTTTCTAAAATTAAAATCTATGAAACAAAAAAATAAACATGGGGCCCAAAATAAACCAAGTAATTCCTCAAAAAAAAATCTAGGATTGAACAATTCCCCACATAATAAATAAATTTGACCACTAGAAATTCACTTCAATGTCTAATCAGAGAACAAGAATTGATACTCCACCACAACATAAGGCATCCTCTCTCATGTCTCATGCTCGTCACCACTATGATTATAAGGAAATAATAAAAAAGTATATACTTCCAAGGAATAACTTTCTCTTGATATTTCTATATCTTGATTGGTCACATGAATACTAACAAATCAGGCTTTAATTTTAACTCTTACCTATTCAGCATATGGGACTAGTGAGGAGTATAATTATTTAACTAAGAGTTGTGGAACAACTCATGAATTGATGTCAACTAGAATTTAAAATCCTATTGGTATTTCCCCTTACTGACTATCTCAGTAATCTCAAAAGTTTTTACATCCCTTGGTTTTAAAATCACTTTCTTATCTGAATGAAGGTGAGCCAAAAGGTGTTCCTCTTTTATAAATACCCGATCATCCATAGAAAACTCTAAATCTCAGTTCCATTGATTTGTATAAGAATGATGGTGTCACTTCACAATCAACAAATGTTTTCTTCTCAACATGACCATATCAGGCTTTTCCTAAACAAAGCTTGACCCAAACAATGTGGTCTCACCCACCTCATCCCATCATAATGGGAACCAACACACTTGAACATAAATCTCTTTAAAATTGGCTATTCTAATCAAGGATTGATAGCTTTTACTGTATTAATATTCCACCATCCCAAATGGCTATCCCAAGACCCTATGAAATCCAAAAAACAAGCCCGAAAAATTCATTCCAAAATATGATTCCCCCATTCTGTATATCAATATATTTTAGGGTATTATGTCATACTCAACTTTACCTACAACCCCATCACCTTTTGAAGTAATACGTAAATTTATATGGTTAAATTGGAGTCCCTGTACAAAATAACAATTGATGGAACACCATGACGCCTTAATATATCTTTTACATACATTCTAGGAAACTCATCCACACTGGATGAATCCTTTATTGGAATGATGTGAGATGATTTGTTCAGATGGATAAAATCTAACCAAATAGCATTTTTTCTCTGAGGACTAATAGGTAGAGAAATAATAAAATCAATGGTGATGTCGTCCCCTTTCAAAGAATGAATTGGTAGAGGATTAAGAAAACTAGACATCCATTGGTGATCTTCTCAAAATTCCTCACATGTATAACACCATGCTACAATGTTTTCTACATCACTATTCATCCCTAGAAACCAAAATTATCAATACACATCGTAAAACATCTTGGTATAATCAGGATGATTCGGCCACTGAGACAGATGTATATCCTGCATCCCCACATTCTACAATGATAATGACACCATGAAGTGGCATATAAAGAAAAAATCTCCTTTAGGATATAATAACCACTCACAAGGAACCTCCCCAACATGAATAAATTTCATAAATGATGGAATAAATCATCACTCAATAGCTCCTGGAAAATCATTTTCATAAGGGAAGTTGTCTGCTAACAATTAGAAAAGAACCCACCTTCATGGGGATCCTTAGTCTCAAGATAAAATTAGGGGAAACCACCCATCAAGGTCCACTTCTCATTGTATTCCTTCAACTATTTCACTAGCACATTCCTATATAAGGCATCTACATCCTAATTTCCCTTTCCTTGAGTATAAATGATATCAATGTTGAACCCATGAAGGTAATCAAACAAACGATGCTCCCTAAAATTCATTTCCTACTAATAAAAAATGTAATCCAAAATCTTATGATTTTAATAAACTATGAACTTGTACCTGATAAGATAATGTTTGAATGTATTTAAGGCATGAATCATCACTAATAACATTATTTCAGGAGTTGGCTAATTCTTTTCATGTGGTCTGAGTTGGCATGAACCATATGCCACCACATGTTCATCCTTTATCAAAACACACCCATTTCTTATACCATAATCATAATAATATACCACATAACCCTTTCTAGAATCCATCAATATTGAAGTAGGAGTTGGTTTCAATTGCTTCTTGACCTCCTCATATGACACCTAAAAGTATGGCCTCCAGTAAAACATTACCCCTTCCGGATAAGCGCAGTCTTGGATGATGAAAGATGAAAAAAATACAATAAAAACCACTAGTAATACCCCACTAGAAAAAAAACTCATGATGTGAAAAAAAAAATTGGTTGTTCCCATGATATTACTAAACTATTCATCTTGGGGTGCACCTAACCTCTTTTTTCTGAGATCACATAACCAGAAACATCACCTACATAATCCAAAAGTTACACTTATAATACTTTTAGAGAGGTGATGATCCTAAAAAGTGACCAACACAATCCTCAAAGGACACTCGTGCTCCTCCTTGGTACAAAAATGGACAAGGATTTCATCAAAAAACACCACAAGAAAATAGTCAATGTATTAGTTGAACACTTGGAACATAGAAACCATAAAGACCACTAGAGAATTTTTCAACCTAAAAGGCATGAACGAAGACTCAAAATGTTCTTACATTGTTTGGATGTTTGTTTTATGAACATCAAACCCTATAACTTGGACATGAGGATATATATAATGCATATCAATCTTAGGTAACCACTTTTCCCCATTAAGACTATTGAAAAGGTAATCAATATAGGGAATAGGGTCTATGTTCTATATAATTGCCTTATTCTGCTTCTGGTAATCAATACAGAACTGGGGAAATCCATCATCCAATTGTGAAAATAGAATTGGAATCTCCCATGGTGTGATGCTCAGGTGAATTAATCCTTTGGATTCCAAATCATCCAGTTATAACATTAATTCCTTCAACTTGGTTGGGACCATACATTGTGGTGGAAGAGATATTGGTTTTGTTTATTATACAAAATATATGGTGAACACCACATCCCTCTCTAGAAGTAAACCAAAAAGGTCATCTAGAAATACCACTTAGAAATAATCCACCATATGTAGTAATAAATATTCCATAACACTCTAACCATCCACCAAAACGAGCAAAAAAATCTAGAAAATGAGATTTCCTAATTATGGAAGTGGGGGTCTAGCACATCCCCCATAATGATTCCATTCAACTTGAAAAACATGGCTACTTCCATCAGGTGCCAAAAAACATACTCTCTATTTATAAAAATTGATGTATTCATAAAAATGAACCATAAAATAAATAATTAGAATCATGTTAAAGAGTTCCATTTCCAAAATTAGGAAGTCCAATTATATCTTAACCACTGACACAGAAAGTTCACAAGATGGACATCGGAAACCCAACTATCAATTATTTCCAAACGAAGACGCCAATAAAATTGTGTAAGGAATTAGATCGAATAAAAATGTTAATACATTCTCAAAATGAAATGAAATAAAATATATAGAGGCACCAATATCAAACAAAGAAATAGGTAATAATGAGTCAATAATAATGTAACCTCAAACTGCTTTAGGCCCAACATCATATTCAGTTGGTGCTTGATTGACAAAATAAAGCTTACTCATCTAAGCATGAGCTTGAGAGTGACAAATGACCTATGAATCTTCCACAAATTAACTCTTAATAGAATATGATCCATCCCTTTTACCATGACCTATGAACTGATAACCCACTATCCTAGATAATTCTTACCAAACTAAAATCCCCTTGAAGGCTATAGATCCAGAAATACTCTCATATGGTCATTTCTCCTTTAATGACTATTGAATTTTCACCATATTTTTACTAATATTCCAAGTTTTTTGTAGGTATTAACACATAGATCACATGTTCTTAGCCTTCCCACACTAATTTCACACGAATGAACCATCTTCTTGAAGCCATAGACAGAGATAGTTGGGACTTTTGGTAAAAAATACAACCTCCCCTTTTCTCCTACTCTTCCCACTTTATCTTCATCTAGAATGAACTTCCACTACCCATGGTTGAGATTTCTCAAGAGAAACCATAATTCCCTATATGATAAATCACTACCATCATATAATTATCAACCACATTAGAATAAAACTTCAACATGAACAGTATTACTTGGGATCTGATTTCCAGTCAGAGCCCCATCTCAAACTTTTGAGCTTTCATGTTATCATTGGAAACTACCTTGGGTGAAAACCTAACTAACTCATTTAAATGGATTTTATATTCCATCATGGTATGATCCCCGGGAGAAAATAAAAAAACTCTTATGACTTTTCAAATTCTAAAATATTTGGATAATACTGATCAATGAATATGAACATGAAATATTTCTTACTCATATGTCTATGCTTTCGATCTTGCACTAGTGAGTCCAACTTCTTCTGACTGGGATCCTCCAACAAAAATATAGTGGAATATTCACTAACTTCATTATTAGTGTCATGAAACGCCAACATTCTCACAATATTCTCAATCCAACCCTCAACATTATGGGCATCTCTGTTACCTGGAAAGAAGGAGGGTTATTCTGTATGAAATCCTGAGCTTTATCATTTTCTGGACCCGGTTGGGCTTCCACGACATGATCAATACCAGCGCCCACTCCTTGAACCTTTTTGGTCATCATAAACCACTATCTTTAACATCCTCAGATCAATTAGTGAGGGATAACTCTCTCTAACCTATTCTAGTGGCTGGTAATGTGGTCTTTGAGGAGGAATTTTTCTACAAAAAGAAATAACCACTAGGAAAACCCATCAATAAATCATTATAAAAAAATTCAGCATCAACAAAAATACAAAAACACATCTATTAATCAATAAAAAACATATCCAACACAATAAAAAGAAAATAAAAAAAACTCCAACCCAACCCAGTGTCTATATACAATATTTATCCAGTACATATCACCTAGAGGAGAAGTAAAACCAAATACCCACATCCCATGGTTATTTGAGTCATGTCATGAGATGTATTGGCCAAACACTCCACTCACATCTAGAACATCAACACACACAAAAATCCAAAGTCTGGTCTACCAAGAATCTTATTGAATAATGTGAAAAAAAAATCTAAAACCTAATCTGATATAGTTTTTTCATTAACCAAGTTGCAGTGTCATCCAAACCAACACCTGACCTAGCCTGTGGCATATCCCAAAGGGTGTTCTAGATCCCCATATTCCGGTAACTACTGCCTGGGTACCACAAATACAATTTTGGAATGACTTCACCCAGGTATATAGCAATAAAAAAATCTCAAAAGAACAAAAAAAACATAGAAATGATAATCTTAACCACATAAGATAAAATAATTTTTACATTCAATGTTTTAAAACATTAAGAAAAAACCAAGAGTACAACATTGAAAAGGGAACAATTAAAACATCCTAAAAACCTACATGAAACAGGAGGTCCATCAACCTAAAACCACCACCCATGATACCTAGAATAAGTGGGCCACTATATATCGAATCCACCATCACCACGAGGATACATCTTTCCTTTACATGGGTCAAACATAACAAATTTTATATACACCCAAAGGTTACTACATGGTCTAATTATAATCCTAGTATGATACTTCCCAAAGAAAGATTTTATTCTCTATCATTAGAAGAAAAATCTAAAAGCGTGTTTTTATATGGGCATTAAAAAAATTTCAATGATTGTTTCAATTGATTCATATTTAGAAAAATCAATTATGGAAACCCTTTTTTCAAAATAAACTTTCTCTAAAACCATAATGTACACAAGGTCCACCGTGTACCGAAGGTTAGCACCACATCACAAAAATATCATGTCCCATGATAGAACCACAAGATATACCTACAGGTGACTGGAACAAGTGTGACCCTATGAGCATAATACCTTAGTGATCAAAATCCTCCATCCAAAAAAAAAAATAGTTTTCTCATGCATACTCTACTAGTGAAGAATTCATCCTGAGGAATTGTGGTCTCCATATTATAATCCAAAACAAATAGTGTTCCTGTGGGTGAGACACTATTTTGGATCCCATACCATGGTATATTGGTCTCCGATCATATCACATATTTAATTAGTTTTGTAGAATCAATACTATTAAAAATATATGGGCCTCAACCCCTTTTGAATCAACTAATGTACTAGTTATAGTTCCCCTACTAAAAACCGAAGATTCTATTTGTACTCAAATTCATTTTCATGTATCACAAACACTATCACTTTAACATAAACAATATAAGCATCGTGAACACAGTGGTAAATAATCATTTTCACAAATCACAATGATCCAATGATCAAACCTCACATGGAAACAAAATTTTCCATAAAATACACATTCAATTAAAAATCACACCAAAACCATTTTGAAATAAAAATTTCACTACTTTCATAGTTAATAAATTCCATTTTGAAATTCTACATGAAAATAATCAATAAATATGACCATTTCCATGGGAAATTCCCCTTTAAAATTCATACACACACAAAATCTATTTCATAACATGATTCACATCACATTCTAAATTAAGAAACCATATTTAAGGTTAGCAAAAAAGAATCCAACATGTAATAAAAATAAATATTGTTTTGAAAACTAGTATCAAGAACATCTACAACTCAAAAACATTTGAAAACACATTTCTCACATTTCACACAATTCATAAAACACATTCAATAATCACTACAATGAAACACACATGAAACGTATCCAATTTTCCTTTATGAAAAAAACATTCATTTCATATTCATCTCAATAACCTTTTTGAAACATGTTCCACACTAAATAGGAGATCCATAAAACACATTTATACATCCAAGAAAGATATCCAAAATAATATAATAATTTAAAAGAATAGAACCACCTACCTCACACTTGGAAATTTTTAGAAAGTGATGGTAAACCACAAATGCACAACTAAGAAATCCAATAACTAAAAGATAAAACAAAAAACATCAATATTTCACCCAAAAAAAAGATCTAACCCACTTTAGGTTGAACAATTTTATCGAAAAGGAAAACCCAGGAAGGATGGAAGAGAAACCCCAAAATAAAGGAAATATTAAAGGAAATTAGACTTAGTTGATGATTCCATGATGAATCCCCCCTTAAACTACCAACATATTGATGCTCAAAGACTCCAAGAAGGTTTGAAGGAAGATGCCAAGGATAAAATTAACATATGGTTCAGATCATGGGTGTTTTATGGTTAAATCTAAAAGGGTAAAAGAGTATATTTCCTAAATTTAATGAATTGGAAAGGTCGCATGGTTAAACCACACAGTTTTCCAATCCATACAAAAACTGTGCACCACACAGTATTCAAGAGTAGTTTTCTTCTAGTATAGATTATATGATTTTCCAAACTATGTAGTAATAGTGTGGTCTCATATATCCAAGAGGAAACCACCTGTATTGTTTTCTATTAGATCTCACATGGTCTTCCAAAACAATGTGCCAACCATACACCACCTGTTATGGATTCCAAAAACACTATTTTTCTCAAACAAATATTTTGAATAAACTAAATAATAAACACAATTCCACAAATAAAAATAATAATACCTCAATAAGAAAGCACAAATTTAGAACTAATTCAGTCAACAGACCAAATGACCTTAACTCATTATATGATTGGAGAAATCAAATATTGGTTTTTATATTACTAACAAAAATATCTTCACTATACCCAACCAACCCCTAACTTCTAATCATAAATGAAATCATAATAAATTTTCCAAAATATGAAGATCATATTGGATGCTATATATCTAACCTCAGGTAATAGTGATTCATATTATGGATACACCCTTATATACATCACTGATTGTTCTATTATCCATGTGACCTACCATCATGGGTATGTCAAGAAAATAACTATAGTCATATTAAAACATGATTTCTTAGTTTGTATCATGTATACGACTATTTATATTATGCAAAATATTGTACTCATAATAAATTTAATGTATCCTCACATGGAATTATTCTTTTTGATGACCTTCCATTATGGATAAATCAATATTATACCTTGAGGGGATATTTTTAGTCCATTTTTTATCGTATAAATACAAAACAAGTTACTGAATAATAAATAATTATTTAACTTATTTTAAACTATGATACATTTTTCAATTGATACATATGGTCTCTCAAGTATATAATACTAAGATATTTAACATTAAACTCATGGTTATTTTTTCTAATCATTTCGATAAAGGATATGAAATATTCACCTCTATATCTATCCAAAATATCACCACATTACCCCTCTCGATCATCTCTCTAGTGGTATTTCACTTGTGAAGTATTTTTTTGTTCCTATGGTGATATTTAAATTCCTAATCTTATTAAATATCTAAATTATTGTCACTATAATGATCAATATCGTCCAAAATGTTATGAACTATTAAAAGTTTAGAAATTAATTCATGATCCAAATATATTTTTTCATTCTGTGCCTAAAAAATAATTCATTATATTATATCTCAAATATTAAGTATATACACCATATATAATAAATTAGGTTTACAATACCAAACATGGCTCAAAGAGAATAATTTTATACAAAACCCCTTACATATTGTTTATAATTCTTTGAACTTACTTTATCCTACTATATCATAGAAAAGTATTTCTTAACATAATAATTCATAATATTAATCATATCCATTTTTATTTTTATACCTTATAAAAATTAATTCACTATATGAATTCTACTGATTATATATATTGGATGTTTATAGTGTTGATTTATTTAGCTAGTTCTGTAATAACGGTGTCTCTGTTCTTTCATCTTTGATAGTTAATAATTAATAAATAATTATGAATAATATTATTGATGATTTATTTTCATTTATGATGTTTCTAACTCTTTTCAAGAGTGTCTTAGTCATTATCCTTGATTATGAAATTGATAATAAGTATGTTTCGATGATTATTGATGATCGATGAGTGTTTTCTTAATTATTTAACTAAATATTTATATAAAATCAATAGAAAAAAATTAATTATTTATATGTTTATTTCATATGAAACTATTAATTATATTCCCATATTCGTTCATGATATAAATTCATAATATTTTTTAATTTGGTGGTTAAGATGACCCAAACATGAACAAACCCTAGATTAATGAATTACTATGAGGGGGTTTTATTTTAAAATAATTTTATTAGAAGAATAAGGATATTTTTTTGGGTTTATTTTTTTATCATAATATTAATTTTGAAGAATTTTAAACAATGTATTTGAAAGCATTACACAATTAGAATAAAATAGTATCCTCTTAGAAAACTTATTTTAGAGCATTAAATTAAATTTAGTCATTTATTGATAATATCATTAATAAGTTCTTAAATTTTTCATAACAAAATTGTAATGAAATCAAAATCATAGTATTTATCCTTATATACCATCCTTATATCTATTCTTGTAAGGGGGTTGTGGAAAATGAAACATTTTTTCTCATGGAGGTGGTAAACCACACAACACTTTAATGATGGTTTCATTTTTCTTAATAGATGGGAAATAAGAATAAAAAATCTCAAAAAAATTTATATATTAATATAAAATTTTAAAAATTTAATAGTATAATTATATTATACTAGATAGGATAAATTTAAAATTATATAAATATGATGAAAAACTATGTTGTTGATAATACTCACATCAGGGACTTGATTTATCCATGGAAGTATCTTTATAAATGAATGACTTATGATAAATGCTGGTTACATGATGATTTTTATTATCGTATATGGTTCTATTAAAATAATAATGTCAATTTTCAAGAGTAAATTTGTGTTAATGGATCTTCTTTAAGGGGATATGTTGGTACCCTTATTTATGTGAACGGAAGTGCCCTTTTGGGAGTGAACCTTGAATTTTCTATAATGTAAGGATAATATTCAAATGTAAAAGGAAAAAAATTGGATAAAACTTGAGTGTAAAATTATTGTGGGTTGATAGTCAGCTCAATGGCTAATATTTTAGAAAAAATTTGTTGTTAATATGGTTTTCATTTTAATTTTTTTTTCTTTTACCCAAATTTACTTTTACCTTGGTAATTAATTTCTAACACTATGAATTAATTTCAGTTGCATATATTATGACTATAATTGTTACCTAATTTTATACATATAATTTTAAAATATTAAACTATATTATTTATTAAAATTTATAATGTTGTTAAGTTTAAATTTTAATATAAATACACTTAATCACGTAAAAAATTTAGGATCAAAAAAAATTTATTACTTAAATGTATATATAAGAGAAAATTATTTTGGATATTTATTTTAATGACATAAATTTTGTTATAATAAAATAGATAAATATTATAATTAAACAAAGTAAATCCAAAACATTTTCAACCTTCATAAATACTTTATTGAAACAAATGATCAAGAACCATTTTTATGTTAAAGTCACATTTTAATAAGATATAAAAAAATTTTCCATACGGTTTCGATTATTAAATAAGATTATAAATTGTATAATTTAATTCCATAAATTAATATTTAATTATATAAATTGTGTCCAAAAATTTTATATTCTTCTTATATAATGATAATTTCATAAAAATAACAGGTTTCATGAAAACTATATGATTCGATTAAAAACTGACCAATTTATGAAAAATATCAGAAATTCATATTAATTTAATTTTCCTTTAATAAATTCTTAAATAAAGTTCATTTTTTCTAAATTCATATTACAATTTTTATAAATTATGTTTTTGAAAAAAATATCATAAAATATAATTTAAAATATTTTTTTATTAAAAAAAGTATTTTTTTTATATTGAGTATTAATGTATGTATTTTATATCGTGTACCAAGTAAATTGGTTTAAACAACTTATTAATATCAAACATAATTTATCATTAATTGTATTTTTCATGAAATTAAAATGTTTATCACATAAAATAATTTTTTCATGAGAATTTTCTATCTAAACAATATATAATCTTATTTTTCATTTCTGTAAACTTATTGAATTTAATTAATAATAAAAGTACCCTTTATTTTATATATACATATAATTATAAAAAAATTGTCTTTTTAATTACATATAATTCAATTGATATGTTTTTAATGGTTATACATGAATATTTATATTTTACCTAAATATGGAATGGATTAATATTTTTGGTGTTGTGTGTGTAGGAATATATTGAATGCATTTAATTATTTAAATGTTATCATATATAAGAATTTTGGTGTGTTACAACCCCCCTAAATAAATAAAATCCTTAAAAAATTTCTAATAAGTTCATATTAATTTCTATAGGGAACTCATAATTATTCATACACCTCTAGATGATTATGGGATTATTTAGAATGTGAAAACAGATTTATAAATTTGAAAAATCATTATATGTGATTTATAAATTGTTCTAACAGAATGATATTTTCACATAGATATACACTATGTTAGGAAGATCTAGATCCATAGGTATTAACATCCCATAAACCCTAACAAATATTTATATGATAATCACTCCACTAAGAGTTTTTATTTAAAACTCTACACCAGTAGTATTTTAAAACATAAATGACCCAAAATAATTATAAATATAGAGTGAAGACTCATTATGATATACATTAGTGGTTTTTTCTTAGGATTTTACTTTTTTCAAGGTTATTGGTGACTATTTCCCTCATTTTTCCTTATATTTCTATATTCAGTGGAATAATTCCAAACTCTCTTGAAATTGAAAAAATATATTTTTTTTATTCTCTCTTTAACTTTCACTTGTTAGTTTGATGACCTTCATCATCTTCACCAAATAATATTTCTATAGACACTATATTTCTTCTCTTTGGTGTGTGTGGAATTTAAACATTGTTCATGTTGTTAATTATAATTCATGATAGCGAGTATGAAATAATCATAAGATTTCTCACTCCATTTTCTAACTTGTTATATTGTTCATTAAGGTAATCTCAAATTTTTTCCTCAGAACCATGGTTAGTTCAAGTACGAGATATTACTAAAACCAAAAGTTTTAACATGAGTTATGATCACTATAATTCAATTATTATAAAAAACCCCTAGTAATATTTAACCTAATGTTATATTTCATTATAACAATATCATTTTATCCAATAGCTCTTACGAGAAATTTTCTATCAGAATATATTCAACCTATAACATAGTCATTTTATCATATATTATTCTTGTCTCACCATTGGTTACATTTAGTTGGGTTATCCCAAAAATATTAACCTAATCCCTAAAATAGACATCCAAAATAATCAAGAACATTCTTAAAATATTATAAACCCAATAATAATTGAATTATTTTCATTCAAACTCCAACGTATCCTACCTCAAACAACATTAGTTAATTTAATTATCATATCCACAAGTATTTATACACCCTAATCATATACCCTAAATAAAAACCTTTTACAATTCAAATTTGAATCTCAGCATCATTAAATGCTAATGATATTATATATTCCACCAAAATTTAACTATATCACTTAACCTAAAATGATATTAACCAATAGTTTATATGGTCTACCAGTAGTTACTAGATATCATAATCATAAAAATGAGTTGAAATAATCCAAAAATATTATGAATCATTTATAAAGACCATGTTTAACAATTACTATCTTACATACCTATTCAAAATAAAATTTTCCTTTATTATCTCATCATCCTTCATATATAAAACATAAGAATTATCTATACCTCAATAATGTGTTCTCTAATTGTTATCGTCCAAAATATAAACTTAGAAAATATAAAATTTCCCATTTATTAATATGATTTATTAAATATGAAATTACAATTAAGGTAAAACTACTGAAGAATAATCCCAAGATGTTTCACATAATCCTCATAACATTTTGAATATATTAGAATATCATTGATAAATATGATTTTTAAATCTATAAATTTATTATTATAAGAATTTATTTTAATTTCATATACCAATCTCACTACCTTATATAAGGAATAGAAAACTACATTTTTTATAAATTACTATGATAAGGTCAAAATGGAAACCATTTATGTGTGCACCCTTATTTAGATATATAATTTGGAGGTTTCTAGAAAAATGGAATTATTATC
The DNA here is from genome assembly GCA_963277665.1 of Viscum album. Classification (NCBI taxonomy): domain Eukaryota; kingdom Viridiplantae; phylum Streptophyta; class Magnoliopsida; order Santalales; family Viscaceae; genus Viscum; species Viscum album. The sequence goes on from OY728148.1 coordinate 49,626,019, forward strand.
TTAATTTTTGTGATCTTATTTAAACTAAATACTAAATCCAAAAACATTAAGATAATATTTAAAATTAGAATATGAAAACATCTATTTGTATATTTCTTACTAAATTACCCCTTCATTTTTAATAGATGGTACTTTTTTATAACCAATGACTCCCTGTATTCCATCCATTATTATATGTTTTCATTTTTCTAAGATGATATATAATGGAATTTTTTATCATCATAATCAAATCCTTAATAATGGTTCATAAATTGAATACGATTGACCAAATCATTCCTCGTGGGCATGTCTAACCATGTGTATTGTCTTAGTCTCACCCATTGAGTTTCAAACTGATTATTTAGTCAATGATGAAAAAACAATTTTTGAGTTTATTTCCATTATGTTCATCTATTATACAGTCACATACACCTTCCAGTATCTGGATAGATATTTATTGCTATGAGAACCCATATAATCTCTACAATACCAAATCATTTGGATATTATAGAATACATTAAATTATTACAAGGGGTTTCAATAAATTTTTTTATCATGATCAATATATTGAATTTACATTATTATCATAGCATTAAATCATAATCATTTACAATGGGTAATTTATAACTCTGATATTTTTATCAACCATAACATCTCATCCTTAAATTATCCTCAGCAAAATAATAATATCTAAAGCTATATAAATCTTTCTATTAATACCAACTGTGATTCTCTAGGATCACACTCATGGATCTAGTGCAATAATTGGGTACAATTCATATTCACTTTTATACCAATTATAAATTTGTAGATATAACCATCAAAGATTATGGAATAAAAAAATGATTATTACACATCTTTCATTCAAAGGATATTTTCATCTATAAATAATTATATATTATATGAAAAAATATAAACAAACAAATATCATCCTACTACTATAAAGAAAACATTTTTTTCTAATATATATTATGATACTAAAAATATAAGTAATATTTAATATCTCTCATATATTCTTGCACATGTGCTATCCTTCTAAACATGTCATGTGTATCACTTTTTCCATAACCTGGGGAAATATAAACCTAAGAAGGGGTGTAGTAAAATTCTCAGTAAGGGAGGATATATAAATGAATAAATCATTGAAGAATATGTTATCAATATTATTCAAGACTAAGTAAATAATAAGGATTCATAATCAACATAAAATTAATAGATTGTTATACATGTGATAATAAAGAAAAACATGAATATCAATAATATTGACCTCTTCATATTTGAATTAATAATTTCCACCATCAAAATCCTACTATCAATGACTTTTGACAAGACATATTACATTCTTTGATATTACATTAATGACATCTTGTTAAATTGAGAGGCATACACCAAATACCTAAACCAATTTTATCATATTTAACAAAAAAATGCATCAAGGGGATATATAATTTTTCACCCCACCCTTCAAAAAATTATTTCCAGTTCCTTCACTATAATAGTAGTTAATACCTTTAATATAAATTATAGAAGAACTCGATCCATAATGAAATATAGATCTATATATATAATGAGAAATATGAATAATAGGTAATTAACATGTATTAGCTGTCAAAAATCATCATGAATTTTAATATATTTCCTCATATCAATCAAAGAGATGAATTTATTATAATCCATGTAGAGAAAGATGTTTGATGGTCAAATATTACATATTAATCTTTCCAATAATCATTCATATTGGAATAACAATAAAATGAACACCAAAACTTTTTTGTATGTTAATAAATGGGATATAATTTTCGTAACCGATATAATGAATGAATTTTAAAATTCAAATTTTACATATTAAACATGACAATAATCATACATTTTGAAATAAAAATATATGGAAATATAAAAAAATTTCTCATATCAACAGAATAATATACTTTATAGGTAATCATCATCTAATTTAAATTTTATAAAATGTTATGTTCAGACTATATAGAGAAATGCATATGTGAATAAGTTAATAATAGAATTATATGATCATCATAAATCAATAGAAAAAAGCTTGATTATTTCAAGAGAATATTTCCCCATTGCAACTAGGAAACATAAAATAATATTGACATAAATAAAAACATCCTCTCAAAATAATTCCTTAAAGGGTATCTCAATAATGAAATTCTTTGATACCACAAGTTCATTATGCCAAATTATAAAATTTATCTACCATGAATCATAGACCAGATTAGTGTAAATACTTTTTAAATTTATAAGGAAAATTTCAGTGAATAATTAAATTTTATTTTAGAAAAAAAGATCAATGTCCAAAAATACCAATTGACATGTTAGTTTAAAAGTTAAATTTGGAAAGGTTTTTGCGAAATACTTTCAAAAAATAACCTTTTGGAATTTCTCTCAATTAATTGATTTTTGAAAATTCATATTTTGTTTTATTTATATATGGGAGGGGGGAGAAAAAACATTTTAATGTGAAAGGGAAAACCATTTTTTTATTTTCAAAATACCATTATTTAAAATTCATATTGTAAAAGTAGTGAATGAATATTCATTTGTATTAAAAATTCAACCTCTAAAAGTGGATTATAAAATTACATATGAATCATTGAAGTGATAGAATCGATTAATAGAAAAAAAAATTAAGGATGAAACATTGTTACTCAATAAAATGAATTTTTAGTAATCAATATCCCTTATGGGAAACACAATATATAAATCATTAAGCTTTTAAATAGGTGTTTCAACATAACATAATAAAAGGGTAATATATACCCAACTTATGTAAAATAATTTCATGTGAATGGTCATAACTCAATGAATTGATATTATATTATAAAAAACTCAAATGATTTGGGTAACACTTGGGTTGAAAAACATTTTAGGAAAATAAAATGATTTGGATTATTTTATCACATAATTTACAAATAAATTATATATCAATAATTAATGCGATATTAAATTATTGTAACATTATACAATGTTAACATAGTTCATAATCAGAATTGAGATCACGAAAACCCTTTATTCTTGAGTAAGACTTTAATAAAAAAACCCTTTAATGATATAGATTTTAATGGATTTCAAATTTACTTGATTAAAAGAGAATTCATTGTATTTGTTTACCAAACATGTAGTATATACACCGTAAAAATGAAATTAGATGTATCATTCCATACATGTGACAAAACCACTTAGCTATTATTCTGACATCCATGAACAAACATTAACCTCTTGTATCAAAAAATAGTAATATTAATCACATAATTTATAACCTTATTCGTATAAATTTTTTGTTATACACATAATAAATATTGATTCTTCATATGTAATTAACTAAATTATATCATCGGCTGTTAATAGTTTTTATCATCTGTAAAAGTTTCAAAATTGTATTGTTTTTTAATTATTTTTCAAGGTTATTGTTATTATTTCATTATAATTACTCTAAATTATTATTTATATTTAATTATGATATTTCAAACTCAATTCATGTGTCTTATTCATCACCGTTGAAAAAATAATAATAATATGAAATTTTGAATGATTCTCTACAATCAAATAGTTTTTTCATAATTATTTAATTAAATATTAACATAAAATATGTACAAAAAAATATTTAGTAAATTATATCTTATTAAAGTAATAATTATGTAAACATATTAAATAATTATATAAAGTTATATTTTTTCATTCAGGTGGTTAAATTATCTTTGACATGAACATCCCATGCTTTATTGAATGATTATGAAGTGTTTTACTATAATATTAATTTAAAATATGCATAATGGTCTTATTTAGTGTTTATTAATGTGATTTATAATGATTTTAATGTAATATAATTTTATATAATGGATACAAAATTTTAAACAATTTAAAAAAAATTTCTTTCTTAGTATGCTTATTTTAAATGATTAAATTTACAAGTAAATTTTTTTGATAAAGTTATTAATTTTTTTAGAAAAAATCTTACAAACCATAATCATCTCATACAAATCATATTTATCCTCTAATATCATCCTTCAATCAATAATATTATGGTAGTGGCGGATAAAGAAACATATTGGCTCATAGAGGTGGTTATCTGCACAACACTTGAATAATGGTTTCGTTTTTTCTTAAGGGATGGGGTATCTAAATAAAAAATTATAATACCATCGATTGAGTAATATAATAGTTTATAGATGGTAAAAATATCATTATATTATTGTGGTTTGAATAAATTTACATAAATATAATTACAATGAAAAACTATGTTTTGGATACTACACATATTAGTGACTTTAATTTCTTTATATGTATCCTTAGAAACGAAGTCCTTTAATGAATAATTTTTACCAAAATATTATAAACATGGGGCGTACTAGGATCGAAAAACCATTTTAGTTTAAAATGAAAATTTAAAGAAATATTATACTTGAATTAGATAACATGTTAACCTTTTATAATTAAATGGATGTGTACTTTTGGGAGTAAACCATAAATTTTCGATAATATAAGGGTGCAATTCATGTTTCAAAGGCCACTGATCATTTAGAAAACATTGAATGGATTAGGTATTTGTATGTATATTTTTTTCTTTTACCCTAATTTAAATTCTCCATCACACATAATTTTAATAGGAATGATTAAGATTATCATTTATTACTAATTTATTACTTATAATATTAAATTTGAAAATAATTTTATCAACAAAATCTCAGACTGTGTGAAATGTTAATATTAAAATAAATTTACTTAATCTTCTAAAATAGTTGAAAAATAACATTTTATACTTTGTATATATATATGATTAGAAAATTGGATAATGACTTTAGTGACATAAGTTGATTTCTTATAAAATAAATAAGGTATGTTAGAATTACAAGAAAAACCTAAAATGAAACTCCTATGATAAAAACATGATTAAACAAAATGACATAAAATTGTTTTTATATTGGAGAAACATTTTAATTCGATATAAAAATGTTTCCCATAGGTTTTATATATTCTTAAAGTTCTTAAAGCAGGATAATTTTATTTCAAAATTTTATATTTAACTACTTTAAAGGCTTTATAATTTTCTAGGTAATTATTATAAAACATTAATGTCATAAAAATAACATGTTTTCTGAAAACATTATTTTTCAACAAAAAAATTATTTTTTCATGAAAAGGTCAAAAGTTCTTATTATGTAAATATAGATCTAAGAAATTCAAAAATAATGTTAATTTCTATAAATTTTAAATTCCTATATTCATAAATTCCATTTATAATGAAATCATAAAATATATTTCAAAGATCATTTTAATTAAAAAAATGCATCATCAAATAATAACTATTATTATATTTTCATAATATCTATAAAATAAATTTGAGTTAACAAATTATATATATAAATTAATTTTTCCTTAATAATTTGTTTCATAATTTAGATATATGAATTGAAAAATAGAAAAGTATCAGAAAAATAATTTTCTAAAAGAAAAAATAATTTATTGGAAATTGTAGTTAAACAGGTTGAATTTCATTAAAATTAAAATTATCCATTATTTTCTTCATACAAACAATTCATAAATTGGTTACTTCTTTTCAATACATCTAAATCAAACAATTGGTTTTTAATATTTATAGTAAAATATTTATATTATATCTAAATATACCATGGTTTCATTTATGTTCAGTGTTTCATATTGAAAAATATATTGAACATATTGAATTATTTTATGGTATTCATATTTTATAATTTCTCGGTGTTGAAATGAATCTTTCCTTTTTCTCACTTTTAAATGTAACACACATTAAAATTGAAAACATTAAATAATTTCATAGTGATGTTATATATAATGAAACAAAAAATCATTCCTCTATATCATTTAACTTCAATAGATTTCAAAGATTTACATAAATTTAAATTCTATATAGTAATAATTAAAGTATTTATAATTCTAAAATATTCTAAACCATAACTCGTTACCATATCATTATCATATAATCATTTATTAAGGAAATTATCATCATTTATTTTGGTTATTTGATGACCAAATAGAATTTCAATAATTCAATCGTACTTATATCAGATTAAAAATTCTTTTATTCTAAATAACAGTGATTACAATATTTAAATGAAGTTCAAAAACAAATCTAATTAATATAAATTTTCACAATATTAATATCATTAGAAAATTTCCAAATAAATAAATTATTATTAATATTTCCCTTCTAAAACTTATTTTTCACTAGAAAACTTGTTAAAATTTCCTACCAACCTCAAGAAGCTTGTTTCTAACCACATGAATATGTTTATAATTTCCGAAAATGATCCAGATATATTTAAATTTTTAAACATGGATTTTCTATAATATATAATTCTGTAGATAAATAAACATTAATAAATATACTAATTAAAACCATTAAAATTATTTTAAATCAATAATAAGCATTATAAAATAATAATATTCTGATTTATTCTAAAAAATAAAAATTTATAAATGATTCTTCATAATCAATAACTTCTGCTTCAGAAACTCAATAAGAAACTAAAATAGATTTATTTTCAACCATATTAAAATATTAAATATTTTTCTTTCAAAGGATACATTTTCCTCCAAAAATTAGAATAATTTTATGAATCAACTAATTCCCACACAAAATATCAATTAAAATAATTTTACGCACCTTGAATATTTATAATCCAATTTAAGTAATTTATGAAAACAATTCCATATTTAGGTAAAAATAAGAAATAAATTAATGATAAGAAAAAATAATAACAAAATATTTTATATTAATAATAGTTCACTAAACCTTTATAATAACACTATATATATTATGATATCTATGATTTCTATAAGATATCTTAGGAATAAGCTGAGATTGAGATGAGATAACCCAACCCCCTTTTCAATATGTATATTTCTTCTGTTATATTTTGCCTCTTCCAAATTAAAATATATATATTGAATCATATTGATCAATATCAGTATACATTTTATTCTTATAATTTTCATCAAACATAACATTAGTTTATTCTATAACATCATTGGTTTTTTATTGTAAAATTTTTATTCGATGTTATTATTTCAATATCCAAATAATATTCCTCTATCATATTTGGAAGAAATTTTATCTAAGTCAAATTTAGTATTTATAAGGAAAAATTTACACCTAAATGATCTTAAATAACCTATTTTATGTTTTCTTCCCATCAAAATATCTTATAATGTCGAGTTTAACAATGTTCACAAGACAATTCTATCAATAATAAAATAATAAATATTCAAAACTTGTTCACCAAAAAATTTTATTTATTAAACTTAATTAACATGGTCCTTAAAATTTGATAATGAATTATATTTATCCTTTATAATAAGAAATTTCAGTTATTCAAATAGGTAAAAATTTGTGAAAATACCCATTTTCATTTAAAATTAATGATATTACAGATTCTATAATTCAACACCAAGATCACTTCAAATTATTTTAATTGAGTTTACATTCTAATTTTGAAAAAAAATATAAAATTGATAATAATTTAATGAGACTCATATTTATGTAGAAAAATATAAACTCATGTGTAAATAGTAAAATAAACAATTATAATAAAGCAATATCTCTTACCACCAAAACAAGAATATTTGATTGGTCCAAATAAATATAAATGAATTATATTAATAGGCTATATAGTGATTATATTTTCTATAGCTATGAAGTTAATCCCATGGTGTTTACCATTTATTCATGATTCACATAAATGTGTGATGTATTCATTGAATATGGGTATTAGTAGAAATGATTAGTTTTTTTGGATCTGCTAGATTGACCTAAAATTAACATGTTCTAATATCATACTCCATATAAAATTAATAGATTCAATTGTATTTAATACTTCAAAATATTTATTATTTAATTCAAAAAATTATGTTATAATTGTAGTTATTCGATTTTTATAGAAGAATTAATAATTTTTATTAAATTCAATGTTCTTACAATTATTAAATTTGGACTTTATACCATCATCAAATAATTGATAAATAATTATTAAAATATGTTTCAATCCCCAAACATACAACACATTATAAATAGTAAATGAATTTAAAACAATTTCCCCATTAAAAAAATTCATTCCTTTATAATTATCAGCATAATTGATATTAACTACACTAATGTTTTTGAATGATAAGCATATTTTTATATCACCAATAATATTTCATAAGCATCCATTATCCATATACTAAAAATATTTTTTAAACCTTCCACGAAAATTTTTCTATAAAAATATATTTATGAATGTTTTGATACAAATTAAATTTTTGGTTTTCTAGTAATATCATATTAATTCATGAGAACCCAAAATGATTTCAAAATTTTATTTATAGGTAATATAGAAGTTGAAGATTTAGAAATGGAATCCTTTGTGTGTCAAAGTTATTCATGAAATAATAAGGAGGACGCGTTTTTATATTTCCCCTTCATTTGAAATATAATAGATCTCAAAATATATAAACTTATGTTAGTTCCCTTATAAATGAAAGTCATATAAATTTTGTTTCAATTTTTTTTATAACTAAGAACAAATCACTTTTCCCATTATATTGAAACTATCCATTTTATCAAATTTGATTATACTTTCCACAAAAGTGTGACAATTTAAATATAATCATTCATTTGAATTTTATGTTAGCCATTGCTTTTAAGAATGGTATCAAAAAAATTTAATTCAATTTCATGGAATTTTTACATTAAGTATACTTCTATAATTAATTTTTCAATTTAAGAGAGTGTGTTTTTTATATTTTATATAGTAGATTATATATATGTATAGTTTTTTTATTTCCTAGAAAAAATTATTTAGTTCATAATTTTCTATAATAATATCTTTATTTTGACGCTTAATATTCTTCTATAAACTAGTCATCTTTTCAACTTCAGATCAAGTCTTCAAATCTCATTAAGAAGTTCCTCCAAAAACATTTATAAGATTAAAATTAGTAATAATATTTATAGTCACTCACATGATTTTATGATACCCTAAACAAGATGGTTTCAACAGACCATTTTGAACTATATTCCTCATCAAAACATCAATAATCTATGAAACTCTCTATAACATTCATTTAATTCTTATTTGATGTATTACTCCAACTTATTTTTTTCATTATTTATAGTTTTGAAATAATGATTTTGCGTGGATTATTTTTATACACTGATAAAAAATAATATCTCGTGAATAATTAGAGATAAATATACATTTCTTAATTTCATATAAATTAGATTTAGGATAATATTTTAGAAATTTTATTAATTATTCTTTATTTATTATATATCCACCATTTGTAATATAATCAGTATTATTCAAGTCCCTAATTTATAATTAGGATTCTGAATGGTATGTAGAAAAATTTTATTAAAAATAAATAAAATTTTCCTTTTTTACTTAATACTTTTGTAATATTATAAAGAACTTTCTCATGTTGTAGCAATGATCCAATATTATCATTATTTATATAATCTGTTTATTTTTAGTATCATATATAGAATCCTTTTGATCATTAAACATATTAAGAAGTTATCTAATAAATCTATTAGAAATAATAGGGTTGTTAATGTTTTATCCTAAAGATATCATTACATTTATAATACTACTAAATATATGGAACATTTGATTAATAGTTTATTCTACACCAATTTTAAATTAATAATACTCCTCTCTCAATAAACCTAACATAATTATAATAAACATATCCAAGGAACGGTATGTAACATTCATAATTTTACAAATGGTATATGCATTTTAAAAGTTTTATACACGACAATGCACATTTATAATTATTGAACAATATAAAATATTCATCACCATACAATTAAACTCATAAATTATTTCTTTTTTAGCTATTATTTATTATAGTTTATCTTTTAGAAGATGTTAATGTTTTTAGGATTTTATAGAAATCAATATATGGATTCTTTAATAATAAATCTATCTAATATTTCCATTATCCATAATCACTATCCTTAAAATGGGATTCTATTTTATTATCCCAACCATAATTTGATGTTTTTCAATCCATGTCAGGTATATATTTTCCCACAGAATTTTATTTCTTTAAATGGTTTGAAAAATAAAAAAATCGATCATGATATAGGACAATCTCTGATTCCAATTGTATGTCCTAAAGGGAAGATAGAATTATAGCAAAGATGGGGGGTGAATTTAATTTTTCAAATAATTTTAAATATTATATTAGAATTTTAAAATTCATATATTTCAATGAAAAATAAATATGCACATGTTTGATTTATAGTATTTTGGATTAAATTGACCCTACTTTACTCTTCACCCCTTTCAAACTCAAAGAGATATGGAATCCATTAATTATGGAATCTTACACATACTTCTATACACCTTCAGTCACAACTTGATTATATAGAATTTTTTCCCTTGATTATTAATCTCAGGACTAACATACCTTTTAACCTAGATGTAGAACCCAAAAAATTCATTCCCCTTTCCCATCTAGGTGCTACAAAAAGTTTATTTTTTGGGAGTAACAACCCAATAACATGTACCATTTAAATTGGTATTATAACCCACACATGCTTAATAAATAATGTATATAAATTATTAAATAACCTTATAAACAGGTTAAATAAAAGAAACTTTTTAATGTCAAGATGGTATAGATGAATCTACTAATTTTTTTCCAAAACAATATGTCAAAAAAATTGATTATATGCATAATGATTGCATGAATTGTAGAAAAGTTAAACTAATACACAGTTCTTGTACTCAACATAATTTTTGTCATTCACTATTTTTATCTTTTATATATATATATATATATATTCTTCATGCATACTAATTTTTAAATAATATGTTCATTTGAAAAACATATTTCCCAAAGAAACATATAGACTATAACATCAGTGATTTAATTTAATGATGTTTGGGGTTGGTTCCCTATAAAATGATTCATGTGTATTTCATTCACAAATGAAAAATAATATTCATGTGAGTACTCCTAAATATTCTATGAATCATATAAGAACTATAATGTCATCCTCATTAGAATAGTAATTATTGAATTAACTAATTTGTATTAATATCCTTGTAAAACTCCAAAATAATATATGATACAAACAATTCATACTTCACCCAATTTAATTTTAAATATAAAATTTTCCAAAATTTCAGCATGAATATTAATGCACACTTAATCCCATGTAAATTACATTTAATTCAACATAAAACAATCTAAAATCATTTCTAATATCTCATAAATAATTATAGACTAAAATTATAACACATAAAACATTAAAAAATTAAATGAACTTGTAGAAAATTGAAACTTAAAACATTATATAAAATATACCATATTTCTAGTTTTAGAATGACCAGTAGAAAATCAAGGAGCTAGTAGATAAATTTGATTATATAGGTGATTTTCATGTATTCAATTTTTTCTTCATGGTTAAATATCCATGTAATTGAAATATCTATATAAAAAAATTTATGTAGTTTCATTCTACATAAGTGAATTTTACCATGTAAGGGAATTTGATATGATGTAAAAATTCACAGAACCAAATATATATAACCATTGTTATCACATAAAAATATATGAAACCCATGTTAAATAAATAAACATATAATATTTTCTCCCATAAACAATTATTTCTAGACAAATATTTCACATAGCTAAATCTTATGTATCGACAATGATTAATTTAAAAATTTTGAATAGTATGAAGATTTGATGAAAATAACTAGTTATCATGTAATGTAACTTTGGTAGATATAGATAAGACTTGTAAACAAAATGAAGAGAGGAAAATGATTCCAAACATGGAAAGGTTTGTGTCATGATACACCAAATAAAGGGAAATATATGATGTTTCATCTTTTATATTTAAATAATAGGTAATTTATTAACTACAACACACTTTCAATTGAAAAATTATAAGATATACAAGGAAAATCATACAATAAACTCCATGTATTGTTTTATAAATTGTTGAAGAATGGGGCTATTGATCATGGCTATAGCTCTGAATATAGAGGGGATAGGGTCAAGGTAAATGAGCCCATCTTAAATAACGATTTTCTGAATCATATAGACTATAAGTAAATAATAACAATTATGATTGGATAAAATATTGTACCATAATTTTCCCAAAACCAATCCCCATAAACCATTAATATATAAAGAGATCAACTTTTCTTTTAAATTATAATTTAATTTGGTTTTATTAAAATTCAATGGAACTATACATTTTAAACATACTCAATATTAATCAATTAAAATATGTGATTTTAACCTTAATTTCAATTTTTACATCAAATGAATTTAATTACAATGAACTAGGAAAAACATTCTATTTTAATATTTTAGGATTTTATAAGTTTTTAAAATATTTCTATAAGGTATCAAATATATGAATGGATTGGGATTCCACATATATAGTACATTATAATGATCAACCAAACAACAATACATATATACTATGAAGGACATCGTATATGAGGGAATAAATTGAATGCAATAAGGAAATTTATTAACTATAATATTAATTTATCTACCATAAGAATAACTCGACTGACTAAATGATCATACCATGTGACTACATAAAGGAATTGGTTGTACATACGAAACACTAATATACTACAAGAATATCATGACCAAAAAACAATACTAACCCATATGACCATATAAATAAATCAACCAACTTCTCAAATAAACCCATCAATCGAAATAACTACTTAATTTCCCCAAAACCATCCTGATTGATCGGAGGACTAAATTTAGAGACTAGAAAAATTAATCAACCAACTTCACAAAGGAATCAACCGAACACATGGTGGAATTAATTTCCTATAAGAACAAATAAATTAGTCATACAATCATTCAACTAACTTCAAAAGTAAAAATAGAAATATTAAATGTAAAAATACCCTAAACATTATATAGAATCATATGGACCTTTGAAAAATACATAGGTATGTGTTTTATAAACCCATTACATTAAATTAATCTATGTTTATTATTATATTCTATGGTATCTGATATATCATTATTATGAAACAATTATATTTTCTTATGAAAATTTATTGATTTACCCTTATATGTTGAGTACACCAAACATATCAAGAAACGCTTACTTATCATATAACATTTATACACGAAGTACCATTATTTATCAAGTACTGCTTATTTATTGAGTAATAATTATGTATCAGGTAACCTATATGTATCGTGTAACCCTTATGAATGAAACAACCCTTATGTACTCTTGTTTCACTTTTATGATAATGGAATAACACTTCTTCTCTTGAAAATTGATAATTATACATGGGTCTCACAGACACATATGGATGGGAACAATTGAATCTAATTTTGGAACCTATTTTATTTGATGATATAAGATATATTATTTTTATGACACATGACATTCTTTTTTTGCAACCAATACTTTAGACATATTCTATGATATCAAAAAAATATCAGATGGAACAAAACCAAACCACGAGATTTTACTACATCATTCTTCATGATACAAACTAGTCAGGCACTACTATAATTTCACATTATGATATGCAATTTCATAGAGCCATGACGAGTGATCATAAAGCTTGTACTCATCTACGTCATATCATACATTGTGATATTTACTGCTACAAATTATTTTATGAATGTTCAATGAAAATTAAAATTCTATAATGTTTATCTAATGATGATCATGGATATGATACCAAATATGGGTTTTAATGTATCATCTCATGATAATTGTAATGGAAAAACACTTTATTTCAACTATACTATCAATATAAAATTGACATAAAATATATTGAACATGAAATATAATAGGTTTAATTTTATTTTTTTTCTCCATTTATTATATTCTTGTAACATAACTAGTTTCATATAATTTACCATTTTATTATATACTATTAGATAATAAAACTGCAAGGTTGTGTTTGAGAGTTTTTATTGGGTTGTGAAGGGGTCATGGAAGGGGATTTCTAATTTTGGAAGGGATGTGTTATGGAGGATGGGTTGTGGTGTAATCCTTTGAGCTCTACAGTATTGAACGATGATGTTGTAGTGAAAACATATTTGGTTCCTATGTTATATTTTTTATGGATTTATCATGGATACTTTGCTACAGTATTGATTCCTATGAATGGTTTTTGGGTTGTTCTTCCAATTTCGTGGTTGATAAGTCATTAAGTTAGGGCTGCAATATAGAATGTTTTAGATCCACTTTCATTTAAGTAATGGATGTGTAGTATATGAGGGTTATGGTTTGGAAAGATTTTAGGTGACTCTTTTTTTATAGTGGTATCTATGGTGAGGTGTATAGATTGCATCAAAGCCTCACCTCATCTAATTAGTATTTGGGATTACCCTACACCATGTATTCTAGAGGGGAGTTTGAACAAGGTCACTTTTGTATAGTTATATGAACTTTTATATATTTTTTGATTACTATAGTGTCATCCATTAATTCCATCACATTTTGGGGTGTTTTCATCCTTTTTGTATCTGGGAACAAGAGGTTGTTCCATAATTATATATTTATAACCTGGGTATAAAATTAATTCTAGTGGTAGTAAATTTTTTTTACAACACCTCTCCTCCTATAAAACCCCATAGATACCCTAGGTGTTTTCTATTGATCCTTGATGTATGTAACCCTATTGTAATGGATCATTATGTATTTTAAATTTAAAAAAATGTGAAGTGATGTTTTTTGTGAACAAATATCTATAATATTTTGTTTCATTCATCATTTTAATCATCAATTGATATGTAGATATATTTTATCTCATATCCACTTTTCTAGAGCATGATGTATTAGATTTCTTTTGTGGGTTTTGTTGTATTTTATATGGAATCACATTATGACTTTAACAAAGAACCACCTTTTGGATTATGTTTTTCAGTTATGTAAAATAGGATGGCCTCTAAAAAAACCTTCATTTCTTATATTTTTAAAAGGATGATTTTAAATTTATGGAATTATTTTTATGGAAGAAATATATTTTCTAAAATGATTTAATGGGATGAATTTTTTTTTAAAATCAATTGATGTTATATTTAGTCTTCATGAATTTCTTTTTCATATATTAATTTTCATTGGATGTGATTTTGAATAAGAGGTCTGTTCTCTTAGGGAACGTAGTTATTTTTAACCTAGTGAAGGATTATTTAATTGATGAGTAACTACTCATGATTATGGAACTTCCACTTTGCATGCACATTTCTATGTTTTTATTTGAGTAACATGGATGGGTAATCTAAGTGTAAAAGAAATAACAGAAAACATTAATTATTTCAATTTTTTTCTAAAATTTTATTTTTATAATAAACTATTTTTAGATTTTCTAAAATTTATTTCTATTATAGATTTATATGAAATATAAACTATTTTTAATTTTTTTTGTAAAAAATTTCTAATTGGTTCTCTTCTAAGTGGATTTTTTGGGGAAACCTCAGTTTAAATCATTTTTTGTTTATAATAACCCCATTTTTCATAAAATTGGTGCATATGTAGATATTATATATGAGGACACAAGACAGCTAAAGGTATTTTATTTCTCTAATGATATATCTTGATACCATGGGAATGGAATGTGGGGTTAGAAAATTAAGATGGTTCTAGTAGTACATGGTATCCTTTCATTAGATTTATCTATGTTACATTATCTTTAATTTTTTTTTCATATTCCATATTATATCATCCATTTGAAATTTTTGTTTTTTTATTATTATTTGGGATTTATTATTTACACTCATCTATTGTATGGTTGGTTAAGATATTTTTATTTTTTATTGGGTCATTTCATTTTACATGAAAAATCATCCACTGAAATGTTTCTAAGGTGTTGGAATTAATTTTTGGCCTTTTCTATATTAAGGATGTCACCTACGGTTTGTTTCATCTCTACCTCTTCGCATGTCAATGGGTGATGGGAAGAATATTACAAATGGTATGGTATTGGTCATTATATCTGTCTTGTGGGATTATAGTGAGCATATAAGAATGTTGGAAGATGAAATTTATTGCAAAACAAGATATAGAAAAAACATTTATGATGAACATAAAGCTACAATTGTGTCTACTTGTTAAAGTCTTCTAAGAAACTTTTAGGTGTTTTCATCTCATCCTCATAGGATTAACCAATTAGTATTGTATATCATTCTTTTTTAGTTAGACATTTCACAAGGGATGCATTCTTCATTTAGAATTTTATAATTTATAAATATTGTTAAAATGGTGGATTTTTGAAAATAACGGTTAATACATGTTTCTTATGATGAATTAAAATTTTATAAACCTTCAATTCCTAGTGAGTGATGAGTAAAATATGTGTTATTCTGGTTGTAGATAATTGAACTAGTTAGATATTTAATTAATCATCATGGTGAAGGTAATAAAAATTCAGTTCCACCTAATTTATAGGTGTAATCCAATTTGGTCCAAAGAAAAATTATGTCTTTTCATGTTTAAATAGATATAATATGAATTATTAACATCAACAAGTGGACAACTACTTTATGTTTCAAAATAAGAACACAACCATCATTCCAGGTGATTCTGAGCCTAAATAAATAAGTGGTCTGGGGGAATCATATGAAAAAATTTATTGAATTACTGGGTAATGAAACTAAGATGGATGCTATGTTAGATAGTTATAAGTTTTATGATCTTTCAAAATAGTGGTGTGACAGATTTTCCCCTATAATGGAATCTATGTAATCATTTTGGAGTACATAGAAGAATTGTTAAACAAACAATTATACCCTCACACTTTCATAATTTCAAGAAATTTTTTTTTCTTCCTCATAAAAGAAGAGAATATACCTATCATGTATACTCCCTCTAAATTCCAGAATTTTTTCCACTTTTTCCCAATATTTATTTTTACTGCATCCTTGAAGGCATGTATCATTGTGTCTGGGCTTCGACCATAGACTCTATCTAAAATAGTTAATCATTGTATTATAATTCTTTCAGAGAGGGTAAATATAATGACAATGTAGACAAGGTAATTTTATGTAAATTTGGATGGAGGAAGTATATTTTTCTCCATGGTAACAACTTGTAGCTCAAATATGGTAAATAAGAAAAATATGGACGCTTTTACAAAGATATAAAACCCTTTACAAGTAGACCACAAGATAAGTTCACTTTCATAAAAGACCCAATAGTAATGATGGGTTCTTTTATTATTTTTGACTTGAGAATGACCAGAGATATTATATAATGTTTACAAGATTATTTCATAAATATAACCAAAAGGGATATATTTAGAGTTATTGTAATTGTTATCTAATTTAATGTGGAGGAGATTAATCTCATGTTTCTCAAAAATTTAATGATTTATTAGGGTTAACTTTTTATAATAATTCTCTTCCTGGTAAATGAAGATGTTTAATTCTTCTTAGGAACACCAAAAAATCTAATGTTATGCAACCGATGTAAGGATGAAATGATTAGTGTGCATCTAGTAAGAGACTATATGGTGTTGAGAAGATGATCAAGGAGGATCTATAATGTCCTTTTATAGTGTGTGGTATGATTATTTTCAATTATAACATTATAAAATCCTTGTTTGATATAAGTGCATCACACTATTTTATCTCTTCTAGTTTTGGGGATCATATGGATTTTCATGTCAAAGTATTTCATTTTATGTTAATACTTCGATCACATATTTGAAACCTGGTGTGTCAATACTTTATCTATGTAGAGTGTTTAATAAAAATTGATGGGACTAAGTTGTTTGGGAATATCTATATTATATATATATGGATATCTATTAAATGGTTTTGGATATGTATTAGTTGATTAATTTTCAGTCCCATATCAATATTTTTGCATGAAAAGAGAGATTTACAAGTTTTTATATAATTAACCATCTATTTTAATGAGTTTGGGTATAAAATTATATTTGGTAATGACCTTTAGTACTACTGGTTGGGACTATATGTTATCATTTTCCTATTATTACTTTTCGGTATACTGATTATGATCAAAAATATATATTTTATAATCATTTTTATTAGTTTTAATTTGTTTTCCCCAATATTTATCAACTTTACCAACTAAAATTAAATTGGAGTTTACAGTTGATCCCCATCCAAGGAAAATTATGATTTACTTTCATTGTAATTGGATTCAAACAATGTAAACGTAGAAATTGAAATTATATTAGGAAGAATTAGAAAGTAAATGGATCATTCAACCATGGACATCTCTAGAGGATGTGCCAATTCTTTTTTATAAAGAAGGTGAATAAAACTATTAAGCTTTATGTATAATATCATAATCATAAAAAATTTATGATAAACAATATATTTTCTCTTCCATTCATGCATGACAATTTTGATCAATTGAGGGGATACTGGTGGTTCTCTTAAATTGACCTATGACTTGGTTATCACCAAATACGAGCTCAGAAAGAAGATATTATGAAAAAATCGTTGTCAAATTATTATAGTCATTAGTAATACATGTTTATTCCATATGGAGTTATTAATTAACCAATTTATCTCATATAATTAATAGATCCATCCTTTCATAAGTAACATGATTAATTTATAGTAGTGTTAATTGATGATATTTTGGTGTATTCTTGGAAAAAATTGGATCAAGATGAACCCTTAGATATATTTTTGAGTTCATTTTGGTAATATAATCATTATCATAAGATTTAAAATTGTAATTTTTGGATATATGAGGTAATATTCCTTGGTCATATAATTCCTAAAAAGGAATTTTAGTGTATATTAAAAGTATAAAATATGTTTTCTCTTGGAAACCATTAAATATTTTCATTGAGTTGCATAGTTTCCTTATCTTAGAAGGATACTATTGATTCATTGTTTATGATTTTTAGAATGTTTCCTCACAAATTATAACCTTATCAATGAAATTTATTCCTTTACAATTGAGTAATGACTTATAGAAATCTTTCCTTAAACTAGAGGTTCTCCTTACGTCATCCCCTATCCTTATGATCCCTTAGTGAGCATATGGATATGTGGACTATTTTGATGAAATGGGATCAGTTTTTGTTTTTCCCTCCTGAAATCAGATATTATCATTGTGTGTGTATCCTATCATTTATTTGTGTAAGATAACAACTTCCCAACACATGATTTGGAATTGTATATTGTAGTTCATACCTTAAAGACATGGAATCACTATCTTTTTTTTATAAATTTACCATGATTATGGTTCATATGAGATTGAAAAATATTTTCCCAAAAATATATTTAAATCTAATATAATGAAACTTGATGGAATATATATAGATGTTTTAACTCAACTTGATGAATAAATAGACTAATGGGAATTTAGTTGTAGATACATTGAGTTTCAAGTCATATAATCATTTAGATATAGAGGATTTATATGAATTTTATCTAATGTAGTCCATAGTTAATTTGTATCTGTATCTTTAAGAGTATGGTGATTATGTATTTTTTATTCCCGATTCTAGTATTCATATTTTGAATAGTGTTATAGAGTTACAAAAATATATGATCATTAATTTTTAACCATGAGGTCAAAACACATTGTTGGGGAGATCATTAATGGATGGATAATGATAAGATATTTGTGATATGTTTTTGATATTAGATTGCGGTACCATATACTAATCAGTGACATATTATTTCTTCCTACTACCATTCAAGATGTCCTATTCATCAGGGAATCCAAAATATTCATAAATATATGAGAGCATAGTTTTAGTGAGATGGAATCAAGGGGAAATTCGAAGTGTTATTATTGGTATTCCACACATGACTGAAGGTCAGTGGGAAGAAACTATGGCTTGCTACAATGTTGTACAAATTAATGATTCATATGTATAAATGGGAGTATGTTTGAATAAATTTTCTCACATGTCAAACAAAATTAGTAATAAATCATGATACCATATGGGTGATTTTGGATCAGCTAAAAAATTCATCCCACTTCATCCCTATATATGAATCCAATATTGTGGGATATTTTTCCTAACTTTATATTTAGGAAGATATAATGATATAATGGGTTTCAATTTCAATTATGTTTAATAGGTACCCTTGGTTTGTATATCAGTTTTGATCATCCAAGGAGTGTGCCCTAGGAACCCAATTTACCATGAACATAGGTAGTCATTGTCAAATGGATGGAAAATATGAATGGATAATCAAAACAATGGAATACATAATGATAAATTCTATAATAGATTTTAGTGGATCATGGGATGATCAAATATGGTTAGTACTGTGCTCATACCAAAATATATATCAATACTCTATACATGTGGATCCTTTTGAAGAATTTTATTTTCATACTTATCTATACAAGGTTATGAGTCTTCATTTTAGTATGAAAGTAAATTTGTAACCGTTGTACATTATCCCTTTTGAGAGACTTGAATGATTGTGTGATTTGGATTATCAGTTCTCTTTTCATCCAAAGTTCAGTTAGATCCATAATTTGTTTCATGTATCTCAATTAAATAACTACTAACCTGATCCTGACCATTTGATTCTATGGGAACATGTTTAAAATTAACTAGAGGATATGTTTATTCATGTGAAAATATTGATTTTGGATAACATAGATAATCTCTTTCATGGGAAAATCATTATTTCTGTATGGGATTTATGGAATCATGGTAAAAACAAGGAATATATATGGGATCAATAAAATGATATGACAGCGAAATGGTGATATCACTTATAAAACAATATAAATCTTCCTCCTTATGAGGATGGAAAGATAAATGTTATAAATAATGTAATACTTGTGGTATAATTTATATTTTACTTTAATTATATATTATCATCTTGTATAGATATTGGGTTATGATTCAGAAGTTTTTGTTGGGCTAAAAGGGTTTTGGTGGGCTCTTCAATTTTTTGAATTGATACCCCATGAAGAATATGTTTTGGTGGACGACATTGAGTTATGTGGCATGGAGTGGCAGGGCTATAGTGTAGTTTATTCATGCCTTATTATATGCATAATGTTTGTGCCATGGAGGGATAACTACACCAAAGAGTCATGGGAAGAATTTTTTGGTGTTTATACAAATTCTATTGTTATTTCACCATTGAGATAGGTCAACGGTGTAGCAAGATTTAATTCCACTTCCATTTCACACATGGTTAGGGCATATAAGGGACTTTTGGAATGGATCCCATTTGGTTACCTCTATGATTTTTGGATTATTTGTGCCATGGTGTTCCTTTTGAGTCGTAGCCTTACCCCGACTAAATTAGATCTTTTCAATAACTATATCGTGGATTCTAGAGGCTAGCTGGGTTGGGGGTCACTATGGAATTACATTATGGGTTACACCATAGTGATTTATGACTATAGAGTGGTCCCATTCAATACCTCATAGTCAATTATTATTTAAAAAAATTCTCTTCCATATATTAGGAGCCTTATTCTTGTATATATATTTCCATCTAGGGTATAAAATTCCTTTTATGATTGATAATTGTTTTTGAAAACACCTCTCCTCATCTAGACCTCTAGGGATACCCTAATAAATTTAGTAATGTTTTATATCTGGGATCATATTCTAATTCATCATAGATTATTTTATCATGTACATAAATTTAATGAGATGATTTTTTGAACCCATATCTAGAATTCTTTGTGAAATTCTTTATTTTCACCGTCCATTAAAAGTTATATTGACTATATCTCATATCCTTCATTCTAGAACCTGGTGGATTAGTTTTATTTCATTTTTTTTGTTAGATTTTTGGATGAATAATTATGTTATTTCATGGAAAAAAAAACTTTTTTATTTTTTGTTATGTTATTCTGAAAATTTTGAAGGATTCTAACAAACCATGGTCTCTTATAATTTTAAAATAATGATTTTAAAATTATGGATTAGGGTTGATGTAGGAAATATTTTAGATAAATTTCTTTAATGGTAATAATATATTTACTTGGAATAAATTGATGACATCTATTGAATTTTTATAAATGGTTGGAATAAGTTCATTTGTGTAAGATGTGTCCATTAATAATATGTGTGTTAAATTATGGAACCATATATCGGTCACCTATTGAAAAATTGGTGGATCAATATGTAAATTCTCATTATTATGGAACTATCACCTAGAATTAATGTATGTATAGAAATGTGTGAGAAAAACGATTGGGTATTCCAAGTGAAAATTAAAAAATTGAAATGTCTGTTTAGTTAAAAAAAATTAAACTATATTTCTTTTGATAACAATTTTTGGGTTTCCCACCTAGCATTTTATGTATTTATTAAAATGTTAAAAAATCAACTATTTTATAAAATATGTGTTAAAAAATTACTTTCCTCATGTACTTTGTTTAGAATCCTCTGGGGAATGATTAATCAATTTATACTAATCCCCTTATTAGGATATCTGGTGAATTTATATATATTGTATTCTAAAACATGAAAATGGGAAAGGTGTCATACTTTTTAAGTGATATATCATGATATTTTTCACATGGAAGGTGGTTATGGAGTTTAGATATGGTTTGGATAGTACTTGGGATATTTTCATAGGATTTAATTAAGTCGTTATTTCATTTGGTTTTATCATTTTACGTACCATGTTCTGACATCACTCAAATATTATTGTTCTGTTGGATAATTTTGTTGTATTATTTTTACACATACATCGTATATATGGTATGGATATTAATATTCTATGTTTCTAGTTTGATTCATTTTATAGGTAAAATAATCCCCCAAATGTTTATTAACCCTTATCACTAATTAACAACCCTCACGGTCATATAGATGTAACCTAAGGTTAATAGCACCTTCACCTATTCCCAAGACAATGGGTGATGAGTGGGATTAAATAATTATTGATAGAGTATGCTTGAAAATAATACCCAAGTGATATCAAATAGACTCTAACTACCATATGGATTATATTTGACACTATAATCACTTTTCACAATGAGATGACCCTCAAACACCAAAGGTGTACTAGGACCTTATCTATAAATATAAATAGTGAATATGGAGAAAAACAGGGCATCAACTATATATTACCAGTACCTTGTACACATCCAACACCCCAAAAAAAGGGTCTCCATCATTTATATAAGATATACACATTCATTGATGGGAGTCAAGAGTTGTTCATAGTCACATGGAATCTGACTCAAATTACCAATAATACATTCCCATTGGTGTTTTATTATTACGCAAAATTTTAACTATTACAACTTATTTTTAATCAGATAAATGAATCAACTTATTGATTTATAAATGAATGATATCATGTGAAGTATGTGTATAAATACATATAATTTATATCCCATATCACTAACATATAATACGCTATGATAAATATAGGTCATATACTATCATAAATCCATCTACATGTGATATCATAGGCTATGACTCAAAAGATGTAATATAATATAAAATCATTATGTTGGTGAAGACATAAGAACAACAACATTGGCATGTGAAAAAATATTTCAGATCATGGGAAAATTATAATCCTAGAAAAAAACCTACTAGTCTCATAAAATATCCATGAACACCAATTAACTCTAACATAGAATAGTAAGAACTCTCTACATCATTGTTAAATTTAAAAAGAAAAACTATTCTTTTCAATTCCAACCCACCAAAAGGATTCCTCCCAACTCTTCCAACACATGAAATACACAGTGTATAGGACCCGAAAAATATAGGCCTCAAAAAATATAATTAAATAATAATATGGAATTGTCCCATTTTCATAGTCCAAGTTATCCAAAATAAATCACACCCCCAAAATTCTCTACCATGATTAACAATTGATTAATTTAAAAATGATATAACATGAAGTGAAATTAATCTAAAATCAATGACCAATTATACTCTAACTAATAAAATTATACTAAATTTCATAAATATATGGATACATATTTTTTGTAGCTCACATGGTAAATTTATTAATGGTTGTGTGAAAAACTCATATACCCTGAATCCCATCCATCAACACATCATATTCCTCATAGTGGAAAATAAAATACAAGAAAATCAAAGCCTTTTATACACTCTGTCTATGTAAAATGATCTTCAGATCACTAAATTCCATGTCACATAGGATGAATACTTGTTTCATCTTGGCTATTTGTTTGAAATATCATTATTTAACATATATAGATAAACTTGCCTATAATTTCAAAAGACACCGACTTTATTCAAAAATTGATATTTATATCAATGTTCTAGAGATACCATATTTTAACACTTAGAATGAAAAAAATTCCAATGTTGATAATTCATTAATTCCATACCACTTATTACATGTTCCACTTCACAAAAAGTTTATATTTAAAGTGTGTGGAAAATTACACATTCCTGTAGATAATAATTTTTTTACACGTACTATATAAAATTCTTATGGGATTGTAATTCTGCATAACCATCTCTCTAAGATATTTCCAAGTGATAACTTTATAAAAAAAAGTTACAATCACTTTATTCAAGTAATATTTCATATTCAAACATAATCTAATTATTTTAAAACTAAAATATCTAGATTATATTCTAGGAATATAAGTATATAATCTTGGAATACACATGCTTACGTTTAAGTAGGAACAATTATAACCAATCAATGAAAAAAATATTATAATGAAATTTTTAGATAAGGTTCATATATGAGTAAGAAATGTGTAGTAGTAATAATAATAAAATATCACTATATGAAAATTAATACATGTGGTTTAGTAATTGAAAGTACATGTATATATATTTAGTTGTTTCTGAGTCACCAATACTAATAATCCTTAACTAATATGAAAGAAAACAATAAACTAGACATATATTTAAATAAAACATGATATTAATGCTTATGTAACGATTTGGATTTAGTAGATGGGTCTGTAATTAATCCATTTTTGAATACATATATAATTATTACATCATCTATATTCGTAAATCTCCTAAACATTTGATCCATCCAAAGTATATAATTTTTTTATTTTTATATTCTGGGATCATTTAAATGATCCACTATTATAGAATTTTCTTAATGTAATGTGATATGATCTACTCAATTAAGTAATACACCAATATCTGGGAAAACAATCATAATAAAACTACTTCTTTAGTTATGTAGAATCCTATAAATATAGTAAAATTTAGTAAAATTTGAAATCACTAACTACATTGATCTTTTCTTACTCACTTAAAAAATTATGATATTAGATCCACTTGATCTATATGGTCATTGAAATACACCCATTTATATACTTCAATAACTTTTATATATTCTAATAAATTATTTTTTTTAAACATAAATATTGTTGTAACAACTTCCAATTGTAGTTATGTTGGAATTCAAATTATATGGTCAAGTTCAATACACATAATGTCATATATTATTGAACCAATCACTATAGTATGATGGGTTGTATTTATTATATCATTATGTACCTATGTTCAAAAAAATATTTTTCAAATATTTCAGTCTTGCGAAATGGGAAATATTATTTTATTAGATTATTTTATCATATATATTTTATAACCACTGTAATGCTTAAATTTTGAATAACTATTAGATAAATCTTAAATATTTATTTTTAAATCATGATCTGAAGAACATATCCTTTTTTTAATTCATTTATATAGAATAATTTCAACCACCATTTCTTAAAATATTGAAAGGCCAGTTTTTATTTTCCATGAATCACTTTAAAAATATAACACAACCATTAAACTTTTCTAGAAAAAGGTATATTTAATTCATAATGAATCCAAATTATCATAATGCCTCAAAAAATGATTATCCATTGATTTTTAATCTTACATATAAATCCTTAAATGGATCATTCTATATTTTACAATTTATTCTCATTATTTGGTGATAGGATCAATTTTGGTTAGGTATTATATATTTATTCATGAAGATTACTTTTAAGAATACAATTATCTCACCTATCCACCAAAAAATAACAACATTGTCTGCTTTGATTTACTACTATGAATTTTGACAACATTTTTTATTTTTTAGAAAATGAAAAGTATCCTATCTTGATGATTCAAAAACCATGTCTCTCAGATTCTTAATAACTCATAAATTGACCTATAGAATATGTTTTTCATTATAACTATTTTTACCATATATAATAGAGTATAATATTAATAATCAAACTATTTTTTTCATTACTATCATGAGATTTTACATTATAAAACTGTAACATTATCCCACTATATTTTTTACAGATACAATGCATTCCTTGTTATATATTTCATCACTATACTATTAAATTTATATAAAATGTATTTCAAAGGAAAACCTAATGTACAATATAATGACTTAAAAAGATTCACTTAATGTTACTAGATCAATTTTTTGTTTTAGGATTATTTTTAATACAAACTTTTCATCAATATATAGGATTATGTGATTGGCTTTGATTTCTATTATATTATAACTTTTATGAGATCTTGTTTTCTACTTTGGAATGCATAGCTGCTCATGTGTGTATGAAAATATTTAGAAAATATATTGATTAAATGATTCTAGTGTAATATATACTATTTTTTATTTATTTCCCCAATTGAGGTGGAATATCATCCCATGAACATCAGAATAATAGGTAATTTCTTTTTAAAAATGTTCTCTGAATTTATGTCATCATAATATCTTTTTCTCCTTATGAAGTATATTTTAAAACAAATTTTTATATATCAAAATTATGTTAATGGAATATCATATGTTCTTAATCAAGTATACACATATATGTCAACAATATATGTCACTAAAAATGATAAACTATTAAAATATACAAATAGATTCTAGTGTAAATAGTCTATATATAAATTTTTTTAAAAAAATATAATTTTTTTTTAATATTATCCATTATAAATTAGTGGTGAAAATTCATATTAACAATATAATAGCTGGAATAACATATGATTATTTGTTTTATGTCAACATATTATGTCTTTCCTTCATGACATAATCTTTTAGAAATGTTACTTGTTGACATAACTATTATTAAAAATCCTATATAATGTATAGTATCAGTTATTTAGTATTCATCATTGATTTATTGTATTGTATTTATTGATTTAAATATTTATTTAATCTGTTATTTATATATTTAATCTAATTAAATTAAACCATTCATGTCTAATATTTATATAATAATTTTTTCATGTCAATAATATAATAATAGTTATTAAAAAACAATAATCAATCCACTAAGAAATATGTGATAGTAATCTTCTCTATAGAATTTAGTATTTCATAATAAATCCATAATTTGGGCATCCATTATGTTCTAATAAATCATCTAAATTTTTTTTAGTACTAATGTTTGAATAAAAATGTGTGATCCATGTCTTATATCTAATACATAAAATATTAAAACTAACAAAAGTAAATTATGAATATACCTAACGTTGAAGAACCCCCTTTCTTTATCACAACATCATTTCAGTTACATTTCTAGTAGTCTTTCTTTCCACGTGATATTCAGATATCCTATTTCTCATTTCTATCCCCATAAATTTTCGTATCTTATAATAATTATGTGTAGTTACATTTATTATTGACCCTACCACTAACTAATTTTCCTAGTAAAATATCTTTCACAATACCAAAACTAAAAATATTTATCTCTTCACATACATATCAATTTATAGAACTATTATTAGAACATATGGGGATATCTTACCCATTTTATTCATTTTATATTATTAAATAAAGCTATATAAAATGTGTGTTATGGATGAAATAATGAGATGTGTGGATAGTTATTTATCTAACATTATTATTAAAATTACTAAATTCTCTATATACATAATAATATTGAGTACACGAATGATATCATGTATTATCTTTTAACATTGAAATTAATGGTGAAATAAATATAGAATATCTTTATATCCTCAATGTCTCTTAAAAATGTTTGTGGATATGTGAAAACATGGAGTATACATCCTTTACTCATATTTTGATTTTAAATCACCCAACTTAGTTAAAAACATTATACAATAAACACTGTATTTATAATCAGTGTTCCTCATGTAGGTCTCATTATGATAATTAATATAATACAGAGATGGATCCTCAATTAGAGGGTATGTTCTCACATAAAAATAATCTATGGGAATGTACTCAATGAAAATACTTATAAACTTTCTAAAAAAATCTAGTAAGGGTATTCTATTTATAAAAAATTGTTCAATGGTATTTTGAAGTTATAGTGTTACATATAATTTTATAAAATATAATCTGATAGTTTAATTATTATTTTTCACTACTACATTTTTAATTTAGTATGGATACATCAATCAATTATATCTCCCATGATTTCCATCAAATTTCAAAAACTAGCACTCTTAGATTTAGTATATCCATTCACTCAAAAAATATAATGGAAAATGATCCATATTTCCCTTATATTTTCACACTCTTTTTTCATTAACTACTAATCAATGATATATATATATATATATATATATATATATATTATTTCTGACTACAATAACTTTTATCTCATCATTTTATTTGAGTGGTCTCCCAACACTTAAAATCATATATTCAGAATTAGTTAATAGATTCATAAAAAATAAAATCATCAGGCTAGAGGAACTATAATAATACTAATATTATATTTCCAACCCATAATAATCATTATCACACATAAGTAAATGGAAAATGTCATGTATTTTTCCAAAAAAAAACTTAATATATATATTATTTTTAAATAAATTAATAAAAGGTCTTTGGTGAATTGATGTTATCATTGATGTGGGAAATTTTGATTTATTTCAATATAATTATTATATATTATTAGTCTCACAATTAAAATATTCCATTATCATGGTAAATAAGGTTATATAGATTTCAAAATACCCTTCTAAATTAGCATGTTCAAAAGTTAAGATAAAAATTATCCTCTCTCTCCTAGTGAATATGAATAATATAAAATTTAAAAGGGAGATAAAAGTTCTTTTTCTTTGTTCACCAATACTGAGCTATGTCCATGATGTATACATTAGTTTTGGGACTAGGTAAGACAATCTACTAATTGTAATTATAAATAATTAAAATTTTATAGTGGTCTCTATAACCCTCTAGTTTTACAACCCTCAAAAACTATTCATAAATCCCTACTCTAATCACATAAATATGTACTGGACCAATTTGATTAGAATTGATAACTCATGAGCTAATAATGATAATTATAATAATATAGTTGTAGAAGTATTCTTATTTTATATTCAGAATAAAAAATTCAACAAAAATACAAGGGCGTGAACACTTTGATTTCCTTCATTTTATTCTATGAAAAGTCCATAATACCTCCTCCATGAATGCACTCCAATATATTTAATCTTGAAAACCCATTTTGTGAAGAGGAATGAATTTATTTTTAGTTATACATTAATGTGTATCCATGTTTCCCTTCATTATTTACTGTAATTATTATTATATTTTATGGGATTGTTCATGATGTTCAGCCTTGAAAACCTAGTATAATCAATTCCCATTCAATTCATAGTTTATCACCTAAAAGATAAGAAATTAAAAACTCAAAAATATGCATGTCTCAACTAATAAATATGATAATGACTGACATGATGGAACAATACCATCCCTTTAGAAATCATTTTCTTAACTGGTTTTGACTCTAATACTCATGTTGTGATCTCCTTTCAAATATATTCATATAAGTCACTAATTAGGGAATAATATGCTCTTTATAACATAGGTTTTCTTATCCATGGGAAATTAAAATTTCCATAATCTACCCATTATGAAAAAACCACATACTTATGGTGAAAATTTCATCATTTTAGGGTACACCTTGGCCCATAATTGATTCATTCCTAAAAAATTAAATAATTCATAGATTTTTTGTTGCATGGAATTTCTTTTTCATGGTGAAATACACCAGCTTCCTCAATTAGATATACCCCAAATAATCATGGAATGACTCACTTTACCATTTTTTCTCATAGAAAAAACTAGCCACATCATTGTATAAAATAATTTTTCTAATTTTGGCCACTCAATATATAACATCTGTAATCTTCCCCTTACATTGTGATAGAAATCCAACAACACTATATATGTCCCCTATATATTTTAAACATTTCATTATCAAAAAAATAGAATCCAAAAAATGAATATAATTATCTTTACAAACAATATCCAAGTTAACATTTATTGAAAATGCCTATACTCTTCAATTCACTCAATCTGCCTCTTGAATAGTAGTCATCCCACAAAAAACTTCATCATTAGAAATTTTATTCTAATATTCACATATAAATCACTCTCATCTCACTAAATTCATGATAATAATGGAATAAAAGAGTAATAAGAAAAAATTATTTATGAAATAAATTATTAATCATTATAATTCCCATCAGAAAACAAATTTGAATGATCCATTTGTGAAATAATTTATAAGAACAATAGAACCACATTATATCTATCACAAAAAATGTTACTTAGAAAAAAAAACTACATTTTTCCTTATAAAAACTTCCAGCACAATGTGATACAACTTTTTCTTATAATCAATCAATCTATAATAAAACTCCCCTTAATTTTCCATTTACACAGTCATCCATATTTCTTCTCAAAATCTACACAAAAATTTTGACCCATTTTTCATCATGGTATGACTCACTCACACGCCTTAAAAACATTCATCCTTGAGAATATATAATATTAATTTAACTCTTTTTAATACCTCTACTCGTTAAATGATATTGAGAATTTATACCACTTTATAAATAATCCTATAGAAAACTTCAATTAATATTCAAAAAGGATAACAATTAACTCAATAATTCAAACAATGAGAGATATTATACATTCTAATGAATTATATATAGATGAAACCACGTGTGAGATATTTTGTTTCATCAATTAACCATTAATCAATGTTGTGAAATTGATTATGAATCGATCTTCTTACAAATAACAGAAACTATTTTAAATTAAATATTTGACAAAAATAAAAAAAATAATGTGATCCATTCGATATTTAATTATACCATTGTTTCATTTTTTATGAAGATCACTAAAAAATGACCAAATAGGTCTTTCCTCCAAGGAATATTTATGGGAAGCACCAAATTACCCAATATACATTTGGTGGGGTTTATTAACCTTCATTATATGATAATATTTAAATATAAAAATATGTATAAATAAAGAGATTTGGTATGGGATAGTTAGGCCATAGGTTATTTTAAAATCCCACACCCAATAGCCATGGTTGATACACCTTTATATAGTCCATGGTGACATTCCCTAAAACATTCATCTGAGCCATTAAATTACTCATATGTTTTATAAATGTTTTACTAATTACTTTAGTAACATCTAAATTAACCTATTCCCATAAACTCTCACATGATTTAATTATATCTGATGTATATGCTAATTTTATGATATATATTTATTGTTTTAGGGATGAATATGTTATGGAAGATCCATGAGTTTCAAACTATTCAATAATATGAAAATTTACTCATTCATATCATACAATATGACATGCTTAAAAATCAAGCATAAAAATCCCTATATTTTGAAAAATTGTATTACCATATACATAAATTTAATCTTTTTGTTTATGGTGTGTCATAATATACTATATAAAAAAACAAATAATAAGATACAACAATTATAGATTTATGGAATTATCCATTCAATCTCTTAAATTTATTGAATCTAAAAAAACACTTTTAATTCCACTTCACCTTATATCATATCATATATAACAACTTATTAAATAATATGAAAACTATTTTCAATCTATTCTAAAAAAATTGAAGGTTATCATTACCAACACCATGTATTACATCCTATGAAATACATTGTTAAAATAAAATAACAAACCCTTTTGGATAAAACAGTAAAATACATATAGGGAATTTATTTGAGTCAAAAATCAATCCTCATTAGGTAACCAATTAAGTGGGGCATCATGGTATTCTCTATTAATAAATAAATAAGAATCACCATATCTGTAATTCTAAAAAAATAGTGGACTCTATAAAATAATAATTGTTTTGTATGAATAATGGTATTTACAATGATCTAAATCAAACACATGTATCTATATACATGTTTCTGGAAACCATATATCATCCTAACATTAAATTTCATACAATTGATTTGTAAATAAATCTAGTGACTATTGGACATGGTGTATGTCAATCATATATATCCTCTTTATATGTTATCGACACTTTAAAAATGGATTAAATTGTTTCAGGAATATATAATAGGACATTAATATATTAAATGAGTATATCACTTTGATCAAATCTAATTATAAAATTAAATAATAAGAATATTCTATTTGTATTCATACATTGCCACAATCAATGTCAATGGAGGTCAAAGATTTCACACACATCATGTGAGAGGAAAATCATACCTATTTTGAGCTCCACTAACTACATGATTAATAGAACACCCAAAACCCCCTAATTATTTAAAACCGAATGATTTTAAAGGAACATTATGTTCAATATCTTATATCACATGCAATAGTTAGATTAAATTAAATATGATATATTATTAAAATATTATTATCTAAACATGAATGCTATAACCTAGCTGTTAAAATTGATAGTATAAAGAGAACTAATTATTTTATGATATATATATATATATATACAATGTTACTAATCAATAAAAATGTATTTATAAATTCTTAGAAAATCGTAACTCAATATTTTAATAAAGAGTATTTCTTTAGAAAAATATGGTTTTTTATAAAATATTTGTATTGATTTTTGTGAGAAAATATTATTATTAATGTTTTTAAATTTTAGATAAGTAATTTTATAAAATTAAAATAATTTTTAAACCATCAAATGAAAACTGAATTATGGTAAAATATTTAGATTATTCTGGATAGATTGATTTTTCAGTGAGTAGATAAAATTTTATATTTTTCAAAAACTATTATTAATTTTCCTTAAATACATAAATTTAAAAGTAAAAACATATTTTGTAGTAGGAAATTAATTTAATAAAGAATAATTATAGTTATAATAATCTTATTAATATCATATTCATCATTATTTTACATTTTTTTTGAAAAAATTATTTTTATTCTTACAAATGTGGTTTCCTACAAACTATTTTAATGTAGATAAAGTAAATCTATTTTATTTAATTAAAATAAACACATGTTAGGAAATATTTATATAAAATTGATATATTATAAATCTATTTATATTAATTTTAATTTATATGATTATTATTTAATGTTTTATAAGGAATAAAAAATCATATATCCTTGAAAAATGCATTTCTTGGAAAATTGTTTTTCGACATATTTTACGGGTTTAGTTTTAAATTGAATAATTAAACATTAGTGATTATAAATTCATAAAATTGATTCCATAATATAAATAATAAAATTTAATATTAGGTAATATTTTCAAATTAATTTCGGTTAGAATTAATATTGAAAATAGTAAAAAATCGTTACCATGGTGAAAAAATAAAATTATAAAATTGAGTAACCTAAGTGGTAAATCGAATAACATATTAAAAGAATATTTTATTTTTAATATCTGATGTTTTTATTTATATTATCACCCATAAAATCCATTATTTATCAATTTTTTATGCAATTTTATTGAGTGTGACTTTCCATTGTTTAATAATTTTGTGTATTTTCAATAAATGGCGTGCCCTCTCACTTAGAAAACTAGCATCCTATCCTCTCCCGTATACAATTAAAAAATATTTTAGTTAAGAATATATATGAAAAAATTTCTTCCTTGATTACCTTACAATGGTTTATAGGTTTTGTTTTGATCAAAACTCCAATATTAGGAGGCCTCATGTATAATCCCAAAGAGTTGGTCCAAATAAGAGGTATCGTCCTTATCCGAGAATTTTGTGTTTTGTTTATTTATCCAATAAATTATTATTTTATTGAACCATATTTATATAGTTAAATAATTATATACTAAAAACTTATAATTTATTATGGTAATTTACTAATCTTCATTTATCTCCTATTCTATAAAATGAGAAACAAAACTATCCATCTTGTGCACGACAGATTACCACCTCACAACCCAATTAAATTCATTTTCCATTATTACATCACACATATATTAATATTGATGAATTTATTGATTATATATGATTTTAATTTAATATTAATTATTATATTAAATTAATATATAATAAACATTTTTACCATACCATCCATTGAGAATTGAATCGTTCGTTCGTGTGTATGACGGACTACCACCTCATAATGGGATGTGATTCATTTTTTATTACCAAAGAACATGGATTTAATATGTATTTTTATTTAAATAAATAATGTTATATTTATTATATAATGATGATACTATAATGATAAAATAAAACATACATTTTTTCTATCATGATCATTGAAAAATTACAACGTTATTCATGAGTATGTGTGGCATACTGTCTCCATGAGTGTAACATAGTTCATTTTTTATAACCATATTTCATGGTTGGTTTTAAAGTATAGTTTATTTATATAAATAACAATTAGGTACCTAATATTATTATATATAAGATTAAATAACAATCTATTTGATCTTAGACAACATACTAAAGAAATTTTTTAAATATGAGTTGATTATCATCAAAATGTATGAAGTGAAATTAATGGGTCAATTAATTAAATATGACATGGAAAAAAATTAAATAAATGAAATAATAAAAATAAAAAATGTTTTAAATAAATTAAATCATAAAAATTATTTTATTATTATGGAATAAAAGAAACACACATGATGGGTCAAGCATGGGGCAACGGTTTTTATCTCAAAAGTTACTTTCTTGAGACACATGTTTCTTTTTGAGCATAATTCATTATAAATTTTGTATATACTTAAAATTTAATATTTGACATAACTATTATTCTTTTTCATGTCATTTTATCTTCAACATCTTTCTTTATATCTTTAAGTATGTTTTATAAATAATTTTCTTAAACTGGACTTTTGTCTTCATTTTCCATCATTAAACATTATTTTATTGGTATGCATGTAATTGTTTTATATTTTGAATATAATACCTATTTAAATATTATATAATGAATAAGTTATACTTATTTTCGTTTTTTATAAATCATTTACATCATTCATGGGGGTTACGATGCAACATTAATCATGTTATTAAAGGTTTATGCTTCAATATCATTTTAATCCGAATTTTTTATGCTTGAATTTCCATTGAAATACATTATTTGATAATTTTATAATAAAAATAATTAATTTTATTATAATACATTTATTCAAGATATTTTCATGTAATAGTTACATTTTTCTCCCTTTTTTAATTAATTTTAAGGAGAAAATTGATTCCAAAATATCAAACTTTATTTCCTTTTTTGGTTGAATTTTTTTTCATCAATAGATATATTTTCCTTAAAAAATTGTAAATAAATTTTTTAATATTATATAAAGATTTTTTAAAGAAATTTTTAAATAACTTAAAAAAATTACCATATTTTTTAAAATAATATCTTGTCATTTTCTAAACCAAGAATTTTTTACTCTTTACACGATTTTGAAAGAAATTTTTTTTAATTTAGTGTAATGAAAAGAATTTTATACCAACATGACCATTAAATAATTTTAAAATTACTTTTCATTTTTCCATGTATATCTGCATGGAAAATTTTTTCTTCAATATTTTTAAAATTTTAAGTATGGGATCTTTCTAAAGAATTATTTTCTTCGAGTTATGACCATTCTATCTATAACTCTTGTTCTCTATGATTATTTTTATGGAATGATTCTAAAATATGTATGTATGTCACTTGTATATATAATTATATTATTCTACCTTCATTTTATGGGGTAATCCATACATTATGTACATTTCGAAGATGCCTTTACAATTAAATTTTCTATGATTATGATATTGTGAAATATTATGCCAGAAAATTTAATTATATGGATAATTATTATATTTATTCCATAAAATTTATTTACTTTTAATGGAACACATAAATCATGAAAATATAATTAATAATGTTTTTAGTTAGTTCTCCAAAGAAAACATAATCAATTATGGTACTTTGTACGCATTATGTTATAATCTAGGGAGTGACCCTTAACTCATGTTTATTTTCATTTTATATGTTATTATCACATTTACTATGATGATAAGATCACGTGGTACCATGTTATTTATGTTATTATTTCATGTGATTACTCATAATCCTTTGGTTATACCATTTAATCACGTGTTATATTTTTTTATCATGTTTATTCCCTTTATGGTATTTTACCACACACCGTTCATTAATGTATTCCCAAGGATTCCATATTTGATTTTAGGAGACAAAACATTTTTTTCACAATATAGTGATCAAAATGATGTCATCTTAATTCAATCTTACTTTATATATTATATTCCTATTCTTATAAATACATTACACCGTTCTTGATCTATCTTCTGTATTACTCGATATTTACATTAACAATCATACAATAATATTCATAAAAGGAATGAGGCTCTATAGTTTGTATGATGGGATGATCTATTTATTTTTGAGGATTATGAATATAATAATTTATTTAGAAACCACGATCAAAGTATAAAGAGATAAAAAAGTATAGAAATATATCATATAAATTTTGTGATGTATATAGTGAGTGGGTTCCAAAACATTGTACCCCTCTCTAGATAAAACAATTTGATGTATCTCTGGAATAGGTGTACCTAATGAAATTAAATCTAATATAGGATAATTGGGCATCACTAGATAAATGCCTTGAGAAAAAATGGGCCTTCCTACATAACAAGTTTGACACTCTTAGTGGATATATTTTGTAAATTCACAAACATTTTATAGACCGTTTTTAAATGACAAGAAAAAATTATGAGGTCAATAAACATAATAGAAAATGTTACATTTCATAACATAGTGTAACATCCCAACACTGATTCCACTAATTTGGTTGTCCATGTCAGTTTTTTATGCTTCCTCACATGAACCTCCTCATATGCCAGAGGATGATGACTTGTATTGAGGGTATAAAAGTGGTAAAATGGGGAGACTATACCCTCATATTAGTATACACAATGTAAATGACTATATATCATCCAATACATAATAAATATAGTGATTAAGCATTAAATAAACTGAAACATTGAATTTTGTAATAATAAATAAAATTCTGAAAAATCCTAAACAAATATTCCATGCAAAAAACACTGGTCACCCACTAGGCCAACCATACATGCAAGACTATATGAAAAAAGATGAAATAAATGCACAAAGAACTACTGATAAATCCATGCTCGAACACATACCCGATATCAAATACACCACTGAGATAAACCATCCCAATCATAACAAATCTACATGGGTGGCTCCTCTAGATCATGAAACCCTAGGTCTTAGCCTTATCCATCTGGCATTTTTTATCAACCTAAAAAACATGACATAAGGTCTCCACGTGCACTGAAGTGCATATACAGGGGACATACATAATCTCAGTAGGCCACCAAAATGATGAACCTATAATATTCTTCCATAAGTGCATGCTCATGTTATTATCTCAGGCTAGAGAAGACAAATCTAAAATGGAAAATGAAACAAATATAAATAACTAAACAAGTTAAAACCAAATTACTGGGTGTGTGAACCCAATTTTTGAAACACGATGCCATATTATTAAAGTAATGTATACATTTATATATAAAAATTACCAAAAAAATATTTATATATACATATATATATTCATGTTCTAATATACATACCTATAAATGAAATTTATAAAATCATATACAAAACAATCCTTAGAAGATCTCTGGACACATAATCTGATCAAGTGGAAATCTTGTAAAAAAGGGGACTGATATAGATTTCCTACCACTCAAGTTGTACATTATCAAAAAGATAATTTTTTCCATAATCCAAATAAAAATACCTAATTTGACCAAAATTGTATCTGACTCTGATTGATCTGCATACCCATAGAGGTATACATATCCTAATACTAGGTTCAAATATACTCACCTCCAATCACTATAAATAATGATGTTGTATACTGGAAAAAAATCTTATAAGATAACATTGCATCAATTGCGGGCAGTGCAGGATGTATCAACAATAATTCCTACATGGGCCAGATCTAAGCAGAAGAAAGAGCTATAGAATCCATATAATTCAATGTTAAGTTATCATGATGAATTCCCTTATGGTCCAG
Source organism: Viscum album (assembly GCA_963277665.1). Taxonomy (NCBI): domain Eukaryota; kingdom Viridiplantae; phylum Streptophyta; class Magnoliopsida; order Santalales; family Viscaceae; genus Viscum; species Viscum album. The sequence continues at coordinate 49,664,214 of OY728148.1, forward strand.
ATCCAGGGTGTAATATCCAAGGAATCATCATCACGGTTTTCCTTCTTAGGATAGATCCAAGTTATACAGACTTAGATATCCACTCGATTCCTAGGATAATCTCTGTAGAAACTCAATAATTAATTGGGAGGATCCCAATGAGAATGTTCGTGGAATATGTCCAATGTGCTCCAAGCAGGTCGAATATACAAAGTATAAATTTCCATGGAATAAAAAAGTAAAGTACATCCATAGATTAGAAATGTTCATTGAATCATATGAAATATGGATCCAAGATTTAGATATGTCCAAGGAATCAAATACCATAATTAGGATCCATGGAATATAAATTTCCATAGAATATTTTGGAATCAGGATCCAAGGAGTAAAAATTGACAAGGAATCCACTACAAAAATCAAGATCCAAGGGGAAGAAATTTCCATGGAATCTGATGTCAAACCCAACAAGTTGGATCCATGGAGAATTAATTTTCAAGGCATCCCACCACATAAGGTAGAAAGTTTAGATCCTATAAATCAAGTCTAGATACACTCAAATAATAATCCATAGAATTAAAATATTAGATATCACATCTAGATATACCAAATATAAACATCACACAATTTCATGGTCATCAACCATAATCTAGGAATCACATGTGGCTTCCATCACTACATCATATGTAAAAAAGCGATTTTATAAACTAATATTGAGGGTAGGAAAATTCCTAAACAAACACTACTTAAATAGTCTCTCATGACTAGAAGTTCAAAATTGTTTCTAAGGTGACTAATGCTATAATATATTCCCATATTGAACATGTTATATTAGGGTTGGTCAAACATCATTGCACTCAATTGGTCCATCATCACACAAGAGATGGATCTTACTAAATATCCTCACTAGGGAAGGAAAAATGATAAATAAACAATGGTATCCTTGGCAGTAGGTAAATTGAGGCATCATACATGGGATCCTCGAGGTCAAAATGTAAGGAGATTCATCATATGGGGGTCCCCATGAACAACTATTCCCATAGTCTCATAGTCCATTAAGAAAAAAATTTACAATGGAGACTTCCTCAAAAGAAGATATTTGAAGGTATCATTCAAGGGAGATAACTCAGAGATCATCTCTAATATAAGTCTCACTCTCAGGGGACAACTAAATTTTATAACCAGACAAAGAACCTCTCTATTTAAGAACAACTCAAAATTCCACATTCAAGTTATTAAATATCCCCAATGGTTTCACCATAATGGTCTGCATGGAGTGATATATATAATGGCCAACTCATGGGTAGAATTCTGACTCCTACTCATTAAGATATGAAACAAATACCCCCCAAAATGGTAGTGATGGAGGAGTATATGGTGTTTCACCCCTTGAATATATTGTGTACCCTCATGACCCCATGTGGATTTGTAATTCACCTGAGCCTAGTGTGTAAAATACCATATATACATATTGTTCATCATTTACATGTTGTTTTCCCTACCAAGAAAATCTACCAATGTACCTCACTTGTTTTGAAAATGTATTTCTCTTGTTCGTATACCTCTTCATGGAATGCAGCCCTCACACGGTCTAGTCATGTACTCTATATGGAAATGAGGCCATACATAGGCTTTTTGGCATAGTACTCGAGTTGAGGGCTTTGCACTAGTACACAGTGTGTATACCCTATAAATTACATGTACTTTTAAATGATCATATTCCCCAAACATGAACAACACTTGTTGTGTATTCCTGAACTATAAGTTATGTGAACATTATTTTTGGATAGTAAATCCAACAAATCAACTCGAAACCAAATTTTCTCCCCTAAAAACCATATATTGACCCACAAGGTGTCCTTAGAAATAATATAATGGGTTTAAAACCTAAAATGGTAAATATGTGACAATCAAGAGAAAATATTAAAATGGAATACCTTTTGGTGTAATCCACTAAAGCTTTACCCATTTCCATGATCAATGGATACCTCACAATGATCTGAAACATCCCAAGCTTCAAAGTGGTACCTCTCATTACCCATCACACTTTTTTTATCCCACTATCCCTTTTAACCCTCAATCGAATGAAAATGGAGGATCCCCCTAATGGTGTACATGAGAAGAAATGGAATGAAAATGATAAAAATATATGAAAAGAAAGAAAATAATAAAAAAATTGGGCCTATCATGCCCGTAGTGCCCAAATTGAATTTATTCCCCTGCATGGAAATATTATCATTCAAGACTCGATAGTGGAGACTGAATCTCAAACCAGAACACCTTTAAAAAGATATTTATGAATGAACCTACATGAAAAAAATATTATTTATTTAATTAAATATTAAATATTTTTTTTACACTAAAATTAGAACATTGATGAATTCCACTAAAATCAGGTTCTTCGTTAAAAATAATATTTTTAGACCAAAACGTGGTCAAAAAATGTTCTGCAATCATCTTGAATTGGATAATTACCATTCTTCCCACTACAAGTATTTGAAAGAAAAAAATCTAGTTCCTACTCAAAATTCCAATACGAAAAATCATAGATCCAAACAGTCTTCCCATCATTATCCTTCCATACTAAAGAATCCATTGTGTAAAAATTCATTCATTCCATCCACTTGAGAATCTTGGAAATCTTCACTATCTTTACTATCCAATGTCCTGTCACATAGCATCATATAATATTCCATTAAGGAATTTTATTGATCATGACTGATCTAGTACTACCCAAGAAATGAATATCATTATCTTCATCTAAAAAACAGTGAGGATAATATCTCATGAAAAAAAATTATTTCAACTGAAGGAGGGGTTTTCCACCATTAAATGGCATGTGGTTCACTCCAAAGAAAATTCCATACCTTATATCCCTCCTCAATTTCAACCTCAACATCTTCCTTTATCATATCTGAAAACACATTTAAAATGATAGAAACTTTTTATGGAGAAAAATATTTCATAGCATACCCATGATGATTCCAAGATAGAACATGATCATATATGACCATGATTTTACAATGATTCTGTCAAAAGGGGTGTATATCTACCTCTCAGCCACACATATATTGAACAAGGTTAATGTAAATTTAACCATCTCCAGACACCATGTCTACCAACAATTCATGTCTAGGTCCAAACACTGTACATGTGTCTTGTGGTACCTTATTTATTTCCATTGTATCCTATATCATTATGGGAAATTATTTACATTAACAACTCACTTTTGAGAAACCATGCCCATGACATTTATTCAAAACAATAATCCTAATCTCACATAAGGGAACTCGTTAATTTATGACTGAATGGTACCATGATTAATTAGTATGTACCTTTATCTCCCAACTCAAACTCAATCAATTCATACATGATAAGGCTATACTAACCTTTCTACATGGCATGTCTATCCAAACAATCTAGAAGCTCCCTTGGCACTCCTCTTCAAAATTAAGAATGTGTTCTTTTATATTATGTTTTCTTTCCCACCCTTTACATGGAAATGATCTAGTTATGAGCATGTTGCCATGCTGTAACTACATTAGTCACATTGGAAAATTAATCAACATGTCTAGGAACCCAGATATTCCTTCCTATTGAAATGAGTTTTGAAAAACAAGCACGCATAGTTTATCATCAAAAGAAAAAGTCTTCAAAATGCCTACATCACTAACACTAATCTATAATTGTGCATCAAACTCAAAACAAGCATATAACCATTCTCAGTTCCAAGAAAGGAATCCCCAAACATCTGGAAACCTCTCTCACATAGGTTTCCCTATAAAAATAATGGTTGGCCTACATGGGTCTGAGTCAAAAATAAGGGCATCTAGGTCTCCCACCAAGCCCTATAGATAATTCCCCATAGCTGGATCAAAAATTCTAACCACCTATACTAATATATCAAAATATAAAACTGACGTAATGATAAATTTTTCTACAATGGATAAAACTAATAAAACTGTCCTCAATTATCTTTAAGAATACCCATAAGGAACATCTCCATAGATGTCATGATACCAATGTAGAAGAGATACTAAACTAACACTCACCATACATCCGTATATGGTAATACCCCTAAGTGGTATAGTTTACTAAAATCATCCCAATACCTATCGGCATCATACATAGTGATCCAACTAAATAACCATAACTGATGGTCAGTTATGTATAATTTCATTCCAATATACACAGGAAAAGACTATATAGATTTTTACTCACACATTAAATAATTATATTTGAGAAAATAATCACTATGAGGGTTCTAACACATGGGAATAATGTTTTGTTTCACCATACTAGGGTCACTACACATCTTGTGCATGAGGACTGAGTTATCTGCCTCACCACAAAATTCCTTAAATTAGATCCATAGTATATTACAGTAGAGGTAAATATATATATAGATATGTCAAAAAAAATTGATTATAATTCCATAAAAAAATCTATCTCAAAAAATACCATTTTGGTTTCATTGATTCATTAATCAATTGGCCTCTTTAATCAGAAAATTTTCACACTAGTAGGCCTATATCATGTGATTTTTAGGTATCAAATATGATTCATGAGTCTCCTCATGACATTTATTTCCAAGATTAATAATTAATCATATGCCTCTATCCAATGGGGAAGGAACTATAAATATATAAAAAATCATAAAATACACACAATATGTGCATCCGTTATAGAGAAAATCATAAAAGAACTATACCATTTCATATCAGATAAAAATCCCATATCCTTTGAAATTGGTAATTCTTATCAAAATACGTTTTATCGATGCACCAGTTCAATATACTCCATAAGATCTGAGAGATTCCTAATAGTCCTATCTACTATATCCCAAATAGTAAATGAAAAGGAATCTAAACACATTTGATACCACTTGGAAATGTATAAACCTAGATCTAGAAAATATGGTGTTCATATCCAGTTCATTATGAGTCCACAAGTGCACCTCCCCATACACCAGTGGTTTATAGCTAATAGTGAGGATCTAAAGGTGGTACAGTGGGGATATTATACCATCCTATCAGTGTAATATATATGAAATGACTATAAATCCTCTAAGAAGTAGTAATCAAAGTGTGGAATTATAAAATAAAATAAAATAGAAAATTATGTAATAATAAATGAAATTATTTAAAATTTCGAGAAGTCATTACACATATACCACACTTGTCACCCACTGGGCTGACCAATCATGGAGAAGTACATAGAACAGATTGATATAAAATTATAGGGATCTACTTCTAAATCCCTTCAAAAACACGTAACTGAAATTAAAGACAATTTTGTACTTCACTATCCTAATCATGACAAATTCACACGAGTGACTGCAATATATTTTATATCCCTCGGCATCATCCCTATCCATGAAACATCTATGCTCATCATATAAAATAAATATAAGGCATTTAAAAACTTTGAGGTGCATATACATGGGTGAAAAATATTCTCATTAGGACTCCCCAATGAAGAATAAATAATATGATACCAATAGTGAATGCTCATGAAATATGCTCAACCTAACTAATACCTGACTAAAATGGTAAAAAAACCGATATCAATAACATAACAAGTTGACAGCTGATTCTTGGGTCTATAGCCCCAATTGATTGGACACATCACCATCTTATATGATTACATGTATTCCTGGATATATATATATATACCCATAAATAAATATATATGGAAGTTATAATATAAATACTTTTACAATAATGGATGAATGGAATAATCAACTCAATCCACATAAAATCTATAGACCCATGATCTGATCAATTTTATATACTATAAGAAGGGGCGTTGAGCTAAATGTCGTACCACTAAAATCGTATATCATTAAGTCGGTCATTGGGTCTATAATACAAATCTAAAATACCTACTTTGGACAATGTACTAAATTTATCTAAAAATAAATGTCCCCATTGTGGGATACATGTCACAACCCTAAGTTCAATCATACTCACCTCCAATTGCTTTAAATATGGATGCAGTAGATAGATGGACACTCTTATAAAGATAGCACCACATAAAATGTGGCTAATGCTATGTGTATCAAGGGAAAAAACTACATGGGTTGGATCCAGGTTATAGAAATGTCCATGGAATCCTCTTCAGCAAATGCCAAGTAATCATGCATCATACCCCCATGGGTTTGATCCAAGGTATAACAAACAGGTCATCCTCATCTTGTATGGCTAATATGGTATAGGGTTAAGGTATACCACCCATGAAATCCCATTATATACTAGGATAATCTCCATAGAAATCTGTTAAAAACTTGGGGGATCCCAAGGAACATGTACATGCCGCATATTCAAGGATGTCCATGGGAGCCAGATCTAATGAGAAGCAATGTCATTGGAATCCAATGTAAACTAAATCAATATAATAAAATTTTCCATGGAATCCTATAGAATCAAGATCCACAGAGTATAAATTTACAAGAAATACACTACCATAATAGGGAACCATAGATTATATATGTCCATGGTATACTATGGAATCAGAATCTAATGAGTAAAAATGTCCAAGGAAACCACTACTATAATTTTGGATCCATGGAGTCGAAATTTGCACTGAATATAATGTCATACCTAGTGGGTCAAATCCAAGGAGCAAAAATGTCTGAGGAATCCCATCATGTAAGGATCAAAATCTGAATCCCAAGATTCATGTCTGGGCATCCCCAAACTATAAGTCTTAGAAGCTAGATCCCATGTAACGCATTTGAGATTCCCAAAGATAAATGTTTCATTGCATCGGGATAATTACCCAGAATCCATGAAGCATGTATTGATACTATCATTGTAGTAGTAGTAAACAAGTAGATGTATGAAAAAAGTGTGAGAATGTAAAAACACTTAACCCACCAATACTTCAAAATACTCTTAATCTTAAAAATTTTGCATTAGTTCTAAGATGACACCCACTAGAAATGAATCCTACTCTGAATCTTCAAAAAATTTAGAAGAAATGAAGAATAATACATGGGATCCTAAGTAGTTTGTAAATAGAGTAATATCTCATGGGATCCTCTAGGATGAAATTTAAGCAGGGAAATCCTATAGGGGGTCCTCAAGAGAAACTATTATTACAACCTCATAGTCTATAAGGGCACATTTCGTAAGGGTGACTTCATAAAAATAATAGATATGAAAACATCAATCTAGATATATGGATTGTGGATCATCTTTGATAATATTATTTCTATCATGATAAAACTAATTATGATTTCTAGAGGAAGAGAATATCTATTTATGAATAACAAAAAATTCTCTCTAGGAATCCTCAAATAACCCCAAGGGTTTCACCAACATGGTCTACACTAAAGATTACTCAAAATAGAATAGTCATGGGTCCAATTATAACTCTTGTGAATCAAGATAAAAAAACAAAAAACAACAAAAAATGCTTGGAATGTAGGATTACATAATGTGTCACCCCAATAACATGGTGTGTTCCCTCAGGGCCCCACCATGGCAAGTAATTCATCCAAAAATGGTGTGTTGAAGCCCATGAACAATGAATTTTCATCTTGTACGTGGAATTTAACCTGCATGGGGTACCTTCCCATGTACCTCACATGGATGATCCATGTTCTTCACCTAGTTGGGTACCTCTACATGGCATGCAACCCACACTAGGTCTGGTTGTGTACTCTACATATCCATGTTCCCCAACACAGTCTATCAGGTCAGGTACTCATCTATACAATTGAGTACTAGTACATGGTTTGTATACCTTGTACATGGAGTATACATCTAAAAGATCATCTTTACAAAATCAGAATAACACCCATGGTGTGTTCTTCAGTTTTATGATGTTTCATCAGTATTTTGGAACTAGAAATCCCTTATATCCCCCAAAAACCCCATTTTCTACCTAAATACTAAAGTTCAACCCCAAAAGGGTCTTTAGAAATCATATTAGCGGTTTAAATTTTCAAAATATTAAATATTAAAGGATCTATAGAAAAAAAAATGAATAGCCTTTGGGTGTAATATGTAAAAGATTCACCTATCTTCATGCTTCACAGCTATTGCACAATGATACAATGTATCCAATGCATTGTGGTGATACTTCATTTTCCATCTAACTCTCTAAATCAATCTCTCCCTATCTTTTTTCTATCTTGGTTTCATGTAGTAAGATCCTCCTAGTGGAATACCTGAGAATCCAGGGAATAAAAAATAGAATGAGGGATGAAAATAATGAAAATGAGAAAATGAATAGAAAAAGAACAGGTATCTGAACTATCTATGGTTACCTACATGATTTAATTTACCAAATAGGAAAAATCCTTATTATAGATATTATGGAAGATATTTAATATCAATCTGATTCCCCATTCAAAATATGTGGGTAAAAGATCCAATGTGAATAAATGAATATTTTTTTAATTAAATAAAAAGTATTACTTTTTCTGCTATAATTATAACAGATCATAATTCCACTAAACTCATGTCCTAGGACAAAACCAACATTTAGGACTAAAAAGGGATATAAAAGTTATCTGAGGTAATATTATAGAGGAATATTACCACTGTAAACCTAATAAACATCTAAAAGAAAAAATTCAATTCCCTTCTAAAAATTACAGTTGGAAAAAACATAGTTACATAATGTACCCCCACCATAATCCTTCAAATAATTGAGAATACTTGGTGTAAAATTGTATCCATGCTCTCTACCCAATAATATGAACAAACTATTCTATATAGACTATGTAATGACGAGTCTCATAATGTAATAAACTCTTCTATAAATGAAGGTGTTTAACAGTGACTGATCTGGTACTCCCCACCCTTGGAATTCCCTTATATCCATCTCAAAACCAAACTCCATGCTCAATGTATCACAAAAAACTCACCATATCTAATAGATATTAGGTTCATCACCCTTCAATTTCCAATAGTCCACTCCCCACTATATGGTTTACCTTATATCACACCATGAATGTGACCACAATAAGTTCCTTTATCAAACCATGAATGTCATTTAAAAGAAAAAAAATCACAGTGTATAGATGATACTCTCTTAGGATAACATAGATTATTACAAGATAGAACAAGATCATCTATTACTAGTATTACACTAGGAATCTAGGAAAAAAAATTTACTCCATACGAGACATGATTTCATTGAGTAAGGCTATGCTTCCTTAAACAAACTCTTGGCACCACGTCTCTCGATAATTTGTGTCTTAGTCTAATCATGGGTCAACCATCTGGTGGAACCTGATTTATTTTTAATTCCTCATCAACCATGGAGGGAAAATCATCTCATCAACCTAAAATTATATGAATCCATGCACATAAAAAGTTTTTAAAACATCAGTCCTTATCTCAAATATGGTCGCTCCCTGATTTATGACTAAAAGATACAATATGAAACAAGTTTGTATGGTTATCACCCAAAACACACTTTAGTATGTAATCCATCACATGGTTATATTTACCATGTTATATAATGCATCATTACAAACAAATAAGAATCTCACTTGGGATACCTCTTCATAACTAAACACCTCACATGCACCATGATTTATTCTATGACAACCCACCACATGAAGTTGTTCAAGACAGAAGTATCAACCCATTCTTTGAATACATTACAAATAATGTAAAATCTGGTCGACTAGTCAAGGAAACCAAATATCCTTACCCATTAGTGATATCCTTGAAAAAGAAGAACCCTAAGTGCTTCATCAAAATACAAAGGCATCAACTTGCCTTCCTCACATAACGCTATTACTAATCTTTCATTAATCACAAAAAAACATATAACATAGATCACTTACATGAATTGAATCCACCAACATAACCCAACCACTCTCACAAAGTTTTCCCAAAAACAAAACAATGGTAAATATTGAAGGGTATTAGTCAAATCATAATCCATGTATGTCTCCCACCTAACCCTACCAATTAATTCTCATAGTAGGGTCACCAGGTCTAACCACCTAGAGTGAAAGCTAAAACCATTCAAGGGAGGTATATATATAAATGACCTATGTTGTTCAAAATTTTCATCACTGGCCCTCAATCCTCTTTGAGTATCCTCATAGTGAGCTTCTCCCTTGAGGTAAAAATACAAATGTACAAGAGATACATTACTGACACTCACCAGGAATTTATATATTGTAATACCCCCTCTAGGTCTAGTTCACTAAAAATGTTCTGGTACCTATAGGAATTATACTTAGCGATCAGAAAATATAACCCTAATGAATGGTATTTTATATATAATTCCATTTCAATCGATGTAGTAAAACACCATATATATTTTTAATGACACTTCAAATAATTACACTTGAAAAACAACACCCTGTGATGGGTTAAACACATGGGAATCAAGTTTAATATCAACCTACTATGGTCACTTCACCTCATGTTCATGAGAGATACAACATCTACCACACCAAAAAACACCTCACGGTAGATCCACATGACCTACAATCAGAAATAATTATAAATATAATTCATATAAATTGTGTATAATTCCATTAAAAACCTATTTTGGAAAACAAAATTAGTATTTTTTGAAAAAATAAATAGTTAGTATCTATCATCAAAATAATTAATCACTAGAAGAACCATATAATGTGAATCCAACATTCCAAATAGGATACATGACATTTTTTCTTCATTTACAACTATGAGTAAAAATAAATCAATGGCCTCTTTCTAATGATCCATGAACACAAAATCCATAATAAATAATAACATCCACACAATAAGTGTGTTTCAAAAAGTGAAAATAATATGCAACCCTAACATCATAGATCAAAACTACAATCATGTATCCTTAGAATCTATGATTTCTTATCTGGAAAAAAATTAGATGCAATGGTCTGATATCCATTATAGGTTCAAAAACATTCCTAATTGTCATGTCTACAATTTCCAAAACATTAAATCAAATGGAAGGGAAAACATTAGACACCACTTAGTGATGTCGCGACTCAGATTCCACTAATCCAATTATAAAATCTGGTTCATTATGATTCCTCAATCATGTCACCTCATATGCAAGAGGATTCAGACTAGTAGAAAGGGTCAAAATATGGTATGATGGCTGGGGGCTACACCCTCATATAAGAGTAACACAATAAAAATAATAAGATATCACCCAAGTCGTAATAAAACATTGTAGAGGTAGTAGATGAATAGAAATTAAACATGTTGTATTAATAAATTAAATTAAATATAATATAAAATATCCATGTCATATATACAACATAGGTTACCAACTGGGCCAACCATACATGCAAGAGTACATAAAAGAAACTTTAATAAAAGAACGTGGATCTACTTCTGATTGTGATCCAACCCATATACCATATCTCTAAAACACAACTAAGATACACCATCCTGATCAAGAGAAATTCACAAGAGCAGGTCCACTTGATCTTGTAACCCAGGGCCTCATCCCTAGCCATCATGGATATATTCTCAACCTGAAAATAATACATATGGTCTATACACACAGAGAGGTTAATGTTCAAGGGTGAGAAATAATTTAATTTGGCCTCCCAAATGATAATCCTATCATATTCTTCTATAAATACATGCTCATGAAATATTTTTTTCCTTATTGAGAAAACACTAAATTGGTAAAAGTAGTATATATAAAAAATAGAACAAGTCCATGACTTATTCTTGGGTATATTTCCCTAATCATTTAGACAAAAATATATCTTATATGAGTTATGTATTCATGTATATATATAAATTTCCATAAATATGTATATATACATTTTCTTATATTCATACATATAAAAAAGGAAAAAAATCATAAACAAATCAGTAAACATACAATCTCTTAAACCATGATCCAATCAAATAGACATCATATACAAAAGTACATTGAGTTGTATGTTAAACCACTCAAGTTTTATAACATTTTGTTGATCACTAGGTCTTTAATACCAACCAAAAAGACTCTCTTTATCCATTGTAAGAAATGTATATGAGTGAGCTACATTTCCATAAGGGGATACATGTCCTAACCACATGTTCACTCATAGAAGACACTAGTTACAGAATATAAGGAATATGTATACTAAAAGACACTTCTATAATGGTAACACTTCATTAAATATGGCTAATTACTGATGTATCAAGTTTCAATCCTACATGGCCCAGATCCAAGGTGTAGAAATTTCCATAGAATCCACCATGGAAAATGGAATGTAATCAAGAGGCAGACCCTCATGGGTTGGATTCATGGTATAACAACTATGGAATTATTATCTTTTTTGGGCTACATTAACCAGATCCAAGGTATACCAATGAATGAATCTCCTTGAGTCCTAGTATCATTTCCTTATAAAATTTGAAACAAATTGGTAGGATCCCAAATAATATGTCCAAGGAGTATGTTTAAGGTGGTCCAAGAAATATGGATTTAAGGATTGGTAATTTCCTTTGCGTGCAAATTATAATAAATTTTAGGAGTATAAATTTTCATTGTATCCTATAGAATCAAGATCAAAGGTGTAGAAATATCCATGTAATCCACTACCAAATCAGAATGCATGGAATAGAAATCTCCATGGATTCATATGTAATTCGGAACCAAAGGATTTAAATGTATAAGGAATCTACTAATAAAATTGGGATCTTTGGAGTAGAAATTTCTAAGGCCTCCAATGTCAAACCCAGTGGTCTGGATCCATGTATCATAAATTTTAATGGTATCCCATCATGTAAGGCTCCAATGTTAGATCGTAAGAAACCTGTCTTTATATACCCAAACAATAAGACTCAAAACCCATATCCAAGGTAACACATCTAAGAATTGTAATGATTATAATCTCAACACATCATGATCATCTTCCACAAGCTATGAATAACGTATTGTAACAATCGTTGAATAAGAAGTAAACAAGTGACTGTATAATCAAATAGTGAGGGTGACTAAATTCCTAACCCACCACTTCTTCTACAACCTCTCAGACAAAAAAGTTTGACACTAGTTCTAATGAGATGCCTTCTTCCGTATCTACCAAAACTCAACGTACAAGATCAAGATTGATCAAACATAAGGGAAACTATTTGGTTCCCCTTTACATAAGAGAGGAATCCCACTCAGGTTCCTTAATAGTGAAGGAAAAAAGGAGAAAAACTACATAAAATTCTTGGATGTAAGTAAATAAGGGAATAATATATGGGATATTGTTGGTCAAAACCTAATAAAATGAATCCTAAAGGTCATCCATGGTAACAACTATTCTTCCTGCCATATAGTTTAGAAGGTAACATCTCACTAGGTATACTTACTAAAAGAAAGATCTATGAAATCCTTAATCACGAGAGATAGATCATACCTTATCTGTAATCAAAATTCACACTATTTAGAGACAACAAAATTAAATTATTATAGGATGAACCTCTCCATTAATGAAAAAACAAAATTACTCTTAGGATTTCCAAGTCACCCGAGCATTTTACCACCATTATCTATGAGGAAAGATACTCATAATGGAATTCCCATGGGTCTAATTTTTACACATGGGAATCAAGAAATAAAAAACATAAAACCCATAAAAACAGTATAAAAAGAAGATTACATAGTGTGTCATCCCTATCAAATGTTGTGTACCCACATGGCCCCACCTAGTCTTGTACTTCATCTGAACATGGCATGTCAAATCCCTTGCACATGGTATTTGCATATTGTACATGGTGTGTACCCTATACAGGGTACCTTCCCAAGTACATCATTGGTTCTGGTCATGTACTTCACCTGATCATGAACCTCTGAATAGCGATCAACCCACACGGGGTCTGGTCATGTACACCACATGGCCATGTGCCCCTACATGGCCTATTTATATGAGTACTCAATTATATGGTTGAGTAAAAATACATATCCTGAATACCCCATAAATGGTGTGTACTTAAAAAGGCCATCGTCCTCGAATTTGAAGAACACATGCTGTGTCTTCTTGAACTACAAGTCTTGTGAATGGCATTTCTAGATGGGAAATCCATTAAATCAACTCAAACTACCTTTTTTAAACCCAAAACAATAGATCAACAAACACTATGTAATAAAAAATCAAATAATTTTTTTCAAACAGGAAAATAGTAAATCTATTGGGATCTAGGAAAAACACAGAAGAAGAATACCTTTTGCATGAATCTGCTAAAGCTTTTCCTGTTTCCATGCTCCGCGGTTATCATAGGATTATCTTCCATATAACAAGTTTCATTATAGTGCCTCCCTTTCCCTCTGTCAATTTTTCTATCTCCATATCACTTTTCACTCTTAGTCACATATTGATAGAGGAGACCCCTGGGGTGTAGGTGGGAATCCAGTGAAGAAAAAGATGAAAAAAGGCAGAAAATAAAGAAAGTTAGAAAAGTAAAATAAAAGAAAAATGGGCCTAAACAAGGTGCCCATCTTGATTTTATTCCCATCCTAGGAAAATATCTGAATTCCAGACTCACTGGAAAATACATAATCTCATTATGATTCCCCATTAAAAATATATAACCAAACAAACTAACATAAATAATATTATATATAATTAATTCAACATTGAATTTTAATTATTCTATGAAAATTCAAATGGCTCTGAATTCCAAAAAAAACAGGTACTATTTAAAAAAACACTATTTTGAGACCAACATAGTGGTCAAAAATTTAATAAAACATTATTTACTAGTGTAAAATTATCATTCTTCCCCTTACCAGCATTTGAACACAATATATAAAATTCTTCTTGAAAATCCTATTTAAAAAAAACAGTTCCATACACATAGATTAAAACATAAATACTCAAATTTGGGGTCATTCTCATCATTTATAAGTTATTATATATACATTTATAAGTATCCCTTTTTTATGATAATTCTTTCTCCTATTATTTATTTTTTTTCTTTTTATTATTGGTGGGAAATATGAGAAATAATTCCAGCAACCAATGTGATGGAAAATATAGTGATTTCCATAACAAGATAACTAAACTAATGTGAATGGTAGTTAAAATATTGTGATCATACCAAATGAGATTTCTTGAATTATAGTTAACCAATATGGTCATAGTTCAATTTTCAAACACAACAAATAAGATAATTATAAACACTCATGGAATATGAAGTGCTAATGATTATAACGAAAAGAAGATTCAATTTCATAATTGTTAAAAATGTGTGAAGGGGGCCTTGTAAAATACCTTAATGAAATAGAATATGATTTATGTGTGAAATTGGATTAAAAAAATATAAAATTACTAATGAAAAATTAATAGTTTAGTTAACAAGATGTTGGGAAATAATTTTAAGCCAAAGGAATGACTAATAGTTAAATGTCATAGAGTGGGGAATCTATTGACTATATGATTCTATCCCTAATCTAAATAATAATTCCTATGGTCCTATGTTATGAAAATAATTTAAGATCAATGATTGATGTTTTTAGATGTTTTAATTCTCAAATCTTGTGGTTGAAGTATTTTTAATAATTATACTGTGGTTATAACATGCATGAAACATCTAAGGATCATATTTCAGTGGGTATAGTAAGTATTTTTAAGAATACATTGATGTTTCTAATTACAAATAATGTTAATTTATTTGAAAGGTGTTATTTTTATGGAAAATTAATGATTTTGGAAAATATTATTTTTTATATGAGCATGATGTTGGCGTAAGTATATTCAATTAAAATTATTTTATTTTATTGAAAATAATGACATGGATAGAAAAATAAAATGTTATAAAAAGTAATTTCATAACTAATGTTATTTTTGAATATCTTCATCATATTCCTGATAATGTAATAGTATCATAGTGAATTCTGAATATGGTTATCACTATTTTCACAAAGTATTATAAAAAGAGAATCATGTAAGCTGGGCAACAACTCATCGCATTGGGCAAGTCCATGGAGCCTTAACCAACAACTTATGGGTAATAATGGTGTACTGACTACAACATTCCATTCTGATTTACAAGTTATTATGAACTATTTTTACATAAACAATTTAATGGATAAATATTATAGCGATTTTGGAAAACCTATTTTTCGATAAACACATTTTGAATATTTAATAATTTAATGTTATTAATGATATTTTGAGAATTTTTTCATTAGATTAAGGTATTTCTAACCCATAGGTCTAACTTGTGATTTAGTATGAACGATTTTTTTGATGATAATAAATAAATTTATGAAATTTAAGGTTATTTAGGGTTTAGTGATAAATATTTATGGATTCATTTAGGATGAAATTTGTATTTTAAGATTAATATAAAAGCTTAATATAATTTTTATTATTTTAACTTCTACATAACATTTTAGTATTGTGTAACCTTTAATTATAAGAGGGATAATTTTTAATCCTTTTCAATATTATATGATCTTTTCGAAGTTTATTTTAGTGCATCGGGTATGAAAAAATTCATATTGATTACTCATTATTTAGAGAAATAGTTTTAATTGTTTTGAAAATAATTTAATTACGAAATTATAATTGTCATGTAAATATATTTTTTTATTCTTAGTATATATTTTAAAATTGTTTCTAAACTTTTGGGAATGATCTTGAAATAAAAATTTAATTCATTTTTAATAAACTGAGGGTATCTTCTCTCTTAACAAGGCATTGTAACGTTTCCTCCTAAATGAATATTATTTAAAAATAGTTCTTTCACGACCCAAAATTTTTATACTTATGTGAAAACCTAGTTTTTTTTTTCATATGTCCTACATACTTCTCTTCACATTTTTTTAATAAGATTTTTTATTAACCCTTTTAACAATGTTGGTTTTCCAAAAATGAATTTTCAAATTTCAATCCCATCATTACTGAGAAAAAGATCAAATTACTTGGAAACTGTTAATTTAATTTCTATATAATTTAATAACCATGTGTTTTAAAAAAAATACTATGTTATATAGTTTATAAAAAACAAAACAATGAGATTAAATAAACCATGATATATTATAAATAAATTATAATTATAAAACTATCATTATAACATTGTCATTAAAATTAGTGGTGTTAATATAATTAAATAATTTATGAAATATAATAATACCAACATAAATAAATATAAATTTATTGATAAATTATTATAAAATAATAAATCGATATTTGAATAATGTCATTTTATTCTTTAAAATTTGTTTTATTCGCAATTGTTTTTTTTCATTTTTGTGAAAAAATATTATAATTATTTTTTGTAAATTTTTGAAATTTATTTTATAGAATTAAAAAAGTCAAATAATTATATCAATATTAACATATTTTAAAAAAAATTTGTTTTTCTGGAAATATTTATTTTTCATTGAATAGTGACAATTACTAATTTCTCAAATCCTTTTGTTTATTTTTATTAAAAAAATTAATTTAAAATAATAAATATATTCTATATTTAGTATAAATGTAGAATATAAACTATTTTATTTTTAATAGTTTAATTATTATTTTTTTAATCTAAAATATTATAGATATTGGTACAAGATTATTTTTTACGCATAGAAACATGGTTTTCTACAAACAATGTTTGAGTACATAAAGTCTCTCTAGTTGAATTATTTAAAATTACCCCTAAAAAATATAATCAAATAATTTTAATATATTATATTTACATTTATATTAATGAAATTCATCTAATTTTTATTTATAGTCATATAGTTAATATATGATCATATATGTCTTAGATAATGCATTTCTTTAAATATTGTTTTTCAGCACATTTTATATGTTTAAATAGATATTTATTTATATCAATTCTTGGATTTGAATTTGGTAAAAGATTTCCATATTTTTTATTAGAATAATTAATATTACGTAACAATATTAACTTAACTTTTTTCATTATGAATAGTAGAAATACAAAAAAACTAGCTACCATAGTGAAAAATATAAATGGTAAAAGTGTGTAACCTTAAAGTAAAATTGAATACCATGTTTAAAAAATGTATATTTTTGAATTATTGGGTTTTTTATCAACCATATAACCCATATATTCCATTATGTATCATTTTTTAGGAACATGTCTTCAATGTGACATCTCATTATTGAATAGTTTAGGGTATTTACAAAAAATTCAATCCCTCTCACTTATAAAAATGAAAATCCCCACTTATCTGTTCCAAACATAAAACGATTTTAGGTTTGTCCAATAAATAAAAAAATACATTACCTTAATCCATTTCCATATCAAATAGTCTTTTTTGATTAGAAATCAAATATTATAAATATTTAGGTATAATCCTAAATAAGTTGTCTGAATAAGAGGTATAGTTCTCTACCGAGCAAATTTTTTGTTAATTATTCAACCTCAATAAAATACTAATAATTTATGATGATATAATTAGATCATTATGTTCCATATACTTATATTTTTTATGTTAATTGAATAACCTTCATCCATATCCTCCTACAAAAAATTAAAAATCAATCTATCGATCGTTTGTATGAAAAAAAATGCCTCACAAATAGATGTAATTCATTTTCCATCATATCCTCACATGATTATTCATAATAATAAATTTAATATTTATATATGAATTTTTATATGTATAATTTATGATTGGGAACCCTCATCGAGGTGGATTTATTTTGGCTCAATAATTAATTCTGAGGGGTTTAGTTTTGGAACAATTACTAACATCAAGTCAACATTTTCATTCTTATCTAAAACATCAAATTGATCCCTCATAATTAAATTGGTATGGAAATTCTTTCCAAATAAATGTAGTTAGTTGGGTTTTTAGACCTAATTGATCTTAGGAACATTCATTAGTCAATATGATCAGAGGTCGGGTGCACCGCACCCTTTTGGGAGGACTTACTTCCTACTCCATGACTATCATATGGATTTAAGATATTTTTACAAATCTTTTCTTAATCCCAATATTGTAATGGTTACCCTAACAAAATGATTATGTTCTAAGCCAATTTTTATGAAATTAAAGTGGGTCTCATTGTTGTATCCATCTGAATATATTTGACGTTATTCACTCATTTCCTATTGATAAATAGATTATTATATGTTGAAACTATATAACCAGGTGCTCCAAAATTATCTTCCATGTAGTGAGGTGGTTAATATTGTGATAATATTATTGATCCATTATGATACATCCAATTTATTATTTGATTCAAACCCCATGTAGGTTATTAAACCCATTTGTTTAACGTCATGTGAAAAGGACATTTTTGCAGGAACTTTAGCACTAAACATTTGAGCTCAAATATCGTGGAGACATCATATATATCCATACCATAGAATGAATCAAATTTATCAGAGTTTGATCATGCCTTTTTGATATTCCATAAAGAATATTCCCTTATTTGAGGGATATTTATATCGTTTCACTAATTAGGGGTTACAAGAAAATATCACCCTGGCTGGTAGAGATTATGATGCTAATGATGTATTCATTGTGGATCTTTAAGCCCATATCATCTATGATTGATTTGTGAAATATGTAATAGTAAGTGATTAGGCTCATTTCATATAAATGTGGGTGTTATACACTAAAATATCCCTTTTTCGTTTATATGCATCTTTGGCCTCAAGGAGGCATCCAATGTATCTTAGCTATGGTAGGAATTAGATTCATTGTAGTTCAAGTGGATTCTTGGTTCACCATGGCATGAGGAAGAATGATCATCCCATGTGAATAACTAGTTCCCAATGGTTAAAATTTTAGATATATAGTGGGACATATACTGAGGTTTATTCCTATTTGTGTTTAGGTTGGGGCATTTGGGAGGAATCCAACATATCATAGTTATGGAATGAATCAGATCACTCATATTTCAACTAGTCAAGGATTACACACTAACGTTGCCCTTATCCTAATAGAGATATGTCACATGAATGATGTAATCATTTTTAATCACTATACCACATTATTTATTATCGGTATGAGAAGCAAGGGATGGAAAGTAATCAGTGTCATTTATTTCATATGTGGGATTTATGTACTTGGAATAACCTATATATGCCTTATATATTGATCAGGAGCTCGGAGATTCGTCCTACGTATCCTGGTTATGGAAGGAATCATAGTCATCGTAGTACCCTTAATTTGGTCATACACATCAAGGTTTCCCTTTTGATTAGTTATTACACCGAGGGTGGAAAAATATATCAATACTTGGGATTTGTTAAAAAGAAAAAAAAGTTAATATGGAGCTCGGGACTCAAGTATGAATCCTACATATCCTAGTTATATAAGTAATAAGATTCATCATTATTTAGTTAATCGGTGATTACACATTTATTTTTCCCTCTTGATCATGGCTTACTCATTGATGGAGGTCGCAATTATCAAGCCTTGGGATGTCCTTGGAAAGAAGAAAAGTTAAGATAGAGATATCACCTCAAGGAGGTGTCCTACATATCATAGATATGGTAGGATCCAGAGTCATCTTAGATGAGTTAGTTAGCGATAATAAACTAAGGTTTACCTTTTGATCAGGTCTTACATTCCATGGGGTGTAAATTATATCAATCCCTCAGATTCCATTGAATAGAATAAAAATAAATTAAGAGCTCGGGCTTCAAGAAAAAGTTTTATATATCTTGTTTATGGTAGTAATTAGATTCATCATATTTTAGTTAATTGGGATTTACACACTATGGTTTCCCTTTTGATTGGGACTAGCATTACAAGGGTGGAAAATTTTATAAATCCTTGGAATTTCCTTGGTCTTGGATTTCTTAACTTCTATATATTAATTATTTGTCTTCAGAGAATTCCTTTAATCTCTGTATGAAATGTCAGAGGGTGTCTTCATGACATGTCCAATGGAAACTACATGATCTTGTTGACTTGTTTGATGTATTTCATGTAACCTGGATGGAATGTATGAAGTATGTCACATTATCTAGAATGCGTTGTCCATTAGATATTGGAAGACATGGCCAGTTGATCCTGGAAGACATCGCATGATCCTAGAGAACATGACCAGAGGGACTCAGTTGACATGTACTGTCATAGCCATACGTGTTAGGAAACATGTTTAAAGGACACTGTATGGGCTAGATAGCGAGCCGAGAGTACTTCATGAAGATCTGGGTTACATTCCTATGTGGTACCATGCGACATTCATTCATAGGTTCAGAGGACAACATAATTTCCAAATAATATACCAAAGGAGCATCATTATAAATTGGTGACGTGTCCCAGTGCTATCTCACTACGTTTTATTTCATAGTCTATGGATTTATTCAGTATTTACTTATTTTATGTCTTGTGTGATCAAGAATAAATGGGCTATGTTCTTTACATTTCCTTGAAAAATTCCATCACATGATATACTATTATTATAAAAAGTGTGTATGCATGATTCATGATTTCTTCAGTTGTTCACCAGATCATACATGATAATAACCTTACCAGTTGCAAGATCAACCACTTTGAGAAATCTTCTCTGGTTCTTGGTGTGTTGGTGCATCTGAATTCAAAAATTCCAAATCCTTATTTTTGTCTAGGTTGGGGGATTCATAGGCCTCTCCACCCTGATTCTTCACTGCTTTGTGTTGCACGAATCACATATCTCTAGGGTGGAGTTATTTTGAGGGACTCGGTGTCATGTGTCTTCATGTGTTCCTTTCTTAAATCACTATGGGGTGTCACATGTCTTTTAGTGACTGCAAAACCATCCCTTCAATGCCTCCTTTATCATATTATGTCTAATTGAAATGGTCTTTCATAATCACATTGACATGTATAGGGAGTTTCATATTGTCCATTTGACATTTTAATGGATTTCATTACATTAAGGATATTGTGTAATGGATTTCACATGATCTTTGGTGACTTGTTTGGTACATTCTGTGAGATAATGATGGCCTGATTAGGGGCCTCTACAAAATTAGATTGTCTTGTCAGGGATTCGTGTGATACCAATCAATGAATATCCTCTATATGTCACATGATTTTTATGACCTCGAGAGACTGCATCCTCCACCACTTTTTATTTTAATTGATTTATTTTAAATATTTTGTGGATTTCATAAAGTTTTTTGTGTGTTATTAAAGAAAATAGCTCTACCTATTGGTGATTTATCACATGACTGACCAAGGTATTTGTGGGGATGGATGATCATTTCATAAAAAATCCCATCTATTTTTATTTATAGAGAAAAATGAGGGGCATGAAGTTTCATGGATTTGTCGGATGTCTTTCACGTGATGGAGATAACATGATATTTGGATTTTGTTAGATAAGGAGAACATGTCTCTAATGTCTTGTTGTGTTATGAGGATCCCTATGGGCATGTAACATAATTTTTATGACAGTAAGAGGCTCTCACCTCCTCCACATTTTATTTTATTTATTTTTTAATGTTTATGAATATCATGATATTTCTTTAATGTTGTTAAGGATAATCATCCTCCCCATCAATGACGTGTCTTGTGAACTTTACAACCGCAATTGGCTCTTTCCTTTTAGATATTTTCTTCCAATTTTCTAAGGACTTTTGAATGGTTTTTTGGGACATCTTCAGCTAATAGGACACATAACCTAGGTAGGTTATCTAGTTGCCACTATGTAATAAATTACATTATAGGATTGTTTTATATTAGTATAATGACTCATTGAAGGGACTTCATGGAATCATTCATAGGCTATAAACTGCTCTTGGTTCCTTCACATGACTTTTTGATGGACAATATATTGAGTGTCTCTTAGAGGCTCATGTGATCCTTGAGTCTTGATTATCTTCTCCTTCCTTTTATTTTTTGGCAAAGACAAAACACCTATTTTGAATATTGTTCCATTGTGAATTTGTTGATGCTCAATTTAAGGGCATTAACAAATCCCCCACCACATAAGAGTGATGACTATAAGGACAAGGTCTTAGTTATGATGAATGTAAATATCAACCTGAGAGATGGTGACACTAATCGGTATTGTGAGTGATTATTGTTCTGTCTGGAAATTTTTGGTATTATGTGGGTTCCCTATAAATAGGCATAGAGAGTGATCATTTAACCAACATTATATCTCTCTAGATCACTCTCCCCTTTCTTCAATCACATTTCCAGGTCACCTGACCTTCTCGCAAGACCTAATCAGGAAACACTTCATCAATATCATTTCGTAAGAACAACTTTACAAGATCTCCTTCACCTAGGGACCAACTGAAACCAACCACGAACTAATCTTTAGTACTTAGATGTTTCCAATGGGGTTGAATTATTTTAAGGAATCCATAGGATATTTTGTCTTGATCGCGTGATCATTTGACTATTAGGCATCTTGTAAGACCTTTTCAAGGTTACACGATCATGAGTTTTTAAGGGTCATGTTGTTTAATTGTTCCATGTGGGTTTATATGACCTATGATATCCTCAGGATTAAAAACATTCACAAATACTCCGTGTTATTCACGAATCTCTTACTAATTTATGCAGTGATAACTATTATATTGGAGTAATGCCTTTATTTTGACATTATTTTACATTAATATGCCTAAAATATGACACTATCATTTTTTCAGGTGACTTACAGTTCTCATAAATATTTTTCTACAACCAATCAATGGGAAATTATTTCTAGAAACTACAATGTTTCCCCCTGATATCTCATGTATTCTAATAATGAGTTTTTGAAGAGTTTCCTCTTGTTCAAGCTCCATGATTACTCTATATCGCACAGGCTTCCTCTATATGGGTTCGGCTTTTTGGATTATGTTGTCATCCCACATTTGGAATTCAATATTCAATCTTGTTGGGTGTAAACATCTTATAAATTTATCTAGATGACAATTGGAGAGGATGGACCGCTGGTCACAGTTGAATCCCAAGGGTTGTCTTATATTTTTTAAAGCTATCCCTTTGTTCCATATGGCATTGATTTCTCCCATTAGCCAATTTATCATGTCAACTTATGTATATCATATCTTCACTGAAAAATTCAGGTAATGGATGGAGATCAACATGGGATCTTAGTACTAGTGTTAATTTCTAAGATTAATGGGAATATCTATTCTAGGATATGAAAAGATTAATAGAGTTTGTGGACCATGTTATATCAAGTTTGTCTTTATGAATATGTATGGATTTTCAAATATTTTCTCTACTTCTAGCTTGGTCTTCTTTCAGAACTTTTTATACATTGATAACCTTTCACCAACTCATTACAAAAATCCCATAGAAAGGTTTTAAAAATCATAAGGGACATCTACATATGATGCAGCATCCCCCTCTCAACAAGATTTATGATGAGTTCCTCCCAACTAAAAATTATGGTATGAAACTGTGCAAACTCTAGTCCTAGTAAAGGACATACTCATCATTGTAAAAAAGATTCTAAGAAAGGAACTGGCTATTTACTTACTAATATCCATCAAATGTTGGATCAACATTTTCCTTTACCATACTGGAGTTAGTTCAATAGCTACACTTCCCAATCAGTTCCCTTCCCAATATGATTTTGATAGTGCTAGATCATATTGGTTCCATTTTAGAAGCTAGGGAATATAATTCATGGTGATATTGATTGAGTTCATATATATCTGTGACCCTTACTCTGGTGAGTTTTGTGGTTACATTCCTGAATAAATATATTTTCCCTATAGGCGATGTGCATTTATGAATTCAGGGAAACACAGGTAGCATAGGAACAACATCATAATATATAAGTGTCGACCCTTGCACACCTTTTTCAAATCTTGGGCCACATTCACCAAGGTAGATTCTCCTATAGTATCAGGGATACTTTCCAATTTTTATGTGCCTAGATAGAAGACCATTTTCATTATTATGAATACTGTAATGAAAAAAGGATCTTTGATTCCTTGTATTATCCCATATTTCAACACATATATGAGGTCAAGGTTATGTCACTATGATTTGACAAGGTAACATAAGTTTTGATCCAATCCAAATTAATTAATTCCACCTCTTATCATGATCCAATTAGGATAATATATAATAATGGTAGTGGCTCTCTTTATGAGAGCTTATATAATATATCACTTAGGGAAAGGGTTCTTATAGCCATGATGGACGAGCTAATTTCCTATGAACTATATATGAATTAATTATTTCCTCCTAGTATGGATGAATCCAATGGTTCTCTCCTATCCCATTAGATGGTGTGAGAGGAGAACAACACCATCGTATCATCCATAAATTTTGGATGATGATGACACACTAAGTCATTGATGTTGAGATAATTCATCCACCCACTGAAACTCACTCATTTCTTACTCATTATTATGCCCAACCATGGGTAGTGTCCTATTCTATTGGTGTGTTGAGCTGACTAAATTTTCACGTAGATAGCCTATTTTCCTCAAAAACCCCTCTATCCATGGAAACAATGGATTTTAATGGAGACTTGATTGAGACATTGAGGAAGTTCCCTTATCCTAAAGAAGACTATCCCAATAGTGGTGTTGAATCCGTTAAGGAAATCACCCCGCCAACATAAGAACCATGTGATTACTATGTTTAGGGGATAAAATATGGATCCCTCTCTTCAACTTCTTTTCTAACGCATTCCACTATTACTTCTTCTATCATTCCCATCCCATAAGTCAGAGTGGCTCAGACATGATACATGTTATCTTGAAGAAAATTATTACCTCGATTAATGAGACACATTTTTCATCATTTCATGATCAAGGAGTACATCTTCATCCTTTTTTCAATGACTTGGGATTGGATAGATCTATTCACAAATCATTATATGAATTCATAAAACAAATTATCCCTAAAAGGGGATATTTTGACACCAATGAGAGGGACTTGCCTAGTTATGAAGATGATACTCCCCTTGATGGATAGGTGAATGTGGATTTAGATGCACTATGGCATAGTCTAAGGTTTATATCTAATTTTTGAGCTCATGTGGTAGTTTGGAAAATGAAAAGTTGGAGATATAAATAATTCCTCTCACCGAAGGTCATATATATCAGTAGCATCATCCTCATAGGGAAAAACTCATAAGAGTTCAAGAGCTGACCACTTTGGTCAAGACTCTCTATCATGGGGTTATAGCAGAAGAGGCATGTTGAGTGAAACATTATGGATACATTGAAACTTCTCACCAGACATTTGATGACATGTCCAAATCCTCCAATCAAATATTATTATAGTCTAATGTACATTGGTTTTTATGAGATTCCTATAGATTCTCCAAAATGTAATGATTCCTCCTGTTGTATGGTATCAATGAATTGAACCTCTAAACATAATGGGTTTTTTTCAATTATTCTTCCCTTCATGATGTGAAAAACTATTGAATTATTTGATATTATATACATATAAAATGATACCCATTCATTGTATAATATCAAGTAATACAAAAAATTTATATTTGGATAATTAAAATATAACAGCCTCTATTCTAGAATAACTCATTAATTCCCACAAACAGTAGATTCATTTCGAACTTATCTTATCCAACTATCTTGAGATAAACTGATATAAATATGGATTATCTGGGAGGGATATATTTCCGAGTGGGGCATTTCTCTATGTTTTTTGAAATACGACATGTTTGGAGAGAAAATCTTCATTTTTCCATGGAAATGTGGTGATGCTTGAAATTGTTTCTATTTTTTTAGAATGAATCATTGTTTTGTGGTAATTTAGGTTCTTTTACCTTAAACCATCTATTTTTTTAGTATTAGGTCTTTATATTGGATCTTTTATCACTATAGTTTATGGTCTTTTAGCTCGGACAATATATTGTTGTGGTTTGGGGTTTTCTAGAACGAACCATCTATCTCAATAGTCATGGGTATTTTGGAATATTATTTTTATCATTTATGTTTAGGTTATTTGGGCTAGGAAATTATATAGTATTATTTTAGTGACTTCTTACTCATACCATTAATCATTTTTAGGGTCTTTTAGTTAAGACCTTCAATCACTAATGTTTTGTTTTTTTAGCTCTTACTTTTTATCACTGTGATTTCGGGTCATTTAGCTCTAACCTTATATTTCTATAGTTAAGGGTTTTTAGCATAAACCTCTAATCGCTGTGGATTAGGTCCTCTTAGCTTGAATCTTCTAACGGTGTAGTTTAGGATCATTTAGAGTAGACCTTCTCTCATTGTATTTTAGGATATTTTATCCCAAATCATTTATCGGTGCAGTTTAGGGTATTTTAGTTTGGACCTTATATCATTGTAGTGTGGGGTCTTTTATCTAGAATATCATAAATAGTCCTGGAATATAGTGAAGACATTCCAAGATTGACCCAAAACATACTAAAATTGTAATTTTTTATATGGTGTTACTGAGTCTCATGAGGATCATATCTCCTTTCTAGTAAAGAGGAGGTGCCTCTCGTTGGTAGGTCAAAGCCCTTATGTATGGTATCACATCCAAACAGATGTGTCTCCACTATTTTCCAAGGGTTGTTGATGTTTTTTTGGGTCATATAAATTTGGTATTAAATACTAGGGATACTAGGTCTGTATGGATAGTTTGAATATCGGTGATATATGTCATAACACAAAGGTTTTATTCTCTGAGAATGGAATGGGAAATTCCTGTTGTGGAAGACCCATAAATCCTAAGGTGTTAGGTTTTTTTATAGTATATATAAGGATAAAAATGATTGATAATCCTTTATTTCAAGGAGAAGATTCCATTAGTTTGTTTTAAAAGTCCCTTATGCATCAATATCATGGCCAAGAAAAGATGATCCATGCTACATTACTAGGTCCATGAAAGATTTATGAAGAAACAAACATCCTTATGGTGAGGTTGGGTATGGGAATAAAGAAATAAATCAAATGTTATGAAACCCTAGGGTAGTTCATCTTTTTAATTTTGAACCTTGTGCCCTATGCCCTATAGTTATGAATCACAATGTGTTGGCCATCAATGGTTTGGGAACATAGAGTTGTATTCAGGACTTGAGAAAGGGTACAAACATGGTGACATAATGTGGAGGATGAAAAAACAACTTGACTTGTTTGTAATGAGAATTGTGAATCATTCTTCATGGTTCATAGTTTATAATTAGTTATATGGCACAATCATACCAAGAGTATTTTAGAACACACAGAGTCATTTGATTTCAGTCTCAGTGATGTCAGGGCTCGCAAGGATCAAAAATCCATTTTTTCAGAGTGATGCATTTGGATGATTACTATAGGTGCATATAATAGAGTCTTAGTTATACATTGACATTCAAACAAAGGTACCATTTCATATAGGAATCCTTTATAAGGGCCATGAAAAGTTGTGGTAATCTGATGCACTCAAAACATGAAGTGTTATTTGTGGAAAGTGTAATATCCAAGTGGGTTTTGAGCACCAAAGAATTCATTCCACCACTTAGAGAACATATTCTCTTTGTGAGGAAATATAAAATTTTATTACTCTAATTTTTACCTAGCCCAGGAATGATTAGCAATCATTTCTTGGATTTTACTAAGGCTACAGAGTAGGCCATATGATCATTATTCATTATATACTTTTTCCCCAATTTTCTAATAAACTCTAGGTATGTAGTGTTTAAAAAGCAAATACTTCTATTATTATTAGGCCGCCCATTGCATTTTTTCAACCTGATAATTTTTTTGACTATTTTTTCAAGATTTTATGATCTTGTTATTTAGACTATTATAGTCTAGAGTTTTAGGTTATATAGATTTTACAAAAGTGTAGGTACTTTAAGGTCATGATGCAGTTATATGGGAAAATCATACTAGGAGTAGTTTATATCACACTTAGGTGTTTAGTTCTTTAATAGTTATGTCAAGGCTCAAAAGGGTCAATTATCAATTTTAGTAGAGCAATGAATTTGGTTGAATACCATATGCACATATGAAGGGTCCATATTCATACATTCATAGTCATGAAAAGAGCCCCTTAATGTCAGGTATCCTTACTAGTGGCCATGGATTGTTTTAGAATTATAAGGAACTTGAGACATGCAGTATGTTGTATGGATTCAAGAGGTTTAAAATAGGATGGAAGCACCATGTACAATAGTTTACTAGGGTATGGATCTTGTGATCCTTAAATAAGGGATGAAAATAGAAAATTATCAGTATAGTTAATTTTCTTATAGTGGGGATGTATTGTCTCTATGTAGTTTAACATCATGCAGTAAGGATACTTTCCATGTTTTTTATTATCATGTGGAAAGTACATATTTATTTCCTCTTTGTTTAAAGTCATTCAAAAAATATTTCCTTGTTGTTAAACATTGATTTCATAAAACCAGGACATTTTCCTTTTAATTTAATGTCATGTTGTAAGAACAAGGGGACCATAATAAAATTTTGTGCATTGTATATTTTGTGTGAAAGTAATTCGTACATATATGTGACTCATACATAATCCAAATAACCATGAATGACTCATCCTCTATGCATTTGGGGTGCATTTTTTAATCTTTTAATATAGTTGGACCATCAATCTAAGATCCAGTTGTCACAATATATCATGTGATAGAAGGAATCAAACCATAAGTAGTTCTTATGGAATTATAAATTTCAACATCATGTGGTAAGGACATCCCCCCAATAAGAAATTGTAATTTTGTAACAGGTCATAGGAATGGAATATTGAGTGTCAATACTTTTCCCATGGTGATAGGAATCAAGACATATGTTGTTCTTAAGAAATCTCCCTATGAAATCCTATCCCATACATAGAGAGGGTGAATTTATACTTTTTTATGACAGGACCTTGATATAGATATTCAAGTGTCACTGCAAATCCATTGAGGTCCGAAATCATGTCACACGTAGTAATCAAATGGGAAACACTCTACATAGGTCTATCCCATACACAATGGTGGTAATTATTCAATATGATTATTATAGTTAGACCCAGTACTAGAAATCCAAGAATCAGTATATAACTTTTTATGATAAGAATCAATCCTAATATAGTTCCTCAGTGGATGAGTAGAAGGAGACCAACACTAATAATAGTGGTCCTCTCGGAAGAGGTCCACAAGAATATGCAATTTTATGTCTTGAAAAGGACATCAACCATCCAGTTTATCATTTTGAGGAAAAGACTCATGGTATAAATTTTAAGGTCTTGCATTCAAGATAGTGATAAGCCTTTCATGGACCTCTGGCCTTGTTTTCACGTGGAATCCTCAACCAAAATTCCTAATATCAAACGAAATATGCTCTGTGTGAGAAATAAGTAATGAAAATGGTTCTTCTTACTATGTAGAGGATGTTTGAGGATATGATTGGGGATTTGATATTATGTGGTGCCTATACCAAGATATAAGATCGATGTGTCCGTATATTTCACAATGGAAATGATAATCCATATGTACATAGTTCTAGAAAACATTTGTAGTTTAATGTAGTGAATAAAGAAAATTAGCTGGTTAGTTTAATGTATTTTGGTGAGGACATCTACCATGCAGTTTAACATCATGAAATAAGGACATGGATCACCAGACTTGAAAAAAAGGAATATTGTGATTGTACCCAAGGATAGTGGTTCAAGAATCACTATATATCATGTGATTTAATGATTCAATCCATGTGTATTTCTAGATAACATGTGAAGTTTATTTTCATTCATAAATCACATGGATCACCCAACATGAATAAATATGGATTTCATTTCTCCATGTAGTTTATTTTTCATTCGGTAAGGATGAGAGATTCCATGTAGTTTAACATCATCCTTCTTGGATGCCTATATATAGTTTATCATCATGTGGTCAGGATGTGTGGGACCATGCAGTTTGAAACTGTTCGTCCAGGACCTAAGATGTTTTTCAATTTATCGGTTTTCTATCATAATAAGTGACACCCTGAAAATTAATGACATTCAACAAGGAATTCTCTATAAAATTTAAAATCACATGGTTAGGAAGATTTCATATAGTTTAGCTTCTTGTAAACTGTATTTGGGTTTCTTGATGACAACTATTAAAAGTATTTATTGTGAAATATCACATTTTTGAGTGGTTTGACTTGCTCCACTTCTATTGTGTCCAATGGTTAGGGTCCCTTATGATATGTGTTATGTGTTATGTAAGGCTAGTCACATTTGGGATTTATCTTTAGAGGATTTTTCTCTTGTATAATTGGGGTCATTAGTGCTAACACCAATTTCTTTGGGGGAATAAATGGTGGAAAACATTTTTTAGTGGATTTTATGATATGATTCTAATGGACATGATAGTTTGAAAATGTACACAACATGTTCTCGCCAATCTGTTCCAATTAATCCATCCTCATTTGTTGATTGGTCATTTTTTGAGAGAAATCTGCGAATGTCTATTCAGAGCGAAAGTATATGGACTTTTATGGGTAACACTAACTTGGCCATGTACACCGATGAGTATGGTGTTGCCTATGTAGTTGTATGATTAGTGGTATGGAATGCCCATAATTCTTGGAGGATCTTTTTTGGACATGAATTCTTATACTTGTTCACCATATACTGGAGTTTATTTGATATATTCCTATAAAATTAATATATCATTTGATTTTCCATTTCATTATAGTGAGATGAGTGATTGGACTCGATATTGTACCCCTAATAAAATTACATCATCTCCATAGAATAGTTGTCAATGCCACTTTCTATTAGTATTCTGCGAGGGACTCTAAACTTGGTGATGCTATGGGATTTTACAATATTGGTGATGTTTTCAATATCTAATTCCTTGAGGAGTATTTCCTCACCCCTTTGAGAAGGGATGTCTTTAGTGGTAATGATATACTTAAACTGTTTTGTGATAACTAGGGGATATGGAACCACAACATCAATTCAACAGATAAAAAAAGGATATAAATATATAGCTATAAGTATCAATTCCAAGGGTTGGTGGAATAAGTTTTCATTTATCAAGAATTCATGAAATTTCTTGGTGAATTCAATATTGTCTTGTATCATGGTTTCCCAAAAGTAACTCAAAATATTGATTTTTTGGGAGAGTGTGGTCCTAGATTTATGGGCACTGTAGGAGTACTCATGGAATTAATTTGTGATTGTAATAATCTCTCCTTGTTTTATTCATCTGAGGAGGATTCCATAAAATACATTCTTATATAGTGATTTTTTTTCATTTGGACCATCCTATTGGGTATTGTTTGATTTGTGTTGCCTACTCTATTCTCTTTCATCGCTATCTGTCAGGATAGTCCCATTTTGAAGATAACTAATGATGGGATCAATCCATCCATGGGTGGTTATAAATTAATCCTGATCTAGGATGGTTTTATCCTAATTTATTTCTTTTATATTGCATATGATGATCAATGAGACAATTCTTCTCTGCGTGATATATAAGATTTCCTCCTCCTTATCAAGGCCAGTGAGAAGTTTGGCTGAATTAGCCAATTTTTTTGTGCAAGAATAATATTATTAGGGAACATGATTCATTTTTGGATCAAAAGGAAACTATGTCATCATTCCCCTGATGTAGCTAGTCATATGGGACAATTTCAACTTTTTGATGGAATTTTCCCCCATTGACCTTCATGATCACATGTTCAGAATCCCCATTCATATTCAGGAAGGCTATATGTATCTCTTGGGATAGTTCCAAGTCAAGAATGATAGCTTAGTATTCATCCACATTATCTGTGCATCCCTATAATAATGAGAAAAATTAGGTAAAAACTTCTTTCTCTATAAAGAAAAATACGATCCCTAATACCACCTGATTAAGCTTCCGGTTTTCTATGATTTTTCCAATAGAACAATTGTAGGAACCATAAAAATACATCTCCTATTTCTAGGTAGTGTCATGGGCATAGAATACCCCCTCATATAAAATATCTGTTTCTACTAGAATATTCTATGGGTTAGGATGTTCTAAGAGAAATCAGATAGCATTTTCCCTTTCATTGACTAATATCATACAAATTGAATTTTGTATTTCAATAAAATGACTATTCATTTATCCATATGCCCAATCATCATAAGATTACAAGGTATGTACTTGAAAGGGAAAATTTGAGATTCTATGTGTAATTTATTGTGTTTAATGTAATGCCACAAATTTTTTTACTATGAAGATGAGTGCATGTAAGTTCTTCTTGGCATCAGAGAATTGGGTCTCAGTACCTAGTATTGACCATTTGAGGTAGTAGATATTTTTTAGGCTCCCCGTATCATTTTCTTGTGTGATAAGGGCAACCAATTAGTGTTTCATAGTAACCATATTTAATATGAGTTGCCTCCCTTCCACCGGATGCATCAAAACAAGAGGGTGCAGTAAATACTTCTTTATAGTTTTGAACTATTCTTGGATATCATTGTCCCAATGATATGCCATTTCCATCATCATTAGACCAATAAAAGGGTGGTATTTTCTGATCATGTTGGCTATGAAACACCGAATTCATGCATTATTACCATATATACCCCTCATTTCATTGATATTTCTAGGGGCACATTTCTAAAAAATCACTAGTCTTCTCTAGGTCAACCTCAATGTTGAGGTGGTGTACCACAAAGACAAAGAACATCCCTGAGGTCACCCCAAAGGCGCATTTCAACATATTCATTTTTATAATATGTTGTCATATCATTTCGAATACTTTTTTAAGGTTTTTTATGTTATCACATCACTTTCGATATTTGACCACCTAGTTATCGACATAACATTCTATTTATATCAACTAGACAGTATTTATGGGGAACACAGAGTCATTTTTCAGAATATTCCATGGATTTGTATGGGAAGTTCCAAATCCTTTTATATCTATAACCTATATATCATCATCCATCAATGGTTTTTTTACTTCCATTCTTATAGAGACTTTCCTCATCATATGTGGCTTCACATGTCTCAAATGGGGCACTATCACCATATAGTATGTTGACCTTATCATTGATGGGGTAGTTCATACATTTATAAAATGTTGAAGGTACCACCACATGGTTATATATTTAGTTCTATCTAACAATAAAATTATATGAGGTGTCTTATGGGATAACCATAATCTCAACTTCATATGTGAGATCCACAAACTGGATTTTGAGTTTGATCTTATAGAGATTTCCTTTCTCACACTTATCATACCATTGAATGGTTAGCCTTATAGGGTAAAGGTCCCCTTCTCTATATTCCGAACATAAGAGGGTTCAAATCAGGATAATATTGATCCCCTATCCATTTTTAATCATATCACTTCAGATGTGGGAATTATCAAGTCTTATAGAAACATATAGGGTTCTAATGTTTCCCCAAATGACCTCTTCCTGATGATGCTCTATAAATTAGATAGTGAAATGGAATTCTGCTGACATGGCCTATATTCAATATACCTTGACTGCAGTGACATCAATATCAATTTCATGTGGGATTTTTAGGACTTTAATGAGTACCTATATGAGTTCTTTTCAAATATTGATCATATCAAGGATTGAGATATTGGTTGGGAAAACCACCAACTACCTCAAAATGTCATTTTTTTGTACCACATTTCAGTGCTTCCCTAAGTGTGGTTTCTCCAAGACATGTGTCTTGGGAACTATGGAATTTTAGGTAGACATGATTAGAGATTTGGAAGAGGTATATAAAGCATCTGTTACAAGATTCATAGGTTGTTCCAGCCTTCCATGTAACCTGGGTTGATCAGATAATAAAACCACTTATAGGAGTTCATGGAAGACAAATGGGTGAAAATGACCACTAGAGGGTTCTAAGACACCATCTTTCCACTTTTGAGCCTACTAGATTGGTAAACCATGAGTTCTAGCTATATATATGTTCATTGTGGGGATGAAACAAAAATATTGTGTCTGAGATTACCTTTGTTTTCCCCAGTATCCTTAGATCCTAGAAAAGTGGCCCCCAATTCCCTAATTATTCGAAGGAAACTCAAATTATAAGGCATATTCATCATTCAATAAGGGGTTTTTCAAGTTTATCATTTTTTTTTTAAAATATATTCTCTTTGTCTGATGATGGTTCCATTTAGTGGGGATTTCACATGCATTTGATGTTGCAGGGAAGAAGTCCGTAAGAGTGAGATCTTTCATTTTAGTAGAATACGACTCATCCTCTTCTATTTATACCTTATTTAGAGAATCAAACCCAATTTTGGGAGATGTATGTGATGTTTCCTATTATGTTCGTGGATATATTATGGTTTTTCATAGTTTTCTATTAGGGTTTCATGAGTTCAGTCAGTTGTTTATTGATTCATGTAGTTGTTTAACTTCCTATTGTGTGTAGCCAAAACTTTTTTTTAAACACCTTCTTCTTATGAAGGGGTAACAATTACACATGAACCATAATCTGAGGAGTTATATAACATAAATAGTCCAGAGTGTACCATGAAATGATGGATATCATTGAAGATAACGAAATATTGGATATTGTGACCCAACCTCCTATGGAAAGGGAGGTAGTTAGGACAGTCAGTGAGGATGACCTCATCATGATTTTTGGATTGTGGTAGCTTGCATAGGTTACTATCCATATCTACTAATAAATAATAGATTATTTTTTTATTTTGGATGGAGTATATGTTGTTCATATGTTACTCAAATCCCAAGTGACCCTAATTTATATGTGGTTCTAGACTAGGCTTATTTTGTGGTTATCACCTATCGATATGAGGTTCTAGTTAGTTTGGGACCTACCTAGGTTCTTGGATGGTCACTAATGGTAGCTTGAGAGTGATATATACAACTCCTACTTTACCTGACCATTTAACATGTAACGAAGGCATTATTGGTGTCTTCTGTCGGGTTTTCTAAAATAAATCCCTCAGATTTTGTTCCCTTTCCATGAAATCAAAAAAAACAACCTAGATACTTAATTGGGATTAGAGGTTTCTATAAATCATCGTAATGATTTTCAACATAGAGGTCCAATAGTTTCCCCTATGAGAGAGATATGATGAGGAGATAAGTTAAACCTTTTCATCTAGATATAATGTTAGAAATAATATCATTTTCATGTTTCATGTAGTTATTCAGGTTGATGAAATTTTGTTTTACACATCATGGATCTGAACTGATAAATGAATTTATGATGAAGGGCTTCCCAACCTGCAACAGAACCTATGGGAAGACTATTGTAAAAAACAAAGGTTGTCCCTATCGGAGTCTATAAGAAATACCTCATATTTTTTCCTAAAATTGATTTCTAGGGCCCATCATCATCCCACATTGGTTTAAAAAGTATATGAGATTGTATTCATGATTACCTATACTATCAAAGGTAAAGAAAGTAGGATTCAAAAAAATTGTTTGGGGGAAATTTCATCAACATATTTAAAATAATCCTTCCTCTCTAGCTCCACAATTTCACATCACCCTTTCATGGCTTCCAATAGAGTATCTAGGGACTCAAAAATGTTAATAATCCCTATGGGCACCATTGTTTGAGTGAAATCCCATATATATGGAGTAGTTGGGGTCGATAAGGTGGCCCAACCTTCATCTCCCATTGATTCTAGATTCATCTTAAGAATGAATGATTCCCTGATGAGGGAAGTGTTTCTTCCATAATGAAGAGAAGTCATGATCATTTTTTACTTCATTATTTATGTAGACTAACTGCCTAGATATGGAGCCAATTGGATTATCATATCACACTCATGTTTTCATATTATAAATTGGGGGAGAATATTAATCTCCAGATAAAGAAGATACCTGGAAAGAATATTTCCCATGAGTAGCTCCTCAATGAGTTTTCTGAAATTCAATATTTAATTTTCATATTATAACAACTGTACATATATGGAAGTAATTTTAAATAATCTAGGTGATGATTTTAATTTATCCACTCATTACCCATTTTCATTATAAGTGTTATTCTATAGATGTGGAAAATTTATATTTTGAGGTGCTAAATTTTGGAGCCTTCACTAGTTCTGAATGCACATAGCCTCAGTTGGTTTATCCAAATCACCCTCCTATAAAGTTAGATTTTCCATGTGTCAACCCTTTTCATTTGAATGTAGGCCCACATTATCTTTCAGGATGATAGTGAAAACATTAAAAATGTAATATCAGGATATTGTGGTTTTCCCATATCTTTCAATGCAACATGATGGTTTTTCACAACCTTTATTATGGTCCTTAGTCAAAACCATTCCCATGTTGGGTCCTTTTTTCTTGCTACCTTGGCGGGGTCTGATCACCTTCCCCATATGTTTCTTTTATCGTATCTTATGAAGATTGGCCATAAGGGATTTGTTTCTTATTATTTCCAAATTGGCTGCAACGATAATAGGTTTTTATTGCAATGGGAGAAACAGATGGGATGCCGACCATATATTTTTACCTCACAACCAAGATAAAAAAATCCCTCTATAGTGATGATGCTGATGAAAATGCCCCCAACCCTGTGTGATGGTGGTTATTTAGGGCCATTATTTACATTTATTGTTCTTATTATTGAGGATCTAATGATTCCATATGGGTATTTGATGACTCTCAGGATGGAAATTCATATATAAATGCCCCCATACTAGTGGGAAACGATTGATATGGAACTAGTGTTGATTTATCCAACACCCTCTTAAGGGACAATGAACCACATATTGGTGATTGAGATATAAATTCACCCAACCTAGTGACATGTGGTATATATGAATCTTCAAAAGATATGTACTTGGTCCTGTCAAGAATTAAATATATGTGGGGTGGAGGAGGTGGTATATACCCCCCTGATAGGTTGGGTTTGATCCAGGAAGGCTGCTGGGGTAGCTTCAACTGAAACCCAATTGATATGGAAGATCTATGCTCGTGTAGGATCTATGTTCAATGAAATCCCATGATGTGAAATTCTCATTATGGGACATTGTCTGGTTGATCACAACTTTGGTCTCTATGTCTAAAATTCATTCCCATTGCTTTGATGAAATGGGTGAAAATGTATCATGGGAATCCTCTCCCTCTATTAGGGGTGTTTGGGAACCCTTGAAGTTATGGAATTATATTATATTGACAACCTAGATCGAATGTCACCCAGTCCAAGGTTTTCTCTAGAGAATATGACAATATTGGATTCCTTGTCTGAAAGGTTCTTCTATTTAAAGGGTTTGGAAAAGTGCAATTCTTCAAAACTTCCCCATCCTCTAATATGGATGAATGATGTGGCTTTGGATATTATATATTGAATTGTTATTATTCAATTCAATAAATTGTGTTGCAATGTTTTACAATTCATTTCAGGTTTTAAACCCTTGGTAATGGAGAGAGCGTCCAGGTCAAACTCACAATAGAGTATCTTGATGGTCTGAAGGTGACACTCATAACCTGGATAACAAATGAGTCTATTCATCATTCCCTAATTAGTAGACAACATATTTTGGTATATTTAAGGTATAAAATACTTTTCAAGCTCATCCATTACCACATAGTAAGAAGTGGTGAGGTCATAGAAGATGATAGAAAAGTTGTTTCTGGATAAATATCCCCATAAGTTGTTGTCAGCCACCTCTTTATCGAACATAATTTGCTCCATATTCTCACACCATAAAATATTATTCTAAGGGTTGTCTTCTAACTATAGAGGAGTGACATTGGATGTTGATGGGGAATTATATGTTGTTGAACCTGATGTTTTGAGAACCTCTCTATATGAAGGTGTTTGTGTTTTGAACACCTCTCTATATGAATTTACCTAGTCAAAGGGATGATTTTCTTATTCATGAGATATATCTTTTTTGGGTGGTTGAACATAGTGGATGTTAGTATTAGAGTCCCTATTATCCATATCCAACTACCATGAGGAGTAATATCAAGGTAATTACCATTATAATAACCCGAGATTAATATACATGTATATTACATCATTTTAGATGAATATTTAGTACATTGTAAACATACATACTAGAGAACTGTAATTGCATAGTGTATTTGGAAACCTGAAAAAAAAATTCTATCCAGTTGAATGATCTTAAATATCTCCCATAAATATATACACCTTTTTACTTCTACATAAAACCTTTCTCAATATCCTGGAGAATAGAAACATAAAAATGGGTGAGCTCAGATGCCCAGTAAGGGTAAATAAAGAAAATGCATAACCATAATGTAATAAAAAGGGTTTGGAACATTAGTATAAAATTTTATTATCATACACTACATATTATATATTATAATAACGATTGGAATTTTATAATACATAAACCATAAATAAATAAAGAACACAATACATGAAAGAATAACATGTAAATAAAACATTAAATTGGTGAAAACTCATAATCATGTAAAACCCCTATGTCAAGGCATCCTAAAAATTCCATTATAACATGTTAGGCATGGGATTATAACATTTCTACCTAATTATATATTTTGATTCCCTCCCATGTAACCTCTTGTATTAGTTTTTTAATTTCGGCCCATTACCCCTTCAATTTCGGGTTTAGGATGTCCTCCCATTTACCATCTTATTTCAAGATTAGTATTTCCTCTTATATACCCACTTGTTAGGACTTGAGAGGTTCATCCATATACCCTATTTTTTGGTATTGGGATTTTCTTTTGTGTAAACTCTTGTTTTTGGCTTGGTTTGTCCTTCAATTTACCCACCCTTTTTGGGATTGGGATTTCCTTCTGTTTGTCCTCTTGTTTTGGGCTTGGGATTTCCTCTTGTATACCCTCTTTTTTCTAGATTATGATGTCCTCCCATGTACTCATAAATATCATAAAATATTTATCATTTACTAATGAAATTTGAGGATATATAGTTCCCACACATACATAATGAAATCATACATGAATGTGTCACAAAACATTCATCATATCATGACCAATTAAAAGAGATGTGTTACATAAACATAAAATCATAACCCATGAAAGGAAATAGGTATCAATAATATTTTATGACACCCTAACCTATGGAAAAGATATAGGATTCATAATAATATCATCACATAATAACTAGTGAAAAGAAGTGGTTTTCAAAAGCATATAACCCGCTGAAAATAAAGAGATTTTATAGACATATAACCTATGGAATACAAAAGGGTTTCATAAAGTCCATGACATTATTCATAACCCATTCATAATGAGGTTATGAGTTGAACCTTTTGATCATTTCCTGTAATGTAATGAGTAGCATCAATTGATTTCATTTTAATTGGAATATAATTTTAAAAGATATTTCAAAAAAACTTCTTAAGGAAAATATCTCTTCTTCAAAAATTGATTTTTAATATATAAACACATTTAAAAATAATTTTCGTAGAAAATACCCTGAAAACATTAACAGAATACATCAAATAATTTGAAACCCTTTTTCCTAAAAAACATATAAAATAAGTTTTAAAACTTTTTAAAAACTTTTTCATCAAAAACACTTTTAAATATTATGATTAAATTGTGAAAACACGTTAAAATCATTTCTTTGAAAATACATTGAACCAATTAAATACATCTTGAAAACATTTTGAAAAAAAATTTCCCTGAAAAAAATTGAAAATTAATAGATATATTTTCAAAAAAAAAACATTTTCCTTCAAAACATATAAAATATGTTTGAAAACGTTTTGAGAACCATTTTCTGTAAAAACTTATAAAAGAATCTTGAAAACATTTTGAAAACCATTTTCCTTGAATGGTTATAAAATTATATTGAAAAAAAAAATAAAAACCATTTTCTTTAAAAATCAATTTTACAAAAAATTTCTAACAAAATAACCTTTAAACATGATAAGAAGGCTTCAAAGGATTAATGGTATGTAAATCTCTCCATGATGTAAGAGGTAAAAAGAACATTCCCCCGGCACAACTAAAGAATATAAAATTGCCTCATTTTGAAAGAGATAAGGAGTTTAAATTGAAATAATTGTTAAATTATAAAAATGAAAAAAAATTACGTTTATTGATCACAGAATAATAGTAGAATATTCATGGGAACCCTTTTTAGAAATCATCGATTGGAATTAACACAGATTTCTGACTGAAGGGAGGGTAAAGATGGGATTTCTTTAAAAAACATTCTAAAATAACTTATTTACCCAAGTATAGAAAATGTTACCACTAAATGTATATAATATGAATATACTAAAGTTAATAAAATTCATAAATGTATTTAGATATGGAACATAAGAATTCATCAATGGAATCATAAATGTAAATAATCCCAAAAATCAATGATATTGTCTTGATAAACTCATATAACTTGGAAAAATGGGATTATAATCTCCATGTAAGAAAAGAAAATTAAATGAAACTCAAAATATCATGAAAATAATTAGATTCACTATATAACATGTCTAATGGATTTATACACATATTGAAAATTATTTTAGATTTATAACAAAACATGAGTCTCAAAGAAGGAAAATTGAGACAAAACATTTTTACCAATTTGGTATCTTTGGAAACATCAACACCATGAATTATATTTCATAAACGTATATGTTAATACCAATAAATTTAGTTATAATATACATATAACACAATAATGGGTAGTATATATTCCATAGAGAAAGAAATAGTGGTGAACAAAGCATGTATCTCATGGGAATAAAAAGTGAGATGAAATCTCCTTACCTTATGTCTTGACTCTCTTCGTACGCATACAAAATTCATGTATAAAAAATATAGTTTTATTATAAATATTATAAATAATCAACTTATGATACCTAATAAAATAAATTGTTTGATTACGACCTTATATTACCCTCTTGTTAACCATCCTTTGTTAAGGTTTCACTTTGGGTAATATTCACATTGTTTTTTTGTATGTGTCTTAATTTGTAATATTGATGGTACATATAATTATATAACTATTTAAGAATTTAAAACATGATATAAATAGAATTTATATAAATTATATTTAGATTATAATAATATATGTAATGTATAAGTATGAAATGGAATAAACCATTCACGGAGATATTAGGTCGTACGTATGCATTAATACTATTTCCGTTTAATTATCATGTAAGGAGAAATAAATAAAAATAAATATATGTGTATGTATAATTTTTAAATTATATTTATGATATCACATATATTATATATATTTATGGAAACTAACCTTAATGCAATCTATGTAGTGTATGAATTAATCATATCGCTTTGAGGACGCGGTAGTCCACACTTCCTCAAACAAGATTATCATATTTACCTTACATGGAATGCATAAAGGTATATTATAAATAACATTTAAAGAATAAAAAAGACAATATAAATAAAATATATATCATAAATAGATATATTTTACATCATGATTTCCACCATGATATGTGGTAATGGAAAAGTAAACAATCATCATTTCATGAGGTAGTAGTTTGTTGTATCTAGAAACAGTATGTTCGTTACCCATTATATGGTTGTGTGTGTAAGTGTAGGTTAAACCATTTAACTAAAAATATCCTAATATATTAAGAATATTGGTTCTATTATATACACATATAATAAATATATTTGGAGGGGGTGGATAAGGAAAATAAAATAATGGACTTGAGAGAATACATACCTCAAAATAGAGTAACTCTTTTTCATTTGTACCAAATGGATTCCTTCGATTATTATAAGAGAAATGATGGATTTTTTGAAATTTTATTGGTAAATAATTGTCAAAACAAAAGGGTTTTTATAGGTGGGATGAAGTGGTAGAGGTCATACACATTTATAGGGAAGGAAAAGGACTCACTTTGAATTTTTGAAAACAAGTTAGGTGTACACATGCTATTACCTAACGAAAGTCATCAAAAAATATCCTAAATCAATGATGGATGGTTTATGGATGAATAACGGCCGAAAATTGGGTTTGGATAAGTGGATAGGTAATTTGGTCCCCTAAGGATAAGGTTTAGTGCCTTATTAAGCTTAATTTGACCATAATCGCTGTGATTAATTTTAATCACTATTACTAATCATTTTGGTAAAAAATTATATTGTTCTTATTAAATTATAAATATTATCCTAATCAAAGTAGATTATGTTATTTTTTCTAAATTCAATTTACAGAATTGGGTAAATTAATATAAATGTAAGTCATGTATACGGGAAAAAATAACGATATTTTATAGTGGAAAATTGTTCCAATATTTGTTAAGGTTTTATATTCAATTTCAAAGTGACATTTACTAAAATGAAAAAAATTGAATTAATAAATTTTTAATTTATCTAATTTGACATTAAAAATATTTAAAATATAATTTATATTTAATCATTTTTTAAAGAAAGAATGTTTTTAACTAAAATAAAATAGTTTTCACTATTCATCAAAAATTAAGGTTTCTCAGAACATTCCAAAAGATTTACCCATCGATAATTTTGATGTTCAGAAATAAAAATTATATATATTTTATATAATTAAATTTATATATGTTTCTAAAATTAATTTTATTATTTTTCAAAAAAGTCATTAAATGTGGTTCATTTGAGAAAACAGTATTTTTAAACAGAACAAGACTTTACAAAAAATCATATCTTTCACTGTAAATATATTTTATTTATATAAAAAATATAAAAAATATTCGAAAATTAGTTATTAATATTTATATTACTATGTTTTAATAGCTATGTTTTAACCAAATCATTTAAATAATTATAATAATAAAATGATGTTTTTTAGAAACATGATATTTTGTGTAACATACCCAAAGTTTATGTTCTGTGTGAAATGAATGTTTGGCTTAGTTAGTTTAAATAAATAAATGAATATTTTATTTATTAGGGTGAAACATCTTTATGACCATAATAAAATTTTCTTTTTTGTTCAATGGGTTTTCATATTCTATTATAATTAATTGTTAAACAATGAATTCATTTTATATTGGTTAAATAATATATTTTTATAAATTACATAATAATATTCATAACCACAAATATATCCTCAATTTTTTATCTTATTACATTAAATAATATTATTTTCATAATATATTATTTTTTTGGTAATCTCAGGTTTTGTGTGTTATGCAATTGATTGAGGAAAGTCATTGTTGTGTATAACGCATGCTAACCCCAGAGATCCATGTAGTGCAAGTCAATGTCTATGTTGAATGTATTGTATGGTTAACTTGGTGTTGTGTATAACATAAGACACACATATTTAATTAATTTAAAATAAACTATCTTCAGTGCTGTATGAAATAAAAAATATCAAAATGGATAAATTATTTCCCAAAAAATAATTTTC
Source organism: Viscum album (assembly GCA_963277665.1). Classification (NCBI taxonomy): domain Eukaryota; kingdom Viridiplantae; phylum Streptophyta; class Magnoliopsida; order Santalales; family Viscaceae; genus Viscum; species Viscum album. Next base: position 49,708,213 of record OY728148.1, read on the forward strand.
AAAAAACCAGGGTGTTACATTCAACCCCCTTAAGATGAATTTCACCATCCAAATTTCACTAGGTTGTCAAAAGATTAATATTTAAAATTTTCATTCATAGATACCCATATCATAATAATGAATACTAAAACATCCCTTAAAAAAGAATATATGGAACTATAACAGTTACCAAAAGTAAAATATAGTTATGTTTCCTCGCAAGAGAAAATAGGTTGGGAGTTAATATTGTAAATAGAGGAAAAGAGTAAATATTTGTAAGGAGTTATTTAGGTCATCAATCACAAACAAGTGAATGGTCAAGGAAAAGTTTAGGGACTAAAAGCCATAAATATGTGATTATTTAAAAGGCCATATGCTCAACAAAAATTAATGTATTAGGAAAAAATATTTTTTTATCAATAATCTATCATTGAATAATTATTTTTATTCACCACAAATAAAATAAAATATAATTACTTCATGTTATTCTATTTATTATGCACAATACCAACCATTGGTTATTCCTTGATAGTTTCCCACTTTATCTCTTACCATAATAAATGAATGAGAATTATTTTTTTGATGTTCTAATACATCCTGATATCCATGATATGTTAACCTATATTTAATGAGTTACCATCAACAAAAATATGTTACCCAATATTCATAAGTTTTCATGTGGTGAGATAATACATTAATCATAAAAACATTACATAAATATTGAAATAAACATTACATAAATGAATAACTTTATAACCCTCCCAAAAGTTTAAAACTCAATGTATTAGTAAGAAATTCATGAAATTAGATTAACATTGATCCCATATATATCAAAAAGTACCACTTATTTTTTATATTCCAAAAATGTGAATACCCACAATATATAAACCCTTGAAACACTGTAATAACCTTAATTACCATAAAATATTCTGGAAAAAATTAATGCTTCCTTATTCCAAGGAATAATGGATGTATTATTTAAATCCAAGAAGTTATAAACTTCATACTTGATGACATATAACACTTTTTTAGTAATCAGTTCATGTGTAGTATGTAATATCCAATTTAATCATTCATACCCAATATATCTTTTTCGAAACATAATTATCTTGACGTCAGTCATTAATTTAGGGTTTTCATCCTTAATAAAAATATCACCTTTCCTTGAAATAACATTTCCATATTTGAATTACGATTAAACATGTCATTTTCAATCCTTAATGAAAATGTATACTTAAAATACACATATAATTCATAATATATGAATTCCAAATCATAAATACTATATCCATCAAACTTTATTCTTAAATAATTACTCAGTATACATTAACATATTCTCCAATACCACTTTCCATGAATATGAAATATGAATCATTTATTAAGGTTCCTCGACCATAATATAATCATGCTTGTTAGGATTAATGTAAACATTACTGGAAGAGAATCACATACCTTTCACATGTCATTTTAGGTCACTTAATCATCCTTTAAATATCAAATAATTATACCAGCTTCCTAATTATCTTTATGAGATTTATAATTGGGAAATAAATTCTCATAATTTTCATACTTTCTAAGTTCTAAAAATTCAATGTTAACCATTTTCCTTATAATTCTCAACATTAACTAAAACAAGAAAGCAGAGTGTGAGAAAAAATTATCATAACGAGAAATTGTATCATAAAGAAAAAAGTACTTATAGGATGCCTAGATAGTGGCTCATACTTCTTTAATATATGACACCATTTTTTATCTTATATTATTCGTATTAATCATCTATTTCAATACATCATGATGGTTTTTAAAGATTTTTTTAATTCCCAGAGCATATCCCCCCGGAGTGTCAAATGAGGGGTGTTTTAAGTCCCATTATCATGTACTAGATTACCCTAAGTTAGGACCTAAATTTCCCTTTAGGGTTGTTACTTTTAGGTACATATTTTATAAAGACACATCCACTTGTAGTATCCAGATAGGGATGTATGATAAGGAAAAAACTCAATCTATCCTTAAACAAAATTCTAGGACAATTTCCTAAATGTTGAATCATACTTATACTTATCCTTGTAGATATCCCTATATATATCCTTAGAAATATACATAGGGATCACTCTAAAGTATTATCATCCTATTTTCCAAATAATTAATAAACCTTTCCTTTAATACTTTCTATAGAAACCTAGGATTAACATACATAGACATTACATCATTTTAGATGAATATTTAGTACATTATAAAAATACATGCCCGATGACCATAATAGTTCGATGTATTTGGAAACATGGAAACAAAATCATTTATCCTCGTGAAATATCTTCAACATATCCCATAAACATAAACATATTAGTAATTGTTCCTAAAAACTTTTTTCCTAAACAAAAAAATGAACCATGAGAAAGGGGTGAGTTCATATTCTTAGGAAGGGTAAATAAAGAAAATTGGTAAACATTACATTAAAAAATGGTTATGGAACATGAGAATAAAACATAAAGATAATACCATACATATTATAAATAATAATAAAGATTTTAATTTTATAATATGTGAACCGTAATGAAATAAATAGCATAAGACTTAAAAAAATAATATCTAAATAATACATGGAATAATGGAAAACACATAAGTATATAAAAACCATATTTCAAGGTGGACTACCAAGGCCTCTGTAACATGTTAGGCTTAGGAAAATAAACCATGTACCTACTTTAGGATTTAGATTACCTCTTGTGTACCCTCTTAATTTGGGCATCAATTTCATCCCATATACCTTCTTTTTTGGACTTATGATGTCCTCATATTTACCCTCTTGTTTTAGTTTATGTATTTCTTATTATATAATCTCTTGTTTTAGGCTTGGTATGTTCTCTCATATACCCTATTGTTGGGGGATTTTTATGTTCTCAAATGTAACCTCTTGTTTTAATCATCAAATTTCCTCCCATTTAGCCTCTTTTTTGGGCATGCGAGTTCCTCTCATTTAATCCCTTGTTTTTTGGATTGGGGATTCCTCCCATATTGCCTTTGGATTTTGGGATTTGATTTCCAACCATGTTTCCTCTGATTTAATAAATCATTTATCATTAACAAATGCATTGGATGGAGATATAGGTCCCGCCATTCATATAATGAAATCCTACATTCATGGGTCACAAAAACTTTATCATATCATGAACCATAAAAATAGATGGGTTTTATAAAAATAAAATCATAACATAAGAAATGAAATGGGTATCATTAACATTTTATCACATAATGGAAAATAAAAAATAGATGGTTTTCAAAAAAATTTCATCAAATCATAACTCGTGAAAAGAAGTTCTTTTCAAAATCATATTACCCATGGAGAAGAAATGAATTTTAGAAACATATAACACATGGAAGACAACCAGGTTTCACATAGACCATGACATTAATCATAACCCATTAATAGAAAGGTTATGAATGAAATCATTAGATCATTTCCTAGAAGATTATTAGTAACATCAATGGATTTCATCTTAGATAGAAAATAATTTTGAAAAATCTTTCAAAAACATTTCTTATGTAAAATATCGTTTTTTCTAAGAAAAATGATTTTTAAAACATTAAACCATCTAAAAATAATTTTCAGGAAAATAGCAGGAAAATGTTAAAGGAATACTTGAAATAATTTGAAAAAAAATCTTGAATACTTACAAAATAATCATCAAAAAATTTAAAACTATTTTTCATTGAAAATACATTAAAAATTTATAAATAAATATTGATAATGTTTTAAAATAATTTCTTTCAAAATAATTTGAAAACATATAAGTAGGCATGAAAACATTTTGAAAATTATGTTCTTTAAAAAATGTTGATGTTTAATAGATAAATATTTAAACCATTTTAGAATCCATTTCCCTAAAAATTTATAAAATATGCATAAAAACGTTTTGAAAACAATTTTACATGAAAACATAAACAATAAGCATGAAAAAGTTTTTAAAACAATTTAATTTGAAAATCACATTTATAAAAAAAATTAAAAAATAGCCTTAAACATGAAAGGAAACCATCAAAGGATTGCTAACGGCTAAATTCATACATGTCATGCTAGGTAAAAAGAACATTCCTTGTATATAGTAAAAAGGATATAAAATTTCATAATTCATAAATATAAAGGGATATTCATTTGATGAAGTTGGTAAAAGAAGAAAGATTAAAAAATTTTAATGATCATAGGATATTAGTATCAAATTCATGGAAACACTTTTCTGAAAACATGGTTTTGTAGGAATGCAGATTTCTGATGGAAGAAAGGGTAAAGTCGAGCTTTCTTAAAACTATTATTAAATATATTTTCTACACAATAGTGTAATTAAAACTTCTAAAATATATAATGAATAAACATTCTAGATTAAATGTATTGAATTAATTTGGAGATCCAACATAATAATTCATCAATGGAAGAATAAACATAAATAATCTTGAAAAATGATGAGATTGTCTCAATAAACTCATATAACATGGTAACATGGGATCATACTCTCCTTGTAAGAATAGTAAATTACATGAAGCTTAAAAAATCATGACAATAATTATATTCATTAAAGAACATAAAAAATTGAAGTATATACACCTTGAAAAAGAGTTTAGGTGCATCATAAAACATGAGTCTCAAAGAAGAAAAATTGAGACAAAACATTTTACCGATTTGGTAACTTATGAAACATAAATCCCATGAATGAAATTTCATAAAACATATATGTTAATACCAATAAATATAGGTATAATATTAATAGAACACAACCATGTGTACTAATTACACCACATAAAAGGAAACAGTGACGAACATAGCATGTATCTCACAGGAATAAAAAATAAGATGAAATCCCCTTAACTTGTGTCTTAAGTCTCTTTGTACATGTACAAGATTCCTATGTAAAAAATATATTTTTATCATAAATATTTTATTGATTCATATTATTATATCTAATACCACATGTTGTTTTATTATAACCTTATATTACACTCTTATTAAACATCCTATGTTAAGGTTTTGCTTCATGTAATATTCTCTTTGTTTTTCATATGTGTCTTAATTTGTTATATTGTGGGTCCTTAAACATATATCATGATTCAATAATTTGAAAAATAAAATAAATATAAATTATATAAATTATGTTTGTACTATAATAATCAATAAAATATATAAGTATGAAATGTAATACACCATTCATGTTGATGGAAGGTCATACGTGTGCATGAATGCAATTTTCATTTAATTTCGTGTTAAGAGAAAGAAATTAAAATTAAAATATGTATATATATATATATAATTAATATAGTAGATTTAAAATATAATATATATCTTATATATTCCCTAAAATCGTCCTTAATATAATCTTTGTAGTGTATGAACAAATCATATCGCTTTGAGGGGGGGTAGTCCACACTTCTTTAGATGAAATTAAAGTATTTACATTAGATGGAAAGCATAAAGGGATGTTCTAAATAAAAATTAATGAAGTATAATGACATTAATAATAAAATATATATCATATATAAATATATTTTCCATCATAACGGGTACCATGATAGGTAGCAATGGAAAAATGAAAAATCATCATTTCATGAGGATGTAGTTCTCCATAAACAAAAACAGTATGTTTGTTACCCATTAGATTGATGTGTAATAAGTGTAGGTCTAAAAATATACATAAAAACAACATATTATATTTTTTATATTGTTTTCTTTATATAATCATTGAATAAAGAGTGTTTTAGGGTGTGGAGAAGGAAAATAAAACAATGGACTTGAGAGAAGACATTACCTCTAAATCAGGTAACTCATTTGGGCTTGTGCCAAAAGGATTCCTTGGACTACCTTCTACACCAGGGAAGGCTTATAGGAGGATGGGAGGATTTCTAGGAAGTTTATTAGGTTGATATTGGCCGAACATAATAGTTTTTATAGGAGTGAGGATGTGGGAGAGGTGGTTGCCTTTTATTGGGAAGGAAAATGACTCACTTGGAATTTTTTAAAACAAGTTAGGTATACACAATTTATTACATAAAAATAAAAAACAAATAATTATATAAGTTTAATTTACGGTTAATGGACATAAAATTGGGTTTGGACATGTTTTTAGGTCATTTGGGCCCTTAATATTAAGGTTTAGTCTCTAATTAATCTTAATTTGACCTTAATCACTGTGATTAATTTTAATCACTTTTACTAATCTTTTTTGAAATAAATTTTGTTGGTCATATTAGAATATAAATATTATACTTATTATAGTGGTTTATTTTATTTTTTTTTCTAAATTCAATTCTTATAAGAGGATTAATTATGATTTATTTTCATCCCATAAACATGATGAAATAATGATTTTTTAAAGATGGAAATTGTTCAAATGTTTGTTTGGGTATTATATTCAATTTCAAAGCTAAATTGATTATAATGAGATAAATTGAGTTAATATATGTATTATTGATCTAATTCTACTTTAAAAAAATTAAATATAATTTAACATTAATATCTACCTAAACAAAAAGGTATTTTTTAACAAAAATGCTATAGTTTTCACTATTCATCAAAAAATGAAGTTTCTACGAAAAATCATTAATATTGCCCTAGGATAATATCAGTGTTATAAATTCAGAAAGAATGTTTATTTTATAAAATTAAATATCTATATGTGTCTAAAATTATTTTTATTATTTTTCACAGAAGGATATTAAAAGTTGTTCATTCAATAAAATAGTATTTTAAAACATAAATGGACTTTACCAAATATCATATCATTCATTATTAATATTTTTTATTTATATAAATCAAATATAAAAATATTTGAAAATTATTTGTTACTATTAATATTAATAAAATAGAAAATTCACTGATCCAAAAATCATATCTTTCATTATAAATATTTTTTATTTATATTCAATTGGCTCGTATCCTCGTTACTAAGTTTTGAATATGTTCACAGATTCTTTGTGACCAAAATAATATTTCATTATATATTCAATTGGTTTTAATATTCATTTATAATTATTTATTAACATATGAATTCATATTATGTCATGTAAACCATATATTCTCATAAATCAGTTAATAATATTAAAAAACTCTAACTTATTATCAACATTTTATCTTATTATATTATATGTCATATTTTAATAATATATTTGTAATGACCCAACCTTAGTTACCTAGAGTCAGTTCATTGTTACATAACATTGTCATGATCACAAAAGACCAAGTCTCGAAAGACAGATTAGTTTAGTAGCCTTAGAATAACTAGATACCTTCATAATGTTTACATTACATCATAAAATGAAAACTACAAAAATATAGTCTCCATAGTCCACAATTTTATCCCTTCATATTATCCCTGAAGGTCATTTGTAAAATAATTCTTCACATCCTGGGAAAAATAAAACATTGAAAGGGGTGAGCTCAAATGCCCAGTAAGTATAACAATATAGCAGAAACATTCATAAATAAGCATAAACATTTAAGGCAATGTATAACTAAAACAAAAGCCTTATAAACATGAACTTCAGCATAATATGACAAAGATAAAATGAATTAATTCCATTTACTTATTCACATGGATATTCTACTAGTTGAATAATTACATGCAATATCAATAACCACTCTCATAATTATGGAATGCATAATGCCAGACTATCAAAACCACATAGCCAAGGCTTCATGAGAAGACTACAAAAAATATTTTGTCAAGGACTTGTTCCAAGACACTATTTTGTCTCATTAGACCTACGGATGCATCGAGGAGCTATAGCAGGCTCCACTCGTCACATACTAAGTCCAATGAATTCCTCATATGAAAAGTTTGAAACATAACATAAACATTCGTATTAAAACTAGCATACAAAATGTCAATACATTATCCACAAACCATGAATGGTATAAAAATAGCACATCCACATTCAAACATAACACATTCAATACAATATGGAAGATTGTATTGTAATATATTAACCTCAATAGAGAATAATTATGGATATTGACCTAGATGAAAAATATCTTCAAAACTGTTGGAGATAACTATCCCCCTTTTTTGAAATCATTCAAAATTATCACTATTTGTCGAGAATCCATTTAAAATAGGTTTTTGAACCAAAGTGTCCCATACCACTTTGAAACATTTAAAAGGAATTTTTATTTTAAGACTTTAATTTCCATATAAATAAATCCCTAAAACCATTTTTAAAACATGGACATTAATGAGAACGATTTAGAATAATAAATCGTTAAAACATTTTAAAATGATATTTTAGTTAGAGTTCCTAACCAAAATAGAGACACTTGAATAAAAATAATTGACGTAATAAAAACATTTTAATATCATGAGAATATAGGGATTCATGATATTCTATGTAAAAGTACATTATATACACCATATAAAAGTGATTTGGTGTATAAAAATAAAGGAGTCTCGATGGAATGTAAATTGAGATGAAATATCTCATAAAGGCCATATACGTAGGTTAAGGATAAGTTAACGACATAATTATGTGTGAAAAATATAAATACACTCAATAAGATTGGATATTCATCATAAAACAATAAAAGGACATTCACACATATTCTTGTAAAAACAACAGCAATGAATTGGATGTTTAACTCAACAAATCGAGATTGAGTAAAAATTACTCTTATCAAGTTCATACTGATGACTTGAGAATTTATCAATGGAGTGATTATGTGTATCAAAAGTATATCCACATAAAGGGGAGTGGAAATTATGACATAATAAAATGAATAGTGATTCCACACAAAATCATGGAGTAAAATATTCAATTAAGTATTCGTAAAGTCGAATGAGTGGAAATTGAAATTTCAATTTACCTTATAGATTCGTTAACATAAGAAACATACACCCATGAAAGAAGTATCATAAAATGATGAGGTAAATATCCATAAATTAAATTATATTACACAATGAATACATTCTTGGGCAGTACACACACCACATGCAATAAATAAGTGGTGAGCAATGGAAATCTCATGGAATTAAAAGTGAGATAAGAAACCCCTTACTTTTTACTTTTTCCTTGGTCGAGGGTAGGTTAACCTCATGTATAATGATTAAATAATTTTATTGAATTATACAAGATTAATATTCCTTAATATGATATCATATATGATCTTTTAACATTAATTTGTTAATAATATCGTAGTATTATCGTCGTTTCGGGCATTAATGGATTCGTTTTCCTTTATATTATTTGTTATGTGAGCCATATTTGTTATGGATGGGATGTATCTTATTGATATACAGAATTATATCATGTCTATAAACATTATTTTTAATCATCAAATGAAATTTATTCTTGAATGGATATAATGGGGAATGAATCTCATCGCGTTCATAGATACGGTAATCTGTACGTACGCACGAGCGACAATATCATTATTTTGATATTAAAATTGTCACGACCCGTCCTCAGGGCTCATGCCGTGACTACCCCAAGACCACCTTCCATAGGAAAGGGGCTGGCGACTAGCACCAAGGAGTAATTCCCGATAAAAAGGGAAGGCATTGCCTTTGTAAAGTTAACAAACACCACAGAGCAAGCAAGCAGTAGAAGTAAACACTAATTAAAAACTGATACAAAAGTAAGTGTGGAAAAGTATGTGGGCTAGTATACAAACCCAAATTGAAAGTAAAGTACATCTAGAATGGGGAAAACAACAACTGAAAAGTAAAGCCGTAGCATTGAGCCGTCCACTGGAAGTCCCACCTGAAGGGTGAGTAAAGATAGCCTCCACAGCTCATTGGGTCCAGCCTTCCGCTCCGAGTACGTCCCGCCCAGTGGTCCACCTCCAAGTACCAACCTGCTCCTCAAACCTCTACCATGATCAGCAATGTCCGTCATCTACAACCAACACATTGTATTGCGGGCATAGCCCGTGCAGGGGTGAGTATAAGCTACTTAGTAGGGACCTTGAGACCTCAGAAGGTCTCCCAGAATCCACAAAGGATAATCCACAAAGGAAAGATACAATCACGAAGTAACATCTGACACTTCTTAGGTATATGCCCATACATATACCAAGGTCATCAATTCTAGTTCGACTCCAACATCCGAGCCCAAGTTCGATCACATCCACACAGAAAATCACAACCCAATCCACAAAGGAAAGCATAGCGTAATCCACATAGGAAAGAAAGTTAAGATTCAGCTCACACAGTGATACTTATTCATATGACGATAGAGATGATTAGATATAGCCACTGATTCATCTAAGCCATCGGGTCCACAAATGATCGATAGGTACTAACCCCTGTAATGACCCACACAGGATCTAACCCACACAGGATCGATAGGTAACCAACCCCCGCAATGACCCACACAGGATCGGACCGACACAGGATCTATAGGCACTAGCCCACACAGGATCGATGAGCACTGACCCACACAGAATCTGACCCACACAGGATTTGTATCACTGATCCACATAGGATCGCTGAGTGTTGTAGTCATCGCTGTCGAATCCATGGTGGATTTCTGCACAGTCGTCGTCATCGTCGTCGCAGTCGCAGCCAGCTCTAGGGTTCCCGCACACAGCAAACTCGTTCAGGAGGGTCCGCCCCACGAGCCGAAGGGCTAATACATCAACTAACACATAGTCTGGAGTTGATGTATCTAAATGTTCTATATCGTCAATAGGAACTCAATGTCACAGACGGCGCATCAATCGGGCGCTCGGTCTGAGAGTTATTGCCTTTTTCGTCCCAGAGGCCCGATTGGTTTTTATGTCAAAACCAACCCAACTGTACTCCAACTGTGTTCAAACCTCAAGTGGAGTAATCCAAAAGGTCTGTCTCACTTAGAGGAATCTATCAAAGTTGACGGCACGTCAATCGGACGTCCGGAGATCAAGTTATGAGTGTTTCCGCTCCGAGGGCCCGGTTGGTTTCGTGTACGAACCAACCCGCCTGAACCCAAAGTACTCAGAAACCTTCAGTGTAAAATACCAAAACGACCGGATCGATCCAAGGATCGCTACGCAACAGATGGTGCGTCGATCGGAGGTCCGAAGCTCAAATTATGGGCAACGGACCGAAAGAGGTTCAGTATTAAGGGGTTCGGGCCCGGTCTGACCCGGCCAGATACCCAGAGGGTCGGCCCGAACCGGGTCGACCCGAACTGGGTCTGAGTCCGGACCGTTTGGGCACGGCCCGGCCCGGCCTGGGCGCAACCCGGCCCGGCGTGCAGGGCGCACTGGCGCTGGCCGGCTCGGCCGTTAAGGCCGAGCGAAGCGGGTAGGGGGCGCGCTGCCCCGACGTGGAGAAACTGCGGCCCCTTTATTGGGCCTCTCAGCTGGCCGGTCGAAGGTTTGTAACCCCTGGATTTTCCCTTGTCCTGCCGGCCCGCCTCGCCGGGCCGGCTGTTGCCGCCATGGGACCGGCAAGGCTAGTCCACCTGCTCTGACGCCGGCGGCCCGGTACCGGCCACCGGTTCCCCTGCTCCACCACGGCCCAGAACTGGCCGCCTCCTTGGATCGTCCTGCGCGACGGCGCCGCGCCCCTCCGCCACGGCCCTGCTCCGGTAGCGGTGCTTTAGTGGTCATCCGGTGTGGCATGACGGCGTCGCGTCTTTGGTTCATCTTCTACATTGTGGCGCAATGGCGCCGCGGATTAGTTTGTTTCCAACGGCGCGATACAACGGTGTCGCGCTTCTCCGCCTTTTAACAATTTCCGAGCGGTGCTTCGGCACTGAATTTCCTTGTTCATGCCGCATCAATATCAACAACCAAAAAGGGGAGGAGTGTCGGCCGTGTTCGTGCGGTCCGACCTCCACCCGTTTTTACGATAACAGGCAGTTCAATTTGAAAGGAAGAAAACGATGGAAGTATTCACGAAAAAAAACGCATAAAACCCTTACCTCAGCGTTGTCGTCGAACGAGAGTTCATCGCTGAATTAACCGTCGTAGAAGAAGGCGTCGTGGAAGAAGTGTTTCTGGAATCACGGTACACGGTGTCGCATAGTCGATCTCCGAGGATTTGGCATTCTTCATCAGAGATCAGTGCGTTCTTCGCATTCTTCTCGTTCTTTGCGTTCTTCGTCGAAGGAGAATACTTTTCTCCAAATCCTCTCCACGCAACAAGTTCCAACAGAAATAAAATAAGAGTTTTCTTATTTTATTAACTCACATGCCAACGTTTGAATTTCAAACGAAACGACACGAACAATTAATTCAATGAATTAATTGTAATGATTTAACCGCCCAAATTAATGAGGTGTTTCTTAACCAGAATAAACGTAAGAGTTGACTTTATTAAAAAGGGGGGGTGCGGGTGCGTTACGTAGAAGAATGAAACGGTGGGGCTCATGCGGGCCCCACCTCACAAATATCCTACCAAGTGGGTAGGATATTGTAGGTCCCACCTTATCCGCATAACTTAGTTTAAGCCTCTTTAAGTAAAAAAATAAAATAAAATGTCGCACCACTTTTATTTTATTCCTTAACTTAACCCCAAAAATTAAAAAAGACACCCGAGCAAATGCATCTCTTGAAAAGGTGTTTATAAGAAATTATCGGCGTTGTGATTCCATTGGTACCCTTGGAATTCGATTCTGAGCACCGGTTCAATAGTTAGAAATACTCGCTCGTTCGTTCACTGAACGTACCCGAGCTAAACTTCGGAAAATGATTCCGTGCACACCGGGCCTCAGAAGCAAGTGCCGTCAGAAACTGCGTTCTTGTAAAAAAATCCCAAGAAAATTAAGAAAAAATTTTCCTTTAATTTTTCGGGTCTTTACATCACTCCCACCTCAGGGCTTTACGCCCCCATAAAGATACATCAAAAACGAGGGAAACAAATGTGGGTACGGAGCACGCATCTAAGCCTCCCGCTCCCAAGTGCTCTCCTGGAGGTTCCCGTACTACAATCTGATGTGCAATCGAGGAATCGACTGTCCACATAGGACCCGCTTCTGTCAATCCTCGATCTCCACCGGGACGTCTACAAAAGTCTCCCCATCATCAACGTCCAGCTCCCCAGGGTCAATGATATGCGTCGGGTCGTGCACGTATGTCATCAGCTGAGATACGTGGAAGACGTCATGCACCCGGTGCAACTGAGGTGGTAGAGCCAGGCGATATGCCACCTCAATAATCCAGCTGAGGACCTGGAATGGTCCGATGAAGCGTGGAGGCAACTTTCCGCCTCGTTCAAATCTCCGTAATCCATGTCGAGGTGAGACCCGCAAGAAGACGTGGTCGCTATCCTCGAACTCCAGTGGCCTCCGCCTCCTGTCAGCATAAGACTTCTGCCAGATCTGACCTGTCCTCATCCACTCCTGGATGACTTGGACTGTCACGACCCGCCCTCGGGGCCCATGCCGTGACTACCCCAAGCCCACCTTCCATAAACCAGGGGCTGGAGACTAGCACCAAGGCGTAAATCCCAGTAAAATGGGAAGGCATTGCCTTTGAAAAGTAAACGAACACCACAGAGTAAGCAAGCGGAAAAGTATACACTAAGTAAAAACAGAGTACAACTGAAAGTGCGGAAAATTAAATGGGCCAGTATACAAACCCAAACTGAAAGTAAAGTACAACTCGAAAGGGAAAACAGCAACTGTAAAGTAAAAGCCGCTTCACCGAGCTGTCCACTGGAAATCCCACCTGAAGGGTGGGTACAGATAGCTCCACTGCTCCACGGGTCCCACCGTCCGCTCCGAGTACGTCCCGCCCAGTGGTCCACCTCCAAGTACCATCCTGCTCTGCAAGCCTCAACCACGATCAACGTTGTCCGTCGTCTGCAACCAATACAACGTAGTGCGGGCATAGCCCATGCAGGGGTGAGTATGAGACCCCCGAAGGTCTCCCAAAATCTACAAAGGATAAACCACAAAAGGAAGATACAAACACGAAGTAACAACCGACACTGCTTAGGTATATTCCCATACATATACCTAAGTCATCAATTCCAATATGCTCTAACCTCCGAGCCCAAGTACAACTCAGTCCACACAGGAAAGTATACGTATTCCACATAGGAAAGCAAAACGAAATCCACACAGGATAGCATAACACAATCCACACAGGAAAGAAACAGAATTCAGCTCACACAGGTATACTTCTTCGAAGGACGATAAATATGATCTCTGATCCATCTAAGTCATCGGACCCACGAAGGATCGATAGGTAACTAACCCCCACAAAGACCCACACAGGATCGGGCCCACACAGGACCTATAGGCGCTGGTTCACACAGGATCGTTGAGCGCAAAGACCCACATAGGATCGGACCCACACAGGATCGAGCCCACACAGGACCTGTAACACTGATCCACGTAGGATCGCTGAGTGTTGTAGTCGTCGTCGAATTCACACAAGATCTCTGTACTGTCGTTGTCGCAGTCACAGTAGCAGTAGCAGTTGCAGTAGCAGTCACAGTCGCAGCCAGCACTAGGGTTCTCGCACACGGCAAGCTCGTTCAGGAGGGTCCGCTCTATGAGCTGAGAGGCTGGTACATCAAATGTCACAAAGTCCAAAGTTTATGTATCCAAAATTTCCGTATTGTCAACAGGAACTCAACGCAATAGATGGCGCGTCGATCGAACGCCCGGTCTGAGAGTTATTGGCGTTTTTGTCCCAGGGCCCCGGTTGGTTTTTAAGGCAAAACCAACCCGACCGTACTCCCCCTACATCCAAACCTCGGGCGGAGTATGCCAAAAGATCCGTCTCACTAAGAGGAACACAACAAAGCTGACGACACGTCAATCGGACGTCCGTAGCTCAAGATATGAGTGTTTCCGCTCTGAAGGCCCGGTTGGTTTCGTGAACGAACCAACCCGGCCGACTCAAAATATTCCGAAACATTGAGTGCGATATACCGACTCGACCGTCCCGACCCGGGTCCGACCCAGCCCCGCCGGCGGCGCGGTCCGGCGCGGCGCGGTCCGGCGCAGCGCGGTCCGGCGCGGCGCGGCCTGGGCGCCGCTCGGGTGCCACGTGCGGGGGGCAGAGCCCCCGCTTCTTTTTCCAGGCGGCGCAGAAACCTCACACGCCCCATTTTAAGAACCGGACCCCCCTCACGTGGGGGCCTGCTTTGAGGAAAACGGGGGGCGCTGCCCCCCCTTGGTGTAACCGCGGCCCCCCCTTTATGGGGGGCCGGTTTGTGGCCAGCCGGGGGAATTAATTCCCCTGGCACTTCTCCCTTCCGTCCGGCTCAACATGGCCGGCCGGTTCTTCCTCAACGGACCGGCAAGGCCGGTCCCCCTTCCAGCTTCCGACACCGGCGGCCCGGCTAGCCGCCGGTCTTCCTGTTTCTCTGCGGCCCGGAACCGGCTGAGGTGTTCGTCGTCTGGCACGGTGCGACAACACCACGCCCCTCCGCCGTGGCCCCGCTCCGGCCGCGGCGCCTTCGGTTCCCTTCGACGCGGCGCGACGGCGTCGCGTTTATGATAAACTTCCGCGGCGCGGCGCGACGGCGCCGCGCAACTATAGCCGTTCGATTCCCACGTGGTGCGACGGCACCACGCCATCTCGTTCATCCACAAGAAAAATAATAATAATCAAGAACAAAAGAGGGGGGAATTCGGCCGTGTTTGTGCGGTCCGACCCCCCTCTCATTAGATGATAACCCTTAAATATTTATCCACCAGATTATCATGCTAGAACCAAGAACGAGATTAAATAATTAATCAACAACAAACCCCTACCACGGTTTCAAGTACGATGTTCGTCAACGACCCGCGGAAGACAACGTCGCGGAGGTCGGGCGTCGCGGTAAACGTTCGTCAATTCCTTTGACGAAGAGGTACGTCCGAAGAGGTACGTCATTCTTGAATCTTCGTAAGCCAACGAAGGAAGTCCGAGGAGGAAGCGGAGTTCCCTTTCGTTGACACGGAAGGCGTCGTCGATCTTTGGAAACAACCGGCTACAAAGAAGAGAGGAGCGACGTTCTTCGTCGGAGCTTGAGTGTTTTTCGTGCTCTTCGTCAGTGTTTGAAGAAGAAGAAGGAGCTCTCAAATCCTCTCAAGAGAAAAGGAAACCAACCCAACATAATAAAATAAGCTTTAGATTATTTTATTACACAACCTTCCTCTTAGAATTTCAAAGGTTTGAAATTCAAATTAACCCTCTTCAATTAATTAAGCCAAGTTTTCAAACATTAATTGAAATGGGTTAAAGGGGAGGTTTTGAGAGAAATTGAGGAGTTGGGGTTCGTGTGGGCCCCACCACACTTCATCCTCCCAAGGGAGGTTAAGTGGTTGTGGGTTCCACCCCTAACTCCCTTTGGGAGGTTTTTAAAAAAAACAACAAGTCAAAATAAAAAATGTATTCAACAAATTTTATTTAACTTATTCTAAAACCCAAAAACTAACTTTCAACCCGCAAAAAACGCAACCTTGGAAAAGGTCCCCTTAAGCGAATATCGGCGCTGCGAGTTCATCGGTGCCCTCGGAATTTGATTCCGGGCACCGGTTCAGAAGTTAGAAATTCCCGCTCGTTCGTTCACTGAACGTACCGGAGCCAAACTTCGGAAATTGATTCCGGGCACTTCGGGCCTCGGAATTAGGTGCCGTCAGAAACCGCGTTCTTGTAAAATTCCAAAGAAAATTAATAAAAAATTTCCATTGAATTTTATGGGTCTTTACATTACTCCCACCTCAGGGCTTTACGTCCCTGTAAAGATACATCAAAAACTAGGGAAGCAAATGAGGGTACTGAGCATGCATCTGAGCCTCCCGCTCCCAAGTGATCTACTGGAGGTTTCCGTGCTTCCATCTGATGCACACAAGAGGAATCGATCACCCACGTAGGACCCGCTCCTATCGATCCTCTATCTCCACCGGGACCTCCGTAAAAGTCGCCCCATCGTCAAAGTCAATCTCCCCATTGTCAATGATGTGCGTCAGGTCATGCACGTATCTCCTCAGCTGAGACACGTGGAAGACATCATGCACCCGGTGCAACTGAGGTGGTAGAGCCAGGCGATAAGCCACCTCGCCAATCCTGCTGAGGACTTGGAAGGGTCCGATGAAGCGTGGAGATAACTTGCCGCCTCGGCCAAATCTCCGAATACTACATCGAAGTGAGACCCACAAGAGGACGTGGTCGCCATCCTCGAAATCTAGTGGCCTCCGCCTCCTATCAGTGTATGACTTATGTCGGCTCTGAGCTATCCTCATCCGCTCCTGGATGACCTGGACCTTCTCTGTCGTGGCCTGGACCATCTCCGGTCCCACAAGTGCTGACTCCCCAGGGTCTTTCCAGCACAAAGGAGATCTACAAGGTCGGCCGTACAACGCCTCGTACGGTGCCATCCCAATGGTTGAGTGATAGCTGTTGTTGTACGCAAACTCCGCCAAGGGTAGGTGGTCCTCCCAACTGCGACCAAAGTCGAGGACACAAGCGCGAAGCATGTCCTCGAGAGTCTGGATGGTCCTCTCCGTCTGACCATCTATCTGAGGGGAAAGGCTGTGCTCAGACGTAGCTGTGTCCCGAACGCCTCCTGTAACCCCTTCAAAAGCCGGGAAGTAAAGCGAGCATCTCGATAGGAGACGATAGATGATGGCACGCCGTGGAGCCGCACAATCTCCTGAACGTAGAGACGTCCCAAGATCTCCACTGAGCCCTGCTCTCTGATGGGTAAGAAGTGTGCCGACTTGGTGAGTCGGTCAACAATCACCCAAATGGAGTCGTGACCTCTGGAGGTGTGTGGAAGTCCAGTCACGAAGTCCATAGATATCCCATCCCACTTCCACTTCGGGACCTCCAAGGGCTGTACCAAGCCTGCTGGTACCTGATGATCTACCTTCACCTGCTGGCGGGTGAGGCATCGAGAAACGAACTCTGCTACAGCCTTCTTCATGCCCGGCCACCAGTGCTGTCGTCTGAGATCCTGGTACATCTTCACCACTCCAGGATGTACCTCCAAAGGATAAGTGTGAAACTCTCTCAGCACCTCCCATCGCAAAGCGACTGGTACCAAGGTACGTCCTCCGAAAAGGATGTCATGCTCTGCTCCAAGGGAGAAACCATCAGGTGAATGTCCTGAGGATATCTGTGCAGGCCGTGTCTCACAGTCAGCGTCCTCACGATGTGCCTCTCTGACCCGCTGTAGTAGTGGAGAGGTGACTGTGAGAGACTGAAGGAAGGCTGCTCCATCTCTATCCACGAAAGATATCTGCAAAGAGGCTAGCTGCTCCGTCGCCTCCTCGTGTAGCTGAATGCCCGTCCTTCTGCTGAGGGCATCAGCTACTACGTTCCCCTTCCTAGGAGTATAGACTATCTCAAAGTCATAGTCCTGGAGGAACTCGAGCCATCGCAATTCCACTCCAGTCACGAAGTCCATAGATATCCCATCCCAATTCCACTCTGGGACCTCCAAGGGTTGTACCAAGCCTGCTGGTACCTGGTGCTCTGACTTCACCTACTGGAAGGTGAGTCGTCGAGAAAGGAATTCTCCCACAACCTTCTTCATACCCGGCTACCAGTGTTATCGTTTTAGATCCTGGTACATCTTCGCCACTCCAAGATTTACCGCTAAAGGGGAAGTGTGAAACTCTCTCAGAACCTCCTCCCACAAAGAAACCGGTACCATGGTACATCCTTTGAAAAGGACTTCATGCTCTCTTCCTAAGGAGAAACCATCAAGTTCCTGTCCTTAGGATATCTGCGCACACCGCGTATCACAGTCGGTGTCCCCACGTTGTGCCTCTCTGACCCACTGCAGTAGTGGTGGGGTGACTGTGAGAGACTGGAGGAAGGATGTTACATCTCTATCCACAAAGGATATCTGCAAAGCGGCAAGCTGCTCTATCGCCTCCCCAAGTAGCTGAATGCACGTCCTCTTGTTGAGAGCATCGACCACCACGTTCCCCTTCCCAAGAGTATAGACTATCTCAAAGTCATAGTCCTGGAGGAACTCGAGCCATCGCCGCTGTCTCAGGTTCAGGTTCTTCTGAGAGAAGTTGTACCTTAGACTCTGATGGTCAGAAAAGACTGTAAAGCGCTCACCCATCGGATAGTGTTGCCACATCTTCAGAGCGAAGACCACTGCTTCTAACTCCGGGTCATGATTAGCATAGTTCTGCTCATACGGCCTCAACTGGCGTGATCCATAGGCGATCACGGCCCGCACCTGCATCAGGAAACATTCGATTCCGGTACCTATTGCTTCGCAGTAAACCACGTACCCAACTCCCTCCTCCGAAAGCCTCAAGATAGGTGTGCTCGTCAATCTTTGTCTCAACTCCTAGAAGCTCTTCCGACATCTGTCTGACCACACAAAGGGTTTCCACTTCTTTATCAAAGATGAGAGTGGTGTTGCAACTCTGGAGAAGTCTAGCACAATTCTCCGGTAGTACCCAGCTAGTCCCAAGAAACTTTGTACCTCTATCATGCTCCTAGGTGGCTCCCAAGATAGAACTGCCTCGATCTTCGCAGGATCCACCGAAACTCCCGCCTCAAAGATGACATGTCCCAAGAAGTGGACCTCATGTATCCAGAACTGACACTTCGAGAGCTTTCCATAAATCTGGTGCTCTCGGAGTGTGTCAAGTGCAACCCACAGGTGGTAGGCGTCCTCCTCCTCAGTCGTCGAGTATATCAAAATGTCGTCGATGAAGACCATGACAAATCGATTGAGGTATGGCTGAATGATCCTTTTCCTGAGGCCCATGAACACTACGGGAGCATTGGTTACACCAAGGGGCATATCCAAGAACTCATAGTGGCCATACCGACATCTAACGGCCGTCTTCTGCACATCCTCGTCCCGAACTCTAAGCTGATGATAGCCTGACTTGAGGTCTATCTTTGAGAACCACCGTTCTCCCTTGAGCGGATTGAAGAGGTCATCAATCCTTGGTAGTGGATAATTGTTCCTCACTATCACCTGGTTCAGGTGACGATAGTCGACAAAAATTCGAAAGCTCCAGTCCGCCTTCTTGGCAAACAATATCAGGGAAGCCTGGGGTGAAACACTGGGTCGGATGAATCCCTTTCCCTGTAAGTTCTCCAAGTGTACTCGTAGCTCTCGAATCTTGGTGGGAGCCATCCGATATGCTGGAGTGGATATCGGGGTTGTCCTGGGGTATAGATCAAAATAAATTCTACCTCTATGCAAGGAGGTAGTCCGGGAACTTCGTTGGGGAAAACGTCCGCATAATGATCGACCACTGTAGGAAAACTAGGACTCTGCACGTCAGCTGCTCCTAGGATAGGGCTAGCCAACTGATTAGTGATGGGATGTCCTCTCCTCTGCGGGAGTCAATCCTGTGTTGCGAAGGCTCCCTTCTCACTGGTGAAGGTGAACTTGCTATCGTTGGTGCGTACACATCACACCTTGTGCCTAATACAATCAATCTGAGCATGGACTTTAGATAACCAATCCAAGCCCAAGATGACGTCGTAAGGCCTCGACGCCGCTATAAGAAGCTCCCAGCCGAAGCTCTCACCACCTAGAGTAAGCTCACACTGCCGGCACGAGTGCATAATCGTCGAGTCTTCTCCCGTTGGAGTCTCTAGCTGTAAGGATCTAGCCAATGGCTCTGTCGGAATCTTCGAGCTCCGAACAAGGGCAGCGGCTATGAAAGAATGACTCGCCCATGTGTCTATAATAACTGCAGCAAGGGTGGAATAGACACCTATTGTACCTCGAATCATCTCGGGCGTGCCGTGGTCATAGGCCTCCGTTGCCTGAAGCTGTGCATGTCTCTTCCCGCCAGCTCCCTTTGGTCGGGGTGGACCTCCTGGTGGTGGTGGTGGTAGAGCCTCAAGGCGTCACCCACCACCTACTGCTCGGCCAGCTCCTCTGAATCGTCCTCCTGCACCCTGCGGACCGCCAAAGTCGACCCTTTGCCTCTGCCTGGGTGGTCCCTCAACCGTCTGATGCTCCTCGGTACGGCGGGTCGGGCAGTCATGAGCCATGTGGCCCTACCCGCCGCATGCGTAGCACTGTCTGCCTCTCGAAAGACAGGCTCCGCGCTGTGTGCCCCGCACTGCTGATCCAGTATCCTGAGGTTGTCTGCCTGAGGGTATGGTCTACCTAGACCCATGAGTCATCCATCGACTGCCTGCTGCAGAAGACTCTGCTACGTGCGGCCCTGCTGTAGGTCTCGCTCATGATGAAGGCATAGAAAGGAAGCTCTCGATCAAAAGGGCTCGCTCTAGTACCCCTGCCTGAGTCGGAATGCTGAGGTAGATCAGCGATGCCCTGATCTCCTGCCTCAATCCCTGCTCGAAGGTCCGGGCCTGGAAGAATGTGTCTCGTACCATGTCTGTCGAGTAGTGCGAGAGATCGGTAAATCTCACCGAGTAATGGGCGACCGTCAAGCTGCCCTACCGTAGCTGTAGAAGCTACTGAATGTGCACCGCACGGAGGGTGGCTGGGACAAAATCCGAGCGAAAGAGGCTCTCAATGTCTGTCTAGAGGAGAGATCCATCGTCATGCACCTGGAGCATCAAGCTCCACCATCTTCCTGCTGCCACGTGTAGTAGACTCGTTTCGAGGATCACCATGAGGTCTGCTAGTGTCCTCACTAACTTGAAACCCCAACAACTACCTCCAGCCAATCCTCGCCTATCTGGGGGTCCATCTCCCCATGGAACCTGTGTAGTTGCTGGGGCTGAAACTCATGCAGTGCACTAAGGAGACGTGCATCATCAGCAGCTGGGGATGGTAACATCGGTGGCTCAGCGGGTAGAGGTACCGTCGGTGCCTCTACTGTCAACGGGCCATGTACCGAGGCCTCATTGCTTAGTGGGATGTCGTCACACACAACTCTCGGAACCCTAGCTGGCCACCATCATGGGGCCATCCTAAAAAGAAACAGGTGCGCCACGGTCAGAACAGTATACCTGGTGAGCTGACACAAAGTAATCACAAATAAAACATGAAACACTTATGCAATCAATGTTTTCGTACATTGAGTTGGAAATCAGAAGTCAGGGTCCTGGTGTACGGATACGTCGGCCGCTGCACCAACACTGGACTCCCTGGACTGATAACCACACTCAATACTCATAACACTATTTCTTCACATAGAAGAAATATCAGAGTCCTGAGTTCTGTGGTAGAACTGAACTCCTCTGATACAAATTTGTCACGACCCATCCTCGGGGCCCATGTTGTGACTACCCCAAGCCTGCCTTCCATTGGCCAAGGGCTGGTGACTAGCACCAAGGCGTAATTCCCGATAAAAAGGGAAGGCATTGCCTTTGTAAAGTCAACAAACACCACAGAGAAAGCAAGTAGTAGAAGTAAGCACTATGTAAAATCTGATACAAAAGTAAGTGCGGAAAAGTATGTAGGCCAGTATACAATCCCAAACTGAAAGTAAAGTACAACTTGAAAGGGAAAAACAGCAACTGAAAAGTAAAGCCACAGCATCGAGCCGTCCACTGGAAGTCCCACCTGAAGGGTGAGTACAGATAGCCTCCACAGCTCCGTGGGTCCAGCCGTCCGCTCCGAGTATGTCCTGCCCAGTGGTCCACCTCCAGGTACCGACCTGCTTCTCGTACCTCTACCACGATCAGCATTGTACGTCGTCTGCAACCAAGACAATGTAGTGCGGGCATAGCCCGTGCAAGGGTGAGTATAAGCAACTCAGTAGGGACCCCAAGTCCCCCGAAGGTCTCCCAGAATCCACAAAGGATAATTCACAAAGGAAAGATACAATCACGAAGTAACATCCGACACTGCTTAGGTATATGCCTTTATATATACCAAGGTCATCAATTCCCATTCGGCTCCAACATCTGAGCCCAAGTTCGATCACATCCACACAAGAAATCACAACCTGATCCACACAAGAAATAATAAAGTAATCTACATAGGAAAGGAAGTAAAGATTCAGATCACACAGTTATACTTCTTCGTATGATGATAGATCTGATCAGATATAGCCACTGATTCATCTAAGACGTCAGTCCCACAAAGGATCGATAGGTACTAACTCCCGCAATGACCCACATATGATCTGACCCACAACGGATCGATAGGTAACTAACCCCCACAATGACCCACACATGATCGGACCCACACAGGATCTGTAGGCGCTGGCCCACACAGGACCGCTGAGCGCTAACCCACACAGGATCTGACCCACACAGGATCGGTAGCACCGATCGACGTAAGATTGCTGAATGTTGTAGTCGCCGTCATCAAATCCACAGAGGATTTCTGCACAGTCTTCGTCGTCATCGTCAAAGTCACGGCCAGCTCTAGGGTTCCCACACACAGCAAGCTCATTCAGGAGGATCCGCTCCACGAGCCGAAGGTTTGATACATCAACTGACACATAGTCCAGAGTTGATGTATCTAAAAGCTCTGTATCTTCAACAGGAACTCAACGTCAGAGATGGCGCGTCAATCGGACGCCTGGTCTGAGAGTTATTGGCCTTTTCATCCCAGGGGCCTGGCTGGTTTTTAAGTAAAAACCAACCTGACCGTACTCCAACTACGTCCAAACCTCGAGCGGAGTAATACAGAAGGTCCATCTCACTTAGAGGAATCCATCAAAGTCAACGGTACATCAATCGAACGTCCGGAGTTCAAGTTATGAGTGTTTCTGCTCCGAGGGCCAGGTTGGTTTCGTGTACGAACCAACCAGGAAAAACCAAAAGTACTCTAAAACCTTGAGTGTAAAATACCAAAACGACCGTCTCGATCCAAGGATCGCTACGCAACAGATGATGCGTCGATCGGAGGTCTGCAGCTCAAATTATGGGAAACGGACCGAAAGAGGTTTGGTATTAGGAGGTCTGGGCCCTGTCCAACCAGGCACAATACCCCCAGGGTCGGCCCGAACCGGGTCGACCCGAACTGGGTCTGGGTCCAGCCCGTTTGGGTGCGGCCCGGCCCGATCGGCGCGGCCCGGCCCGGTGCGCTGGGTGCGTTGGCGCTGGCCGGGGCCAGGTGGCCGGCTTCGCCGTTACGGCCGAGCGAAGTAGGCGGGGGGCGCACTTCCCCCGCGTGGAGAAACTGATGCCCCTTTATGGGGCCACTCAGCTGGTCGGCTGGGGATTTGTAACCCCCGGCTTTTCCCTTGTCCTGCCGGCCCGCCCCCGCCGGCCGGCTGTTGCCGCCACGGGACCGGCAAGGCCGGTCCCCCTGCTCCGATGCCGGCGGCCCGGTACCGGCCGCCGGTTCCCCTGATCCGCCACAGCCAGGAACCGACCGCGGCCTTGGTTCGTCCGGTGCGGCGCGATGGCGCCGCGCCCCTCCACCGTGGCCCCGCTCCGGCCGCGGTGCTTTAGTGGTCCTCCGGCGCGGCATGACAGCACCGCGTCTTTGGTTCATATTCCAAGGCGCGGCACGACGACGCCGCGGATTAGTTTGTTTCCAATGGCGCGGTGCAATGGCGCCGCGCTTCTCCGCCCTTCCTTTAACAATTTTCTCGCGGTGCTTCGGAACCGCGTTGCCTTGCTCGTGTCGCATCAATATTAGCAACCAAAAAGGGGAGGAGTGTCGGCCGTGTTCGTGCGGTCCGACCTCCTACCGTTATTATGATAACAGGCGGTTCAATTTGAAAGGAAGAAAATGACGGAAGTATTCACAAAAATAAAAACGCATAAAACCCCTACCTCAGCTTTTTCGTCGAACGAGTGTTCGTCACGGAATTAACCATCATGGAAGAAGGCGTCGTGGAAGAAGCGTTGCTGGCGTCGCGGTACATGACGTCGCGTAGTCGATCTCTGAGGATTTGGCGTTTTTCGTCTAAGATCGGTGCGTTCTTCGCGTTCTTCGCATTCTTCGTCGAAGGAGATGACTTTTCTCCAAATCCTCTCCACACAACAAGTTCCAACAGAAATAAAATAAGAATTTTCTTTTTTTATTAACGCATATGCCAACATTTGAATTTCAAAAGAAATGAAACGAACAATTAATTCAATGAATTAATTGTAATGATTTAACCACCCAAATTAATGAGGCGTTTCTTAACAAGAATAAACACATGAGTTGACTTTATTAAAAAGGGGGGGTGCAGGTGCGTTACTTAGAAGAATGAAACGGTGGGGCTTGTGCAGGCTCCACCTCAAAAATATCCTACCAAGTGGGTTGGATATTGTGGGTCCAACCATATCTTCTTTACTTAGGTTAAGACGCTTTAAGTAAAAAAATAAAATAAAATGTCGCACCCTTTTATTTTATTCCTTAACTTAACCCCAAAAATTAAAAACCACACCCGAGCAAACGCAACTCCGGAAAAGGTGTTTCTAAGCAATTACCGGCGCTGCGATTCCATTGGTACCCTCAGAATTCGATTCCGAGCACTGGTTAAAAAGTTAGAAAAACCCGCTCGTTCATTCACTGAACGTATCCAAGATAAACTTCGGAAAATGATTTCGGGCACACCGGGACTCGGAATCCGGTGTCGTCAGAAACTACGTTCTTGTAAAAAAAATTCCCAAGAAAATTAAGAAAAAAATTTCCTTGAATTTTTCGGGTCTTTAAAAAAATAATATATAATTGGATGGTATATCATATATATATAATAATTATCATGTCATATTCATTATTTACATGAATTACACATCATTATTATAACCATCCAAATAATAATATATTGAATACCAATTACACCACGACGTGGAGACGGTAGGCCGTACGTACGCACGTATGGTGACATGTCATTCAAAGGATGGATAGAATAATGAATATGGTTGTACCATATTTATAATAACATCACAGTATATATAATATACTAGAGTTATTATTTTTGAATGGGAATAACAATGAAAGAAGAAGTTGAAGAAGAAAGGAACTTGAAAGAGGGTGGTAAAAACATTACCTCTTCTTCGGGTTCTTTCTTTTGATTTGAACAAAAGTGCTCCTTAAGATGGCTTTCTGACTAAAGGAAGGCCTCTAGGTTAAAGTGAGGGAAGTTGAGAGAGTATTTAGGCAAGGTTTGGCCGAGCCAAAAGGCTTTGAGTGTGTGAATTAGTTATAAGGGGGAGTGCCCTTTTATAATAGGGGTGTGGGCACCTTTTGAAAAGCTAGAAATATTATTTTATAATAAATTCATATTTGGTTTATAATGTCTCCAAAGTGGATTATTTAAAGGGTAAGGTGGAGATGGGTCTAAATCATTTCCACCAACAGATTGTAGACAGGTTTGGGTCATTATATTAACCTTATCTTTTAGTTTTAAGTCTTAGTTAATTAGTTTGACATTTACCATGTCACTTTGTATTTTTATATTATATAGTTAATAAAGATACTATTGTAAAGACCTGTAAAAATCAAGGAAATTTTTTTCTTAATTTTCTTTGGGATTTTACAAGAATGCAGTTACTGACGGCACTTGATTCTGAGGCCCGGTGTGCCTGGAATTCCTATCCGAAGTTTAGCTCAGGTACGTTCAATGAACGAACGAGCGGGAATTTCTAACATTTGAACCGTTGCTCGGAATCGAATTCCAAGGGCACCTATGGAACCGTAGCGCCGATAATTTCTTAGGAATGCCATTTCCAGAGTTTTTTTACACGAGAGAAGTTGTTAATTTATGTGGAAGGTAAAAAAAATAAAAATTATGCAACAATTTTTATTTTTACTTTATGTGGATTAATCTTTGGGTGGAAGTTTGGAAAAACCACCAAACATCCATTTGTAGGTTATGAAGGTGGTGGGTCCCACACAAACCCTACCCCTTCACCTTCCCTAACCTTCCATAAACCTTCATAAATTATGACAACTTGCGTAATTTAATTTTGTGGTTTAATTCAAACTTTTAAATTTCAAAACTTATGTTGTGTTAATAAAATAAGTAAGCATCTTATTTTATTTTTGGTTGGAGTCTTGTTTCCTTGAGAGCTTTGGTAGAAAAAAAAAGCTAATGGTGTCTTGAGTTTCTTCATCCTCTACGTCGAAGAACACGAAGAACGCAAAGAACGCGAAGAATGCCGGATTCCTCGGAGATTGACGTCTCCTTCTGCGACATCTCCTTCCACAACGCCTCTTCCTGCGACGGATATTCCTTGATGAATCCTCATTCGACGAACCTCGGTTCAAGCTACGCTCAAGGTAGGGGTTTATTTATTTATTTTGTTCGTGATTACTACCTTGTCGTTCTTCATGAAATGTGACCAATTGCTATCAAATAACGAGAGGGGGCCGGACCGCACAAACACGGCTGACCCTCCTCCCTTATCCATGATATTGTTTCTAATGTGGATTAGAATGGAATGGAGTGGTTCCGTCGCACCACAAGGAATCGTGCGGCAAAGAATGTGTGGCGCCGTCGTGCCGCGCCGTGAAATCGAACAAGGAAGTGACGTCGTCGAGCCGTGTCGGAGAAACCTGAAGACACCGTGGCCGGAGCGGGGCCGCGGTGGAGGGGCGCGGCGCCGTCACGCCGTGCCGGACGAATCAAGGTCACGGCAGGTTCTGGGCCGCGGTGGAGCATGGGAACCGGCGGCCAGAAACGGGCCGCCGGTGTCGGAGTAGGGAGGGGACCGGCCGTCGCCGGTCCCATGGTGGCAGAAATCAGCCAGCCGGGGCAGGCCGGCCAGAAAAGGGGAAATCCGGGGGTTCATACCCCCGGCCGGCCAGTTGAGCGGCCCCTGTTAAGGGGGGCCGCGGTTACAAACCAGGGGGCAGTCGCCCCCCTCCTTAACGGCTCGGCCGTTTGGCTGAGCGCCTGGCCAGTGCGCCCAGCACGCCGCGCCCAGGCCGGGTCGGTCCGCCAGGCCGGGCCGCGACCAAGAGGGCCAGACCCGGACCCTGTTCCGGTTGACCCGGTTCAGGTCGACCCCGGGGGTATCGGGCCGGGTCGGACCGGGACCGAACCCCTTAATATCAAATCTCTTCCGGTCGGACGCCCATAACATGTGCTTTGGGCCTTCGATCGACGCACCATCAGTTGTGATGCGTTCTTTGGATCGAGACGGTCTTTTAGGTATATCGCACTCAAGGTTTCGGAATACTTTGAGTTTGGCCGAGTTGGTTCATACATGAAACCAACCGGGCCCTCGGAGCGGAAACGCTCATATCTTGAGCTCCGGACGTCCGATTGATGTGCCGTCGACTTTGTTGGATTCCTCATAGTGAGACGGATCATTTGGCTTACTCTTCCCGAGGTTTGGATGCAGGTGGAGTACGATCAGGTTGGTTTTGACTTAAAATCCAACCGGGCCCCTAGGATGAAAAAGCCAATATCAATCAGACCGGGCGTCCGATTTACGCGCCGTCTGCGATATTGAGTTCCTATTGACGATATGAAACTTTTGGATACATCAACTCTGGACTGTGTGTCAGTTGATGTATCAGTCTCTCGACTCGTGGAGCGGACTCTCCCGAACCAGCTTGTTGTGTGTGGGAACCCTAGAGCTGGCTGCGTTGCAACTGCGACGACGACGATTGTGCAGAGATCCTCAGTGGATTCAATGACGATGACTACAGCACTCAACGATCCTATGTGGATCACTGCTACAAATCCTGTGTGGGTCCGATCCTATGTGGGTTAGCACTCAGCGGTTCTGTGTGAGCCAGCGCCTTCATATCCTGTTTGGGTCCGATCCTGTGTAGGTCTTTGTGGGGGTTAGTTACTTATCGATCCATTGTGGGTCAGATCCTAGCTGGTTCATTGCGGGGGATAGTACCTATCGATCCTTTGTGGGTCCGACGGCTTATATTAATCAGTGGCAATATCTGATCATCTCTATCATCTTTTGAAAAAGTATACCTGTGTGAGCTGAATCCTATTTTGCTTTCCTATGTGTATTGTTTTGTGCCATCCTGTGTGGATTTACGTTCTACTTTCTTATGTGGATTTTTTTGTGCTATCCTATGTGGATTTACGTTTTTCTTTCCTGTGTGGAATGGGTTGTACTTGGGCTCGGATGTTGGAGCCGAACGTGAATTGATGACTTAGGTATATGTATGGGCATATACCTAAGCAGTGTCGGAAGATACTTCGTGATTTTATCTTTCCTTTGTGGTATATCCTTTGTGGATTTTGGGAGACCATTGGGGGTCTCAGGGTCCCTACTAAGTATCTTATACTCACCCCTGCACGGGCTATGCCCACACTACATTGTGTTGGTTACAGATGACGGACAACGTTGATCGTGGTTGAGGCTTGCGGAGCAGGACGGTACCTAGAGGTGGACCACTGGGCGGGACGTACTCGGAGCGGACGGCTGGACCCGAGGAGCTATGGAGGCTATCTGTACTCACCCTTTAGGTGGGACTTCCAGTGGACGGCTCGACGCTACGGCTTTACTTTTCAGTTTCTGTTTTTCCCCTTTGCAGTTGTACTTACTTTCATTTTGGGTTTGTAGACTGGCCCACTTACTTTTTCGCACTTACTGTTGTACTCAGTTTTTACTTAGTGTTTACTTCTACTGCTTGCTTGCTCTATGGTGTTTGATTACTTTACAATGGCAATGCCTTCCCTTTTTACCAGGATTTATGCCTTGGTGCTAGTCTCCAGCCCCTTGTCTATGGAAGGCGGGCTTGGGGTAGTACAGCATGGGCCCCGAGGATGGGTCGTGACAAATTGCTATCAGAGAAGTTCGGTTCTACCACTAAACTCAGGACTCTGATCTTTTTCTATGTGAAGTAATAGTGTTATGCATATTGAGTGTGGTTATCAGTTACGGGATTCTAGTGTTGGTGCGGCGACCAACGTATCCATACACTAGGGCCATGACTTCTGATTTCCGACTTAATGCACGAAAACATTGATTGCATGTGTGTTTCAAGTTTTCTTTGTGATTACCTTGTGTCAGCTCACTAGGTATACTGTTCTCACTATGGCACACCTATTTCTTTTTCAGGATGGACCCACGATGGCGTCCAGCTAGGGTTCCATGAGTTGAGCGTGACGACATCCCACCGAGCGACGAGGCCTCGGTGCAGGGCCCTTTGATAGCTGAGGCACCGGCTGTACCTTTACCCACCGAGCCACCAATGCTTCCAGCCCTAGACGCTAACGATGCACGTCTTAGTGCACTGCATGTGTTCCATTTCCAGCGTCTTCCCAGGTTCCATGGGGAGATGGACCCCCAGGCAGTCGAGGACTGGCTGGAGGTAGTGGTACGAGTTTTCCAGTTAGTGAGGACACCAGCAGACCTCATGGTGATCCTCGCAGCGAGCCTACTGCACGCGGCAGTGGGCCGATGGTGGAGCTTGATGCTCCAGGTGCACGATGAAGCATATCTTCTATGGATAGACTTTGAGAGCCTCTTCTGATCAGATTTCATCCCAGCCACCCTTCGTGCGGTGCACATCCACAAGCTTCTTCAGCTGCGGCAGGGCAGCTTGACGGTCGCCCAGTACTCGGCGAGATTTACCGATCTATCACGCTACTTGATAGAAATGGTACATAACCCATTCTTCCAGGACCAGACCTCTGATGAGGGGTTGAGACATGAGATTAGGGCATTGCTGATCTCCCTCAGCATTTCGACCCAGAAAGGAGTACTGGAGCGATCCCTTTTGATCGAGAGCTTTCTTGCTGAGTCTACACCAGCGTCGAGACCCACCGTAGGGCGGTATGTAGCAGAGTCTTCTGCAGCAGGTAGTCGACGGATGACTCATGGGTCCAAGAAGACCAAAACCTCAGGCAGACAACCTCAGGACACTGGCTCAGCAGTGCGGGGCACACAGCACAGAGCCAGTCTTTCAAGAGGTAGGCAGTGCTAATCATGCGGTGGGCAGGGCCACATGGCTCATGACTGCCCGACCCACCGTGCCGAGGAGCAGCAGACGGTTGAGGGGCCACCCAGGCAGAGGTAGAGGGTCAAATGTGGCGGTCCACAGGGATCAGACAGATGAGGAAGAGGAGCTGGCCGAGCAGCAGGTGGTGGCCGACACTTTGAGGCACTACCACCACCACCACCACCACCATGAGGTCCACCCCGGCCACAGGGAGCTGTCGGGCAGAGACAGGCATAGCTCCAGGCAGCATATGCCTACGACCACGGTGTGCCTGAGATGATTCGAGGTAATATCTGTGTCTTTTCCACCCTTTTTGCAGTTCTTATAGACATAGGAGTGAGTCACTCTTTCATAGCCGTTGCCCTTGTTCGGAGATCGGAGATTCTGACAGAGCCATTGGCTTGATCCTTACGGCTAGAGACTCCTACGGGAGCAGACTCGACGATTATGGACTGCTGCCGGCAGTGTGAGCTTACTATAGGCTGTGAGATCTTCGGATGGGATCTTCTTGTAGTAGCATCAAGGTCTTACGACGTCATCTTGGGCATGGATTGGTTATCTACAGTCCATGCTCAGATTGACTGTATTAGGCGCAAGGTGCGATGTGTACGCACCGACGGCAGCAGGTTCACCTTCACTGGTGAGAAGGGAGCCTTTGCAGTACAGGATGGACTCTCGTAGAGGAGAGGACAGCCCATAACTCATCAGTTGGCTAGCCTCATCCTAGGAGCAGTTGACGTGCAGAGACCTAGTTTTCCTATAGTGGTGGATCCGTATGCGGACGTCCTTCCAGACGACGTTCCAGGATTACCTCCTCACAGAGAGGTAGAATTTTATATTGATATTTACCCCAGGACAGCCCTAATATCCACTCCAGCGTATCGGATGGCCCCTATTGAGCATCGAGAGCTACATGTACAGTTAGAGGACTTACAGGGCAAGGGATTCATCTTCCCCAGTGTTTCACCCTGGGATTCCCCGATTTTGTTTCCAAGAAGGCGGACGGGAGCTTGCGACATTGTGTCGACTATTGTCGCCTGAACCAGGTGACAATAAAAAAAAGTATCCGCTACCGAGGATTGATGACCTCTTCAATCTTCTCAAGGGAGCACGATGGTTCTCAAAGATAGACCTCAGGTCAGGCTATCATCAGCTCAGAGTTTGGGACGAGGACGTGTAGAAGACGACCTTCAGGTGTCGGTATGGCCGCTATGAGTTCTTGGTTATGCCATTCAGCATAACCAATGCTCCAGCAGTGTTCATGGACCTCATTAATAGGATCATTCAGCCATACCTCGATCGATTTTTCGTGGTCTTCATCGACGACATTTTGATTTACTCGACCACTGAGGAGGAGCACGCCTACCACTTGCAGGTTGTGTTAGACACACTCTGAGAGCACCAGCTTCATGGTAAGCTCTCCAAGTGCCAGTTCTTGATACGTGAGGTCAACTTCTTGGGACACATCATCTCTGAGGCTGGATTTGCAGTGGATCCTGCAATGATCGAGGTAGTGCTAGCTTGGGATCCACCCAGGAGCGTGACAGAGGTGCAGAGTTTCTTGGGACTAGCTGGATACTATCGGAGATTTGTGCCAGACTTCTCCAGAGTCGCGGAACCACTCTATTCTTCGACGAAGAAGGGGAAACCCTTTGTGTGGTCAGACAGATGTCAGCAGAGCTTCCAGGAGCTGAGACAGAGATTGACCAGTGCCCCTATCATGAGGTTCCCTGAGAAGGGAGTAGGGTACATAGTCTATTGCGATGCATCAGGGACGGGACTCGGATGTGTCCTGATGGAGGAGTAGGTGATGATCACCTATAGATCACGTCAGTTGAGTCTGCATGAGCAGAACTACACTACCCATGACCTGGAGTTAGCAGCATTGGTCTTCGCTCTGAACAACATGGAGACACTATTTGATGGGCGAGCGCTTTATAGTCTTTTTTGACCATCAGATTCTCAGATACATCTTCTCTTAGAAGGACCTGAACCTGAGACAGCGGCGATGGATCGAGTTCCTCCAGGACTATGACTTTGAGATATTCTATACTCCTGGGAAGGGGAACGTAGTAGCAGATGCACTCAGCAGGAGGACGGGAATTCTTCTACATGAGGAGGCGACAGAGTAGCTAGCCTCTTTGCAGATATCCTTCGTGGATAGAGATGGAGAAGCCTTCCTTCAGTCTCTCACAGTCACCCCTCCACTACTGCAGCGGGTCAGAGAGGCACAGCGTGTAGATGCTGATTGTGAGATGCGGCATGCACAGATATCCTCAGGATAGGCACCTAATGGTTTCTCCTTTGGATCAGAGCACGACATCCTTTTCAGAGGACGGACCTTGGTACCAGTTGCATTACGGGAGGAGGTGCTGAGAGAGTTTCACACTTCTCCCTTGGCGGTACATCCCAGAGTGGCGAAGATATACCAGGACCTCAGACGACATCACTGGTGGCCAGGCATGAAGAAGGCTGTGGCGGAGTTTGTTTCTTGATGCCTCACCTGCCAGCAGGTGAAGGCAGAGCACCAGGTACCAGCAAGCGTGGTACAACCCTTGGAGGTCCCGGAGTGGAAGTGGGATGAGATATATATGGACTTTGTCACTGTAATTCCACGCACATCCAGAGGTCACGACTACATTTGGGTGATTTTCAACCGGCTCACCATGTCGGCACACTTCTTACCCATCAGAGAACAGGGCTCAGTGGAGATCTTGGGGCGTCTCTACGTTCAGGATATTGTGCAGCTTCACGGTGTGCCATCATCTATTGTCTCTGATCGAGATACTCGCTTTACTTCCTGCCTTTGGAAGGGGTTGCACGAGGTGTTTGGGATGCAGCTACATCTGAGCACAGCCTTTCACCCTCAGATGGATGGTCAGACAGAGAGGACCATTCAGACTCTCGAGGACATGCTCCGCGCATGTGTCCTCGACTTTGGTCGCAGCTGGGAGGACAACCTACCCTTGGTGGAGTTTACGTACAACAACAGCTACCACTCCACCATCAGGATGGCACCATACGAGGAGTTGTACGGCAGACCCTGGAGATCTCCTTTGTGCTAGACAGACCCTGGGGAGTCAGCACTTGTGGGACCGGAGATGGTCCTGGCCACAACAGAGAATGTCCAAGTCATCCAGGAGCGGATGAGGATAGCTCAGATCCGGCAAAAGTCTTATGCTGACAGGAGGCGGAGGCCACTAGAGTTCGAAGATGGCGACCACGTCTTCTTGCATGTCTCACCTTGACGTGGATTACGGAGATTTGGCCGAGGCGGAAAGTTGTCTCCGTGCTTCATCCGACCGTTCCAGGTCCTCATCAGGATTGGCGAGGTAGCTTATCGCCTGGCTCTACCAGCTTAGTTGCACTGGGTGCACGACGTCTTCCACGTATCTCAGCTAAGGAGATACGTGCACGACCCGACACATATCATTGATCATGGGGAGCTGGACGTTGATGATGGGGAGAGTTTTGAAGAGGCCCTAGTGGAGATCGAGGATCGACAAGATCGGGTCCTACGTGGATGGTCGATTCCTCTAGTGCGCATCAGGTGGCAGCACGAGAACCTCTAGGAGAGCACTTGGGAGCGGGAGGCTCAGATGCATGCTCAGTACCCACTTTTGTTTCCCTAGTTTCGATGTATCTTTACTGGGACGTAAAGCCCTGAGGTGGTAGTAATGTAAAGACCAGTAAAATTCAAGGAAAATTTTTTCTTAATTTTCTTTGGGATTTTACAAGAACGCAGTTTCTGACGGCACTTGATTCCGAGGCTCGGTGTGCCCGGAATTCCTATCCGAAGTTTATCTCGGGTACGTTCAGTGAACGAACGGGCGGGAATTTCTAACTTTTGAACCGGTGCTCGAAATCGAATTCAGAGGGCACCGATGGAACTGTAGTGCTGTTAATTTCTTAGGAATGCCATTTCCGGAGTTGCATTTACATGAGAGAAGTTGTTAATTTATGTGGAAGGTAAAAAAATAAAAATTATGCAACAATTTTTATTTTAACTTTAAGTGGATTAAGCATTGGGTGGAAGTTGGGAAAAACCTCCCAATTTCCATTTGCAGGTTATGAAGGTGGTGGGGCCCACACGAACCCTACCCCTTAACCTTCCCTAACCTTCCATAACATTTCATAAATTATGACAACTTGTGTAATTTAAATTTGTGGTATAATTCAAACTTTTGAACTTCAAACCTTATGTTGTGTTAATAAAATAAGTAAGTGTATTATTTTATTTTTGGTTGGAGTCTTGTTGCCTTGAGAGCTTTCGGAGAAAAAAAAGCTAAGGGAGTCTTGAGTTTCTTTATCCTCTTCGTCGAAGAACACGAATAATGCGAAGAACACGAAGAACGCGAAGAACACCGGATTCCTCGGAGGTCGACGTCTCCTTCCGCGACGTCTCCTTCCATGACGCCTCTTCCCGCGACGGATATTCCGCGACGAATCCTCGTTCATCGAACCTCCGTTCAAGCTATGCTCAAGGTAGGGGTTTATTTATTTATTTTGTTTGTGATTACTACTTTTTCGTTTTTCATGAAATGTGACCAATTGATATCAAATAACGAGAGGGGTCCGGACCGCACAAACACGGCCGACCCTCCTCCCTTATCCATGATATTGTTTCTAATGTGGATTGGAATGGAATGGCGTGGTGCCGTTGCACCACGTGGAATCGTGCGGCAAAGAATGCACGGTGCCGTCGCGCCATGCCGCGAAATCGAACAAGGACGCGACTCCATCGCGCCACGTTGGAGAAACCCGAAGACACCGCGTCCGGAGCGGGGCCGCGGAGGAGGGGCGCGGCACCGTCGCGCCGCGCCGGACGAATCAAGGCCGCAGCCGGTTCTGGGCCGCGGCGGAGCATGGGAACCGGTGGCCGGAAACGGGCCGCCGCTGTCGGAGCAAGGAGGGTACCGGCCGTCGCCGGTCTTGTAGTGGCAGAAAACGGCCGGTCGGGGCAGGCCGGCCGGACAAGGGGAAAGATTCGGGTTCAAACCCCAGGCCGGCCAACTGAGCGGCCCCCATTAAGGTGGGTCGCGGTTAAAAACCAGGGGGCAGCCGCCCCATTCTCAATGGCTCAGCAGTTTGGCCGGGTGCCTGGCTAGCGCGCCCAGCGCGCCGCTCCCATGCCGGGCCGGCTGCCTGGCCGGTCCGCCAGGCCGGGCCGTGCCCAGGCTGGGCCGGGACGCGCCGGCCAGGCCTGGCCGTGCCAGCCGGTCCGGGCCGCGCCAAAGCAGGCCAGAACCGGACCCGGTTCAGGATGACCCAGTTTGGGTCGACCCGGTTCGGGTCGACCCCGGGGGTATCGGGTCGGGTCGGACCGGGCCCGAACGCCTTAATACCGAATCTCTTCCGGTCGGATGCCCATAAAATGTGCTACGTGCCTCCGATCGACGCACCGTCAGTTGCGATGCGATCCTTGGATCGAGACTCTCATTTCGGTATATCGCATTCAAGGTTTTAGAATAATTTGATTTCGGCCGAGTTGGTTCATACACGAAACCAACCGGGTCCTTGAAGCGGAAACGGTCTTATCTTGAGCTTCGGACGTCCGATTGACGTGCCGTCGACTTTTTTGGATTCCTCTTAGTGAGACGGATCTTTTTGCTTACTCTGCCCAAGGATTGGACGTAGGTGGAGTACGGTCGGGTTGGTTATGATTTAAAAACCAACCGGGCCCCTGGGACGAAAAAGCCAATATCTCTCAGACCGGGCGTCCGATTGACGCGCCGTCTGCGACGTTGAGTTCCTATTGACGATACAGAACTTCTGGATACATAAACTCTAGACTATGTGTCAGTTGATGTATCAGCCTCTCGGCTCGTGGAGCGGACTCTCCCGAACGAGCTTGCTGTGTGAGGGAACCCTAGAGCTGGCTGCGTTGCGACTGCGACGACGATGACTGTGCAGAGATCCTCAGTGGATTCGAGGGCGACGACTACAGCACTCAGCGATCCTAAGTGGATCAGTGCTACCGATCCTGTGTGGGTCAGCGCTCAGCGGTTCTGTGTGAGACAGCGCCTTCAGATCCTATGTGGGTCTGATCTTGTGTGGGTCTTTGCGGGGGTTAGTTACCTATCAATCCTTTGTGGGTCAGATCCTATGTGGGTCATTGCAGGGGTTAGTACCTATCGATCCTTTGTGGGTCTGATGGCTTAGATTAATCAATGGAAATATCCAATCATCTCTATCGTCTTTTGAAGAAGTATACCTGTGTGAGCTGAATCCTGTTTTTCTTTCCTATGTGGATTGTGTTGTGCCATCCTGTGTGGATTTAAGTTCTAATTTCCTATGTGGATTGTGTTGTGCTATCTTGTGTGGATTTACGTTTTGCTTTCCTGTGTGGACTGGGTTGTACTTGGGCTCGGATGTTGGAGTCGAACGTGAATTGATGACTTAGGTATATGTATGGGCATATACCTAAGTAGTGTCGGATGTTACTTCTTGATTGTATCTTTCCTTTGTGGATTATCCTTTGTGGATTTTGGGAGACCTTCGGGGGTCTCGGGATCCCTACTGAGTAGCCTATACTCACCCTGCACAAGCTATGCCTGCACTACGTTGTGTTGGTTGCAGACAACGGATAGTGTTGATCGTGGTTGAGTCTTGTGGAGCAGGACGGTACCTGGAGGTGGACCACTGGGCGGGATGTACTCGGATCGGACGGCTGGACCCGAGGAGTTGTGAAGGCTATCTGTACTCACCCTTTAGGTGGGACTTCCAGTGGACGGCTCGACGCTGCGGCTTTACTTTTCAATTGCTATTTTTCCCCTTTCCAGTTGTACTTACTTTCTGTTTGGGTTTGTATGCTGGCCCACTTATTTTCCGCACTTACTGTTGTACTCAGTTTTTACTTAGTATTTACTACTACTGCATGCTTTCTATGTGGTGTTTGTTTACTCTAAAAAGGCAATTCCTTCCCTTTTTACCGGGATTTACGCCTTGGTGCTAGTCGCCAGCCCCTGGCCTATGGAAGGCGGGATTGGGGTGGTCACGACACGGTCCCCGAGGACGGGTCGTGACAACTATATACATCCAAGCGACCCCCAAGAGGTCCATTAATGATACAAATATCATGAGATAAGTCTTTTGGATGAACCTTATATTTTTAGGAATATAATATAAATTAATAATATAATATTTGTTTTACAAACTCATTTATGTCTATTTTGACACTATTTAATAATTTATTTTTTTAAAGTCTTAAAAACATTATAAATTCAAAAAAAATAAATTTAATAAATAATAACATGTCATGTTAAATAAAAAATTTTTTGGATGACATCAAAACATTCAAATTATATTTATTTTAAAATTTATAATACTAATTATTTGATTCTATCATTAATAATAAAAATACTGCATCATTAATGTGTCATAAATATATTTAATTATTAAATGTCGAAAAATTATAAAAAAATACCATTATGTATGAAATCGTTTTATATTTCTAATTAACATATATAGTTGAAAATATAACATATATAACCCTATCTAAAAATTTTTTTTCTAAAAGATATATGCTTATGTCATTTTTGTATTTACATTAACATAATTAATATAAAGTGTCATTATAACTTACAAGTGGATCCATGGGGTCCCAACATCGACCCAGAGTTGACCATGGTCGGACATGTATCATCCAATAGGGTTAGGACACGTTTTAGGGTAAATTTATATTATTATAATATTATTTTTTTACCCTTATTTAGAAGATTTACCCTTTAACCATGGTAAATAAAATATTTACCGAAGTAATTATTCAAAATGTCTAAAAAAAGAGTTTCCTATTTACAAAATTTGGAAATCCTGATTCCAAATATGGAATCTATTTTTCCAAATTCAAAATACAGAAGTGACAGAAATTAATTTAAAATTAATTCCCGCTACCAAAACAAAAAGCATGTTTTTAAGAAATAATAACTATCAAAAGATTGACACTTCTTTATGTCCGGTTTAAATGTGAAATTATGTCCAATGACCAAAATTATATTAAATGGTAAATATATATTCTAAATATTCTTTAAAACCACTAAAATTCATAATGTATCACTATCAATTTTTTTGGTAGAAAAGTTGTTTTTAATTAAAATTTAGTGATTTTCACTATTCATCAAAAATTGAATGTTTTCAGAAAAATACCACAAATTCACCGTAATCTAATTTCGATATTACAAATACAAAGATGAAGTCCATTTTGAATAATAAAATGTATAAAATTTCAAATATTGGGTATTACTATTCATAACTGGTAGTTTGATTAGTTGTGGTGTGTGTTAGAACTCGAAGGTGCATACAACACATGATACTTTATTATTCAAAGAGGAGTGTACTGTGGATGATTGGGGTGTTACATTCTCCCCTCCTTCAATAAATTGCATTCTTTCAATTTTTAAAATTGGGCTTGGGAATATAATGTAAAGTCCCACATCAGAAAAATAGCCAATAAAACTATCACTTTAAAAAGAAATAAAGAGAAGTAAAAAGGTCTCCAGAGATAACATATACAAGGATTATATGTAGATAAAAATGTATATGGATGATAAACTAATTTTCAAGATCTGATGGAGAGGGATAGGAAACATGATCAGGAGAAAGTTATCAATAAGAAAACCACCAACTTGTGATGGGACAAATGGTCATTAGTTTCCCAGTAGAAAAATTAAACGGACAACATATTTCTAATTTAAGTTACATTAAATAAAGATGAGTAATTCATTTCTGAGATTGACTAAGAAAATAAAGAGATATACATACTTTTTGAGTAAAGTTTCATTCTTTAATAAATTCCTACTACTAACTCATTTTTAAATGATGATTATTCTAGAAGACTTGGTCACACTCGAAGAGATAGAATAAACTTCTTATAGAATAACATGATCCATGAAGGATTAACTATATATTTACCTTGCCTTTAGAGATTAATCAAAAACAAAATGTTTAGTATAAGATATGATGATCCCCCAAAAGGATATTGCATTAGAGAAAGAAACACTAATATTAATTTCTAAAATTAAACCAACAATACCCCCCAAAGATAAATATATACCATTCAATAAACAATTGCCCTTAAAATCCTTCAATATAATCCAAAATAATATTGAAACCCAAAAATTATAAGAATTTGGTTATGTAGTCTTCCACGTTAAATTGTATCTCCAAATGACATCAACTACTCTTAAAATCACATACTTAAAAGTAATTAACCTAATCACATATTCTCTATTATTGGATAATCATTTCAATAAACAACCTAAATCACTATAAATCAACAATAAAAACATAGATAAAAATCCACCATTACGCCTTAAATGAAATCCCATAGTATTCTATTTTCCATGGGTATATAGTGTTCCCAACAAGGAGGACATATTCCAAAATAACATTTATCATTTAATCACCAAATCATTTTCCTATAATAAGGGTATTCACTTGATAAGACATAAGATCCCAAATCAAATTATTATTGATCAATAAAATAATTTAACTAAAAATAATTAGTCACACTAACCAAGGACTTCACATAGTCCATTGGTAGGTTATAAATCCCAATCACACATTGGTTGTGGGTTTGATTCCCACAGCTTTGTCTGATGTGACCGGTTGTCACACAGTCTGCGTGTTGTCCTTTTTCAGAAACTATATTTTATAACATTACCAAAATGAGATAAGTTCCTCAAAATAACCATAACATAATTTTAACCATAAATGTTATCTCATACCTTGAATTTTCATCCCAAAATATAATAAATTGTATTGGCCTCAAACCCAAAGATCATATAAAACCAAATGGTTATTTATAACTATATCCACAAGGGAAAATATAAGACTTCCTCAAATATCATTCTCTCATGGAAAACTACGGGGATACAAATACAAGAGAAAATTATCCCATCAACAAGAAGAATTAGTACTTTTAAACATTTCTCCAAGCATTTATTTCCACAGAGCTTCTTCTTTGACCATGAAAATATCCTATAGAATAGGTATTTCACTCGAGTAGTGGCCACGTCCCCAACATTTATGGAAAATGACTGTAAATGGATTCTTGGGACCATTTTTATTTTATTCCATAGTACTCTTCATTTTTCCTCGTCAATTACTCACTTTATGTCCTTCTTTCCCACACGTAAATCATTTCTTTTTTCCATTGAGATGCTTTCCTGGGTGTCTCCTTCCACATTTCATGCATGATGGAAATTTAGGATTCTTTTCTCCATGTTCTCCACTGCTGGAGATCTTATTATTCATCACCTTTCCCTTATTTATTGAGTCTAGGAGTTGGTTAATATATATGTTATTGATAATATTTTTGGAAGACTTATTTGGCATCAACATGATATCTTTTACGCCTATAAACATCCCAATTTGATGCTCATTTCCACCATTATTCCCACCTGGTACATCATTCTCAATGTTACTATGACTTCCTTGGACTCCATACATTGACTAAAAGTAGAAAGCTTTGTGTGAGAAATATTAGTCAGAAAATCATTTAGAGAATATCATGTCACCATATTCTCAATTTGAAACACATTAGGATTAACAAAGGTCATTTACTCTCAGAATACTTC
Organism: Viscum album; assembly: GCA_963277665.1. Lineage (NCBI taxonomy): Eukaryota > Viridiplantae > Streptophyta > Magnoliopsida > Santalales > Viscaceae > Viscum > Viscum album. The sequence continues at coordinate 49,749,398 of OY728148.1, forward strand.
AAATCAGTTTGTAAAGAAAATGTAAATTATCCTAAGCATATCCCTCGGGAGTTTCGTATCCAGACTGGGATTTATTGCTCGGAAAACTCAGAAAATATCTACAATACCAAAATTCTAGACAGTTCATCTATATTAATCCTCAAAGACTATATTAGTTCTTTGTGCTCTAATCAGAGTTTATCTAAATCTAGCATCCAAGGTTTGTACTAAACTTCCTCTGATACCAACTGTAACGCCCTGACCCTTGTTACCCAAAGTCGGTGCATTATTACATAACATTGTCATGATAAAAAAAATATCAAGTCTCTAATTACCAATTATTTTAGTAGCCTTGGAATAACTAGATACCTTCATAATGTTTACATTACATCATAAAATGAAAACTACAACAATATAGTCTTCATAGTCCACACTCTTATCCATTCATACTATCCCAGTAGGTCATTCATAAAATACTTCTTCACATCCAGGTAAAATTAAAACATTGAAATGGGTGAGATCAAATTCCTATTAAGGATAACAATATAGCAGAAACTTTCATAAATAAGTATAATAATTTTAGGCAATGTATAACTAAAACAAAAGCCTTTTAAACATGAACTTAAGCATAATATGGAAAAGATAAAATGAAATAATTCCATTTACTTATTCACAAGGGTATTCTACTAGTCGAATAATCACATGAAATATCAATAACCACTCTCATAATGATGGAATGCATAATGTTGGACTATCATAACCACATAGCCAAGGCCTCATTCCAAGACTACAAATAACATTTTGTCAAGGCCTTGTGCCAAGACACTAGTTTGTCTCATGAGACCTACCAATGCATCGAGGAGATATAGAGGGCTCCACCTGTCACTTAATAAGTACAATGCATTCCTCATATGAAAATTTTTAAACATAACGTAAACATTCGTATTAAAACTAGCATACGAAATGTCAGTACATTATCCACAAACCATGAATGGTATAAAAATAAAACATCCACAGTCAAACCTAACTCATTCAATACAATATGGAAGATTGTATTGTAATATATTAACCTAAATAGATAATAATTAATGATATTGACCTAGATGAAAATAATCTTCAAAACTATTGGATATAAGTATCCCCCTTTTTTGAAATCATTCAAAAGTATCACTATTTTTCAAGAATCCATTTAAAATAGATTTTTGAATCAAAGTGTCCCCTACCACTTTGAAAATTCTAAAAGGAATTTTGATTAGAAGACTATAATGTCCATATAAATAAATCCCTAAAACCATTTTTAAAACATGGACATTAATGAGAAAGATTTAGAATAATAAATCTTTAAAACATTTTAAAATGTTATTTTAGTTAGAGTTCCAAACCAAAATACAGACACTTGAATACAAATAATTGAGGTAATAAAAACTATTTAATATCATGAGAATATAGGGATTCATGATATAAAATGTCAAAGTACATTATATACACCATATAAAAGTAATTTGGTTCATAACAATAAAGAAGTCTCAATGGAATGTAAATTGAGATGAAATCTCTCATAAAGGCCATATCCTTAGGTTAAGTATAAATCAACAACATAATTATGTGTGAAAATTATAAATAAACTCAATAATATTGGATATTCCGCGTAAAACAATCAAAGGACATTCAGACATATTCTTTTAAAGATAACACCAATGAATTGGATGTTTAACTCAACAAATCGAGATTGAGTAAAAATTACTCTTATCAAGTTCATACCGATGACTTTAGAATTTATCAATGGAGTGATTATGGGTATCAGAAGTATATCTACAGAAAGGGGAGTGGAAATTATGACATAATCAAATGAATAGTGATTACACACATAATCTTGGTGTAAAATAATCAATGAAGTATGCGTAAAGACGAATGAGTGGAAATTGATATTTCAAATTCCCTTATCGATTTGGTAACTTATGAAACATACACCCATGAAATAAGTATCATAAAATTATGAGGTAAATATCCATTAATTAAATTATATTACACAATTAATACAATCATGGGAAGTACACACACCACATGCAATAAATAAGTGGTGTACAATTAAAATTTCACGGAATTAAAAGTGAGATAAGAAACCCCTTACTTTGTACTTTTTCCTTGGTTGAGGGTAGGTTAACTTCCATTATAATGGTGGAATAATTGTTATTGAATTATACGAGAATAATATAAAATAATATGATATCATATATGATCTTTTAACATTGATTTGTTAATAATATCTTAGTATTATTGTCATTTCGGGTGTTAACAGATTTGTTTTCCTTTATATTATTAGTTATGTGAGCCATATTTTTTATGAATGGGATGATTTTATTCATATCCAGAATTATATCATGTCTCTAAAAATTATTTTTAATCATCAAATGAAATTTAGCCTTGAATGGATATGATGGGGAATGAATCTCATCGCGTTCATGGAGACGGTAATCCGTACGTACGCACGAGCAAAATATCATTCTTTTGATATTAAAATAATATATAATTGGATGGTATATCATATATACAGAATAATTATCATGTTATATTTATTATTTACATGAATTACACAACATTATTATACCCATCCAAATAATAATATATTGAATACCAATTACACCACAACGTGGAAATGGTAGGCCGTGTGTACGCACATATGGTGACATGTCATTCAAAGGATGGATAGAATACTAAATATATTTTTACAATATTTATAATAACATCACAATATATATAATATACCAGATTTATTATTTTATAATGGTAATAACAAAGAAATAAGAAGTTGAAGAAGAATGGAACTTGAAAGAGGGTGGTGAAAACATTACCTCTTCTTCGGGTTCTTCTTTTTGATTTGAACAAAAGAGCTCCATAATATGGATTTATGACTATAGTAAGACCACTAGGTTTAAGTTAGGGAAGTTTAGAGAGTATTTGGGCAAGGTTTGGTTGATCCAAAAGGCTCTGAATGTGTGAATTAGTGATAAGGGGGTGTGCTATTTTATAAGAGGGGTGAGAGGCACCTTTGGAAAAGCTAGAAATATTATTTTGTAATAAATTCATATTCGGTTTCTAATGGCTCAAAATTTGATTATTTAAAGGTTAATGTGGGTATGGGTCGAAATAATTTCAAAAAAGGGATTTTAGACAGGTTTGGGTCATTATATTAACCTTATCTTTTAGTTTTAAATATTACTTAATTAGTTTGACATTTACCATTTCACTTTGTATTTTTATATTATATAGTTAATAAAGTTACTATATACATCAAAGAGACCCCTAAGTGGTCCATGTATAATACACCTATCATGATATAAGTCCTTTGGACGAACCTAAGATTTTTAGGAATAGAATATTAATTAATAATATAATATATGTTTTAAAAACTCATTTATGTCAATTTTGACACTATTCAATAATTTATTTTTGTTAAAGTCATAAAAACTTTATTAATTCCAACCAAACTCATTTAAGTAATAATAACATGTCATATTAACCTAACCAAATCGTGGATGACATAAAAAATTTCAAATAATATTTATTTTAACATTTATAATACTATTTATTTGATTCTTTCATTAATAAGAAAAATATTGCATCATTATTGTGTCATAAATATATTTAATTATTAAATGTCTAAAAATTATAAATAAAGTACCATTATGTATGAAATCGTTTTATCTTTCTAATGAATATTTATAGTTGAAAATATAACATATATAACCCTATGTAAAAATTGTTTTTCTAAAAGATATATGCTTATGTCATTTTCGTATTTACTTTAACATAATTAATATAATGTGTCATTATCACTTAAAACTGGATCCATGGGGTCCCAAAATAGACCCAAAGATGCCCATGGTCAGAAATGTATCAACAAATATGGTTAGAACACGTTTTAGGGTAAATTTATATTATTATAATATTATTTTTTTACCCTTATTTACAGGATTTACCTTTTAACCATGGTAAATAAAATATTTATCGAAGTAATTATTCAAAATGTCTAAAAATATAAGTTAACTATTTACACAATTTAGACATCCTTATTCCGAATATGGAATCCATTTTTCCAAATTGAAAACACAAAAGTGGTAGAAATTAATTTAAAATTAATTCCCACTATCAAAACAAAAAGTGTGTCTTTAAGAAATAATAACTATCAAAAGATTGACACTTGTTTATGTCCGGTTTAAATGTGAAATTATGTCCAATGACCATCATTGTATTAAATGGTAAAAAATATATTCTAAATATTCTTTAAAACCACTAAAATTCATAATTTTTCACTATAATTGTTTTGATTAAAAAATTTGTTTTAAATTAAAATTAATGATTTTCACTATTCATCGAATATTGAATGTTTTCAGAAAAATACCAAAACTTCACCCTAAGCTAATTTTGATATTCCAAATCCAAGAATTATGTCCATTTTGAAAGATAAAATGTATAAAATTTCAAAAAGTGTGTATTACTCTTCATAACAGTTAGTTTGATTGGTTGTGGTGTGTGTTAGAACTCGAAGTTGCATACAACAAATGCTACTATATTATTAAAAGAGGAATGTACCATGGAAGCTTGGGGTGTTACAATATTATTTCTCAGTAAAACTTGTTCTTGCGTATTACACAAGTGATCAAGAAAACAAATTATTGTGTATAACACAATCTAACCTCAGTATTCCATGTAGAGAAAAACAATGTTTATATTGTGTGTAGTGAATGATTAACTTGGTGTTTCATATTACTTTGTCTAAACACAATGATATAGTATAAAATAATCTATTATCACTGTTTCATAAAATAAAAAATATAAAAATGATAAATTAATTGGAAGAAAATAATTCACAAAATTTTTGGTCGTTACAACCATATTCTAGTTCAGTTGAAAATTTGATGGACCCTTGTGGTGTTGAGAATGTATCTTTAATGAAATTAAGGAAATTGGAATTTATTAGAGTAGTAATATGCATCTATATCTATGTAATAGGTAGAATATTCAGACCGGCCTTTTAGAATTGTGTAGGGACCTGACCCTATTTTTTGATGATTTTGGGAACCTGGTAATTACTATTATGTATTGTGGGAGTATATGCCAAAATCTGAGAAGATAAATTGAATAATCCAATGAGATGTCTCATTATTGGCAGTAATATGATCTCTCCCAAAGGCATGTTCTCTTCTCAATTAGTGGGCATCGTTCAGGTTGAGAATATTAACCTGATATTGATTCTTTGTAATTATTTGAAGGTCTTTCTTCATATAAGTATGTGCCTACCTATTGTCACATGTTTCTCTCACCTAGTGATCTGAAATTGGAACTTTAGTATTATCCTAGTCCAAATATTCATTCCTTGGGGGAATATGCCAACATAACTCTACAATGGGAGAAGCGATATGAGCCTCCTTCTGTATTTCAACAGAATGATAGTGGGACAGTCATTCTTCATTGGAAGTGGGAATATGTTCACAAATTATATGATCATTTGAAATAAAATAGTCAAATTCACTGATCAAAATTTGATCTTTTCCTTAAGAATTTTCCATTCCCACTTGGTTACTCTTAAGCTTAATGTGGATATGATCCAGATTCTTGGCCTTTGGAGTATGTCGATGGACTTCTTTGATAAGAATATGAGACATTCCCAAGGCATGTGCCCCTATCACATGGTGAACCCTAGCCAGAATGGGGATATGCGATTGATCTTAGGCCTTTGGAATATGCCTATGGGATTTTGCAATAGGCATGTTCCCTAGTCCCGATGAATGTGTTTCTCTCACCTAGTTATCCATATTTGGAATCAGAATTTAATCCCATTTTGATTCCTCTTCCATTAGTAGAATATAATGAAAATCCTCTTATATGGGAGAATAATTGTGCACTTCCTATGGAGGAACCACTTTTTCATAATGATCAGAGTGTTTAGATGCCCTGGTTGTAGGGATAAGAATATGTTCTTATCCATTTATCTATACGTGTGTCAAAATATTCGAATGGATTTATTTTATATTGCTAATATTTATTACCATTTTAGAAATCTTTTTGAAGGGTTATATTGCATCACATTTTCCATCTCCACTATTCACTACAAGAACCCTTAATTGAATAGGGGATATGTACCCACTTATGTCCTCATTGTGCAATCGGAATATGCTAATGGGATTCTTGTAAGGGGTTAGGGATATGTGCCTCCCCCATTGATGCTATATGAATATTCACAAAGACTTGTTCTAAGTGAGCATGTATATTATCCATCTAAAGGGTTATTGCTAGAATATTTCAGAACAAATTATCAGCTGGAGTGTGGATATGATCAGGCTCCTAGATATCTAGCATCTTTATCACCTGATGTGTCTTCCTTGTTGCCTGTGCAAGGGCCTTTGAGGGGGAAATGTGTCGGTTGGTACCCTCAGCTTGTGAAAGTTGGGTATTGGTGGGGTAGTTCTACTAAAGGTGGTTGACATGATCCCTCTTTGGGGGTTCTTAAATAGGGAAGAAGCCATTTTTTACTAAATATTCTACCTTCATTAGGTATTAATGGTAGTGATTGTCGCACTCTTAGTATAAGCTCCTAAAGCAACTGGTTGGGGAAAAAAGGTACATTGGATTAGCTACAATTTTCCCTGGATGATGTGGAATCAATGGTTACCATACTTGGAGACCCTGTTGGGAAGATTGTAGGGTCATGATTGGACCACATCGATGGTATTCCCAAACCATTGTTTTATCCACATGGCATTGAAGTTGTTTGGAATGGGAGATCATTTTTCACACACACGGGTTACTTCCATATATGATCTACCAAAACGGTCACTGAATGAAGGCATTATCTGGTATTTTGATGAGACTAATGAGAAAATTATCAACAATCATTTTGGAATGAAGAAAACTAAGAACAAGGTCACCAAATAGTAAAGTATAATAGGTTTGATGTGTGCTCAATCAAACATTCATGATTAACACAATTTCTTTTTTATTCTCAATCTAGATATTCTACTCACATGGACTTATAAGCACATGGATAGACATATTTCATGAGAAATAGGATTATAGAAGATAAACTATAAGATTTATGTAAATATTTTCATCTTCATTTGTACGGTATATACAAAACAATGTTTCCTGACACATAAAAACCTGATTGTTTTTTCCTTAGAGAGATTCACGTCATGTTCAAAAAATTTATTTATGTATAGTGTTCAAAAAAATGGATCTATAGATAATAATCCAATAATTTTTCCGTTATAATGATTCACATCATGTTCATCATTTTTGTTTCAATGGAGAAGAGATGTTCGGGAAGCCTCATCGAGGTGCATTCTGTTTGTCCTGATAGTTTATTTTGAGGGGATCAGTTCGTGAAAAATTATTGAAATCGATTTTTTTCTTAATAGAAACTCACAATGGATCAATCATTAATAACTAGGAAATGAAATCCTTTAAAAATAGAGGTTTTTTATTAGGGTTTCAGACCCAATGATGTTTAGGGACTCATATTGTTGGAGAGGATGTGAGGTCGGGCTCATCACTCCATTTTTGGTTGACATGTTTCCTAATATGGGACTATCTTATAGGTTTAAGATATGTTCAATAATCTCTTCCTAATACTGATACTGGACCGGTTACCCTAAAAACGATGATGGTCTAAGTATATTTCTATAAAAATTTTCAAACATCAGTATGTCACTAAGGTTCATCATTCATTTCCTAGTGATGAATAAATGCTTATATAAAAAATTGTATAACCAGGTGCTCTGAAATTTACTATCATGCAGTGAGGTGGTTAACATTTCAAAGAGGGGATTGAGGTATCATATTTATCCTTGTTATTACAAGAATAAAAACCCAAATATGTCATTTAATGTCATTCATAAAGGACCTAATTGAGGTAACTTAGGCACAATATATTTGAGATCATGTCTCATGGAAATTTCATACGTATCTTGGGTTCCTCAAGAATCATTGTTATCATTGATTGATCACACCCTTAGGACTAACCCCAAGGTATATTCCCATATATGAGAGATATTTATATTGTGCCACTCATTGTGGCTTACATACTGAGATTCCACTGGCTATTAGAGATTCATGAGGCTAGTGATGTGTACATTGTGGCTCCCTAATCCCATATGAGTTATGGTTGACATTAGAAACATGGTATAACAATGGATTGTCCTCGTTTCATTTGGATTTGGGGATTATGAACTAGGATAGACCTTTGGAGGTTAATATTTAGCTCATGCCTCAATGATTTTTCCTGCATATCCTTGTTATAGTAGGAATCAGAGTCATCATAGTTCAGTTGGCTGATTGGTCCCTTGAGGGATGAGGTAGAATGATCATCTCATTGGAATTATTGGGTTCTAATGGTTGATATTTGAAAGAAATTGAGAGACATATACTAAGGTGGATGACCATTTGAGTTTAGGATTAGGCCTTAAGAAGGATCTATATGTATCTTGGTTAGGTCGCGAATTAGTGTCAAAATAGTTTAACTATTTGAGGCTTACACACTTATGTTACCCTTATCTTGATATAGATATTTCATTTGAAAGATATGATCATTGAAACTCCCTAATCCCACATTATCTATGCTCCATGAAAGATACAAGTGGTTGAAAGTACTAAATTTCATTTCTTATATATTCATGAATTATATACTAGGTCTACCATTTCGATGCATAATATAGATCTTAGGCCTCTGGGAGGCATCATACATATCCTAGTTATAGAAAGATTGAAATTCATCATATTTTATTTAATTGGTTATCGCACACTAATGTTTTCCTTTTTATTTGGGTTAAACATCAAGGCTGGAAAAATTTATCAAGCCCTATGATTTACATAAAATGAAGAAATGTTAATATGGAGATCATGCCTCAAGGGGTGTCTTACATATTCTGGTTATGGAAGTAATCAAATTTATCATAGATTGGTTAATTAGGGATTACACACTAAGGTTTCATTTTTTTATAGGGGATTACACACCAAGGGAGGGAACATTTATCATGCCTTGATATGTCCATAAAAACAATAAAATTTAATATGGATTTCAAACCTCAAAGAGGCATCCTATATATCTTGGTTGTGGAAGGAATCATAGTCATTGTTGTTCAAATAGTTCAGGATTACAAACTAAGGATTCCTTTTTGATCGGGGCGTTTACAATAAGGATGGACCATGTTATCAAGCCCTGGGATTCCCTTGAAAATAAGAAATGGTAATATGGTGCTTAGGCCTCAAGAATTCATCATACATATCTTAGTTTCGGAAGGAATATGATTCAACATAGTTTCGTTAATTATGGATTACACACTAAGGTTTCACTTTTTATCAGGGCTTACACATTGATGGTGAAAAAAAATATCACACCCTTGGATTCCCTTGGACCTATATTTATAATATTCCTAATAATAATTGATTGTTTTATCAGTATGACTGGATTTTATTCTCAAAAAATCAGATGGTGTCTACCTGACATATCAAAATAAAGTTTCATGATTGAGTTTACTTGTCCAAGGGACTTCACATTACCTAGATGTCATTTTTTATGGTAGTCCCATGAACTTTGATGACATGTACAATGTAAATTACAAGACACAGAGGGTTGATACTGCAGGACATCGCATGGTCGGGATGACATGCCCATAGGCCATCACATGATCTGAATGGCATGCCATGGTGCCATCACAAGAGCTGGATGACACTATAGGATGGAATCATGAATGTTAATGTTACAAGTATCAAAGGGTGATGTATGTCCATATTGACTTGTATGGAGGTCATCGTGAGACCTGAATGGCATTCCAAGAGGATGTCCTCGGAGCATGTTGACATGATCAGGTGCCACTATGAGTCTCAACTAACTTGTAGTTTTTCCTCAATATGAGTCAGTTGAAACATCTTAATAATGCTGTAAGTGTTGGATGGAAATCCTAAAGGACTTCGTGATATTATGGTGACATGTAGTGGGGCTCCATGCGCCTTTCATTGAAATTCCTAGAGGACTTCACATCATTCAAATAATAAACCAAAAGAGTAACCTAAGATATGGGTGAAATGTTTTAGTGTTTTTTCTTATCCATTTGTTTTAAATGCCTAGATATATTTAGTATTATCTTATTTTATGGCTATAATGGTCTATTATATGTGTGGGATGTTCTTCCCATGTCTGGTAATAAGTCCTTTGTATGATCTTTAAGGATCATGACATGTGTTTATTCATACGACATGATTTATTAAGATATTCTCCAGATCATACCTAATGGAACACATCCTGACCTCGAGATCAAGTACTCCAAAAATTATAATCTCATGCATGGTGGTCTAGTGCATCTGGATGAAAAATGTCCAAACCCTTTCTTGAGGATGGGGTAGATTATTTTTAGACCTCTCCACCACAGATTTTTCTCTTTATGAATCATGTGTTGTGGGAATCATTATTGGATTTAGTTGTAGGGTATTGAAATCACGTGTATTGATGATGTATTTCAGTAAAAAAAACTTTGGGGTTATCTCATGTCTTTCATAAATATCAACATCATCCAATCAATTCCTCCTTTTATCAGGTTATGTACAATTTATGGGGTCTTGTTTAATAAGTTAGACATGCTGAGGGACTTTCATCTTTTCTGGTCGACATGCCCAATGGCTTTCGTGTGATCAGGGTGCCTACTGAAAGGCTTATGCATTATCATTGGTGACATGTCTGGGAATATCTGTGCGATAAGAATGAATTTATCAGAGGCCATCCAAAAATCATACAGGCCAGCCATGGTGTCTTTTAAGACCATATTGTGGACCTCCAAGGATTTTTGTTTGTGTTCTAAGACAATCTTGATACTCACACTTCCTCCCTTGTTTATTTAAATTGATTTATTTTAATATGGATTGGGATTTCATGAGGTTGTATGAGTGTTTTCTAATACCATCACTCTACCTCTTGGTAATTCATTGTGTAAAAAAAGTAATTTGTGTAGATGAACAAGAATCCCATGTTCAGTCACATCTTTTTGAATTTATGTATTCAAAGTGGGAGTGTGAATTTTCCTAGATATATTTGAGGCCCTTCATGTGATGGGGATAAAATGTGGGTGGGATTTCATGAGGTGAGGTGAACATGTCACTAAATCCTTATGAAGTCATGAGAATCTCCAAGGGTGTGTTGAATGATGTTTTCTTCTAAATGTTTCTCCCATGCCGTCTACTTTTTGTTACATTCATTTTTTTGTAAGACCAAGGATCTCGTGAGTTTTCTTGAAAGATTTCTAGGAAAATGTTCATCCCCATTGATAATACACCACATCAATTTTTTAACTGTAATATCTTCCCTCATTTTTGATATTTTCCTCCGATTTTGGAATTAATTTTGAATGGTTTACCAGGTGCCTATTAGTTGACAAGTCGCATGACCTAAGTAAGGTTGTCTAGTTTCCATTGCAATATATGTTATTGTCTAGGATGCCATTATAAAATAGAAAGTTCTCTTTTAAGGGACTTCATGGGATCATCGATAGAATATTTGTTTCACCTGGTTCTTTTTTATGACTATATGATGGTCAGGTCATCACGTATCTCTTGGAGGCCCACATTATCTTCATTTCTTCACAATACTTTTCTTTATTTTCTTTTATATAGAAAATTACACCATTATTCGATCATTTTTTACCATTATGAATTTTCTATTGCTCATTTGGTGGGAATCAATAATTATATTAATTAAACATTAATCCATATTTAAAATTAATATATCATTTACATTCTTACCTTACCATCAATTGAAAATTACGATGTAACTAGTGTGTATGGTTGACAACATACTTGCGAAGCAATGTGATTCATTTTCTTATTACAACATATCATGGATGACATTTGTAAGTGTATTTAAATTAATTTTTTTATATTTCTAATATAATAATCGTTACATAATAAAATATAACACGTTTATTCATTCCATCATGTTTGTTGCAAAATGGAAATGTTGCTCATGTGTACGTATGGCCTACCATCTCAATGATTGTGACATAATTAATTGTTCATAACTATATTTCATGGTTTGTTTTAAAATTATTATATACCTATAATAATCATATTTGTATCACAATTATTATTCTTTATATAATTATATAATAATCCTTTTGACCTTATTCATCTTATAAAAGTGATTTTGGATATATGAGTTGAATGTCATCAAAACGTCTAATGTGAAATTAATTGACTAAATAATTAAATATGCCTTGGTAAAAAATAAATTAAATGAATAATAAAATTGAAATTGGTTCTTAATAAATTTAATATTTGATAAGAGTTTATTATTTCAGAAGATAATTCTTGCACATGATGAGTTAGGCTCAAGGTAAACATTTTCATCTCAAAACTTCCTTGAGTGTAACATCATAGTATTTTAAAAAAATTCTTAAAATTTATTTAAATACCTAGGTATATTGCATTACATGATGTTCATATTTTATCTCTAATTATATTCAACAAAAATTTTATCTTTAATTGTATGTAATATCAGGTTTATTTGATGGGAACTGGTATATTCAAGACTGAGTTTTACCAGACTACAATATAGAATTAATATTATTATTGATTACAATGTTTATCACCTAGCAGTTGGAATAGTGGGAATGAAAAAGATAAACTAAATTATTAAAATATAGTTTATTTATGTTTATAAAATGAATAAATTGGTGAAAAATACATAGAAATAAAAATAATAAAACCAATTGAATATAAAGGATGCGCTTTTATGAAAAAATATTTTTATTTCTATAAAGGATTTTTATCAAAATAAATTAATTAATCACAATTATTTAATGTTATTAATTAAATTTATATGTTATATATTCAATAAAATTATTTTAAATTCATCATACAAGTTTTATATTCTTAAAATAATAATAAATCCATTTTTAAGTGTAAAAATCAGTATTTTTCTTTAATGTATTTTTCTCACCTTTTAATATAAGTCTAATTTTTAAAAAAGTTGACTATTTTATAAATTTAATTTGAAAATTTAAACCATAAAGTTGAAATTATAATATTAAATTTTCCCTTGGGTTAAATTTTGGTATTTTTCTATTATGTTTTGATTTTTTCGAATATAGAAAAATACTGAATTTATTTGAAAAATTATTTTTTTCTAAATAATTTTAAATGATAAATTATGTTTTTAATTTCTTTTTAAATATATATTTGATCAATTATAAATATATTAATATAATATAGGTAATTATAATCAATTTAATTTTTAATTTTTACATGAAATATTTCAAACTTTTGGACATTTTCGCTTGAAAACCCTTCTTTCTTATTATGTCTTCATGATTAGTTTAAAATTAAAATAATCCCTTTATTTGATTTTTATTTTGTAAAATGGATTAAATATTTCGAATTATATTGATTTATAATATATAAAAAGGTTAAATTATTTTGTACACCAAAATATTAGTGATGTTTATTAAAATTAATTATAGTGATTAAGGTAAAAACAAGTTTACTTAATGGTTAATCTTTAATTTTAACGTTCCAAATGACCTAGAAATTTTTTGAACCCTTTTTTATATAAATATTTAAAAAATTACCCCTATATTATATAAAATGGTTAATTATTGTTGGAACATTATGTAAGGGATACCTCTCAATAGTGTTTTCATTTTAGTATTTACTAGAATGTCACTCCTCTTCTATTATAAAAGGGAATTTACACTCCCCACTTCATCACACCTGTAAAGAATTTTATCTCATCCATAGACCAAAAAAATAAAATAAGAAACCTAAAATCAACCTAGAAGCCTCAAATTGTGTATAAATAAAGCTGGTATATTTTTTGTGTAATCCAAAAGGAGTTAGCCAGAGAAAAGATGGTGTTCCTCAATGAGAACTTTTGTTTTATTTATTTCTCCACCGATTAAATATTTTTATATTGTGATTATATAATAAACTAATTATATTCAAAAAATTATATTATTTATTTTATTTTTATTACCTAAAACATAGCACACTTCCATCAGATGGGATACACAGTCATCATTCATGTGTACGATGGATTATCGTCTCGTGAACCGATGTTGTTCGTTCTTCGATTACCACAACTCAGTGTTGGGAATAATGATATAAATAATTTTTCTATATGATATATAAAATATTTATGATTTCAATATTATTTTTTAATTATTATAAAACAGATAACATTATACTTTTCATTTTTTGGAATACGATAAAATCGTTTGTAGATATATAGACTACAGCCTCCTCAATGAAATATGATTCATTCACACATTACATGGAATGTATTAATGATGGTATTAAATGAAATATGTCATAAAAATTAAATCTATACAACATTAATGAATTTATTATATCTTTGGAAATATAATATATCATTTTCTTCTTACCTTTTCACTCACTGAAAATGTGATAACGTCATTCGTGGACGCGTAGACTACTGCTTCCTCGATGATATTTGATTGTTATATTTCATAAACACACCACAAGATTAATATATATAAGTATATATAATTAAATAATATTCTACTTATGATATATTTATTGTAAATATTACTTACATTATTTGCATAATGATCATTGAAAAATGGGAATGTTATTCATCTGTACTTATGGTTTATTGTCTCCTTGATTGTAACATTGGTTCATTTTTCATAATCTTTTTCCATAAATTATTATAAAATAATATTTTATTATTAATATGATTATTATTTCATTATTATTATCATTTATATTTCTATATAATGACCCATTTGACCATATTTGACCTACCAAAGTCATTTTGGAACCATAAATTTAATACGGTCAAAAAAACATGATGTAAACTTAATAAATTTAATAATTACATATAACAATGTATTAAGTGAAATAAATTTAATAATAAACATATAAAATTCATGAACTTAAATATTTACAATAAGTATAATATTCATGATGTTAAATAACAAGGGTGATGGATCAGACTCAAGGTAGGGGGATTTCTATCCTTACTTTTATTTCTACACGACTTAGTCCATATTCACCTCTCATTTATTTTGTGTGGTGTATATACTACTCTATGAGATTTTATATCATGAATTACATTTATTTAATAACATTTAAAGTTATAATTTATGTTATTCATTCATAACTATCATGATATATATGTTACTCAAGTAGTAAGGGTTTTTCTCGTCAAACATTTATTTCTATGAGATACATGAAATATTACCCATTTATATTTATTGAGTGATGTATATGATTCCAATTAATGTATTTTATGAGTATTACACTCTAATTTCTTGGGATTTACATATCTATTTTACCATCCTTATTTCATGGGGATTATGGTCTAAATGTTACCAAATTTATTATATAGTCTTGTCACAATTTTCCTTCATTGGGATGTTTGTAATGTGATAAACCAATATTATTTAATGAGGTGTATATAATACTCATTTGAAAATTTTGATCCTGAATGCCATTATTTTTCCTGAAATTTTATGTTTAATTTATTTTTATTCCTTCATTTGTCAAACGATTCGATTTTACCAAATATGTAAGAGTAATTTGTTACAATCTCATCGTTTATCATGACTGTGTATGATTATGTCTATGTTTTTTGACATATTATATATCACACTAGGTTTTAGATAATGAAACTATTATATAGAGTACATGGATTATCATACATGGATATTACATCATTTTTTATGAATATTTATTACACTGAAAAAATACATGCCCAAGGACTGTAATAGTTTAGTGTCATTGAAACTTGAAAAAGAAAATCGTTTATCATGTTGAACAATATTCAACATATCCCATACACATCTACAAATTTTTTATATCTACCTAAAACATTTCTTCATAACATTAATAATGAAAACATAAGAAAGGGGTGATATCAAATGATCAATAGGGGTAAATAAAATAAAATTTTAATCATAACATGAACAAATAGGTTGTGGATCTTGAACATATCAATTAAAGATCATACCCTGCAAATTAGAGATTGTACTAAAAATTGGTAGTTTATAAGGAAATTATCATAAGATAATTAATAGAATAATTCATGAATTAATAACATAGGAATAATACATCGAATTTTTTTCATTCACATTGTTTTATTACATTGTAAACATGTATATGTATAAATAGGTTCACTCATTAAGTTAATGGCCAAAAATCAGGACCCAAATTTAACTCGTGGACATGTAACTAGGTCCATGAATATCATTTTGAACATGTAATCATGTTCACTCATAATTATTGGGACATTAAACCAGTTCTATGCATAACATTGTGAACATGTAATCATATTCACACATAAAAATTTGAATATGTATTGATTTTCATGCATAAACCTATGGACATGAAACCAGTTCCATGAATAACATTGTGAACATGTAATTATGTTCACCCGTAACATTATGAACATGTAATCAGGTTCACACGTAAACTTATAGACAAAAAACCCGGTCCATAAATAATATTTTTTCATGAAATCAGGTTCACTCATAACAATGTGAACATGTAATCCGGTTGTTACATAATATTATATACATACAACCAGGTCCATGAATAACATTGTGAACATGTAATATGGTTCACAAAAACATTGAAAACTTTTAATCTAGTTCACACATAATATTATGGACCTTAATCCAGTTCCATGCATAACATTTTGAACATGTAATCAGGTTCACACATTAAATTTATACTATTGAGTCACCCATCATTACCCAATGAATTAGAGAGATATATTGGTCACACCCATCTCATAACAAAATACTTTTTCCATGCTCCACAATAGAAGTAAAACTTTCAAAATATCAGGACCCATAAAAAGGGATGGTTTTTATAATGATCAAATCATAACGCATGGAATAAAATGGGTATCAATAAAATTTCATCACATCATAACCTATTCAAAAAGAGATAGTTTGCGTTGTAATTTCATCAAAGAAAACCCCATGCAAAGAAGCGGGTTTCAAAAGCATATAAATTGTGGAATAGAAAGGGATTTAAAAAACTTATAACCATTGAAAGAGAAACGGGTTTCATAAAGACCATGAAATTAATCAAAACTCATTAATATAAAGGATATAAATTGAACCATTTCATAATTTCTTAGTAGAGCATGAGTAAAATTAACAGATTTCATCTTAGGTGGAGAATAATTATGAAATATCATTCAAAAACATTTATTGGGTAAAATAAACATTCTTATAAAAAAAGGTATTTTTAATAAATAAAACCTTTTAAAACAAATTTATTTATAAAATATGTTGAAAACTAAAAAATAAGACTTGAAATCATTTTGAAAACCTTTTTCCTCATAAAATTATAAAATAAGATTCAAAAAAATTTAAAAAACTTTTTCATTGAAAACATATACATAAATCTTGAAAATGTTTTCAAAACCATTTCATTGAAAACACATTGAAAATTAATAAATAATTATTTAAAACGTTTTGCATATTTTTTAAAACCTAAAACATTTTTGAAACCATTTTTCTTGAAAACACCTTTAAAAAGTAAGGATTATTTACAATATTATGAGAATATTTTCTTTTAAAAAGAATAAATTTTTATTCCATAAAAGGATGATTCCTGGGAATGATGGTGGGTAAATCTATACATGTCGTATGAGGTGAAAAGAACATACCTTTATCCTGGTGGAATGGTTTGAAAAATGCCTCATTTAGAAAGTGATAAGAAGAATCTTTACTAAACGATGGTAAAAGAAAAAAGGGTAAAAAATTATTTTAATGATCATAAGATATTATAATAATATTCTTAGATACCATTTTTAGAATACATTATTTTAAAGAACACATATTTCTGACTAAAGAGAGAGTTATGTTAGACTTCCTTAAAAATACATTCTTAAATATAATATGTACCAAATATGGAAAAATGGTACCAATACATGAATATATTATAAATTATCAGAGGAGAAGAAATTTCATGAATTTTATTGAGATATGGATTATATTATTTCATCAAGGGAAGAATAAACATAAATAATCTCAAAAAAAATCAGGAGATAGTCTCAATAAACTCTTATAACATGGTAACATGGGATCATATTCTCCATGTAAAAAATAAAATACATGAAGTTTAAAATATCATGAAAATATTTAGATTCACAATATAACATATAAAATAGTATTATATACACCTCTAAGAAATAGATTAGGTGTATAACAAACCATGAGTCTCAAATAAGGAAAATTGATACAAAACTATTTTACCGATTTGGTAACTTTTGAAACATAAACACTATGAAAGAATGATCATAAAATAGACAAGTGAATACACATAAATTTTCGTATAATATACATAGAATACAATCATGGTATGTAAATATAGAACACAAAATAAAATATTGTGGAACATAGAATTTATCTCATGGAAATAAAAAGTGATATGAGATCCCATTACCTTGTGTCTTGACTCTCTTCGTACTTGTAAAAGTATCCTCTTAATCAGGTAACTCCTTTTTGTTTGTCCCAAAAAGATTCCTTATATTTCAATTTACCATAAAGAATTTTTCTAGAAGAAACGGAGGTATTTTGAGAAGTGCATTGGGCTGATATTTTCTGAACCTAAGATGTTTGAGAGTAGTGAATAAGTGGGAGGGGTGGTGGAATTTTATAGAGAAGGTAAAGTACTCACTTAGAATTTTAAAAACAATGTTTGGTGCACACATGTTATTACCAAAAAAAGAAATAAAAACTATAATAAATCAATAATTGAAGGTTTATATCCGAAATATATCCAACCAATGGGATTTTAATTTGTGTATTGGTCATTTGGGCCACTAAGATTGAGGTTTAGTCCCAAATTAAGTTTAGTTTGACCTTAATTATTGTGATTAATTTTAATCACTCTTAATCATATTATTGGTAAAAATTAATTTTATATTATTGAATATAAATATTTAATTATTATACTTTTTTATTTAGGTTTTTTAAAATTCAATTTATAGAAGCATAAAAATTAAGATTAATGTAATCCCATAGACATGGAGAGAGGGTGTGTTTTTAAAGTAAAACCTTCAATAGTTGATTATGTTTTTATATTGAATTTAAAATTTAATTTGATTACAATTACCTAATTTGTGTTAACATAAATCATTGATATAATTTTACCATCAAAAAATATAAAATATAATTTAACATTAATTATTATTTAAATGAAAAGTTAGTTTTTTTAAAAAAAAGTATTATTTTGACTTTTCATCAAAAAATGAAGTTACTCAGAAAAATTACAATAGTTCACCATATTCTAATTTAAGAATTATAAATTCAAAATTGATGTTTTTTTTTCAAATTAAATTTATATATTTTTCTAATATTAATTTACTTGTATTTCATGTGAGGACTAGAAGTTTAGTTTATTTGATAAAATAGTACTTTTAAACATATAAGGACTTTACTAAAAAGTATTACTTTCATTATCAATATGTTTTATTAATAGTAAACCATTATAAAAAATATTTAAAATTTAGTTATTACTATTTATATTACTAATCTTAACCGTGGGGTTATAATTATCTACATTAAATAATTTTAACAATAAGATTATGTTTTGTAGAAAACATCGATGTTGTGTATAATGTAATCCATGTTGATGTTATAGGTAGTGAAAGCTAGGCCAGTATTGTGTGTATCATTATTCATTATTCTGTATCGCACAATACATGTCAGTATTTCATGTATCATAAGACAATTCAATATTTCTTGTAGCACAAACCAGGTCGGTATTGCATTTAGCGTAATCCAAGTCAGCATTGTGTGTGAAAGGAATGTTTGATTTTGTTTTTTTAATATATAACTATATATAAGAACGAATTATATTATAACATGAATGGAAAAATATTAAAAATGTAAATTAATTTAGAAAAAATATATTTCACAAAATCTCGGGGTGTTACATTCTTACCCCCCTTAAAATGAATTTTTCCCTCAAAATTCATCTCAAATATCAACAGTTTAATAATTGAATGTTTTTTTCATAGAAACCCACTTTTTAAAAATGAATACTAAAACATCCCTTTAAAATTGATGGTTTAACACATAATGGTTACCCAAATTAACATATAATAAGGGTTCCACATAAGAGAACATAGTTAGGGAGTAAAGATTGGACATGGAGGAAAAGCGTGAATATTTATAGGGAGTGATTGAGGTCATCAATCACAAAAAATTGAATGATCAAAGAATTTTTTTGGGCCTCCATGTGATAACTATGTGATTATTTAAAAGGACATTTGTTCAACAATATTTAAGGTTTTTATTCTGCACAACTTTTAATCATAATCCTATATTTGAGTAGTTCTTTTTATTGACCATGAATATAAGTAAATATACATTGTGTTATTACCTTTCTTATATACAATCACAGCCTTTGATTATGCATAGATAAATTTCCCCTTCATCGATTACCCTAAGAAATGAATAAAAATTCCTTTTTTTATTCTTGAGGTACTAATAGATCATGATATCTATGATAAGTCCATCCATCTATCTTCAGTTACCATCAAAAAATGTAGTTTGAACTATCTATACAACATTCATAAATCCTCATATGGAGGTATAACACTTTAATCTTACTGAATTCATCTGATGTTTAACTTAAACATTCCTTAAATGGTTACACTTATAATCCATCTGAAAGATTAAAATTCAAATTTTTGGAAATAGTGTCATAAAATTGGCTTAATATTGATCCCCCATATATCACAAGGTACCACTTGTTTGTCACATTCCAATCATGTTAATACCCTCATTGTATATTCCCTTGAAACATGGTAACAACCTAATTTACTATAAATTATTTTATGAAATATGCATGCTTCCTCATTTTAAAGGTTACAGGATAAATTACTTAATTCCAAGAAGTTGTAAACTTCATCTATGATGACATAAACCACTTATTCAACCAATTAATAATCAGATCTACTGTAATCAGTGCTATCGAATTTACATTATCCAAATCAATCATCTATTTATCCAAGTGAAACAAAATTTTCTCAATATCTTGATCGTATTAAGGGTTACCTTCCTTTAATCAGAATATAAATTATCTATGAATTCATCACCATTAAACATATCATTTTAAATCCTTAATAAAAATTATATAGAAAATACATATATGTCATGATTCATGTAACATAATATTTGAATTTCAAAAAATAAGTACTTCATTCATTCGAATTTTATTCTTAAACCATTACTAGTTCTTTATCAATTTATTCCTTAATACTTATTTCCTAGAATATGAAATATGAATCATTTATTAAGGTTACTCAACCTCAATCTAATAATTCTTCTTCTATTTAATGTAACAAAATACTTGGGACAACATCACATACTTTTCACAAGTCTTTTTCGGTCTCTTTATCTTTAGAAGTATAACAAATACTCATACCACAATCATAATTCACATTATGATATTTCCACTTGGTAATTTGATTTTCTGGATGTACATAGTGAAACATTAAATTTTTACCATGTTCCTTATAGTTCTACCCATTGACTAAATCAAAAAAGCACTGGGTGAGAAACATATATTATATAAGAAAATCACATAATCATGAAAAATTACTTATAGGAAGTCTAAATCATGACACCTACCTTTAATCGATGAAACCATAGGATTATCCTAATTTATTCATAACCAAATTCATTTTAAATCCTTTATTGTGGTTCATGAAGTGTTTTTGAATTCCTAAAGAATATCCCCCAGGTGTTTCAAACTAGGTGTATAGAAATGCTTGTTATCATATACCAGATTACCCTATTTCATTCCTAGAACAACATGTAAGAGTTTATACCCCTAGGTACATTTTTTCAAGAGACACATGCACATATAGTACCTAGACATAGATGTATTTCTATTAAACAACTCAATTTATCCATCACAAAAATTCCATGCCATTTTCTTAAATGCTAACGCGCCGTTATATTTATCCATAGATACATCCCCAGATATATACTTAGAAATATAACTAGGGATATCACTAAAGTTATCTCATCCTAGATTCAATAGGATGACTGAAACGTTCTTCTAATATCATCAATAGAGACCCATGATGAACATACATAGATGTTACATCAATTTAGAGGAATATTTAGTACAGTACAAAAATACATACATGAGGACCATAATAATTTATTGTCTTTGGAAACATGGAAATAGAATATTTTATCCAATTGAACGATCTTCAACATCTCAAATAAAGATCTAAACCTTTAGTACTTCTACCTAAAACCATTATTCATAACCTAGAGAAAAGAAAACATAATAAATGGGTGAGATCAAATGCTCAATAAGGGTAAATAAAATAAACGTGTAAGAATAACATGAACAAATGGGGTATGGAACTTTATCATAACATTTTAAGATCATACCTTATATATTAGACATCATAATAAAGATTTTAAATTTGTAAGACATAGATCCTAAGAGAATTAAGAGTAAATGTCATGAAAGTGTCTCATAGGAATAAGAGGTGGAATTTGTGGAATGAACATTGGTTTATAATGTTGTGATCATGTATAAATAAAATAGGTTCCCTCATTATGTTAAGAACATGAATTCAGTCCCCAAAATCAACTTTTGGACATGTAACCAATTCCATTAATGAAATTGTGAATGTGTAATAAAGTTCACGCATAACCCTATAGACATGAAACAAGTTCCATTCATAACATTTTGAACATTTAATCAGGTTCGCACATAACATTTTGAACATGTATTAGGTTCACACATAAACTTATGGTCATGTAACTAGGTCCATGAATAGAATTTTTAACATGTAATCAGGTTCACGCATAACCTGGTGAACATGTAATCAGGTTCACGCATAACCTAGTGAACATATAATCAGGTTCACATATAAAATTTGGGACATGAAATCAAGGTCATCCATAACATTGTGAATATATAATCAGGATTATGCATAACATTGTGAACATGTAATCTGGTTTACGCATAAAGTTATGAACAAGAAACTAGTATCATGTATAACATTGTGAACATGTAATTAGGTTCAGGAATAACATGGTGAACATGTAATCTGGTTCAAACATAAAATTGTAGACATAAAACTAGGTCTATTTATAACATTGTGAACATGTAATCAGGTTCATGCATAATATTTTTACTCATGATTCATCCATCATTACCCAATTTATTGGAGAGAGATATAGGTCCTACCCATATCATAATAAGATGTGTTATATATGTGTTGTAAGATAATTAAAACTTCCACCATATAATCAACTGTAAAAAGAGATGGATTCATTAAACATCCAATCATATCCCTTGAAATTAAATGTGTTTCTATAAACCTTCATCACTTCATAACCTTTGGAAAAGATATTAGAAGCAAATAATTTCGTCCAAGCATAACACATGAAAAGAAGCAGGTTTCAAAATCATATAACCCATGGAAGAGAAATGTGTTTCATTAATGTATAAATCATGAAATAGAAATATGATTCATAAATACCATGTCATTAAGCATAACCCATTCATAGAAAAGTTATTAATTTATCGTTTAGGCCATTTCCTAGAAGGGAATGAGTAACATCAACAAATGTCATGTTAGATTGAAAATAATTTTGAAATATATTTCAAAAACATTTCTTGAGTAAAATAATATTTATTATTTGAAAATTCATTTTAAATACATAATATTATTTAGATATTATTTTCATTTAAAATACCATGAAAACATGTAAGGAAAAATTTAAATCATTTTGAAAAACATTTTCCTCAAAAACATATAAAATATGATTCAAAACATTTTAAAAAATGTTTTCTTTGAAAATAATTTGAAAACATATATAGAAATATTGAAAATGTTTTGAATCTCATTTATATGAAAGTAATTTGAAAACATCTAAATAAATCAGGAAATTTTTTTAAATACTTTTTAAAATATAAAAAAAATTAAAAGCATTTTATATAAAAAATACATTCAAAATAATGAATATTTTTAATATTAAGAGAAATTATTCTTTTAAAAAGAATAACATTTTAATCATGTAAGTGAACATACAAGTAAATTATTGTGGGAAAATACATACATGTCGTATGAGGTGAAAATAACATTCCTTTTTATGGTGAAAAGTTTAGAGAAATGTCTCGTTTGGAAAGGGATATGATGATTCTTTTGAAAAAAATTGTAAAAAAAATGGAAAACAATTTCGTTTACTGATCATTGGATATTAGTATAATCTTCTTGGAAAACCTTTATAGAAAACATGGTTTTTATGGAACACATATTTCCAACCGAATAGAGGGTAGTGTTAGGCTTCCTTAAAAACACATTCTTAAATATAATATATACCAAAGAATGGGAAAACGGTACCAATAAATGAATATATTATGAATAACCAGAGGATAGGAAATGTCATCAATATTCTTGAGTTATGAATCATGTAATTTCATCAAAATAATCAAAAATATAAAAAATCTTGAAAAGCGATGATATTTCCTCAATAAACTCTTATAACATGGTAACATGGGATCAAACTCTCTATGTAAGAAATGAAATTACATGAAGCATAAAATATAATGAAAATATTTGGATTCATGATATAACATGTAAAATGATACTATATACACCTTTAATAAATAGTTTATCTATATAAAAAATGATCCTCAAAGATGGAAAATTGATAAAAAAAACTATTTTACCTATTTTGGTAACATTTGTAACATAAACCCCATGAAAAAATGATCTTAAAAGGGACATGTGAATACCAATAAATTTATTTATTGGATATATAGAATAAAATAATGTTATTTACATATACCACAAAAAAGGAAAGAGTGGTAAACATAGCATGTATCTCATGGAAATAAAAAGAGAGATGAAATCCACATAAATTGTGTCTTAACTCTCGTCGTACTCATACAAGTTTCCACATAATCGGGTAACTCCTTTTGTTGTGTTCTAAAAGGATTTCTTGTATTTATTTATTCCCAAGGGAAGGCTTCTAGGAGGAATAAAGGGATTTCATGAATTGTATTGGGTAGAGTATGTCCGAACATACAAGGTTTTAGAGGTGTGGAGAAGTTTGAAGAAGTGGGAGAGGTGGTGGCATTTTATAGGGATGTAAAAAGACTCACATGGAATATCTGAAAACAAGTTATTTTTATACATGTTCTTACATAAAAAGGTCATGAAAAGAAACCTAACTATATAATGGATGGGTTATGGAAAAAATATGTCCAACCAATTGGTTTTCGATAGGTGGATAGGTCATTCAGGCCCCTAATATTGAGGTTAAGTTCCTAATTAAGATTAATTTTTAATTAATCACTATAATTAATTTTAATCAATTTTTATAATCCTTTTGGTCAAAAAATTAGTTGATCTTATTAGGATCTAAATATTATACTAATTACAATGGTTTATGTCAACTTTTCAAATTTCAATTTTTTGAAGTGGGAAAATTATGATTTATGTTAATCCTACGGACATGTTGAGAGAACGAGTTTTTTATTGTAAAACGTTAAAAGTTTACTAATTTTTAATAATTATTAAAACAAAAAAATTTGTTCTTCAAAAAAACAATATTTTTCACTATTCATCAAAAAAATGTAGTTTCTAAGAAAAATACCAAAAATTTGCCCTGTGATAATTTTGTATTTCTAAATTCAAAAATTTTGTTTATATTATCATATTCATTTTTTATATTTTTCTAAAAGTATTTTTTTTATAGAAAGACATGAAGTGTATTTCGTTTGAGAAAATAATATTTTTTAAACATATAAGGACTTTACTAAAAAAAATATATTTCATTATCAATATGTTATATTTATAGAAAACCATTATAAAAAATATTTGAAGTTTTATTATTCCTATTAATATTACAATGTTTAACGACTAGGATATAATTATCTCGGTTAAATAATTTTAATAATAAGATGATATTTCATCGAAAAAATCGGTGTTTAATGTAACGTACACCAAGTTGGTGTTGCATGTAGTTAAATCTAGGTCTGTATGGTGTGAAACTTAATTTATTATTGGATGTAGAGTAAGAAAATTCGGTATTCCCTATAGCATAATCCATCTTAGTATTGCGTGTAACACAATCCAAGTTTGTATATCTTGTACCATAAGTCTGGTTATTATTTCGGGTAAATGGAATTTTTGAGTAAGTGTTTTAAGTATATATATATATATATAATATCTATTTATAGTGTCATGTGGAATGAAAAATTTCAAAAATATTAATTAATTCAAAAAACATATTTCACATAAGCATGGGGTGTTACAGTTTACTAATGTATTTAAGTATAAAAAGTTATTTTTCTTTGTTTGGGAATGTTCATAGGAAATTTTTAATGTTTTTAGTATTTTCTAGAGGTTCATAGTTTGAATAAGGTTAGTATAAACTATGAAACACAACCAGAAAACTATACAAAAAAAAATGTTCATTGGGAATGTTCATGGTTGGGCACATTGTTTTTCCAAATTGTGTGGCCACTTAAGAGAAACCTTGAAGGACCTTAATAAATGGAAATGAATATTTGGAACATGGTTTCTAAAACTATTAAATCCAACCATGTAAGGAATGTTTGGTGGTTGTATATAGCACAATGTTTGTGCATGGTTTTCCTAGCTATGTGCCTAAACTGTGAAGCATTAAAAATTAGATCTATATTTTGTGGGACTAATATGAATCACTAACTTAAACACTTATTTTTAACTAAATATAACATGAACATACTTTCATATCATGGAAAAGGTTGTATAGAACTTTACCCTTGATCAGGGAGTGATCTATTGGCAAATCTTGGTATATTGGAGGCTGGATTTCTTGGTAAGTGCTCGTTCTTGGTTGTTATCCTTAGTTTTCTTCTTCATCCCTCTCATATATTCATGGATATAATACTTTACAGATATTTATTTGTTGTTTTATTCCAAACATGATAATATATGGTTTTATTGATGTTAATTAATAAGATCTAAGGAAGGTTTTGGTGTTTTAATCCATGTTTTTTGAAGAATTTGTGTCGTTCTTTGTTTTCTCCTATGTTTGTGAGGTGGGTGACTTTACTATCAACTCATAATATTAGAACCTGAATTATTTGTTTTAGTTTTTTTGAATTTATTGAAATTTATTATAACATTTATATGTAATTTGTGGTAATAACCCTCTTTGGTAATGGTTTGTGAAATTGTTTAAACTAGTTGTTGTCAAAAGTGATTTGTTTCATGATTTTAATGTATGACTTTATTTTGATTTAGGTAAATGGATAAATACAAATTTTTTCAAAAGAAGAACTTTCTCATTGAAATTTATTAAAATGGTTTATTTTTCATGGAATTTTTCATAAAACGTAAGAGTATGTTTATTTTCATTAACGTGACCCTATGGAATGAGTGTGGAAAATTATATCACTAGTATATAGTTACCTTATGAAAACTTGGTATTTTAATGAGATACTAGTTGGGAGTGTTGAATTGTCAACTAGGAATACATTTTTGGGTGTTTGGCTGTGTGGATGTATATAATGAAATGGGTTATAGAAAATGGATTTAATAAAATAGGTTAGAATGCATTCTCATTTATTATCGAAGGAAATGTTTTTAGTTTGGAAAATTGGATTCGGTTTGTAAAACTTCTTCTATTATTTTATATAAACTATTTTTAATTGTTTATAAAAAAATTATATTAATTCTCTCACATGTTCTACCCTAGTGTAATGAGTAAGGAATTCATTTGGGGAAATACTACTGAGTTTAATACATGCACTCTACTTGGATAGTTTGGTGTGTTTGAATATATTATTTATCAATATACAAGTAAAATATAAATATATCATTTAATTAGTGATGCATCAAGATAATTTGGGTATGGCTTGTGGAGTTGGAGTTTGGAGCATTTTGGGGGATGTGGTGTTTATTTCTTTGGAGTCATTGGGATTTTTTTTTATGTATTCCTCTTTTTTGTGATTTTATATTTTTCTACACTATAATTTGATAAGGTTTGTGATTTTAGTTTGGTTTGATTATCGGTTGGTTATAAATTGAGTTATATTACATTGTTCTCATGATCATATTGTTAGGCTTACATCAGCACTAATCTTGAAATTACTGGAACCATAACAAGGGTATTTGGAGATTTTTAATGGTTCAAGATCTTGGATTGGATGTGTTCTCATGCAGGGAGACCATGTTATTTCTTATAGATCATGGTAGTTATCATTTCATGAGAAAACCCACCCAAACCATGATTTAGAGCCATCTTCTACAGTCCATGATTTGAAGAATTTGTATCATTATGCCTTTGGTGAGAAATTTACAGTGTTTATAGGTCATAAAATCTTGAAACACATTTTCTGGAAAATATATTTGAATATGAGAAAAATAAGATGGATGTGGTATCCTCAAATGATTAACATTGACATTATGTATGCATTAGGTAGAGGAGATTTGGTGGGGGATGCATTAAGAAGAAATTTATATGGTCAGTTGGATGAAAGGGATTCTAATCAGTGGCACATGATATCAGTGATAGTCGATATGCTCATATATTATAAAGAGAGTGGTAGTGTTGTGGTTTTATTTTTGGTCTAGTTTGTTACTAATTTTTTGGAAATATTTAAAGAGGGACAGACATATCATTCAGAATGTGTTTCTGTGAGGTCAAAACTAAATGGTTGGAAGACCATTGAGGGATAGAAATTGGATGGGAGTTCATTTTTTCGATATAATATGGGCATATCTATGGATTATTAAGAAAAACATCATCATTATTACCACCATTAAATATGGTTTTTTCAACTTGGAATAAAAAATATGTATAAAGAATTTAATGAATTATTTGGGTGGTAATTAACAAAAGAGATGTAGCTAAGTTTTTTATGATTTGCCTCACATTTCAGCAGGTTAAGTTAGAGAAACAAAAACAAATATCTATATTTCAATCATTACCTATTCCTATTTGTAAATGGGAGAATATATCTATGATTTGTTTTATAGGTCTCTGAAATATGATCTGGAAACATGATTCCATATGGGTAACAGTGGAATGAATCATAAAGTTGGGAAATTTTCTCCCTATTTAGGAATCTTATATGTAAGAGTACTAGTCCAAAAAATTTATCTGAGGAGTGCTAAAGAGGTATGGAGTCCTAGATTCAATAGTATTTTTCCATGATTTGATATTTACATTATGTTTTTGGAAATCCATATAAAAATTCCTTATTACTCAGTTGACTATGAGTATGGTGTATCATACTCAGATGGATAGATAATCAAAAATGAAGATAAAAATGTTGGAATACCTGATTCGGTCCTTGTAAAAGAATTTTTTGGCTCATGGTAGGAGCACATACTATTAGTGTAGTTCTCATATAACAACAGTTTTTAGGCCTCGATACATATGGACTATTTTAAAGCATTGTATGGGTGCCCATTACATTCTCCACTTTTCAGGGTGGAAATTGGTGATACATCCCCAATTTGACCAAGACAAGAGCAAGAGATAATGAAGAAGATTTAGTTGATTAAGAAATGAATGATGATAGATTATAGTAGTCAGAAACTAGATTTGTATCATAATTTATGGTCATTTTTTCTTTAGGGGAGTCATATTGTGTTCTTGAGAATTTATCTAAGTCTTGGGTATCATCATTTTAGGAAGCAGTGAAAGTCATTTCCTCGATACATACACACATTTGAGATAATTTCATGGGTTGGTAAGGTTTCATATCTATGGGATTATCCAACAAGGTTTAGTTCAATGCATAATTTTTTTTATGTATCTCAATTAAATAAGTATCATTCAGATCATGACCAAGTGATTTCATTGAATAACATTGACCTACAATTAGATGTTTTCTTGGATAATGTGCATGTTTAAATCCTGGATAAGAATGATAAATTATTTCTTGTGGAAATTATTAATATAGTGTGGGTTTTGTGGAAACATGTCTAGCTTCTATAAGAAACATGGGAATGGGAAAAGGAAATGGTTGAGCAATAGCCTAAACTCTTTCAAGAAAATTGTTGTTTTCAACTTTATAGGTATATAATAAAAATGGTGTGGTGAATTTAGTACCCCTAGTTTCAGATAATTAACCATTAATTTATGTATTTTAAGTATCTAAAGTTATTTATTTATGTTTTCGAAAGTTTAGAGGAGTTTTGGATTGTTTTGGGGATTTAACGGAGTTTCATGATTTGAACATGGTTGGTATAAACCATGGAACACTATAAGAAATTGTGAAAATGTGAACAGAAGTCACCAAGAGGGTGACTAGTTTATCCAAACCATGCGGCCACCTATGGGAAACTATCTATCTCTAGGATAGAGGAGATAAATATGGTGTATGGTTTTCAATCCATTCAATCCAACCATGTGAGGGATGTTTAGAGGAAGTCGATATCGCACAGTTTGCACATAGATTTCCTAGTTGTTTTCCATAACTATGTAGTGTTATAAATTAGATTTAAATTTTTTTTATCTGATCTAAATAAATACTTTAGCCCCTATTTTTACTTAATCTGACCTTATCATGATCTCCTCTCCTCCCAGAGGTAGTGGAGACTGTTCCCCTTGATTATGTGGGATCTGTTGGTGAATATTGGCACATTGGAAGTAAAATTAATTGGTTAGTGATCATTATTAGTTTCTTTACATAGATTTATTTTTACCTCTCATGGATTAGTGGATCAGTTTCCTTGAGGATTGATCTATGTGATGATATTCCAATCATGATAACATATGATTTTTCTAACATTAGGGATAAAGATCTAATGATTTTTTTTCGTGTTTTTCAATCCATGTTTGTTAAATAAATTTTTTTCTTTATTATCGGATAAGTTTGTCATGTAGGTGGGTTCAATATTTACTCCACTTATTATAGCATGACGTCTTGGTTTCATTTTATTAAATTGATTGATATTTCTTATAAAATTGAAGAAAAATGATTAGTAGAAACTCTCTTTTGTAATGGTTCATATAATTGTGTAAATTGTTTGTCATGAAAAGCTCTCTGTTTCATGTTTTTAAAATAATTATTGTAAAATTTGGAATAATTTTGATTTATGGAAGTAATTTGATAAAAAAAATTCAATAAAAGAATTGTTTTATTGAAATTACATCAAATGGTGGATTTTTCATGGGATTTGGAATAAATGGTTGGTGTAAGTTCATTTTCACTAACGTGACCATGTGGAAGGGGTGTGTGCCATTAGGGTATTAGTATATGGTTACCTTGTGATGACTTGGTTGATCAATGAGATATCACTCATCACTATGCAACTTCCACCTAGTCATTCATGTGTGGATGTGTTGAAGTATGTGATGATATGGGTTATGCTAAATGGATTTGAAAATTTTGGTTGGAAGACCTGCTTGGTTCCTTTCCATAGAAATGTTTTTGATTTGGAAAAACTAGTTTTAGTTTGGAAAATAGGTTTTGGATTGCAAATATACTTTTATACATTGATATAAATTGTTTTCAATATTTTATATAAATTGTTTTATATAAATGTTATAATATGTTCTATCCTGGTGGTATGAGTACAGAAGTAATTCAAGGAAATCCTACTGAGTTTTATACTCACCCAAATCATGAGATTTTTTTTATAGATGTTGTTTATTGATATATAGGTGACAGAAAAGTATCTCATTTATTTAGTGATGTGTCATGATAATTTAGTAATATATTATGCTGTTGGAGCATAGATCATGTTTGGAGATGTGGAGTTTATGTATTTTGAGTCTTTGGTAATTTTTGGCACCATACGCCACTTTTTCTTATGATTCTAGTTTGGTTTCTACATTGTAATCAGATATGGTTCACATTTGTAGTTTGTTTTGATTAGCAGGAGGTTAGGTTCTATTGTGTTTTTTACATGCATCATATACTATTTTTTTGTTATAATTTTCTGGTTATATATTTTTATTTTCATTGGTAAAATCATTACCCAATGGTTTATTAATCACTTGGAATTTATTTGCTTCCATTGGTGTCTTGATGATGTCACCTATGTCCCTATAACATCACACTGTATTCCCAATCATATGAGGTAGGGTTGGAAATTAAATATTATAATCATCAGGAAATATATTTTCTATTGGTTATTTAAGATGTTTTCATGTAACAGTGCCATTTTTTCACTCTTGGGAATTTAAAAAAAAATGGGAAATTGTTTTTAAGGAAATCCAACTTTATTTATCTGTTCGGTCCAAAATCTAATTTATTACCAAACCTTGTTTTGAAAAAATATTTTCAAAAGTGTTTTTAAATGATATTTTAAACTATTTTTCATTGATATGGATTTAAAAAATTATATGTCTAGAATGTGTTTAAAATGAATTTTAAAAGATTCCATTAGAAAACATCGAAGTTATTTTAATGGAAAATAATTTTCAAAATGTTTTATCATTTAAAAAGTGAATTTTAAAATAAAAAGTGTATTTTCCTTAAAAAAATTAATAATATTTTTGTGGCATAAATATTCATTAATATTAATAACGCTTGTTTTTATTTATGCCTTAATGGGTATATTTTGTACTGATACCATCCTCCTTCTTTTTCTAGATGGATTAATTTAATTTCCAAATAATTTTTATGGAACTCATTTCTTTTTTTTGGGTTAATAATGTTGAAAATATAATAAATTTTGTTTTAATGGGTTATGATGAAATTAATTTTCTATGTGGTTTATTCATTATTTTTTTCTCAAATATTATAAATTATGGGTACACCAAGATTTTTTTGGGAGAGCTTGTTATAACTTAAATGATGGTGGTACCAATATAGGACTCAAATTCATTAGGTGATGATTTGGTTCTATGGATAATTAATGCTTGTTTTACCATTACTATGAATTTGAGCTCACCCTTCTTATGTTCTATTTTCCCTACACTATAAAGAATTTGATTGAATGAATTATGTATATTAATGATTTCAAAAGGGTGATGTTGATGACAAAATATGAAATAATAAAAGCTGGGATAAATGGTGGAAATTTTCATTTGATGAAGTGTGAATTATATATGTTTGAGTTTTCCCAAAATCAATAAAACTCTAAAACTAAATGTTCCCATAGAATATGATTGATCAAAGTTTCCCTTTTTATATTGTAATGTTTGAAGATGAAAATATTGGTCATAATTATCCTCACAAAATCTGAAAGTGTAAAGTTATGTTTTTCAGCAGAGGATCCAGTAATTTGAGTCTTAAGATGTTATAATTGGTATTAAAGGTAGGTTTAAATAACATTGGAGATAAGTATTTTTTTCATGTGAAATTATATTACGAGCTATATATACATATAAGATTATAAATTCTAATACGTTTAATTACTTAGACACTCTTTAAGGTTTTAAATAATGAATTATTAAACTGATTAATGAAATTTTTTGAAATTTATTTTTGGCATGAGGTCTTCATAACCCCTAGGAAAAAATGAAGTGTTTTTAGGGTGGAATTATTTTTCCAGATTAACAAAAATGTGGGAAACCTGTATTCATGCTGAAAACTCATCACATCTGATGAGGTGGTGGGGCTTGATCCTATGAATGAAGGGTGATAAGGTTTTTGTGCCAACCAAAAGCCTACATGATGTCATGATTAGTGTAAAATACATACATGTTAATATTATGTTTATTTCGTAATCATATGGGATTTTATTTGAGAAAAAATGGTTGATTAATCGTGAAAAAATACATGATAAAATCATTATAATAATTAGTTTTAAATATTAGTCTAAAATGTTTCATGAATTATAAGGATATTTATTTATATAATAATTGAGATTCCTCATTGGGTATTACATTTGAAAATTAATTTATTATATAAATTTGGACTCATTTTTGAATGATTTTACTATGTTCTTACAATTTTTTGTCTTTGTTAATGTATAAAGTAGTTTATAACTACTTTATTACCCCTTTGATTCTTAGGAGGTCATCAAAAGTTGATTTTAATGCTTCTAGAATAAGAATTTCATCTGGAATACTCATATTCTCAAGAAAAAGATGATATTTTAGGGGAAATTTATTAAACTATGAAATTCTAATCACCAAGTATGTTTAATTTTTCATTCATGGGCTAGATAGTAAGAGGATTCATTTACACTTGTAAAATAATCTTGAAAAAAATTATTATCCTAGAAAATTAACTTTTGATGAACTGCTAGTATTTTTAATCACTACAAATTTAGTTTTTTTGGACTTTAAATATATGTTGATCATTCACATTTTTTGATTAGTGACCTCAAACACTCTCTATAGTTATTTACATTTTTCTCCATTGCAACAATTTTTATCCCATGTGGAAACCCAGTTATGTGTAACTTCATGTACCTTTTATGTTTCCCACCTTCTATTTTTAGGGAATGTTTTATTTATTACATTTTTATGATGTTTTTTTTATTAATGGAATTCGAAAAATAAAACTCTGTTGATAACGAAGTTAAATTTTAGAGGATAAATTCTATTTTAGGTGGTTAGGATGTAATATCCAAATATTTTATGAAATTTCTTCTATCAAATTAATTTAAATTATTCAATTCATTTTGTTTCACATGATGCATATTTTATCTTTCATTATATGCAATATGATTTATATATTATGCATCAAGCAACATCAAGTCTCTTTAAGAAACATTTCTACACTCAAGACTGAGTTTTACCCGACTACAATACACTATAAATATTGATATTTAATATGATAGTTATTCCCTAACTATTGGAATGGAGAGAATGAATAATTTTACATATGTTATGAAAATAATTTTTTTTCACATTCTTATAAAATTAATCCTTTTTTGGTCAATTAATTAGGAATGAAAATAAAAATACCATTTGATTATAATGTCCATGTTTTTATGGAAAAATATGATTAGGTTCACAGTAGATTTTTATCTTATTAAATTAATTTAATGACAATTATTTAATGATATTAATGAAAAATATATTTTATATATTAAATAATTTTTTTAAAATTCCTCCAAAAAGTTTTATGGGAATAAAATATGAATAAATCATATTTTGAGCAAATAAATTATACTTTTTTAAAAGGAAATCTTTCTTTATTTTACTGGATGACTTGTTTTAAAAATAAATTTTGAAACTTTAATAAATTTAATATGAAAATATATACTTCAATTTTTATATGAAAATTTCAAAATTTACATTGGGTGGATTTTTTTATTTTTTTGAAAAGATTCATTTTATATAAATAGTGAAAAATACTAAATTTATATGAAAACTATATTTTCATCAAAATAATATATTATGTTAGGTTATATATTAAATTTTTTCAAAAGTTAAATTTTATCTCATATATATATATATATATATATTAAACCAATTAATTATATTCAAATCATTTTCATATTAAATTTTTATATTAAAAATTTTCAATCGTTTGGACATTTTTACTCCAAAAACCTAGTTCCTCTTTCCATCTGGGGTATTAGATTTAAATTAAATTATTCCAATTCTGTGATTTTAATTTTTAAATCTATATTAAAAATTTTAATTCTCCATAATTTATATTTATTGGTA
The DNA here is from genome assembly GCA_963277665.1 of Viscum album. Taxonomy (NCBI): domain Eukaryota; kingdom Viridiplantae; phylum Streptophyta; class Magnoliopsida; order Santalales; family Viscaceae; genus Viscum; species Viscum album. Next base: position 49,784,962 of record OY728148.1, read on the forward strand.
AGAATGTAGCTAAAATTTATTAGTCATTAAGGTTAAAATGAGTTTACATAATTGCTGAACTTAGATCTTTAGGGTCAAAATGACCAAGACACATTTCCATGACCCATTTTAAGGACTTATTTAGACCATATACCCTCTTTGATTAGAAATGGATTATTATTTGAGGAACATGTATTAAGTAAGAACTCCAAATAAAGTTTTCTTTTTTTATTTTCAAGAATTGCACTCCTCCCAAATTATAAAAGTGTGTTAATGCTTCACACTTATTCAAACATGTCACAAATTTTGGATCATCCAAAATATTACCAAATAAACTCCAAAATTCCCTTCTCTATTAATATAATTCTATATTTTTGACAAAATCAAACCAAGGAAATCCTTTGGTGCAATCCAAAATGAGTTTCTAAAAAAAGAGGTAGTGTTATTCAATGAGCACTTTTATTTAATTTCTTTATCCACAACTTCAATTATTTTTATATAATTCTTATATAATAACATAAATACATTCAGAATAATTATATTTTATATGTTATGTGTACAAACAAAAAAAATTAAACACTTTCATAAAATGGTATACGTAATCATCTTTCATGTGTATGGTGCCAACCGCTTCGTGAACTGATGTCATTTGTTATTATACTACAACCTATCAAGGTCAGGAATATTTATTTAAATACTTTTTAATATTATATATATGATTTATATGATTTATATTTTATTATTTATTTTTTATTGGACCCATAACTTCTTACTTTCTATTTTTTGGGAATACGATAACATAGTTTGTGGATGTGTGGACTAACCCTACTCAAAGAAACGTTACTCTATCACACATTACATAGAATATATTAAGGATGGGTTTAATAAATAGTATTTTATATAAATAAAATATATATTATTTCAATTAAAAAGATATATTTCTGTCAATACAATATATCATTTTCTTCTTACATTTTCACACCCTGAAAAATTAATAACTTCATTCATGGACGTGTAGACTACTGCCTCCTCAAGGTGATGGGGTTATTATTTTTCATCACCACACAAAAATAATGATATATATATAAGTATATATAATTAAATAATATGGTGTATTTGATATAAGTGTCTTAAATTTTACATACCTTTTTTCCATAAGGATCATTGAGAAATAAGAATGTTGCTCCTATGTAATTACGACCTAGCATCTCCATGATTATAATGTTGGTTCATTTTCAAAACTATATGCCATGATTGGTTATAAAATAATTTTTTTTTTAAATATTATGATTATATAATTTTTATTAATAAGTTAATGGTTAAATAATGACCTCATTGATCATAGTTGAGCTACTAATGTCATTTTTGACACATAAACTAAATATGGTCAAAACTTCTGATGTAAACATAATCAATTAATTAATTATATTTAAAATAGTAATAAGATAAATAAAAGTAATAATAAACTTTTAAAATTTTCTTAATAAATAAAATAATTAATTTATGTTTATTATTCATTATGATAAAGGATAACCATTATGGATCATACTCAATGTAAGGGGATTTCTAGTCAAACTATTATTTCAGCGAGTCTTATTCTATATTCACCACTAGCTTCATTTATATGGTCTATTTAAAGATATATGAAATTTTATATCATGAATTTAATTTATTTAATGATATTAGAAAATTTTATTGATTTTATTCTTTAACATATCTTATTATTCCAAAGTTACTAAAGCAATAAGGGTTTTTATCATCTCACATTCTTTTCTGTGAGATATGTGTCATATTAACCAACTATTTTTATTGTATGGTCTATATGTAAACAATAAATTTGTTCAATGAGTCCTATAATTTTATTTGTTGGTATTTATATATCGATTTTTTATATCTAATTCATTGGGTTTAAGGTTTCAATTTTATCAAAGCGATAATGAATTTTTTTACAATTTTCCCTTTTGAGATGATTGTTATGTTACACACATACATTATTTTATGAGGTTTTTATACTGATCCATTTTATTTTTTTATCATGAATATAATTATTCAAATTTTATTCTATGTTTCATTTAATTACATTCCATCATGTGGATTATGATTTAATGTTACCAATGTGGTGAGAATCTTTTCATAAAATCTCATCATTTATCAAGATTGTGTATGATTATGTCTCTTTTGTTTACATAGTATAATTCTCAGAAAATATATTATCCTATATTTATTAATTATATTTTCATTTAATAGTACCAAATTATACTCTTTTGTACTTAGAAAATTTGATAAATTGTTTATAATGAAATCTGACCTTATTTATCTCTTTGGTCAGAAATCTGTTTTCATCCAAAATATTTTTTTCAAAAATTGATTTGATTTTTTTTAAATTATCTTTTAATGTAATTTTCATTGATAGGTATTTTTTAAATAATGATTAAAAATATTAAATTATTTGTATAATATTCATTTATAAGATTTCATGATTATTTTCAATGAAAATGATTTTCAAAAGGTTTAATGTTTAAAAAGGTGATATTCAAAATAAAAATATTATTTTTCTAAAAAACGATTCTAATGATATTTTAATGGGTTTAAAACTATTTAAAATCAACTATAATTTTTTTATTCTTCAGTGGGGATATTGTTTAATGATATTATCACGATTCATTCTCTAGATGGATTAAGAATGTTTCAAAGAGATTGTTATGCAAATCATTTTTCTCGTGATTTAATCATGATCTAAAAAGAATAAAGGTTGATTTAATGAGTTATGATGAAATTAATTCTTTCTTTTCATTATTTTTTATTTTATTATGGGAAATTATAAATGATTGGTGCACCCATATAGCACCGAGTGAGGCCATTGTAGCTTAAATGATGGGTGTTTCTAGATTACACTCCAATGAATTGGGTAGTAAGTTCCTTCTCGGGAGAATTATATTGGAAGTCAGTTGTATGGTTATTCCAATTTTTAATGGTTTATTAAGGTTTATGTAATGTTTATATAAGGGTTGATGATGATGATTTTCCAATATACCAATATGTTATATCTATTGATTCTATGGTTTTATGATGTTTTATTGATCAAGATTCATATCACATGGCTCATGAATATAGATTCCTATGAGTATTTCATTTTTTAAGACTACTTCCAAGTATCAATGTTTTAAAATATAGATTTTTATGCTTATAATTATTCTTACATTATAGTCATGCACTTTGATTATTTCATCCTACCCTTATGCTCTTCTTATTATCATGGATGAAATTCTATTATTAATTATTATTTTACTCTTATTGATCATTTTATGTAACCCTTATTATTTTAAATTATCCAAATATTATAATAAAAATAGATAAATTATTTATGTCTATAAATTATTTTATGAGGATGAATTTTATGTCCTAATATGAAATAATAAGTGATGCGTTAAACATTATAAATGTGCTTTTGACAACTTCGTCATTGTTTTTTAAGGTTTTTCCTTAATTATCTAGATATATAATCCTATGTTATTCTCTTAAATGTAAGAATACGATGTTTTCATTCTTTATAAGTATTTATGGAAAAAATAGTTCTAAATTATTGGCATCATAGTTTGAAATGTAATGTTGTGGGTTTCAGCACAGGAACCAGGAGTGCATGTCCTAGGAAGTAATATTGAGATACATGTTCTTTTATGAACGTAATTTTTTTTAAAAGTATATAAATACATAAAATTAAATATTTATCATCATTAATTAATCTTATTCGGTGTATTTTTAAGATTAAAATCATGATATGTCTCTGTCAAGTGGGATTTATTAATATTTTTCTCAAACAATAATGGATTTTATCTCATATTCCCATTATTGAGTCATACATTATTATTATTCACCTAATTTAATTCAAATAGTATATATAATAAGAATTTATTTTTTATATAATTATTCCTTCAGGGTTCATTGTATTTTAATTTATAAATAATTTACATCATCTATGGGGGTTACGAATCAAAAGTTACCAAGCTGATAAGGGCAACTCTTCAATCTCATTTTAATATTGATTCTTTAAGCATTAACTTCCTTTAAAGAAAATTATTTGATAATTTTATATTAAACCCCTTTTGTTTTTTTCCACTATTTATTATTGAAATTTTCAATTTATAGTTCAATTTTCCTCTATTTGGTAGTTAAAATGATTAAGAAAAATGACTTTAGAAAAATCAAACAATATTTCTCTTTTCAGACAAAAAATATTTTTATTTCATATACATATTTTCCATAGATTATTTTAAAAATAATTTTTTATATTTTCTAGTGATTTATTAAATTCATTTTTACCCATGCCTTACTTTTAAAAAATAATTGAAAAAAATATTATTGTAAATTTAAAAAAATAGAGCTTTTCACATTTTAATTTTTTTTAAAGTAATGTCTTTTAAATTATATGGTATGAATTGAATTTCCCACCTTCATGAACACTAAATTCTTTTATAAATCCTCTAAAATATTCCAAGGTACTTTTCAAATAAATATTTTTCTTTTATTTCTGAGGAAGTTTTATATTTTATATAAGGTATCCCTCTAAATTAACCATTTCTTTAGGTCGTGACTATTTCATCAATAAATCAATTTAAATATTTTTAATATTTTTAATTGTTTATCAATTCTATATATATTCCCCTAATATTATAAATTTCTTATTCTTCCTTCATTTTATTAGGTAATTCAATCATTATATTCATTTCTCAATATCCTTCATTATGATATTTCCTTTGATTGTGATATAATGTAAGATTATGCAACCCATTTTGTTTCCATAGGAAATTATAATGTTAATCCTTGTGATTTAGTTCCTTTTAGTGGACCACATAAATCAAGAACACATTAATATGGGTGTTTCCATATACTTATATAATAAAATTGTTAAATCTTTAGTTTTGTGAGATGTTGTTCATGTGATTTGGGAGTAAACCTAATCAATTATGGGAATCTTTCCACAATGTGACATTGTCTAGGAAGATAGCCTCTACTCATGTTATATGTTTATGAAACATTTCCTATGATGATATCATATTATGATACCATGTTCTTTATGTTATTATTTCATGTGATTACAGATGGGCCTTCCCTTTTATGATATCTTGTTATAACTTTGACTCACATATAATATTTTCTTATCTTGTTTATTCCCTTATAGGTATTTTTAACTCACCCATTACATTTATTTATTCCTCAAGTTATCCTATGTAATTTGTGGAACTCAATTTGTTTTTAGGATCTCAATATAGAGTATATAATAACATCATTTTATTTTGGTCTCACGTTTTAATATTATGACCCAAGCCTTCTATATACACGTGGACATTTTTAATAATTTCTTGTAATAATGGATATTTTAGTTAACAAATATACAGTAACATGTTTAAAGGTCATGGGATTATATACATTAAATAAGCCTCAATGATTAACAAATAAATTTATAAACATATGAAGGTTCCCAATATAAAGATATCCCAACCATAAGTTAGTGGGGACTCTAAATATAAACAATGCATCTTTAGTTTACTAATTACAGTGAGTGTGACACTTTGTAGGCTATAATTCAAGGTACATTTAGGGTATACAACACTTTTATTCTTCATGAGAATATTTCACATCCAAAAAGTCAAACATTGCTCTTTCTAACAATAACACATTTTCGTAACCTAAACCACATTATGATGAACATATGTTATAGGTAAGTCAAATTAATAAAGTAACAACCTTATACTTTAACTTATACCTTCCATTAAGTGAAAATGTGTTTTATAGATTTCTCCATAGGAATCAGAAAACCAAAATGATCCACTAAATATTATATGATAATTAAGATATATATGTTCAATTAATTGGAAGAAATAGAGGTAAAATATTATGAAATATATTTAGAAATAGATTATGTAAGAACCATGTTCTTCTCATGTGGTATGTGATTCTTATTTTTCATTCCCTTTGAGTTATTTTTGAGACAACAAGGAAAAATAGAATAAGGTGTTAAGTTTAAGTAGAACACGTTGTGTAATCCTATGTACATGCCATGTAGTCTGGCCGAGTAGGATGAGGATACATAGTGTGTGTTTGAATTTTCTATGAAGGGAAGAAAAGGCCACTACACTCTGTGTACATCCTAGTACATGCTGTGTAGTCATGTTGGCAAGGTAGGTGTGGGACGTGTAATGTAAGTTGGAAAATTGGTGAAGAGTAAAATGATATAAATTCCATATATATGATTTTATATTCAATGTTCTACTAAAATTTGGCTTAAACGGTTAATAGCCTTGTTTTCTCTTCTTCTGGATAGAATAGTCGTCGGGTGAAGAAGAAGGAGCCATGAGAGTTGATTATTCTCTCATTTCATCATCCCAAACCCAATTCAAGTCTCGTGGGTCTCATTGGATTCCTCTCAGTAAGAGATTTCTACTCCTTGAGTCGTTCTTGTGGATCTCTGCTCTTGATAATGTTATTCAAGGTTGAATGATTTACCTTTTTATCTTAGATCTACATTGTTCTAGGTTTATTCAAGGTCCAAGATCAGTTTATATCAGTTATACGACATCGAGGTAGGTGCTCTCAATCCTCTAATTAATTTTTGATGTCTTTATAGGTTCCATTGTGTCATGAACCCGTGTGTATGGTGTTTCTTTGAAAGTAAATCGATCATTCTTATTTTTAGATGTTGTTGTGATAATAAATTTGATAAGTTGAATCATGTTTGGAATTATTGATTGGTTAAGGTCCACCCAATGGGTACATTTCTTTAGACAATTCATTTGGTTGTTTCACCCAAGGATGTTGATGGGAATGCTTTGATTTTTCCATTTTGGGTTGTTTATAAATAATGAACATGATTATTATCTGAAATTAATTTTTTTTAGAATTGTGAGCATTTTATTATGGCTTCGGGATTTTGTTTTCCTCTTTTCCAGGTAGAGTTTTTTCTTATTAAGAAGGTTTGAATTTTTATTATATTTTAAATTTATAAATGTTAAATGGCATTGGGTGATACATGGGTTCAACTTTGAACTACATGAATAGACTCGCATGACTATTATACTTTTCACCATGGGTGATACCTGGGTCCAGCATAGAACACCATGGACGGACTCCATAGGTTTTTTTACATGTCATTAGAGGCACTTTGGTTCCCTAGTAGGACCACTAGGGATGGACTAAATGGACATCAACATTTACAGAGAGTAATACCTTGTGGATCCCATGTAGTACCACTGACGATGGACTCGCTTGAAATTATACCAACCTCAATAGTGATGCTTGGACTCTCTAGATGGTTTGCTAGGAACAAAATCATAGGATGTCAGTAGAATTACACCTGTAGTGATACTTGAATTCCAAGTTAGGAATTTCAAGAATGGACTCATGCTATACGTAAATGATGAAATGTAATGAATTTTTCATATATTCTAAGCCAAATCACAAGCTGGAGTTTAGACATTACTTACCTGTTAAAAGGTCTTCTGTGACTTCTGTTGTTCTTACGTTGCTACGGGAAATGTCAGAAATAGGTTGGATTCCAAAATTTAAATAATTAAAGTAAATTTCCTACTAATGAACATTTTAATCTCTATAAATGAATACCATTATTTGTAGTATTTTTTACTTCAGAATGTATAATAATTTATTGCTTTCCTATACATAACTATTGCATATACTCACTAATAGATTGGAACAGACCATTGGCGGTTTCTTACTGGGATTCATCTCTCACACCTTGTTTGGGTCATATTTTTATTCCCAAACCGACTATATCGCTGCAGGTTTTGATAGGGGGAAGGCTCCTTTTTCACATACTTCATTATTGGTTAGGAGCAGGAGAGAAAGAGACCAAGTTATGGCAAACGATGCTACAGAGTGTCATTTTTTTTACTTTACTTTGGTATTGTGTTGTACTTGATTCCAGGGTACCCCAGTTTTTCTATTTTCATAGAACATGTGACATGCAACATCATTTTGATATTACAAACCTTTTGGCTATCTAAATCGTAAAATTTTTAGTAGTTTAGTTCAGTTTCATGATTTTTACTACTTCCTCTATTGTCAATATTTACAATGTTGTGTTACACATTGCTAATGATAGAATAGTTTCCCCCAAAATCACACCTTAGGACCTCACTGCTAGTCGGAACCCTCTAGCATTTTGGGGAAATTTGTTTGAGGCCATGTGGAAAACTAGGTACGGGGAAATGTTTATTGTCACCCAAATCTGGGATGTTAAAAAGTGGTGTCGTAGGGAATTCCTTTTTTTCTTTGTCTTAATGTTTAGATCCTATAATCAATGATTTGAAGGAATATGTAATTTGTAATTAGTTTTGCCTGGATGGAGCTACCTCACATACAGGGAATAACCAAATTACCTTGAGCTGACTTGTGAACTTTAGATTTTGTGTTATTACTCTCAATTCAATTTCACAATTGGGTGATGCACAAGATTTATGCTATTCCTATTGATGAAATTGGTGTTCTATTTTGTTGCAACCAGATGATATGAGGGTATTCCATATCAAGAATTAAAGAGGAACATATTATAATCATATGCAATGCATTATGCCATTCCATTTAGGATTCATTAGTAACCTAATTCTATTATGATTGATGATGTGGTATCTATGTCTATTTTATTGATAGGTGTATTGGTACGTGATATGGTTTGGATTAAATGGATGTCAAACTTTAGTTCCTGAGGAGTATAGGCCCCCTTGGACTGAAAATTAGAGGATCATGATTCAGATTTTATCTATATTGGTACTATTATATGTTCTTCTTAGGTTCCAAACTTTTACTAGTGATGAGTATGGCCTCTCATGTATCAGAATTTGGCATCCTACTAGTTGGTTTTTGTGTCTAACGGTTGTTTTCGGGGAAATATGGAGTTTCTTCCATGAAAAACCCACTATACATGGTTTGTAGTATAGCCTAACATGCAGTTTTTTATTCTTGTTCGGGGAAGAATGTGTTCAAAAATTTAATAAGAACACATCGTGCACCCGATGTACACACCATTTAATTCATGAATGTGTAACATTCCATGTGAGGAGGTAACATGGGTTTTCGATCTTTTATAATAACACACCTTATACTTTGAGTACACACCATGTAGAAGTTGACCATGTATCCAGCCATGTGACTAATGATACAGGTGGATGAAAAACTGTTATTGTACAAACCGGGTCTAGGTTAAACATGCCGTGTAGTATTACAATGGAAGAATCATGTAGTTCTAGACATGTAAAAGTACTAGGGATAGAAAGAAACTCAAGTACATGTTGTGTCTCTTGGGGAACATGTAGTGTACATGGGGTGTTACATGACCATGTTGGGCATAAGTACATGCCCATGTAATGGCCTTGGAAGACATGTTTTTTAAGGGTTAATACACGCTGTGTACTCCTATTTTTATGAACATGGGTATTTTCTATAACCAGTTCCATTCTAGCACTTTTGAGTAACATTTCCTTTTTCGTTAAGTTTGTACTGAGGCGTGTGTGTTGGAATTTTAAGAGTCATGCCGCTGCGGTGACCATGAGTTGTACACCAGGAGAGAAGAGATGAGTATACTCCAAAATTTTGGTCCATAGGCTACTGATAGATCCTCTAGTTGTGCCAGCTGTGCTACCGGCCGTTATACTAGATGCGGATGCAGACGAACAGTTCTGAGAAGGTTTTTTGAGGTTCATGCATACCTTCTAGGGAGCACCGTATGCTTCCATGTCTATGGATGGGATAATTCATATATTCTAGAAGCAACATCCACATACTTTTTAGGTGATGGTGGACCACAAGCTATGGAATCATGAAGATAATTATTGATGACTATTGTAGATAATTTGGAGATACCTCTAGAGAGGAGGGTCATGATAAATATATATATGATGTGTGATTCTGCCAAGAGATGGTAGGACAATATCACTTATGTAGGGTGTCATCAGGTTATGACATGGGAAAAGTTTTAGATGGCCTTCTATGATTATTATTTTCCCAAGATGTTGAGGGCCTACTGAGCCCAATAGTTCATGCAACTGAAATAGGGCACGCTCTCAGTTTTGGATTATTCTTCCCAATTTACTGAACTGCAACGATTTACACCTATTCTTATGGGATACGACGTATCGAAAGCTATATGATTTGGGGATAGCCACAGGTTTTACATCTAATCCCAGGTGAATGTCTTCAAGTTACCTTTTGTCTCTACTATTTTGAACCAGGCACTGATTACCAAGTGCAACCTACGAGAATCTAGTGGTGCAAGCCAGGGCGGTTCGGCCCTGAGATCTGGTACTGTCTCGACTGGAAGCAAGATGTGTCTTATGGAGCATTAATGTGGGGATATGAGTAGCCATAAACATTCTTCTGATAGTTGGTTGAGATACTAACAATGTGGTAGGCCGAGAAATCATAGACCCTAGTTCCCGAAGGACCTAGTTGACTGCTGAGCATGCGAAAAAATGAGCCACATACATCTCTTTTGTAGGATGTTCCCACCAGTGGCTAGTGATAGAGGTTATATACATACTCAACATATAGGAGCAGGGTCAGTATCTTCTCACCAGTCTGGAAACTATAATTCATCGGGGCATCCAGGACAAGGCGGTGGGCGTGGTCGTGATATCCTAACCCTGAGGATCTCAGCAACAGCAGGGTGAGTTAGCTCAGGGTATCCATGTTGGGTCACAAGGCTGCGGTATAGGACAGATATATGTAGTGCAACATATGCAAAAAGATCAGGATCCCATACCTTCTACTATCATAATTCTTATTCTAGTTGCTCCATTTATCTTATGTACTATTTTATATTAGATCTTATCATGGTTTTATATCCATGCCCATTGTGGAGAGCATTGGGCTTTGTGTTTATTCATATGATAATGTTATTACACTAGACACTTTTTAAGGGATTAGAATAAATGTTGTGCGTATGTGCAAGTATTGACCCCTTGAGTTTGGTGGATGTCACTTCTTCTTGGATAACTACGTCTTAGAGATGATGGGGTTTGATATCATCCTTGCAATGGATTGGCTGGTATCCTATTAGGCCTTTGTTGGCTCGTATCACAGCAGGGTCAGTTTTATGTCACCAGAGGGAACATACTTTCTATACAAGGGTGAATGGGATGTCTAGGCGATACAAGACAAACTCGGACGTCATGGGTTAGGTGGAGTGATAGCCCAAATTGCGTGTTTATATCTGGATGATCATGAAACAAGTTTGGTAGACTTTCCTTTAGTGGTTGATCATTTCAAGGGTGTTTTCCCTAACAACTTATTAGGCTTAGTACTGATTTGAGAGGTGGATTTCACTATCGAGCTATTACGAAGAGTTTCACTGGTATCCATTCCTCCTTATAGGATGAATATGATGGAGTTGCAAGATCTTAAGAGATAGTAGGATGATTTGGAAGATAAGGGTTTTATCTGACCTAGTAGTTCTCTTTGGGGTTCACCAGTAATTTTCGTGAAAAAATAAGGATGGTGCCTTTAGGATATGTATGGACTATCCAAAACTGAACTAGTTGACAATTAAGAATCGATATCCCATACCATGAATTGATGACTTGTTTGATCAACTTCGAGGAGCTCGAGTGTTCTCAAAGATTAAATTGAGGATAGGATATCACCAGGTACATGTTCGACCTCTAAACATACCACGTACAACCTTTCATAGTAGGTATGGTCTCTCTGAGTACTTGGTTATGCCTTTTGGTCTCACGAACGTGCCAGAAGATTTCGAGGCACTGATGAACTGAGTTTTCCATCCTTACCTAGGTTCCTTTGTGGTAGTTTTCATGGATGATAACTTGGTGTATTCTCATAATGTATGTGACAATGAAAAGCACCTTGATATCATTTTGAATACACTGAGAGAGCATTAGATATATGTTATGCACACAAAACAACACATATTTATGGATTATATTCACTTCCTGGGTCACGTCATCTCAGATAATAGAGTATCAGTGAACCTAGAGAAGATGAGAGCAGTAGCTACCGAAGAGTATCCCAAGAATGTTTTTGAGGTTCAATTACTCCTGGGAATAACTAGTTAGTAAAGTTGTTTTATATTGGACTTCTCATGCTTATCAGCACTGATGATGGTCTTGACTAATAATGGTGTGAAGTTTGTATGGTCATATTCTTGTGACCTAAACTTTTAGGTGTTGAAGGGGTGTTTTACGTCAGCACTGATACTGATATTTCCAAAATCCGAGGAAGAGTTAAATTGTGTACTATGATGCATCAGGTATTGGGCTAGGAGTTGTTCTTATGTAGGTATATTGAGTAGTTGCATATGGGTCTCATTAGTAAAGGCCACATGAGAGGAATTACATGATGCATGACCTTGAGTTGGCAGAAGCTGTCCATGCTTTGCACTGTCGGAGATACTATTTATTAGGAGAGCATCTTGTGGTGTACACAGACCACAAAAATCACCAATACATCATCACTGAGAATGATTTGAATCTGAGATTGTAAAAGTGGGTGGAATAATTTCAGATGTTTGATCTGAAATTTCCAATATTCTTGGCAAGGTTAATGTAGTGGCTAATGCACTGAGCAGGAGGATAGTGGTGAGTAGAAGCTAATGGCCATGTTCTCTGAGATGAATTTTGAGGTTCATGAAAGTCAAGGGTAGACTTAACATTCATCTTTGGTTGTTACCTCTACCCTACATAATAGAGTGAGGATGACGCAGCTATCAAATTCTGACGGCCTAGTTCTACGAGAGAGTTTGGCAGGTGAAGACCCTCCTCCTGGATGGAAGATAGGCGGGGATGAAGTTCTATGTGTCTGTGGACGTGTGTGGCTTCCATGGGATATGTGCAAGGAGCTAATACATGACATTAATGCTTTATCTTGGGATATTCATCCTAGAGTCACCAAGATATATAGTGACTTGCGCCGTTAGTAATGGTGGCCGGTAATAAAGTGAGAAGTAGCTGGTTTTGTTACGAGGTGTTCCACCTATCTGCATGTGGAGAAGAAACATCAGTAGCCATAAGGTCTTTTACAGTATCTACCCATTACTTAGTGGAAATGGGATTATTACACAATTGATTTTGTGACAGCATTACTGATGTCTCCTAGAGGAAATGAGGTTGTGTGGTTTGTAGTGGACATGCTTACAAAGGTCTCTCACTTCTTACCGATCAAGTAGACCTTTTGGGTGGATGATTTAGGAAAGCTGTATAATCAAGATGTGGTACGACTTCATGGGGTTCCTCATTCTATCATTTTAGATAGGGATGTCCGCTTTATATCTCTTTTCTAGAAGGGTTTTTAGAGGGCACTTGGTAAAAAGGTTCTTCTAAGCAGAGCATACCACTCTCAGACTGATGGCCAGTCAGAGCGTACAATATAGGTTTAGAAGAAATGTTACCTTCATGTTTCCTAGACTTTAGGGGATCATGGTAGAATCATATACCACTGGTTGATTTCACCTTTAATAATAACTTCCAAGCTACTATTCATATGGCTCCATATGAGGCTTCATACGGTAGCTCATACCAATTACCCCTGTTTTGGATGGAAGCAGGATAGATGGGTATGCCCAGACCTCCTCTTGTCTAGGAGACTACTGAGAAGGTTCACAAGATTCAGTACTGGATGAATACTAAATAGGCTCATCAAATATATTATGGTAATTATCGTAGATGACCCTTGGAGTTTGAGGTCAGGGATCTAGTTTTCTTATATTTCCCACCAAGATTGGTACACAAGAGGATCAGGAGATGGGGTAATCTCTCACAATGATATGTCAGACTGTTTGATATTCTAGAATGAGTAAGGTCGGTTTCCTATCAGTTACAATTGCCTCAGAGGTACCGATCCATACAGGACTTCTTCCACATATCTAACCTATGATTCTATCACTCAGACTCTTCTCACATTTTTTAACCTGTGGAGGTTGGGATTAAGTTTGATATTTCCTTTAAGGAGCATCTGGTTATTATAGTTTAAAGGAGAAAAAAGGTTCTCTGAGGCCTGTCAGTTCCTCTTGTACTGGTGCTATGGCAGCATGGCCGAGTACAAGATGAAACATGGGAGAGGGAGGCCAACATATGTGCTCAGTAGCCATAGTTATTCTAAGACATTCCTTCACCTCACATTGAAGGTACATTTGGGGACAAATTTTTTTAAGGGGAGAAGTGTGTAAGAACCTAGTTCATCTCATGAGGTATGGTTTTCTTATTTTTCTTTTTAATTGCATTGTTTTATAGAAAACTATAAAAACTAGAAAAAAAATTTTACGTCTTTGTAGAAGATTACATATAATCCTATATACATACCGTGTAGTCTGGTCGTGTAGGATGGGGGTAAATGGTGTGTGTTTCTATTGGCCAGGAAGAGAAAAAGAGGCCACTACACATCGTGTGCTTCTTAGTGCACTATGTGCAGTCATCTCGGTAAGGTCAGTGCAAGACATGTTAAGTATGTCAGTGAATTGGTGAATAGTAAAATGATATACATTCCATGTATATGAATATAAATGATGTGTACTACTAAAATTCAGCTTAAAATGGGTAGTACCTTCGTTTTTTCTTCTTATAGATAGAGAAGTTGTTGGGTGAGGAAGAAGCAGCCAGATGAGTTGATTCTTCTCCTGTTTCATCATCTAAAACCTGATTCAAGTGTCTTAGGTCTCGTTCGATTCCTATAGGTAATATATTTCTTCTTCTCGAGTTGTTATTATTGATTTCAGCTCTTGAGAATGTTATTAAAGGTTTAATAATTTACCTCTTTTCTTAGATATGCATCGTTCTTGGTCAATTCATGGGATCACATTGGTTTATATCTGTTATACGACATTTAGGTAGGAGGTATCGTGCCTATCATTAATTTTTTAGGTGATTGTAGGTGTATTCATTTTACACACCCATGTTTAGGGTGTTTCCTTGATAGGAAATTGATCCTTCTTTTTATTAAATGTTGTTGTGATAATGAATTAAATAAGTTGAATAATGTTTGGAATTATTGACTGGTAAAAGGACACACCATGGGTGTGTTTCCTTTATATAATTGGATTGGTAGTTTCACCAATGGATTTCGATGGGAGTTCTTTATTTTCCCTTTTTGGGTTATTCGAAAAAATAAACATGATTATTATCTAAAATTGAAATTTTGTTACCACTGTGAGCATTTGATTAAGAATTTGGGATTGTGTTTGCAACACTTCCATATAGTGTTTTTTTCTTGTTAACAAGGTTGTAATGATTATTAAAATTTAAATGTATAAATGGTAAATATCATTGGGTGATACATGGGTTCAGCTTAGAATGTCGTGAATAGAATCGCATGACTATTGAACCGTACACCTTGGGTGATCCATGGGTTCATCTTAGAATGCCAGGGATGGACTCGAGAGGTTTTTACTTACATGTCATTAATAACACTTGGGCTCCCTAATAGGACCAACAGGGATGGAATAAATTGACATCAAATTATACAGATAGAGATACCTTGGGGCTCCCTAGTAGGACCCCTGAGGATGGACTCACGTAAATTTATTCCAACATCAAGAGTGATGATCTGGCTCCCTTGTAGGATCGCTGGGAACAAACTCGTAAGATTTCGGTAGAATTACACAAATATTGATACATAAATTCCAACATAGTAATCTCAAGAATGGACTCACGTCATACTTAAAAGATGAAATAAAAGATATTCTGACATGTCTTCCAAGACAAAGCACAATCTTGAGTTCAGACATTACGTATTTGTTAGGAGGTCTTGTGAGACTTCTGTTGTTCTTACTTTTAAAAAATAAATTTCATTCATAGGATGGATTCCAAAATTTAAATAATTCAATTAAATGAACTACTAATGAAAATTGTAAACTCTATAAATGAATACAAGTATTTATTGGATTTTTTACTTCTGAGTGCATACTAATTTACTGCATTCCAATACAATACTATTTTATATACTAACTGATAGATTGGAATAAACCTTTTTTGGTTCCCTATTGAGATTCATTTCTCACATCCTGTTTGGGTCATGTTTTTGGGCCCAAATAGACTCTATCTCTATAGGAATCGATATGGGAAGAGATCCTTTTTAGGTACTTGATCATTGCTTAGGAGCAGGAGATAATGAGACCATGTTGTGGCTTGCGATGCAGGTGAGTCTCATTTTGTTTTACTATAATTTGGTATTGTATTGTACTGGATTGTACAGTACTCTGTTTTCATTATTTTCTTAGAACATGTGACATGATACATAATTTTGATATTACATACCTTCTAGTTATCTTGATCTTAAATTTTTAGTTGTTTACTTTAGATTCATGTTGATTACTGCATCCTCAATTGTCAATATTTATTACGTTGTGTTACACTCTGCCAAGGAGGGTATAGTTTTCCCCACAATCACACCCTAGGCCCTCGATGCTAGTCGGAACCCTTTGGCATTTAGGGGAAACCACTTGAGGCCATGTGTCTAACTGGGTATGAGGAACCGTTTAAGGGCACCCTGATTTGGGACATTACATATTAAATGTATATTTACATATTAATTCATTGATTAAATTTAAATAGATGTGATAAATTCTAAAAAGATATTTTTATGCAAAAAATTATTATAAGAAAATGGATTTTATATAATTTATTTTAATAAAAAAATTCTTGGATAAAGTTTATTTTTTAATGTATTAGTTTATGTACCCTAATTTTATTTTTTGTTGATGGGAAATAAGAATAAAAATATAAAATATTTTAAAAAATTATTTTCCTATGAAAAAAAATTTCATTATTTTTAATTTTTTGTTGAGACTTTTAATTTTTAAAATTTTATAAAATGATTTTTTAAAATTTAAAAAACATTGAAGTATGATAAAAATAATATATTAGGAATAATTTTCCTGATTTTTCTGAGATAGTTTATTTTTATATGAATATTTGAAAATACATTTCTCCCTAATACAATAGAGATTATGAATTTATAATGATATATGTATGACTTAGAAACTAATAAAACATTCTTATCAATTAAAAATAGATTTTGAGATTAAGATGATCCATTTAAAAAATACTATGTTGAAGTTATAAAACCCATGTCATCTATTTTAAAGATTATGTAATGTTCATAAAATCTATATTATGTCTATTTATTTTAATTAAGTATCAATAAGGTGGAATTTAGTTTCCATATTCCATTAAATACACATGAATCATATGTGGAAAGTAATAGACCAATTAATGTCAGGTAAATCAATAACATTGATAGTTTTATCCCAAACATAATTTTTTATTCATAAATTTTTTTTTTCGAAAAATGGTTTTTACGCGTAATTTACACAAATATTAAATATTATTTTTTCAGCTAAAAATACTTAAATTTATATCATTTTCCAATTTTTATATTACAATTTTTATATTACATAGTAATGATATTATTTTATTCATAAAATTTAATTTCCAACCTTAATAATGTAGTTACCACAAAAAGAGTAAATTAAGGTAAAAAGTGTTTAAATAAGTACAAGAGAGAAAAATATTTTTAAAACATGACTCTAAATGAGTATTTGAGGTGTTTATTAACCAAAACATATCTCCAATCCATTATTTTCCAATAAGGATTTAACTTTCCATGTATAATATGTGTTCCTTTTATATTAATAGGTTATATTGAAAAAATATATTCTCTTAACATATAAAATAATTCCTCCCCCTCCACCTAAAATACAATATAAAATTAAATTTTCCTATGAAACACTAACCATTTTACTTTCTCATAAATCCTTATCCATATCATTAATATTCTCACCACAAGATGTTATCCCCATTCCTCTAATTCAAATAATAACATTAATAAAATATTAAAATTATGAATATATGTACTAATCAGTCTCTAATCCCATTCTATAACTAAATTAATCCTCAAAACCTATATTAAAAATTAAAAACTGATAAACTAAGTATTATTTATATTTCAAAATATTCTTATGTTTATTGAATATACTATATCCACCTTTTTTTGTTCTATCTTAGAAAAATTAATATGTTGCTCATGTGTACGTGCAGGCTATAACATCTTTGAAGAATTTTTCTTTTCATTCCCCAACATAAATATTTTTTTTAAAATAACTTTTTATTAACTCTAAATTTATTTATAACATTAATAATCTCCTTAAAATATAAATCTATTTCTACCTTCCTGTTATTTTATAGGAAATAAAATATCGTCTATGTGTACATGGGGACTAGCACATTCGTGAGATTTGTTTTGTTTCTTCATCACTACATTACACATTCAGTTATAACAAAAAATTTATGAATATATACTATATCAAGGATTCATATATATCATAAATATCGGGTTTTAAGGTATAATGTATTAAAATTACAATAATTATGATATAATCTATCATTATCGGTAGATTATCCTAAATAAGATAATTATCGATCTCGTTCTCTCAAACCGTTACCATATATCCCCCCAAAATAACATGGGGATTAACAAATTGTTTACAAAACTCTTTTAAAATATTTTCTAATCTGGTAATTATGAACTTATTATCAAATAATTTTTTTCAACATTTCCTTTATGGAATATGTGTGAAAAATCATTATTACATAATTTGATAATAAAAATAAGTGATAACTAAAAAAAGAATGTATGTTTAATGATTATGAAAAATATTATAATTTCTAATAGAAGAGAATAAGGTTCTTAAATGAGTTATTAATATGTGTATTTTTATTACAAATGATGTTAAAGAACTTTTATGGATATCGATACTTAAGATAATGGTTTTTTATAAGTTGATGTCTACGAGTTGAGTTATCATGAATATTCATGAAGACCATTATGCCATGTTTATTTATCTTATCTGATAATTGTATAAAATTGTATTTTTAATTTCAATTGTTTGGATTTCTAATTAAATCTCAAAAACTCCTTTGAAAAGAATCTTTAACTCATTTATAATTATTATTCTTAAACACCATTCTTTTGAGTTGAATAATTCTTTCCTAATATTATATAAAAATGTATTTCTAAATTTCATTTTTTATTTAAAATTTCATCTCAAAAATTCCTTTCTAAATGATTTTTACTTCAATGAATGGGGTATTCCTAAGGATATTCATCTCAATTCTACTTCATAGAGTTTTGTTATCATATAATGCACCTATTATTTCTTTTTATTTTGTATTTATTGACCCATTGGTTTATGTTATTATTATTAATTTTTTTAGTGGATTTATATGTTTTTTTAAAGAATAATCCCTTTCATTATATTTAGATTAAATTATTATGAAACATATAAGTGATTTTTTATCTCAACATTCATTCTTGAAGACATACTCTATATTAACCAATTATTTTCATCATTGTGGTTTTTAAATTTCCATTAATGTATTTTTATCATATTAATCAAGAAATTAATTATATTTGAATATCTGTTTTATGTTATTCCATTCATGAGTTTTTTATTCATGTTTTAATATGTCCATAGGGGTTAATTTTTTTAATTTATACTTCTTGAGACCTATTTATTAATATATTTATTGATTTGGATCCATTTCACATATAAGTAATTGATATTGAGTACTATGTAGCCTCAATCACCCCACCCCTTACACTCGAGGATACTAACTAGGAGTGATGTAATAAAGTTAGTATAATAGGGAGATTGTACCATATGAATCCGTAATAAATATATTGGAAGAATATAAAAAACAAAATGTAGTGTAAGATATTAATAACTGATAAAAAACACGTAACTAAATTCATGTATATTTATATTAAACCATCCATACATGAACATGTGGATTCATAATACTATAAGTAAACATATGGTATGTAATATATAAAATTGTACTCTATTTATAGAGGATATAAATAAAAAAATGACGCAAATTTTCTATTTACACTGAGTACAAGCTCAACCCCCAGCTCCATGTCAACTCTTAGTCTATAAAAAGTAATAGAAAATAATGATAATCTAGTATACTATAATGAAACGCTGAGATCTATCTGGGTACTAATCAGCGGCCTGAACTGGGATTTAGTAAATAATAATAGGCCACCACCAATGGTGTCTAATGATATATATTCCATGAATATAAAATAAATAAGTGTATAGGTATAATTATAATTCTATATAAAAAATAGTAAAATTATCATCTTGGGTTCTTTATGGGACACTCTGTTAATTTTACCAACTTCTTCCTAATCCAGGATATCTCTAAAAATATGTCCATTAATTGTTGAATGAACTCAGGATCATGTTCGATGTCATAAATCATACTAACCATATCAGGGCTTCTATATTAATATGGTGAATCATCCCAAAAAAATAAATCATGGGAGTGTAGAGTATAATGTCCCATATTTTTATAGGTAATGATAATGGGGATCATGAAAAAAAATTAAAACATATTGATAGGGAATGTCATGTCCAAGGAATTAAATAAGTAATAATGAATTCCATGTCTGATGAATTCAATAAATAATAAGGAATAGAATTTTTGATGAATTCAATAAATAATAACTAACTCCATGTCTATCACCTTTACATAATTGATTTATATTGTAATGTAAAACATTAATCAATGATTTATATTCATTTAATTATATATACCATATGAGAACATCCAATACATTCCACATTAAAATCCAAGTGTCACTCAAGGAATAATATAATAAACATGATTTTACAATTTATTAAATAGTGTTTATGGTTTAATATGGGTGATAAAATAATTCAAAATGTTACAAAAGACATGGTCTTACCATTCATATTCTGTTTAATCCATTTAAAGAATTAAATCCCCATTAATGAGTCAACCCCACCTTAGAATGTTGTTTTATAAAAAGGTAATGATAATAAAATGAAGTATTCAAACCATATCACATTTCAAATATCTCCATTTAATTATACCTTCTACAATATATAATACATAGTACCTCAATGATGGTTTTATTATAAAATGGGGGCATGGTTTTCTTTATATATTTTTCTTAGTTTAATAATCTCTTTAATGAAGGGGGATTCAACACACCAAAAACAATTATTTAAAGAATGAGAATACCTATATAATCATATTAATTTAAAAAGCACCATAAGTTTTGTTTTATAATCATGTTAAGAAACCTCCAATGATGAAATTAGGTCAAATAGATGTACTAACTCAATCTGTTAACATTTTATTTAGTTATTTTTTTATGTATAGGGGATGCATGGAAGGTATAATGCGCATCAAAAAAGAATCTTAATATAGATGAAGAGACTTTTAGGGAAATTAATATGGTCCACTTACCTCATTATTTATAACCTTTACTCAATGACTATCATACTTTTATTCAATCTATAAATGATAAAAATCATAAGAATAGAAAAAATCCATGGATATAGAACAAATGAGCTCATAGGGAAATAGAATCTAATAATATGAAAGAAAACAAGATAAGTTTCAAGAGGGATGATAGAATAACCAATTGTGAATTGACCAAATTTATAATGTTTGATCTCAATATCATATAAAGAAGATATCCCAAATCCTAGGTAGGATAAAGGAAGAGCCCTCAGGTGGTTGTTGCGTGTGAGAATTCATGGAAAATAAAGGAGGAAAAGATAAATGAGGTAGGGGAGAAAGGGTCATTTTTAGTCTATTTAATGAGATGCACATATTTTTTGTGTGGTTTAGATAAATTATTATAAATTTATTTCAACCATTTTTCATAGGTACCCCCCCCCCCCTTAAAACCGGTAGGTGCATGATTTGTGAAACCATACGTAAGACATTTGATTCCACACTATAATATATTATGTAGTCTTTTAATAGAAATGTGGCAATAAATGTATGGATTTAAAACCCATTTCCCTCTCTCTATCAAGCTGACACAATTGTATGCAACATGTATCATGGTTTATAAAAACTGTGTCCCTTAACAAAATAGGATGCATAGTTGAGAAACATTGTTAGTACTTACAGTGCACCAATTATGCACCTTTCGTTGTCTCTCCTAGAATTTTTATTTTGGATATTGAAACTCTTGATACTAATCTGGGATAATAATACACCTCTTGGTGGACATTCAAAAACTACCCCCAACCATACATGGTCGAGAATTCTCGCTCAAATGGTCACATTGTGTTTTTGAATGCCCAATGTTCCTTCAAATTCTACTTAAAGAATTCATTTTTTAACCCTCCAAAAAAAGATAAAACTCATAAATAAAGATAAAACATCAATATAGAACTTACTCAAGACTGTCTAACTTAATTCATAAACACTTCATCATCCCTTTAATTAATTTTCATGTGGCGCTTCCCACTATTATATCTAGCATTTATATGAAATTTCTATTAATAGTACTCCCACCATTAGAATTTTATAATAATTCATTCTCTTAGAATACTAAAAATTCTAATAAAATGATTATTAACTCACACAAACTAAGAAAAAATGTGGTCAATTCCTTGTTTCTTTATTAGACCAAAATGGTTGATTTTTGATCAACTACATTCAACATGGTCTTACTAGATTTTCATTGAAAATCCTCAACCAAGCATTAGATTGTACCTATTTCATTATAATAGAATGACTGATGTGGATCCTCAATAAGCACATCTATATATTATATAACACTCAATTAGAATCACATTTTGAAAAATACTTTTATAAATGATGAGCTTTGACATTCTACGTGTCAACAAATCAAGATTCTAAAATCATTTATTCCAATGCATACTGAAATCATTCCGAGTGCACTCACTAAATCATGTACCCAAATTCCAGTAATTTCCTAATGATTAACCATCTCATGTTCATCCCCATTTCCATACCACATTATATGAAACAAAACATACCTGGTCCAAACCCTTGAATTATCATAAGATATTATAGGCTTGATGCCCACACTTGGACTCTATCAATGTGTATGTTTGATCATGTACCTATAAATTTATAACTAATGTTGTATTACATTTTTTTATTTAACCAATGACATACGATTGAAAATATGATCACCCAAAAACTAATCTGAGGATCCCATGACCTTTCTCACATGAGGGTATCCTAATATTGACCAATATTCTTATCCCCACCTTAAGATCCTCCATGTCATCATTACAATAAAACAATATCCTTTTTACCATATCCCATGCCACATTCATCTGCAGACATGATGGATATGATAGATAAGACACTTATCAGCCCCAAATGATAAATTAAATGTCACACATATCCCATTACAAATTTTCTAAGAATAATTTCAATTGATTTCATCATGTTTCAAATCATTTTGAGGATCACATCCCCCAAATAGACAATGTTGTGTTCCACCACATATGGTTGACCTTAAAGCTAGCCCCCAAGGAAAACTCTCGTGGATTTCATCCATCATACAAGAAAAGGATTTTGGTAAGCTTGTTGTATTTCCAACACTTACTCTATGTACTCATGATGATATTAAAATATTATTAATGATTATCTCTAAACTAACTCTACAATAATATTTCAATGATTGGTTTTTAACACTCTCTAGAGACTCATTCACATTTAATCATATTGTACATTCTTTGATGACTTCCAGACACTAATTCTCCTAAAAATGTGTTCTAAGGTCAAACATAATCAACCAACTCACATTACCAAGTTATTTATAAATTATCCCTCAATATAAGTAACTTCCCATAATTCACTCACATCTTCGGGACTCCATGGACATAACTGTCTCATTTGAAACCATTGACCATCAAACCTATAGTCAAGAACTCACTAAAGTTCCTTTATAAACAGTTCCCATGTGCAACCAGTGTGAACTAAACATTCTATGTACATCACATATATATATTGTACCACTTTATTCATGACCTGGAATTAGGCTCCCATGATTCATCCATCATAATGGAAAACATGATCATGCGACATGACATGTAATTTTCTATCTTGTCAAAATATACCTTGCGACTCCTCTGAAAAATATATCACCATACCTATGTCATGATTTATCGAATTACCAGACATCTCACTACATCATTTTATAGATTTGAGATTTCATTGAATGAATACCTATCAATTAGGATTGGCACCCGAATAGTCATACCCGTAAAATTTATTCTTGATACCCAATAACACTAGGTGCTTCCTCATAAACTAAGAATATTGTCAATCCCATAACATAAAACCTGAGAACCTAAAATCCTTCAGTATTGACATTATTTTTAAATAATTCACACCAATTTAATGGAATCTATAAGTCCTTGGTCCATCTCTCTCATAGGATTGCCTAAATTAAACCAACACACTAACCCATTTGGTTTTGAGTAAAAACTAAGGGCCTATAGGTATCCAAACTAGCCCAAAAATTGACACCCAAACACAATGTAACTAGGTTCATGTTAATATCCCTAAGGTCTCTCACAACATAACCATATCCTTCATAATGAAATATATTACAATGAATCTAATTTTTTTTGTATACTCTATATAAAGAGACAAACAGAGATAAGGTAAGGAATCATTGACATATGAGGGTCAAAACCTACCAAAAAAGGTCTAATGGAATCACTTACTAAGAATCATCCTACCATGACCACATTCTTTCTAATAATCCTCATAGGGGAGTACTCCCTTGTGGGTTATAAAGATTAAATAAAAGTATAATGATATGACACTCACCAAATATTTGTATACAATAATAACCTCTCATTTTTCAAAAAACCATAAAACCACTACCTACATATGGCTGTGGTTTCATTAACAAGGATTGCTATGTGAATAAAATAGTAAAATAATGGCATTCAACATTTCAATAACGTTGGATCAAAAGTCTTCCATTTTTCAATTTCTAAGGGTGATACCAAAATGGCCTAACCCTCTATTTCAATAGCTCAATCCACCTAATTTTTTGGGGTGTGGTTTCCCCAGGCTTCTAAGACATGGATAGATCTATCGTATCTATTTTTTAGCATTTGGATACACCTCTAAAAAATTCGGTCAAGTTTTCTTTTAACAAGATAAAATATTATACCATGATTTGGTAAGATGATATTTTTTAGTCACATCAGTGTTGTGGCGTGGTTTGGAGGGATTTCCAATTTCTTTTCTATGATTACATTTTTTTGGAAATTTTATTATATGAATAAGACATAAAATTTATACAAATATAGTAGGGTCCTATGTATATTATGGACTTATAAAATCACATTAACGATCCCCATAACATCACATAAACTCTTATTGTTGATGATCTATCGAAAGTCATGTGGTTTAGGATGGGATTTTATATTCTATTTGATCGTAGTTTATGGTTTTATAACTAGTTATATTTCCTAAATAGTAAACAAAGTCCCCATTTTAGAATATAACATGAGGGAAAATAAATATGTGAGGCATGGAAGTTTAGTGTAGATGTATAGAAATGGTTCATATAGTGGTAGGAAGTGTCATCTGAATTGTCACAAAATGATCATGATAGTCAGAGTGTTCACATGGGTAGTTATGTCATATGCCATCAGTGAGGGAAGAAAGTTCATATAATGTCAAAATTTGATAGATCCCTGGTTGAGTACAGATCATCTAGACAAATAATAGATCTTCAAATATTCATTTGGACCTTTCCATAAGTATATATTCTGAGAGAATCCTCACCTGTTTCGATCTCTACAGCCTGAACAGTAGCTTAGTGTCAGGCTCGGAGCTAGAGCACCACTGAACAATTAGGTAGGTGATGTAGTCATAGCAAAGGGATCCAGACTTATGAGATATAGTACCAAAAATAGGGCATACATAGGGACATTATGTGGTGAATCTAGGTCATATATTTTCATAGTTAAATGAAGTATGTTATATACCTAATGGGAAGAGTTTTAGATTGTAAACTACGAATGTTATGATCCTAGTAGCCTTGAAATTATTATACTTCATATTTTCCATATTTTTTCACATTATTTTATATCTATGGATATCATGGAAGGAATTTTCCTCTAAATCCAGTACTACTTATTGGGGATGCCTCTCATCATACCATTAGTCAGCAGCCTCTGGTGTACGGGGAGGTGCGCTTGAGTCCATATGACCCACCGTCTTTTGGA
Organism: Viscum album; assembly: GCA_963277665.1. Lineage (NCBI taxonomy): Eukaryota > Viridiplantae > Streptophyta > Magnoliopsida > Santalales > Viscaceae > Viscum > Viscum album. The sequence goes on from OY728148.1 coordinate 49,811,018, forward strand.
ACATGTTATGTGTATCACCAGTTGGGATGTTACACTAGATATCCCATTAACCCTTATGAATGTATTTACTACCCTATAATGATAAAAATGAAACAATGTACTAATAATAATCAACATAGTATAGATAAAAAACCTACTAGTCCATCCCAAGAATGATATTAAAACATTCCATCTGAAGGATAAAGATGATTCATAAAGGCTAATAACCTCCTATTTCAATGGGAAGATCCCTACATTGGTGAATTCACTTTGGCCTAATCATAGAATAAAGGGTTTAAAGGTGGTATGGTGAAGATAAAATACCCTCATATCAGAGTTGAGTAATGGATAATTACAATAAGAAGACAGTATCAGAAGCATGATATAAAGAGATATAATAAATAAAATTTGAATGCATAAATAACAAGACAGCTAAATAATATGAAAAATTCACTGGGAAGCATCATATAAATGGATTCATTTTATGATAATTTTCAAAAGAAGAATAGGAGATAAGAATCCACAATCATTCTATAAAAAAAGATAAAAAGATAAAAAGGATACTCCACTAGCATCTCGAGCATATGCTTAGTCCTCTGGTCCTATGCTCCAAATATTGGTAAAAAATATAAAGAACATTTAGTATGGAATATTCACTTTTCCACACATATAGAAAACTAATATACACAGGTTCTATAGGCATCCCAAGAAAGGTGTGAGACAAAATCCTTGTATTCCACCACAAATGGTGTCTTGAATTTATTCAAGCAGTGCTCATATATAAGATCCTGACCTTCTCTAGAGACTCCTCATTTTTTTATAAGTAAAATTTTTCCTTTCTTTTATTATATCTTTTTTGGGTCATAAAATGGGTTTGTTTGGGGGGAAGTTTTCTATTTTTTGAAGGAGGACAGGTAATGCAATGTTGGGGGATTATTTTCCCAAACCATGTGATCGGACCAGAAAACTATGTCAACCCAAATAGATGGAATTAACATGGATGGTGCATGGTTTTTCAAATCCTTCACCCCCAATAATAGGAGGATGGTTAAGGCACAAAATTTGTAAAACCATGTTCCCCTTTCTAAGAATTCATGCATATGGTTTTAAATAACCTTAAATTTAGATTTAAAATTCTCAAACCCCCAGTATTAACCCCAAATCAGTCCTATTACTTTTCTAGCAAACTCCACCCATTTTAGGAGGTTCCCAAACAAATTCATAAGGCTAAAAACCTTCATTCATGATTATTTGAAGTCAGGATCGAATATCTACACCTTTCCTCTTAAGAGAATCTCAACCCTGATTGGTTTCCTGTCTTTGTCTCGTTCTTCTTCAATTTTTGATGGGATTATTTCTATAGATGGTATTTGATATTGATCTAGGTTTGATGGATATTAATCTATTTGATATTTTTCTATGATCTGATTCAATATCTTGTTATTCTTCTTGGGTTTGACCTTTCATTTTCAATCTTGGGATTTTCCATTTTGTAGTCGCACGTCAACAATTTGAGGTAAGTTGTGTAAATATCAATCCCGTAGTCTTGATTTAATTATATATACGTAATTTTTGAAATTTAAATTTCCATTATTGGTGAATAGTATTTCTAATTAATTTTATTTTATTTAATTGACATGTGTTAATGATTCAAGTTATATTTGGGGAAATTGAATTAACAAATTGCATAAATTAATTGTTGAATTAATTGATGGGATATTGAGACTGTGGAATTTTGAATAATTAATTGATGAAATAATTTATTGGGATATTGAGATGGTTGAATTGGATAAATTAATTATTGAATTAATTAATTGAAAATGTTTTTCATTCAATTGGTTGAATTAAATTAATTAATATTTGATTTATTTAATTGGATTTTGTATGATTATTAAATTGATTTAATTAGAATAATTAATTTTTGAATTAAATATAGGTATATTAATAATGATTAATTTGATTAATTAATTGTTGAATTAATTAATTGGAATTTTTTTATGAAATTGATTGAAATTGATTATTTTATTATTTAATTAATTAATAGATGTTTTTTATTGTGGAATATGATAAGAATTCCAATGTTTGTTAACATTGAATCATGTAATATATATGTTACATTCATATTCTTATGTGGGACATGCTATGCTATATCAAAATCCTATAGTGATAAATTGATTGATATTTTTGTGTAGGACATGGTCCGGTGCATAAAAATCTCATAATGATAAGTGGGTTTTGGGTCATGCAATGCTCATTCAAACAACCTTGGGTTCATAGTCATGGTGACCTAGACCGAGAATGTTGGAATTTTCCCATTGTTCGAATTCACCAAGATAATTATATTAAATGAAATGGATAATGAAATCCAAAATATTATAATGAATTTTTAATTTGAATATGTGATATATTTTAAAATCTGGCATTTTTTGAAGAAGGTATTGAAGATTCAGGTTTCTGCAGGAACCGGAGGGTTTAGGTGGTTAATTAAATAACATTGAAATGATATAATTATTTACTTATGCTTTTTAATTTTTTATTTATAAAATTTCACGCACTATTATTTACTAGATATTTTTTGATACATAGTTTGTGGTTCTCTTTTGATTTTTACTCACACCCTACTAAGGTTTCATGATCAGTAAAAAAAATAATATTCATGTGTGTAAGTTAGGTAAAGGGAATAGGCTATGCGATAAATTGTTTAGTTTGGATATATAATGGATGAGGGAACTAGATGTGGTTTAGGAACTTATTTTTATTTTTCTGTACCCTTATTTATTTTGGTTTTTTCATTTTGACATTTGAAATATACATGTCATGCCACATCTAATGTTTTATTTTTGTTATTGTATTTCCTATTTTTTTCATTCTGTATTACTAGTTTGGTATGGTAATTGGTTATTTCAGGTGACTATGTCTTACATATTTTCACTATTTTTCAACTTTTTTGAAGCGGATATAGTCTCTCCGTGATAGATATTAAACCCTCACTGGTAGTCATAATCCTATGTTGTAAAAGGAGGTGTTCTTGAAGTCACATAGCGAACTAGCTTAGGGAACCAATGTTTGGAACCCAGGTCAGTACATTACAAAGTAGTATCAAAGATTTTTTTCAGTTCCCTTTCATTTTTTTAATATTTTAGAAAGATAGATAAAAGAATCAGATGAGTGTAGTCGCGGTTAAGAGCTCATTCATGGGAGTATCTACCCCATGTATGAGGGTGAATTCAAAGTACCAATGGTGGTATTGTTATTATTAATGTGTGTTCTTACACTTAATATTATATCATCTAGAGTGGTGCACCTATTGTGCAATGTGATTATAGTTTCTTTGTTTTTATAAGATTTGATTTTTGGCCCAGAATGGCATGAGAGTTGAGTATGCATGCATCATTCTAAGCGCTCAATATTATTGATGTGACGTGAACCATTTCAGGCATTCAGGGTAAAACGTGTTGTGGTTAAGATGATGAAATTGAAAAATTTCTCCTTGAATGAAAAATTGAATTGAAAAGGGTACCTAATATGAATTGAAAATTAGAGGAAAAAAGTTATGTGGTTAGTGAATAAATTGGTGTATGATGATAAATATGGATAATGAGAATGATTTTATCCTTTGTTAACCATGAAATAGATATAGGATGGTTATGTGTTGTGATAGTTCCCCGATTTTCACCATGTGGTGAGGAACGGGTTAATGACTTGGTATTGATTATGTAAATCCATCTTCTTAAATGTGTTAAAGTTTTATTATATGTCGGGAGATGTGGCTTTGTAATTGTAGCAATATTACTCCATGAAAATTCTATTTGAGAGGGAGATAATAGGATATTGCTAGAAATGATCCTCCAGTAGTGGAGCCTAATGCACCGATAGTGTCAGGTTAGGAATTAAGATATCATTTTTAGGAGAACAATGATCATTCATGCACATTAGAAAAAGAGTCCTAGGCTGGGTTGTTCAAATAATTTTTAATCTGATGATGGTGTTCCAGTTGTAGTACCCTCTTTCATTTACTAGATAGGGTGTAACTGAGGTAGTTGTGATCTGGATTTAGTCTATCCAGACTATTCAAGACCACATGGAGACTCTCATAGAGAGTATAGTCAAATTGTCTTCTTAAATGTTACATGTTCAAGAAATGAAATGGTTGGACATCCAGACATGGGATGGATAGAAGTAGACTATGAATTGAGAGGAATTTCATGAGAAGTTCTTAGATCACTTCAATCTAGAGATGTTGAGATAGGAGAGAGTAGTTTAGTTAATGAGATTGAATCTAGGAATAATTTTCATTGATAGACTATGTGGGACACTTTATTGATTTTTATATCTTACTTCTATCATTGGAAGGGAATGAGACTATAGTGGATAAGGAGTTTTAGGATGGGGTTAAATGTGAAATTAAATCCCATGTGAATATCTTCATGCTAGATAAGTTTTCATAGGTGTTGAATCAAACTCTAATATAAAAATGGAACATGAATTATGATTATAGTGGAGGACATGTGGTTTCTTTATGGATAGTTAGGAGGTTCAAATCCTGAGAGAAAAAATCTATGTTATTATAAATTTATCCCAATTAATGGGAAGTAGAGTGGATAAACTGAGGTGTTAGATACATAGGACCTTGCTTGAGTGATCTGTCACTAGTGTGGTATGTAGGGACACTTATGTAGATAGTTCTCCTGACCATTGGTAGAATGTAAACCTTATGGCATAAAGGGTCATCTATAGAGGTTCTATAGAAACCCACGACAGAGTGGTGGTGATGGAGTAGCTAGGAAGAATTAAAGTGTGAGAAGAGGATCTTCTACACTATATCAGTATGGTAGTTAGAGTTATACTAGATGTGGTGGTAAAATTAGTAGATGATGTTCTTCTAGTAAATATATCCAGTATCAGTATAGCGATATAGCTTATGGGACTTAGACAACATTACAAGGAATGGGGACTGGATAGTTTCATGTCATTTATCCTACACTGGTTGATATTGAGGCTATATATTCAACAATAATGTGTATTATTCTTATAGCTTCAATGATATCTTGTTACTTATTTGATACTAGTTCTTCAATTCCTTTTTTATTTACAAATCTTCAGAATGGTTTGAGCCTAATACTAGTGTTTTTCAATGGAGTTATGAAAATAGATACACCTTTGGGTGTATGGTCGAGATGCATCTATTTTTGAAAGGGTTTTTCTCTCAAGGTTGGGGTGTATTGTTTTCTATGGGATCTTTTCATTATTCATATGTAAATATTTAACCTAATTTTTGTTATGGACTTGTTAGTACCATACTGAGTCTGAAAAAAATTTCAATGTATTATATTGACCATTATTTCCCTATGTATGACAACTTACCTCACCGTGGAGAGTGTGATTTCCATGAAATCCATGTAGGGATAGTTTAGAATCAGAGGGAGCTCGCTACCCAGTTTTCTAGTCCTCTTATGGATGATAGGGGTGAAAATCATGATTTATTCCACCTGTAGTGGATATGGTTCATGATCTTTTTCAAGAGGAATTTTTAGGGATTCCTCCTTAGAGAGGTGTGGAATTTAAAATTGATCTCATAATGGGAGATAATTCGGTCTGTATTCCACCATATGGAATAGAACAAAAAGATATTTTGGGGCTCAACACTATGCTAGAAGAGTTAATGGAAAATGGGTTTATCCATCCAAGTACATCTCCTTGGGGTTATTTAGTTTTGTTGGAAAAGAAATATGATGAGGCTCTATGATTATGTGTTAATTACTAGAAGAAAAACCAGATGAATATGATGAATTTGTATCTTCTTCCACAAATCGATGTTCTATTTGAATATTTGTGGGGATCTTGTGTTTTATCAAAGATCAACATGATATTAGGGTATCATTATTTGAGACTTTTACCTTAATATATTCAAATTACTACTTTCATAAGAAGGAATGGTCTTTATGAGTTCATCATATTGTCACATGGGTTGATGAATACACTGGTAGAGTTTATGGACTAGATAAACCGAATATTTTATCTATACAGGGATCAGTTTGTCATTTTATTCATGGATTACATATTGGTGTACTCTAAGAATCATGATCATATTTCCAACATCTTAACTTCATCCTTAGTACAATAAGATAGCAATGAATATGCGTCAATATAACTATGTGTTAGTTTTTAATTGGTCAATTGCACGTAATATCCCACATTAACTCATTTGAAGGTGTTTAAATGAACTTAGAGAATGTTTATGTAGTGGTATCATGGGAGCATCATAAGAATATATTGGAGATCCATAGTTCTTTGGGATCGACATACTATTATTATAGGTTTATTAAGGACATTTCCTATTTTTAAGAACATATTTAAAGATTTAAAAAGTAGGGGATAATGTTTTAATGGATATAATCATGTGAGAATTTTTTTTAGGAGTTGAATTAGTGATTGAGAAGGTCACCAATCCTGATCCTACCTGATACGGGGGAGGATTTTACATTTTCTTAAGCTTCATGGATATGTATTGAAATTGTGTTGATGTAGTGAGATTTAATTATGGTGTATGGGTCCCAGTATTTGAGGATAAATGAACAAAACTATCATATTCAAGACCTCATATTGGATGTAGTATTTTATGATTTAATGTGTTGGGGACATTATTTTATGGTGAAAAAGTTTACTGTCAATACCAATAAAAAGAGATTCAAGTATATCATTTCATAGTGATATTTGAATCTCTAAAAACCGAGGTGGGTTGAGTATATGTAGTCATTTGATTTTGAGTTAGCATAAATTCATGAGATGGGAAATGATGTTGTTGATGATCTGAGTTGGAATACTTGTACATAATTAGTTCAGGAGGCTGGTGAAAAGTTTAAGATGATGACTTTGTAGGAAGAGATGCACATTGTGGTTCAAGAGATCCAAGAGCAGATGACTGTCATATTATTTTCTGTAGAGACTATAATTTTTTGATGGATTATAGATAGGAACTATAAGAATATAGAAGTTTTTTCCTTGAGGGAAATCCTTGAAGGAGGAGATTCACCTTCTAATTGGACTATAAATGTGGATGAGATCATCTATATTATGAATTGATTTTTTTTCCTATGAGTTTGAGAGAGGATTTGATGCAATTATTCCATGCCTCAAAGTGGGTGGTGCATCTTGGTGGGAACTGGATGTACTGTGACATACAATGATAGTTTTGGTTTCTAGAAATGAAAAAGGAGATATTTGGGTTCGTGACATGATGCTAAACCTTTCAATAGGGGAAGGTTGAGGATCACTGACATGGAGGTTTACTACAACCATTTTATTTTCCATAATGGAAATGGGATTACATTACCATGGGTTTCATAGTGGTTATCTTGAGGATGACTTAGAAGAATGATGTAATTTAGGTGATCATTGACCAACTGAAGAAAGTAGAACATTTATTTCCTATACGAGATACTTTCATGGTGGATCAGTTGGGTGACTTGAACATCCTAGATATAGTCTATCTTCTTGTGGTGACACAAAATATAGCTTCATACCATGAATCTCCATTTTAATCATGCTTCTAGTATGGAATATAGAAGTTTCTTCATATATAGGATTTATTATTTATGGATCTAAACAAACAGATACATGGGCATTGAAAGCATACAATACAAGTGCTAGAGGATATGATTCCAGAATGTGTCCAAGATTTTGGTGGGCATTGGGAGAGGCACTTTTATTAGGTAGATTTTTCTTATAATAACAGTTATTCAGAAAATTTTCATATGGCAACATATGATTCACTTTATGGTAAGACATGTAGATCACCTATATACTAGACTTAAGCAAGTAAGGCAGAGTTGTCAGGACCAAGTCTCATGTAGGAGACATCAGAGAAGTTTTATTTGATTTATAAACATGTGTTTATGGCTCAGATTATACATAAATCATATGTAGATAGAAGTTGATGGTCCCTATAGTTTATATAGGGTGATCATGTTTTCTATTGGGAGTTTCCAAGATTGGGTCACCAAAGGATACAGAGATAGGGAAAATTGGCACCCATGTTTTTTAGACTATATAAGTCTGTTGAAAGAATTAGGATGGTGACATACTAATTCAATCTTCTATAATGGTACAATTATATGAATTCCATTTTCCATGTGTTACAACTTTTGTATTATCACAATGACCCTTATAATTTGATGATTGTGGATGATGTTGTGCATGAGACCGATGGATCCTTTGAGTAGAATCCCATACATCTGTTGGATAACATTGAGAAAGTGGAGGAAATACCATTCCACTTTTTTATATATTATGGAAACATGGGTGTGTGTAGGAGGAGACATAGAAGTGAGATGCAGATATAAAGGCTTAGTGGCCCGACCATTTTGACAAAGAATCTTAGAAATGCTGAAGAGTACAGCTCGAGGATGAGCTATTATAATGTGGAGAGATTTTAAGATCCTAAACATTTCTGGAGACATCCTAAGATCATTTAAATATGGTATTTTTTCATAATTTTTAGTATATCTTTTTTTTCATAGATTTGGTGTGTTTGGGTGTAAATTGGTTGTTTTTTAAAAGAGGAGAGGTAGTACATATTTGGTGCATTTTTTTCCCAAACCGTGTGCCCATCTCAGCAAATTGTGTGAACCCAAACAGAGGGGATTCACATGGCTGGAACACAGTTTTTAAAATAGTGCACCCTCTTTGGAGTAACCACGACCCCCCCCAGAAGAGGCGCATGATTAAGGCACATGGTGTGTAAAATAGTGCACCCCTACCTAGGAAACTATGCGTGGTGTTTTAATTAATTTGAAAATTAATTTTTAAATTCCAAAACCCTAGGTATTTACCTCAAATCCACCATATTTCATCCCTAACCTATCCATATCATTTTTTGAGGATTTTGAATGAATTCTAATTGCGTCCATCCTCAATTCATGATGATTCAAAGATAGGGTTGAAGATCTGCACCTCTCCCAGTAAGAGTGTCTAAACCCGATTGTTTTCCTATATTTATCCAATTATTTATACATTATTTTAGAAGATGTTTTCCTATATTCATGTTAGATATATATCTAGTTTTGGATCTTGATTTTTTTGTTATTGTTTCAAGGATTTGATTCAAGATCTTGTTCATCATCATGGGTTTGACCTTTCTATTTCAATTTGTGTATTTCTCATTGGGATATCACATTTCAATGATTTGAGGAAGGTGGTATAAATTTCAATCCCATTTTCTTAATTTTAATACACGTATGGAAATATTGACATTTCAATTTCCATGATTGAAAAATTGTTTTCATAATTGAATTGAATAGATTTAATGTCCATTTGTTCTTGATTTATGTTAAATTTTGGAAATTGAATTATGTAATTGAATTAAATAATTATTGAATTAAATAACTATATATTGATATTGTGGAATTTGGATTATTTAATTTTTTCCATTAACGATTGTGATATTGAGATGGTTTAATTGGATTAATAAATTATTGAATTAATTAATGGAAATTATTTTGTTTATTCAATTGGATGAATTGGGTCAATTAATCAGTGAATTAATTAATGGGAATTTTGTTATTATGAAATTGATTAAATTAGAATAATTATTTATTGAATTAATTATGGATATATTATGATTTTTGATTTGGATTAATTAATTGATGAATTAATTATAGATAATTTTGTTGATTATGCAATTGATTGAATTGGATTATTTAGTTATTTAATTAATTAATCGCTGTTTTAATTTTGGAATGTGATAACAAGGATAATGTTGATTAACCTTGAATGATGAGATATGTGTGATATATATGTGTGGTTTTGATAGTCATGTGTGGGAAATGATCTGATACATCAAAATCCCATAGTGATAAGTTGATTAGTAACCATTTGGGGGATATGTCCTGCTACATCAAAATCCCATAGGGATAAATGAGTTGTGGATCACAGACCAATACTTAAAATTCACATAGGGTCATCAGCATGGATTCCTAGACTCAGAATGGTAGTATTAGACCATGGTTCCAATAGGTCATGATAATCATTTTAGTTGAATTGGATAAGGAATACCCATGTGTTATAAGGAATTGGTAACTGAATATGTTTTATGGTTTAGATTTTGGCATGGGTTGAAGTAGGTATTGGGGGTTCAGGTGTCCTTAGGAACTTGAGGTTTATGTGGTTAATTAACCAATATTGAAAAGTGATATTGTTGACTTATGAATTTTACTTTATTATTTATACAAATTCATACACTGTTATTGATTGGATATTTATTTAGATAAAATCGGTTGTGGCCTAATCAATATACTCACACCCTAAGTGGGATCACTGATTGGCACCTGAATAGACTTAATTTTTGTATTCTAGGTTAAGGGTAAAGGCTATATGTTAGATGGTTTATTTTGTATCGATCATGGATTATTGAACATGATGTGGTTCAGGACCTACTTGGGTGTTTTCAAAGTCCTTATCTATTTTGGATTTTATTATTAACACTTGACAGCAACTAGCATTCCATATCGATTATTTTAGTTTGGATATAGTATTTTTTATTTTGGTAATTATGTGATAATAGTTTCATACTGTAATTGGTTATGTCTTTTGTCTACTGTTTACTTATATTCTCTATTGTGATACTTTGATAAAGAGGTTATAGTTTCTCCAAGATAGATATTAAACCCTCACAGTTAGTCTGCATCCTTTTGAATATGGGTTGGCATACTTGAGGTTATGTAGTGAACCAGATCAGGTAACTGGAATGTGGAACCTACTTTGGGATGTTACATAATTGCTAAATTGTGTGTTAGTAAAAATAAATATGTAACTATGCTGAATAAATAACCATCATGCTCAGGTTCCACAAGGATACATGGAAACTAAACCTGCTTCGGCTCATGTCTAGAATGCTTGTCTAATTAGTAACTATATATAGTAATAATATATATATATATATATTACATTTATATATTTCATCAACCTGTATGGACTAATTACATAAAAATGTATTTTTTTCATTTACGTGGAATACTAGGTGATGGCTGGACAGGGGTATAACTCAATGACCCATAAGTAGTCTACACGATCCTATAAAATCAATAAAAAGGGTATGTGTCCTACATCCCATAAGTAGTGATAGACACCATGATGGCGTCACTTGGGATGGTTGGTGTTTCTTCATTGCAACACCCACAATAAGGCTTTTCATGCATTATCACCCCCATCCAAATAGAGTTAGTGGTGTGGGACGTCATGCCCACCTCCCAATGTAATGGAGAATTAATCACCATGCCCAACAAAACCCTTACCATTATCTCAGGGCCTATATCAATGTAATAATAATATTTCTAATAATATTTACTATACATTACCTCTCATGAATTATATTTATCAAGCCTATTATAATCATGGAATTACAATGAAACTAGATAATTTAATAAAGCGTATAATAATTTTTGTGGCCTTACAACCCTTTACAATACATTTCAATGAATCCATTTAGTTCATTTAATAAAGGAATCTACCATTAATAATATATTAAATTTAATACCTCCATGTAATAAAAAACATGAACATTCATTTTACATGACTCAAAGATGGTCTTATAAGGGGCCATAATCATTTACCAAAATACCTACAATGTTTAGTCCATTTATAAGGTAATCCTAAAACATATGAGGATCATTGATCCAATAAAACATTCATAGTAAAAGGTTATATAATTTTTTAATCCAAGATTAATTATTAGAAGGTTATTTGGTTATTTAATCAATTAATTATAAAGGTAAATTTAAGTCGTCCCACCCAAGGGATGTCCATTATCAGGTTTGGAATCCTCTATTTACTAAAAATTATTATTGGGAGTATATAAATGTGATTAAATCAATTTATAATGAAAAATTAAATTTTAGGTTGATGCATGTTAATGGTCCGAATGTGGAAAAAGGATGATTCTATAGAAACACTATAAATTTTGGGAAAAAAGAAATGTCCACCTTCCTAGGGACGTTGAAGAATCCTCATGTGATGGGTGGCTCATATTTGAAGTAGATCAAAATAAATCTATGAAATGGTCAAATACCCTAAAAATAGATAAAAATATATTACACTAAATTACACAATAGATCTAAAGATAAACTAAAATATGATCGTATTTTATGGTAGATCATACCTCTAGTTGTCCAAAACCTTTAGTGGATCTTGATTTGGACTTTAGGTCAAGAATTATTGTAGAAACAATGTTGAAGGTGATTGGAGCTAATAGGGGAAGAAGAAGAAGTGGTCCATTAGAAATGGGAGGATGGAAAGAATAAAATATATAAATAGATTCATTAAGAGAAAAAATTAATTTCACCTAAAAAACAAGGTTTCTATAGTTATACCCCAAGGTGTAGCCCATCCGTGTGAAAAACATGCTCCCCTACCTACTTAATGAAAATCCATGCATATTTAAGGAAAATAGTTTTTCTAACTGTGCAGAAAACCTTGAAAAATCTCATTTTCCAACCCCTGCATTTTTTCTCACTTGCAGATGCCTGGGGTCGAACAATTTCAGAAAAAATAGGTGGTCCCTACTTCTCCTCGATCCCACCCCACACAGTTTGAAGAGGTGGTTCATGTTGGGATGCACAGTTTCTACTATCTTCGTGGCCAACTCTATTTTGCAAATTCCTAGGTTTTTAGTCGCTGAATAAGCCCCAAAAACATTCTTGACCTCTATGAATCCAAAATGTAACATTATAAGGGTTATTTATAAAATTTTAAAACAAAAAAAAATGTTCCATACCTTTGTAAAAATATTTGTTATTACAACCTCCCCTCCTTAAAGAAACTCATCCTTATGTTGACCTTCTGAGGGTAAAGAGGTATTACCAACAAAAACTTCTGGCAAAGAGTATATTAATGATCTTGTGAATGATATAAATTGGATACTTCTCAAAAAATATTATCTACATACAACTTGATTTTTTTAGGCTAAAAGACATGTTATGTGTCTAGATAATATCGATGAAGCTGAGATACATGAAATTTGTCCTGCATATAACAGTATCTTAGAGGAAGTGTGATCTGGTAAGCCACTGGTCTAATCCAATTCACAACCATTAAGGTTCAAATGAACCTAAGTGAGTTCTTACCCTACCTCTGAATACGTATATAGACCAACATGGGTGAGACTCACAAGAAAACCTAGTCTCTGACCTCAAACTCAAGAGGTCTTTGACACTGATTTGAATATGACTGTTATCTGTACTGAGATGTCATCATGCAATTTATAATAAATTTGACTTGATTTCTAGTCTATTACATGGGACGTGGTCCATGTATAGCTACATATTCTACATCTATCTATCATAAAGGTGAACATAAATTTCTACCATATAAGGCCTCATAAAGAGGCATCTCAATGGTATCCTGAAGTTTTTTATGATAAGACAACTCAACAAGATGAATTTTTTTCTGCCAAAAACCAATGAAGTCATGGACACATGAACACAAAATTTCCTCAATCACCTGAATCATATTCTCCATCTGAACATAGGTCTATGGGGGATAGTCCATGATCAAATTTTCCTATGTACCCAAGGTCTTATGAAACCCCAATTAGAACTTTTACATGAAGTGGGAATCTCTAGAAAAAATGATATAAAAAGCTTCTCCATGCATAAATAAAATCACCCTACTATACAGACACCTATCTTATCTACCAATAATGTCTCTCTCATGGGTAAGAAGTATATAACTTCACCAAATGACCAATGGACACTTATAATATATCATTTCTATTAGGTGATCTATCAAAAACAGTCACAAAATTCATTGAAACATCACCCAGTTTTCACTCCAAAATGGGTAATGGAAATAAAAGCCTTATCAGAAGCTATTAATATGCATTCACCTAATAATAGGTGGAATACTTATTGATAAATCCTAAAATGTCACATTTCATACTAGGCCTCCAATACTAGTTTCTAAGATCTCGATACCTCCTTGTGGAACTTGGATTAGCATGCTAGGCTGATGCATGAAATTCTTATATCAGATCCTCTCTGAAGTCTTCTGGGACCCATAAATTCCAATGGAATAGTAGAGTATCATCCCCATATATGGTCCAAACTAAATATGTGTCATCATTTGACATTATTTTTATTAGTACATGGGCTTCATAATCAAATTGTTGCCTCATTCTTACATGTTCCAGAAGAGAAGAAGTAATTGTTAAGGCTAAAAGGATAGTCTGAACATGATCCTCCTAAACCTCAATGTGGATCTCTCAGAATAAGTCCATGAGCTTCCATTAAACACTATCCTCCTAAACTACCTGTATTTGAGTCTTCCAACTCAGAGCATTAGTGAAATGTTTTCCATTTCTAGGCATGTAGGCAAGCTCAAAATCTAACAAATGAAGGTACTCAACCCACCTACATTGTCTGAGATTCATATCTTGTTGTAGTAAGATATACTTGATGAATTTTTTTATTATTTTATAATACAAAATTATCTACAAGAATATAGTGTCTCCAATAGTGTGGGAATTTACTATAGTAGCTATATTAGGATCATGTGTTGGGTAATTATACTCATAATACCTCAACTGATCAGACCCATACTTGAAGACTAACTCTTCCAACATTATAACAGTTCCAATCCCAATACCTTTTGAATCATGGTAAAATTTATTGATATTTCCAAGATCTAGAAGAATTGGTATTGGTGCTAAATTCATACTGACCTTCAACTCCTGAAAGGATTCATCACAAGTTTCTGACCATAGGAATTGTACACCATTCTTTGTTATGATTGTTAGTGGTGCTGAAAGGAATGAGAAATCTTGGATGAAGCATCTATAATACACATCTATCCCCAAGAAAAATCATATGTTATCAAAAAAATTTGGGATGATCCTAATAAAATACCGCACTCACATTCTTTAATCCTATTGGGACTCCTGATTCCAAGATGATATGAAATAGTAAGTAGACTTTGTTGATCCAAAAGTGGCATTTACAAAGAATAGCATATAGGTGATGCTCTATTAGTGTATTATGTTTGATCTCAAGGGGGTGGAATGGTCATGTCTAGAGAATTAATTCATTAAGATATCATCAAAAAATACTTCCACAAATTAATCTATATAAGGGTGTAAAACCTCATCCATATGATCCATAAAAACCAAATTTGAGTTTGTAGGTCTAAATGGCGTGACTAGGTTATCATATTGACCATAAATGTCCCTTAAAGATATGTGAGGTATGTATGATGACTCTAAATGAACCTGATGATAATCCAAACTAAAATATATATTTGTAAAGACCATTTTTCTTTGTATGTGATCAAATAGAACTTTTATTTGAGGAATTTCATGTTGATTCTTTAGTGAGAGAGGGTTCAATTGATTGTAATCCACACAGAGCCTAGGAGTACTATCCGATTTCTTTAAAAAAATTACTGGTGAACCCCAAGGAGTATTTTTTGGGTGTATGAATCCTTTAGCCTCCAAATTATCTAATTCCTTCTTGATCTCTATAAGATCGATTAGTTCCATGCTATAAGGATAAATGGTCACTGGTACCACTCTTTGCACTAGCTCAATAGTAAACTCTACATATGACACTAGAGTTAGTCCATATTACAATTAAGAAACATTTCTAAAACACTCCACTATAATAGTGAAAATAGTGGGTTGTAACCCATAATTATCCAAGAAAATAATAGTGATTTGATCTATCATACTACCCAACCTCTACTAATTGGGCCCTGATCACATATCTTCCACATCCCATTATCCCTTATGTGTGGGTCTACCACCCTATTGTGATGTAAAATCATCCCTCCAATGATAAAATACTATATGGGGTCAATAGGTAACTAACTACTCCATCCCAATGATTACATCAAATCCCATCATGTTGAGGAAAAAAGGATTTCGTATCATGAGGTATTCGGCTACATCAAGGGGATAGTATTTACAATGGATAACACCCTCTAATTGAATTCCTAATAGAGTGTAAAACATTATGACACCACATAATTAATCAATCTCGAGGCCAAAACTCTCCATTATTTCCTTATATATAACGGAATTATATGTGTACATGTCAAATAATGAAGACACTAAGGTCGAGGATACAAGAATAGTACCTCGTATAGTATAATGTTTGGCACTTTTCTCCTCCATCATCAGTGGAACTACATGTAACATGCCTATAACATGGCCCTAAGTCACTACCCAATTGCTTTTAGTAATCCTGCTTTTCTTGAATAGATAATCACGAGTCTTATTACTTCTTCCTTGACCACTACCTTATCCCGATAGGCTGGGTGTATTCTAACTGCCTACCAGGTCAGATCCTACATGCCCCACTCGTAAACAAGGCTTAGGAGTATATCACCACTCACAAGGTGTTAATGAAAATGTTTTGAAGAATTTATGAATATTCCACATCCATCTATAGCCTCTTCATTTCATTTGATATCATAAGAAATGAGGTCTCACGTCTCTTGGATTCCCACAATGGTGACATATGATAAAGCTATTGGTATGAGGAGCCAGACTGCTAATGCCTCCACAAGTAACCTAAAAATGTCTATTCCACCCAAAAGAAGAGACAATGAGAGATATATCTGTGGAACATACCTTACTAAAACCATCATCTTCCATCAAATTTTCCTCTTTAATAAGGTATTGGTTGATTATCTCAGATATGGTCATCAATTTAAAGACATTGACCTACAATCAGATATAATATACCATCCCATCAATAAATCTCTTGGATGCTATAAGATTATCACCTTGTAGAGTAGTAATGAATTATTGTAGCTCATTAAAATGATTACAGTAATCCACAATATAAATTCCTCCATATTGTAGGCTCATTAATCCTATAACACTAGAATCCCTCATATTCTTTGGAAATAAATATTCGTAGATCATAGTCTGAAAATATTCCCACACCGTATCCCTATTACAGTATTTTTTGGTATTACCATCCCACCATTTTTTGTAAGAATCACATATAATATACACATCGAGAATGACCATAAACTCTAGAGGCGTCTCTATATGATCACATATAGACAGAATATATTTTAGGATTGACCCAGAATCATTTTGTCTTCTATGCTTTAAAAAGGTGGGAGGATGTTGCTGCTAGAAATACTGAGTCAACTTTCCCAAGGTGGGTAAAAACACCATTCATATACTACAAAATACATAGAAATCCCTCTCAGGACTCAGTTCCATTGCTCATATCTTGAATAGTAAGAGGTTTCCAACGTGGAACTAAAGGAGGAATCACTGGTAGATTAGGGCCCACCACCTTAGGTTCATGGTCATTACCAACATTAGGTTGTATGACTAGAGATTTTCATAGAGTCATGATACTACACTTCAAAATGAACTCCTCAAAATCTATCTCAGTAATTAAATATTATTTAGATATAAAACTGGTCCAGAAGAATAGATTTCTTATAGATTTATCATACCCATCTACCTACTCCTAAAGCTAGGACTGGGTAATTCAGAAAGACCATGGAAATCCATATGAACATAAGAGACTTATATTTAACCACTAATATGGTCGAGTTCAGGTGTGATTCTCTTATAACATATAGAATGTTAAAATTTTATTCAAATAGTGATATTCATTTTAATTTGTTCTTTTTTAAACTATTAAATTTCATGGAATAGTTGAATTCTATGGATCACTATTTGAAATCCTTAGGGTCACATTCTCATTATGAACAAAAATATCTCATCGACATAAACCATATCATTACACATTCTATTCCATGTGACTAATGGTCCTTCAATCAATGAGTCATACCTGACTGCATAAGGTGTCTCCTTTTACGTATTCTGGGAAAAATTATTATATTGAGGCAGTAAATTTAAGTGTCAATTAGGTTTTCTCATTCCTAAAATTAATTTTAGCTCAATTCCATAGATAATCAATAAAAAATAATATGTAAAAATATACATGATGAAAATATTTTTGGAACCAAAAAAATGCCTGGAATATTCACATATTATGCCTAATAAGATGTATGAAATACAATGCCCTCATTTCATAGGGCCTAGGTAAAATAAATCATCATTTTAATAATATCAATATCAATAATATCATAATACATGTGTGTCACCCATTGGTGATGTCTTATCAACTATAAAGGGAATAATCAATAACTGCAATTACCCATTCTAGGTAATTTGGATTCCCCCTATACATGGGTTAGCTATGTACAGAAAAAGGTTCATTTACAAATTCCTTTAACTCATAGTATCATTTATAATTCAAAAAAAATTAAAAAATAAACTCTAATAACACTTTGTATCATCATGTCCTAGGATCCAAATAACTCGATCCTTGATTCAATGGGTCACATGGCTTCAAGCATGCCTGACCATACGCCAGAGGCTGTCGACTAGAAATGATGGTGTGAATGTTGTATGGTAGGGATACCATACTTTCCAATCAGAGTGAAACACCTGATAAAAGTTATATAAATAAAATAGAGGAAGCATGAAAGAAACTGATATCATAAATAAACTATGTAGTCATATATAACTGGAAAAATGAATAATAAGAAAAATCCACTAGCCAATGTCATATACATGGATACATTTCATGTTGTTGTAAAAAAAGGAAATTGGGGTAAGAATATACAATCATGCTATAAAAAATACAAGAATAACAAAAAGGATTATCCAATAGATTCTAGAGCATATGCTCAGTCCTCTTCTCATATTCTATAGCTATTTGTAAAGCATATCAAGAATAAGTAGCAGTATTCTTACCTATTTCCATACCGGTAGACAAGTAATGGACTTGAGTACTAAAGGAGGCCCAAGTAGGGAGTAAGATAAAAATATTATTAGCCCGCCTCTAATTGTTTCTAGAATTAATCCAAGAAGTTCTCATAGATAAATTGTGTGCATGTGTAAATGAAAATGAAATAATTCTAAATAAATAAGCAGCATTCTTAGGATCCTCAAGGGATTATGGAGGCTCTATTGGCTTTAACTCATGATCAAAATGTGTGTCTGGTTAGTAACTATATATAAGATTATATATATATTTAGTAACAATATATATATATATATTATAGTAATATATTACATCCACCTATATGGATTATATACTTACAGACTTAAGTGGCCATTTACCATGAATACTAGGTGATTGTTGGATAGGGGTATAACTCATCCATCCATAACCATTCTAAAAAATACTATAAACTAATGAAACATTGTACATTACCTATATAAAATAAAGAGTGAGATACTCCATCCTCGTTAGTCAAGATGGTGGTTGAGTCTTCATGCCAACACCCTAAACAAGGGATTTGGTTTTTCATGCCCACCATGAGAATAGAGTCAGTGGTGTGAGACATCATGTTAATCCCTCGACGTAAGGGAACATGAATGGTCATGAAGAACAAAACCATTACCATAATTCCACATCCTATATCAAATGTTTAATGATATTTATAATAATATGCATGAATAATTACATGTAATTATTTTTATTTATCAATATCATTATAATCGAGGCATTATAATTTAGCTAGAGCATTTAATAAATTATGCAGTAATCAATATGGAAATACTGACCTTTAAAATTTATTTCAATGGAACCATTTAGTTAATTTAAGGAATTAAAGCATCATGAAAAATACATTCTAGTTAATCAATCCATTTAATAATGAAAAACATGAAAATTAATTTTACATGCCTAAAAAAGGTACATAGAAAGTACCATAGTCATTTAGGAAACTACCTATAAGGTAAATTTCATTTATAAGATAACCCTGCCAATATATAGGTGTTTTAGTCCAATTAAACATTTATATAACAAATTAATATCTATTTTTAATCCAATCCTAACACTTAGAATGCAATCTAATCATTTAATTAATTAATTGTGAAGTTAAATTCAAGTCTTAATAAACAACGGGTGGCTATGATCAATTTTGGGATCCTCTATTTAGTAAACAATGATTAATGGGAGTATATTAGGATGAATAAATATATTTTTAATGATTCATAAATTATAGGGTGATATGCAGATAAAGTCAGCGTACACCAAAATGGTAAATCTATGAAAACACTATAACTTTTGGTAAAAATGATGATACCACCAACCTCGGGTAATTATTTATTCCTCATCTAATTGTGGCATCATATTCAAAGTACGTTGGATGAAATCAATGAAAATTCATTATACCATGAAAATAAGGCAAATATCATGTACTAAAATAGAACAAATATATGAAGATAAACTAAAATTGTAAGGAAGAGTAATGTATGGAATTACTCTAGCTATCAACCTCCTTTAATAGATATTTATTTAGACTTCAGATCTATAAGTTATAGTATAGAATAAGAAATTTTTTGGGAAATGGGAGGACGGAAAGAAGAAAATAAGTAAATATGTTCATTAAGGGTGAAAAAGTAATTTCACCATCAAAATAGGGGGTACATGGTTTGGATATATATTTTTTACAAACCTTATAAAAAATTTTCTTCCTTAAACCTTAAAGAAAAAACCATGTATAGTAAAGGAGAACAGTTTTCTTAAGCGTGCGCAAGCCATGAGAAATCCCACTATCCATCTTATGAAGTTTTTTTATAGGTCTGTGCTTGGGTTCACATAGTGGTAGATAGATTATGTGGCCCCTAATTCTCTTCTATCTCACCCTTTACTGTTAGTAAAGACAATGTGGGCTAGGTTTCATGGTGTCTCATAACTATGTGGCCTAGTCTGTTTTCAAAATTCTTGAGGATCTGGGTAACGAATAAGCCCCAGACACCTTCATGACCTCTGTGACTAAAACATTAAACATTATAAGGTCCTTTTAATTGAATTTAAATCCCAAAAATGAGCCATACCTTCATCTAATGATGGTTAGTTACATCTAGGAACTTCTAGATAGACCATACCATCATGGGTTGGGTAGAGTAACAACCTATATTTTTAGTCTTTTTTTAGTCATAATGTAATATTTCTAGTATATTTCTCTCATATGGTGAACCATTTCTAGAAAATTTTCCATTATAAATTGTGTTCGTTTCCTACTAAGAGAAAGTTGAATTTTACTATAGATCTAGTTATCGGAGAAGTTTTATTTATTCTTCCTTACAGGTTGCGACGAACTAAGCTTCAGGATATCCGAAGAAAGCTAGAGGACCTAGAAGCTAAGGGTTTTATATAGAATATTACTTCACCATGTGGTTCAACTATGATCATCTCTAAGACTATTGATGGAACTCTAGGTCTATTAGTGGATTACTATAAATTGAATCATCTTATGATTAAGAATCGTTACCATGTACCTCATATAGAAGACCTCTTTGAACAGCTCTAAAGAGGTAGGTTCTTCTTCAAAATTGATTTGACATGGGGATATCATCAAGTATGATTGAGTTATTTAGATAAACCTCATATAACATTATATTATATATATGGATTTTATGAGTATTTGGTAATGTATTTTGGCCTCAAAAACATTCCAGTAGTTTTTAATGTCTTTATGAATTGGTTTTTCCACTCAAGCATGGATTCATTTTTTTCATTTTTCATTGATGATATCTTGGTATACTATCAGTCTTGGTATGGTCATTACAAATAGATTGAAATTGTATTTAATAAACTAATAAATCATTGGATGTCTTTTAATCTCACAAAATGTATATTTTGGAATCAAAAATTACTCTTCCTATGTCACAAAATTTTATATTTAGGGGACTTTGTGGATCTAGATAATCTAGGAGTAGTTGTTTCCAAGGATTATCCCATGAATGTTTTTTATATATAAATTTTTATAGAGTAGTATGGCTATTATAGTTTATTTTTTATGAATTTTCTATTCCTTTAAGAACCACTTATAGGTTTTACTAATAATGTTGTTAAGTTTACATGGTCGGAATCTTATGAGGGTGTCTTTTAGGAGCTTAAAGGAAGGCTTACACTAGTGTAGATCCTAATTATACTAGATCCTAGTAGATGATATATGTTTTATTATGTAGCAGATAGAATTGGTTAAGGATTAGTTATTATAAAAGTAGAATTATGTTTAGAGTATAGGGTGAACTAGCTGAGGGTGTGTGAGCATGATTACCCAATACATAATATTGATCTATTTTTAGTTTTCCATGATTTATATAATTGGAGACATTATCTATTGGGAGAATGGTTCATTGTGTAAAAAAAATAAGTGTCCCAAATATATATTCACTCAACATTATATGAACATTGAATAGTGATTTAGGTTTTAATAACATAATTCCTTTAATTTTGAGCATCCTTTTATTCTAGGAAAAGGAAATGCAATGGCTGAAGCACTGAGCTAAAAGACTCACACATAAGATATTCAGGAAGCCATTAGTGAGTGGTAGTTGATGGTTCTATTTTTTGAGGGGAATCATAGGATTGAGGATTGCCACATATATTGTATAATCACATCTCTATCTCTGAATTCCTCACTTCTATATCAAGTAAATATTTAGGATTGTTCAAATCCAAAAGGCTTGGTCCTAAGAGAATTTTTTTCATATCAGGACCCACCACTTGGTCGGGTTGTTGAAGAGAATGAGATATATAGTATTCATGGACACATCAAGGTTCTTGAAGACGTATGATAGGAATTAATATGGGAATATCATATATCTAAATAGGTAGTTCATCCTAGAAATGTCATAATTTATCACCAATTATGTCACATGTATTAGTGGCCTAGTCTGAAGATGTTGATCGCAGGATTTTTTCTTAGTTTTCCACCCATCAACAAGTGAAGGTAGAAAACCATTGACCTTACAGTATTTCATATCTGTTACTCATTCCTTAAGTAAATGGGATGATTTAACTATGTATTTTGGGATAATTTTACTAATTCCCCTAGAGAAAATAACATAGTGTGGGTGATTGTGGATAAAATGAAATATTTGACCCACTTTTTTCTTTTTTAAAGACACTTACAATGGATGGAAAATAGTGGATATATTTCAAAGATATCATCTGCCTTCATAGAGTTAAATTTATCACATTTATGTACATTTCTTCCTACTTTCCATCATGATTTATTAATGGGTTGTAGAAAGATCTTGGTTCATAAGTTCTTCTATGCACAGCAAAGCACCCTTAGACTCACAGTCAGTCCGAGCATACTATAAAAGCGATATATTACATGTATATGGACTTAATCCTTGATTTCGGTGGTTCTTTGGTGATACATTTACCTCATACCATTTTCTCATACAATAATATCTTCTAATATACTATACATATGACTCATTATGAATTCATATAATGTATTTCATTTCGTTCACGCTAATAATGGTTATAGGAAGGTATGGCAGTGCTACTAGGACCACATCTCATTAAGAAGGAATTAGAGTAGGATTAGGTATTAGGAAGTGTATGGTTATAGACCAGTCCAGGAAGAAGTCTTATATTGGTCATCATTAGTGACCTAAAATGTTTCAGGTTTGAGATCAAGTATTTTTATGTGTTTTCCCTTGGATGGGGAATTGATTATTTATGAGATAAGGAAAGTAATCTCTTATATTTTTCAAACCTTTTGTGATTTTTTATAGGGTTAGACCAGTGGATTATTAGATAGAACTAATTTAAATATATATTTTTATTCATGATTTCACCCATGTCACTTTTTCTGTCTATGAGAGAATTTCTAAGGATGTTATAAAGGGTATGGGAGTGTTTTGGTCCTATTTAGAGCCAAGAACTCTAGTTTTTTTGGGAATCAATATAAGGCACATGGTTTGTCTATTATTTTTACTATCCATGAAGCTCAACTATGAAATGCAATAAGAGGATTTACATGGTTATTTTAAACATTCAAGGGAGTTTTTATGTCTAAGTAATACCTATATAAAATTCTTGGTTTATAGATCATGGTCTTCATATAGATTCTTAAACCATAAGATTGTTTGTGCGAGGGTTATGTATCCTTGGACAGTGGATAAACACAATATTTTCTCAGTTATTCTAATTATGTGCTAAGCATATGTAGGTTGGGTTCCATAGAATAAAAATGGTGCATGGTTGTAGCCTGGTTTGGACAACCATGTAGTTGAACCCTATAAGCCTTAAATAAGGGTGAAAAGATGATATTACCTTTACTTCATTAACATTATTTCCTAATTTTCATCTACCATTTAATTATAGTAGCTCCTATAACTGTGTAATATCTCCCTTTTCCCTTCCTATGGGTTTCCTTGGATCTCCTATGTCAAGCATAAAAATTAAATGTTTTTCACCAATTTGGATGCCTCTTGGTAAATCTATCATTCCTATTTATTCTTTTCTTGGGTTTTCTCACCATCGTTAAATCTATCATTGTATAAAATATTATGACCTTCTTATATAAGTTTATCTGGTCTACTACCACTGTCCTTTTTTTGTATTTTCTAAAAGCCACTTTTTGGAAAAGTGGGAACCTTACAAAAAGATCCACAACCCAAGTCCTCCTTAAAACAGACCACAAATACCCCATTCAATGTTCCAAATACAATATTCAAATTCCACAAAAAATAATTTCAAATCACCTCATGTTCCATCCACGTCTTTCAAATATGAAGATGATTTTTGTTAAGTAGTTATATTTTAGTGTAAGGTAGGTGGACTATTCCTTTTCCTTAAAAGTATTGATGTTTATATATCTCATAAAAGTTTCATGCAATGAATCTTCCATTCATGGATTCTAAAATTATAAATATATTAAATTAGTTATTAAACCATGATTTCATGTTTCTTTAACCCCTCGTGACATGTTGGAGGTTCTATACCTCAACCAAAATCATCCCTTGAGGCGGTTTTGATTAACTACTATGGATTAAGAAAATCCTATGGGGGTGATGAGCTTCTTACATGTTATTGGAATCCATACACATATTTAACAAACTATTAAAAAGAGTGAATAACTCTTGGTCCCCTATTAATGTATAAATATAAAGTAAAATGAAATAAAATAAATTATAATTACGAAATAAAATGGATAATATCTTGGATTATGATTATTATTTAGAATGATACGTATTATGGTAAGGAAATTTACATGTACCCCTTCAAATGATTAATAAATTGAGTTTGATGAAGGATATTATGGTATGGAATCGATTATGGGTATCATGATATGGCACCAAGGACCCTATTAAATTTTTTGTACATTAGGGTGACGTAGATTATCTCTTTAGATATTTCTTTCTTTGATGGAATTATATTATTTATATGGGCTCCACTTATGTTTATTTCAATTTTAACTTGGATATGTTCCTCATACTCAATGAGGATGCCTCATCTATGGGTCCTAGGTTCCTAGACTATTGTAGGTCAACATTAACTTGTTTTTTCTAAGATGAGCTCCTTAGAATTGAGGAGGACACCTTGGTCTATGGCCTTGGGTCATGGACCATATAGGTTTGACACATTATTTATTTTTTGTACACCATAACTGATGGGTTTTGTTAATTATATATTTTTTTCCCATTCATATATTCTTCCTAACACATCATGTACTTATAGATCTAGTTGAATCTCATTATAATTTAGAGATTTATCTTTCTCATAAACTATACCCTTCTATTTATTATTTTGGAGAATAGATTTGTAACAAATACCATTGGTGGGTCCCTACTGATTCTTACTCACTCCCATTATA
This sequence comes from Viscum album, assembly GCA_963277665.1. Lineage (NCBI taxonomy): Eukaryota > Viridiplantae > Streptophyta > Magnoliopsida > Santalales > Viscaceae > Viscum > Viscum album. The sequence continues at coordinate 49,836,656 of OY728148.1, forward strand.
GGTCATCGATTATTACCTAAAAAAATTTCGTGGATGAAACTAGGGGTAAAGGGACGTTCTCGGGTATGAATGTATGATTTTATTTATTATTATGGAGTATGAGAGGAGAGGACCAAGTTAGTACTTGTGATTATATTTGAGTTTTTCTCTTTTCAACCATTTTATATTTCTTTCATTGTGTTTTGTTCATGCCTTCTTTATATTCCCCTTATTCCCTATTTTTTAACAAAACCATGAAATCATTATATTATATATGATACTAATTTTTTCTTCTTTATATTTACTATTACCTGGATTATCTATTTTCAATTACTAAAATGCTATTAATTTTTTGTCTTGTTTTTTATATATCATTACACTACAATATGAATATGAGTTTATAGTCTCCCTGTCCTACCACCGTAGAATCTCACTAGTAGTCAGAAGCCTCTTCTGTAAGGGGAGGCACACTTGAGGCCAGGTGGCCAACCAATATAGTAACTTTTATAGAGTGAAATGTGATAAGACATCATGGGTATGACCTCTGAGTTCCATATATGTTAATGAGAAGTTATGTATATCCTCAAAAAATGATACATAAAACACCTCATGAACTTGAGAGAAATTCAGTTGAAGCAGCAAGAGATAATATACCATCATTATATGATCAATAATCGGAAAGGAACAATTATTTCTAGGTCATAGCTTTCCCTTATTTCGAAATATGATAACCTCATTTCATTGATATGTTCAAAGGTATATCGTATCCCCAACATCAAACATTACATCTCATAGATGATTTTCAAAATAAATTTTTTATTGACTCTGAGCTACCCATATGTGATGAAAAATTGTTAAAAAATTCTCTATCATTTACTCATATATCTCTTATAATAATAAATTTCATTCCCAAAATTTATCCAATAACATTGGATTTCTATAATTTTTATCATAGAGGGCTTTCTAATGATCCATCATAACGTGTGAGTGAAACCTATTTTTGAAAAAAAAATAAAACCACATATAAATGTAAATCAAAACCATCATTGAAATACATAGAACCAAATCTCAATATATCTTTTGTGGTTTTAATGGTCCTCTCATGCTAACTATCTATCTAAGGAAAATATTCGTTTTTAAATTAAAACTATATATTCTAGGATTTTTTAATACTTCTCTATAACATTGATAAAAACTATGGATCCTAATCAAATAAAATAAAAGTGGTCCTCCATCTACCCTTACCACATCCTAAATAAATATATAGGAATATTGATCAAGATATAAACCTTCTCTAAAAACAAAAAAAAAAAGAATTGACTTCATAAGGTGATCAACTATGACACAAATAGAATTATAGACTTTAGATGTTTTGGGATTATAATCATGAAATCCATGGTGATTTTATTTCATTACCATTTTAGTATGAGTAATATATTTAAAAACATATGATTATTATATATCTCAACCTTAACTTACAAACATACCAGGCATTGAGACACCTACTTTGAAATATCCTTTACATATTGTCAATCCATAAATACTCATTTAGATGTTTATAAATCTTCATACTTCTATCATTAAAATAGAATGATGAAATATTAGATCCATCCAAGATCTCCTTCATTAAATATATTATTGACAGGAAATATACCTAGTTTCTGAATCATGTCATTCCTTCATAATCATTCTTGAACTTAGGAACACTCATATCCTCCTTCTTTAGTACTATATATACATTTTAATCCTCTGAAATTATAATGTCGATAGATGGTAGAAAATTCATATAATAAAGATATTATTTTTACCATACCTAATTATTTTAAGATATGGATGTATTTAATCTTATTTAATCCTCATTGTTGAAATATTAGCATGGGTATTTTGATGCAAAGTGTCAGACACATTATTCACCTTCCCATAATTGTAATATATACAGTTTTCATAATCATTATTGAACTCTGACCAAATCCTTTGGTGCATATTTAACTCATTTTTGTCAAAATATACTTCACTATTTTATGACAATTATATATACTACTTCCTTCCCAAAAATTATAATTAATTATTAATTTCTATTAAAATTTACTCCTTCCAACTCCAAATCTTTTGATAGGATATTTAGATCATTATTTTTTAATATGTGTGATACATTATCTAACATTGTATCATTCCAAATTAGAAATAATCATAGTCCCTACATTTATTCGTCACTATATATCCCAAATATTTATCCACTCTATATTGGTGTTAGTATAGGTGCACCGCCCAATCTTCTCTTCATTTACTTGAAATTTTCCTCACATTCATTTATCCAATAAAACATGGCTCCCTTATTTGTCAACATGGATATTGGATTATGTTTCCCTAAAAAGTTTCCCAAAAAGAATCAATAGTATCAAATAAACCCAAGAGAACTATTTATCTTGATCTATGTGGTTGGTATAGTCCATTGATTAATAACTTACATCATTAAAGGATCCACTGATATACCCACATTTGAGATTATATGATCTATAAATGAAACATTCCATATAAAAAATTCACACATAGTAAATTTGGTATATAAATTTTCCTACCTAAGGTTTTTTATAACAATTGATAAATAATCTTCATTATCTTATTTTCTCAAGGAATATATAAGAAAATATTCTATAAAGACTACCCAAAAATGCTCATGTTAATCTATAATGATTATATTCATTAAATACATGAAGTTAATAGGGGCATTGGTAAGTCCAAATGTAATCACTATAAAGTCATATTGTGCATACCTCGTATATAATGATATCATGGGTATATCTACCCTATTTGCCTTCAGATAATGATTTCTAGATTGAAGATCAATCTTGTAAAATTATTGAAATCAACATAATTGATCAAATATATCATCGATACGAATAGACAATACTTATTTAAAATAGTGACCTTGTTATGTTCTTGGAAATCAATACATAAAATTATTGATCAATATTTGTTAATAAAAAAATAACAGGTGCATCCCGTGGTGAAGAATTAGGGAATATAAATCCCTGATCAATATTCTCCTAGAGTTAATTATTCAATTATTGCATCTTAATAAGGGTTATTGTATAGAGAGTATTTAAAATATGTATAGCACTGTGTATGATTTATATTGAAAACTCAACATCATGATTTGAGGTAAGATATGGAATTTTTTCAAGAAATCACATAGCATATTCATAGAAAATAGGAATATTTTAAATTTTAATTTTATCCCTAACATTTTTAGATAAATGTCTTCTATGAATAACTAGTATGACCTATAGAGTGGATAAAATTTCCATTGGATGTTCATATTCTTCCTTGCATTGATAGATAGTCATTAGTTTATTCAAAATAAAAAAAAAATTGACTTCCCTTAATTGTCAACAGACATGGGATCTATATAAAAAATCCAATAAATTCCCAAAATTGCATAAAATTAAACTAAATGGGTAATCAAAGGGTTTTTAGGAAGAAAATTTCCCAACAAACTAATAGAGAGATTTTATAGACATGAGAAGTAATAATCATACCATTTGGATTTTTTTCTACTAACTCAATATCAAATCATTTTTATGATTATGTGATGTTGTTATAAAATTATTAAAATATAATTTACTATGAAAATAGATAATAAAATAATACATTTTGTAATTACATATTATATGTTATGTGTACCTCTCAGAACTTCATTATCCTGATCCACTTTAGTTTTGGTAAAAATATTTTCCTTTATCATTTTTATCAGAATTTGTTTGAGGAATACCATCTTCATTAGCTGTAGGTTTAGGATATTGATTTTAATAGTCCCTAATTTCCTCTAATACAAACCATCAAACATCATTGGTTGAATCCATTTTTTCATATCTTTCATTCTCCAAACTGTTAAACCCTCGTTGAGAATCACTATCATGATGACCAGCCTTTATAGAATTTAAGACTTTCTCCATTCCATTTTGAACTTTTATTGATTGGTTCCCCCCATATTTTTTTTCATATAAATGGTTTGAATTTCATTAATCTATGGTAAATTTCAAACGAGTTTCCTTGAAAGTCAGTTTTTCTATTACCAATAAAACTAAAAGAATTTTTGAATTTCCCACTCTCTATTCATAAATCTAGAACACATTGAATGATTTCTTAATTTATATAAAATTATACTCTGTCTAACTAATTTCAATGACATAACTTTATTCCCTTAGAGAATTGATCAATTATACTCAAAGAAGCAATGATGAAACATGAATCCTACCTTGAATGTTTGAAAATTTTCAGTTCATAGGTACCAATGGATTCATTTTTCTTATTGTTCAAATCTATAAAGTCTATATCTATATTAGTGTGAATACTTCAACAGAAATAATATTAAGAAATATCCTCTTAAACTTCTCCCATTCGATGGAGTTTATTTCTTCCTCATGCCTCGTGTTATTGATGATAATCCACAATTGATCTAATTAACCCTCTAAAAATATATTACCAATACAATTGTCTCATTATCTTCACATTTCATAAAATAAAATATTATTTCTATCAAATTAATCCATTAGTCATCAACTATCGGATCAAAAGGCATGAAAATGAAGGGTAGATATTATCACATAAAATACTCATTGTCTTGTTGCTACCTCTTTAGATCCACATTAGTGTATATAGTTTAAGGGAAAAAAGTTTTAAGAAATTACCTCTTAAACTCCTCACATTCAATAGAGTTTATTTCTTCCTCATGCCCCATATTATTTATTAGAATCCAAAATTGATCTAATTAAACCTTTAAAAAATATATATCTAGTACCATAATCTCATGATATAATCATTTCCTGAAAGAAAATATTATTTCAATCAAATTGAGCCATTAATCATCAACTAGTAGATCAAAATTCATGACAATAAAGGGTAGATATTATCACATAAAATAATAAATGTCATGTTTCTACCTCCTTATAAAATTTAGAATATCAACATCGATCATGTTATCACTCATATATTGAGAGAGTTTACTGAGCATCAATACATGATATTTCATCCTAACACCCAATTCTTTAGGTTTCTCATGAAGATTGGGTTTACATTCGTCATCAAATTTATTATTCACATAATTTCTCCTAGATCCATAAATTAACTAAAACTAAAAATATTTGTTTTGGTATTAATTATTAATAATTTCTGTAATAAAACAAATGACTATGAAAATCATTCTTTTGATGTTCTAACATACAAAACCTTCTTTCAACCAATGAAACATTATGTTTATACCTTCAAATTGTGTCTTATCGTAGGTTGTATTAGATTATATCTTATCATTATTTATAACGGTTCATAAATGGATTGTTAATTAACTAATGAATATTCCTCTACTGTGTCAAACCATGTTTACAATTTAGCCTCATTTTCATAAACTAGATGAAAGTTAGGTTCCTACCTAACTAGACTTTTAGTGGTTATTAACCTTCGGTACATCTATTTGAAACCCTAAATACACTTTTTTATCCATATATAGATTCAAATTCTGGAAACCCACACAATTATTAAATTAAAAAAATACATATTTTATATTATTCATAAAATTAAACCAAAAGTTTTTGGTAATGTTTTCAAATCCAAATCTCTGAAAACAATTAAACCCTCCTTTAATACTAACTGTGATGAACTTGGCATTACATATATAAGTATTACAGCATTTTAGATGAATATTTTATACACCTCATAATAATAAATTTCCCAAAACTCTAAGGGTATAGTTTATTTGTAGACCACTTTCATAATGAACATATTTCCTAAAAGATATTATAAATCCTATAAACTTTTCATCTCACATAGCACCCTTTTTTGATAGGCCCTACTGAAAACCATTCTTTATAACCAAGGTAAATAGAAAGAAAAGAAATGGTGATCTTAGATTCTTAGTTAGGGTAAACATTTGATATATAAAATAGTGATCATAATTGAGCATAAGATAAGAATAAGGGTATAAGAACATGATCATAACTTTAAAAATGAATAACCTATCAAAAAAATATTCATAATCATTAGTCATGGAATATGTATTTTTTCTCAACCAAAGATATAATTCATTAGATTTTCGAATCATTAATAATAAATCAGGGTCTATGATAACATATCATATGCACAGGGCATATTTTATTATCATATGAATAAAAATAAAAGATCATTTATTCAATCACGTTTAACTTCCAAGACTGTAATTATAGAAAAATTCCCACAATGGACTTGGTTCACTCTATATTCCATCATTTCTATTATCAAGGTTCACTCTTTGCCCAATCATATGGAAAGAGTACCTTACTATACTAGTTTCACTCCACATTCAAGTCCATATAATCACATGATATATAAATCTTAACCCAATTAATTAGAGGGATAACTAATTTCTTCCTCGTCTATTACACACTGAAAAATATAGATATGTGTTTTATAAAGTCGTTAAAACATTCATCATTTAATTATATTTTAATTAACCTCTTGGGAATAAATGGGTTTCATGGAATTATCATTATAATTTCATCATTAAATAAAATATAAGGAAGAAAATTGAATTTTATTAAAATATAACATTCCTAGGGAATCTTAAGAACAAAAAAATGATTTTTATATATATGAAAATACCTTTAAAAGATAATTTGATCATTTTTTGAAAATAAGAAAAATATCTATTTCCTTTTGTATCTTTAAAAACAAAAAATTAAAATATTAATAGGAAAATTAATTTCACTAAAAGTATATGAATAAAATTTTAAAATTATCATAAATGAAAATAACAGTCATTGTGGTGGGAAAATTGGTTCATGGCATATATTATAAAAGAGAAAAAATTTCCACACTTTTGAAAAATGAAAATCATGAGTTGGACATAATATATTTCAAAATATTCATTTCAAAAATTTCAAATTAAATATAAAGTTATAAAAATTATCCTTTCACAAATATGTATTAATATATAAAAACTTTTATAAATCACTATTAAAAAGAGGGTAATGGAAGAAAATATTCATCAAAAATAGGAAATAAGGTCATATTATCATAAAAATGTTTTCTTAATCATTTTATATACCAAAGTGAGAAAAATTGTACTAGTACCTCTAAAGTATAGGAATAAAAAATGTAGAATAAAATATATGTTGTTTAAGAGATAAGTATAATTTAATTTCCCCCAGTAAAATTTTTTTATTTATAATCGTGAAATGAAATGAGAAAAAAATATAAACCCATATTCCAAGTCTCTTCATCATTTGTATGCATTCAAACATACTATATAATAAATATAGATATATTATAAATATATTATAGATCCAATTTCATATATATATTTCAATATATCATTCCCTTATAATTTATAATTACCCACTTATTATCAATTCATTATTAAAATCATTTTTCGGTGAAAACTAATTTTTTTCCTATGAATGTTTTAGTTTAAAGATTCTGATATATACACATTGGTCATTATTTACTCATATTTAGAATCATAATAATTCCACAATTATAATATTCATTAACATTATTAAATTTTATAACCATTCATATAAATTAGTGATTAAAATTAAATTAATTACTTTATGGAGGCGCTAGTACGTATGTACACATAGGTGATGTTTTCACATTCTAAAAAGTGGAACAAACTAAATATTAATAATAATTAAACTTTAATTATTCGTAATTATTTTGAAAATATTATATATATATATATGTATATATATATATTAAATCAATTAATCCTTATTACCATTTATTTAAATGTGAAATGAAAAATGAATCATATCACTGCATTTATGTGTAAGTATGAACACACGCACACCTGATGTTAACATTTTTCTACAGATTGAAAGATAGAGAAATTTATATAATATTACCATAAAAAATCATAATTTAGTAAATATATATATAATAATTTTAATATGGTTATAAAACATTTTCAGGTGGATTATGAATACAGAAACCTAGAAAAAATTGATAATAACATGCAGATCTTCTTTTGGTAGCCTCCTTTGAAATTCACTATAAGGATTCTTAGATACGATGTTTCGATAACCCGCACCTAAATATTCAAGATAAGTATCTTGGTAGAGCTTTTTTATAGATATTGGATGATATAAAAAGATAAAATTTTCTATATAAGAGTTGAGAGGATGTGTTAATTTATAAGTGAGGAAAATGGAAAATTTTAATTATAAATAATATTAAAATATAAAAAAGTCACTCTTTATGGAATATAGCACAAGAAATTCAATTATTTGAAGATAATAAGTATAATTTTTAATTCAAAATAACAAAATAAAATTAAAAAATTGTTTTTTTGATATTTTAAACATTATATCTTAGATTCAAACCTCTTTTTTACTTTATCAACCATTATCCTAATAATAAGATTTTTATAGAGGTCAATATTTATTATAAAAAGTTAATTTAGACATAAAAACTAATATTAATTATTCTTATTCGAAATATGTAATCCTTCTTATATCATTCAATTCATATAGGTGGAATAATTTCATTTTAAAAACAGTGCACAAAACGCAATGAGAACTATTTTAAGACAAATGCATTTTTTGGGAAAAAAATTATTATTCAATTCTTAGTGAAAAATATTATATAAATGTTAATATATTTTATTAAATAAAATACATGTTAAATTAATTAATATAATTTATAAATACTAATTATTTCAATTTATTAAGATAAAATAAACCACACATGATAAAAATAGTTTTCATTAAGAAATTCTTTTTTCATTCCAATGAATTTATCGTCATTTATAACTAGTTTATAATAAATATTATAATTATTATTCATTTTTCAAATTAAATACCAATATATTTCATCAAATTTATAGATTACTAGTCATCAAGACACATAATGTGTAGAATTAAGTAATGCCCTAAAATTTTAAACTTTTAAGAAAATTATATTATTTTTAACATTTAAAAAATTTAATATGTTTCCCTATAAATTAATCAATAATTACCCATTAAGGAAATAATAATACATAATATTAATCATTTAGTAATTAATATTCATACTCACCAATAAAAAATCTAGCCAATAATAGTCATATTTAATAACAAAATTTAAATAGTATATTGTGTTTTATTTAAGATCAATGTTTCATGTAAAGACATTTATCAAAAAAAAATATAATTAATATAAGTTATAATATCTTATTTTGTTTCTTTTCCAACCCTTTAAACATTAAAAAAATAAACTAGACATTTCCCCTAGAATGTTATTTTCTCTTTTTCAAGTTGTATGAACCAGATTATAATATTTCTTTAACCTTTTTTCTATTGCATCATCCTCCAAAAAAGGCTTCTCCATTACAATTAACTTCACATTATTATATTTATTATTTTCGAATTGTTTTCTTCATTAATCCACATTTTAGATGAAAAAATTATACAATGAAGACTACCCAATGTAGCCTTCTTCAGATAATTATCCTTAAGTAACAAAACCTTCAGATTAAATCAATGTATAACATAATTAACTATTTCATTTTGGTTGGTGGAAGTCTATGGGTTAATTAATATTTATTATTAGAGAAGGGGGTATTTTTTTGATCAATATTTTATGGGTTATAAAATCAAAAGAATGCATTTATGGATGTGGATTTTGGAACGGTGAGTATTTTTCTACTCGGGTGGATATCGGAGTAGGGTCTGCTGTCCCAATAGCTTTTTTTTTCTAAAAGGAATTCCATGTTGTGACAGGTGTGTAATATTCCATAGACAATTAAACAAGTATGAAAACAACCTTATTTATAAGTAATATAACCTTATTATTCATGGAACATTTGAACAATTCCAATGGGAAATTGGTAGATAGAAATTCATGTTTTGAATTTTTTGTAATTAGGGGAATAGTGAGGTAATTTCAACCACACAAAAGATCCTAGAAATAGAGGATAAGGCCTTGAGATTATGGATTTTATTGAGTAATTCGTCCAAAGAATAGCCATATGAGACATTCCTTGGAGGGTGTCTGGTTAGGAACCATTCTATATCCCCTAAGGGCTACACCCTGATGCAGTACTTCCTAGTTTTTTTCAGAATGAGAGTTTTGGTATATTATAGGGGATCCTACATGGGACCCCCTAGAGATTCCCACATTCAATTTTAACAAAACGGGAGGGAAAGGACCTCTTGATATTCTATTCTACATCAATGTATCCCTCTTAATGAGTGATTTGAGAGATTTTTATCATCAAAATTCTTGGTAATGACTTCCCCATTCTCCTCCTTGTTTTCCTCCCTTTTTCTTTAAAATTTTATTCTTTATTAGGTTTTGGAGGAGTTATTTAATCCAAACCATGGTATAATAAATACATTATATGGTTATTTCATGTGTTTATTTTTTAATATTCCCATGATTAGTTGATCATGTCGTCATTCATCATTTACCTTGAGGTATGAATCTCTGTAGTTTTGTTTTTTGTTTCTTTCTTATTTAATTATCATTTGTCCAATAGTTTGGGTGTATTAATTATAGATTTTAGGTGACTTACATCCAGGTCTAATATGGGAGTGGATCAAAACCTATTTTTTCAGGTTTAAGCATTATTATTTTTTATAGTGAGTTTTATGTGGATTATTCCATTGTGTAATTTTTCCATTGGGTGAAAAGTATATTAATTTAATGGTTCTTCGGGTCAGTTTAGGTGTACATGGACCCAAAAGTGTTTATTATAAGATTGGGATTCTATTTTGGGTCATTAATTAATGTAATTGGATCTAATAATAACACATTAAAATTAAATCCTTAATTACATTATTATTTTTAATTTAGGTGTTGAACTTATTAAAGAATATAGTGTAATGCGCACCTAATTTTATTGTTTATACATCGAAAATGGATTTTTTCGAATAAAATTGACAATAAATTTTTTGGTTATTAATGAATCATAAATAGAATAACACCAATTTTATTAATTAAATGATTATTAAAATAATCATATAGTTTTCCTTTCAAGAGTTGTTGTTTTTATTTAATGATAATTTGTTATGTTTTGTTGATATTTCTTGATTATGTGGACATGAATGTGGTTGAGATATGAATATTGAAAAATGGAAAGAGTGTTTTCAAAAATATTTCAATGTTTCATCTCATGGATTAATTTTAGAAGAAATAATAATATATTTGTTTTTGTACTGGTATTTTCAAATTCCCAGTTTTCACATTACAATGAGGGTTTTCTTATTTTTCTTATTTCTTTGATGTAACCACATTTGGTTTGTTTATTTGAAATTAAAATTTATGTTTCTATTATTTAATTTGATGGAATAATCATGAAATTTTTTAATGTGATTTATATATTATGCTTCATGAGAAAGTGGTTTCTTCTATGAAGGGTGTTAAAAAGTGAGGGAGTGTTATGATTCTTGTTTACTATATGTTTTACATATGTCATTTTGATTTGATGTGATTTATTCCATGGTTTATATTATTCACCTCATCTTGGTTAGTCATTTTGAATTTATGTACTTATGTGAGTTAAACTAGGACATGTACAGTTAGGCATTCCACACCCCATATATCCATGGACTATACTACAACACTATCTAAGCATTGTTATAATGTGTATACGATTTCCACAAACACATGACATAGGTCTCCCAATTGTCTTATGTGTAGGGATATATACAACTATTTATTGTTATATATGATTGGCTGGATCATTAAGATAGTAAAAATATCATTGTATTTCATAACCTTAGTTCCCATGGTTTATTCCCATGATGATAGTTACATATTTTCCTTTATTTCAGTGGATTATAATTTTATATATATTTTTTCATTTATTTATCATAGATTACAAAAAACTATGATTGAGGTAGATTGAAATTACATTTTTTTTGAGAAATACATAATAAATTACACAAATAGGCACCCAATGAACATATTATTTTAGTGTCTTTGGAAACTCAAAACACATTCTTCAAGATTGGTGAAAGATCAACAACATCTCCCATAAAGATCTTCCCCATTATTTTTCTTACCAAAAAACAATATTTATAAACAAGGGAATAGAAAACATATGATAAGTGTGAGATCAAATACTCATTAAGGGTAAGCATGTAGAATATCATACAAAACAGAAACATAAGAACACAAATACATGAACATAACTATTGAATATCAAAATCTTGAGTCATAAAATAAAAATTGGCAGCATATAAGGAATAAATCATAAAAAAATTAACCAATATAACCTAGAATTGGAATAAAATATGAACTTGTTTAAAATAGATATTAAAAAAATAATTTCAATATTAACAAATGCTCATATCCAAGATCATCATAACAGACAAAGTCCACTACTGAACCGAGTTCGCTCCTCATTGTAGTCATGTATTACGGAACCAGATATACTAGTCATTTCATCCTTGTATTACTGAAACAAATTTACTTGTTGTTCTAGTCATTTATATCCCATGAGATATAAATCATTACACAATGCATTGGAGGGAGACATAGGGCCCACCCATCTCATAATGACATCATTCTTAAGTATTCCACAAAAAACATAAATAATTCATCATAACATAAGACAATGAACAAAAATGGGATTCTAAAACATCATTACATCATAATACTTATAAAATAAGTAGATTTAATAAATTTAATTTCATAATAAACAAAATAAAATTATGTTAATAAAAGGTATAGAAAGATAACTCTATTTAATTAATGTCATGTTATATTGAAAATTATTTGGATAAACCTCTTCAAATTAATTCCTAAGGAAAATATCCTTTCTTATTTAAAAATTGTTATTTTTTCAAAATTACACAAAATTTTAAAATAAATGAGTTTATTTGAAAATAAACCTGAAAACATGTAGAGGAATATTTATTTAAATAAGGTGTTATAAAAACCTAAAAAACTATTCATTCCTTATAAATTAAAAACACATTCTCCACACAGTTTTTCAAAAAATTCAAAAAGTAACTCTTATGGAATAACAAAAAAATACTCATTTAATATCATTTAGTAAAAATTAAAAAAAAGGTAAAATTGACATTAAAATTTTTAGAATAATGAAAATAATATTACATATTTTTTAAACAAGGATTTGAATGACAATTGTACCCCAATAAATTCTTATGTATAAACAAACTTGGATAATAATGAGATTGCAAAATTATCCATTACATTAGATCTAATATCCATCATATATATCTACAAATCATGTATAATGATTTATAAAATGTTGTTGACTTATTCCAGAAACATATTCGTTTTATGATATCATATATTATCATATTATCATCTTTTTGTTAGTAACATTTCATTGTCAATCGTTATTCAGATATTAATTTCTTTATGTTGTTATGAAAGTTTTGTTTGAAAAGTCCATGTTACCATTATTAAGTTATAGTTTTATCATTTAAATAATTATATTATTATAAAATATACCATATTTATTCATTCTATTCTTTTAAATAATCATGGTTTAATGAAGACTATGTAAAATGAATCGTATCGGATTGTGGAGACGGTATGTCGTACATACCCATGAGCGATGATATCATTCTCATAATTGTTGAATGATATTGAAGTGGATGGTGTATAATATTTCAGAATCAGTACCATGTTATAATTATAATATATAGTCATTATTTAGATAATTATACCCTTCCAAGTAAGGTGGTTGTGAAAAATAGATTACAGCATGGCATGGAGACGGCAAGCTATACGTACACACACATGGTGATTTCATTTTTCATAGGATAGATAGAAGGTGGAATATGGTTGTTTAAAAATTAATATATCATATAATTATATATATTTTATTTTATTTATTAATTTATAATGAAACATATCATGAATAGGAAGTTGTATAAGAAATCAGTTTGAAAGAATCAGAGGAGGAGTTTACCTCTTCTTCAAAATGATTCCTCAAAATCTCCTCTTAGAGCACTAGAGTTGGACTTTTAAGAAGACCAGAATATCTAGAATGTTACTAGGGAAGTTAAATAGGGGAAATTGTAGGTTATTTCTGATCTTTAATGCTCAAATGGATGTGATTATGTGAGAGAAGAGGTTTCCTTTAGCAATTGTGGTGGGGGGAACTTTTTGAAATGTCAAAAATATTAATTTAAAATAATATCCAAAGCCACTAAAACCCCAAAAATTAGGTATATAATATGATAAGATATGATAATATTGTAATATTAGAAACCAATAAAATTTACACAATTTTTTATATCAATTTAAACCAAATCTTTTTAATTAACGCATATTTATTCAATTTAATTTTAATTAAGAAAACAAATTTATCAATATTAAAAAGATCAAAAATTTAGATATTAAATTTCAATTAGACCATGAATAAGTATAATAGATAATTTTAGACCATATAATAATTATTATATATTTTTTAAAAAAAATTATATGATTTTTATATAATTAATAAAACATTGTTTCAACAAATCAACAATTATGTCAATTTTGACACTATTTAATTAATAGTTTTTTAAAAATATTGAGATAATGTTTTATCATTGAATAAATTATTTCATAATATCCTAATGGGGTCTATGTCAGATATAAATATAATTATTCATATTAATTATCTCAAATTAAATTTATTTTAATATTTTTAATAACATTAATTTGACATTTCAACTAATAAAATAATTACCACATCAATTTTTTGTAATTATTTAATACACTTATTTCATGGGTAAAAATTAATAATTACATATTGTGATGAAGATAAATAACTATATTTTATATGAGTATTTATATTCTAATTTTTCTTCTGGAAATTCCTTCATTTAAAAATTTATACTTATTGTTGGGAAAAAATCCCTCAAGGTATCATTGAAGCATTTTTGAGGTGATTGTTTTTGTTGACAAAGTGGACATCTGAGTAGTGATTTTTGACAAAGAGAAACAATGACATACAAATTTGTTGACAAAGAGGATTTCATGGTGGAATGTCTATTTCAAGAGCTGAGGTCAACGATCCATGTTTTATTCAAGAACGTCGATAAAAGGAATGGATGATCTGGAGGCGGTACAAAAGAACAGATACAAGGTGGCGCCGTTTTCCAGTGTTTGCCAAATTTTAGGGCCTGAAAATCGGCAAATGATGAAAAGTGTTTTTGGAAAAAGGACTTGCGCGCCGAGGACTTGGAGTATAGGAAACTTGCCCACCTTATGTTTTTCAAGATCAGAAGATCAAAATATGGCTAAGGAAAAATGTTCGCGCAAGTTCAGGTGTTGGTCGCACAAGTTTCTAAAATGACAGGGGACTTGTGCGCCGAAACTGGGTCGTGCAGGTGACTTGCGCGCCATCGCGCAGGGTGGTCAGATTGCCTATAAATACTGGACCACCCCCCTCATTCTCAACGGAGTTCAACACTTTGAGAAATCAGAGCTCCCGTCGCGCAGGTCGCGCAAGTTGTGAGTGTGGGTCGCGCAGGTGAAGTTGTGCGCCAGTAGTTGAAGTTGTGCGCCGGTGTTAGAAGTTGTGCGCCAGTAGTTGAAGTTGTGCGCCGGTGTTAGAAGTTGCGCTCCGGTTGACAGTTGCGCACCAATATTGGTTTGGGCGTAAAAGGGAGAGAGTCCCGCAAGTTTGGAGTTGAGGAAGCTTGAGTCGCACAAGTGTCTGAGGAGGACTTGCGCGCCTGTTGTGACTTGCACGCCGAAACATGCGTGCTGAGATTGACTTGCGCGCCAAGTAAGGTTTTGTTCTAATGGTACTTCCCGGACTGCGTGGAAGCTGGTACGTTGCCCGATACATTCCGTGCAAAGATATATTCATCAACGGATGAAAGTTGTACTTCAACAGAGCATCTACACACAGAGAAAGATGCATTCATTCATGCAAATGAAGATACCTACGGGTCTATAAACTGTGAGTGGATTCCTTCTAAGAGCAGTGAGCTTAGGAAGAGGAAGAAGGTCATCCTCTCCACCGGCAGTAAGCCAGAGAGAGAGAAACAGGGAGTGACCCTTGGGAAGGCAGTGAGATGACCCTAAACTTGTAAAGGCAGTGAGCCTGGGCTTAGAAGTGATCTAGCCCAAACCTTGTAATCCACAGCTAGTGAAGATTAGTGGAATTTGGTACGACCGGAAACTTGTCGGCATTTCCTCCAGGGATGTAGCCCTTTGCAGCGAACCAAGTAAAATTGCTGTGTCTTGTGCATACTTCGCTTTCTATTTACTTTGTGCAACAGGAAATAGAGAGAAGAGAGTTTTACTCAACAGCGAAACAAGATCATAATGGGCATTAATTTTAAATTAGTCATACCCTGATTCACACCCCCTCTCAGGGTATTCAGCCTTGTGGACCTAACACTTATTAAATTCTGAAGGTGAAAAGTTTAGCATCACTTTAAATAAATAAAATATAAGTGTCAAAATCTCTAACATATTCTTCCAAATGGTCAATAAATATACCCCTAGATTATTATTACCATGGTATCCTCTATAAATAATAATTGGTAATTATTTGTGTCTTTTTATGGTTATCATAATTTTAATAATAATATTTTTACTGATTTTTCATCATTTAATTAATTTGTACACAATAAATGTATAAGACATTGAGGTATCTATATATTTCCTAAAAATTAAAATTAAATTACCATGATAAAAAAATTTATGTTATGTTTCACATAATAATTTATAATCTAATTTATCTTCTATATAACCTTATATAAAAAAATTAAAATTTGTGTGAGACATATTTTACTTTTCTTGAAACAAAATAAATTAAATGTTCTAATCTCATCCAAGTGGCTTAAAAAGGAATAATTTATACCCAAGTATGATTTAGGTAGAAACACACACATATAATGATATTAATAAAGGTTTTATCTTAATTTTAAAATAATATCCTTGCCCTTAATTAAAAATTTCCCCTTTTACCGTATTAATAAAAATAACCAAAGTTACTATTCATAATTCCCAAATTTAAATCAAGATAATTACGTAATATAGGACTACTAATTATAAATTTGGAATAAATTTTTCAAAATTATAAACATAGAAGTTTCAGTAAATAATTTAAAATTATTCCCATTGTTGGAATGAAATAACATGGGTTTAAAAGTTAAAACACTGAAATGTTTTGAAAAGTTTTTACATTTCAATTCAATATTAAATTAATGATAGTAAAATACATTATATTTAACGATAAAAATATATTATATTTATACTTTTAAACTATTCAATAATTTAATTTAATTACATAAATTATTTTGATGAAAAAATTTGTTTTCAATTTGACTTTTGTATAATTTCATTATTCATCAAAATTTAAAACTAGTCATATAAATAAAAACATTCATCAAAATACAATTTTATATCTTGATTCCAAAATAGAATATTTTTTGTTAAATATAAAATACAAAATTATCAACGACAAGATTTAAAATTTGTGGGGCATCCAAATGAAGGAATACTACTTTTTTTAAAAAATACTTCTTTTATCCAAAACATTGAATTAGTTCCTATATCATGTCTAGAAAACATATAAGTGGAATTGTATATATTTTTAATTAAAAAAAATCTTTTAGACTCACTTATTTTCATTTAAATATTATTTTTAGAATAAAGTTAATGTTATTCATTCCTGATATTATAAAGGAAAAGTTATAATATTTATTTGTTCATATATACTCATTATTGCATTAAATGAATTATATAAATACAAATTGAAATTCTATGTAATACAAGCCAAGTATAGTGTTCCATATAACAAATGATAATATGGTTTTTCATATTGCACAAGCTAATATTGGTGTATCATACAACACATGACATCAAAGAAAATAAAAATAATGTATCTCAAAAAATCTCAGGTTGTTACATTCTACCCCTTTAAAATGAATTTCACCCTCAAAATTCATCAAGGTTATAAAGTGTTTACTACATGAAAGGTTATTTCATAGAGACCAAGATCCTAAAATGGAAAACTAAAACATCATTTTAAAAAGGAAGGTATGAAATAGAATAGTTACCCAAAGTTACTCATCACTAGGTTTCCACATAAGAAAACATATGTGATAAGTGAAAACATGGATATAAAAGAAAAAATCATACCATCATGTTCTAATGGAGGGTGATAGAGATAAAGGTTATCAGAAAGTTAACAACCAGAAATCCATAAATCTTTAATGATTCATAGGATCATCTAATTCATTGGATAAAAATGTACTAAAATCATACTTTTGGTTTTCAAGATCCCTTCCATGATGTAGAATAATCATTCATGAGAAGAAATACATATTTGATTTCAGTACAATCTCACCATTTTTCATCCCTTGAACAATTTCCTCTTCATCTCTTATTTAATGAAATGGAGTTAAATTTGAAATTTTTGAAGTGTTATCAGATCATGCGATAGAATGATAGGTCATTCCATCTATCTCAAAAAATAGGTTATCACATGTTTTCAAATTTTCACAAGTCCATCTATAGTGATATAATACATTAATCTAACAAAAGTCAACTATAATATAACTTATACTATCCATAAATGGATAACATTACAATCCCTCCAAAAAAATTAAATCTAAAACTTTTCAAAGATATGAACTAAATCATCTTAACACTTATCCACCATATCTAATAGGAATGTTCTTGGTTATCACATTACAAACATGGGGATACCTTAATCATGTATTCTCTAGAACCAGGGTAGTAAATTGCACTATAGTAGATCCTTATTGAAAATATTTATACTGTCAAAAATTAACTCTTACCAAAAATCTCAATAAATTCTATACACTCAAACCATGATATCACTTTGTCATTATATCAATCATGAGTTAATTATTACTATCATGCATTTCATTATCTCATTAACCAATCATTATATACATATCATTTGTTTTCCAAAAATATTGGAATAACTTTTCAACGTTACTGGTACCAAACAATATATACATTCAAATACTTGACAAAAACAATAGTGTAATAATCATAAGATGTTTCTTTATTCTATAATACCATAAAATTACTTGTACTACATTGTTATTGATAAACATTTAATCATTCCTCAATCTTATTAAACTATTAACTAAGCTAAATCATTTTATTCCTTAACACTTATTTTATCTCATATATCATTCATAATTTCTTAATCATCATCAACATCAATACTACACATATGACCATACTAATTATAATTATGAGAATTTCCCTTAGGGAATGGATTTTCATAATTACCATAAATTAAACATTCAAAACATTTAATCAGTGTTGATTTATTAGGAATACCTATATCCTTGTCCATTATGTTAACTAAACCTTTTCCTTTAAAATTACTAGCTTTGTATCCTTCTTTTCCAAACCCAAATCATCTTCCAATTACTATGAAACATTCTTCATGATGACTCTTCCAACATGATTTACATGATGAAAATTGAATGTTCTTTCATCTGTGGTCACCATGAGACTCCATCATTCCCTTATTTGGTTGGTCAGGAAACTCAAAAAAGTTGAGAGTATTGAACATATTATGAGATTGTTGATTAGGCATAATAATTATTTTTCTCCTTCCAACTCCCACTTAATTTCTTTTATAATGAGTAATATCATTCAATTTTCCGTCATATTCTCCATTAACATGAATTCTCCCATTTAAAACCATTTTATAAACCCCAAAAAGAATAATGTGAGAGGAAAAATTAATATTAAGAAAAAAACATAATCAAGGGGGGTACTTTCAATCTCTAGCATCTTAGGTTTAGTCCAAGGTTATTCATGATCATTACCATAATTATAGGATTTTAACCTATAGTTAGACCTATTTTTAGGAACATCCCTAGAAGTATCCTTAGAAATATCTCTAGGGATCTCACTAAAGTATTCATATCCTTGTTTGCAAAGGTTAACTAAACCTTCACTAAAATACCAACTATGAAGACCCAAGCACGAAGTACATGGACATTAGATTTCTTTTTCGGAATACTTAATACATTACACAAATAGACTCTCAAAGACCACATTATATTAATGACTTTGGAAACTCGAAAAAAATTCTTCTAGATTGGTAAATGATCTTCAACATCACCCATAAAGATCTTCCCCATTACTTTTCCACCCTAAAAACATTATTTATATCATGTGTAAAAGGAAACTTATGAAAACGGTGATCTCAAATACTTAGTAAGGGTAAGAATGGAAAACAACATGCAAAACATAAACATAATAATGTAAAAACATGAACATAAATTTTGAATATAAAAATATTGATTCACGAAATAAAACTTGGCAGTACATAACACATAAATCAAAGAGTAACATTAACCCTGATAATATAGAATTGGAATAAAATATGAAATTATGGAAAAAAAATAAGCATAGAAAATCATTTAAATATTAACCAAGGCTCATATCCAAGACTATCGTAGCAAAAAAAGTCCATTATTGAACAGAGTTCACTCCTCATTCCAGTCGTGTATTACTATACCAGATATACTTTTCATTTCATCGATGTACTACAGAACGGCATTTAATTTTCATTCCATTCATGTTATCTCATGAGAAGTAAATATTTATCCAATGCATTGGATGGAGATATAGGTCTCACCAATCTCATAATTAAATCATTCTTATATATTCCATAAGAAACATAAATCATTTATCATAGCATAACCCAAGGGAAAAATGGTTTTCGTAAACATCATTCCATCATAATCAATATAAGATAAATGGATTTAATAAAAAATATTCCATCATAAAAACAATAAAATCATATAAATTAAATGGATATAAACATAACCCTATTTGAATAATGTCATCTTAGATAGAAAATAATTTTGATAAAACTCATGAAGTTAATTGTTGAGGAAAATAACTTTTCTTCTTTTCTAAAAATTATACAAAATTTTAAAAGAAAATAATTTATTTAAAAATAAACTTGAAAACTTTTAGACTAAGATTCATGGAAATAAGGAGTTATGAAAACATAAAAATCATTTCATGTCATATAATTTAAAAAAAATTCTCATAGTTTTTTCAGAAAAGTCAAAATGTAACTTGTGTCTAAAAAGAAAAAAAAATTCCTTTCATACAGTTTAATAAAAACTTACCAATAAAAAAATTGAATATCACAAAATTTAGAAGAATAAAAACAATATTTTATATATTATAAACATGGATTTGAATGATAAATATACCCTAGTAAATACTTATGTGTAAATAATCTCAGATAATAATAAGATTGTGAAATTATCGATTACCTTAGGCCTAATTTCCTTATTATGTATCTAAACCTCCTTTATAATGATTTAAATAATGTTATTGGAATATTATATAATAATATTCATCTCTATTATATCATATATGATCATATTATCATCTGTTTTTTAGTAACATTTAATTTTCACTCATTGTCCTGATATTTACTACTTTATGTTCTTGTACATGTTTTGTCAGATAAGTTCATGTTACCCTTCATAGGTTATAGTTATATCATTTACATAATTATATTATTATAATATATATCATATTTATTCATTAAATTCTTTAATATAATCATGGATTAATTAATATCATGTATAATGAATCTCATCGCATTTTGGAGATGGTAGGTCATAAGTACGCATTAGTTACAATATCATTCCAATAATTGTTGAAAGATTTTGAATATGATTCTATATAAAATTTCAGAATCAGTATCATGTTATAATAATCATATATAGTTATTATTTATATCATTATACCCATCTAAGTAAGGTGGTGGTGAAAAACAGATTATACCACGGTGTGAAGATGGTAAGTCGTACGTACGCATGAGTGGTGATTTCATTTTTTTACGATTGATAGAATGTAGAATAAGGTTGTTTCAAAATAATAATAACATATAAGTACTTAATTTACACTTGAGTTAGTAAATTATATTAAAACAACTCATTAATTGGAAGTAGAAGAAGAAATAAGTTTGAAAGAATCGGTAGAGGAGATTACCTCTTCTTCGATGTGCTTCCTCTAAATCTCCTCTTAGAACACAATAATTGGACATTTAAGAAGAATGAAACCTATTTTATGAAACTAAAGTAGTTAATAATGGAAAAATGTAGGGGATGTCCGATAATGGACGCTCAAATTCATGTCAATAAGTGAGGGAGGAGGTTCCCATTTAGAATTGAGGTGAAGGGATCTTTTGGAATCCTAAAAAAATTAATTTATTATAAAATCAAACCCCACTAAAAACCTTTTAAATGAGATATATTCAAATAAAATATATTTTAATATTTCAATCTTTGTAACCAATAAAATTTATAAATGTTTTTATGTTAATTGAATCATTTTATTTTTAATTTACACTTATTAAAGCTATTTAATTCTAATTAAGATAACAAATATTTCAATATAAAAAGGGTGATATATTTATTTATTTAATGCCAATTATAGGATAAATAACTAACATGTCTAATTTTAGACCATATCATAATTATTCTATAATTTTTTTAAAAATCATGCTTTTTATGTAATTTAATAAAACATTGTTTTCCCAAAACAAAAATAGTGAAATTTTTTACACTATTCAATAATGGATTTTTAAAAATATAACGATAAGATTTTATGATAGAACCCATTATTTAATTACATACCTATATGGTATAGGTCATCTATAAATAGCATTGGACATATTAATTATCTCAAATTATATATATATTAATATTTTTAATTACATTAATTTGATACTTCAATTTATAAAATAATTACTACATTAGTTTTTTTGTAATTATTTAATATACTTATATGTTGGGAAAAAATTAAAAATAAAATACTATTATGAATATAAATATAATATATTCCATAATAATACTTTTATTAGAATTTTTATTCTTAAAAATCCATCATTTAAAACATTATACTTTTTAAATTCTAAAGTTCACAACTTTAACATCACTTAAAATAAAATAATATAAGTGTCACAATCTCTTCAATATGGTTCCAAATGGTCATTATATCTGCACATGAATGATTATTGTCAATATATAGTCGACCAATAATATTTGGGCAGGTTTTTGGGTCTTTTTATGGTTATTATAATTTTAATAGTAATTGTTTTATTGATTTTTCATCAATTAATTAATTTGTACACAATCAATATATAAGCTATTAAAGTAGTTATATATTTCCTAAAAGTTACATATAAATTACAATGATAAATAAAAACATTTTATCTTTCAAATAATTATTTATTCTTGAATTTATCTTCTATATAACCTTATATAGAAAATGGTTTTGTTATTAAAATTTGAGCGAGATATATTTAACTTTTAGTAAGAAAATAAACTAAATGTCCAAATCTCATGAAAGTGGATTCTAAATGACACCATTTCAACCCAAGGATGATTTAGGTCTAAAAAAATAATCTAATTTTATTATGGATAGTTTTATGGTGATTTTATTATAGTATTCTTAACCTTAATTATCTATTTTATCCATTTATTGTACTAATAAAAACTACTGAAGTTACTATTCATAATGCCAAAAATTAAAATAAAACTATTAAAAAAATTTGTGACTACAGATTCCAAATAAGAAATCCATTTTTCAAAATTCAAAACACAGAAGTTTCAGTAATTAAATTAAATTTATTCTTGTCGTTGAAAATAAATAACGGGTTTTTAAAAGTTAAAGCATTACAAAAGATTGAAATGTTTTTACATCTAAACTCAATGTAAATTAAAGCTAATGACATTTATTGTATTAAATGATAAAAATATATTCTATTGATACATTAAATCCATTCATGTAAATAATTTAATTGCATAAATTATTTTGATAAAAATACATGTTTTCATTTTTAATTTAGTATAATTTTTCTATTCATCAATATTTAAAACGTATTAGAAAAATATCAAAAATTCATCCAAAAAAATTAAATCCCACTTACAAATAAGAAATTCTTATTTTTAAAAAGAATATATTAATGTTTTGAAAACAAGATTTAAAATTGGTGGACCACAAAAGGTGGAAATACTTCATTTTTTTTAAAATATACTTCTTTTATTTAAAAAATTAATCTCTTCCTATATCATGTATAGAAAACATATAATATAGATTTTATATTTTTTTAATTAATAAATAAATTTGACTCACTTATTTTAATTTAAATATTTTTTAATAATAATTTTAATAAAATTCATACCCTCCATTAAAATTTCTATGTTATAATATTTTGTTGTTCATTTATATTTTCTCTTGCCTGAAATGAATTCTATAAAAATAATATGAATTTTTTTTGTAACATAAGCCAAGTATCATGTTATATATACCAAAATCTAATATGGTGTTGCGTATAGCGCAAGCTACTATTGGTGTTGCATACAACATATGACATCAAAGAAATCAAAAAAGAATCTATCTCATAACATCTCGGGGTGTAACATCGATGAATGAGAGTTATTTATGCTTTCATGTTTTAATGATTGTTACCTCTTATGTATATTATTATGTGAGTTTTTTTTGTATTATTGTTTTGGTGTTCATAAATATTTTGGTATATTAAAAATTTTGGAAAATAATAAGCCTTATTTTTATTTGGTGTTATTATTTAATATTATAAAAATTATGTAAAATAAAAGTGGGTTAATTTTTACTTTTAAATGTGTGCAAAATATAAAAATTACCATTTTTAAACAATTTATTTTAATATGAATATCTATTCTTTAAAAATATATTTAAAAAGAGATTGTGTTTAAAATTGATAAATAGTTTATCTTGGAAAATATATACATAAAAAATTGGTTTCATGTGACTTGTTTGAGTAAAAAATAAAAGAATAATTTCTTTTTAATTTCAAACTATCATTATAGTGATTTTATATTAAAGGTTTTATATGAGGAGTGGTTACATTACCTATTAGGGATTATTCTCATGAAAATAAATTTTAAATTATTTTTTTTCTCTTTGGGGGTAGACATTGGACATGTGTTTCTGGTTCGAGTATGGTGGTGATGCCAAGAATAAGGATATTTTCTTGACACTATGACATCGGTAGTTGAGGTATTTTTTTATTTTTGTACTTCATTAATCTATTTTAGGATTATATATTGAAATTTATTTATTTTTCTATTTATTTTATTAATTATTATTGTACTAAAATTATATACTTTTTACATTGATATTCTTATTTATATTGTTTTTGTTTTGATTATTTGTTGAAAATATATGTTTTATTCTAATGACTTGTTTGGTTTTGATTGAATATTGAAATATTTCTTATGTTTGATCATCTATACTGTGGAATGGTCATGTTGGACTTCTGGGTTGATGTTTCTTTGTTATTACTCTTATATTTGGATAAATCACTCCAAATTGTGTATGTTCGATTCCCATGAACTAGTTTACAGCCCAAGGGAATTGGGAAATCCATTAATCATTTTCCATGGGATGAAATGGGTACCAAATTCTATGGTATCCATGGTTTCTTCATGAAAACATATTATCAAAGAAAATGTTATATTATCTATTATTTAGGCTTTCAAGGTACATATAATATATGATTGACTAAATTTTAGGTGTATTTATGAAGGTGTGTTTGATCAAACCATTCAATAATAAACCTTAGTTTTATATTGTAATTTAGTAATATGTCATTATTATTTTGAGAATGAAGTTTCATTTTATATGGATATGATCCCATCATTAATCGATATTGGAAAAAAACCTGTGAGATTCATTGGTATGGTTCACAAGATACAGACTATGCATATTGGCCATGTTTCTATAAAGGTTTTGATTTTACTATGTGTTTCATTTTATCAAAGTTTTAAAATTGTTTATATTCGTCTAATGGGATTTTTATGATTGATGTGGATTGTGTTTATATAATATCAAGTTACATTTCCATATATTTATCTATGTTTGAAATGTATTGATATGATTTCCCTAAGGTATATTTTTTGTTTGACTATTATTGGTCTCATTTATTAGGGTATGACCTTTGGTTTTTCCACTTATATGATTTTTGTTCTTAAATTTAATTTATTTTTTATTCATGATCACCTTTATTTAGGTTATATTCATCATAATCTTTTAAATTATAAGGTATTTTATGGATATAGAAATTTTATATTGATGGTTTTTTAAATATATTAAAATTACATGTTACACCATCTCATTCATCCCTATTATATTTCCACATTATGTTTAGATATTATTTTTTTCTAGTAAAGTGGTGTTTATTGTGTCTTGTGATATTGAATGGGGATGGGTTTTAATTTTTATTTCCCATTTAGTGATGAATTTCCCTTTAAATTGTTTTATGTTTCCTAGTGGAATCATTTCCTCATCACCCTTCTTCTGGTCTTCTTCAAAACCATCTGTATAGGGCCCCATCCAAAACATGAATGTTGTGGTTCGAGATGGTCTAAGATTCTTTGGTATAACCACTAAATGGGTGTTACATTATTCCGTTGTTTCTTCTCTACATTTAAAGTTATTTGGTACCTAGAGTTCCTTATAATGGTTTATGTGTATGGAAATGGTGTATATAGGGTGTTGGATATTATGACAGGACTTTGATTGTTAGTATGGTATCTTAGGTGGTAGATGATTTAGGTGGGGTATTTTAGACTTTTTTTAGTGCATCCTTCCCTAGTTTTCATAGTGGTGTTGGTGTAAGTTCATAGTCAAAGGTACCACTATGTTTCTTTTCATTGTATTTTTTGTGATGGTTTGTGGTTAAATATTCCGGGTGGTAGTGTGTCAGTGGTGGTTTATTAGTATTGTCATTCATATTATTTTTGGTCATTTAGATGATATAGGTTATTCAATGAATCGGTCAGTGAGCTGATGATGTTGACATGAAATAGAGGGGATGTCACTTTTGTGCAATGGTTTCGATGACCTATATCAGTTAATGGTGGCCTCATAAGTCATGAATTGTATGTTTATTTGTGTTAATGAAATACTACCATAGATCCAACTTCTATTCTTTTTGGATTTCATGTCTTGTTTTGAATTTTTAATTTTTGATATTACTGAGCTCATTTAAAATGGAATGAATTTAATGATGTTAGGTTTCCCACTTTTACCATAAAATTCATGAATTATTAATATTTAGAAAAAAATTATTAGATGAAATAATATAGTTGGTTTTCATTTAGTACATCTTTTTAAAGAAAATGAATCCTTAGTATTTGAAACAAAATTATATTTTTGTCATTAGACTTATTTTTTTTATTCTTGTAAAAATAGGTATTCAATGTTGTGGTTTAAATTGATTTTATTTAGGTTAATTCATGTTTGGTATTAAAATTGGTAAACTATAGTCACCCCAACCCCAATAGCCCATAGTCGATGCATGCTACCATTACATTGGAGTAAGATATAAGGAAAAATATCCTGAAAGACTGGTCAATTTATAAGTATTAGTAAACTAGATATATACATGAGTCTTAAATTACATTTGAATAAAAAAATTATGGCATAATATTTTTCATGAATATCAAAATTCCTTCTAGAATGGCCTTAAATATCAGTCGTAGTAAAATTCACTGACTTTTAGGGAAAGGGAACAAAATCAGGGTGAGATCAAATACCCACTAAGGGTTAATTATAGTTGAATAATTCATGAATCAATAATAATAATAAACATGGAATGGTAATAACTGAATACACATTCCATATAATCAATAATATAATAAAAGAGTTTATCTAAATAGAATTTCAATGTTAAAATTTCATGGATAATAAAAAAATGTGAAGGTAAATAAATAAAACACATTCTATTTAATTAATAAACTGTATAACATAATTAGATATAGAATAATAAATATGGAATGGTAAACAAATAAAAAACATTCTATTTAACCAATAAACAGTTAATGAAATTCATCCAGATATAATTTCATAGTGGAAATATCTTGGATAGTAATAACTGGATATTGAATAAGGGAAATTCTTAATTATTAGATTCAATGTTTATTTGGTACATGAAACCATTAACATCAAGACCATTCACTAGATGGAATAAAACATACTGGGTAAAAACCCACCTAACTAAGTCTATCCAACGATTCATCCCATGAGACTACTAAAGCATTGAGAGGAAATCTATAACTGTGTCCCACCCCAATCATAATAGTCCAAAACATTCCTTACATATAGAATAATTGATTTAATTCATAAATAATGTGCTTTATGAAATATATTTATTGGGTAATGAATATAAATTTATCAATATTTCGTTAGTTAATCAAATAATATTCAAAATAATGCTCTATATATGGAAATGATATATGGTTTAAGAAGAAAAAATATTCATGGTAAATAATGTGGGTATTTTGGGGAAATTTATTTTCCAATGATCATAGGAAATTTAATATTTCTCATGAAATTTATTTTCTAAAAAAATGATTAATGTAAGAGAATTGTCAAAACATTCCTTAAAAAAATTGTTATAAATCAGGCTGAAGAAGAATAAGGAAGGTAACAACACAACATATCTCATGGTTGATTATACGTAAAATAAAGGGTTATTATTTTTATTTAATATAAATATAATGAAAATATATTATAATCCATTATTGAGGAAATATCATTTTTATTTTGAAAATATCTTTTCAAAATAAAAAAAATGAAAATACTTTTCTCAGTAAATCACTTTTAAAAACTATAAATTTTCAGCATATTTTGAAAAAACTTTTATATAAATAAAATAAACTTATAAATATTCAATACAATATTCAATGAAATGATGGTGGGTGATTTTTTTCATTCCAAACAAGGTAAAATATAACATTTATTTTTCACTGTTAAAATGTTAGAAAAGTTCCTTGATTGGAAAATAAAAGATTATTCCTTTAAAATTCCAAATAAAATTAAAATGTAATTTTTTTGAGAAGTATGTATGATTAATTTAAGCTAAATTAATGTGTAAAAATGAGTGAATAAACAATTAATAAATCATTTTTAAAATTTGAAACACTAGTTTAAAAAGTTTTTTAGAAAATAGGGTATTGTAAGAAAATAGATTTGCGACCGAAGGGAGAAATGAAGTTTGATTTCCTTAAAAAAATCTCAATTAATTTAAGTAATAAAGAGTGTGAAATTGTAATATTTCAGGAAAATTTAATTAATAAGTAGAGTATAATAAAATGATATGTTTTTTATTAGAAATTTTCAAATAATTATTTTCAATTGAAATTTATGTGTAAATAGACTCGATTAGAATGAGATTGTGAAATAAACCATTCAAATGAACATATCATAGAAGTGACAATTAAAAAATGAATCAATTATGCGTTTAAAATGTAAATACTTATAATAAATGTTGAAATAAAACATAAATTAATTTAAATTTATTATAAACATAATCATAGAATTACATAATCAATGAAGTATATTACTAACCGAGTGAATAGATATTGAGTTAAGAAATTCCATAGCACCTAATAACATTTAAATAAAATAAAATAAAATTAAATAAATCAAATTGAAACATAAAATAATATGAATAGTTAATTATTATTGATATTATATGTGAAATCGGTATCATATACACTATAAAATAATTAGGTGAATAACATTATAATGTACCATGGTAAAATTTAATTGATACAGAATCCCTAACCTCTTGATTCTATTTTTTTAAAATTGACATAAAATCATTTATAGTGGTTTAAAACATGTTATTAACTTATAAAATAAGAATATTAATATTTTTAATATCATGTATTACTATTTTATAAAATCTTATTACCCATTCATTAATAATATTTAATTATTTGAATTATTTTAGGTGTTAATTGTCTCATTTTCTCTATTATATTTCATTATAAATGATCTATATCATGTAA
Organism: Viscum album; assembly: GCA_963277665.1. NCBI lineage: Eukaryota > Viridiplantae > Streptophyta > Magnoliopsida > Santalales > Viscaceae > Viscum > Viscum album. The sequence continues at coordinate 49,866,439 of OY728148.1, forward strand.
ATATTTTATAGTTATACCATATCCAGAATAATTATCTTGAAATAATTAACATATTTTATTAATATTTTTACATTTGAAACCAATCATGATACATGGTTATGAACAATTAAGTACATTACAATCATAGAAATGGTAGGTCGTACGTACGTATGAGTAACATTTTTATTTTACCATGATCATTATGGAAAAGAGATAATTAGTATTTGACATTTAAAAATGATCATAATATAATATATTCCAAATTATTTACTTATACATGTCATCCATGTTGTGTGATGATAAAAAGAGTTTCACGTCACGTCGTGAAGGCGGTATTCCGCAAGTACATGAACGATGTTATCAGCTTTATAGGAATGAAAAGGAAAGAAATAAAATGATACATATTATCTTTACATAATGATAAATATGTAATCATTATAAACATTATGTAATATATTTCACATATAATCAATAATATTATCTTTATCACCTTCCATTTGAAGTGTTAGTGAAAGACGAATCACATCGCTTTGAATGGTAGTAGTCCACCGTACAGACAAGCGATGTTGTCATATCTACTACTTAATGGAAGATAAAAATATTTATATGATATAGTGACAATGGAGGTATAAATATATTATAAATATTATATATATATATATAATTTATATTTATCATCATACATATCCTTGAGTGGTGGAAATGGAAAAAAACATCGGTTTGCGAGGTCGTAGTTTTCCATGCACATGAACGATGATTCTATAACCCATTTAATGGAAGTGTAGATGTTTTTAGTTAATTCCATTATTAAAGATAATACCATTATAAGGATGATATGTATTTTATTATATCATAATGGTATAAAAAATTAAATTAGGTAGATAAAGAAGTAAAAAATATGTGTGTTGAAGAACATTAATTATTATTTATGTATCCTCATTAGGTTTTCACTAATCATTCCTATGTTGGATTTATGCCCTAGATATGGATTACAGGATGAGGGGAATGAATATTTTATGTAATTTTGGCAGTTGTTAGATTAACCAAATATGTGTGAATGATTGAGTAAGGGAGTATAGGAGCGTCCTTTAATATGTTGGGGGAAGGACACACATGGTATTTTTTAAAAGAATTGAGTTTTCTAACGTTTTTCATATGTTACAGGGGTCCAATATGAACCATTTGTAAAACTTAGTGGTGTAATGGTCGAAAAATGGCCATAAAATAGTTTTATACATATTTATAGGTCATTTCTACCCATTTCTTGTCAGTTTACCCCTAATAAATCGATTTTTACCTTAACCATAGTAAATAGGTTTTACTATATTCACTATTATTTTTTGCCAAAAAATTTGTTTAGGTTATTAAATATTATTAATTATTATTAATAAAGATATATATTCCATTTATTTGAAATTCAATTCACATATTTGGAAATATTTAATTTAAAATTAATCATGTATACGGGACGAGAATGGTGTCTTTCAAATTAAAAATATTTAAAAGTTTACAATTGTTTTTTTTCAAAATTAAACATAAAATTGATTCAATTGAACTATATTGGATTAATATATTTATAATTTTACTAATTTTACTTTAATATAAATTCAAAATTTAGTTTAAAATTATAAATTATTCAAAAAAATATTCAATTTTCAATTAAAATTTTGTATTTTCACAATTCATCAAAAAATGATACATTTCAAAAAAATGCAAAAAATTCACCCTAAGGTAATTTTAGTATTAAAATAAAAAAATTGGATTTTATTTCTTCATATTATTTTTATATTTATGTTAAAAATTAATATTAAATCTTGTCCATAATGCACAACTAAACTGTCCTTTAGAAAAAATACCATTTTTTAGAAAACATTTCTTATTCTTTTAAATGATTCTTTTTTTATTACTAATAAATAAGTAAATAATAAAAATGTTAAAAATATATAAATTGTTAATTTTTTTATTCCTATTCTTTTCTTCCATTCTAATATCTAGTCGATAACTATCATATTAAATAATAAAATTAATTATATTTTCTGTTTTGTAAAACATCTCCTTACGTGTAATGAAAACTATCGATGAAACTAGTCATTGTGTGCATTTCAATACATTTAATAGGTTGAATTTATCTAAAATAATAAATATATCATAATTTATCAATATTTTATATTCTATTTTATTATTTCTGTTGTGTTTCATATAAGCTTTTGAATACGATATTCAGATTTTCAAATTTTGTGGTGTTATATTCTCCCAACATTAAATAAATTTCTTCCTCGCAATTTAATCATGATCTAGGAAATAAAGGGTTTTACATTTAGAAATATTATTTTTTTAAACCCACATAATTAAAAGTGTTAATAAATTATCATATTAATAATATAGATAAGGAAGTACTGTGTCTATATGTAATAAAGCATAACTGGGTTTTTATGTAGGAGGAAATTTATGGAAAGTAAAGATATGGACATGGATGAAAAGTTTATATAATTATAGAGATATATTGAGTTCGTTGATCACAAAAATCGTATAGTCAAATAAAATTTAAGGGGATTAAAAGTATAAATCTGTGATGATTTAAAATAAAAACATATTCATTGGGTAATTAATGTAATTGGATAAAAATTTTATTTTATGTTCCTTTTCCAAAATTTGAGTAATTCTTTTCGAGCCTAAAAAAATGAGTAAATATACTTACCTGATACGTTTCTATTTCGTAACAAAAGTTTCATCCTTTTGTTTTTATTTTACCAATTTCCAATTCATCACTTACTGAAGAAAATAAATTTCCAAAATGAATTTTTTATGCCTGACGTATTAAAATTCTCTTTAATCAAATTGTAATATCTATAATAAAGTGACAAGTCTTTCTATATTTCTCTAAATATTTTCCAAAACTAATATTATTATAACAACGTAACTAATAAATTAATCTATTACAATCAAAAGTAACAGTATTGGTTCATCATTAATATAAATTTTTTAAATCATTTAAATAATGACATACTAACCATGACATCATGTAGGCCAGTGGTAGGCACTGAAACCATAACATCTTTGGTCATGGGTTTATGTCCCACAAAATTGTTGTACATGATGGATTTTTACCTGGAATATAGTTTTTCCTTTTTCTAAACTATATTAATATATTTTATATATCATTAATAATAAAATGATTTACATCCTTGAGAAAAAATGTAATCATTAAATAACTAGTTAAAAAAATTTTTCAATATTATTTATTATAAGGTCTAATAAACTTTTTTGAAAATTATTACAATTTTATTAATGATCATATTAACCCTAATGGTTATCAATACCTTCAGACTTCTTTCTATGTAATATAATGTCATTATTCCTCAAATATATTTTCCAATAAAAAAGTTACTAAACCAATGGATTTTATTAACATAAATTTCTTCAAAAATATCCTTACCCATGTGACATTACAGCCACACATATTTTTAAAATGGAGTGTTTAAGATATTTAACTTATTATTAGTCATAAAATCATAAACCACGGTGGTATCCATAACTCTTATATTAATGAATAATCATGGACTTCTAAAATTTAACATAATCCATAGAAAATTTATGATTCTTATAACCAAATTTCCATTGGTAAAATACTCAAACAATTTAATTATTCAATCCCCATACATAAGTTCTTCATCAATTTTATTTCCACATATTTTCTTACTTGGTATAGGGTTTATTATTTTAAATATGGCATTGATTCAGGTAATACCTAGGTTCCTCCACATTTAAGACAAAATACTATAAATGGATCATGAGGATGATATTTATTTTCATACATCATACACTTTATTTCTCATCAACAATTATTTTATTTATTCCCTTATTTTATACATTTAAATTATTGTCATGTTCCATTGAGATACTTTCATGTGTGTTTCCTTCCACATTCTTTACAATTGGGACTTAATTTTTCTATGGTCTCCACTACTCAATCTCTTAGTTAACTCCATCATTATCTTATTTGTTGAGTCCATAAGTTGGTTAAGTAATATTTTTTTAATCATATTTCAAGAAATTTTATTACGAATAATCACAATATCTTTAATTATTATCATAATCACATTTGTATTCTCATGGTCACCCCATTATCCTTGATATTCAATGTTATCTTGAATATTTTTGGGTTCTATCCATTCAATAAAATAAAAAAACATGGTATGATAAACAATAATCATGTTGTGAAAACTATATAATAATTTATATTATATTTAAATCATGACACCTTGTTTTCAATATAATAAACATTATGTTTAACCTTGGCCCTTAATTGTTATCATCAATTTAAATACAACATAATTATTTATAATGAGAATTTTAATTATCCAAATAATATAAAAAAAAACTCAGGAATGATAAAATAATTTATTTTCATAATTATTAATATGAATTAAATACTTCTGTTGGTTATAAAAATATCGAGTAATTTTAAATTAAAAATTAAAATGTTTTAATTAAACCATTTTATCATAAGGTTTTACATAAAAGGTAAATTTTACAATTATTTTATTTTATTTTTAATAAATGAATATCATTTTTGAAATCATTGTATCAAAATTTACTTTGGGTGGCAATTTTTGGATTTTTTGGAAAATGTTGATTTTTCAATGAATAGTAAAAACTATTATTATTTATAAAAATCCATTTATTTTTAATAAATTATATTATTTAAGTGTCCTAATATGGTTTTAATAAGATTTAATGTAACAAAATTATTATTTATTCAATTTTAATCCACCTTATTACTTTTGAATCAATTTTTAAATGATTTTTTAAATAATTTATATTGGGTTTAAAAATAGGTTTTCCAAAAAATTGTTTTAAAATTCATATGGTTTCTAATTTTAAATTAATTATAATAATATATAATGGATATTTTTTATAATAATTTTATATATTATATTTCAGTAAATATTAATTTATTTTCATAAAATTATTTTTATTTTTCATAATGTTAATATAGTATTATATTTTTCTAAAAAAATACTCTACTTAAAAATTATTTATCTTACCGTGCCTCCAAGGTTAATATTAAATTAAAATTATCCACTTCCATGAATTGAGTTTAGAAAAATTAATTCAATTTTTTAATCAAAATAATTTATAATTTCTAATAAGGTCAAATTATTTTTTTTCCAAAGTAAATAGTGAAAAATAATTAAATTTATTTATAGTGAATAAAATAAGACCTAGTTTACTTAGTTGTTAAATATAGAATATAAGGTGTAAAAGTGACCCAAAACATGTTAAAATACAATTTTATAGACATAACTATACCTTATCCTTTATATTTTCTTTAATTTAGCATCATTTATTTCTATTGACGTAAAAATAATGTGGATGAAATTTACTCATTCTAAAGAATGACAAGTGTGTCACTCACCTCACTTATAAAAGACCACTGAGTCTCCCCATAACTATACATATTCAAAACCAATTGTTTCAAAAAATACATGCCCATATCAATTCTATTGTTCCCTCCTAACATCTTATAAGACTTAATTTTGGCATTAAACCATCCATCAAAGGCCTTTGGTGTAAACTAAATAGAGATTCCTGAAGAATATGTAACATTAATCGATATGTGTTTTATTTTATTTCATCCTCCACTCCCTTCAATTATTCTTATACCAGGAATATATAATAACCTAATTATATTTAATATACTAAGATATTTTATGTTATGATTATGAGATGAAACCACATGCACTTCCATCGAATGGGTTAAGAAATCATCATTTGTGTGTACGACGGACTATCTTCACACGATATTATGTCGTTCATTTTTCCATTACCATCTCTCAAATGTGGGTATAATGATGTATATAAAAATTTTATATTCTATTTAAAACATAAGTTGAAATTTTGATTCATTATAATATGTATACCATTTTTCTATTTTATTCTGTAATGGATATGATAGCATCGCTCGTGTGTACAGCAGACTACCGCCACACGAAGTGATGTGACTCATTTTTCACTAACAAGTTACATGGTTGGTAATAATGGAAAAGATAACAAATATTTGTAACACATTAAATATTTATGATAATAATTATATATTTATCATTCTATAAATATAATAAATCTTGTTATTTTAACATTTTCCATCACTGGAAAATTGATAATGTCGTCTGTGGACGTCTAGACTACCGCCTACTCGAAGAGATGAGATTAATTTTTTCATAAACACATACCAATTATTATATATAAAAGTATATATAATTAAATAATATAGTATTTAAAATACAATAATAATTTTGGGAAGATAAAATATTATTTACTTTCATTACATAATGATAATTTAAAAATTGAAACGTTGCTCATGAGTATGTTCGGAATACCGTCTATAAGATCATAACATATTTCATTTTTCATAAACATATTTTATGAATTGATTAAAAATTATAATTTATGTGTAAATATGATAATTATTTCATTATTATTATTTTGGATATGTTTCAGTTGTGACCCATTTAACCATAATCAACCTATAGAAACCATTTTTGACACATAAGCCTGATATGTTCAAAACAACCGATCACAACATAATTAATTAATTATTTTTATAAACCTTGTTAATAAGTTAAATAAAATTAGTAATAGACTTTTAAATGGTTATAAAGTAAGTAAATAATGTTAATTATTTATAAATATAAAGACATGTGTGGAAATTCCTATAACTACTTGAAAAATGTAGTTCTTTTATTTATGGATCTCTTTCATCGCAATAAATTTTTGTTTTATTTTATAATAATTGAATATAGAATGAATTTATATTTCATGATAACATCATACATTATCCATAAATTTGGGTTAGTATTACTAGAACAATAATAGGATATACACATTTAAAGATAGTTGTTTTCTTAATAAAATATATGTTTAATTGAGGAAAATTTGATAAATTTAATTTTCAGACCAAACATATACTTTTCAGAAATGATATAATAATTATAGTGAATTAAGGTATTATGAATAATTATGATTTTAATGTAATATTATGATTAAAACACCTCTTTTAAAGTTTAATTTCACTGCTTTTGTGGATTGAATTTTGAAAAAGGACATACCGAGTTGTGATTAGTAAGAAATTTAGAGTATGATATGATCAACATAATCATTTGTTGAATAGTAACTTGACCATTTGAAATTGTAATGTTACCGTTATGAATAGTACTATGACCAATGAAAAAGCAACATCACCGAAAAAAGTAAAAATAAGATTTTTCTTTCTTCATTTATTTTTTAAGGATGCTTTTTCTTAAAAATTGAGAAGAAATTAATAAATTTATTTTTCAGGTAAAATTTATAATTTTCAAAGATATAAATTATTATATTAAACTAATTTTTTATTAATAATTTCTATTATAATGAAATAGTGTTATAAAAACAGTATTTTTTAATTAAAAATGATAATTTTATTTTATTTTTTTTAGGTGTCGAAAATATTACAATGCAGTTTACTATGCATTTTATGTCCCCTATTATTTTTAAGAAATAATTATTTTTAGAGGTAAATGTTAAATTTATCATATTTAAGGAATTATCATGATAAAAAAAATTCAATTTTTAATTCAAAATGATGATAATAAGATACAGTGAATTTATTATATTTTAATGAAGTTGACTCTTATGTAAAAAACTATTATATTATGTTTCCCAAGTGGAAAATACCATGGGAAAGACCATGGTTTTTCAAATACAACAAATTCAGTTTCCTTGGTAATTAATAAAAAAACCACTTTTTCTATAAATACCACCCATTCCTTCATTTCATTTCATTTCAAAATCATCACCCACAATTCTCTGATAGTAATACCTCCCATGGAGTCCTCCTAAGGTGTCTTCAGGCCCCCAAGGTTCTGATCTTGTAGTTTTGGAAGTTTCTTTTCAAGGTAAGGAAATCTAACACCCTTTTATTTTCAAGCAATCCTTTTTATTATTCCTTTTTAAAATCTATTTTCCAATGTTGGGATATTTTATTTTATATCCCCTTCCTTTACATTTTATTTAAAAAACTATGAGAAACCGATTTTGCTCTCATCAACTCATTTTATTAATTTTTATTTGACGTCGTTAGGCTACTGAAATTTCATAAGAAAATTCTCGACTTATTTTTCCTTTCATGTTCTCTTTTTTATGGTATGTATTTCAAATTTATGTACTATGTTATTTATTTAAAAAAAATTTTCCCTATACATTATTTTGAGTCTTTTATATATTAGTGACCATTGTCTCCTTTGTTTTTAATGTTTTATAAAACCATGTTTCAGACCTATTCTGCTACTGATTTTTTTTCTCAAAATCTCCCTCTTTTTCTTAAGAAATTATTTTATATTCATTACGTGAATTACGAAAACCCATTCACTTCCAAAGAAAGACATCATGGTATAAAAATTATTTATTTTATTCTTTAATTGATATACATAAAACCCTCATTCCCTTTCTATGGGTTATTAATATCATAATGATCTTGCTTTTATGCAGTTTGTAAAATTCCATTATTTTGACATGAAACTCATTTCTTTTATTCTATATGGTTTATTTATGAATGGTTTGATTATGATCTCTATGGATCACATGAAAATACAAACATATAAAGGTTTTTCCCTAATTTTTATCCAATGCATTGGGTAATGAAATTAATTTATATAGATGACAAGATTTACGATACCTTGGTGAATAACCTTAGAAATATTTATGACACCTTGGGGATGGACCACAATGATATGCTTATGAATGTCTAAATAAAATTTTTTATCCAAATTTTGAAGTTATAATTTAATTTTTTATTGTTAATATACCCCTCTTTCTCTTCATTTATGAAATTATTCATTTTCATATTGATATCTACCAAGTTCACATGTAAATTATTTCCCTTATTTTAAATTATTGGGCCTTATGCTCACCCTTTACTTTGATGTATGTACCAAATTTATGAGTTGGGGCACATGTACATAGGATGAAAATATTAAAAATCCATTAAAGTGTAATAGAAGAATGTTTTTATATTTTCATCTAATATGTACCTAATTTCCATGACATTAAACCCAATAGATCTTCTTATTTGTTAAAAGTGTATTATTTAAATAAAATTTATTAAAAAAGGAGGGATACAACAGTTGGTATCAAGGGATTGTTTTTTTATTTCTGGAAATTAGGATTTAAAAATATAAGGAAGAAACTTATAGAAATGTTTAAATATAGGAAAATTTCCTAGTATTTTGGTAAAATATTACTTAATTGGATTCTAAATAAAGAAATCTCTTTCCAGATACAAAAAATGTTGATGTGGATCTGGAATAGATGTTTCTTGGGGTAAAACCCAAAAACACCACTTAGATCTTGACATAACTGGGAATTGATGCAAGACAATGACCCTTTCTTCTTTTTAGTTTGACACTCTTTGGGGATATGTTTAGTTAACCACAAACTTTTTTATGAACCATTAAAAAGGATTTATATAGAATTTAATTGTTGTTAATGAATAATATTTTTAATCATGATGTTTTAAGACCTAAAATTACTATATAATTACAAGATTCCTAATAGTAACAAATTTTTAATAAGGTAAAATTGCAAGAACACTATTTCCTTAAGGGGGAATAATGTAACAACCCAAAAAATGTACTTTTATTTATATATCTATTTCCTCACAATAACTTCTTATTATGTTTTATAATAAATGAACATAGAATGAATTTTTATTTCATTAGAATATCATACATAACTCATAAATTTATATTAGTAAAACTATGAACAAAAATGGGATATACACATTTAAGAATAGTTTTTCTTAATAGAATTTATGTTTAATTGAGAAACATTTGATAATATGACTTTTCCGACCCAAATAGTACTTTTCAAAAATGATACAATAATTATAATGAATAAATCACTTATGAATAATTATTTTTTTAATGAAATAGTATGATAAAAACACCCCATTTTAAATGTAATGTTTCCTCTTCTGTGAATTGAATTTCAAAAAACAGACATACCTAGTTGTGATCGGTATGATATTTAGAGTCTTATTGGATAAAATTAATATTTGTTGAATAGTAACTTGATAGTTTACAATAGTAATTTTACCCTTATGAATATTAATATGACCAATGTAATAGTAACCTCATGTAAAAAATTACAAATAAAATTTTTATTTCATCATATTTTTTTAAAGAATAGTTTTTCAAAAAATTGAGATGAGATTGGATAAACTGATTTTCGAGTAAAATTTATACTTTTTAGAGAGATATAAATTATTATATTAAAGTAATATTTTATTAATAATTATAATTATAATGAAATATATTCATAAAAACACTATATTTTAATTACAAATGATAATCTAATTTTATTTTTTACAAGTGTTGCAAATTTTACTATACACTTTACTATGCTTTTGTGTCCGTTATTGTTTTTAATAATTATGTATTTTTAGTGTTTAAAGAAAAGTTTATCATATATATAGAATTTTTGTGATAAAATAAAATTTTAATTTGGAATTCTGATTGTCGATATTAGGTTACTGTGAAATTATTTGATTTTTATAAAATACTTTGTTTTTCAATGAATAGTGAAAATACAGTTTTGGGTTTTCGGTGTGTTTAATGACATCATAATGAAGTATTATCTAATTTAAAATAATTTTAGAAACTTTTAAAATAAAATATTATATTAGGTGTCATAAGTGGCCAATACCATGATCAAGTATCATGGGTACGCCCATTTTTTCAAATACCACTAATGGTGTGTCCTCAGAAATTAATAAAAATTCCCTCTATTTTCCTATAAATACAACCAATTTATTTTGTTTCCTTTAATTAAAAAATCACCCCTATAAGTTATAATAGTATTATCTCCCATGGTTTACTCCAAAGGTGTCCTCAATCCCCCATGGTCTCGATCATAGTGTTTCCGGAGTTACTCAACAAGGTAATGGGATCTACCACCCTTCTAATTTGATGCACTGCTTTTATGTTATGCCTTTTTAATTCCTATTTTCTTATGTTGGTTTATATAATTCCATATTCCCATTACATTCCATATTATTTAAATATTATGAGATAAATCATTTTCTCTAATCAACTCATTTTATGAATTTTTATATGGCGTCGTTAGGCTACTGAAATTTCATAAGGTAATTCTCAACCTCTACTTTAATTTCATGTTATCTTATATGTGGTTTGTATTTCAAATTTATATACCATGTTCATATTTTATTCTATCCCTATATGGTATTATTAGTCTTTTATTAATTATTGACCCATATCCCCTCTCTTTTTAATATTTTATAAAACCATGTTTCAAACTAATTATGCTATAGAATTTTGGTCTCAAAATATCTCTTTTTTTCTCTAGAAATTATTTTATTTTCATTATCTGAATACAAAAACCTCTTTAATTTACATTGGTATTAATAAAGATATAAATGAGATTTATTTTATTATGGAATTTAGATGCATAAAATCCTCATTCCATTTCAATGGATTATAAATTTCATAAAGATCATGTTTTAAGCACTTTTTAAAATGCCATGATTTTGATATGAAACCCATTTATTTTATTCTCTATGGGTTATTTATGAACTATTTAATTATGATATATGTGGACCACATAAAAATAAATACAAATTAATGGTTCACCTGGATATCTCTCCAATTAATTGGGTAAAGAAATTAATATCTTGGGATGACAAGTTTTATGATTCCTTGGTGAATAACCTTGGTAATTTTTATGACACCATGGGGTGGACCTTAGTGATATAATTATGAATTTATAAACTAAATTTTTTAGAAACATTTTTAAGTAATTATTCAAATAATTATTTTATTATATGTCTCTTTATCATTCTATTATTAAATTCTTCATGTTCTTATTGATATATCTCTAGTTAACATGTAAATTGTTTCTCTTTTTTATCTAATTGGGATTTATGTTCACCCTTTCCTTTTATTTATGTTACATGGTTTTGAGTTGTTGTAATTTTAAATGGGATGAAAAAATTAATAATCCTTTAAAGTGGATTAGAATAATTTTTTTATGTTTTCATGTAATATATACCTAATTTACAAGACACTAAACCAAAAAGATCTTCCGATTTGTTAGAATTTTGTTATTGAATGAAAATTTATGTAAGAAAAAATGTGGGATTCCAAAAATCCAGATCAAGGTAAGGTACTTATTTTAAATTTCGTTTCATCAAGGCATATCTTGTTTCTATAAAACTTTTTTCCTTTATAAAAAGTAGATACAGAACCTTTGAAATTTTATATCATGAAATTATCTATTCTTATGGTATTAAATTATATTTTAATTTTATTATTTTATGGAAAATGTGATTTAAATATTTCCAATGTAATAAAATAATTTTCATCTAAATAAAAAAATATTAATTTTTCTTTCAAACACACTTTCTCTTCTATGTCCATGATATAAAATGATATGTTTGAAATGTTTTATATAGACATAAATTATTTATAAGATTCATTTTATTTCATTTTCAATTTATTTATATTTTTTCAAAAGGAATTGTTGTAAGTTTTTGTAAGGGGTCATTTTGATATATGAAAAATGAAATGCTCTAGTTTTAATGTATGACAAAAATGACCTTTCTAGTTGATGTGAACTTTATTTTATGTCTAGATTCTGCTGAAATATTACATTTTTCTTAACAAAAAAAATCCTTGTTCACTATTTTGGTTTTTTTGGTATGGAAATGGCCTTCTTTAAAAGAATAGTTTATTTATTGATAAATGATTTTGAAATAGATTTGTATTTTAATATCTAAAAGTTATTTTCATATTAGTTTAATTTTTTTTTCAAATGAATTTTTTTTTGATGTTTTATTTCTTGGAAATTATATATGATAGGGGAACCCAAATAGCATTGGGTAAGCTTTGTTACAACTTAAATGATAGGTGGGATAAGACATCACACCAACGAATTGGGTAGTTATTATTTTATTTAGAGAATAATATTACAAGTTGAAAATATCATTATTCCAATATATAAAGGTTCTCTAACATTTCTCTAAGGTCTCTATGAGATTATTTTCCATGTTACCCACATGAATATTTTGTAATTTCTAATTATTTTTCATTGGAATCATTTATTTTCAAAAGTGAAGTAAAATTATCTTTTAACAAAATGATATTTCCATTTAAGGGTAAAATGTTATGTTTTCAAGAATATATATATTATGAGGTTTAATGTTTTTCACTAGATTAACTATTTTATTATTTTTATTTACCTTACAGATCTTTCTATTCTTATACCAATTTTTTAAAATGTTTTCACGTAATTTTATGGATGGGTAAGGGGAATGAACTGGACATGTTTAAATCGATAAAGAAATTTCAAGGAAAGAGAACATGTATTATTTTAAAAGTTTTATAATATAGGAAAAATGAATACTAAACAAAAGTTTCCACTTTGTAATATTATGTTTTTTATAAATGATTTGTGACATAATTATCTAGAAAAATAAACATGAAATGATCCTCCATAAAAATGTAATTAAATTCCTGAATAAAATCATTACTATGTAATGTTAAATATGATCCCTTATAGTTGGTATCATATTTTGGTTTAGATAACCTTAGATGTTATTATAATGATAATATCATTCCCTTGAAATATTTTACCTTATGGTCTGGTTAAAATGATATTTCATTTGATGATTACAATGTTTCATGATATAAACTATGTCTATTTAGAATGGTTTTCCAGAGAGTAAATATGCTTGTTATAGTGGTAACGCACTGATAGTAAAATATACTATGAAATCAGTATTCCGAGATGGTCATAATTGGAAAAGAGAAGTTTGTTGCAGTGATGTCTCAGTTGACACAGGCCATAAATGATGGTGGTATATAATCCAAAGGGGAACCTGGTCTATAATGAAATTACATGTATATAGTTGATCATTTCAGAGGGAAACATCCCCTATAATTCAGTGTAACATCTTACCTAATGGTAGTTTAGGGATGGACCAATTATTTGGGGAACATATTCAATTTCTTGGGATGTTTAGAATGTCAAAAGGTAACTCTTGTCATTTATTTTTTTGAAGTTGAGGCAAAGCAATAGTGTTATTAAGTCAAGTATACCTAGGATAATGATGATATTGATTCCATGGAATGATAAATATTTAAGGATATTTTTTTGGCGAAATATTTCCAAAACAATTCTACTCTAAATGGTAGAACAATTATAATAATTAAGGGAAAAGATGTATATTTTATAGCTTCATATAAAGAAAACTTTTTGATATTAGATATTTAGGTGCTGAATTTTATTTGAGACACTGAAAGAAAAATTAATAGGTTTTAATCAAGATTAATGAAAATTCAATAAATAAATTTTTCTTCATGTCAATGTAAAATCTACAAGAAAGTTTTCCATTTTTTAAGAAGGTTTAGATGGAGTTTTTTGAATCTTATGTACCTCGTGATGATGAAAGTAAGAAGTTTTAAAGATTAAAGATTCTATGAAACATACAACAAAGAAATATAAAGGTAGGAAAATGAATTTCCTATATTATGGTATGTCTAGTAAAAATAACCTTGTATAGTGTCTTATAAAGTCAGGTAAGTGTTGCCAATATTAAATGTTTGATCACATGGAATGTGAATGCAAGGAAAATAATATTAATGACTCAAACAACCAGGTAACTGATATCCATCCAATGGTGTGATGTTTTAGTTGCAATGAGTTGGTTCATTATGATAATATGTTTCATAAGTTTGTTTCATTAGATTTAAATCATCATGATCGGAAATATAAATGTTTATAGAAGTCATTTTCTACTACTATATTAGATGTTGGTCCATAAAATGAAGTGATGATAGCTATGTCACTTGTTTATTCGATTTATGTGAAAACCCTATTCTCTAATGGATCATCACATTCATTCATTTCTGATAAATTTGAATTTAAATTGGTAATATCGCCAATTAAAAGTAATATAGATATTTTGGTAAAAATTCTAGGTTCATGTATTAAAGAAACCGTGACTTACAAGAATTTTCATGTTTTTCAGTGGTATAGTCTTTTCTGAAAATGATATTGAATTGGATATAGAAGTGTTTGATATTATTCGAATGTATGGATTGAATTTCATTTTTTTAGGATAAGATATATTAAATTGATAAGAAAGTCATGATCAATGATTTAATGCCTTTTGTAACTTAACAAGGATCTAAGAGATCAATTAGAGGTGGATGTGAATGTTACCTAACTTATATTGTTGAAAATAAAGAAACTATTCAAATTAGTGATGTTCTGGTAGTAAATGAATACATGGATGATTTTCCGAATTATTTTCCTGGTGTTATTTCTAGTCAAGAGGTTGATTTTACTATTGAATAAGTATCTAATTATAATCTTCCCTATAAACCCCGTTATCAAATGTCCCAAGTGGAATATTTTTAATTGAGAAATAAATTTTATGAGTTATTAGATAAAGGTTTCCTTCAACCAAGAACCTCAATAGGGGACACTCCTATTTTTCTTGTTAAAATAAAATATGGTTTAATTATACTTTTCATTGATTTTAGAGCCCTCAATAACATCATTGTTAAGAATAACTATCCTTTCACTCATATTTGTGATTTTTTTGACAAGCTCTAGAGAGAAAAGTATTTTTCATTGGTTGACCTGAGGTTGATGCGCCATCATTAAAAAGATAATGAAGCAGACATTCCGAAGACTGTATTCTGGACTAGATATAAGCACTATGAGTTTTTAGTTAGGTCATTTGGTTTACGTAATTAAAATATTATATTTATGAACCTTAGGACTAGAATTTTTCAGAATCTCATAGATATTTTTGTGGTTGTTTTTATTGATGATATTTTTTTATATTAAAAAATTCAAGATAAATATAAAATACACCTATATATTTCTTTGAAAACCTTAAAAGAAAAGAAACTATTTAAGAAATTTATCATGTTTGAATTTTGGTTATAAAAATCTTCATTCCTTGGCCATACTGATTCAAAATATTAAATAACTATTGAACATGATAAAACAAAATACATTTTAGAATACACAATACACAAAAATATCAAATTGAATCATTGTTTTCTTGGATTAGCATTCCACTAATGGTGGTTTGTTGAAATCATTTCTTGGTTGACTTATCCAATGACTAAATTAACTCAAAAGGGAGTTAAGTTCATCTAGAAAAAATAATGCGATGATGTTTTTAGGAAATGAAAACAAAATTGATGAATGATCCTATTTTGGCCCCACCTTCCAAAATTATTGAATTACTCATCTACATTGATGATGAAATGAAATTAATCTACTCTTTCAAATGTAGAATTTCTAGGTAATTGCTTATGATTAACATCACATGAAATCGGATGAGTTAAATTTACCTTAGAATGATTTGGAATTAGATATTGTGGTATTTTATTTAAAATGTTTGAGGCAACATTTGTATAGAGTAAATCTTGAAATATATTCTGATCACAAAAGTATGAATTACATATTCACTAGGAAATAATTGAACATTACGTAAATAATATGCCTTGAACTAATAATGGATTATGATTACATGATCAATTACCATAAAAGAAAAGAAAAAAATTATGCTTTTATTTAAAAAATTAATGCTAATTAACCATTTTAAATTTGGAATGTGGCCCTATGGTTAATGATTTGATAAATTTTGGACTAGAAGTTTTGGATATAGAGTCATTTTTTTAGGTAATAGTAAAGTAAAATTTTTTCTGAAAAATTAAGAGAGCTCAGGATCAATATTTACAAGAAAATGTAGAATCCATTATGAATGATAAGTAACTGAATTTTAATATTGATGAAGAAGGTTATTTAAAATTTGGTAAAATATTATGCATTCCTTATGATTTCTAGTTTATGTAAGTGTTTATTACTAAAGCTCATAGTTTTCTATTTTTCATTAATATATGTATCTCTATGATATATAAGGAATATCCAGAGTATTACTGGTGGGATTTAATGAAAAGAGGTATTACTAAATTTTTTATGATGTGTTTAACTTTTAATTCAGTTAATATAGAATGAAAATTACATAATGGGATGATTCAACCTTTTCCATTACTGGAGTGTAAATGGGATAATATTTTAATGGATTTCTGGTAGGATTTCTAAAGACTTATCAAGGTAGTAATGTGATTTAATTTATTGTTGGATTATTATGTAAATATTAATATTTTATTCCCCTTCAATATATAATTTCATTAGATTATATTTCTAAAATGTTTATAAATAAGATTGTCAGGTTACATGGAGTTCCTCTCTTTATTATCTCATAACATGATCTCATGTCCACATCTCTTTTTTTGTAAAGGGATTCAGAATTAATTGGGTACTAAATTAAATTTTAGTATGGAATTTAATCCTCAATGTTATGGAAAGTCTGACTGAATAATTCAAACCATGTAAGATTTGATTCATTATTTTTTAATGAATTACCACATAAGTTACGATAAACATCTTTCTTTGGTTGAGTTTTCATATAACAATAGTTTTCATTCCAGTATATATACGTAATAATTTGATGTATTATATAGAAAGAGATGCCAGCCATGATGATTTTGGTATGATGGGACCAAATATAGTAGAGTATATTGAATATAATGTTTAATTGATTCAATTACATGTGAGGATATATCAGATTAGGTATAAAAGTTATACGGATAACCAAATGAAAGATATTTCTTTAGAGGTTTGGGATAATTTTTTTGTCAAGGTTTCTCAATGGTAAATTGTATTGTGTTTTGGTAATAAGGGGAAGCTGAGTCCATGGTTCATTATACCATTTTAAATCTTGGAAACATTTGTATCCTTTTCCTACTGAATTTCAATAACTTTGAGTTTGTCTTAGGTATGCAATGTATTCTGTGTATCAATTTTATGGAAATATGTGTTAGATTCACCCCATGTTTTGATACCTAAAATAGTTCAGTTGTAAGAGAATATTTTTTATTAGGAAAATCTATTTTAGGTTCTTAAACATACTAAGAAATTTTAACAATGTAAGGTGGTTCATTAGGTTAAGGTTTTATAGAAAACCCATATGGTTGAAGAGGTAAAATGGAAATCTCAAGATGTTATGAGGGAATGATATCCCCACTTGTTCAATAAGTGAATAAAATTGAGAGGATATTGTTTCTGAAATGGGAAAGGATTTAACAACACATGTAATGATAGAATAAATAATTTTCATAATTATCAATATAAAATAGATAGTTATATTATTTATAAAAATATCATGAAATTTTTACTCAAAAGTATTTTTTTTAATTAAATACATTTATTTTAAGGTTTCATTTAAAAGTATAGTTTTTTAATTTTAGATTTGTTTTTGATAAAATTAATATCATTTTTAAAATCACCATATGATAATTTATTTAGGTTTATATTTTAGGTTTTTTTGTAAAATGATTATTTTTTAGTGACTAGTGAAAATACCAATTGTTATAAAAAATATTTTTCTATTAAATAAATTAAGTAAATTAAGGCTCATAATATGTTTTGAATATGATTTCAAGAAATATGTGTATTATTTTTATATATTTCATATGATTAATTAAATTTTAATCAACTTTATATTTGTATTTAATATATGTTTTTTTAAATTAATTTTTCTTAAAATGAATTGTAGTTGTTCATTAAAATTAATTAAAATAATTCATAAAGATGAATGTTTTAATTGAAATGTATATATTTTATATCATTAAATATTAATTTAGTTTCATAAAATGATTATTATTATTTATAGATTTAATAAACAATCATCCTTTTCTAAAATAATAGTTTTCTGAGAAACATGTTGCCTTGTCGCGTCTGTGGGATTAATGTTTAATTAAATATTTCCACTTCTATTAATTGAATTTGTAAATATGGATTACCTATTTATAATAATAATAATTTTTAATTTCTAATATGGTCAAAATAATTTTTTATTAAATTTATTAGTGAGAACTATTAAAACTAATTATAACGATTAAGGTAAAAATATGTTTACTTAGTTATCAATCTTAGAATAAAAGGTGTAAAAATGACACAAGACTTGAGTGAAAAAAAAAACGTTATGACCAAATATTGAACTTATATATTATATTATCTATAATTTTATAAAATAGGTACTCGGTGTCATGAAAAAACATGGGTGAAATTCCCTATTTCAAAACAATACAATTCTTCTACTCAATTCACTTATAAAAGGTCACCACTGCTCCCTCTCTCTTTATACCTTCAAAACCAATTGGTTCTTCCAAGACATACCAAAATCACTTATCCACAAACCTCCTCTCAAATGGATAGTCTTAATTTTTGTATAAATCCTTCCATGGATGGCCTTTGGTAAAAAATAAAAGGATATTCCAGAAGAAGATGCAATGTTCATCAACGAGCATTTTATTTTATTTCCTCCACCACCCCATTAAATTATTCTCATTCCAAGATTACATAATAACATCATTAAAATAAATAAACTGATATTTTTTATGTTCATTTCAAGACCTAAATCTTCACACACTTTCATCAAATGGGTTTAAAATGATGATTCATGGGTACGGTGGACTACCGCCTCACAAAAGGATGTCGTTCATTTTTCCATTACCACCTCTCATGTTTTTTATAATGATGGATACAATGTTTATATATGAAATTTTTTACATATTTATACCTATAGGGACATTATATAAAATTTACCCTTTTATTTTTGATTCAATAATGGACGGGATAATGTCGCTCATGTGTATGGAAAACTACTGCCTCCCGAAGCAATGTAAGTCGTTTTTGACTATTGTATTACATGGAAGGTAATAAGGGTAAATATAATGAATATATTTTATAAATGAAATATTTATGACATTAATGAAAAAAAAATTATTCTTTAAATATAATATATAATTTCATTTTTACCATTTCACTCATTGAAAAAAAATGATAAAATCATTCGTGGATGTGTGGTCTGTCACCTCCTCAAAGAGATGTGATGGATATGTTCATAATCACATAAAATGAATTATATATATAAGTATAAAATTAAATAATTTGTTATTTATGAAATTATTATCATTCTATTAAGGTAAAATATTATTTACTTACTTTCCATTATGATCGTTGAAAATGGAAACGTTACTCATAGGTATGTATGACCTATCATCTACATGATTGTAACATTATTTCATTTTTCATAACCATACATCATTATTGATTTTAAAATTATTATTTATTTAAAAATATTATAATTATTTAATGATTATTATTATTTATATGTTTAAATAATGACCACTTTGACCATAGTTGAACAACCAAATAAATTTCTGACATATATGCTGGATACGGTCAAAACATGTGAATAAAAATTAATTGATTAAGTAAATGTATATAGATTGTTAATAAGTGAAATAAAATTGATAATATACCTGAAAAAGTTTATAAATTTTGTAAATAATTAACATATGTATATTATTTAGTAATATAAAGACATATGTTCAAGTTATACTGAAGACTTCATATTAATTTCTTTTGGTTGGAGAATATCATGATTTTATGCACATTTATTCTTTTATAAGTTTTATATACCACCCATTTGACATTTTATATCATGAATTTATCTATTATCATAGTATATAATGTTTTTTAATATTATTTTTTCATGGGGCTCATGATTTTACTATTTAAAAAGTGGTAAGGGACTTTTTATTTAAATAAATTCTCTTTTAATGTCTTCCTTCAAACTCCCTTTTTATTCCTTGTCAATGTTTTAAAGTTATTTTATTGAAATGTTTTATATGGAAATAAAAGATTTCTAAATTTTATCTTATGTATCTATTAATTTATTTAAGATTTTTTCAAAAGGAATATTTTTATAGGATTTCAATGGAACGTTTTGTTAAAGGAAAAATGAAATTTTCTATTTTTAAAGTATGGTGACAATGACTTTTCCTATCACCATGACTATTATTTCATTTCTAGATTCCATTGAAGGATTAATTTTTTTATTAAATTAAAAAACATCTTTCCCTTTTATGTAACATTTGTTTTGAAAATTGGCTCTCTCAAAATAAATTTTTTTTATTGAAAATGATCATTTGAAAGAAAATGGAATATTAATATTTGAAATTTATTTTTGTATGAGTTTAAAAGAGGTTTTTAAATGATAAATAAAATTATTTATGGTGTGGTTCGCTAATAGAATATATGATGGGTGCATCTATCTAGTACTACGTGATCCCACTATAGCTTAAATGATGAGTGTGCCCAAATACCACTCCAATTCATTTTGTAATGATTATGTTATCCAAAAAATTAAATTGGAAGTTGTATGTATGGTTTTTCTAATCAGTAAGGTTTTTGTAAGGGTTTTATGAGATGATGTCCAAAGGTAACTACATGAATTTATTATAGTTTCTAATGAGTTTACAAGGAAATAATTTGTTTTTGAAGGAAAAATAAATGACCTTTAAAAGGAATTACATTTCCCATTATGGGTACAATGTTATGTTTTCAAGAAAGGGTTTTTATGGGTTTTAATGTTTTTCACCAGACTAATGGTATTACCCTTTTTATATCCCTTATAGATATTTATCTACTCATCCCTTATTTTTAAAAAGTTTTAATAGGATTTAAGAATGGGTAAGGTAATAGTATAGTTCAATTTGAATGTTTTAGGAATAGAGAACGTGATTTATTTTGAATGATTTATATAATTTGAAAAATAGATACTAATTAGAAGTGAAAAATTATAAATTTTATGTTTTTTATATATTATTTATGAAATTATTCTATAAAACTCAAAACATGAAAATATCCTCAATGTGAATGAAATTAAATTACTAACTAAAAAAAGTTATGAAATATTTATGTTTGGGTCCTAATAATATCCATTGGGAGTGTCAAACTAGGTGTAGAGTACGGGAAAAAAATTTGTACCAGGTAATGCATAATTCTTGTACAATTCACCCATTTCCTTGTAATTACACCTAGGTATATCTATTCCAGAACCACATCCACTTGTAGTATCAAGATAGTGATATATTTCTAGGAAACCCCACTTAATATATACCCTACCAAAACATTAGTTTTTACTTCTATACCTATCATGACTTTTGATCATAATTATTGGTTCATTAATCTATATTTTCCTAAATCTAGTTTTGAAGGATTCTACTAAACTTCTTCTAATATCAATTGTAGGGACCTTGACCCCCTTAGCACATAGTCGGCGCCTACTACCATTAGATTTTCATAAGATACAAGGAATTACCTCTTGAAATACTGATCATTTTAGTAGTCTTGGTAAACTATATACATACATGATCCTTTAATTAAATTTAAATTCAAAAATTGAACCTTTTTTTTTGAATATCATTATTCCCTATTGCACATCCTTACAAATAATTCATAGTACACTTCATGGAATCCTAGGGAAAGGAAAAAAAAGGTGATATCAAATGTCCATTAATGGTTATGTATAGTGGAAGCATTCATGGATCCAATAATAATTAATAAGGTAAGGTAATAATTGAACACGCTTTCCATATAATTAATAAATTGATAAGGGATTACATCCAGAGATAATATGAATGAAAAATATCATGGATAATAATAAATATGTTCAGGTAAATAACTGATAAATCATTCCATTTAATCAATGACATGACTATCATAATTGGATAATTTATAATAAAAATGCAAAGTTAAATAAATGAAACCAAATTAAATTTAATCAGTAATTTGAAAATAAAATTTAACCATAAATAATGTTATAGTGAAAATATACTAGATAGTAATAAATGAATACTGAATGAAGAATATGCTTTATTAGTGAATAACATGTTTCCCTGGTACATAATACCTTTATCTTCATGACCTTTCACAATATGGATTAAAAAATACAATGTAAATTCCCACTTAACTAATGTTTTATAACTAATTCATCTGATGAGACAACTAATGTATTAAAGAGATATCTATAAATAGGCCCCACATGTTTCATACTTATCCAAATCATTCCTTATATATCCAATAATCTATTTAATTCATAAAAAATATTCCTTATAAAATATCCATATCGAGTAAAGTATATGGATTTATCAATATTTCCATATTTAATCAAATAACATTCAAAATAGTACACCATATGTATAAATGATAAAAAAATCAACCTAAAACATATTCATGATAAATAATATAGATATTTAGGGGAAATTTAATTTATAAAGATCATAGTAAAGTGAAAATTACAAGGTAAATATTTTTATTACAAAATTGAATCAAGGAATTTAATTTTCAATAATTTACATAGTCAAAGGGATCATAATACATCAAGAGGAATAATAATGACAATATCAATACAATATATCTCTTAGTATAGAATGTTTAAAATATAGGATTTTTTCATTGATGAATATAATTACCATGAAAAGATATTTTAAAATTTTATTGAGTAAAATAACATTTTATTTTGAAAATAAATTTTTTAAAACAGAAATCATTTTGAAAAATACATTTATCTAAAAATCAATTTTAAATACAATGATTTTTCAGAATATTTGGAAAAAAATATTAAAAAATCTTTATAAACATGAAAATTAATCTTTTAATAAATTAAGGATGGTAACACCATAAATATCATACAAGTCAAAAAGAAAATTACTTTCACATTGTAAAAATGTTATAAAAATTCCATCATTAGAAAATTACAAGAAGATACCTTTCACATTTTCTATAAAATGAAAATTGGAATTGTTTTGAAAAAAAACTTATTACATTGAAAAAAAATTATTGAGATAAAATGTGAGAAATTACATTAATAAAATATTTTTAAATTTATGAAAATATTTTTGAAAATATTATTAGAAAACATTATTTTGGAAGAAAACAGTTTCTCAACCGAAGATATAAATGAACTCAAATTTTCCTGAAACATTTTCTCAATTAATTTAACATATAAAGAGTATAAAAATGGTAATATAAATTAAAAATATCATGAATAAATAGTGAAAAATAAAATTAAATGTTTTTATTATGTAATGGTCAATTAATTTCCTATAACATAATTTCACGAGTAAATAATATCGATTGGAATGTGATTATGAAATAAACCTTACAATGACTATAACATTGAAGTCAAAAGTAATCAAGGAATTGATTATGTGTTTCAATTATAAATATACATAAAATAGATTATATAAAAAATAAATTAATAAAAATTAATTATAAAAATAATAATAGAATGACATAATCTCTAAAGTAGAATATTCTCCCAATTGACAAAAATTTAGGTAAGAAATACATTTCTACATGATAAATTTTAATTAAAATCCAATTAGATGAAATAATAAAAATTGGAACTTGAAATACCTAGAATGATGTATTATTTATGATATTACTTTTAAAATTGGTATTATATACACTACATAAAACAATTTAGATGCATAATATTATAGTGCGCCTCAATGAAATGAAATTGAGACAGAATACATTACCTCATGCTTCCATTTTCTAAACATTAATGAACCTCTTGTATTGTGGTTTTAAAAATGTTTTAATATATACCAAAACCATATTAATATTTACAATATAATATATTATTCTTTTATAACATATTATTATTAGTTCATTACTAATATATCATTATTTTTAGTGTTTGGGGTGTTAATTGTCTTCTTTTCTCATGAATCTATAATAATGGATGATATGAATCAAGTGGATATTATATAGTTATATCACCTCCATAATAATAATAATAATATAGAAATAATTAACATATTATAAAAAAATGTACTTTTAAAACCAATCATGAGAGTTGGTTATGAAGAATGAAGTACATTGCGGTCATGGAGACAGTAGGTCGTATGTGTGAATGAGTAACATTTTAATTTTTCAATGATCATTATGGGAAGGTGGTAATTAATATTTAACCTTTAAAAAATGATAATAATATTATATATACTGTATTATATACCTATATATGTCATCCATTTGGTTTTTTATTGGAAAGAGAGTCATGACGCTTCGTGAAGGTGGCAGTCCACATGTATATGAATGATGTTATCATCTTTGGGTGAGTGAAAATCAAAGAAAGAAAATTCAATATATTATGTTAAAAAAATTATAACTATTTCATTTATATGATAATTATTAAATTTATATCACATATAATAATTAATGTTATCATTAATCACATCCATGTGAAGCATTAGTGAAAGATGAATCACATCGCTTCGCGAGGCGGTAGTCCTCCATACACATAAGTAATGTTATCGTATCTCCTACAGAATAGAAATTAAAAATTAAATATATAATATAGTGAATCAATAGTTATAAATATGATATAAATACCATATATATACTTTATATCCATCAAAATAATTAACCACTAGTGGTATAAATGAAAAAATGAATGACATCAGCTCATGAGGGGGTAGTCTTCCAAACACATGAATGATGATTTAATAACCTTAACCATAAAATTAGACATTTTATTCTAAATGAACAATAAATAAGAGAAGAAGATAAAGGGGTCTAAATTGATGAATCTCAAGGGAATCACCTTTAATAATGGATGTAAAACCAAGCGAAAGAGATCTAGGAGTAGAGAAAAAAATTGTAGGAGTTGTGTGTGTTAATTCTTGATGCCAAAACTTCTATTAACTAATTCACCTCATGCCAAGAGTTAATAAAAGTAGTGGATTCACCAATATCATGGATGTGGATATTTCTTTTACGTCATTCTATTATTATAAAAAATCCCATTATTTTTTAGATAATAATGTTATTGTATCATCTTGGTATAATAAAAATTGAAGGATGTGGATAATGAATTAAAATAATGATGCATATCGAAGAAAATTGCCTATTTTTCAGGTATCCTCATTAGGTTTTCATTAAATCATTACATGGTGTCCTTTTCACCCAAGATAAGGCTTTAGGATGAGGGTAGGGAAGTTGGGATTTTATTTTTTGTTGGTACTGGCTGAAGTTATGAGGATGTAATGAGTGATGAATGTAAGAGAGAGGGTGTACTTTTATATGTAGGAGGGATTCTACACATATTATTTTTGAAAATAATTGAGTGCTCCCATGCTTTTGATTTGTCATTTTTGAGGCCCGCAAAATGAGAATTTGAAAATTTATAATGGTATAAATACCTAAATATGGGTATTATTTTACCCGCATAAAAAAGGAATAGGAATGTGACCATGATCACACAGATCGTGTGAATGTATAAGAGACACATAATCCCCTGACCTGCCAATGTTCATAAATATGTTCATGCTTAGCGCATACCCTATAGAAGATCCTGCAAATCACCTTTGAAAATTATTTCTACTCTTAAAAAGGTTTCCCAAAAAATCTGTGATCACAATGTGGAAGGAAGATAATCTTCCCCAAGTCATGGAACTCATCAATTAATTTACACCTAACAAACCATCCAGAAATAATTCAAAAATATGAGAAAAATATCCAGAATGTGGGATCCACATATGTTCATAATTTTCACACTATGCATCACTGATAGGTAGAGTTATTTTATTAAACAACAGTCATCAAACTTTTCTATATCCCCAACCGTTGTAAAATAAATAAATTAAATGAAAAGGGGAAATATGCGAGCATCTTTCATTTGTAATAATCTCAAATCATGCCCCATAGGGATCATGAGAAACTGAAATCACCTGGTGACATATCTTCTATGTTGTGCAAGAGCTCGCTGGCATATCACTTGCATCATCAAAAGGTCCTAAGACAAGTCCAGGTGTTCTTGTACTCCCTCTCCAACTCTAAAAACAAATAGTTTGAATTTTCCATGAAGTTATCATACATCTGTATAAGAAATATTTGTTGGTCATGTGATCCATCACTAATGAGGATAATTATTTTCCTCTAAAACACTCAAGAAACTTGTGACACCCTAGGCCCATGTGAAATAGACAAGGAAAATAAAGAATGAAAGGGTTGGAGCCTCTTTATGTTATAAATCTCATGCGATGCATTAGCATGGTCACATAAGACCCTTTGAAAAGTGAGTAGGACCTCATAAAAACTCTCTTTTATGACCACATTCTCTTGAAAAAGCCCCCTAAAAAACCATCATTGTCTTGAAAAAGTTCCTAGAAATGTTTCTTAAGATCATGTGAAGGCCTTTCGATGGGTTCCCCATCTAACAAAGGCACTTTGAAATATTGTTCTAATAATATAAAAGTACCTTATAATACCCACATTATTTTAAAAGACCCAATTAATTGGATATAATAAAATATTTGAGTAATTTATGGGATGGTCCCACACTTTTTGTAAATCATGTGTTCCCCTAGAATAACCAATATCTAGATCTTGAGAAACGCATGAAATCATATCCTACCACCGACTCCATCCTTGATTTATGTGGTATGTGCTGCATAAACTAGTGAATAATTGGGGTGTAAAGGCCTATAAATCACCCACCCAAAAATGTAATATGCATGTATTTTTTCTAAGAACCTCTCACCAGAACACTTAGGAATCAGATCATATTTATCAGAGTGGTTAATATCACAACTGAAAAATCTTCCCAATAGGTAAGATCTGGTGAACAACTGGAGATATAATGAAGCACCATAGGCACTTTATGTTATCACTAATAGATCACTTGAATTACTTATTAAGGGTCACTTGAAAAACATCCCATATATCTACAATATTACATGAGAATTAAAACATGTAAACATTAAACAAATATAAGGAATGTTTTATAAAAGGAAAGAAAAAAAGACTAAAAATATGGGAAACATAGGTGAAGAATATACACACTTATCCTCATGGACTTCATGTGAACCACCCCAAACACACAGCCACACCTGGAAATTTTACCCAGATCTCACCAAACTCTAGTTTTATACTATTTGGATCATGTGAAGTCCTATATACATGTCAGATAATGTTACATGGAACCCTAAAAAATGTATCCCAAGTCCCATCATGCCCTCTGGGGAAACCAATCCAGACCATGTGGTGCCCAGTATAAATGTCTCCTAAATCATGTATAATGATCAGTACATGTATGTTGAGTCTCATGACAGCACTAGGGTATGTAAACTAGCCCTAGCGATGTCCTCTGGTCATTCTATCAAGATCTTGTGATGTCCTCTGAACATGTTGTTAGCTTTCGTGACACCCTCTAGACATGTCACTTTGAATCTCACGATTCCCTCCAAGTGTGTCATCCATCTTTTATGATGCTCCCAAGAAAATTTAGATGGAGCGTATGATCCCCTCTTAGCATGCCAACTAAGATCTAATGTTCTCTTCTAGAACAAGTAGGTCCGGTCTTGTGATGTCTTCTGAGAAACTCATACCTGATCATGTGATGTCCTCTGGACAATTTATCCTTGGTCATGTGATAACCATCATACATTCCACCCATAGTATGTGATTTCCCTCATAAAAGTCAACTGGATCATGAGATTTTCTATTCTCATGTCAGCTATACATTCTCTGATGTGTTAAGAAGATATTCAGGGCATGTCCAGAAAATATTCAAGGTATGTCATGAAGGAAAGAAGGCCATATCAATTAGCCATCCCGGGATGTGCTAGCCTTATATGGACTTCATAAGGTAGACCTCAATGTGTAATCACTGGTCAACTAAACTATGATAACTTTGATTCCAACCATAACCAGGACGTGTAGGATAGCTCTTTGAGGCCAAAGATCTATATTAACCATCAAAAGGGTAGTCTTAGTAAATTGGTCCTTCTTGTATAAGTAATGAGTCTAATTATTTTATATCCATTGTTTCATATACCGAGCATAGCTCATGTGTTCTTAAGGAGTTCCAATGATCATATCATTCATATTGAGTAAACCTTACCATGTAACCATATATCATGGGTATAATATGTTATGTCTTCAATGTAACTGAAACCTCTATGTTTAAGCCCTGATAAATTATACTATGGTGACTCTGATTCTTGCTACAACAAGGGTACATAGAATGCCTTCATAAGGCCTAATATTAAATAATCATCCAATTCAGTGTAATTCCCCTCATGTCTCCAATATTTTAACTATCAAGTGCCAATTATTCCCATAGGCTAATAATTATACCTCATCCCAAAATAGACCAAGAAGACCCAATTGATCTATGATGACTTTGATTCCTTCTATACCCAATATACATAGGAATCCTTCTTAATGCCCAAGCTTTATATTACACATACTAAGGGATCTCTCAATACATAAGTCCTACATCCATGTTTAGTGAAACTAATTACTTATCATCCAGTGTTTCTCATATCCTGAATAGATCACATGGTCTTTAGGAGTTGAAATGGTTATATCATTTTCATAATTATTCTTCACTGTCTAGGGAAACCTCAATGTGTAATCCCCAAAAAGTGTCATGATATGATTACCTTCATATAAGTTCATCTATCATGGGAAATGTCCTACGGTCATGAATGAACTACTATAATTATGATTCCTTCCATAATCAGGATATGTAGGATGTCTCCTTGAGACTCAAACTTCAATACCGAATGCTTATGATCCCACACATATGTAATCTCTCCATGATGTGAAACTATATATGCTAAAACAAAATTTTTATGATTTGATTCCAAATATAAAAAGGATATGTAGGATACCTTATAATGGATCTATATCCTCTTGGAATATTAACCACCACTATGTATGGTAGAAAATTCTGAAGTTCCTTGTTTTTCAGCCTTAGGATATAAGCAGCTACTCATATCATGGAAACAGATGAAGAACCATAGATATATACAAATATATTTTCTAATTAAATACCCTTATTTCTCATATAAAATGGTTTAAACTGTGACCATTTTGGAAGGGTAACTGGCATTGTATCGGGATTAGGAAGATATTCACAAACATATCAAAATTTTATAAGTGTGTCTTGGAGTATGAAACAATTCCCCTAAAAAGGGTGTGATGATCTTGATCTCTCAAAATCTCTGCCAATGAATGTCCCTATGCTTCATTAGTTCTAAAACCCAAAATAACTAACTACCTTTATAATGTAGGTTCTTAAATAGTTATAGATGTGGGGAATTTTGGGAGTTTCAATTAAGAATGACAGTGGAGACCAGATGTTAATAATTATAAAAGAAATCAAACCCCCCATAGTCAACCATTAGGCCAAACTGGTCTCTCCTCATCTATTTCCTTTTCTATCAAAATATAAATTCTTACCTAGATGTGAACTTATTTAACCTTGGAATATCCTTCAAGACATAAAAATGATATAATTCCCAATTATTTTATAATAATTTTTTTCACTCAATGAGGGTACTCGATTATCTATTTTCCTTCGATACAAAAATAGTGAACCCAAAACGAATGTTTAAAATAATAGAATGATTACTTAATCATATTTCAGACCACTTTTCATTGTATAATTTAACCATAAAAAATTCCATGATCTTAACATGAAAACCTCAAATTTAAGGAAGGACAATATTCTAAATGGTAGGACACTTTTTTTCATACCATACACAAACAAGACTGATAAGCCTGACATTAATATTATTGTTTATCCTCTAGAACCAAGGTTCCCTTGAAATAAGTCAAAACCAAATTTTAAAATTTCATATTATTAGAATTTATGGATAAATAATAAAATAAAAACTGTGTAAACCATGCATAGCTAATTGACAATGCGTCATGCCTATGTTATTTCACTAATCGATGATCTTATTCCTTGTTTTCTAGATAACTGTTGATATTTCCCTCATAAATGGAACCCTAATCATATATAATAACATCATACATTGACCTTTATGTAAATTAATCTAGGGATGAAATACCTCCATGTTTTAAAATAATCTCACATGACCAAAAACATCAACACCAAATGGCAAACACGATGGTCTGGGAATACCATCGATGTGTTGAAATATAGACACTTTAATTTTCTCATGAGGGTATCCAAGTACTGAAATTGATGATTCAACATCATCCAAGGAAATATATAGCTAAGAAAGTGTCCCTTGTTATCCTAGCCAACCGCTTCGGGAGAATATCCCTGGAGCATGATAATAACCACCATTAGTATGTGATGAAGGTGGGCCAGAGTGTCAAATATATATTCCTTACAGTTTTGGGTCTGTTGAGGAGGGAACTTTTCAAAAAAAATCATCATCATTATCCCCCTGGTTCCTATCAGTCACCTGGTGAGGGTTCTACATGACCCAATTTCCCCTTTTATACCCATACATAGACAATCAGGAAGACACATCAGGGAGGAAGGATCTGGATAACTGTGAGTGTGCTAATATCCCCACTCTATCTGATGTTGTTTGTCTACATATGTTGGTAGTAACCAGCTATAAGTACCATATTTATGCTCCCTCAGGACAAGTCTGTGGGCATATTCCTGAACCAAGAATGGGGGAGGCGCATATCTCTGCCCTTGTGCATAAATCCCATTGACATATTCTGATGAAACAAGGAGGTTAGAAGTGGGATCAAATTCCTATTTAATTCAAACATATATTCCAATATATAGTGGAGATAGTAAATGTGCGGGAATATATCCCTATACACACTTTGATAAAATTGTATTACATCTTTGAAGCAGCTTAAGAACTCTGGTATTATATTATGACACTCGTACAGATATAAGGACAGAAACATACTCCAAACCCTACTTCTAGGGATTCTAAACACACTGATCATTATGAAAAATTGGTTTCTTTGGAGTAAGATCACATTCTTTCTCTATTCTATGAGGATTATTGGCATTAAAGAAAAATTCATCAGACTGGGATCATTTTCTCATTCTAACTAGGGATCACCAGGTGAGAGCATCACATGCCTCGATATATGGAAACGTACATGTTGAAAACAACTGAGAGCATGTTTAAAAGGCCCAATATTAGGCTCATATCACCATTATGTTTAGAGATCACCAGGTTATAGGGGAACATACCTCAGGTAAAGCTCATATTCTTATCTAAGAAGACTAGTTGCATACTCAAAAGGCACATGATTGGGGTAATATCCTCATTCTGGTCGGGGCTCACCAAGTGAGAATGGAACATACCTTGAGATAGGCTCATATTTCTATCAATGAATCTGCCTATCAAATTATAGATGATCATGGATTGTAGGAACATATTCTTACTTCTACTAATGAACTACTACACCAGCCTCCTTTTTTGGTAGTACTGAAGGAGGCTCAAATCCCTTCTCCCATTCCAAATGTCCATCGTCGTATACTTTTAGGGAATGCATATCCAGACCAATGTCATATTCTATTTCAATTAGGGACTCACCAAGTAAGAAAAATACATGCCTCAGGGAAAACTCATATCCCTACCACAAATCACCAACGTCATATTCCAAATGCTCAAGATCAGGCTCATATTAAAATTCTGACCAGGGATCACTAAGTGATAATGTAATATAACTTGTTACATGCTATATTCCAATCAGTATTGGGGAATCTCATTGGAATATTCTATTATCTTCTCATTAGTGGGATCATACTCCCACAACACTAGACTATTATAAACTAGTTCCAAAAACCATCAAATAGAAGGATCGTATCCCTACACAATTCCATAAGGCGCGTCAGCATATTTCTTCAATAATGAAAAATGAGGCTTATATACCTAATATAATTAATTTTAGTATCCTTTAGGTTGTTTGAGACACATTTTAAATGCACCATGTGTCCATAAACACTTCAACTAAAGTAGAAAATAATTATTACTATGATAGTCCAATTTTTGGTTGGGTGGATATGGGTTCTTAGGAGTCTACTCCTGACATCCTCCATGGAAAACCTCCCCATACTAATATCTCCCATATAAAATGAAATCATCCCCTTTACAAGAAAATTTCTTTTATATAGGTGTCTATGAAATATACTCCTACATATAGAGAGGTGCTCGAAACATTGGGGTCAACTCTATATAGTACTCCATCAACTACCAGCAACACTCTACTTTGCTTAGTAGGCCAACCAAAGAAGAATATTCTTTTTTATGACTGGATATAGGAATGTAATTATAATGAATAAGATTCCAAAATTTTTATATGGGTAAATTTTTTTAGAAACAACCAATCCACCAAGTTCTAGCCCCTCACCACAACAAACTATAAGGTCCCATATGAGATAAAAAAGGATTACATGCCTTATCTACACCAAAATATGTGGGATACTCACCAGTGACTGAAGTCTAGACATCTCCCCTATCTGAGAATCAACTTCAACACATCAATAAAATTTATTTTTAGTTGGATCTAGCCACCTCTTCCATGGCACGGAACCATGGAGTGGAATAAAACTAAAAATTCATACACAGTGTTTGTCTATGCACCATTAGAACTCTCCTCCGACTGGTTTATAAAGTATCAGAAGGCCTTTTTATTTGAGGATGAGATAAATATAGAGAATTTTACATCACAATGCCCCTATAACAATAGAACCCTTCAAATATGGAGTCTAGTAATATCATAGCCTCTAAAACAATTAGAGGACTGGGTAACACACAATCCATTTGGTCACTACAATAGGATTACCCTACATCAAAGGTTCCAATACATCATGAATGGATGGATGGGATATCCAATTGGTCTTCAAATTGGGCCCTTCAAAGAAATATAAATGTGTTTCAAAAATGAAATCTGATGTTCTGATCAACTCAACAACTTATCGGAAAAACAGAATCTCGTGATGTGCTACCATTGAATCCAACCACTATGTGAACCTAGCTACATTGCAATAAGAAGTATGTAGTAGCATATTTTATATCAATATTTCAAGAGAGAACCACGCTCTCTTGGATGAGGGAATATCTACCACTGCCTCTAGCCCTAAATTTTTCAATTCTAAAGAGGATTCAAGATATAATGGCAGAAACTAAAAAAACATCATCCCACTGTGTTGGGGGAATTTATATCTCAATCATCATCACCAAGATAATAATATTAAAAGTATGTCATGTGAAATAAATTGAATTTGTAGATAAAACCCATCCCAGTGGGATCGAGATATTTATTTCTCAATGTTAATCCTATGAATCATCAAATCCTTGAATGGAGTCACGGAATCATCAACAAAAACATCAACTAATACCAATTGTGGCACCCAATAACCCCCTAACTGTAGGTATGAGGTCATTTTCATCATTGCCATCATCATAGATATAATCACTCTTCTCCAAGATGGGATGAAAAATCAATGGTCATCTTCCCATATATTCCTCCCACTACATGAAAAACATATCTTATGTAAGACATGTTCAGTAAATAGGACCAGAAACTCCCTCAAGTTCACTCCTCGTAGGATAATGTGGAGTAAGTGTATGGATAAGGAAATCATACACCGTTGGGGTCATAAGTCAATGTTTTATAATATGGCTAAGTGTTCAAAAAATGAACCTAATTCAGGCAATTTGGAGTCTTCATGTTGCGTTTAAATTAAAGGAACAACCACAATTTCAAGATAACCATATATAAATTTCAGCACTATCATTGTGACATATATTATAGATCAAGACAAAAATTTAGAGGACCATATCCTAGAAAATCTACCCAAATAGAATTGTGATCTGGATGCACTAATCGAGGATGCACGCACCCAGAATGAAAGAAGGATCCAAAATTTGTCACCTCCAAATATTGATTCTCCGCCTATATGGAGGAACACTGCCAAATATAAAGGGATAGGTGTGGCCACATCCCAATCAACTCCCTAGATATTCGAAGTCCCTTCCATGTAGGAACAGTTTCCAAAATATGAGAAAGAGAATGAAACATTAAAAAAAATTCAAAGAGGAGATACTCAAGTAAAATATTCCCATTGGGTATCATCTTCATGCTGAGGAAAATATTCCTCATATTGTACATTTGGAAAAAGGTGACCCACTAGAAAGAGTGGAATCTGATTGTTAGACTTGATCTAAATCTAGTAAGTTTCCCTACATAAATGGAGAAGTGCAAAATGATCATGACTTCCCTCTAATGTGGTGACAACCTCTCACACCCTAGGGAGATCATCCAAGCTTAGAACTAATCAAGAATCAATATGATACAAATTTGGTCCCACCTTATTGACCCCCACCTGATCCTTATAGACGATAGGTGGATCAGACAACAGTAACCCTAGATATTCTTAACATCATCATGTCATGGCTACTCGAATGGAATCTATGGAAGGGAGATGAGAACCTGTGCATCCATAGAAAAAGCCATATCCCAAATGGGTGTATGAAACTTTCCCCCAATAAAATTTTGGAAATCCAGCGTTCTATGCCTTTAATGATGTAGAAGACCCTAAATAGTATCTCACACACTTAGTATCTTGATGTGGGTTGATGATGCACCCTTGAGATCAACATGAGAAAAAATTGATGAGATATTTTTTATAGACTCTGATTGGGCCTGCCTTTTTCAGGTACAACTGTCTACTAGTAGGATCCATTGTAGGAATGGATGACCTTATTAATCAATTCAAGTACCATTTTAGCCCCACACTGAGGAAAACAACAATCACAATCCTAATGAACTATAGAAAACAAGAATAATGAGAGGGTGTCTAACTCTATTTCTAGTTGGAATGTTTTAACCTATTCAGTTAGTATACCTATCTCATAAGAGAAATGCTAGAAATCAGTAATAAAAATAACTTAGATGGGTTGTAGACTCACCTTATAAAAATTATGTATCCATGTGGGTTACATAAGTTTTAAAAAATGGAATAATGGCTATAAGACTCTATTTAGTATACTTAATCCAAATCTCCACTCATGCCCTCATTATAAGGGAAAGTGTTAGGCAAAGAATAAGTTATAGTTATCACTCTCAAACTAGTAGTACTAACAATCCAAGCATTTATGTTGGTCTTGAACCACCTGGTACCTCCTATTGAGCATAAAAAACAATGAAATCATCCTTATAAAGAACCACAGAGAAATCAAAGTCATTCATGATTTGAGAATCATAATAATAAATCTAACTCCATTAGAAATTAATGATTCCCTGGTTATTTCCTTGAATCCATATACAATAACCTTCTCCAGATGCCACATACCAGGAATCCCAATGAGGTCAATCTTTCCAACTGCACTTACTAATTCCCTTAACATTGAATGTTAGGTCAAAATATATATGACTGGTTCATCTTCAATGATGTCCTTTAAGTAATGGTCAATTCTAGATAGGTGGTATTAGATAACTACTCAGATAAGGTGGCATGCATCACTATCACCAAGTTATAATAAGAAGAATATTTGTAGAAATTGTCAACAAGGTATGTATTGATGTACGAAAACTAAATGACTTGAAAAAAAAAAGTTGACTGGGCTTAGGCCACCCTAAGAGAATAGATGTGTAGACCAAAAATAGCTCTTTCACCTAAAGATTTAACATCAAAGGTTCCTCCGAATGTTGGGCAAAACCATCAGAATGAGGAGAAAACAGAAGAGGATGAGTCATTATCTTCTCCAACGTAATTTCTAACTCCTCAAGATTCCATCCTTGCAACATCTAAAGCATGTTCATCGCCCCACCAAAAGGAAACCTCATCGGATGAAGATATCATATTTGGTTTCTTCAATGTGATAAACATGTAATATCTCTTCTATAATTATGAATATCTCTTCGAGTATGAGTTCTCTACAAAAAACTAGGGAACAACAGGCTGCAGGTGTAGGAACTGGGGATATAGAGGATAGAATGGGTGTGGTCAGTCACAATATATTGGTCAGGTCCCTATATAGGGCATATAAGTAGTTGATACCCATGGGAATGTCCTCCAGATGACCCAAAATATATATGGAGGTGTCCATAACCCTATAGTAGCCACCCATGCCCAGTTGTCTTACATTTCCACCTAGCAGGGGTGTGATTGTCTGGTTATCCCAAACAACGTGCCTGGTCAGTGCAACCTGCACTACTAGCATTAGAGTCTCCCTTGATCTATGCACAATCACTAAGCCCATCCACCTCAAATGCATCAACTCAAATACCATATATAAATGAGCATCCCCACCTTGGAAAGAAAAAATATATGACACAAAAGTAAGGAATCATAAAATAGATGCAGGATTTTCTCGCCAAACTCTCAATCATGGATGCTCTATATCTTTTAAAATAACTTAGGGAGGTACTCGTTAAATACTTATAGATCCTTCATAAGTTTGACATAGAGGCCTTTGCAGCCAAGATTTATTTAGTGGATACCATGCCATTAGAATTCCATTTCTCCATCTTGTTCACTAACAACGATTGGGAAGAGTTTATCCAAGCATATATCATGGATCTATATGTTTTGGGTTGACTCAATAATGTCTTCATATGAAAGGCTCTAATTGATAATGGTTCTGGGATGAATCTCATTCCAGTTTGAGCCCTTTGATATTTCAAATATAGATATTATGATATATCTCCCACAAAGTTGGCCATTAAAGGTTATAATAATCGTGAGAAAATAACTCTTGAGAAGATCAAGGTCAAATCTCATTTTTGTGATGTCACATCAGACATTGAGTTTATGGTTATCTAGTATGACAGTACATACAATGTCCTACTCAAAGCCCCATGCTCCACAACCACATAGTAGTACCTTCAACATTTCAATAGTTTCTGATATACCCCAATGATGGGAAGTACTTCATACAATATAGTTATAGTTTCCCCTTACATACTTTTGAATTGATATATTTTGAAGCATGATTTTATAAAAAGTACGGAAAGAAACCAATGGTGGATGATGATAACAGCTTTCATCCCCCAACTTCTTGGGGAAAGCCCTGAAAAATCCCTAGAGTATACTCTCGAGAAACTATGTGCTCTCCATAAATCTTGTTGAGGTGACAAAACTTGTCCCAGAGGCCAAATCCTCTTCTACCCCTAGTGATAGTGTAAAAGAAAACCATCTCTGGAATCTCCCTATAATGACTCAGGTAGTATGGGAAGATAATGTCTTTTCTCATGGCCTCTATCACTGTGATATTGATAGATAATCCCCCATATTTATGCCTATATCTAAGAATTACCATGTATACTCGTAGGTGGAATAATAAAAGGATGACCTCAATAACTCCCCTCCTACATTCAAGGAAGGAATATCCACCACCATAGATGAGCTCAGATAGGTGATTCTAGGAAGAGAAGAATACTCGAGACCTAAATTGAATAGTTCTGATAGGCCCCTTGAAGAGAAAGAGATCTATATTTCATTTATAAAGCAATACTGATATGTGTTCTCTTAGAACTATACAAAAATTTCTGGACACAATCCAGATGTTGTTACACACCATATCATCTTACCTGATGATCATTATAGCTTCAAGAAAGAATCCCAGAGGATTAACCCCTATCATTCATCCAATGTAGTGATGGAGTTTGACAAATTGATCAAATCCATATTTTTTCACTAATTGAAATCCCCAATATGGGTCTCTAGTATTTTCCCTTTCAAGAAAAATAAAGGGATGATTAGGGTTTTCATCTATTTTAGATGTGTTAATCAACATTTTCAATGGATTATTTCCCATTACTGATCATAGAACTCTTGATCAAAGAAAATACTGCCTTCTAAGACCTTCACTTCATGGATGGGTATCTAGGGTACAATCAAATAAATATGGCCCCTAAATATTAATAATTCACTACCTTCATAACAGCCCAAGGAATCATTTTATATCAGTTCATTCCCTTTGGATGAAATAATGTTGGCACCACTTAACCACACACTATGGATCATATTATTAAATCGGTCTTGGGAGGAATATTTGAATGTTATGTCAATGACTTGGTGGTCAAATGGTGAAAGAAATGTGATCCTTTCATGAATATCTAAATATTCATTAACGTGATGCGACATCATATCCTAAAGATGAATCCACTAAAACATGCCTTTAGGGTAACATTGGGGAAGTTCCTTGTATTTGTGGTGTTCCACCATGACATTGATTTTGACCTAGAAAATTCAAGTTCTATTTTAGCAATGTAACCCCATATAAATATCAAATAATTGAGGGGAATCCAAGGTAACCTCACCTACATTAAGTGTTTCATAGTTATCTTGGATAGAAAAGACATCCCTATCACCAGGATATTGAATACGGGAATCACCTATCAATGGGATGATGACTGCCAAAAATCCTTCAAGGGTCTCAAATAGTACTTGAGACACCCACCTATTCGGATTCCTCTAATATAAGGGGTATACTCATCTTATATGTGTATTCCATGGAATGATCACTAGGTTCTCTCCTTGTATATAAAAATTGATATGAAGAGTGAGAGTATAATTTATTACCTAATCAAAACAATGCTAGGTACTGATACCCAATACTCAAATGTCGAGAAGAACTACCTAACACTCATCTTTGAATTACAGAAGATGAGGTATTACATGAATCATCTTGAATTCTATATGGTCTCACATATTGATCCTCTCAAGTTCATCATTTTCATCCTATGTTTAATGGGAACTTGGACCAATATGTTTTCATTATACAACAATTTGACATCCTATTTGTGTCATAGATGGCAATGAATGGGAAAGTCCTGGCTGATTTTCTCATGGTAAATCCCTCCCTACAAAATAAACCAGTGGACACTGAGCTCTTATATGAGGGGTTATTCTATGCCAATGACACTCCTCGGGCATATGATATGTATTTTCATTGTCCATCATGAAGTCCATTTTGGAAAATGATGGAAATCCCAAAGCTTAATCGGGTTTTCATAGGGATTTTTTTTCTCTCCATACAAATAATTTTTCCCTAATGTTTCTCAATATCTTTATAGATGCGTGAATAATGAGCCCAAATGACAAGCCCTCATCACAATATTGTGACTAGCCCTATAGCTGCAGATATCCAACCTAAATATAAAATGGGATTTGAATCTAGTGATAAAGAAGATGAATGTAGAATATTCCATCAAAAAAATAATAATTGGACCCTCTCACTAGATATGTCATGGGATTGATAAAAGATTTCTATTTTGATCCCACATTTCATCGTGTTACCTGATCACTAAATGCTTGCATCGACTCAATAGCTAATTCAACCATAGTATTCACTGAAATTGATCAGTAGGATGCAATATTGCATAGTATGCATCGAAGAATGGTGTCATCAATCATCGTATGTGATATGGAATAAATCAATTAGTTAAACAACTCCATAGAGAATGATGAACTTGATATCACCCTTGGATGTATGGATCCCATAATTTTTTATCACTAAAAAGTATATTTGCCTAAAGAGCATGCCGTAAGGGAACATATTTGACACTATGAAGTGAAATTTAACTTGAAATGTGATCCAAATGAGTAGAGGTCCCTCTAAGAGCAAGGTTTTGATGGAATACTCCTGAGATGCAGTGTATAAAGAGATATTCATGACATCAAGGAAGAATTAAATATAGGCTCATGCAGTTCTCATCAGTCTGGGACTAGGATCTCCCAAAAAATCTATAGGCCATGTTACTACTAAAACCCCATGATACAGGACTTTGTAAAATTCACCATAAAATCTCATGCATTCTAGATCCCTAAAATCTTCATCCAGTATCCCCTATTATTTCTAAAAATAGATAAACATTCATGATCATTTATTGTTTGCTAAATTGATGTTGTAGGGTCGTATCCCATACATACATCTAAATAGTTCAAATATATCCTTATTGCTACTGATTTATTTTCCAAATGGGATGAGGAAATATCCCTCATGGATGTTCAGAAAAATAATCTCATTAACTTCATAAATCTTCATATCATCATCATCATTAGAGTCTGTCACACAATACTGACAAACAATGGAACCAGCTTCTTTTCTATAGAGATGATGAAACTGCAATATCAATTCCAATCACTCATCTAACTATCATGCAGTGGAAAATTGATAGATATAGGCCATCAATAAGACTATATCAAATATACTCTAGAAGATAGGGAACAAGGATAAAAATACCTAGTTGAACAATCCCCTCCATGCTATATGTGCCTACCATACCACTATACATACCATTATACAATAAATTCCATACTCATTAGTGTATAGGGATGAGGATTTATTACCCATATAAGTTCTACTTCCTTCACTCTGAATATCCATTTGTGGACAACTCTCAGATGAAAATCAATTGCATAAGAAGTAGGATGAATTAGAGTAGCTCTATGAAAATAGGTTTGATATATTACGCAACTTTAAAGTCCATCAGAATCAGTTCGCATGATCCTTAAATAAAAAGTTTCACTTTCGTTTACTCCACCAAGGAAAACTATTGTTGGGTCTCAGGACCCCAATGATAATAGGTAATAAGCTTCTGAAGTTGGAACCCAAATGGGAAGGGCCTTACATCCAACATAATTTTTTTCACAAAAGAGCTTACTCATTGGATAAAATGGATGGGGAACATGTCACCCCCACCAAGGAGAGTTTTCTCAAGAAATAATTTCCAAATCTATCATCCAGAACCCCTCATCATTATTGCATGAAGTTAAAATATAAAAGATTGTACTTGTAGAAAAATGTTAAACAAAACAACTTCTCTTTTCCTGACCACATGATGTTAAATTGTATGGATCTCATCATAACCATATGAAATTAAACTACATGGAAGATTTCCTCATTGTATGACATTGAACTGCATGGTAATTTTTGTGCCACTGATAATTCATCACAGACGAGATAAATTTGTGTAAAATAGGTATTAAATACCCCCACTCCCATGTGAGATTCAACTCTACATAGGGATTCTCTCCTTAAAAGAACTACATTTGTCTTGATTCATGCCATCATAGCATACATAGTGATACCCACACCTCGTTTTTTGGTCCTAGACATAGTGTTTTCTCCCTTTCAGGTCATGGGACCCACATCCTTACCATAAGATATTAAATTTCCCAACTTATGTATTTACCAAATTATGTTAAACTACACGGTTTTCTAGAACTAAATATGGATTTATTATCATTTCAATGAGATATGTAGGGATTCCTCGAATCTATATCTTGGTCCAGCCACAACATGATACAAAATTCCACATTCCTATCCTTAATTTTTTCTACATGGTGAGAGGAACTTTTTCCATTCCTTATTACTTATGCCAAGCATAACTCACATGAGGTTTGGAATCTCAGTAAGGGATTCCCTACATAAAAAAAGAATAATAGCTCATTAATGGTTCATCATGGTCCCAAATAGAAGATAAAAAAAGAGAATACCATGAATCCTCATTGCAAGATGTTAAACTACCAGGTTGATGTCCATTCCAATACATAAAATTTCCAAATCCGTTGGACCTCGCTCAAGAGGAGTACTATCATTGGTGATTGGTCTCCTAACAAACATCCATTAAAGAAAAATATGTTACTTGATTCCTAAAAATCATAGGATATAGAGCAATTCTCAAATATCCAACCCCATCTAATGTCACAAAAAGGATTAAAATTTACCCCATCCTACGTATAGGTCAGACTTGCACTTGAATATACTTCTTCAAAAACTACGTGTAACTTGGTTTTTATTACCATAGAATATATTGTGACACCTAGACCATCATCCTTGTGTTCATCCATAATACTCATTTCCATGTCAGAGGCATACATCCTTTACACATGACATTAAACTACATGGTTCCTCATGAACTACATGTGGCTTGATTCCTATCATCAGAGGATATGTAGTGATGCCTAGATCTCTAGTCCCAAGTTCATCTATAATAATCATAATAAATAATTCCTACCTACGCTTATGATCCATACCTATCTAGAGTGTTTCTTATTCATGAACTATGTATGAATTGATTCATTTCATCATAAGGTACATTGCGATACCAGGATCTCTAATCATAGGCCCATCTACCACAACCGATAAAAATGAACCCCAACTGCATAGGGGTTGATTAATATAGGACAATTTTTCCTACATATGAGTCAAATCTATGTACAAAATACTTCCACATATAATATAGCTTCCACAAATGTTCATATTAGTAACCAAATACATACTAGATGATATTAAACTAAAAGTAAAAAACTATTTCTTTATTGTATAATGATTAACTGCATGGCTAATTTCCATACAGCACAATGAAAAAATTCATGAGAAATACCCTTACTACATGAGAATTAACTACATCGAAAACATCCTTACTGTATGATGTTAAAATTCATATAATAAATTATATCCATATTAAATGATGTAAAATTTTGTAGATCTTATTCCATTATCATCCCTTATCAAGTTACTATAATAGACTTACCTCGATCAGCCAGAGTATGGGGTGATTCTTCCTTCTTTTAAGAGCCTCAATTTCATAAATAACAATTCATGAAATGAGTTCCACATATCACCATAACTATTATATGGTTCTTTTAAAAGATACATGGATTCAATGGAACATTTTTGTTTACTATTTATGTTTTCTTGTGACTCCTAAATATGAAACTATGTTTTTCATCCAAATGATTAACTCTATATAAAATGATTTCTAATCCTTGTGTGCCCTGACATCACTGTGGTAGAACTCAGCACATCGGTATGTTCTAATCCATTCCTGTTATGATTGTTCCATATCATTAATCCTGACATGAGAATCATAATCCATGATTTAAAACATTTTCATCTCCCTCTCTTAATGATGTTGGGACACTCTTGACCTTGGGTATCATAATTAAGATCTTGTGTAACATTCCCCTCAAATTAAGTCCAACTGAATCATGACCTTAAACTTCCTACACTTATCCAAACTATATGACCTTAAACTCTATCCTATAATGGTCCAAATAACATGACATTAAATTGCAAGAGAAAGATACAAAAAACATGTCTTGTTGAAAACCCACGAAGGGAGGCATGAGAAAAATTCAAGTCCTCTCTCGCTAAACTCTTCATCTTCTGATTTTAGTAAAACATTAGTGTACAATTAAATACAAAATAATGCTCATAGGTCCTACTCTGTAGCACTTGTGAAAGCCAAAAAATTCTTACTGGATCCCCAGGTTCAGGAAAAATTTATAGAATTGATTTTTATCTTATTATAACTATGAGAACATGTTCTCAAGGCAGTGACACAACCATTTGGGTTCTCAAACCCTTCTTTATTATTACAATTTTCATAAATCACAATTCATGATTTGATTCCCCCATATCACAAAAATCATCCATGTCTTCTAAAAAGGATAACAAACAATAGGGGACCCTTTGTTTAAATATGAATTTATGTATATAGATTTGGATTATGAACCAATTTCCATCGACAAAATGTGTCAATATGAAAAAAAAAAGTTATGATCCTTATGAACACTGAAGTCACGATGGATGAACACATCACCTTGGTGTCTTCTAGTCCATTCCTGGTATGATTGACCCATACCATCCTCATGACCGGATCACAATAAACCATGATTTAAAATCATTATAACCAAACTATTCAAGCATATTCGATAAACTTATTGTTATGTCACCATGTTTTGTACCCTTTCTCAGTTTAGTAATGTCAAAGTCCATCCTTGAACCTTTGATGGTCCATAGATCAAGATTTGAAACCAGAGGCTTTAGGTCTAGAGCATCCTAATTAAGAGTTGAACTACCCTACGTTTCGAGAACCCTTCTAGGATAGATTTCCTCCCATACCCAACCTTATCATCTAGAGGTTTGAGTCTTCATGAATCTTTCATGTCCCTCGTAAGGGATTTGAAATAATAACTAGTGGAATCTCCTATTTCAAAGAAAGGATTTTCAATCCTTATAACCCCTAGAAACACCATAGTGGAACTTGAAACCATAGGGTGTTATTGGTTATCACAGGAATGCCTTTTTCATTGCATATTCACTTACTCAAGATTTTGGGTTATGACTTATATCACCCATATTCTAACTACCCAGGTGAACCTAGCATCCATTGTATTTAATCATTGGCCGATATTTTCCCCATAAATCTTCCATGTGCATTGTAAAAGATTGGAG
Organism: Viscum album; assembly: GCA_963277665.1. Lineage (NCBI taxonomy): Eukaryota > Viridiplantae > Streptophyta > Magnoliopsida > Santalales > Viscaceae > Viscum > Viscum album. The sequence continues at coordinate 49,911,411 of OY728148.1, forward strand.
ACACCTCTGTTTAAAAATCTTACTACTGAATAAGGTCTTTGACCCACTGACCAGAGTCATCACCTATTTGCTAGAAAGGAGTTATAATCCTAGTGATCCTCTGAAACACCACAGTATAACTCAACACCCTTGGTCATTCCTGGCATGTCATCACCATATTCCATTATCATTGATTAAGTCCAAGTAGTAATATTTTAAACTCCATGGAATCTAAGAATCTAAGCTAAAATACCCTAAAATAAAGTGATAGAAGGTCTTCCATAATAGTCAATAAACTATAGCGATTTAAGGTCAAAGAAAAAATACCCTAAACTACACCAATATAAATCCTATTCTAAAATACCATAAACTACAAGGATAGAAGGTATAAGCTAAAAGACCCTAAACTACAGTGATATAAGGTCTGAGCTAAAAGCCCCTAAACTACAGTGATATATTTTCTGATCTAAATGACCCCAAACTATAGTGATAAAAGGTCCGATAAAAAACATCATAAACTACATCAATATATGGTCTGAGCTAAAATTTCCTTAACTACAGTGATAAAATGTCTGAACTAAATTCCCCAAAACTCTATAACAGAAACCGTTTAGTCTGAAATAATGGAATCTCTTGTATCTCCCACTATATGGCCTTAGAGAAAATGAATATATGCTCTCTATGCCTCTCATCTTCAGAAAAAGATAGAAAAACTCTCCCACCTGGACATAAATTCTACCCAAATTATCCTTCTATGAATCAGTTGATCTCAAGATAGATGGATCAGATATATCAATAAACAATATCATGTCTATGGGAATTCATTATCACTTCTTGACAAGAATTTTAATGACCCAAACATTCATGAATAAAATTATATTACTTCTTTTAAATGTCTTATAAACATAGAAAACACTTGATATTTTATTTATTTTATCCAATTAGGTTTAAATGACTGATATGTATCATTACCAGTGATAATATAGCTTTTTAACAGTGATCACATGACTAGTATAAATTTAAGGTTTTTAAAAAGAATTTTTTCAACAAAGGCAAAGGGGAGGACGACCTCATCCAATAGAATTGAGTTGAATAAAGCTCATTTTTCATAGATAAGAAAGGAGGTATAATCACAGTGTTTTACTCTTTACCAAGCCCAATTTGAGCTTCAATACATTAATCTTGAAAGGAATCGCCTATAGAATAAGTGGATGTTAATAGAGATTACCACCTGAGCGATGTTATCAGATTCACCCTAAGAGTCTATCACCATCGCACACCTTACCCTTAGGTCTTATGCAGGTGTTATAAGGGGTTATATAATAAGGTATTAGTTAATTTTTTTTAATAAATTTTATAAATAAAATTATTCTTCCATCAATTCATTTATGAGAATAGTTTTCATAAAAAAATATTGTATTAGATAAATTTACATTTTGGGTAAAATGGTCCTTTTAAAAAATATGGAAATTTATATATTAAACTAAGTTTTTATTAATAATGGTTTTATGATAGTGTAATAAAAAAACTTATATTAATTATAAATAATGATTATATTTTTTTCACTCTATAAAATATTAACTATTCAGTTTGATAAGAATTATATTTTTAGATGATAAAACAAAAATTGTAATTTTAATTAAAGAATTTATTTTGATGAATTAATTAATTTTCGAAATAATTAATATTTTAATAAAATATTATTAAAAAGTTACATTTATGAATAATAAATTATTATATAATTTTTATGAAGTCAAATGTAATTTTTATTTAGGTTAAAAACTGTTTTTTTTTTCAAAACACATCAATTTTCATTAAATGCTGGTTTTTATTTTAAAAGTAAAAATTCACATATTTAAAAAATTATTTAGATAAAATAGATATTATTTTTGGAATCAGAACATTGAAATTATCCAATGGTGAATTTTTCATAATTTTTTGAAATAGCTGAAATGTTGGGTAAAAATTAAATACCGAATAAATATATAATGTGTTCTATGACATCATAATGAACCAATAGTGATGTAATAAAATACTATAAAAGTGATATTCAGAAAATGTATGTTTTACCATTAAAATAATGTGATTTTATATTTTTTTGAGTTATTTTTCAATGACTTAGTTGACCCTCCAAGACTTATAATTTATTTTAAAATTTTAAAATGATTTCCTTAAGAGTGTGACTCACCTCCACATAAGAAATCCTAATATTTTAATATGTTTGGCCATTCTCTTTAAAAGATATTATATAATAGTATCGTTTTTTACAAACCATGGTATGATTTTTGTTTTTGAATTGTTTAATGTGTAGTGTATAAAACCTAAATAATAATGAATTCTCTTGTTTTCCCTAAGTAAACCCACCCAACCTCCCAATCCTCTTCACTAAAACAATTTGGAGATCGACCAACATCTTCACCATACTCTCTATAGTCCTCAAAATTCTCCCCCAAGATCCCAACAAGTTTCTCTTAATCCTCTCTCAAGCCTTTGGGATCACACTTCCAAGTAAGTGATCCTCACTTTCCTCTCCTCCTTTCAAATTCAAGCATCTTATTAGAAAGTATTTCTTGTAATTTTGAATTTTTATAATGTGATTATTTTATATTAATTCTATTACTATTTATTTGATGTTATTTTAATGAGGTATTATTTATCCTCCCTCATTTTTACCCTTACCTAAGTTGTTACATTGCAAAAATTTCAAAAAGGATTTCACTCTTCTCATTTCCATTCAAACTACTCTTTTACGTTATGATTCTTAAGTTCCATATTTATATGTTGGGTTATAATGTTCCATGACCCTCATATTGTAAATTTTATGCTTATATGATTATATATTAATTTCATTCTCATCAATCCCCCATATTATCCTTTAATCACACTCATTACTATGAAAACATTGTGTAAGAGATCTTTCACCCTCCTCTTTTATCAAGCATTCTTTGCATGTTATGTATTTTAATATCTTTTATTCATATGTTGGGATATGTCATTAAATATCATACTTACATACCATTTTATTAATTAATTATGAGATCCCATTTCACTCTCATTTATTCATCTTATGAACCCTTATGTGCACCCATTAACATGCTGAATTTTCTTAAGGGATTTCTTCCTTTCTCATTTTTATCCAAGTTTCTTTATATTGATATACACTCTTATTTTCAATTAAAAATGTTGGGGTATAATTTATCACATCCCCCATACTTCTGTCCTTTTTTTAATGGTGATATACCTCTTTATCTCTCATTAATTCCACCCACACACACCCGTTACCATGCTGAAATTTTGTAAGACTTATTCTATTTCTCCTATTTCATCAAGTTTCGTAATTATGTTACACCTTCTATTTCCAAATTCCATGTATTGGATATATATCTATATGACCTCCTTACTGTCCATTTCATGTACATATTATTAGACACCCCTTTCTCTCTCATCTACATTTTTTATGAATTTTTATGTCACATCGTTTTGCTGCCGAAATTGAACGACGAATTTCCAAGGCAAACCAATTGTGTAGTGAATACCATACCCATTTCTCTATCAATGGTAATAACATTTATGCACATATAAATATTTAAGGGTAATTAAATGTGTGTTTTCATAATTCGTTTATCATGTAATAAATGATGATGTTGAATGATTCCATGTTATATGATCCATGAGGCACACTTATGCATGAAATGAACTATTTATGAAGGGTGTGCCCTGATATCACTCTAATTCATTGGGTAATATTTACTATCATGATATGCCACGTGGAATGTGGGTTTACTCATCGTAATCCATGTTAAATTATGGTTTAATCATTCTAATTCATGTTCAATGAGGGTTTACACATGGTAATCCATGTGCAATGAGGGTTCACTCATGCTAATTCATGTGCAATGAGGTTTTACTCATGAAAATCCATATTCAATGAGCATTGTCTCATGATAATATCATGTTGTATAACATTTCTATATTTCCTTGTTATGATAATCATTATTTATCATGCCTTTATGTTTATATTTCTCTTTTGATCCATTGATATTCCTATTTCCTAACATGTATTGTATTCTTCATGTTATGCCTTGTTTACTCTCTTACTAGGCTATATACCTCACCCTTTTCTTATGTATGTGCTTTGGTTATCCCATGAAATGATAATTATGAAGTTCTGTTGCGGTCATGTAAAATAATTTTTCAATAATGATGTTGTATTTTATGCCTTATGTTTCCATGCAATGTTCCTAATTTCCCAATACACTAGACCTATCGATCCTCAGAGTTGACTTAAGTGAAAGTTTATCTAATAAATCATGGTTAAATATGTAATAAATTGAAGGGTTTTTTTATTTGGTTTCAAAGGATGGGTTTAGTTATTTTTGGTATTAGGATTAGAAAACTCTAGTGAAAAACATATGTATAAGACTAAGTATAATAAAAAAATCCATAAATTTTGGTGAGTATGTAGTAAGTGTTTTATCAAGAAAATACAACCCTATCTAGATATGGATAAGTATAGGTTTTTTTCTGGCATAGATGTTTCTAGGGGTAAAACCCAAAAACACCACTTTAAGATAGACTTTAATGGTAATTGATGCACAATAATAGGCCTTGTTGCACTCTTAGTTTGACACTCTCGGGGGATATGATTTTGTAAATTCATAATCTTAGTACGATGCATTATTAAGGGAAAAATTTGACTCTAAGAATATTAGTAGGAAATAGATCATGGATGACTTAGATTGGATCCTATAAATTCAAAATTTAATTAAATCAATGTAATTTATAAGTTGTCCCTTTTTCATTGGATTTCCCTTTATGTGTTAAAATGTTTAAGAAACTCATCCCTAATTTTCCTTTTATTATAGACAATGGTCAATAATATGAGGAATGTGGCTGAAAAGTGATGCAAAGGGAAACAAAATGAATGTACCAATGGGATTCCAAATCAAATGGTAGCTCAATTAGGACATATTGTGATTATGCGAAACCAATTTTCAAAAATCACATTTAACAATTCGCACATTTCTGAATGCCCAAGGAAATCAGGGAATTGGAAGATGAAATCTCAGTAAATTCCATCCACTAAATTTCAAAATTGGAAGAAGAACCAATTTACTCCATGCAACAAGTGTAGAAAGAGGCACCAAGGTAAATTTCACAAAGGGACTAGGAGATGTTTTAAGTGTGAAAATGAAGGGAACAAAGCATCAAATTTCCATGAAATAATGGATAATGTGATTGATGGAAACAAAGTTCCATATAACGAATCACACATAGTTATATGATATAAATGTGTAGAAGTTGGGCATTACCCAATATTGTGATCTATTACAAAGGATGAGAAGCATGATGAGCATAAAAAATCTCCATGATAAAGGGATCACAGGACGTCCTATACTAAGATGGCTAATGATGAATGAATCACATTTAACCAGTGCTTCAAAGTACTGTATGTCATAATATATTTAAATTCATGTTCTATTAGTATATCTTTTATGTTTTCTAAGCACATTGATTCCCCACCAGAAATGATATTAAATCTTTAGGTAAAACTTTTTTAAGTGTTATATCACATGTTGATGTTAGTGGGGAATGTTCTTCGTGAAAATATTATAAGTCTCTCATTGATTGAATTTGAGGAAAAATGAAAAATCATTTCCTACATCTCAAGAAAGTTAAATGTTCATGAGAAAAACTATCCCACACATGATCTAGAGTGGGATGTAGTGTGCTTTGCATTAAAAATCAGAAATAGTGACCTCTTTTGGGAAAGTTTTGAAACATATATGAATAACAAAACCCTCAAGTGTATATTCACATAGAAAGAGTCGAATATATGCCAATGAAGATGGTTAGAGAAGATTAAAGACTATAAATGCTCAATTCATTACCACCCTGAAAAGGAAAACACATTGGAAGATGCTCTAAGTAGAAAGGACCCAATGATTATATCAATTATGATAATTGAAAAGTATCCAATATTCTTATATTTGATGAAGATGGATATGGGAATCATAAATAATGGAACATCATTAATCCTTTCCCAAATGATTTCTCAACTATCTCCCTTGTAAAGTTTAATGGATGCTAAAAAGGATGATGAGGGAATTTAGAATAAAGTGGAAACTATAAGAAAAGGGAAATCCTTGGATTTCAATGTTAATTATGATGGAATTGTGATATTTGGGTTAAGAAAATGTGTTCCATAAAATATAGAGTAAAAGAAATAACTTTTGGATGATGCACATAGTTCGAATTTTTTCATTCACCCAGGAAACACAAAGATGTATCAAGATCTTTTAGAGCATTATTTATGGGATAACATGAAGAATTATATCACTAAGTATACATCAAAATGCTTGGTATGTATGAAAGTGATGTCTGAGATGTAGAAGTCTAAAGGGATGATGCAACCATTACCCATACCAACATGGAAATAGGATAACATCACCATGGACTTTGTCACTTAACATCCAATGACATCAAAAGGAAACAATATTGTGGGGGTTATTATGTATCATCTTACAACGGTTTCACACATCATTGCAATTCGAGTGGATTTCTCATTGGATTAACTGGAACGTATATACATCAGAGAAGTGGTAACATTATATGGAGTACCACTATCGATTTTATCTGATCGAGATCTAAGATTCACCTCTGTGTTCTGGAAGAGTCTCTAACACGCTCTAACTACGGATCTAAACTTCAGTATGTCTTATCATCCTCAAACTGATGGAAAATCTGAGAAAACTATCCAAACACTTCAGGACATGTTAATATCTTTCTCAATGGACATCAAAGGAGTATGGGATCATCTCCTTTCTCTAGTTAGGTTCTCTTACAACAAGAGTTTCCACTCTAGCATCCAAATGTCTTTTTATGAATCCCTTTAAGGGAAGAGTTTTAGAATAATGAATGTTGGGATGAAGTTGGAAAGAAAACATACCTAGGTCCATAAATGGATAAAGAAATGGTGGAGAAGGTTAAGACCAATCAGAAACACATCAAAGCTACACAAAGTAGACAAAAGAGTTATGCTGACAATCATTGATGTGACCTAGAGTTTGGTGTTGGAGACATGGTATTCCTCTGCATATCTCCATAGAATAGAGTTTTGAGATTTTGGAAAAAAGGGAATTCTTTTTCCAAGTTACACCATTCATTTTGATATCCTTGATCGAATTGGAGTGGTGGCATGTCTACTAGGACTCCCACCAAACCAGTCTCAAGTACATGATGTATTCCATGTATCACTCTTGAGGAAGTACATAACTGACCCCTTGCATGTACTCAATAGATATTGGGTACCATTATATAATGGCCTCTCCTATAAATATAATCTAGTGAAGACCTAATATCATAGGGAAAAAGTTCTATGAAATAATACAATTCCCCACATCAATGTTTTGTGTTGAAACCAAAAGTTTGGAGAAGAAACATGGGAACCGGAGGAAGTGATGAGGCAGAGTTACCCTCATCTATTTTAGTGTGGGAGAAGGAGATTTCAAAAGAATATTTCTTGTGGGGGAATCTTGTAATGACCTGAACATTTATGAATAAAATTACCTTTCTTCTTTAAAATGACTTATCGATATATAAAACACATTGAATTTTATTTATTTTATCCAATTGTGTTTAAATGACCGATAAGTATCCATACCATTGATAATATATCCATTGAATAGTGATAACATCACTAGTATAAATTTAGGTTTTAAAAATAATTTTTTTGACACAACCAAATGAGACGATGGCCTCATCGAGTAGACTCGAGTCATATGGAGTTTATTTCATGAAGCTCAGAAAGGAGGTACCATCATTGTGCATCGTGTTGAAATAGTGGGTTCCCTAGACCCAACTATGTAGTACTTTTGATTTCTATATCATGTGCACAGTTAGATATGCATGATGATATCTTACCATTATAGTGCAGACTTTTCTGCATCCATAATATTAATGTTAATTTCCAAAGGTTATTTGTCGTGTCAAGAAGTTGTAGAAGATCCCATGCTATAATGAGAACCTCGAGATACAATGACATTGATCTTAAATATATGTTCTATAGTCTAGATACAACTTACTGACAGGAAAAAGTAGATGTTTAACTATCAGGTGCTGGGGGCTCATAAGCTTTGAGACTTCTTCTCATGAAGTTAGCACTTGGTGATCTCTAGTAGTGAGATCATGAGGACAGACCCGCCAATAGGGACACCACATTTTTTGGGTGTCATTGGTAGTTCCTATCTATGAACATGTTTATTGGTCTCCTGAATTGAGACCATTACCATTGTATATCATTTAATTACGTACATTAATGCATGGTGAAAATCATGGCAGTAATGTCATGGTGAGGTAGTTTGTGTTGGGTGTGTCGTTGGTGGTATGACAATGGTTGAATGGTCAAGAATTAATTTGTCGCTTAAAAGTTCAGGAAGTTGTATATCTCAGGCCAGGTTGATCATGATGATGCCGCCTTCATAAGTCTTTGGCCAAAGTAGTAGGAAGGCATATCTCTAGATAGATCAACAAATAATAAAGAAAGATAAGTATGATGACAAAAGAGTGCATCCTTCTTTATGAGATATTTAATGAAAAAGAGACTATAGTACATAGTCAGTGTTTATAGGATGGTATTCGTTGCAATGACTATCCTTATCTCTTTAGGGGCCATGATGGGTTGCTAGACCCTACTCTTGGTCTGTGAATTTTATTCACTACTATTAAGATAAGGGCCAAGAGGGCCACACACAATAGCATATTTTTGAATCTGCCCTATTTAGTTGAATATGTATATGGACATAATGGACCCCGCCATGGGGTCCGAGCATTGTCCAAGTTGTCCATCACCAAAATAATTAAATAAATTCATTAATATTCAAGTTACGAATATTTGGGATTGAATTTATTTATTGTATTTATGAGTTTAGTAAATACAAGAAAAATATTAATCGAATGAATATTATTTAATATTCAAGGTACATTTAATATTAATAGGGAAAGAGAGTCGAGTTAAATGGCTCGGTTTTATCACGTAATATATTATATATATTACAAGTATCGGATAAAATATTAAATAATATTGGTGCAGTTTAGTCTGTCGAAATTATTTATTTAGAGAACCTTGATATTAACGGGGGCCGGGGAACCCTTCTAGGTATTTATCAACATCTCTATAAATAATAGAGGAGGCTATCTCTCTCTTTGGTGTGCATATCACAATTCATTCATTTATGGAATGCAAAATTGAGAGCCACTCTCTCCTTCCACTTTCTAGAGAGAGAAGCTAATGATCCAAGAGTTCGGATCAAGTTCTTCATCACCCATCGCAAGATCAATGATGCGGTGATCGTCAGGATGTCGAAGATATAGTTGAATCACCATGCTAGCACCCAAATTTTGACGATCAGCATTCCCGTGGATTTTTGCAGCGCGTGTGGACAATCTAGAGGGATCATGTTTGGATCCTTCAAGTGACGATCGCCATCAGCTAGCGGCAGTCGACCGCGCCTTCAGATTTGAAATGGGTACGTTTTCATTTTAATTTTGTGATCTTAATAATCTACACGAGATCCTCGGACCTCTCCGGGGCTCGGATCATCGGCAACGACAAGTACCATCGTTCCGCCGACAAAAAATTTAAAATCCCCGGCCCACCGGCTTCCGCTGCGAGCCCCAGAAACCTAACAGTGGTATCAGAGTGAGTCGTGTAGATTTTCTGAAACAAATAAAATTAATTTTCATGAAATTAAGTAGAGGGTTTAAAATCGGTCACAACCGTTCAAACCGTGATACAATATGATTTCGGACGACAATGATATGGTCATTTGAAATTTTCAGAATGGTTCGTGTTTTCGTTTTTGAACAAGGGTATTAAAATTTTAATATTATTATAATTATTATAATTTATATTATACTTATAATAATATAATTTCAATAACATAATTATAATAATATTATTATAATATCAAAAAAATTATTTTATTAAAAAAATATTTTATTATTATTATATCTGAAGTCTAAAATAGACTTTAGAATGTTTTACAAAAAATGGGTAAATAGTAGGGGGTCTGAGCGGACCCCCTTCCTCCTCCCAAACGGCGTTCTAAAGCGCCGCCGGGACTCAGCACCGGGGTGACCCCTTTCCCGTGTGAGGGCCCTGCCACCCCACTCCTTGCAGACATGCACGGTGCAGCGCCCGCAGTCGGCTTCTCCGAGCCAGTGCAACCAAACTCCTCCACGCTCACTGGACCAGGCCTGTCGGCTCCTCCCACAGCACACTACTGCCACCAACCGGGCTGCACCGGACCATGCCCTCTCTTCGACTAGGGGCCCCTCCACCCGGCTCCCTTGTGTACTCAGCCAGCCGCCCCACTCGAGCAGAACCAAGCGCAGTGCTTGCAGTGCCGTGGAGCAGGCCGCCGAGAACCGCCCAGCCCAGCTGCTTCACCTCTTACGCACCCCTCCACCGGCGCCCCACCCTCCTGCATGCCGTGTCCCGCACCGGGCCACTTCTCTCTTCCCCGTTCGGTCGTAGCTGTTACCGCCTGGGAACCCGGAGTCTGCCCACGTGCCCCTGCCGAGACTCTCTCGTGCCTCCCTACCAGCCTGGACCTCTGGCCAGAACTAGGGCAGCTCCTCCTCCTTGGCACGAGACCGCATAGGTCGAGCCTGTCGGAAGCCAAGGCACCGGCCATCCAAGGATCTAGCATCCGCTGCTCCAGGTGTTGCCCCACCGTACGCCGTCCTGCTTCGGCCAATCCTCAACCTCTCCATTCACCTCGTCGGTCTCCCGCTCGGGCATAACAAAGATGGTGCAATAAGCCAACCGCTAATGGCCACCCCGCTCCTCCGCGCGCCAGATCTGGACAAATTTATGCACGAACCTGCCTAGCGCAAGAACATGTAGCGCAGCCGTGACCGGCCGCATGCCACAGATCCTCTCCAAAAGCACCCTGGACAAGGTTACCTGGCCGCCGCCCGATCCTCCTAGCGGGCAGGTAACCCCATGGGTTAAGTGAAATCAATTAATATAATTAATAATTTAATTAATTTAATTAATTAATATATTAATTTTAGTGAAATAAATATTAATACCCAATTAGAATTAATTTAATTTGGATATTAAAATTAAATTAATTAATTAATTGAATTTTAAGTATAAAAATTAAATTAATTGAAGGACCGTTAAATGATTAAATTATTTTAATTTAGTAAATAATTTAATTTAATTATATATCCCTCGTACTTATTTATGCATTTTAATTTTTATCACGCAATATATTATACCAGACTACTGGTCTTGAGCACTGGCCACGTATGTCTGCTTTTAAATTATTTATTTAATTTTTTATTTTCAACTGCGTGTGATGTGTGTAATTAATTAAATGACGGTCTGTGCATCGTCTTTGTTTTCGATTAAAATGTATAAGGGCTTGCGCTCCCAATTTAACTGATGTAAATTTAAACCCAACTTCCCCTCTCCTGTGCGTGAGTATCTTTGTACTTCTGACGAAGACTATGAGCGACGTCGACCCCACCGAGACGAGGTGGAGTACATTGATCAAGATGATGCAATACAACACGTGTACCATGCCAAGATGAGGCGGTACTCCAAGACATGACGTGGACTCCACTAAGATGAGGTGATGCTCCAAATGAGAAGCAAACATATTTCACAGGTTGAGATGCATCTATTGCCAAGTTTTGACATAGGTACGATGCCCATTAGGTCGTTTAGATGCTCAAGACCAGTCGGGTAGTAGTTTTCCTTTTGTGTTTATTAATTATTTTATGCATTTTAGAACAATGGGAAAATACATAAAATGATAAATAATAAAATGCATAAAGAAGCGACATTTGATTTCTATTGATGTTCAGTTGTGAGCGCAACAACAAAGATGGACAATATTAATAGAAATGGATTACATTCATCGATAGAAATTGAATAAAACCCTCAAAAAATATATTAAGTCACAAATAGCTTTCCATCATTCAAGTTTGAACAAAACCAGGTGTTTGAGGTTCCGGTTCGTGCCTTAGATGAGGGTGCTTCTTACTACCGGGGTGTTATTATTTGTGTGGTGGGTCAACTTAACTAAAATTGCAGCAAAGATATAGCCTTATCTAGTTTTTTGTAATTATAGAGGCAATTGTTGAGTAAATAATTAAATGATTTTTGAACCTGGGACTTCACTCAATAGATCAAGAAACTGCATGTTATTGATTTTGGATAGTCAAAATCATACCATGGACCCTCCGAGTAGTGGCATAGACATAGCTTGTAGACTATGAGGGTGGTTCAGGGATCCTTGCCACTAGAATACTCAAGAGTATTCATATTCTAGTACAGAGGGTTCCTAGAATTTGAAAAAATTAGTGGGATACATTTAATGATTAAATAATCAGCAATGTCAGATTAGGTAGTCACATTAAAGTACAATCTTCTAAAGTATATTTGTAGATAATGGCAAGCAATACCATAATAAAACTACAATAATTATTAGAAAAAGTAAATGTCCAAACAAGCACAAAATTCCAAGTGTAGTATAGGTTCTTGCACACATTACTACCATAATGGAAATTCAAGGTGCTTGTGTCCCAACCTGTTAAGCCACCTCAAGAAGCGAGGGTGTAAAATTGCTTTCAAGATACTCATGAATAAAGCATATGATGGTTCAATCATAATTCTATCATCAAATTCTGATGTTATTTGTGGTTGCTACATCAATATATGGATGATGATCACATGTAGTCTCATCTCTGAGATCCTTTCGAGGAGATAGAAAAAGCATCATTTGAATGTGATGACACTCGGTTTGTGTAAAGTGAAAGATAGTTCGCAATCTCTCATGCCATCCCATTTATTATACCTTTTACACCCAATTACTCTAGTTTCGTTTAAGGGTAAAAATGAATTGTATGGATTAAGAGCTTCATTACCATTAAGGTAACATTCTCCAAGTAATAAGAATATTTGAGATAACGCCATCTTTTATTCTTATGGAAAATAAATTGAATGACAAGGCGGAAAGGCTTTCGGAAAGTTATATCAAAGGAACCTTCATCATGTCCTTCAAAGAAAAATGGTCGGTTATTTGACATGAGGTTATTTTCATCACATAACGAAATGGATTCATGGATGTTTAAAAAAAACAAATACAAAAAACTAAAATACAAGAACCAAGTACCCACTTCTCGTTCAATTTATATTCATCAAATAAAAGTATTGTTTTCTCAAATACTTCTTGGGTATTAAAATACAATATCCTTTTACATATATTTATTAAAATACAATAACCAAGTAAGTAGAGAAACATTACTAGAAGTAATGTGTCTTCTCCAAGCAGCTGAGAAAGGGTGATTCCTAAGTCAGCAGTGGGAAACACATAACATCAAAATTGCCAAGTAATTGATTCAAATTGAAAATGTTTTGGAGTATAACGAAAAACATTTATCTCATGTTGCCATTTGGACATGATGAGACATTTTCCCATGTTTTGGAATTAATGTTGTTTCGGGGAACAAACTCAACAAATAGTTCACTGCTACTTGAATCAATGACAATACATGATGAATATAAAATTTAGGACCTACCCAGTTGTGGCAATGCGATTATTTTTCAAGTTAAACTAAAAGAATACGTCAACTATATACCCAATATTGTGTTTAGGATAGGCACAGCTAAACACCTATGATATAATTGACATCTTTGGTTTAGACAAAGAAACCTTTAGAAATAAAGGTATGCCACAACACTTCCGAGGTTAGTTCAACATGAGAGTGTGAACTGTTCCAATGAAATATAGAGTTAAAGATACTTCATAAGATTCCTTTAAGTCATTAAGGAATGTTCTCATGAAGTATATGTTTGGTCAGAAGATATGAGTTGCTTCGGATCGATAGGCCGAAGAATATCTTGGCCAAACAATCATCGATCATGATAATGTTGCGTGGAGAAATTTCTAAATGCATGTTATCTTATCTACATCACCGTATTGATGTTCATAAGGAGGATAGATGAAGAGTCTTACATATTAACATTGATCAACAAAATGTATCATGGAGCAATTCCTTAAACACACATTTTATACATCAAAGTTATGATGTAAGTTTTATCAATTTTACAACCTGAAGAAATATCCATTATATTTCATGATATACTTTGCAAATAACAGCTTAAACCCATAACCAATATGCCAACTAAAATGTCAAATGGATATCATACGAGTCATAGTATGATGGAAAATCCATTATGTCATAGGACGTGTTTAGATGCAAAGCATTTTTTAGTATTTAAACAAATATGCATCAAGTTAAACATGTTGTGAATTTGAGATAATTATCCTAACAGTTTCTTAAGATATAACATAAATCCCTAAGATAGAAAACATGCAGTCATGTATTAGACTACATTTCTATACAAGGATGAAAATATTTATTAGAGATAGTCGGAGCTCAATTGACTTGGATGTAGTCAATGGTCGAGATGAAAAAATGGTTGGCATAAGGAACATTTTCAACAAGTACATGTGGAATTGGCATATTCGAGAGACACATACTGTGTAGGAATAGTGAAACCATTGTGATGGTTTTATATTCACTGTGGTCGGTGATATATTATTCATTAAGAATAATAAATCCTACAAGTAACCAGTATAAGGGAACAAGCTAAGATTGAAAAGATCAACTAAAATTCAAAAGTGGTTTCAATGTATCAAATTGTAAAGGGGATTATAAATTGAATACTGTGGTGGTTATTCAAATGAATTGATACATGGATGGTACAAGTATGGTACCAATAAGTCTCGATTGGTTATACCAAGTCCGTACACCTAAATCTTTTAGAATTTTACTTATCATAGCTGAACTTCTATGATCATTTTATTGGTCATTTGATGTCAAGATCATCTTTCGTGGAAGGTGTTTATACGACACAACTAGAAAGAGATGATGACATCAGATGATTCCAATAAAGTTTTCAAGTTACTAAAATCCAGTTCTGGAATAAAGTAAGAAACAAGATATTAGAGAATTCATTATAAATGAATCTTTTCCTTGTGTATACCAAAGGTTAGTGGGAGCTCCAATATTTTCGAAATGAAATATGTTCCGCAACATATGGAAAATAGATTTTGATCTTACAGTTAGATATGATATGGTTAAAAGAAATTCTCCAATGATTGACTTCAAGTAGAAACCTATGTTCTAGAGAACAGGATCCAGTCAAGTAGATCCAATGGTTTCTTGGTCCTAGTCAATCGTACATATAGTGACATTGTATTGAAAAATACAAGTTGAAACAATTCAAGTTCAGAATTGTTGCCTATGTCACATGGATTAATCTCTCCAAGTTAACATGTTCGGAGCATGTGTAGAGATTAAAGTTGTGAATTGATACCATATGATTTAGCGATGGATCAATCACATTTTCCATATTATGTACAATAATTGATACTTCCATATTATAATTTATTATAGGCAGATATCAATTATTTCCAGGATTACTGCAAGTGATTCGGTCAGAACTATCATCTTGTACTTCGGCATGTACAAATGATATGGACCAGGAATAAGGAAAGGAATGTGTACTTGTTATGGTGTGATACATACTAGTAACCCTTAGATCAATTTGATCTACTATCATAGTTTGGAAAAGGAGATGAGCGAGTCAATCTCATAAAAGATTATGGTATCCATACCTACAAATACTGAGTACGTTGCAGCTTCTATGGCAGCTAAGAAGTAGTTATAATTGCAAAGATTTGTTCCAGTTCTTGGATTCACACCTAGTGAGAAAATTATTATCATAATGAGAGTTATGATATTCTTACAAGCCAATTTGTCAAGTTATGACAATGTACAAAAGTAATATACTCATAGATACCTTATCTTTAGAAGTTTTACTCAAGTTGTTGAGGTTGCATATAGAAGATATACCACATGGAGAAAATGTGTTAGGCCCAGTAGTTAAAGCCATTACTCAACAGAAGCATGGTTTTTATCTTTTGAGTAGCTAAAAATTTAAGTTATCAAGTTGGCTCTAGTGCAAGTGTGAGTGTTGAAATAGTGGGTTCCCTAGACCTAACTATGCAGTACTTTTGATTACTGTATCATGTGTACTGTTAGATATACGTGCTGATATCTTACCATTATAGTACAATCTTTTATGCATCCACAATAATAATGGTAATGTCCAAAGGCTAATTGTCGTGTCAAGAGGTTGTAGCAGATCCCAAGCTATAATGAGAACCTCGAGATACAATGACATTGACCTTAAATATATGTTTTATAGTCTAGATACATCTTACTGTCTGGAAAAGGTAGATATCTAACTATCAGGTGATGGGGGCTCATAATCATTGAGACTTATTCTCAAGAAGTTCGCACTTGGTGATCTCTAGTGGTGATATCATGATGACAGACCCACCAATAAGTACACCACATGTTTTGGGTGTCATTTGTTGTTCCTATCTATGGACATGTGTATTAGTCTCCTAACTTGAGACCATTACCAATGTATATCATTTAATTATGTACTTTAATGCAAGGTGAAAACCATGGCAGTAATGTCGTGGAAAGGTAGTTTGTGTTGGGTGCGTCGTTGGTGGTATGACATTGGTTGAATGGTCAAGAAAGAATTTGTCCCTTCAATGTTTAGGAAGTTGTATATCTCAGGCCTGGTTAATCAGGATGGTGTTGCCTTCCCATGTCATTGGACAAAGCAGTAGGAAGGAAAATCCTCCAGATAGATCAACAAATAGTAGAGCAAGATAAGAATGATGACACAAGAGTGTTTTCTACTTTATGAGATATTTGATGACAATGAGACTATAGTACACATTCAGTGTTCGTAGGATGGTAGTCGTTGCAATGACAATCCTTATCTCTTTAGGGGCCATGATGGGTTGCTAAACCCGCTCTTGGTCTGTGAATTTTATTCACTAAAATTGAGATAAGGGCCTAGAAGGTCACAAACAATAGTGTATTCAAGAATCTTCCCTTTTTAGTTGAATATGTATATGGACATAATGGGCCCTACCATGGGGTCTGGGCGTTGTCCATGTTTTCGATCACCAAAATAATTAAATAAATTCATTAATATTCAAGTTACGAATATTTGGTATTGAATTTATTTATTGTTTTTACGAGTTTAGTAGATACAGGAAAATTATTAATCGAACGAATATTATTTAATATTCAAGGTTCGTTTAATATTAAACGGGACAAAAATTTGAGTTAAATGTCTTAGTTTTATCACGTAATATTATATATATATAAATATATATATATATATTATAAGTATGTGATAAAATATTAAATAATATTTTCATAGTTTAGTCTGTTGAAATTATTTATTTAGAGAACGATCATATTAGCGGGGGCCGAGAAACCCTACTGGGTATTTATCATTGTCTCTATAAATAAGAGAGGAGGCTCTCTCTCATTGGTATGCATATCACTATTCATTCATTTATGGAATGAAAAATTCAGAGCCTCTCTCTCCTCCCGCTTCCTAGAGAAAGAAGCTGATGATCTAAGAGTTCGGATCAAGTTCTTCCTCATGCATCGCAAGATCAACGATGTGGTGATCATCGGGACGTCGAAGATATCGTTGAATCGCTGCACTAGAACCCAGAGTTCGACGATCGAAAATCCCACGGATTTTCGGAGTGCGTGTGGACGATCTAAAGGGATCATTCTTTGGATGCTTCATGTGATGATCGCCATCGGCTAGTGGCAGTCGACCATGCCTTCGGATTTGAGATGGGTATGTTTTCATTTTAATTTTGTGCTCCTAATAATCTATGCAAGATCCTCGAACCTCTCTAGGGCTTCGATCATTGGCGACGACAGGTACCGTCGTTTCGCCGATGAAAATTTTAAATTCCCCGGCCCATAAGCTTCTGCTATGGGCCCCAAAAACCTAACACATCGCTCTTGACCTAGACCAAGCTAAGCTTTAACACGTTAAGCTTGAATAGAATCTTCTATGGGAGAAGTGTAAGTTAATAGAAATTACCACCTGAGTGATGTTATCTGATCCGCCCCAAGAGTATGTCACCATCACACACCATGCCATTAGGTCTTCTACGGGTGTTATAAGGGATTATATAACAAGGTATTAGCTACTATTCTTGTAGTCCATTATATAAATAAAATTTTTATTCCATCAATTCTTTAATGAGAATAGTTTTTCCTTAAAATATAATGGATTAGATAAATTGAACTTTTGGGTAAAATTGCACATTTTAGAAATATATAAATTATTATATTAAACTAATTTTTCATTAATAATTTTATTATAATAGTGTTATAAGAACACTCATTTTAATTATAAATGATGATTATATTTATTGTTTTTACTCTATAAAATATTAAGTATTCAGTTTGATAAGAATTATATTTTTATACGATAAAACAGAAATTGAATTATGAGTTAAATAATTTATTTTGATGACTTAATAAAAAACGTAAATCATTAATATTTTAATAAAATATTATTATAAAAATAATTTTATGAATAATAAATGAGTATATAATTTATATGAAGTTAAATATAATTTCAATTAAGGTTAAAAACTATTTTTTTTCAAAACCCATTAATTTTCAGTAAATGTTAGTTTTTATTTTAAAAGTGAAAATTAAAATATTTTGAAAATAATTTAGATAAAATAAATATTATTTTGGGAATCAGAACGTTGAAATTATCCAATGATGAATTTTTCATAATTTTCTAACACAGCTGAATTATTGGGTAAAAATTAAATACTGAATAAATATATAATGTGTTTTATTACATCATAATGACCCAAAAGTGATGTAATAAAATACTATAAAAGGTTTATTCAAACAATATATGTTTTAACATAAAAATAATGTTATTTTATATTTTTTTGAATAATTTTATAATGCCTTAGTGGACCCTCCAATACTAATAAAATATTTTAACATTTTAAAATGACTTCATTGAGAGTGTGACTCACCATCATATAATAAAGCCAAATATTTTAATATATTTTGACCTTTTGTTATAAAATATTGTAAAACAATCCCCCTTTTTAGAAACCATGGTATTATTTTTGGTTTTTATTAGTTTAATGTGTAGTTTCCAAAACCTAAATAATTATGAATTCCCTCTCTTTTCCAATATAAACACACCCAACCTCCCATTATTCTTCTCTCAAACCACTTTGAGCTCTAGAAACCTCTGACCCATACTTCCTAAGTTCCTCCAAAGGTACCCCCCAAGTTCCCAATAAGCCTCTCTAAATCATCTCTCATGCCTTTGGGATCACACTTCCAAGTAAGGGATCCCACTTTCCTCTCCTCCTTTCAAATTCAAGCATCTTATTGGAAAGTAGTTATTTCAATTTTGAATGGTTATAATATGATTATTCTATAATAATTACATTAAAATCCATTTGATGTTATTATAATGAGGGATTATTTATCCTCCCTAATTTTCACCCTTAACTATTCCATTACTATGCACAAAATTTGTAAGGAAATTAACTCTTCTCAATTCCATTAAAGATACTCTTTTACAGTATGCTTCTTAAGTTCCATATTTATATGTTTGGTTATGATGTTACAAGACCCCCTTTATATAAATTTGAGTTATATATGTTTATATATTCCTTTCACTCTCATCAATACCCCCTATGACCCTTTAAGCACACTTGTTACCATGCCAAAATTCCGTAAGGGATCTTCCACCCTCATCTTTTATCATGAATTATTTTAATGTTATGTCTTTTAATATCTTTTATTTATATGTTGGGATATGTTATTAAATATCCTACTTACATCCAATTCAATGTATAAATTATGAGATCCCCTTTCACTCTCATTTATTACTCTTATGAACCCTTATGTGCACCCATTACCATACTGAAGTTTCATAAGGGATAACTTCGTTTCTCATTTTTGTCCAAATTTCTTTATATTGATATACCATTTTGTTTTCAATTACAAATGTTGGGGTATGATTTATAACCTTACCCACACTTCCCTCCTTAGGTTTTAATGGTGAGGGACCTCTTTTCCTCTAGTTAATCCCTCCCACAAACACCCATTACGGTGCCTAAATTTCATAAGTGTTATTCCATTTCTCCTCTTTCTTCAACTTTCTTAATTATGTTACACCTTCTATTTGAAAATTAAATGTGTTGGGACATGTATCTATATGACCCACTTACCAATCATTTCATGTACATATGATGAGATACCCTTTTTTCTCTCAACCACCTTTTTTATTAATTTGTATGTCACATCGTTATGCTACCGAAATTGTATTGTGAATTTCCAAACCAAAATCATTGTGTAGTGAATACCATACCCATTTCTCTATCAATGGTATTCACCATTATGCACATATACATATTTAAGGGTACTTACATATATGTATTCCACATTCCTTTATCATGGAATAAATTATGATGTTGAATGATTAAATGATAAATGATCCATGGGGTACACTTATGCATGAAATGAAATTTTTATGAAGGGTGAACCCTAATAGCACTTCAATGCATTGGGTAATATTTAGTATCATGATACCCCATGTGAAATGATGGTTTACTCATTCTAATCCATGTGCAATGAGGGTTTACTCATTCTAATTTATGTGTAATTAGGGTTTACTATTGCTAATCCATGTGAAATTAGGGGTTACTCATGCTAATTCATGTCAAATAAGTGTTTACTCATGCTAATCCATGTGCAATGAGCCTTGGATCATGCTAATATCATGTTTCATGACAATGCCACATTTTCATGTTAAGATAATCATTCTTTATCATTCCTTTAGGTTCATGTTTCTCTTATGATCCATTGATATGCCTATTTCCTAACATGTATTGTATTCTACATGTTCTTCCTTGTTTACCCCATTACTACGATTTATAGCTCAACATTTTTTTATGCATGTACTTAGGTTATCCCATGAAATATTAAGTATGAAAGAATGTTGTGGTCGTGTAAAAGTAGTTTTCAATAAAGATGTTTTATTTTATGACTTAAGTTGTCATGTAATTTTCCTAATTTCCCAAGACACTAGACCTCTCAATCCTCAGAGTTGTCTTATGTCCATGTTTATATAATAAATCATGTTTAAATATTTAATAAATAACAAGGTTGTTATAATAATTTGTTGGAATAGTGACATTCAAATATAGGAATTCAGGTTTACTTTATTTTATGAAAAGGATATGTCTTATTGGTGATTCATATCACGTCATATTAGTGAAATTTAATTCACATCATCAATAAACTAAAACAGGACAACAACATATAAATTCCATGAGATATATTCACTGATATAATATAAGAGGAGGATTATACACATATCAGGGCTTCTCCCATGAACATACAAGATAATGAAAAGTTGTGAAATTAAAATCCAATCAAAACATGTGCTCTAAGGATTCCTTAAGATTAAAAATCCTCTAATCCAAGGAGGAAATAGATTTGTGTAATTGATAAATATATTTGGTCACCAACTCTGTGATTTTATACAACTCTTCTGCCCAAGTAGTGGAATTAAGCCTTGCATTCTCTACCATATCAAGGAGTCCCTATTGCTTCAGCATGATTTTCTCTAATATCTAATGTGATTGATGAGAATGGGATACATCCACTTGAATATGGATAATTATTGATTAGATATGGTCTACATCAACCCTACTAGAAATTACTACATCCCGATGAGAAATTTCCTCTACCACATGCTGGGAAACTTCTTTTAAGGCATGATCCCAGTTTTACTTCACTAAAGAGGAAACATCGGCATCTATCACCCTCAATTCAAGGGCCCTCTTCTACTCTCATGGATAAATAACCTCTTTCACATGGGAATTATAGGAGATATTATAAAACCCTTCATAACCAAAGGTGGTAAACATAAATCATGAAATGAAACATGTTTTTAACCAAGGTAGAATTCTATGGGAAATTGAATTCTCGCATTTAGTGGATGGGTCATTGATTAAACCAAGATTTGTAATATAATTCTAAGAGTTGAAACACATCAATGAATTTTTTTGAATTTTTTTTAAATGGTTGAGGGGTTCCTCGAGTGTCCCATTATGTTTCAGGAGCATCGGGCCCTGAAAATCACAATATTTGAAGTTTTAAATAGGATTCATAGATTTTTTGAAACTGTGTGGCCCCTAGAAGTAAACTATGCAACCTGAGCTAGAGGTGAAGCCTATTTCACATGGGATATACACTATTTTCTCAAACCATACACATATCCCCACACAGTTAGTACCACTTAGGTAGTAACTATGTACGATTCACTGCATAGTTGGAACATGGTTAGAGAAAACTGTAGGGGAAAATTGTGCAAGTAGGGCTTCCTAAATACTAGGTGTCGTATAGTTTCCACATTGTTTATAAAACCAGGTTTCCAATCCATGTGACCTAGTTTTTAATGCTGATGTGTCCAAAAACTCACTTAATGGGTTTTAAACCCCTTTTACCTTTTTTCTTTCTTCCTCCAATATGTGTAGCACTTTCTCTAATAGGCTTCTCCTCCCATTCCCAATCAAGGATTTCATAGATATCTTTTATCCAAATTCAGATTCAAGTGTACTTAGTCCGTATGTATTCATCATAGTAATCTATTCATTCCTTTGGAATTATTTTTCTGTTTAGTTTCCTCTTGACTGAGTTATCATGGTTTGATCTCATTTAATGGTGGATTTCCTTTTCATAGATTTCTTTTAAATTGGACCAAATTATAACTCGATGACAGACAAGTTAAGAATCATAATAAAGTGGTAGTTGGTCCTTGTATTTTTTTCTGAAGTTATCATTTTATTATAAATATATCTTTTGTATAACCCACCAACCATTGCATGTGTTTTATTAAAATTGTTTTCATCAATCTAAATTGTTTTACGCATCTCGTGTTATTCTTGTTGAGTATTATTTTGGTAGTTTAAGGATGTCAACCATGATCAGGACCTGCGTTTGGTGTTCTGGATTTAATTTCCCCCCTAATATCTAAATGATTAATTGTGTGGCATGCCTTCTAAGCATTCGACTTGGATTAATAATAGGATTCCCCCTTGTAGGCATTTGCCCAATTGAAAATGCAACATCCACTACAAAATAATTATTTTTTTCCAAAAACTGTATATCTATTTGTAAATGTACATATTCTGTTGGTAAAATGTTTTAGCAAAAAAATCTTATCACTAATTTTTTTTTTAAACTCTGCCTCTAAATGTTATTTATACAGATAAAATAGTTTTATTTAAATTATAATAATACCAACATATGATATATATGTTGGTTAAAATACCTAGAAATAGATTTATATGCCAGAATTTTCTATTCATAATGGTATTACTAAATTTTATATTTATATTGACAATATTGTTGATAAAATTGAATCTTTAATAAATAATATATATATATATATATAAATATTATTAATGTGTTTTAGGTGATTAATTTTAAATAAATGTATTTATATATGTATATAATTAATAAAAAATAATTATAAAAACAATAAAAAATATTCAAAATCCTCAATGAAGTAAAATAATAAAAAAATTAAATTTCTTAATTTTTAACAAGAATAAATAATTCATCAAAATAATCCAAATATGACATAAAACAAAATAAACAATATCATCTCATTTTAATAGAAACAACAACTATTCTATACTCAATAATTTTGTCTTGTTTATAAATTACAACACCAGAATCCGACTGAGTTGGATAAATATTCTAACTATAATAAGAACTTCCTCAATTATAGAAGAACTATCGATCTTCCCCCCAAAATCCAAATTTCATACATCTCTAACTTATGTAACTTTCTATAAGAATTACCCACACGTAATTCTCTCAATGTTATGGGTAGAACAACCTTCTTGTTCCATATTCACACTCTCTAAATGGTAAAAACTAGCCCTTTCTGGCTTCCTTTTAAGGATCTCTATCTTCTCCAAATCCAAAGGGATCTACAACATTATTTTTAACTCAAGGATACAAAATTTCATGTGTGTTTACACCGACCACATATCCCATCATACTTCATAGCAACATCCTTGTGATTAATTGATTCCAAGAGCCTAAGAGATCTCACTACATCAACTATAATGAAAAATCGTCATCATAAAACTTATAAACACATTAAAAAGAAAATAAAAAAAGTTATACATAATTTTATATAATGGCCCACCATACCACATAAAAAATATCTCATATATAAATTTATGACATTGTAAATTTCACATTTTCACCATCAAAAACTGGTACATAGTCTTTGGAGTTCTAGAAAAACCGTTACAGTCCAATATTAATTATTAAAATTTAATCCAAATACACTCAATAAAAATTTCTTATAAATATATACTTTGAAATAGATAATAAGAACAATACAGTTCAATCAGTAAAGAAAAATCACTATTCGTATGAAAATAATCCTCATAGCATAATTTTACAGATCACAACACTGCATAAAGATCAAACCAAGTTTAATATATTTTTATAATTTCATAATTCACAATGGACCAATAACCAATAGTTTATCTTAAGTAGTTTAAAACATTATTAGTTAAATCAACAAACAAAGAAACATGTACAAGATTTCAGAGATTCAATTAAACTGCCTCAGATTCAAGCATTTCAACTATATCTAATTTTAGTGTAAATTTTTAAAATGGACATCTCAGATAGATTTCAACAGTTTAGGTAACACATGTTTTCAGCAGTTTACAAAAATAAATTTATTAAAAAACATTTTAACTCAATTGGAACATGCATTATCAGTGAAAATTATCATCGCAGACTAACTAAGACCAGATTAGAGCTCATCATTTCAGTTAAAATATCTTATTTTGAAAACCAATCATTGAAGAGAAAATATATACTTATCAAATTTTCAATCATACAAGATAAAATATATACTCATCAAAATTTCCCACCAAATAAGAGAACCCAATTACTTGGGTAGACATCTAGTGAAGTTGTACAACCATAACATGTCCATTGCATCAAAAAGATCTAGAGCACTCCCAAAAAAATAAAGCCACTTCCTTAACATGAGCATCACAATAAGGATTCATTTTTTAACACTTCATTAAAATTATTTTCAAAAAAATAACTGATTCTCCAGAATGTCACTTATTTATGTTGATTTCTTCTAATATTAAAGTGTTAATAGATCCTTAACCCCTTTGAATATGAGAATTCATATTGATGAATTGATCACACATGTGGGGTTTATGCAGGCCACAATGAGAAGTTTTTAATTTATTCCAACATTAAAGAACAACATCCAAAACGTAACCCATTAAAATGGGAATTAAAATTTAGAAACATAACATTGTTCAAAATTAACTAAAAATTCATAACTACTTATTAATAAATAATCTAACTTTCAAATAACATATGAAATGGCGAATTTTATATACTAAAATAAACAATGATATTAACATAGAACCCTACTAATTTTTAGTTACCACGATATATAATTTTGATATTGAAAATATAAATAAAATTCAATATTGATGTCAATTATTATACATATTTCAACCAATTAAATCTATAAACCAGAGGCATGCATCATAAAAACTCCTAGAAATATCATATTAAATAATACTTAAAATAATTAACAAATGAAAATGAATATAATGTTTTTCACATCATAGGGAATGGGAATAAAACAACCATAAGGAAATTGGAATCACACATCAATCATGAAAAGGTAATACATTGAGGAATTCCAAAATCCAAATTAAACAAATGAATTATAACCAAATAGGCAATATAAAAGAACTTTTCAGAGAAGTAGGAATGAATCCTCTTCTAATAAGATCACTGAGAGTTAATTAATATGAAAAACATTTATTGTCCACCAATTAATGGTGTAAAATTTATATATGGGTGGTTTTTTTTCTAAATGTATAGTTTGAAAAAATTAGTTCAAATAAAATTCCATTCATACCTAGAATGAGACATTTATTCAATATTGATTTCAAAAAAGGCACCCATTCATCATCATGGGTACTTTACTCCTGTTATTTCAAAATCAAAGAAAGTTTTCAAGTAATTTTAATGTGTAAATAATTAATTTATTTTCAATAATACTTGTTTATTAGAATTAACTATATAATGTTTGGTCTTTTATATATATTATATAGAATGGTTTCATCATTTTTTTGATTTTTAACATGATGATTATCTTTATGAGTAGAGAAATGTGAAATTATGGAATTTACTCAACATTTACATCTCAAAGTTGTGAAATGATAATCTAATTTCAATTATTTTTATCTATAACATGTTATTTACTTTTTAATTCATTTATTTAACAGTGGAATTTTAAATTAATATAAAAAATTAAATGTCAAATACAACATTTTATGAACTATGAGGATAATTTAGAAGAGGTTTCTAGAGGTGGAAGCATGGTACAAGAATGAAAAAAAGAAATAGAATAAGTGATACCAATTTACAATAGTGATCATTCATGAAAGGAGTCGTAGATAGTTACCATCAATGTGGAAAAAAACCGAGGTAACTAGATACCATATTTGGTTGTAAATAGAAGGGGTTTAATATAATGGATTAATAGTGTGGTGACGAACCAAAAGGAATCATATATGGTGATAAAATAATGGAAGGTCAACAACGTGAAAATGAATTGATATCTTAATGTTGAAATGTATTCCGTTCAATGAAAATAACTATGTTTTGATACCCAGGAGGCTCATTTGGCTCGACATCTCAGCTGGAAAAAAATCTAAATGGATCAAACATCATTTTTAGGGTTTCAGGAGTGATCTCCTATAGGATCCCTCTACAACACTCATGTAATCCTAATAAAAACTATATATTAATAAGAAAATATTAATTATAAATTTATATAATTCCATTTTTTTATTTTTTACTTCATAACTTTATAATGGATCTTGTTGGAGTTAACATGAATTTAGATCATTTATTTTTAATTTTAAATTATATATACTAATTTCATAAAACATTATTAAATTATTAATATTTTAATTAATTTTGTAATAATACTTTAAAATAAAAATTAAATTATATATACTAATTTCTTTAAACATTCTTAAATTATGACTATTTTAATTCATTATATAAACTAGTATTTTAAACAAATCTATGTTAATATTAATAAAATTCATATAAATAATATTTCTACTGATAAATGATTTCGTAGTGATAATATTAAATAGAAATAGCTTCTTATTTTGGAAAAATAATTGTCAATATTAATATGATATAACAATAAATATAGTTGTTAATAAAGGATCTGTTGGTATTAAAAAATAAATATTGATTGATATATATGTTGGTAAAAATAATTTTTTGTACTTTTAAAGAATATCAAAAAATATATAATATCTATTATAAATTTTCATTTTTACCAATAGATATATTATCTGATGGAAAATTTTGATTACTATATGTTTATTTTTGGTATTTATCCTAAGTTATAGGTTTAATATTTGTGTTATTCTTTCCATGTTTAGTAGTTATTCTAAAATGATTCATTAATATAAATCTTGTTTCGACTCTTATATTTGATTATTTATTATGCGAAATGAATTTTTTGATAAACAATGTCGTGTTTTCATGATAAAATCTATTGAATGGGGTGCGTTGACTTTGAAATTACAAAGTGGTGTTTAGTGATTTAAATCATGTTTTTCCTTATAGAATTGTGTTTTTCTATGTATTATATTATTTTTGATATATGTAATGTTTAGGATGTGATATCTAATTATAAAATCAAATGGATTTTTCCCTTTATAAATGTTTATAGAACAGTTGAAACTTCTAAGTGCATGGCATGGCCCACTCATATCTAAATGACTACTAAACTAAGTATCTGTACTATTTTTGGATCACTCCATAAATTGGTTTTCACAATTAAGTAAATTCTCAATTTTCCACGGTTCCTTCTATGTTCATTTTTTCACTTTTAATTAAATTTGCTTTTTTTCTTAAAATAAATGGAATGTATTAAATGGAATATATTATCATGATGGTTTTCATTCCATTAATTAATTAAATGTTTTAATTAAATGAAATTTAATTGTGTCGTATGACCATGCCTCTTACTATACGTAAATTAGAATGGCCTATGTGAATTGTTATAATTAGGATGCCCTTATTTATGGTAGGATTTATAAATGTAAAAGCATGATAGGTACTACCTCATGGATTTTCGATTATAAATATGATTATTCCTTGATATATGTTTTGGAATGATGGTATGGGTTTTTTAGAGAATGGTAGTATCATTCTCCCTTACATCAGTTATTCACCATGACGCCTTGAACTAGTGATACTATGTTGATGGTGGGAATGATGCACCATGTCACTTGTTGGGGGTTGATATAATGACACACTCACTACTGTTCGAGTGATGAAATGATGCAACACTAACCATATCAAATGATGAGGATGAAATATCCCACTCATTAAAATATATGGATCATTTAACTGATTTCTTGAGATTATAGACTCATTTAGACTGGTTATAGATGTCTGAGTTTTTCCCCAGTCCAGCAAGCACCGATTATTCCAGGTATATGGCCACTTATTTCCACATATACTTTCTCCATATAGGTGGATGTAATATATAACTACAATAAATATAAATTAATATAATGTACATGTTGTTACTATTCAAAAATTTCTTCCTAAAGGTGTTCTGAAATAGGTACAACCTCTAGGTGTCCTTTTACAATATGAGTGGGCTATTATTTATTTATCAGTTTTTTATTACTCTTTCTACAAGCACACTTCATACTTTATATTCATGGAATGGTTTTAGCTATAGATATTCTGGTTGGAAATCTACTAGGATTTATATTTCTTACCATGATCATGCCTCAATTTCACTGTAGTTCCTTGGAAAACATTATGTTTTTAGGACCGTGGATCATTGCTAGTGTTGTTTTTCTTGTACATAGGAGTTAGGAGAATGGGACTTTTTTAAAGATTAGTGTGGTCATGGAGATTTCCCTTGGGGTATTTTTATTTTTTTTATTTATTCTTGTACTATATTAAAAAACTCATACTGTATGTCAACTTTTTTAGTTGTGTATCATCATATAGAGATGCATACATTGTTGTATGTTTACATTGGTAATATTCTATATTCAGTTTATATTATTCTTTCATTTATCTAATGTTAATTTACTACTACTTCTATTTATTTATATTGGTTATTTGTTTATTACCCCATTTAAATACTCTAACAAGATGGTCTAGTATCCCCACTATCACTTCCTTAGACCCTCGCTACTAGTTATCATCCTCTAGCATACAGGGAGACACTCTTGAGTCCATGTCCCCATAGGTTTGGCTTCTGTTATTTTTTTTATTTGGGAAAGGTTGTTTATAAGTGGTATTATAGGGGCTTCCCTTTATCGTACTATTTTGTATTAGTAGATACAAGATTGTGTGTGTGTTGGTTCTTGGTAAATAGTCATGTCTGGGTGTGATTAACCCACATATAAGAAAAGGCCAAGTGGCCATGGATTGGACTTTTTTCATGTTTTTTTATATTAGAATTGGTTATAATTTCACCATGAGTGATAGGTGTACTTTTCTCAACTTTTTGATTTATGAAATTTATGGTACTCTTCCCTTATCATGGTATGTAAAGGGAGTCACATTACATGCATCATTAGAGGCACATAGAGATTTGCATTACATGCATATGACAAGCCATGTAGTTTCATTTTTAGATATTCATGATGGTTCTGATTGTGTTCCTTGAGTGTTATTCCATGCTTTTTTCATAGTGTGCCTACTTATATAAATTATTGGGTGATTAATTTAGTATGTTCTACCATTTATCATTATTTTTTTCTTATAACATGTTTCTCTTTGTTTATGGATTGTGATAACATTCTATTTTTCTTTGATATATATATTTAATTGGTTTCATGAGATTGACCTATTGTTTGTGATTAAACAGTAGTAAGAATTCAATTGTCTGGTGTAGTTGTGCCTTATTATTGGGAAAAGGTAACATTTTTATTCAAACCACCCTTGATATTTGTACATATTTAGATACTGTTATTAAAAAAATGAAATGATTATAGAGTTCAAATGTAAAGTGAATTAGTCTTGATTAAATGGGATCTAGTATAAAACCAATAAATTCTATGGGAACATTATAGATTAGGAGAAGAAAATCCATGTAACCAAAATTTTATATATGACCATGATGTATCTCGAATTGGATTAAATTTAAATTTTTCTCAAATTTGAACTGAAATGGATTAGTTTCCACTATAAAGACTTGTGCCTCTATCATACATCCATGGTGATCATGTGGTTAACTTATAAAATTCAAAACTAGACTTAAGTTAGTTTTTTGAAGAATTTTTCTTATATGATAACCCTATACGAGTGTTTTGAAACTTTTAAAAAATAAGAAACCAATTTTGGGTTGCATTCTGATGAACCCAAGTTGGCTTAGCAAGACTCTCAAAGGTTGCCTTATCAATTACCAAGTGATTTTGTTTTATAATTGGTCCTTGTTGTTTTATATTAAATATTTTAAATGCATAATTATTTATTGTAGATTAATTTAATGATTTTAAATGGAACCTGAATTGGTATCATAATTTTAAATCCTTGTGTAGGGGTAGTGTAAATATCTCTATGAGTTTCCATTGTATGAAAACATTAGAACTTTTTTCATGTAAATTTCTTTTTAACAATGTATTAAATGAAAGGACCATAAGCCTAGTGAAATATTTTTTGATTAACCTCGTGATAGGGTTGATTCTTGTGATTTTTAAGGGGCTAACACATATTAGGTATCACCCATAGAGCTTAAATGGATTGGTAATGTTTGATATTTATGATTTATGTAACTATTTGGGTGTCGTTGTCCCTAGTATGACCCTTCGATTATAAATTACACCCTTGTTTGGATAGGTGGTCATGGTATCCTTAACCATTTTTATGGGGGTGACCATCATGTAATGTGAAGCTTCAGTGGGTTAGACATTCTTATGAAATGTTCGGGCATTTAGTAGGTCACATGAAAACCTCTTCATCCTCTATAATGGATGACTTGGTATGTCTTCACCTAGTTTAATTTTCATATGGAGTAATATAACTCAGTTTAAATATTTGGAATGGATCACCTGATACATGGATTCATAGGAAAAATAGACTATGGGTAGTATCGATTATGTTTCATCTTGCTTCTAAACCCTAGGGGTAGTGGGAATTCATATATATGGTACCTCTCAAGTTGTTAAATAATGTCATGAATATGTGGTGTTTGGAAGAATTCATTTAGCTGAAAGTTGTTTATAATATTTTTGAGTCATCTCCAGAGTAGTGTGATCTGGGTTTTAATGGATTTAAGTTTTTTCTAGTGATTGAGATGGTGTTTCATGAGGATTAGTTATTTTTACATGTCGGTCAAGTTAGTCTTGGTTTTCAAGAAAAATGATTTAATGTGTGTATTTAAGGTGAATCAAACCAAGTGAATTTAGGAGGGGAAATTCTCTCACTCCTTCTAGTACATAAGACACTCCTAAGGTGGGTATCTTCACATAAGTTTTGGTAAAAGTTTCATTACATGTAGATTTAACACAGTCGAGGTTTACCCTTTGAAAAGGGTCAGTGTGGTTTACAAATTCTTGTGAGGTTGGTTAGGCTTGCATGTTTTAAATCATGATGGTGTTTGCTTGATAGTGAGACATTGAACTAGTTGGCAATGTATGGATCCCTTGAAAAACAATGTTGTACATCGTGGACTCTGGTGGGTTAGCTTAAGTGATTGTAGAATGCCTTCAGTGGTAAAAGGCATTATGAAGAGTTATGTTCGATGTGTCGGCGGTTGAGTCTGAGCGTTTTTTCAATGGATGTATACCAGTAGTGGTTTGACTACTCTTCTCGGTAATCTCTAGTATCCTCTTAGTGTATCTTGTCTTAGGAATGTGCATGTCCCCTATCTTGACATCATCCTTAATGAACTAAGAGATGGTCGGTATAACATCATGCTGAATTTTTAAAAGTTGTTGGGCTTAATAAGTGATATTTATCGAAGTTGAGTGCTAGATGTGTGGTCTTTATCGAGGCTTGGTTAGTTTTGAGTGATACCTAGGTTCCCTTATACGAACATCTTGGATAGAATCATGGACACCATCTGTTTTCCACTAATAAGAACACCGAGAGGATGCCACTCTAGGATTAGTTAATGATCTATCAAGGACATTTTTTCCTTGTAAAAACTTCTCACTTTTAAGAATGGAGTATCGACTACCCAGGGATAGTTATTTAGAACCCGGTTTAATGAATCATAGGTTAACCCGGACTTTTTATCAGGCTCGGCGGTTATGTTTATAGTTTTATGATTCCAGAGGGATGGATCTATGTTACACCCTTTTTTGTGGTGTCCTGATAGATTAAATGGTCATGTGATGGTTTGATTAGGGTATGTCACCAGAATTTGAGTATGGAATTTAGTGAATGTGCACATTTTAAATGCCACGTGCATTGGGAGAAGTCATTTTGGTTTAGGCTGTAGTATGTCAGCCATCTATGTTGGGCCTTTGAGAATGGCCAACTAGAGGTTCCTTTACTTTTTATCCTCTTTTTTCAATGTGTACGGTTGAATGGAACCATTTTGAAGCACATAGTTGAGTTAAGGTAGGTGTGGTGTAAATTTCAGATGTGTCTATAAAGGGGATCTTTCATGACCATTTTTTATTAGGTTAATAAAGATTCAACTATTTCATTATGATGAGGTCCCTGATATTACCTTGGAAGTAATCAGGTTCTCCCAAATAAAAAAATTGTGTCATGAGCATCTCTTTAATGCTTATAGGTGTTCTTTGTAATGATATTCTTATGGTGGGGAATACTGTGGATCAGAATAGGACCCTTTATTAATGATAATACCTATGGTGGGGAGAACCATCGGCCATATGTTTAATGATATGATGATATGATCATGTCTCAACATGAACAGTCTTAGGTAAGCATTGTTGGAGTTTTTTAGTCAAAAAAACAAGCATTGGATCTGGTTTTAATGGATTAAAATACATTTGACTAAATAATTATTGCTGGTATTTTAGGTGCTTGGAAATATAATATAGCCCTTTGATTGAGAATCATTAACATTTTGGGTGGGGTATTGTTTTTCTTGTTCATTAAAAATTCTTGGGGTGACAAGTTCTAAGGTGGGAAGTTTGCAACTACCTATATTTTGTGCCAAAGTATAATTCCATGGGAATTTGAATTTTGGTGTTTGTGGATGGTATATTCTTTGAAACAATATTCATAATGTAACAATGGGAGTTTTAACAATTTAAATTGTTTTTTTAGGCTTTCATTAAGATTTTAGGGGTCCCCCATGTGTCTTGTTGAGATGTAGGAGTGTCAGGCCTCAAAAACTACAAGATTTGAATGTTTGAATAGGGCACATGGTTTGTCTGAAACTATGCTCCCCCTGTAGTAAACCATATAGACTAATCCAAAGATGTATTATTTGTTTCATAGTGTTTTCATTTTTTACCCAAATTGTTTTTCTATCCTACTTGGTTAGGTCAACTTAGGCAGTACCTATGAACTATTCATCACACAGTTGGGATACTCTTAGAGAAACCCATGTGGGAAAACCTTGTTTGGTGGGGTTCTTAAGTGGTGGGTGTCGCACGGTTGGTGAAAATTTTAGAAAACTATGTGAACTAGTTTTTATGGGGGAAACTAACAAAATTCCCTTTATTATTTTTAAACCCCTTTCCTCTTTTTCTTTTTCATCCTCTACCATGTGTAGCTCCTTTCCTATGGGTTTGTCCTCACAAGCCTGAACTAGGATTTGATAGATCTCCTCTATACAAATTCATATTCAAGTGTTATTAGTCCTTATGTATTACTCTTAGTAAACTCTTCATTCCTTCTAAATATTAATCCAGATAGTTTCCTCTCAACTGATTTATCATGGTGCGAGTTCATTTACCCTATTTTTAGGGTGGATGTTAATTTCTTATATTTCTTCCAAACCAGACTGAATCAGAAATTTATGTTGGATAACTATATCATCCTAAGAACAATATAGGTGGTCTATATCTTTCTTCCCTAAATTTCAAACATTTTATAAATAGAATTTGTGTGCCACATGTCGTCCTTTACAGTTCTTTTTCTTAAAAAAGTCCTTCAACCTAATTCTTTTTACACAACTTTTATTACTCCCATTGGACCTCATTTGGTAGTTTGGAGATGTAAACTGTGGACATGGATAGCTCTTAGGTGTTTTGTTCTTAATTACCCCTTTTATATCTAAATTATTAATTTCATGAGATTCCTTATATTCATTAATCTTAGATTAATAATGTGATTTCCCCTTGTAGGCATTCATCCAACAGAAAATGGAACTTCCAAAGATCTATATTAAAGATTTTTGTTTTATTTTCATGTTTTGTAGTTATTCTAAAAATATTCTTTAATATATATCAATTTTTGACTCTTATATTTGAATATTTATTATTCTAAATGATTGATTGATAAATAATATCATGTTTTTATAATAAAACCCCTCAAATGAGGTGCACTATCTTCGAAATTACAAAGCAATGTTTAGTGGTTTAAATCATGTTTGGAATTATGGAATTTTATTTTCTTTTTCCTTCTATTATTTTTGATATATGTAATATTTAGTACATGACCTCTAATGAAAATATTATATGGATATTTCCCTTTTAAATGTTGACAAAGCCATTACATCTCTGAAGTGCATGGCATATCCCACTACTATCCAAATAAATAATAATCCAAGAACCACATAAGTGATTGGATCAAATTGTAAACTGGTTTTCTCTTGTAGTTAAATTCCCCATTGTTCATGGTTCCTTATAAGTTCTTTCTTACCCATTTTAATTAAATTTCATGTTTTTTTGGAATAAATAGATTGTATTAACTGAAATGGATTTTCGTAAGGGTTTTCCTTCAATGGATGAATTAAATGTTTTAATTAAATTAGATTTAATTGGTTGGTCGGGCATGCCTATTTTTATACATAAATATGCACAGATTATGTGAATTATTATAATTATTATGTCCTTAGATATGATTGGGATTAATAAAAGTAAAAGCATGAGAGGTACTGCCTCGTGGATATTCTATTATAAATATGATTACGCCTTGATATAGGATTTGGAATGATGATAAGGGTTATATTTAGAATAGAGGTATCTTACTCCCTTACGTAAGGTGTTGATAATGATGTCCCACACCAGTGGTACTATGTGGATGGTGGGAATCATGCACAATGTCACTTGGTGAGTTTTGACTTGAAGGAACACTCACTGTTGTTTGAGTGTGGAAATAACTGCACACTAACCATATTGAATAAATATCATGATGTCTCCCACTCATTATGAGATGAAATTCATGTACCTATTTCATGAACATATAAGCTCGTTTAGACTAGTTATGGATGTATGAGTTATGACCAATCTTGCCCGCACTTAGTATTCAATGTATATATCCACTTATGTCTAGAAATACATGGTCAATACAGGGGGATGCAATAAATAACTATTCAATGTATATTAATAATATATATAGTTACCGGTCATACATTTCTTTCCTTCAATGAGTCAAGGCATGAAAAGCTTCCAGGTGTCCTTTTAGAACCTGAGTGGGCTGTTATTTATTTAGCAGTCTGTTTATTATTACTTTTTCATGCACACTATTTACTTAATATTCAAATACTAGTTTTTACTATAGAAACCATGGGTGGTAACCTACGGGGATTTCTATCTCACATCTAGCTCAGGCTGTCATTGTACTGGGGTAACTGAGAAGACCATATGTTCATAGTAACATAGATCATTTCTAGTGACA
The DNA here is from genome assembly GCA_963277665.1 of Viscum album. Taxonomy (NCBI): domain Eukaryota; kingdom Viridiplantae; phylum Streptophyta; class Magnoliopsida; order Santalales; family Viscaceae; genus Viscum; species Viscum album. The sequence continues at coordinate 49,947,264 of OY728148.1, forward strand.
TTTATCTTGTACCTAGGAGTTAAGAGCATAGGAATGAGCTAAATATGAGGATTATTGAGGATATTTCCCTCAAGTTATTTTTATATCTTTTCTTTATTATTGTATTGTATTTTATTCTTTTACTAATGTATGTCTAGTGTTCTAGTTAAGTATCATCATCTTAACAAGCATGCTTTATTGTATATTAACATTGGTCATATTCGGTATTCAGTTTATATTATTCTTATGCTTCCCTATATTTAATTTGTTACTACATCCATTATTGTCTATTGGTTCTTTATTTATTACACTAATGTGTTACTCTGACATGAGGATATAGTCTCCCCATTTCTACTCCCTTAGGCACTCACTTCTAGTCTATAGCCTCTAGAATATGAGGAGACGTGCTTCAGGTCATGTGACCCACTGGTCCAGCATCTATTTTAGTGGTCAGTCAGGAATGGAAATTACAAATAGAATGTGACAAAACTATTCCTTCTTCCCCGTTAATAGGATTTCAGAATCTATAGTCTAGATCTACCTCCACATTTATCACTTCATCGACTGGTAATGTTATGTGGACCGAGGGCCTAGATCTTGGTTCATCCTTTGGAAAAGTATATATTCTAGGATTAGGAGTCCATGAGAAAGAGTTGTACTCACAATCATTGATGACAATGGAAGGGAGAAGGGACTAGAGCCTCAAACTCTAGGTTGAAGACACTACGGAATGAAAATAACATTTTATCAGTGAAAAGATAAATGATATGGTATCACGAGGTAATTGATGAATACGACTGATTTTAGAAACAAACATTTCTCGATTACATTTCATGTGACATCCACTACCCTTACCCCACCCTATAGTGAATAGGTGACTCCTTATTATGATGAAAGTTTAATGTGGAACTTCATATACTTTTCCCCAATATGTGCTTCACTCAACACCCTTGTGGTCTACCAATAACAAGATAATATAAGGAAATATGACACAAATAAAGGAAATTTCTAGTCTTAAAGAAGTATTCAAATTCTCCAAAACTCACTTCCATCAATGATAACATGGTAGAAGAATAGATACCAATGTTATCTCCCCCAATATAAGGACAACCCACACTAGATCATGTAGTTTGATCACTAGGGAATAGGTAGTATCAAATGGCTACAATTCAGTTTATCACCCCAGTAGTCTATACTTATTGACGGGCTGAGCCCAAAAATGAAGGTTCTTCTAAATAAGCTTAATACTCTCTCAATTACTTAGAAGAGGATACGTGTTCTTACAAGAGATCTTGGTGGGGAACAACTTATTTTGAAAATTAAGAATGTATCTCTAGAATAGTCCGAAGTGAGAGAAGATTGAAATTCCACATTTAATTTAGTATTTTAGTAGAGAAGACCCAAAAAAATAGAGTGAATGATTTTCCTATTCCATTCCAATGAGTTTTCCCCAGAAGGATCTGAAGCTAAATTCATTAGTCCATAACTAGAAATTGATACCTTCATCGGTGCAAGTTGACATGGGGTTCCATCATCATTAGTCCCTAGGTTACTACCAAATTCCGCTCCCATATTTTTACCGTGGATAGAATATTTAGGGGATGGTATAACTATCCAATCAATAATAGACTCTCAAAGTCTCAAAAAAACCACAAAGTACATAGGTATGTTTGTGATGGAAACATTTCTATTTTAACATAGCGGTGATCCCAGTCTTACTATTCCCTCTACGATAGGATATCCATGGTTGTCGTTGACCTTTATTATAGTTCATTTAACTACCATTTGGTGAACCATATGTGAATAAAAAACCCAGACCAAGATGCTTTCCATTATTAATTCAAGGTCCTATAATAAGGACATGACATCCTTAAGTATTCCATTGAAAGTGATACCCAGAGGGAAAGTAATATAAAAAAGGCCTTCAAAGATAACTTTGATTAGTGCAGGATACCCCAGAGCACTATCTATGAGTTCTGTATCCTCCAATCTATCAAAAATTAATATTTTATAGCAAATAACAAGTTTGATGTGGCTTCTCCATCTAGTGACACACTTTCTACAGCCACATGAATTGATGATTCCACTGAAAATTAAGATAATTGTAAATGAATTATCTATTTTTGGATTGATTTTAGGGTTTTTGGACCTCTAAAACAAGTTTATTTCTAAGAATAGGATTTTTCTCAGTATCCAGTGGTAATTGGAAGTCCTCACTTTCTGGTTTAGATAATTTCCCATTGTTATGTGATTAGATCCAAACTTTAGCATACTTATGAAATAAAGTAATTTCTACATCATGGGGAGGAAGGATTATCTCATCCCGAGTCTCTTCCCTGGTGAAAATCTGCCAAAATTGGCAAGACACCATTGAATGATACTTGAATTTGACATAAATCACGAGAGTACATCTCGACTACACACATAGGAACAAACTGGTAAACCAAAAGAGAGTATGCCATTCACATAGAAGGTCCCTTTCAATATAGGTGGAATGTATTCCCTCATGAAGTTATATTATTTAGGGTCGGTCATGAAGACTATCCTAACCAGTATCAACCATGTAAATTGTTAGCACTAGACCAAAGGGTCTTATTGAGAAATGATCATAATGACTCATATAAGCCTTGATATCCTGAACCTTCAATGTAAGAGATCTTACCCAACTAATACACTATAGGTATGGTTTTAAGTGAATGCTGGGGATACCCTAGATATTCTGTTATACATAGACTTCTAGTTAATCCCATATCTAGTCCAACAATAAATGAATGTGGTCTGAGATACCTATAAGGTTATTTTCACTTGTAAAAATTCTGTATAAGTTGATAATGTTTTTTTAGAACAAGAATGGCTAGCCTGATATGCTTTCCCTACCACAAAGGTTTCCATCATGTAAGTTGAAACTCTACCTCCACCATTTTCTTTCACTAGAATTAAGTACCCACTTTGGTACATTGGGAGGAAACCACCTATCTAGATACCGTATTCAACATTAGGGACAACGTCCCATCCCCATTCATTAAATTTTTTTCTTCAACAATATGATAATAAGTGCCTACTAGAATATAAGAGTCCATCGTAATATAGACCTTAAACTTAATAAATTTTAGTTCAGAGTTATCCTTCTTAATGATGTATCCCACCCACACCTTGAATGACAAATTTCTTTCATGAAGTGGGTCCTTTTGGATGTTCATTTCCACCAGAAAAATCATTTTTATGTGAGAGTAAGAGTCTTTGTTACATCATCCCATGTGGACCATGGGGGTGGTTGAATTTTTCATATATGCCACCCAATATGGGTGAATCACATTTCTGTTCAACATCATAGAGGATGACTCCCACCTCGCCATGCAAGTGGTGTAATGTGTTCATGTCCAGACTCCAATATCTAATAAGGTATATCATCAGACCCTTGATATAGTTGGAATACATCAATTATATACAGAGATCCTCAAACATATTAATTTCTTTTAGAACCATAGAAAATTGAGAAGAAATTTATTTCACCTAGATAGGCCAGCCCCAGTCCATTCCATAGCTTCCTCTAGATAAGAAATCCCAATTATGAACCAACCCAAACTTCTGGTTGGATTTGGACTTCTATGTTATTTAACGGTACAAATGAACATCAGAATTAGGTTCTTTATTGGTCCTGTTAAAGTATGTGGTAATGTACCTCTATAAATTCTCTTCTTCACAGCCTCCCTTGGTGAAAAATTGTCCCCTCTGAGAGATGTTCTCCCAGAAATTGTTATGCTTCTCCATAATGAAATAAGAGGGTATCAATTTTGAATATATAATATGAATGGGAGTTTCATTAGTAAGAACAAAAAAATAGAGGGGAAGAGAATCTAAGATGGGTTAGTCCACCAGATTCACTCTCATCAGCTCTATCTAACTCAGCTGAAATTATGAAATATAATAGTAAAAATTAGGATTTGTGCTCACCATAATATCACCGAAATAGGCCATCGTTGGATTCCCCCCCTCTTGGATGTCTTGTGAGAAGTATTAATAGAGGTGAAAGCCATCTGAAAAAAAATAAGTTGTGTATGATAGACATATAAAATGAAATCTTATCAAAGGGAAAGGCATAAACTGGTAAAATCAAGTGCATTTCATCAATCATCAAAGGGATTCATGTATTGTATAGAGGATTTGAAAATTTCCTAACTCTTGAAGATCACACAAATCATATAAACCCAAAAGGAATCATAGAATTGCATGACACCTCAGAAGACTCACGATCATGTGATGTTGACATGGTCACATAATCTATAAAATAGTCAAAAAGGATCATGTGACTGAGGTAGATGTTCCTGTGAAACCCTCAAGATGATTGTACATCCCACAGCCAAAGTTAGGGTTGACTCGAATAGATTCATGGTAAAATCATATCTCTTGTAGTAATTCTCATAAAGTAGTCTCATGATAAGATCTCACAATACGTTCTTACAAGGAGGTCTTGGGACAATGTCACATGGTGGAAGCAGGGTGTGAGAACTCTCGAGACATGGGTAGCTTGTGAATTAAACCCTCTCTACTCCCCTTTTTATAGGTAATTATATGGAATACCAAATTCCACCTAGAAAAAAATGTTTCTCCCAAAGACACTGATTGGAGATAGCACCAAAACCTCAGGCGGGCATTTACATTACTCATAAACAATCCCTTATTCCTAGAAACATCAATCCTATGGGGGAAATTTATTGGTTCCTTCCAAATGAGCATCATAAAATTCAAAAAGGATGAAACATTTGAATATGAGTTGTATTTTCCCTAGGATTAAATGGAAGAATAATGTCACCATGATCACATAGATCTCATGAACCTTTAGGAGAAACATGATTTCATGACCTATGGATGGTCACATGAATGGTCATGCACATCGCATTGCCTACATAAGATCCCATGAATCCTCTTTAAGAAGTCCTTCTCTTGAGAAGTCTCCCTAGACAATATGTGATCATACGAAGGTATTCATAAAATCTCTCACATGTCATATGACTTATTAACTGGAGGATTCTTGACAAACCATACAAAAATCCTTGTAAAATAAGAGGAAAATATCCAAAAGGTTGGAGCCTCCTATGGTTGTAAATATCATGATATGCATTACATATATGTTGATTGATTGTCTTTTGCAACACTCATACAACCTCATAATATCCTCAACATTTGAAAAATAGAAAAAAATGAAATAAAAATGGGAAACATGGGGGCCTCTTATAATCTTAATAATCATACTACATGCCCCAGGTGGTTTGTGTGACACAGAAACCCCAGGAGACATATCAATATTTTCACGTGAGAGCCTACTGAAATATCACTCAAATCACGTGAAGGGCCTCAAAAATGTCTAGGTGGTCTTTCCCTCCCTCTATGGATCCAAGGAAAAATATTTGGAATTGTCCTTAAAATGACCACACATCTTCCAAATAGATTTTTTTGGTCATATGACACACCACCAATGGAGAGAATGATTATATTCGATAACACTCATGATAAATCATGACACAATAATCCCTTGTAAAATAAACAAGAAAAATATATAGTGAAAAAGGCATGAGACACTTGTAGTCATAAAACTCATGTCACGCACCAGCACAGTCTTGTAAGACCCCTTGAAATTCTAGTAAGACCTCAGAAAAGATGTTCAACATGATAGAATGATGTTGTGAAATCCCCCTCACAAGTCATCCTTGTCTCATGAATGGTCCCAGATAGGTCGCCTAAGATCATGAAAAGGCCTTTTGATATGTTCCTTGATCTTGCAGAGGCACTTCAAAACATATTCCTAATAAAATGAAATTCTCGTGGCATGCCCATATAATTAGGAAAGACCCCATTAATTGGGTATAATACAGTAAACGTGTCGTTGATGGGATGGTATCATGATCGCTTAAATTCATGTGATGCCCCATGAATGACAAAGAGAAAGATCTCATGAATCCCATTAAATCAAATCCCTCTAATGACCCAATCCAAGATTTATATGATCTATAAAATGTAAAGAGGAAAATAATTAGAGTGTAAATTCCTATAAATCCCCCATCCCATCATGAAAAATGTCTATAATTTTCGTTGGAACCTCACACTAGCTCTCCCATACATCATAAAGGATTTCATGGAGTGGATAATCTCATGACTTGAAAAGATTTTTGTCACATAAGATCCAGTGAAAAACTATAGTGATCAAGCTATATGAATATGAACTTCACATGATCACTCATAGATCATGAGAAGGACTACCTATAGGTCCCATGAAGAACATACCACATATCTTCTAGATCATACAAGACATAAAAAAACATAGCACAGAACAAATCTAAATAAAATTCAACTAAATTTAGGAAAATAGATTAAAAATATCGGATACTTATGAAAATAACATACACATTGATCCTCATGTGCTTTGTGCGAACCACCTCAATCATGCAACAACACTAGGACTTGTTTCCCAGATCTCATGACACCCATTTGGTATACTATTTGGATCATGATAAGTCTTATGTAAATGTCATAGAAAACCACATAGAACTATCTAAACCTGCCACCCAAGTCTTTAAAATCCCCTTAGCATTGTCAATCCAAACCTTTCAGTGCCCCTTGGACATGTTTCTTAAATCACATGGTGGAATTGTACATGTTAGTTGAGTCTCATGATAGCACCATGGTACGTCAACTGTCTCTCATGACATTTTTTGGGCATGCCAGTCAGATCTCAGGATTTCCTCTATACATGCCTACTAGATTTCATGATTACATTTAGAATTGTTATCTTGGATCATGTGTCACCCTCCAAGCAAGTCTCATTAACTCTCATGACACCATCCTAGTGTGTCATCTGAATTTTACAATGGTACAAGGACAAATCAGTTGGATCATGCGATTCCCTCTAAGCATGCCATCTAAGATCGTGTAATGGATTAAAGGACAAGTCAACCATGTATTGTAATGACCTATAGGAAACTCAGTCTTGATCAGGAGATGTCCTCTAAACAAGATAGTCTTGGTCATGCGATGACCTTTATACATTCCATATATATTTGGTGATGTCCCATGAACAAGTCAATTGAATCATGTGATTTTATTTGGGAATCTTATGTAATCATCCTTCGATATGTCAAGAAAAAAATCAATGCATGTAAAGTAGATAATCAATGTATATCAAGAAAAAAATCAGGCGAGGTCAATTAGAATCCTAAGACTTCATAGCCCAATCCAGCCACCATATGGAAAACCCCTATGTGTATTAGATGTTAAAATGAACTATGATGACTCTGATTCCTTCCATAACTGGAATACATAGGATTATTCTCTGAGACCTTGGCTCTATATTAACTATCCAAATGGCAGTCCAAACACATAGGTCCCACATCCGCAAGTAATGAGACTGATTATTTTATATCCTTTATTTACTAAATCTAGCATAGCTCTTATGGGATTAAGGAGTTATAAAGATCATATAATTAATACCAAGGAATCTTTACCGTGTAAGCCCTGATCATATGAATTATATAATATGTACCTAATATATGGGAAACCTTGGTGTGTAAGCCCTAATTCATTTAACTATGATGACTCTAAATTCCTGCTATAACTAGGGTATGTAGGATGCCTTCCTATGTTCTGAGCTCAAATAATCATCCAATTATGTGTAATTCCACTCATGTATCTGACATTTCAACCATCAAAACCCAATTATTACCATGGGATGATCATTATACCTCATCCATCAGTAGACTTTGAATCACCAACTAAGCTACAATGACTCTGATTCAAGCTATATACAAGATACATAGGATACATTATTAAGGTTCAAGCTCTATATTACAAATCCAAAGGGTTTTCCCAGTACATAATTCTTGTATCCATATGTAGTGAGACAATTTAATTTTCATCCCTTGTTTCTCACATCAAGAATGGATAACACTTTATTAAGAAGTTACAATGGTCATATCATTCCCACCGTGAATCTCCACCTACCATAGAAACATCGGTGCTTGCACCGATGGGTGGAATGATGTGATTACCTCTATATAATGTCATTTACCTTGGGGAAAGTCCCAAGAGCATAAAAGAACTACTAAAACTATGATTCCTTCCGTAATTAGAATGTATATGAAGTTCCCTCGAGACTCGACATTGACTACACGGTGCCTCAGTTCCAACATATATGTTTTCTCTTCATAATGTTAAACATCATGGGCATTAAAATAAAATATATGTTTTGATTACTCCAATAAATAGGATATGTATGATATCTCATTATGATTCCACCCCCTCCTTGGAATATTTACTACATCCCTTCATGGTATAGAATTTTGATGTTCCTGGTTATGCGGCTTTAAGATATAATCAGCTACTTCTTAAAGGGAAAAAAGAAGATCCTCAAATATATACAATTGGATTCACTAATTAGATTCAATTATTTCACATATAAAAGGTTTTAACCTAATCTATTTTTTTATGGTAACCAATCCCATATCATAATTAGGAATGGATTCTTGATCATATGTTAAATATAAAAAAGAGTGTCCAATCATAGGCAAAAATCCCCAAAAATGGGTGTGATGAGCCCGAACATCCATACTCTAGACCAATGTGAGTCCATAAGTATCATTAGGTATAAACCCCCAACTGGCCACCTACCTTTCGAAATTATTTTTGTAGCTAGTTATGGATGTGGGTACTATTGATACTTTCTGTTTAACAATGACAATAGTGACTTGATGTTAATGATTGTGCAAGAAATCAAACCCCCAATAATCAACAATCGGGCCAAACCGAACTCCCCTCAATCATCACCTTTTATGTAAAAATAAAAAAGGTTAACCCGATGTTAAATTATTTAAACATGAAATATCCTTCACAACATAAAAAGGAGATATTGTCTAGTTCTTGTCAAACGATTTTTTTCAATGAGGAAGCTTGTTTATCTCTTTTATCTAGAAAAAGTCACAAGGGTCCAAAATAGACTATTCTAAAACCATAAAGTTTTCATGGTAAAAGTATTTCAATACAATATTTTATATACAAGTTTATAAGTCATTTATACCCTTATATTTTTAGTTTCATCCCCGTTCAATCAATTTTTACCTTAACTTTGGTAATTTATTATTGCAGCATTCAAGATTCATTTTAGTCAAGAAATAAGTTTAAAATTATATGAATAATTATTTATTATGATTATAATATTGAATATATTTTTAAAAATTCAATTACCATTAGTGAAAATTTTTAATTTAAAATCCATCCCACTGACGTGATGAGAAAGCAAATTTTTAATTTGAAAATGTTCAAAATTTTACAGTGATTTTATATAAAAATTCAATTTTAAATTCATTCCAATGACCTAAATTGGATTAATATATGAATAATTTTCAAAATTTATATCTAAAATCAACTCTAAATATAATTTGAATTTATAAATTATTTAAATGATAGACATTTATCCATTAAAATTCCATATTTTTCAATATTCCTCAAAAAAGAAAACTTTTTTGAAAAATCCCAAAAAATATCCAAAACAAAATATTTGTATTAGAATTTTAAAATTGGAGTTTATTACATAAAAATAAATTTCTAAAAGTGTTAAAATTTAATTTTATGTTGTGTGAGCAAGGTACGATAAAACCATTCTTATAAAAAATTATTTTTTTTAGAAAATATTTCTTTTTCTTTTAAATGATTCTTATTTTATTATTTATCTATAGATAACTAATAAAAATTTGAAAAAAATATATTTTCATATATTAGTTATTCCTATTAATTCCATATATTCTAAAATATTTGTGAGATCTATCACATTATATAATAATATTAATAGAATATTACTATTTGGTAAAACTCAGTCTTGCGAGTAACCCAAGAAATCAAAGAAACTCATTATTTAATGTATTGGATGATATAAAATAGATTGAATTTATCTTAAATATAAAATATTTCATAAAGTAATAGGATTTTATATTCCCTTATACACTTGGTGTTTCATTTCATAATCTCTATCGAATATGATGTTCATATTTTAAAATTTTAGGGTGTTACAAAAACTCTTTCATTTCTAAGGATATAATTTCTATATTATGATCTTATAGTCCGAATTTCTGTTTATAATATATTATGTGTAAAATTCATATTTATGTTTTCAAGGGTATTATAATTTTGTAATGTATCATTCATATGGCTGTTTCTTTATTCGAGTTGATTCCTCTATTATTGGGCTATTCATTATTATTGAGATTTTATTTTTATTTTTTGAAATTAGTTGATTATATTCGTTTTTATAAAAAAAATATTTTTATAATTATGAGGACAACTAATATTTTTAAATTATTTATTTTTGTTTTTTGAGGTTTTTAAGTAAGGACTTCTTATAGTTGGTATTTTTTGTTATCATGTAAGTGATATCATGCAAAGATGGTTTACATGAATTGTAGGGGATAGAAATAGTTTTTGGTGGGGAGGATATAAAAACCCATTTCATTATGGTTGCACTATTTATAGGGGAATTTTAGTATTTTATCCCATAGTAGGGTCTGTGTCAAAGTTTAGTATTCTAATGGTTAAAAATCTCAAGAAGATTTTTTATGGGTTAGGGGCTCTATGTAAGACCATATACCTGCACGCCTAGATCTGGTTCTAAAAACCAATACTTAAATTTTATAATTCAATTCAAACTAAGATGACCACATACAAACATATATATATATATATATTAATGATTAAAATTTATCATCTCACAATAGTCACACAATCCTAGAACACAGTGTTTTATTGTCTTTAGATATTAGCTATAAAAAATTATTTTGAACATTTTTCTATAATATCACCATACTATATCACCTTCTAGATATATCCTATTTTATTTTAATCTTTATAATCTAGGTAAGAGAAAACATAATCAAGGGTGAGCTCAAACACATAGTAGGTGGAAAAATTTTTAACATGTCATCAAGGGTTAAATCATTAGAATGTGAAAACATTTTCATTGGATAAATATATGATTAAAAGAACAAGAATTAATAAGATTTTCCATATAATATAATAACAATAAATCAAAATAATCAATCATATACCATGGAATAGGTTTATGGAATCATGCTATAATGAAATATAACACAATTATTTTCAAAAAATATATATTATATAAAAAATTGGCATAAGCATGATAATAGGAAATCAAAACATTTTGAGAAATCTTAATGATTCCCATGCATTATGTTATGAACGAAACAAAATTTCCATGCATCAAGTTATAAAAAATAAATATCCCCACATATCCTATTGTGAAAATATAAAAATTATGATTTCTTGAGTTATGAAAAACATAAAATTCCCATGGTTTATGTTATGAACAAAGATAAAGTCAAATGACTCATGGTGTAGACAAAGAAAAATGACTACATCACATGTTGTGAACAGAGAAAAATTATTGTGACTCAAATAATTATATCAGGTGATATTAAACATTAACCAATGAATTTTAGGACTTTAATAGAACCAATATTCCCATGGTCATTAAAAAAAGCCAACCCATGTTGGAATTTATTTGTACCAATCCACCTTATGGATTTATTAGACCTAACCTATCTTATAGATTTAATGTACTCAACCCTTATATTAGATTTGTCATAGAAAACCCATCTCAAGGATTTATCAGGTCAAACTAGTTATATAATAATCATCGATAAAATATTTCCACATGAAATGAATCATTTTAATATAAAAAATATCCATGGTATGAAAATAGATTTTGTAACATTTCAATATGGTGTCAAATAAAATTAAATTAATAATTAGATCAATATAAACAAAACATTAAATAACCCGAAAATTATTATTTAATCATAACATTTTAAGGGTTATTCATGAAATATAAATTAATTTTATATATATGATTTTTATATGCAGATTAAAATGGTAGTGAGAATATAAAAAATAAATTTCATATAACTTTTCAAACCTTTTTGTAAAAAAGAAAAATTTACAAGTCACTTGCAAATATCATTTTCAAGATGGAAACATTAAAACATTTTTAAAACAAAAATTTAGTATAAATCCAAATAATGAAGCATTGAATGATTGATAATGGTTTTCAAAAATAAATTTGGAGTGGAAGATAAAATATATAATAGATTAATTAATAGTGTTTTTAATTATTTTAAATTACAATTATTGAAACTTACATCATCAAAAAAGGATAAAAAAACATTATTTTAAAAAGTGGTAGGGATAAATAAAAAGTTCCCATGGGATAATAAATATTATTTTTTAAAAAATATTGGAGAAAATAATTTCTTTAATGAAATAATATGAACATGTAATAGAAATAATCATCAAAGAGGATGATAATTTTTCATAACAACATTCCATTTTAATGATGCAAAATGTATGTCAAAAAAATATGAATTTAGGTAATGACCCATTAAAATGATTTCATGGTAAGGTAATTTAAGTCCATAGAAACATATCATATAGTAAAATATACATAAATCATATGTATTATTGTATGAAACCTATAAAAATAAATTTGAGGAAGAAAGGTCAAATCTCAATAAATAGAAATTGATCTTGCAAAACACTTACTACATTGGTAAACTTTTAATCAAATACTATTGAAAGAGGGGACATGAAATGGAACATTAAATACCATTTATATAAATATAATAATGATATAATATTTAAAATAGGTAATATATAAACCATATATAAGAAAATATTTGTATAATATGAAACCTATCTCAAAGAATGAACTTTATAGATGGGAACCAATTACCATTACCCTCAACATCCACAAAATAGATTTAACAATTAGTACTATGAATATAACCATAATGATAAAATATTTTAGATCCTTATTCTTATATATAACCTTTTTTAGTCCTTAATTAATATAATCATTTATTATACATTTATTACATATTTTTTATTTGTTTTCTTCATCTAGTGTTACTAATTTTGATTGCTTCATGTATACTTTATAATGATAATTTCAATCCCATTAATTTAATACCATGTTCATTATTACTATATTATTTTATGTTCAATAAATTATTTTCCTTGATTATTTATAATGTTATAATTTCATTCTATGATGGTTTTTTACATATTTTGTAAAGATCAAACAAATGAGGAGCTTATTTTGTGATTTTTAATGAATAGAAGGTGTTATTTACAAATGAGTTCAGATTATAATATTACCAAAAATAAACCAAAAAATAGGTGTTTAATTATTAATATCCAATATTAACTTTTATTTGGTTTCCATAGTCACTCATAATTGAAATTTATATCATTTTTCATGTCGTTGGTAAAATCAACCAAAAATAACACATGTTATAATTAATAGATAAGTATTATTCTGAAGTGAATTAGTTATAATATCATTGTTATAGAAGAATAAATATATTATTTAGCTGTTTTTAAATAGATAAATAATAATTTATAATAGTTTATGGAGAGACTATTATTATAATTTATTAGTTACAAAGAAGAAATCAATTTTTCTTATTGGTATGCTTGTTTTGGGGGGTTAAATTAATAATAATCGGTTATTTTAAATATCTTAAATAGAATTGAAATTTTAACATTCCAATGTCTTAAAATTGATATAAATATTATACTTATTAATTAAATAAGTTTTAGAACTATTAATGAAAGGCATTGATTAATAATGAAACACGTAGTCCATGGAAGAAGTAGGTTATGTGTACGCATAGGGAATGTTTTATTTTTTCATTGGAAGGAAATAAAAGAATAAATATAATCATTTATATTTATAGAATCATAATTATTTCTTAGATATAATAATTATTCATAGTATGCCTTTTTATAACAATCCATCTAATATAGTTTTGAATAATGAAACATGCCATCCTAGAAGGTGGTAGTCCGCATGCACACACGGGCGACGTTTCCATTTTTCGAATGGATTGCAAGGGAATAGATAATTGTTATATCATGAATTTAACAAAATTTAAGTATACTAGTGATAATTATGTAATTATATTAATATTTTCAGAGTAATTCTTTTTTAATATGAAAAAATAGAAAAATAATAAAAGTCTAGGGGAGAATAATAATCAAGTTGAGAATTTGATACTTCTCTAGAAAGACTTCCTACAATTAGAGTACATGGTGTACCTTGTTGAAACAAATGGATTCAAAACATGTACGTATATTATAGGATATGTAAAATGAGAATGTTTTAACTCTTAATTTTATTATTATGTGTGTAATGAATTTGGTTGAATTGACCTCCTTCTAAATATGAAAAGGTGTGAATTTTCCTTATAATGGAATAGTAAGTAAGGGTTATTAACATAACTATGTGCAAGTTATGTGTCTTAGGTGAGGAAAGGTTGATGATACATGTAGGTATGAAAAAAAAATCCTAAAAATATCTTCTATAAGATTTATTTATCATTTTAATTTAGTAATATTTGGGCTACTATATGTTACTAATTTTTACAATTGTTAGCCTTGATTAATAATTAAACATGGTAATTAACCTTTTTCTAAAAATATAAGATGACCCTTATCATGAAATTATTATGTCATGATTTTGAAATTAAAATTAATTTAATCAGATTTATATTTAAAATTTATAAAAAAATTAAATTAGAATATATGATTTAGAGAAAGTACAGTTTTGTAGAAAAATTATTTTTATATATTAAGTGGTTTATTCTTAATTACTAAAAATTACTAATTAAATGATGTTTAGTTTTTATATTTTTATTTTGGAATAAAATAATAGAGAAAATATTTATAATAGGTCAATTTGTTTTATTTTAAAAAAAATTACACATTGTTTATAAAAACAATTCTTTGTAAAAAAATTATTTCTTCATGGAAACAAATATTTATATTTGTAACTTAATTGTATATTAGAAATGAAAATGTACTTATTAAAAAATTTGGATATGATTCTTAATAATATTAAAACCACATTATTAGACTCAATTTTAATTGATAAAAAAATAATTTTAATATAATTGCTCATAACACATAGAAAAGTGTTTATAAAAATTAATTTTTTAGCATAGAAAACATTTATTCATATTCCACTCAAAATAAAAATATTTAGATGAAAAATAAATCCGTTTTTTATATAAATTATTAATGTATTATACAATACTAATCAATTGATTTTAAAACACATAGTTTATAGAAAAAGTAAATTTCTCTGAGAAAAATGTTTCTTTATCATTAAATGATTTCATTATTAATTATTTAAAATTTATTATATGTTCAATAAAAATTTGATAAATTTTATCATTACATTGTTATTACATTATTTCATTTAATTTTATAAATACCTTAAATAATTCATTAAAAATATAGTAATAATTATAATAATAATACATAACATATATATATATATGTGTTTATAAAATATTACATTAATTAAATATTTTATTTTTTATTTCATATTGCATTGTGCTAATATATCAATGTTAAACTTTTATTATAATATTTTATCTTAATAAATGGTATTGTGTTTATTTATTGGTCAATGAAGAATGTTAATAAAAATTGTATTTAATTAAAGGAAATTTTATATTAAAATCTATGGGCATTATTTTATCACCCCATAAAAAACGTTACATCATTACAATTTTAATTATCACTCACTTATAAAAAATTGAAAAGGTTATGTCCCAAGTTATAATTTCCAAATCCCTATCATGGGTAATATAATAAAAATCCAATTTTCAATTATAATAGGTTGGTATTTATATTTCTAAAATCTTGTTCCAAATATAACTCCATAGAAATATATATGTATTATATGTTTATAGAGACATATCTTTATTTGCTTCATTTTTATGATGCTATTTACAATGAAATGTTATAAAAAATGGTGATGATAATATCTAATGAAATAAACCTAAATGATCATATGAATATGACATATCAATATTAATATGTATTCTCTTATCAAACATTAATTTCAACCTATGATAATTTTGATTCAACTATTATATAATTAAATCAAATGATAACTCCTTTAGTTTAACCCTGATATTCCATGGCCATATTTCTATTAGGTTCTCTCACCTAACTAGTTATATATTACATCATCAAATTACACTTAAATCCTTCATGACAATTTATAATAATAAATTGGACCATAAAATAAATATCCCCCATGATTTATGTATTGAGTTAAGACAGAGTTGACTACCAGTCATCATTTTTTAGGGTTATTTCTCCAATGTGCATTCCTCTCAAACCCTAAATCCACTTATTTTTATCAAAATAGGGATTTCATTTTTATTAAACCATAGACTCTATACTTTACCAAAATTTTATATTTCTTTCATACATTTAGGATTATCTTAAGTATTTCAATAATTTTCACTTGTCAAAACCCCTAAAATGACAATATTTATCATAAAAAATAACTAAAAACATCTATGATACCAATTGATATTCCCCAAAATTGCAATAACATATCCAATTATAAAAAAAAATTAATTTATTTATCACATTGATAAGAAGTGATATTTACCAATAAAATATTATGTATATTTCAATTATTTAAAGGTTACATCTCATAATAATCATACAATATCAAAAACTAGATGTTTAGTTCTTTTCAATATAAGAGACTTATTGTGAGTATTTCCCTATAATTATATTATTCTGGATATCCATATAGAAATATTTTATATTATACTCATCATTAAAATATATATAATGGAAAATATATGTAATGGATGATCACAAATTCTTAGTAATGGAAAAACTTATCAACTAGTAATCAAGGGTTAGATCATAAGCCTGAGAGAACATAATCATTGGAAAATATTGAATTAAAATAACATCATCCCACAAGATTTTCTCATGTAATATAATGATATGTATCCTCAAATTATAAGACATATTACATGGCATAAGATTTTGGAATAATGATACAATAATTAAAATCCATAAACTATAACATAAGTATACAATATAGAAAAGTGGGATATGCATAACAATAGGAAATCATAACATTATTATAATAATATATGATTCACATGAATTATATTTAATAAAAAACAAAATTTCTTCATATAAGGTAGTGAACAAATCAAAATTAACATAGATGATGTTTTGAACTATGCAAAATTCCCACAACTCATGTTGGGAATAAAGGAAAATGTCAATGAATTATATTTTGAATAAATGATAATACATATAAATCATGTTGTGGAATGAAAATTCCCACAACTCACATCACTATATCATGTGGTATAAAAATTATCCATTGAATTAAGTTAATTAATAGAACCATTCTATCTCAGGACCTTAATGGATCTAACTAATCTCAAGGCTTAATTGGACCCAACCCACCTCAGGTATTTATCAAACACAAACCATCATTGGGATTTATCAAACCCAAATAATCATTTAATAATCTAACATAAATGTACATGTCACATGAAATCTGTCATTTATCATAAAATAAAGAAACTAGATATGAAAATGGGGTTTCCAACATTTCCAATTAGTCTTGAATAAAAGGAACACAAGAATTAGATCAACTGAAACAAAACATTAAATCACCCAAAAAAGATTATTTTTAAGATCATTCAAAGATTAATTCACAAATCATAACACCATAATATATAGATCATTTTTATACAATGATTAAAATATAAAAAATATCAAAACAATATATCATATAAAATATTTTTAATATTTTTGAAAAAAAAAAGAAATGTTACGAGTCACTTTAAAAAATCAGGATAGTTACCTGAAATTCTTTTTAAAAAAATGTTAAAAGAAACACAAATAATAAAACCTTTAAAGATAAAAAATGGTTTTTTATAAATAATTTATATTGGAAGATAAAATATATAATCATTAATTTAGATTTCTTTATAAATATTTTAAAATACCTTTATATAAACCCACATCATAAAAAGCATAATATAAAATTATTTTTAAAATATATAAAGAGAAAAAATAATATCATGTAGCATAGTACATAGGTCTCAAAAATGATATAGTTACTAATTTTTTATAATAAAAAACATGGACATGGAATATAAACAACCATTCAAGAGTATAACAATTATTCTCTAGTTATGGTATGGTGGAGTGGATGGTTTGATTCGATAGTGTTTCTTCTTGATTGTGGTTGATACTTCCCATTATGGTGATCAACAATGATGTTTCCAGTATAAAAATAATGTAGGTATTATGAAATAGGTTTATGAAGATTGGAATTTTTGTTTGGTGTGATATTATCAGAGGGAGTATTGAATATTGAAGCTTTTGTTGTATTTGGTTATCTACTTCTTGATTGTACTGGTTCTCACTAATCAATAGAAAAGTGATTATTCTGAATATAAAAAAGAAAATTTGAATAATGAAATTAAAATCTTAGAAACACAAGATAAATCCCAATATATTTCAATCAATGGGTAACTCATAATAATAAAAATCTAGATGAATATTCATAACAAAATTAATAGAAAATGAATTAACAATACCCCAAAAACATAGTAAATGTTTGATAGATTTATTTTCAATAATGGAAAATGAAATAGAAATATCAATACAATTAATATAAATATGATAATGTTATAATACTTAAAATAGGTATCATATACACAATATAAAATAAAATATGTGCATAATATGAAACATCTCTCAAAGAAGGATCTTTTGAGATAAGAAACCCTTAACTTTACTCTTATCTTCATGGAATTTATTTTACCTCTTGTATAGTAAAAATTACCAAATTAATTACCAAATTTAGGAACTTATTCATATATAATACCTTTTCTAATATTTAATTATAATCATTTATGTAACATCCTGGATCTGATTGTCACCCTAAAGTGCACCAAACCTGGTTGGTCACATGAACTCAAGTGCATTTACCCAAACACCAAAGGCTACTGATTACTAGCGAGGGCCAAGGACTGATATTGTGGAAACTGTTCTCTTATTGGCAGAGTATGCACAGCAGAAATAATAATAAAAATTAGTGTAATTAGTAATACCAAACATAGATAAACAGCATAAGACTAGAAGTAAATGCAAGGGAAGCCACAATATGTGTGTGTGTGTAAGATGTATGGTATACATATCTAAGAAAAAAACCAAACTAGTCACAACTCTAGAAACAAATACATAAAGAAAAGTAAAAAACTAATAGTAAACTCTAGTAGCATCACAAGCCTCTGCATGGTCTCATGCTCTCCAGCTCTAACAGAAATCAAGTTCCTAATGAAGAAGATCACTTTCCCTTATTTATACATGCAACCATATAATCAGTTTGGGTCCAAAGCATGACCTAATTAGGGTGTGAGATGAATCCCAGAAGGAAACCACCAAACGATATGTGCGTAACTACCTGTGAATATATATATATCAGGAAATATGCAGAAATGAAGTAATAAAATAGAAAGTACCCAAAAGTAAACAATCCTATAGTATTTAGTTAAATTCATTTAATGTTTATTATTATTCATCTATTTAATCAAGTAAACCTGATATCTAGCCTAATCTTTGTATCCTCTATGTAAGTACCAAAACAGATCCCTCAGAAGACCATTTGAACAATCAAGTAAGATCGAGTCCAAGATTGTTCTTTGGCTTGGAAGACTCGTCATAATCATCAATCATTCATAAACAAGCCTCTAAGAAGGATCTCACAGTCTATCCTATTTGTTTTAACATAGAACTAATTCATTAAACAATGACCTTATAGGTATCCCTAATGGTCAATACTCCTAGGTCTACATAGCATAAACAAATCATAAACAACCTCTTAGGTAGATCTCATGGTCAATACCCCTGGCTAAATATCTACACCAAGGATATCACCGTCCAGTGTAAATAAACATGGAAACCCCCTATGTTTTTCTGGTCCAAGGCTCTCACGGTCCATTGGAAAAGCAGTGCACATATCATATCAACATTGCACATGTAATCTGTAACTACTACATGGCTAAACATTCACAAAGCATACCACATGCATTTCATATAATCAATCAACTCCATCCTAATCAACCAAGTCATGGAAAACAAAGTATGTCTAATAGGAATTCTAGAAAAAATGTCCATAAACATTCAAACAAGGAAAAACGCAACCATTGGGTGTCCCATAAATAAGGTATCTAACCTCACACCTAAGAAACAACCCCTTAACAAATAGTCAAATGATAGAAGGTAATCAGTAGGGTTAAATTCCAAATCAAGAAATAAACCAAACATGGGTATGTGGCACTTTTATCATATATAAGACGAACAATAAAAGGCACAAAAACATACCTTGATATCGTACGATTGATATACTTAAACGACATCCCTTGAATCAGCCTAAAACAGCATAGATCTACAAAAAGGGAAAAAACCTTACATAACTCAAGAAATAGGTAGATTCAGGAATAAAATCTCTAGGGGAATTGGGAACTCATCGATGGGATTCAAATTCACTCGACATAGTCTCAATCAGAGATCATATATAGAATCGTTAGGGGTTTTATGTTCATTGGTAATTCGGTTACGTCCTTGTACAAATCACAGGTAGAAGAAATTGTTTCCAAAGATGAGATGTGACCCTTCTATGATATATAAATTAAATAAAAACACGGTGTTTTCTTTAAAAGTTCATTCCATATAGTTCCCTTAACTAAATCTCGACTTAAGCGGTCAGCCATGTCACCACACGGTCATGTATTCGGCCATACACAACCATAACATGCTTGTAGTCGGCCTTCTAGGTACACAGAGTGTACTCAGAAGTACACTGTGTATACTTAGAAAACTCCCCTTTTAATTCTATTTCCCTCAAAACCACCATAAATCAAGATCCATACCTGAAAAGAATATTTTGGTTCTTATAAACTTCCCCCCATTAAAGCAATTCATCCTCGAATTTCCCTTCTAAGGGTGGTTAAGAAGAAGCTTTAAAAAACTCTGGTCACTGTGATCGTACGTCAGCCTCCCTCTCCCAAGTATTGTCCAGCACTCAGTCGTGCTTTCGTAGCACCCGTACCAAAGGAATAGACTGGACATAGAGAACCTTCATGCTATAATCCACAATCTGAATAGGGTTCTCTTTGAAGGATGCATCCACCTCCAACTAAACCTCCTCAAGTTGAAAACATTAGATGGGCCTGAACGGTAACGACGTAGCTGAGAAACATGGAAGATGTCATGCATAGTCAGGTACCTCTGAGGTAACGGCAACTGATATGAAGTTGGTCTGACTCTCTCTAAAACCTCAAATGGTCTGAGGTACCTCAATGAAAGCTTCCCCTATCACTTAATCCTCATGTGTCCCAACCTTGGTGTGACATGTAAGAAACCCTGATCTCTAACCTCATACTCCAAAGGTTGTCTCCATCAATTAGAATAATATTTTTTGTCGAGAATGTCCGTTAGACATCCTCTTCTGAGTCAACTCCACCTTCCCGGTGGTCTCCTGGACAAGCTGAGTTCCCAGCACAATTGGCTCTCCTACCTCCAGCCAACATAGGGGTGATTGGCATGTCCTACTATACAAAGCCTCATAAGGTGAATCATTTCTTTGAAACTATTATTGTAGGAAAACACCACTAGGGGTATGTGTCTCTCCCAAGATACCCCGAAATCCATGACTCATGCTTAAATCATGTCCTCCAAAACCTGAATCGTTCACTCAGACTGGCCATTTTACTAGGGATGGTATGTTGTACTCAAAACTACCTATGTTCCCAAATCCCTCTATAGTCCCTTCCAAATACGAGAGGTAAACTGGGAATCTCAGTCTGAAATTATATAGTGTGGAACCCCATGGAAACCTACAATCTCTTGGATATACAACCTTCTAATATCATCAACACTGAAGGTTTCTATGATTGGTAGAAAATGTGAAACCTTCATGAGTCTGTCAACAACAACCCAAACCACATCATTCCCTTGAGGCGACCTTGTAAAACCTATCACGAAATCCATTGTGACATCATTCCACTTCCACTTGAGAATGTGTAACTACTGTAAAATCCCTACCAATCGTTGATGATCTGCCATCAACTATTGGCAAGTGGAATACCTCATGAAAAAACCATCTACATCTCTCTTCATACCTGGCCACCAATACTGACGGTGTAGATATCAAAAATTCTTGGTGACACAAGGATAAACTACCCATGTTGAGGCATGAAAATCTTGAAAAATCTTCTCGTGTATTTCTGCTAACACCCATACACTCCCATGAGAACACAAAACCTCATCCTCACATATGGTCCACTGAGTAGGGTCCTCTACTGTCACACTCACCAATAGGACTAGGAATTTAGAATCTGAATGTTGCCTCATTCACACTCAGTCTAGTAGAGGAGAGGTAACATCTATAGAAGAAATAAAACTGTTTCCATATCTATCATGCACCTCCAAATGCATCTCAGATAACTTATCCATAAGCTTCCACTAACTTCTAGTCTCTCAAACATCCCATATCTGAGTCTTACTTCTCAACACATCAGCCATTGTGTTTCCTTTCCAAAACATGTAGAAAAGCTCAAATTCAAAAGACTAAAGGTACTCAACCCACTTTCGATGTCTCAAATTCAGGTCTTGACGCATAAAGATATATGTGAGGATTTTTTGTCAGTGTATACTACAAAATTATCTCCTAAAAGATAATGTTTCTAATAGTGCAAGGCATGCACAACTACTACTAACTCAAGATCGGGGGTTGGGTAATTCCACTTTGTGGCCTAAATTATTAAGACATGTATGCAATGACTTCTTCAACTTGCACAAGCACTACTCCCAACCTGATGCCTGATTTATCTTTATAAACAGTGTAACTCTATCCCAGCTCTAGAAAAATTAGAATCGATTCTAAGGTCAATATCCCTTTTGTCTTCTAAAAGGATCAATCATAGGAATATATCCAAAATTACTTCACACCCTTCTTAGTCATGCTCATCAATTGTGTTATTAAGCATAAAAAGTCCAGAATAGAGAATCATTCATAACTAGCTAGCCCTAGAAAACTTCATACCTCAAATACATTCTTGAGAAACTTCTAGAAAACTACTACTCTCATTTTCACTAGGTCTACTAATGTTCTGATCTTTGAGATGACATGACCCATGATGTGAATTTGGTGCATCCAAAAGTGGCACTTTGAGAGATTAGAATATAATTGATTATCTCTTAGTGTACTCAATATGATCTCAATATGGGTGGTATGGTCATGTAGAGTGTGAGAGTACACCAATATATCGTCCATGAAGACTACTACAAAATAATCCAAGTAAAGATGAAATACTTGGTTCATCAGTACCATGAAAACTACTAGTGCATTTGTGAGACCGAATGGTGTAAATGAATACTCGTATAGACCATACCTATTCTGAAAGGATAAAAGAGGTATATGTGATGGTCTAACATGCTAATTTTGATAACTGGATCTCATGTAAATCATCAAGAACACCTAGTCTCCTTGAAGCTGATTAAATAGACCATAAGTCCTTGGAAAGGGCTAGAGGTTCTTCACCATCAACTGGTTCAGCTTCTGATAATCCATAAAAAGTCTGAGGGTACCATTCACCTTTTTCAAAAAAAAATGAAAGGAAAACCCCAAAGAGAAGTGATGGGTCGGATGAAACCCTTTGTTTGCAGCTCCTCTAACTACTTCTTGAGCTCCTATAACTCTGGTGTAGCCATTCAATAAGGAGGAATATACATAGGTGCCACTCCTGGAATAAGATCAATAGATAACTCTATATCTCTCTCCGATGGTAAACCTAAAATGTCCTCTGGAAAGACATCTCTAAAACAATCCACCACTGTAGGAAGTCCTTCTATGAAGTCCCCAAGTTATTCATATATAAACTAGAAATCTAGGCTTTATTTCCTCCCAACCCATGATGCTCGGGTCCCATTATGCTCACCTGGAACCCTTGTATAGAAAATACTCACCCTCCAGTGATGTGAAAATCACCTTACAGAGATAGCAGTCAACAAAGTCCTTAAAGGAGACAAACCATTTTATTCCTAGAATGACATTAAATCATGTCATATCTAATACATAGAGTTCCCATAAGAAGTGACACTTAGTAACCTCAAGAGGGAACTCCTTAAACTAATGTACACTAGCCATTATAATCCCCAACAGAGTTTCTAGAATCGTAACATCATCAGAAGTAAAGATATAAATACCAAGGGTCTCCATAATGGAAAAAGATATAAAACTATGGGAATCCCCTATATTAAAAATCGGACAAGCTAAAACCGAGGAAACTAGAATCGTACCTCAAACTATAGAGTTTCTGGGATCCTACATCTGCTGGATCTGTTCCATCACAAAAGTTTGACCAGTACTGTGTCCCGGAAACCCAGCCTAGCTAATCTAATCTGATCAACCCTATTTTCGTCAAGAACCTGTCATCTAGATACGGAGTCCACGACCACCTCCTCATCCTGAATGACCTGATGTACACTAGTTCCATGACTGATGAGGAACTGGTGGCCTCGATCTTTTATGTGGAGTCGTAATAAATCTTCTCTCACTCAATTCTGGTGAGAAAATCCTGCAAAAATTCTGAATGTGACCCATATTGCCACAAGATTGGCACTCAACTGGGTCTCTTGGGAAATGTAGTCTCATATTCCCATTATTCCTGAATTGGTATCACCTCACCTAGATACCTAAATATACATCATTGCTACTGGAATCCCCATGCAAGGGATCCCTATGGTGCTTCCTACTATCGGTCAAAGGAGTACAAGCCTTTGATGTTGAACCGCCCTGGCTTGTAGATAAAAACATCCTCATATTGCGCTTGTTAATCAGCACCAGATTCACTATAGTAGTCATTATAGTAAACCTGAAATCATTCACCTGAGACTAGATGTTGTACATCAAACCATCCTCAAACCGCCTATCCAAAGATAACTCATCACCTCCCAAAATAGGTGTGATGCACTTAAGCTTTGTAAAACGAGAAGAATAAACCATCACAGAAAGAGATCCCTACTCCAAATGCATGAACTCTCAGTCTCAGTTGGAAATCAACATCACAGGGTAGAAGTAATCAAAGAAGGCCCTCTAAAACTCTTCCTAATCCATATTTTGATGACGTACTTCCTATGAGATAACATCCCACCATCTCTTGGTAGAATATTGTATCATGTACATTGAAAGATTCACCCTCTTCTTAGGAGTTTTCTTCAGATGCTCAAAGATAGAAATCATGGCCTCCAACCATGACTTAGCAGCCTGTGGTCCTCCAACCTCTTAACAATTGGAAGGATGTTGGTGGTGGAACACCCTTGTCAACTCTACCATAGTCAGTGTCAGATGTGGTGCTCCCTGAAAAGTCTGCATCATCCTCATAAATCCCTCATGGAACTATGAATCATCACCTACGTTTGGTATAATAGTTGGTACAAGATGGGTATAATGGGATGATCTACCGGTAGTCCCTAGTCTACCATTTTTGGTGTCTGATCATCGCCCTACATCTAGAGAATAGCGGGAGGATGTCTTTGTGGCGTGACTTTGCAAGGTCGGGTGCACACCTCTGTTCAATATTATCAAGAACAGCAACTTAGAAGATCAATAATGTAATATGAGAAGAAAGCATTCATGTTTTACAAAAGTGGGTTACACGGTGTGTAGAACCACTACACAACATGTTCCCTTAATCCTTAACATGGGTGTGTATCCCTACCTTCCTGGTCATGTAACACCCCATAAACATGGTGTGTTCTTCATGATACACGATGTGTACATTAATATTCCCTCCATCCCAAGTACTTATAAAGGGCTCAAACCACACAGTTCTGCTAGTGTAACACTACACAACATGTTCACCCAAGACATGGTGTCTACTACATAAGTTTTATCCACTTGTGCCGTTAGTCACATTATCGGATACACAGTTGATTACAACACAAGATGTTTAATTTAGACTCAGCATGTGCAACCTAAGTTTCATCAACTCATGTTGTTGGTCACACGGTTAGATACATGGTCTTTTATAGGACGGTTTATACTACCAGTACATGGCGTCTTCTACCAAGAGATTACTAACCCTGTGTCTCTGATCACACAGCTAGTCACACAGTCAACAACTAAACGTCGTGTACATAAGGTATATTGTTTCTACTAAAGAAAATTCATTTCTTCCAGAATAGAAGAACACATGGCGTGTGTTCATAACATCACACGCCATTTTTTCTGGGTTTTTTGGATAGTAAGCCTCTAAAACATCTCTGAAAACCCAAAAATCATAAAATTTAGCCAAGTTATTCCATTTTCCAATTTGTGAATGTCCATATTCCATGAGAATCATTTTTTTGAATCCTTATTCATGTCATATTAACATAATTCAATTAATGTTCAAACATGATAAAAAAAATCAGATCCAAGAGGGCTCATATCACCTCAGGGACCAATTTTTGGAATCCATCCAAATGAAACATTACATATACAAACACCATATAAAAAATAGCATCTATTTATATCCAAATATCTATAAAAAGCATTCATATCAAGAATAACATTTATCACAACAACATGAAACCAGTAATTCAGCCTAAATAGACTAACAATAATGTATAACATGTGATCTCTATAAATGATTTATATGATTCATGAGATGAAATACCCTCATCTCATCGGGTTAAAATAGAAATATAACCAAAATGATATCAATCATAACAGTAAAAACAGGTGAATCACCAATTAGTGAAATAAAATTAACTATAACAATTGCAGAACCATAAAAATAGAAATATTCAATGTAAATTGGCTTTTCCATGCACAAGGGATAGCTATTGCTAAGAAAAGATTATTAAAAACTACCTATTCCTTAATATCTCAGTCTATAGGCTCCAAATAGTAAGGCGAAGAAGAAAAAACATCCTCTGATACCACTTTTTAACGTCCTGGATCTGGGTGCCACCCAAAAGTGCCCCAAATCCGGTTGGTCACATGACCTCAAGCGCATTTCCCCAAATGCCAGAGGCTGCCAAATAGCAGTGAGGTTTGAGGTCTGATAATGGTGAAATTATGCCCTCATTGGCAGAGTATGAACAACAGAAACAATAGTAAATATTAGCAAAAGCAATAATACCAAACATTGATAAATAGTAGCCGATGTAAAGTAAACACAACTTAAGCCACAATATATATATGTGTGAGTATGTGTGTGTGTGTGTTAGAGAGAGATGTCTAGCATACGTATCTAAAAAAATATACATCAGATCACAATGATGTAAATCATTATAGAAACCAATGTACAAGATAAATATTAAACTCCATCAGCATCACAAGCCTCATCGTGGTCCCATGCTCTCCAACTCTAGCATTAATCAAGTACCTGATGAAGAAGGGTGATTTACCTTATTTATACCTACAACCATATAATCTGTATGGATATAAAGCATGACCCAAATAGGATGTGATATGAATCCTAGGAGGCAAGCACCCAAATATGTGTGCCTAACTATCAGTGAATATATATTGCAGGTAATATGCAGAAATGAAGCAACAAATTAGTTAGTACTCAAAAGGAAAAAATACTACAGTTTTCAATTACATTCATTTAAAATATATTATTCTTCATCCTTTGAATCATGTAACCTTGGGATCTATCCTAATCTCTGTATCCCCTATGTAAGTAATGAAACAGATGTCTCATAAGACCATCTAAACAATCAAGTAAGACTGAGTCCAATCTTGTGCTTTGGATTGGAAAATCGTCACAATCATTAAATCATTCATAAAAAACCCTCTGGTAAATATCTCATGTTCTGACCCATTTGGTTTTACATACCACCAATTCATTAAAAAACAACGTCATGGGTATCTCTCATGGTCAATACCCCTGGGTCTACATAGAATAAACAAATCATAAATAACCTCTTGGGTATCCCTCACATTCAATACCCCCGGGTCAATATCTTTACCACGGATCTCATGGACCAGTGTAAATAAACATGGAAACCCCCATAGTTTTCCTAGTCCAATTCTCTTATGGTCCTTTGGAAAAACATCATGCATACCATATCAAAGAAACACAAGTAATCTGTAACTACTACATGGCTAAGTATTCATAATGCATACCACATGTTTTTCATATAATAAATAAACTTCATCCAAATCAACTGAGGCATGGAATAAAAATTATGCCTAATAGGAATTCTAGACCAAATAGCCATAAACATTCAAACAAAGGAAACACACCTATGGGGTGCACCGTAAACTATGTATCTAACCTTACGCATAAGAAACAACCCCTTAACAAATAGTCAAACCATAGCAGGCAGTTAGTAGGGTTAAATTCCCAATCAAGAAACACCTCAAACATGGTTATGCGTCACTTTTAGAAAATAAAATCTAATGATGAATAACAAAAGGCAAAAACTACCTACCTTGATATCATATAATTGATATACTTGAATGTCGACCCTTAAATCGGCCTAAAATGGAATATATCTACAAAAAGGGGGGAAATTTACCAACCATTAATAACACAAGAAAGAGTATGAATTGGGAAGAAGAGATCTAGGTTAATTGAGAACTCACAGGTGGGATTCCAATACACCTGACGGTGTCTCAATCGGAACTAAGACAGTGAATCGAGAGGGGTTTGAAGTTCTTTGGTTGTTCTACAATGCTCCTGTATGAACCACAAGTAGAACAAATTGTTTTCAAAGATGAGACGTGACCCCGCTCTGATATATCAACTAAAAAAATACATGGTGTGTTCATTAAAAGTACATGTTGTGTAGTTCCCTTAACCTAATCCTGACTTAAGCGGTCTAACAGGTCACCACACGGCCACGTATTCGGCCTTACATGGCTAGAACACTGTTGTACCCGGCCTTCCAAGTACAGGGCGTGTACTCAGAAGTACACAGTGTGTACTTAGAAAATTCTCTTTTTCTTCCTTTTTTGTTAAAACAACTGTAAATCATGATAAATACTTGAAAAAAATATTCAGGTTCTTAAAATTAATTATAAATTTATTAGTTAATTATTATTTATTTTTATCATTAGGTGTTGGTGATTTTCATTTATTCTCACATGATTTAAAATGATGATGTTGATCCCCATACATTTATTCCAATTTCATTATTCTTATA
Organism: Viscum album; assembly: GCA_963277665.1. Lineage (NCBI taxonomy): Eukaryota > Viridiplantae > Streptophyta > Magnoliopsida > Santalales > Viscaceae > Viscum > Viscum album. The sequence goes on from OY728148.1 coordinate 49,976,352, forward strand.
TTATTTAGATTAATGTGATGTGTGTTTTTTAGTTACTTATAAAATCCTAATTTATTTCTTTATTGGTTCAGTCATGATTCATGAAGATGAAAATGTGGCTTGCTTATTTAGTGATGAAAAAAATTTGTTATATTAATATTTATTTTAAATATTAATATTTCCTTTATATGACCAAAAAAATAATTATTTACTTATAAATATCCAATATTAGAATTAATGTGTGCTTCATATTCACCCATGATATGTATTTAATTCATTGTTCAAATGGGTGGTTAAACCAACCCAAAATAGAACATGTTATAATTATTGGAATTGATTGATTGTGATATTAATTAGATATAATATAATTACTAAAAATAAAATAATGATCTTATTTAGATTTTATTAGATATATACATCTTAATTGAGAACTTTTTTATTAATAGGGTAAGATAAGAATCTATTAGTTATAAATAAGAAATCATTTATCATCTGAGTGCACTCATTTTAGGTGATTAAAGATACAATGATCACTTTTTGTTAATACTAATAATATGATGAATTGTTTTTTTATTAAAATATATTAATAATAAACTAAGAGTAATAATTATTAAAAAAAATATTCTTATAACATTCCATGAAGTCCTTTGCTGAAAAAAACACATGTCATCCATGGAGTCGGTAGTCCACACGTATGCATGAACAACATTTTAATTTCATAATGGATATAAATAAAGGTAGATAATGGTTTAGAATTATTGAATAATAATTGTGTAATATATATAATATTTATTCATTGAATAAATTATTAGAACCATCCATTCATGGTGGTGAAGAAAAAATGATCATATTGTCTATAGAGGCGGTTGTCCACACGTACGCACGAGTGATGTTTTCTTTCTTTAATGCATGATAGTTGAAAAGATAGTTATTTTACAGTGAATATAATAACATTTAGGTATAGCAATGAAACTGATGTAGTTACTTTTGTTATTTTATAATATTTTTGGAGGATGATGGATGAGATAGATAACGAACAAAATATTGTGGGTTGATAATACTCAAATTGAGGGTTTGAGTCATCTCTTGAAAGAATTCATGGAATTAGAGGAATTAAATCCATATATTATAACAAAGTGTGAGAAAAAGATTGTGGGGATTTTAGTTGAGTTAAAATAGGTATGGTTTCAAGAGGAATTTTAACTTATGTATTTCATTATGTGGTTGGATGTGACATCCTTTTATAGGTGATAAGGAGGGTATTTTTCATAGAATTGAATGGTATGTATAGAGTAATAATGGAATTCCATGAGTTTTTGGTGAGTTTTTTGTGTAATGGTTAGAGAGTCATGTAGGCATGACTTTCCAACCAATAAAATATTGTAAAATTTGTTTTTAAAAGTTAATTTATTAAAACTCAATCCACTTTATGTTACTCAATTTTTACCTTATTAACCATGACTAAAATTTCACTATGGTATTTTTTTAAAAAAACTATAATATAACCCCTAAAACGAAATTTCAATTTTAAATTTTCAAATTTTGAATCAATTTTATATAATTCAATTTATAAATTCTATAAAATCAACTTTTAAATTAAATCGTATTATATATAGAAAAAAAATTGTTTTTAAGAAAAAACATTTATACATTATGTGTTGTTGTACTCATATTCTATAAATTACTAATTTAAAAGTTAGAAAAAAATATTATATGTTTATAAATTATACTCATATCATCATTTAAAATAGATCAATTTTATTTATTTATATAATAATTACACAATGTTTATAAAAACAACTCTTTAAAAATTAGCAATGCTATCTTGGTAACTAATATTTATTTTCGTAATGTATTATATATGTTATAAATGAAAATATAATTATAAAAATATTTTGTTATGTTGACTAAAAAACTAAAACCATTTTTTAGACATAATTTTTAGAGTTGAAAAAAAAATTAAATATACATGTCCATAATTCATTAAAAGTGTTTTTAGAAAAAATGTTTTTTTCATAAAAATAATTTAGTCATATTTCATTCCAAGTGAAACTATTTTGAAAAAAATAAATTATTTCTAATAAATGATATTAATATATTATTCAATAGTGAAAATTGGTTTAAATATATATATATAGAAAAATTGAAATTCTTTGAGGAATAAAAGCCTTTTTTCACTACATTAATTTATTCCTAACTATTTATGCTTAATTATTTCTTCAGTAAGAATTATATAAATTTTAACAATACATTGGAATTAGAATATTTATTTTAATTATTATAAACTCTAAAAATAAATATTAAAAATTTAATAATAATAATAATATGTAACGCATAAATGCACATATATTTTTTATAATAGACTTTTTTAATTAAATATTATCACATTTATTTCATATTTCATTACCATAAGTATAGAATAGATTAAAGGACTGATGATAAGGGGTAAGACCCTCATTAAATGAAGTTATTTTCTTTGAATTTTTAAGAGATAGGGAATCCCCTAATGTTCATAGCCCTTATACATTTTATAATGGCTCACAAAATAGTGCTTATTGGATTAGTTGAAACAAAAATGATGTTTTTGAACTAGAAGGATTTTAAATGGGACTCCCTTGGATATAGTTTTTTGTCTCATATATTTAATTAAATTAACATGTATCATCTATGGATTTTCAACCAAGAAATTATTAATATTACCACATGAATTAGGCATGCCCAGTGTATTTCTATATCTCTTAATCCTTCATATTACTATGTTTTTCTCTCTTTTTTGTATCCATATAATTCACACATAAATGGGGGAGAAATGTGTAGGGATTATGAATAAATCATTAAGAATATGGATCACAATTCAGTGATAATGGGGGATTTTAACATTGTGTGAATACCAATAGAAAAAACTCATTCCAATTTCAATAAGAAAACATATTTTGAATTATATTACAACACTAATGAGTGTAATCTTGTGGATGTACCAATTTTTGGAGCTAACATTACCTGGAGAAGGTATAATTTAAATGGAAGAAAAGGGAGTAAGCTAGATAGTTGCTTCATTCAAATGGATGATAGGAGTATTGATGATGGGATCTAAGGTCACATCCTCCCAAAAAATCATTAATATCATAATCCCATAAGTATTGAGATCCTAAAAATTAAAAGGTCATGACTTCACCCCATTTTTTTAATAATTTATGGGATGTTACCCCTAGATGTAGGGAAATATTTCTACAAGATTATAAGTTAAAACCTATTAGAAGCCCACTTTAGAGACTTTATGACAAATTAGAGTATACCAAAATATCTCCTAAGGGATTGAATCATAAAATACTTATCTAAAGTAGAACAACTTATAAAGGCTGGTGAAAAATATCTACTATGAATCCAATAAATAATTCTCCATTAAAACAACCCATCTAGGGAGGAAATACATGCCCACTCCAAGATGGATGGTCTTTTAATCATCAAATATTGACTATATAGGAATCTCTTAAATGTGAAATGGCTAAAATAAGGTGATAGAAACTCAAAATTAATTCAAAATATTCACAAAGAGAAGATATTCAGTAAAGTTAGTGATTCCATAATCATTAATGGTTTTCTACACACTTATGAAAGTTAAATCTCAAAATGTGTGGTTGAGTAGTTTAGTGAGATGTATACTGATGAAGGATTGGAAATCACATCTTGAATAGTTGAAAACATTATACCATGCATTTAAAACACCGAAATAGAAGCCTCACCTTGGATCCTGATAAAAAAGTCAAATAATCTCTTTTGTCCCTCAGTATGGAGAGTGTTACTCGACCATATGGTCTCAACAAAAAAAAAATTAAGTTTTACAAGGATGTTGTACACGATGATTTGACAGGTGTAGTGGGATATTTCTTCATCCATTCCCACATTCATCATGGGATAAACTCATAATTCATTTATTTGATAAAAATAAAGATAATATAATTAATATCATGGACCTCAGACTAGTTTATATTTGGGACATTGTTCCTAAGGTCATTAGTAAAATCCTCATGACCATAATGGGTGGAATAAAAAAATATCACATCACCTTGAATCAGTTAGGATTTTTTCTATAGACAAGAATCCATATTTTCATATTCATATCCTTATAGAGTGTTAATATAATGAGGTTTAAGAGAAAATTGGTGAACTTTTCTCCTAAAGTTGAGATATCCAAGGCTTTTGATTCTCTAAAATAGTGCTTCCTTTTTACTATTTTAAAGAAATATAGCTTCCCCAATACCTTTATTAGTATTTTCATAATCATCCTCACATATTAAAGTTTTTCCATTATTATAAATGGGTCTCCTAGATGATTCTTATATTGTAATAGGGCTATTATATATGTTGATCCTCTCTCCAGACTTCTGTTTTCCGTTGTTGAAGAAAATTTGAGAAGATGTATTAATGATTTTTCCTATATTAGTATGTTTAAGAAAATTTTTGTTGTAAGGAATGGTTACACACCACCACATCTCTTACATACTAATGATATACTCTTACTTGTATAGGCTTCAAGGAAAACAAACTCAGTGTTCAAAAATCTATTTCCACATTATGAGGAATTGGTTGGGTGTCCAATAATCTAGAATAAATATTTCTTGTTTTTGGAGATCTAATCTATATTGGTATATAAAACAGGATCACTATAATATTTGAGGTGAATATAGGGGTTTTTCCCTTCATCTAACATGTAGTACCTTTGTATTGGGAAAATCTTAAGATTTATCAGCTTATATGAATATGTAATAGAATCATAAATAAATTGGGTAAATGGAAATGGAAATTAATTTCCCAATAAGGAAGGATATTACTTGTTAATTCAGTAATCGCTTCTATATTTTTTATTTCTTTTGTCTCTATAAGTGGCTAAGAAGCCTCATCAATGACTTTCAATGCATGATAAGTAATTTTATATAAACTGGGTCAATGCATGAAAGAATTTTTATTATTGTTGCATGGAAGTATGTTTTTCAAGTATATTGTAATGGGGGGACATAGAGTGAAGGACCTTAGAATCATCAATGATGGTCATATTGGAAAATTTACATGGAATATTATAATTGCTAATGACTCCTCTTGTGAGTTTTTATCAAAAATGTTAATTATGATATTACTTGATAGAAAACTAAACTACCTTGAATCATTAGCTTAGCCCTCAATCAAGCACTAATTCAATGGAATCAGGATTAATTAAAAAATTTCTATTCAATAGGAAAACAAATCTTAATTTCCAGAATACTCTATGGTTGGAGTTCCCACTCAAAGACTGGATAAACATCCCTCCCTACAAGTTGAAAATGACCATTTCTAATTTGTTGACAAATTATAACAGATTATACTTTGTTCCCAGTTAGACTATGATGGAGGTTCAAAATTATTCTTTCATGGACAATGACACTCTGATATTGATTTCGAACACAAATGTGCAATTCAATGTAAAATATTTCTACATGATGGAATGTGAGGCATCTGTGAGATTACTAACATAGATGTCAAAATTCAACATGAATTATATTCAACCCTAAGTTATTTAATTCTCTAGACAACATGGAAAATAGATTTTCCACACATGACAATCTCAAAATGGATGGTTAATATATTGTTTCAGCCAATCATTTATTCCGGGAAGAAGATTAAAATGTGTAGAATATATTTTTTATTGTGAATTTTCTCAATCTATTTAAAAGTATGTAGGGGATCTATTTGTAATTAATCTTAATTTAAGTATTTATTTGTAGGATCTTACAATTTACATCACTAAATCAAATAAGAGTTATAAAATTCACCATCTTTTTCTAGAATCAATTACTTCCTTATATGCCTCAATCTGGAGAACAATAAATGCATTCCTTTTTTAAAATCAATAGCCTTACACTCATGCACATATAGTTTCTATGACTAAGGGGGTTTATACATACTTAAGGGTGAAAAAGGGATCTATGGACCAATACATTAGTGATTTGAATATTCTCAGAAGTCTATGAATTTTGGGAAGACCCAAGAAACATCTTGTTTTAATGAACATTCACTCGATCCTTCTAATAAATTCATAGACTAAAGTTAATTTTTATGGAGAAATCTCTAGCATTCTTGGTCTATCAAGGTGAAAAGATATTTTATAAACCCATCATAGATTTATTAAAGGTTCATTTCATCATTATATTGGAATTCTAACTACTTTTTAAGGTGATTGTGGGGCATGATTTATGATATTCATCATGTTTTCCATCAAAATTGGAATGAATTATGTATCAATTGCAACATTGAAATTACAGTTAAAGCACTGAAGGTGAGATCTATGAATATGCCTTGGGAAATTCTACCTCACTGAAGTAATTTTAATAATCAGGTAATACATATCAACCTTGTTGTCTCTCATTCATATAGAAAAATCAATAAAGTATCGTATTTCTTATCAAAGAGAGAAATGGTGGAAATGAATATGATGTGGCCATTCAAGGATACGGGATATTGTGAATTAATGGTGGGTTCATATATGCAAGGACTCGTGTACCCCCTTTTTTATAAGATCCCTTATAATTCTTGAACATTACTCTCTACTATTTTATTAGTAAATTTGAGAGTTGTCTTTATCTGAATCTTGAATATTTTTCATATATTGTAATACTATAAGGTCCTGACCCTGAGGAACCACACTCAGCCCTTAATAATGTTGTTTAATTTCTTTATAAAATAATTATGAATAAATAAACAACATTTATTACAATAGAGGACCTTTTATTGGTCTAGGATCTGGTAAATTAGATAGATGACTTAAATTTCAAAAAAAACACAAATTGAAAATAATGATTCTTCATAGTGTTGCTTCTACAATAGAATTTCAATGCGGCAAGTTTTCTAAACCTGTAAGAGTGATTATAATTCATAGGGTGAGAATATAATACCGAGCAAGGGGTTTTAAAATAATACCATTACGAAATAATTTTTTTTATAACATTTCTTTAAAATACATTCTTTAAATCATGAAATTAACATTTCTCATAACTTGTCATTGTCATTTTCTTGAGAGATTCTGAATCATCTTTTAGGATAAAATCATGCTCAAAATTGATAAAATAATTTGAAAGTTACAAATAAAATGCATTATAAAACATTCACGTACTTGAATAAAAATGAATTAAATAAAACCTATAATTTATATAATGACCATGCATAATTATGTATGACATTCCAGGGGTGCAGATACAAATTTACACATGAAATAAATTTTTTTCAAAATTTGTACAGACAAATAAGTTATTTTTCATTCCACATAAATGAAAACCATCAAATTATAGATAAGTTTCTAAGATTATTATTAGTCCTTTCAAATATATGATTTGAAATATAAGTATATACTTAAATATAATGTATTTTAACATGTGAATTTGAAAATGTAAAACCAATTAACACAATTTCATAAGTTAATGGTCATTAACCATGGATATTATTCTGGTCGAATAATCACATGGACTTTCACTTACTATATTCATAATGGGGGAATCTATAAGGGAGTAAATCATAACCATACTGTCAAGGCCTCATGCCAAGACCATAAATAACTATTTTCTCAAAGCCTCTTTCCAATACTGTAGTTTATCTCATGAGACCTACCGATCCACTGAGAGGCTATAGTGGGCCACATAGGAAACTTACTAAGTCCAATGAATTCCACATATGTCTAATAAAAATATTTCTATAAATTAAAGTGTCCCATACCCATTTGATTTATTTGAATCTTAATCATAGGTGAAATAAATTTATTGATAAATTATTGACGTAAATAATCTTAAAACAATCCAAAGTGTTTCAAACCACCTTGAAAAGATTAGTTCTTAATCCATATACTACCCTAAAAAGATTCATCTCATATTTAAATTAATTTCCTTTATTTGTAAGTCCTCAATAAAATTACTAATGAAATAAATGCACATTAATCAAAAATGCATATATTGTTTTGTCTTCTCAAAATAATCTTACATAATAAATAAATAGGTTTCTCGTATGAAATGATAACTTGTTTCATAATTTCACATAAAATGATAAGGTTTATCTCATGTAGTTGTGAAAACAAAGTGTTTATAAGATTTTAGAATCACTAGGCGTTAGTTTGGATGTTGATAAATACCATTTCAAAATAAAAGAGAAATCACATCTATACTTAAGTTGTTTATTATTAAATACCTATATATGTGTGTGTGTGTGTGTATATATATAACTATATATATACATATGTATGTTTATATGGTTTTTATCCATAAAACACTTTCAAAACATTAAAACAAGGACCCTCCCATAGGAACACACACTAATAAAAGGTTGATAAATAAATGTAAATGTGTTTACATGCATGTAATGTTTCACACATGCTCTCATATATTTATATCACCCTTTAAAAAATATACTTTAAAAATGAATTTAATTCATAAGTTTTTAGATATAAGATTCGGGTTAAAGAAACCCTTAACATATATACAAATATATTCTAAAAATATTAAGTTATATATGTGTATATACACATATATATGAAATTTTCGGTAAAAGAACATTATTCTATAATGAGAATTCATTCATAAAACCATTATACTTTAAATATAGATCTTTTAAATCGAGAAAACATTTCCTATATAGCATCTTGGTTTAAAAGGATATTGTATACATATATATATACATACGTATATAGGTACATATATTAGTTTACACAAAAAGAAGTAATAAAATCCCCTTACATGGTCATCAAAACCATACCATTACATCTATAATATTTTTATGGAATTATCATTTAAAACAATCAAATTTATCATATATGTAATTTGGATTGAAGATATATGGTTATATATATATATAACTATGTATGTGTGTGTGTGTGTGTTTAAAAAATAAAACAAAAATAATAAAATTCCCTTACTTGATTTAGATCAGGAGAGGGTTGAGGATTTTTTAACAGAGATCGAGAGGGATAGCTTGATAGATGGAATTTTTAGTTAACAACATGGCGAAAAAGTGAGGTTTTTTTAAAAAAATAATTTATGTTCTTAATTTACCATAACTAACCCAAATAACATTAATTAGCTCAGATAAATGAGAAACAAGTTTATTGACACCATAAAATATAAAATTGTAGTAGTAAATAGGATTTGAGTTAAATATGGAGATGTTTGGTTTAAAATAACACCACCATTCGAAATAAAATAGGGGCTGAGACTAAGGGAATTGTGATGAGAGTGGAAAGATAGAATCATGAGAAAGAGAGGATGGAGAGGGTTCGGTGGATAAAAGTTCATATTGGGATTAGTATGGCTCCACGAGGAAGAAGAAGTGAGGAATAATGGACACCTCATATCTATTTTGATCTGATCCATGGGTTTGTATTAACCTAAAAAAATTAACAAAGGGTGAAGTGTAGAAAAGGATTATATGGGTAGGATGCAGTTGTTGTTCTGATCGGACGATCTAGGGTGATCCTCATTATTTATTAATAATATACAGGTGTTATTAGATTGTGGCTATATTGAACAATCATTGTTGATCATGCATTTTTAAACTGATGGACAAATGAGGTTAGATTGTAAATATCAGATGACTATGATCATCTGTGCATTTTTAGTTAGGTTGAACAGTCTAGATATAATAGGGTAGGATCGAACGGCTGAGAGAAAACGGTGGCGAATGAATATGGTGGTGGGGGTTCAAATGTAGGATCGACGCAGATAGCCATGATCTCACACGGTGAGATACTATAGATGAGATCACGCACCGGGAGAAATGGATTCCTACATTGAAAGCGAGTGGTTTTTCATGTTTCCTTATAATACTCAGCATGTGGCACTTAAATTTATTGACACAACACAATCTATTGGGGTCCCTATACATAGGACCCCACCCCCAAGGGCTCTTCCCACACTCTGCTCACACCTGACCAAGCCACATGGGTCTATGAACATGTTTCCAAAGTTATACATGAATGGTTCCCCTACTACTCGAACCTCCTCGGGTGCCAGTAGATGCCTCCTTACTGGGTTGTACCCCTTATGGGTCCTCAAACATAGTTGAAGTGTCCCCGGCCTAGGGTAAGTTCCAAATTTTTAATACTTGAAAGACTTTAAAATAAAAAAAAATTATACATAGAACAAATTTTATCCAAAATTATTTTATTTAATTCCCTCATTAACACCCTTTATTACAATTAACTATTTCCATGTACTTCTTTACTTAAAAACTTATTTTAAAAAAAACTATTTCCATATTAATTTTAAACACTAAAACATAGTTTACAATTAATATAAACACCAAAGTTCCAAAATATTATTTCAAAATATTTTAACTCACTAATACACAAAAAATAATAATTTTTATAACCTATGTTATTAATTTAAAACCATAATTTCATTTAACCAAAATATTATTTAAAAAACCTAATGGCTATAAAACCCAACCATCACTTTTATAGCCCCAATGACTACTTATAACAGTCATATTTTCCATATATGTACCCATCCAATGAATGAAAGATCATTAATTTTTTTTAATAGTATGGTTCTATACATCTATTTGATTATTATAATTATTTCTTTACTACTTTTTATAATGGTTCTTGTTATGACGGATCCAATGGATGTTAATTAAACCATCATCCTTCTTGTTATGCTTGGTTGTTTAACATTTATTTTTTTTGGGTCTTTCAATGAGTTTTCATGAGTTGTTGTGATCCATTATAATAATTTAATAGATCAGTATTTCTTTGAATAAAATATTTCTCTTTTTCCTCAGTGTATTTGAAAAAAAACACACAAATTCTCATTAAAATCAGAATAATATTAATAATAATTAAAATCAGTATTATTATTATAGTTATAATTAAGTTTGGGGGTGTTACATTCTCCCCCACTTAACATAATTGCATCCTCACAATTCTATTATACTCATAAATTACCCACCATCAATGTCCTTATGAAATCATCCTCGATGTACCAACAATTTAAATTTATATATTATAATTTTTTTATTAAAAATGATTTATAATGATTAATCCATACCTTTACCAGTACCATAAGAATTGGTGATTCTCCATTGTCATGGTTTCCAAGGTGGTTCCAAATTCATCAATTTCATAGGTCCAAACACACCACAAGTAGTTATATTCAAACTCATGTATGCAGTGATCAGATCTCAGGTGAATGTAATAGGAGATGAAAAGCTCAGAGATATCAAAAAGGACTTGATTCCTGTAAACCAAGCAAACAACCTTGTTTTTTGAAATTTTAAAATCATAAATCCTCCTATATGAACTGAGGTCTAGGAGTTTAAATAGATAAGTTATGTGGAGTTCACCCGCTTCAGTAGATTCCAAAAAATTCCGTAATGATATATACCTTTCAAATGTGGTAAAACATCTGAAGATACCCTTGAAGTAATTTCCTCGTCATGCATAGAATGAAAGTTGTGCATTCACTCTGAGAAATTAAATGAAACCTGACCACCGAACAAATATGAGTATACTATGGGTGTTGGACAATTGATAAAGATGTTTCCAAGATAAACGTAGGTTTTTTGACCATACATAAATATGTATGACATTCCAAGGGTTTGGATAAAACTTTACACATGAAATAATATTTGTTCATAATTTTCACAGAACATGATGTTATTTATCATTAGACATAAATGAAATCCATGAAATGATAGTTATGTTTCTAACCATATTATTAATACATTAAAATATATGATTTTATATATAATTATAAACTAAAATATAACACATTTTACCATGTGAATTTGAAAATTTAAAACATATTAATATAGGTTCATAAGAGAATGGTCATTAACCATTGATATTCCACTAGTCAAACAATCACATGAACTATCACTTACTTGATTCATAATGAGGGAATGCATAACTCATGAAATCATAACCATATCGATAAGGCCTCATTCCAAGACCATAAATAACAATTCTATCAAGGACTTGTGCCAAGACCATAAATAACCATTATGTCAAGGCCTTTTTCCAAGACTTTAGTTTGTCTCATGAGACCTATCGATGCATCGGGGGGCTATAGTGGTCTCTACTCAATGCATACTAAGTCCAATGAATTCCTCGTATGTCTAATAAAAATATTTCTTTAAATCAAAGTTTCCCATATAACTTTTACTTATTTTAATCTTAATCATATGTGAAATAAATTCATTAATTAATTGTTGAGATATATAATATTTAAAAAATCCAATGTTTCCCATACCAACTTTAAAATTTTTATTCTTAATCCATATATTACCATAAAAATATTCATCTCATACATAAATTAGTTTTCATTATTTTTAAGTCATCAATAAAATGAATAATGAAATAATTTTACCTTTAATCAAAAATGCATATATTGTTTTGTCCTCTAAAAATAATCTTACACAAAAAATAAATATGTTTATCACATGAAATGATAACTTTTTCATAATTTAACATAAATTTATAAGGTTTATCTCATGCATTTGAGCAAACAAAATGTTTATGAGAGCTTAAAATCACAAGATGTTAGTTTTTAGGTTGATAAATACCATTTATAAATAAAAGAGAAAGAACATCTATACATAAGTTGTTTATTATTAAATTCCTATATATGTATATATATATATATATTCTTATATAAGTGTATGTGGTTTGTATCCATAAAACCATTTCAATGTTTTAAAACAAGGACCCTCCCATAGGAACACACACCAATAAAAAGTTGATAAATAAATATTAATGTGTTTACTTGTATGTAGGGTTACACACATGCTCACATATATGTATATCGCCCTTTAAAAAATGAATTTTGAAAACTATGTTAATTCAAAAGTTTTTAGATATAAGATTCATAGAAAAGAAACCCTTAACATATATACATATATATTCTGAAGATATTAATCTATATATGTGTATATATGGATATATACACACACAAATATATATATATATATATTTAATTTTCAGTAAAAGAGCATAATTCAGAAATAATATTTCATTCTTAAGTGTAACACCCCGACCCCAATTACCCAGAGTTGGTGCATTATAATGTATCATTGGCAGGATCACAAAAGATCAAGTCTCGAAAGACTGATTAGTTTAGTAGCCTTGTAAGTAATAGATACATTCATAATGTTTACATTATATCATACAATGGAAAACTACAACAACATTGTTTTCCATAGACAACATTGATATCCCACAGACTATCTCTAAATGTCATTTATAATATAATTCTTTGCATCCTGGTAAAAATAAAACATAAAAAGGGGTGAGATCAGATGCTCATTAAGGATAACATTATTGTGGAAACTTTCATAAATAAGCATAAACATTTAAGGAAATGTGTAGAACTAAAACAAAATCCTTTTCAACATAAACTTCATCATAATATATAAAATATAAATCAAAATAATGCCATTTACTTACTCATAGGGATATTCTACTAGTTGAATAATCACATGAAATATCAATATACACTTTTATAATGATGGAATGCATAATTCCAGACATTCATATCCACATATTCAAGGCCTTATTCCAATACTACAAATAAGATTATTGCAAGACCTAGTGCCAAGACACTATTTTGTCTCATGAGACCTATCGATGCATCAAGAAGCTATAGAGGGATCCACTCTTCACTTACTAAGTTCAATTCATTCCTCACATGAAAATTTTTAAACCTAACATAAACATTCATATTAATACTAGCATAAGAAATGTCAATAATTTATCCATAAACTATGAATGGTATGAAATAACACATCCACATTCAAACATATCACAAAATATAATTGGATGGTATATCATATATACAGAATAAATATCATGTTATATTTATTATTTACATTAATTACAAATAATTATTATACTCATCCAAATAATAATGTATTGAATAACAATTACACCACGACGTGGAGACAGTAAGCCTTACGTATGCACCTATGTTGACGTGTTATTAAAAGGATGGATAGAATAATGAATATGGTTTTACCATATTTATAATAACATCACAGTATATAGAAGATACTTTAGTTATTATTTTAAAATGGAAACAACAAATAAAGAGGATGTGGAAGAAGAAACGAACTTGAAAGGGGTAATGAAGTATTTACCTTTTCTTCAGGTTCTAAATTTTTATTTGATCAAAAGGGATCCTTAGGTTGAATTTCTGACCAAAGTAAGGACACTAGGATTAAGGGAGGATAGTTTATAGGGTATTTGTGCAGGTTTTGGCCGAGACAAATGGATTTGAAGGTGTGAATTAGAGAGAAGGGGGAGTTCCCTTTTATAAGAGGGGTGAGGGGCACCTTAGGAAAAGCTTGAAATATTATTTTATAATAAAAAAAATTCTGTTTTAAATGGCTCAAAAATAAATTATTTAATTTATAAGGTTGGGATAGGACTAAAAACCCTCAACTAGTATGTTTTATACAGGTTTGGGTCACTTTATTAACCTTATCTTATATATTTAACTCTTAGTTAAATAGTTTGACATTTACCATGTCTCTTTGTATTTTTATATTATATGGATGATAAACATATTATATACTTCCAAGATAACCCCAAGTGGTTCATTAATGATACAAAAATCATTATATAAGTCTTTTGGACAAACCTTATATTTTTAGGAATAGAATATCAATTAATAATTTAATATTTTTTTAAAAACTCTTTTATGCCAATTTTGACACTGTTTGGTATTTTGTTTTTTCTAAATTCATAACAGCATTATTACTTCGACAAAAATTCATCTAACCAAACCTAACATGTCATAGTAACCTAGAAAAATAGTTTATTTCATAAAAATTCTCAAATTTCATTTATTTGTATAATTATAATATCAATTATTTTAATATTTCATTAATTAGGTAATTACTGTATCATCATTGGGTCATAAATAAATTTAATTATATAATATATAAAAATTATGAATAAAATAAAATTATGTAGGAAAGTATTTTAAATTTCTAATGAATATTTATAGTCTAATTTATCTTATGTTTAGCCCTATATTAAAAATGGTTTAGTTATTACACATTGAATTTAACACTTTTAACTCTTCTATGAATTAAATAATAATAAATGTCCTAATCTAATCCAACTGGACAAAAAGGGTTCATATTTTATTCCTAAGGTTGTTTTTTGTCTAAATATACTTATCCAGTTGAATTATGACATGTGTTATGGTAATAATAATATCATTTTTACTCTTAATTACCCTATTTACTTTTAACCGTGGTAAATAAAAGATAAAAGTTACTATTCACCAAAAATTATTTTTATGTTATTGAACCACATTTTACTCCTTGATATTAACTGTGTCTCTTTGTTTTTTGAAATTCAACTCAAAAAGGTGGTAAAGTTAGGTTTTTTTATAAATTTTCAAATACTCCAAGGAGGTAGGTCAAAGACGGTAAAAATTTCAATAAAATTTTTATGTATTTAAAATTATTATAAACTAAATCCAATGAATTAAATTGAACATATATAGTTATTATGTATATATTTTGAAATAAAATAAATTTAAATAAAATAAATAATTATTTAAATAAAAATTCTGTTTTAAACAATGACTCAGTGATTTTCACTATTCATCAAAAATTGAAAATTTTCAGAAAAATACCAAAAAATCACCATAAGCTCATTTCGATATTTAGAATCCAAAAATGAAGTCTATTATGAAAGATATAATTTATAAAATTTCAAAAATTGGGTATTACAATTTATAACGGCTGGTTTGATTGGTTGTGGTGTGTTAGAACTCAAAGTTGTGTACAACACACACTATTGTATTATTCAAAGAGAAAAGTACAGTGGAAGCTTGGGGTGTTACACTATCCCCTACTTCAAATAATTTCATCCTCAAAATTTATAAAGTATTACTGTGTAAAAAGACTCGGGTGGTTCTTCATCAAAAGTTCCTCGGGTTTCATTGTTTCCTCTTCCATCGTATGGTTTCTCCATAGAACTTTTACCAGACGAGTCATCCAGTTTCTCAACACTTGTTCTCTTATATCATGAACATTGATAGGATCTTTGTAATAAGACAGATCGGGTTCTGGTTCTAATTCCTCATTGGTGAGTACATGCATTGGGTCAGGCATGTATTTTCTCAATAGTGATACGTGGAATACATCCTGAAATTTGGAAAGGCATGGTGGCATTGCCAAACGGTAAGCTACATCCCCAATTGGTTGTAGAATTCTGAAAGGTATGATGTACCTGGGACTCAATTTTCCCATCTTAATGAAATGTATAACACCCTTCCATGGAGATACCTTCAAGAAAACATGATCTCTTACCTGAAATTATAAATCCTTCCTTCAGTTATCGGCATAGCTCTCTTGTCTACATTGAGCTTCTTTGATATGGGTTTGGATTACCTTCACCTTTTCCATCATTTCTATAAGGACCCAGCCTTAAACAATACTTAATCATGAGTTCTTACAAGAGAGCACATTGAGAATATTTTCAGGTTTAGAGTTTTAGAGAATTAGATCATAAATCATGTGTTACATTCCACATTTAAACAAGTTGGTTACATAAAAGACAATATTCACTTTTCCCATCAAAGGAAATGCATTTAAAATAAAACATGGATTCTTTCTTAAAACTTCATCGACATTATCATCACATCATGTACCCTTTCCTTGACCTATGAGAAACATTTCAAAAACATGGGATGAGCATAAAATTCTCAGTAAGGGATATAAAAATACGAAAAGAAAACCTTAGTCCATGTATACATAAGAACCAATGAAATCATACATTACTCATAAAACATAAGAACTTCATAATACCTCATGAAATCATAAGATTTATTAATAACTCATAGAAAACATAAGACATAAAGGTAACTTGAGGCATTCATAACATTCTTATGTCTGGAGTAACCCTCATGGTTACGTTTCGAATACCCATCACAGTATATTCCCTAAATCTCTTCAGAGAAACCATAAAATTTAACTCCTTAGCATTACCCAATGCATTGGAGAGGTATAACGGGCTCACCCGCCCTTAGTTTATCATGGAACCACCCATCTTCATAAACAATTCCCTAGAACCATAACATAATCGTATCACATAAAACATGCATAAAGGAAACATAACATTTCCACCTTTCAATCACAAGATATCAAAAACACATTGATATAATCAAAACATTATCAAAACAATTTTAAATACCAAAATAAAAGAAAATTAAATATGGTATTTATTTTTCATTTAAAAAAATTTTATGGCTTGTATAAGAAGCCAAAACTCAAATAATGGTCACGGCAGCGGAGAAGTCATTGTCACCGCATACGTATGACAAAAACATTCCCTTTTATCGTATAGTAAATCTATTCGTATAAAAAACATTCCTTTTGAATAAAAGTAAAAGTCAAAGGGGTTTATACACCATATAAAATAAAGTTGTGTATAAAACAAAATATGCCTCAATGAAAGGAGATTGAGAAGAAGTCACATACCTCATGTCTGACTTGACTTGATCGTTCTTTAATCTCCTGAATTATAAACTAGAGTTAATTTAAACTTGCTTGAGAACCTTTTTCAAGTTCATTATTCTTTTATATCACTTATTACCATATTATTACCATTATGTAATTATTTAAGTTAATAATGATTGTTTTGTCGATCTTTGGTACTTGAGCCAAAAATAAACTACTTATAATTACATGTTGTTCATGTGGTAAAATATACATTATATCCAGAAATATATTAATGATTTAGATATCATATATTTCATATATATCCAATATATAAATCCATTTATAATATTACATAACATTTAGAAGTAAGAAATGAAATGCACTGCTCATTGAGACGGTAAGCCGTACGTACGCATTAACGCTGCTTTCATTTCTATTTCACATTTAATGGAGTGAAATTATAACGATATAAAGGTATATTATAATTCCAGTATAATATCATATATAACATCATTAACACCATCCTTTATACCTTCCACATATGTAATTAATGAATCAAATCACTTTGAGCGGGCGGTAGTCCGCACTTCCTAAAATGAAGATATCGTGTTTACCCATAATGGACAACATAAAGGTATACCATAAATAAAAAACACAGAAGCATAAGAAAAACATAAAAATAAAATATATAGTATATAAATATAGTGACATCTTAATGGAAACCATGAATGGTGTTAAAAGAAGATTGAACAATCATCATTTCGTGAGGCAGAAATTTTCCATCCATAGAAACAGTATGTTATTTAACCATAAGACGGAGGTGTGTGTATGTGTAGATCGAATAATTCTCATAAAAACATCCTAGTATATTTAAGATACTGTTTCTGTTACAAAATAAATTAATAAAAAGAGTTTAGGGGGTTGGGGAAGCAAAATAAAACAAAATAACACTAGTGAAGAGATAATATTTAAATCGGGTAACTCCTCTTGGTTTGAACCGAAAGAGTTTCTTGAAGAGCTTTATGCCTAAGGTAAGGATTATATGATGAAGAGAGGGATTTGGAGAGATAAAATGAGCAGATCTTGGCCGAGCCAATGGCTTGAGAGGTGTGGGTAAGGTTGTAGAGGTGGGGGCCTTTTCTAAGAGGGAGGAGGGGAACTCTTGGAATATCAAGAAATGTTACTTTATTATATAATGAGTTTAGGATTTTAAAGGTACCAAAATGATATATTTCAAGGATAAGGTGATAAGGGTTCGAAATACACCCATCCAATAGGTTTTTGACAAGTGTATGTCTTATATTTTACATTATCTTTTCATTTTATTTAAATCATTAATTATTGAGGTAATCGCTGCATCATCGTGGTGTCATAAATAAATTAATTTATTTAATGTATAAAAATTAATAAAAAAAATAAATGATGTAGGAAATATTTTTAGCTTTCCAATGAATATTTATAGTCTAAGAGATCATTTACACAGACAAACCTAAAATTGTTTTACTTGGGTGATACATACTTTGGTTATACTTTCCCTTTAAAAAATAATAGAATAAAATGTCACTATTACCCAAAAGTGATTCCATGGGGTCCCAAATTTTGGAACAAGGAATCCCATGGTCGGCCATGACACAACCAGTAGAATTAGGACACATTTTGGGGTCATGTTTTGTTATTATGATATTATTTTATTACCCTTAACTACCCGATTACTAATTAATCACGATAACTAAAGATAATTATCGTCATTACTATTCATAATGTCTAAAAAAAGAGTCTTAATTACATAATTTGGACCTTATGATTCCAAATATGGAATCCATTTAACCAAATTCCATACACAGAAATTGTAGTAATTAATTTAAAAATAATTCTCGTTGTCTAAACAAATAACGGGTTTTTTAGAAATAATATATATCAAAAGATTGACAATTGTTTATGTCCAATTTCAATGTGAAATTAATTAAAATGACAAAAATTGGATTAAATAATAAATATATATTCTAATTATACTTTAAACCCAATTAAAAGGATAATCTATCCCTATAATTAAATTAGATTAAAAAGGAGTTTTGAAGTAAAATGCAGTATTTTTAACTATTCATTAAAAAATGAACATTGTCAGAAAAATAAAAAAAAAATTATCCAAAGTAAATTTCAATGTCCCAACACTAATAAATAAGTTTATTTTTCACAAATATAGCTTATAAAATTGTCAAAAGATATATTTAAAAATGGTTTTCCCTCAAAAGGTGGTAAAACAATATTTTAAAAATATTAGAGAATCCAATGGTTAAGATAGCATTTATTCTTGTTTTAAGCCTCTACAACACTATCTAATTCATAAATAGACATAGATATGAAAATCAATAATTCTATACTTACTTGGGATGTTACATCCTTCCCCCAATTAGAAAATTATGTCCCCATAATTTATTTACTTATCGAATAAGTGGGGGTATTTATCCCTCATTTCATTTTTAGATTCCCATGTTGCCTCTTCAATCATGTGGTTTTTCCTAAAAAACATTACTTGATGAATCACTTTATTCCAGAACACTTGCTCCCTTTTGTCAAGAATCTGGACAGGTTTTTCCTCATAAGATAGGTTCTCTTCCAACCGAACTACCTCTAGACTCAAAACATGAGATGGATCTGGCATTTACTTCCTTAACATTGAAACATGAAAAACATTGTGTACCTGAGATAAGCTCGGAGGTAAAGTCACTTGGTATGCAACTGATACAAGTCTCTCCAGTATTTCATATGGTCCAATGAACCTTGGACTCATCTTTATTTTCTTACCAAATCACATCACACTTTTCCATGGGTAAACTTTGAGGAAGACATTATCACCTACCTCAAAAGAGAGATCATTCATCATGTTGTCTGCATAACTTTTCTGCCTGCTCTGAGCTGTTTTCATGTGTTTTTGTATCAGCTAAACCTTTTCTGCCAAATCTTCTACCAATTCTGGTCCCATCAACTTCCTTTCACCAACTTCATCCCAAAAAAATGGAGTTCGACACCACTTCCCATATAATGCCTCAAATAGTGCAATCGGTATACTAGAATGAAAACTGTTATTATAAGAAAACTCAACCAAAGAAAGATGTTGGTCCCAACTTCCCTGATAATCCATCGATCAAGCACATAGCATATCCTCCAAAGATTGAATTGTTTGTTCTTACTTCCCTTCTGTTTGAGGATGAAAATTTATACTAAAATTTAATTCAGTACATGAAGACTTCTGAAGGCCTTTCCAAAAGTTAGAAGTAAACCTGGGATCACGATCAGATACAATAGAGAGGGGAACTCCATATAACGTGACTATCTCTTTAAGATACAGATGAGAAAGTTGATCTAGGGAAAAGTATCTCGTATAGCAAGGAAATGAGCAGATTTATTCAAGAAATCAACAATAACCCATATTGCATTGTTACCTCGAGGTGTCTTCAGAAACCCCACAACGAAGTCCATGGATATATTCTCCCATTTCCAATCTGGCACTAGTAAAGGCTGAAGCATCCCTTTCGATAACTACCACTCCGCTTTAACCTATTGACAAGTCAAACACTTCATAGTAAAATCAGTAATATCTCTTTTCATTACATCCCACCAGTAATACTCCTGAAGATCTCTATACATCTTAGTACTTCCAGGATGAACTGAAAACGGAGAACTATGAGCTTCACATAACAACTCTCTCTTCAACTGTGAATCACACATCACACACAACCTCTTCCAAAATCTCAAAACACAATCGTTATCAATGTTGAATTTAGGAAACTTACCCTTCTGAAGCAGCTCTACCTTTTTCTACAACTCACTATCTTACTTATGTGCTTGCTTAATCATGTCTGATAGAGAAGATTTCACTGATACCTGAAGCAAAACAGAAGAACATCCTTCCCCAACAACTTTTATGCAAAACATAATCAAATCATTAACCAAAGGATCATGTTCCAAATGTAACATGGTTAATGAATCATTACTTTTTCAACTCGAAGCATCATCCACTTTATATGCTTTTCCCGGATGGTAATGAATTTTACAATAATAATCCTTGATTATTTCCAGCCATCTCCTCTATCTCATGTTCAATTCCTTCGGAGTGAATGTATACTATAAACTTTTGTGATTAGTATATATTTCACACTTTACACCATACAAATGATGCCTCCAAATTTTTAAAGCGAAAACAACAGCAGCTAATTCCAAATCATGTGTAGGGTAATTTACCTCATGAGTTTTCAAATAATGTGAAGCATACAAAATTACCTGATCATTCTGCATTATGACTCAACCAAGTGCTTTCAGTGAAGCATCACTATAGACAACAAACTCACCATTCTTGGAAGGTAGTGCCAAAACTGGAGCATTCACCAATATTCTTTTCAATTCCTAAAAACAATCATCACATTCTTTTGTCCAGATAAACTTAACACACTTTCGAGTTAGCTTAGTCATTGGACTAGATAACCATGAAAAAAATTTTAACAAACCTTTGGAAATAGCCTACCAAACCAATAAAACTACGAATCTTGGTTACATTTGTGTGTCTTGGCCATTCTTCAATAACCTTTGTTTTTGCGGGATCAACAGTTTTTCCATCATTAGAAACAATGTGACCAAGGAAAGAAATTTGTTGCAACCAAAACTCACACTTTCTGAATTTACAATACAATTTCATTTCTTTTAAGGTTTGAAAAATAAACATTAAATGACTTTCATTCTCCTCTTTACTTTTAGAAAACACTAAAATAACATCAATGAAAACACCCACAAACTTATCCAAGAACTCATGGAAAATTCTATCTATAAGGTCCATGAATACTGGAGGTGCATTGGTCAACCAAAAAGGCATTACTACAAATTCATAATGGCCATATCTTGTACGAAATGCAATCTTTGGAATATCTTCTCCCTTTAACTTCAACTGATGGTACCCCAATCTTAGGTCAATATTTGAAAAATACTAAGCTCCGTGGAGCTGATCAAAAAAATCATTGATATGAGGCAAAGGATATTTGTTCTTAATAGTGATGTTATTCGAGGCTCTATAATCAATGAAAAGTCTCATAGAACCATATTTATTTTACAAAAAATAAGATAGGTGCACCCCATGGTGATGTTCTAGGTCGAATGAAACATTTCTCTTATAAATCTTTCAATTCCTCCATCAACTCTAAAAGTTCAGTTTGATCGATTCAATAAGGTGGTTTTGAAATTGGCATAGCATCAGGAACTATGTCAATAGTAAATTCAACTTCTTGATATAGTATTATTCCTGGAAACTCATCAGTAAAAACATCAGGATACTCATTTACCATTAGAACATCATTAATCTAAATGGTTTCCTTGTTTTCAAAAATATGTGCTAGCTAACATTCATTTCCATCTTTTACATGTTTCTCAGCCTCTTAATATGTTATCAATAGAAAGGGTTCATTCTTGTACACAAACTGAAAGTATTTCTGAAAAGAAACTTCTTTATCTCTACAGTCAATCATAACATGGTAAATAGAGATCCAATCCATACCCAGGATAACATCAAACTCTACTAGAGGTAAAACAATAAGGTTTTCAAGTAGGTTCTTTCCACAGATAAGGATAAGAAGATTCTTATAAATTCATTTTCCCTCAACATTTCCCCCATGTGTTTTTACCTCAAGTTCAGGAGTCATTTCTTGAGATGGAATTCCCAATTTACTAGAATATTTTTCAGAGATGAAAGAATGTTTAGACCCTGAATCAAACAACACATTGGCATAATCTGAAAAAACAATCAAATTACCTGATACAACTTCATTTGATGACCCAGCATCTACTGAAGTAGTTGGAAAGGATTTCACCACACCTTTCTGCCTGTAGTCTTACTGTTTCCCATCATTTGGGCTCCTTGTTGAACACTCGTTGGCATAATGACCCATCTCATTGCACTTGAAATATTTCACCAACTATAAATCAAATTTGGTCTTACCATCACCCTGATCTTTTTTAGTGCAATCACGAGCCTTATGTACCATCTTACTATATCGCTAGCACTTTTCATAATTCAGAAGACATTCCCTAGTATTCCTTTTACCACATTTATCACAAACTAAAAACATAGTTTTCTTACCATCAGACCTCTTTGAAGGATTATTCTCTTTCTCCTGCCACCTCGGTCCCTTCTTCTGTTGGTTATTATAGAACATTAGATCATCAGAAAACTCTATTTCCAACTTCTCAGCACATTGAACAAGCTTTTCATAATTTTTAAACACATGAGAATCTAAATCCCTTCGATATTTTGGCTTTAATCCTGAGTAAAAATGATTGATTTTACTATCAAGGTCACAGATAAAATTTGGAGCATACCTTTCCAATTGAGTGAACTTTTCTTCATAAGCAGCCATTTAGTCGTCCTCTTGCCTCAATTCCAAGAATTGTTTTTCCATCCTAAGTCGAACAGCCTTATGAAATTATTTCTCAAGAAACATACCTTTGAATCCCTCTCAGTCAAGAGCACAAATCTCATCAACATCCCATATATCATTAACCATCGACCACCACTGATCTGCTTCACCCTCCAAACGGTAAACAGCAAGACTAACCTTTTGATTTTCTGAACACCCCATGACATCGAAAATCTTCTCCAATGCTTTAATCCACCCCTCAGCTAGCACATGGTCAGATGATCCTCTGAATGATGGGGAATGTTGCCTCATGAAATGTCCCACCACTAACATGTTCCTCTGCGGTTGATCTGGCTGATCTCGTGCATGGATACCACCAACATTTATTGCCTGAGTCAACTACGCCATTACTGCAACAAACTGTTCAGTTCCAATTCCGACCATCTCAGGATGCTGATTCATAAGGTCATTTCCTTTTATATGCCTTCCTAGAACTACTTCTCTATTTCCTCTGCAGAAAACCATTCTGAACAAACAAGTCTTAGATGAAGCAACATGGTAATCTTCAAATGCTATATCATTTCAATTTGACCATTAAAAAAATTGGATAATCATTTAATAGAATTATAACTCATAAAGTTATTAAAACAACCATTGATACCAACTATAAGTCCCTATCCTTAAAAATTACTTAATCTGGAGTTATTACAAGATTTCACATTGAGGATCTTGTAACGACCCAAAATTTCATTAATGGAAAATTCCTCTTGATCCAGTTAAATGTTTCTTTATGTTTTTATAAGATGTCAACTTTTTTAGTTTTACTTTAAGATTTGTGACCGTTACTTTTATAGCCATTGAACAGTGATCATCTGGGTAGTTTAAATATAAGGCTTTAACGAACCAATTTTCTACTCAGACAAAGGAAGCGATGGCCTCATCCAGTAGAATTGCCCCTTACGAAGCCCATTTGTCGGAGCTCGGAAAGGAGGTGGCGTCTTTGGGATTTTCCCTTGACCAAGCCCAAGCAGAGCTTCATCAAGTCAAGCTCGAACGTGATCGCCTACGGGAAAAATGGAAGTTGATAGAGATTACCACTCGAGCACTGTTATCCGAGCAACCCCAAGAGTCTGTCACCATCGCACACCTTACCCTTAGGTCTTATGCGGCTATTTTAAGGGGTTATGTAACAAATAAGTAGCACCATGTTCATGTACATTATTTTTGTATATAATAATGAATATAATTTCTAGTCATTTTTGATACATTGTAATTAGTTTTTAAAGTACAAACGGTGTTATTAGTTATTATTTAATTAAGAATTATATTTTATTAAATTAAAGGATTTTTTAATTAAATAATATTTTAATAAAATATTATTATTAATATTAAATTAAATTTTATTAAATATAAATGATCTTATAATTTTATGAATGCAATTAAAATTTTTATTAAGGTTTGAAAGCCATTTCTGTCAAAACCCGCGAATTTTTTTATATTAAAAGGAAAAATTCACATATTTAGAAAATTATTTAGATAAAATAAATATTATTTTTGGAATCAGGACGTCGAAATTATCCAACGGTGAATTTTTCATAATTTTCTGAGACAGTCAAATTTTTGGGTAAAAATTAAATACCATTTAAATATATAATGTGTTTTATGACATCATAATGACCCAATGGTGATGTAATAAAATACCATAGTCCTTATGTTCGGCCAATATGTGTTTTATCATTAAAATAATGAGGTTTTGGGTTTTTTTTACTCACTTTTCAAAGCATTAATGGAGCCCTCAAGACTTATTCAACACTTTGCCTTTTAAATTAATTTCCATGGGAGTGTGACTCACCTCCACATAAGCAACCCTAATTTTTTAATACGTTCGGACCTTGGACTTGTAAAATATTGTTTTCCTCTTCCCTTTTCCAGAAACCATGGGTAAATACCATGGGATGGTTTGTGGTTTGGATTATTTTAATATAAGGGGTCCCAAACCTAAATAATAAAGAATTCTCTCACCTTTCCTATATAAACCCACCCATGCTCCCACTTCCTCCTCACTCAAAGCCCTTTAAGTTCGTCCAACCTCTGCCCTACTCCCTCTAGAATCCTCCCAAGGTGCCCCAAGCTCCCAATAAGCCTCTCACAAGCCTCTCTCTAGGCTTTGGAAGCACACTTCCAAGTAAGGGTTTTCTTCCTTTCCAATTTTTTTTGTCAATTTTCTTTAAGTTGTATTTCCCTTTTTATTTCAATTATGAATGTTGGGGTATGGTTTCGCACCTCCCCCATACTGCCCTCTTATTGTTTGAATGATGGGAGAACCCTTTCTCTCTCATTAAATGCCTCCCATGTACACCCGTTACTATGCCGAAATTCCGAAAGGAACTTCTCTCTCTTCTTGTACATTCAAGCAATACTTTTGTATCATGAATCTAAATTCCATTTATATTGTTGGGACATGTATATATATGATCTCATTACTGTCCATTACATGTAAATATGATGAGGAACCCTTTTCTCTCTCATCAACATTTTTTTATGAATTCTTATGTCACGCCGTTACGCTGCCGAAATCGCACCGATTTTCTAAGCCAATGTCTTTGTGTAGTGAATACCATGCCCATTTCTCCATCAAGGGTATTCACCTTTATGCACATTTACTTATTGATTATAAAGTTTCATGTATGAATTCCACATTCCTTTATCGTGGAAGAAATGATTATGTTTTATGAATCCATGTTTTATGATCCATGTGGCACACTTATGCATGAAATGAAATGTTTAAGAAGGGTGCGCCCTGATAGCGCTCCAATGCATTGGGTAAAATATAGTATCATGATACGTCATGTTCAATGAGTGTTGACTCATGCTAATTCAAGTGCAACTAGGGTTTACTCGTGCTTCAAGTGCAACGAGGGTTTACTCGTGCTTCAAGTGCAATGAGGGTTTACTCATGCTCCATGTGCAATGAGCCTTGGCTCATGCTAATTCAATGTTAAGTGTTGTTGCCACATTTCCATGTTATGATTATCATGCTTTATCATGCCTTTATGTTCATGTCTCTCTTATGCTCTATTGATATTCCTATTGCCTAACATGTATTGTACTCCTCATGTTATTCATTATGTACTCCCTTACTGGGCTTTATAGCTCACCCTTTTCTTATGCATGTCCTCAGGTTATCCCATGCAATGCTAAGTACGAAGGAATGTAGTGGTCATGTAAAGGAAGTTTTCAATAAGGATGTTGTATTTCAAGTTTAAAGTTTTTATGTAATGATCCTAAGCCCCAAAGACACTAAACCTCTCGATCTTCTTTGTTGTATCAAGTGATGTTTTATGTAATAAAGCATGTTTTAAGTTGTAATAAAAAGCAGGGTTGTCATAGTTGGTATCAAAGGGAGGTTTCGTTATTTTTGGGATTAGGAAACCCTAGTAAAGCCTTAGATACAAGACTAAGCATAATAAAAACATCCCTAAGTTTTGGTAAATACTAAGTAAGTGGTTTATCAAACAAATACATCCCTGTCTGGATACGAGCAGGTAGAGGCGGCTCTGGCACAGATGTATCCTAGGGGTAAAACCCGAAAACACCGCTTTGAGCTAGACTCGAACGGGAACTGGTGCACGACAACGGGCCTTGCTGCACTCTTGGTTACGACACTCCCGGGGGATTTGTTTTGATAAATTCACAATCTTAGTATGAACCTTTATTAAGGGAAAAATGCCCCTAAGAATATATGTTAGAAGGAAGATCATGAAAAGCCTGGATTGAATCCTATAGACTCATGAGTTAAAGAGATTAAAGTTTATTTATAAGTCATCAACTTTTGTCTTTGGATTACCCTTTATGTGTTACCCCTAACATTCCTTTTATTCCAGCCAATGGCCGGTAATAGGAGAACTCGGGATAACAACCGTTGGGAAGATCAGTGTGATGATTGTACTTATGAGATGCCCAATCCAATGGGAGCCGGAATCGCAAACTTTGTCACGCTTCTCTCTTAGCTAACTCAAGTTTTGAATAGAAACACTGGTCAAGAGGAACGTTCAACCCCCCCTAATAATGAACAAGTCGCTATTGAAAGCTTCATGAGACAAAGGCCTCCTACTTTTAGTGGATCATCCGATCCCACGATTGCTGAACAATGGATCAACTCCATTGAAAAGATATTCTCCATCCTCCAATGCTCTGAAAAAGAGAAGGTTCTCCTGGCGGCTTATCGTATGGAGGGTGAAGCTGATCAATGGTGGACGTTGATCAAAAATACGAAGCCTGAGGAGGAGATCGAGGCTTTGGAATGGAAGGTATTCCGGAAGATGTTTTTTGATAAATATTTTCCACGCACCCTCCGTCTTAAGATGGAAAGGGACTTCCTTTCCCTCAAGCAGAAAGATGAGGAATCTGTGGGAGCGTAGGAGGCAAACTTCACAAGGCTTGCACGATATGCTTCCGGCTTTGTCGTTACCCCTGAATGCAAGGTTGACCGCTTCTTTGGTGGGCTGAAGCCTAGCTTGCGGAAAGCATTAGCGATCCGTGACTTCGACAGCTATGAGGAAATTGTCCGATGTTCCCTCAAGGTTGAAATGGAGATCGTAGAATCACAGGGGTATCATGGGGACAAGAAGCGGAAGGTGGACTTCAATGCTGGTGGTCCGATGGATAAATCCAACGGCGCTAAGAAATTCGAGCACCCCACTTGCCAAAAGTGTGGAAAGAAGCACCCTGGAAGTTGCCTTAGGGGGACAAGAAAATGCTTCAAGTGTGGAAGAGAAGGGCACCTAGCTGTTAACTGTCAGCAAGAAGGACCCGCGGCTGCGACGGAGGGGAGGAACACTCCGTTCGAACCTCAACGCGTTGTTCAATGCTTCAAATGAAAAGAACCGGGTCATTTTGCGAATCAGTGCCCTAATCCAAGGGTTATCAGAGGCAATCAACAACCTCCAAGACAGCAAGGAAGAGCATTTGCCATCACTTCTGCCGAAGTGAACCCCGACAACGAAGTGGTGATAGGTACGCTAGTTATTCATTCAAGAATAGCGAACGTACTTTTTGATTCAGGTTCTACGCATTCTTTTATATCTCAAAAGTTTAGTAGAATAATCCCTACACCACCACAAATCATGGAAGTAAAGATGTCGGTGAGTACGGCAAATGGGGAAATCATTGCATCCCATGAGTATAAGTCCTCCCCTGTTATAATCTGTGGATTGAATTTCCCGGCGAACCTCGTCATACTCCCTTTGGTGGAATTTGATGCAATTCTTGGCATGGATTGGCTTTCCTTATATAGAGCCAACATAAATTGTCGGGAGAGGGAAATCACACTCCATATGGAGAACCGACCCCCGATTCTTTACAAGTGTCAGGAGGAAGATGAATCTCCTTTAGCTCCATCATCTCAAGCATGGATATTACTGCCTTATGAGCACGCATATCTGGCTCAGATGATTGAGTCCAAGGAAGAAACCACCCTTGGAGAAATGCCTATTGTGAGGGAATTCGCTGAAGTATTTCCCGAGGAACTTCCTGGTCTTCCTCCAAGAAGAGATGTTGAGTTCTCAATTGAACTTATACCTGGGGCGCTACCAATATCCAAGACTCCATATAGAATGGCTGTGGTTGAGCTTGAAGAACTGAAGAAACAACTACAGGAGAATCTGGATAAAGGGTTTATACGCCCAAGTGCATCACCATGGGGTGCACCAGTCCTCTTCGTCAAGAAGAAGGATGGGTCAATGCGGCTTTGCATCGATTATCGTGAACTTAACAAAATCACGATAAAGAACAAGTATCCTCTCGCAAGAATCGATGACTTGTTTGATCAGCTGCGTGGAGCACAATACTTCTCCAAGGTCGACTTGCGGTCGGGATATTATCAAGTAAGGGTAAAGAAGGAAGATATCCCCAAGACTGCTTTTCGTACAAGGTACGGGCACTATGAATTCATAGTAATGCCTTTTGGACTCACCAATGCTCCAGAAATATTCATGGACTTGATGAATAGAGTCTTTAGATATTACCTAGATAAATTTGTGGTAGTCTTTATAGATGATATTCTAATATACTCCAAAACCAAGGAGGACCATGAGGAGCATTTAAGAACTGTACTGGAGACTTTGCGCAAGGAGATGCTCTATGCCAAGTACAGCAAGTGTGAGTTCTGGTTGAAGGAGGTCTCATTCTTGGGCCATATAATCACAAGCAATGGGATATCTGTGGACCCCTCCAAAACAGATGCAATTGAGGGATGGCCGAGGCCAACATCGGTAACTGATATCCGTAGCTTTTTGGGGTTAGCTGGATATTATCGACGATTTGTGAGAAACTTCTCACGATTGTCCAACCCTCTTACCAAGCTAACTCGAAAGGGAGTAAAGTTTGCTTGGAGTGATGAATGCGAAGAAAGCTTCAAGGAGTTGAAAAGGAGGCTTATCACTGCACCTGTGCTCACTTTACCCACAAGTGGGGAGCTTTTTGTGGTATTCAGTGATGCTTCGAAGAAGGGCTTAGGATGTGTGCTGATGCAGAATGATAAAGTGATATCCTATGCCTCAAGGCAGTTGAAAATCCATGAGCGAAACTATCCAACGCATGATCTGGAGTTGGCGGCGGTGATCTTTGCCTTGAAAATCTGGCGGCATTATCTCTATGGAGAGAAATGTGAGATATATACTGACCACAAGAGTCTTAAATATATATTCACACAGAAAGAGCTTAATATGCGCCAGAGAAGATGGATAGAGCTCATAAAGGATTATGATTGTTCAATACATTACCACCCTAGGAAGGCGAACAAGGTGGCGGATGCCCTAAGTAGAAAGGATCCAACAATTCTATCAATGATGAGAATTGAGAAGGATCCAATCTTCTTAGACTTGATGAAGATGGACGTGGGAATCATAAAGAAGGGAACATCATCAATCCTTTCACAAATGATTGCTCAACCATCTCTTTTGTAAAGGTTAAAGGATGATCAAAAGGATGATGCGAGAATCCAAGAAAAAGTGGAAGCTATCAAAAAGGGAAAATCCTCAGAGTTTAATGTTAATGAAGAAGGAATTGTGCGGTTTGGGAAAAGACTATGTGTCCCATCAAGTTCGGAGCTGAAGAAGGAACTTTTGGATGATGCACATAGTTCAAATTTCTCTATTCACCCAGGGAGCACAAAGATGTATCGAGATCTCCGAGAAAACTTTTGGTGGGATAATATGAAGAAGGAGATCGCCGAATATACATCAAAGTGCCTGGTGTGTCAGCAAGTGAAGGCAGAGAGGCAGAAGTCTAAGGGGATGATGCAACCATTGCCCATACCAGAATGGAAATGGGAGAACATAACCATGTACTTCGTCACTGGACTTCCAAGGACATCCAAAAGTAATAATGCAATCTGGGTTATTGTGGATCGTCTTACAAAGACTGCACACTTCATTGCTATTCGAGAGGATTTCTCTTTGGATCAACTGGCACGGATATATATCAGGGAAGAGGTACGGTTGCATGGAGTACCACTATCTATTGTGTCGGACCGAGATCCAAGATTTACCTCTATTTTTTGGAAGAGTCTTCAACATGCTCTGAATACTGAACTGAACTTCAGTACGGCCTATCATCCTCAAACTGATGGCCAATCCGAGCGGACTATCCAAACACTTGAGGATATGTTGAGAGTGTGCTCAATGGACTTTAAAGGAGGATGGGATCAACATCTCCCTCTAGTTGAGTTCTCTTATAATAATAGTTTCCACTCGAGCATCCAAATGGCACCATATGAAGCCCTATATGGGAAAAGGTGCAGAACACCGGCATGTTGGGATGAGGTCGGTGAACGTAAGCTGCTTGGACCAGAAATGGTCGAAGAAATGGTGGAGAAGGTGAAAACCATTCAGCAGCATATCAAGGCAGCCCAAAGTCGACAGAAGAGTTATACAGATAATCGTCGACGAGACCTTGATTTAAAGTCGGAGACATGGTGTTTTTACGCATATCTCCGTGGAAGAAGGTCATGAGGTTTGGAAAGAAAGGGAAGTTAAGTCCAAGGTACATCGGCCCATTCGAGATTCTTGATCGTGTTGGGGTTGTGGCCTATCGACTAGCACTTCCACCTACTATGGCCAAGGTGCATGATGTCTTCCATGTATCCCTCTTAAGGAAGTACATACCAGACCCTTCACATGTACTCTCTTCCGAGGTGGTACAATTAGAAGACGATCTTTCTTATGAGGAGCAACCAGTGAAGATCTTGGATCGTAGAGAAAAAGTTCTACGAAATAAGACAATGCCCCTCGTCAAGGTGTTGTGGAGAAACCACAATTTTGAAGAAGCAACTTGGGAGTCGGAGGATATGATGAAGCTAAGTTACCCACATTTGTTTTAGTGTGGGAAAAGGAAAATTTCGAGGGCGAAATTTCTTAAGGGGGGAATGTTGTAACGACCCAAAATTTCATTAATGGAAAATCCCTCTTGATCCAGTTAAATGTTTCTTTATGTTTTTATAAGATGTCAACTTTTTTAGTTTTACTTTAAGATTTGTGACCGTTACTTTTATAGCCGTTGAACAGTGATCATCTGGGTAGTTTAAATATAAGGCTTTAACGAACCAATTTTCTACTCAGACAAAGGAAGCGATGGCCTCATCCAGTAGAATTGCCCCTTACGAAGCCCATTTGTCGGAGCTCGGAAAGGAGGTGGCGTCTTTGGGCTTTGCCCTTGACCAAGCCCAAGATGAGCTTCATCAAGTCAAGCTCGAACGTGATCGTCTACGGGAAAAATGGAAGTTGATAGAGATTACCACTCGAGCACTGTTATCCGAGCAACCCCAAGAGTCTGTCACCATCGCACACCTTACCCTTAGGTCTTATGCGGCTATTTTAAGGGGTTATGTAACAAATAAGTAGCACCATGTTCATGTACATTATTTTTGTATATAATAATGAATATAATTTCTAGTCATTTTTGATACATTGTAATTAGTTTTTAAAGTACAAACGGTGTTTTTAGTTATTATTTAATTAAGAATTATATTTTATTAAATTAAAGGATTTTTGAATTAAATAATATTTTAATAAAATATTATTATTAATATTAAATTAATTTTTATTAAATATAAATGATCTTATAATTTTATGAATGCAATTAAAATTTTTATTAAGGTTTGAAAGCCATTTCTGTCAAAACCCGCGAATTTTTTTATATTAAAAGTAAAAATTAACATATTTAGAAAATTATTTAGATAAAATAAATATTATTTTTGGAATCAGGACGTCAAAATTATCCAACGGTGAATTTTTCATAATTTTCTGAGACAGTCAAATTTTTGGGTAAAAATTAAATACCATTTAAATATATAATGTGTTTTATGACATCATAATGACCCAATGGTGATGTAATAAAATACCATAGTCCTTATGTTCGGCCAATATGTGTTTTATCATTAAAATAATGAGGTTTTGGGTTTTTTTGACTCACTTTTCAAAGCATTAATGGAGCCCTCAAGACTTATTCAACACTTTGCCTTTTAAATTAATTTCCATGGGAGTGTGACTCACCTCCACATAAGCAACCCTAATTTTTTAATAAGTTCTGACCTTGGACTTGTAAAATATTGTTTTCCTCTTCCCTTTTCCAGAAACCATGGGCAAATACCATGGGATGGTTTGTGGTTTGGATTATTTTAATATAAGGGGTCCCAAACCTAAATAATAAAGAATTCTCTCACCTTTCCAATATAAACCCACCCAAGCTCCCACTTCCTCCTCACTCAAAGCCCTTGAAGTTCGTCCAACCTCTGCCCTACTCTCTCTAGAATCCTCCCAAGGTGCCCCAAGCTCCCAAGAAGCCTCTCACAAGCCTCGCTCTAGGCTTTGGAAGCACACTTCCAAGTAAGGGTTTTCTTCCATTCCAATTTTTTTTGTCAATTTTCTTTAAGTTGTATTTCCCTTTTTATTTCAATTATGAATGTTGGGGTATGGTTTCGCACCTCCCCCATACTGCCCTATTATTGTTTGAATGATGGGAGAACCCTTTCTCTCTCATTAAATGCCTCCCATGTACACCCGTTACTATGCCGAAATTCCGAAAGGAACTTCTCTCTCTTCTTGTACATTCAAGCAATACTTTTGTATCATGAATCTAAATTCCATTTCTATTGTTGGGACATGTATATATATGATCTCATTACTTTCCATTACATGTAAATATGATGAGGAACCCTTTTCTCTCTCATCAACATTTTTTTATGAATTCTTATGTCACGCCGTTACGCTGCCGAAATCGCACCGATTTTCTAAGCCAATGTCTTTGTGTAGTGAATACCATGCCCATTTATCCATCAAAGGTATTCACCTTTATGCACATTTACTTATTGATTATAAAGTTTCATGTATGAATTCCACATTCCTTTATCGTGGAAGAAATGATTATGTTTTATGAATCCATGTTTTATGATCCATGTGGCACACTTATGCATGAAATGAAATGTTTAAGAAGGGTGCGCCCTGATAGCGCTCCAATGCATTGGGTAAAATATAGTATCATGATACGTCATGTGCAATGAGTGTTGACTCATGCTAATTCAAGTGCAACTAGGGTTTACTCGTGCTTCAAGTGCAACGAGGGTTTACTCGTGCTTCAAGTGCAATGAGGGTTTACTCATGTTCCATGTGCAATGAGCCTTGGCTCATGCTAATTCAATGTTAAGTGTTGTTGCCACATTTCCATGTTATGATTATCATGCTTTATCATGCCTTTATGTTCATGTCTCTCTTATGCTCTATTTATATGCCTATTGCCTAACATGTATTGTACTCCTCATGTTATTCATTATGTACTCCCTTACTGGGCTTTATAGCTCACCCTTTTCTTATGCATGTCCTCAGGTTATCCCATGAAATGCTAAGTACGAAGGAATGTAGTGGTCATGTAAAGGACGTTTTCAATAAGGATGTTGTATTTCAAGTTTAAAGTTTTTATGTAATGATACTAAGCCCCAAAGAAACTAAACCTCTCGATCTTCTTTGTTGTATCAAGTGAAGTTTTATGTAATAAAGCATGTTTTAAGTTGTAATAAAAAGCAGGGTTGTCATAGATCTTTTCAGGCTTAGAGTTTTAGATAATTAAATCATAAATCATGCGTTACATTACACATTTAAACAAGGTGGTCACATAAAAGACAATATTCAATTTTCCCATCAAAGGAAACACATTTAAAATAAAACATGGATTCTTTCTTAACACTTCCTTGACATTACCATCACATCGTGTACCATTCCCTTGACCTGTGAAAAACATTTCAAAAACATGGGATGATCATAAAAATCTTAGTAAGTGATATAAAAATACGGAAAGAAAACCATAGTCCATGTATACATAAGAACCAATGAAATCATACTTTACTCATAAAACATAATAACTTTATCATACCTCATGAAATCATAAGATTTATTAATAACTCATATAAAACATAATACATAAAGGTAACTTGAGGCTTTCATAAAATTCTTACGTAGGGGGTAACCCTCATGGTTACGTTTGGAATACCCATCATAGTATATTCCATAAATATCTATGGAGAAACCTTAGAATTTAACTCCTTGGTGTTACCCAATGAATTGGAGATCTATCATGGGCTCACTCTCCCTTAGTTTATCACGTAACCACCTGTCTTCATAAACAATGCCCAAGAACCATAACATAATCGTATCACATAAAACTTGCAAAAAAGAAACATAACATTTCCACATTTCAATCACAAGATATAAAAAACACATTGATATAATAAAAAAATTATCAAAACCATTTTCAATACCAAAATAAAAGAAAATTAAAATATGGTATTTATTTTTCATTTAAAAAATGTTATGGCTGGTAGAGGAAGCTGAAACTTAAATAATGGTCATGGCGGCGGAGAAGTTGTTGTCGCTGCAAACGTACAACAAAAACATTCCCTTTTGTCATTTAGTAAAATGATTCGTATTAAAAATAATCCTTTTGAATAAATTTAAAATTCAGAGGGTTTTATACACAATATAAAAGAACATTGTGAAAAAAACAAAATATGCCTCAATTAAAGGAGATTGAGACGATGTCTCATACCTCGTGTCCGACTTGACTCAATCATTCTTTAATATCTTGAATAATAAACTAGAGTTAATTTCTACTTTCTTAAGAAACTTTTTCAAGTTCATTATTCCATTTATATCACTTATTACCATGTTATGAACATTATTTAATTATTTAAGTTAATAATGGTCATTTTGTCGATCTTTGGTACTTGAGCCAAAAATAAACTTCTTATAATTACAAGTTGTTCATGTGGTAAAATATCCATTATATCCATAATTATATTCATCATGTAGATATCATATATATCATATATATCCAGTATATACATGCATTTATAATATTACATAACATTTAGAAGTAAGAAATGAAATGCACCGTTCATGGAGACGGTAAGCCGTACGTACGCATGAACGCTACTTTCATTTCTATTTCATATTTAATGGAGTGAAATCATAATGATATAAAGGTATATTATAATTCCAGTATAATATCATATATAACATCATAAACTCCATCCTTTATATGTCCCACATATGGAATTAACGAATCAAATCACTTTGAGGGGGCGGAAGTCCAGACTTCCTAAAAGGAAGATATCGCGTTTACCCATAATGGACACCATAAATGTATTCCATAAAATAAAAATACAGAAGCATTAAAAAACGTAAACATAAAATATATCATATATAAATAGAGTTAAATATTAATGGCCACCATGAAAGGTGTTAAAAGAAGATTGAACAATCATCGTTTCGTGAGGCAGAAATTCGTCATACACAGAAACAGTATGTTCTTTAACTATTAGATGGAGGTTTGTGTAAGTGTAGCTCGAATCCTTCTCATAAAAACATCATATTATACTAAATATACTTTTTTTGTTACAAAATAAAGGAATGAAAGGAGTTTACGGGGTTGGAGAAGTAAAATAAAACAAAAGAACAAAAGTGAAGACATTACCTTTAAATCGGGTAACTCCTCTTGGTTTGAACCAAAAGGGTTTCTTGAAGATCTTTCTGCCTAAGTTAAGGCTTGTATGATGAAGAGAGATATTTTTAGAGATAAAATGAGTAGATCTTGGCTGAGAAAATGGATTGAGAGGTGTGGGTATGGTGGTATAGGTGGGGGCCTTTTATAAGAAGGATGAGGGGCACTCTTGGAATGTTAAGAAATGTTACTTTATTATATAATGAGTTTAGAATTTTAAAGGTCCAAAAATGATTTATTTGCAGGATAATGTGATGAGAGTTCTAAATCCACCCATCCAATAGGTTTTTGACAAGTTTAAGTCTTAGATTTTACATTATCTTTTCATTTTATTTTAATCGTGAATTGATGAGGTAATCACTGCATCATCATGGTGTCATAAATAAATTAATTTATTTAATGTCTAAAAATTATTAAAAAAATACTATGATGTAGGAAATGTTTTTAGATTTCCAATGATTATTTATAGTCTAATAGATTATTTACGCAAACAAAACTAAATTTTTTTTACTTGAGTGATACATACTTTGGTTATACTTTCTCTTTTAAAAAATAATATTATAAAATGTCACTATCACCCAAAAGTGACTCCATGGGGGCCCAAAGTCTGGAACAAGGTATCCCATGGTCATCCATGAAACATCCAGTAGCATTAGGACACATTTTGTGGTCATTTGTTGTTATTATGATATTATTTTATTACCCTTAACAACCTGATTACTAATTAATCATGATAATTAAAAATAATTACTGTTGTTACTATTCATAATGTCCAAAAACAAAAGAGTCTTAATTACATAATTTGGATATTCTGATTCCAAATATGGAATCCATTTTACCAAATTCCAAAAACAGAAATTGTAGTAATTAATTTAAAAA
Organism: Viscum album; assembly: GCA_963277665.1. Lineage (NCBI taxonomy): Eukaryota > Viridiplantae > Streptophyta > Magnoliopsida > Santalales > Viscaceae > Viscum > Viscum album. Next base: position 50,014,124 of record OY728148.1, read on the forward strand.
TAATTCCATTTGTCAAAACAAATAGCGGGTTTTTTAGAAACAATATCTATCAAAAGTTTGACAATTTTTTATGTCCAATTTTAGAGTGAAATTAATTCCAATGTCCAAAATTGGATTAAATGGTAAAAATATATTCTAATTATAATTTAAAACAAAATAAAAATATAATATATCCCTATAATTAAATTAGATTAAAAAGCAGTTTTGAAGTAAAATGCAGTATTTTTCACTATTCATTAAAAAATGAACATTGTCAGAAAAATAACAAAAATTTATCCAAAGTAAATTTCAATGTCCCAACACAAAATAATAAGTTTATTTTGAATAATACAGCTTATAAAATTTTCAAAATATAGATTTAAAAATGGTTCGCCATCAAAAGGCGGTAAAACAATCTTTTAAAAATATTAGAGAATCCAATGCTTAAGATTGCATTTATTCTCATTTTATGCCTCTAAAACACTATCTATTTCATAAATAAACATAGATATGAAAATACATAATTATATACTTACTTAGGACATTACATCCTTCCCCCTTTAGAAAATTGCATCCCCGCAATTTATTTACATATCGAATAAGTGGGGATATTTATCCCTCATTGCTTTTTCAAATTCCCGTGGTGCCTCTTCAATCATGTGGTTTTTCCACAAAAACTTTACTTGAGGAATCACCATATTCCAAAACACTTGATCCCTGTGGTCAAGAATCTGGACCGGTTTTTCCTCATAAGATAGGTTATCTTCCATCTGAACTATTTATGGACTCAAAATATGAGATGGATCTAGCATGTACTTCCTTAACATTGAAACATGAAAAACATTGTGTACCTAAGATAAGCTCGGAGGTAAAGCCACTCGGTATGCAACTGATTCAACTCTCTCAAGAACTTCATATGGTTCAATGAACCTTTCACTCAACTTTCCTTTCTTACCAAATCACATCACACTTTTCCATGGTGAAAACTTTGTGGAAGACATGATCACCTACCCCAAAAGAGAGATCCTTCATCCTCTTTTCCGCATAGCTTTTCTGCCTGCTCTGAGCTGTTCTCATGTGTTTCTGTATCAGCAGAACTTATTCTAACAACTCCTCTACCAATTCTATTCCCATCAACTTCCTTTCACCCATTTCATCCCAAAAAGATGGAGTTCGACACCGCTTCCCATATAATTCCTCAAATGGTACCATCTGTATACTGGAATGAAAACTGTTATTATAAGAAAACTCAACCAAAGAAATATGTTAGTCCCAAATTCCCTGATAATCCATCTAACAAGCACATATCATATCCTATAAAGTCTGAATTTTTCGTTCTGACTACCCATCTGTTTGATGATGAAAAGATGTACTAAAATTTAATTCAGTACCCAACAACATCTGAAGGAATTTCCAAAAGTTAGAAGTAAACCTGGGATCACGATCAAATAAAATAGAGAGGGTAACTCCATGTAACCTGGATATCTCTTTAAGTTACAAACATGAAAGTTGCTCTAGGGAAAAAAGTATCTCGTATAGCAATGAAATGAGCAGATTTAGTCAAGCGATCAACAATAACCCAGATTGCATTATTTCCTCGAGGTGTCTTCGGAAACCCCACAATGAAGTCCATGGATATATTCTCCCATTTCCACTCTGGAACTGGTAAAGGCTGAAGCATCCCTTTCGGTAACTACCACTCTGCTTTTACCTATTGACAAGTCAAACACTTCACAGTATAATTAGCAATATCTCTTTTCATTCCATCCCACCAGTAATACATCTGAAGATCTCTATACATCTTAGTACTGCCAGGATGAACTGAAAATGGAGAACTATGAGATTCACATAACAACTCTCTCTTCAACTTTGAATCACACGATACACACAACCTCTTCCCAAATCTCAAAACACAATCATTATCAATGTCGAATTCAGGAAACTTACCCTTCTGAACCAGCTCTACCTTTTTCTACAACTCACTGTCTTGCTTCTGTGCTTGCTTAATTCTGTATGATATAAGAGATTTAACCGATACCTAAAACAAAACAGAAGAACATCCTTCCCCAACAACTTCTATGCCAAAGTTGATCAAATCCTTACCAAAGGATCATGTTCCAAATGTAACATGGTTAATGAAGCATTACTTTTTTGACTCAAAGTATCAGCCACTTTATTTGCTTTCCCCCGATGGTAATGAATTGTACAATCATAATCCTTGATTAATTTCAGCCATATACTCTGTCTCATGTTCAATTATTTCTGAGTGAATATATACTTTAAACTTTTGTGATCATTATATTTTTCACACATTACACCATACAAATGATGCCACCAAATTTTTAAAGCGAAAACAACAACAACTAATTCCAAATCAAGTGTAGGGTAATTTACCTCATGAGTTTTCAACTGACGTGAAGCATAAGAAATTACCTGATCATTATGCATTAGGAAGCAACCAAGTCCTTTCAATGAAGCATCACTGAAGATAACAAACTCACAATTCCTAGAAGGTAGTGCCAAAACTAGATCATTCACCAATCTTCGTTTCAATTCCTAAAAACAATCATGACAATCTTTTATCCAGATAAACTTAACACCCTTCTGAGTTAGCTTAGTCATTAGACTAGATAACCGTGAAAATTTTTTAATAAACCTTCGGTAATAGCCAGCCAAATCAAGAAAACTACAAATCTCAGTTTCATTTATGTGTCTTGTCCATTCTTCAAAAACCTTTGTTTTTGCAGGATCAACAGTTATTCCATATTTAGAAACAATGTGACCAAGGAAAAAAATTTGTTGCAACCAAAACTCACACTTGGTGAATTTCCCATACAATTTCTTTTCTTTTGATGTTTGAAAAATAAACCTTAAATGAATTTCATGATCCTCATTACCTTTAGAAAAACCCAAAATAAAATCAATGAAAATAACCACACACTTATCTAAGAACTCATGGAAAATTCTATTCATAAGGTCCATCAATAGAGCAGGTGCATTGGTCAACCCAAAAGGCATTACTACAAATTCATAATTGCCAAATCTTGTACAAAACACAGTCTTCGGAATATCTGCTTCCTTTACCTTCAACTGATAGTACCCTGATCTCTGGTCAATCTTTGAAAAATACTGAGCTCCTTGGAGCTGATCAAACAAATCATCGATATGAGGTAAAGAATATTTGTTCTTAATAGTGATATTATTCAAGGCTCTATAATCAATGAAAAGTCTCATATAACCATCTTTCTTTTTAACAAATAAGATAGGGTCACCCCATGGTGATGTTCTAGTTCAAATGAAACCTTTCTCTAATAAATCTTGCAATTTCTCCTTCAACTCTAAAAGTTCAATTTGAGCCATTCGATAAGGGGGTTTTGAAATTGGCTTAGCATTAGGAACTAAGTCAACAGTAAATTCAACTTCCTGATCTGGTATTATTCAAGGCAACTCATCAGGAAAAACTTCTGGATACTCATTTACCACTAGAACATCATTAAACTGAATAGTTCCCTTATTTTAAACAATATGTGCAAGGTAACATTCATTTCCATATTTTACAAGTTTCTCAGCTTCTTCATATATTGTCAATAGTAAGGGTTCATTCTCGTACACAAACTGAAAGTATTTCTAAAAAGAAACTTCTTTAGCTCTATAATCAATCTTAGAATGGTAAATAGAGATCCAATCCATACCCAGGATAACATCAAACTTTACTAGAGGTAAAACAATAAGGTTTACAAGTAGGTTCTTTCCACGGATAAGGATAGAAAGATTCTTATAAATTCATTTTGCCTCAACATTTCCCCCAGCTATTTTTACCACAAGTTTAGGAGTCCTTTCTTGAGATGGAATACCCAATTTACTAGAAAATTTTATAGAGATGAAAGAATGTGTAGACCCCTAATCATACAACACATTGGCATAATCTGAAAAATCAAACAATGTTCCTGATACCACTTCATTTGATGGCCTAACATCTGTGAAAGTAGTTGCAAAGGATTTCACCACACCTTTCTGCTTGTAGTCTGACGGCTTACCATCATTTGGGCTCTTTGTTGAACACTAGTTTTCATAATGACTCATCTCATTGCACTTGAAACATTTCACCAACTGTAAATCAAATTTGGTCTTACCGTGACCCTGATCATTTTTGGTGCAATCACAAGCCTTAGGTCTCATATTACCACATCAGTAGCACTTTCCAGAATTCAGAAGACATTCCCTAGCATGCCTTTTACCACATTTGTCACAAACTGAAAACTTAGTTTTCTTACCATCATACCTCTTTGAAGGATTCTCCCCTTTCTCCAGCCACCTCAGTCTCTTCTTATGTTTGTTGTTATAGAACACTTGATCATCGGAAAACTCCATTTCCACCTTCTCAGCACATCGAAAAATCTTTTCATAACTTTTGAACTCACGAGAAGATAAATCCCTTCGATATTTTGTCTTTAATCCTGAGTAAAAACGATTGATTTTACTATCAAGGTATCGGATAAAATTTGGAGCATACCTTGCTAATCGAGTGAACTTTTCTTCACAAGCAGCCCCTGAGTTGTCCTCTTGCCTCAATTATAAGAATTGTTTTTCCATCCTAAGTCAAACAGCCTTAGGAAAATATTTCTCAAGAAAAATACCTTTGAATTCATCCCAGTCTAGAGCACCAATATCATCAGCATCCCTGATATTTTTAACCATCGACCACCTCTGATCTGCTTCACCCTCCAAATGGTAAACAGCAATACTAACCTTTTGATTGTCTGAACAACCCATGACATCTAAAATCTTCTCCAATGCTTTAATCCACCCCTCAGCTAGAACATGGTCAGATGATCCTCTGAATGATGGGGGATGTTTCCTCATGAAATGTTCCACCACTGACATGTTCCTCTCCGGCTGATCTGGCTGATCTCGTGCATGGATACCACTACCATTTATCGCCTGAGTCAACTGTGCCATTACTACAACAAAATGTTCAGTTCCAATTCCAACCATCTATGTGGAAGGTCATTTCCTTCTATATGCCTTCCTAGCATTGTATCCATGTTTCTTCTGCATAAAACCATTCTGAACAAACATGTCTTAGATGAAGCAACATGGAAATCTTCAAATGCGGTATCATTTCAATTTGACCATTAAAAAATATTTTTGGATAATCATTTAATAGAATTATAACTCCTAAATTTTTCTAAACCAACCTTTTATACCAACTATAAAGCCCCAGCCTTAAACATTATTTAATCTCGAGTTATTACAATATTGCACATTGAGGATCTTTTCAGGTTTAGAGTTTTAGAGAATTAGATCATAAATCATGTGTTACATTCCACATTTAAACAAGGTGGTTACATAAAATACAGTATTCACTTTTCCCATCAAAGAAAACTCATTTAAAATAAAACATGGATTCTTTCTTAACACTTCCTTGACATTATCATCACATCATGTACCATTCCTTTGACCTGTGAAAAACATTTCAAAAACTTGGGATGAGCATAAAAACCTTAGTAAGGGATATAAAAATACGAAAAGTAAACCTTAGTCCATGTATTAATAAGAACCAATAAAATCATACTTTACTCATATAAAATAAGCAATTCATCATACCTCGTGAAATCATAAGATTTATGAATAACTCATAGAAAACATAAGACATAAAGGTACCTTGAGGAATTCATAACATTCTTACATAGGGAGTAACCCTCATGGTTATGTTTGGAATACCCATCACAGTATATTCATTAAATATCTTTGGATAAACCTTAGCATTTAACTCCATTGCATTACCCAATGCATTGGGGAGCTATCACGGGCTCACCTACCCTTATTTATCATGGGACCACATGTCTTCATAAATAATTCCCAAGAACCATAACATAATTGTATCACATAAAACATGCATAAAAAAAACATAACAATTCCACATTTCAATCACAAGACATCAAAAACACATTGATATAATCAAAACATTATCAAAACCATTTTCAATACCAAAATAAAAGAAAATTAAAACATGGTATTTATTTTTCATTTAAAAAACATTATGTCTTGCAGAGGAAGCCAAAACTTAAATAATGGTCATGGCGGCGGAGAAGTCATTGTCGCTGCATACGTACGACAAAAACATTCCATTTTGTCATTTAGTAAAACGATTCATATAAAAAATATTCCTTTTGAATAAAAGTAAAATTCAAAGGGGTTTATAGACCATATAAAAGAAATTTGTGTATAAAACAAAATATGCCTCATTTAAAGGAGATTGAGATGAAGTCCCATACCTCGTGTCCAACTTGACTCGATCATTCTTTAATCACCTGAATAATAAACTAGAGTTAATTTCTACTTTCTTCAGAAACATTTTAAAGTTAATTATTAATTTTATATCACTTATTACCATGTTATGAACATTATGTAATTATTTAAGTTAATAACGGTCATTTTGTCGATCTTTGGTACTTGAGCCAAAAATAAACTTCTTATAATTACAAGTTTTTATGTGGTAAAATATCCATTATATCCAGAATTATATTAATGATGTAGAAATCATATATATCATATATATCTATTATATACATGAATTTATAATATTACATAACATTTAGAGGTAAGAAATGAAATTCACTGTTCCTGGAGACGGTAAGTCGTACGTACGCATGGACACTGCTTTCATTTATATTTCATATTTAATGGAGTGAAATCATAATGATATAAAGGTATATTATAATTCCAATATAATATCATATATAACATCATAAACGCTATCTGTTATATGTCCCACATATGGAATTAATGAATCAAATCACTTTGAGGGGGCGGTAGTCTGCACTTCCTAAAATAAAGATATCGTGTTTACCCATAATGGACACCATAAAGGTATGCCATAAAAGAAAAATACATAAGCATAAGGAAAACATAAACATAAAATATATCATATAAAAATAGGGTGACATCTTAATGGCCACCATGAAAGGTGTAAAAAGAATATTGAACAATCATCGTTTCGTGAGGCAGAAATTCACCATCCACAGAAACAGTATGTTCTTTAACCATTAGACGGAGGTGTGTGTATGTGTAGCTCAAATACTTCTCATAAAAACATCATAGTTTATTTAATATTCTTTTTTTGTTACAAAATAAAGGAATAAAAATAGTTTAGGGGTTGGAGAAGAAAAATAAAACAAAAGAACACAAGTGAAGACATTACCTTTAAATCGGGTAACTCCTCTTGGTTTGAACCAAAAGGGTTTCTTGAAGAGCTTTCTGCCTAAGGTAAGGCTTCTATGATGAAGAGAGGTATGTGGAGAGATTAAATGAGTCAATCTTGGCCAATCCAATGGTTTGAGAGGTGTGGGTAAGGTGGTAGAGGTGGGGGCCTTTTATAAGAGGGAGGAGGGGCACTCTTGGAAAGTCAATAAAGGTTACCTTATAATATTATGAGTTTCAGATTTTAAAGGTCCCAAAATAATATATTTCTAGGATAAGGTGATAAGGGTTCTAAATCCACCCATACAATAGGTTTTTTACAATTGTAATTATTATATTTTATGTTATCGTTTCATTTTATTTAAATCATTAATTAACGAGGTAATCGTTGAATCATCATGGTTTCATAAATAAATTAATTTATTTATTGTCTAAAAATTATTAAAAAAATACTATGATGTATGAAATATTTTTAGATTTCCAATGAATATTTATAGTCTGAGAGATCATTTACACAAGCAAAAAATAATATTGTTTTACTTGGGTGATACATACTTTGGTTATACTTTCCCTTTAAAAATAATATAATAAAATTTCACTATCGCCCAAAAGTGATTCCATGGGGTCCAAAAGTCTGGAAAAAGGAATCCCATGGTCGGCCATGACACAACCTGTAGCATTAGGATACATGTTGGGGCCATTTGTTGTTATTATGATATTATTTTATTACCCTTAACTACCTGATTACTAATTAATTATGATAATTAAAGATAATTACCGTTGTTACTATTCAAAATGTCCAAAAACAAAAGAGTATTAATTACATAATTTGGAATTTTGATTCCAAACATGGAATCCATTTTACCAAATTCCAAACACTGAAATTGTAGTAATTAATTTAAAAATAATTCTCGTTGTCAAAACAAATGGCAGGTTTTTTAGAAACAATATCTATCAAAAGATTGACAATTGTTTTGTCCAATTTCAAAGTGAAATTAATTCCAATGACCACCATTGAATAAAATTGTAAAAATATATTCTAATTAAACTATAAAAAAATTAAAAAGATAATCTATCCATATAATTAAATTAGATAAAAATCCGTTTTGAAGTAAAATGCAGTATTTTTCACTATTCATTAAAAAATGATCATTGTCAGAAAAATACCAAAAATTTGTCCAAACTAAATTTCAATGTCCCAACACTAAAGAATAAGATTATTTTGACAAATTGAGCTTATAAAATTGTCAAAATATATATTCAAAAATGGTTCGCCATCAAAAGGTGATAAAATAATCTTTTAAAAATATTAGAGAATCCAATGCTTAAGATTGCATTTATTCTCATTTTATGCCTCTAAAACACTATCTAATTTATAAATAGACATAGATATGAAAATCCATAATTCTATACTTACTTGGGATGTAACAGTTTCTTCCACAAGTTCTGGACCTACAAGTTTTCTTTCGCCAACATCATCCCAACATGTTAGTGTGCGACATCTCTTTCTGTATAACTCTTCTTATGGTGCAATATAAATACATGAATGGAAGCTATTATTATAGGAAAATTCTACTAGAGGTAAATATTGATCCCACATTCCTTGAAAGTCAATTGATCATGATCTCAGCTTTTATTCTAACGTTTGAATAGTCTATTCTGATTGTCCATCAATTTGGGGGTGGTAAGCAATGCTCAAACGAAGTTCAGTATCCAAAGCTTTCTGAATACTTTTCCAGAGTCATGATGTAAAACATGTATCATGGTCATAAATAATCGATATTGGTACTTCATGAAGTCTTATAGCTTCATTAATATATATTCTTGCTAAACTTTCAAGTGGTAAATCTTCCCTTATATTACGAAAATGTGTTGACTTGGTAAAACCATCAACAATGACCCATATTGCATCATTCCTTCTAGGATTATTTGGTAGTCCCATGACAAATTCCATCATAATATTATCCCATTTCCACTAAGGTTTGGAAATAGGTTGCATGACTCCTCCAGGATGTTTCCTTCTAGCTTTCACTTGTTGACAAACCACACATCTTGACACAAAATCAGCAATTTCCCTCTTCATGTTGTCCCAAAAAAAATGTTCCTTCAAATCTCTATACATCTTGGTGCTACTAGGGTGTATAGAGAAATTGGAACTATAAGAATCATCCAACAATTCCATTTTTAGATCAGGTATATTAGGAACACAAATTCTCTTCCCAAATTTCAAAATTCCATATTCATACTCAGAGTCACTTAATCTCCCATCATTCACAGCTTTAATCTTCTTTTGAAACTCCTCATCATCAGCTTGATAAATTTTCATCATTTATAATAAATATGGTTTGGAAACCATTTGAAAAAGTATTAATGATCCACCTTCCATGGTTATTCCCATATCCATATTTTTCTAGATCCATGAGAATAGGATCCCTTTCAATTCTCATCTTGTTCAAAACTCCATGATATTTTCTACTCAAAGCATCTGGCACCTCATTTTCCTTCCCTGGGTGGTAGTGTATCGTATAATCATAATCCTTGAGTAGTTCAAGACATCTCTTTTTCCACATGTTTATTTCTTTTTGTGAGAAAATATACTTCAAACTCTTTTGATCAGTATAAATCTCACATTTTTCACCATAGAGATAGTGTCTCCAAATATTCAAAGAAAATATTATAGCTTCTAACTCAAGATCATGAGTAGGATAGTTTCTCATGAATTTTCAGCTCTCATGATGCATAGGAAATAACTATATCATTCTGTATAAGGGAACAACCAAGTCCTTTCTTTGAAGCATCAGTATAAATAACAAACCCATCATTCCCTGATGGTAGAGTCAAGATAAGAGCATTGAATAATATTCTCTTAAATTATTCAAAACATTCTTCACACTCTTTTGTCCAAACAAATTTAACCCCTTTTCATGTGAGCTTTGTTAATGGATTATCAAACTGGGCAAAATTCTGGACAAAATGTCGATAATAACCTGCTAAACCAATAAAACTATGTACCTCAGTTATAATCGTTGGTGCTGGCCATTCTTGTATTTCCTTGGTCTTAGAAGGATCAATGGATATTCTATCCTTAGATACAATATGGTCAAGAAAAGAAATCTCTTAAATCCAGAATTCACACTTGCTAAACTTCCCATATAATTCATGTCTTTTAAGAGTCTTTAGAAAAATGCGCAAGTGATTTTCATGATCATTGTAGCTTTTGGAGTATACCAATATATCATCAATAAATACCACGAAAAATTCATCAGGATATTCCTTGAAAACACTATTCATTAGATCCAAGAAGACAGAGGGTGCATTAGTCAATCCAAAATGCATTACGGTAAACTCGTAATGCTCATACCCGGTTCGAAATGTTGTTTTCAGAATGTCTTCCTTCTTCACACACAACGGATGATATCCAAATCAAAGGTCAATTTTTGTAAAGTATTGAGCTTCATGAAGTCAGTCAAATAAATCATCAATGTGATGTAGGGGATACTTGTTCTTTATTGTAATAGCATTGATCTCCCTGTAGTCAATGCAGAACCTCATAGATCCATCTTTCTTCTTAACAAAAATGACAGGGGCTCCTCATGGAGAAATACTAGGGTGAATAAATCCCTTACTACTCAATTTATACAATTGTTTTTTTAGTTCCACTAATTCCACAATGGTAATTATTTATGGGGCCTTCGATATGGGCATTGATCCAGGAATTAAATCAATGGAAATCTCAATTTCTCATTCAGTAGGATGTCTAGGTAAATCTTATGGAAACACATAAACATATTCTTTCACAATAGGTACATCCTCTATTTGAACATTCTTTTCCTCACCCACAATTATTTCATTCTCTTCATCCCCTATAATTGAATTTAGTTGAGCTACTGGGGGTGGATCTAGATAAGAATTAGGTGGTGATGATTCTACTCAAAAGATAAGGTGTTCTTTATCATCATCATCAAAAATAGTAACCTCCTTCTTCTTATAATAAATTTTTGATTCATGGTCAAAAATCAAATCAATACTAAGGATTATATCAAATTCAATCATGGGTATGATGATGAGATCAGCAAATAAAGAGCATTTATATGCCCTAATAGGGACTGATTCACAAAAAATTGTTACAAAGATTCTTCCCTTTTGAGTTTTGACTGACAAATCCCTTGTTAAATCAAACTAGAAATATTTAATTTTCTTAGAAAACTGGGAATATATGAAACAATGCGATGATCCAGAATCAAATAAAGCATTTTCTAAACTTGAAGAAACCATTAAATTACCTCCCACTACGTCTTTCGGAGCTTCCACCTCAGTAGTAGTGATAGCATAAGCTTAACCTTGATCCATTGGTCATTTCTGAGATATGTTCTCCTGGAGCATAGGAAATTCATTCACATAATTCCCCCTTTCTCTACAATTGTAGCATTCAAAATTGACAGCCTCTTTCTTCCCCTTGAAATCACGAGCAGGGTGGCCTTTATCACCACACTTGTAACAGACTCACATTCCCTTTAGGAAAGTACCAGGGTGTTTCTTCCCACATTTGTTGCAAGATGGATATTAAACTTTACCCTTCTTCCCCTTATTTCCATTTCCATAGTGTTTAGTAGATCTCTTCTTCTCTTTCTTTTCTTTAAAGTCGTAAGACTTAGAGAATTATTTTTCAATATTGATAGCACATGAGACAATATATTCATACGATGAGAAAGATTGTGAGACTAATACTCGATGGAGAAATGGTTTTAACCGATCAAATAAATGATTAATATTACTTCTTGGGTTATGTATATAATCTGCAGCGTGCCTCGCTAACCTTGTAAAGTTATCCTCATACTTTGCAACATTCTCATCCCCCTTTTGCCTTTGTCTCAGAAATTGCCTTTCCATATCTGCTCGATGGTCATGAGGAATGTATTTTTCAAAGAAAATATCTTTAAACTCCTTCCATTCCTTATTTGATACTTCATCATCTTCCTTTGTGTTTTGAATCAATGACCACCATTGATCAGCATCTCCAATGAGGCGGTAAACTACCATAATAACTTTTTCCTTTTCACTACTCCCCAAGGTGTTGAATATTTTCTCTAAGGAATTTATCCATTTCTCAACTACTAAGGGATTTATACCCCCATTGAATTTTGGTTGTTGTTTCCTCATGAAGTGATGTAACATTAATCCTCCACATTGTGGATCACGGTGCTCCAAATGGGTAAGGTTATTATTCATAACCTGAGTGAGTTGTCCCTGTATGGTGAGAAGCTGACCTGCACCATTTTCATCACCATCTCCACTATATTTATCATGAATATGAGGAAAATCCCTATATGTATTATGTTCGTTGATACGGTTTCAATTCCTTCCACAAGGCGCAATTTCTAAACAATGGAATAAACTAGATTAGTTTATGAATTGAAATACATAATTCCAAAATTGTAAAATACTTAACAAAATTGAAGAGTTTATGGATATAATCCATAATCATAAAAAAACTTATTTGACGAATTATTTACTCATAAACCCTTCATAATGGTCTATAAATAAAATGATAATTATCCTAAGAATATCTTTTCGGAGTGTCTTAACCAAGAGTGTTTCAAAAACCATTATCAAGCACCAATTCCCGATCGAGTCTAGATCAAAGCACTGTTTTCGGGGTTTACCCCTTGGTACATCTATGCCAGAGCTTCCTCCACCTTCTCGTATCTAGACAGGGATGTACTACTAGGAAAAACTCACAAAATCTCTATAATACCAAATTTCTAGGATGTTCTTCTATACTAATCCTCAAAGTCTATCTTAGGGATATGTGCTCTAATCAGAGTTTATCTAAATATAGTTTCCATGTTTTTTACTAAACTTCCTCTGATACCAACTGTAACACCCCAACCCCAGTTACCTAGAGTCGGTGCATTATTACGTATCATTGGCATGATCTCAAAAGATCAAGTCTCGAAAGACCGATAAGTTTAGTAGCCTTTGAAGTACTAGATACATTCATACGGTTTACATTAAATCCTAAAATGGAAAAGTACAACAATATTGTTTCCATAGACAACACTAAGATCCCATAGACTATCCCTACAATTCAGTCATAATATAATTATTCTAATCTTGGGAAAAATAAAACATAAAAAGGTGTGAGATCAGATTATTAGTAAGGATAACATTATAGTGGAAACTTTCATAAATAAACATAAACATTTAAGGCAATGTATAGAACTAAAAAATCCATTTCAACATAATCTTCATCATAATATGGAAAATATAAATCCAAATAATTCCATTTACTTACACACATGGATATTCTACTAGTTTAATAATCACATGAAATATTAATATCCACTTTCATAATGATGGAATGCATAATGCCAGACTTTCATAACCACATAGTCAAGGCCTTGTGCCAAGACTACAAATAAAATTTTTTCAAGGCCTTCTGCCAATACACTAGTTTGTCTCATGAGAACTACTGATGGATATATGAGCTATAGAGGGCTCCTCCCGTCACTTACTAAGTCAAATTCATTCCTCATATGAAAATGTTTAAACATAACATAAACATTGGTATTAATAATAGCATAAGAAATGTCAATACTTTATCCATAAACCATGAATGGTCTAAAATAACACATATGCAGTCAAACATATCACAAACCCTTCAATACAATATGAATGTTTTGTATCATAATAAATCAACTTCAAATAAACTTAAAATCCATCAAATGATGTTGACATAGATGAAATCAAAACCTTTTTAGAGAAATATCTCTTTCTATTTTAAAATCATTTAAAGGTCATGTAATTATAAAATAAAACATTTATATTTTAAAATATTCTTATAATCTTGTAAGGGAATCTTCGGTGATGTTATAATGGTGGAAGATAGCCACACTCACCGTATAAGTTAAAAAACATTCTTACCTTAATTTTTTCGAAAAGGTCATAAAGTACCTTGTTTGGAAGAAGATGAAAAGATTCCTTTCAAAACATATAAGGTCAAATAAGTGTATAAATTACATTACTCTATAGTCTATTAAATAGTAAAAATGTTTTTGGAATAAATTTTTATGAAACATGGATGTGGATGATAAACAGGACCCAGTAGATACTTATGTAAATACAACCTTGGATAATAAAGAGATTGTGAAATTAACCATTACCTTGTACTTTTCTTTGGTCAAGGGTAGGTTAACCTCATTTAAAATGGTGAAATAATTGTTATTAAATTATAAAAGAATCATATAAATTAATATGATATCATATATGATCTTTTAACATTGCTTTGTTAATAATATCTTAATATTATCTTTGTTTCCGGTGTTAACTAATTTGTTTTCCTTTATATGATTTGTTACGTAAGTAATGATTGTTATGGATAAGATGTATCTTATTAATATTTAGAATGATTTCAATTATATAAACATTATTTTTAATCATCAAATGAAAATTAGTTTTGAATGGATACGATGGGGAATGAATCTCATCATATTCGTGGAAAAAGTAATCCGTACATACGCATGGGCGACAATATCATTCATCTGATATTAAAATAATATATAATTGGATGGTATATCATATATACAGAATCATTATAATGTTATATTTATTATTTACATCTATTACACATCATTATTATACCCATCCAAATAATAATGTGCTGAATAACAATTACACCGCGACGTGGAGACTGTAAGTCGTACGTACGCACGTATGGTGACATGTCATTCAAAGGATGGATATAATAATGAATATGCTTGTACAATATTTATAATAACATCACATTATATATAATATACTGGATTTATTTTTTTAGAATGGAAACAACAAAGAAAGAAGAAGTGGAATAAGAAATGAACTTGAAAGAGGTGATAAAATATTTACCACTTCTTCGGGTTCTACCATTTGATTTGATCAAAAGGGATCCTTAGGTTGGCTTTCTGACCAAAGTAAGTCCTCTAGGATGAAGGTATGATAGTTGATAGGGTATTTGGGTAGGTTTTGGTCGAGAAAAAAGGCTTTGAAGGTGTTAATTAGAGAGAAGGGTGAGTGCCCTTTTATAAGAGGGGTGAGGGGAACCTTAGGAAAAGCTAGAAATATTATTTTATAATAAAATCAGTTTCGGTTTCTAATGTCTCAAAATAAATTATTTAAAGACTATGGTGGGTATGGGTCAAAAACTACTCAACCAATTGGTTTTGGACAGGTTTGGGTCCCTATATTAACCTTATCTTTTAGATTTAACTCTTAGTTAAATAGTTTGACATTTACCATGTCTCTTTGTATTTTTATATTATAAGGTTAATAAACATACTAAATACTTCCAAGAGATCCCTAAGTTGTTCATTAATGATACACCTACCATTATATAAGTCTTTTGGCAAAACCTTATATTTTTAGGAATAAAATATCAATTAATAATATAATATTTTTTTTTAAACGTTTTTTTGTCGATTTTGACACTATTTGGTATTTTGTTTTTTCTAAATTCATTAAAACATTATTACTTAGAAAAAAATTCATATAACCAACCCTAACATGTCATTGTATCCTATAAAATTAGTAGAATTCATAAAACGTCTCAAATTACATTTATTTGTATATTTATAATATCAATTATTTTAATATATCATTAATTAGGTAATTACTGCATCATCGTTGTGTCATGAATAAATTTAATTATTTAATATATAAAAATTATAAATAAATTTTCATTATGTATTAAATTGTTTTATCTTTCTAATTAATATTTATAGTATAATTTATCTTATGTGTAACATTATGTTAAAAATAGTTTAGTTATTAAACATTGAATTTAACACTTTTAACTTTTCTTTGAATTAAATAATAATAAATGTCCTAATCTAATCCAAGTTGACCAAAGAGGATCATATTTCATTCCTAAGGATGTTTTTGGTTTAATTATACTTATACAATAGAATTAGGACATGTTTTTGGATAAAAATAATTTCATTTTCACCCTAAATTACCCTATTTACATTTAACTGTGGTAAATAAAAGTTAAAAGTTACTATTCACCAAAAATTACTTTTATCTTATTGAACCACATTTTACTCCTTGATATTAACTGTGTCTATTGGATTTTCTAAATTCAATAAACATAAGTAGTAAAAAGTATGTTTTATGTAAATTTGTAAATACTCCTTTAAGGTATGTAAAAGACGGTAAAAAGTTCAATAAAATTTTTATAGATCTAAAATTATTATAAACTGACTCCAATGAATTAAATTGAACATATATAGGTATTATGTATCTATTTTTACATAAAATAAATTTATATTAAATAAATAATTATTTAAATAAAAAGTCAGTTTTAAACAATGACTTTGTGTTTTTCACAATTCATCAAAAATTGAATGTTTTCAGAAAAATACCAAAAATTCCACCTAAGATAATTTCTATATTCCAAATCCAAAAATGAAGTTCATTTTGAAAGATAAAATTTAAAAAAATTTAAAAAGTTGTTATTACTATTTATAACTATTAGTTTGATTGGTTGTGGTGTGTTAGAACTCGAAGTTGCGTATAACACGCGCTATTGTATTATTAAAAGAGGAGTGTACCATGGAAGCTTGGGGGAGTTTTTTTTATACACATGTTTTCAAAAAAAATTGAAAATACATCTAGGTTAAAAAAAATTTACCCCCCAAAGGCGGCACCTGGTGTGCCGCCTTTGGGGAATTTTCCGCCCAGGGCAAGGCGGCACACCAGGTGCCGCCTTTGCCTAAATATTTTTTTTTAAATTTTTTTTTTAATTTTTTTGTTTTGTTTTGTTTTATATATATATATAAATAAAACAATACTTTTCAGCAGAATTTTTCTATTATTTAATATCCAGCGGTTCTGCCATTACAGCAGTCTGGATTCTGACTAATACCCTCACTCAAGACCCCCTTTTATAAGGGGGTTTGCCCTGAAAACAACACTGCATTTCCGATGTGGGATTCTGGTTCTCCATTTCCTGCACAATACATTCTGCGTTTCCGATGTGTGATTCTGTTTCAAGTACGCGACTTCGAAAGACTATAAAAGATAAACTATAAGACCAATACAAATTAAACTTTAAAAACTGATTAAACATATAAGAAATAGTTGAAAACAAAAATAATTTCATAAAAAATGTTGATACAGATTAATTTATAAGCTTTCAAAACCACCTACTTGAAACTTAAACATATTTCAAGTACGTGACTTTGAAAGATTATAAAAGATAAATTTTAAGACCAATACAAATGAAACTTTAAACATTAATTAAACATATAATAAATAGTCGAAAACAAAAAAAAAATTCATAAAAATTTTGCACTAAAAACAATTTATAAGCTTTCAAAACCATCAACATGAAACTTAAAAATGTTTCAAGTTCCTGACTTTGAAAGACTATAAAACATAAACTATAAGAAAAATAGAAATGAAACATTAAAAATTGATTAAACATATAACAAATAGTTGAAATCAACAAAAACTTCCTAAAACATTTCCATAAAAATTAATTTATAATCTTTCAAAACAGTCTACTTGAAACTTAAAAATGTTTCAAGTACGCGAATTTAAAAGACTATAAAACATAAACTATAAGACCAATATAAATGAAACTTTAAACATTGATTAAATATATAAGAAATTAATAAATTTTTTTAATTTTAACTTAGTCCTTCTAACTTCATTGTATCATTCAGATGCATTCCAACAATGAAAACCTCAACCAGCTTATGTGCTTTACACACAATAGAAACATCTTTGCAATTTTTTCATGCCCCTGAGTATAAATCAACCTCAAAAGATCTAGTTAATTTTTCTTGGTAAGGTGAGATGAGAAGGGAGGTATTATACCATCATGAAGAGAGATTATAGAAATGTGCAATGCTATGACAAACCTTTAGATGAAATGTGTCAGTTCCCCACTATATTTTCATGTTCCTTCAAAATTTTCATGCTGGAGACAATCCACCTTAAGTTCCATGTAGCCTTATGTCTTCCATGGATTAATGTTAAACACTTCAACCAATTTTTTTACTTTATGGGGAAGTAAAACCTCATTCCTTTGAATATGAACATTACCATGAACATATAAAATCATCATTTTTCAAGAAAAACTACTAATCTCATGTTCACTGAAATACCCCTTAATGTAAGAATGATACAAATAGTGTAAGTACCCAATAGCATGATTCCAATCCATTTTGACTAGGCTATGTGGAATCATTGGTGTTTTCATCTGATTAATAATTTAAAATGTTTCAAAACCACCTTTCTGAAACTCAAAAATGTTTCAACTAAGTGACTTTGAAAGCCTATAAAATATAAACCATAAGATCTATTTAAATAAAACTTAAAACATGGATTAAACATATAATAAGTAATTGAAAATAAAAACAATTATTTAAAAATTGTTGATGAAATACAATTATAAGCTTTCAAAAACACTTCTTGCAACTCAAAAATATTTCAGATATGATACTTTGAAAGCCTATAAAATATAAACTTAATGACTCATATAAATGAAACTTAGAACATAGATTAAACATATAAGAAGTAGTAGAAAAGTAATTAGTTAATTCTAGTGAGGGGGAAAACTGTTAGACCCTGGAATTGAAGGATAATGAGGATGACAAGGAAACATCAACCCCCACACCCACCCCTTCCACCCATTCAACCAACTTCGGTAACTCCTATAGAAGTACCTTTTCAAAAAAATGAAATGTCACACCACCACAGCTTCCTACATCCATATTAACCCCCCAATTCAGTTTCATTAAATGTGGACAGCCCCCATTTTTACCAAAGTCAATGATGCACTATTAAACCATCACTTTTCAACCCCCGCCTCAATAATATAAAATGCTTTGAGGGATGAGAAATGATTCGACGCATTTCAATGTTCTAAAATGCACCGAATCATTTCTCATCCCTCAAAGCATTTTGTATTATTGAGGCGGGGGTTGAAAAGTGATGGTTTAATAGTGCATCATTGACTTTGGTAAAAATGGGGGTTGTCCACATTTAATGAAACTGAATTGGGGGGTTAATATGGATGTAGGAAGCTCTGGTGGTGTGACATTTCATTTTTTTGAAAAGCTACTTCTATAGGAGTAACCGAAGTTGGTTGAATGGGTGGAAGGGGTGGGCATGGGGGTTGATGTTTCCTTGTCATCCTCATTATCCTTCAATTCCAGGGTCTAATAGTTTTCCCCCTCACCAGAATTAACTAATTACTTTTCTACTACTTCATATATGTTTAATCTATGTTCTAAGTTTCATTTATATGAGTCATTAAGTTTATATTTTATAGGCTTTCAAAGTCTCATATCTGAAATATTTTTGAGTTTCAAGAAGTGTTTTTGAAATCTTATAATTATTTTTCAACAGCAATTTTTAATAAATGGTTTTTATTTTCAATTACTTATTATATGTTTAATCCATTTTTTAAGTTTCATTTCAATAGATCTTATGGTTTATATTTTATAGGCTTTCAAAGTCACTTACT
Organism: Viscum album; assembly: GCA_963277665.1. Taxonomy (NCBI): domain Eukaryota; kingdom Viridiplantae; phylum Streptophyta; class Magnoliopsida; order Santalales; family Viscaceae; genus Viscum; species Viscum album. The sequence goes on from OY728148.1 coordinate 50,033,814, forward strand.
TGAAACTTTTTTGAGTTTCAGAAAGGTGGTTTTGAAACATTTTAAATTATTAATCAGATGAAAACACCAATGATTCCACATAGCCCAGTCAGAATGGATTGGAATCTTGCTATTGGGTACTTACACTATTTGTATCATTCTTACGTTAAGGGGTATTTCAGTGAACATGAAATTAGTAGTTTTTATTGCAAAATGATGATTTTATATGTTCATGGTAATGTGCATATTCAAAGGAATGAGGTTTTACTTCCCCATAAAGTAAACAAATTGGTTGAAGTGTTTGACATTAATCCATGGAAGGCATAAGGCTATGTGGAACTTAAGGTGGATTATCTCCAGCCTGAAAATTTTGAAGGAACATTTACATCTTGTGGGGAACTGACACATTTCATCTAAAGGTTTGTCATAGCATTGCACATTTCTAGAATCTCTCTTCCTGATGGTATAATACCTCCCTTCTCATCTCACCTTACATGAAGAAGTAATGTCAGTGTCTATGGTGAGGCTCTGTCCCACAAGGTGGTGTGCGAATGGTACGTCCATATCGAGAGTGACGTGTTCCATGTTGGGATGGAGTATGATAACCTGGAGAGGGATGATCTTCAGGCACTGGAACATCAATCACGGGATCCTCTGTCATAGTATGCATGGAAGGAGGTGTTGGAGGGATGTCATCGTGTGCACGAGATCCTTCTCCCACTACGTAAGTAGAAGGGGCTGTCATCATACCCTCGGGAAACCATATAGGCTGTGAAGGATCTGGTATGAAAGATGGCGGCATGGGAGATGACCCCTGATAAATCCCTGGAAAATAAATATCTGGCGAATACTATGGATATCCGGTCAAAAAAGATGGATCCCATTATGCATCCTGCTGCACAAACCCAGACGGGTCAGGCTGGACTAATAGAGCACCGACCTGTGCCTCTGGAACAGGTGAGGGCTCACATGCAAGAGGATGCGGTCTCCGTCGCCGTTTTCGTCACTGGGGAATAGCACCAGCTGCTGCTGCAGGTTCCTGAGTAGGACCCTCATCTCCTGGGATAGGATCATCATGTTCCTGAGCAGGAACATCATGTCTCTGGGGTCTAGGATGGATGATACTTTCCTGAATAGATCGACAAATCGGCATCGTCTCCTCCAAAGCATCATGGATCACAGATAAACTAGCAACCTCCTCCTCCTCTGGATCAGTCATGCGACATAGTCGTCGTAGTCTGGTATGCTGTACAGAGATTCAAAATGAATTATAAAATAGCATAATAAATATATTATGTGAAATTTATTGACTTACTAGATCCTGAATCCCGCTCCCGTGCTGAGTCAGATACAATATAGACTTCATTCTATACCATGGCTCATACTCTACCTGATCTGATAGGTAGAATCGCATCGTACGTACGCCTGTGATACGATGCTCTGCTCGATTGTCCCAGATGGCGACATATTGGGCATGTCGTCGTCGCCAATCGACATGTTGTCTCCCCATGAGCTACAAGCCATGAAGCACTGGTAACTATCGTGGTGTAGGTGGAATCAGATGAACACAGCAAAACTGACGCATAACTCTATCGGGCTGGTGCCACTCAATAATATAAAAGTGAATGAGTGGCACTACATCCATAACCTCATGAAGTCCAGCAGTATAGTATGTAGTTAAGTCCTAAACCAGACTCCAGTATGGCATCCAATGAATCTGTAATGACATGTGACATTTCATCAGAGAAATTTGTTAACAAAAAACAAAAATGATGATATATACATATGTTGTCATGTAGTAAATTGTCCAACATGAGACGATATGCAGCCAAATTGTGGGTCGGAGCATCGATGAAACGATGTTCCTGACTCCACCTATCAAATACAACATTGAAAGTGATAAATAATCAGAAATTAAATATAATAAATCATAATACAATCAGAAACAAATAAATATGACGGATCATACCATCGTCCACGTGGAGCGTCCTGTAGCACATCTATAGGAAGCCTCTGACCAACAGTAACAGGGGCGAGGATAGGGATGTGCTCCCATGCCCACAACTGTATAAGGATGACACATCCTCCGAGATCTGTGTGATATGAGAGGCATGTCGTACATAATGCTCTATAAGTGTAGGCCAAACATGCAGATCCCCAACTGTATCTCCCGATCCGATCAAACTCCTCCAGTAAACTAAGATACATCATGTGCACATGCACACCCGAGTGATCTGAACACAATGTACCTCCAATAAGTCATAAGATATATGCTCGAGCATAACACATGATGGTCTGCTCATCAGCATCAGTAGGTAAATGTGCCAACTGCAAAGCAAGCCAACGCATAGATATGGACCCACCATCTGTAGCAGTATGATCAGCAAAAATATTGACACCTAATAATCTTTGTGCCAGCTCAGCCCAATCCCCACTGGTGGGTCCAATAACTGCATCTCCCTAAATAGGAAGACTGAGTAGCACTGCTGCATCCTCTAAGGTGATAGTCATATCTCCCTCTGGCAAGTGGAATGTGTGAGTCTCTAGTCTCCATCTCTCGCCCAAGGCAGCAAGAAGGGGATGATCAGTGTAAGTGAAATCAGAAACGGCAATGCCGTAGAAGCCAGCACGACGTAAGTATGATATAATAGTATCTGGAGGCGCCATGTGTCGAAAATGGTGTGCTCGCCGTACCTTAATCTGTCGAACATCCCGACCCTCTATCACATCACGAGAAACATGCCTATGCTACTCGGTGAGGAGTGGAATATCATCCATCTGGAAGCCATAAAAGGAAATTAGTCTTCACTATAAAATATAAATATAATGTTAAATTTAATAGAATGTTATGATTGGTATAATCAACAATATGTGATGTTTTTTTAGAAAACGTTAAGGGAATGTCGTCATATTTTGGAGAACATTTATCTATCATGTATTTATATATGTTTTTACCATGAAAATTATGTTTTTTAAGATATAGTGTCATACATTTATATATATAAAAATTTTATCCCGGTTATGTATGATTTATGAAGATCCTTTATCATAAATTTTTTAATAATTTTTTGTCTTTGATGAAAAATAACCTTTTTTTAATAATGTTTTTGTTCTCTAAGATTACGTTCAGATTAATGGATTTAAAAGTATTGAATACAGAGGTTCGTTATTGGAAGGAGAGAAGTTGCTTATTGGAAATGTGAAACAATTCTTAAAAAGTTCATCTCTAATATTAACAACATAAAACTGACTACATGAAAAGATTATGTTGGATACAACACATCATTGTGGCTGAGTGTGTGAACTCGATCCAGCAATGTTAGGACATCGTTTCCGGTTATGCCCTTCTTGATGACATAGATGACATCTCAACCTTTTCCCTTGTTCTTGAGGCCAATCCATCTCATTTCGTATCCTGTTGGTCTTCGGTCTTCCCCGTGGTCTTAATCTACTGATGTCAGGAATCAGTATGGGCTGGTCTTCAGGCATTGGGAAATATCAAAACTCCCCAACAGGCATCCATGGTGCAGCATAACAGTTAGCAATGGCCTCCAATCGGTATACTGGATCAACATAAGCTTCACATGATACGTTCACAGAGGCACATGCTGTGATGGCATGTGTTCATGGAAACCTTAATGCTTGAAACTTTCCACACTGACATTGTTTTGCTTCTAGAAGTACCACTAATTTTTCACCGCTGTTACCTGTAATGGGGTTACAATACTCTTGAACTTAAAATGTCGAGTCTTCCCGACGGAATAGACACACTCGATAACTGGAAGCTTCTTCAATGTTCTTGTCAGTATCTCGTTGAAAGTTTTTTCCAAATCTTAGCCCCTGTTGAATCCCATCTGAGGCCAGTTTTTGTCTATCAACGAAGTACTTGACACAACGATAATATGTCTCCTAAACTAGGGCAGTAATTGGTAGCTTGCGAAGCCCTTTGAAGATGCCATTTATACACTCCACAATGTTTGTGGTCATGTGTCCATACCTCTTCCCCCCATAATAGGCCAGTGTCCATTTCTCTTTTGGAATCTTCATCATATAATCATGCACTTCTTGGTTAGCCTTGCGGATTTCTTCGTAACGCTCCTCAAACCTTCGTTGATCTGGCTCATATTCTACATAAATATGATCACAGGTCATAGAAAATATATTTTTATTTACATTAAAATAGTAAACATCAATGACAACATTGCTTACCAAGCCTCGTGATTGCATTCTTCGTAGCCTCATTATGGAAGGTTTTGCGCACGTTACTAGCAATGTGCCTGATGTAGTATCGAGGATGTGAATTTGGGGGCCTCTATGAATCAGGATTCGCATTGATTGCCTCATTGATTTCTTTATGTTGATCAGATATCAAATAGACACCTAAAATGCGTGTGAAATGGTTGATGATGCATGCCAAAAACCATCTCCAAGATTCATAGTTTTCCTTCTCCACTATTGCAAATGCAAGAGGAAGTGGTGAATGGTTCCCATCTTTGGTTGCCGCAATCAACAATATTCCCTTATACTTTATAGATAGAAATGTTCCATCAATCTGTATGAACTGTTTACTGAAACGAAATGTTGAAATACATGGGAGGAATGCCCAGAATAACCGATGAAATTGAACACGAGATTGATCCAATCGATTATCTTCAAACACATGTTCTTTCATATTTATATGGTAGACAACTTGGTTGATGTGGCTCAGCATGGCTAATAATTGCGGCAACACCCGATACGAGTCATCCCAATCACCGTAGACCTTCACAATTGCCTTCTGTTTTTCTATCCATGCCTTGTTATAAGAAATCTTATAACCGAAAGTTTTAAGTATCCTCTCTTGCACAAGGGCCATAGGAACATCTTGACAGGTCATAATCATCTCAATGATAACATTTGACACAAATTCGGCATCCAAAGCAGTGTGATCTTGTGTCAAGTTTCATTGAACACAAGAATGAGCTGCCTCAATCTTTGAAATTCTCCATCCACCAAATGCAATGTCTGGAATCGCCCTCAACCGGAATCTACAGTCTTCATCAAATTTATCACACCGTATAACGTATTTTTTTTGACATGATGCCTCAACTACATATCTACAATGCCTCTCAATATGAAATCTTTTTAAGAAGCTCTTCAACGCATCTTTACTTGGAAAATCCCTTCCATTATATAATGTTTTGTCCGACTCACTAAACCTATCCACTATAACTCCAGGAAACTTTGTTGCAGGTGTCAGAACATTGTTGTCAAATTCAGGTACACGTTCCATTGCTTCGGACCAAGATTCAAAGGGTGGTGGGTGATTTAATGTTGGTCAAGAATGTTCTTGAACTACTCTACTTCAAGAAACTACTACCTTATCTTCTCCAGCTCCCTCCCCATCACTAGCTCCATCCCCATCATCATTTTCTTCTCCGTCTGTTCTATCATTATTAAATTCCTCATCTGAAGAATGATTTATATGTATATCTGGTAGATCATCTAAGTTTCACTCCTCCACAATAGGGTGAACATCCTCAATTTCATGGGATGAAGCTTCTTCAACAACTATTTGTGCATGTCTACGACTTCAAACATTTTGATGTTGTTGTACATTAGAAACTTCAACATATAACTCCATCATTGCACCATCATACCGTTGGGAAAATAATGTTCCCGCTTGGACCCAGTTCTCATCAGCAGCCAATAGACAAGCAAGATGCCATAACGTGGCAGGGAATTGCAAATGTCTATAACTAATAGACTTTATCTCTTGATGAGGACCGAGATTTAAGCAACCACAAATTCTATCTTGAAGATCAGTTATGGTAACACAATCAGATGTGTTAACCATAGATGTTGGTTGTATACTATAAGAAGCTCCTTGCTCAGTTTGAATAACCTTTCCATAGTAGTAAACACAAGAAAACATGTCTCTCTACATGAAAAATGTTTACTGATCACTGAATATGTCAATAATGTTTTGTTACGTGTTAAATAACATTTTTTTCTTCTTAAAGGTATATTAGTATTTCATGAAGTAAATATCAATCATCTAAAACATATCCCCCGAGAGTGTCAAACCAGGAGTGCAGCAAGGCCCGTTGTCGTGTACCAGGATACCCCAGGTCAGGCCCAAAACTCTTTATCGGGGCTTTCACCCCTAGGTACAGCTGTGCCAGAGCCACATCCACTTGTAGTATCCAGACAGGGATTTAATTGCTTAGATAACGACATAAACTTTCATGACACCAAAATTTTAAAACCTTCATAAATTAAGCCACTAATGTTTTGTAGAACAATTTTTAACTTTCCTAAAGATATGTTCAATGATCTCTAAAAAATAAGATTCATTACAGTGTTGGTTAATCACTACTTAAGTTTCGGTCACAACTTAAGTGCTGGTTAATCACTACTTAAGTGCTAGTTAATCAGTTAGGTGTTGGTCATTCACCACTTAATCATCCCTTAATCTTTACTTAATGACCCCTTAATTATCCGTTAATCATTAGTTAATGACCCCTTAATCATTAGTAAATGAACCCTTAATCATCCCCTAATCATCCCTAGTTAATCACCCCCTATTCACCCATTAATCGTTAGTTAATCACCCCCATAAACATTCCTTAATTACCCCTTAATCATCCCCTAATCATTCCTTAATCGTTAGTTAATCACCCCTTAAACATTCCTTAATTACCCCTTAATCATCACGTAAAAAATCCTTAATTACCCCTTAACCATCCCCTAATCATTCCTTAATCATTAGTTAATGACCCCTTAATCACCCCTTAATCGTTAGTTAATCACCCCTTAATCGTTACTTAATCACCCCTAAAACATTCCTTAATTACCCCTTAATCACCCCTTAATCACTCCTTAATCATTAGTTAATGACCCCTTAATCACCCCTTAATCACTCCTTAATTACCCCTTAATCACCCCCTTAATCGTTAGTTAATCACCCCTTAAACATTCCTTTATTACCCATTAATCACCCCTTAAACATTCCTTAATTACCCCTTAATCATCACTTAATCATTCCTTAATTACCCCTTAATCATCCCCTTAACCCCTTAATCACTCCTTAATTACCCCTTCATTCCTTAATTACCCCTTAATTAGTTAATGACCCCTTAATCACCCCCTTAATCGTTAGTTAATCACCCCTTAAACATTCCTTAATTACCCATTAACCATTCCCTAATCATTCCATAATCATTAGTTAATGACAACTTAATCACCCTATAATCGTTAGTTAATCACCCCTTAATCATTACTTAATCACCCCTAAAACATTCCTTAATTACCCCTTAATCACCCCTTAATCACTCCTTAATTACCCCTTAATCATCACTTAATCATTCCTTAATTACCCCGTAATGACCCCTTAATCATCAATTAATCATTCCGTAATTACCTTAATGACCCCTTAATCATCCCTTCATCATCACTTAATCACCCCTTAAACATTCCTTAATTAATCATCCATGGTAAATTACCCCTTTAATCATTACTTAATTATTCCTTAATCATCATTTAATAAGTCTATGATTATCTCTAAAATATTAATAAATTATTATTATCCCTAATTATCAATCATTAATAATATTATATTATACATACTTTAATCTAACATTAAATAATTTATCCCTCATCATCATTCATTAATAATATTAAATTACATATACCTTAATCTAACATTAAATATTAACTAATTAAAACATTAATAATATAACTATTTATTTCTTTTCTTTAAATAACTACTACTACATCCTTAAATATTTAAAATTAACTAATTACAATTAAATAATTAAATAACTTTAAAATAAAAAAAGATACCTCTAAATGAAGCTTGACACAAAAATATTGTACTCCTTGCATCTCCAGAAGCACCACGAAGGAAAACTCAAATTAGAGAGAGGAGCTCTCAAAATTTTAGAGAGAAGAGGGATTTGTGAGTGAGGAAGGATGGGTGGGGCGGCCTCCTTTTATAGGCATATTTTTGGCGAAGGCGGCAACTGGGAAGCCGCCTTCGGCCATTTAAAACACGAAAGGCGGCTCTTCCAAAGCCGCATTTCACAGAAAAAATATCGAAAGGCGGGCACTGGTGTGCCGCCTTTCGTTTCCCCAATGGCGCAAGGCGGTTTCTGGAGAACTGCCTTTGGCCCGGTGGAAACTGAACCGAAGGCGGCACATGGTGTGCCGCCTTTAGGATGTAAAAAAAATATTTTAAACGTGGTTGTATTTTTAAATTTTTTTTAAAAAAAATATAAAAAAAACTCAAGCTTGGGGTGTTACATTAGGACCACAGTACTTTAAATATAGATCTTATAAATCCAGAAAACCTTTTATATATTTCATTTTTTTTAAATGATATGGTATACACAAACACACACACACACACACAAACATATGCACACACACTTATATATATATATATACATTTTTATATATCTACATATATTAGTTTAGATAAGAAGTAAAAAATCCCCTTGATCATCAAAACCATACCATTGTGTCCAATATATTTTTAGGGAAAGATCATTTAAAACAAGTTGATTTACCATATATGTAATTCAGATTAGAGACATATGGTTTTACGTAAATATATATATTTAACTATGTGTGCGTATATATATAAGTTTACAAAACCAAATGAAAATAATAAAATTACCTTACCTGATTTTGATCAAGAAATGGATAAGGGTTTCTGAACTAAGAGAGAGAGAGAGAGATCTTGGCATATGGAATTTTCAGGTAACAACTTGGGTGCAAAGTGAGGTTTTTAAAAAAAAAAGCTTCTATGGTTGTTCTGAACTGACCATAGATAACCCAAAAAACATTAATTATAAAAAAATAATGAGAAATGTATTGATTTAAACCCTCAAATATAAAATTGTAGGAGTGAAGAGGATCTGAGTCAATGATGGAGATGTTTGGTTTAAAATAACACCACCTCTAGAAATATAATAAGGGGTTGATACTAAAGGAACCACTATGATATATAAATTTTGAATCAAGAGAAATAGAGGATCTAGAGGGACTGGTGGCTATAGGGTCAGATGGGGACTAGTGTGTATCAATGGCGAATAATAAGAGAGAATGAACGGACGGCTCAGATCTATATTGATTCAATCCAAGGGTTTGTATTAACCCAAAAAAAATTAATGGATGGTGTTTTGTGGCTAAGGATTGGATAGGTATGATGTAGTTGATGGTTTTATTGGATGTTCCAAGGTGATCCATGTGATTTAAAAACAACTGACGGTCATAGTTAGATAGTGTTTGGAATGAATGACTATTTTTTATCACACATTTTTAAAATGATGATCAGATGAGATTATATCAGAAGGATCGGACGACTACAATCTCCCACACATTTTTATTTTGGTTAAACGGCCTAGATCTAACATGGGAAAATCAAATGGTTGAGAAAAAACTGAAACAAAGGAATGTAGTTGAGGGGGTTTAAAGATAGGATTGGTGTGGATGGCTAGGATCTTGTGTGGTGAGATTCTGGGGCTAAGATCGTACTCCATAAGAAACTGAATCCCACATCAAAATTGAGTAGGTTTTCAGGGATGCCTTTTATGCCTAAGTGTGTGGAGCATCCATTTTATGACACAACCCACACTCATGGGGTCCTTTGACATGGGACCTCACTTCCAGGCACTCATCCAACCCTCTTCTCGTGCCTAACTAGGCCACACGGGTCTATGTGTTTGTTGCCTAAGCTATGCATGCCTGTTTCACCTACTTCTCAAACCTCCTAGGGTGTGGGTTGATGCCTCCTTTATGGGGATAACCCCTTGTGGGTCCTCTATCATAGTTGAGGTGTCACCATCCTAGGGTTGGTTCCAAATTTTTAATATGTGAATTTCATTAAAATAAAAAATTTAGACATAGAACAAATTTTATCAAAAATTATTTTATTTAATTACCTTATTAACACCCTTTATTTCCATTAACTATTTCCATTTACTTCTTTACTTAAAAACTTCCATTAAATAAAAACTATTTCCATATTAATTTTATTCACTAAAACATAGTTTATGGTTAATATAAACACCCAAGTTACATAATATTATTTCAAAATATTTTAACTCACTAATACACTTAAAATAAAAATTTATCACCCATGTTAATAATTTAAAACCATAATTTCATTTAAACAATATATTATTTAAACACACCTAGCAGCTATAAAACCCAACCGTCACTTTTAAACCCACAACTGCCACTTGTAACAGTCATATTGGCTGTATAAGTACCCATCGATGGAATCAATGGTCATTACTTGTTTTTAAGAGGATAGTGATCTACATCTCTATTATGATTGGAATTATTACCTTACTGCTTGTTATAACGTTTTTCTATAGAAGATCAAATGAATGTCCACTACACCATCAACCTTCTTGTTATTCATAGTGGATTACCGTTTATATTAATAGGTATTGCAATATAAGGAACCAGCCTTAAACATTACATAATTTGGAATTAAGTTAATAATTCACATTGAGGATATTTTCATGTTTATAGCTTTATAGAATTAGGTCATAACATATACATAACAATTTGAATTTTACATGTAGACACTTCTACACAGTATCCATTTTTTCGTAAAATAAAAATTCTTTAAAAAAAGAGTCATGTATAATTCCATATTTTAGACATAATGAATTTTCCATGGTCACATCCTTGACCCTATTAATATTTAAGTCCTATGAAAAAAATTTCCAAAAAACATGGGATGGGCCTAAAAATCTCTGTAAGGGATACACATAGAAGTAAAATTGTTATTTTATCAAAACAACAAGTAAACCATGAATAAATTATCATAAGTAATACTTTTCACCATTATAAAGTAGTAAATAATCTTAACTTAACAAAATATCATTGCTTAAACTTTTTTAACCAAAATATTACCATAAAACCCAAAAAAAAGACACATAACATATATTGGTAAATTGGGACATAAACATGCTTAAATAGAATAACCATACAGTCAACTTTCACACATATCACTAAATGGAATATCCATATGGCCAACTTCCATACCCAATGAATTGATGGTTATAACGTAACCACCCGTCCTGGTTTATCATGGCACCACCCATCATTTGTTTTATCATGTAACGACCCATCAAATGTCCAAGTACCATTATAAAATCAAACACATAAAATATTTAAAATATAAACATTTCACTAATAACATTTCATTTTCAATCACAAGAATTCATTTCAAGATATTGAAATAATCAATCCTTTTAAAAAACCATTTTCAATAGAAAAACACTCAGAAACAAAATAAGGGGTTTCCTTTTTCATTTAAAAAAACATTAAGGCCTATAGAGGAATCCAAGTAATGATTACGGCGGTAGAGAAGTCATTGTCACTGAAAACGTTAAAAATTCATTATTTCATTTAGTAAAATGATTTTTAGAAAAAATATTCCCATTCAATGAAATTAAAAGTCAAACGGGTTTATTATATTCCATATAAAATAAGGAGGAGTATATTATCAAAACATGCCTCAATGAAAGGATATTTAGACGAAGTCCCTTACCTTGTGTCTGACTTGACCTGTTCATTCTTTAATTTCCTTAATAATAAACTTTAGTTAATTTCTTATTTCATAAGAAAATTATTCAAGTTTATTAATCATTTTATATCACTTATTACCTTACTATAACAATTAGTTAATTATTTGAGTTCATATCAGACATTTTGTCGATGTTCAGAACTTGAGTGAAAAATGAACTTGTTATAATTATAAATTGTCCATGTGGTAAAAATTCCATCATCTCCATAATGATATTCTTGATCTAGATATCGTATATATCATATATATCCAGTATATATATGTATTTATAATAGTACATAATATTTGGAGATAAGAAATGAAATGCACAATTCATGGAGACAGTAAGTTGTACGTACGCATGAATGCTACTTTCATTTCTATTTCATATTTTAATAGAATGAAAAATTAATGATACATAGGTATATTATAATTAATGTATAATATAATATATTATTTCATTAATTCCATCATTTATACGCCCCATGTATGGCACGAATGAGTAATAACACTTTGAGGGGCGGTAGTCCCCACTTCATCAAATAAAATTATCGTATTTACCCATTATAGAAACCATAAAGGTAGGATATAAATGAAAAATACAGATGAATGGAGAAAAAATAGACATAATATATATCATATATAAATATATTTCCATTATAATGGCCACCATTATAGGTGGTTGGAGATATTTGAACAATCATCGTTTCTTGAGGCAGTAGTTCTCCGTCCACAGAAACAGTATGTTCGTATCCATAAGATGGAGGTGTGTGGAAGTGTAGTTAGAATCCTTCTCATAAAAACAACCTAGTATATTTAGGACACTGTTTTTGTTATAAAATAATGTAATAAAGATATTTTAGTGGGTTCGAGATGTAAAATATAAGAAAAGAACTTAAGAGAAGATGTTACTTTTAAATCAGGTAACCACCTTTGGATTGAACCAAAAGGCTTTATTGAAGTGCCTTCTACCTAAGGTAAGGATTATAGAAGAAAAATATGGATGTTGGGAGCTTATTTTTTCAGAGGATGGATGATACAAGGGGCTTTATAGGTGTTAGTAATTTATTATAAGTGGTGTCCATTTATAAGAGGGAGGAGGTCCTCTTTAGAAAAGTTTAAAAGTATTATTTTATTATAAAATTATTTTCGCTTTCAAAAAGTCCAAAACTTATTTAATTTGAAGATAAGGTGCATATAAGTCGAAATAAAATCATCCAATAATAATTGTACAATTTTTGGGTAATTTTTAATCCTTATATTTTTTATTTAACCCTTTGTCAACTTATCTAACTTTTATCATGTTCTCTTATATATTCATACTATATGGTTAATATAGTTACCATAAAATGAAAATAAATCCACAATTGGTTTATTATTGACATTATAACCATTATCTAAGTAATTTTACCAAATAATAGATTTTAGGATAATTAAATCATTTAATAAAATATTGATTGATTTAAAAACTCATTTATGTCAATTTAAATATTATTCATATCAAGACTTTTAAAAAAAATCTATAACAATTTGATTATTTTGAACAACCTAAAATAATTAGAATATAACAAGTCATAATCATCCCTAAAGAAATTTTATGGCATAAAAAGTTTCAAAATAAATTTATTTTAATATTTATAATATAATTTTCTTGAAACCTTTATTAATGAATCAATTACTACATCACCATGGTGTCAAAATTAAATTTATTTATTTAATGTTTAAAAATTATACAAAAATGCCATGATGTAGGGAAGATTTTTTATTTTATATGAATATTTTTGGTTGAACATATCACTTATATAACCCTATAGAAAATTTTTTTACTAAAAGATATACATTTATATTATTTTTGTCCTTTAAATTAATTAATATAAAGTGGCATTATCACGCCCAAGTGGCTCTATGGGGTCCCAAAATCAACACAAGGATGACATTAGTTGAACAAATCTCTTCCAATAAGGGTATGAAAAGTGTAAGGGTAATTTAATATTATTATAAAATTATTATTTACCCTTATTTAACAAATTTACCCTTTAACTATGGTAAATAAAATATTTACTGAAGTAAATATTCATAATGTCTAAAAATAAAAGTTTCCTATTTACACAATTTGGACCTCCTGATTCCAAATATGGAGTCCTCATTTCCAAATTCATAACATATAAGTGGCAGAAATTAATTTAAAATTAATTACCATGGTCAAAACAAAATGTGTGTTTTTAAGAAATAATAACTACCAAATAATGAAACTTGTTTATGTCCAATTTCAAATTGATTTTTTATCCAATGACCAAAATGGGATTAAATGGTATAAAAATAATCTAATTAAACTTTAAAACAAATTAAAAAATCAAACCATATAAATAAATTATATTAAAATCCAGTTTTGAATAAATATGCAGTATTTTTCAATATTCATTAAAAAATGAACTTTATCAGAAAAATACCAAAATTTCCTCAAAAGTAAATTTTGATGTCCTGATTCTAAAGAAGAATATAATTTTTTTCAAATATAACATATATAAGTGAAAAAAACTAGACTTAAAAATGGTACACCATTAAAAGGCAATAAAACGACCTTTTAAAGAATATTAGACTCTTTATGCTTAAAATTAGATTTTTTATTATTTTAAGCCTCTAAAATTTATTGGATAAATGTAAGAACATTTAACAAACATGTATAATCATATTGTAGTTAAATATGTTCATTCCCTCTATTACAACAACTTAGCGTTAACTACTGTTTAAAATAATAATATTATATTATTACTTTTTAGAATAACTCACTGTTGTGTGCAACGTAAATTTTCAAAAAAACCCCATTGTTTCATATCAGGTATGCTATCGATCATAGAATCCCCTTTAAATTAAAATTAATATTTAATTCACAAATATTAATAAATATAAAAATTTGATATTCTTTATTTACCTGTAATGTTACATCCTTCCCCCCTTTTGGAAATTGCATCCTCACAATTTTATTCACTTATCAAATAAATGGGGGTATTTATCCCTCATAGCATTTTTAGATTCCCACAATGCCTCTTCAACCATATAGTTTTTTCACAAAACCATTACCTGACTAATTACCTTATTCCACAACACTTTCTCTCTATGGTCAAGAATCTGGACTGGCTATTCTTCATAAGAGAAATTTTCATCCAACTTAACTACCTCTGGACTCAAAACATGAGATGGATTGGGCATACACATTCTCAATATTGAAACATGAAAAACATTGTGTACCTATAATAAATGTAGAGGTAAATCCACTTTGTATGCAACTGACCCAATATTCTCTAGGATTTCTTAGGGTCCAATAATCCCCAGACTCAACATTCCCTTCTTACCAAAATGCATCACACTTTTCCATGGAGAAACTCTGAGAAAGACATGATCACCAACCTTGAAAGAAATATCCTTCCTCCAGTTATTTTCATAACTTTTCTGTCTGCTCCAAGTTTTTCTCATGTGTTTCTGAATCATCTAAACCCTTTCTGTCATCTATTCTACCAATTTTTATCCCATCAGTTTCCTTTCACCTAATTTATCCCAAAAAACTGGAGTTTAATAATGTTTTCCATATAATGCCTCAAATGGAGTCATCTGTATACTGTAATGAAAACTGTTATTATAAGAAAATTCAACCAAAGAAATTTGTCGATCCCAACATTCCTGGTAATTCATTTAGCAAGCACGTAGCATATCTTACAATGTCTGAATTGTTCGTTCTAAATACCCATATGATTGAGGATGAAAATATATACTAAAATTTATTTCTGTACCCAATGACTTCTGAAGTCCTTTCCAAAAGATAGAAGAAATCTTGGGATCACGATTAGATATGATAAATAGGGGAACTCCATGAAACCTAACTATCTTCTTAACATACAACTGAGAAAGTTGATCTAGAGACAATGTATCTCGAATAGGAAGAAAATGAGCAGTTTTAGTCAATCAATAAATAATAACACAGATTGCATTGTCACCTCGAGATGTCTTTGGTAATACCACCACAAAGTCCATGGATATATTTTCCAATTTCCACTCTGGCATAGATAAAGGATGAATCATCCTTTTTGGTAACTTCCACTCTGCTTTAACATGTTGACAAGTCAAAAACTTCACAATAAAATCATAAAAATATCTTTTCATTCCATCCCTCCAGTAATACTTCTAAATATCTCTGTATATATTAGTATTACCTGGATGAACTGAAAACAAAGAACTATGAGCTTCACATAACACCACATTCTTCAACTGTGAATCAAAAGTCACACATAATCTCTTTCCAAAACTCAAAACATTATCATTATCAATGTTAAATTCAGGTATCTTACCCTTTTGAACCAACTCTACCTTTTTCTTCAACCCATTATCTTCCTTCTTCGAATACTTAATTCTATCTGATAGAGATGATTTCACTGACACCTGAAACAAAATAGAGGAATTTCCTACACCAACAACTATTATTCCAAAGTTCATCAAATCATTTATCAAAGTATCTTATTCCAAATGTAACATGGTTAAAGTATCATTAATTTTTTTGACTCAAATCATAAGAAACATTATTTTCCTTTTCTCGTATTGTAATGGGTCATGTAATAATATTCCTTTATTAACTCTATATATCTTCTATGTTTCATGTTCAATTCTTTCTGAGTGAATATATAATTCAAACTTTTGTTATCAGTATATATTTCACACTTCACTCCATAAAAATGATGCCTCCAAATTTTTTAAGTAAAAAACAATAGTAGCTAATTTTAAATCATGTGTAGGGTAATTAAACTCATGAGGTTTCGACTGACATAAAGCATATGAAATTACCTGATTATTATACATTAGGACACAACCAAGTCCTTTCAATGAAGAATCACTATAGATAACAAATTCCCCATCTCTCGAAGGTCGTTCCAAAACTAGAGCATTAACCAATCTTCTTTTCAAATCCTTAAATTATTCATCACATTATTTTATCCAAATGAACATAACACCTTTTCGAGTTAACTTAGTCATTGGGATAGATAACCATAAAAAAATTTCAACAAAACTCTGGAAATAACCTACCAAACCAAGAATACTACGGATCTCGGTTATATTTGTGGGTCTTGGTCATTCTTCAACAACTTGTTTTAGCAGGATCAATAGTTATGTCTTTTTTTGAAAAAATGTGACAGGGGGATGAAATTTGTTTTAACCAAAACTCACACTGGGTGAATTTCCCCAAAAGTTTCTTTTCTTTTTAGGTTTATAAGACAAACCTTAAATTAATTTCATGTTCCTATTTAATTTTATAATAAACCAAAATATCATCTATAAACCCAACCACCATTTATCACCTGAGTCAACTGATCCATCACTGCAACAACTATTCAATTTTTATTCTGACCATCTCAGGATGCTGATTTTGAAGTTCATTCCCCTCTATATTCCTTCTCATCACAACTTCCTTGTTTCCTTTGAAAAACCATTCTGAAAGCAGAAATATCTTAGGTGAAGCAACATGGTAATCTATAAATGCTAAATCATTTCAGTCTTACCATAAATTAGCTTTTGGACAATAATTTAACAATATTGTAACTCTTAAAGTTGTCTAAATTGACCTCTTATACCAACTATGAGAACAAAGCCTTAAAAATTACATAATCTTGAGTTAAGTCAAGAATTCACATTAGGGATATTTTTAGATTTAGAGTTTTAGAGAATTAGGCCATAACTATTACATTACATCTAAAAAATTACAAAGTAGACACTTTTACTCAGTATCCATTATTTTCATAAAATAAAAACACTTGAAGAAAATAGTCATGTCTAATTCCATATTTTAGACATCATGAATTTTACTCCATCGCTTCCTTGACCCTATACATCTTTAATTCCTGAGAAAAAAAATTCCAAAAAACTAGGTATGGTCATAAAAAGCTCAGTAAGGGATACACAAATAAGGAAAACTATTTGTTTTTTAAACCAACAAGTAAAACATGAATACTTTCTCATAAGTAATACTTTTCACCATTATTAAGTAGTAAATACTCTTTACAGAACAAAAGATCATTTATTACCCTTTTGTAACCAAAATATTACCATAAAACCCATATAAAACGCACATAACATGTATAGGTATCTTGGGACATAAACATACTTAACTAAAATTACCATACCGTCGACTTCCACACATATCACTAAATGGAATTGCCATATGGCCAAATTCCATACCCAATGAAGTGGAGGTTATAAAGTGACCTCCATTCCTAGTTTATCAGGGCACCCACCGTCATTTTTTTTATCATGTAACCACCCATAAAATATCCAAGTACCATTATAAAATCATAACACATTAAATATTGCAAATATAAACATTTCACTAATAACATTTAATTATCAATCACAAGAATTCATTTCAAGATATTGAAATAATAAATCCATTTTGAAAACCATTTTCAATACCAAAACACACAAAATATAATAAGGGGTTTCCTTTTTCATTTTAAAAAAACATTAAGGCTTATAGAGGAATCCAAATAACGATTATGGCGACGAAGAGGTCATTGTCACCACAAATGTTAAAAACATTCCTTTTGACATTAAGTAAAATGATTCAAAGAAAAAAAATCCATTTTAATGAAATTAAAAGTCAAAAGGGTTTTATTATATACCGTATAAAATAGGGAGGTGTATATTATCAAAACATGCCTCAATAAAAGGAGATTGAGATGATGTCCCTTACCTCGTGTCCGACTTGACACGTTTGTTCTTTAATTTCCCAAATAATAAAATTAATTTAATTTATAATTACTTAAGAACCTTTTTCAGGTTTATTATTCCTTTTATATCACTTATTACCTTGATATAAAAATATGTTAATTATTTGAGTTCATACCAGTCATTTTGTCGATGTTCGGAACTTGAGTAAAAAATGAACTTTTTATAATTAAAATTTCCCATGTGGTAGAAATTCCATTATCTACAGAATAGTATTCATTATTTAAATATCATATATATCATATATATCCAGTATATATATGAATTTATAATAGTACATAACATTTGGAGATAAGAAATGAAGTGCACCCTTCATGGAGACAGTAAGCCATACGTACGCATGAATGCTACTTTCATTTATATCTCGAAATTTAATGGAATGAAAACATAATGATACATATGTATATTATTATTCCAGTATAATATCAGATATAATTTTATTAATTCTATCCTTTATGCGTACCACATATGGAATGAACAATTCATATCACTTTGAGAGGCGGTAGTCTGAAATTCCTCAAATTAAATTATAGTATTTACCAATTATGGAAACCATAAAAATATTATATAAATGAAAAATACATAATCATGTATAAAAAATAAACATAATATATATCATATATTAATATAGTCCCATCATAATGGCCACCATGGGAGGCAGTTGGAAAAATTTCAACAGTCATTGTTTCGTGAGGCAGTAGTTCATCGTCCACATAAACTGTATGTTCGTATCCATTAGATGGAGGTGTGTCAAAGTGTAGTTAGAATCCTTGTAATAAAAATACCTAGTATTTTGGTTATAATGGTTTTCTTATAAAATAAATTAATAAAGAGAGTTTAGTGGGTTGGAGAAGTAAACTAAAATAAAAGAACTTAAGAGAATATATTATCTTTAAATCGGATAACTCTCGTTGGTTTGAAACAAAAGTCTTTATTGAAGTATCTTATGCCTAAGGTAAGTCTTCTATGAATAAGGGAGGGATGTTGAGAGCTTATTTGGGCATATTTTGGACGATCCATGGGGCTTGAGAGGTGTGGGTAATGGGTTAGAAGTGGTGTCCTTTTATAAGAGGGAGGATGGGATCTTTAGGAAAGTTTGAAAGTATTATTTTATTATAAAATGATTTTCGATTTAAAAAGTTATAAAAAATATTTAATTCGAAGATAAGGTTCATTTAGGTCAAAATAAAATCATCCAATAATAATTTTATAGGTTTTGGATAATTTTTAATCCTTATTTTTTTATATAACATTTGATATCTTATTAAACTTTTACCATGTTCTCTTATATAATCATATTATGTGGTTAATATAGTTAAAATAAAATAAAAATTGAACCACAAGGGGTTCATTAATTTAATTATCAACCTTAAATAAGTAATTTGACCAAATATTATATTTTTAGGATTATTATATAATTTAATAAAATATTTATAAATTTAAAAACTAATTTATGTCAATTTAAATACTGTTCATATCAAAACTTCTAAAAAATCTATAACTACTTGATTCTTTTAAAAAACCAACAATAACTCAAACATAAAAATTCATACTCATCCCTAAAAAAATATTATGTCCTAAAAAGTTTCAAAATAAATTTATTTTATTATTTATAATATAATTTATTTGAATCTATTATTAATTAAGCTATTACTGCATCACCATTGTGTCATAATTAAATTCATTCATTAAATGTATAAAAATTATAAATAAAATACCATGATGTATGAAATATTTTTAGATTTTAGATAAATATTTATAGTCTAAGATATCACTTATATAACCCTGTATACAATTGTTTTACTAAAAGATATAAGTTTATGTTATTTTTGTCCCTACTTTAAATTAATTAATATAAAGTATCATTATCACTCCCAAGTGGACCCAATGGGGTCCCAAGATCGACCCAAGGATTATCTCGGTCTGAAAAATCTCATAAAATAGGGTTACGACAAGTGTAACGGTAATTTAATATTATTATAATATTATTTTTTACCCTTATTTAACATATTTACCCTTTAACCATGGTAAATAAAATATTTACTGAAGTAGATATTCATAATGTCTAAAAATAAAAGTTACCTATTTAAACCATTTGAACCTCTGATTCCAAATATGGAATCCATTTTTCTAAATTCAAAACATATAAATGGAATAAATTAATTTAAAATTAATTCATGTTGTCAAAACAAAAAGCGTGTTTTTAAGAAATAATAACTATCAAAAGATTGACAATTTTTTATGTCCAATTTAAAAAGTAATATTACTTCCAATGACCAACACTGGATTAAATGTGTAAAAAATAATCTAATTAAACTTTAAAACCATTTAAAAAGATAATCTAACAATATAAATAAATTATATTAAAATCCAGTTTTAAATTAAAATACAGTATTTTGCACTATTCATTAAAAATGAACTTTATCAGAAAAATACTAAAATTTCCTTCAAAGTAAATTTTCAAGTCCTCATTCTAAATAAGAATATTATTTTTTTTTAAATATAATATATAAAAGTGAGAAAAAATATATTTAAAAAGGGTTCTCCATCAAAAGGCGGTAAAACGACCTTTTAATGAATATTAGACTATTTATGCTTAAAATCAGATTCTTTCTTATTTTAAGCCTCTAAAATTTATTGGATAAATGTTAAAAGCATTTAAAAGAAATTTATAATCATATTTTAGTTAGTTATGTTCATTCCTATCATTACAACGGCTAGACCTTAACTACCATTTAAAATAATAATATTATATTAATATTTTTCAGTATAACTCAACGCTGTGTGCAACGTAAGTTTTCAAAAAAAACCTATTGTTGCATATTAGGTATTCCATAAAACATAGAATCCTCTTTATAGTAAAACTAATATTTAATTCCCATATATTAATAAATATTAAAATGTCATATTCTTTATTTACCTGGGATGTTACATGCAATGAGTTTTCTTAAGTAGTTGTGATTCATTGTAATAATGTAATAGATCATTATTTCTCTAAATAAAATGCTTCAATTTTTCCTTATAGTATTTGAAATAAAACATATCAATTCACATTAAAACTAGAATAATAATAATAATAACTTAAAATATCAGAATTATAGTTATAATTAAGTTCGGGGTGTTGCAAATATTTTCTATCAATGAAATATATATTGGTTTTTTTGTTTTAGTGTTCCATGTGAAACAATTAATTTAAAATACTATTTTATTAATGAAAAATATATACTAAAATCATGAGGTGTTACATTATCTCCCACTTAAATAAATTAATCCTCATAATTTTAATTACCAGTAACTACGGAAAATAGCTAAGGGTGTGACTCAAGATATAATTTCCAACTCTCAATTATGGGTAAGACTATAAAACTCATGTTTTCTTTTATAATTGTTATATATTTGTATTCTCAAGCACTTGATCCAAATATGCCTATACAACTATCTAAAAGTCTTTTAAGTTTCAATATACATAACATTATTAGGTTTATTTTCATATTCTAATTTATAACCAAATACTATAACAAAAATGAACATTATTATATCCTATAAAATTAGATTAAATGGTCATATGAAAATTAAAACTAATTCATTTGTTTTCGTCTCTTGTGAAACATTCATTTCGGGCTATGATACTTTTAGTTCAACTATGATATAACTGGATCAACTTATTATTCCTTCAATTTATCTTTGGTTGTACTTATTCATATTCCTATTACTTTCATTAACCTAACTAGTTATGAATTATATCCTTATATTACTTTTAAATCCTTTATGAAGGTCTATAAATAAAAACTGACACATCCAAAGAATATCTTTCAGGAATGTCAAACCAAGTGTGCACTATGGATTCTTTGTTTCACACTATGTCACGATCTAGTAAACTCTACATTATCTTTTTTAGGGTTTATTATCACTATTTTCATCAATTCAAGATCTTGAACCCACTTTTGTGTAACCAGAAAGGGTTATTATTTCTAGGAAACTACACACTCTATACTTTACTAAATAATTATATTGTTTTTCTATATTTTAAATTATCCCTAGGTTTTCACTAATTATCTCTAATCCTAATAACTAAACATAACTAAACTAATCCCCTAAAATTAGAAAACCCTAATCTAATACCAAATATCATGCTCTTGAGACTCACTCTTAGACTAGTTTCAAAAAAAATATTTTAATGTCTCATTTTGATGAAAATTGATATGAGGAAAGATAAACATAAATATATATTTCAATAATTTAAAAATTACACCTCATAATTATCAAATTACCCATTACCCAAGGGATTATTGTATATAGATATTTAAAACAGAAAATTATTATTCTCAACATTTCTCCATAATCACACCATATAGATCCCCTTCTAAACATATCTTAAATTATACTCATATTTATAACATGGGGAATGGGAAGAGTAATAATTGTTGAGCTCCAAAACTCATTAAGGGAAAATCAGTTCAACATGCCATCAAGGGTTAGATATAAGCATGAGAAAACATGAGCATGGAAGAAATATAATATTAAAATAAAATGAACCAATGAGAGATTTATAATAAATATAATGACATGTAATCTCAAATGATCAAACATAAACCATTTCATAAGATTTCAGAATCATAAAACCCTAATCATAATCCATGGATTATAACATAATAATATAATATAGAATATATGAATAAGTATAATAATATAAAATCATAACATTGTGAGATAAAATTATCATGACCTTACATTATGTTATGAATAAAACCAAATATACACACATCAGGTTGTGAACAATGAAAAATTTCCACAAATAATGTGGTGGAAAAACGAAACTTCCCAGGTGTCAAGTTATGGAAAATGTAAAATTCTCATCGTACATGTTGTGAGTAAACTAAAATTATCATGAATCATGTTTTTAACAAATAAAAATACCCACGAATCATGTTGTGAACAAATTAAAATTCCCGTGAATAACATCTAATGGTTGGAATTGAATGGAAATAGGGGTGTGAATTTCCCTTCTATAAAATAAATTAACTCTAAAGGAAAAAATTCAATACTAAATTATTTTTATATGAAAACATGATAAATCAATGAATTCGATAAAGGGATAAATTTATATATTTGAACATATTAGAATATAAATTTCAATACAGATAAAGTGATTTTAAAAAAAGATATTTGTTTGTATCAAATTTATGTAATTATGCATAGTGTTATTTACAAATTCAATATGTAAAATAAAATAGGTAGAAAACATATTTTGATAAAAGTAATCAGGAATTTATATGTGTTAGCCCCTACATATCTTCCACCTAGGTTATGAGGATAATTTTATTTATCACTTAATCTTGTTGGTGATCAAGAAAACCATCCCTTATAATTATGGTTGTGAACACCCTCTTGAACATCTTCGGTAGTGATGGAACCCATACATAAATTTTTCAGTAGTGAGTACACATTATATAAATAGATGATAAAAGATAGGTTTTGTTGTTGGGAAATAATTATAATTATACTCCCTTAATCTATTATATGAATTTTATAATATTATGAGATATTGAGATTTGATTAAGGAATAGATCCTTTGATATTAATGGAGACTAATTGGATATTGTCACTTTGAGGGAGCTGTGAGATTTATGGAGATTTGGAATCACTGATTCAAGTGAAGAGCTATTACAGAAGTTCATTGATGAGATCAAATAACCATTATGTCTCTACTTATATGATCAAGGGAGTTGGGATTTATTAGGTTGAGTTAGGGATTTAAATACTAGATTTGTTTCTTTTAAGACCACTAATAAATGAACATTTACTGATCTGGATCAATGCCACCATATTTCCATACGAACCCATAAAATGGACAATATTCTTGCTCAAAGTGTCTTGGATATACATTATTTATCCCTATAGATGGTTCCCATCCACTTGTTATCTTATGGAATCACTAGGGAATCTACACTTCAATACACACCACTGGTTGGTTTCTTCCTCTACACCAACAAGTCGATGCTATTTGAAACCCAATATCTTAAGCTAGTACCACTTTGACATCCTTCCATGATCTTCAATATTTCATATGACTTTATTCCATGATCTTGAATCATGAATTAATACGAGTCCAAGTCCAAAACTATATAATCAATAATCCTTTGAATATTATTTTATAACTTCATCAAGTCTATTAGTTAAATTATATAGAGTCCAAAAGATGAGACAAAAATTCACTCAAATGAAACTACGAGATAAAAAAATGGAGTGTTTGTGATCATGAAAACACTTATAGAGATATGGGTGAAACAAAATAATTATCTCATGTGATAAAAACATTATCCATTTCATTGGGGACCTTTACTAGACCCAACATACCTTAGGTTTTTTACAAAACCAACCTGTCATAGGGCCTTATTGGACCCAAATCGTCTCGGGTCTTTATAGAACCATCCATGTCTCCAAGATCTGTTAGATCCAACATATCAAAAGGATTTATTATATCTAATCCATAATATAATAAAAATCCATTCTTTTTTGTTCCACAAAAAATCAATCATTTAGCATATCATAAAGATATGAAGGTAGAAGAAGTGTTCCATAACATTTCTAAATGATTTCACATAAAATTAACTCAAGAATTATATATGTGGAAATGAAATATTCAGAAACCAAAAATGAGTATTTTATAAAATAATTTATAGGTTGATTCATCAGATATAACTCTATAGAAGATATATCTATCTGATATTGTGAGGAAAATGGAAGTATTCCATAAAATTATATTTCAAAAAGCATTTTCAACCTTATTGTAAAAAAAATGATGTTATATGTCACTTTATAAAAATCATTTTCAAGAAGGTAACATGAAAACCTTTTAAAATAACAATATAAAGTAATTAACAATACTATATTCATTGAAATTTATTTTAAAAAATACAAAATAAATGTCAGGTGGACGATAAAATATATGATTGTGAAAGTAGAAGCATTTTTAAAAATTTTAAAATTACTTTATTGAAACCCTCATAAAAAAATAGTAATAAATCACTTTTTTGAAAAGAGGTAAATATAAGTAAGAAAATCACATTTAATAATATATATTTTTCTTTCAAAAATATAATATGATAATTTCTTTAGAAATAAATAATATTTATATGGGAGAGAAAAAGCCATAAAAGATGATTAAAATTATTCTTAACAATGTTTCATTTATTTGAAGAAAGAAGTTTGGAAATAAAGAACAATTAAGGCAAGGACACTAAAAAAGAGTTCATGGTAAAGAAATGTAAATCCCCAATATAACTAAGATAAAGTATAAGATACTTCAATCAATTGGTATATAGTTCCCAAATCATAAGAATAAAGTTCAATAATAATGATCATAATTCAAGGAATAGAAAAGAAGTTGGGAAAACCCTTACATCATTGTTAACATTTTAATCGAATGATCTAGAAAAAGATAAAATGAAATGAAATATTAAATACCATTTATATAAATTTAATCATGTTAAAATATTTCAAATATTTTTTATATTTAAGAAATAAAATAATATAGTTTCATAATATGAAACATGTCTCAAAAAATTTATTTTTATACGAGAAACCCTTATCATTAGTCCTAACTTCCAAATAATCACTTTGAACTCCTGTATAATAAGAATATACATATTAATAACTTATTTTATAATCATAATGATATCTACTATCTTTTATACTCATTTATTATAATTGGTAATTATACATTTATTAGTTAGTTAAGATTTATTTTCATCATTGGTTGTTTGTGATTTTGATTAATTCGTAAATAATTTATAATTTCAATGTGGATCCCCATACATTAGTCCCAAGTTCATAATTCATATATTATTTAAATTATTTGAATAGTTATTCCTTAAATATTTATAATTTTCTTATTTTATTGAATGAGTGTTTTTGCCACAATTCATAAAGATGATATCGATGACTAGATTTTTTATTATTTTTAATAAAAAAATGATCCATATTAATAATTAATTTAGATATTAATATTTCCATTCTTGAATAAAACAACATTATTTACTTATTAATAACCAATATTATGAGAAATTAATCTTCCATGATCAGTCATGATATAAATTTATTCCATATTTCATGTTAGTTGTTAAAAAAACCCAAAAAACATGATATAATTAATGGATAATTATGACAAAAAAGTTAATTATTTATAATATCAATTTTCAAGAAGTATAATGATATTATTTATATTTTTATATATATATAAATTACAATTTATATGATGTCTATAAAGAGGGTAAAATAAGAAGCTATTAGTTACAAAGAAGAAAACATTTATCTTGAACCTATGCTTGTGTTTAAGCAGTCCATTTACAATGATCAATTATTTTAATTATTATTAATAGAATTTTTATTTTATCAATAAATTATCTTTATAGTGTCATAAACATCATATTTTTTATTTTAATATATTTTTATAACAATCTATGAAATTTGGTTATTACAAAGGAAACATGTCATCCATGGGTGTGGTAGACCGAAAAAATTCATAAGAGATGCTTCCATTATTCAAATTTATTGTATTTTAATATAAAAAGGATAATAATTTCATTATATTAATATAGTTATGATAGTTTTTTAGGAGTATGTATTTTAATGATAATTTAGATAAAACTATGGCATGGATAATAAGCATGTTGAGGATCTGGGTCTTCTATTGAAAGACTTATTATAATTGGAGGACATAAGGAACCTTATTGTAAACAAGGGTTACCAAACATAAAATTTATTTTTAGGATGGGTATAATGTAATGGTTTTCAAGAGAAATTCAAAGGTAATGAGTATCTTTATTTGGGTGAAAGTGATCTCCTTTTATAAGTGAAAAGGAACATTTCCTTGGAATTAAATGGTGGGAAAGGGGTAAGAATGGAATTGCATGAGTTTTAGGTGACTTGGGAGATGAAAGGTTATTTAAAAATTATGGTAGGAGTATAAAACATAGAAAAAATTAATGTTTTTGTGCCATGTTAATTTTTTAAAATTTGTGCCACTTTATGTTACTCATTTTTGAACCTTAGTAACCTTGATTGAATATTAACCATGGTAATTATTTTTTACTAAACATCTATCATAAACCATCTTGCCCAATTTTGAAATTATGATTCATAATTTAGTCTAAATATAATCTTGAAAAATTTCTTAATATGATAAAATTAACATTTAAAAAATATAATATATACAAAACTTAATTTTATAAAAAAATGATTTCTTATACATCAAATGTTTTTATTATCATTTCCTAGAAGTTAATAATTAAATTATTATGAGTATTTTTTCTTATAGGCTTATAAATTCTACTATAGTCATTGTAAAATATATCACTTTATTTTTTGATTATAAAAATTAAAAAAAAGTAATAAAATTCCTTTTTTTTAAATTACTTTTTTAAATTGATAAAAAATACTTTTCTTGATAAAAAAAATTATATTAGAAATGAAAATTACCTTATATCAAGAATTGTATATGATGATTAAAAATAGAAATACCATATTATTAGTCCATATTTTTATATTTGAAAAGAAAATATTTATATAATCACCCCTAATTCGTAAAAATTGTTTTTAGAAAAATGTGTATTATTATCATAAAAAGGTAATAATTCATATTACATTCCAAATAAAAATATTAAGATGAAATTTAATGTATTTTTATATATATGATATTAATATATTATTCAATAGAGATTTATTCATTTAAAAACACACAATATATTGAAAATTCATTGCCAAAAAACAGTTTTATCACTAAATGAATTTATTTCGAATTATTTGTGATTGATGACTTTTTCAAAAATAATTAGCTATATTTTATCAATAAATTGGTATTGGAAAACATTTGTTAAATTTTTTAGTACATAAAACCATTCTTTAAAATATTATTATATAAAAATAATATGTAATGCATAAATACATGTGTATATTTTTTTATAATATAATATTTTAATTAAAAATTGTCTAGTATCATATTTCAATACTATCATGCATCCATATTTATCCTGAATTTCAATATTTTGTCTTTATAAAAGGTATTGCTATTTTTTTGGTTTGGTGTGGTCTGTGCAATAAAATACTCAAAATAATGTAAAAATATATGCCTAAATTGTGGGGTGTTACACCCAGAGAGTATTTACAGTGATTGATTGGATGTTGGGGTAGCTAATGATGCCCATGTTGTAAATTTTTACTACAACATGTTCACCATGTCATGGTAGCTAAAGGACACACCATGGGTAGTTGTACTGGGGCTGGGAAAACACCTGATTCAGAGGGTGTAGTACTTTAGTGAGTGTAGTGCCTGGGAATTCTCCCTATGGTAAAGAGGAAGGTAAAAACCTTTGTTGTAGGTCATTGCATCTAAGGAAATAGTGAGTTAATATCTAACATTTCATCAAGCCTGCAAATAGAGTACAAGGCCTCGAGTTCATGGATTCCATTGAGAGTATTTCAATCATGGCCAAGCCAATGGGATAGTGTCATGGAGGGTGTCTATTAAGGTAACCACATAGTGGCCCTAAAAACCACAATGTCATGTGTCCCTTATTAGTTTTATTTAATAATGTAATTTTTTTATTTTTTATGGTGGATTATTTTAAAACCACTCAAAATACCATGGTTCCCTTTGAATAAAGGGGCGGGATAACCCTATTTTTTCCACCCATTACACCCCTTATCCCCACTTCATTCCATGTGGTTCAAGAGAGCTCAATCACCTAGGTTTGAGAAAAGGTCTTTCCCGTCATCCTCTTTGTTATCCTACCTAGTTTCTTTCTATTTTTTTCTCACCTGGTTAGGGTTTAGAGATTTTGATTCCACCATGTCATGGTGTAATCATTCTTCTTGATGGGTATTTTCTCTGAAGTTTGTTTTGGAAGTTTCGACAGTGGATTATCATTTCATTATTCATATTTTTCCTTGAGGTATGTCTCTCTATAGTTTTTTTAGGGTTTGGGTGATTTTTTGTCTAATTATCCATTGATTTAAGTGTATTAGTTGGGTATTTCATGTAGATTGGATCGGTGTACATGTTGGGATTAGACCATACCCCATTTCTAATTATTTTGTGTCCTTAAAAAATTTATGTGTTTAAAAAGGAATATCAAACTTTGGAATTTCGTATTTAGATTCCCTATTTATTAATTTTGTGGTTTTTATGGTTGTGTTAGTGATTCTAGACCAAGAAATGTTTTTAAGAGATTAGGATCTAGTTTTGGGTTTTCATTTGAGGTAGTGTTACACCCATATAAAATTTAGAGTTGAAAGCTAAATTTTACTACACTATTCAATAAGGTGAACATCTATTTTTTGAGACTCTCCAATAATAACTCCATAGTTATATTTTCCTATATTGGAGTAATGTTAATATGGATGAATTCTTATGATTTTTCATAGGGTGTGTATGAGTGGGGACAAAGCATACTGAAAAAATGTAATGGCTTATGGGGATAGTCATTAATCATATTAGTGATATCAGTGGGTAATAACATATGGGGTTTTGTGAAGGAAACCAAGGTATTATAGGAGACCCATGTGGTAAAATGACAAGGTTTATGGACCTAGGGGTCAAGACATGACAAATGGTATCAAATCCAATACCCATTTGGAAATTTAGAGACACTACCTATGTTTGAGGTTTGGGGTCCAAAACAAGGAAAAAATTAAAAGGTGGGTAGGGTGTAACACCCAATGATAAGTCAGACACAAATGATTAAATATTATTTCCAATGTCAACAAGGTGCAACTTATTTTTAATATCATGTATTATCATAACTCCATATTTAATCATTTTTTGATTAGATTACTTTAATTATGTGTGACATCCTCTGAAGTTTACAATGTTTTGTGAGAGTGTGGAAAAAATACACTAAAATATCTTGTCTTGACCTATGGGGGTAGTCATTTGTCTATTATGTGACCTTAGTGTGAAATATAAAATGTTGTGTTTAGAATGAAACCAATTTATTATAGATTACCCATGGGTTAAAATAAACATGTTCATGGCTTGGGGATGTTGGGTCAAGAAATGGATATCTTCTCATAATATCTTTCACAATTACGGTATCATCATAGTTTTCTATAATACCATGAATTCCCTCCATAATAAAATTAATTTGATCAAAGAATACATCAATAAATGGATTTAAGTTCATCCTCATGTCCATGTACTAAATACATAGATCCCTTAATTTAGTATCACATCCCTTTGAGTTTCATTCATAAATATTTAAAAGCTTTTTCCACATTGACTATGAGGATTTATACAGCATCACCTTCATGTATATTATATTGGAAAATACTACCCATAACACATTTATTCATTTAGAATTAGAATCATGTTCCTTATGATAACTTTATAATAAGATTATTTTATCCATGTTAACTATAATTCTATGTATGAAATCTATAAATGAATCCATATTAAGAGATAAAAAATAATGTTATATCTAATTATTCAAAATTGGAAAGTTGGGACCATAAAGGATTAGATTACCTTAATGAAAAAAACACTACCATGGATTCAAAAGTGATTAAACTCCTTTAATATTAAACTTACACATGGATAACACTTTTTGGTTGTGAAAAAGGAATACAATCTGAGTGGGGGTTGAATTAAGGTACGTTTGTTTCAAATTACCACTCATAATAATCTTATTTTATAATTTATAAAAACTCTATTCTCTCACTCAAAATTAATATTAATGTGATAAATCATATAGAGAGATGGGAAAAAAGTGTCTTTGCTTGTTTTTATGGTATTTGGATACCTTAATTTAGTATATAATGTCGATGTGTTGAGGTTCCAAAATCTATTAAGTACACTACTTATTAATTAAAAATAAAAAACATTCTCACTGGTCATACAGATTTAAAACCCTTATAAAATTTTGAGAACTAATTTTAATCTACATTTATAAAGAATTCACTACACCAAAAAAAGACATCCTTATTATACATTAATATTAATGATAGTTACAATGATATAGGTGTAGTAATATGATCCTTTTTATCAACTTTATGAATCACCATGAACATATAGTGTGATGAACGCCTGGATCATCCTCATATTATTACAATAAAATTATGGAATACCTACTATCTCTATGAACTAAAAGATCTCTAATATTTTACATGCCTTTTGGGTAGATTTATATCTTTCTAATTCTTTAAAAGTGAATCTATGTCTTTGTTAGTGCCTTAATTTATTATTTTATTTGATGGAAATATTCATCTAATTAAATCTACAAAATATTCTAAATCAATTCCCATTTCAGTAGTAAGTTATCTCTATAAATATATAAAATTTAATATTTTAAATTCTACCTTTCTCAGATACTTCATGGTGCGATTACCACTCTGATGATTCAACAACCACCTTTTCCATAATCATAGCATCGTCCAATAAATATTTTTATATTTGTGGTTTGATTTGTCTTATATAATATTCCTTAAAGTCACCTATAAATGTGAAATATGTTCTCTATGATGTATTTTTTTAATATAAAAAAGTGTATAAAATTTATATAGTCTCCTCATTAATGATGAACCTAAAACTTGATCTAAAACATTCACCATTGTGGTATGGACCTCTTCCCAAAATATATACTTATCCAATATTTTAAATCAAACATAGTCCTATTACAACATATCATTTCTAGTTAAGGATTAATGATAATTTATACTACAAAGTGAAATTCACTAAATAATCATGGTGTTATTCACACATGAATTATGTCTAGGTTTAAAAAAATGTATGTGTGATCACTATTAGGGGAGGGTTGAATTAGTGATCCCATTATTTTTATAAATTTCATCCATTAAAATTATATATATGATATATTATGATATTTATCCCCTCATTTTTTTACTCATCCTCACCCAGATAATGTTGTTTTTATTGGAAAAAAGACATAATGATTTACAAGGTTTGTCCTTAAAAGCATACACCTTATCGTGATTGGATAACCACCTAATTTATATATTCTATATTATTAATTCATGTAGTTACATGAAGAATTATACCACTATTATTATTTTACATCAAATATTGGGATCCAACATCCCACAAGAGGGTATATATATTGCATCACACAATTCACAGTTTCCCACTAGTCATTTACTGTCTCACAAAGCCTAATCCTCAGGAATAGTTCTAAATGCCTCATACAATCCTTCAAAGAATTCTTTCAATAAACCATAGAGTAGGTCTTCACCTACTCCCTCTTTTTGGTTTATAAGACTCCAGCCTTTCTCTTAAACTCAAACATCTTCTTTGGTTCTCTATTTATCACCATATATGATATAGGTGTGTTGTAGGTCTCATTCTTTTTCTTCCTCAATGTGAAGGTTTTCACTAGATTTTATTTGTTCTACATTTCTTTTATATAAATATGACCATCAGTTGAAGTAGTATCGACGAATTGTTCTTTATCTTTGACTATTAGTGGTTCTCTAGGAAATAGAAGTTATGAAGCCCCTCTTCATTCCATTTTTTATATTCACATAGTAATGATTGTGTTATTTTCTTTAATGAATTATGGAAGCTCCAAAATATTCCTCACTAATTGATCTTCTCATTCAAACTAGAAGGTATATATAGTTTGTATTATTTTTCAAAATCCTAGTTTTTAGTATCATTTAAATTTTATAAGACTGAAGATAGTTTATGCATTTTAAATCTCCAAAGAATCAATAATATAAAATCTATTTTTAATTAATCAATGTATGCCTGGTACCATCAAATTTTTTGACATGGAACATTCTATTGTTGAATGTTATCAACTCTCTTTAGGATTAGCTTCGCCTTAATCATTTATCACTTCATTAATAAACAATTATTCATATTTCTGTGATATTTTGATTCCTTGAAGATTATTATAACCATTGATATGTTTTATCTCATTTTTCATAATAAATTATTAATGAATTATAAAATATTTTATCAAAAATAGATAATTTCATAGGAAATCAAATTTATTACAATGTAACCTTAAATTCTTTTCCTTGGACAATTTTTTCATTGTTTAGATAATATGTAAAGACCCAACCTTGATGTACATATAAATTACATTAAATTTTTAGAATATATAACACATGACACAAATAGATTCCCAAAGACTGTATTAGTATATTGTATTTAGAAATTGGGAACATGTTATTATAACTTGGTGAAAAATCATCAATATCTTCTATAAAGATATTCTACTTTATTTTTTCTACCTAAAACCATTATTTATATCCTGGGGAAAAATAAAACATATGAAAAGGGTGATTTTGAATACTCAGTAAGGGAAATTATGGAAAATATCATGCAAAACATAAACATAAGGATGTAAAAACATGAACATAACTTTTTGAAAACATAACACATTTAACATATCTCAAAATCACGATTCATGAAATAGACCTTTGAAGTTCATAATGAATAAATCCACAACGAATCATGAAATGAAAAAATATAATTGGAATAAACCATGGAATTTTAGAAAACACATAATCATATAAAATAATTTCCATATTAGCTAAGGCTGATTTCCAACACCATTATATTGGAAAAAGTCCATTACTGAACCGAGTTCACTCCTTGTTCCAACACTATATTATTGAAAAATATTTACTTTTCATTCAAGCCTTATATATCTCATGAGATATAAATCTTTACCTAATTAATTGGAAGTATATATAGGTCACTTCCATCTCATAATGAAATCATTCTTAATTTTTTCAAAAAAAATAAATCATTCATCATAGTATAACCCAAGGAATAAAATGGGTTTTTTAAAAATCAATCCATAATAATCAATATTCAAAAATGGATTTCATAAATATAATTTCATCATAAATAGAATAAAATACTAGATATAATAGGTATATAAATATAACCATTTTTAAATAATGTCATCTTACATGGAAAGTAATTTTGATAAAACACTTGAAATTAATTCTTAAGGAAAATATCCTTTCTTCTTCAAAACATTTTCTTTTCACAAAAAGACACAAAATCTTAAAAGAAAATAATTTCGTTGAAAATAGCCATCAAAACATGCAATGAAATCTTCATGGAAATAAGGTGTTATGGAAATGTAAAAAAACCATTCATGGCATATCAGTTTAAAAAAATTCTTCTCGTACTTTTGTCCAAAAAGTAAAATAGTTTCTCGTATCAAAAAAAACACAAGATTACTTTAATAAAATTTAATAAAAATTAAAAAATGGAAAAAATTAAATAAAACACTTTTATAGGATTAGAAATAATATTTTGGAATACATAATTAGGAAACATAGACATTGATGATAAATATACCCTAAGAAATACTTATGTATAAACAATCTCATATGATAATGAGATTAAGAAATTATCTCTTACAAATTTAAAATCATTCGAATCATATTCTTCATAAAAATAAAAAATTATATAAATCTATAAATATTATATCATTCATAATAATAATCATAATAACATTCATGTGAAGCATAAACACCACACAAAAGAAACAGGTGGTGTGTAAGGCATATGTCCCATAGAAATAAAAGTGATACAAAATAATATTTTACCTTAGGTCTGATATCCATTGTATATATCTGAAACTCCAATATAATAATTTAAATAAATTTATTGACTTATTCTAGAATCATATTCATTTTTATGATATTATATATGATTATATTATCATATGTTTGTTAATAAAATTTCATTATTAATCATTATTAAGGTATTAACTAATTTATTTTCTTATGAATGATTTCTCAAAAAAGTTCAGTTTCTAATTTATAGGACATATTTATATCATTATATAATATATATAATATTTATTCATTCTATAAATTTATATAGTCATATTTTAATGAATATCATGTATAGTGAATTTCATCGCATCGTGGAGACGGTTGGTCATACGTACGCACGAGCGATGATATCATTTCTATAATTGTGAAATGGTAAGAAAGTGAATGGTATATAATTTTTTAAAGAATCCATATCATGTAAAAATAATAACATATAGTTTTTTTCATAAATATAACCATCCATGTAAAATGGTGATGGAAAACATATTACACCACGATATAGAGACACTAAGTCGTACGTATGCACTTGTAGTGATTTTGTTTTTCATAGGATGGATAGAAGGAGGAATATGGTTGTTACATAACCATAATAACATCTTAGTATATATGTGATACCATAGTTATCACTTAATATAAGTAACAATAATTTAATAGGAATTAGAATAAGAAATGATCTTGAGAGAGTCGGTAAAGGAGCTTACCTCTTCTTCGGCAAGCTCCCTCTAGATCTCCTCTTAAAGACACTAAGGTTGGTCTTTTGAGAATAAAAACACATATAGAATGTTAATAAGAACGTTTATAAGAAAATTGGTAGGGGATGGATGAACGTCAATGCTCAAATTAAAATGAATAAGTGATGGAGGATGTTCCCTTTTATAATTGAGGTGAAGGGAACATTTGGAATATCCAAAAATATTAAATTATAATAACATCTATCTAAATAAAAATACCACATAAATGAAATTTATTATAATATATAAAGATATAATGTTTGAATCTCATAAATAAATAATATTTAAATAGTTTTTTCTATCAATTTAAACCTTATCATGTCAATTTACCTATAGTTATTCTATTTTTATTTTTACTAACCTAACAAATTATTCAATATTAAAATAGTGTAGATTTTACTTCTTGGATATAAATTAGGCCATAAATGAGTAATTTAAAACATTTTAGACCATAAAATAATTATTATATATTTTAAAAAAATTATATTATTTATAAACAATTTAATAATACATAATTTTGATAGATAATCAATAGTGTCAATTTTTACACTATTCAATTTTTTGTTTTTTAAAAATATCAAGATAAGAATTTAACCTATAAAAAAATTACTATATCTTAAAGTGGTAAATTTCATCTAGTAAATTATTTTTATATGTTAATTATTTCACATTATATTTATTTTAATATTAATAACATAAATTTGGTATTTTCATTAGTGAAATAATTACTACAACCTTATTGTATAATTATCTAATATACTTGTCTGTTAAATAAAAATTAGAAATAAAATACTATAATGAATATAATTCTTCTATATTTCATATGAATATTTTTAGTCAAATATTTATTTCAGAAAATACTATATTAAAAAATGTTATATTTATTAAAACATGAATATGACAAATTTAACATCACTTTAAATATAATATTACAGGTGTAATAGTCCTTTTCATATTGATAAAAGTGGACAATAAATTGACCATTTGATGATTATATGCTCTCAAAATAATATGTGTTCATGTGTTATTCTCTTTTAATGATTATTACAATTTTAATAAACATTATTTTATTGATTTCACATCAATTAAATAATTTCTACATCATTAATTTATAAGCTGTTAAGTTTAATGAAAACTAAAGATAAATTTCAATGATAAATAAAGATATACTACCCTTAAAAGTTTTATTTATAATGGAATTTATCTTCAATATAACCATATATTAAAAATTATATAGTTATAAAAATTATATTAATACATATTTTTAATTTCATTAAATGAAACAAATTAGATGTCTTAATCTCACCCAAGGGGATTCCAAAGGATAACATTTATACACCAGGATTAGTTAAGTCAAAAAAGTCACAAAATTATTATAGTATAAGTACTAATATGGTTTTATAACATTATTTTTACCATTAATTACTTGATTTACCTCTCTACTATATTAATAAAAATTACTGAAGTTACTATTAATAATTACAAAAAATAAAATAAATTTATTTATATAATTCAGACCTACTTAATAAAAATATGGAATCCATTTTTCAAAATTCAAAACACATAATTTTCATTAATTTATTTACTATTAATCCATTTACTATAAAAACATGTTTTTCAAAGTTAAAACATTGCAAAAGATTGAAATGTTTTTGCATCAAAATTGATGGTAAAATTAATTCCAATGACCAAAATTTTACTAAATGATAAAAATATATTCTATATATACATTAACCATTCAATAAAATAATTTATACACATAAATTATTTTGAAGAAAAAAAATTAATAAATATTTATTATATTTTTCCTCTTCATGAAAACAAAAAACATATCAGAAAAATATAAAAAATTTATTCAAAGTAAATTTTAATATCCTTCTTCCAAATAAGAAATTTAGTTTTTAAAATATAAAATATAAAAGTTTTAGAAACTATATTTAAAATGGGTGCTTCATCAAAAGGTGCTAAAACTACATTTTTTGAAAAATACTTCTTTTATTTGGAAAAATAAATTTGTTCTTATATCATTTCTAGAAAAAATATATGATGAATTTTAAACATTATATATAATATATTAAATATATATTAAATTCATAAAATTCATCAACAGTTATTTAATTATTTTATAAACTCTCTTATTTTCATTTAAATAGTTTCTAAGAAGAAAATTAATATTGTTCATACCCACCATTATAATGAATATGTTATAAGGTAACATAAGAATATTTAGTTTTCAATTAAAATAACTCATGCATGAAATTAATTCGATTAAAATAACTTCAAATTGTGTATAACGCGATTCAAGCATATTGTTTCAAATACCACAAGCTAAGTCATTGTAGTGTATAGCCCAAGCTTTCCCTAGTGTAGCGTACAACACAAGACATCAAAGAAATATAAAAAAATATATACCTCATAAAAATATCATGGTATTACATTCTACCCCCATTAAAAAGAGTTTCTCCCTTGAATGTTTTATGGGTTATAAAAGTATTAATACTTTAAAAATTATTTTCTAGAAACCCACATTGGAAAAAACAGATACAAAAAATTCTTTTTAAAAATGAAAGTGAGAAACATAAGGGTTACCCAAATTCACTCATAACTGAGATTCCAAATAAGATAACATAGGTGGAAATTGAAAATATGGATATAGAAGAGAAATATAACCATTATGTTCTGATAGAGAGTGATAGGGAACAAGGTTTGGAGAAATTTTATAATCCTAAAGCAATAAATATGTGATGATTTAAGGGATATTTTATTCATTGGAAATAAAGGTACTAGGATAAATTTTTTGGTTTTAAGATCCTTTCCCTAGAGTTGAATAATGGGAATAAATAATTACTTGATTAAGTATAATATTATCCTTTCCTTGTGCCTTCATCAATTTCCACTTCATCTCTTATTCCAAGAAATGAAGTTGAATTTTTCATTCTTAAAGCAACAGTAGAACATGATATCCATAAATAGAATGATTGTTTATTACAACTATATTTATCACAAATAAATGGTTATCACAAGATATCAAATATGAATCTGTCCACCTATAGTCAGATAATACTTCAATCTAACAAAATTCATCCAATGTTTAACTTATACTTTCCCTAAATGGTTGACCTTAAAATCCTTCTAAAAGCTAAAAAAATGAAACTTTATAAAGTGGTACACTCAATCAGGTTAAAAATTATCTCCCATATATCATAATGTATCTCTTTTTAGTCACATTCCAAACATGTTAATAGCTTCATTATGTATTCTCTTTATAATAACCTAAATTACCATATATCGACATTGAAAAAATGCATGTTTCCTTATTCTTAATTCCTAAAATATGTAAAATTCATCCATGATAGCATAAACCACAAATCCTTAATCATTTCAAAGAAAATAATTTCCATACAATTTACTTATTCATATCCAACAAATCCTTATCTCATTATCATGCTCATATAAAGGGTTTTCCTTCCCTTAATCATGCATTTTTCAAGTTATTACCCCAATAACATTTCATTGTTACCATTACCATTCAGAATATACATTTAAATACCTAAAGAAAATCAATATTGTAATAATCCTTAGATGTTTCATTACTTAATACTACCATAAAATTACTTATACAGCATTATTCTTGATAAACATGAAATCATTCCACTATATATTTAAAACATTGACCAAAATTCATCATTTTATTCCTTAACTCTTCTTTCATCTCATATTTCATTCATAGTCACTTCATCATCTGAAACATAAATACTACCCATACAACCATTTTGATTTTCTTCTTGACATTTTCCCCTAGGGCATCATTTTTCATAATGCCCATACATTCCACATTTAAAAAATTTAATAATCATTGATGTCTTAGAAATACCATTGTTCGTCTCCTTTGTATTCACTAAAACATTTTCTTTTCAATAAATAGCTTTGTGTCTTTATTTTCCAAACCTAAAACATCTTCTAGTTCCTTTGAATAATTTTCCTTGATTCCTCTTCCCATGTGATTTGTATAAGTAAAATTTAACTATCCTTTCTCTATGATCGCCATAAAACTCCATCTTTCTCTTATTATGTGGGTCAAAGAACTCACCAAAGTTGATATTACTGACCAAATTATTAGATTTCTAATTAGAAATTATAATGATGTTTCTATTTCCAACTCACATTTTATTTGGTTTCTCTTGAGTAATATCATTCTGTTTTCTGTCATATTCTTCATTAATATGAATCCCCATGTTTCCATTCATTTTCTAAAACCCAAAAATGAAAAGTGTGAGTGACAATAATCATACTAAAAAACACATAATCAAGGGAAAGTACTTTCAATATATAACATTTTAGTTTTAATAAGATTTTATCCATGATCATAACCTAAATTCTAGGAATGTAACTTATAATTAGACTTATCCTTTGGACATCTCTATAAATACCTTAGAACTATCTCAAAGGATATCACTAAAGTTTTCTCATCCTAGTTTCCAAAGTTTAACGAATCCTT
The DNA here is from genome assembly GCA_963277665.1 of Viscum album. NCBI lineage: Eukaryota > Viridiplantae > Streptophyta > Magnoliopsida > Santalales > Viscaceae > Viscum > Viscum album. Next base: position 50,073,952 of record OY728148.1, read on the forward strand.
CACTTTGATTCCAATGGTAAAGATCCAACCTTGACATACATGGACATTAAAAAAATATTGAAGAATTATTAATATATGACACAAACAGATTCCCAAAGACTGTATTATATTAGTGTCATTAGAAACTGGAAACACATTCTACTAACTTGTGAAAGATCTTCAAATATTTCATAAATACCACATCCTTTAATATTTCTACCTAAAACCATTCTTTATATCCTAGGGAAAAGTAAACATATTAAATGGGTGAGATCAATTTCTCATTAAGATAATCATGGAAAATATCATACAAAAAATAAGCATAAGGATGTAAAAATATGAAAATAAATTTTTAAAACCATACCACATTTAACATATATCAAAATATTGATTCATGAAATTGACCATGGTTGTTCATAATGCATAAATCATAAAGGTATCATGAACCATGAGTAAATATAATAGGTATAGACATGTAATTATGGAAAACAAATAATCATAGAAAATAATTTCCACATTAAACAAGGATCATTTCCAAGACTATCATAGCAGACAAACTCCAATACTAAACCGACTTCACTCCTCGTTCTTGCCTTGTATTATTGATTCAGATTTGATTTTCATTATATTCTTATCTATATTTTCAGATATAAATCTTTACCAAATGCACTAGAGTGAGATATAGGTCACACCCATCTCCTAAAGAAATCAGTATTACGTGTACAATAAAAACATAAATCATTAATTATAGCATAACCTAAGTAATAAAATGTGTTTCTTAAACATAATTCCATCATAATCTATATAAAACAAATATATTTCATAAATATAATTCCATCATAAAAATAATAAAATCATATTGATAATAGTGATAGAAACGTAACCTATTTAAATAATGTCATATTATATGGAAAATAATTTTGATAAAACACTTGAAATTAATTCTTTAGGAAAATATCCTTTCTTCTTCGAAAAACATTTTTTTTAAATTCCACAAAATTTTAAAAGAAAATAATTTATTTGAAAATAACCTTGAATTTTTTTAAATAATTCTTCATTTAAATAAGGTGTTATGAAAGAATAAAAAACCATTCATGTCGAATAAGTTAATAAACATTCTCCTTGTACTCTATCCAGAAAAGTCAAATAGTATCTCATATCAAAATGAAAAAATATTCATTTCATACCGTTTAATAAAAATTAACCAATGGTAAATTTTACTTTAAAAAACTATATAAGAATAGAAATAATATTTTTTTAATACATAATTTGGAAAGATTAACATGGATGATAAATATACCCTAGTAAATACTTATGTATAAAAAATCTCGAATAATAATGAGATTTGAAAATTATCACTTACCAATTTATAATCAGTCGAATCGTATGCCTCATAAAAATAGAAAAATATATGCATGTGTAAATATAATAAATATTATAATAATAATAATAATATCATTCATGTTCAGTATAAAAAAATACGCAAAAGAAATAGGTGGTGTATATGGCATATGTCCCACATAATAAAAGTGAGACAAAATAATCCTTTACCTTAGGTATGAAATCATTTGTATGTATATTTACCTACTATATATTTATTTAAATATTTTAATTGACTTATTTAAAAATCATATTCCTTTTTATGATATCATATACGATCATATTATCATTTTTTTGCAAATAACATGTCATTATTACTCATTATTCAGGTATTAACTGCTTCATTTTCATATGCATGTTTTCTCAAATAAGTTCTAGTTCTCCTTATTAAGTAATAGTTATATAATTCCATAATATATATCATATTTATTTATTTTATAAATTTATATAATCATTTTTTAATGGATATCATGTAGAATGAATTGCATCACATCGTAAAGACAGTATGTTGTACGTATGCACGAGCGTTGATATCATTCCCATAATTGTGAAATTGAATGAAATTGAATGGTATATAATTTCTTCTAGAATCTATATCTTGTTATAATAATCACATATATTTATTATTTCAATCATTATAACCATCCGTGTAAGGTGGTGGTGAAAATCATGTTACACCACAGCGCGGAGATGGTTAGTCGTACGTACGCACGCGTAGTTATTTTATTTTTCATATGGTGGATAAAAGATGCAATAAGGTTATTCCATAACCGTAAAAACATCTTAGTATATAGGTGATACTATATTTATTACTTAATAATGGAAACAACAAAGGAATAGTAAGTAGAAGAATAAATGATATTGAGAGAGTCAGTAAAAGAGATTACCTCTTCTTTAACGAGATCCCTCAAGATCTCTTAATAAAGGCACTATGGTTGGTCTTTTGAGAATAAAACCAACTCTAGAATGTTACTAATAAAGTTGAAAATGTAAATTTTATGGGTATGTATGAACTTGAAGCCTAAAATTGAAATGAATAAGTGAGGGAAGAGGTTCCCTTTTAAAATTGAGGTGAGGGAATTTTTGGAATCTCTAAATATATTAAATTTTAATAAAATCAATATCAATACAAATACCACTAAAATATAATTTATTTGAATATATAAAAAGATAAGGTTTAAATACCATCAACCAATAAATTTTTTTACAAGTTTTTCTATCAATTTAATCCTAGTCATTTCGATTAACCTTTAGTTATTCTATTTTAATTTTAACTAAGGTAACAAATTGTTCAATATTAAAATAGTGTAATTTTTACTTATTGGATTTCAATTAGAACATAAATGAATCTTAAAATATAATTATAATTATATATTTTAAAACAATGTTTTATTATTTTTAAATAATTTAATAATACAAGATTTTGATAAGAAATCAATAGTGTTAATTTTGATACTATTTGATTTATTGATTTCTAAAAATATCAATATTAGATCTTATCCTTGAACCAAATGTTTTTTTATAACCCCGAGGTGTCAATATCATATATAAAATTCATTTGACATATAAATTATCCCAAATTAAATTTATTTTAATATTTTTAATAACATAAATTTGGTATTTCAATTAGTAAAATAATTACTACATCTCTATTCTATAAATATTTAATATATTTATTTTTTGAGTAAAAATTAAAAATAAAATACGATAACGAATATAATTCTTCTATATTTTAGATGAATATTTTTAGTTGAATATAACTTCCTGAAAATCATATATTAAAAAATGTTATATTTATTAAAAAATGAATTTGACAACTTTAACATCACTTTAAATAAAATATTATAAGTGTTGTAATCCTTTTAATACGGCTCCATATGGTCAATAAATCGACCCTTGAATAATTATGGTCAATATATACTCAACAAATATGATTTATTCAAGTGTAAGTATCTTTTAATTATTATTATCATATTAATAAACATTATTTTATTTATTTCTCATCAATTAAATAATTTCTACATCATTAATGTATAAGATATTAAGGTAAATATATATTTCCTAAAAACTAAAAATAAATTTTCATGCTAAATAAAAAATTCATAGCATTAAAATTTGTATTTATAGTCAAATTTATCTTCAATATAACCTTATATTAAAAATGATATAGTTATAAAAATTTTATTAAGTCATTATTAAATTTTCCTTAAATTAAATGTCTTTATATCACCCAAGTGGCTTCCAAAGGACACCATTTTGAACCATGGATGATTTAAGTCAAAACAAACTCATCCAATTATGTTACGATAAGTGTTATGATTTTATAATATTAGTTTTACCCTTAATTACCTGATTATCATTTTTATTGTGTTAATAAAAATTACAAAAGTTACTATTCATAATAAAAAATAAAATAAAGTTATTTACATAATTTGTACCAATGGATTAAAAATATGGAATCCATTTTTAAAAATTAAAAATGTATAAGTTGCAGTAATTAATTTAAAATTAATCTCATTGTTGTAATAATAAGTTTCTAAAAGTTAAAACATTGCAAAATATAGAAATGGTTTTACATCAAAATTCATGGTAGAATTAATTCCAAGGAACAAAATTATATTAACTGATAAAAATATATTCTATATATTCTTTAAAACCATTCAATAATATAATTTATTCACATAAAGTATTTCGATGAAAAAAACTTTTTTCAATTAAAATTTAATATATTTTTACTATTCATCAAAACATAAAACATAACAGAAAAATATCAAAAAATCATCAAAAGTAAATTTTTATATCCTTATTACAAATAAGAAATTTATTTTGTCAAATAAAATATATACATGTTTCAAAAATACGATTTAAAATGGGAGCTCCATCAAAAGGTGGAAAAACTATATTTTTTGAAAAATACTTTTTTTGAAAAATTGAATTTGTTCTTATATCACGCCTAGAAAATATATAAGATGAATTTTAAATATTATATTCAATATATTACGTATATATTACATTAATATATTCATTCAAGAGTGATTTTATTATTTTATAAACTCACTTATTTGCATTTAAATAGTTTTTTAGAAGAAACTTAATTTTGTTCATACCCACTATTATAATGACTGGGTTATAAGGCAACATAATAATATTTATCTTTTCACTTAAACTCATACATGAATTCGATTAGTTCTATCAAAATAACTTAAAAGTTTTTGTAACATAAGCCAAGCATAGTTTTGCGTATACTGAAAGCTAAGATGGTGTTGTGTATAGTGTAAACTTACCTTGATGTACCATAAAACATAAGACATAAAAGAAATTTCAAAAACCCTATCTCATAAAAATATTAGGGTGTTACATTCTACCCCCTTAAAATCAATTTCCCCCTTGAAATTATTCTGGTTTATGAAATTATTAATACTTTAAAAGTTCTTTTATAGAAACCCATATCAGAAAAATAGATATTAAAATTTCGTTTTAAAAATGAATGTGAGAAGAATAACGGTTACCAAAATACACTCATAACTAGGTTTCCACATAGAAGAATATAGGTGGAAAGTGAAAAAATGGATATGGAAGAGAAATCTAAACATATAGTTCTGATGGATAGTGATAAAGGAAAAGGTTTGGAGAAATTTAATAATCAGAAATCCATAAATCTATGATGATTTAAGGGGCTATTTGATCATCATAAATGAAGGTATTGGGGTAAAATTTTTGGTTTTAAGAACATTTCCTTGTAGTTTAATAATGAGAATATGTATTTACTTTATTAAGTATAATCTCATCATTTTCTTATGCCTTGATCAATTTCCACTTCTTCTATTATTCCAAGAAATGAAGTTCTATTTTACATTCCTGAATCTTTAGTAGATCATGATATCAGTAAATAGAATGATAGTTCAATCCATTTGCCTTTTTCACAACAAAAAGGTTATCAAAAGATATCAAATATTAATAAGTCCACCTATAGTGAGAGAATATATTAATCTAACAAAATTTATCCAATGTTTAACTTATACTTTCCATAAATGGATAACTTTACAATCCTTCAGAAAGATGAAAATACAAAACATTAGAAAGTGGAAAACTATATTGGATTAACCTTTATCTCCCATATATCATACGGTATATCTTTTTCGTCACATTCCAAACATTTGAACACCTTCATCATGTATTCCCTTGATAATAACCTAGATTACAATATATCTATATTGAAAACAAGAATGTTTCTTTATTCTTAATTCCAAAAAGCTGTAAACTTCATCTATTATGGCATAAACCAAAAATCCTTAATCAGTTCTAACAAAATAATTACCATCCAATTTACTTATTCATAACCAACATATCATTATCTCAACATCATGATCATATTAAGGGTTATCCTCCCCTTAATCATGACTTTTTCAACTTATTACCCCGATCACTTTTCATGGTTACTAGTACCATTCAGTATATACATTAAAATACCTATTTAAAAACAATGTTGTAACAATCCTTAGAGGTTTCGTTATTCCATACTACCGTAAAAGTACTTTAAAAACATTATTATTCATAAACATGCAATTATTCCACTATCTACTGACACTATTGACCAAGATTCATTATTTTATTCATTAACTCTTCTTTCATCTCATATAACATTCATAGTCACTTCATCATCTAAAACATAAATACTACCCATAAAAACATTCTAATTATAGTCAAGATATTTTCTCCATGTCCATAAATTTTTATAATTCCCATAACATTTAAAAATTTTAACCATCGATTATGTCTTGTAAATACCATTATCCTTATACTTTGTGTTAACTAAACCTTCTCCTTTGAAATTATTTGATTTGTGTCCTTCTTTACCACACCCAAAACATCTTCTTGTTCCATTAAAAAATCACCCATTATGACTCTTCCCACATGATTTACATGAGAAAATTTGAACTTTCTTTCCTCTGTGATCACCATGAAAATACATCTTTCTCTTATTTGGTTGGTAAGGAAACACACAAAAGTTGTCACGACCCGTCCCAATGGGGTATGCATTGTGACTCCTCAAGCCTGGCTTCAATAGGCCAGGGGCTGGTGACTAGCACTGAGTAGTAATTTCGTTAAAATGGGAGGCATTTCCTAGGAACCTGTACACACGCACACTTCTCCAAGCCCACAAATTCTGAAATTTAAAAACCACTAAAGAACAAAAATGAATGCATAAAACTAAATCCAACCAACAGAGTACAACAGAATGTAAAGTACTAAAAGTAAACTGGGCCATAATATAATCCCACCAAAAACAAGAGTCTGAAAACTGCAAATTACATCCTGTAAACACAAGAGGTATTCTGACTACTGCTCATAGCCAAAGGAACGCCTCGGCATGTAGGGAACTCAGAAATATCAATCTTGTCCAAGTCCTCCCTGGACTCTATCAAAAGGATGCTCGTCTTCAAAAGACACGATACGTGTGGGAAGAGCCTGTGCAGGTGTGAGTATAACAACACTCAGTAAAGGACCCTAAAAAACAAAATGAAATTCACAAAGAAAAGGCACAGTCATCTATACACAGTATATGTTTACTAAAAATATAATAGGAGAAAACAATCTCGATATACCCTAAACTCAGACTCGTGGTCTAGAAACAAGTCACACAACTGCCTAACCTTACTAGGGATTCAGTTCTAATGTTCCACGAAGCACTCGTTCCAGAAGAACACACTCCACGAGTCTGGTAGATCTAATGACGTTCATCTGAGAAGTAATATTCATCGGGAAATGTTGTGACAGGTAGATACACTCATTACGGGAGAACACACTTTTGAGTGGAGAAGATCACGATAGATAGATGCACTCATTGTGTGAGACACACTCCTGAGTGGGAAAGATCATGATACACAGATGTGGATCACTGCCAGGGACATGGAGGATACTATGACTCAACCGGATTCACTAGCTAGGTATAGGATCAACACCCAGTAGACTTGGCCACGTCGATTCCTAACTCTACCTAGGGTTAAGAAAGTATATAGGATCTCTCTTTGGGCCTCTCGAAGGGATATCGACTCTATCATAGAAAGTCCTTCTAAATGGATCGTACTATTGTAGAAGGAAATGATGTCTGTCCTTCAGAGGAATAAGAATAAGGGGTTCTAGCCCAAACTAAACATTTCTAGGATGTGGTTTACAAGTGGACCATGCCATTTTCCAAAAAATACACAGCATGCAGAAAAGTTAAATGTTGTGTCGTCTGACCCCGGGTACTGCCCGTGTGCAACGGCTTGTTTCATAAGGTTGTTCATATAGAAAAAGGTGAGTACACGACATGTAGTATGGTGTACATGCTGTGTCCAAGAGACTGGGGTCGGATCCGTGTACGCTGGCCATGTGCCCGTACATATCCTCATCTCATGTGTGTTAACTCGTGTTTTGGGTACACAGGGTTCTTGGTGTTACTAGCCTCGCTTGGTCATGTGATGGAGCACATGGTCGTGTACTCCATCTTGTGTCTGTGTATCCCCTGGATACACACCAAGCCTTGCGTAGCCACCTCTACCATGCTGCGTAAAGAGTACACATCATGTTCTGAAGCCATGTAGTCTATCTCATGTCCATGTACTTTCCAAGATACACGCTGAGCTTCGGGGAAATTCCAACATGCCATGTGACCAGGGTCACATGCCCTGTGATTCCTCTCTGATCACCTAAACCCTAGACGCTGCCGCTGATACTACCCGGTGTGTTCTTCGGAAGTACAGACTCTGTGTTCTAGAAATTTCTAGAATCGCAGGCTTCTGCCGCTACGCCTTTTCCTGGTGCCTTGTTCATCGATCTGGCCATCTATTCGCCACAAAACTCTGGAATCCAGGTCGCCCCAACGTCCCAAGGTCATCTCTGTTGTTTTCGGGCCTCTAGTCGGCTCTGAAAACACGTTTTGATCTACCAGCACGAAGAACGGTCGAAGAACGATCTCTCCTGATCTGGTATGATTCGTCATCCGCTATCATCGTCGCACCTCTGCTAGGCCGTCGGGACATCAGATCTTTAATTTGGGATCGTTTCATCACAAAGTGGACTCACAAAGATCCATTGTTCATCACCCCACAAAGAATGAAAAGAGCGCACGAGATAAGAAAGGGGGAAGAAATCCAGAAGAGAAATTTGAGGAACGAACCTCTACCGTCGATCGTCACGGCGTTGATCCGCTCCTGTTAGTAGGATCAAATGAATCAGGATCAAAATAATAAATAATAATCATGTATTAATCCCTAAAAACATCCCAATAAAACCCCCTGCAAGAACGTACAAATCCACGGATCAACATGTTCGTGGTTGATCCATGTTCATCATTTAAATTCCAAAACGGGGAAAGAAAAATAAAAATATCAACCCCTACCTCAAAAGGGATAGATCGCGGACAAAGGGGTCGTGCTACTATCATCATCAAGATCCTTTAACTTGTTCGAATAGAGATTTTCAGCTTTGATTCATCATTGTTCATCACTGAGTGTTTTTCCAAGGCTCCACAGTTTCTCCAGAGTTTTCACTCAGTTTTTTGTCAACGACCATCGTTCGATTAATTCATTAAAAAGGGGAAGCGTGTTTGGAAGTTCTATCACATTGCGGCATTAATGACTTATCATTTCTATTTTTAGAGTCATTACGACATGAAATTAAATAAGGAAATATATTCCATGTCATTGTGATGCAGCAGATGTTTCCAACTAAAATGAAATAAACATGGCTATTTTATTTTATTTTATTTTACTAAAAATGTCTGAAAATTAACTTTTTCCCTTGACCCATGCTAGTCGAGGTTAAACCCGTTCATAAATAAATTTGTTATCCCAGATGCAATGGTGCCATCATATTTTTAATCTGGGCATCCATTTAGAAACCGCCACAACCCACATAAATAACGACTCACTTAACTTAAAAAAAGTTCGAACCACCATTTCGAGATCAGCGGGCCTCGGAATGATGTGTTGTCTCTGCGCTTGGTCTCGTAATAATTCCATATAATATTTAAAAATAATACATGGAAAATCTGAGACAATACATTCTCACCACCTTGGGGCTTTGTGTCCCCAAAAATCCAAAACAATACTACTCAGAAAACTGGGCATGGATTTGAGCCTCCCGCTCCCATGTGCTCTCCAAAGGATTCCCTTGATTCCAACAAATGCACACCAAGGGAATAGATCACCCCCAAATGATCCACTCCTGCCGAACCTAAATCTCCACTAGGTACTCAGTAAAGGTCACTCTATCATCGATTTCTAGCTCGTCCTAGTCGATGACATGCGATGGGTCATGCGCGTACCTCCTCAACTGCAACACGTGGAAGACATCATGTACCCGATGAAATTGTGGTGGTAAAACATCGTGGCATGCCTGTAACGACACAAAGATTCATTAATGGAAATTCTTCTTGATATCGTTAAATTTCACTTTATGTAAAATGTTTATATAAAATTTCAACTTCTTTAGTTTTATGTTAAGAGTTGTGACTGTTACTTTTAAAGTTGTTGAACAGTGATCACATGATTAATATAAATATAAGGCTTTAACGAACCCAATTTACTCAGGAAAAAGAAGAGATGGCCTCATCTAGTAGGATTTCTCCATACGAAGACCATTTGTCGGAGCTCAGAAAAGAGGTGGCGTCTTTGGGCTTCGTTCTTGACAAAGCCCAAGCTGAGCTTCACCATGTCAAGCTCTAACGAGACTGTCTACGGGAAAAGTGGAAGTTGATAGAGATTACCACTCGAGCGATGTTATCCGAGCCACCCCAAGAGTCTGTCACCATCGCACATCGTACCCTTAGGTCTTATGCAGCTATTTTAAGGGGTTATGTAACAAATCTCTAGTACTATGTTCTTGTATATTATTTTTGTATATAATAATGAATATACTTTCTTGTCATTATTGATACATTGCAAGTAGTTTTTAAAGTACAAATAGTGTTTTAGTTATTATTTAATTAAGAATTATATTTTATTAAATTAAGGGATTTTTGAATTAAATCATATTTTAATAAAATATTATTATTATTATTAAATTAGTTTTTATTAAAAATAAATAATCTTATAATCTTATGAATGCAATAGTAATTTTTATTAAGGTTTGAATGCCATTTTTGTCAAAACCCACGAATTTTCGATAAATGTCGGTTTTTATTTTAAAAGTGAAAATTAACATATTTAAAAAATTATTTAGATAAAATAAATTTTATTTATGGAATCACAACGTCGAAATTATCCAATGGTGAATTTTTCATAATTTTCTGAGACAGTCAAATTTTTGGGTAAAAATTAAATACCGATTAAATATATAATGTGTTTTATGAAATCATAATGACCCAATAGTGATGTAATAAAATAATATAAGCATTATTTTCGGCCAATATATGTTTTACCATTAAAATAATGTGATTTTGGGTTTGTTTGACTTATTTTAAAAAGAATTAATGGACCCTTAAAGACTTCTTAAACATCTTGTCTTTTTAAATTATTTTCCATGGGAGTGTGACTCACCTCCACATAAGCAACCACGTTATTTTAAGAAGTTAGGACTTTGGCCTTATAAAATATTGTTTTCATCTCCCATTTTCCAAAAACCATGGGCAAAAACCATGAGCTTATTTGTGGTTTGGATTTGTTAATTTAAGGGGTCTCAAACCTAAATAATAAATAATTCACCCACCTTTCCTATATAAACCCACCCAAGATCCCACTTCCTCGTCACTCAAATCCTTTGTAGTTCGTCCAAAATCTTCCCTACTCTCTCTATAATCCTACCAAGGTTCCCTAAGCTCCCAAGAAGCCTCTCTCAAGCCTCTCTTAAGCCTTTGGAAGCACACTTCCAAGTAAGGGTTTTTTTTTCCTTTCTATTTTTGTCCAATTTTCTTTAAGTTGTTTTTCCCGTTTAATTTAAATTATAAATGTTGGGGTATGGTTTCACACCTCCCTCATACTTCCCTATTTATGTTTTAATGATGGGAGAACCTTTTTCTCTCATTAAATGCCTCCTATTTACACCCGTTACTATGCCGAAATTCCGAAAAGAACTTCTCTCTCCTCATTTACATTCAAGAAATACTTTTGTATCATGAATCTAAATTCCATTAAAATTGTTGGTACATGTATCTATATGACCTCATTACTTTACATTACATGTAAATATGATGAGTAACCTATTTCTCTCTCATCAACAGTTTTTATGAATTCTTATGTCACACCGTTACGCTGCCGAAATCGCACCAATTTTCTAAGCCAATGCCATTGCGTAGTGAATACCATACCCATTTCTCCATCAAGTGTATTCAACTTTATGAAAATTTACTTATTGATTATAAAGTTTCATGTATTAATTCCACATTCCTTTATCATGGAATAAATGATTATGTTTTATGAATCCATGTTTTATGATCCATGTGGAACACTTATGCATAAAATGAAATGTTTAAGAAGGGTGCTCCCTTATAGCGCTCCAATGCATTGGGTAAAGTATATTATCATTATACTTCATGAGAAATGAGTGTTGACTCATTCTAATTCAAGTTCAACGAGGGTTTACTCGTGCTTCATGTGCAATGAGAATGTACTCATGCTCCATGTACAATGAGCCTTGGCTCTTGCTAATTCCATGTTATGTGTTGTTGCCACATTTACATGTTATGATTATCAGGATTTATCATGAATTTATGTTCATTTTTCTCTTGTTCTCTATTGATATTCCTATTCTCTAACATATATTTTACTCCTCATGTATTCTGTGTTTATTAGCTTACTGGGCTTTATAGCTCACCCTTTTCTTATTCATGTCCTCAGGTTATCCCATGCAATCCTAAGTACGAGGAAATGTAGTGGTCATGTAAAATAATTTTTCAATAAAGATGTTGTATTTCATGTTTTAAGTTGTTATGTAATGATCCTAAGCCTCAATGACACTAGGCCTCTCGATCTTCCATGTTGTACCAAGTGAATAGTTTATGTAATAAATCATGTTTAATTTTGTAATAAAAGTAGGGTTGTCAAAATGTGACCTCGCCAACTCTGTGTAGTATATGAAAAGGCCTGATGATCCTTGGAGATATCTTGTCGCCTCGGCCAAATCTCTATAACCCTTGTCGAGGTGAGACCCAAAGAAAGACATGGTCTCCCTCCTCAAACTTTAGGGGTCTCTATCGCCTGTCAGCATAAGACTTATACTAGCTCTGTGTAGTCTTCATCCACTCCCGGATGATCTGCACCTTCTCGGTGGTAGCTCACACCAACTCTAGACCCATGAGTGATGACTCTCTAGGGACGGTCCAGCAAGGCAGTGACCTGTAGGGTTTTCCATATGGAGGCTCAAAATGTGTCATACCAATGGTGGAGTGGTAGCCATTATTGTACGCAAACTCCACCAGTGGTGGGTGGTCCTCCCAACTACGAACAAAGTCCTTGATACAGGCCCAAAACATATCCTCCAGAACCTGAATGGTCCTCTCCGTCTGACAATCGATCTTGGGGATGGAACGTCGTGCTCAAGCATAGATGAGTCCAAAAGGCCTCCTGCAATCCCTTCCACAACCAGGATGTAAAGCATGTGTCTCGGTCTGATAATATCATCGAAGGGATGCCGTGAAGACAAACTATCTTCTTCACGTAGAGGCGTCCCAAGCTCTCTACAGAACTCTACTCCCTAATATCTAGGAAGTGGGCTGACTTGGTGAGTCTATCAATGATCACCCAGATGGAATCATGCCCCTTGAACGTCTGTGGTAAGCCTGTCACGAAGTCCATCGATATTCCATCCCACTTCCACTCTGGAACTTCCAAGGGGTGAGCTAATCCCACTAGAACCTGGTGGTCATCCTTCACCTGCTGGAATATGAGGCATAGAGAGACGAACTTTGCTACTTCCCTCTTTATGCCAGACCACCAGAACTGTTGTCAGAGAACCCGGTACATCTTTTACACTCCAGGATTTACCTCCAAGGGGGTTGTATGAAACTCCATTAGGACCTCCTCCTTCAATGATATTGATACAACAGTGCGTCCTCTGAAAAGAAGTATGTGCTCCCCACCATGTGAATATCCATCAGGAGCATGTCCTGTGGATAAATGAGCATGTAAAGTCTTACAGTTTACATCCCCAAGTTGTGCTTCCCTAACACTTTGTAAGAGTGTAGGGGTGACAGTCATCGATTGCAGGTAAGTTGTATCCTCTCCATCCACGAAGGATAACTACAACGCAGCAAACTGCTATGTCACCTCACTCAATAGCTGTGATCTCAACCTTCTTCTAAGAGCATTTGCCACCCTGTTCCCCTTCCCCTGAATATAGATGATCTCTAAATCATAATCCAATAGGAACTCTAGCCAACTCCTCTGCCTCAGATTCAGATCCTTCGGTGAGAAGATGTACTTTAGGCTCTTGTGTTCATAGTAGACGATGAACCACTCACCCATAAGGTAGTGTCGCCACATATTCAATACGAATACTACTACATATAACTCGAGATCATGGGTCGCATAGTTCTGATCATGTGGCCTAAGTTGGTGTGAACCATATGCAATCACTGCCTGCCTCTACATCATGAAAAAGCCAATCCCAGTCCCTGATGCATCGTAGAAAACTATGTACTCAACACCCTCCTTCGGAAATCTCAAGATTGGGGCACTCGTCAAAATCTGTCTCAAATACTCAAAAGCCTACTGGAACTTATACATCCACATGAAGGGTTTTCCCATCCTAGTCAAGGCTTTCATCGGTGCTGATATTCAAGAGTAATTAGGAATGAACCTATGGTAATATCCTACCAACCCAAGGAAGCTTCGCACCTCCTTCACGCTCCGAGGTGGCTCCCAAGCTAACACTGCCTCCACCTTGGATGGGTCTACAGCTACTCCATATTCTAAGATGACATGTCCCAGAGAGTGGACCTCCTGAATCCAAAAATGGAACATTGAGAGCTTCTCATAAATTTTTTTCTCTCAGAGTACATCTAGAACTATTAGTAGGTGTCTCACGTGCTCCTCCACTAACGCTGAGTACAAAAGGATGTTGGCGATGAAGACCACTACGAACCGGTCCGGGTATGACTGGAAGATCCAGTTCATCAGTCCCATGAACACTACGGGGGCGTTTTTCATGCAGAAAGGCATCACCAAGTACTCATAGTGAATGTAGCTTCATTTGAAGGTCGTCTTCAGTATATCCCCGTCCCATACTCATAACTGGTGATAACCTGATCGAAGGTCAACCTATAAGTACCATTGTTCCCCTCTCAGCTGATCAAATAGGTCGTCGATTCTTGGCAGTGGATACTTTTTTTTCACCATTAACTGATTCAAGTGCCGCTAATCCATGCAAAACCTCAAACTGCCGTCTGGCTTCTTGGTAAACAAGACTGGGGGTGACCAGGGTGAAATGCTGGGTCTCACGAAACCCTTGCTCAACAAATCCTCCAACTGCACCCTTAGCCCGTGAAGCTCTACGGGAGCCATCTAATTTGCTGGTTAGGAAATTTTTGTCGTCCCAGGGTGTATGTCGATGTAGAAGTCGATTTCCCAGTGGGGAGGTATTCCTGGAACATCTTCGAGAAAGTTGTCCTCATACTTCGACACTACGGTCGGTAAATGAGATTCTGCAGTATCTACTACTCCGAGGGTAAGGATATCTATCTAATGAGTGATTGGATGCACCCCCTATGCCTGAGCCCATTCTGTGATGCCTAGTTCTCCTTTTCTATGAAAAAGGAAAACCTTGTCCCATCATGGCAGACACACCACACTCTTCGCCTAAAATAGTCAATCTGGGCATGGACCGAAGATAACCAATCCATACCGAGAATGAAGTCATAAGGCATCAATGCTACCACCAAGAGTTTCCAACCGAAACTCTCCCTCCAAGGGTAAGATCACACTGTCTTCAAAGGTGTGTGATCATTGATTCTCCTTCCGTAGGTGTCTCCAAGCATAAGGATTGAGTCAACAGTTCTACCGGAATCTCAAGGTTTCGCACAAGACATGTGGATATGAAGGAATGACTAGCACCTGTGTCTATAAGTACGAAAACTATGGTAGAGAAGACACAGATCATACCTCGTATCATCCTTGGAGCCCCTGGGTCGTACACCTCGACCGCATGCAGTTGTCCCCTCCCATGTCCCCCAGCTCCCTGAACCCAGTGCGGACCTATTAGGGGTGGTGGTGGAAGTAAGGCGAAGCGTATACCACCACCTGCAGCTCTCCCTGCTCCTCTTCCACTTCTGCTACATGGTGGGTCTGTCTGCTCCACTCTCTATCTCTACCTCGGTTTTCCATAAACTGCTTCCCTATCAGCATCTCTACGGGTCGGACAATCTCTAGCGAGATGTCCACTACCGTCGCACTCATAGAACTTCTTCTCTCTAGGATGACTGGATCAAGATTGAGAGCCTTGGACCATCTATCCCCAATTTTGGGTCCTCCTCTGACGTCTCTCATGTCCTGATCCCTGCGTCTGACGTCGTCTCCCTGCTGTCGAGGTCTCTGGACTTGTCTTCCTGCTGCTGACTGTCATCGGCTCTCACTTCTCTTCCAAGAAGCTCTGGATCACTAAGGCCCGCTTGAGCACTCTAGTATAAGTCAAAATGCATAGAGTCATGACACTAGCTCAGATGTCTCATCTCGTACCTTGCTCAAAGGTCCAAGATCTGAAGTACTGATCCCTAACCATATCCATCGAGTACCGGGGCGAGGTTGGTGAACCTTGATGAATAGTCAGCTACTATCAAACTGCCCTGCTGGAGCTGAAGAAGCTCCTGGATGCGCACATCTCTCAGCGTAACCGAAGAGAACTCCTCCCTGAAGAGTCTCTCGAACTCCATCCACGAAAGAGTCTCCCCATCATGAGTCTTTGTGGTCAGACTCCACCATCATCCCACTGAACCCTGAAGAAGGCTCGGTCCTAGGATCACCATCTGGTCTGTAGGTGTTCTCATTTGATGGAAAACTCAGGTTACCGCCTCAAGCTAGTCCTCATCCACCTGAGGGTCAGGCTCACCTCAGAACCTAAGGGGTCTCTATCTTTGGAACTCATGGAGCTTGCTAAAAATATTCTCCTCATCTGTCGGTATTGTACGTACCACAGGTTACTCCACTAGTGCTAGTACAGCAGGTGCACCACCATGTGCCAACGCCTAGGGAACTAGTCCCTGAATTGAAGCCTTATCACCGTGGAGATCATCCTCATGATCACGCTATTGAATCCTCATGGGTATACATCGTGGATGCATTCTCTAAGGAAATAGGATGTACCATGAGTATATCTAGATAGCTGACTCGAAGGACATGGAAAATACAACCCATTCCTATAAGATTTGTGTACCTTTCTTTTATTCCCCCTGTAACCATTGTTTTCGTGTACTAAGTCAAAAATTATGTTATTAGAGTCTTGGTGTATTGATACGTCGGCCGCCACACCAACACTGGAGTATCTGGCCTAAAAGACAAGCTCGGAACACTTAACACTGTTTCCCCAAACCAATCTTACAGACTCTTGGACCTAGGGTAGAACCGACCACCTCTGATACCACTCTGTCATGACCCATCCCAATGGGTATCGCGTCGTGACTCCCCAAGCCTGCCTCCAATAGGCCAGGGGATGGTGACTAGCACCGAGTAGGCATATCACTGAAATGGAAGGCATTTCTTAAGAACTTGTACACATTCACACATCTACAAGCCCACAAATTCAGAAATGTAAAAACCAAAAAGGAATAAAAATGCATGCATACAACTAAACCCAACCAACAGAGTACAACAGAATGTAATGTACTAAAATTAGATTGGGCCAGAATACAAACCCACCAAAAATAAGAGTCTGAAAACTAAAAATTCCAACCTGTAAACACAAGAGGTACTGGGACTTCTTCTCATAGCCGAAGGAAATCCTCAGCCTATAGAGAACTCATAAAGCTCGGTCTCATCCCAGTCCTCCCTTGACTCGGTCAAAAGGCTGATCGTCTACATAAGACATGGCACATGTGTGAAGAGCTCGTGCAAGGGTGAGTATAACAACACTCAGTAAAGGACCCTGAAAAACACAAAGCAATACACAAATAAAAGGCACAGTCATCTCTACACATTATATGTCTACTGAACATATAATATGAGAAAAAAATCCAGATATACCCAAAACATAGAACTGTGTTCTAGAAACAAGTCACACAACGGCTTACCCTCGCTAGGGATTCAGTTCGAAGGTTCCAAAAAGCACTCATTCTGGGAGAACACACTCCACGAGTCTGGTAGCTCTGATGACGTCCATCCGAGAAATAATTTTCATTCAGAAACGTTATGAGAGGTAGATACACTCATTATGAGAGAACACACTCTTGAGTGGGGAAGATCACGATAGATAGATACACTCATTACAGGAGACACACTCCTGAGTGGGAAAGATCATGATACACAGATGAGGATCACTACCAGGTCCATGGAAGATACCGCAACTCTTTTGGATTCACCAGATATATAGAGGATCAACACCCAGTAGAGTTGGTCACATCAATGTCTGACTCTACCTAGGGTCAGGAAAAGAGAGAAGATCTCGCTCCGAGCCTCTCAAAGGGATGCCGACTCTATCACAGAAAGTCTTGTTGAAGGGATCATACTCCTGTAGAAGGAAACGATGCCTGATCATCAGGGGAATGACAAGAAGGGTCACTAACCCAAACGAAATATGTCCAAGATGTAGTGGACAAGAGTACCATGCCATTTTTCTAAAAGTACACGGCGTGTAGAAAAGTTACATGTCGTGTCGTCTAACCTCGGGTACTGCTCATGTGCAATGGCCCATGTCGTAAGGCTGGTCATGTAGAAAAAGTTGAGTACACGGAGTGTAGTACAATTTACATGCCATGTCCGAGTGACTAGGGTCGGCTCCATGTATGCAGTCCATGTGCTCATACACGTCCTCAACCCATGTATTCCAACCTGTGTATTGGGTACATGGGGTTCCCTGCGTTATTGGCCTCAGCTGACCATGTGATGGAGTACATGGTTGTGTACTCTATCCCATGTCCATGAATCCCCTGGATACACGCCGAACCCTACTTAGCTGCCTCTTCCATGCTGCATAGAGAGTACACGACGTGTTCTGAAGCTGTGTAGTCCATCCTAGGTCCGTGTACTTTCAAAAATACACGCTGATATTTGGGGAAAGTATAACATGTTGTGTGACCAGGGTCACATGCCATGTGATTCCTCTTTGACCCCCAAAACCCTAGCTGCTGCTACTCGTACTACATGGAGTGTTCTTCTAAACTACACACCGTGTATCCTGGAAATATCCATAATCACAGGCTTCCACCGCTGTGCCATTCATGGTGCCCCGTTCATCGATCCAGCCATCCTTTCACCACGAAACTATGGAATCCAGGTTGCCCTGAAGTCATGAGGTCATCTCCATTGTTTTAGGGCCTTCGATCAGCTCTGAAAACATGTTTTGACCCACCCACATGAGGAATGATCTCTCTCGATCCCGTTTGATTCGTCGTCCGCTATTAGCTTCTCACCTCTGCTGGGCTGTCGTGACATCGGATCTTCAATTTGGGAGTATTACATCGCAAAACGGATGCGCAGTAATCTGTTATTCATCTCCCCATGAAGAACATGAAGAATGCGTGAGATAAGAAAGGGGGAGGAATTCCAGAAGAGAAATATGAGGAACGAACCTCTGTCTTCGTTCGTCACGGCGTTGATCCGCTCCTGTTAGTAGGATCAAACAGAGCAGGATCAAAATAATAAACAATAATCATGGATTAATCCCCAAAAACAACCCAATAAAACCCTCTCATAAGAACGTAAAAATTTGCAGATCAACATGTTTGTGGTCAATCCACGTTCATCATTTAAATTCAAAAACAGGGAAATAATAATCAACATAACAACCCCTACCTAAAAAGGGATCGATCTCTAACAAAGGGGTCATGCTGCCATCATTTTCGAGATCCTTCAACTTGTTGGCATAGCGATTTTTATCTTTGATTCGTCGTCGTTCGTTACTGAGAGTTTTCTCCAAGGCTCCACAGTTTCTCCAGAGTTTTCACTCAGTTTTCCATCAACGAACATTGTTTGATTAACCCATTAAAAAGAGGAAGTGTGTTTGTAAATTTCATCACGTTGCGGCATTAATGAGTCAACATTACTGTTTTTAGATTCATTATGCCATGACATTAAATAAGGAAATAGTTGCCCCGTCACTGCACTGCAGCGGATTTCTCCAATTAAAATAAAAATAAACATGGCTAATTTATTTTATTTTATTTTAATAAAAACGTCCAAAGATTAACTTTTTCCTTCAACCCACGCCAGTTGAGGTTAAACCCATTATTAGGTAAAGTTTTCATCCCGGACGCAACGGTGCCCTCAGATTTTTAATCCAGGCATCCGTTTGGAAACCACCACAACCGCGCACAAGTTCCAACTCACTAAACTTTAAAAAAAGTTCAAACCACCATTCTGGGATCACCAGGCCTGGTAATTATGTTTCGTCTCCATGCCTGGACTCATAATAATTCTATATAATATCTAAAAATAATACAAGGAAAATCCAAAAAATTATAAAAATTGATATTGTTGATCATATTATGAGATTTTTTATTATGCATAATAACTATTTTTCTCTTTAAAACTCCTATTTTATTTGGTTTCTGATGAGTAATACCATTCTATTGTCGATAATATTCTCTGTTAACATAAATCCTTTTGTTTCCATCCATTTTCAAAAACTTGAAAAAGAAATGTTTGGGCAACAAAAACCATACTAGAAAAACTGTATAATCAAGGTAAAGTCCTTTAAATCTATAATATTTTGGGTTTAATCCTATCTTATACACAATTGTTACTAAAATTATAGGATTTTAACCTACAATTTTACTTATCCTTAGGACATCCCTAGATATACCTTAGAACTATCTCAATGGATATGACTAAAGTTTTATCATCCATTCTTCCAATGGTTTATTAAACCTTTTCTATGATACTAACTATAAATACCCAACCATGACATACATGGAAATTTCATTACATTTGTGGAATACTTAATACATGAAACAAATAGACTCCAAAATAATTTATTAGTTTAGTGTCTTTAGAAACTCTAAACACATTCTACTAACTTGGTAAAATATTTTCCACATCTCCCATAAAGATCCTCTCCTTTATTTTTTTCCAACCTAAAACCTTTATTTATATCCTACGAAAAATAAAACATATGAAAAGGGTGAGTTCAAATTCTCATTAAGGGAAATCATGTAAGATATCATACAAAACCTAAATATAAGGATGTAAAAACCAGAACATAAATTATTATAACCATACAACATTTAACATATATCAAAATATTAATTCATGAAATAAACCTTGGTAGTCCATAATGCATAAATCATAAAAGAATCATGAACCATGGGGAAATAAAATTGGAATAAATCATGGAATTATGGAAAACACATAATCATAGAAAATCATTTCAATATTACCCAAGGCTCATTTCTAACACCATCATAGTGGACAACTTTCATTACTGAACTGAGTGCACTCCTTGTTCTTGTCCTGTATTACTGAATCAAATTTACTTTCCATTCCAGTAATGTATATCTCAATAGATATAAATCCTTAATCAATTCATTAGAGGAAGATATAAGGCCCAACCATCTCATAATGAAATTATTCTTACGTGTGCCACAAAAACATAAATCATTCAACATAGCATAACCCAGGGAATAAAATGGGTTTCTTAAATATCATTCTATTATATTCCATATAAAAAAATTTATGTCATAAATATCATCCCATCATAAAAACAATCAAATAATAGTGATAATAGTGATAGAAACATAACCATGTTTAAATAATGTCATCTTATATGGAAAATAATTTTGTTAAAACACTTGAAATTAATACTTGAGGAAAATATCATTTATTCTTCAAAAGCATTTTATTTTATTAAAATTACACATAATTTTAAAAGAAAATAATTTCTTTGAAAATTAAATTGAATACTTTTTAGGAAATATTCATGTAAATAAGGTATTATGAAAGCGTAAAAATCCATTCATGTTTTATAAGTTAAAATAACATTATCCTCATACATTTGCTGTAAAAGTCAAATAATATCTTGTGTCTAAAAAAAGATTCTTTTAATACAATTTAATAAAAATTATCTAATGTGAAAAAATTAATTAAAAAAAATTATAAGAGAAATAATATTTTTTAATATATATTTAGGAAACATAGACATGGATGATAAATATCTCCCAGTAAATTCTTACGTATAAACAATCTCTGATAATAATGAGATTTCAAAATTATCACCTAAAAATTTATAATCAGTCAAATAGAATTCCTCATAATAATAAAAATTTATATAAATATGTAAATATCATAAACTTTATAATAATAATCACAAGAAAATTCATGGGTAGCATAACCACTGCACAAACGAAATAGGTGGTGTATAAGGCATATGTCCCATAGAAATAAAAGTGAGAAAAAATAATCCCTTACTGTAGGACTGATATCCATTGAATGTATTAGAACCTCCTGTAAAATTATTTAAATAATTTCATTGAATAATTCTATAATCATATTCTCTTTTATGATATCATATATGATCATATTATCATCTATTTGTTAATAACATTTCATTATTACTCGTTATTCGGGTATTAACTGCTCCATTTTCTTATGCATGTTTTCTAAAATAAGTTATGGTTCTACTTATTAGGTAATATTTATATCATTACATAATATATATCATATTTATTCATTTTATAAATTTATATATTCATGTTTTAATGGATATCGTATAGAAGGACTCTCATTGCATCGTGGAGACAGTAGGTTGTATGTATACACGAGCGACGATATTATTCCCATAATTGTGAAATGGTATAGAATTTAATGGTATATAATTTGATCCAGAATCCCTATCATGTTTTAATAGTCACATATATTTATTATTTATATAATTATACCCATACAAGTAAGTTGGTGGTGAAAACCTGATTACACCACAACGTGGAGATGGTAAGTTGTACGTATGCATGCATGGTGATTTTGTTTTTTGTAGGATGAATAGAAGGTGGAATAAGGTTGTTTAATAAACCATAATAAAATATCAGTATATATTTTATAGTATATTTATTACTTAATAATGGAACAAATAAAGTAATAGGAAGTAGAATAAGAAATGATTTTAAGAGAGTCGGTAAAGGAGATTACCTCTTCTTTGGCGAGCTCCCTCTAGATCTCCTCTTAAAGGAACTAAGGTTGGTCTTTTAAGAAGATAATAACCTTGATAAAACACTATTTTTCGAATATTTTATTGATAATAAATGATATCATTTCTTCACATTGTGATAAATATATTCATTTTTGAAATATTTGGGATTAGATCATTCATTTAAAAATTTGATGAAAATTCCAGTTTTACCATTTTAAAATACACTGTAGTATTTCGCACTTAAATATCTTAATATGAATTATTTTAACTTAAAATTTTGTAACAGTGTTACTAAAATTATTTTCTACAACTTTTATTCAGGACACTAGAGCTAAAGAGTGCATTTGGATGGAGTAAACAGGCCATTAAGTTGATGGTGGGATGGACTCAGCAGAATGGACATGGATTCTGTATTTGGGCCATAACCTCTTCATCCGTGCTTTGATCAGGCCCAAATTTTGAGAGGAGCTCGATGACTCATTTTATCACGAATCCTCCTTTTGGAAGGACAGATATTTCATGCGTTTTGTGGTCAAATGGGTAGTGCAATTTGGCATAAAATATTTGTCTGAGATTCCCCATTCACACTTGAAACCACTTTGAACCTAGCCTCCCAACCACTCTATAAATTGGTTTTTTTTATCATTTGGAGGGTTTGTTAAGTAAATATTAAAGTTTAGGGAAGAGGATAAGTGGACTCGCTCCAATTATACAACCATTTCAATAAGGGTAGCTCTTGAAGCAAGGACCTCTTTGAAGAATCCTTCTTTTTCTCCTTCGTGTTGTAATGCTTTTTTTGTGTAATAAATTTCATTGTTCTTCTTTATTTCTTCAATTTTAATCTATTTTATTCAAATTTCTTCTTCTCTTAATCTTCCTATTTGGGGTGGAATTCTTGAGTAGAAGCGTTATTGGGTTATACCCTTTATAAACCGTTGCAAATGCAATTCGCTTCTATGATGATTACGCCACCCATAGAAGAGTAGTCTTTTAGTAATCGATCTATCTCTTACCTTCTTCATTCATTTATTTTTAATAAATTATATAGTTAATTCACATATTATGATCTATTAATTGGGTTTTTAATTTAAACTAAACTAAGAAATCAATTGAATAGTTAACACAAAACACACGAGGTTGGGAATTGTGTGAACTGTGAGAGCGCAACCTTTACCGGTAATTCGAAACCACATATGATTAATTTGTAGAGTTAAAATGTAATTCCTAAACTCAGTTAGTCCTAATTTACAGAATGTATATGTGCCTTAATTTAACACTGACCATAATCTATCCTTAGAACATCAATCAAAGTAGGATTCTGTGATTACATGTTCCAAAGATAACTTAGGGTTTAATTCACTTCATCTTCGTGGTAAGGTTAAATCTTGTAGGGTTTGGGGGTTAATAAGTTAAGGGATCATAATTAAGTTGATATTTATTTAAATTATAATGATTAATAAGTAAATGAATAGGTAGATTTAGATCGATTTAACCTTTTAAAATATTTTCTAAAAAAACATCTTCTTGTTGTGTCTATTTAATCAAACTTATATTTCAAAATTAAAAACAAAAGAAAAATGAAATATTATTCCAGAAAACTTCTTCTAGATTTATGAACTACAAAAAAACCTATCATTTAAAGTAGTGTTTTAATTTTATTCTATTTTATTTTTAGAATACTTTTAAGATGTTGTTTTAATTTACTTCATCCTTTGAGAAACGACCTTGGTCAGCCACTCTGTTGCACCTAAGTACCCCAAAAACAACTAATCATTTGAGGGCGCCCACAATAGCGATCCAGCCATCCTTTCACCACGAAACTCTGGAATCTAGGTCGCCCCGAAGTCATGAGGTCATCTCCGTTGTTTTAGGGCCTTCGATCAGCTCTGAAAACATGTTTTGATCCACCCACATGAGGAATGATCTCTCTCGATCTCGTCTGATTCGTCGTCCGCTATTAGCGTCTCACCTCTGCTAGGCTGTCGTAACATCGGATCTTCAATTTGGGAGTGTTTCATTGAAAAACGGATGCGCAGTGATCCGTTATTCATCTCCCCATGAAGAACATGAAGAACGCGTGAGATAAGAAAGGGAGAGGAATTCCAGAAGAGAAATATGAGGAACGAACCTCTGTCTTCGTTCGTCACGGCGTTGATCCGCTCCTGTTAGTAGGATCAAACAGAGCAGGATCAAAATAATAAACAATAATCATGGATTAATCCCCAAAAACATCCCAATAAAACCCTCTCACAAGAACGTAAAAATTTGCAAATCAACATGTTTGTGGTCAATCCACGTTCATTATTTAAATTCAAAAACAGGGAAATAAGAATCAACATAACAACCCCTACCTAAAAAGGGATCGATCTCTAACAAAGGGGTCATGCTGCCATCATTGTCGAGATCCTTCAACTTGTTGGCATAGCGATTTTTATCTTTGATTCGTCGTCGTTCGTTACTGAGAGTTTTCTCCAAGGCTCCACAGTTTCTCCAGAGTTTTCACTCAGTTTTCCATCAACGAACATTGTTTGATTAACCCATTAAAAAGAGGAATTGTGTTTGGAAATTTCATCACGTTGCAGCATTAATGAGTCAGCATTACTGTTTTTCGATTCATTATGACATGACATTAAATAAGGAAATAGTTGCCCCGTCACTGCACTGTAGCGGATGTCTCCAATTAAAATAAAAATAAACTTGGCTAATTTATTTTATTTTATTTTACTAAAAACGTCCAAAAATTAACTTTTTCCTTCAACCCACGCCAGTTGAGGTTAAACCCATTCTTAGGTAAAGTTTTCATCCCGGACGCAACGGTGCCCTCAGATTTTTAATCCAGGCATCCGTTTGGAAACCACCACAACCGCGCACAAGTTCCAACTCACTAAACTATAAAGAAAGTTCAAACCACCATTCTGGGATCACCAGGCTTGGGAATGATGTTTCATCTCCATGCCTGGACTCATAATAATTCTATATAATATTTAAAAATAATACAAGGAAAATCCAAAAAATTATAAAAATTGATATTGTTGATCATATTATGAGATTTTTTATTAGGCATAATAACTATTTTTCTCTTTACAATTCCTATTTTATTTGGTTTCTGATGAGTAATACCATTCCATTGTCGATAATATTCTCTGTTAACATAAATCCTTCTGTTTCCATCCGTTTTCAAAAACTCGAAAAAGAAATGTTTGGGCAACAAAAACCATACTAGAAAAACTGTATAATCAAGGTAAAGTCCTTTAAATATATAATATTTTGGGTTTAATCCTATCTTATCCACAATTGTTACTAAAATTCTAGGATTTTAACCTACAATATTACTTATCCTTAGGACATCCCTAGATATACCTTATAGTTATCTCAATGGATATGACTAAAGTTTTCTCATCCATTCTTCCGATGGTTTATTAAACCTTTTCTATGATACTAACTGTAAATACCCAACCATGACATACATGGAAATTTCATTACATTTGTGGAATACTTAATACATGAAACAAATAGACTCCAAAATACATTATTAGTTTAGTGTCTTTAGAAACTCTAAACACATTCTACTAACTTTGTAAAATATTTTCCACATCTCCCATAAAGATCCTCTCCTTTATTTTTTTCCAACCTAAAACCTTTATTTATATCCTATGAAAAATAAAACATATGAAAAGGGTGAGTTCAAATTCTTATTAAGGGAAATCATGTAAGATATCATACAAAACCTAAATATAAGGATGTAAAAACCAGAACATAAATTCTTATAACCATACAACATTTAACATATATCAAAATATTAATTCATGAAATAAACCTTGGTAGTCCATAATGCATAAATCATAAAAGAATCATGAACCATGGGGAAATAAAATTGGAATAAATCATGGAATTATGGAAAAAAAATAATCATTGAAAATCATTTCAATATTACCCAAGGCTCATTTCTAACACCATCATAGTGGACAACTTTCATTACTGAACTGAGTGCACTCCTTGTTCTTGTCCAGTATTACTGAATCAAATTTACTTTCCATTCCAGTAATGTATATCTCAATAGATATAAATCCTTAATCAATTCATTAGAGGAATATATAAGGCCCAACCATCTCATAATGAAATTCTTCTTACGTGTGCCACAAAAACATAAATCATTCAACATATCATAACCCAGGGAATAAAATGGGTTTCTTAAATATCATTCTATTATATTCCATATAAAACAAATTTATGTCATAAATATCATTACATCATAAAAACAATCAAATAATAGTGATAATAGTGATAGAAACATAACCATGTTTAAATAATGTCATCTTATATGGAAAATAATTTTGTTAAAACACTTGAAATTAATACTTGAGGAAAATATCATTTATTCTTCAAAAACATTTTATTTTATTAAAATTACACATAATTTTAAAATAAAATAATTTCTTTGAAAATTAAATTGAATACTTTTTAGGAAATATTCATGTAAATAAGGTATTATGAAATCGTAAAAATCCATTCATGTTTTATAAGTTAAAATAACATTATCCTCATACATTTGCTGTAAAAGTCAAATAATATCTTCTGTCTAAAAAAAGATTCTTTTAATACAATTTAATAAAAATTATCTAATGTGAAAATTTTAATTAAAAAAATTATAAGAGAAATAATATTTTTTAATATATATTTTGGAAACATAGACATGGATGATAAATATCTACCATTAAATTCTTACGTATAAACAATCTCTGATAATAATGAGATTTCAAAATTATCACCTAAAAATTTATAATCAGTCAAATAGAATTCCTCATAATAATAAAAATTTATATAAATATGTAAATATCAAAAACTTTATAATAATAATCACAAAAAAAATCATGGGTAGCATAACCACTGCACAAACGAAATAGGTGGTGTATAAGGCATATGTCCCATAGAAATAAAAGTGAGAAAAAATAATCCCTTACTATAGGACTGATATCCATTGAATGTATTAGAACCTCCTGTAAAATTATTTAAATAATTTCATTGAATAATTCTATAATCATATTCTCTTTTATGATATCATATATGATCATATTATCATCTATTTGTTAATAACATTTCATTATTACTCGTTATTCGGGTATTAACTGCTCCATTTTCTTATCCATGTTTTCTAAAATAAGTTATGGTTATACTTATTAGGTAATATTTATATCATTACATAATATATATCATATTTATTCATTTTATAAATTTATATTTTCATGTTTTAATGGATATCATATAGAAGGACTCTCATTGCATCGTGGAGACAGTAGGTTGTATGTATACACGAGCGACGATATTATTCCCTTAATTGTGAAATGGTATAGAATTTAATGGTATATAATTTGATCCATAATCCCTATCATGTTTTAATAGTCACATATATTTATTATTTATATAATTATACCCATACAAGTAAGTTGGTGGTGAAAACCTGATTACACCACAACGTGGAGATGGTAAGTTGTACGT
Source organism: Viscum album (assembly GCA_963277665.1). Classification (NCBI taxonomy): domain Eukaryota; kingdom Viridiplantae; phylum Streptophyta; class Magnoliopsida; order Santalales; family Viscaceae; genus Viscum; species Viscum album. The sequence goes on from OY728148.1 coordinate 50,102,056, forward strand.
ATGCATGCATGGTGATTTTGTTTTTTGTAGGATGAATAGAAGGTGGAATAAGGTTGTTTAATATACCATAATAAAATATCAGTATATACTTTATAGTATATTTATTACTTAATAATGGAACAAATAAAGTAATAGGAAGTAGAATAAGAAATGATTTTAAGAGAGTCGGTAAAGGAGATTACCTCTTCTTTGGCGAGCTCCCTCTAGATCTCCTCTTAAAGGAACTAAGGTTGGTCTTTTAAGAAGATAATAACCTTGATAAAACACTATTTTTCGAATATTTTATTGATAATAAATGATATCATTTCTTCACATTGTGATAAATATATTCATTTATGAAATATTTGGGATTAGATCATTCATTTGAAAATTTGATGAAAATTCCAGTTTTACCCTTTTAAAATACACTGTAGTATTTCGCACTTAAATATCTTAATATGAATTATTTTAACTTAAAATTTTGTAACAGTGTTACTAAAATTATTTTCTACAACTTTTATTCAGGACACTAGAGCTAAAGAGTGCATTTGGATGGAGTAAACGGGCCATTAAGTTGATGGTGGGCTGGACTCGGCAGAATGGACATGGGTTCTGTATTTGGGTCATAACCTCTTCATCCGTGCTTTGATCAGGCCCAAATTTTGAGAGGAGCTCGATGACTCATTTTCTCACGAATCCTCCTTTTGGAAGGACAGATATTTCATGCGTTTTGTGGTCAAATGGGTAGTGCAATTTGGCATAAAATATTTGTACGAGATTCCCCATTCACACTTGAAACCACTTTGAACCTAGCCTCCCAACCACTCTATAAATTGGTTTTTTTATCATTTGGAGGGGTTGGTAAGTGAATTTTAAAGTTTAGGGAAGAGGATAAGTGGACTCTCTCCAATTATACAACCATTTCAGTAAGGGTAGCTCTTGAAGCAAGGACCTCTTTGAAGAATCCTTCTTCTTCTCCTTCGTGTTGTAATGCTTTTTTTGTGTAAAAAATTTCATTGTTCTTCTTTATTTCTTCATTTTTAATCTATTTTATTCAAATTTCTTCTTCTCTTAATCTTCCTATTTGGGGTGGAATTCTTGAGTAGAAGAGTTATTGGGTTATACCCTTTATAAACCGTTGCAAATGCAATTCGCTTCTATGATGATTACGCCACCCATAGAAGAGTAGTCTTTTAGTAATCGATCTATCTCTTACCTTCTTCATTCATTTATTTTTAATAAATTATATAGTTAATTCACATATTATGATCTATTAATTGGGTTTTTAATTTAAACTAAACTAATAAAGCAATTGAATAGTTAACACAAAACACACGAGGTTGGGAATTGTGTGAACTGTGAGAGAGCAACCATAACCGGTAATTCGAAACCACATATGATTAATTTGTAGAGTTAAAATGTAATTCCTAAACTCAGTTAGTCCTAATTTACAGAATGGATATGTGCCTTAATTTAACACTGACCATAATCTATCCTTAGAACATCAATCAAAGTAGGATTCTGTGATTACATGTTCCAAAGATAACCTAGGGTTTAATTCACTTCATCTTCGTGGTAAGGTTAAATCTTGTAGGGTTTGTGGGTTAATAAGTTATGGGATCATAATTAAGTTGATATTTATTTAAATTATAATGATTAATAAGTAAATGAATAGGTATATTTAGATCTATTTAACCTTTTAAAATATTTTCTAAAAAAACATCTTTTTGTTGTGTCTATTTAATCAAACTTATATTTCAAAATTAAAAACAAAAGAAAAATGCAATATTATTCCAGAAAACTTATTCTAGATTTATAAACTACAAAAAAAACCTATCATTTAAAGTAGTGTTTTAATTTTATTCTATTTTATTTTTAGAATAATTTTAAGAAGTTGTTTTAATTTACTTCATCCTTTGAGAAACGACCTTGGTCAGCCACTCTGTTGCACCTAAGTACCCCAAAAACCACTAAGCATTTGAGGGGCGCCCACAATAGCGCTCCTTCAAATTGGCATCGTTTCCTGGGAAGAAATTAATTATTTCAACCAATTAGAGGATTGCGTAGCAGTATTCACAGGGAGACCTTATCAGCAGAAACAACCATATCCCCTAAAGAAGCTTGATTCTTTTGCACCAACATACAACCAAGGGTGGTAGGATCAATCGGACATGAGGTATGGCTCTGGACAACAACAAATTCCACCCTTTCAACAAAACTTACAGCAGCCTCTGCCTTACTAGCAGGGATTCCAACAACACCAAGGAATATTTGAAGCCCAAACATCAACAAGCCAATAACAAGGGAACCCCAAACCAAAGGTAGATTCTAATACTGATGATATTTTGAAATGAATTGTTCTTAATCAACAGAATGAGCAGAAGATTCAAGGATCAGAGCTGAGGGAGTTGAAGACTCAAATGAGCCAGATTTCCACTGCCCTCCATGAACTGGTAAGTAACAACTCTGGAAATCTACCTTCCCAACCTACTCCAAATCCAAATGGGAATGTTAGTGCCATCACATTGAGAAGTGGGAAGTAAACAACTGATGCTTCACCACCTACCATTCCACTGGGATTCATCTCAACTCCAGAGAATCCCCATTCCATACCAACTGATGAGTAACCCAAGGAGAAATATTAAGGTAAGAAAAAGATTGATTATGTTCCTCCTAAACCTCTTCCCTTTCCAAATAGGGTTGTTCAAACCAAGAATATGGCTTAAGAGGCGATGAAAAAAGAGGTTTTGGACACATTCAATCATGTTGATATCAACATCCCTCTACTTGCAGCCATCAAACAAATCCCAAGATATGCCAAATTCTTAAAAGATTTCTGCACAAATCGAAGAGGGCTCAAGGGAAATGAGAGGATCAACCTTGTAAGGAATGTTTCAGCACTCATTACACCAACTCAAGAAATGCCAACAAAGTGCAAGGATCCCGGGACATTCACCATCCCATGTACCATAGGGGAGTTGCACTTCTCTGATGCTCTTTGTGATTTAGGATCTTCAATAAATGTGATGCTTCACTCTGTATTCTATTCTTTACTGGTTGGTGAGTTGAAGACGATGAGAGTAGTGGTGTAATTGGCGAATAGAGCTACGACATATCCAGTGGGAGTCCTTGAGGATGTACTTGTCTGGGTAAAAGACATGATCTTTCCAGTATAATTCTATGTGATCAAAATGGAGGATGATCAGGTAAGTTCTCGTGCTCCCATTATCTTATGTATACCCTTCCTCAAAACTGAAAAAACTATCATAAATGTTCATGAGGGTACACTTTACATGGTGTTTGGAGATGAAGTTGTAATTTTTAATGTTATGGAATCCATGAAGCACCCCTCTATGGACTATTCTGCTTTTGTTATCTCCCATTTTGAACCACCAAGTAAAAACTCCATGGATTTTGATTGTCCTATGCTTAGAGAGTTTATGATTATTGGTTCTAGTTTGATGTCTAAGAGTAATTCCACACCTATTTCTGATGGAAAAAACTCTCTTGGATTTTATTTTGATGTGGATTCAAATTCTGGTTATATAAACTCTGATTATGACATGGCTGTTGAGTATGATGATGGATTTGATGCATTGTTTTCTAATTTTGATGATTTTTATTCTAATACTGATGTTTATTGTACAGGTATGTCTGTTGCATCAATTTATCTGTCCATACATCACCCCCTACATTGGAACTCAAGCCATTGCCACAAAATCTTAAATATGCATACTTTCTAAGTGGTGATAGATTACATGTTATCATTGCTATCAATCTCTATTTTGAACAAGCAGAAAAACATTGAATCTTTTGAGAGAAAACATTAGGGAATTTACTTGGACATTGGCAGACATATCAGGTATTAGCCCCTCTATTTTCATGCATAGGATTATCTTGGAGGATGGGGCTAAACTGATTAGGTAGCCCCAAAGGAGACTTAATCCAACACTTTTGGAAGTTGTTAAGAAAGAAGTTGAAAAATTACTTGAGGCGGGTATCATTTACCCTATTTATGACTCACAATGGGTTAGCCCTGTTCGGGTTGTACAAAAGAAAACTGGTTTCACTGTTATAAAAAATAAAAATGATGAGTTAGTTCCTGTGAGAGTACAAAATAGTTGGTGAGTGTGTACTGATTATAGGAAACTAAATCAATCCACTCGTAAGGACCATTTCCCACTACCATTCATTGACCAGATGCTTGAGATACTTGCAGGTAGGACACATTATTGCTTCTTGGATGGTTTCTCTGGCTATTTTTAGGTTCCCATTGCAGTAGAGGACTAGGAGAAGATGACATTCACCTGCCCATTCGGTACCTTTTCTTACCGAAGGATTCCATTTGGACTTTGCAATGCCGCAGGTACCTTCTGGAGATGCATGGTGAGTATTTTCTCATATTTTATTGAGACCTACATGGAGGTATTTATGGATGATTTTACAGTATATGGATCATCATTTGATGATTGTCTCTCTAGTTTGGGTGATGTGTTGCATCATTGTATTGAGAAAAATCGGGAATTGAATTTTGAAAAATGGCATTTCATGGTTGAAAGGGGAATTGTCTTAGGTCATATAGTCTCACAACATGGAATTGAAGTTGATAAATATAAGGTAGAAATTATTTCATCCCTGCCATATCCTACATGTGTGTGTGATGTTCGATCATTCCTTGGACATGCTAGATTTTATCAACACTTCATCAGAGATTTTAGTAAGATCGATCTACCCATATCTCAATTGCTTCAAGAAGATATTGACTTAAATTTTGATGATTCATGCAGGGTGTCATTTGATGAGCTAAATAATTTTCTGACCATTCCACCAATCATACAGCCCCCATGGTGGGACCGTCCATTTGAGCTTATGTGTGATGCATCCAACTTCACGGTTGGAGCTGTCTTATCTCAGAGGGTGGAGGGACGTTCACATGTGATTTCATATGCATCGAGGATGTTGGATTCTGCCCAATCAAACTACAACACAATCGAAAAGGATTTTCTTTCTGTTATATTTTATTTAGATAAATTTCATTCATATTTATTGGGATCTAAAGTAGTTGTTTTTTTGGACCATGCAGCTTTGAGGTACCCATTGAAGAATCCAGATGAAAAGCCTAGGCTGATCTGATGGATGTTCCTTCTTCAAGAGTTTGACATTGAGATAAAGGAAAAGAAGGGGTCAGAGAATTTAGTGGCAGACCACATAAGTAGGCTTACTCACACACCAAAGGGTGACACCTTGGACCAGGTACCACTTCGGGTCACTTTCCCCAATGAACATCTCTATACCATATCAGGTACACATCCTTGGTATTCTGATTTAGTTAATTACATTGTTTCCTCTCAAATCACAGTAAATTTGAAGAACCATCATGTCTAAAATTTAAAAAGCGATTCTAGGTTTTATGTGTGGGATGATCCTTGCCTCTGGCGCATGTGTAGTGACCAATTCATTAGGAGGTGTGTTCTTGATCATGATGTTGAGTCTATTTTACATTTTTGTCATACACTTTCTTGTGGTGGAAACTTTGGACCCCAACATACAACCAGAAAATTCTTATACTCTGGATTATATTAGCCTAGATTATTACATGATTCCCAAGTGTTTTGTAAGTCATGCTCTCGTTTCCAACACACTGGAAACATTTCAAGGATACATGAGATTCCCCAACAACCCATTTTATTCTATGATATTTTTCATGTTTGTGGAATTGATTTTATGGGTCCTTTTCCTAATTCATTTGGTTTCTTGTATATCCTTGTTGTTGTCGATTATGTGAGTAAATGGGTGGAGGCCAAGGCCACCAAGACTGAAAATTCTCATGTTGTAGTGGATTTTGTCAAGGCTCGAATTTTCTGTAGGTTTGGAGTACCAAAGGCCATCATCAGTGACCAAGGGACACACTTCTGCAATCGGAATTTGGCTTCCCTCCTTCAGATGTATGGGGTGACACAAAAATGGCCAGGCTGAAGTTTCAAATCATGATTTGAAACAAATCTTAGAGAAAACTATGTACCCAAATATAAAGGATTGGAGAAAGCGCTTGGATGATGCATTGTGGGCTTATAGGATAGCATACAAGACCCCCATTGGTATGTCCCCATTTCGGATTGTTTTTGGGAAAGCATGTCATCTCCTAGTGGAAGTTGAGCATCGGGCATATTGGTCTATAAAGAAATACAACATGGCTTTGGCCCAAGATGAAATTCAAATGAAGTTTCAAATTCAAGAGCTTGAGGATATTTGACTGTCATCATATGAGAACTCAAGGCTCTACAAGGAAAGATTAAAAGCAGTTCATGATAAAATGATCCAGAAAAGGGAATTTCATTTTGGAGAGAAAGTCATTCTATGTAGTTCACGGCTGAAGCTGATGTCTAGTAAGTTGTGATCCAAATGGTTAGGTTCTTATATTGTGTCTAATATTTTTCCTTATGGTGCAGTAGAGATCACACAATAGGACACTGGAAGGAGCTTTACAAAAAATGGGAAATGTTTGAAGAGATGCATTAAGGGAATTCCTACTGATGTAGTGGATTTTATCACAATGCATGACCCCATCATCACTTGATCATATTAGGTTGTTCCTAACCCTTTCAATTCTTTATTCTTTGTCCTATTTAAAATTATACATTTCATGTGCATATATCTTCTCATGGGTTCAAATTGGGTAAAATGTAGTATTTTAAGTGTGGGGGAGGGAAACTTTTAATTTAATAATTTCAATTGTTTTCCTATTTAAAGAAAAATGTGTGTTTTTTAAATTTTGTGTGTTTATTTTTCAATTTTCTGTGTGTTTTTGAAAATTTTGAGGTGAAATGATTCTCATCACGATTTTGAAATGCTTATCAATGAGTGAAACAATTTATCCCATGAAACTAAACTTAAATGAATGTTGAAATGACTTTGTTTGAAGTTCAAATATTTAGTAATTTCGTGAAAAGTACACTAGATTTTGAATCCCATGCCATATCTCATTATCTTTATATTTGAAACCACTTTCTTGTGAGGCTTCTAAACCATTATTGTCATATTCTTTGCATTCAACTCACATCTTGAGAGAACCAAACCATGCTTTATTTAACCAGAATTTTATTTATTCCTGTCAAAACTTGAGGGTTTAAGGTACTTATGTTTTAATGATTTAGACATTTGTTTAGTATTAAAGCCCCTATTTCAAATAATTATTTTTTATAATTGCCTAACTTGAAAATTTAATCCTTTTAGCCCTTATAACTCATGCACAGCCTGTTAGGTTAGCCACATTACAAGCCAATTGTCACTATCCAACCAACTCTTGAAGTGAAATTTCATAATCTAGTTGAGCTTAATTGTGGGGGAGGTTGTCTTGTGTTGTGCTACCACATTTTGTGATACTTAGAGTGAAAAATTAATTTCTGAAGATATGTGTTTTCTTCTGAAGAAAAACATAATATTGAAAGACGTTCCTTTCTGGAGCTTTCATGATAAAAGAAGTTGTGCCTTTCTGGAGATTCTAATAGAGGGGTAAAGTTGTGCCTATTTGGATCTTTTAAGAAAATCATGTTTGAGAAGATTGACATTTTTACTACTGAAATGTTGAATGGTGTGCACATTCCTTTATTTTTCATGATGATTAACATGAATCAATGCTATGTCGATTGAGGACGTGACCATATTTAAGTGAAAATTATATTAATGCAATTTTAATTCAAAAGAGTCAAGCCCTCCTCATTCCGCCTCAGAATTATTCACATCTAAATCCTACCAACCAAAAGATACAGAACAACCCTGAAAAGTCCTCATGATAAACATATTTCCGTAACTCACATCGAGTGTCAATTTAGGAATTTATCAAGAATATGGTGACCCTTTTATGAGTTTGGATGAGAAATACATTGTTAAAAAAATTGACATTTGTGTGATGAGAGAAAATTCAAGTGAGGTAAGTGTTTTGTGCATGGGAGGATAAATAAAGTGGAAATATATTGAATAATATTAATGGAGAACATGAAATGATGGTTTTTTATGAGGTATGATATCCTTTGTTTCTTGGTTTGTAATTGTTGGATCTCAAGGATATGTGTTTTAAAATTTGTTTTGATTTGATATTGATGTTTACTTGATATGAGGTTTTTCCCATGAGTGTAAAAGGGTAAGTGTGGGGAGTTGATAAAACACTATTTTTTTGAATATTTTATTTATAATAAATGATATAATTTCCTTAAATTGTGATAAATATATTCTTTTATCAAATATTTGGGATCAGATCATTCATTTGAAAATTTGATGAAAATTCCAGTTTTTCCCTTTTAAAATGAACTGTAGTATTTCGCACTTAAGTATTTTAATATGACTTATTTGAATTTAATATTTTTCAATCGTGTTTATAACTTAATTTTCTAAAAGTTTTATTCAGGACACTAGAGCTAAAGAGTTCATTTGGATGGTGTAAACGGGCCATTAAGTCAATGGTGGGATGGACTCGGTAGAATGGACATGGGTTCTGTATTTGGGCCATAACTGCTTCATCCGTTCTTGGATCAAGCCCAAATTTTGAGAGGATCTCTATGAATCATTTTCTCACGAATAATACTCCCGTAAGGGTAGCTGATTCACGTGTGTTTTGGTAAAATGGTTGGTGCATGTTAGCATAAAATATTTGACCGAGATTCCCCATTCACACTAGAAACCACTTTGAACCTAACCTCCTCACCACTCAATAAATTGGTGTTTTTCTCATTTAGAGGGGTTGGGAATTGAATTACGAAGTTGAGGGAATAGGATAAGTGGATCCACTTTAATTATAAAACCATTTCAATAAGGGTATCTCTTGAAGCAAGGATCCCTTCGACGAAGCCTTCTTCTTCTCCTTCGTGTTGTAATGCTTTTGTTTGTGTAATAAATTTCATTGTTATTCTTTATTTCTCCTATTTTCTTCTGTTTTATTCAAATTTATTCTTCTATTAATCCTCTGATATGGGCTGTAATTATGGATTAGAAGCATTATTGGTTTATACCCATTATAAATCATTGCAAATGCAATTCGTTTCTAAGATGATTACGCCACCCATGGAAGAGTAGTATTTTAGTAATTGATCTATCTCTTACCTTATTCATTCATTTATTTTGAATCAATGATATAATGTAATTAAAATATTATGATCTATTAAATGAGTGTTTATGTTAAACAAAACTATGAAATAAATTGAATAGTTAACACAAAACATGTGAGGTCCGGAATTGTGTGAACTGTGAGAGCGCAACCTTAACCGGTAATTCGAAACCACATGGGATTAATTGGTAGAGTTCAAACATAACCCTAAACTCAGTTAGTACTCATTTCTATAATTTATATGTGCCTTAATTTACCACTGACCATAATCTATCCTTATAACATCAATCAAATCGGGGTGCTGCGATTACATGTTCTGAAGATAACCTAGGGATTAATTCACTTCATCTTTGTGGTAAGGTTAATTCTAATAGGTTTTGGGGGTTAACAAGTTAAGGGATCATAATTAAGTCGATATTGATTTAAATGATAATTATTAATAAGTAAATGAAGAGTTATATTTATATTGATTACTCCTTCTATAATATTTTCTAAAAAAACATCTTCTTGTTGTGTCTTTTTAATCAAACTTACATTTCTAAATTAAAAACAAAAGAAAAATGAAATATTCTTCCATCAAACTTCTTCTAGATTTATAAACTACAAACAAACCCCATTCTTTCAAGTAGTGTTTTAATTCTATTCTATTTTATTTTTATAATAACTTTAAGAAGTTGTTTTAATTTACTTCCTCATTTGAGAAACGACCTTGGTCAGTCACTCTGTTGCACCTAAGTACCCCAAAAACCACTAATCATTTGAGGACACCCATGACAGCGCTCTTTCACACCTCTATAATGTGACTAAGGAAGTTGATAAGTGAAATGGGTAGGCGACTGGTGAACTTGAAGGCTCAAATTAGTGTGAAGTAGTGAAGGATGATGTGTCCTTTTATAATTGAGGTGAGGGGCACTTTTTGAATCTCCAAACATATTAAAATATAATGACATGTATCTCAATAAAAATAACATAAAATTTTAATTTATTATAATATAAAAATAGATAAGTTAAAATATCATCAACCAATTAATTTTAGACAAGTTTTTCTATCAATTTAAGCATTATTATTTCAACTAACATTTAGTTGTTCTCTATTAATTTTTACTAAGGTAACAAATTATTCAATATTAAAATAATGTTATTTTTACTTAATGGATTTGAATTAGACTATAAATGAATACTTCAGAAAATTTTATACCATATAATAATTATTTTATATCTTTAGAAATAGTTTTTGTGATTTTTGAATAATTTAATAATTCATAATTTTGATAAACAATCAATTGTTTCAATTTTGACACTATTCAATTTATTGATTTTAAAAAATATCAAGATAAGATGTTATCATAAAAAATATTTTATTATATCAATAAGGGGTCATGTTCATATTAAAAATTCCTTGGATATATTAATTATATCAAATTATATTTAATTTAATATTTTTGATAACATTAATTTGGTATTTTCATTAGTAAAATAATTACTACATCTCTATTGTATAATTATATAATATATTTATTTATTGATTAAAATTAAAAATTAAATATTATAATGAAGATAATTATTCTAGATTTCAGATGAATATTTTTAGTCGAATATATCTTTTAGAAAATCTGAAATTAATAAATGTTATATTTATTAGAACATGAATGTGACAACATTAATATCACTTTAAATAAAATATGATAAGTGTCATAATCCTTTCTGTATTGCTCAAAATGGTCAATAAATCAACTCTTGTATGCTTATGGTTGATATATACTCATCCAATAATATTTGGTCTAGTTTTATTGTTTTTAATGATTATTATCATCTTAATAAACAATATTTTATTGATTTCGAATGAGTTAAATAATTTCTACATCATTAATGTATAATCCATTAAGGTAAATTTTTATTTCCTAAAAATTATAAATAAATTTCCATGATAAATAAAAATATATTATCTTTAAAATTTGTATTTATAGTTTAATTTATCTTCAATATAACATTATGTTATAAATTATATAGTTTTAAAAATTTGACTAAGTCATATTTATCTTTTCATTAAATAAAATAAATTAAAAATCTTAATCTCACCAAAGTGGCTTCCAAAGGATACAATTTCAACCCAAGGATGATTTAGGTCGAAAAAACTCATAAAATTATATGAGGACATGTTTTATGGTGATTTTATAATATTATTTTTACCCTTAATTACCTGATATACTTTTTTACCGTATTAATACAAATTATTGAAATTACTATTCATAATGCCCAAAAATAAAATAAAGTTATTTAGATATTTTCAACATACCAATTCCAAATATGGAATCTATTTTTAAAAATTAAAAACATATAATTTTTATTAATTAATTTACTATTAATTTGATCGTCTTAAAAATGGTTTTTGAAAAGATAAAACATTACAAAAGATTTAAATGGTTTTACATCAAAATTCATGGAAACATTAATTCCAATTACCAACATTATGTTAGATAATAAAAATATATTCTATTTGTACTTAAAATCCATTCAATAAAATAATTTATCGAATTAAATTAATTTGATGAAAAAATTTGTTTTCAGTTAAAATTTAATATATTTTTCCTATTCATAAAAAATTAAAACTTATCAAAAATATCAAAAACTCATCCAAAGTAAATTTTTATATCCCACTTCCAAAGAATAAATTTATTTTTTCAAATAGAATACATAAAAGATTCAAAAATAAATTTAAAATTTGTGGGCCATCAAAACATGGAAAAAATTCATTTTCTAAAAAATACTTCATTTATAAGAAAAAATAAATTTGTTCTTATATAATGTATAGAAAACATATAATATTATTTTCAAACATTAGATTTAATATATTACATATATATTACATTAATAAAATCCATCAAGAGTGATTTCATTATTTTATAAACTCACTTATTTTTATTTAAATTTCTCTTTATAAGAAAAGAAATTGTGTTCATACCCGCCATTATAATGACTATGTTATATGGTAACATAATAATATTTATCTATTCACATAAACTCAATCATCTGTGAAATAATTTCTATCAAAATCACTTGAAATTTTGTGTAGCACAAGCCAAGTATAGTTTTGTATATACCATAAGCTAAGATAGTGTTGCGTATAGCACAAGTTTACCTTGGTGTAGCATACAACAAAAGACATCAATGAAATATAAAAGAAATATATTGCATAAAAATCTCAAGGTGTTACATGATATTTCTTAATATATATAAATAATTCCATTTTGAAAAACTATCATATATTCCGACATTGAGAACAGTGTCTCATTCCCTTAATCAAATTCATATACATAAAGTATAATGGATCCTCAATGTATTATGAAATATTTATGAAATTATTACAACCATACTTTAATAATTATTAATCTTCAAATTTTTAGGCATTAAATGAAATTTTCTAATAATTCAAATGGTTTAAAATGATTCAGTATAAGAAACCTCAATAGTCTTATAGAGTTCTCATAATCATATGCTCAGAACAGGTAATTTATTCATGTTTATTTTAAATTATAAAAATAGGGTGAAATATTATAGAAGTTCCATTGTGTTTTTTACTAAATTGAATTCCTATGATATAATATTTTACATTTTTCTCCTTCAAACATTGTCTTCTAGATTCTCCTCAAATGATTCTAGATTAGCCCAGAATGTTCTCAAAATTATGTTCAACTATTCCAATCTAATCACAATATCATAAAATGGGGTTACTTTACCTGATACAGTAATTAATATGTTTAGGGATCCATGTATAGACTCTTCATCTTCCATCTATAATTTTCATCATTAATATAGTGATTTAATTTCCACCATTTTTTAAAAACGTATCTTCTATATGTAGTTGTAGTAGACTCTATTTTTATCCAACCTTAGTACATGTCTCTAACAGCAATAATATATTATAAATTTATCACATATAGTAATTTTATAGTTATTTTTTCCACTATAATGTATAAGTTACATCACCTCATTTTCCATCATTTCAAGGCATCCTTAAATTCTCCCTCAATGGTTTTTTATGGTAGAAAATTACCCATTATACATTGACTTAACACAAAGAATATTAAAAATAAATATAAATTTATCTCCCCAAATATCCTTTCTAAATTCAATACCCCATTTATATTGGTTTTCAATACCCAATTTTCATCAGATATCAATGTAATCTTCTTCCACTTGTTAGAAAAATGTAAAAGTATATAATTTTGTGGATTTAAATCCAATATTTATGTTTTTTAGAAACATAAATTAGTTTCTTCTTCCTATTTAATTCAGAATTATAGCCTACATTAAATTATTTAGAGAAGTATGATAGCACATGTGTCTCTTCAATGATCCATAATTGATTCTGCACTCACATAAGGGGTTTTGTAACAGATTCATTAAGATAAAAAATTTAACATGAAAACCCATCAAAAATTTGTAGAGTATGATCGTTTTACTCCCCCATTTAATTTTTTTCCCATCAATAACTACTCCTCATTAATAAAAACATAAAAATAAACAATACATAAGGAAGAATGTGTGATTTTCATTCCATATTCCAATATTATTTTGAAAAAATATATATTTTGACTTTAAGATTTAATAAAATTTTGACACCTTCACTTCAGGTTTTCTCCCCCTAAAATTATAAACTCAATTAATATTCACAATAATAGTTAAAAACATATCGTATGTTCACTTACTATTATTATAAATAAAGATACTACACTAACCAACTCCCCATTAATTAAACTCCAACAATTCCCTATATATATATAAGATATAAAATAAATAATAAAAGAACAAGGAGTTTTCCTTTTTCATTATAGGAAGTAATATTTTTTTGAACTATCTCTCAATCCAGATATTTAATTATTTCTAGCATTTAAAATGGGAGATCATTCTATTCCATATTCATTTTTTTTAGTTTTTAACATCCTGTCATATAATTCAACTTATCAATTATCTCTATGTGGGGAATGGTATTTATAACATTATCACTCAGGGAAAATTTATTTTGTAAGGTTTTCATCATATTTATCATCAATTCTTCTTGAGATGGTAGTATAGTCATGTAATATTTCATAATATGTATAACTTTTTTACATGTTCCAAAAATATTATATTAAATCTTTGAATCATTAATTTTTTCAACCACTCATAAAATTTGTGCTCTCCTTCATGTGAAACAACTTTATTTCCTTTGGCCTCTACAAATTATTGGTATTTATCCATATTTCTATCCATATCCATTATTATAATCCAAATAGTTTGGCACTATTTCTGGAAATAATCACATTTCTTAGAGTTTGGACATGGCTTCTTTATAAATTTTGTCTTAAATTTCATTATAAACACCTTTATAACATTTTCTATGATGTCTTTAATCAATATAACATATTATTTATCTATTGAACCAATTACCTTTTAAGGTCCAAATTGCAACCTTTAAATTTAATCATCATGTAATGTTTACGATGGACAATTTTTTAGACCATTCTCCCACAATAAAATCATCTCTATTTTAGATTGAAAACCTCTATTTAATTCCTTTTATATTTCTTGAGAGATCCTTGGATGGATTTCATATTTGTTTGAAATCCTTTCTCTTCTCTCAATGTATATTCATCTTTATTTTATAACTTTTTATATCTTTATTATGGAATTAGTTTTTTCATCGGCCTATAAATTGTGCATAGTTATTACATAACATAACTTATCATACTTTTGTCCATTATTATTGTAGTAATCAAAAAATATATTTCAAAGATTCAAATTTATTCTTGGATTAGAGTATTTTCCTTTTATATAATATTTGATACTTATCAAAAAATATTCTTCTTCTCTCAACCCTATTCTAATATAATAAATACCTCGAATATTTTTTAATCATTGAGAAATTATGATAATAGTTAATTACCCTATATCAAAACCTCCTACATAACTAGTTATAGCCAATAAATCTCCTTCTCGTTATTATGGATGCGGTCTTACTAGATTGAATTTATTGTTATTTTTTGTGTACATAACACGATTTTGGGATCTTATTAGAAGGATTACCTTCATGGATATGATAAAATCATCCTTTTATGTGTTTTATATATCTAAAAGTATCTAGAGTTATATTTTAAACCTATACTATAAAATAAATTTTTGTTACTACAAATAGATTCATCTACCCTTCCATTTTTAAAGTTTCAGGATATCATTTTATGTAAATCAAGGGATGATCCCAAGATCTTTTATCCATTATTATGAGTACTTTTAGAGCTATGAAACTCATTAAAAAATTATGTGGAAACATATATATTTTCAATAATATTATAAGTTCTATATTTTAGGATTTATGATCCTTCAATTTCACCTCAAATTTGAGGGAATTAATGTTGAGAGGGGTATTCTCATCCTTATAAGATCTCAAATTTTCTTCCTAATACTTATTTAACAACTTTATTTGACCTCCTTGAATTTTTATTGATTTATTTAATGAGTTATATAGAGATTTTATTATTATTTATTTAACCAATTTATGAGTATCTTTAACATTGATGATGGTATGGTAAAAATTTTGAAGTGTATAGATAACTTTAAAATAATATAATTTTATATTCCAAATTCTCACTAAAATTCCTTTATAAATATTCTCTAACAAATAAAAATATTTTAGTACAAAGTGAAATTAATTATTTATTTTCTTCAACATGTTTTGTGAGAGAAATTTAATTTTAAAACATCTTACTCATTATATTTTCAATTTTTTCAACTTCATCTAACAGTAATATATTTTTATCAAGCAGTTCCTTAATAACAGAAAATATATAGGTGACCACATATTTAGGAAAATTAATTAAATGACCTTTAACTTATAATTATAGGTATTCAATTTTATTTTTAGACTCCTATTTATCATACTCTCCATAGGTTGAACATTCTCCATTAAATGGATCATTCTTAATAGATTTGGTAGACGAATGATGATTGCATTGAGAAACATGAAGTAGTAATAGTTCATGATTATCAATTTATATCTTTCTCAATTTCTTTACCACCATATTCTACTTATTCTATAGATTTTTGGTAGAGAACATTACTTCATCTTCAATGGGAATAGTTACTAAGTTCTCCATTTGAGACATCTCAATATCTTCTAAAAATAAACACTTCATATATAGGTATTAAAAATAACTGGTAAAAATTGTATCTAATTAGATAATACCTAGTTTTCTATGATACTAGATTAAATTCATAGGTTATTGTGGTCACTAAGATATGGATTAGTTGAATTTTTTATCCCTTTATTTTTTTTCATCAATTAAAATAATATATTTGATTATTTTAAATCTCAATCCTCTAATTTTTTTCACTCAACCTCTTTTGGATAATATAATATGTAAAGTCACTACACAAGGTGATTTAAAAGGTTATTTCTTAAAATCATAATACATTAAATGATTATTTAGACACCCTAATGATAGATTCTCCACTATTAATATATTTGGTAACGTGGAATAGTCTCCCACCATGCTATCATGACATCTCATCATGTGGACTAGAATCCTACTAAATGTTCTTTATACAGAATTTCATAGCTACCAACTTCCCACTGGTTCTTCATTGTCTCACACAACTCAGTACTCACAACTGGTTTTGATTTCCTAAAGTATTCTTTGAATACCTATTTTTATAGAACAATCAAGTACCTATTTAACAACCCCCTCTTCTTATTATGGAACACATTAGCCTTTAAATTCCATTAAATCTACTTCAACGGTTCTCCATTGAACTATTTCTATGATACAACTGTATTATAGGCTTCCTTATTCTCTTTCCTTAATGTATAGGATTTCCCTAGATATTATTAGGTTCTCCTTCCTTCGATACCTTGAGGATATTTAGTTGTACTATCATTAAGATATCCTTCTTATTCATTGACTATTAGTGTTATTATCTATAATAGTAGTTTTTAAGCCTCTCATTATTCTATTATTTAAAGTTTATGTATTATTGAATACATTATTTACTTAATTAAATTATGAAAACTCTTCAATATTCAAAAACATGAAAAATTAATAAACATTCTAGATAATATTCGTAGTTTATATTCCTTATCAAAATCTTAGTCAAAATACACATTTAAATGAAATAATAATTGGTATAGTTTTTCTCTTTTAAAATGAATCAAAATCTATAGTATAAAATCTTATTTAAATAAATCCATGTATGAATGGAAATAAAAAGATATGACATGGAATATTCCATTGATACATGGAAGAAACTATCCTTAAGATAAGCTTATAATTGATCCTTTGTCTCAGTATGAATCAAAAAATTTTCAAGTGATTGTTATATTTATTTTCCTTAAATATCAACATAATCATCAACTATTTTTATCTCAATTATTCAAAATAAATTATTCTAAAATACTAAAATATTTTATCAATCAACATATATTTTCATAGTACCACATAAATTATATGATTCCCCTCAAATTCCATTCCTTCTTCAATGTTTATAAACTATAGATGATATTTTATAGGGGTATTGAAGTCTTTGATTTTAGAAAATTGTAAATTATTATGAAGAAAAAAAGTCTCACATTCACTCTCAAAGTCATACATGGAAATTCTAAATCATCTTTAATTTCAGACAAATTCTCTATGAAATTTTTATAGTACTATAAATGTCATACCTTTTCTAATTTTTAGGAATTGGATGATAATTATAAAGACTTTAAAAAGATAATGAGGATACAAAAATGGAAATCTCAAAAGTATTTTGATGTTCTTCGAGTTATATACAATGAACATCAATGTCATATCCATTCGTTATAAAGTAATACACCATAGCAGCAAAGTCTTATGATGGACTCAAGGTCTTATGAATATAACTAAAGTATAATTAAATTATCATTTTATATTTTTCTATTTAAAGACAGAATTCCATATTCTCTTCAAATGATACAATCTAAACTCACAATATTCTAAGAGCCTTTTACAATACACAATATTAACTCCCGATGTCATCCAAAGGTTTTATTTTCCAAATAAATTAATATAAAAGTTTAGGGATCCAGGTATCAACTCTTTAGCCTCCAGCAATAGATTTATTCATAAATATTGTGCTTCAATCTCCCCCACTAGGTAGAAACATAACATTTATATGTAACTATAGCATGAAGAAGTTTTATACATCCTTAATACTTAACATTACCTTGAATAAAAAATTAAACAATCATCACATATAAAACTACTAAACTAAATATATTTCCTTCAATATAGTATCAACTTCACATACTTTACCACCATTTTAATGTAGCCTTAAATTCCCACCCCAACAATTCTTTAACAGAAGCAACTCACTTATTTTACATTGACATAAAAAAATATTAATAAAAAATACATCTTTATAATCAAAAATTCATTTAGTAACATAAAAAATCATCACTAATCATAGCTTAAACTATACTTTTTCGCCATGATTTTGGTTCTTTAGGACACAACAACTCCAAAAATCATTACACTCCATGAAAGAAATATACCAAGATTCTATGAGTCTTCTAGAAATTTCAACCTTTCTTTTTTGTTAAACATAACTAAAAAATATATAGAATTATTTTTTCTAATTATTATCCAATGTTAAAATTCTACAAAATAATTAACTATATATAATAAATAAATATTCTACATAATATATTTTTATATATTAATTATTCTAAATTTTCTAGTTTATGTGATCTTATAAATAAAGGTAAGCAAGAATAGAAAAAAAAAATTATGGAATATTCATGGTATTTTGAATGATTTTTTACATTATTGAGTAGTGATAAGACAAATGAAAAACTAAGGGGTAAATCCCTATGTTTTTTTAACCTAAGTTGTAACATCCTCTACTCTCATAATAACCTCTATTATTTCTTCAACCTTAAACTCTTCACTTTAACTAAACCCTCATGTAAACTCATCTTATTACAATTTTACTTTTATATGGGAAAGGGAAACTATGGGAAATTGGTTACATAAAAAATCATGGAAATGTATGTCCATTCATAATATTTAAAAGTGGTTTCCATCACATATCATA
The DNA here is from genome assembly GCA_963277665.1 of Viscum album. Taxonomy (NCBI): domain Eukaryota; kingdom Viridiplantae; phylum Streptophyta; class Magnoliopsida; order Santalales; family Viscaceae; genus Viscum; species Viscum album. Next base: position 50,121,221 of record OY728148.1, read on the forward strand.
ATTATTAAATTTAATAATAATTAAAATTGGCCCTATAATTAGGAAGGTTCAGGTACCATAAGGACTCAGTCCAAAAAATTAATTAAATACATAATGTAACAATAAATACAGTGAGGGTATAAATAAAAAATTATGGAGTTAACCATAGGAATAAAATATATCATGTCACGACCCGTCCCAGTGGGGCCCGAGCCGCAACTCCCCAAGCCCACCTCCAATAGGCCAGGGGCTGGTGACTAACACCGAGTAGGCATGCTACTAACATGGGAGGAATTTCCTATAAACTTGTACACACGCACACACATCTCTAAGCCCAAAAATATGAAAAGTAAAATCTACTAAAAATAGAAATGCATGCATACACTAAAAATCTCAACCAACAGAGCATGACAGGAAAGTAATGTACAGAAAGTGTAAAACCATAGGCCAAAAGTACAAGCCCACCAAAAGAAAGTATGTAACAAAGTCCAACCTATAAGGAAAGGTACTGGGACTGTAATCAGTAGTCGTAGGAACACACCTCGGCCTATCTAATCTCACTGAGCACCATCTAGTCCTGGTCCACCTAGAATAATGTCAAATGCTCGCTCATCTGCACAAGACACGACACGTGCGGACAAAGCCCGTGCAGGGGTGAGTATAACAATACCTAGTACGACACCCCGAAACCACAAAGGAAATACAAAAAGTGAAAATACCACAAAGGAAAGATACAATAATCTCCACAAAGTATATGTCTACAAAAAATATAACAAGAATATCAAGATATACTCATACACGATCGACTATCGCGAAACCGCCACTAGGATCCAACTCGAAGAATCCACTAAGCACGTAACAAGGAGAACACACTCCTAGGTCCGAAGAGAGAGATACAAAGTACTAATTCTGGGAGAACACACTCCACAAGCACTTGAGAACATGACGCTTAGATGAGGATCACAACCAATCTCCATGGGGTGATTCCAACAACTCAGTCTGAGCAAATCCGCTAAGCAGAGGATCGGCGCCCGGGTAAAGTTGGTCACGTCGATACCAAGAACTCTACCTAGGGTTTCAGGAATGAATAAGGGATCCGGCTCTAAGTCTCATAGAGGGGATTTCAACGACTCTATTCAAGAAGTCCTACTGAAGGGATCATACTCCTATATGTAGGAAATGATACCGGAAACCTTCAGAAGAAATACTAAGGGGACGAACCCTAAGGAAACTAGCCCAAGTCATAGGAGGCAACTGGCTCAAGCCTTGAAGAATTGGTTACATGTCGTGTAGTATGGTTACACGCCATGTTCCTTGACCTTGGGTACTTCCCATGTAAACAGCCCGTGTCATCCGTTCAAGCTGTGTAAAACTCAACTACATGGCGTGTAGAAAAGTACACGCCGTGTTCCTGACTCCGAGTACTTCCCGTGTAAACGGCCCGTGTCATTTGTCTTGTCAGATATAATGTAACTAAATGGAATGTTGAATAATCACACACCAAGTCCGAGCACCTGGGGCTCACCCTGTGTACGCTGGACATGTGCCCGTACATGGTCTATGTTCGTTTTCGTGTCGCCATCTCATGTACTAGTACACAGGGTATCCCGTGTATCTGGTCGGGTCTGGCCGGGGAGGGGTATACATGCCGTGTTCCTTGGCTATATACCCAACTCATGTCTGTGTACTCCCGGAGTACACGCCAGGTAAATCCACTAATGAACACACGCCATGTATCCCATACTACATATTGTGTAGTCTGGATTTTTCTAGAAAAAACATCTTCTTCCTCGCGCTTTGGCTGATCTTCCAGATCCGTGATCTCTCATCTGTTAATCCCGATACTCCAAGGGTTGGTTCGTTTCATCATACGAACACTACAACGGGTGTTTTCGTTCCTTAAAACGGACCATAAACCTCAAATGATCCATCCAAAGAAAAATTCCCGAAAACTCATAACTCTTGATCCACTCTGAATCGTCGGCCAAAACCACTGTCGCACCTCTGTGACAATGCTCCAAGGTTGGATCTACAATCTCATATTGTTGCGTCGCAGAACGGATGTGAAATGATCCGTTGCTCATCTCCCCATGAAGAATGCGAAGAACGTGAAGGAGAGAATGGGGAGAAATCCATTGAAACAAAATTTGAGGAATGAACCTCTACTATCATTCATCATGGTGTTGATCTATTCCTGTTAATAGGATTAAATGGAGCAGAAAAAAGATCAACAACAAAAGATCAACATGGATTCAATCTCCCAGAATCCCTACAAAAGCCCAACTTGCAAGAACGATCGATCCGCAGACTAATATCTTCATGGATTAGCCCGCGTTCATCGTAGAAATCATGAATGGGGAAGAAATTACAAATTAAACATCCTACCTAGGTTCCGCATCATTCGTTGGTGAAGATCTGGCTTCTGCGTTGTCATCGCCACGTTGGGAGGTTTTCTCTAGAGCCTCCAGAGCCGCCAAGGGTTTCAAGGTTATGAGGTTTGTAACCCTAGACCCATGCGCTATCCTTTATTTAAAAAGGATAAAGATATCCGCTACAACAAATTTAATAAAATATTTTAAAATAAATATTTTATTAGGGTTACGTCTAAAACCTAGTTTTCGCCACCGGCTTGCGCCAGTCGATGTTAGGTCTCTTCTAGGGTAAACTCGCTTCTCTGAACGCAATGGTGCCATCGGATTTTTGATCCGAGCACCCGTTCAGGAGTCATTCCACTTTTTCAGGGAAACCACACGCGTGCGTAATTTAATTATTAAATTAAATTCAAACATTTCTTCCGGGCTCATCAGGCCTCGGAACCGCATGCTGTCTCAGAGCCTGGTCTCGAAATAATTCCCTTTATTTTTAAGAATAATGTATGGAAAATCTGTGACCTTACATCACACCCACCTTAGGGCTTTTACGTCCCTGAAAATGAAAAACAAAGGCTACTCAAAAAGATGTGGGTACTGCACACGAATATGAGCCTCCCACTCCCACGTGATCTCCTGGAGATTCTTGTGCTGCCACCGGACACGCACCAAGGGAATAGCTCTCCCCCGAAGGATCTCCTCCTACCCATACTCGATCTCCATTGGGTATTGAGCAAAGGTTGCTCCATCATCGATGTCCATATCACCCCAGTCGATGACGTGCGATGGATCATGCACGTACCTCCGTAGTTGCGACACATGGAAGACGTTGTGTACTCGGTCCATCTAAGGAGGTAGAGCCAAGAAATATGCCACCTCGCCAACTCTACTCAGAATCTGTAAAGGGTCAATGAACCTTGGAGATAGCTTGCTGCCTCGGCCAAACCTCCACAATCCTTGTTGAGGTGAGACCCGAAGGAACACATAGTATCCCTCCTTGAACTCCAAGGGCCTCTACCTCCTGTCAGTATAAGAATTTTTCTGACTCTGTGCAGTCTTCATCCACTCCTAGATGACCTACACCTTCACTGTAGTATCTCTCATCATCTTTAGGCCCATGATCGTTGACTCTCCTGAGTCAGTCCAACAAAGTGGTGACCTGCAAGGTCTCCCGTACAAAGCCTCGAATGGTGTCATACCAAACGTGGAATGATAACTGTTGTTATAAGAAAATTCCACCAGTGGTAGGTGATCCTCCCAGCTACGACTGAAGTCAAGTATGCAAGCTCGTAGCATATCCTCCAGAACCTGGATGGTCCACTCCGTCTGACCATCAGTCTGAGGATGAAATGCTGTTCTCAAGCGTAACTAAGTCCCAAAAGCTTCCTGTAATCCCTTCCACAACTGGGATGTCAAATTAGCATCATGATCTGAGATGATAATTGATGGAACTCCATGAAGTAGAACTATCTCCTGTACGTAGAGGTGTCTCAATCTCTCTACTGAACTCTTCTCCCGTATGGCTAGGAAGTGGGATGACTTGGTGAGTCGATCAATGATCACCCAGATAGCATCGTGTCCCCTAGACGTACGTGGTAAACCTGACACGAAGTCCATGGATATCTGATCCCACTTACACTCTGGAACCTCAAGGGACTGAGTCAAACCTGTTGGTACCTAGTTCTCATCCTTTACTTGCTGACAAGTAAGACACCGAGAAACAAACTCTGCCACACTCTTCTTCATTCCTAGCCACCAAAACTAATGTTGGAGGTCCTAATACATCTTTGCCACTAATGGATCCACCACCAAAGGGGATGTATGGAACTCCCTTAGAACCTCCTCCCGCAATGTCACTGGTACTACTGTACGACCTCTGAAAAAACAACGTGCTCCCCACCTTCTGAATATCAATCAGCCACAACACTTGTTGATATCTGAGCACGTAGAGTCTCACGGCTAGCATCCTCGCGTTGTGATTCCCTGACTCATTGTAAGAGTGGAGGGGTAAAAACCATCGATTGAAGGTAGGCTCCCTTATCTACATCCATGAAGGATAATTTTAAGGAGGAACAATGCCTCATCACCTCATCCAGCAACTGCAAACTGGATTTCCTGCTGAGAGCATCTTCCACTACATTCCCTTTCCCAGGAGTATAAATGATCTCAAAGTCATAATCCTGGAGGAACGAAATCCATCATCTTTGTCTCAAATTTATATCCATATGAGAAAAGATATATCTGAGACTCTTGTGATTAGAGTATATGGTAAACCGCTTGCCCATCAGGTAATGTCGCCACATCTTCAATGCGAAGACTACCGCTGCCAACTCAAGATCATGGGTCACATAGTTCTGGTTTTGGGACATCAACTGGCATGAACCATAGGCAATCACTGCTTTCCTTTGCATCAGGACACAACCAAGCCTAGTTCCTGATGTGTCACAGAACACTACGTACTCGACACCCTCCTCTGGTAATCTTAAGATCGCGGCGTTCGACAGACTCTATCTCAACTGCTGGAAAGCCTGCTGGAATCTATCGGTCCACACGAAAGGTTGTCCCTTTTGGGTCAAGGATTTCATGGGTTCTGAAATCCTAGATAAATATAGAATGAATCTTTGATAGTAGCCTGCCAACCCAAGGAAACTCTGCACCTCAGTCACGCTTCGGGGTGGCTTCCATGCTAGAACTCCCTCCACCTTGGCTGGGTCCACTGCTACACCATCTGCTGAGATAACATGTCCCAAAAAGTGGACCTCCTATATCCATAACTGACACTTCAAGAGTTTCCCACACAACTGGTGCTCTCGGAGTGTGTCCAGAACCATCCTTAGGTGTCTCGCGTGCTCCTCCTTAGATACAGAGTACACAAGGATATCATCGATAAAGACTACTACGAACTGATCTAGATAGGGCTGAAAGATCCGGTTCATGAGTCCCATGAACACTACTGGGGTGTTTGTCATGCCGAAGGGCATCACCAAGTACTCATAGTGACCATAGTGACATCTGAAAGTCGTCTTAGGTACATCCTCAACCCGTACTCGCAACTGGAGATTTCCTGATCATATATCAACCTTCGAGAACCATCATTCCCCTATAAAATGTTCGAAGAGGTCATAGATCCTTGGTAGTTGATACCGGTTCTTCAAGGTCACCTGATTCAAGAACTAGTAATACAAACATAGTCTCAAGCTCCTGACTGCCTTTTTGGAAAACAGCACTAGGGCTGCCCAGCTTGAAACACTGGGTCTCACAAAGCCCTTCTTCTGTAATTCTTCCAACTGCACCCTCATCTCATGAAGCTCTGCAGGAGCCATCTGATATGCTGATTCTGATATCGGTGTTGTACTAGGTTACAACTCAATATAGAAATCTATCACCTGATGGGGAGGTAGTCCAGGGACATCCTCTGAAAATATGTCCTCGTACTCAGCCATTACTGCTGGAAACTGGAAACTTGTAACATCTTCTGCGCCAAGGGATAAGCTAGACAACTAATAGGATATCGGTTGCACCCTCCTGCACACGAGTCTATCCTGTGTTGTCTGTGTCTCTCTTTCACCAAAAAAATATAACCTCATTCCATCACTGCGAACACACCACACCCTTCGCCTAAAACAGTCGATCTAGGCATGAACTATGGATAGCCAATCCATAACAATAATGACATCGTAAGGCCTCGACGCTACCACTAGGAGGTTCCAACTGAAACTCTCGCCTCCAAGGGTCAGGTCACATTGTCTACAGAGGTGTGTGATCTATTAATCTTCTACAGTCGGTGTTTCTAAGCGTAAGGGTCGAGTCAACGGCTCAACTAGAATCTCAAGGTCTCAAACAAGATAAGCAGCCAAAAATGAATGACTAGAACCTGTGTCTATCAGTACGGCAACCAAAGTAGAAAAGACACAGATTGTACCTCTAATCATTCTGGGAGTACCTGGGTCATATGCCTCTGCCGCCTGCAGTTGTTTCTGCCTTTTTCCACCAGCTCCCTGAGCCTGGGGTGGACCTCATGGGGGTGGTGATGGTAAAGAATCAAAATGCCGACCACCTCCAGCCACTCTCCCAGCTCCTCTATCACGTCTGCCACCCCGCAGATATATCTTCTCCATACGTTGCCTCTATCTCAGTGGTCCATCCACTGCTCCTATGTTAGGAGTACGGTGGGTCGGAAAATCTCGAGCGATATGTCCCCTGCCATCACATGAGTAGCATCGCCTCTCTCGAGGCTGGCTGGATGCGCCCTGAGAATCCTATATGGCAGATCCCCTATCCTAGGATATCCTCTGAAAGTTTCTCCCATGACTGGGTCCTTGACGTCGGCTCCCTACTGCCAAGGTCTCTGCTCTAGCTCGCTCGCTACTGACAACTGTCGGCTATCTCTACTCTGCCAACAAGCTCTCGACCACCAAAGCCCGCTTGAGCACCAAAGCATAAGTGGGAATGCTCATAGGGATAATGCTAGCTCGGATATCTCTACGCAATCCCCGCTCGAAAGTCTGAGCTCTGAAGTACTGATCTCTGACCATATCCATCGAGTACCGCGAGAGGTCGGTAAACCTCGATAAATAGTTATCCAACATCATGGTTCCCTGCTAGATCTTAAGAAGCTCCTATATACGTACAGCTCTCAGGGTAACTGGTGAAAACTCCAATCTGAAGAGATGATCAATCTTTGACCATGCTAGAGTCACCTCGTCATGAGTCTGGATAACCAAACTCTAGCATCGCCCTGCCGAGCCCTGCAGAAGGATAGCTGCTAGGATCACCATCTGGTCTGCTGTTGTCCTAACTAAATGGAAGACTCTGGTCACAGCCTCAAGTCAGTCCTCTACTTCCTGAGGGTCATGCTCTCCTAGAAACCTGAGGGGTCTCTGTCTCTGAAACTCGTGGAGTGAGCTCAGCCTGTGCTCCTCCTCCACTGGTACAGAAGACACTAAACACTGCTCCACGGGTGGCGGGATGACTGGCACACCACCTGATTGTAAAACTGGTGGATCTGGTCCCGGAATCGAAGCTTCATCACTGTGGGGGTCATCCTCGTGATTGAGCTGCTAGATCCTAGAGGGTGCGCATCGTGGAGGCATCCTATAATAAAACAAGATGTATCCTACTCTGTGAGTATATCTAGAGAGATGACTCAAGAAGGAAATGGAAACCACAACGCATTCCTAAATGATGCATGTACCATTATTTTCCCCTACAACTAGTGTTCTCATGTTCCGAGTCGAAAAGAATGTTATCAGAGTCCTGGTGTATGGATACATCGGTCGCCCGCACCAACACTGAGGTCCCTAGCCTAAAATCCAAACTCAAAACACTTAACATTGTAACCACAAACAAACTCACAGACTCTCGGTCCTAAGGTATAACTGACCACCTCTGATACCACTCTGTTACGACCCGTCCCAGTGGGGCCCGAGCTGCAACTCCCCAAGCCCACCTCCAATAGGCCAAGGGCTGGTGACTAGCATCGAGTAGGCATGCTACTAACATGGGAGTCATTTCCTATAAACCTGTAAACACACACACACGTCTCCAAGCCCACAAAGTTGAAAAGCAAAAAACTACTAAAAAATGAAATGCATTCATACACTAAAAATCTCAACCAACAGAGTACGACAGGAATGTAAATTACCAAAAGTGTAAAACCCTGGGCCAAAAGTACAATCCCACTAAAATAAAGTCTTTAAAAAAGTCCAACCTGTAAGGAATGGTACTGGGACTGAAATCTATATCCGTAGGAACACACCTCAGCCCGCTTGATCTCACTGAGCACCGTCTGGTCCTGGTCCACCTAGAATCCTATCAAAGGCTTGCTCATCTGCACAAGACAGGACACGTGCGAGTAAAGCCCATGTAGGGGTGAGTATAACAATATCCAGTAGGACACCACGAAACCACAAAGGAAATACAACAAGGGAAATACCACAAAGTAAAGATACAGTCAGCTCCACACAGTATATGTCTACAGAACATATAACAAGAATATCCAGATATACTCATACAAGATCAACTATCACCAAACCACCACTAAGATCCAGCTCGAAGATTCCACTAATCACGTAACAAGGAGAACACACTCCTAGGTCCGAATAGAGAGATATGAAGTACTCGTTCCAGGAGAACACACTCCAAAAGCACTTGAGAACATGATGCTCAGATGAGGATCACAACCAATAGTCATGGGGTGATTCCAACAACTCAGTCTGAGCTAATCCGCTAAGGAGAGGATCAGCGCCCAGGTAATGTTGGTCACGTTGATACCAAGAACTCTTCCTAGGGTTCCAGGAATGAATAGAGGATCCAGCTCTATGTCTCACATTGGGGATTCCAACAACTCTATTCAGGGATTCCTTCTGAAGGGATCATACTCTTATATGTAGGAAATGATACCAGAAACCTTCAGAAGAAAGGCTAAGGGGACGAACCCTAAAGAAACTAGCCCAAGTAATAGGAGGCAACTGGCTCATGACTTGAATAATTGGTTACACAGTGTGTAGTATGGTTACACGTCATGTTCCTTAACCCCGGGTACTTCCCATGTAAACAGCCTAGGTCATCCATTCAGGCTCTATAAAATTCAACTACATGGTGTGTAGAAAAGTACACATTGTGTTCCTGACTCTGGGTACTTCCCATGTAAACGACCTGTGTCATTCGGCTTGTCAGATAGAAAGTAACTACACGGCGTGTTGAATAATCACACGCTGTGTCCGATCACCTGGGGCTCGCCCCGTGTACGCTGGCCATGTGCCCGTACACGGTCTTTGTCCGTGTCCATGTCGCCTGCCCACGTACCAATACACGGGGTATCCCGTGTATTTGGATGGGTCTGGCAGGGGAGGGGTATACACGCTGTGTTCCATGGCCGTGAACCCAACCCGTGTCCGTGTACTCCTGGAGTACATGCTAGGTAAATATGCCGACGAACACACGCCGTGTAGCCCATACTACACACCATGTAGTCGGGATTTTTCCAGAAACATCGTCTTCTTCCTCTCGCTTCGGCCGATCTTCCAGATCCATGATCTCCTGTTCGTCCGTCCTGATACTCAAGAGGTTGGTTCGTTTCATTATACGAAAACCGCAACGGGTTTTTTCGGTTCTTAAAACGGATCATAAACCTCGAACTATCCATCTAAAGAAAAACTCTCGAAAACTCATAACTCTCGATTCGCTTCAAATCATCTGCCGAAACCGCTGTCGCACCACCGTGACATCGCTTCGGGGTTAGATCTATAATCTCAGATTGTTGCGTCGCAGAACGGATGCGCAACGATCCGTTGTTCATATCCCCGCGAAGAACGCGAAGAACGTGAAGGAAAGAAAGGGGAGAAATCCAATGAAACAAAATTTGAGGAACGAACCTCTGTTTTCGTTCTTCACGGCATTGATCCTCTCCCGTTAATAGGATTAAACGGATCTGAAAAGGATAAACAACAAAAGATCAACATGGATTCAATCTCCCAGAATCCATATAAAAGCCCATCTTGTAAGAATGATCGATCTTTGGACTAACCTGTTCATGGATTAGCCCGCGTTCATCGTAGAAATCAATAATGGGGAAGAAATCACAAATTAAACATCCTACCTGGATTCTGCGGTGTTCATTGGCGAAGATCTAGTCACCGCGTCGTCGTCGCCGCGTTGGGAGGTTTTCTCCAGAGCCTCTAGAGCCACCAAGGGTTTTAGGGTTATGAGGTTTGTAACCTTGGACCCCTGTGCTAGCCATTATTTAAAAAGGATAAAGATATCTGCTGCAACAGATTTAATAAAATATTTCAAATTAAATATTTTATTACGGTTACGTCCAAAACCCAGTTTTCGCCATCGGCCTGCGCCAGTCGATGTTAGGTCTCTTCTAGGGTAAACCCACTGCTCTGAATGCAATGGTGCCATCATATTTTTGATCCGAACACATGTTCGAGGGTTATTGCACTTTTTCTGGAAAACCGCATGCACTCATAGTTTTATTATTAAATTAAATTCAAACATTTTTTCCGGGCTCACCGGGCCTCGAAACTGCACGCCGTCTCAGAGCTTGTTCTTGAAATAATTCGCTTTATTTTTTAGAATAAATAATGGAAAATCTAAGACATTACATATCCATAGGTGATAAATAATCAGGTAAAACAAAGTACAACATCAAGATATTATCAATGACTTCCATTTTTGAAATGGAATCAGCTACCTGATTAGTTTCCCTATAAACATGTGTCACATTCTGATTCTTCGAATCTGCTATATGAATAAAATATAACTAATATGGTAGAAGTATCCATGGAACATTCCATGATCTAATTATTAAGGATTTAATAAAAATATATTGATCTGATTCAACCCATAAATAATTACATCTATTTAAATGAGTAAATTTGATCACATGGTTGATAACCCAAATCTCTTCTTCAAAAGAATTTTTGTGTCGAATGTACATATAGAAGAAAACATTTACAAATCCATGATATATTCCAAATATTTCATTACATTCGAAGGGACATATTTCACTATAAGTAGCACCATAAATATTCAACTTGTTCAATGATCAAATTAACAGAATCCACTAAAGAGATTTTAGTATAAGTAGTTGTTTTCACCTACCAAGTACATCAAGTTATCACAAGATATTGATGTTAGATATGTCAATATATGTTAAATTTATTTGTATATTTTATATTTTTTGAACATTATTTTGTATGATATTTTAACCAGTAGTGAATGATTCATGTTTTTCTTTAAAAATAAGGCATTTTCCAGCAGTCTATATGTTTGAAATCACACTTTTAGAAATAACCAAAAACATGCTATAGGCCTTAGCAATTCTAGTTACTTAACTAACCATGATAGTAAGTTTATCCAGACTAAAATTAATGAAATTTTAGATATTAAAAACTTCATTGTAATATCTTTATATCATGATTGGAAGTATTGAGTTAAAAAATAGATGTAGTATATTTTCAAACATTCTCATACACAAATCGTAGGATGAAATAATTTTAATTACAATCCTTGAGGTTTTATCATCATTTTGAAGCATGTTTTTTTAAATATTCTATATGATAATAAATATATAAGTATCCAAAAAATGGATTCATAATTTTTTTAAGCCACCTAGTCATTAGTATATAACTACCACACACCTGTCTATACACTTCCTTCATACTGATGCAACCATTTCTATTCAGCATCCTAACTAATGAATCTCTATAAATGAATTTATTTCTATAAATTTACAATGAAATGTTAGTATGAATAATTTCAAAAGAAACATTATCATTTTTACGTAACTCATTAATAGATAGATATTTATTTTTATGAGGGGTTTTTATTATATCCTAAAGTTTTTTCCCATCCATTTTGGTCTCAAAAATTTAATAATTTATTGTATTAAAATGATAAATCACAATCATCCCATCATCTTTGTATTGGACAAATTTAATTTAGTCCAAAAAATGATAAATTATAAATTCAATATCCCATCTAAAACTTGTCGGAAAATCTATTTTACATAAAATTTGAGGCAAAATTATAAAAGCACATAAAATTATAAGTGAATTTAGTAATCATTGATTCATTAAACTTTCTATGGTATTTAATACTAAAAAAATAATAATAATGGTTTTAATAAAATTCATCCCAAAAATATAGACCATATTCTATTTTCAGGTGCATCCAGTCCAAATAAATTTTATGATTATTCCATTGATTTTTTGGATGTAAAAACTCTAACCTTGGTATCCCAGAGTCGGTGGTTACTTTATTACAATGGATTACTATATAAGGAATAGAATCCTAAAAAACCAAAAACAATATTTGTTTTGGGATACTAGATACATACTTGAATCATTCATTACAATTTAAATTAAAAAAATAAAACATAATGATTCCTCTAAGAACACCATTACCCTCCTAGCGTATCCCTATATGTCAATCATAATATATATAATATCATAGTAGAAAAAATAAAACATAAGAAATGGGTGAGCTCAGATGCTTAGGAATGGTAAGTAGAAAATTGAAGTTATCATGAATAAATAATCATAAACATTAAGGCAATATGAATAACGTAAACACAATACATTTAAACATAATCTGAGCATAATGTGAAAAGAATAATGATAATCAAATAATTTCATATAAATAATAACATGGATATTCTACTAATCAAATAGTAATATGTAATGTTAATAACTAATATCATAATGAGGGAATGATTAATTTTGTACATCATAAACATACTTTCATGGCTCCTCCTAAGACATTATACATAAATGGGTAAGGCCTTAAGTAATACCCGAACTAGTTTGTTTCATGATACTTACTAATGCATTGATGGGATATAGTGTCCCTTTCCCATCTCTTAATAAATCTAGTTCATGCCTCATATGAAATGGGTTAAACATAATCAATATATACTATAATAAAAAATGATAATAACTTTCCCCGATCAATAAAAATATTCGTAAACCATCCAGAGTACTATGATAAATGGTATCAAAATAGCACATACTCGATTAAACTATCATAAAATGTTAAAAAATTATGATAGATGGTATAATAAGATGTAATCCTAAATTAAGAATAATATTAAACAAAATATGTTAAAATAGATGAAAATAATCTAATAAAATCATTCAAAAATTTCCTGATAGAAATACCCATTTTTTACTATGAAATCATTTATTTAAAAATACATGCAACTGTAAAAGAAAACATTTTGCTTGAAAATAATCATGAAAACATGTAAATGAAGATTCAAGAAAATAATTCATCCTAACTTTGGAACAATAAGCACGTTCCTCAAAAGATAAAAACATATTCCTTCCACATTTTTGTTGAAAAAGGCATAAAGTGCCTTATTTGGAAAACGAAAAAAGTGTTCCTTTAAAACCATTTTATAAAAAAACATTGATGAAAAATTATATATTCATAGGATAATATTAAAACCCATTTTGAAATTATTTTTAAGAAACACTAACATGGAAGATAAGTAGTCCCCATTAAATACATAAATAGATACAATCTCAATTAATGATTAGATTGTGAATTAAACCCTTACCTTGCATATGATTTCCTCTGTACATGTCTAAAACTCATGTTTAGTGGTTTTAAAAATATTATTACCTTATACTAGAACCATAATAATATTAATTATATCATATATAATCTTATTATAACATTTTATCACTTTTGTATTAATAATATTATATCCATTTCACTAATCTGGGTATTAATTTCCATTCTTTCTCATGCTTGTTTTGTCTTGAAAGTCCGGCATCTCTTAGCATATTGTATAGGTACAACATTTCTAGAATTATATTGAGGTCATAAATATCATATTTATTCCTTATATACATTCTTATAATTATTCATTATTGGTTAACATGGAAAATGAATCGCATCGCATCGTGGAGATGGTAGCTCGTATGTACGCATGAGTAACGGTATCATTCCATTAATGGTGAAAAGGTAAGAAAGTGCATGGAAAACTAATTTTTATATAATACATAACATATCATATTTAATATATATATATATATCCATTATTTCCATCATTATATGCATCCAATTAAAGTGGTGATGAAAAATAGATTACACCACAGCATGGAGACGGTAAGTTGAATGTACGCACGTGTGGTGGTTTCATTTTTCGTAGGATAGATAAAAGGTAGAATATAGTTTTCCATAATCATAAAAAAAACCTCATAATATATATTATACTGAATTTATTACTTTATAATGGAAACAATACATAAAAATAAAGTAGAAGAAGAAATGAACTTCAATTAATTGGAAAAAATGACTACATATTATTTGGTGGAATTCCATTAGATCTTTCCTTAAGGGATCTAGGGTTGGAATTTTTGGGAGATCAGGATCTTAAAAACATAGAAGTGTTTTTTGGGAAGAGAAATGGGTTTTTTTTTACAATCTTGATGGCTCAAAGTGGTGTGAATAAGTGAGGGAGGAGGTACCCTTTTAAAATTGAGGTAAGGGACACTTTTAGAATCTCTAAGAATATTAAATTAATATATATTTATTTTTTTAAAAAAATTAACCCAAAGGGAGTTAATTTAAATATAAAATTATTGTGAGTTTAAATCCTCTCAAACAATTATTTTTAGAATAGTTTAGGTCAAATTATTACCCTTATATTTTAGCTTTAACCCTTATTTAATCCCTTCAACTCTTACAATGACAACATGGAGTTTTACTCTTTGATGTTAATATAGTTACTACCAAAATCCAAAAGAAAAATAAATTTATCATTAATGTAATTTTCAACAATATACCAATTAGATGGACAAATTTTATTTTATTATGAATTTTATATCATTTAAAAAAATATTATTTATTTCATAAAACCATTAATGTAAATTTTGATATTATTGCTTACTTGAATTTTTTAAAATATCATAAAAACATGATATCTTAGAAAAAAACCTTTAATTAATATATAATATGTATATGAAATCTATAAAATATGTGGGTGAAATTAATTATATAAAATTTTATTATTTTTAATATTATTAATAACGTTTATTTGATATGTCCTATAATTAAACAATTATTGTATCATGATTGTGCTAGCCTTTAATTTTATTATTTATTGCCTAAATATTTAAAATAAATTATCATGATGAAAATAAAAATTATAGATTTAAAATTAATAATTATATTTGAAGGTTTCATTTGAATAACCAGATATTAAAAATTTAATACTTATTAAAAACATGAGTATGACATATTTTACTTTTTTTAAAATAAAATACTATAAAAGACTTAAAGTAATCCAAGTGGCTTCAAGAGCTAATAAAATAATCCGAAGGATGATTATGGTAAAAAACCACTCATACAAATTCAATGTGAAATTGAATTATAATGACCTTCATTGAATTAATTGATAGAAAACTAATCTAATTATACTTTAAAAAAATAAAAAATTTAATTTAACACTATAAATTATTTAGAAAAAAAATCTATTTTCAATTAAAATTCAGTATTTTATTATTCATTAAAACATGAAACTTATCATAAAAATAAAAAAAATCAATAAAACTAAATTATAATATTTTTCTTTCAAATAAGAATTTTATTTTATCAAATATAATTTATAAAAGTTCCAAAAAACAGATTTAATGCAGTTTCTCTATCAAAAGGTGTTAAAACATTCTTTTTATAAAAAGACATCTTTTATACAGAAAATTGGATTTGATCTTATATCATTTCTAGAAAACACATAAGATGAATGTTAAAAATTAGATTAAATATATAATATATACATTTCATTAATATAATACAAAATTTATTATTTATTTATTTTATTATTATAAGACACACTTGTGTGCAATTTAATTTTTTTTAAATATTTCTTTTAATTTCAAAAAGGGTTTCATTTTCATTTTTAAATAAATAGTCATAAAATAATTATTTATAGTTAAATTAGTACACCATGTTTTTATAATTCATTTAATATATTTCATTCCTTCTATTCTAACTACTATGTTATAATGGTAACATTTAAATAACAATATTTATTTTTTCGTTTATGCTCAATGTTGCGTATCATGTACACTATTGAACATAGAGTTTCCTTTTAAAAGATTAGGATGTTACATTATCCAACCCATTAATAAATTTTTTCATTGAAATTTAACTCGATATCAAAAACTTGGTGTTTGAATTTTCAAAATACCTTTATTGAAATCCCACATCATAAAAAGGATTAGTGAAACTTCCGCTTTAAAATAAAGAAAGGGAATTATGAAGGTAACCTGAGATAACACATACTAGGGTTCCATATAGAAAAACATGGAAATGGGAGATAAAAAATAAATATAAAATTCTGATACAGAGTGATATAGAACACGGTCATGTGAAATTTAACAATAAGAGAACCAGAAATCCATAATGTATTAAAAAGGCCATTGATTTATTAGGAAGAAAAGTAAATAGATAATGTTTTTTTCAAAAAAATATTATGAGAGTTCAAGGATTATTTTACTCTCTAGATAAATAAATCATGAATACATAATTTATTTCTTTCCATTTGATAATATTATCCTTTGGTTAGGCTTAGATCTATTTCCACTTCATTTCATTGACCTAGAGATAGATATTCCTAATGAATTTTTATGACTGAAGCACTTTTAATAAATCATAAGGTCCACAAGTAATTCATGCATCCTATAAATGTCTACTTAAACCAAAAAGGTTAGAACATAGTATCCAATAAATCATAATTTAAACTCAAAAATTAAAATCCAATGTTTAACATTTTCCATTGCAACATAAATACTCGTCCACAATACATATTTCCAAACTCACATTCCAAAAAATTGTCAGGAAGTTCCATAAATTCACAAAATCAACTTAACATAAAATTTTCCCAAACATCAATAATTATATCTTTTTAAAAAATATATTAATTCCTTTTTCACCATTAAAACTTATTGAAAATGTCCATACTTCTAATAATAAAATTCTAGATATATTTCTTAAATCCAAACAAGTAATAAACTCACCAAGGATAACAGAAACCATCAAATCACTATCCACTTTCATAGTCACCAATACTGTAATATCTTGGAATTTCACTATAATTTTTTTAATTATATATAATTATTTCGACTCAACGAAATCTGACAGTGCGTGATTCCCAGGCCCAGAGTGCCCGGAATGATCCGTCAAAGTTTTGTTAAACTTTAAATGGTTTGCGTAAGCAGTTTTCCTGAAAAAGTGGAATAACTCTTAAACGGTTGCCTAGATCAGAAATATGAGGGCACTATTACGCTTAAGATAGTGGGTTTACCATAGTCTCGACATAACTTTAATTAACACAGGAATCCTATGAGAAAACTTGAAAATGGAAAAACTGTAAATAAAATAATTAAATGAAATTATTTTATTTTTTAAATTCCTATAACTCACTAACGGTAACTTGGATTAAAAATATGAGACCACCGCTGAACTCTTTAGGGTATTCTCACTATAGGAAGATACTAACATTGTGCAGCATGTCCCACCAGTGAAATTTAGTTTTTGGCCGTAAATAAAATAATTAAGTGACAATTATTTTATTGTAAAATCCATAACTTTTAAACAGTAACATGGATTGGAAATATGAGAGTAATGTTGCGTTATTTTGGGTATGTTTCACTTGGGTAGATCCTAGCCTCAACTAGCATGGGTCGATGGTGACTATTAATAATTTTCTGAACTCTTTTTCGGGTACATTCAGTAAATGCGTGAGCGGCATTTTCTAACTTTTGAACTGGTACTCAGATTAAAAATTTGAGGGAACTGTTGAATCCACAATGTCAGGATTTGCTATGTTGGGACCACTTTGTGTATAAGATTTTATTTTTTTTCAATAGTTGTCAATGAAGATCAAAATTAAGGAGATCAAAATGTACTCCAATGAAATGGAATGGAGGAATTGAAATTCAGATGATTGTTGTACTGATCATAATTTCAGATAATCTGTGTCAAAGGTGACACATTTTTTACAAAAGTGAAGAATGGTGAGGTATAATCCATCTGATGATGATTAAATAAGAATGAGAATTTTATAAAGACCATGAAATTATTCATTATTGCAAGAGAACCATGCAAGAGACTTCTTGAATAATAGAATCGTATGATTTGCATGAAGTAGAGAATGACGGTTGAAGAAGAAGACAAAGTGCAAGGGATTGGAATTCGGAGATGTCCATGAAATTCACATTGTATCAAAATATGATGATGATAAAGATGATCTATCAAAGGATATATATCACGAAAGTGGATTTTGTGATGAAAGAAGAAGAGTTGCTGAAGAAGGAAAATCACAGAAAAGAAGTTTTTTTGAGTTGATTGTTCTTGTTGACAAAGAAAACAATGACACACAAATTTGTTGTCAAAGGGGATTTCATGGTGGCATGTCGAGTTCAAGGGTTATGTTTAAGGATCCATGTTTGATTCAAGAACATTGAAAAAGGAATGGATGATCTGGAGGTGGTACAAAAAGAGTAGATACAAGTGTCCCCGTTTTCCAGTATTTGCCAAATTTTTGGGCCAAAAAATTGAAAAATGAAGAAAATTGTTTTTTGGAAAAGGTACTTGCGCGTTGTTGAATTGAAAGAGAGGAAACATGTGAACCATATGTTTTTCAAGATCAGAACATCAAAATATGGCAAATGGATAAGGGTCGTGTAAGTTTTGGGTTTGGTCATGCAAGTGACTAGCGCCGAAAAAGGTACTTTCATGCCGATTACTTGGAGGCTTAGGAACTTGTGAGCCTATTGTTTTTCAAGATCATAACTTCAAAATATGTAAAAGGAATGAGGTTCAAGCAAGTATTGTTTTGTTTGTGCAAGTGAGTAGTGCGACAGAGGCTTGGGTGATTGGAGTTGCGAGCTAGAACTTGCACTCCTAGGGGAGACTTGTGTGTCGTCGCGCAGGGTGTCCAAATGCCTATAAATACAGGTCGAACCCTCCTCATTCTGCATGATCTCAACACTTAGAGAAAATAATAGCTCACGTCGCGCAGGTGTTCTGGTCGGCAAGTGGTGTGTAGGTCGCGCAAGTATAAGTTGCATGATAATTGTTTGTTGCGATTCAAAGGTGTTTTCGGCGAGAAAGGGATTGGGTCGATTAGGTTTGTAGTTGGGGAAGGAAGAGTCATGAAGGTGGTTTAGTGACACTTTAATGCCAGTTTGGACTTGTGCACCCTCTTGAGACTTTTGCGTCAGGCTTAGGGAAGTGCACCAGGTACTGCTAAAGCCTTCTGGTCTTTTTGGAGCTGCACGAAAGCTGGAAGATTTCCCGATACCTTCAGTGAAAAGTGTGAACTTTCATGCAAAGGTTTGTTGATGCGCAAAATCATCTGTGTATCATGTTTTCACTTTCTGATTATCTGATTCAGTGGTTCAATGCGTTCAAGTGCATCATTACCGGTCTTCGATGCAGGCAGAGTCTCATGATAAGCAGAGGCAAAGACTTCAATGAAAATCCATTGAGGATACCTTCACGTCTATAAACTGAGTGGGACTTCACCGAAGGCAGTGAGCCAGGGGGAGTCAATGGGAGTGACTCGATGGACACAATGAGCTATCCCTGAACTTTTGTAAAGTCAGTGATCCTGGGAAAAAGTGACTATTTCCGAACATGTGTAATCCACAGCTAGTGAAGATTAGTGGAATTTGGTATGACTGGAAACTTTTCGATGTATTCTCTTTGGACATAACCCATAGTGGTGAATCAAGTAAAAATTGTTGTGTCACCTCTTTTCATGTGAATGCTTCATTACTGATCATATCCATCATACAGGTTTAACTAGTTCCTACCAATGTGGGAACAAGATCCTTGTTTTTAAAAGAAAAAGTTGACACCCTGATTCACCCCTCCAATCTCATGGAGTCCTGGGATCCAACATTTGTAAGGGAGGATTTACTTTGACCGTAGTAGATCTGGAGAAAAAGTTATGTTTTGTGACTTTTTTAAAATAAATGAAATAAAATAATTTTTTATTTTATTTTATTACCTCTAATAGACCAATTAAAAGGTGGGGATGACAGTATGTGACGCTATTAAATGGCTTGACATTCCAACCCTAGGTAACGATGACATTAGAGAAAATTAAGAAGCTTCCTAACAAATGATCCCCATTATTTCCCCACCATGTTACTTACCCTCCCCCTCTCTTATATATATGAAGCTAAGGAAGGGGTATCGAAGAGAATTACCAAGCAGAAAAGTGCTGAAGGAACACTGCGATGCTAGACCCTTAGAAGAAGAAGCCGACCTAGTGGGAGGTGATGGATGATACCGAACCAAAGGGCGACATGCGTATGGATTTGTTGGGAACCGGTCGCGGGAATTAAGAACACGATCCACCTTCAAGCACAGAAGTTTCTCCGACATTTTGAGGTATCGGTTAATTCATTTATACTTTTTTAATGATATCCTTTTCCCCGTTCTTGAATAACATAAAGAATTCAGGTTAACTGACTAACGGGTTGACCCGCAATTCATTCGTCTTTGTGGGAAGTTGTTGCGGGGAATCTTAGGGGGTTTATCTTGTTGTATAATTCAATTGTTATTGAACTCACTTAATATCCTCTATAATAAGAGATAATACAGATGGCGCGGGCCTAATGAACCCTCCCAGAACCCTCCACTATCTTGCTATCCTTGCACCTCCATGGAATTCCGTGAGCGTGTCAACTCACACTGCAAGAGGAGGGTCGTGTCTCATCAGCCGCAGTGAACGGAGGAGGCGTTCGGCATGACGGCCAGCCGTGGTAAGGGTGGCAGCGCAACTGGAATGCTTTTAAGGAATGGAAGTCGTGATCAAAGCTGTGTTGGGGGCTGAACCCACATCTTTCGAGATCCACGGTGACCAAGCGATACCCACGCAGTGCTTCCACCTCGCAAACTGAACGGCCTCTGGGCGGTTCGGGAATCCGAGAGACCGGGGGTTACACCCCCCGCGTCGAACCATACCGGGCTGCCTCCCTCGCATTGGTCCACCGCCCTCGCACCGAGCCACCACCCTCGCACCGGGACATCGCCCTCGTGATCATGCTTGGTGATCATGCTTTGTGGTTCGTTTGTGGATTTCTTTGTGGTCTTTCCTTTGTTTTTTGGGGTCCCCTATTGAATATTTTATTAGTCACCGCTACACGGGCTTCGCTTGCACATGTTGTGTCTGGTGTAGATGATTGAAGCTTTGACTAGGGACTTGGTAGCCTAGGACCAGGTAGGGCCCTGTGAGATCAAACAGGTAGGGCATACTCCTATAGCTTCCAGTAGCTACTATTTACTTCTGCATTAGGCGTGGATTCCAGCAAATGGATTCCAATGTTTCTTTTGTACTTTCTTATTTTCTAGTTAGTCCTTTGTTGGGTTTTTATTCTAGAATATTTGACATTCAGTTGTACATGTATTCAATGGTTTTTTTGTGGAATTATTGTTTACTTTTCTAGTGTTGGGAGGTGGTTGTGTGTGCATGCGTACATGTATTCAGTCTAATGCCTCCCACTTACAGGTTGACACCTTTGACGCTAGTCACCAAACCCTGGCCTTCGGAAGGTGGGCTTGGGGTATGTCATGGCATGGAACCGGGGTATGGTTCATGACCTATATAAATTCTAATAATCATTCTTGAATTTTTAACATGTAAAATGAATTTCATCATGTCATAGAGATAGTAGGTCGTACGTACGCATGACTAACGCTACAATTCCCTCAATGGTGAAAGGGTAAAGAACTATAAGGTATATTAATTCTCAAGAATACATATCATATCATATTTAATATATATTTATATCCATTATTTACATCATTACACTCATCCAACTAAAACGGTTATGAAAAAAACATTACACCACGACGTGGAGACGGTGAGTCGTACGTACACATGCGTGGTTCTTTCATTTTTCATAGTATGGATAAAAGGTAAAATATGGTTGTCCCATAATAAAAATAACATCTCATAATATATATGATACTGTATTTATTTCTTTATAATGGAAACAACATTTGAAGAGGACGTATAAGAATAAATGAACTTGAATAAATTGGTAAAATCGATTACCTCTTCTTTGGCGGACTTCCATTATATCTCTTCTTTAGGGGTCAAGGGATGGTCTTTTTGGGAGACCAGGATCTCCATAAATTGGAAAAGAATGTTTAGAAGAGAAATTTTTGGGGGTTGATATAGCTATAACGCTCTATGTGGTGTGGATATGTGAGGTAAGATGCGCCCTTTTATAATTGAGGTGAGGGACACTTTTGGAAACTCTCAAAATGTTAAATTAATAAAATTTAATTTTAAATTCCAAATGGATACAAAGTGACTTATTTCTAAAATAATATTATTATGGGTCTAAATAATCTCAACCAAAAAATTTTATACAAGTTTAGGTCACATTATTATTCTTATCTTTTGGTTTTAACCCTTATTTAATTCCTTTAACTCTCACTGTGACAACATGGAGTTTTACTCTTTGAGGGTTAATATATTTACAATAAAATGACAAACGAACCATATATAGATAATTTGTGGCCTTATAAACCTTATTAAAATAATCTGGTCAAAATTTATATTTTAATTAATTTTATATCAATTAATAAAATATTATTTATTTTATAAAATCAATAATGTCAATTTTGATACTATCAATTACTTGACTTTCTAAAAATATCACAACCACATATTATCAAACCAATAACTATAATACATCCCAAATATGTCTACTTCATCTAGAAATTTTTTGGATGAAATTAATTATATAAAAAATATATTTATTTTAATATTTTTCATAACATTTATTGAAAATGTTCATTAATTAAAAAATTAATGCATCATCATTGTGAAAATTTTTAATTTAATTATTTCATCCCTAAAAATTAAAAATAAATTATCATGATGAATATAAAAAATTACTATTTCAAATTTATATTTACATTCAAAGATATATATTGAATATATAAATATTAAAAAGTGTTACTTTTTAAAATTATGACTATGACATATTTGAGATTCCTTAAAATAAATTACTCTAAAATAATTAAATTCATCCAAGTGGATACAAGAGCACATAAAATCAGCCAAAGGATTTTTTCGGTCTATAATAACTCATCTAAAAAATTAGGACAAGTGTTAGGGGAATTTTATAATATTTATAATATTATTTTTAACCTTAATTACAAAAAATTACCCTTAACAATGGAAATTAAAAATAATAAAGTTACTATTCATATTGTCCAAAAATAAAAAGGAAATATTTAATAAATTTTTTAATTTCAATTAAAAATAAGGAATCCATTTTTCTAAATTCAGAACACATAATTGAATAAAATTAATTTAAAATTAATCTCATACACATAATGAGAAGATGAGTTTTTTAAGTGGAAACATTCAAAATATTGAAAAGTTTTTATGTCAAAATTGAATTTGAAATTGATTCCAATGACCTAAATTGAATAAAATAATATAAAAATGATCTAATTGAACATTAAAACCAATGAAAAATAAAATTTAACTTTATAAATTATTTAGAATAAAAGTTTTTTTCATTAAAATTCTGTATTTTACCAATCGTCAAAACATGAAACTTATCAGATAAATACAAAAACCTCAATCAAAGAAAATTTTGTTAATGAAATTTTAAATAATAAGGTTATTTTTTTAAAATATAATTTATAAAATTTATAAAATATAGATTTAAAACAATCGTTTCATCAAAAGTTGTTAAAATAGTCCTTTAATAAAAATACATTTTATGCGTAAAATTGGATTTTTTTTCATATATCATGCCTAGAAAAAGATAGGATGATTTTTAAAGATTATATGGAATATATTATATATATTTCCTTAATGTAATCCAAAAATTTTGATTTGTTTATTTTATTGGTATAAAACATACTTGTGTGCATTTAAATATTTTTTAGAAAAATATTTTCCTTTATTTTAAAAAGGGTTCCATTTTCATTTATAAATAATTGGTCAGAAAATAATTAATTATATTTAAATTTGTAAACCATATTTTCATAATTTAGTTAATCTTAGTATTTACAACCATTGTAACATCTAGGTTATAATGAAAACAATTAAATAGTAATATTTAGTTGTTCGTTTAAGCTTAATACACTACAGGGAAAATTGATTTTTGCGGAAGGATTTATTATTGTCGCAAATAGTCCATTAAAGAGGTTATTTGCGATGGGAAAATCAACCTGTTACAAAAACATAAGCACATTTTGGTGTGGTTTGCGCGTCAAACTGCACAAAATGGTATTTGCAATGGGTAGGCACGTCCTGTCACAAATACCAGAAGGTGGTAAACACTAGTTGCGATGAGGGATCCCCCGTCGCAACTAGTTCGACCCCCGGAGGTTATTTGCGACATATCCTGCCACAAATTCTTGGTAGCAGTAAAAACCTATTTGCGACGGGATGGTGTCCCATCACAAATAGTGTATCGGCAGGTTAATTTTTGCAACAGGTCTCGTCGCAAATAACCTTTTAACTACCGATAGTAATTAATGCGGCTAAAGGTATTTGTGATGGGTCCCATCACAAAATATACCATTTATGACGGGTCCCATTGCAAACAATGCCATTTTTGATGTGCCCCATCGCAAAAAAATTGTTATTTGCGATGGGAATACCATCGCAACTAATCTAACCTATATATACCCTCCACCCGTTTTTTCCTTCCTCCCCCTCAATTTCTACTTTCTCTCGTTATCTAAACTCTAATTTTAGAGTGAAAATTTTTTAGAGTTAGTTTTTTTTACGAAGAAATTGTGAAGCCATCTACAATTATAAGAGATCAAGTTTAAAGGTATTTATATTTTATTTCATTTATTATTTATTTCATTTCTTAATATTAATTTTAATTATTGTTGATTAGTTGTAATTAAGTTAAATTTAAATTGTTTATTCATTACTATTTATTTTTAATAATAAAAAGAAATTATTTGTACTAATTCTTAGTAATTAGTACTAATTAATAATTATTAATGATAATTAGTAATTTATATATATAATTAGTAGTAATTATTAATTAGTAGCTGTATTTTGCAGTAATTAATGCTAATTAGTAATAATTAGTAATAATTAGTAGTAATTTGTAATAAATATTAATAAATAGTAATAAATACAAGGGATATCCTGAACCTATAAATGGCGATGGAACCCTAGCTCATGCCTGAAGATGATTTTCCCCCCTTCCTAGAGGTGGGAAGGGGAAGGATGGTCTGATTTTTCCACCTCCAAATCCACGAACTCGATTTGTACCCTTTTCCACCCTAATTATCTCCCAGAGTTCCCAGCGATTGCGTGAAGTCCAAAGGTTCCTGATCTTCACCTTGGTAACCCTCAGCTCCCGATCTCAGCGTTGGATTTCTCTGAAGTGACAAGTTATTTAGACTTGACTCTGGTGGCTCGATTAAACACTCGAATACCATCAGTCAATGAATTAGATTTGTTTTTTTTTTCAAATGGGATCTGAATGATCGCGCGATAGTTGGTCTTTTGGATAGTCACCGCTTTAAGATTTGATTTTCCTCAGAGGAAGACTTGATATGTGCATGGTCCAGTGCCCCCAAGCGTTGCAACGGTTGCATGTTTTTTCTTCTACTGCGGACGTTCGATTTCTATATGAATCGCGATCCAACCTCAATTCCGATTTGGGTAAGTCTTCCCCATCTACCCTTACTTTTCAAAAATCCAACGATTATATGTATGCTTGGGAACCTGGTAGGTCATTTCATGTGTTCTGATGCTCGTACAGCCACTGTGAGTCACCTGATCAACCCTCGGTTGTGTGTTGTGGTGGATATCTCGAAACCTCCAGTGGAATGGATCTAGATTTCGGTGGGTGAGGAATTTAGATGGAAACAGGCTATGGTTTATGAATCATGGATTGATTACTGCTCATCCTGCAACAGACTGGGACACTTAGAATATAGGTGTCATAGTGGAGCCATGAGCAAGAGGTCATTAGTTCCAGAGAAGAGGCTTGATAAAACTGTTGATATGGGGAGGATGCCTACTGTGGATGTTGTACTTGGCAACGCCTCTGACCTGGGACCCCAGGTTGCATCAGTTCTGGGGAAACCATTAGGGGTTTTAGGTAATCCTTTGGTATCTACAGTGCTAAACAGACTTAGACAGGACTTGAATCGGTGGGATAGTGTAAAGGGAACTATTGTCCCGGGTGCTATTGATACTGGGGGTATGGCTTTAAGTGGGAATATGGTTACATGGATGAGTCAACAGGAGCCAGGGTCCCCTCATGATGGCCTTTCTCGTCTTGATAGTTTCCAGAAGGTGAGTGTTTTGCTTGAGGGAAATGTAGTTGTGGCTAGTGAGGGGAAGGGGTGCAGTAGTGGCGATGTGAGTGACGGAAATCATGGACCTTCTTTGGATATAGTCGTGGATAGCAGGATGCATGTTGCAATGGAGAATTATGATGTTAGTCATGTTGTGGGGGATCCAGAGGGTTGTGATGATGGGCCTTATGGACAGACTAATGAAGATGGTGGTGTGCTAGTCAAAGTATCCACGGGAAACTGATTTCAAGGGCTAGAGCATGATAGAGTGGAAGCCAATTTGCAGATTGATCATCAGGAAGATGTTGCAGTGAATGATGTTTTGGGTATTGGGATATGTACAGGCGAGGAGATGATGGACCACCCATATTTCCTTGCTTTGATTGACACAAACTGTCATCTCCAGTAGAATCAGATTGTGAAATATCAGGAGATACAGGTCCATGGAAAATAGAGGGATTTTTCTGATAGTGATAAAGAAAACTAGGGTGGCATGGTCCGGCAATCATATCGGGACATTGTTCGAGGAGGGAGAAAGATGTTGTCTCGGAATCAGGACGATATGATTGCCTCACCGTGAAGAAAACCAATGAAGGATTACTCCTATTTACCGAAACCAATGACCACAAGATCCTCTATCAGAAGTGAAGGTGGGACAGTCTCTGGGGCAAATAAAGCTATGAAAATTAATAATGAATCTCTTTCATTAGAAAGCTTGAATCTTAGACGGAAGTATGCCAAAGTATTGAAGCATTATGAAAGCTCAGAGTGGGAATCAGCGACAGCGGAGGAAGCTTTTTATCATGGAGATGGTGATGGGTTTGGCCTTGACGGTATGTGCTTGTTGTGTTTTCTCTATGGTGCTTCTTTTCTGAACTTTTCTTTTGTTAATAAATGGTTAGAGGTTTTGACTCTGGCTATGCTTTTCTAGTAATAAATACTAATAAATAGTAATAAATAATAATATATAGTAATAATTAATAACAATTCATAATAATTAGTAATAATTAGTAATAATTAGTAATATTTAGTAATAATTAGTAATAATTAGTAATAAGTAGTAATAAATAGTAATAACTAGTAATAATTACTAATTATTATTAGAAAATACTAATAATTAGTGATAAATACTAATAATTAGTAATAATTAGTAATATTTTGTAATAAATACTAATAAATATTACTAAATAGTAATAAATAGTAATAAATAATAATAAATAGTAATAAATAATAATAATTAGTAATAATTAGTAATAATTAGTAATAAATACAAATAAATACTAATAAATACTAATAAATAGTATTAAATTCTAATAAATAGTAAACAATAATAATTATTATTAATAAATAATAATAATTAGTGACAAATAATAATAATAATTAGTAATAATTAGTAATAAATTTTAATAAGTATTAATAAATACTAATAATATGTAATAAAAAATAATAATTAGTAATAAATAGTAATAATTAGTAATAAATTCTAATAAATAGTAATAAATAGTAATAAATATTTATAAATAATAATAAATAGTAATAAATAGTAATAATTTGTAATAATTAGAAATAAATATTAATAAATAGTAATAAATATTAATAATTAGTAATAATTAGTAATAATTAGTAATAAATACTAATAATTAGTAATAAATACTAACAATTACTAATAATTAGTATTAATTAGTAATAAATAATATTAATTAGTAATAAATACTAATAATTAGTAATAAATTTTTATAGATACTAATAATTAGTAATAATTACTAATAATTAGTAAGAATTAGTAATAATAATTAATAATTAGTAAAAAATAGTAATAAAGAGTAATAAATTGTTATAAATTGTTATAAATAGTAATAATTAGTAATAAATAGTAATAATTAGTAATAATTAGTAATAATAAGTAATAAATACTATTAAATACTCATAAATACTAATAAATACTAATAAATAGTAATAAATACTAATAAATACAAACAAATAGCAATAAAAACTAATAAATAGTAAAAATTAATAACAAATACTAATAATTACTAATAAATACTAATAAATACTAATAATTAGTAATAAATATTAATAAATAGTAATAAATTTCAATAAATTTCAATAATTGGAAATAAATATCAATAATTAGAAATAATTTGTAATAAATTGCAGTAATTGGAAATAAATTGAAATAATTAGGAATAAATAAGAAAAATTAGCAATAAATTGGAATAAATAGCAAAAAATATGAATAAATTAGAAATAATTAGCAATAGTTTGTAATAATTAAGAATAATTAGAAATAATGATGAATAATTATAAATAATTACGAATAATTAGGAATAATTATTTATAATTAAGAATAATTAGAAATAATTAGGAATAGTTAGGAATAATTAGCAATAATTGGTAGTAATTAGCAATAATTAATAATAATTAGTAATAATTAGTAATAATTAGTAATAATTAGCAATAATTAGAAATAATTATGATTAATTAAGAATAAGTAGGATTAATTAAGAATAATTAACAATAATTAGGATTATTAAGAAATAATTTGGATTAATTATCAATAATTATGAATACTTAGCAATAATTAGCAATAATTAGAAATAATTAAGAACAATTAGTAATAATTTAGATTAATTAGGAATAATTAGGATTAATTTGGATTAATTAGGAATAATTAGGAATAATTAGGAATAATTAAGAATAATTAGGAATAATTAGGAATAATTAGGATTAATTAAGAATAATTAGGATTAATTAGAATTAATTAGGATTAATTAGGATTGATCAGGATTGATTAGGATTAATTAGTAATAATTAGTAATAATTATAAATAATTAGGAATAATTAGGAATAACTGTGAATAATTATGAATAATTAAGAATAATTATGTATTGTAATGGGAATTGTGCAGTACTGTCGCAAGTCCTACAGTGGGAACTGTAGCAGGCACTATTTGTCACTGTAGTAGCCAAGAATATGCCCCCGTTTGGGTCTTCGAGCCAACGATTTGGTCCCTGAGCCCTTTAAGGCCTTCGGGCCACCCAGGCCTTCAGGTCAGTAAGGCCTTTAGGACACCTCAAGGCCTTCAGGCCACCTTAAGTGCAAATACAAACTAGATAACCTATAAGGAACAAGCTTTAAAGGAGGATGAGCAAGGAGATTTCACCACAACAGAAGCTAAACGGATTGCAAGAATGAGATGGTATGGAACCATTAATCGAGATAAGTCGTGCATGCACGGGAATGCCTAGCCGAACAGCCATGCAAAGGTAGAGAGCTTTTTTCATGATGAAGATGATGGGGAGGAGTAGTTCCAAGTAGTTATTCTGGGTAGTATGTAATATTTTAAGCCTACGGGCAATGAATTCCTCTAAGGACTATAGGCCATGTAATACTTACACCTAAGGGCCTTGTAAGGGTTCCACCTCACCCCTTGAAAGGTGGATTATCAAAATCAATAAAAAAAATGAAGTCCTTCGGGCCATTGGAGGTAATAACTTGGCACAATTTTCAGTGGATTAGAGGCACTCCTTTTTCATGATGACTCTTCTCCTTTCAACTCTCCCCGAAACAAAGCATTATGAAAATTCGGCTTCTATATATGCATATCTAATCTTCTATGCACAGGTTTGAATATGAATTTGTAGGATCACATTTTTCCTAATGTTTTCAGGCGGTGACAATTGTATGAAGATGATTCATCAATAAAAGTGGGATCTTTTATCTGATAGCTTATTTACATGCATCTTTCTGACACTGAAATCACAATGAAGAATCTTCTCAGAAGTACGCTTATACATACTCATATGCACAAGAATGTATATGCATACCTCCGAGCATATTCTTCATTGTGATTTTAGTGTGATAAATTTTCAAGTAAATGAGTCGTCAGACAAAAGAGTAGTCATCAATCCATTGGAAATAATGTCGCCCACAAGTAATGGTAATTATTAAGAAGTAGTTATAATTATTTATCTTCTTCTTTTGGATAGTGTTTTTCTAATTTCAAATTATTCAAAAACAATAATGATTTTATATTTTGTAGAAAAATATGGAACAAGGAAGTTGATAGCAGTCATTATTAGATGATCGTGCATGGATAAATCAGTACAGAAATCCAAATGGTTATAGTTTAAATCATGTATATATTGAGGGTGTTGACGCTTAATTGTCATTTTCATCATCAAAACTAGAATTTTTTTTAGAATGAACAATTAAGCAACCTTGTAAAAAATGATGTCTGAAAATGTTTAACACATTTGACAAGGTTAGGGGACATCTCTTGCGGTTTGGTTTTCAACCAGATTATGTTTTTTGGTATCAACATGGTGAACACAATTCCATAGAAGATACTAATAACTTGATTCTAGATCCATAACGGTTTTAAAATTTAGTACATGATGTTGTAGGTCTATTTTTTCAAAAAACTGAAAATCATGATGATCTAGATTTAACTCCTAAGTTGGCACCATCAAAATTTTATGAGTTGTTGAGGTCTGCTGAGGATGCATTATATCCTGGTTGCGAGATAAGAAAATTAGAAGCAGTTTCAAAATTTATGGCTATTAAATCAGATAATGCAATGTCAAACAACTGTTCTGATCAGATATTTTCTTCGGTTAAAACACGATTACCTGAAAGAAATGAGTTTCCGGTAAAGTACTATGAGGGCAAGAGGTTGGTTCATAATCTGGGCCTTAGTTATCGGAATATTCATTCATATAAAAATGATTGCAACTTATATTCTGGTGAAAATGAGTCGTTGTATAGGTGTCCCACATGTGGAAAATCGAGGTATAAAGAAGCTAAACCATGAAAGTTTGGATCAATTCCTATAAAATAGTTTAGATATTTCCCCTTTACACCTATGTTGGAGCATTTATTTATGTCTCAGAACATAGCGTCAATTATGTCATGACACAAAACCAATATTTCAACCGGTAAAAGATTGAATCATCCATATAAGGGTGATTTATGGAAATATTTTGACTGAATGCATCCTTCTTTTTCTTTAGAAGCCCCGAACGTGTGATTGGTTCTTTTTACTGATGTTTTTTATCTGTTTGGTTCTTATGGTAGTCGGTATTCATGTTGTTCTGTCTTTATAACTCCATACAATTTACCTCCATGGATGTTGATGAAGTAACCCTATATATTTTTTACCTTAATAGTCCCAGGACATCCAAAAAATAATTTTGATGTTTATTTGAAACTATTGATTGATGAGTTAAATTAATTGTGGAGTAATGGTGTCAGTACATATAATGTTGCTAAGAAAAAAAATCATATTAAAAGCTTCATTGTTGTGAATGATTAGTGACTTCTCGGCATATGGCATGTTATCTAGCTAGAGTACACATGGTCTGAAATCATGTCCTTAATCTATGAAAGACAACGAAGTCTATATGCTCATCAAAAAAAACTTTTCTATTTTTATTGTCATCGCAGATTTATTCCAATCAATCATCCTTTTTGGATGAAAAAATATCATTTCAGAAATGGAACAATTAAAAGGGGTTAACCTTCAAAAATGATCTCAGGTACACAGTTAAAATCAGTTGTATTTTCATTACCTCGCATCACATTTGTGCCAACAGTAAACCAACAAAAAATTCATGGATTTTTGAAAGAAAATAATTAGATAAAACAGACCATTTTTTGGGATCTTCCATATAGGTCTGATTTGTTGGTTCTCTACATGTTGAATGTCATTCATATTGAGAAGAAATATTTTGATACTTTATTTCATGTAGTTTTGGATACACCCAATAAGAACAAAGATAATGTAAAGACACTATTAGATCTTGCCAAAATTTGCAGATGACAGGAACTTGAACTGTTTCAAAATGTCAGATCACAGAGGTTAATGAAGCCAAAAGCTTATTTTACACTATCCAAAGAATGTCACTTATTATTTTGTCAGTGGATTGTAGATTTTAGACTTCTAGATGGTTATTCTTCGAATCTGGGATGATGTGTTAAGAATGGTCAAATTATCGGATTAAAAATTCCCCATTTTCATGTTATAATGGAAAGACTTATACCGATTGTATTCATAGTTTTGTTGAATTATTTGATTTGGGATTCGATAACAGACATATTAAATTTTTTTGAGAAATTTTTGTGGAGACAACAGACTACAAAACACTAAGAAAACTGGAATAATATGTTGTTGAACATGAAGTAATCTTCCCGCTGGCTTTATTTGACTCAATAGAACATATGATATTATATTTTCCACATGAATCTTAATGTGGAGGTCCAATATAGTTTTGATGGATGTTCCCATTTGAGAGATGCAAGCATAAATTGAATAAAAAAGTACGTAACAAAGCATCAGTTGAAGGCTCAATTGTTGAAGCTTATTTGCAAGAAGAAATTTCTTTTTTTATGCTCGCATTATTTTGAATCTGAATATCCCTCAAAACACAACATCATGGGATGGAATTATGGGAATGTTTATGATGAAATGGACAATCAATTATTATTTTTTAATCAGCCAGATCTTGGATTCAGTAGAGTTCATGAACAATGGATTTTAGATGATGAACATCATAGAGCTCATACATATGTTCTGCTCAACTGTGAAGAAATAAAATCTTTTGTACTGTGAGTGATTATATCACTTATTCTATAATTTATGTTATATTAAGTAAACTTATTTTATTTTTAGGTTATATGATAATCATATCAAGAAAAAGCTTCCACAAATTACAATAGCTGCTCTTGAAGAACCTCGATAAAAAAAATTCTGCATGGTATCATAAACTAGTAACATAAATTATTAATGGTTTAACATATCAATTTAGTTTATTATTTATTATATTGATAATTGTTTTAAAAATTTTCTGGTGTCTCAACATGATGATAAAATTGATGAGCGACTTTTTATATTGAGTAACCCCCCCATCCAAAATGGTTAAATCTTATAATGCATATGTAGTGAATGGTTTTTGATTTCATACACGTGCATATGGGGAATCAAAAGAACAATGAAAAGTGGAGTTTTCTTGAGAGAAACATATCATAGAGAAACTAATGTTTACTTTTATAGCATGATGGATTAAATTATTGAACAGTGTTATCTAGGAAAAAATTATATAACAATGTTTAAATGTCGGTGGTTGGATACTGAGAGAGGCTTGCATGTTAATATGATTCATGGAATTGTCGATATTAAATATAAAAATCTTCTTACAATAAATGAACCATTTTTACTGGCTCAACTGGAACATCAAATATATTACATAAAGTATTGTGCTACTTCAAGAGACCTGAGTGATTGGTGGAGCATAAAAAAAATGAATTCTCAGGAAAATCAGTTTACAAAAACTGAATGTGGTTCCGATGAAGTACATGGAATTTAAATTTTTCAAGAGACTACTCAAAATCCATATTTTTCACAGAGACATGAATATCTATGTTGACACCCCATAATTAAGGGTCCATGGTGACGATGTTGTAAATGATGTTAAAAATGAATTTGAAATAGAAAGAGATGATGAAACTGAAACTCAAATGAATATTGATGATGCCGATGAAGAATATGAAAACATTGACATCATCAGATGTGAAGATGATGATGAAGTTTAACATTGAAACATTTAAAATCTAGTTATAATCATAACTAATATATATCTATATGTAATAGTTATATTTAACTATCTGCTAATGATAATAATTTTGTGTTTCAGATAGACCCTAATCTATTTCGTGATTTGGAGGAGGATAAGCTACCTTTAGATGAGGAGGATTTGGGATCATCTGGCCCTTAACCAATTGGTGGTTCATAAGGTACATGGAGAGAGTGTGGTCTTGCATGATTGATGATTCCTGACTCTATCCCCAAGCGGCGTCCATGTCTTTTCTTCGATCCACACATGCAAAGGTATGGTAACCTATGTAATTTAGTTAGCTTTCATTAATTTATTTATATACTAATTGTTTGATTATTTATTCTTTTTTGTAGTTTTTCACATATAGCTATTGTAAAGGGGAGTACTATCTTGCACAATTATTTTTCTTATCCATGGATCACATGGGAACAGATTCTCGTGGATGTGCATCTTGGAATGTTCAATCATTGGAAGGTACGTAAATAAATAATATTTATTTTGAAATTTACTTCATTAATAACTTGATATTATAAATTATTTTTAGGGTTTATGGTATCCTATCGATGATAGAATTATTGATTCTATCCATGAGGCATTGGAGGTGTCTATGCGTGAACATTTCTAACAGTTTTTGCACAATTTGAGAAGGAAAACCATCAAGAAAGCAAGAGTGACAATATTTGATGAGTCGTGTAGAGCCCACCGACCAGATTACATTTCATCTCATATTTATGATGGATTATGTTCACACTAGTTGAGTGGTGGATTTCAGAGGAGATATTTATTTTTTCGGTAGAACCGGGGAAGACCGGAGGTGACCTATCGAGCTGGTATCCATACATTTAGTACACATGGAGAGTATCTGGTAAGTATCTTTTTTCAATTTTTTATATAACATTAAATTTAAACAGTTTATTTTATATTCATATAGGCATTAGAGCATCCCGATATTATGGATTATAATATTTATCAGTGGATGTACAGTGATCCAGCCACTAAAGAGGTTAGAGGTGATTTCCAGTGTCAGATTGTGATCAGTATTATTTCTTTTTCAGTTTGAAAATTAACTCCATATGATATTTTCTCTATTTTAATTTCAAATTGAAACCAAATGAGTCATATGAGGTCGCGACCTCTTAGACACAGGCTGAGATTCAGGCTAAGACAGCTGATCAGACTAGTGCCCACAATTTCAATGAGGTGGCAAGGATGCAGACGACCTAGTATGCCTTTGAGAAGGGATGATTAGTTGGTATCTTCTCTCATTTGACTCTTGGGACTCATTATGGTACTTATGTGATGTTAGTGTCTAGCTCGAGAGGATCTCATGGAGAGGCATCATCTTCTGGATCATAGTATCAGGAGCAGTTGCGAGCTCAGACTGAACTTATATAGAGTTTTCCGAAGCAGCAAGAAGAGATGTGTCAGCAGCAGCAGCAGTTGGAGGAAGAGATACATCAGAAGCAGTAGAAGTAGAAGGAGAATATGCATCGATGGCAGTAGCAGCAGTAGCTGTATGAGAAGAAGATGTATCGATGGTAGCAGCAACAACACCAGTAGATAGAGTACATGTGTCGTCTGACTCAAAGTTTAGGGATGAAGTTTCCCCCACCATCTCCTCCAACTCCTGCTCCTCCAGAAGACTATCTCCCCCAGTGATTTTTTTGTTATGTTAAAAACATTTGAATTAATCATTTGTTGTAATATGAACTATTTACAGTTTTTTTTCTTTTATATTGGAGTGAATATTTCATAATTTAATTTTTTTTATTTTTTTATTTTTTTTAATATTTTATTATTTTATTATTTATTATTAGTATTATATTTTCTAGTGTTTTTTTATTTAATTAATAATAATAATAACATTTTATGATATTTTATATTTTTATGAATATTGAGAATTTTAATATTTTTTATTTTTCTATTATTTTAATAATATTAATATTATTTTTTTATTAATCATAATTTTATTAATTTTTATTTTATTTTATTAAGTATTTACGATGGGGCCTTTTATGATGGGGCCTTGTCGCAAATAGATTATATATATATATTTTAAAACTAATTTGTGACGGGTTACTTTTTCGTCGCAAATAAGTTTTTACAATGGGCCTGTCGCAAAAGGTTTAGGTATATATAACATATATAAACAGAGAACTATTTGTGACGGGATGATGGTACCATCGTAACTTATTTTTGCGACGATCCCGTTGTAATAGGTTCTTGTATATATAATGTATTTAATCAGATATCTATTTTCGATGAGACCGCTTCCCATCACAAAAAAAATACTAGTTAATGCCATTTTCTACAACGGGCTATTTGCGACAAGACCCCATCGTAAAAGAGTTTTTTCGACGGCATCTCATCTCAAATAGCCCTTTACAAATACCCAAAATTCCAGTAGTTTTGGGTTGTATCGTGTACGTTATCAATCGTAGTGATTCTTTTAAAAACACTAGATATTACCTTATATGAGGATGAATATCCATTTTTATAACTAAAATGCATCAAAAAACATTGAGGTGACAACTAATTTTCAAAATTAATACTCTCACTAATTGTGAAAACATCCTAACCATCTATTTAGAAATTTCCTATATAATCATGGAAAAAATATTCTTGAGGTATCAAGAATTCCCTTTCTTCTATAATATTGGAACCCCCTAGAAATCAAAGGGGTGGGATCCACTTAAAACTCATATAAAATTGGAATTCCAAATTATCTTGGAATTCATCACACATTTTCCAAAGACAATGAAGGATTTATTTTAACTAATATATTATCTATCAAATTATTCCTAGGGCTAAGGAAATATCCTTAATGGACTTGATAGTCTTATTAGAGGAATTCCCAAATAGGAGAATTTAAGTAGTGTAAAGAAGGTGTGAAGGTTAAAATAAATTATTTATGGACTTCATTTTCTGGTAAATTATAGCATTGGAGAGATCAGTCATACATCTTCTATGGTAGTCTTTAGAAATTAAAATAATAATACCTAATATATAATCCCCTTTACTTTAACATCTAGATCACTAAAATAAACCTTTTGGAAATACATCGATAAGAATAAAGATCATAGAAATATTTTGAATAATGCTTATAAGATTTATTAAACATCTATAGAAAATATATCTCTTCAAAACATCGATAAGAAAAGTCCTTTAGATGGTATCAAATGATTTAGAGATTTCAGTTTTGAGATAAAAATTCCCATCAATTCCTATCTTACTTAAAACATTAATACACTTTTGAGTAGTAAAGATATAGTTCTGAGTATTACTTCCATGAAAGAATCCAAATTTATTAGGGTTTATGACACTATTTATGATTCTCTTAATCCTCAGGTCTAAAATCTTATTGATAATTTTAGGAAGTGTATTCCAATTAGAAATAGTACTAGTGTTTTTAATATCAAAAGTTTGTTCTTTATTTAGGAGTAAATCTATTAAGTGACAATTTATTCTATAATGAATTGATTTTATAGGAATGAATTCCTTCACAACTTTGATCCGATCGCTTTTGTTAATTTCACATTAAAACATATATAATTTATTACTGAATTCATTGTGACTTATCACAATATCCAAGTGAAAGGAAAATAAAATAGCTTTAATTTCATCTGCTAGAGGGACATCAATGATTTTTCAGTTATACTTCTCTTCAATACAAAAATGGGTGTCTCAAAAAAAAAATAAGGTGAACTAGAATTACCTTTATTGGTGTAAATGTTTTGAAAATAATCATCACAAGAAAGATATATATATGTTTCTATGTTTATAATATTGTCTTGAATCTAGATATCACTTATGATTTTTCACATTTTTCTCTATGTGCATGCATCCAAAGAGTTTGGAGTTTCTATCCCTGTATTGAAGACACCTATAATTTTATATATTCATAATCAATATTTATTTTATATAAAGAAGATTATTTATCTTGAGAAATAGTTTTATTTCCTCGTGAAATAGGTTTTCTTGACCCGGGTTGGATCTTGGGCGTTTTTGGTGTTATTGGAGGCCTGGAGGTAATTTTGGATTGAATTTTTCTAAAATAATAATTCTTGAGGTGTCTATTGAGTTTCTAAAGATTTTATGTTATTTGGGACTTTAATAATATGATATTATTGGTAAATTTTATATGCTATAACTAATATGGGGTTACAATTGATCTCTATTAAAATTGGAAAATCTCATTTATATGGTTTTTGATACATAAGAGAAACCTTGAAATGTAAATTTTTTATTAAAAAGGTAATATGATAAGATAATTCTAGAGTATATAATATTTATTTTACATATAATGGTTTGAAAATAGTAGTGTTAAAGATACCATATGATACAAAAGGGTCCCCTAAATAAGGGTCCTCCTCTTCGTAAAAATTGGAAAAGACTTAGGATACCATATGATACATAAGGGTTGTATATATAAGGTTCCTAAAAATTGTGTATTTTTTATATAGGTAATACATAGAGATCATTTATTCCAAAAAAATTATATATCAGGGTTATTCTAATTTTCATAAAATTGAAATGTTCATCTCCCAACTAAGTCATATTTTATAGTTTATAGGTGTATTATCAGTCATAAAATGTTATTAACGGTGATTTAAATATTGTATCATATTAAACATTATATATGGTTCAATTATATATGAAGTTTCCTGATATACCCTTTGAGGGGGTGAATTAGGGTGATAGAATATTTATAATTTTCTCCTCAACTCTTACCTTAGGATCATTTTACCTTGTTAGAAGGAACGCATATTCAACATACATTTTATCTTCTTTTTCAACCCAATCAAATCTCAAGAATATATATAGAAATTTAAATAAAAGGAATGAATATTTTTTAACATGGTTTACCTATATAAGGATACACCAAGGATAATAGAGTAAACACTTTGTTAGTGTACCTTTATACACTACAATACACTATTTGTGTGAATACAATGTTTAAGTTGCGTCAATCCTCACCAAAGATCACTAAATATTCATCTATTTAAAAACTACTTCTTATAGGGTTACAAGTTTTGGGATAATCTCATAGGATTCCAAGTTTTAATGCCACCCCTTCTCATTCGATCACCACTTTGGTGAACATATATTCTTATAGACTTATAAGGCCTCTCTCAAATTAGTGACATAAAGGTCACTTGAATTTATGAACATGAATTCATCATCATTATTTCTAGATGTTAACACTCTATTTTTATCCTACTATTGCTTCCAAATCCTCATAAAATTACAGAAAAATCATTATAAGTAAATATTTATCTTTGATCATTAATATTTTACCACACTGATCTTCAAGATAATTTCAACCAGTAGCAAATCATTACAAATAATAATTTCAAAACTAAAACTATCTTCCTCATGAATCCCAATGTTATGCATAAAACTCATCTTCTTCAAATAATTTTCTTCAATTTAATATATTTTGATAGAAACTCTATCCACTTTAGAATAATTTCTAATTAATGGTCATATTATGGTCACTCCCTTCCTCTTCTCTACAAACATATAATTCCATATCTTTCCTTGTTCTATTCTCTACCTATCTTATTTTTTTCTTTAAATATGACCAATAAATAATATACACCTAGAAATATTTAAATTTCAAATTTTCAATTCAATCTAAAATAAATTCTAAAATCCTTTAATTTAAATACACCCCATATATCTCCTTTAAATTTTTATCTACCATATAGGTAGAATTGATTATTTAATATTTTTCCAAGTTACCAAAAAATCATTAAGGTATATCCACAACATCATGTCTATTCAAAATCTATTGGAGTTATATATTATGGTGCAACATACCAATTTACAAAATTACAAAAATTGTTTTAGATTAACTATTTTCCAACTACAATGATGATTGTGGTGTAATTTTATCTTTCACTGTGAAACACTTTATGGTCTTGATGAGATCATAGAACATTTAACTACCAAATACAGACCCACAAATTCACAATATGATCATGTAGTGTGTAATCCTTATAAAATATCTTGACTACAAAATATTACATTACTACATGATATACTATCTAGTAGAATCACAAATCCTAAAAATTTAACACTTATAGAAACACTCACATCATGTTATAGGGAATAAACTATAATGCATTGTTTGTATATTTATTTTTTATTTTAATATAGTTACAACACAATGATTTTCTATGGTGTGGAAAATACTAAACTCCCAAGTGACTGAAAATATGTCAGCCAGCCCTGTATCATTTCTTTACCATCTATGGTGTAGTTTGAATAATTCAAATATTCTTTAAACATTTTATTCTATGAGCAAAAACTTAGATTATAAAGTAACTTACTTCAGTTGAATCTGATATAAGAATTTCATTCAGGTTTCCTCTTATTTATTGAACTAAATCTGTTATATAACCATCATAATATAATGTGTTGAAACCCCCACACTATTAATAGTTGTCCAATATACTACCCTATGTCATAGTTATTCTTTCACCTAATGAAAACCCATGATGGATTTCAATTCTTTTGTCGTCCTTCTGGGAGATTCAGTTTAACTTGATACTTCCATATAGTGGTGCCTTACTACTGTGGTGTTACTGGGTAGGACCTAATTTTTTTAAAACTCCATAAAAATTTATTGGATAACATGTTCTGTTGTCTCATGAAGATCAACACTAACATACAAAGAAAAAAATAATGATAAAGCCACTAGTTCTACAACGTGGCCTATTAATTTTTAGAATATATCATCAGTGGTCTTCCATATCTACTAAAACTTATCCAAATTCACTACATTATAAACATTATTCACCATGAAAGGATGATAATAAAAACATCCAAAAAAATTCACCCAAAAATTTGGAAAACATTAGGAAGCACTTCTATTATCCATATTTTCAAAGTGATCCCGTATTATGGATCATAGACTTCCAAAAAACATCATACTTCCTGTTTTTTATATTCATAATACGCCCAATTCTTTGTTATTTTTAAAAAAATAAAACATAAATCCTCTTGGTTATATCAATATCCCCTTTTATTTTTTGTTGACAATAGTTTCATAAAATATAAGGACCTTAAAAGATATAGATAATATTTGGCCTCTTTATTTTATAATCCAAGGTCCTTTTAATATATATATATATATGGATTTAATGAACCACTACTCTCTCCCCCTTTAACAATAAATTTAAAAGGTCTCATTCGATTTTCACTTCTTCTTTGTTACCAATATTTTAGCACCATATATATAAGATAAAAAGAATATATTTTCAATCCTTAAAAAATAAAAATAAATAGTGGCTATTCTTCCTCCTTAATATGAAAATTTAAATATCTTATTACTAGTAAATATATCATAAAAACATTTGATACCACTTCATACCACTTGTATAAATATCAAAAAAAATTGCTCCTCTTAAGAAACATTTATTTTACTTCCATACTACTCCCATTGATAGGTACATTCTTCTAAATAGAATTTAAACAGGTGTATTAATCTATATCAATGAGTCATTTAAAATTTTTCTAAGACTATTAAGTAAAAACTTGATGAAAGAAAAAATATTTTTTTTTCAGTTATATAAATGTTTCCTATACTGCTTACAAATTTCCTAGGATAAATTAAACTTGATCAATAAACAAACATTAACCATAAAATAATTGTGATATCAATCACATTCACCCAAAAAAATCTATTGTATAATTCCTTAATATATTAGAATGAGATATATCACATTTTTAATAATTAAATAGCACTTTTAAATTAGGAACTAGCGATACCAAATGATATCGATGATTTTTATTTCTTCACGGTACTTCTTTATTTTCAAATATGGCTAAACTACCTTATAATTTTTAATAAAAATTCCCTATGGATTTCATCATCTATAATCCAAAATATTATTTATTATGTAAACATATAGAAACAATGTGTATTTGATAAAAAATTATTCTTAGTAACTTTTAGTATCCCAAAATAATAGTCAAATGTTACTATATTTTAGGTTTATAAAAAAATACAATAATTATTCCTCCTTGGATATAATTGTTACTTAAATTTATTTTATTTCTTCTTTTACAGGAACTCCAACCACTTTGTATGGCCGGATATAAATTATAGAGCTCAAAATTTAGATTGATATAAATTTGTAAACATATATATTCCTTTGAAACTTATATAACATTAAATTTGGCTCAGTACCATATATACTTCTTCATTCCTATATACATAATATGATTAATTTCATATTATTCAGGTTGGATAATTGAAATCACTATTGAAATGACATGTTAATTATTTAATCCCTTTATTTAATTGTAAATTTTTTTATCCCATCATGTATATACAAATTCATCAATATTAAATATCTTGGATAAAATTTAGTTAGAACCTTTGTCTTTGTTATGAAGGATATCATTTTTAGTAAAATACACACATTATTCATGTTTATTTCCCATCAATGCGCACATGATTCATATTCTTGTTCTGTCAAATCAAACAAATGTTCAATATATATCCTTCAATTTTTAATTCATTTACCCCATGGATAATATATCCCCCATAATAACACATCACTCTAATTAATGGATATAAAATTCTATGAATGGGGAGAGGGGTTAATTCCAATATACTAAGGTTAAATATGGTTCTTGGTTATTGAAAACCATCCCTTTACTTATCTTATTCTTGAAATATGTCCTAGTGATATTTTTTCTTCGATGCCACTAGAGAATTTTTTCTCATTAATTTATTATTTCATAAACATATTCTACTTTAATTTTTATAAGTTACATGTGTGGTAATCAACTCACAGATTCTACAATTGTAAGTGTCCCTTAATTTAAAAACATAACATATATAATTCATCATATATGGACTCATATTTATTTCCATTAGGATATTAATCTCAATAGTATAAATATATACAGTTAATAAACTTCCTTATAAAGATTTCTTAATATTCTATTTCCATATATTTACTGTTGCACCAGTTTTCATCACCTAATTCATAGTGATATGAGTGAAACCACTTATGTTTATCACATTCCTATTATCTATGACCTTATGAAAAATATTATATTTATTCTTTAGATTCCATGATTTCTTATTATATTCCTAGTAAAGTAAATGTGAATGATTAAACTTATGTTCTTGATAATATTTATAATTATTTTCTTTATTATTATCATCCAAATCATTTAATATATTTCTAGTTGAAAACAATTTTCATTCCTCGTTTATTTTCTCCTACTTTTCAAATGAGTAGGAGATATCATCTTGACATATCTATTATTTCTATTATTAAAATACATTTTTATATTTTCAAGACTATAAAAAATATAACATTCCTTGATAAAATATTCATACCATCCAATGAAATTCTTTGAATTGGATTTATCAATATTTCTTATTTGATCACCCATGAATCATTTTTTCTATATAATAAATTTTCTTCTAGTACCACTTCTCTTATCAAAATACCCTAAAAAATATCCTTCATACCAAAATTCCAAAAATATTCTTTTAATATAATCATTTATTTTTTTCATCCACATATTACTCCCCAAAAGTATAATTCTATAATCATTCATCATATTATCTAGTTTCCCAAAGAATCAAATGCATCCAAAATCATGAGTTAAGTTACTTTTCCTAGACATTTCCTTTCTTCCTGAATTTTATTTTCTATTAAAACCACTAACACCACTATTAGAATGATAATAATTAAATGAATATGAATTATACCTTATTTTTGGAATAAAATAGTGTTATTTTTTCTTTATTTCACAATATGAAATCATTCCAATAACATCCTTACAAAATTTAACTTTATAACTAGGTATAATGTAAGAGAAATAAAAATGGTAATATTCCTCTCTTTTAATCCTCTTGTTCGATTTTTTTCATTTTCTTCACTTTCTAACATTATTTTCCTCATTCACCTTTCTAAACTCTAGGTTTATTTATTTTTTTAATCCATTGGAGGTTTCTTGATTTATTTTAATGATAATGTATCATCATTTAAAAATATCTTTCTCATAACATTTTGTCTAAATACTTAAATATGTTCATATTTCCTTCTTCATAACTCAGTAAATCTATATTGGATTTTCTTATTTGTTTTGTTACCAAGTCCTCAATATTCATTAATATTTCCACTAAACTAAATATTTTCTGGCTTAGTCAATCTCATTTATCTAGAAAATATTTTTCATTATACTCATATTCACATTTTATAATCATAATTAAATATTTTTTTCTTTTTTATAATGATAATAAACAAATTTTATATTATTTAATCTCCATTACCTTCACATCTAACTATGAATTATTGAATACTCTACCTTACTCTTATTCTTCTTCTATAGGCTTAAAATTCTTTTCAAGAGTATCAATTGATCATCCATTAAAAACTAATTTCTTCTCTAACTATATATAATCGTGGAAATATATTATTTAAAATTATT
This sequence comes from Viscum album, assembly GCA_963277665.1. Lineage (NCBI taxonomy): Eukaryota > Viridiplantae > Streptophyta > Magnoliopsida > Santalales > Viscaceae > Viscum > Viscum album. The sequence continues at coordinate 50,165,481 of OY728148.1, forward strand.
TCTCAATGATATGTTTATAATGAATTTATATAATATCATTATATTCTTCTAAAAGTTTGTATTGTTATTTAATCTTATTTTATAACTCTTCCTCGCTTACCTTTATTGTAACCTTGGATAACTTCTCTTCATCATCACTTTAATTATACTCAGGTAACTCATCCTCACAACTGAAACTCATAAAAAAATACCATTCTGATAAATCATCTTATAATGGATCCATATAAGTTTTCTTTTTAAATATGATAAGTTCTTCATTGAGAAACATATTCTCACATCCCATTCATCAAAATAAACACATATACATTCAATAACCTTTTAATGTTATCCATCCTTTTTATAATCAGTATCTTATTTTAACTCTACATGATTTCTATTCAGATATTTAACAACTTCTTCAGGATGGGTTAATTATTCCTTTTGTTGACCAATAAATTCATATCACCCCTTCAACTATCCTAGAATCATCTGGTTTTTCTTCCTTTTAATATATAATTCATCAAGACCATCTTCAATCTCCACTGCAAGATCAAAAAATCCTTCTTGTCTATTATTATCTTAAATAATAATTTTATTATTTTAAGAAATAGAATCCATACTAATCTAATAACATATATTCAAATATTAGTCTCCAAAATCATGTTGAATTCAATATAAAACATGATTTATATGATACAATATCTAGGGTCCTGATAAACCATAAAAGAGGGGGTGAATCATGGTTAGAATATCCTCAAATATAACCTTGGGATCATGTTCCCTTGTTATAAGGGTCTCAAATTATATCCTTCTTTCATCTCCATTGTCAACCTAATCTAATAAAAATAAAAAATAAGGAAATTTAAATTAAAGAAACATCAATATTTTTACATGGTTTTACTATATTATTCTAATTCAATGAATATGAACTCAGTATTGTGCTAGTGTACCAAGATCCACTATAACTCTATATTTTTTTGAATTCAATTTTTATATAATTTCACTTCTTAATAAGGATCACTACCAATTCCTCTCCTTCTTTAATTTCTTCCAAGTGGGTTAAAATATTGTGGATAAGAACTCTTGTAAAGACTCCAACTATAATATCCAAGAGCTTATGGTTACTTTATTACATTGGAACTATATATAATTAGTCATATCCATAAGGACATAATATTTTATCAGTATTAGTAAACTATATAAAAAATTAAATCTCACATTATATTTTAAGTCATAAAATAAAAAATATAGTGAAAGTAAATATTTTTTATACTTGAACTCATTAAAAAATCCTTCTTTATATCCTGAGGAAATGAAAAAATAGGGGTGAGCTCAAATTCTTAGTGTGGGTAACATAATATAGAATATATCATGACAAAAAATTCATAATTAATATGGAAGGTTAAATAACTAAAAATTAATTCCATTTAATCTATAACTTGATCATAAAGAATAAAATGGAAGGAGTAAATGAATATAAAATCATACCATATAATTAATCACATGAACTTGAAACTTATTGATGGATATTATTCAAAATAATTTCATATGATTTAATATATTATTTCATAATGATGAAATTAATAATTTCATATATCTTAATCTTACCATCATGTACTTATGCCAAGACATCTAAAAATACCCTCATGGATTCATTCCAATACATCTACATAATTGAGTAAGGACTCATCCCAACACCCAATATATTTTTTCATATGATACCTACCAATGAAGTGAGGGGATATATAATTCTTGAAACCAACTATAAATTAATAATTCTATTGAATTCAATATATGAATAAATAGAACAAATTAATCAATATTCCATAAAATAAATAAATGTTAAATAAATTTTTGATGACATTTTTGAATATAAATACATTAAAATGATCATTAAAATATTCTTAATGAAAATAACCTTTTCATATTGAAATTAACATTTTAAAACTAAAAATTATAGAATATTAGGAAAAATAATATCTTTTAAAATATTCATGGAAACATGTAAAGGATGTTTCAAAACATTGAGAGGTCATGACAATGGGAATTTTTTCTTATGCCACATAAGATGAAAAAATATTTATTTGAAACTTTTTAAAGAAAAGTCCAAAGTTTCCTCATTTGTGAAATGAAAAGAAGTTTATTATTAAGATAATTTTTAATATTAAAACATGCGTAACAATTTAATTAGTAGATCATTGGAGAATATTAAAAATCTTATTTAAAACATATTAAGGAATATATGGATATTGAATAAAAATATTCTTGACCGAGTACAAAAACAAAGTCAGCTGTCCTTAAAAAAAATAGTTTGGTATCTTGATTACTTAAAGAGACCAAAATGAAATGAAAAAAATTTTATTTCAAGAAATAACTAGGGGAGAATAAAATATATTAGTTTTATGATATAAATATCAAATAATTCCCCTAGTGGAGACTTAATCATAAACAATCTAGAATGATGATGAGATTCTGATGTAAACCCTTACCACTTGGGTAAATTTCGAATAATAACCCTCATGAAATACATAACATAAAAAGAAATATTAAATTACATGATTATAAAGAGATTAAATATATATAATATCAAAGTATAATTATATAACCCTGATCAAATATGATAGTTTTATAACATAAAATATGTCCCAAAGAAGACAATTTGAGAAAAAGAACCATCACCTTAGGCCTGACTTACATTGTAGGTGTTCAAAATTATTTTATAATAAATATAAATTTCTTATACATATGTTACACCTAGAAATATTTAAATTTCAAATTTTGAATTCAATCTAAAATAAATTCTAAAATCCTATAATTTAAAAACACCCCATATATCTCCTTTAAATTTTTATCTACCATATAGGTAGAATTGAGTATTTAATATTTTTCCAAGTTACCAAAAAATCATTAAGGTATATCCACAATATCATGTCTATTCAAAATCTATTGGAGTTATATATTATGGTGCAACATACCAATTTACAAAATTTCAAAATTGTTTTAGATTAACTATTTTCCAACTACAATGATGATTATGGTGTTATTTTATCTTTCACTGTGAAACACGTTATGGTCTTGATGAGATAATAGAACATTTAACTACCAAATACAGACCCACAAATTCACAATATGATCATGTAGTGCATAATCCTTCTAAAATATCTTCACTACAGAATATTATATTACTACATGATATACTGTCTAGTAGAATCACAAATCCTAAAAATTTAACACTTATAGAAACACTCACATCATGTTATAGGGAATAAACTATAGTGCAGTGTTTGTATATTTCTTTTTTATTTTAATATAGTTACAACACAACGATTTTCTATGGTGTGGAAAATTCTAAACTCCCAAGTGACTGAAAATATTTCAGCCAACTCTGTATCATTTCTTTATCATCTATGGTGTAGTTTGAATAATTCAAATATTCTTTAAACATTTTATTCTATGAGCAGAAACCTAGATTATAAAGTAACTTACTTTAATTGAATCTAATATATGAATTTCATTCAGGTTTCCTCTTATTTATTAAACTCAATGTGTTATATAACCATCATAATATAATGTGGTGAAAGCCCCCACACTATTAATAGTTGTCCAATATACTACCCTATGTCATATTTATTCTTTCACCTAATGAAAACCCATGATGGATTTCAATTCTTTTGCCATCATTCTGGGAGATTCAGTTTAACTTGATAATTCCATATAGTGGTGCCTTACTGCTATGGTGTTACTGGGTAGGACCTAATTTTTTTAAAACTCCATAAAAATTTATGGCATAACATGTTCTGTTTTCTCATGAAGATCAACACTAACATACAAAGAAAAAAATAATGATAAAGCCACTAGTTCTATAATGTGGCCTATTAATTTTTAGAATAGATCATCAGTGGTCTTCCATATCTACTACAACTTATCCAAATTCAATATAGTATAAACATTATTCACCATGAAAGGATGATAATAAAAACATCAAAAAAAATTCACCCAAAAATTTGGAAAACATTATGAAGCACTTTTATTATCCATATTTTCAAAGTGATCCCATCTTATGGATCATAGACTTCCACAAAACATCATACTTCCTGTTTTTTATATTCATAATACGACCAATTATTTGTTATTGTTAAACATATAAAACATAAGTCCTCTTGGTTATATCAATATCCCCTTTTAGTTTTTGTTGACAATAGTTTCATAAAATCTAAGGACCTTAAGAGATATAGATAATCTTTGGCCTCTTTCTTTTATAATCCAAGGTCCTTGATATATATATATATATATATGGATTTAATGAACCACTACTCTCTCCCCCTTTAACAATAAATTTAAAAGGGCTCATTCGATTTTCACTTCTTCTTTGTTACCAATATTTTAGCACCATATATATAAGATAAAAAGAATATATTTTCAATCCTTAAAGAAATAAAAATCAATAGTGTCTATGCTTCCTCCTTAATATGAAATTTTAAATATCTTATTACTTGTAAATATATCATAAAAACATTTGATACCACTTCATACCACTTGTATAAATATCAAAAAATGGCTCCTCTTAAGAAACATTTATTTTACTTCCATACTGCTTCCATTGATAGGTACATTCTTCTAAATAGAATTTAAACAGGTGTATTAATCCATATCAATGAGTCATTTAAAATTTTTCTAAGACTATTAAGTCAAAACTTGCTTAATAAAAAAATATTTTTTTTCAGTTATATAAATTTTTCCTATACCTCTTACAAATTCCATGGGATAAATTAAACTTGATCAATAAACAAACATTAACTATAAACTAATTATGATATCAATCACATTCACACAAAAAAACTAGTGTATAATTCCTTAATAGATTCGAATGAGATATATCACATTTTTAATAATTAAGTAGCACTTTTATATTAGGAACTAGTGATACCAAATGATATCGATGATTTTTATTTCTTCACGGTACTTCTTCATATTCAAATATGGCTAAACTACCTTATAATTTTTAATATAAATTCCCTATGGATTTCATCATCTATAATCCAAAATATTATTTAGAATATAAACATATAGAAACAACGTGTATTTGATAAAAAATTATTCTTAGTATCTTATAGTATCCCAAAATAATAGTCAAATGTTACTATATTTTAGGTTTATAAAAAAATACAATAATTATTCCTCCTTGGATATAATTGTTACTTAAATTTATTTTCTTTCTTCTTTTACAGGAACTCCAACCACTTTGTATGGATTGATATAAATTATAGATCTCAAAATTTAGATTGATATAAATTTGTAAACATATATATTCCTTCGAAACTTATATCACATTAAATTTGGCTTAGTACCATATATACTTCTTCATTCCCATATACATAATCTGATTAATTTCATATTATTCCGGTTGGATAATTGAAATCACTATTGAAATGACATGTTAATTATTTCAGGACTTTATTCAATTGTTAATTTTTTTATCCCATCATGTATATACAAATTCATCAATATTCAATATCTTGGATAAAATTTAGTTACAACCTTTTTCTTTGTTATAAAGGATATCATTTTTAGTAAAATACACACATTATTCATGTTTATTTCCCATCAATGCGCACATGATTCATATTCTTGTTCTGTCAAATCAAACAAATGTTCAATATATATCCTTCAATTTTTAATCCATTTACCCCATGGATAATATATCCCCCATAATATCACATCACTCTAATTAATGGATATAAAAATTCTATGAATGGGGAGAGGGGTTAATTCCAATATACTAAGGTTAAATATGGTTCTTGGTTATTGAAAACCATCCCTTTACTTCTATTATTATTGAAATATGTCCTAGTGATATTTTTTCGTCGATTCCACTAGATAATTTTTTCTCCTTAATATATTATTTCATAAAAATATTCTACATTAATTTTTATAAGTTACATGTGTGGTAATCAACACATAGATTCTACAATTGTAAGTGTCCCTTAATTTAAAAACATAACATATATAATTCATCATATATAGACTCATATTTATTTCCATAGGGAGATTAATCTCAATAGTATAAATATATACAGTTAATAAACTTTCTTATAAAGATTTCTTAATATTCTATCTCCATATATTTACTCTTGCACTAGTTTTCATCACCTAATTAATAGTGATATGAGTGAAACCACTTATGTTTATCACATTCCTATTATCTATGAACTTAAGACAAATATTATATTTATTCTTTAGATTACATGATTTATTATTATCTTTCTAGTAAAGTTAATGTGAATGATTAAACTTATGTTCTTGATAATATTTATAATTATTTTCTTTATTATTATCATCCAAATCATTTAATATATTTCTAATTGAAAACAATTTGCATTCCTCCTTTATTGTCTCCTAATTTTCAAATGAGTAGGAGATATCATCTTGGCATATCTATTATTTCCATTATTAAAATACATTTTCATATTTTGAAGACTATAAAAAATATAACATTCCTTGATAAAATATTCATACCATCCAATGAAATTCCTTGAATTGGATTTATCAATATTTCTTATTTGATCACCCATGAATCATTTTTTCTATATAATAAATTTTCTTCTAGTACCACTTCTCTTATCAAAATACCCTAAAAAATATCCTTCATAACAAAATTCCAAAAATATTCTTTTAATATAATAATTTAGTTTTTCATCCACATATTACTCCCCAAAAGTATAATTCTATAATCATTCATCATGTTATCTTGTTTCCCAAAGAATAAAATGCCTCCAAAATCATGAGTTAAGTTCCTTTTCCTAGAAATTTACTTTCATCCTGAATTTTATTTTCTATTAAAACCACTAACACCACTATTAGAATGATAATAATTAAATGAATATGAATTATACCTTCTTTTTTGGAATAAAATAGTGTTATTTTTTCTTTCTTTCACAATATGAAATCATTCCAATAACATATTTACAAAATATAACATTATAACTAGGTATAATGTAAGAGAAATAAAAATGATTATATTCTTCTCTTTTAATCCTCTTGTTCGATTTTTTTTCATTTTCTTCACTTTCTAACATTATTTTCCTCATTCACCTTTCTAAACTCTATGTTTCTTTATTTTTTTAATACATTGTAGTTTTCTTGATTTATTTTAATGATAATGTATGATCATTTAAAAATATCTTCCTCATAACATTTTATCTAAATAATTAAATATGTTCATATTTCCTTCTTCATAACTCAGTAAATCTATATTGGATTTTTTTATTTTATTTTTGTTACCAAGTCCTCAATATTCTTTAATATTTCCACTAAAATAAATATTTTCTAGCTTAGTCAATCTCATTCATCTAGAAAATATTTTTCATTATCCTCATATTAACATTTTATAATCATAATTCAATATTTTTTTCCTTTTAATAATGATAATAATGTAATTTTACATTGTTTAATATCTTTTACCTTCACATCTAACTATGGATTATTGAATACTCTACCTGACTCTTATTATTCTTCTATAGGCTTAAAACTCTCTTCAAGAGTATCAATTGATCATACATTAAAAACTCATTTCTTCTCTAACTATATATAATAGTGGAAATATATTATTTAAAATTATTTCTCAATGAGATGTTTAGAATGAATTTATATAATATCATTATATTCTTCTAAAAGTTTGTATCGTTATTATATCTTATTTTATAACTCTTCCTCACTTACCTTTTTTTTAACCTTGGATAACTTCTTTTCATCATCACTTTAATTATACTTATATAACTCATCTTCACAACTGAAACTTATAAAAAATTACCATTCTGATAAATCATCTTATAATAGATCCATATAAGTTTTCTTTTTAAATATGATAATTTCATCAATGATAAAAATATTCTCTCATCCTATTAATCAAAATAAACACATATACATTCAATAACCTATTAATGTTATCTATCCTTTTTATAATCAGTATCTTATTTTAAATCTACCTGATTTCCATTCCGATATTTAACAACTTCTTCAGGATGGGTTAATTATTACTTTTATTAACCAATAAATTCATATCACCCCTTCAACTATCCTAGAATAATATTGTTTTTCTTCCTTTTAATATCTAATTCATCAAGACCATCTTCAATCTCCACTCAAGATCAAAAAATCCTTCTTTTCTATTATTATCTTAAATAATAATTTTATTGTTTTAAGAAATAGAATCCATACTAATCTAATAACATATATTAAAATATTAGTCTCCAAAATCGTGTTGAATTCAATATAAAACATGATTTATATGATACAATATCTAGGGTCCTTATAAACAATAAAAGAGGGGGTTAATCATGGTTAGAATATCCTCAAACTTTTATCCTCCAATATAACCTTGGGATCATGTTCCCGTGTTATAAGGTTCTCAAATTATATCCTTCTTTCATCTCCATTGTCAACCTAATCTAATAAAAATAAAAAATAAGGAAATTTAAATTAAAGAAACATCAATATTTTTACATGGTTTTACTATATTATTCTAAATCAATGAATATGAACTCAGTATTGTGCTAGTGTACCAAGATCCACTATAACTCTATATTTTTTTGAATTCAATTTTTATATAATGTCACTTCTTAATAAGGATCACTACCAATTCCTCTCCTTATTTAATTTCTTCCACGTGGGTTAAAATATTGTGGATAAGAACTCTTGTAAAGACTCCAACTATAATATCCAAGAGCTTATGGTTACTTTATTACATTGGAACTATATATAATTAATCATATCCATAAGGACATAATATTTTATCAGTATTAGTAAACTATATAAAAAATTAAATCTCACATTATATTTTAAGTCATAAAATAAAAAATATAGTGAAAGTAAATATTTTTTATACTCGAACTCATTAAAAAAATCCTTCTTTATATCCTGAGGAAATGAAAAAATAGGGGTGAGCTCAAATTCTTAGTGTGGGTAACATAATATAGAATATATCATGACAAAAAATTCATAATTAATATAGAAGGTTAAATAACTAAAAATTAATTCCATTTAATCTATAACTTGATCATAAAGAATAAAATGGAAGGAGTAAATGAATATAAAATCATACCATATAATTAATCACATGAACTTGAAACTTATTGATGGATATTATTCAAAATAATTTCATATAATTTAATATATTATATCATAATGATGAAATGAATAATTGCATCTATCTTAATCTTACCATTATGTACTTGTGCCAATACATCTAAAAATACCCTCATGGATTCATTCCAATACATCTACATAATTGAGTAAGGACTCATCCCAACACCCAATATATTTTTTCATATGATACCTACCAATAAAGTGAGGGGATATATAATTCTTGACACCAACTATAAATTAATAATTCTATTGAATTCAATATATGAATAAATAGAAAAAATTAATCAATATTACATAAAATAAATAAATGTTAAATAAATTTTTGATCACATTTTTGAATATAAATACTGTAAAATGATCATTAAAACATTCTTAATGAAAATAACCTTTTCATATTGAAATTAACATTTAAAACTAAAAATTTCTAGAATATTAGGGAAAATAATATCTTTTAAAATATTCATGGAAACATGTAAATGATGTTTCCAAACATTGGGAGGTCATGATAGTGGGAATTTTTTCTTATGCCACATAAGATGAAAAAATATTTCTTTGAAACTTTTGTAAGAAAAGTCCAAAGTTGCCTCATTTGTGAAATGAAAAGAAGTTTACTATTAAGCTAATTTTTAATATTAAAACATGCCTAAAAATTTAATTAGTAGATCATTTGAGAATATTAAAAAACTTATTTAAAACATATTAAGGGATATATGGATATTGAATAAAAATATTCTTGACCGAGTACAAAAACAAAGTCAGTTGTCCTTAAAAACAATAGTTTGGTATCTTGATTATTTAAAGAGACAACAATTAAAGGAAACAAATTTATTTCAAGAAATAACTTGGGGAGAATAAACTATATTAGTTTTATGGTATAAATATCCAATAATTCTCCTAGTGGAGACTTAATCATAAACAATCTAGAATGATGATGAGATTCTGAAGTAAACCCTTACCAATTGGGTAACTTTCGAATAATAACCCCCATGAAATACATAACATAAAAAGAAATATTAAATTACATGATTATAAAGAGATTAAATATATATAATATCAAATTAAAATTATATAACCCTTATCAAATATGATAGTTTTATAACATAAAATATGTCCCAAAGAAGACAATTTGAGAAAAAGAACCATCACCATAGGCCTGACTTACATTGTATGTGTTCAAAATTATTTTATAATAAATATAAATTTATTATACATATTTTACATAACCATAATCATATATATCATAAAATATGTGATTTAATTATTACCTTTTATCACCCACTTGTTACTAATTCATTACTAAAATCACAGTATCGGGTGATAACTACTTAGTTTTTCATGTGTGTTTTTGTTCTATAGTTTTGGTCCATGTACAATGCTCACAGTTCCATCACCTGTAGAATTTTAAACATAATATAAATATAATATATATATATATATATTCATTATATGTATATATATATTTATATATATCTATAAATTATATAGATATAAAAATAAATTACATCATTAATGGAGATGATAGGTCGTACGTACGCATGAACACTATTTTCACTTTTTGACGGATGGAAAAAAAGAAAGATAAATAAAAATTTACATTTATATGGTATTTTTTATTTCATATATATCATATATATTCATTAAATCTTTCCTTATTACCATCCATGTAAATTGGAAATAAAAATGGATAACATCACTTCGTGGAGGATGTAGTTCACATGTACACATGAGTGACGTTATCATTTTCTAGAAGATTAGAAGGTAAAAAGGTAGACATGATATTATAATTTTAGAAGAATATTTATTCCATAAATATATTATATATTAATTAATTCCATATTTGTCACCATCCATGTAAATTGATGATCAACAAAATTACTCGTCTATGTAGAGATGGTAAGTTGTACGTATGAACAGGTAATGTTTTCTCTTTTTGTGAGATAGAAAAGAGATGGAAAATTATTGTACCATAATCATAATAACTTATCAGTATATTTATGATACTTGAGTTAATATTTTAATAAGGTTACAATATATTTATATTAGTTTTAAAAATGAATAAATTTGAAAGAATCAGTAACGACTATTACCACTTCTTCGAAAGAGCTCCTTTAGATCATCTCTTAGGTGTGATAGGGTTGGATTTTTTTGGAATACAAGAACATGAAGAACTTATATAAGGATTTTTATAAGGGTTTTTAGTAGGGTTTAGTCAAGATAAGAGGCTCTATGTAGTGTCTAGAAGAGAGGATAGGTGGTGTCATTTTATAGTGGGTTAAAGGATACACATGGAATTAACAAAAATATATAAATATAATAAATTCATTTTAGGAGAAAGTGGCCCAATTTTTAAATAATATTAAATATAAGATAGGATATGGTTGAAATATTATCCAAAAATAAATGTTTTAAAGGTTTATGTATTATTTTAAGCTTTATATTTTAGTTTAACCCCTTAGGTAACCTAATTTAACCTTAACTGTAGTAATTACATTTTCACTCTTAAAGGGTTATAATTTTAATTTTAAGGTAAAAATTGGATCATAAATGGCCATGGGATGAAATTTCTGACCATATATTATCCCCATTTTCCTCCTTAAATATTTTTGTGATTTTAATATTGTAATAAAATATTATTGTTTATAAAATATCAATAATTTCATTTTTGACATTATTAATTTAATTTGACATTAAATTCATCAAGAAAAATATTTTATAAGAATATATAATTTTAACACATATATAATATTTAATACTTATCTTTAAAATCCTTTATTCACTATAACTCACCATAAAAAAATATTACTTTTAGATTTTTAAAAAATAATTTATTTTCTTTTTCTATTAATAGAATAAATATTAAAATGGCATGTTGTATGCATTTAAGGTAATTAATTGAACAATAAAAATTAAAAATAAATTAACATGAATAAAAAATAATTTATATTTCAAATAAAAAATTATAACTGAACTTTTATTACTTTTTTACATGTAATAAAAAGTTGCAGTTATTAAATCCAAAGTAGTGAGATTTTTTTATTTATTAATTTTTAAATTAATATAAAGGTCATAAGCAAAGAAACATGGAAAAAAGTTGCCATTTATTTGATAAATGAATGGAAATAGACATAATCTACTCATATAATATGATAATGGAAAGTGTTATGGCCATTTTTTAGTCCTTATCATATTATTTTAACCTAAATTACCTGATTTACCTTTTACCGATGTGATATATTTTACCACTATTACTATTTATAATTCCAAACTTAAAAAACACCTATTTTACAAAAATAGACCTCATAATTAGAACTAGGTAATTCCTCTATCATGATTAAATTTCAAGAATTTTTATACATTAATTTATGATAAAAAAATCAAAATTCTAGAGAAATTGTTTTTCAAGAAAACGCCATTTCAAGTAAAAAATTATTTTCATACCAAATTAAACCATCAAATTGATTATAATAAACTGAATTAAATTTTGAATAAAATAATTGAAATTTTTTACACTAAAAAAATTTAAACAAAATTCAACATTATAAATGATTGAAATAAAAAAATAATTTACAAATAATTGGTATTTTTCACTATTCACTAGAAAATGAAAATTTTCAGAAAAATAACAAAAAATAACTCTTAGAATATTTTGATATGATTATTTTAAAATTATAACCTTTTTTCAAACTAAATTTATAATATTTAAAAAATTATATATAATATTCTCTAACAAAAAGAGATAAAACCCCATTTTAAAGAAAATGTTTTTTGAATAATAGAATTTTGTTACCTAAAATGTAGTTCATATATTCTAAAAATTATTCAATAAATTAGTATTTATTAGGTAAATTATTTATATATAATTTTTCCAATACTATTAATTCCCTCCAATTTAATTTCTAGGTTATAATGGTCACATATAATATTTCATTAATCATTTAAGCTCGATTTTTCAGGTCTTATAAGCTATTGAACATAGTGTTATTTTAAAATATCATGGTGTCATTCTACCACATTTAATAATTTTTTCCAAAACAATTTAAAATTATTCTCATTAATTTATGTTATTACATTGGAAAATACATTTTTTGAGAACCTATATCACATAAAAGGTTAATATAACCTCCTCTTAAAAAGAGGGAAATTGAAATTTGAAGATCATCATGAATAATAAAAAACTGGATTTAAAAATATTAGAACAGTAGTGGGTAGTGAAAACATGGTAATGGAGGAGAAATCTAACACCCAAGGAATAATATAGAGTGATAGAGAACATGGTCGAGAGAGATTTAATGACCAAAAACCATAAATCTTTAAATGGTGAAAAGACCATTAATTCATTGTAAATGATCCTAATTTGATAACAATTTTGTTACATGATCCTTTTCCTTGAGTTGTGGAATTAATTTACCACGTAGGATAGTAAAATAAATAAATATTTGTATTTTACATGTATAAATTAATACTTTAGTTAATTTCTAGCATAATATCTTCCCTCCTCTAAATGATGAGTATTCAAGATTAATTTTTCATTCTTGAAGTGCTAAAATCATCTTATAACAGATCTCATAATTTAAAAATGGGTAACAAACTATTCTTCATGTCTTTAAATTTTAACCAAAACTAAAATTTTTACAACATGGTAAGATAATATCCAAAATATATTTTCCATCATATCAATTAATAATATATTTTACTTCAAAATTTCAAAAACAACACTAAAGGGTCAACATAGTATATTCTACAAAATAAGTTACCCTACATCCTAATTAACCTCAAAAACATCAATATTAAATAATGTTTTAACCTCAATGATGATCTCACACATTTTATCTTACATTCCAAAAATATAATTGCACTCTTCCCAAATAATATTTCATATTAAACCAAATATTAATCCTAATGGATACTTATACTTAAACCCAATGATGCATCCCAAACAGATCATTAATCACCATGATAAATCACTATATAATCTTATAATGTAGTAAGATTAACCATAATATCATAAATAAAATTTTGATACTAAAATTTAGGGTAATCCATGGCATGATCATAAATTTCTATGAAAATCTCACCTTGTTAATGAATCAATTTATAACCGTCAAGATTATTTATATCCCATGGACCATAAAAATCATATACTTACCCAAAGGGCTATTTTTAACATCAATATTGTATTATTCTAAAACTTGGTAAAATATCAGAATCGCGTAAAAATCTCATCACTTAAGACCTAAAAAGGGGTATCTATGCCTATAAACTTATGTAAACCTTAACATTATAAAACCATGATGATATATATAACTCTTAAGTTAACCACACATAAAAAATATTTAACCCAAAAATTAACACACTCTTTAATCCTCATATAAAGTCACAGAGAATTTCTAAAAGTAAAAAAATGAAACAAACTTCATCAAAGATGACATAACTCACTTTTTGATAAAATCACTAACAAATTTCCTGGCCACCAATACTATCCCATTTAATTTTTCAATGTTAATCACCCCTTTATCATAATACATATGCACTCTAATCCTTACAATTTAATGATTATAATATCATAGGTCCTTACATGGTTTAGTAGTTAACCTTTGGATTGGGGAATCAGCTTGGATAGTTCCCATGTTTTCCATACACAATACAATTATCTTTTTAAAATATGTTCCTCTATGACATTAATTTCCCATTGAAAACATCTTCCCCTTTGAGGAATTCCTAGGGGTGAATCTTTCTATATATAGGACATGAAGGAAATTGAGACTTATTTATCCCATGGTCTCCACAACCCAAGCTCTAATAAAACTCTAGTCTTACATTATTTGGTGAGTCCAAGATATGGTTAAATTAAATTTTGTAAATTGTATATCATGATAACTAATTAATCATAATCACAAAATCATTCACATTAATCATCATCCCATTTGTTTTCTGTTAATCACTATATTGTCCATCGCATTAAATGTTAACATAGTACCTTCTGGTCGTAGCTATTCACTAATATAAGAAATCATAGTATCTGGAACAATAATCATACTAGGTAATCATGAAATATCATTCATAGGATGTATAAATCATTACACCTTTATTTAAATTTATAGAACCTTAGGTTCACACTTGCCTATCATAGGTTATAATTTTTTTTAAATCCTTCATAATGGTTAATAAATAAAAATTGAATTAACCCTATCATATATCCTGGGAGTGTCAAACTAGGTGTGTAGTAAGGGAACTCTGACTGTACAACATATTAATGGCTAAAATATATCCAACCAAATCTTTATAGTAATATTACCTCTATATTCCTATTTTACAAAACAATTTCTACTTGTAGTATACATACAAGTTTGTTTTTATAGAAAAAAAATATCTACCTTTGAAAAACATTTAGACGTTTTCCTATACATAGACTTATCCATAAATTTGTTGATATAGTTATATTTCTTAATCTATGTTTCTCTAAATCTAGTTCTCAATTTTTCTACTAAACTTCATATGATACCAATTATAAAGAACCTGACCCCAATAGCATATATCCATTGGTTACTTTTTTACATTGGTACAAGATACAAGGAATCCCATATCAAAGGAAAAAATAGTTTATTAGTCTTGGTAAACTATTTACATACTTGAATCTCACATTATATTTGAAAACATAAATTACAAAGCATAGTGAATGTAAATCTCTTGTATACTTGAACTCATTTAAAGATTTTGTATTCATATCCTAGAGAAATGAGATAAAATAAGAGTGATCATAGATAATAATTAAAGGTTATTTATAACGGAATATATCATTAGTAAATAAGGATTAATCAGTACACCAAGGTAAATAACTAAAAACACACGTCACTTAATCAAAATCTTGATCATGAATAATAATGTGACAGGAGTAAATAAAGATCATATGATACCTTATAAATAATAACATGTTCTTGAAACATGTCCATGGATATCATTCAAAATAATTTCATAAAAATTGATAATTTACTTCATAATGATGGCATGAATAATTTCATACCTTTGAAAAATACCATCAATTCCATCTTCCAATATATATATTTATATATTCCATCAATGCATCATGTCAAGATATCTAAAAAATAGGTAAGACCTCACCCAAATACCCAATATATTTTTTCTCATGAGACCTACCAATTCATAAATGGGATATATAATTATAGGGACCACCCATCACTAAATAATTATAATTAATTCATCATAACATCAAACAACACAACTTAATCAACATGCATTAAAAATAAAAAACTTTGTGTATTGGAAAATCTTGCATATGGAATATTAATACCTCCCCTATTCAAACTGATCATAAACTATCCAGATAAAGTATAATTATTACATGATTACAACATATCCCTAGTATTTCATAATTAAAATAAAGTTATTATGTTTTTGATAAAGTGAAATTTCATAAAAAGATCAACAAAAACATTCTTCAGGAAAATACCCTTTTCACATTTAAATTTAATTTTCAAAACAAAAAATTTAGAGAATATTTGTAAAAATAATAATTCAAAATAATAAAGGGAAAAATGTAAAGGAATCTTAAAATGAATTAGCGGTCATGATAGATGGAATTTTTATTTATGTTGTATAACTAAAAAATTATATTTATATATTTGTAAGAAATGTCAAAAAGTACCTCATTTGAAAAATGGAAAAAGATTCCTTTTAAACCATTTTATAAAAGTAAAACATGTGAAAATATAAATTTGTTATAAAAATATATAATAGTAAAAATATTAATTAAAAAGATTAAATAAAACATGGATACATAAGAAAAATATTCTTGATTGAGTCGAAAAACAATGTCATTTTTACTTAAAACATTAGTTTGATATCTTGAGTATTTAAATAGATTAAAATATAATGAAAACATATATTTTACAAAAATTACTAGAGTAAAATAAAATATATTGGTTTTAATATATTAATATTAAATAATTTCCCTAGAATAGGCTTAAAAATAAGAAATCCTAAAAAAGATGAGATTGTGAAAAGAACCATTTCTACTTTGGTAATATTCGAACCATAACCCCCAAGAAATAAGTAACATCAAAAAAAATATTAAATAATAAAAATATAAACATATTAATTATATAAAATATAAAAAAATTATATACAACTCAAAAAATATTATAGATGTATAACATAACATATGTCCCTAAGAAGATAATTTGAGATGAAGAACCCTTACCTCGGGTCTAACATCCTTCGCATGTGTTTGAAATACCTATATAATAAATATAGATTTGTTATATATATATTATACAAACATAAACATATATATCATACCATATATTATATACTTATAACCATTTATCATCTATTTTTTAATAATTATTTATTAAAATCACTATTTCAGGTGACAACTGCTTTGTTTTTTATATATGTTTTAGCTATGTAGTTTTGGCCCTTGTACTCTGATCATTGTTTTATCACATCCAAAATTTTATTCATGATATAAATATAACATTTATTCATTATATATATATATATATTTATAAAATTAGTGATAGGAAAACTAATTACAATGTTCATGGAGATGGTAGTTCGTATGTACGCACGAACGATATTTACACCTTTAAATGGACAGAAAAAATGAATGGTAAATAAAAATTCACCTTTACAAAGTTAATTGTATTTCCTATATATCTTAAATATTTTTAACAACCAAGGTGATGATATAATAAATGGCTTTCCTATTTATTAATACTTTTATATTCCTTATAAAATATTAAGTTAGTGTTACATCAAAAAAGAATTAGTTTAAAAAAAAATCGTTAATTATATGTTTTTATTTAAAATATTAATTTATAAATATTATAATATAAATTATATAAAATTAATATATATTTTTTAAATCATCATATAAAAGTTAAATATGGGTTAAATTTTTGTATTTTTTAGAAAATTTTATTTTTTGGAGAATAGTGAAAAATAATGATTTCTGTTAAAATGACATTTATTTTTAATAAATTAAGTAATTTAAAAGAAGTAATTTTTTTAATATGATTTAATGTAACAAAAAAAATTCATTTATATTTAATCAATTAATTAATTAAAAAACTAATATTTAAATTTCATTTAAAAAACTAATATTTATGTATTTTTTAAATAATTAAAATGGATAAATATTATGAACTTTTAAAGAGTTATATTGGGGTTTATAAAATGTTTAATTTTTTGTTCAAAAATGGTTTTCTGAAAACTCTTTAAAAGTTCATTATATTTATCCATTTTAATTATTTAAAAAATACATAAATATTAGTTTTTTAAATGAAATTTAAATATTATATATCATTATATTTTAATTTTTATTAATATAATAATTATTATTAGTTATAGAGTTAAAATATTTCAATCTTTTTCTTGAAAAATAAACTTCTCAAAAACCCACTTTTTCGTCTCGTTTATACGTTTAATTTTAAATTAAATTTTACAAATTATGTTAATTAAATTAATTAAAATGGATTAAATATTTATAATATTAATATTTCATATTATATAATAACTTAAACTTAATTTTTTACCATAATGAATAGTGAAAATAATAAAAATTAATTTTTAAGGTTAAGGTGAAAACAGGTTTACCAGGGGTTGAACTAAACATATAATGGTTAGAATGACATAAAAAATATTCTAAAATCTATTTTATATCCATATTTAGACCTTATAATGTCTAATCATCTGGAATGGTCTTTTTTATCCTTTTGGAATTTGAAAAATGTGGGTACACCATTTTCTTTTCAATAATTGTAAGTGTGTCACTCACCACACTAATAACAGGCCACCCCTATCCTCTTCTATTTACACATTAAAATCCATTTATATAGAAAAATAAATACCCAAATATCTTCATAATTTCTATCCCCATGACTTAGAGTCCACTTTTTGATAAAAAAAAGTCATCCAAAGAGGGTTTTTTGTGCTTATAGAAGGATGTTGTCCAAAGAAGATGTATCATGCTTATACAAGTGTCTTTATATTATTTCATCTTAAACATCCTTAAAATATTATTAAATTATTATTATGTAATGAAAAAACTATATCAAATATTATTATATATTATTTTGTTAATTTAACATTCCAAATTCTTCTCCTCCCCCATCAAATGGGATGTGAAATCATCATTCATCTGTATGACAGACTACCACCTCACAAACCGATGTCATTCATTTTCCATCATCACCTATAAAATATAATTTTAATAATACATTTAAAGTATATATATTATATTTTAAATATATTAATATTTTTTTATTTTTTTATCACATATACCTTCTAGATTTCCATTCTATTGGGGATATGATAATGTTGCTCAAGTGTACGGTGAACAATCATCTCACGAAGCGATTTGATTTATTATTCACTGACACTTTACATGGAAGGAGATAAAGATAAATTTAATTAATATCTATGATATAAATGAAATAATTATTATATTCCAAAAAAAATTATCATTTTTAATAAATAATAAATAATATTCTTTCTTAAACTAAAAAATGATAATGTCATTCGTGCATACATGTGGACTACTACCTCCACGAGGTGATGTGACTCTTTTTACATCACTAAATAATATGGAAGATACATATAAGTATATAATAAGGTTTTTATGATATTATTTTTATTTTGTAAAGATAAAATAATACATAACTTAATTCCATAATTATCATTTAAAAATAGAAATGTTATTCATGCGTGTGTACGGCCTACCTTCTTCATGATCATAACATAGTTCATTTTCTAGAACAATATTTCATTATTGTACAAAAAAATAACAATTTATATATAAATAGGATAATTATTCCATGATTACTATTCTAGATATGTTAAAATAATAAACTTGTTTACCATAGTCAACCTATAATAGTCATTTTTGACATATAAGCTGAATACTACAAAAACACTCTAAGTGAACTTAAATGATTAACTAATTATGTAAATCCTGGTAAATGATAAAATAAGAGGAATAATAAAAATGAAAAATTTTATAAAGAAATTATATAATTTACATTTTTTATTAACGATGATAAATAAAATGTGTGTTGATTCGGACTCAAGGTAAGGGACTTCATCTCAATTTTCCTTTCATTGTGGAATATTTCAATTTTATGAACCTATATTATTTTATGAGGTGTATATATGTCCCCTTAGACATGTTATATCATTTATTTTTTTATTATAATGATTTTAAGAATTTTATTAATTTTATTCATTCTTGGTGACTAGGGTTTAAAGCTTCCCAGTGTGGTAAGGGACAATTCTTTAATAAACTAATAATTAAAAGTTTTCCTTCAAACACTCTTTAAATTCCATGTCATTTTTTAAAATGATTTTATTAATGTAATTATATAATAATGAGAGTTTATATAGGTAATTTTTTTCTTTCTTTTAATGGTTTTGAAAAAAATAAATCATTTTATGGAATGTTTGACTTTCATTACAAAGGAAAAAATCAATGTTTTATTTTAATATATGGTGATAATGACTTTTTCCACCACCATAACCATTATTTAATGTTTTTATTCCTTTAAAATTGATCATTTTTTATTAAAATAAATCCTCTCTTTCAATTTTATATGTATTTTTCTATTGAAATTTTATTTTTAAAATAAATGTGTCTTTTGATATCCAAAAGAGTTTTTCATTAAGGATTAAAAGAATTTTTAAATTGTTTTATGAAAAAAATGCAAGATTCCCTGATTTTTTATTATGATATGGTTCTTGGGAATTATTTTTGGTTATGGTTGATTTCATTATAATATAAGGATTTTTAGTTACATTATTAACCAAGGATGGGTAGTTTTGTGATAAACTAAGGATAGGTGGTTCCGTGATTAAGAAAAAATAGGTGAATCTATGATAAACCAAGGAAGAGTGGGTCTATGATAACCCTTCAATGCATTGGGAACTCTTGAGATGGAAGATGAAAATATCAGAAATTCCACTAGTAATAGTGATATAAATGATGATTCCCCAAGTTACCTACATGATTCATATTTCCTTGTTATGGGTTTTAAATGATTTTCTTGATCAAAAAGTGTGCGGGGTTTTATGAAAAAGTGATTTATTTCATTTAGCTGAGTGAACATTGAGGTAAACATAAAAAATTAATTGAGTTTTAATTCATTTCATTGTACTAATAGTTTTTTTAAATGCCTTTCTTGGATATTTTATTCTCACCATATATTTTAATATGTTTTTCACAGAGTTTACAGACGAGTAAGGTAAAGGAAGAAGTCAACATTAAAGTCGTGAATTTTTTTCAATGAAAATAAATCATGTTTTATTTTAAATGTTTTATGTTTTTGTAAAATGAATACTAATTATAAGTATAAACATTTCATAAATTTGGGGTTTTTATGTAATATTTATGACCTATCTCTCTAAAACTCTAAACCCAAAACATTATTAGGAATCCAATAAAGTGAATTCCAGTTTAATTTCATGAGAATATATAATGATTAAAGTTATTTCCTTATATTTGGTATTAGATAAAGGTCTAGATAACTTTATAGGTTAGGATAATGTTAATGGAATGCCCTTGAAATATTTTACCTTATGGTTATGTTGAAATTATGTAGAATTTGAAGATTATCATGTTTCTTTATCTAAAATATTTTTGTTCAGAATTTTTTTCCATAATGGAAATAGGGAAGACATAGTGGGAAGGAACTAAGAGGATAATGTCCTTCAAAATCTACAACCCTAGGAGGTAGGAATTGGAACAGAGTTGGTTGTTTCTATGATGGCTCAGTTGACATAGTCTATAAATGGTGGTTGTATCCATGCTTGAGAGGAACCTAATCTTCCACAAAGGAACATGGGTATAGTGGAGAATTTTATTTGAAAAAAAATTCCAGTATTCAGTGGGTCTTTAGACCTAGTGATATCTGAAGGATAAATCAATGCTCTGGAGAAGATATTTGAATTCATGGTGTATTCAGAAAATCAAAAATTAATTCTTTCTATTTAATGTTTTGAATGTAAATATGATTGATGTTGGTTTCTAGTTAATAACACCAAAGAGAAATATGATATTGATTCCATGGAATTCAAAAAAATTAAGTATTTTTTTACATGAAAAATGCTTCTCTAAGTTTTTTTAATTTTGGATAAAAAAACCATTCCTAAAATTGAGGGAAATAGATAAAGTTTGTTTTCCTATGTATGAATCCAATTTTACAATACTAGCAAGGTATGAACTAAATTTCTTTCGGGACATTGATATTAAAATTAATAGATTTTACTTTGGGTTAAATCCAAGTTTAAAAAGTTAATTGGACATGCATGAATTTAAAATATATGAGAAAGTTTTCCATTGTGCTGATAAAGTGGATATGGAGTTTTCTGACACTTATGCACTTCAAGATTAAAAGAGTAAAAAAGGTATGGATATAAGTAAATGGTGAAGCATATATTATAGAAATGTGTAACTAAGAAAAAAAAGTTATTATCACATGATAAGTGTGGTAAAAAGAATCATGTAGAATGTCCTATGAATTATAGGTATAGATTCTAATGTGTTAATTTTGGAAATATATATTGTGACCATAAAAAACTTGAGAAAATGAATAATGAAAATATTATAATTCAATTGAAATGACTTGATACTTTATACTAACATGTGTCTAAAGTTTTTCACTATGGGGGAAATCCAAAAAAATGAAAGAAAAAATGTGCGGAAAATTAATTTACTAAAAAAATATTTATTTTGTTAATCAATTGAAGTGGTGATAGGTATGTTACTTTTTTATTAAAAAAATTCCAGTACCATGTTTGACTTTGGTCCTTTTCATTCATTAATTTTGGAGAAGTTTTCAAGAAAAA
This sequence comes from Viscum album, assembly GCA_963277665.1. NCBI lineage: Eukaryota > Viridiplantae > Streptophyta > Magnoliopsida > Santalales > Viscaceae > Viscum > Viscum album. Next base: position 50,188,461 of record OY728148.1, read on the forward strand.
TGGGAATTTCACCACATAAAAAGAAGATATAACATTTAGTGAAAACTCTTGGTGGAAATATTAAAGCAAATAATATTTATATGAATATTCAAATTGTTATAAATGGAATATTATTTCCTATAAATCTTGCTAAATTATCCATAGTAGAGTTTGATATCATTATTTGTGTGATTAGATTTATTTTTATCATTCTAAATTTGATTTATGAGCTACTAATTTTATGTTCAATGATATCATGCCTTTGATAACATACCAAGAAACTGAGAAATTCATTAGATATGATAGTGAAAATTAAGTATCTCATATTTTTCAAAAGAAATAATTTTATTAAATTAGTGATGCTCTATTAGTAAATGAATACATGGATGTTTTTGCTGATGATTTTCCTAGTGTTATTTCTGATCAAGAGGTTGAGTTTACTATGGAATTATTTATTAACAATAATACTATTTAAAAAACACCTACATAAATTTCTCAAGTAGAACTTTTATAATTAAATTATTAATTTTTAGAGTTTCTAGATAAAGATTTTTGATTTCCCTATCACTTCACCATGGGTTTCTCTTGTTTTTTTTATAAATAAAGGTAGGTCAATGAGGATATTCATTTACCATAGATATTTTAATAACATAAATTTTAGGAAAAAGTATCATTTACATCATATTGATGATTTTTTTGATTAGATCTAAGGAGCGTAATATTTTTTGAAGGTTGATCTCATGTAGTGGAATACTCAGTTGAAAGGGAAGGAAGTAGATATTTAGAGGACTGTATTTTAGACTAGATATGGGAATAGTGATTTTATAGTTATTATCTTTGGGTAGTGTAATAAATATTCTATATTTAAAGACCTTATGAATAGATTTTATCATGAGTTCATGGATAATTTTATAGTTGTATTCATTTATGATATTTTGGTATATTCTAAATTTATAGAGGAACATGGGAGAGACATAAGGATTGTTTTACAAAAAATAATAGACAATATTTTTTTGGAAACTTTAGTAAGTTTGAATTTTGGTTGAAAAAATTTTCATCCACTAGATATATTTTTTATAAATATGGAATAACTATTGAACCTACTAAAACAAAAGATTTTGAATATTGAGAAAAACCAAAAAAATATAGAGATTAATAGTTTTATTAGATTAGTATCTTACTACCAGTGTTTCATTGAAAACTTTTCTTAGTTTCCCATCCCATTTATTATGTTAACTCAGAAAGTATTTAAATTCATCAGGATAAAATAATGTGATTATTGTTTTCTATAACTAAAAAAGAGTATTTTTCAATGCTCTAGTTTTTTCCTTTCCTTCCAGAAATGGTTAATTATTCTTCTATTATGATGCTTAAATGAATGGGGTTGGTTGTGTCCAAATGAATAATTGTCACACTAGGGTTTTTATTATTGTTATTGGACCTTATTCATTTATAGGTCTTAGTTTTTCTTTCACGAATCGGGTGTGAGGGGTCTGATTTTTTTTAATAATGTTCAATTTATTTCTTGTCTAGCTTTTTCCTCTTGGTTTTTCATTGTGTTTTTTGGAAAAAATAGAAAAATTGGGCCCTAATACATGTGGATAATGGTTGGTTCATGGTTAAGGTAAATTGTGTGCCTCTTACCAGGTAATCATGTAGTATGTGGTGGTTTTTGGGTGGTAGCTATCACACAACTTGCGCATTGTAAGTTAGGCCATTTGGGATAACCTTGTGGTAGGTTCCTCTTAGATATTTTGGGGATCGCAGTTGTTTCTTGGTTTGGAAGACTGTGTAACCAGGACATATGTGATGTCTAGGTCATTAAAAAATTTTAAATTCACCTTGTGTCATCTCAATATTTATCACAAAATCCTCCATTTCTTTCCCATTCGTGCTTCTAGGCCCTAGGCGCGTCCCTCTCTCCCACTTGTCTCCCTTAGGCTCTCTTAATATGGTGTATTTGGGGTGGTTTCTACAAAATTATTCAAGTTATCGTTCTTCTTTTTTTTCTCATCATATTTATGGTTTATCTTCTTCTCTCATGGTGCTTCATATCTCCAGTGGTTTGGGTGATCTATTTAGGGTTGAATCTTGTTTTCAAGGTTCTATATTGATGTTTTTAGTTAAATCATTCCTTTATAGGGTCTTATGGTGGTGCATTTTTAGTTTTGCACCAATTTCTAGATGCTTCCATGTTTGAGGTAGGTGGTTCCAAGCCCTAACATTTGTTAGATGATTTAAATATTCTTGTTTTTTGTATTTAATTATGTTATATAGTTCAATTGTTTGGTGAAAAATATATTTTGGAAGTGTTTTGGAATGTATTTATGATTAAATTGGATTTTATAAAGGGGAAGGTTTTGTTTGTGAATGTTTCATTGTGATGTTTCTTAAAAAGGTTTGTATGCTTGTGTTGAAAGTTCTAAATGGGATTTCAATGGGATTTAAATGTTTGAATGAGTTATTTAAAATAAATTATAATTTTTTCACATTCGTTTCCTTGTTTTCACCTTAAATTTTGAATTGTGAATTAAGTAAATGATGTGAAGCATTTTTAAAAGTTAACTTGGTTTATATTTGAAATTTAAAAGGGCTTGGCCCATTGAAATCAATTGTATATTTTTTTCCAAATAGGTTTCTTTGGTTGTGAAAGTCATAAAAAATGTGTTTCCAAATGGTTTTTGTGTGTGTAAAATAGAAAGTGATGTTTTTATGGAAAATGGTGGTTTTCATCTAATGTTTTTTGAAAGTGGTGATTTCCTGATATCTTTATAAGTTTTAAAATGTGTATGTGAAAAGGGTGTTTTGTATGAAATGTGAAATGAGAATTTGAGCACAAAGGGAATCTCGGGTATATCTGTGATATGAATGGATTTAGTATTCTAGTGATACAAAAGAGGCAAGTCTTCTAGAGGATTGACACTAGTTGATACAGAAGTGTAATGTTCACGTTTCACGTAGCTAGGATGATACTTACAACACTAACTAAACATGTATTATGATTGGAGACCACTAGGACCATGGTGTGTCACCTCCTAGTGGATCGTGCATGATAAAGCTGATGGTTGTGGTTTCTATACCACATTTTACTATGGTACATGATTTTAGTGTCTCACTCGAGCTAGATTATCCTTAGGGATTTACCCATAGTGCTCTATTATGAGATAATACTTATGTAATGTGGTTACATCCATCGTCATATGGGGTACCTTGAGTGTAATTCATTTTAAATCAATTTTATCTTAATAAAATTTTCCTTTTGAAATGTTAGCATTAAAAGTGTTGTTATGAAAATGGTTTTTCTTAAAACGTTTTCTTAAAAAATCAAAGGCTTTTACATAAATGAGAATGTTGAATTGTATTCTAATGTTGTAGAATAGATTCCTTTCTCTAAGGTGGCATCCTTTTGGGATTTGGATCACACCCTGGATAAATTATTAGGTATATATAGAATTTGTTGTGTATGACCCAGGTAAAGGCAAGATGATTCCTATAGATATCATTGATTCAAGTTGCTAGTGTTCAAAACTTTGTAGGTATTGGTGGTGGTGGCTTCAAGGTGATGACCCTCATGTTTCACTATGGTTATTAGGATGTTTTCTGTTTTCCTTTACTTTATACTATTTTAGTTTTTGGTCAAAATTGTAAAACCTTTAATCTAAACACTATTTTACTATGTTTGGATTTAGTTATTCAGTTATGTCATGTTTATTATCATGGGTTATTCTCTGTTATTAAATCATGTGAAATTGTTCCCAATTTATTTTTTTGATACTCGAACACTAGTTTCTAGCTCGTGGGGATTGGGAACTCCCTTCGTGCCATACCACGGGCCAAGACAGGTGTCGAGTTGGATGGAACTCCACCTTAGTTTGTGAAAAAATGTGATCAGAGATGTTTACTCTCTTTTTGGGTCATGTTATTTAGGTAATATTCTGGATAGACTAGATCTATGACTATCTAGACTTGATGTCCTAGTTTTGTATAGGGTTCTTGTCCAGCACACCTCATGAAAATACTCAAGTTACCATGGGAAGTTAGGTTTCTTTTAGATTTTTTGGTTCTTACAGGTTGTTTTGTATTTGGAAATGAAATGAGGGTTGGGATAAAGGTCTTAGGGAGCTTATAGGGCCTAGAAATCCATGTGGTTTAGGAGGCATTGTCCTAGAATACTCTCGGTGATGCTGGTGTGATTGTAGTATGGCCACCAACCATATGACCAAGTCACCAATCGATACTAATTTCCTCTTGTGAATTTTTTTCTCATATTCTTAGGAATCAAATATTATTTTGAAAACCCATGTTTTTGAATTGAGAAAAATGGATTTAAAACTGTAATGATTTGATTTTGGGAAAAGAGAAAAATATATTTTCATAATTAACTTTGATAAATGAATCCAAAAAATGGATATTTTAAGAAATGAAATTTAGGGTAAAATGGGAATGGATTAGTGAGGATACATTTTTATAATCAATATCTAGATCTTAATGAACTCCTTTTTTTGGAAAATAAATTTTTTTTAAATATGGTTTGGAATTTTTTGACCAATGGTTTTTTTATCTAATGGGATTTATTAAATTGGTGAAAATATATGGAATGGGATAAATAGAGTTTTGAATGGGAATCAAGGGATTTTTATTTTTGAAGTAAATTAAAGGGAATGATATATGGAATATGAAAATGGTTTTTGATTTGGGTGGTTAGTGAACTTTTGAAAAAAATTAATAATTTTAGAAATGGGAATTAAATTTAGAAGATGAGAGTGTGGGTAAAATGTTTTTCTTTGGAAAGTGGAAAGTTTTGTTTTACCTATGATATTTCCAAGAATTACCACATGCATGGATACATGTGGATGGTTTATGGCATGAATGGATGGTTTCCAAAATTGGTATGAGTGGATGGGTTCCTAGTTTGGCAAGAGAAAATGCATGTGTGGGGCTTTATGAGATACCATTGGTGAGTGTTCAAACCACCAAGAATGTTTTCTTTTCAAAATTGATTTTAACAGAAAATGTGATTCTTTGATAACTTGTAGATATCTGGTGTGTCTCTTTTTGATTTGGGAATGTTACTCATAAGGTGTTTTGAATCCGAGTACCCTTTTGTTTGAATGTAATTTTAAGCTTTAGTTCTTGTCGATGATTTGGTTTTGAGATAGTGGTTAGTGCTTTCTTTTGAAAAATTATTTGTGAATCCTCTGGGTTGGTTCCTCCTTGTTTTTGTTGTATGGTTATAGTGAATTATAGTCAATGGATCAGCCTTTATTTATTTATTTGTCTCCTTGTTTTCAATTTCATGCCCCAAAAATGTTTTTATGGACATTGTGGTGTACCTATAGGGTGGTTTTACAATAGTGGACCCTCTAGTTTATCAATCTATGGAACTATTTCTTGAGTTACAGAAGTTGAATCCTTCAATATTTTACAATCATGTGAATCTTCTTGGATCAGAAGAGTGGATGTGGTAAATTGAAAGAAAATTTAGTTTCCTTGAGATGTTTGATTGGTTAAAGGTGCAATTGTCCACATCCATGTGTTTTGAAACCTCCTTTTTGATTTTTAGGATACATAGTGGTATCACATCATTTAAATTCTAGTGAATGGTCTTTTTGGATGTGGATCCCTATTTGGCTATCCCTGTACAGTTGGCCTTTGTGAATTGGTTTCAGTTATAGCATGTCTCATTTTTTGGTGTCTCTATTATTAAGTTTTATTCCACTAGTGGAGGGGTATCTTGGCTCGTGTTTTTTATTCTATTATAGTTGGTTAATTGGGTTGGTTATTATGGTGGGAAGACCCACCATGGGTCTCATTTAGATTTCTTCTAGAGTAAGTTGTTGGTAGTTCATTAAAAATGGTGGGGAGTTTTTTGAGACTCCCCATGGTGATAATCCTATTTAGTTTCTAGTGTTGGATTGGTAGTAGGCTCTATCATTGAAGATATCTAATCCTGATATTCTTCCTTGAGTAAGCAATGGAGTGGGATTATACCTACCAGTTTTGTTAAAATAAGGCAGTGAAGGTATTTTCTGAGAAGTGGAATGGGTTTGTTTGTTTGTTTTAGGTAAGAGTTATGAGTTTCAGTTGTTAATGTATGTATTGATCAAGGATTAAGAGGTTGGATTATATAGTTTTGAGGATTCATTTAGATTTTATCAATCATTTGGATGTGTTGTTGCTTTCTAGGGGAAGGAGTCTAGGGTGGAGTCTATTCTGGCCATCTGTGTTCAAACTTGTGAACCTATTTTTTATTCATGGTGTTATTTTTTTCTTCTTATTTTATGTTTTTTGGGAATCTCCTTTAGTATTGAAGGAGTATTAGTTTTTGTTTTCTGATCAATACATATTGTGGATTTCTGGGGGAGAAAATCATTTTTTTGTGGGGAGAATTGTCACACTCAGGTTTTTTATTTTCATTCTTAGATCTGGTTTATTTATGGGTCTCCTTTTTTATCTCAGGAACCAGGTGTGGGGGTCTAAATTTTTTAAGTATTTTCCTTTTATTTTTTTGTTCTAGATTTTTTACCTTGAATTTTATTTTTTGAGAAAAATAGAAAATTTGGTCTGTATAGCATGTGGCACACAGTTGGTGCTTGGTTAAGGGAAATTGTGTGCCCCCTCTCAAGTAATCGGGTTGTGGGTGATGGTTTTTGGGCAGAAGATACTGCATGGATTGTGCACGATAAGTACGGAAATCCAAGAAAAACATGTGGTAGGTACCACTTAGATTGTTATTGGAACATAGTTTCTATATGGTTTGTCAAACTGTGTGAGAAAACCATGTGTGATGTCCAGGTCATTAAAAAATTGGAACATCCCTTTGTGTCCTATCAGGATTTAGCCCCAAATCCCCCTTGTCTCACCCCATTCAAGCTTCTCATCCCATAGTTCCTCCCTCTCTCCCATTTTTCTACCTTTTGGGGATTTGGTTCTGTTTTCCAAGATTCTTCAAGAAAGTACCCTTTTTTTCTTATTTTCTCCTCTTATTTAGTGTTTCTATGTGCTTATTAGGGGGTTCTATACCTACAATGGGTTGGGTGATCTCTTTATGATTAAATATTTTTATTTGTGGTTCAATATTTATTTATTTTTGTTTAAGTATAGCCTTACTAGGGTCTTATGGTGGTATAGTTGTGGTTTTGCACCAATTTACAGATGATTCAAAGCTTGAGGTAGGTAGTTCAATTCCCTAACATTGTTAAATTATTTTAATATACTCTTTTTTGTATTTAAACATGTTCTATAGTTAAATTATATGGTGTGAAATATATTTTGAAAGTTTTTTGGCATGATTTTATGATGAAAGTGTATTTTCTAAAGGGCGAGGTTATGTTTGTGAATGTTCCATTGCGATGTTTCTTAAAAAGATTTTAATGCTTCTGTGGAATTTTCTAAATGGGATTTCAAAGGGATTTAATTGTGTGAATGAGTTTTCTAAATAAAATGAGAATTTTTTCACATTATTTTCCTTGTTGGGAACCTTTAAATTTAAATAATGAATTATGTAAATGATGTGAAGCATGTTATAAAGTGAACATGGTTTATGTGTGAAATTGAAATGGTCTTGGCCCATGGAAATGGTTGGAATCAATTATGTTCTTTTCTTGTGTTTCTTCAAATGGGTTTCTTTGGTTTTGAATGTGGTTAAAAAGGTGTTTCCAAATGGATTTGTTGTATATAGATTGGAAATTGTTTTATTTATTTAAAATGGTGGAATTCGTGTGGTGATATTTGAAAGTGGTGATTTTTGGTATATTTATAATTCTTAGAATGTGAATATAAAAGGGCTGTTTTGTGTGACATATTAAATGATAATTTGAGCACAATGGTAATCATGGGTATCTAGGTGGGCTGAAAAGATCTAGTATTCTAGTGATACTAGAGTGGAAAGGCTTGGTTTCTTCTATTGGATTGAAACTACTTTATACGGATATGGCAAGTCCCAGTTTCACTTAGATGGATTAATGATTAAAACACTAAATAAACATGTGTGATTATTGGAGACCACTAGGCCCATATGGTGTCCCCTCTTAGTGTCTTTTTCATGAAAAATCTTATAGTTTTGTTTTATATACCATGTTTCACCAAGGTATGAGGTTATAGTGTCTCACTCGAGCTATATTCCCCTTGAGGATTTTCCAATGGTGCTCTCTTATTCCCTGAGATTTATGTGATGTGGTAACATATGTTATAATATGGTGTAACTTGAGTTTATTTCATTTTAAATAATGTTTATCTTAGTAAAAGTTTCCATTTAAAATTTTACATTTAAAAGTGTTGTTCAAAAAATGGTTTTTCTTAATAAAATTATAAAAAAAGTTTCAAAGGTTTTTACATAAATGGGCACGTTAAATTTTATTCTATTGTTGTAGAATAGATTCCATTATCATGGGTGGGATCCTATTGGTATTTGGATCACATGTTATATACACATCTAGGTTTATATATACTTTGTTATGTATGAACCAGGAAAAGGAAATATGAGTCATGGAGATGTTGGTGGTTTGGTCTTCTAGTGTTCTTCGTGTTTCAGGTATTGGTGGTGGTGGATTGAATGTGATTCCCCTCATTTTTCTTAGAGGTTTTATGGAATTTTTTGTTTTCCATTCCTTTTTAGTATTTTGGTTTTGGTTATAATTGGAAAACCTTTAATTTTAAAATTATTGTACCATGTTTGGTTTTGGTTATTCAGTTATTTCATGTTTATTATCATGTGTTATTCTTGATTATGAAATCGGGTGAAATCATTCTCAAATTATTTTATTGATTCCCATGAACTATTTTCTTCTATGTTTGGATCAGGAACACCCTTTGTGCCATTCCATTGTTTGGGTCAGGTTTTGGGTTGGATGGAACTCTTGCTTGGTTCGTGAAAATAATGATTAGGTAATTACTTATGCTACATGTTATTTGAAACCTTGTGATTTAAATTACCCTACACATGATTTTAAAGTAGCTATTTTTGTTTTTTATTTAAAAAATTAGAGGAATAATTTGTATAGAATAAAGTGTGAACTATATACTGGATAAAAAGTTTGAAGTATATATTAAATTATAATTAATTTAATATGTGATAGAGAAGATGGATATAATTAATTAAGTTTTATGATTTCACAATTCATTACCATCTTGGAAAATAATAAAATGGTAGATGCTTTCTATTGGAAAAAAATGATACATTAATAATGTTACATTTGTATCAAGACTTTTTGGTTAATGACTTGATGAATTTGGGACTATAAGTTATAGATATTGGTATATCCTCTATTTAGTTTTAGGTTTCAGTATGGTTGAATTTCTCAGAAAAAATAATAATGATCTTAAGGAGGATATGTCTTTATAAGAAATGTTATTATCCATTATGAAGGGTAAGTTTCTTAATTATAATATTGATGAAGAAGGTTTTTTATGATTTGAAAAGCGGTTTTGTGTGTCATTTGATTCTTGATTGGAGAGATATTTATTGAGTAAATCTCATAGTTCTATGTATTCTATTAATCTAGGAAATAGTAATATATACATATACCATCAAGAGTATTATATCATAGATTGAATAAAAATAGATGTTGGTGAATTTACCATGAACTATTTTCCTTTTCTAGAGGTTAAAGTAGAAAATTAATTATTGAAGGAAATTCTTCAACCTTTGTTGGTGATAAAGCATAAAAGAGAAGATATATCATTGGTTATTTTGTTGGGATATCCAAAGTCATATCAAGGTTCGTCCCTCCATTATATCTGACTGTTATCCTAGATTCACATCTAATTTCTTAAAATGACAACAGAAGTCATTGAGCACAGAATTAAATTTTAGTAAAGCTTTTCATCCTTAAACTAATGGTCAGTATGAGAAGATAATTAAGACCATGTAAGATATTATTTTTTTTAAAATGATTACAATGTAAGTTGGGATCAATATCTTTCTTTGGTTGAGTGTTCTTATAAAAATTGTTTTCATTCTAGTATATATATGGAACCTTTTGAGGAAATATATGGAAAGAGGTGTAGAATGATATATTTATATGATGATATAGGAAAAAAGGAAGTTAATGTATCATACTTGGAAGAGGAAATGGGTGAGGAGGTGAAATTTATTCTATAACATATGAGTATGACTCATATTTAGCAGGAAAGATATGCAGAAAACTGGAGGAAATATCTTTCTTTTGAGGTAGGTTGTAATGTTTTTCTTATATTATCTCCCTGTAAAAGTGTTATGAAATTTGGATAAAATTTAAATTTATTTACATGGTTCATTGGACCATATAAAATCTTGGATTAAGAAGGATTAGTTTCCTACCAAGTGGGTTTCCCCTCAAGTTTTTCCCAAGTACATAATGTTTTTCATGTATCGATGTTAAGAAAATATGTTCCAGATTCATCCCATGTTTTGATCCCTAAATTAGTTTAGTTGGAAGAGAACCTTTATAATAAATAATTACATATTAATATTCATTATCTTAGAGAGAAATTTTTGTATAATAAGTTTATTTACTAGCTTAAGGATTTATGAAAAAATTATATGGTTGAAGAAGCAATGTGGGAATCTAAAAATGATATAAGGGAATGATATTCCAACTTATTTAATAATTGAATAAAATTATGATGATGAAATTTTAAAAGGGTTTTGAATAATCTAACAACCTTGGTAATGATATAATATATCACTTTAATATTTATTAATATAATTATATTCATAAAAAAATATTATGTAATTTTTACATCAAAAATGAAATATTTTTAACTAAACTCTTTCCTTATAAGGTTTTTATATAAAATAATATATTATATTTAATATATTATTAATTATAAAATATAAATATTTTTTATATAAAAAATATAAAAATTTACTTCGGATTATATTTTATTATTTTTTGGAAAATATTGATTTTTTAGTGAATAGTGAAAATATAGATTTTTATAAAAAATGAGTTTATTTTAGATAAATTAAGTAATTTAAAATTCCATTTATTTATTTAACAATATTTAATGTTACATAATTATTAATTATTTATTTATAATTCGCTTAATTAACTTTTAATCAAGTTTAAATTGAATTTTATTGTAAGTTTATTTTTTTTCTTTAAAATATTGGTTTTCCTAAAAACTATTTTAAAGTGAATAATGTTTCTCCAGTTTAATTAATTAAATAATCCCTAAAAAAGAATTTATTAAAATCGTTTTTTAAATTAAATATCAATAAATATTAATTTTGATACAAACAATTATTATTATTAGTCATATATTTAACATAAAGTCATCTTTTTCTTAAAAAATACACTTCTTGAAACCCAGCTTTTTTATCGTTTCTATGGATTTAATTTTAAAATAAATTTTTTCACTTATGTGAATTGAATTTTTTTACATGTATTTCTTGTTTTAAATCATTATTATTTATATTATCTAATAATTTCAACTTAATTATTTACCATAATAAATAGTGAAAACAATAAAAATTAATTATCACAGTTTAGGTGAAAATGGGTTTACCAGGAGTTAAACTAAAAAGATAAGTATTAAAATGGACTTAAAACGTGTATAAAATATATTTTATGGACATATTTAGACATTAAAAAAATTTATTATCTATTATGGTCCTTTTTTTACCCTTATTTCATGTGAAAATCATAGTTACAACTTTTTATTTTCAATAATCACAAGTGTTCCACTCACCTCACTTATAAAATACCACACCCTCTTCTCTCATCTTATCACCTTATTATCCATTTTTATATACTAGTAACTACCCAAATATACTATTAAATACAATTCCCATGACATAGATCCTATATTTTTTATCAAAAATACATATTATGAATGCTTTTGGTCTTCACATATGAAGGTTGTCCTAAGAAGAGGTTTTGTGCTTAATCATGCGTCTTTATTTTATTTCTTCTTCCAAATACTTAAAATATTATTCAATTATGAATATATAACATCAAAATTATATACCATATACTGATATGTTATTATGTTAATTTCACAATCAAAATCATTATCCTCTTCCATCAAATGGGATATGAAATCACTATTCGCATGAATGGTGAACTGCAGCCATGTGAACCGATGTCAATTGTTTTCCATAATTGCCTTGAAATATATTTTATAATTTTTATTTTAATTTATATAAAGATTATTTTTTTACTTATTCATACTTATTAATATATTATATCATATATACCTTCTTAATTTCTAATCTGTGGAGGATAAGATAATTTCGCTTGTGTGTACGGTGAAATACAGCCTCGCGAAGTGATGTGATTCATTTTTCACTAACGCTTTACATTGATGGTAATAAGGAAAATGTTATTGATTATATTTCATATAAATTACATAATTATGATATTAATGAAAAAATTATCATTATTAAAAAATAATATATCATTTTATTTCTTAAACTGAAATATGATAATTTCGTTCGTGAATATGGGTGGACTTCCGCCTCTACGAAACGATGTGACTCTTTTTTCATCACTAAATCAAATGGATGATACATATAAGTATATGATATGGTATATATGATATTATGAAAATTATTTAAATACAAATTAATAAATTACTTCTGTCTATAATGATCATTGAAAAATGGAAATGTTACTCATGTGTACATACGGCCTACCATCTCCATGATCATAACGTAATTCATTTTTCATAACCATATTTAATGATTGGTTTAAAAAATATAATTTATTTATAAATATGATAATTATTTCTTGATTATTGTTCTGTATATTCTTAAATAATAAATTCTTTAACCATAGTCAACCGAGCATAGTCATTGTTTACAAATAATTCGAATACCATCAATACTTCTGAAGTGAACATAAATTATTAACTAATTATGTATACCATTGTAAAAGATGATATTAATGGAATAATAATATTAAAAAATTAAATTAATCAAGTAAACTATTAATAAAAAAATTATTTAGGAAGATAAGGAACATATCTGATGATTCAGACTCAAGGGAATGGACTTCATCTCAATTTCCTTTCATTGAGGTATATTTAAATGTTACGAACCTATATTATGTTTTGAATTGTATACACTACCCCTTTGAAATTTTATATCGTGAATTTATTTCTTCTAACAATATTTAAATATTTTATTATTTTATTATATCATGGACCTTATGATTATAAATATTCTAAATTGTTATGTGACTTTTCTTTAAAAAATCCTCTTTTAATTTTTTTCTTAAAACTATCTTTCTCTTCCATGTCCATGTTTTTAAAATCATTTTATAAAATTAATTATATGTGATTGATATTTTTAAAATGGAATTTTTTTCTTTATTTCAATGGTTTTCAAATAAAATTAATATTTTTATAGAAATTTATACTTATATCATAAAATATAAAAAGAATGATCTATTTTAACATATACGGAGATAACAAATTTTTATTCAACCATAACCATTATTTGAATTTTGGATTCCTTTAAAATATTTCATGTTTAATTCAAAGAAAAACCCACTTTCCATTTCTCTCTATATTTTTTAATTGAAAATTTTATTTTAATATACATGGGAAATTTAGTATTTGAAAGATTTTTCATACGAAGTTAAAAGAGTTTTTAATATGTTTTATAGTGAAAATGAAAGTTTTCTTGATTTATGATTATGTTATTATTATTTTTAATTTTTTATCATTATGATCAGTTCCATTATAACCCAAAGAAGTGTGGTTACATTATTTACTAAGGATGGTTTTTATTGTGATAAAATGGGGATGGGTGGTTCTGTAATAAACCAAGGATGGGTGGTTCCATGATATACCAATAATGGGTGGGTCCTTGATATCCCTAAAATGAATTGGGTACTCTGGAGATGGAAGTTGACCGTATCGGTTATTCAATTTATAAGAGTGATATGAATAATGATGTCCCAATTTACAAACATGATTAATATGTTTTTACTATGGGTTTTAAATGATTTATTTGAGAAAAAAGTGTATATGTTTTCATGTGAAAACGTTTTATTAAATTTCTCTGAAGGAACATTGAGATAAATGTAAACATTTAATGGAATTTTTTCACCGGACAATTTGTTTTATTTGATTTTAAAACCCCTTACTGGTAAATGTTTTGCTCACCAGTCATTTTTAAATGTTTTAATAGGGTATAAGGATGAGTAAGGAAAATAAATAAGTCAATTTTAAAGGCATGAAGATTTTCCATGAAAATAAATCATGTTTTATTTTAAAAGGATTGTATTTTGGTAAAATATGATACTAATTTTAAGTTTATTCTTTATATATAAATGGTTTTGTTATGTAATATTTATAACCTAAATCTATACAACTCTATACCTAAAAGATCAATGGGAATGTAAGATAGTGAATTATAGTTCAATGTCACTAGAATATGAAGTGTTTTAGTCTAGGTGCTTATAATTTTCATTAAATATATCTTTATAACCATCTATGTAAAGTGGAAATGAAAACCTTATCACATCACTTCATGAATTTGGTAGTCTATTAGTATGAACGAGTGGTGTTATCATTTTCCAATGGATTATATAGTAATATGATTGAAATTATATTATAATTTAAGAAGAATATTTATTTCAAAAATATTATATATATTCATTAATTACAAACTTATAACCATACTAGTAAAGTGGTGGAGAAAAATAACTTACACTACTACAGGGAGATGGTAAGACTTAAATATGCATGAGTGATGTTTTTTCTATTTTTATGATGGAAAATGGATAGAAAATGGTTACACAATAATAAAAATGACATCATATTATATGTATAATACTATAGTTATTATATTAGTATGGTTGAAATATAGTTAGAGTAATTTTAAGAAGGATTAAATTTTAAAAGTCGATAAAGATTATTACCTCTTCATTAAAAGAGATCATTTAGATCGTCTCTTAAGGGACATAGGGATAGTCTTTTAGAAATACCATCACCTCAAAAAAATTTATAACGATTAATATAAGAGGTTTTCATAGGTTATGATCAATTTAAAAGATTTTATGTGGTGTATAGAATAGAGGAGAGGATGTTTCATTTTATAGTGGGTGAAACTATACAAATGGAATTAATAAAAAATATTTAAAATATTAAATTCATTTTTAAAGTGAAAGTGGAATAATTTTTCCATAATATTGAATAAAATATTGTTTATTTTTGAAATTTCATCAGTCAATAAAAATTTTATAGGTTTAAGTGCTATTTTAATCCTTCTCTTTTGATTTAACCCCTTAGTTAACCTATTTTAACCTTTACCATGGAAACACCTTTTTTAAATTTTAAAGAGATATAATTTTTCATATAAGTTACTACAAGGACCATAAATGGAAATAAGATGAAATTTTTTCTAATATATTATCCCCCTTGTCCTCTTTCAGGATTTTTCTAATTTCAAATATTTTCATAAAATATAAATAATTCAATTTTTGACACTATTTATTTATTTTGACTTTAAAAACATCAAGAAAAATATGTAATTACAATGTAGACTTTATAAATTATATAATATTTCATATATATCAATAAAATATTGTGGTCATTTTAACTCTCTCAAAATATATTACATTTATTATGAACAAAAGAATGATGTATGTGTTCAATTATAATAGGGGTGAATTGTAAGTTTAAAAACTTTCATTTTTTACCTTAAAGAAAAATATGTTTAAAAATGTTAAAAAATGTAAATTCACAAGACCTCTTTTAGTTCTACAAACTTTATAGGTTCTGAAAATATGGTTTTGGAAATGAAACATAAGGAAAGTTTACAAGGAAAAGATTATACCTTACAGTATATAGAATATTTCTTATCATATTATACTAAAGTACAGTAAAGTATAATAAGGTTATACTTTCTTCCTTTATCAAAATACAATATAAATAAACCTGAAACAAAACAAGTAACAAGTATGAAATCTTTTAACTCAAAGTGAAGGGTATCCAACAACCTTGGATATAGGTCCCTTGAATTATACTTTCAATAAATTTTTTCTTACCCACACCCAAGTAATCCCACGATAGGAATATCAGAATATATCTTGCTATCCCCACAATCCCTAAAACATTAAGGTAGTCAGCACCTCTTTCTTCCTATCCATGGGAGTCCTTGAATTTTAATGCAGTCGGTACCTTTGTATTCTTATCCATGGAAGTCATTGACTTAAAGTTAGTGGGTACCTTTGTGTTCCAATCCCCTAAGGACCATGATTGATCACTATAACAATCAGATTCGTTCAAAGAAATATGAACACATTGTTCAGTATGAACAAGGCATAAGAGTCTCTGTCTCTATAAATCACTTCAGCAGTAAGCAATCTCTAGGGTGATCAATAGTTATTGAGATCGTTCAAATGCGATCCTATTTATAAGAACTTCTCCAACTGTCGGCTCCCTCCTCCAGTGGTCATATTTTTCATTGAATCTCATAAGGACCTGTACAAGTGTCACTCAAACAATAGTTAGTTAAAAAAAATTGTATGACATCGTTTCATAACTATAACAACTGTAAGAAAAATAAGGTTTCTTAACCAAATCTATTTTTTGAATTATTAGGAAAAATAAATTGTGGATTCTAACCAAATAAACATTCAAAGACTATAACTCATAGATATTCAGATTATATTTTTCAAGGAATTCAGAAGCTAAATTCTATAGATTTCATAGTCTAAATTCCAATTAATTTAGAATCTAAATTATAGAGAATTTGGTGTTTGAATTATCAGGAATACAGACTATGGATTTTGAGAAATTCGGTGTCTGAATTATAAGGAATTAAGAGTCTGAATTTTAAGAAATTCGGAGTCTGAATTCTAAGGAATTTAGAGTCTGAATTCTATAAAATTCGGAATCTGAATTTTAGAGAATTTAGAGTCAGAATTTCATAGAATTCGGAGTCAGAATTTCAGAGAATTCCATGTCTGAATTTCAAAGAATTTGGATTCTGAATTTTAAAGAATTTAGAGTATGAATTTCAGATAATTAGGAGTCTGAAAACTGAATACTCTATAACAAAGGATTTATAGGATTCTGAGGTTTTAGATTTGAATCCAAAATTTATACATAGGAATAAAATGAGTTATATTTAGAGAAACTATAAAATGAATAATGAAAACATAGGTAAGGATAAAATTTCCTTGGAGAAGGAAAATTTTCCTCATTAAGATAATTCTTATTGAAAAAAATTTGCCTTAAGATAAAGTGTTTGTGGTTTTCAAAATTAAGAGGAATGGAAAAGTCATAAGGAAACCATATTGACTTCAATAATCTCCACCTTTTTGGAAAACACAAACATCCTTACGAAAAAGAATGTAAGGATTTAGATTTTTTCTTTATGGTCTTGAAAATAAAAACTTATCTCCCTTTAATTATGAATCAAGGTGAATAGAACTAACTCCCCCTTAGGTTTTGAAATCCTTAAGGATTGTATTCTTGACTTCCTTAAAGAGTTTTTGGTTTTACTTGCATAAGAAAATCTTATTGGAGATAACTTCCCATTAGATTAAATCCCCCTTACATGGGTAATTCTCTTCTATTCTAAGTATTCTTTTCATCATTCCTTTCTCCCCCTTTGTGATTTTCAAAAAGGAATAAAGGGAATGGAAAAATATGGTACCTGAAATATTAGTACTATACAAAAAAATATATGAAGTACAACCAAAAAAATCATTATGATTGAAAGGATTTTTAAAAAGAAGGAAATATATAAAAAGATTTGATTGGGAAAAAAATTATCCTTCTTTCTCCTTCGGCGTTAACCTCTTCACTATGGTTTTTAGATTCTTAAGCTCCTTGTGATATTCTTCCACACGCTTGAGCAGCTGATCTTGATCTTCATTTTTCTTCTCTAAGGCTTTGATCTTTTCTTCTTGAGCCTTAAGAATTTATACTTGACCTTTAAAAACATATTCTTGATTATTGATTTTTTCTTCAAACTCAATTCGAAGATCTCTTTCCCTTTTCCAATTCAAAGAAACTGAATTAAGCTTCCCGTTAAGATCTTTGACTTCTTACTTTCGGGTTTTCTTTTTGAGACTTATCATTTCCTCACAACTTTTAGTAATATCTTTGAACTTTTCATCTTCAGTGTCAAAATAATCCTTCACACATTCTTAAAAATCATCAAGGATTATCATCTCTTCGATTTTTTTCCTTGACCACTTTGTGATTTCCTTGCATGATCTTTTGTGATCTTCATATCCAATGAAGAAGGATTTGAAATTAGCCTCATGCCTGAAAAACATATCCATAAGCATGGTAACTGAATCTTCTATCTGATTAAATGAGTGTTGAATTATCTATAACCTTGAGTCTATACTCAGAAACAAGATAATGGTATCAACCATCTTTTTCAAAGATTGGACTACAAAGTCATGTTCATGAGAGGACGATTCAGAAACAGATTGTTTGGTTGGTGAGGATTCTTTCTCTATCTCTTCAGCTTTTCTCTTTGACAAACCACCAACATATTTCTTTTTCACTACAGATTTCCTGGGTGTATCACCCAACACATGTTTTCCCTTATCAGCTTTTGGAATGCTTTCTATTGCTTTTGGCGATTCAAGCTCACTATCTGATAGTTGAACTATTTTATATTCCTCAATATTTTCTTTCTCAACATCTACATCAATATCTTCTAGATAAATAAATTCATGGTTTCTACTTTCATCATAAAATGGTTTATTCAATTTTTCTTTCTCCTTGTACTCTTTTCCTTGTGATGGAATTATTGTTGATTCAGCCTCATAAGTTCGGATTGAAATTTTTTAGGACTCTCCTTCTTATGATATTCTTCCAATTGTATTATCATGTCATTTGTATCATCACTTTATTCTTCTTCTTCTTCTTATTCTACTTATTCCTCATAAACTATTTATTCTACTTCTGGTTCCATAATTACCATATTCTTTCCCAAAGTAATTGGGAGTGATTCTTGTAAATATGATTCTGGAACGTGGATTTGTTCAGAGGAATTATCAGCAGCCTTGAGAAAGGATTGAACAATCTCAGCTTCAGAAATTTTCATCTTTTGATTCTTTTCTTTTTATTGCTTCTCATGATCCTCAGCATCCTTCAACATTAAATATTTTTCCTCAGTAGGGTCCAAGACAAAACTAGGCTCCCCTTCCTTCTTATTCTTCTTGTCTTCTCTCCACTTGGAAACCACATCATCTAGATAAGTCTTTTGATTCTTTGGCTTAGGTGGTGATGATTTTGTTTCCTTAGCAACATGATATTTTTCTTTCTTCTCTAGTTTCTTCACCTTCCTCTTCTTACCACCTTTCTTGTAAGTTTCATCCACTTCTGGTTTCTTTTATAGGGCTTATATTTTAGCTTCAGATAAATCATAAAAATCTCCAGATTCACTATTGAAGCCATCCTTCATCCTTCTTAGGTTGTCATCACTAAGCAACATGACCTTGAAATTCCTTGGCATAGAACTAAAAGGGATTTTAAATGATTCTAGACAAAGGACTATAATCATGGATAGAATAACTAGATACATGATGATTTGAGATTTCGGAGTCTCATTCTTGATATTCATTATTTTAAGTAAAACATACTTCACCAAATTAATCTTTCTGAGATTCACCAGAACATCTAAAGAATAAATATCACTCTTCATCAGGGTATCCTTATCACCTTTTCTCGGAATGAGAAATCCTTTAACCCATAACTCAAGAATCTGGAGATTTGTTGAGAGATGGATAATCTTCGAAGTATTTACTTCTTTCGAACCAAGACATTCCATATCCTTATCCTTATCGAACGATCCTGATACATCTGGTATCTTATGGGTATAGAATTCATCTTCACCTTCATATGAAATTTGTAAGAACCTGGATCATCGTTTTCGGGTATGTCTTTCTTTTCCTGGTGTTTTTGAGAAAACATGGGTTTTCTGGAAAATTTTGAAGTACACGCCATTTACTTTCTGAGTAAACGTTGTGTACTCCCTTACCGCACCAGGCTGTGTGCTGGCCATGTCTGGGCCACACACATAGTGTGTAGGGGTGATGTGGAGGCCACTTAAAGTTGAGTACGGAAAAATAGAATACATGTCGTGTACCATAGAAGTACACACCGTGTATTTTTTTTTCATTAAACGCACTGGGGTCGCACCAAATCGCCAAAACGACCTTCTTCTAGGTTTAGTTCAGCTGAGAGCTTCTGTACGGCCACGATTCTTCCCCGAGCTCCTGATCCTCCGTTCGATCTCCGTTTTAGCCATCATCGATTGTGTTGGGATCTCCATAGTAAGCTCTCTCTTCTTCTTTTTCCTTGTTCCATGATTCCTCCTCATTTTCATGTTATCATGGGTTGACCATTTTGGATGTTTTCTCAGATCATCAACATTTTAAGGGGAATCAATCTTCGAGGTTCACTTATATCGATCTCCTAGCATTGAGGTAGGTGGTTTGTGCCTTTATGTAAGAAGTCTGTGAATATTTTGTGAAAATTTTACCAATACCCTCGAACGGGGTATTGCGTGTTTCCTGTTTTTTCCTTGTTGTTTTCCTGCTTTGCTTGATTTCTTGAGTAGAGTTAATTGCTTGTACATTGGGTAAATTGTACTATGCTTTGAATGTTTTTCCATGTTGTTTTTCTTGTTTGGCATTTTTCCAGTTTCCATGTCTAGTTGTAGGATAGTTGAACTATTGTACTATTATGTTATTGTGCCTTAGAATGATATCCAAGTAGTTCTTGAGGTTTAGTTGGGGCGATACGCGCACAATGCATGTTTGTTTTACACAAGGCTGAGAGAACCTAGTGGAGTAGACCATATAGAGAATGGATGTAAGGGCTTCTCCAGAGTGTCTTTAATTTACGATGCGAGGCCACGAGGGGAATTGACGTTTAGTGCTTCCTCAGAGAGTCTATTGTTCCTCAATGTGGACCATAGAGGGAATTGACGTTGAGTGCTTCCCAGAGAGCCTTTAGTACAATACGAGACTATAGGGGGAAATGACGGCAAGTGCTTCCTCAGAGAGTCTATTCTTTAGCTGAACCAGAGGGGTGAGACTGTGTGTGCCTCCCAGAGGGTTGCTAGTACTTGTAAGTTGAAACTTAAGAGGTAGACTGTGAGAACTACCCAGAGGTTACCTTTTTGTTCTACTTGCTTGATTGGTTGTTTCATGTTTGTGGATTATATGCTAGAAACTGTGGATTGTTACTGTTGTGTATTATCCTGTTTACTGCTTACTGTTTACCACTTACTGTACTTTACCTACCATATATTCACTGACTGTTAGGCACAGATCTTTGAGTGGTTTCCTATTGGGACCTTGTCTCACACCCTATTTAGGTCATGCTTTTGGGACCAAACATATTATATTGTTGCAGCTATAGATAAGGGAAAGCGCCCTTCTACTTCAGGTTCTTGATAGCACTGGAGCTGGAGAGCATGGGATCAAGCTGAGGCTTGCGATGCTGAGGAGTTTCTCATCTATTTTTCTTTTGTACTTTGGTTTGGTACTGTATTCATCATTGTGGCTTGTTTGTATGTTTTACTAGACATGTGTGTATCATGCATCATTTATATATATTTATGCTCCATTTGTTTGTTTATCAGTCTTCCGTTGTTTACTCTTGTATGGATGTCTACTGCTTCCACTATTTTTGTTATTTGTTTTCACTTCCGATGTGTAATCTGCCAATGAGGGAATAGTTTCCCCACTATCACACCCAAGGCCCTCACTGCTAGTCTGCAGCCTCTGGCGTTTTGGGAAATGCGCTTGAGGACATGTGACCAACTGGGTACGGGGTGCCTCTAGGTGGCTTCTGAAATAAGGATGTTACAAATTGGTATCAAAGGAGTTCTTTTCTCTTGATTTACTGTTTGGAGCATTTAGATAGGGATAGGACAGATTCGGTACTTGGTAATAAGTTGTACCTGGGAGTAGTTAACCCATGTACAGGGAAAAGCCATACTACCTCGTTTATTGCAGTTTTCTGGTTTTTAGATTTTATGGTTGATATGATTTCACCTAGAGTGATTTACATGACCTGTTTTTCTATTATTTTGGAGATTTTGGTTCTATTTCTGTCAAAATCCGATGAGATGAGGGTATGCCATCTCATGCATCATATAGGAACTTGATAAAAATCAAATGCCATGCATTCATTCCATGCCATTTAGGGTGCATTAGCAATTTTATGTTGTTGTAACAGACTTTGGGTAGATTATGCATGCTGTTGTGATAGATGCTTTGATAGAATCTTTGTTGTTTGATAGAGAAATTGTTTGTTTTATACCTTGCTTAAATGAACGCCAAATTTTCATTCTTGAGGTGTTATGGGCCCTCTTGAATCGGAAATTGGTGAATCATCGACCTGTTTTCCTTATATGTGACTGTTTTGGATTCCAAGCTTTGATTCGTGGGGAGTATGGGCCCTCACTGATTGGAATTTGGCACCTCTTTGCTCGTTTTTCAGTGTTTTCTGGGCTTCGGTATAGTTTCAGAGCTACTACCAAGAAAAACCCCGAATACACAGCATGTACTTTAAATATACACGTTGTGTAGTTTTTAAAGCCGTGTCACTGACCGTGTGAGAAGAAACATAGGTTTTGAAAAATATCCAGGAACACGACGTGTATGGTAGGTACATGTCGTGTAGTAGTAAATTGTTTACCCGACCGTGTCACTAACAACATGGGTCGGGGAATCTTGTGTCAGACACGCTGTGTTTTGTGTGAATGCGCCATGTATCCTTATTTCCAGTACCCTGCCGTGTCACGAACAAACGGGACAATGTTCTCTCCTCCTCTACACGTCGTGTTTGTTCAAAACACGCCGTGTAAGGGTCAACCATGTACTTGGCCATGTTGCCAACAACATGGGTCGGAAAAGTCTTCATGTACACACCATGTTTGTTCGGAACACACCGTGTAGTCTCAGCCGTGTGATCGACCGTGTAACTAACAACATGGGTTGTTGAAACCTTGTCCACTACACATCGTGTCCACAGTGAACACTCCGTGTAGTCTCGGTTTAATAAGACCGTGTGGGTTATCCGTTCAAGGAGGAACGGGAAGGGGGATAGAGTTAAGTACACGTCGTGTAGAGCTTATACACGCCGTGTAGTCATGTTTTGTAAAACATGGGTGTTTCTTTCCACTATTTCTATTTTGTACTCCTTTGTTCGGTGTCCTTGTTTTCCCGATCTAAGGTATGCTTTTGATCTTTTAGAGCTATGCCTCCGAGACATCCTCCAATTGTACGTCAGTTGCAGGATAGTGATCAGATGCCAGATATGGCTGAACAGGGATTTCCTGCTGATCCTCCAGTCGGGCCAGCCTTGGCACCGAATATTATACCAGTTGCAGGGACTAATGCGCAGTTCAGGGAAGGCTTTATGAGGATGATGCAGACCTTTCAGGGAGCGTCGTCTCCTGCCACGTCTATGGAAGACTTGACGCGGGTTTTCCAGTAGCAATATCCTCCTACTTTCTCAGGGGAAGGAGGACCACAGGCTGTAGAGTCATGGCTGGAAGCCATGCTGACTATCTTTTAGCATCTGGAAACATCTCTAGAGAGGTGGGTCAAGCTCGCCACCTATATGCTATGAGACTCCGCCAAGAGGTGGTGGGACATGATCTCACAGGTGGTTCATCAGTAGGTTATGGCTTGGGAGGAGTTCCAGCAAGTGTTTTACGACTACTTCTACCCAGAGACCCTGTGGGCCAATCGATCCCGGGAGTTCATGAGTCTAGAGTATGGTACTCTTTCTGTCATGTATTATTCCTCTCGTTTCACCGAGCTGCAGCGTTTCAAACCCCTCCAAGATGAAAGTGGGGTGTTTTTAGCAAGGAAGTGTGAAGATGGTCTCAGGCGAGAGATCCGCTCGCAGGTGAATATCTTCCAGTTGACTTCCATCACTTCAATCATCAACCAGGCACTGATTGCAGAGCGCAATCTGAGAGACTCCGGAGCTGCGATCCAGGGCGGTTTTGCTTCCAAAACTAGTGCTCCTCTAGTTTACAGGAGGAAGTGTCGTAGGGAGTCTATGCGCAGTGATTCGAGGAGGTGAGATACATATTTAGGTAGCCATGTAGTATGCTACCAGTGTGGAAGGGAAGGGACCACGAGGTCGCAGTACCAGAGAGACCCAGTGGAGTGCCGATCTTGCAGCAAGATGGGACACCTTCAGAATTTCTGCCAAGTTTTCTCACCAGTAGCTGGTTATGGGGGTTCTTCCATGACTCCTCATTCAGAAGAATCACCACCAGTTTCTCACCAGTCGGGGAACTGGAGTTCTTCTGGCCATTCGGGGTGAGGTGTATGTCGAGGTCGTGGCATTCAGTCACCAGTCTTTCAGCATCAGCAGGGAGGATCAGCTCAGAGTGGCCAGGCAGGGTCACAGGGTCACGGGGCAGGCCAGACTTTTGCGGTGGAGCAGACCTATCAGGAGTAGGATCCCGAACCTTCTACAATTCGAGGTACGATTTTAGTAGCCTCAGATTTATCTTCAGATCTTTTCGATACTGTTTCTATACATAGATTTATCTTTATTTCTATTGTGGAGAGCCTGGTGCTCTGTGTATTTTCTTCTTCCGACTTGTTGACACTAGACACACCTTTGGGCATGAGGACATCTAGTGTACATCAGTGTAGAGAGTGCCCTCTCAAGGTTACAGGGTATTGTTACTTATGGAATATCTATGTCCTAGAGATGACAGGGTATGATGTCATTCTCGGGATGGACTGGTTGGTTTACTTCCAGGAATTCGCCGACTGTTATCACCATAAGGTGAGTTTTATCTCACCATCGAGTGAGTCTTTTCTTCATAGAGGCGAATGGGATGTTCGGGCGAGTCGAGAAGGACTCGAGCATCATGAGATAGGAAGGGTGAAGGCCCAAATTTCTAGTCTTTATCTGGATGATCCGGGGACTTTACAGTTGGACTTTCCTCCAGTGGCGGTTCGTTTCAGATATGTCTTTCTAGATGAATTTTTAGGTTTGCCTCCAGAGCGTGAGGTATAATTCTCTATCGAGCTCATGCCAGGAGCGGCACCGGTTTCCATTCCTCCCTATAGGATGGCTACACCTGAGTTACAGGATCTCACGAAGCAGTTGGCGGAGTTATAGGAAAGGGGTTTCATCCTACCCAGTACTTCTCCTTGGGGTTCGCCTATCCTATTTGGGAAAAAGGCAGACGGTACTCTTAGGCTATGTGGGATTATCGGAAGTTGAACCAGTTGATGGTCGAGAACCGATATCCCTTGCCTAGGATTGATGATCTATTCGATCAGCTTCGAGGAGCCTGCGTGTTCTTGAAGATTGATTTGAGGTCCGTTTATCATCAGTTGCACGTCAAACCATCAGATATACCTCTGACAGCCTTCAAGATCAGGTATGGTCTCTACGAGTATACGGTTATACTGTTCGGTCTCATGAATGCACCAGCTGTTTTCATGGAACTGATGAACTGAGTTTTCCATCCTTACTTGGATTCCTTCATCGTGGTCTTCGTGGACAATATCTTGGTGTACTCTCACACTCGAAACGACCATGCTACTCACCTTGATATCGTTCTGAGTACACTGAGATAGCATCGACATTATGTTAAACTCTCGAAGTACCACTTCTGGATGGATCCGATTCACTTCTTGGGTCATGTAATATCAGAGGAAGGAGTATCTGTGGACCCATAGAAAGTTAGATCTATAGTTTCCTGGGAGCAGACGAAGAACATTTTTAAGGTGCAGAGTTTACAAGGGCTAGCTAGATACTACAAACGCTTCATTCAGGACTTTTCACATGTAGTAGAACCATTGAAAGGTCTGACCAAGAAGGGGGAGAAGTTCTTATGGTCAGATTCTTGTGAGTCATCCTTTCAGGATCTGAAGGGAAGGTTGACGTCACCACTAATACTCATCTTTCTAGATCTTGTCAAGAGCTATATAATCTATTGTGATGATTTAGGTATCGGGCTGGGCACTGTGCTTATTCAGGGAGATGAAGTCGTTGCGTACAGGTCTCGGCAGTTGAGGCCACATGAGAGGAACTACCCGACGCATGACCTGGAGTTGGCAGCGGTTGTTTATGCCTTATGCTATTGGAGACATTACCTTTTGGGAGTTCACTTTGTGGTTTTCACTGACCACAAGAGTCTCAAGTACATCTTCACCCAACGTGATCTGAATCTGAGACAGCGCTGGTGCATCGTGTATCTTCAGCCTTTTGATTTCAAGCTTTCCAATACACCGGGAAAGGGAAATGCAGTGGAAGATGCACTAAGTAGGAGAACTCAGATTCAGATAGTTCAGGAGTCCAGCAGTGAGTAGCAGCTTATGGCTCTGTTCTCTGATATACATCTAGAGGTGCACAATAGACAGGGATAGACTATCATATCTTCTGTAGTTGTTACCTCTACACTTCTTGATCGGGTACGGATGAGGAATATATCAGACTCAGAAGGCTTAGTCCTGCGGGAGAGTGTGTTAGGAGAGGACCCTCTTCCTGGATGGACAGTGGATAGGGATGAGATCTTGCATTTCTAGGGATGCGTATGGGTGCCAGCAGACATACGCGAGGAGCTGCTGTGGGATTTTCATTCCTCTATTTGGGAAGTTCATCTGGGAATCTCCAAGATGTATCGGGATCTTCATCACCAGTATTAGTGGCTAGGTATGAAGGGAGATTTTTCTGGTTTCGTCTTGAGGTATTATACTTGTCAGCAGGTGAAGGTGGAACATCAATGACCAGCAGGCCTTTTACAGTAGTTACCCATTCCGGAGTGGAAGTGGAAGGATGTCGTGATGGACGTTGTGACCTTATTGTCGAGGTTGCCTCGAGGGAAAGATGTTGTTTGGGTTTTCGTTGACAGGATTACGAAGGTTTCTCACTTCTTATCGATCAAGGAGACCTTCAGTGTTGATGATCTGGGAAGGCTATACATCCGAGAAATTGTGCGTCTGCATGGAATCCCCCACTCCATTGTTTCAGACAGGGATATGTGCTTTACTTCTCGGTTCTGGCAGGGACTTCGAAAGGCTTTGGGTACACAGGTAATTCTAAGTATAGCATACCATCCCTAGACAGATGGCCAGTCCGAGTATACGATACAGGTGCTTGAGTATATGGTCTGAGCTTGCATTATTGACTTTGTCAGTTCTTGGGAGAGGCATATCCCTCTAGTGGAGTTTTCCTACAACAATAGTTTTCATGTGACTATTCAGATAGAACCTTATGAGGCTTTGTATGGTAGGCCATGCCGGTCACCCTTATGCTGGCTGGAGGCAAGAGATGCATCTTTATTGGGATCTTGTCTTGTTCAGGAGACCTCAGAGTAGATAGAGTTGATTCGGAAGAGGATGTCTACAGTACAGTCTCGACAGAAGTCTTATGCTGATCAGTGGAGATGACCTCTAGATTTTGAGGTCAGGGATCAGGTTTTCCTGCGTGTCACACCGAGTTTGGGACACAAAAGGATTCGAAGATAGGGTAAACATTCACCATGGTACGTCGGTCTGTTTGAGGTATTGGAGAGAGTTGGGTCGGTTGCCTATCGGTTGCAGTTACCTCAAAGGTACCAGTCCATGAAAGACGCCTTCCACGTCTCTTAGCTCCGATGTTACTTTTCATACCCCTCTCATGTCTTTTAGCCTGAGGAGGTTGAGCTCGTAGCGGATGCATAGTTTGAGGAGCATCCTGTACAGATTGTTGATCGTAGTATGAAGGTTCTCCATGGGCAGTCTGTTCAACTAGTACGAGTGTTATGGCAGCACAGGAGAGTACAGGATGAGACCTAGGAAAGGGAGGCCAATGTATGATCATAGTGGTCGGAGCTGTTCGGGGTTTCTCCTTCTCTACAGCATTAGGGAAATTCAGGGACAAATTTCTTTAAGGGGGAAGTTTGTAAGAACCCAGATCTTCGTTTTCAGGTATGTCTTTCTTTTCCTGGTGTTTTTGAGAAAAGTGGGGTTTTCTGGAAAATTTTTAAGTACACACTGTGTACTTTCTAAGTACATGCTGTGTACTCCCTCTCCATGCCAGGCCGTGTGTTGGCCATGTCCGGGCCACACACACAGTGTGTAGGGGTGATGTGGAGGCCGCTTAATACTGAAATGCATAACAATATAATCATAATTTACATATCTACTCCTGATTTTTTTAATATCATCCTTCCTAACCTAGAATTGGTGATATCTTGATGGTAATTAAATTTTATAGAACCAATGGGATCACATCAATTGATCAAATAGATCATAAATTCATGGAAGAGGATATCAATTAATTATCTTAACTTTGTTAATATTTTGATAATCCACCAAAATCCTTATAGTTCCATCTGCTTTTTTCCCAAAAAATCCAGCACTACCCACAAATATGTCCTAGGCCAAATGAACCATTTACTTTACAAATATTTTAAATAGACTTTCAATTCACTCAATAATATTGGTTCCATATGATAATATGGAATTTAGATAGGAATGGTCCTACAAATAAGATAAATCCTAAACTCAACTTCTATTGTGCGTGGTAACCCACATAAATTTTTAGGAAATGCATCCAGAAACGGATCAAAAACTACTAGAAAATATATATTCTCGATATTATCCATCGATATCAAAGTCAACAAAGCTAACCGGTATGAGATATATCCAACCCCTAGTACCAACAAGCCTACAAAACCTACCTTAACATTTCTACCTCCTCCAAAGTGATGATCGATTCTGTCATTTGTTATAAAACTAACCCTTCATATATAATAGTCAATGTGAGATTTCAACACTGATAAATAATCCAAACCTAGGATTATATCATAAAAATCCATCTCAAGAAAAGAGAAATACCAATTCAATTCAGAAACATCAATAGTTATACAACATGCCTTCCACATAAAGTCTCAACATTATCATTGTATAATAGAAGTTTTAAGATTCAAAACAGAATGCATCATCTCAACATGAAAACCTAGAAGATCACTAGCACAAGAATAAATAAATGAATGTGATTCACTTATATATAAAAAATATTACCTAAGGGTATAATTAAAAATTATAATACCTCTCACTATATATGGTCCAGATTGATCATCCACCATCACTTGTTTAATTCCATATAACTATTTACTCATTGTACATTGTTCTTTATTGAACTATTAATATTTTCCTTCCTGAGGAGTCATGGTAATCCTTAAATCACCATGGCTAGCTTAGTTCTTCTGATGAGAAATATTTTTCTTCCCTCATCCCATCGAACCATATGATGTCTTTGAAATTTGACATGTGTCTTAACCACATGACCATATAAAACTACAACAATAGTTCTAAATATGAATCATCAAGTTGAAGTTGTGTCACACTCTAGGTGGTTCCATACAATCACTCTTCAAGTGGTCAAATGAACCACATTGAAAACATCCAGGTTTCCCCTCAGCCTTAAGAGGAATATTCACTAATCTTTCTATCTGATTCTAAGTTATTCCACCACTATGGAAAGAGGTGCCCCTCCCCCACTTATTTATAGAATTATAGTTCACACTATTTTTAGTAGGTATCCACATGATTCCTTCACCCATGGTTCCTTCAATATTCCTTTCTACCATCATTTCTCTATTGACCCTCTTTATATAATCCATTATAAAAAGTATGGAAATATTTGAGTGGATTTCTAGCCTCAACCCTAATTCAAAAATTTGTACCTACAAGAATGAACTTTTAGAAACTTCGGGTGAAAAGATGACTAAATTCATGAATTTAGCCACATAATCTATCACAATTAAGTTCTCCTATTTCAAGATGAAAAAGTATGTCATTCTCGTAATCTTTTACATGTGAGGATAGAATTGTTTGTAGAACAATTCATCAGAATCCTCCCATGAAATTCCATGGTCCAATTTATCCTGAACTACTAGATCCCACCACTAGTGTTTAATATCCTCCAGCATGTACATTTCCAACTTGACTTTCAAGTCTACTAGTCTATAAAGAAAATTAAATATTCAATTTGTCCCATTCAACCATACCTATGCTTTTTATGGTTCTAAATGACCTTGAAATATGGGTGGATTATGTTTTTGTAACTGAATTGAATGATCAACTTTCCTTGGTTCATCCCTTATGTCCCCTCTATCCATGGCCTAAAAATCCTATAAAATACTCTAAATTAGATATTGGTTCACCGTTGGCTCAGGTGCCACCACATTTTTAGTAGCCTCTCCCCATTGGTTTCTTCTATACCTACCAGGTACCATTTCTATAACCAAAGAAAACACAATTTTTTCTCACTCTCTTGCAACTTAAGGATTGTAAATTTTAAATATACCACATCACATACCTCACAATAAGGATTTCCTCAATGCAAAATTTTTCCTCTTTCAACCCATTTTTTAAAATTCTACTATACATTTGAAAATTATACCATTTCAAAAGAAACCATTATAATGCCTTTCAAAAATATCAAATTTCAAAAAAAATCAGAAATTTTCAAAAATCGTCAATTTTTTTCAGAAACTCATACATCATTACTCAAAATTAACTATGCACTCTTATTGGGAAGTTATGTATATTAATTCAGGTCATGATCTTATAATTGTCTAACCCTATGAGGATGAGGTTACAAATCCTATAAGTGTCTTAAATAATTATGTACCCAACTCTGTGGTAACTTGTGATTCATAATAAATAGGTTATTTAGTCCTTTATGCTATAAATTTCAAGTCCCAATGATCCAAATAATTTCTATCATCCTAACTAAATGACTAATCAAGAGTGATTTTAAACTCCAAGACGAACAAACCAATAACATTTTCCTAAAATGAAATATTAACTGGACAAGACTGATACCATTTGTAACATCCCTCCCCTCATCATTGGATTGAGAAGTTACAAGTGAGTTACTAGGCCTTAGGTAATATCCTCAAGACACCAAATGATAGAAATATACGCTAAGGGATTCATAAATAGTTGGGGAATTATTTTTTCCTTTGAAAATAAAATAACCAACCCAATATGTATTTATCCTCAAAATGACTATATGATGCATGAGAAAAATTTTATACAACTCAAAGTACTACTAACTATCAAAAAAACCAAACTATAGTTGATTATACAATAGAAACCAAACTAGAATCAGAATACATAGTGGAAGACAAAACTAACAAAGATCAAATACTTCAAAGACCTAAACTCCATATCTCCCAATATTCTCTAAGATCCAACTCTAAAAGGTAGTCCAAAGTATCATAATTAATCTCTAAATAAATGAGATACATTTCCTTTAACTGTGTCACGATGAATAATATCTACAAACACAAAAAAGTGCCCAATTAGGGGGTGAGTATAAAACATAGTAGGTTTTCCCCAAATGACTTCCCTACTCACTCCACTATGATAAAACAAATTAGTACATTTATATAAAAAAAAATTATATAAAAAAATGAAAATAGTTTATATTAGTGCTGAACCATTTTCTAAACCAACAAATTATTCCAAGGAAAACAACCAAAAAATTCTTTAAACACATTTCACAAATTTCTATTTTGGCATACCCAATACATAATTCATAACACATCCACCAATACATTCTCCTGTGACAGTTCCATAATCATGAGCAGTCTCTCATCGATCTACCACGTCATAACAAGGTAACCACATATCAAGTGCCCCAATGGAATACAACCCTTATATATGGTCACATCATTGTACCCAAATGGTACAATCCTGTTATCCAAGGTCATATCAATGAATTTTACTCACAAAAAACCACTTATGCCAAAACTCATACCAAACCAAAACTTTAAATCCATTTCAATAAAACATTTCTTTTGTTAAAAATATTTCAATCAATCCATTTCCATAAATCAAAACAAGACATATTTTAAAATCATCATTTTAATATCATGAAACAAATCGTTTTTCACCCTCAAACCTTTTTTCTTGTATTTTCAAAATAGTCACTTTTGGGTTAGTCAGATCCTTACAATACCATTACTGGATACCAAAAGAAAAAAATCACAAAATATGTTTCTAGAAAGATTTTTACAGCAATTTCACAATAAATTCCAAGAAATTAAACCAATTTGAAACCAATACTTCAAGTTATAATGAGATAAATTGAGAGTGAATCCACCTACATCACATACTTAGAAGGAAATGAAGAACACAAAAACTTCAACATAATGAGATGAAACTCCAAAAAGAAGATGTAGATATTATTTACTAACATCAACATAGCCATATATCATTATTATTGGAATTTAGCAGCATATATCTACCTCTAGTGAATTATATATATATTAATACAATAGAGATAAGAAGATGAAATATAAGGAAAATAATCAAGAATGGAGACTTACTAAGGAATTTGGGCCTCCAATGCACAAAGAATCGCCAATAGATCACTCTTGGATCAAGAGGAAGGGTCTCTATAGCCTTTGGGAGGGGTGGAAATGAGTTAGAGTCATATTAGAGGAAATAATATAGTTTAAAGGGATAAACCAAGTTATATACACAAAATATGGATCTAACTTTTTATGTTGCATGAATTAGGAGCATGGTAAGGAAAGTTGTGCACAAACTGTGCACCATCCATTACCTCTAAATATTCCTTGCATGGTTGGATCTTATGGATAGAAAAACCATGTTCTAAAAATGCTAAGTTTCTTTATTAAACTTCACATTATTTCACCAAAGTGGCTACACAGTTTGGTCAAACTGTGCACTTACCTAGTAGCCTATATGTTTCTCCTTGCACAGTTTCTTGGAGGTGATGTATGATTTCTAAAAACTATTCTCAAACTGGGTACCTCTAGAAAAGTCCCAAAAACTTGTAAAAACTCCTAAAACTTTTCCCAAAAATAACCCAATAACTTTATATACATAAAGTAAATCAATAATGTTTTAATTACCTAAAACAAGGGGTGATACAAATATTTTATTAAAACATGATTTTTATCCTTTCATTCTCTGTAACATGGGTATTTTCAATGTAATATTTATAAATGTTTCCTTTATCTAAATTTATATTTTTTTTATAAGAATCCTTAAGGTATTTTTTCTTTATAATATTGAATGTTAAACATCCTGAAGGGATGGTTCTGATTAATTTCCACTTATCACTTTTTTTTCTTTAAATAGAAAAGCTTATTTCCCAAGTTGTTTTTTCAAAGTATAATGAAATGGATTTAAATTTAAAGGTTATCCATGGGTTTTGGGGATGAAATATATTGGGAATTTTTTTACCCCTAATATATATTACATGTTCATGATATATTCTTCTTAAATATGGATCATGGTCATTTTATTTTGGTTCAAGTATAGTGGTGGTTCGGAGAAAACTGCATTTTTTATAACATAAAAAGTTGGTTGTTTTATTAACCTTAAATAATATTATACATGTTAATTTATATTATTTTATAATTTGAATTATTTTAGTTCCAGTATGAAATTTTTTTTTTTAAAACATATTGGTTATACATGCTCGCTTTTGTTTTTTATTGATGATTTATATCATATGTTATGCTCGTTTGGTTTAATTTATTATTTAAATATTTTTTATATATGTGTGGATTTATGATTTATGGTGGTGACATATCAAAATTATGGGTTGAAGTCTAAATATTTAAATTAGTTTTGTTCTGTGAAATCATTCTCATCGATTTTCATTTTAATGCCTAAGAACAAGTTTCCCACACGTATCAATTAGGAACATGCTTCATGATATGTTATAGGTTAGCTTAGGTATTGAATCAGGGGTAGTCTAGTTTGGATCATGATGTTTATATTTTATTATTTATATATGGTGTTTCTTGTTTTTGTTGATTTTTTATGAAAATCACATAGGGTTTTATGCTTGTGTTTTCAACATGGTTTGTTACTATAACATTTCATAACAACTTTTAGAAAATACAATTTTCTTATGGAACTCATTTTTATGCTTCTTTAATAACCCAAATGTGTCTCCCATGTGTATTGTTACCATCTTTATTTGGAATCCATTTTATTTTTTCTATTCATACTTGTTTATTTGAAAAAATATTCATACCTAAAGGGAAACTAAAGTATAATTAAAACACTACAAAAATAAAAAATAATAAGGTAAAATATAATAAACTACCTCAAAAAGAATCATGAAACATCACAACATGGAGAAGAGATGAATCTCAGTGATAAAACTACCACAAGATCAAAAGGATCTTCTAACAAATGAATAATTCATTATTTTCATGGAAATTATCCCTTATATACACAATTGAATTTTTCTATAAATAACCACGACTGATGAGTTTATAAAAGAGAGTAAGAATGGAATGAGTTCTCCTTAAGGTGAAATTAATTGGTCACACATGGTTATAGAGTTAAGTATTTACCATGGGTGTCCAATGCCACAAAAACTGATCCACTCAAATTCCTTGGGTTTCAATAAAGATTAAATAATATAAATAAATGAGAAAATCACCAAAATTTATATTTAAATCTCAATGAATCAACCCAATGAATGTCTAACCAAAACCATGTTTTGTTTTAGTTTTTGAAACATCAATTTAAAACCATATAACTTTGAATCACAAAAATATGAAATCTTTTTTAGGCATATCCAACCAAAAAACATAGTTTAACCATGACTATAATGTGGTCAATAATCCATAATCATTTTTATTCAGTCCAAAAGAAAAAATCATGAAGTAATCTTTCTAACTATACCATTTTTCTACAATGATTAATGCCACCACTTTTTTCCATCTTCCTATGGAAACCAAAAGATCCCTAAAAATGTAACCCCAAATAATGACATGAAAATTGTTTAGTCATCTAAAACTATGTTTTTATTTACTAACCATGAAATATCCACCTCCAAAAATATACAACCTTAGATCTTCTAGAACCAATAATAACACATCATAAATAATATTAAAATAAAAAGTAACTAAGAAAAAACCACAATGTGTTGAGGAACTAACCATGTCATTTTTACTTAAAAAGATCAAAAAAATAAACTCTTCAACCAAAAGTCACTAAAAAAATAACTTCCATCGTCTTTAATTCCTAAAAAATAAAAATTAACAGACCTATAAAATCCAATAATTTATATAGAAATCATTAAAATCATTAATAAATGGTATTATAACTCAATCCTATTTTATAAATAATAATGTGAAATTTTTCTCAAAAAAATTTATAACCACTATAAAAAGGGGACCTTTCTTAGTGTTTTTATATGCACTAAGATATTACATATGTTTTTTTAATATATGGTAGTAACTATTTTTATTATTCTTATGATATATATTTTTCATCCATAAAATAATGTGAAAACATGTATCCCAAAATATAAAGATATAAAAATTATAGTTTACTAAAAAAATATAGGTCAGAGTCTTATAAATTAATCTAACCAACCAATTTTACTATTAAAATAACTATATATTAATATATATATATATAATACACCAAATTTTAAAAATCTAATCGTAAAAAATCACATTTATTTGTACTCCAACAAGGAATATATTTAAGTGATATCTAAGTGTCATTATTGGGGTGTGTAAGTTTAAATGGGGATCATTAGGCTCACCCACATTTACTCATGATGGCTTCACCTAATGGTAATCATGGTCCATGCAGTCACTGAGGTTCTTGGTTTGATCCCTCTTATTGACATACATTCTCTTTAGTCCTTAAAAATGGTCTTACCCCCCACTAGGTATAAAGGTTTTCACATTAAGGTGTGTGATTTTAACTGATGAGTGTTTTTCTTACCCACCTTTTATACTTTTGATGCCTTATCCCAATAGAAACATTGTTTTTTATAGTCACTAATGTTTCATGATCAAGTAATCTTTTGGTTGGAATTTCCTATTAGTAATTAAAATTAATCCTTTCCCCTCTGGGTATATGGGTGTGTACATTGGGGTGTGTGAGTTTAAGAGGGGAGTGTTAGGATCACCTATCTTTTATACTCATGATTCCATTTCATAATGGTAATTTAGGTCCTTACCATAAATTATTTATTATATATTTTTTCCCATATTTCTTTAATTTCACATTATTCATTATAATTATGTTTTTCCCCTCTGAGTAATTGGGTGCATATGTTGGGGTGTGTGAATTTAACCAGGGAGTGTTGAGCTCACCCAAACTATACTTATAATGCCTTAACCCAATTGTAATCGTGATCCATGTATTTACTAAGGTTTTATGTCTAAGTCCCCTTATGGATAAACTTCTTCATTAGTCATTACAATTCGTTTTATACCCTCTGGGTATCTAGGTGCATACGTTTGGGTGTGTGAGATTAATCGGGGAGTGTCGAGCTCACTAACCTATAAGTTGTTATAAATGGTCCCAAACCCGTGTAAAATTTATTAAAAATTTAGGTATGATACACCTTAATTTCAACTATTATATAACTTTTTTTGAGTTATTATTTTCATATTTTACATATTGGGTAGAATATGGGTGGTTTGGAGTGTTTTAGAATCCTTTAAGGGGGATCATGGTTTAACCACGATTTAGGGAAAATGTGTATCCCTTCCCAAGTAACTATACATCCTATTAGAGAATAGAAGTTAGTGGGACATGGTTAGTGCATGATTTTATCTAACCATGTGATATTCCCTAGAAACCATGTAGCTTCCAACAGAAGAAAAAAATCATTGATGTTCCACAAGTTACCAAACTATACACATTCCCTAAAGAGGTAGTAAGCCTTGTATGGTTAGCATGTGATGTTCAAAATTGTGTAACCAATTCATGTATGGAAAATTAATTATCCTAAAAAATTGTATTTTAACATGAAAATCCTTATTATTCCTCTTATTCCTAGGGATCTCAAACCTAGTGACTCTAGTTATGGTTCTTAGTGAATTACTTCCCCCTAGAGATCAATTCCATTGAGTCTAGAAAAGTTGAACCAAAGGATTCAAGCTATGTGTTCATTTGTTCTCCACTCTTCTTAATCTTCATAGATATTCCCTCTTTCTCATGGTATGAATCATTGATATGGGATATTATTCATTGATCTATATATTACTATATTATCTAAAGTATAATTCTTCAATCATTGAAAAATGTGATCTTGAATCTATTGAAGATCATATTCTATCTCTTAATCCGATTTTGATTGATTGGTGAAGGTGAATATCATTGGGTAATATTTATCAAATTCAATAATTACCATGTTTTTTTAATAGATCTTGATTCTAGAATCCTTATGTGATGAATTGTGTATGGTTCTAGGAATCATTGGTTCATGAGATTGATTTATGTTGAAAATCATGGTGTTGTTCACTAATACTCTTGAGGTAGGAAGTCCATACTGCTTGGGGACTTTTTATAAATCTAATTGGAATATTTGAACATGCATTCATATCTATGATAACCGTTGTGTGTTATGGTATGATGTTTTTCAAAATGGTGCATGTGTGTGTCCCATGAGACATATGCATTGTGTTCTATGAATTTTACCTTCTATAAAATGGCCTGTTGAGTGTCAATTCTTGGCCTATGGAGGTTTTTTCCATGTATCAAGGTGATAGGTGTATTTTTTTATCTTGGTTATCCCCAAGAGGGGGATCATGTTCTAGTCTGACTTGTTGTTGATGAATACTATGGGACCTAGAGAAAAGGCAGTGGTAAAATGGCCATCTAGCCTAAACCAATATAGATGATGGGGTATGAAGGCCTTTTTTCATGACCCAAGATAAATTTTTTGGAATTATTTCCTTGTGGAAAACCCCATTAAATACAAGGTAATGATGGTCATATATCCTGACTCGAGGAGAATCAGAGGGTTCCATGGCCTTGTGTCCATACAAGGTGCATGATTGGCTAGACCCTTCATTTGAGATATGTGTGGGCCTTTCATCCTGATCTAATGTATGGGGATGTGTGAGAAATTCTTTCTGTAATAAAGTTGAATCAGGTACGGCCAGGGCTCATGGTATTTTGGTTATCCCACAAGTGATCAGAAAATTATTCGGTTTTTGTTTTTGCATTTATATTTCATCAACACATAAACTATTATATACATGTTCACTTTATATTAAAGACGCATTGGTGGTATTCTACTAAGTTTATACACACAAATTATATGGAAATCTTGATGCACCTATAGACTTCATAGCCAGGGTTCTATCTAGGGAGGTGGACCTAATCCTTGGATCAAATCAAGTGGAGCATGAAGGATAGATATTATGTCTGGATAGACTAGAGATTATTTCTACATTATTTTTAGTTTATTTTCTTTGGTAATCATATATTAGTTGACATTCAAAATTCTGGGTATTTTGGTTTATATTATTTGAACAATCTACTTGTTATTATAGCATTATAATACTATTTTAGTTTCCATTGTGTTGTTTTAGGATTTTTATTTATACATTGATATAATTATAGTGTATAGATATTGTTACTAAGGGTGTAGCCTCACCATGACATTATTCGAACCCTCAACACTAGTTGGTAATCCATTATGTATAGGGAGGCATGTATGAGGTCATATAGAACTCTTTCCTAGACCTAGTAACTCGAGTTATGGTGTTACAAAGTTGTATCATAGTAGGTTTCCATTTTTTATTCATGAATGTATTAGGACGTGGTAGAAAGATGACTGGATGTGTTAAACATTGGTAGGGTTGTCACACATATTCACGGACATGACATGTGTGATGCATCATTGAGTTATCTGGTTATGGAATTACCATTATTAGTTATTCTTTTACAGCCTCATACTAATCTTGGCTATTATTATGTTATAAAAGTTTGTGGTATTTTGGTTTATTAATGAATCAGGATTAGACAATTAGGTTCACATGTCATGTTCTTGTTTTTTGTTCAAACATCATAGTTCAATTAATTAAATTTCATTAGCAATCTTGCACTAATCTTATATATTTATGTTGAATTTTAATGAATTGAACTTGAGAATACTAATTAATGTTAAATGTGTATGACTATGACTAACATGCAGTCGCAGAAGACCTATACTAGGCCCAGGGTAGTGCTTGGGGGTTGTGCATTAAATTTTTGGTTAACCTCCAGGGATATGGATTCCCATATAAATCACTTGTGTCAACCTATAAACTACTTGATTATTTAACTTAATCAAATTTTTATATGTGTTTCCAAGTGTTTTTTTGACATTTTAGAAAATTCTTCCATAAAATCATCTTACATGACTTCCTAGTTAAGTAATTCATGATTCCCCTACAAGGTATTTAGCTATTGTAGTGCCTCCATACATGCATGAGGGTGCTTTTGAGCATGATACAAGGGCCACATCGGTGGTTCAGGAAGAAAAAACACTTTATCTTGTATTATTTTGAATAATTATTGTTCAATGTGG
Organism: Viscum album; assembly: GCA_963277665.1. Classification (NCBI taxonomy): domain Eukaryota; kingdom Viridiplantae; phylum Streptophyta; class Magnoliopsida; order Santalales; family Viscaceae; genus Viscum; species Viscum album. Next base: position 50,227,716 of record OY728148.1, read on the forward strand.
ATATGATCACTAGATAATGGTTGATTATTCTTGGGATTTTCCTAATTGATTATCCCCCATCCTTCTTGGAAACTATAGGACCCTTTGATGATAAGGATTGGATCAATATTATTAATGTAATATTTAATCTAGTAGAGACTCTAGATGATCAATTGGTTAATCTTCCTTCTTTAATGCTTTAGGGACCCATAAAGAGGTGGTGGGGCATCATGAACTAGAAGGGGAGATTTGTGCATTTGATGTGGGATACCTTTAAGTATCTCATCTTTGAGAAGTTTTTCTTGGATATAATGAAGCTAGATTGAGCTGTGGAGTTTATGGTTCTTTAGTAAGGGATGATTTCTATAATTAATCTAGTTCACTAGTTAATTCCTTTTAATATTTCTCAAGGTATCTCTAGATTTTTCCTTAGATTCAGTGTTGTGTTTGAGATTCGCAGGACACCATTATTAATATATTAAAAATTTTAATATGTAAAAAAACACATGTGTTGTTGGGATCAGAAATGTTTATAAAGAATATCAAGAATCCACAATGAATTTAGAAAATCAAGAATCAAACTGGGGGGAAACTCCCCGAGGAGTTAAAATTGGAAAATTATTCGAAACCAAAAAGTAGACAGTTCCTTCCTCATAGAACCTCGATATGTGGGACTATAATTTTTCATGGAGTCCCTACAAATGAAATTCATTTTCAGAATGAAAAAATGATTCTAGACCCTTGTAGGGGATTTTTTTCATTTGTGGCATGAGGTGTCTTTTCCACACCCCCCATAAATGTCTTTTTCATTTCCATCAAGAGGCGGTGAAATCATCCCCCCTCCCCACAAAAGAAAATCATTTTCATTATGAGGTGGTCACTTCACCACACCTACAAACCGAAATCCTTCATAGATGAGGTAAAAGTTTTTTTCTTGCCACACAATGGTGGGTATGCTATGTGGATGACTGGCCATATCGAGAATGTGGTTATTCCCATACCCAATAAATATCTAGTCTTGTCATTATAAAAATACTCAAAGAACACATATGGATAGTGTATAGTACTAGGGAAAACTAAGAGGGAGACTCTTGGAAGGTAACCATATATTGTAAAGGGAGATGTTACCCAACAAAATGGTTCATAGGATAAAATACCCAAACCAAAAATGTTATCACAAATTGGTGTTCTTTGTGAGAAGGACTCACCTAGTCATCTAAAAAAGGTCCCCCTTCAGGGTACCCCATCCTATATATCAAGAACAGCATATGGAATTGGGTATCCCAAGGGTATTTTACACTTTTTCACTCATTGTACTCCTTCCACAGAGATTTCAACCACATATTATCATCTTCATGAATTGGTAATATGGATCCCTCTAACCAGTTTTAAAACCTTATAATGGAATTTTTGAGGCATCCCCCATGGCCACCAAATCCATCCAGGTCACTGACATGACACATCAGTGTGTCCCTATCACAATTGTTCATTCCATAGGTAAAAGATTTTATATACTTAACCTACCTAATAGGTACAGTCATTGGGATGTTTACTATTTTTCATATCCTCGGTAATGAGGACCCAAAACATAGATCCAATTCCATGTACCTCCCTATTTTAGAAAAAATAAGGGCAACCACTTTATTTTCCATTCAATAAGGGCTAGTGTTGTATCCTCATATCCTCCTCTATGAAATAGGAATATGGAACCCATCCATGAGTAAACCACTATCCTCTCTTAAAAGACATATCCTTCTTCCCATATACTCATCCTCATCCACCAGTAGATGAATAAGATTATGAAATGTTATAAATCTTCTAAATTCTCTTGTTTCTCTCACCAAACATTAATCGTGCAGAATTAGAGGTCAATTTGAATCATATCACTACCATGATCAAATATAATATTATCCTCCTACTAGGTGTAAGCCCCAAAACCAAATTATCATCCTCTCAAAGGTAAATATTCCCTATAATATAAACCTTCAGATGGAAATATTCCTAATAAAGTAACTTTGGGAATCCCTTATAGGTGTGAGCCCTAATCTTTTTCAATTATGAGGTATTTGATTCATATACTCACAAGACATGTAAGAATCCTTTTTTAGGTTTAAACCCAAAACCTTCAATCCACCATTATCCTTATCATTCTATACACATAGTGATATCATGTACCTACCTAGGCAGATATATTCCTTCTTGGTCCTCACCACCTTATCCTCATTAGACTAAATTACTGGTGAAGATATTCTCATCACAGGGATATATTCCCTGTCAAATCAACCATCAAGGGTTTCCCATGCATAATCCCCACACTAGCCTCGACTTGGAGTCTTCTCCTAGATTTTATATCCATATGGAATTAAACTAGATGGCTTGGTCCTTATCACATGACCTTGAAGGGTATGACATTCCCTATTAAGATACAATAATCAACATGGGTTCTAATTCCATTCACAAGGATATGTAGGAAGCCCTTCTCGTTGCCTTGATCCAGATATCAAACACCAACCTCCGCCTTATATGGTAGTAAATTCTAGTCATGCAATTATGTGGCTTTAAATCATATTTATTTAAGGAAAATCATTAAAAATTACATAATAAGACATGATGGAGAACCTCTGATAAATACATATTCTTTCATCAATGGAGAGCCGTGGATACATATAGATAGTTCCATTAATGGGGAACCGTTGATACAGACAGCTGGTTACTTTTTCATGCATATGTGATTGATTTAAAATGTAAAGGGTGACTTTTCTTATATTATTTTGTATAGAGAATTCTTGAATATGAATCAAATCAATAAGATAATCCCATAGTAGGAAACAACCCCCCCCTAGAAAGGTCTGATAAGCTTGAATTTTCATCCTCTAGACCAATGTGAGTTCTTAAGAATCATCGATGGAATGTCTAGTGATTTTTATCCATTAGAAAGAAATTCCATATCATTGATGTAGAGACCATTGGATGTTTTTGGTTCCATGAATAAACCTCATTGGAAACCACCTGAAAGTTGAAAAAAAAGTAATGGAACTTCATGAAAGATTTTGAAACTATAGCTAGCCCCCTGTAATCAATAGTTGTGCCCGATTTACCATTGGAAACAAAAATGGACAACCTGAAGTAAATACATTAATTAATAAAAATCACTCTCTCACTCCCATTTCTATCCATTTCACCTCACATATTTACATGGTATGGAAAAGTTCCCTACATGGATCTCTTAAAGAAATCAATCAACATGCATTTATATACTTATGAAGATAAATTGATGAGTTTCTCTATTAGTGTTGTTTACTCCCCTCATGCACTTTCACCAGAACTCCATTCAATACAAAATGGAATCTTTCCCTCAACAACAAGAATATGAATTCTGCATCATACAAACCAAATCCTCATCCAACTAGAGGATTTCATTCCCACCTAGAATCTCCAATAATGGATTTCCAGTGAGTATCACCTTAATGGTATAGTCCAAACCCTGGAGGCTACATGTGATGTCCTCTAGGATATGAACCCCTCTCATTAATCCATTCAATGATGACTAGTAATGAGGAAACAAGAGGAACCTATCACCATTTAAAACTTTTTCCAGAGCCTCTCCCCAAAATACAATAACAAGTTCCTCCCTTTCTTGAGGGATGTATATGTAGAGTTCAATAGAATCCTCATCACCTTAGTACAAGAGATCTCCCAAATGGATCCTTCTAGAATTCACTTTTATCGATTCCATGTATCGTCATGTCCTCAACATGAAGTGGATCCCACCTTGTGGGTCCCTAATCAGTTCACTTAGACATAAGTGCCTAGGGAATCCTACCAAGGGTAGTAAGAAACCATCCAGGAGTGGTCACACAACCATGTTCTTAACATGGAATCCTACTAATATATAGTGAAAATATCACAGTAGGAATATATCCCTTCCAGAAAAATCTATTAGCACCCAGATATGGTCATCACCATATTTTAATGAAAAACAAGGGAGATCGCATGCTTTCACCACTACTACAAAATAGGGTTTTATCATCATTAGAAACTACTTTTTACAGCACTATAAAATTGATGTTAATCACAGTGAAAATAAAGGTTTGTCCCCTTTATCTGCTCTTTTTTTAGCACTGATAAAAGGGGTCTTTTATAGTGTTTTTTTAGTGGTGATAAAAGAAAAAAAGTTAAAAAGTTAAAATAATATATAATCTGGGGAGCTTTTAAGAGTGCTTGACCCCTATTTTTATCGATGCTTTCCCCCTTTTATCATCTCTAGGTAGAGTCCCCTCCCTCTCACAGCATGCTGCAGCTTCCCGCACAACACCCGCCCTTTAATAGCACTATCCCCCGATGCACATGCCCACGTGCGACCCTGCTTCCACTATTACTCGAACCCCAGACCTCCCCCTTGCACGCCAGCACCTTTACCACTAATCCATTTATTTATTTTTTAAATTTAATGATATATATATATATATAGTTATATTTATTTGTATATTAATATATACTCTTATAAATATAAATATATTTAGTTATATTAATATATATATATATATATTCATATATTAATATATATATATTTATTTATTCGTATATTAATATATATATATATATATAGTTATAATTTATTATCTGTATATTTATTATCATATTAATAAATATTTATAAGATTAGTTTTAAATACATTTATAAAGTATGTTTTCTTATGTGTGTTTATAAAAAAATAAATACATACATACATACATACATATATACAACACACACACACATATATATATATAAATATATATATATGAATAAGTACATATATATGTGTATTTGAAAAGCCATAGAATGTTAAAACAACCAAAAATTATAATCCATAAGTCTGTTTCAACTCTACAACAAATAAAATCAAAGAAAATGAAATGATCTTCGATATGATATGTGGTACAGTCCTAATAGACATCCAGATCCGAAGTTATAGCTATTTGAATGTTAAAAAATTGGGTTATCCTGACTAAAAACTTAGTTTTGGAGGCCTTCTTGGCCTTTTTTGCCTCGAAAAATGTTTTAAAAGGTTCTCGTGTCTATATCCTGTTGCAGGATTCGATTTGATATGTTGTAGAGCTCAAACGGACACCCGGATCAAATGTTATGTCCGGTTGAAGTATGAGTTGCATTTTTAACTTATATTTGATCTTTTATTAATCTTTTTACTTTTTTAATATTCAAAATTTTATTATATAACTATTACTTGATAAAAATTAAAAATATTTTTAATTAAAAATATTTTCAAAATTAATTTATAATCCTCTTTTACTAAATATCTTATACATTAATTTTAGATTTCCATTTATCATTATCTAAAACATATTTAAAAAATATATATTATATTTATATCAATATAAAATAGATTTATATATTTATATATTTATATATTTATATATTTATATATTAATATATTATTTTTAATGTATTTTTTTTTAATGTACCCTTTATCGGCACTTTTATAAAAGTGTTGATAAAGGGTGTCACATTTAACAGTGCTAGTAAAAAATGATGCTAAAGGGGTACCTTTATCAGCTCTAAAAAAAGCACTGATAAAGGGGAACTTTTATCAGTTCTTTTTTTAGCACTATTAAATGTACCCCTTTAACAGCGCTTTTCTTATCATTGATAAAGGTACCCCTTTATCAGTACTTTTTTACTAACATTGGGTAGCACTTCCCTTGGCCCATTTTTTGGAAGTGCACCCCCCACATAAAACTCCTTCCAACATATTTTGGTATGAAATAGAGGATAGCAGCAAGCATATATCACTACTCTAACCACAAAATGGGCATATATACCCATTCCATTCAAAAATATCACTCATCATATCCTTAAGGAAATGTAAGGGAGGTCATCTATCCCTGAAAACATTCTACAAATCTTCCAAGATATAATGGTAGCTACTAAAATTGTTAAGGGGTAGTGACAGGACCCACCATCAGAATTGGGGTATCCCATCAGCATAGTGAGATAATTTCTCAATAGTAGTAAAATTCTCTCACTCCCATCCAGGAGGTTCCTCAATACATTCTCATGATAAATGGATAATAATATCAGAAACATATACCCATTCTAACTAGAGATTATTGTCCCATATCATTGATCATTCTAGATAAGTCGTATATCCCTATTAAAAAAACAAAAACCTATTGGTATATACTAACAATGACATGAGAGTCACTAAGGAAAGCTACCATATATGGATATCATTTCCCATAACATGTGACTCCAACCTCCCAATGAGGATAATCCAAAAGAAAATCTCACCAAAGGTGATTTCAAATCAAGAATAATTTTTATAAACCTACATTTATTACTTTGGGTGTTCTCAAGGCCCATGAAAAGCTGTCAATTTTGGCCTAATATCCTACTGATTTTTCACCAATTCAAGGAAGAAGTAGTTGAAGTTATAAAGGTCCTCCCCATAACTTCACTACCAATAGCTCTGGTGATCCTCATCAAAATATTCACCATGAATATATGCGTCATTTCCATGTTAATATTGATATTGAGAGGTTATATCTTGATGAGTACCACAAAAACACTCCTCATAATCATAATATCAAATAGAAATAAGGTCCTCCCTTTTTTATGTCCACCTTGAAGGTCCTCCTTAGGGTATGTGTCACAGGAACCCACCCTATGGCTAAACTATAATTCATAATGGAATTCCTCTAAATAATGGTGTTTACCATGAAGGACCTCCCCATGGTGAAGTTTCATTTCAACGGGATGGTCATCCCCTTACTGAACCAATTATGAGAAATCCCTCATATCATGAGGTTATTTGGAATATGAGGTCAATAATTGTTGGTTAATTATCATTGAAAAGTGATATTATTTCTCAATTGGAAGAAATGTCATGGAAAATTTCTTTCATTGAACCACCCATGGATCGCCTGGATCCCAGCATAGTAGAGATTACTATCGGTCCTGCTACTTGTAATAAGGCAGCTATGAAACATCCACTTTGGTTAGATATATTGTGGGGGTCTCTTGTATTTAGAGAAGATAATATGTCACTCATGAGGAAACAACTATCCAAGGATAATATGCGAGTAATGTTTTGGACAACGTCTTCTCCTCAGTATGATATTCCACCACTTTATCAAAAGGTCGCATACATAACGTTCATTTGAATTTATGGATAGCTCTTCTCCATTTAAAATATTTTTATCCTTATAAAGGATATAGAGATCATGTTAAGTAAATATAAGAACTAATTTTCCATATTGACTAAGTATCCCTTACTACTATGTGACATCCAAAATTAGAAAATTGAAGTGAGAACCTATAATGTGAATGTCACAATGCTTTGTACATGTTGTATCAATTGATCACTAACACCCCACTCGGTTTCCATATCAGAAGATGGGGAAATCATGGAGCACTATACTTCACTTCACTCATTGGATAAAAACACACTAGAAGTGGCATCAAGAAATTTCATTACATAAAGTATACTATCATATATTGGCTCTTCCTATAACATATGGTATACTCAGTAGAAGTGAGACATGAGTAAATCTCAGAGTAATCAATCTTAGAAGGAGAAATCCATCAAAAGACTCTTTCATGAGGCATCTTAAAAGATCTAACATTCCTTTTTCTTAAGAAGATTCAATAATAGAGTAACAATTATGTCTTAAAAAATTATTAGATTGAATGAAGACATTAAATTTCACTTAGATCATTCTCGAACAAAGGTTTGGAAAATTTAGGAAGTGGTTGTAGTAATGTATAAATAGACCTAGCCTTTGGGCTGGGAGAATTTTTATCACAGCAACCTCCCTTAATATTTATAAATCTAATTTGAAGTGATTTAAAAATCGAACTGGTGTAACCCCACCTAGATTGGCTAGCTACATTATTATCCCAATAACCTCCTTCGTGGAGTTCATCCTTCTATCGTCTTGAAGAATTATCACAAACTTGGGAACTACCTCACTCAATGAAAATGTGTAAAACACCTCTCTTTAGGGATTCAATTCGGGTCAACCTTTATAAAAAACCTCAAGAGGACCCTCCCTAGAAAGGATTAAGCCCCAAAAGTTTTTCAAGCTAAAGGTTCTATCAAAGGCGCAACCACTTCTGAATATTATGGCTTCTCCTACAGTTATCCCAAAATCTATCTATCCTCATTTTATCTCAGTAGTGATGTCTCACCCTTATTACATTACACATCAGAAAATGTTATTATCACTAACCCTAAAAACGATACGTAGTCTAAAACCAACATATGATAAAAGAAGAAGGATGTTCCTATTTAATGCATTTTCAACACCAAAGTTATTGAAGAATGTGTTTGCACCACAAAAAAATTAGGGACTCCTATAGATTACCCACATCTTCCCCCTCTTCATTCTTCAACCAAGTTTACTTGCCCAGTCAATCAAAGGATGGAAAAATATTTTTCTGTAGTTTCTCTATCAATTAATCTCAATGATGTGGAAGATAAATATCCTTGATCTATCAAATTTAAAACATATAAAAGATGATAGGGGCTTGTATTTCATCTCATGGTGATAGGGTTTGACTTACTTTTTGAACTTGTAGCTTCCCTGTTAGGATTTTTTTCCATATATATAGAAATTCCCTAACAAGTTTCATACACATCTCATCCTTGTAAAATAAAAATTAGCTTTTAGGACCTTGCTTAAATTTCCAAAAGAAAATAAGAATCTATTTTGTGAACCAAATACAAGTCTCAACCTCTCCAATAAATTCAAGGAAATAGAATGGTAAAAGTGGTAATGGGGGTTGTCACTTTGAAGACTGCACCTACACCATATCCAACTCCAAAACTCACACCCTATCATGTAATATATCCTCTCAAGAGGTAAAAACATATTTATCAGGATGAGAAACAAGAATATATTTGGAATCAATTTGATTATAAAAAGAATAATTTTTATTCCTTTCAGTATGAACAAGTACTTGATTGCTTTATAGAAGCCATAGAAAACAAATTTTTAGAAATGCTAGAGCTGAGGAGGCCTGGCTAGGTAGGATTGAAGGACCACCCAAATTATTTCCCCTTCTATAGAATTTTGGGACATTTTATTCAATATTTATTTGTCTCTAAAGACATTCATCAAAATATGGTTGATTCTCGGTAAGTAAAATTAGGCAATCCACAAACACAAATTATATGTTTTTTAAAACCATTCTAGAGGAGGAAAGTAAATTAAATGAAGTCTTGAGAAAGGGTGTATATAATTTCAAAGACTGGGTGACTGGAATTATGATCAATTGAACTCATGTTATCCTCAAGTAGTATTTGAACTAATCAACCATGCATGTTGTCTCCTCTTCCATGATATGACCAACTTCTTCATCACCACAATACTCAAAGAGATGATCTTCCAAGAAATGGTGTGATGGAAGAAACAAAAACAAATAATAGGAAGATGAGTATACACAAAGTCCAAATTTAGTCCTAAACCAATTAGATATCATGCCTCCAATATCGAGGGAATGGGAAATATCCCATCAAATAACACCACAGGAAATTCCCCACCAAATGGGATCCTTATCAGAGGATGAGTTAATCTTTGGTTCCATTAATTCCATTCATCTAATGGAAACCTTTTTGAATATGAGTGTGGTTATGAAACTAAGTTCCCTACTCATAATTCAAGAACTAGTGAAAGAGTCCATATAATCAAAGGTTTTAGGGGAAACCACAGTCCTGTTTGAGCCTGATACTTCAACCACATCCCCTCCAGAGTTATTTATGCCACTGGAACTCATGGTAGATACCTTCAATGGGGATTATGAAAATTCAACCTCATTCACTAAAATAAATCAATACCTAATTATTTTAGATGATCAACTATAGAGGTGTAGTTGTCCAAACAACCCAGGTGAGTAGGTATGCCAAGTCATCCTAACATACCAAATATAAGGATTCCATAAACCCTTGTTAAAGGGAATATACTACTCACCAAAAATGATTCAGATCCTAAAGGATCTACTAAAGAATTGCCTCATGCTATGAAATATAGACTTCTACTTTAGAAGTATGACATCATGAAGAAAATTAATCTTGTGAAAGCCAATACTTCAATCCTGGATGCTCTCAATTTATCAAAAGATCTCCAAGAATCTCTTATATGGTCCTTGTTAATCGCTCAAGGGTTTGAAGCTGAGTTTATAGTTACCAAAGTGTATCATAAAGTGATTGATTATACTGAATACCACATGATCGTGTCTTTTATAGAGTGGAACAATGATGATGTTATATAGAGGTACATTAAACCCTTGTATTTGACTAGAAGGATAGATAAAATTTACATTCGATGGACCTTCTTTGATAATGGATCAAGAATCAACCTCATTCAAATCTAAACACCCCATTTATTTGGTTACAGTGAACCTAATTTGTCCTCATCCACCCTGAAAAACTAGGGTTATGAAAAGAGCACACAAAATCACTATGGATGAATCAATCATAGGACTCATTTTGAGGATATCATATCTAAATCTGATTTTATAGTTATTAAGCATGATAAGGATTTAAAAATACTATTAGAAATTCCTTAGTTTCATCATCATTTAGGGATCCATTAATCATACCACCAATGTCTTGAATACTATATCAACGGATACATAAAAACATTTAATGGTGATATATCTATATATATGTGTTTGTGTTTATAATTTATCAAAGGGAAGGGAAACAACCCATGATCAATGATGTTTCTCAGGTTTCCCAAATGGTATAAAAATAACCCTGGTTAACCCATTAAGAGGTATTAGTGATTAATATGTATTTCCCATCAACCAAATTGAAATTTTATGTTCATATTTTGGTTTTTCTTCATAAAATATAATGATATAATTTGCCTTAGTTAAACTAAACAAAATTATAGAAACCTCTCACTTGAGAATGATGGTGAAACCCCATGTGAAGATGCCTTTGTTTTCCCCAAAGAGCTTCAGGAGACCCTTACATTATCATTCAAGTCAAAAGAAGTTGTAATACCATTGATGGGTAATGATAATTCCCCCACCACATATTATGAAGGTAAAAATATAAATTATTTTTCCATATTTGAATAACCCCCTTAATCACCAATTCAATATATGAATGGTATAAAGGAAAACGATGAAAACCTTTAATATTAACCTCTGACATTCTAGGAAGTTGTTTATTCTGCCATTAGAAAACTTCAGTAGATAAACCTGGGAATGGATGAGGATCTACAACCTACACTGATCTGTGTGTCCATTAACCCTAATGAGAAGGAGGTGTATTCCTCCTTTCAAAAGTATACCCATGATTTTTTCTATTGAAATTACATGTAAATATTGGGCCTCAATCCCTGTGTGGAAACCCACCACATGGGTTTGTCAGAAGATTACCGTGGATACAAGTAGGTATCCAAGAGATTACATCCAACTCATACTACCAAAGTCAAAGGGAATGTCAATAAAATCATCAAGTAAAACTTCATTTTTGTATTACAGTACCCAAAATGGATAGCCAATATTTCCCAATCAAAAATAATAATGGTAATATCAGGTTTTACATCAACTTCTAAGATCTTGACTAAAATTGTGAAAAATATGACTTTGTAGTCCTAATTATAGAACTATTGATCGATGTAATGGTCAGCTATCAATCTCTCTCATTTATATAAGGCTATTTAGGATAAAACCAAATCCATTTTTCACTAATAATGAAGATAGCTCTTCTTTTATGTTTTCTTAAGGAAAATTCTATAATCAGTTAATGCCTTTTGGTTTAAATAATGTTAGGGATACATACCGGTGTTCCATGAACCTTATTTTTAATCCCTTCCTAGGAAAGTCTATTGAATAATATTTTGATGATTTGGTGGTAAAATCAAAGAAGTTCCATGGTCAGATCATTGATATTGGGATCATATTTAACAAGATATAATGGTATATCTTAAAAATGTACCCCTTAAAATGTTATTTTTGTATCACCCTAGGAATGTTTATCAACTTCATAGTACTCAATCGTGTCATTGAAGTTGACCTAAGATGACTAAGGTTATCCTCAACATGTCACATCCTTGAAAACTCAATGAGTTGGGGGGACTATAGGGGCACCATTACTATATATGACACTTTATAGTGAATCTAATAGAATAATTTCTACTTTTACCCAAACTAATAAAGAAAGGTGTCACTTATCAATAGACCAATGACTATAAAGTGGAATTTGATAGTATCCAGAAGTATATTTTGATTCTACCAGTGTTAATTTTCCCTATCAAAGTAAAATCACTCATTATGTATGTGATAGCATAAAAACATTCATTGGAACTTTCCTCACATAAAAGAATGATGTCAGGATAAGAATATCATGTATTATCTTAGTAGAACCCTGCTCAATACTAATACATCATATTCATACATAGATAAAAGTTACCTCTCACTAATTTTTTCAATTCCAAAACCAAGACATAACATTCACCATCATGAGAACCATTTGATCTCTTCGAAAACCCCCACTCAAATACGTCCTCAATTGTCCCTTGTTTACTAGATGTTTTCCATGGTGGTAAGTCTTATCAAAATAGTTTGAAATTCGGTTCATATAGTAGAAAGATATAAAATTTCAAGCACTTGAAAATGTACTTATAGAACACCCCTCTATGAAAACAAATCCATTGAATACTAAATTTACTAATTAATAGATTTTATCTATTAAATGTAGACACCATACCTAAGAGATTTATTTTGAATGTGCATCCAAAAACCCAATAGAAAAGATAATAAAAGACCCCAAGCTTAATAAAGTTGAATTAGGAGTCATTCTTTTCTCTCCTTAAAATTAATTCATGCCTTATTCCTTCCTATTTTCATAAGGTTACATCAATAATGATGTATAATATTAGGCCCTCATTATAGGCTTATAACATGCACTAGAAACACATGTGACCCACTGAAAAATAGAGGTCATCCAGAGTTGGTTATCATGCAAATCAATGGTGATTATTCTATTATAAAATAATAATATATTCCCCTTCTTGAATATTTCCATGGGTTAATGGAATAATTCCATCTCAGAGCAATCATTGACTCAAATCCCACACTCACAGAATGAAAACTCATATGCATTAGAAAACATGGATATGTCTTGGTAGATCCATACCAAGATGAATTAGTCATCAGCATCATACACCACATAACGGTATCTCCATTAAATCTTAATAGCATGTAAGAGATCAGTGAGGTAAATTCAATCCCTAAATAGGATAATATCTTCAATGGTTTGATGACACTAGTACTGGAATACCTCTAAAATAGGGTTCTCCTATCAAACAGATAAAGAAAAGAGAAAATATGACAATGGTAAGTCAAATTCACCCTTTATTACAACCAAAATAATTATAAGATCCTATATAAATAGGGTTTTGATGGGGTCCTCCTTAAGTATATTGACTAATAGGAAAATGGTGTATCTATGAAAGAATTACATACTATAACCAATGTTTCCCACCAGTTATAGATTAATCCTTCTCATCAAATAAAAATTATTGGGTATTTATAGCCTTTAATGATGTAAGATTGCACACAATTCACCAAAAGGTTTTATTTTTATCAAGTGAATTGCAACTTCATCCATCAATTCCCAGAGTCATTAGACACAAAAAAATAAGTCTAGAAATTTTTCATATGGTTAATGGATTTCAATGGAGAATACACTCTCACTACTGCCAAAAAAAATTAAGTATTTACTAACTACTACTAACTTATTTTATAAAAATTCCAAGGAGATACCTCTCAAAGAAGTCAGGATGAAGAACATCATCAATTTTTTGAAGTCTGACATCATTACTAGATTTTATTTCGCTCATAAAATAATGAGGGGCAACATCACCAATTATTTTTCTTCCAAATTGAAAGGTTGTATGAGGAGTACAACATTAAATCCAACCATTAATACTGGTATCATGCGATAGAAAACAGATAGATAGAGTCTTTTAATATGACCCAATAAAACATACTATATAAAATATTGTAAAAATATTTGAAGTATTTTCCTAATAAACTTATGCATTACTTGTGGTATTAACATGATATAACTAAAATTTCCACATGAGTAACCCCATACTCACTTGTATACAAGATCAAAGTAGGCCTTCCCATCAATGTTCAATTACCTTCACATCGCATTTTCATTTGTGACCAACTATCTGCTAACAAGAAATCTCAAAATTGATTGGATGAATTGTAATGTCTAGATGATAAAATATTATATACCTTTCATCATTTATATGTCCATAAAATTTAGATATCACAAGGTTTTAATAATAAAGTTATCCTCTATTGGTTCCTCCAAGGGGAATTGGTACTAGTCCTTCAAACTCGGATGAAACCTAGGAAGAACCCTCTGAAGTACAAACCAAAATTTTAGTAGGGAATTATCATTCATAAGGTTTAATCCAATGGTGCATATACATTGATAACTATTTATGGTGATCATACTACACCGACAACTAATTCAAGTTTTCTCAAGAAATATTTCATGTGACCCATGACAAATCCATTATCTTTAATGAAAGATAATAAACTTCATGGATGGGTCATTATTGAAAGAATATAAAAATAAAAAACATATATTTTCCTAATGAAAAGAAATTAAACTATACAAAAACATTTTCATACCACATGAAATTTAAAAGAAATTACCCTATATACCAAATATAGGATGCCCTGGGGTGAAAAATTATGTATTCCTCATGTAATGAGAATTGTATTTATCACAAGAGATGATTCCCAAAACATCTTAGTATATTTAATCTATGATCCTAAAAAAATATCTTATTTTCCCTCCTTACATGACCCAAGATTATTACTGTTTGAGATTATACTATATGGAACAATCCTCACAACATGAATTTAAACTTTATAGTAGTCCTTGTTGTAAGACATTTAATGTCACAACCAAAGTTCTTGCCATATGATGTTAAACTACATGTCCAATTTACTGGTTGCATAACATTAAACTGCATGGTTTTCCCCTCACCATTCCTTGAATCTAAAACTAATCATAGCTCAATGAGTTGTAGGAATCTTATTAGGGACCCAACCGCATGGTCGAGAAACATTAAGTCACCTTATGATCTAAACACCGTGACTTTAAATTGTTCTTACATCACTCAAAAATGTTTGTTTGATGCAATACCTTTGGAATTATTTTCATGTATGGTTTAAAACATCCTATCCACAAGATATTAAGATGCATTGTTAACATCCCTTTCACACAATGTAAAACTAGGATTTATGATGTCCCTTGCCTTAGAGGACCATCGTTCCTAGTTTCTATCTCCTACTGCACCCCTATCACAAAACTATGTGTGGAATTATTCTCTCCTTGTTGATATATGTAGTGATTCACATATTTTTTTCAACCTATACATAGCCATAATACGATAAAAATTCTCACTCCCTATATAAAGAACTTGATCGTTGTGAGGAGTCTCCACATTAGAAATACATGTGGCTTGATTATCACTTTTATGAGATACATAGTGATTCCTAGATCCCTCATCCTAGGCCTAACTTCAAAAAAACAAAAAAAAAGTCTCTCACACCACTTTTATGAGTCATATCTACATGGGAGAGTCAAGAATGGGATTTCCTTTCATTCCTAAACCCATATTTGAAAAACTTTATTACCCCATCACTTTATATAGGCTATACCTATGTGGAAAATATTTTCTAGAACTATGTGTGGCTTTATTCATATTACTATAGGATACATAGTGATTCTTAGATCTCAAATCCTATGACCATCCATGACATTACATAAAAAAATATTCTCAAGTATCCTATATTTGACCTTGATCAATGGATAATATTACAACATGAATTCACTCATTTTTAATATTATTTTTAAGAAAAATTTTTCCTTCCTTGAACATGAGTTAGACATGTTCAAGGAATATTCCACCCATTATCGGTCAATTCTGGTCTAAATGATCCTTCTATTCTTAGGAACCTTCCTTTCGCAAGTCACACATTTTGTCTTGGGTTATTTGGATAATCATAAGCCTTTCCAAGATATTAGTGGAAAAGGTATTTAACAACAAAGGGAACCTATTTTTTATTATGAATACAACATGTAATATAGATCTGTATAATGTGTGACCCCACCATATCCTATCAACCAAAGATAACTTCATCCTCAAAAGAAGATCCTTTTATCTTTATACTCCCTGACAATATTGTAATGGAAACCTCATTTCAAATATGTTCCTCAGTCATTCCTTGTGAACTTATCCCACACTATTTTATTAGATCCAAGAACCGTGATATCATGGCTTATAAATTTCCCCCGTAAAATCGAGAGAATTTTAATGAATTCTTGGTTGGGTCACCATGAAATGGAAAATCAAGTGGTACCATCGAAAACAATCCTTGATTGGTTTTTTTGGTAAAACCTGGATAACTCACTGAATTATATTTTTTATTGCATTAATAATGATGTACGTTATCTTAGATATTTTTATATATTATTCCAAATTTCCTAGTTAAGTTATTCCATAGAAATAATTGACTACGAGTCTTAGATTAATGACCATAAAAGGCACATAATTGATCAAAGTTGTGCAAAATTAAACCTTATCCATTCATCTATATATCTTATATGAAATTAAACTAAGTGCACATATTCATGGTATATTCTATATTATCATGTGTTCTATCTATTCCTATTAGGTATTTTCATTTCCCTTACTATATATACTGCCTCACCAACCAAATTTTTTCAAATCTATATGACCCTAAATTACAGTAGTCTTATATCTTAGTGCCATGATGTTAAATTATAGGAAAAAATCCATTTCATAAGATGTTAAACCATATAAAAACTTGTCCTTATCTAATTCTGTTAAACTAAATGGTTCACATACATTTATCATGACATAAAACTATGTGATACTTTGTCCCTTACTTGAAATTCCCCTCTTATTTTTGGTGTTATCCTCCTACCGCAGTTTTTTTCCAGAACTATGCATGGATTGATTTCTATAATTATAGGATACATATTTATTCCTATATATTTTATCATATTCATGTCACTACATGATAAAAATGATCTTTCATTATTTGGGAATGTGATCAGTGCATGGAACTTCCTCCTGGAACTATGTATGGCTTGATTCCCATATTGACGAGATACATAGTGATGCAAGGACATCTCATTCTGGCCCATACACAATAAAAAAATTAACCTGAAAAAGACCCCAACCACTACAAGATATTCTAACATAACTTATTTCATCTACAAACCCATTATTGACACAAATTCACCCTTCCTTGCATAGGGAATTTTTTTCCATTGACAACCCTATTTTAAATTCCGCCCTCATTATGACAACCATTGTTTTTATTAAACATTAATTAATGATTTATTACATAAAATCACAATTATTATAACCCATAAGATCAATAATACTAGTTCCTTTGTGAACTAGGTACATATAATATCAACTTGATACGTGGATACAAAAACATTATTGAAAAAATCATTAACATGCTTCTAAATTTCTATAACTTTTAAAACTACATGGGATAACCTGGGGACATACATTTGAATGGGGTGAGATATAAATACCATTAAGGGAATAAGAAAAGTATAACATGATAAAATAGATACATGTTATTCAATAGAGACATAAACACAACATGAAAACTGTGAGAATTGTAATCTTGAATAATTAGGCATTATATATCATGATAACATAAAGTCAACATGGGAATGTGGAAACAAAATTAAACATGACATAAAAGGAATAAGTCAATGTTAAATACCAACACATCATAACATAATTTTATTTGGATAAACACTTGTGAACTGTAAATTTTATACAATGATACTAAAATATTACCCAATGCATTGGAGATCTTTCTAGGCATATCCTTCATAATCATATCTTGTACATGTATAAGTGTGCCACATAGATCATATAACATAAGAATAGATTTCGTCACATTTAATCCCATGATAAATTATTGTGAATTTCATACATGGAATTCCCTAATAAATGAAGTATAGGTACAACTAGGTGAATACCCTTGATTGGAAATGGTTATGGGTATACACTTCAAAAAAAATTCATGGAAAATCCTAAGAAAATTGTGCCAATAGTGGGGGAATATAAATGTTAATGGGAGGAATTAATGAGAGTGAATAGGGAATTTCATCACTTGATCATAATAATTTCAGTAATATGGATATGTAATAACATAATCCAACATGAATAATTGGTAATTAAAAGTCATAATACAATAAGGGTGTTTGAATAAAATTTTGGCAAGAAAATCACAGTGAAATTTCATTGGAATAACGGTCGTACATAAAGATTCATAAAAGGGGTTAAGGAGAGAAAAAATGGTATCTTATTTTTTGATCATAAAAAGTACGTTATTATATATTTCAAAAAACATATCCCAATATTATTAATTGTAAATCAAATGAATAAAATAAATAAGGTGCTTAAATAGAAAAGATGATAGAGAGGTCCCTTACCATGAAGATTTGATTCCTAAATCATGGAGGGGGAAACATGGGACCTTGGATACAAATTGGGGACACATTTTATGATCATTATATAGGTAAAAATAAAATAACTTCATGGATTATTATTTTAGAGTAGAGAGTAATGGCTATATTTTGGTATTTATACTTGAGGAGGGGTGGGATTTATTGGATTAATTATTGGATATTTTACTATATAAGCCAACCAATTGTGACATCAGTAAATACCAACCATTTTTATAGAATAATTAATATTTGGGGATTATTTGTTGATTATAAATTTCTCCCAAAACTAAACCATACCTTCCATACAACCTAATTAATGAGCAGAATCCAACAAATAAATTTTATTTCAAAAATGAAATTTTTGGTTTAAAAAAGTATAAATTTCAATATCAAAATTGATATTTCAAAATTAATTTCTTTTAATTATTAAATTAAATTTTTATTTATAAAAATGTTTCATAAATTTTTTAATCATTCTGACATAAAAATGATGTCATAAAATCCTAGGGCTCATAAAGAGGCAATTTTCTATTTTTCACCAAAAAATAAACTTTATAAAAAAATCAAAATATATATACCTAATCTAATTTTGATGTGAGGAGTCCAAAATTGAAATTTATTTCATAAAAAACGTCATATATTTAGGAGAATTTTTACTTTTAAATGAATAATTTTTTTAATGAAAATTAATAGTTTAAAATAAAAATCATCATTCTGACCATTATAAATATTTATTTAGGCTTAATTAAAATATATTATCATTTAAAAAAATAAGATTATTTCATGGAATAAATTTTTATTTAAAACTTCTAAAAAAATCATATTTTATTATAATTTATTTTTATTCTATGAAAATAATGCAATTTTTCTTATTAAATAATCACGATGATCATTTAAATGTGTCAACATTACGAGCAGTAATAATGACTTGCTATTTTATTGAATAATGATCATAATTCCTATCAATTGTGTTAGTATAAAAACAAAAAATAATGATGATAATTATTTCCTATAAATACACCATCATTATTACTCTTCACCATTCACTTCGATTTGAAATAAGGTTCAATATTGTTTCAAAAATGAATATTGTATTACTAAATCTCTATTTATTTATTATATCATTATTCATGGGTGGGATGATTCTAGGGGATTGAGGTGAACAAAATTTTTATATTTTACTATATTATTCCTTTTTCCCCCGTTGTAATATTTGGTATCATTTTATGTATTTTTGTTGACTGAATGTAAAGTTCATAAATAATGAAATGAAGTATTGATGGTTTCTAGAATGCATTTTTTATTGTTCCTAGTTGTACTAGTTCATATCAACACATGATGTTAAAATTTATTATGTAAATTAAAAGTATTTATATGTAATTATAAAAAACATTCATTATAAAATAATAGTTATATTAATAATATAAAGGTATTTTGGGGGTGTTACATTTTTTCCCCCATAGGTAAATTTTATCATCAAAATTTGTGTCCAACCTCAAATGGTCTAATATACATTAGGCTAAGTTTCCCCTTCTTTAAAAATATCATAAATCCTTTACAATATTATATCATGAGAAATACATGATTCCTTATATGAAATTGAAAAGAATATTTTAATCTAATTTATTTTCTAACATTAGGAATCTAAGATCATACACTTTAATATTTTATTTCTTTTAATAGAAAATGTTACACTATCTCTACATCCTTTCTTATTGGATTGTAAAGATATTATGATAAAAATGTCATTTGAAATGATAGTTTCAAACCATGTATACAATAATTCCTATTTTCATGCACCAATTCACAATCGATTCTTTCTTAATACGGTGTTTTCAAGGTTGTTACCCCTAGGTACATCTGTGTCAAAGTCACATCCACTTTTAGTATCCAAAGAGGGTTGTATTTGATTAGAAACCACTTAATATATATTTTACCAAAAAATTAGTGATTTATTCTTATTTTTAGTATTATATATAAATATTTTTATAATTTTATCTAATCCAAATCCCTAAAATAATTAGGATTTCCTCTAATACCAACTATGAAAAATATTTTCTTTATTACACATTAATTAATGATTTATTACATGAAATCACTTTTAGTATAACTTAGAAGATCTATAATATTTTTTTTATTTTTTAATTATGTACATATCATATCAAATAGATATATTGATACAAAAAAATTATTGATAACTTCCTAATCATGCTTTTAAAATTATATATCTTTCAAAATTGTGTAGGATAACCTGGGGACATATATAAGAAATGGGTGAGCCATAAATACCATTAAGAGAATAAGAAAAGAATTAAATGGTGAAATAAATAGATTTTATTCTATATACATATCAATGATACATTAAAAAGGTGATAAAAATAATCTTGAATAATGGGGAATGATATATAATGTTAACATAAAGGCAACATGGTAATGTGGCAACAACATTAAACATGACATCATAAGTATAATTCAAGGTTAACCACACAAAAAACTCATAAAATTATGTGCATGGTATAACTTAACTTACACTATACAGAGACTATAATGAGAATAAAACATTACCCAATTCATTGGATCACTATCTGGGTGCACCCATCATAATCATATCATGTACATGCATAAGTGTGTCACATAGATAATATAACACAAGAATATATTTCATCACATTTAATCCAAAGATTAAGGATTTTGTGTTAAATACACATAATTCCACTAATAAATTAATTACAGGTAAAACTATTTGAATACCATTGAATGTAAAATGGTACAGGTGTACACTTCCTAATGTTTTTCAAGGAAAATCAAAGGATAATTTTGATAGCATAACGGGGGTATATAAGGGTACGTGGGAGGGAATAATTAGATTTAAATAGTTATATAATCAAATGGTAATAATAAGGTAAGTAAAAGGTATATTTAATAATATAATAAAGCATAAAAAATTGGTAATTAAAAGGAATAAGACAAAAAATTGTGTTTGAATAAAAGTTTGGCATGAAAAATCGCAGTGAAATTTTGATAGCATAACAGTGGTACTTAAATATTCATAAAAAAATTTAATGAGAGAAAAATATTCTTATCAATATTTTTATATAAAAATTTAATTATGGAGGATTTTAAAATCATGTCCCAACATTATTAATTTTAAATCAATGGAATAAAAAAAGAAGGTGCTTGAATGGAAAAGAATAGAGAGATATCCCTTACCTTGAAGATTAACTTCCTACATCATTAAGGGGGAATATTAGGACCTTGGATACTCCTTGAGGAAAATTTTGATGATATTTAGAGAGGTTAAATGTAAAAAAATCATTTATTATGATTTTTTATTAGGGACAAATGGATAATGGTTGGTTTCTATACTTGAGGCAGGGTGGGTTTTAAAGGATTAAATATTGGTTTTTTAACTACATAAGTAAACCACTTGTGAGATCAATCAATTACAACTATTTTTTATACAAATTATTAGTGAAAGAGTCTCTTTGGACGTTCAAGTCCTTCCAAAACCGAACTAAACCTTTAATTCAACCTAATAAATTTTCTAAATCCAATGGATGGATTTTATTTCAAAAATTCGATTTTTGGTTTAATAAAAAGTATAAATTCATATATCAAAATTAATTTTTATAAATTAATTTTTATTATGATTAAATTAAATTTTTATTTATAAAAAAGTTTCATAAAATTTTTAATCATGCTAACATATTAATGATGTCATAAAATCATACAGATCGTAAAGCGGTAATATTCACTTTTTCTCAAAAATTCTACTTTATCATAAAATTACCAAATAAATAACTTTAAGATAATTTTGATGTGATGACTAAAAAAATTAAATTTATTTAATCAAAACCATTAAATAATTTTGAGAATTTTATTTTTAAATAAATCTATATTTTAATGAAATTTAATAATTTAATACAAAAATTAACAATCTAACCATTAAAGAAATTCTCTTAGGCTTCATTGAATTATATTATCATTTAAATATATATATATATATATATTATATTTTTTCGTGAAATAAATTTTTATTTGGAAATTATACATAAATCATTTTTTAATGTAATATTTTTTAGTCTCTGAAAATAATGTAATTTTTCTTATTAAATAATCTTGGTGATCATTTAAATATGTTGACATGACCAATAATAATAATGACCAACTATTTTATTAACTAATGATCATAATGTTGATAAAAGACATTAGGTTACAAATGTAAATGTTGATGATTTTATTTCTATATAAATAAACCATCATTCTTACTCTTCATCATTCACTTAGATATGAAATAAGGTTCAATATTTTTTCTAAAATGAATATTTTATTACTAACTCTCTATTTATTTACTATAGAATTGTTCATGGATGGGATGATTATTTGGGATCAATGAAACCCAAATTTTATATTTTACTTTATTTATCCTTTTTCTGTTTCCCCATTATAATATTTGGTATCATTTTTGGAATTTTTTTAGACTGAATTTAATGTTATTAAATAATGAAATAATGTTTTGATGGTTTTTTGTATGTTTTTTTACAATTCCTAGTTGAACTAGTTCATATCAACACATGATGTTCAAAGTTTATTATGTAAATTAAAATTATTTATATGTGCTTATAATAAAAAATCATTATAAAATAAGAGTTCTATTAATAACATAAAGTAATTATCCTGGTGTTACATTATTCCCCATATAAATAAATTTTATCGTTGAAATTTCTGTCTATCCTCAAATGGTTTAATATAACATAGGATAAATTTACCATTATTTATAAATCTCATAACTCCTTTATATGGTTATATCTTGATAAATTAATGATTCATAAAATGAAATTCTAAAGGATATTTTAATCCTACATATTTTCAAACATTGGGCATCTAGGATCATACACTTTATTCTTTTCCGTCTTTTAATAGAAAATGTTATACTTTCTATACATCTTTTCTTGTTGTTTAGTAAAAATATTAGGATAACAAAATCATATCCCATGGAATTTTCAAACCAATTTTTCAATAAGGCCCATTGTTGTGCACAAGTTCCCAATTGAATATATCTCAATATAGTGTTTTGGGGATGCCGCCCATTTGTCCTAGAGCCACGTCCACTTGTAGTATCTAGATAGGGATGTATTTGATTGGAAACCAATTAGTCTATAATTTACCAAAATTTATGGATGTAATATTATTTTTAGTATTATCTATAAATATTTCTCTATTTTTTCTAATCCTAATCCCAAAATATAACTATAATTTCTTTTGATACCAACTATGAAAACCCTTGTCTTTATTACATAGTAATTCATGATTTATTGCATAAAAACACACTTATTAAAACCCAAAAGATTGATAATAATTGTTTATTTTTTAATTATGTATATATCATATCAACTTTATACATGGATACAACAATATAATTGAAAACTTCCTTAACTTGCTTCTAAAATTCCATAGCTTTTATAACCACACGGGATAACCTGGGGAAATGCATAAGAAAGGGATGAGCTATAAAAATCAGTAAGGGAATAATAAAAGAATAACATTATGAAAGAAACACATATTAGTCAATATAAATATAAATAAGACATGAAAAAGTGATAATCATAGTCTTTAACTATGATGCATGATATAGCATGATAACATAAAAGCAACATGAGATTGTGGAAATAACATTAAACAAGACATCATAAGCATAAATCCAGGCTAACAACCAAAATATCATAATATAATGTTCTTAATATAAAATTATATTCACAATAAATAGAGTCTCATGAGACTAAAACATTGATCAATGCATTGGAGTTTTATCTTGGTGAACCCAAAATAATCATATCATGTACATTCATAAGTGTGCCACAATGATCATATAATATAAGAACTTGTTTAATGACATTTAATACTAGGATTAAGGATTTTGTATTACATACATGGATTTACCAGATCAATGATTTATAGTTACAACTATTTGAAAACCCTTGAGTGTAAAATGGTATAGGTATACACTTCATAATGTTTTTCATGGAAAATCACAGGACAATTTCATAAACATAATAGGGGTATATAAAGGTTCATGGGAGGGAATAATGAGAGTGAACGGGGAATCTCATCAGTTGGTAATAGTAAGGGTAGTAATATGGATATGTAATAACATTATAAAACATAAAAAATTTGGATTTAAAGTAATAATACAAAAAATTGTATTTGAATGAAAGTTTGGTATGAAAAATTAATGAAATTCTAAAAGCATAATGGTCATACTTAAATATTCATAAAATAGTTTAATGATATAAAAATAAGTCTTTGATTAATTGGAAATAAAAATTAAATTATGATGGATTTGTAAAAATATATCACAACATAATTAATTGTAAATCATATGAATAAAATAATGAATGTGCTTATGTAACACCCCGAGATTTTGTAAATTATTTTTTTCAAATTAATTTAATCTTGTTGCTATTTTTCATTTCACACAACACTAAAAATATTTTATTTTATATGAAATAAATATGTATATCTTGCATTATATTCAACATCAAGTTAATAATTAACTTCATGTAACACAAATTTTCGCTTTCTCTATAGGTAACACTGATGTTAGTTTACGTTACATGCAAGATCGAGTTTTTACCGCCTTTTAATGACACACCTATTTTAAAAATAAATTTTAAAATTTGTATATATTTTATTTGTAAAAATAAACTTCATTTTTTAATTCAGAATATCAAAAATATCATAGGGTGAAATTTTTGGATTTTTCTGAGAAACAACATTTTTTGATGAATAGTGAAAAATATTGTATTTTAATTAAAAATTGCCTCTTCGTTTAAATAATTATTAATGTTAATTTATATTTTAAATTTTTTTTAAAAGTAAAAATAGATAAATTATATATATATTAATCCAATTTATATCTCTGGAATCATTTTTATATTGAAATTAGATATAAACACTTATTGAACTTTTGGACCTTTTACTTTAAAAATATGTTTCCTCTCAACATCTATGGGATTAGCGTTAAAATTAATTTCCCACTACTATGATTTGAAGTTTTAAAAAACAAAAATACATATATTTAATTATTATAATATTTTTTTTCTAATAATATCAACCTAATATTAGTGAAAGTGATTAAAATTAATCACAGTGATTAAGGTAAGATTAAACTTAATTAATAGCCCAACCTTAACCATAAGGACCAAAATGACTTGTAAACATGTCCAAATTACATTTTAGGCCAATAATTAGATAATATTCCATATTGGTTATAATTTTATTGGTTATTTTTATATTATTAAATGGAAGTTCCCTATATAAAAGGTTAAGGAAAAATACAAGAAGGGGACTTTCTTTACCTTTAAATTTTATAAAACATTTAGATATGTAAAAACAGAATATTTTAGGTTATACATGTACTTTTTAAATATAAATGAGTTTTTATTATCATAAAAATTTATCAATAACTTTTATATAATATTTATTTACTTGAAATTCCTATGAAACGCAACATAGTGATTATTTAGTTAATAGTTAACTAAAATAAATGATACTATAAATATGAAAAGTGATTTAAATTGACTAAATTATTATCTATAAATGTTTTTTTATATGAATATATCAGGTTAAATAGATGTAAACTCAATATATTTTAACTCAAATAATTTTTTGGTATTTTAAAATTAAAAAAATAAACAATATCAAAAGTGACATTAATGTTATTTTACAATAAATGATATTTTATTAAATGATTTAAAATTAATAAAAACCTATATTCTAAAAAGTTACTTTTAAGTGTTAATAAATATAAAACATGGTATATTAATTAACTAATTGATCTATTATAGTTTACATATTGACTCATAGATTGTAAAAACATTTTTTAGCTCGGTCTGGGTTTAAGAAGTGTTTCTGTTCATCACAAGCATTTGTTTTAAAATTAATTTACAAAATAGATGAGATTTTTATTTGATAAATTATAAGTCATATTAATAATTCAGTTTATATATATTTTCTAATAAATATAACTTTAATTTAGTATTAATGTTTAAATTACTTAGGTTATAAAAATATATTCTTTAATAAAAACCAAAATGATAAAATTGGGGAATCTAAAAATTTAGGGAACAAAATTTTTAAAATGCACATTTTTTTGTATTGGGGAGGTTTTTTTTAACCATTATCACACTTTAATAAAATATTTTTCCATTTTTTAGGCAGATTCAGTAAGGTATAACTCCCATTAATGAATACCTTTTGATATTTACAAGAATGTCACTCCCCTTCCACTATAAAAAGGAAAGCATCTCCCTCTTCTTCACACCTCTACAACCACTTAGGTTCGGCCAATATCTAACCAATAAAATTCTAAAAAACCCTCAATTATTATTATAATACTATAATTTTTCATCATATAATCCAAGGAATACTTTTCTCACAAACCAGAAGGAGTTACCCGATTAAGAGGTAATAACTTCTCTCAAGCTCCCTTTTTTTATTTTCTTTCTCCACCCCCTCCAATATATTTATTAAAATATTATATAAAAAAACTATTATATTCAATATAATAGGATATTTTTATTATAATGTTTCAACCTAAACTTACACACACCTCCATCTAATGGGTAACGAACATACAATTTATGTGTATGGTGAACTACCACCTCAAAATAATGATTATTCATTTTTCCTTACCGCCACTCATAGTGGAAATTATAATGGAAACTTTGTTTTTATATGTTATATGTTATATTTAGTATTTATTTAATATTATTTTATCCTTTTGAAACACATATCTTTATACTCTCCATTTGGTGTAAATATGATAATTTCGTTTGAGGAAGTGTAGACTATCACCCCCTCAAAGTGATGTGATTTGTTCACACACTACATGGAATATATTAAGGATTGGTTTAGTAAACTTATATGATATATATAGTATAATAATTATATTTTAATAATTATATATATATATAAATTTATATACACATTTTACATTTACCTTCTTTCTTTCAATACAACAATGAAGACAGATCGTTCATGCATACGTACGCCTCACCGTCTCCATGAACATTGTATTCCATTTCATAATTATATATTCTATAAATTATTATAATAAACATATACTGAATATAAATTATATTTATATCATTATTTAAATAATTATATGGATCAAAGATATAACAAATTAAGACATGTTCGAAGAACAAAGTGGGTATTACCTGAAGTGAAACCTTAACATAGGATTGTTAACATGAGGGTAATATAATGTCATAATAAAATCATATATGGTATTAGATATATCAATATAGTTCTTTAAAATATTTATAATAAACTTATATTTATTATAAATGTGGTTTTAATGAGTACGATGAGATTCAAGATGCAAGGTAATGGGATTTCATCTCATTTTTTATTTCTATGAGATACATGCTTTATTCACCCCCATTCCTTTTTTGTGGTGTGTATACTACCCATGGATGTATTAAAATTTTATTATACATAAATTTATAGGTATTTACATATCCATTTTATGATCTTTTTTCGTGGGGTTTGGGTTTCAAAAGTTATCAAATTGGTAAAATAGTTTTGTCTCAATTTTTCTTCATTGAGACTCATGTTTTGTTATGCACCTAAAATATTTTTTAAGGTGCATATAAATTCATTTTACATGTTATATAATGAATATAATTCTTTTAATTATGTTTTACGCTTCATGTAACTTACTTTTCTTACATGGAGAGTGTGATCCCAAGTAACCAAGTGGTAAGAGTTTATTGAAACAATCTCATCGCTTTTCGAGATTGTTAATGATTATGATTCTTTGATGAAATCTTATTATCAATATCTCAAGAACATTCATGAATTTTCTTCTCCTATAGTTATTCATAATATATTCATATAATCATACAATATTTCTAATCTTTGGTACATAATATATCTAAGAAACTTTTCTTAAGAAATCCTAACTTTACCCTCCCTTCAGTCGGAAATCTAGGTGTTCTAAAAAAGGATCCAAGAATATTGTACCATTATCCTATAATAATTATAATAAATTTATAGCATTTAGGTATTTTACCATTATCTTAAAAGAAAACTTCTTGTTCCTTTTCAAACATATAATTTTTTTAGGCTTTTTATAATGAAAAATCAATGTTCTTTTTAAATTATACTAAATGTATGAATTTACCCGTCATCATTTCATTGAAGATTCCTTTACATTTTTAAAAGGATAATTTTTAAGAAACTGTATTTAAAATTTATTTTCTTGTAAAATTGTTTTCAAAATTAATTCAATCTTATTTTATAATTTTTTAATGAAAATTTTTTTAAAAAAATTTTCAAGCAATATTTATAATTTTTTAAAGTATTTTAAAAAAAAGGTTTTAAAAAAATCAATATTTATTTGTATGTTTTCAAAAAATTTCAAAGAAAAAGGTTTTTAAAATAATTTTATGATTATTTTATAAGATTTAAATGAAAAAGTTTTTCAAAATGATTTCACATCTTCTTTATAAGTTTTAAAGTTATTTTCTATGAAAATTATTTTCAAATGGTTTTATGTATTAAAAAAATTTTAAAGAAGAAATTATATATTCCTAACAAAAAAAAATTGAAAGATATTTCAACTTTATTTTCCATCTATGATGACATCTGTTGATGTTACTCATTCCCTTCATTGAAATTATCTAAAGGTTACATTCATATTATTTATATGAATGGGTTATGCTTAATGTCATGGGTTATATGTTTTTGAAATCCATTTATCTTTCATGAGTTATAATTTTAGTGAAATTATTATGAAAATTGTATCCTTTTCCACATGTTATAATATGTTTATATGTTTATGATACCCATTTCATTGAAGGGTTTATGAAGTGATTGTCTATTATCTTGTTGCACATGTATGTACGATTTCATTATGAGATGGGTGGGACCTATATTTACCTCTAATGCATTAGGTAAGATTTATATCTCATGAGATAGACATGGATGGAATGATAAATAAAGTTAGTTCAGTATTATAGGGCTAGAATGAGAAATGCACTCAGTTCAGTATTACATGGATGGAACGGAAAATGAACATGGATTAGTATTATAGGGATGTAACATGAAATGAAATCATTTCAGTATTACAGTGTTTGAATAGGGAGTGAACTTGGTTTAGTAATACAGTGCTAGAATGGGGTGTGAACCCGATTCGGTGAAGGAATTTTCCCACTAAGTTGGTCTTAGCAGCAATGCCTTGACTACTATGGAAATCATTATATATGCTTATGTTTTTTCCAAAATTCCATTTTTTATTCCTATGTTGTGATTTCGTGGCTTATATTCATTATTTCCTTATGATTCATGTCTTAATAACATTTATGATTTGTTATGATCTCTAATATATAAGGTATGATCTTTAAATTTTATGCTCAAGTTCTATACCCTTTTGTTTATGTTATTCTTATGCATTTCCTTTATTTACCCCTACTAAGAAACTGAGCTTAACCCTTTCTTATGTTTCCTTTCCCCAGGTTATGAAAAATGTTTTTAGGTAAAATTACTAAAGGTAAAGATAATTATCAGAGATGTTGAAAATCATTCACCAGGATAGAATATTTTGTTTCTAGGTTTCCAAAGACACTAAAATGTTACGGTCCTCAAGAATTTATTTTCGTAATGTACTGAATATTAATCTCAAATGATGTAATATCCATGTATCTTAAGCTCAGGTTGATATAGTAGGTATCAAAGGAAAGGTTTAGTAAACCATTGGAACTAGGATGAGAAAACTTTAGTGATACCCCTTGGTATATTTCTAAGGATATGACTAGGGGTGTCTTTAAGGATAAGTATATGGATGAGTCAACATTTTGTAAAATGTCTTGGAATTTTGGTAAGGATTGAGTGAGTGGTTTCCTAGAAATACATCCCTACCTAGATACTGCAAGTGGATTTGGATCTGGAATAGATGTACCTAGGGGTAACAACTCCAACTAGATTTCTCGTTCCTGACTCGGGGTAATTTGGTACACAACAACGGGGCTTGCTACACACCTAGTTTTACACTCTCGGGGGGTATGATTTGGGAATTCACAAACACTTTATGAATCATCATGAAGGATTTAAATAGAGTATGAATATGAATAACCTAGTATAAACCTAAGGATTAATATATTAAACTATGGGCCATGATTTGGGTGCCTTATAAGAAATTTTTCATGATAATATGGGATTCTAATATGATAAATTTTTCTCACACTATACCTTCTAGTTTTAGTCAATTGATAGAACTCAAAGGAACATTGTTAACATTAAATGTTTTAGATGTGGAAATTATAGGCATAATGTGAATAGATTTCCCAATTGGAAATCTCATAAGGGGGATCAAGAAAGTGGTATGAGTATTGGTTATACTTATGAAGATAAAGATACCTCAAATGACATGTGAAAGGTATGTGATATTCTTCTATTATTTTTTACATTAAACTTAAGAATCATCATTATATTGAGGTTAAGGAACCTTAAGACATGATTCATTTTTAATATTATAGGAAAGATGTATTAAGGAATAATTTTATGTAGCCTAATTAATGGTTTGAGAATAATGTTGGAGGAATGAAGTCTTTATATTTTGGAATTCAAATATTATGTTATATGAATCATAAAATATATAATTATTTTCAGTATAAATTTACATTAGGGATTGAAAAGTACATGTTTCATGGTGATGAATACATAGAAAAATTATTTCATGGAATGGTGCTATTTTAATTAAGGGAAGGTAACCCTTAATTAATGTTTGATGTTGATATAATGATGGTTAGATAAAGATATGTTAGATATGAATAAGTAAATTGGAAGGTATGGATTACCCTAGAACTGATTATTAACAATGTGGTCTATGTCATCAAGTTTGAAGTTTAGTTTTTCATAGATTTAAAGAATTTATACATTAATTATTAGAATAAGTAATATTTCATGATTTCCAAAATGATTTACGTTAATTAAGATTATTACTGTAGAATGAGGTTATTCACATGTTTGGAATGTGATAACCAATTTGTACTTTTTGATATATGGGGGGTCAATGTTAAGCTGATTTCATGAATTTCTTTCTAAAGATTTGAATTTTAAACTTTCAAAAGGTTTATGAGGTTGGAAATTTATGGAAATATAAAGTTAAAATTTTGATGAAGTTTGTGAGAATCAATTATTATCTTACCACAAGAGGATTTATGGATATTCGATAAATTGTTATAAAAACATGGTGTTGATGATTACCGGTGATATATGGGATGCAATATCATGGATCTCATGATCTGTTACAGCATCGGGAATAAACAATTCACCTTCATTTTTATATAAAGTGGTGAAATGGATTAAGGAACAACAAAGGGTGAGGTTTTCCTAAAATCATGAAAGTATATCTTTTCATGATAATTATTAAACTTTAGGAAAAATTATCTTGAAACCAAAAATGTTATCATAGTACCTTCATTTATGATTAATCAAATAGTCCATTAGTTCATCGTAGATTTATGGATTTCTAATTGTTAAAATTATTCTGACCTTTTTCGCTATCACTATCCATCAGAACATGATAGTTATATTTTTATTCCATTTCAATATTTTCACTTCCCACCTATGTTCCCCTATGAGGAAACATAGTTATATGTTACTTTGGGTAACCATTATGTTTCCAATATTCCCTTTTAATGGAATTTCCAATATTCATTTTTATGATGTGGGTTTCTATGAATGAAACTTACAAGTATTAAACCTTTGATAACCTAGATGACCTTTGAAGGAGAAATTCATTTTAAGGGGGTACAATATAACACCCTGAGATTTTGTAAATTATTTTTTTTTATTAATTTAATCTTATTGATATTTTTTATTTCACGCAACACTAAAAATAGTTTATTTTATATTAAAGTACTATGTTTGGAATGCATCATACACAACAGAAATTTAATCATTCACTATATGCAACATAGATTTTATCTTTCTCTACATGGAACGCCGAGGTTATCTTATGTTACATAGAAGACCGATTTTTTATCACCATTTAATGGAACACCTATTTTAAAAATAAATTTTGATAATTTTATATATATTATTTTTCAAAATAAACTTTATTTTTTAATTCAGGATATTAAAATTAGCTTAGGGTGAATTTTGAGGATTTTTTTGAGAAACATCATTTTTTGATAAATAGTGAAAAATGTTGTATTTTGGTTAAAAACAACTTGTTCATTTAAATAATTATTAAAATTAAATTATATTTTAAATTAGTTTATAAAGTCACAATAAATTAATTATATATATATTAATCCAATTTAGTTCATTGGAATAATTTTTATATTTAAATTAAATATAAACACTTATTGAGCTTTTGAATATTTTACTTTAAAAACCCGTTTTCTCGCCACACCTGCAGGATTAGTATTAAAATTAATTTCCCCACTACTATGATTTGAGTTTTTAAAAAACAACATAAATGGTTTAAATAATTATAATATTTTTTTTAATAAGATCAATCTAATTTTTGATGAAAAATATTAGTCAAAGTGATTAAAATTAATCACAGCGATTATGGTAAGATTAAATTTAATTAAGGACTAATCCTTAACCATAAATACCAAAATAAACAATACACTTTACTAAAGAACATTGGATTAATATAATTTTATCATATCCCCTCTTGGTTCTAATTTTATAATTTATTGTGATATTATTAAATGGAATTACCCTATATAAAAGGTTAAGTAAGGAAAATGACAAAAAGAGAACTTTCCTTACCTTTAAAATTTATAAAACATTGAGATATGTAAAAAAAATCATATTTTTGGTTATACATATAATTTTAAAATATAAAAGGGTTATTTTTATTATAATAATTTATCAATAATTTTTATAGATGATTCAATTACTTTAAATGCTTAAAAAATTCTAACAAAGAGATTATTTAGTTAATAATTAACTAAACTAATTGATATTATAAATGTTAGAAATGAAGTAAATTGATTGAATTATTATCTAAAACTACTTTCATAGATAAATATATAAATTTAAATATCTCTAGACTCAATATATTTTAATTCCAATATTTTTTTGATATTTTAAAATTAAAATTA
This sequence comes from Viscum album, assembly GCA_963277665.1. Taxonomy (NCBI): domain Eukaryota; kingdom Viridiplantae; phylum Streptophyta; class Magnoliopsida; order Santalales; family Viscaceae; genus Viscum; species Viscum album. The sequence goes on from OY728148.1 coordinate 50,261,376, forward strand.
ATTAAACAATGTCAAAAGTGACATTGATGTTATTTTACAATAAATGATAATTTATTAAATGATTTAAAATTAATAAAAATACTATATTTTTTAATGTGAATTTTATATGTTGATAAATATTTTATAGGGTATATTAATTAAAAAATTTATATTTTATAATTAACATATTAATCCATAGATTGTAAAAACATTCTTTAGCATGGCCTGTGTTTTAGCGGTGTTTCTGCGCGTCACATGTGTTTGTTTTAAAATTAATTTCCAAAAAAATGAGATTTATATTTTATAAACTATAAATTGTATTATTAATTAATATTATATATATTTTCTAAAATATATAACTTTAATTTTTTATTAATGGTTAAATTACTTAGGTTACAAAATTAGATTCTTTCATAAAAACCAAAATGATAAAATTGGAGAATCTTAGAAGTTAAGGAACCAAATTATTAAAATGCCCATATTTTTTTATGATTGAGATTTTTATAGAACATATTACCCATTTAATCTATTATTATTTCATTTTGGAGGCACATTATTTAAGTTATACCTCCCGTTAATGAATACCTTTTAGTATTTACAAGAGTACCACTCCCCTTCCACTATAAAAATGAAAGAACTCACCGTATTCTTTAAACCTCTAAAACCACTTAGGTTTGACCAAGATCTACCCAATAAACTTTAAAACTTCCATAATATCCTCTTATAATCCTATAATTGGGAATAAATTAATCCAAGTAATAATTTTGGCACAAACAAAACAGAGTTACCCGATTAAGTGGCAACGACTTCTCTCAAGATCCCTTCTATTATTTTCATTCTCCACACCCTATAATATATTTAGTCCATGATTTTATAAAAAACATTATATTAAATATACTATATTTTTTTATTCTAATTTTTTATCCTACACTTACACACACATCCATGTAATGCTTAAGAAACATATTGTTTATGTGTACGGTAAACTACCGCCTAACAAAACAGTGATTGTTCCTTTTTCCTTACGGACTCTCATGGTGGAAATTATGATGAATAATTTGTTTATATATGTTATATATTATATTTATTATGTTTTTAATCTTATTTAATCATTTTAAAACACGTATATTTATACTCTCCATTTGGTTTAAATATGATAATTTCATTTTAGGAAGTGTTGACTGCCACCCCCTCAAAGCAATGTGATTCATTCACACAATACGTGGAATTTATTAACGATTCATTTATAGAAATTTTATGATATATATGATATAAAAATAATACTGTAATAATAATATATATATATACACAAATTTAATTTACCTTTTTTCTTTCAATATGACCATAAAGACATAAACATCGTTCATGTGTACGCACAACTTACCATCTCCATGAACGGTCTATTCCATTTTATAATTATATATTCTATAGATTATTATAATACAAATATAATGAAAATAAATTGTATTTATATAATTGTGTACATAATTATAAGGGCTTAATATATAAAAAATTAAGACACTTATGAAGAACAAAGTAGATATTACCCGAAGTGAAATAGTGACATAGGATTATTAATAAGAGGGTAATATAAGGTCATTATAAAATAATATATGGTATTAGATATAATAATATGGTACTTTAAAATTTTTATAATAAATTTATATTTATTATATATTTGTTTTGAATGAGTATGATGATATTCAAGACACACGGTAAGGGGATTTCATCTCACTTTTTATTTCTGTGAGATACATGGTTTATTCAGCATCAATTCCTTTTTTTGGTGTGCATACTGCATATGGATGTATTAAATGATTCATATAATTAAATTTATGAGTATTTAAATATCCATTTTATGATCTTTATTTCATGTGTTTTAGGTTTCAAAAGCTAACAAATTGTTAAATTTGTTTTGTCTCAATTTTCCTTCTTTGAGACTCATGTTTTTTTATGCACCTAAATTATTTTTCAAGGTGTGTATAATTCAATTTTACATGTTATATCATGAATATAATTCTTTTAATGATATTTTAAAAATTATGTAATTTCTATTTCTTACATGGATAATACGATACCATGTAACCAAGTGGTATGAGTTTATTGAAACAATCTCATTGCTTTTCAAGATTGTTAATTATTATGCTTCTTTAATGAAATCTTATGATCCATATATCAAGAAAATTCATGAATTTTATTATAATCCAGTAATTAATGATATATTCATGTATTGGTTTCATATTTATACTATTTGGTACATAAGATAGTTAATAAAGTTTTTTTAAGAAATCCCAACTTTACCCTCTCTTCAGTCGAAAATCTATGTTTTCTAAAAAGGGTTCCAAGAATATTGTATCATTATCTTATAATATTTAAAAGGAATTTTTACAATTTTATTATTTTACCTATCTATTCAAAGGAATATTATTTTCACTTTATGAAAAAGTAATTTTTCTAATTTTTTTACCATGAAAAAGGAATGTTCTTTTTACCATGTACGGTATGTACGAATTTACCCACCATAATTTCTTTGAATCTTCCTTGGAATTTTTTAAAGGTTAATTTTTTAGAAAATGTTTCTAGAAGTAATTTTCAAGGAAAATATTTTTTGAAATGTTTTCAATCTTATTTTACAATTTTTCAATGAAAATTTTATTCAAAATATTTTCAATCCTTATTTATAAGTTTTCAAAGTAGTTTCAAAGATATTATTTTAAAATAATTTTTAAGGTACTTTCATATGTTATCAAGTAAAAAAGTTTTAAAAAATCAATATTTATTTATAAGTTTAAAAATTATTTTCAAATAAAAAGTATTTTTAAATATTTTGAACCTTATTATATAGGCATTCAAGGAAAAAGGTTTTCAAAATGATTTCAAGTATTCTTTAAAAGGTTTAAAGGTATTTTTAAAGAAAATAATTTTCAAATGGTTTTATGTGTTAAAATCATTTTTTTAAAGAATAAAGGATATTTTCCTCTAGAAACCTATTTTTGAAAGATATTTCAAAATTATTTTCCATCTAAGATGACATGTATTGATATTACTCATTCTCTTATAGGAAATGATTTAAAGGTTCCATTCATATTATTTATATGAATGGGTTATGCTTAATGTCATGGTCTTTATGAAACCAATTTATCTTTCAAGGGTTATATTTTTATGAAATCTATTTCTATTTCACAGGTTATACTTTTCATGAAATGATTATAAAACCTATATATTTTTTCACATGTTATGATCTATTTATAATTTTATGATACCCAGTTCATTTCATTGGTTATGATATGATTGTTAATGATTTTTTGGAACATATATGTATGATTTCATTATGAGATGTGTGGGACCTATATCTCCCTCCAATTGTCACGACCCGTCCTCGGGGCTCGTGCCGTGACTACCCCAAGCCCGCCTTCCATAGGCCAGGGGCTGGCGAATAGCACCAAAGGCGTAAATCCTGATAACTGGGAAGGCATTGCCTTTATAAAAGTAAACAAAACACCACAGAGTACAAGCGGAAGTAAAACACTAAGTACAAAGAGAAGTGCTGAAAGGTAAATGGGCCAGAATACAAACCCAACTGAAAGTACAACTACAACTGAACAAAAGTACAACAGAAAAAGACAATAGCTGGAAGAACGGAAGCAGCTCCTGGGACGTCCTCCTCGGATCCTACCTAAAGGGTAGGTACAGATGGTGCAGCTCCTGGATCGTCCACCACGGATCCTACCTGAAGGGTAGGTACAGATAGCCTCCACAACGCTCTCGCCCGTCAACCTTCCCCGAGTGTCGTCTCGCCGTGAAGTCCACCTCCAGATATTGACTTGTCGTGTAGTCCACCTTCGGGTACTGACTCATCGTGTAGTCCACCTCCGGGTACTGACTCGTCATGTAGTCCACCTCCGGGTACCTTCCAGTCCTCTAACACTCGGCCTCCGTCAGCACTTCCTGTCGTCTGCAACCAACACAACGAGGTGCGGGCATAGCTCGTGCAGGGGTGAGTATAACTAGACTCAGTAGGGACCCCGAGACCCTCAAGGTCTCACTAAAACCAACATGGATAACCACAAAGAAGATCTCAACATATAACCTCTACTTAGGTATATGCCCATGTATATACCTAAGTTATCAAGTAACCCATCTTAATCATGAGGAAAACACCAAGATCATGAAATCAACGGATAACCACTACCCAGGTATATGCCCATACATATACCAAAGTTATCAAGTGACCCATCTCAATTAAGAGGTAACACAAAGGTCATAGACTCAACTCAAACCAGGATTTTCATTATCAAAACCGTAACTGCTGAAGAGCCCCGTCTCTGGAGTGTACGGTGGTCCTGTCACAACTCCGAGGTACTGCTCACTAATCCAAGTCTCTGAGGTACTCCTCCTGTCAAGTACCGCGGGTCTGCTGCCAAATACTGGGTGCTCCTTCCACTGTGGGTCTGCCGCCAAATACCGGGCGCTCCCCCTAATAGCCTATAGAGGTACTCCTCCGGTCGAGTACTGCGGGTCTGCTGCCAACTACCAGGCACTCTGTCCGCCATGGGTCTGCCGCCAAATATCGGGCGCTCCGTCCACTGGGCTAGTAGACTCACTCCAAGCCGAGTCGGTCAAGCAGTCGTCAGAACTCAGTCGTCTACACGGTCTCCGTACTCCGTATGCTTGTCTCCGGGAGGGACCACTCCACGAGCTACTGGACAAAATTCCAAGTATCACAAAGTCCCACGAAGATGTATCTCAAAGGACCGCCTCGTCATAGGGGTCTCAATGCAACAGACGACGCATCAATCGGACACCCGGTCTAGGAGTTATTAGCCTTTTCATCCCAGGGGCCCGGTTGGTTTTGAGTGAGAACCAACCCGGCTGTATCTCAACTGTACCCTGAACTTTCATAGGGTATACTCAAAGGAACCGTTTCTCCACGTGATCACCAACGCCACTGACAGTTCGTCAAACGGACGTCCAGTCTGAAAGAAAATAGCTTTTCCGTTCCAAGGGCCCGGTTGGATTTTGGGTACAATCCAACCCGACCACTATCCAACAGCAACCAAAACACGGGCTAAGTATGCCAAAAGTTCCGTCTCATCAAGAGGAATTCAACGAGACAGATGGCGCGTCAATCAGACGCCCAGTCTGTGAGTTATTGGCATTTTCTTTCCAGGGGCCCGGTTGGTTTCGTGAGCGAACCAACCCGACCGCACTCCGAAGGCATCCAAAACTCCATTGGAGTAAACCAAAAGATCTGTCTCACTTAGAGGAATCCAACAAAGTCGACAGAACGTCAATCGGACGTCCGGAGTTCAAGTTATGAGTGTTTCCGCTCCAAGGGCCCGGTTGGTTCCGTGGACGAACCAACTCAGCCGAACCCAAAGTATTCCTAAACCTTGAGAGTAATATGTCAAAACAACTATCTCGGTCCAAGGATCGCATCGCCGCTGACGGTGCGTCGATCGGAGGTCCGTAGCCGAAGATATTGGAATTTGACCGAAAGTGATCTGAAAACGGGGGGTCTGGGCCCGGACCGACCCGGCCCAATCCCCCCGGGTCGGCCCGAACCGGGTCGACCCGACCCGGGTCCGTGTCCGGCCCGGTTGGCGCGACCCGGACCAGCCTGGGAGTGACCCAGCCCGGACGGTGGGTCAGCTCGGCCGGTTACGGCCGAGCGGAGCGGAGCGGGGCGCTGCCCCCGCGTGAAGAACCGCGGCCCCGTGCGGGGCCGCCCGTGCCAGCGGACGCGGCAGCTGGCCGCATCCCACCGCCCCCCTCCGGTCCCGCGCGGTCATGGGACAGCGCTCCTCCGCCGCGGCTTCATCCGCGGCAGATTCTTATGGCGGCACTCCGGGCGCCGTTGCGCCGGCATGGCGCGCCGGCGGGGGCTTCCGCAGACCACCGGACACGCTCTGGTGGTCTGATTCGCCAGCGGTCTTTGCCAGTGATCATCCCGAGACCCGACCTTCGCTGAAAAGATCCCAAAACGACCATGTGGATTTGTTTGTCATTTTCCAGTGCGGCGCGACGGCGCCGTGGCTTGTTCAACTTCATCGGCACGGCGCGACAATGTCGCTCTTCTTAGCCCTTCCTCATAATTTCTGCGCGGTGCTACGGCACTGCGCCGCCTTTCACGTGCCGCAACAAATTCAACAACAATGGGGGGAAGGAGGGTTGTCCGTGTTCGTGCAGTCCGACCACCTCCCATTATAATGATAGCAAGCGGCCATCTATTAGAAGTCTATGTACGGCAAGAAATAATTCACGGACAAAAACAATAATCCTCAACATCAATCCGCATGAACGAACGATCCGCGGATCAACCTAGAATTGGTTGGTCCACGCTCGTCGTTCTTTTCTCAAAAGATAAGAGAACATCAAATAAATTTCCCTACCTCGTGCGAGCTTGGACGGAGGTTCTTCGAATGAGGATTCGTCGCGGGAAGAGGCGTCGTGAAAGAAGACGTCGTCGGTGTCGTGGTACATGGCGTCCCATAATCAGTTTCCAATAACTCGGCGTTCTTCGTCGGAGACCGATGTGTTCTTTGCGTTCTTCATCGAAGATGAAGAAGTTCCTCAATCCTTAGCCTTTTTCTCCCCAAGACTCCACCACAAGAAACTAACCCAAAATAAATTAAGCCCTCACTTAATTTATTAACTAGACAAGACTTTGAATTTCAAACCCACACACACATTTAACTCACTTCATTAACAACATAAGTTATTAATACTTAAGTTATCAAAAGTTAATGGTGAGTTGAGGGGGGTTGAAGAATATGAAGGGGTGGGGTTCGTGTGGGCCCCACCACCCTCATAACCTCCCTTGGGAAGTTGGGTAGTTACGCAACTTCCACCCAAAGCCTTAAACCACTTAAAGAAAATAAAAACTGTAGTTAATTATAAATTAAACTTCCACAATTTTTATAATCTTCTCTTGTGAAAATGAAAACTCGGAACAGGTGTTCCTAAGATATTACTAGCACTACGGTTCCATCGGTGCCTTCGGAATTAGATTCCGAGCACCGGTTCAAAAGTTAGAAATTCCCGCTTGTTCGTTCACTGAACGTACCCGAGCTAAACTTCGGATAGAAATTCCGGACACACCGGGCCTCAGAATCTAGTGCCGTCAGAAACTGCGCTCTTGTAAAATCCCAAAGAAAATTAAGAAAAAATTTCCCTTGAATTTTACGGGTCTTTACATTACTCCCACATCAGGGCTTTACGTCCCCGTAAAGCTTCAACACAAACTAGGGTCACAAAAGCGGTACAGAGCACGCATCTGAGCCTCCCGCTCTCATGTGATCACCTGGAGGTTCTCGTACTGCCCGAGAAAGCGTAGCCGGGGAATCGACCATCCTCATAGGATACGATCCTGTCAATCTTCGATCCCCACTGGAACCTCCGTAAAAGTAACCCCATCGCCATCATCCAGCTCCTCATGGTCGATGATATGTGAAGGGTCGAGCACGTATCTCCTCAGTTTAGATACGTGAAATTCGTCGTGCACCTGGTGCAACTGAGGTGGATGGGTCAAGCGGTAAACCACCTCGCCTACCCAGTTAAGGACCTAGAAAGGTCTGTTGAACCTCGGTGATAACTTGCTGCCTTGGCCAAATCTCTGTAAACCTCGTCGAGGTGAGACCCGTATAAGGTCGTGATCGTCAATCTCAAACTATAGAGGTCTCCAAATCCTGTTAGAACTGAAACTCAAAACGACTGTTGCCACGAGGGTAAGGTTGACTGACTCAAGAGTGATCGGTCACACCCTTCTGTGCTACCTAGGGTTTCCTTTTCACCGACCAAGGAAAACCCATTCCGACGTCATAGTTAAACCACAACCTTATTGCCTAATACCGTCAATTTGTGTATGAACTGTGATTGCCCAGTCCATACTCAAACCAACGTCGTAATGCCTGGACGCTGCCACCAAGAGATTCCAACCGAAACTCTTGCCTCGAGAGTCTGACCACACCGTTAGCATAAGTGTGATTATCGAGTCTTCTCCCAGGGTATCTCCAGAAGTGAGGGTCAAGTATATGGCTTATCGAAAACTCTAGGTCTGGGATGAGATTCTTGGGAGGAAGGAATGATTCGTATCGACGTCTGTTACTACAGCAGCTAGTAGTGGACACAGACTATCCCTTGAATCATTTTTTTTAGAGTCATTGGGTCACACTCCTTGACCACATGCAGCCGCACTCTTCCTCCTCCCTCCATCTCCCTGAGCCTGGCAGGGATAACTAAGGCAGGTGTTTGTAGCATGTTAAAACGTACACCACCTCATGCTGCTCTCCTAGCTCTGCCTCCACGTCTGCTGCTTCGCAGACTCATCTCTCCTTTAAGCTTCCTCTTCTTGAAACATTTAACAAGCTCGAGTCTCTAAGACTGGTGCCGGTTTCCTATTTCCTACTGCACTGTGCAGTCTTCATCCGCTCTTGGATGATCTACACCTTCTTTTCCTACGATCTGAAAGAGCTGTTAAAATTTCTCCTTTGCCGAAAAGAGAAACTCAATATCATCCCCTGGATGAACCATGCCCATTGCCTAATACAGTCAAACCTGGCATGAATGACGCATTCATGCCATGGATGACGTCGTAAGGCCTCGACGTAACTACTAAAAGATCCAACTGTCACTCTCGCCTCCAAGGGTCGAGTCACACTGTCGGCATCAGTGTGAGATCACTGGGTCTCCTCCAGTAGAAATCTCAAAAGTGAGGGTCAATTTAATAGTTTTAACCGGGACCACTCAGTATCAACCAAACAAAAGGACAGGAAAGCAAACATCACAAAGATAAGTGTCTTTTTATTATTGCAGCTCATAGTATAAGACACGAAGCAACTACAAACAAACATCAACAAAACTAGAAGCAAAACGATCAATAGCCTCCAGGTCTGGAGCTAGTCCCGCTCCTGTCCATCTGCTTCTCGAGATCCATGACCATAGGCCTCAGCTTCCTGAAGCTGAGCTCTCCCATGTCCTCCTGTCCCCTGCGGTCAGGGTGGGCCTCCTGGTGGTGGTGGTGGCAACACCCCGAAGCGTCATCCACCTCCAGATGCACGGCCAGGTCCTCTTCCATGGCCGCATTCTCCTTGCGGTCGGCCCTGATCGAACTTATGCCTCTGCCTGGGAGGTTCTTCATTTAACTGCTGGTCATCTGCATGGCGGGTCGAACAGTCACGTGCCATGTGACCAAAACCGCCGCAGGAGTAACACTGTCCACTCTCGGCACGACTGGCTCTGACTCCACCCCGGTTCCCCTGCACAACTGAACCTGAGTCGTGCAGTCGGCCACTGGTAGGTCTGGTCCTCTTAGACCTCTGCGTCATCTGTCTACTGTCTGCTGCAGAAGACTCTGCCGCAAGCCGGCTAGTGGTGGGTCGTGTTGCTGGAGACTGCTCAGCAAGGAAACTCTCCACTAAGAGGGCTCACTCCAACACCCCTGTCTGGGTCGGAATGTTGTGAGAAACAACATAAGCTCTAATCTCCCGCCTGAGCCCCTGCTCAAAGGTTCGGGCCCTGAAGAACGGGTCTCGTACCATATCTGTGGAGTAGCGCGAGAGGTCTGTGAACCTCGCTGAATACTGTTCCACTGTCATGCTGCCCTGCCACAGCTGAAGTAGATCATGTGTACGCACCGCTCGAAGGGTGGCTAGTATAAACTCTGCCCGGAACAGGCTCTCGAAGTCTGCCCATAGAAGTGTTGCCTCGTCATGCATCTGAAGCATCAGGCTCCACCATATGCCAGCTGCTTCCTGAAGAAGGCTGGCAGCAAGGATCACCATGAAATCTGCTGGCGTCCCCACTAGCCTGAAGACTCTCAACACAGCCTCCATCCAATCCTCAGCCGTCTGCGGGTCCGTATCTCCCCGGAACCTGGGTGGCCTCTGGCGCTGGAACTTGTGCAGTGCGCTCAAGCAACGTGCACCCTCTGCTGCTGGGGCTAGTGGCATCGGTGGCCCAACGGGTAGTAGTACCGCTGGTGCCCCTGTTGGTGCCTCAACTGGGATAGGGCCCTGTACTGAGGCCACGTCCCTCGGCGGGTTGTCAGTACGAACAACTCTCAGGGCTCTAACTGGTCATCCACGGGTCATTGTTATCAATTTTATATTGAAATTAGATATAAACACGTTTTGATCTTTTGAACGTTTTACATTAAAACCTCGCTTTCTCACCATGTTTGGGGGATTAGAATTAAAATTAATTTTCCCACTATTATGATTTGAATTTTTAAAAACTGATATACATGGTTGTAATTAGTATAATATTTGTGGTCTAATAAGATCAATATAATTTTTGACCAAAAATATTAGTGAAAGTGATTAAATTTAATCACAACGATTAAAGTAAGATAAAACTTAATTAAGGACTAAACATTAACCATAAGGACCAAAATGACATAGATACTTGTCCAAAGAATATTTTTGGCCAGTATTTTTACCATATCCCCTATTGGTTCTAATTTTATGTTCCATTTTGATATTATTAAATGTAAGTGTCCTATATAAACGGTTATGCAAGGAAAACAACAAAAAAGAAACTTTCATTACCTTTAAAATTTATAAAACTTAGAGACATGAAAAAAAACATATTTTTAGTTATACATATCCTTTTGAAATATAAAAGGTTTATTTTTATCAAAATAGTTTATCAATAATTTTTATGGGGGGTTTAGTTACTTAAAATGCATACTAAATGATAACACAATGATTATTTAGTAAATAATTAACTAAAATAAATGATACAATAAATGTTAAAAGTGAAGAAAATTGATTGAATTATTGTCTATAAATATTTTTTTAGATGAATATATTAGTTTACACAATTCTAAACGCAATATGTTTTAATTCAAATATTTTTTTGATATTTCAAAATTAAAATTAAATAAACAATGTCAAAAGTGATGTTGATGTTATTTTACAATAAATGATATATTATTGAATGATTTAATATAAATAAAAACTCTATATTATTCCAAGTGACTTTTAAGTGTTAATAAATATTAAATATAGTATATTAATGAACCAATTTATCATTTATAATTAACATATTGACCCACACGGTTCGGATTTAACCATTATTTCTATGTGTCACATGCATTTTTTTTAAATTAATTTCCAAAACAGATAAGATTTTTATTTTATAAATTATACATAGTATTAATAATTGATTGGATCTATATTTTCTATTAAATCTGACTTTAATTTTTTCTTAATGGTTAAATTACTTGGGTTATGAATCTAGATGCTTTAAAAAATCAAAAATGATAAAATTAGGGAATCTTAGAAGTTAATGAACTAAATTATTAAAATGAACATATTTTTGTGTGGTGTATGTTTTTATAGACCATTATTCGCATTTAATCTATTATTTTTTCATTTTGGAGTCACATTAGGTAATGTATACCACCAATCACTACTACAATAAAGACCTTTAGTGACTTCCAATAGTGGTCTCTAAAGGTCTTTAATAGTCTCCTTACGACTACTTTTGGCGGTCGTAGTTGCTCCATCGATAAAGACCAATAGCAACCACCATTGGTGGTATCTAAAGCTACTTTAAAATATTCAATATAAAATGTGTCTAGAACACAGTTGGGGTGTGAGACGGACACTGGGGGATAGGTTCTACATTGCGGAATACCTTTGAAGCTATGGCCACTGATCATGGAAGATCTACAGCAGCTAGAGGGAGGGGCGGACGCGACGTCAAGGATTTCATAGTAGGTGGTCAAAGATTGAGGGTGATGGGTTCATAGGTGGGTGTGTAAAAGTTTATGTGAGGCCATGGGAGGTGGCGATGGGGGTGACAGAGTGTGGTTGGGTGACGGCAGGGGTGAGAGCGGGCTTCAACGGCAGTTGTAATGGTGATTTTTGTGGAAGACAGCAGTGAGGATGGGAAAAATCTTGATAATTTTATTTCAGTATTAGCAGACACAAATGGAGGTCACTAATAATATCAATAGTTACTTCCAATTGATATCTCCCATTTCCCAAGGTGTAGAATCCTATTTCTCTAGTAGTGCATTAATTAATACCATTTTTTATTTACAAGAGTGCCACTCCCCTTTCACTATAAAAAGGAAGGCACTCTACCTCATCTTCAAATCTCTTGAACCACTTAGGTTCAGCCAAGATCTACCCAATAAACATCCGAATATACCCACATTTATCTTATAATCCTATCCTTGGGCATTAATTATTCCAAATAAGTGTTTTGGAATGAATCAAAAGGAGTTACCCGATTAAAATGTAACAACTTCTCTCAAGCTCCTTTCTTTTATTTTCTTTCTACACCCCCTCCACTATATTTATTACATGATTTTATAAAAAAAAATTATATTAAATATAGTAGTATTTTTTATGTTAATGGATCAACCTACAATTATACACACCTCCATCTAACGGGTAATGAACATACTGTTTATGTGTACGGTGGACTACCGCCTCACAAAACGATGATAGTTATTTTTTTCTTACCACCTCTCGTGGTGGAAATTAATATGGAAACTTTTTTTATATATTTTTTATATTATATTTATTATGTATTTTACCTTCTGTAATACTTTTAAAACACATATATCTATACTCTCCATTTGGTTTAAATACAATAATTTTGTTTGAGGAAGTGTGGACTACCGCCCCCTCAAAGCGATGTGATTTGTTCACACACTATACAGAATGTATTAAGGATGGGTTTAGGGAAATTATATGATATATATGATATAATAATTATAATTTAATAATGATATATATATATATATATGTCATTTACCTTATTTATTTTAAATGATAATAAAGATATAAATAGCATACATGCGTACGTGCGGCTTACTGTCACCATGACCAGTGTATTACATTTCATAATTCTATATTCTATAAATTATTATAATATTAATATACTAAATATAAATTATATTTATATCATTATGTACATAATTATAATGACCTAAGATATAACAAATTAATACACAGGTGATGAACAAAGCGAAAATTAGCCGAAGTGAAACCTTAATAAAGGATTGTTAACAAGAGGGTAATATAAGGTCATAATAAAACCATATATGGTATTAGATATAATAATATGGTTATTTAAAATATTTATAATAAATTTATATTTATTATACATGTGGTTTGAACAATTACTTTGAGATTTAATACATAAGGTAAGGCAATTTCATCTCACTTTTTATTTCTGTGAGATACATGGTTTATTCACCACCCATTCCTTTTGTGTGGTGTGTATACTAACAATGGATGTATTAAATAATTATTATACTTAAATTTAATGGTATTTAAATATCTATTTTATTATCTTCTTTTCATTTGTTTTAGGTTTCAAAAGTTACCAAATCGGTAAAATAGCTTTGTCTCAATTTTCCTACTTTGAGACTCATGTTTTGTTATGCATCTAATTTATTTTTAGAGGTGTTTATATATGAATTTTACATGTTATATCATGAATATAAATATTTTCATTATATTTTAAACATAATTTAATTTCATTTTCTTACATGTAGAGTATGACCTCAAGTAACCAAGTGGTAAAAGTTTATTGAAATAATTTCATCGCTTTTCGAGACTGTTAATGATTATGTTACTTTGATGAAATATTATGATTCATATCTTAAGAAAATTCAAGAATTTTCTTATCCTCTAGTTATTAATTATATATTCATGTATAATTACTATCTTTCTACTATTTGGTACATAAAATGGTTAAGAAAGTGTTTTTAAGAAAGCCTATATTTTCCCTCTCTTCGGTCAGAAATCTATGTTTTCTAAAAAGGGTCCCAAAACTATTATACCATTATATTAAAATATTTAAAATAAATTTTTAACATTTTTCTATTTTACCAATATCTTCAAAAGAAATATTCTTGTCTCTTTCTGAACAACGAATTTTTCTAATCCTTTTACCATGAAAAATGAATGTTCTTTTTACTTCGTACAGCATGTAAGAATTTACCCATCATCATTTCTTTGAAGATTCATTTTAATTATTAAAAGTTTAATTTTTAAGAAAAAAATTTTAAAATTGATTTTGAAATAAATTTTTTTTTTAAATGTTTTCAAGATTCTTTAATAAGTTTTCAATGAAAATTATTTTCAAAATTCTTTCAATCATTGTTTATATGTTTTAAATTTATTTTAAAAGAAATTTTTTTCAAAACATTTTCAAGCTTCATTCATATGTTTTCAAGTAAAAATATTCTCAAAACATTTTCAAATTTTCATTCTATGTTTTCAAAGTGTATTCAAAGAAAAAAGGTTTTTAAAATATTTTGAAGCTTATTTTATAAGTTTTTAAGGAAAAAGGTTTTCAAAATGATTTTGAGTCATATTTATAAGTTTTAAAGTTATTTTATAAGAAAAGTATTTTCAAATGGTTTTATGTATTAAAAGCCTTTTTTCAAATAATAAATGATATTTTCCTCAAGAAATTTTTTTTAAAACATATTTCAAAATTATTTTCCCTATAAGATGACATCTATTTATGTTACTCATTCCCTTCTAGGAAATGATCTAAAGGTTCAATTAATATTATTTCTATGAATGGGTTATGGGTAATGCTATGGTATTTATGAAACCCATTTAAATTTAATGGGTTATATGTTTATAAATCCATTTCTCTTTCATGAGTTATACTTTTGATGAAATGATTATGAAACCCGTATCATTTTCCATTATTTATTATATGTTTATATGTTTATGATACCCATTTCATTACATGGGTTATGATATGATTTTTTATGATTTTTTGGAACATGTATTTATGATTTCATTATGATATGGGTGGGATCTATATCTTCCCTCAATGCCTTGGGTAAATATTTATATCTCCTGATATAGACATGGATGGAATGAGAAATGAACTCAGTTCAATATTATATGGCTGGAACGGGATATTAACTTGATTAAGTATTACATTTATAGAATAGGAAATGAACTTGGTTCAGTATTATAGAGATGGAATGGGAAATTAACTCAGTTCAATATTACAGTGTTGGAATAGGGAGTGAACTCGGTTCGGTAATACAGGTCTAGAATGTGGTGTGAACCTGATTTAGTAAAGGACATTGTCCACTAAGTTGGTCTTGGTAGAAATTCCTTGAATAATATGAAAATATTTATATATTGTTATGTTTCTTCTATAATTCCATGTTTTATTTTTATTTTATGCTTTCATGGATTTTGTTTATTATTTACTTATGATTCATGTCTTATAAACTGACAATATTTTTTATGATCTCTAATATGCAGGGTATGATCTTAAATTGTTATGCTCAAGTTCCATACCCTTTTTTCATATTATGATTAAACATTTAATTTATTTAACCTTGCTATTAATTTGAGTTCACCCCTTTTTTATCTTTCCTTTCCCTAGATTATGAAGAATGGTTTTAGGTAGAAATACTTAAGGTGAAGATATTTATGGGAGATGTTAAAGATCTTTCACTAGGCTATAATATTTTGTTTTAAGTTTTCTAAATAAACAAAACTATTATAGTACTCCATAATTTATTTTTGTAATATGCCAAATATTAATCTAAAATTATGTAATATTCATGTATATTAATCCTGGGTTGTTATAGCTTGCATGGAAAAAAGGGTTGAGGTCCCTTGCCTTGAAAATTTTCTTCCAAAATCATAGAGGAGAAAACCATAGGACCTTGAATACACCATGAGTAAATCTTGTATTGTATTTAGAGATGGTAAAATGGAATAAATTCATGTATTTTAATTATTTAGTGGAGATAAATGGCTAATGGGTAGATTTATACTTGGGGAGGGGTTAGTTTAAAAGGATTAAATATTGGTTGTTTTACTATATAAGCCCACCAATTGGGAGGTAAAAAAATTACAACCATTTTCTAGACAAAATAATAGTAGGATATTGTTTTTGGATGTTCAAGGCCTTAAAAATATGAACCATACCTTCCATCTAACCTAATAAATGTACATAATCTAATAACTGAATTTTATTTCAAAAATCCATTTTTTGTTTTTAAAAAGTATAATTTTTTATAAGAAAATTTATATTTAAAAATCAATATTTATACATATTAAATTTAATTTGTTTAAAAAAATTTTCATAAAATATTTAATCATGTTGAAATAATAATGATGACATAAAATTATAGTTCTCATAAAGTAGTAATTTTTACTTTTTCATCAAAAATTCTTCTTGTCGGAAAATCACCAAAAAATCACCCTGTGATAATTTTTACACTATTAGTCCTAAAATAAAATTTGTTTCATTAAAAACATCTTATAGTTATGATAATTTTTACTTCTAAATAAATAATTATTTTAATTAAAATTAAAAATTTAATAGAAAAATCAACATTCTGGCCATTATAAAAATTTATTTTGGCTTCATTAAAATATATTATAGTTTTAAAATAATTTTATAAGATTATTTCATGAAATAAATTATTTTTTAAAACTTCCACATAAATCATATTTTGAAAATAATATTTTTTTATTATCTAAAAATAATTCAATATTTCTTATTAAATAATCTTGATGACCATTTAAATGTGTCGACATAACCAGTAATAATAATGGCCAACTATTTTGTTGACTAGTTTTCATAATTTTGATCAACTATATTAGTTGATAAACATAAATAATGATAATCATATTTCACTATAAATGAATCTTCATTCTTAGTCTTCATCAGTCACTTTGATTTGAAATAAGGTTCAATATCATTTCTAAAAATGAATATTGTATTACTAACACTCTATTTCTTTTTTATATGGTTTTTCGTGGGTGTGATGATTCTAGGGGCTCAAGGTGACCCAAATGTTTATATTTTACATTATTTATCCTCTATTTTTTCCCTATTTTAATATTTGGTATCACTTTTTAAATTTATTTAGACTAAATGTAATGTTATTAAATAATGAAATAAAGTATTGATGGTTTCTAGTATTCTTTTTTTTACTATTCCTAAAAGTACTAGTTCATATTAACACATGATGTTCAAATATCTTACGTAAATTAAAATTATTTATATGTGATTATAATAAAACAATAATTACAAAATAATATTTCTATTAATAACATAAAGGAATTTTTTGGATGTTACACTCATATTCTACAGATTCCTTCCTTCCATAAATCACACTATATCTTGAGAAACTCAGTTCCATAAAAACTTTACCAGACTATTAGTGAAAAGGGGTTTTAGCTCTGAAGGTTACCTCTATTATTACTATTCATACTATGACTAATATGGATCTGTATAATGTTCACCCCTAATGAGGTCCATCAACCAAATACAATTTTACCCTCAAAATAAAATCTTCATGTCCTTGAATGGCCTGAAAACATTGTAAAAGTATAAGATTTTTGAACATGGACTCTAGTAATTCATTATATACTTTTACCATATCATCCTTTAAGATCTAAGAGCCTTGATTTCATGTCTTAAAATATCCCCTCCTTAGATCTATAAAATGCTGAATTTTTTTTAGACCACATAATATTCACTGCATGGGACAACAACTCGGATGGTGTGGGATGAAAAAAATATTTTGATTAGAACTTGTTGTACTATTTGGATAGCCCCTTTATTTCTCTTTCCTCTTGTATTGAGCATGAATCACATGATCTTAGTGATTTTTGAAAATTATTCAAATCTATAAAACTAAATATTTCCATGAATCGAGAAGTGGTTTTTCTATTCTATACGACCTTAAACAGTTTAGAGTGACCTCCCTCATGTGGTCTTTACTCTTTAACACATGATCTAGACCCTGGTAAGGGAGATTTTTTCTATAACTATGTATTTATTGATTCTCAAAATGATGAGATACATTATGATTCCAAAATCTCACATCCTAGCCCAACCATAATGCAATGAAAATTTCCATTCTCCCTAATATTTGTGCTAGATCCATGAATGGAAATCCTTACATAAACCATGAAAATTTTAGTCTTGATATGCCATTTGGATTAGAGACACCGCATCATGATATACTCAAGTTTAAATGCTTCCATCATTATTTTGGAACATTCTTTATCTATAAATCACACTTTATTAATCCTAAAAACTTGTGTCCTCATAAATCTTCCTTGGCTATCTATATCAAAAGTGACTCTGAAGGGTGCCTCTGTTTTGACTATGAAAACTATTCCCAATATATATTTTCATAATTTATGCCTCTAATTAGGATCATAAACTATGAAAAAGTTATTTCTCAAGAGAAAATCCATTTATCTTTTTATGCCCCGATAGCATCATAATGGAAGCCACCTTTTGAGAATGGTCCATGATAATATCTTATGTATCTATCTTGTGTCACACTATCAGATATGAGTTTCCCAAAATATTTTTTTACAATATCTCTCCACCACACTCAAAAGGTGTTGTAATTACCCTATCTTGTTAATTAATTGTATCAGTATTAGGAAAAAAAATTGGTAGAAACTGAAAGGTACAAAATTTTCTTAGTCCACCCAAAGTCCCCTGCTAATGTCAATATATAATCATTCATCCCCTCCTCCTATGAAAAAATTATATCATTAAGTTTATCTATTATTGAGATTTAAATATAAATATTAAAAAAATGATACTTTATAAAGCATGAAACAAGATCATTCATTCAAACAGTCCAACTCTAGTGTTGTAGTGATGGTTATACCTATTCCCGTCTATGAGTTTCACCTAAATTGAAAATATCATTTAATCTTAAGTATTAATAAATTTTACTGAGATTTTCATTTAGTGGTTGTAAGATCTAAAATATTTTGAGGCCACCTTTTGGAGAATTTCAAGTCATTATGATATGATGATCTAAAAGTGATGAAAAGAGAAACAACATTAAGTAATTTAATTTCATCTATTATTAAAAAATGGATAATGGAGGAACATCCAAAATGTGGATTATCTATTTAATTCAATGGGAAAAGAGAAATTAACAAAATGGATATAATAAATATTATCTAGTTTTTATCAATGAATCAGTTAACACATGCTAGTAGGTGTTGAGGGACTACTCAAGATTAACTCTTAGATCAGCATCTACTACAACCAATGGGCATGTCTTTTTAAAATAAGCATCTAGATCTCAATGTTTTCATATAATGGTTTTTAGACTGAATTTTTTTGATAATATTTGTTCCTTCACTCTAACTATGTGATCCTCTTATTCTCATAGCTCTTTAGTTTGTATGAAAATCTAATCATGGAGTTGTGTTTCTTCAGCAACTAAATAGTGAAGCTCCATAGTGGAATATTTCAAATAATTTTCATAAAGGTTTGAAATAATAAATTTTACCGGATAAAATTTTCAAGTTACCAAATCCTCCTATGATATAAGAACTTAATGGAAAAGGATGTGAAAATATTGGAAGTCAAACCCACCTGTGCTCAATCCAATAAAGAGTTGAAAAATTCTTTCCACCATTTCAACAAACTTATTTAAAGGAGTCTCTGTGATAATAATGAAAATTTGGTTCTAAGACCATTTTCACATAACTTTATTCTTATGAGCAGCATTTGGATCAATAATCTATTCACCTACCACTATGGTTATAAAATTAGGAATCAGATTCATGTCAGATGGTTTTGATCCTATCAGTGATTCATTCATAAGAAAACCCTCTATCATTGCTTCTTGATTAATTTTAGGACTTAAACTAGTAATCCTAATATCATTGCATCAATTTCCTAGTTCCATTTGGGAAACTTTAAGTGACACAACCAACTACATTGGAAATAAATTGGGACTTTACCACTACCGATATGATGGAAATTTAAAAGACAAAGTTTGAAGAAATTCATTGAGTGTTTAGACATACGATTTTCAACATCATAAACTAGTAATGGAGTCATGATAGATGAGGAACTTGTGGAATCCAATGGTTTATTCATCCATTGGAAAAGATTACCTAATGTTCCATCTGAATATTATTCCACCCACATTTTGGAATAACCACATGAAAATTTTGTTGGAACATCAGCAGAAGGTAAAATAAATTACATGCTAAAGTCTTCTCACATCATCATCAACCAAATTTTACAGAGGATGGATAAGTGTGATTCCCACTTAACCATGATAAGGGGTAAGTACACAGCCTATTATAGACATCTAAACTATCATGAAAACCTATAAGGGGTGTTAGTTTTGAAGATGGTCACTCCATCTATCTAAGATGTCAGAATCCCATATTGAAATGAGATGATTATGGAGTGTTCTTAAAAGGTTCCCCCACCATTTTTCATCACCACTATAGAAGGCCCCAAATATGGAATTAAAGTAAAGTTTTGGGTATCACTTACTATCTCAACAACACTATTGACTTCTTGGGATTTGGGGATAACAAAAAAAATTGAGTAGTTTAGGGTTGAAAAACATAATAAGGGATCAGAATGATATTTTGATACTCATAACTATGAATGTATTCCTATATCCAACCATATAAAAATAGGAATGGCTCACTCAATAAATTTTATGACCTTACCTCCTATATATGTCTCAACAACTTTTATATATGAGAAAGGGTGGGTATAGATAGGTTGACTATTTTTCCCATACCAACATAGCCACCATCATCAAGGTGAACACACTAACACCAATGTAAGAATCATGGGATGGTAATACCCACCCACTCAAAATCATGGAAAAAATCATTCCATCCAAAATTTTAAAGATATAAATGGTTAGATACTATAAACCCATGTGGTATGTTTCCCCACCTCAAGGGTTTCTCAGTATAAACCTAGAACATATCAGGATTTTTTGAGTTGGATGAGGCGTGGTATGCCAAACATTTTTCCTCATATCACTAGTTTTCAAGAATATATTTATCCATTCACTAAATGGAATAAGTGAAAAAATGTGAAGGGAATGACCAAGTTAATTCTCTCCCTCGATTAATAAGCCTCTATTTAATGGAGAAATATATTTAGTGTCTACCCATATGTTCGCTGAAGGAAGAAACTTATCATACATCTTTTAAAGGATAATAATTCCCCCCAATTGATAAATATCCCACAAACTTATCCCAATATCACCATACAATAGGTGAAATGTATTGGTACTTGAACACCAAATACAATTCAATTAAAGTTAGAGCTCGGTTGGAGGATTCATTATATATTGGAAAATCCATACCACCTATTATAAAATAGGGACTCTAAACATTAATGAAATTCCATGAAATTTTGACACACCCAAAATTCCTAGTCCCATTCATTGGATAAACTCCTCTCAAACCATAAATTCCACTTTGAGATCCACCATCTAGTGGAATCTCCCCAAGAGAGAATAAAATGGATGGGTATTCTTGAATAGTGTACATAAGTGATATTTCCTGAATATGATGGTTGTTTTGAGTCTATAAGGGGCTATTCAAAATAAAAAAATCCCTGACTTGACTCATATTTAACATGGACTATAGAGAAGATGATCTCTTGAACACAATTCAATGACACTTCAAACCAAGTAGGTGGAATATTTTGATCAACTGGTGAAATAAAAACATCATATTATATTCCAAAGTTGTATAGAGTTATTCTATCTTAAAAATTTATTTTCCAAAAAATATAGAAAAATAATATTCTTGAGAATACCTTCCTAAATAATAATATGGTGTCGTGCGTCGGCTTCCAAATTTCCAGCGATAATAATTCTCTTATCAATCATAGTTATCAAACTAGACAAATAATTATTACTATGACCCATTATATCTTCATACAAAATAAAAAATATATCTTATGGCACCAAAAGTGAATGTAAGTTTATCAAATTATTGAATCTTGGATATCATGTCAAACATGGGGTGGATCTCCTTGTGTAATAAATGTTCTACATGATATCAATCTACTACAGAAATTATCCCATTTCCATGTGGAATTTAATCTAGAACAAAATTTATTTCATGGAAATATAATTTTTTGGATGAAAATGATTCAATATATGGAAGAGGTTCATCACAAAGGGACGTCACTATGTGTGAAGGGTTTTGGGTTGACAGCTCAAGAATCAACTACAAAGAAATCATCACTATGTAAAAAATTTATTTATCCTAAAACCTTTTATAGGTGTGGGACCTCCTATAGGTACTCATGAAAACTAAAAATCATTCAACAAGTCTTAATTATTCCTTGAAATTTCCTCCTCTTCAAACTAACCGGACCCCATTCTAAAGAGCTGCATTTGTTGGGCTCAGAAAAGTTTATAAGTTATCTCAAGAAGCTACTATGAATTCATAAAATCTATAATATAACTAGGGGTGAAGTATTCATGAATTTTAAATTATAAAATTATACATAACCACAAAGTTGTCAGCTCCTTCTATATAGAACCTTTCTATGTGGTATCATCGCTTCGTATGGGTCCCAATAAATGAAAAATCATTTGCAGGGTGAGGTGGTAATTCCAGGACACTAATTTTTTTCATTTTCTACATGAGGAATAATTTCTACACCCCCTTCATATTAATTTTTTGTTTTCATAATATGGTGGTGAAATCACCCCTCATCCCCTCAAAAATTAAAATCATTTGCAGTATAAGTTTTTCACCCTACATCTCTCAGAAACTAAAATCAATTGCGGACGAGGTGAGGATTTTATTGTTTACTTAACCATAATGGATACACTATGTAGACAATCATCCATATTAGGAAAATGTTTATTCATATACCCTATAAAAAAATTTATTATAATTGTACAAAATGCACAAAGTGGATCTTCATAAAGTGGAGAACACCAGAGAAGACTGAGTGAAAGACTCTAGGTGGGTAATTTATTTACCACATACCATAATGGGAAAAGTAATCCCATAAAAAGGATCCTCTTATAAAATACCCAACCTTTGAAGGATCATAAAGGGATATCCTTCATGATAAGTACTAACATGGTCATATAAAAAAGGGTCCCCTCTATGGTGCCCCATCCAGTATAGTAAGAATAATGTGTAGAATATGGTATCCCTAAGGTATTGTACCTTTCTGAACTCATTGTCCCCCATTTGTGTAGCATTCAGCCTCATATTTTTCCCTCCTTGAACTATCAAAACATATCCCTCTAACCAATGTTGAAACGAGGGAATATCATCGGTGAGACCTTCCCCATGGAAATCAGACCCATCCTTCCATGAGACGGGACACATCAACATGCCCTTCTCACAATTGTGAATTCCCTCAGTAAAAGATGTCATGAACTTAACCTAACTAATATTTAGGATCCTCAGGATGCTTAAAATTTTGTATACCCTTGGTAATAAGGACCTCAACCTTGGAGGGAGTTTAAATAACCTCCCTGCTTCAAATAGTGATGGAGGCCACTTTGTTTTCCCTTCAATGGGGTTTAATGTTCTATTCTCCACTCCTCCACTTTGAAAAATGGAATAGGAAATCCCTCTTTGATTAAGACTCTAGCATTTATTGCATGAAATATCCTGGCTCCCATATCCTCCTCCTCCTCAAATAGTGGTTTAAGAAGAATATGTGAAGTTTCAGATCTTCCATTTCCTCTTGTTTCTCATACCGAAAATGACTTGGATGGGCTTAGAGGTCAATATTGATTATATAAATGGAATAATCAAATATACTTTTGGGAATCCTAATAGGAGTAAGACCAAAAACAACATTATTATCCTCTCAAAGTTCCATATTTCCTATGATACAAACCTTTGGAGGGACATATTCCCACTTAAGTAACTTTGGCTATCTCTCATAGGTGTAATCTCTAACATTTCCAAACTACATGGGATTTCAATATTATACTCATGGAATATATAGGAATCCTCCATGAGGTTCAAAACCAAAACTTCCAATCCACCATCACCTTTATCGGGCCACATTCCTGGTAAGATAATGTCACCACCTAGGATGTTATATTCCTTCTAGGTCCTTTCCACCTTATCCTCATCAGCCTAAATTCTCGTTGAAGTTAATTTAATCACAGGGACATATTCACTACCATATCAACCATCATGGGTCTCCCATGAAAAATCCCCACACCATCCCTGCTAGGGAATCTTCTCTTAGATATCATGTCCAAATGAAATTAAATAGTATGGGTTGATTCTTATCACATGAACTTAAATAGTATGACATGTCCCATTAAGTGAAACCAAACAACATAGGTTCTGATTCCTTTATCCATGATATATAGGAATCCATTCTAATGGTCTTGATCCTGATATTAAACTCCAAAAACCTATCGAAAAGGAAATAAATTCCATAGTTCCCAATTATGAGGCTTTAAATCATATTTCATTAATGTAAATTATTACCATGACACATAAAAATGGTTACTCTTGAATACATATGTCATTGATTTAAAATATAATGGTTGACCAATATCATATTATTTTCTAAAAAGGATTCATGAATATTAATTAAAACTATAAGAGGGACCCAAATTAGGCAACAATTTCCCCAAAAATGGTGTGATAATTCTGAACTCTCATCCTCTCGACTAGTGTGAGTTCCTAAGCATCATCAGTGAAATGTCTAGTGATCATAATCATTTGCAAAGTTGTTTCATATCATAGATATGGTAACCATTGGTTTTTTTTGGTTCCATGAATAAACCTCATTAGAAACCACCTGAAAGGGGATTAAAAAATTGGTGGCTTGAAATGAAAAATTAATAATCCATACCCAAACCTCCACAATCAAGCATCGGACTAGAATTCCATTATAATCACACACACATATTTTTGAAATAAATGGTTTTCCTGTTATTTAGGACCTCATATGGGAAATATGATACCACTATTGATTCTAGTGCATGGGTGTTACCCTATTCATGACATAAAGTTGTTCATCATTAGGAATTTGGTGGTTGGTGATTGTTGGAAGACATGATAATAAATTAAATACTTTAGGTTATTTAATTAATTAAAAGGAATAAAATTCCCCCACCCATTATTTTGGATTCCAATTTATGTTTATAGGAAGGGATAAAATTTATCTTTTTCATGATGGATGAACTAATAGAAAGGTGATATGAGGTTGCATTGGACTTTTACCTTGATAGTGATCAAGATTGGATAGAGGTGTGGTGACTCTCGGGTGTTGTTTCGGAACTAAATCATCAGAATTTTCAAGGTAGGTAGTTTCTTTTTGTTTTAAGCCCTTCTCTCCATAAGTGTTTTTCATAAAGGTTTTAAATCCCTTTTATGGTTTATAAGGACCCTTGGGGGTTGATCTATGCTTAAATGTGAAAAAAATATGAGTTTGGGATGTTCATAGGGATTTATCATTTGGGAATCTCGATCACATGATGTGTGGTTTCTAGAAAACATTATGTGTGTTCTTCCTATTGGGAGAGAAGAAATTTTTGGGACTACATGCCATGTAATCTAACTAATAATAATTTAGTGGTACATGCAAATGTGACTGAGTTATTGGTTATATAGATTTACACATCATATGCTAGAAATACAATCTATTTAGTGGGGTATGGCCACATAGCCATCTACATGGGTAGACACCCCATATAAGTGGAAATGGTTGTGTAGTGGTACATGAAAAGAACCTAAGAGTAAAAATGTTTTGACATGAACTTGAACACAGCCAGGGTACCAGGACATGGCTATGGTACACAGGCATGACCAAAGTACACAGGCACAGGCTGAAGTGAATGAGAATGGGAAGGGATGATAGGGGCATACCCTAGGGCATCCAATACATGATTTTTACCACATTTACATATCTTGTATTTTCATACACCCATCCAATATTTTTATAGGTGAGGACATTCTCAAATTCTCAGGTGAGGTCACATGTTGTGTGACCCTAAGTACATGGTGTGTACTTTTCTATGAGACTTCCACCTTATATATCTCCTTCTTTGGTGCTCAGATTTGGGACCATGAGAAGCCTATCCTAATAATTTTTCCAAATGGAATATGATGTTGTCTATAATTTTGGAATCATATATACATCAAGAGGTGATCTTATAATTATGCTTCCTTCAGCGATGTTTGGCTAATCACAGTGATTGGGATGTTATAATAGAGAGATGATGGGGTCAGTACTCCCCTATCACACCAGGGTGTGGGTGCCCCATAATATTTTCACAGGTAGAGTCAATACTACCTCATAATATTGTAGGTCATAGGCCCACTATCTATGGATTAGGTTCTCCCCAGTCATCGAGCTCTATCATATATTGGGTCCTCCCTAAGAGTTTTTGGTCCCTCAACTGTGGAGCATAGTAGTGGGGAGTTATCCCCTCCAATGAGATTATATTGAGGTTGGACATGGTATTGGTCATTAGATATGATCAATTGGATATATACGATGACTCATAAATCATTTCTAGGTTGTGGAGGTAGAGATCTCCTTTATATCTCACTTGGGTTTCTTTATGAGCATATATATTGGGTTCTATTTCCCTCTTGATTATGGGATGAGATGAATGTTATATCCTTCTATTTTTTCCTCTTTTTAGTTTATGGGGAACATACTAGGTATGTATATACTCACCCCTTCATGGGATTTTCTTTCACATGTTTTGTTTTATATAGACAATAGGAAGACGTGTGGTGATATCAGTGGACCTGGTTTCAGTAGAGCATGGCATCTCTTGGACCTAACCATGTTCAATGGTAAGCCTTAGATATTCTAAGATAGGCACTCTTCAGTATTTCCCTCCTTCCAATTGTTGATCAGATGGTACTTATTTTGTATTTGGTAATATATGTTTTCCCTTTATGTATTTTTCACTATCCATCCCCATCCAATGGCCCGAAGGCCTTCAAATTTTTTTATTATATGATAAATCCCCCCTTTTGAGGGAAGAAGGGGGAAATAAAAATAGACTTCACAGACCTAGGAAAAATAAACCTGAAGGAAAAAAGAGTAAAACCAGAATGACAACATGAATCTTCCCCTCCCCAACATTTGATCATGATGAAGATCTCCATTGTGTAAGATATTTCAGCAAGCAAGTTTCATGTGTCAAAGCACAGGACTGATCTGATGGCTAACGACATACCCTGTCCAACAACCAAATCTAAAAATCACTACACAGATAAACCACTAGCTCTGGATCCTCCTCTAAATCTCATTTCATGTAGTCAGGTCCGGTTGCACAACCTTCCCACCTTCAGAAACAAACCAACCACACAAAACACTTTCACCATTGCACAATTTGAAAAATTCCATCATTCGTTGGTCATCACCACTAACTAGCATTCCGACTTCAATTCCTCCACACATCCAAAAACAAATCACATGTTAAGAGATCAAATAAATAAACCATCACTAAAAACTCATCGCTGCCAACAATTTTGCTCATAGAGACCACAACCGACAACCCAAAGCACACAGCCAGCCGAGCACAACACAAAGGACCTGGATTGCTACCACCCAACACCAAAGAAACCTAGATCAAGTCCAGCCCCACCGTAGAAGACCAGGAAACGACCTCACCCTTCACCACAAAAATAGGATCTAACCAACTTTCTCCGCAAGGGACCGATTCATGACTACCCGTCGATACGCCGCCAAGGACAACCGCCTGACCACCCTTCATTGTAGGAGATGAATCGCAACTTCCCCTCACCACGGAAAATCTGAAAAAAATTATTCCCCAAGGATGAAACATTTCAAACATCAACGCCACATAAAACCTTGTCATGGCCATGCTGGGCCCTTCGATGTGTTGTCGAGGAAGACAACCACCACCCTTCGCCGCCAGAGACAGATCCCAACCACCCCACGACATGGGTGACTGGATTTCACCGCGCATCCAAGGAGAAAATCTGGGCGATCCTTGTTGGCACACTGAGGGAGAGGCCACCATGTCGCGAACTCACCGAGTAAGTGCCAAGTATGAGAGGCTTGGTCAATACCGAGGTGGATAAATAAGTAGTAGCAATGAGGGAAACCTTAATGGAGAGAAACCTAGCGCGATGAGGGGAGGAAACCGATACTGCTCAAAGGCCTCGATACGATGTATTTTTCACTATGTTGTTGTACTTTAATGATTTCTTAGAGGTTGTATTATACATGGGTTACACTCTAGATGTTTTAATTTTATTTATTTAACTCTTCACTATTTCATGGATCGTGTTTTGTGAAATAATATAAGTACTTAAGATAAGGTCTTAAATTTAAGTATTTTCTATTTGGAACTTATCTCCAGCCTCTAGCCTATTAGAGGAAATCATAGGGTTTTCACAGTTAACTTACTATTAGTTAGGTGGGACCTAGTGGGTCGAGTAATGATAGAGTGGTATCGAAGGTATTATTTCCCCTAGGTTAGTGTTAGAAGTTAGACCTTGTTGTGAGGATTTTTTTGGGAACATAGGGTAATGGTATTGGAGTGTCACAAGTTCTACTCTCAAGCTAGGAAATCCACTATTGGGGATGTGGATGATGTATCCATACACTTAGACTTAAACTAACTTATTTTTAACTCAAAATGATGAGACATAAGTTTTAGGGAAACCATTGTTACATGTATACATGATTGGGTCATTTAACATTCATACCCTTCTTGAGTCATCTCCCCATATATTCTCATTTAACTGTAGTGTGTCTTGTAATTTTTATGATGCCTCCATGATGATAACCCACTAGAGTAATGATATAGGATCATGAGGATAATTCATTGAGTGATGAGGCCTCTGTTCAGGGACCACCCCATAGGTTTTTTATCTATGTGGGCATAGACCGGTGTCACAACCTATTGAGCAGTGTCTGTATCCACCTCTAGTGGTTTGGGAAGATGATGGACTACCTGTTAGGTAGCTGATAGCTTTGGAATGTTAGGAAAAAAATTCACATAGTCTTAGCACATTATGTGTGTTCTAATGATAGAGACAACTAAGGTTTCATTGAATTCCAAACCCTCTGATAGTAGAGGATTAGCTTAAGGTAGTGGTCTTATTGTTTAGGCTTATTAGGACCATGAATGATCAAGATGTTGCACTTGCATCTAGTATTCTTTATGGAGTAGGGTGAATCAGTGGAGTTTGATTACCTATACTCATGATGAGGTGGCATGCTCATGATTATACTTCCATCATCAGTTCTATGATGAGTATTACCTTTCGACACTTCATACTGTGAGGATTTAGGAGCTTCTTAAGTTATAGTAGGGTGATATGTTTGTTTCTAAGTACACCATGAGTTTTACCAACCTCATGCATTACTCCCTCAATTTGGTGAAATATGGACACTTCTAGGTGTGGAAGTTTGATCAATTCATTTGTATATAAATTTGTGATAGTATGATCTCCATGTGTATTCCCACTTAAGCTAGAGTGTTTGATAAGGCTCTAGTTATAGAGATCTTTTTAGAATATGGATGTCACACATCTGGATCTGGTAGTTCTCTTCATGGGGATGAGTTGTTTGTATTGGATAACAAGAGATAGACTTCAGGGTATCATCACTTGATACATACCCATTCCTAGACTCATACAAGTGGATATATATAATAGGGTTCTCTTTGAGTATCCAGTCATCCAGGAGAGGGGTTATGTTATTCCTGTGATGATAGATTCTATATGGCTTAAGATTTCCTAAATTGATTCATTGAGGAAGTTAGATAGATAGAGGATATACCTCTACAAAAACGGTAGCATCATGATCAAGTATCTGCTTGGAATAACTAGGGGTTACCAAGGAGGTGGTTGTGAAAGAGTAGTAGGTGGAGCACTAGAGGAAGGAGATACTATTAGAGGGTGATGATATAAGTTATTTCCACCACCACCATGTGGTCACCCATGCTGGTCTTAAAGGGATTGAAGATGATTCCATGGGTAGTTTTAAGCTATGGAGGGTTATAAATAGGTTTCTCATGATATGACTTGAGCTACAATCTATGTCTTTTTTACTCTTTCTCCAAAACTTATAGACATAATAGCAATTCATTACTTTATCTACATATCCCTCATGTGAGAGATGGATATTTTAGTTAAGACTTTAGACTATTAGTTATGTCTATATGTTCATACAAGGAGTGATTCTTTGATATCATACATCTGATGATAATGTGAGTTGGTTCTTAGTAGAGAGAGTTTCCCATGGGCCTCTTGGTCTTCATGATGAAACCTTAAGAACTAATATTCTAAATTTAATGATTCTCTATAGTGAATTCCTAGATATACTTTCATCACTGGATAGTTAGATTCCTTCATATATATTGGATGATATTCTCTTTCATGAGTGAGAGATATTATGGTCAAGTGAGTGGGGATTATGGGTTGGAATTTGTATCCTATCACCCATTAGTTAGTGATTTTAGTCCTTTGTGTAGAGGGGTCATCAAGAATCTCCATTCTAGTGATAGTGGAGTATTATATTAGTGTCTTCACTAAATATGTTCCGGGACTAACTCTGTTATAAGAGATAGAATTATACATTGTATTTCACCCTAATAAGACACTGATATCTTCTACGACATTCCATATGACTCCCAATAAGCTTTGGAAGATGAGGGTATAGTTGGAAGACCTTTGAGAGAAATTTTTTATCAGATCCAATGTGTCCCCCAAGGTAGCTACAATTTTGTTCATAAAAAAGGAAGACAAGGTTATAAGGTTTTTTATTGATTATCATCACCTAAATAAGGTGATGATAAAGACAAATTACCCCTTTACAAATATTTATGACCTTTTAGACCAATTGAAATATGAAATTTAGTTATCCAATATCGATATTAGGTTTGGATAACATCATTTGAGGGTTCATGAGAATGATATTCCATATTTTTTATTTTGATGTCACTATAAACATTATGAGATCTAGGGGAATCCTTTTGGTGTGACTAATTCCATCACTATGTTCATGGATCTTATGAACCAGATCATCCGACCATAAATGAACTAATTACTAGTTGCCTTTATCGATTTTATACTCATTTACTCTATAGAAGAGGAAGATCATACAAATAATTTGAGGATGGTCCTATATTTACTGTGGGAATACTAGCTTTATGGTAAGCTCTCGAAGTGTTAGTTTTGGATCTGTGAGGTTCAATTTCTAGGTCATGTCATCTATGTGCATAGTTAAGCTGTGGATCTAGTAAATCTTTATGTAGTTCCTTCTCTAGATCCACTAAAAAGTGTATCAACGTTTTGGAGTTCTCTTTGTTTTGTGGGGTACTATAGGATCCTCATGGTAGTAATTTCTAGGATAGTGGCCCCTCATACTACATTAATATGGAAGTGGAAGTCTTTCACCAAGAATGGGTAGTGTGAGAGATCCTTTGAGGTTTTGAGGTTGAGTTTGACAAGTTCTACTATTTTGAGACTTATGGAGGAGGGCATTGATTATGCGGTATTTTGTGATGCATCTAGAACTAGGATCGGCTATGTGTTGATGAATATATAGGTAGTGATCACTTATGGTTTGAGTTAGTTTCAACCCCAAGATTATAACTACATGCCTCATGTCTTAGATTTGGAAGTGTTATTCATTCTCTTGAAGTTGTGGAGGAACTATCTTCTATGAGAGTGTTTTTTTGTTTACTCGGACCATCATAGTCTCATGAACATCTTCACTCAAAGAGACTATAACCTGAGATAGAGGAATTTTTTGGAATTAATTCATAATTATTAATTAAATATAGTCTATAAATCAGTGAAGGGATGTTTTTTAGAATATTCCCTCTGTATGAAATCTGATTCTCTCTTAGTCTATGAGGTGTTTGATTAGTTGGTTGTGTTGTAGTTGACCCTGGTGGGGGAGAGAGGTGAATCTTCTCTTCATTCGATGATGTTAAATACACTACTTATTCAGCATGTGAGGGAGGCCTAGTTTGGAGACATTTATTTTGAGGTTCTATGTTACCAGATATCCTCTAGAGATGCACCAGTTGTATTTCCAAAAGTAAGGGAGCACGTCATCCTTTTCTAGTGATAGAAAGTGGTTATGATCATGTTGTGTGAAGAGGTATTGAGGGAGTTTTATAACACTTTGGTTTTAAATCCATTTTTTGAAAATATGTTCAAGTAACTTCAATGGTAGTTTTAGTGGGATAGCATGAGATGAAGAGTTTCTAAGTTTGTCTCTCAGTGTCTCACATGTTAATAAGTGAAGGATGACCATTAGGTTCCAATAGGTGTGACTCAACCTCTTGAGATCCTAGAATAGAATTGGTATGGGATATTGATGTATTTTATGATTTGGATTAAATGAAAATAGATATTTCATGATGCTATCTAGGTTATTTTTTACTTACTCACCAAGTTGGAACACTTTCACTCCATTCGATAGAAGAGTTTTTTTGAGAGTTTAAGGTAGTTTTATGTGATGGAGATTGCCCAAATTCATTGGGTAACCTTGACAATTTTCTCATACTATGATGATCAGTTCAAATCATGGATGTAGATGGGATAGTAGAAGTTTTTTAGGACCTAGTTATGGATGAGTATAGAATTTCACCCCAGATAGATATCTAAACCAATCACACTATCTAGGTTTTGGGGTATATGTAGAGAGCCTACATGTTAGACTTCATCCATATTTTTTAGGATTATTTTCCCTTGGTGGAGTTTTATTATAATAATAGTTATAACTATATTATCTACAAGGAACCTTTCAAGGACCTATATGGGAGACCCTATAGGTTTCCCTTATGTTGGACTCTAATTGGTGGACATATTATGTTGGTCCAGTGCTAGTGTAGGTAATGACATGGAAGGTTCGCATATTCCATGAACATATTAAGATAGCTCGGAGCTGATAGAAATATTATGAAGAGTGATTTAAAAGGCCTTTATATTTTGATATGGGATACCATTTTTCTAGGGAGTCTCTCCATGATAAGGATTTTAGAGATTCTTCATGTGTATAAATTTATCCCTGATTCAATGCAATTTTTGGGTGTCACTGGTCCTCATAATTAATATATTAAAAATATTAATATATATTAAAACACACTCATTAATCTTTTAAGAATAAATATTATTACCTCTTTTTGGGACCTCATATGGTAAATCTAAGACCATGGTTCTTTCTGGTAGATGGTTTTTACCCTAGGTGTGATATATAGTTGGTCGGCATTAGGCGTTTGGTGGAAGCTGACCTTTGGAGGAAGTGATAATGAATTAAATAATTTAAGTTATTTAATTAACTTAAAGGTATAAAATACCCCCTCCTAGTTTGGATTAATATGCATAGTTATACTAAGGGGAGTGATTCTCCTTTTCTTGATGGATAATCCAATAGGAAGTGGAGATGAGGTTCCATCAAAATTCATATTTGGAGGCTATCGAGATTATATTGAGGAGAAGTATCTTTTGGCCAAGATTTTGGACCTGAAGATTATGAAATTTTACCATAAGGTAGGTGTATCACCCTATATTGGTTTTTTAAAGTTTTTGAAGCCCTTTTATGGTTTTTGAGGACCCCATGGGGGTCAATCTATGCTTAAATATGTGGAAATGGGTGTTTTAGGAGGTTTACAGTGATTTCCCATTCCGGAATCCAGATAACTCTGCATTTTGTTTCTAAAGCACATGTCGTGTCTTCTTCCAATTAAATGAAGGAGTATTTTTTGGACTAAATTTCATGTACTCAAACTAAACATTATATAGTGGTACATATCTACAAGAATGAGCTGTTGGGAAGATTGATTTAGGCTTCGTATACTAGAAGTACACGCCATGTAGTAGCACATGTCCATGAGGCCAATTATATGTGTAGAAACCCCATGAAAGGGGACATGGGAATATAGTGGTACTAAGATAGACCCAAGGAGTACACAGGAATGGCCATGAACTTGGACATATCAGAGGCACCAGGACATGGCCAGGGTACACGGGAATGGGTTGAAGTGCATGAGTATGGGCCTAAGTACACTAACATGGGTTAGGAGGACATGATAATATCATGGGGTAGTTAAAACAAATTTTACATTGCATGTACACATCATATAGTTTCACATGGATAGTCAAGTCATATATATGAAAGGACATGCCCAGGTGTCCTAGTGAGGTCACCCATCATGTAACCATAAGTACTTGTCATGTACTTTTCTATGAGACTTCTTCCTTGGGTATATCCTTCTTTGAGACATGAATTTAGGTCTGAGAGTACCCTATAATAAATTTTTTTCTATGTATAACATGATGGTGGCATTTTTTGCATCAAATATATGAAACAAAGTGTTACAAGCTAGAAAATTACCTCAATAATACTTGGATAATGATAATGATTAGGATAGTATTCTAGAGAGATGGATGGGTCAGTACTACCCTGTAGTAGTAGAGTGTTGGTCCTCTATCTATGAATTAGGTACTCCCCTATCACTGAGCTCTAGTTGGGAGTGTGTATTATATGGGAGATATTTCTCCCTCATTTGTGGAGTGAAACAATGAGGATTGGGCCCCTCTATTCATATTCTTTTGAGGTTTTTCATGGTGCTTGGAATTTAATATAGACCTTAAGATTAATAGGTTGACTCATCGTTATTAGATGGGATGTAGAGAAAGAGATCTCAATTCTCTATCACTTGTGTTTATTTCTGATCATATATGTTGGGTTGTGTTCCCCATTACTTATGGGTTGAGATAACTATTGTATCTTTCTATTGGTCCATCTTTTTGGTTCTTAGGGTGCCTATTAGGTATGTATTTACTCACCCCTATATAGGATTTTCCCATATGTGTTATGTCTTATGTAGATTATTAGCAGACCTGTTGTGATATTGGTGAACCTAGTTTTGGTGGAGCACAATAACTCTTGGATCTGTTTATGTTCGATGGTCATCCTTGGAAATTGTGAGTTTGGATCTCTTTAGTCATTCCCTCTTTTAATTTTTTGATAGGTTGGGACCTATTTTATGAATGGGCATATATTTTACCCCTTTATTCCTTTTTTAGTATGCTTTTGAACTTTTATGATTTCCTAAAGGTTGTTTAATGTATGGGTTACAGTCTAGATGTTTCAGTTTTATTCCTTTATCTCTACACTATTTAATAGATATTTTTGTGTGTGTGTAGGTACTTAGGGTGAAGAATCCCATTTCATTATTTCCAACTTGGTGATTTTCACCAACCACTAGCCTATTGAAGGTGGGATTGGGGTTTTCACGCTTAGTTTACCATTGGATAGGCGACCCCGATGGTTCAGGTCATGATAGTGTCAGTATCTATAATGACCCATAATTTTCATACATATATATTACATCTTAATATATTAATATTATTTATATAACCTTTTGATCCTTGATATAATTTTATAGGTCTAGTATATTTGGAAACATGTGAACATAAACAGTTGTTTCATAAAATATCTACATTATATCCCACTTATTTCTTCATAAATATCACCCTTTATAGAAATATTATACTTAATACATTTTTTCATAACCTAGGGAAAGGAAAAATAAGAAAATTGTGAGCTCAGATGCTCAATAAGTTTAAATAAGGGAGATAACAATGATCACATAAGAATAACATGAGAATAATGGTATAAGAACATGATCATAACAATTGAAAACCATAACTTGTATATCAAATACCATAATATTAATTCATAGCCTAAATCTTGTCCGTTCATAAGTCATGAATCAAAAGGAAATAAAATAACCTAAACCATGAAATCTTAACATAGGTATAAGACATTGATTTTTCTAATACACATAAGAATAGAAAATTATTTCCTTGGTAGTTAATGATCATTTAAAAGTCTATGATAGTGTAATAGGTTCACTTCCCAAACCATTTTAGTAGTCAAGGTCTACTCCCAATACTATCGTAATAGATATAGTCCTTTACTTAATTGGGATCACTCTACATTCCAGTCCTATTTATCTCATG
This sequence comes from Viscum album, assembly GCA_963277665.1. Taxonomy (NCBI): domain Eukaryota; kingdom Viridiplantae; phylum Streptophyta; class Magnoliopsida; order Santalales; family Viscaceae; genus Viscum; species Viscum album. Next base: position 50,297,105 of record OY728148.1, read on the forward strand.
GGATATCAATCTTTACCCAATTCATTGGAAGGATTTATAGGTCCCACCATTCACATAATGAAAATAATACATATTTTTCCACATTATCATTAAATATTCATCATATCAGAACCCGTGAAAAGAAATGGGTTTGATAAAAATTTCATCATAGCATAAACCATAAAAAAAATGGGTCTCCTAAACATTTCATAATAGCATAACTCATGGAAAAGAAATGGGTTCCATAAAAATATTTTCATTATTAATATAAATCATATAGATAATTAATAAATATAGTATTATTCGATCATATCCTCAGTAAGTATAATTAAAATAAATATTTTTTTGTCTTTGATAAATGAAAATACCATTAAAATGTCATTAAAACGTTCCTAAGTAAAATATCCTTTTCATTTTTAAATCACTTATTTAAAAAATAGCGTAAATGAAAAGTAAAACATTTTCTTTGAAAATAAAAATATAAACATTTAAAGGGAGATTCAAATAAAAAAATTTGTCATGATGGCAAGAAAATATGTTCATGTCGTATTAGTTAAAAAAAATATTTCTTCCATAGTTTTGTTTTAAAAGTCACAAAGTACCTTATTTAGAAAAAAAAGAATATTCCTTTCAAAAAAATTTAAAAATTAATAAATTAGTAAAAAAGACTTTAAAAAATTATATATTAATAGTAAAATAACCTTTTTAAGAACATTTTTAGAAAACATAGATATGGAAGGAAAATATTTTTTGACCGAAGAGGGAATTTAATTTGGTTTTCCTTAAAAACAATTTACAGTCTCTTGACTACATAACTTCAGTAAAATGAAAAGAAAACATGTATTTTCAAGAAATATATAGTGGATAAAAAATTCATGATTATCTTGAGAGATAGATCATAATATTTCATCATTTGAAACTTAATCATAAACAATCCCAATAAACAATGAGATTCTAACCTAGAACACATACCACTATGTAACTTTTGAATCATAAGTCCCATAAAAAAATATCCTTATAAGGATATTAAAATAACCATAATTTTAATAATAATAATCATAAAATAAATTCATGGGTAGTATATACACCACACCATGGAAACAAGTGGTGAATAAGGCATTTTTCCCACAAAAATAATAGTAAGATGAAAATGCATTACCTAGAGTTGTTCTTTATTCGAAATCACTCTAACCTCCTGTATAATAAATTTAAATTTATTTTAATTATATTATAGAGTCATTTTCATACTTATAATATCATATATGATCCATTTATAACATCTTAATATCCCCTTTTATCAAAAATTCCTTATTAAATTGTCATTTCTAGGTGTTAACTATTTCATTTATCAAGGGTATTTCATTTCAACAATTTCAGTACTTGTATATTTAGTTTGTTTCCATCATCCCCTTAATATTAATAATGATATAAATATCATATATATTCATTGTATACATATTTATAGTCATACATAATAGTTAGAGATAGAAAAATGAATTACACCATTCATGGAGATGGTATGTCATACATACACAAGAAAACTATTTTCATTTTTAGATGGATGGAATGAAATAAAGGTAATATAATGAATTTGAGTTTTCCATGTATTACTTTATCATATTTTATGTATTATTTTTATAGTTAGGTGTTATGATGGAGTGATATTCTAAGGCCTTATGAGCTCAAAATTAATTTTTGAAATATATTAAATACCACATGTGCACAGTTTTCCTAATAAAATGGGAATAACTCTTAAAAAGAAGCTCAAATAAGAAATATAAGACCTGTGTTTATCTTAGAGCATCATATTTACCATATGTGCAACATAATCTTTTTCAGTGTCGTACGTTTTGTTAAAAGTCATCACGGGCATAAATAATAAAATAAATGTATTTATTCATTAATTTTATTATGTGACACAGTGACATGTTTTCATCTATAAATATATGGTTATGAGGAGATATGAGGGTTGGATACATAAATCTAGAGACCTAGAGGATCATTGGAGGAGATCATTCTTAGCGAATGATATCGAATCGGATCGGGATCAAGGATCATTGTGCCATCCGAATTTAATTATATATATAATGGAAATGATGTGGAATCATTATTAATTAGAAATCAATCCATATTATGTTTGGAAATTTTTTTGTATATATTTATCCCCATTTATTTTTTCTATTATGAATGAGTATCAATAAATTAACAAATTTATTCAAGGATCGAGCATCTAGTGTGTATGGGATTGATATTATCCAGGATAAGGGATTCTTTATTGATTATATTATATCTCTTTTTTTGTTATTATAATGAAAATGAATCAAGGACAGAAAAAACATTAGATGACTTTTGTTCTTTATGTTTTTTTGTTATTCATTTCTTCCCCTATTCTTCGTTTGTTCATCATGAGAATTTTTTTTGTCTGGGGGTTCGAAAAATACCAGTGATCAATCGTTGTGCACCCATTTCTTGGCACAACAGATTGATGTTATAGATTTAAGTTTAGTTTGGTGATGAGATCGAGATATGATGGAAATGATATCAGATCAAGATCACATTTTGGATCCCTGGTTGTTGTTCTGGTATGCGATGGTGGAATGACTTAATGGATAAGGTTTCCTGACGGTTTCAGACGGCCAAAAATTGAATCTTCAGAAAAGATCAAGTTTTGATGAATTAGATCTATCATCATAGGCATCGTTGGTGATGGGAATCATGGGTGTAAACAAAAAAGGAGATGGCATGGATAATAACCTATGGTTTTTTTGAAATCTTTCATTACACGACATGTATTCCATCATTACACACCATATGGGACCCTCTGAATAGCGGCTAAGTTTTACATACAGAGATAAGAATCACACACCGTATGGTCCCTACCACACACTATGTGGTCCCTAGTTATTGGATTGGTGTGTTCATAGTGTAAATTCCCAAGAGGTCGAGATATCTTACATGTCATGTGGGCCATGTCCCACATCATGTTCACCCTATAGGATAGTTTATCACGTACAGGGGGTACATGCCTAGAATATTGTGTGACCCCACACACTATGTAGTGATCTACACACCATATACTCAGACATGGCCATATTCTATGTTACATAGGTAATGATCGGTTCCAAAGGGACACACCATGTACTCATAGTACACACTGTGTACCCCCCCCCCTTAAGAAGGATTGGAACCCTTGTCTTATTTAGCATGGAAAAGTTTCATTAGGTTATTTTCTCTCTATCCTTTTCCTGGGGGTTTATTATGGAATCACATCATTTTCATTGGATGGTGATCTCCTTTGAGGAACTTCAGTCTTGAGTAGAGTTGTCAAAATCCCACCATGTGGATGATCCCCTCAATGACCAGGCTTCGATACAGGGACTTGTTTAGGAGGTGTCACATCTAAGTGGTGAACTAGTTTTACCACCACTTGTCAAGAAGAAGTTGGTATTGTTAGTACTAGCAGATGAGGTTCATCGGCTAAGAACACTTCATCAGGTTCAGTGATAGTGAATCCTCAAGTTTTTAGGAGAGAAATACCCCTATGTGGCTAAGGACTGGATTGAGGTAGTGATTTGAGTATTTCATCTTGTCAGGACACCATCATACCAGATGGTGGTCCTGGAAGTGAGCAGTGTAGTGCGATTGTGGATGATTATTCATCAAAATTCACCAACCTCTCTCGATACTTGATGGATACGTTACATGATTAGTTTAATCAACATTGGTCCTTCTAGTTAGAACTATAAATATACATTCAAACCAGTGTAATGCCTCTATGAATTCCTACCAATGATGGGTTGTTGAGAATTAGTTGGTGGTGAAGAGTTTCCTAATTGAGTAGACGTAGAAGGTTGGTGCCCATAGTGGACACACAAGAGAAAAGACTTTGGTGGAAGGGAAATGGAAATAGATTCAGGGATTGGGATGTCTGAGACATTTCATGTGGTGGTCCTAGGATATGGGTTTTATGGTTCAAGGATCATTGGATGGATCCATTTGGACTAGGGTGAGGTGGTGATACTCTTGTTATGGTTGGGAATATCTTTCACATGATTTTCTGGCCTGATATGAGACTAACTAGGGGTGGTGGATGGGCCACCTAGGTAGTGTCAGTGGCTAAATCAGCCAGGTCCTCATGGTTATGGATGTGGTAGAGGATCTAGGAGAGAAGCTGGTGATGGAAGATGCTTTGACTTGTTTCCACCACCATATCCAAGTTTTCCTCGGCATGCTTGGTGGTCATGGTCCAAGGAATCTATAAATGGTCAAGGCTTATGACCCAGAGGATCCAATGATGATATAAGTTACATTCTATTTATTCCTTAATTTATCTATAGTATTTATTTATACATTTGTGAGACACTTTTCTCTTTCCACTACTCTAGAGTTCCCTACATTGGTGGTGAAGTATGAGGAAGTCTTTCTTAAGGATGTTCCAATATTACCTCCCCATAGAGAGATATATTTATGTATTTATATACACCCCAATATGGACCTAATATCTATGATACAATATCTAATGTATCCCTTAGATCTTTTTAAGATAATGGTATAGTTGGGGGTATTTCATTGGAACAGTTTTTTCAGGCCTAGTGTTTCAGTTTGGGTAGCCCCAGTTTTGTCTTACAAGAAGGCTAACTAGATCTTGATGTTGTGTGTGGATTATAATCACATAAACTAGGTTACACTAAAGAAAAATTATCCACTATCAAGGATATATTACATATTTGATTATTTGAGAGGGGAACGATGGTTCTCACAGATTAACCTCTGATCAGGTTGTCACTAGCTACAGGTATGGGATGATGATATACCGAAGATGGATATTTAATGTCTTAACGGTCACTATGAGTACTTGGTGATGTCATTAGGCATGAATCATTTCCTATTATTTTTCATGGGACTCATGAAATTGATCTTTAATCCTTTATTAGACTGGTTTTTTGTAGTCTTTATTGATGATATCATAGTGTACTCAACATCCTAGTATGAGCATGTGGGACACTTGAGGAAGGTCCTAGATGTATTCATAGAGCACCAGTTTTATGGGAATCTCTCAAAATTTCATTTATATATTTAAGAGTCACACTTTATAGGGAATGTTATCTCAAAATAAGGTGTATTAGTGGACCCAGCAAAGGTTGAGGTAGTATTATCTTGGGAACCACCCAAGAACATGACATAGGTGTGGAGATTCATTGGGTTTTCAGGCTACTATCATAGGTTCGTACTTGATTTTTCTAGGATATCCACTCTCTTAATTGTTTTTTCATAAAAGGGGTAGCCTTTCATGTAGATATATAGGTCCCAGCATGATTTTTAGGACTTGAGATAGAGATTGACGAGTGCTTCCGAATTGAGATTTTCAGAGGAGGGTGTCAAGTATATCGTGTTCTGTGATGCATCAATGACTGGGATTGGTTGTGTTTTTATACATAGGAAGGTAGTGGTTTCATATGGTTTATGTTAGTTGAGAACACATGAGTAGAACTATGCAAACCATGATCTTGAGCTAGAAGCAGTAGTCTTCTCACTAAAGATGTGGTGACACTACCTTATGTGTGAGTGATTTATCATCAATTATGACCATAAGAGTCTCAATTATATCTTATATTAGAATGATATTAACTTAATATAGAGGTTACGAATAGAGTTCCTCTAAAATTATAACTTAAAGATTTTCTATACTCCTAGGAATGGAAACATGGTATAAGACAATCTTATGATGAGATCATGTTTGTAGTTTCTTAGTGAGGCATTGGAGTAGTTCGACTCTTTGTAGTTGTCCTTGGTGGATGGGTATGGAGTATCTTACTACCATTAAATAGTTCTTACCCATCCTATTTTATATCATGCCAGGGAGGCATATCATGGGGATACCGACTATGAGACCCTATGTACTTATATATCCATTGGACATTCTCTTGGTGGATTTTTTTAAGGTGGGGAGCATATCATTCTTTTTAGAGGGAAAACGGTGGTACTAGTTTCACTAAGAGAGGATGTGTTAAGGGAGTTTAATACTTCATACTTAGTGGTGCATATAGGTGTGGAGAAGATTAACCAATACCATAAAATTTTATTTGGTGGCTAAGGATGGATAATAGAGTTATGGATCTTGAATCTTGATGCCTTAATTGTCAGTAAGTGGAGACTGAGCACTAGGTTCTAGTGGGTTTAGCTCATCCCCTTGAGGTGCCATATTAGAAGAGGTATGGGATATATATGGAATCTTTAAATAGGATACCATGGACATCTAGATGAAATTATTCCATTTGGATGACTGTAGACCAACTCACCAAGTTTTCCAACTTTATATCTATTCGAGAGTAGAGCTGAGTAGAAATCTTGAGATGTTTGTACATATAGAAGATAGTCCAGACACATGGAGTTACATTGATGATTGTTTCGAATTGGGATTCTCACTTCACATCTTGGTTATAGAAGGGACTATATGAATCCTTTGGGACTCAGTGGCATTTGAGAATGGATTTTCACCCCCATACTGAGGGCCAAACTGAGTAGACCATTCAAGTCCTTGAATACATGCTGCAAGCTTACATGTAAGACTTTGGGAATAGTTTTTAGGGTCACCTATCATTAGTGGATTTTTCATACAACAAAATCTAAAACTCCAACATTAGTGTGAAAATGTTTGATTTCTTATATAGGTGACCCTATAGGTCACCAATATAATGGGATGACCTAAGATATTTAGCACTTATGGGACCATATTTGGTGTAATCCAAAAAAGAAAAGGTGAAGATCGTCTAATAGAGAATGAGGACTGCATATAGATTTCATAAGTCTTATATAGATTGATGATGAGGGACTTTTGTTCTTAGATGGATACCATGTGTTCATACAGCTCTCACCTCGACGTGGGTTATGGAGATTTGGATGGTGTGATAAGCTACCTCTAAGATTCATTGAACCGTTTTAGATATTTCATAGAGTTGGTGAGGTGGCATACATCTTAGCTCTACCCCCTTAGTTGGATTGGGTACACAACCACTTACACATTTCATAGCTGAGGAGGTACGTGCATGAACCATTGCATGTTATTGACTGGGGAAAGCTGAAAATAAAGGATGGAACTACTTTTACATAAAATGTGGTATAGACTGAGGATCACTGGAAGAGGATCCTTCATGGATGAGTGATTCCTTTAGCTCATTTATAGTAGTAGGATGAGAATCTTCATGAGAGAACCTATGAGTATGATACCTAGATGCGTGCTTAGTACTCACAACTTTTTGTGTATTCTTCTGCCTCTATTTCCCGGAAATAAATCCCCAATGTGGGGAGAATTTAAAGAATTCTATTTTTCCTTGTATTAATTTAGAATACTGTATGGATTATTTTTAGACCAAGGCACTGAGATGATGTGAGATTCCAAGGCCCAATGAGCCCAAAATTAGTTTTTGAAATATATTAAATATCACATGTGTTTAATTTTCCTAAAAAAGTGGAAAAATGAAATAGAGGCTAAAATCAGAAATATGAGGCCACTGTTGAGCTCAGATCATGGAATTTACCCTAAGTGGGACATAATCTTTATCGACATCATATGTTTGATTAAAATATATTTTGGGCATAAATAATTAAGTAAATTTAATTAATTATTTATTTTATTATTTGATGTAGCGACATTTTCTTCCTTTATAAATATAAGGTTGTGAGGAGATTTCAGGGTTATCCACTTAACCCTAGAGACCTATAAGATCATTAGAGGAGATCATTCTTGGTGGAAAACATCAGATTGGATCATGATCGAGGATCATTGTGTTATTCTAATTTGAGGATCTCAAAAATAAAAATTATGAGGATTTATTATTCATCATTGATAGATCCATCTCAAGTTAGTACATTTATTTTATGTGGATTTATTCCCATTTATTTTTCTTATGAATAATTTAAATCAATAAATTAACTAATTGATTTGTAGATCAAGCATATTGCGGGTATAGGATAGATATTATCTAAGATTTGGGATTTATGTGTTGATTACATTATATCTCTTCATTAGTCATTCTAATGGAAATGAATTGATGACAACATGAAAATTAGATGAGGTCCATTCCTCATGGTTGTGTGTTGTGCATTTCTTCCCATTTACTTCATTTGTTCATAACTAGAATTTGTTTTGGCTACTGATTTGACAAATATTGGTGTTCAATCATTATACACCCATTTCTTGGTGCAACAGATTGATATCAAAGATTAGGGTTTGGTTTGATGATGAGGTTGAGATATGATAGTGATGATAGTGTATTGGGATTGGATTTTGGATCCCTAGTAATGGTTCTAGTGTGTGATAGGGGAATGAATCGATAGTGAATCCTTCCCAATTGATTCGGATGGATAGAAATCAAATTTCTAGTAGATATTGAGTTTATTTTACTCAGATCCTTCGTCTCTAGAATGGTTGGTAATGGTAATCAAGGGCGCCAATGGTGGAAGAGATGATGTGGAGAAGAATCTGTAAGTTTTGTGAAATCTCATGTTACAGGGTGTGTATTTTGTCATTATAATCTATGTGGAACCCTCTGAGTGGTCATATGGTCCTTACCACATTCCATATATCCCCTAGTTGTTGGCTCAGGATGTACATAGTTTAGATGCCTAGGAGACCAAGATTCATTCCACGCTTTGTGGGCCATTCCACACATCATGTATACCCTGGTGGATTCCTAGGAAACTGTGCGATCCCATATTCAATGTGGTAGGACACACTCCATTTTCATGGGTATGGTCATGGGTCATGTTACACAGGTATAACCTAGTGCCTAAGGGACACATTATGTACTCATATTACATGTTATGTACCTCCTAAAATAAGTCTTGGATCCCTTTTCTTCTTCATCTTATATAAGTTTCATTAAGGTAAATTCCCTTGATCCTTTACCTAAGGGTTTATTATAAAATTTCATCCTATGAATAGGATGGTGATCCCATCTAAGGAACTTCAAGCTTTGGCAGAGTTATTGGATTCCCTCCATGAGGCCCAAATTAAGATATTGTATCATCATTATTAACCTAGGTGGGGTTATTTTTATCATGTATCCTACACTATATAGGTATCCATCCCCTACATGACAGGTTAATCTAGATTAGGTCATTAGTATACCCCCATGGATCTGGGAGTAATCCCCATCTGTGTATCAATATCTTCATACATCCAATGTATACTTCTTGTGGAAGTACACAAAGAGAAATACATCTCATATGGACTTCATAAGTTCTATTATACTCTTAGATTTTGTTCTCTTTGATGAGTGTTATGTGGAACCTTGGAACAGGAGTCTTAGGTTGGCATTATAGTCATTATCTTACTTGAGATTGTGTGTCTATTATGAGTATATATAGATGTTCTTATTATGTATATCCTATTTAAATATCCCTATGATGAACTTTATATTATTCTTTATTATATAATCTTATTTTTTTAGAGTTTCCTACTAGGTATTTTTATACTCACCTCTGCATGGGCTTTTCTCGTACATGTCATGTCTTATGCAGACAAATGACCTTTTGACGGAGTCCTAGAGGGACCAGGACCAAGTGGAGATTAGTGATTCATATAGACATAGGTGTTTTCTTAGGGTTTCATTAATAGTATTCCTCTTATATTATTCATGTTAGACTTTTTTTAGTTTCTTTTGGTGTCTGGACCTTGTTTTCCAGTACTTTGTTGTCATACTCTGATGGTGGGATTTGAGATTTATTCTTGAATGGTTATTGGTTTATTTATATTTCATCATTTTATAGGCTTAAATATGTTTTTATGTGTATAGGTTCATTGTGATAAGACCTCCCATGTTTGTGATATGCCTACTCAGTTCTGGTCACCTGACCCAGTACTTTGTTGTCATACTCTGAATTCGATCGTGGCACGTTGTTTTGGTGTTTTATGACACCAAAAACGCATTTCCGGTCACCGCGGTCAAACGGAACCTCCGATTGATGTGCCTTCTGTCCTACCATTTCACAATTCACACTACGGTTGTTGTCGTATGATTTTGTGGCATTCTGAGGTCGTTCTGGTGGTTTTGACCACCCAGCGCGCCCTTTAAGAGCACGCTGAACTGCTGAAAACGACACATTCGGTCGTACCACAGACACCACACGTCCAATTGACATTTCGTCTCCTCCTTAATCTCATGAATAACATTCCTATCATTCTCATGCGGTTTTAGGTCATTCAGAGTACGTTTGCACTGAATTCGACCGTGACACGCCGTTTTGGTGTTTTATGACTCCAGAAACGTGTTTCTAGTCACCACGGTCACAAATCACCTCTGATTGATGTGACGTCTGTCTGAACATTTCACAATTCACACCTCTGTTGTTGTCGTATGATTTTGTGGCATTCAGAGGTCATTCGGGTGGTTTTGACCACCCAGCGTGCCCTTTAAGATCACGCCGAACTGCTGAAAACGACACATTAGGTCGTACCATGCGCACTGTAAGTCCGATGGAAATGTCGTCTTCTCATGAATCTCACTAATAATATTCCTATCGTTCTCCTGTGGTTTCAGGTCATTCGGAGCATTTTTGCTCTGAATTCGACTGTGGCACGCCGTTTTGGTGTTTTGTGACTCCGGAAACACGTTTCTGGTCACCGCGGTCAAACGGCACCTCTGATTGATGTTCCGTCTATCTGACCATTTTATAATTCACACCTCGGTTGTTGTTGTATGATTTCGTGGCATTCTGAGGTCGTTCGGGTGGTTTTGACCACCCAGCGTGCCCTTTAAGAGCGCGTCGAAGTGCTGAAAACGACACATTTGGTCGTACCACGCGCACCACACGTCTGCTGGACATGTCGTCTCCTCTTGAATCTCAAAAATAATATTCATATCGTTCTCGTGTGGTTTCGGGTCATTTGAAGCACGTTTGCTCTGAATTCGACCGTGACACACCGTTTTGGTGTTTTATGACTCTAGAAACGCGTTTCCAGTCACTGCGGTCAAATAGCACCTCCGATTGATGTTTCGTCTATCCGAACATTTCAAAATTCACACTGCGGTTGTTTTAGTATGATTTTGTATCATTTAGAGGGCTTTTGGGTGGTTTTGACCACCCAGCGCACCCTTTAAGAGCGCGTCGAACTTCTGAAAACGACACATTCAGTCGTACCGTGCGCACCACACGTCTGATGGATGTGTCGTCTCCTCCTGCATCTCAAGAATGATATTTCTATCATTATCATACGATTTCAGGTCATTCGGGGCACGTTTTCTCGGAATTCGACCGTGACACCCCGTTTTGGTGTTTATGACTCCGGAAACAAGTTTCTGGTCACCGCGGTCAAAAGGACCTCCAATTGACGTGCCATCTATCCGACCATTTTAAAATTCACACCACGGTTGTTGTCGTATGATTTTATTGCATTCTGAGGTCGTTCGGGTGGTTTTGACCACCCAGCGTTCCCTTTAAGAGCGCACTGAACTGCTGAAAATGACACATTTGGTCGTACCACATGCAATGCATGTCTGATGGATGTTTCGTCTCCTCCTGCATCTCATGAATAATATTCCTATTGTTATCGTGCGGTTTCAGGTCATTCGGAGCACGTTTTCTTTGAATTTGATCGTGACACGCCGTTTTGGTGTTTTATGACTCTGGAAATGTGTTTCAAGTCACCGCGGTCAAACGGCACCTCCGATTGACGTTCTGTCTGTCCAACCATTTCAAAATTCACACCGTGGTTGTTTTCCTATGATTTCGTGGCATTCCAAGGTCGTTTGGGTGGTTTGGACCACCCAGCGTGCCCTTTAAGAGCGCGCCGAACTGATGTGGATCCCAATAGGAATGCATCTTCATACATATAGAAACTAAGGACTCGAGTGGGTTCCCTAATGATAGAATGATCCGGAGTTAGTGTGTATGTTTTTGTAATGATGCTTGTGAGTGTTACATTATAATCTAAATCGATGTGGAATCCTGGTTTGGGATAAGATGTTGAGGTCATCTGTGGATGATTCTACAACCATTGTTTTATTTTTATTTCTGTTTATGCATGATGCTTGAGATTAACCAGGATTTTAGGGGTGGGGCGGGATTTTTGGGGTGGGGGGCTCTCCGGGGGTGCGGGGGGCTGTATGGGGTGGGTGGGGTTGTCCGGGAGGGTGCGGGGGGCTGTACGGGGGTGCGGGGGGGCTGTCCGAGGGGGGATTTCTGAGGGTGGGGGGTGTCGTCCAGGGTGGGGGCTATTCGGGGGGTGCGGGGGGGTTGTCCGGGGGTGTGGGTGCTATCCAGGGTGGGTGGGGCTGTCCGGGGGGGTTTTCCGGTTTGCGGGGGGGCTGTCTGGGGTGGGGGGTTGTACGGGTGTGTGGGGGGTTGTCCGGGGGTGCGGGGTGGGCTGTACGGGGGTGTGGGGGGGGGGGGGCTGTATGGGGGTGGGGGTGTTGTCCGGGGTGGGTGGGGCTTTCCGAGGGGTACGGGGGGTGTATGGGGGTGCAGGGGGCTGTACGGGGGTACGGGGGGCTGTACGAGGGTGCGAGGGGGTTGTCCGGGGTGGGGGTTGTCCAGGGGTAGCGGTGATGTCTGGTGTGGGTGGGGCAGTCCGGGGGTACGGGGGGGCTGTACGGGGGTGAGGGGGGCTATACGGGGGTGCGGGGGGGGGGGGGGGGTGTACGGTAGTGCGGGGGGGGCTGTACGGGGGTGTGGGGGGCTGTATGGGGGTGCGAGGGGGCTGTCCGGGGTGGGGGGTTGTCCGGGGGTGGGGGTGCTGTCCGGGGTGGGTGGGGATGTCCGGGGGGTGCAGGGGGGGCTGTACGTGGGTGCGGGGGGGTTGTATGGGGGTGTGGGGGGCTGTATGGGGTGGGGGGCTGTCCGGGGGTGGGGGGTGCTGTCCGGGTGGGTGGGGCTGTCCGGGGTGGTGCGTGGGGGGGGGGGGTTGTACGGGGGTGTGGGGGCTGTACGGGGGTGTGGGGGGGTTATACGGGGGTGCCGGGGGGGCTGTATGGGGGTGCGGGGGGCTGTCTGGGGTGGGGGCTATCCGTGGGTGGGGGTGCTATCCAGGGTGGGTGGGGCTATCTGTGGGGTGTGGGGGGCTGTACGGGGGTGTGGGGGGGCTATCTGGGGGTGGTTACAGAACATGGTTTTATCAAAACTATTACATAACATGCAATTTAAAACATTAAATAATTAAATCAAAAAAATATCCAAATCATTAATCAGTTTCATGGTTACTTCTCAATTTCTGCACACAAACATTACGTCAGACCAAAACACACATGATATCCCCAAATCACAAAAAAATCTCACTACAAACCCAACTTATACATTAATAACAACCCCACCAGTAAAAACAAAAACACACCTCGTGAATATGATGCGTCATGCGTGGTCATCACTGCTACCTCCATCTAGTGGGCTAGGGGCCTACAACAAATAAACATTATGAATATTTTCATAACAAAAATAATTTAAATTAAAAAAATAAATACAGTATAAACATGCGTCGTATGATCCCATGCACCATCACCTGGACGCACATATTCCCACAGTTCTCTAACCTCAGCGGTCAATTACGCATTTGCCTCCTCAGAAGCCCGCAGCCGTGCCTCGAAATCTGACAACTGTTGTGTCATCTGAGAAATAGCAGGACCGACAACCGCAGCATGTGACACTACAGAATGAGGAATCCCTATTCCATAGGTCAAACTATATCCATGCCCTTCCCGACCAATAATGTGATGAATGTTCTCATCCCTTCACATGGGAAGTTGTCGCCGGTCCTCTGGCAGATGTTCTAACTCAGCTTCAAATTGATCCTATGAAATATTTAAATATATATACATATATATGTTAATATACAGATTTTTGTAAGTATCGGTAAGTACAAGCACTTACTATCAATGCTACATCCTCTAGATCATTGTGATCACGAGTCCTCATCCACACCGACATTTTAACAGTCGGTGCACCTTGCTCCTGCAACTATAAATGAATAGAATATAAACACGAAACCATATTAATTAATAAATTAAAAAATGAATAATAAATACCTCATGTCGGATCTGAGACACGTGACGAGTCCCGAGCCTGTGAGGTGGTCCCTGCAATGCTCGATTCTCAGAATGGCATGCTGACACCTCCTACATTCAATTCATTCAAATTTCAAACAAATCACACATTCTTGAAAATATATATACACCAAAATAAATATACAAACCGAAACACCCTCAGTAGACCAATATGCAACCAAGTCATGCCACTGAGCTGGGAGGACACCTCTCATGACTTTTTCCAGAATGTCTAGGGCACCCACATTTGGTACCCAGTGGTCCCTCATCACTTTTCCTTTATATTCTTTCCACATCTTACGGCATTTTCTCATACACACGGGCCGAAACTCTTCGGGGCATACTTTCAAATTTTTCTATAAAAAAATCACACATATTTGTATTGTTTATACATAGAGAATAAAGTAAAATGGTCTTCTTTCCTGAACCTCCCTCCAAAGATGATCTAATGTGTCCTGATGGATAGAAGACCAGTCATGTGTGGTCAATGGAAATCAATGTGGGTCACGTATGATATGACCCAGTTGATGAATAAATGCAAGGGAATTTGGTCCCACAGGATGAAATACCTCATCAAATGAAACATCAATCGTCATGTCGGAATTCCATGATAAAATGCCACGATTGGGGCCTCTCTTGCGAGAGTAAGAAGCAATCGAGTCTGATACTGTTGAAATTTTATATATAATTTGACAGATGTTATAAATATATATATATATATATATATCAATTAAATAAAAAATAGAGACAATGACATTCAAACATACCTCAACCATGAGTCATAGATGCCTCATATGGATGATGTGGATCTACTTCCTCTTCCCCTGACATGCCTGCAGTCATAGAAAACATTAGTAAGGGGACCATCCAAAGTGTCTAAAAGATAAATTGGATTGTTCTTAAAAAAATCAAACTTGTACAATTGTTAATCAAACAAAAAATGGATTGAATAATTAGTTGTGAATGAATTTTAAAAAATCAAAAAGTTAACAAAACAGATATACAAATTATGTACAAAACCACTCAATGCATAGCCAAATTTCAGATAAAATTAATAAAAATTCAAGCAGCACATAAACCAGATGAATAATACATCAAAGGGAAGATACACCGACAATAACATCAATAAACCAAGAGTAAAATCACCCTAAATATTTATAATTGAATAAACATCCAAAAGTGAGGATTAAAACTTACAAGGATTTATAAAATGGTTAGATAATTTATGATATCCTAGGACATTCAATACTGAATAGCGGGAAAACAATTATACCTTTCATTAAGCATGAAAATCAACCGTTTCTCCTTCAACAGCCGCTCTGACCCAATAAATATATTCTTCACATTGAACTACAGTATGTTGATCAAGCTGTTAGTAAACAAACGGAACATTCTTGGGTTCATCTTATTCAAATAAAAACACTCCTCGTCGAGACATTTTGACAACAACTTGCCAAATTGGATCTGAAGGCAAAGTAACAAAGAATACTTGTTCCTCTTGTGATGTAAAAATGAAAAGTTCATTCTCAACTCATTCAATATTTCTGTATAACATATAGTTAAAATTCACCAATGAAAACTGATATTGATCGACTTTACATCCACGCACTGGATCAACCCAATTACACTTTGACAATATGTACTTCAAACTGTGTGTGTATACAACTTCAATGATGTCTATTAATTGACCATAGTAATAACCAGAATTGACAAATGGATAACTGATGCAACTGTTTTGTGTTGCTCGTTTGTCGTCAACATCTTTAGTGCTAAATCAAAAACCATTAGCATCAATAGCTTTATAACGACGAGCCGTTATAGATGGACCCTCAGCCAGTTGGATAAATTCTTCAGTTAGCATGGGGTCCCCTAACTCCCTCAGCTTACAAACCTACATAATTTATAAAATTCAATACTGATATATGTAGAAAGAAATTAGTATAATACTTCACTTATAATGAAAATCAATTTATACATACATAATCCTTGAACCAATCATGAAATGACGTATAATGAGATTGTTGAATTTGCAACTCAGTTGCATGATACATCTCTTCTTTTATATCATTAATGTGTTTCCTACAAATGATAACGCAATGTTTAAATGATCAACTTATGAAAACAAAACATGTAAAAGTTATAAAAGCACATTGATAAGATAATTACTGCATTAATGGTGCAACTGATGGAGTATTGAACAAGATATATCGATGTGATTGTATCCACTCAATGTTGTTAATATCAAATGTGGTTCCTTCTCCAACTGGACCATTATGAATCTAAGAGGGCTTACCTAATTTTGTTTCAACATCCGCAAGATATTCTGCAGAAAAATTAGTACACTCATCCATCAAATAACCATTGGCTATTGATGCCTCCGGACGAGCTCTGTTGCATACAAATATTTTCAATGTACTCAAATACCATTCAATAGGATACATCCACCTGAATTGCACTGGACCAGCAGCCATTACTTCATCAGTTAGGTGCACTGTCAAGTGGACCATAACATCAAAAAATGAGGGGGGGAGTTTCTCAAAGTGACAAAGCGTAAGTACAATTCGGTCCTGCAAACATTTTAAATCACTCATTTTTTGATTTCTTAAACAAAGCTATCTAAAAAATTACTCATCTCAATCAATGACTGAACAACATTGGGGGATAAACAATCACAAATTGCGATTGGAATCAACTGCTGAAGTAGTATGTGATTGTCATGACTTTTCAACCCTTGAAATGTCTTTCTCGTCAGATTCATACAATTTAAAATATTATAATAGTAACCATCAGGCACCTTGACCATCTTTAAAATGGAAATAAATGTCTCTTTCTCCTTTTTAGTCATTTTATACTGTGCAGTAGGCATATATTCTTTGTTTTTCTCAGCTAACTGTAAATGCAACTGTTTCCTTAAACCCATTTCTTCCAAATCTCGGCGTGCATTAACATGGTCCTTTGATTTTCCACTGACACCTAAAATGGTCACAATATGTTATCACAAACATTTTTTTTCAATGTGAATGACATCCAAATTATGCCTCAGCATGTTAGTTTTCCAATACGGTAGACTATAAAAAATACTTTTCTTTTTCCAATTGTGACTGCACTGCCTACCCGCAGCACGAATATTGCATACTGGAGGAGCCACCAAATCCTGAATTTCATATACCGTACGGATGTTTTCTTCCTCAATCTGCGATAACATTTCGACTCCTGTCATGATCTATGGTGCTGGGGTGAACTCTCTAGAACCATCAAATGACACACTGTCCTTTCTGAACCTGTGCTGAGGGGGGAGAAAACGTATGTGACCCATGTATGCCCATTTTTTGGAATGTTCAATCCATACAAA
Source organism: Viscum album (assembly GCA_963277665.1). Lineage (NCBI taxonomy): Eukaryota > Viridiplantae > Streptophyta > Magnoliopsida > Santalales > Viscaceae > Viscum > Viscum album. The sequence goes on from OY728148.1 coordinate 50,314,472, forward strand.
TTTTTTACTTTTATTGAAACAAGGGAAAGAAAATTCCCCTTTTGTGCTCCAACCTGATAAATTTGCATAAGCTAGGAAGTCATTGATTGTCCACAATAAAGCAGCCTGCAGTTTGAACATTTCATTCGTTTCATAGTCATAAGTCATCACACCATCACCCCAAAATTCATTCAACTCATCAATCAATGGCTGAAGGTAAACATCAATCTTATCCCCCGAGCTTTTAGGTCCATAAATAAGAGTGGAAAGTAATATAAATTGTTTCTTCATACAAAGCCACGGAGGAAGATTATATGGAACCAACACCATGGGCTATGTGCTATGAGTTTCACCAACCATAGACTTGAATGGATTGAAACCATCTACTACCAATCCCAATCAGACATTATGAACATCTTTAGAAAAGTCGGGATTTCTCTTATCAAAATCCTTCCATGCATGAGAGTTTGCCGGGTGGGTTAACATATCACTTTCATGAACTCTTTCTACATGCCATCTCATTAAATTAGAAACTTTATATGACATAAAAAATCTTTTCAACCTCAGTTTAAGGGGAAAGTTACGCATTTTCTTTTCGAAAATCGGTTTCCCCTGTATCGTAATCTGACTTTGATGAGTCTTATTTTCCCTATTCTCTTTCCACCAAGAAGCACCACAAACCGTACAAATATTCAAATGGGTGGTTTCCATTATAAAAAACATACAGTTGTTTGCACATGCATCTATGGTCTCATATGTAAAACCTAAGTTCTCTGTCAACTTAAGAGCATGGTAATACGACTCAAGAATCTTAGCGTCGACAGGAAGAACCTTTTTAAATAACACCAAAAGCATGTAGAATGATGTGTCTAGCCAATTATTCAAAGTCTTCAAATGAAACAACTCCACGATAAATGATAGTTTATTGTAAGAAGTGAATCCAGGATATAATTCTATTTTCGCATCATCAAATGCTTCATAAAACCTCCTTGAATCTTGATCTGCACCAGAGCGAAGATTTATCTCACTGGTCTCAAGATTCTAGATGTCAATGCCTTTAGGATCAAACCCACGTACCATTTCAATAAGCATTTCATGCATTGGATCATTCATCCTTGCATCAACATCCATCTGAGCTGCATTCGTATTTTGACAATGAACATATTCTTCTCCATGATGAGTCCAACTCTTATAGTTTTTCAGAAATCCATTAAAGAATAGGTGCTCCCTCACAGTATCTCATGTGAATTGATATTTTTTAGCACATTTTCTACATGGACAACTAATATAGTCACTTTCAAATCCTTTGGTGAAGTCAATAAACGACATAATTCCATTGAAATATTCTCTAGACGTTCGATTTGGAAGATCAATACAACTCTTATCCATAATAATATTTGTATAAAAAATATTTACACAATACTTATTGCATTTGTATTTTTCAAATCAACTATATTTAAAATAAATAATAATCACTTTTTTGTGAACCATTGATAAAATAATAATGTAAGTGAAAGCCCATGTCATACCTGATTATGCTACAAACCTGGAAGGGAGGGGAGTTGAAGGAGGTGCTACGAGGGAAAGGAGAGGCAACGAAGGGGATCTGGAACCAAAGGTGGTGTGGTGAGGGGAGGGGACGGGCGGCAGCGGTGGCGGGGAGTCGGAGTAGAGGAGGCGGTGAGGGGACAGGGGACGGGCATCGAGGGGAGGGGCTATCCGAGGTGGGGGGGTTGTCCGGGGTGCGGGGAGGGGTGTCCGGGGTGCAGGGGGGTTGTCCGAGGTGTATCGGGGTTGTCCGAGGTGTGGGGAGGGGTGTCCAGGGTGCGGGGGGGGCTGTCTGGGGTGCGGGGGGGAGGGGGGCTGTCCGGGGTGCGGGGAGGGGTGTCTGGGGTGCGGGGGGGGGGGGGGAGTTTGGGGTGCGGGGGTGCTGTCCGGGGTGGGGGGGGGGCTATCCGGGGTGCGGGGGGGTGCGGGGGGGTGCGGGGGGGTGCGGGGTGCGGGGTGCGGGGTGAGGGGTGCGGGGTGCGTGGGGGGGGGGGGGTTGTCCGGGGTGCAAGGGTCATCCGGGGTGGGGGGAGGGCCGAGGCGGCGAAGGGCCGAGGGCGGAGGCCGGAGGCTGGAGGGCGGAGGCCAGAGGGCGGAGGGACGCTGGAGGGGAGCAGAGGATGGTTGGAGGGTGGAGGGAGGCTGGAGCGGGAGGGCAGAGGGCGGAGGGCGTGCGGAGGGTGGAGGCCGACAATGGTGGAGGGCGGAGGGTGGTGACGGCAGCGAACGGTGGAGGGCAACGGGGCGTGCGGTGAGGCAGGGCGCACGTGGACGGTGAAGGAGGGCGGCGATGGGGGGGTGGGGGGGCGCTGAAGCCCTAAAATGTTTTTTACCAAGGGTAGAGACCGCCGATGGCGGTCGCTATTGGGTACCTACAGCGACCACCAGAGGCGGGTCCCTCGTGTCAAGGGGATTCAAAGCCCAATATTCTAGTAGTGTGTTCAATGTATTAGTCATGATAAAAAGTTTCAACATGTGAAAATTAAACAATTCATATCTCACTAGGCATCATATCATGAAAATTCCTAATATCCTCACTTCGAAGCCTTAGTCCGGGTGGAATGCAACTATTAGAGGAATAGAACTCTATCCCCTCCCTTAACCCATGCATTTAGAGGAGGATCTAGAACCTCGGTCCAACTCAACCCATGGGCATAGAACTTCAAGTCAATACCCCACTCTACCAAGCCATGTGAGCATGATTATTTATCATTCACCACAATTAACCATATCACCACAACATATCCAATACCATTTACAAAATCACAACAATATCAATAAAATGGGAATTTGACATTTATCCTCAATCCATTAACACATTCATCATTTACATTACTTTCCCCTTTTATCCCCATTCCCATTTCACATGCCTATCTCACTAAGCATTTTTCAAGTATAGAGCTAGTCCCCTAGAATTTTCCCATTAATCCCTTTAACCCCTTTTCATTCCCACCAAACAATCTCTTAGGTAATTACCCAACCTAAGTGTATTACTAAACACCAATCCTGCATTTTTCAAGCATATTAACATATTCATCATGGGCTCTATGTTCTCTCACAACGACCTTACACTTACTTATCCAAACTCAAAGTCTGGGAAATATTGGCACACCCCTCAGGTGGCCCTAATTTGGTTGAGCCATCCTCTTTGCATCCCATGGGGATCAATAGGGGTTAAATTAAAAATTTAGACACCCACTTCATCACATCATGTCAAGGCACTAAGAAATCTTCAAAAGAGGGAAAGAATAAAAACCCTACATGTACCAATCTTCACAAAAACCAAGGGATATAACTTGTAGACCACCTACCTTGAATTTGTTGGTGGGTGCACCCTTAATCAAGGCCTTGATCCCGATTCAACACACCCTTGAAGCCTCAACCTAAATCTCACCGAAAAAAATAGTGGTTTGTGTGCTTCAGATGGAGAGAAGAAAAAGATACCATCCCTAAACATGGAAAAGAAGCATGGAGGGGATTAGCCTTACCCAGATCTTCAATCTGCAATTGACGGCACTCTAAACTCCCTATAATAAAAGGATAATCACCTCTTGGAATACATTGTGAGCTTGGCTCATCACTAGGGTTCAAGGTAGGACGAATGAAGAAAATCATGAGTTGGGTATAAAACCCCGTAATGAAATTTTTGAATTTTTTAAAATTTTCTGGGCTGCACGGTTTAACTACATGATTTTCCAAACCATGCGCAAATCGTGTGAATGTTTCTATCCCAAAATAGCCCCTCACCTTGTTTACCTTCACGGTTTGCCAAACTGTGTGCAAACCGTGCAGATGATTTTATCCCAAAATAACCCCCTCGCCTGGTTTACCTGAATGGTTTTCGAAACTGTGCGCAAACCGTGCGGAGTCTACTGTCTGAAAAAAAAACCCATTTCTCATGGTTTCCTAGGAATTCCGTACAGTTTACACTAATCATTCCCAAACCATGCAGCATGCCTAGAACCCCCTTTTTCTTCCCCTTTCATGTCTCGAACCCCCAATACACCCTCGAACCTTCTTAAGGACTTGGGAAAACGTTTAATTAACCACATAAGGGGACTAAAACTGAAAAGTGAGCAAAACATACCTTAAAAAGAAATCTGGGATCTTACAACCTCCCCACCTTATAATGGCTCGTCCTCGAGCCTCTCTTTCCTAGCATCATCGGGTTTCGAATCAAATAGGTTGATCCTCTGGGCTCACATATCAGACTCCCACTCCCAAGTTTCCTCCTAAACATTTCCATGCTACCACAGAACATGAACCAAGGGCACAACCTTACCCCACAAAACTTTATCACTATGATCCACAATACAAACTAGGTGATCCTCAAAGGATGCATCAGCTTCAAGATTCACATCCTTGGAATTTATCACATGATATGGATCAGGATGTTACTATGGGATTTGTGAAACATGGAAAACATAATGCATCCCACTATACCGATGTGGAAGAGCCAATCGGTAATCCAGGGTTCTGACCCTCTCCACAATCTCAAATGGCCCCACATATCTAGGTTCCAACTTTCCCTACTTTCGAATTCAAAGGGTACCCATCCTTAGAGACACCCAAATAAACGCACTATCACCCACTATAAACTCAAGAGGTCTACAATGTCGATCTACATAAGACTTTTGCCTACTCTGAGCTATTTTCATAGGATTTTGAATCAAACAAACATTCTTTGATGTCTCCTGCACAAGAATCGGTCCTAAAAGCTCAGAATCTCCAGCCTCTAACCAACCAATGGAGATCTACATGGTCTCCCATAAAGTGGCTCAAAAGGTTCCATCTAAAATGTAGCCTAAAAACTGTTGTTGTAAGAAAACTCAACAAGTGACAATTTTTTCTCCCATGAACCACCGAAATCCAGAATACATGTTCTTAACATGTCTTCTAATACCTGAATTGTATTCTCTAACTGCCTGTCAGTCTGTGGGTGGTAATTTTTACTCAGAAACACCTATTTACCAATTGCCTTCTGTAGTCCCTTCCAGAAGCGTGAGGAGAAATGAAGATCATGATCTGAAACTATGGTTCTTAGCACACCATGCAACCATACTATTTCTCAAACATACACCTCCCCCAACTGGTCGACTATGTAGGTCTCTTGAATCGGCAAGAAATGTTCCACTTTAGTCATCCTATCTACCACTACCTAAATTGCATCCTTATTATAAGGAATCCTCGGAATACCCACCACAAAGTCCATCGTGATGTCACTCCACTTCCACTCTAGAATAGGCAATGACGGCAACAACCCACCTGGACGCTGATTTTTAGCCTTCACCTGCTGACAGGTAAGGAATCATGCCACAAAACTCACAACTTCTCTCTTCATTCCCAGCCACCAAAACTTCCTATGAAGATCACGATACATCTCAGTCAAGCCCAGATGCACTGCCCACTTTGATGTGTGTAACTCGCTCATCAACTCCATGAACATAAGCAACTCCATCATCACTGAAATTTCAACTAGAAGGTGACTCCCTAACTTTAAGACTTTCCTTCATAAAAAACACTCTGTATCTACCATATGACTATACTTAACTCAACTCAAAAAATTGGACTCAACTACTATAGATTCAAGGGTTATCTGCCTCTACCCCTCCAGTACCTCCAAATGAATCTCCGCAAACAAGGCCATCATCACCCACTCTGAATTGGATTCCTGAACTACTTGATTTTGATTATTTCCACTCGGAGCATTGGAAAAACTATTTCCTTTCCCAGGTGTGTACACTAACTCAAAATCAAAATACTTCAGGTACTCAACCCACCATTGCTGTCAGAGATTCAAATCCCACTAAGAGAATATATATTTGAGACTTTTATGGTTAGTAGAAACTATAAATGGTTCTCCCAAAAAATAATTCCTCCAACACTTTAAGGCATTAACCATGGTAGCTAGCTCTAGGTCATGAGTAGGATAATTCCTTTCTTGTGGCCTTAACTATCTTAACCCATAAGCTACAACCCGATCATCATGCATCAACACTACCCCAAGTCCAACACCAGACGCATCACAGAACAATGTATACCTCTTACCTGGTTCTGGTAAGATCAAAATCAGTGCAGTATTCAACTGCTTCTTCATCTCCTAAAAATAATTCTCATAAGCCTCTGACCAATCAAACTTAACCCCCATATTGTTTTGACCTGTGATCAGTGCTGCTAAATGAGAGAAATATTTAATAAGACTTTTATAATAACCATCCAAACCAAGAAAACTTTGAATATCAGATAATTTATTGGGCTGCTCCCAAGACACCCTATCCTGCACCTTTTCTAGATCCACTGACACACCTAATTCAGAGATGATGTGTCCCAGAAAGTGAACTTCATCAATCCAAAACTGACATTTTGATAGCTTGGTGTAAAGCCTATGCTCTCTTAGTGTAATCAAGATGGTGTTAAGATGTTTAGCATGATCTTCATGAGTTTTAGAGTACACCAATATGTCATCAACGAAAACAAATACAAACTGATCTAGATACGGGTGGAATATCTGATTCATCATGGCCATGAACACCACTGGGTCATTGGTCAGACCAAAAGGCATCACCAAAAATTCATACAACCCATACCTGATTCGGAAATTTTTTTAGGGTATGTCAGAAGATCTCACCCTCAACTGATGGTATCCCGATCTCAAATCAATCTTAGAAAACACCGAGGCACCTTTGAGTTGATCAAATAGGTAATCAATTCTAGGAAGAGGGCATTGGTTCTTAACTGTCATCTGGTTTAGCTCCCTATAATCGACACATAGCCTCAATGATCTGCCATCCTTCATAGAAAAAAACATAGTAGATCCCTAAGGTGACATAATAGGACGTACAAACCCCTTACACTCTAATTCATCTAACTGAACCTTCAGTTTTTGGAGCTCTGTTGGTTCCATTCTGTAAGGTGGAATGGAAACTAGCTCTGTTCCAGGAAAAAATTCAATCATAAACTCATCATCTCTCTTGGGTGGTAACCCTGAGAAGTCCTTAGGAAACACATCATGAAATTGGTCTACAACAAAAGGGGATACTGGTTGCACTTTCTCCCCATCATCCATTATAATTCATGCCACTTGGGCTATGAGTTCTCCCAACTGTTGGTGTAGCGGCCCTGCGTGGCCCACTTGAGTATCCCACTCACCATGAAGGACATAAGTGTTCCCATCGAGATATGTGAACATTACCAGATGTCAGTAATAGTCGATATGAGCTTGATATAATACCAACCAATCCATTCCCAAGATTAGGTCAAAACCTGACATCTCTATGACAAATAGATCCCATAGAAAACGATACCCACCAACCTCCAGATCACAATCCTTACACTTCCTGATGTCCCCCACTCATACCCCTAGTAGAGTATCAAGCAACATTTACCCACATGCAGTCTCTATGGTTAATCCCAACACGACTATGAACAAAGCAGATATAAAGGAATGTGTAGCACCTGTATCAAATAAAGCACTAGAAAACATGGAAGCTATAAGAATCGTACCTCAAATAGTAGATGGTCCTACCTCACCACCCTTAGTTGTATCCTAAACTACATGGACATGACCTACCCCCTTCCCCTAGGATCCAGCCTGAGTTCCCTACACTGTACTGCTCTATTGGTAAGGGTGGTCTCGCCCTGGAGTTCCACATCCACCACCCCTACCAATACGGCTCATGGAGATCCAACCGCCTGCTTGATACGGGGTAACCAACCCCCTACCTACACATGGATTCTGCCTCTGACCCCCATCATTCATTGATTGTCATTGGTTCTAGTAGAACCTCTGCACGTGGCCTAACCTGCCACACGCTCGGCACTCAACCGGTGGGCAAGGACACTGGTCATTCTTGTGCCCCGACCTTCCACACTGATAACAGAAGACCTAGTTGCCACCCAGAGAAGATTTCCCCCTCTTCTAACTGCTCTGTACACTTCCCCCTTACTAAAATGTTTCAAAGTGGTGCTTCATACTATCATAAGTCGCACCACTTTATCGCCCAGTTGGTTCCACAAGTTCAATACCTGAATCTTCCTTTAGGTTCCCCTTTGATATAAGGGCTTGATCCACCACTTCAGAAAACCTTTTCAGAAGAAATTTATTCACATAAGATCTGATCTCATGTCTTATCCCATCCTGGAAGTGTTTTTCCACAGCTGTCTCATCTCCAGTCAACGTCAAAACGAAGCATCTCAAATCAGTGAAATGGCTAGCATAGTCTATTACTGACATTGTCCCCTGAGTCAACCTCATAAAATCTACATCCTTCTCCTGCATAAAGGTTTTTGGGTATAAGTGCTCAAAGAAATTCTCCTGAAAATCTTTCCACATCATTCTTTCAACCTGCTCTGTCTGAACCATAATATCCCACCAAAACTTTTCTTGACCTCTTAGCATATAGGCCACCAACTTGACTCACTTATTAAGAGGATTATCTAGATGGTTCATAATAGTTTTGATAGAATATATCTAGAACTCTTCTTCCCCTGGCCCACCCTCTCCAGTAAAGGTTGGGGGTGCTATAGTTGAAACTCCCTGGTCAGTTCGAACATACTCGGTGCAACCCGCCCTGGGTCTCATTCCATCATTTGCATAGAACGAGCATAGTTCTCATAGAACTGCTCTTCCCTGTCTCCTTGGATCACCACATTCTCTTTCTCTTCTACTGGAGGTGTGTTCTTGGAAATTTTCTCATGTCTCCCAACTGATGTACATCTTTGATGTGGAATTTCTCTACAATTCCAAACATAAGCTTTAGAATGAAATAATAAAAATTTTACAAAAGGAAAAAGATATAGGTAGGCTCATCACTCGCCACCAAAGTAGTTTTCAAAAACTACCCAGATGATGCCACTCACAACCAAATCACTACTTTGGCCATCTCTCCTAAGGACATGTCTAACATGGTATCTAATTCTCATAGTTACAAGCCTTATCTTCTACTCCCATTCAAAACCATTTCCCTATCCCAATTTATCCTTACAATAAATTATTCCACTTTTACTTCTTTATCAAGAACCATTTTCTAATTACTATTTAACATTTCCACTTTCCTTTTTACCCATTCATATCATTTTATTAGGAATAATTTCATTGCTTTTAAGAAAACATATGTATCCTAACCTTTATATCTCACACACTCATCCTGCATGTGTGTCTATCATGATTCATGCCACTTAACTACATAGGTTCCTAGAATGATGCATGAATGTACAACCTCGTACCCTTCTAGCCACGAGAGAAAATTCACAAACCCATAAAATCACACAACAAGTGAATCACCTGATGTTGAAATAACAACATATATAACAACACACAATAAGAAAAACATTCCCCTCCTAGGGTGACTTGGGTTTCCCCCTATACATGGGTTAGCTACTCCCAAGAACAAGCTCATTAACAAGGCCTGACACATTCCTAATCTACTTTATACCATCCCCAAATAGTATGAAAGAGAAAAGAGGCCCTCTGATACCACTCTATAACATCCTTAACCTAGGAGCCACTAATCCGGTGCCATGAGTTGGGTCACTACATGACCTCAAGCACACCTCCCTGTACTCCAGAGGTTTCCGACTAGTAGTGAGGGTCCAATAGGTCACGTGGGGAGACTATACCCTCAATACCAGAGCAATCCACACCAGATAACAATTTAATAACATAAATAAAAGAGAAAAATCCATAACATGCATAAAAAACCAGACCCCAATAATGGGAACAACAATATAGAATAGTAAATATGCCATGTCCTGCTATAGTGTAAAGTGATCAAACCCCAAAAGAAAGAAAATATAAGAATCCACAAAATGGTTTGGAATCCAAGTCTGGAACCTCACCCCAACATGTTACATGTCCAACTCAACTCCCTAACATGGGGCCCTTACCCTTGTCCTGACCTTCACGCATGAAATCTGCTCAGCTACCCAATGGTGGCCCAAGAAGGGTGTGAGTATAACTCAGTAGGCCACCACCAATGATGTCTATAAAATATCCAACAAGGTAGATAGTACATGAAAATGATAAATAAAGTCAAGTTAAGGTACAAATTTCAATAGGCTATCTTTATTTATGTTTCTTTAAGTTAACCTACCAAATAACCCATGTTTATTACCAAGAAATTTCATTTATCATGTCACCCTTTTCATGTGTTCTATGGATTAATCATGATCAGGGTTTTAAACATGTGGGAATTAAATGATTCTTATCTCACTAGGCATCATATCATGACAATTCCTAATATCCTCACCTAGAATCCTTATTCCGGGTGGAATGCAACCATTATAGGAATAGAACTCCATCCCCTTCCCAAACTTATGCATTTAGGGGAGGATCTAGAACCTCATTCCAACTCAACCCATGGGCGTAAAACCTCAAGTCAATACCCCACTCTACAAAGCCATGTTCACATTCTTATTTATCATTCACCACAATTAACCATATTGCCACAACATAGACAATACAATTTACAATATCACAAAAATATCAATAAAATGGGAATTTAATATTTAGCCTCAATCCATTAACACATTCATCATTTATATTACTTACCCCTTTTATCCCCATTCCCATTTCCCATGCCTATCTCACTAATCATTTTCAAGTATAGAGCTAGTCCCCTAGAATTTTGCCATTAATCCCTTTAACCCTTTTTCATGCCCACCAAATAATATCTTAGTCCATTACCCAACCTAAGTGTATTACTAAACAAAAATCACAAATCCTTCAAGTATATTAAGATATTCATCATGATCTCTATGTTCTCTCACAATGACCATACACTTACATATCTAAACTCTAATTCTGGGAAATATCGGCACACCCCTCAGGTGGACCTAATTTGGTTGATCCATCCTCCTTGCATCCCATGGGGATCAATATGGGTTAAATTAACCATTTAGACACCCAATACATCACATCATGTCAATTCACCAAGAACTCTTCAAAATAGGGAAAGAATAAAAACACAACATACACCAATCTTCACAAAAACCAAGGGATATAGCTTGTAGACCACCTACCTTAAATCCGTTGGCGGGTGCACCCTTAATCAATGACTTAGATCCCAATTCAATAAACCCTTGAAACCTCAACCTAAATCTCACCCAAAAAAAGAGGGGTTTGATTGCTTCGGATGGAGAGAAGAAAAAGATACCATCCCTAAACAAGGAAAAGAAGAATGGAGGGGATTAGCCTTACCTGAATCTTAAATCTGCAACTTACGACACTCCAAACGCCCTATAATAGAAGGAGAATCACCTCTTGGAAGTACATGGGAGCTTTGATTTCCACTAGGGTTCAAGGTAGGAGTAATGATGAAAATCATGAGTTGGGTATAAAACCACGTAATGGCATTTTTGTAATTTTTTAAAAGTTTCTGAGCTGCACGGTTTACCTACACGGTTTTCCAAACCATGTGCAAACCATACAGATGCTTCTATCACAAAATAGACCCCTCACATGGTTTACCCATAGGTTTTTTCAAACCATGCACAAACCATGTGGAGGCTACTATCCTAAAAAAACCCTTTCGCACGGTTTCTTGGGAATTTCGTACGGTTTTCACTAACTATGCGCAAACCATGCAGCATGCCCAGAACCCCTTTTTCTTCCCCTTTCATGTCCCAAACCCCTAGAACACCTCTGAACATTCTTAAGGACTTGGGAAAACATTTAATTAACCATAAAAGGGGACTAAAACTGAAAATTGAGAAAAACATACCTTATGGAGAAATCCGGGATCTTACAAGATGCATAAGACAAAAGGATTTCAATGGATTCTAATCTAGCTATATAGGAAAAGGTTTCATAATAATATATTCTTTCTTACTTATTATACCCTTTAGATATTTATCTAGCTTTATTTCTAGTTATGATCCCATTATCATCCAATTTATTTCTAAAGACCCACTTAGTTCATATTACTGAATAATTGGTTAGTCATTATACTAATTCCAAAAATTCATTTCTTCTAAATTGGTTTTGATTTTTTTCATTTCTAACATCCAACTCTCATATTATAGGGCTTACTCAATAGATTTAGGTTATAATTGACATAGAAAGGAATATAATTCAACTAGGCTTCCTACATTTCTTCTATTTCTAATTCCTGAGTATAGGTCTCCTATAACAGTTTCAAAAGGATGGTTCTTTAAGGTTCTAGACTATCTAGGTGAGACACTTTTAGGTTCTTCAGTTTCATGTTCTTCTAAACTAGACTAAATTTTATTTATTTCGTTTTCAAAATAATTTTTAGGGGGTTCAAGTCTCATGTTATCAAATAAGTCAGTAAAATCATCTATTTGATCTTTGCCTTTAATAAAAGGGTTAGTTTCATCAAACTTCACATGAACTGATTCTTCAAAAATCCTTGAATTTTTATTAAACAATGTGAAGGATTTAGAGAAAGAAAAATATCCCAAAAATATTCCTTCATCAGCTTTTGGATCAAACTTACCAAGGTTTTCCTTATTATTCAAGATATATACCTTGCATCCAAAAACATTAAAGTACTTTACTTTAGGTTTTCTATTATTCCAAAGTTCATAGGCAGTCCTTTAGAAAATAAGCCTTATTAAAACTCTATTCATGATATATCAGGCTATGCTTACAGTTTCTTCCCAAAAATAGGTAGGAAGAATGTATTCATTTAGCATAGTTCTTTCCATTTCTTGAATTGTTCTATTTCTTATTTCAACAATTCCATTTTTTAGGTGTTATTGGTGCAGAGAATGTGTGTTTAATACCTAGATTTGAGCAAAAAGAATTAAATTCTTGATTCTAAAATTATCCACCATGATCACTTCTCAATGAAATTATTTTAAAACCTTTTTCATTTTTAACAATTTTTCAAAAATCATTCAAAAACTATGAATACTTCACTATTTAATTTTAGAAAATATACCCAAGAAAATTGAGAATAATCATCAACTAAAACATAGAAATATAATTTACCATCCAAACATTATACTCTAGATGGTCCAAAATATCCATATGGATAAGTTCTAAAGGTTTAGATGTAGCAATTTTTTAATAGATTTGAAAGAATATTTGTGATGTTTACCAATTTGGAAAGCATCACAAAATCTATCATTATCAAACTTAAGACTAGTCAAATCAGAAACTATATGTTTCTTATAAAATTTATGTAAATAATATATATTGTGTTGTCCAAGTCTTCTATGCCAAATCCATGACTCATTTTTCATAGTAGTTAAACAATTCACTTTTTATTTACACATGGAATTTGAATCCAAGGTATAAATGTTGTCATTTCTAGGTGATCTAAATTTATGAAACTTATATTGAAAGATAGAACAAGAATAGTTAGAAAAATCAACATAGAAATCATCATCACAAAGTTGATAAATACTTATCAAGTTGTGTTTTAACCCGTGAACATATAGTACTTTTTTTATTGAGATAGTATTTGGATGTCCAATAGTTCCAACTCCAACAATATTTACTTTTTCATTATCACCAAAAGTGACTAGTCCAACATTCATTTGAGTCATTGTATGTAAATTTTATGATTATCCACTCATGTGTCTAGAATATCCACTATACATATACCATATTTCCTTTTTTGTTCCTATGGCCTTTTTCCTACAAAATAATTTAAACAAACATTTGTTTCGGTGCCCATATTTTCTTGGTTCTTGTAGTGTTAGTGAGCCAAGATCTGGGAATCCATATTTGCCTAATTTTACCATAATTTACATCACTTTCTTCATACATACTTTTTGAAATAAAATAATTTTTAATACCACTAATTTGAGGATTTATCAAATAACAATTTTTAGTGAAATGACCTTTTGTTTTACAATAATAATAGGTAGCATTTTTTGAATTGGGAACAAATTAATTCTTATACAGTTTTGATTTTTCACCCTTACTATTCCAAATATTTCCATTTTTATAATATTATTTCTAAGAATATCATTTAAAACTTTTTATCTTTTAGTAAAAATAATATCAGTAGTTTTATAAGATTCCAATTCATCTTGTAATTATTTAATCCTTTTTTAATGATCAATATAATTTGATGTAGAAGAATTGAATTTTTCAACTAAATATTGATATTGTTTTTGCATAGTCTCCCTTTATCCTAAAATATCATTGTGAATATTTTTCAATGATTTGTGCTTTTTTAATAAAGAATCATATTTCTCTTCTAACATTGAACAGTAAGCATCTAATTTATCATTTAAGCAACTATCAGAACCAAAATTAGAGGATTAATATATATGTACCTCTTTTTCTTCATCCATATAGAACATATTGGCTTTGATAATTGATTTCTACTTCTATGAATCATATTTTTAAGAACTATTGAATTTTTTAGATACACTCTAATTAGTTTTAATTTCTCCTTTTTTTTATTCTCTTAATCATAATTATTCTGATATGTCTTTTCTGGCCATTTTCTTTCATCTTTCGGTTGGGGAAATCAGGTCTACTGTGACCCAATTGTTTACATTTATAGCATCTAACTTCTCTAGGTTCTTTCTCATTCTTCTTGAAAGATTTTCTGAAGCCTCTTTTCTTCTTGTAAAATTTACTGAAGTTTCTAGCTAATTAAGCCAGTTCCATTTCAGAATTTGAGGATTCTGAATTTTTATCTAATCTGTCTTCTTATTTTGTTTTTCGTTCATGCTTCTAAGATGTCACTTTGATAGAAATATTTTACCTTTCTACTATAATCTTATGATATTAAACTTCATCTTGAATTTCTGCTTCATACAACATCATAGTACCAATTAGTTCCTTCATAGTCAAATTCTTGACAGACGATGATTGAAGAATTGCAGCAGATATGTCATTCCATTTAGAGGGTACTACTCTAATTACTTTCAACACTTGATCAAATTGAATTATGAGATATCTCAAGGAAATAATATTGATGAAAATCTCTGTTAAGATTCCATTAATCTTTCTAATTCTCTTTCCATCAAACAATCTAAAGGTGTCAAACTTTATCTTAGCAGTAGCATATCTCATTTGTCTCATATTTTTTGTTCCTTCATAAGAAACTGAAATTGGTTTCCACATCACATAGGTAGTAGGAGATTGTGATACATGAATAATTTATCAGGACCAAGTCCATAGATAATTGCATTCATTGCTTTTAAATTGATGTCATACTCATCTTCTATTTTAATAGTCCAAGTCTCTTGTTTTTCAGGAATTACATAAGGAGTGATGATCTTTGAATAAACTTTGACACCAATATTCTTCATATAGAAAGTCATTTGAGATTTATATCATCTATAATTATCTTCATTAAAGTATGAAGCATGAACCATATACATTGCTTCTTTTATATCATCTATTAACATATTCTTTGTATAGACCTTATACTTTTCATCTGGCGATAGCTTTATCCAAAAATCTCACCTTTGATACCAATTATTGGCTCATAATAACAAAAATATAACATAAGAGGGGGTAAATTGTGTCTTTTATAAAATCTTGGGTGATTATTTCTCTTTACATCTTTTGAGGTTTATACAGATATGTAGTTTTCTCTTTTGGAATGAATATGATTAGTGGATAAATAGAAATAAGGAACATGGTAATTTTATAGTGGTTTTGGGGGATAAAAGATCCCCTAGTCCACACCATCGATGCTCGCTCTATGAGATTGATAAATTTCACTAGCAAGGTCCTCTTATCATAAGACCTTAAAATCCATAACTGGGTATGGGAAGTTGACACATTTGTAATAAGGATAAACAAATCCGTCTGGTTCTTTTACAGGTAACTGATTATCTGTAGCTTAATACAAGAATTTGGCACTTTACCATAACTGATTACAAGTAGTTGATACTCCAATAAATAAAAAGAGTTTTATTTGATGACAGTTTGGGTTGAACTTCACAGTTGCAGCAATAGAAACTAACAGTATATGGATCTTCTTATCTAGAAATGAAATCCTTCAATAATGAGCAATTATAAAGTGATCCTGGTTTCAAATGATCTTCAATTTGAATATCAATAAATTTCATCAATAACAGCATGATATTGAAATATGTATGTCTCCAAAGTGTAGCCTCTTCTACAAATAACAAAGTCAATCATTCATTACAGCAACACAAAAAAAGATATTAACAAGAATGAATTTGTGTGTGTGAAATGAAACTTGTATCACCTATATCTTGTATATCACATGCACCAGCACACTGATTCAAAAATACTTAAATCATATAAATAGATTTATTTCAGTTGATTTGATCCAAGAAAATCTTCTGAGTGAATACAAAAATTAAAAATCATATTGACCATGGGAATTGTAACTTCCCTTAAGAAAATGAGTGGTTTTATTTGATGGATACAATTTGTTGAATCGTTCATATTGAGTTTTGAATCAATCATATAGAAGATTTCAATCAATCTATAATTTTGTCATGACTGTTTCATAAAACTCGGATAAAATCATGAATTTAAAACTCCCCTATTGAGTAGAAAAATGTAGGTTTGAACTATGTAGAGTAGGGTTCCTTTGTGTAGCATAGGGTTACTTTTCATAGTTGTACGTTACTACCAATGTATAGTTCCTTAACCATACTTTCATATGTGTGTAATGTAGATATCAAAGTAACATAGGGATGATGATCCATATGTTTATATTTTTCAGCATAAGATTCCACATGTAGCATTGATTAACCATATATTAAATTTCCTAAAGGTAGGGTATGAATAATATTTTCAGATTCTAATGTTGGGTTGATATTCCATACGTTCATTGATTCTTGAACATATGGTTGTCAATCCATATGATTTATATACAGCGTAGGGTTTCCACTCTATATGAAAACTATTTATTGTAGTATAGGGATGATGAACCATACGTTCATTTATCGAACATAGTGTTTGAACAGTGTTTTCATAACACATCTTGTAGATTTTCATTTCAAAAAAGATATAAATAAAAACATGATATATATTCCTAAAACATACTTAACACAATATTATTAGAAAACAAACAAGGGTATTTTTTATCATGAAAATCATCATGTATTATATATTATTGTTGTGACAATACATGCCCAACAGGAATGACGATGGACATAAACCCAAGCCTTATGGGTTATGTAATAAGTCCATGAAACCTATGGAATAAATTTAGTATTTATACTATAAGCTATGAGAAAATTTTATTTTTAAAATAGTGAAATTTTATGAAATAACATGGAATTTTACATTGGAAATTAATTTGTTTACAGAAACTCAGCACTAGTCCACTGATTGTGATCAGGACAAGCTTTAACAATCCTAACCTACTTCAAGATAAAAAAAACTAGGTTTCCTCCCATTCAAAACTTCATTTTAATTCGAGTGTTAGAATGTATCATGAATCAATTTAATTTAATATATAGGACACACTCTTCTTGAAATGGTTCTTGGTAAATTTTTAATCATTGTCCATTGACTTTAAAGGGTTGTCCATTTTCTCACTAAATCTCTATAATTCTATACATAAAGATTTTTACAATCTAAAATAGACCCAACCCTCAAGATTTTAGTTTCTCAGTGAATACTTTTTGGTAGTAATTGAACAACATAACTTTTTCCCCTGATGTGAATATCCATCGCATGATGCATCATCCATTCCATTTTTTGTTTTCTATTTATAATTTTTTGCATTCTCATAAGCATCCCTTATAACTTCCTCTAGATCATATAATTGAAACAATCATTGTTCCCCAAATTTTTTATATCCAGTTTTAACATTTTATTTTCCTAGTATGAGTGATGTTCTAATTACACTGGAAAATTATAGTGTTTTCTATAGAAAATTCGAAAAGGATTTCTATTGATGGGTCTTTTTTAATTCACTAAATATTCCCCAAAGTGAATTTTTAAGTTTAATACTCCAGTATTTCCTATTTTTACTAACTATATTTTCCAAAATTTGTTTAATCTCTCAATTAGAAAGTTTGAAATGTTTTCTAGTTTGTGTGTGGTAAGGAGTGCTAGTATTGTATCAAATCCTAACATTTCAATAAATCCTTTGATGTAAGTATTATTAAAGTGTCTTCCTTGATCAATAACAAGTAATAGAGAAACTTTAAATCCAGGAAAACTTTTACTTCAGAAATCACATGACCACTATGGTCTTATCAGTGGTGGTAGGATCTACATATATCCACTTTTAAATGTAGTCCACACTAACAAAGATATAAAAAATTCCATGAGAATAGTAAAACATGCCCATGAAATAAATTCCCCAAATTTCAAAAAAAATTACTTCCAACATATGGTTCTAAGGTGTTTCATTATGTTTTCCAATGGTGCATGTTCACTGACATTGATCACATCTTTGGATAAAACTTCTTGTGTCCCAATGAATTGTGGGAAAAAACAATCCACTCTGAATAATTTTATCCATGGTATTTTCAGACTCATGATTTCCACTAGATTGTGATGTATGATAGAATTATAAAAAAAAATTAATTTCTTCCTCAATAATATTTCATCGCATTAAACCATCATCAAAACATTTGAATATGAGTAGGTCATTCCAATAGTAGTGTGACACATCCTATAGAAATTTCTTCAATTATTTAAATGAAAAATGTGGATAGAGGATCCCAATATCTAGATAGTTTTATATATCTACAAACTATAGTCATTATTACACATTCACATTACAGAGTGTATCATCGGGGAAGTCATCTTCATTTATTATCTCTTCATCATCCTCAATATTTAAAAGATGAAGTCTATATAGATCTCTAGTAATGAAATTTATAGTCACTTCTATGTCTTTGATGATGATGTAAAATTCTTGTAGTGTTAGGATCCTTCGTATTATCCCTTGGTTTGGCGTATATCTTATTCAAAAGGTATTATAATGCTTCATGATCAGTGTAAACCACAACACTAGAGAGCACGAGGTATGGCCTAAATTTTTCAAACAAAAAACTACTTATACATGATCTTTCTCTATGGTTGTATAATAAGTTTTATATTCATTTAGTGTATGGATAACATAGTAAATGGGAAAAAATATATGTCCAACCCTCTATCCTAAAAAATCACCCATAGAAAACTCATTAAAAAGGCACATTATCTTAAAGTCTTTATCTCGGTCTAGTGATATGATGATAGGATTTTCTACAAGGTTATTTTTTAGAGAATAAAATTTCCTCCGACATTCATCACTGAATTATAAAGGAATGTCCTTAGATAGTAGGTGTTTTCGTGATTGGGATGTATGTGAGAAGTTGTTAACAAAGAGATGGTAGAACCCTTTTTGGACCATAAAAATTTTTATGTCTTTCATAGTTATGGTTTTAAGTAAGTCTTTGATTACTTTCATTTTCATTGATTCGACTTCTATTTCATGTTTTGAAATTTTATTCCTGAGGAATATCCATCCTTGGACTATAAAATGGAATTTTCTCCAATTCATAACTATATTATTTTCTTCACATAATTGAAACAATAGTTCCAAATTTATCAAGCAAACCTAGAAGGATTATCCATACATGGAAAAATCACCCATTAATATTTCTAATAACTCCTTATCCATATCATGAAACATATGTGCCATGAACCGCTTGAATGTTTCCATCACATTACACATTTCAAATTACATTATTCGATAAGATAAGATTTTGTATGGACACATGAACATTTTTTTTAATAATGAACTAGGTCGACAATGATATGATTGTATCTGGAATATCCATCTACGAAGGAATAGGATTCATGTCCACCTAATCTCTCAAGCATATAATCCATTAATGGAAGAGTTAAGTGGTCTTTTCATTTCACTGTATTGAGATTACTATAGTCCACACAAACTCTCCATACTATGATCATATGAGTTAGGATTAATTCATTTTCATTTTTTTAAATTAACATCAAATCAACTTTTTCGATATTGCTTATAGTGGGATCGGCCATTCACTATTATAGATAGTACAAAACTACCAGCATCGAGAAGATTCAAAATTTCCCTCTTAACTACATCATTCAATGTTGGGTTGAGTCACATTTGGGGTGGGAATTTCAATTTCAATCATTCCTCCATAAGAATTTTATGATTAAATATCATGGGTTTGATCCCCTTAACATCTACCATACTCCTAGATATTTAATTTTTGTTCCCCTTGAGAAATTTTATCAGTTAATATTCTAGTTATTGATTTAGTTTCAAGATGATGATGACCATAAATGCATCTTGGGTATCTAATAATTAGTATTTTAGTGTTATTGTTAGAGGATTTAATTCTAGTAATAGTGGGTTAATAAGTGAGGGTTTAAACTCTTTGAATTGGTCTCTCATCATAGTATTAATTTATTTTACCTCATTATATTCACTAGTGTATTCTTCATTAGGATATAAAGTCTCCCTCTCGTCTTCAATATATATGTAATCATATTTTTCATCAGTCAGAAAAATGGTTTGAAAATCTAATGATTCACCAATTTTATGTAATATTTTACTATATTAAACACTACAATTTCTACACCGAATATGAAGATAAATCTAGCTTGCTTCACATTGATTAAATATTTTCTTATGGTAAGAAATTCTCATCCTAAAATTATGGGTACATATCTTTCTTTCTACATATCTAGTATCATAAAATCATTAAGGAAAATAAATATTTCCACCTTAACTAAGATTTCCTTGAGAATTCATTGAGGATAATTGAAATATTAATCTATGATATGAAGTTTTACTTATGTCATTTTAAGGTCCTCAAGCCACAATTTTTAGAAAACGCACATTGTAATATGATTTATACTTTCTCTAAGATCACATAATAATTTTAAAAAATTCCATGTTCCTATAGTGAAGGGAATTGATAAAGTACTTGGATCTCTCATCATTAGTTGGAGCTTCCACTACACAACTATAGATAATTCTTCATTCAAAGAAATTACTCCCAATTATTCTATCCTTTTTTTATTATAGAGATGCTTCTTTACGAATTCATCATAAGTAGGCATGTGGGAAATTAATTACACAAAGGGGATATTGATGTGGAGTTGTATAAACATCACTAGATATTTTATGTATGTCCCCTATATATTCCCTTGTCACATACACTATGGTAATGGAAGAGGAGGCCTGTATGATGTTGGTGGCACATAGATGACTTTTGTGGTGATATTATCTTTTACTTGAGACTTTTCACTTATCTATGTTTCCAAAATTTTCTTATTGACCATCTTTGTGTGTTCTCCCATCATAATCTTTATCAATGAATGACACATGTGATTCAGGTTATTCAATTATTTTTTCCTCACCATTGCATGGCTGTAGAATGTTTATCTATTTTCCACTATGAAGAACCATAGCCTTAGCCTTCTCTCTTAGGTGTGTCTTTGAATTACAATGTAGTGTACCTAGTAGTTAGTCTGATGGAAACATAGAGATCTGTCCTAATTTGTGCTCATGTTTTCAAAGAGCATCTCTTTGATTTTTCATCTTGGTTTCTTAACTAGTCCTTAACAGGTCCATTTTTTTTAAAAATGAAATGATAAAATTTTCAAGATATGACTTTTGATGTGGGCTTGTGGATTTCTAGTGTATCTTGATGAAATTGGTTCTGATGAGGAGGTATAAACTCATGAGCCCAGGGGGAAAGGTTGTTGTCAGATAGGTTTTTATGGTCAAGGATATTAGTTATACATTTGGTACCCAGGTGGTATCTAAATTAATGGTGGGTATTGACCACTCATTTGTTGATAATAACATTCATTTGGATGTTACTGTTGTTGAAATAGTCTTTATGGGAAGAAAGGTTACTGGTTTTATGGTGGTTCATGATTTTAATTAACGTAATTAAAATCCTAACTATGTTGTTCTTTAATTCTTGCTTGATATTCCCAGTATGTGTTTATGCCTCCACAAATTTCACAAGCTTGAATCTCAATAATAGGATAAGGTGGTGTTGGTAGTGGAGAAGGTAGATGAATTAGATCAATATTATTGATAAGTGTTTCAACTTGGGAAGCAAAGTGGGTGGTTTCCTCTACTTAGTGTATTATAAATCATGGGGGTCCTCTATTTCTCATCCAAATACTATCATTATGTGAAACCTCATTGAAAAAGGGATACCCCTAAATCTTGTGTCTTAGGAATGAGTTTTCCACCAGTGGTGGCATTTACCACAGTCCATGTAGCGGGTTGTAATCCCTAATAAAAGGTTTGGAGTTGTATCCAAACATCAAGTATGTGATGTAAGCATTTTTGGGTTAGTCTCTCTAAATTGTCCCAAGCCTCCTAGTATGATTCCTTTTCTTCATGGGTGATGTTTTGTATGTCATTATGCAGCTTCCAGGTATGTATGGGTGGAAAGTACATTTCAAGGAATTTCTTATCTAAATTGTCCCAAGTAGTAATGGACTTAGGATCTTGACTTTTAAGCCAAACCTTGGACCTATCATGAAAAGGGAAGGTAAAGACTCTAATAATGATAGAATCTAAATATACAACTTGATTTTGAATGTGTCACAGACTTCTAAGAAGTTTGATATATGTTCATGTGTATATTATCTATTAAGTACACTAAATTGACTTGTTTTATGAATCATGTGAATTATTCAAGGTCTAATTTCAAATGTGTGTGCCTAAATGGGATTCAAAACAATGATAGTTATAGAACCACTAATGTATGGAAAATCATAATCTATGATGGTGCGCTTCGACAAAAGTTTTACTCCTTTTTGTTAAAGTGGCACATAATGGGAATTCTATAGATTAGGGTCAACAAGATTGTTGTGGTCATCCATGTTTGAATGAAAACATAAAAAAAGGTACCTCTCAATTTTTAGTTTGAAAAAAAAAGTTCCACAATATTCCAAGATCATTTAATGATTCATAGGGGCATCACTCATACAGTAGCAGCTTTATATAGTTTAAGCAACTAATCTGTGTATGAAAAAAGAAAAAATAAATGGGAAGGAGAAAGGGAATGGGTGTGAGGTAATCCTATGTTTGTTTCTAAAAAAACTATTCTAAATAAAATATCTATTTACAAAGGTTCCAAAATTCTATCATCCCATGTAGCATCATTGATTCTACATGGTCATGATCTGATTAGAAATTTATATTAACCCAACTTGCACTAATATGAAGGTACGTAGAACAATGGTTGTCTATGGTTGAACCCATAAAGAAGAGATGGAAATATCTTGTGACCTATAAATTTGAAACTAGAACTGTATTCCTGACATGAATCAAATAGGTTGGTTTTTATACTAAATAGATTGGATTAAATTGTAGTTGATGGAGGAAAAGTTTGGTATCAATTTTTGGGATCCTATGTAAAAGATATTTGTAATTCTAAAAAGGGAGGGTCTATTTTCTTATACCATGTAGATGTTAAATAATTAATAATTTAGATTTGGTCTATTATATTGGATCTACCCATATTTTCAACCACTCTTTGGTCCAAATGTGGTTTACATCCCATATGTATTAGGTGAAACTATAAAAGTTGGATAAAATCAAACTATTGGTCCAGGTTTGGTTTATTCCAATTAGTTTGGGGACCTTACCTTTGTAATCTCATGGTTTTTATCATTAAATGGAATTAAATTATATTATATAATCAAAATAATTCCTTATAAAATAAATTTCATTAGTTTTTATTTATAAAATCATTAAAGAACAGCTACCCCTACTCTCGATCCTAAGCCCTAGGCAGTTTTGTCGCACATGGAACAAGAAAAACTAAAGATTCATATAGGTACGTAATTAAATTTAAATATAAATAATTCCAATGTAATAAGAAAATAATTAAATTGAATATGATATTTAATTTAATAGAAATAGTACATATACTGTATCAGTTGATTGAAAACAAGACATGTATCTCAAAATTCAGAAAAGAAGTATAAAAACATTAGAATGAAAAAAGAATCACAAATTATTAAAACATAATCAACATAGAAAGAATATATTAAAAAGGAGATAAGAACAGAATAAAAAGAATGTAAAAATATATAAAAGGGAAAATCTCCTTAAAATTTCATCACCTGGAATATTTATAGGCCACATCACCTTATGGCGTAAACAGATTTTACACCATAATTCCTCTTCATTTTCTCTATGTCTGACACTTTTATGTCGTATGTCTAGAATTTATGCCATAAATGAAATATTTTCCATCTCTATATCTTTTATAACTCCATGATTTATTTCTGGAATTAAATTCATGGGGTCTTCGAGCCGTGAGGGTTTTACGGCGTTAGTGAAAATCATACTTCGTAAGTTATTCTTTATTATGGAACTTTCTTGACTTGAATTGGATTTATGGAATAGTCTACAGTTGTCCTGTATTGATGGATTTTTTCCATAATCTACTTTTTATGGTATAAAAAAGTTTTAATTTTCATATTTTTTTAGCATCTTTCAATTTGCAACCTCATATCAAATTTCCTACAAAAACCAACTAAAATTCATAGTATCAATGTAAAAAAATGTTCAAATCACAAATAAAAAATTCCAATATATATATATGATTTAATATTATCATACACCTTGTCCCAATGGTAATAGTGGTCCTTGTAGCCACTCAGGTTTTGGGTTCAATTCCTCTTTTGGTCAGACATTCACATTAGTAACTACAATTAGGCATGGCTCCCTTTGGGTAAATAGGTGTGTGCATTGGGGTGTGTGATTTTAACTATAGATAATTAGGTGCACCCACCTTTTATTCATGATTTCATGTCCTGGTGGTAACTGTAGTCCTTATAGTCACTGAAGTTTTGGGTTCAATTCCTCTTATGGGTGAACTTTTTCATTAGCCTTTACAACTATGAATAGCACCTCAAGGTATTTAGGTGTGTGTGTTTGGGTTTGTGAGTTTAATTGGGAAGTTTTGGGTGCTCCTACATTTTGATAATTGATATTACATATCCTAGTGGTAACCTTGGTGGTTTCAATCATTGTGGTTCTATGCTCAAGTTCACTTATGGCTAGAATTTTACTTTAGTCATTATAACTAGGCATGGCCCCTTTGGGTATTTTGGTGTGTTTGTTAGGTTATGTGAGTTTAACTAAGGGTTGTTGGGTTCAACCACCTTTAACTCACAATTACATGTACCAATGGTAATTGTGATCCTTGTCTTCAATTAGGTTCTGTGTTTGAGTCCGCTTATAGTCGGACTTCCACTTTAGTCATTGCAACTCAGCCTGAACCCTCTAGGTATCTGAGTGCATGTGTTGGGATGTCTGAGTTTAACCATGGAGTGGTACGATCACTCTAATTTTACTCATAATTCCTTCCCTCTGTGTTATCTGAATTCCTTAAAATCCTTCACTTATAAAATTCCTAGGAAAATGGTGCTATATGTTTATTACATCTTTTAATAAAAATGTTAATAAAGATACCTTTTATCTACACTAAAAGGAAATCAATAATAAAGGGGGTTTCCATTATCAGTGATAATAAATGTCCCTTTTATATGTTCTTCTTTAGCACTAATAAAGAGAGACTATTATCAAAAAAACTAGCACTAATAAAGTCTACTCTTTACCAGCACTAATTTAGAACTCATAAAGGTTAG
Organism: Viscum album; assembly: GCA_963277665.1. NCBI lineage: Eukaryota > Viridiplantae > Streptophyta > Magnoliopsida > Santalales > Viscaceae > Viscum > Viscum album. Next base: position 50,340,033 of record OY728148.1, read on the forward strand.
CTTTATTGGTTATTTTTTTAGTGTTGTTAAAGGTATTATTTTTTCAGTATTTCATTAAACATTGATAAAGGTTAACCTAATTTTAAAATAACAAGTCATATTAGAGGATAAATTTATAATCAATTCTATTTTTCAAATTTATGTAATACAAATTTTTTACATTTATATTAAGAAATGAAAATAATAATGTATTAAAATACAATAGAAAAATATGTATATTTAAATATAATTTATTATAAACTTAATTGAATAATTATATTTATATATTTAAACTATATAAATTCATTAGAAATAAATATATAAATATATAAATATATGAACACATAAATATATAAAATATATAAATATAAAATAAATACATTAGAAATATACAAATGTATAATATAAATATACAAAAATAAATGTAAATACATAGATATGTATATATATATATGCACACACATATATGGACACAAATATATATATAAATATATTAATATGTATACATGCATATTTTGGAACAAATATGTATAAATATAAATATACAAATATAAAAATATTTATATATATATAAATATATAAATATAGAAAACTATATATATATATATATATACCAATAATTATAAAAAATTTATATTCATATATATATAATATTCATATATATATATATACAAAAATATATATATTAATACACAAATTCACACATTTTATAACAAATATATATACACATGCACAAATATGCACATTTTCGAACAAATATTTAAATATTTAAATATTTATAACAAATATATATAGATAAATATACACAAATACATATATCTATATTTTGGATCATATAAATACTAATACATGTGCACACAAACACATTTTGGAACAAAAAATATAAATATATACAAACATTTTGTAACAAATATATAAAAATATATATATATATATATATTTATATAAATATATACATAAATATATACACACAAATATATATAAATATATATATAAACATATTTTGAAAAAAATATATACATGTTTTATTTATAACACAAATATATATCTCATTTTATAAAAAATATATACACATTTTATGTATACACCAAATATATATAGACATTTTATGTATATATACACATTATATATATAAATGCACATTTTTTATATAAATATATATACAAAAAATATTTAAACATTTTATGACAATGATATATATATATATATACAAATATATATATACACACATTTAGAAACAAATATATATTAATACAAATATATATATACATGCAAATAGTTTGCAACAAATATATATAAACATATAAATATATAGAAGTATAGGAATATATCATTATATAGAAAAAAGAACAACCTAGGCTAGTGGTGAGGTTTCTTACTTATAATTTGTTTTGTAGAGGTTTAACACTTGTCAAATTATAATAAATTCATAATTTCATATGATCATCACATATCATGTTCACTACTACAAATCCCCCATTTATCAGTGATAGAAAAACTCTCTATCAGTGCTAAAAAATTGTTGATGTTCTAGGAACCGATAAATGGGTGTAACAAACCAACCCTAGTCATCATCCAAACCGGTGGTTGAACCAACACTCCACATACCCAAAGAGCATCCCTGATCCCCTTGGGATGATGCCAAGAGTCAAGGGTACCAAACATAACCATTGGGGATGGTTGCACCATCAATAAGTCAACATTATCATCCAAACAAGGAATAATATTAAAGAAAAAGGGAAACATGCCAAGTGATATCTCATAGAAATGAACATTCAATACAAGATACAAAACTGCAACGTAAGCTAAAGAAAGAAAATAAGAAGACCAAAGAGATCAAACAAAACTTTATCCAAATGGTTTTATGAAACCAAAGGAGTGACCTTCATCTCTATATGAATCTCAAGTCACCATCATTAGCCAACAATGCCTGCTTCCCAAGGAAGATGACACTTGATCCAACCTAAAATTCAATACCTAAAGGAACCTTCACAAGAAATGAAGATTTCATACCCACCTTCATGGGTATATAGGGTGTGAGAAAAATTCATTAGGATACCACCATGATTCCATTTCATTTAATTTATAAAAGAAACCAATTATTTTAGTTTGACAATAAGTCATGGAAAAAATAGGTTTCCATTTCCATTCTAAATCATGGGAATAAAACAAGTATGAAACATGCACTTTCTTAAAGTGTTTAATCTTCAAAACCATTTCAAAAAGATTGTGCCTTTTTTTTAATCCAATTTCAAAGGAAACCAAACACTTTTCCATAAAACATCATAAATTTGAAAATAAACTCACACATGGTTTCAAATATTCCAAAAGTTTCAACTTAGGAAACCCCTATGAAAACCATTTCCCTCTCTTTAATTAAAGTTATTTTAAACACATAACTCATGAGTAAAAAAGGAAATAAGGTAAAAATGAAATACAACCACAAAAGGTTATAAACAATGCCAATAAATATATGGAACTAAATAATTCAACACCAAGACTAACCCACAAAAGGATCAACACATCAAGCAAGTCCATCCAATCAAATAAATAAATAACACATAGGAAAATATAAAAAAATAGTAATAACATATGATTAATATCATGAGGTAACACTACAGGGACTAATAAGATATCACAGGGAATGTATAGGTGTACCAACTTCTAGCAGGTTAACAATCACACATCTGTCAACTAAATCACTCTAACTAGTCTCCTCGGTAAAAATCCCTCAATCTAGGTGTTATGAACAACTAGGGGGTACTATAGAGTGCTAAACCTAAACTATAACTACAATTTACCAATACTTCTCACTTAGTAGCCTTGGTCTCCCCATGGAATAATAATGGAGGTGGGCCATGAGCAAACAATGTCATCACATGACAATAACAAAGCCTCAAGGTCTAGCACCACAATAACATCCTTCCCACCTTTTGAACTACCATTAAAATGAGGCCCAATTAATTAAATATCAGGAATGACATCATAAAGAATCTATCTCATGGATGACATAAGCATCATTAGCAACATAAGGGAGCTCAATAAGGGTGCAATCAATATCGCATCACAAAGATCCAACAGGGCCTTCATTTTTCATATATAGCATATAATTTTGGAAAAAACTTTTTAATACAATTTTGGAATCCAAACACAATTATAAAAATAAATTGAAACCATCAACATTCACTAAAAAGCAATAAAATAAAGAAAAAATTCAACTCACTTTATAAAGTAACAGCACCCCCTTTAAAAACAATGGAAATCCCTTAAACACAAAAAGGGAAACCCACATTAGAAAAAAAAATGTGACTTAAAAGCCAAGGAACAAGTGATTTTATTATATAAACCCATATTTAGAATTGTATCAAACATTTAGAATGCATAAAATACCCATTTCTAATAATTAACCATTTTTAACATGGAATTCCACCCATTTCCCTAATAAAACCAACAAAGTTTAAGAAAAACATTAACAAACAAAACCTAGATAACTAACACTATAATTTTATAGGTTATACATGAGTTTAAAACATCAATAATAATTGAAAATCTTATATAATATAAAATTTAACAGAAACACCTACCTTATGGGGTGTAAACATGTCACCTTTGATGAAATCCATCGGAATGGAACTCCTAGGATGGTTCAAAACCATTACAAACCAAAAGAACCAATTTCAAAAAAACATAACCAATAAAATCATCCAATAATGACCACGAGGGTTAGAGGAGAAGGGGAGAAGTAGATAAAATCAAAGAATAATAAGAAGAAGTAATCCCTGACCTTTTGAACCGGGTGATGAATCACTAAAAAAGTATCAAAAAACACCTTGGAGAAGCTTGGAGGAGAAAACGTGGGATGGGAGAGTCACCATGATCAAGGGGAAAGAATTAGGGAAGATAAGGGAAGAAATACCAAATAAAAAGAACCCAAAAAGAAAAAAATAATCCTCTTTAGGTGGGTTTTATGGATTACTCACATGGTTAAACATATAGTGTGGTAACAGTGCAGATCTCCACTATCAAGAGTTGCACGAGATGCACACTTAGGTTGCACTGTTAGTTTAATGATGTTCTTTAGCTATTTGACCTAGATAAAGTCCCCAAATTTCCCCCTTTTTACCCAAAACACCTCTAACTCAAGGGGATAAACAATCTATCAAATAACCCTATATAAAAGTGACACTATAAGTGTCACAAGGTGATCCTTTTTACCAATGATAAAAATAGCACTGATAAAAGGTCCCTTTATTAGTACTAAAAAATCAATGATAAATGGAACAGTTATTAGTGATAGAAATAGAATTGATAAATGTCATACTAATATAGTGTGTTGCTAAATTTATAGCACACTATATTAGAAAATACAAATAAAATTCAAATAAAATTTACATCAAAAATATAATAAAAACACTATATTGTAAACAATTCAAAAATTGTTTGTACACTTACATTATTAATTAAAATGTATCACAAACATTGAAAAATATCAATGTTACAATGTATTTGGCCCCCAAACTCCTCTCAAAAGAGCCTGATCATGCTATCAGTTTCTGAATCAGTCATCTCATCTCAATCAAAGGAGTTCACCAGCATAAGAAATTAATTCTTATATTAGTGATACTATAAAGAAATAAATTAAACATAAATATGAAAAAGTACATTAATAAAATATCATTATTAAAATGAAACAACATATTTTGAGTCATGAAGATCACACTATGTATTAGATTGGGGTACGGCTGATTCCTACACCTCATAAATTACTAATGGATTGTTTTCCGAAAGTATCAAAACAATATTAATGTGTTTGGTTGGTTTTGAGTATGTACCATGTGTTTTTAACTAAAGTGTAAATTTTAAATGATGACACTGGTCACACCATATATTAGATTAAGGTGATCCTAATTCCTACACATCATAATTGACTTATGGATTGTTTTCCTAAAGTATCAAAACAATCTGAATGTTCTTTCTTAGTTTTGAGTATGTCACGTGTGTTTTGAACTAAAATGTAGATTTTAAAATAAAAACATACAATTATATTCATATCATTAATACCATGTATTGAAATGAGGTGTGGTTGATTCCTATACATCACAAATTACATAATAATCATTTTACTAAAGTATCAAAATAATCTGAATGCATTGTTTTTTGAACTAAATTGTCGATTTTAAAATAAAAACATACACTTTGAGTCATATCAGGAAAAATATGTATTGGATTGAGTTGTGGTTAATTATTACATTTCATAAATAACTTATGGTTCAATGTCCTAAATTATCAAAGTAATCTAAATTCATTTTCCCAGTTTTGAGTATGTGGCATGTGTTTTGAACTAAAATGCCAATTTTAAATAAAAACACACACTTTGTGTCATACTGGTCAAACCATGTGTGGAATTTATGTATGGTTGATTCCAAAACATTATAAAAAAAATAAAGATTTTTTTTATAAATTATCAATTAAATATGATCGTGTTTGCTATATTTTTAGTGAGTGACACACTTTTTTAACTAAAATAACATTTTTCAACTGAAAACATGTACTTTGAGTCAAAAAGTTCACATAGTGTGTTAGATTGATGTTCATCTTATTCATACACATCAAAAATGGTTTATGGATCATTTTCCTAAATTATAAAGAAAATCCAAGTATGTTTTATCAGTTTTCAGTGAGTGACACATGTTTTTAACTAAAATTCAAATTTAAACTGAAAACAAACATTTCAAGTCATACCATTCACTTTGTGTATCAGATTGAGGTGTAAATGATTCCTACACATTACAAATTAATTATGGATTATTTTAATAAATTATTAAAATATTATGAATGTGAATACATGATTTTCAGTATGTGAAAACTGTTTTGAACTAATGTTTAAATTTTAAACTAAAAACATACACTTTGAGTCATATCAGGAACATTGTGTATCAAATTGAGGTGTAGTTGATTACTACACATCACAAATGACTTATGGATCATTTTCCTAATGAATTTAAATAAAATATGAATTTTTTATCTTGTTTTTTAGTATATGGCATGTGTTTTGAACAAAAATGTCAATTTTAAATGAAAATACAAATTTTGAGCCACACCGGTCACACCGTGTGTGGTATTGATATGGGGTTTCTTCCCACAAGTCATGAATGACTTAGGGATCATTTTTATAAAGTATAAAGTCAATATGAGCACATTTTCTATGTTTTCAATGATTGAACTATATTTTTAACTAAAATATAATTTTTTTTACTGAAACACACACTTTGAGTCATACTGATCACATCATGTGTAGTATTAATGTGTGGATGATTCCTATGAATAAAAAATTGACTTATGAATCGTTTTTATAAAGTATCATGAAAATATGAGTATTTTTTTTCTTAGTTTTTAGTGAGTGTCGCGTTTTTTTAACTAAAATGTCTAAACAGAAAACACACATTTCAAGTTATACTAGTCTCATCATCTATTAGATTGAGGTGTGATTGATTCCTACACATAAAAAATGGATTACATATCATAATCCTAATGTACCAATAAAATATTAATGTGTTTTATTGATTTTTAGTATGTAACATTTGTTTTGAACTAAAGTGTCAATTTTAAAATAAAAACATACAATTCAAGTCATATTGGGCACACCATGTATCGTATTGAGGTGAGGCTAATCATTGCACATCAAAATTGATCTATGGAACATTTTCTTAAAGTATGAAAATAATCGGAATATTTGTTTCTATTTTTTGATTGTGTCACATGTGTTTTGAACTAAAATGTCTATTTTAAACCAAAAACATTCACATTATGTCATACCGAGAACACCATGTAGCGGATTGAGGTGTGGTTGATTCCTACATATCACTAATGACTTATTAATGGATTTTATATAGTATAAAAATAATATGAAAGTGTTTGATCAGTTTTTAGTATGCCATATTTTTTTAAACTAAAATTTCAATTTTAAATAAAAGCACACACTTTGAGTCATAAAAGTCACATCATATGTCATATTAACATGTGGCTGATTCCTATTCTGAAACTATTTCAACATTTTGGGTTATCTAACAATATTAAATTTGAGATAAAAATAATAAATGCTTGAAGATGAATTTTGGCTATCATTCCCCTGGTGAATATTTTCTATTTGATCCTGAATAGGGATACCTTATGTACATGTTTGATGGATTTCCATTAGTAGATGAGACCTTCTATTTGAACTGTATGGTCTCTTTTGAAAAATTATTTAAATAAAATTGGTGTGATCAGAGATTTTTTTTATTCATCCTTATGAATCACTCCACATCCCAAGCGGCATGTGGTTTCCTCATCCAATAGATTGGAACATGTTCTCTATTTTTTGACTTATTTAAAATAGTTAAAGGTAATGTATGACTTCCCAAAAGATATTATAAAATGAATCAAAGAAGAAAATTCTTGAAAAAATAATTTCTTTATTATCTCTGTGAAAATTAACTAAATAAGTGGCAGATAAAAATGATAAGGAAATAATCTAACAAATAGTAGATAAAATGATGATAAAATTAACTAAATAAGTAATAGTAATTCACATTTTCCGGATGTCTGTATACATTATGATATCATGTATTATTTCAATTCATTTCTAAAATTTATATTTCTTCTTTTGAATACATGGACTATCGATGGTCTTGATAGTATTAGAAAAATATAAATAAACAAATAATTAATAAATATTATAAATGAAATTGTAATTATCATTGGAAATTCCATTTTTGGGATGCTAGTATTTTTATGAAAAATGATATATTTCATAAATTTTAAAATTTAATGACCATAATCTTTTTCATTAGTTTATTTCAGACACTTCTAAAAAATTGATAAAAATAAGTAATTTTTTTATATATGTTTAGATATTAAAATATTATTACATATACTCTAATAATTTTCTACTTTTAGAAGTATATAGGCTTATTTTGGTCATGGATTATCCTAATTCCATGATTTTGATGATATTTAAACACTTCCCAATAATGAAAAATTTTCCATTAAAACATAATATAAAATGTATAACTTAAAGTTTATTTGTAAAATGTTTCATTTAATTTATTAAAAATTGATAAAAGTCATCACATGTGGTCAATTTGTTGGGTATCCATGCACTAATTCTAAAAAATAGATCTTAAGAATATAAAAATTAATCCCAATGAGAAACCAAAATTTCCTAAAATAATTAAATAAGTAATTAATGGAATGAAAATATATTTTCTATGATTAAATTTTAGTGTTTTACCCTTTAATTTTGGGTATTAAGAAGAGATTGTTGTCTATACGTTTGTTTTCAAACATTATAACATTTTTCCCATTGTTGCTGAATTTTCCTCTTTATTCAATGAGATTTTTGTATAGAAGTAATGTGAGTACTAATGAGTCCAAATTTTTGTTCATAGGGTTTTATCTTTAAATAATACTGATATATACACCTATAAAAAATATTAATAGTATTTAAACTTAACTAACATAGTATATTGTCTATTAGAAGAAAAAAATATGAACACACAACTCATGTATACATTTACAATTGAGACTCCTAGTCATTCATGCTTGAGGATTTCATCTACATTATCAGGACTAAGAAATTCTGTAATGGTGTCTCTATACATTTGTTCTTCAAAATCAATGATGTTCGTATCACCATTTTTGAACATTACATCCAAATAAACTTTTAGTATTAGTAAATGTGTAAGATAAGGTAATTTATGAATGTCTTTTTGATCATTTGGTTAATCCTTTATATTGTTTTGAATCGATCTTCCATTTCACCCTTTCCCTTTCTCTGTTAGTAATAACATTCATCAGTTTGGGCCTTATTTCAATAATTGTAAAAGTTTATTCATGAAAAATAAATTATAAAGGAATAAATCATTTTAGAAATGTATTTTCACAAGATCAAAATGATTGGAAACAAAAGTTATGATAAAAATATCAATCACATGAACATCCAGATCATCAAGGGAAATGGGAAACTCAGTATTTAGATCATGAGCTACATGATTCCCCACTCTCACATGACCATTTAGAATTTTTTTCTATGATATCTCCTTTGATATTTTACGTTATACCCCTCACAAAAAAAAGTGATGGGTAGGTGTTGATAGATATAAATAACAATCATTTTCACCCATTAGAATATCAGTACGAGAAAGGTATCAGTGTCTACATGATTCGCATTTCATGGAAATAGTTATAAAAAAATTGATTACCACAAGTAAGGTAAAACTGTGAGGGGAATGGCTCACCTCAACGCTAGAAGGGAGCGGTCTTCATTTAACATTTTTTTGTGTGTTGTTTCTTCTCTTTGATGTCTTCCCATAACAATCTCTGACAACTCATACTATAAATTCATATTTTTCTTTTAGATTAGCTATCTGTGTCTGAATACCATCCATTTTCTTATCTTTATCCCCCTGTGTATTCTTTTTATCAAAATATGTTTACGGTGACACCCCAAAACACATTCCTCTGACGTGGGAATATTGTTATGATTTCTTCAAGTACACTAATAGTAGCCATTCATTGGGTATAGTAGATGATGATTCTTGTGTCTAAACTAGATAAATAAATATAACAATCATGGTTTTAAAAGAATGATTTAAAGAAGAACTTTTATTATTATTTCATACTTATAAAATTTTCCCATACATTTTTTGTGTTTTTGTCTATTATTATCTCATATTTATTTATATGATCCTCCTTCTATAACACATGATGTGGGATAGAAGTGTATTTGTATTTTGATTAATCAATTTACATATAAAAAAATTAACATAATTATGTCGTTGTTTCATGCCACATAAAATTATTATTGTTGATTTAAAATATATACCATTTTTTCAAGTAAAGAATACTCCATCCTTGATTTTTGGTAGGGGTATGTTGGTTTTTCTTAACGCTTCTTATTTTCAACACTTGGTCATTGTTTCATAAGTTATAAATTCTTTATCAAATTGATTAATACATATATTTTCATATAATGTATTACCAATCACAGTGTACCTAAAAATATGTCTCCTCTCAATGACTAATAAATATCTTCCATGTTTCTTGGTTTATTATGTGTGAATTCATCTATAGTGGGTGTGGATTTACTTTCCCTTCAACATACCTGATATGATGCTTTGTAAGAATTTTTTTAAAAGCCTATATAAACCTTTATAGATAGATTTAATTTAGTAGTCATCTAGTATAAATTCACTCTTCAAGCAATAATGAAGATTAAATCAACATTTCATTATTTTTTTAGTAAAATAAAGAATGTATATAATAATTTCACCCTAATATCTCCCCAGATTAGTGCCTTAAGAATTGGTTCAACATTGTTCCATGTATCTATATCAATAAGAATGTGAATTCAAGTGGTGAGCCCAATGTGACTAATGAACATGAAATTTTTGGGTTTAATAGGCTGATTGCATGAATTACATACAACCTCAAATTTTATACCTTTGCTTCTCGCATTAATAATTTTTTTTAACACTGGAATTCTATTACACTCCTATTTTTTCTTGGACATAGATTTTTTAGCTTTTACCATCTCCTCAACTTCAAAATAGTGAATATTTTGTTCCTTGGGATTGGTAGAACTGGCATTTGCAGAAAATTTTTGTTCCTCTACATTGGGAGCATAAACATGTTGAGAAACCTGTTTTTTCTAATGATTGGGAGCATTTGTATGTGAATAATCCATTATCTATATAAATGGATGGAAATTTAATTTATATTATATAAATGAATCTGTGAAAAAAATAATTGTATGAGGTAAAAAAATTTATAATATAAAAAAATATATAACATTATTATTAATATCTCTTTTTTCCTATAATGTTTAAAGGGATTTGACCCCTCAATCAAGTATCCAAATCCCCCCATTATGGTATCTTATGACATATGAGACCTCATCTATATTGGGAATACCATAACATGATTGTTATATATTAATGAAAGGGTCATCCTCAGTTGAATTGACATATAACCATTTAGTGGTTTTTTTGATAATAGGACAATTGAAAACATTTTGTTTATAGGATCTGGAAAATAAAATACATATAATGCCAGTGATTTAATTATAAATGGTTCAGTTTTATACACTTACTGAAATACAATTTCAAAAATCCAAATTCATTAATTTTAATTACACACCTATTATCAACCCAGTTGCATTGAAAAATTAACATATGGAATGTTGAATAATAAAAATCCCATATTTTTTTATGATTCCAAAGTATGATATATTCATATATATTGGATTTATGTCCTTGGTACCAGATTCATGCATTACTTTATCCACAAGTGTGAACCCACTATTTTTCATGGTACTACATTCATCATGTTCCTTTGTATAGAACATACAACCATTAATTACGTAACCATTATAAGATATTACATGCACACATGGACTTTTGGAAATCCAATGAATCCATTATAAAATTGAATTTTGATTTTTAGTTGACTCCTTAGAAATATGGTCTCAAAACCATCCAATAAACTATTGATTATGTGTATTTAATATCCAGATTTCATCCCTTGATGGATTAGAATGCCTAATAATTAATTTTTGGGTTTTAATATATGGAAGACCCCCTAAAATGTTATGTAAAACATAAAGTTGATCCTTCTACCACTCTATAATAGTAATTATGACAATAACTATTCTAAAAATTCCTCCACACACAAGCCTCCTGTTGTGAAAAGGTTTTGGTAGACCAATGATTTCCACATCATATAGGTAGTAAATATTGGATTCAATGGCTTACTTAACAATATATCACTCCTTGATAAAACCTTATGGTCAACTTCGATTTTTGACATACCATTTCAAAATATTCAAATATCATTCAACGAGGTATATCCATCTATAATGTATAGGACCATATAAAAAATCTCTATAACCAAGTGAACCGATATGTGAACCATCATATCCAATAATGATGATGGGAAGAACATATCCAATTCACATAATATGATAGAAATTCCATTTTCCATAGTTGGTATTTTCATTGGGACTATACCTTTACTGTATATAAATTTAAAAAAGAAACAAATCTTGGTTAATGTATGATGGAAATTATTAGGAAAAATGCAACATAAAGCTATAGGCAATAGATCTTGCATGAAAACATGATGGTTATGTGATTTAATTCAATTTAACTTTAAATAATTCATTGAAACTGTATTCTTGATATTTGATGAATACCCCTATAGAACCTTCACATTATTATGGATGTTAAAAAACTGATACCTCTCTTTCCTGGAAAGAGTGTAAGTATCTTAAGGAAGAAAAGTATGTCTTTCACCTTTAACTAGTGCCAACTCTTCCCATATCCTCATTCCAATTATTTCAAGACTATCCTTATTGGAATACTTTATTTTGTTGGGTAAATTTAGTAATGTGAAAATGACATTATTACAAACATTATTTTCTACTTGCATAACATCAATAAAATACCTGACGTACAAATAATTACTATAAGGTAATTAAAAAAATCTAATACCTTTTTCTAACTGGTTATTGTACGGTTTTTTAAATACGGTTTACCAAAACCAGTGTCCATGACTTTTAATTTCTAAAATAGTTGATCACATATTAGTGGAGATGGTAATGTGCCTTCTTTGTAACTCCCATTGAATGATGTCATCCAAGATTGATATTTATATCATTGAGGTAGAAATCTGTGATTTCCTAAAAATACAGTCTTCAATGAATGTTTCAACCTAACTGAGTGGGTACCATATTCACAAATAGGACACCCTTGAGTTCCTTTAATACAATATCCTTAAAATTTTCCATAAGAAATAAAATCATTTATCATCCCATATAATAGATCTTTTAATGGGAAATATTCATTTCTATAAGAATCATACAACATAACATGTAAATCTCACATTAATTTCAATTCTTCAATCAATAGATTCAAATAAATTTCAATATTATTAACCGGTTGTTTTGGTCCTGATATAAGCAGATACAACATGATGTATTTTGGCTTTATGTGTAACCATGGTGGAAAGTTATAACTTACAAACATAACAGACCATGTATTATGACTACAGCTTTGGAAACCAAAAGGATTCACTCTAATTATAGATATACCAAGATGAATGTTTCTCAAAACATTTCTAAAATCATGATACATGTGATAAATTTTCTTCTACTTGGGAGAGTCTTTTGGGTGGTGAAGTTTCCCATATTTATTTATTATATTTTCATGCCATGTAAATTGTCTTTTAGTCTCCTCACTTCCATATAGGTATAAATTTATAAGGACTTTATTCATCTTTCTTGTATTGAGATGCACCACACTTTGGGAATTTTTAAATTGATTCATGGTCCTTGCGAAACAGTATATGATCATTTCGATAAGGATTTATTATTCCAAAGACCATACCCAGTGAATCTAGAATTTGTTTAGCGTCATATGTTCAGTAAGGAAGCTCATTATCTTTAAGGATCATATCATTCGTTAGAGAAATAAATTCGGTAATGTTGGTGTCACTCCATCTATTTCCATCTTTTACACTATATAGCTTCAGTATGGATGAAAATTTTGTATATTTAGTACATCTAGAATATAATGGAATCTTCTCAGAACTCTTTAACTTCTAAAATAGTTTTGGATATCCATGAAGTTCATCTTAAACTTTCATTGTCATTTCCTCAATACAATCGTCATCGTAATTCACAATTGTAATCATATCCTAGATATGATCTTAATCATTGTTCGCACTTGTAATCATATCAGCTAATACATAAAATGTAGTATTATTCCAATCACTAGATACATTAATTTTTATCTATTTTTAGTACAAAATTTATAACTTCAATTTATTCCATGATAGATCAAGTATTCTTCCAATGCCTCTTGGCTAATTAGTCCTGAATAACAATAGCGTAAACACGAATAAAGGATTTAAGAAGGGTCATATGCATGATCTTTTTCCAATTTGATGTACTCTTTCACCCCATCCTCATACTCTTTTTTTATACGATCGGCATCCATGTATTTTTTATTCGTATCCGTACAATATGATTCATTAATATTAATATTTAACAAAATAAATAAATACACATAAAGTATGATCTTAGAACCCAAAAAGGTAATTCTTAATGAATCCTTTAAGTTACATAAAGCCATTGTTCTATGATAATAAGAGTAAAATATTGTGTATTTTGATTTTTTTTTAGTGGTGGAAATGATTTAAGAAAGGGAATTTGTGATATCTATAAAGTTACAAATAATCTAATTAAATTTTCATCTATTTAAAAAAACAGAGATCAAGGATGGTTTTAGTAACTTTTCTAGGTGGGAGTACAATAAGAGGGAGGATTTGGGGTTTATTCATTTATTTACTTGGTGAAGATCATACCAGGTGGTGATTTAGTGACAAGAGGCTTATGATCCAAAGTTTATCTTTTTTTTATATGCTAAAAACATTGATAGGTCCCAATTACCTAGTCTTGAGAACCTAATGTTTGAAGAAAACCATGAATTTATGTGGGTTTTAAAAAATTATTCAAATTTAAATAATTCACATGTCAGGATAAAGCCTCAAAGAACAAAAATTAATATTCTTATTATGGTTTAAAGGAAAAATCAACTTCAAAAAAAATTAAGAAGTTTCCAAATGGGATTAGTAGAAACTCTCATCTCAAACTAATGATTAGAGTATAAGACCAACTACTTGGGATCACCTGAAAACAAAACCCCACCACAGTGGAACCAATTGAGAGAATCAACTCTGAAAAAATATCAAAGTGTAAATTTTGAGTGGGTTTTAAACAATATGGAAGAAGATATGGATGTTTTGAATTCTAGTCATGATTACAATTTTAAAACTATTTAAAATTAAAAATTTGTGTCATGTGATAAAACTGAGAAAAAGAGGTCAAACTAACGTGAAATTTTTTTCAGTGACTTTTGATTTATATGTGACATTTTAGAATGTGTCATGTGTAAAATACCATGTGATTATGAAGTATAAATGTTATGTAAATATAGTTAAACCATATTTATTTTTGACTTGTTTTGGTTGTAGAAAAGGGATTGAGAAGGATCGTGTTCATTTTTTAGAGAGAAAGTGGGATATATGTCAGAAATCTACCATTGTAGACGAGGTTCGATGTGGATCTGAGGGTTTGAGAGGGAGAGATCATTACAAATTCAGATGGGATTTGAAATTCCACAGTGGGAAACAAACCAATTGATCTACCAATGAAAAAAAACTTAGGCATTGATGAACTGTGACGCATCAAATGAGTTATGATGAATAGAGGGTGATGAATAGTGATGAATTAGATAAGTTTCAATGTGCCAATGGTGATAAATGGTGACCGGATGTACAAAATCTCTTCAATCTCAAAGTCTCAAAATATGGCGGGGAGTGTTTGATGGAAGATGAAATCGGGGTGCCCTAATATTTTACTTACATAATTCATAAAAATAATAAAAGATCACATATTGAAAAAATAAAATCACATACCTTATGTTTTGAGAGGATCAATTTGTCTGAAAAGTTTGAGGGGGAGAAGAAATAGAGGTTGGCTTATGTGAGAGAGCATGAATGGCATGAAGAAGTGAGTTCTCATAGAGTTAAATTTATAAGTTGGGGAAGGGTTTTATCAATTCTTTCCAAACAACAATGATAAATATGAATTTTATTAGTGCTAAAATAATAAGCACTGATAAACCTATATTTGTCAGCACTAAATTTAGTATTGATAAAGATATATCATTATTTGAGCTTTGAATTATAGTAGTGGTAAAAATGATTTAAATTAAAATATATATTAAATGAATATATGTTAAAAATTAATTAACTATAAAAAAGTAAACAATAATTATCATTATTAATAAATATACAATCTTAAATGCATGAATATTAAAATTGAGTGAAAATGAATAATTAAAAATGAATAGAATTTAAAAATATTTAAAAAATGGATAAGTTTTATTAATTATATGAATTATTAAAAATGAATTAAACTGAATATAAATTAAAATGAAGATGAATACATATTGAAAATATTAAAACATAGTAAACACTTACAAAAAAATGAATTCATAAAATTAATTACATGAATTGAAAATATGTACAAAGAAATGAATAAAATATTAAAAAATGAATTTAAATAAATTAATTATATAGATTTCAAACATTTTAAAAATAAAACAACTTATTAAATAAATTTGAATGAATATTAACTATATAAATCAAAAACATATTAACAGTATTAAAACCTAGAAAATAATTATATATAATTTGTAAGATTAATTAAATTAATTATAAACATGTAAAAAATAAAGAGAATATTAAAAATGGATTTAAATAAATTAATTATATATATTTCAAACATTTTAAAAATATTATAGCTTAATAAATGAAATTTAATAAATACTAATAATATAAATTAAAAACATATTAATAATATTAAAACATAGTAAATAATTATGTAAAATAAATATTAAAAAATTGATGAATTCTAAAAATATTACAAATTAATAAAAATTAAACATGAATATATAATATTAAATGAAAAATAATATTAAAAATGAATCAATAAAATTGAAAAAATTGAAAAAATATTTAAAAAATTGAATTCATAACATTAATTACGTGTATTACATAAACATAAAAAGGAATAAATATGAATAAATATCTGATATTAACTATATAAATAACAAAATTATTAAAAATAAATTATATAGACTATGCAAAAATGTTAATAATTAAATTAAATCAAATTAAATTAATTGAGCACACATATATTTAGAATATTGAACAAATTGAAATAAATATGATTACATGGTCTGATTAATTAAGTCAAAATTTAAAAAAATAGTTAAATAATATTTACTTTTCATATATTATAAAATGGATCTAATATAATAACATAATTAACTACATAATCACCAAAACAGTGTTGGGGATAACGTACATTGAAGTTCAATTTGATGCCAAAATGGAGTGGGGTGGAGATAAAATTATAGGAATCAATTATATAAATTTCAAACTTATTAAAAATATTAAAAAATAATAAATAAAAATGAATAAATTTTAATCATATAAATTAAAAACATATTGAAAATATTGAAACATAGTAAATAAATATGTATAAATGTTTGAAAAGGAATAAATTCCAAAAATAATTAAAATTAATAAATATCAAAAATGAAAAAAATAGTATTTAATGAAAGAATATTAAAAATGAATAAATAAAATTAAATAAATGAAAAAATATGTAGAAAATTTATTTCATAACATTAATTACATGAATTTAAAACTTATAAAAAAAATAAAAATGAAGAAATGAATAAAAATATTATTATTATTTATTAATGTATGCAATGTACTCGTTGTATATGGAAAATATAGTTAGTTATTAACCTTTAGAATTTTAAATAAATATTAAAAATATTATTATATAATTAAATATATAAATATTTAAAAATAAATAACTAACTTCCAATAATGTGTATATTAAAATAATATTAAATGAATATATATTAAAAATGAATAAATATTACTATTAACATTAATAAATAAATTTAAGTATGAATCACAAATTTAAATAAATATATTCATTTGTATATTATATAATAGTTTAAATAAAATATCAATATATTGTTGAGTCAAAAGTTTCTTTATGACTTTTTCATTCCTTTTGTTTTATAAATCACAAACTCTTTCTAAAAATTTGATTTCTAACTCTTTTATGTCTAAAGTGTTTTCAGAATGTTTTTATAGAAAAATACACTTTTACCATATTTAGAAATACTTCTAATGTATTCAAGAATATAAACTAAATCTTCCTCATTATGATTATCATATTGAGTATGAAACTAATAATAATCAGATCCACCTTTATCAAATCGGATTGAAGACTTTCTGTCTTGACTTCTTACTGAGAATAGTATTCATAATCAGACTTGATAGCAGAACCAATAAAAATCGGATTCACATGCATAGAGTTTATCGTAATGAAATTCTATAAGAAAATCCATTGGATTGACTAAAGTTTAAATCATATACATTAAAAACTATTTTATAATGTATTGGGATGCCTTTTACATAGAAAATGGTGTAAAACAAAACAACGTCAGACTTTTTATTATGATATAGTCATTGGAGTTCCAACTGTCCAAGTCGTTACAAAAATCTTGGATAAATATGACCATTGGGAATGAAATATGGTCCTTGAGGATATTCTTATAAATAACCAGTCATTTGAAGAGTTTAGAGCTGATCAATTTCATTTGAAAATTTCTCTTTTACGAGAGCTCTAAAGACTAGAAGCGTGAAAATCTTATTCTTAGTTGTTGTAATTGTTTAGAGTCTTTTGTTTTGTAATTTCTACATCTGATTGTGTGAATATGATTGAGGGCTTCTGAGACTAGGAATACAACTATTTGATCTGCTTGATTGAGGGATTGCAGGGATAATAAGACAAAATCCAATCCATCAAATTGAGGGCTACTGAGGATAGGAAGACAGAGAAACTGATAATCATATCGAGGACTCACAGTGATAGAAAGATAGACCGATCATTGTATCGAGGACCTTCCCTAGTAAGTATTATAACATCCCTCCTTTTTATCACATAAACTTTCATTACATTTTAAAAAACCTATGATCTTTAAGGTTTAGTGTCTTGGAAACCAGAAACTTAAAACATGAAAACATAAAACATTCTTCATAAAAACTTGAAAGGTTTATCCTTATGTTCATCCTAGGTTCATTACTGCATCTCATAACCTGGGGACATACATCAAAAGAAAGGGTGAGTAGAAGGCCCAGTAAGGGAAACAAGGAGAAACATTTAACATGTGAACTTGAGATACATCAATAAAGTCATGAAAAAGAACTTTAAGTCATGAGAAAGAAATCATGAGGCATATCATAATAAAAATAACATATTTCATAACATGAAGATGTGGCTACAACATTTAACATAGAAAATCATGAACATATCACCAAGGTTCATCCCCAATGTGTCATTTTAAAATTACCAAGGTTATTCACCAAGGTATCGTTAAAATTGTAATCTCTAGTGGTTACATCATTACCCAATGCATTGGAGCGCTATTAGGGAATACCCTTAAATTTTCCTTTATTATCATGTGATACACATATATCATCATCAATCGTTTCATAAAAAACCCATATATCATAAAAGAAATAAGTTTCATTTCATAGTCATCACATTTTAAAAACTGCTTTAAAGACGTGATCTTTATGTCACTTTAAACCCATGAAAGAGGAAAGTGGGATTCATGTATGTAAATCCAATAATTTAAAATATAAAATTTTGATATATATTTGAATAACCCTTTATAAGTAATATCTTTTAGTATTCACTTAATAAAATAAAATAATTTGAAAAAAAAAGAGAGACATTTTGAGATGAAAATTTTGCAGCATAACAGCTATGTTATAGGGTTTTAGAAAATACTGAAAAGAGAGGGGACATGAGTCACCCACTAATAAATGATCCATAAAACAGTATAGGGACAGAATATAAAGTATATAAGAACATGGTAATGAAATTTGAAAGACATACCATATGAAATGAAAAACATGGAAGGAAGAAAAAAATAATATTTCTCTTATGAAAATTCGGCAGCCTAATGGCGTTACTTAAAACTTCAAAATACTAAATTAATGAGATAAAATAGGGATTATCATCATATGAACATAAAATATCAGTATTATATATATAGATATCATACCCCAACATAATAAAAAGGTACATCAAAGACTTGACATGAAAATAGATCTTGAAAATGAGAAGGGTGAAAGAATCCCTTAAAAATTTGGCAGCCTAACGGCGCCACTTAAAACTTAAAAATAATGAATTGAAGAGATCAAATAGGGTCTCTCATCATATGAACATAAAATATCAGGATGATAGATATAGAGATAATACTCCAAAATAATAAAAAGTAACATTAAATACTTGACATGAAAATAGATCTTGAAAACGAGAAGGGTGAAAGAATCCCTTAAAAATTCGGCAGCCTAATGGCGCCACTTAAAACTTCAAAATACAGAATTGAAGAGATAAAATAGGGTCTATCATAATATGAACATAAAATATCAATATGATATATATATATATCATACCAAAATATAATAAAAAGGAACATGAAAGACTTGACAAGAAAATAGATCTTGAAATCGAGAAGGGTGAAAGAATCCCTTAAAAAATTCGGCAGCCTAACGGCGCCACTTAAAACGTCAAAATACTGAATTGAAGAGATGAAATAGTGTCTCTCAACATATAAACATAAAATATCAGTATTATAGATATAGATATCATACCTGAACATAATAGAAAGTAACATGAAAGACTTGACATGAAAAAAGTTCTTGAAAATGAGAAGGGTGAAAGAATCCCTTAACAATTCGGCAGCCTAACGGCACCTCTTAAAACTTCAAAAAATGAATTTTTGAGATCAGATATGGTCTCTCATCATATAAACATAAAATATAAATATGATATATATATATATTTAGATCATACCCCAACATAATAAAAAGGAACTTGAAAGACTTGACATGAAAGTAGAACTTTGAAAAATGAGAAGGGTGAAAGAATCCCTTAAAAATCCGGCAGCCTAACGGTGCCACTTAAACATTCTTAAAACAAATTGATGAGAGAAAGAGGGGTATATCATCATATGAAAATTAAAATGACAGTAGGATGAATATTAAAGAACATCCTCCAACATAAGAACATGGAGCATAAAAGATATGACATAAAAGACAGTACTTGGAAAGAAAGAAAGAGGTAGGATCCCTTACCTTAAAACGTACCTCTTAAAACTCAAAGGTTGGGACCTTGAGGGCTTGGGGGCACCTTTGGAGGAATATTTGGGAGGTAATGAGACCATAGCTTCGTTGGGGGAGATTTTGGAGTGAAAAATAAAGGAGTAAATGGTGGGTATTTATAGGGAAAGTGAGGGGACAAGGCAATAATGGCCAAGGGACACATCATTGGTGGTTTTGGCAAAACCATGGGCTTGCCCATGGTATTTTCCCATGGTTTTAGCCACATGGGTCCCCTCATACAATAATTCATCCCATTTAGTCGGCCATCCCTAAAAATATCACATCACATCATCATGATGCAGTTATGATGTCATTAAACACTCGTAACTTAAAAACCGTATTTTCACTATTCATCGAAAATTCAACTTTCTCAGAAAAATCCCAAAATTTCACCTTAACCAAATATCGATGCTTTGATTTCAAAAATGAACTCCATTTTATAAAAATAATTTTCTAAATATTTTTAATTTATTTTTTAAATAAAAACACTATTCACCAAAAATTCATTTTTTCAGAAAAATCCCCAAAAATACCTTAACATAATATCGATGCTCTGAGTTCAAAAATAAAGACCATTTTATAAAAATAATTTTCTAAATATTTTTAATTTAATTTTTAATTAAAAAACACTATTCACCTGAAAAAACTAATACTTGACTAATAATTTCTGAAACAGTTATTTACGTATTTTATTGAATCACATTACTTAATCAAGGTGCCTAGATTATATTAATACTTTCTTTAAGTATGATTATTAATCCATTTGGTCACATTACTAATCCTAAGCGTAAAATTACTATTCATAATTTATTATTCATCAAAAATCAAGTTGATATTTGACACAAGACTGTCGTAGAGTGTGGAAAAACAATTATTTCCTAAGTTAAAATGTATTAAAGTGGTTGACCTAGGATGTCTCCCGAAGAGGAGGGCACACAAAACGAGTTGTCACTTTAAAATGAGGGTAAAAATGTTGTGTTTTTGAAATGAAATTTGAAATTAAAATGATTGAAAAACTATGATATTAAACAAGGTGATTAGGTCGGGGTCAATTTCCTAATTATAATGTTATCCTTATTCAATTTAATTCAAACCTCTTCTTCTTTATTGATTAAAGTGAGTTTCCACAATTGTTTCCTCTCACTTCCTTGGTGAAATTATAATTGTGAGAGAAAACCTTACCAAGATCTCGGTTTGGTCAAATCTCCTTCCATGTATAAATATTTGTATTTAATATCCTTAATTGAAATGGTAAATACCCGATCGGGTTTTGTTTATCCCAAACAATCAAGAACATTCACTACACCTTTTACACGTACTGACGATCATCGAGTACTTCACCACTGATTCCTGGTTTATTCCATCGTATATAAACCAGAAATTAGTGGAGGGAGATATTGATTATTTTACCAAGGCAAAAATAAATAACGAAATTAATAATCTAGAACGATCGAACTTGATAATAAAATCTGCTATAAGAAATTGAAAACAACTTTGAAGAAGAAACAAATTTATTCAATTGCGTCCAAGAACTCAAGCATTACAATGTAGAAAACCAACCCTTCTCCAATCACTCCAAAAGTTTACCCCACTATGGTAAGGGTAATCGAGATGAATGGGGAAGAAGTAGACATTATAAAACTATGAAAAGGAAAATAAATAAAAAATAAATCTGAAATGATCTTCTTCTTGGTGTCTCAGAAGGAATGGGATGGAGAATGGGATGATTTGAGAGGGTGGAGCTCTCCTCCTTTTATAGACAGAATTTGTCCCCCATAATTTGACGCGTTGTAGCCCCATTAAATTAAATATTCACGCATTGATCCCTTCTTCAATGTTGTTCATAATTTCCTTCTCTGTGTCCTCTCAAAATCTCAGTGGATTTGGACATGTATTTCGAGAGTTATGGCCATTTTACTCTGAGCATTTATTCTATCCAGTCAGACTCTCCAAAACGCAATCCTCCGGATTAGGGTGATTTAATTACCCCATAAACGGCCAATTCATGTGGTCCTTCCTTCATAAATGATGCGACAAAACTACTTGCACGTCCACCCACCGAATTTCACAACATTTGGGCCCACCATGGATGAGTTATGGAGCCCACACCAAAACTAGGTAGAACTGAAAATAGTTTTCTTTCTCCCAATTGTGAGATTCCTTTGAGATTCCATATGGCCGATTCAGCTTTTAGTCCAAAAATAGTAAATTAATCCTTTGATGTGTAGAATCCAGAAAAGAAATAATTTTTCAATTTGGATCAGTGTAGATAATGTTATGGCCAAACTACATAAATAGATTAAAACTGTTAAAAATCCAAAATGGTCAATTTTTACTATTCAGCTCAAAATAACACCAATATCATAAAAATTAAATAATTAATATTAGAGGATAACTTTTGGGGGTTTAAAACAATGATATTCAATATAAATTAATTGAAAATATTTTCTCTATCAATTACCCCACACTTAGCACTTGGACTCCTGGACAAGTAAAAATCAAATCAAATCAAATCCAAAACACATATCAATGAGATCTACCAAATCAATTCCAAGAAACAAAAATATATCATTCCTCATAAAAAACAATTATTTCA
The DNA here is from genome assembly GCA_963277665.1 of Viscum album. NCBI lineage: Eukaryota > Viridiplantae > Streptophyta > Magnoliopsida > Santalales > Viscaceae > Viscum > Viscum album. Next base: position 50,363,473 of record OY728148.1, read on the forward strand.
AGTTCTCCATTTTAGATTTTAATATATTTCCCCTTCAATTCTTATCCCATGCACACAAAACACCTACCACACATGAATTTTCTCTCATCTCACAAATGTAAATGCTGAACAAGGCTTTTCTCATCCAAACTCACACAAGAGTCACTATAGTCTTGATAAATTCCTACTTCTCCACCTGATGTGAGTTAAGGACATGTGTTTCTCATGAAGACTTTTCAGGTTTTTTCTGTGGCTTCTGGTTGGTAGGATTTAGATGTTATAAAATTCTAAGGCCGAAAAAGAAGGGATTGGATCTTTTTGAAGCAAAATTTCAAGATTCTAATTTTCAAGCAAGTATGGTCTCCTTATCTTCCCCTTTGTAGAAACTCAGCCCCATAATCATTCAATCTTCTCAGTATTTTAGCAGAAAAAAATTCAATCTTTTCAAACATGATTTTTCTTGAAATCTCCAGATAGGCACAACTTTTTTTTACATCAGATCCTCCAGAAAGGCACAGCTTCTCTTATCATGAAAGCTCTAGAAAGGCACAGCTTTTAACAAAATGAAATATTCAGTAGGAACATGAGCTCTTCAAAATTTTATATTCCTCCAAAATTATCACCAAATGAGTTAGTAGACCATAAAACATCTTCCCCCACACTTAAGTTCAACTAGATCATGCAATTTCACTTCAAGAGCAGGTAGGATAGGGAAAATTGACTTGTAATATGGCTAACCTAACAGGAAATTCATGGATACTAGGGGCTACAATGAAGTATAAATGTAAAGGTGGGCTATAATGAAAAGGATTATTTTGAAAAGGAGGCTTCAAACCAAATAAATTCCTCAATCATTTAAAACACAAATACCCCAAACCTGTAAGTTTTGAAAGAAATAAATCAAATTCTGGTTTAAGAAAGCATGGTATGGTTCTCTCAAGAAATGAGGAAAATGAAAAGAATATGACAAAAATGGTTTAGAAGCCTCACAGGAAAGTGATTTCAATGATATATACAGTGAAATATGGCATGAGATTCGAAAATCAGTGTACTTTTCATAAAATTCCAAAAGATTTGAACTTGAAACAAAAGTAATTTCAGCATTCATTTAAGCTCAGTTTCATGAAATATATTGGTTCACTCACTGAAATGGGTTTCAAATATGGTATTGATAATCATTTCAGCTCAAAAGTTTCAGAAACACACCAAAAATAGAAAAATAAACACTTAAAAATTTTAAAACACACATTTTTTTTTATTTTTTTGTGAAAAAAAACATCAAATAAAAATCCTATAGTTCAAAGGTTCCCTCCCCCACACTTAAATGATACAGTGTCCTAAATGCATTCAAGTGGATTTAACATGTAATCCAATTTTCAAATGAATTACAACATCAAGCAAGTGTGAAGGAGAGGTACAACCTGACTTATTGGCAATGCAACGTTGAGTTTGGATCCTAAGTGTTTCTCTTTGAAAACCTAAAAAAATTAAAAACATAACATAAGAAATTTATTAAAAGAAATGAAAATTGAAATTTAATAAGGGAGAAAATCATGGTTTAATCCCCCAAGTTGGCCCTGGGTTTTGACTGCCTCCAGAGGGGCAGTTCTAATCGGTTATCTCCAATCTGATGGTGGGTGAGGTTTCTTGCTCATGAACCAACAAAAATTCTTCTTTCTAGGATGAACTTCTTCATTTTTCTTGAGGACTCCATCGATAAAATTCACCAAGTCCACCTTCATTGTAATGAGATAAAACATGAATGGTGGGGTTAGGACAATAAATGAGTCCTCCTCTTTATTGGGATCCACATGAAAAACAACTTCTTTATTCCCTAGTGGTTTCTAAAGGTATTATACATTTGGGGAAAAATCAAAGGGAATGTTAGAGTTTAATTCTATTTGAAAAAAATTAAGGCATGAAGAATCAATATCAAATTCTTCCCTTTCAATTTAAGTATCTTGTGTCTCATTTTCCTCCAGAAATACCACTTTGATCTTCTCATGTACTCTCTCCATTAAAAGTTCAACAGGTTTGGGGATCTCTAGATGTTCCTCTTCAGATGTATATTCTCCCTCCAAGGAAATAAAAGTGTTGGATGAATATGAAAAATTAAAACAAGGGGAGGTAATACTCAATTCAGTTTCAACAAAATCAAAAGATAATGAGTTTATGAAAAGATTAACTCGCTGAGCTTGTTTGGCTTCAATTTCTTCTTCAATGGGAGGTGCTTCTTGGAGTTGAATTTCCCTAGATATAGGTGGGCATTCAGACTCCTCTATCTTCTCTTCAAATTCCATTGCTTAGTTGGTTTCTTCCTTCAATGTTGTTGAATCATTATGAGGAATAGTTGGCTCAAGAAGTTCCTCACACTCATTCCAGAAGTTATCAAGATCTTTTTGATCTCCCATATGTATTTCAATTACTAAATTTTTTTCATCAATCTCCACCAACATTGATTGATATGGGCTCAATGGATATTATTTTAATTTCATCAAGGCCTCCATGGGTTCTTCAACTTGAAGGATTTGTGGGGTTACTTCTTTCATCAATTTTCTGAGTTCTGGTTCTTGTTCTGGATCCATTTGTTGATCTTGGGATGCATGTACTTGTTCTATTATACACTGTATTGAGGTCTGTAGGTTTTGAACTGTTTGACTAATTCATTCAAATTGGTCTTCAATATCCTTGTGAAATTCTTCTTCTTGGTGTTGTAATTTGATAATTTCTTGATAAAATTCCGGAAAATACTCCTAAAGTTCAATTAATTCTCTTGACAAACCCTCCAACACTGGGTATTCGAGGTTCTCTTTAAGTTTTTCAATGAGATCCTTGAATTCATCCTCCGTGATGATTTGGATTTGAGCTCCCCGAATTTGTTTAGCCAAGAAACAAACTTTATACTCTATAGACCAAGGTAATTCAATAATTGGTTCTCACACTGGTGGGAAATTTTTCCATGAATTAAATAAATATTCATTTGAAAAAAACATGGCAAAATATATTTTTTATAAATATTTTTTTATTAGAAAAAGTCAAATATTTACAATTAGTTTGTGGCACTACCTCCCCGGTAACGGCTCCAAGTTTGAAGCATGCCTATCGTAGAGTGTGGAAAAAAATTATTTCCTAAGATAAAATGTATTAAAGTGGTTGACCTAGGATGTCTCCTGAAGAGGAGTGCACACAAAACGAGTTGTCACTTTAAAATGAGTGTAAAAAATGTTGTGTTTTTTAAATGAAATTTGAAATTAAAATGATTGAAAAACAATGATATTAAAAAAGTTGATTAGGTCGGGTTCGGTTTCCTAATTGTAAAGCTATCCTTGTTCAATTTAATTCAAACCTCTTCTTCTTTGTTGATTAAAGTGAGTTTCCACAATCATTTCCTCTCACTTCCTTGGTGAAATTATTATTGTGAGAGAAAACCTTACCAAGATCTCGGTTTGGTCAACTTTCCTTCCATGTATAAATAGTTGTATTTAATACCCTTAATTGAAATGGGCAATACCCGATCAGGTTTTGTTTATCCCAAACAATCAAGAACATTCACTACACCTTTTACATGTACTGACGATTGTCGAGTACTTCACCACTAATTCCTGGTTTATTCCATCGTATATAAACCCGAAATTAGTTGAGGGAGATATTGATTATTTTACCAAGGAAAAAATAAATAACGAAATTAATATTCTAGAACGATTGAACTTGATAATAAAATCCGCTATAAGAAATTGAAAACAACTTTGAAGAAGAAAGAAATTTATTCAATTGGGTCCAAGAACTCAAGCATTACAATGTAGAAAACCAACCCTTCCCTAATCACTCCAAAAGCTTACCCCACCATGGTAAGGGTAATCGAGATGAATGGGGAAGAATAAGACATTATAAAACTATTAAAAAATGAAATAAAAAAGAAAGCTGAAATGATCTTCTTCTTGGTGTCCCGAAAGGAATGGGATGGATAATGGGATTATTTGAGAGGGTGGAGCTCTCCTCCTTTTATAGTTAGAATTTGTCCCCCGAATGTTGACGTGTTGTAGCCCCATTAAATGACATCTTCACGTGTTGATCCCTTATTCAATGTTGTTTATAATTACCTTGGACGTGTCCCTTAAAAATATCAGTGGATTTGGACATGTATTCCGAGAGTTATGGCTGTTTTACTCTGAGCATTTATTCTATCCAGACAGACTCTCCAAAACGCAATCCTCCAGATTAGGGTGATTTAATGACCCCATAAATGGTCAATTCACGCATTCCTTCCTTCATATATGATTCTAAAAAACTACTTGCGTGTCCACCCACTGAATTTCACAACATTTGGGCCCACCATGGATGATTTATGGAGCCCACACCAAAACTAGGCAGAACTGAAAATAGTTTTCTTTCTCCCAATTGAGAGCTTCCTTTGAGCTTCCATATAGCCGATTCAGCTTTTAGTCCAAAAATAGTAAATGAATCCCTAGATGTGTATAATATGGAAAAGAAATAATTTTTCAATTTGGATCAGTGTAGATAATGTTATGGCCAAACTACATAAATAATTTAAAACTGTTAAAAATCCAAAATGGCCAATTTTTACTATTCAGATCAAAATAACACCAATATCATAAAAATGAAACAATTAATCTTATAGGATCAATTTTGTGGGTTTAGAACAATGATATTCAATATAAATTAATTGAAAATATTTTCTCTATCAATCTTATTAGACTCTATATTTCTTACTGAACACATTTGTAGAAGACCATTTTTTGAAAATCATTACACATCATTAATTATTTAAGGTTTACAAAAATATTTTAAAATATCCTTTTTTTTCAAAGTCATAAATAATATACATCCTGCATTTATCTGGATGTTTGAAAATTTACAAACTTCACCATAAAAATAAAACACAATTTTATTTATCTCAAAGTATTACATAAAGCAGTTACGGTCTCCTTACATAGCCCCTTATAACCCCGGCATAGGACCTAAGTGTAAGGTGTGCTAAGGTGAGAGAATCTGAGGGAGGCTCAGCCAACATTGCACGAGTAGTAATTTATATCAGTTTGAACTTCTCACAAAGGCAGTTCCATTCTAACTTCACACGATGAAGTTCGGCTTGGGTTTGGTCCAGATCAAAGCCCAGTGGTGCTAACTCCTTCCCAAGTTCTGTTAGATGGGCTTCGATTGGCCCGAGACTACTGGATGAGGCCATCGAATCTTCTTCCTATATTAATTAACCAATATCACTTGTATTTAGAGACAATAATCGAAACGTTTAGTTTCAAATGGTCAAATTAACCAATGGTCATATAACGGTCAAAACCCAACGGTCTCATTTTAATTATATTCATGTTATCAAATGAAACAGTTTTGTTGAGTGTAAAATAAAATAACACACAAAATTAGGAAACAATATTTATTCAAAATTTCGGTTCGTTACATTCTTCCCCCCTTAAGAAATTACTCCCTCACAATTTTTAAAATTGGGCTTGGAAATTTCATTTAAAGTCCCACATCGGAAAAAGAGTCAGTAAAACTATTACTTTAAAAGAAAGAAAGGGAAGTACAAATGTCACCCGAGTTAACCCACACTAGGATTCCATGTAGGAAAACATGGACATGGAAGAGAAAACAAAGGGTCAAATTCTGAGGGACAGTGATAGAAAACATGATTAGGAGAAAGTTAACCACAAGAAAATAACAAACTTATGATGTGTGTAAATGGTTTTTGATTACCCCAGTAGGAAACTTAAACCAACAACGTTTTTTTTACGGTCCTTTTAGGAATTAATTTACTACATAGAATAAGAACACAAGGAAATATACTTACCTTAAAGTAGAGTTTCATCCTTTAATAAGTTTCTACAAAGACTAATCTTTTCTCCAAATGGTGAGCATTAAAAACTACTTGGTCTCATCAAAGCACAAGAATTATCTTCAATAGAATCACATAATCTAAAAAATATTGACCATCTATTTCTTATATCTTTAAACATTATCCCAAAAACAGAAAGGGTAAGATAAAACAACTCTTCAAAAAGAAAGAACCCCATAGGAAGGGAAACTACTTTTAAATCTGTAAAATTCCACGGTACTACTCAAATTTTATCATAGACCATTCCATAAATAACTATCCCTAAAATTCCTCAAAATAAACCAAACTAATATTGAAACCCAAATATAAGAAGGATTTGATAACATAGTCTTCCAAGATAAACTTTATCGTTCATCTTCAAACAACATAAATCACTCCTTAACATCTTATAACAAAAGTAACTAACCTAAACATATTTTCCCCAAGATAGGTTAATCATTTCCATAAGTAACCTAAATTACTATAAGTTCACCTTAAATTCATCGATTCTTCAAAATATAAGTCAACCTTTACTCCTCCAAGAAAATACCATAGTAATCTATTTACCTCAATCATATAGGGTTCCCAAAATAGTGAATGTCTTCCAAAATAATCATCTTTTAATACCCTAATCACCCTTGAAGAATAGCTTCACTACATCAACATGTGGTACATAACAATAGATGTTTTCCTTAATGATATTAAATCATCTTAGGTAGTGACTCGATGTTCTTAGAGAACATTAAAGATATGCCCATAGGGAATGAACTAGAATAAAACATGACATAAACAATTACTGCAAAGAAGTTGCATGTACCTTAGTCATCATGATCCATCTCATCATAGGACTTTCATTGTTCCCTTGTCCTTGAAGATTTTTGATGCTCATCATGCTTCTCATCCCTTCCAAGAGAGAATTTCCTTGAATAATGTCCAACTTCTCTACATTTACGACATTGAAGAGTATAAGGTACATTAGATCGAACCTTATCTCTATTCACCACATTATCCATTTTTTGAAGCAATTGGATACTTTATGTCCTATCACCCCACACTTAAAAGATCTCCCAGTTCCTTTGTGACATTCTTCTAGGTGCCACTTTCCACACTTTTTGCATAAACTAAATTGGGTCTTCTTTCCCTTAGCAACTTTATCAGATGAACATCCTTGAGACTTTGTCTTCTTCTTCCTTGATGAATTTGGGAATTCAACTAGGTACCAATTATTAATTGTGATTTTTGATAGCTAGTTTGGCATAATCACAATATGTTCAACTTGATCTCTCGTCATCTCTGTCATATTAATAGGGAAATTGTCACATTTCCTATCACCTTGGTTGTTGGGACATGTTCTTCTATTTCCCGCCGTTAACTAAGAAAAGAAAGTATAATTAGGGGCTTAAATACTTATCCAATAATCATGAAAAGGAAACTTTAAGCATAGAAGGATAAACTTGTAGAAGAAAAGTATATCCTAACTTGTGATCCCCTAGGTTCCAAACTAGGTTATCCACAATTATATATTCTTATGTGAATCCTTATTTTATTTTATCTTGGTTCCTTTAATAATGGTTCATACTAAGCTTCTGAATTTACCAAAGATTATCCCCCAGGAGTGTCATAACCAAGAGTGCAGCAAGGCCCATTGTTGTGTACCAGTTCCTGTTCGAGTCTAGCTCAAAGTGGTGATTTCGAGTTTTACCCCTATGTACATCTGTGCCAGAGCCACCTCTACCTACTCGTATCCAAACAGGGATGTATTTTCTTGGCAAACCCTTACTCAATACTCACCAAAATGCCAGGAAGATTTCCTATATTTAAACTTTTCTATAGGGTTCTTCCTAGAGTTTTCATATCCTAATTTCCTCAAATAACTAAACCATCCTTTGATACCAACTATAACATCCCGCCTTTTTATCACATAAACTTTAATTACATTTTACAAAACCGAGGATCTTTAAGGTTTAGTGTCTTGGAAACCAGGAACTTAAAACATGAAAACATAAAACATTCTTCATAAACACTTGAAAGGCTTCTACTTATGTTCATCCTAGGTTCATTACTGCATATCATAACCTGGAGACATACATCAAAAGAAAGGGTGAGCAGAAGGCCCAATAAGGTAAACAAGGGGAAACATTTAACATGTGAACTTGAGATACATCAATAAAGTCATGAAAAAAGAACATTAAGTCATGATAAAGAAATCATGAGGCATATCATAATAAAAATAACGTATTTCATAACTTGAAGATGTGGCCATAACATTTAACTTAGAAAATCATGAACATATCACCAAGGTCCATCCCTAAGGTGTCATTTTAAAATTACCAAGGTTATTCCCCAAGGTATCGTTAAAATTGTAATCTCTATTGGTTACATCATTACCCAATGTATTGGAGCACTATCAGGGCGCACCCTTAAATTTGCCTTTATTATCATGTGAGCCACATATATCATCATCAATCGTTTCATAAACAACCCATATAGCATAAAATAAATGGGTTTCATTTCATAGTCATCAAATTTTAAAAACTTCTTTAAAGACGTGATCTTTATGTCACTTTAAACCCATGAAAGAGGAATGCGGGTTTCATGAATGTAAATCCCAGAATTTAAAATAGAAAATTTTTATATATATGTGAATAACCCTATAGAATAAAGAGCTTTGAGTATTCACTTAATAAAATAAAATAATTTGAAAAAAAAGAGAGACATTTTGAGAAGAAAATTCTGCAGCATAACGGCTATGATATAGGGTTTTAGAAAATACTGAAAAGAGAGGGGACATGAGTCACCCACTCATAAATGATCCATAAAACAGTATAGGGACAAAACATAAAGGGTATAAGAACATGGTAATGAAATTTGAAATACATACCATATGAAATGAAAAACTTGGAAGGAAGACAAAAATAAGATTTCTCTTATGAAAATTTGGCAGCCTAATGACGTTACCTAAAACTTCAAAATACTAAATTGATAAGATCAAATAGGGGCTCTCATCATATGAACATAAAATATCAGTATGATAGATATAGAGATAATACCCCAACATAATAAAGAGGTACATGAAAGACTTGACATGAAAATAGATCTTGAAAAAGAGAAGGGTGAAAGAATCCCTTAAAAATTTGTCAGCCTAACGGTGCCACTTAAAACGTCAAAATACTGAATTGAAGATATCAAATAGGTTCTCTCATCATATGAACATAAAAGATCAGGATGATAGATATAGAGATCATACCCCAACATAATAATAAGGAACATGAAAGCCTTTACATGAAAATAGATCTTGAAAACGAGAAGGGTGAAAGAATCCCTTAAAAAATCGGCAGCCTAACAGTGCCACTTAAAACTTCAAAATACTGAATTGAAGAGATAAAATGGGGTCTCTCATAATATGAACATAAAAGATAAGTATTATAGATATAGAGATCATACCCCAACATAATAAAAAGGAACATGAAATACTTGACATGAAAATAGATCTTGAAAACGAGAAGGGTGAAAGAATCCCTTAAAAATTCGGCAGCCTAACGGCGCCACTTAAAACATCAAAATACTGAATTGAAGAGATAAAATAGGGTCTCTAGTCATATGAACATAAAATATCAGTATGATATATATAGAGATAATACCACAACATAACAAAAATGAACATGAAATACTTGACATGAAAATAGATCTTGAAAATGAGAAGGGTGAAAGAATCCCTTAAAAATTCGGCAGCCTAACGGCATCACTTAAAACTTCAAAAAATGAATTGTCGAGATAAAATAGGGTCTCTCATCATATGAACATAAAAGATCAAAATTATAGATATAGAGATCATAAACCAACATAATATAAAGGAACTTTAAAGACTTGACATGAAAGTAGAACATTGAAAAATGAGAAGGGTGAAAGAATCCCTTAAAAATTCGGCAGCCTAACGGTGCCACTTAAACATTATTAAAAAAAATTGATGAGAGAAAGAGGGGGTATATCATCATATTAACATGAAAAGGACAGTAGGATGAATATTAAATAACATCCTCCAACATAAGAACATGGAGCATAAAAGATATGACATAAAAGAGAGTACTTGGAAAGAAAGAGAGAGGCAGGATCCCTTACCTTAAAACGTAACTCTTAAAACTCAAAGGTGGGGACCTTGAGGGCTTGGGGGAACCTTGGGAGGACTCTTTGGGAGGTAATAAGACCATATATTCGTTGGGGGGAGTTGGGAGTGAAAAATAAATGAGTAAAGGGTGGGTATTTATAGGGAAAGTAAGGGGACAAGGCATTAATGGCCAAGGGACACCTCATTGGTGGTTTTGCCAAAACCATGGGCTTGCCCATGGTATTTGCCTATGGTTTTAGCCACATGGGACCCCTCATACAATAATTCATCCCCTTTAGTCGGCCATCCATTAAAATATCTCATCACATCATCATGATGCTGTTATGATGTCATTAAACACCCGTAACTTAAAAACCATATTTTCACTATTCATCGAAAATTCAACTTTCTCAGAAAAATCCCAAAATTTCACCTTAACCAAATATCAATGCTCTGATTTCAAAAATGATCTCAATTTTATAAAAATAATTTTCTAAATATTTTTAATTTAATTTTTAAATAAAAACACTATTCACTGAAAATTCATTTTTTCAGAAAAAATCCCCAAAAATTTCCTTAACATAATATCGATGCTCTGAGTTCAAAAATAAAGTCCATTTTATAAAAATAATTTTCTAAATATTTTTAATTTAATTTTTAATTAAAAAACACTATTCACCTAAAAAATAATACTTGAATAATAATTTCTGAAATAGTTATTTACCTATTTTAGTGAATCACATTACTTAATCAAGGTGCCTAGATTATATTAATACTTTCTTTAAGTGCGATTACTAATCCATTTGGCCACATTACTAATCCTAAGCATAAAATCACTATTCATAATTTACTATTCATCAAAAATCAAGTTGATCTTATTAGACTCTAAATTTATTACAGAACACATTTGTAGAAGACCATTTTTTGAAAATCATTACACATCATTAATTATTTAAGGTATACAAAAATATTTTAAAATATCCTTTTTTTTCAAATTCATAAATAATATACATCCTACATTTATCTGGACGTTTGAAAATTTACAAACTTCACCATAAGAAGAAAACACAATTTTATTTATCTCAAAGGATTACATAAAGCAGTTACGGTCTCCTTACATAGCCCTTTATAACCCAGCATAGGACCTAAGTTTAAGGTGTGCTAAGGTGAGAGAATCTGAGGGAGGCTCGGCCAACATTGCATGAGTAGTAATTTCTATCAGTTTGAAATTCTCGCAAAGGCGATTCCATTCTAGCTTCACTCAATGAAGTTTAGCTTGGGTTTGGTCTAGAACAAAGCTCAGTGGTGATACCTCCTTCCCAAGTTCTGTTAGATGGGATTCGATTGGATCGAGACTACTGGATGAGGCCATTGAATCTTCTTTCTATATTAATTAACCAAGATCACTTGTATTTAGAGACAATAATCGAAACATTTAGTTTCCAATGGTCATATTGACCAATGGTCATATAACGGTTGAAACCCAATGATCTCATTTTAATTATACTCATGTTATCAAATGAAACAGTTTTGTTGATTTTAAAATAAAATAACACACAAAATTAGGAAACAAGATTTATTCAAAATTTCAGGTCGTTACAAGTATAGAGACCCAAACTTTTCTTACATTACTATTACATCATTTTAAATATAAACAACATAATATTATTACACATAGAGAATCCAACGGTTTAGTGTCTTGGGAAAACTAGGACCATACATAAAAATTACAACATTGAGCATAAACTTTTTTTTGTTCATTTCTTCTTCTCTAGCTTCTTATTAGCACTTGACCTCTCCTTAGTACATGTAGCCACCTGAGGATATACATCAAATGGGTGAGATATAATCCTAGTAACAGGATAGATAAGAACAATATAGCATGTGGTGAGCATATTCATAACATAGGCAAAGAATCGTTAATATGAGAGGAAGCATTAATAAGAGACTTGAAATGTGGTAATGCATAAAAATAAAACATCGTGTCTTAGTGGTTAACTACCACACATGCTTGTGAACAAAGCTAGAATATTGTTCACACATCATTTCACATTTACTCATGAGATTCATCACTTTACCCAATGTATTGGATCATTGTATAATTCTGGGTGCACCCGTCACATTTTAACATTCATATAGTGCTATATAATTCTGGGTGCACCCGTCACATCATAACATTATCATTTATCATGCATGACACAGTGAATATATAACATAAATGAACATAATGAACCCATTAAAATTAATTGGTTTCATCTCATAAGAACACATTCATAAAAATTGGGTTCCTAAAATAATGAGGGAATAACATACATGTTACAAGAACCGTCAATCTTGAATGAGAAGTAAAAGGTGTGTTCTTGAAAGAAGAGTTCTTTTGGAAAACATTTGGTTTTTCATAAATACCAGTGAAAAAAATTTATATAACATAAAAGGAAAGACAATGATGAAAGAAAGATTTTTAAGGAGTAACCATATCAAAAAGGAGTGAAAGAGGGAGAACTCGATGGATGAAAGTTGGGTTCGAGAATTTACCCTTACCTTGTATTCGAAGGCTTCCTTCCCTTTAATATCCTATATAATAAAATTATATTAATTAATTAGAAATTGAAGAACCTTTTATACCTTAATAGGGGTCATTTTGGTTTCATTCTGTTATTTTATGGGCCTTTTGATGAGTTATATAGTTTAAAAACATTGTTCAGGAATGTTCGTTTTTATGGTTTTCTTGAGAGTTTCACATGTATTCATGAATTGAAGTTTGTGTAGAACATGGGTAAAGATCCAGAACATATATTACATGTTATTAATGATATTCCAGAAGTTAAAATTATCTTAATATGAATTACATTTTATACCATGTGGATGAATCATTAGATAGGAATTTAATGACGATCGTTTGGGTTAATTTGGGTGGTTTTTCGACCAAAACGAACTTGTTTTGTTTACTCGTCTAGTAATATGCACATAAGTTAGTTCAATAACATAAAATAGGACATAATACATATATAATATTCTGTTTCAACCATAAAAATGGTTTCATTACCTGATCTGTAGGTAGAAATAGAAAAATAAAACATGTCATCCTTGAAGGTGATAGATTAACACCTTACAAACAACGTTTTCTTTTATAAAATAAAAGGAAGAAGAGGAGGGGTTTGTATGGTATAATATCCCATTAGTATCATCAAATTCCAGTATATGTATGATACTGGAGTCACCATACCATTTTGAAAAATATTGGTTGGGATAGAATAAGAAAAGGACTTGAAATTGAAAGGGAATTAAAGGAAAGATGAAGAGAAATTACCTCTTGAATCGTCCTCTTGAGATCCTCTTTAAGGGGCCTATGCTTGGTTTTTGATGAGACCAGAAGCTCTTGTACATGGGGGAGGGGATAGGGAAGATTCTTGGGTAGATTTTAGACAATTATTTAAGATTTAGAGGTGTGTTTTGGCAAGGGGAGGGGGAGGGGTAATTTATACATAAGGAGGGAGGTGTTTTTAGTTTAAAATATTAAATAAAATAATATATCAAAATTTAGGCTTGTAATAGTAGTTTTTTACATCATAAATAATATATTAATATAATATAATTAATTTGGGGCTTTAAATCATATTTATAATTTTAATTCATTAATTTATTAAAAGGAAAGTGAAAGAAAGAGAAATGGACACTTTAAGGAATCACCTTTTGACTTTAGGATTTGGAAAGTTCTTTTAGGTTTGAAAATTGAGTTTATTATATTTTAAGGAACCATTTTTGAAATTTAATATAATTAGGCCAAACCTAAAGTTCCAGAATTTTTATGTTATCATTACATCATTAGTGATGCAATTTAGGATACACTGATTATGCGAAAAAAAGTATTTTTTACTATTCGCCTGAAAATTGAAGTATTTTATAAAAATCCCAAAATTTCACCCTAACCACTTTTTGATGTGTAGAATACAAAAATGTAGTCCATTTTTAAAAAAAAAATCTAAATATGATTAATTTAATATTTAATTAAAATCATAATTTACTTGAAAAATACAGTTTTTAAAATTAAAACTGATTTTATAATGATTTCAAAAATTACGTAGGGTATTATAAAATTATATAAAAAATAATATACATATATTTGATAATTTATGAACACATTTTAAGAAAATACATTTTCTTTTAAATTAATTAATTAATTATAATTATTTATTTATAACTTACAAAAATACCAAAACGTTTACTATAGTCAAATTGTCACTTTCTAAGATGCCTAAATTTTATTTAATTATTCATGGGTAAGGTTACTCTTGTTTGGATTATGTTATATTCATAAGGTTCGTACTACTATTTATAAGGGTAGGTTACTATTCATAGGGGTAGGTTACTATTCGCCAAAAATTAATTTTTTCTTATTGGACCGCAAAAATCATCTTGAACTCAACCGTGTATGTCGGATTTTCAAAATTCCAAACACAGAAGTGACAAACTTATGTTTAAAGGTCACTTAACGCTTAGTAGTTCATTATGTTGTGTTTTCATGTGATTTTATGACATATTTTTAAGAAGGTAATTTCCATTTAAATACTTTGGGTCGTTACATTCTTCCCCCCTTATGAAATTTCTCCCTCGAAATTTCACTTTACACAAATAGGTGAGGGTACTTCTCCTTCATCGCCTCCTCTGGATCCCAAGTAGATTCTTCAAACTTATGGTTCCTCCAAAACTCTTTGACAAAGTGGGTTTTCTTTCTACGTAGAACCTTATCTCTCTGGTCCAGAATCTCTACTGGTTGCTTCTCATAAGAGAGATCATCTTCCAGTTGTACCACCTCTGAGTTTAGTACATGTGAGGGATCAGGTATGTACTTCCTCAGGAGTGATACTTGAAAAACATCATGAACTTGAGCCATATTCGGTGGAAGTGTAAGCTGATAGTCCACAGCTCCTATACAGTCAAGGATTTCAAAGGGGCCAATGTACCTTGTGTTTAACTTTTTTTTCTTCCCAAATCGTATGACTCTCTTCTATGGTGATATTCGAAGGAAGACTTTATCTCCAATGTCGAACTCCAAATCCCTTCGACGGTTGTCAGCATAGATCTTTTGTCAACTTTGAGCAGCTTTGATGTGTTTCTAGATGACTTGAACCTTCTCTGTCATCTTTTCCAGAAGATCGGGTCCAAGTAGCTTTCTTTCTCCAACTTCATCCCAACAGGTTGGAGGTCTACATCACCTTTTATATAGAACTTCATATGGAGCCATCTGAATACTACAGTGGAAGCTATTGTTGTATGAGAACTCAACCAATGGGAGATGCTGATCCCATCCACCTTTGAATTCTAGTGAGTAGGCTCTTAGCATATCTTCAAGTGTCTGAGTAGTCCTTTTAGATTGGCCATCGGTTTGGGGGTGATAGGTTGTGCTGAAATTTAATTCAGTACTCAAAGAATGTTGAAGGATCCTCCATAATTTAGATGTGAACCTTGTATCACGGTCAGAGACAATTGAGAGTGGAACACCATTCAGTCTCACCACTTCTTTCACATATATCCTTGAAAGTTATTCAAGCGAGATATCTTCCCAAATAGCGATAAAATTGGTAATCTTGGTGAGTCGATCAACCACAACCCATATCACATTATTTCCCTTCGACGTATTTGGGATACCTGTGACAAAGTCCATAGTAACATTTTCCCATTTTCACATGGGTATAGGCAATGGATGCATCATCCCTTTGGAATTTTGTCGCTTTTCTTTAACTTGCTGACACACCAAGAACCTTGATATATATTCTGCAATCTTCTTCTTCATGTTATCCCACCAGAAGTGTCCTCGGAGATCACGGTACATCTTAGTGCTACCAGGATGGATAGAGAATGTTGAGCTATGTGCATTTTCCAATAGCTCCTTATTTATCCTGGGTGATGAAGGCTCACAAAACCGCATTCCAAACCAAATCACACCATCATCGTCGATATGGAACTCATGCAGCTTCCCTTCCTTTACTATATTTACCCTATTTTGTATCGCCACATCATCCCTTTGTGCTTCTTTAATCTTCCCTTGAATAGATGGTTGCACAATCATTTGGGAAAGGTAGGATGTATCCCCTACCCTTATGATTTCTAAATCCATGCTTTGCATATCCAAGAAGATAGGGTCTTTCTCAATCCATAACATGGATAGAGTAGCAGGTTCTTTTCTTATTAGAGCATCAGCTACCGTGTTCGCCTTTCCAGGATGGTAGTGAATAGAGAAATAGTAATCCTTGATTAGCTCTTACCATCTCCTTTGATGCATGTTGAGCTCCTTTTGTGTGAATATATACTTTAGGCTCTTTTGGTTGGTGTATATGTCACACTTCTCACCATAAAGGTAGTGCCACCAGATTTTCATGGAAAAAATTACAGTTTCCAGCTCTAGATCATGCATCGGGTAGTTCTACTCATAGATCTTCAACTGTCGTAATGCATAGGCTATCACATTATCATTTTTCATGAGTACTCAACCCAATCTTTTCTTTGAAGCATCACTATATATCACAAAACTTTCTTCACTTTTCAGTAGTGTGAGTACAGGTGAAGTGATCAGCCTTCTCTTTAGCTCTTTGAATCTTCCCTCATATTATTTTGTCCAGACATAATTTACCCCTTTCCTTGTTAACTTAATTATAGGGCTTGAAAATCATGAGAAGTTTCTCACAAAACATTGGTAGTACCCAGCTAATCCAAGAAAACTACGGATTTCGGTGACACTAGAGGGCCTGGGCCATTCATTAATTGCCTTTGTTTTTTAAGGATCCACAGAAATTCCCTCACTTGTGATCACATGTCCCAAGAATGTGACTTGCTTCATCCAAAGTCACACTTTATGAACTTGTCATACAATTTTTAATTTCTCAATGTCACCAACACAAGTCTTAGATATTCTTCATGTTCCTCCTTACTCTTTTAGTAAATGAGAATATCATCGATAAACACTACCACAAATTTTTCGAGGTAATGTCTAAAGACTCTATTCATAGAATCCATGAAGATTGCAGGGGCATTAGTAAGTCCAAAGGGAATCACTAGAAACTCATAGTGCCCATACCCTGTACGGAAGGTAGTATTCTGAATATCATCTTTCTTCACCTTTAGCTGATGATATCCAGAATGAAGATCCACCTTTGAGAAGTATTTAGCTCCTCTTAACTGATTGAACAAGTCGTAAATCCTTGGAAGATGATACTTGTTCTTTATGGTGATCTTTTTTAGTTCCCGATAGTCGATACAGAGCCACATTTTTTCATCCTACTTCTTCAAAAAGAGCACTGGCGCACCCCAAGGTGATGCACTAGGTTGTATGAATCCTTTGTCCAGATGCTCTTGCAGTTTCTTCTTTAACTCCTCTAATTCGATAGGATCCATCCTATAGGGACACTTTGATATAGGAGTAGCTCCGGGTATGAGTTCTATTGAGAAATCTACCTCATGATCTGGGGGAATTCCAGGTAACTCTTTGGGAAATACATCATTGTATTCTCTCACGATTGGAATTTCAGCAAGGTTAGCACCTTCCTTTGACTCAACTATTTGGGCGAGGTATGCTTCTTCATAGGAAATCAACACTCACAATATGGAAGGATTTTTCAAAGGATATTCATGATATTCCTTTCATTTTTAGAGGAGCATGGGATGGTTTGGAATATTAAAATATATTTCCTTTTCCCGATAGTTGATATGTTCTCTATATAATGAGAGTCAATCCATTCTCATTATAGCATCAAATTCCACCAAGGGAAGTATTATGAGATTCGCTAGAAGAATCTTCCCACATACGCCAATAGTAGAAGAGTCAAACACTTGGGTTGAAATGATTTCACCACTTGGTGTTTTTACAGATATCTCTACTTCAAGGTTTCAGGGCTTCGATTCTATAGTTCTATCAAACTTTCAAGATATAAAGGAATGCTTAGAACTAGAATCAAATAAGACTTTTTACATTCTTGAGTGAATAGGAAGTGTACCTTGTATGAATTCATTATCTTTCTCCACTTCCGTAGTAGTAATGGCATAATCCTTCCCTTGTTCCTTTGGCTTTGATGGCTGCTGACGTTGATTACCCTTGAGAACTTGAGGTTTAGTGCACTGGCTTGCATATTGCCCTAGCTCCCTATATTTGTAGTATTGAACCATGAATGGTTCTATCCTTTCTTCTGTCACATTCTCCTTCCTTTATATATCTTTCCGATACTCTTGATCAAGGTGTCCTTCTTTCCCACACTTTAATCATTTCCCCGTACCTTTAAGGCAGTTCCCATGGTGCAACTTCCCACATTTTTGGCATGTGGGTCATTGATTTTTCTTCCCACCTTTGTCATTAGATCCACCAGCTTGAAACTCCATCTTTCGTTTCTTATCACCATATCCATGGGAACATTCTCAAAACCCCATATCCACTTTGAGATCACACCATACAACTTCTTCATAACTCCCAAAGTCTCAAATTGCAAGAGCCTTTTGAAGGTGTGGTTTTAATCCACTAAAGAATCTATCAATTTTGCTATCATTTTTTATAACAAAACCCGAAGCATACCTTGCAAGCATTGTGAAATTTGCTTCATAGGTTGTGACAGATTCTCCTTCCTTTTGCTTGAGCTCTATGAATTCTCTCTCTATATTCGTACGAAGAGTTCAGGGTAAATACATATTAAGAAACATGATCTTAAAGTCTTCTCATTCCATCTCTTTAATTTCCTCGCTTGTCTTGGTGTTCTTAATCAAATCCCACTATTGATCGGCCTCTCTATCTAGACGATAAATGGCTAGTGTCACCTTATCCATCTCAGAACAGTGATGAAAAAAAGATCTTCTCCATGGAGTTGACCCACTGTTCCACAACTAGTGGATCAGAAGATCCACTAAACATCAGTGGTCGTTGCCGCATAAAACATTCGATAGCTAGTTTCTCTTTATTTGGTGAAGGAGGATGTTCCATATTATTATGGTTATTGTTTATAACCTGATATAATTGGGTAATCATCTCCATGAAGTTTTGAACTCCACCTCCCAAATTATTTGGGATGTTGTCTGGGCAATCGTTGCATTGGCCCTCGCACGAATTGTCCATCGGGTTTCTCCTAGTTCCCACCATTTTCTAAAATAGAAAATGTTAGAACAAAACATAAGTCAACAAGTCATGAATAACTTATTCCTTTAATAAAATCATAACATATGGTATCCCTATGTAAATATTCTTATTTTTATATTTGTTCTTAGACTCACGCTAGAGGTTTTCTCTAGGGTTCACTAATCCTAATTCCCAAATTAACTAAACCTTTCCTCTGATACCAACTATAGCGACCCAAAATTTTCTTAAATTACAATTACATAATTTTAAAGATTAAAAAAATAATAGTATTACACATATAGGATCCAACCATTTAGTGTCTTGGAAAAACTAGGACCATACATAACAATTACAACATTGAGCATAAACTTTTTTTTGTTCATTTCTTCTTCTCTAGCTTCTTATTAGCACTTGACCTCTCCTTAGTGCATGTACCACCTGAGGATATACATCAAAATGGGTGATATAGAAGCCCAATAAGAGGATAGATAATAACAATATATCATGGTGTGAGCATATTTATAACATAGGCAAAGAATCATGAACATGAGAGGAAGCATTAATAAGAGACTTTAAATATGGAAATGCATAAAAATGAAACATCGTGTCTTAGTGGTTAACTACCACACATTCTGGTGAAAAAAGATAGAATCTTGTTCAAACATCATTTCACATTTAATCATGATATTAATCACTTTACCCAATTCATTGGAGTGTTGTATAATTCGGGGTGTACTCATCACATTTAAACATTAATATTGCGCTATATAATTCCAGGCGCACCCGTCACATCATAACATTATCATTTATCATGCATGCCACAATGAACATATAAAATAAATGCACATAATTAACCCATGAAAATGAATGGGTTTTATCTCATAAGAACACATTCATAAACATTGGGTTCCCAAAATAATGAGGGAATAACATACATGTTACAAGAACCGTCAATCTGGAATGAGAAGTAAAAGGTGTATTCTTGAAAGAAGAGTTCTTTTGGAAAACATTTGGTTTTTCATAAATACCAGTGAAAAATATGTATATCCTATAAAATAAAATACAATGACGAACAAAAGATTTTTAAGGAGTAACCATATCATAAAGGAGTGAAAGAGGGAGAACCCAAAGGATGAAAGTTGGGTTCGAGAATTTCCACTTACCTTGTATTTGAACGCTTTCTTCCCTTTAATGTCATGTATAATGACATTATAATCATTAATTAGAAATTAAATAACCTTGTATACCTTAATAGGGGTAATTTTGGTTTCATTGTGTTATTTTATGGGCCTTTTGATGAATTATAGAGTTTAAAAACATTGTTCGGGAATGTTCGTTTTTATGGTTTTCTTGAGAGTTTCACATGTATTCATTAATTGAAGTTTGTGTAGAACACGGGTAAACATCCAGAACATATATTACATGTTATTAATTATATTCCAGAAGTTAAAATGATCTTAATATTAATTACATTTTATACCATGTGGATGAATCATTAGATAGAAATTTAATGATGATCGTTTGGGTTAATTTGGGCGGTTTTTCGACCACAACGAACTTGTTTTGTTTACTCATCTAGTAATATGTAAATAAGTTAGTTATAGAAATTAAAATAGGAAATAATAAATATATAATATTCTGGTTCAAATATAAAAATGGTTTCATGACCAGATCTGTAGGTAGAAATGGAAAAAAGAAAACATGTCGTTCTTGAAGGTGATAGATTAACACCTTACGAACAACGTTTTCTTTTATAAAATAAAAAGAAGAGGAGAAGGGGGTTGGATGGTGTAATATCTCATTAGTATCATAAAATTCCAGTATATGTATTATAATGGAGTCACCATGCCATTTGGACAAATATAGATAGGGAGAGAATAACAAAAGGACTTGAAATTGAAAGGGAATTAAAGGAAAGAGGAAAAGAAATTACCTCTTGAATCCTCCTCTTGAGATCCTCCTTAAGGGGCCTAAGCTTGGTCTTTTTATGAGATCAAAAGCTCTTAGATGTGTGGGAGGGGCTAGTAAAGATTCTTGGGTATATTTTAGACAATTCTTGAAGCTTGAGAGGTGTAGTTTGGCAAGGGGAGGTGGAGGTGTTATTTATACATGAGGAGGGAGGTGTTTTTAGTATAAAATATTAAATAAAATAATATATCAAAATTTAGGCTTGTAATAGTAGTTTTTTGACATCCTAAATCATGTATTAATATAATATAATTATTTTTAGGCTTTAAATCATCTTTATAATTCTAATTCATTAATTTATTAAAAGGAAAGTGAAAGAAAGAGAAAAGGACACTTTAAGAAATCACCTTTTGACTTTAGGCATTGGAAAGTTCTTTTTAGGTTTAATAATTGAGTTTATTGTATTTTAAGGACCCATTTATTAAATTTAATATAATTTGGATGAACCTAAAGTTCTATAATGTTTATGTCTTCATTACATCATTAATTATGCAATTTAGGATACACCGATTATGCGAAAAACTGTATTTTTTACTATTCACCCGAAAATTGAAGTATTTCAGAAAAATACCAAAATTTCACCCTAACCATTTTTTGACATATAGAATCCAAAAATGAAGTCCATTTTTCAAAAATAATTTTCTACATATGATTAATTTGATATTTAATTAAAATCATAATTTACTTGAAAAATGCAGTTTTTAAAATTAAAACTGATTTTATAATGCTTTCATAAATTACGTAGGGTCTTATAAAATTATATAAAAACTATGAGACGTATATTTTATAATTTATGAACACATTTTAAAAAAATTCTTTTAAATTAATTAATTAATTATAATTATTTATCTATAACTTACAAAAATACCAAAATGTTTACTATGGTCAAATTGTCACTTTCTAAGATGCCTAAATTTTATTTAATTATTCATGGGTAAGGTTACTCTTATTTGGATGATGTTCTATTCATAAGGTTCATACAAATATTCATAAGGGTAGGTTAATATTCATAGGGGTAGGTTACTATTCACCAAAAATTATGTTTTTCTTATTGGACCACAAAAATCATCTTGAACACAACCATGTATGTCGGATTTTCAAAATTCCAAACACAGAAGTGACAAAATTATGTTTAAAGGTCACTTAGTGCTTAGTAGTTCATTATGTTGGTTTTTCATGTGATTTTATGACATATTTTTAAGAAGTTAATTTCCATTTAAATACTTTGGGTCATTACAGTAAGGGAAAGACAGACATTCTTGTAAGTGTAAAATAAGAGACCTTTATCCTAGGTCATTACATACCCTTATCTTTGGGATAAAAGAAGTGTAATATTTTTTATTTCTTTTTTACTACAAGTTAATAATTTCAATTTCATATAATATAAAAGTGATACATTTTATATTCACATTTCTATTTTGGATTTTGTTACCATAATGAATCTTGATTATGATACTTTTCGTATTACTCTGATACATTGTAACCTTTGTGATTATGATATTATTGTGTATACTCTAATTAAATTTTTTTCCATTATGAATATGATTAAGCTCTGATTACGTTAAAACTAATTACTGATTATGATTCTATATGTTGTTAAAATAGAATCAATTTCTCATTATGACCTATGGACTTACATATCATAATTTTCTTGATTTTGATATTTTTATTATTGGACCCAAGGGATGAGTTTGATCATCATTTAAATACTTAAGATGCTTTCTGAATGCATTTTGTTTAACCTTGTTAAACTAACATTCTTTTAAGGTTAAAAACAAAATTTTTTAAACCTACAATTCACCCCCACCCCCTCTTGTATTTAGTCATCTTCATATACATTATGATCTAACATATACCATATTTTTATTAATTTTATACACATTTTTTAATTAAAGTTTATAAATATACTATTAAACATTTTTATTGACCAATATAAATTTGATAATTATATTTATATATATATATATATGAAACTAAGATTGGTTTTTAAAAAAATTATGTAAATCATATTTATATATTATATATTAATATATATTAATATATTTATACTTATTGTAAAATAAATATTATTAAAAAATATATAAATTAAATTATGCATTGTATCCTTTATCAGCGCTAAACAAAAAGCGCTGAGAAAGTAATGAGTTTTATGTGTGCTAGAAAGAAGCACTGATAAAGGTTATCCTTTTTTATTGTTTTTTTAGTATTGATAAAAGTGGTCTTTATTAGACATTTTTTGATAAAAATATCTCTTTTATCGGGATTAAAATCATCTCAGGTTGGGCACCTAAACCTGACCCTCGGGTTGGAGTTTTAGATGAAAATTCCCCCATTATGCACTTTTGGGGTTTTTTTATGCTACCACTGTTGGAAATTCCCATCAAAATTTCCACTGGAAATTCCCATCAAAATTTCCATTGGGAATTCTTGTGTAAATTTCCACTGGAAATTCTTGTCTAAATTCCCCCTAGAAATTTCTAGTGGAAATTTCCATCGAAAATTTTCTATCCAAATTTCTACATAAAATTTTCCCTTCAAATTTGCACTTAAAATTACAATGAAAATATATTAATACATAGGTAAAAAATCCAAATTTTTATTGAATATTTGCATTAAAAATTTATGGTGTAAAATTTATGGATTCCTAAGAGTTTATAAATACTTTATAAATCATGTATAATTAGAAGAGTTTATTCCCAAGATACTCATTCTGTAAATTTCTAGTGCAAACATCGAATGGAAAATTCTAGTTCAAATTCACACTGTAAATTACAAAGAAGATATTTTAATACACAAATAAAAAATGTAAACTTTCACTGGAAATTTACATCAAGAATTTACACTAGAAACCTTAATTAAAAATTTCCACTGGAAAATTTTAGTGAAAGGTTTGATTCAAATTTCCAATTGAAATTTTTAATGTGCATTTTTTTACTATATATTTTCATTTAAAATTCAGTGCAAATTTTCATTGAAACTTTCCAATAAAAATTCAATGTATGATGAAATTTTCAATCCAAACTAAAAATACACAAAGAAACACAAACAAATACAAATATACATGATAATATTATATTATATATTTCAAGTGCAAATTGTATTATGTAAATTTTAAAGACCTATATACAAACATCCAAGAAAATTTTCATTGACATTTTCTGTTTTATATTTACATTGTAAATCTCCACTGATATAAATCTATACTGAATATATTCAGTGAAAATTCATAGTACAATACAAATTTTTAATTTGGATTTCCACTTAAATTACAAGTAAAAATATATTAATACGTAAATAAACAATGAAAATTTGCATTGGAAAATTACAATGGAAATTTGAAAAGAAATTTTTCATCTTAAATTTCCAATTTGTATTTCCACTTAAATTATAATTGAGAATATATCAATACACAAATAAACAATGCAAAATTATAGTGGAAATTTCCACTACAAATTTACAATTCAAATTTCTACTTAAAATTATAGTTAAAATGAATTAATATAGAAAAAAACTGTAAATTTTCACCGGAAATTTATATTGAAAATTTGCATTGGAAACTTTTATTGAAAATTTACAATAAAAATTTTCAGTTCATATTTCCATTTAAGATTCTAGTTAAAATTTCCACTTAATATTTACAATGATTATAATGGAATTTTAATTAAATAAATTTTAAAATACATACATGTTTTCATTTTTAGTGTAGTTGTATTAATACATGAATAATGCAATTTATGGTGAAAATTGTCAATACAAATTTATGTTAGAAATTTCCAATGAAAACTTCAATAGGAAATTTATAGTTTAAATTTTCACATAAAATTAAATTGAAAATATATTAATATATAAATAAAAAATTAAATTTTCACTAAAAAGTAATTTATTGATCATTATTATATTTTCTATACTTATAATAAACAAAAATTCTCAAGACATGATCTTTTAAAAAAATGACCTTATTAGTTTTCCTATAAAATAATGAAAAAAATAGCTATAAATTTTAATATCTCGAAACCGTATTTGTTTTATTTTTAAATAATGGAAAAAATTATATATAAAACAATGCATATAAAACATATATGAATTTTAAATTTGCACTGAAATTTTATACTATAAACTTTCATTGTAAAATTGATTATAAAAAATCTAAAATAAACATTTTTTATATATTTATTATATATTTATTATTATTATTAAACAATTTTTATTTATCTATATTATTAATTTTTTATAATAACATAGTTTATTTTTACATTTTATAGTTATTTATTAAACCAGTTTACACAGCAGGGGTATTATTGACCAATCGTTTCAAATAAAACGATTTGAATTTTAAAAAACATTTTAAATCAAAAACCAGATCTGCCGCCACATCACATATTTTCCAGGTGGAATTCATCCTGCATTGTACCTAACACTCAGGTCCAATCGCTGGACCTGAGATGATAATTTTCGCTTTTATCGGTGCTTTATGCTTAGCGTAGACAAAGGTCACCGTTTAATATTGCGCAATCTGTAGTAGTGGTTGTGTGGGGCTTAGAATAGCACGTGACTTTGTTTTCCCATGTCGCGCCACTACTACAAAAATGAGAAAGGGAAGAACCACCTTATATCAGCACTAATAAAAAACTATTGATAAAGAAACCCTATATCAGCGCTAAAATTTAGGCGCTGATAAAATGATTATTTATCAGCGCTTTTCTTGTGCTAATAGAGGGACTCTTTATCAGTGCTAGAAAAGCGTTGATAAATAATCCCTTTATCAGTGCTAAAATTTCTGTGCTGATACAGGGTAACCTTTTTCAGTGCTAAACAAGCGCTGATAAAAAGACCCTTTATCATCGCTAGAAAAGCATTGATAAAGAATCCATGTATCAGCACTAAAATATTAGCACTGATATAGGATGGATTTATCAGCGCTTTTTTAGTGCTGATAAAGAGGACCATTATCAGCACTAAAAAAAGCGCTGATAAAACCTTAGTCCATTTTTTTATAAATTCGGTCACACAGTGCCCTCGTTTTATCGCGCCCTAAAGCTCTCGCGGTATTGGAACCCTGTGACTCCCCTCCGCCGCCCGTTGAGTTCATGTTGCCAGACCTACGCCGCCCTCGAGCTTCTCGTTGCCGGACCTCTTCCGCCCGCTGAGCTTCGCATTGCCGGACCTCCTCCGCCCTCGAGCTTCGCTTTTCCGGACCTCCGCCGCCCGCAACGCCCTTGAGCTTCGCATTGACGAACCTCCGCCGCCCGCTGAGCTTTGCCTTTCCAGACCTCCCTTTACGGAATGTTTTCCAAATCATTTTTTAATATTGTTCTTTTCTCCCATCACACATAACCATATGTTGATTTTGAATGATAGATTTAATGGATATTTGAGATTGTGATGGTTGTAGGATACATGATTCATCCTTTTTTTCTTCATGTTTGTCTCTTGGGTAATGCCCCCTGTCGAAGCTCGAGTTTGGTCCAACTTCTTCTAATGTTTCTAGAACTATTATTCTATAAATCATATCACACTATTAAAACATTTTTAATTGGAGTTTTGGGATGTGAGGCTTTCCCATCAATGGTGTTCTAGTGGATTTTGTGTTGAATTATTTCATCCCTAGGTTTCATTTCCTCCGGTGGTGATGATTCTTCTTCATTGTAGATTCATGAGTGCTCTTCCTACATATTGTGATGGGGTTCTTGGGGGTGATTATAAAATATATTTCTATTACTCCTAAGGTATCACCTTTTTTCTAATGACTATGGTGGGTTTTTAGGTGATTTGGTATTTGTTTATTCTAGATCCTAGAAACCATTCAATTTGATGGTGGTATGGATGGATATGTTATATAAATTCTTCCAACAATCACCTTTATGAGAAGGTGTGGTTTGAATTATAGAATATATATGCTTTTATTTAATTATATTATTAGTTTATGTTGGGTTGGAAATGGTTGATGAGGTTCCTAAGGTGATGAATTCTAGTTTGTTATCTTGTTAGTGAAGTTGTTGATGATGATGTTGATCAGGAACATCACGATGCAGGTATCAAGGCATGAGTATCATCGTGATTTGAGGCATGATTTGATAGCGTATTTTTGTTTGAAATTTTAATTTAGTGGTGTTTTATGGGGTATTTTTTATAATTTCACATACTATTTGAACATATGTGGCTATGAAATATTTATTTTTTCTTTCATCATTACTTTATTATTCTAGAATTTTCTATTAGTATAGTTTTTTTACTGTAAATCAAAATGTGGAATCTTTGGGGAATGTTTGACATGGGTTGATTTTCTTTAAAAGGTATGGTTTATTCATGTAAAATATCTCTTGAGAAACCTAGTATTGGTGGAAATATTAATATGCTCATCATCAATGGCGATCAATGAGTTTACACAATCAGAGTGAAGTTTATGAAAAAATTAAGGTCATTCACACTTGGATTCCAGTTTCACTAGATTCCTCGTAGGTATCATCGATTCCCTTAGATCCAACACCATGTCACCATAAAGTAAGTAATGAAGGATAACCTTTTTCTTTAAGGAAAAAACCACCCGGTTCTGATGCATTTCTAGTTCATCCAATGCTTGAACCCTATTTTCTTCGAGGGGTTCCCCCCTTCTTTCCTTCATGCTATCTAAGTAACTTTTTCTGGCAGTGCACTTGTATGGAATGATGCCCAAACTGCCAATATTTCTAGCCTTTCCACCCCTACCTACATCTCTTTCCTTCTCCCTCATTGAGGTTACTGACTGCTTCTTTGTAGTGTCCAGGCCCCTTCCTAGCAGTGTTTGTTCTGTCTCCCATGGCTCTAATCCTGTCATCTAGCTCCAAATACTTATTGATCCAGAGAGAACTCCCTCACCAGCCCCCAAGTTTCATTACCCATCCTTCCCCTACCCCTTTGGTTCCTCATCTCCCACTCATATGAAGCTTACCAACCATAAGGGATTATGAACTTGTTCAAAATCAAGGGACCTCAATGAGAGATCATCCTCCCACTTCAATAAGGCTACTATCTCTAGATCCAATACCAAAACCCTATCATACCCATCATTATTATCTTCATATGTAATTCTCATGGTCTTAGTTAACATGTTAAATCAGACTTCCTCACTATAGAAATAAAAAAGTATAATGTCATTGTTGTTGTTTTCAAATAACACAAAAAACCCTATAATAATCATAGAATTCTCCTGGAAGATTAAGTTGCATGGATTTCTACACTCCGACCCCTCCAACAGAAAAAAAATTGGTATTTTGGCACAATAAATATGTTGTTGAGACTGTTCAAGATTTCAATCAATTCATCACTACCAAGGTGTCCAACGGTGACACCTCCTTCATTATGACTTTTGTTTTTGGAAGCTATGACCCTCTCCAAAGAGAATCTCTATGGAGTGAACAAAAAACCTTTGATCCCGGCCACCATCCATTGTTTTTTGGGGGTGACTTTAATTTCATTTATAACCCAAAGGAAAGGGGAGGTAGAAGCCAATTCTAGAGGAAGTCTATCATGGAGTTTGTTCAGTTCATGGCTGGGAAGGGCCTCATTGATCTCAGCTTCTCAGGTGATAGTTTCACCTGGTGCAACAACTGCAGGGGCCATCACCGCTTGTGGAGTCTATTGGATAGGTATCCATCCAGCATGAAAGCCACTAACCTATTCTCAAATACCATGTTTTTCTATCTTGCTTGAGGTGTTTTGATTCACTCCCCCCTCTTGTTTTCCATTTCTTCTTGTCATGATCATCAGGAACAGTTTCACTTCCACCAGCAGTGGGTTAATATCCTAGGGTACCAGTACATGGTTTGTGAAATATGGAATGAACCCTTGTAGGAGTTTTGGGCCACCTTCAACCTCATTTACCTAACCTCAAACCCTGATAGGTGCGTGTTCACCCCTTCCTCCTCATGAACCTTCACCACCTGGGACTACTGTCGCATATGGGATCCTTCAGAGTATTCTGATAGATGGAATGATACCTTTTGTTTATTGGATTATTAACACCAGTTTGAGATTTATGTGTGACTATATACTTATTATATTTTCTTATTATTTCTTACACACCACCACTTGAGTCTAGTAACCTGATTGAAATCCATATTGGTACTTTGGTTCTGATGTGGATATGGTTTTTTATGTGTTTGTGACATGTGTATGTGTGGATATATGGGTATTTAGGCATGATGATATTGAATGTAGGTAAGAGACTTAGGAGTGGTAGATGTATCATTTTTTATTATTCTTGTGTTTGTTCTAGGGTGATTTGAGGAAACTATAATGAATCTAAAGTAATTATATTTAATGAAGACGAATAAATATTGATGGTGAGGCTCTATTAATCTCTATTTTTATAAGGAAGTGGTTCTCTTCTACTGTATTTGGAAGTCTTGTTTTTTGTACTTGAACCATAAATACTAATATTTGAGATTCAAATAGGATGAAGATGAATAAATATTGGATGGATGCTAATCGTTTGACAATAGAGTATGAGAACAAAGTGAAAGAGTTCATCAGGTTTGCAAATGATCACGCAAAGGATCCTTCTCAAATCCTTTGTCCATGTTTACATTGTTGTTATTCTAGACTACTTACTCCAAAGGAGTTGGAAGAAAATTTGATATGTCACAGAATAGATCGGAGTTATAAATGTTGGAATAAACACGGAGAAAAATCAAATGTAGCTACTGGTTGGGATAAAACTATGTTTTATGGATCATCAGATATGAATACAAATATGGATAATGAAGAAGACCGTATGGAGGATGTGATTATAGATGTCAATGATGATGAAGATCGTAGTGACTAGATGACAAAGACAATTGAATATGAACTCTGTGATTGCCCAAAATTGTTTGATAAGTTAAAGAGTTGTGCAAAGACGTCATTGTATGCTGGTTGCACTAAGTATACAACATTGTCAGCTGTACTGAAGTTGTATAAATTGAAAGTAGGAAATGGATGGAGTGATGCCAGTTTTACAGAACTACTTGCTCTCTTGAATTACATGCTCTCGTAAGATAATGAGCTCCCAAGCCGGATATATGAAGCTAGACAAATGCTACGCTCGATGGGTATGATTTCTGAAAGAATACATGCCTACCCGAAAGACTGTATATTGTTTCGAAAGGAAAACAAATCACTTATAGAATTCCCAAAGTGTGGTGCTTCTCGATACAAGAAAGATAAATCCAATCCTAAAAAAAATTTATGGTACTTTCCAATCATTCCAAGGTTTAGGCATCTATATGGAAGTGAAGAAACTGCAAGACAATTATCATGGCATGCAGATAAAAGAAATAAATATGGGAAATTACATCATCCGGCCGACTCTTCTAAATGGAAGAAAATTGATCATGAGTATCCTGAATTTAGAAAAGAGTTGAGAAACCTTCATCTTGCATTATTTACAGATGGAGTGAATCCTTTTGGTTTTGAAACCCGCACTCATAGTACATGTCCTGTTATGTTGGTAAATTATAACTTGTCACCCTGGTTATGCATGAAGCCGAAATTCATCATGTTAACTATGCTTATATCAGGACCAAAACAACCAGGTAACGATATTGATGTTTATCTGGCTCCTTTGATCGAGGATTTGAAATTATTGTGGGATTCAGGTGTTATGTTGTATGATGCTTATAAAATTGAATACTTCACGATGAGAGAGATATTGTATGGGACAATAAATGATTTCCCTGCTTATGGAAATTTTTTAGGCTATAGCATTAAAGGAACTCAAAGGTGTCCCATGTGCGAAGAACATATAGAATCAATTAGGTTGAAACATTCATCGAAATATGTGTTTCTAGGACATCATAGATTTCTACCTCATTGGCATAAGTACCGATCTTGGATGACATCATTCAATGGAAGTTTAGAACAATGCACAGCACCGTCTCCACTAACAGGTGATCAGCTGTTTGAGAAAGTAAAAGATCTGAACACTGTTTTTGGTAAACCATTTTCGAAAAACCTTATGAAAATCGGTGGGCAAAAGAGATCAGTTTTTTTTTTGAATTACCATACTTGAATTGTTTGTACGTCCGAAATTTTCTTGATGTGATGCATGTGGAAAAAAATGTATGTGAAAGTGTTATCAGAACGTTGCTAAATGCCCCTGGAAAAACAAAAGATGGAATTAAGGCAAGGATAGACATGGTTGACATGGGAATACGAGAATAGTTGGCTCCCGTGAAGGGTGAAAATCTAATTTTTCTTCCTCCAGCTGCTTATACTCTTTCTAGGTAGGAGAGATATCATTTTTGAAACTTCTTCAATGATGTAATGGTTCTAGAGGGGTATTCATCAAATATCAAGAACATTGTGTCAATGAATGATTTAAAGTTAAAAGGTTTGAAATCACATGATTGCCATGTTTTGATGCAAGATCTAATTCCTATATATTTACGTTTCATTTTTCCCAAGAATTTTTGTCATATGTTAACCAAACTTTGTTTCTTTTTCAAATATATATGTAGCAAAGTTTTAGACCCGACGAAATTGTTAGCTATGGAAAAATAAATTGTTATCATATTATGTGAATTAGAAATGTTCTTCCCACCAACATTCTTTGATATGATGGTTCATTTGATGATTCACTTGGTGAGAGAGATTTGACTTTGTGGTCCTATGCACTATAGATGGATGTATCATGTTGAACAGTATATGAAGATTTTGAAAGGGTATGTCAAAAATCGAAGTTGACTAGAGGGTTGTATAGTGGAGCGATATATTGTTGAGAAAGCCATTGAATTTTTTACCGAATACCTATTTGATGTGGAAATCATTGGTCTCCCAAAATCTCGTCACACTGGATGCATTGAGGGTGAGGGAATTTCTAGAAGAGAAGTTGTGACAATTAGTATTACAGATCGAGAGCAGGACCATCTTTATGTTTTGCATAACAGTTGGGAGGTTGCTCCATATATTGAAACTCACAAAGAAATTCTTAGGCAGTTGAATCCATCAAGGGCTGAAAAATGGATATTAAATACACATAATCACTAGTTTATAGGATGGTTTGAGGACCATATTTTTAAGCAGTTGTTTGAAAATCCGAATTCAATTTTAGAACGACTTTGATGGATAGCCGCTGGACCAAGTGTGTATATATTATCTTATAATGGTTATGTAATTAATGGTTATACATTCTATACAGATGAACATGATGAAGATAGTACCATGTAAAATATTGGAGTTACACTAGTGGATAAAGCGATGCATGTTTCTGGTAGTAAGGACAGAAATCCAATTTATGCAAATATGTCATACTTTGGCATTATCAAAATAATATGGGAGTTGGATTATACGACATTCCAATTGAATATTTTTCAATGAAAATGGGTTGATAACAATAGTGGTGTTAAAATAGATGAATGGGGATTTGTGAAAGTTGATTTTAGTAAAGAAGGGTACAAAGAAGAACAGTTTATAATGGCATCACAAGCGATACAAGTTTTTTATGTTCCAGATCCCGCAAACCAAAAGTGGTCGATTGTTCTGTTATCATCCAAAACTACTGAAGATTATGATGAAAATTCAGTTGAGGATGATCCTTTTAGTGGTACGTCACAATCATTTCAGAGCAGTCCCAATGTAGATGATGTTTTGTATGTTAGAGGAGACCATAATGAAGGGATTTGGATAATCGATAGAGGTGTCAAATCCCTTCAACCTTTGAAAAAAATAAAGAGAGTTCAATAAACAGGTTATATTTTGTTTGTAATATAGATCTTGTTATCTCATGTTATTATCTTATCATTAATGAATTTATGTAATCTAATTTAACTGTTTAACTACTTTTGCAGATAATGACTTCTGCACATTCTGGTGCACCTAACCTTGAGGCTGAACAAGTCTCTCAAGATGCTCCTGTTGTGGCTGCTACTGCTCCTGCAGCTGCTGCTGCTCCTGCTGTGGCTCCTGTTGCTCCTGCTGGTCCTCCTGCTACAGCTCCTACTACTCCTGCTACTCAAGCTGCGGATGCTTCTACTCCTGATGTTATGGCTCCTGTTGCTCCTAGTGTTGAGGTCCAACAACCATCAGCACATTCTGTTGATAGCATTTCATATGAACATATAGATGATGTTGATATCGATGAAATGGTCGGGAATGAAGGACCGATGTCGCAGAAAACACAGGTGTGTCGTAGCTTGACGGTGCTAGCCAAAGTTCTTAAGGAGAAAAGCAAAGGCATCAAATTTAAAGTCAAATGGAATGCACAAGGCCAACATGTGAATCCCAACAAGGCTATGATTAGCAGCTACATTGTATTTTTCACTCAGCAATGCGTGCCGATTGACATAGATTCATGGCACCATATTGTGTCTGGACTGAAGTCTGTGGTCTGGGAAGAAATTACGGTAACATTATGAATTTATTTCTTTAATTTACTAGAAAATAAAATAATGAAACAATGACTTACTCTTCTCAATCTCTTGCAGAGTACATTTATAGTAGAAGATTCACACAAGGATTATGTACTAAGGCTTGCAGGAAGGATTCATCGTGGTTTTCGCACTATTTTAACAAGATGCCACCTGAAAGATTCCAAAGGTAAAATAAACCCGCACCAACCCATTGTCTACGCTCACCTGATATTCCAAGAAGCATGGGATGCATTTATTGGCCATTGTGGGGATGAGAAGTTTCAGGTACATTGTGGGTGATAATACGTTGTTTGAGGATACATGTATTCATCACTTTGATTGTCAATATTTCATTTATGAAACAGAAAATCTGTACTGAAAATAAGGAACGTGCATCAAAACCATCATACCCCTATCTTAAAGAAAGGATGGGGTCTGCTTCATTAGAAAAGAAAATGGTACGTATTTTAAATTTACAGTATTATTGTTAGGTGCCAATATAAAACATCATAATAATCTTTCTATGTTTATATGTAGATTGATGAGTCTAAAACCAAATACACTTCCATCCCACATCATGTGCTATGGAAGGGGGCATGTGTGAATAAGGAAGGGAAGTTAGTAGATGAGAACACACAAAAAGTGTGGGAAATATGTGTAAGTATGACACAATGATAAAAATATTTGTTTTCAATTGCTATTACATAAAAATAATTGGTTATTTTCCTATATCCGACAGTCATAGGAATCAGCTACTCCTGTAGCAGATACAGACCTATTATCGACGGCTTTGAAGCAGCCAGAAAAATACAGTCGTGTCAGAGGTGTGGGGTTTGGGGTGACACCCCGAGTACATTTTTAGAAGAAAAAAATGGATGATACAGATGACAAATTGGAACAAATGAGCGAAAAAATAGCAACCCTTGAAGAACGATTGCAATTCCAGGGAGAGTTGCTTGCAACTTTTATGGGTGGGAAGCAAAGGGAAGACACAAGTCAGGAATAACTAGCGCATGAACATCCCACCCCCCCCCCCACCATCTTTGATGTGAGCCATTCCCCTCAAGTAACTGTCTTAGCCGTGGTAATCAATATTCTAATAATTGTTCCCATGAAATGTGAATCAGTCAAACACTGATAATTTTTCTGTACTGATCTTCTACAGGGTGATAATGATTGTGATTTATATCTGTCAACACCCACCTATCACCTTGTAGCGAGGGCTACAGTGTTCAATATCCCAGATTCCACGCTACATAATAGACCACTTCTGAAAGATCATCTGAAAGTGACGATTATTGTAGATCGTGAGCCAAATGAAGAGCTACCTATTCCACTTGTTGACGATGATATTCATACAGTTGAAAAGGCTATTGGGACATTCATTTCATGGCGGTCACAAATTGTAAGAGTACATGCAGACAAAGAGATATTTATTTCCTTTTTTTAAGCTAAACCTTTAAAAATTAATGAAAAAAAGGGTCTGAACCAATGATTGTTGTTATAGATAGAGAAAGGGAAGGGGGTGAGAAACGTCGGCTCAAACCCATCTAAAGGATCGACTAACCGATCCCAATGAGCTACTGAAAGCACAATAACACCACCTGTTCTCTATCCACATTTACTAGCATTGAAGACTCATGTGGATATGAAGCTAAAAGATGGTAATATTCATATAGTGGTTTTCGGAGAGAATATATATGGAGAGGAAACTCAAGATTTCGTTGCTGCTGAAAATGTAAATGAGATCCTTGAAAATGATTGGCTAGGCATTACAGTTGTAAATGTATATATGAGGTATGTTTCCATGAATTGATTTTCTAAAAGCTGATCTAATGTGAAAATTATGACTAAATGCATTTTAAATTGTTGACAGACACATTTATGAAAAATAGTTGAAGGAATTTTCCCATGAGCCAAGATTTGGACTTGTTAGTCCTCATACCACATCAACACACCTAACAAAATTAGAGCCATCAAAAAGGGATGCAATAGTGAACGGCTTGCTAAAAACATTTGAAAGAAATATTACAGATGATAGACTCTTCCTAATCCCAACCATGTAGGGGTAAAACTCTATGATTAAATCATATCAATTATATTTTCACTTCTTTTATTACTTATTCCTTTTTGTGTTTTTAGGAAACATTGTTTGCTAATTGTGGTGAACTTGGATACTCCAAAGATTTATTTTCTGGATTCAAATCAAGGATATCCATCAAACCAACCACACATTATGGAGTTTGTGAATCTGTAAGACACTACATCTTATATTTTAGGTATAAACAATAAGTAATATAATTTATATTATCTTTTACTGAGGATTCTGTTATGATGGGGCGGTGTATCATTATCGTCTAAAAAAGGAATGAGGACAAAGGTTAAGCATAAGGAGGCGAGCAAGTACTACATCTGCAAAAATATGAGGGTATATATAATAAAATTTCACTATCCAAACACATCTCAACACAAGTTACTTATTCTCATAATGATCAATTTTTTTGCAGTGTCCAAAACAAACAAATGATAATGATTGCGGTTATTATGTTTGTAAATTTATGAAAGAGATCATTTTTCATCAACAAACTAGTATCCCTAAAGAGGTATTTTCAAAAACAACTACTATTTCGTTTAATTTATTTATTAATTCTTTATTTTTATATTTTACAGTACTAATCTGACTGCCGAAAAGCCTCATACTCACAAGAGGATATAGATGTGTTCAGAAATTAGTGGGCCGCATACCTGATGGTAGATTGTACACAAATACAATGAAGATATGACTTGGGGACATGTACAATTGGTGGTCATTTTTGAGAGTGGTTAAGGGGATCAAAAGATGAAACATTGTTGTATGTAAATGTTTGTAGGAAAATTGTAATTGTTATTAAATAAAACATACAATCTCCAATGAGTCATTTTCCCATTTTAATAGATGATATGCACCAGCAACATGCAAGAATGTTGAACCACTCAAAGGGTCTCTATTTTGTTTAAAATGTACACAATTTTAAGTGAAAACAACAACAGACTTACGGAAATTTGACAAACACATTAGGATTGTGTTTATCCTTTAGGAGAACAATCCACGGGTCCTTTGTGACGTGTATGAGTCAACCCTTCCTCAATCCGAGCCATGGTGTGACCGCTATCACTCAAAGGGTCTCTCTTTTGTCTAAAATTGACATAATTTTAATCAAAACCAACAACTAACCTATGAAAATCTGACCAAACGCATTTGAATTGTCTTGATATTTTATAATAATGATCCAAGGGTCCTTGGGGAAATTTACAAGTAATCCCCGCCTCAATAAGAGGCACGGTGTGTCCGGTACCACCCAAAGGGTCTCTATTTTGTTTAAAATGTACACAATTTTAAGTGAAAATAACAACTGACTTACAGAAATTTGACAAACGTATTCGGATTGTGTTGATCTTTTAGGAGAACAATCCACAGGTCCTTTGTGACGTGTACGATTCAACCCCGCCTCAATCCAAGGTATGGTGTGGCCGGTACCACTCAAAGGGTCTCTCTTTTGTTTAAAATGGACACAATTTTAAGTGAAAACAACAACTGACCAACGAAAATCCGACCAAACCCATTCGGATTGTGTTGATACTTTAGGAGAACGATCTAAGGGTCCTTTTTGATGTTTAAAAGTCATTCTTGCCTCAATCCAAGGCATGGTGTGGCCGGTACCACTCATATGGTCTCTATTTTGTTTAAAATGGACATAATTTTAAGTGAAAACAACAACTAACCTATGGAAATCTAACCAAACACATTCGGATTGTATTGATCCTTTATGAGAATGATCCATAGGTCCTTTTTGACGTGTACGAGTCAACCCCACCTAAATCTGAGGCACGGTGTGACCGGTATCACTCAAAGGGTCTCTATTTTGTTTAAAATGGACACAATTTTAAGTGAAAACAACAACTGACCAACAGAAATCCAACAAAACCCATTCATATTGTGTTGATCATTTAGTAGAATTATCCAAAATTCCTATTTAATGTGTAATAGTCATCCCCACCTCAATCTGAGGCATGGTGTGGCCGGTATCACTCAAAGGTTCTCCATTTTGTTTAAAATGGACACAATTTTAAGTGAAAACAACAACTGACCTATGGAAATCCAACCAAACACATTCTTATTGTGTTGATAATTTATGATAATGATCCACAGGTCCTTTTTGACATTTACTAGTCAACCCCGCATCAATCTGAGCCACGGTGTGTCCGCTATCACTCAAAGGGTCTCTCTTTTGTTTAAAATGGACATAATTTTAATTGAAAACAACAACTGACCTATGAAAATCAAACCAAACACATTATGATTACCTTGATATTTTATAATAACAATAGAAGGGTCCTTGGTGAAGTGTAAGAGTCATCCCCACCTCAATAAAAGGCATGGTGTGGCCGGTACCACTCAAAGGGTCTCTATTTTGTTTAAAATGTACACAATTTTAAGTGAAAACAACAACTGGCCTACGGAAATCTGAACAAACACAATAGGATTGTATTTATACTTTAGTATAACGATCCAAGGGTTCTTTTTGATGTGTACAAGTCATCCCCGCTTCAATATGAGGCACGGTGTGGTCGGTATCACTCAAAGAGTCTCTATTTTGTTTAAAATGGACACAATTTTAAGTGAAAACAACAACTGACATATGGAAATCTGACCAAACGCATTTGGATTATGTTGATACTTTAGGAGAATGATCCAAGGGTACTTTGTGACGTTTACGAGTCAACACCGCCTCAATCTGAGGCACAGTGTGACTGGTATCACTCATAGGGTCTCTCTTTTGTTTAAAATGGACGCAAATTTAATTGAAAACAACAACTGACCTATGAAAATCTGACCAAATGCATTCAGATTGCCTTTATATTTTATAATAACGATAAAAGGGTCCTTAATGAAGTTTACGAGTCAACCCCGCCTCAATCCAAGGCATGGTGTGGCCGGTACCACTCAAAGGGTCTCTATTTTGTTTAAAATGTACACAATTTTAAGTGAAAACAACAACTGACCTATGGAAATCTAACCAAACGCATTAGGATTGCCTTGATATATTATAATAATGATAATAGGGTCCTTGGTAATGTTTGAGAGTCAACCCCGCCTCAATTAGAGGCATGGTGTGGCCGGTATCACTCAAAGAGTCTCTCTTTGGTTTAAAATAGACAAAATTTTAAGTGAAAACAACAACTGACCTATGAAAATCTGACCAAACACATTACGATTGACTTTATCTTTTAGGAGAACGATCCAGGGGTCCTTTTTGATGTGTACGAGTCAACCCCTCCTCAATCTGAGGCACGGTGTGACCGGTATCTCTCAAAGGGTCTCTCTTTTGTTTAAAATGGACACAATTTTAATTGAAAACAACAACTGACCTATGAAAATATGAGCAAACGCATTCGGATTGACTTTATCTTTTATAAGAATGATCCAAGGGTCCTTAGTGACGTGTATGAGTCAACCCCACCTCAATCTGAGGCACGGTGCCACTGATACCACTCAAAGGGTCTCTGTTTTGTTTAAAATGTACACAATTTTAAGTGAAAACAAAAACTGACCTATGGAAATCTGACCAAACACATTCAGATTGTATTGATCCTTTATTATAACGATCCAAGATTCCTTTTTGACGTGCAAAAGTCATCCTCGCTTCAATCTGAGGCACGGTGTGGCCGGTAGCACTCAAAGAGTCTCTATTTTGTTTAAAATGGACACAATTTTAAGTGAAAACAAAAACTGACCTAAGGAAATCCAACCAAATGAATTCCGATTGTGTTGATCCTTTATTATAATGATCCATGGGTCCTCTGTGACATGTAAGAGTCAACCCCTCCTCAATCCGAGGCCCGGTGTGACCGGTATCACTCAAAGGGTCTCTCTTTTGTTTAAAATTGACACAATTTTAATTGAAAACAACAACTGACCTATGAAAATCTGACCAAACACCTTCAGATTGCCTTGATTTTTTATAATAACAATACAAGGGTCCTTGGTGACATGTAAGTGTCAACCCCGCCTCAATCCGAGGCACGGTGTGGCCGGTACCACTCAAAGGGTCTCTATTTTGTTTAAAATGTACACAATTTTAAGTGAAAACAACAATTGACCAACGTAAATATGACCAAAAACATTTGTATTGCCTTGATATTTTATAAGAATGGTCCAAGGGTCCTTGGTGACATGTATGAGTCAACCTCACCTCAATCTGAGGTATGGTGTGGCCGATAGCACTCAAAGATTCTCTCTTTGGTTTAAAATGGACACAATTTTAAGTGAAAACAACAACTAACCAATGAAAATCTGACCAAACACATTTGTATTGCTTGATCCTTTAGGAGAACGATACATGGGTTCTTTTTGATGTGTACGAGTTAATACCACCACAATCTGAGGCATGATGTGACCGCTATCACTCAAAGGGTCTCTCTTTTGTTTAAAATGGACACAATTTTAATTGAAAACAACAACTGACCTATGAAAATCCAAACAAATGCATTCATATTGCCTTGATATTTTATAATAACGATCCAAGGGTCCTTGGTGACATGTAGGTGTCAACCCTGACTCAATCTTATGCACGGTGTGTCCAGTACTACTAAAAGGGTCTCTGTTTTGTTTAAAATATACACAATTTTAAGCAAAAACAACAACTAACCTACGGAAATCTAACCAAAATCATTCAGATTGTATTTATCCTTTAGGATAATTATCCACGGGTCCTTTTTGATTTTTAAGAGTCATCCCCGCTAAAATATAAGGCACGGTGTGGCTGTTAGCACTCAAAGAGTCTCTATTTTGTTTAAAATGGACACAATTTTAAGTGAAAACAACAACTGACCTATGGAAATCTGACCAAACGCATTCAGATTATGTTGATATTTTATTAGAACGATTCAAGGGTCCTTTGTGACATGTAAGAGTTAACTTAGCCTCAATAAGAGGCACGGTGTGACCGGTATCACTCAAAGGGTCTCTCTTTTGTTAAAAATGGACACAATTTTAATTGAAAACAACAACTGACATATGAAAATCTGACCAAACGCATTCGGATTTCCATGATCTTTTATAAGAACTATCCAAGGGTCCTTGGTGGCATGTGTGAGTCAACCCCGCCTCAATATGAGGCATGGTGTGTCCGGTACCACTCAAAGGGTCTCTATTTTGTTTAAAATGTACACAATTTTAAGTGAAAACAGCAACTAACCTACGGAAATCTAACCAAACGCATTCAGATTGTCTTGATCTTTTATAAGAACTATCCAATGGTCCTTGGTGATGTGTAAAAGTCAACTCCGCCTCAATCTGAGGCACGGTGTGGCCGTTAGCACTCAAAGAGTCTCTCTTTGGTTTAAAATGGACACAATTTTAAGTGAAAACAACAACTGACCTATGTAAATCTGACCAAACACATTCGGATTGCCTGGATCCTTTAGGATAATGATCCACGGGTCCTTTGTGATGTGTATGAGTCAACCCCGCCTTAATCCGAGGCACGGTGTGACCGCTATCACTCAAAGGGTCTCTCTTTTGTTTAAAATGGACACAATTTTAATTGAAAACAACAACTGACCTATGAAAATATGACAAAACGCATTAATATTACCTTGATCTTTTATAATAACAATCCAAGGGTCCTTGGTGATGTGTATGAGTCAACCCCACCTCAATCCGAGACACGGTGTGGCCGGTACCACTCAAAGGGTCTCTGTTTTGTTTAAAATGTACACAATTTTAAGTGAAAACAAATACTGACCTAAGGAAATCCGACCAAACACATTCGTATTGTATTGATCCTTTAGGAGAATGATCCACGGGTCCTTTGTGATGTGTAAGAGTCATCCCAACTTCAATATGAGTCACAGTGTGGCCGGTATCACTCAAAGAGTCTCTATTTTGTTTAAAATGGACACAATTTTAAGTGAAAACAACAACTGACCTACAGAAATCCAACCAAACGCATTCAGATTGTGTAGATACTTTTTTAGAATCATCCACGGGTCATTTTTAATGTGTACAAGTCAACCCCGCTTCAATCTGAGGCACGGTGTGACCGATATCATTCAAAGGGTCTCTCTTTTGTTTAAAATGGACACAATTTTAATTAAAAACAACAACTGACCTATGAAAATCCAACCAAACGAATTCGTATTGATTTTATCTTTTATAAGAACTATAAAAGGGTCCTTGGTGATGTGTAAGAGTCAACCTCGCCTCAATATGAGGCATGGTGTGGCCGGTACCACTCAAAGGGTCTCTATTTTGTTTTAAATGTACACATTTTTTAGTGAAAACAACAGCTGACCTATGGAAATCCGACCAAACGCATTCGGATTGCCTTGATCTTTTATAAGAACAATACAAGGGTTCTTGGTGATGTTTATGAGTCAACCCCACCTCAATCTGAGGCACGGTGTGGCCGGTAGCACTCAAAGAGTCTCTATTTGGTTTAAAATGGACACAATTTTAAGTGAAAACAACAACTGACCTATGAAAAACCAACCAAACACATTCGGATTGCCTTGATCCTTTAGGAGAACGATTCAAGGGTCCTTTGTGACGTGTATGAGTCAACCCTGCCTCAATACAAGCCACGGTCTGACCGCTATCACTCAAAGGGTCTCTCTTTTGTTTAAAATGGACACAATTTTAATTGAAAACAACAACTGACCTATGAAAATCTGACCAAACACATTAGTATTGCCTTTATATTTTATAGGAACGATCAAAGGGTCCTTGGGGATGTGTACGAGTCAACCCCGCCTCAATCTGAGGCACGGTGTGGCTGATACCACTCAAAGTGTCTCTGTTTTGTTTAAAATGTACACAATTTTAAGTGAAAACAACAACTGACCTACAGAAATCTGACCAAACACATTCGGATTGTATTGATCCATTAGGAGAATGATCCATGGGTCCTTTTTGAAGTTTATGAGTCATCCTCGCTTCAATCTGAGGCACGGTGTGGCCGATAGCACTCAAAGAGTCTCTATTTTGTTTAAAATGGACATGATTTTAAGTGAAAACAACAACTGACCTATGGAAATCAGACCAAACGCATTCGGATTGATTTGATCCTTTAGGAGAATGATCCAAGGGTCCTTTGTGACATGTAAGAGTCAACCCCACCTCAATCCGAGGCATGATGTGACCAGTATCACTCAAAGGGTCTCTCTTTTGTTTAAAATGGACACAATTTTATTTGAAAACAACAACCGACCTATGAAAATCTGACCAAACGCATTTTGATTGACTTGATTTTTTATAATAACGATCCAAGGGCCCTTGGTGACGTTTAAGAGTCAACCCTACCTCAATATGTGGCATGGTGATGCCGGTACCACTCAAAGGGTCTCTATTTTGTTTAAAATGTACACAATTTTAAGTGAAAACAACAACTGACCTATGGAAATCCGACCAAACGCATTCAGATTGCCTTGATCTTTTATAATAAATATCCAAGGGTCCTTGGTGTCGTGTATGAGTCAACCCCGCCTCAATCCGAGGCACGGTGTGGCCTGTAGAACTCAAAGAGTCTCTCTTTGGTTTAAAATGGACACAATTTTAAGTGAAAACAACAACTGGCCTTTGAAAACCAGACCAAACACATTCTGATTTCCTTGATCCTTTGGTAGAACAATCCAAGGGTCCTTTGTGATGTGTATGAGTCAACCCTGCCTCAATCTGAGGCATGGTGTGACCGTTATCACTCAAAGGGTCTCTCTTTTGTTTAAAATGGACACAATTTTAATTGAAAACAACAACTGACCTATTAAAATCCAACCAAATGCATTCAGATTTCCGTGATCTTTTATAATAACGATCCAAGGGTCTTTGGTGACGTGTATGAGTCAACCCCACCTCAATATGAAGCACGGTTTGGCCAGTGCCACCCAAAGGGTCTCTGTTTTGTTTAAAATGTACACAATTTTAAGTGAAAACAACAACTGACCTACGGAAATCTGACCAAACACATTCAGATTGTATTGATCCTTGAGGAGAACGGTCCACGGGTCCTTTGTGACATGTACGATTCATCCCCGCTTCAATCTGAGGCACGATGTGGCCGGTAACACTCAAAGAGTCTCTATTTTGTTTAAAATGGACACAATTTTAAGTGAAAACAACAACTGACCTACGGAAATCTGACCAAACGCATTCGGATTGTGTTGATCCTTTAGGAGAACAATCCACAGGTCCTTTGTGATGTGTACGAGTCAACCCCGCCTCAATCTGAGTCACGGTGTGACCGGTATCACTCAAATGGTCTCTCTTTTGTTTAAAATGGATACAATTTTAATTAAAAACAACAACTGACCTATGAAAATCTGACCAAACGCATTCGGATTGCCTTGATCTTTTATAAGAACGATCCAAGGGTCCTTGGTGACGTGTATGAGTCAACCCCGCCTCAGTCCAAGGCACAGTGTGGCCGGTACCACTCAAAGGGTCTCTATTTTGTTTAAAATGTACACAATTTTAAGTAAAAACAACAACTGACCTACGGAAATCTGACCAAATGCATTCGGATTGCCTTGATCTTTTATAAGAACGATCCAAGGGTCCTTGGTGATGTGTACGAGTCAACCCCGCCTCAATCCGAGGCACGGTGTGGCCTGTAGCACTCAAAGAGTCTCTCTTTAGTTTAAAATGGAAACGATTTTAAGTGAAAACAACAACTGGCCTACGGAAACCCGACCAAACACATTCAGGTCGTATTTATCCTTTAGGAGAACGATCCACGGGTCCTTTGTGACGTGTACGAGTCATCCCCACCAACCCCTTGGACCGCCCCCCACCCCCTGGACACCAACCCACCCCCTGGACTCCCCCCCCCCACCCCTCTGGACACCCCCCACCCCCTGTAAAGCCCCCTTGACACCCTGGACACTAGCTCACCCCCTAGAAAGCCCCTCGGACACCCCCATGCCCCCGGACACCCCCTACCCCCCCTTGGACAGCCACCCCAAA
The DNA here is from genome assembly GCA_963277665.1 of Viscum album. Taxonomy (NCBI): domain Eukaryota; kingdom Viridiplantae; phylum Streptophyta; class Magnoliopsida; order Santalales; family Viscaceae; genus Viscum; species Viscum album. The sequence continues at coordinate 50,407,834 of OY728148.1, forward strand.
CCCTTGAACAGCCCCCCAACCCCCTGAATTCTGAATTGAATTCTTTATGTACTTAATTAACTTATGAATTATGTGTTAATGGTGTACGGGTATACTTGTTGTATGAGTATACTTGGTCTAATTAGCTTATGATTTATGTGTTAATTTTGTATGGGTATACTTGCTCTAATTAGCTTATTGATATGCTGATTTTTTTTGCAGTTGTTCGGGTGTGTTGCTGCAGATTTTTTCGGAGCAGCAGACAGGGCATTTATCAACGTTTTTTAGCGCTGATAAATGAAGCTTTTATCAGCGTTAAAAAAGGGCTGATAAACAACACCTTTATAAGCGCTACAGAAGCGTTGATAAAGGATCAGTTTATCAGCCCTAAAAGAGCGCTGATAAAACAAGCATTTATCAGTGCTCTTTTAGCGCTGATAAAGTCCACCTTTATCAATGTCTTTTTATCGCTGATAAAGGGTACCCCTTTATCGGCGCCGAGCTTTACAACGCTTTTTTAGAGCTGATAAAGCTTGTTTTGAGCGCTGATAAGGACCGTTTTTGTAGTAATGTGCTTTTTGCAGGTTGTTTATCGAATACAAAATTAAAATATTTTTTAAAGTTTTAATCATCACTAATTTCTAGTTTTGATAATGGAATGTTTTCTCAATGCAAAAAAAAACCACACATTTTAAGAATTGCTTTATTAGAGCTATGTTAGAGGTTATAAAAGGCACCTATCTTTATCACTGCATATTTTATCGGTGATTTTTTAGTGTCAATAAATACAATTTTTAGTGCCTTTAAATCCCGGATCTGTAATAGTGACGTCTTGGTTCCGGATTCTGGTCCTTTAAGGGCCAGACTTTTGCATTAGTCATTACTATCCGGTTTGGCCCCTTCAAGTATTTGGGTACGTGTGTTGGGGTGTGTGGGTTTAACCGTCGAAATTTCACATTATTCGTTACAACTAGGCTCGACTGCTCCGGGTATTTGTGTGTGTGCGTTGGGGTGTCTGAGTTCAACACTTCGAACTTTAACTCGCAACGCCTTGTCCCAATGGTAACTGCGGCCCCTGCATTCACTGGGATTCCGAGTTCTTGTCAGCTTTTAGGCGGACTTTTGTAGTAGTTGCTGCAATCGGGTCTGGCCTTGGGTGTTCAAGTTCGTGCGTTAAGGTGTGTGAGTTTAACAGGGGAGTGTTGGGGTCACTCAGTTTTATACTCGCGCCTTGTCCCAGTGGTAACCGCGGTCCTTGACGCTAGAGAGGTTCGGGTTGGAGTCCTCTTGTGATTGGACTTTGGCTTTAGTAGCTACAACTAGACCTAACTGTTGGGTGTGTGAGTTTAACATATGCCAACACCTTTTATTGCGCCCTCCCAACTCATTAAATGCAACCAGCTACCTGTACGGAACCATTCTTATAAATCAACCGCGCTCTCTGCTTTGGAGGGGACGAAAGACGACGCCAACATAGTGGGAGAGAGGCGAGGGTATCGTGCATGGCTTCAGCTCCAGGACTCCTCACCGACTGGCCATGGAAACGCCTCGGCAACTTCAAGGTATTTCTTTCGATTTCAAATCAACCCCAAACCACCCAAAACCACCCTTCCTTCTGAACGCCTCTGTTTCCAGTATTAACGAGTTAAACGTGATTTTCTCCACAGTACCTGGTACTGGCGCCCTGGGTGGCTCAGACCATCTACTCAGTCGCACACGCTAAAGATGTTTACAGCTGCGACTTCACCAATCTTATCGTCATCCCGCTTCTTTTATGGAGAATGATCCACAACCAAATCTGGATCTCTGTTTCCCGCTACACAACCGCCAAAGGCGGCCGCCGCATCGTCCACCGACCCATCGAGTTCGATCAAGTCGATCGGGAGAGGAACTGGTTTTGTTTATTCTCCACCCCTCAACCTTTCACCCACCCATAAACACCAAAACATGTTTAATTTCTGACATTGAGTTACTGGTGGCAGGGATGATCAGATTCTGTTCCATGGGATACTGCTCTACATGGCCAACTTCTACATTCCCGGTGCGTCCCACCTCCCTCTATGGAGAAGCGATGGACTGGTTCTCGTGGCACTGATTCACGCGGGTCCGGTGGAGTTCTTGTACTACTGGCTCCACAGGGCCCTCCACCACCATTTCCTCTTCTCACGCTACCACTCCCACCACCACTCCTCCATCGCCACCGAGCCAATCACCTGTAAGAATCATCAATGGCGATGGATTGTTTGCATGTTAGACGATTCAATGAATTCTCTATTTTTGTTCTTCTATGGCAGCCGTGATCCACCCATTCGCTGAGCACATCGCGTACTATTCGTTATTTGGAATACCCCTCCTCGCAACTGCGTTCACAGGGACGGCATCGACCGCAGGCATCGTTGGCTACACCACATACATGGATTTCATGAACAACATGGGCCACTGCAACTTCGAGATCATCCCTAAATCCCTCCTCTCCACTTTCCCTCTATTGAAATACATCATGTACACCCCATCGTAAGTCTCCCTCCTCCCTCCTCCCATCTCCTCTCAATACAATCTCATGTTAACATAACTGTTAGTTTATCATTATAGGTTTCATTCACTGCATCACACCCAGTTTCGCACCAACTACTCCCTTTTCATGCCCATCTACGATTACATTTATGGCACCACGGACAAGACCACCGACCATGTGTACGAGGGCGCGCTCAAGAAGCCCCAGGACCGGCCCGACGTGGTGCATCTCACTCACATGACCACGCCCGAATCCATCTATCATACGAGGCTGGGCTTTGCGTCTTTGGCTTCTCAACCCCATGAGTCCAAGTGGTATCTTTGGGCGATGTGGCCGCTCACGGCTTGGACCGTTACGCTGACTTGGATCTACGGGCGCACTTTTGTCGTCGAGAGGAATCGCTTCCGTGATCTCAACCTCCAAACTTGGGCGATACCAAAATATAGCATGCAAGTAAGATTTGTGCAGTATTTGCTTCGAAATCACTGGATTCACTGATATTATTTACTGTTTTGTGGTTCTCGTAGTACAACATGAAATGGCAGAGGGAATCCATCAACTCCTTGATTGAGGAAGCCATTCTGAGAGGAGAAGAGAAACGAGTCAAGGTCATGAGTCTAGGCCTTCTTAACCAGGTGCTTTCTCCCTTTCCTTTCTCTCGTATAATTTTCCACCCGCGTTGATCGTTTTGGATTCCTCCGTTGCAGGGGGAAGAGCTGAACGGGTATGGAGAGCTATATGTTCAAAGGCACCCCAAGCTGGCGATGAAAGTGGTGGATGGCAGCAGCCTAGCAGTTGCTGTCGTGCTCCACAGCCTCCCGAAGGGAACCGCCCGAGTTGTGTTGAAGGGAAATGACTCCAAAGTAGCCAAATCCGTTGCTTTATCCTTGTGCCGCACGGGTGTCAAAGTAAGCCTTCCTTATAAGATTATATTACAAGTTAATTATTGAATACGCTCTAACTCGTGTCGGGGTTCAATGTCGTTCATTAAAAGGTGGTCGTTACGCACGAGACTGAACATTCAAAACTCCTCCCCTGTATTGACGCGGAGTACCGGAGTAACTTGATGCTCATGAGGAACGGCGCCGCTTCTGCTACGGTAACATATATAAGCGTCATAATCTTTAAAACATCAACTTTGGCAACACTTAATGATTGGAAGATCAATCAATAATCGTTGCAGACATGGTTGGTGGGAGAGGGATGGGGCGAAGAGGAGCAGCGGAAGGCTCCGAAGGGAACGCTGTTCATTCCGTATTCACAGTTCCCTCCCAAGGAGACGCGCAGGGAGTGCAGGTACCACACCACGCCGGCAATGGTGGCTCCCGTGTCTCTGCAAAACGTGGACTCATGCGAGAACTGGTTGGGGAGAAGGGTGATGAGTGCGTGGAGAGTGGCGGGGATGGTGCATGGCCTGGAGGAGTGGGGCGTCAACGAGTGTGGCCGCAGCGTTTTGGACGTGGAAAAGATCTGGGAAGCCGCTCTTCGGCATGGATTTCAGCCACTGATAGCCGCTGCCGAATGATTTACAGCGCCGTCTCCTTCCCGCAACTTATATCTTATAAATGTGTGGCTTCATTGCTTGGGTTTAATGTATTTCGGCTATAAATATAGGGCCGTCCGGCTAAACTTGTCCCCAACAGCACCTACTCTATTCCCTTTACTGGGTATCATCACAAGAGAACTTTGTGGCGGCTGTTGTGTTCATGGTTTTATGAATAATAATTTGGTGTGCTTTCAATTATGTGAACCTGTAGATTATGAATATCCTACACCCCTCTCGGTCCCCACCCCACATTAGTTAATGCATCGTATAGAAGACATGAGGTGTATATTAATCACTATGATTTATCCGAGTTTTTTTTAATGTCATAAAATGTAACTTTTATCAACACTTTATTTAGTAATGACAAAAAATGTTACTTAATACTGATAAATGGTACCATATATAAAATATTTTATATATGCATATTTATATATTCTTAAATATGATTTATATAACAATATATATATATACATATATATAATCATGTATGCTTTTTTAAAAATATATTTAAGTTCAAATTGTATAATTTACAATATACATATATATTTATACATATTGATATTTAAATTTACATATTTAGGAGGAATGGGCATCGAGGGAGCTCTCCCTTGCAATTCCAAGGGCGACATCGCGTTTTACAATTCAATAACCAATCTTGATCCTTCTGTTCTTCCCTCGAAGAAGGATGATGCTTTTGGTCTTTCATTTAAGGAGGTTTTGGTTTGCTCACCCTCAAATCTGAGTGATTCTGGGAAGAATATTATCGACGGAAACGATAATGGTTCTTGTAATCAGAAAAAAAAAATGTCTCTAATGATGAGAATCTTGTGGTGGAGGGCGATCCAGCCTTGGCGCATGAAGATTTAAAGCAAGGTTGCAGTTCCTTAACCAGATTCTTCAATGATGCTCATTTTGGATCTTTCGTATGACAACTATGCTCTTCATTACACATTAATTTATGATTTAATACATAAGATTACACATAATACACTACTACAAAAACGGGCAACGGAAGCGCCACCTTATATCAGCGCTAAGCAAAAACCGCTGGTAAAGAAACCCTGTATCAGCGCTAAAAAAGTGCTGATAAAGAGACCATTTATCAGCGCTAGAAAAGTACTAATAAAGAATCCATGTATCAGCGCAAAAAATTTAGCGCTCATACAAGAAGGATTTATCAGCGCTGATAAAGAATCCATGTATCAACGCAAAAATTTTAGCGCTCATACAGGAAGGATTTATCAGCGCTTTTTTAGCGCTGATAAAACCGTAGTCCCATATTTTATAAAATCAGTTGCACAATGTCCTCGTTTTATCGCGACCTAAAACACTCGCGGTACTGAAACCCTGCGACTCCCCTCCGCTGCCCCCCGAGCTTCGCATTGCCGAACCTCCGCCGCCCCCGATCTTCGCGTTGCCAGACCTCTGCCGCCCTCAATCTTCGCGTTGTCAAACCAGGTGTGCAAAGTTTTTTTGGTCCCCTATTACACATACTCTTCTAAAAACTATGGTAATTTAATCCCAATGATTTGATATATCTCATCGATGTGTATGGGTCATGAAAGTGTAATACTAATGGTGTTATAGTTACACTTGTGTGGGTAAAGAACATAGAGAAGTAAATCATGTCCTTGATGGTCTGGATTAAAGAGTAGAGGTAGATGGATTGAGGATGAGCATTGAACATGTTCGAAACACTGGTTCCAAAACCATTCTGCCAAATATGTCCCTTCCAATATGTGTGCCTAGGTAGTAGGAGGTCCTATTTTTGCCATGTTCCATCACTATGTTTGAAACAGGGGAATGCACTGAATAGGGGCACCATTTAGAAGGTGTTGTGCATGATCCCAAAGGGGAACAACCCTAAAAATGATCAATGGATTGGTTGGGCTTGAGATATTACTTTAAAGAATCCATGCATATCTCCTATGATTGGGAATAAATTCATATATAGTTATAAAAATAAGTGTGGTTGGAGACCAACACCAAGAGGGGGTTCTCTCTCGAGTGGGGGATAAAGGCATTACATAGTTTTACATCATGCAATGGGGACATGAACCATGTATGTTAACATCATGTGGAAAGGAATTTGGACATGCATTTGAATGTCTTATGATTATGATGATGTTTTTTTAGTCTAAGGTCGAATAGATTTGACAAAGATTTCACACAATTTCACATCAAGAAACTAGGATGTCAAGCTTCATAGTTTAAATTCATATAGCTTGGACTAAATTCCATATCATATTTATCATGTGAGTCATATTATGTACATGAAACTAGATAAGGCTACATTTTAACAACATGTTTTGAGGATTTCGAACATGAAACCAGTCTACTGATCTTCCCATCTATCTTCCTCGTATCAGGACCTGTGGGAATCACAACCTATGAATAGTCTATGGGAATTTTATTAGAATTTACACCCCCTAAGAGTGTGATTGGAATTGGTAGATATATATATTTTATATTTTTAACCCAATAGTGGGAACAATACAATTGGGGCTTGCACCAAATGAGGATACCAATAGGGGTTTTTTTTGAATCATCACATAATTTTCTCATGATGAATAATATTATTAATGCATAGGGTGTTTCTTATTTTTCACAGGAGGCATCATATGCTTGAAACATATGGGGTGGATTTGTTACTTGGGCTAAAGATAAAGGGTCAACACATCATTAAATATCCTATTGTGGTTTGGAATAAATACACACATAGTTCTAACATAAATCATCCTATATTTATCATATGAGGCATATCATGTTTATCACATAGGGTAAGCCTATAGTTTCACATCATGCACTGCGGACGTTACCATATAATTTAACAACATATAACTAGGATGTTGGATTTTTAGTTCAAATTCATATATCTCAGACTAAAGGGATGGTTTATTCATGTGAAACATCTCTTGAGAAACCTAGTATTGGTGGAAAGATTGATATGCTCATCCTCAATGGCGATCAATGAGTTTACACTATCAGAGTGAAGTTTATGAAAAATTTAAGGTCCTTCCCACTTGGATTCCAATTTCATTAGATTCCTCCTAGGTATCATCGATTCCCTTAGATCCAACACCATGTCACCGTAAAGTAAGGAATGAAGGATAACCTTTTTCTTTAAGGACAACACCACCCGATTCTGATGCATTTCTAGGTCATCCAATGCTTGAACCCTATTTTCTTCGAGGGGTTCCCCCTTCTTTCCTTCATGCCATCTAAGTGACTTTGTTTGGTAGTGCACTTGTATGGAATGATGCCCATACCACCAATCCTTCTAGCCTTACCACCCCTACCTCCATCTTTTTCCTTCTCCCTCACTGAGGTTATTGACTGCTTCTCTGAAGTGGCCAGGCCCCTTCCTAGCAGTGTTTGTTCTGTCTCCCTTGGTTCTAAGCCTATCATCCAGCTCCAAATACATATGGATACAGAGAGAACTCCCTCACCAGCCCCCAAGTTTCGTTACCCATCCTTCCCATGCCCCTTTGGATCCTCATCTCCCACTCATATGAAGCTTACCAACCAGAAGGGATTATGAACATGTTCAAAATCAAGGGACCTCAATGAGAGATCATCCTCCCAGTTCAATAAGGATACTTGCTCTAGATCCAATTCCAGAGCCCTATCCTACCCACCATTATTATCTTTATATGTAATGCTCATGGTCTTAGTGCCCATGTTAAATCGGACTTACTCACCATAGAAATCAAAAAGCACAATTCCATTGTTGTTGTTGTCAAATAACACAAAAAACCCTATAATAATCATAGAATTCTCCTGGAATATTAAGTTGCATGGATTTCTATACTCTGACCCCTCCAACAGACACAAATGGGTATTTTGGCAAAATAAATATGTTGTTGAGACTGTTCAAGATTGCAATAAATTCATCACTACCAAGGTGTCCATCGGTGACACCTCCTTCCTTATGACTTTTGTTTTTGTAAGCTATGACCCTCTTCAAAGAGAATCTATATGGAGTGAACAAAATACCTTCGATCTCATCCACCTTCAACCTCAGTGACCTGACCTCGAACCCTGATAGGTGTGTGTTCTCCCCTTCCTCCTCAGGAACCTTGACCACCTAGGACTACTGTCGCATATGGTCTCCTTCAGATTATTCTGATAGATGGAATGATACCTTGGGTTTATTAGATTATTAACACCAGTTTGAGATTTATGTGCGACTATATACTTATTATATTTTCTTATTATTTCTTACACACCACCACTTGAGTCGAGTAACCTGATTGAAATCCATATGGGTACTTTGGTTCTGATGTGGATATGGTTTTTTATGTGTTTGTGACATGTGTATGTGTGGATATATGGGTATTTAGGCATGATGATATTGAATATAGGGCAAAGACCTAGGAGTGGTGGATGTATCATTATTGATTATTCTTGTGTTTGGACTAGGGTGATTTGAGGAAACTATAATGAATCTAAAGTAATTATATTTAATGAATTACATGTTGTAGAGATTATGATAATCCTTTCTTTACTTATAGAGTTGGCTACTGGTTTTCATCCATATGTATTTTAGGTTGGTGAGGTATAAAAGGATGGACTAGTTGACCATAGAATGGTTGACCCAATAGAGGAGGATGAGCCATAAAGGATTATTCCGTGTGAGTTTTATCATCTATGACACAAGTGATTATCCCCATGAACCCCTTTGTGTTTGGAAACTGTGTTGATTTTGATGGGGGGGTCTATCCTGGTTCTGTTGATTTCCAAATATTTATTGGAAATGGTTAGGCTCTATTAATCCCTATTTTTACAAGGAAGTGGTTCTCTTCTGCTTTATTTGGAAGTCTTTTTTATGTACTTGAACCATAAATACTAATATTTGAGATTCAAATAGGATTAAGATGAATAAAGATTGGATGGATGCTAATCATTTGACAATAGAGTACGAGAACGGAGTGAAAGATTTCATCAAGTTTGAAAAGGATAACACAAAGGATCCTTCTCAAATCCTTTGTCTGTGTTTACATTGTTGTTATTCTAGACTACTTACTCCAGAGGAGTTGGAAGAATATTTGATATGTCATGGAATAGATTGGAGTTATAAATGTTGGAATAAACACGGAGAAAAAGCGAATGTAGCTACTGGCTGGGATAAAACTACGTTTTATGGATCATCAGATATGAATACAAATATGGATAATGAAGAAGATCATATGGAGGATGTGATTAGAGATTTCAATGATGATGAAGATCATATTGAGAAAATGAAAAAGACAATTGAAGATGAACTCCGTGATTACCCAAAATTGTTTGAGAAGTTAAAGAGTTGTGTAAAGATGCCATTATATGCTGGTTGCACTAAGTATACAACATTGTCAGCTGTACTGAAGTTGTATAAATTGAAAGTAGGCAATGGATGGAGTGATGCCAGTTTTACGGAACTACTTGCTCTCCTGAATGACATTCTCTCAGAAGATAATGAGCTGCCAAGCTGGACATATGAAGCTAAACGAATGCTACACTCGATGGGTATGATTTCTGAATGAATACATGCATGCCCGAAAGACTGTATATTATTTCTCAAGGAGAAAAAATCACTTATAGAATGCCCAAAGTGTGGTGCTTCTCGAATCAAGAAAGATGAATCCAATCCTAAGAAATTGTTATGGTACTTTCCAATCATTACAAGGTTTAGGTGTATATTTGGAAGTGAAGAAACTACAAGACAATTGTCATGGTATGAAGATAAAAGAACTAAAGATGGTAAATTATGTCATCCGACCGACTTTCCTCAATGGAAGAAAATTGATCATGAGTATCCTGAATTTGGAAAAGAGCCAAGAAACCTTCATCTTGCGTTATCTACAGATGGAATGAATCCTTTTGGTTTTCAAACCATCACTCATAGTACATGGCTTGTTATGTTGGCAAATTATAACTTTCCACCCTGGTTATGCATGAAGCTGAAATTCATCATGTTATATATGCTTATATTAGGACCAAAACAACCAGGTAAGTATATTGATTTTTATCTGCCTCCTTTGATCGAGGATTTGAAGTTATTGTGGGATTCAGGTGCTGTGTTGTATGATGCTTATAAAAGTGAATACTTCATGTTGAGAGCGATGTTGTATGGGACAATAAATGATTTCCCTACTTATGGAAATTTTTCAGGCTACAGCATTAAAGGAACTCAAGGGTGTCCCATGTGTGAAGAATACATAGAATCAATTAGGTTGAAATATTCATCGAAATCTATGTTTCTAGGACATCGTAGATTTCTACCATGTCAGCATAAGTACCGATCTTGGACGATATCAATCAATGGAAGTTCAGAACGACGTGCAACACCACCTCCACTAATAGGTGATCAGATATTTGAGAAATTAAAAGATGTGAACACTGTTTTCGGTAAACTATTTTTGAAAAACCTTAAAAAATCAGTTGGAAAACGAGATTAGTTTTTTTGAATTACCATACTGGAATTGTTTGTACGTCAGACATTTTCTTGATGTGATGCATGTAGAAAAAAATGTATGTGACAGTGTTATTGGAAGATTGTTAAATGCCCCTGGAAAAAAAGGATGGAATTAAGGTAATGTTGGACATGGTTGACATGGGAATACGAGAAGAGTTGGCTCTCATGAAGGGTGAAAATCAAATGTTTCTTCCTAAAGATGCTTATGCTCTTTCTAGGGAGGAGAGATATCAGTTTTTTAACTTTTTCAATGATGTAAAGGTTCCAGAGGGGTATTCATCAAAGATCAAGAACAATATTTCAATGAATGATTTGAAGTTGAAAGGTTTGAAATCACATGACTGCCATGTTTTGATGCAAGAATTAATTCCTATAGCTTTACGTTGCATTTTTTCCCAAAAACGTTTGTCATACGTTAACCAAACTTTGTTTCTTTTTCAAAGCTATATATAGAAAAGTTTTAGACCCGGCAAAATTTCCAGCTATGGAAAAAGAAATTGACATCATATTATATGAATTAGAAATGTTCTTCCCGCCAACATTCTTTGATATGATGTTTCATTTGATGATTCACTTGGTGATAGAGATTCGACTTTGTGGTCCTGTGCACTATAGATGGATGTATCTAGTTGAACGGTATATGAATATTTTCAAAGGGTATGTCAAAAATCGAAGTCGGCCAGAGGGTTTTATAGTGGAGTGATATATTGTTGAGGAAGCCATTGAATTTTGTACCGAATACCTATCTGATGTGGAAAGCATTGGACTCCCAAAATCTCATCACAGTGGACGCATTGAGGGTGATGGAATTTCTGAAAGAGATGTTGTGACAATCAGTATTACAGATCGAGAGCAGTCCCACCTTTATGTTTTTCATAATAGTTGGGTGGTTGCTCCATATATTGAAACTCAAAAAGAAATTCTTAGGCAGTTGAATCCATCAAGGGATGAAAAATGGTTATCAAATACACATAATCACTAGTTTATATAATGGTTTTATGACTATATTTTTAAGTAGTTGGATGAAAATTTGAATTCAATTTCAGAACAACTTCGATGGCTAGCCGTTGGACCAAGTGTGTATGTATTATCTTACAGTGGTTATGTAATTAATGGTTATACATTCTATATAGATAAACATGATTAAGATAGTACCACGAAAAATAGTGGAGTTACACTAGTGGCTGAAACGATGCATGTTTCTGGTAGTAAGGACAGAAATCTAATTTATGAAAATATGTCATACTTTGGCATTATCAAACTAATATGAGAGTTGGATTATACAACATTCCAATTGAAAATTTTTCAATGTAAATGGGTTGATAACAACAGTGGTGTTAAAATAGATGAATGTGGATTTGTGAAAGTTGATTTTAGTAAAGAAGGGTACAAAGATGAATATTTTATAATGGCATCACAAGCGGTACAAGTTTTTTATGTTCCAGATCCCACAAACTGAAAGTGGTCAATTGTTCTGTTATCATCCAAAACTACTGAAGGGTCCAATGAAAATTCAGTTGAGGGTGATCCTTTCATTGGTACGTCGTAATTATTTCGGAGAGTTTCCAATGTAGATGATGTTTTGTATGTTAGAGAAGACCACAATGAAGGGATTTGGATAATCAATAGAGGTTTCAAATCCCTTCAGCCTTTGAAAAAAAGAAATAGAGTTCACTAAACCAGTTATATTTTGTTTGTAATATAGATCTTGTTATCTCAAGTTATTATCTTATCATTACTGAATTTATGTAATCTAAATTAACTGTTCAACCACTTTTGAAGATAATGACTTTTGCACATTCTGGTGCTCCTAACCTTGAGGCTGAACAAGTCTCTCAACCTACTGCTGCTGCGACTGCTGCTGTTTCTACTGCTGCTCCTGCTGCGGCTGCTGCTGCTCCTACTACTGCTCCTATTGCGGCTCCTGTTGCTCCTAATGTTGAGGTCCAACAACCATCAGCACATGTCGTTTCTACCATTTCAGATGAACATATAGATGATGTTGATATCGATGAAATGGTTGGGAATGAAGAACCGACGTCGCAGAAAACATAGGTGCATCGTAGTTTGGCGGTGTTAGCCAAAGTTCTTAAGGAGAAAAGCAAAGGCATCAGATTTGATGTCGAATGGAATGCACGAGGCCAACATGTGAATCCCAACATGGCTATTTTTAGTAGTTACATTGGAGTTTTCACTCGGCAACGCGTTCCGATTGACATAGATTCATGGCACCATGTTGTTTATGGATTGAAGGCTATGATCTGGGAAGAAATTACGGTAACATTATGAATTTATTTCTTTAATTTACTAGAAAATAAAATAATAAAACAATGTCTTACCCTTCTCAATCTCTTGCAGAGTACATTTATAGTAGATGATTCACACAAGGATTATGTACTAAGGCTTGCAGGAAGGATTCATTGAGGTTTTCCCACTATTTTAACAAGATGTCACCTGAAAGATTCCAAAGGTAAAATAAACCCACACCCACCCATTGTCTACGCTTACCTGATATCCCAAGAATCATGGGATGCATTTATTGGCCGCCATGGGGATGAGAAGTTTTAGGTACATTGTGGGTGATAATACATTGTTTGAGGACATGTGTATTCATCACTTTGATTGTCAATATTTCATTTATGAAACAACAACTCTGTAATGAAATTAAGGAACGTGCATAAAAACCAACATACCCCTATTGTAAAGCAAGGATGGGGTACACTTCACTAGAAAAGAAAATGGTACGTATTTTAAATTTATAGTAATATTATTAGGTTCCAATAAACAACATCATAATTATCTTTCTATGTTTATATGTAGATTGATGAGTCTAAACCCAAAGACACTTCCATCCCACGTCATGTGCTTTAGAAGGAGGCACGTGTGAATAAGGAAGGGAAGCTAGTAGATGAGGACACACAAAAATTGTTGGAATTTTTTTAAAGTATGACATTATGATTAAAATATTTGTTTTAAATTTCTATTACATAAAAATAATTAGTTATTTTCCTATATTCGAAAGTCAGAGGAATCAGCTACTCCTGTAGCAGATGCAGACCTATTATTGATGGTTTTGAAGCAGCCAGAAAAATACAGTCATGTCAGAGGTGTGGGGTTTGGGGTGACACCCTGAGTATATTTTGAGAAGAAGAAAAAATGGATGATAGAGATGAAACATTAAAACAAATGAGCGAAAAACTAGCAGCCCTTGAAGAACTATTGCAATGGAAGGGAGAGTTGCTAGCAATGTTTATGGGTGGGAAGCAAGGAGAAGACACAACTCAGGAAAAACCATTGTGTGAAGATCCTGCCCCACCCCCACCATCTTGGAGGTGAGCCATTCCCCTCAAAGAGTTGTCTTAGCCGAGGTAATCAATATTCTAATAATTGTTCCCATGAAATGTGAATCAGACAAAAACTGATACTTTTCCTGTACTAATCTTCTACAGGGTGATAATGATTGTGATTTATATCTGTCAACACCCACCTATCACCTTGTAGAGAGGGCCACAGTTTTCAACATCCCAGATGACACACTTCATAATAGACCACTTCCGAAAGATCATCTGAAAGTGATGATTACTGTAGCTCATGAGCCAAATGCAGAGATACCTATTCCACTTGATGAAGATAATATTCATACAGTAAAAAAGGCTATTGTGACATTCATTTCATGGCCATAAAAACTTGTAAGAGTACATGTGGGTGCGGTGGTCGACATCATCTCCCTGGGGGTTTCGGTGTGGCGCAAGTCTTCAGGTGCGACTTCGTCTTGCTCCGGTGGCGGCATTTCAAGCTTCAGGACCGGAGCTCGGCTGACCTGAGGTGGCGAGGCGCGATTTCCTTCCTCATGTGTGGCTGCTCCGGTGGCGGAGTTATGCTTTTGGGTTCTTGTCTGACTCAGAGCCGGTGAGACTCAGCGCGATTTTCCGACGGCTTACAGGGATGCGGCATCAGATCTATTGCTGTTCGGAGGGGGAGGATTTTTCATCCACCTGAGCCTTGTCTTCCTGATCAGACCTCGTCTTCTTCCATTGGTGGTGCTTCGTCAGCTTCGTCTTCTTCAATAAGCACCTTGCCTTCTGATGATTCTAAGGATTCTGCGTCGGTGAGTGGTGATGCGTTCCTACCTACGCAATTTACATCTCTTTCCTACCTTCAGATCTGGTTTTAGATCTGAACATCACTGATGAGGTTTGATCTTCGTTGGTGGATATTCCTTTGAGTAGTGTCTTTGATGCTCCTCTGTGTGAAGGTGAAGTGAGCTCGTGCTCACTTTGAGCAGTGGTTCTCATTGGTTTGGGGGGGGGGGTGGCGTCGATGTGCAAATTGGTCTCTTTCATGCTTGTCGTCATGATTTGGTTACTGCTTGCTCGGGTTTTTCTGTTTGTTATGCCTATTTGGAAGGCCTTGTTGTCTCATCAATTGCAGATTCTTGATGGATTGTATGGATGCTTTGTTTTGTGCCCTGTGTTTGGCCCTCTGTTTGTCATTGGGAAGCAGATGTTTTGGTGGGAGATTGATGCTTGTCTCTTCACATTTTGATGGTGTGTTCTATTTTGCAGATTGCATCGGGTCGGCGACCTCGATGGAGGGATGGGTGTCTTGGAAGCCATCATTCAGTTGTCTGTTATTTTTAATGGATGGGTACCCTGATTTATTTTTTCATGGTGTTCTCTAGCGGATGTTGTGGTGTATCAGGTTGATGGTGCAGTGAGTCTCTCATTTGCACCGTCGGGGAGGGGGGGCAGCTCGAAAGAGAGATAGGTGTGTTGGCACCTATCATCCAGTCCTCCTCTCATATCTCAAGGTGAGTTGGAGGAGTGCTCTGCCTTGGCTGTGTTACCAGCACGACACATTTTATCGCAGAGGGGGTGACGCATCATCTTGCCTGACTTCGCTGTTACATTTTCGATTAGGGGGGCGATGAGACTTTCTGGCTTGATCCTACTATGATTTTTGTTTCCCTTTGACTTTTGGATTTCTTTTTGGACATGTTCCCTGTTTTGTTTGATTTTTTACATCTGTCTCTGTAAAGGGTTCCTCCTTCTTCCCTTCAAAAGGAGTTTCTTTCTTTCAATAAACCGGGGCCTGCCCCCTTTAACTTTTAAAAAAATTAATGAAAAAAGGGTCTGAACTAATGAATGTTATTATAGATGGAGAAAGGGAAGGGGGTGACAAAGGTCGGCTCAAAACCGTCTAAAGAATCGACCAACCGATCCCAATGAGATACTGAAATCACAATAACACTACCTATTCTCTATCCACATTTACTAGCATTGAAGACTCATGTGGATATGAAGCTAAGAGGTGGTATTAGTCATATAGTGGTTTTCGAAAAGAATATATAAGGAGAGAAAAGTCAAGATTTCATTACTGTTGGAAATGTAAATGAGATCCTTGAAAATGGTTGTCTAGGCATCACAGTTGTAAACATATATATGAGGTTTGTTTTCATGAATTGATTTTCTAAAAGCTGATCTAATGTGAAAATTATGACTAAATTCTTTTTATATTGTTGACAGACGTATATATGAAAAATAGTTGAAGGAATTTTCCCACGAGCCAAAATTTGGACTTGTTAGTCATCATACCACATGATCACATCTAACGAAATTAGAACCATCAAAGAAGAATGAAATAGTGAACGACTTTCTAAAAACATTTGAAAGAAAGATTACAGATGACAGACTCTTCTTAATACCAACCATGTAGGGGTAAAACTCTACGATTAAAGCATATCAATTATATTTTCACTTCTTTTGTTACTTATTCCTTTTTGTGTTTTTAGGCAACATTGGATGCTAATTTTGGTGAACTTGGATACTCCAAATATTTATTTTCTAGATTCAAAGCAAGGATATCCATCAAACTGACCACACATGATGGAGTTTGTGAATCTGTAAGACACTACATCCTGCGTTTTAGGTCTAAACATCAAGTAATATAATTTATATTATCTTTTACTGAGGATTCAGTTATGATAGGGCGGTGTATCATTATCATCTAAAAAAAAGGAATGAGGACAGGGGCTAAGCATAAGGAGGTGAGCAAGTACCACGTCTGGAAAAATATTAGGGTATATATAATAAAATTTCACTATCCAAACACATCTCATCACAAGTTACTTATTATCCTAATGATTAATTTTTTTGCAGTGTCCAAAACAAACAAATGATAATGATTGCGGTTATTATGTTTGTAAATTTATGAAAGATATCATTTTTCATCAAGAAACTAGCATCCCTAAATAGGAATTTCAAAAACAACTACTAGTTCGTTTAATTTATTTATTAATTCTTTATTTTTATATTTTGCAGTACTACTCTGACTGCAGAAAAGCCTCATACTCAAAAGATGATATAGATTTGTTCAGAAATGAGTGGTCCGCATACCTGATGGAAGATTGTACAAAAATAGAATGAATATTTGACTTGGGGATGTGTATAATTGGCGGTCATTTTTGAGAGGGGTTAAGGGGATCAAAGGATGACACATTGTTGTATGTAAATGTTTGTAGGAAAATTGAAATTGTTATTAAATAAAACATCCTTTCTACAAAGAGTCAATTTCCCATTTTAACAGATGATATGCTCCAACGACATGCAAGAATGATTAACCACTCAAAAGTTTTCTCTTTTGTTTAAAATGAACAGATTTTTAAGTGAAAACAACAACTGACGTATATAAATATGACCAAATGCATTCATATTGTGTTGATCCTTTAAGAGAATGATCCATGGGTGCATTGGGGACATGTACAAGTCAACATCGCCTCAATCTGAGGCACAGTGTGGCCGGTACCACTCAAAGTGTCTCTCTTTTGTTTTAAATGAACACAATTTTAAGTGAAAACAACAACTGACCTACAGAAATCAGATCAAACACATTCGAATTGTGTTGATCCTATAGGAGAATGATCCACGGGTCCTTTATGACATGTAAAAGTCATCCCCACCTCAATCTGAGGCACGTTGTGGCTGGTACCACTCAAAGGGTATCTCTTTTGATAAAAATGGATAGAATTTAAAGTGAAAACAACAACTAACCTATGGAAATCCAACCAAACACATTCATATTGTAATTATATTTTAATATAATGATCCATGGGTGCATTGGGGATGTGAATGAGTCATCTTTACTTCAATCTGAGGCATGGTGTGGCCGGTACCACTCAAAGGGTCTCTCTTTTGTTTAAAATGGACAGATTTTTAAGTGAAAACAACAACTAACTGACGGAAATCTGACCAAAAGCATTCAGATTTTATTGATAATTTAGGAGAATGATCCACAGGTCATTTTTATGTGTATGAGTAATCCCTACCTAAATCTGAGGCACGGTGTGGCTGGTATCACTCAAAGTGTTTTTCTTTTGTTTAAAATGGACCGAATTTAAAGTGAAAACAACAACCGACCTACAGAAATCCAACCAAATGCATTTGAATTGTATTGATCCTTTAAAATAACAATACAACAATACTTTTTGAAGTGTATGAGTCATCTACACCTCAATCAGAGGCACGGTGTGGCTGTTACCACTCAAAGGGTCTCTCTTTTGTTTAAAATTGACACAATTTTAAGTGAAAACAACAACTGACCTACGGAAATCCGACAAAACGCATTCATATTGTATTGATCCTTTAGGATATTGATACACGGGTCCTTTTTGACATTTATGATTCATCCCTTCCACAATACGAGGCATGTTGTGGCCGGTACCACTCAAAGGGTCTCTCTTTGGTTTAAAATGGACACAATTTTAAGTGAAAACAACAACTAACCTACGGAAATCCAACCAAATTAAGTCGTATTGTATTGATACTTTAGGAGAATGATAAATGAATCATTTTTGATGTGTAAGAGTCATAACCACCTCAATCTAAGGCACGGTGTGTCCAGTACCACTCAAAGTGTCTCTCTTTTGTTTAAAATGGACACAATTTTAAGTGAAAACAAGAACTGGCCTACAAAAATCTGACCAAACACATTCAGATTGTATTGATCCTTTAGTAGAACGATCCACATATCCTTTTTGACATGTATGATTCATCCCCACCTCAATCTGAGGCACGATGTGGCCGGTATCACTCAAAGGGTCTCTCTTTTGTTTAAAATGGAGACAATTTTAAGTGAAAACAACAACTGACCTACAAAAATATGACCAAATGAATTCAGATTGTATTTATCCTTTATGATAACTATCCAAGGGTCCTTTTTGATGTGTACGAGTCATCCTTGCCTCAATATGAGGCACGGTGTGGCTGGTAACACTCAAAGGGTCTCTCTTTTGTTTAAAAAGGACACAATTTTAAGTGAAAACAACAACTAACCTATGGAAATACAACCAAAAGCATTCTGATTGTATTGATCCTTTATTAGAATGATCTAAAAGTCCTTTTTGATTTGTATGATCCATCCTTGCATCAATCTGAGGCACATTGTGTCTAGTACCACTCAAAGGGTCTCTCTTTTGTTTAAAATGGACAGAATTTAAAGTGAAAACAACAACTGACCTACGAAAATCTGACCAAACGCATTCATATTGTATTGATCCAATAGGATAATGATCCACAGGTCCTTTGTGACATGTAGGAGTCATCCCCGCCTCAATCCTAGGTAGGGAGTGGCAGGTACCACTCAAAGGGTCTCTCTTTTGTTTAAAATGGACACAATTTTAAGTGAAAACAACAACTGACCTATGAAAATCCAACCATACGCATTCATATTGTATTGATCCTATAAGAGAAATATCCACAGGTCCTCTGTAATGTGTAAGATTCAAATCTGCCTCAATCCGCGGCACGGTGTGGCCGGTACCACTCAAAGGGTCTCTCTTTTGTTTAAAATGGACACAATTTTAAGTAAAAACCACAACTGACCAATGGAAATCTGACCAAACAAATTTGGATTGTATTAATCTTCTATAATAATGATCCACGGGTCATTTTTGATGTGTACAAGTCATCCCCACCTCAATCTAAGTCACGATGTGTCCAGTACCACTCAAAGGGTCTCTCTTTGGTTTAAAATGGACACAATTTTAAGTGAAAACAAAAACTAAGCTACCAAAATCAGACCAAACACATTTTGATTGTATTGATACTTTCGTAGAATGATCCACGGGTCCTTTTTGATGTTTATGAGTCGTCCCCACCTCAATCTGAGGCACCTTGTGGCTAGTATCACTCAAAGGGTCTCCCTTTTGTTTAAAATGGACACAATTTTAAGTGAAAACAACAACTGACCTACGGAAATCTGACCAAACGCATTAGGATTGTATCTATCCTTTATGAGAAAGATACAAGGGTCATTTTTGATGTGTAAGATTCATTCCCGCCTCAATCTGAGGCATGGTGTGGCCGGTACCACTCAAAGGGTCTCTCTTTTGTTTAAAATGGACACAATTTTAAGTGAAAACAACAACTAACCTACGGAAATCTGACCAAACACATTCATATTGTGTTTTTCCTTTAGGATAATGATCCATGGGTACTTTTTGATGTGTATGAGTCATTACCGCCTCAAACCAAGGCACAATGTGGCCAGTACCACTCAAAGGGTCTCTCTTTTGTTTAAAATGGACACAATTTTAAGTGAAAACAACAACTAACCTACAGAAATCTGGAAAAATGCATTTGGATTATAGTGATCCTTTAGGAGAATGATAAAAGGGTACATTTTGATGTTTATGAGTCAACCTTGCCACAATCTGAGGCATAGTGTGTCCAGTACCGCTCAAAGGGTCTCTCTTTTGTTTAAAATGGACACAATTTTAAGTGAAAACAAAAACTGACCTATGGAAATCTGACAAAATGCATTCGGATTGTATTGATCCTTTATTATAATGATACATTGGTACTTTTTGATGTGTAAGTGTCATCCTCGCCTCAATCCTAGGCACGGTGTGGCCGGTACCACTCAATGTGTCTCTCTTTTGTTTAAAATGGACACAATTTTAAGTGAAAACAACAACTGACCTATGGAAATCCGACCAAACACATTCAGATTGTATTGATCCTTTAGTATAATGATCTACATGGCCTTTTTTATGTGTAAGAGTCATCCCCTCCTCAATCCGTGGCACGGTGTGGCCGGTATCACTCAAAGGGTCTCTCTTTTGTTTAAAATGGACACATTTTTAAGTGAAAACAAAAAATGACCTATGGAAATCCGACCAAACGCATTCAGATTATATTAATACTTTAGTAGAACCATCCATGATTCCTTTTTGATGTTTATGAGTCATCCCCACCTCAATCCGAGTCACGGTGTGGCCGGTACTACTCAAAGTGTCTCTATTTTGTTCAAAATGGACACCATTTTAAGTGAAAACAACAATTGACCTACAGAAATCTGACCAAACACATTCAGATTATATTGATCCTTTATTAGAATGATCCATGGGTCCTTTTTGATGTGTACTAGTCAACCCCACATCAATACGCGACACGGTGTGGCCGATACCACTCAAAGGGTCTCTCTTTTGTTTAAAATGGACACAATTTTAAGTGAAAACAACAACTAACCTACGGAAATCTGACCAGACACATTTGGATTGTATTTATCATTTAGGATAATGATCCCCAGGTCCTTTTTGATATGTAAGAGTCATCCATACCTCAATTAGAGGCACTTTGTGGCCGGTACCACTCAAAGGGTCTCTCTTTTGTTTAAAATGGACACAATTTTAAGTGAAAACAAAAACTGACCTACGGAAATCCAACCAAACGCATTTGGATTGTATTTATCCATTAGTAGAATGATCCACGGGTCCTTTTTAATGTTTACGAGTCATCCTCACCTCAATATGAGGCACATTGTGGCCGGTACCACTCAAAGGGTCTCTCTTTGTTTAAAATGGACACAATTTTAAGTGAAAACAACAACTGACCTACGAAAATCTGACCAAATTCATTCGGATTGTATTGATCCTTTAGGATAATGATCCACGAGTCCTTTTTAATGCGTACGATTCATCCCCGCCTCAATCTGAGGCATGGCGTGGCTGGTACCACTCAAAGTTTCTCTCTTTTGTTTAAAATGGACACAATTTTAAGTGAAAACAACAACTGACCTAAGGAAATCTAACCAAACGCATTTGGATTATATTGATACTTTAGGAGAATGATTCACGGGTCCTTTGTGACATTTATGAGTCATCCCTACCTAAATAAGAGGCACAGTGTGGCCGATATCACTCAAACGGTCTCTCTTTTGTTTAAAATGGACACATTTTTAAGTGAAAACAACAACTGACCTACAAAAATCCGACCAAACGAATTATGATTGTATTGATACTTTAGGATAATGATACAAGGGTCCTTTTTGATTTGTACGAGTCATCCTCGCCTCAATATGAGGCATAGTGTGGTCGGTACCACTCAAAGTGTCTCTCTTTTGTTTAAAATGGACACAATTTTAAGTGAAAATAACAATTGTCCTACGGAAATCCCACCAAACGCATTCGGATTGTATTGATCCTTTATGAGAATGATACAAAGGTACTTTTTGATGTGTAAGAGTCATCCTTTCATCAATCTGAGGCACAGTGTGGCCGATATCATTCAAAGGGTCTCTCTTTTGTTTAAAATGGACACAATTTTAAGTGAAAACAACAATTGACCTATGGAAATCCGACCAAACGCATTAATATTGTATTGATCCTTTTGTATAATGATACAAGAGTCCTTTTTGACATTTAAGATTCATTACCACCTCAATCAGAGGTACAGTGTGGCTGGTATCACTCAAAGGGTCTCTCTTTTGTTTAAAATGGACACAATTTTAAGTAAAAACAACAACTGACCTACGAAAATCTGACCAAATGCATTCGGATTGTATTGATCCTTTAGGAGAATGACCCATGGGTCCTTGTTGACATTTAAGAGTCATACTCGCCTCAATCCGAGGCACGGTGTGGCCAATATCACTCAAAGGGTCTCTCTTTTGTTTAAAATGGACACAATTTTAAGTGAAAACAACAACTGACCTATGAAAATCTGACCAAACACATTCGGATAGTATTGATCATTTAGGAGAATGATCTACAGGTCCTTTGTGATGTGTACGAGTCATACCTACCTCAATCCAAGGCATGGTGTGGCCGGTATCACTAAAAGGGTCTCTCTTTTATTTAAAATGGACCCCCACCCCACCCCCTAGAGCCCCACCCCCCTGAACACCCCTATCCCTCTGGACACACCCATCTCACCCTCCTGGACACCAACCCACCCCCCTTGGACAGCCCCACCAACCCCTCAGACTGCCCCCACCCCCCGGACACCCCTGCCCCACCCCCCTAGACAACCACGACCCCCTGGACGGCACCCCCACCCGTCCTTGACACCACCCCACCACCTGGATACCCCCAACCCCCCTGGACACCCCCCACCCATGGACGTCCACCACCACCCTCCCGGACACCATCCCACCCCCCTTGGACATCCCCACCAACCCTCTGGACAGCCCCACTCCCACCTTGGATAACCTCCCCCCACCCCACCCCCTAGAAAGCCCCCCCCCCCCCCCCCCGACACCCTGGACACTAGCCCACCCCCCTGGACACCCCCATAGACAGCCCCCCCACCTAAACACCCCCTCCTTGGACACCACCCCACCCCCTTGGACAGCTCCACCTACCCCCCAGACCGCCCCCACCCCTCGGACACCCCCACCCCCCTGGACAACCACCACCCCCTGGACGGCACCCCCACCTCTCCTTGACACCACCCCACCACCTGGATACCCCCAACCCCCCTGGACACCCCCCACCCATGGACGGCCACCCCCACCCTCCCAGACACCATCCCACCCCCCTTGGACATCCCCACCAACCCCCTGGACACCCCCACCCAATAGAAATCCCCCCTCCCCCCAACACCCTGGACACCAACCCACCCCCATGGACACCCCATAGATAGCCCCCCCCACCCCACCTGGACACCCCCCCTCTTTGGACACCACCCTACCCCACTTGGACAGCCCCACCAACCCCCTGGACCACCCCCACCCCCTTGGACACCCCACCCCCCTGGACACCCCTATCCCCCCGGACACCCCCATCCCACCCTCCTGGACACCACACCACCCCCCTTTGGACAGCCACACCAACCCCCCGGACCACCCCCACCCCCGCAGACACCCCCTCCCCCTGGAAAGCCCCCTGACCCCCTGGACACCAACCCACCACCCCTGGACACCCCCATGGACAACACCCCCCCCACCTGGACACCCCCCCTTCTAGAAACCACCCCACCACCTAGACACCCACCTTGGACACCACCACCCTCCTTGGACAGACCCCTAACCTCCTGGATTGCCCCCTACCCCCCCTGGACACCCGTTTCCCCCCGAACACCCCAATCCCCCCGGACACCCCTACCCCCCCTTGGACAGCCACCCCAAACCCCTGAACAACCCCTAACCCCTTGAATTCGGAATAGAATTCTTTATGTATTTAATTAACTTATGAATTATGTGTTAATGGTGTATGGGTATACTTGGTGTAATTAGCTTATGATTTATGTGTTAATTTTTTATGGGTACACTTATTGAGATGCTGAATTTTTTGCAGGTGCTGTTTGGGTGTGATACTGCAGATTTTTTTTTTGCAGCAGACAGGGAATTTATCATTGCTTTTTTAGAAATGATAAAATAATCCTTTATGAGCGCTACAAAAGCACTGATAAAATCCACTTTTATCAATGCTAAAAAAGCACTGATAAAGGAAGCTTTTATCAACGCTAAAAAAGCACTGATAAATGCTTCTTTTATCAGTGCTAAAAAAGTGCTGATAAAGGATGAGTTTATCAGTGCTAAAAGAGCGCTGATAAAAACCCATTTATCAGTGATAAAGAAGTGCTGATAAATATGTTTTTATCAGTGCTCTTTTAGTGCTGATAAAATTATCCTTTATCAGCGCTGAGCATTACAGCGCTTTTTTAGCGCTGATAAAGCCTGTTTTGAGCGCTGATAAAGCCCATTTTTTAGTAGTGATACAACCCAGAAGATCAAGAAATCTAGAATCGTTAGGAATTAGGTAAATTACATAATAATATAAAATAGGGAATACATCATCTTTATTGAAAACTTCCTTCACATGCTCATATTATTCCTTTGTACATAAAACAACATGGGATAACCTGAGGACATACATAAGAAACGAGTAAGCTATAAAGCTTGGTAAAAAAATAAACATGGAACAACATGAAAATTTAATACATGTTAGATAATAAGCATATCAATGGGGTATAAAATGAGTAATAATCTCAAACAAGAACAATAATTCATGATATAACATGATAATCATAAAGACAACATGAGAAATGTGTCAACAACTTAAAACATTGCATCATGAACATAGGTCACAGCTAACTGCCAAGAAATCATAATAGAAAAAGTCATGTGATGGATTAGGTTCACTCCCTAATCCCTTTCATGACGTCTCATGAAACTAAAACATTACCCAATGCATTGGAGTGCTAGATAATTCTGGGCATACCCATCACATTCATTTCATTATCAGGCTTAATTGTGCCACATAAATCATAA
Source organism: Viscum album (assembly GCA_963277665.1). Lineage (NCBI taxonomy): Eukaryota > Viridiplantae > Streptophyta > Magnoliopsida > Santalales > Viscaceae > Viscum > Viscum album. The sequence goes on from OY728148.1 coordinate 50,432,878, forward strand.
AACATTGAATCATTTATCATCAAATTTTTATTCCACGATCAAAAAGTGTGTAATAAATACATGTAAGTCCCCAATAAAATAATTATAACTACCTAAAGGTGAACACCCATGATAGGATATGTGTACGACTATTCACTACACAATTGTTTAGCATGGAAAATCATGATGAAATTTTGGCAGCACAATGGGGTCATATAAATGTTCATGGAAGGGATTAATGAGAGTGAAATTGGTCTCTCATCATTTAGGAATAATAGGGGAAGTAAAGGGGGGTATGGGAGAACAAATCCCAACCTTAGGAAATGGAGGTAAAATGAATAAGAAAATGGAGATGCTTGAATAAAGAGAAGAATGATAGGATCCCTTATCTTGAGAGGGGGGTTCCAAATTCTTGGGAGGAGCTTCTTGAGAGCTTAGGGTACCTTGGGAGGACTCTAGATAAGGAAGGGAGGAGTTAGGACGTGATCCAAGGTTTTTTTGTGAAGATAAATGGGAGCTTGATTGGGCTTATATAGGAAATGAATGGGGAATTCTTTATTATTTCTCAAACTTAGGTTTTGGGCTCTATATAATAAAATAACCAAAACCACAAACCTTGCCATGGGTTTTCCCATTGTTTATGCCAAAGGGGGTGGTTTTCATTATTTTATTAAGAAAAGGGTCTAAATTATTAAAATGATACCCTTGCTGATTTGGAAGTGAGTCATGTTTATAAAGAAATTATTTTAAAACCATAAAATAAATTATTGGTTTTGGAGGATTCATATAGGATTTATAAAATTAATCAAATAAACTTAATATTACATTATTTTAAAGGAGGGACTTAGATTTGGTCATGGATACCCATTATAGTATTTATTGCATCATTTTTTGGTCATTATGATGTCATAATACACATTGTATGTTTATACCGTATTTAATTTTTAACCAAAAGTTTGACTGTCTTGGAAAATTTTGAAAAATTAAACATTGGATAATTTTTACATTATAACTCAAAAAAATTATTTACTGTATCCAAATAATTTTCTAAATATGTGAATTTTTACTTTTAGAATAATAATCAACATTTATTGAGACATGCTGGGTTTTTTGACAATGATAGTTTTTGAACCCGTGTAAAAATTACATTTGACTTCATAAAAATTATTTGATCATTTATATTTAATAAAAAATATTTAATAATAACATTTTAATAAAATATTATATATTTCAAAAATCCATTAATTCATAAATGGCTTAATTGAATTTGAATATTACCCAAAAATATAATGTGTTTTATTATATAAAAATCAAAATCATTTATAAAGTAACAATAATAAAATGAAAATGTATTCATTATTCAATAAAATATACATATTCATAGTATTAGAGCCTTTATACATATCTCTTTAATACACCATCAAATTCCCTAAGAGTAAGGCGTGTGACGGTGAGACTTTCATGGGGTGGTTTAACGTATATGGTTTGGGTTGTGATCTCGATGAGCTTGAGATTATCCCATAAATGGTTTTGATTGTGCTTAAATTGTTAGATTTAAGCTTGGTCTTGGTCAAGGGAAAAGCCCAGTGATGATATCCCCCTTAGAATCTATGATAAATGGGATTTTTAGGATATGATCCTACTAGTTGGGGTCATCACTTCTTTTTTCTGTGTTAATTGGATTTGTTAAAACCCTATATTTATATTAATCATATGAACATTGTTCAATGACTATACTATCAACAATAATGATGTTTAATAGTATTTTTAGTCTGATAGGATATAATGAAACCAAATAAGCGCATGTGTTTTCTATATCCATAATATATAATAATGCATTTAATAAAATTATAAGAGGAATTTTATTTATAAAAGTTCAGGTCGTTGCAATCTTCTCCCTTAAAAAATTTCACCTTTGAATTTTTCATTTTTCCTACTAAAATAGATGGTGGTAATTATGTTTCATAACTTCCTCTAGTTCGCACATTGCTTCTTCAAACTTATGGTTTCTCCAAAAAAATTTGATCAGGTGCATTGTCTTATTTCATACAACTTTTTCTCTATGATCTAAGATCTTCACCGGATGCTCCTCATAGGAAACATTATTCTCCAATGGTACCACATATCGATTGAGTACATGTGAGGGTTTTGGTATGTACTTCCTCAACAGTGATATGTAGAATACATCATATACTTGAGATAGGTTAGGTGGAAGTGTTAACCGATAGGCCACCCCTATGATTTGAACAAGGATCTTGAAGGGACCAATGTATCTTGGACTAAGTTTTCCCTTATTCCCAAATATCATTACTTTATTACATAGATATATACGTAGGAATAACTTGTATCTAACCTTAAATTATAGGCCTCATTAATGATTGTCAACATAATACTTTTTTCAACTTGGAGAATCCTTGATGTGTTGATGAATGATCGTGACCTTTTCCACTATTTTCTCAACCATTTTAGGACCTAGAAGTTTTTATTCCCCAACTTCATCACAATATGAAGGTGTTATCCACCTATTCCTATAAAGGGATTTATATGGAGCCATTTGGATTCTTGTGTGGAAAATATTAATGTATAAAAACTCGACCAGAGGAATATGTTGATCTCATACTGCTTTGAAGTCAATTGAGAATGCTCTCAACATTTCCTTGAGTTTCTGGATAGTTTACTCAGATTGGCCATCAATAAGAGGGTGATAAGTTGTGCTAAAGTTAAAATCAATATTTAGAGCATGTTGGAGACTCTTCCAGAATTTAGAGGTAAATCTCGGGTCTCAATCAGATACAGTCGATAGTGGTGTTCCATGCAGCCTCACCACTTCTCTAACGTATATCCTTGCAAGTTGATTGAGATAGAAGCCCTATCGAACTGTAATAAAGTGATAAGACTTTGTAAGAAGATCCTCCATAACCCATATATCATTATTTCCTCTTGATGTCTTCAGAAGACTAGTGACAAAATCCAAGGAGATATTTTCCCATTTCCATGTAGGTATTGGTAATGGTTGCATCATCCCCTTAGATTTTTTCCTTTCTTCCTTCACTTTATGACATACAAGACATCTTGATTTATATTCCATGATATCATTCTTCATATTATCCCACTAATAGTGCTCTTAGAGATCTCAATACATCATTGTGCTTCTAGGATGGATGGTGAAGGTAGAGTTATGTGCCTCATCCAACGGCTCCTTTTTTAACTTAGGATTTGATGGTACACATATTCTTTACCCAAATAATACAAATCCTTATTCATGAAAATTGAAATATGAGGATTTAACTTTTATTATAGCTTCCACTTTCTTCTGAATTCCCATAATATCTCTTTGATCATCCATTATCTTATCCAGAAGAAATGTTTGAGAAATCATTTTTGAAATAATTGATGATTTAACTTCCTTTATGATTTCCATGTCAATAATTTTTATGTCTAATAAGATCAAGTCCTTCTCAATTCCCATCAATGATAAATTTTTTGGATCCTTTCTAATTAGAGTATGTTCTTCTTTATTTACTTTCCCATGATGGTAGTGGATTGAGCTGTTAGAGTCCTTGATCAGCTATAACAATATTTGTTGGTGAATATTCATTTCTTTATATGTGAATATATAATAGAGTATTTTCTGATCCATATATATATCACACTTCTCCCCAAAGAGATAATACCACCAGATTTTCAATGCGAAGTTTACCGCAGCAAAATCCAGATCTTGTGTTGGGAAGTTCTGTTTATAAACATTTAATTACCATGAAGTATATGCTATCACTTTTTCATTTTTCATTAACACATATCCCAAAACCATCTTCAATGAATCATTGACTGTCATAAAAAATTCTTCACTTGAGGGTAGTGTGAGTATAGGTGCAGTGATAAGTCTATTTTTCAACTCTTTGAATCTATCTTCACATTCATTGTTCCAAACAAACTTGACTCTCTTTCTAGTTAGTTTGGTTAGAGGGTTTTAAAATTATGATAAATTTATCACAATTCGATGATAGTAACTAGTTAATCCAAGGAAACTATGGATATCTATCATGGATATTGGCCCTAGCCATCCTTCAATTTCTTTTGTCTTTGAAAAGTCCACATATATCCCATTACTTGTGATAATATGCCCCAAGAATGAGACTTACTTCTACCAGAACTCACATTTTTTGTACTTTTAATAAAGATTATCCTTTTATAAGGTTGTTATCACAATACTCAGATTCTCCTCATGCTCCTCCTTGCTTTTGAAGTATATTAGAATTTCATCTATAAATACTACCACAGATTTTTGATGATAATATCCCAATAATATATTCATCATGTCCATAAATATTGTTATAGAATTAGTGTGTTTGGATGGAATTACTATGAACTCATAGTGCTCGTACCTTGTACGGAAAGTGGCATTGGGGATATCCTCCTTCTTCACCCTTACTTGATAATATCCCAATCAAGGATCAACATTAGAGAAGTATTGTGATCCACATAGCTGATTGAACAATTCATCAATCTATGATAGAGAATAATCGTTATCTATCATGATATTTTTGAACTCTTGATAATCAATTCAAAGTCACATTGACTTATCCTTCTTCTTAATTAATAGGACTGATGTACCCCAAGGTGAAGCACATGGGCGTATGAACCATGTATCCAAATTATCCTGTAGTTGTTTCTTCATCTCCTGAAGTTCCACAACAATCATTCTATATAGAGTTTTGGATAATGGTAATTCTCCAAGTATAAGCTCGATTGAAAATTCAACCTCTCTGCTAAGAGGAAGACCAGGAAATTCTTCAGGAAACACATCAATGTATTCCCTCACAATGGGAATTTCTTCAAGGATAGTCCTTTTCTTAGACTCAATCATTTAAGATAGATATTCTTGCTTGTTGGGAAATAATATCCATGCTTGAGATGTTAGTGCTAAAGAAGATTCATCATCCACCTTTCACTTGTACAGAATCAAAGGATAAGTTGCGATATGAAGTGTGATTTCCTTCTCATGGATATTTATGTCATCTCTATATAAGGAAAGTCAATACATGCCCAGAATTGTATCAAATTTCACTAAAGGGAGTATCGTAAGGTTTTCTAGAAAGTTCAGCCCACAAATTTTGACATTTAAGGAGGTATCTACATGGGATACAATAATTTCCTTATTTTTTGTTTTCACCAACAACTTCACTTTCATTCATTATGTTAGTGTTTGAATAGTTCTACTAAACTTATGTGATAGGAAGGGATGAGTAGAACAAGAATCAAAAAGTACATTCGATATTCTTGAATTAATAACTAGCACATTTATCACCACTTCATTGTCAGAATCCACCTCAACAGTTGGTGGAAAAAGAATTCCCTTTCTTTCTTGGAGGTTGTTAGTTGTATTTGAAACCCATTTTTTTAATGCATTTACAACTACAAACCCCGCATTTAACAACACTGGTATTTATCATCACTATAAAAAATGCTGATAAATGAAATATTTATCAGTGCTAAAGAAATCGTTGATAAATTTAACCTTTTATCATCACTTTTTTTAGCACTGATAAAGGGTATCTTTGATCAACACATTATTCTTAGTGCTGATAAGGGGTATTTTTATCATCGCTATATTTTTAGCGCTGATAATGGGTACGCTTTGTCATTACTTTATCTTTAACACTGATAAATATTTATTTCATCAGTGCAATTTTAGCACTGATAAAGGTCCCAATAAATAAAATTAAATAATTAAATGAAAAAAAATAAAAAATGTGTTTATTAAAAAAATATTACAAATTTTATTAATTAAATGATTATTGATAAAAATAAATAGATTGATTATACATTATTAAATATATATATATATATATTAATGTATATAAATATGATTTATATATTAAAAAATATTTATTCACTTTACATTAAATATTAATATATTTATTGAATAATATTTTATAATTAAAAATTAATATGAATTAAAAATATTGACTAATTGCATAGTACTTGGCATATAATTGAATGTCGTTTGATTTTTCAATTTAATATATAGATCAAATTTTTGTTATATTGATTTCACATATATGTAATTCCTACATTTTTATATATATTATAATGCACACATAAAAAACATATCCATTTTTTCAATATTTTTATAGTGTACTTATTCTTAATTTATTCAATTTCACTCATTTTTAACATATATGCATGCACTTAAAATTATAAATTCATTAATAATGTTAAAAAAATATTTGTAAAAAAATATTTATAAAAAAATATATTTATAAATTTACATTTAATATATTTATACATTTATACAATTATAATTATAACTAAATAAATATTTTTTTTAAAAGTATGTATAAAATTATAAATAATTAATTATTAAATTTATAATAAATTTACTTAAATAATGAATATATTTAATATATTTATATTTATATTTATTTATTAAATACATATACATATAATTATATAAATATATATAATGATATAAATATTATTTTTTAAAAATATTTATATAAATATAAATAAATAATTATAAAATTATAGTAAATATATTTAAAAAATAATATATGTGTTATATTTATAATTATATATACTTATTAAGTATATATAAATATTTAAAAAAAATTATTTATAATTATAAATAATTTATCAGTGCTTCTGTAATAAGGGATGATAAAATCATCTTTATCAGCATTTTTTGGCACTGATAAAGATAGGATTTATCAGCGCTAATCAAAGTGCTGATAAAAGTAATATTTATCAGTGCTATAACTTTAACATTGATAAAGATTTATTTAATCAACGCTTTTTAGCACTGATAAAGACCTATATTTATCAGTGCTTAAGTAATAAGTGTGGATAAAATGGCTCTTTATCAACGCTTATTTGTAAGCGCTAATAAAAATGTCCCGATTTATTTTAAAAACCCTAACTATATGAAAAATCATCGTGATATAGAATCTTTCCACAAAAGAAACCCACTATCATTGCTCCTCCTCAGTGAATCAAAGGTTGAATCACACCACTCAACTACCTTCAGTTGCTTCAACATCTCATCCGACATCTGGTGTTCGATTGCAGTTAGGGTTTTCGAAGAGGGTCTCAGATTTTCTTCAACCTAGCAAGGTAGGCCTTTCTATTTTCTTTGTGTATTTTTTTCTTCTTCTATGATTTTTTATGATCTGTTTTTTATTATTTTTTTGTGAATCATTGTTTAGGGAATGATTTGTAGTTAGTTGTTTTTATTAACTACTAATGTATGATCTGTTGTTTAATCTGACATTGAACCTTGGATTTATTCATTATTGTTTTATTTCTGTGTTTTATGTCTTCTTACTAAATAATTTTTCATATATTTATAAAAATGTGTAGAAATTTTCATGTATATTTTTTAAAAATAATTGGGTACAACCATGAAAGTGGAACACAACGCGAAAAAAAATATAGGTAAATCGCTGGCTCGGTGACTTAACCCCGTGACCCCGCAACCATGCCCCAAACCCCTCCCCACCCTTACCACACCAGCCAATAATGGGGGGGGGGGAATTTCATGTATATTCTTGTTTATTGACTACTGATTTGAGGCACATTGGTGGTTCCCTAATGATTATATATATGCTAACACCTTTCATGGACACCTCAGTGGACATGATGCTTCAGATGCTATTTTTTAAGAACCAAGTTAGCGGAGTGATGTATGTTCCTCTATTGGTTATATGTATCATAGGATCTAGTTCCACTTATAATTCACTATGGTCCTTTGTTTTTTTATGAATCATATTCAAAGAAATCATCCCCAGTTAAGCACATGAGGTTTTATCACATCAAGCCTTCACTAGAGGCTAATGATTGTGAAGCTCCCAATATCAGGTAATGATGATTTTGGGTCTGCATGTCCATTGACCCCAAGGGTCATGCTAGAATTTTTTCCAACCACTGTTACTAATTGTTTCTATTTGGGGGGGGCACCTCCCATTTATGGTTTTTTCACCCAAAGTTTAAACCATCCTTTAGTGACTTTGAGGTATGTTAGAGGTCATAAGGTGATCTTCCCTGATGTTGTTTGGGTAATTTAGGCTAGGTTTATTACACTATCCATCTTCTGGTTTATAGCTATAAAGTTTAGTGATAATGTCATTTATTATCTGCCTTTATATCCATCTATTTTTTCAAATTACAAAAACCCAAATTATTGGATTTGGAATATCTAGGTGCTCAGATATTCTAGTAGAAATGATTCATATTTCAATTATTGTAATTGTCTATAATTCTCACTTTTGATAATGAATATATTATGTGTATTTATTTATATATTATATAAAATTAATCTTTTATGAATCCAATAGGATGGATATGAACAAAAAATGGATTCATTTTAATCATTTGACAAGTGAATATGAAGATGGAGTTAAAGAATTCATCAAGTTTGCAAGAGATCATACAAATAACCCTTCTAAAATCCTTTGTCCATGTTTACATTGTTGTTATCCAAGAAAAAATAGTCTTGAAGAGTTAGAAGAACATTTTATTTGTCACGGAATAGATCAAAGCTATAAATTTTGGACTAAACATGAGAAAAAAATAAATTTCAATATCAATTGGGATGATACTGCGATTTATGAGTCATTTGATATGAATAACTTTTGTAAAATATGATGTAGATCGCATGGAAGAAATGACAACCGAAATTGAAGATGACCTTTGTGATTGTCCAAAGTTGTTTGAGGAGTTAAATAGTTTTTCCAAGAAACCAGTGTATATCGGTTGTACTAAATACACAACATTTTCAGCTATATTGAAGTTATATAATTTGAAAGTTGGTAGAAAATGGAGTGACACCAACTTTACAGAATTACTTGGTCTTCTGAAAGATATGCTACCAGAAAAAAATGAACTACCATTCTGAACATATGATGTTAGACGAATGTTATGTTTAATGGGAATGATCTATAAAAAAATAAATTCTTTTCCAAATGATTGAATATTGTTTCACAAGGACCATGAATCACTCTTACAATTCCCTAAGTGTGGCGTAGATTGATACAAGAAAAATGAATCAAGTCCTTCGAAATATTTATTGTACTTTCCTAAAATTCCATGGTTTAGAAGACTATATGGATGTTAGAAAATCGTAAGACAATTAACATGGTATGAAGATACAAGAATTAAATATGGGAACCTATGTCATCCAATAGATTCTCCTCAATTGAAGAAAATTGATTATGAGTTTCCTGAATTTGGATATGAGTCAAGAAACTTTCATCTTGCATTATCTAGAAATGGAATAAATCCTTCTGGTGTACAAAGTAGTACTCATAGTACATGGTCTGTCATGTTGGTAAATTATAACTTGCTTTCATAGTTAGGCATGAAGCACAAATACATTATGTTGTCTCTGATTATATCTGGACTAAAGTAACTCGGTAATGATATTGATGTCTATTTGGATCCATTGATCGAAGATCTAAAATTGATGAGTGATATAGGTGTTACATTGTAGGATGCTCATAGAAGTGAATAATTCACATTGAGGGACATATTGTATTGAACTATAAATGACTTCCCTGATTATGTAAATTTATCAGGCTATAGCATTAAAGTAATGTTGGGGTGTCCCATTTGTGAATAATGTACATACTCAGTTCGGTTGAAACATTCCTCAAAGACTATGTTTTTCAGACTTTATGAATTTTTACCTCAATGACATAAATATTGATCCTAGATGACATCATTCGATGGGAATATCTAACAAGGTACAAAACCGTCTCCGGCAACGGGCGATCAAATGTACAAAAAATTAAAAAATATTGACACTATTTTTGGTAAACCATTTTTGAAAAACCTTACAAAATCAGGTTGGAAGAAGATATCAATTTTCTTTTAATTACCATATTGGAATTGTCTATATATCATGAATTTTCGTAATGTCATTAATGTAGAAAAAATGCATTTGATAGTGTTATTGGAACATTACTAAATGTTCCTAACAAAACAAAAAATGGAATCAAGGCTAGGTTGGACTTGATTGAAATGGGGATAAGGGAAGATTTGGTACCAGTGAAGGGTAAAAGGAGGACTTTTCTTCCTCCAGCATCTTACACTCTATCTAGATAGGAAAAATTGAAACTTTGACTTTTTATTACTAGTGTAAAAGTTATATAGGGGTATTCATCAAATATCAAGAATGTTGTGTCAATGACTAATTTGAAGATACAAAGACTAAAACTACATGGATGTCATGTTTTGATGCAAGATTTAATGTCTGTTTCTTTTCATTGCATTATGCCTCAAAATTTATGACATACATTAACCATACTCTTCTTCTTTTTCAAATTCATATGCAGTAAAGTTGTAGAACTGATGAAGTTTCCCATCATGAATAAGGAGATTGCAGTCATATTATGTGAATTAGAGATGTTCTTCCCATTATAATTATTTGATATAATGTTCCACCTAATGGTTCAATTGATCATAGAGGTTTAACTATGTGGTCCTATCCATTATAGATGGATGTACCCCATTGAACGGTGTATGCAGATTTTTAAAGGGTATGTCAAGAATCAAAGTCATCCAGAATTTTGTATTACAGAATGATATATTGTTGAAGAAGCTATTGAATTATGTATCGATTACCTATCATATGTTGAAATAATTGGTCTCCCAAAGTCTCTTCATAGCGAACACCTTATGGGTAAATGTATTCCAGAAGAGATGTAGTTATAATTACCTTGACAGAGCGAGAGTAAGCACATCTTTACATATTACATAATAGTAAAGATTTTGATCCATACATTGAAGCCCACAAATAAATTATTAGATATTTGAATCCATCAAGGTATGAAGTATGGATATCAAATATACATAATAAACAGTTTATAGGATGGTTCAGAGATCAAATTTATAAGGAGTTATCTGAAAATCCTAATTCAATTGTCAAACGAATTCAATGGATAGCCAGAGGAGCGAATGTAAATGTTATATCTTACATTGTTTTTGTAATAAATGGTTATAAATTCTATACAAAAGAACACAATGACTTTAGTATGATGAAAAATAGTGGTGTTATTCATGTGGCTGAAGTGATGAACATATTTATTTCCAATGATATAAATCCAATTTATGTAAATATGTCATATTTTTAGCATTATCGAACAGATATACGAGTTGGATTATACAAAATTTAAGTGTCTCTTTTCCATTCCAAATGGGTTGACAATATTAATGGAGTGAAAGTTGATGAAATGAGCTTTGTGAAGGTGAATTTTAGTGTATAAAGGGAAAAATATGAGCTATTCATAATGGCATCACAAGCAGTGCAAGTATTTTATGTCTCTGATCCAACAAAAAATAATTGGTCGATTGTCTTGCTGGAAACTAAAACAAATGTTGATTTATACAAAAATTCAATCGAAGATGACCCTTTTATTGGGACATCACAATTATTTCATGTCGGTCCCAATGTAGACAATGTCTTGTACATTAGATGGGACTAAAAAGTGGGGATTTGGATTCTCAAAAGAGGAACAAAATCCTTAAAACCTTTAAAAAACAGAGTTCAATGAGAAGGTAAAAGTGTTTTTTAATATATTATGTTTTTCCACATAATATTATATGTTCTCTACTACATTAACATAATCTAAATTAAATTTTTGACTACTCATGTAGGTAATGTATTCTTCACCTGATGATGTTACCAATCCCTCAGAAGAACAAACTATAATGAAGGAAACCCTTTGGATATATGCAAAGGTAATGTTATGATATCACTTTGTTTCAAGTTACCTCTACTACCTTTTTAGGAAGAGCAATGACGTTACCTCTGCTCAATTATAGATATAATCTTGATTTTTTCATATTAAAATCATTTTCCATAGAATTAATTTATTGTTTCATATGTATGTTTAATTTGTTTTTTTAGTATTAGTCACATAATAATTGTTTTCTTATACATGTAGATTTTTTTTGTTCGAGTTGGGGTGATCTATCCAACATTCATGCTCCTTATCCCTTAAAACATTTTCACCCCTGTAGTGGTGCATTTATCACTTTCTTTCCAGTTACCTCCACTACCTTTTTAGGAAGAACAACACTGCTACCTCTACTCAATTACAAATGTAATCATTATGTTTTCATAGTAAAATCATTATCCATAGAATTAATTTATTTTTTCATATGTATGTTTAATTTATTTATTTTTAGTATTACTCATATAATAATTGTTTTCTTATACATGTGGATTCTTTTATTCATGTTGGGGTGCTCTGTCCAACTTTCATACTCCTTCTCCCTTAAAACCTTTTCACCCCTATAATGGTTCATTTATCACTTTCTTTCATGTTACATCCACTACCTTTGTAGGAAGAGAAAAAACGCTACCTCTACTCAATTACAGAGGTAATCTTAATATTTTCACAGTAAAATAATTGTCCATATAATTAATGTATTATTTCATATGTATATTTAATTTATTTCTTTTTAGTATTACTCACATAATAATTGCTTTTTATACAGGTGGATTCTTTTGTTTTATTTGGGGTTCTCTATCCAAATTTAATGCTCCTTCTCACTTAAAACCTTTTCACCCCTACAGTGGTGCATTTATCACTTTATTTCAAGTTACCTCTACTACCTTTGTAGGAAGAGCTATGACGCTGCCTCTACTCAATTATAGAGAAAATAACTACTAGAAAGGCTAGCTTTCCCAACACTTTTATACCAATGGTTCAAAAGAACCATTGGTATAGGTTTCCTTTACTAATGGTTTTAATAAACCGTTGGTAAAGGTGTGGTTATGGAAGGATTTCCCAGTGGTTTGAAGAAATTGTTGGGAAATCCATGCTTTTCCCAACGGTTTTCAATAACCATTGGGAAATCCCCCACCCCCTCCAATTCACTTAAACAGAACCACATTCCCCCGACTCCCATAAGCGCCCGATTTCCAGAAGCACATTCCCTCGACTCCTAGAAGCGCCTGCCCAGGTGAACCTCTTCCATCTGATCAGTTGCAACTCCCCCATTCAGGTTAGACTCCTTAAACCTCTTCTCATATTAGCTAAGGATATCCTTTTATTCTCAACATTTCTCCATTTATTTCACTATTTAGAAAGATCACGTCATTTTTCCCTATTTCTAGGGATTTTGGAAAATTTTATGATTCACTACTCCCTTCATGAATTGTGTACTAAAATCACTACATCAATGTACACATTTTCCAATTAATGTTTTCATTAACATATAAATTTATAAGGGCATGGTATCTTTCTTGTGTTCTAATTTTAAATATTTATAGTTCTTTTTTTAATCTTAATGCTCCAAATATTACTGCTTCTTGTATATGAAATCATAAGAAATTGTTTGTAATATTTATTCATAGTATTTCATGAAAATAACTCCTTTGATTAAGATCATGTCAAACATGAAGATCTTATTCATCTTCATTTTTGTACACTATTTGTGTTACATAACAAGTATGTATCATGTTTCTATCAAAATCTTTATATATATAAAATGACACACTATTCACTTATCCTTTTCATAATAGAACATATGGAGTATCTTATTCAACTTTGAAAAACAGTATGTGGTCCTTAATTATTTTTCATAGAAGAAATAAGAAATACTTAACCATACAATTCAATGTTCTTTATGAATAAAATATCTACAAAGGGAACACTCAGTGGGACCTCTCCTTCTCCCATGAAGTCCTTCTTCCTTCTTCATGAAACTAATTCACAGAATGTCAAATTCACAATATTAATGAATATTAGTTTTCCTAATATAACCATTAATCATTCCACCTTCAACATCATACATTAGTTATTCAATCATCTTTTTAAAACACAATGAACATTTTCACTAATTTGGGGTTCCTCAAAATGCCTGGGAAAATCAAAAAAACACATGTATTGAATCATGCTTTTCATATGGTTTCATGGATACAAGTTTATCTCGAAAATCATGACTGTGTGGTTCAAATATCAAGAGGACCATGGGATTATTATTCTTTACACAAATGAAGTTGTTTCAATCTCTTCCTTTTGTGAACAAAAAGCTCATGATTCACTCTATTTCACTCCCAAAAATCATTATTCATATGTGAGATAAAACACGATAGAACTTGTATGGAATGGATGGATATGGTACTTTCTATGGGATAGGTGGTTTTCCTTTTTTTTAGTGGGGTGATATGGTACTTTCTGTGGAATTTAGTTTGAGTGTTATGAAATGTAATAACTTTTCACAATATTTCTATTTTTTAGCATCAATAGCTTATTTAAAAAACTCTCTTTACACATTCTGTAACTTTCATGAAAATCCTTCACTTTGTAATATCTTGAACAATGTTCTGTCACATCTATGGTGTCTTCTTGTATGTGATAAATAAAAAAATTACAAAACACATCTCACCTCAAATTTAAGCACACATAACTGAATCAGTATATCTTTACATTGTTTTAATAGTTCACTATATTAACTAGAAACTCCTTCATTTATCATTTACTTAAATATATTTTCGATTAAACATCAATCTTATTGATTTGCTTATGACGAAATGACTTATAACAATTCTTTTTATAGAATGGATAGAATTTGGATGTATGAAACCGATCGGATCTCAAGTTATTTTCAAAACAATGTGGAGAGTTTTTTATATTTTTCATTTCACAATGCTTCAGATAGTGGTCGCATACACTGCCCATGTTCCAATTATGTTGGTAGACCTTCATTGAGTCATGAAGAAGTCAGCTACCACATAACCAAATATGGTTTTCAAGCAAACTACTATGTTTGGTATCACAATGGGGAGAAAATGAAATCTCAAATTGCTGATGATCGAAATGAAAGGACTGGACTAGAGAATATTTTAGATGACCGGTTTCTATTTATTCTTCATTATTAAAAATAAAGGATTTTGACTCAAGAAGACTTAGATATGAGGTCAGATGATGCATCTAATGAATATGATGATATTCTTAGGGTGAAAAAATTGAATTATGTTTCCACGAATCTAGTATATCGACAATGAGATAAAATGAAAAAGCTGGAATTTTTAATCTGATTGTTTCATGGGAAAACTATGTATGGGATTTCTAATACAACAATCGATTGCATTCTTACCTTATTAAATTATTTACTTCTAGATGATGCATATATTCCCTCAAACCACTATATAGTAAAAAAGTTAGTTGGGGAACTTATATTTTCAAGAAATAAAATTCATGTTTGCCCGAAAGATTGAAGTTTATTCTGGGAGGAAACTGCTGAATGAAATGACTATAAAATGTGTCACATCCCATTGGAAGTCAAAATCTAATGGAACATCATCCCGCATCCCACAGAAAGTAATGTGGTACTTTCCATTGATCCCCAAACTCTAGAATCTTTTTATGTCTGATGAAATATCAATAAAAACGAGATGAAATGATACCAATAGAAAGAAGAATAATAATGAGTTGGTTCACCCTGAATATGGATTTGCATGACAGATATTTGATGCTCGATATCCTGATTTTACAGCTAACGTGCGTAATGTGAGGTTGGGTCTTTCATGCGATGGTTTTAATTCGTTTGGGTATATGCTTACTACGCACAGCACATGGCCAGTTTTTATACTCATTTATAATCTTCCCCCATGGTTGTGTATGAAAAAACCTTTCACTTTCTTAAGTATACTCATATCTGGACCTTCTGATCCCGACATTGATATTGATGTATACATGCAACCTTTAATAAAAGAGTTGAAACTTCTTTGGGATGTGGGTGTGCGCACATACGATGCATATTCGAAGAACATATTTCAGATGCGTGTTGTGCTTATGTGGATGATCAGTGATTTTATGGCTTATGCAATGATGTCTGGATGGAGCACGAAGGGAAAACTATCATGTCATGTTTGTATGAAGAATACAAGATCCAGAATAATGAAACATCGTTGTATTTTTAGTTTTATGGGACATCGATGATTCTTACCAATGGACCATCCATATATAAATAATTTTCTAAGATTTGATAATACCATAGAGACTGATGATCCACCTCAGTATATGTCTGGAACTGATGTGCTTAATGAAGTGAAACATTTCGGTTTTTCATTCAGGAAGGGTCAAATGAAATCCCGAAAGATAAAGAATGTTTCCACTGAAACCAGTTAAAATTGGAGGAAGATGATTATATTTTTTGATTTGCCTTATTGGTCAACCAATTTGTTACTTCATTTCTTAGACGTAATGCACATTGAAAAGAATATATGTGAAATTTTGCTTTCAATACTTCTAAATGTTAAAGGAAAGATAAAAGATGATTTACGGTCTTGGTGTGACTTGGTGGATTGGGGCATTAGACCAGAATTGCATCCTATGCGTATCAGTGAAAATAAATGGAAAGTTTCATGTTATTCTTATGTGATGACACCTATAGAAAAAAAAAACAATTTTTGGAAGTATTAGAGACTATTAGAGTTCCTGATGGCTATTCAAGCAACATATCTAAATGGGTCAACAGAATAGAGTTGAAGCTAAAATATTTGAAGACTCATGATTATCATGTTTTTCTGTATGAGTCGATTCCAATAGCAATCCATCATCTTTTTCCCAATAATGTAAGGGTGACTGTTATTTGGTTTTTCCATTTGATTTGAGATCTTAGTGCTAAGAAATTGTTAAAGTCGTTCTTGCAAAAAATGTTGACAGATGCCCTATTAATTTTGTGTGAGTTGGAGAAAATATTTCCTCCATTATTTTTCACATGCATGCTGCATCTGACTGTCCATATTCCCACTAAAATACTTCTTGGAGGACCTGTTTCTTTTCATTGGATGTATACAACTGAAATAAATATGTACACATTAAAGTCTTATGTCCGAAACAGGAATCATCCCAAAGGTTCTATTGTGAACGGTTACTTGGCTCAAGACTGTATGGATTTCTACTCAATGTATTTTTCTGATCTTACTACAAGAATGAACAGACCAATGAGAAATGAAGAAGAACAGTATAAGGAAATTTAACCCACTTTTCCATCACTTCCTCAAATAGGAGTAATTCATGGATCATATACATTGAAGAAATTAATCCTTGAAGAGCGGGAGATGGCACATCACACAGTTTTGTTCAACCATGATTTGTTCAATGACTACATCAGGTAACTAAATTGAATATGTATTTCTTACATATATTTCTGCTAAACTATTCATATTTTTTATCTACAGGGAACATAAAACAATGATAAATAGAAAGCATCGTTCTTTATCTTTGAGAAGGAGGGAGACTTTTCATATCAAAGAGTTTTCTGCTTGGTTAAAATTTAAGGTAAAAATATTACTATTTAAAATAATTAAATCAATATTTAATTAAGTTTAATATTGATTTATATTGTAGGTATTGAGTTTTCCTACTGACTCTATCTCTAAGTAAATAAGAGCTTTGGCTTTTGGTCCTAATACCATGGTTCATGACTGTAAATCAATTGTTATCAACGGGTAAAAATTTATTATCACTGAACGAGCAAAGAACATGAGAATACAACATGATGGTGTTATGGTTACTACCACAATAGATTTTTATGCTGGTGCATCAGATAGTAGACCGCTATTTGAAAATTTAGGTTATTATGGAGTCGTTGAAAAAATAATAATGTTGGATTATTACTCTCATGGATGAGTCATGATGATGAAATGTCATTGGTTTGATTTGATGACAAGACATGGAACATTTATTGATGATTGTGGATTTTGAGTAATTAATATGACTCGTACTCTTACTACCAATGAACCATATGTATTGGCATCATTGGCTAAACAAGTTTTTTATGTCAATGACCAACTTTGACCTAAATTTGGTGCCATAGTTGAAGTAATTCCAAGACATATTTTTGATGATGGAATTGAAACCATCCCTACTGCCATTGGAACCAATCCATTTATTTATTTTGATGACTCCAATAGATAAATTGTCAGAGTTTACTATGAACCTGAAGTTGTGGTGGGAAATATATAAAATCATCCATTCATGTTCTCAATTCTTTTGGTTTACCTCGAGTTGGGTTGTGAAGGTTGGTTCTATTAAAATTGATTTAATATTGAAACCTGCATCATCTACCTGAGCTAAATAAATTAAATTTTTTCTTAATTTTAACAATTGCCTTTCCCTCTTATTTATTTTATTTTTTGGGTTACACATTAGTTATCCTTTTCTATTAACTTCCATATTTGTTTTCAAATGCAGGAAATGAAACCAATTGAAGAGAGGTGATGGAAACCGATTATGGAAAACAATCGTCGCATGACCGAGTTGGGCATTCCCCAACTAGTTCCAGCAGTGAGTATTTTATTTCAAATATATTTATTTAAATTATATATAATTTCATGTGATTAAAAAAAATTAAACATTTTTTAGGATCCATCTACTAGGTGACAGTTAGTTGATGAGCAGCTGAGTAGTGGTTCCAGCACTCGGGGTGTTCGTACGAGGGGGGTGATACGGGATCTAGATGATCTAGTTGGTGTAATCGATTAGACCATTCCCCTCCCACTGACATACCATCCATCCCACATTCTGATCCCAGTGTGTCGTTAGGGAAACACGGGATATTTAGGCCTCTCGTGTTTTCACCACCCTTTACATCGGACCCTCCTCACCCATCTGTACCATATCTGATGATGATTCCCACTCCCCATCCAACATTGTCCAACCATACCTATCATCTTCTTTTACTACTGCTTCGATCTCTCCAGGATTTTATATTCCATCTTCTTCGACTCCTGCTCCACCAGATTCCATCCCTGCAGAGCATACATTAGGACTCACTCCATCTGTACAGGTTGTTCCTTCAGTTTCTGTGGATCAAGCGGCGCCCATTGATCAGACTACCGCAGGTATACTTATACAAACCTAACAAATTATTACACCATTATTTATTTTCATTATAACATGTATTGATAAATATTTATTTTTATTTAATAACAGATACATCTACTGATAGGAGGTGGGGTCAGGGGCGTACACGCTTGCATGCGGTGTGGAACCGCCGCACGTAGTTAATGATGGACTACAATGAAGATAGTCAGATGATTGAAAAATCAAGGCAGTAATGACGGATTTTTTTGGTGATGCTTTCAAAATACTTCGACATCATTCCTGTCAGCCCGCTCTCATGGAGAAAACTTCCAAATGAAGTCATGTATAAAGCCTGGGCAGAGATATGGGTAAATAAAATCAGTTGTATTTAATGAAATATATTAATTTTTGTATTTATATGAATTAATATTTTGGTTTCATCTGTGGTTTAATTTCCTCGATGGTGAGGGTGCATGGACAGCATGTCTAAAGGATTTAGGTGAGCTTTGGAGAGATTATAAGCATCAGTTGTACATTGGATGGCGTGATAAAGTGGGAACAGATTTGGAGGCAGTCCCTGTCGTGGATGATTGTCCATTAGAACAGTATTGACAGATGATTACTCATTGGGTGACTATCCAATTTACATTATTAATCAAATTAGAAGTATTTAAATGAAAATTTTCATGTTTTTTGTTAATACTAATTATTGAATTTTATTTAGGATGCATCTAGAAGAAATAAAAAAACATTGATGCTAAGAAATACGTCCACACATTGGGACGTACTATGATGTCAGATCATGAGAGACAGCTGGTATGACAGTTTATAATCTTTCTTTATGACTAGAACTTTTTATTGCTTCCTCCGTAATTTATTTGATTGCTAAAATTTTTATATAACTTTAGTTATGAAATTACTATTTTTTTTGTATCCTATTTTTAATTATGGGTTCCTACATTCAATGTCATTGTAGAGGCATAAATTGAATATAGAATGATGTGTGCCTCAAGCAAAACTATTTTGATCGAGTAGAAAGAAGAAAGATGGAAGTGCAGTTAATGAACCGACTCAGCAGCAGATTGTAAGTTTTACTTTGTAGATTTAAAATTTTAATCTCTATTTTTTAACTTAATAATCTATTTATATTTGTAATAGGCTACTTTAGAGGCCCTTGATTCCCAAGAACCTGAAAATTTTGGGCCAAATGATCACTTACATCAGGTGTTGGGAGATGAGCACCCTGGTAGAGTATGCTGACAGCCTAGGAAGAGTATAATTCTGATGAGGTATTGGCCCTCCTCAGGTATGAGTTGTAGTGCCACCGAGTTGTAGCAGGTTAAGGAACATGCAGAATAGGCTGAAAAAGGGCCACAGAGACGGAAACATAGTCTGCTATGGCAAACACTGCATTTATGAAACTGATGGAAGCTTTTCATCCAACACTTCCACCAGAGGCCAACACTACTTGTGAGGAATATATTTCATTGATGTGTTCTATATATGGTACAACAGGTGGTAGTTCTAGTGGTGTTTGAGGTAATGGCGAGGAGGAGGGTGAGGAGGAGGCCGAGGTAGAGGAGGAGGGTGGGGAGGAGGTCGAGGCGGAGGAGGAGGGCGATGAGGAGTCCGAGGCTGAGTATGAGGGAGGAGGAGGGTGGGGACGATGATGGGGACGATGATGAGGATGAGGGTGAGGGTGAAGATGATAGTGATGATAGTGATGGTGATAAGGGACAGATTGATCCATTACATTTTTGATAGATATTACTGACCTATGATTCTTATTGATTTGTTGTGCCTGAATATATGTGTGATTAGGTAGGTCACATTATCTTTATTTATTTATCTATAAATAATAAAACTTAATTTGATGATTTTCTGTGAAATCCCCCTATTTTAATGAAATTGTAATTTTTTAGAATTTGATATAATGAAATTATTTTTTTAACCTTGAAATAATTTTCTTAGAAAATATGTAAATACGATCCCATGAACCCGGGACATCCCCCTGAATAGCCCCATGGACAACCCCCCAGACAGCCCCCCACCCTCCTCCCTGGACCCCAGATAGCCCCCCGGATAGACCCCCACCATCCTCCTTGGACCCCGTACAGCCCCCCAGACATCCCCCCACCCTCCTCCCTTGACTCCAAACAGCCCCTGGAAAGCACCCCGGAAAGCCTCTCCACCCTCCTTTCTGGACCCCGGACAGCCCCCCCCCCCCCCCACCCTCGTCCCTAGACCCCAGACAGCCCCCCGGACAGCCCCTATGACAGTCCCCTGGACATCCCCCCAGACAGCCTCCCCACCCTCCTTCTTGGACCCTGGACAGCCCCCTGAATAGCCCCCCACCCTCCTCCCTGGACCCTAGATAGCCCCTCGGATAGCCCCCCAGACAGCCGCCCCACCCTCCTTCCTGGACTCAGGACAGCCCCCTAGACAGCCCCCCGGAAAGCCCCCACCCTCTTTCTTGGACCCCAAACAGCCCCCCGGACAGCCCCCCCACCCTCCTTCCTAGACCCCGGACACCCCCCCACCCTCGTCCAGATCTTCAATCCGCACTTGACGACACTCAAAACTCCCAAGTGACGTGTATGAGTCAACCCCGCCTCAAACTGAGGCACGGTGTGTCCGGTGCCACTCAAAGTGTCTCACTTTTATTTGAAATGGACAACATTCTAAATGAAAAAAACAAATGACATATGGAAAACCATCCAAATGGATTCAGATTTTGTTGATACTTTAGCACAACGATCCATGGGTCATTTTTCACGTGTACGAATAATCACCAACTCAATCCGAGGCACAGTGTGGCTGGTACAACTCAAAGGGTCTTTCTTTTTTTTAAAATGGATACTCTTTTAAGTAAAAACAACTGGAATATGGAAAGCTGACCAAACTTATTCAAATTGTGTTGATAGTTTATCACAACGATCCATGCATCATTTGTGACGTGTACAAGTCAACCTCGCCTCAAACCGAGGCACAGCGTGGCCGGTACCACTCAAAGTGTCTCACTTTTATTTGAAATGGACAACATTTTAAATGAAAACAACAAATGAAATATAGAAAACTGGCCAAATAGATTTGGATTGTTTTGATACTTTAGAACAACAATCCATGGGTCATTTTTGACATGTACGAGTCAACCCCTCCTCAATCTAAGTCACAGTGTGGTTGGTACCACTCAAAGTGTTTCACTTTTATTTGAAATGGACAACATTTTAAGTGAAAACAAAAACTGGCATACGAAAAACCAACCAAATGCATTTGGATTCTGTTGATATTTTAGGACAATGATCCATGGGTCATTTGTGATGTGTAAGAGTAAACCCCACCTCAATCTGAGTCACGGTGTGGCCAGTACCACTCAAAGTGTCTCACTTTTATTTGAAATGGACAACATTTTAAGTGAAAACAACAACTAGCATATGGAAAACTAACCAAACGCATTCGGATTGTGTTGATACTTCAACAAAAAGATCCATGGGTCATTTTTGATGTGTACGAGTCAACCCCGCCTCAATCTGAGACACGGTGTGGCCGGTACCACCCAATGTGTCTCACTTTTATTTGAAATGGACAACATTTTAATTGAAAACAACAACTAGCATACAGAAAACTGACCAAATGCATTTGTATTCTATTGATACTTTAGGAAAATTATCCATGGGTCATTTTTTATGTGTACGAGTTAACCTTGCCTCAATCCGAGGCACGGTGTGGCTGGTACCACTCAATGTGCCTTTCTTTTGTTTAAAACGGATACTCTTTTAAGTAATAACAACTGGCATATGGAAAACCAACCAAACGTATTCGGATTGTGTTTATACTTTAGAACAACGATCCATGGGTCATTTGTGACATGTATGAGTCAACCCCGCCTCAAACTGAGGAACGATGTGGCCGGTACTACTCAAAGTGTCTCACTTTTATTTCAAATGGACAACATTTTAAATGAAAACAACAAACGACATATGGAAAACCGACCAAACAGATTTTTATTGTGTTGATACTTTAGAAAAATGATTCATGGGTCATTTTTGACGTGTGCAAGTCAACCTTGCCTCAATCTGAGACACAATGTGGCCGGTACCACTCAAATTGTTTCACTTTTATTTTGAAATGGACAACAATTTAAGTGAAAACAAAAACTGGCATATGGAAAACCGACCAAACGCATTCGGATTCTATTGATACTTTAGTAAAAATATCCATGGGTCACTTGTGACGTGTACGAGTCAACCCTTCCTCAATATGAGGTAGGTTGTGGTCGGTACCACTCAAAGTGTCTCACTTTTATTTGAAATGGACAACATTTTAAGTGAAAACAACAATTGGCATACGAAAAACTTACCAAACGAATTAGGATTGTGTTGATACTACAACACAATAATCAATGGGTCATTTTTGATGTGTATGAGTCAAACCCGCCTCAATCCGAGGCATGGTGTGGCCGGTACCACTCAAAGTGTCTCACTTTTATTTGAAATGGAAAACATTTTAAGTGAAAACAATAACTGGCATATGGAAAACTGACCAAACGCATTCGGATTCTGTTGATATTTTATGACAGGTATCCATGGGTAATTTTTGACGTGTATGAGTCAAATCCGCCTCAATCCAAGTCACGGTGTGGCTGGTACCACTCAAAATGTATTTCTTTGGTTTAAAATGGATACTCTTTTAAGTAAAACCAACTGGCATATGGAAAACCGACCAAACGTATTTGGATTGTGTTGATAATTTATCACAACGATCCATGGGTCATTTTTGATGTGTACAAGTCAACCCCACCTCAAACTGAGGCACAATGTGGCCGGTACCACTCAAAGTGTCTCTTTTTTGTTTCAAAAGGACATCATTTTAAGGGAATACAACAAATAACATACGAAAAACCGATCAAATGCATTCAGATTCAATTGAAACTTTAGGAAAACTATCCATGGGTCATATTCGATGTGTACGAGTAAACCCCGCCTCCATATGAGGGCCGGTGTGGCTGGTACCACTCAAATTGTCTCACTTTTATTTGAAATGGACAGATTTTAAGTGAAAACAACAACTGGCATATGGAAAACCAACCAAACGCATTCAGATTATGTTGATACTTTAGGAAAAGGATCCATGGGTCATTTTTGATGTGTATGAGTCAACCTTGCCTCAATTCGAATCACAGTGTGGCCGGTACCACCCAAAGTGTCTTTATTTGGTTTAAAATGGATACTATTTTGAGTAAAAAAATTGGCATACAGAAAACTGACCAAACATATTCGGATTGTGTTGATACTTTATCACAACGATCCATGGGTCATTTTTGACGTGTAAGAGTCAACCCCGCCTCAAACCGAGGCATGGTGTGGCCGATACCATACAAAGTGTCTCACTTTTATTTGAAATGGACAACATTTTAAATGAAAACAACAAATGACATACAGAAAACTGACCAAATGGATTAGGATTGTGTTTATACTTTATAAAAACGATCTGTGGGTAATTTTTGACATGTAAGAGTCAACCCCACCTCAATATAAGGCACGGTGTGTCCAGTACCACTCAAAGTTTATCACTTTTATTTGAAATGGACAACATTTTAAGTGAAAACAAAAACTAGCATACAGAAAACTGACCAAACACATTTAGATTCTATTGATACTTTAGGAAAACGATCTGTGGGTCATTTGTGAAGGGTAAAAGTCAACCCTTCCTCAATCCGAGGCATGGTGTGGCTGGTACCACTCAAAGTGTCTCACTTTTATTTGAAATGGAAAACATTGTAAGAGAAAACAACAACTGACATACGGAAAACCGACCAAACGCATTCATATTGTGTTTATACTTCAACACAATGATCCTTGGGTCATTTTTGACATGTATGAGTCAACCCCGCCTCAATATGAGGTACAATGTAGCCGTTACCACTCAAAGTGTCTCACTTTTATTTGAAACGGACAACATTTTAAGTGAAAACAACAACTAGCATACGGAAAACTGACCAAATGCATTTGGATTCTATTTATACTTTAGGAAAAGGATCCATGGGTCATTTATGACATGTAAGAGTCAACCCCACCGCAATAAGATGAACGGTGTGGCTGGTACCACTCAAAGTGTCTCTCTTTTATTTAAAATGGATACTCTTTTAAGTAAAAACAACTGGCATACATAAAACTGACCAAATGCATTTGGATTGTGTTGATAGTTTAGTACAATGATCCATGGGTCATTTTTGAGGTGTATGAGTCAACCCCGCCTCAATGTGAGGTGCGGTTTGGCCGGCACCACTCAAAGTGTCTCTTTTTTGTTTCAAAAGGACATCATTTTAAGTGAATACAACAACTGACATGTGGAAAACTGACCAAAGGCTTTAGGATTCTATTGAAAATTTAGTAAAACAATCCATGGGTCATATGTGACGTGTAAAAGTCAAGCCCAACTCAATCCGAGGGCCGGTGTGGCCATCCCCACTAAAATTGTCTCACTTTTATTTGAAATGGATAGGATTTTAAGTGAAAACAAATTTTGGCATACGGAAAACCTACCAAACGCATTCAGATTCTATTGAAAATTTTGGAAAACGATCCATGAGTCATATGTGACGTGTACGAGTCAACCCCTTCTCAATTTGAGGTGCGGTGTGGCCGGCACCACTCAAAGTGTCTCTTTTTTTTTAAAAAAATGGACATCATTTTAAGTGAAAACAACAACTGAAATATGGAAAACTAACCAAACACATTTGGATTCTGTTGAAACTTTAGAAAATGATCCATGGGTCATATGTGACGTGTATAAGTCAACCTCGCCTCAATCTGAGGCACAGTGTGACCGGTATCACTCTACCTGTCTCTCTTTTGTTTAAAATGGACATCATTTTAAGTTAATACAACAACTGGCATACAGAAAACCAACCAAACATATTCATATTGTGTTGATACTTTATCACAATGATCCATGGGTCATATGTGACGTGTAAAAGTCCACCTCGCCTCAATAAGAGGTTCATTGTGGCTGACACCACTCAAAGTGTCTCACCTTTATTTGAAATGGAAAACATTCTAAGTGAAAACAACAATTGGAATATGGAAAACCAACCAAATGCATTCAGATTATGTTGATACTTTATAACAATGATCCATGAGTCATCTGTGACATGTACGCGTCAACCCCTCCTCAATCCAAGGCATATTGTGACCGGTGTCACTCCAAATGTATGTATTTTGTTTAAAATGGACATCATTTTAAGTAAAAACAACTGGTATACGGAAAACCGACTAAACATATTCAGATTCCATTGATACTTTATTTTGGTGTTATTAGCTTCTAATTTATGAATTCAATTGTGTATGTGTTATAGAAAATGAAATTCTTTATGTATTCTTAATTCTGTATAACCCTCCCCCCTAGACACCCCCACCCCAATGGACAGCCCCCCATCCCTAGAAACCCCCACCCCCTGGGACACCCCCAACCCCTTGTATGTCATATTATATATGTGTTATATATAATTCATAATTATGTATGAAACATAATTCATTTTTTATGTGTTACTGATTCATAATTCGGAATTCATTACATAATTCATTATGCATGTATTCAATTGAGAATTCAATTATGAATTTTGTATTGCATTGGGTAATTAGGTTCATATACATGATTATAATTGTGGTAAATTCCATGGTTATAAGAGTATCCTGTTTTTATGTGCTTTTGTGTGCTATAGAAGGTGGTTTTGTTTCTGTTAAGAGTGTATGCAGGTGTATGTAGTTGAGTGTGTAGTGGAGGAGATTTTAGGTGGTCGGTCTTCTAAATTATGGAAATACACTATACCAATGGTTTAATAAAACCGTTGGTATAGTGCTGTACATATTTTTACCAATGGATTTAGTAAACCATTGGTAAAACATGGAAATGATAGTATTTCCAACAGTTTTAGAAATAGTTGGGAATACTCTTATATACCAATGGTTATTTAAACCATTAGAAAACTAGAAATTACACTGCCTTTCCCAATGGTTATACTAAAACCATTGATAATGGGATATCCCAATGCCTTACTTACCAATGGTTTGGCAGCCTTTACCAACAGTTTGAAACCATTGGTAAAGGCTTAATTTTCAATTGTGAATCTTGATGTTTTCATAGTAAAATTATTTTCCATAGAATTAATGTATTATTTCATATGTATGTTTAATTTATTTCTTTTTAGTATTACTCACATTATAATTGTTTTATTATATAGGTGGATTCTTTTGTTTGATTTTGGGTGCTTTGTCTATCTTTTATCCCTTACTATACCAAAACTTCCACAGACTTCTTCTCTCACAAAACCTTTCACTCCTTGAGTTTTGGAATTTATCAATTTTTTTCAAGTTCCCTCCACTACTCAATCATAGAGGTAATCTTGATATTTACATAGTAAAATAATTGTATATAAAATTAATGTGTTATTTAATATTTATGTTTAATTTATTTCTTTTTAGTATTACTCATAATAATTGTTTTCTTATATAGGTGGGTTCTTTTTTTTGAGTTGAGGTGGTTTTTTTGAAACTACTCATGAAATCACTACTAAAAATGGACCTATACCAATGGATATATTCCTATGGTTTATAAAAACCATTGTAATATATTTTCTATACCTATAGTTTTAATAAAAATGTAGGTATATCCTCCCTTAAATCTAATTCTATCGGGCTTATCTTGCGTGCCCTTGCAAACCCTCCTCTCCCCCAAAAACCATCTCCCCCAAAAACTATCTCCCCCACCAATACATCCCCGATTATTCATCACGCCCATCCCTAGTACCAAACCTTTTCTCCCCCACCAACCCTCTTCTCCCTCGATTCCTCTCTCCTTCTGATTCTGTCATTCCGTCTTGGGATTTTGTGCTCGTCCCACTCAAACCCGAAACCCTGCCTCAATGCCCTGGTTCCTTTTGATTTCACCATTCCATCTTGGGATTTCATCCTACGCATTAACACTCAAATCCCAGTTTGTGGTGTGATATTCATGGTTTATGGTTTTATCACCAAGGTTTTGTCTCCAATTCATTTTTCCTTATTTCCTTACATGTTTCTCCTTCCCTATTTTGGTTTCGTCAAACCCTAATTCAAGGGGTTAACCAGATTTTTTGTGGTTTCATTGGTTTTTAGGGTTCATTGAAGTTTCTTATTGGTTTTTGGCCATCCACTGGCATACGGGATGCATTCCGGCTCATGTGTCAGTGTTTTGTATAGATTTCTGCACTATGCCTTGACTGAACTCCCTATCACCCAAATATCTCTTCGTTCTTCTCCATTGTGTTGAAATTAGAATTTTGTGGGGATATATTGGATCTCATTTGAACATCAGATGATTTGGCATGACCCATGGATACCTCCAAATGTGGGATGTCTTTTGGATGCAATTTCAGTTATCTATCTCAAACCCATATACTAGTGTTTAAGATGATACAGTGGATTCTTCAATAAATGGTACACGTTTTGAAGGATTTCTTCATTTTAGTTTCTTATGCATTTTTCATATTTCCATCATGGTAGATAATCCATATGGGAATTTATATTCCTCTACAGGATCTAATAATTGTTATTATAATTATTTAAACCACAATAGTGGTATCATAACCATACCATGAATTTGATTTATGAATACTTGCATGACATGAATAAGAAAATAAAAAGATAACATTATTTTCAATTTTATGGAAAGTTCAATTTACCTTTATGTATTTTGGATCTACCTAATGGTTATTGGTTTTACCCAAAAATTGAATGGTCTACATAAGTGACATCTCCACTTACCCTTTTATAATGTAGTCTATGTAAGGATAACCCAGTATTATCCTTACACAGAATAATATGTATAAGGATCATTCTATTTTACCCTTGTTAAGATAAATACAGTTACCCTGATGTATAATATTTTTTTATAAAGGTAAATGAAATTACCCTTAAGTAGAATGGTTCTATGTAAAATTAACTTTTATATTACCTTTTCACTAAAAGTTGAATTTTATTGAGTTTGAAACATTAATCGTAATTTAGTAAGTGTTGGATGACACCTATTTTAAAACCCATGACACATACTCTATTATTGATGAATCATTCAAAAACTCAATTTACTCTTACACTCAACATAAACCGATATACACTAGTCCTCATTCATACAAATACTCATCATAAGTGTGACCTTTACATAGGATTGATACACCTCCATACAGATCAAAGATGACCATTACAAAATGTATTAAATTAGGTAATAACCCTTATAAAACTCTTCAATATTCTAGATTATATTTTGGTGGAGTGTAGTGACCCTAATGTAGCTCTGGAACATCAGTGTTACCATTAAACGACACACTAGTTTACTATTACATAGACACTAGAGGACAATTAAAAATATCCTTGATTTTATATTTTCCCTCATGAACCTCTTGATTAACTCTACACAAGTAGTAATTTACCACTATGAAAATAGTAAATTATCTTCACACATGTATTTTCTAGCCCAACTTATTTTTATGTATCCACTACTTTTACCCTTATATAACTACTGTAATTATAGACTTCATCAATTTAGCATCTAGAACCTTTTCAACTCAACTCGAGGACTTCTCTAATACTCTAAATACTCTAAAAAAATCATGATATATACTGAAGAGAAAGTTTTTACCCCTAAAATAGTTGTCTTAAATTATTTAAATTCCACATCACCAACAATTATCAAAATTACAAAGAATGCTACATTGAGGCTATCTAACCAAGGTCTTTAAAAAGCAATACATAGTCTCCTTTCCATTTATGATGGAATAAAACTTAGAAAATCTGGAACATCTTCACACACATGTTGATATATTCATATATCTTCCATAATGACAAAAAATATAATCATACATGGGATTTTAAATCTACCCCTTTGTAATTGTTGTGAAAAGCACAACACACCTCTAAATTCAATAAGTGTTCTCATTTATTTCACATCCCAACAAGAACATCAAAAATATATTGTTCAAGGTATAAAAGTCTCACTTTATCCTTGACATTGATAATACCCCCTTTATAAACTAATTTATTATAATAAAAAGGGGGTAAATTTTTTATTGGAATACCCATTCTTTCATATTTTTAATGATGTTTAGATAATTAAAGATTTCATGAATTTAAACACTTTGAAACCCTTTTAACATGTTTCCTACATCAAAAGGGATGAACCCAATTTATCATCATCATGGTAGTTTATATACTCAATGATGAGAATATTTTCTTGTTATACAGTAGTGATAGCCTCTTCCAATTTCCCTAATATTTTATTCTTTCAATTCCCTACATGTTAGTAAACATCAAATAAAAGGGGATAGGGAGGGGAACTTTTTTCTTTAATTAGTCATGGAATGTTGATAGCTTTCTCTCTAATAAGATCTTCTATACTTCCCAACTTTATCATTGGGATAATCCTTAATCCTATTTTCCTAATTGTATCATCATTTATCATTTTAGACAACCTGATGTTCTCAGTTTTCTCAATAGGATTATTGTGTGGGACCTCTTTTATTGAATGTGAAACAAATTGAAATTAAACCATATATGATAGCTTATTCTTCTTCGTCTTTTCCTCTTTTTCTTGGTATTAATTCCATATTATCCTGTGTAACATGACCAATTACCTTCCATTCTCTTAAACATTAGGTTTTACTTGTTTCATTTCCTTATAAACAACATTTTTTTACTTTAATTAGATCTCTATTTTTTCTCCTATAATTTTGAACATATTTTATACTTATTATTTGACTCTTTTAATGTTTAGAAATCATTGGTGAATTTTTTTAGACTTATCACTTGTATATTTCTACATTATGGTATTATTTCTATTTCTCACATAATTTCTTCTAATTTTTCTTGGATTTATCCCATAGATTAATTCTATTCATATTTTAATCACATATTCTTATACTAATTAAAGTATTTGTGCCAAAATATCCCACAACACCAATAGTTACCTTTGAAACTTTGATCTTAGAACATATTGGTGAGTCTATATAAGAAATTATACTTTCTATCCAGGCATCATGCAAACTTTATTTAGCCTTATACAAAGGCAATATTCTTGGTTTTATTTCACTTGAATTTTCCTTTATGTTTTAGTAACCTTATCACATCTTCATTTATCCCAAACACCATTTGTTTTGTCTTTAGAATCTATAATTTCAGAGAAAACAGAATCAGTGTGATTTAAAAAATTAAGAGTTTCGTACCTTTCCCTTTGGGATATTATTCTTTGAAAACTTGTATAATTTATCTTGACTCTCTACTTATCTATCATAATATTATCTAATATTCATGAATGTATTTTCAGAATTAATCCATCAAGATTGTGCCTCATTCAATTTTTTCTCTTTTAAAACAAGATTATCCTTATGTTCATTCAAGATTTGGTCATTCTCTGCAATTGTTACCATGGATTTTACGATCTCTTTAATGAGATCACTATTATTTACATCCACCTTTATTCCTTATTTATCATTCCTTTTATTTTAATTCTTATATTGGGTATTTTTTTCAAGGAACAATTCCAATTTTGTTCTTATCATGTCTCATTATAGGTCTCTTCTCCTCCCTCATCATTACTTGAAGAATATATATGTTTTTAAACTTGATAAATGTAAGATTTATGTTTGTGAGAGAAACCTTAATCATTATATTTACTCAATGAAAATGTTTTATCAACTAGTTCTCTAATCGTTATATTTTTATTGTCCATTATTGATGATCACTTCTTCGTCATTGAATAGCCACTTTTAGAATTTTTTCATATCTTCTCCAAGATGATTATTCACTACTTATAGAATTTTATTCTAGTATATATAACTAAAATTAAATGTTCTTATTATTTTCATATTTTTAGGTGAAATTCACAACACCTTTACATTTATAACACCATAAAAGGTGTTTTATTTTATATGTTCCTTGTCCCTTTTTGAACAACACTATTACAAGATCTGTCTCCCTCTTAATAGGAACTCATTCAAACTGAATTGAATCAAATTGAATCAGCCTAACCTGATTCAAATCAAAACAAACCAAATTAAATAAGATTATGAAGAGTAAACCCAAAATTAATTAAACTAAATAAAGTGACACCATAAAAACCCAAAATGGATAGAATAAAACCAAATAAAAATAGAATGATTTTTAAAAAAAAACATTCACAAACTAACCAAACTTTACTGGTATAAATGTAAATCCAATCAACCAAAATAGATCTAGAATGATCAAGATCAATAAAATAGGAAAAATTGAATGAAACTAAATTAGACCAAGTCATTAAAATATAACTTAAAATAATTTGATATTACAAATGATGAATCAAATTGGATGAAATATAATGAATTCAAACCTATATTATTGCAACCGACGTGAACTAAACTGAACTAAACCAAACTGATATAAACAAAATGTAATCAAACTGAATCGATTATAACTCAAATGAATGAAATTTCTCAAGCTAATATAAACAAAAACAAGACAAAATAAATATAATGAAAATGTCGCAAACTAAATTTTATCAAACAAAACCAAACTAAGCTGAAAAATGAGCCAAAATTATTTTATACCATTGAAAGGAAGTGTAATTTTTAATTAATAGGAATTTATTATTTGATAGCATCATTTTGAAACTTGGTTTTGTTTCCCACTTGCTTTCAGGAGCATGATTTAACCCATAGGGCATTGTGTTTTTATATGTTGGGTGGTGACTTGTATAGTCACAAGAGACGGGTATGTTGTAGTTTATTTTTTTTATTTTCATTATTGCATTGTCCACTTAGTTCTTTTACCTCTTTCTATAGACATAGGGTAGTTATATTTTGTGAAGGGGTCCAGAAGGGCACTGGAGGTGGCTTCACAATTTTCTTTGCAGGGGAGGGTGGTTGTGCCCAAATTTACCCTACTGGTAAAAGCAGTCGATGTAGTACATGTAGGGGTCGAATCCACAGGGACCGAAGAAGTAACCTTGAGATGCTATGATTTGGTAGAGGATGGGCTGTGAAGTGGACAAATTTGGTTTTGATTTTGGATGGTTTTAAAGAACACTAAGAAACCTAAGTGAATTAAATTCAATGAAAATGGGTTGATCTTAGGATTATTCTTGGGGTGGATTGAATTAATTTTACTTATTTAGACAATTTTGGATTTATTAATTCTTGATGAATCCATTCTTCAAAAATAACACCACCTTCATCATTTTCTAGTTTGGTGCTTATTAAAAATAATTACTAATACCCTATACACTTAGAGAACCAAATTCATGATCTCTACAAGGTATATGGTCATTTAGTACATGAATTTATCTTGCTCAAACACAGTGAAGACGAAGAGTATAAATTACTGAAGAATAGAAGTGTTAAATTAATTAGCCAATTAACAACAATTCGTTCATAAAATAACATTAAATCCAGGATTTTCATCCTCCTACGATCAACCCATTAAAGGTTTAGACCTCCATTGATGGTATACTCTCAGTGGTGGGCAGAAGATGGCTACCAAAAATTGGATTGAATAAATTAAAACCGTGGAAATAACGAGCACTCCTCCGTGTGTGTGAATGAAATTCACACCTATGTGTGAACTAACAACACAGAGATATCACTGTGCTTTGTGATAATAAAGTTTTAATAAAATAAATGGAAAATATTGAAGATAAATAAGTTGATTAAGAACATAAAGATACAAAAAAGAAACTTACATGGAAATGGAAAACATTACAAAGGAAATTTGGAAGCATAACCTTATTATGAAACAAGCAACACAAGATGACAAGAAAAATATGAGATGCTTATTACCTTCACCGCAAGATTTTTATATAGGCATATTAGGAGCCTTAGTTCCATCCCCTAACAATTAATTTACCCCACAACAATTAAGAGAGTCCAAAGGAGGGTGAAGAATCAAAAGGAAATTGACGTTTCGAAGTTGACCTGGAAAACTGTCCAGATTCATCATCCATTTGGAAGTTTGAATTTGACATTAAATATGGATGAATAATCAGTGGTCGTACAAGAAACATATCTTCTCCCATGTGTCATATATCATTTGTACAAATTTCAGGTCATTTGGTGCATCCGTTTGAAAGTTATTCCCGAAATGGTGAGGAGAATTTATTGGCATTAATGTCAAGCCCACCATTTAAATATCAACTTCAGATCCCTTTATCATCATGAAAACTTCAGAATTAGCTCCGGCCACAGTTGAATAAAATTATTATCACATTTTTATATTTCTAATGTAAAAATTTGAGCTTCATTGGGATTAGTTTGTGGGCCCCAAATTTGTTTGATGGGCCTTAGGCCCATTATGATTTTTCCAGCAAATTTCCGCATTCAGGCGCAAAAATATCCATCTTCCCTTGGGATTCATCCATCGGACCTAAAAGATAAAATGTTCCAAACAAAGTGATAAATCATATACCAAAATATAAAATTTAGAAAATGAATATAATTTTTTCCACAAATAGATGAATGATTGGTCCCACATTTTCATTTTAAACATGAATTGCATTTAAGATGAGAAATGAAGTTCTATTTATGTAATGTACTAAAAATAATGTTTATGGACTTTGGAAAAATGAATAAAAAGATATTAAAAATTAATATTATCCACTTTCAGTGACTAATCAGTGGGAGATCATGGTAGTGGAGAGATTAATTTGTTTGTTTCATTTTTTTCCACTTTTATACCATGTTTATTTTCTATATTTTCTTTTCCTTCTATGTGACCACCCGATGTACAGATGGGTCATGTCAAATATTGTTCATTTAACTGGCCCTGTTGCATCTTCTGAATATTTTATGTTCATTTCCAATGAAGGATTTTGTTGGCATGAATCTAGATGTCCCATGAAAAACATGTATTGTATCTATCTTGATTTACCAAGCATAAAATTAGGCAACTTATTGTCTATATATTTCAATAGTTACCATAATGAAAAAACAATCAATAGCCAACTTGATAATTTTTTTGTAAGTCAATTCCAAAAATCTACCACTCGAAGAAAACTTTCATTCTTTCTCCATAGTTCCATTAGTCAGCTAGTGGAAATATCACCTAGAATATATTTCAAAATAACCATCAATACACAACCTCTCATATACTGGACCATTATACAATCCACTTAACCATTCATGTATCATCTTGACAATGTTTTTTATGCTTCCTAGATTTGTAGTTTTAGGGGAAAAACCTATACTGGTGTGCCACTTTTTTAAAGAATGTAATTACTTGTTCAATGGATCTTGTGAAATACCCTAACATGTACATGTTTCGATTCTCCATTCACTCTTACATATCAACATAACAACCATTCCACTGATTCCATCTTATGGTAATATGATTTTATAACATGGCACCGCCCTTATGAATCCTTCTTCCATATATGGAAACCCTTTCCACATTAAACCATAATTCTGAATCCCATAACATGAGTCACATGATTTATGACACATCATTCATTCCTTAAACAGTTGATTTTATTCACAAAACACATCTGGTCCCAGAGCACTCTTAGGGTCAAGTCCCAACATCACCTCATGTATCTCTTTCTTATTGTAAATTTATTCAAAGAACACATTGTATTATTTGGATATAGTGTATGGTACAATGTCCAGAATCACTACATGGACTCTCAGGTATCCTTTAGGGATATGAGGATTAGGTCCTTCAAGAAGATCCTTGAAGTAAGACTCATCCATGCCACCAACCACACCCCTATCTTCAATATAGTTGTTGACCTCAAATAGTATATTAAGTATTATGATGCATTGTTTCTCCATGATACATGCATGGAAGTATTTTGTATTCCAATCTCCTTCCCAAAGCCACTTTATTATAGATTGTTCACGCACTAATAGTTCTTGCATAAGAATCATGTCCTCCAGGATGTCCTTCTTTCTAGTGATTTCAGCGAACAATGTGTCATTGTAGTAGTTTTTGAGACTATATTTCATTCGGTTGATATCCATCTTGAATATACATTCATCTCCTGAGAACAGGGGGTAGGGGTCATACTGATCCATTCCTAGAGATCATATTTGAGAAGTCTTATCCTATTGTGAATCCCAATCCATGCAATTCACTTTCATGATTCACTCACGACCTAATGATATCCTAGAGTGTTGGTCCACAGATTAGAGAAGTTGAAGCACTTATGCCTCTCCTGCTTGGAGGACAAGGAAACCAGAAGTGTTGAATGATCAGTTGTGATTTGTACTAGATGAGTTACCTTTGAAATAGGCAGAGATGTCATGAAATTCAAAATTCATCGATCAAGAAAACTCTAAATTTGAATACCCCCTCTCTAGTTATTACACCATGTGAACGGATCCCCAGTTTACCCCATATCCATAATCCCGTTTCTAGCCATGAGCTAGAAAAATTCCATGCTGAAGTTTTGAAGGAATAATCCTCTCCCTTTATTTTCATTTGGATCTAAAAAGCTATTAAAGTCTCCTACAACAATCCACATGAATTTCCTTGTATCAAAGGATCCTATCCCATTCCACATAGATTCTCTTACCTAAGCATCACAGCTTCCATTAACAAAGGGAAAAAACAAGATACTACTACCTATAGATACTTTAATAGTGATAAAATAGTCTTCCAAATGTATAATTTGGATACCAAAAGACCCATATAAATAGTTATTGAGGGTTGGAATCAATGGATGAACACATTATTATTCCACACTCATATTCTCTGATTTTGGAAGATAATTTCTATGGATTGAACATAGAAACAATGTAATCCTCACTATTCTAAATTTTTGTAGTGATAAAATATATTTTTTCCCAAGCACCCAAGCCTCAGGTGTTCGGATTGGGATCATTGATCTTGTTGTCTCCTCACTTTGTCCCTAGGCATCTTAAACCCTTTAATCTAACAAGAACACGGATCTTGAGTGTGTTTGGATTGATATCTCAAACACACTCAATTATGTTGAGGCAAAGAAAATGTTTTAGGATTTGAGAGAACCTGTGCTTGAAATTTATCCCCCTTTTACACACTAGACTAAGCTTCTGAAGACAGGCCGAGAACATCACAATTGGGGTGGACCTGGTACACACACCTGAATGCATGAGGGATTGGGAAACTCACATATGAGGAGATTACACTTACAAGGCCTGGGCTAGAAGGCTATATGAGTATTCTTTAGCATTTTTTACATATGATAACACGATGTAGGGAGATCCTGGGTAAGGAGGACACTAATCAGAGGAACCTAGATCTCTAGGAGGAAAGAAACGAATGTGGGGGGTGTCAGCTAGGATCTTCAAAAAAACATTAAATAATTAAACCATAATTATGAATCCTATAACATTGTGGGATGGTGTATAGTGTTTTCTGTGGAATGTTGCATTATTTTTCATTTTTGATTGTGGGTGGGATGCTATATTAGAGTTGTGGGATGTATTATGCATTAAAGTGGCGGGATTTTTCAGTGGAGTGGGGGATGCTGAAGTGGAGTGGGGGATGATACAGAGAAGTGGGGATGTTTTAGTGGAGTGGGGAGTGGGGAGTGGGGTAGTGGGGCAGCGGGGTAATGGAGTAATGGAGTGGGGGATGCTGCAGTGGAGTGGGAAGTGTTGCAGTGGATGTGTAAGTTTTTTATAGGTTCTAGCTGGCAGGTTCTCTCTTACACCTATTGTTATTTTTGGGAAAGAGGATATACCAATAGTTCTCAGAACCATTGGTATACATTTGGGGAGAGATATATCCCAAAATTTTTAATAAAACCATTTGAATAGAGTAGTGTCATTGGGAATTATGTATACCAATGGTTCTTGAACTGTTGGTATACATATATTCCAACAGTTTCATTGAAAATGTTGGAATAGAGCAGCTCGATGGGCAGTATGTATTCCAATGGTTCTTGAACCGTCGGTATACATATATCCCAATGATTTTATAGAAACTGTTGGAATAGAGTAAATTTAGATAGCCTTATACCAATAGTTTCTATGAAACAGTTGGTATAGGTCTATCGCAACGTCCAACATGGCAACAGTTCCCAAAACAATTGGGAAACCCTATCCCAATGGTTTGAGGGGCTATCCTAATGGTTTGAAACCACTGGGATAGGTAAAATTTTCAGTAGTGAATGTTGGTAGTTAGACAAAGAAAGTCAATGGAAATAGTGGTAACATTGACAGTTAGGATTGTTTTTGAATGTATATAATAAATTGTATTTATGTAATTGTATAAACCAATGTTGAAATGTCTATAATATATCATTTTTTATATTATTTGTGTTTTAAATTTCATTTCATTCAAATTATATATTGGGACTTGTTTTTTTATATATGATGTGTTTATGGTGCTACAGTGTGCTATAACAACATACTGCAGTATGGCCCTTTATCTATGCTTTTAAAAGTGCTGATAAAGGGTTCCTTTATCGGTGCTAAATTAAAGCACTGATAAATGGGTCCTTTATCATCACTTTTAAAGCACTGATAAATTATCCCTTCATCAATACTTTTTTAGAGATGGTAAAAGTCCTAGTATTTTAACATCACTCACGTAGTCAGTGCGTTTCTAGCACTGATAAAGGCCATTTATAGCACTGTTAAAGGACAATTTTTTAGTAGTGATTAGTTAAAAAAGTGTCATGGTTCCTTAAAATTGAAACAATGAAAAATATTTTGAGGGTTGACTGGAGAATTCCTTTTCACCATCGCATTTGTGGGAATCTCCCATCGGTAATCAATAGCTAGGTTTCCTTCTTTTTTGTGCCTAAATCATTTCTTTGACCCCCTTAGAAAATTTTTGAGGTACTTTTTTCTGCACTTTTGAAAAGTGGAATGTTAAAATTTATTAGCACCATTATATTTCTCCATTGGATTGATATAATTAAACTCCACATTAAGATTCTTATCCCCATGATACCCTTGAGATTCTTTGATCTCCATTTTGACATTGAGTACACATAAAAAAATTTCCTCATAGTTATCAAAATCTCAAATCTCCATGGATTTTTTTAGACTAGGTTTTATCCCACCAAAGTAGAGGTCAACCTTACATTTGGGGGTGACGACAAAGCCAAAGGCATATCATGAATGTATTGTGATATTTTCCTCATATTCCTTGATAGATTCTTCATATTTTTGCATTAGGGAAAGGAAATACCTTTCCATTTTAAGTTGTAGAGTGCGAGGAAAATATTAATTGAAAAATATTTTCCAGAATTTCTTCCACCCCATTGCTTCGATCTCTTCATCGGGCTACATATTCTTGATCAATGTCCACCACTTATTAGATTCTCCCTCCATATGATAAACATACAGTAGAACCTTCTCTTTCTCATAACATTAAAGGATGGAGAAGATCTTATCAATGGAGTTGATCTATGATTAATGGATCAGATGATTTATTGAAAATTGGGGGCCTTTCTCACATAATGGTCTCAATTGCAGCTTGTTCTTTATTAGGGGGATTTGGGTGCTCTTTCTGATCCATGTTTCTATTCAAAATCTGAGTTATCTTAGATATTATCTTCATAAAGTTCTCTATTCCTACTCCCATCATGTTGGGAATCTCTTTTTTCCATTCATCACATTACCCTTCACATTGTTTGTTTACATGATTCCTTTTATTTATGGACAATGGCTAGAATAAAGAAGAAAATTAGGGATGAGTATTTTTAAACTATTAAAAACATAAATGGGAATCGATGAAAATTAAAGGGATAACTTATCAATTACATTTATTTATTGACTTATGAATTTCTAGGCTTCAATCTATTTTATCCATGATTGATTTCCTAACATATACTCTTATGGGAATTTTTCCCCTTAATAATGGTTTATAATGAGATTTTTAATTTTAAAAATAATATCTACTAGGAGTTTCAAACCAGGTGTACAGCAAGGTCAGTTGTCATGCACCTTTTCTCAGTTGATCCTAGCTCAACTTGGTATTTTTGGGTTTTACCCATATGTATATCTATTCCAGAGCCGCATCAACTTTTAGTATCCAGAGAGGTATTTATTTTATTGATAAACCAATTACTATATACTTTAACAAAATTTAGGTATGTTTTCTTATACTTAGTTATAACCCTAAGTCTATCACTAGAGTTTTCTAATCTTATTCCCAAAACTAACTAAAATTTTCATTTGATACCAACTATGACAACCCTACTCTTTATTACACTTTAATTAATGATTTAATGAATAAGATTACACATAATACAAACCAGAAGACCAAGAAGTCTAGTGTATTTAAGAATTAGGTACATTACATGACAAATTAAAATAGGGAATGCATCATCTTTATTGAAAACTTCCATAACATTCCATATTATTCCTTCATACTTAAAACTACATGGGATAACCTGAGGGTATACATAAAAAAGGGGTGAGCTATAAATCCCAGTAAGGGAATAAAAATAGTATAAAATGAAGAAAGTGATACTTGTAGATAATAGGAATATCAATGGGGTATAAAAGGAGTGATAATCATAAACATGAACAATGAGACATGATATAGCATAATAATCATAAAGTCAACATGGGAAATGTGGAAAAACATAAAACATTGCATCATAAACAAAGGTCAATGATAACTGTCAAGACATAATGATGGAAAAAGTCTCATGATATATTGGGTTCCCTCCCCAATCCCTTGAATTAAATCTCATGAGGCTAATACATTACCCAATTCATTGGAATGATATATAATTCAGGGTTCACCCGTCACTTTCATTTCATTCTCATGCTTAAGTGTGCCACATAGATCATAAAATAGGGAATCATTTATCATCACATTTTATTCCTTAGTAAAAAAATGTGTAATAAATACATGTAAGTTCCTAATAAAATAATTATAAGTTTATAAAGGTGAAAACATTTGATATGAAATGGGTATGAGTATTCACTACATAATTGTTTGGCATGAAAAATCGTGGTGAAATTTCGGCAGCACAACAAGGGTGTATAAATGTTCATGGAAGGGATTAATGAGAGTGAAAGGGGTCACTAATAATTTATTAATCATAGGGTAAGTAAGGTTGATAAGGGATAACATATCCCAAAATTAGTAAATGGAGATAAAGGGCATAAGAAAATGGAAGTGAGTCATGTTTATAAAGAAATGATTTTAAAATCAAAAAATATATCATAGGTTTTGGAGGATTCATAAAACCTTCATAAAATTAGTAAAATAAAATTAATATTACTTTATCTTAAAGGTTAAACATATATTTGGTCATGTATACCCATTATAGTATTTATTACATTATTTTTGGGTCATTATGATGTCATAATACACACTGTATATTTATACCGTATTTTATTTTTACTTGAAAATTCGACTGCCTCAGAAAATTATGAAAAATTCACCATTGTATAATTTTGATGTTTTGATTCCAAAAATAGTATTTATTTTATATAAATAATTTTCTAAATGTGTGAATTTTAACTTTTAAAATAATAATCGATATTTATTGAAAAATTTTGTGTTTTTTGGCAATAAAAGTTTTCGAACCCTTATAATACTTACATTTGATTTCAGAAAAATTATATGATAATTTATATTTAATAAAATTTATTTAATAATGATATTTTATTAAAATATTATCGATTTCAAAAACCCATTAATTCATAAATTCTTTAATTGAATTTGAATATTACCCAAAAATACAATTTGAGTTTTATTCTATCAAAATCAAAATCATTTATAAAGTAACAATAATAAGATGAAAATGTATTCATTATTCTATAAAATATAAATATTCATATTATTAGGGTCTTGATACATATCCCTTCAATACACCAACAAATTCCCTATGAGTATGATGCGTGACAGTGAGACTTTCATGGGGTGGTTCGGCGTATATAGTTTGGTTCATGATCTTGATGAGCTTGAACTTCTCTTGTAAATGGTTTATCTTATGATTAAGTTGTTGGATATCAGATTGATATTTCTCAAGGAAAAATCCCAGTGATGTTATATCCTTCGGATTATCTAATAAATGGGCTTCGTACGGTATGATCCTACTAGTTGAGGTCATCACTTCCTTTGTCTATGTAAATTGGATTTATTAAAACCCTATATTCATACTAATCATATGATCGTTGTTCAATAGCTATATTATCAACGATAATGTTTCTTAATAGTCTTTTAATGATGATAGGATATAATGAGACCAAATAAGTGTATGTGTTTTCTATATCCATAATATATAATAATGCATTTAATTAAATTGCAAGGGGAATTTTATATATAAAAGTTCATGTCGTTAAATTCCACATTTGGGAAGAATATAAAAAATGGATCACCGAATTTTGACAAAGAAAATCATTCAATAATATCCTAATGGATTTTTTAATGCAAGTACTCAATCATCACTCAACTGGTGTCATGGTAGGGGATCAATCTGTGGAAGATCGAGGATCATAAAACCCATCTTATTCAATTTCAGGGTTTTGGTGGAAGGAAGATTACTTCACTCAGTAAGGGTTTCTTTCATATTGTTTTTCCTTCTTCTGATTTGAAGATGCTAGCTTGGGAAGTGGGATTTTCCCTCTAAAATTTGGTTTTCTATGAATTCAAGACTAGGATCCCATTTTTAACCTAGTAACGATTGGAAATTCGACCACTGAGGTGTGGATTAGGGTCTTCGGTCTTAGTTAGTATTTATGGAATCCTAAAATTTTTTGGGGCGTCGCCTCTGACATTGGGGTCCCAATAAAATTTGACAAGGAAACTGAATTAGTATGTTTTGGGAGATATTCTAGAATTTTTTCTGATATTGACATGAATTCAACTCTCATTAGTACAATAGTTCTGTTGGATGATGCATTTTGATTCGAGCTGCATATTGAAATTGAAAACATACATGATTTTTATAAAAAATCATGCAACATTGGGTATGGTGCTAAAAATGTCATAAAGTCTTGCATTTTGTTAATTGTAAGAAGTTTTAACATGCTTTTGAGATGTAAAAATTCAAGATTCCAGTTGTAGGCCCTATGAATGAGGGAGGAAACACTTCTACTAGAGGAAGAAACATTTGAATTGAATTGATCAATGTTTTTGAGCATATTGAAGTGGAGGTTCCTCGTCAGATATTTATTCCTTTTATTGTGCAGGATACACAAGAGATAGGCACTAGTGTCACCAGATCTGAAGATACTGTAAGGTATGAGATAGGCCTTGATATGCAGGTTTCTCTAAGTCTTCCAGAGTCTCAGAATTAGAATGTGGATAATTATTTTCTGTAAGAGGGTGTTCCTTATCCTCCCATAGATCATTTTTATTCCAATGTCTAACCTGGTGTATCTTCAAAAGATAGT
This sequence comes from Viscum album, assembly GCA_963277665.1. Classification (NCBI taxonomy): domain Eukaryota; kingdom Viridiplantae; phylum Streptophyta; class Magnoliopsida; order Santalales; family Viscaceae; genus Viscum; species Viscum album. The sequence goes on from OY728148.1 coordinate 50,476,024, forward strand.
TTATTATATGCTAATAATAAGTAGTAGGTTGGGATTCTCCAAAAATCTAACTCTCTATGTCTTGTTGATGGGGTTTCCTTAGAGTTTCATCTTGAGACAGAAACTTTGGAGGTGGCTACTGGCGGATTTGGGAATTTTTCTGTTGGATGAAAAGGCAGTATCATTTCTGCCTCCAGTACCAGTGATATGATTATTCCATTGGACTCTTCTAAGGACATGTCTTTGGTAGATTTGAATGTGGAAGGGGCCTATGAAAGTGGGACAAGTCTTTGGTCTGGATCTCATGAAAGGGCTGACAGTTGGGTTTTTCATAATGGATTTCATTTTAGTGATCATGTTAAGGTTTACTCTTCCATTACAGTTAATGTTAATGCATGGGATGTCATCGCCAAAGAGGTTCATGTGGTGGGTATGATCCTAGGGACTATGGGGCTTAGGTTCAGTCATCAGGTACATGATCAAAGGGAGGAATTTGGTTTAATGGGTGCACATACACTAGTGAAATATCTTTGGATGAAGTTCATAAACCATGGAAATAAGCAAAGACATGGAAGTAGTAACTTCATCCGTGTGGTAGAGCTCCTCATGGTAGGGGAAGTCACAGTTCTAACCTCACCCAATGTAGTTGATTATCTTGATTTTTATTTCCTTTTTAGGTTATTTGATGTTTGTGGGGTGTCTTGTTGCCCCCCCTCCTTTTTTGTATCTAGTTTTTTAATAAAAGGGATTAGACCTTTGTGCCTTACCCTTATCCTTCCAAATATATATATTCATAATATTATATAATTTATAATATACATATATATTTATAATTATATGCGTATGTGTGTGTGTTTATATATATTGACACACACCCGAATATATAAATAAATAAATAAATAAATATATAGACACATGCAAATAATATATATATATATATATATATATATTAAAATATCATATTAACTATATAAATAAATATATAAATACTTTAAATATGGTTAGTATTTAAATTTATTAGGTATTTATATTCATATTATAAGTTAACTACAATATACGTACATTTACATATATATATATATATATATATATATGCGATTATATATAAATAAATAAATGAATATATTAAAATATAAATATACATATAAAATGTATTTTTAAAATATAATTCATATTTAAATAAACATTTATTATCAATATTATTTTCAAAATTTATATATGTAAGTGTAATAGTAAAATTTAATTTAAATAATTATTTAAATATATAAATGTACATATATTTATATAATAATGTTTATATATAGTATATATGTGTGTGTGTGTGTGTGTGTGTTAATATAATCATTGGTGCTATGATGCGAATCCTTGATAGGACCTGCAAATCTCATGGTGCGACAAAAGAATAAAAAGGTGAAAAATAGTTAGGGGTTAATATACATTTATGTATATAAAATATGTATGTTAGTATGTGTGTGTGTGTATTTATATATGAATGTTGTGTATGTTTGTGTATGTGTATGTATTTATGTTTATGTATATGTACATGTATGTGTGTGTATGTGCTTGTATGAGCGTGTATGTATGTATGTATGTGTATATATGTGTATGTGTATGTCTATGTATGTGTATGAATGAGTATGAATGTGTAAGTATGCATACGTATGTGTATGTATGTGTATGAATGTGTATGAATATGCATATACATGTATGTGTATGTGTATTCATGTGTATGTATGTATAATAATGTGTGTGTGTGTGTGCGCGCGCGTGTGTGTCTGTGTATATACAGGCGACTAGGAATCTTTTGTCTGGTATTTTTTTTTGACAAAAGAAGATGATATATTAATCATGGATATCGGTGGTCACAAATTCATACAACCATGGAGGAAAATGATCAAGATGTAGATGATTCGCGCTAGAAAGGCCAAAATAAGTCAGGTGATGGGCTGCTTCATTTCCTTCCCTTTTAATGAAATAAAAAGAGTAAACTGCAAAGTTATGACTGAGAGACTGGATTTTTCTAATGAGGAAGTGAAAATATTGGAGGCCACCATCATTAGACCTGATAGCATTGATGATGGTCAGACAATTCTATTAAATGTGAACATTTTCCCATCCAAAATCTCTTGAAAAAATCAGCCCGGTAAGGACAATGTAGCCTTAAGAAACAATGGGCTCCCAGAGAGCATGTATTGATTCATGTTTGGTAGCAATAATTTGTCCATGATGGTCCCGGGACAAAAGTCTAATTTCTACAAATCCATCCCCGGAGATATACGCATCAACATTAATCTTGAGGATCCCTACTTGGGGAGGGTACCAACATGAAACAACTGTGTGAGTGTTAAAGAGCTCATGTTAATCAGAGTCCCTCTTCCACCACTCAATCCAAGAGGTAGCCCGATTAATCCAAAACCCAGCAGGATTTGTTGTGTGATTAAAGATGAAGTCATTTCGTCAAACCCAGATGATCTAGGACATGATGCATAATGATGAAACTTTATCCGCCATGAATGAAGAAGACCACAACATCAGTAGTGCTAGAGGGTCCTGAACTGTATCCAGCAAAAGATCTATAGTAGAACCCCAAGTAATCAAGATCTCTTCCACCCCTGGGCACTGGAAGATCACATGCAGAGGTGATTCTAGAACACCTGAGCAAAGGGGATAGTGCTTGTCATTAGTAACGTGGTGGAAAGTGAGGAAGTCCATGGTGGGAAGAATACCAGTGCACACTTGCCAACAGAAATAGAGAATTTTTTGGGGGACCTTGAGATTCCAAAGAGTTTTCCATAGCCCCTCCCTCTCCTCAAACTGAGCATCAAGAGTGAGCCTATATCTTGCCTTCACTGTATAGGATCCAGAAATTTCATTGCTCCAAAAGAAGCAGTCATGCCCCACATTCATCACAAAGGGGATGCTAAGAATGATCCCTTTATCCCTTTCATTGAACCAAGAATTGATTTTATCCACACACCATCCAGTCTCATGATCATCAACCAAGTAATGAAACATGTCCTTCTCATAGCTAGGAAAGTTCGGGGATGTATCCCGCATACCATCTTTGTCAATCAGCCATTAGTTAGTCCAGATGTTAACTTTTATATCATCCCCAATCCTCTAACACAAGCCTTTATTAAGTAAATTTCTTGGTCCCCAAATACTTCTCCATAGAAAGCTAGTGCGAGGGCCAAGAGAGGAGTTCTGGAAGTCTGAGTGGGGGAAATATTTTTCACAAAGGATTCATGCATAGAGAGAATATGGATGAACCATGAGGCACCAACCCTATTTTTCTAAAAGGGAATCATTAAAGAGACGGAGGTCCCGAAATCCCATTACGATGCCTGTTTTAGGGGTGCAGAGCAACTTCCAAACAATCCAGTGTATTTTATTTCTTCCATTATTATGAACCCACCAGAAATTATCATTACGGGAGTGAATATAGTCATCAATCGCACCAAGAAGCTTAAACAAAGACTTGATATAGCTGGGGATAGACTAAAGGGCGGCCTTGATGAGAGTTTCCTTACCCACTTTTGAAATTATTTTTGGGGAACAACCATGTATTTTTTTTCTCAATTATATCCTCCGTATATGAGAAATTTTTTTATCAGCTGACTAATGTGGGAATCCCAATGTATTTTTTGTGCTTATCAGCCATTTGAATACCTACAGTGCAACAAAACTCTACTAGCTTGGTTAGTAGGACCCCAGTGCTGAAAGAGATTTTCAACTTACCCTGATTGATTGCTTGTCCAGAGGCCCTATCATAAAGGTGGATCACATGGAAGATAGTGAGGCATTCATTATGAGTAGATCTAGATAAAAGAAAGAAGTCATCTACAAAGAAAATATATGAAACTGGTGGGCTGGCCCAGCACAAATTTTCCCCATTAATTGAATTAGAGGAAGCTGCCAAGGAAATGAGGTTAGAAAAAACATCAGCGACCAAGATGAAACTAAAGGGGATAGGGGATCTCCCAGGTGGAGGCCTCGGGTGGGTGAGAAGCCTTCGGTGAGTCCACCATTGAAATTAATCTGAAAAGAGACAGACACAACACAGTGCATGATCATATCTATCCATTTTGAACCGAAACCCGTTTTTGTCTTAACAAACCAGATAAAATGTCATTCCACTCTATCATAAGCCTTGGTCATATCCAGTTTCCAGGCTATAGTACCTATTTTCGTAGTAGATTGTGTTTTTATAGAATGAAACACATCATGGGCCATAATGGCATTGTCTGTGATAAGCCTCTTTGCTACAAAGGCACTTTGATTTTTAGAGATAATGGTGGGTAACCATGTGTGCAAATGATTGACCAAAATCTTTGAGAAGATCTTGTAGGATACATTGAAGAGACTAATTGGTCTGAAGTTCGAAGCCAAGAGGGGTTTCTTAATCTTTGGGATAAGGGTAATAATTGTCTCGTTAATAGAAAATATGTTGATTTCCCCAGCCCAAATACCTTTCATAAGAGCACAAATTTGGGGGCTGAGAATGTGCCAGTATTACTTGAATAACAGAGCATGGAAACCATTAGGACCCGGGGATTTTGTGGAATGGATATGTTTTAGAGACTGAAGAATCTCATCTTCTGAAAATTATTTTTTGAGCTGACGATTCATCTCATCAGTGATCACATGTTTGATGTAAGAATAAATCTCAAAAGAAATGGTAGAATCTCATTCAGTATAGAGTTTCTGAAAATAACATGAAATAATGTCATGTATGCCTTCAATATGGGACATAATTACACCATCAGGGTGAGAAAGGCACAAAACATTGTTCTTGTAGTGCCTAGCAGAGGAATTATGATGAAAGTAATGGGTGTTTGCATCCCCTTCTTTAATGTGGATTTCATGCGCGTGCATTGCCCAAAAACTTTCCTTAATGTGAAGAGCCACTTCTAGTTCGCTTTGGATTACACCAATTCTGGAAAGAATACCATTAGTTGGGGATCGGGCCAGTGGGTCATTAAGCTGTCTCTCTAATGAGTCAGTGTTTGTCGGGTTGATGAAATTTTTTATTACTCCATGACCTCATATTAGTATCCACCTACTGGTGGTTAAAACTAAAGTTTGTGTTTCCATCCTTCCAACATGATCAGATAACTTCTTCACACTCCCAGTCTTTTACCCAAAAGCTTTCAAACCTGAAGGGTTTACAGTATCTTGGGTTGCGGCCACTATGAGAGAAATCGATAACAATAGGGAAGTGTTCTGAACAATTCAGCACTAGGTGAGTGATATGAAACATCTTGAAAAAGTTGGTCCAATATGTCGATCCCAGAAATCTATCCAGACGCTCTGTTATGCATGTGAATTCTGTGTTCCCCCGAAACTAGGTGAAGGGACTACCTACGAAGCCCAAATCATCCAAATCTGCCCCAGAAATCGCATCCCTGAAGCCTAATATTGAGGCAAAGTACTAACATGCTCCTCTGAATTTTTCATTATGGAACAGAATCTCATTAAAATCACCACCAAAGAGGATTGGGACAACCATTCCTCATCGTAGTGAATAGAGAAGGTCCCAATATTTCCATTTATCATTTTGTGATAGCCATCCATAGAAGCCCAAAAAAGTCCATAGTGGGTAAAGGTCATCATTGATAGATGCAGCCACATGATTTGAAGAGTACGAGCTGATTCTGACATCAACGGAATCCTTCCAAGGGAGACACAGTCCCCCTGAGTGGCCATGGTGAGGGACCGAGAAGTAGCCTTGAAAGCCGCATTTGAACATAATACCAGTGTTGTCCTTCTTTTCAATATGGTTTCAGACAGAAAAACCATATCAGGGTGACTTTGTGCGCAATGGAGTTGGAGATTCTGAACCATTCGTGGGTTGCCAATCCCCTGACAGTTCCAACATAGGATTTTCATTTCTCTAGGCGGGGCTGGGACATACCCGCCTCTGCCTTTGTAACTTCAAAGAACTGTCTATCACCCACTGCTTTCCACTGTTTTTGAAGGCTTTCTGTCAGCTTACAAGCCTCCAATCATCGTTTATGGTCCTTGGGATTCACATTAATAGGATCAACACCCTTATCTCTGTGATTCATCCTTTTCCACATCCACTAGTTTCGATTACCTGGTGACGTTATCCCAATCATATCAATTTTGTCCTAGTAGGTGGTACCTGGAGCAATAGAATTTGGACCAGGAGCAGGCTCTGGTGGTTCGATAAAAAGTTGTTTCGGCTTAGAAATTGGGTATGGTGGTTCCTTACATTTTGACATCGGTCCAAATGGTGGTAAGACACTGTCTTTCATAGAAGAAGGAGCCCGACTTGTGACGACAATTGGGTCCATACCCTGGCTCCCATGTTGTTCCCCAATTTTGACCACGACCACTACGCTGCACAAAAGGTCCTCCTTCCACCCGATGATCTATGTGGTTACCCTCAGAAAAATTTGATGGTATGAACATGATGACATTATTGTGTTCTGCTTCAGCCTGCTTAAAGAAATACTTCACAAGTCAATCTCAATCCTTTTGTTTTTTCCACTTTAGAAATAAACGTGAGTCCTGTAGTTTTTGCGTGAAGTCGAGGGCTGTATTGCAGAATGATGTTGCCTTGTTCATTCTCCTTTTTCGAGTCACAAACTTTCTCTAGGTGTCCAATACACCCATAGTAAAAATAGAAAATTGGAAGCTTTTTGAACTCAAAAGATACCCAGGCGTTAGAATCTTCAATTTATAAGAATAGACCCCTCATTAGTTGTTGTGTGACATTAACCAAGGATCTGATCCTCACCACAGGTCCCTAGTGAATTGGATCAGATTTATCCCAATCCATAAATTGACCAATGTGTTCTCCAATTTCCCTCATAACTCGAACCGTTCTACTATGGAACAGTATTCCTTTGATTTGTATCCAGAAAGGTGAGTAATTCAGGTTAATTTTCTGAATATCATCCCCACACTACTACAAAAATGGGCAAGGGAAGCGCTACCTTTTATCAGCGCTAAAAAAAGCGCTCATAAAGGGGAGTCTTTAACAGTGTTAAAAAACCGTTGTTGAAAGTGACCCTTTATCAGTACTTTTTTTAGCGCTGATAAAGCCCCCCCTTTATCAGCGCTTTTTTTAGCGCTGTTAAAGGGGACCCTTTTATCAACGATTTTTTTAGTAGCGTTGATAAAGGGGGCTTTATCAGTTCTTTTTCTTAGTGCTGATAAATTTTATGTTTCAAAAAAAATAATTTTTCTTGAAAAATAATATATTGTTTTATAAGTATATTTATATTGATATAAATATAATATATATTTTTTTAAATATACGTATAAATAGACTATTACATTTAATATATAAGAAATTTAGTGAAAATAGCTTTAAAATATTTAAAAAAATATAATTAATTAATAATTTTCTAATTATTATCAATTTAAAATCATTTAATAATAATTTGAGGAAACAAAAAATCAAAACAATTAATAAAATATCTAAAATAAGTTGAAAATGAAACTCAAACTTCAAAAGGCCATAACTTTTGATCCGGGTGTCCATTTGAGCTCTACAACATATCAAATCGAAGCCTGCGACAAGCTCTACGAGCTTGTGACTGAAGAAAAGCTTGAGTCACATTTTTCAAGGCCAAAAAAGGCCTATAAGGCCTCCAAAACTGAGTTTTTAGTCGGGATACCCCGATTTGTTAACATTGGAACATGTATAACTTCTGATCCAGAAGTCAGTTAGGCTTTTACCACATATCATATCGAATATTGTTTCATTTTCTTTGATTTGACTGGTAGTGGAGTTGAAACGGGCTTCCATATTAGAAGTTATGGTCGTTTTACCATAATGTGGCTTTTCAAATACACATATATATGTAATTATTCATAAATATGTGTGTGTGTGTGTGTCTTTGTCTCTGTGTTGTATATACGTATTTATGTATGTATTTATTTATTTATAAACACACATAAAAAACATATTTTATAGATGTATTTAAAACTAATCTTATAAATATATATTAATATGAAAATAAATATACAGATAAAAAATTGTAACTAGAAATATATATATAAATAGATATAAATATATATTAATATACGAATGAATATATATATACTAATATATGAATAAACATATATGTATAATATAACTAAATATATTTCTATTAATATGAATCTATATTAATATAAATATATATATATATATATATATATATAAATAAATAGATGTATCATTTAATAGAAAAAAACAAAATGGCTTAGTGGTAAAGGTGCAGGTGCGCATGGGAGAGATCGTGGGTTTGAGTTTGGGTGGAAGCAAAGAAGTGTGCGCGCATGTGTGGGACGCGCGGGCAAGGGCACCACGCGAGAGTGGGAGGGGCCGCTAAGCGCTGATAGGGGGGGGGGTCAAGCGCTGTTAAAATCTCCCCCTGAATATAAATTATTATTTTTTTACTTTTATCAGCGCTTTTAAAAAGTGCTCATAAAACACCCCTTTTATCAGCGCTTTTTTTTAGCGCTCATAAAAGGGGTCTTTATCAGCGCTTTTATAATCGATGATAAAAGGGGTCTTTTATCATACCTTTTTTAGCGATGATAAAAGGGGTCTTTATCAGTGCTTTTATGAGCGCTGATAAAAAGGACCCCCTATCTTCGCCTCGATTAACAGCGCTTTTTTTAATGCACTTTTCTAGTGCTGATAAAAGCCATATTTGTAGTAGTGCCACCTTTAAAGTCATCCATGATAATGAGTTGGTTATCAAAAGACCATGGCCTACCTTTGAGAACATTTTCTTTATCTCTATCATTAAAGAATTCGAAGACAATAAATCCCTCTACCACTTCCCGTATGGCAACACCAACCTCCAATCTCCATAAATTTTGCAGAGTATTTTTAAGGGCCCCCAGATTGAATGAACATTTTGCTACAAGTTTCCCAACCACCAGAAGTGATATGCAATGAGACAGAAATACGTCTTCATTTTTTCATGTGGAAATTAACAGGCTAATTTTTTAATATGGGTTTTAGGAAAACAAAAATTTGGGAAAAGGGGTTACGGTTCCGATATTTTTAAAACTGGGTCCAAGATGCGTTAACCCCGTTCACGCATCACTGTCCCCAGGAAGATGCATGAACGGGGTTCACGCATCTTAACCGAGCAGAAAGATGGTTGAACCCCGTTCACGCATCCTTCACGAAGTTGATGAATGATGCATGAACGGGGTTCACGCATCCTACAGTAACTTTTTTTTTAAAATTTTATTTTTATTTTTTGTTTTGTTTTGTTATATATATATATATATAAATACAAATAAAACAAAAAATTCAGCAGAATTTATCTGCTATTTAATGTCCAGCAGTACTGTCATTACAGCAGTCTGGATTCTGACAAAAACCCTCACCCAGGGATCTCTTTTATAAGAGGGCTTGCCAAGGAAATCATACTGCATTTCCAATGTGGGATTCAGGTTCTCTTTTCCTGCACAGAACATTCTGCATTTCCGATGCGAGATTCTATTTCAAGTGCATGACTTTGAAAGACTGTAAAATACAAACTATACGACCAATATAAATGAAACTTAAAACATGGATTAAACATATATGAAATAGTTGAAAATGAAAAGAATTTCGTAAAAAGGGTTGATGAATAATAATTTATAAGCTTTCAAAACCACCAACTTGAAACTTAAAAAAGTTTCAAGTACGTGACTTTGAAAGACAATAAAATAAAAACTATAAGACCAATATGAATGAAACTTAAAACATGGATTAAACATATAAGAAATAATTGAAAATAAAAACAATTTCATAAAAAGTGTTTATGAATAATAATTTATAAGCTTTCAAAACCACCAACTTGAAACTTAAAAAAGTTTCAAGTACGTGTCTTCGAAAGATTATAAAATAAGAAATATAAATGAATTTTAAAACAAGGATTAAACATATAAAAAATAGTTAATAATTAATTAGTTAATTAGTATTATAATTATTAATTAGTTAATAATTAGTCAGTTAGTAATATCAGTAATAATTATATAATAATTAATTAGTTAATTTGTAATATAATTATTAATTACATAATAATTAATTAGTTAATTAGTAATATAATTATTAATTATATAATAATTAAGTATTTAGTGAGTAATATAATTATTAATTATATAATAATTAATTAGTTAATTAGTAAATTAGTAATATAATAAATAATTATAACTATTCATTACAATTATTAGTTATTAATTATTAATAATTAATTATATAATAATTAATTAGTTAATTAGTAATATAATTTTTAATTATTATTATAATTATTAATTATATAATTAATGATTATATTACTAATTAACTAATTAATTGTTATGTAATTAATAATTAATAATTATAATTAATAATTATATTACTAATTAACTAACTAATTAATATATAATTATTTTTTAATAATTAATAATTATATTGGTAATTAACTAATTAATTATTATATAATTAATAATTACTAATTATAATTAATAATTATATTACTAATTATAATTACTAATTATAATTAATAATTATATTACTAATTAATATATAATAATTATAATTAAAAATTATAGTACTAAATAACTAATTAATTTTTAATAGTTAATCATTATATTGGTAATTAGCTACTTATTTATTATATAATTAATAATTAATAATTAATAATTAATAATTAATAATTAATAATTAATAATTACAATAAATAATTATAATCACTAATTATATTACTAATTAATCAATTACTTATTTTATAATTAATAATTATATTACAAATTAACTAATTAATAATTATAGATAAATAAAAAATAATTATCATTAATAAATATATTACTAATTAGCTAATAAATTATTATATAATAAATAATAAATAATTATATTTAATAATTATATTATTAATTAACTAACTAATTATTATATAATTAATAATTAAGAATTAATAATTATAATTATAATTAATAATTACTATTAATATTTAAATTACTAATTAACTAAGTAATTATCAATTAATAATTATACTACTAAATAACTAATTAACTATTATATAATTATATTACTAATTAACTAATTAATTATTGTATATTAGTAATTAATAATTAATAATTATATTAATTATTAACTAATTAATAATTATATTACTAATTAACTAATTAATTATTAACTATTTGTTATATGTTTAATCCATGTTTTAATTTTCATTTATATTGGTTTTATAGTTTGTATTTCATAGGCTTTCAAAGGCACGTAAACGTTTTTAAGTTTCAAGTTGGTGGTTTTGAAAGCTTATAAATTATTTTTCATCAACATTTTTTATGAAATTATTTTTATTTTCAACTATTTCTTATATGTTTAATCCGTATATTATGTTTCATTCATATTGGTCTTATAGTTTGTATTTTATAATCTTTCAAAGACACGTACTTGAAACATTTTTAAGTTTCAAGTTGGTGGTTTTGAAAACTTATAAATTATTATTCATCATCACTTTTTATGAAATTGTTTTTATTTCTTATATGTTTAATCCATGTTTTAAGTTTCATTCATATTGGTCTTAAAGTTTTTATTTTATAGTCTTTCAAAGTCACGTACTTGAAACTTTTTTAAGTTTCAAGTTGGTGGTTTTGAAAGCTTATAAATTATTATTCATCAACCCTTTTTACGAAATTCTTTTCATTTTCAACTATTTCTTATATGTTTAATCCATGTTTTAAGTTTCATTTATATTGGTCGTATAGTTTGTATTTTACAGTCTTTCAAAGTCACGTACTTGAAATAGAATCTCGCATCAGAAATGCAGAATGTTCTGTGCAGGAAAAGAGAACCGGAATCCCACATTGGAAATGCAGTATGATTTCCTGCACCCTTCACGAACCACACCCGCCGAAGCCAAAACCGTAGACGAAGCGAGGCAAACTCCCCGTGTGATATCACCACGAACTGCAGGAAAACACCACGGACCGTGAGGGTCACCGCGAACCGTGGGGGGTCTCCGCGAAACGTTGGGACCTTACACATACCACACTTCATAAGAAAACCAACTGCCATCGCAGGAGATGAAGCAGTAAGGACAAACGCAAACAGAACCTCTACAGCGAGCGCCTATCTGCAAATCCCGGTCGCCAGCCATGGATCACGAACCGTAGGGAAAAACCGCATTCCACACTCAAATCAGGAACCAAGGATCATAATCATAACCTGGACAGATCAGGATCTATCAAAGGGTTTGAAGACGTTTGTGCCGTAAGAGTTTCGGACCCCGAGAGTAGTCCGGATCCGCTGTTGCGAAGACTGGAAGTCGAGGAGGGATAAAAAATAGCAAATCGCGCAACGCCAAAACCCAGTTCAGTGGGGAATAAACAGGCACCATCATCAATAAGGGATCACCAAGAGCACAAAAACCCTAGGAAATCCTAGGAGGGAGCTCTCACAACGGGAGAGACTTTATCTTTGTATGGTCTTTTATTGGGGATCAATTGAGTATCAACCCCTTGTTTAAGTCTTTCAATCTCTTCTTATCTTATTGGTTTGTTGGCTCTATTCTCTCATAGAATTTTGGCTATGTCCACAAGGATGCTCTCTCTTCTAGCTTCTGGATCATCTGGGAGCTCTAGAATCACTACAAAAAATAGTGTTTAGCGGGGGTTCTCAAAACCGCTGATAAATTTGTAGTTTTTATTTATTTAGCAGAGATTTTAGAAAATTGTCGCTAATTCACAATGTTGTTTTGCGGCAATTTATTTTGTAGTGGTTTTTTATTTATTTATTTATTTAAAATGTTTTTTATTTTTTAATTTTTAATTATTTGTTTATTATCATTATGTATTATTTATTATAATTATTTATTATTCAAAGTGATAAGTAATTATGAATGGTTAATTATTAATTATTTAATAATTATTAATTAATAATTATTTATATATATTCATATATATTTGTCTATAATTATACATATTTATATATATTATTTAGGTATATTTATATAGATATTTATATGTATATATAAATATATGTATATTTATATATTTATATATTATATATTATATATTATATATTATATATTATATATTATATATTATATATTATTTATTATTTATTATTTATTATTTATTAATAAGTATTAATAATTATTTGTAATGATGGCGATGCAGATTGGGGCTCGAGAGCCACTCCATGGTGATGACAGCGAGTTCTAGGTTTTCTCCAAAACTAGTACTCGCCCATGCATTTGCACGGTGATAAAAAAAATTCTTAGTTCATGCGTTCTCATGACGATATGGTTCACTACTTTTATGAAGGCATTACAATATTTCAATGTCAATAATGAAAATAAATATTCAATATTTTGAAATCTCAAAATAGTGATTCTTATTATTGGAATACAATTGGACAAAATGGGCACATTTATGATAGTAGATAACATTTTGGAAAAATAAAAGAAACTGGGAAAGTTATTAATTATACAATGGGTAGTAATTAGAAACCTAAATTAAGTGGAAATAATTCGTTGAAAAGAACAACATTTTCATAAAAAAATGTGAAAAAAATGTTTTAAGAATATATTCATAATCTATTAACAGTATAGATTATTGAGGAAATAAAAATTAAAAAAAATGTTGAAAATAACTGAATAATGCTTGATTTTCAATTATCATGCAATTACATCATGAAATATCTGTCTATTTGATCAGTATTTTAGTTTATTCTTTCCTTCATTCGGAGTTTCAGTTCAATGGCATAGATTGTTGTATCAGGGGAGTCTGGAAACATTCTTACATATCTTCGGACCGCATCATCAACATCAAACACAGTATTGGGGATCCTCCAATCAACCCGAAAAAGCACAACTATTTTTTTATGTCTTTTTTCCATAAAAAGGTAAACCACATATGCTGAATTTAATATTGTCTTAATATGAAAGAATATAGAAATATAAATTATATACAGTAGAAGTAAAAGAAATATTTAAAAAGAGATATGCTAACAGAACAAGGGTCTTGTTTGGCATCCAAAAGACCCAGGATCAAATCTGGGTAGGGGAGAATTCCCGAGTACTGTAGCAGTACTGCAGCAGGTCACTGTAACAGCAGCAGCACTGTAGCAGCGGCGGTACTGTAGCAGGTATATTGTAGCTGCGCGGGTACTATAGCAGTACTGTTCACCATGGGGTCCTTCGGGCCAAAAAATGGGCTTTCTAGCCCTGTTTTCAGGCCACATGGCCTTGGGCCTTTGGGCTATGTAATGTGTCACCCTCTACCTAGTCTAAAGAAGTATTTTCTTTAATAATAAATTGAGGATTTGGCCCCAACCTTTTAAAAAAATAAAATGGTAACATAACAAAGTTACATTGTCAGCAAACAAAACGAAAGTCTGACATCTCCAGAAAGATGGAAAGAAAATTGAAATACTATTTTAGTACTACAGAAATGTTTGACAATAGATACAGGGAACCAGATTGGCAACATCAGAAGATAAGTCCTGCAGACTACAGATGGTGTCAGGAAAATGTGCAATCAACAGCCTCGATAGACCCCAGTATCAGTAGTTAGTTGCTGCAGTCAGTCACCCTGTTGAATTATTTCATCATTGGAATGTTGAGGTGAGTACCATGACTTGAGGATCTCGGGGTGTCTTCACATTTCAGCAGATTTTGTTGAATCCATTTTTCATTTTCAAAATCAAACGGGAGGTTTTTCTACATGTAGAATAATGTCACATTAATATGTAGGTAACCTTCACTGAGATGTGTAATCGGTGAAACAGATAAAAATAGTGTCTAATAAGAATGATTTTCGTTCGATAAATCTGGAAATATTATAATAGTTATTCTAGGTAAGATTATTTTAATTGAGTAGATAACATATCTGAGACCGATACAGCTATTCCTGAGCTACCGTAAGAAATAGAACACCCATCATCATGATGTTTCTATAAGGGAAAGAAGAAAAGAGTATTAGACTATGGTGTTTCTTGTTTTGGTTTATAGAAATTGAAAAAATGTAAATGATATGCACCATCATATTTTCAACCCCACTACCCAACTCTAAAGACCCACTGCTCTAATGTTTCTATGTTGTAAAAAATAGAGAAAATAAGTTGTATATAATCAGTGGTATAGTATGTCGAGAGTGCTAAAAATTATTACCTCTTTTTGGTCAAAGGTGTCACTGAATCTACGAATGTACATATCATTATCACTGATAGAAATAACTTTGTATCTATTCTGTTCAAACGAACATTAATGGTTTTGAATATTAAAAGTAGTTACATCAATTGAGAATAAAAAATTCTTTGACTTGAATACTTCCAACTGAGGAGGGAAACCATACTCATCATCATCCTAATTTAAAAATGATAACAACTGTTAGTTGTCAGATAGCATAAATAAGGTTAAATTTTATAAAAATATGTTTCTTCCTATATCAGAGAAGCTCTTAACTTTGTAGTTGTTTCGTGTATGAACTGCATAACTTGTTTGTCGAACATAACAACTGAAAATGAGCCTGTCTTATCTGAAACCATGAGTTGTACCCTAAATTTGTTCAGTGTATTTTTAAGAATGTATAATCAATGGAATAAAGTGTATCCCATCAGTAGCACTGAGTTGAAATGTCATAATATTTAAAAATCAAAGAGTTTTTGACCTGACAGTGGTAGTATTAGGAGATAACTTTCATTTATGCCACCATAATGCTCCATCTAAACTATGAACTGTTTTCATGCAAGAGTCACAGGACTCATAAATCTAGCTGTGGGTGCTTTGAATTTTTTGTATTGTTACTGAAATTAAGTATCTTGTAGGCTACAATAGACTGCGTACATTAAAGAATTTTTAATAAAACAAATAATAAGTTCAAATTAACAGTAACTTAATATTGACATATGAAAAGTAAGGACATAGTACTTACCTGTTGAAATTTTTTTACATCAGAAATGTATTTTTTGTTACTCCAATATAGTACTTCTGTAGAGGGGTCTTGATTCATTGATGGTGGACTCTATAACTGGGATGGAAATATGAACCCAAACCTAGAGACATCTATAATAGGAAAAAAATAAACAAACATCATATAATTTATTATAGCTATGAACAACTAATAACAGAAAACTAAATATACTGAAATATTAATAGTACATACTAAACCTGTTTCTAAAACTGTCAACTTCTATAATGTCCAGGTTGTACAAAATAATTGTTGCTTGAATAGTAGTTTTCACAATAACAGTTCCTATTAAATATATGAAAACAATTTTAGTCAACCTAAGGTTGAAGATACATATAAAAAAATTGATGTACAAACAAAAAATTGGTAAATTGTGGATAGATACTATACTGCTTAATTTTTTAACCCGGACAAGTTGTAAGATCAAAATGTTAGGTGACTCCTTCTATTGATC
This sequence comes from Viscum album, assembly GCA_963277665.1. Classification (NCBI taxonomy): domain Eukaryota; kingdom Viridiplantae; phylum Streptophyta; class Magnoliopsida; order Santalales; family Viscaceae; genus Viscum; species Viscum album. The sequence continues at coordinate 50,492,375 of OY728148.1, forward strand.
CAAATAAGCTGACATTTCAGTAGCATAATTTCCCCATAAGCTGCAGTGAACTTGAAAACCTCTGTAAGGAAAAAAATAGTAGTATTTGTAAATGTCATATAAATTTTCCATGTCACATTAATATAAATTTTAAATCACTTTTCATCCTTAAGAAGAATTGTCATCCTAAGGTTCGAATTTCACATTGATCGTAGTGGCTGGGAGTATCGCAGAAGCCCAATGATTTCTAAACCATAAAAAATAGAAAGAAAAACAATGAAGGGGAATTAGATTGATTTGTAAAACACTATCTTTATGACTACAAAAATATTTAATACAGAAGTATATCAATGCACTAAAATGGAAGTATACCTATTAGATTATCTTTCGGTACATTCCTTTGAGCAATGTCATTAAATGAAGTGAAATTAAAACTGAACAGTGTGAGTTGTGCATCAAAAGGACGAAGAAACGTTGTTTACATGAACAACAATCGGCATGCATGTTGAGTTTCCAAGTAACATCCTTGATTTGGAGCAATTTGAAAGTTTTGAATGTAATAGCAGAATCCTTCACGCATGAGATCTTTGAACTTAGAGATAAGATGATGGTTCGTAATTGAACATTGTACCATTGTTCCTTGAAAACAGTAAATATATTGGTGGTTGTAATAGAGATATAATATTTTACAGAAGACATAGATATTTATGAATATATTGCACTACAGTAAGATAATAAAAATAAGGTTTTTTTGTTAGAAACACCGACCTATATATCTCCAAGTACAAAATCGATAGCAACGACATTATTGGAGTTTTTTTATGAAAAATTGCACCAAATGTTCAAAACATGAACGTGTATCTTTAGAGTTTCATTTGACTTTGGCGAAATCTCACACAATGAGGTTATTGATCTGGACATAGTTTTTTTATTATGTACATTTACATTTAGTTTAGAAAGATAACTAAATCATAAGATAAAGAAGTAACCGAGTTACAGAGATCACATTATATAAAAAAATTAAAAGATGAATAGTTAAATTTAAATGATACCTAAGACAGGTTATAAAATATTTTTTTATAGAAAATATTGTGTGTTCAATCATCAGCTATGTTATGGTTATCTATAACTATTATTTTCAAAACATTCGGTGAGCTGACCCTTGAAACAACCACATATAATTGACCATGCGAGAACACATGCCTTCATAGAAATAACCTAACTGAAGAGAAAGATTGTCCTTGACTTTTATTAATAGTCATAGCATAACATACTATCAAAGGATATTGCCTTCTTTGTAATTTGAAAGGCCATATAACATCATATTGTGTCATAGTTAATCTTGGAATGAATGCACAATACCTCAAATGACAGCCATTTAAATTTTTTTCTCTGATGACATGGTCTCCCAAGTGTGTAACAATCATGCGAGTGCCATTACACAGACCAAATGATTGATCCAAATTTCTTGACAACATGACAGGAACACCAATCTTCAGACTAATTTTGTGCGCTTCCAATCTAGAGATATTAATACCATTTAAAAACTCAGAGGTGTATATATTCTCTGGCCTATCAAAATCAAAACTGGAATTGCAAACACTGTTAGAGCTGAAGTAGTATCTGCTTTCAGCATTTGTGAGAGATAGCTTGTAGTCATTGATTTCTTGAACAATATCACGTGTTGGAGCTAGAATCACTTTGACCTTTAGAAAGCAGACATCATCGTAATGGTCTGTGAAAGCAGGATATGTGAAGTCAACCATTGCTGCCAATGCATTATCAGTTGATTTTAGAAGATAACATGCAGGAATATGAATTACCGGTTCACCATCATCAGGATCTCCAGTGTTACCATCACCAATATCTAAAATCCACTTTGAAAAGGTTGGTAAGTCATCTGAATCATTATTGGCAGTCCCAGAATGCAATTTCATGTTTTTTGTTATAGTTAAGACTCTACATTATTGCCAAAGATGTTATGACTTAATACTTGCAAAAACAATGTCATTTCTGTTACCACCTGGTATAACTGGTAATATTTGACAGAAATCTCCACCCAATACAACTGTGATACCTCCATATGTTAAAGATGTAGCATTGGCATTTTTTGTTGTCATTATATCTCTTAGAGTACGGTCCAGAGCCTCAAAACAGTACTTGTGAACCATGGATGCCTTGTCCCAAATAATCAGTTTTGTAACATGTAATAGTTGTGCTAACTCACTCCCTTGTTGAATATTGAAAACAGATTGCTCATTAATGGAGATTGGAATACAAAATTTAGAATGTGTCATCCTTCCACTAGGAAGAAGTAGTGATGCTATTCCACTTGAAGCTATTTCCAGAACAATACTACCCTCTGACCACAGCAAAGATGTGAGTACTCTCCAGATAAATGGTTTACCGATCCATCTGTATCCATGCAAGAAGAAGAAACCCCCACATGTAGTTGATATTGAAGACAAAATGACATTGATCGCATTTTTTTGTTCAATGGTAAGCATACCCTGTAAAGTTATGAAATCATTTTGAAGACCATATCTATTGTAGTTTAGTTCCTCTACAACTGAATGATTTGTATGAGTGTAAATTACAAATTTTGGAACAGGCATAGGGGGGAAACACTGAAGAGATCTATCGTTGCTTCGTAAAATGTTGTCTATTTCTTGCAAAGCAAACATGTGCCTCTGTTCATCAGTGAGTGTGAAATCTAAAGAAAATTTGAAACATATTTAAAGGGCTATATGAATGAAATGGTAAGTACAGAATTAAAGAATGTATAGTAAGTAAATAGCAATATGGAATAACATTAAATGATAAGGTAAATTCGCTTATAAGAAATTATGTATAGTACCTTCAAAATCTGTAAATAAACTGCTCAGCATTAGAAAGCAGGATGGTTCCTCAACAGTATTAAAGAGAGAAATCACATATATTATGACTGAAAATATAATTAAAATTTGGAGTAATATTATAGACATCAATTCTAACTTCATTACATACAAAAAATAGAACTTTTCAATCAATCATAGAACTATGCAGACATATAGAGAACAATATAACTACGAAAGCAGCAGAACCCTTCACTTGTAACATAGAAATGCACAGAAACATTGACAGTACATGACAGGGACTACTAAATCATTTGAAGACACAAAATATAGCACATTATATAGAAACATATGACTGTGAAATTACATTATAGACATCATAATTAAAAATGCAGGACATACATGTATTTTTTTCATAGAACTGTGCAGAAACATGTACAGAACATAACATGAACTAATGGAAAATTTAAAGAAGTGTGCAGAAACATGCAGGCAGAACCATGTCATTTAGAGTTCTACAAATACATGCAGTTCTTTATTGTATAAGAATTTATGATATAAACTGTATTGAAATCTTTATAGAAACATATGTAAATGATTAAGTATTAATCAAACAAATGCTTACAGATGCTAGATACAATGAAGTAATTAAAAATGAAAGCTACTACAGGGAACAGTTGAGTGTAATGATATAATCCAGCTATAATCGTGTCATTTAAAAGTATACAAAAGTGTCAACAATTTGATATGTGTTCACCTAGGACATAATTTTCATAGAATCACCTAGTTAACAATATAAAAAGTGTTACAGAAATAGCTACATGAAATATTTAAAGTAATAGCTCGCAAATGCAATTATAACGTTAGTGATGTTTATAGGTTAACAGAAGAGTAAATTTATGTGTAGCAAATACATAAACAAAACATTAAAGTAATTATGTAGTTAAGAAAAAGTAGTTGATAATTTGGAATGTGTACCTTGCATTTGAATCTTTTGTCTTGAAAAATATAAGATATCTTCAGAGAGAATATTGCAGGTTTCATTCCAAACTATATCCAGGCGAGAAATGTTATTTGAGATTAGCATACTTGAAAATAGTCTGCATAGATAGTGGCCCATTCCCCATGTTGAGACCTATTTAATAGCATCAATGAATTCTCGGTCATCAGCTAGTAGTTCCATAGCAGAACATGCCTCCCTAAAAGTGCCATAAGTAATGATGTTGACAGTTTTAAAATCCTCATATGATGTTGCACCTCTGATTTTTGTTATAAGAATACATAGGTAGTACAGCTCTCCAGTGGTAGGAGGCACATAGTAGAGTTCACCAATACTAAAACCCTGTTTTCAGGGATTCCATTTTTTTTCTTGACTACGGAAGACAAACCTTGTTGGGTATTCTACGAAAGATAAACTTCTACCTTCTAGGAATTTCACATTTGATTTAAACCAAGATGTGAACATTATTTCAGAAACATTTACGTAAGTTAAGACATCTTCAATTTTGTCATCATCTCTGTATGTCATAGAATTTTTCCCTGGTAAATGATAATGCAGCTTGTCGACAGGTGGATATCTGTAATGTATATCGTAAGAGATGATCCTCCAGAAAGCCTCACAAGGTGATATGTAGCGACGGTCATAATACATCTTTATCTCATCAACAATGTTTTCTAATAAGTCTTTGTTGTTGCTTTCATATAGTGATGCCATTACACGATCATTTCCTTTGCCTATATATTTAAAGAGATACTCGATAGAAGATGATTGGTTGCAAACTTCAATATTGAGATGGGATTGATACTTGAGTAGCAAAACTAGATTGTATGGTACCACAAAATGATTATCCAAATCAACGCCATTTTTATGGATTGTTCTACCATCATCCCTTCTACGATATATAACATAACCTTCATCATCTACCATTATATGTCCCAAAAAAAATTAGGAAACAACTTAGGGAATTTTCCATTTTTCACAAAAGGAGAAGAGCATCTGGCATCTCCACAAGGGTCGTGGAGGATATAGTTTTTAACAACTTCATGTAGTCTTGGGTAGGAAACTTTATCTGGAATCTCAGCGGACACCACTCTATTAACATCTAATAGAGTGATAAGTTTGTTTTCATGACAAATAAATAATAAACTGTGGACATGCGGCAAACCGCGTTTATGGAATTCAATGGTTCGAACAACTGTAATGGAAAAAAATAGATTACATCTAGTTAGTATTATGTGATGTAATAAGAAAGAATAAGGTAAACATACTGAACTAAAAAAATGATCTTATAAGGTAAACATATTGAACTATAAAAAATGATCTTACCTGCCCTTGATTTTCTAAATATACAACGTTCTCTTAAATATTTTAGAAGATGTTCAACCTTTATATTGAATACTCGAGATAATAATTGTGGATAGTCAGCTGGATGAATATTCTTTTGTCTAAAAAATCGACTGATTTTAGGCCACATTGGGTTACATGTAAATGTTAGGAACAAATCTGGATACCCTTCCCAATTACAAATTGACATTGTGTCCTGATAATTTTGAATCATATATCTTGGACCACCAGTAAAAGAAGCGGGAAAATTTATGCGCTTCCCGCAAGAGGACCCTTCTCGGTCACCTCGAAGGAATGCATCTTGTAAACCATTATATAGGTTGACCCAGAGTCGCTTCTGGTTGAAAAAAAATATATGATAGTCTCTGAGACTCAATCATTGTGTAAGAATCGACGAAAAATTATTGCAGTAATCTTCTGGAATGTAGAAAAGTGGATGCTTCAATGTCACGGAATTGCAAGTGAAAAGAGAAGTATTCTCTCATTGTAACCTTTCTTAGATTAGCACTAGTTATAAACAGAGTAGCGTGATGCATTACGTTGTCAACATATCCATCTTATCCACAAGGTAAAATCAATGGATACTATAATGGAAGGTACAAAGCGTGAAGCTCATCAATTCGTTGCAATGCACCACATTTGGTTTAAATGATGATGTCACATTCTTGGTTTAGATCTTCAATATCACTGACAATAAGCATGGCAATTTCAGATGTCGTCGGTAAGTTATGTGTTGCCTCATTTGTTTGTCTTTTTTAAGCAGGCGTAGCTTTAAGTTTGGAACATCTTCACGATTAAGGACATCTTTTGCTGATATGAACTGTTGAGCTAAAGCATTGATCTCATGTAGCATATGTTGTAGATTCTCAACAATACTGAATTTAATAATTGAGTGAAGATTTTTTCCATCATATCTAGAAGACATATTTGTGTCAGAAAAATATAATGAAAATCAGGAGATTGATATTCATAGCATTGAATTTGAGAAATACCCCATACTACTAACTCTATTCTGGAACTCATGTTTTGTGTCAAACACATATAGTTTGGAAAACCTTGGCGGTTGTCCTTCTACCGGACACAAACTACCTATGCAATGGTAGTTCTGTCCATTTAGTCTGAATATAGTTGGGGCTCTACCGTTGTTCAAAGACCTATTAACCTTCCACCCATAGACGTGAATGCAAACATAGAATTATAAAGATGCATTTGTTCTTGGAAATATCATTCTTGGGATGAAGTTCCATTGAAAATTAACATCCATAAGTATGGAGGAGGTGACATGAGTAAATCCAAAGCAATATTTCCCATCGAGCAACATAGAGAAAAACGTGGGGTTTGTTGGTTGTTTCATTTCCTATTTCTCTCGTCATACCACATAATAGAGTGACAATATTGGCATATATATGTGGGGTCTTTGATATCTGAGTATCCTGAACGCTGTGGAAAATGTATAAAAAAATTATTCAATTTTCCAAGACTGTCAACGAATAGCATTTGTTTTATGATATTAATAATGCAGGATTATTAAAAACAATAACCTGTGTTCTCCGCAATGTCTAGTTCTAATGAGTTTCCTGCAGAAGTCGATGAAATGTAAATATGGTGTGTCCTAACTTGTATAGAATTTAATATTATTTAAAGATCAATTTTTTAGTAAAAAAACCTATGGAGATTGTAGTTGTGCTGACGAAATTAGTATTGTTTGATCACGTTGCTGAAATATGTTAAGGGAAATCTTCGTGAATAGAATATCATAGTCTAGAAACTTCAAGTAGTTATAATAAGAAAATGAAGAAATCTATATTAATGCAGAAATAACTTATAACATACCTGTCAATGATGAAGTAGTGTAGTGTGGTGCAGTAATATTTGGAAGACAAAATCTATACATAGAGGATAGAGTAAGAAATGAAATTTAATTGACATGTTTATACATATTTAAGTGTATCAGTAATGCATACTCTGTCGAGTTGAATACTGCATATTCAGTGAGATTGTTGTCCTCATTCAATAGACCTAAAGTAAAAAGTGACATAAGTGTTAGTTGGTCGGTAATTAAACGGTTGACCCATATTATAGTCATAAAAGTTCATAGACATCAGACTTACAATAAGGTACAGGGGATAAGGTTTGATGTCTTTGTTTTTGTTTGTTTTTTCGGCATACATTGTTGACTCGGTACGACTTGTAGTTGGTACAATGAACAAATAAGTAAAAAATGATGAGTAGTTTAAGTTAGATGGGAACAATAAGCTTCGTCTAGCATTTGTCAAATGAACATACCATTAACAAATAGAGGTGACAATGGTAATCGTCGGACTGTATGTCTGATTCCATTTGCTGATAGTGGCTGAATAATTGGAGTACCGGTGCACACGGTAGAAGGCATTGGAAAACCTAGAGTACACGACAACATTGTTATTATAAAAATTGACATGAAATCATATAATAATAGAAGTAGAGTTATTAATTAAGTTATTACAAAAAGAAGATAGTACTCACAATTTTGTTGACATTGCAGCATGAGTAGTCTTCTGTGGATCCTTGATTCTCTAGAGTTTGAAAAGGTATGCAAGGTTTTGTTGGTTTTCTTTATATATAATTGTCAAGGTGGCATGGAAAATATTTTATGAACAATTGATAATTGAATATAAAATGCTTATCAATAGGCAGACAACAAATTTACTGAAGTTCATGTTTAGAAGTTTAATATTAACACAGTAGACAGGAAATTGGTTCCTGGAGCATAGATACATTAAAATACAAGTATTCAATATAATGAATATGTAACAGTAAACATAATTTACAAATAATGGTTTTAAATCACATTTATGAAGCAATACCTGTGTGACACGATTTGATGCCCTTCAGATGAAAGACGCAAAAGGTTGTTGTCAAAGGAGTTGTATATTATCACCAAAAAGACTTCATCTATATGTGTTGATTATCAACGATGGAATGGGGCAATGAGATCTGTCATGTATCCAAAGACAGCCTACGGTAAAGAACTATTAGTAAACGGTAAAGTGAAAGAAAATAAATATCTAATAAATGTAACTTTCAATGTCACGTGGAATTGCTATTTCAATCTACTTGAAATGAAGTAAATTATGAAAAGAATGGTGATTGGATAATAAAATAAGGAACTATTTTACAGTAGCTGTCATATAAGTATCACAATAGAAGACGTTGGTATGTGCTGTTATATATTGCAAAAAGGAGAGGACTTCTACTGTTTAGGTTGCAAAAATCTAAAAATTGGGGCTCAAAAACAGAGACTCAATGAAAGCATCTACATGCCGGAAGCAGAACATGATGTATGATACAGGGTTGTTATAGATATAGACTTAGTAAATTCGCAATAAACATGTAAAAGATACAATGTGGAGTGACAGAAAATACGTTACATAGATAGTAGACAATGGATCTGTACTGGGTTGTTGTGGCGAACCCTTATGCAAGATCAACAAACCTGAAAAATAAACCATATTATACTCAACAGATTCTCATTCAGTTAGGGCCCCTATATTTATTTCAGCGAATACCTTACACACAACCGATTCCCCAATCGATTCCCAATTGTAGATAATGAAAGAAGCAACAGATAGGAAGATGAAGAAGGCGTCGCATCCACCCCTCCCGGAAGCACCAACCTCACGTTGTCTTCTTATGAAATAGAGAAATTGAAAGTTACATATCCATGTTTATCCATAGGGAAACCAAAATAAATCTGTGAACCACACGGAATGAAGGAGCGGTCTAAAGGACCTCCTTCACCCATCAGATTAATGTTTATCCACCGCTTTTAAATTCAACGCCTAAGCTGGCGATTTCTTGTACGGAATACACAGAAACCCTACTCGTGAGATCGGCGATGAAATGGGCGATGAGGATTCAAATGTCAGCAATGGTAAGCCCGAGGTGGTTTTCCAGGTCGGGGATGGTAAGCACGATGATTCCAGGGATGGTATGCGGGAGGAGATGAGCAGATTCAAGCAGCGGTGTAATGAATCGAGCTTTCTCGAAACCCTACTCGCGGCTTGATAACCTGGTATAGAATGTGAGCTGATTGGAAAGCTACAAGCGTGGAGAATAGATATAGGAGGTAGCGTGTGAGGGTTTGGGGGTATTTTTGGGATATAATGTTTGTCTCTTGGTGACGTGATTGAATGTAGAGGTGAAAAATCTGCTGGGAAACACCCAGCTTTAGTAGATACAGTAGATTGTAGATTATGGTTCATCCACATTATCTTAGCTACAATTTATTACCTGGAGGGCCTTCAGATCAGCCAAAGGATGTTTTGGTTGCAAATCTCGACCCCTTGCATGGTTCCTTTGGAGATCAATGAGGCTTTTCATCAACCAAATCACCTGATGAAACTCAAAATCGACTCTTCTATCATTTTATGGTTGAGGATTCTAGCAAGATTTAGAAGTTTTGAGCACCTTCCTGGTTGGTGCGCCGTGTAATCCCTCCTCAATTTGAGCAGCATGTAGTTTATCTATTAATGATGTGTTTTTAATGTGGATCAAGACCGCGTGAATTAATTCACACGGAGATGCATTTTTGACATGGCGACACATCTTCATGATGATTATTTTTTCAATAAAAGGAGGTAGCGACAATACTATTATAGGACATCCACAATATCAAGAGCATAGTCAATTTGGTAATCGCCTTTCAACGACGATCATTTTTCTCTACATTGGAGAGTATTACTTTTGAGATCCCTTTTATTTTGGGGGAGTCTCTACCGTGTACTTATTCATTTTAGTGGATCCCTATTTCTGGACTAGGTCCTGTGGTTTTTCCCTTTTGGGTTTTCCACGTAAAAATTTCTGGTATCAAATTTATTTTCTGCACATTTAATTTTGTCATTGCGCATCTGCTTCTATTTGGGGTGAAAGATTCAATTTCCGCTGTGCATTTGATTTTTCTTTTGTTTGCACATTCTTCGCTTTCCCGTCTTTCCCAACATCTCGTATCAGAGGGATTGGTTGAAGTCCTCAGTTGCAGAACACAGTGGAAGACATCTGGTGGAGTAGTTTTTTGAAGGACTCGAAGGACGTTATTAGAAGACAGCAGCGGTACCAGAGGTGTTTTTGGGATATTGAAAGTCTGATTGACTAGAAAGAGTCATGATTCGTGTTCCATTGTTGATGATAGTCAGAGTTCGTTTCGGGATTTCTTTTTGCAGGGGAGGCTGATATTTTTTTATCAGAAGTGCAAAAGGGTTGGCAGTGATCCCCACTTGAGTCGGAGGGGGAGTTTGTTGGGCGCCTTCCTGGTTGGTACGCCGTGTAATCCCTCCTCAATTGGAGCACCATCCAGTTTCTCTATTAATTAGGTGCTTCTAATGCGGATCAAGACCACGTGAATTAATTCACACGGAGACACGTTTTTGACATGGAGACACATATTCACAATGATTGTTTTGCTATAAAAGGAGGTAGCGAGAAGAATTTTATAGGACATCCACAATATCAAGAGCATAGTAAATTTGGTGATCGCCTTTCATCGATGATCATTTTTCTCTACATTGGAGAGTATTACTTTTGAGATCCTTTTTATTTTTGGGGAGTCTCTACCGTGTACTTATTCATTTTAGTGGATCCCTCTTTCTGGACTAGGTCCCGTGGTTTTTCCCTTTTGGATTTTCCACGTAAAAATTTCTGGTGTCAAATTTATTTTCTGCACATTTAATTTTTTCACTGCTCATCCACTTCTATTTGGGGGGAAAATTAAATTTCTGTTGCGCGGTTGCTTTTTCTTTTGCTTGCGCGTTTGTCGCTTTCTCGTCTTTCCCAAAAAGAAGAAGGGCAACGTTTCCCAGGTGATCGCTAATGAGGATGCCATTCTGGAACGGATAAAATTAGGTAAACATTTTATAATTGCTCGATTAATTATTCCATGGGATTCTAATTCATAGAGAACTGAGGATTTAATTACTCCATTATCCTATACTTGGGGATTTAATTCTTGGAGATGTCGTTGGGGTGTCGTTACTTTCATTTTCATTTCCCTTACAAGGAGTTAAAATTGAAGGCTTGGGGGTTCAAATATGTCTCCTTCATTCCTAGGTATCAGAACATCCTGGAATGGGATTATTACATCAATACTCATGAGGAAATGAATTCTTCTCTTCAGGTATGGGTTAGAATTTATGGGTTCAACTGGATTTTTTGGATCCTAGAATTCTATATGGCATTGCACATGCTATTGGTCTTTCAATTAAAATGGACAAATAAACTAAGAGCAGTATATTTGGTTATTTCTCTCGTATGCTAGTGGAAGTTGACCTCTGCTCCACATTAGTCGACAAGGTTTTTCTCTTATCCCTTATGGATTAATTCTCTTTGAGAATTATGTATGAAATGATAACGGATTTTTGTCTAGACTATAAGGTAATAGATCACAGAAATCTAATTGTAGGAAAAATCTTCAATGTGCTTTCTGTGATGTGAATGGGCATTTGGAGAAGAACTTCCATGGGAAGGGAAAAAGAATTAGCATGTCCAATAATATATGGTGGCAGGTCAGGGTCATCATGCTAGACAGGCCCTGGTGCTTCTCAACCTAATGTTGTTGGATCTCATAATGATCATTAGAATAGGGGGTAGAATTCATTGGGTGCCCCTGAAAATTCAATGTGAGCTCATGATCTGTACATGCGCAATACTGAGGATTCTTCACCTATTCTTAAGCTTCATTCAAGTCATACAATTTCTTGGGTAGATATTGCTAATGAAGATGAATACAAGAGGAAACTGTTTCGTGAAGGGACCTCCTTCAAAGATTCTCTCTGTATTGAGGTTGAAAACAAATTTTGTGAATATATACACAATCAATCTGTTGCTGAAATAGCTATCCAAACTGAAGTGGATTCAGAGTCATGGTAAGAGAATTTATTTAAAATGAATTATGTGAATATATACACAATCAATCTGATGCTGAAATAGCTGTCCAAAATGAAGTGTATTCGGAGTCATGGTAAGAGAATTTATTGTCCACTTCCAAAGGTAAAGGAAAAGATAAACTGGTTGTTACCCATCCAAGGAAAATTATGAAAGGCTCTGTCTCTTCCCTTCTTGGGGGATATCGAGGCATTGATAGATCTTTTATCTTTATGGATTCAGCATCATTCCAGGTCTTCATCAAGAAGTTGAAGACCGCTGGACCAGTGAAGGCTTCCCTTCCCAGTTCTCAGGTTGCTTATAAGGCACATTCGGGACTCGATCATACAGTTTCCATGCCCTTGGAGGAATTTGAACTTTATGCTTCTCCAGTGTGGTTCAAGGTTGACAAAAATCTCATTACAGGGCTGACATTTCAAATAATTTGGTGCTTGAGAGTCCCATTGCAATTATCTTTGATGTCGTGGTAGTGGGGAAAACTAATCTTATGGTTTTTGTCTCCAATAAGAAAGTGCCTACTACAAATGTGCAAGACAATGGTTGAGAATAATTCTATGCTTGATGATGCTCTAAGGAAATATCCTTGGCCAGTGCCCACTATTGCTTCTTTTGACTTTGGAAAAGCAGGCAAATGCTCTTTCTCATAGTTGAGGGCTATTATGTATAACTCATTTGATTTTCTTGCCTCTGATGCCAATGAGGAGGATGAACAACGGAGTGTTGGTACCTTGGAATTTGAGGAGGTAAGAGCTGACTCTATTGATGAGCCGCCAAATGATGGAGGTGGACCATGGAAACAGGTTAAGACTTGGGGAGATGACATCATCCTCATGGTCAATGTGGGTGACTCTCTCATCATACAATGTGTACTCGATCTCAAGTTGGATGATAATATTTGTTTTGGACATTTTTTGTCACTTATATCCCTTCCATCCTTTTGTACCTCTTTCTATTTTTAATAAATGGGTTAGGACCTTAGGGCCCCACCCCTTGCCAGTTAAAATATATATTTGTAATTGTTTATTATTTATTATTTTAAATAATTAAGAATTGTTTATTATTAATTATAAATTATAATGTATTTACTAATTATTAATTATATATACATATATACATATATATTTGTCTATATTTATATATTTTTATATATATTATGTGGGTATATATCTATGTAATTATGTGTATATATATTTATATTTTAGTTTATTTATATGTCTATATATGTAATTATATTCAATTATATTATACGATTTATTTATTTATGTATATGTATGTATATTTAAGTATATTTATATATATTGGTATATATTTATATATATTAGGTGTGTGTGTGTGTCTATATATCTTAATGTGTGTGCGTATTAATGTATCTTTGTGTGTGTGTGTGTGTGTAATTTCCTTTAATTATATATATGTCTGTGTATTTATATATATTTATGTATATTTATTTATTTTTATTTTTAATTATATTTTTAAATATAAATGTGTGTGTGTTCATATATATTTATATATATTTATAGATAAGTATATGTATTTAGGTATATTTATATATATTTCTATTTATTTGTATTTTTATTTATTAATATATATTATGTGGGTATGTATATATACAATTATATTAAAAAATATATATATACACATTTATATGTATTTATATATATTTATGTAAATTTATTTATATTAATATATATTTATAGATATTGATATCTGTTTGTGAATATTTATATACATTAATATATATTATGTTGATACACACACACACACACATATTTATATGTAATTATATTTTTATTAGTATGTATTTATAAATTATGAATAAATATACACACACATATGTATGCATTTATACGGGTTTATATGTGTATATATATATAAGTATATTAAAGTATGTTTAGTCACAACATGAAAGGTTTGGGGGAGTTGTAAAGGCTTTATAGAATAACCAAGAGGTAAGGTGTTCAAATCTTGCTCTGCACATATATATGCTTGATTTTACAGGGCATGTCAGGTGGGTCAAGCCATTGTGGGCCCGAACGGGGGTGGGGTTGAGATAATAAATATTTTAAAAAAAAATTAAAAACTAAAATATATAAAAAAATAACAAATAAAAAATTGCCACAAAAAAACCATTGCAAAAAGATTCTCGGCACGCAAATACACGATGCATTTAGAAAGTGTCGCGTATTAATAAGCAGTGGTTCAAACTGCCACTAAATGCCAAAAAAAATTCGGGAAACCTTTTTTTTTCTTGTAGTGAATGGTTATACACATCAAGGCAAGTATTTCACTCTGAATAGCCTGGAATATAAGACTCGGATGTTGCTTCATGATCTAGCGATGCTCTTCAAAGGACTCCCTCTAGTGTTGGCCTGAGTCACTATAAAAAAATGGTGGTTAGCTATGGTTCTCAAAACCACTGTTAAATTTCTAGTTTTTATTTATTTAGCAGCGGTTTTAGAAAAGCATCACTAACTGACGCTTAATTAAAAAATCAACATCATTTAGCGACGATTTATTTCACGGCGGTTTAAACCCCTGCTAAATATTTAGCGGTGTTTATTTTATTTTTTCATTTTTTATAAAATATTTTAGAATATTATCATTTATAAATATTTATTATTTATTATTTATTTATTATTATTTATTAGAATAATTTTTTATTTGTTATTTAAAATTATAAAATTATGAATGGTTAATTATTAATTATTTACTAATTATTAATTTTATTTTATGTATTATATATTATTCATTATATATTATTATTATTATTATTATCATCATCATCATTATTATTATTATAGTTTTATCATTATCATCGTCATTGAAAAGATGGGTCTCGGTTGGGAGTTTCTCTCTCTTCGCATCCATGGCGATTGTGGCACTCGTATGACCTCTTCGTCTGCTCCCTTCTTGGTGGAAGTATTTCTTTCACATGGGAATTTTGATAGTCAAAAATCTATCGCAGATGGTAAGGAATGTAAGAGGATTTCTCAAGGAGTCCGTGCGGATACTTCGATCCGAGATAATGGATCAAATCACTCCTTGTCTCCCTTCAAAGACTTTGCCGTTTGAGGTCTCTAGCATATGGGTAGCATCGCTCATGTAAAGGTAGATCCATATGCGATCTCGGAATGATTGGTGATTGGAAAGCACTCAATCATTGCTCATATCATTCTTCCCAGGGGTTAAAATCCATGGAAAATGGGGGACCTTGTGTCCCAACTTTCAAAAATTTGGGGTTTCGATTGTATGAAATTTATCTCTTTGGGTTGAGGTTTCTTTCGCATCTTGTTCCCTTTTAAAGCTTTGAAGATGCGAGCGTGGGGTTTCAGATCAATTTCACTCAAGTCGGGTACTCTAGACATCTGAGAGTGGGATCTCAATTTCAACCCTTTGGAGGTTTACAATTTCTCTGCTCAATCTTGGGTCAAGGAGCACGGATTAAATTGGATTCATTGGCATCCGAGAATCCTTTATGACATTGTACTTGCAATTGGTGTTACTATCAAAATGGATAAGAAAACTGAGTTGGTAAGGTTTGGACACTTTTATCGCTTTCTTGTAGAAGTTGATTTAAGTACTACTCTTGTCGATAAAGTTATTCTCTCAACTGGTGAAGATGAAATTGATTTTATGATTGAGTACGAAAAAATTCCTTGATTTTGTACAGATTGAAAAGTTATTGGGTATTCCAAATTGAATTGTAAAAGATCTTCTATTTGTTCTTTTTGTTTTGCTAGAGGCCATTAGGATAGCATTTGAATTAAGAAAACTAAGTGTGAGTAGCGTAATGTGCCCAATATCAATGTTGTAGATACTAGGCAGGGAGAATTATGTGTAGGGGGCTGTACATGCCACTCATAATGAGGAATGAATTCGAAGTGTGGTGGGTAATCAGACTGCTGCCACTGTGCATAGGAAGAATGTTGCGCTTGTCTCTCCTGAAACTCTAAGAAGTGATCCCTCGTCACCTGTCTTGATGAATGGGAAATTAGTTAATCAACAGGCTATCAGTGGTCCAATTTTGGTTTCTTTATATGATTCTATTGTTGCAGGGTAGATGGCTCTTGGTGAAGAGTAATTGGGTGACTCTAACTTAGAGATTGATGCCCAATTGGATGTTGATTCTTAGTTTTTCAAGGAGCAAGGTATAAATTGTTCTAGATGTAGGAAAGGTAAATTGAAAGTTGATTCTCATTTAACAATGAAAAATAAGATTCAAAATTCCAGTTATGAAGAAGCTGATATTGCTGAGAAGTGGTTGAAAGCTTCAAGAAGAATCTGGGCTACCTCTCTAGTTAATCGGATAGGATAGGTTCAGACCCAGGGTGTGAAGGAGCAGGATATATCTCTTGCCCAGAATGAGGTTGGAAATCCTGTCCAGGTGTTCAATATATTTGTTGATAGGAATGTCGGTTTCCCACTGTCTAAGATGGGGTAAGATAGATGTGTACATCCTAGTGAGACGGATGGTACAGATCAGTAGAACTTAAAGGATGTTGGGGACCAGTAGATGAACCTTTAGTCTAGTGGTCTTAAAGTTTGTGCCACCAGGGAGGTGCACCTTACAAGAGGGACCACAGAAATGGGTTCTTGAGGTCACATTCGTCCGGGAACTGGTGGTTCAAAAATGGATGTTTCTTTGTATCTTGATAATCAAAAGGGCAGGGGATCCCTACAAAAGAATGATGTTTCCCAGATAATCCAGGAGGTGTGCATTTCTAATGATCGAGTTGAGATACAGGCTGTTGTAATGGAAAGTGGCTAGGATTCTAAAAATAAAAATATGATCATATATAAGATCTCCACCTCCAATACTTTTGGAGTGCCTCATGTGTCTACAAAGGTTACCTTAGAGTCAGCGAGCACTAAAGGAATCAGAGATGGACAACAGAAGTAGGAGAATTTTCATAAGGTGGCCTCTAGTGATATGGGTGTGGTAGAATTTGTCGAACTATCTTCAGATGAAGTCTATGAGCCTTGGCAGAAAAGAAAGACCTAGAAGTGCAGTGGACATCCGTGTGGAAGAGCTCAATGTGGTAGGGTTTTGTGGGGTGCCAATGACCCGCTCGTCGTTAAAACAAGTCAAAGTTTAATTTTTTTTATTTTCCTACTTACTACTGTATAGTGGTTTGTAGGGTCGAACCCACAGGGAAGGTTGGTGACCAATTTTCTTTTCTTCTTTTCAAACACCCCACTATTGTCAGTAGTGGGGAGAGTACACTTTTTGTTTACTTTTTTACTTTTTATATATTTTTTAGTTTTTTTAATAAAGTAGTAATGAAAAAATAAGGTTTTGACTAAGAGGTTAATTCTTACACTAAGTAATGATAAAACTAATAGAAAAACAGTGAACTACGACACAATTGCAAAGATTGAGAAGCATCAAGGAGGATAAATGCTGATATATGAACAATCAAGATGATAAGCCCGGGGAAAAACTATCCTACTGGTTTTAAAAATATTCCTTTTCAAAAACATGAATGCAGTAACCACTTAAAATGAATGATTTATCTCCCTCGCCAGGAGATAAATCACACAGATGGATTGATCTTAGAGTTCACCACTCCAAAATAGATTCAACTGCAAGTATTAAACTTGAAAAGTGCAATAGAATTGACTCACTATCTGTTCTGAAGTTATGATTTTGAACAAAAAATTATTAGAAAATGCATCCTTGATCAAACTCACCATTTGATTGTGGAGTTTGAATTTAAGCACAAGTGGTACAATGCAATTGAATGGTTTTAGAATTGATCTCACCAATCAATTCTGAAATCATTGAAAAGATTAAGTGAAAAGGGAAATTAGAAATACCAATAGAAAACGATTCCCCCCAAACCAGTGTTTAGCCTAACAACATGTTCATTATAACAATCCGAATTATACAATTACATAGCATTATAATTGAAAAAGAGAAGAAGAGAAATCCTCCTTCAATATCGTGCTGCTCTGCTCCTGTTGTTGCTCCGCGAGAACTTCGAGAAGTAGTACTCTGAGTCTCCTAGATTTGCTCCACTCCGCGGGTGTGAATGAGTCGAATGATGGAATGTGAATGTCTGGTCTCTCCTCTGTTCTGGTGTTGTTCTCCAATTTTAAATCAATTGTCATCTGCTACTTGTCACTATATGCCTGAACCGACTTAAATTTGTACTTCACTGCTGCACTGATTTAAAATTGTGCTTCACTGCTGCACCGCACATGTGCGCTTTTTCATGAAACACACCCTGTTTTAACATCTCCCATGTAACTAACTATCGGACAGTTGGCACCCCCTGCATGTATCTGCGCAGAAAAGAAAAACAAAGCATGATTCAAGGTGTTAAAAACACGATAAAAATATCTAAAAACAAATTACTTATAAAATTGACTATTATTATTAATGTTAAATTAATTATTTAAAAGCTATTAGCTATTAATTAATAAATATTCTCTGGTATCGTGGGTTCATCCGGCTTCTTAGATCCAACTGCGAAGCAAATCCGAGTAGGGGTTCTGATTCGAGCTCGGGAGGTTGGCGACGACAATGTCTTCAGATCCTCCAGATATAGCGGCACGACGGCTCGTGCTCCTACAATGCAGCAATGACGAACTACAACTGGGTTCAGATCTGGGCAGAGGGGAGTTCGGTTCTGTGTTTCAGATTTTGTGATGGTGGATTTTACAATGTAATCTTCTGGCTGTGGATGGTTTTGATTTTCTGTAAAGATCTGGTTAGATGGAGTAAGACTGGTTCTTGATTGAGTCTGTGTCGGTAGGAGGAATGACCATCGGCGTGTCGCAATGGTGGTGCTAAGGAGGAGCGAACTACCGATGGAAAGGGCTGTGTCGGTAGCTCAAAATGGTGTCGGTGAGTTAACTCATCGATAGGCAGTGTAGAGCAGAGTGCAGCGGTGTCGGTGAGACCGATGGGGAAGGGGTGTTGCAAGGTTGTCGGTGAGACGTCTCACTGATAGGGTATCGATGAGTCAATGAGGCAGTAGGTGCGTCGACACCAAGAGCTACCGATAGAAGGGAAAGGTAGGGTGCATCGGTGACTTCTCAAAAAAGGAAAACTAAAAAAATGAGTCACCAATACCCAAAGACGACTTAAAATTTTATCTACAAAAATAAATTTAAATCGATTAATTAAATATTCATATGAATTTATATTTATATAACTTTATATACATTATGTGGATATGAATATGGTTTTATGCATATATATTTATGTATATTTATTTTTCTTGATATATAATTATATTTTAATATATATATATATATCTGTGTGTGTGCGTGGTTGGGGTGGTAGCTAGGTTGTTAACACACCCCATAATCTTACATCCAAGATCAAATCCTAGCGGATGGATATTTTCGAGTTACTGTAGCATTGATGTAGCATGTGATGTGTGATACCATAGAAACCCAAACTAGTCATCTGATTTGGGCCTTTAGGACATCGATTTGGGCCTAGGGGGCACAAGGACTTCAAGCCACCATTGGACTTCATGCCACAAGGCCTCCGAGCCACCTCAGTCCTCCGAGCCATGGGCTTTCGGGCCACATGACCATGAAGTACTTCGAACATACCACACAAAATCAGACCCCAAAAGAGGATTCAGAGCAAATAGCTGCAACCAGAGTAGAGCTAACCACATCAGAATAATGAGTGGGTATGATAATCATCATTGGTACCAAGCACCGTGCAGCTCTGCACGGGGCAATGTTAGCCGATCAGCCATGTGAGGTGGGGAGATAGACACCTTCAATGATGCAGGTGTTGTAGAGGGGAAATTCTGTTGTAGCTGGGTATTTGGGACTTCAAATCATATACTAGGCCTTGTGCCTCTGGACCTACGGGCCAGGTAGGAGTTACATCTCATCCTAGTTAAAAAAAGGGTGATTGTCAAAAAAAATCTCAAAGGCCTTCGGGCAGGGTTGACCATCATGTGTGTGTCTTTATATATATTTATGTGAATATTATATTTATATATAATTATATATAATTATATCAAATTATGCATATTTATATATATTATGTGGGTATATATACATATACTATTATATTTGACAATATATATATACAAATTTATATGTATTTGTATATATTTATGTAAGCAGTTGGGGTGGTAGCTAAGTGGTTAACATAATCCATAATCCTACATAAAACCCAAGATCAAATCATAGTAGTGGAATATTTATGGGTTACTGTAGCAATAATGTAGCATCAAAACTATTCATCTGATTTGGGCTTTTGGGCCACCATTATCCTTCAGGCCACATGGCCTTCGTGCCACCTCAGACCTTCGAGCCATGAGCTTTCAAACCATAGGATTCTTGGTCAAACCACACAGGAGCAGGACCCCAAAGAGGAATCATATTAAATAACAACCATCACAGCAAAGCTAACCAAAATGGTAAGGGTGAGTGGGTATGGAAACTTGCCATCAGTACCAGGCACTGTGCAATTTTTCATGGGGAAATGCCACATGACCACCCATGCGAGGTGGTGAGCTAAGCATCATTAATGAAGTAGATAAGGAGTAGGGCTCGCTCAAGTATAGTGTGGTCTTGGGGCCTTCGTGTCATGTTCTAGGCATTGTTCCTTTGGGCAATCGAATCATGTACCGAGCCTTGTACCTCTCAGGATGTGGTTCATGTAAGGGTTCCCCCTAAACCTAGTTAAAAAAAGGAGATTATCCAAAAATAAATAAAATTCTAAGGTCTTCAGACCATTCATCTAGTAAATTTATTTATATTAATATATATTTATGGATATTTATATCTATTTATGAATATTTATATACATTCAAATATATAATTTGTTGATATATATACACATATATTTATATATACTTATATTTTAATATGTATGTATTTATAGGCGGTGTTATATTTTTTGTAATTTTTAAAAAATATATTTCTATTTTTTTAAAATTTTAATTGTTAATTATTAGTTACTAATTAGTAATTAATTATTAATTATTAATTATTTGTTATATATTATATATTATATGTTATATGTTATACATTATATATAATATATAATATATAAAATGTTATATGTTATATGTTATATGTTATACATTATACATTATATATTGTATATTATATATTATATATTTTTCATTATTTTAAAGTTTGGGTCGATGGCTTTTTTATTAAGAAATCAAAGATGACTTTTTTATCTGGGTAGAGGAAGACCCATCGTGTGTATATATATATATATATGTATATTTATATGTGTGTATATATATTTGTATATATATATGTAAATTTATTTATAGTTATATATATTTATAGATATTTATATGTATTTATGTGTTTATTGATATCTATATATATTTATTTATATATATTTGTATATATTATGTGGTCATATATATATATATATCTTTATGTGTGTGTGTATATTTATGTATCTTTATATGTGTGTATTCATGTTGCGATGACTACTGGTGGGGGCGACATGTCGTTTGATTGGTGAAATGACATGTAGTAGGCTACTCACTTAGGGTCTTTGGTCCATTCTTGGCCTTCGAGCCACTGGTCCATGAGGTCATCTCACATTGGGCCTATGAGTCTTTGGGCCTCTGGTTCATGTTTGGATTACCTCTCATCCCTATTTAAAAGTAGATTTTTTTTATAATAAAAGGTGTCTCGACCTCAACCAGTTATAATATATAAATAAATAATATATATATATATATTTATGTGTATTTTTGTGTATATATATTTATATATATTTTGTGGATATATATAGTTATATGAAAATATATATTTATGTATATTTATTTTTCGTTATATATAATTATATTTTAATATGTGTGTGTGTTTATATATATTTACGGTGGGGTGCAATTTGCACTGTTGACCCCTGAAGTGGTGCTGGTTCATGGTTTTCTTCAGTTGGCCACAAGATGTGATGAAAGGCCTTGGAAACAACGTTGGTTCCTACTATGGTAGTGGATGACGAGATCTCTCACATCTAGTCCACATCTTTGGTGCTTGCGTGCCACATGAAGACCAGATCTGACGTGTCATTTCCCTAGATCTGGCCATGGCACATCTCTTCGCAGATTCTGGCACTTTTTTGTTGGAAATGCAAACCCTAAAGGCGTTCGAGGTTTTTGCCCAAGCAGCCCGTGTTTTCCATGCAACGTGTATTCTCTATATGCGTCTTTTCCCCACATTTTTTCTCCCCACACATTCGTTTAATGTGGCTATTTCATTTCTTTAATGTGTCCGTTTAATGTGGCTATTTTATTTCTTTAATGTGTCCATTTAATTTGGTTGTTTCATTTCTTTGTAAATGCCTATAAATTGTTGGCAATTATAGTCCGAATAATATGTGCAATACAAGCTTGAAAGCACCTTTGTGTTCTCTTCCATTTTTCTTCCTCTCTTTTTTTCCCGGCTTGTATAGCCAACAAACTGGTATCAGAGGCCAAGGTTACCAAAGCATTCTCCAATTTTTTGAAGATGGCCGCAATCCGGCCGCAAGTTCCGAAGCTGTCTAAGGACAACTACGAAAGGTGGTGCATCCAAATGAAGACATTATTCAGGTAGCAAGAATTATGGGAGATCGTCACCGACGAGTATATTGTACTCTCTATAGAGGAAGAATCCGCCTTCATGAATGAAGAAAATACGGGTCTCAAAAATCAAAGGAAGAAAGACAAAAAGGTGTTGTTCCTCCTATATCAAGGGTTGAATGAATCAATGTTAGAAAAAATTGTCGAAGCATCTTCAAGCAGGCAAGCTTAGGATACCCTTTGTACCATCTTCAAGGGTGTTGATCATGTGAAGTGGGTACGTGTTCAAACATTAAGAATAGAGCTTAAAGCAGAACACATGTAAGAAGGTGAGAGTATATCTGACTAATTCTCATGCTTGATTGCTGTTGTTAACAATTTGAAAAGGAATGGTGAAAAAGTGGAGGACATTCGAGTTATTGAAAAATCACTTCAATATCTCACAACCAAGTTTGAGCATGTGGTTGTGGCAATCAAAGAATCAAAGGATTTGGAGAAACTGTCCATTGAATAACTGATGGGGTCTTTGAAAGTGCATGAGCAATGAATGAAAAAGAATGCGGGTTCAACGCTGGAGCATGTCTTAGAGTCCAAGTTGACTCTACAAGAACAAAGGAATGTCCAACCGCAATGAGGTGGTCATCATGCAAGAGGAAGATGGCATGGATATCATCTAAGCTATCAACAAAAGAAACAAAATTTTATCAGTTTCCATGGAATAGGAAATGGTGGAGGTCGATTCATGTGTGGTTGTGGAAACATAAAGAATGTCCAATTCCACAAATGCAAATTTTTTTGTCCATTATGCTTCGGAGCGTTGCAGAAAAATGGATCATGATGAAAGATCTAACTATGCCGAAGCATCTCATTATAAATAAGAAGGCACCACACTCCTCACAAAAGAAAAGGCATGTTAACGGCCCGATGTGTGGTATCTCGATACGGGTGCAAGAAACCATATGAGTGGTAACAAATAATTGTTCGAGGAACTCACAAAATAAGTTCATGGCGACGTGAGATTTGGTGACTCATCAAAGGTACCCGTGGTTGGAAAAGGTAAAATCAAAATCTATCTAAAGATTGGTGAGTCAAATTAAATTTCTAATGTGTATTGCGTATCAAGCATGAAAAATAATGTTATCAGTCTTGACCAACTCCTTAAGAAGGGGTATTTCATACACTTGGAAAACTCTTCTTTTTCTATAAGAGATGCTCATAGGAGGTTTGTTGCTCAAGTCCAAATGGTGAAGAATCGCATGTTTTTGCTGCATATTAACATAAAGGCTAAGGAGTGTCTCTTGGGACTCATGAAGAATGACTCATGGAGATGGCATCTGTGCTTTTGGCATCTACATTTCAGAGGCCTTAAACTTCTATCCTCATTAAGCATGGTGTTTGGCTTTCCAGTGACTGATGTTCCAAATCATGTGTGCGAGGCGTGTACACTTGACAAGCAACAAAGGAACTCCTTCCCAAGTGGAGTGTCCAGAAGAGCAAATGAACCACTTTAGTTGGTTCACACTGATATCTTCGGGCCACCTGAAACACCCTCACTTGGAGGTAATAGGTATTTTATTTTCCTCATTGATGATTTTAGTTGGAAACTCTGGGTGTATTGCATCAAAGAAAAATCTTCTGTATTTGAAATCTTTAAATTTTTCAAAGCTCGTGTAAAAGCTGAAAGTGGTTATAGAATCAAAGTTCTCAAAGTTGATAGAGGTGGAGAATACACTTCAAATGCATTTCGATATTTTGGAAGGGGACATGGAATTAAGCAATAATACATTGTAGCCTACATGCCACAACAGAATGACATTGCAAAAAGGAATAACCACACCATCCTCAACATGATGAGGACCATGATGAAGGAGAAAGGCCTTCCAAAGAACTCCTGGGCAGAAGTAGTGGCATGTACTGCCTACCTACTCAATCGGTGTCCAACAAAGAGCTTCAGAAACTTGACACCACAAGAGGCATGGAGTAGCTACAAACCGAGCATATCTCACCTAATAATCTTCAGGTGTGTTGCCTAGCTCAAGTTCCAGAAGCGATGAGAAGGAAGCTTGATGATTGTGATGAAAAGTGCATCTTCATCGGCTAAAGTGAAGAGTCTAAAGCCTATAAGCTCTACAATCCACTAACCAATAAATTAGATGTGAGTATAGATGTGATATTTAGTGAGGAATAATCTTGTAAATGGAATGAAGAAGAATCAAACAAAGAGATTCCATTTGAAATAGAAGATCTTGAAAAAGGCATGATCATTAGAATCAAACGCCAACTACACCTTCCTCGGGTGCATCATCAGAACACATAAATTCAGGAGTATGTTCCATCACTACTGAGAGGACTCCATCAAGTCAAAATTTGGTGATCTCATCCTCACCCATGGCACCCATAAAAATGAAAATCTTAAGCGACATCTATGAGCAAACAGAAGAGGTATATCTTTTTTCCCTGTATGCAGATCGTGAGCCTCTAACATTTCAGGAAGCCATAGGAGAAGAATATTGGAGAATCTCTATGGAAGAAGAAATTAATTCCATAGAAAAAAATGACACATGGGAGCGGACTACACTTCCTAAAAGTCAGAAGAGCATCAACGTCAAATGGGTGTACAAGATCAAGCAAAATGCTGATGGTGAGATTGATCGATACAAGGCAAGGCTCATAGCAAAGGGTACAAGTAGAAGTACATGGTGGACTACGAAGAAGTGTTTGCTCATGTTTCTCAACTTGAAACTATGAGGATGATTATCTCCCTTAATGTTCATCACCATTGGATGATCTACCAACTAGATGTGAAGTCTGAGTTTCTGAATGGAATTATTGAAGAAAAAGTCTATGTTGACAAGCCTAAAGGATTTTTTGTGAAAGGGGAAGAAGACAAGGTGTATCGTCTGGGTAAAGCTCTCTATGGGTTGAAGCAAGCTCCAAATGCTTGGAATTCACATATCGACAACTATCTTCGAGAGAACGGATTTTCCCAATGTCTATATGTGCATGCGGTTTACATCAAGAAGAATGGTCATGGTGATATACTTATTTCATGGATGTATATTGGGGATTTTATATTTATAAGGAACAACTGACCAATGTTCGATGAATTCTAGGGGGCCATGTTCAAGGATTTTGAGATGACTGACAAAGGTCTCATGTTTTCTTGAAAAGTTCATCATGGACAACTGCAACACTATAAAATCTTCTATAGCAATAGTCTTAAAGCTGACAAAAGACAGAGAAGGAAGAACCATTGACTCTAATTTTTTCAAGAGTATAATTGGAAGCCTGAGGTATCTCAAAATCACAAGGCTAGATATTGTCTACAATGTTGAGCTTCTAAGAAGATACATGGAAGCATCGAAAGAGCCAAACTGGGTAGCAGCAAAATGAATCCTCATGTAAATTAAAGGAACGATGTATTTTGGGTTGTTTTATCCATACAACGAAGAAGAAAATATATATGGTTACTCATACAGTGATTGGGGAGGTGACTAAGATGAAAGAAAAAGCACCACTGGGTATGTATTTTTTCTTGGATCGACTACTTTCATGTGGAATTCAAGGAATCAGAGTGTGGTCGCCTTATCCACATGAGAAGAAGAGTGCGTGGTGGAATCATCCATTGTTTATGAAGAGATCTAGTTGAGAAATATATTGAAGGTGATTAAGCATTCACATGATGGATCCACAATGATATATGTGGATAAAAAGTTGACAATTAAACTTGCCAAAAATCCGGCGCAACATGGAAGAATCAAACATATTGATACTCGATTCCATTTTTTGAGAGATCATGTAAAGAAAAAAATGATAAAATTGAAATATTGTCATACTACGGAACAAGTGGATGATATTTCAAAAAAGTAATTACCGATAGATGCATTCAAAAAACCCAGAATGATGCTTCGGATGAAACCGATTTTGGTTTGAAGGGGACTGTTGGCAATGCCAACCATAAAGGCATCCACAATTTCTTCCCAAGCAGCTCGTGTTTTCCATGTAGCGTGTATTCTCTATACGTTTCTTTTCCCCATGTTTTTTCTCCCCACGTGTCCGTTTAATGTGGCTGTTTCATTTCTTTAATGGGTCTGTTTAATGTGGCTGTTTTATTTCTTTAATGTGCCCATTTAATTTGGTTGTTTCATTTCTTTGTAAATGCCTATAATTTTTTGGCAATTTTATTCTAAATAATATGTGCAATACATGATTGAAAGATTCTTTGTCTTCTCTTCCATTTTTCTTCCTCTCTTTTTTCCCATCTTATATAACCAACACTTTTTGGTGTTGGTCTGGGCTTGTCCCCCACTTTTGTTCTCATTCTCTGCACTTCGGCTTCATCTTACCACATCAAAGTCATATGTTTTTTAGGATCGGTCAACCTTCCTTTGTTGGTGTTATCTATGTTCAGATCTGTTTAGATTTGATGTTTTCAACTCTGAATTGGTTGGGTGTTCTTCATCAATCAATGTTGGATAGTTCGGGCAGCATTGATGGTGTGGCTTCGGTGCTTTCATGGAAGATGACAGCGTATGAGGCCGTACTTGTTGACAACGACATGTCCTGCGGGCTCCTCGGTCTCTGGGTGAGGTGACATCATCGATCCGGCTGTTGGTGACCTAGGTTGCGGCTAGTGGTTATGGACACTTCATCTTCACAGCCGATGGTGGTTACCATGATACCTGTGGCTGGCTTGATGAAAACTGTGGGTGAGATGTTATGCATGTGGCAGGCTCGATGGGCTCATATGACAATGACTATCAGCTTTGGTTGTGGTAGTGG
This sequence comes from Viscum album, assembly GCA_963277665.1. Taxonomy (NCBI): domain Eukaryota; kingdom Viridiplantae; phylum Streptophyta; class Magnoliopsida; order Santalales; family Viscaceae; genus Viscum; species Viscum album. Next base: position 50,519,746 of record OY728148.1, read on the forward strand.
CGGTTGTGGTTGATGTTGGAAGAGATATTATATTCATGGTGGGTGGAGATGGTATGTTATTGGTGGTGGAAACTTAGGGTTTTTCATATTCCTTGGGTCTATAGGGTTTTGTTGTGGTCTTTGACTTCTAGGTTTTCAGGCCTTGGCCCCTGGGCTCGCTTAAGTGGAAAAAATGAGGCATGTATTTCACCAGTCAATCAGATTGTTGCATTTGGTTGGTAGTGCAATGAAATTACTTAGATGGGTGGCCTTATTTAGAGGGATAGGTGTGCTGATTATTATCATCCATCCTTCCATCCACTTAGACTTTCAAATTGGAATGGATGGGTTCCCCGCTTTGTGACTATCTTCCCTTGGGGATGGTCTATGGATGCAGATCATTAGATAGGCAGTGCATGCAGGGGATTCATAGTCATCACTGGCTAGGTAGCTCGAAAGAGGGATAATTGTGATGGTAGCCATCATCTAGCACTCCTTCCACTTTGTGGATGGATGAGTACCCTTCCTCGATGCATCATCCAGCTTGATGCATTGGTTCATTGTCACTAACCAGCATGGATACCCTAGTGATCTGATAACTGAGTCGGTCCTAACATAGCCTGAGGGGCGTTCCTGATCCCCACTTGTTGGTGATAAGAACCTGGAATCATACAATATGAAAGTGGGAATGAGTTTTCCACAAACACAGTGGAAGAAAGAGATACAAGTCAGTATGCATATAAGAAAACTCAATAGGGATAACTGTACCAGAAGTCAAACATGTAAAAAAACCTAAATTATATCTCAAAGTACCAAAAATCAAGATAGATAACCTGAGTCCCAATGGATATAACTCTCCAATCCCAAGGATCAACAACCAGAACCACCTCCAATTTTTTCCTTCCCCTTACTCGAACCTGGAAGATGACAATCTACAAACACCTGAAGGCACATGTAGGGTGTGAGATAAAATCCCAGTAGGGTCTCACCAAGGATTCCATAATAAGAGGCCATAATTAATCAACCAAATAATTATTTCAATTTTAGATAAATAGGCATGGAATTCAAAAATAATATTTAAATCAAATCATTATTTACATTTCAATGATGAAAAAATTTCTAAAAAATGGATTAAACAATAATTTTATATAAGATAGTTTATATAAATTCACAAGGCATGTGTAAAATAGTTTATAAACAGTGACATATGTATCAAAAAAATCACAAGCAAGAAACACGGCCATCTTCCAATAGTTGCAATACTTCCAGGCTACAGGATCATCAAACAATCGAGCTGAATCACGAAAATATGTGTATACACACATCCCATAGACACTGGTCAAAGAGGACTCATCCCCATCCCATTGGGGATGTGACCTACTGCACTAGGTTTTGTTTCAGTTGTAAAGCACCAAAAGAGTGCTATCCCAATGACTTACTAACTACATATGCTTGCATGTTCTCTAACAACAAACAAGAATGAAAATTTATTTCAAAATTGTTCAAAATAAAATTCAACCCATTTTTCCTTTTCAATATGCCGATTTATCTTTAAAAACCAATACATGAGTTTTTAATCAAATCATTCCTTTTCCAAGATAAAACCATTGAGTTTCTATTAAAACCATTTAAGCCATTTTTTCCAAATAAAATTTTAAATCAATTCTTTCCAAATCAATTTCACTATTAAAATTCCATGATTTAAATTTCACAATTTTCCATCAATTTCATCAAATCCAAATAACACCCCAATTCACGAGAATTGGGGGTTTTCCCCTAATCTCATGCCAAATCAATTAAAAACTCCAATCCAAACCAAATCGGGGTTTCAAAATTTAATTGAATGAAAATAAAACAATTAATAAATTCTAGGTTAGATTAATTTGCCAAACATAAATGGAATCACCTATCGAAGATCACGAGATCACAAACACAACACCTAGAACGGAAAACTCCAAAGAAGATCATCAGTAAAGGATATTTGAGAATCAAACCTAGATTTATGATCTAAAACAATGGGGATTAGATCCTCCAACAATATAAAGATCTATTAAACCCTGGGTAGGAAATAAAAAATAGTGGGAGAAAGATAATGGGGTAAGAAGCCTTATCGAGAAGAGACTAGACACCATTCTCTTAGCTTTGATTCACTTTTGGAGGGGTGTAGATGGGCCAAAATCACCTATTTGGAGCTTCCAAAGAAGAAGAAAATGTATCAGGGTTGTACAAGCTGGTCGGACACTTAAATCAAGGGTTTTAGATTTTTTAAATTAATTTTTAAATTAATTAAATATCATACGCATGGTTAGCTAGGCAGGGCCGCATGGTTAGAAAAACTATTCTCCTTAACTGTGTGCCCTTACTAATGGGGTTACATGGTTTCTCCTTGGTGGGTGCATAGTTTTTCAAATCGTCTACCAAAGGTGAAAACCCTCACTGTCTGGGTTTTCACAGTTTTCACTAGCAGGGAACAAGGATTTTGAAAAATGTGTGCCAACTATGCACAGAACAAAGCCCTTCAAAATTTATAAAGTTTCACCTAAAGCATCGCTAAATGAAGCACAACCAAATAATGATAAAAAGAGTGGTTTAGGAGTACCTAAAAACAATAACATGATGTTACAACATCCCCACCATAGAAACATTCAGTCCCCAAAAATCCTACTAAAAATATTCCATATCAAAAAGATGATTCCACTTATCTCTCATCAATGAATCCCTCTCCCACATCTCATGAGAACCATAACCATGCTACCATAACACTCGAACCAAAGTTATCATCCTCCCATAAAGTACCTTGGTTTTAGAATCAACTATCCTGACTTGTCAATCACAGATAAATTTGGTTTAACCTCAAGTTCACTCCAACATAGAACATGAGATGGATAATACGAATACTTTCACAATTGTGTTACAAAAAACACGTTATGTATTGATTTCAAATGTGAAGGAATTTATAAATGGTAAGAAACTTTCCCCACTTACTCAACAACCTCAAAAGATCCCACAAAACAAGGAGCAAGTTTCCCTTGCCTCCCAAGCCATCGATGAACTAACCGATGTGAATCTTTCAAGAACACTTGATCACCAATTGAAAATACCAGCGGTGTAAGGTGATAATTAGTATCGGATTTATACCATATCTATGCCATCAACATTATTTGATGAATCAACTAGATCTTTTCTATTGTCTCTTGGACCAAGCTTGGTACAACCAAAGAACTTTCACCAATCTCCGACCAACATAACGAATATTTATAAGGATGTCCATACAAGACCTCAAAAAGGGCCGTCAAGTTCATAAACTGGAAACTATTTTTATAAGAAAACTCAACCAGCCCTAGGTGGTCATCCCAAGCCCCAAAAAAGTCAAGTACATAGGCACAAAGCATATCCTTAAGAATCTGTACAGGTCTTTATGTCTGGCCATTCAACTACGGATGGTATGTCATGCTCAAACAGAACTAACATCCTAGTGCCTCCTAAAGGCCTATTCAAAAGCAAGAAATAAACCAAGGATCTCTATAAAAAACTATCACATATGGAACTCCATGCATATGAACAATCTATTTCACATAGAGATTTCCCAACTCCTCAACTTTGGTTGTATCACGAATGTGTATAAAGTAAGATGATTTGGTCAGCCTATTAATCACAAACCATATCATATTCTTCTTTATCTAGGTATGCAGAAACCCAAACATAAAGTCAATTAAGATCTCATCCCACTTCCAAGTCAGCAATGGAAGTGGTTGAATCAAACCCAAAGGTTTATGGTGCTCAGCCTTGACCTGCTGGCATGTATAATAATGAGAGACAAAATCAATAATGCCCCATCTCATACTTGGCCACCAAAATCTATGCTTCATGTCATAGAATATATTCATGGTTCCTAGGTTCACCGACCACTAAGAAATATGGAAATCCCCAATAACATCTTTCTTGGATGTTAACAACACCAAAAATGATGCTAATAGCATAGAATTCCCTTGGTGGATAATGACCAGTTAGGAATGGTCTTCCCACCATAAGTAGAGTCTCTAATTCTACAAAACACATTATTAAGCTATTGTTCCTAAAGAACCATCTTGAGAAGAGTGGAGGTCAACTGAATAGTGGCCGAATCAACCTCTCCGCCTGATTCCCTAACTCCAATATGCAACTATGAAAAAAATACATCAAGTTCCACTCTTTTGATGATTCTTTCATGACTTGGGTTAGAAGTTTCATACTCAAAGCATCTACAACACCATTCCATTTCCCTAGTGTATAGGTGATATCGAAATCAAAATATTGTTGGTACACCACCCAATGCCTCTGGTAGAGATTTAAATCTTTTTTATAGAATATATAACTGAATATTTTATTGTCAGAAAATATGGTAAACCTTTCTCCGAAAAGGTAACACCACCACCTTTTGAGTTCATGAATCACATATTCCAGTTCAAGGTCATGGGTTGAGTAATTCTTCTCATGTGGCCTAAGATTCTGAGATCCATAACAATGATATGATCACCTTGCATAAGAACGCAACCCAAGAATGAACCTGATGCATCACAGAAGACCACATAGCCCTACCTGGCCCCTGGAAGATTCAACACTGGTGTAGTAGTCAAAAGATGTTTCAGGTCAACAAAAGAACTCTAGAATTAATCATCCCTAGATAACTTTACTCCCTTCTGAGTTAGAGAAGTCATCAAAGAAGCCAATTTTGAGAAGTTCTTTACAAACCAATGATAATATCCAAATAAGCCTAAGAATCTCCAAATATTGAAAACATTTCACAGTTGTTCCCATGTCAAGATAGCCTTTACCTTCTCATGGTCAACTGATAAACCATGTTCTAATACCACGTGTCCCAAGAACTTCACTTACTGAATCCATAAATTACATTTCAATAAATTGGCATAAAATCGGTGTTTTTCCAAAAATTCTAGAACTGCTCTCAGATGAAGCGCATGGTCCTCCTCAGAATTACAGTAAAAAAGGATTTCATTCAAAAAGAAAACTATGAAAGTATTAATGTATTCATGGAAAATCATTTTCATTAAATCCATAAATATTGAAGGAGCATTAGTTAGACCAAAAGTCATGAAAAGGTACTCGTAGTATCCAAACCTTCTCTGAATGGAGTTTTTATGAATGTCAAATTCTTTTATTCTCAACTGATGTTAACTAGATCAAAGATCAATCTTCGAGAACCACTTTTCCCCTTCAAATAGTCAAACAGATCACCAATTCATAGAAAAATATAATTTTTTTTACTATAACTCAATTGAGTTTTCAGTAATCAACACAAAGGAGAAGGGAACCATCAACTTTCCTAGAAAATGGAACCGGTGCCACCCAAAGTGACACAATGGGGCATATAAATCCTTTCTCTAGAAGATCATCCAACTGATTCCTCATCTCTTTTATTTCAGTTGGTTCCTTGTGGTAAGAAGGAATAGACACTGGTTGAGTAACATATTCTAAATCGATAGAAAACTCTACCTCCCTTACTAGTGGAAAACCAGAGAATTCCGAAGGAAAAACATCAAGAAACTCGACAATCCCTAGAGAGAGATCACTGCTCAAATATTTTCTCTCCAAATCAAAAGAAAACAAAAATATTACTTTTCCCAACTCTGGATAAGAAGTTCTATCTCTATTAAACCTTGGGTCTGATCCTACTTGAAAGATACATAAAAACCCATTGAGTGCGGTAATGGAGACCCATCAGAGATAAGAATCAATTCGAGATTTATTGGAAATGATCCCATCTATCCCGAATATGATTCCCTGAGGTTTCATGTTGAGAACTAGAAAAATCTAATCAAGTTTTATATCCGACAACGAGAAAACACAAGCAGGACTATGAAAACCCTATTCTCTCTTGATTCCAAGGGGTGTAGAAATATCCATCACATAAGATAAACTCTCTATAGGAAGAATAATCATATTCAAAATATAGATCAAAATAAAATAATGAGATATACCGGTATCAAATAAAGTATTCACTAATGAAAAATCTATAGTGATGATACCTCTCATAGTCGCTAGATGTGTATCCATTTCCTTTAGAGACTCTTCAACTGTGTGAAGAAGTTTCGTTCCGGATGCCTATGGATAGAACCCATTTGTACATGAAGCATCTGATTGCACCATAGTTTTAACAGGCGCTGATGATCCTGTTCCACTACGTGGAGTAGTAAAAGACATGGAAGAACTTTTGCATGTGACCTGAGCATCCAAAGGAGCCACATATCTTGGGTGCCTCAATGAAAACCCATTTAGAATGCCCAGGCTTGACACACTGGTTTCAAATCAAAGGGACTCTTCTAAGAATTGTAGGAGGTCTATAAAAACCCTACTTTTGAGATCAACTTTGAGAATTACTACAATAAATTCACCGAATAACGCCGGTTTTAAAAAACCGCCACTAAATTTGGTGGCAGAATTCAATACGTGGCAGTTTCTTCAATTTAACAACGGTTTCTGGAAACTATCATAGTAAACACATTCACTAGTGGTTGGTGTGGTTTTTGTGGCGGTTTATCCCGAAAAAAGTAGTGTTTTAACTACTGCTAAAAAAATCATTTTTTCCAGGGTAAATGTCACGAAAACCACACCAACCACCACTTAAAAATATCCATTTTTTGCATGAAAACCGATTCTAAAGCACAAAATCTGCTGCTAAATTGTATGGTGTATGTATTTAGCGGCGGTTTAAACCACTGCTAAATATGAACAATTTATTTAGTGGCAGTTTAAACCGCCACTAAAGGTAGATTTACAATTAAAAAAACTTCTAATTCTGCCACCCCAGTACTAGTACCCTGAAAAAAAAAACATGTGAAAAATTCATATAACACCTGGGATGAGGGGGGGGGGGGGGTACATATCGAAATCAAAAGACACATACAATGCACACACACACACACACACATATATATATCCACATACATACCCATATTTTGAGTTCATAACAGGAGTGAAAATTAAATCCACCATTTTACAACCACCACTAAATTCATAAAACCATAAAAGTAATCCAATAGCCACAATTTACATCCACCTTTCTTTTCAAGTTGACATCGCTTCACAATATCTAATCATCATACACAATCATAAGAGAAACTGACTCTGCGACCAGCTGGCCTAGAATTTGGCTAAGTAATCCTGTGGCATCATCTATAGAGACCCAATTGGAATTAAATGGGGGCAACTATCTTCTCTCCGATCAGATTCCATACATATGAACTTTTCATATTTTTCTCCATACTTGCATTGTTTCCATCTTTTATGAACAAATAGTTAGTATAGAAAAAGTACAATAATTTTATTCATATTAAAATTTTTATCTATAATAGTCACCCTCCAGTATCCCTAAGAAGAACTAGAAGTGGCACCCCAATTCCTCCTTGGCATTCTTGTCATTTAATCAAATAAAATTAAGTTCAGAATATATATTTCAAAAAAATTATGCAGAAAAAAAAATTAAAAATGATAACAATGCATAGTACTAACAAACAAAATATACATAACAATGATAATGAATAACTACACAAATGAAATAAGTGGTTTCTAAATTAATGCATAACTGTACATACAATCATTTTCCCCTTCAATCGGGCCAGTTTCCTACTCCATTACTTTATCCACGTCATCCACTTCATCCACCCTTGTTAGACTAAAATATTCCATATCACAATGGAAAAATAAGTCTGCTTCTTACTATTTATGAGATTCAATGTTAGAGGTCAAATCTTCCACTTCATCACCCATATCATTCAAATCTCTTTGTTTTATGTGAGGAAATACACTCCACCCTTCATCCACAACATCATTCACATAATATAACATTTTTGATAGCGATGATAAGATATATGGATCATGCAGTTCACGATCACCAACATCCATCAAGTGAGAGAAGTTCACAGAAGTAAATTGCAAGGAATCTCTTTTAACAACTCCGATAATATCAACCTATTTTCATTTGAATAAAACAACTGAAAAATGTTTGTGGTAGTTTAATTCAACAATATTAGTCAACTTTACATAGCATCCCACTTTAGAAAATGTAAATATACCACTATTCTATATTTTCAAACCCTCTTCTCGATCGACTGTATGAAATCTAAATACATTCATGTTGTAAGCGTCGAAATTTCTAACTTGTTTTAGAGGACCTCGAGCAAGAAACTTCAAATCTTATGAAAACTCTACTCGAGTATTAGTATTCATGATCTAAAAAATAAATATACATTATTAGATTTACAAAATATATGTGTCAACCTAATATCCATATTTATTGCAATATTTATAAACTTACACATTGTGAAAACCATTCTACAAGCTCGTTATTAAAAACTTTGGTTATATATTTATCATTTCGTGTTTGGCCTCTCATTCGCCTCTTTGTTTTTATCCTCAACTCTTCAATAAATGGATCTACAATTTCACTATTCAGCCGCACATATACATGTGCCTGTAATAATTCAATTTCTGTCAGTGTAATATTTGAGGTCCTCCCAACTAATCGGCCAATAGTAGGAAATATTTTTGATTTCCCATGTATTTGAGACTGAGTTGATGTGTCGTCAACACGTCCAAATTGATTAAATCTTATCTCAATACCATCCAAGTATCTAGAAAAAAAGGTAAGACACTCCTCTACCAAATAGCCGTCAGAAATAGAGCCTTCAGGTCAAGCTTTATTTCTCACGTATGATTTCAAATTCCCAAGATATCTGTGAAATAAAATAAAAAAACATAATTATGTATTTAATTAAGTGAAAAGAACTATTTACTTAACTGAAAAACATATAAATAAAGTACCTCTCAATTGGATACATCTATTGATAATGTACGGAGCCTCCTAATTTAGCTTCCTCGATCAAATGCACAGTTAAATGCATCATGACAGTAAAAAATGACGGAGGAAAGATCATCTCCATTGCAAAAAGTGTCAATAAAAATCTCTCCTGAAAGTTGTCAAGATCAAATGGATGTAGATATTTCTCACATAGTTCTCTGAAAATGTGAAGAATTAGAGTACAAGAGTAGTAACCTTTTTAGTTAATATTGTACGCAATGCTAATGGTAGTAATTGCTACAACAAAATATATGAATCGTGAGTTTTCAATCCATGTAACCTATGATGATTTAAGTAAATACAACTTGAGATGTTACTTTAATACCCATCAAATACTTTCACATGCTTTAAAATTCAAAGGAATGTATATTTATCTGTATTTTTCATTGAAAAAATTACCGAAGCATACTTTTCATTCTCATTTAGCTAGAGATCACATTTTATGTTCAATTCTTGTAAGTCTTTCCGAGCATTGAGATGATCCTTCGATTTTCCATGCTCATTAAGAAATGTGAAGATAAAATTGTCACAAACATTCTTCTCAATATGCATCACATCAAGATTATACTGCAAAAAATTAAATTTCCAATACATAATCTTGAAGAATATATTTTTTTCTTCCATTGTTGCGTGCCGATTTCACTTGACAATACACTTTGAACTCTTTTCCCACTATCATTCAAATGATGCACCTTCCCAAATTCTTTTTCAACATTTCCAAGTTGTTCCAATATTTCAAAACTAGTTAACAACTTTGGAGGTGGTCTACGATTAATAAAACCATTGAATTTTGACCTTTTCAGCCAAAATCTATGAGATGCATCGAGATATCTTCGATGGCACATGAAGCACCATTTTCTACTATGAGGTAGCTGTTTGGGATCAAAATCAATGTTACAAATATGACAATTCAAACCCATGTAAGTGTTCCAACCAGATAAATTCCCAAGTTCAGGAAAGTCACTAATGGTCCACATTAGAGCATCATGCATTTTTAACATTGTTTTAAAAGAAGCATCATATGTCTCAACAACATTTCTCCATAACTCCTGCAATTCTTCAATTAATGGATGTAAGTATACATTAATATAATTTATTGGAATTTTTTTTCCAGGAATACTCATTGAAATGATAAAAGACATTTGTTTCATACAAATCCATGGAGGCAGATTGTAAGGGATCAAAAAAACTGGCCAAATGCTATAATTGGCACTCAAATTCCCAAATGGATTGAATCCATCAGCATCCAATCCCAATTGAACATTCCTAGGATCAAATGAGAAATCTAGATGTAATGAATCAAATGTCTTCTACGATTGTGAATCTCATGGATGTCACATTAACCCATCATTTTTATTATCTACAGAATGCAACTTCATGTGCTCAGCGGTTTTCGATGACATGAATAATCTTTGCAATCAAGGATTTAAAGGAAAATAACACAAAACCTTTGCAGGTGTGTTCCTTTTCTTCTTCTCATGGTAGTATGTTGATTCAGACTTATAACATCACCCATTGACTACCATCTAGAAGAATAACATTTTTTTCAATCCTGTCTGCTTGAATCCTCTCACCAATAAAGAATACAATCATTAGGACATGTATGTATTTTTGTATAATTCAAAACAAGCCTGTTAATAAATTTTTTCATATCATAAAAAGACTCAGGGATGTTTGCTTCAGGAAATTCATCATGTAACAATTCCAATATCATGAAAATTGCCTTATTTGTAATTCCACATAGGCATTTGATATGGTACAACTTTAACAAAAAATAAAGTTTTGAATATTTCAAACATCCACTATATAACTCTTGATTTACATCCTCAACTAAACCATGAAACATATTTTTCTCAATGAAGTTTTCTCTTACATTAGTCTCCACATAATCAATTGGAGGATCCAATGATATGTTACGATCTTGATCTAGTTGTCCTACAGTCTCAAAAACATCACTTGTCACATTGCTATTTGTAGCACCCTCAACCAGTTGTTCTGATATGTTTTGATGTTGATTTTGGTGTATTTCAATTCTGAATGAATCATTTATAAGGTTTTTCATTTCATTTTACATTGTCGATGAAGTTGGGAGCTCATTCTGTGGATTGACATCAGTGCTCAACCTTTCTGTAATGTTTGATTCTCCATGCCAAATCCAACACAAATATTGAGCAGGTAATTGATTCAATATCAAGTGTTCATAAACTTCATCTCTCTTCAACCATCTTCTAAATTTACATTTAGGACATTGACATCTTATTCTACCTTCAACGGATTGATTGGAAATTTAAACAATCTAAAAACTCCTCCAAACCCTTAGCATACTAAGGTGTGTTCCTTAGTAATGTGATCCAACTTTTATCCATGTATATCACAATGTGCCTACACAATATTAAAAAAAATTAAAACACATAACTATTACTAAATAGGGAAATATATTCATATATACTATTTGAAAAAATAATATTTTAAATAAGGTTTTCATATATAAATACATATGGTAAATAATGGAGAATTTTAAATTAGGTTTTCTATTGTCTTCTTACTACAACCAGTTGTATAGACTTCTCTTGAGGATGCCATTAAAATATTTTTTGTATTTATAAAATATCCAGAAATGAAATAAAATATTTTCTAGGTCTAAAATTAATCATCAAATAATTTTTTGTTCAACATGTTGATATATAGATGAAAAAGACACGACACACATGATAAATGATGGAATGGTTGATAGGTGGTGTATCATATAAAAATGGTCAAATCTAAAAGGACTATGCCCATGGTTTGAGGAACTTTTAAGGCCTAACAGTCAGTTATTCAACAACATATAATGGTTAAATCCATGTCAAGGAGGTTGAATCAATTATGAGTAGTTTTCATGATGTTTTATCTTGGATGACTAAAGGGATATCTAAATCATACTACAAAAATGGTCATTATGAAACTATGTGTATGTTTAATAAGATTAAATATTGGGGTTATAGTAAATCACACCACAACCTTGGTGTTTTTATATAAATGATACTTGATGAGAATGTGTCACATTAAAACCAAATGGTTTCATCCTTCAGGGTTATTTGGTTGAGTTTTATCAAGTTTTCCTTGGGTGGTTGGTTGTGCCTTGATTCCCTTGTCATGCTGCAATGTGTGGTTACAATGTTATGGGTGTTTTTATAGGGTTTATTTTTATACCATGACCCATTGGGTCATTCTACAACAAAACCATATAAGTGGGGAATTAATCCATTCCCCCATGGGCTATGTTGAAATGGTCATTTAGTCCAATTTTTTTTGGAAGGGTCAGACCTGTTACTTGAGGGTTAGTTATTCCTTCTTCAGTTAGGTAGGTTCTTTAAAGTGGTAATTTTTTATCCCAATCCCCCATTTTCCCCCTATTTTGACCCCCCTTCCCGTTTATTATAGGTTGATTAGAAGCTTTTTCACCATACCAAAGCTCTATGAAATCTTATCCACCTGTCTTCTCTATTTTTCTTTGTGGTTCTTCCTCTGATTTTAGATGGTTTCATCTATGAATTTAATAAAAATTAAACCAAATCATGGTGGTTTTATCTTTGATTCATGGGGATTTATTGTATTGTGGCTATAGGATTCCAAATGAGGAAAAATGATGCTTATTTCTTATCATTTGAACTTTTTCCCTGAAGTTGTTTTTGGAAATCTACCAGATTAGACTGGAATTGATGGTCAATTCATGGGGATTTTGGTCAAAGGGGTTCTAGAGGAATGATATGAGCCTTTCACACATCATTGGTCTATATTTTTATGTCACGATGATTCTTGGTGATTTATCAATGGTTATTTTTTATTGGATTAAGTTGGATAATTATTTATAAATTTTTATAATTAACTATTAGAGCCCTGAGGTATGAGAAAGGGTCTCAAGAGCATAATGATTCTTACTCTGATATTAGATAGAGATAGTAAATGGGCTATGTAATGGGGTAAATCTAACATCATCTTAGGTATCCCCTTTAACACATAGAAATATTCATGCATGAATGTGCATGTGTGTGAATGATAGGGGGCTGGGTTCAGGAATGTGGGTATGGATTAGTTGGGCTCAAAGTACCTCAAGTGTCCTGGGTTGATCCATATAAAATAAATTTGGGTATTTCATGATTGGTCCATGAATTTTAAAAATTACCAATGGCTATAAAAGTAGGGATAATGGAGTCATAAACAAATTAATGTACCTATGTGTTGTCTTTATTTGTGTGATGAGTTGTGTTTGGCATAGGGAGAGCCTTAGTGAGCTAGTTTAGGGACATCCAAGTGGTTAACCATTTAGGAATGGACTAGATAGAATTGGATATTGGTATTTGTCTAGGAAAATCTATAAGAAACGACCTATAACATAAAAATACCTTAATTGAGAGGGGTAGGATGTTGTTAAAGAGTCTAGTATCTTGTGTTAAGATGTTGGTCTTTGGACGATCATGGGATTAAATGGTAGAGGCGATTAACCACTCAGTAGAATGATCCTAGAGTAAATTGGTTATAATAAAGTTGATGCTTAGGATTCCTTATCCTCATGGTTCCTGAGGGAATCAGATAGAATCTATGTAACTATTTAGACACCTTAGTTTGTGGTTGGATCCCAGTGTTGTTCTAGTGATGGGAGTTGGTGATGGAATATACTCCACAATTACCTTTGAGGGGGTGTATGGAATCCAAGAGGCTTAATGTTTAGTGTGGATAGATATAACCTATTATTCATGATTTTATGTTGGGTAAGGACTGAGTCCTTGGAATTTTATTGAGAGCTTGTGTGCCTATATTTTATGATCATGATGGTTGTGTGGTTGATATTGGTCATGGTGGAAGAAAAAAATACACATTTAGAATATATGTCCATATTCACATATGGATATTCCCACATCTAATGGAATACCCATAAGGTATCTCAAAAATATAGAAGACTTCAATTTAGAAATCATAAGGAACATTGTAACCATCTATAGGAATTTACAAATAGTCCTAAAAAAAACCAAATCACTCACCCAACTCAATTTCACATGCGAACCAACTACGAAAATCCAACCAAGGTTAAAATAATCTGAAAAACACTCAATTACACTTTAGAAGCTAAATTGACATTTTATCAAACTCTTTAGATGCACACATATATAGGCTTACAAAATTAAATCCTTTGCAAACTCTTTTTTCATTAAAAATCTAACATGAAAACACCACTATAATCCATAAAAACACATCATAATCATGAGAAACTCATTTAGAATTTAATTAAGAATGATCAAGAATTGAAATATTATTCTGGAAAGGTACTGGATAGATACACCTATCTCAACAATGTGAGAATGCAATAAAACTCCCATATAAGGAAGAACAAGGCTTGATGAACAATCTCCACACCATATAATCTAAGAAAATTAAACCAAACATCAAAAATATCCCCCCCAAGAGAGATCCAAGATAATAAATAAGAAGGAACCAAGGGAGGGAAAAGAGGATAATATGAAAAACAGTAATGGGATGTTACATTCATGGTGGGGGTGATGCATTATTCAGTTTAGACTCATGGTGTGATGATCACTGTCGGGGGGGGGGGGGGTGATGTTTGACAAGTGATTTAGCATGATGCTAAATGTTTTCTATAGTATATTCTACCATGTTTGGTCTCTGGGATATTGTGCCCTTTTTTTAGGTCATTTGTTCAGTTTTATTTCCACAAGGACTTCGGGTCGACTTTGATTTGGGGCTTCGTGCCACTGGGCCTTCAGGTCATGTAGGGTTATCTCTCACCCACTTGAAAAGTGGGCTTTATTTATTTAATTAAATGGGATTTTCCCCTACATGTTAAATATATATATATATATATACTATTATATTTAACAAAAAATGAATGGTGATGACAAGACAGGTGAAGTGAAGCATCTTGGCAGGCAGATTGGCATGGAGACATTCAAGTATTGTCAGGCAGGCAGCTCGAAAGAGAGATGGGTGGACTGCCACCAATCATCTAGCCCTATACCCAAATGTGAGTTAAAGAGGGGTCCTCTTCCATGTCTTCACACTTGGGCAGTGCAATTATACAACTGATGGTAAGGTGGTGGGACATCGCAAAGAGTAGTTTGGGATCATGATGTGAAGTTTGGATGTTCAGCTTGTATCTTCGGGTCACAGGGCCTTCGGTACATCAAATTGTAATGGGCCTTCTAGCCACTGGGACTTTGGTTCATTTAAGGGTTACCTCTAAGCCCAATTGAAAATATGGATTTCATTATTTATTAAAAAATGGGCATTTCCCTCTCCTTATATATATATATATTTATATGTATTTAGGTGTATTTATGGATATTTATGTATATCTATCAATATTTATGTATATATTTATATATATTTATATATATTATGTGGGTATATATATATATATTTTTGTGTGTGTGTGTGTATTTGTGCATCTTTATATGTGCTTATATATATATAATTATCTTTAATTATATACATATATGTATTTATATATATTTATGTATATTTATATCAAATTATATCTATTTATATATATTTATGAATATTTATATGTATTTATATATATATATTGATATTTAAAAATATTCATATGTATTTATATTTATATATATTATGTGGATATATATATAATTATATGAATATATATATATATATATTTCTTTATATATGGATAAATTTTAACATATGTGTGTTTGTGTATTTATATATATTTATGTTAATCTGTTTATATTTATACATATTATATATAATTATATGTATTTTTGTATATTTATATATATTTTTATTTGTTTGTATTTATATATATTTATATATATCATGTGGGTATATATATACTATTATATTTAACAATACACACACACACACACACACACATTTATATGTATTTATATATAATTATGTAAATTTAGTTATGTTAATATATATTTATCGATATTTATATCTATTTATGAATATTTATATACATTAATATATATTATGTTGATATATATACACACATATATTTATATATAATTATATTTTTATATGTATATATTTATAAATTATGAATTATTATATGTAAACATATGTATGCATTTACATGTATAATTATAATTATATTAAATTTTTTTTAGTCACCACTTGAAGGGTTTGGTGGAGTTGTAAAGTCTTTGCATAATAACCAAGAGGTGAGGGGTTCAAATTTCACCCTGCACATATATAATCTTGATTTTACATGGAAGGTCTGGTGGGTAAAGGTGTGGTGAGACTAGGTTGGGGTGTTACTGAGATAATAAATAATAAATAATAAATAAATAATAATTAATAACAAATAAATAATTATAATAATAATCTTAAATTAAAAAAATTATAAAACTATCGGAAAACAAAACACTGCTAAATAAAAAACCACCTTGAAAAAACCATTATGAATTGATTCCCAAAACATAAATATGCAATGCTTTTAGAAAGCATCTCACATAATTTAGGGGCGATTTAAACCACCACTAAATGTAAAAAATTGTTGCGGAACCCCCTTTTTATTGTAGCGAGTTAGATGGAAAAGTGGAATAGAGGGGGGGGGGGTGAATAGTCCTCTTAAAACATTCAAAGAATTATTTAATCTGAGTTTAAAGATTAGTGCAATGAAAGTGCCATAGTATTCAGAATATAGTGTAGTGGAAATAAAAACATTATCACATTTTTTATATTAGTTCAATTCACCAAGATCCTATGTCTACTATTCAATCATCTCCACTTGGTGAGAAGATAAACACCCACAATGAAAACCTCACTTTTAAAGGAGTGATACCCTATTCACAAGAGTCACAAACTATTACTAACCTGATTTTTTAGGAGTCAAAACCCAAGGCCCTTCCTTTTGATTATATAGAATAACTGAACTAGTCTTTGTTTTGATTAGGTAAATCAAAAATCAATAATTAATGAAAAATAGATATTAAAATGATACAATGATGAAAAACCACTACTAGAAATTTAGGCTATAGCCACGATTTGAGGAACCGTG
Source organism: Viscum album (assembly GCA_963277665.1). Taxonomy (NCBI): domain Eukaryota; kingdom Viridiplantae; phylum Streptophyta; class Magnoliopsida; order Santalales; family Viscaceae; genus Viscum; species Viscum album. The sequence continues at coordinate 50,536,599 of OY728148.1, forward strand.
GCTATAGGCCCAGAGCTATAGCCATGGTTTGGAACTGTGGCTATAGGTATACAGCCATGGTTCAAACCATGGTAATATCACTATAGCCATAGTTTAGAACCATGTCAATACCAGAGGAAAGACACACTTTATTGCCATAGTTTATAACTGTGGAATTATACCTATAGCCCCAGTTAGAAACCCAGGCTATAGGGTCTGAAAATCCATAAAAAAATAGCCCCCACCCCCAGTATAGCCCCCCACTTGCTGTAGCCCCCCACATGCAGTAGCCACCCCCCTGCAGCCCCCTCCCCCCTACAAAGCCCCTAGACAACCCCCCTTCCTGGATAGCCCCCCCTCCCGGACAACCCCCTCCCCCCCACAAAATATCCCCCACCCTCTCCCCTGCACAACCCCCTGTAGTAGCCCACCCTCTACAAAGCCTCCCCTGGACAACCCCCTCCCCCTACAAAGCCCCCCTAAACAACCCCCCCTACAGCACCTCCCCCCTGAAAATCCCCCTCTTGGACAACCCCCTACATACCCCTCCCTCCTAGACACCCCTCCCCCCTCCTAGACACCCCCTCCCCGGAACATCCCCATCCCCCTGTAGCCCCCCCTACAAAGCCCCCCTCCTAGACAACCCCCTATAGACCCCTCTCTTTTGGACACCCCCTCCCTCCCGGACACCACCACCCTACATAAAACCCCTCCCCTGGAAACCCCCTACAAAGATCCCCTGGGCATCCCCCTTGCAACCCCCTTCCCCCTGCAAAGCTCCCCTCCCATTGCAAATCCCCCCTGGACAACCCCACCTGTATCCCCCCTTCCCCCCTACAAATCCCCTCACCTGGACAACCCCCCCTCCTGCAGACCCCTCCCTCCTAGATAGACCCCACACTACATAAACCCCCTACCCCTACCATGGAAAACCCCCTCCCCTCTTGGACACCCCCTCCCCTAGACAGCCCCCTCTCCCCCTGAACATCCCCCCTGGATAGCCCCCCCTGCATCCCCCTTCCCCCCTACAAAGCCCCCCTCCTGAACAACCCCCTGAAGACCCCTCCCTCTGGGACACCCCCTCCCTCCTAGACACTGGACACCCCCACCATACATAAACCCCCCTCCCCCTGAAAATCTTCCATGGACAGCACCCCCCCCCCCCGCAAAGCCCCCTTGGACACCCCCCTGCAGCCCCTTCCCCCTACAAAGCCCCCTCATAGACAACCCCCCCTCCTGCATACCCCTCCCTCCTGGACAACCCCAACCCTACATACCCCCACCCTAGACAACCCTCCCCCTGCAAATCCCCCTGGACACCCCCTCACGTAGAATCCCCCTCCTGGACACCCCCTCCTACAGACTCCTCCCTCTTAAACACCCCCTTCCCCCTCCCGCTGACTCCTCCCTTCTGGAACCCCCCTTCCTCCTCCTAGACAACCCCCTCCTGTAGATTCCTCCTTCCTGGAAACCCCCTCTCCCCTACAGACCCCTCCCCTCCTGGACACCCCCACCCTACATACCCCCCCTCCTGGACACCCCCACCCTACATAACCCCCCCTCCCCTGGATACCCCCACCCTCCCTCCTAGACACCACACCCCCTGGACACCCCCACCCTCCCTTCTAGACACCCCATACTCCCCACCTAAACCCCCCTACACACACCACTTCCCTCCCCCTCACCCTACCCCTCCCTCCTGGACCCCCCGCAACAACCTATGCATTCTAGAAAAAAATAGGTTGCCTTCATATTCAAATCCTCTCAAAAAAAAAAACAAAGTTCCTACAGAAATAAGAGGAAGTCTCAGGGTGGAACACCCAACTCACCCCCTTCCCCCAGCACACCCCCCCTGCCCCCCCACCTACACACCCCCTTCCCCTGCCCCCATCACACCCCCACTGCCCCCCCCCCCACCTACACACCCCCTTCCCCTGCCCCCGGCACACCCCCTTCCCCCTTCCCCCCCACCTGAACACCCCTCCCCCTGCCCCGAGCACACACCCCTACCCCCCAGCACACCCCTACCCCTACCCCTACCCCCTACCCCCCACCTGCACACCCACCCTCCACCTTCCCACCCCATGCATCCCCTGATGGAGTTCAACATGAATAAAAAATTATTGAGACAACTGTTCTTATTCCTAAAAAAAGGCCAACTATGACTATGCCTAGTGTTTAAACTACAGAAGGAAGAGCTAAAACAGAGGTGGAGCATCAGTCCATGGATCCAATTATCATTGGATCACTTTCTAAAGGAGATCAAACTAATTATGTGGTTATGGAAACTGTTGAACATTCTCATACACAACCTATACCATCACCACCTCCTATTGTGCATGAGGAATCACCATCTAATAGTAAGATATCATAAATTTATAAATGTAATCTTTTTTCCTTTGATATTCTAAATGAGTTTGATAATATTTGAGTAGATTATAATTAGCTGAAACATGAGTTAAAATATACCAATGATGAGATTATAGAACTTAATAAGTCCTCTATTCCCAAGGCTGATTTTGACAAGTTGGTTGGGTTAATGACTACCCAAAAAAAGTTTATTAGGAATCTCCAATCATTCCCTCCTATTAAAAAAGTTATTTTTAAAGTAAGTTTCAAAGAGATTAAGGATGTGAATGGTCTAGTTAGATATTTGAAGGATGTTTATACTACCAAGTCTGAGTTCAATGATCTTGGTGTTATGGTTGTATCTCAAAGGTACATGTTCCAAAATCATTAAATGGTGCAATTAAACATGTATCAAGATGTTCTTGATGAGATTAAGTCTTTTAGGACTGAAATTAATGGAATCCTACACACTTTATAAAGTGTTGTATTAAGCTAGTTTGAGTTCATCAAAAGGATTCAACCCTAGATAACTTCCACCTCAGAACCTTCCATTGTTCCAGTTTTTTAGAGTGGGGTTGATCAATTTCTCTCAAAATTAAATTATGTATCCTTACAGATTTAGTCCTTATAGTGTGATATTTTCACACCATTCCTTATGAAATATTTCAAGTGGAATATTATGGGTGAGTTACATGATACCAGAGAAGATTTCAGGAATCTTGGTATTTGAACTAATAGATCCGTAAAATTAAGTAGTGGTCTTTTATGATGAATTTGATGGGAAGTTTAATGAGATCATGAATGTCTCTAAGGATGATCAATGCATGGTTTTTAGATATCTTGTTCTAGTATCTAGAAACTACTATCATTTGTTAACCTTTTTGAATAAGGCCTATAAATAAGTTCAAGGTCTATATTCATATTCATTCTTGAAAAAGCTAGTGGTTATTAGAAAACCATTTTTCAAAACAATAAAGAAATTATGGAAACAAGTTCTTAAAACAATCAAGAAATTATATAATTAAAATTAAAGGTTTAGGCTGAGGGAACCTACCTCAACCTCAAGGCACGTTTCTTTTGATGACGACAACTCGAATATTCCTTTTTTCTGCTTGCACGCATATGCAACTTAACATATATATAAGGACACCTAGCCCCTATTTACATATTTTCATGGCCAAATATTCACAATGGGGTCCTTAAATATATGTTAATACTTGCATATAACCCTTTTCACTTACACATGTATGCATTTTTCATATCTATATATAAGCACACATATCCCCAATATATATATTCATACTGCCATGAGTGAATATATATAAAGGGGGAACTTATATATGTATATTCATACCTATGCATACAAATGTAAGTCTTCGTCAACGGCGACTCGAATCCACCTCAATGAAATCCAAAACGCACTACAAAAATATAAGGAACCCAAAAATCACAAATGCCCTAAATAAAACTAGGCCAAAGAATAAAAACAGAATAAACCTTACCCAAATCTGATGTTGAAATCACTATCATTGATGATGGTTTATAGAACCGACCTCATCATAATAAACCACCTATAAGAAAATAGTGGGAAAAAATGAGATATAACGACTTCTTATATATATGTGATCAGTGTGTCAACTATACATGATAAATGATACATGAATCCATAACCAACAATGAACAAATATTATTGAGATTGATATGTACATACCAATAAAAAATAACATGATCATTAATAAACCTCTTTAGTTTTCAAACATCACCTTTAATTTCCTATTCAAAAATCAAAAATCACCAAAATATGGGAATAATGTAAACTTCCATCAACACTTAAATGTGATAAATAGGGATTATACAATGTTCTTAACCTAGAAAATTCATTCCTTGAATGTATAAAATTTATTTCCTTCTTGATTTTCTAGATTGACACCTAATTTTTTAGCATGTTCTTCTTCTAGAATTCACATTTATTCTTAGTTTATATATATTTATCAATTTTATAAAGTATAGAATTTTCCTTCTTTTATTCTTACTCAATATGCTAAGATTTTTCAAACTAGTTTGCTAATATGATTAGACAATATTTTGGCGCATGATCTTCCTTCTTCTTGATTGTGTATTCCTTCTTTGTAGAAACTATTTCCACTACTCTAATATTACATCTATTTTGGGTTGTATTATATTTCATTAAATGCATCACATAGAAATGGTTGTATTTGTTTCATATTCAGTAGGTTATTCTCATCTCTAGGAAAATCATCCTCTAATGATCTATTATTACCCTGGAACATATTTATAGACTTTGAAGTTTTGGGGATTCCAATTAAGGTTAATAACACCTCTTCCCATTCCCAATCCAATAGGTAAGGGGAAAGATGTTACACCGGTGGGAGGAAACATTATTACACATATGGTAGATAACCTCATCATCTTTGAGGCCTCAATCCCACTATCATCCTTATTAAAATTATATTTGATTGACTTTCATATTCTACTTATATTGGGCCTATTTAAATTGATCGAGAAATAGTATGATTGGGCACTTGATTACACTGTTATTGAGAGTGAAGATCTATCTCCAGGAACTTCAGGATATAGGATCACCCAGAAAGAGACTAAAAAGGGGGTATCTATTTCCCAAGCCTAACCATATTTACCCACCCTCACTTTGGAGGTGTGGTTTCACTACTTGGATGCCTCTATCCAGTTCCATACCCATCAACTTCATATTCTATTATAGGGCAGTGGTTTATTGTTCATTAATCCACTAGTCCACCCATTTTATCTCCCTAAGACCTCATTGGCCTTGTAGCCTTCCTATTCCATTGAATTATCAACCCCTATCCCTATTCTGACTGAAATCAGTGGCCTGACAAGTCGACACTATATTCAAATTCTTGTTGATATCAGCAGCCCAACTACCCAACATGAGTATTTGATGGCTTACCACAGCAAGGGGAAGGGACATGCCACCCAAAAAGGTGAAGAGAACTCCTTTTTTAACCATAATACCCAAACCAGAACATATTTTTAGATTATAAAGATACTTAGTGAGTAGCCCTAAAAATAAACTCCGACACACACCATGACTACAGTGTAGACTTCCCTAATAGTATATGAGCAGGCTGCACCCAATACCCCAGAATATACTCCTCTTATTTTAGACCAACCCATTCTAGATGGGTAACCAGTTGCCACCTTGGTTTCACATTATCCATAATAGGTAACTATTAAATCTATTGATAATACCAACCATCTTAAGTAGCTCTCTCCCGATGAGGACACTCATATGGAAGACACCAGGCAGGAGCCTGTGGATGTGAACCTAGAGTCTTAGGATCTTCCTACTCCCCAATTTTTATCTATTTTGAACTTAACTTGTGTTGGATATGCATTTTTTACACTTTTGTTTATTGTTTTTCTATTTTATATGAATTTAATGAACACATAGGCTAATGTTTTAACCACCTCTTCTCTGTATGCATCATTATTTATCTTTGTTGACCTCAACACTTTAAAGTAAAGGAATTTTATGATTGTGGACTCGCATCCCCTTGCTCATAACTGAAAAGAGGTTTCCAACCACACCATATTTATTTTCTATTCAACACAAGCCCTACATATCCCAGGAATCCATACATGCTAATATGAATATTATGGAGTGAGCATCTCAGAACAACTAAACCAAATTAAGTGAAACCTAATGAACACCCAAAGGGTCATACCAATTGGAGGCTAACTCAAGGATACAATGATATAAAATCAGGCACTAATCCCCAAAATTGACCAACACCTGCAAACATAAGAAGATTGGTCCTCACTAGAAAGGTTCAAAAACTTTACCTTCAATCATTTAAAAATGGTCAACATTTTACTCTCCGCTATGAAAATTAGCAAGATCCATGAATAAGGAAATAACTACCCTTGAAGATAAACACTCCCCTTTAACCTGATACCTTTCGGGGGGCATGCTTTAATCAAATAAAAACATATACCTCACTTTTCCGGGTTTCTAAAATAACATCAAATGGTCCCAACCTACAGGATGGGACAAAACCCATAAAGAAAAATAAAACAAGCATACCCATATTCCAAAAATCAGATTAATTTAAAAAAAAACAACATTCCCAAATAAAAAAAAATCCATTTTTTGATAACTCTAATGTTTTTAAAAGCACAAAACCATTTGGAATTTTTTTTTCTTTTAAAAGTCAACTTTTAGTAGGGAGTTCCAAAACATTTTATCACGATTTTAAAAACCACTAATTCACTTACAAAATATGGAATCAACTCTAATGCTCAAATACCATTCTCCAAACTATTTTCTAAAAAATTTACCCACAATTAATTTTTGTTTTAAATATTAACCGCATCATCATCATCCAATAAAAACAAAAAATAATTTTTGGAACACAACCCAAGGGATCTAAAATTATCATACAATTTTATAGCCAATGATTGTTATAACTAAAACATTTTCCAGATTCCATAACCAAATCAACCAATATAAAAAAAGAAATAAAATCTGGGAAAAGAAATTCCATTTTATAAACAACAAAAATGGAGTAACCCACAAACCAAAAATCTTTCACGAAATTCAAAACCATTTTATAGACAAGCTTAAATTCTTAATTTCAAACCAAAATAACTTTCAACAAAAAACTCACATTTTACTAAAAATGGTTTGAACAATCACACGAAAATGGGGGAACAAAAAAAATTCATGTAAAAACCAATTTACATCATCAACATATAATAATACCCACCTTGACTGAACTACTAGTGCATTAAATTTCTAAAGGTTAGTCTAAACATCTAGTGAAATGGGATACATAATCATGCTTTACTGAGCCATGTAGTTAGATAGTTTATGGTCCATTTATCTAACATTCCCTATAACATCATTAAGGTTGAGTGTTTGTTCACTGCCCTATTTATCTGACCACCTTAACTAACATAATGACATCTAACAATTTTTTTCCCATCAAAAAATTTAATTTGAGCCCTAAGGTAACTCACACAATACAAATGAGTATTTTCACATCATCACAAAAAATCAAGTGAAATTCCAAATTAATACCTCAAACCCCACTAACCTTGGAAACTCATGTGTCATTATGAAGGGTGGTGACTAAGAACCCACTAATGAATAACCACCGAAGTCCTGATGAAAATCCCATCTAAATGATACCCAATTTCCCCAAATAACAAGAGTTGGATTGGAGAACCAAGGTCCCTAGACTGAATCCTAGGATCTAATACTATTTACAATGAACTATCATGGAGATACCATCTTAATAGACACATAACCTAACCCACCACTAGCCTAAAGGGGGTTCCTGATACCCCCAAGCTTGAAAATAGTACATGGGTATTGAGAAAACCCTTTTGGGAATGATATCTCCCATGAATATTAATGTAAAAATAAACAATGGAAAAAAGAATAAAAAATCCTTAAAAACATAGTATAAGAAAATATCCATAAAAGGATATAGATTCAACTGAAATAAAACAATGTGGAAGAAGATACATAAATATAATAGGATAAAAAAAGTTTGATACAACAATCCAAAATGAAAATAGACAGATAAACGGAACCAAAAGAGCTCCGATAACCAAACCTGTGAAATCTGACCACTCATCACTTCCCACTCGTCTATTCATAAATAAACCCAAACCAATGAACTGAAATAGACCACCAATTTTATCCAAAATTTCTATAAATGATAAAAAATCCATAAGGAAACATACCTCAAGTGAAATGATGAACGCTATAAGATGGGATATCAATCGTGAAGAGGGGAAGTTTGATCGTGCGGAGGATGGCGAGCTCGATCACAAATAGGGGAATCCTTGGCCGACGCACCGAAAGTAGGAGGAATGCCCGAAGAAGGGTATGGAGGAGGTAAGGAATGTGTGAGGGATGGAGGAACTGAGAATAGAGTAGCTGATGAGGGATGCAGGAACTTCAAAGGAGAAGCCGACGAAGATCTGACGAGGGATAATCGATTGGGTGAATATCTGCTGAGGATAAGGGTTTTGGGAGAAGAAATATTGAGTGCGAGGGTGGGAGAAGAAACCCAATCACGAGGTTGGGAGAGAAAATCGTGAGCGCGAGGGTGGGATCCGACCATGAGGGTGGGAGAGTAAATCACGAGCGTGAGGGTGGGAGCCGAGCGTGAGGGTGTGAGAAGAAAATTAGGGGGAGTTGTTGCCATGGGGGAGAATCTTCCTATGGCTTTATCTTACCATTAGCCATGGAAAAATTAAATTGTGGCTATTGATGTGTGGATATATGTCATTTTTATAATAGTGAACAATAAACTTATGAACACAAAAAGTGTAGACAATTATAATGTAAAAGAAGTTTGATGATCTTTGACTACTTCAATAGTATAGGATCAAATATAGAAGTTCCTTTATTATTGAACCAATGAAACAATACTCACGATAAGAAATAAACACTTCAGTATTATTGTACCATATATCACTTGTAAAGCTTGAATACTTCATTATTTATTTATAGACAAATTACAAATGATCATCTCACTTACTACTTCAACTCTCACCGCATGAGAGTTTTCTAAAAACATATCATAGTTATTCAATGGTTATGTTAAATATCTAAAAATATTGAAAAACATTATTACTTGTTTAAACATTGTTTGTATTCAAAAATAATTCTCACATTCTCTTTAATCCTACATCAAATACATTTAAACTACTTTTCATGGATTCATTATCATTTATAATCAATTTACAATTTATTAAGATAATAAAAATAACCCAAAACATATTGTAGAAAATAAAAATATGAAAACATTTATAAAATAGAGTATTGTGAATAATGTAAGTAATAATTAACTAAATTATTTGAAAATATCTTCCATGAACATCTTCAGAATATTTATGAATATTAAAAATTAATATGACATTTAAAAAAAAATCTTTTATACTTTACGTAATTAAAACTTTACTATGAAAATAATAATAGTATAAAATATATATTTAATCAGCTAAAATAATAATTGAAACTTAGATCTAAATAATATGAGGTATTTATCTAATAATATTTTGATCATTATTTTATTTCTAATTTCATGTTTAAATCAAGTTTCAAAACTGGAATTACACCTACATGGGAAACAGAAAGTAGAAGATAAAATAATATTTTAAAAAACACTAATTGTAGCTTAGTCAAAATCCATGTCATTGTGCATGGTCAGTCATGCCTTGTGGTAGATCAGTAGCTTCTAACATTCATGTTTAATACATAAATTAGGTTTTTTCTCAACTATTCTTGTGGTTGATCCACAAATAATGTGTCGGGTCATACTTAAAGTAGCTTCGACTATTCTTATAGTAGATTTCACTGAGTGGTGAGTATTGCATTCATGCGGTCAATTGAACTCATCATGATAGTATGTACTGTTAATTAAAGGATAATGAGGTCAGTCCATCATGCACAAGGTGGGTTATTGATCTTACACGTGTGTTGGATAATGTGAGTTGAATGATAGTGCGGTATATCCACATAACATGCGGTCGATTTTCTGACCGTATGTGTACTGTGTAGGGAAGCTTTAGTTACCTTATGAAGTATAGTGTGTGTTTTAGGTTCACTTACCATAAAAAGGTGATGTGCAATCAATGTACTTTCTTTGTGGATTAGCATGTATGCGGTTGGATATGTTTTCATGTATTCACAGTAGGATAAGTCATCTTCATGTGGTTGATGACCATATATCAGCTTCTACGATGTGGTAGATTCAATACCCATCTTCACGAGATAGGTTATGAACTTTCTAGGCTCCTCATGCCCGGAGGTGACATGGTAGGTCAAGATTTTATCATGTGGTAGATTGTATTGGAGTTCACATGGTTCACATAAGTATTTTATAACACCACATATAAAAATATGAATCTTTGGTAGGAAACTTTGTAAAACCATGTACAAGTTAAATAATGTAGACATATTTATCTATGTAAATTCGAAATTAAAATTTTTTCACATAAGGATATTTTAATGTAATCAAAAATTAGTTTGTTAAAACTATAAACTCCAAAATTAATACATGAACTTTGTAAACCTAAAATACTTATAAAATAGTGTTAAAAAAATATGATTAAACAATAATATATTTAATAAAATAATTATAATCAAAATAATTAAAAAACTATTAATTTGGATTAATTTGAGGAATTTTAATTAAAAAAATACAATTAACTGACCATTAACTTTTAAGTTCAAATGTTAACAATCTCCTACCTTTTTGTAAATTACAAAACAGAAAATTTAATTCAAATAATAAAAACATTATCTCTATTTTTAAAATTTATCAAAAAGTAACAATATTTAAATAAACATAATAAGTCTCCCCCTAAATTAATGTAAGAAAAAAACATAAATCCCCCTTAAATTAAATGCATATGCTATAAATGTAACAATTATTGTTGATTTAGAAGTTCTACTTCTTACTTTTCCATTACTTTAGTTTTGTAAATAACAAACACATTCTTAAAACATGTTTACTAACTTTTTATGGCCCAAGTGTTTTATAATGTTTTTGTAGAAAACATTATATTTTACCAAAATTAGAATAAGTTGTAAAATATTAAAAATATAAACAATAAATTCTTCATTATGATTATCATAATGAGTATGTGTCTTAAAAATCAGACTCATCATTATTAGACTAGAAGTTATACTTTATATCATGCCTATCATACTAAAAAAAATCTTAACAATTAGACTGATACTTGTACCGATAACACCAGACTGACACTCATAAATATTATTATACTAAAATTGTTAAGGAAATCTGTCAGAATGACTAATATTTTAATCAGAATAAGGAAGACTTGTTTTCATTGTAAAGAAAACGTTTAACACTGTAATGGTGTTAATCTATACGACATCGAACTTTCAGTTATGTCGGATTGTTATGAGGTGTCATGTGCTAGGCATCCAAAGTCATTGCAACAAACTCGACAATATGACCATTGGGAGATCAAAATATGATCATTGGGATATCATCTACAAATACCAAGTCATTTTAAGAGTTTGGGGCTGGTTTATTACATTCACTCTGGAATTTTTAGAAGAATACTTAGTGTGAAAAACTCATTCTTAATCTTGTATTTCATTAGAGATTTGTATTTTTGAAGGAAACATTGTCACATTGTCTCCTTAAGAACTTTTTATAAATTTTAATTATGTCCGATCATCACAATGATCAAGGGATTTTAGGGATAGGAATAAGGATAATACGATATTCGTATTGAGGGATTACGAGGATAGTAAGACAGAGCCGATCATTGTGTCAAAGGCTTCTGGGCATAAGACAATAGTGTTGTTCCAATCATCATATTGAGGGATTTCCTGATAAGGAATTAAGTAATTTACCATAAGTATAAATCAGTGGATACATTTAGTTAGGGTTATTGACTACCTTACTCTTAAGGTTAAAAGAGGTTTATCATTTAAATAGATTATAATTCATTCTTACATTTATTAGCTATTGTATTACTTGTTTTTTACAAGTGTTTATTTTCACTATACATTTTATTATAAATTTAAACATTTTATTGATCTTTCTATATTGTTTGTTTTACTTTATTAATTATGATTATGATACATACTTTGATCAATCATAGCTATCATGATTCTGATTTTTTTAACTCTATTTTAATTTTCCATAACCAGGTTCCGATTTATGCGACTTTTTTGATCAGATTGATGGCCAAGTTTGAAAAATTACTTAAAGAGGCTTTTGGTTTGTTTAGATTGATTATTTTAGACTGTTTTTTAACTACAATTCACCCCCTCTTGAAAGTCATCCATTATAAGAGAGTTTGTATGATCCTAATTAGTATTATTGATTTACTGATCTAACAATTGGTATTAGAGTAGGTTTTTACTTTTAAAATACTTCATGAGCTTCTTCTTCTTCTTTACTATTGAATGTTTTATTAAGATTTTTTTTATAAAATTGCTATTTAATAAACTTTATTACACTATTGTTTATTTGTAGAAAATATTTTCTTTGTTTTAAAGATTGCAGGAATGAATATCGGTTTAATAGAAAATATGAATCCGAATAGACCACCTATCTTTGATGGTGATGGTTATAAATACGAGAGAGATAGGATGAAGAAATTTGTTATCAACACTAGTGTTGATAATTTTTTGATGCTTACTATAGATTATAAAATTTCTGATAAGGATGCTATTTCATTTAATCATCAAGAAAAATAAGAATATCAGTTGAATTACAGAGTAAGGAATACTTTATTGTATTCTATGACAAGAAGTATCTATTGTCAAATTTCCTCATGTGAAGATACTAACAATATTTAAAAAATTATTAAAGTAACATATTTTGGTATATCTAAAGTTGTTGGTTGTTATGACCTGTCCTTGGGGCCCGTGCTGTGACTACCCCAAGCCCGCCTTCCATAGGCTAGGGGCTGGAGACTAGCACCAAAGGCGTAAATCCCGATAAAAGGGAAGGCATTGCCTTATATAAGAAAACAAACACCACCGAGTACGCAAGCTGAAGTAAAAACTAAGTAAACTGAGTACAAAAGTAAGTGCTGGAAAGTAAATGGGCCAGAATACAAACCCAATTGAAAGTACAGTACAACTAAAAAAAAGTACAGCAGCAGTAAAGTAAATCAGCAACCACCGAGTCATCCTCTGGCTGTCCCACTTGAAGGGTGGGTACAGATGGTCTCCTCAGCTCCTCGGGTCTGGCCGTCCACTCCGTGTACGTCCCGCCTGATAGTCCACCTCCGGGTACCGTTCTACTCCACAAGCCTCAACCAAGATCAGCGTTGTCCGTCGTCTGCAACCAACACAACGTAGTGCGGGCATGGCCCATGCAGGGGTGAGTATATGATACTCAGTAGGGACCCCGAGACCCCCGAAGGTCTCCCAGAATCCAAAAAGGATAAACCACAAAGGAATGATACAAACACGAAGTATCAACCAACTCTACTTAGGTATATGCCCATAAATATACCTAAGTCATCATTTCCAGTTCAGCTCCAACTCACGAGCCCAAGTACAACCCATTCCACACAGGAAAACACAACCCAATCAACACCAGAAATCAAGTCAATCATATCGATGATAATGATTGAAAGTCAAGACTCATCTCACATAGGTATACTACTCACGAAGAGTGGTGGAGATGATTAGATGTAACCTCTGAATCATCCTCTCTGCCGAACCCATGTAGGATCCAAGTATAGAAGTATTCACTACCGAACCCACATAGGATCCAAGTACAATCTTCATCGCTGTAGAACCCACGAAGGATCCAAGTACAGTCGTCATCATCGTCGCAGTCGTAGCCATCTCTAGGGTTCCCACACACAGCACGCTCGATTCCGGGAGGGTCCTCTCCAGGAGCCAAGGGGTCGATACATCAACTGTCATTAAGTCCATAGTTTATGTATCATAAAGTTCTGTCTCATCAATAGGAACTCAACACGATAGACGGCGCGCCAATCGGACGCCCGGTCTGAGAGTTATTGGCCTTTTCGTCCCAGGGCCTGGTTGGTTTTTAGGCTAAAACCAACCCGACCATACTCCAACTGCATCCAAACCTCGAGTGGAGTAATCCAAAAGAACCGTCTCACTAATAGGAATTCAACATAACTAACGACATGTCATTCGGATGTCCGGTCCTTAAGTTATAAGCATCACCGCTCCAAGGGCCCGGTTGGTTTCAGGTTCGAACCAACCCAACCATACCATAACTTTACCGAAAGCTTGTGTGTAATATACCGAAATGACCGTCTCGATCCAAGGATCCCGACACAACTGATGGTGCATTGAATGGAGGTATGAAGCTCATGTTATGGGCGTTTGAATGAACCTGGTCCGAAAATAGGGGGTTGGGCCCGGTCCGACCCGGCCCGATACCCCCTGGTCAGTCCAAACCGGGTTGACCCAAACTGGGTCTGGGTCCGGCCCAATTGGGCGTGGCCCAGCCTGGCTGGCACGGCCCGGCCCGACTGGCGTGGTCCGGCCCGGCTGGCGCGACCCGGCCGCAGCTCGGCTCGTGGCCGAGCGGGGTGCGAAGGGGGGGGGGGGGGGGCGCCGCCTCCTTCTCTCTAAAACGACAGACCTAGTGGGGTTTGCCCTAGGGTTTTGTCAGGGGGTTACACCCCCCGGTTTTCTGAAACGGCTGGCCGTAATGGCCGGCCTTGGGTGTAACCGCGGGACCCCCGCGGGTCCCGCCTTCAGGTGGCACCGGCGGTCGGCTCAGCCGACCGCCTTTTAGAAGACCGCCGCGGCTCCTATCCAACCGGCACAGTGTGACGGCGCCGCGCCCCTCCGCCGTGGCCCGTTCCTAGCCCTAGCCTCCTTCGGCCTCACCGGCGTGGCGTGATAGTGCCGCGTATCATCGCCGCGGAATGCTTCGGCCGCGGTCCCTTTCCTTCCCACATGGTGCAATGGCACTGTGCCGCCTTCGCCACAACAATCAACGAAGATTAAAAAATTTAGGGGAGGAGGATCGGCCGTGTTTGTGAAGTCCAATCTTCCCCTGTTATGTTGATAAAAAGCGGCCAAATTGATTAATGAAGGTCGATAAATAAAACTTGAACGGAGATAACCCCAACCTCGAAGGAATTTCGCGGCTGTCAAGCACCGTGGACGATGGTGTCGTTTCCATCATCGTCGGTGTCTCCTCCCTTGTCGCGGAGGAAGAAAAGGATGGAGAAAACTGAAACCGCTGAGTCAAAGTTCTTCGTCGAAGAATTGGCGTTCTTCGTTGAAGAGTGATGTTCTTCATGGAGGATGAAGTTCTTCCAATAAAGAGGAAAGAGCTCTCTTCCAAAGTCTTCACACAACAATCCAACCAAAAAAATAAAATAAGGCTCCTCCTTATTTTATTAATTCATGCCATGCATTCAAATATTAAAAATTCAAATTCTAAAACACTTAATTAATTAAACATGAGTTGTGTAATTAATTATGTGTTAAGTTAGCAATCTTTAAAGAGGGAGAGTGGGGAGTTACTCAAATATAGGGGGGAGTTAGGGAGTTACGGAATGTGAAGGGTTGGGGCTCATGTGGGCCCGACCTCACAAATATCCTAACATGAGTAGTTATAAACTTTTGGGTCCCACCCCAACTTCCCCATGTAGATTAAATCAACTTTAGCAAAAGAAATAAAATTGTAACACAATTTTATTTTACTTTTCTTTTAATCCATGTTTTTAGCAACTCCTCCCGAGTAGACGTATCTTCGATAAAATTCCTCTTAAGCAATTACCGGCGCTACGGTTCCATCGGTGCCCTCAGATTTCAATTTTGAGCACCGGTTCAAACGATAGAAAAACCCGCTCATTCTTTCACTGAATGTACCCGAGCTAATCTTCAAAAATTGATTTCGGGCACACCGGGCCTCAGAATCAGGTGCCATCAGAAACTGCGTACTTGTAAAATCCTAAAGAATTTATGAAAAATTTTTCCTTGAAATTTATGGGTCTTTACATTACTCCCACCTCAGGGCTTTACGTCCCCGTAAAGATACATCATAAACTAGGGGAAAAAATGAGGGTACTGTGCATGCATTTGAGCCTCCCACTCCCATGTTCTCTCCTGGAGGTTTCCGTGCTACCACCTGATGCGCACTAGAGGAATAGACTGTCTACGTAGGACCTTCTCCTGTCGATCCTCGATCTCCACCGGAACCTCCGCAAATATCGCACCATTATCGATGTCCAGCTCCCTGTGATCAATGATATGCATCGGGTCGTGCACGTATCTCCTCAGCTGAGATACGTGGAAGACGTCGAGCACTCGGTGCAACTGAGGTGGAAGAGCCAGGCGATAAGCCACCTCGCCTATCCTGCTAAGAACCTGAAATGGTCCGATGAAGCGCGGAGATAACTTGCTGCCCTGGCCAAATCTCCGTAATCCATGTTGAGGTGAGACCTGTAAGAAAATGTGGTCACCATCCTTGAACTCTAGTGGTCTCCGCCACCTATCAACATAGGACTTATGTCGGCTCTGAGCCGTCCTCATCCACTCCTGGATGATCTGTACCTTCTCTGTCGTAGCCTGGACCATCTCTGATCCTACAAGAGTTGACTCCCCAGGGTCTGTCCAGCACAAAGGTGAACTACAAGGTCGGCCGTACAATGCCTCGTATGGTGCCATCCCGATGGTGGAGTGGTAGATGTTGTTGTACGAAAACTCCACCAAGGTTAGGTGATCCTCCCAACTGCGACCAAAGTCAAGGACACATGCACAGAGCATATCCCCGAGAGTCTGAATGGTCCTCTTCATCTGGCCATCCGTCTAAGGGTGAAAGGTGGTGCTCAGGCGTAACTGCATCTCAAATGCCTCCTGCAACCCCTTCCAAAGCTGGGAAGTAAAGTTAACATCTCAATTGGAGATGATAGATGATGGCACAACATAAAGCCGTACGATCTCCTAAACGTAGAGGCGTCCCAAGCTCTCCACTGAGCCCTGCTCTCTGATGGGTAAGGAGTGGGCTGACTTGGTGAGTCAGTCAACGATCACCCAGATAGAGTCATGTCCTCTGAAAGTACGTGGATGTCCCGTCACTAAATCCATAGATATCCCATCCCACTTCCACTCCAGGACCTCTAAGGGCTGTACCAAGCCTGCTGGTACCTAGTGCTCCGCCTTCACCTACTGGCAGGTGAGGCATCGTGAAACGAACTCTGCCACAACCTTCTTCATACCAGGCCATAAGTACTATCGTATGATATCCTAGTATATCTTCTCTACACCCAGATGTACTGCCAATGGGGAAGTGTGAAACTCCCTCATCACCTCCTCCTGTAATGCAACTGGTACCATGGTACGTCCTCTGAAAAGGATGACGTGCTCTCCTCCTATAGAAATCCATTAGGTGCATGTCCTGTGGATATCTGTGTACGTCGCATCTCACAGTCAACATACCCACGCTGTGCCTCCCTGACCCAATAAAGTAGTGGAGGAGTGACTGTGAGGGACTGTAGAAAGGCTGCCCCATCTCTATCCACGAAGGATATCTATAAAGTGGCTAACTGCTCTGTCACCTCTCCAAGTATCTGAATACCCTACCTCCTACTGAGAGCATCAGCTACTAAGTTTCCCTTCCTAGGAGTATAGACTATCTCAAAGTCATAGTCTTGGAGGAACTCAAGCCATCACTACTGTCTCAGGTTCAGGTCCTTCTGTAAGAAGATGTACCTAAGACTCTGGTGGTCAGAGTAGACTGTAAAGTGCTCGCCCATCAGATAGTGCCGCCACATCTTCCAGGAAAAGACCACTACTGCTAACTCCAGGTCATGGGTAGCATAGTTCTGTTCACGCTACCTCAACTATCGTGAACCATATGCGATCACTTCCCACTCCTGAATCAGGACACACCCGAGTCCGGTCCCTGATGCATCACATTAAACTACATACCCTATGCCTTCCTGCGATAGCCTCAAGATGGGTGCACTTGTCAATCTCTGTCTCAGCTCCTGAAAGCTCTGCTGACATTTATCTGTACACACGAAGGGTTTCCCCTTCTTCATCAAAGACCTAGGAAACTCCACACCACCATCACACTCCTGGGTGGCTCCCAAGAAAGTACTGCCTCGATCTTCGTAGGATACACTGCGTCTCCCACCTCAGAGATGACATGCCCCAAGAAGTTCACCTCTCAAATCCAGAACTAACACTTCAAGAGCTTACCATAAAGTTTGTGCTCTCGGAGTGTGTCCAGTACAACCCGCAAGTGGTAGGCGTGCTCCTCCTCAGTAGTTGAGTAAATCAGTATGTTTTCGATGAAGACTACAACAAATTGATCGAGGTAAGGATGGAAGATCTTGTTCATAAGACTCATGAACACTGCTGGAGCGTTGGTTATGCCAAAATGCATAACCAATAACTCATAGTAGCCATACCGACACCTGAAGGACGTCTTCTGCACATCCTTGTCTCGAACTCTGAGCTGATGATAGCCTGACTTGAGGTCTATCTTTGAGCACCATCATGCTCCCTTGAGCAGATCTAAGAGGTATTGAATCCTCGGAAGTGGATACTTGTTCCTCACAGTCACCTAATTCAGGCGAAAATAGTCGACACACAGTCTCAAGCTCTCGTCCACCTTCTTGGTGAACAAAATCGGGGAAGCCCAGGGTGAAACACTGTTTCAGATGAATCCCTTGCCCTGCATGTCCTCCAGCTGTACCCGTAGCTCTCGAAGCTCAGTGGGAGCCATCCAATATGCTGGAGTAGATATCGGGTCTGTCCCTGGGTATAGGTCAATGTATAAGTCTACCTCTCTGTGAGGAGGTAGTCCTGGAACGTCGTCAAGAAAAACGTCCGCATACTGATATGCCACAATAGGAAAACTCAGACTCGGCACATCAACTACTCCTAGGATGAGACTAGACAAATGATGTGTGATCGACTATCCTCTCCTATGTGTGAGTCCATCCTGTACTGCAAAGGATCCCTTCTCGCCGGTGAAGGTGAACCTTCTCCCATCTGTGCGGACACACCGCACTTTGCGCCTAATACAGTCGATATGAACATGGACCGTAGATAACCAATCCATGCCCAAGATGATGTCGTAAGGCCTCGATGCCACTACAAGAAGATCCTAGCCAAAGCCCTCACCTCCAAAAGTAAGCTCACACTGCCGGAACCAGTATGTAATCGTCGAGTCTGTTCCCGTAGGAGTCTCTAGCCGTAAGGATCGAGCCAACGACTCCGTAGGAATCTCCGAGCTCCGAACAAGGGTAGCAGCAATGAAAGAATGACTCGATCCTGTGTCTATAAGAACTGAGCAAGGGTGGAGGAGACACAGATAGTACCTCGAATCATCTCAGGTGCACTGTGGTCGTAGGCCTCCACTGCCTGAAGCTAAGCCTGCCTCTATCCTGTAGCTCCCTATGGTCGGGGTGGACCTCCTGGTGGTGGTGGTGGTAGAGCCCCGAAGCGTCGTCCACCACCTGCTGCTCGGACAACTCCTCTGCCTCGTCCACCTGCTCCTTGAAAATTGACACGGTCGAACCTCTGCCTCTGCCTGGGTGGTCTCTCAACCGTCTGCTGCTCCTCTGCTTGGCGGATCGGGCAGTCACGAGCCATGTGGCCCAGTCCGCCGCATGCATAGCGCTGCCTACCTCTCGAATGACTGGCTCTGCTGCGTGTGCCCCGCACCTCCGAACCAGTATCCTGAGGTCGCCCACCTGATGGCCTGGTCCACTTGGACCTCTGTGACATCTGTCTACTGCCGGCTATAGAAGCCTCCTCTACGTGTCGCCCTGCGGTAGGTCTCGCTGCTGGTGTAGACTCAGCAAGAAAGATCTCCACAAGAAGGGCTCGCTCCAGTACTCCTGCATGCGTCGAAATGCTAAGGGAGATCATCGAAGGCCTGATCTCATACCTCAGTCCCTGCGTGAAGGTATGGGCTCGGAAGAATGGGTCCCGTACCATGTCTGTGGATTAGCGCGAGAGATCAGTAAATCTCACCAAGTACTGGGCTACTGACATGCTGCCCTACCGCAGCTATAGTAACTCCTGGATACACACCGCATGGAGGGAGGATGGAATGAACTCCAAGAAGAATAGGCTCTCGAAGTCCATCCAAAGTAGAGATACCTCGTCATGCACCTGGAGCATCGGACTCCACTATATACCTGCTGCTGCGTGCAGGAGACTCCCTGCAAGGATCACCATGAGGTCAGCTGGTGTACCTACTAATCTGAAGACTTAGACAACATCCTCTAGCTAGTCCTTGGCTGCATGAGGGTCTGTCTCTCTATGGAACCTGGCTGGCCTCTGACGCTGAAACTCATGCAGTACATTTAGGTGATGTTCACTCTCCACTGCTGGGGCTGGTGGTATCAGTCGCCCAGCGGGTAGAGGTACCGCTGGTGCCTCCACTATAATGGGGCCCTGCACCGAGGCCTCATCGCTTGGTGGGCTGCCATCCCACATGTAACTGGGAACCCTAGCTAGCTGCCATCGTGGGGCTATCCTGAAAGGAAACATGTGCTCCATGGTTAGTACAGTATACCTAGTGAGCTGACACAAAGTAATCAGAAAGAAAACTTTTGAAACACACATGCAATCAATGCTTTCGTGCATTGAGTTAGAAATCAGAAGTCAGGGTCCTGGTGTGTGGATACGTCAGCCACCGCACTAACACTGGAATCCCTGGACTAATAACCACACTCAATACCCTAAACACTATTTCTTCACAAAGAAGAAATTATCAGAGTCCTAATTTATACGGTAGAACCAACTCCTCAGATACCAATTTGTCAAGACCCATCCTCAGGGCCTGTTCTGTGACTACCCCAAGCCCGCCTTCCATAGGCCATGGGCTGGTGACTAGCACCAAAGGCGTAAATCCTGATAAAAGGGAAGGAATTGAATTATATAAGAACAAAAACACCACAGAGTACGCATGATGAAGTAAACACTAAGTAAACTGAGTACAAAAGTAAGTGATTGAAAGAAAATGGGCCAGAATACAAACCCAACTGAAAGTACAGTACAACTGAAAAAAATTACAACAGCAGTAAAGTAAATAAGCAACCACCGAGTCATCCTCTGGCTGTCCCACCTAAAGGGTGGGTACAGATAGTCTCCTCAGCTCCTCGGATCAAACCGTCCGCTCCATGTACGTCCCGCCTGATAGTCCACCTCTGGGTACCGTTCCGCTCCACAAGCCTAACCAAGATCAGCGCTGTCCGTCGTCTACAACCAACACAATGTAGTGCGAGCATGGCCCATGCAGGGGTGAGTATACAATACTCAGTAAGCATCCCGAGATCCCTAAAGGTCTCCCAGAATCCACAAAGGATAAACCACAAAGGAAGGATACAAACACGAAGTATCAACCAACTCTACTTAGGTATATGCCCATACATATAGATAAGTCATCATTTCCAGTTCGACTCCAACTCACGAGCCCAAGTACAACCCAGTCCACACAGGAAAACACAACCTAATACACACAGGAAATCAAGTCAATCATATCGATGATAATGATTGAAAGTCAATAATTATCTCACATAGGTATACTACTCATGAAGAGTGGTGGAGATGATTATATGTAACCTCTAAATCATCCTCTCTGCCGAACCCACGTAGGATCCAAGTATATAAGTCGTCGCTGCCGAACCCACTGATTAGCCACTAAATGAGGCTAATATTCATTGTTAACATATATAATATTCATGTTCTCTATTATTCATAAACACCATTTTAGTATATTTTACACTTTTAACATCATTTCACATTATGATTGTAATACCTTCTTAAAACGCACTATTATGTGGTACATTTTTTTTAACATCATTTAAAGTACCCAATGATTCATCTAATTGTAAGGAATCTAATTACACATATTTTAATTTTATATTTTCGGAAATTTATCTACACTTAAGTATGAACATTTTTGATTCAGGGATCAATGGAGAATTCATAGAGGATGATGGAGATATTTGGAAATGAAAGGAAGCAATTCTGGTGAAGGAAGATTGAACACCAACCCACTGATGAGATGGTGGGGCCCAACATACTAGACCAATGAATCCCACATTTCGTGTGATGATAGAAGACATGTCGAGGAACAAATCACTCTTCAGGATCCAATGCTAATTCGGTATCCATGATGTCCATTTAGGTGACCCAATTTAGAGATAAAAGTATGGGCCAGATTCTGCGTCCTAGAAAAACATCCCACCATTTAAACCATATCTCGAAAACCATAACTCCTTTTGGGATTATATTTTACAGGATATTAGGAGACATCCAGATTTTAATTTAATTCTTCTATGGCCCACCCAAATTCGGCCATCTATAAGGTGTTTTAAGCGCGTCTGTTCGGTAAAGAAAAGCTGGCTGCCACCTCGGGTCAAGGGTGGAAAAATCATCTCCCCCTTACTTTCCACCCACCTATGGCCTACCACAATTAATTGAGGAGACTTGGACTGCTGGAGGCTCTACCCAAGGGCTCAAAAATACCAATTTAAGGAAGTGGTGTTGGAGGATTGAGGAATTTTTGAGCTTGTTTTCATCTTAATGTTATGCTGCCAATTTCTCTTTGTAATGTTCTTCCTTCACATGTAAGTTGTTTTAATTCATCCTTGTTTCTTAATAAAAGTTCTTCTTCTCTTATTATTCTATTCTTCTCCATATCACTTTGATACCGTTGGTTCAAGGTGTGAACTTGTTCATACCAAACCTTGTGATATTATCACACAACGGTGGAGTGATTGATATTTTATTGCGTTTTTTTACTTCTCCATTTCCTCCCTCATGAGTCTACTTTCCGCTTCCATTGAAACCATGAGATCAATGGAGGGCTAACCCACTTATGGGTTGATCCAAGAGAGTATAAAGGGGATGTATTGGATTTTATTTATCACCTAATTAATTTATAATCACTTCTTTAATTGAGATTTTTATTTGATGATTTTTAAACTCCATCATCCTTGTTGAATTTAAGGCCACACACTTCAAGTGCTAATACAAAACTTTACCTTGAAGTGCTCAAAACTTTGATCCTTCAAGTGTATAGGTGATTAGTATTAAAGGGTGTAGGCATTAAACCAGTAAGTGATGATGTTGTTTTATCTCCTTAAATGAACCCATCTCAAATATAAGAAATTGAAATCATTAAAAAGGAAATACGTCCAATCCACCCCGAGTGATAACCTAGGATCAACTCATTCTTTTAAATTGAATTAACTTAAATCTATTAGATATATTTCAAACCCATCCAAAATAAATCCATGTTGGCCACTTCATAGCTGAAAATAGTCCATAGAATATACGTGTCTATAGGTTTCTTCTTTGGTCTCTGTGGATTCGATAACCCAAGCTAAACTACAAGGACCGTCTTACCTTATTCTCTTGGGTAAATTTGAGCGAGAATCAAATTTTGGCGCCATTGCCGGGGACCTAAGTAAGTTATCTTAGACAATATCATACTTTTTTCATCTCACTTCTCTTATCTCATCCCCAATTTCATTCCTATGGAAAACTCTTTTGAACAAATCCAAACATGGGAAACCTATCCCCACTTTGATCACCAAACCCCATGTGTGATGTACAATGACCATCCTAATTTCTACTTGTGGGATCATCAACAACCTAATGAAACAAAATGTTTTTACTATTATGATACACAAAACATTCCAATATATAAGAGTTTCAATCCCCACAGTGCCAATATGAACACCCTCCTGTGCAATTCCAACAACTTAATTATCCACCTGAAATAGAACATATTTCTCAAACCCTTACCCATCATGATCCACAACCATTACTTGAAAAATTGTGTCAACAAATGGAGATAATGAATTTTTAGGTTTCATCATTGAGGTTATAACTACAAAGTATTAAAAATTGCGAGGAACCCATCCCTACACAAACTGTCCCATCCATAACCTTACGTGAAGTATCTAGTTTCCCACAAAACTCTCATGAATTTACTGAAGAGAAAACCTTTGGATTTGGGATAGATTAAGAGGATAAAAAAATTGTTGAAGGTTCTTTAAATCAGGAGGAAATTGAATTTTTGGATTCAAAAGAGAAGAATTTGACATCATGGATTTCATCTCCTAAGTATAACTCCATTGATGAATTTTCAAAAACACCAACCATTGAACCATTGGGAGAAATCACAAACTTTGAGTCCATACCCATTCCTGAAACTGATATTTCCAATTTGGTGGTTGAATCTTCTATTAAAAAAGAACCAATTATGTTGAGCAATTTTGAAAATGAAACTGATTTCAATTCAAAGTCCCAACCTATGTTTGAAAGTTTTAGCCCACCTAAACTTGAACAAAAGGACTTTCCATCCACCTTCAAGTTTCCATTCATTGAGGATAGCCAAAAACTTCCATTTGTCACGATTTATTATCTTGAAACCACTAAAGATGTGATTATTCATAATGTCTTAGGAAATACTACAGAGGAAACTGGATCAACCATTTTTGATATTCCTTGGATTTTACCACTCATTTTAGAACATAGGTTTTCATACAACAAAAATTATAAAAAAAGAATAAATCTAAATCTAGTGGACATAGAGAAACATGTGGTCCTTAAAATTTTGAAAGTTGGTATTGGATAAGTTTGGGGGTTCAAGTCGAGCTAATGACCTTAAACAAAGTGCTGCACGGGAGGCAACCCGTGGTTTTCATCTTTGCAAATCATTTTTTTTAAATTGGATTAATGAATAATTTTGATAAATAAAAAAAGTATACTATTGACCTGTTCTTCTATTATGGGTATGGATTGGTATGAAATGGGAGCATCATATTCATCCATGTCACGTGGTGTGATCCTTGAGTAATACCATACCCAAAAATTTAAAAAGAATACAATGTATCATCAATTTATTTTATTTTATATATATACTTATATTTTACTTATATATATATATATATATTATTTTGTTTTGTTTGTTTGTTTTCCTTCCTCCACTAGCGAACTCTGCAAGCGACATGAATATCAAAGGACTAAATTAGAGAAGCAAAAACATCAAACTTCAACCACCAGGTGACTTCATTCCATGACCCTCATTTTCAATTTCCTTTTTGAACTTTTATTCTCTACATCTACCCCCTTATAAATTTTCTTTTCTTTAAATACTAGGGACAATGTTATTTTATGTTGGGGGGGGGATAAAATAAAAAATGATTTCGTGTCAAAAAAAATGAATGATTTGAAAAAAAATTGTGTAAATGGAAGGAAAATTACTTTAACTTTGAACATGGTAATACACATTGAAAACTTTGAAATAGAATATCAAATAATTTAGCATGACCTGATTTTGATTTTAATCTTTGTATAATTTCATGAGCATAGATTTTGGAAAATGTGGTTGTCCAATGTGATATTTCATCTTTTATATTTTCATCCAAATAAAAAAAAAGATCACAATGCACGTCCTTTGGATAGTGGAGTATTAGTTTGAGTTCATGGGGTCCCATAAATAAATATCATAGGTTTGGTGATCATTTTAGTTTAATATGAGTATTTAAAAAAAAATTAAGAAAAAAATTGCGCGTAGAGCAATGAAATGACCTAATGCGTGGCTTTCGGCACTTGAGGATCATGACTCCATAGTTGTCTGGCCCAGAGTTAGTAATTTTATCTCTATTTCTGGTAATTTGAATTTGTTTTTGACTGAGTTAACTCTAGATGATGCTCAAGTATGTAGACTTCACTTGGTTCCCTAAGGTCTTTGAGCATGGGAGTCATCGGCAAAGTCTCGCTACAGGGGTTGACTCTTTTGAGTGCAATTTCAATTACCATGGAAAAATTGCAAAAAAAAAATTATACAAAAAAAATGAATACTCATCTTAATATTGAAATGTGATTCCACCTAGCACTTCTGTAATTTCCCCCTTGAATAGAGATGAACCCCATGTCTATTGTGATGTACAACACATCCTCATACTTAATTGATATTGGATGAAATATGGAAATGAATTTGAACAAAGGAATGGGCTTGGGATTGGGATCTGCTTATGAAACTATCTTGTATTAAAATATTTTTATGGGTTTCATGATTGTTTGGTATATGGGTTTCTGGTGATCATTGTGTATTAAAATGTTTTTGGAAAAAGGAATTCGAATTTCATATTGTTGAGACATATTTTGCCCGGGACTAGCAAAACTCAAGTTGGGGGGTATGATTAGCCACTAAATGAGGCTAATATTCATTGTTAACATATATAATATTCATGTTCTCTATTATTCATAAACACCATTTTAGTTCATTTTACACTTTGAACATCATTTCACATTATGATTGTAATACCTTCTTAAAATGCACTATTATGCGGTACATTTTTTTTAACATCATTAAAAGTACCCAATGATTCATCTGATTGTAAGGAATCTAATTATACATATTTTAATTTGATATTTTTGGAAATTTATCTACACTTAATTATGAACATTTTTGATTCAGGGATCAATGGAGAATTCATGGAGGATGATAGAGATATTTGGCAATGAAAGGAAGCAATTCTGGAGAAGGCATATTGGACACCAGCCCACTGATGAGACTGTGGGGCCCAACATACAGGCCCAATGAATCCCAAATTTTGTGTGATGATAGAATAAATGTCTAGAAACAAATCCCGCTTCAGGATACAATGCTAATTAGGCCTTCATGGTGTCCATTTAGGCGGACCAAGTTAGAGATAAAATTATGGTCTATATTCTGCGGACCAGAAAAACATCCCACCATTTAAACCATATCTCTAAAACCATAACTCCTTTTGGGATGATATTTTACATGATGTTAGGGGACATATAGATATTAATTTAAGTATTTTATGGAACACCCAAATTCTGCCATTGAGAAGTTGTTTCAAGCGCGTTTGTTTGGTAAAGAAAATATGGCTGCCACCTCGGGTCAAGGGTAGAAAACTCATCTCTCCCTTACTTTCCACCCACCTATGGCCTACCACAATTAATTGAGGAGACTAGTAATGTTGGAGGCTCGACCCAAGAGCTCAAAAATACCTATTTAAGGCAGTGGTGTTGGAGTATTGAGGAAGTTTTGGGCTTGTTTTCATCTTAATGTTATGCTGCCAATTTCTCTTTGTAATGTTCTTGCTTCACATGTAAGTTGTTTTAATTCATCCTTGTTTCTTAATAAAAGTTCTTCTTCTCTTATTATTCTGTTCTTCTCCTTATCACTTTGATACCTTTGGTTCAGGGTGTGAACTTTTTCATACCAATCCTTGTGAGATTATCACACAACGGTGGAGTGATTATTATTTTGTTGCATTTTTTTACTTCTCCATTTCCTCCCTCATGTGTCTACTTTGCGCTTCCATTGAAACCATGGGATCAATGGAGGGATAACCCAATTATGGGTTGATCCAAGGGAGTATAAAGGGGATGTATTGGATGTTATTTATCACCTCATTAATGTATAATCACTTCTTTAATTGATATTTTTATTTGATGATTTTTAAACTTTATCGTCCTTATTGAATTTAAGGTCACACACTTCAAGTGCTAATATGAACCTTTACCTTGAAGTGCTCAAAACTTTGATCATTCAAGTGTATAGGTGATTATTATTAAAGGGTGTAGGCATTAAACCAGTAAGTGATGATGTTGTTTTATCTCATTAAATGAACTCATCTCAAATATAAGAAATTGAAATCATTAAAAAGGAAATATGTCTAATCCACCCCGAGTGATAACCTAGGATCAACTCAGTATTTTAAATTGAATTCACTTAAATCTATTAGATATATTTCAAACCCATCCAAAATCAATCCATGTTGGCCACTTCATACCTGAAAATAGTCCATAGAATGTACGTGTCTATAGGTTTCTTCTTTGGTCTCTGTGGATTCAATAACCCAAGCTAAACTACAAGGACCGTCTTCCCTTTTCTCTTGGGTAAATTTGAGAGGGAATCAAATTTTGGCGCCATTGCCGGGGACCTAAGTAAGTTATCTTAGACACTATCATACTTTTTTTCATCCCACTTCTCTTATCTCATCCCCAATTTCATTCCTATGGAAAACTCTTTTGAACAAATCCAAACATGGGAAACCTATCCCCACTTTGATCACCCAACCCCATGTGTGATGTACAATGACCATCCTAATTTCTACTTGTGGGATCATCAACAACCTAATGAAACACAATGTTTTTACTCTTATGATCCACAAAACATTCCAATATATAATGAGTTTCAATCCCCACAGTGCCAATATGAACACCCTCCTGTGCAATTCCAACAACTTAATTATCCACCTGAAATAGAACATATTTCTCAACCCCTTACCCATAATGATCCACAACCATTACTTGAAAAATTGTGTCAACAAATGGAGATAATTAATTTTAAGGTTTCATCATTGAGGTTATAACTACAAAGTATTAAAAATTGTGATGAACCCACCCCTACACAAACTGTCCCATCCATAACCTTACGTGAAGTATCTAGTTTCCCACAAACCTCTCATGAATTTACTGAAGAGAAAACCTTTGGATTTGGGATAGATGAATAGGATCATGAAATTGTTGAAGGTTCTTTAAATCAGGAGGAAATTGAATTTTTGGATTCAAAAGAGAAGAATTTGACATCATGGATTTCATCTCCTAAGTATAACTCCATTGATGAATTTTCAAAAACACCAACCATTGAACCATTGGGAGAAATCACAAACTTTGAGTCCATACCCATTCCTGAAACTGATCTTTCCAATTTGGTGGTTGAATATTCTATTCAAAAGGAAACAATTATGTTGAGCAATTTTGAAAATGAAACTGATTTCAATTCAAAGTCCCAACCTATGTTTGAAAGTTTTAGCCTACCTAAACTTGAAAAAAAGTACTTTCCATCCACCCTCAAGTTTCAATTCATTTGGGATAGACAAAAACTACCATTTGTCACCATTTATTATCTTGAAACCACTAAAGAGGTGATTATTCATAATGTCTTAGGAAATACTACAGAGGAAACTGGATCAACCATTTTTGATATTCCTTGGATTTTACCACTCATTTTAGAACATAGGTTTGCATACAACAAAAATTATAAAAAAAGAATAAATCTCAATCTAGTGGACATAGATAAACATGTGGTGTAACACCCCGAGCTTCCATGATACGCTTCTCATTCAATAATGCAATAGCTTGCATTGTACGCAACTTCGAGTTCTAAAACACCGCGACTAATCAAAGTAGCCGATATGAATAGTAATAACCACTTTTTAAAATTATAGAAATTTTATATTTCAAAATGGACTTCATTTTTGGATTCGGAATATCGAAATTAGCCTATGTTGAATTTTGGGTATTTTTCTGAGAACTTCTAATTTATTATGAATAGTGAAAAATACTTAAAAACAACTTTTTTAATCAAAATAATTTATAGTGAAAAATTATACTATTTAGTGGTTTTAAAGTATAATTAGAATATATTTTTAGCATTTTATCCAATGGTGGTCATTATAATTAATTTAACATTGAAATTGGACATAAACAATTGCCAATCTTTTGATATAAATTGTTTCTTAAAAACACGCTATCTGTAGTGACAGCGGGAATTAATTATAAAATTAATTAATGCAACTTATATGTTTGGAATTTTTTAAAATAGACATCATTTTTGAATTCGGAATATCAATTATAGCTTAGGGTGAAATTTTGGCATTGTTCTGAAAAACTTCAATTTTTGATGAATAGTGAAACCACTAAGTGGTAGTTAAATAACTGATTTTTCGTTTAAATGAAATATTACCAATTCTGTGTTTTTATTTTCAAAAATCTGATATAAATGGTTTTCATTAAGAAGAAAATGTGGTTCAATGAGATTAAAATAATTTTTGGTGAATAGTAACTTTTATGTTCTTAATCGCGATTAGAGGTAATTAGTGTAGTTTAAGGTAAAAATAATGTTTTAATAATATGAGATGAGCTTGACACATGTCCTACCCTCATTGGATGTTCCATGGCCGACCAAGACAATCAATGGGTCAACTTGGGGACCCCATGGAGCCACTTTAGTTAGAAAATGACATAAATACCTTTTATTTAATGTTAAAGTAAAAAAATGACACAAACATGAAATGTTTTACTAAAAAAATTTTTAAATGGGGTTATACAAGTCATATTTTTGACTATAAATAGTCATTGGAAAGATAAAAAGATTTCCTACATCATAGTATTTTTTTATAATTTTTAGACATTAAATAAATTAAATTATTTATGCCATCATTATGATGCAGCGATGACCTCATTATTTAACGATTTAAATAAAATAAAAAGATAATGTAAAATTCAAGGCTTACACTTGTAAAAAACCTATTGGATGAGTATATTTAGAACCCTTATCACCTTAGCCTCGAATTATATAAGTGTGGGACCT
This sequence comes from Viscum album, assembly GCA_963277665.1. Taxonomy (NCBI): domain Eukaryota; kingdom Viridiplantae; phylum Streptophyta; class Magnoliopsida; order Santalales; family Viscaceae; genus Viscum; species Viscum album. The sequence goes on from OY728148.1 coordinate 50,566,832, forward strand.
TTAGAATCCGAAAAGCATTGTTTAATAAATTAACATTTTATTACTTTCCAAAAGTGCCCCTCCTCTCCACTTATAAAAGGCCCCCACCTCTACCACCTAATTCACACTTTCAAGCCATTTGGCTAAGCCAAAATCTGCCCAAATACTCTCCCAACTTCCCCCTCTTACTCCTAGAAGCCTCACTTTGGGCAGAACTCTTCCCAAGGAAGCCTTTGGCTCAAATCAAAAAGAGTTACCCGATTTTGAGGTAATGTCTTCTCTAATGTTGTTTTGTTTTATTTTTCTTCTACAACCCCCTAAAATCTTTTTATTCATTTCTTTTGTAACAACAACAGTATCCTCAATATACTAGGATGTTTTTATAAGAAGGATTCGAGCTACACATACACACACCTACATCTAATGGTTAAAGAACATACGGTTTTTGTGGATGGCGAATTTCTGCCTCACGAAACGATGATTGTTCAACACTCATATAACACCTTCAAAGGTGGCCATTAAGATATAAATATATTTATATATAATATATAATATGTTTATGTTTTACTTATGCTTATGTATTTCTCATTTATGGCATACTTTATGATTTCCATTATGGGTAAACGCGATAATTTCATTTTAGGAAGTGCGGACTACCGCCCCCTCAAAGTGATTTGAATCGTTAATGCCATATGTGGGATGTATAAAGGATGGAGTAAATGGTATTATACACTATATTATACTGGAATTATATTATACATTTATATAATTATGATTTCATTCCATTAAATACGAAATAGAAATGAAAGTAGCGTTCATGCGTACGTACGGCTTACCGTCTCCATGAACGGTGCATTTCATTTTTTACCTCTAAATGTTACGTAATATTATAAATGAATGTATATACTGGATATATATGATATATATGACATCTAAATCATGAATATAATTCTGGAGATAATGGATATTCTACCACATAAACAACTTGTAATTATAAGAAGTTTGTTGTTGACTCAAGTACCAAAGATCGACAAAACGACCGTTATTAACTTAAATTATTACATAATGTTCATATCATTGTAATAAGTGATATAAGAAGGATAATGAAATTTAAAATGGTTCTTAATAAGGTATATATTAACTCTAGTTTATTATTCAGGAGGTTAAAGAAAGGTTGAGTCAAGTCAGACACGAGGTAAGGGAATTTCTTAACCCAATTTCCAATCTCTGGGTTAATCTCCTACTTTCAAATTATGTCATGATATTATTATGTCCTATACTGTATTTGTACTTTCATTATGTGTACATATAATGAATACACATAATAGATCTATTTTATTTTAAAAATGATCTTTGTAAGGACTTCGTCTCAATCTCCTTTCATTGAGGCATATTTTGTTTTATACACAAATTTCTTTTATACGGTGTACAAACCCCTTTGACTTTTACATTTATTCAAAAGGAATATTTTTATACGAAGCATTTACTAAATGACAAAAGGGGATGTTTTTGTCGTACGTATGCGGCGACAACGACTTCACCGCCGCCGTGACCATTATTTGAGTTTCGGCTTCCTCTACAAGCCGTACTTTAAAAAAAAAGAAAAATAAATACAAAGTTTTAACTTTCTTTTATTTTGGTATTGAAAATGGTTTTGAAAGCATTTTTATTATATCAATGTGTTGTATTGATATCTTGTGATTGAAATGTGGAAATGTTATGTTTCATTTAAGCATGTTTTATGTGATACGATTATGTTATGGTTTATGATATGTTTAAACCTCTTTATATGAGGAATGCATTGGACTTAATAAGTGACGGGTGGAGCCAGCTATAGCTCCTCGATGCATCGGTAGGTCTCATGAGACAACTAGACTTGGAATTGGCCGAGGAACTTTCCCAATTTGATTTATGGTTTTGGCCGAGGCCTTAATCATTTTAGACGTCTTGGCCGAGGCCTTGACAAAATGTTTCAGAATGTCTGGCATTATACATTCCCTCATTATGAAAGTGGTTATTGATATTGCATGTGATTATTCGACCAGTAGAATATCCATGTGAAGAAGTAAATGGAATTATCTCATTTTACTTTTGCTATATTATGTTGATGTTCAAGTTTAAAAGGCTTTTGTTTTAGTTATACATTGCCTTAAATGTTTATGTTTATTTATGAAAGCTTCCGCAATATTGTTATCCTTACTAAGCATCTGAGCTCACCCCTTTCAATGTTTTAATATTTTCCAGGATGTGAAGAAGTATTTTATGAATGACCTACAGGGATAGTTAAAAGAGGATATGAGTGTGGACTATGAATACTTTGTTATTAGTTTTTCACTTTATGATGTAATGTAACATTTATGAATGTATCTAGTGTTTTCAAGGCTACTAAACTAATCGGTCTTTCGAGACTTGATCTTTTGTGATCATGCCAATGTTACGAAGTAATGCACCGACTCCGGGTAGCTGGGGTCGGGGCATTATAGTTGGTATCAGAGGCAGTTTAGTACTAACCTTGGAAGCTAGATTTAGATAAACTCTGATTAGAGCACATAGCCCAAAGATAGACTTTGAGGATTAGTATAGAAGAACTTCCTAGAATTTTGGTATTGTAGAGATGTTGTGAGTTTTCCGAGCAATACATCTCTGTCTGGATACGAGCAGGTAGAGGCGGCTCTGGCACAGATGTACCTAGGGGTAAAACCCGAAAACACCGCTTTGAGCTAGACTCGAACGGGAACTGGTGCACGACAACAGGCCTTGCTGCACTCTTGGTTACGACACTCCCGGGGGATATTCTTTGGATAATTCTCATTTTCTTTATAAACCACTATAAAGGGTTATGAGTATATACTTCCTCAAAGAAAACATTTTTTTTATTATGGATTATGTCCATAAATAGTTCAATTTATGTTAAGTATTTTACAAGTATGGACTTATGTATTTTGATTCATAAACTAATCTAGTTTATGCCATTGTTTAGAAATGGAACCTAGTGGAAGGAATGGAAACCGTATCAATGCACGCACTCTGTATAGGGATTTCCCTCCTGCTCAAGATAATTATTTTGGATCTGGAGATACAACTGGTGCTGATCAACTTATTACCATACTGGGACAACTCACTCAGGTTATGAATAATAACCTTACTCGTATGGAGCACCCTGATCCGCAACGTGGAGGATCAATGTTAGACCGCTTCATGAGGCAACAACCACCAACATTTAATGGGGGTACAAGTCCATTAGTAGATGAGCAATGGATAAACTCCTTAGAAAAAATATTCCACTCCTTGGGGAGTAGTGAAAGGGAAAAGGTTATCATGGCAGTTTACCGCCTCACTGGAGATGCTGATCAATGGTGGTCATTGATTCAAAACACAAAGGAAGATGATGACATATCGAATATGGAATGGAGGGAGTTCAAAGATCTTTTCTTAGAAAAATACTTTCCTCATGACCATAGAGCAGATATGGAAAGGCAATTTCTGAGTCTGAAACAAAAGGAGGATGAGAATGTCGGAAAGTATGAGGCCAACTTTACAAGTTAGCGAGGTATGCTGCAGATTATATACGTAACCCAAGAGGTAAGATTGATCGTTTCTTTGATGGGTTAAAACCATTTCTCCTTCGAGCTCTAGTATCACAATCTTTCTCAATATACGAAGATATTGTCTCATGTGATATCAAGACAGAAAAGGAATTCTCTAAGTCTTATGACAACAAAGTAAAGCAAGAGAAGAAGAGAACGGTGGAACAAGAGACAAATAAAGGGAAAAAGGGAAAGAAGGATTTTACATTATGTGATAATTGTGGGAAGAATCACCCTGGTACTTATCTAAAAGGAATGTGAGTTTGTTATAAATGTGGAGAAAAGGGTCACCAGGCTCGTGATTGCAAGGGAAAGAAAGAAGCTATCAAAGTTGAATGCTACAATTGTAGAGAAATGGGGCATTATGCAAATGAATGTCCTAAGCGTCAGGGAAACGTACCTCAGAAAAGGCCAAGGGATCAAGGACAATCTTATGCTGTTACTACAGTTGAAGCAGAATAACTAATGTATTGGTTCTTTTGGACTCATGGATTATATTCTGGTTATTAGAATAATGTGATATATATATAATGATTGTACTGCAGTACTTGTTGTTTCAGTAAGATTTTAATATGATGAAGGTAATCATATTTTTAGTATGTGACAATAAGAGAAACTTTACTTTGTTTGGGGAATCTGATAAATTGATTTTGGAATTAAGAGACCTTTTAGAGAAAGTTTGGACAAAGGTATTTTGGATAATTATAAAGGTTGGGATGGATTAAGTTGATCTTTGGATAGTATTGTTTAAGGTAAAAACATTTCTGAAGATAATTTTTGGAATATTATAATACTATAGTTTTAGGAAAAGGACAACCTGCAGGGTGGGGCATAACCCGTCGCGTTGGACAAAGCTGCAGGAATCGAACCCACAACCATAGTACGACATACCTTTATTTCCTACCACTAGCCTACAGGAAGTCCCTGGTAATTACAATATAATTTTACTAATCTAAATGGTATGTGTTAACATTTAGAACCTTATACAATTAGGATAAGTATAATATTTTTGAGTTCTATTATCTTTTTGAGTGAAAGATGAGTTGAAGGTTGAAACTCTAATTTTCAAGCATAAATATATATATACCTATCTCTTATTCAATGAATAAATTAATTCTTAAACTTTAGTAAAGGGATATTAAAACAAAAAAAATGTGTTATCCTAATACCTTATGTCTTGTTGAACTGATAATATTTTAAATCAACATAGATTGAAGGCTTTGAGGCCCTCAATTTGACAGTTGATTGTGATTGATGACCACAATCACTCCCTACATATATTTACGTTTTTCCTCTAATTATATGTCTCTAATTTCCACCAATGTTCTCCTTATCGAGATCATAATTTGGTGGTGACTTTCTTATTTCCATTTCCCTCTTATTAAGGCTAAATTTTATTAACATTATTTCCGATGTGGGTTTTCCACAAAGGTATTTTCTATTTTCAACCTTTTATTTTCAAAGAAAAATATCAAATTGCGAGGAAACAATTTATTGAAGGAGGGAAGAATGTAACACCCCGAGCTTCCATGATACGCTTCTCATTGAATAATGCAATAGCTTGCATTGTACGCAACTTCGAGTTCTAAAACACCGCGACTAATCAAAGTAGCCGTTATGAATAGTAATAAAAGATTTTTAAAATTATAGAAATTTTATATTTCAAAATGGACTTCATTTTTGGATTCGGAATATCGAAATTAGCCTATGTTGAATTTTGGGTATTTTTCTGAGAACTTCTAATTTTTTATGAATAGTGAAAAATACTTAAAAACAACTTTTTTAGTAAAAATAATTTATAGTGATAAATTATACTATTTAGTGGTTTTAAAGTATAATTAGAATATATTTTTACCATTTTATCCAATGGTGGTCATTAGAATTAATTTAACATTGAAATTGGACATAAACAATTGCCAATCTTTTGATATAAATTGTTTCTTAAAAACACGCTATCTGTCGTGACAGCGGGAATTAATTATAAAATTAATTAATGCAACTTATATGTTTGGAATTTTGTAAAATATACATCATTTTTGAATTCGGAATATCAATTATAGCTTAGGGTGAAATTTTGGCATTGTTCTGAAAAACTTCAATTTTTGATGACTAGTGAAACCACTAAGTGGTAGTTAAATAACTGATTTTTCGTTTAAATGAAATATTACCACTTCTGTGTTTTTATTTTCAAAAATCTGACATACATGGTTGTCATTAAGAAGTAAAATGTGGTTCAATGAGATTAAAATAATTTTTGGTGAATAGTAACTTTTATGTTCTTAATCGCGATTAGAGGTAATTAGTGTAGTTTAAGGTAAAAATAATGTTCTAATAATATGAGATGAGCTTGACACATGTCCTATCCTCATTGGATGTTCCATGGCCAACCAAGACAATCCATGGGTCAACTTGGGGACCCCATGGAGCCACTTTAGTTGGAAAATGACATAAATACCTTTTATTTAATGTTAAAGTAAAAAAATGACACAAACATGAAATGTTTTACTAAAACAATTTTTAAATGGGGTTATACAAGTCATATTTTTGACTATAAATAGTCATTGGAAAGATAAAAAGATTTCCTACATCATAGTTTTTTTTTTTAATTTTTAGACATTAAATAAATTAAATTATTTATGCCATCATTATGATGCAGCGATGACCTCATTATTTAACGATTTAAATAAAATAAAAAGATAATGTAGAATCCAAGGCTTAAACTTGTCAAAAACATATTGGATGAGTAGATTTAGAACCCTTATCACCTTATCCTCGAATTATATAAGTGTGGGACCTTTATAATCCGAAAAGCATTGTTTAATAAATTAACATTTTATTACTTTCCAAAATTGCCCCTCCTCTCCACTTATAAAAGGCCCCCACCTCTACCACCTCATTCACACTTTCAAGCCATTTGGCTCGGAAAACCTCTGCCCAAATACTCTCCCAACTTCCCCCTCTTACTCCTAGAAGCCTCACTTTGGGAAGAACTCTTCCCAAGGAAGCCTTTGGCTCAAATCAAAAAGAGTTACCCGATTTTGAGGTAATGTCTTCTCTAATGTTGTTTTGTTTTATTTTTCTTCTCCAACCCCCTAAAATCTTTTTATTCATTTCTTTTGTAACCACACCAGTATCCTAAATATACTAGGATGTTGTAATAAGAAGGATTAGAGCTAAACTTACACACACCTACATCTAATTGTTAAAGAACATACGGTTTCTGTGGATGGCGAATTTCTGCCTCACGAAACGATGATTGTTCAACACTCATATAACACTTTCAAAGGTAACCATTAAGATATCACTATATTTATATATGATATATAATATTTTTATGTTTTACTTATGCTTCTGTATTTCTCATTTATGGCATACTTTATGATTTCTATTTTGGGTAAACGCGATAATTTCATTATAGGAAGTGCGGACTACCGCCCCCTCAAAGTGATTTGAATCATTAATGACATATGTGGGATGTATAAAGGATGGAGTAAATGGTATTATACAATATATTATACTGGAATTATATTATACATTTATATCATTATGATTTCATTCCATTAAATACGAAATAGAAATGAAAGTAGCGTTCATGCGTACGTACGACTTACCGTCTCCATGAACGGTGCATTTCATTTCTTACCTCTAAATGTTACGTAATATTATAAATGAATGTATATAATGGATATATATGATATATATGACATCTAAATCATGAATATAATTATGTAGATAATGGATATTCTACCACATAAACAACTTGTAATTATAAGAAGTTTATTGTTGACTCAAGTACCAAAGATCGACAAAACGACCGTTATTAACTTAAATAATTACATAATGTTCATATAATTGTAATAAGTGATATAAGAAGGATAATGAAATTGAAAATGGTTCTTAATAAGGTATATATTAATTCTAGTTTATTATTCAGGAGGTTAAAGAACGGTTGAGTCAAGTCAGACACGAGGTAAGGGAATTTCTTAACCCAATTTCCAATCTCTGGGTTAATCTCCTACTTTCAAATTATGTCATGATATTATTATGTCCTATATTGTATTTGTACTTTCTTTATGTGTACATATAATGAATACACATAATAGATCTATTTTATTTTAAAAATGATTTTTGTAAGGACTTCGTCTCAATCTCCTTTCATTGAGGCATATTTTGTTTTATACACAAATTTCTTTTATACGGTGTACAAACCCCTTTGACTTTTACGTTTATTCAAAAGGAATCTTTTCATACGAAGCGTTTACTAAACGACAAATGGGGATGGTTTTGTCGTACGTATGCGGTGACAATGACTTCACTGCCGCCGTGACCATTATTTGAGTTTCAGCTTCCTCTACAATCCATACTTTTTTTAAAAAAAGAAAAATAAATACAAAGTTTTAACTTTCTTTTATTTTTGTATTGAAAATGGTTTTGAAAGCGTTTTTATTATATCAATGTGCTGTATTGATATCTTGTGATTGAAATGTGGAAATGTTATGTTTCCTTTATGCATGTTTTATGTGATACGATTATGTTATGGTTTTTGATATGTTTAAACCTATTCATATGAGGAATGCATTGGACTTAATAAGTGACGGGTGGAGCCCGCTATAGCTCCTCAATGCATCGGTAGGTCTCATGAGACAACTAGACGTGGAATTGGCCGAGGCCCTTTCCCAATTTGATTTATGGTTTTGGCCGAGCCCTTAATCATTTTAGACGTCTTGGCCGAGGCCTTGACAAAATGTTTCAGAATGTCTGGAATTATACATTCCCTCATTATGAAAGTGGTTATTGATATTGCATGTGATTATTCGACCAGTAAAATATCCATGTGAAGAAGTAAATGGAATTATCTCATTTTAATTTTGCCATATTATGTTGATGTTCAAGTTTAAAAGGCTTTTGTTTTAGTTATACATTGCCTTAAATGTTTATGTTTATTTATGAAAGCTTCCACAATATTGTTATCCTTACTGAGCATCTGAGCTCACCCCTTTTAATGTTTTAATATTTTCCAGGATGTGAAGAAGTATTTTATGAATGACCTGCAGGGATAGTCAAAAGAGGATATGAGTGTGGACTATGAAGACTTTGTTATTAGTTTTTCACTTTATGTTGTAATGTAACATTTATGAATGTATCTAGTGTTTCCAAGGCTACTAAACTAATCGGTCTTTCAAGACTTGATCTTTTGTGATCATGCCAATGTTACGAAGTAATGCACCGACTCCGGGTAGATGGGGTCGAGCATTACATGTGGTCCTTAAAATGTTGAAATTTGGTATTGGATAAGTTTGGGGGTTCAAGTCGAGTTAACGACCTTAAACAAAGCGCTGCATGGGAGGCAACTCGTGGTTTTCATCTTTGCAAATCATTTTTTTAAATAGGATTAATGAATCATTTTGATAAATAGAAAAAAAAGACTATTGACCTGTTCTTCTATTATGGGTATGGATTGGTATGAAAGGCGAGCATCATATTCATCCATGTCACGTGGTGTAATCCTTGAGTAATACCATACCCAAAAATTTAAAAAGAAGACAATTTATCATCAGTTTATTTTATTTTATATATATACTTATATTTTACTTATATATATATATATACTCTTTTGTTTTGTTTGTTTGTTTTTCTTTCTCCACTAGGGAACTCTGCAAGCGACATGGATATCAAAGGACTAAATTGGAGCGGCAAAAACATCAAACTTCAACCACCAGGTGACTTCATTCAATGACCCTCATTTTCAATTTCCTTTTTGAACTTTCATTCTCTACCTCTACCCCCTTCTAAATTTTCTTTTCTTTAAACACTGGGGATAGTGTTATTTTAAGTTGGGGGGGAGATAAAATAAAAAATGATTTCTTGTAAAAAAAATGAATGATTTGAATTTTTTTTGTGTAAATGGAAGGAAAAATTCCTTTAACTTTGAACATGGTAATACACATTGAAAACTTTGAAATTGAATATCAAATAATTTAGCATGTGCTAATTATGATTTTAATCCTTGTATAATTTCATGAGAATAGATTTTAAATAGTGTGGTTGTCCAATGTGGTATTTCATCGGTTATATTTTCATCCAAATAAAAAAAAGATCACAATGCACATCCTTTGGATAGTGGGGTATTAGTTTGAGTTCATGGGGTCCCCTAAATAAATAGCATAGGTCTGGTGATCATTTTAGTTTAATATGAGTATTCAAAAAAATAAATAAATAAAAAATTGCGCGTAGAGCAATGAAATGACCTAATGCGCGGCTTTCGACACTTGGGGATCGTGACTCCATAGTTTTCTGGCCCAGAGTTAGTAAATTTATCTCTATTTTTGGTTATTTGAATTTGTTTTTGACTGAGTCAACTCGAGATGATTCCCGAGTATGTGGGATTCACTTGGTGCCCTAAGGTCTTTGAGCCTGGGCATCATCGAAAAAGTCTTGCTACAGGGGTTGACTCTTTTGAGTGCAATTTCAATTACCATGAAAAAATTGCAAAACAAAAAACAAAAAAAAAATTATAAAAAAAATGAATACTCATCCTAATATTGAAATGTGATTCCACCCAGTGCTTCCGTAATTTCCCCCTTGAATAAATATGAACCCCCATGTCTATTGTGATGCACAAAACATCCTCATACTTAATTGATATTGGATTAAATATGGCAATGAATTTGAACAAAGGAATGGGCTTGGGATTGGGATCTAATTATGAAACTATATGGTATTAAAATATTTTGATGGGTTTCATGATTGTTTGATATATGGGTTTCTGGTGATCATTGTGTATTAAAATGTTTTTGGAAAAGGGAATTCGAATTTCATATTGTTGAGACATATTTTGCTCGGGACTAGAAAAACTCAAGTTGGGGGGGTGTGATTATCCACTAAATGAGGCTAATATTCATTGTTAACATATATAATATTCTTGTTCTATATTATTCAGAAACACCATCTTAGTGCATTTTACACTTTGAACATCATTTCACATTATGAATGCAATACCTTCTTAACATGCACTATTATGTGGTACATTTTTTTAACATCATTTAAAGTACCCAATGATTCATCTGATTGTTAGGAATATAATTATACATATTTTAATTTTATATTTTTGGAAATTTATCTACCCTTAATTATGAACATTTTTGATTCAGGGATCAATGAATAATTCATGGAGGATGATGGAGATATTTGGCAATGAAAGGAAGCAATTCTGGAGAAGACAGATTGGACACCAGCCCACTGATGAGACGGTGGGGCCCAACATACAGGCCCAATGAATCCCCAATTTCGTGGGATGATAGAAGACATGCAAATTAACAAATAACCTTTAATTATTCAATGCTAATTCGGCTTCCATGGTGTCCATTTAGGCGTCCCAAGTTAGAGATAAAATTATGGTCCAGATTCTGCGGCCCAGAAAAACATCCCACCATTTAAAACATATCTCGAAAACTATAACTCTTTTTGGGCTGATATTTTACAGGCTGTTATTGGACATCAGGATATTAATTTAAGTATTCTATGGAACACCCAAATTCTTCCATCTAGAAGGTGTTTTAAGCGCGTATTTTAGGTAAAGAAAAGCTGGCTGCCACCTCGGGTCAAGGGTGGAAAAATCATCTCTCCCTTACTTTCCACCCACCTATGGCCTACCAAAATTAATTTAGGAGACTTGGACTGTTGGAGGCTCGACCCAAGGGCTCAAAAATACCTACTTAAGGCAGTGTTTTTGGAGTATTGAGGAATTTTTGAGCTTGTTTTCATCTTAATGTTATGCTGCCAATTTCTCTTTGTAATGTTCTTCCTTCACATGTAAGTTGTTTTAATTCATCCTTGTTTCTTAATAAAAGTTCTTCTTCTCTTAATATTCTGTTCTTCTCCTTATCAATTTGATACTATTGGTTCAAGGTGTAAACTTGTTTATACCAAACCTTGTGAGATTATCACACAACGGTGGAGTGATTGTTATTTTATTGCGTTTTTTTACTTCTCCATTTCCTCCCTCATGAGTCTACTTTCCGCTTCCATTGAAACCATGGGATCAATGGAGGGCTAACCCACTTATGGGTTGATACAAGGGAGTAGCAAGGGTATGGATTGAATGTTATTTATCACCTCATTAATGTTTAATCACTTCTTTAATTGAGATCTTTATTTGATGATATTTAAACTCCATCGTCCTTGTTGAATTTATGGCCACACACTTCAAGTGCTAATACGAACCTTTACCTTGAATTGCTCAAAACTTTGATCCCTAAAGTGTATAGGTGATTAGTATTAAATGGTGTAGGCATTAAACCAGTAAGTTATGATTTTGTTTTATCTCCTTAAATGAACCCATCTCAAATATAAGAAATTGAAATCATTAAAAAGGAAATACACCCAATCCACCCCGAGTGATAACCTAGGATCAAATCATTATTTTAAATTGAATTCACTTAAATCTATTAGATATCATTCAAACCCATACAAAATAAATCCAAGTTGGCCACTTCATAGAATGTACGTGTCTATAGGATTCTTCTTAGGTCTCTGTGGATTCGATAATCCAAGCTAAACTACAAGGACCATCTTACTTTCTTCTCTTGGGTAAATTTGAGCGAGAATCAAATTTTGGCGCCGTTTCCGGGGACCTAGGTAAGTTATCTTAGACACTATAATACTTTTTTTCATCCCACTTCTCTTATATCATCCCCAATTTCATTTCTATGGAAAACTCTTTTGAATAAATCCAAACATGGGAAACCTATCCCCACTTTGATCACCCAACCCCATGTGTGATGTACAATGACCATCCTAATTTCTACTTGTGGGATCATCAACAACCTAATGAAACACAATGTTTTTACTCTTATTATACAAAAAACATTCCAATATATAATGAGTTTCAATCCCCACAGTGCCAATATGAACACCCTCATGTGAAATTCCAACAACTTAATTATCCACCTGAAATAGAACATATTTCTCAACCCCTTACCCATCATGATCCACAACCATTACTTGAAAAATTGTTTCAACAAATGGAGATAATGAATTTTTAGGTTTCATCATTGAGGTTATAACTACAAAGTATTAAAAATTGTGAGGAACCCATCCCTACACAAACTGTACCATCCATAACTTTATGTGAAGTATCTAGTTTCCCACAAACCTCTCATGAATTTACTGAAGAGAAAACCTTTTGATTTGGGATAGATGAATAAGATCAAGGAATTGTTGAAGGTTCTTTAAATCCGGATGAAATTGAATTTTTGGATTCAAAAGAGTAGAATTTGACATCATGGATTTCATCTCCTAAGTATAACTCCATTGAAGAATTTTCAAAAACACCAACCATTTAACCATTGGGTGAAATCACAAACTTTGAGTCCATACCCATTCCTGAAACTGATCTTTCCAATTTTTTGGTTGAATCTTCTATTCAAAAGGAACCAATTATGTTGAGCAATTTTGAAAATGAAACTGATTTCAATTCAAAGTCCCAACCTATGTTTGAAAGTTTTAGCCTACCTAAACTTGAACAAAAGGACTTTCCATCCACCCTCAAGTTTCCATTCATTGGGGATAGCCAAAAACATCCATTTTTCACCATTTATTATCTTGAAACCACTAATGAGGTGATTATTCATAATGTATTAGGAAATACTACAGAGGAAACTGGATCAACCATCTTTGATATTACTTGGATTTTACCACTCATTTTAGAACATAGGTTGGCATACAACAAAAATTATAAAAAAAAGAATAAATCTAAATCTAGTTGACATAGAGAAACATGTGGTCCTTAAAATGTTGAAAGTTGGTATTGGATAAGTTTGGGGGTTCAAGTCGAGCTAACGACCTTAAACAAAGCGCTGCACGGGAGGCAACCCGTGGTTCTCATCTTTGCAAATCATTTTTTTAAATAGGATTAATGAATCATTTTGATAAATAAAAAAAATAGACTATTGACCTGTTCTTCTATTATGGGTATGGATTGGTATGAAAGGGGAGCATCATATTCATCCGTGTCACGTGGTGTGATCCTTGAGTAATACCATACCCAAAAATTTAAAAAGAAGACAATGTATCATCAGTTTATTTTATTTTATATATATACTTATATTTTACTTATATATATATATATACTCTTTTGTTTTGTTTGTTTGTTTTCCTTTCTCCACTAGGGAACTCTGCAAGCGACATGGATATCAAAGGACTAAATTGGAGTGGCAAAAACATCAAACTTCAACCAGAAGGTGACTTCATTCCTTGACCCTCATTTTCAATTTCCTTTTTGAACTTTCATTCTCTACCTCTACCCCCTTCTAAATTTTCTTTTCTTTAAACACTAGGGACAATGTTATTTTATGATGGAGGGGGGGGGGGGAGATAAAATAAAAAATTATTTCGTGTAAAAAATATTAATGATTTGAATTTTTTTTTGTGTAAATGGAAGGAAAAATTACTTTAACTTTGAACATGGTAATACACATTTAAAACTTTGAAATTGAATATCAAATAATTTAGCATGCCCTGATTCTTATTTTAATCCTTGTATAATTTCATGAGCATAGATTTTGGAAAGTGTGGTTGTCCAATGTGATATTTCATCATTTATATTTTCATCCAAATAAAAAAAAGATCCCAATCCACGTCCTTTGGATAGTGGGGTATTAGTTTGAGTTCATGGGGTCCCCTAAATAAATAGCATAGGTTTGGTGATCATTTTTGTTTAATATGAGTATTCAAAGAAAAATTTAAAAAAACATTGCGCGTAGAGCAATGAAATGACCTAATGCATCGCTTTAGGCACTTGGGGATCGTGACTCCATAGTTTTCTGGCCCAGAGTTAGTAATTGTATCTCTATTTTTGGTAATTTGAATTTGTTTTCGACTGATTTAACTCGAGATGATGCCCGAGTATGTGGGATTCACTTGGTTCCCTAAGGTCTTTGAGCCTGGGAGTCATCGGAAAAGTCTCGCTACAAGGGTTGACTCTTTTGAGTGCAATTTCAATTACCATGGAAAAATTGCAAAAAAAAAAAACAAAATTATAGAAAAAAAATAAATACTCATCTTCATATTGAAATGTTATTCCACCTAGCGCTTCCGTAATTTCCCCCTTGAATAAAGATGAACCCCCATGTCTATTGTGATGCACAACACATCCTCATACTTAATTGATATTAGATGAAATATGGCAATAAATTTGAACAAAGGAATGGGCTTGGGATTGGGATCTACTTATGAAACTATCTTGTATTAAAATATTTTGATGGGTTTCATGATTTTTTGGTATATGGGTTTCTGGTGATCATTGTGTATTAAAATGTATTTGGAAAAGGGAATTCGAATTTCATATTGTTGAGACATATTTTGCTCGGGACTAGAAAAACTCAAGTTAGGGGGTGTGATTAGCCACTAAATGAGGCTAATATTCATTGTTAACATATATAATATTCATGTTCTCTATTATTAATAAACACCATTTTAGTGCATTTTACACTTTGAACATCATTTCACATTATGATTGTAATACGTTCTTAAAATGCACTATTATGTGGTACATTTTTTTTAACATCATTTAAAGTACCCAATGATTCATCTGATTGTAAGGAATATAATTATACATATTTTAATTTGATATTTTTGGAAATTTATCTACACTTAATTATGAAAATTTTTGATTTAGGGATTAATTGAGAATTCATGGAGGATGATGGAGATATTTGGCAATGAAAGGAAGCAATTTTGGAGAAGGCAGATTGGACACTAGCCCACTGATGAGACGATGGGGCCCCACATACATGCCCAATGAATCCCAAATTTCTTGGGATGATATAAGACATGTCCAAGAACAAATCACTCTTCATGATCCAATACTAATTATGCCTCCATGGTGTCCATTTAGGCGGCCCAATTAGAGATAAAATTATGGGCCAGATTCTGCGGCCCAGAAAAACAGCCCACCATTTAAACCATATCTCGAACAAATAACTCCTTTTGGGCTGAGATTTTACAGGCTGTTAGGGGACCTCTGGAACTTAATTTAAGTCATCTATGGCACACCGAAATTCGGCCATCTAGAAGGTGTTTCAAGCGCGTCTGTTCGGTAAAGAAAAGATGGCTTCCACCTCGGGTCAAGGGTGGAAAAATCATCTCTCCCTTACTTTCCACCCACCTATGGCCTACCACAATTAATTGATGATACTTGGACTATTGGAGGCTCGACCCAAGGGCTCAAAAATACCTATTTAAGGCAGTGGTATTGGATTATTGAGGAATTTTTGAGCTTGTTTTCATCTTAATGTTATGCTGCCAATTTCTCTTTGTAATGTTATTCCTTCACATGTAAGTTGTTTTAATTTATCCTTGTTTCTTAATAAAAGTTCTTCTTCTCTTATTATTCTATTCTTATCCTTATCACTTTTATACCGTTGGTTCAAGGTGTAAACTTGTTCATACCAAACCTTGTGATATTATCACACAACGGTGGAGTGATTTCTATTTTATTGCGTTTTTTTACTTCTCCATTTCCTCCCTCATGAGTCTACTTTCTGCTTCCATTGAAACCATGGGATCAATGGAGGGCTAACCCACTTATGGGTTGATCCAAGGGAGTATCAAGGGTATGTATTGGATGTTATTTATCACCTCATTAATTTATAATCACTTCTTTAATTGAGATCTTTTTTGATTATTTTTAAACTCCATCGTCCTTGTTGAATTTAAGGCCAAACACTTCAAGTGATAATACGAACCTTTACCTTGAAGTGATCTAAACTTTGATCCTTTAAGTGTATAGGTGATTAGTATTAAAGGGTGTAGGAATTAAACCAGAAAGTGATGATGTTGTTTTATCTACTTAAATGAACCCATCTCAAATAGAAGAAATTGAAATCATTAAAAAGGAAATACGTCCAATCCACCCCAAGTGATAACCTAGGATCAACTCATTCTTTTAAATTGAATTCACTTAAATCTATTAGATATATTTCAAACCCATCCAAAATCAATCCAAGTTGGACACTTCATAGCCGAAAATAGTCCATAGAATGTACGTGTCTATAGGTTTCTTCTTAGGTCTCTGTGGATTCGATAACCCAAGCTAAACTACAAGGACCGACTTACCTTCTTCTCTTGGGTAAATTTGAGTGAGAATCACCCACGTATGATCCATGTACAGAAACCATCACTGCCGAACCCACGTAGGATCCAAGTACAGTCATCATCGCTGCCGAACCCATGGAGGATCCAAGTACAATCATCCTCGCTGCCGAACCCACGTAGAATCCAAGTACAGTCGTCATCGCTGCCTAACCCACGAAGGATCCAAGTACAGTCGTCATCATCGTCGTAGTCGCAGCCAGCTCTAGGGTTCTCGCACACAGCACGCTCGATTCCGGGAGGGTCCGCTCCACGAGCCAAGGGTTCGATACATCAACATTCACAAAGTCCATAGTTGATGTATCACAATGTTCCGTATCGTCAATAGGAACTCAACGTGACAGACGACGCGTCAATCGGACGCCCGGTCTGAGAGTTATTGACTTTTTCGTCCCATGGGCCCGGTTGGTTTTTAGGCTAAAACCAACTTGACCGTACTCCAGCTACATCCAAACCTCTAGTGGAGTAATCCAAAAGAACCATCTCACTAATAGGAATTCAATGTAACTGACGACACGTCATTCGGATGTCCGGTCGTTAAGTTATAAGAATCTCCGCTCTAATGGCCCGGTTGGTTTTGGGTTCGAACCAACCTGGCCATACCCAAACTAAACCAAAAACTTGAGTGTAATATATCAAAACTACCTTCTCGATCCAAGGATCCCAATGCAACTAACGGTGCATTGATCGGAGGTCTGAAGCTCATGTTATGGGCGTTTGAACAAACCTGGTCCGAAACTAGGGGGTTTGGGCTCGGTCCGACCCGGCCCGATACCCCCTGGGTCGGTCCGAACCGGGTCGACCAAACCCGGGTCCGGGTCCGGCCCAATATGGCGCGGCGCGGCCCGACCGTGGCTCGGCTCAAGGCCGAACGGGGCACGAAGGGGGGCGCTGCCCCCTTGTCTCCGAAACGGAAGACCTAGTGGGGTCCGCCCTAGGGTTCTGTCGGGGGGGGGGGGGGGGTTACACCCCCCAGTTTTCTAAAACGGCCAGCCTTGGGTGTAACCGCCGGACCCCTGTGGGTCCCGCCTTCAGGTGGCACCGGTGGCCGGCTGAGCCGGCCACCCCTTAGAAGACCGCCACGGCCTTTGGTCGTGACTCTTGTTCGACTGGCGCGGCGCGATGGCGCCGCGCCCCTCACCCGTGGCCCGCTCCTGTCCACGGCCTCCTTCGGCCTCACCAGCACGGCACGAAGGCTCCACACCCCTCCGCTGCAGCCCGCTTCTGGCCGTGGCCTCCTTCAGCCTCACCGGCGCGGTGCGACGGTGCCACACATCATCATCGTGGCATTCTTAGGCAACAGTCCTTTTCGTTCCCGCGCGGTGCAACGACACTGCGCCGCCTTCGCCATAATGATCAATGAAGATTAAAAAATTAAGGGGAGGAGGATTAGCCGTGTTTGTGTGGTCCGATATTCCCCAGTTATGTTGATAACAAGTGGCCACATTAATTAACGAAGGTCGATAAATAAAACTTGAATGGAGATAACCCCTACCTCGAAGGAAGTTCACGGTTGTCAAGCGCCGCAGATGATGATGTCATTTCCGTCATCATCGGTGTCTCCTCCCTTATCGCGGAGGAAGAAGAGGATGGAGAAAACTAGAACCGCCGAGTCAATGTTCTTCGTCGGAGAATTTTCATTCTTCGTTGAAGAGTGACATTCTTCGCGGAGGAAGAAATTCTTCTATTAAAGAGGAAAGAGCTCTCTTCCAAAGTCGTCACACAACAAGCCAACCAACAAAATAAAATAATCCCCCTCATTATTTTATTAATTTATGCCATGCATTCAAATATTACAAATTCAAATTCCAAAACACTTAATTAATTAAACATGAGTTGTCTAATTAATTAAGTGTTAAGTTGGAAAGATTTAAAGAGGGAGAGAGGGGAGTTACTCAAATAAAGGGGGGAGTTAGGAAGTTAGGGAATGTGAAGGGTTAGGGATCGTGTGGATCCCACCTCAAAAATATCCTAACATGAGTAGTTAGAAACTTGTGGGTCCCACCCCAAATTCCCCATGTAGATTAAAACAACTTTAGGGAAAGAAATAAAATTATAACACAATTTTATTTTACTTTTCTTTTAATCCACATTTTTTAGCAACTCCTCCTGAGCAGATGCATCTTTGGTAAAGGTCCTCTTAAGCAATTACCGGAACCGCGATTCCATCGGTGCCCTTGGATTTCAATTCTGAGCACCGGTTCAAAAGATATAAAAACCCGCTCGTTCGTTCACTGAATGTACCCGAGCTAATCTTCAGAAATTGATTCCGGGCACACCGGGCCTCAAAATCAGGTGCTGTCAGAAACTGCGTACTCGTAAAATCCCAAAGAATTTAATAAAAGATTTTACTTGAAATTTACGGGTCTTTACATTGGTAATAGGAGAGAAATTATAAGAGCGTACTATCAATCATTTTATTTTCTTCCTGGAGAATCTGTTGTAGAGATGTATCAGAGATTTATAAGTATTATAAACATTTTACAATCTATTTTTGAAAAATGTCTTGATGATGTGATTCTTGTAAAAAGGATATGTTATATCATTCCCCATTAATGAGAACCTAATAGAACAGTAGTTTATGAGATAAGAAAGTTAGACAATCTTACTATGGATTATTTGATTGGAACCCTTATGCAGTGTGAGGGTAGGCCCAAAAGAGATGAAGAGAAATAGAAAAAGAAAATTAGCGGTGTTTCCTTTACAACAATATCTACCTTACATACTGAAGTTTAATCAGAAGATTTTTTAAATATTTGAGGAAGAAGAAAGTAATTATTCAATCTGATTCAAGTACATTTAAAAATTCATAGAATGAATTATAAAGCTTAGATATAAGGATGAATAAGATTTTTGGAAATAATTATTTCTAATACCGATACAAGAAAGTAAATTATGGTAGAAGTGATAAGAAATCTGAATTCACTTTCTATGAATGTAATAAAGATGTACATATCTGACTATATTTTCCAAATATAATAAATAAAAACAGGAAAGAAAGAAATTCAAAAAGTAATGCTAATAATTATTTCAAATCCAAAGACAAGAATGTTATAAAATAATTAGACACTTGAATTGCAGGTGGTGGTGATTATTTTGAAAGTTCTTCTAAGAAGGAAAGTTCAAGTCAGAGGAACATGAGTCTTTTTACAATATACCTAATGTAAATGTTTAATGTATAAGGTAAGAACATCTAAAAACCTTACAAACATGTCTTTAAATCCTAATTACCTTGATTATAAGGATTTAACATCTTATGATGACAAATATTCCTCAGAAAAAGATAATACTCTTCCTTCTTATGATGAAGTTTCACATTTCTCTAAAGTACTTGAGAATGAAAATTATAAAATTTTCAAAAAAGCTTGATAACATTAAGGCTAAACTTACCAAAGATGATTCAAGGATAAATGTTTTGACAAATAAAATATCAAATATTTCTAAAGATCTTGGTGAAACTAATTATAAAAAGGATACTATTTCTAAAGGTTTAGAAAAATTTATTTATGAGAAATATGTTTTAAAAACTAATCTTGATAATATTTGTTCCAAAACTATTTCTATTGAAGATAAAAATTTAGTTATAAAACTAAAATCATAAATTTATTATTTGAAGAAAATTTTATCAAACTTTATCATTTGGTAAATAAAACATTGATAAAATTTACAAACAAATTCATCCTCATGGAAATAGTTCTAAAATGGGGTTTTCTTATAAAAAACATATTTTTAGTAACAATTTATTTGTTCCTAAAAGTTCCCCTTTTTGTACCAAGTGTCAAATCACTGGTCATTGGAAACTAATTTTTCATTAAATAAAGTTCAATCCTTAGGTTTTTAAAAAGATTACTTTTAAAAATAAATGTGTATTCCTAATGTTTTTTTCTGACATTACTGAACCCAAGAAAGTTTGGGTACCAAAATCCTAATGTTTTTTTTTCAGGAAAACAAAGATAGTACCAAAAATAATAATTCATGGTACATGTATATTGGGTTTTCTAAGTATATGACTAGAAACAAAGACTTTTTCAAGAATATTATCAAGATGAAAGGTGGTAATGTCATCTTCAGAGATAATTCTCAAGGATAGATTATCAGAATAGGTAACATTGTTCTTCTTGGTAAAGTACTTATTTAAAATATTTTTTTGTTAAATGGATTAAGAATAACCTTATAATCATAATTAAATTATGTGATGAAGGTTACATTATGAACTTTAGGAATGATAAATTTTTAGTATATATTTTAAAGGATGAATTTATTATTTCTTCAAATTAGCATGAGAATGTTTATAAAATTAACTTAGAAGACCTTAAGAGATAGGATTTAACTTGACTTAGTGCAATTTAAGATTAATCATGGTTATAAAATATAATTTTATGAAACTGTAACCTAAAAAACTTATCTAAGTTGACTAATAAAGGACTTTTAAAGGATCTACCAAAACTTTGGTTTAATACTTGAAAAGTTTGTGACCCTTATCAATATGGTAAGAAATATAAGTCAAGTTTCAAATCTCTTAGTTAAGTCTCAAATTATGATGCTTTAGAGTTAGTGCACATGGACTTATTTGGTCCTACACAAACTGGAAGTATTGGTGGAAAATACTATGTATATTTCTTAGTTGATGATTACACTAGACACAAAAGGGTTTATTTTCTCACAAAGAAATATGAATCCATTTGTTATTTTAATTTTTTTTATCAAAATTAAAAAATGAGAAAAACCTCTCCCTAATAACTATTCATAGTGATCATGGTGGAGAATTTATAAATTATGATTTTGAAACTTTTTTTATTAAGAAAGGTATTGAACATATCTTTTTAGCACCTAGAACCCCCAAAATAAATGGTGTAGTTGAAATAAGAAATATAATTCTTCAAGAAATAACTAGAACCATGTTGATTGAATACTAAATTGCTAAAAAAATTTGGGGTGAAGCGGTTAATATTTCCTTCTATACTATAAATCAAGTTTTATTTAGAACTTTTCTTAATAAAACTCTTTATGAGTTGTGGATAGGAAGAAAACCAAAACTTTCTTACTTTAATTTTTTGGTTGAAAAGTATTCATCTTGAACACGAAAGATAAGTTACATAAATTTACAACCAAATCCTATGAAGGTATATTTTTAGGTTATTCTACTACTTCTAAGGCGTATAGAGTTTTTAATAAAAATTATTGTACTATTGAGGAAACAAGTCATGTTATTTTTATGAAACTAACCCTTTGGTTTTCAATCAACCCCAACCTACATCATCCTCGAATGTTATTTCTAAAATAGATTTTAAACCTTTGTTAGAAAGTTCTTCTCATAAGGATATAACTTGAGAAATAGTTTCTAAAGTTTTCATCAGGATTATTTTCTACCTATTTTTGAATAATATATTTTTCAAAACACAAGAATTCTGTTGCTTCTTAGGAATCATCCTAGTGAGAGTGTCATTACTGATGTTGATTAACAAGTTAGGACTAGAAGTTCCACAAGGAATGAAATTGAACTTCTAGATTTTTTATCTAAATTTGAACATAAAAATCCTAATGAGTTAGGTGATGAGAATTGGATTGAGGAAACGAAAGATGCGATCAATGAATTTGAGAGGAACAAAGTATGAACTTTAGTTGAATGACCTAAATTTTTTTATAATTGGAGTAAAATGGATTTTTAGGAATAAGTGTGATAGGAATTTGATAATTTTTAAAAATAAATCTAGACTTGTTGCTAAGGGTTATAATCAACAATAAGGTATAGATTATAAAGAAACATATGAATTTATAGAAATACTTGAATCTATTTGCATACTTCTATCCTTTACATAATTACTTTATTTAATTTTTTTAAGAGGATGTAAAGTGTGATTTTATTAACATATATGTTCAGGAAGAAGTTTATGTTGAAAAAGATACTATTTTTAAAAATAAAAAACATACTGGAATATGTTTATAAATTTACCAAATCTTAATATGGACTTAAACAATCCCCTAAAGCCTAGTATGATAGGTTAATAATATATTTTTTTCAAAATAATTTTCTTAAAGGAGTTTTAGATCCTAAATTTTTTATAAAATAAGTAAATAAAAATATTATGATTATATAAATTTATATTGATGACATTATATTTGAATCAAATAAAAAATCTTTAATAGATTCCTTTTGGACCACATGAAATTTAAGTTTTAAATGAGTATGATGGGTGAGTTAACATATTTTCTAGGTTTTCAAATTTCACAATAACTATAAGTAACTTTTAAATCTCAACATAAGTATATAAAATATATTATTAATCAGTTTGGATATGACAATACTAAAAGTATTAATACTCCCATCGGTATCACAAATACTCTAGATCTTGATGAGGTTAGGAAACTAGTTGATCAAAATATTTTTAGAGGTTTGATAGGAAGTTTACTTTACTTAACTGCAAGTTAACCAGATTTAATGTTTTCTGTATTAATTTGTGCAAGATATTAAGAAAATCAAAAGGAATCCGATTTAAAAGCTGTAAAATAAATTTTTTGTTATATTAAGGGAACTATATATTTAGGACTTTTATATTCTTCTAGAAATGTTTTTTAATTAAAAAGTTTTTTGGATGGCGACTTTGGTGGTTGTAGAATGGATAAGAAAAGAAAATCCAGAACTTTTCATTTCTTAGGAGATTCTTTAGATTCTTGGTCTTATAAGAAACAACACTTATTAGCACTTTCCACTATTGAAGCTGAATATGTGGCAGCTGGAAGTTGTTGTACTAAAGTATTGTGGATGCAATACGCACTCATTAACTATGGAATGAGTTTTACTAAAACTGAAATACTTTCTGATAACAAAATTTCCATTTCTTTACGTAAAAACCCATAACATCACCATTGTGATAAGCACATGAATATAATATAACATTTCCTTAGAGATGACATACTTAAAGGAGATATCACTTTACAATTCATAGAAACACAAGAACAACTTGATGATATTTTCACAAAACCTCTTCCTTATATTAGATTTGAATACATTAAACATAATCTAGGAATGATCAAGGTAAATTAATAATTCATATATACTTCTTTTTTATCCATCTTTTACACCCAGTTACTCCTTTTCAAAGGGAGAGTACATATGTTTATATATATATTTTTTAAAAATAGTATTTGTTAAACATTAGTTTTCTAAAAATTTTAGTTTTCCTAAAACTTTTATTATAATGAGTTTTTCAGAATCATATTTCTTTATAAAATTATCAGAGTTAGAAATCTCAAAAGGTTCTCTAGTCTCAAAAAATGTTATAAAAATTTCTAGACTCAAAGTTTTGTAATAGATTTTTCAGATTCAAAAAATAATCATAATTAGTTTTTATAATAAAACTTTTACAACTAGTTTTCTTAATGAAGTCATAATAAATAGTTTTTATTTCAAAACTATCATAATCTATTAGTTTACAAAAACCAATAAGAACAATTTATTCATACCGATGGATATTTCCACTCTGAAAGGTACTCTTATATTTTTTTTCACTATCTCATAATGATCAGTTCTTTTGTTGTTTTTATTATACTTTTAGTTTTATAAATATTTTATTTTTTAAAAAAAAAATTTAAAAGTTTTTCTAATCGAATTCAAACCCAATTCTATAAGTGTTTTAAAAACCTTAAGAGTTCAAATTGTTTTTTAAAAATTTATTCAAAGTAATCTCAACTGTCAGATTAGAATGGATTCCATCTCAAATATGAATTTTTTTATGCAAGATGAACCATAAAATTCTAATACATATATAAATAGGGAACCCCCATGTACCACATCAATTATTTAAAAGTTTCTGCTCCCGAGTTTTTGTACCCCTAAAAGGCTTCAGTCCTAATTTTTTTTTCATCCAATTCACTGATCTGAGTCCTGATCTGATGGAATCTACTGAATACTACAATAAATGGTTTTTATCTAGGTAGAGGTTAGTTTAAATATATATTTTATGAGAAATATGATTCTACTTTGAGAAAGATAATTTATTTTCAATGTTGGAAATCATGTGTGTGTGGAAAAACCAGACAAGTATTTTTATCTTTACTACCAAGATCTTGTTCATGATTTTTATGACTCCGTGATGTTTTTCAAGGAAGAAGGAATAGAAAAATTTTCATTTTATATGTATTGGAAGTGATACAAGTTATCATATAAGAAAACTATGAGTTTGGTAGGAGTACTTATATAAGTGGAATCATATTTTTCCTTACAGAAGTTGCCTAATGATCTTGGTATGTTTAATAAAAATAAGGAAAAATATTCATTGTTTTCTCATTGTGAAAAATACAGTAAGGTTTCCCATATTACACTAGGAAACCCTGTTATTAATTTATGGATATAAGGGTTTCTCATACTAAGGAAGAAATATCATGATACGATAAAATTTTCTAATGTTTTTATATTGAACTTTCTAGTGAACTTGAGAAAGATAGATTTGGTGAAGTTCATTTTAATAACCATGAAGAATATCAATTCATAATTAATCAAGTCAAGAATCATCATGTATTCATCCTTATTAAGAATTTTTTATGAAAAAATCATGGAGTTTTTCAAAATAGAAAATAAATTATATCCTACAAGAGAAAATATTTCATTCATTAGTGACAATACAATGAATTAGAAGAGGTTGGTCTTTGATAAGAAATTGAAGATGTTTTTTGAAATGGTTTATGGAGCGGATTTAGAGGTAGATTCATCAATAAAGTTAGAAAAAGATGATAATAAAGAAGAATAGGAAGGTTGAGACCTACCCACCTATCATGAACCAAACTAGGATACCATCCAACCTGACACTTAGCCTGGTCTGAGACATGGCCCGAAGGGCATTTCTGATCCCCATAGGCTAGAAACTAGTTTCTGGGTATCAAAAATATACTATGGGAATGATTTAACCCTTTGATATTGACATACAAAATCAACAATAAAAAACTTTTTAATAACCAATACCCATAACCAAACAAGGTACACTAATTTTTAGATTCAATGTTTTACAACTATAAACAAAACCAAAAGTACTAAAACAAAATGGGAACAACGAAACGATCCAAAAAACCTCCATGCAACAAGAGAAACATCATCCTCAAGCCACCACCACAAACACTTGGAAGAAGGGGAGAACTAGAAACCAGATCCATCATCACCACCATGACACATATTTCCTTTTTCTAGGTCATACATAACAAAATCCACATACACCAAAATGTGCATGTATGGTGTGATCCAAATACCAATAGGATTCCATCCAAAATAAAATATTTAATTCTATAACAATAGAAGACAAATTAACATGAACATTTCCAAAAGAAAATTTGAAACATTTGTATGATAAATTTTTTTAAGGAAAAACTTTCTCAAGAAACAATTTTTCACAAATAAGATTTCTTGAAATAAAAGTATACACAAGGTATATCGTATGTCGATGGATGGAACTACATCACATAAGTATCATGTCATAATTGAGAACCATGGGTAAATCCCTTGGGGTAACTAGTGCAAGTGAGACCCTAAAAACCTCATACCTCAATGATCAAAATCCTCCAACACAACTTCCAATAATGTTTCTATGCATGATCCGTTAGAGGGGATCATATCCCAAGGTCTAATGGTCTCCAGATAATAATCCAATACTGATATCATTCCTGTGAATGAGCCACTAGAGGAGAAAACATCCAAAGTTCTTGTTGTCTATGATCATATCACATATTTAGTTAGTGTTGTTAGCATCAATCCTTCTAGATGAATCTCAGACAATGCCACTTCTGAGTCAGCTAGCATACTAGTTCTAGTTCTCCTACCAAGATACCTAATATTTCATTTTTTCTTAATTAAATTTCATATATCACATAAATTAACCCTTTTATATAAACATTCCAAGCATTAATAGAATATAAGGAAAAAATCACCTTATTCTATTTCACACACTCCAAAAACATTTGAAAATAAATTTCTCACCAATTATACATTACATGAAATTCATTTAGAAACACTACAAGAAAAGTGAAAAAAAATCCAATTATTTCCCTGGGCCAATCCCCTTTCAAATCTATACACAAACCCAATTTATTTTTTAAATATGATTCCTATCATTTACATAATTCCTAAATCACATAAAGGGTGTATAACAAGGTATAGAACACGCCACAAAATCCATTCCTCTTGAAAAACCCATTTTTAACACATTCATGCCTCAAGTTCCTTTGAAAATATATTTCACACCCTTCACACAATTCATATAATATTTTCAAGAGGCATAACAATGAATCACACACAAAACACAACCAATTTCCTTTAAAAAATCCATTTCACCACTTGTGCAAGTCAAAAACCTTCCAAAAACATATTTTACACCACATAAATAATCCATAAAACACCTATAAATATTCAAGAAAGAAATTTAAACTCATCTAATAATGTAAAATCATGGAACCACCTACATCACACTTGGAAACTTCTAGAAATTGATGTGAAACCATAACCGCACCACCACAAGACCCTATAAAGGCAAGATAAAATAATAATCATCAATATCTCCCCAAACAACATAGGATAAAACCCTCTTTAGGTCGAATACTCCATTGGAAATTTGGAAATCAAGAAAGAGGGGATAATAACCCTAGAAAGATGGAGAAATCAAGAGTAAAATGACTTAATTGATTTTTACTTCAAGAACTGGGGTCAAAACCACCCAAGGAATAATACCCAAGAAGTCTAGGAAAGCTTGTAGGGATATCCCATGGATAATAATCTTGAATGGGGTGGATGGGAGGAGAATATGGGTTAAATATGAGGAGGAAAAAAAGGTAATTTGTCACTTTTTAATGACCTAGAGAAGTAATATTGTTTTCCTGCATGGTTTCCCAAACCATGTAGAAACCATGCACCCCTCACTATCCAAGAGGGACAGTCAGCACAATTAGCCTGCACAATTTGAAAAACGGTGCACTAACCATGCAATCGTTGCTTTCCAAAATGACAAAATTTCATACGGTTTCCTGGGTAAGGACATACGGTTTCCCCTAATAGTGAGACACCTACTTCCAAGCCCAAATTATCAAATTTTAACAAAAAACACAATGGAAAACCCAAGGATAAATATAGGAATATAAATAAATAGGATAATACCTCAAAATTAAAACATGTATGTGAAAATTCTCCCCCCCATGAAAACTTTCTGCCCCTGAAAATTCAACTCGAGGCTTGATTGGAGAACAAAAACGGGTATTATTCCTTAACCCAAGACTTCCGCTTCCAAGTCTCATGCATATCATTTCCATGTTTCCAAAGAACTTGGACCAAAAAAATAGACATCCCATGAAGCACTTTATCTTGAGAATCAACAATCTTCACTGTCCACTAAAGTACTGAAAAATCAAACTCCAAATCTAACTCTTCCCAATTCAGAACATGGGATGGATATAGGTTGTATTTCTTCAACTGAGAAACACGAAAGATGTCATGAATTTATGTCAACTGAGAGGGAAAATCTAATATGTGTACCACTTTACCAATCCGCTTAGTATTCTCAAAAGGTTTGACATACCTCGGCGTTATCTTTCCTTGCTCACCCAAATGATGATGAACCAAGTGAGGAGGCAACTTTAGAAACACCCTATCACCCATAGAAAACCCCAAAGAATGGTGCCTCTGGTCATCATAATACTTATTGCGATTCTGAGCTGTCAACAAATGATGCCTATTCAACTTCACTCTATCAGAAGTCTCTTTTACAAGGCTACAAGGCTCAGTCCCAAAAATGAGGTCTCACCCACCTCATCCCAACACAAAGGAGACCAACATGATCGACCATAAAGTGCCTCAAAACGATCCATTTGAATTGAGGATTAGAAACTATTTCTATATGTGAAATCAACCAATCCCAAGTGGCTATCCCATGAACCTCCAAAATCCAACACACATGCTCAGAGCATGTCTTCCAAAATATGATTCGCCTGCTTCGTATGACCATCCATTTGAGGATGGCATGTCATGCTAAACTTGACCTGTGAACCCATCACCTTTTAAAGGCCTTTCTAAAAATATGAGGTAAAACGAGGGTCCCTGTCTGAAATAATTGCTGAAAATACACCATGAAGCATCATAACCTCTTGAGAATATAACTGACCCAACTAATCCACCTTGATTGAGTCCCTGATTGAAATGGAATGGACTGATTTGGTAACATGATCAATCACTAAACAAATATTTGGTGATCTCATCCCACTTCCAGGTAGGAATAGGTAGTGGCTGACGTAAACCAGAGGGACTTTGGAGTTCTGATTTAGCCTGATGATATGTATAACATCACGATATAAATTTATATATGTCCTGTGTCATACCTAGACACCATAACTACCAACACACACCATATAACATCTTGTTAGCACAATGGCGAATGACCCACTGAGACTGGTGTCTATCTTGCATCATCACCTTCCACATAGATGAAAACACCACAAAGTGACCTCTGAAGAAAAAAACTCCCTTGGGAGACATTGACCAATCACAAGGAGTCTCCTCACCATTAAGAAATTGTATAGACTACATACAAAACTCATCACAAGGCTTTTCCTACTAAATCAAATCCATAAGGGAAGGTTCCAGCTAAACACTGGCCAAGAACACCCCTACACTATTCTTCTTGGTCTCCAAGTGCAATTGAGCAAAGATCCCCATCAAGGTCCACTCATCACTAGAAACTTTTAATTCTTGCACTAGAACTTTACTTCTTAAATAATCATCCACAACATTCCCTTTTCTTGGGGTATATAAAATATCAAAATCAAACCCATAAAGGTATTCAACCCAATGATACTTCCTCAAATTAAATTATTTCTAGGAGAAAATTAAGGCCAAACACTTTTTATCCAAATAAACCACAAATTGCTCCCCAAAAATATAGTTAATCCATGTATTTAAGGAATCAATAACTGTTGATAAATCCATTTCATGGGTTGGGAAATTCTTCTCATGTGGTTGGAGTTGGTGCAAACCATAATCCACCACATAATCATTCTGCATTAACACACACCCGAGACCCATACTCAAGACATCACAATAAACCACATAAACCTTTCTAGATTCAGAAAAATTTAAAACATGGGTGGTGGTAAACCATCACTTAATCTTTTAAAAAAACTACTGACACTTTGGGATCCATCAAATCTTTACCCCTTTCTAGGTAAGAGTGGTCATGGAAGAAGAAAGCTGAGAAAAATCTCAAACAAACCTCTTGTAATACTTTGATAGGCCTAAAAATATACTGGGCTTGAAAACATTATTTGGCTTACCCCATGACATCACTGTACTATTTTTATCCAGGTCCACAGAAACCCCTTCTTTTGAGATCACATGGCCTAGAAACTTCACCTCCCTAATCCAAAAGGTACATTTAGAAATCTTCGCAAAGAAATGATGACCCCTAAGGGTTCCCAACATGATCCTCAAATGATGCTTATGTTCCTCCTCAATTATAAAATTGATGAGGATTTCATCCATGAATACCACAACAAAATAATCGAGATACTGGTGGAACAACCTATCGAGAAGCTCCATAAAGACCTATGGAGAATTTTTCAATCCAAAAGGCATGACTAAGTACTCAAAATGATATTATAGACTTCAAAAAGCTATTTTCGGGACATCTTCCTCTCTAACCATGAATTGATTATAAACTGAACACAAGATTTTTTTGAAAACCACATTTCCCCCTTAAGATGATCAAAATGTTTATCAATACAGGGAAAAGATTACTTGTTCTTGATGGTTACCTTATTCAACTTCTAATAATCAATGAAAAACTTTAGATATCCACCAACCTTTTTCGCAAATAGAACCGAAGTAGCCCAAGGTGCGACTCTCAGGTTAAATAATCCTTTGTATTCTAAATCATCCATCAATACCTTTATTTCCCTCAACTCAGTGGGGGCCATACTATATGAGGTAAGAGATATTAGATGCATTCCCTATGCAAAATAAATTGGGAACTTCACACCATGCTTTAGAGACAAAGTCGAAAAATCCTCAGGAAAGACCTCTATGAAATAATCCAACACAAGTGGTAATCCACCCTCAGGAGCACCACCACCAACCTCCAATGAGAGTGATGAGATTTGATAAATAAAATTTCCCAACTCCAAGAGTAGAGGTTCAACATGATTCGACCGATGATCCCATTCACCATGAAAAATATGGGCACTACCATTAGGTTCCAAAAAAAACTCACCACCTATAAAAATTGGTGTGCACCTAAAAAAATATCATCTGATCCATACCAAGGATAAAAAAAAAGAGGTCCATCCCAAAAATAAGAAAATACTACTCTAGATCGATCCATGACACAATGAGTGCACAAGACGGACACCTAAAACCCTACTCTCACTTATTACCAAGCGGAATTACAAACTCTATTTCATACTGCATAAGCTCAGTTGGAAAATTTAGCACATTAATAATATGGGTAGAAGTAAAATAAACTGAAGCACTAGTATCAAATAGAACAATAGGTAAATACGATTCGATAAAAACGGTACCTCGAACTGTCATAGAACCTACATATGATCCCACTGGCGCTCGATCCATTGCATGAAATTGCCTCATCTCCCCTAAGATTGAGAAAAACCACTATCCTATGGATCTTACCTATACTAAATCTATCCAAATGAAGATCCAGCTCTGCCACCACGACCTCCAAACTGAGATACTTCTATCCTGGATGGTTCTGGATAAGCTATCATCCCTTTGAAAGTTACAGATCCTACTCTACTCTGATATGGGGGTGACACCTTTAAAAACCACTACAAGTTCCCTAGAGATCCACACTGATGGTAAGTCTTGGGTGGGGATAAATAGGCTGATCTCATATGCCCTTCCTTCCCACACTGATGGAACATGATCAACCCAGCACCTGAAACCATGGATGATGATATCTGGGAAGGATGGACTAAACCACCACCTCCCCTCTTCTCTTGGTATTCGCACTTCCTCTTCATTTCAGATGAACTTCCACTTCCCACTACTGACACTGCTCCAAGAAAACTAGGTTGGCCCTTAAGATCAATCTCAAACATCATATCATGATTAACCACCTCATCATAGGTATTTATCTGGAATAGGAAAACCTAAGATTGAATTTTTAGCTGCAACCCCTTCTCAAACCTTTGATTCTTTATTTTCTCATTGAAAATGAGCTTGGGTGTGTACCAAAATAACTCATTAAAGTAGTTAAAATATTCCATAATAGACCGGTCTCCCTGGATGATATCTATAAACTCCCATGATCTTTCATAGGCCAAGACCTTAGGAAAATACTATTCATTGAAAATGACCTTGAAGTCTTTCCAACCCATCAGCTCATGATTTCCCGCTTACACCACTAAGTACCACCATTTTTTACTAGGACCTTATAACATAAATAAAGAAAATTTCACCCTGAAATCCTCAGGAGTATCGAGATACTCAAACATCCTCTCTATTTTCTCAAGTCACTCCTCTAATTCATGGGGTTCCTTGCTACCCCAAAAATAAGGAGGCTTGTTCTAGAGGAGCTCCTAAGCTTTGTCCTTTCCAAGATCTAGTTCAGCCTATCTAACCTAAGTAGGACTATATCCTATTACTTTTCCCAAATCTTGGATAGCATGAACCATTACTTATACTAGCCTCTAATCAATTGGTGAAGGAGAAATCTCTCCAGCCTCTTCCCATGGATGCACAAGAATTCTCTATAGAGGCATCTTGCTGCAATAAGAAATAACCATAAGGAAAACTATTAATACAATCATTTTGAATTTTTTTAGCAATAAAAACAATTCTAAAAAACTTCCATAAATAAAAACACAACAAAATACATCACAATAACAAAAACAACAAACAAAACCGAACCAAACTACTTCACCCCCACACTCAATTTCCATATACAGTCTACAGTCTGTACGTCTCACTTAGAGGAGAATCCAAACAAAATCTAAACATTCAATAGTAACTTGAGCTATTTCGTGAGGGGTGGTGGTTAGGAACCCTACTTGAAACCAAAACCTCAAATCCCGATAATCCTAGATCTGTTCTATCTAGACTCATCCCAAATAACTTGACCCAAAAATTTCATGACCTAATCTAATACTATTTTCTCATGAACCAAGCTAGGATTCCATCCAACCTGAAACCCAGACCAGTTTGAGACATGGCCCGAAGGGTTTTCCTGATCCCCATGGGTTGGAAACTAGTACTTGGGTATCAACAATATACTATGGGAATGATTTCACCCTTTTATATTAACATAAAAAACCAACAATAAAAAAAACATCACAATAAACAATAACCATAACCAAACAAGGTAAAACCATTTTTAGATTCAAAGTTTTACAAATATAACCAAAACCAAAAGTACTACAATGGAATGGGAACAAT
Source organism: Viscum album (assembly GCA_963277665.1). Classification (NCBI taxonomy): domain Eukaryota; kingdom Viridiplantae; phylum Streptophyta; class Magnoliopsida; order Santalales; family Viscaceae; genus Viscum; species Viscum album. The sequence continues at coordinate 50,599,964 of OY728148.1, forward strand.
GAAATGATCCCAAAAAAACCTCCATGAAATAAGAGGAACACCATCCTCAAGCCATCACTACAAAAAACTGCAAGAAGGGGACCACTAACAACTAGATCCACCATCACCACCACGACACATCTTTCCTTTACCTGGTTCATACATAAACAAATATATATACACCCAAAGGTGTATGTAGGGTATGATCCAAATCCCAGTAGGATTCCACCCAAAAGGAAACATTCCATTTTATAACATTACAATACAAAATAACAAGCCCATTTCCAAAAGAACATTTGAAACATTTGTAAGATAAACATTTTTAAGTAAAAACTTTCTCGAGAAACACTTTTCAAATGAAAAAACTTTTTCACAAATAATGTTGCTTGAAATAAAAGTATACACAAGGTCCACCGTATGCCTATGGCTGGCACCACATCACATAAGTATCATGTCACAAGAGATAACCATGGGTAAATCCCTAGGGGTGACTAGAACATTTGAAGCCCTAGAAACCTTATACCTCGGTGATCAAAATCCTCCAACTCAAATACAATAGTGTTCCCATGCATGTGCCATTAGAGGGGATCCCATACTAAGGTATAATGGTCTCCAGATAATAATCCAATACCAAAAGTGTTCCTGCGCATGATCCACTAAATGGGAATACATCCCATGGTCTAGTGTTCTATGATCATATCACATGTTTAGTTAGTGTTGTAAGTGTCAATCCATGCTAGATGAATCCAGGATAATGTCACTTATGATTCAACTTATGTACTAGTTCTAGTTCACCCACCTAGATACCCATGATTCCATTTGTTCTCAATTACATTTCATATATCACATAAATCAACACTTTCATAAACACATGAAAATTATTAATAACCCACATAGAAAAAATCCCAGTTTTCCATTTCACACACACCAAAATAATTTGAAAATACATTTCACCCCACTTTAACATTTCATGAAATTCATTTGGCAATACTAAAAGAAAAGAACACAAAAAAATCCAATCATTTCCATAGGCCAAGCCCCTTTTAAATCTGCACATAAACCCAATTTATTTTTAAAACGTGCTTCCCATAATTTACACAATTCAAAAATCACATTAAGGGTGTAAAAAAAGGTATCCAAAATGAAACAAAATCCACTCCTCTTTAAAATCCCATTTTCAATACAGTCTCACCTCAAGTTACTTTGAAAATACATTTCACACCCTTCACATAATTCATATAATATTTTCAAGAGGTACAACAATGAAGCACATACAAAACACAACCAATTTCCTTTATAAAATCCATTTTAACACATGTACAAGTAAAAAACCTTCCAAAACATATTTAACACTGCATAAATAATCCGTATAACACATATAAATATTTAATCAAGCAAGTTAAAATCATCCAATAATGTAAAATCATGGAACCACCTAACTCGTACTTGGAAACTGCTAAAAATTGATGCGAAATCAAACCGCACCACCATAAGACCCTATAAAGGAAAGATCCAACAATAATAATCAATATCACCCCCAAAAACACAATTACAAATCCTCTTCAGGTCAAAAAATCCACTGGAAATTTGGAACACAATAAAGAGGTGAGAAGAACCATAGAATGATGGAGAAATCAAGAGAAGAATGACTTACTTGATGTTTCCTTGAAGAAACAGGGTCTAAAACACCCAAGGAATGATTCCCAAGAAGTTTAGGAAAGCATGGAGGGTGCTCCCATGGATTAAAATCTCAAATGGGTTGATGAGAGGTGAATTAAGGTTAAATTTGAGGAGGGAACAAAGGTAATTTCTCAATTTTTAGTGACCTGGACAAGGCAAACAATTTTCCCACATGATTTTCCAAACCGTTCGTTAATCGTGCACCCCTAACTACCCAAGAGAGACACAGAACACGATTAGCCCAAACGATTTGAGAAACTGTTTTCTAACCATGCAATCACAACAGTCTAAAATGAAAAAATGCCACACGGTTTCCTTGGTAAGGATGCATAGTTTCCCCCAACTGTGCACCAACTGTGTGCCACCTTCTCCCAAGACCAAATTATCTATTTTTTAAAAAAAACACAAGGTAAAACCCAAGGATAACTATAGAACTAGAAATAAATTGGAGAATAACTCAAAATGAAAACATAGATGTGACACCAACAAAGAAGAAAAAGAAGAAAAAGATAGTTCCTGATGAAGTTTTTGATGAATGGATGAAAAAGAAAGATGATAAGAAGTTAGGGTATCTAGAGATCAAACATGAAACTGCTGAGGCCAAGGAATTAAAAATTTATACTTCTGAAACCATTAAATAAGAATCAATGAAATAGGAATAGAAAAAGAAGTTACAAGAAGCTCAATTATGTAAAAATTTATTGAAAGGAGTAGAAAAGGTATATGAGAAGGTTGTTCTACCTACTTATTAGATTGATCAAGTGAATATGGGAGTCAAATTATATTTTCAAGAAACTTCTGTAGTCCATAAAAATATTTCTTATATCACTAAAAAAGGAAAATATAAAGTTTTTTATGAAGAATTAGTCTTGGTCCTTCTTGAAAATCAATCGAAACTAGAACCAGCTGGAAAAGAAGATTTGTGAACTATAGGGTAGTTAGAGGAAGTACTTGATAAGTCCATGAATGAATAATTTAATGAGAAATAAGAAGAAGGTAAATATGGTGAATAAGAAGAATAATAATAAATTTAAATTTAAGAATAGGTTGAAGAATAGGAAGTATAAGAGGATGAAGAGGATAAGAATGAAGAGGTAGATGATAACGAGGAAACTCAATCCGATAAAATGTCATCAGATTCATCATCATCATCATAATCATCATCATCAGATCTACCTTCTAAAAATTATAAGGGAAGTAAAGTTGAAAGATCTAAATAAGAAGAATCTTTATCAGAAGAAAAATAAGTAGAGTCTTCATCTAAGAAAGAAGAATGATATCAAAACTCAAAGAAGAAAATTTCTGAAAAAGTTGATACCGATTATGTGGAGATTAGGTAATTTTATGATGATAAGGATTTAAAGATAAGAAAAGTTATAAAGAATTTGAAAATGGTGTTTCAAAGAAAGATAACAGAAAAGGAAAATAAATGGAAGTTTTAACATGCTGAACAAAACTCCCAAGGCTGACCCCGATCAATCAATTTCAGCTAGAACCATTGCTCAAAAAGTTTTTGATTATATTGTTCATATCTTGAGAAGGATTGAATAAATAATTCCATATTTCCCAAGATTTATGCAAGAGGTTAATTAATTAAATATAGGCTTAGTCAAAAGTCATAATCAATAAATCTTTTAACCAAGTTAGTGATCCATATTGAGGTAGATTTAAAAACTCTTCAAGAATGTTCCTAGACTCATAAGAGATCTTATAATCAAATGGTGAAGTGGCCTCACCTAGTCGATGATTATATTAATATGAATGATAAAAAATTCGATGGAGTTATTAAGTTAATGGTAGAATCAGTTGATTCCTTCAATCCATTATCAAATGATATAGAAGATATAGTGAAGTTTGTGGAAGAGTTTCATGATTAAACCGATGATCGTACTGGGGATGTCAATGCTCTAAAAAATAAGATCCAGAAAATAGAGCTAGATATGTCTCGACTCCAATCATTTGAAGATGATTTTATAATATTAAAGAATGAAAACAAAGATATTTTGGAGTAATTTAGGTAGATAAGTTATTTAGAAGAGAAGGATGATAATATGGAGAAGGATCACAATGAGTTAAAAAATATGAAATTGTTTGTCAAGACTCTGATAAAGGAAGATTGATTTTTTTCCTTTTGACTCCTTGTTGTGTTTTTTTAGAAAATAATTTGAATCATTTGTAAAATATGAATGACTTAATTTTTCATCCAATTACAATTTTTCTGAATGTTTTCCAATTCTTATTGGTTGAATGTTCTGTTATATATTTTTCTGTGGATGATTATTTAGTTCATTATATTTTTTTTATGTTTTTTATAACTTTTCAATAAAATTCAAATTTATTCACCATTCCTTTTTGAAAATCACAAAGGGGGAGAATTTTATAGAAAGGTGGAGAATTATTCCTAAATGGAGAGAAACGTTTACAAAGGGGTAGTTATAATATAAAGGGGGAGATATTATCCAAAGGGGTAGTTCATCGTATTCAACATCATACTCTCCATCATATTTATAATAATTATAAAATCATGGGGAGTTAAGGATTAAGGATTAATTCTGAATACAAAGTTACTTTTAGAAATGGGTGGTATGTTTTTCAAGTTATTTTTCATTTATGTTTTGGGGTTTGTGCTTTCCAAAAAGGGGGATATTGTTTTGTTATAAGTTCTACTCCTTACACTTCCATTACTTTAATATTAGAAATCATAAACACATTCTTAAAACATGTTTACTAACTTCTTATGTCCCAAGTGTTTTAGAATATATTTGTATAGAAAATTATATTTTACTGTACTTAGAATAAGTTGTAAAGTACTACAAATATAAAAAATAAATTCTTCATTATGATTATCATAATGAGTATGTTTCTGATAAATTGGACTCAACATTATTAGACTAGAAGTTAGAGCTTCTATCATGTCTATTGTATAAAAAAAATCTTAACAATTAGACTGATACAGGTACTGATAACATTAGAATGAAATTCATAAATATTATCATATTGACATTGTTAAGGAAGTCCATCATACTGACTAACTTTTTAATCGGAATATAAAATAATTGTTTCTAATATAAGAAAAACTTTTAACACTATAATGGTGTTAATCTATATGATCTCATACTTTAAGTTATACCAGATCATTATGAGTTATCAAGTTCTAGGTGTCCTAAATCATTGTAAAAAACTCAATAATATGACCATTAGAAGATCAAAATATGATCATTGGGAGATCTCTTATAAACACCAAGTTATTTTAAGAGTTTCATGTTGTTCGATTAAATTATCTCTCAAATTTTTAGAAGAATACTTAGTATGAATAGCTTATTCTTAATTTTTTTTACCTTTATAGAGTTTTTGTTCTAAAGGAAACCTTGTCAGGTTGTATCTTTAAGAAATTTTTGTAATTGTTACTTGTGTCTGATCATCATAACAATTGAGGGATTCTGAGGATAGGAAGATGGAGAATTTTATCTTCAAATTGAGGGATTACAAGGATTATAAGACAAAGCCAATCATCATATTGAGGGCTTATGGGGATATGAAGATAAATACATTCTAATCATCGTATCAAGGGCTTTCCTAGTAAGGAAATATAGACTTTATTGTAAGTATAAAATAGTGGATACCTTTAGTCAGGGTTATTGCCTACCATACTCTTAAGATTAAAATTGGGTTATCTTCTAAATATCTTGTAATTTATTCTTACATTTTTTAGCTATTATATTATGTTTTGTTTATAATATTTTATTTCCACTGTACATTTTAATATAAAGTAAAATATCGTATTCATATTTCTATACTATTTGTTATATCATATTTACTATGATTACGATACATACTCTAATTAGTTGGTTCCATCATGATTCTGTTGTTTTTTTAACTATGTTTTAATCGGTCTATATCCATGTTTCGATTACGCAACTTTATTGATCAGACTGAGGGCCAAGTCCAATAACCTACTTAAAGAGGATTTGGGTTTGTTTAGTTTAATTATTTAGACTATTTTTTAAACTACAATTCACCCCCTCTTATAAGTTATCCATTATAAGAGAATTTTTATGATACTAATCAATATTATTGATATACTAATCCAACAGTTTTAACAACACTTTAACAATAATTAAAAAACAAACAATAAGAATAATTTTTATGAAAATTTAGCAATAAAAAGCAGTTACACCAATTATAGTGGTATCAGTCATAAAATATATTTAATTATATAAATAAAATTTATCATATTAAAAAACATTAAACAATATTAAAATATTATTCTTCCATCATTTCAAGTTCAAACATTATAGAATCTAATGGTTTAGTAAATATGTCAGCCAATTATCTTTCACCTAGAAAAAATTCTAAGATAATATTTTATTTATTCACATGATCTCTAATAAAATATAATTCAACATCTATATTTTTTGTTCTGGAGTGTTTCAATGGGTTTTTGATATTGAAATAACACTAGAATAATCATAGAAAATTGTATTCTTATCAAGAGAAACAATAAAAGAACATAGATTTTGTTTAATTTAGAGGCATTGAGAAAACAAATTTGTAATAAAAAGATACTCAACCTCAATTGTAGATAGTGAAACTGATAATTTATTTTTAGAACTTTAGGAAATTAAATATTTACCATATAAATGAAAAATACTTTATTTTTTTCCTCTCAAGGCTACAACCACTAAAATCAAAGTGAGAATAAAATAATCACCAAAAATAATTTTGATTTGAATAAAATAAACCACTGATAATAGTTAATTTGATATATTTTATAATTATTTTAATAAAATTAAGGTGAATTTATTTATAGTTATACTTAAATATAGCACATAAGAAAACTAGAAACATGATATCAGGTATAGATACAATCAAATAAATTAAAATTCTTACCATGATTCTATATAGTTTAACATCAATAATATTTCCATATTCATCTAAATCTAATATATAATTTGTGATCATAGGAGTTTTAATTGAATTTAATGAGTGAATACCAAATATATTGACAAGTTATTTATCATATTTAGATTGATTTAAGAAAATATCATCATTTCTTTGATTAAATTTAAAACCGAGAAAAATTTCAATTGTCCCATTAAACTCATATCAAACTCATTATCCATCAATTTATAAAATTCATTACAAAGTAAATAATTTTTATAACTAAACATAATATCATCAATATTTATTTCTATAATTAAAACATCATTTGAAAATTTCTTAATGGTCATGGTAGGTTCAAAAATTCATTTATTAAAATCATCTTGAAAAAAAAACAGTGTTATTATTTAATACCAAGCTCTAGGATCTTACTTAAGACCTTACAAAGATTTTTTAAGTTTGAAAACATGATTTAGAAATTTTTAATTTTAAAATTCGAGTTTTTCTTTAAATAATAATCCTTATGAAATTAATCCATTTACAATTGCAATTTTTACATCCATTTGAAATAATTTGATATTTTGAAAACAGGAAATGCTAATAAAGCATTAATTTCTTCTATCCTAGAAATAGAGAAAACAAAATATTCAAAATAAATTCCCTCTTCCAAATAATATCCTTGGGATACCAATCTATATTTATTTTCAACTATATTACTAGGTTCACCAAGTTTATTTAGAAAAATCCATTTAGTTCCTACAATTTGTTTATCTTTAATAAGTTTAACAATATTACACAATTTATATATTTCTACTTAATTTTGTTCTTCATGTATATCATCAATATGATTTGAATCATTTAAAGAATAATTAACATAATTAGGAACAAAATCAACAACACCTTTATAATTATGAAAAATATTCAAAACAAATTTTTTGGTTTGTATTCTAGATTCAACATTTCCAATTAATTTTTCATAGTGACGATCTTTATGAATTTTCCAGTTTTTAGGATCAATTTGAGAAGAAAGTTTCTCCCCCTCAAATGATGTATTATAAATTTTACCTCTAGGATCATCTTCTCAAAATTTAAAATTCTAAAAATATTCTTCAACTATCTCTAAATATTAAAATGTATTTATATTTTTATTTTGATCAAATATAACATGCACTAATTCTTCAACAAATAAAATTATCTTATTGAAAACTCTATATTCCTTAATAGAAATGAAATATCCTAAAAACATCCCTTCATGACATTTAGAATCGAACTTATATAAGTTATCTATTATATTTAAAATAATGGATTTAAAACCATACACCCTAAAATATCCAATTTTAGGTTTAATCCCTTTAAATAGGTCATGAAGGGTTTTATTTAATATTGTTCTAATTAAAAATATGAGAAGATGTATTAACAACTTCAAACCAAAAGTATTTAGAAAACATAATTCATTAATATTTTTTTAATTTCTTGAATTTATCTATTCATTATTTCTACCACACCATTTTTTATGGTGTCCGAGAGGGTATTCCACTTCTAATAGAGAAAATTGAAAGAATTTTATAATTCTGGACAATATTTCAAAAAAAAAAAACTAAACTTGCTCAAAGTTTCACTTTATGAGTTGATAAATAAGTCTAGATGAATCTACTATAATCCAAAACTCTTATAAGCAAATATCATCTTCCACCTAAAATAGTAGGTTGAACAGGACCAAACAAATCATGAGGCAATAATTCAAGAGGCCTAGCATTTCAAACATCTTTTACAAATTTAAAACTCTCTTTATGCTTCTTACCTTTTAAGCATGAATCATATAGAAAATACTTACTTTATTCTAGATTATTTAATCATAGAACATGTTTATGATTTTAATGTTTATGTAAAAAACCTAAGTTTTCATTTCCAAGCCTCCCATGACACAAAATTTTATCTATTTTTATAGAATTTAAACCCTCAACCTTTTTTTCAGTTAGATCAGAAAAATAAATAGTTTAAAAATTATATTTTTTATTAGCATAAAACAGTAAATATTTATTATTGAATATTGTACACTTATCATTTTCTAACATTAAATTTAATTCATCATCACAAATTTGTGATATACTTATTAAATTGTATTTTAAACCTTAAAAAATATTTTATTGAGATTATTATAGTTTTAGAAAATATAACTAATCCAAATCCATCAATCTGACCTTTATAATTGTCTACAAAAGTAACCAAGGCTATATCCCATGACATAAAGGATAAAAATTTATATACGTCACAAGTAATGTGCCTGTAACACTCTATATCCATATAACATAAATCATTGAGACTTTGAAGGAAGATTTCCTGATCTAAAACAATCAAGCAGAATGTTTTGGTACCAATGTTATTTTTTGTCCAATTAGATTTGTAGTAGGATATTTAGGCACCCAAACAGATTTTAAACATCTATTTATGATATCTCAAAAAAATAAATTCATGGGGATAAATGTTTTTTGTATGGAAAAATTATTGAATAAATCTCAAGGGCCATTCATTGGAATAATTCCCATGCATTCTATAATTAAAACATGAGACACTAATGTATTTTCGAATTTAACTTTTAAAAAATGTAGTCCTATTAATTCTTGATTGATGAGCATCATTACCAAATCCATTTCTATTTTTATTCTTTTTTTTAAATATCATAAAATCATCTAAGCTTTGGCTTCTAGTGATAAACTTATATTAAGTATCCTTCAAACTTTTTTTACTTATATTTTAAGTTTTCCATTTTTATTCAGAATAAATCCTAAATCATCAAAAACTTTTTCATTCGAACATGAAGATGTATTTTTTAATCTATTATTTTCTTGATTGAGTTTTTCACATTAATTATCAACTTTGATCAAGTCATCCAGAACTATATTAAATCTTCTTTCTTGATCTTCATTTTTTTTGGGAGAAATTTTTTAATTCTGTCATTTTCATCTTTTAGTTTAATTATCTTAGAATAAGAATTTATTTTATATTCCTAATTTTCAAAAACAAGAATCTTCATATTTTCACTTTCTTATCTAAGTTTCTCATTATCATTAATTAGTTTCTTATTTTTACATTTCCACTCTTTACATATTTCAGTAATTCTCATAGTGCAAAACCCCCAGTTTTTATTAAGGTGCATTATTATTTTAAATTTTCCATAATCTTATTATTCTTATGGTTTAAATGTGATGGATATGGTTATAAAAGTTGGGAAGGCTCCAAGAGAATTTTGGGATTCAGAATCATGTAAATATGGTTTGTTTAGAGTTACAATAAGGGGTGAATTATTAGAGCACTATTATTAAAATAGTGAGGGTTTCTCTAAGTAACCATAAAAAAACCAAAAAAATTGTAAAAAATTACTTTCATAAAATTGGTGCAAGGTTTGGAAAATTATGCGGCCTAACCATGTGAAGTAGATTGTCTCATACAGTGGGGATCATATGGTTGGAACACAATTTTTCAGACCTTGCTACCAAACTGTAAAATGGGATTAATTAAATTTAAAAATTAGATTGTAAACTAGAAACTCACCTAAAAACTGTCATTCTTCATCCTTAACATTATTATTTTGAACCCTATCCCACCTATAGGTGACCATGGTGATTCATTACCTTTTAGAGGCTAATCTACTTGAATTTGTGTGTGTTGAACCCTAGGGATCACAGGTAAGAATATTGTTTCTCTTGTTCTTCTCATTTTCTATTGAGAGGAGCCCTAGAATAGGGCTATCATGACTGAAGTTATTTTATGATAATTTTTCTTTGAGATTAATCTGAGGTACAAAAATAAAATGTTGAATCTATGAGATTGTGGTGTGATTACATCTTGGCATTTGAGTTTCGTTACATTCGGAGTTAGTGGTCTATACTTTTCCAAAAATGCTTAACCTTTTTCTTATTTCATGCATTGTATAGTCACACCGACTTATCGAGCATTCAAAATTAGAATAAATCAAACATCTTAATTGATGTAATTGAATTTAACAATTTCCCTTAAGATATTAAACTATAATCGATTTACTTGAATTTAAGATGCAAAATGGTGAACGGTTAATGATACCCAATTTAAATGGACACGATTGTTGGTAAAGAAGTTGTGAATGATATATTGAGAGGTAAAATCATGAACGTTTTATCTTGAAATGAAATTGTAATTAATAAATGATAAATTATCTTTTACAAAATGGTGTTGACCAACTGTGATAAATTTCAATGCATGATTTTCAGGATAGTGTATCTGTGGTGGTTCTTCTATTATTCTAGGTGGGGTATATTTCCCCGATTGTGACTATTGTTCTGGGATGAGTATATCTCTTCAGGTGCATCTATTTTTCTAGTATGGGTATATTCTATGGGTGTGATTTTTATTCCGGAATAGGTATATTTTCTTTGAGTGTGATTATTTTTCTGGGATGAGTATATTTCCTCAGGTGTATCCATTGTCTCAGGACATGTATATTTCCCTAGGTGGGACTGTTATTCCAGGATGGGTATATTTCCTAGGGTGTGGATATTATTATGGGATGAGTATATTTCCCCCAATGCGACTTATAATTATGGATGTGTATATTTCCCCAGTTCTTATTAATAATAGACATTCAACACTAGGTGACGTAGGTATAGTTGGTCTCATGTGTCATTATGGAACCTAAGGATCAATGATGTTATTAATTTAATTTAGGCTCTAGTTATACTCTTATGTGTATTTTTTCATTTTTTATGAACTTAAAAAGTATTGATATATTTATAGACCCTGTTGGTGCTGCCTTATAAGTTATACCCACACCCTGATCGGGTCTCTATTGGTACCTGAGAAGACTCCATGATTGTAGAACATGATAAGGGAAAGTTACCGATGAACGATACATGATGTGGGATACTAGGATGGAGAATGGGATTTCCAAACCTTTTCTTTGGAGTTTTCAGGTTTTTTCTATTCTTTCTTTTGGATATTTGTGGGTTTTAGCGGTTCTTGTTTGATGTTTTACATGTATAAATCATTTAATATTGTTGATATATATTTATTAATTGGAACTTTCTTTGATGTATTTTTATTTCTCATTATGGATGCATATATGATTGAATTTATTTCCACTATTATCTTACTCTGGTAAGTGGGTATAGTCTCCCCATAATATTATCATCGACTCGTGTTTCTAGTTAGAAAACATTGGTGTATAGGGAGGTATCCCTGTGGTCACAAAGGGATCTCCAGTTGAGAACATATTATTGGCCATGGATCAGGGGATGTTACAAAGTGATATCAAAGCTATTTCTTTTGACTGACTATTTTGGGTAAGGTAAAAAGAAGATAGAGTGTTTTCGAGACTTGTTATAGAGCTTTTTTTGGGAGTAGATAACCCACATATGAGGAATGTCCAAGTTTCTAGTGATATAATTTTCAATCATGTTTTTAATTTTTACTATTGGGATATTTTAACCTAGAGCGATGAACATGATTTTCATATTTCATGATTTATGAGATTTGGTTTATTGGAAGAAACAGAAAGTGGGTGTGTGTTCATACATCATAATAGGTATATAGGATTCACATGTCATTTGTATAATTTCATTTGGTGGTTTGTTCTGTATAATGTGGTTGCTTTTCTATAATGGTATTTCATGATCACTCATTAAAATTATTATGTTTCATATGCTAAATTAAAATGCCAATTATATCTCAGAATGTGTTTTTCTTTTGTATCTTGTAATTGAAATACTATTTCACATTCCCCTTATTATGAAGTTCAAGTAAAACTGTGGTGAAGAGTCATTTATTATATTCATCCTACATATGTGGGGTTGAATTTATGTGATATGATAACTCTATATGCTAGTGGTTGGGGCTAGTGAGACTACTTGAGTTGTGATATGCTTGTGAAATGCGACGTGAAACTTTTTAGGGTTGTATGCTCGTTATCTCTTTTCAAAAAATATGTTATTCTGAATTACTATCATGACATGTTTTGAGGCATGTATTTGTAGAAAAATTCCTCCATGATGAATTCCTATAGAGCACCAGGAAGGGGAGATGAGTTCACACATGTGGTTGTTGGTTAGAGCTGTTAAGGTTGGTGTCTTGAGAACCAAATGTTTTGTACTTTGATTACATGAATGTTCACTTATTATATATTGTTCATTGTTCTGAATGAATATAATATAATAATGTCCTAGAATATTTGTTGCATTAATAAGGTCATAGAAGATCTCTGCTATGATGAGAACCTTGAAATGCTATAAAAAATATTCTTAAATAAAGTTCTACGGTTGGATGAAGTACTATGATAGGACACATAGTATACAAACCTTCATGTGCGAGTACTCGTAAGAAGACGAGACTCTCTCTCATGGAGTTCGCACTTGGTAATCTCCAAGATGGGAGATTATGAGAACAGACCCACCAGTAGTAATTCTGCATGTTTTGGTGTCATTGGATATTGCTATCTATGAGCATGTGTAATGGTCCTTAGACTGTAAGATTATCATTAACTCATGTCATGACTCGCACACTTAGATTTGCTGACGAAAACTGTCATGAAGACAATTGGCGGGAAGTAGGGTACGTTGGGTGCGTCATGAATGACATGTTGTTAATGGATAAGTTGAGGAAGGATTTGTCCCTTCCATATTTATGGAAGTAGATATCTCGAGACCTTTTATTGAAATAGAACTGTCGAACAAATTCCATGGCCATGGTGACACGACGAGTTTATTTTTGGAAGTCAAAGAATGACAGATCAAGCATATAGGTTTATAATACTGCCATGAAACCTGCTTGATGAGATGTTGAGACAAATGGATTAAATTACACAGCAAGCGTTCGTATGAGGTGACACATCAATGCGGCGTCAACTTCTTTCTCTTGGGTGCCTTGACCCATTGCTAGACAGTAATCTTGGACTTTAGGCAAGCCCACCTAATGCCAATGAGAAAGAGGCCTAGAGGTTCACACACTAAGTGTATCCAAGTATCTCAAGTAGAATAAAGATTATTCCCACACATTGTTTAATAATTATTCAAGGAAGCCTAAATCGTTTTAATGACGGAGGAAGAAAATGAAAAACAAGATTTACACGCCATGTAGTTTTTCATGGAAAACAAGTACACGCCGTGTAGTTTTCATTTTGGAAAGGAAATAAAAGACAAGTACACACCATGTATTAATGATTACATGATGTGTAGTTTTATGGAAAACAAGTACATGTCGTGTATTAATGATTACACGCCGTGTAGTTTTCTAGTCGGGATTTTGAGAATATAATATTGATTTATTAAATGATATTTATTATAATCAGCATGGGCCCATGTCAAGGAATTAATTATTTGACATGGGAGTTTTCAATAAGATTCAATGAAATAAATAAAATGCGTAATGCGTTTATTTATTGTTGTAACTCTAAAACCTCAAACCTGATTATAAATATCCTCACAACCCCAACTCTTTTCCTACAAGAGAATTGTTGTGCACAACAATTCTGAAGAATTATTTCAAGGCCGAAAGAACCTCTTCTTCCAAGAATGCTATCAAGAATGAGAGAGATCCTCTTCCATCGGATCAAGATGATCTAAGCTGGGAAATGCAAGCAAAAGTTTCTCCACGCTAGCACCCGGAGACTCCTTTGATGATGTCCAGAGATATGAGGTGCACGTGTGGATCACCACTAGAGGAAGCCTACACTTGGCTTCTGTGACGCAATGGAGAATCACATCGGAACATGATCAAGAATATCAATGAAGAAAGAACACCCAAAAGGTAATTTTTGTTAATTAATTAAATTAATTATAATCAACCTGTGATGATCTACTTTTGTGGTTCTGGGACCTTTCTTCTTCTTTTTCTATTTCTATGAATCGATCCGTGGAGACTGGCATTTATCGTCATATTGATCCTGAATTGATCATTGATAATGACAAAAATCCAAGTGGGCACATCCACCCACGCCCTTCCGCTGCACCCGGAACCTTCAAGAGCCTCATGTGGTATTAGGACATGTGGTGGATGGTCATCTTTGAGTGAGATTTAAGAGAGTTGTACAAACTATGGAGAGAGAAAATCCTTGACATGTAGCAATGATGAATAAGCTAATGATGAGGCACCTTTCGTGATGGGCTCATCAATTTTTTTTGAACTCAATTAAAATGTAGTATTAGTTGGACTTAGGTTTGTCTTTGGAGAGGATAAATCTATGGGTGTGTTTCACTTTTTTTGTGGGTTTAATTGTTGAAAATAGTAATGAAATAATCTTTTTGAAATCAATTTAGAATAGGTGGATTTACCTCAGATATCCTCTGAACTACCCAATTAAATCATTATTTCATTTTTTACACTCCTACTTTCTCACAAACCGAGTGAACTCTCAATAAATTAATATCTCCTGGAATTTTCGGTTAAACTCGAGGGATGTAATAATCATTGAAACCTCCAATATCACTTATCCTAGTAATCAGAGATCTTTGATCACCTTTAAATCAACCCACTGCTCACAATCACAAGCAATGAAGAATACCTAAGTGGATTCTATGTGCAATCTATTGAAGAAGAGAAGACTAATGAAAAATGTAAAAAGAAAAAAGAAATACGATTCAAATAAGTCCAGATATTAATAGAAGATATTGAGCATTAAAAACAAGGAATTCATTAATAAAGGGAATAAGGGGAACCTCCTCGGCACAACCACATGGGGCTTATAGTGTGCCATCATTATAGTTATTACAAAAAGATATAAAAGTAAAGTAATAAAAGGAGCAAGTGACCCTTTGGGAACGAGTGAGAATGAGCGAGCCACAACAAGAGCCCCAACAAAGTGAAACTGTGCGATATTTAAAGAGGAGCACTCGAGTTGGCGCATGTTGAAATTCTCCACGTGAGTAGCATATGATGACTTCAACTTCTTCTGGAATGTTCTTCCATTTTAGTGTCGAGTAGTGAATTTGGATTCTTGACACGTGTTTAGTTGAGGGGTGTGATGGTTTTTCCTTGGCATTGATAAGATTCCTCGACAGCTTCAAAGGAAGAAGATAATGAAAATATTAGACTTGGATTTGGATATTGGGCCTTGGAAAGTGTGCCCAGACATCACTGCAACTGACCTTTCCAAATTGGGGTGTATCTTCAAACCTGAAAATAGGAACAAAAATACCGTAATTATTATTTTTATTATTATTATTATTATTATTATTATTATTTTCTAATATATATTGTTTATTATTATTATTATTATCCATTTTATTTAATCATACTGTCACGACCCGCCCTCGGGGTCCGTGCCGTGACTACCCCAAGCCTGCCTTCCATAGGCCAGGGGCTGGCGACTAGCACTAAGGCGTAAATCCCGGTAAAAAGGGAAGACATTGCCTTTGTAAAGTAAACAAACACCACAGAGTAAGCAAGTGGAAGGTAAACACTAAGTAAAAACAGAGTACAACTGAAAGTGCGGAAAAGTAAATGGGCCAGTATACAAACCCAAACTGAAAGTAAAGTACAACTCGAAAGGGAAAACAACAACTGTAAGTAAAATCCGCTACACCGAGCTGTCCACTGGAGATCCCACCTGAAGGATGGGTACAGATAGCTCCACTGCTCCACGGGACCCACCGTCCGCTCCTAGTACGTCTCGCCCAGTGGTCCACCTCCAGGTACTATCCTGCTCTGCAAGCCTCAGCCAAGATCAACGATGTCCGTCGTCTACAACCAACACAACGTAGTGCGGGCATAGCCCGTGCAGGGGTGAGTATAAGCTACTCAGTAGGGACCCCGAGACCCCCGAAGGTCTCCCAAAATCCAAAAAGGATAAACCACAAAGGAAGATACAATTACGAGGTAACAACCGACACTGCTTAGGTATATGCCCATACATATACCTAAGTCATCAATTCCAATACGCTCCAACCTCCGAGCCCGAGTACACCTCAGTCCACACAGGAAAGTATACGTATTCCACACAGGAAAGAAAAACGAAATCCACACATGATAGCACAACACAATCCACACAGGAAAGCAACAGGATTCAGCTCACACAGGTATACTTCTTCAAAGGACGATAAAGATGATCTCTGATCCATCTAAGTCGTCGGACCCATGAAGGATCGATAGCTAACTAACCCCCACAAAGACCCACACAGGTTCGGGCCCACACAGGACCTGTAGGCGCTGGTTCACACAGGACCGCTGAGCGCAATGACCCACACAGGATCAGACCCACACAGGATCAGGCCCACACAGGACCTGTAGCACTGATCCACGTAGGATCACTGAGTTCTGTAGTCATCGTCGTCGAATCCACACAGGATCTCTGTACTGTCGTCATCGCAGTCACAGTAGCAGTAGCAGTAGCAGTAGCAGTAACAGTCGCAGCCAGCCCTAGGGTTCCCGCACACAGCAAGCTCGTTCAGGAGGGTCCGTTCCACGAGCCGAGAGGCTGATACATCAACTGTCACAAAGTCCAGAGTTGATGTATCCAAAAGTTCCGTATCGTCAACAGGAACCCAACGCAACAGACGGCGCGTCGATCGGACGCCCGGTCTGAGAGTTATTGGCTTTTTCGTCCCAGGGGCCCGGTTGGTTTCTAAGGCAAAACCAACCCGACCGTACTCCACCTGCGTCCAAACCTCGGGCGGAGTATGCCAAAAGATCCGTCTCACTAAGAGGAACACAACAAAGCTGACGGCACGTCAATCGGACGTTCGTAGCTCAAGATATGAGCGTTTCCGCTCCGAAGGCCCGGTTGGTTTCGTGTACGAACCAACCCAGCCGAACTCAAAGTGTTCCGAAACCCTGAGTGTAATATACTGAATCGACCATCTCGATCCAAGGATCGCAATGCCACTGACGGTTCATCGATCAGAGGTCCGTGGCTCAAGTTATGGCCAAAAGACCGAAAAAGATTCGAAACGGGGGGTCCGGGTCCGGGCCGACCCGGCCCAACCCCCCTGGGTCGGCCCGAACCGGGTCGACCCGAACCGGGTCGACCCGAACCTGGTCGACCCGACCCGGGTCCGACCCGGCGCGGCGGCGTGGCCTGGCGCCGCTTGGTGCCACGCGCGGGGGGCTAAGCCCCCGCTTCCAGCTGGCGGCGCGGCTTAAGCCGCACCTTTTTGGAGAACCGGCCCCCTTCGTGGGGGCCTGCTTGAGGAAAACCGGGGGGCCACCTGCCCCCCTTAAAGAAACCGCCCCCATCATAAATGGGGGGGGGGGCATTTGAGTTGACCGGGGGAATTAAATTCCCCCGGTTTTCCCCCCTTCCGGCCGGCCCACCTGGCCGGCCGGTTCTTCTTCAACGGACCGGCAAAGCCGGTCCCCTTCCGGCTTCCAACACCGGCGGCCCGGCGAGCCGCTGGTCTTCCCGTCTCGCCGCGGCCCGGAACCGGCCGTGGTGTTCGTTGTCCGGCGCGGGGCGACGGCACCGCGCCCCTTCGCCGCGGCCCCGCTCCGGTCGCGGCGCCTTCGGTTCCCTTCGACGCGGCGCGACGGCGTCGCGTTCATGATAATCCTTCCACGGCGCGACGCGACGGCGTCGCGTAAATAAGCCGGGCGATTCCCGCGTGGTGCGACGGCACCACGCCTTCTCGTTCATCCACAAGATTATATAAATAACCAAGAACAAAGGAGGGGGAATTCGGCCGTGTTTGTGCGGTCCGACCCCCCTCTCGTTAGATGATAACTCTTAAATATTTAATCACAAGATTATCATTCTAGAACCAAGAACGAGAGTAAAGAAATAAACCACAAAAAACCCCTACCTTGGGTTCAAGTTCGAAGATCGTCAACGACCCGCGGAAGACAACGTCGCGGAGGTCGGGCGTCGCGGTAATCGTTCGTCAAACCCGTTGACGAAGAGGTACGTCATTGGAGAATCTTCGTAAGCCGACGAAGGAAGTCCGAGGAGGAAGCGGCGTTCCCTTTTGTTGACATGGAAGACATCGTCGATCTTCGGAAACAACCGGCTACGAAGAAGAGAGGAGCGGCGTTCTTCGTCGGAGCTCGACGGTTCTTCGCGTTCTTCGTCATGCTTGAAGAAGAAGAAGAAGAAGAAGGAGAAAGCTTCAAATCTCTCAAGAGGCTAGAGAATTCTAACCAAATAAAATAAGCTAAGAGCTTATTTTATTTACTCAACCAAACCTTTTGAAATTCAAAGGTTTGAAAAAGATTAAACAACTCAACCTAATTAATAAGCTAAGTTGTCAAGATCATTTAAAAGGGGAGTTAAGGGAGTTTTGAGAGGAGATGAAAAGATGGGTTTCGTGTGGGCCCCACCACACTTAATCCTCCCAAGGGAGGTTAAGTGGATGTGGGTCCCACCTTTACCTTCCTTTGAGAGGAGTTAACCAACAAGTAAGAAAAAAATAAAAAGTGTTCCACATTTTTATTTAACTTCTTTTAATTCTCCCAAAAACTAACTTTCATCCCGCAATAAACGCAACTTTGAAAAAGGTCTCCTTAAGCGAATATCAGTGCTGCGAGTTCATCGGTGTCCTCAGATTTCAATTCCGAGCACCGGATCAAAAGTTAGAAATTCCCGCTCGTTCGTTCACTGAACGCACCCGAGCCAAACTTCAGAAATTGATTCCGGGCACTCCGGGCCTCGGAATCAGGTGCCGTCAGAAACCGCGTTCTTATAAAATTCCAAATAAAATTAAGAAAAAATTTCCCTTGAATTTTACGGGTCTTTACATTACTTCCACCTCAGGGCTTTACGTCCCCGTAAAGATACATCAAAACTAGGGAAACAAATGAGGGTACTGAGCACGCACCTGAGCCTCCCGCTCCCATGTGCTCTCCTAGAGGATCTCGTGCTGCCATCTAATGCGCACAAGAGGAATCGATCGCCCACGTAGGACCCGCTCCTATCGATCCTCTATCTCCACCGGGACCTCCGTAAAAGTCGCCCCATCGTCAACGTCAAGCTCCCCATGGTCAATGATGTGCGTCGGGTCGTGCACGTATCTCCTCAGCTGAGATACGTGGAAGACGTCGTGCACCCGGTGTAACTGAGGTGGTAGATCCAGGCGATAAGCCACCTCACCAATCCTGCTGAGGATCTGGAAGGGTCCGATGAAGCGCGGAGATAACTTGCCGCCTCGGCCAAATCTCCGAATACCACGTCGAGGTGAGACCCGCAAGAAGACGTGGTCGCCATCCTCGAACTCCAGTGGCCTCCGCCTCCTGTCAGCGTATGACTTCTACCGGCTCTGAGCTGTCCTCATCCACTCTTGGATGACCTGGACCTTCTCTGTCGTGGCCTGAACCATCTCTGGTCCCACAAGTGCTGACTCCCCTGGGTCTGTCCAGCACAAAGGAGATCTACAAGGTCGGCCGTACAATGCCTCATACGGTGCCATCCCGATGGTGGAGTGGTAGCTGTTGTTGTACACAAACTCCACCAAGGGTAGGTGGTCCTCCCAGCTACGACCAAAGTCGAGGACACATGCGTGGAGCATGTCCTCGAGAGTCTGAATGGTCCTCTCTGTTTGACCATCCGTCTGAGGGTGAAAGGCTGTGCTCAGACGTAGCTGCGTCCCGAACGCCTCCTGTAACCCCTTCCAAAGCCGGGAAGTAAAGCGAGCATCTCGATCGGAGACGATAGATGATGGCACACCGTGGAGCCGCACAATCTCCTGAACGTAGAGATGTCCCAAGCTCTCCACTGAGCCCTGCTCTCTGATGGGTAAGAAGTGTGCCGACTTGGTGAGTCGGTCAACAATCACCCAGATGGATTCGTGACCTCTGGAAGTGCGTGGAAGTCCAGTCACAAAGTCCATAGATATGCCGACCCACTTCCACTCCGGAACCTCCAAGGGCTGTACCAAGCCTGCTGGTACCTGATGCTCTGCCTTCACCTGCTGGTAGGTGAGGCATCGAGAAACGAACTCTGCTACTGACTTCTTCATGCCCGGCCACCAGTGCTGTCGTCTGAGGTCCTGGTACATCTTCGCCACTCAAGGACGTACCGCCAAAGGAGAAGTGTGAAACTCTCTCAGCACTTCCTCTTGAAAAGCGACTGGTACCATGGTACGTCCTCTAAAAAGGATGTCGTGCTCTGCTCCAACGGAGAAACCATCAGGTGCCTGTCCCGAGGATATCTGTGCATGCCGTTTCTCACAGTCAGCGTCCTCACGCTGTGCCCCTCTGACCCGCTGCAGTAGTGGAGAGGTGACTGTGAGAGACTGAAGGAAGGCTGCTCCATCTCTATCCATGAAGGATATCTGCAAAGAGGCTAGCTGCTCCGTCGCCTCCTCAAGTAGCTGAATGCCCGTCCTCCTGCTGAGGGAATCAACTACTACGTTCCCCTTCCCAGGAGTATAGACTATCTCAAAGTCATAGTCCTGGAGGAACTCGAGCCATCGCCGCTGTCTCAGGTTCAGGTCCTTCTGCGAGAAGATATACCTGAGACTCTGATGATTGGAAAAGACTGTAAAGCGCTCACCCATCCGGTAGTGTCTCCATGTCTTCAGAGCGAAGACCACTGCTGCTAACTCCAGGTCATGGGTAGCGTAGTTCTGCTCATGCGGTCTCAACTGACGTGATCCATAGGCGATCACTGCCCGCTCCTGCATCAGAACACATCCGAGTCTGGTCCCTGATGCATCGCAGTAGACTACATACCCTACTCCCTCCTCAGGCAACCTCAAGATAGGTGTGCTAGTCAACCTCTGTCTCAGCTCCTGGAAGCTCTGCTGACATTTTTCTGACCACACGAAGGGTTTCCCCTTCCTCTTTAATGTACGGCAAAGCTGCAAAGATTTCTCCTTTGCTGAAAAGTGAAATCCGGTCTCATCCCCTGGATGAACAACGTTCCTTGCCTAATACAGTCAATCCCGTCATGATTAGTTAATTCATGGCATGGATGGCGTCGTAAGGCCTTGACGCTATGACCAAGAGTTCCAACTGTTACTCTCGCCTCCAAGGGTTGAGTCACACTGTCGGCATCAGTGTGTGGTCACTGGGTTTCCTCCGGTAAGAATCTTGCAAGTGAGGGTCAAGTCAACAGTTTTTAACCGGCACCTCTTAGTAAAAACAAACAAAAGACAAGAAAACAAAAGTCACCAAGGCAAGTATCTTTTATTACATCAACTTAATGTATAAGGACACAAGGCAACACAAACTACGAAGCTAGAGGCATTATGGGCAAAGGCCTCTATGCCTGGAGCTAGTCCCGCACTAGTCCACCCGCTTCCGGAGCTCCATGATCGTAAGCTTCAGCTGCCTGAAGCTGTGCTCTCCCCTGAGGTCGGGGTGGACCTCCTGGTGGTGGTGGTGGTAGATCCTCAAAGCGTCGCCTACCACCTGTTGCTCAGCCAGCTCCTCTGCCTCGTCCTCCTGCTCCCTACGGACAGCCACGGTCGAACCTCTGCCTCTGCCTAGGTGGTTCCTCAACCGTCTGCTGCTCCTCTGCATGGCGGGTCGGGAAGTCACGAGCCATGTGGCCCTACCCGCCGCACGAGTAGCACTGCCTGCCTCTCGAAAGACTGGCTCCTCGCTGTGTTCCCCGCACTGCTGAGCCAGTGTCCTGAGGTCGTCTGCCCGAAGGTCTGGTCTTCCTGGACCCCTGAGTCATCCGTCGACTGCCTGCTGCAGATGACTCTACCACGTGCCGCCCTGCGGTGGGTCTCGGTGCTGGTGTAGACTCAGCAAGGAAGCTCTCGATCAAAAGGGCCCGCTCCAGTACTCCTGTCTGAGTCGGTATGCTAAGGGAGATCAGCGATGCTCTGATCTTGTGTCTCAAACCCTGCTCGAAGGTCCGGTCCCGGAAGAATGGGTCTCGTACCATGTCTGTCGAGTAGCGCGAGAGATCAGTAAATCTCGCCGAGTACTGAGCGACCGTCATGCTGCCCTGCCGCAGCTGGAGTAGCTCCTGGATACGCACCACACGAAGGGTGGTTGGGACGAACTCCGAGCGGAAGAGACTCTCAAAGTCCGTCCAAAGAAGAGGTGCCTCATCGTGCACCTGGAGCATCAAGCTCCACCATCGTCCTGCTGCTGCGTGTAGTAGGCTCGCAGCGAGGATCACCATGAGGTCTGATGGTGTCCTCACTAGCCTAAACACACGTACTACTGCCTCCAGCCAGTCGTCGGCTGCCTGGGGATCTGTCTCCCCGCGAAACCTGGGTGGTCGCTGGCGCTGAAACTCATGCAGTGCGCTGAGGCGATGTGCATTGTCAGCGGCTGGTGCTGGAAGTATCGGTGGCTCGACGGGTAGAGCTACCGCTGGTTCCACTAGTGACAAAGGGCACTGCACCGAAGCCTCGTCGCTCGGTGGGCTGTCATCACACTCGACTCTCGGAACCCTAGCTGGCTGCCGTCATGGGGCCATCCTGAAAAGGAAACAGGTGCGCCACGGTCAGAAAAGTATATCTGGTGAGCTGATATAAGTAATCACAAAGAAAACTTTGAAACACACACGCAATCAAGGTTTTCGTGCATTAAGTCGGAAATCAGAAGTCAGGGTCCTGGTGTACGGATACGTCGGTCGCCGTACCAACACTGGACTCCCTGGACTGAGAACCACACTCAATACGCTAAACATTATTGCTTCATATAGAAATGATCAGAGTTCGCAGTAGAACCGAACTCCTCTGATACCAATTTGTCACGACCCGCCCTCGGGGTCCGTGCCGTGACAACCCCAAGCCCGCCTTCCAAAGGCCAGGGGCTGGCGACTAGCACCATGGTGTAAATCCCGGTAAAAAGGGAAGGAATTGCCTTTGTAAAGTAAACAAACACCACAGAGTAAGCAAGCAGAAGGTAAACACTAAATAAAAACAGAGTACAACTGAAAGTGTGGAAAAGTAAATGGGCCAGTATACAAACCCAATCTGAAAGTAAAGTACAACTCGAAAGGGAAAACAACAACTGTAAGTAAAAGCCGCTACACCGAGCTGTCCACTGGAGATCCCACCTGAAGGATGGGTACAGATAGCTCCACTGCTCCACGGGTCCCATCGTCCGCTCCTAGTACGTCTCGCCCAGTGGTCCACCTCCAGGTACCGTCCTGCTCTGCAAGCCTCAGCCAAGATCAATGCTGTCCGTCGTCTGCAACCAACACAACGTAGTGCGGGCATAGCCCGTGCAGGGGTGAGTATAAGCTACTCAGTAGGGACCCCGAGACCCCCGAAGGTCTCCCAAAATCCACAAAGGATAAACCAAAAAGAAAGATACAATTACGAGGTAACAATCGACACTGCTTAGGTATATGCCCATACATATACCTAAGTCATCAATTCCAATATGCTCCAACCTCCGAGCCCGAGTACAACTCAGTCCACAAAGTAAAGTATACGTATTCAACACAGGAAAGCAAAACGAAATCCACACAGGATAGCACAACACAATCCACACAGGAAAGCAACAGGATTCAGCTCACACAGGTATACTTCTTCAAAGGACGATAAAGATGATCTCTGATCCATCTAAGTCGTTGGACCCACAAAGGATCGATAGGTAACTAACCCCCGCAAAGACCCACACAGGATCGGGCCCACACAGGACCTGTAGGCGCTGGTTCACACAGGACCGCTGAGCGCAAAGACCCACACAGGATCGGACCCACACAGGATCTGGCCCACACAGGACCTGTAGCACTGATCCACGTAGGATCAATGAGTGTTGTAGTCGTCGTCGTCAAATCCACATAGGATCTCTGTACTGTCGTCGTCGCAGTCACAGTAGCAGTAGCAGTAGCAGTAGCAGTAACAGTCGCAGCCAGCACTAGGGTTCCCGCACACAGCAAGCACGTTCAGGGGGGTCCGCTCCACGAGCCGAGAGGCTGATACATCAACTGTCACAATGTCAAGAGTTGATGTATCCAAAAGTTCAGTATCGTCAAAAGGAACCCAACGCAACAGACGGCGCGTCGATCGGACGCCCGGTCTGAGAGTTATTGGCTTTTTCGTCCCAGGGGCCCGGTTGGTTTCTAAGGCAAAACCAACCCGACCATACTCCACCTATGTCCAAACCTCGGGCGGAGTACGCCAAAAGATCCGTCTCACTAAGAGGAACACAACAAAGCTGACGGCACGTCAATCAGACGTCCGTAACTCAAGATATGAGCGTTTCCGCTCCGAAGGCCCGGTTGGTTTCGTGTACGAACCAACCCGGCCGAACTCAAATTGTTCCGAAACCCTAAGTGTAATATACAGAATCGACCGTCTCGATTCAAGGATCGCAATGCCGCTGACGGTTCGTCGATCGGAGGTTCGTGGCTCAAGTTATGGCCAAAAGACCGAAAACGATTCGAAACGGGGGGTCCGGGTCTGGGCCGCCCGGCCCGACCCCCCCTGGGTCGGCCCGAACCGGGTCGACCCGAACGTGGTCGACCCGACCCGTCCAGGCCGGCGGCGGTCCGGCACGGGCCGGCGCGGCCGGGCCGGCGGCGGCGCGGCCGACGCCGCTTGCTGCCACGCGCGGGGGGCTAAGCCCCCGCTTCCAGCTGGCGGCGCGGCTTAAGCCGCGCCTTTTTGGAGAACCGGCCCCCTTCGTGGGGGCCTGCTTGAGGAAAACCGGGGGGCCGCCTGCCCCCCTTAAAGAAACTGCCCCCTCATAAATGGGGGGGGCATTTGAGTTGACCGGGGGAATTAAATTCCCCCGGTTTTCCCCCCTTCCGGCCGGCCCACCTGGCCGGCCGGTTCTTCTTCAACGGACCGGCAAAGCCGGTCCCCTTCCGGCTTCCGACACCGGTGGCCCGGCGAGCCGCCGGTCTTCCCGTCTCGCCGCGGCCCGGAACCGGCCGCAGTTTTCGTCGTCCGGCACGGTGCGACAGCACCGCGCCCCTTCGCCGCGGCCCCGCTCTGGCCACGGCGCCTTCGGTTCCCTTCGACGCGGCGCGACGGCGTCGCGTTCATGATAATCCTTCCACGGCGCGACGCGACGGAGTCACGTAAATAAGCCGGGCGATTCCCGCGTGGTGCGACGGCACCACACCTTCTCGTTCATCCACAAGATTATATAAATAACCAAGAACAAAGGAGGGGGAATTCGGCCGTGTTTGTGCGGCCCGACCCCCCTCTCGTTAGATGATAACTCTTAAATATTTAATCACAAGATTATCATTCTAGAACCAAGAACGAGAGTAAAGAAATAAACCACAACAAACCCCTACCTTGGGTTCAAGTTTGAAGATCGTCAACGACCCGCGGAAGACAACGTCGCGGAGGTCGGGCGTCGCGGTAATCGTTCGTCAAACCCGTTGACGAAGAGGTACGTCATTAGAGAATCTTCGTAAGCCGACAAAGGAAGTCTGAGGAGTAAGCGGCGTTCCCTTTCGTTGACACGGAAGACGTCGTCGATCTTCGGAAACAACCGGCTACGAAGAAGAGAGGAGCGGCGTTCTTCGTCGGAGCTCGAAGGTTCTTCGCGTTCTTCGTCAAGCTTGAAGAAGAAGAAGAAGAAAAAGGAGAAAGCTTCAAATCTCTCAAGAGGATAGAGAATTCTAACCAAATAAAATAAGCTAAGAGCTTATTTTATTTACTCAACCAAACCTTTTGAAATTCAAAGGTTTGAAAAAGATTAAACAACTCAACCTAATTAATAAGCTAAGTTGTCAAGATCATTTAAAAGGGGAGTTAAGGGAGTTTTGAGAGGAGATGAAAAGTTGGGTTTCATGTGGGCCCCACCACACTTAATCCTACCAAGAGAGGTTAAGTGGATGTGGGTCCCACCTTTAACTTCCTTTGAGAGGAGTTAACCAACAAGTAAGAAAAAAATCAAAAGTGTTCCACATTTTTATTTAACTGCTTTTAATTCTCCAAAAAACTAACTTTCGTCCCGCAATAAACGCAACTTCGGAAAAGGTCTCCTTAAGCGAATATCGGCGCTGCGAGTTCATCGGTGTCCTCGGATTTCAATTCCGAGCACCGGATCAAAAGTTAGAAATTCCCGCTCGTTCGTTCACTGAACGCACCCGATCCAAACTTCGGAAATTGATTCCGGGCACTCCGGGCCTCGGAATCAGGTGCCGTCAGAAACCGCGTTCTTATAAAATTCCAAAGAAAATTAAGAAAAAATTTCCCTTGAATTTTACGGGTCTTTATAATACAATGGAATTTCTTCACGGAAGGTGTGGCGTCAGCTTCTTCCTTGTTGAGTTAAGATTGCTCAGTGGCAGGGCAGCATCTTCAGCAGGTTTGGTGGATATCCAATGAGAGTGGAGAGCTTCACTATGAGAAATTAATTTATAAAATTCACATCACTTCAAATTCAAATAAAGACAATTCAAATTTCATCATTACAAGATATCAATTTCCAATCATTTTTTCAAAATCAAATTCCTTTTCAAGTTGGAAATTAAAAAATTTCAATTCTTTTTTAAAAAACAATTGCAATTTATGGATTTTTGTTGAATTAAAAAATTGTTATATTAATTAAACTAAAAAATCTAAAAAAAGGATTTAGGTTCTATAATCAAATAATTAAACACTTTCAACTTATATTTCATATGAAATTTGTGGATTATATTTAATTAAAATATGAATGAATCAATTAAAACTCAAAAATATTAAATCTATTTAAGAATTTGATTCCAAACTGAAACTAATTTTAAATTAACAGTTTCAAATTCAAATAAAAAATCAATAATAATCAATGCGTGACTTCTCAATTAATTCCAAAAATTAATAAACATGTAAAATCTTGTCACGAACCAATCCTGATCGACCCCAAACTGATCACTTGAGTCGGTCTGCAACAAGGCCCGAAATGCATTCTTGATCCCTCTGGGCTGACAACTAGTGTCAGGCATCCACTACTACAAAATAGGCTTTTATCAACACTTAAAAAGTCCTTTATCAAAACTAAAAAAGTGCTGATAATCGAGGATCTATTAAAATATGTCTCTTTTATCAGCATAAAAAAACACACTGATGAATACCCCTTTTATCAGCACTAAAAAAAATGATGATTAAAGTTACAAAAAATCTAAAAAATTATAAAAAATATTTTAGCAACCCCCACCAGCACACCCAAGCCACCCCCACCCTTTTACCACGCTAGCCCCAATTTCACTGCGCACCTGGACCCTTTACCACTCCTCCATGTTGTTTTATTCCCCCATTTAATTTTTTTTAAATGTCGGGGTCGAAGCCTCATTTTATTGTTAAACCAAATCAAATACCTCTTTTAACTGGGTAGAGGGAGAACCATTACATAGCCTGAAGGCCCAATGGTCTTGTAGCACATCACATAGCCTGTATGCCCAATTTTTTGGCCCAATTGCCATTCTGTGAATAGTAACCGCGCTGTTACAGTACCCGCACAATACCGCCGCTGCTACGGTGCCCTGTCGTCGCTACAGTACCCATCGATCTATAGTACCACCACTGCTACAGTACTGCTACAGTAATCTGTGCCCAATGGGTTTTGAACCCCCATTTTTCATGTAGGATTATAAGGTGCTTACAGGGTTCTCCATTTAATGATATATCTATTTATATATTTATGTAGTTATATTTATTCATATATTAATATATATAGTTATATTTATCTATTTATATAATTATTTATTTATATATTTATATATTTATTCATATATTAATATATATTTATAAGACCAATTTTAAATACATTTATAAAATATGTTTTTTTTGTGTTTATAAATAAATAAATAAATACATACATATATACAACACACACACACATATTATATGTGTGTATATAAGTATAATTATACATATTTATATACATTTACATATGTTATATATTAATATGTATATACATATGTTATAGTATATAGATAACATATCTCAGTTTGTTAATACACACACACACACATTATATATGTATATAAATATTTATATATCTATATTTTAAATAAAATGGATATTAGTTTTTTTAGATAAGGCTTATATATTGAGAAATATATTTTATATGTAAATATGATTAATTATTTATTTATAAAAATAAATTTTATGTGTAAATATATAAAAAATATGTATATATTTGATTATAAATAGTAGTATATTATAAAAAATGATAAAAATATAAAATCCATAATATTAATATGAATGTAATCCCTAGGAATAAATTCATTCCCCACTGAAAAAAGGAAAAATTCCCCCCTTAAACGAGGCTGAAATTCCATCGAATGTTAAATAATTTGGGTATCCCAACTAAAAACTCAGTTTTAGAGGAATTTTGGGTCTTTTTTGGCCTAAAAAATTGTGAAGAAAGGTTCTCTTCTATAATTAGAGCATAGAGCTCATCGCAAGATTCAATTTGATATGTGGTAGAGCTCAAACGAGCACCCAGATCAATAGTTATTGTTGTTTGAAGTTCGAGTTACATTTTTAACTAATTTTAGAACTTTTATTAATTTTTTGATTTTTTGTGTTTTAAAATTGTTATTGAATGACTATTACATAAATATAATTAGAAAATTATTAATTAATAATATTTTTTTAATTATTTTATAATCCATTTTCGCTAAATATCTAATATATTAAGTGTAAATGTCTATTTATACTTATCTAAAACATATTTAAAAAATATCTATTATATTTATATCAATATAAATATATTTATATATTTATATATTATTTTTAATGAAATATACCTTTTATAAGAGCTAGTAAAAAAGCACTAATAAAACCCCCCTTTATCAGCGCTACTAAAAAAAGCACTGATAAAGGGCCCCCCTTTAACAACGCTAAAAAAAGTACTGATAAAGGGGGTACCTTTATTAACGCTTTTTTTAGTGATGTTAAAGGGTGGCACTACGAAAACCCATTTTTGTGGTAGTGATCAAACATACTCAATTGGGAATAATTTATCCCATAAAAAACAGATAGATAAACAAGAATAAAATAAAACAAACTGGAAGTGGAAAAAGAAATAAAACTAAACGGCTAAACATACCTCTGTAATGAACCTGGTGGGCCTAAATCCCAATGAACTCGGCCATGCCCAAGCCCAGACCTCTAGCAGATAGCAGAACCCCACCCCACGGGCAGATAATAGGCCCCCACCTGAGACTGGACCAGATAACACGTGGTAGGAACTGTCCCCTGCCTGGCGAGGATTTAATATGCCTCCCCCTGCCACGTGTTATCTGGGCCAGTCTGAGGTGGGGGCCTATTTTCTGCCTTTGGGGTGGGGGTCTGATATCTGCCAGAGGGCTGAGCTCAGGCATGGCAGAGTTCATTGGGATTTAGGCCCACCGGGTTCGTTACACCTCTAAGTGACCCTATGTGTCACCACCACTCACAAAACCACACTCGCTCCTAGAACGATCTAAAACTTGAAGAACCTAAAACTAAAAATATAGAATAGGGATGAGCACCAAAATGATCTGTAGATATGCCAAGGATAAACAACACCCTATTCTCAACCTTTAAAGTGATGTCTATTCTTGCTATTTTGAAAATAGGATATATGAAAATAGGATTTTCGGTTCTTTTCAAAAACTGGCAACAAGCTTCCATTTTTAAGAAAAACCATTTATTCCATTTCAGTTGAAGAATCATTTACCAAAAGACAAAGATTTTTTTTCAAAAGATTCCTTTAAAAGTAATGCTGGATCAAATATTTTAATATGAAATACAAACAAGGGTGTCAATTTATAAAGATACTAGAAAACAAATAAATGTAGCCTGAAAATGAAACCAGTGTCATGTAATCATATAACAAAAGTGCCGCAAAATGAAACAGGAACATACAATATGTAATAATGGGTGTTTTTTAAACATATCTAGAAGAAATATTTGGGCGTACTTGAATCGGACTCACCTGGTGACGTATGGTGCATCTCCATAGTCAATAAACAACTAGCTGCTCTAAACTAGCATCACTAGTGACACGTCCCACCTAGCCACTAAACATCCAAGGCGTACCAACCCATCTAATCAGGGTTGACAAGTGACCATCACTCGACCCTCTAGATAATTTCCAGAAATACCATGATAATGATAATACATAGTGAAACGAGGAGGCCCTCGCATGTGTGGCTCACCTTACCTACCGCCATCGCACTTTCCTACCCCAAAAACTGACACCATTTATGCGATACCCCTATCTTGGGGAATCCTCCATAGAGGTTCCTATCTCACAACAAGCCATTCAAAAGTGCCAACTAGGCCTTCACATCATTTGAGTTTCAAAATGCTTTCCCAAACATGATAAAACACCAACCGAGCCTTTAAGTCATATCACATCAAAACCAACCTTTCCAAAACATCACAAAGTACCAACTAGGCCTTTAACATTTCCAAATCCGTTTCCAAAATCATTTTTCAAAAACCAAGGCAACAGTACACAACATGTACGAAAGGCACCAAACAGGCCTTTAGGACATTTATAAATCAGACCACCTCTCAATGTTCCAAACATTCCAAGCATTAGATAACATATTTAGGAATCTAATTTAGATAACCAATTTAATATTAAGGCTACCTTACCTTTTCTAATACAAGATCTAAAACACATATTAACATGAAAGACTCACATTGCAAGTTAAGGAAAATTATGTGAACTAAATTTATTTAACATTTCTAAGTGCCGACAATAATTTTCATAGTATATACTTTCAATATGACCCTGAAAACATGTTTTTAAAACAATCAAACCGTTTATGGAATTAAAATTAAGGGGTTAAGCATAGGGTTCATACCATAAGAATTAGAAGACCAAACTGAAAAATCTCAACACTTGATGACTTTGAAGATGACAACTCAAACCCAGTATTTACACTTACATGCATATACATTCACACACACACACACATACCCCTAGCTGCATTGCACATATTTTCCTCGCCATGATGGAATATGTACAAATAGGTAATATATATATATACACACATATATTCCTCACCCATCCACATGCATCTGTGTCTCCCTCATGAATGATAGATCAAAAATCACTAAATAAAATTACAAAAAACTCAAAAACTATAAAACCCTAATTAGAAATTGAGCAACATTGACGAACGAGGGAAATAATACCTGAAATTTATGGTGGGTGGACTGAAATAGTCATAAATGATTCACCTTCGATAATGAACACCAAAATACGCTTGAATCTGACCTAAGGGACCCATTGCATTCCCTAAAAACAAGAGGAACATCAAAAATCATCCCACACGAAACCCTAGGGTTCAGAAGAATGGAATAGGGCGACATGAAGAAGAAAAACGCCAAATCAAGGGAGGAGAAGGGTGGAGGAGTTCTTACCTTAGATATTCAACCCTAAATCTGGGAGAAATTTGAAGGAAAGATGAGAAGGAGAGGGGGATCGCAAGGGGGGTTCGCACATGGCCAAGGAGGAGGAAGTGAGGGGGAGTCGTGCGACGCTAGGGAGGAGAAATGGGGGGGGGGGAAAGGGAAAGAAAAAAAGAAATAAGAAGAAAAATAAAAATAAAATAAAAACACAAAATAATAATTATAATATTAAACTTAATAATAATAATAATAACAAAAATAATAATAACAACATTATTATTATTATTATTATTTAAACAATTCTCTTTTTTTCCATTTTATTCTAAATTATTTTATTGTTTCAAAAAACTAGAAACAATGCACGTTTGGACAAACTGTACGCCACTCGTGAGCCTCTACCAGAGGCCTCGGACAACCAGCATGGGCAGCTGCATGGTTTTCCAAACCATACGCTGGCCGTGTGATTCAACTCTGTCAAAATTATAGATGCCATTTCACGGTCTGTGCATATTTTATACTGACCATGCGCTGACTGTGCGCCAATGCTGGAAACCCCCAAATTTTAAAAATCAAAACTGTTTTGACTCGAAACTCAAAGAAAAAACTATTTTTAATTAAAAAATTAATAAATCATGGTCGGGGTGTGACAATTATCACCACCACAAAGACTTTCTACCCCCAGAAAGTCGCCCAGCCAAACAAGGAACTCAACTCGAGTTTGAAATTGAATGAAGTCAAGTGAAACTATAAACCACAATGTAACATTTCAACTCCACATGTCACAGCTGACCAAATGTAGAGAAAACCACTACAAGGATAACCATATACAGAAGATGAGGGTTATCCCCACTATAATAACCCAACTAGCATGACAAATATTGATACTCCTAGCATAGGCCAACTCTAGGATTGCCAACACGAACCAAAGCGGGAACCCCACCAAAAACCAAACCCATAAACTCTTCACACAGACCAACCCCCACCATAAGGGGCCCCCGAAAAAAATCCCCAAACTGAGTATCAAACCAGACCATAATTCATCATCTCCACTAGACACAAGCATATCTAAAACCAACAAAACTCGAATAAAAAACCGACTCATGAGAAAGATAACTATTTTGTAATTGACATCCGTAGGACACAAAAAAAACATTTCAATAGAGGACACTTGGATCAAAACAAAAGGTTCCCATGGACATAAAACCACAATAAGGAAAAAATTAATGGTCACCACTCTGACGTCAGAGACAACAAGTTGGATGTACATCCATCCACACCTAATGTAAGAACCCAGTTTTTTACTCAGGTATGAATCCTTTAAAATTTCAGTCTAAATATTTATTTTGGACCTAATATGGATGCCTAATGAGTTAGGAAAGGTCTCAGGGGTGTCTGAGGCATTTTAAAAACCAAAAAACCCATATTTTAGGGGAAACAGGACATGTCACACGGTTGGTGCATGGTTGGCGCACGATTTGCCTAACCGTGCGGATGGTCAATTTCTAGACAGAACCACTTCACACGGTTTGCGCACGATCATGCAGCCTAACCATGAAAAGTTCCCTTCTTCCTATGTAACAATGCATGGTTGGTATATGGTTTTCAAACTGTTTAGACAAACCGTGCACTTGCTATTTTTTTGGGTAGTTTGACAATTTTACCATTAATGATCTAATTAGAAACCCTCTTATTCCCTAATTTGAGAACCATAAGGATTAAAACCTTTCTATCTCAAATTGGATCTTTTTAAAGGTCAAATATAAGAATTCAAAGATCTACTTTGTCTGAGATTCATTTGAGATTATGTTCATCACATTGGATGCGCAATGGTAAGTACTCGAGTCTTTATAAGCCTTTCCTATTCTCTCTTGATCTAGACCTATATATCGAGGTATGAGCATTTTTCTATTTTTCTCATATCTACTCTAATTCAAGAAAAATCAAGGGCCAACACTGGAGGATTATGATCATACAACCCCTAGGTGGGTGGTCTATAACTCGTACCTAATGCTTATTGATTTTGGAATTGTCATGTGGGGCCCATAGATTTCATCGTGTGTCGTTTATTAAATTTATATGCCATTATTAGACTCATTAGAACCATATGAATATGATATTTCTATATATGTGATTAATTTTTGGTGGTTATGACCCTAACCCCATGATTTCATTGTCAACAGTTATTCCATAATTTTTTATTAATGTTTTGACACGTTTGCACCACCGTTCGGGTATGCCTTGGCTTGACCATTATAGGGGTAAGATTTTCTATATTAAATGGCTTGATTTGTATTATTAATTTCACAATGGAAAGCACCATTTATGCATACCACTTGAACCGCCTAAGGTAAGTGCTTCAATTGGTAATTAAATGTGAAATGGAAATTGGCATGTATATTGAGTATATGAATTGACTAGATTAAATGTGAATGGTTGATAGGTTGCATGTCCGTAGTACCCCTTAACACATTAATGGAAGGTAGTGGAATGAACCTTAATTATTGAATATGATTTGAATATAATTAATAAAGGTTGCATGCTACTTGGACTTATCACACTAATGAAAGGAAAGGCTTGAACCAAATGGACTTATTGATTAATTATGACTTGATTAAAATGTTGCATGCCACTTGACCTTATAACACTAAGTAAAAGCAAGGATTGAACCAAAGTTTTCATGCTACTTGACTTTATCACACTAATTAAAGTCAAGTCTTGAACCAAATAAATATTACATGACTTCATAATCAAATAGGAATGGCCTGACTCAAGATCGCCTTGGATTCTAATTAGGGAATGCCATGATCACTCATGAAACCCATTTCAATTCAAGGATATGACTTTACTAGGTTGAGACACACCTAGATCCCGATCCATTTCTATTCTTGGATTCTTGGTATAACACTGTAGGATCCCTCCATATTATTATAGGATTCCTTAGATACACTCCTTGGATCCGACATTGACAAGTAGGTTCCATAGTTATAGCCCATAGGGCCCTGTCTCAACTTAGCACCATCTTGCCTTGGATGATCCCCTTGGATTAGGCAGGAACCTTATTATGGAATGCCTTGGAATATGCTCCTTGGATTACACTCTTATCCTTATCTAGGCTATAATTACTATTGAGTTGATGACCCTTGAGGTCTAGGTCACCTTGGTTATTACCTTGGGACTTCACTACTAAATATCATTATAGGTTGCCTTGTTACAACTTGGAACCCTTGAAATTGCTAACATGTGACTTATTTATAAACTTATAATAATCAAATGATGAATTGTGGAAATGTTCAGATGCCAACTAAGGGTTGAAGTAAGTACTTGGGTATTTAGTTATATTGTATTACTTTACTTTATATATGCACGCTTGCACACTATTACATTTCCATTACAAGAGTTGAATGTTATAGACACCATTGGTGGTGGCCCACTAAGATTCATCTCAAACCATCTATGGGAACCGTTTGATACATAGGATATATTACATGGTTGAAGGTGTTAACAAAGCGAAGCATACAACTTAAAACACTTGATTTCTTTTTGTTTAGGATGTAACATGATAGCAGATGACCGAGCGAGAGATCGAGATGCTTTGGATAGTCTTCAATTTCCTTTATATTGTTGTGAAACATGTTATGCCTATTGTCTTATATCCATGTTTTCTAGTTTTCTAGTGACATGACATATCATCAGTTGTTGAATGCTATTCTAGTTGTTTCAGTTATTGTTATTGTTGTCTCTATTATTCTCTATAACTTCTGTTTACTTATATCACTTCTACTATTTAATGATATTTACATCCACTCGCTATGATACACTTTTGTAATGAGGGAATAATCTACCCAAAGACACACCCTAATCCCTCGCTTCTAGTCAGCAACCTCTGGAATTCTGGGAGATGCACTTGAGGCCATATGGCCCACTAGGATCGGGGCAAGATTAAGTGGAATCCGAGTTCGGGACGTCAAAATTTGGTATTAGAGCTGGTTTATTTTCTTGATTTACTATTTGGAGACAATAGATTTGAGATTAGGAATTCTTAGGACTTGGTCATAAGCCGTGCATGGGCATC
The DNA here is from genome assembly GCA_963277665.1 of Viscum album. Classification (NCBI taxonomy): domain Eukaryota; kingdom Viridiplantae; phylum Streptophyta; class Magnoliopsida; order Santalales; family Viscaceae; genus Viscum; species Viscum album. Next base: position 50,635,739 of record OY728148.1, read on the forward strand.
ATGAACCCATGTTCAGGGTAAAAACCAAGTTGCCTAAAATTAAAATTGTTGTTATGATTTTGCCTATTACAATTGATATTATTTCATCATTGGGTGAAAAACATGTTTTTAGGAGTATTTGATTATCAATATTATTGATAATTTTATTTCATCCTTGGCCCGATGATATGAGGGAAATGAACATTATTACATGCATCATTATAGGCACCTAGAATTAACATGTCATGCATATTTCAATTCCATATAGGTGCATTTCATTGCTTTTCATTGCTTGATATGCCTATGATTATTGAGTGATATAGTGATAGTTAGATTATACTTGTATTACTCTTGGATGTGATTGAGTGATTGAAAATCTCAATTCATGTGGTGTATGGGCCCTCATGGGCTAGGATGAGTAATTTACCGAGTCCATCCATTATACTATAAATAAACGGGTGTCGTTTCTAGTGATAGGTGTATGGGATCTAATTCAACAGAAATGGATATCCATTATAAAGTGAATCATGAATTATAAAATGAATTGTTTGCACATCCTTATCCATCTTTTTCATGTTTATGAATGATAAAGGAGTGAACCTAGAAATAAAAATGTAAAATGAAATGAAAATTATACTTGAGAACTTACAGATACTTAGCCTTATAAGCGGGTAGTTGGGGTAGTATTCCTTGGGTCGTGAGTTTTCCTACAATCAACATCCACTAGTGATGCTATCTTTCTTCTTAATATTGTTATGAGGCATGTGATTGGATATTGTAGACCAATGTCACCACAACATCCTCATATCGTATGCTAAGAGGGATGCGATGACCATGCTCTGGACATGGCGGGCCTTGAGCTGCCAATCTTACCTCTTGGAGTTCCACTCGAGGCAATGCTGGTTATACTTGATCTGGGAACTGCTGTCCATTTTTGTGATAGTTTACTATGTCTGATGCAGTCCATGAATGGTGCTCCACGTATTGTACCTATGATGGATGATCTGACTTGTGAGTTCTAGTAGCAACATCTTCCTACTTTCTTAGGGGATAGTAGTCCACAGGCTACTGAGTCTTGGCTATAAGCCACTATATCTATCTTTGAGCATATGAAAACACATCTAGATTAGAGGGTCAATCATTCCATATAAATGATTTGGGATTTGGCCAAGGGATTCCAGGGATAGGAATAAGGATAATCCGATCTTCGTATTGAGGGATTACAGGGATAGTAATACAGAGTCGATCATTGTGTCAAAGGCTTATGGGGATAGGACAATAGTGTTGTTCCAATCATCATATTGAGGGATTTCCTGATAAGGAAGTAAATACTTTACCATAAGTATAAATCAGTGGATACATTTAGTTAGGGTTATTTACTACCTTACCCTTAAGGTTAAAAGTGGTTTATCATTTAAATAGATTATAATTCATTCTTACATTTATTAGATATTGTATTTCTTGTTTTTTACACGTTTTTATGTTCACTGTACATTTTATTATAAATTTAGACATTGTATTGATCTTTATATATTGTTTGTTTTACTTTATTAATTCTGATTACGATACATACTTTGATCAATCAGATCTATCATGATTCTGATTTTTTAACTCTGTTTTAATCATTCCATAACCAGGTTTCGATTTATGTGAATTTTTTGATCAGACTGATTGCCAAGTTTGAGAAATTACTTAAAGAGGCTTTGGGTTTGTTTAGATTGATTATTTTAGACTGTTTTTTAACTACAATTCACCCCCTCTTGAAAGTCATCCATTATAAGAGAGTTTGTATGATCCTAATTAGTATTATTGATTTACTGATCTAACAATTGGTATTAGAGTAGGTTTTTACTTTTAAAATACTTCATGATCTTCTTCTTCTTTACTATTTAATGTTTTATTAAGATTTTTTTATAAAATTTCTATTTAATAAACTTTATTACACTATTGTGTATTTGTAGAAAATATTTTCTTTGTTTTAAAGATAGCAGGAATGAATATAGGTTTAATAGAAAATATGAATCCGAATAGACCACCTATCTTTGATGGTGATGGTTATAAATACGAGATAGATAGGATGAAGAAATTTGTTATCAACACTGGTGTTGATAATTTTTTTATGCTTACTAGAGATTATAAAATTTCTGATAAGGATGTTATTTCATTTACTCATCAAGAAAAATAAGAATATCAGTTGAATTACAGAGTAAGGAATACTTTATTGTATTCTATGACAAGAAGTATCTATAGTCAAATTTCCTCATATGAAGATACTAACAGTATTTAAAAAATTATTAAAGTAACATATTTTGGTATATCTAAAGTTTTTGGTTGTCACGACCCCTCCTCGGGGCCCGTGCCGTGACTACCCCAAGCCCGCCTTCCATAGGCCAGGGGCTGGCGACTGGCACCAAAGGCATAAATCCTGATAAAAGGAAGCAATTGCCTTATATAAGAAAACAAACACCACAGAGTACGTAAGCTGAAGTAAACACTAAGTAAACTGAGTACAAAACTAAGTGCTGGAAAGTAAATGGGCCAGAATACAAACCCAACTGAAAGTACAGTGCAACTGAAAAAAAAGTACAACAGTAGTAAAGTAAATCAGCAACCACTGAGTCATACTCCGGCTGTCCCACTTGAAGGGTGGGTACATATGGTCTCCTCAGCTCCTCAGGTCCGGCCGTCCGCTCCGTGTACGTCCCGCCTGATAGTCCACATCTGGGTACCCATCCGCTCCACAAGCCTTAACCAAGATCAGTGTTGTCCATCGTCTGTAACCAACACAACGTAGTGTGGGAATGGCCCATGCAGGGATGATTATACGATACTCAGTATAGACCCCGAGACCCCCGAAGGTCTCCCAGAATCCACAAAGGATAAACCACAAAGTAAGGATACAAACACGAAGTATCAACCAACTATACTTAGGTATATGCCCATATATATACCTAAGCCATCATTTCCAGTTCAGCTCCAACTCACGAGCCCAAGTACAACCCAGTCCACACAGGAAAACACAACCCAATCCACACAGGAAAGCAAGTCAATCATATCGATGATAATGATTGAAAGTCAGGACTCATCTCACACAGGTATACTACTCACGAAGAGTGGTGGAGATGATTAGATGTAACCTATGAATCATCCTCTATGCTGAACCCATGTAGGATCCAAATATAAAAGTTTTTACTGCTGAACCGACATAGGATCCAAGTATAGTCTTCATCGCTGCCGAACCCATGGAGGATCCAAGTATAGTCATCATCATCGTCGCAATCGCAGCCAGCTCTAGGCTTCCCACACACAGCACGCTCGATTCCGGGAGGGTATGCTCCACGAGCCAAGGGGTCGATACATCAACTGCCACGTAGTCCATAGTTGATGTATCAAAAAGTTCCGTCTCATCAATAGGAACTCAACGCGACAGACGACGCGTCAATCAGACGCCCGGTCTGAGAGTTATTGGCTTTTTCGTCCCAGGGGCCCAGTTGGTTTTTAGGATAAAACCAACCTGACCATACTCCAGCTGCATCCAAACCTCGAGTGGAGTAAGACAAAATAACCGTCTCACTAAGAGGAATTCAACGTAACTGACAGCACGTCATTCGGACATCCGGTCGTTATGTTATAAGCATCTCCGCTCCAAGGGCCCGGTTGGTTTTGGGTTCGAACCAACCCAGCCATATCCAAACTTTACCTAAAGCTTGAGTGTAATATACCAAAATGACCATCTCCATCCAAGGATCCCAACGCAACTGATGGTGCGTTTATTGGAGGTTCGAAACTCATGTTATGGGCGTTTGAATGAACCTGGTCCGAAACTAGGGGGTTTGGGCCCGGTCCGACCCGGCCCGATACCCCCTGGGTCGGTCCGAACAGGGTTGACCCAACCTGGGTCCGGGTCTGGCCCAATTGGGCATGACCCGGCATGGCGCGGCCTGGCCGCGACTCGACTCGCGGCCGGGTGGGGTGCGAAAGGGGGCGCCGCCCCCTTGTCTTTGAAACAACGGACCTAGTGGGGTCCGCCCTAGGGTTCTGTCGGGGGGGGGGGGGGGGTTACACCCCCTCGATTTTCTGAAACGATCGGATGTAATGGCCGGCCTTGGGTGTAACCGCGGGACTACTGTGGGTCCCGCCTTTAGGTGGCGCCAACGGCCGGCTCAGCCGGCCGCCCCTTAGAAGACCGCCGCAACTCCTATCCAACCGGAACGGCGTGACGACGCCGTGCCCCTCCACCGCGGCCCCTTGAATCTCCGGTGCGGCGCGATGGCGCCACACCCCTCCACTGCGGCTCACTCCTGGCCGCGGCCTCCTTTGGTCTCACTGGCGTGGCATGACGGTGCCGCGTATTATCGCCGCGACATTCTTTGGCCGCAGTCCTTTTTTTTCTCACGCGGTGTAACGACACCGCGCCGCCTTCTCCACAACAATCAACGAAGATTAACAAATTAAGGGGAGGCGGATCGGCCGTGTTTGTGTGGTCCGATATTCCCTCGTTATGTTGATAACAAGCGGCCAAATTAATTAATGAAGGTCGATAAATAAAACTTGAATGGAGATAACCCCTACCTTGAAGGAAGTTCACGGTTGTCAAGTGCCGCAGACGATGGTGTCGTTTCCGTTATCGTCAGTGTCTCCTCCCTTATCGCGGAGGATGAAAAGGATGGAGAAAACCGAAACCGCCGATTCAACATTCTTCGTCGAAGAATTGGCGTTCTTCGTTGAAGAGTGATGTTCTTTATGGAGGATGAAGTTCTTTCCAATAAAGAAGAAAGAGCTCTCTTCCCAAGTCTTCACACAACAAGCCAACCAACAAAACAAAATAAGGCACCTCATTATTTTATTAATTCATTCCATGCATTCAAATATTACAAATTCAGATTCCAAAACACTTAATTAATTAAACACGAGTTGTCTAATTAATTATGTGTTAAGTTAGCAAGCTTTAAAGAGGGAGAGAGGGGAGTTACTCAAATAAAGGGGGGAGTTAGGGAGTTATGAAATGTGAAGGGTTGAGGCTCGTGTGGGACCCACCTCACAAATATCCTAACATGAGTAGTTAGAAACTTGTGGGTCCCACCCCAAGTTCCCCATTTAGATTAAAACAACTTTAGGAAAAGAAATAAAATTATAACACAATTTTATTTTAATTTTCTTTTAATCCACATTTTTTAGCAACTCCTCCCGAGCAGATGTATCTTCGGTAAAAGTCCTATTAAGCAATTATCGGCGCTTCGGTTCCATTGGTTCCCTTAGATTTCAATTTTGAGCACCGTTTCAAAAGATAGAAAAACCCGCTCGTTCGTTCACTGAAGGTACCCGAGTTAATCTTCAGAAATTGATTCCGGGCACACCGGGCCTCAGAATCAGGTGCCGTCAGAAACTGCGTACTCGTAAAATCCAACAGAATTTAAGAAAAAATTTTCCTTGAAATTTATGGATCTTTAAATTACTCCCAACTCAGGGCTTTACGTCCCCATAAAGATACATCATAAAATAAGGAAACAAATGAGGGTAATGTGCACGCATTTGAGCCTCCCACTCCCATGTTCCCTCCTGGAGGTTTCCATGCTGCCACCTGATGTACACTTGAGGAATCGACTGTCCACGTTGGACCCGCTTCTGTCGATCCTCAATCTCCACTGGAACGTCCACTAATGTCGCCCTGTTATCGATGTCTAGATCTCCGTGATCAATGATATGCGTCGGGTCGTGCAAGTATCTTCTCAGCTGAGATACGTGTAAGACGTCGTGCACTCGGTGCAACTGAGGTGGAAGAGCCAGGCGATAAGCCACCTCGCCTATCCTGCTGAGAACCTGAAATGGTCCAATGAAGTGCGGAGATTACTTGACGCCCCTGCCAAATATCCGTAATCCACGTCGAGGTGAGACCCGTAAGAAAATGTGGTTTCCATCCTCGAACTCTAGTGGTCTCTGCCTCCTATAAACATAGGACTTATGTCGGATCTGAGCAATCCTCATCCACTCCTGGATGATCTGTACCTTCTCTATTGTATCCTGGACCATCTCTGGTCCTACAAGAGTTGACTCCCCAGGGAATGTCTAGCAAAGAGGTGATCTGCAAGGTCGGTCGTACAATTCCTCGTATGGTGCCATCCCGATGGTGGAGTGGTAGCTGTTGCTGTACGCAAACTCCACCAAGGGTAGGTGATCCTCCCAACTGCGTCCAAAGTCAAGGAAACATGCACAGAGCATGTCCTCGAGAGTCTGAATGGTCCTCTTTGTTTGGCCATCCGTCTGAGGGTGAAAGGTAGTGCTCAGGCGTAGCTGCATCCCAAATGCCTCCTGCGACCCCTTCCCAAGCCGAGAAGTAAAGCGAGAATCTCGATCAGAGATGATAGACGATGGCACAACATGAAGCCCTACAATATCCTAAATGTAGAGGCGTCCCAAGATCACCACTAATCCCTGCTCTCTAATGGGTAAGAAGTTGGACGACTTGGTGAGTCGGTCGACAATCACCCAGATGGAGTCGTGTCCTCTGGAAGTACGTGGAAGTCCCGTCACAAAATCCATAGATATCCCATCCCACTTCCACTCCGGGACCTCTAAGGGCTGTACCAAGCCTGCTGGTACCTAGTGCTCTGCCTTCACCAGCTGTCAGGTGAGGCATCGTGAAACGAACTCTGCCACAACCTTCTTCATACCCGACCACTAGTGCTGTCGTCTGAGATCCTAGTACATCTTCGCTACACCTGGATGTACCGCCAATGGGGAAGTATGAAACTCCCTCATCACATCCTCCTGTAATGAAACTGGTACCATGGTACGTCCCTTAAAAAGGATGATGTGCTCTCCTCCAACCAAAATACATCAGGTGCCTGTCCTGTGGATATCTATGCACGTTGCGTCTCACAGTCAACGTCCCCACGCTGTGCCTCCCTGACCCGCTGAAGTAGTGGAGGAGTGACTGTGAGTGACTGTAGAAAGGCTGCCCCATCTCTATCCATGGAGGATATCTGTAAAGTGGCTAACTGCTCTGTCACCTCTCCAAGTAGCTGAATGCCCGACCTCCTGCTGAGAGCATCAGCTACTACGTTTGCCTTCCCAAGAGTGTAGACTATCTCAAATTCATAGTCCTGGAGGAACTCGAGCCATCGCCGCTATCTCAGGTTCAGGTCCTTCTGTGAGAAGATGTACCAGAGACTCTGGTGGTGAGAGTAGACTGTAAAGCGCTCACCCATCAGATAGTGCCACCACATCTTCCAGGCGAAGACCACTGATTCTAACTCCAGGTCATGGGTAGCAAAGTTCTGTTCATGCTACCTCAAATATTGTGAACCATACGAGATCACTGCCCGCTCCTTCATCAGGACACACCCGATTCCGGTCCCTGATGCATCACAGTAAACTACGTTCCCTATGCCTTCCTCTGGTAGCCTCAAGATGGGTGCACTGGTCAATCCTTATCTTAGCTCCTAGAAGCTCTACTGACATATATCTATCCACATGAAGGGTTTCCCATTCTTCGTCAAAGATAAAAGCGGTGCTACAGCTCTGGAGAAGTCTGGCACAAATCTCCGATAGTACCCAGCCAGACTTAGGAAACTCCGCACCTCTGTCCCACTCCTGGGTGGAACCCAAGCAAGTACTGCATCGATCTTCGCAGGATCCACTGCGTATCCCACCTCAGAGATGGCATGCCCCAAGAAGTGGACCTCTCAAATCCAGAACTAACACTTCAAGAGCTAACCATAAACCCCGTATTCTTGGAGTGTGTCCAGTACAACCCGCAAGTGGTAGGCGTGCTCCTCCTCAGCATTCGAGTAAATCAGTATGTCGTCGATGAAGACTACGACAAATCGATTGAGGTAAGGATAGAAGATCCTATTAATGAGACTCATGAACATTGCTGGAGCATTGGTTACGCTGAAAGGCATAACCAAGAACTCATAGTGGCCATACCGACACCTGAAGGCTGTCTTCTGCACATCCTCGTCTCAAACTCTAAGCTGATGATAGCCTGACCCGAGGTCTATCTGTGAGAACCATTGTGCTCCCTTGAGCTGATCTAAGAGGTCATCAATCCTCAAAAGTGGATACTTGTTCTTCACAGTCACCTGATTCAGGCGACGATAGTCGACACACAGTCTCAAGCTCTCGTCCGTCTTCTTGGTGAACAAAATCGGGGAAGCCCAGGGTGAAACACCGGGTCGGATGAATCCCTTGCCCTACAAGTCCTCCAGCTGTACCCATAACTCTTGAAGCTCAGCGGGAGCCATTCGATATGCTGGAGTAGATATCAGGGCTGTCCTAGGGTACAGTTCAATGTATAAGTCTACCTCTTTGTGAGGAGGTAGTCCTGGAACGTCGTCAGGAAAAACGTCCGCATACTGATCCACTACAACAGGAAAACTCAGACTCCGTACATCAACTACTCCTAGGATGAGACTAGCCAAATGATGTGTGATCGACTTCCCTCTCCTCTGTGTGAGTCCATCCTATGCTGCAAAGGCTGCCTTATCACCTGTGAAGGTGAACCTTCTCCCATATGTGCGGATACACCGCACTTTGCGCCTAATGCAATCGATCTGAACATGGACCGTAGATAACCAATCCATGCCCAAGATGACGTCGTAAGGCCTCGACGCCGCTAAAAGAAGATCCCAGCCAAAGTTCTCACCTCCTAGAGTAATCTCACACTATCGACACCAGTAAATTATCGTCGAGTCTGCTCCCATAGGAGTCTCCAGCCGTAAGGATCGAGCCAACGGCTTCGTCGGAATCTATGAGATCCGAACAAGGGCAGTGACAATGAAAGAATGACTCAATCCCGTGTCTATAAGAACTACAAGAAAGGGTGGAGTAGACACAAATAGTACCTCAAATCATCTCAGGTGCGCTGTGGTCGTAGGCCTCCACTGCCTGAAGCTGAGCCTGCCTCTATCTGCCAACTCCCTGTGGTCGGGGTGGATCTCTTAGTGGTGGTGGTGGTAGAGCCCCGAAGCATCATCCACCACCTGCTGCTCGGCCAACTCCTCTACCTCGTCTGCCTGCTCCCTACAGACCGCCATAGTCGAACCTCTGCCTCTGCCTGGGTGGTCTCTCAACCGTCTGCTGCTCCTCTGCATGGCGGGTCGGGCAGTCACAAGCCATGTGGCCCTGCCCACTGCAAGCATAGCACTACCTGCCTCTCAAATGACTGGATCTACTGCGTGTGCCCCGCACCTCCGAACCAGTATCCTGAGGTCGCCCACTTGATGGCATGGTCCTCTTAGACCTCTGTGACATCTGTCTACTGCCGGCTGTAGAAGCCTCCACTACTTGTCGCCCTGTGGTAGGTCTCGCTGCTGGTGTAGACTCAGCAAGAAAGCTCTCTACAAGAAGGGCTCACTCCAGTACTCATGCCTATGTTGGAATACTAAGGGATATCATTGAAGCCATGATCTCATACCTCAGTCCCTGCTCGAATGTCCGGGCCCGGAAGAATGGGTCCCGTACCATGTCCGTGGAGTAGCGCAAGAGATCAGTAAATCTCTCCAAGTACTGGGCTACTGACATGCTGCCCTGCCGCAGCTGTAGTAACTCCTAGATGCGCACCGCACAGAGGGTGGCTGGAATGAAATCCGAGTAGAAGAGGCTCTCGAAGTCCGTCCAAAGTAGAGATGCCTCATCGTGCACCTGGAGCATCAAGCTCCACCATCTACCTGCTGCTGCGTGCAGGAGACTCGCTGTAAGGATCACCATGAGGTCAGCTGGTGTCCCTACTAATTTGAAGACTCAGACAATAGCTTCCAGCCAGTCCTCAGCTGCCTGAGGGTCAATCTCTCCGTGGAACCTGGGTGGCTTCTGACGCTGAAACTCGTGGAGTACATTCAGGCGATGTGCACTCTCTACTGTTGGGGTTGGTGGTATCAGTGGCCCATAGGGTAGAGGTACCGCTGGTGCCTCCGTTGTAATGGGGGCCCTGCACCGAGGCCTCATCGCTTGGTGGGCTACCATCCCACATATAACTAGGAACCCTAGCTGGCTACCATCGTGGGGCCATCCTGAAAAGAAACAGGTGCTCCACAGTTAATATAGTGTACCCGGTGAGCTAACACAAAGTAATCACAAATAAAACTTTTGAAACAAACATGCTATCAATGTTTTCATGCATTGAGTCAGATATCAGAAGTCAGGGTCCTGGTGTATGGATACGTCAGCCGTTGCACCAACACTGGACTCCCTGGACTGATAACCACACTCAATACCCTAAACACTATTGCTTCACATAGAAGAAATTATCAGAGTCCTAAGTTCTACAGTATAACCGACTCCTCTGATACCAATTTGTCACGACCCATCCTCAGGGCCCGTGCCGTGACTACCCCAAGCCCACCTTCCATAGGCTAGGGGCTAGTGACTAGCACCAAAGGCGTAAACCATGATAAAAGGGAAGGCATTGCCTTATATAAGAAAACAAACACCACAGAGTACACAAGCTGAAGTAAACACTAACTAAACTGAGTACAAAAGTAAGTGCTGGAAAGAAAATGGGCCAGAATACAAACCCAACTAAAAGTACAGTACAACTGAAAAAAGTACAACATCAGTAAAGTAAATCAGCAACCACCGAGTCATCCTTCGGCTGTCCCACCTGAAGGGTGGGTACAGATGGCCTCCTCATCTCCTCGGGTCCGACCTTCCGCTCTGTGTACGTCCCGCCTGATAGTCCACCTCCGGGTACCGTTCCGCTCCACAAGCCTCAACCAAGATCAGCGCTGTCCGTCGTCTACAACCAACACAACGTAGTGCGGGCATAACCCGTGTAGGGGTGAGTATACGATACTCAGTAGGGACCCCGAGACCCTCGAAGGTCTCCCATAATCCACAAAGGATAAACTACAATGGAAGGATACACACACGAAGTATCAACCAACTCTACTTAGGTATATGCCAATACATATACCTAAGTCATCATTTCCAATTCGGCTCCAACTCACGAGCCCAAGTACAACCCAGTCCACACAGGAAAACAAAACCCAATCCACACAGGAAAGAAAGTCAATCATATCGATGATAATGATTGAATGTCAAGACTTAGATCACATAGGTATACTACTCACGAAGAGTGGTGGAGATGATTAGATGTAACCTCTAAATCATCCTCTATGCCGAACCCACTTTGGATCCAAGTATAGAAGTCGTCGCTGCCGAACCCACGTAGGATCCAAGTACAGTAACCATCGCTGCCCAATCCATGTAGGATCCAAGTACAGTCATCATCACTACCGAACCCACGGAGGATCCAAGTACAGTCTTTCTCACTGCCGAACCCACGTAGGATCCAAGTACAGTCTTCACCGCTACCGAACCCACAGAGGATCCAAGTACATTCGTCATCATCGTCGCAGTCACAGCTAGCTCTAGGGTTCCCGCACACAGCACTCTCGATTCCGGGAGGGTCCGCTCCACGAGCCAAGGGGTCGATACATAAACTGTCACAAAGTCCATAGTTGATGTATCAAAAAGTCCCGTCTCGTCAATAGGAACTCAACGCGACAGACGGCGCGTCAATCGGACGCCTGGTCTGAGAGATATTGGCTTTTTTGTCCCAGGGGCCCGGTTGGTTTTTAGGCTAAAACCAACTGGACCAAACTCCAACTGCCTCCAAACCTTGATTGGAGTAAGCCAAAAGAACCTTCTCACTAAGAGGAATTCAACGTAACTGACGGCATGTCATTCGGACGTCCGGTCGTTAAGTTATAAGCATCTCCGCTCCAAGGGCCCGGTTGGTTTCGGGTTCGAACAAACCCGGCCATACCCAAACTATAACAAAAACTTGAGTGTAATATATCGAAAGGACCTTCTCGATCTAAGGATCCCAACTCAATTGACGGTGCGTTGATCGGAGGTCCGAAGCTCATGTTATGGACGTTTGAACGAACCTGGTCCGAAACTAGGGGGTTTGGGCCCAGTCCGACCCGACCCGATACACCCTGGGTCGGTCCGAATCGGGTCGACCCAACCCAAGTCCGGGTCCGACCCAATGGGGCGCAACCCGGCCCGGCTGGCGCGGCTCGGCTCGCGGCCAAGTGGGGTGCGGAGGGGGGCACCGCCCCCTGTCTCCGAAACGGAGGACCTAGTGGGGTCCTCCCTAGGGTTCTGTCGGGGGGTTACACCCCCCCGGTTTTCTGAAACGGCCGACCTTGCGTGTAACCGCGGGACCCCCATGGGTCCCGCCTTCAGGTGGCGCCGGCGGCCGGCTCAGCCGTCCGCCCCTTAGAAGACCGCCACAACCTTTGGCCGCGGCTCCTATCTGACCGGTGCCGCGCCCCTCTGCCGCGGCCCGCCCCGGCCGCAGCTCCTTGAATCTCCAGTGCAACGCGATGGCGCCGCGCCCCTCCGATGCGGCCCGATCCTGGCCGCGGCCTCCTTTGGCCTCACTGGCACGGTGCGACGTTGCCACGCATTATTACCGCAGCATGCTTCGGTCACGGTCCTTTTCGTTCCAGCGCAGTGCAACGACACCGTTCCGCCTTCACCACAATGATCAATGAAGATTAACAAATTAAGGGGAGGAGGATCAGCCATGTTTTTGCGGTCCGATCTTCCCCCGTTATGTTGATAACAAGCGGCCAAATTAATTAACGAAGTTCGATAAATAAAACATGAATGGAGATAACCCCTACCTCGAAGGAAGTTCACGGTTGTCAAGCACCATGGATGATGATGTCGTTTCCGTCATCATCGGTGTCTCCTCTCTTGTCGCAGAGGAAGAAGAGGATGGAGAAAAATGGAACCGCCGAGTCAACATTCTTCGTCAGAGAATTGGCGTTCTTCGTTGAAGAGTGACGTTCTTCACGGAGGAAGAAATTCTTCTAATAAAGAGGAAAGTCTCTCTTCCAAAGTCTTCACACAACAAGACAACCAAAAAAATAAAATAAGCCTCCCCATTATTTTATTAATTCATTCCATGCATTCAAATATTACAAATTCAAATTCCAAAACACTTCATTAATTAAACATGAGTTGTCTAATTAATTATGTGTTAAGTTGGCAAGCTTTAAAGAGGGAGAGAGGGGAGTTACTCAATTAAAGGGGGGAGTTAGGGAGTTAGGGAATGTGAAGGGTTGGGTCTCGTGTGGGCCCCACCTCACAAATATCCTAACATGAGTAGTTAGAAACTTGTGGGTCCCACCCCAACTTCCCCATGTAGATTAAAACAACTTTAGGAAAAGAAATAAAATTGTAACACAATTTTATTTTACTTTTCTTTTAATCCACATTTTTTAGCAACTCCTCCTGAGCAGACACATCTTCGGTAAAGGTCCTCTTAAGCAATTACCGGTGCTGCGGTTCCATCGGTGCCCTCGTATTTCAATTCCGAGCACCGGTTCAAAAGATAGAAAAACCCGCTCGTTTGTTCACTGAACGTACCCGAGCTAATCTTCAGAAATTGATTCTGGGCACACCGGGCCTCCAAATCAGGTGTCGTCAGAAACAACGTACTCGTAAAATCCCAAAGAATTTAATAAAAAAATTTACTTGAAATTTATGGGTATTTAAATTGGTACTAGGAGAGAAATTATCAGAGCGGACTATCAATCCTTTGATTTTCTTCCTGGAGAATCTGTTGTAGAGATGTATCAGAGATTTATAATTATTATAAACATTTTACAATCTATTTTTGAAAAATGTATTGATGATGTAATTCTTGTAAAAATGATATGTTATATCATTCCCCATTAATGAGAACCTAATAGAACAATATTTTATGAGATAAGAAAGTTAGACAATCTTACTTTGGATGATTTGATTGGAACCCTTATGTAGTATGAGGGTAGGCTCAAAAGAGATGAAGAGAAATAGAAAAAGAAAATTAGACGTGTTTCCTTTACTACAATATCTACCTTACATACTGAAGTTCAATCAAAAGATTTTTTAAATATTTTAGGAAGAAGAAAGTAATTATTCAATCTGATTCAAGTACATTTAAACATTCATAGAATGAATTATAAATCGTAGATATAAGGATGAATAAGATTTTTGGAAAGAATTATTTCTAATACCGATACAAGAAAGTTAATTATGGTAGAAGTGATAAGAAATCTTAATTCACTTTCTATGAATGTAATAAAGATGTACATATCTAACTATATTTTCCAAAGATAATAAAGAAAAACATAAATGAAAGAAATTCAAAAAGTAATGCTAATAAGTATTTCAAATCCAAAGACAAGAAAGTTCTAAAATCCTCAAACGTATGGATTGCAGGTGGAGGTGATTCTTTTGAAAGTTCTTGTAAGAAGGAAAGTTCAAGTCAGAGGAACACGAGTCTTTTTCCAATATACCTAAAGTAAATGTTTCATGGATAAGGTACAAACATCTAAAAACCATACAAACATGTATTTAAATCCTAATTACCTTGATTATAAGGGTTTAACATCTTATGATGACAAATCATCCTCAGCAAAAGATAATACTCTTCCTTCTTATGATGAAGTTTCACATTTTTCTAACGTACTTGAGAATGAAAATTATAAAATTTTCAAAAAAACTTGATAACATTAAGGCTAAACTTACCAAAGATGATTCAAGGATAAATGTTTTAACAAATAAAATATCAAATATTTCTAAAGATCTTGGTGAAACTAATTATGAAAAGGATAATATTTCTAAAGGTTTATAAAAATTTATTTATGAGAAATCTGTTTTAAAAACTAATCTTGATAAGATTTGTTCCAAAACTATTGCTATTGAAGATAAAAATTTAGTTATAAAACTAAAATCTTAAATTTATTCTTTGAAGAAACTTTTATCAAACATTATCATTTGGTAAATAAAACATTAATAAAATGTACAAACAAATTCATCCTCATGGAAATAGTTCTAAAATGGGTTTTTTTATAAAAAACATATTTTTAGTAAATATTTATTTGTTCCTAAAAGTGACCCTTTTTATACCAAGTGTCAAAGCCCTGGTCATGGGAAAATAATTTTTCATTAAATAAAGTTCAATCCTTAGGTTTTAAAAAAAATTACTTTTAAAAATAAATGTGGATTCCTAATGTTTTTTTCTGACATTACTGGACCCAAGAAGTTTTGGGTACCAAAAGTCTAATGTTTTTTTCAGGAAAACAAAGATTGTACCAAAAATAATAATTCGTGGTACATGTATATTGGGTTTTCTAAGTATATGACTAGAAACAAAGAATTTTTCAAGAATATTATCAAGATGAAAGGTGGTAAAGTCATCTTCAGATATAATTCTCAAGGATAGAATATCAGAATAGGTAACATTTTTCTTCTTGGTAAAGTACTTATTTAAAATATTTTGTTTGTTAAATGTATTAATAATAACCTTATAAGAATAATTAAATTATGTGATGAAGGTTAAATTATGAACTTTAGGAATGATAAATTTTTAGTATATAGTTAAAAGGATGAATTTATTCTTTCTTCCAATCAGCATGAGAATGTTTATAAAACTAACTTATAAGACCTTAAGAGATATGATTTAACTTGCCTTAGTGCAATGGAAGATCAATCATGGTTATAAAATAGAATTTTATGAAACTGTAACCTAAAAAACTTATCTAAGTTGACTAATAAAGGACTTGTTAATGATCTACCAAAACATAGGTTTAATACTTGAAAAGTTTGTGACCCTTATCAACATGGTAAGAAATATAAGTCAAGTTTCAAATCTCTTAGTGAAGTATCAACTTATGATGCTTTACAATTAGTGCACATGGACTTATTTGTTCCTACAAAAACTGGAAGTATTGGTGGGAAATACTATGTATATGTCTTAGTTTATGATTACACTAGACACACAAGGGTTTATTTTCTCACAAAGAAATATGAATCCATTTGTTATTTTAAAAATTTTGTATCAAAATTAAAAAATGATAAAAACCTCTCCCTGATAACTATTCATAGTGATCATGGTGGAGAATTTAAAAATTATGATTTTGAAACCTTTTTTTTATTAAGAAAGGTATTGAACATAAATTTTTAGCACCTAGAACCCCCAAAATAAATGGTGTAGTTGAAATAAGAAATAGAATTTTTCAAGAAATAACTAGAACCATGTTGATTGAATACTAAATTGCTAAACATTTTTGGGGTGAAGCGGTTAATATTTACTTCTATACTATAAATAGAGTTTTAGTTAGAACTTTTTTTAATAAAACTCTTTATGGGTTGTGGATCGGAAGAAAACCAAAAGTTTCTTACATCAATTTTTTAGTTGAAAAGTATTCATCTTGAACACGAAAGATAACTTACATAAATTTACACCCAAATCTGATGAAGGTATATTTTTAGGTTATTCTACTACTTCTAAGGCATATAGAGTCTTTAATAAAAATTATTGTACTATTGAGGAAACAAGTCATGTTATGTTTTCTGAAACCAACCCTTTGGTTTTCAAACAACTCCAACCTACATCATCCTCGAATGTTATTTCTAAAACAGATTTTAAACCTTTGTTAGAAAGTTCTTCTCATAAGGATATAACTTGAGAAATAGTTTCTAAAGTTTTTCATCAGTATTATTTTCTACCTATTTTTGAATAATATATTTTTCAAAAACCAAGAATTCAGTTTCTTCTTAGGAATCATCCCAGTGAGAGTATCATTACTGATGTTGATTAACAAGTTAGTACTAGAAGTTCCACAAGGAATGAAATTGAACTTCTAGATTTTTTTATCTAAATTTGAACATAAAAATCCTAACGAGTTAGGTGATGATAATTGGATTGAGGAAATGAAAGATGAGATCAATTAATTTGAGAGGAACAAAGTATGAAATTTATTTGAATGACCTAAATTTTTTTATAATTAGAGTAAAATGGATTTTTAGGAATAAGTGTGATGCGAATTTGATAATTTTTAAAAATAAAGCTAGACTTGTTACTAAGGTTTATAATCAAAAATAAGGTATAGATTATGAAGAAACATATTCATTTATAGAAATACTTGAATCTATTTGAATACTTCTAGCCTTTACATAATTACTTTTTTTAATTTTTTTAAAAGGATGTAAAGTGTGATTTTTTTAACAGATAAGTTCAGGAAGAAGTTTATGTTGAAAAAAATACTATTTTTGAAAATAAAAAACATAATGAATATGTTTATAAACTTACCAAATCTTAATATGGACTTAAACAAGCCCCTAAATCCTTTTATGATAGGTTAATAATATATTTTTTTCAAAATAATTTTCTTAAGGGGGTTGCAGATCCTAAAATTTTTATAAAATAAGTAAATAAAAATATTATGATTATATAAATTTATATTGATGAAATTATATTTGAATCAAATAAAAAATATTTAATAGATTCCTTTTGGACCACATGAAATTTATGTTTTAAATGAGTATGATGGGTGAGTTAACATATTTTCTAGGTTTTCATATTTCACAATAACTATAAGTAAATTTTATATCTCAACATAAGTATATAAAAGATATTGTTAATCAATTTGGATATGACAATACAAAAAGTATTAATACTACCATCGGTATCACAAATACTCTAGATCTTGATGAGGTTAGGAAACTAGTTGATCAAAATATTTTTAGAGGTATGATTGGAAGTTTACTTTACTTAACTATTAGTTAACTAGATTTAATGTTTTCTGTATTAATTTGTGAAAGATATTAAGAAAATCAAAATGAATCCCATTTAAAAGCTGTAAAATAAATTTTTTGTTATATTAAGGGAACTATGGATTTAGGACTTTTATATTCTTCTAGAAATGTTTTTGAATTAAAAAGTTTTTTGGATGGTGACTTTGGTGGTTGTAGAATGGATAGGAAAAGAAAATCCAGAACTTTTCATTTCTTAGGTGATTCTTTAGATTCTTTGTCTTATAAGAAACAACACTTATTAGCACTTTCTACTATTGAAGCTAAATATGTGGCAGCTGGAAGTTGTTGTACTCAAGTGTTGTGGATGCAATACGCACTCATTAACTATGGAATGAGTTTTACTAAAACTCAAATACTTTGTGACAACAAAATTTCCATTTCTTTAAGTAAAAACCCATCACATCACCATTATGATAACCACATGAATATAATATACGATTTCCTTAGAGATGACAGACTTAAAGGAGATATCACTTTACAATTCATAGAAACACAAGAACAACTTGCTGATATTTTCACAAAACCTCTTCCTTCTATTATATTTGAATACATTAAACATAATCTAGGAATGATCAAGGTAAATTAATAATTCATATATACTTCTTTTTTATCCATATTTTACATCATGTTATTCCTTTTCAAAGGAAGAGTACATATGTTTATATATATATATATATATATATTTTAAAAACAGTCTTTGTTAAACTTTAGTTTTCTAAAATTTTTAGTTTTCCAATAACTTTTATTATAATGAGTTTTTCAGAGTCATATTTCTTTATAAAATTATCAGAGTTAGAAATCTCAAAAGGTTCTCCAGTCTTAAAAAAGGTAATAAAAGTTTCTAAACTCAAAGTTTTGTAATAGAGTTTTCAGATTCAATAAATAATCATAATTAGTTTTTATAATAAAACTTTTACAATTAGTTTTCTTAATGAAATCATCATAACTAGTTTTTATTTCAAAACTATCATAATCTGTTAGTTTACAAAAACCAATAAGAATAATTTATTCATATCGATGGATCTTTACACTTTGAAAGGTACTCTTATATTTCTTTTTTTTCACTATATCATAATGATCAGTTCTTTTGTTGTTGTTATTATACTTTTAGTTTTATAAATATTTTATTTTTTTAAAAAAAAATTAAAAAAATTTTCTAATCGAATTCAAACCCAATCCTATAAGTGTTTTAAAAACCATAAGAGTTCAAAATGTTTTTTAAAAATTTCTTCAAAGTAATCTCAACCGTCAGATTAGAATGGATTCCATCTCAAATTTGAATTTTTTTATGTAAGATGAACCATAAAATCCTAATACATATATAAATAGGGACCCCCATGTCCCACATCAATTGTTTAAAAGTTTCTGCTCCTGAGTTTCTGCACCCCTAAAAGGCTTCAGTCCTAATTTTTTTCATCCAATTCACTGATCTAAGTCTTGATCTGATGGAATCTAATGAAGACTACAATAAATGGTTTTTATCTAGGTAGAGGTTAGTTGAAATATATATTTTTTGAGAAATATGATTCTACTTTGAGAAAGATAATTTATTTTCAATGTTGGAAATCATGTGTGTGTGGAAAAACCAGACAAGGATTTTTATCTTTACTACCCAGATCTTGTTCATGGTTTTTATGACTCCCTGATGTTTTTCAAGGAAGATGGAATAGAAAAAATTTCATTTTATATGTATGGGAAGTGATACAAGTTATCATATAAGAAAACTATGAGTTTGGTAGGAGTACTTATATAAGAGGAATCATATTTTTCCTTACACAAGTTGCCTAATGATCTTGGCATGTTTAATAAAAATAAGGAAAAAGATTCATTATTTTCTAATTGTGAAAAATACAGTAAGGTTTCCCATATTACACTAGGAAACCCTATTATTAATTTATGGATGCAAGGGTTTCTTATACTAAGGAAGAAAGATCGTGATACGTTAAAAGTTTCTGATGTTTTTATATTGAACTTTCTAGTGAACTTGAGAAATATAGATTTGGTGAAGTTCATTTTAATAACCATAGAGAATATCAAGTCAGAATTAATCAAGTCAAGAATCATCATGTTTTCATCTTTCTTAAGAAATTTTGTAAACAAAATCATAGAGTTTTTCAAAATAGAAAATAAATTATATCCTACGAGGGAAAATATTTCATTCAACAGTGACAATACAATGAATTAGAAGAGGTTGGTCTTTGATAAGAAATTGAAGATGTTTTTTGAAATGGTATATGGAGATGATTTAGAGGTATATCCATCAATAAAGTTAAAAAAACATGATAATACAGAAGAAGAGGAAGGTTGAGACCTACCCACCTATCATGAACCAAACCGAGATGCCATCCAACCCGACACTCATCCCGGTCTGAGACATGGCCCGAAGGGAATTTATGATCCCCATAGGTTAGAAACTAGTTTCAGGGTATCAAAAATATACTATGGGAATGATTTGACCCTTTAATATTGACATAAAAAATCAACAATAAAAAAACTTTATAATAACCAATACCCATAACCAAACATGGTACACTAATTTTTAGATTCAATGTTTTACAACTATAACCATAAACAAAAGTACTAAAACAAATGGGAACAATGAAACAATCCAAAAAACCTCCATGAAACAAGAGGAACATCATCCTCAAGCCACCACCACCAACACTTGGAAGAAGGGGAGCACTAGCAACCAGATCCATCATCACCACCATGACACATATTGCCTTTTTCTAGGTCATACATAACAAAATCCACATACACCCAAAGGTGCATGTATGGTGTGATCCAAATCCAAATATGATTCCATAAAAAATAAAATATTTAATTCTATAACAATAGAAGACAAATTAACATGCACATTTCCAAAAGAAAATTTGAAACATTTGTATGATAATTTTTTTAAGGATAAAATTTCTCAAGAAATTGTTTTTCACAAATAAGATTTCTTAAAATAAAAGTATACACAAGGTATGTCGTATGTCGATGGATGGAACCACATCACATAAGTATAATGTCACAATTGAGAACCATGGGGAAATCCCTAGGGGTAACTAGCACAAGTGAGACCCTAAAAACCTCATACCTCAATGATCAAAATCCTCCAACACAACTTCCAATAATGTTCCTATGCATGATCCATTAGAGGGGATCATATCCAAAGGTATAATGGTCTCCAGATAATAATCCAATACTGATATAATTCCTGTGAATGATCCACTAGAGGAGAAAACATACAAAGGTCTAGTGGTCTATGATCATATCACATATTTAGTTAGTGTTTTTAGCATCAATCCTTCTAGATGAATCTCAGACAATGCCACTTCTGAGTCAGCTAGCATACTAGTTCTAGTTCTCCCACTAAGATACCTAATATTTCCTTTTTTTCTTAATTAAATTTCATATATCACATAAATTAACCCTTTTATATAAACATTCCAAGCATTAATAGAATATAAGGAAAAAATCACCTTATTCAATTTCACACACACCAAAAACATTTGAAAATACATTTCTCACCAATTATACATTACATGAAATTAATTTAGAAACACTACAAAAAAAGCACATAAAAATCCAATTATTTCCATGGGCCAATCCCCTTTTAAATCTATAAACAAACCCAATATATTTTTTAAATATGATTCCTATCATTTACATAATTCCTAAATCACACTAAGGGTGTATAACAAGGTATAGAACATGCCACAAAATCCATTACTCTTAAAAACACATTTTTAACACATTCGTGCCTCAAGTTCCTTTGAAAATATATTTCTCACCCTTCACAAAATTCATATAATATTTTCAAGAGGCATAATAAAGAAGAACACACAAAACACAACCAATTTCCTTTGAAAAATCCATTTCACCACTTGTGCAAGTCAAAAACCATCCAAAAACATATTTCACACCACATAAATAATCCATAGAACACATATAAATATTCAATAAAGAAATTTAAACTCATCTAATAAGGTAAAATCATGGAACCACCTACCTCACACTTGGAAACTTCTAGAAATTGATGTGAAACCATAACCGTACCACCCCAAGACCCTATAAAGGCAATATACAATAATAATAATCAATATACCCCCAAACAACATAGGATAAAACCCTCTTTAGGTCAAATACTCCATTGGAAATTTGGAAATCAAGAAAGAGGGGATAATAACCCTAGAAAGATAGAGAAATCAAGAGTAGAATGACTTAATTGATGTTTACTTGAAGAACTGGGGTCAAAACTACCCAAGGAATAATACCCAAGAAGTCTACGAAAGCTTGTAGGGATATCCCATGGATAATAATCTTGAATGGGGTGGATGGGAGGAGAATATGGGTTGAATATGAGGAGGGAACAAAGGTAATTTGTCATTTTTTAATGACCCAAAGAAGGAATATGGTTTTCCTGCATGGTTTCCCAAACCATGTAGAAACCATGCACCCCTCACTATCCAAGAGGGACAATCAGCACAATTAGCCTACACAATTTGACAAACTTTGCACTAACTATGCAATCGTTGCTTTCCAAAATAACAAAATTTCGGACGGTTTCCTGGGTAAGGACATACGGTTTCCCCTAACAGTGAGACACCTACTTCCATGCCCAAATTATCAAATTTTAACAAAAAATCCAAGGGAAAACCCAAGGATAAATATAGGAATAGAAATAAATATGATAATACCTCAAAATGAAAACATGTATGTGAAAATTTGCCCACCCATGAAAACTCTCTACCCCTAAAAATTCAACTCAAGGCTTGATTGGAGAACAAAAACGGGTATTATTCCTTAACCCAAGACTTCCACTCCCAAGTCTCATGCATATCATTACCATGTTGCCAAAGAACTTGGACCAACAAAATAGACATCCCATGAAGCACTTTATCTTTAGAATCTACAATCTTCACTATCCACTCAAGTACTGAAAAAGCAAACTCCAAATCTAACTCTTCCCAATTCAGAACATGGGATGGATATAGGTTGTATTTCTTCAACTGAGAAACACGGAAGATGTCATGAATTTATGTCAACTGAGAGGGAAAATCTAACATGTGTACCACTTTACCAATCCGCTTAGTAATCTCAAAAGGTTTGACATACCTCGACATTATCTTTCCTTGATCACCCAAATGATGATGAACCAAGTGAGGAGACACCTTTAGAAACACCCCATCACCCATAGAAAACTCCAAATAATGGTGCCTCTGGTCAGCATAATACTTATTGTGATTCTGAGCTATCAACAAATGATGCCTAGTCAACCTCACTCTATCAGAAGTCTCTTTTACAAGGCTACAAGGCTCAGTCCCAACAACGAGGTCTGACCCACCTCATCCCAACACAAAGTAGACCAACACGATTGACTATAAAGTGCCTCAAAATGATCCATTTGAATTTAGGATTGGAAACTATTTCTATATGTGAAATCAACCAATCCCAAGTGGCTATCCCATGAACCTCCAAAATCCAACACACATGATTAGAGAATGTCTTCCAAAATATGATTCTCCTACTTCGTATGACCATCCATTTTAGGATGACATGTAATGTAAAACTTGACCTATGAACCCATCACCTTTTAAAGGCCTTGCTAAAACTATGAGGTAAAACGAGGGTCCCTGTATGAAATAATTGCTGAAAATACACCATGAAGCCTCATAACCTCTTGAGAATATTACCGACCCAACTAATCCCCCTTGATTGAGTACCCGATTGAAATGAAATGGACTGATTTGGAAAGATGATCAATCACTAAACAAATCTTTGGTGATCTTGTCCCACTTCCAGGTAGGAATAGGTAGTGGATGAAGTAAACCAGATAGACTTTGGTGTTCTGCTTTATCCTGATGATATGTATAACATCACGATATGAAGTTATATATGTCCCGTATCATACCTATCAACCATAACTACCAAAACACACCATAGAAAATCTTGTTAGCATAAGGATGAATGACCCACTGATACTGGTGTCTATCTTGCATCATCACCTTCCGCATAGATGACAACACCACAAAGCGACCTCTGAAGAAAAAAACTCCCTTGGGAGACAATGACCAATCACAAAGAATATCCTCACCATTAAGAAATTGTATATACTACATAAAAAACTCATCACAAGGCTTTTCCTGCTAAATCAAATCCATAAGTTAAGGTTCCATCTAAACACTGGCCAAGAACACCCCTCCACTATTCTTCTTGGTCTCCAAGTGCAACTGAGCAAAGATCCCCATCAAGGTCCACTCATCACTAGAAACTTTTAATTCTTGCACTAGAACTTTCCTTCTTAAAGAATCATCCACAACATTTCCTTTTCTTGGGGTATAGAAAATATCAAAATCAAACCCATAAAGGTATTCAACCGAATGAAACTTCCTCAAATTAAAGTCTTTCTAGGAGAAAATTAAATCCAAACACTTTTGATCCAAATAAACCAAAAATTTCTCGCCAAAAATATAGTTAATCCATGTCTTCAAGGAATCAATAACTGTTGATAACTCCATGTCATGGGTTGGGAAATTCTTCTCATGTGGTTGGAGTTGTTTCAAACCACAATCCACCACACAATCATTCTACATTAACACACACCCGAGACCCATACTCAAGGCATCACAATAAACCACATAAACCTTTCTAGATTCAGAAAAATTTAGAACTGGGTGGTGGTAAACCATCACTTAAGCTCCTAAAAAAACTCTTGACACTTTGGGATCTATAAAAACTTTACCCCTTTCTAGGTAAGAGTGGTCATGGAAGAAGCAAGCTGAGAGAAATCTCGAACAAACCTCCTGTAATACCTTTCTAGGCCTAAAAACATCATGAGCTTGAAAACATTATTTGGCTTATCCCATGACATCACTGTTCTAATTTTATCAAGGTCCACAGAAACCCCTTCTTTCATGATCACATGGCCTAGAAACTTCACCTCCCTAATCCAAAAGGTACATTTAGAAAGCTTCGCAAAGAAATGATGATCCTGAAGGGTTCCCAACATGATCCTCAAATGATGCTTATGTTCCTACTCAATTATAAAATTGATGAGGATTTTATCCATGAATACCATAACAAAATAATCAAGATACTGGTGAAACACCCTATCGAGAAGCTCCATAATGACCTATGGAGGATTTTTCAATCCAAAAGGCATGACTAAGTACTCAAAATGATATTATAGACTTCAAAAAGCTATTTTTGGGACTTCTTCCACTATAAATATGACTTGATTATAAACTGAACACAAGATTTTTTTTGAAAACCACATTTCCCCCTTAAGATGATCAAAATGGTCATCATTACAGGGAAAAGAGTACTTGTTCTTGATGGTTACCTTATTCAACATCTAATAAACAATGCACAACTTTAGATATCCATTAGCCTTTTTCGCAAATAGAACTGAAGTAGCCCAAGGTGTGACTCTCGGGTTAATTAATACTTTGTATTCTAAATCATCCAGATATACCTTTATTTCCCTCAACTTAGTGGGGGCCATACTATATGAGGTAAGAGATATTAGATTCATTCCCTGTGCCAAATAAATTGGGAACTTCACACCATGCTTCAGCGAAAAAGTCGAAAAATCCTTAGGAAAGACCTCTATGAAATCATCCAACACAAGTGGCAATCCACACTTAGGAGCACCACCACCATCCTCCAATGCGAGTAATGAGATTTGATAAACAAAATTTCTCAACTCCAAGAGTGGAGGTCCAACATGATTCGACCGATGATCCCATTCACCATGAAAAATATGGGCACTACCACTAGGTGCCAAAAAAAACTCACCACCTATAAAAATTGATGTGAACCTAAAAAAATATCATCTGATCCATACCAAGGATCACAACAAATAGGTCCATCCCCAAAAAAAGAAAATCCCACTCTAGATCGATCCACGACATAGTGAGTGCACAAGACGGACACCTAAAACCCTACTCTCACTTTTTACCAAGCAGAATTACAAACTCTATTTCATACCGCATAAGCTCAATTGGAAAATTTAGCACATTAATAATATGGGTAGAAATAAAATAAACTAAAGCACCAGTATCAAATAGAACAATAGCTAAATACGATTCAATAAAAATGGTACCACAAACTGTCATAGAACCTACATCTGATCCCACTGGCGCTCAATCCACTGCATTAAATTGCCTCATCTCCCCTAAGATTGAGAACAACCACTATCCTATGGATCTTACCTATACTAAATCTATCCAAATGAAGATCCATCTCTGCCACCACAACCTCCAAACTGAGAGACTTCTATCCTTGATGGTTCTGGATAAGCTATCATTTCTTTGAAAGTTACAGATCATACTCCACTCTGATATGGGGGTGACACCTTTAAAAACCACTACAAGTTCCCTAGAGATCCACACTGATGGTAAGTCTTGGGTGGGGATAAATAGGCTGATCTCATATGCCCTTCTTTCCCACACTGATGGCACACAACCAACCCAACACCTGAAACCATGGATGAAGATATCTGGGAAGGATGGACTAAACCACCACCTCTCCTCTACTCTTGGTATTCCCACTTCCTCTTCATTTCAGATGAACTCCCACTTCCCACTATTGACACTGCTACAAGAAAACCAGGTTGTCCCTTAAGATCAATCTCAAACATCATATCATGATTGACCACCTCATCATAGGAATTTATCTTGAATAGGAAAACCTAAGATTGAATTTCTAGCCGCAACCCCTTCTCAAACCTTTGATTCTTTATTTTCTCATTGGAAATGAGCTTGGGTGTGTACCAAACTAACTTAGAAAAGAAGTTAAAATATTCCATTATAGACCGGTCTCCCTGGATGATCTCTATAAACTCCCATGATCTTTCATAGGCCAAGACCTTAGGAAAATACTATTCATTGAAAATGACCTTGAAGTCTTTCCAACCCACCAGCTCCTGATTTCCTGCTTACACCACTAAGTACCACCATTTTTTACTAGGACCTTATAACATAAATAAAGAAAATTTCACCCTGACATCCTCAGGAGTATCGAGATACTCAAACATCCTCTCTATTTTCTCAAGTCACTCCTCTACTTCATGGGGTTCCATGATACCCCAAAAAGAAGGAGGCTTGTTCTTGAGGAACTCCTAAGCTTTGTCCTTTCCAAGATCTAGTTCAGCCTATCTAACCTAAGTAGAACTAGAGCCTATTCCTTTTCCCAAATCTTGGATAGCATGAACCGTTACTTATACTAGCCTCTAATCAATTGGTGAAGGATAAATCTCTCCAGCCTCTTCCCGTGGATACACAAGAATTCTCTATAGAGGCATCTTTCTACAATAAGAAATAACCATAAGGAAAACTATTAATACAATAATTTTGAAATTTTTTAGCAATAAAAACAATTCTAAAAAACGTCCATAAATAAAAACACAACAAAATCCATCACAATAACAAAACCAACCAACAAAACCGAACCAAACCGCTTCACCCCCACACTCAGTTTACATATACAGTCTGCAACCTGTACGTCTCACTTAGAGGAGAATCCAAAAAAAATCTAAACATTGCATAGCAACTTGAGATATGTCATGAGGGGTGGTGGTTAGGAACCCTACTTGAAACCAAAACCTCAAATCCCGACAATCCTAGATCTGTTTTATCTAGACTCATCCCAAATAACTTGACCCAAAAATTTCATGACCTACTCTAATACCATTTTTTCATGAACTAAGCTAGGATGCCATCTAACCTAACACCCAGTCCAGTTTGAGACTTGGCCCGAAGGGTGTTCCTGATCCCCATGGGTTGGAAACTAGTACTTGGGTATCAACAATATACTATGGGAATGATTTCACCCTTTTATATTAACATAAAAAACCAACAATAAAAAAACATCACTATAACCAATAACCATAACCAAACAAGGTACAACCATTTTTCGATTCAAAGTTTTACAACTATAACCAAAACCAAAAGTACTACAATGGAATGGGAACAATGACATGATCCCAAAAACCTCCATGAAACAAGAGGAACATCATCCTCAAGCCATCACCTCCAAAAACTGCAAGAAGGGGACCACTAATAACTAGATCCACCATCACCACCACAAAACATCTTTCCTTTACCTGGGCCATACATAAAAAAATCTATATACACCCAAAGGTGTATGTAGGGTATTATCCAAATCCCAATAGGATTCCACCCAAAAGAAAACATTCCATTATATAACATTATAATACAAATTAACATTCCCATTTCCAAAACAACATTTGAAACATTTGTATGATAAACATTTTTAAGTAAAAAATTTCTCAAGAAACACTTTTCAAATGAAAACACTTTTTGACAAATAATATTGCTTGAAATAAAAGTATACACAAGGTCCACCGTATTCCTATGGCTGGCACCACATCACATATGTATCATGTCACAAGAGATAACCATGGGTAAATCCCTAGGGGTGACTAGAACATTTGAATCCCTAGAAACCTTATACCTCGGTGATCAAAATCCTCTAACTCAACTAAAATAGTGTTCCCATGCATGTGCCATTAGAGGGGATCCTTTACTAAGGTATAATGGTCTCTAGGTAATAATCCAATACCAAAAGTGTTCCTGTGCATGATCCACTAAAGGGGAATACATCCAATGGCCTAGTGGTCTCTGATCATATCACATGTTTAGTTAGTGTTGTAAGTGTCAATCCATGCTAGATGAATCCAGGATAATCTCACTTCTGATTCAACATGTGTACTAGTTCTATTTCACCCACCTAGATACCCATGATTCCATTTGTTCTCAATTACATTTCATATATCACATAATTCAACACTTTCATAAACACATGAAAATTATTAATAACCCACATAGAAAAAATCACCGTTTTCCATTTCACACTCACCAAAATAATTTGAAAATACATTTCACCCCACTTTAACATTTCATGAAATTAATTTGGAAATACTATAATAAAAGAACACAAACAATCCAATCATTTCCATGGGCCAACCCCATTTTAAATCTGCACATAAACCAAATTTATTTTTAAAACATGCTTCCCATAATTTACACAATTCAAAAATCACATTAAGGGTGTAAAATAAGGTATCCAACATTAAACAAAATCCATTCCTCTTGAAAATACCATTTTCAATACAGTCTCACCTCAAGTTACTTTGAAAATACATTTCACACCCTTCACATAATTCATATAATATTTTTAAGAGGTACAACAGTGAAGCACATACAAAACACAACCAATTTCCTTTATAAAATCTATTTTAACCCATGTAAAAGTAAAAAACCTTCCAAAACATATTTAACACCGCGTAAATAATCCATATAACACATATAAATATTTAATCAAGCAAGTTAAAATCATCCAATAATGTAAAATCATTGAACCACCTAACTCGTACTTGGAAACTGCTAAATATTTATGAGAAATCAAAACCGCACCACCATAAGACCCTATAAAGGAAAGATACAACAATAATAATCAATATCACCCCGAAAAACATAAGATCAAACCGTCTTCAGGTCAAAAACTCCATTGGAAATTTGGAACACAATAAAGAGGGGAGAGGAACCATAGAATAGTGGAGAAATCAAGATAAGAATGATTTACTTGATGTTTACTTGAAGAAATAGGGTCTAAAACACCCAAGGAATGATTCCCAAGAAGTTTAGGAAAGCGTGGAGGGTGCTCCCATGGATTAAAATCTCAAATTGGTTGATGAGAGGTGAATTAGGGTTAAATTTGAGGAGGGAACAAAGGTAATTTCTCAATTTTTAATGACTTGGACAAGGCGCACAATTTTCCCACATGATTTTCCAAACCGTTCGGTAATAGTGCACCCCTCACGACCCAAGAGAGACACAGAACACGATTAGCCCAAACTATTTGACAAACTGTTTGCTAACCATGCAATCACAACAGTCTAAAATGAAAAAATTCCGCACAATTTCCTAGGTAAGGATGCATAGTTTTCCCCAACTGTGCGCCAAATGTGCGCCACCTTCTCCCAAGACCAAATTATCCATTTAAAAAAACACAAGAGAAAACCCAAGGATAACTATAGGACTGGAAATAAATAGGAGAATACCTCAAAATGAAAACATAGATGTGACACGAACAAAGAAGAAAAAGCAGAAAAATATAGTTCCTGACGAAGTTTTTGATGAATGGATGAAAAAGAAAGATGATAAGAAGTTAGGGTATCCAGAGATCGAACATGAAACTACTGAGGCCAAGGAATTAAAAATTTATACTTCTGAAACCCTTAAAGAAGAATCAAAGAAATAGGAATAGAAAAAGAAGTTACAAGAAGCCCAATTATGTGAAAATTTATTGAAAGGAGTAGAAAAGGAATATGAGAAGGTTTTTCTACCTACTTATTAGATTGATCAAGAGAATATGGGAGTCAAATTATATTTTCAAGAAACTTTTGTAGTCCATAAAAATATTTCTTATATCACTAAAAAAGGAAAATATAAAGTTTTTTTATAAAGAATCAGTCTCGGTCCTTGAAAATCAATCGAAACTAGAACCAGTTGGAAAAAGAGATTTGTGAACTACATGGTAGTTAGAGGAAGTTCTTGATAAGTCCATGAATGTATAATTTAATGAGAAATAAGGAGAAGGTAAATATGGTGAATAAGAAGAATAATAAAAAATTTAAATTGAAGAAGAGGTTGAAGAATAGGAAGTATAAGAGGATGAAGAGGATAAGAATGAAGAGGTAGATGATAATGAGGAAACTCAATTCGATACAATGTCATAAGATTCATCATCATCATCATCATAAGCAGATATACCTTCTAAAAATTATAAGGGAAGTAAAGTTGAAAGATCTAAATAAGAAGAATCTTTATCAGAAGAAAAATAAGTAGAGTCGTCATCTAAGAAAGAAGAAGGATATCAAAACTCAAAGAACAAAATTTATGACAAAGTTGATACCGATTATGTGGAGATTAGTGAATTTTATGATAATAAGGATTTAAAGATAAGAAAATTTCTAAAGAATTTGAAAATGGTGTTTCAAAGAACGATAATGGAAAAGGAAAATAAATGGATGTTTGAACATGCTGAACAGAACTCTTAAGGCTAACCACGATCAATCAATTTCAGCTAGAACCATTGCTCAAATAGTTTTTGATTATGTTGTTCATATCTTGAGAAGGATTTAATAAATAATTCCATATTTTCCAAAGATTTATGCAAGAGGTTAATTAATTAAAAATAGTCTTAGTCAAAAGTCATAATCAATAAATCTTTTAACCGAGTTAATGATCCATATTGAGGCAGATTTACAAACTCTTCAAGAATGTTCCTAGACTCATAAGAGATCTTATAATCAAATGGTGAAGTGGCCTCACAAAGTCGATGATTATATTAATATGAATGATAAAAAATTTGATGGAGTTATTAAGTTAATGGTAGAATCAGTTGATTCCTTCAATCCATTATCAAAAGATATAGAAGATATAGTGAAGTTTGTGGAAGAGTTTCATGATGAAACTGATGATCATACTGGGGATGTCAATGCTCTAAAAAAGAAAATCCAGAAAATGGAGCTAGATATGTATCGACTCCAATCATTTGAAGATTATTTTATCATATTAAATAATGAAAAAAAGAGATTTTGGAGGAATTTAGGAAGATAAGTTATTTAGAAGAGAAGGATGATAATATGGAGAAGGATCAAAATGAGTTAAAAAATATGAAATCCCTTGTCAAGACTCTGATAAAGGAAGATTTATTTTTTCCTTTTGAATCCTTATTGTGTTTGTTTTGGAAAATAATTTGAATCATTTATAAAATATGAATGAATTAATTTTTCCTCCAATTATAATTTTTCTGAATGTTTTCCAATTCTTATTGGTTGAATGTTCTATTATATAGTTTTCTATGGATGATTATTTAGTTCATTATATTGTTTTTTATGTTTTTTATAACTTTTCAATAAAATTAAAATTTATTCACCATTCCTTTTTGAAAATCACGAAGGGGGGGAATTTTATAGAAAGGTGGAGAATTATTCTTAAATGGAGAGAAACTTTTACAAAGGGGTAGTTATAATATAAAGGGGGAGATATTATCCAAAGGGAGAGTTCATTGTATTCAACATCATACTCTCCATCATATTTAGAATAATTATAAAATCATGGGGAGTTAAGGATTAAGGATTAATTATGAATACAAAGTTACTTTTAGAAATGGGTGGTATGTTTTTCAAGTTATTTTTCATTTATGTTTTGGGGTTTGTAATTTCCAAAAAGGGGGAGATTATTGTGTTAGAAGTTCTACTCCTTACACTTCCATTCCTTTAATATTAAAAATCACAAAAACATTCTGAAAACATGTTTACTAACTTCTTATGTACCATGTGTTTTAGAATTTATTTGTATAAAAAATTATATTTTACGATACATAGAATAAGTTGTAAAGTATTAAAAATATAAAAAATAAATTCTTCATTATGATTATCATAATGAGTATGTTTCCGATAAATTGGACTCAAAATTATTAGACTAGAAGTTAGAGCTACTATGATGTCTATCATATAAACAAAATCCTAACAATTAGACTGATATAGGTACTGATAACATTAGAATGAAACTCATAAAGATTATCATATTGACATTGTTAAGGAAGTCCATCATACTGACTAAGTTTTTAATCGGAATATGAAATATTTTTTTTCTGATATAAGAAAAACTTTTAACACTATAATGGTGTTAATCTATATGATCTCATACTTTAAGTTATACTAGATCGTTATGAGTTATCAAGTGCTAGGTGTCCTAAATCATTGTAAAAAACTCAATAATATGACCATAAGAAGATCAGAATATGATCATTGGGAGATCTCTTATAAACACCAAGTTATTTGAAGAGTTTCATGTTGTTCGAATAAAATCTCTCTCAAATTTTCAGAAGAATACTCAGTATGAATAGATTATTCTTAATTTTTTTATCTTTAGAGAGTTTTTGTTCTGAAGGAAACCTTGTCAGGTTGTATCTTTAAGAACTTTTTGTAATTGTTACTTGTGTCTGATCGTCATAACAATTGAGGGATTCTGGGGATAGGAAGATGGATAATTTTATCTTCAGATTGAGGGATTACATGGATTATAAGACAAATCCAATCATCATATTGAGTGCTTATGGGGATATGAAGATAGATACATTCTAATCATCATATCAAGGGCTTTCCTAGTAAGGAAAGATAGACTTTATTATAAGTATAAAATAGTGGATACCTTTAGTAAGGGTTATTTCCTACCATACTCTTAAGATTAAAAGTGGGTTATCTTCTAAATATCTTGTAATTTATTCTTACATTTTTTAGCTATTATATTATGTTTTGTTTACAATATTTTATTTCCACTGTACATTTTAATATAAAGTGAAACATCGTATTCATATTTCTATACTATTTTTTTATTATATTAACTATGATTACGATACATACTCTAATTAATTGGTTTCATCATGATTCTGGTATTTTTTTAACTATGTTTTAAGTGGTCTATATCCATGTTTTGATTATGTGACTTTATTGATCAGACTGAGGGCCAAGTCCAATAACCTACTTAAAGAGGATTTGGGTTTGTTTAGTTTAATTATTCTAGACTATTTTTTTAAACTACAATTCATCCCCTCTTAAAAGTTATCCATTATAAGAGAATTTTTATGATACTAATCAATATTATTGATAAACTAATCCAACAGGTTTAAAAACACTTTAATAATAATGAAAAAAATAATAAGAATCATTTTCATGAAAATTTAGCAATTAAAAGTAGTTACACCAATTATAGTGGTATCAGTCATAACATATATTTAATTATATAAATAAAATTTATCATATTAAAAAACATTAAACAATATCAAAATATTATTCTTCCATCATTTCAAGTTCAAACATTATAGAATATACTGGTTTAGTAAATATGTCAGCCAATTATCTTTCAGCTAGAACAAATTCTAAGATAATATTTCTTTTATTCACATGATCTCTAAAAAAATAGAATTCAACATCTATATTTTTTGTTCTGGAGTGTTCCAATGGGTTTTTGATATTGAAATAACACTAGAATAATCATAGAAAATTGTATTCTAATTAAGAGAAACTATAAAAGCACAAAGATTTTGTTTAATTTAGAGGCATTGAGAAAACAAATCAGTAATAAAAAGATACCCAGCCTCAATTGTAGATAGTGAAACTGATAATTTATTTTTAGAACTTTAGGAAATTAAATATTTACCATATAAATGAAAAATACTTGATCTTTTTCCTCTCAAGGCTACAACCACTAAAATCAAAGTTAGAATAAGATAACCACCAAAAATAATTTTGATTTGAATAAAATAAACCACTGATAATAGTTAATTTGATATATTTTATAATTATTTTAATAAAATTAAGGTGACTTTATTTATGGTTAGACTTAAATATAGCACATAAGAAAACTAGAAACATGATATCAGGTTTAGATAAAATCAAATAAATTAAAATTCTTACCATGATTATATATAGTTTATCATCAATAATATTTCCATATTCAACTAAATATAATATATATTTTGCGATCATAGGAGTTTTAATTGAATTTAATGAGTTAAGACCAAATATATTGACAAGTTATTTATCATATTTAGATTTATTTAAGAAAATATCATCATTTATTTGATTAAATTTAAAACCGAGAAAAAATTTCAGTTGTCCCATTAAACTCATATCAAACTCATTGTCCATAAATTTATAAAATTCATTATAAAGTAAATAATTTGTATAACTAAACATAATATAATCAATATATATTTTTATAATTTAGACATCATTTGAAAATTTCTTAATGGTCATGGTAGGATAAAAAATTCATTTATTAAAATCATCTTGAAAAAAATAGTGTTATTATTTAATACCAAGATCTAGGATCTTACTTAAGACTTTACCAAGATTTTTTATGTTTGAAAACATGATTTAGAAATTTTTAATTTTAAAATTAGGGTTTTTATTTAAAAAATAATTCTTATTAAATTAATCCATTTACAAATGCAATTTCTACATCCATTTGAAATAATTTGATATTTTGAAAACAAGAAAATGCTAATAAAGAATTAATTTCTTCTATCCTAGAAATAGAGACAACAGAATATTCAAAATAAATTCCCTCTTCCAAATAATATCCATGGGATACCAATCTAGATTTATTTTTAAATATATTACTAGGTTCACCAAGTTTATTTAGACCAATCCATTTATTTCCCATAATTTGTTTATCTTTAATAAGTTTAACAATATTCCACAATTTATATCTTTCTATTTAATTTTGTTCTTCATGTATATCATCAATATGATTTGAATCATTTAAAGAATCATTAACATAGTTATGAACAAAATCAACAACACCTTTATAATTATGAAAAATATTCAAAACAATTTTTTTGGTTTGTATTCTAGATTCAACATTTCCAGTTAATTTTTCATGGTGACGATCTTTATGTTTTTTCCCAATTTTTAGGATCAATTTGAGAAGAAAATTTCTCCCCCTAAAATGATGTATTATAAATTTTACCTCTAGGATCATCTTCTCTAAATTTTAAATTCTAAAAATCTTATTCAACTATCTCTAAATATGAAAATGTATTTATATTTTTATTTTGATCAAATATAACATGCACTAATTCTTCAACAAATAAATTTCTCTTATTGAAAACTCTATATGCCTTAATTGAAATGAAATATCCTAAAAATATCCCTTCATGACATTTAGAATCGAACTTATATATGTTATATATTATATTTAAAATAATGTATTTACAACCATACACCCTAAAATATCCAATTTTAGGTTTAATCCCTTTAAACAGTTCATGAAGGGTTTTATTTAATATTGTTCTAATTAAAAATATGACAAGATGTATTAACAACTTCAAACCAAAAGTATTTAAAAAAAATAATTCATTAATATTTTTTTAATTTCTTGAATTTATCTATTCATTATTTCTACCACACCATTTTTTGTGGTGTCCCAGAGGGTATGACACTTCTAATAGAGAAAATTGAAAGAATTTTATAATTCTGGACAATATTTCAAAAAAACACTAAACTTGCTCAAAGTTTCACTTTATGAGTTGATAAATAAGTCTATATGAATCTACTATAATCCTCAAATATTATAAGCAAATATTTTCTTCCACCTAAAATAGTAGGTTGAATAGGACCAAACAAATCATGAGGTAATAATTCAAGAGGCCCAGAATTTCAAAAATCTTTTACAAATTTAAAACTCCCTTTATGTTGCTTACCTTTTAAGCATGAATCATATACAAATTACTTACTTGATTGTAGATTATTTAATCATAGAAAATGTTCATGCTTTTAATGTTTATGTAAAAAACCTATGTTTTCATGTCCAAGCCTCCCATGACACAAAATTTCATCTATTTTTATATAATTTAAACCCTCAACCTTTTTTTTAGTTAGATCAGAAAAATAAATAGTTTGAAAATTATATTTTTTTGCATAAAATAGTAAATATTTATTCTTGAATATTGTACACTTATCATTTTATAACATTAAATTTAATATATCATCACAAAGTTGTGATATACTTATTAAATTGTATTTTAAACCTTAAAAAAATATTTTTTTGAGATTATTATAGTTTTAGAAAATCTAACTAATCCAATCCATCAATCTGACCTTTATAATTGTCTGCAAAAGTAACCAAGGCTATATCCCATGACATAAAGGATAAAAATTTAGATACATCACAAGTAATGTGCCTGGAACACTCTATATCCATATAATATAAATCTTTGAGAATTTGAAGGAAGTATTCCTTAAATAAAACAATCCAGTAGAATGTTTTGGTACCCACATTAATTTTTATCCAATTAGATTTATAGTAGGATATTTAGGCACCCAAACAGATTTTAAACATCTATTTATGATATCTCAAAAAAATAAATTCATAGAGATAAATGTTTTAGTATGGGAAAATGATTGAATAAATCTCAAGGGCCATTCATTGGAAGAATTCTCATGCATTCTATATTTAAAACATGAAATACTAATGTATTTTCGATATTAACTTTTAACAAATGTAGTCCTATTAATTCTTGATTGATGAGCATCATTACCAAATCCATTTCTATTTTTATTCTTTTTTTTCAATATCATAAAATAATCTAAGCATTGGCTTCCAGTGATAAACTTATATTAAGTATCCTTCAATCTTTTTTACTTATATTTTAATTTTTCCATTTTCATTCAGAATAAATCCTAAATCATCACAAACATTTTCATTCGAACATAAAGATGTATTTTTTAATCTTTTATTTTCTTGATTGTGTTTTTCACATTAATTATCAACTTTTATCAAGTCATCCAGAACTAGATTAAATCTTTTTTCTTGATATTCACTGTTATTTGGGAGAAAATTTTTAATTCTGTTATTTTCATCTTTTAGGTTAATTATCTCAGAATAAGAATTTATTTTAGATTCCTAATTTTCAAAAACATGAATCTTTATATTTTCACATTCCTCTCTAGGTTTCTCATTATCATTAATTAGTTTCATATTTTTACATTTCTACTCTTTACATATTTCAGTAATTATCATAGTGAAAACCCCCAGTTTTTATTAAGGTGCATTATTATTTAAAATTTTCCACAATCTTGTTATTCTTATTGTTTAAATTTGATGGATATGGTTATAGAAGTTGGGAATGATCTAATAGCATTTTGGGATTCAGAATCATAGAAATATGGTTTGTTTAGAGTTACAACAAGGGGTGAATTATTAAAGCACTATTATTAAAATAGTGAGGGTTTCTCTAAGTAACCATAAAAAAACCAAAAAAAGTGTGAAAAATTACATTCATACAATTGGTGAAAGGTTTTTTAAACTATGTGGCCTAACCATGTGAAGTAGTTTGTCTCATATAGTGGGGATCATATGGTTGGAACACAATTTGTCAGACCTTTCTACCAAACTATACAATGGGATTAATTAAATTTAAAAATTAGATTGTAAACTAGAAACTCACCAAAAAACTGTCATTCTTCATCCCTAACCATATTATTTTGAACAATATCCCACCTCTAGGTGACCATGGTGATTCATTACCTTTTAGAGGCTAATCTCCTTGAATTGGTGTGTGTTGAACCCTAGGGATCATAGGTAAGAATACTGTTTCTCTTGTTCTTCTCATTTTCTATTGAGAGGAGCCTTAGAATAGGGCTATCATGACTGAAGTTCTTTTTTGATAAGTTTTCTTTGAGATTAATCTAACGAACAAAAAATAAAATGTTGAATATATGAGATTGTGGTGTGATTCCATCTTGGCATTTGAGTTTCGTTACATTCGGAGTTAGTGGTCTATACTTTTCCAAAAAGACTTAACCTTTTTCTTATTTCATGCATTGTATTGTCACACGGACTTATCGAGCATTCAAAATTAGAATAAATCAAACATATTAATTCGTGGAATTGAATTTAACAATTTCCCTTAAGATATTAAACTATAATAGGTTTACTTGAATTTAAGATTCAATATGGTGAACGGTTAATGATACCCAATTTAAATGGAGATGATTGTTGGTAAAGAAGTTGTGAATGATATATTGAGAGGTGAAATCATCAAAGTTTTATCTTGAAATTAAATTGTAATTAATAAATGATAAATTATATTTTAGAAAATGGTGTTGACCAACTATGATAAATTTCAATGCATGATTTTCAGGATAGTGTATCTGTGGTGGTTTTACTATTATTCTAGGCTGGGTTTATTTCCCCGATTGTGACTATTGTTCTGGGATGAGTATATTTCCTTAGGTGCATCTATTTCTCTAGGATGGGGATATTCTTTGGGTGTGATTATTATTCCGGAATAGGTATATTTTCTTTGAGTGTGATTTTTTTTTCTGGGATGAGTATATTTCCTCAGGTGTGACTATTGTCTCGAGACATGTATATTTCCCTGGGTGGGACTATTATTCCAGTATGGGTATATTTCCTAGGGTGTGGCTATTATTATGGGATGAGTATATTTCACCCAATGTGACTTATAATTATGGATGAGTATATTTACCCAGTTCATGTTAATCATAGACATTCAACACTAGGTGACATAAGTATAGTTGGTCTCATGTGTCATTATGGAACCTAAGGATCAACGATGTTATTCGTTTAATTTAGGCTCTAGTTATACTATTATGTGTATTTTTTCGTTTTTTATGCACTTAAAAATTATGGATATATTTATAGACACTGTTGGTGCTGCCTTATAAGTTGTACTCACACCCTGATCGGGTCGCTATTGGTACCTGAGAAGACTCCATGATTGTAGAACATGATAAGGGAAAGTTCCCTATGAACGATACATGATGTGGGATTCTAGGATGGATCATGGGAGTTCCAGACCTTTTCTTTGGAGTTTTCTAGTTTTTTCTATACTTTCTTTGGGATATTTGTGGGTTTTAGCGGTTGTTGTTTGATGTTTTACATGTATACATCATTTAATATTGTTGATATATATTTATTAATTGGAACTTTCTTTGATTTATTTTTATTTCTCATTATGTATGCATATATGATTAAATTTATTTCCACTATTATCTTACTATGGTAAGTGGGTATAGTCTCCCCATCATATTATCATCGACTCATGTTTCTAGGTAGAAAACTTTGGTGTACAGGGAGGTATCCCTGTGGTCACAAAGGGATCTCGAGTTGAGAAAATATTAGTGGCCATTGATCAGGGGATGTTACAAAGTGATATCAAAGCTATATCTTTTGATAGACTATTTTGGGTAAGGTAAAAATAATATAGAGTGTTTTCAAGACATGGTATAGAGATTTTTTTGGGAGTATATAACCCACATATGAGGAATTTACAAGTTTCTAGTGATATAATTTTCGATCATGTTTTTAATTTTTACTATTGGGAAATTTTCACCTAGAGTGATGAACTTGATTTTCATATTTCATGATTTATGAGATTTGGTTTATTGGAAGAAACATAAAGAGGGTGTGTGTTCATGCATCATAAAAGGTATATAGGATTCACATGTCATTTGTATAATTTCATGTGGTGGTTTGTTCTGTCTAATGTGGTTTCTTTTCTATAATGGTATTGCATGATCACTCATTAAAATTATTATGTTTCATAAGCTAAATTAAAATGACAATTATATCTCAGAATGTGTTTTTCTTTTGTATCTTGTAATTGAAATACTATTTCACTTTCCCCTTATTATGAAGTTCTTGTAAAACTGTGGTGAAGAATCATTTATTATATTCATCCTACATATTTGGGGTTGAATTTATGTGATATGATAACTCTATATTCTAGTGGTTGGGGCTAGTGAGACTACTTGAGTTTTGATATGCTTGTAAAATGGGACGTGACATTTTTTAGGGTTATATGCCCGTTATCTCTTTCCATAAAATATGTTATTCTAAATTACTATCATGACATGTTTTGAGGCATGCATTTGTAGACAAATTCCTCCATGATGAATTTCTATAGAGCACCAGGAAGGGGAGATGAGTGCACACCTGTGGTTGTTGGTTAGAGTTGTTAGGGTTAGTGTCCTGAGAACCAAATGTTTTATACTTTGATTACATGAATGTTCACTTATTATATATTGTTCATTGTTCTGCATGACTATAATATAATAATGTCCTAGAATATTTTTTTCATTAATAAGGTCATGAAAGATCCCCACTATGATGAGAAACTTGAAATGCTATAAAAAATATTCTTAAATAAAGTTCTGCAGTTGGATGACATACTATGATAGGACACATAGTATACAGACCGTCATGTGCGAGTACTCGTAAGAAGACGAGACTCTCTCTTATGGAGTTCGCACTAGGTAATCTCTAAGATGGGAGATTATGAGAATAGACCTTCCAGTAGTAATTTTGCATGTTTTGGTGTCATCGGATATTTCTATTTGCGAGCATGTGTAATGGTCCTTAGACTAGAAGATTATCATTAACTCATGTCATGACTCGCGCACTTAGATTTGCTGACGAAAACTGTCATGAAGACAATTGGCGGGAAGTAGGGTATGTTGGGTGCGTCATGAATGACATGTTGTTAATGGATAAGTTGAGGAAGGATTTGTCCCATCCATATTTATGGATGTAGATATCTCGGGCCCTTTGATTGAAATAGAACTGTCGAACAAATTCCAGGGCCATGGTGACACGACGAGTTTATTTCTGGAAGTCAAAGAATGACAGATCAAGCATATAGGTTTATGATACTGCCATGAAACCTGCTTGATGAGATATTGAGACAAAGGGATTAAATTACACAATAATCATTCGTATGAGGTGACACATCAATGCAGCGTCAACTTCTTTCTCTTGGGTGCCCTGACCCATTGCTGGAAAGTAATCTTAGACTTTATGCAAGCCCGCGTAATTCCAATGAGAAAGAGGCCTTGAGGGTCACACAATAAGTGTATCCAGGTATCTAAAGTAGAATAAAGATTATTCCCGTACGTTGTTTAAGAATTATTCAAGGTAGCCTAAATCGTTTTAATGATGGAGGAAGGAAATGAAAAACAAGATTTACATGCCATGTAGTTTTTCATGGAAAAAAAGTACACGCCGTGTATTAATGATTACACGCCATGTAGTTTTCATTTTGGAAAGGAAATAAAAGAGAAGTACATGCCATGTATTAATGATTACACGCTGTGTAGTTTTATAGAAAACAAGTACATGCCGTGTATTAATTATTACATGCCGTGTAGTTTTCTAGTCGGGATTTTGAGGATATAATATTGTTTTATTAAATTATATTTATTATAATCA
Source organism: Viscum album (assembly GCA_963277665.1). Taxonomy (NCBI): domain Eukaryota; kingdom Viridiplantae; phylum Streptophyta; class Magnoliopsida; order Santalales; family Viscaceae; genus Viscum; species Viscum album. The sequence continues at coordinate 50,677,141 of OY728148.1, forward strand.
GCGTGGGCGCATGTCAAGGAATTAATTATTTGACATGAGAGTTTTCAATAAGAGTCAATGAAATAAATAAAATGCGTAACACGTTTATTTATTGTCATAACTCTACAACCTCAAACCCGATTATAAATATCCTCACAACCCCAACCCTTTTCCTAAAAGAGAATAGTTGTGCACAAAAATTATGGAGAATTATTTCAAGGATGAAAGAACCTCTTCCACCAAGAATGCTATCAAGAATGAGAGAGATCCTCTTCCATCGGATCAAGATGATCTAAGGGGGACAACGCAAGAAAAAGTTTCTCCACGCTAGCACCAGGAGACTCCTTTGAGGACGTCCAGAGATATGAGGTGCACGTATGGATCATTGCTAGAGGAAGTCTACACTTGGCTTCTGCGATGCAATGACGAATCACCTCAGAACGTGATCAAGAATATCAATAAAGAAAGAACACCCAAAAGGCACTTTTTGTTAATTAATTAAATTAATTATAATCAACCTGTGATGATCCACTTTTTTGGTTCTGAGACCTTTCTTCTTCTATTTCTATTTCTATGAATCGATCTGTGGATACTGACGTTTATCGTCATATTGATCCCGGATTGATCGTTGCTAATGACAAAAAGCCAAGTGGGCACATCCACCCACACGCTTCCGCTGCACTCGGAACCTTCACGATCCTCATGTGGTATTAGGACAGGTGGTGGATGGTCATCTTTGAGTGAGATTTATGAGAGTTGTATAAACTATGGAGAGAGAAAATCCTTGACATGTAGAAATGATGAATAAGCTAATGATGAGGCACCTTTCATGAGGTGCTCATCAATTTTTTTTGAACTCGATTAAAATGTAGTATTAGTGGGACATAGGTTTGTATTTGGAGAGGATAAATCTATGGTTGGGTTTCACTTTTTTTGTGGGTTTAATTGTTGAAAATAGTAATGGACTATTCCTTTTGAAATCAATTTAGAATAGGTAGATTTACCTCAGATATCCTCTGAACTACCCAATTAAATCATTATTCCATTTTTTACACTCCTATTTTATCACTAACCGAGTGAAATATCAATCAATTAATCTCTCCGGGAATTTTCAGTTAAACTCGAGGGATGTAATAATCATTGAAACCTCTAATCTCGCTTATCCTAGTAATCAGAGATCTTCGATCACCCTTAAATCAATCCACTGCTCACAATCGCAAGCAATGAAGAATACCTAAGTGGCTTCTATGTGAAATCTATTGAAGAAGAGAAGACTAATGAAAAATGTAAAAAGAAAAAAGAAATACAATTAAAATAAGTCCAGATATTGATAGAAGATATTGATCATTAAAAAAAGGAATTCATTAATAGAGGGGATAGGGGGAACCTCATCGGCACAACCACATGGGGCTTATAGTGTGCCATCATTAGAGTTATTAGAAAAAGATATAAAAGTAAAGCAAGAAATGTAGTGAGTGATCCTTTGGGAACGAGTGAGAACGAGCGAGCCACAACAAGAGCCCCAACAAAGTGAAACTGTGCGATATTTAAGGAGGAGCACTCGAGTTGGCGCATGTTGAAATTCTCCACGTGAGTAGCATATGATGACTTCAACTTCTTCTAGAATGTTCTTCCATTTTAGTGTCAAGTAGTGAATTTGGATTCTTGAAACGTGTTTAGCTGAGGGGTGTGATGGTTTTTCCTTTGCATTGATAAGCTTCCTCGACAGCTTCAAAGGAAGAAGATAATGAAAATATTGGACTTGGATTTGGATATTGGGCCATGGAAAGTGTGCCCGGACATCACTGCAACTGACCTTTCCAAATTGGGGTGTATCTTCAAACCTGAAAATAGGGACAAAAATACTGTAATTATTATTATTATTATTTTCTAATATCTATTGTTTATTATTATTATTATTATCCATTTTCTTTAATCATATGGTAGAATTTATTCATGGAAGGCGTGGCTTAGGCTTCTTCCTTGTTGAGTTGGGATTGCTAAGTGGCAGGGCGACATCTTCAGCAGGTTTGGTGGATATCCAATGAGAGTGGAGAGCTTCACTGTGAGCAATTAATTTATAAAATTCACATCACTTAAAATTCAAATAAAGACAATTCAAATTTCATCATTACAAGATATCAATTTCCAATCATTTTTTCACAATCAAATTCCTTTTCAAGTTGGACATTAAAAATTTTCAATTCCTTTTTAAAAAACAATTACAATTTATGGATTTTTTTGAATTAAAAAATTATTAGATTAATTAAACTAAAAAATCTAAAAAAAGAATTTCGGTTGTAGAATCAAATAATTAAACTCTTTCAACTTATATTTTATATGAAATTTGTGGATTATATTTAATAAAAATATGAATAAATCAATTAAAACTCAAAAATATTAAATCTATTTAAGAATTTGATTCCAAGATGAAACTAATTTTAAATTAACAGTTTCAAATTAAAATAAAAAATCAATTCCAATCAATGCGTGACTTCTCAATTAATTCCAAAAATTAATAAACATGTAAAATCTTGTCACGAACCAATCCTTATCGACCCCAAACCGATCACTCGAGTCGGTCTGCAACAAGGCCCGATATGCGTTCTTGATCCCTCTGGGCTGACAAATAGTGTCAGGCATCAACTACTACAAAACAGGCTTTTATCAACACTAAAAAAGACCTTTATAAAAACTAAAAAAGTGCTGATAATCGAGGCGCAATTAAAATATGTCTCTTTTATCAGCGTAAAAACACAAACTATTAAATACCCCTTTTATCATCACTAAAAAAAATGATGATTAAAGTTAAAAAAAATCTAAAAAATAATAAAAAATATTTCAGCAACCCCCACCAGCACACCCAAGCCACCCCCACCCTTTAACAACGCTAGCCCCAATTTCACTATGCACCTGGACCCTTTACCACTCCTCCATGTTGTTTTGTTCTCCATTTAATTTTTTTTAAATGTTGGGGCCGAAGCCTCATTTTATTATTAAAGCAAATCAAAGACCACTTTTAACTGGGTAGAGGGAGAACCATTACATAGCCTGAAGGCCCAATGGGCTTGTAGCCCATTACAAATCCTGTAGGCCTAATTTTTTGGCCCAATTTCCATTCTGTGAATAGTAACCCGGCTATTACAGTACCCACACAATACCGCCGCTGCTACAGTGCCCTACCGTCGCTATAGTACCCACCAATCTACAGTACCGCCGCTGCTACAGTACCGCTGCAGTAATGCTACAGTACCCTGTGCCCAATGGGTTTTGAACCCCCATTTTTCATGTAGGATTACGGGGTTCTCCATTTAATGATATATATATATATAGTTATATTTATTCATATATTAATATATATAGTTATATTTATCTATTTATATAATTATTTATTTATATATTTGTATATTTATTCATATATTAATATATATTTATAAGATCAATTTTAAATACATTTATAAAATATGTCTTTTTTTGTGTTTATAAATAAATAAATACATATATACAACACACACACACATATTATATGTGTATCTATAAGTATAATTATACATATTTATATACATTTACATATATTATATATTAATATGTATATACATATGTTATAATATATAGATAATATATCTCAGTTTGTTAATACACACACACACACACACACACACACACTATATTGGTATATAAATATTTAAATATCTGTATTTTAAATAAAATGGATATTAGTTTTTTAGATAAGGCTTATATATTGAGAAATATATTTTATATGTAAATATGTTTAATTATTTATTTATAAAATTAAATTTTTATGTGTAAATATATAAATAATATGTATATATTTGATTATAAATAGTAGTATATTATAAAAAATGATAAAAATATAAAAGCTATAATATCAATATGAATGTAATCCCTGGGAATAAATTTAGTCCCCACTGAAAAAAGGCAAAATGCCCTCCTTAAACGAGGCTGAAATTCCATCTAATGTTAAAAACTTTGGGTATCCCAACTAAAAACTAAATTTTAGCAGCATTTTGGGTCTTTTTTGGCCTAAAAAATTGTGAAGAAAGGTTCTCTTCTATAATTAACGCATAGAGCTCATCAAAAGCTTCAATTTTATAGGTGGTAGAGCTCAAACGAGCACCCAGATCAAAAGTTATGGTTGTTTTAAGTTCATGTTACTTTTTTAGCTAATTTTAGATCTTTTATTAATTTTTTGATTTTTTGTGTTTTTAAATTGTTATTGAATGACTATTACATGAATATAATTAGAAAATTATTAATTAATAATATTTTTTTAATTATTTTATAAGCCATTTTCACTAAATATCTTATATATTAAGTGTAAATGTCTATTTATACTTATCTAAAACATATTTAAAAAATATTTATTATAATTATATCAATATAAATATACTTATATATTAATATATTATTTTTAATGAAATATATCTTTTATAAGCGCTATTAAAAAATCACTAATAAACCCCCTCATTTATCATCACTACTAAAAAAAGCACTGATAAAGGCCCCCCCTTAACAGCGCTAAAAAAAGTACTGATAAAGGGGGTACCTTTATTAACGCTTTTTTTAGTGCTGTTAAAGGGTAGCACTGCAAAAACCCATTTTTGTGGTAGTAATCAAACATACTCAATTGGGAACAATTTAACCCATGAAAAACAGATAGATAAACAAGAATAAAATAAAACAAACTGGCAGTGGAAAAAGAAATAAAACTAAACGGCTAAACATACCTCTGTAACGAACCCGGTGGGCCTAAAGCCCAACAAACTTGGCCACTCCCAAGCCCAGACCTCTAGCAGATAGCATGCCCCCACCCCATGAGCAGATAATAGGCCCCCACCAGAGACTGGCCCAGATAACACGTGGTAGGAACTGTCCCCTGCCTGGCGAGGATTTAATACGCCTCCCCCTGCCATGTGTTATCTGGGCCAGTGTGAGGTGGGGGCCTGTTATCTGCCTTTGGGGTGGGGGTATACTATCTTCCAGAGGGCTGAGCTCGGGCGTGGCAGAGTTCATTGGGATTTAGGCCCATCGGGTTCGTTACACCTCTAAGTGACCCTATGTGTCACCACCACTCACAAAACCACGCTCTCTCCTTTAATGATCTAAAACTTGAAGAACCTAAAACTAAAAATATAGAATAGGCATGAGCGCCAAAATGATCTGTAGAGATGCCAAGGATAAATAACACCCTATGCTCAACCTTTAAAGTGATGTCTATTCTTCCTAGTTTGAAAATAGGATATATGAAAATAGGGTTTTCGGTTCCTTTCAAAAAACTGGAAACAAGATTCCATTTTTAAGAAAAACCATTTGTTCTATTTTAGTTGAAGAATCATTTACCAAAACACAAAGATTGTTTTTTCAATGGATTCCTTTAAAATACAAGCAATGCTGGATCAAATATTTTAATATGAAATACAAAAAAGGGTTTCAATTTATAAAGATACTAGAAAACAAAGAAATGTAGCATGAAAATGAAACCAGTGTCATGTAATCATGTAATAAAAGTGCCGCAAAATGAAACAGGAACATAAAATATGTAATAATGGGCGTTTTTTAAACATCTCTAGAAGCAATCCTTGGGTGTACTTGAATTAGAATCACCTCGTGACGTATGGTGCAGCTCCATAGTCAATAAACAACTAGCTACTCTAAACTTGCATCACCAGTGACACGTCCCACCTAGACACTAATCATCCAAGGCGTACCAACCCATCTAATAAGGGTTGACAAGTGACCATCACTTGACCCTCTAGATAATGTCTATAAATACCATGATAATGATAATATATAGTGAAACGAGGAGGCCCTCGCACGTGTGGCTCACCTTACCTACCACCATCGCACTTTCCTACCCCAAAAACTGACACCACTTACGCGATACCCCTATCTTGGGGAATCCTCCATAGAGGTTCCTATCTCACAAAAAGCCATTCACAAGTGCCAACTAGGCCTTCACATCATTTGAGTTTCAAAATGATTTCCGAAGCATGATAAAATACCAACCGAGCCTTTAAGTCATATCACATCAAAACCAACCTTTCCAAAACATCACAAAGTACCAACTAGGCCTTTAACATTTCCAAATCTGTTTCCAAAATCATTTCCAAAAAACCAAGGCAACAGTACACAACATGTACGAAAGGCACCAAACATGCCTTTAGGACATTTAGAAATCAAACCAGCTCTCAATGTGCCAAACATGCGAAGCATTAGATAACATATTTAGGAATCTACTTTAGATAACCAATTTAATATTAAGGATAACTTACCTTTTCTAATACAAGATAAAAAGCACATATTAACATGAAAGACTCACATTTCATGTTAAGGAAAATTATGTGAACTAAATTGATTTAACATTTATAATGGCCACCAATAATTTTCATAGCATATACTTTCAATATGACCATGAAAACATGTTTTTAAAACAATCAAACAGTTTATGGAATTAAAATTAAGGGGTTAAGCATAGGGATCATACCACAAGAATTAGAAGACCAAACCAAAACATCTCAACACTTTATGACTTTGAAGATGACAACTCAAACCTAGTATTTACACTTACATGCATATACATTCACACACACACACACACACCCCTAGCTGCATTGCACATATTTGCCTCACCATGAGGGAATATGTACAAAGAGGTAATATATATATATATATATATATTCCTCACCCATCCACATGCATCTATGTCTCCCTCATGAATGATAGATCAAAACTCACTAAATAAAATTACAAAAAACTCAAAAAATACAAAACCCTAATTAGAAATTGAGAAACATTGAAGAATAAGGGAAATCATACCTGAAAGTTATGATGGGTGGACTGAAACAGTCATAAATGATTTTCCTTCGATTATGTACACCAAAATATGCCTGAAGCTAACCTAAGGGACCCATTGCATTCCATAGAAACAAGAGGAACATCAAAAATCATCCCACATTAAACCCTAGGGTTCGGCCAAATGGAATAGGGCGACATGAAGAAGAAAAACTCCGAATCAAGGGAGGAGAAGGGTGGAGGAGTTCATACCTCATAGATTCAACCCTAAATCTGAGAGAAATTTGACGGAAAGATGAGGAGGAGAGGGGGCTCACAAGGGGGGTTCGCGCATGGCCAAGGAGGAGGAAGTGAGGGGGAGTCATGCGACTCTAGGGAGGAGAAAAAGGGGGGAAAGGGAAAGAAAAAAAATAAGAAGAAAAATAAAAATAAAATAAAAACCCAAAATAATAATAATAATATTAAACTTAATAATAATAAAAATAACAACAAAAATAATAACAACGTTATTATTATTATTTAAACAATTCTCTTTTTTTTCATTTTATTCTAAATTATTTTATTGTTTCAAAAAACTAGATACAATGAACGGTTGGACAAACTGTACGCCACTCGTGAGCCTCTACCGGAGGCCTCGGACAACCATCATGGGCAGCAGCATGGTTTTCCAAACCATATGCTGGCCGTGTGATTCAGCTCTATCAAAATTATAGATGCCATTTCACAGTCTGTGCATATTTTATACTGACCATGCACTGACTGTGTGCCAATGCTGGAAACCCCCAAATTTTAAAAATCAAAACTGTTTTGACCCAAAATTCAAAGAAAAATCCATTTTTAATTAAAAAATTTATAAATCATGGTCGGGGTGTGACAATTATCACCACCACAAAAACTTTCTACCCCCAGAAAGTCACCCAGCCAAACAAGGAACTCAACTCGAGTTTGAAATTGAATGAAGTCAAGTGAAACTATGAACCACAATGTAACATTTCAACTCCACATCTCACACCTGACCAAATCTAAGGAAAACCACTATAAGGAGAACCATAGACAGAAGATGAGGGTTATCCCCACTATAATAACCCAACTACCATGACCAATATTGATACTCCCAACACATGCCAAATCTTGGATCGCCAACACAAACCAAAGCGGGAACCCCACCACAAACCAAACCCAAAAACTCTCCACACAGAACAACCCCCACCATAAGGGGACCTTGAAAAAAACCCCCAAACTGAGTATCAAACCAAACCACAATTCATCATCTCCACTAAACACAAGCATCTCTAAAACCAACAAAACTCGAATAAAAAACTGACTCATGAGAAAGATAACTATTTTGTAATTAACATCCACAAGGTACAATAAAAAACGTTTCAATAGAAGCCACTTGGATCAAAACAAAAGGTTCTCATGGAAATAAAACCACAATAATGAAAAAATTAATGGTCACCACTCTGACGTCAGAGACAACAAGTTGGATGTACATCCATCCACACCTGATGTAAGAACCCGATTTTTTACTCAGGTATGAATCCTTTAAAATTTCAGTCTAAATATTTAATTTGGACCTAATATAGATGCCTAATGAGTTAGGAAAGGTCTCAGGGGTGTCTGAGGCATTTTAGAAACCCAGAACCCATCTTTTAGGGGAAACTAGACATGTCGCACGGTTGGTGCACGGTTGGTGCACAATTTTCCTAACCGTGCGAATGGTCAATTTCTAGACAGAAGCACTTCACACGGTTTGCACACGATCATGAAACCTAACCATGAAAAGTGCCCTTATTCCTATGTAACAATGCATGGTTGGTATATGGTTTTTCAAACTGTTTAGACAAACCGTGAACTTGCTATTTTTTTGGGTAATTTGACAATTTTACCCTTAATGATCTAATTAGAACCCCTCTTATTCCCTAATTTGAGAACCAGTAGGATTAAACCCTTTATATATCAAATTGGATCTTTTTAAAGGCCATATATAGGAATTCAAAGATCTAATTTGTCTGAGATTCATTTGATATTCTGTTCATCACATTGGATGCGCAATGGTAAATACTCGAGTCTGTATAAGCCTTTCTTCTTCTCTCTTGATCTAGTCCTATATATCAAGGTATGAGCATTTTTCTATTTTCTTAGATCTACTCCAATTCAAGACAAATCAAGGGCCAATACTAGAGGAGTAGGATCATACAACCCCTAGGTGGGTGGTCTATAACTCATACCTAAAGTTTGTTGATTTTGGAATCGTCGTGTGGGGCCCATCGATTTCATCGGGTGTTGTTTATTGAATTTATATTCCATTATTAGACTCATTAGAACCATATGAATATTATATTTCCATATATGTGATTAATTTTTGGTGGTTATGACCCTAACCCCATGATTTCCTTGTCAACAATTATGCCATAATTGTTGATTAATGTTTTGACACGTTTGCACCACCATTCGGGTATGCCTTGGCTTGACCATTATAAGGGTAATATTTTCTATATTAAATGGCTTTATTTATATTTTTAATCTCATAATTGAAAGAACCATTTATGCATACCACTTGAACCACCTAAGGTAAGTGCTTCAATTGGTAATTAAATGTGAAATGGAAATTGTCATGTATATTGAGTATATGAATTGACTAGATTAAATGTGAATGGTTGATAGGTTGCATGTCCGTAGTACCCCTTACCACATTAATGGAAGGTAGTGGAATGAATCTTAATTATTGACTATGATTTGAATATAATTAATAAAGGTTGCATGCTACTTGGCCTTGTCACACTAATGAAAGGAAAGGCTTGAACCAAATTGACTTATTGATTAATTATGACTTGATTAAAATGTTGCATGCCACTTGACCTTATCACACTAATGAAAAGCAAGTATTGAACCAAAGTTTTCATGCTACTTGACTTTATCACATAAATTAAAGTCAAGTCTTGAACCAAATAAATATTACATGACTTCATAATCAAATAGGAATGGCATGACTCAAGCTCACCTTGGATTCTAATCAGGGAATGCCATGAGCACTCAAGAACCCCATTTAGATTCAAGGATATGACTTTATTAGGTTGAGACCCACCTAGATCCCAACCCATTTCTATTCTTGGATTCTCAGTATGACACCGTAGGATCCGTCCATATTATTATAGGATGCCTTAGATACACTCCTTGGATCTGACATTGACAACTAGGTGCCATAGTTATAGCCCATAGGGCCCTGTCTCTGCTTAGAACCATCTTACCTTGGATGATCCCCTTGGATTAGGTAGGCACCTTATTATGGAATGCTTTGGAATATACTCCTTGGATTACACTCTTATCCTTAGCCAGGCTATAATTACTATTGAGTTGGTGACCCTTGAGGTCTAGGTCACCTTGGTTATTACCTTGGGACATTACTATTAAATATCATAACAGGTTGCCTTGTTACAACTTAGAACCCTTGCATTTTCTAACATGTGACTTATTTATAAACTTCTAATAATCAAATGATGAATTGTGGAAATGTTCAGATGCCAGCTGAGGGCTGAAGTAGGTACTTGGGTAATTAGTTATATTGTATTACTTTACTTTATATATGCACGCTTGCAAACTGTTACATTTCCATTACAAGAGCTGAATGTTATAGACACCATTGGTGGTGGCCCACTAAGATTCATCTCAAACCATCTATGGGAACCATTTGATACATAGGATAGATTACATGGTTGTAGGTGTTGACAAAGGGAAGCATACAACTTAAAACACTTGATTGCTTGTTGTTTAGGATGTAACATGATAGCAGACGACCGAGTGAGAGCTCGAGATGCTTGGGATAGTATTCGATCTCCTTTATATTGTTGTGGAACATGTTATGCCTATTGTCTTATATCCATGTTTTCTAGTTTTCTAGTGACATGACATATCATCAGTTGTTGAATGCTATTCTAGTTGTTTCAGTTACTATTATTGTTGTCTCTATTGTTCTCTATACCTTCTGTTTACTTATATTACTTATAATATTTAAGGATATTTACATCCACTCGCTATGATACACTTTGGTAATGAGGGAATAGTCTACAGAAAGACACACCCTAAGCCCTCACTTCTAGTCAACAACCTCTGGAATTCCGGGAGATACACTTGAGGCCATATGGCCCACTAGGATCGGGGCACCATTAAGTGGAATCTGGGTTTGGGACGTCAAAATTTGGTATTAGAGCTGGTTTATTTTCTTGATTTACTATTTGGAGACAATATATTGGAGATTAGGAATTCTTAGGACTTGGTCATAATCCATACATGGGCGTCGTGAACCCATAATCTGGGTAGAAACCAAGTTGCCTAAAATTAAAATTATTGTTATGCTTTTGCCTATTACAATAGATATTATTTCATCGTTGGGTGAAAAACATGTTTTGTAGAGTTTTTGATTTTCAATATGATTGATAATTTTATTTCATCCTTGGCCTGATGATATGAGGGAAAGGAACATTAATACATGCATCAAGATAGGCACCTAGAATTCACATGTCATGCATATTTATATGCCATATAGGTGCATTTCACTGATTTTCATTGCTTGATATGCCTATGATTATTGAGTGATACTGTGATAGTTATAATATGCTTGTATTACTCTTGGATGTGATTGAGTGATTGAAAATCTCAATTCATGTGGTGTATGGGCCCTCATGGGCTAGGATGAGTAATTTACCGAGTCCAGCCATTATACTATAAAATAACGGGTGTCATTTCTAGTGATAGGTGTATGGGATCTAATTCAACAGAAATGGATATCCATTATAAAGTGAATCATGAATTATAAAATGAATTGTTTGCACATCCTTATCCCTCTTTTTCATGTTTATGAATGATAAAGGAGTGAACCTAGAAATAAAAATGTAAAATGAAATGAAACTTATACTTGAGAACTTACATATACTTGGCCTTATAAGCGGGTAGTTGGGGTAGTATTCCTTGGGTAGTGAGTTTTCCTACATTCAACATCCACTAGTGAAGTTATCTTTCTTCTTAAGATTGTTATGAGGCATGTGATTGGATATTGTAGACCAATATCTCCACAACATCCTCGTATCGTATTCCAAGAGGGCTATGATGACCATGCTCTAGACATGGTGGGCCTTGAGCCGCCAGTCTTACCTCTAGGAGTTCCACTCGAGGCATTGCTGGTTATACTTGATCTAGGTACTGCTGCCCATTTTTGTGATAGTTTACTATGTCTGATGCAGTCCATGAATGGTGCTCCACATCTTGTACCTATGATGGATGATCTGACTTGTGAGTTCTAGTAGCAATATCTTCCTACATTCTTAGGGGATAACAGTCCACAGGCTACTGAGTCTTGGCTAGAAGACACTCTATCTATCTTTGAGCATCTGAAAACACCTCCATATTAGAGGGTCAATCTTTCCACATACATGATTTGGGATTTGTTCAAGCATTGGTGGGATGTGATTACCTAGGCCAGTCATCATCAAGGCATGTTATGGGTTGATTTCCAGACTAACTTCTATGACCATTTATTTCCTTAGATGCTAAGAGCTGATAGATTTAGATAGTTCATGCATCTAGAATAGGGTACTATGTCAGTTATGGAGTATTCATCATATTTCACGAAGCTATAGTGCTTTGCACCACTTTTAGCTGGTGATGAGATTTCGCGTGCTAAATGCTTTTAGGATGGGCTCTAGTACACCATCCATACTTAGGTGAATGTATTTCACCTACCTATCTTTTCTTCAATAGTCAATTAGGATCTTATCACTAAGTATAACCTGAGGGACGTCAATAGTACCAAGTTTAAAGGATCAGTGCTACGTCAGTCCAGTAGTTCTCCCAGTGGCAGGAAGTGTTCTCTTGAGGTTTCTCATCAGATCATTTACAACCAGAATGTCCATTTAAATAACTCTAAAGTATGTCATTAGTATTGATGATGGGGAAATTCAAAACTCCAGTGTGATTGAGATACACTTTAGTTCAGTGCTAGCGGCCATATAGGGCATCTTCAATATTTATGAAGGACCTTTCCACTAGCTTTGAGTGGGAAGGGATCAGTACCAACTCCAAATTCAGGAGAAAGTTCATTTATCCCAGTTTAGGCGAGGAGTTGGAATAAAACTGGTAGGTCTATCTGAGGAGGAGGTCAGGGACATGGCAGCGAGACCCCTAATCACCAGTAGCACCTATAGAGCAATTATGATCATGGTAGTCCATCTATTTCACATGGCCATGGATTAAGCTAGTTTAATTAACTACATCCAATACTCGAGGATTTGTCTATGGGGCCATCTACAGTATGAGGTACTATTCTTGTGGCATCTACTATAGTATATGATTTATCTGATACAAGTGCTTTGAAATTTATTATCTCTGTATCTATTGTGGAATGTCTCGGACTGGAGATACAATATTTCTATGGTGTAATGACCCTAGATACGCCATTAGGGGTACAAACAGAGGGTATACGCCAGTGTAGAGACTGTCCCCTTGAGGTAAAAAGTTACCCTTTCTTATGGAACCTCTTTTTTCTTGAGATTACGGGATTCTATGTCATACTTGAGATGTATTGGTTGGTTCACTATCATTCTTTTGTAGACTTCTATCACCATAGGGTATCTTTTACATCACTAGAGGGTAATAGTTATCTACATAAGGGTGAGTGGGATATATAGGCTGGTAGAGATAGAATAGATCATCCTAGGATAGGTGGAGTGACTTCCCAGATTGAAAATATCTTCATCGAGAATCAAGGTTTATGAAAATCAGATTTTCCTCCAGAAGTGGATCATTTTAGGGATGTCTTTCCCGACAATTTTTATGGCTTACCTCATGAGAGAGATGTAGAGTTTTCTATTAATCTTGTTCCTAGAGAAAATATAGTGTCTATTCCTCAATATAGGATGGAACTAATAGAGCTTCAAGATCTCAAATGAAAGTTATAGGATTTAGAGGCCAAAGGCTTTGTATGGACCAATACATCCTCTGGGGGTTCACCCATGCTTTTTTCCAAGAAGGCGGGTAGAACCTTACATCTATTCCTGGATTAAATAAGGTTGAATCAACTTATGATCAATAACCGATATCCACTTCCTTGAATAGATGATCTCTTCAACCAGCTCTGAGGAGAAAAGGTCTTCTCTAAGATCGACCTAAGATCAGGTAATCATCAGGTGCGATTCAGACCCTTAGACATACCTCTTGAAACTTTTTGCAGTAGGTATGGTCTGTATGTGTACCTTTTTATTCCATTAGGTCTTAATAATTCTCCTACCATTTTCATGGCACTGATTAATAGGGTGTTTTACCCCTATTTGTATTCTTTTTTCGTGGTCTTTGTGGATGACATATTGGTGTATTCTCACAGTCATAAAGACCATGCAAAACATCTTGAGATCATTTTGAGTATACTGAGAGATCATCATATTTATACCAAGATTTATAAGTGACACTTATGGATAAAAATAGTTCACTTCTTACGTCATATTATCTCAGAATTAGGCGTATCTGTTGACCCAGAAAATGTTAGTGCTGTAGTTTTCTGGGAGTAGCCAAAGAATGTGTTTGATATACGAGGTTTCTTAGGGATGGATGGATATTATAGGTTTTTCATACAAGACTTATAATGTCATTATTCACCTCTTATTGATCTTACAAATAGGGGTGTCAAGTTCATATGGTCGAAATCATGTGAGAAAGCCTTTCAGGAGCTGAAAGGGAGGTTTGTATCAACAACTATTCTGACTCTTCCAAAGAAAATCATAGGTTATAGAATTTTATATGATGCATCAGGCATCATCCTAGGAGTAGTTTTGATGTAGGAGAAAAAGTATTTTCATATAGATCTCAACATTTGAGGCCACATGAGATGAATTACACAATGCATGAACATGAGCTAGTAGCTATTTTCCATGTCTTACGTTGCTGGAGACATTATCTAATGGGTGAGAAATTTCTGGTGCACATGGACCACAAAATCCTCAAATATATCTTTTCACAATGTAAATTTAACCTCAAAAAGAAAATATGGTTTGAATATCTACAATCCTTTGATTTTGAGCTTGCTTATATGCCTGGGAAGGGCAATGTGATTGTATATGAACTGAGTCGAAAAACTCACGCACATGCCGTACGAGAAGACAATGATGAATGGAAGTTAATGACCCAAATTTCTGAGATGCATCTAGAGTTTTATGATAGTAACGAGTTGTCTTACCTCTCATACTTTAAAGTCAACACTTCCCTCCTTGAGAAGGTGAAGGATATACCTTTTTCAGATCCTGAAGGTTTGGTACTCCGTGAGAGTATATCAAGAGATAACCCACCACCAGATTGGTCTGTGGATAGAGATGACATCCTGAATCCACATGGATGTATTTGGGTTCCTATAAATATGAGAGATTTGTTTATGAAAGAGTCCCACACTTCTCAGTGCACTACAATAAAATAGCTTATACCAACAGATATTTATTGACAGATAATATATTTGTTTTCAAAAATGAGCAATTCCAAAAGATATTAGGTTTTATTGGTATTGATTTTATGTACCAACACTTTTTTTACCAACAGTTATGTCTGTTGATATTGATCATTTAATACCAACAAATATTTTACAAGTAGTTAAAATCTATTGCTTTATCATGTTAATATTAACATTTTGATATAAGTATATTGTTTTCAGTGAATGTTATAAATTATAAGTATTTTAATAAAATATTATAATTATATGATTTCATCAAAAAATTATATGTTTGTGATATATAATATATATATCTGATATAGAAATGATGATAAATGAATATAATTTTTCAAAACACAAATAATATTGAATTTACTCTAGTAAAAACTACAAAAAGAAAGTTACTTATATATAATTTCATTATATGAATATAAAATAATTTTTAATTTAGAATATATATAAATTTAATTTTTTCCCATTATATATAAATTATATATAAATTTATTATATATCATGATATTTTTTTAAATTATACCAATAAAATGACTCTTCCAGTAAATAAAATGTTTTGTTATTATTAATTTATTATTTACTTTTATTTTTTATTTTTTATTTTCCTGCCCCATCTTTTACCCACTTCATCCCCTATCGCATGCCCCATCTAGGAGGATCCCTGACCACACGCCTCCCTCCACTTCTGTCCATGGCCATCTCTCCGTCCAATTTTGCTTGCGGTCTCCCCAAGTTAGCATTTTTTCTCCTCCTCTCTATTATTCTCTTATAATTTTTCTTTTCATTATCTTCCTTGCAGTGCACATGACCCATCCGAACCCTAACCCTATTTGGGTTTTTTATTTATTGATTCTTGAAGTTTAGGGTTTGTGAGACTCGATTGAGGTTTGTTTTAGCCGCGTTTTTTGAATGCGTTTTAGGGTAGTGAATAATCTGTTAATGGGTAGTGAAAAATATGTTTGTTTTAGTGTAGTACAATTTTTTTTGTTTTAGTTGTGTTTGTTAAAGGAGTTTTAGGAATTTTAGGGTAGTGTGTAATATATTTTAGGGTAGTTCATAATCTATTAGTTTTAGCGCATTTTATCCTTGTTTGTTGATTCTTTCGTGGCACTGAACTTCTCAAGCTGGGAAGTTTCAAAATCCCGGTCTCTTACCATTGTATAGCTAACACTCCCATCATCCATGCTTGCATCAAACTACCTCCCACCAAAACATTTCCCTCTATGAACTTCTGAATCATTCAAATCCATTAACTTCACCCGAACAACACCCTGTGGATGATTCTCACAAACCTTGATGGTGTCAACTGGACCAAGATTCAGTCATTCCTCTTCAGCATCTGCTTCAAATTCATAATGCATATTCACATCAGATCTCATTTCAGCAGTAGTAAGAATATGGATAAGGATAAAAGTAGTAGGAATCGACATATGGGAATCATCACAGCCACCCCATCCAAGCATCTTCTATTCAACCAGGTTTATTTTCCCCTCTTTTCCACTTGTTTGCTACAAATTTCTCACCTTTTTTCACAAATCTAACTTGGGTCACCATCATGGGGGTATTTCAACCTAGTCGTTGAGGTTTTACATCCAAGGTCTCTATATCCTAAGCAACTTAAGGTTCATTCAAATATATAACAAGTGAATCTCACTTTTTTCATCCTGTTGCCTTGTCATCATAGATCCACTCAGGGAGTTATTAGTTTCGGGTTCCTCCTTTATTGTCCCGCACATGGAAAACTCCTGCACAACCTCATCAAAAGTAACATCATCTGGAAATACATTAATAGAAATGTGTGTGTTTTTTTAACTTGAACCAACTATTAGGAGAAAATAAGTTACTATTTATATTCATACAATTTGAAAATTTCCTTCAATGCTATCTTTGTAACTCTATCCTTAATGCCTAAGGTTTTTCTTTGCATATGGGTTTTCAGCTATTGAATTAGGTTTCATTATTAATTGAAAGTAGTGTCATTATAAATAGTAATCACCTTTACTAGATTATGGGATTTAATGCAGTGTTTTTAGAATATATAATTTTGAGTTATGTGTCACTATTAATTGAAGTTAGTGTTAGTCTAAATGGTTTGTTGTAACGGGATAGATAATATTCATGTTATTTTTATATCATGCATTTTTATTTTGAGTTTTTTTGGTCACTTGTAATTTTTTCTCTTCTAGTAATTATTCTGTTGTGCTCTATAGTTAGTTTTACATGCCATTGGTTGGTCACTGGATGAATGTGGTCATTGGTTGGTCACTGGATGGATAAACTTATGGTTATTGTGGTCACTTGTTAGATATTCTTATGTTGGATATTTCCATTGGTTTGAAGGGATCATATATCGATGGACAAATATATTACACAAAAGAAAAATCAATTGGGGACATTTGATGTCCTTGAACATTAGGAATCTGGAGGTTGGGTTAGGTGAGAAGCTCTGGGAAAGGCCTTAAACAAATTCAGTTGTAACAAAAATAAAAATGTTTTTTCATTTGAATCGTACAAACCAATTAAACCACTGATTGAAATTTTTGGAACACATTAGAAACTATGATCAAGCGAAGAATCTTAGATGTTCTTGTTTGCACCAGTTATATAATCCTCTTGTTGCAGTGGATGATATTTTTATAGCATGCTTCTTAATTTTTATATCATGCATTTAAATGAAAACTATTTTCGAATTGTTGTGTTTTTGTGATCAAAATTTTCTCATGATGGTACAAGTCTATATTGGACAGGTGCTTCTTGTGATCAAAGTTGGGACATGCGCCACTTCAAACATAGAAGGGTGGTCTACTTCAATAAAAGGGATGATGGTGATGTTTCCCATGTTTAGATCCACTACTGTAGAAACCTTATGCTGGATGTGCTGATCCAAAAATCCAGTATAATGGCCTTATCCGCCATTGTTTGAAAATTGTGATCATATTTCTATCTCTAACGAATCCTTTAGATGGGCGTGCCGGAAACATAAATAGGGGTATATCTCTTTGAATTCAATTCCAAATTTACCAACAAAATGATAAGGATTAATGTCTTGACATGGTAAAAATTGATGGTTTTATGAAACATATTTTCAATATGCATGGTGATAATAATACAGAAATGATGACGTTTTTACTTGTGTTTTTACTTTCAGATTTTTCTAACTCTTGTGGATAAAATGAAAAAAGTTACCGAAGATGTTGAAAAGGACATGTAGTATTCCATTGGTGACATGATAATGTGTATCGTGATGATTTATAAGTTGTTACTTCATCCGTAGTTTGTCATGGAGTGTGTGGAGCAGTCAGGACTGCACTTTTAAGGTAATTTATTGATGCCTCATTACTGTTTTAGTGTTCTCACTAACATCTTAATTCCATTCACCTCTTTATAATTCCATGGATTGAAATTTGGAATCCTTTTTAGTGTTCTCATTAATAATATATTTATTCCTCATTCGTTTGGTAAATTTATTCTTCATCTATGTATGAAATGTAAGTAGAAGCTAGGTGGGTTTCAAACTATTTGTGAAATCTAGAATCTATGTATTGAGTGAAATCTGGAATCTGTGAAATCTGAAATTTTCGTTGCGGGGAGAGCATGAGCATCGAAGGCCTAGCCTACACGGTCTGGGATTGTGACACAACATTGATAGCTTCGGAAGGGGTGGTATGAGGTCATAAAGAAGAGGCTAGATGTCTTGCCCACAAGAAGACACTTGATAAACCTATATTTGGACAGTTTATTTGATGGATGAATCAATATTTACATACATTTTTAAACTTATAGGTAAATGGAAAATCCATCCACAAAAAGGTACATTCACTTCTCTTTCTCCTAATTAATCAATTACCCTACTGTTACATTCTAGTATAAATTCCCAATTATTTTTTCAGGCTGTTTTACTTCGATTTCTTCTTCTTCCAGCTAATTATTTTAATTACTTTCTATATACTAATTATCATTCAAACATATCTTTTGTACTATTTTTCTATACATCATTGTTCTTTGTGCTGTGTTTATATACCTCATTTGTTTCCAATCATTGTTAAGAATTTTTTCTGGTATACATGTAATTCTGTGTTTCTAAATGTGTTGTATTTAATGATTCAGATGGTTATTTCAGGCCACACCTATGGTTTAAATGATTTATGCCAAGCATGGATTTTGTAGAGAAACCTGAAGAGCCAATGACACTATCCATGAGGAGTAGCTTGAAGGGGTCGATGATACCCAGAATTAAAGTAAGAGATGAGAAAAATCATGTATAAATGTATCAGACCGTAAGTATGAATCATCAAAATTCATTTTGACTTTACCAATATAAATTATTAATATTTTTAGTGTCATCTTTTCGGAATTCAAAAATATAAATATGAATATTATTGCATCTTGGATATTTTCAATATTTCGAGTGCATAAAATTTATATTTCACCACTAGGTACTAATGTGGATGAAGCGGGGATTAGGTAGTGTAATCCTAGGAAACGACTAGAGTCAAGAGAAGTATTACTAGTGATGGGTTTCTTATTATTGTGGGGATAACTTGAGCATTGAAGGAAAAGACTATATGGTTTGGGTTGTGATGCAATGTTACCAGCTTTGGAAGTAGAGGTATGAGACCACAGGAGGCTGGATATTCACATGGGACTGAGAAAAGATGAGATAAAAGGCTACCTCAGGAATACCAGATTCTCGATCATGAAGGACTGGTCAGTGCATTTACCCACATCAATGGGGTCGAAAAGCAGCATATGTCAGGAAGAGTATGAGGAAGATGATGAAATGGGTGGGCTATATTTTGGGCATTTTTATCACACAGATCGCATAAAGAAGTGGCTGTCATAGAAAAACACCTGCTTCGTCTGCATGTTAGAAGATGTAGCATGAAAAGCTGAGGTGTGGAATTTGTAGATTTCTGAATTCCTTCACCATGATTACAAAGCATCCATTTTCATCTGTTTAAAGATTTTCACATGGAAAGGAGGGTTTTTGATCCAAGGTGTGACTACTAGATATTTGGTTATAATTGTAGAATTTGAGTGAAAGAAGATCTGAAAATGTGAAGAATGATCATTGAGAACACAAATTCTATATTTGAACTTGCTGCAGAATCTGATCTGGAAGTATTGATTATGGTCCAGGTGAGGAAAAATCCATTCTGTCTCAATCTTGTGAAAAACCTTTATTGAAATAAATCTTAAAATCTCTGATTTTCTTCATCTTTTCAGGTATAATAAACACTATTTTTGCATAACATTTTATATTTGATGTTCCCTTATCACATTGTTTATTCTCATAACAAAAAGATCATGTAAATTGGAGTGAACTAGAAGGTAAAAGGAAAGTCCAACCTAAAAAAGTTACATTCACCCATCTCTCTTCTAATTAATCATTTACCCATCTATAGAGAAATAATGAAATACTAAAATGTTCACTAGTTAATTATGATAAGAGTAATTAGATTGTATACTACAATTGTAGGGTGGAAGGGAATATTTGTAGGCCTGTGCATATTATTATTTTGTATAAATATAAGAGTGTTATATATGCAACATATGCAGTATATCTCCTCATATAAATTATTATTTGGTATAAATATAACAGAGTGTTATATATACAATCTATGCACACATGGCCTGGCATCTACTTATTGCATAGACAACTGATGAGTGAAATCTAGAATATGTTGTCTAATTTAGTTTTTTAATTACATTCTATCTTGAATCTGGAATCTATTTTTATTCTCTCATCATCATTACTAATAGGGAATGTGAATAAGATAGTGATTTATAGGAGTGGACATTCATATTTTGGTTCCAGTTGAAGGGATAATCATTGTTTGTTTACTAATGGCTGTTGTGACCACCCATCGTTAGTTTTTTGTCTTTTCCTTGATTATGAGGCTTGTTTTTTGCATTGTAGTGGCTAGGTTAATCATTTTATTCAAGGGAGGGAAGCACACATTACAGAGGAGAGTGATGGAAACTCTTAGAATCTAACAGGTAAGCTTCTTCCTCCCCAACCCCCTAGAATTTTGGTGTTTTACATGTCTTAATTATTTGATAGAGCTGTATTTGGGATCTTAGTTTGATGCTTTCTGGTATTATCATTGTTTAAAATGAATATTTTCTTCTTATTATATGGTTTATTTATAAATAATTCCTCCCAACACCTTCAAACCACTCTTATGTTAATCACTCACTTTCTCCTTGGAGATTGAGCATAGAATATACCCCACACCGGTGTAAGTTCAAAATCAAACTCATAATCTCATCTCTCATGTACCTATACAGTTAATTAGAGGGATGAATCAGTATTGACATACATTTTTCAAAAATAAGGTAAAGGGAAAAACTTTCAAATAAAAAAAGGTACATTCACCTCTCTTTCTCCTAATTAATCAATTAGCATGCTATAGAAAACCATCAAAAAGATGAATTGTGCACTAGTTAAATCTGATGAGAGTAATTAGAAAGTATTCTACAATTATTGGGCAGAGGGAATATTTTTAGACCTTTGAATATTTTTATTTATTATAAATACAATGTTAATTGATTTTTATGAATGTTTATTTCCTTGTTATGTAGGTACTACCTTTGTTGAATGTCGAAAGGAAGTTCAACTCAAATGCAGGAAGTTCAACAAAAAAGTTTATTTCTTATTGTGCAGGTACTACCTTTAACACTATGGTTTAAGCGTATTCATGTCACTTGTCTGTATACCTCCCTCAATTACATATGAGGTATTTGATCATCTATTTTCTCATCTATTTCTGTAGATCGTAGTTGGTATGGATAGAGATGGAGATGACATAGACTGGAGCTGGAATGGATGAGCGGGAGTTGGAGCTTGAGCTGGCATGGATAGGGCTGGAGCTGGATGAGCTGACATAGATTGGAGTTGACATGGATGGGGCTGGATCTCACATGGATGGGTTGGAGCTAACATGGATGGGCTAGAGTTGCTGGTGCTGGAGTGGCTGGCGATGATGGTATGAAGCTTCTGTTGGGGGGTGGGTGGGGTGGGGTTGTTGAGAGATTGTATTTTGGAACATAAATGGGAGGGTAGGGTTTTCCAGTGACAAAATTGTGGAACAATCCTGGTGGGTATCCAATAGGATTTGTTTGTAACAAATTTTATTATTAATATAATTAACTCTTGTCTAATTTTGAATATGTGTTAAAATCATCTTTGGTTTAATAATTAAAGCATATGTATTATATTTTATAAATTAATAAATATAATATGAAATTTTAGTGGCAATAAAAAAATTTAAATTTATAATTAAATGTAATTTATAAAAAATATTATATATTGATAATATTATTACCAACAGATAAATTTGTCATCATAATATGTTGCTAAGCACTTTAACAAACATATATATTATCTGTTGGTATTATTATAATTGCAACTGAATTATTTTATCTGTAGAAAAAACATTTAGTGATAGAGTTTTTACCAACAGTTTATTAACAGAGTCATATATGTTGGTAAAATGTTTTACCAACAGAAAATGAACTTTTACCAACAGACATGCCCCTGTTGGAAAAATTGATATATTTTGTAGTGGTGAGAAGTTCATCTAGGAATCCTGAAAATGTATTGAGATATGAAACACCTATATTGGTGACCTAGGATGAAATGTTAGATAAAAGGATTTATCACTAGGTGTTCCACCTGTTAGTAGGTGAAGGTGAATAACCAATGACCTGTAGGCTTGCTACAACCACTTCCAATCCCATAATGGAAATGGGAATATGTTTCTATGGATTTCATAGTTGTCTTACCAAGGTCTCCAAAGGGTTGAGAAGCTATTTGGGTAGTCATTGAATGACTAACAAAATCACCCCACTTAATTCCTATTCAGATGACTTTATCAGTTGATGAGTTGGGAAGACTATATTTTCATGAGATTATAAGATTACACAGGGTTCCTCATACTATCATTTCAAATTTGGATTCTCGTTTCATGTCATAGTTATGGAAAGGATTGTATAAGGCTATGTGGACTAAGGTGCTTTTAAGCATAACTTTTCACCCTTAGACTGATGGATAATCGGATCAGGAAATAAATGTTCTAGAGGAGATGCTCTGAGCATGTGTCCTTTATTTCAGTGGTTTTCAGAAGAATCACATCACTCTCATCAATTTATCCTACAATAATAGCTTTCAGGTTACAATATAGATGGTACCTTTTGAGGCCTTATATGGTAGTCCATGACATTCACCCCTGTGCTGGATAGTGGTAGGTGAGGTAGCCCTAATAGGTCCTCATCTTGTCCAGGAGACTTTAGAGAATGTTATACTAATCAGAAAGTGTATGACTACTACTCAGTTTGGATAGAAATATTATAGCAATCACTGTTGAAAACCTCTTGAGTTCAAGGTTTGGGATCGTGTTTTTCTTCAGGTATCACCCAATATAGGTAATAGATGGTTACAGAAGTAGGGAAAGTTGTTGCCTTGTTATGTAGGGGCGTTTGAGATTCTAGAGAGAGTTGAGCTGGTAACCTATTAGTTTCTATTACCTCATAGGTATCATTCCATGCATGATGTCTTTCATGTTTCATATATTCTCTGGTATCGTGATGATTCATCTCATACCTTTGATCCCAAGGAAGTTGAGTTAGATATTGATGACACCTTTGAGGAGTATCTAATATACATCATTGACCAGAGCATGAAGGATCCTTGAGGCTGGACTGTACCTCTAGTATGAGTGCTATGGCAGCACGATCGAGTACAAGATGAGACTTGGGAGAGGGAAGCTGACGTACATGCCCAATGAACAGATTTGTTCCCAAATAGTGTTTCTCCACCATTGGAAGGTGAACTCGGAGATGAGTTCCTTTAAGGAGGAAGATTGTAACAACCCATTTTTTCACTCAGGTATGGATCCTTTAAAATTTCAATCTAAATATTTACTTTGGACCTAATATGGATTCCTAATGAGTTAGAAAAGGTCTCAGGGGTATTCGGGGAAAGTTCGGAGCCCGAAGCCCATCTTTTTGGGGAAACAAGACATGTCACATGGTTCACACATGGTTTTCCTAACTGTGCAGATGGCCAATTTTCGAACAGAACCACTTTGCATAGTTTGCACTTGGCCATACGATCTAACCATTCAATGTTCCCATATTCCTAAGTAACTGTGCCCTGTTGGTGCACGGTTTGTCAAATCATGCGAACAAACCGTACACAGACCATTTTTTTGGTAATTTTACAATTTTTACCTTAATGATATAATTAGAACCCCTCTTCTTCTTTAATTTGAGAACCAGTGGGATTAACCCCTTTCTCTATAAAATTAGATATTTTTTAAGGCCAATGATAGGGATTCAAAGATATCATTTGTTTGGGATCTGTTCGAGCTTCCACTCATCATGTTGGATGTGCAACGGTAAGTACTCGAGTCTGTTTAATCCTTTCCTCTTCTCTATTTCTCTCGACCTAGATATTAGGGTATGAGTGTTTTTCTCTTTTTCTTAGATCTACTCCAATACAAGACAAATAAAGGGCCAATACCGAAGGTGTAGGATCATACAAACCTATGGTGGGTGGTCTATAGCTCATCTCTAAATTTCGTTAATTTTGGAATTGTCATGTGGGGCCCACTGATTTCATCAGGTGTCATTTATTGAATTTATATACCATTATTATACTCATTAGGACCATATGGATATTATATTTCCATATAAGTGATTAATTTTTGATGTTTATGACCAAAACTCTATCCTTTCCATGTCGATAGTTATACCATAATTATTATTTTGTGTTTTAATACATTTGCGCCACCGTTTGGGTATGCCTTGGCTTGAACATTCTAAGGGTAAAATTTTACATATTAAATGGATTTATTTATATTGTGAATTGAATAATGGAATGTACCATGTATGTGTACCACTTGTCCTTCCTAAGTTAAGTGCTTCAATTGATAATTAAATGTGAAATGGAAATCGGAAAGTATATTGAGTATATGACTTGACCAGATTAAATGTGAATGATTGATAGGTTTCATGTCTATAGCACCCCTTAACACATTAATGGAAGGTAGCAGAATGAACATTAATTATTGAATATTGTTTGAATGGAATAAATAAAGGTTGCATGATACTTGGCCTTATCACACTAATAAAAGGAAAGACTTAAACAAAATGGAATTATTGATTAATTATGACATGATTAAAATGTTGCAAGCTACTTGACATTATCGCACTAATGAAAGGAAAGGATTGAACCAACATTTGCTTGATACTTGACCTTATCACACTAATCAAAGGCAAGGCTTAAACCAAAGAAATATTGCATGACTTTACAATCAAATAGGAATGTCCTGACTCGATCTCGCCTTGGATTCCAATCGGGGAATTCCACGAGCACTCAGGAAACCCATCCGGATTCAAGGATACGACTTTCATAGGTTGAGACCCGCCTAGATACGAATACTTTTCTATTCTACTTTTCTATTCTTGGATGCCCGGTATGACACCATAGTATTCCTCCATATTATTACAAGATGTCTCAGATACACTCCTTGGATCCAGCATTAACAAGTAGGTTCCATGGTTACAACCCATAGGGCCCTGTCTCTGCTTATCCCCATCTTACCTTGGATGGTCACCTTGGATGTAGTAGTCACCTTATTTTGGAATGCCTTGGAATATTCTCCTTGGATTACACTCTTATCCTTAGCAAGGCTATAGTTACTATTGAGTCAGTGACCCTTGAGGTTTACAACACCTTGGTTATTACCTTGGTACTTCACTATTAAATAGCATTACTAGTTTCCTTGTTACAACTTGGTGACTTTGAAATTGATGACATGTGTCTTATTTGTAAACTGGTAATAATCAAATAATGAATTGTTGACATGTTCAGAGACTAGCAGAGGGCTGAAGTAGGTACTTGGGTATTTAGTTACATTGTGCTACTTCAATTTATATATGCATACTTTCACATTGTTACATTTCTATTACATGAGCTGACTGTTATAAACACCATTGGAGGTGGCCCATTGAAATTTATCTCACACCCTCTCTAGGCACCATTTGGTACCTGGGGTAGATTACATGGTTGTAGGTGTTGACAAAGGGAAACATACGACTTCAAACACTTTATTTCTTTCTATATACAATGGATCTTGATAGAAGATGTGAAAGGTAGAGCTTATGATGCTTAAGATAGTCTTTTATTTCCTTTATACTATTGTGGAACATGTTATGCATGCTATCTTGTATCCATGTTTTCCAATGTTCTAGTGACATGACATATCATCAGTTTTTGAATACTATTCAAGTTGTTTCAGTTATTTTTACTATGTCTCTATTTTCTTCTATGCCTTCTATTTACTTATATTTATTCCTCTATTTACTGATATTTATATCCATCTTCTATGCTACACTTTAGTAACGAGGGAATAGTCTCCCCAAAGACAAACCCTAGTCCCTCACTGATAGTTGGAAACCTATAACGTTCAGGGACATGAGCTTGAGTCCATATGGCCCACCAAGATCAGAGAACCATTATGTGGAATATAATTCCGACACATTACACAAGACAACTCCCCGACTGCGTGAAAATATTCACTTCAGGACCTATGGTTAGAGCCTTGATGTCTTGAAGCATCTTCTGCCTTTCATTCAGGAACTAGAAACCTCCAACTATGGCTTTCTCTTCGAACAAAGTAGCTTGTAAAACCCCTAAAGATTACTCAAATATCCACATCATCAACAATAATTTGAAGGATTATGAAAGGATGGATTAAAGTGAAAAAATGACCATACTAGAGTGGTATAACAAACTGAAAGCAGGAACTGATGAAATAGAAACCCCAATAACAGGTTTCCCCGGTTCACACTCATCAATGGATGGGAAATCATTCACATGAACCAATAGGAACCACCATCAAATTCCATGATATAACCTCTAATACTTTGCCAAATGAAATAATGATACCCTTGTTTCCAAAATGAATACCCCACATGAAGAGAGGATATTTAAACCGATCACTTGATGCTAGCTTTGAGAAAATAAAACTAGATTATTATAGATGGTCAACACAACCTTTCACTGTATGTTGACCATGCTAGACATTCATGAGATTTTTTATCCTTCAACATCTGACAATACTTGACCACCATGTAAAATAATCAATAAATGAAAAATAGATTGACCTCACCACTCCACTTGAAGTCTAGATAAAACTAACAATCAGAAGAGACTCCCTAGAAACCTTCAAGACCTTTTTGGGTGGCATACTCTAAAAAACATAAAAACAAAAAAAATCAATATAGAACCAAATATTAAACAAGATAACATTTCAACCCAAAAACACCAATTAAAAAAACAAGCACCACATAGTGGAACCAAAATCACCTTTTTGAAACCACCACTTTCATTCTGAATTCAAAACCATTTTCTACATCAAAATAATTTGAACATCAAAACCCCTTTCAAATACATCTTTCCATTTCAAATTATAGTAGACTAAAATCATTCCAACACACACACTTATCAAAATTTCATAGTCCCCTTTTAAAAAAAAATTCATGAAAAAATATGGTAAAAAAGTTGGACGCTTACTAATGGTATTACATGAAGCCTCACACATACACATTCCTACTCTAGATTAGGAACCCATACACATGTACCAAAAAATATCAACTCACCACACACATAAGCACATGTGAGAATCCATAGGAATAACAAGGGTTAAAGGAAAAATAAGTTTTCTAATCGCTCTTTAAAACATTTCCAATCAATTTTCAAAACCACCCCCTTATCATTTCAAAAAAAAAATCACCTCCAAATTCCAAAGAAAAATTCATCACACTCTTTACAAAACCATTCCAAAATACCAAATTACTTTTAAAAATGACTCTTATTTTTAAAACAACCCATCTCACCTACAAAAATATTCATGGTTTTCATTTTGGAAAACCGGTTTTTAATAAACCAATCACCAATTTAGAATCCAAGGAAAACACCCCAAAACCAACTCAAACCACTACCAAGAAAAAATTAAAGCATCCCAATTACTTAAAAAATAAAAATCTCAAAACCTCAAAAGATTCACTACTACACGCAGCTAGGATGAATGGTTTAGAAGACCATGCACCAACTAGGTGAGCACTTTGGAGCTCATTTGAGGCAATTGCATGGTCTGTGCATGGTTTTCCATATCGTGAACCACAACCATGCACCCCTTTAAATCACTCAAAATAACCACTCAATGTTTTAGAGTTTATAAAAACAATCCACTAAATCTAAAAAACAACCATAAATATCCAAAAAAATAAAAAACCTTGAAAACATATAAGAACCAATCTTGGATTTCAAGGTGCAACCATCCCAGAACACCCTGGCAATTAAAGTGTCCTTCCAAATAGTTGGTGATCAAGCACCTACCCATGATTGACAACTTAAATTATTAAAATACTATCTTTGAACTATCAAAAATCCCAAAATAACAAGGTCTAACCTTCTCTAATAGCAATTTTTCATGAATAAACTCGGGTCAACCCTGAACCGGTCACCTGATTTTTCCCACAACAAGACTCGAGAGATTTTCTCGATCCCTTTGGGTTGGAAACTAGTGTCAAACATCAAATATACTCAATTGGGAATGATTTATCCAATAAAATATAGATAAATAAACAAGAATAAGATAAAAAAATTGGTAGTGGAAAAAAGAAATAAAACTAAATGGATAAACATACCTCCATGTGACCCCATGGGTCACCCCCAATCACAGAACCACGCTCGTTCCTAGAGTGATCCAAATCTGGAAGAAATTGAAACTAAAAATATAGAGTAGGCATGAGAACTGAAATGATTAGTAGGGATGCAAAGGATAAAAAATACTCTCTACTCAACCTTTAAAGTGAAGTCCATTCTTACTAGTTTGAAAATAAGATATATGAAAATAGGTTTTCCATTCTTTCCAAAAACATGAAAAAAGTTTCCATTTTTTAGAAAAACCATTTCTTCCATTTCATTTTAGGAATCATTTTCCAAAGAATGAATAAAAACATGTCAAAATATTCCTTTAAAAGATAAGTAATGATAGATCAGATATTTTAATATGAAATAAAAACAAGAGTGTTACTTTATAAAGATACTGGAAAACAGAGAAATGTACCATGAAAATGAAACCAGTGGCATGGAATCAAGTAAAAAAATTATGAAAAATGAAATAGGAACATACAATATGTAATAATGGCAATTTTTATAAACATATATAGCAGAAATCTCTGTATGTACTCGAATCAAACTCACCTGTTGATGTATGGTGTATCTCAATAGTCAATAACCATCTGGATGCCCTAAACTAGCCTCACCAGTGGTACATCCCACCTGGCCTCAAAAAATTCAAGGGGTACCAAATTGTCTCATCAGGGCCAACAAGAAACCGTTACTCGACCCTCTATATGGCACCCAATAATCCCATGATAATGATAATACACAGTGAAAGAAGGAGGCCCTTGCACATGTGACTCACCTTACCCGCTTACACTAAATTTGCCTACCCCAAACACTAATACCACCTATGCAAAACCATATCTTGGGGAATCCTCCATAGAGGTTCTTATATCACAACAATCCATTCACAATAAGCAACTGAGCCTTCACATAATTTGAGTTTCAAAATTCTTTCCCAAACATGATAAAATACCAACCATGCCTTTAAGTCACATCACATCAAAACCAACCTTTCCGAAAAATCACAAAGTACCAACCAGGCATTTAAAATTTCCAAATATGTTTCCAAAATCATTTCTCAAAAACCAAGGTGACAATACACAACATGTACTAATGATAGAAAATTGGCCTTTAGGTCATTTATAAATCAAACCACTTCTCAAAGTATCAAATGGTCCAAGCATTAGATAGCATATTTAGGAATCTCATTTAGATAACCAATTTAATATTATGACTACATTTTCCAATACAAGATCAAAAGAACATATTAACATGAAAGACTCACATTGAAAGTTAAGTAAAATTATGTGAAATAAATTGATTTAACATTTCTAAGGGCTACCAATAATTTTCAAAACATATAATTTCTATTTAAAAATGAAAACATGTTTTTAAATAAGTAAAGAAATTTATAGAATTCAAATTAAGGGGTTAAGCATAGGGAACCTACCTCAAGAAGAAGAATACTAAGACAAAAAATCTCGGCACTCGATGAATTTGATGAAGACAACTCAAATCCAATATTTACACCTACACACACATGCATTTATACATACATACATACATATAAATACCCCTCGATGCATTTCACATATTACCCTCTCCATGAGAGAATATGTATAAATAGGGAATATATATATATATATACATGTCTTACCTTTTCACATTCATGTAAGTCTCCCATGAAAATGGCAGATCAAAATGTACTAAATTAAATTAATAGAAACTTAGAAACTAAAAAACCCCCAAATTATAAATTGAGCAATATTGACGAACATGGGAAATCGAACCCGAAATTGATGGCGGGTGGACCAAAATGGTCCAAAATGATTCACCTTTGGTGGAGGACACCAAAACACACCCAAATATAACCCGATAGGCATGTTGCATTCCCTAGAAATAAAAGGAACATAAAAAATAAGCCCACCCAAAACCCTAGGGTTAGAAAGAATAAAAAAGGGCAATGGGGAGAAGAAAAATGCTGAATCATAGGAGGAGTTCTTACCTCAGAGTTTCGACCCTAAATCCTGGAGAAATCAGAAGGAATGATGAGGAGGAGAGGGGGCTCATCCGAGGCCAAGGAGGAGGAAGGGAGGGGGAATTGCGTGATTCTATAAAGGAGAAGAAGAGACAAAAGGTAAAGAAATAAATAGGAAGAAAAATAAAAAGAAAATAAAAACCCAAAATAATATTAATAATAAAATGAATAATAATAATTATAACAATAGAATCAACAACAACAACAATAATAATAAAATTATTATTATTATTATTATTTAAACAATTATATATTTTTTTCATTTAACTCTAATTTATTAGATTATTTCAAAAACCTCGAAACCACCCAGGGTTGTCCATATGGTTTTCGAAACCATTTTCCAACCGTACACCACTATTGGAGGCCCTATACAACTAGCACAGGTAGCCACATGGTTTTCCAAAATGTGCGCTGACCGTGCGATTCGGCTCTATCAAAATTATAGACACCCTTGCATGGTCTTGGAAAGGTTTGTACTAACTGTGTACTGACCTTGCACTGACCATGAACCTACGCTAGAAACCCCTAAATTTTAAAAATCAAAATAGATTCAACCAGAAACTCAAAGAAAAATCCAATTATAATTAAAAAATTAATAAATCATAGTCGAGGTGTGTAAAATCCTCATTTTAATCCATTTATCAATAAAATAAAAAATTCTCAAAATCAATAAAACCACTAATTTAGCTATGAATTTTATAAAATTATGGGGAATTTTCAATGAATAACAAACATTCTTTTTTTGAAAATTTGGGTTCACATCACTCCCCCACACTGACTATTTCACCCCCAAACAAATTTATCATTTAATTTAAAAAATATTATGATTTTCATACCTAATTTAAATAAACAATCCATAATTAAAAGAAATCAAAAAATTCATCCACTAAATGGTCATGAATCCTATGTGACTTTCACACACTTTTTTACTTCCATTCACATTCAAATTTAGCTCCACAAGTGAATTTGATAGATTTAAGTGTAATTAAAATTTTAACAGGTAGAACCTCCAAATTTCCCTCATTTATAAGTTTCCTAATCCAATGTTCATTTTCAAACTTCATTGATACCCACTAAATGATATTTTTATAAGTCAATTACCTTATTTATTTGTTAAATATTCCCCTCACTAAAATGAATTCATTTTGGACATATGAGCAATTTTTTATTTTTTTTTTGTAATTTTGATTTTTTACTGGTCATGTATGTGAATAGAACTTTGAAAAAGAACTTATTTGAATATTTATAGAGGGATACTCATACACACAGTTCTATTATACTAGTGATCCATTGTGGGTTCCCAATTTACTATTTTTATTAAAGATTAAAAGAAATTATATAAATTTCTTTTAGAGAGGATCATTGAGGTGCTGCTTATTTACTAAGGACAAGTAACTTGAGATTGTGTTTGAAATTCTACTAACCACATGTTATAATTCTTATTCCATAATGACCTTTTCAATTTTCACTCTATTTTCTTAGTCCTCAAACATAATTTCTATATCACAGAGGTTATGTTCACTCAGCAATCATTCTCATTCTGTAATTTTAGAATCAATGATATCCTCACATTTAGAATGATATATTAATTAGTATGGGCACATTAGAAATCGATAATAAAAATAATTATTTTGATTTATTTATTTATACTCTAAAAACAGTAACCTAAAGAAACTATTTACAAGTTCCTAAAATAGATTAATATTGTGTTTTTTCCTATTTTTCTATTTTTTTTCAAATAAAACAAAAAAATGATTTTTACATCCTAAAAATAATTTGTCCCTCTCACACAGACTTGGTCTAGACACTATATAGTAAAATAAAAACATGAATATTTTCATAAAAGTCAAAATTAAAAATGAATATCTTGAAAAATAAGGAGGAAAGATACAACCTAGATTCCTTCATTGAATGGAAGCATGGAAAAGTTTATAATCCTCTATGGGCTATTTCCACAAATATTATTTAGCTTCTATCCCTTAACCCTATAGGTGATCCTTGAGTCAGCACTCTTGATTTCAATTACACCGGATGAAAAAATGTTAGTCACTGCAAATGGTTTAGTAAACCTAGATTGATTTTTACTAGACATCAACTTATTCTTTGAAGAGTGCATTACCACTTTGTCTCCTACTTGAAATTATATGTTTTGGGTGAGTCTGTCATAAAAAAGTGTTTATTTTTTCCGTGCATAATAGAGTGTTCTCATATGCTTTTGTTCGTTGTTTCTCCAGCCACATATTCTACAGTTTCTTTGATTTTTTAGCTTTCCTAGACTTCAAGCTTATTCCTTTATCATCCCAGTAGTATTTTTTATAACTAAAAAATAATTAATTAATTATTTTAGACTAAATAGGTAAGGTATAGGGTTCAGTAGATAATTTTATCTAATTCCCTGAATCATTCTCACTAATTCATTTAAATTGTTTAGTACTTAAAAAAAATTCAATATTAAACATATTTTCTGAAATAGTTTCAGCTGAAATGTCATGAAGTTCCAAATAATTTTCAAAATAATCCCATCATCCAAAATTCTAATGTATTTTTTGGACAACATGACACTTCAAAATGGTTTAAAGTAAAATTAGACTATTCCTCTTGATGGAATTTCATTAAATCCATTATGTTAAAATCCCCTGTTTCTTCATCAATGGTCTTGGAAAGTGTTCTTTCATTGATATTTATTACAGTTTTTTCTATTTTGAGAAATTTCCTACCTAATATGATGGTGGAAAAATTCTTACCTTTTTAGTCCTCCATGTTAAAAGTGTAGATGTCAACAGGGAATGGATAACCTTATACACTTACCATAACATCTTCTAAAACACCTATTAGGTAAGAAGTGGCTTTTTTGGAAACCTTAATAACCACTTAGTAAGGTTTGATTTCCCCTATCCATATATATTAGTAAACTGAATAAGTAATAACATTAATTTATGCTTCTAAATCACATAATTCATTGTAAAATTTTATATCTTCTATGGTGAAAGGGAAAAAGAAGATACCTAGATATTGGAATTTCTAGGTTATTTGTGGGGTTAAAGGAATAATTGTTTTTAATTAAATTAAAATTTCATTACCTCACAAAAAAATTGGTATTTCGAGGACCGCATCTAGTAGTGGGATATTGATATCAATATTTTTGAACACTTTTAGCATATATTGTTGTAATAAATATTCACCGGTTTTCTTGGGTACTAAAATTCTTCCAGGGAAGGTTGGTTAGGGTTCAAGTTGGTATTTCATATTAGATTCCCCTTTATCATTATTTATAGTGCTGCTTCCAGTAGTACTTCTTGTTCAGGTGATTTTCTAGGGGAAAAGTATTTAGGTTTAGTGGACTATCCACTTCCAGCTTCTCATCTAGGTTGTGTTTGTTTACAACTTCTAAGCTCCTTACCACTCCTTAGTGTAATAGAGTTTAAATTTCCTCTAGAGTTAGGAATGGGTTGGGCATGAATATTACCTGAGATTTTTTTATTCATTTCATTTATAGAAGTTATGATCAATCAGTTAGTATTCACAAATTATTTTAGCAGGTTCTAAAATGAGGGATCTTGAGACTACCTCAATTGATAGTTTTTCAATTTTTGAAAATTATCTCTTTGAAATGGTGGTAATTTGAATTTTTTTGAAAAAGTTATTGAAAGGGTTGTATATGAAATTTTTGATTTCCATCTCCATTCTAAATGTTGGAGTACTCTCTACTTCCTTGGTTGTATCTTGTATGTTTCTAGGATGGTATTTGGTACAAGGCGTCATGGTTTTACTGATCTTGAGGATATCTATTCATGAAGTGTTCCTGAGAGAAACAGAGTTGGTAGAATCGATGGGGTATGGTGGGTGATGTCTCATACACTTTGTTTACAACTATATTTTTCACAATAGAGGTTAGTTCATCAATTTTATCAAAAAATAGAGTTAGAATTGTTCACCTCATGTAATCCCCTTGCGGTAGTTCTCATACAAAAATTTTGAGAGTTCTGGAAGATCCTTTTGATGCGATCTTTGTTTTTAGTAGGTGTTTTTTCAAACAATGATCATCTAGAGGAAGAATCCAAAATATTTTGATTGCTATCCATCAATCCTTAGTAAAATAATACCAATAAATAATGTTCTTCATAGGGTTGGTGTGAGTATAAGTTGGTTAATCCATTAAATCTCTCCCAATACTCATTCACAGTCTCTCAAATTTATTATTTGATTTCATAAATCTCTTTCCTCAGCTAGAAACTCCTTGATATAGGGAAATACTTTCAGAGGAAGGCTCAATTGAGTTCATCCCATGTGGTGATCTCTCTAGGATAGAAGTCATATAACCAAAACCTAGAAAATCATTCAAGAATGGAAATGCCTTCTATAGGATCTAATCCTCAATGGATCCTTTAGGTTTGAAACTATTGTATATTTCTTTGAATTCTCACAAATTTCTATTGGGGTATTCTCTTGACAAACCATGAAACATAGGTAGGTGAGTTGGACTACCAGTTTTAAGCTCATAATCTTTTTAATTATTTATTTTTAATTATTTATTTTTATTATTGAAATTATGTGCACGAAATTACCTTAAAGTTATATTCAAATTGACTTGATTATCTTCCATGTTTTAAGATACTGAAGTGATTTAGTGGAATCTGAAGAAGGAGATTGGGAGTTAGTCAATGGGATAGTGAGAAACTCTATTTCCACTTTCTCTGTGATTCTCAAAGTTCTTAGTTTTTCTAGAAATGTTCTCTCAACCTTTGGATCAAAACCAATGTGGTGAGTTGAATTTGATCTGATCATTTTTTGAATTCATTTTAAAAAATAGTAAAAAAGCTCTAGCCTCCCTAGAAACGACATCATGTTTGATGAGGTGACTTTCACAGGGAGTATAACAAAATAAATTATACCCAATTAAAATGTAGTATTAGTGGGAATAAGGTTTGTTTCTTAAGAGGATAGAGATATGGATGTGTTTAAATTTTATTTTTTGGGTTCAATTTTTTAAATTAGTAATGGAATATTAGTTTTGAAATCAATTTATAATAAGTAGATTCACCTTGGATATCCCCTTACTTACCATGTTAAATCATTATTCAATTTTTTACTCTTCTGTTTTCTCTCTAACCAAGTTAGTCTCACTTGATTACTCTCTCTTAGAATTTTCAGTTAAACTGGAATGATGTAATGATCACTACAACATCAAATCTCACTTTGATCAGTAATTAAATATATCTAATTAACCTTAAATCAACCCACTTCTCACAATTTTAAGAAATTGATAATACCTAAGTGGCCTCTATGTGCAATCGAGTGAAGAATACAAGACTAATTCAAAATAAAAAAATAATAAATATCCTATTGCACATCTAGTTCAGATAAGTCCAAAGATTAATAGAAAATATTGAGCAGTTAAATTAGGGAATTCAATAATAGAGGTTATCGGGGGAATCTCCTTGGCAAAGACACTAAGGGATTCATGTTACATCACCGGAATTATTTAAAAAATAAATAAAAGTAAAGAAATAATATTAGCGAGTGATCCTATGAGAATGATCGAGCACGAGTGAGACAACTAGATCCACAATACAGTGAAACTGTAACATCCCCCAATCTGGAAGACTCTCATGTGGATGGAAAGGGTTGGTCACGAGACCTAAAGCATGCCACCTCATATGCTATAGGCTGCCAACTAGAACTGGGGGTGTGAAATTTATAGTGGGGAGACTATACCTCTTGGTGTAAAGTGTCACAACAGTACAAAAAATCATAATAGGATGAAATAATAATCAAATTAAAGACAATAGTGGAAGAAAACAATAAAATCCCACTAAATAATCCAATAGTAATAAAGTAATAATGTAATAACATGATGGAATGTAACTAAATGACATGCTAGAATAATATAATCAAAGAATAATAGACTCAAATAAAAGACTCAAAGTCCCGGGTCCTGAACCCCATGTCGGTCCCATCTCCAAACTCCATCCCGACAGAAAACAAGAAATCAACAGTAAAGTCCTTTTCCCTTATATGAACCTACATCCACAAAATCTACCCGGGTGATAAATACTAACTGGAATACGGTGTAAGTATAACTCAGTAGGGCAACACCACCGTGTCTAAACAAAACTAGTCTGATACGAAGTTTATGAAATAAAGTGATAAACATGTGTATTAAATTAATTCAACAATTATTAAAATACCACAACAACCTACTTCGGCACCATGCTGGAATATCTCTGAGCATGTATTATTACCATGGAAACCACAACCATATAACCAAGGTAAAAAACCTACTTCAGCACCATGATGTAATATTTTTGAGCACGTCTTATGACCATGCCAACCAAACCCATATAACCATGGTAATCTACCTTCTTCAGCACCATGCTATAATATCTTGGAGCATGTCTTATGACCATGGAAACCATAAAAATATAACCATGGTATAGTCACAATAAACAATCTAGGAAATATCCCTATAAGCATTACAACATTTCCTAGTCAAATCCCTATAAGCATTAAAACATTTCTAGGTCAAATAACAATAATCATTATAGCATTTCCACGTCAAATCCCTATAAGAATTACAATATGGCACTAGGCTGAGACCACTCTATACAATCATTACAACATATACGTGTGAAAGTTCTTGGTCCTAGCCCATTATATTAGAATCTTATCATGTAACAAAATTTCTATCATATAACATGGATATCATAATATCACATCACAATTATTAATGATTAATTATGCGAATTACCATTCTTATTTCATATACCACATGAAATTCAATTTACAATTGACTAGAAATTATATCAATATGAAATAATCCACAATTTAGAGATTCTATAACAAGAAATCACCCTAGGTCACATGTCATGCTAAACATACTTTAATCCATTATCCAATTACAAATCCATTTGAAACCAAAGGAGTTCAAGGGATGAACTCATTCAATTATTTAATGAATTTGGGCGCACACAATGAGGTAAAAATCATGATATTGCATAAACTTGGAATCGTCAAACCACATGGTTAATGTTTAGACCCCTACCTTACACTGAAGATCCAACAATGCTTAATATGGACAATGCCCATGAGGAAGAAGGTGAAGACGATTGTAAAGAGGTTCCTATATAAAAAATGATCATGATCAAAACCAACAACCCAATTAGGTAAAGGATTTACAATAATGGTTGGGGAACTAAAGGGAAAAAGGAAGAAACATGACTGAAGGAACTTACCAGGGATTGAAGACATGAACAGAACATCCAAAAGGAAGGTTGGAACTCAAAAATCACCTGGAGAATTCTCTAGGGATGATAGGAGAGGAGATGTACTGAAATGAAAAGAATTTCAACTTCACAGCATATTTAAAATGGTAGTTTGGGTATTTATATGACATGTAATTTATTTACACATCATGTAAATATTTTTAATGTTATTCAATGAAAAACCCATTGCCTTAGATTTATTTAATTTAAACCCATGAAACATTAAACAATGTGTAATCCATTTACATGACATGTAAATGTTCTATAGTTGAGTTTCCAACCCATATTCCCTTTAACTCACCAAACCTCATTTAAAGCTCCTCAACTTACCAATAAACCATATTAACAATTAGTACAATTTATAACCAGACTCCATTAATTCAAACAAGAATACATCCCCAAACCTTAGTTCATTTCCCCAAAAAAGGATATTTGTCTTCAAACAATACTCGACCATCAAGAATCAAATGGAAAACTCATAGAGAAACATACCTATAAAAATACGAGATCCTACAGAAACAGTGTGATATTTAAAGAAGAATTATTGGGCATCCTTGGATCATGTTGAAATTATCCACATGAGTAGAACATGAAATCTCCAAATTCATCAATAATGCTATCCAATTTTAGTGGTGTGCACCGAATTTGGATTCTTGACATGTGTACAATTGAGGGCTGCGATGGTTTTTCCTTGGCATCAAGAAACTTCCTAGATTGATTCACACTCCAATATAATCAAGATTCATACATTTTTTGAGGTGATGAAATTCAGTATTTAGAAGTATAGTTGATTTATTGAAGGAAAAATATAATGAAAATATTGA
Source organism: Viscum album (assembly GCA_963277665.1). Lineage (NCBI taxonomy): Eukaryota > Viridiplantae > Streptophyta > Magnoliopsida > Santalales > Viscaceae > Viscum > Viscum album. The sequence continues at coordinate 50,716,238 of OY728148.1, forward strand.
TCTTGAATTTGGAAATTGGGCATTGGCAAGTGGCCGTGGACATTACTACAACCCTCCCTTTTGAATTGGGATGTATCTTCAAACCTGCAAATAGAGAAAAAAATTACAAAAGTTATTTTTTTATGATATTTTTCTTATCTCTCATATTTAATAATAATAATAATAATATTATTATTATTATTATTATTATTACTACTATTATTATCCTTTTTCTTTAATTGCATGGTGGATTTTCTTCATGGAAGGTGTAACACCAACTTTTTCCTTCTTGAGTAGGGATTGATCAGTGGTGGGGAGACATCTCTAGTGGCTTTAGCTAGTTTCAATGGTGATCATGAGTTTCATTATGGAGATATTCTCTAGATACCTTGGTTAGTGGGTGATTCCCCAACCACACCCTCACCATAGAGGACTTCTATATTGGGTGATGAATTTCTCACATGTGCAACAACTATTATTTTTGTATCCATGAGAGTTGTCAAAGGTGAAGGTGGGCGACACATTTGAATTTTAAAGATTGAAGGGGGATTGGTTTTAGTTGTGTCAAACATGAAACCTCCCACCATGGTTATTTAAGGATAGCTTGGAGAGCTTCCTGCGGTAATAAAATTCGAGCCAGAGATCCATTGTATCTAAGAGAGAGCCCTAGAGAGCTCTATTTTTAAGAGAGTGGCATGGATAAGAAGTTTTTGTAAGATTTTTTCTTTGTAAAATAAACCCCATTTTCTTCCCATTTTTCTTATATTCTTATCTATTTGTGATTATTGAATCACAACAAGTAGCATCTGAACCATTTTTGGTGAAACGATGGTGAGTAGTGGATATTTTTTGATGACTAGAAAACTTGAGTTTCTCAGAATCATGTTTTGAATCCAGATTATGAAAGTATGTCCTGAGATGATTCCAAAGGTGTTAATGGAATAAAAAATGGATCCAAAACGATCTTCCTAGTATCGGTCAAAGTTTGGTCAAAATTAAAGTGCTACAGTACCCCCTTGCCGAAGAAGAAGGTACTATTCTAGAACTATCAACATTTCTGGAGAGATTCTGGTAGCTGCTTCGGTGCACCACATCAACAGCACACCATCAGTCAATCTCATCTGTTGACACTAATTTGGTCATATCTTGATCAATAAGTGTCCAATTTTGATGATCAAGGATTCTATTTTACCATTTCAACTGTTCCAGACACAAAGGTGAGCTTTATTTTTCTAAATTCTACACCATTTTTTGCAGAATTAATTTTCCATAGAGGGACCATCCATGGGAGGGATGATCATGTTGAATTATTTGAACTAATCCATTTGGAAATATCAAATAGAAGATCTATTTAATGATTAGGATATTTTTGACCCCATTGAGAATAAGGGTGTCAACCCTAATTCCAACAAGGAAGTTGAGTGGAAGAAGCTGGACAAGATGATGGTTGGTCAAATCTACCATTGGATCAATCATAACATCTACCACCATGTTGCACAAGAGACTCACACATACGAAATTTGGATAAAGTTGGAAAATACAAACCAGTCAAAGTCCACTAAAAAAAGATATTATTATTGAAGTAGTTAATGAATCTTCGATTACAGAGTGGAATCTCTATAGATGAGCACACCAGAGAGTTTCAAATCTTGGTGAACCAATTGGCGGCTGTAGGTAAGGCTTTGAATGATGAAGATCAGGTGAACCACCTACTCTCCACACTTTGAAATAGCTAAGATATGCTTGTTTTATTACTCAATAACTCAGCACTCGAAGGAAAACTTACCATGGAAATGGTAAAGGATGTATTTTTCAACGAGGAGGCCCAAAGGAAGGACGTGATTTAAAACCAAAAACAAGCTATCATCCTATAAAAGTAAGGGAGACCACAAGGAGGAGGTCGATGGGTATGAATTAGAGGCTAAAGCAAGAGTAGAGGAAGGTATATATATGGAAGGATACCATTATAAAAGTGTTACCATTGTGGCTTAGAGTGATACATAAAGAAGAACCAATAAAAGTTACTACAAGAAAAGGGCCAAAGTAGCAACCATCAAAGAAGAAATGGAGACACACATGTGAGCATCATGAGAGAAGATGTTCTTTGATCCAAAGATATGGAAGAGACATGATTTCATACATCGGGGCAAGGCATAGAATGGGTGGTCAATTCTGCAACATTGTATCATGTCACTCTGCATCGTGAGTACTTTTTAACTTATCAAACTAGTGACTTTGGTGCATTCAAGATGGGGAATACCAGTTTGGTAGAGATTTTTGGCATGGGTGATATCCAATTCAAGATGAATGGCGGATACACAATCACCCTGAAGAAGGTTCGAAATGTTCCAAGGCATTAACTCAACCTGTTATTAGGTATAACTTTTGGCTGACAAGGCTATGACAACATCTTCAGTAATGGAAAATGGAAAATGACAAAAGGACACATCATCATCTCTTGAAGAAACATATATGGTATGTTTTAAAAAACTCATGTGAAGATATGTGAAGACATAACCAACACGGTGAAAGGAGAGACATAATCCAATATGTGGAATAGGAGACTCGACCACATGTGTGAAAGAGGGTTATCCACCCTAAAAAAAATAAGTACATCAACGTTAACAAGGATTCATCACTCAATCCTTGTAAATACTACTTGTATGGGAAGTAACATAGAATACCATTCAATGCTACATAATCAAAGAGACTAGAGTTACTGGATCTGGTGAACTCTGATGCATGTGGGTCCATGGATGTGGATTCATTGGGAGGTAACAAATATTACCTATCCTTTATAGATGATGCATCTCAAAGGTTTTGGGTGTTTCTATTGCGAATGAAGGACCAAGTACTGGACTACTTCAAGATGTTCCATGCCATGGTGGTGTGTGAAACTAGAAGGAAGTTGAAGTGCATTTGTTCAGACAACAGAGGAGAGTACACATCTAGGGAATTTTATGCCTATTGTAGGAGTCAAGGAATCCAATATGAGAGGATGGTTCCATGCACCCCACAACACAATGAAATTATAGAAAGGATGAATAGAACCATCATGTAAAATTTCATAAGAAAGATGAGTTTAGCTAAGCGGCCTAAACCATTTTGGGGGGAAGCTGTTCAGGTTGCATGCTACCTCATAAATAAATCACCATTGGTCTTGTTGAATTTGGATATTCAACATAAGACATGGTCTAGTAAACATCCCTATTACTATCAATTACTAATAATTTAATGGTTGACATTTTCACATCTATCCAAGGAGTTTAGGCAGAAGATATATGGGATATCTACTCCATGAATCTTCATCAGCTATGGAGATGAAGAGTTTAGATACATGATTTGGGACCCAAAGGAGAAGAAGGTTATTAGAAAAAGAGATGTCATGTTACATGAGAACTATATGATAGAGGACATTAAAAATACTAGAATGTCTCAAAGGGAAAGTGTCGAGGAATAAATTATTGATCCAACACCTCTACCAGCACCACTTGTCAATAAAGAGGAAGAGGTGCAATGAGAATCATCGACAGTGGAGTAGGAGGTAGTGGAGGAGGATATTGAGTATGGGGAGACTCAATCCTCACTATAAGTAGTTTTTGAACCATAAAAATCTAGGTGATGTTTTTTTGCATGAACCTAACATTTAATAGGTTTGATGATCTTCATGAGGAAGGATTCAATCAGAAAAATATTTATATTCGGAGTAATTGTTATGGACTGATGAAGGGGATCCATAAGGATACAATGAAGTAGTGTCTCATCCTGACAAACATAAGTGGCTTCATGTAATAGAGGATGAGATGGAGTCTTTGATGAAGAATCATACCAATGATTTGGTGGAACTACCCAAAAGTATGAAATCACTCTTGAAAAAATGTGTGTTCAGGCTGAAGAAGATTGGAATAAAAAAGGAGGTCAATCAAAAATCTTGGTCAGTTATCAAGAGATTCCTTTATAAGAAATGAGTTGACTTTGATGAGATTTTTTCACTTGTGATGAAGATGGATTAAATCTGAGTCATTTTTAGATTAGTGGCTAGATTGGACTTAGAGAGTGACCAGATGGATGTGAATCAAATTTTCTTCATGGTGAAATATCTGAGGAGATCTATATGAAGTACCATGCTAGTTTTGTGGTTTTTGGACAAGAAATTCTCATCTGTAAATTGAAGAAGAGCTTGTACAAATTGAAACAAGATCCCAGATAATGGTGAAAAAAGTTTGACCCTTTATTGGTGAGTCATGGATACAAACTTAAATAGGAGGACTAGTGTGTTTACATATAGAGATTTCAGGATGGTAACTTTGTTTCTATTCTAATATATGTTGATGACATATTGATCATTCGGAAGGATGAAGTGAAGATCATCCAGTTGAATGAGTTATCCAAGTATTTTTATATGAAGGAATTGGGAATTGATCAACATATTTTATTGATTCATATAATTTATGATAGAAAGAGGAGGTTTTTATGGATATCTCAGGAGAAGTATGTTCAACATGTTCTGAAATATTTCAACACAGACAAAGCTAAAACATCAAGAATTCCTCTTCATAGTCATTTGAAGTTGAGAAAGAGTTCATGCCTATAGTCCAAGGAAGAAATCTAGGTGATTGAGATGATACCATACTTCTTAGTAGTTGGAATCTTGATGTACACTATGATTAGTATAAGGCCATACATTTCTCATGAAGTAGAGATCATGAGCCGATTTCTCTCCAATCTTGGGAAACGACACTGGTATGCAGTCAAGTGGATTCTGAGTTATCATAAAGGTACTTCAAAGATATGTTTGTGCTATGGGAGAACTGAACCTATCTTGGATGGATATACATATGCATATATATATGGAGATCCTAATAATCGGAAGTCTACATCTGGATACATCTATTCCTTTGCAAGAGGATCTGTATCATGGAAGTCAAGGTTGTAGAAGTGTGTTTCTTTATACATGACGAAAGTAGAGTACATTTCTACTCCAGAAGATGGAAAGGAGATGTTATGGCTAAAGAGTTTTCTCCAGGAGCTCATATTCATCCAGAAGGAGTATAGGGTTCATTATTATAGACAAAGTACTTTGTACTTGAGTAATAACTCCATGTGCAACTCCCAGATGAAGCACATCGACATTCACTACCATTGGATACATGAAGTAATGGATCGAAAACTTCCAAAACTTGTGAAGATCCACAAGAAGGAGAACATGAAAGATATGTTTAAAAGGAGGTTTCTCGAGAGAAGACAGACCTTTACAGATGTTCAAATGAATTACAGCTCGAGGGGAATAATTGATGGAGATATTCTCTAACTTCCTTGGTTGGTGGGTGGTGCACCAACCACACCCACACCATGGAGGACTTTCATATTAGGTACTGCATTTTTCACATGTGCATCAACTATTATTTTTGCATCCATGAAAGTTGTCAAAGGTGTAGGTGAATGCCATATTTTATGTTCAATGGTTGGTGGGGATTAGTGGGAGTTTTGTAAAACTTGACATCTCCCACCATGGCTATTTAAAGAGGCATTGGGGAGATTCCTACATTCATCAGATTCTATCCAGGGAGACATTGTATCTGAGAGAGATCCTTAGAGAGATCCATTTGTTAAGAGAGAGGTGTAAAGATGATGTTTTTGTAAGATTTTTTCTCTATGAAAAAAAATCCCATTTACTTACCATTTCTCTTTTATTATTTTATCTTTGGGAATATAAAATCACAACATTTCAACCGTCACATTTATGCTTCTTCATGTTGGCTCAGCCTCATAGTTTTGAGGCATCGATTAGTCTCAATCTACAATTGATGCCAGTGGAGGTATTTTCACATGACACATCTCTTAGGTTTGTATTCTATATCTATGGAATCATCCATCACACCTAGGCGTGACTTCAGATGGGGTTTTTATAGTGGCATGGTGGTCTTCCTTACGGTGGTGCTCAGTGGTTCTCAATAGGTGAAACACAAACTTTATTTCTATTAAGAGGTATTGGTAAGACATGGTGGTGAGGTTTGGTGCGCATCCAGTAGGATCCTTCAATATGACACAACAACATGTGGGTTTGGAGGATCTCCAGTGAGGGCGGCGAGCTTTACAGTGATGCTCGGTTCAACAGGGTGGTGCCAGTGATCAGGTTTTCATCAGTATCTTCAATGGACGGGTCACCTTCTTAGAAAAAACTTGGTTCGACCTGGCTGGATTTTCAGTTGTGGTGGGTTTAATGTGGACCTCTCATTGAGGAAACAAGAGGTATAGTAGCAAGAAATTTCGCTAACTATAGCACACAATGGTTTCAGTTTACAGTGGCATGCGAGGGAGATAACACACTCACTGGTAGAAAGCTAGTGGTAACACTTGGAGTGGTAGAAATTTTTTTTTTCATTAACTTTTATTTCAATTCACAATCCATTTTTTTCCAGTTATGGAATTTTTTAATTAAAATCTAAATTAACTCAAAGAAATTAGAATCATAGTTACAGTATTTGAATAATTAATTTTTAAAATTCACATCACTTAAAATTAATATAAAATAAATTCAAATTACACATTTACATGACATAAATTTCTAATATTTTATTCAAAATCATATTCCTTTTGTAGCATTCCATGTTTTTGGACTAGATAAAATTCCAAAAGAATTATAATTTTATTATTTGGTGGACGGTCCAGTTTACAAACCGAGCTTCTAAATGGAATTCCATGAGTTGGAATAGTTCAATGTGTTGTGTTTAGACCTTTTTAAGGCATGAGTTCCCTCAGGAATTCCTTCAAGTTTCGAAAGCACTAGGGCCTAAAATCCCACATAAAGGAAGAAGTAGGTAGGATGCAAAGTTTGTCTGCAACCCTATGACCCTTACAAGAAACCATACGACCTGGTCCACTGGGAAGGAGGTGTTGCACGATTTCGTTAAATTGTGCAGGACGATCCACATGGCTGTGTGGCTTGTTGCATGTTTTGGATAGAGGGGAAATGCACGAGTTGCACACTATTTCCAAAACCGTGTGCCATCCCTCCTTAGGCAGCAAAATAGGCATAGTTGGTGCAGGGGTTGGCCAAACATGCGGCCAAACCATGCACCCCATTAAAGGGTGTAAAATTACCCTTTACTGCCTCCTTTCTTATTTCCTTTTCCTCCTCCTTTCTTCTTCTCATCTGCGTGCAACAACCGCCTCTGTGGGATCTTCTTCTCCTACTCTAGGTACAAAGATATATCCCCCATATAACCTCCAATTCAAGTGCCTTAAAGTGAATTGTATATCCCTCGGTAATTATACAACTCCCCTTGCTTTATTTCTTCATTTATGTTCTCTCCCTCTATACTATTTAGGTGTGACCTAATTCACCCTATTTTTAAGGAATTCATAAGTTTCTCCAATTTATCTTGAACTAGACTGAATCAAGCCTCAATATTAGGCATGTGGGTCTTCCATGATACAAGGTAAGTGATATATAGATTTTCCCTTAAAGTATTGTTGTTTTATAAATTGCGCCATTGTGCCACACACTAGAATTCACGTGGAATACCACTAAAATGAAATATTTAAATTATATGACATAATTCCCTAGATATAGTATCCTTGTAAACTGAATTGGAACCATTGGAGATCATATACCTTGAGGAGTAGCCACCCATGATGGGTGCATACCATGAATTTCCTTTAATTAATTAAATATTTTCTAATAAAACCCATCGATGAGGTGTACTGTCTTTAAAAATAAAATGAGTGAACTAATTAGAATGTAGATAGATGTGAGGAACCTCTAAGTTACCCCTTTACAACTGCACATTTTCTATGTGGTTATGAACACAATATTATGGAATTTGTTTGATGAATTTTTATGGTATGCTTGTTAGCTTGGACTTTTAAATTCCTTTTCCATGCATGATGTTATCTGCCATGGGCAATTCACCTCCCCCCTTTACTTTTTTTTGATTCTCAGCATTCCTTGGTATTGAAGGACCTTTAAATAAACGAAATGAATTTTTTATGGGTAAGTCCCTCTTTTAGTGACTTTACTTTATGTTATGTCCTGTTTAGGAGAGTGGCCTTCCTTTAATATTATAAATGGATATGTATAAGTGGCTTGTTTATGAGTGTGGCCTATTATAATTTTAATTGAAATGATTAATGGTTTTCCCCTCTTTCTTGATATAAGTAAAATTTCTAAATGATTAAATAAATTTCATACACCTTGAGTGATACTCGGTTTCATTTTTATAGAACGCCAAGGATGAGCTCATGTGTTGTTGAGACTTTACGCCTAGAGGGATACATGCTATATCTTGGATGGGCTCTCTGTGTTCCTTACTTACCTCTATAGGAGTGATTCCGGTTCCAAAAGGATAACCCATGGATGAGCTCGATGGCAAGATGGTTACACCATACCATGACTGATTCTCAAAACCCTTTATGAGATACCAGGGTTGGGCTTAGAGGGGACATGTTTACTTTATGTCAATAGTAATACTTGGGATTCCACTTATGGATTACCATGGACAGACTCCTTCAACTTTAGATGATTGTGATTCTCCAAGTGCAATACTTAGGATCCTTCATAAGATTCACCTTAGATAGACCTAGAATTTCGTTTAATTAAATACAAAAGATGCCCCTTTATATTAAATGAAAATGGTAATTAATTAAATTTTGAGGATGCATCTGCCATGAAAAATCACATTCCTAGGCTCAGTCCCCCCCTCTTAGTTATAATGATCATTTATTACCATATATACTATTTTTATAGGTTAACCATACTTCATAGACATTCTGACTTAGGTCGAAGAAGATATTTTGGGCCAGGTGTCCTTGAGGAACCTGAGATGACGTGTAATTTCTATTTATGTATTGACTCCCATATTTCCATTATACCCGCACATTGTCATACTTTCTATACACAGAATGGATTATGATTTAGACACCATTGGTGGAGGCCTACTGAGTATATCTCACATCCTGCATGGGTTTCCATTGCGCTAGGGTACCTGAAAAGTTCATCATGTCCACAGGTCTATTGTTTATTGCATGTGTTGTGTATTGTACGTTGGAGCTTAGGATCATAGTATTGAGATGTTACTTAGGATGATCATGGAGATATCCCTTGGGGATTTTTACTCTCTACTTATCCCTTGTTTTTCATTGTATTGTATTTCCTGTTCCACTTAAATTGATTGCACCAGTAGCATCATTTGGGCAGGCATGCATTATTGTACCCTATTGGTTGAGGCCATGTTTAATCAGTTGTTATATTTATTTTCCACTTCTCTGTCATTTATTATTACTTCATCCACTATTTTATATCATTATTTATACATAATATACCATTGTGCTACTATGGTAAAAGGGTATTTTCTCCCCACTGTACCGCCATCATACCCTCACTGCTAGTTCAAAACCTCTGGCATACAGGGAGGCATGCTTGAGGCAATGTGGTGACCGATCCGGATACAGGTTCCACAGTCATTCGGGCATGGAAATTACAAAGTGGTATTAGAGGATTTCTTTTTTCATTTGTCTTATTCTCTTGGTTTGGTAGACAGGAGACTTGGAATATGTTAGTGCTTGGTAAATAGCCATGCATAGGAGTGATAAACCAACATATGTGGAAAATTATAAGTGGCCAAGGATGGGACTATTGTTCATGCTATTCATTATTATAATTGATTATGATTTCACCTTTAATTATTGAATTACATTCCATTGCTTACAGATTTATGATATTTATAGTATTTTACCCTTGTCCTGGTACAATAAAGAAGTTACATTACATGCATCGTTATAGGCACATAGGATTCACATTCCATGCATATTCCATGTCATGTATATTGAATTCCTAGGATGTTTAAAATTTTTTGATGCGCCTTGCATGTTTTATTATCATGATTTTCTTTTATTACATGTTTGAGTGTTTCCTAGTTATGTGGTAGCTTTCCATGATTATTTTACCTGCTTTTGCTTTTTTAGCATGCCTAGTGATCCATTTAGAATGTTTAGTTGCTTACCATATTTAGGTGACTAATTAATGTGCATTTTTTCCAATTTTTATGCTTCTATGCTTGTTTAGAATGGGCTGAGACATGCTAGTTGTGATTAAATGGGAGTCAATTTTTAATATATAATGTGTATGGGTGCATTATAAATTGGAAAGTGATGACCAATATAATTGAACCATTATAGATTCAGTTTATATATATAAAGGATATTTCATCAATGTTATGGATGTAGAATTTTCTTCTTAATCCTAGATAAAATGGATGTGGTTAGATGGGATCCTCTTGCAATTTGTGAAGTGTGTTGGTGCTTTATAAATTTAGAAGTGGTAACCTATATAACCAAAACATCTATTATGAGCCTTATATATTTAGATTCTATTTTAAATATAAATGTTGTTAAAATTTTTACCTTAAAAGATTTGGTTTTCTTATTAAGTCTTGTACCTCTATTACTTAGGCATGAGTGTGACTAAATCCCTAAATGCCCAACTATACCCAAGTAGGTTAGTTGGGGAATTATAGTTGTGAGATATACATGACTTGACCCAAGTATGTCGATCATGATGTTTTGTTCTTAAGAGATAAACCCATTAAGGGTGTATTAAAAATATTAATGAATCAAATAATAAAATGGGGATTCAACTTGATAAACCCTAAATTACTTGAATGAGACCCCTATAGGTCACCCTACTTTTGATGCGCTTAATAATAAACCCCATGGGGGTTTAATTATGCCATGTAGTGTTGACCATTTAAAGTGTCTGCATATTTTTATATGGTTTTAAATATAATTTTATAGTGGCATCTTACTTAACCAATACCTCTTAAATTAATAAGAGATCTTTTAATCTTCTTTGATCTTTATTTATATGAGACCCTGGTTAATTAAAATGCCAATTACAACTTAATGGGTGTTTTCCTCTATAGATTTCATTTGATTTTTTCTTTAAGTAGACAATTGTGAAAGATTATAAATGAATGGGTAATGATTAAAATGAAGTTCATAATATAACTTCCTAATTATGATGGGATTTCAATGAAATAAATTATGTTTAAAAAGGAAATTTGATAAAACTTGTCGTGTGCCTTGTGGATTTAGCTAAACAAAGTACCTTGTATGAATGTTTTTCTAATTGGTACATAAAAATAGTTTGAGCCTTTAAATTCTTACAGAATTAAATGTAAATTAAGGTAATGACTTAAAATGAAACATGTGGTGGTGTTTTAGTTTAATCCCTCATGTGATGGTAGTTTTGGTATTGCCTTAGGTGGATTCCTTGAAATGGGAATGTGAGCGCTACCCATGGTCCCTTCTTTTATGGATCAAACCTTAATGATAGGCCCTTAATCCTAAAGACCATTATTTTTTCCCATGACCTTTTTTTGGTCAATGATTTAATCTTCAGTAAGGGGATGTCCCGTTTTAGGTAGCAACCTTAGATATTTAAGCCCTTTCTAGTTTCTTATGAGTAGTTCCTATTGTGAGGTGTTGTTTTTCCCTCGTTGGACTCCTAGATTTTAAAGATGACCCCCTATATTGATTGGTGGTTTCTAGGTGTGTTGAACCTTGTTGAGGGTGTGAGAATCATACCATACATAGTTTTAGTAGGATATAAAATCCTAGGGAATTGTCAGCCACTTAGTAGGTCGTGTGACCCTTCTTCTATTTCAGCTTCAGTGTTGGATGAATCATGGTGTCGTTGTCCAGATTAACAGTCATATGGATAATATTACTTGGGGATAATTCATTATATAGACGATTAGCTACTAGATAAATAGGTCTAATAAGACTATGTGTGATAGCAAGGATGTTCTGTTTTGCTAGTGAAATATTAGGGTAGTACGCATTGGTACATGCGACACCATCGAGTTGATAAATGGTGCAACGAACTGGTTGAGTTCGGTGAGAATAATTAAAGCATTGAGATTTCATTCATCAATTTCCAGTCATATAGAGTAGAGTGATATGGGTGTTAAAGTAATTATAACTCATTTTGATGCTTGGGATGGTGTTCCAAAGATGATTAGGTGCCTTGAAACACTGGTCATTCTATTGTTTTGGATTTGAAACCTAATGACATGACGCATGGGGATGTAACTTAGGAGGAGATCACATGTACATATAAATTTAAATATATTGTAGCTCTTTTAATTGTCAGGTTTTCTATCTCTTTGGTTAAATTATTCCTACAATGTTCCCTCCACCTATAGGACCAATGGTCAGTGGTCAATGAATCTTATTTTGTGGGGTGAGATTCTATGACTAGGACAATCCTAAGGTGGAGAGCATCACATCAATCTAGGTAATGTGAGTCCTTCCAAGTAGAAGGAATTCGGCCAAGAAGGACCATTTGGAAACGAAAAGTTTTGTCTTTGAATTCCCATGGGACTGGTGAGTTTCAAGTCATTTTAGTGATTGTGAGGAAACATGAAAATGAATAGTTGGATGTGTTTACAACCTTTTAAGACATCATTTGTCAAGGATGGACTTCAGTGGTTGTTCTTGCGTGATCACAAGATTCCATGCATGGTAGGGCCATGTGACTGGTTAATGATGATGTGTTGGGAGGTGTAACCAATATATTTTAAAAGAGGTCAACCGGTAGTCGTTCGACTCCTCTTCCTTCCAGTAGTTGGTTATGAAAGGTTGGGAACAATATAGAGCACCTCATCATTGGTGTAATGGAGTTTTTTGAGTTAGATTTGGAAATAATTTGAATCCTATTAGTGAACTCTTGGCTAAGGGAAGATCATGTCACCTATCTTGAAATCGTTCGAGTACACTGAGAGAGCATCAGTTATATGCCAAATTTAATTTTAAAATCCACTATGATTTATAAATATAACCTTTAAAGTTTCACACTAGAAGGGTGGTTGTTTTCAAGGCATGATTAGTCATGAGTAATACTTGGGTTTCCAAGTAGGAACTCCTTGGATGGACTCAAAAACACCACCTATTTCTTTTGGATTGATCACCAAGTGGATTCCACTTTGGGACTAGGAAGTGTCCTTGATGAGTGGACATTCATACTTATATCAACATCTCACTTGAGAACTTCAATGTATAGAATACATTGGATGTGCTCCTTGGTTATCGGTGCATGTTTCTGAGTTTACTTTGGGATTCTATTAGGATAAGATAGTTTTTTAAGGGTCTTGATCCAAATATGTTAGATCATGTTTATAGACATGTTCATACTTAGGCAAGAGAGATTAAAGGGAGAGTTTTTTCTAGAGATGTAATCGGAAGTTGGTTACGAAATTCAGTGAGCATGATTGGATAAAATCTTAAGATTCACTTATCTAAAGGCACCATTTATTGTTTTTTAATGTGCCAAACACCTAAGCTGAGGGTTTTTGAGAATAGTCAGCCAAAGGTAGCCTGAAATAATTCCTCTTGAGGGATGGAAGTGGGTAGTGGGGAACCATTTCTGGAATTCCTTCAAGGTAATACAGGTCTGAAGTAAAGGTCAAACATATCTTATAAAGAAAACATGCATGAACAATTTCAGCTTGGTCGATCAGAGCTCTATTGTTTCAATAAAATAAGGACTATATTACATCTTCATATGTGCTTGGGCTTTTATGTTGATAAAACCATTCTAGTAGTGTCATTAGAATGCTTAGGTCATGCTTGATAGAAAATTTTTACAGTTTAGATACTGTGACTTGGAAAGAGTCTTTCAAATGTTAGATCCATCAGTGCAGAGCGACATAGGTTGGATGTTTAAAGAGATGAAAACATGATCATTTCCTAGGTTAGATGGGATTAGGTAAGCTTCTCCTCAATGCTTCATTTGAGAGTATGATAATTGGATCGGGTTTTTATGGATCATATATCGTATTATTAAGTGGTGCTCAGAGGTGAATTTGGCATTTGGAAACGCAATGTGCTAATTTAAAAAACAAATCACAAATTGAGTAGGTTGGGTTATGTTTTCATTTTTCACAAAGTCTTATTATAGATAATAAGTTCTAAGGTGTGGATTTTTTAGCGTTCTGTGTTTTTGGACTGGATGAAATTTCAAAAGAATTTGAATTTTATTGTTTGGTGGACAGGCCAGTTTACAAACCAAGCTTTGAAATGGAATTTTGTGAGTTAGAACACTTCAATGTGTTTTTTATAGACTTAGTTTAAGTCCTGATGGGTCCCTTAGGTTTCCTATAATGTTTTTAGGGTTTTGGGGATTGAAATCCTTCTTAATGAAAGAAGAAGTCAGGGTGCACATTTTTTATGAATCTGTGCAACCCTTAGAGGAAATTGTGGAGCATTGTCTAGTGGAGTAAGATATAACACATAGTTTGTTCTAACCATGTGGGAGGAGCTACATGGTCATGCGACTTGATTTAGGTTTTGTATATAGGGGAAACAAATGATTTTCACATAGTTTTTCAAACAATGTGCATGAACCGCATGACTTCCCTCCTAAGGCAGCAACACGAGCATAGTTGCTACACGTTTTGGACAACCGTATGGGCAAACTGTGAACCTCATTAAATGGTGTGAAATTACCCTTTTCTCCCTCCTTTATTATTTCTTTTAACTCCTCCTTTCTTTTTCTTCCTCCACATGAAACAACCTCCTCCATGTGTTCTTCTTCTCCTTCTATGAGTATGAGGAGATATCCATCATATAGACTCAGATTCAAGATTTTTCAAGTGATATGGAGAGCCCTAAATATGTCTATAACTCTTTTTTCTTCCATTATTCATTTATCTTTTCTCTCTCCATACTATTTAAGTGTGACCTAATTTTCCCTATTTTTAGGGTGTTTATCCATTTCTTCGATTTCTCTTGAATCAGAATGAACCAAGAATCGATATTTTAAGTGTGGGTCTTCCATGTTATAAGGTAAATGGTATATAGATTCTACATTAATTTCATAGTGTTTTATAAATTGTTCCATTGTGTCATGCACCAGTATTCCTATGCGATACCCCTAAAATACGATGTTTAAATTATAGAACCTAATGCCCTAGATAAAGAATCCTTGTATATTGAATTTCCACCATTTAATATCATAGACCCTGACGTGTATCCACCCACCATGGGTACATACCATGAATTCAATTTAATTATTTAAATTATTTCTAATAAAACCCATCGATGAGGTGCATCATCTTAAAAAATGAAACGAGTGAATTAATTAGAATGTGGGTGGATGTGAGGACCCTCTACGTTATCCCTTGATGACTGAAACTTTTTATAAGTGGTTATGGAAACATTAATATGTAACTTTTTAAATGAATTTTTATGGTATTCTTGTTATCTTGGCTTTTTTAATTCCTTTTTTATGTATGGTATTATCTTCCTTGGGTATTTCACTTGGCCCCATTTTCTTTTTTTTTGATGCTCAAAATTCCTTGGTATGAAAGGACCTTCTAATAAATTAAAGTATTTTTTCTGGGAAAGGTCCTCTTTTAGTGAATTTATTTTATTTTATGGTCTGTTTATGAGAGTGGCCTACCTTTACTATTATAAATGGATGTGTCCATGTGGAATGCATAAGAACGTATCCTCTTATATTTTTAATTGAAATGATTAATGGTTTCCCCCTTTCTTGATAGAATTAAAATGTCTAACTGATTAAATAAATTTCATTCGCCTTGAGAGATACTCAATTCCCTTTTTATGAAATTCTAAGAAAGGGATCATGTGTTGTTAAGAATTCATGTAGAGAGCGATAATTTCTATACCTTCGATGGGTTCTTCGCGACCCTTACATACCACCATGTGTCCAATAATAGTTCCCATGGGTGAACCCATATAAATATGGTTACACCATGCCACGAGTGATACTCAGACCCCTTTGTGAGATACCAAGGGCATGCTTGGAGGGGACATGTTTTCTTTATGCCGAGAGTGATACTTGGGATTCCACTTATGGATTACAATGGACAGACTCCTTCAGATTCAGATGATTGAAAAAATCCTATTGTGATACTTAGGATCCTTCATAAGTTTTTTCTTAAAGGGGCCCAAGATTTTATTTAATTAAATGAAAAACACGACCTTTTATATTAAATGTAAAATGGTAATTAATTAAATTTTAGGATTCATCTACCAGGAAAAATCACATACCTAGGTTTGGTCCTCCCTCGCTTCTTAGTTATGATGACCATTATCACCTTATATCCTATTTGTGCAGGTTTACCCTAGTTCAGAGACATTCCAACTTATGCCAAAGCGGGTATGGTCAGCAAGCTGTCCCTGGGGAACCTGAGCTGACATGTTATTTTTGTTTATGTATTGATGCCTATATTTCCATTATAACTTCACACTATCATAATTTCTATACAAATACTAGATTATTCTTTATAAACCATTTGTGGTGGCCTATTGAGTATATCTCAAACCTTTATCGAGCCGCTATTTCATTGGGGTACCTGAGCTAATCTTCATGTTCATAGGTCAGGCACCCCAATGCAATGACGACATGATAAAGGTGTGAGATATACTCAATAGGCCACTAATAATGGTATCTAAAGTATAATCAAGTATGCGTATAGAAATTATGATAGTGTGAAGGTATAATGGAAATACATGAGTCAATACATAAATAAAAATAACATGTCGGCTCAGATTCCTCAGAGAAAACTTGCTGACCATACCCAGTTTGGGGCACTCGAGGGTTTTTACTCTCTTCTTATTCCATGATTTTCATTCTATTGTATTTTCTACTCTACTACTGATTGTACCAATATCATAATCTATACATGAATTCATGATTGTACCCTATTGGTTGAGGCCATGTTTATTCATTTTTTATATTTATCTTCTGCTGCATTTTCATTTATCAATACTGATTATTCAATTTTTTGTCATTATTTATACCTGATATACCATTGTGATACTCTAGTAAATTGAGTATAGTCTCCCCACTGTACCACCACCAGACCCTCACTTCTAGTTAGCAGCCTTTGGTTCATGAGAAGGTTCACTTACGGCCTTATGGGAACCAGTCTGACTACTGGTTCTATAGTTAGTCAGGCCAAGACCTTACACCTTTTTAGGTTGTAAATTAAAAATTCTTAATTATTTTTTACAAAAAAGTTTCAATGTGTGGAATTTTATTGAATTAAAAAAAATTAAGATTAATTAATCACAAAAAAATCCAATAAATAATATTATTTCCATAATCAAACAATTTAAAAAATATAATTTTAATTTAAAATGAAATTTGTGGAATCCATTTAATTCAAATATGAATAATCAATTGAAACTCAAAAATAATAAATCCATTTAAGAATTTTGTTCCAAATTTAATCAACTATGTTTAAATTCATAGTTTCAAATTGAAATAAAAAATCAATACTAATCAATGTATGACTTCTCAAATACTTCAAAAAATAATTAAACATGTAAAATCCTCATTTTAATCCATTTATGTATTAAATTCCAAATTCTCAACATCAACAAAATAATAGATTTACCTGAGAATTAGATAAAACTATGGGGTATTTTCAATGAATAAAAAACAATTTTTTTTTGAAAATTCGGCTTCACATCAACTAACTACAGAGTTTTAGATACAACACCCATCATTTTTTTCTAGGGTGGGTGGTGCTCAGGAAATTTAGTTTTGGATTTAGTCCATCAGGTGTATTTTTGATTACTTAGAGATGCCTTAAGATAGGATAGTGAAATTTGATGCTTATATGCTTCGAGGATTAGCAAAGAGATGGGGGGACATTATTTTACAAGTAGAAAAAACACACAAGACTGACATGGAAGGATTTGAAGACTAATTTTTTTGAACAATGTTTTTGCTGATACCACCAACGTAGTTTCAGATTTAGCCAGTTCCATCCTTTAACAGTGCTAAAAGATGTTCTGATAAAGGAGTTACTTTTATCAGTGTGAAAAAAGCACTAATAAAAGTACCTTTAAGAAGTATGAAAAAGAACTAATAAAATCACCTTTTATCAGGGATAAAAAAGAACTGATATAAGTACCCATTTATAAGCGCTTTTTTAGCACTCATAAAGGGTACCCTTTATCAGTGCTTTTGTTAGCACTGATAAAAGTAATCCTTTTATCTGTGCTAAAACAACAGTTTTTAGCGTTGATAAAAGGTATATTTCATACAAAAGGTTATATATCGTTAAAAATAACATATTAATATATAAATATAATATAATTTCTAAAATATGATTTAGATAAGGATAACTACAAATTTACACTTAATATATAATATATTTAGTGAAAATGGATTTTAAAATAATAAAAAAATATTATTAATTAATAATTTTATAATTATTAACAAGTAATAGTCATTTAATAACAATTGGTTGGCAAAAAAATTAAAAGAATTAATGAACGATCAAGGATAAGATGAAAACATGACTTGAACTACAAATGGCCATAAATTTTGACCTGAGAGTCCGTTTGGGCTCTACCACATATCAAATCTAAGCCTACGAAGAGATATACACCCTAAAATCTTGGGAAAACCCCTAATCACGTTTTTAGATGCTTATAAAGGTTCAAAATTCTAGAAAAAACAATGATTTTATTTTGGGTATCCTATTTTTTTTATTTGACAATCTTTAAACTTAATTTAAGATAATATTTTTTCCCATTTTTATAGAGATTTAATTTATTCCAAATTCAGACATTCATATATATATTATGGTCTAGAAATTTTATGATTTTTTACAATGCATTTTTATTTATAATTAAATATATACACATGTATACATATTTGTATATATTCACAAATAAAATTTTAATTTTATAAATAAATATGTAAACTAATTTACATATAAAATATAATTCTATATATAAAAACCATTTATAAATAATAATAATATACATTTAATTTAAAATAAAAACGCATGATTATTTGTATACCTATACAATGTATATATAATGTATATATAATTTTTTTTGTGTATTATGAAATTGATAGATATTATCTATATATTCCAATATATATATATATATATTAATATATAATATATATAAATAAATATAAACACATTTAATTATATTTATAGATAAAAATACAAACCAATATGAAAAAATATTTTATATATGTATTTATATATATATATATACATATATGTATAAAAAAATATAACAAAATACATATAAATATATAGATATATAAAAAAATATAGAGAAAAACAATATAGGGGAGTGGAAAAGATGAAAATTTGTGAGGGGAGGTCTTAGGTTCGAAACTCCCTTGAGGTAGGGGCGCACACAAGAGGGATTAACTCTATTAAATGGGGTAGGGGATTTGAGAACTATTAAAGGGGTGGGGGGGATCCAAGTGCTATTAAAATGGGTTCATAGCACTGTTAAAGTGCTCAAACAAAAAAAAATTAATTTTTTTACTTTAATCAGTGCTTTTTTTAGCACCGATAAAAGGTATTCTCTTTTAAGGACACTTAGATTTACAACACATTTTTAGCATTGATAAAAGAAATTTTTAGTTCTTTTAAAAGTGATTTATGTAGTAGTGTACCATATGAGATGATGCAGCCTATGAATTCTTGTATCTTATGCAACGAAATATATCAGTTGTGGACTACGCATATTGTTTTACAATGCTTCAATTATTTTCACCTATATTGGTTAGTGATGAGTTGGTCAGGGTGATATGTTTTAAGGATGTAATGTGTTATGGGATTCAAGTTTTAGTGAATATATTTTACCTTATCTCTTTTCCTGATGTGGTGAATTAGTTTCTTATATTATAAAGAAACCTGAAAAAGGAAAAATTATTTGGGTAGTTAGTTTTTACTGGGAGATTAAGTGATGGATATTCAAGATGTAGGAAGTTTCATTATAAATAATCACAACAAGGTGATGGTTTGAATATCAAGAGCAGAAGGTTACCTCATTTTTATAGGGAAATGACTTATCGAGTTCCATAAGTATAGTAAACAAGGTCATACCTGACCCTAATACCCTCAACTACTGACTGAGTTTTGGTATTGGTATAGAATGGAAAACATAAATAGATTTTACAAGGAGTATCTATGGAATGTAAGTGGGGGAGAATTGAGGAAGGTACAAGGATCAAGGAAAGAATCATCTATTCCTCAACAAGAAGGTAGTTAGATCTTAATCATCCGTTCAATCTGTGGTGGAGTATGTGGCACTCAGACATAGGGACAACCACAATAGTAAGGGAATAACACACAAGGGATTCATATTGGATCTTAGGGCTGTATTTTAGGCCAGTTTTATGTTAAATAACTAGATACTATAGAAAATTATGTGGATACCTATATGGTTCAAGGTACTATCTTGGTAGATTCTAACTTAGCATGCACTTTATTTGATATTGGGACTTTACATTCCTTCTTATATGCTTAGTTTGTGGATAAAATAAGGTTCTCTATAGAACATACTTACAGTGTGTTTTTTATTGACACATTTTTGGGGGTGAAATCAGAGGGAATTACCTAATATAGAGAACGTGAGTTGAATCTTGGAGGTTACTGATTTTTATGGGACTTCTTTATGTTAAAAATGACTATTTATGACCTGATACTTGTGATGGAATGGCTAGTGCCACACCATGCTCATGTAAACTGTTAACATCAATGAGTGTATTTCACATATTTTGTAGGTGGTGAGTATGTTCATGTTGGATAATGGATATTAAAGGCTGGTCACATAGGACCTGACCATAAGCAATTGGGAAATATTATAGCCCAGGTTTCCAGTTTGCAGATGGATGAAGAGGATGTATCATGGGATGTTTCTTATCATATGGTGTATCAATTTCAAGATGTTTTCCTTGATAAATTATTAGGATTATATCATGATAGAGATGTTTTGTTCGCTATTAAACTCTTATGAGGTGCTCAAACCATTTTATATTCTTCCTTATCGAATGGATTTATAGAAACTTCATGAGCTTAAATATTTGATAGATGACTTATAGGACATGAGGTTTATCTATTCAAGAATGTATCCTTGGGGTGATATTGTTCACCAATAAGGCAAACGAATCTTTTTGGTTATTTGTTGACTATAGGAATTTGAACCAGATGATGGTTACAAACTGGTATCCTCTTCCATATATAGATGAATTATTTAATAATCAATGAGAAGGCCCAATTTTTTTGAAGATTGATCTAATATAAGGATAACACCAGCTAAAAGTGAGGCCTTAGGACATTTCACATACTAATTTTAAGTGAATATATAGTCTATACGAGTATCTAGTGATGTTGTTCAGATTAAAGATTGCACCAATAATATTTATGAACAATTTTCTTGCTATCTTCATAGATGATATTCTAGTGTAGTCTAAGATGAATGAGGATTAAAAAAACACCTAGATATGGCATTGAGTTCACATTAGGAACATTCTCTCTACACCAAGATCTCCAAGTGAAGATTTTGGATTGATGAGGTACACTTTTTGGGTTGTGTTATTTTTGAGGTTAGGATATCCATGGAAACCGAGAAGGTGAAGGCTATTGTTTCTTGGGAGAATACCAAGAATGTCTTTGACATACTATATTTTTATGTTTAGTTCAGTATTAATGATGGTTTATCCAAAAATTTTCCTAATTAGAAGTACCAATGTATATTTTGACCAAAAAATGAGTGAAGTTCAAATGGTGTGATTCTTATGAGGATGATTTTCAGAATATGAAGGAAAGAAAATTTATAACACCAATCCCGACTCTACTCGAATCAGTTATGGAGGACATTGTGTATTGTGATGCATCAAGAATTGAGTTGGGGCCAGTTCTGATTCAAGTAGATCATGGGATATCCTACAGTTATAAGAAGTTGAGACCACACAAGATAAACTACCTTGACCCATGACTTAGAGGTGTCCACGTTAGTGCATGCCCTAGGGTACTGTAGGAACCTCTTATCATGGGAGAAGTTTCTGGTGTATAAATATCTCTAAATCCTAAAATAAATATCCTCCTAATAGGACCATAACCTTCCATAGTAAAAATTGGTTGATTATCTACAATTTTTTTTTACTTTGAGATGACCTATACCCATATAAGGGGAATATTGTTGTAGATACTTTGATCCAGAAGATGCAGGATTAGTTAGTTTTTATTTTTAGTAGTGAATAACAATCGTTGTCTCTTTTAACTAAGAAACATTTGTATATTTGGGAGCACCAAGGCCAAAATACCCTTATGTATTTATCTATTTCTCTTTAATTACTCTACAAGATAAAAAAGAGACAACTATCTATCCTAGAATGATTATCCTTAAGGGATACCAAATATAGTGGGTAGATACCACTAGACTGGACCTTGTATGAGGATGATATTCTATATATTCATGGTTATATTTTGGTTCCCATGGACACTCATAGATAGATTATGTTTGAGTTGCATAACTTGAAAGGGACAATTCTCCCTAGTTTAATGATGATATTCCAAGACATGAACTGACAATATTTGTGGTTGGGAATAAAGAAGGATGTTGTAGGTTTTTTACATGGTGATCCACCTATCACTGGGTGAAAGTAAAGCACAAGTGGACCATTAGAATTTTGCATCCATTTCACATTACTGGGTGGAAATGGGGTGATTCCACTATGGATTCTATAATGGTGTTATTGAGGAAAACATATTTTTTCAAATTAAAATACATTTTTAGTAAACGATATGGATATTATCTATATCTAAGA
The DNA here is from genome assembly GCA_963277665.1 of Viscum album. Classification (NCBI taxonomy): domain Eukaryota; kingdom Viridiplantae; phylum Streptophyta; class Magnoliopsida; order Santalales; family Viscaceae; genus Viscum; species Viscum album. The sequence goes on from OY728148.1 coordinate 50,738,844, forward strand.
TATAATGTGCTTTAATAGGGTTAATTATACAATTACTTCATATTAATAAACTCATTTTAGATCTCATTTATGGAAAGGATTGTAGAAATCATTAGATATATTGGTGAATTTGAGCATAACCTACCATCCAAAAATCAACAGATAGTATGAGTGGACTATAAAAATTCAGAAGGACATGTTGAGAGTGTGTGTCATAGATTTTGAGTCTTCCTGATAGAACCGCCTATAATTGGAATATTTTTCATATAATAATAGTTTTCATGCTTCTATAGAGATGGAACCTTATGAGGCATTGTCTGGTATATTCTGCTTCTCACCTCTATGTTGGTTAGAGGCTGGTGAGTTATCATTATTTAGGATAAGTATTGTATATGAGACATCATAGAATGTGTAGTTAATATGAAATTGGTTGGATACCAATTAAGTAAGACATAGATCTTTTACAGATCATTGATGTTGACCTCTTAAGTTCGAGGTCTGTGACTGGGTATTCTTGTGAGTGTCATTGAGGTTGTGGAATCACCAAGTTCGGAGGCAAGGAAAGTCAAAAATATGGTTTGTGGGTCCATTCAATATAGTAGAGGGGATTAGTTTAGTGGTTTACTAATTTGTTATTCTATAGTTATTCAGTTCTATTCATGATATTTTATATGTGTTTCAGTTGAGGCGATACCATCTAAATCCATATCATGTGATCAAGATCGATGATATTGAGATTGAGATGATGTATCCTTCAAAGAGAATCTTATATGTATATGGATTATAGTGAGAAGATCCTTCATGGATAGAATGTTCCACTGGTTTGAGTGTGGTGGAAGCACAACCATAAACAAGAGAAAACTTGTGTATTAGAATCAAACATAAAAACTCAGTGGTAAGAGTTATTCATCGACGAGTCTTAGTGGAGTTCCAGAGTGTAGCTCATGGATGAATTACTCTAAGGTGGGGAGTTAATAAAACTAAAGTTACTATCCTAGAGTGAATATGAAGAATGATATTCTCTAAGGCGTGGATGTTGTAAAACCCTTAGATTTTATTGAGGTATGTATTTATTTTAATTTTCCCATAAGCTTTTTATTCTTTTTTTTAAATGAGATGGATGTGGTTATGGATGTTTGGAAGGCTCTAAGGTCATTTTGAGAGTTGGAGGATCAGAAATATATTTTTCATGGAGTTATAGTAGGGGATACATTGTTAGTGCATGATTACTTCTAACCATGTTTAGGGGTAAATGAAATCACATAGTTTTCCAAACCATGTAGGTTTCTCCATCTAACCATGAAAAACTTAGAAAATCTTTATAGATACATTTCACATAGTTGGATCATGATTTTTTAAATGGTGTGTCCTAACTATGTGAAATTGTGTGTTTCAAATAGCAGGGTTCAAATGGTTAGTCAATGGTTTTCCAAACCATGTGTCCAAACTATGTGTTAATATTAATGAAATCCAAAAAATTATATTTATATGTAAAATCACCCAAAAAACTTGATTATTCTCCCCTTACCTTAGGATATCAAACCCTACCCCTAATCTAGATGATTTTTTCAATTACTCACATTCTAGAGGCCAATCTTCTTAAATAAGAGTGCATTGAACCATAGGGATCAAAAGTGAGAATAATGTTTCTCCTATACTCACTTGATCTTATAATTTTATCTTAAGAGGATCCCTAGACTAGGGAAGTCCTACCCAATCGATGGTTTAAGCCATATTTGATAAGTTTTCTCTAGGATTTGTCCTAAAAATGGAAAGGTAATCTTGGATATGTAATATTGTGGTGTTATTCTATCTTTTCATTTGAAATCTATTAAATTCAAGGTTTTTGGTCTATAGTTTTCCCCAAAGTCTAAACTTTTTTATTAGTGCATGCATTGTATGGTCATGCTGGATTGTCTAGAATTCAACCTAAGAATAAATTAAACATATTAATACATGGAATTTAATTTAAAAATGATACCTTGAGATATTAAAATAGAATTGGTTGTCTCAAATTTATGATCTAATATTTTGAATGGTTAATGATGCCCAATTTAAATAGTGATTATTATTTATTAAATAGGTTGTGAATGATATTTTGAGAGGGGAAATCATGAATGGTTTATCTTGAAATTAAAATATAATTAAGAAATGATAAATAATGTCTTATAAAATGTTGTTGTCCAATTGCGATAAGTTTGTTTTCATGATTTACAAGATGGTGTATTCAGGGTGGTACTACTATTATTCTGGGGTGGGTATATTTCCTCAGGTGCGACTATTGTTTGGGATGGGTATATTTCATTTGGTATGAATATGGTTCTGGGATGAGTATATTCCTCTGGTGTGAGTATTGTTCCAAGATGGGTATATTTATTTGGGTGAAAATATTGTTATTGGATGGGTATATTTCACTGGGTGTGACAATTGTTCTAGGATTAGTATATTTCGTTGGGTGCGAATATTATTTTTGGATGGGTATATTTTCTAGGTGTGACTATTGTTTTGAGATAGGTATATTTTAATGTCTTTGACTTATAATTTGAGACCAATATGATTACATGATGCTTATTAATCAAAGGCATTAGACATTGGCTGACAGATGTATAGTTGGTATCAGGTGTCATCATTGAACCTAAGGATCAATAGTGTTATTTATTTACATTCTTATCTAGTTATACTTGTATGTATATTTTATTACTTGTAGATGCAATTAATCAAAATGTATATATTTATAAACACCATTGGTGGTGGCTTAATTAGCTATACTCACACTCTACTCGGGCCACTGTTGGGACCCGGGAAGATTTCATTACCGAAGGAATTGACAATTGAATGTTCCCTAGGTTGATGCATGATTTAGGATTCTAGGATGGATCATGGGAGTTTGGGACCTTTTACTTGGAGTCTCCTGGTTTGCCTAATTTTCTCTTTGGAATATTTTTGGGTTTTGAACATTCTTATTATTATTTTTACATAGATACATCATTTTATATTAATGATCTATACTTATTCATTAACACTTATACAAATTTCCTTTTACTTATCATTATGGATGTTTACTTGATTAACTTCATTACTGTTGTTTTCTTACTCTAATATGTGGGTATATTCTCCCCATTATATCATCATATACCCACACTTCTATTCATATTACTTTTTCATATGGGGAGGCATGCTTGAGGTCATGTATAAATATATAACCAGACATCGATTATTGGTCATGGAATAGGGTATGATTCATATTCCAATTTTCCTAAATTTATCATTTTATTCAAATAATTTTTTAACATCATAATTCATAAAATTAGATTTATAACTAAAATCAGAACCAAATTACTTTTCTTATTCAATAAAAGAATCATAATTAACATCAACAAGTGTTTTTAATTGAGTAAAGAATGAATCAAGCACCTCATAGTGTGTAACCATTAAAGAAATGTTCTCTATCCCCCATTCACATCCCAAATCACTACTTTAGTCTAAATCATATTTATAGTCATAACCTTAAAAAAATGATTGACTATCCTTTATCCATTTTTTGTTGTCTTTATTTGAATTCTTGATATTAGGAAAATCAGACATGATATGTCACTTATTTCTGCACTCATAATGCATTAGGCCTGAAACATTATTATTTTAAAAGACTTAAGATTCCATCTTTCCTTTTTATTCCTCTTTCAGAATGTCTTTTTGATAATATGTTTTTCAAATTTGATCAAAACTTTTTTCCAATTGAGATAACCCCTTTTATATTTCCAAGGAGTTACATTTGAATTTTTATAGGATTTATTAATATTAGACTTAAAATAAATACCTTTTCTCTTTGTACTCCTCATCCCTAATGTTTTTCAATTCATGTTCATAATACAAAAAAGAAAGAATTAACTCATTTAAAGTGTATTCATTAAAATTATTACTTTCATTGATTGGCACTTTCTTTTCATTCCACTTATTAGGTAGTGACTACAACATCCTTTCAACTAGATATGTATTATCTAACACATCACCAAGTTCAATTATCCAATTTTTAATGTTTTTAAATTGGTGGATCATATTGTCCAATGATAAAAATTCTCCCATTTATAAATCCCGGAATTTTGGACAAAGCATTCCCATTTGGTTCATTTATGTTTTTTTATCCCATAATGAGTAGATTTTCATTACAAAAAAGGTTATTAGTTGTGGGTTTTCAGGGACTAGAGGCGGTTTAAATTTCCACCTAATCATACAACGACAATTATTAAAGCCTTCACGTATTTCACGATTAACAGTCATTTAGCTATAGTTTCTTTAATTTCATTGTGGTTTTTTAGGTGTTGTGTTTGAAGAATTTAACAGTGGTTACTTGTTTATTTAAGAGTGGTCATTTTATAAAAAAATATCTAAGGAAAATATAAATAAAATGACACTAACTGCTGCTAAATATATTTTTTAATTTGTTTAAAGGAGGTTACTAAAAACCACCGCTAAATTAGTGTTTTGAAATTTTTAATAAAAAACTATAAATATAAAAAAACTGGCATGAAATAAACTAAAATATAAATATATGACAAACCCATCATACATAAGCCATACATCTATATTCATTATAACCTTAATCTCAGTCAACCCATACATCTATCAAATAATACCTCAATCATTAATATATACATATAAAATATGTCCAACAACAACAAATTCCCAATATATATCCATATCATGACCCACACTACATCTGTCTGCCTCCACATCATCTCATAAACTAAAACCGACCATGTTATCTCAAAAACTGTAAGAAAAAAGAAAACAAAAATTAAAACTAAACATAATAAATCACAATTACAGTATAATAACTGATAAAATTTTAGTATACCATAGAAACTAGGAACCATCATGACTACCTTATGAAGAATTTCATGGATTGGAATGATCATCCTCTTACCTACTTCCAAGATCTTCCACCTATAATAAAAATGAGAATATTTAAGAAAAGAAATGTGAAAGAGAAAAACACTGAATATATTTAGAATGGTGCACAAAAAAATTGGTACTTTTTAATCAAATAGAAGAAATTTTAAGATAAAACAAATAATATATAATGAAAAATACTTTGAAAACATAAATTTACCTATTTAAGATAAGATTCAACACTTGAAACTGAAAAGGGATAAGTAAATATTCTAATTTAATTTTAGATCGACGTGCGGTGTGCTTGAAATTTACTTAATATTTTTTTTTAAATAATTTGATATCACATCATGTCCTATATTTCAAAAATAACTTAGGGGTTGTTGTACCATGATTTCACATAAATATGAGGTCTTTTTCTTTGTGGTTTTGACCATTCCATGCACGTTTTATTGTTTCAAAACACTAAAAATTCGTTTCCAACCGTAACATGAGATCTCTAATTCAAAATGACATTTCATTAGTTCCTACATTTCAAAATTCAATCTATGGTCAATTTACCCTAATTATAGGGCATCCCAATTTTGTTTTCTTTGTTTTGACCCCCCTGGAACTTGTTTTTAAGGGCTTTTGTACCTTTAAGAAGTGTTTACTGACTAATTCAGACCACACGTCACATCAAATTGATGTATTGCCTATATATACACATAAAAAATAAATCAGAAGTGTTTTACCCATGATTATACATCAATCTAAGGTTTTTTTATATGATTTGGACCATTCCACACACATTTTTGTGTTTTTAAACACTAAAAACCATTTACAGCCATCCCAAGAAAATTGTAATTCATAATGAGATGTCATCTGTTCCTATATTTCACAAATCAATATACAATAGTTTTTACCTGATTTCAAGGAAATATGATAATGTTTTCCTGGGTTTTAACCCTCCGACACTTGTTTTTAAAGGTTTTTGTACCTTTAATAAGTTCTTACCAAGTAATTATGACCACACTGCACATCAGATTGACATGTTGCCTATTCGTACACATAAAAAATAACTTATTGAATTTTTTTCACATGTTTTCACATCAATATAAGGTGGTTTTCTATGGTTTTTACTATTCCACACTTGTTTTAGTGTTTTAAAATAATAAAAATGCGTTTACGACCATAATAAGAAAACCGTAATTCAGAATGATGTGTCGTCAATTCCCACATTTAAAAATTCAATCTATGGTCTTTGTCCCCTGAATTTAGGGAAATATGACATCTTTCTCCTATTTTTGACCCCCAACACTTGTTTTTAAAGGCTTGTAAACCTTTAAGAAGTTTTTACTGAGTAATTCTGACCACACCGCATGTCAGATTGACATGTTGTCTTTGTTTACATGTCAAAAACAACTCAATGGTGGTTTTAACATGATTACGCATCAATTCATGGTTTTTTAAATGCTTTTTACCATTCCATGAAATTTTTAGAGTTTTAAAATACTGAAAACACGTTTACAACCACCCAGGAAAACCATAATTTGGAATTAAATGCCATCAGTTCCTATATTTCACAATTAGAACTATGGTTGTTTCACCTATATTTAAGGGAAATTAGATGTTTTTCCTAGTTTTGACCCCTATAAAATTGTTTTTTTAAAGGATTTTATACCTTTAATAAGTGTTTTCCAATTAATTTTGACTACACTGCATGTCAAATTGACGTGTTGACATTTTTTTATACATAAAAAATAACTCATAGGTGGTTGTCCCATTATTTCACATCAATATGAGGTATTTTTCTATGATTTTGACCATTCCACACACGTTTTAGTGTTTTAAAACACTAAAACCACATTTATGACCATAACGGGAAAACCGTAATTCAGAATGACATGATATTGGTTCCAACATTTCATAATTAAATATATGGTAATTTTTACATGATTTCAAAGAAATCCAACATCATTTTCTTGGTTTTTACCCCTTAAAACTTGTTTTAAAGGCTTTTGTACCTTTAAGAAGTTTTTATTGTCTTATTTCGACCACACCACATGTCAGATTGATATTTTTCTATGCGTACAAGTGAAAAACAACTCATCGGTGGCTGTCCCATGATTTCACATCAATATGAGGTTATTTTCGTTGCTTTTGAGAGTTTCATGATTGTTTTAGTGTTTTAAAACACTAAAAATTCATTTATATCCATAAATATCATGGGAAAACTGTCATTTAGAATGACATTCCATCAGTTCCTATATTTTAAAATTCAATTTTTAGTCATTTTCCCATGATTTTAGGGCAATACAACACCATTTTCCTCATTTTAACCCCTATAGAATTGTTTTTAATGGATTCTGTACCTTTAAGAAGTGTTTATAGAGTAATTCTAACCTCACCACACATAAAATTGATGTTTTGTCTAAGATTCTAAATAAAAAATAACTCATCAGTGGTTATAACATGATTTCACATTTTTCTATGGTCATTTTCTATAGTTTTGACCGTTTCACGCACGTTTTATTATTTTAAAACACTAATTAAGAACTTACAACCATAACTGGAAATCCATAATTTGGAATGGCGTTTAGTCGGTTTCAGCATTTTAAAATCCAATCTATGGTCATTGTACCTTGATTTTAGAGCAATCTAATATTATGTTCCATGTTTTGACCCCGACACTTATTTTTAAAGGGTTTTGTACCATTAAGAAGTGTTTACCTACTTATTTCGACCACACCGCACATCAGATTGTCGTGTTTTCTACACGTACAAGTCAAAAATAAATCATATGTGGTTTTACCATGATTGCAAATCAACCTGACATCATTTTCTATGCTTTTGACCATTCCACACATGTGTTAGTGTTTTAAAACACTAAAAATGAATTCATGGCCATTCTAGGAAAACTATAATTCAGAATGGCATACCATTAGTTACTACATTTCAAAATTAAATCTATAGTCATTTACCTTGATTTTGAGGCAATCCTATGTCTTTTTCCAAGTTTTAACCCCCAGGCACTTGTTTTTAAAGGCTTTTGTACCTCTCAGAAGTATTTAATGAGTAATTCTGACCTCACTGCACATCGTATTGACAATTGGTCTATTCATACACATACAAAACTCAATAGTGGGTTTCCCATGATTTCACATCAATAAAATGTTGTTTTCTTTGATTTTTACTGCTCCATACAAGTTTTAGTGTTTTAAAACACTAAAAACTTATTTATCACCATAATGGGAAAACCGTAATTACGAATGATGTCCTGTTAGTTCCTATATTTCAAAATTTAATACACAGTCCATGTCCCTTGATTTTAGGGAAATCCAACATTGTTTACCTAGTTTTGACCCCCTAAAAACTTGTTTTAAAAGGCTTTTGTACCTTTAATAAGTGTTTACCGAGTAATTCAGCCACACAACATGTCAGATTGACGTGTTGTCTATGCACAAATGTCAAAAATAACTCATATGTGGTTTTCCCATGATTTTCCATCAATATGAGATTTTTTTTCAATGGGTTTGACCATACCACACATGTTTTAGTGTTTTTAGACACTAAAAACAAATTTATGACTATAATGGGAAAACCATCATTTGGAATGATGTGTTGAAATTTCCAAAATTTCAATATTAAATCTACAATTGATGTCCCCTGATTTTAGGGAAATCCAAAATCTTTTTCCAAGTTCTGACCCCCAAAACTTGTTTATAAATATTTTTTTACCATTAAGAAGTGTTTACCAAGACAAAATAGATCACACAAGCTCTAATTGTTTTCAAACTTTTAGATAACGATCTATAATTATTTTTTGATGTGTAGAAATCAATCACAAATCAATGCGGCATAATATGTGGTCGGTATAACTCAAAATGTGTGTTTTCTTTATAAAATTTTTATTTTAGTTTTGTTTATAGATGTTTTATGTGTTCTTTGTAAATGTGTGAATGATCTATGGAATTTAAAATTTACCATGGTGGGATGACCTATAAGGCTAGAAAGTTCCACAAGGATCATGCCGATCATCCATTGAAATATAGAAACTAAAACATTTTCCATTTTCTACCACCACTGATCCTGTGTTTTCCGATAAGAGTCTTGTTCTTGCACTTTTTCTATCAATCTTGGATTCTCACTTTTTTATTCTTGGTCGATGACACTACTCAAACCCCTACTCGGTGTAGCTGTAATAGATGATGCCACCCTACCAAAGACAACTGATGGAGTAGGCCTTGAACCCATCCCCTGTACACATTCAGGATGCTCCTTCCCCAAAACTATTCCAATTAAATAGTTCTAGTAAACCAATGATGATTTAAAGGGATCACATTATAGAATTCTTTAATTTTAACAAGTTAATACAAAATATTAATAATGATTTTTTAAAATATTTGAACTTCAAAATATTATCTAATAAATAAAATTTTCAATACTATTTATTTTTATTTCAAAAATATAAAAATATAATAATGAAAATTATATTATAACAACAAAAAATCCTTAAACCCAATTAATTAGGGCCTAATATATGTATCAAATTATTCAAAATTGGCATCATTTGATCCATGAAGATGACCCAATTTAATTGGGTTTAAGGATTGTTAGTTGTTATAATATATTTTTCATTATTATGTTTTTATGGTAATTAAATAATATGAAATGGTAATGAAAAGTAGTTACCTCAATTTCTTTGGTAGGTTCATTTAAAAAATTGTCATCAAGTTTACTATAAACATTAATCCACAACTCTCTTCATCCAATAGAGTGACCAAATTCATTAGAATTTATAAAAAAATATAAATAATTTAGAAAACCTTGAGTAATAATTAAATGATATAAATAATAATGAATAAAATAAAATAAAAAATTGTACTTTTTCCCAAAAAACTCTAAGACCTAGTGATGTAAGGAATGAATTACTTCTTATGATTCATAATATTTTTTTTGATAATTCCTAAAAAAGTAGGAAAATTAACAAAAATTATACTTTTATTGGGTTTATGTTATTAAGATATGGTAAAATATGTAATTACCTCATGAGATGCATCTCTATTGATATCCACAAATAGATTACATTTATCATGATAAATGACTTCAGGAACTTTCTCATACATTTTTCTTGAGCTTAGAGAAGTGTCATTAAACTCATTCTATAATCTCCACTTAAAATATATCCATTTATTTCCAAAAAAGTTTCAAAGTCCATGGGTGTAAAATGGAGTCTCGGACATCAAAATGAAAAAATCTAAAAAAATACATAACACTTTATAAGTATATTATAAATTTTACTCATGTATTTTAAATTAGTTATTAAGGAATATTAAATTAATATTTAACTTTAATTGAGTATTAAAGACCTCATTTTTGTAAGATGTAGAAATATACCTCCAATATTTATAATTAATGGGAAAGATCACCATCTCGCAATCAAACTACCCAAGAATCTTCTAATAGATTCCGTCAGCGTCACCGGTAGAAACCCCAAACTCATCAAATGGAATGATAATCTTGTCTTCCTTCAAGTCTTATACACCTTTAATGTTCAAATTTGTATCCATTTTATGGTTTTCTCTATATATTTGAAAAATGAATTAAACAATTAATAAAATATAATGTTTTATTGAAAAATGACATACAAACTAGTAATAGTAACTCACAAATATCCCTTATATAGAGGGGTGGACAACTGCTCTATCAATGGACGTGAATCAGGTGAAGGGCTACCAATGAATTCTCGAGAAACGACTAGCTCACTAGTATTATCAGGTACAATGGAATAACTAGGATCCACAGAAGATGAAAGTAGGGGTGGCATGCTCGAAGATATTGATTTTCTAAGATCTTTATTTTCTCTTAGCATTACTGCATTTCAAATAGTTAAGGTATATTAAATATGTAAAAAATAAAAATCTAAAATCTTTTTACAAAAAAGAAAAAGAAAAAAAGAACAATGTATATATGTATGAAACACTTATTAATGAGAAATTTTAATATATTTTCATTACTAATTTATACATTCAATTATATTTATCTTCCTTATCTTCATTGTTATCAACCTCCATTGTGAAGATTCCTTCATTTGCATACTCTCTTAGAAGTTCCACTATTTAGATATTGTTAAAAAAACTGTTCAATGTTTTGTGGTTTATTATGTAACAACACAACCCTAGTTTCCTAGAGTTGGTGCCTTATTTTATTATAATATAATATAAACAAGGAATAAACATCCCTAAGTACCAAATAGTTTAGTAGTTTTGGAAGACCATATACATACATAAGTTCAATATTACAACTTGAAATGAAATACAACATATACATTCTATTGGGAACATCCAAAACTCTTAGATTAACCCTGAAAGTCATTCATAACATACTAATTTGCATCCTAGGGAAAAATAAAATATAAGAAAGGGGTGAGCTTAGATTATTAGTAAGGGTAAGTAAAATAGAGGAAGCATATACAATAAGGCATGATGAATAAATAAAAATACACATTCCATTAAAATAATCTTGACACTTCTGGAAATAAGATCTATACCAACGGTTTTGGGAAAACCATTGCTATAGTTCACTTTTATGGACCTATACCAATGGTTTGGCCAAAACCGTTGCTATAGGTCACTAATTTGGACATATACCAATGGTTTTGAAAAAACCATTGGTATAGGGGTGGAAATATACCAATGGTATGAAAAAACCGTTGGTATATGTGACTTATATGGACTTATGCCAATGATTTGGATGCCTATACCAAGGGTTTGGAGACCTATACCAAAAGTTTCAAACCGTTAGTATAGGGTATTTTTCTAGTAGTGTGAGCATAATATGGAAGGAATAAAAACTAATTAAATAATTCCATAAAACATAAACATGAATATTATACTAGTTGAATAATCACATGAAATATCAATCACTAGTTTCATAATGAGGGAATGCATAATGTCAGACATCATAATCATATCGTCAAGGCCTCAGCCAAGACACCGTACATAATGGGTACAAACCCAGGCTAGTTTGTCTCATGATACCTACTGATGCATCGAGAGGATATAGCGCCCCCAATAACATACTAAGTCTAATATATTCCCCATATGAATTATGATAAACATAAAAAACATATAAATTGATATTGAAACTAATATATTAAATGTAAATAACTTTCCCTAAAACACAAACCCAAAACATTTGGAGTAATATGGTGAATGGTATTAATATAGAAAATCCACAGTCAAAATAATCAGAAACAATTAAATAAAAAATGGTAGATGATATTATAAAATATTAATCCTAATAAAACATAATAATCAATAATATTGTTGAAATAGATGAAAATACTCTTATAAAATCATTGATTAATTCTTGAGAGAATACTCTTTTACTTTGAAAAGAAGAGTTCTTTTGGAAAAATCATTGTATAAAACCAAAATTTAACTAAGATATATATTTTTCATAAGAAAATGAGTGATTTTAGAAAAATAATTTTGTCTTAAAACAGATTATATAGTTCACTTAAAAATAGGTAGGAATTCGAGAATTTCCCTTGAATCGAGCTAGTTTATTAGGAAGAATTTGAGAAAAATCCTTATAAAACATGTAACTACCAAGAAAATAAAGAATAATTATGATTGGTATATATATATAGAACAATAAAAAATAATTTAGGGGTAATAAATAACAATAAGTAAGAATTTTATTGGGGTAAAGAGAGAGAAAGAGTAATCTTGAATGAAAAATGGAGGTTCGGGGAGAAAACCCTTACCTTATGTACGAATGTGTTCTGCACTTGACCTTGATGTCCTGGATAATCTAATTAAATAAATTAATTAATTAATAGCCTTATATTTATATATTTGATTATATATAGTTTAATTAAGTTCATTTATGTCCTTATTGATAAGATATAAGATTAAATTCAGTCGTTTTAGAGTTGTCGTTTCCTTGATTTCATGATTGGTTCACTTGATTATAAGTAACTGAGTTCATGTAAAAGGGGTATAATTCTAAATAATTGGAATTTAATTTTATTAATTAACAACCATAAGTGTAATTGGTGTTATGTATTATTTTTTCAATAAATGAGGATGAATCATTAGATAAAATATTAATGATAATCATTTAGCTTAATTTTAGCGTTTTTTCGATCACAATGAACTAGTTTTGTTCTATTATTTAATAAAAAGTATATACAATGGTTACATAAAAATAAATAATATATAAAACATATTTTATAATCTGGTTAAATAATAAAAATGGTATCATGACCAGCCTTGAAGGATAAATTTTAAGAATGAAAGTTCATTGTCTACAGAGGTTGTAAATTGGCACCTCCCGAAGGATGATTTTATTTTTAAAATAAAATAGAGAGAGTAAGGATATTGATGATGGATATTCCATTAGAAAGATATAATTATAGTATATATCTGATACTGGTGTTATCATGATCATTTGAATAGAGTAGGTGAGTGAGAGACTGAGAAAATAAAATAAATTGAAATGAAATTAAATGAAAAAGGAAGAGGATTTACCTCTTGAAATATATTCCTCGAGAACCTCTTTAAGGGAAGAGGATTCGGTCTTCTGGAAAGATAAATAACTCATGGAGGTGAGGATAGACTAAGGAAGTGTATTTGTCCAGAACATTGAGAAGCTTCAAGGCTTATAGGAGTGAGGAGAAGATGGAGTGAGGTGTGGCTTTTATAGTGGAGGAGAGATGTGATTTTTGAATATCTTATTCATTATTTTATTATTTTTATCAAGACAAGAAATAGTGTTTATTATTATGACCAAAAAGAGTAATAATTGCATGTGAGTTTTAACCAAGTGTTCTTAAATCAGACATACATCACTTATAACTTAATAAATCATGTATTTAGCATTTATCATAAATTATTGTATTTTACTATTCTAAAAAATTCAAGTATTTTATAAAAATAAAAAAAATCACCCCAACCATTTTTTTACATGTAGAATTAAAAAATAGAATCCATTTTATTAAAATAATTTTCTAAACTTGTGAAATTTTATTTTTAAATAAAATCATCATTTACTAAAAAAATACAGTTTTTAAAACTAAAATAGATTTTATAACACCCTATAAAATTAAGTAAGGTCTTATTAAATTATCATAAAATAATAAAAAAATTATTTATTTAGTAATACATTTTATGAAAATTAATTTTATTTTAAATTAATTTTTTAATTTAAAATTTTAATTAAATATCTATTACTCACAAAAAAACCAACACTTAATTATTAATTTTTAAAATACTCACCATCATTTTTAAGGTACCTAAATTTTATTTATACTTACATGGGTAAGGTTACTATTCATAAGGGTCATATTAATATTCATAAGGGTACATTACTATTCATAAGGGTCATGTTACTATTTACAAAAAATTTTAGTTGATCCTATCAGACTCTATATATTTTAATGATCGCAACTGTGTATGTCCATTTTTTGAAATTTGAAACATATAAATGGAAAAATTATGTTTAATGGATAGGTTATAACTATCTCCTATAAATAAAAAAGTGTTTGTATCATAGAGTCTTAGAGTTTCATGAATTCAATATTAAATTTATTTATAAATCCTTGAGGTGTTATATTTTACGCCCTTACAAAAAAATTTTCCCCGAAATTACCAAAATGTTACCTCATAAAAAGTTTTGGGTAGTTCTTCATCATAAGTTCCTCAGGCTCCCACATCACCTCTTCAATTTTATGATTTTTCCAAAGTAACTTTACCATATTAGTCATATTATTCATCAATACCCATTCTTTAGTGTCCATAATTTAGATAGGCTCTTTATAGTAAGATAAGTCAGGTTCCAATTCTATTCCTTCAACAATGATTACAAGTGTTGAGTCTGGCATGTACTTTCCTAACAATGAGATGTGGAACACATTGTGAACTTTTAGAAAGGCTCAGCAGAATTTCCAAATGATAAGCCCTAAATCCAACGCTATCTATAATGTCAAAAGGACCAATTTACATGGCGATCAGTTTCCCTTTCTTTCCAAATATTAAAGCACCCTTCCACGAAGATACTTTCAAGAAAATATAATCTCCCTATTGAAATTCAAAATCCTTCCTTGAATTATCATCATAGATATTTTTTTTGATTTGAGATTATTTGATATGGTTTTTAATAGCCTTTACCTTCATTTTTTTCCTCCACAAGCTCTAGGCCAAAAAGATCCCTTTCACCAACTTCATCCCAACATGTTGGTGTATGAAATCTCTTTCTATACAATGATTCATATGGTGCCATTTGAATACTATAATGGAAACTATTTTTATAGGTAAACTCCACAAAGGTAAATACTAATCCTACATAATTTTAAAGTCAAGTGAACATGATCTTAACATGTCTTCTAAATTTTGGATTATCCTTTCTGATTTCCTATTAGTTTGAGGGTGATAAGCAGTAATCAATCAAATATCAGTATCTGAATCTTTCTGAAGACTTTTCCAGCATTTCAATATAAATCATGGATCATGACCAGACCCAATTTAGAGAGGTGCCCCATGAATTCTTACAAATCCATTAATATAGAGTTGTAAAAGGCTCTCTAGTGGAAAATCCTCCCTTATAACGAGGAAATGTGAAGATTTGGTAAATCGATCTAAATTTACACATATCAAATCATTCTTTCTTGGAGTTTTAGGTAATATGGTTACAAAATCCATAGTAATTTCATCCCATTTACATGTAGGATTTTAAAAAGGTTTCATGAATCCTCTAGGATGTTTCCCTTCAGCCTTCACTTATTAACATACTAGACATCTTGATACATAATCAACAATTTCCTGCTTCACGTTGTCCCACAAAAAATATTACTTCAAATATTTTTACATCTTAGTTATACCCAGGTGTATAGTGAAATTCGAACTATGAGAATCATCCAATAACTCCCTTTTTAGCTCGGTGATAGAGGGAACACATAGCCTCTTCCGAAATTTTAGAATTCCATCATCATACATGAAGTTTGATGACTTCCCATCATTCACAACTTTATTTTTTTTGAATATTCTGATCACAAGGATATGAACTTTTAATTATTTCCAAAAAAGCTGGTTGAGAAAGTAATTGAAAAAGTAGTGATGTTTCACCTTCTTTGATAATTCCCATATGCATCCTCAATAGATCCATATAAATTGGATCCTTGTAAATTCTCATTTTGTTTAGAACTCCATGATTATTCCTGCTCAATGCATCAGCTACCTTATCTACTTTTCATGGGTGGTAGTGTATGGAACAATCACAATCCTTGAGTAGCATGATCCTTCACATTTTCCTCATGTTGAGTTATTTCTTGGAGAAGATATATTTTAATCTCTTGATATCTGTATATATCTCACATATTTCACCATAGAGATAGTGCCTCCATATCTTCACAGTAAATATTACAGATTCTAACTCAAGATCATGAGATAGATAGTTATATTCATGAATTTTTAACTAACATGATGCATAAGAAATAATTATATCATTCTACATAAGGATATAGCCACGTCCTTTCTTCCATACATCACTATAGATAACAAATCCACCATTTCCCAATGGTAGATTTAGGATCAAAGCATTAATTAATCTCCTATTCAATTATTCAAAACATTCGTCGCATTATTTTGTCCATCCAAACTTAAACCCTTTATGAGCAATCTTGGTTAATGGGTTGGGTAATTTGGTGATGTTATGAACGAAATGCTTATAATAACATGCTAAACCAATAAAACTACGTACCTCGATTATGTTCATTGGAGTAGGCCATTCTTGAACAACCTTTGTATTCATAGGATCTATTGAGATTCCATCCTTAGAGACAATATGGATAAGAAAGTAAACCGATTGAATACAAAATTCATACTTTCTAAAATTCCCATATAATTAATTTCTTCTAAGATACTTCAGAATAATCCGCAAGTGATTCTCATGGTCTTCATAGCTTTTAGAGTATACTAAGATATCATAAATATATACCACAAAAAATTCATCAAGATATTTCTTGAAAACTCTATTCATTAGATCTAGAAAAATGAGGGTTCATTAGTCAGTCCAAAAAGAATTACTGTAAACTCTCAATGCCTATACCTAGTTTGAAATGTTGTCTTTGGAATATCTTCCTTCCTCACATGAAATTGATGATGTCAAGATCAAAGTTAAATCTTCAAAAAATATTAGTCTCCTTGAATTTGATCAAATAAATCATCAATGAAAGGAAGAGGATACTTGTTCTTTATTTTAATATCATTGATCTCTCTATAGTCAATGTATAACCTCATAGATCCATCTTTCTTCTTAAAGAAAAGAATAGGGGATACCTATGGTGAAAAAACAGGTCAAATAAATCCTTTATCACTCAATTGCTTTAGTTTTTATTCAATTCTACAAATTACATAGTCACCATTCTATAAAGAGTCTTTGATATAGGTCTTGAACCATAAATTAAATCAATAGAGAACTAAACTTCAAACTCTAGAGGATTTCTAGGTAAATCCTTTGAAAAAAAATTAATATATTCTTGCATAATAGGTACATAATCAATTTTAATATTTATTTCCTCAACCATAGATATTGTGTTCTCATCCTCCCCAATAATTACATTCAGTAGAGCTACTAGGGTGGATCTAGATAACAATTAGATGATGATGTTTCTGCTCTAAAGATAAGGGATTCTATATCATTATCAAAATTTTTAACCTCCTTCTTGCAATAAATTATCGCATCATAATTTTAAATCCATTACATACTAAGGATTATATCAAATTCAATCATAGGTATGATGATAAGTTCAACAACTAATGAACGTTTATGTGTCATAAGGGGGACTGATCGACACATCATTGTTGCAATGATACTTCCCTTAAGAGATTTGACTGAAAACTCCTTTACTAAATCAAATTGGAAATATCTAATTTTATTGGAAAATAGGGAAGATATGAAAGAATACTATGATCTAGAATCAAATAAAGTGTTGGACAAGTTTGAGGAAATGATTAAAGTACCTACCACCACATCATTAGGAACTTCAAACTTAGTAGTTGTGACCGCATAAGCTTTCCCTTACCCCCTTGGCCTTCTTTGGAGAATGTTTCCTTGGTGCTCAGGAAAATAATTTACATGATGTCCCATATATTTTAAATTGTAGCATTGAACATTGGTATCTTCTTTCTGTCCCTTACAATCATGGGCTTGGTGTCCTTTTCATCTACACTTGTAACAAACCCCCATACCATTCATGAAAGTATTGAGGTGTTTCTTCCCACAATTATCACAGGATGGAAGATAAATTCTTCCCTTCATTACATTTCCTTATTTTCTTTTATAGAGTGTTAAAAATCCATTTTCTTCTCTTTTATTCTTTTAAATACATAAAAATTAGAGAATTATTTTTCTATCTTGATAGCACATGAGACTATATCTTCACATGATGAGAAAATTTGGGAGACTACTTCCATTTAGAGGAATGGTTTTCAACCGAAAATAAATAAATAAATCTTGATATTTAGATTACGTATATAATTTGAAACATGGCTTGCTAACCTTGTGACATTAACTTCATACTTTGAAATATTCTCATCCTATTTTTTCCTAAGATTCAGAAACTGCCTTTCCACATCTACTTGATGTTCACGAGGGATGTATTTCTCTAAGAATATTTCCTTAAGTTCCCTCCATTCCATATTTTAAATCTCTTCCTCCTAATTTTTGTTTTTAATTAGTGACCACCATTGATCAGAATCTCTCTATAGATGATATACTACTATGACAACCTTCTCCCTTTTTTTACTTCCCAAAGTGAGAAATATCTTCTCTAAGGAACTTTTCCACTACTCTTCAATAAATGGGTTTTTAGTCCCATTAAATGATGGAGTATGTTGTCGCATAAAGTGTTCTAAAATTTCTCCTCCACATTTTGGTTCATGATACTTCATAAGGGTAATGTTATTGTTTGTAACCAGATTCAACTGTCTTAGTATAGTTATAAGTTACTTAGAACTAGTCATAGCTCCAAAACCAACATCATTATCTTGCATAGGAGGGTAATACATACATGGGATACATGCATTAATGGTTTCCATTCCTTCCACTAGGCACTATTTCAAAATAATGGCATACACTATATTAGGTTATAAATCATAATGTATAATATTAACTAGAAAAACACTTATCATAAATTGAAATCCTACGCATAGATAATATTAAAATCATAAACATGATTTTTTGAGGGAAAATTTACTTTTAAATCCTTTATAATGGCTTGTAATTAAAATGTTAATTATCCTAAGTATATCCCCTAGAAGTGTCAAATTAGGTGTTCAGTAAGGCCTCTTGTCGTGTACCAGGGTACCCTAAGTCAAGCCTATAACACCTTGTCGGAGTTTTTACTCCTAGGTACATTTGTGCTATGACCATGTCCACTTATAGTATCCAGGCATGGATGTAGTTTCTAGAAATATCCACATAATCTCTTACTTACCCAAATTTTAGGATGTTATTGTATTCTTATCCTCAAATTCTATCATAGGGTTTTGTTCCCTAACATATGTTTTATAAATCTAGTTTCCAAGGATTCTAATAAACTTAATTTTATACCAACTATAACACCCCAACCCTAGTTTCCCAGAGTCGGTGCCTTATTTTATTACAATGGAATATAAACAAGTAAAATACATCCCGAAGGATCAAATAATTTAGTAGTTTTGGAAGACTATATACATACATAAGTTCAAAATTACAACTTGAAATGAAATACAACATATAAATTACATCAGGAACATAAAAAAATAATAGATTAACCCTATAAGTCATTAATAATATAATTCTTCACATACTAGAAAAAACATAAGAAATGGGTGATCTCATATGATCAGTAAGGGAATATAAAATAGTGGAAGCATAGATAATAAGGCATGATGAATAATTAAAAATATACATTCCATTAAAATAAACTTGAGCATAATATGGAAAAAATAAAAACTAATTAAATAATTCCATCAAACATAACCATGGATATTCTACTAGTCTAATAATCACATAGTCTACCAATCACTAGTTTCATAATGAAGGAATGCATAATGATGGACATCATAATCATACCATCAAGGCCTCGAATAAGACACTATACATAATGGGTAAAAACCCATTCTATTTTGTATCATGAGACCTACTGATGCATTGAGGGGCTATATCAGGTCCCAAACATCAATTAATAAGTCCAATTAATTACTAATATTAATGTTGTTAAACATAAAAAACATATGCGTTCATGTTGAAACTATTATATGAAATGTAAATAACTTTCCCCAAAACAGAAACACAAACCATTCAGGGTAATATGGGGAATGATATTAAGATAGTACATCCATAGCCAAACTAATCAAAAACCATTAAATAAAATACGGTAGATGATATCATAAAATATTAATCCTAATAAAACATAATAATCAATAAGAGTATTGGAATAGATGAATATACTCTTATAAAATCATTGATTAATTCTTGAGAGAATACTCTTTTACTTTAAAAAGAAGAGTTCTTTTGAAAAAAAAAATTGTATAAAACCTGAAGTATACTAAGATATTTTTTTCATAATAAAATGAGTGATTTTATAAAAATAATTTTGTCTTAAAATAGATTATATAATGAACTTGAAAATAGGCAGGAAATCGAAAAGTTCCCTTGAATTGGGCTTGTTTATTGGGAAGAATTTGAGAATGATCCTTTTTAAACATGAAACTCACCATAAAAAAAGAAGGATTATGATTGGTACATATATATGGAACACTAAAAGGGGATTTAGGAGGAGTATATAATTATAATTAATAATTTAATTTGGGTAAATACATAGAAAGATTAATCATGAATGAAAAATGGAGGTTTGGGGAGAAAACCCTTACCTTACATCTGAATGTGTTCTGTACTTGACCTTAACATCTTGAATAATAAAATTAAATCCATTAATTAATTAATTAATAACCTTATATTTATATATTTTATTCACTATAGTTTTATTAAGTTCTTTTATATCCTTATTGATATGACATAAAATTGAATTCTGCCATTTCAGAGTGTTCGGTTCCTTGATTTTATGATTGGTTTTCTTGATTATAAGTAAGGGAGTTCATGTAAAAGGGTATAATTCTCCAGAATTGTAATTTCATGTTATTAATTAAAAAATATAATTGTAATTGGTTCTATGTATTATTTTTCCTATAAATTAGGATAAATCATTAGATAACATATTAATGATAATTGTTTAGCTTAATTTTAGTGGTTTTTCGATCACAATAAACTAGTTTTGTTCTATTATTTAATATCATGTATATAAAATTGTTTCATAACCTTACATAATATATAATTTATATTTTATAATATAGTTCATACATAAAAATTTTATCATGACCAACCTTGAAGGATAAATTTAAGAACAAAAGTTCATTGTACACAAAGGTTGTAAATTGGCACCTACAGGTAGATGATTTCATTTTTAAAATAAAATAGAGAGAGAGTAAGGAGATTG
Organism: Viscum album; assembly: GCA_963277665.1. Lineage (NCBI taxonomy): Eukaryota > Viridiplantae > Streptophyta > Magnoliopsida > Santalales > Viscaceae > Viscum > Viscum album. The sequence continues at coordinate 50,760,238 of OY728148.1, forward strand.
ATGATGGATATTCCATTAACATGATATCATTATAGTATATAGATTATACTATAGGATTAAAATATATATGTAGATGCTAAATTACAAAAAGTATGCAAATAGTAGATTTAAAAGTTTTGCCCTTTTAAGCATAAAAGGAAATCAATGTTTAAAAAAGTCAAAAAAGGTAAATTCACAAACCCTCCTTGGTTATAACTTAAAGGGATAATTTAAAGGGCCCAAGTCTAATTATAAGAAACATAAACTTAGAAAAGTTAAACTTAAGAAAAATTAAACATGTTTTTCTTAGAGAAAAATTCTACCTTAAAGTGTATAAAACCTTTTTTATCAGAGTAAGTATAAGTACAAGAAAGTATAAGAAAGTTATAATTTATTTATTTAACAAAATACATTAGAAATAAACCTTGTAAAAAATAAAGTAAAAAAGTAGGAAATATTTTAACCCAAAGATAAGGGTATCCAATAACCTTGGATAAATGTCCCTAGATTTATACTTTCAAGAATGTCTGTCTTACCCACACCAGGGTAAGCCCTCGATAAGAATATGAGAATCTATCTTGATATCCCAGCAAGCCCTAAAAAATTAAAGTAGTTGGAACCACTGTATTACAATCCTTGGAATCCCTAGAACTTTAAGGTAGTTAGTACCTCTGTCTTTCTATCCCCAGAAGTCTTCAATTGTACACAACAACAATAGGAGTTGCACAAATCAAGATGAAAAAGTTGTTCATGGCTGAACAAAATGTTCAAAAATTGCACAAGGAATGAAAGTCTCTCTCTCTCTATAAATCACTTCATATCATCAAAACATGTAATCTATTGATTGATGTATATGTGTATTGAGATTGTTCAAATGAGCTCCTATTTATAGGAAAAAAACATCAATGATTGGCTCCCTCCTCCAACGATCATATTTTTACTTGAATTTCATTGGGACATGTACACGTGTCACTCAACCAATGGTTAGTTTAAAACAAATTTTATAACATAATTTTATGTAAGGAAAACTTGGAAAACATTATCATACTTAAGAAAAAATAATATGTAAGGAAAATAATATCATGTTTAAGAAACATGGATATGATAAAATTGAAACAATATGTTAGGAAAGTAAAGTAACTTTAAAAAATATGAATAATCAGAATCTAGAAAAATGATCAGAGTCTAAAAAATATAAATAATCAGATTCTGAAAAAATGGATTTCAAAGTCTGAATTCTGAGGAATTCAGATTCTAAATTCTGAGGAATTTAGAGGAATTTAGAATTCGAATTCTAAGGAATTCTGTGCTGGAATTCTGAGGAATTCGGAGTCTGAATTTCAAAGAATTCAGAGTCTGAATTTCAGAGAATTTAGAGTCTAAATTTCAAGGAATTCAGAGTATGAATTTCAGAGAATTCAGAGTGTGGATTTCAAAGAATTCGGAGTATGAATTTCAAAGAATTCAGAGTCTGAGTGTAAGAGAATTTAGAGTCAAAATTATAGAGAATTCAGATTCAGAAAATAGTAAGACCTGGTATCTAAGTAACTATAATATTCCAAGGTTTTAGATAAGGATCCAAATTTTTGGCTTGAAAAAAACACATGGTTTGAGAAGACATTAAATAATTCATTGGAAACCAAGGGTAAGGATAAAACTTTTCTTATAGATAGAAAATTTTCCATAGGAAAATAATTCTTAGAGAAGGATAAATTTTCCCTAAAGAAAATATATTTGTGATTTTCAAAAAATAATGGAATGGAAACATCATAAGGGAACTTATTGACTTAACAATATCCCCCTTTTTGGAAATTACAAAAAAAATTTTGAAAAACAATACAAGGAATAAGGTTTTCACTTTATTTTAACCTTTAAATGAAATACTTATCTCCCTTTATATTTGACCCATAATGAATATGACTAACTCCCCCTTAGATTTTAAAATCCCCAAGGATAATATTCTTTTCTATCTTAGAGAAGTTACTTTTTTTTCTTATGAAAATATTTTTTAAGTAAACTCCCCCTTACTTTGGGCATTCTCTTCTTAATATTCTTTTGATCATTCTTTTCTCCCCCTTTGTAATTTTAAAAAAGGAATATAGAGAATGAAAAAAATGTACCTGCAAGGATAAAATAATATAAGAAAAAAAAAATGAAAGAACAACAAAATTTCATTATAATTGGAAAAAAATTTACAAGGTGAATACAACAAAAAATTGGATTTTATGAAAAAATCATTTATCCTTCTTTTCCTTCGGCATCAGCTTTCTCAAGGTTTCCTTAAACTTCTTAAGCTCTTTGGGGTCATCCTAAAATATCTTGAGCAACTGATCATGATCTTGATTTTTCTTCTCAATATCTTTGATTCTTTCTTCTTGAACCTTTATAAATTCAGCTTGAAAATTAACCAATTATTCTTCCTGTTTGAATTTTTATTTCAACTCTTCCTTTAGTTCTCTTTCCCTTTTTAAATTTAAAGAAATTGAATTGAGATTTCCTTTCAAGTCTTTGTCCTCTTGAATCCAGGATACTTTCTCTTGATTTAACTACTCTGAGTGATTTGATATAAGGTTCTTCACGATGTCATCTGACTGTTCAAATGCATCTTTTACTAAGTCATGAAAATCATCTATAATTTTTAGATCACAAATAATTGAATTATACCATTTTGTTGTTTCCTTTCATGATCTCTTATGATTATCATACCCAATGTGAAAAGTCTTGATCTACATTTCAATCTTGATAAAATTTTCCATGAGAATGCTTATTGAATCTAAATTTTTATTGATTGAATAATGATGAAAATGAAATCTTGAATCAATAGTTTAAAATAAGGTTATTGTATTCACTATCTTCTTACTAGAAAAAAAATATTGTCCCAAGGATTATGAGGATTCAGAAGCAGATTCCCTTGCTAGTGAGGAAAATTCATCTTTCTCTTTAACTTTCCTCTTGGATGTTCCAACAATATCTTTCTTAGACTTCATAGCTACAACCTTTCTGGGTGAATCAACAAACACCTGTTTTATTTTATCAACTTTAGAAATAACCTTATCAGCTCTTGGAGACTCATTCTTGCTATTAGAGACTTGGATAATCTTATCATCATCAACATAATCTTTCTCAAAACCTTCCTAAATATCTATAGGATGAATAAAATCAGGATTTTTTCTTCCATCATTAGTAGTTTTATCATACTTATCTTGTGCATCATCATATTTCCATTATGAAATTATTTTGGTTGATTTAACCTATGAAGTTTAGATTGAAAACTTCTCTGAAGGAATTTCATTATCATGACATTGTTCCACCATTTTGATTATATCTTCACTTTCACCATCCTTTTCTTCTTCTTCTACTTATTCTTCTGGCTGAGATATTTTTTCTTCCATAATGGGTTCCAGAATTGAAATTTTCTTTCCCAAAGTTTCTATTAGAACTGATTCTTGAGGGAAAGATTCTGGTACCTAGATTTTTTTGGATGACTTCTCTATATCTTTGAGTAAGTCTTGAACGATTTTGGTTTCTGACATTTTCTTCTTTAATTTTTTTTATTTTCTTACTTCTCAAGTTTCTCACCAGCTTGAATTTTTAGAGCTTTTGCCTCAGTAGGTTGTAATCCAAAACTAACACCTTCCACCTTTTTATTATTTTTCTATTCTCTACACTTGGCTACCACTTTATCTAAAAATTTCTTCTATGTTTTCATCTGGGGTAGAGATGATTGGGTTTCTGAAATGGTTTCTTTTTCTTTCAGTTCTTATTCTTTTTTTCTCTTCTTCTGGGTTTGCTTGGAAGTTTCACCTACTTCCACTTTATTTCTAAATTCTTGGATTTAAATTTTAAAAAGATCATAAAACTATACTAAGTTGATACTGAAATCAATTTAATTCCTCCTTAGAGTATTATCACTCAACAAAATAATCTTAAAGGTTCTGGTTTTTGAACTACAAAGAATTTTAAAAACTCTAAATGAATAATAAGGATCTTTGACAAGATTGTTGGATACATAATAATTTGAGACTTGAGGGTTTCATTCTTGATAATGATTATGGTTAGGAGAATAAACATGATAAAGTTTATCTTTCTTAGATTCACCAGAAAATCTATCATAAAAATATGACACTTCTTAAGGGAATCATTATCCCCCTTTCTCAGAATAAGAAAACCTTGTATCCACAAAGCTAAAAATCCGAAGTTGATATATGATTGATCTGATATGACAATTGATATCAATTTAGATGAAGGATTTTAAGGTTATAATATTTTTAGGTTTTAAGGAAAGATCAGATTTAAGGAAAGTGAATCTGATAGAGTTTTCTTAAATCAAGATAAAAATACCAACAAGTAAGAATACAATTACGAAGACTTAAGTAAGAAGTCATACCTTTTAGATTTTGTAGAAAGAATTTTCAATATTGATAAGGTTCTTCATAGATTTCAGAAATTTTTTAGGAAAATTTTTAGGTTCTGAAAAATTTATTAATAAAAGAAATTTTTTTAGGTTGTACAAAATTTATTAAGAAAAGGAAAATTTTTAAGAAGATATTTTTGAAAGAATTAGAAAATGTACTCCCCCTATGAAAAGAAGTTCCTTAATGTAAGTATATAGGGTTTAAAAAAAAGTTAATATGAAATATTACCTTATAGTTATCATTCCTAACTTTTGTTTAATATATTCAAATCTATCAAAGGGTGAAGATTTTGTAAAAATTTTAGCAAGTTGATTTTGCGTCCGGATAAATTGAAGAATGATATCTCCTTTAAGTGTGTGATCCCTAAGAATGTGATGCCTAATGTATATGTTTATTTCATTAGAGTGATGTGCATGATTTTTTCTTATGGAAATGGCACATTTATTATCACACAATATTTGTGTTTTGGTAGGAATCATGCCATAGTCTGTGAGTGTGTGCTACATCTAAAACACTTGAGCACAACATCTTCAAGCTGCTACATATTCAGCTTCAATAGTGGAAAGTGCTACTGAGTGTTTCTTCTTGCATAACCAAGAAACTAATGAATCTCATAGGAAATGAAAATTTATAGATGCACTTTTTCTATCCATACTTCATCCACCAAAATGAGTATCTGAAAAACATTTTAAGATAAAATGATTTCTAGAAGAATAAAAAGTCCTAATTCCATGGTTCCCAATAAATAGAAAAAACTTATTTTCATTGCATTTAAATGATATTCCTTTGGATTAGATTGATATATAGCATATAAGCATACTAAAAAATTAATTCTGGATGACTAATTGTTATGTATAATAAACTTCAAATCATACCTCTAAAAGATGTTTAATCTATTGTTTTCCCAACTTAATCAAGATCAAGAGAATTTGAGGTACCTATAGGAGTACTTATACTTCTATTATTTTCATATCCATACTTCTTAAGAATATTTTTATTATACTTATGTTGAGATATATATATATTCCTTCTAGTTTTTTAGAAATTTGAAAACCTTGGAAAAATGTTAACTCACCCATCGTACTCATTTCAAACTTAGATTTCATGATATTCACAAATGAATCAGTTAAATATTACTGAGTTGATTTGAATATAATGTCATCAACATAAATTTGAATAATAAAAACATTTTTATTATCTTTATTTATAAAAAGATTTAGATCAACAGTTCACTTAACATAATCATTTTGTAACAAAAATCCTGTAAGTCTATCATACCAGGCTCTAGGGGTTTGTTTAAGTGTATATAAATCTTTGGTAAGTTTGAAAACATGTTTAGGATATTTTGTGTCTTCAAAATCAAGAGGTTTTTCAGAATAAACTTCCTCTTGAATAGATCTGTTAAGGAAAGTACACTTCACGTCCATTTGAAAAAGTTTGAAATTAAAGAATGTTACGAAGGCAAGTAGTATTCTAATAGATTCACGTATATTTACTGGAACATAGGTTTCTTCATAGTCTATTCCTTATTATTGATTATAGTATTTAAATACTAATATTTCTTTATTTCTTACTATGATTGCATTTTCATCACACTTATTTTAGAAGACCCATTTTACTCCAATTAAAGAATTTTCCTTAGTTATTTTAACCAAGGTCCATACTTTATTCCCTTTGAATAAGTTCAGTCCATATTTCATAGCTTTAATCCAATCATCATCATCTAAAGCATCATCAGTGATTTTTGGTTCGAATTGGGAAATAAATTCTAGATGCTCTACATCATTTCTTAAAGAACTCCTAGTCCTTATAGGTTGATTTATATCACCAATTATACTATCACTGGGATGATTCTTAAGAGATAACTGATTTGGGTTTTGTAAAATCTATTCATCAACATAAGGTAAAATATATTCAGGAGTAAATACTTCAGAAACATTTTCTTGAGTATTTTCCTTATTAGAAGAATTTTCCTTCAAAATTTGATAATTAGTTTTTGAAAACACATACGAGGATGTAGGTTGGGGTTGTTTAAAAAAAAGGATCAATTTCATCAAATTTAACATGCACTGTTTCTTTAAAAGTACAAGAATTTTTGTTAAAAACTCTATAGGATTTAGAAGTAGTGTAATAGCATAAGAAAATTCCTTTATTGGATTTGGGTGTGAATTTATGTAATTTATCTTTAGTATTAAAGATGAATACGTGGCATCCAAATACTTCAAAGTAAGAATCATTAGGTTATTGAATAGTCCATAATTCATAAGTTTTTTATTAAGAAAAGGTCCAATTAAAACTCAATTTATATTATAAAAAGTAGTACTTACAAATTCCCCCAAAATGTTTTTATTAGTAAGATATTCACTCAACATGGTTTTAGTTATCTCTTGAAAATTTCGATTTCTTCTTTCAAAAACACTATTTTGTTGAGGAGTTCTTGGGGTTTAGAAGTTATGAGTAATGCCTTTCTTACTATAGAATGTTTCAAAATCTGAATTTTGAAATTCTCCCCCATGATCAATATGAATAGTTATCAATGGAAGGTTTTTCTCATTTTTAACATGGGCTCTATAAGTTTTAAAATAACAAAAGGCTTCAGATTTCTTTGATAGAAAATAGACCCATATAAATCTAGTGTAATCATCAACTAGAACAAATACATAGTATTTGCCTATAATACTTCTAGTTTTTTTAGACCGAAAATATCCATATGAACTAGCTGTAATGTATCAGAAGTTGAGACTTCACCGATTGATTTAAATCTTGACTTAAATTTCTTTACATATTTAAAAGGATCACACACTTGTGAAGAATCAAATCTGAAATCATACAGTTCCTTAAAAAGTATTTTCTTTGAGAGTTTTCATAGATTCCTAAGGTGACAATGTCCTAGTATTCTATTCCATAACCGTGATTGATCTTCCATTTTACCAAGGAAAGGTATATCTTAGCACCTATGGTCTTTTGTGTTCAGTGTATAAACATTCTCATGCATATGGGTAGATAGAATACAATCTTCCTTGGAATTGTGTACTAATCATTTATCATTCCTAAAATTCACAAGGTAACCTTAATCACATAATTATCTTATACTTATAAGGTTTTTTTTAATACCTTTAATAAATAGAAAATTTGAAATTAAAGATTTCCCAAGAAGAACAATGTTACCCATACCAACAATTATTCCCAGAGCATTATCTTCAAAAGTAACTTTTCATCCTTTCGTTTTGATAATCTTTTCAAAGATGATTTTGTTACCAGTCATGTGCCAGGAACATCCACTATCCATGTACTATTTATTGTTATTAGAAATTCCTTTATTTTATTCAAAATAAAATAGTTATACTTTTAGAATCCAAACATTATTGGATCCAGAAATTTCAAAAAGTGAAATATTCGGTATCCACATTTCCTTAGAAAAATAAGATTTATGAAAATTGAAGGATTTGATTTTATTTATAGAACAAATTTTCTCCCAATGTCCACCACATAGACACTTAGTGAAAAAAAGTGCACTTTGGGGAACAAAATAGTTATTACTAAAAATAGTTTTTGAGTGAGTATAACCAAATCCATAACTATTCCTAATAATATGAAGTTGTGAATACATTTTATCAAATTCGTTCCTTCTAGAAGTGAAATTTGATAAAATTTTCTTTAAGGAAAAAATTTCGGATTTTTGTCTAATGACTAAATTATTATCCTCAAAGTCATTAGTCTTAGAGTTTGAGTTATAATATAAAAAAAATTTCTTAGAAATAAAATTTTCAAGATCCTTAGAAAGTATATCCTTCTCAGAATTAACTTACTTAGTGTTTTTAGAAATATTTTCAAAATCAAGGGTTTTTTTATCAAGATCTTGAGAAGGATCTGATACTTCTTTGGTTAAAATATAAATTCTAGAATTTTCTTTCTCTAACATCTTTTTTATTTTAGAATTATCATTCTCAAGTGATTTATAAAATCTAGAAACTTCTTTGAATTAAGGTAAGGTATTATCTTCTGATGAGGAATATTATTCATCCAAAGATTAATAATAATATACAGTAGGAAAATCAGAATTTAGGTAAATATTGGATAGATATTCCACATTGTATACCTTATCCATAAGACAATGATTTTCAATAGGTAATATGGATATAAGACCAAAATTATTCATACTAGAAGAGTCATATTCTGAGGATTCATCTGAAGAATCACCACCACTAGTACTCCAGGTTTCATTAGCTTTCAAGAATTTATTTTCTCTTGAGAATAGGAAAATAAGTTCTAATATGTCCATCCCTTTTTCATTCATAACAAGTTACTTTAGAATATTTAATTTCCTCTATATCTTTCTTCTTATATCTATACTGAAAATATTTCTTACCCACAATCTTGTTCATACTTCGAGCAAGATTGGCTAATTCATTCTTAGACTAATCACTGTCACTTGATTCAGATATAAAAATACATTTCTTAGCTTTAGATATTGTTACCCTTTTCATAGTCCTGGATTTAGATGTAGTAGTGGAATCAACACTTCCATTACCATTCTTCTTCTTATTAAAATCAACACCTCTCTTTATTCTTGTTTTATGCTAAATAAGAGTTCCAAATAACTCATAAAGAGTAATATTAGATAATTTATTATTTTCATCAATAACTATCCTTTTATATTCCCACTCATTGGGAATGATATCAATTATCTTTTCCACAAGAACTTAATCATCAAGACATTTAACTCCCATAGATTGAAGACTGGTGACAATAGTCATAAATCTTTGTTGCACTTTCCAAATAGGTTTTACATAAAGAAATAAAAATCCATGATACTCTTAACATAGCTCTTCTAGTTTCTATCACTTTTGAAGTTCCAAAATTTGTAACTTAAAATTTCTTCAAAATTCTATTGGATGCTTCACAAGAAGATATTTAACTATAGATATTCCTAATCATGGAACATAAAAGAGTATTGCATACCTTGTAGTTTAGTTGATATTACTGTTTTTCCTAATTTTTGAAGGTTTTGATTTCCTGGTTAGGAATCTTGTATTCACCAGTGATCATAACAAAACTGTCCACTCCGGTGTTAATAACAAAAGTTTTTATCCTATCTCTCCAATACTAATTATCATTACCATAAAAGATTGGTGGTCAGGTAGGATTAAGGTTTTCAATATGACCGACATTCATTACTTTAATTCTATAAGAAAATATCTTTTCCACAAGACTTATTAGTAGTAAAATTTTATAAACAAAGATAAAAAAATATTTAATCAAAACTTTGAACAAGTAAAGTTAAGCAATAAAAGTTGAGCCAGAAAAATTTAGAGAAAGAAAATGTGAATGTGAGTATAAGTATTCAGAGACCTCCTCTGATACTAATTTTAGGATCAAAATATAAATGTAGATGCTAAATTACAAGAGGAGGGGGGTGAATTATAGATTTTAAAAATTTCCACTTTTAAGACTAAAAGGAAATATATGTTTAACAAAGTTAAACAAGGAAAACTCAAAAATCCCCCTGGGTTCTAACTTAAAGGGATAATTGGAAGGGCCCAGGTCCAATTATAAGAAACCTAAACTTAAACAATTTAAACTTAAGAATACTTAAATAGTTTTTTCTTAGAGAAATATTATACCTTAAACCGTATATAATAATATTTATCAAAGTTAGTATAATTACAATAAAATATAAGAAAGTTATACTTTCTTTCTTTAACAAAATACAGTGGAAATAAAACTTGTAACAAAGCAAGTAAACAAGTAGGAAATATTTTAATCCAAAGAGAAGGGTATCCAACAACTTTAGATAAAGGTCCTTAGATTTATAATTTCAAGGAAGTCTGTCTTACCCACACCAGGGTAAGCCCTCAATAAGAATATGAGAATCTGTCTTGTTATCCCTACAAGCCCTTGAACTTTAAGGTTGTTGGTACCTCTATCTTCCTATCCCCAAAATACCTCAAATTTAAGTTAGTTGGAACCTCTATATTCCTATCCCTGGAAGTCATCGATTGTACCAACAAACAGTTGGATTCTCACAAAGAAATCTTAACAAGTTGTTCCTAGCTGAACAAGATGTTCCCAAATCACACAAGGCATGATAGTCTCTCTCTCTAGAAATCACTTCATAGAATCCCAATATGAAATCTCTTGATTGATGTGTATATGTATTGAGCTCATTCAAATGAGATCCTATTTATAGGTAAAAACTTCAATGGTCAGCTCTCTCCTCCAACAGTCATATTTTTCCTTGAATTTTGGAAGGACCTATACACATGTCACTTAACCAATGGTTAGTGTAACCAGATTGTATGAAATCGTTTTATGTAAGGGAAACTTGGGAAACATTATAAAACTTAAGAAAAAATAATATGTAAGGAAAATAATATATTGTTTAAGAAACAAGGATCTGATAAAATTGAAATAATATGTTAGGGAAGTAAAGTAAATTTAACAAATATGAATAATTGGAATATAAAAAAATAATTGGACTCTAAAAAATATAAATAATTGGATTCTAGAAAAATGGATATTCAGAGTCGGAATTCCTTGGAATTTGGAGTCTGAATTTCAAAGAATTCAGCATCTCAATTTTAGAGAATTCAGAGTCTGAATTTAAAATAATTTAGAGTATGAATTTAATAGAATTCGAAATCTGAATTTTAGGGAATTTAGAGTTTAAATTTCAGAGAATTTGGAGTCTTAATTACAAATAATTACGAGTCTGAAAATTATAAGACTTAGTATGTAAGGAACTGTAAGATTCTGAGGTTTTAGATAAGGATCTGAATTTTTGGATTGAAAAAAAACATGGTTTGAGTAGAAATTAAATAACTCATTGAAAACAAAGGGTAAGGATACAACTTTTCTTATAGAAAGGAAATTTTCCTTAAGAAAATAATTCTTAGAGAAGGATTAATTTTCCTTAAAGAAAATGTGTTTGTGATTTTCAAATCATAAAGGAATGGAAAATTCATAAGGGAACTTATTAAATTAGGAGATACTGGTGTTATCATGATCATTTGAACAGAGGAGGTGAGTGAGAGACTAAGAAAATAAAATAAATTAAAATGAAATTAAACGAATAAGGAAGAGATTTACCTCTTGAAATATCCTCTTTTAGAACCTCCTTACAGGAAGGGGTTTTGGTCTTTTGGAAATACCAAGAGCTCTTGGACGTAGGAGGAGACTTGGGAAGAGTATTTGTAACACCCCGACCTTAGTTACCCAGAGTCGGTGCATTATTACATTACATTGGCATGATCACAAGAAAGAACAAATCTCGAATGACCGATTGGTTTAGTAGCCTTGGAAACACTAGATATATTCATAAGTCTTACATTACATCATAAAATGAAAAACTACTACAACAACATATTATCTCCATAATCCACACTCATATCCCCACATAATATCCCTGAAGGTCATTCATAATTTAGTTCTTCACTTCATGGGAAAAATAAATCATAGAAAAGGGGTGAGCTCAAATGCCCAATAAGGATAACAATATAGCGGAAACTTTCATAATAAGCATAAACATTTAAGGCAATGCATTAGTAAAACAAAATCCTTTCTATCTTGAACTTTTAACATAGTATGACATAAATAAAATGAAATATTTCCATTTACTTATTCAAATGGATATTCTACTAATCGAATAATCACATGCAAAATCAATAACCACTTTCATAATGATGGAATTCATAATGCCAGACTATCATAACCACATAGCCAAGGCCTCGTGCCAAGACTACAAATAAGATTTTGTCAAGGCCTTGTGACAAGACACTAGTTTGTCTCATGAGACCTACCGATGCATCGAGGAGCTATAGCGGGCTCCACCCATCACATATTAAGTCCAATGCATTCCCATATGAAAAGGTTTAAACATAACATAAACATTCGTATTAAAACTAGCATACAAAATGTCAATAATTTCACCATAAACTATGAATGGTATAAAAATAGCACATCCACAGTCAAACATATTACAAAACCTTTAATACAATATATAATTCCTGTATCATAATAAATCAACTTCAAATAAGCGTAAAATCCATCAAAGGATGTTGACATAGATGAAATCAAAACTCTTTTTAGAGAAATATCTCTTTCTATTTTTGAAATAATTTAAGAGCCATATAAAATAAAACATTTTCATTGAAAAATATTCTTATAAGCTTGTAAGGAAAGCTTTGAAGATTTTATAATGACGGAAAATAGCCGCACCCACCGTATAAGTTAAAAAAAACATTCTTACCTAAATTCTGTCGAAGCGGTTAAAAAGGACCTTGTTTTGAAAACGACAGAAAGATTCCTTCATAAACCTATTATATAAAGTCAAACAAGGGTATAAATGACATTAACCAATATTCTTGTAAATAGTAAAAATGTTTTGAAATACATTTTTAAGAAAACATGGATGTGGATGATAAAAAGATCCTATTAGATTATTACATATAAACAACCTCGGATAATAAAGAGACTGTGAAATAACCCTTACCTTGTACTTTTCCTTGGTTGGGGTAGGTTAACCTCCTGTATAATGGTGAAATAATTGTTATTAAATTATACAAGAATCATATATATTAATATGATATCATATATGATCTTTTAATATTGATTTGATAATAATATCTTAGTATTATCGTTGTTTCGGGTGTTAACTTACTTGTTTTCTTTTATATGTTTTGGTTACGTAATCCATGTTTGTAATGGATAGGATGTATATTATTCATATCCAGAATGATATCAAGTCCTTAAACATCATTTTTAAATCATCAAATGATAATTATACTTTAATGGATACGATGGAGAATGAATCTCATCGCGTTTGTGGAGACGGTAGTCCGTACGTACGCACGAGCGACAATATCATTCTTCTGATATTAAAATAATATATGAATGGTTGTTATATCATATATACAGAATAATTAACATGTTTTATTTATTATTTACATGAGTTACATATCATTATTATACCCTTCCAAATAATAATATATTGAATAACAATTACACCACGACGTGTAGACTGTAAGCCATACGTACGCACGTATGGTGACATGTTATTCAAAGTGTGGATAGAATACTGAATATGGTTGTACCATATTTATAATAACATCACAGTATATATAAGATACTGTAGTTATTATTTTAGAATGGTAATAACAATGAAAGAAGAAGTGGAAGAAGAAAAGAACTTGAAAAGGGGTGGTGAAAACATTACCTCTTCTTCGGGTTATTCCTTTTGATTTGATCAAAAGGGCTCCTTAGGTTGGTTTTCTGATCAAAATAAGGACTCTAGGTTGTAGTGAGGGAATTTGGGAGAGTATTTGGGCAGAGTTAGGCCGAACCAAAAGGCTTTGAAGGTGTGAATAAATGAGAAGGAGGAGTGCCCTTTTATAAGAGGGGTGAGGGGCACCTTTGGAAAAGCTAGAAATATTAATTTATAATAAATTCATATTCGGATTCTAATGGCTCCAAAGTTGATTATTTAAATGTTAAGGTGGGGATAGGTCGAAAACAACTCAACCAATATAATTTATACAGGTTTGGGTACTTATATTAACCTTATCTTTAAGTATTAACTCTAAGTTAATTAGTTTCACTTTTAAAATGTCTCTTTGTATTTTTATATAATATGGTTAATAAACTTACTATATATATCCAAGAGACCCCCATGTGGTCCATTAATGATGAAACTATCATTATATAAGTCTCTTGGTCGAACCTTAGATTTTTAGAAATTTAATATCAATTAATAATATAATATTTGTTTTAAGAACTCTTTTATGTCAATTTTGACACTATTAAATAGTTGATTTTTGTGAACTCATAACAGATTTATTACTTAGAAAAAAGTCAATTAAATCAATCCTAATATATCATATTATCCTATAAAATTAGTCTAATTCATTAAAAGTTTCATATTATATTTATTTGGGTATTTATAATATCAATTATTTTAATTTTTCACTATTATAGTAATTAATTCATCATCATTGTGTCATAAATAAATTAAATTATTTAATGTCTAAAAATTATAAATAAAATATCACTATGTATGAAATCTTTTTATCTTTCTAATTAATATTTATAATCTAAAATCCAACATATATAACGCTATGTAAAAATTGTTTTTCTAAAAGATATATGCTTGTGTCATTTTTGTATTCATTTTAACTTAATTAAAATAAAGTGTCCCTATCACCTACAAGTGGCACCATGGGGTCCCAAAATCGACCCAAAGATGCCTATGGTCGAACATGTATCAACCAATAAGGCTAGGACACGTTTTAGGGTAATTTAGTATTATTATAATATTATTTTTTAACCCTTATTTACCGGATTTACCCTTAACCATGGTAAATAAAATATTTACCGCAGTAATTATTCAAAATGTCTAAAAATAAAAGTTAACTATTTACACAATTTGGACATCCTGATTCCAAATATGGAATCCATTTTTCTAAATTCAAAACACAGAAGTGGCAAAAATTAATTTAAAATTAATTCCCGCTATTAAAACAAAAAGCGTGATTTTAAGAGATAATAACTATCAAAAGATTGACACTTGTTTATGTTCGGTTTAATTGTAAAATTATGTCCAATGACCAACATTATATTAAATGGTAAATATATATTCTAAATATACTTTAAAACCACTCAAATTCATAATTTATCACTATTAATTATTTTGATTAAAAAAGTTGTTTTTAATTAAAATTTAGTAATTTTCACTATTCATCAAAATATGAATGTTATCCGAAAAGTACCAAAATTTCACTTTAGGCTAAATTCGATATTCCGAGTCCAAAAATGAAGTCCATTTTAAAATATAAAATATATATAATTTCAAAAATTAGGTATTACTATTCATAACGGCTAGTTTTATTGGTTATGGTGTGTTAGAACTCGGTGTTGTGTACAACACACGCTATCACATTATTCAAAGATAAGCGTACCGTAGAAGCTTGGGGTGTTAAATTCTCCCCTCCTTCAAATAATTTTATCCTCGAAATTTCTAGAATACTTATCACATGAAAAGTCTCAGGTGATTCTTCATCATAAGTTCCTCGGGTTCCCACGTTGCCTCTTCCATCTTATGGTTTGTCCACAAAACTTTTACCAGACGCGTCGTCCAGTTTCTCAGCACTTGTTCTCTCGTATCAAGAATCTTGATGGGATCTTTGCAATAAGACAGATCGGGTTTCAGTTCTAACTCCTCATAGGTGAGTACATGCATTGGGTCAGGCATGTATTTCCTCAACAGAGATACGTGGAACACATCCTGAACTTTGGAGAGACTTGGCGGCATTGCCAATCGGTAAGCTACAGCCCCAATTTGTTCTAGAATTTTGAAAGGTCCGATGTACCTGGGACACAATTTACCTTTCTTACCAAAACGTATGACTCCCATCCATGGAGATACCTTCAAGAAAACATGATCACCGACTTGAAATTCCAAATCCTTCCTTCGATTATCGGCATAGCTCTTCTACCTACTTTGAGCTGTTTTGATGTGATTTTGGATTACCTTCACCTTTTCCACCATTTCCTCCACCAGTTCTGGGCCTACAAGTTTTCTTTCACCGACGTCATCCCAACAGGTTGGTGCACGACATCTCTTTCCATATAACACTTCATATGGTGCCATCTGAATACTCGAATGGAAGCAATTGTTATTGGAAAATTCTACCAGAGGTAAATATTGATCCCACATACCCTGAAAGTCAAGTGAGCAAGATCTCAACATGTCTTCTAAGGTCTGAATAGTCCGTTCTGATTGTCCATCTGTCTGAGGGTGGTAAGAAGTGCTCAAAAGAAGTTCAGTATCCAGGGATTTCTGAAGACTTTTCCAAAATCTTGAAGTAAAACGGGGATCACGATCAGAAACAATCGATAGGGGTACTCCATGAAGTCTCACAACTTCATTAATATATAGTCTTTCTAGACATTCCAGGGGTAGATCTTCTCTTATAGTAAGAAAATGTGCTGACTTGGTAAGACGATCAACAATAACTCATATTGCATCGTTCCTTCTAGGAGTCTTTGGTAGCCCCATGACAAAGTCCATCGTAATATTGTCCCATTTCCACTCCGGTATGGGAAGAGGTTGCATGACTCCTCCAGGCTGTTGCCTTCCAGCTTTCACTTGTTGAAAAACCATACATCCTGACACAAAATCCGCAATCTCCCTCTTCATGTTGTCCCACCAAAAATGTTCCTTCAAATCTCTATACATTTTGGTGCTCCCAGGGTGTATAGAGAAATTAGAACTATGAGCATCATCCAGAAATTCCCTTTTTAGATCAGGTATATCGGGAACACAAAGTCTCTTCCCAAATTTCAAAATTCCATCTTCATACACAAAGTCTTTCAATCTCCCATCATTCACAGCTTTAATCTTCTTTTGAAATTCTTCATCATCGGTCTAAGTACTCTTAATCCTTTCTAGTAAAGATGGTTTGGCAACCATTTGAAAAATAATTGATGTTTCGCCTTCCCTGGTTATTCCCATGTCCATCTTCACTAGATCCATGATAATTGGATCCCTTTCAATTCTCATATTGTTCAAAACTCCATGGTCTTTTCTACTCAAAGCATCTTCCACCTTGTTTGCTTTCCCCGGGTGGTAGTGTATCGTGCAATCATAATCCTTGAGTAATTCAAGCCATCTCCTTTGCCTCATGTTGGGTTCTTTTTGTGAGAAAATATACTTCAAACTCTTGTGATCAGTATAAATCTCACATTTTTCACCATAGAGGTAGTGCCTCCATATCTTCAAAGAAAAGATCACAACTGCTAACTCAAGATCATGAGTAGGATAGTTTTGTTCATGAATTTTCAACTGTCTTGATGCATTGGCAATAACTCTATCATTCTGCATAAGGACACAACCAAGTCCTTTCTTCGATGCATCACTATAAATAACGAACCCATCATTCCCCGATGGTAGAGTCAATATAGGAGCATTGACTAATATTTTCTTTAGTTCTTCGAAACATTATTCACACTCTTTTGTCCAAACAAATTTAACACCTTTACGTGTGAGCTTCGTTAATGGGTTAGCCAATCGGGAAAAATTCTGGACGAAACGTCGATAATAACCTGCCAAACCAATAAAACTACGTACCTCAGTTATACTCATAGGTGCTAGCCATTCTTGGATTGCCTTGGTCTTAGAAGGATCAACAGAGATTCCATCTTTAGAGACAATGTGGCCAAGAAAAGAAATCTCATGGAGCCAGAATTCACACTTGCTAAACTTTCCATATAATTCATGCCTCCTCAGAGTCTTCAAGATAATGCGCAAGTGATTTTCATGATCTTCGTAGGTTTTGGAGTATACCAAGATATCATCAATAAATACCACCACAAATTCATCGAGATACTCCTTAAAAACTCTATTCATCAGATCCAGGAATACAGAGGGTGCATTAGTCAATCCAAAAGGCATTACAGTAAACTCGTAATGCCCGTACCTGGTTCGAAATGCTATCTTCAGAATGCCTTCCTTCTTCACACACAACTGATGGTATCCAGATCGAAGGTCAATCTTTGAAAAGTATTGAGCTCCATGCAGTTGGTTAAATAAATCATCAATACGAGGTAGGGGATACTTGATCTTTATCGTTATAGCATTGATCTCCCTGTAGTTGATACATAACCTCATAGATCTATCGTTCTTTTTAACAAAAAGAACAGGGGATCCCCATGGAGAAACACTAGGGCGAATAAATCCTTTATTACTCAACTCCTCTAGTTGTTTTCTTTGGTTAGACTAACTCTACAGTGGCCATTCTATAAGGGGTCTTCGATATAGGCCTTGATCCAGGAATTAAATCAATGGAAAACTCAACTTCTCGTTCTGGAGGATGTCCAGGTAAATCTTCCGGAAATACATCTACAAATTCTTTCACAATAGGTACATCCTCTATTTGAACATTCCTTTCCTCACCTAAAGTTATTTCATTCTCTTCCTCCCCAATAATTGAATTTAGTTGAGCTATTGAGGGTGGATCTAAATAAGAATAAGGTGGTGACGATTCTGCTCTAAAGATAAGGTGTTCCTTATCATTATCATCAAGAATCGTAACCTCTTTCTTCTTACAATAAATCTTCGCATCATAGTCTGAAATCCAGTCCATACCGAGGATTATGTCAAACTCAATCATTGGTATGACGATGAGATCAGCAGATAACGAACATTTATGTGATCTAATGGGGACTGATTCACAAAACTTTGTTGCAATGATACTTCCCTTAGGAGTTTCAACTGACAACTACCTTGTTAAATCAAATTGGAAATATCTAATTTTCTTAGAAAACTGGGATGATATGAAACAATGCGATGATCTAGAATCAAATAATGCATTTGCTAAACTTGAGGAAACCATTAAATTACCTGCCACCACATCTTTCGGAGCTTCTACCTCAGCAGTAGTGATAGCATAAGCCTGGCCTTGATCCCTTGGCCTTTTCTGAGGTAAGTTCTCCTGACGCTTAGGAAATTCATTTGCATAATGCAACATCTCCCTGCAATTATAGCACTGAACATTGGTGGCTTCCTTCTTCCCTTCGCAATCACGAGCTTGTTGGCCTTTTTCACCACACTTGTAACAGACTCCCATTCCCTTCAAGTAAGTACCGGGGTGTTTCTTCCCACATTTACCACAGGATGGATATTCAACCTTTCCTTTCTTCCCCTTATTTCCATTCCCAGATTGATCAGCAGGCCTCTTCTTGTCTTGCTTTTCTTTAAAGTCATAAGACTTAGAGAATTCCTTTTCGGTCTTGATAGCACATGAGACAATGCCTTCGTACGATGAAAAGGGTTGTGAGACTAATGCTCGACGGATAAATGGTTTTAACCCATCAAATAAATGATCAATATTACTTCTTGGGTTACGTATATAATCACCAGCATACCTTTCTAACCTTGTAAAGTTAGCCTCATACTTTGTGACATTCTCATCCTCCTTCTGTCTCAGACTTAGAAATTGCCTTTCCATATCTGCTCGATGGTCACGAGGAAAGAATTTTTCTAAAAATAGATCTTTGAACTCCCTCCATTCCATATTTGAAACTTCATCATCTTCCTTCGTATTTTGAATCAATGACCACCATTGATCAGCATCTCCAGTGAGGCGGTAAACTGCCATGATAACTTTTTCCTTTTCACTACTCCCCAAAGCCTGAAATATTTTCTCTAGGAAAAATATCCATTGCTCAGCTACTAAGGGATTTGTACTCCCATTGAACATTGGTGGTTTTTGCCTCATGAATCGATCTAACATTGATCCTCCACGCTGTGGATCAGGGTTCTCCATACGGGTAAGGTTATTATTCGTAACCTGAGTGAGTTGTCCCAGTATGGTGATTAGCTGATCGGCACCAGTTGCATCACCAGCTCCACTATAATTATCTTGAGCAGGAGGGAAATCCCTACATGGAGTGTGTGCATTGATACGGTTTCTATTTCTTCCATTAGGCGCCATTTCTAAACAATGGCATAAACTAGATCAGTTTATGAATCAAAATACTTATAAAACACTTAACATAAATTGAACTATTTATGGATATAATCCATAATCATAAAAATGTTTTCTTTGAGGAAGTATATACTAATAAACCCTTCATAATGATTTGTAAAGAAAATGAGAGTTATCCTAAGCATATCCCTCGGGAGTGTCGTAACCAAGAGTGCAACAAGGCCCGTTGTCGTGCACCAGTTCCCGTTCGAGTCTAGCTCAAAGTGGTGTTTTCGGGTTTTACCCCTAGGTACATCTGTGCCAGAGCCGCCTCTACCTGCTCGTATCCAGACAGGGATGTATTTATCAGAAAACTCACAAAATCTCTACAATACCAAAATTCTAGGAAGTTTTTCTATACTAATCCTCAAAGCTCATATTAGGTCTACGTGCTCTAATCAGAGTTTATCTAAATATAGCTTCCAAGGTTTGTACTAAACTTCCTCTGATACCAACTGTAACGCCCCGACCCTAGTTACCCAGAGTCGGTGCATTATTACATTAAATTGGCATGATCACAAGAAAGATCAAATCTCGAAAGACCGATTGGTTTAGTAGCCTTGGAAACACTAGATATATTCATAAGTCTTACATTACATCATAAAATGAAAAACTACTACAACAACATATTGTCTCCATAATCCACACTCATATCCCCACATAATATCCTTGCAGGTCATTCATAATTTACTTCTCCACTTCCTGGGAAAAATAAAACATAGAAAAGGGGTGAGCTCAAATGCCCAGTAAGGATAACAATATAGCGGAAACTTTCATAATAAGCATAAACATTTAAGGCAATGCATTAATAAAACAAAAGCCTTTAAATCTTGAACTTTTAACATAGTATGGCATAAATAAAATGAAATAATGTCATTTACTTATTCACATGGATATTCTACTAATCGAATAATCACATGAAAAATCAATAACCACTTTCATAATGATGGAATGCATAATGCCAGACTATCATAACCACATAGCCAAGGCCTCGTGCCAAGACTACAAATAAGATTTTGTCAAGGCCTTATGCCAAGACACTAGTCTGTCTCATGAGACCTACCGATGCATCGAGGAGCTATAGCGGGCTCCACCCATCACATATTAAGTCTAATGCATTCCCATATGAAAAGGTTTAAACATAACATAAACATTCGTATTAAAACTAGCATATGAAATGTCAATAATTTCACCATAAGCTATGAATGGTATAAAAATAGCACATCCACAGTCAAACATATCACAAAACCTTCAATACAATATAGAATTCCTGTATCATAGTAAATCAACTTCAAATAAGCTTAAAATCCATCAAAGGATGTTGACATAGATGAAATCAAAACTCTTTTTAGAGAAATATCTCTTTCTATTTTTGAAATAATTTAAGAGCCATATAAAATAAAACATTTTCTTTGAAAATATTCTTATAAGCTTGTAAGGAAAGCTTTGAAGATTTTATAACGGCGGAAAATAGCCGCACCCGTCTTATAAGTTAAAAAAAACATTCTTACCTAAATTCTGTCGAAAAGGTTAAAAAGGACATTGTTTTGAAAACGACGAAAAGATTCCTTCATAAACCTCTTATATAAAGTCAAAAAAGGGTATAAATGAAATTAACTCATATTCTTGTAAATAATAAAAATGTTTTGAAATACATTTTTAAGAAAACATGGATGTGGATGATAAAGAGATCCCAGTAGATTATTACATATAAACAACCTCGGATAATGAAGAGATTGTGAAATAACCCTTACCTTGTACTTTTCCTTGGTTGGGGTAGGTTAAACTCCTGTATAATGGTGAAATAATTGTTATTAAATTATAAAAGAAACATATATATTAATATGATATCATATATGATTTTTTAATATTGATTTGATAATAATATCTTAGTATTATCGTTGTTTCGGGTGTTAACTTACTTGTTTTCTTTTATATGTTTTGTTACGTAAGCCATGTTTATAATGGATAGGATGTATATTATTCATATCCAGAATGATATCATGTCCTTAAACATCATTTTTAAATCATCAAATGATAATTATACTTTAATGGATACGATGGAGAATGAATCTCATCGCGTTCGTGGAGACGGTAGTCCGTACGTACGCACGAGCAACAATATCATTCTTTTGATATTAAAATAATATATAAATGGTTGTTATATCATATATACAGAATCATTAACATGTTTTATTTATTATTTACATGAGTTACATGTCATTATTATACCCATCCAAATAATAATATATTGAATAACAATTACACCATGACGTGGAGACGGTAAGCCATACGTACGCACGTATGGTGACATGTTATTCAAAGGGTGGATAGAATACTGAATATGGTTGTACCATAAATATAATAACATCACATTATATATAAGATACTGTAGTTATTATTTTAGAATGGTAATAAGAAAGAAAGAAGAAGTGGAAGAAGAAAGGAACGTGAAAAGGGGTGGTGAAAACATTACCTCTTCTTCGGGTTCTTCCTTTTGATTTGATCAAAAAAGCTCCTTAGGTTGGCTTTCTGATCAAACTAAGGCCTCTAGGTTGTAGTGATGGAAGTTGGGAGAGTATTTGGGCAGAGTTAGGCCGAACCAAAAGGCTATGAAGGTGTGAAGAAATGATAAGGAGGAGTGCCCTTTTATAAGAGGGGTGAGGGGCACCTTTGGAAAAGCTAGAAATATTAATTTATAATAAATTCATATTCGGTTTCAAATGGCCCAAAAGTTGATTATTTAAATTTTATGGTGGGGATAGTTCGAAAACAACTCAACCAATAGAATTTAGACAGGTTTGGGTACTTATATTAACCTTATCTTTAAGTATTAACTCTAAGTTAATTAGTTTCACTTTTAAGATGTCTCTTTGTATTTTTATATAATATGGTTAATAAACTTACTATATACATCCAAGAGACCCCCAAGTGGTACATTAATGATTAAACTATCATGATATAAGTCTCTTGGCAGAACGTTAGATTTTTAGGAATTTAATATCAATTAATAGTATAATATTTGTTGTAAGAACTCTTTTATGTCAATTTTGACACTATTAAATAGTTGATTTTTGTGAAACTCATAACAGATTGATTACTTCTAACAAAGTAAATTAAATAAATACTATTATATCATATTATCCTAGAAAAATAGTTTAATTCATTAAAAGTTTCATATTATATTTATTTGGGTATTTATAATATCAATTATTTTAATTTTTCACTATTATAGTAATTAATTCATCATCATTGTGTCATAAATAAATTAAATTATTTAATGTCGAAAAATTATAAATAAAATATCACTATGTTGGAAATATTTTTATCTTTCTAATTAATATTTTTAATCTAAAATCCAACATATATCACCCTATGTAAAAACTTTTTTTCTAAAAGATATATGCTTGTGTCATTTTTGTATTCATTTTAACTTAATTAAAATAAAGTGTCCCTATCACCTACAAGTGGCACCATGGGGTCCCAAAATCGACCCAAAGATGCCTATGGTCGAACATGTATCAACAAATAAGGATAGGACACGTTTTAGGGTAATTTAGTATTATTATAATATTATTTTTTAAACCTTATTTATCGGATTTACCCTTAACCATGGTAAATAAAATATTTACCGCAGTAATTATTCAAAATGTCTAGAAATAAAAGTTACCTATTTACACAATTTGGATATCCTGATTCCAAATATGGAATACATTTTTCTAAATTCAAAACACAGAAGTGGGAAAAACTAATTTAAAATTAATTCCCACTGTTAAAACAAAAAGCGTGTTTTTAAGAGATAATAACTATCAAAAGATTGACACTTGTTTATGATCAGTTTAATTGTAAAATTATGTCCAATGACCAACATTATATTAAATGGTAAAAATATATTCTAAATATACTTTAAAACCACTCAAATTCAATATTTATCACTATTAATTATTTTGATTAAAAAAGTTGGTTTTAATTAAAATTTAGTAATTTTCACTATTCATCAAAATATGAAAGTTACCCGAAAAGTACCAAAATTTCACTTTAGGCTAAATTCGATATTCAGAATCCAAAAATGAAGTCCATTTTAAAATATAAAATATATATAATTTCAAAAATTAGGTATTACTATTCATAACGGCTAGTTTGATTGGTTATGGTGTGTTAGAACTCGGTGTTGCGTACAACACACGCTATCACATTATTCAAAGAGAAGCGTACTGTAGAAGCTTGAGGTGTTACAGTATTTGGGAAGAACTTTGAGAAGATTAAAAGTTTAGAGGAGTGAGGAGAAGGTGGAGTTAGGGGTGGGTTTTATAGTGGAGGAGAGGGGTGATTTTTTAATATCTTATTCATTATTTTATTATTTTGATCAGGATAAGAAATAGTGTGGATTATTGTGACAAAAAACATTAATAAGTTCATGTGATTTTGAACCAAGTGTGCTTACATTATACATACATCACATATGACTAAATTAATCATGTATTTAACATTTATCACAAATTATCATATTTTACTATTCACAAAAAATTCAAGTATTTTAGAGAAATCCCAAAAATTAACCCTAACCATTTTCTAACATGTATAATTCAAAAGTGGACTATATTTTATCAAAATAATTTTCTATGTGTGTGAGATTTTATTTTTAAATAAAATCATCATTTACTCGAAAAATACAGTTTTTAAAACTAAAACTTTTTTATAACACCTCGAAAAATTAACTAAGGTATTATTAAATTATCCTAAAATATAGGATAAAAATATATTTCTCTAGAAATACATTATATGAAAATGAATTTGATTTTAATTCAATTTATTAATTTAAAATTTTAATTAAATATTTATTACTAACTAATATACCAACAATTAATTTTTAATTTTTAAAATATTCACCCTCATTTATAAGGTGCCTAAATTTTATTTATACTTACATGGGTGAGGTTACTATTCATAAGGGTCATATTACTATTCATAAGGGTGCATTACTATTCATAAGGGTC
Source organism: Viscum album (assembly GCA_963277665.1). Taxonomy (NCBI): domain Eukaryota; kingdom Viridiplantae; phylum Streptophyta; class Magnoliopsida; order Santalales; family Viscaceae; genus Viscum; species Viscum album. The sequence goes on from OY728148.1 coordinate 50,785,150, forward strand.
TAGTTACTATTCAATAAAATGTAATTTGATCCTATCCAAATCTAAATATCTTACTAATCACAACCATGCATGTATGTTTTTTGAAATTAAAAACATTGAAGCAACAAAATTATGTTTAACGACTAGGCTATAACTATCTCCCATAAATAAAAAAGTGTTTGTTTTATATAGAAATAGTGTTTCATGCATTCTATAATAAATTTATTTGTAAATTCTTGGGGTCTTACAGATGAGGTTCACCATCACAACGCACTTTCATTGCCCATATCATACACATATCTCTGCTTTAAGTGTACAAAAATACTATAACCTTTATATATTTTATCAACCACAGTATAAAAAATCTTCTCTTATGAAGCAAAGATAAGTGTATTATGCTCCACATGCTCATCGGTATCCATCAAGTGGGATAAGCTGATAGAAGTAAAATGAATTGAATCTTTCATTATACCCATATCAATCTTGAACTACTTGCATTTGAATAAGACCACTGAAAACTGGCCTTGATAGTTTAATTCAACAATATCATTCAGCTTCCCATATTATCCCACCTCTGTAAGTGTAAATCCAACACTATTTTTATTTTTCTAGAATTCTTCATGATAAATTCTACTAAACATGAATCCATGAATATTGTAGGCATCAAATCACTTAGCTTGACTTAGTGGACCTCGAGCTAAAAACTTCAGATCATTTGATATTTCAGCTCGATTGTCAAAATTCATTACCTATCCAAAAACATATAAGGTGTTACTTTTAATAAAGAAAAAATAACTACACACCAATAATATGAATATGATTATATACTTACATGATGGGTTAACCATTCGACAAGATTCTTGTTAACAACTTTTGTTAAATCCAGCTCATTTCGAGCTTAACCCTTGGTCTCATTTTTGTTTGTAGTCACAATTCTTCAATAAATGGATTTGTAATAACACTATTGAGTAGCACATATCTATGTTCTTACAGAAACTCTAATTTATTCAGTGTAAAATTTTACCCATTTCTAATTTGTCACCCAATAGTTGGAAATAACGATGACTGATTTTTAGAATGAGAATTAGTGAAGATGTCATCATCACATCTTTAACATCCGAGAAAGTTTAGGTAATTAATAAATGAATTAAAATTTAAATAAATAGTGTTAAATGTTACTTTTTAAATACTAAGTATAAAGTTTTAAATGATATAATAAAATGAAAGTATTTAAAATCATATAAAACATTAAAACCATTTTGAAGATTTTACAATTTATGAAGATATTATTATTATTATTATTATTATTTCAACATATAAAACATTTAAAATATTTTGATTTAAATTTTTGGGTTATTATGAAACTATAAACGTTTATGAATAAATGAAATCATAATATTTTATATAATATATATATATATATTAATTATTATTATATTATATATATATATATAAAATTTCAAAAGAAAATGGATTATATATATCTATATATATAAAATGATGAAACGAATTAAAAAAAGTAAAATGAAATGTTAAAGAGAGAAAATAAGGTTATGGGAGAGCTCGAATAGGGAAATCACAAGTTAGATATCAGGTGGGATCTGGATTCGGCTGAGTGAAGCCCAAGCACTAAGGAGATCTCAAGCGAGGTTGACCTTAAGAAAGGTTTCAAGTAGCAAGAGAGACCAAGGTGAGTGGAAAAGGAATTAGAGACAGTCATGGGGCTTCGATAAGGGGAAAATAAAGCTTTGTCTTCAGGAGATGAGTAATCGAGCAAGCCAAAGCGTGGCCATGTTGAGATCGACATTGAAAGTGGGAGATTCAACCACCGGTGAGGTTTTCAAATATTAGATCTATATCCCATTGAGAGCTTCATATGAGAATTGGGAAAATGAGCTAGTTTTTTTTGGAAATCTACTTCTCTTTGTCTTGAATCACAAGTAGATTTGTTTTTAATTGGTTAAGATATCTGAATCCTCTCATTTTCACTAGATAGCATCAATTTTAATTGAAATCAGTGGTCCTATTGTCAATATTATTATTTTAATATTCCTTTAACTGTAATCAAGTTGTTATCAGTTGCTTTCCTATCTCTATTCTATCTTGAACATATTAGAAGATAGATTTTATTAATTGATCTCATTACATACACTGTATTTTTCTTCCTATGTTGTTTTCAATTTTGATAATTGATGTATCTATGAATTTTGGGATTGAATCAAAATCTATCACTATTGTCTTCTTCCATGAATGCATCAAATAAATAAATATACATTAGAAATATGTTCCAACACTTGTTTCTCAAGCATAGGAAAATTTCTTCCCCTTCATCATTTTATTCATTTTCCAATCTATTGACATCAAACAAAACATAGAAAAATAAATTTATGACTCTGATTGAATATTTAAGAATCAACTAAATAATTAATTAATCAGGATTTTGAGTGTATATGTATTTGTGAGCGAGGTAAGTTTGTCAAGGAAAGCCTTTCATAAGAAAGGCATACCGCAATTAGGAGTCCGCTCCTGTTTTCTTTATCTCTTGTTTGAAAAAAATGAAAACCAAGTTCTACCAACAAGTAGAAGAAGGGTCTGAAAATAAATTTTTAAGGTATTTGTTTCGATTATTTTCAAATTTAGATCTAAAATATTAAATTAAGTGTTTATGTTATTTAATTATTTTATTTTAATTGATAAGTGAATTTATTTATTTATTTATTTCAAGTTATAATCTCTATTTTCTGATTTTTTATTAGGGAAATTATTTTGTTTTCAAATTATTATTTGATATTTTAGCTTACAATTATTTTTAATTTACCCAAATGATATTTTTACAAGGGTTTTATATATTTAAAACCATTCAAAATTATGAATTTATGTTCATGTCCAAACTTAATTTACAATGGATGTTTGTTTATTTACTTTCAATTTATAATCCTTATTATTATTTTAATTAAGGATTTATTATATTCAAGGGTTATTATTAGAATATACATATATTTGTATATATATATTAATGGGTAATGGTTTTTATTAGTATATATATATATCTATCTATCAATTTTCAATAAATCAGGGAAGGTTTTTCCGTTGTAAATTTTATTTTTATTTGCGAAGGTTTGAAAATTTTAAGGAATTTGTTTTAGTTTACTTAAATAATTTATGGGTTTAAGTTCCCATGATCATAAGTTAAAGACGTGATCTTACACACGTAGAAAACCATTATTTGATTTAGCTTTTCTTAAACCATTATTATAATTTTATGTGCATCAGTTTTATCTGCATGCATATATGTTAATTTCATTATAAGTTGTGGCTATTTCTTATAATATGTGACAAGTCATGCATGCATCATTTTTATATTTACTGAATCATTAATGTATTCACATATGTAATGAATAAATAATTCCTTCCAAATAAAATATGGTCAAAATTTTGTTCATAGTGGATTCTATGAATTGAAAAGAATTCATGATTGATAAATGTATTTTAATTCTATGTATTTTAAGTAATTTCATAAAGTAAAGAAAATTTAGTTTCATAATTTCTTATGAAAGTATATATATATATATAAATATATAAATATGTTTTCAAGTTTTTAATATAGAAACTCTAGTGGAAATGTGTATATGAATATAAATCAAGCTTAAATTTTTTTTCAGAAAATATGGCTCTTGAATGTTGTAAATATGGTAGGGAATTGGGGAGTGAATACAATCCCTCAAAAAGTTGGTGGGCCCAAGATATCCTTCAATGTTTTAAGTTTCCACAATGTTTTGTTTTCAAAAATATTGTGTAGTGTTTTTAAAAAATATCACTGGATTACTTTTAAATCAATTTGAGCATAATATATTTTTAGAATATTGAAGTATTTTCAATACGTAAATAATTTCAATATTATTTTCAAAGGTATTTTCTGAAAGTATTTATTTATGTTATTATCTGAAGAATTTTTAAAATCATTTGTAAAAGTAAATTTCAAAGAAATATTTTCTGAAAATTTCTTCAATGATTTCAAACCCCTTACTGGGAAAATTAATGCTCACCCATTGTTTTAAAAATGATTTTTTCATAGGTATCTTTGGAGTTCAAATTCAGATTTATCGCTTTTAAAGTTAGCGTGTGTGGAAGCATAGTAGGTGTTTGTTTTATTTTTGTTCAACTCTAATAAATGTAATGTGTTTTCTAATACTCCAGAACCAAGACTGCTAAAAGGTCCTTATTTTTGTAATATGTTGTGTAATTATTCAGTTTCTTTTTATAAAAAAAATTACATAGAATTTTCAAGCATTGAGTTCGAAAGCATGGACTCGGGCTGTTATAATTCCCATCATGATTGAATCTAGTCTCAATCAAATCCAAATACCTAGAATATAATGTAAATCACTCTTCAGTAATGTAACCATTAGCAATAGAGCCTTCTAGTTGAGGTTTATTCCTAATATATGATTTCAAATGACCTAATTACCGGATGAAAAAAATAATAAGCATATTAAAAAAATTTACGTGATGATTTAATAAAATCAATTTCACCAATGAAAAAATAATAATATTAATGCACCTCTCAATTAGATACATCCATCAATAGTGTACTGGTCCACCATGTTTAGCTTCTTCAACCCAATGAATAGCCAAATAAATCATGACTATGAAAAATGAAGGGGAAAATAACATCTATTAATGAAATAGTGTCAAAAAAAATTCTTTATTGAAGTTTAGAAAGCTCAGTTGGAATTATATTTTTTTTCCACAAAGCTCTCTGAAAAAATACAAAACTCAACTAGAACCACATTTACTTTTTCAGTTAAATTATTTTGAAAATCCAATGAAAAAAACTTCTCCATAAAAATATTTGATTCGTGAATTTTCAATCCATGTCACTTTTGATGTTTTAAGTCAATGCACCTTGATATGTTACTTGAATATCCATCTATCACTTTTACATTTTTTAAAGTTCAAAGGAATACACCATTCTCATGATTTTTTATTATTAAAATAGCCGAAGGGTACTTTCCATTCTCATTTTCCCACAAACCATGATTTATATTAATTTAATCCAAATATTTACTAGCATTAAGGTTATCCTTCGATTTACCCTACTCATTAAGGAATTTAAAAAATAAATTTTCACGTAAATTCTTATCAATATAAATTAAATTAAGATTATGATGCATCATTTTAAACTCGCAATAAAGAAGTTTGAAAAATATACAATTTTTCTTCTATAGTTGTATTCCAGCTTTTTCGGATACTATACCTCATACCCTTTACCCCTTCTTTAAATAGATGACATTTTCTTAATTATCCAGTGATATTAATTAATATTACCAAGATTTATGAACCAGATAACACCTTCAGTGACTTTATCATTTCAATATCTCTATTTAATTGTGTCTTGTTAAACATGAATTTATGAGAAGCATCAAGAAATTTATGATGACACATAAAACGCCATTTTCTTCTATGAGGTAATTTTTGAGGTTCAAAATAACAAATTAAAAACTGAATAAGATAAGCTAGTATGAGTGTTCCAACTAGATAAATTTATTAGTCGAGTATGGTCACTCATTTTATATATTAAAGAATCATGATTTTTGAATAGATTTCTCATTGAATCATGATATGTTTCCACAACATAATCCTATAATTCTCATAATTCATTGATTAGAGGTTTAGGGCATATATCAATGTCATTTCTAGGCATTTTATTTCTACGAATAATCATCAAAATAATGAAATAAGTATTATTCATACATATCTATAGAGGTATATTATAGAGGATAAAAATAACTGAACCATTTCTATAATTAGTACTTAAAGTATCAAAAGGGTTAAAACCATCAGAATAAAATCCCAAACATATATTCCTAGGATCTGAATAAAAATATGGATATATCTTGTAACATCCCAAGTAAATAAAGAATAAAACATTTTCATATTTATTAATATTTGAGAATTAAATATTAATTTTACTTTAAAGGGGTTTCTATGTTAGATAGCGTACCTGATACGCAACAAAGAGATTCTTTGAAATCTTACATTGCACACTAGTAATAAAATAATATTATTTTAAATGGTAGTTAACACGTAGATGTTGTATTGGCGGGAATGAATAGAAATAACTAAAATATGATTATATATGTTTGTTAAATTTTTTTACATTTATCCAATAAAGGATAAAGGCTTAAAATACAAAAATAATTCAATTTTTGGGTATATATACTCTAATATTCACTAAAGGTCCACTTATCGCCTTTTGATGGAGAACCGTCCTTAAATATAGTTTTGGTCACTCTTATACATTCTATTGGACCAAATAAAATTCTTCTTTAGAACCAGGACATCAAAATTTACTTTGTGTAAATTTTTGGTATTTTTCCGATAAAGTTCATTTTTAATGAATAGTGAAAAATGTTGTATTTTAATTCAAAACCTCATTTTAATTTAATTTGTTTATACGATTAGATTATATTTTGATTTGGTTTTAAAGTGAAATTAGAAAATATTTTTACCATTTAATCCAATGGTGGTCATTGGAATTTATTTCACTTTGAATTTGGACTGAAACTACTGTCAATCTTTTGATATATACTGTTTCTTAAAAACACGGTATTTGTTTTGACAGTGGGAATTAATTGTTAAATTAATTAATTCAACTTATATGTTTTGAATTTTTTAAAATAGACATCATTTTTTAATTCGGAATATCAAATATATATTAGGGTGAATTTTTGGTATTTCTCTGAAAAACATCAATTTTTGATGAATAGTGAAACCACTAAGTGGCAGTTAAAAAACTGATTTTTCGTTTAAATGAAACTTTACCACTTCTGTGTTTTGAATTTCAAAATTCTGACATACATGTTTTTCATTAGTAAGTAAAATTTGGTTCAATGGGATCAAAATAATTTTTTGGTGAATAGTAACTTTTAAGTTTTTAATCGCGATTAGAGGTAATTAGTGTAGTTTAAAGTAAAAATAATGTTTTAATAATATGAAATGACCTTTAAACATGTAATATCCTTATTGGATGTGTCATGACCGACCAAGAAAATCCATGGGCCAACTTGGGGACCCCATGGAGCCACTTGGTAGGAAAATGACATTAATAACTTTTTATTTAATGTTAAAATAAAAATGTCACAAACATGTGTTGTTTTAATAAGAAATTTTTTAAATGGGGTTATACAAGTCATATTTTTGACTATAAATATTCATTAGAAATCTAAAAAGATTTTCTACATCATGATATTTTTTTTAATTTTTAGACATTAAATAAATAAAATTATTTATGACACCATGATGATGCAGCGATTACCTCATTATTTAACAATTTAAATAAAATGAAAAAATAATGTAAATTCTAAGACCTAAACATGTCAAAAACCTATTGGATGGGTTTATTTAGAACTCTTATCACCTTATCCTAGAAATATATAATTTTGGGACCTTTAAAATCCGAAAATAATTTTATAATAAAGTAACCTTTTATAACTTTCCAAGAGTGCCCCTCCTCTCCTCTTATAAAAGGCCCCCACCTCTACCACATTACCCACAACTCTCAAGCCTTTGGCTCAGATAACCCTTGCCCATCTTGTCTATCCACATCCCTATCTTACTCCTAGAAGCCTCACTTTGGGAATAAGTCTTTCCAAGGAAGCCTTTGAGCTCAAATAAAAAAGAGTTACCCGATTTAAAGGTAGTGTCTTCTCTTGTGTTCTTATGTTTTATTTTGCTTCTCCAACCCCCTAAACTCTTTTTATTCCTTTATTTTATAACAAAAATAGTATCTTCAATATACTAGTATGTTTTGATGAAAAGTATTAGATATACACCTACACACACCTTCGTCTAATGGTTAAAGAACATACTGTTTCTGTGTTTGGTGATTTTCTGCCTCACGAAACGATGATTGTTCAATATTCTTTTAACACCTTTCATGGTGGCCATTAAGATGCCACTATATTTTTATATGATATATATTATGTTTATGTTTTCCTTATACTTCTGTATTTTTCATTTGTGGCATAACTTTATGGTTTCCATTGTGGGTAAACACGATAATTTCATTTTAAGAAGTGCAGACTACCGCCCCCTCAAAGTGATTTGATTCGTTAATGCCATATGTGGGATGTATAAAGGATGGAGTTAATGTTATTATATATGATGTTATACTGGAATTATAATATACCCTTATATCATTATGATTTCACCCCATTAAATACGAAATAGAAATGAAAGTAGCGTTCATGCGTACGTACGGCTTACCGTCTCCATGAACGGTGCATTTCATTTCTTACCTCTAAATGTTATGTACTATTACAAATACATGTATATTATGGATATATGTGATATATATGATATCCAAATCATGAATATCATTCTGGATATAATGAACCTTTGACGACATGAACAACATGTAATTGTAAGAAGTCCATTTTTGACTTAAGTACCAAATATCGACAAAATGAACTTTATTAAATTAAATGATTACATAACATTTATAACATGGCAATAAGTTATATAAAAGGAATAATAAACTTGAAAAGGGTTCTTAAGACAATAGAAATTAACACTATTTTGTTATTCAGGAGATTAAAGAGCAATCGAGTCACGTCGGACACGAGGTAAGGGACTTCGTCTCAATCTCCTTTCATTGAGGCATATTACACAACTTTCTTTTATACAGTGTATAAACCCCTCCGACTTTTACATTTATTCAAAAGGAATCATTTTTATACGAAGTGTTTACTAAACGAAAAAAGAGAGTGGTTTTTTGTCATACGTATGCGGCGACAACGACTTCTCCGCCGCCGTGACCATTATTTGAGTTTCGGCTTCCTCTACAAGCCATAATTTATTTTTAAATGAGAAATAAATACCATGTTTTACTTATCTTTTATTTTGGTGTTGAAAATGGTTTTCATAATGTTTTTATATCAATGTGTTGTATTGATATCTTGTGATTGAAAAGTGTAAATGTTATGTTTCCTTTATGCATGTTTTATGTGATATGATTATGTTATGGTTCTTGGGAATTATTATGAAGATGGGTGGTTCCGTGATAAACTAAGGGCGGGTGAGCCCGATATAGCTCTCCAATGCATTGGGTAACGCGAAGGAGTTAAACGTTAAGGTTTCTCCGATGAGATTTAGGGAATATACTATGATGGGTATTCCAAACGTCACCATGAGGGTTACTCCCTACGTAAGAATGTTATGAATGCCTCAAGTTACCTATATGTCTTATGATTTCTATGATTTATTCATGATTTGATGAGGTATGTTAAATTGATTATGTTTTATGAGTAAATTATGATTTCATACATGGACTAGTGTTTTCATCTCATACTTTTATATCCCTTACTGAGCTTTTTATGCTCATCCCATGGTTTTGAAATGTTTTTCACAGATCAAGTGAAAGGTACATGATTTGATGATAGCGTCAAGGAAGTATCAAGAAAGAATCCATGTTTTATTTTAAATATGTTTCTATTGATGGGAAAAATGAGTATTATCTTTTATGTAACCACTTTGTTTAAATGTGGAATGTAATGCATGTTTTATGATCTAATTCTCTAAAACTCTAAACCTGAAAAGATCTTCAGCATGTATTCTTGAAGTAACTCAAGATTAAGTAAGGTTTAAGGCCGGGGCCTTATAGTTGGTATCAAAGGTCGGTTTAGATAAATTTAAGAGTTAGAATTCTATTTAATGATAATCCAAAAATATTTTTTTTATGGTCCAATTTAAATGATATAGCATTTGAAAATTACCATGTTGCTTCATCAAATACATGTTTGTTCAGAATCGTTTTCCGTAGAGGAAACAGGGAAGTAGTGCTAAGAAGGCATACAGAAGGAAATGACCTTCCGAATCAACATCCTGAGATGGTCGGAATTGGAACAAAACAGTTTTTTTCCGTAATGGCGTAGTTGACTCAAGCGATAAATGGTGGTGGTATCCATGCACGAGATTAGCCAGATCAACCGCAGAGGAACATGTTAGTGGTGGAACAGTTCATGAGGCAACATCCCCCATCATTCAGAGGATCATCTGACCCTGTGCTAGCTGATGGGTGGATTAAAGCACTGAAGAAGATTTTCGATGTCATGGGGTGTTCAGACTATCAAAAGGTTAGTCTTGCTATTTACCATTTTGAGGGTGAAGCAGATCAATGGTGGTCGATGGTTAAAAATATCAGGGACGCTGATGAGATTGATGCTCTCGACTGGGATGAATTCAAAGGTATGTTTCTTGAGAAGTATTTTCCTAAGGCTGTTTGACTTAGGATGGAAAAACAATTCCTAGAATTGAGGCAAGAGGAAGACTCAGTGGCTTCTTATGAAGAAAGGTTCACTCGATTGGAAAGGTTTGCTCCAAATTTTATCCGAGACCATGATAGTAAAATCAATCATTTTTACTCAGGATTAAAGCCAAAATATCGAAGGGATTTAGCTTATCGCGAGTTCAAGAGTTATGAAAAGTTTGTTCAATGTGATGAGAAGGTGGAAATGGAGTTTTCCGATGATCAAGTGTTCTATAACAACCAATAGAAGAAGAGACTGAGGTGGCAGGAGAAAGGTAAGAATATTTCAAAAAAGACTGATGGTAATAAAACTAAGTTTTCAGTTTGTGATAAATGTGGTAAAAGACATGTTGGGTAATGTCTTCTGAATTATGGAAAGTGCTACTGATGTGGTAAGATGGGACATAAGGCTCGTGATTGCACTGAAAAAGATGAGGGTTATGGTAAGACCAAATTTTATTTACAGTTAGTGAAATGTTTTAAGTGAAATGAGATGGGTCATTATGAAAATGAGTGTACGACAAAGAGATCGAGTGATGGGAAGCAGTCAGACTACAAGCAGAAAGGGGTGGTGAAATCCTTTTCAACTTCTTCAGCAGATGTTGGTCCATCAAATGAAGTGGTATCAGGTACTTTGTTTGTTTTTTCAGATTATTCCAGTGTGTTGTTTGATTCGGGGTCTACACATTCTTTCATCTCTGAGAACTTTTCTAGTAAAATGGGAATACCATATCAAGAAATGACTCCTAAACTCATGGTAAAAACACCTGGGGGAAATTTTGAGGCAAAAATAATTTATAAGAATCTTCCTATCCTTATCCGGGGAAAGAACCTACTTGCAAACCTTATTGTTTTACCTCTAGTAGAGTTTGATGTTATCCTGGGTATGGATTGGTTCTCTATTTACCATGCTAATATTGACTATAGAGCTAAAGAAGTTTCTTTTCAGAAAGACTTTCAGTTTGTGTACAAGAATGAACCCTTACTGTGGATAACATATCAAGAGGCCGAGAAACTTGTAAAAGATGGAAATGAATGTTACCTTGCACATATCATTGAAAACAAGGGAACTATTCAGATTAATGATGTGCCAGTAGTAAATGAGTATCCTGATGTTTTTCCTGATGAGTTTCCTGGATTAATACCATATCGGGAAGTTGAGTTTACTGTTGACTTAGTTCTTGATGCTAAGACAATTTCAAAACCCCCTTATCGAATGGCTCAAACTGAACTTTTAGAGTTGAAGGATCAATTTCAAGATTTTTTAGATAAAGGTTTCATTCGACCTATCACATCACCATGGGGTGCTCCTATTTTATTTGTTAAAAAGAAAGATGGTTCAATGAGAGTTTACATTGATTATAGAGCCTTGAATAACAACACTGTTAAGAACAAATATCCTTTGCCTCATATCGATGATTTGTTTGATCAGCTCCAGGGAGCTTATTTTTTTTCAAAGATTGACCTGAGATCGGGGTACCATCAGTTGAAGGTAAAGGAAGCAGATATTCCGAAGGCCGCATTTCGTACAAGATATGGCCATTATGAATTTTTAGTAATGCCTTTTGGGCTAACCAATGCACCTTATGTATTCATGGACCTTATAAATAGAATTTTCCATGAGTTATTGGATAAGTTTGTGGTTGTTTTTATTGATGATATTTTGGTGTTATCTAAAAGTAAAGAGGAGAATGGAAGAAATTTAAGGGTTATTTTGCAAACCTTAAAAGAAAATAAATTTTATGGGAAATTCAGCAAGTGTGAGTTTTGGTTGCAACAAATTTCTTTCCTTGGTCACATTGTTTTTAAAGATGGGATAACTGTTGATCCTGCAAAAACAAAGGTTGTTGAAGAATGGCCAAGACCCACAAATGTAACTGAGATTCGTAGCTTCCTTGGTTTGGCAGGCTATTACCAAAGGTTTGTTAGAAAGTTTTCTCGGTTATCTAGTCCAATGACTAAGCTAACTCGGAAGGGTGTTAAGTTTATCTGGACAAAAGAATGTGATGATTGTTTTCTAAAACTGAAAAGAAGATTGGTGAATGCTCCAGTTTTGGAACTACCTTCCCAGAATGGTGATTTTGTTATCTATAGTGATGCTTCATTGAAAGGACTTGGTTGCATCCTAATGCAGAATGATTAGGTAATTGCTTATGCTTCACGACAGTTGAAAACTCATGAGGTAAATTACCCTACACATGATTTGGAATTAGCTGCTGTTGTTTTCACTTTAAAAATTTGGAGGCATCATTTGTATGGAGTAAAGTGTGAAATATATACCGATCACAAAAGTTCAAAGTATATATTTAATCAGAAAGAATTGAACATGATACAGACGAGATGGCTAGAATTAATCAAGGATTATTATTGTACAATTCATTACCATCCGGGAAAAGAAAATAAAGTGGATGATGCTTTGAGTCGAAAAAGTAATGCTTCATTAAAAATGTTGCATTTGGGACGTGATCCGTTGGTTAAGGATTTGATGAACTTTGGCATAGAAGTTGTTGGTGTAGGATGTCCTTCTGTTTTGTTTCAGGTATCCATGAAATCTTCTCTATTAGACAGGATTAATCAAGCACAAAATCAAGACAGTGAGTTGCAGAAAAAGGAAGAGCTGGTTCAGAAGGGTAAGTCGCCTGAATTAAACATTGATAATGATTGTGTTTTGAGATTTGGGAAGAGATTGTGTGTGACTTGTGATTCATAGTTGAAGATATGGGTGTTATGTGAAGCTCATTGTTCTCCGTTTTCGGTTCATCCAGGAAGTACTAAGATGTACAGAGATCTGCGGAAGTATTACTGGTGGGACAGAATGAAAATAGATATTGCTGATTTTACTGTGAAGTGTTTGAATTGTCAACAGGTTAAAGCAGAGCGACAGTTACCGAAAGGGATGCTTCATCCTTTACCAGTGCTAGAGTGGAAATGGGAAAATATATCCATGTGCTTCGTTGTGGGATTGCCGAAGACACCTCGAGGTAATAATGCAATCTGGGTTATTGTTGATCGCTTGACTAAATCTGCTGATTTCCTTTCTATACGAGATACTTTTTCCATAGATCAACTTTCTCATTTATATTTTAATGATATATTCAGGTTACATGGAGTTCCCCTCTCCATTGTATCTGATCGTGATCCGAGGTTTACTTCTAACTTTTGGAAAGGCCTTCAGAAGTCATTGGGTACTAAATTAAATTTTAGTACAGCTTTTCATCCTCAATCAGATGGGCAGTCAGAACAAACAATCTAGACTTTGGAAGATATGCTACGTGCTTGTTCGATGGATTATCAAGGAATTTGGGACCTACATCTTTCTTTGGTTGAGTTTTCTTATAATAACAGTTTTCATTCTAGTATACAGATGGCACCATTTGAGGCATTATATGGTAAATGATGTCAAACTCCAGCTTTTTGGGATGAAGTGGGTGAAAGGAAGCTGATGGGACCAGAATTGGTAGAAGAGATGGCAGAAAAAGTTCAGTTGATTCAAAAAAACATGAGAACAGCTCAGAGTAGATAGAAAAGTTATGCAGACAATAGGAGGAAGGATCTATATTTTGAGGTAGGTGATCATGTTTTTCTCAAGGTTTCTCCATGGAAAAGTGTGATGCGATTTGGTAAGAGAGGAAAGATGAGTCCATGGTTCATTGGACCATATGAAATTCTGGAGAGAGTTATATTATTTTCATACTGAGTGGCTTTATCTCTAATTTTATCTCAGGTACATAATGTTTTCCATGTTACAATGTTGAGGAAGTATATTCCAGATCCATCTCATGTTTTGAGTCCAGAGGTAGTTCAGTTGGAAGAGAATCTATCTTATGAGGAACAACTGGTTCAGATTCTTGATCACAAGGAGCAAGTGTTACGGAATAAGGTTATTCATCAAGTAATGTTTTTGTGGAAGAACCACATGAGTGAAGTGGAAACATGAGAATCAGAAAATGCAATGAGGGATAAATACCCCCACTTATTCGATAAGTAAATAAATTGCGAGGATGCAATTACCAAAAGGGGGGAAGGATGTAACATCCCAGGTAAATAAAGAATAAAACATTTTCATATTTATTAAAATTTGTGAATTAAATATTAATTTTACTTTAAAGGGGTTTTTATGTTCGATAGCGTACCCGATACGCAACAAAGAGATACTTTGAAATCTTACATTGCACACTAGTAATAAAATAATATTATTTTAAATGGTAGTTAACACGTAGCCTTTGTATTGGCAGGAATGAATAGAAATAACTAAAATATGATTATATATGTTTGTTAAATGTTTTTACATTTATCCAATATAGGATAAAGGCTTAGAATACAAAAAGAATTCAATTTTTGGGCATATATACTCTAATATTCACTAAAGGTCCACTTATCACCTTTTGATGGCGAACCGTCATTAAATATAGTTTTGGTAACTCTTATACATTCTATTGGACCAAATAAAATTCTTCTTTAGAATCGAGACATCAAAATTTACTTTGTGTAAATTTTTGTTATTTTTCCGATAATTTCATTTTTTAATGAATAGTGAAAAATGTTGTATTTTATTTCAAAACCTCATTTTAATATAATTTGTTTATATGATTATATTATATTTTTATTTGGTTTTAAAGTGAAATTAGAAAATATTTTTACCATTTAATTCAATGGTGGTCATTGGAATTAATTTCACTTTGAATTTGGACTGAAAGTAGTGTCAATCTTTTGATATATACTGTTTCTTAAAAACATGCCATTTGTTTTGAAAGCGGGAATTAATTATTAAATTAATTAATGAAACTTATATGTTTTGAATTTTGTAAAATATACCTAATTTTTGAATTCAGAATATCAAATATATCTTAGGGTGAATTTTTGGTATTTTTCTGAAAAACATCAATTTTTGATGAATAGTGAAACCACTAAGTGGCAGTTAAAAAACTGATTTTTCGTTTAAATGAAACTTTACAACTTCTATGTTTTGAATTTAAAAAATATAACATGCATGGTTGTCATTAGTAAGTAAAATGTTGTTCAATGGGATCAAAATAATTTTTTGGTGAATAGTAACTTTTAAGTTTTTAATCGCGATTAGAGGTAATTAGTGTAGTTTAAGGTAAAAATAATGTTTTAATAAACTGAAATGGCCTTGAAACATGTCCTATCCTTATTTTATGTGTCATGGCCGACCAAGAAAATCAATGGGCCAACTTGGGGACCCCATGGATCCACTTTGGTAGGAAAATGACATTAATAACTTTTTATTTAATGTTAAAATAAAAATGTCTTAAACATGTGTTGTTTTACTAAGACAATTTTTAAATGGGGTTATACGAGTCATATTTTTAACTATAAATATTCATTAGAAATATAAAAAGATTTCCTACATCATGATATTTTTTTTATAATTTTTAGACATTAAATAATATAAATTATTCATGACACCATGATGATGCATCGATTACCTCATTATTTAACGATTTAAATAAAATGAAAAGATAATGTAAAATCTAAGACCTACACTTGTCAAAAACCTATTGTATGGGTGCATTTAGAAATATTATCACCTTATCCTCGAAATATATAATTTTGGGACCTTTAAAATACGAAAAGCATTTTATAATAAAGTAACCTTTTATAACTTTCCAAGAGTGCCCCTCCTCTCCTCTTATAAAAGGCCCCCACCTCTAACACATTACCCACAACTCTCAAGACTTTGGCTCGGCCAACCACTTCCCATGTTTTCTCTCCACATACCTCTATTACTCGTAGAATCCTCAATTTGGGCAGAAGTCTTTCCAAGGAAGCCTTTGAGCTCAAATCAAAAAGAGTTACCCGATTTAAAGGTAGTGTGTTCTCTTGTGTTCTTATGTTTTATTTTGATTCTCCAACCCCATAAACTCTTTTTATTCCTTTATTTATTAAAAAAAACATAATATTCAATATACTATGATGTTTTTATGAGAAGGATTAGAGATACACCTACACACACCTTCGTCTAATGGTTAAAGAACATACTGTTTCTGTGGTTGGCGATTTTCTGCCTCACGAAATGATGATTGTTCAATATTCTTTTAACTCCTTTCATGGTGTCCATTAAGATATCACTCTTTATATATGATATATATTATGTTTATGATTTCCTTATACTTTTGTATTTTTCATTTGTGGCATAACTTTATGGTTTCTATTGTGGGTAAACACGATAATTTCATTTTAGGAAGTGAGGCCTACCGCCCCCTCAAAGTGATTTGATTCGTTAATGCCATATGTGGGACATATAAAGGATGGAGTTAATGTTATTATATATGATGTTATACTGGAATTATAATATACCCTTATATCATTATGATTTCACCCCATTAAATACGAAATAGAAATGAAAGTAGCGTTCATGCGTACGTATGGCTTACCGTCTCCATGAACGGTGCATTTCATTTCTTACCTCTAAATGTTATGTACTATTATAAATACATGTATATGATGGATATATATGATATATATGATATCCAAATGATGAATATCATTCTGTATATAATGAACCTTTGACCACATAAACAACATGTAATTGTAAGAAGTCCATTTTTGACTTAAGTACCAAATATCGACAAAATGAACTTTATTAAATTAAATGATTACATAACGTTTATAACATGGAAATAAGTCATATAAAAGGAATAATAAACTTCAAAAAGGTTCTTAAGAAAATAGAAATTAACACTAGTTTATTATTTAGGAGATTAAAGAGAAATCAAGTCACATCAGACACGAGGTAAGGGACTTCGTCTCAATATCCTTTCATTGAGGCATATTAAGTTTTATACACAACATTATTTTATAAAGTGTATAAACCCCTTTGACTTTTACATTTATTCAAAAGGAATCTTTTTTATACGAAGCATTTACTAAACGACAAAAAGGAATGTTTTTTTTGTCGTACATATGCCGCGACAACGACTTCTCCACCACCGTGACCATTATTTGAGTTTCGGCTTCCTCTACAAGCCATAACATTTTTAAAAAAATGAGAAATAAATACCATGTTTTACTTTTAGTTTATTTTGGTGTTGAAAATGGTTTTCATAATGATTTTATATCAATGTTTTGTATTAATATCTTGTGATTGAAAAGTGGATATGTTATATTTCCTTTATGCATGTTTTATGTGATACGATTATGTTATGGTTCTTGGGAATTGTTATGAAGACGGGTGGTTCCATGATAAACTAACGACAGGTGAGCCTGATATAGCTCTCCAATGCATTGGGTAATGCAAAGGAGTTAAATGTTAAGGTTTCTCCGAAGAGATTTAGGGAATATACTGTGATGGGTATTCCAAACATAACCATGAGGGTTACTCCCTACGTAAGAATGTTATGAATGACTCAAGTTACCTTTATGTCTTATGATTTCTATGATTTATTCATGATTTGATGAGGTATATTAAATTGATTATGTTTTATGAGTAAAGTATGATTTAATACATGGACTAATGTTTTCATCTCGTACTTTTATATCCCTTACTGAGCTTTTTATGCCCATCCCAAGTTTTTGAAATGTTTTTCAAAAGTCAAGGGAAAGGTACATGATGTGATGATAGTGTCAAGGAAGTGTCA
The DNA here is from genome assembly GCA_963277665.1 of Viscum album. Taxonomy (NCBI): domain Eukaryota; kingdom Viridiplantae; phylum Streptophyta; class Magnoliopsida; order Santalales; family Viscaceae; genus Viscum; species Viscum album. The sequence continues at coordinate 50,803,039 of OY728148.1, forward strand.
AGAAAGAATCCATGTTTTATTTTAAATATGTTTCTATTGATGTGAAAAATAAGTAATATCTTTTATATAACCACTTTGTTTAAATGTGGAATGTAATGCATGTTTTATGATCTAATTCTCTGAAACTCTAATCCTGAAAAAATCCTCAACGTGTATTATTGAAGTAACTCAAGATTAAGTAAGGTTTAAGGCCAGAGCCTTATATATCTAATCAAACACATTTCATGATATTGAATCTTTTGGATGTCTCAGCAAGCCATCGATACTATCCTGATAATTCCACTTCATGTCGTATGTAATCATAGATGACATGAATAATCTTTGTAAACATGGTTTTATTGGAAAGTAATGCTCAACATTTGAAGGATTTTTCTTATTCTATTTATTCTTGGGGTTTCATTGATTTATTATCTCATTGTTGTTCAATAAATTCCATTTTCTTGTATAAAATCTTATGTATTATTATTTATCAGACTTTTCTTCCTAGTAAAGCATGAAATCCGTATGGCATGGATATATCTTTTTATAATCAAGTCCAAGTTTGTTGATGACTTTCGTCATCTCATAGAATAATGTAGAGATCTTAGATTAACTAAATGCATCATAAAGAAACTCTAACATCATAGATATTTCTTTGTTAGTAATTCTAAAGTGACACTAGACATGACAGAACTTATATTAAAAAGAAAACTTTGAATACATAGCACACCCTTCATATTGTTATTACTGACAATCTTAAAATAATTCCTCAATATAATTTTTTTCATCAATGGAGTTATGAGTAAGATTTCCCTATTCAGGATCAACTAAAGGTTCTATTGATCTATTAAAATCTTGTAAATTGTATTATGTAAAACCAAATGAATCATTTTACAAATTTTGAACTAAATTATCCTCTTCATGGTCCCTTTGTATTTCAGTGATAGTATTTTCATAGTTTTAGATTTACATAACATTTGATTCACCATGTCAGATCCAAAATACATATCGAGGAGAAAACTATTTCTATATAAAATACTCATATACTTAGTTTCTATTCATCCATTACTTGAATTTATAATCAGAACACAAAAATGTTATTCTACCATCCACTGATCGGTTTGTAATTACATAATCTAAAAATTCTTCCAAAACCTTAGCATACAAAGGTGTTTTTTGAGGTAAATTAATCCAAATTTTATCTAAATGTATTGGATTGTATTCTCCTGGTACTTTCATATATAAATATATAAATATTTAATAAAATAGGTAAAATCAAAATTAAATATCACCCAACATCACCATCGATTATTTCATATCAACTATAATGTAAAATGAGATGAATTAAACAATGACCTTTTTCTTACGAAAATTCTAATATAAAAATTTGAATCCAATAAATTATTATTTCTCACAAATATAGATGAATAATAAAATAAATTAGATGAAAACCATATTTTAGCATAATTCTAACCCATGGATATTCTAAAAGTCATCAAATATGTCCTCCTAAATTGAGATTTAGAAGAAGAAGTGTCTTTCTTGATAAATATAAATTAAATTTTTAGGTTAAAGTAGGATCTATATGGGTTAGAATAAGACTTAAGAGAAAGGTATTTTAAGTTAGATACATGCTTGAAATAATTAATATTTAATGATGGAATTGTGGAAACCGAATCTACATTAAAGATGATAAAGATGTATCAATTTTTGATATTTTATATGTCGATGATATTATTTTTATGGGAGATAAAGATAATGGTGTATTCTACCCTAGTTTTTTAACTAAGAAGGGTCCATTCCATTGAAAAATTATCTACATTAATCAATGTCTGAACCATTTCCTATGTTCTAACTAAGACCAAGAGAACCCCTTTAAAATTATGAATGCAAATTATACTTTATATGGATATCACACACTATTATATGGATAAAAACGATAAATTTATAAGTTTAATGTTGTTATATGTGCTTATACTTCATTCTACCATTTAAGGTCCACCATTTAATATGTTGAATCATTTTTTTTAATTTGAAGGGATCCAAAAAATAAAGGGTTTTATGATGAGGGTAAACATTATCAAATATATAGAAAAACATTTGAAAGTGTATGATTCATATAAAATGATAAAAAATAATCCATTTGAATCAAAAAAATGACACAATATAATTAGTTCTCTTACAAATCAGGGTTTGTTAAAATAAAATCAATGAAACTATATTGGATGTTCCAGTTACCATAACCAATAATTGATTATCATGCATGTAAATGTTTACCCTATCCACTCTTTCATTTTTAAATAGATTTTATTAAACTAATTGATTCATCACATATGTATAAAACATGAACCATTAAAATAAATTTAAAAAGGGTCTAATATCTCATTTTCAAGGCCTTTATCCTTAGAGAACTTGTCTGGGTTTTTGACAAAACCATGTGTGACCCCAAACCCCACCACCAATTGGTCATGAGCTGGAAAATAGTATCAATTATGTATATTTCAAAAATTGCAGTAACTAACATATGTATAAAAAAGTGGAATTCATTAATATCAAATAAAAACAATGAAATTATGAATGATCTAGATTACATAACTGACTTATATCATAAACAATTTTTTTAATTTAATACAACGTAACCAAAATTAATGATTATAATAACTCCAAAAAATAACTAAAAAATCCAAATGATGCATTATAAACCAAAATTACATATATATTAATTTTGAATGAATAAAAAATGAATTATATATTATTTTTATTAACCATGACTGTCCATCTAATTCTACTCAATAATATAATTAGGGTGATTATAGGTAGGGAGAATGATACAACCTTTAGGGGGGGTCTGCCTTGATTTCAAGGAGTGGAACTGAGCCTGTAAGAGGGAGTTCTGGGGGGGTCTTGGGGGTCAAGGTCATGACCGAGGAAGAAGGAGGTAGGTTGGAGGGGTGGGGGGAACATGGGTCGCCGAAAAGGTGGTGGTGGTGGTGGTGGGGGGGGGGGGGGGGGTCACGCCGGTGGGGGGGGGGGGGAGGGATAGGGGTTAGGTTCATGTAGAGGGAGCAGAAGAGGGAGAGAAATTTGGGTTTTTAAAAAAAATCTTGTGGTGGTTTAATTTAAACCACCTATTTATTTTATTTTTTAACCAAATTTATTTCACAACTGTTACAAGAATCACCATTAATAAACCACTGTTAAGTAGTGCTTTTTTTGTAGTGTGTATATTTCTAAAAATGTAGTGAGCCATCTTACAATATGAGATATGGCGATACACACTTTGATATTATAAGATATTTATAACTTTATAATTCAAAAGTCACTTTACCAAATCATTATCAGTAAGTGTATCTCATTCATATTTGGGTAACTTATATGGTTTCACCATAATCAACCAAAAATAAACACTTTATTTCATTAGGTACACCTCCATTAAATCTTTCCAATAACCATAATCACTTTTATCAATGTATGGTGTCTTTTGTGGAATCCAAACATCATTCTCATTTATTTCTTCTATCTTCAAAGATATTATTCCATAAACGATTAGGTTTGGGATAGTGTTTGCAGAAAAAATAATAAAACAACAAAAATCTATATCCAAGAGGAATTGGATCTGATAAAAATTATTGTCATAAGTTAGATGGAAAATTAGACTAAAGGGGGGAAGTGAATAGTATTTTTAAAACTTTTAAATAAATATTTAATCCGAATTAACAAGACTAGTGCACTGAAAGTGATGTACTATTTAGAATATAATGAAGAAAAAATAAATATATTAACACATGATTTTTATAGTAGTCCGAATCACCAAGATGTTATGTCTAATCTTCAATATTATATGCTCAGTGAGAAAATTGACACCCTATCACACTCGGGTGTTATTTGTACCTTAGTTCCAGCTCAGGTCAGGGTTTGGGGTAGACCTTGTTTAAATTTTTTATTTTTTATTTAAAGATCAGTGTTTTGGGCTTAACAGCACTAGGCGCATTGGAAGGGCACTATTCAGAGACTGTGCGACTTGACCAGTTTTCTAAATAAATTAAAAATTTAAAAGAAGAGATAAACGAAGTAAAAATGTGTGTTAAAAATAAAGTAAAACAATTGAGCATTTGAAGCATAATAAAAAAATTATTATTGTTGCTAATAATAGTATTATTTTTATTATTGTTTTTATTATTAATCTTTATTTCAGTTATTAAAATTGTTATTAAAACTATTACTATTAGAAATGAAATAATGATCATTATTATTATTGTTAAAAGTGTCATTAATATTATCAAGTTTGTTGTTATTATTATTATAATTAAGAAGTTTATTATTATTATTATTATTATTATTATTATTATTATTATTATTTAGGCCGATGCACGGGTACTACACGGTTAGTGGAAGCTGTGCGGTCAGCTCGGGTACTCGCACAGTTGTGACACTTGAATCGACCAAATAAAAAAGAGTTAATGGGTTGAAAAATTAAAATTGAGTTAAATAAATAATTTACCATAATTATGATAATATTATTTTGTTTTGAATAAAATTTTTATTATTAAAAAAAATTATTATTAAAATAATTATTTTTATCATTATTATATTTTTATTAAAGTTGTTTTTATTATTATTACGTGTATTATTATTAATCTCGTTCTTGTTTTTATATTATTAACATTATTATTATCTCTATTATTAAAGAAAATGTTTTTGATATTAATGTCACTAATAAATAAATTGGATATTAATATTTTTTTCATCTTTTTTTATTATTATTATGATTTAAATTGTTATCTTTAAATTTATTTTATTAATTATTTCAACTATTAAGATTATTATAGGTTAGTTTTAATGAATTTAATAAAAAAAAAGAAAAGAAAAAGAAACCTAATTCTACCCTAACCCAACAAGACCCCCTCTTTCTAATCTCCCCCATTCCCCTCCTACCCTACATGTAACCCCTGACATGACCCCTTTGGGGCGCCGCACCTCCACCCGGTGCCGCCTCCTCCGTTCGGCCACCTCCGACCAACTCGCAACACCCCCTACTCCTACTGTTCAGTGCGCCACCCTAACCCATGGCCAACAACCTCTTCTCCGGTCGGTCCGTGACCCACGACCTCCCTTCTGGCTGACTCGTGATCTCCGGTGACCCAAGGCCTCCCCTCCTCCGACCACATAGCTCCTTCTAGAAAGGGTCCCATTCCCCTCCGATATTCTTATTCTTCACTTAGTTGGTTTTTACCCTTATTTAGGGTTTGTATTAATGTTTATCCCTAAAATCTTGAGTCCAAATTTTTGACAAGGGATTGTTTTTGACTCCCATTAGGTGCGGTTGTGGTGAATTAGAGGTTTCAAACTGGTCTTGGGTGTGCGTTCATCTTTCTACATTTGTTTTGAGGTGAGGTCTTATATCACTAAATTGTTTCACACCCTTTAATTATGGTATTTATTTGTTTTATGAAATAATCTTTCATTTTTAGTGCGTTGGACCTTTATCATGATGCTTCAATAGTTTTTCCTTTATTGTTAATCATTTCTCAATTTGTAATTGGGGTTTGTAATTTGTAAGTCCTTGGAAATTAATTTTGAGTCCCTGGTTTTTATCGCTGTGAGTTTTGAATGTCCTCTAGGGCGCACACACATATTATTAGGTATTCATGTGTGTATATATATATATATATTATATGTCCTCAATGTACATATTCCCTCATGGCATGGGGAACACGTGCATTGGATTAGGGATGTAAATTTATATATTTATATAAATGTATGTGTGTGCAAGTAGGTAATAGTATCTTCTAGTTAGGAAGTTTCAAAAGGTAAAATATTTAATTTGGTTCTCCTTTGAGGTATGATCTCCTTTCATTTCCCATTTAAATTTAGAAAATATTTTGATTTCATGAATATTTTGCATCCATTGAATATGAATTAATTATTTTTGATTTTTAGAATAATTGTTTTGGTAGAAATTAGATGGTTTTGGTAGAGAATCATTGTTTTGGATAGTAGTTTTACTAGCTTAATTGATTTCTTGTGTTTTATGATTAATTAGTTTGGTGCGTATTATCACGACCCACTCCCACCAAAGATGCCCCTCCTGAGCTGGAAATGGTGGAAGGGAGATAATGACCCCCCGAGTCTCGCCTCCAGTAGGCCCCGGAGTGGTGACTAGCACCAAGGGTATGAGTTTTCACAAATATGGGAGGAATTACCCTTTTTTATTATTTAAGATCAGGAAATAGGATGAGTCAACCACCGAAATAAAAGAAAGGAAATAAAAGTAAATAAACCCAAACCAATCCCACATGCATGTTTAAATAGTTCCGAAACAAGGTACAAGTACAAGAAAGCTCAAAAGTACAATACCAAAAGAAACAGCAACTGCAACAACTCCAACTGTCCCGACTAGTAGGGTCCCGCACGGCCCTAGTAGTCCTCCTAGAAACCTGAAAGTAAACGTAGGGTGAGCATACAAGTATAATCAGTAGGGAAACCTAAAGATATCGTGCACAAGTGGGGAGACATCCTAATGTCCCGTGAGAACAACAGAAGAAACCAAAACCTATCAAGGAATTCTATCCACCCATCCTTACCATCCATGCTCACCAAAACACAAAAAAACAGGTAGTAGTAGTATATAAGAACAAGAGTATTGGGTACCCCACACCATTTCCCATTAGTTATCTTCTCTTCCTAATGGAGAATGTCCTAACGCTACCACACTCTTCCCGCCCGCACACACCTGGGCCTCAAGAACCACACATCCCGCCCGCACACACCTGGACCTCACAACCACGTATCCCAATCACACACACCTGGGCCTCATCCTGAAGATTCTTGGGAAATAGTAAAACCTTCCTTAAGAGTCTTGGGATAAAACCACCCCAATCAAAACCTACCCGAAGTGTCTTGGGTGTAAGGTCACCTCAAGCCATCAAAGCCTATGGAAGAAGGAGCAGAAAGGAGCTAGTAACTATGGGGAAAACACCCTCTCCCATGAAATGGGAGTGTTCAGTACTAAGTACTCAACATGGGTGGGGTGCGACAAAAATATATATACAGATATATATATATATATATACCAAACACTCAACCCAACCAATGGATTCTAAACAGATAACTGAGCACATGCCTCAGCACTATTACTATAAAGCATGCATACCACAAACAACCCCAACCCCATATATGTTTTCATGTTTCAACAGAATCAGTTTATTAGTTCCTTGACTACTGGGAAATCAACCACAACCAACCATATCAATCGTTTGTAAAACATATCCCAACCATCCACAAATCAAGTTAGGAAAACAAAAGCAACACAACATGTCCCTTCTTATTGACCAACCAACCCCATTGATTATTATTTCTGTTCCATTACCAAGCCCTTCCATTCATTAAATATTCCACATTTTATTTATCATTCACAACCCATAGTTCGTTCACATTCAAACCCAACCCTGCATCCCCGCTTCCATCCACCATAACCACAACCACACCGTACATCATCACCCCTTGATACCATTTATCGCAGCCCCGCTGCCCATCACTAACATAGCTTTCACACCAACCCACAACCAAGCCAACCGTAGCCTTGCTGCTCACCCGATCCACAACAACCCACAAAACACCCCCTTTACATAAATTAACCCCAACCAACACCCACATGTTTATTATTTCAGTTTTGTTCAACCAGGGTGATCACCCAAGGGTTCCAGATTTTCATTTAATCAGCCAACTTTATGTGATTAACTAATTTCTACATTCCATAAAGTTTCCATCCATAAATAGTCTAGAAAGATAGGGCAGCATTTAATTTCTCAAGCAAAGGCCCCCAACAACCGTGATTTTCAGTAGGCATAAGCCTATTCAATTCACAACATAATATCATAGGATATAAAAATAATGTGACAGTAATCACAAACTTCCCAACCCCGTTATATAAGCTAGTTATTATCTTCATTAAACCAATTCAAAAGTGTTTCACATAAACAAGAGGACACCCACCGCACATGTTGCACAAATTAGAGAGATGAAGGTAATATCCCTACCTCAACAGTTTCTGATAACAACGCTCCCCCAGACCAACTTTAGAAGATGTCTGTCGGTGTCCGTCGCTTCTGAAAAAATCCAGAAAAACCACCTTGGGTGGAAGCTGGGAAGGAAAGGTCGAAAAGAAAGAAAAAATCCAAGCTCAGAAGTTCTGCCTCGTCGTTACGATCCCGTGGCTGCTGACAGATCGTAAATCAGAGCTCGGACGAATAAGTTATGGATGAAAGGAGCCTTCGAGTCTCTTGGGAGAGCTCTGCTCGAGGGAATTGGGAGGAGAGGAGTGAGTTGAAAATTAGGAGGGGACCCCTCCTTTTATAGGTGAAAATAACAAAAGTACATGGTGTGTACTTTATGGTACACGGCGTGTACTCGACCATTTCACACGGTCACCATGCGGCTTCCAACACGGCCTTCAACGTGGCACGCGACCATTGAATGGTCAAAACATGATTTGAGGGAAGCACATACACCGGGAGGGACTACATGGCATGTATTATGTGGTACATGGAGTGTACCCATTTATTTCACACGGTAAGGACACGGGTCCAACACGGCACACGACCGTTGACTGGTCAACACACTGTTTGAGGGTAACGCGTACGCGGGGAGGGACTACCTGACGTGTAGTATGGGGTACATGGTGTTTACCCATTTATTTCACATGGAAAGGACATGGCCTTCAACACTGGGTATACCCGATGAGAGGGTACATGTCGTGTACTCATACTACACGACGTGTAGTTTCAAAATTCTGAAAAGTGTGGGAAAAGTCCATTTTACCCTTTAGAACACTTCATGACCCTCTTTTTGATGAAGGAATGGGCCAGAGAGGTTCGACCCATTACATCAGATACCTCTTAAAACATTCTCGTCCCTGAGAATTCAAAATCCAACCCAGAGGAACCCAACAAGATACCTCTTAGGGCCCTAATTATAATAGGAACCCATCCAACAACCCTAATCATATGTGTTAGGAATTCCTTCTCCTATGTCGAGATATTATCCGCTTTAGGCGGCACTGACTTGCCTGTATGGGTTTAATCGCATCCTCATTAATGTGTCTCGATTAAGAATTGGATCTTCCCACTTTCATACAATAGGATTTTTCAACTTGCACTACCCCCAACACCACACAACCAACACACTACCCGAACATGTTGTTTGGGGAAATTACTTCTCCTATGTTGAGATATTATCCGCTTTAGGTGGAACTGACTTGAACACACGGGTTCAATCGCATCAGCATTAATTCGTCTCGATTAAGGATCAGGTTTTTTCCTTTTCCCCACACTTCCGGACATGAAACACCCTTTCAGAGAACAAGGAAAAAAAGGTCTCATAACCGACAAGCCAAGAATTCCATATATCAAAGGTACAGAGTATAACATCAAAACAAAGCTCAGAAGAACAAAGCAAAAAAGTCAAAAAAACTCCGGGTATTGAGCGTGCATCTGAGTCTCCCGCTCCCAAGTGCCCTCCTCGAGTCCGCCATGCCTCCACAACACATGAACCAAGGCGATGGTTTATCCACGGAGCACCTTCTCTTTACGATCCTCGATCCTGACTGGTCGTTCCTCGAAGGTCACGTCGTCTCCCATTTCTAACTCTCCCTAGTCGATAACATGAGAGTCGTCATGTAAGTATCGACGTAGTTGGGAGACGTGGAATACATCATGAACCTTCTCCAAATGAGGTGGCTGGGCTAGCTGATATGCCAACTCTCCGACTCGCCTCAGCACCTAAAAAGGTACGATGAACCTAGGTGAGAGCTTGCTCCCTTTCCCAAACCTCCGCTGCCCCCATCGAGGGGAAACCTTCAAGAACACATGATCTCCCACCTCGAACTCCAAGTTCCTCCTCCGATGATCAGCATAATACTTTTTTCAGTCCTGATCCGCTTCCATCCTCTCACGTACAAGCTGGACTTTCTCTGTGGTGCTCTGTATCACCTCTGGCGCAAGAGCACCTCTCTCACCAACCTATGCCCCACAAACGAGTGAACGCCATGGTCTTCCATACAAAGCCTCAAACGATGCCATGCCAATAGTAGAGTGGAATCTATTGTTGTAGGAAAACTATACTAAAGGAAAGTGTCATACCCATGACCCTCCGAAATCCAGAACACATGCTCGTGACATGTCCTCCAACATCTGGATAGTCCGCTCTATCTGCCCTTCAATCTGGGGGTGGAAAGCAGTGCTAAGGTGTAGCTGGGTGCCAAAAGCATTCTGTAACCCCCTCCAGAGTCGTGAGGTAAACCGAGTATCCCGGTATGAGATTATAGTCTTCGGAACTCCATGAAAACGCACCACCTCATCTACATACCTCTGTGCTAAGGTACTCACCGGGCCCGACTCCTTAACTGCTAAGAAGGGATCTGATTTCGTCAGATGATCCACCACCACCCATATAGCATCATAACCTCCCTGAGCTCTGGGTAGTCCTGTGATGAAGTCCATCGAGATGTCATCCCACTTCCACTCAGGGACATCTAATGGATGCAACAAACCACTGGGAACACGGTGTTCAGCCTTTACTTGCTGACACACTAGGCACTTAGCCACAAACTCTGCCACTTCCCGTTTCACCCAGGGCCACCAAAACTGTTCCCTTAGGCCTCGGTACATTTTTGAAACTCCCGGATGTACCACCAAGGCTGATCTATGGAACTCATGGAGAACTCCCTCACACATCGCCTCTGGAACAAACAACTTTCCATGGAAAAGCATCTGATGTCGGCTGTCCTCTGACCATCCTTCTGGAGCGTTTCCCTGATCGACACGATCCCGCATTACTTCTGCCTCAGAGTCCCCCCACCGAGACTCTTCCACATGTTACAACAAGGAGGACTACACCATCATCTGAAACAAACATGCTCTAACACCTTCTACCCTTGCATCCAAGTGCAAGGAGGCCAACTCTCCCATCACTTTCCAAGCATCAGTGGATTCCCGAACCACTTTCTTATGTGACTTCCTGCTCAGGGCATCAGCCAAAATGTTGCCCTTACCTTCAGTGTAGGAGTTCTCAAAGTCATATTCTTGGAGAAACTCGACCCATCTCCACTGCCACAAGTTATGGTCACGTTGGGAGAAGATATAACGTAAGCTCTTGTGATCTGAGAAGACCACAAAGCGCTCCCCAAAGAGGTAATGTCACCACAACTTCAGTTCGAACACTACTTCTTCAAGATACAGGTCATGGGTGGCGTAGTTATTCTCGTGAGGGCGCAACTACCTAGACCCATAACAGATCACACCCTTCTTCTGCATCAGTACGCACCCCAAACCAAGGACAGAAGAATCACAAAACACCTTATACAACAACCCTTCCTCTGGAAACCATAGTACTGGAGCACTGACCAACTTCTCCTTCAGGTAGTCGAAAGCTTTCTGGCACTGCTCGCTCCATAGGATGATCTTTTTCTTCCTAGTCAAAGCTGTCAATGGAGAAGCAACTTGAGAGAAGTCCAAAACAAACCTTCGATAGTAACCAGCTAACCCCAAGAAACTACGAACTTCTGCCATGCTCTTGGTTTCTACCCAAGAAACAACTGCCTCCACCATCGACGGGTCCACTGACACTCCATGCTGAGACACTACATGACCAAGGAAGTGTACTTCTTGTGTCAAGAACTTACACTTCGACAATTTCCTGTAAATCTGGTGGTGTCGAAGGACTTCTAAGACTACCCTGAGATGCTCAACGTGCTCCTCCTTTGATCTTGAGTAGATCATCATGTCATCGACAAACACAATGACGAACCAGTCTAGAAAATCTTTGACGACAAAGTTCATAAGTCCCATGAACACAACTGGTGCATTCGTAACTCTAAACAGCATCACTACAAACTAGAAGTGCCCATACCTGCACCTGAAAGCCATCTTCGAGATGTCACTGTCCTTCAACCTCAGCTGACTGACTGCTAGGGGAACCCAATACTCCCTCAGAGCATGGATCAAGGTAAACGCGATCCCTAGCTCCTCAAACCACCCCTCCATCTTCGTATCTGAAGTACTACCCTCGTACTTTTTGAGGGTTTGCCACTAGAAAGAACAGAGAGTCTTCTGCCACTGGCTATATTCCTCCTCTCGGCCAATCCTCAACTGATCGACAGCCTGAATCTGCTGGGCCTTGGCCGTCTGAGTCACCCGGGGACGACTTCCAGGTTCCATAGCTATACGGTAAACAAAGATCGCCTAAGCCCAAGTAGCAAGGAATTTCTCAAGGTTTAATTTTATCATTTTATTCAATTTCTTTCCCAGAACACCCAAATCAAGTAAAACACAATCATGATATTGCATGTACCTTCCCTAGGGTCTCTACCCTACAATCAATGTAGTCTCACTTGGTCATTCGGTAGGCTCAGAGTCCTTGCATCGGATCACGGGGGGCCCTAAAATCTTGTGTCCTAGCTTGTCTTCCCTGGACTATGTCACGCACCAATGAACAATCAACACAGGTTCCCTACCATCCCATGCAATCCTCACTATGGCTAACTCCAAACTCCATCCTATCTCTCAACCATCACCTCTGATACCATTTTGTCATGACCCCCTCCCACCAAAGATGCCCCTCCTGAGCTGGCAATGGAGGAAGGCAGAAAATGACCCTCGAGTCCTGCCTCCAGTAGGCCCCGGAGTGGCGACTAGCACCAAGGGTATGAGTTTTTACAAATATGGGAGGCATTACCCTTTTTTACTATTTAATATCAAGAAATAGGATGAGTCAACCACCAAAAGAAAAGAAAGTAAAGACAAGTAAATAAACCAAAACCAATCCCACATGCATGTTTAAATAGTTCGGAAACAAGGTACAAGTACAAGAAATCTCAAAAGTACAATACCAAAATAAACAACAACTACAACAACTCCAACTGTCTCGACTAGTAGGGTCCCGCACGACCCTGGTAGTCCTCCTGGAAACCTGAAAGTAAACGTAGGGTGAACATATAAGTATACTCAGTAGGGAAACCTAAAGCTCTCATGCACAAGTGGGGAGACAACCTAATGTCCCGTGAGAACAACAGAAGAAACCAAAACCTATCAAGGAATTATATCCACCCAACCTCACTAGCCACGCTCACCAAAACACAAAACAACAGTTAGTAGTAGTATATAAGAACAAGAGTATTGGGTACCCCGCACCATTTCCCATTAGTTATCTGCTCTTCCTAACGGCGAACGTCCTGACACTACCACACCCTTCCCGCCTGCACACACCTGGGCCTCAAGAACCACACATCCCACCCGCATCCACCTGGGCCTCACAACCATGTATCCCACCTGCATACACCTGGGCCTCATCCCAAAGATTCTTTGGAAATAGTAAAACCTGCCCGAAGAGTCTTGGGCTAAAACTACCCCAATCGAAACCTACCCGAAAAGTCTTGGGTGTAAGGTCGCCTCAAGCCATCACAGCCTATGGAAGAAGGAGCAGGAAGGAGCTAGTAACTATGGGGAACACACCCTCTCCCATGAAATGGGAATGTTCGGTACTAAGTTCTCAACATGGGTGTGGTGAGACAAAAAAAGATACAGATATATATATATATATATATATATACCAAACAATCAGCCCAACCTATGGCTTTTAAACAGAGAACTGAGCATGTGCCTCGGCACTGCTACTATGAAGTATGCATACCACAAACAACCCCAAAACCATTTAGGTTTTCATGTTTCAATAGAATCAGTTTATTAGTACCTTAACTACTGGGCAATCAACCACAACCAACCATATCAATCGTTCGTAAAACATATCCCTGCCATCCACAAATCAAGTTAGGAAAACACAAGCAACACAAAAAAGTCCCTTCTTATTGACCAAACAACCCCATTGATTATTATTTCCGTTACATTACCAAGCCCCACCATTCATTAACTCTTCCACATTTTATTTATTATTCACAACCCATAGTTCGTTCACATTGAAACCCAACCATGCAGCCCTGCTGCCAACCACCATAACCACAACCATACCATACATCATCACTCCTTGATACCATTTATCACAGCCCCACTACCCATCACTAACATAGCATTCACACCAACCCACAACCAAGCCAACCACAGCCCCGTGGCTCAACTAATCCACAACAGCCCACATAAAAACCCCCTTCACATAAATTAACCCCAAACAACACCCACATGTTTATTATTTCAGTTTTGTTCAACTGAGGTGATCACACAAGGGTTCCAAATTTTCATTTAATCATCCAAATTTACGTGATTAATCAATTTCCACATTCCATAAAGTTTCCATCCATAAATGGTCTAGAAAGATAGGGAAACATTTAATTGTGCAAGTAAAGGCCCCCAACGACTGTAATTTTCAGTAGGCATAAGCCTATTCAATTCACAACATAATACCACAGGATATAAAAATAATGTAACAGTAATCACAAACCTCTCAACCCCGTCATATAAGCTAGTTATTATCTTCATTAAACCGATTCAAAAGTGTTTCATGTAAACAAGAGTACACCCACCCCGCATGTTTCACAAATTAGAGAGACGAAGGTAATATCCCTACCTCAACAGGTTCTGATAACAACACTCCCCCAGATCAACTTTAGAAGATGTCCATCGGCGTCCGTCACTTTTGAAAAAACCCAGAAAAACCTCCTTAGGTGGAAGCTGAGAAGGAAAGGCCGAAATGAAAGCAACAAATCCAAGCTCATAAGTTCCGCCTCATCGTTACGATCCTGTAGCCGCTGACGGATCATAAATTGGATATCGGACGAAGAAGTTATGGATGAAAGGAGCCTTCAAGTCTCTTGGGAGAGCTCTGCTCGAGGGAATGGGGATGAGAGGAGTGAGTTGAAAAGGAGGAGGGGACCCCTCCTTTTATAGGCGAGAAAAAAAAGTACACGGCATGTACTTTATGGTACACGACGTGTACTCGACCATTTCACACGGTCACCATGCTGCTTCCAACATGACCTTCAACGCGGCACGCGGCCGTTGACTGGTCAACACATGGTTTGAGGGTAACGCATACGCGGGGAGGGACTACACGGCGTGTAGTATGGGGTATATGGTGTGTACCCATTTATTTCACACGACAAGGACTTGACTCCAACACAGCACACAGCCATTGACTGGTCAACATACGGTTTGAGGGTAACACATACGTGGGGAGGGACTACACGATGTGTAGTATTGGGTACACGGCGTGTACCCATTTATTTCACATGGTAAGGACTCGAACTTCAACATGGGGTATACTCAGCGAGGGGGTACACGGCGTGTACTCACACTACACGGCGTGTAGTTTCAAAATTCTGAAAAGTCTGGGAAAAGTCCCTTTTACCCTCCAAAACACTTCATGACCCTCTTTTTGACAAAGGAATGGGCTGGGGAGGTCCGGGACATTACACATATTCTGTTTTGATACTTTGTGGGTGTGCGTTTAATTATAAATGATATTTTTTGGATGGGTTTTGTGTGTGTAATTATTTGGGTTCCCCTTTAAAATTGTTTTATAAACTTTTAAATGGTTTATTAAATAATATGAGTGGTGGAAATCATGTTTTGGAAATGTTTATAGGTGCATGTGATTTTAAAAGTGGATTTTTAATGTGTAGTACATTTTATTTCATGTTGTTAACACCAAGACTCTTCTCTAAATGGGCTGTATGGCTCTTTGAAATGACTAGTGATTTATCATGGCATGGTTTAGTTTTTATAAACATGTTTGTGAAGTTAAAAGTTTTGATTTAAGTTTTAAATAGGTTTTTCACATTAGTTGTTTAATGGTATATGACCCTTTGGTCGTTGAGGTGTGTCCCTAATTTAAATGGTGCATGGGATTGATGAAATGGGTTTTGAAATGTATGTCTACTTGTGAGGTGGGTTGTGTGCCATTATTTATTAAATGAACTATTTTTGTGAAAAGGTTGTAAGGCTCGTTTGGCCACATTAGTATAAAGATGATGTTTGGTAATGTTTTGGAAAATGGTTTCTAAGTGTTTCTAGTAAATGGTTAAATGTTGTGAAGTTATAGTCCCATTTTTCATTTTGAAATGGATATTCAAAAAACCTCTCTTAGGTTGGGTCTCCTTCCTAGTTGGTTGATCGTGAGTTGGGAGGGTCCTTGGTATGGGATTTCCCTCGTATATTAATTATTTTATGGTAGGGGACTAACCGTGAGGTGGACAGGGTGGTACCAGTTTGTGTGGTGTTTTTTGTTTATATATATATATATGTATGTATGTGTGTGTGTGTCATATTGTTTTAATTGCATGGAACACCCCCTTAAAAACTATACATGGGAACCTAGCATCGAAAAGTGGTTTACTATAAACAATTGCTACACTAGTTAGATTTCATGCTTCTAGTGGCCCATAGCAGGTGGATACTTGGGTTTATTGCTATAGGATTGGGCCCCTTGGTCTGTACTGGGTTAGGGTGGCTTGACATTTGGTTGTTATGAAATCATCGATTAGGGCATGCCTTTGGGATGAGTCACATGTATTAGTATGTTCTGGTTCTCCTCTGAGTTCCTAGGTCTTCCCATATTCTTCTGATACTAGTACATTTAGTTCCATTACTATCACTATGTGGAACCATGATCTTGTGTTTATCTTTGGTTCCCTTTTGGATAATTTTGAACGTGTGTTTTTGTTAAAAAGGATTCCAAGAAGAAACGTTTTGGTAAGAATAAATACCCTCCTCTCTATCTTTTAAGAAAAACAAGTTTTTCTTATTTGGTTATCTTTTACTTCTCCCCTTGAGCCTTGTTTTAAGTTAAGATGGAAATGGATTATGTTTTTTGTTTTAAAATTAAAAGTGTGAAAAACTATATTTAAATTTTATTGTTCAAACCTGTTAATCAATGTTTTCTTTATTTAAAGGATGTGCATTGGTAATAGATTAGTCGAGCCTACCTACTGAGTTTTAATACTCATGCTTATAGTTTTTTTATTATTTTTAGTTTCTTATGTAGTTTCCAGCTCAGGTTTGGATCTCCTTGGGAGATGGTTGGTTTCGGTATCAGAGATTGACCCATAGGGTCACATGGAGTCATGGACTAGTTAGTTTTATTGTTGATCATCCTTTCTTTCCTTTCCTGTCATTTAATTATTTTTCAATGTTCTATTTTATTTATACTAATTAGTTTATTTTCATTGGGATAAATCATTACCATTGGTACTCTGTTGTAGCATGAGTGCTTGTCTCTAGCCCTAGAGTATCGATAATGCCTCTCGGGACTTGCCATAGATTGACTCGAGTGACCGGTTTAGGGTTGACCTTGGTTGGATCATGAAAAAATGGTATTAGATTGGGCCAGCTCTTAAGTGACCTTACTTATTAGAGTGACCATCATTATTTGGAGTTTTTATGGTAGAAGCAGTATGATTGTCGATCTCGAGGTGTAGGAATGAGAAGTATGTCATGAACCCTCACTCATTCCGAAGCTCAGGTTACCATGGGATTTCTGGTCTTGTTGGCGTCCTTTGATTATTGTGATTTATTATATATTGGGGAATGAAATAGGAGTTGGGAAAATAGTCCCCATGAGCTCACATGGCCTGGAAAGCCATGTGGAGCCAGGCACATTTCCCTAGAATGCTCTCCATGGTGGTGGCATGACTGGCATATGGGCACAAAACATGTCTCTGAGTCACCCATCGACACTAGTTCCCCCCTTTTGAATCATTTGGGGTTTCCTTCCAAAAGTTGTTTTGAAAAAATATTTTTGGTCCAATAAACCAATTTAGTTGGGTCCTTGGTTTCTCCTCATTGGCTAGAGTGCTCCCCCATAAAGAATCAATACATGTTCATAATGTGGTCATGGGTAACCACCCTAGTGGTAAACCCTCCAGTTGAGTAATGAAAGGAGTTCCATCTTGGGATGTAGAACTCGAATATAACCTTTTACTTTTTTTGGATGAGCGGATCCTCTCATAGCAGAAACATGGGTGGGGGTGAGTTGGTTGTAAGAGGCTGTTATGATCATTTGAAATAATCGTTTTCTGGTTTAGACCTAGGTTAAGATTCCATTCCCTATAATGTTTTCTTCGATTGCAAAGGTCATGTTCGGTGGTGTCTAAAAGTGTTTCATTATCTTTAAAATGAAAAGGTGGATGTTGTGTAACCTTTTTGGGACATCATTTTCAACGAAAGGGTATCTTTCCTTTGAGAATTATGAGCTTTTAAATTTTGGATAAAAGTGTTTCTCCTTGTATTCTTTCTGTCGTAGTTCCCTCTTCGAAGTGGAAATGGCGAGGGATGTGCAATTTATAAGTACTGTCATGGTAAAGTCCCATGTTGAGGCAAAGTGAGTCTTGGGAAGTATTGGGGTCTTTTGGTTCAGCCCAAAATGTGGTGTGGTTACTTGTGGATCTAGAAGGAGAAGTGTCATTTTGGGGTTTCTAAAGCCCAACATTGAGGCAGGAGATGCTTCAAACATTTGAGCTATAGCCATAGGTCCTATATTAAAGCTAGCGCATAGTCATGAATGCCACCATAGGTGTAATGGATCTTAGTATAACTTCTATTTTCTATTTGGTTTGGAGTCTCATTAATAGGTTCCCTTGTAGTTGGGGACTTGGTTTACAAGAATCCCCCATGTTTTCCATGTTGGTCTATGCTAATCAGTCAAGATGGCCAGTTCTTATAGTGGGGAGACCCACCATGTGTCTCGTATAGTTACCCCTGAAGTAATTTAGTGTCAGGCCAATCCTTATGGCAGGGAGTCCATTCAGGCCTCCCCATGATAGTATCAGAGTTCCGTTTCGAGTATCAGTTTGGTGGTGGGTGGTCTCATGCGGAACCACCTAATTCTATGTTCTCTTTTTTAGTAAAGGGTTGGGATGTGAGGGTTACAATATTGGTTGGAGTAAGGTTTTAAGATGTACTGGTTGGATGTTATTTAAGCTTTTTTTTGGTTTTGAGATGGTGGTTTTGTTCCTCTTGGAATCATGTAGGAGTTGTGTTTTAAGGCTGGATTTAACATCATGCACGTTTTGTGTCTTTCTAGATCTATCAACTGGTGGTGTTTAATCTGTTTGGGGGTAGACATAACTTAGTGGGGAGTTCATTTCAGTCTCTTGGGTTCTTCTCATCAACCTTTCTCTCATTGGTGGTGTTTCGGGACCTCTTCATTCTTTAGGAATCTCCTTGAACTATAAAAGATCATCGATTTCTATTTGGGGTTCAGCCGTATTATGGATTTATGAGGGCGGATAGCATTATGGTGGGGATAATTGTCTCACCCAGGTGTTATTTCTACCTTGTTTACATCTTGGGTCAGAGTTTTGGGAAGACCTTGTCTAAATTTTTCAATTTTTATTTAAAGATCAGTGTTTTGGGTTTAGCAGCATCAGGCACATGGACAGGGGATGATTTAGAGACCTTGCGACCTACCTGATTTTCTAAATAAATTAAAAATTCAAATAATAAGGAAACAAAGATAAAATGTGTGTTAAAAATAAAGTAAAACAATCGACTGTTTTAAGAATAATAATAGAATTATTATTTTTGTAGACAATAGTATTATTTTTATTATTAAATTTATTCGGTTGTTAATCTTTATTTATATTATTAAAATTAGTACTATAATTATTATGATTAGAAATGAAATAATGATCATTATTTTTATTGTTAAAAGTGTCATTAATATTATCAAGGTTGTTATTATTATTAATAATATTATTAAAAAGTTTATTATTATTGTTAATATTTAGGTCGATGCGAGGGCACCACACAGTTAGTGGAAGACGTGCAGTCAACCCAGGTACCCATGTAGTTGCGACATTTGAATCGACCAAATAATATAAAGAAAATGATTTGAAAAATAAAAATTGAGATAAATAAATAATTTATCGTAATTATGATAATATTATTTTTTCATGGATAAATTTTTTATTATTAACTAAATTTTTATTATTAAAAAATTACTTTTATCATTATTATATTTGTATTAAATTTATTATTATTATTATTATGTGTATTATTATTAATCTCATTCTTGTTTTTTTATTATTAAAATTATTATTATCACTATTATTAAAAAATTTGTTGATGATATTAATGTCACTAATAAATAAATTGGATATTAATATTTTTATCATCTTGTTGTTATTATTATTAAGATTAAAAATTGTTATCTTTATGTTTATTGTTTTAATTATTTTAACTATTAAGATTATTATAAGTTAGTTTTAATGTTTTTAATAAAATTGGAAAAAAAGAAATGAAAAATAAACCTAGTTCTACCCTAACCCCACGAGCCCCCCTCTCTCCAATATCCCCCATTCCCCTCCTACCCTACGCATAGCCCCTGGAATGACCCCCCTGGTGCGCTGCACCTCCACCCAGCACTGCCTCCTTCTTGCAGACACCTTCAGCTATCCCTTGACACTGCCTTGCTCCCGCAGTCCGGCAGACCACCCTAACCCGTAGCAGACCACCACTTCTTCAGCCGATCCATGAACTGCTACCTCCATTCCGGATGACTATTAGGAAAGACGGGAAAAAACGACCAACGCGCAAACAATTAAAAGCGAATGCGCAGCGGAAATTGAATCTTTACCCCCCAAATAGAAGTGGATGCGTAATGACAAAATTAAATGTGTAGAAAATAAATTTGACACCAGAAATTTTTACGTAGAAAACCCAAAAGGGAAAAAACCATGGGACCTAGTCTAGAAAAAGGGATCCACTAAAATCAATAATTACACGGTAGATACTCTCCAAAATGGAAGGGATCTCAAAAGTAATGCTCAAGAATAAATGTGTGGATCAAAAGGTGGAGAGAAAGAAAGATGATCGTCGAAGAAAGGAAATCACCAAATGAGATTTGCTCTCGGTGTTGTTGTTGCCGATGATGTTGAAATGCCTTGCCTCTGCCTCCTTATATAGGAAAAGAATCAGCGTCAAATAATGTCGTCATGTCAAAAGAGTATCACCGCGTGAATTAATTCACACAATCGTGGCCCATATTAAAAAACCCCATTAAAAGAGAAACCGCGTGGGAACCATTTGAGGAGGCATTACTCGGTGCGCCAACTAAGAAGGCGCCCAACCATCTCCCCCTCCAACTCAAGTGGGGATCACCACCAACCCTGAAATCTATCGGCAAGCCTCAAATTTTCCTCTAGGTAAACAATTTTTCAACATGTCTGACCCATTGTCATCAGTGTGGATCTTCTCAAGATGTAACTGTCTCGAATCAAGGATGTTACGAATCCAATGATTTCGAACATCGATATGTTTCAACCTGCCATAAAAAGTGGAATTCATTCCCAAAAAATAGCACTCTGACTATCACAAAATAAAACATACCTGTCCTGATTTAGATTGAGCTCTCGAATAAACGTTTTCATCCACAACAATTATTTTCTTGCCTCAGTTGCTGCAATAAACTCTAAATCTGTGGTAGATAAAGCAACAAATCTCTGCAATCTAGACTTCCAAGATATAACTCCCCCTGCAAAAGTGATAAAATAGCCTGAAGTAGACTTCCTAGAATCGATTCCTCCTGCCATATCTGAATCTATACAGCCTCAAAGCAAAGGATCCCCTTTTCCAAAACACAATCTCAGATCAGAAGTACCAAGAAGATAACGAAAAATATACTTTACTACTCTCTAATGCTCTCTACCTGGATTTGATAGAAAATGACTGACCACACCAACTGCATGATCTATATCAGGTCTAGTACACACCATTGCATACATCAAACAACCAACGATAGATAAATAAGGTATCTGCTGCATCTCCTCTCTCTCTTCATCAGTAGAAGGTGAATGACTTGTACTGAGCTTAAAATTTAAAGCAAGAGGAGTACTAACCACTTTCTATCTATCCATAGAAAATCTCTGAAGAACCTTATCAATGTATCTCTCCTAAGATAACCACAAATTCTTGGCCTTCTTTTCATGGGAGATCATCATGCCAAGAATTGGTCGTGATGGCCCCAAGTTTTTCATCGCAAAAGACTAACAAAGATCCTTCTTCAATCTATCAATTCTAGAAGTATCATGGCCATCAATGAGTATATCATCAACATAAAGAAATAGTATAATAAAATCATCACCAGTAAATCTTTGAACAAAAACACAATGATCAGAAGATGTCTTCCTGAAACCCTGATGAGAAATGATAGATTCAAACTTCTTATACCACTGCCTCATAGATTTTTTCAAATCGTACAAAATCTTCTTCAAACTGCAGACATGATTTTCTTTACTTGTATTAACAAAACCCTCTAGTTGCTCCATATAAATCTCCTCCTCTAAATCTCCATGGAGGAAAGATGTCTTCACATACATCTGCTCAATCTGCAGATCTAAACTGGCAGCCAAACCAAGAACAACCCGAATGGAAGACATTTTGACAACAGGTGAGAAAATATCATCAAAATAAATACCTTTCTTCTGATGTAAGACTTTGACAACTAAAATTTCCTTGTATCGTGGAACAGAACTGTATTCTTCATTCTTAATCCGATAAATCCACTGATTTTGTAAAGCTCTCTTCCCTGTCAGAAACTTCACCAGCTCAAAAGTGTGGTTGTCGTGAAATGATGTTATCTCGTCATCCGTTGCCGCAACCCATTTGTCTTTCTGTTCACTCTCCATTGCCTCATCAAACAATTATGTTTCTCCCCCATCAGTGAGGATCACATACTCATCTGGTGAATATTGAGTAAAAGTGGTGCGATGCCGAGATGACCTCCGGAGTGGAACTGCGGGTTCATTAATAACCCCTGGAACCGAATCATCAGAAACAAAAGGTGCATCGGAAACTTCACCTCCAACCTGTTCACCTTGAGCATCATTTTGTACATCTACATGATCATTAGAATAAAAAATATGAGGTAAATGTGATTCAGAACCTGGCTCAAGACTGACAAAACCGCCAGATGTTAGAGAATCATCTTTTTCTCCCTTATCAATGTCTGCAATAGTCTGATCCTCTTTAAACACTGAATCACGGCTTCTGATAAGTTTCTTCAAAACAGGATCATAGAACATGTACCCAAACTCTTCATGTCCATATCCAATAAAAATACAATGGTGTGACTTACCATTCAGCTTGGATCTCTCATCTCTAGGCACATGAAAAAAAGCCTTGCAACCAAAAACACTCAAGTGATCATACATGATCTCTTTTCCATACCAAATTTGCCGGGAGTGTCTGTCTGCAAAGAAACCATATGTAATAAATTGATAATATAAACAGCAGTACGTAAATCCTCTCCCAAAAAATGTCAAGGTAACTTTGCTTCTGAAATCAAACAATGAACTCTTTCCAACAAAGTTCTGTTCATCCGCTCAGCTACACCATTCAGCTGAGGTGTCTTGGGTGGTGTCTTCTGATTCTGAATACCTTCCTGCCTGCAATACTGATCAAACATACCACAATACTCTCCCCCATTGTCAGTGCGAATACATTTCAATTTCTTTCTTGATTCCCTCTCAGCAGAAACATGAAATTGCTTAAAAATATCAAGCACCTGACTTTTGGCTTTGAAGACATAAACCCAGAGCTTTCGTGAGTAGTCATCAATAAATGTAACAAAATAAAGACTGACACTAAAGGTCTTCGATTTCAAAGGACCACAAACATCAGAATGTACCAATTCAAGTACCTGTGACTTTCTGTGTGGTGGATGACTGCGGAAACTCACTCTACTCTATTTCCTAGCCATGCAATGATCACATGTTTCCAATTTGACACTCTTCAAATATGGAAGAAGATTTCTCTTGGCCAAACAACCAAGGCCTTTATCACTGATGTGATTGAGCCTCTTATGCTACAACTTGGACGAAACACTGCACTCAACAATGCAAGTAGTATCACAAGAAATAAAAGCTCTAGTCTAGTACAATCCTGGTTGCTTCTTCCCTCGAGCCACAATCAAAGAGCCCTTAGAAAGATTCCATTGGAAATCGCCAAAAGTGCTGATAAACCCTTCATCATTAAGAACGCTGGTAGAGATAAGATTAAAACGAACCTCGGGTGCATGTCCGACATTCTTCAAAATCAGCTTACTTCCTGTACTGGTCTTTAAACAAATAGTCCCGATGCCTACAACGTTAGCATGACCATCATTTCCCATCTTCAAAATCCCAAAATTACCTGGGTTGTAAGATGTAAAGAACTCCTTCTTCAATGTCACGTGAAAACAGGCACCACTATCAACAACCCAGTAAGAATCATTAGAAGAAATGTCAATGGAGTCATAAACAATAATAAGATCACCCCCTGTAGCGGTGACAATATGATCATCTCCATCGCCATTTTTCTTCTGTGGATTTTTCTTCAATATGTTCTCTCTTTTTAGCTGATAACAAAATTTCTTAACATGCCCCTTCTTACCACAAGGATGACATTCAAATTCTCTCTACTTCGGTCTGGATTTGTTTCTACCTCTTCCATTATCTTGACTGCTCTGCCCAAAGTCATGGCTTCTCCCCCTATTCTCTGTGACCAAAAGCTCGGAAGAAGATTTCTCCTTAGTGAATCTCCTGACCTCTTCATTTAAAATAGCATACTTGACAGAACTAAATGTCACAACACCATTATAATCAGAACCAGTTAGAGTAACATGTAAATTCTCCCATGAATCGGGTAAAGTGTTAAGCAACAAAAGAGATAAAACCTCATCTTCAAAATTGATACCCATGACAGACACTGATCAAAACATCCTTGATATTCACTTAAATAATCAGAAATAGATGTACCTTCTATGTACCTCAAGTTCATCATTTTCTTGAGAAGAAACAGTTTATTGTTTCCCGTCTTCAAAGCGTAGGTCGTCTCAAGCTTCTCCCACAAAGTTCTTGGAGTGAGATATTTTGAAAATGTGGTTCATCATTTTGTCTTCAACCCATTAGAGACTGAATCCTCAAACCATCTCATGCTCGAATGCCCATTTTTCGTCTGAAATCCTCTCTAAATTCTAGGTACTAAACATTGAAAGTTGCATTCACTGAACAAAAAGCAGATCCTTTATTTTAAGTCGCCACATATGGTAGTTGGTACCATTCAGAAAAATCATCCGACTGTAGTTGGCCTCCATAATAAATATGAAAAAGAACCAAGCCCTCTGATACCAGATGTTAGGAAATACGGGAAAAAATGACGAACGTGCAAACAATTTAAAAGCAAACACGCAACGGAAATTGAATCTTTCCCCCCAAATAGAAGCGGATGCGCAAAAACAAAATTAAATGTGCAGAAAATAAATTTGACAATAGAATTTTTTACGTGGAAAACCCAAAAAGGGAAAAAACCACGGGACCTAGTACAGAAAGAGGGATCCACTAAAATCAAGAAGTACACGATAGAGACTCCCCAAAATGGAAGGGATCTCAAAATTAATACTCAATAATAAAAGTGTGGTTAAAATGGTGGAGAGCAAGAAAGATGATCATCGAAGAAAGGTGATCACCAAATGGGATTTTCTCCCAGTGTTGTTGCTGCCAATGATGTTGAAATGCCTTGCCTCTGCCTCCTTATATAAGAAAAGAATCAGCGTCAAATAATGTCGTCGTGTCAAAAGTGTGTCACCACATGATTTAATTCACGCAGTCTTGGCTAGCATTAAAAAAACCCCATTAAAAGAGAAACCGCGTGAGCACCATTTGAGGAGGCGTTACCCGGTGCGCCAACCAGGAAAGCAGCCAATAATGACTTGTGACCTCCTAAAACCCATGAGATATCCTCCTCCAGCCACACATCACCTTCTGGCAAGGTCCCCCTCCCATAAAGTATTCTTATTCTTCACTTAGTTGGGTTTTCCCTTTTGTTAGGGTTTGTATTAAGGTTTATTCCTAAAATCTTAAGTCCAAATGGTTGATTAGGGATTTTTTTTGACTCCCATTAGGTGCGGTTGTGGTTTGTTAAAGATTTATTACCAGTCTCGAGCATGCTTTCATCTTTCCTTCTAGGTTTTGAGGTGAGGTCTTATATCACTAAATTGTTTCACACCATTTAATTAGGGTTTTTATTTGTTTTAATGAACTAATCTTTTATTTTTAGTGCATTGGACCTTTATCATACTGCTTCAATAGTTTTTCCTTTATTTTTAACCATTGCTCAATTTATAATTGGGGGTTTGTAATTTGTAAGTCTCTGGTAATTAATTTTGAGTCCCTGGTTTTTATTGCAGTGGGTTTTGAATGTCCTATAGGGCGTGCACACATATTCTTAGGTGTGTATATATATATATATAATATCTCCTCCATGTATGTATTCTCTCATCCTGTGGGGAATACATGCATTGGATTAAGGATATATATATATATATGAAACTATGTTGGTGCAAGTGGGTAACATCATCTTCTAGTTAGAAAGCGTCAAGAGGTGAAATATTCAGTTTGGTTCTCCTTTGAGGTCGGATCCCCTTGAATTTCCCCTTTTAAATTTAGAAACTATTTTTATTCCCTAAATATTTCACATCAATGAAATATTAATTAATTATTTTTTATTTTTAGAATAACTGTTTTGGTAGAAATTAGATGGTTTTGGTAGAGAATCATTTTTTTGGTTAGTAGTTTTACTAGCTTAATTGATTTGCCGTGTTTTATGATTATTTAGTTTAGTGTGTATTATGTTTTGATACATTGCTAGTGTGCATTAATTCATAAATGAGGTTTATGGATGGGTTTTGTGTGTGTAAAGCCATGGGTTCCCCTTTAAAATTGTTTTATAATATTTTAAATGATTTATTAAATAATGTGAGTGGTGCGAATCATGTTTTGGAAATGTTTAGAGGTGTGTGTGATTTTTAAAGTGGATTTTTAACATGTGGTTCGTTTTTTTCAAGTTGTGCACACCAATTATCTTCTCTAAATGGCTTGATTGGATCTTTAAAATGACTATTAATTTATCAAGGCATTGTTTAGTTTTTATAAACACATTTGTGAAGTTCAAAGTGGTTATTTAAGTCTTTAAATAGGCTTTTCACATTAGGTTCTTAATGGTATATGCCCCTTTGGACATTGAAAGTGTGTTCCTAATTTAAAAGGTGCAAAAGATTGATGAAATGGGTTTTGAAATGTATGTCTAGTTGCAAAGGTGGGTTGTGTGCCATTATTTATTAAATGAACTATTTTTGTAAAAAGGTTGTAAGGTCTGTTTGGCCATGTTAGTATAAAGATGATGTTTGGTAATGTTTTGGAAAATGGATTCTAAGTGTCTCCGG
Organism: Viscum album; assembly: GCA_963277665.1. Lineage (NCBI taxonomy): Eukaryota > Viridiplantae > Streptophyta > Magnoliopsida > Santalales > Viscaceae > Viscum > Viscum album. The sequence continues at coordinate 50,830,222 of OY728148.1, forward strand.
TAAATGGTTAAATGTAGTGAAGTTAAAGGCCCGTTTGGAATTTTGAAATGGATTTTAAGAAAACCCCTCTTTGTTTGGGTCTCCTACCTAGTTGGTTGATCGTGAGTTTTGAGGTTCCTCAGTATGGGATTTCCCTCGCATGTTAATTATTTTAAGGTAGGGACTAACCGTGAGGTGGCTGGGGTGGTTCTGGTTTGGGTGGTTTATTTGGTTATATATATATATGTGTGTGGTTTGTTGTTTCAATTTCATGGCACACCCCTTTAGAACTATACATGGTAACCTAGCAGATCAAAGAGGTTTACTGTGAACGATTGCTACACTAGTTAGATTACGTGCTCTAGAGCCCATAATAGGTGGATACTTGGGTTTATAACTATGGGATTAAGACCCTCAGTCAGTCCTGGGTTAGGGTGTCCGTGAATTTATGTAGAGACCCAAAGATTTATGTACATGGAAATTACATTAATTTTTCATAATACTTAATAGATAACGAAAACAGACACACAAGGACCGTAATAGTTTAGTGTCTTTGGAAACTCGGAAAATAATCTTCTAATCGTGGTGAAAGATCTTCAACATCTCCCATAAAGTTCTTCCCCTTTTGTTTTCTTACCTAAAACCTTTCTTTAAATCCCGGGGAAAAGAAAACATATAAAGGGTGAGCTCAAATGCTCAGTAAGGGTAAGCATAGAGAACATAAAACAATCCATACACATTTGAATGCAAAAACTTGAACATAAAATCTAATCATCAAAATCACGAGCAACGACATAAATCTTGGAAGTACACAAGGCATAGATCATAAAGGAACATTAGTCATGATAAACTAGCATGTTAATAAAACATATAATTTTGGCATCCATTAAGCACATGTTATTATTTCCATAGTATCCAAGGCATTAATGCCAAGACCATCTTAGTGGACAAAGTCCCATTCTGAATCGAGTTCACTCCTCAATCTAGTCCTGTAACACTGAACCGGATTAACTTACCATTCCAGTCATGTTTATCTCATGAGATATAAATCTTTAAACAATGAATTGGAGGGAGATATAGGTCCCACCCATCTCATAATGAAATCATTATAACTTGTGCCATAAAATAAACATACATCATTCATAATAACCCAACAAATAAAATGGGTTTCATAAACATCATCCCATCATCACATAATCCATATAAAAAATGGATATCATTTCATAATAAGAAAAGTTAAACCATGTAAATAAAAGAGACATTATACTTGAAACATACACATATGAAATAATGTCATCTTAGATGGAAAATGGTTTTGATAAAACACTTGAAATGAATTCTTGAGGAAAATATACTTTCTTCTTCAAAATCATTTTCTTTTCACAAAATTCCATTCAATTTTAAAGAAAATTATTTTTTTGAAAATAGTCATAAAATATTGTAGATTAATCTTCATGAAAATGAGGCATTATGAAACCATAAAAATCATTTCACACCGTATAAGTTAAAAATAACATTCTTCTCGTACTTTTGTCAGAAAAGTCAAAAAGTACCTCGTATGGTAAATAAAAGAAAGATTCCTTCCATACGATGTGGTAAAAGTAAAAAAAGGGTAATAATGACTTTAAACATACATGGAAGAAGATTAAACATTTTATGAAAACATTTTGAGAACTTATGGACATGGATAATAATCATAACCCCAGTAAATACTTACAAATAAACAATCTCGGATAAGAATGAGATTGGAATAATTATTCCTTACCTTATGTCTGATATGCTTCGTATGTATCCGAACCTCCTGTATAATGATTTAAATACTGTCATTGAATTATTACATAATCATATTCATTGTTATGATATCATATACGGTTTACTTATGACTTTATATTACCCGTTTTTTTGTAAATTCGATGTAAAAGCAGCGATTTGGGTAAAATCGTTTCATTTATTGTACGTGTTTTAAATTGTTGTTCTTGATATTATTAATTATATCCTGATTTAATTAATTACATAATTTAAAACATGATTTATATAAAATATATATTCAGCATATACATATATATATGATAGATCGATAAATGGAATGAAATACACCATTCATGGAGACGGTAGGCCGTACGTACGCATGAACGCTGTTTTCGTTTCCTTATTGAATTAAATGGAATTAAGTAGATGAAATACATATATATATACAAAAATCCAGTATAATTATTATATCATATATTTTATTATTATTCATTATATAATCTTTATAATCATTCATGAATGGTTAATATGGAGAATGAATCTCATCGCGTTGTGGAGACGGTAGTCCGTACGTACGCATGAGCGATGATATCATTTCCATGATCGTGGAATTGTATTTAAGCATATGTATAATATTTCAGAATCAATATCACTTTACAATAATCATATATAGTTATTTATTTACACCATTATACCCATCCAAGTAAGGTGGTGGTCGAAAACATATTACACCACGGTGTGGAGACGGTATTCAGTACGTACGCACGCGCGGTGATTTCGTTTTCCGTAGGATGGATAGAAGGTGAAATAGGGTTGTTTCATATTTATAATAACATATCGGTACATAAGTAATACTGACGTTATTACTTTATAATGAAACAACTAATGAAGAGGATGTAGAAGAAGAATGAAACTTTAGAGAATTGGAAGAAGAGATTACCTTGTCTTCGACGCACCTCCTTTAAGCTTCCTCTTATGGAAGTAGAATTGGTCTTTTGAGAAGACCAGAACCCCCATAATGTTTCTAGGGAAGTGGATAAGAGAAATGGACAGGGTTTGGCCGAGATTCAAGGCTCAAAAGGGTGTGAAGAGAAGAGGGAAGGGGTTCCCTTTTTATAAGGGAGGAGAGGGGCACCTTTGAAAAAACTTAAAATATTATTTTATAATAAAGTCATATTCGGTTTATAATAGCTCCAAATTGATTTATTTCTAAGATAAAGTGGGTATGGGTAGAAATACTCTCACCTAATATATTTTAGATAAGTTTAGGTTACAATTTTAACCTTATCATTTAGATTTAACTCTAAGTTAAATAATTTAACTTTTACCGTGTCTTCTTGTTTTCTTACACTATATGGTTAATAAACTTACTTTAACAAGCCAAACGAACCCCAAGTGGTTCATTATTAGTATATATATATCCTTATATAAGTCATTTTACCAAAACATAGATTTTTAGGAATAAAATAACAATTAATAATATAATATTTGTTTTAAAAACTATTTTATGTCAATTTTGACACTATTTGGTAATTGATTTTTGTGAAAATCATAACAGAATGATTAGTTCGAAAAAAGTTAATTAAATCAATACTAACATGTCATATTAACCTATAAAATTATTGTAATTCATAAAAAGTCTCAAATTACATTTATTTGGGTATTTTTAATATCAATTGTTTTGAGATTTCATTATTTAGGTAATTACTGCATCACCATTTTGTCATAAATAACGTAAATTATTTAATGTCTAAAAATTATAAATAAACTACAATTAGGTAATAAATCGTTTCATCTTTCTAATGAATATTTATAGTCAAATTTATCTTATGTATAACCCTATATTAAAAATAAATTAGTTATTAAACTTTGATTTTAACTATTTTAACCATTCTTTAAATAAATTAATAATAAATGTCCTAATCTAATCAAGTGGACCTAAATGGTCATTTTTTTCCTAAGGTTGTTTTTGGTCGAATTATACTTATCCAATAGAATTAGGACATGTGTTAGGGTAATAATAATATCATTTTTACCCTTAATTACCCTATTTACTTTTAATCGTGGTAAATAAAAGTAAAAAGTTACTATTCACCAAAAATTATTTTTATCTCATTGAACCACATTTTAGTCCTTGATATTAACCATGTCTCTCATATTTTCAGAATTTCACTCATAGAAGCGGTAAAATTATGTTTCATGTGAATTTTCCAAATTTTCCTAGGAGGTGGGTAAAAGACGGTGAAAAGTTCAATAAAATTTTTATATATCTAGGATTATTATAAGATGACTCTAATGAATTAAATTGAACTTATATAGGTATTATGTATCAATTTTTACCTAAAATAAATTTAAATATAATAAATAATTATTTAAATAAAAATTCGATTTTTAAATAGTATCCCAGTGTTTTCACTATTCATCAAAAATTGAAAGTTTTCAGAAAAATACCAAAAATTCACCCTAGGCTAATTTCGATATTCCAAATCCAAAAATGAAGTCCATTTCGAATGATAAAATTTATAAAATTTTAAAAAGTGGGCATTACTAATCATAACAGCTAGTTTTTATAACATATCATTGTTTAGTGAAACTCGATATTGCCTACAACACACGCTATCGTGGAAGGTCGCGATTGCGTGGAATGAAAGCTAAGTCAGGGATGCGTGTAGTGAAAACTCCTTTTGGTGTATCATATATCACAAGACATCAATAAAATTAAAAATAATATTTTTCATAAAATCTCGGGGTGTTACATTTTACCCCCCTTAAAATGAATTTCGCCCTCGAAATTCGTTGGGGTTATAAATGGTTTACTACTCAAAAGTTTTTTTAATTGAAACCCACATCGTAAAAAGGAATACTAAAACCAATCTTTAAAAACTCAAGTATGAAACGTAACAGTTACCCAAATTAACTAATCACTGGGTTTCCACATAGGAGAACATATGTGAAAATATGTATATAGAAGAGAAATCTAACCATCATGTTCTGATGGAGAGTGGTAGAGGATATGGCTATGAAAAATACAATAATCACAAAGACATAAAATTGTGATGATCTAAGGTTGCATCTGATTCATCAGATATAAGGGCACTAGGACAACATTTTTGGTTTTCAAGATCATTTCCCTAAAGTTGAAGAATTTGAATTAGAAGAAATACTTACTTTATTTCGATATAATATCACCGTTGTTCGTGCCTTGAAAAATTTCCAATTCATATCTTAAAGAAATGAAGTTGAATTTTTCATTCATGAAGTGTTAGCAGATCATGTGATAGAATGATGGGTCATTACATCTGTCTCAAACAAAAGGTTAGAAAAAGTTATCAAAAATACATAAGTCCATATATAGTGAGATTAATTGTATATAGTTCCTAAAATGGACTTATACTTCATATATCATACTTCTTAATATAATAAAACTGGTTTCTACTAAACAGGGACTTCCTGTAGGCTAGTGGTAGGAGATAAAGACATGTCGCACTTCGGTTGTGGGTTCGATTCCCACAGCCTTTTCTGAGGCGACAGGTTGTCGCCCATCCTGTAGGTCGTACTTTTTCTAAAACTACATTATTATAACATTCCATAAATAATATCAAAAAAATTCTAGCCTTAAAAAATTCTATCTGATGTCCAACGTAATCCATTCCAACATTTAAGCTTATAGAAAATACTTCTATCCAATCTCATAGTGTAAAGAAAATGATTACTTGAGAGGTCACATAATAAGTACATGAATACCATCATTTATACCCTATATATCATACTATATATCTTGTTGGTCACATTCCAAACATTCTAAGGCCTTAATCATGTATTCTCTTGAAAAATGAATACCCATTGAACCTTAGTGAAAAAATGGATGCAATTAAAAGTTAACACTTTCCACATACCAAAATACCCAAAATTATATATACTCAAACCATGATATCACTTAGTCCTTATATCAATCATGAGCTCATGAATACTATCAAACAATTTATTTTCTCCTTATCCCTTAATTATTCGCATATCATCTGCTTTTCAAAATATTTGAATCAGTTTTCATGGTTACCAGTACCATATTGTTATTAAAAACCAATACATAGATATTCCAAAATTCCACAATACCATAAATGAGATTCCATGATACTATTTTGAAATCCCATTACATAAACACTTAATCATTACACAACATCATTTTCATACTTAACATCAAGAATAGTGATCGCATGAGACTTACCTTTATCCTTTGCCTTAAGAGGTTGCCCACGTTGATCATCATTAACCAGTGTATTAGGGCATTTATTATCATAATGCCCCATTTCCTTGCACTTGAAGCATCGAAGTGTTGGTGGTGCGTTCTCTGTAGTCTTTTCTTTATTCACATCATTAACAACCCTTTTTACATTACTTTGACACTCAGCTGCTCGATGACCTTCTTTTCCACACTTAAAACATTTTATAGTCCCTTTAATACAATCTCGACCATGCATCTTTCCACACTTTGAGCATAAAGAAACATTCATCTTCTTTTCACCATTATTCTGAGATTTCTCCTTGAACTCCATCTTTTGTTTCTTGTCAAAACCATGAGATGGATATGTTATACCAACTTCTAGTTCACCCTTTATAGCACAACACACAATTTCTTCATAGTTACTAAAGTGTCTTATAGCTAATACCCTTCGAAGACATGGTTTTAAGACACTGAAAAATCAATAAACTTTACTTTCAGGTTGGATGATAAATCCAGATGCATACCTTGCAAGTCTTGTAAAATTCACTTCGTATATACCAAAAGATTCATCATCCTTCTACTTAAGCTCAAGAAACTACTTTCCATCTTTGTTCGAAGAATATGAGGGAAATACTTACTAAAATACAAGTTCTTGAACATGTCTCATTCCATGGATTCAATTTCATCTTGGGGCCTTGTATTCTTAATTAGAGTCCATCACTGGTCTGCTTCCCCTTATAAATGGTAAACAGCTAAAATAAATTTTTCATGTTCTAAACAACAAAGTATGGAAAATATCTTTTCAATGGTTCTAATCCATTATTCAGCAACAAGTGGATCGTAAGACCCATTGAAAGATGGTGGACGTTGCCTCATGAAGGACTCAATAGAATATTGTTCCCTTCTCTGATCATTTGGAAATCCAGAATGATTCATAGCTTGTGTAAGCATAACAATAATATTTTTCACTCCATCTCCCATAACATTGGTTTGTTCAGGAGGACAATCATTGCATCGTCTATTGCATTGATCAACACGGTTCCTTCGGGTTCCATCCATCATCTAAAACCGAAAAAGAACAGTGTGAGAGGAAAAAATCATGCTAGGAAAACAACATAAAAAAGGGGGAGTACCTTCAATATCTAACATCTTAGGTTTAATTCTAATATCATTATCATAATTCTAGGACTCTAATCTATACTTATACTTAACCTTAGGGACATCCCTTGACAAACCTTAGAAATATCTCTAGGGATCTCACTAAAGTTTTCGCATCCTAGTTTCCAAAGGTTAACTAAACCTTTCCTCTGATACCAACTGTAGAGACCCAAAGCATTACGTACATGGAAATTACATTACTTTTGCGGAATACTTAATAGATAACGAAAACAGACACACAAGGACCATAATAGTTTAGTGTCTTTGGAAACTCAGAAAATAATCTTCTAATCGTGGTGAAAGATCTTCAACATCCCCCACAAAGGTCTTCCCCTTTTTTTTCTTACCTAGAACCTTTCTTTAAATCCTGGGGAAAAGAAAACATATAAAGGGTGAGCTCAAATGTTTAGTAAGGGTAAGCATAGAGAACATAAAACAATCCATAAACATTTGAATGTAAAAACTTGAACATAAAATCTAAACATCAAAATCAAGAGCAACGACATAAATCTTAGAAGTAAAAAAGGAATAGATCATAAAGGAAAATTAGTCATGATAAAATAGCATGGTAATAAAACATGTAATTGTGGCATCCATTAAGCACATGTTATGATTTCCATAGTAGCCAAGGCATTGCTTCCAAGACCATCTTTGTGGACAAAGTCCCATTCTGAATCGAGTTCACTCATCGATCCAGTCCTGTAACACTGAACCAGATTAACTTACCGTTAAAATCATGTCTATATCATGAGATATAAATCTTTACTCAATGCATTGTAGGGAGATATAGGTCCCACCCATCTCATAATGAAATCATTCTTACTTGTGCCACAAAATAAACATACATCATTCATAATAACCCAACGAATAAAATGGGTTTCATAAACATCATCCCATCATCACATAATCCATATAAAATAAATGGATATCATTTCATAATAAGAAAGGTGAAACCATGTAAATCAAAGAGAAATTATACTTGAAACATACATATATGAAATAATTTCATCTTAGATAAAAAATGGTTTTGATAAAACACTTGAAATGAATTATTGAGTAAAATATCCTTTCTTCTTCAAAATCATTTTCTTTTCACAAATTTCCATGAAATTTTAAAAGAAAACTATTTTGTTTAAAATAGTCATAAAATATTATAGATTAAGATTAATAAAAATGAGGCATTATGAAACCATATAAATCCTTTCACACTGTATAAGTTAAAAATAACATTCTTCTCATACTTTTGTCGGAAAATTCAAAAAGTACGTCGTATGGTAAACAAAAGAAATATTCCTTCAATATGATGTGGTAAAAGTAAAAAAAAAGGTAAGAATGACTTTAAATATACATGGAAGAAGAGTAAACATTTTATGAAAACATTTTGAGAACTTATGGACATGGATAATAAACATAACCCCAATAAATACTTACGAATAAACAATCTCGGATAAGAATGAGATTGGAATAGTTATCCCTTACCTTATGTCGGATATGATTCGTATGTATCAGAACCTCCTGTATAATGATTTAAATAATTTCATTGACTTATTACATAATTATATTCATTTTTATGATATCATATATGGTTTACTTATGACTTTATATTACCCGTTTTTTTTAATTCGATGAAAAAGCAGTGATTTGGGTAAAATCGTTTCATTTATTGTACGTGTTTCGACATGTTGTTCTTGATATTATTACTTATATCATGATTTAATTAATTCCAAAATGTAAAACATGATTTATATATAATATATATTCATCATATAAATATATATATGATAGATCAATAAATGGAATGAAATACACCGTTAATGGAGACGGTAGGCCGTACGTACGCATGAACACTCTTTTCGTTTCCTTATTGAATTAAATGGAATTAAGTAGATGAAATACATATATAGAAATAAATAAAATATCATTATTAAGTCATATATTTCATTATTATTCTTTATATATACTTTATAATCATTCATGAATGGTTAACATGGAGAATGAATCTCATCGCGTTGTGGAGATGGTAGTCCGTACGTACTCACGAGCGATGATATCATTCCCATGATCGTGGAATTGTATTGAAGCATATGTATAGTATTTAAGAATAAATATCACTTTACAATAATCATATATAGTTTTTTATTTACACCATTATACCAATCCAAGTAAGGTGGTGGTCGAAAACAGATTACACCACGGCATGGAGACGGTATTCCGTACGTACGCACGCGCGGTGATTTCATTTTTCGTAGGATGGATAGAAGGTGAAATAGGGTTGTTTCATATTTATAATAATATATAAGTATATAATTAATACTTATGTTATTAATTTATAATGAAACAACTAATGAAGAGGATGTAGATGAAGAATGAAACTTGAGAGAATCGGAAGAAGAGATTACCTCTTCTTCGATGCACCTCTTTTAAGCTTCCTCTTATGGAAGTAGAGTTGGTCTTTTGAGAAAACCAGAACCTCCAGAATGTTTCTAGGGAAGTGGAGACGAGAAATGGGCAGGGTTTGGCCGAGCTTCAAGGCTCAAAAGGGTGTGAAGAGAAGAGGAAAGGGGTGCCCTTTTTATAAGGGAGGAGAGGGGAACCTTTGGAAAAACTTTAAATATTATTTTATAATAAAGTCATATTCGGTTTATAATAGCTCCAAATTGATTTATTTCGAAGATATAGTGGGTATGGGTCGAAATAATCTCAACCAATAGATTTTAGACAAGTTTAGGTTACAATTTTAACCTTATCATTTAGATTTAACTCTAAGTTAAATAATTTAACATTTACCGTGTCTTTTTGTTTTCTTAGACTATATGGTTTGTAAACTTACTATAACAAGAAAAAAGAACCCCAAGTGGCTCATTATTAATATATATATGTTTATATAAGTCATTTGGCCAATAATTATTTTTTTAGGAATAAAATAACAATTAATAATATAATATTTGTATTAAAAACTATTATATGTCAATTTTGACACTATTTGGTAATTGATTTTTGTGAAAATCATAACATCATGATTAGTTAGAAAAACTATAATTAAATCACTAATAACATGTCTTATTAACCTATAAAATTATTTTAATTCATAAAAAGTCTCAAATTACATTTATTTGGGTATTTATAATATCAATTATTTTAATATTTCATTATTTAGGTAATTACTACATCACCATTGTGTCATAAATAACGTAAATTATTTAATGTCGAAAAATTATAAATAAAATACCATTAGTTAGTAAATCCTTTCATATTTCTAAGGAATATTTATAGTCGAATTTATCTTATGTATAAACCTATATTAAAAATGAATTAGTTATTAAACATTGATTTTAACTATTTTAACCATTCTTTAAATAAATTAATAATAAATGTCCTAATCTAATCAAAGTGGACCTAAATGGTCATATTGTTTTTCCTAAAATTGGTTTTGGTCTAATTATACTTATCCAATAAAATTAGGACAAGTGTTAGGGTAATAATAATATCATTTTTACCCTTAATTACCCTATTTACTTTTAACCGTGGAAAATAAAAGTAAAACGTTACTATTCACCAAAATTATTTTTATCTCATTGAACCAAATTTTAGTCCTTAATATTAACCATGTCTCTCATATTTTTGAAATTTCACTCAAAGAAGTGGTAAAATTATTTTTTATGTGAATTTCCAAATTCTCCTAGGAGGTGGGTAAAAGACGGTGAAAAGTTCAATAAAATTTTTATATATCTAAAATTATTATAAAATGACTCCAATGAATTACATGGAACTTATATAGGTATTATGTATCAATTTTTACCTAAAATAAATTTAAATAAAATAAATAATTATTTAAATAAAAATTCGGTTTTTAAATAGTATCCCAGTGCTTTCACTATTCATCAAATATTGAAAGTTTTCAGAAAAATACCAAAAATTCACCCTAGGCTAATTTTGATATTCTGAATCCATAAATGAAGTCCATTTAGAAAGACAAAATTTATAAAATTTTAATAAGTGGGTATTACTATTCATAATGGCTAGTTTATATAACATATCGTTGTTTAGTGAAACTCAGTATTACGTACAACACACGCTATTGTGGAAGGTCACGATTGCGTGTAATGCAAGCTAAGTCAGGGATTCATGTAGTGAAGCCTCCTTTTGGTTTAGCGTACATCACAAGACATCAATAAAATTAAAAAGAATATTTTTCATAAAATCTCGGGGTGTTACAATTTAGGTGTTATGACGTCATCAGGTAGGGAATTCTTTTGGGATGAGTCACATGTATTAGTATGTTCTGGTTCTCCTATGAGTTTCTATAATTTCTCATGTTCTTTAGATACTAGTACCTTTAGTGCCATTTCCCTCACTATGTGGAACTGTGATCTTGTGTTTTTATTTGGTGCTCTTTTGGAAAATTATGAACACATGTTTTTGTTAAAAAAAATTTCTAGAAGAAATATTTTGGGAATAATAAATATCCTCCTCTCTCTCTTTTAAGAAAAATAAAATTTTCTTATTTGGTTCTCTTTTACTTCTCCCCTTGATCCTTGTTTTAAATTAAGAGGGAAATGGATTGTGTTGTTTGTTTTAAAATGAAAAGTGTGGAAAACCTATATTTATATTTTATTGTTCAAACTTTTTAATCAATTTTTTCTTTATTTAAAGGATGTGCATTGGGAATAGATTATTCAAGTCTACCTAATGAGTTTTAATACTCATACCTATAGTGTTTTTCTTGTTTTTAATTTCTCCTATAGGTTTTAGATCGGGTTTGGATCACCTTGGGTTACGTTTAGTATCGATATCATACAGTGACCCATAGGGTTATGTGGAGTTGTGGACCGGTTAGTCGTGTTGTTGATTGTCCCTTATTTAATTTTCCTATCATTTACTTATTTTTTGAATTGTTCTATTTGATTTATAGTGCTTAATTTATTTTCTCAGGGTGAAGTTGTTCCCCTTGGTACTCTTCTGATTCCCTGGCCCTTGTTGGTAGCCTGGGAGGATCTGGAACACCTCTCGGGTCTTTCCACAGATCAGCTCAGGTGACTAATTTAGGGTTGACTCGGGTTGGTTCATGAAACACCCACTAAGAAAACCTAACTTTTAAATGATTGATAACCTATTAAAAAACCCTGCCTCTTAGAATACTAAAAAAACCAAACCTGAATTTTTATAGGAGTCACTACCTATTACTAACCAAAATTTTGTACAAGAATCAAAACCAGAGGAGAATCCTTTTGATTAGGTAGAATAATAGAAATAAAACTACTTTTTAATGGGAAAAGCATAAACCAATGCTTCACTACCATAGAAACAACTTTACACCACACCACCCTTTAATTATGCTAAAAACACTTATAAAGGGGGTACCTTTATCAGCACTAACAAAAAGCACTGATAAAAAGAGATTTTAACAATGATAAAAAAAACCTATTAAAAGCACAACTTTATCAGCTCTTTTTTTAATACCGATAAAGGTATCCCCTTTATCAGCATTTTTTTAGTGATGTAGGGAACCCCTTTTTCTCGGTTTTTATAATTGTGTTGATAAAAAGGTTGTCTTTATCGGTGCTTTTTTACTAGCACTGATAAAGGGTATATTTCAAAAAATTATATTTCATTAAAAATATATATTAATATTTAAATATATTATTATAATTATATTGATATAAATATAATATATATATTTTAAATATGTTTTATATAAGGCTAAATATACATCCACACTAAATATATTAGATATTTAGTGAAAATGTCTTATAAAATAATTAAAAAAATATTATTAATTAATAATTTGATAATTATTATTGAGTAATAGTCATTTATTAAAATTTTAAGACATAAAAATCTAAAAATTAATGAAAGATCTAAAATAAGTTGAAAATATAACTCAGACTTCAAATGGACATAACATTGGATTCAGGTGTCTGTTTGAGCTCTACCAAATATAAAATCAAATCAAGCAATGATAACGATGTACTGGTGATAGAGAGAACACCCTATCACATTTTTCAAGGCTTAAAATGGCCTTTAAAACTAATTTTTAATCGGGGTATCCCAATTTTTCAACATTAAATGGAATTTTAGCCTCATTTAAGGGGGTATTTTTTCCTGTTTTCTATTGGGACTAAATTTATTCCCAAGGGTTATATTCATATTAATATTATGGTTTTTAAAATTTATCATTTTTCATAATTTAGTTTTATTTATAATCAAATATATAAAAATATATACATATTTTGTCTATATTCAGACACAAAAAATTTAATTTTACAAATATATATGTAAACGTATTTATATATAAAGTATATTTATAAATACATAAACCTTATCTAAATAAAAAATAATATTCAATTTATTTTAAATAAAAATGTATGAATATTTATATACATATAAAATTAATGTATATATAATGTCTATATATATATATAAATATATTTTTGTGCGTATTGGAAAACAAGTATATATTTATCTATATATTCAAATATATGTATATAAATGTTAATATATAATATTTGTAAATAAATATAAAAATATATAATTATATTTATAATTGAAAACATATATATAAATATATGTATGTATGTATGCCTTTATAAACACATACACATACACACAAAAAACATATTTTATATATGTATTTAAAAATATATATAAATATATGGATAAAAAAATTTAATGATATATATAAAAATATAAAAATATATTAGAAAATATAGAAGAAAATGATATATGGGAGTGGAAGAAGTGTGAGATTATGATGGGGTCTCAGTTTTGAAACCCAACAAAGGAAGGGGTGTGCACGGGTTGGTGATGCAGGCCCCTAACACTGTTAAAGGGTCTGCCAGGGGGGGGGGGCTTCCTAGTGCTGTTAAATGGATAGGGTGTATATAACAACTTTGTTAAAGGGGGGGGGGGATCGAGCATTGATAAAAGGGGAGGTCCCACCCTCTAACTTGCAAAAAAAATTCTTTGTAAAATTTTATTTTATTTTTACTTTTATCATTGCTTTTCTTAGCATTGATAAAATGGAAGTTTATCCACAATTTTTTTTAGGACTGATAAAAGGGACAACTTTTAATAGCGCCAAGGATAATAGTGATTTTTAGCACCATAAATGTTCTTTTTATGTGATTTTAAAGGCTATATCTGCAATAGTTATTAATACCAAACATATAATAAAATGATATAATGATGAAAAATATTAAACATATAAATACTATAAGTTCATAAGATTATAATGTTAAAGTATCATGATGATATTTCATCATTTCTATAGTAGATAATCAAACATAGTTTTTTTAAGAAAAATTGGTAACTCATATATAAATAGATCAAATATTAGGTAAAACAAGAGAAAACAACCAACTGAGGAATGGGTCCAACAAGACATGTGGGTCATTCGAGATACCTTGAATAGATAAATGAGGAGCTGCCATATTAACCTACCTTTTGGTAAATGAGAAGTAGCAAGTCAAAAAGCGGTGTTGAAGTGACTGGATCTTTGAGATCAAAAGGCCAAAAGGCTGAAGGCCAACCTCTAAAGTGGAGATAGCACATATGATAGTGAAGAAATCTTATTCCAAAGTGATGGATTCCCATCCTTGTTCTAGAGTGAATTCTATTCTATGGGAAATTGATTGAGCTTAATTAACTACGGGAAAGAGCGATGCAAATAAGGAAGAGTGAAAAGCTGTAATGATCATCCCAAGAGAGTGTCGGGTGATGGCGTTGAAACCTGTGATGCTTTTGTCTGAAGGTGATGTGTCCATGTCAGTTTTTAGGGTTCCACCAATGGGGGTTTTCTAGGTATAGGGATCGTGCTTGAAAAGAGGGTCTTTAAACATATGATCACTGTGGTTCCACACTAATAACCATTGGGATGTGTTCTCAACCCAAAAGGTGCATGGATTGGAGACCTGGTTAAAGATATTGTTGTTTCTCTTCATGACTGAACTAATAAAATAGTGTTCATAGTAAGAAATAAACACATCAGTATTATCATAACATATATTACTTATAAAACACGACCACTTCCTTCCTTATTTATATCTAAATCTATAATGATAATCTCACTTCCTACTTTGACTATCATTGTGAGTGATTTTCCTAAAAACTTATTGCATCAATTAAATGGCAATGTAAAATATTTAGAAATATGAAAATACATAGTCACCTATTTAAACATCACACTTATTCGAAAATAATTCTCACATACTTTTTATTCCTTTCTTAAATACATTCAAATTACTTCACATGGATTTTTTATCATTTATAATAAATTTACATTTCATTAATAGAATTAAAATAATATAAATGAAGTTGTATTAAAAATAAATATGACAACATTTATAAAATAGTTTATCACGATCAAAGTAAATAATCTATAACTAAATAATTTTAAAATATATTCCATGATCATTGTTAAAGTATTTATTAATATTAAAAATTAATATAACATCTAAAACAAATCTTGAATACTTTCATTAATATAAAATTCTAGAATGAATGTAAAAAAATTATAAAATATATATTCAAACATTTCAAATAATAATTGAAACTTAACTAGAAATAATATTAAGTATTTATCAAATAATATTTTCATCATTCTTGAACTTCTCATTTCTTATTTAAATAAAGTTTCAAAATGGGCATTGTACTTGCGAGGGAAATTAGAAAATATGTGTGAAAATAATATTTTAAAAAATAATCATGGTAGGTTACTCATGATCCATCTCATTTCACATCGTCAATAATGCCTTATGATAGATCATTAATTGATACATAATTAATATGGTCTCACAATTAGTATTTTGGTTGATCCAATTTTTTTTTTGGCCAGTCATACTTGGGGTATCATCAACCGTTCTTACAGAAGTTTACATCGAGCTGTGAGTACTATATTCATGTGGTCGGTTTAACTCATCACAATAGGTTGTATAGTTTGTTAGAAGATTACATGACCAGTCCATCATTCTCATGGTGGGTTTACGAGTTTAATCAGGTGGTGGGATAACGGGAGTTTAATATCAGCGCAACAGATCTATATAAAATGCGTTTGATGTACCGAATGTATGTGTACTGTGTACACCAACTTTAGTTACCATTTGAAGTATAGTGTGTGTGGTAGGATCACTTTCCATAAGAAGAATAAATGTTTTCGGTGTACTTTTCATGTGTAGAAATGTGTATATAGTAGGTTGAGTCTCCATGTATTCATGGTTGGATGATTCCCCTTAATTTTTTTATACGTTTTTAGATTTTTTTACTCATGCATAGGTCAAAAATATTTTAAAAAATGAGTCAGAAAGGTGATAGACCCCCTGCCGCCTTCCTCCCCGCCATTTCCTTCGATTGATGACCTGGAAAATGTTGGTGGGGGTGGCTACTATACACCTAAAGATAAAGTGAAATGTGGAAGGAGCACACATGCCTTTCTCCTAATATTAAGGAGAAAAGAGGCACTCCCCTATTGCCTTTTCTTAAACACTCTATAAAAGGGCACCCACCCCCTTGTCCTCACTTCAAAATTCACTCATCTTTCTACATTACACAGCCTCTCTCTAGAATTATTCTTCGTTCATGGTGGATCTAGTGATCTAAAAGAATTCGCAGTATCTTTGTGAAGTATCATTTAGAGGTATTTTTTATTATTTAATTTAAAGTTATTTATTTATTTAATTGAATTTTTTAGTTAGTTTTGAATATGTTATTTATTAAGCAGTTTAGTTAGTTATATATAGTTTAAAAATAATATTTATTTTTATTAATGATTAAGTATATATTAACAAATGAATAAATGAGGATTAAATTATGATAATATATAATGATTATATAATTATAATTAACTAATGAATATCACACAATTAACTTTTTATTAAGGAATAATTAATTAAGGATTAATTAATGTTTAAATAATGATCATAGAACGTTTAAATAATGAGTTAGTAATGATTAATTAATGAATAAGTATTCATTAAATTATGATTAAATTATGATTTGGTAATGATTACATATTGAATAAAGAAGGAATAAAAAAGTAATGATTAACTATTGATTAAATAATGATTTAATATTGATTAAGTAATGATTAACTATTGATTATGTAATGATTAAAGAATAATTAAGTAATGATTAACGAATAATTAAGTAATGATTAAAGAATGATTAAGGGATGATTAAGGGAATATTAAAGAATGATTATGGGGAGATTAAAGAAAAATTAAGTAATGATTAAGGAATGATTACGAAATGATTAAGAAATGATTAAATAATTTTTAACTAATGGTTAAGAAATGATTAACTAATGATTAACTAATAGTTCAATAACAATTAACTAATGGTTAAATAATGATTAGTGTCATCTTTTAGGATATACGAAAAAATTCTAAAATTTTGGAATCATGAAGATTATGTGGTTATCTAAGCAATAAAATCCCTATCTGGATACAAACAAGTGAACCTTGCTCTGGAACTGATGTACCTAGGAGTAAAAACTCTGACATGGTGTCCTGGGAATTACTTAGGGTAACCTAGTACATGATAACATGCACTACTACAAAAATGGTCAAGGGAAGCACCACCTTTTATCAACACTAATACAAAAGCGCAGATAATGGAAACCTTTATGAGTGATAAAATTTTAACGCTGATAAATTCATTCTTTATTAGTGCTTTTTTTCTTAGTGCTTATAAGGAGTACTCTTTATAAGTGCTAAAAAAGTGCTGATAAAGGGTTCCATTATCATTGCTGATAAAGGAAGCCTATATCAGTGCCTTTTAGTGCTGATAAAACCATAGTCTCATATTCTATAAAATCTGGTGAATAATATCCTCTGTTTATTGCGCCCTCAAGCCCTCGCGGTGCTGTACTCGTGCGAAAACTCCCCTCCCCCCGTGATCTTATCTTTATTGGAGCTCCGCCGCTAGCCCTACTCATTATCCTCCTCCTCTAAATCCTTATGTGGATCCTCCTCCATGAAAACCCTACTTCCTCCTCTCTTCTGGACTCCCCGCGATCCCTACTCCTCCATTTCTCAATGGTGGCGGCTCTTCTAGTGCACCTCCCCCTTACGGTCGCGCCTTACCCTCCCGATGTAGCACAGAAGGCTCCCTAACCACTCAAAGCTTCTTCTCTCCCTCCATCGCAGGTACGATCTACTCTAGGTAAGTCTCCCACTTCTCCTTTTAGGTTTATTTTTGGTGGATAGGTTTTGTGAGAGCAGTTTTCACTAGGGTTATGTTTGGATTATTCCCCATGGTCACCACCATTTGATTAGATGCTAACTAACATAGAGTTCTAACAATCTATCTCACGAAATCACACACGTAGTGGATTCTTATACATGTTTAGCAGATGATTTGAACTAAGGTATGATTTTTTTATGATTCCCCATGGGTCCTTATGATGTTTGGAACTAGAATTTATTTTTCACCAAGTGTCATATGTATGAGGGTTTGATATTCTCATGCAACATCAAGCTAGACCTTGTTATACATGAATATTCTATTAATGCTGAGTGTTTTTTCTTCATCCTTCTAGTGGGTGTATCTATACTGGGGAAAGTGGTCTTTTTGTAAAACCCTTCATGAAAAAGAAGAGTTTTGATATTACCCGCATCATTATTAATTGGTTACACTTAGTGGGTGTCATGATGTGCTGGTGATTGTGTTTATGGGGAAGGTTCTATTTATGATTGTGTTTATGGGAATGGTTATACTTTGGGATGGGCCTCATGGGGGTTGTTATATAGGGATGCTAGATCAATGGAGAGGTAGATAAAGTTTAGTAGGAATCAGCTTTGAGACTTTGACTTGGATTCGGTTTGGGAGGGATCTCTCTCTTAGTGTTTTATTCAGTTTTCTTCCTCCTTGGTTGTAGATCTCAAGCCATTTTTGATATACTTAGTGTCTATTCTTAGTTGTTTATCATTTATGTAGGTTTTTTTTGATAGTTACAAAAAAGTGTGTGACACCATTTTTGAAAAATGAATTTTTATAAGTGTTTATAGGTTACATAGTTTATGTTTGAAATAACTTATTGAAAAATGATCACAACTGATCACAATTGATTGTGTATAAGTCTATGTTTGACTGCACTTTGGGTTCATCTTGAAAAAACATATTTATAATTGTTTAAAGCACTTAACAATTATAATAAATGGTTTTGTATAATTTTTTCCAGCTTGGTTTTTGGAAAGGTGATAATTTGGAACATTTTTAAGTAGTTTTCATCTATAATCTAAGCGTCTACTTTGGGTTTAGATAGTGGTATGAACATGTGCGAAGTTGTATTTGGGTGGTTAATTCTTTTTAGGATTGTGGGATGTTTCTTGACTTCGATCAATGGTAAATTCCACACATCTTTCTTTTATGTCAAGGATAATTTAAGGGTGGTGTCAAATTAGTGAACCTCTATGACTAGTTGTTCCTAAGTGCCAGTCTAGAAGGTTTTTTCTTGAAAATGGGGAGACACCACGCACTTCATTGGGTAGATAGTTATTCTTCTCTAATACCTACTATGGGTATCAAGATTGTTATTTTGAATGGAGACTGCTCTAGTAAAGAACTACCCTTGGTGTTTCAGGCCAAGTGATTTTGGTTAAGTACACCTACATTAATGAGAACTCGATTACGTGATGGGGGATGAATTTATTCTTAAGAGATTGTAAATTTATTTCACTTGGTTGGATTTTATTTCAGCACTTTTTATTAAATCCATTAATTTATGTTGATCAATTCATAGACCGACCTCTAGTGGTTTGGGGGAATTCAACATGTAATCTAAGATTTGGATGGCTGTATTAGTGTTCCATGATTATGCCTATAGTTTGAGTTGATATCATAATCTTTTAAGGTAGGGATCTTCTGGGATGTAGGTTTAGCAACACCCACCCACAGTAGGTGTGCGATGCAAGTCTCATCTCAGGAGGCACTGTCATTCATAGTTACCACAAGGATAGTCCATTACTCCAAGGAATTTAATATGATTGTGATGTGTATAGACATATTACATTTAATTTTCTTAACATTCATGCTATAGTCAGAGAGGCAATCGACGAATAGCCTAGGCAGGGGAAGGAATTGGAGAAAAGAGGTATGTACAACACTAAAGTGATGGAGGAGATCGGGGAGTACCATGAAGTGGATGGAACTTCAGTTTTATTCTAATAATACTACCCCTAAGTAGACCACTCCTATATTGGGAAGTTAGTGGTTAGAATCTCGGATACTTGTAGTCACTAGAGTCTTTTTACCATGAGGCTCCAGGAGTGTTTGGAGGTACGATCTATGTTCGTTATACATTTATTGTTGTACTATTAGGAATAGGTATAAGAAACTATTTTTTCTAAAATTTTCAATTATTTTCTAGGTATATAGTAGGCTATATTAATCTTTATTTGTATAAGGAAGTGGTTCTGTTCTACTATATTTGGAAGTCTTGTTTTGTGTATTTGAATCATAAATACTAATATTTGAGATTCAAATATGATGGAGATGAATAAATATTGGATGGATGCTAATCATTTGACAATAGAGTATGAGAACGAAGTGAAAGAGTTCATGAAGTTTGCAAAGGATCACGTAAAGGATTCTTCTCAAATCCTTTTTTGTGTTTATGTTGTTGCTGTTCTAGACTAATTACTCCTGAGGAGTTTGAAGAATATTTGATATTTCATGGAATAGATCGAAGTTATAAATGGTGGAATAAAATTAGAGAAAAGTGAATGTAGCTACTAGATAGGATAAAATTACATTTTATGGATCATCAGATATGAATAAAAATATGGATAATGAAGAAGACCGTATGGAGGATGTGATTATAGATGTCAATGATGATGTAGATCATATTGAGGAAATGATAAGGAAAGTTGAATATGAACTCTGTGATTGCCAAAAATTGTTTGAGAAGTTAAAGAGTTGTGAAATGACGCCATTGTATACTGGTTGCACTGAATATATAGAATTGTCAACTGTACTGATGTTGTATAAATTGAAAGTAGGAACCAGATGGAGTGATGTTAGTTTTACAGAACTAATTACTCTCTTGAATGACATGCTCTCAAAAGATAATGAGCTCCCAAACCAGATATTTGAAGCTAAAAGAATTCTACGCTCGATGGGTATGATTTTTGAAAGAATACATGCCTACCCAGAAGACTGTATACTATTTCTCAAGGAGAACAAATCACTTACAGAATTCCAAAAGTGTGGTGCTTCTCGATAAACGAAAGATGAATCCATTCATATGAATGTTATATGGTACTTTCCAATCATTCCAAAATTTAGGCGTCTATATGGAAGTGAAGAAACTCCAAGGCAATTGTCGTGGCATGCAGATAAAAGAAATAATGATGGGAAATTACGTCACCCAACCGACTCTCCTTAATGGAAGATAATTGATCATGAGTATCTTGAATTTGGAAAAGAGATGAGAAACCTTCGTCTTGCATTATCTATAGATGGAGTGAATCCTTTTGGTTTTCAAACCAGCACTCATAGTACATTGTCTGTTATGTTGGTAAATTATAACTTTCCACCCTGATTATGCATGAAGTGGAAATTTATCATGTTATCTATGCTTATATCAGGACCAAAACAACTAGGTAACGATATTGATGTTTATTTGTCTCCTTTGATCGAGGATTTGAAGTTATTGTGGGATTCAGGTGTTATGTTGTATGATGCTTATAAAAGTGAATACTTCACATTGAGAGT
The DNA here is from genome assembly GCA_963277665.1 of Viscum album. Lineage (NCBI taxonomy): Eukaryota > Viridiplantae > Streptophyta > Magnoliopsida > Santalales > Viscaceae > Viscum > Viscum album. The sequence continues at coordinate 50,852,039 of OY728148.1, forward strand.
GATTTTGTATGGGATGATAAATGATTTCCCTACCTATGGAAATTATTCCGGATATATCATTAAAGGAACTCAAGGGTGTCCCATGTGTGAAGAAGACACATAATCAATTAGGTTGAATCATTCATCAAAAAATGTGTTTCTAGGACATCTTATATTTCTACCTTGTCGGCATAAGTACCGATCTTGGACGACATCATTCAATGGAAGTTCAAAACAATGCACAAAACTATCTCCACTAACAAGTGTTCAACTGTTTGAGAAAGTAAAAGATGTGAACACTGTTTTTGGTAAACCATTTTCGAAAAACCTTACCATAATCAGTTAGAAAAAGAGATCAGTTTTTTGAATTATTGTACTGGAATTTTTTGTACGTCAGACATTTTCTTGATGTGATGCATGTGGAAAAATGATCGTGACAGTGTTATCAGAACGTTGCTAAATTCCCCTGAAAAAAAAGGATGGAATTAAGGCAAGGTTGGACAAGGTTGACATAAGAATACGAGAAGAGTTGGCTCCCTTAAAGGGTGAAAATTGAATGTTTATTCCTCCAGCTGCTTACACTCTCTCTAGGGAGGAGAGATATCAATTTTGTATCTTCTTCAATGATGTAAAGGTTCCAGAGGGGTATTCATCAAATATAAAGAACATTGTGTCAATGAACTATTTGAAGTTAAAAGGTTTGAAATCACTTGAATATCATGTTTTGATTCAAGATTTAATTCCTATAGATTTATGTTGCATTTTCCCAAGAATGTTCATCATACGTTAACCAAACTTTGTTTCTTTTTCAAAGCTATATATAGAAATGTTTTAGACCCAACGAAATTTCTTGCTATGGAAAGAGAAATTGTCATCATATTATGTGAATTAGAAATGTTCTTCCTGCCAACATTATTTGATATGATGGTTAATTTGATGCTTCACTTGGTGAGAGAGATTAGACTTTGTGGTCCTATGCACTATAAATGGATGTACCCCATTGAATGGTATATGAAGATTTTGATAGGGTCTCTCAAAAATAGAAGTCGGACAAAGGGTTGTATAACAGAGTGATATATTGTTGAGGAAGACATTAAATTCTGTACCAAATACCTATCGGATGTGGAAAGCATTGGTCTCCCAAAATCTTGTCACACTGGATGCATTGAGGTTGAGGGAATTTCTGGAAGAAATGTTGTGACAATCAATATTATAGATCACGAGCAGACCCACCTTTATGTTTTGTATAATAGTTGGGAGGTTTCTTCGTATATTGAAACCCACAAATAAATTCTTAGGAATTTTAATCCATCAAGGGATGAAAAATGGATATCAAATACACATAATTACCAGTTTATAGGATGGTTTCAGAACCATATTTTTAAGGAGTTAGATGAAAATCTGAATTCAATATCAGAATGACTTTGATGGCTAGCTACTGGACCAAGTGTGTATGTATTATCTTACAATGGTTATGTAGTTAATAATTATACATTCTATACATATGAACATGATGAAGACAGTACCATGAAAAATAGTGGAGTTTCACTTGTGGCTGAAGTGATGCATGTTTCTAGTAGTAATGGCAGAAATCCAATTTATGCAAATATGTTATACTTTGGCATTATAAAACAAATATGGGAGTTGGATTATACAACATTCCAATTGCCAATTTTTCAATGCAAATGGGTTGATAACAATAGTGGTGTTAAAATAGATGAATTGGGATTTTTGAAAGTTGATTTTAGTAAAGAAGGTTACAAATATGAATAGTTTATAATGGCATCACAAGTGGTACAAGTATTTTATATTCCAAACCCCACAAACTGAAAGTGGTCGATTGTTCTATTATCATCCAAAACTACTGAAGGGTCTGATGAAAATTCAGTTGAGGATGATCCTTTCAGTGATATGTCAAAATCATTTCGTAGATGTCCCAATGTAGATGGGGTTTTATATGTTAGAGGAGACCACAATGAAGGGATTTTTATAATATATAGAGGTGTAAAATCCCTTTAACCTTTGAAAAAAATAAAGAGTTCAATAAACATGTTATATTTTGGTTGTAATATAAATCTTATTATATCATGTTATTATCTTATCATTATTGAATTTATTTAATATAAATTAACTGTTCAACCACTTTTGTAGATAATGACTTCTGTACATTCTGGTTCTCCTAACCTCGAGGCTGAATAAGTCTCTTAAGCTATTGTTGTTGCTGCTGCTTCGGCTGCTCACAGTGGAGAGCACCAAAAAGTTTCTGAACCTGTTTCTACTCTTAGTGTTGAGGTCCAACAACCATCAGCACATAGTGTTGCTATCATTTTAAATGAACATATAGATGATGTTGATATTGATGAAATGGTCGGGGATGAAGGACCGACATCTCATAAAACATAGGTGTGTTGTTGTTTGTCGGTGTTAGCCAAAGTTCTTAAGGTGAAAAGAAAATGAATCAAATTTGATGTCAGATGGAATGCATGAGGCCAACATGTGAATCCCAACAAGGATATGTTTAGTAGTTACATTGTAATTCTCAGTCAGAAACGCGTGCCAATTGACATAGCTTCATGGCACCATGTTGTGTTCGGGCTGAAGGCTGTGATCTGGGATGAAATTACGGTAACATTATGATATTATTTATTTAATTTACTAGAAAATAAAATAATGAAATAGTGTCTTACTCTTATCAATCTCTTGTAGAGTAAATTTATAGTAGATGGTTCACACAATAATTATGTACTAAATCTTGCAGGAAGGTTTCATCGATGTTTCTACACTATTTTAACAAAATTTCACCTGAAAGATTCCAAAGGTAAAATAAACCCTCACCCACCCATTTTCTATGCTCACCTGATATCCCAAGCAGCATGGGATGCATTTATTGGCCACTGTGGGGATGAGAAGTATCAGGTGCATTGTGGATGATAATACGTTGTTTGAGAATATGTTTATTCATCACTTTGATTGTCAATATTTCATTTATTAAAGAACAAATAAGTAATGAAAATAAGGAATTTGCATCAAAACCAACATACCCCTATTGTAAAGCAACAATGGGGTATGATTCACTAGAAAATAAAATGGTACGTATTTTCAATTTACAGAAATATTTTTAGGTGCCAGAAACTAAATCAAAATTCTATTTCTATATTTATATATAAATTGATGAGTCTAAAACCAAAGACACTTCCATCCCACATCATGTTCTATGGAAGGAGGCACGTGTGAATAAGGAAGGGAAGCTATTAGATGAAAACACATAAAAAGTGTGGGAAATATGTGTAAGTATGAAACGATAAAAATATTTGTTTTAAATTGATATTACATGAAAATAATTATTCATTTTACTATATCCAACAGTCATAGGACACTGATGAAAACTTGTGTTTTCCCAACACTTGTATACCAACAGTTTGAATAAATCATCGGTATGCTTAATTTTTCCAAACGATTTGAAGAAACCGTTGGGATAATGGGATGAGAATTATATTTTCCCAACAGTTTACTTAAACCATTGGGAAAAGCTTGGAAAACCTATATATATACCAATGATTTTTAAAAACCGTTGGTAAATACAATATTTACCAATGGTTTTAACAAACCGTTGGGAAAGTTTCCCCCCAAATACCATCACTTCCAGAATCCCTCCGCCCGATTGCATCCATAAACCTAATCACCGCCGACGCTCTCTCTTCATACCAATGTATCTCTTGAAGATCACTCTACAATCAGGTAATTCTTTAATTCTACAATTCTAATCTATAAGTGGAATGTCATGCATCTATTTTTGTTTGTTATTTATTTTGATTTCACCTAAACAATATCGTCCTAGTCTTCTTCTATTTATGTTTCTCCTATCATGCTCCCTTGACACAAGACCCTTCTGCAAGAGCGGATCATGAGAGTGAGGTTTTATATTATTTAATGTGATGGGGGCCTTGGGTAGAAGTTACTTCTAGTGGAATCTTTTCCATTTGTACAGTAGCTCATTCTAGTGTTCCATGTGGATAGTGAAAACCCATTTGAGGTGTTGAATAATTTTGGTTCTATTTTTTGTGGGTTATGTTATCTCAATTATGAGAGGTATTAGTTGTATAATTAATCTAGTTTTATATGGGATTTCATGTATAGTGTAGTATAAATATGATTAATCAATTTCATGTTTATGTGACAACCTGTTTCATTTATTTGTATTATTTATCTTGCTGTCACTATTGATAAATGTAAGATGTTGTCTTAGTGTGGTTTTGTTTTGGTAGACTTTTTGTAGTGAAACCTCTTCATAAGAAGATATATGGTGACATCCTTTGTTTTTTTATTCATGTAGTACATGGAATGTGTTTGAAAGGGATAATGGTCTGAGTGACTCTTTGGGGTTATATTGTTGAGTGAGTTGGGTAAGATGGAAATTGTTATGTGAGTTCCTTGTGGCCTATGGGGTATGGTTACAACCTAGAGGGGTGTTATGCTGGGATGTGGTTGAGGGTGGCTGATGAGATTGGCCATATATCGATTATGTCTTATGAGATTGTGTATTACATTAGGATATTTCTGAGTTATAGGGTATTCCTTGGGTGGTATGGTATATAGTCGGATGGGATAAGAAAATTGATGATGATTTGCTTGTACAAATTTCACTTAGGAGGGGGGTGTGGGATGTCCTGGAAGGGAGGGGAGTTGTCCACCCCACCCCCCTTGGACAACCTCCCTTGACACCAACCCACCCCCTAGACAACCCCCACCCCCTGGACACCCCCACCCCCTTGGACAACCCCCTGGACACCACCCCACCCCCTTGGAAAGACCCCACCCCCTAGATTGCCCCCCCTTGGACACCACACCACCCCACCCCCTAGACCGCCCCCACCCCTTGGACAACCCCCTGGGCACCACCCCACCCCCCTGGAAAACCCTCCCACCCCCGAAAAACCCCCATGGACACCCCCACCCCCTTGGAAAGCCCCCCTGAACACCACCCCACCCCTGGACATCCCTCCCACCCCCTTAGACATCCCCCTAGACACCACCCCACCCTCTTGGACAACCCCCACCCCCTGGACAACCCTCCTACCCCTTTAACAACCCCCCTGGACACCATCCCACCTCTGGATAGCCCTCCCACCCCTGGACATCCCTCCCAATAAGTGTAGTTTAATTTGTTTTCTATTTTTGTTTTACAATTCAAGTGTCATGATTTTATGAATCAACTTGATTTGAAGTCTTCAAAGACACTCCTTTTAGGTGTTTTTACTTTTTTAGTGGGGTGATATGGTACTTTCTTTGGAATTTAGTTTGGTTGTTGTGAAATGTACTAACTTTTCACAATATTTTCATTTTTTAGGATCAATAACTTATTTAAAAAACTCTATTTACACAATTTGAATCTTCCATGAAAATCATTCACTTTGTAATATCATGAACTATGTTTTATCAGGTATTTGGTGTCTTCTTGGAATGTGATAAATGAAAAAATAAAAAAACACATCTCACCTCAAATTTAGGCACACATAACTGAATTAATTAGTATATCTTTACATTGTTTTAATAGTTCACTACATCAACTAGAAACTCCTTCATTTATCATTTACTTAAGTATATTTTCGATTAAACTTCAATATTATTGAATTTCTTATGACAAAATGACTTATAACAATACTTTTTATAGAATGGATAGATGTTGGATGTATGAAACCAATCAGATCTCAATTGATTTTCAAAACAATTTGAAGATCTTTTTAGATTTTTCATTTCACAATGCTTCAGATAGTGGTCTCATACGCTGCACATGTTCCAATTGTGTTGGTAGAACTTGGTTGAGCTATGAAGAAGTCATCTACCACATAAAAAAATATGGTTTTCAAGCAAACTACTATGTGTGTTATCACAATGAGGAGAAAATGAAAGCTCAAATTGCTGATGATCGAAATGAAAGGATTGGACTGGAGAATTTGTTAGATAACCAGTTTCCGTTTATTCATCATCATGAAAAAGAAATGATTTCGACTCAAGAATACTTTGATATGAGGACATATGATGCATCTAATAAAAATGATGATATTGTCAGGGTGAAAATATTTATTGATGTTTCCATGAATCCAGTATATCGACAATGTGATAAAATGAAAAAGATGGAATTTTTAATAAAATTATTTCATTGGAAAATTATGTATGGGATTGCTAATATAGAAATCGATTACATTCTTACCTTCTTGAAGGATTTACTTTCAGATGATGTAGATATTCCCTCAAACCACTATATGACATGGAAGTTAGTTGAGGAACTTGGATTTTTAAGAAACAAAATTCATGCTTGCCCGAAAGATTGCAGTTTATTCTAGGAGGAAACTGCTGAATGAAATGATTGTATAAAATGTGGAACATCCTACTGGAAGTCAAAATCTGATGGAACACCATCCCGTGTGCTATATAAAGTAATGTGGAAATTTCTATTTATCCACAGACCCCAGAACCTTTTATATCTGATGAAATATCAATAAAAATGAGATGACATGATATCGAGAGAAAGAAGACTACTGTTGAGTTGGTTCAGCCTGCAGATAGATTTTCATGGTATAGATTTGATGCTCAATATCTTGATTTTGCAGCTGACGTACATATTGTGTGGTTTGGTCTTTCATGCGACCATTTTAATCCATTTGGGTAGATGCTTACTTCGCACAACACATGGCCAGTTTTTATACACATTTGTAATCTTCACCCATGGTTGTGTATGAAAAAACCATTCACATTCATGAGTATACTCATATCTAGACCTTCTAATCCCGACATTGATATTGAGGTATACATGGAACCTTTAATAAAAGAGTTGAAACTTCTTTGGGATATGGGTGTGCACACATACGATGCATATTCGAAAGATATATTTCAGATGCGTGCTGCGCTTATGTGGATGGTCAATGATTTTATGAATTATGAAATGATGTTTGGATGGAGCATGAATGGAAAACTGTAATGTCCTGTTTTTATGAAGAAGAAATGATCCATAATACTGACACATCACTATAGTTTTAGTTTTATGGGACATCAATGATTCTTTCCAATGTGCCATCCATATAGAAATAATCGTTGAAGATTTGATAATACCATAAAGACCGACGATCCACCTCAGCGTATGTCTGGAACTAATGTGCTTAATGAATTGAAAGATCTCAGTTTTTTATTCAGGAAGGGTCAAATGAAATCTGTAAAGAGAAATAATTTTTCCATTGAAACCTTTTACAATTGGAGGAATATGAGTATCTTTTTTGATTTTCCTTATTGGTCAACCAATTTGTTACGTCATTGCTTAGACGTAATGCACATTGAAAAGAATATATGTGGAATGTTGCTTTCTATACTTCTAAATGTTACGGGAAAGACAAAGAAGATTTATGGTCTTAGCGTGACTTTTTGGATTGGGGAATCAGACAAGAATTGTATCCTGTGCATATTAGTGAAAATTGATGGTCTGATAAGAAGTTGCAATATTGAAATTATTTTTTAACCTTGAAAGAATTTTCTAAGAAAATATGTAAATACCATCCCATATGTCTAGGAAATACCCCCAGAAAGCCCCTCACCCTCCTACCTGGACCCCGGACAGCCCCTGGACAGCCCCTGGACAGCCCCCTGGATAGCCCCCCGGACAAGCCCCCGGACAGCCCCCCAGATATCCCTCCCGGACATCCCCCCAACCCTCCTCCATGGACCCCGAACTACCTCCCAGACATCCCCCCACCCCCCTCATTGTACCTCGGACAGTCCCTCACCCTCCTCCTTGAACCCCGGATAGCCCCCCCTCCTCCATAGACACTATAAATCCCCTCACCCTCCTCCCTAGACCCCGGATACCCCCCAAACAATCCCCCAAAGAGAGCCCCCCACCCTCCTCCCTGGACCCCAGACATCCCCCCTCCTCCCTGGACCCTGGATAGCCCCTACCATCCTCCCTAGACCCTAGACAGCCCCCGAATATCCCTCTGGACAGCCCCCAGGATAGCCCCCCAGAACAACCCCCTAGATAGCCCCCACCCTCCTCCCTGGACCCCGGATAGCTCCCCTCCTCCCTGGACCATGGACAACCCGTACCCTCCTCCATAGACCCTAGAAAGCCCTCAGATAGCCCCCCCCGGACAGCCCCCGGACAACCCCCCGGACAGTCCCCCTGATATCCCCCACCCTCCTCCCTAGAGGCAGCCCCCTGATAGCCCCCCACCCTCCTCCCTGGACCCGAGACAGCCCCCATCCTCCCTAGACCCTAGACAGCCCCCACAATCCTCCCTAGAACCCGGAAAACCCCCCACCCTCCTCCCTAGACCCCAGACAACTCCCCTACTCCCTAGACCCCGGAAATCCCCCCACCCTCCTCCCTGGACCCTGGATAGCCCCCAGAAAGCCCCCCGGACAACCCCCTACCCTTCTCCCTGGACCCCAGACAGCCCCCCACCCTCCTCCCTAGACCCCGGACAGCCCCTGACCCGACATCCCAATATTGGGAAAGCAGTGATTCAGCATATATAAAACATCACAACAATTCAAAAATGGCTAAGGACCACATACCTTTATTCTGGAGACAATCACACTCTTTATTCGATGTCTTGGATCCCAATCTAATCTCTCTTTAAAATGGACACCCTTTTAAGTAAAAACAACTGGCATATGAAAAACCGACCAAATGTATTTGGATTGTGTTGATACTTTAGCACAAGGATCAATGGGTCATTTTTGATGTGTACAAGTCAACCCTGCCTCAATCCGAGACACGATGTGGCTGGTACCACTAAAAGCGTCTCACTTTTATTTTAATTGAACAACATTTTAAGTGAACACAACAACTGGCATACGCAAAACCATCCAAAGAAATTAATATTCTATTGATACTTTATGAAAATGATCCATGGGTCATTTTTTGACGTGTATGAGTCAACACCACCTCAATCCGAGGCATATTGTGGTCGGTACCACTCAATCTGTCTCACTTTTATTAGAAATGAACAATATTTTAAGTGAAAACAATAACTTTCACATGAAAAACCAACCAAATGCATTCAGACTATTTTGATAATTTAATAAAATGATCCATGGGTCATTTTTGACATGTACGAGTCAACCCCGCCTCAACCCAAGGCAAAGTGTGGCCAGTACCACTCAAACTGTCTCACTTTTTTTTGAAATGGACATGATTTTAAGTGAAAAGAACAACTTGCATATGGAAAACCAACCAAACGCTTTCTGATTGTATTGATACTTTAGTAAAATGATCCATGGGTCATTTGTGATGTGTTAAAGTATACCCCACCTCAATTTGAGGAATGGTGTGGCCGGTATCACTCAAAGTGTCTCTCTTTTGTTTAAAATGGACACTGTTTTAAGTAAAAACAACAGACATATGGAAAACTGACCAAACATATTCTGATTGGGTTGATACTTTATAATAAGGATCCATGAGTCATTTTTGACGTTTATGAGTCAACCCTGACTCAATACGCGGCACGGTGTGGCCGGTACCACTCAAAGTGTCTCACCTTTATTTGAAATGGACAACATTTGAAGTGAAAACAACACCTGACATATGGAAAACTGACCAAATGAATTAAGATTGTGTTGATACTTGAGGACAATGATCCATGGGTCATATGTGACGTGTATGAGTCAACCTTTCCTCAATTTGAGGCACAGTGTGGCCGGTATCACTTGAAGTGTATTTCTGTTGTTTAAAATGGACACCCTTTTATGTAAAAACAACTGGCATACAAAAAAAAGGACCAATAATATTCGTATTGTGTTGATACATTAGCACAAGGATCCATGGTTCATTTTTGATGTGTAAAAGTCAACTCTACCTCAATCTGAGGCACGGTGTGGCTGATACCACTCAAAGTGTCTCACTTTTATCTAAATTGGACAACATTTTAAGTGAAAATAGCAACTGGCATATGGAAAACTGACCAAACACATTTGGATTGTATTGATAATTCAGGAAAATGATCCATGGGTTATTTTTGACATGTAAAAATCAACCCCTCCTCAATCTAAGGCAAGATGTGGCCGGTACCACTCAAATTGTCTCAGTTTTATTTGAAATGGACTGGATTTTAAGTTAAAACAACAACTTGCATATGAAAAACTGACCAAACGCTTTCTGATTATATTTATACTTCAGGAAAATGATCCATGTGTCATTTGTGACATGTATGAGTCAACCCCACCTCAATCCGATTCACGGTGTGTCCGGTATCACTCAAAGTTTCTCTCTTTTTTTTAAAATGGACACTGTTTTAAGTTAAAACAACAGACATTCAGAAAATGGACCAAACGTATTCTGATTGTGTTGATACTTTATCAAAAGGATACATGGTTCATTTTTGATGTGTAAGAGTTAAACATGTCTCAATTCGAGGCACCATGTGTCTGGTACCACTCAAAGTGTCTCAATTTTATTTGAAACGGACAACATTTTAAGTGGAAACAACAACTGACATATGGATAACTGACCAAACGCATTCATATTCTGTTGATACTTTATGTCAACAATGCATGGGACATTTGTGATGTGTACAAGTCAACCCTGCATCAATTCAAGGCATGGTGTGTCCGGTACCACTCAAACTGTTTCACTTTAATTTCAAATGGACAGGATTTTAAGTGAAAACAACAACTTGCATACGGAAAACCGACCAAACGTATTTAGATTTTGTTGATAGTTTAGCACATGGATCCATGGTCCAGCCTCACACAATCCACTTCTCATGTGAGGAACTCCTACCCCTATTCTAAAACACATGACATTTAATACGCCAATCCCATCCTCAAACAGTGGGTTCTAGGACCAAACCAAAGTCCCTTTGAGAACCCAATACCAAAGACATAATTGAATATTCATACCCACTATCCAAAATAGTGATTCATCTCACATCACACCCAGTAGACCAAATTACAATTATCCACATACCCCCTTATTCCAATTTAAAAGTCTATGAAAAAAATGTAGTCTATTTTGGTAACCCATATCATATGTCGAGATTGGACAATGTTTTCCACTAACACATCAGGAACCATTTATACATGGATACATAGTCATTAGAGGAATATAAACATCCCATGAGCTTCCTATAACTCATCCTAGGTCTAAGAACATGACCACAACCAATGTCTATCTTATGGGTGTCATGATCCTTGTCTACTCAACCCAAGTTTTTCTGTTGGTTTTAAGATAGTCAACCTAAGACCATGAGTAAACATCACATGTTCTTCCTATAACATGTAGGTTTTTTCAATTGTGTGTATTGGGGTTGTAGTTTGAGTGAGGAGTGAATTCTAAATTTTGAATACTGTTATAGGTGTTATTTCTTTTCAATTCTAAATTTCTGAATTTTGGATGTATTGGATTTTGGCTGTATTGGTAATGAATTCTAAATTTTGAATACTGTTATGTGTATTGGATTCTGGATCTATTGGATTTTAATTTTGTATTGGTGTTATGGGGGTTATTTCATTTCAATTCTGGATGTATTGGATTGTGGATGTGTTGGATTATGGATTTTTCTCTTGTGATGTGGTTTGAGTGAGGAATGAAATTTAAATTTCTAAATTTCTGAATTCTGGATGAATTTTAAACATCCCATGTAGCCTTTTGGATTCTGAGTGTACATGTTCTTGCAGGTCATGGAGAGCAGGTTGGAGGTGGCTGCTGGCTGCTGCTGCTGTGGAGCTACAACATATGTATAACAACAGTTTTCAAAACCGTTGGTATATCCTTTTGATATATATTATACCAATGATTTGTTATAACTGTTGGTATAAACTTCTACCAACGGTTTTCAAAACCACTGGTATATCCTTTTCAAGTATATTGTACACTATATACCAACGGTTCTAAACCGTTGGTATAAGGGTAACATATACCAGCGGTTTGTGAAACCATTGGTATATCTCTTCCTTTAACACATATACCAATAGTTTACAAAGAACCATTAGTATAAGCCTATACAAACAGCTTACTTGTCCATGGTTTGGGAAACCGTTGGTATATAATATACCAATGGTTTCCAAGCCCTTACCAATGGTTCTGAACCATTGGTAAAGGGTAAAATTCCAGTAGTAGGAATTAACTACTCCTGTAGCGGATGCAGACCTATTATCAATGACTTTGAAGTGGCCAGAACAATATGGTCGTTTCAAAGGTGTGGGGTTTGGGGTGACACCCTGATTATATTATGAAAAAAAAACAAATGATATAGATGAAAAAATGAAACAAATGAGCGAAATTATAGCAACTATTGAAGAATGATTTCAATGGCAGGAAGAGTTTCTAGCAACTTTTATGGGTGGGAAGCAGGGAGAAGACACAACATAGGAACAACCAGAGCGTGAAGATCCCGCCCCACCCCCACCAGCTTTGAGGTGAGCCATTCCCCTCAAAGAACTGTCTTAGCCATGGTAATCAATATTCTAATAATTGTTCCTATGAAATGTGAATCATACAAACACTGATACTTGTCTTGTACTTATCTTCTACAGGGTGATAATGACTATGATTTATATCTGTCAACACCCTCCTATCACCTTGTAGTGAGGGATACAGTGTTCAACATCCTAGAGGACAAGCTGCATAATATACCACTTCTGAAAGATCATCTGAAAGTGACGATTATTGTAGCTCATGAGCCAAATTCAGAGCTACCTATTCCACTTGATGATGATGATAATCATACGATCAAAAAAGCTATTGGGACATTCACTGCATGGCCGTTACAACTTCTAAGATCACATGTGGAAAAAGAGGAATTTATTTCTATTTTTTCAAGATAAACCTTTAACAATTAATGAAAAAGGGGTCTGAAGCAATGAATTTTATTATAGATGGAGAAAGGGAAGGGGGTGACAAGAAACGTCGTCTCAAAAGCATCCAAAGGATCGACCAACCAATCCCAAAGAGCTACTGAAAGAACAATAAAACCACCTGTTCTCTATCCACATTTACTAGAATTGAAGACTCATGTGGATACGAAGATACGAGGTGGTAGCAGTAATATAGTGGTTTTTGAAAAGAATATATACAGAGAGGAAATTCAATCTTCCGTTGCTACTGAAAATGTAAATGAGATCCTTGAATTTGGTTGGCTAGGCGTCATAGTTTTAAATTTACATATGCAGTATGTTTTCATGAATTGAATTTCTAAAAATGATATAATGTGAAAATTATGACTAGATGCATTTTATATTATTGACATACATATATAAGAAAAACAGTTGAAGGAATTTTTTCATGAGCCAAAATTCAGACTAGTTAGTCCTCATACCACATCAACAAAACTAACGAAATTAGAGCCATAAAAAAGGATGAAATAGAGAACGACTTGCTGAAAACATTTGAAAGCAAGATTACGGATGACAGACTCTTCCTAATACCAACCGTACATGGGTAAAACTCTATAATTAAAGAATATAAATTATATGTTAAATTATTTTATTACTTATTCCTTTTTGTGTTTTTAGGCAACATTGGCTGCTAAATGAGGTGAGCATGGATACTCCAAAGATTTATTTTCTGGATTCAATGCAAGGATATCCAAAAAATCAACCACACATGATGGAGTTTGTGAATCTATAAGACACTAAATCCTATTCTTTAGGTCTAAAAACCAAGTAATATAATTTATATTATATTTTACTGAGGATTATTTTATGATAGGGAGGTGTATCATTATCATCTAAAAAAAGAAATGAGGATAGGGGATAAGCATAAGGAGGCGAGAAAGTACTACATCTGGAAAAATATCAGGGTATATATAATAAAATTTCACTATCCAAACACATATAAACACAAGTTAGTTATTCTCCTAATGATAAATTTTTTTGTAGTGTCCAAAATAAACAAATGATAATGATTGTGGTTATTATGTTTGTAAATTTATGAAATAGATCATTTTCATCAACAAATTAGCATCCCTAAAGAGGTATTTTCAAGAACAACTACTATTTCATTTAAATTATTTATTAATTATTTATTTATATATTTTGAAGTACTACTATGACTATCGAAAAGCCTCATACTCACAATAAGATATAGATTTGTTCAGAAATGAATGGGCCGCATACCTGATGGAAGATTGTACACAAATAGATTGAGTATCTGACTTGGGGACATGCACAATTGGCAGTCATTTTTGAGAGGAGTTAAGTGGATCAAAAGATGAAACATTGTTGTATGTAAATTTATGTAGGAAAAATGTTATTGCTATTAAATAAAACATCCTTTCTCCAATGATTCATTTTCCCATTTTAATAGATGAAATGTACTAGAAACATGCAAGAATGATGAACCACTTTTCTTTGGGCTTTGGACAAAAAAAAAAGTAAAATCTCCAAAATACCTTCATATCTGAAAAAATGCATTCAGATTGTGCTGATACTTTATGGGAACAATCCATTAGTCATTTTTGACATGTTGAAGTCAACCCTGCCTCAATCCGACGAACGTTGTGGACGATATCACTCAAAGTGTCTCTCTTTTGTTTAAAATGGACAAAATTTTAAGTGAAAACAATAACTGACGTATGGAAATCAGACCAAATTAATTAATATTGTGTTGATACTTTATGGGAACAATCCATGGGTCATTTGTGACATGTAAAAGTCAATCCCGCCTCAATCTGAGGCACGATGTGGCTGGTATTACTCAAAGTGTCTCCCTTTTGTTTAAAAAGGACAAAATTTTAAGTGAAAAACAACAATTGACGTACAGAAATCTGACCAAACACATTAGGATTGTGTTGATACTTTAGAAAAATTATCCATGAGTCATTCTTTATGTCTAAAAGTCAACCCCGCCTCAATCCGAGATATGGTGTGGCCGGTACCACTCAAAGTGTTGCTCTTTTGTTTAAAATGGACATAATTTTAAGTGAAAACAACAAATGACGTATGGAAATATGACCGCATTTATATTTTGTTTATACTTTAGGGGAATGATCCATGGATCATTTGTGACTTTTAAGAGTCAAACCCACCTCAATTAAAGGCACGGTGTGTCCTGTATAACTCAAAGCGTCTATCTTTTGTTTAAAATGGACAAAATTTTAAGTGAAAACAAAAAATGACGTACGAAAATCTGACCAAATGCATTCTTATTGTGTTTATAAATTAGGGGAACGATCCATGGTTCATTTGTTACATGTAAAAGTCAATCCCACCTCAATCTGAGGCATGGTGTGGCCGGTATCACTCAAAGTGTTTCCCTTTTGTTCAAAATGGACAAAATTTTATGTGAAAACAACAACTAACATACGGAAATCTGAACAAACACATTTTTGTTGTGTTGATAATTTAGGTAAACAATACATGGGTCATTTATGACTCGTACAAGTCAACCACGCCTCAATCCGACACACAGTGTGGCCGGTATCACTCAAAGTGTCTCTCTTTTGTTTAAAATGGATAGAATTTTAAATGAAAACAACAACTAACATATAGAAATCCAACCAAAAGTATTTTTATTGCATTTATACTTTAGGGTAAATATACATGGGTGATTTTTGACTTGTAAGAGTCAACCCCTCCTCAATACGAGACACGATGTGGCTGGTATCACTCAAAGTGTCTCTCTTTTGTTTAAAATGGACAGAATTTTAAATGAAAACAATAAATGACATACATAAATCCATACAAACACATTATAATTGTATTGATACTTTTTTGGAATGATCCATGGGTAATTTTGGATGTGTACGAGTCCACCCCACCTCAATCTGAGGCACTGTGTGGCTGGTATCACTCAAAGTATCTCTCCTTTGTTTAAAATGGACAGAATTTTAAGTTAAAACAACAATTGACATACGAAAATCTGACCAAACACGTTTGGATCGTTTTAATACGTTATAGGAACTATAAATCGGTCATTTTTGATGTGTATGAGTCAACTCCACCTCATTCTAAGGCACAGTGTGGCCTGTATCACTCAAAGTGTCTCTCTTTTGTTTAAAATGGACAAAATTTTAAGTGAAAACAACAACTGACATACGAAAATCTGAAAAAACACAATCTGATTGTGTTGATACTTTATGTAAATGATCCATGGGTCATTGTTGAGGTGTAAGAGTCAACCCCACCTCAATCCAATGCACGGTGCGGCCGGTATCACTCAAAGTGTCTCTCTTTTGTTTAAAATGGACAAAATTTTAAGTGAAAACAACAAATAATGTACGTAAATCCAACCAAACTCATTTATATTGTGTTGATACTTTAAAAGAACGATCCATGGTTCATTTTTGATGTGTAAGAGTCAACGCTACCTCAATTCGAGGCCTCGTGTGGCCGGTATCACTCAAAGTGTCTCTCTTTTGTTTAAAATGGACATAATTTTAAGTGAAAACAACAAATGACGTATGGAAATCCATCAAAACGGATTCTGATTGTGTTAATACTTTAGGATAACGATCCATGGGTAATTTTTGATGTGTAAGAGTCAGACACACCTCAATCCAAGTCATCGTGTGGCCGGTATCACTCAAAGTGTCTCTCTTTTGTTTAAAATGGACAACATTTTAAGTGAAAACAACAACTTACGTATGTAAATCTGAACAAACACATTCCTATTGTGTTGATAATTTAGGGAAACGATCCATGGGTCATTTGTTTTGTGTATGAATCAACCTCGCCTCAATACGAAGTACGGTGTGGCTGGTATCACTCAAAGAGTTTCTCTTTTGTTTAAAATGGACAAAATTTTAAGTGAAAACCACAACTGACGTACGGAAATCTGACCAAAAACATTTAGATTGTATTTATACTTTAGGGGAACGATCTATGAGTCATATGTGATGTGTAAAAGTCAACCTAGCCTCAATCTGAGGCACGATCTGGCCGGTATCACTCAAAGTGTCTCCCTTTTTTTTAAATGGACAAAATTTTAAGTGAAAACAACAACTGACATACGAAAAATCTGACCAAACGCATTCCAATTGAGTTGATACTTTATGGAAACAATCCATGAGTCATTGTTGATGTGTAAAAGTCAACCCCTCCTCAATCCAAGGCACGGTGTGGCCGGTATCACTCAAAGTGTCTCTCTTTTGTTTAAAATTGACACAATTTTAAGTGAAAACAATAACTGACATACAGAAATCAGACCCAACGTATTCTTATTGTGTTGATACTTTATGGGAACTATACATGGGTCTTGTTGACGTGTAAGAGTCAACCTTGCCTCAATAAGAGGCACGGTGTGACTGGTATCACTCAAAGTGTCTCTCTTTTGTTTAAAATAGATAGAATTTTAAGTGAAAACAATAACTGACATACATAAATATGACCAAACGCATTTGGATTGTGTTGGTATTTTAGGGGAATGGTCCATGGGTTATTTTTGACATGTATGAGTAAACCTTTCCTCAATTATAAGCATGGTGTGGCCGGTATCAATCAAAGTGTCTCTCTTTTGTTTAAAATGGACATAATTTTAAGTGAAAACAAAAAATGACATACAAAAATCCCACAAAACGCATTTGGATTGTGTTAATAATTTAGGGGAACGATCAATGGGTCATTTTTGATGTGTAAGAGTCAACCCCACCTCAATTAGAGGCATGATGTGGCTGATATCAATCAAAGTGTCTCTCTTTTGTTTAAAATGGTCAGAATTTTAAGTAAAAACAACAACTGATGTATATAAGTATGACCAAACGCATTCGGATTGCATTGATACTTCAGGGTAATGGTTCATGGATCATTTGTGACGTGTAAAAGTCAACCCCGCCTCAATCAGAGGCACGATGTGGTCAATGGTACTCAATGTGTCTCTCTTTTGTTTAAAATGGACAAAATTTTAAATGAAAACAACAACTGACGTACCAAAATCCAACCAAATGCATTCAAATTTTGTTGAAAATTTAGGGGAACGATCCATGGGTCATTTGTGATGTGTAAAAGTCAACCCTTACTCAATCCGAGTCATGGTGTAGCCGGTATCACTCAAAGTGTCTCTCTTTTGTTTAAAATGTACTAAATTTTAAGTGAAAACAACAACTGACGTACAGAAATGTGACCAAACACATTCATATTGTGTTTATACTTTAGGGTAATTATAAATGGGTCATTTTTGAGGTGTAAGAGTCAACCCCACCTCAATCCAAGGCACGGTGGGGCTGGTATCACTCAAAGTGTCTCTCTTTTGTTTAAAATGGACAAAATTTTAAGTGAAAACAACAACTGACGTATGAAAATCGGACCAAACACATTCAAATTGTGTTGATACTTTAGGGTAACAATACATGGGTCATTGGTGAAGTGTATGAGTCTAACCCTCCTCAATCCAAGGCACAGTGTGTCCGATATCACTCAAAGTGTCTCTTTTTTCTTTAAAATGGACAAAATTTTAGGTGAAAACAAAAACTGACATACGAAAATCAAACCAAACGAATTTGGATTATGTTAATACATTAGGGGAATGATATATGGGTCATTTTTTATGTGTACAAGTCAACCCCGCCTCAATTTGAGGCACCGTGTGGCCAGTATCACTCAAAGTGTCTCTCTTTTGTTTAAAATGGACGCCCCCAACCCCCTGGACACCCCAACCCCCTGGACACCCCCAGCCCTGGATGCCCCACCCCTCTTAGACACTACCCCACCACCTGGAGACCCCATCCCCATGGAAATCCACCCCAAACCCCCTATACACCATCCCACCCCCCTTGGACAGCCCCACCAACCCCTTGGGCCGCCACCACCCCCTGGACACCACCCAACCCTCTAGACACCCCACACCTCTGGACACCCCACCCCTGGAAATCCCCCCAACCACTTGAACACCACCCCACCCCTAGACACCCACCTACCCCCTAGATGGCAGACCCACCCCACCACCTGGGCACCCCCACCCCCTTGGACATCCACCCCCACCCCACTGGACACCACCCCACCCCCCTTGGATAGCCCACCTACCCCCTAGACCACCCCCGCCCTGGACACCCCCACCCCTCTGGACACCCCACCCCCTTGGACATCACCCCACCCCTGGACACCCCCATGGATAGCCCCCCAACCCCTAGACACCCCACCCCCTAGACACCCACCAAACCCTAGACGGCACCCACACCCCTCCTAGACACCACCCCACCACCTGGACACCCCCACCCCCTAGACACCCCCACCCCCTTGGATATCCACCCCCACCCCCTGGACACCACCCCACCCTCTGGACACCCCACCCCTCTAGACACCCCCACCCCCTGGAAAGGCCCCCAACCCCTTGGACACCACCCCACCCCCTGGTCACCACTATGGACAACCCCCCCATCATGGACAGCCCCCCTGGACACACCCACACCCTGGACACCCACCAACCCCATAGACAACACCCCCACCTAGACACCCCCACCCCCTAGACACCCCACCCCCTTGGACAGCCACCCCCACCCCCCTGGACACCACCCCCCCCCCTTGGACAGCCCCACCAACCCTTAGACCACCCCCACCCCTAGACACCACCCCACCTCGGAATACCCCCACCCTCTAGAAGGCCCCTCCGACAACCTGGACACCACCCCACCCCCTAGACACCCCCATGGACAGTCCCCCACCCCCTAGATAGCCCACCATCCCCCTAGATGGCCTCCACCGCTCCTCGACACAACCCCACCACCTGGACTCCCCCACCCCCATGGATAGCCCCCACCACCCCCCATGACACCACCCCACCCTCCATGGAGAGACCTATCCCCCCGGACACCCCCATCCCCTCGGACACCCCCACCCCCTGGACACCCCCACCCCCTAGACACCCCCTTACCCCTTGGGCAGCCACCCCAAACCCCTGAACAACCCCAAACCCCTTGAATTATGATTTTAATTCTTTATGTATTTAAATAATTTATGAATTATTTGTTAATAGTGTATGGGTATACTTGTTGTATGGGTATACTTGCCGAAATTACCTTATTAATTATGTGTTAATTTTGTATGGGTATACTTGCTGATATGCTACTTTTTTACAGGTCCTGTTTGGGTGTGCTGCTGCAGATTTTTATATTACAGCAGGCATGGCATTTATCAGTGCCTTTTTAGCACTGATAAAGGGGACCCCCCATTATCAGCGCTGAGCTTTACATTGATTTTTGATCACTATTAAAACTTGTTTTGAGTGTTGATAAATCCAGATTTTGTAGTAGTGATGACTTTGTTCACACATGGTTTGACACTCCCAGGAGATATGATTTATATGATTCATATTTTCTTTATAAAATAATGAAATACTGTTAGGATGATTAAAAAATATAATAAGAAACATTATTATCATAGTTTAGGATATAAGAAGATGTTCTAAAATTTTAGTATCATAAAGATTATATAGTCAACCCTCATTATAACTAGTATCCATATAATGTTTTGGAAACAGAGGTAAAAAAGTAGATAAAACACCACATCAGTTTATTTATCATTGATAAAATGAAAATTATGATCATATAAAGTGAAATAGAGAATAAAAAACACATTAAATAACACATGAATTAATTACAAGATACAAGAAATACCTTGAAAATTTTCAATAGAAAAGAGTTTGGATGAGATGAGTATAACTTTGGATGTGAGGTAAAATCCAGCTTATATTCAAGTGGTAGCTTAATGAAATCTTTGAAAGGTATGTTCTTAAATTTTGAATTTTCAAAATCTTTTGTCCTTATAATTAAATACAAGATAAAATCTAAGATATGTTATTAGATGGAAAAAATCTTTTTAAAATTCAAAAGTTAAGTACATCCCTTTGGAAGATTTCATTAAACTACCACTTGAAAATAAGCTGGATTTTACCTCAATTCTGAAGTCAGGCTCATCTTATTCAAACTCTATTCTGCTAAAAATTCCAAGGTATTTCATGTTTTCTGTAAAAAAATAATGTATTTTTTAATGTTTTTTTCTTATCCATTTTAAATTATATGATCATAATTTTCATTTTATCAATGATAAATAAACAGATTTGGTGTTTTCTTTTCTTTTTAACTCGGTTTCCAAAACATTCCGTGACTTATATTCTAATAAAAATTTATATAAAAAAAAATTATTATCATATTTTTGGGTATAAAAATCCCTTATAAAATTTAATCATAATAAATATTATATGATCAATCATCACTGTCAATATTAGTTACAATATTATAATCTTGACCAAAAAACATTTTTGATGTAGAGAGTCATGTCTGCCTATCTGTAATACTATGAAGAGGTTATTCAAACTGAGAAAGGATCCTCTTATAGTACACAACCAATAATAGTGTTTAGTAAAGCTAATTGTGTAACCCTAAGTGAACTTTAAGACAGAATTCGTGGTTCCTTAAATCTTGGATCTGATCAAGAGATCAAGTCTATGAGCTATATACATTTGCAATTCCTAGCTACACTGTGGCATCTATCTTGTCCATTGGTTAAAGATTCATAGTGGGTCCAATCAATAAATTTATTTTACAAGAGGTTAGATGGTACCATGATGGAGTTATATGTTGATGTTTCTATTGTACAACAACAACGTCTAATTATACAAAGATGTAGACTTACAAGAGTGGTCGAAGAAGGTTTAACCCATGAAATTGAGGCTATTCCATATTATGTAGAAAAGGACATCCTAGATGATCTCTCATATATACATATAAATATAAATTTCGATGAGGATTTATGTAATGATGGAGAAGACGGTAAAAATAGTGCTGATGAGGAGGAATCATCAGATGTCGGGGAGAAAGTTTTTAGAAATCCATTAGTTGTACACCAGACTTGACCCATAATAAATCACAAACCACTCTTTGTATATTGGTCAGAAGCAATGACATATGATCCTGAATTCGACTGTAATGTTATCGCACCAAAAATTTAGTTTCCCAATGTTTTACCAGATAGGTTTAATGAGCCCGAAAAAACCTTATATGTTGGAATGGATTTTCCATGTAAAGATGCATTATATAACATGCTAAAGAGATTTCACATTGAGAGAAACTGAATATATATAATTCAATAATTAGGCCATAAAAAATACATCATATGATGTGACTATGGGTTTGATTGTAGATTCTGCTTGAGGGTGATTTCAAACGTTGCATTTGGAGGTTGGAGAATCTCGAAGATTGAGTAATATCATACTTGCATTCATCAAAACCTGACACAAGATCATACCTCATTGGATGCTGATTTTTTGTCCTCCATTATCATTGAGATGATTCAGACATTCCAAGATATTCATATAGTCCTTGTGAAATATAGGACACAAAAAACTTCTGGTTATAAGATTTCCTATAATAAGGAATGGATTGCAAAACAGAACATAATTGTGATGATCTATGGTGATTGGGATGACCCATATTAGGTGTTGATGCAATTTCTAGCCATACTGAGATAGAAAAACCATGTTTTATTCCATATTCATATGAAAAAATATGTGTCTCAAGATAACTGACTTGATCCATATCTTGTTCAATTTCATCAATTGTTCTCATAATTCCTCTCCTATATCTCAACATTTCATTTTAGCAAACAGTTCATATATATTGGTGTAACATTTTTATTCAAAAAATATAGGGGTGTATTTTTTATTACAGAAACCCAACATATAAACCATTAACCACTTTCACTTTCATTTTCTATTGTGGAGACAGAAAACTATGAATCATTGTGGTAGTTTTTGGCATGTATAAAAAACCATTTCATTAGCATTCAAGGTGTTTTTTTCACATCTGATCGGTATCAAGAAATAAATGAGGCAGTCGATGTGGACCTTGATACATGGAGACCCCTAAATCACACAATCTTTACTACCTTAGAAACATTGCTAGAAACATGCAAAAAAAATCCAAATTGAACCTATGAAGAAGGAAATCAAAATGTTTGGTGTGTAATGTATTTTTTGTTTTTTATGATTTCAACATAAAGATACAATCAATTTATGTGAAATATGATAACTTCTGTAGAGCTTATAAGCTTGATCAATATAAGATTTAAGAAATTGTTGGAAAAATACATAAGGATAATCAATAAGTGTATGATTATATGATGTCGATTCCAAATGAAAAATGGACATTGGAATATGATGGGGGGAAGAGGTACATACACATGTCCACAAACATTGTGGAGTGCATCAATGGTTTCTTCAAGGGGCTTCTAAAGTTACATATAAATGCCCTAGTTTAGGAGACATTTTATCGTTGCATGAAGTACTTCGTTGATATAAATAAACTATCCTAGGATGGGATTTAGTCGGGGCTATGGTAAAAAAGGAAATTTAAATGACAGATTGAGAATAAAAATGAAGAAGCTTATGGTTATAGAGTGTGTGTTTTCCACTTAGAAGGCTCTCTATTTGAAGTTCAATAGAATATAGACCCTATAATAAGTAGTATTGGTGAAAAAATGATGGTAGTAATGGAAGAGAGGCAATTTTAATGTGTAAAATTCTAGGCATTATGGTTTCCATGAACACAGTCCATCGTAGTATGTGCCTCTGTGAACATATCATGGGAATCATTTGTTGATCCAGTGTATAGGTTGGACACCATTTCCAACTGTTATACTACACCATAGATGCATGTTGAGGAGTTTAGATATTTTTCAATGCCCAAATACCAGCCTATAGAGATACCTAACATCAATAGATTGCATAAACAAGGGATACTGAAGTCCAGTAGGATGTGGAATGATAGGGATTGGCCTTATGAATTAGGGAAAAGTTAGAGATTCACCTTATGTCACCAAGCAGTTCAAAAGCAGAAATGATTCCCTAACTTGATGGATTGAATTCTCAATCTTAGCTAAAATGATGTATTGTCTCCTATGTGATCTTATAATATTTTCAATTATATGGTGTTAATATAAGATCCTTCATTTAGTATAATTTTATGGCATTTATGAATACTTTCACTATCAAAAAACAATAATCCTTTCATATTCATATTAAATGGAATATTAAAAGTGCATGTGAGGTGACATGAAAGAATAATCAATCTGTTCATGGATAAAACATAAATCAATCATGTGAGAAAATAATCATGGAACATACCATCATGTGAGAAATCATACATAAATTACAAAACAATCCATTTTTTAAAAAACTTTTAGATAATGATGACAAAATGTTTATATATATAAATATATAAAACCATATCTTACAAAACACACTTTTATAGGTAAAAACATATCTCAAAAACCCTTTAGAAATATTATTTGAGAAACATGAAAACATTCCCTTTTCTTTTCATAAAAAGAAACTTCATAAAACAATCAGTATAAACATGACATGTCTTAAATTCTATATGTCATAATATTCTGTTGACCATAACTTTATATTTACATTTTAAAATAACTTATTTTATTTTTTTCATACAGAATAAAGATATAGACTACTCACTTAGAAGGCTACACATGTTTCCTAGACCGTGCTAGTGGGCCGTGAGGTTCGACAGATCATGGTGTCTTGAGCGCACTGTTTTCATCACATGCTGCCTACACCCTCTATTATACCATACATGCATCGTTATGGTTTCTATGACATTGTAGTATCTGATTTCACATTTTTTGATCATCAACTGCTTACTACCCTCCTACAGAGGTGGAGACTAGAGACACACACATTCCACCTACCGAAGGCAGAGATGACCATCACCATCAAGGATGTGGTAGTATTTCTCAGTCTTCCAATCCAAGGGGAAGCTGTTATTGGACCCCCCCTGTGTATACTGGCCTAACCTTATTTATAGATTTCTAAGTGTTAACATCTTGGATGACGTTGTTGCTAAAGATGACCTGAAAATATATAGGGGCTGTCTTGAGGAGCAGTTTATAGATTTACTCGACAATGCCGGAATGAAAACTCTCATGTGTCATGCCCATGCATATATATTACAGATCATTGGATGGGCCCTATGCGCTGATCACTTGGGTAAGAATGTTCACATGAAGTATCTAGGGTTTCTAGAAATCTTTGATCAGGCCAGGATATACAACTGGGGATACGCCTGATTGACTTGCACATAAAAGGAATTTTGCACGACATGCCATGCAGACCACAAAAATCTCGGGAGATACATAATCCTTCTTTAGATGCAGGCTTGAAAACACATCCCCTCACTCTACCTTGAGCTTGATGGCTAGCCGCTGCCTATAGAGGTACGACATTATGATTTTCATGGATGCTGGTATGATCACTTATCCATATTAGTTTCTAATTCTAGTAGGTGTTATTGAATTTATTTTATTATCATTTATCACCTTTTTATGTTGAATTTTATAGGTGGATTTAGAAACAAAACATCATCATCATTTCAAAACACTATTTGGGTCCATATCATCTCATGTTGGATAGTCTCCTTCCTGACAAAGTAAGTAATAAAATCTATAATTTTCTAAAGCATTTAATAATAGAATAATTTTTTGTTTTTATTAAGGAACATTTTTTGAAAAATATCACATGTCATTATAGATTTCATGGATTCTATACTGGGATGTATTGGACCAGTTTCCAACATACTTCACTATTGGACTTCATGATGCTATGGATGTAGTGACACTCATTAGAATTCATATTATTGAGTGGAACTAGCCTAATAGAGTCATGTTTTAGTTTGGATATGTTCATACCATTCCATTTACGTCGATATAGACACAAAATTTTCATGACTTGAGGATGAAAGGGTGGTAGGATGAGGAATGGTGCTGATGGCATGCTGAGTATCTTGACCTCTGGGGCAGATGAGTATCACTTCGTATCCATAGTGTACCTACGATGTGATTCTATATTTTAGAGTAGGTTGAGTATGATACATGAAATAGATTTAAGTCTATAATGTATCTCACTCAACACGGAAGAGGGCTTCATGATGTGGTAACTCAATAAATTTTCATTATTTTGTGTATTGTGTTATTTTCTAATTCATTTTGAATCTCTTTACAACATACCTGAGTAAAACAGATTATCCTCATATCTGATCAAGAGGAGGAGGGGGTTTCTAGCCTAGTAGTGATCCATGCTATAGTATTGGGGTTGATTCTAGCTTATCATGCGATTCATGAGAGAGTATTCAATCATCCACCCCAAGAGATTGGAGGTTCCTACCTAGGGAGTGGAGGTTCTTACTCAAGAACCTCCTCCGGTAGCTTTTGATGCTGAGGATGCACGATGATGATGACTTAGACTGTGTCATGCCACAGGTGAGGCCTCAATTGTTCCATAGGTGGAGGTTAGCCTTCTAGAATTCCAGCCTTAGCCAATTGTGGATGTGAATTAGATAGGATGTGATTCATCTTTTTTGATAGGATATCCACACATTTCTCCATCTTGGGATCTTGATCCTTTGTAGCCTATATGGTTCCCTCGGGCAATGATGGTGGGTCATTCTATGACACTAGTGGTAGAAGGATTGGGTGAACAGGATAAAATCCATTGGACACCTCCTCCCACTAAGACACAAGAAGACCACCCTAGCATGGACACCTACCATTAACACCTCCTCCAAATGATTAGTCCTCTTCAGGTCATCAGACTCTACCCTATCATAGAGCTTGAAAAACTCGATACAGGGGTACCATTCAAAGACCATAATGTGAGACATAATCTCCCCATTTAAATTTATTGTACTCGTTCATGTATATGTTTTATGTCTATTGAAATGAATAAATTATTTTTACTATCATCCATTTTTATATGTTTAGGGAGTGTTTCAATTTTCATTTATATTTTAGTTGCAGTTTATATTTTATAAGATTTCAAAGGCGACTACTTGAATCATTGGAAGACTTATTAAATTTAATGTTGGAAACATTAAAAGATTATAAAATATACACTATAAAAACAATCTAAATAAAATTTAAAACATATCCTAAAAATCTATTTTTTTTTGAAAATAAAATTAATTTCTTGAATATAATAAAAAAATGAAAATAAATGCATGTAAAAAAAGATTATAAATACCATTTTAATGGTTTAAAGAAATACTAAAATTTATTTTCAATAAAATATTGATTATGCTGGAACATTTTAGATTCAAACTAACCATAGATATTTAACCCCACTAAAATGAATACATTCTACTTGAGATCCACTTTTTATTAGTATATTATAATTCTATAGAATAGACTGACTTACAAAATCCCAAAAGGGAGTAATATAACATAATAATAGTCACGGAAAAAAATAAAAAAATATGTCAAGCTTAGACAACTTACAGTCCTATAGAAATGGTGGATGTATAAAAATTCCACAGTTCACATGTCCTTCGTTCAATTCACGCATTGCTATCTTATGAGTTTTATTGAAACAGATGAATACAAAGATTGAAAGAAAAGAGTACATTAGTTATATAAAAACAATATATATATGTATAATTATAATGTATATATTTATAATTAATAATAATATTATTGTTATGTAATAAAAAAAAATTAGTATTTAACTAAACAAAATGAAGAACAAAAACCTGTATAAGTGATTTCTAACAAGATACATAGGAAAAAAAGATAATATTAGTTAGATTAGAATGTAATGATACATCTGAAAACATACTTGAAAATAAAACATAATTCAAAATAAAAAAAATCATAAATATAATAAGTAAAATCTTATTTACATGTCACAAAAATTATTACTTAAAAACATAACATTTTCACTTTCAAATATTAATGAAATATTTCTAAATAATATGAAACAAACACAATATATATATATATATATCATAATATAAAGACCTATATTTTTATAAATATAAAAACATATACAATTAAACTATTTGTTTTTGTTGAAAGGCGATAGGCCACCTATCCCTTTTTTACTTAACAAAGGCGACAGTGGGCCTGCCACATTTCTGACTCTATGAATATTAAAAAAATTATAAAAACATATTAAAAACTCATCCTCTTCTTGTGGTTGATGTTCATACTATATCTTACAAGATGTAGAATCTTCAATAGCCATATTCACCTGGTAGGTTATGAACTGGTTAACCTCCTCTTGCTTGAACGTGACATGGTAGGTCAAGAGTTTATCATGCGATAGATTATATAGAAGTTTAAATAGTTTATGTAAGAATTTTGTAACCTTGCATGTACAAATATGAATATCAAATATAAAAATTTGTAAAACCACATATAATTTAAAGAATACAGAAATATTTATGTATGTTAATTCCCATTTAAAATAAATTTTCATGAAATGATATTTAAATGTAAGTAAAAATTAGTTTGTTAGAACTGAAAACTCAATAATTAATCTATAAACAATACAAACATAAAATAATTATAACATAATCATAAAAGAAATATTATTAAACAATAATAAATTTAATTAAATAATAAAAAACAAAATAATTTAAAAGACAATTAATTTGAATTACGGTGAAATATTTTAATTATAAAATCCATAAAAATTAATTGAACATTAACTCTGATGTTCAAACACTAACATCTCAAACCTATACTTTAGATTTAAGTTGGTTCTCTAAATAAACTGCTACAGTACAAACCATGGGTCTAGTGGTCCAATCCTTCCTCCAACATGAAACTCACAACGATGGATCTTTCTTAAAAAGAAAAATGTTGGGAGGAGGCAATTTTTGGGGAAATCATGCTTCAGTCATTACGAATATCGGTTCCTTTTTAGTGAGGGTAACCAAATTCTTCCAGAATTCAATGCCTTATTTTTTAGTGTTTCAAATTGGAAAGAGAGGTGTATCATTTTTGAACTGGGCCTTATGGTGAAGCGATGGGATACCAATAGTTCCTTGATAAGGATTATGTAGGATGGTAGGATCCTTCCTCCTTCAGTTCTTCCCCATTAATGTAGGTGGATATATTGGAATCCTCTAGAGAGTGGCTTCAAGATCAATGTGGGTGGATCATGCTGTCTTGGAATTATTTGGGGATGTGGTATGGTTCAAGACCATTTCAGTTTAGTAATCTTGGTATTTAGTAACTTCTATGTTAAGTGGAATCTATTATGGATGATGCCAATGCAATTATGTATGGGTTAGAGACTTGACTTAACTATTACATCCCGATTTATGGCACTGAAATAGACAGAACCGTGATTCATATCTACTTAAATGTAATGACTAACATTCCCTGATCTATTGAGTACCACATCAGTAAGTTCATTAGTCTTCTCCCTAATAAAGTGATACTCCTCCATACTTGGCATGAAGGTAAAAAGGTTACAACCTTCCTGGTTGCATGAGGTGATCATGATAACCCCCGTATATCATCTACTCTAGAGTCAATACCCTTCCCATGGAGTGTGTTGATTTTATTAGAGATGACACTCTTGGATTGAACTATTTTAGACCCCCTTGATCCCTTTGTAACTATGTGGTTGTATTTTTCACGATTAATAAAATATATCTTTAGTTCTAAAAAAATAGTGGTATTTTCATATTTATGGCATAATCCAATCTATCTCTGATCACCAGTTTCCTTCAAGGATCCTACCCCACCCCTGGTATATTACATACATAATTTGGGAGTGAAAAATCCTTCTTAACCAAACATTTGTGATCCATCATACATGGAATGATCGAAACAAGGTAACATAAAAACTAGGTTCTAAAGGAGATGTTTTCAATCCTCACGCTTTATTTTTTTCTATGCTCTCTACCTCATGACTATAATTTGGAAGTGGTGAAGGATGGTCTTGGCCTCTACCATTACAGAAATACCTGAATTCTATTGTTTTCTTTTATCCTTTGATTAAAACTTTTTTTCCGTAGGTATGTGTTTTTATGTGTATGTATGTTTATGTATGGGTATGTGTGCATGTATATGTATGTGTATGTGTATGTGTATGTGTATGTGTATATATATGTATGATTATGTAACTAGTAGAAATTTTGTCTTTAATGTTCTAAATATGACATCAGTTTTTTATAAACCGATCCAAAGCATGTTTGTGGAAACTTTTTAGTGGAAATTTTGGTTAAAACCAACACCAAAAAGTATTTTAATTGGTATTTTGGCATCCGTTTTTACATAAAAGACACAAAAACGTCTCTGGTAAAGCGTTTTGGCATTAGTTTGCTTTAAAAAAATGCCAAAAAGTTAACAAAATTTCATTATTATAATCTGTTTTTAATGAAACTGATGCGAATAATATTTTACATTTTTTTGGCATTAGTTTGTTTAAAAATTGACACAAAAAACAACTTAAAATAAATTTAATATCACAAAAACCTCAGTTTGGGATTTAAAAAACCCCTTTTCTCTTGACTGGTGATGACTTCGAAGACCGTATGAATATCCTAAACATGGATTTTTCATGAGTTTCTTTGGTTTTAATCACCATTTCATGATTAATGGACCTCATTATTTCATCCTCTATCTTGACCATCCACATAGGTATTTTGTATTTAAAAACTATTTTCCTATAGACAATCAACCACAATTTGATTTTTTTGTTTGTTATTGTTTATTTTTCTTTGATACATTTTTTGTTAAATCATTCAGTGTTTATTCATTTAATGAATTTGAGGGATCAAAGTGATATTGAAAATCTATTTTCTTTGTTGAACCTAGAACTTTGTAAGTTATTTTTTTTAATTTTGAAGATAAATTATTTATAATTTAATTATAATTTTTAGTTATTGATTAATTTTTTGTATGTATTTGATTAATTATAATTGTTGTTGTTGATGTTTTTTTATTTTGATAAATTTTTTATTAGAAGAAATTATCAAATTCCCCCCCAAATGAAATACACATATTTATATATGTACAAATATATATTTTTATATATGTATATATATATGTTGAAATTAGTTTTCATGATATTTTTCATTTTTTATTCTAACCAAATTCTTTACTTTTGGATCAACATGACCGACATCACACAAAATAAACACCATAAGTAGATTAATTTATATTTTATTCCCAATAATCAGTGATATTTCCTATCAGATTACCATTCATTTTTGTTGTATGTGTTTATTTTTAAAATTTATTTGTTTATATATATTTTAAATGTTTATATGTTTTAATATATTCCTCGATTATATTGAGATCTTAGATATTGAATGTTTCGTAAGTGGATAAATATATGAAGAACCACTAGTGAATATGAAAAAGGAGTTGATGATTTTTTGGAAATTTCTAAATGAAATCTTGAAAACATATATTTGATTTTCTATCCACGTAAGAAGTGTTTGAATATAAGAAAAATAAATTCTAGAGAAATCAAGGATCATCTCATTTCTTATTGTTTCATCCTTAATTATAAACATTGGATTTTTCATGGTGAAAGAACTAAAAATTAAATATCTAATGTTGATGGTAGTATTAAAAACGAGACATAGGATCACATCGAAGAATTAATTCTTGATTTAGATGGTGAAACCATAAAAAAACTAAAACTATTGAGTGATTTTATAAAGATTCTCAGAAACTATTATTCTCAGGTTGTAATAAATATACAGTGTCATCATCAGTTTTGAGATTAATTAACTTGAAAGAAAGAAATGGGCAGAGTGATAAAATATTTTCTAACTTACTTGAGCATTTAAAAGAGATACTTCCCGAAGGAAATAAACTTCCAAATTCGAATTATGTGGTGGAGAAAATATTATGCCCAATGGAATTGGGGTATAAAAAGATATATGATTTCCCCAATAATTTTGTGTTGTATAGGAAGGAATATGAATATTTATAAAAATTTCCTTCACGTGGGACATCATGGTATAAGATGGGTGAAAAATACAACTTAGATTCATTCTTAGGTACTGGCATATAACCTTATGTTAAATCAATTTTGTACTTTCTAATAATTCCAACCAATAATTCCTACATATAATTATGATAATTCAACTGTGATTAATTTCTTAGTACTAGAATCAATGATCATGTTAATTTTTTTGGTACCTTCCAATAATTCCTCATTTGAAGCGTCTATTTGAAAACTCAATTGATGCAAAATGTTAAAATGACATTCATATGAGAACATATGTGGTGGTAACATACATCACCCTATTGATTCACCATAGTGGAATATATTTGATAAAAAAAATCATGATTTTGGAAGTGAGGATAGAAATCTTAGAATGGGATTATATACTGAAATAATGAATCCATATTGGAGCCTAAGTAGCCAACAAAATTCATGGAATATTTTATTGGTAATTTTAAACTTGTCACCACATATATGCATGAAGAAAAAATAGGTTATAATGATCTTGTAGATTTCTGGACCAAAACATCCAAGAAATGATATTTATGTGTATCTCTCAACATTGATTGATGATTTTAAACTTCTATGGGAGACATGTGTTCATGTTTTATATTCATACAAGAAAGAGTATTTTCTTTTCGATGCTATGATAATGTTCACTATAAAAGGATTTTTTGTATATTTAAACTTATCTAAATATAGTGTTAAGGGATATAAATCATGTCTAATTTGTAAATAAGAGACTTCATATTATAAATTTTAGAATGGAATAAAGACAATGTACATGGGTATTCAAATATTTTTGTGAATTGATCATCCTTATCATAGACTGAAAAAATAATTTAATGATTTATAGAAATATAGTCTCCCCCCATGACCATTTTAGTTGAAGAATATTACGAAGGGGGAAAAAATATTGATTTGATATTTGGAAAGAAAAAGAAGTTATGGTCTTCAAAAAAATATCTAGAAGAAATAGTGTATATTTTTTGAACTACCTTATTAAAGTTTTTTAGAGATAATATATGACATTGATGTGATGAATGTTGAAAAAAAATATGACAGTCTGATTGGAAAATTTTTAGACATAAAAGTAAATAAAAAAGAAGGATTTCATGCTATATTGGACTTGATATCAATGGGAATACATTTGGAATCAGTTCCCACTATGAAAGGAAACTGAAAATATTTACCTCTAACTTTTCACACATTAAGAATGATTGAGAAGATGATTTTTTAGTGTATTTATCATATTAAAGTACCCAGTGGTTATTCCAAAAATGTGAATAATTTGGTGTCATTGAAGGATTATAAATTAATAAGTATAAAATCACTTGATTGCAATGTATTGATGCAATAAATTCTACTGGTCTCATGGCGTGGTATATTGATGATAGTTGTCAGTAATAATATCATCAGGTTATGAAATTTTTTCAAATCATTTTTTAGAAAATTCATTGATCCAAATTTGTTAGATGTGTGGGATAATGAAGCTTCTCTAATACTCTATCAACTAGAAATGTATTTCCCATCTATGTTTTTTGATATAATGGTTCATCTTGTGATTCATTTGGTTGATGAGATAATAATATATAGTCATTTTTAATTATGATGGATGTATCCTTTCGAAAGATATATAATTTTTTTGAAGGGATATGATAAAAATACTTATCGACCAGAGGCCTCTATTTTTCAAAAATATGTATTGAAAGAGGTGATTGAGTTTTTAACATATTATTTGTATGAATTGGAGCATATTGGTCTCCTGATATCTTGATATATGACAGTTGATAGTGAAGGTAGATGGATTAAAGGCTTAAAGTTAATGTTCATTCCACGTGATGAAGTTATGTAGGCACATTTATATATTTTGAACAACATAAATGAGGTTAAATCATATATATCATAAAATATTGCTGGATTAAACACATGATATACAAAAAGAAATGAAAATTAGCTTATGATTGAGCTTAAAAATAATTTTTTTTCATGGTTTAAAGAGAATGTCATCACAGATATATCTGCATCAGAAAGATTGAAATGGTTGGAAGGTGGACCATCTCTTAATTTGATCACATGGATTGGTTTTGATATTAATGGGTACAAATTTTACACAAAACAACTAGATGATAGTAATACAATTCAAAATAGTGGTGTAATGGTCCTCACTGAAGCACTGCATTGTTTGATTGAAAAAGATAAAAACCCAACTTCTGCATCAATGACATATTTTGGAGTTCTTAAAGACATGAAAAATTTATTATACTAAATTTTGTGTTCCCGTGTTTAAGTGTAATTGGGTTTCTAGTAATAGTGGTGTGAAACATGATGAATATGGGTTTAAACTAGTTGATTTTAAAAGATTTAATTTAAATGAAGAACCGTTTATAATGGCGACAGATGAAAATGAAATATTTTATTTCATTGATCCATTTAATGGTCAACGATCCTTCATTTTTCAAGGGAAAATAATCCATTTAGTTGATGAGGATGATGATGATGTTATTTATTTATATGGTCATTCTTTATTTATTATGAAATTTACAGATAACAATGATTACATCATAGACATATTGCATGATGTACAAAATGATAATGCTAAAGGGATATGGGAAAACACTAAATTACACTCCGAATGAATCTAGTAAATATTTACATTATATTTCTTTTTTGAAATATACATGTCTGAAAACTATATTTTTTTAAAAACTATTGGATGTATAAATATATATATTTAACTTATTATATTATTTTTTGTATTAAATGTTATATTATATGGTTATAGTTAAACATTTTTTCACTAAAATACCTAGCGTATATTATTATTCTATCATTTTAGAAGTAATTTTTATATTTAATAGTTGACCTTGCATATTTTTTTGTTAAGAAACATAACATTTTTTCCAACTTACATAGGCGTGCCACTTTTTTTCATACATATTTTTGTTTTCCAATTTTAAAATTATTTAGTTGTCTAATAATATGAAGGTACACAAGTATTTCATTACATTTATATGTTTCAATGATAGATACAGATACAGAGATAGAGGAATATTCATCAAGTTATAGGTCTTTTTTCATATTATTAAATATTCAAAAATATAATTTTTTAATGAAACCAAACTTTTAATTTAAAAAACATAATTTCAGTACTACTGCTGATACTTTAGTGGTAGAGTCTTCTAATTTTACTATTAGGAAATCAACTTCTATTGTTGGTAAACTTAGCATTACACGTTTACCAAAACTATCACTTGTATGTGTGTGTATGTGTATGTTTATATGTATGTGTTTATATATACATGTGTATGAGTATATGTATACATCTGTATGCGTATGTACATGTTCATGCGTATATGTGTTTCTTTATACACACATATATGTGTCAGTTCACCTATACATCACACACACATAAAAAAATATTTATAAAATTATATAAGTAATAATATTTTTAATTATAATTAAAATTATTAAATGTAGTTAATAATTAATTATATTTTTATGTACAATCAATATTATATATACATGTATATAATTAATGAGTAATAACAATATATTTATATATTAGAAACTATAAATCAATTTAATATAAATATTAAAAGTCTTGCTTTAAATATTATAGTTTTATAATTAATTATATAGTATAAAAACATTTATAAATATTATTATTATTTATACATTCATATGTAATATTTTGAGTATGTTTTTCAAGTCACCTCATAATTCAATATATGACTAGGGTTCAAATACTGATATCCTCCCTTGGGGGGGGGGATTTTTAGGTCATTTATGGCCGATGATGCAAGTGATGACATATTTAGGGGTGTAGACTTAGGTAAACATTGGTGAAACACATACAATAAGCAAGGGACCTTTGGTCCAGAGTGAAGGAACCTTTGAGCTTTAAATTTTTCAGTGGGATAACTTTGGTGCTGGTCAACCCTTGAGGGGGCATGTGATCTATCTTTTCTAGCTCACGAGAGTGTTTTTTGTTACTTATAACCTTCAAGACCATAAATAAATTATTTATTCATTTTTAATTAGTAATTTACTATAAATATTCTATATTTAAATGTAATTTTAATATTTACCCATTTTTATTTTAATATTTATTATTTTTTAATATTTATTAGTTTATGTAATTAATTTTATAAATTCGTTTTTTATAATTTAATTTAATTTATTCATTTTTATTTAACCATTTTAAATAGTCATTCATTTAATTCTATTTATTTTTAATTATTGTTATTTTGTAATATTTTTATAATTTATTCATTTTTAATATATATGGACACATTTTTATTTATTAATTTTTTATAATTTTAGAATGTAATTTATATAATCAATTTATTTAAATTAATTTTCTAATATTTTTGTAATTTATATAATTTGAATAATTATTCTGTAATATATTTTTAATTTATCTAT
The DNA here is from genome assembly GCA_963277665.1 of Viscum album. NCBI lineage: Eukaryota > Viridiplantae > Streptophyta > Magnoliopsida > Santalales > Viscaceae > Viscum > Viscum album. The sequence goes on from OY728148.1 coordinate 50,888,127, forward strand.
TTAATATTATTTATTTAGTCAATTATATTCATTTTTTATTAAGTGTTTATCAATGCTAGTTTGGGCACTAATAAAGGTTAATTTTATGAATTCTATAAAGATAAGTGCTGATAATGTTCCGTTTATCAGTGATTTATTTGCTCTAATAAAGGTCAAGCATTATCAATGCTCTCAAAATATCGATAAAAGCTGTATTTATATGTGCTTATCATTGTAACATTGATAAAACCCCTTTTATCAGCATGTTTTGGTTAGCGTTGATAAAAAAATTCCCCTATTTTAAAACAACTGTAAAGAATTGCGATGCTCCTTGCACCATTCAAGCTTTCACAAAACTAATGCTTTGAAGAAACCACAAACTTAGGTTTTTTGGGTGAATCAACCCTCAAAACCAGATGGTTTTTTTGAAAATTATTTTTAGGGATTTTCGATATTCTTCAGACCCACACTCCCAGATCCAGTGTTAAGAGCTCATATTCTTAACAATATGGATTTGATATAGACTGAGGTGGCCCAAACATAACCTTCCATAATGACAATATCAATAAAAAACATTTATTCACTTACATACCCTAGACCTTTTTAATTTTAGAGTTTTAGAGAATTTGGAAGAACAATTAAATTGCTAAATCCATATATTTCCCATCCAATAGGTATTATCTCACTAAATCAAGGATTTATAATATTATAATAAGTATTAAATATCTCCCACAAAATAATCCACACATGATTCCTATCTAGAAATTTCATATGTAATACTCTTATTTACAACTTTGAGAAATAGAAACAAAAGAAGGGTGAACTAAAAACGCTCAATAAAGGTAAAAATCAATGTTAATAATTTAAGATCATAAATGAGCATAATATAAAGTTGTGGGTATGAGAACATAAATAAGGTATAAGAATACATCATAAGAAAATCATGCTTGATAAAATTTGGATCATTAGTCATGAATCATAACATAAGGGTTTTGGTATAAAGTAGATAACATAGGATTTTTATCACAACCCAAATCATTGAGGTCCAATCCATGACAACCCTATGTCCACCTCCAATAGGTCATGGGATAGAGACCAGCTTAGAGTAGGAACATCCCACAAATGAGAGGCACTATCCTTATTTCCCTCTACACATTCACACATCTCTAAGACTAAAAAATTCTGAAAAGTAAAATAACTAAAATAAATGCATGCATACATCTATAATCCCAAAACGAAGCATGAGAATAAAGTACTGAAAGTGGAAAAGGGGTCAAAATAAAAGCCCAACCAAAAAATGTAAAGTCTCCAAAGTGATCAAAGGATGAGGACTATGACCAAATACGAACTCTTGGAAAACACCTCGATATTTCTAGATCAAGCTACACACCACCTACCTTGTGTCCTTTTCAGGCACCTTCAGAAGCGATGTCATCTGTATAAGACACAACATTTGTGGGCAGAACCCATGCAGGGTTGAGTATAAAAATACCCAATAGGACACACTGGAAACACTAAACACAAAGCATCAATAACAGTAAGCTAGTACAAGGATATAAAAATCATTTTATAACAAAAAATACCTAGATATACTCAGGAAGTACACCATGCCACTAGATGGTCACAGAAAACTTCTAGCCATCAAATTTTTCCCAAAGAAAATCTCATTTTGGGAGAATCCATTACATGAGCCATTTTATCACTAGAGACACTATTCCAAGAGGTCAAGATCATTGGGCCTTACCTAATAAAGATAACTGGTCTTGGAAGACCCTGATACTCAGATAGAGGGTCACACCTATGATCACTAGGGGACACCATGAACCCAATCTTAATCAACCCACTACATAGGGGATCATATTTCAATGATACTAGGAACCCTACCAATATGATCTGTAAGATGGAGGATCGACACACTTCTCAAGGAGGTCACATCAATTCCAAAAACCCCACTTATGGTATAATATGATAGAAGATCACACTCTATTGTCATAGAAGGACCCCGTGAACTCTATCTGAGACTCATCCTCCATAGGGGTTCATTATCCTATGATGTGGATGTAATATTTTAATGTACGCTCAAGATAATAGAACAAGGGAACACAATCAACAATACTGGTCCCAAATAAATAAATCAAGGGATAAAAAAACCCTTGAATGGGGTACACAACGTGTCTAGCTATCCCCAGGTCTTCTCATGTGGTAAAGTGTCACACAGTATGCAAAAATCAATATACACATTGTGTGAGTGAAACACATGGTGTGTTAAGGTTGCTCAACACCTACCTGTGCCACTTGTCTATTCCTATGTATTAACCCATGTCTGTGTCTGAGTATATGGTGAGTCTATGCCCGTGTAATCCTAGTCGTGTCAGTAAACCCTCCGAGGTACACAAAGAGTCATCATAAAAGGGTCACATAGTATGTGATCATGTCACATAGCGTATGATATTTAACTTCATCCAAAACCCTTGTGCTATAGACATGGGGTCCCACACAGTGTGTAATTTTTAATACATGTCATGTGTATCGGGATTTTCTAGATCCATCAGGATCTCTTCTGGATCATTTCGCTTGTCACCAGATCCACCCATCTCACCAGATAATCCCATATTGGGTGAAGTCCAACCCTTTTTATCATCTATCACTGATATTTGGGTTCAGATTGTCTAAAAAAACATCACCATCAAGAAAACCCTCACCACTTCACATCAAAACCATGATGAACAGGAACCACCAATTTATCTGATTCTTCTCCGATCATCCTCTGCCATCATCGCACCTCCATCGCACCCTCAATCATGAACCAAACCTATAAAATTTATCCTTTTTTCCAAATAATGGGAAAAAACCCTTGAAAACTAGGTATTCATCACTCCATGGGTTGAAATAAATACCCATGATGAACAAGAAAAGAAACGGGGGAGGAAACCAACAACCATAAAACCTGAGGAATGAATCTCATCTTTTGTTTGTTTGGCCTTGATTCATTGTCATAAAAAAAATTAAAGAGGAATAAAACACAATGAAAAAATTTAATTCCATCAAACTATGTCTACTGATGATTCACGTATCAATTCTGTTTTTTGGAATTGATCAACATCCATCTTGGATTAATGAACGGGATGTAAAACACAAATCACCATCCCACTTAGAGTTTCGATTGATTGTTTCCATAATTGATAAGATCCACAGTCCAGTTCTGATCCATAATTTATCTCTATGAATGTTGTCAAACAATCATCTAGATCCTTAGGGTTTGAGCGGACAACCCTAGGGAAAGTCTCACAACTCTATATTTGAAGGAGATTCATTCACTACAACGAATAAAAAAATAAAATAAATTTAGTTATTTATTTTATTAATTCTACATCTATGAATACTTTTTCATAAATGACCCATGCTAATAATTATTATATCATGCATAGGGAAAAACATACTTTCTGTATTCAAAGGATCCCTCAAATTTCTGATATGGGCCCCCTTTTAGGAGTTATTCCATTTTCAGGAAAACTGCATGTGTGTGTTATTTAATAAATTTAATATGTTTCAAAAATTTATTTTGGGAACATCAAGCCCTGGAATAACACACCATCTCTATGCCCAGTATCGATAATAATCCTTATAATATCTAAAAATAATAAATGAAATATCCAAGTCATTGCATTCTCTCCACCTTAGGGATTTTTGTTCTGAAAAGAGAAAAACATACTAAAAAAGATGAGGGTACTGGGCTCGCATCTGGGTCTCCCACTCCTAGTTTCTCTTCTAATGATTATTGTGATACCACCATAAACATACTAGGGGAATTGATCACCCATGAAAGATCCTATCCTATTGATCTTAAATTTATACCGGGTACTTATCAATGGTAATTGTATCCTTGATTTCCAGCTCTCCGTAGTCAATTACATGTGACTATTCATGCATGTATCTCATAATTTGCAATATGTGGAATATGTTATGTACCAGGTCCAATTGAGAAGGTATAAATTAGTGGTACACCACCTTTCCAACACTATGAAATACCTATAAAGGGCTAATGAATCTCATAGATAACTTGCCACCCTAGAAAAATCTCTAAAATCCATGTTTATTTGAGACCCTCAGGAACACATTTTATCCTTCCTCAAAATCTTGATATCTCTATTGTAAGTATATATAATAATTTTAAATTCTCTATGTATTCATCATCCACTTTTAGATAATCTTCACCATCTCTGTAGTTGCTTGCACAAACTCTGGGATAATGGGTGCTGACTCGCCTAGATCAGTCCAAAAAAGTGATTACCTATAGTGTTAACCGTACAAAGCCTCAAATGATTCCATAAAAATTGTGTTAATGGTATGTATTTTTGAAAGAAAAATCCATCAATGGTATATGATCCTCCCAACTATGAGCAAAGTCAAACATGAAAGCACACAACTAGTCCTCCAAAACCTGAATAGTTTGCTCTATATGACCATCAGTCTAGGGGTGAAACACTTTGCTTAAACATAACAAAATTTAGAAATCCTCCTTCAATACACTCCATAATTATGATTTGAATAGAGTTTCACAGTCTGATATGAACTTTGAGGTAACTCCATGGAGGTAGACTATCTCCTGCATGAAGATTCATCCAAATATCTCTACTTAACTCTTCTCTATAATGTATAGAAAGTGGGCCGACTTGATGATTCAGTCTATGATCACCCATATAGAATCATGCCCCCTGAACATAAATGGTAACACAATCACAATTTTCATGGATATCTTATCCCACTTCCACTCTGGCACCACATGGGGTTATGAAAAACTCGGTGGAACCTGGTGCTCAACCATCACCTACTGGTAAGTGAGGCATCAAGAAAAAAACACTACAACTCCCTTATTCATGTATAGGCACAAAAACAGATGTCAAAGGTTCTAGTACATCATTTATATACATGGATATACCTCCAAAGGTAATGTATGAAACTCCCACACCACTTTCTACCGCAACATTATAAGTACCATTGTCCATCATATGAAAAGGATAACATTCTCCCTAACTTCAAAATATTCCTTAGGACCAAATATAGTGGACATCTAAGTACATAAAGGTCTCACATGAAGTATCTCCACATTTAACATCCATGACATGCTGTAAAATTAGTGGGGTCACAATCATCGAATGAAGTCAGGAAGCACCATCCTTGTCCACAAAGCACAACTACAAAAAGACTAACTACTTCGATGCCGTGACCAACAACTAAGAACAAGATATCCCATTGAGAGAGTCTTCCCCCAAATTTCCCTTATTAGGAGTATATACAATCTTGAAGTCATATTCCTGTAGGAACTCTATCTATCACCTATGTCTCAAGTTAAGATCCTTATACAGGAAGATATGCTTGAGACTCTTGTGGTCAGAGTATATGATAAAACTCTTTCCCATTAGGTAGTGTCATCACATATTTAGTGAGAAGACTACCCCTTATAGATCTAGATCATAGGTTTCGTAGTTATTCTCATATGGTCTCAACTAATGTAAACCATAGTCAATAATTTCCGGCCTATGCATCAAAAGACAACCAAGCCCGATCCCTAATACATCAAAGAACACAACATACTCGACACCCTCGTCCAACAAGATCAATATGTGAGTGCTCTTCAACCTCTATCCCAACTCCTAAAAGCACTTATAGCACCTTTATATCCACACAAAGGATTCCCCTTCTAGGTCAAAGCTGTCAAGGGTGATACCACCCTATAGAAATTGGGTACAAAACTCTGATAGTACCCTTCCAATCCAAGGAAACTCCATACCTTGGTAACACTCTTTGGTGGGTCCCAATAAAGAACCACCTCAACCTTTTACTTGTACATTACTACTACTTCCTCTGAGAATATGTGTCATAGGAAGGGGACACCTTGAATCCAAAAATAACACTTTGAGAGATTCCCATATATATGGTTCTCTCGGAGTGTGTACAGGTCCATCCTGAAGTGTCTCACATGCTCCTCCTTGGATGCTGGGTACACTAGGGTTTCATTGATGAAGACCACCATAAAATGTTCTAAGAAAGGATAAAAGATTCGGTTCATGAGTGCCATGAGAACACTGGGTAATTCATCATGCCGAACAACTTTAATAAGTACACATAGTGACTGTAGCTACATCTTAATGCCGTATTCAGTTTGTCAAAATCTTTTAAATAGTGACCCTAACCTTTTTCACATATTATTACATGATTTTAAAAATAAATATCCATCAAATAAATTCCAAGAATCTTAATGTCTAGTGTATTTGGATGGTTAGGTATATAAAATTGAAAACATATAAATAGAACAAAACATAGTTATTTTTAATATCTATAAAGAGTTCATAACTTCCATTGAGATCCTACATCTGTATAGGATAAACTAGGGAAACACATGAACAAAGCGATGAGCTAAAAATCCTAGTAAGGGAATAAACATATGAATAAAGCATAACATATGGGCTAGAAAACATAACATGATGAAAAAAAGAAAAAATGGAACATGAATAAACATAAGGACGAAAAATATATAACATGGAATCATATAAACATGGAAACATATAAATGTGGAAATAATATACAACATTACTTAAGCATGAGTCAAGTCTCATTGCACATGGAGCACGAGTCAAGGCTAACTACCAAGACCGTTGCATATGGAGCACAAGTCAAGGCTAACCACCAAGACCATTACACATGGCCTCTCATGAGACTAAACATTAACAAATGAATTAGAGCACTATCCGGGTGCACCCCTCATAACATGTTCATGAATATTTATACCACATGAAACATAAGAATAAGGGTTACTCATGAAAAGAAATGGGTATCATAATCATGTCATAAGGCATAAAAAATGAGAATATAATAAATGTGTTCATGAAAGAATGGATTAAAAACATACATGGAAATTTATAAGTGAATATAGGGATGGATAATGATAATTTATGCCCAATTATGTGGAAAAATGTAAAAAGAGTGTTTAAGAAACTTTAAAAATGAATCATTTTAGTGTGGTTTAAAGAAAATATTAATGAGAATTTAAATCAGAAAAAAAATATTTGTTTCCATAAATCCAAAAAATGAACCAAGATAGTTTTTATTGATAAAATGAGCGATTTTAGAAAAATAATGGTAGTTTAAATAGATTATACAGTGCACTTAAAAATTTGTATAAATTGGTAAGTTCCCTTGGAACGAGTTTATTTATCGGGAAGAGTTGTGAAAGGAACCTTTATAAAATATGTATTTACCCATGAAATAGAGATTATATGATCTGGATATATGAGTTTGGATTATATATATAGAATTTAAAATAATTATATAAGAAAAAATAATCATTATATTGGGATAAAGAGAGATAAAGAGTAACCTAAAGGAAAAATGAGGTTTGGGTAGAGTCCCTTACCTTATGTCCGAAACATTTATGCACTCGATCTTAATGTCCATAATAATAAAATTAAATCAATAAATAAATTAATTAATAAATTTTATTTAATTTCTTTTATTTATTATAAATTTATAAATTTATTGTATGTTTTTTATGAGCTATAAGATAAGATTTTATCGTTCGGGAGCATTCATTTCCTTGGTTTTCATGATTAGTTTAATTCTATAGAAAATAATGTATAGTTGGGGTAATTATCCATAATTTAAATGATATGTTATTAATGATATTATAGAGGTTATATTGGTCTTATATATTATTTTATTATATTACATGAGGTTGAATCATTAGATAAATGGTTAATGATAATTGTTTGGATTATTTTGAGTGGTTTTTTCTCACAACAAACTTGTTTGGTTTAATTATTTAACATAATATGTATATAATGATTATAGATCATTAAATATGTTTAAATATATCGATTATAATTTTTTAACCACAAAAATGGTTTTATATAAATCATTGAAGGAATTAATGGAAAATGAATTTTTTTTGTCCTTGAAGGAGATAAATTAACATCTCATGGATAACGTTTTCATTTCTAGAACAAAAGGGAGAGGATAAGGGGGGTTTAATGACGGATTATTACATTAAGATAATAAATTAAAATATATTTGAGGTATTGAAGTTATCATACCATTTTAATTAGGGGAGGTGATCAGAGAATAATAAAAGAACTTGAAAAGAAATTAAAAGAAAAGGAAAGAGGAATTTACCACTTGAATTTATCATCCTTGGAAACCACCTTAGGGAAAATGTATGGATCTTTTGATGAGAAAAATATCTCCAAGATGTGGGGTAGGGTATTTATAAGAGTATTGGGTAGAATTTGGCCAAGAATCAAAGCTTGAGAGGTGTGAGGATAATAGTTGGTGAGGGTGGTATTTATACTAGGGGAGATAAGTGTTTTAACATTATTTTATTCTTTAGTTTTTTTATTTTGGCTCAAGAATATGAATAGTTTTAGAATTATCACCAAATATATTAAAATAATGAATTAGATTACAAGATTTTGGGGATAAATTATCCATGAATCAACTATTAATCCATAATTCATGTATTTAGCAATTATCATAAATAATCATATTTTACTATTTACAAAAAGTTCAAGTATTTTAGAAAAATAACAAAAATCCACGCTGTATTTTTTTTATGTTTATAATTAAAAATTGAACTCCATTTTTTTAAATAATCCTCTAAATATGAGAAATTTAATTTTTAATTAAAATCATCAATTACTCGAAAAATACATATTTTAAAATTATAACTGATTTTATAACACATTGAAAAATTAACTAAGGTCTCATAAAATTATCCTATAATAATAATATATAAAAATATTAATTTATGAGAAAATTTTATGGAATTATTTAAAAAATATAATATTAATTATAAAATTAAAAATAAATACTGATGTTTTATAAAAATATCAGCACTTAATTAATTATTTATAAAAAATTTATTTACTAATATTATGATATAATTATATAATATTACCATTTATAAGATGCTTAAATTTTATCTATACTTTCATGGGTGAGGTTACTATTCATTTGGTTGATTTACTATTCATAAGGGTCACATTACTATTCCAAATGTCAAGTTACTATTTGATTGGTATAGGTTCATTAAATTCTAGAAAAACATCTTATTTAATTAATTATTCATTTATGAAGTTTGTATTGTTTTCCCAAAGTTATTACCTGTGGTTTATACTATATGACATAGTTATAAGAAGGGATTTTCCAATGATAAAATTTTGAGTCGTTACACCATACTTGTAGCTAGTGATAACATGATCTGAGGTCAATCTTCGATAACCATCGTGCACATATTATCTGATGAAAGAGGTCATTGATCCTTAGTAGTGGATACTTATTCTTCCCAATCACCCGGTTGAAGCATTGATCATCTACACATAACCTCAAGCTCTCATCCTCATCGGTGAAAAACACTGGGGCTACCCAGGGGGAAACACTGGGTCTAACAAATCCATTCTATTTCAATTTATCAAAATTCACCCTCAACTCATGATGCTATGCATGATCCATCTAACATGCTGATACAGAAAATAGGGCCATCCTAGGGTTCAAGTCAATGTAGAAGTCTAGATCTCTGTGGGGACATAAGGCCGAAATTTCCTCAGGAAACACATCCTCATACTTCACTACCACTATAGAAAACTAAAATCATAGAGCATACACTACTCCAAGAGACATTATAGCTAACTAATGAGGAATGGGTTGCACTATCCTATTCTTGACCCCTTTAAGATATATCAGGGTTTCCTTTTCACCCATAAAGGTAAATTTTTTTCATCACTACAGACACACCACATCCTGCTCCTAAAACAGTCTATATGGGAATTAAATATGGATGACCATTCCATACCAAAAATGATATCATAAGTCCTCATCATTACTATAAAGAGATCCTATACAAAAATGACATCATAAGGCCTCATAATTGATTCACCGCCTGTCAGAGTCTCTAAGCATAAGGGTCGAGCCAATGGCTCAACTAGAATCTATAAGCCTCAAACCATAGAAGTGTAAATAAGGTAATGGCTGAAACCTATGTCTATAAAAATGTAGCTAAGGTAGAAAAGAAATATTCATATTATCCCTAGATCCTTGGGGTCATAAGCCACCATAGCCTGCAACTACCCTTGTCCCTGACCACCAGCTCCCTATGCCTAGCATGGACCACATGGGGGTTGTGGTGGTAATAGGTCAAACCTCCAACCACCTCCTACTACTCTGTCAGACCCTCTTCTACATCCACCACACTATAAACCACATTTATCCTACCTATGTCTCTAGCTTGGAGATACTTTTACTACCCCTTGATCAGTTGTATGATGGGTCAAAAAATCCTGACCTATATATCCCTAATCATCGTAGGAGAAACACTACCTCTCCCTTGGTTGATTCATGCAATATTGAGAGCCCTAAATCGCTGAATTTTTGTCCTGGGATCTCTTCTTGAATCTTATAACATGCTTATATTCCTATGACTATTGTTGGGTACATGCTGCAGATGTCTCAGCTTCTGAGTTCCCATGACCAACACCCACTGTCTGCGCCTACTCTGCTAGGATGCTCTCCACCACCAAGGCCCACTAAATCACCCCATCATAGGTGGGAATGAAAAGGTACACCACTAAATCCTTGATATCCCAACATAATCCCTTCTTAATGTTCCAAGATCAAATAAATAATCTTAAACCATATCCATGGAGTATCACGAGAGAAGAGAAAAACTTAATGAGTACTCTGCCCTAGTCCAACCACCATGTTGCAGATGCAGAATCTATTGAATGCACACTAATCACAATACAACAAGATTAAAACCCCTCTATAAATATATGCTCAAAGTATCACTAGGAGAGAGCTGTCTCACCATGTGATCAAGTCACTAAGCTCCACCATCTCCCAGTAGAGCCGGAATGGAGACTCACTGTGAGGACCTCCATCTGATCTACCAGCATCCTCACAATGTGAAAAACTCTAGTGGCTGCTTCTAGCCAGTCATATGTAACCTGGGGGGTCTGGATCACCTCGAATCATGGGAGGTCATTTCCTTTGAGAATCATACAATGCACTCATCCTACATGCATCCTCATCTGGAACTACCAACACTAGCTATTTCTCAATGGGTGGTTTTATAGATGGTAAACCACCCAGAGGTTCTATCTCTGATATAGGACCCTGTACAGATGCCTTGTCACATCTAAGACCATCCTTATGATCACACAGTTCAATCCTATATAGATTTATTCATGGAGGCATCCTAAAATAAAACCTGATATACCATGGTCAAAGAGTATATCTGGAGAGCTGACTCAAGAAGGACATGGAAAATACAACCCATTCATATATAATGCATGCACAATTTTTTCCTTACAAAAAATTTCTACTTGTATCAAGTATAAAGGTAGGTGATCAGATTCTTGGTATATGGATATGTTGGTCACCACACCAACACTGGAGTCCCTAGCCAGAAAGCTGAACTCGAAACACTAAACACTATTACCCTAAACCAATCTCACTGACTCTGATCCTAAGGTAGAACTGACTACTTGAATACCACTCAGTCATAACACAACCCTACAGGGTCTGACCCATGACTACCATAACCCCACCTCCAATAGGAAATGGGATGAAGACTAGAAACGAGTAAGAATATCCCATGAATGTGAGGCATTATACTTATATACTTGTACACACACACATCTCCAATCCCACAAAAGGATGAAATGTAAAACAACTAAAACCAATGCATGCATGAATTTATAATCCCACAACAGAGTACAAAATTAAAGTACTAAAAGTGGAAAAGGGGGCCAAATAAAAGCCTAATAAAAAATTGTAAAGTTTCCATCCTACTCTAAAGGTGAGGACTATGTTCAAATGAAAACTTCTGAAAAAAACTTGATCTATCAAGCTCAAGCTATACTCCACCTGCTCCACGTCCTCCTGGGACACCATCCAAAAGACCATAATTTGTATAAGAGATGAAACATGTGTGAAGAACCCATGAAGTGGAGAGTATAATGGTACCCATTAGGACACCATGAAAACAATAAACATGATTCATCAAGAATAGTAAGATCAATAAAAGGATATAATAATCAATGTATAATAAAAAACCCAGATATGCATAGGAAGGACACCGCACCACCTTGAGGTCACAACCAATTGCCATACAAAGGATTATGCTTGAAGAAATGCTCATTCTAGGAGAATACACTCCACATGAGAAACTCATAAAAGCTTTTAATATCATTGGGACCTTCCCAAGTAGTCTAAATGGTCTCAGAAGACCGTGATACTTTGATAGCGGGTCACACTAAATACCACTATGGGACACCAAAAACATATTCTGGATCAACCTGCTACGTAGGGTATCATATGACAATGATACCATGAACCCTACAGATACGACTTTCTAGATGTATGATCAATTATCTTATTAAAGTTGTCACACCGACTCCATAAACACCACCTAGGATATAATATGGTAGATGATCACACTCCATTCTCTTAGAGGGACACCATGAACTCTATTTGAGACTCATCCTCTAGAGGGGATCTTAATCTTGTGTTGTGGATTAAATGTTTCACTTTACCCTTGATGGAATGGACCAAGAGAACCCACTCAACCAAGACTAGTCTAGAATAAAGAAACAAAGGGCTAAAAGTACCCAAGAAGGGGGGTACACAATGTGTACTGAGGGTACATGGCATGTCCATCTATCCCCAGGTTATCCAGTGTTGTAAATCCTAACACGAAATATAAACCGTAAAATACATAGTGTGTGAGTGAAACACATGAAATGTAGTGGTGTACCGACACCCTATTTATGTTTATTGGCCATGCTTGTGTATCAACACATGTCTGTGTCTAAGTACACAATGTGCTTGTTCCCATGTACTCTTGACTATGTCCATGTACCCTCTGAGGTACAATCCAAACTTTCATAGAAGGGTCACATGATGTGTGGTATTTAATTTCAGCTGAAACCGTAGTGCTGTAGATAGGGGTCCCACATGGTGTGTAATCTCATAATACACACTATGTATCGAGATTTTTGAGATCTATCAGGATATCTTCTGCATCAACCTGTGCATCACTAGAGCTGCCCACCTCACCAGATAATCCCAGATCGGGGGATATATGACCCTTGAAATAATCAATTGCTAGGATCCAATTTCATATCTTCTTCGAAAACATCACCATCGAGCCAACTGTCACCACTACATGTCAAAAACAGGAATAACATGAAGTGTTAATTCATTTGACCAACCTCGGACCATCCTCTTCCGTCATCATACCTCAATCAAACCCTTGATCATGAACTGTACCTACAATATTGATATGTTGTGCTGAATAATGGTTATTCAAATATAGAATACAATGTATTTGTTGAAGCACATGCCAAAAGAAATTACCCTGATGAACATACCATTAAATGAGGAAGGTAACTGCATGTTATAAATCATGAGGAATAAACCTATACCTTTGTTTTTTTAGCCTCAAATATTTATAATGGAGAAATAAAATCGAAGAAGAATACAAAAAAAGAAAAAATTTAATTCCATCAAACTTAATCTACTGACAATGCATGTATAAATTTTGTTCAAGGAATTGATCCATGTTCATCCAAGATTAAATAACAGGATAGAAAAAACAAATCAAATTTCTACCAATAATGTGGAATGATTGTTGACGAAGAACTATCATGCGTTTCCATCATTGACAAGATCTATAAACTCCATTGGTGCAAAAATCCACGATTTAGTCCCGAATCATCATTGTTCTCCAAGAATGATCTCAAATGGTTGTTTAGATCTCCAGGGTTTGAGCATAGAATCTTAATGAAATTATCATAACCATATATTTAAAGGTTATATGATCTCTACATGAAATAAAATAAATAAAATAAATTTTCTTAATTTATTTTTTTAATTCCTTCTCTGTGAATTTTTTTCATAAATGCCTCAAATTGACAAAGATTATGTCACGCTCAGGGTAAAACCACATTCTAAATTCAATAGTGCCCCCATATTTCTGATTCGATCCCCTGTTAAAAAATTATTCCACTTTTTAGGTAAACTGCATGTGAATGTTGTTTAATATATTTAATATATTTCAACCATTTATTATGGAAATATCAGGACTCATAATTACACATTGTCTTAGTTCTTGGTCTTAAAAATAATCTATATAATATCCAAAAATAATACAAAAAAATAAAAGTCATTACAATCTTGATATTATAAGAATGTGGGAACAACATAAAACATGAAATCATAAGAATAAGTCAAGGACCACTTCCAAGATAATATAACATAATAGAGAGAGTCCCAGAGTGGATTGAATTTACTCCCTAACACCTTACATATCACCTCATGATATATAAAACATTACCCAACACATTATGGGGTTGTATAATTCTGATCCTTCCCATCACATCATAATATGTACATGCATAAAATATTTTTTATTCCCTAAACACACACATACACATATATGATACTTATAAAATAAAATGTTTCTCCTAATGTTTTAGGTTAATTACATGCATATTCCACCTCCTAGGCTGAGTGCATACATATACCACATATTCATGATGTTAGGTGCATGAATATTCCCACGTGGTTTCATTGGTTATAATGCATTATGAATGGCTTAAATTAATTGAATTCACTTAGGTAATTCAATGAATAAATCTAAAAGAAATAAATGTATACTGATACATTGAATATGGTCAATGCCTTTTGTTAAATGAAACACACCAAGGATATCTATATAAAGGGGTAAGATCCCGCCTGTTGGGGGTGATCAATTATATGAAAGCCTCCCAATACTCTCTTCCTCATGAAAAATAGTTTATCACAATGTGAATACACTATCAAACCTTCTGTATTTAGGGTTCCCAAATAAATTCTGTAGGATCCTGTGGATGGTGTAATCACCTTGGTGGCATGAGGCTTTTGTTTTCTTATACAGTGATTGACATCAAGTGTACTCCATAAAATAATTGAGGATGGATCTTACTATTATCTAAGTATACATGTTTATATTTTTCATTTATATTACAAGTTGATATCATCATGGATATATAGGGAATTATATGGGTTTTATTCCACTACAAATTGATCACACAATGATCCCCTAAAACCCATAAGTGCTATCAAGGAAAAAATTCCCTAATCGAATTAATGTGTTTCTTACCTTTTTAAATGAAGAAAACATTTTGTAAAATCATAACTAGTTTCTCCCTCTAGATGTTACATTATATGATAAAATAATATTGGGAGAATTAATTTTCGTTTCATTAAATTGTTAATGTAATATGGAGTAGAAGGCACAACATATATTAAATAGGTTGTGTAGTTTATATCACAACTTTGGGAAAATAGTGCATCAAATTTTTAGGTTATATATAAAATGTTTATAAATATATGAATCTAATATTTGGAAGTATTTATAGAATTTTAAAAGTTTTATAAATTAATTAACTATAAAATATTTTTATTTAAATATTTTAATGTTTTTGAAATAATTATTAAATATATTCAATTAATATTAAAGTGTTAATATCAAGAATATATTTTCAAAATTTATGTGGTTTATACAATGTTAATAAATAATAGTAAAAGTTATTTTGGGAATATTTTATTTTATAAATATTTTATAAATTAATTATAAATAGTTTATAATTAATTATATAAATTTTATGAAACAGATATTAAAAAATTTATTCCAAATATTGAATATTTATATTTAAAATACACTTTTACTAAATTATATGGAATGATTTGTGAGCTTGAAATAATTTTTTTTATTTTTAAATCATACGGTTAATTTATAAAGAGTTCACAAATTACATAAATAATGCCAAAATATAAAAGAATTTTATTTTAGAATTATTAATTATTTATAATTAATTAATTTGAATTATTGAAATTAAAAGTGACCTTATTTTATATATTATTTAGATCAAAGAAAAAGTGTTTTGATGATGGATTAGTTTAGGTATTAAAAAATGGTTAAATATATAATATTTAGATTATGTAAATAGTATAAATAATAGAAATTGGATTATAAATTATTTATAATTCATAATAATATCAAATATTTAACGTGAAAGGTTGTATAATGAACAATATAAAGGATTTCATATTAAAAGTGGATAGGAAGTGTTTATATTCAAGAAAATGGAATATACACAATGTTTATCTTAACTATAAAATTTTTATACTATAATTTTTTTTATAAATATTTAAAAATGATATGTATATGGTTTTGAATTTTTTTTATAAGTGCAAATTAAATTATTAATTTTTTACTTATTATTTACAATTTAAATATAAATGATATGTTATAGGATTAATAAAAAATGTTTTTTATATGACCAAATTAAATATGATAATATCCTATTATTTGATAAATTAATTTTATGTGATAGGATTTATAAAATTGGTTTTATAAGCTTATGTAAAATATGGAAATTCATATTTATTTCTCATTAATATATAACTTTTCATTTTAATTATTGATTTATTAATATTATTCATATTTTTAAAACTCTTTATAAAATGTGAATAATGTATTTGTTAAATATAAAAATTCATATTTGTTTTTTCTCATGTAAAATAAAATATTTATTTAATTATTTATTCCTTTGTACTATACATGTTTATAAATTGTTTATAGAATATGAGTAATTTTTATTCTTTATTTATCTAATGAATTGCTTTTAGGTGATAAAGCCTTGAATTACATTCTTGGTGTGACACTAAAATTTAGTTTTCCATCTACCTTGACCTAAGTTGTTATTTGAGTTTTGAGATTGAGAGTAGTTTTTGAATATTATTGGATTGTATTAGTTGTTAGAGACATAATGAATTTAATTCTCTATTTAGTAAAGCCTCCCTAGGGAGAGGGAGTTAGGGTTAGACTACCCAACGACCTAGAGGATTATACCTTATTCTAGAAAGGTGAGGGGTTGTATATCTATCTCATAAGGCTTACTCAGGTGAAGATTTCCAATCTCATATATCTTTATTTCTTTACCTAAAAAGTTCATATAATTCATAAGATTTATTTAGATAGGTATGGATATACTTGGATTCCATTTTGGGGTGAGTAACAAAAACTGTGGGTTGTGTAAATAGTTACACATCAATGTGGTGTGAACACATTAATTTAGTGGATGGAATAGGGATTCCAAAAATGAATCGTTAGAATCATTCATATATAAAGGAATAAAACATTAAAAGATAAATATTTATTGTGATTTAATCATTATGAATTTAATATGCATATGATGTAAATTAAATTGGTGAAATTAATAAAACTGATAAATACTATGTGTGATATTCCTTTGAAATAGACACATGTGAATACCCTGGAATGTCCATATTACTTATTAGTGTCATAGAATTCAATTCAACGGTTTTTAGGGTATATAATACCAAATTTATACTTTATAAGTGTGGAACATATACAGGAGATCAAAAGCAATGGAGTAATTGAAAAATATTTTAGTTTACATTCAAGTGATGAAGCAATGAGTTACTACATCAAGTATGTGATGGAATATATCATGATTATATGAATCTATGTATAATATATTTATCTTCATTTAATTTCTCTTGTGTTATAATAGAGTTTTTATGTTAATGAAGAGTTATTATGAACACAATGAGATGATTAATTAAATACACATGGTCCATGTTTAAAAAAATTTTATAACATGTTTGAAAATGGAGAAAAGGAGAAAAGTATTTTATTTGAGATAAAATGTTTGTCTAGTTATTTGTTAAAATCTGAGGGAATTTGTTCCCACCACTCACCAGTTAAATATTTTAAAGAATAATATTATTTCCATGAAATTTCTCCCAACACATATAACATATATAATTTGTAAATATAGGTTCATTTGTTAAATATTCATAAAAAAGGAAATAAATGTTATTTATTAAAAAATAATTTTTATTGAATCATAATAAGATATTATTTCAATGTGGATAGTAGGAGTTTTCTTGAGCTTATAAAAGTTAAAATTTAACAAATAAAATATTAAACCGGTCTAAAATTAAATTGATATCCAAAAAGGATTAGGATATGTGGTCATGAAGAAAAATGTCAAAAGTTAAATTTTGTAACTGTATCATAGTGAATTTCACTTTATCCTAAAAGGTTTAGTATATGTTGGTTAATAATAATGTAAAATTTACATCGATTCCATGGAAAAAATTTGATAGAATAGGGTTCCAAGGAATATGGTGTTAAACTTAAAAAGAGTAATAAACATACAACAAAAGCTATCATTTTAATAATTGATATTTTGAAGTTAAGGTTTTTTAATAAGTTCAAGGGGTTTAACAATAGGAATATAATTCCTATGACTTACCATTATTCAATCTTGATTTCCTCATATATTTTACTAAATAAAGGGTCTATTGGGAGGGTCTTATTAGGTGGTCACAAAGATATGTATAAGGAATTATATATAGATGTATTGAGTTAACAAAAACCAATAAAATATAGAAAACATGAGGCAGAAATGGTAGTTTAGAATAAATTAAATCTCCATTTATCATTGATTCATGTGTTCCATAGTTTTACATGAATAGTTTAATGTTAAAATCCTCTCAATGTAAAGATTTTAGTTTTCCCTAATTGATGATAATCTTAGAGTATTAGTGGTTTTTATAGTATCTTAAGGTCAGAATGGATAGAATCTTATACTAATTACAAAGGGTTGTAAATGAGATACTAAGAATAGAGTCATGAGACAATATGTAGAGTCTTATAACTTGGATCGACCGATTAAAATATTTCCCAAGGAATGCTATACACTCAATGATATAATTAGGGTTTTATGATTATTATTAATCATTCTTACCCAGGATTGATGATATACCTAATAATAAAACCTTCATACATTGATAAATTTATCATGGAATTAAAAAGCAACTTATCTAATAATAGGTGGTTGGGTATTTTTCTGATAATGTCTTCAGTTAGAGTGTAACCAAGATGTGGGTTTTCCACTTTTATGACATTTAAATAAGTCTTCCCTCGAATTGAAATAGACTATGTATATGCATGGTTATTCTTAGTTGAGTCACATATTACGTGCTTAGCTACTTGGATGATGGAAATGTTATGTTCTCATCTATTAGATAAATGACATGGGATGTATTCATCAATCTATTTAGTCTTCTTTGGGGAATCAAGAAATGATGAGTTGGCCTTTAATAGACTGACATTGTTTTGTTTCTATATGTCACTTGGTGTCATAGAGAAAAAAATTATATATGTTTACATATGATGTATATGATACATCTTATGATGCATATGTTTGTATATATAAATTCTTATGTTTGATAGAGATAACACAAAACCCTGTGGTAGCTTGAGTAGCACTGATTTTTTTCTAGAGGTCGCTGTTTTATTATATCTATGAAATATGAATTTCAATTTTTTTCAATTCTTATAAATCATGTAGGGTCACACTGTTAGTAATTTGAATAAGGATTATGTTTTGGATGAAGTGTTTAATCCAAAATGAAGATACTTCTTACAAACTATTTCTAAAAGGATTTAATGATGTATTCATAATGAGTTATAGAGTTTTTCATGAAGACCTTTTGGATTCTAGTATATGTTGGAGATTTTTGGTAATTAAATTAAAAATAAATATATTATAAATATGATATAATAAATTTCACCTGAAATTTTAGGTCATGTTCATCCATCTTCCACCTCGTAGGTTGAGTGCATGCATCTACTGCATATGCACGACTTTAGGTGCATGAATATTTTCACATGGTTTCATTGGTTATAATATATTATGAATTGATTAAATAGATAGAATCCATTTAAGTAATTCAATGAATAAGACCTATGGAAATAAATATATACTGATATATTTAATATCTATAAATCATTTCATTAAATGAAATGCATCAAGGATGATAATATAAATGGAAAAGATCCTTCTTATTGGTGAAAAATAATTTATGAAATCCTTCTAATACTATCTTCCTCCTAAAACAAAACATATCACTTAGTGAAGGTTCTAATTACCCTTTTATGTTTAGAGATACTCAAGTACTATGTTGGGATCCTTTTTTCAATGTAATCCCATCAGATGTAGGAATCTTTCGCCAGCTACTATAACAATTGGCATCAAGAAATATCCATTAAGGATTAAAAAATGTGCTCTTTATTTTCCAAGTATGCATAGTTATGTTCGTAATTTATATTTCATGTTGATATGATTGTGGAAATATCATACATTATATGGTTTTTATTTTGTTTCCAATAAATCATGTGATGATCCTCTAAAACTCTTCATATGTGCTCTATAAGAAAAACATACATAAATCCATAAATAATCATAACATGATAATACTATGAAAAATAAATGGGTATCGAATGAAATTATGAAACTCTATGGGTAAAAATCCTTCAATTAAAATAATTAATTATAAAGTATTTACAACGTATAGGTAAAAGGGTATATAGTTTAGTCAATAATTTTCCTAGTCAATCTATGTATGAGTATCTAGGTGAACACATTTCAATATATAGAATGAAATATATGGTACTCAAAGAATAAATTAATTGGAAGAAAATTTATGTTTATGCATAGTGGATTATTAAGAAATACAACTGCAGTGATATATTATTTCATTATAGAGATCTCACTTCCATCACACTGTACGCACCAAAGAACATGGATAATGAATCAAAAGATTATTTTGTAATAGTATCCATTTATGTGAAACTTATTGTTCATAGAAATTAATCATTATAATAAGTGGAACATGGAAGAGCTATTGATATAGAAGGATACCATTCTGAGGAAGACATGAAATTTAATATTTTTCAGTAAAAAAATTTTATTGTTTTATGAAATTTTAAAATAAAAGGAAAATATCACCTTTAAGTAAGGAAATAAATGAAAAAATATATTAATGAAATGAATGACTATTAAAACATGTAATATGAATAATGTTTTTAAAAAATAATTTTGATAAAAATAGAGGGGAAAATGAAATAAAAAATTTTAATAGTATTTTCACAACTTTTGATGATGTTTTAATATAAACAGAGAAATGCATAACTTTTAGAAATTTTTTTAAAAAGGGGATAAATTTTTTTTAAAACACTATTTTAATAAAAATATTTAGCAATAATGGATCCTTGAAATTAAAGGTTTTTAAAAAAGGAAGAAACTTACAGAGAAAGATAGTAAAAATGATTCCCTTATAATCTTTGTTGGGTTTGAATTTAGGAATAGTATGAAGGGATTCTTAATAAAATGAATATTGAAAAAAATAAGAAATATAAAGAATAAAAAATAATATAAAATAATAATATTATTAAAATGGAAAAATAAAAGTTAGTGAGATAGAGAGTGATAGATAAATAAGTGATGAACCCAAAAGGAAAGAGATGGGTTTGAGATTCCCCTAATGAGTTTTGTAATGAATCCAAAGCACGTGGAAAGATATTTTGAAATAGAAATTTAATACACAAGAAAAAAGGTTATTTATAAAAAAACAATTCAATTTATAGTAATTACATCCTATCAAAGAATAATAGGCACATAATTTGAATTATGTCTCATGAGATGGAAATTGAGTCAAAGAACCCTTACCTTAGGCCCCATTTTATTTCATCCCATTTGAACCTACAATATAATTGTTTGGCATGTAATCAATAAATATTATTGATTTTGGTGCTCAAAAATACCCTAGTTTTTTTTACTAATGATATTAATTTAATTATATTTCAATAAATTAATATTATTTATAATCATTATTAAGGAATTATATTCAATATTATTATTCACAGGGAATATTCGTCAAATTGTTTGGAACGCTCTTAAGTGTATTCTAGAAACACTATAAATACCCTATGTTTAAGAACATAATGTAAAAAATCCTACATTTGTATTATACCTTATATTGAAAGTTCATCATATATAGTTAATAAACCCTATGTTGAAAAAAACATATCGATAAAGAACCTTACATTTGGATATAACCTTACATTTGACAAAGAGAAAAGGTATGGTTAAAGAACCCTATGTAAGTATGGAACCCTACACTTGAGAAGAAAATGCACAGACCATATACCTTACTTTTGTGATCAAACTTATGTTCTAAACCTTATGTTTGAAGAATGAATTCTGCATAGTTTAGTCCTACGGTTTTTTATTTTGTCATTTTATGAAGGAACCCTGTGTTTGACTTTTCAACATCGGTGATTTCAATTTACGATTATATCAAAGTTTCATGCAACAGTATTTGCGGAATATCAGGCCGATTTAAAGATCATTTTCAACTGATTTAAAGATCATTTTAAAATTATTCAAAGATAATAATTATTGATTCAAATAATCATATTCAGTGGAGAAATTATCTCATATTCTTAAGGCATGTTACGAATACTCTGAGCAGTCTTATGAATTTTAATTCTCATGATTTATCAGGTGATTTTCATAGATCTGAGATTATGAAGTGGTCTCTTTTCTTTATTTATTTTATCAGTGTATCTGTTAAATATATATATATATATATATATATTTGTGATTGAAAAAAGATGTGACACATATTGCGATAAATATTTTCTATTTCATTCTTGTGAAGATATTTTATAGATCTACTACAATAATCGACCAGACTCTGTTATCTATAAAAGATGCCACAATATGGAGATATACATGTTTTGAATATCATATTTGATGAAATTATACTATTGCTAATCATTTTAGATTTTATTCAAAGATCTATTACAACCAGATCACTTAGGAACTACTCTTTCTTAAATAAACTATCTTCTAAAGAAGAATATCCATCTACTATTTGATTCTGCTACAACTGTGAAGTTTAATCAGACCCTTTCAAATCAATATCTTTTTATTGAGTGTTTCAACTTCTTGTACTCTGTTGTGGTGGAGTATCAACTTCTTGATCAAAGATATGGATATTCAGTTCTCTATTAAAAGAACGAGAAGGCTTTATTTTTTTCCTTTTTGTAAAGGAGTCATCAACCTTAACTTAGTTGTGGATTGGTCTTATGATATGAGTACTTGACAAGTGAAATTCACCAAACTCATAGAGAGATTAATTGGTGGAGTGGAATAGGGGATTTTCGTTCCCCAAACCACTAAAAATAGTCATGTTCTGTATTTTTGTTTTATTCGCTGCTCATACTTTCATACATAAGATAAACGGTGCTTATTCTCATAATATATAGTTGAAAAATATAGAATTGAGAATGTTTTTTAAAAGGCACAATTCACCACCTTTTTGTATATTTGTATATTCTGACTCAACAATTGGTATTGGAGGAGGGATTTTGGATAAATCTAAAACAAGCTAAAAGTATATGGTCTATACAATGATGGAAATGAATAATCAAAGAGAAGGAATGTAAATGGTTCATGCTCCTTATTTCAATGGTGGAAACTATGGATGCTGGAAATCATAAATGATTACCTATTTGAATAATCTGAGATTTAAAGTCTACTCAATGATTATTAATCCTTATATAATTCATAAAAATCCTAAAACAAGGACTGCTGCTACAGTGGATGAGTACGATATGAATTCTAAAACTATGAATTCTATTATATATGGTCTCAAACCAGATGAATTCAATCATGTCTCACAATTTCCTACTACATATAAAATGTGGAGAACCATTGTAGTTGCCTATGAAGGAACAGATTTTGTAAGACAAATGAGGTATACAATATAAAAGAGGAAATTTGACACATTTAGAATGTTTGATGGAGATAGTATCACTCAGATGAATGTAAGGATTACATATATTAGAAATTTAATTACAACCTTTGGTGATCCTATCAAACAATAAGGTCAATATTTTAAAGTATTGATATTAATACCTTCTAAATGGAATGGGATATCAACTGTAATTCGATAATCATCACCTGTAAAATATCTGATAATAAGTTAATTAATTAGGATACTAATGATGTTTGAAGATGAAATGCAAGATGAAGTTGAAGATCATAATGTCTTAGTGAAAAATGATAACAATAATCTAAAGGTAACATCCTAGAAGCAAAAGATAAGAATAAAGAAAGAATTCATAGAAGAAAAGAATTCAGATACACCTGATTCTAAAATAGAACTTGATCAATTATCCAGAATATTTATCAAGTTTTATAAGAAGAAAAGAAGATTAAAAAACCCTTAAAAAGGGATGAGAAAGACTCAAGAGAAGTTATATTCTATGAATTCAAGAAATTAGGTCATATAAGACCTGACTGTCCTTAGCTAAAAAGTGAAAAGAGAAAGACGTAAAAGAAATATTAGAAAAATGATGATTATGAAAAAAAGGTAAAAGAGAAATGAAGGATACTTGGAGTGTTTCTGAATACTCTAGAAGCTCATAAAAATATAATTCAAAAAATGAAGAATCAAATCTAGAAGAAAATATGTGCTTCATGACTGAATAAGATAAATTAAAAACCTATTATTCCTCCAATTCTAATTTTGATTCAAATTATTCAAGAAATAAATTGGCTACCTATTGCATAGTTCTAGAAGAAAAATATGTCCCCTTATTTAACAAGAAAAAAACATTAAATAATATTCAAAATAATTTTTTAGGATTATGATATACCTCAATTAAAAAACAACACGAGTAAATTTAAAATTTAACTCATCTACCACAAACTATGCTGATCATGAATATAAGATTAAATCATTACAAGATGAAGTAGAAACTTATAAAAGTTCTTATATCTTCTTTATATTAGGATAAAATATTTGGAAGGTAATTCTTGTTAAAAATGTCATAAAAAAGGAAATATTTGGTATAGGAAGTAAGGTTGAAAAATCTAAACTATATATAAATTATTTTGTTCCCAACTTAAAAAATATTATTTTTCATTTTTGTGTAATAGAAGGAAATATTTCAAAAAGCTATTATTTAATAAATCCTATAATAATTGGAATTAAAAGAGATTTTATTTCTAAAAGTTTATTTGAAACAAATAATATGAGTTTTGAAAAAACAAATAAGATCTGGATTCCCAAATCACTGCTAGCTAACACTGCTGAACCCAAGAGGATATGGGTACCCAAAAAAACTTTTGTCTAAATTGCTTTTGCAGGAAACATGTCACAAAAAAAGAAAAGATATACGGTATATGGATAGTGACTGCTCCAGGAATATGAGTGTAAACTAATCAAACTTCAACACACTAACTCAAATAGATGGATGTCTAGTCACTTTTGGTGATAATGCCAAAGGAAAGATAAATGGACTTGGAACTGTTGGAGATCTAAAAATTGTCTCAATAAAAAAAGTAATATATATACAAGGGATAAAGCACAAAATAATATGTATATCTCAACTCTTTGATGATGGATATTATGTTTATTGTTCTCAAATTTCTGCTTTGTATTTAATGATCAATTTCTTATGTTTGGATCACCAATAACTGATAATGTTTATACTTTGGATTTAAATTCATTTTATAAACAGAAAGTGAATTGTTTAACTGCTAAGATAAATAAGTCATGGATTCAGAATAAGAAACTTGGTCATTGTAATATTTATGATTTATATAAATTATCTAAGAAACATTTAGTTTTTTATTTACCTAGTCCAAAATTTGATAGAAATAGATTCTGTGATGCATTTCAAATTGGGAAGCAACACAAATCTTCCTTCAAATCTTTTAACAAAATTGCTACATCAAAACCTCTAGAACTTATCCACATAGATATTTTTAGACAATAAATAGTATCAATTTTGGATGGAAAATTATATGTATATGTTTTAGTTGATGATTATTCTAGATTTACATCGGTATATTTTATAAAACTCAAAACTGAAGTTTTTACTATTTTTGATTTTTTGTGAAATTGTTCAAAATGTAAAATATTTTAAGATAATTTCATTAATAAGTGATTATGGTTGTCACATAAAAGACGTATTTTAAAGGTATTTTTCATTTCATTTACATCCTTTCTTTGTTTTGGGGGTTTCCCTAGGTTTTAGGGAGGAATAGATGAGTATTCATGAATTGGGCCAAACAGTGAGCCCAATTCCAGATTAAAAAAATAAATTTTGTATCTTTTATAAATTTTTTATTTTTAAACATTTGTCATCCATTAAAATTCATAATTGAACTCCCTTAACCTATTAACACCACAAAGGTAATTTTGAGCTTTTAGAAATCCATAACCAGGGTTTATTTGGGTTTTTATCAAAGAGGTTGAGCCTGCCCGAAAGCCCAATTCCTGTTTTAAAAATACATTTTTATTATGCTATAACATAATCAATTTTTGGGCTTTATCAATGATTCCAAGTCTCACCCAAGACCAATTAACCCAGACGCGCGTCCCAACTCTCTCCCCCCTCTTTGGAGCTCTGGTTAATCGCTATTTGGTGCCGAACTTTATAGGCTTCCTCGAATATCCCAGATTTGAAGAGGTAAGGTCTTTCTTTCATAACTCTCTCAATTATCAATATTTTTCCTCCATTCTTGTTCCTAATTTACCTAATATATCTTTTTCTAACTAACCCTAAATTTCGGCTCTTTTAAATTTTAGATACTGGTGTTTTGAAGTGATTACTTAAAGATACTTCAAGTAAATGAGCCCTTTTCTTTCCTCTTCCAAACTACTTTAGGTTCTATTCATTGTTCTTAGGGTTTCTTCAGGTTATCATTGAGTTTAATAATGTCCAGAAACTAGGTTTACGATCCTAGGGTTTAAAATTGGGATTTCTTGGCCAATTTTTGTGGTTTTAGGTTTGATCTTGGTCTCTCTTGGTGCGGCGGGGGTGCGATTTGATTTTCGCACGGAGATTCAAGGTTTTTTGTTACTTTGGTAGGTGATTCCATTGTGTGTGCAATTTTTGTGAATTATCCTTCTTTATTCATGGTATATTAATGTTTATTTCACTTGAATGTTTCTGTATAAATTGGTTTTAGTTGCATTTATAATGCAAATGAATTTTAAGTTCAATTTTTTGGTGAAATTGGGGGTTTTTCATTAAAATAATTTATTGGTTCATTTTGGGCTGACCTATAATTACTTGGTTGATTTTATTGAACTATATTAGCACTGAAAATCATGTTTTTAATGTTTATTCTTTGTGTTGTTTCTGTGAAAGTTTGTTCAAATGGTGTCTGGGAAGCAAATGGGCTTTAAGTGCCATGTTTGTTTGAAAATGGTGGTTTTTAAAAGATATAACTTCTTGGTTCACATTGGGATGCCCCATAACTGAATTGTTGGTTTAATTAAAGGGTATTGAACTAAAATTTTGTTTTAATGACTTACAAGTGTTCACATAGTGTGAAAAGTGGATATCTTAAAGAGCTTTGGGTGCAAAACAATGTGATGTTTTGAGAGGTTGTTTTATTGAAAATAAAATTATTTTATTGTGTGTTTTAAATGGTATAAAATATGTGTAGATACTGTACTATTTTTTTTGTGACCAGTAGTGATATTTTATATGTGAAAGGATGTGTGTTTTTTGCTGAAATTGTTTGAGCACAAAAGGGGAAGCCCATGTACCTAGGTGGGGCAGATTTGTACTAGTACAACTAGTGGATTAGAATGGTTTTGTCCTTGTTCCACTTAGAATTTGGATAAAAAAACTCTAACTAAACTATGTGGATGATGATTGGGGACCACTAATTTATGGGTATGTTTCCTACTAGTGGCTAGTGCACGAGAACAGATTTTTCTGTGGTTACTCTACACCGAGGTACGAGGTACATAGGGCCCGAGACAACCTAGTGCTTAGGGGTGTTCACGATTTTGATGCTCATTGTATTTGTGGTATTTACCCTTGTTGTGGGGTGTTTTGGAAGTAATTTATAGTATCTCACATGTCTATTTAATGTGCTAACATTCTGAAGTTCTCGGATTGAAAACTGTTTTCATTTGAAAGTTGCATTTCTTAGAATTTTAACACTGTTTCACGTAGTGTATTAAAATTGCTTGTTTTGTTCACGTTGTATTGCATGCTCTTTGGAATCATTTGGTGGAATCCTATTGGGATTAGGATAACACCATACTTACACCCCTTGTGTGTAATTAGATCTGTTTATGCTTGACTCAGGTAAAGGGAAGGCTAAGGGTGATGGCGGTTCAGGGTGTTAGTCCCCATCGTTGGGGTGGAGTTGTGGAGAAGGCTTGCGGGTGATGACCCCCTTATTGTGTGGAGTCCATGGGGATGTCTTTATGTTGTCATTATTTGTTTTTAGACCACTTTTAGTGTCTTTAAACACAAGTATTCAGGTCTGGTTTTGTTAGGAATTGTTTACCATGAAAATTTTAGATTCTAATAATTGATTGTTTTTTTATGATTTACGCTTTCATACTCGGGTAAATTGTTCTCAAACCAGATTGTTTTGATACCCGGGCACTAGTTCTAGCCATTGGGGATTGGGAATGCCCTTCGGGCCTTGCCACGGGCCAGGTTTGGTGCCGTTAATGGTGGAGACCAGATCCGGTTCGTGACAAAACGGTATCAGAGGAGGTTAAAGTTTTTGGGTTATATTGTTATTTTGGGATGAGTCGGGATAGACAGGAGCTAGGACTGTCGAGGCTCGGGGTATTGGTTGTGAGTAGGGTTCTTGGACCACACCTCTCATGGAAAACCATGAGTCACCAGGGGATGTTGGAATTTAAGGATTGACTTCACTTCCAGGTGAGACGTGTGGGTTGGATACCACATATGGACGTCAGGCAGATGTGGAGTAGTTGTTTCTTTTATTTTAGGAATGTGTTTAGTTTATTTATATTTGATGTATTTGATTACAATTTTCAGAATTGTGGTATTGACTATTTTTTTGTGACTGTTGCATTTTGTAGCAACATGCCTCCCCGGAAAGCTCCCACGCACCCACAGGTGGAAGCTGGAAAGAGTTCTCCCACACCGATTGATCAGAGGCTCGTGGAGGCTGTGGTTCGGGCTATCCAAGATTTGGGACAGGGACCAGCTCTTGCTCCTCTTCCTGTTAGGTCAGAAGAGATAGGTCCTAGAAAAGATAAAGCACAAGAGTTTCTAAAAAACAAGCCTCCTACCATCCGAGGTAGCTTAGAACCCCAGGAAGCAGAGGAATGGATCGAGAAAATCAAGTGTATGTTTGAGTTCCTGGAAACACCCTAGGAGCTCAGGGTGAAGTGTGTGTCCTTTCCGTTGGAGGGTCCCAGCCATAAATGGCAGGAGTCAGTGCTTCAGGCTGGGAAGAATGAGCAGATGCGCTAGGGATATTTCAAGGCTGTCTTCAATAAACAGTACTGCCCTGAGGTGTTGGCTTATTCTAGGTCTAGAGAGTTCATGAAACTTGTTCAGGGGAATCTATCTGTGTTGGATTATGCTAACCGTTTCACTAAGTCGGTTCGGTATGCTCCAGAAATTGTCTCTAATGAGCAAGTTAAGGCCCAGAGGTTTGTGAAAGGCTTGAGACCAGGGATATACTCCCAGGTGTTCTTGTTTAAGCTGAGTACCTATGCTGAGGTCGTTGATCGGGCGTGCATGGTGGAGATTGATAGGAAAGGCAGGGCTGGTTTCTATGGTTTAGTATCACCAGTGGGCAGTGGCAGCTCCTCAGAGAAGAAAAAGAAGCGGGAGGATCATGTGAAGAAAGGAGGGGGCATGTCAGGCCAATCTTCCAGGAAGTTTTCTTCTGCGGCTTCTGATGCGATATTGGTCATGTGCCACCAATGTGGGAGGCCTATGCATATCCGACTAGCATTTCAACTTCCTCTGAATCCTTGTTACCAGTGTGGAGGTATAGGGCATTTTCAGCGCTTCTGCGGTGTGGCACGTCCACTCCCAAGTGGGGCAGGGTCAGTTGCTTCAAGAGGAGTGCCAGCACAGTCCGAGCCGTCGAGGACTGGGGGATCTAGATTTGGTGGTCGTGGTGGTAGTGCTAGATCATCTTTCGGGTAGAGCCAGTTCAGGGCACATCCACAGACTAGCAGTCGTCCTCAGGTAGATACTGGACATCTCCATGTAGTGGATCAGTCACCAGCAAGATCAGAGGTGGGACCGTCAATAGATTGAGGTACCATTCTGATCGCATATTCTATAGCTACTGCTCTTTCTAATACTGGTGCCTCTGTTTCATTCATTTCTCCCCATTTTGTGGACATGCTGAATTTTCCAACTGAGTTGATGTCTTTTGAGATGGATTTGGTGACACCGCTGGGAAAGAAGAAGGAGAAGGGCCTCAGGTGCCCCTCATGTGCGCTTTCTGTGTCAGGGGTCGAGGTGGAGTGGGACCTCTTGGTCTTAGATATGGAACTTTTTGATGTCATACTTAGGATGGATTGGCTAGTACACTTCCAGGCACACATCGATTTCTACAGATGGCGTGTGAGTTCCCGACACCTGATGGGAGTCGTCGGGTTTTTCAAGGAGAATGGGATCCATGATTAGGTCGCGCAGGGCCTCCACTCCAAGAGTTGGGAAGTGTTATCTTCCAGTTATCTTTGCTTGTTCTAGAGGATGGTCTTTCCCCTGAATGTACACTACCTCATGTAGTGAATGAGTTTCCAGAGGTATTCCCAGATGATTTTTCTGGTTTTCCCTCGGAGCGGGATGTGGAGTTTTTGATTGAACTGGAACCGAGAACAGAGCCAATATCTCTTCCCTCTTATCGCATGGCCCCCACCGAGATGAGGGAATTAAAGATACAGCTGGACGACTTAGAATCCAAAGTATTCATTCGCCCAAGCGTCTCTCCTTGGGCCGCTCCTATGTTGTTCGCAAAAAAGGCTGATGGATCTCTCCGGTTTTGCATTGACTACCATAAGCAAAATAAGGTAACGATTAAAAACAAATAACCTTTCCCTAGAATAGATTATTTGTTTGATCAGTTGAAGGGGGAAATGTGGTTCTCAAAGATAGACCTGCGTTCAGGGTATCATCAACTCAGGGTGAAGGAGTTAGATATCCCTAATACAGCCTTCCAAAGCAGGTACGACCACTTTGAGTATTTGGTCATGCCCTTCGGATTGACCAATGCTCCAGCGGTCTTTATGGCACTTATGAATAGGGTGTTCCATCAGTATCTCGATTCCTTTGTTGTGGTGTTCGTGGATGACATTCTTGTATACTCTTGCTCTGAGGAGGAACACAAACATCACTCGATGATCTTTTTGGGTAAATTACGGGATCACCGCCTCTATGGAAAGTTGTAAAAGTGCACATTCTGGATTAGAGAGGTGATATTTCTGGGGCATGTGATCTCAGAGCCTGGAGTTTCAGTGGACCCTGAGAAAATTAGTGTAGTCATGTCGTTGGAGAAACTAAAGAATGTGTTCGAGATCAGGAGTTTTTTTGGCTTGGCTGGTTATTACAGGCGATTTGTTTGGGATTTCTCTCGGCTTGCTTCACTGATGACTTCCCTCACCCAGAAAGGGGTTAAGTTTGTATGGGGTCCATAATGTCAGGCGTTGTTCAAGGAGTTGAAGAGGAAGCCTACTACCACCCCCCGTGCTGATTTTGTCAGAGGCTCGAAAGGGATATGTGGTCTATTGTGATGCTTCAGGTATGGGTCTTGGGTGCGTGCTTATGCAGAATGATCATGTGGTCGCGTATGGCTCTTGCCAACTTCGACCACATGAGAAGAACTACCCGACCCATGACTTGGAGTTGGTAGAGGTGATGCATGCTTTGAAGACTTGGCTTCACTACCTCTTTGGGGAGAAGTTTGTGGTATACTTTGATCACAAAATCTTGGCTTATATCTTTTCGCAGAAGGACCTCAACTTGAGGCAACGTCTCGGGATCGAGTACTTGCAGGGGTTTGACTTTGACATTGTCTATACCCCAAGAAAGGGTAATATAGTGGCTGACGCTTTGAGCAGAAAAGTTCCAGTACTGGCTTTGAGGAAGTCTAGTGATGAGTGGACATTGATGGGGATCTTTTCTCAGATGCATGTGGAGACC
This sequence comes from Viscum album, assembly GCA_963277665.1. NCBI lineage: Eukaryota > Viridiplantae > Streptophyta > Magnoliopsida > Santalales > Viscaceae > Viscum > Viscum album. The sequence goes on from OY728148.1 coordinate 50,920,048, forward strand.
AGGGAACACAGTGGAGGGGCATTCTTGGCAAGTGACCAGTTGGCTCCTTCTCTATTGGAGTTGATTCAGCAGGAACAACCCAGTGATGATCTTTTTCAGTGGTCGAAGCAGTTTCTTCATGGTGGGGAGACATCCTCTGATTGGTCGTCGTCTCCCAAGGGCATCTTGTGCTTCAAGGGCCGTTCAGTAGTACCATTATCTCTACGGAAGTTGGTGATGCAAGATAGCCACCAGTATCAGTGGGATATCCATCCAGGTGCCACTAATATGTATTATGATGTCCATCGAATGTTTTGGTGGCCTGGTATGAGATGGGACATAACAGACTTTGTTTTGAGATGCTACACATGTTAGCAGGTGAAAGCAGAGCACCAAAGGCCTTCCGGTTTGCTCCAAACACTACCCATTCCTACCTGGAAGTGGGACGAGGTCACCATAGACTTCAATGTTGGTTTAGCTCGTACACCTCGGGGTAATAATTCCATTTGGGTGGTGATTGATCATCTGACCAAATCAGACCACTTCATTCCGATAAAAGATACAACTAAAGTAGATGAGTTGGGCCATTTGTATCTTCAGGAAGTGGTGAGACTCTATGGTGTACCATCAGCTGTTTTCTCAGATAGAGACCCCTGCTTCACTTCTCAATTTTGGGAAGGACTTCAGAAGGCCTTGGGGTCTCAGATTAAGATGATCACGGCATACCACCCTCAGACGGATGGTCAGAGAGAGCGGGAAAATCAGATTTTGGATGAAATGCTTCGTGCATGTGTACTGGACTTTGGAGGTTCTTGGGATAACCATTTGGGAATGGTTGAGTTTGCTTATAATAATAGCTACCAATCCACGATTCGAATGGCCCCTTTCGAGGTGCTCTATGGTCGGCCTTGTCGGTCCCCCCTATGTTGGGATGAGGTAGGAGAGACTTCACTATTGGGGCCGAGCCTTGTGCAGGAGACTTCTGAGAAGGTCAAGTTGATTAGGCAATGCTTATTGACAGCTCATAGTCGTCATAAATCTTATGCTGACAGGAGGCGTTGAGACCTAGAGTTTTCTGTGGGTGACAGGGTATTCTTAAAAGTGGTGCCTCGTCTGGGCCATCGTCGATTGGGGAAGCAAGGTAAGCCGATGCCACGGTATGTCGGGCTCTTTGAGATCACCGAGCGTATTCGAAAGGTGGAATAAAGGCTGACCTTACCTTCTCGGTTGACGTCTATCCATGATGTCTTCCACGTCTCTCAGTTGAAGAAATACAACCCGGATCCATCCCATGTGTTGAGTTGGGAAGAACTGGAGATAGAGCCTGACTTGTCTATTGTTGAAAGGCCAATGAAAATAGTGGACTCCCAAGAGAATATACTTTGAGGGATGTCTATTCCATTAGTCTGGGTTTTATGGCAGCATGAGAATGATACACATGAGATATGGGAGCGAAAGTCATGGGTCGTGGAAGAGTACCCATTCTTGTTTTCCAACCAAGATTCATGTTGACTTTACAGGGAGGAGAGTCCATCATGGTGGAGATAATTGTCACATAAAAGACATGTTTTAAAGGTATTTTTCATTTAATTTACATCCTTGCTTTGTTTTGGGGGTTTCCCTAGGTTTTAGGGAGGAATAGAAGAGTATTCATGAATTGGGCCAAACCGTGAGCCCAATTCCAGATTAAAAAATAAATTTTGTATCTTTTATAACTTTTTCATTTTTTAACATTTTTCATCCATTAAAATTCATAATTGACCTCCCCTAACCTATTAACACCACCAAGGTAATTTGGACCTTTTAAAAATCCATAACCAGAGTTTATATGGGTTTTTATCTAAGGGGTTGGGCCTGCCCGAATTCCCAATTCCTGTTTCAAAAATAAATTTTGATTATGTTATAACATATTCAATTGTTGGGATTTGTCAGTGATTCCAAGTCTCGCCCAAGAACAGTTAACCCAGACGCACGTCTGAACTCTCTACCCCCTCTTTGGAGCTCTGGTTCATCACGATTTAGTGCCGAACTTCGTAGGCTTCCTCAAATCGCCCATATTTGAAGAGGTAAAGTATTTCTTTCATAACTCTCTCAATTATCAAATAGTTTTCCTCCATTAAAGTTCCTAATTGACCTATTATATCTTTTTAGAATGGACCCTAATTTTTTTTTCTTTTAAATTTCATCTACTGGTGTTTTGGAGTGATTAATTCAAGATACTTCAAGTAAATGATCCCTTTTCTTTCCTCTACCAACCTACTTTGGGTTTCATTCATTGTTATTAGGGTTTCTTCGGTTATCATTGAGATTTATAATGTCCAAAAACTAGGTTTTCGAACCTAGGGTTTAACATTGGGCTTTCTTGAACAATTTTTGTGGTTTTAGGTTTGATCTAAGTCTCTCTTGGTGCGGCGGGGGTGCGATTTGATTTTCACACGGAGATTCAAGGGTTTTTGTTACTTTTGTAGGTGATTCCATTGTGTGTGAAATTTGTGTGAATTAGATTACTGTGTTCATGGTACCTTAATGTTTATTTCACTTGAATGTTTTGGTAAAAATTGGTTTTAGTTGCATTTATAATGCAAATGAATTTTAAGTTCCAATTTTTGGTGAAATTGGGGGTTTTTCATTCAAATCTTCTATTGGTTCATTTTGGGCTGACCTATAATTACTTAGTTGATTTTATTGAACTGTATTAGGACTTAAAATCATGTTTTGAATGTTTATTCTTTATTGTTGTTGTTGTGAAAGTTTGTTTAAATGGTGTTTGGGAAGCAAATGGTCTTTAAGTTCCATGTTTGTGTGAAAATAGTTGTTTTTAAAAGATATAACTTCTTGGATCAGATTGGGATGCACCGTAACTAAATTGTGGGTTTCATTAAAGGTTATTGAACTGAAATTTCGTTTTAATGACTTACAAGTGTTCACATAGTGTGAAAAGTGGATATCTTAAATAGCTCTGGGTGCAAAACAATGTGATGTTTTGAGAGGTTGTTTTATTGAAAATAAAATTATTTTATTGTGTGTTTTAAATGGTATAAAATGTGTGTAGCTACTATACTATTTTTTTGTGACGAGTAGTGATATTTTATATGAAAAAGTATGTGTGTTTTTTTCTGAAATTGTTTGAGCACAAAAGGGGAAGCCCGGGTACCTAGGTGGGGCGGATTTGTACTAGTACGGCTTGTGGATCGGATGGGTTTTGTCCCTATTCCACTTAGCATTTGGATAATGACAACTCTAACTAAACTATGTGGATGATGATTAGGGACCAATAGACTATGGGTATGCTCCCTACTAGTGGCTCGTTCATGAGAACCGAATTTTCTTTGGTTACTCTACACCGAGGTACGAGGTACATAGGGCCCGAGACAACCTAGTGCTTAGGGGTGTTCCTGATTTTGATGCTCATTGTATTTGTGGTATTCACACTTGTTGTGGGGTATTTTTGGAAGTAATTTATAGTATCTCACATGTCTATTTAATGTGCTAACATTCTGAAATTCTCGGATTGAAAACGTTTTTCATTTGAAAGTTGCATTTCTTTGAATTTCAACACCATTTCACGTTGTGTATTAAAATTGCTTGTTTTTTTCACATTGTATTGAATGCTCTTTAGAATAATCTGGTGGCATCCTATTGGGCTTATGCTCACACCCTACTTACACCCCTTGGGTTTAAGTAGACCTGCTTATGCTTGACTCAGTTAAAGGGAAGGCTAAGGGTGATGGCGGTTCAGGGTGTTAGTCCCCATCGTTGGGGCGGAGTTGCGGGGAAGGCTTGCGGGTGATGACCCCCTTGTCATGTGGAGTCCATGGGGATATCTTTATGTTGTAATTATTTGTTTTTAGACCACTTGTAGTGTCTCTAAACACATGTATTCAGATCTGGTTTTGTTAAGAATAGTTTAGCATGAAAATTTCAGATTCAAATAATTGATTGTTTTTTATGATTTATGCTTTAATACTTGGGTAAATCATTCCCAAACCAGATTTGTTTGATACCCGGGAACTTTTTCCAGCCCGTGGGGATAGGGAAAGCCCTTCGGGCCTTGCCACGGGCCAGGTTTGGTGCCGTTAATAGTGGCGACCAGATCCGGTTCGTGACAATGGTAGATAATTTTAGAATCAGGAAGTAATTTCTTTTGTTCAAATATGGGTATTAAACACACTTTCTCAACACCAACAACACCACAAAAAAATGTACTTGTTGAAAGAAGAAACATAACTCTTCAAGAAATGGTTAGGACTATGATAAATTAACACAATATTTCTTCCTACTTATGGGAAGAATCTGTAAGCACAACCTTCTATATTATAAATAGATCATTAATTCGACCTATTTTCAAAAAGATACCTTATGAACTTTGGAATAACAAAAATCTAAAAGTAAAGTACTTTAAAGTTTTTTTATGAAAGGTGTATATCCTAAACACCAAGGAAAATATTTTCAAGGTCAATCCAAAATCCAATGAAGAAATTTTTTTAGGATATTCTACTACCTCTAATGCCTTTAGAGTATTTAATAAAAAGTCAAGGATTATTGAAGAATCAGTTCATGTGAAGTTTGATGAAACTGGCCCAATTATTAATGAAAAAGATAAAACTAATGAAATTATATACTCTTTTGACAACATGAGACTTGAAAACCTAAAAAATGATTTTGAAAATAATATAAATAAAATTCAGTCTAGTTCAGAAGAAAATGTTACTGTTCAACCTCAAAGTGTTTTACCTAGAATGTCTATAACCCTAAATAATCATCCTTTAGACATAGTTATAGGAGACCTAGAAAAAAGAATAAGAACTAGGAGAAATATAGGAAACCAAGTTGAATTATTTTCCTTTATATCTCAACTAGAACCTTAATATTTTGAAGAATCCTTAGAAAATTAGTGTTGGATGTTATTAATGAAAGAAGAGATAATTTAATTCAAAAGGAATGATGTTTGGAAATTAGTTCAAAGACCATCAAATTATCCAGTTATAAAAACTAAATGGTTCTTTGGAAATAAACAATATGATCAAGGGATTATAACTATAAACAAATACATATTAGTAGCTAAAGGATGCAATCAGGAAAAAGGTATAGATTATGATGAAACCTTTTCCCCTATAGCTAGATTAGAAGAAATTTGAATTATTTTTTTCTTATTCATTTCATATGAACTTTAAATTATATCATAGGGATGTTAAATCTATCTTTTTAAATGGATATTTAATATAGGATATTTTATTTGAAAAACCTCATGGTTTTGAAAATTCTCAAAAACCAAATTCTATTTTAAAACTTAGTAAAGCTCTATATGGCCTTAAAGAAGCTCTGAGATCTTGGTATAAAATATTAAGTTAATTTATTTTGAAAAATAGATTTTCTATTGGATTGTAAGATCCAACTATTTTAAATAAAACCATTTTTTCTAATACTTTATTAGTTCAAATTTATGTTGATGACGTTATTTTTGGTTTATCTAATGAAAAACATTATAATGATTTTTCAGAAAATATGAAAAAAGAATTTGAAATGAGTATGATGAGAGAATTAAATTTTTTAGGACTTCCAATTTATCAAAAAGACTATGGAAATGTATTAAACCAAAGTAAATATATTATTTATTTATTGAAAAAGTTTGTACTTGGGAACAAAAATACATATTAAATTTTCATGTGTACTAATATAAAACATGATTTGGATGAAGCTCAATAACCAATGTACCACAAATTATATAGAGGTATGATTGGTAGTTTATTATATCTTACTTGTAAAATAACTAAAATTATGTTTTCTATATGTTTATGTTATAGATTTAAAACAAATCCTAAATAATCCTATCTTATTATTGTAAAAATTATTTCTAGACATTTAAAAGGAACTATTTTCCAACATCTACTTTATCCAAAACATCTAATTTTAATTTAATATCATATTCATATGCTAATTTTGAAGGGTGTAAATTATATAGAAAAATAATCTTAGTAACCTATCACTTTTTAGGAAAATATTTAGTATCATGGTCAAGTAAGAAGCAACACTCAGTTTCCTTATCAATAGCTAAGACAGAATTGGTATCTGGATGCAATTGTTATGCACATGTATTGTTGATGAAAAATACACTAATGGACTTTGGACTAAATTTTAACAGTAATCCTATTTTATGTTGTAATATAAGTGCTATTAATATTTCAAAAAAATCCTATATGTCATTCAAGAACTAATAATATTGATATTAGACATCATTTTCTAAGAGATCATGTTCTTAAAAATGATATATCTTTTGAATTTGTCAATTATGAATATCAAGTAGTAGATATTTTTACTAAAACACTTCCCATTTTAAGTTTTGATTTTATTAAGGGGGAGTTAGGTTTAGTTAATTTTTAAATAAATTTTAATATTTTTATTTATTTATTTAATTTATTTTTATTTATTTATTTATTCCGATTTATTTATTTTAAATTTATTTTCAGATTACATTAAATCTGATTTGTTTTAATATTTTTTTATTTTTCAATATATTTTAGTTAATTTATTTTATCATAAATTTATTCAGACCTCATTTTTTCATTTTGTTTCATTATTATCTAACGTAATGACACGAGAAACAAGGTATAGTCAGAAACCTTTAAAATTCCTTTACCTTTTCGTTTCTCAATCCCTTTTTGAATATCAAACTCTTTGTCTACCTTCATCCACCTTCGAGAACCTAGAACCTGAGAACCTCAGAGCTTTTGTTTTTCAGAAATTATGAAAGCAAAGAGAATCAAAGAAGGTGAAGCCATCAATCCAAATCAACAATGAGTTTCTGGAAAAAAGATTCTTCAAGGAAAATTGGTAGATTTTGAATGTATCTACCATAAAAATCTACTCATGAAGCATGTGTTAGAATTTCATGGTTTGGAATATATGTTCAATGAAGGAAACTTAGAGTTTATCTATGAGGTAGAACTAATTTTTTTTAATAATTGTGTATTGTTTTGTTTTGGTGATTCTAAAGATACTATTTTCGCGAGAATAAAAGATAAGGATTTTCCCTTTTATTCCACTGAAATTTCCCAAAATTTGAACTATCCTCAGGAGGGACTCTTTCATTTTGATCTACAATAAATTGGGCACAGGGATCATAAGTCTAAAGACATTATGTATTTTCTTTTTGGTTCAAAAAACATAAGGAAGAAGTTTGTCGAAGATCTTGAAGAAAAATAGAAAATTTTAGTTTAATTTATTCAAACTGGAATTTCTCAAAGGGTAGATGAAATTAATTAAATTTTGTATCCAGAAATGTAAATCATGTTTCTTTTTTTAGGAGATATAAAGATGAATTTTACATGGTATATGTTCAGATATCTTCAATACTTATATCAACCAGATGCATGGATGAATTTTTATCCTTGTGGAAGAATAATTTCTCGTATTTTGTTTAAGAAATATATTATTCGATTAATGGATTCTTGAATAAAGATTCATTATAGTAATGTTCAAAATACTGGAACTATAAAGAAGTTTATATTTTTATGAATTAATGTGAAAGTTAGGTTGTTACCTGTTGGTGCTGATGAGAAACAGGCATCTGAAGCTTTTTCTCAAGGGAGAAATGTTCCATTGGAAATGAAGGAATTGGAGAAACCAAAGGTGAAATAATTTCTAAAACTACCAAGACAAAATTAATGTTTATTGAATAATAATATGAAGAAGAAAATGTGTTAGAGGAATTGGTTATAGAACCAAGGAACAGAGTAGACCCACCTATTGAGGAACTAATGTTGGGTTCAACTGATGCTATTATGTCAATTCATTTGAACGATCCTATTCTTAAGGAGGAACAACAAGTGGAAAGTCAAATTCGATATGTGAAAAGTGTTGTTATTATAGTTTTATAGAAAGAAGAGATAACTATTCTAGAAGAACAATAGATTTTCAGATCAGAAAACGTGGCGACAAAAATAGTTGAGAATCTTGTTTACACTCTTTTTGATTATTTGGGTGAGGGACATCAATCTATTTCAAAAAAATAGATGTTCTAGATAGTATATCTTGTTCAAGTGAAAAATCAGTTGGAAAACCAATGGAAAAGTTTGTGTCGAAGGTTAATTCATGATATTTACAAATTGTGGTTGTTTATCAGTTACAACATCCAAATAAAAGTACGTACGATTCCCTAACTAGTCAGGTTGAAGATCTTGTGAGCATGTTCAATAAATCTCAGGAAGAAAATGTTAATCATCAGAAAGAGGATGAAGTTAAAAGGAAATCATTACAGGATATTAAATAAAATTCTGTTTCCAAAAATAAATTGGATGCTTTCAAGAGATAATTATTGGATGAGGTTGGAATGATAAATTTGGAAGTTGTTTATAAATCAGACATTGTAGATCTAAAGTGGTATTTGGGGAGTCAATTTGAGTCAATCAAGAGTAGTGTCAGTTAGACTAGTACATCTACCTCTGCTCCTACTACATCTCCAAATCTGATTCATGGATTTCAGGAAATCACAATAGATATGGCTGGCATGAATGATCATCTACAAAATATTCAGTGCAATAATGCCCCTTTTTCAGTTCTATTAGTCAATCAGAAATTTCTAGTTGACCAATTGACTGAAAATGAACCAGGTATTAGGTTTCTTCTAAAAACATCATAGATAAATTGGACCAATTTATGAAGAAAGAGGAGAGTTTTCATTACTTTTTGAAAGTAAATATTGTAGAAAATTTTCATATTAGTCAAGAACCAAAGTTTTGGTTATGCAGTTGGAAGACAGTCTTATGAGGAAGTTGCAGTTACAGATGGCAGAGTAGAAAGACATGTTTCAGGACTCTCAAAATCCTACACAAAAACTATTGGTTGGAGTGTACACTCAATAGGGGGGGTGAATTGAGTTCCAATTAAAAATTTCTATTAAAAAGATTTCTATTAAAATCCCCCAAAATAAATAAAAAGCTAAACTGTAATGAATTTGTAATACAGTAAAGGGTTAGTTAGGTTCTCAAGAGATTGATTAGTTCTCAGTTAATCTAATATGAAGATTAAATTAGCTTTTGAAACTATCCTAATGCTTTATAATATATACAAACACTTACTAGTTTAACTATTAGAGTTACTTTAAAATAGATTTGAATTTAAAGTACTTAACAGCAGAATATTCAATATAGTTTAAAACAAAATAAACAAACACAATAATTTTAACCAAGAGGTTCAGTCTCAAGCCCAGACTTAGTCCTCTCAAACAGTTTTACATAAACTATGATCCACACCCTAGATTGGGGTTAACAATAGTACTCAGACTATCCAGGTACTAAGACCTATACCACAGTTCAATAGGGGAAAACAAAACAATAGCACACAGGCTATCCAGGTCACACTTGACCTCTACCACTATCCACAGTGGGAACTAATAGTGTAAGAGAAAGATTGAGTGAGGATTTAGAAATCCTCCAGTTCAGCATAGGAGACAAAGTGTGTTTGAAAATATAGAACACACACTACTCAAAATGTAAATAAACTAAACACAATAGAGATAAACAGATAGAGATGAGTTTATAATTATCTATGTGTTGTGAGTGAAGCTCTAGACTCCTTGGATTGAATGTAGATGAAGCTTTGAGTCATTCTATGGTTTTTTCAGAAAAAACAGAGTGTCTTTTTTCTATTCTTTCACTTCTAGTATAGGTGTTCAGCTCAAGTAAGAGATTTGTCTTTGTAACACTTGAGATTCTTCTTTGAAACTTCTGATTGATGTGTATGACTGTTCTTTGAGTTCTTCTCGTGTTATTCTTAATGAATTTCACTTCATATGTCACATACTTGCATGTATATTCCTCCTTTTTTTTCTTCATTAGCTTGATCTTCTTTTTATGACCTTGAGCTCCAGAAATGGGAATGATAACCTTTTTACAGGTACGAGGTACAGTTCCCTGACATGCCAACAACCCTCATTAATTAATAGTAGTTGCATTAAAAACAGAAAATATGAACTTTGTTAAATAATTGAATAGAAATAGAGTTTAGAGAAACTGTGACTGGTTTCCATCAGTAGCTCTTTGTATCAGTAAGCTTGTAGCGGTGGACTTGAGTCAGTATGTCTTGTATCAGTAGATGTTACTATTTATAATAGTAGCTCTATGTATCAGTAGCTCTTTCCATCGATAGCTCCTGTTATCTGTAGCTCTTTTGTACTGGTGGAATTCTTGTATCGGTAGAATTTGTAGTGGTAGCCATCTATCTGTATCAACAGACCTGTATTGGTAGCTTTCTGTCGGTGTCTGTCTGTATTGATGGACTTTGTTTGTCTACATTGGTGGACTTCATATCGGTAGCTGACTGTCTGTCTGTTTGATTCGGTAGCTCGTATCGGTAAACTTTGTATATACCGGTGGACTTACTCTATCGGTAGGTCTGTATTAGTCGACTTGTGCATACTGGTAGGCTTATTTTATCGGTATCTCAGGTGTAATGGTGACTATCTGAATACCGGTGACCTTATCCATATCGGTAGAATTTTTTACCGATGTACTTAGCCTTATCGGTAGCTGTTGTGCATAATGTTGTACTTACTCTATCAGTAGTTGTTCTATGCAAATCATATCCATATTGAGTTAGAATTATTTCAAAGCATGTATAGACATAGATAAACATTGATTAACATATTCCAATGATTATTTTGATATTTTTGTCAACTTAATAATATGATGTAATAGATTGAAAGAATTCATATATAGATAATCATTATTTGGGATCATCAAAGCATATTTAAACACAATTGAGATTATTAATAAAAATTAAATCCTAATTGGGATTATCCAAATAGGTGAGGTTAACAATCTCCCCCTTTTTGATAACCACAAATTAGGATATTATAATCCAAAATAATCAATAATGTATCATAGGATATAGTATTAAATGTAATTGTGTCAGAGGTAACAAATGTACTAGAATTATAAAACAAATGTATCAGAGGTAAAAATAGAATATATTTTTTACATATTACTCATAGTTCACATATTTATCCCCCCTTTATATTATTTCTCCCCCTTTGTGATTAGAAAAAAGTGGAAAAGAATGATGAGAGAAGTAACAGAAAATAATAGTGAGTGAAAGCATTTATATATTACTTGAGGTAAAAATACATTGAAATACAGAATAGGACAAAAAAGAATACAAGGGATTCCTATCAAAGGTCCTAGCCACTAATCAATCCTCCTCTTGAATTTCCACTTTGGATTTGGCTTTGGGTTCGAAGGTAGACTCAGGCAGGGTAGCATCAGTTGAAGGCTTGGGAATTCCAGAAAGCACTACTAGAGGTTGAGAAATAGAGATTGTTCCTGGCCTGTAGTGGGTACTCCTCAGAGTAATCAAAGGTTTCAAGATTCTGATAGCTTGAGTCGGTGTTATCTGAGGAATGGAGATAGACTGAGCAGAGGCAGGCAGAGCTGGAGGTGCAATGATTGGAGTACTGTTCACATGTAAAAATGGCAGCAACAGATTCCTAAAGTCCATTATGATCCCTCCTCCTCATTCCATACTATAAATGAAGTCATCCTTATTCTCCATAAACTTATCCAGAGTAAGAGTCAACTCCCTCATCTTTCTTACTTTATCTTTGAAAGCCTGAGTGACTGGAGGCAGTTTTAGGTTTTCTAACAGAAGCATGAAATGATTTTTAAAATGATGCTTAGTGTAGATCCTTTGGAAATATAAATCCACTTTGTCTTTGACCTATTTTTGAGAATTAGTGTCCTCTCTCATAATATTCTGAACAATTTGACCTATATACCTAGTGGTAGTCACTACTTGGGTCAAGGCAGTAGAGTCTATAGAGCCACTTGTAGAAGACTGTCCAATATCTTCTCTCATCACAGCTACAATCAAATCAATATCCAAGGAAGGCTTGGTAGAACTCAGAGGTGAAACAGTAAAGGCAATTATTTCCTTAAAGGATTTAGTTACCCACTTATGATATTTTTCACAAGAGAGTCCTGGGTGCTGACATGACTTTCCATGGAAGTTTAAAATCCCTTAAAGACTGATACCATGTAGAAAACCATACTTTTTACAAAATCCAAGTCTTTGTCTACTTGAGATTAATAGCACATATAAGATTTTAGAGAGACAATTGACTTCTTTAGCAATTCAACATCCTCTTCCAAGCTTGAAACATGATTTCGCTAGGCCTTGAATTCATCCAAAACACCAGATACAGATTCAGTCATCACAGACTGATTAGAAATATTAAATAGGTTTCCATTCTTTTTATTTCTTCCACAATACTGGTCTAGAGATTGAACTTCAACTGGTTTAAATCAGATTTTCTTACTATATCCTCAGGTAAAGTTTCAGAAAGGAGATTATAAGTGACAGGAGGTCTAGTGATGGGTGTCTCATCTTCTGCATCAGGATAGTCCAACCCAAACACTACAAAACCTGGGTCTTCAGCCCAATTTTCAATCTCATGAACAACAGAAATAGTACCATGTCTGGTAGGATGCTCCCCCTCAATCTGTGCATTTTAATGTATAAGAATAGAACCCTCACCAACTCGTTCTTCCTCAGAAGAATCTTCCACAACCATTTCCAATTCAACAACAGGAGGCTCCTCAGGAATAGGTGTAGGTCTGTCTACTTCATCAATTTCCTCAGTAGGCATTGAGGAGTGCCCAATCAGTGGACTGAGACTCAAGAAAGCAGAAGCAGATGCTTCAGTTTCAGATTCCCTTTCTTCTTCATTCTTTGGGACAGTCTTCTCATGATATGAACTAGCTTGGTCTTCCTCATCAACAGGTTCTTCTTCATTGCTTACACCCATAACTATTTCCTTTCTTGATGACACAACTTCAACAACTATACTTGGAGGTAAGTCTCGATCCCTTCCATCAGCTACATAGGTATCTTCCTCTTCAGTATCGTCACTATACTGAGGTTTTTCTTCATCAGGTCCTTGACCTGGATCCCTCACATCTTTAAGCCTAGAAGGACGATACATAGTATTAAACTTGTCATACAACTTACCTTAATCATTGACCCATTCTCTTCTCCATGTATTCCATTTAATCTTCATTTATTTACAAACAGTGCTTGTGATGCAACAATTGTTCTTTACCACCACTGTCTCATCCTGAGACTCAGCTACTTTCTTTACTTTGATCATAAGTAAAATTAACTTGGAAAAGAATAAATCATTGGATTTTGATTTGAGCCTGGCCATATCCTTAATTTGAATCATCAACAGTCTACACAGATTCACCTTAACACCATGTCTTAATAGATGCAACAAATATATACCTTGATACCTCAGATTTTCAAAGTCCCCTCTTCTTAGACTTAGCACATGTTGGATGAACTTGAAATGAAATCTATTTTCTCCATCCATCTCTGCAGCCACTACTTTCCTTTGTTTTCCACTACCAGTGAGCTCTTACAAGGCAATCTCATAATAAAAAATGTCACTGTTAGGAGGAATTGTCTTCGAGAAATACCCAAAAATTCCTTCATGAGGGACTTTCAAACATTCATCCCATTCAACAGAGGAAAAAGATATTTCCTTTCCATTCATAACTTAAACCATTCTATTCTCCTCTTCAGATTTCTCAAAGCACATAGACACATAGAACTCTTTTACCTACTTCGGATAATAGGGGCCATCATTGTTTGCGAATCACTCTATCCATTTCTGATCTTCTAGTATTTCTAGAACAAAAGACATACTGGTCATCAACTAGTCTGTACAAAGTTCCTTTTCTATTATAATTTCTCTATTCTGTAAATGAGGATTCATTACATTCCTTCCTGACCTTGTTCCACTGCCACTACCACTAGCTTTAGGTACTATTTTCTACTTATTTTCATTCGGCTCATCACTCTCATCCCTTACTATCGGAAGTTTTGTTTTTTCCATCTCTGATCGAATAATCTAGGGTTCACATGAAAAGTGGGGAATTGAGGAGTTGGGTTTGAGAGAGAGGAGTTCTTGGTGGATTGAAATGTGATCTAGGCTTAGTTTTTATAATTTAGGAATCAAAATGTAATAAAAACAATATATTAAAAACAATTAAGAGTTTTGGCTAAAGAAAACAAAAAATTAGATAGTACAATCCTAACGGTAACACATACCAGGGAGAATTCCTAACGGTGTGGTATTTTTATCAGTGAGGTCCACTAATAGTGAGGTATATCAGTGAGGTCCTGTAGAGACCCGTAGCTTGACGTACATGGACATTACATTACATTTGCGGAATACTTAGTACATAACAAAAAACACACACACAAGGATCGTAATAGTTTAGTGTCTTTGGAAACTCGGAATATAATCTTCTAATCGTGGTGAAAGATCTTCAAAATCTCCCAGAAAGATCTTTTTTTTTTTACCTAAAACCTTTCTTTATATCCTGGGGAAAAGAAAACATAAAAGGGTGAGCTCAAATGCTCAGTATGGGTAAACAAAAGAAATATCAATCACATCATATACATAAGCACATAACTTTTGGAAATCTTAACCTGCAAAAGAGATCATAATTTTATAACATGGGGTAAATCATGGCAGTGAAATGTAATCACAATAATCATAACATAAAACATGAAACTTTGTGGCATTCACACATAATCATAGAGAATCATTTCTTGTTAGTCAAGACTCATTTCCAAGATTATCTTAGTGGACAAAGTCCCTTTCTGAATCGAGTAACCCTCGTTTCAGTCCTGTTTCACTGAACCGGTATAACCTACCGTTCCAGCCCTGTCTATCTCATGAGATATAAAATCTTTACCCAATGCATTGGAGGGAGATATAGGTCCCACCCATCTTATAATGAATCCTTTCTTATGTGTGCCACATAATCATAAACCATACATCATAGCGTAACCCATGTAATAAAAATGGGATTCTTAAACAACATGACATCATAAAACAATTCATATAAGATAAAGGAATTCATAAAAATATTTCCATCACAACATAATAAAATCCATGTAATAATAGGGATAAAAATAGAACCTTTTTTATTATCTTAGATGGAAAATAATTCTGATAAAATACTTGAACTTCATTCTTGAGGAAAATATCCTTTCTACATCAAAAACACTTTTCCTTTCTTAACATGTCATACAATTTTAAACTAAAAGAAGTTGATTAAAAATAAACTTGAAAACTTGTAAAGGAAGCTTCTTGGAAATAATGTTTTAGAAATCCATTCATGCCGTATAAGTTAAAAAAACATTCTTTGTACTTATGTCGGAAAAGTCAAAAAGTACCTTGTACGAAAAAACGACAAACGATTCCTTTCATATTCTTTACTAAAAACTCACCGAAGGGTAAAATTGGATTTAAACTAGTGTAAGTGGATGGAAAAAATATTACATATTGAGGGAACATGGATGTGGATGATAAAATACACCCCAGTAAATACTTACGAATAAACAATCTCGGATAAAAATGAGATTGTGATATTTCCCTTACCTTAGGTCCGATTTGCTTTGTACGTGTCCAAAGCTCCTATATAATGGTTTAAATAATGTCATTGACTTATTACAGAATCATATTCATTGTTATGATATCATATATGGTTCACTTATGACATTATATTACCTGTTCTTTTGTAACCTCCATGTTAAAGAAGCGTTTTGGGTAAAATCGTTTCATTTATCGTAGGTGTTTTGACTTGTTGTTCTTGACATTATTATTAATTATATCATGATTTACTTACTTCCAGAATATAAAATATGATTTATATATCATATATATTCAGTATATATATATATATAATAGATAGATAAATGAAATGAAAAACACCGTTCATGGAGACGGTAGTCCGTACCTACGCATGAACGCTGTTTTCCTTTCCTTATTGTCTTGAATGGAAGTAAGTTGATGACATACATACATATATATATACATAAATCCAGTAGCTTTATAATTTCATATATTTCATTATTATTTCTTATATATACTTTATAATCATTCTTAAATGGTTAACATGGAGAATGAATCTCATCGCGTCGTGGAGACGGTAGTCCGTACGTACGCACGAGCGATGATATCATTTCCATAAATATTGAATTGAATTGGAGTGGATTATAAAATATATCAGAATCAATATGATGTTGTAATAACTATGTATAATTATTCTTTACACCATTATACCCATCCATGTAAGGTGGTGGTGGAAAATAGATTACACCACGGCGTGGAGACGGTATTCCGTACGTACGCACGCGCGGTGATTTATTTTTCCGTAGGATGGATAGATGGTGAAATAGGGTTGTTTCATACTTATAATAGCATATCAGTATATGAGTGATACTGATGTTATTACTTCATAATGAAACAACCTAATAAGAAGAAGTGGAAGAATAAATAAAGATGAAAGAATTGGTAACGGTAATTACCTCTTCTTTGAAGCGCCTTTTGGAGACCTCCTCTTAGAGAACTAAAATTGGTCTTTGAGGAAGACCAGAACCTCTAGGATGTTTCTAGGGAAGTGGAGAAGAGATTTTGGCAGGGTTTGGCCGAGCATGAGTGCTCAAATTGGTGTGAGGAGGAGGGGGAGGAGGTGTCCTTTTAAAAGGGAGGAGAGGGGCACCTTAGGAATACCTCAAAATATTATTTTATATTAATGTCAAAATCGGTTTATAATGGTTCCAAAGGGTCTTATTTCGAAGCTAAAGTGGGGTTGGGTTGAAATCCTATCAACCAATAGTATTTATACAAGTTTAGGGTATTATTTTAACCTTATCAATTAGATTTAACTCTAAGTTAAATAATTTAACTTTTACCGTGTCTTTTTGTTTTCTTTCACTATATGGTTAATACACTTACTATAACATGACAAAAGAACCCCAAATTGTTTATTATTAATATATATATCCTTATCTAAGTCATTTGGCCGAACCTTAGATTTTTAGGAATAAAATAACAATTAATAATATAATATTTTATTTAAAAACTATTTTGTGTCAATTTTGACACTATTTGATATATGATTTTTGTGAAAGTCATAACAGAATTATATGTTCGAACCAAGTTAATTAAATCAACAATAATATATCATAGTAACCTAGAAAATTAGTGGAATTCATAAAAAGTCTCAA
Source organism: Viscum album (assembly GCA_963277665.1). Lineage (NCBI taxonomy): Eukaryota > Viridiplantae > Streptophyta > Magnoliopsida > Santalales > Viscaceae > Viscum > Viscum album. The sequence continues at coordinate 50,937,103 of OY728148.1, forward strand.
ATTACATTCATTTGAGCATTTATAACATCAATTATGTTAATATTTTCTTAAAAGGGTAATTACTGCATCATCGTTGTGTCATAAATAAATTAATTTATTTAAAGTCTAAAAATTATAAATAAATTATCATTATGTAGGAAATCGTTTTAGCTTTCTAATGAATATTTATAGTCGAATTTATCTTATGTATAACCCCATATTAAAAATGATTTACTTATTAAACTTTGATTTTAACTATTTTAACCCTTCTTTAAATAAATTAATAATAAATGTCCTAATCTAACCCAAGTGGGCCTAAATGGTCATATTTTATTACTAAGTTTGTTTTTGGTCGAATTAAACTTATCCAATAGAATTAGGACATGTGTTAGGGTAATAGTAATATCATTTTTACCCTTAGTTACCCTATTTACTATAACCACGGTAAAAAAAGTAAAAAGTTACTATTCACCAAAAATTATTTTCATCTTATTGAACCACATTTTACTTACTGACATCAACCGTGTCTCTCGGATTTTTGAAATTCCATTCACAGAAGCGGTAAAATTAAGTTTTATGAAAAATTCAGTTTTTTAACTACCACTTAATAGTTTCACTATTCATCAAAAATTGATGTTTTTCAGAAAAATGCCAAAATTACTTCATAAGCTATATTTCATATTCCGAATTCAAAAATGAAGTCTATTTTACCAAATTCATAACATAGAAGTTGAATTAATTAATTTTATAATTAAATCCCGCTGTTAAAACAAATAGCGTGTTTTTAAGAAACAATATCTATCAAAAGATTGACACTTGATTATGTCTGGTTTAAATGTGAAATTACATTCAATGACCAACATTGTATGAAATTGTAAAAATATATTCTAAATATACTTTAAAACCACTCAAATTAATAATTTATCACTATTAATTATTTCGATTGAAAAAGTTGTTTTTAACTAAAATTTAGTAATTTTCACTATTCATCAGAAAATAAAAGTTATCCGAAAAGTACCAAAATTTTACCCTAAGCTAATTTTGATATTACAAATCCAAAGATAAAGTCCATTTTGAAAAATAAAATTTACAAAATTTCAAAAAGTGGTTATTACTATTCATAACGGCTAGTTTTAATAATATTTTAATAGCATATCGTTGTTTAGTGAAACTCGGTATTGCTATTGAGGAAGGTCACGATTGCATGTAATACAAGGCAAGTCAAGGATGCATGTTGTGCAAGATCCTTTTGGTGTAGCGTACAACACAAGACATTAGTGAAATTAAAAAGAATATTTTTCATAAAATCTTGGGCTGTTACATTCTACCCCCCTTAAAATGAATTTCGCCCTCGAAATTCGTCTGGGTTATAAATGGTTTACTACTTGAAAGTTTTTTTTAATAAGAACCCACATCGTAAAAAGGATTACCAAAACCAATATTTAAAAACAAAAGTATGAAACTTAACGGTTACCCAAATAAACTAATCACTGGGTTTCCACATAGGTGAAAATATGGATATGGAAGAGAAATCTTACCATCATGTTCTGATGGGGAGTGGTTGAGAACATGGCTATGAAATAGCCAACAATCACAAAGCCATATATTTGTGACAATATAAGGTACCATCTGATTTATCAGATATAAGAGCACTAGGACAACATTTTTGGTTTTCAATATCATTTCCCTAAAGTTATAGAATTTGAATTAGAATAAATAATTACTTTATTTTGGTACAATCTCACTGTTGCTCGTGCCTTTAACAATTTCCACTTCATCTCTTAAATAAATGAAGTTGAATTTGTTATTCGTGAAGTGTTAGCAGATCATGTGATAGAATGACGGGTCATTCCATCTGTCTCAAAAGGTTAGCAAAATTTATATACATAAGTCGATCTATAGTGGGATTAATCATATATGGTTCCTAAAATGGGCTTATACTTCATATATCATACTGTTTAATATAATAACACTAGTTTCTACTAAACAGGGACTTCCTGTAGGTCAGTGGTAGGCGATAAAGGCCAGTCGCACTTCGGTTGTGGGTTCGATTCCCACAGCCTTGTCCGAAGCGATGGGCTGTCGCCCGTCCTGTAGGTTGTCTTTTTTATAAAACTATATTACTATAACATCCCATCAATAATATCTAAAAAACTTATATCCTTAAACAATATTAACTTATGTCCAACATAATCCATTCCAATCTTTAGGCTTATCCATAATACTGCAGTCCATTCTCATAACATAGTGAAAACGATTACCAGAGATTTAATACCATCGTTGATCCCCATATATCATAAGATATATCTTGTTGGTCACATTCCAAACATTCAAAGGCCTTAATCTTGTACTCTCTTGAATACCCATTGAACCTTATTGAAAACACGAATTCTATTAAAAGTTAACTCTTTCCACATACCAAAATCCTCAAAATTCTATATACTAACACCATGGTATCACTTAGTCCTTATATCAATCATGAGCTCATGAATACTATCAAACATTTAATTTTCTCCTTATCCCTTCATTATACGCATATCATCTACATTCCAAAAATATCTGAATAACCTTTCATGGATACTGGTAACATTAATCAGACAACAGTGTAACAATCCTTACATGTCTCTTTATTCTACAGTACCATGAGATTACTTATACAACATTACACATGATAAACATGTAATCATTCCACTACATTCTTAAACCATTGTCCAAGATTCAACAATTCTTTCATCTCACATATCATTTGTAGTATCTTCATCATCATCAACATAAATACTTCCCATACGACCATACTGATTCTCTTCATGAGACTTTCCCTTAGGGAATTGGTTTGCATAATGCCCGTACATTCCACATTTAAAACATTTAACCAGTGTTGATGTCGTAGCAATACCATTATCCTCATCCCTGGTGTTAACTGAACCTTTTCCTTTGCACTTACTGGCTTTGTGTCCTTCTTTTCCACACCCAAAGCATCTTCTAGTTCCTTTGAAACATTATCCTTGATGCCTCTTCCCACATGAATTACATAGGGGAAAATGAACTTTCTTTCCTCTATGATCATCATGAAACTCCATCTTTCTCTTATTAGCCGAGTCAGGAAACTTACCAAATTTTACTTTATTGATCATATTATGAGATTGCTGATTCGGCATAATAATTATGTTTGGACTTCCAAATCCCATTTCATTATGAATAATATCATTCCATTGTCCATCATATCCTCCATTATCGTGAATCATCTTGTTTCCAGCCATTCTCTAAAACCCAAAAAGAATAGTGTGAGAGGCAAAAATCATGCTAGGGAAAACAACATAATAAAGGGGAAGTACCTTCAATATCTAACATCTTAGGTTTAATTCTATGATCGTTAGAATAATTCTAGTACTATAACCTATACGTATACTTAACCTTAGGGACATCCCTAGACATACCTTAGAAATATCTCTAGGGATCTCACTAACGTTTTTGCATCCTAGTTTCCAAAGGTTGACTAAACCTTTCCTCTGATACCAAATGTAGAGACCCGTAGCTTGACGTACATGGACATTACATTACATTTGCGGAATACTTAGTACATAAAAAAAAACACACACACAAGGATCGTAATAGTTTTGTGTCTTTGGAAACTCAGAATATAATCTTCTAATCGTGGAGAAAGATCTTCAAAATCTCCCAGAAAGATCTTTTTTTTTACCTACAACCTTTCTTTATATCCTGGGGAAAAGAAAACATAAAAGGGTGAGCTCAAATGCTCAGTAAGGGTAAACAAAAGAAATATCAATCACATCATATACATAAGCACATAACTTTTGGAAATCTTAACCTGCAAAAGAGATCATAATTTCATAACATGGGGTAAATCATGGCAGTGAAATGTAATCACAATAATCATAACTTAAAACATGAAACTTTGTGGCATTCACACATAATCATAGAGAATCATTTCTTGTTAGTCAAGACTCATTTCCAAGACAATCTTAGTGGACAAAGTCCCTTTCTGAATCGAGTAACCCTTGTTTCAGTCCTGTTTCACTGAACCGGTAGAACCTACCGTTCCAGCCCTGTCTATCTCATGAGATATAATATATTTACCCAATGCATTGGAGGGAGATATAGGTCCCACCCATATTATAATGAATCCTTTCTTATGTGTGCCACATAATCATAAACCATACATCATAGCGTAACCCATGTAATAAAAATGGGATTCTTAAACAACATGACATCATAAAACAATTCATATAAGATAAAGGAATTCATAAAAATATTTCCATCACAACATAATAAAATCCATGTAATAATAGGGATAAAAACAGAACCCTTTTTATTATCTTAGATGGAAAATAATTCTGATAAAATACTTGTACTTCATTCTTGAGGAAAATATCCTTTCTACTTCAAAAACACTTTTCCTTTCTTAAAATGTCATACAATTTTAAACTAAAAGAAGTTGATTAAAAATAAACTTGAAAACTTGTAAAGGAAGCTTCTTGGAAATAATGTTTTAGAAATCCATTCATGCCGTATAAGTTAAAAAAAACATTCTTCGTACTTTTGTCGGAAAAGTCAAAAAGTACCTCGTACGAAAAAACGACAAACGATTCCTTTCATATTCTTTACTAAAAACTCACCGAAGGGTAAAATTGGATTTAAACTAGTGTAAGTGGATGGAAAAAATATTACATATTGAGGGAACATGGATGTGGATGATAAAATACACCCTAGTAAATACTTACGAATAAACAATCTCGGATAAAAATGAGATTGTGATATTTCCCTTACCTTAGGTCCGATTTGCTTTGTAGGTGTCCGAAGCTCCTGTATAAGGGTTTAAATAATGTCATTGACTTATTACAGAATCATATTCATTGTTATGATATCATATATTGTTCACTTATGACATTATATTACCCGTTCTTTTGTAAACTCCATGTTAAAGAAGCGTTTTGGGTAAAATCGTTTCATTTATCGTAGGTGTTTTGACTTGTTGTTCTTGACATTATTATTACTTATATCATGATTTACTTACTTCCAGAATATAAAATATGATTTATATATCATATATATTCAGTATATATATATATATAATAGATAGATAAATGAAATGAAAAACACCGTTCATGGAGACGGTAGTCCGTACGTACGCATGAACGCTGTTTTCCTTTCCTTATTGTCTTGAATGGAAGTAAGTTGATGACATACATATATATATATATATATATACATAAATCCAGTAGCTTTATAATGTCATATATTTCATTATTATTTCTTATATATACTTTATAATCATTCTTAAATGGTTAACATGGAGAATGAATCTCATCGCGTCGTGGAGACGGTAGTCCGTACGTACGCACGAGTGATGATATCATTTCCATAAATATTGAATTGAATTGGAGTGGATTATAAAATATATCATAATCAATATGATGTTGTAATAACTATGTATAGTTATTCTTTACACCATTATACCCATCCATGTAAGGTGGTGGTGGAAAATAGATTACACCATGGCGTGGAGAAGGTATTCCGTACGTACGCACGCGCGGTGATTTCTTTTTCCGTAGGATGGATAGATGGTGAAATAGGGTTGTTTCATACTTATAATAACATATCAGTATATGAGTGATACTGAAGTTATTACTTCATAATGAAACAACCTAATAAGAAGAAGTGGAAGAATAAATAAAGATGAAAGAATTGGTAACGGTAATTACCTCTTCTTTGAAGCGCCTTTTGGAGACCTCCTATTAGGGAACTAAAATTGGTCTTTGAGGAAGACCAGAACCTCTATGATGTTTCTAGGGAAGTGGTGAAGAGATTTTTTCAGGGTTTGTCCGAGCTTGAGTGTTCAATTTGGTGTGAGGAGGAGGGGGAGGCGGTGTCCTTTTATAAGGGAGGAGAGGGGCACCTTAGGAATACCTCAAAATATTATTTTATATTAATGTCAAAATCGGTTTATAATGGTTCCAAAGGGTCTTATTTCGAAGCTAAAGTGGGTTTGGGTCGAAATCCTATCAACCAATAGGATTTAGACAAGTTTAGGGTATTATTTTAACCTTATCAATTAGATTTAACTCTAAGTTAAATAATTTAACTTTTACCGTGTCTTTTTGTTTTCTTTCACTATATGGTTAATACACTTACTATAACATGCCACAATAAACCCCAAATTGTTTATTATTAATATATATATCCTTATCTAAGTCATGTGGCCGAACCTTAGATTTTTAGGAATAAAATAACAATTAATAATATTTTATTTTATTTAAAAACTATTTTGTGTCAATTTTGACACTATTTGATATATGATTTTTGTGAAAGTCATAACAGAATTATATGTTCGAAACAAGTTAATTAAATCAACACTAATATATCATAGTAACCTAGAAAATTAGTGTAATTCATAAAAAGTCTCAAATTACATTCATTTGAGCATTTATAACATCAATTATGTTAATATTTCCTTAAAAGGGTAATTACTGCATCATCGTTGTGTCATAAATAAATTAATTTATTTAAAGTCTAAAAATTATAAATAAATTATCATTATGTAGGAAATCATTTTATCTTTCTAATGAATATTTATAGTCGAATTTATCCTATGTATAACCCCATATTAAAAATGATTTAATTATTAAACTTTGATTTTAACTATTTTAACCCTTCTTTAAATAAATTAATAATAAATGTCCTAATCTAACCCAAGTGGGCCTAAATGGTCATATGTTATTCCTAAGTTTGTTTTTGGTCGAATTAAACTTATCCAATAGAATTAGGACATGTTTTAGGGTAATAGTAATATCATTTCTACCCTTAGTTACCCTATTTACTATTAACCACGGTAAAAAAAGTAAAAAGTTACTATTCACCAAAAATTATTTTCATCTTATTGAACCACATTTTACTTACTGACATCAACCGTGTCTCTCGGATTTTTGAAATTCCGTTCACAGAAGCGGTAAAATTAAGTTTTATGAAAAATTCAGTTTTTTAACTACCACTTAGTAGTTTCACTATTCATCAAAAATTGATGTTTTTCAGAAAAATGCCAAAATTTCATCCTAAGCTATATTTCATATTCCGAATTCAAAAATGATGTCTATTTTACCAAATTCATAACATAGAAGTTGCATTAATTAATTTTATAATTAAATCCCGCTGTTAAAACAAATAGCGTGTTTTTAAGAAACAATATATTTCAAAAGATTGACACTTGATTATGTCTGGTTTAAATGTGAAATTACATTCAATGACCAACATTGTATTAAATTGTAAAAATATATTCTAAATATACTTTAAAACCACTAAAATTAATAATTTATCACTATTAATTATTTCGATTGAAAAAGTTGTTTTTAACTAAAATTTAGTAATTTTCACTATTCATCAGAAAATGAAAGTTATCCGAAAAGTACCAAAATTTCACCCTAAGATAATTTTGATATTACAAATCCAAAGATAAAGTCCATTTTGAAAAATAAAATTTAAAAAATTTCAAAAAGTGGTTATTACTATTCATAACAGCTAGTTTTAATAATATTTTAATAGCATATCGTTGTTTAGTGAAACTCGGTATTGCTATTGAGGAAGGTCGCGATTGCATGTAATACAAGGCAAGTCAAGGATGCGTGTTGTAAAAGATCCTTTTGGTGTAGCGTAAAACACAAGACATTAGTGAAATTAAAGAGAATATTTTTCATAAAATCTTGGGCTGTTACAGGTCCACTAATAGTGAGGTATATCGGTGAGGTTCATTAACAGTGTGGTATAACTGTGAGGTCTACTAACAGTGAGGTTTTTAACGGTGAGGTTTCTAACAGCGAGGTTTCTAACGACGTGGTTTCTAACGGTGAGGTTTTTAACGGTGACGTTTCTAATGGTGACGTTTCTAATGGTGAGGTTTCTAATAGTGAGGTTTCTAACGGTGAGGTTTTTAACTTACAGAGTCTATCATTTCTAACACATGTCTAATGTAACCTAACCTATCTGAACATAAGGGTTTGGTGAAAATGTCAGCTAATTGATGTTCAGTACCTATAAATTCAAGAGTAATATCACCCTTTTGGTAATGATCTCTCAAAAAATGGTGCCTTATATCAATATGTTTGGTCCTAGAGTGAGAAATAAGATTCTTAGAGATGTTAATCGCACTAGTGCTATCATAGTTTATAGATACATGTCTAAATTGATATCCATAGTCCAATAAAGTATGTTTCATCCATAGAATTTTTGCACAACAACTACCAGCAGTAATGTACTCTACTTCAGTAGTAGAAAATGCAACAAAATTCTGATTTTTTACTACACCATGATACTAAGGACTTACCTAGAATATGAAATGTTCCAGAAGTGCTCTTTCTATCTAACATACAACCAGAAAAGTCAGCATCTGAATAACTTATTAAATCTAATGATTTTCCTTTTGGATAAAATAATCCTAAGTTATTAGTATGTTTAAGATATTTGAAATTTATTTTAACAGCAAGCAAGTGTGACTCTTTTGGATTAGCTTGAAATCTTGCACACATACACACACTAAACATAATATCAGGTCGACCAATAGTAATGTAGAGTAGGATCCCAATCATACCTTTGTAGTTTGTTTGATCCACTGGTTTTCCAGCTTCATCAACATCTAACATTCAAATAGTACTCATAGGTGTATCACTTTCCTTAATACTATCTAAACCAAAACTTTTTAAAAGATCCTTTGTATATTTACTTTGATATAAGATAATACCATTTTCATTTTGAAAAACTTGAAATCCATGAAAATATTTGAGTTCTCCCATTAAACTCATTTCAAATTTATTTTACATACTCTTTGAAAAATCAATATACAAAGCATTTTTAGATGATCCAAAAATAATATCTTCAACATAGATTTGGACTATTAAAACATCTTTAGAAATTCTCTTGATAAAGAGAGTAGGATCTAAAATCCCTTTAGAAAAACATTTTGAAATAAGAAACTTACTTAGTCTATTATACCAAGATCGTGGAGCTTGTTTTAAACCATATAAAGATTTAGAGAGATTAAACACTCAATTTGGAAAATGAGTATTAGTAAATCAAGGTGGTTGTTAAACAAAAACATCTTCAATTATAAAACCATTTAGAAAAGCACTTTTAACATCCATTTGATATAACTTGAAATTCAGATGAGCAGCATAGGAAAGAAAAATACTAATAGCTTCTAATCTAGCTACAGGTGAAAAGGTTTCCTCATAGTCTATTCCTTCCTCTTGACTATAACCTTGTGCAACTAGCCTTGTTTTGTTTCTAACTATTTTTCCTGATTCATCAACTTTATTCCTAAAAACCCATTTAGTGCCTATGGTCAAAGTGTCCTTAGGTCTGTCAACTAATTCCCAGATTTCGTTTCTTTTAAATTGATTTAATTCTTCTTGAATATCCATTACCCAAAATTTATCCATGATTGCATCATTGATATTTTTAGGTTCTAGTTGTGAAATAAAGGGTTGATGTTCAACCTAGTTTCTTAGAGAAGCTCTAGTCTGTGTCCCACTATCAAGATTTCCTAAAACAACATCTAAAGGATGATTCTTTAGAATTCTAGTTGATCTAGTAAAGGTAGGACTAGATATTTCAGGTTCTTCTTTAGGCTCGGGTTCACTAGAAGCAGATTCTGGAATATTTCAGGAATTGCTTGGTTTTACAGTAGGTTCACTATTTTTACCATCAAGGTCCAGAATAGACATATTTTCTTCAAGATTTTCAAGAGAAGACTTAGGTTCATGCGGATCATTTTCATAAAATTTGATGTGAATAGATTCTTCCACACATTTGGTCGTTTTGTTAAAGACTCTATAAGATTTACTGGTTATAGAGGAACCTAGAAAGGTTCCCTCATCACTTTTAGAAGTAATCTTGTCGAGATTAACCTTAGTATTAAGAATAAATACTTTTCAACCAAAAAAACTGAAGTAACTAACTTTAGCCTTCCAATTATTCCACAGTTCTTAAGGGGTCTTCTTGAGAACAGGTCTAATCAAGACTCTATTTATAATATAACAAGCTATATTAACAGCTTCAGCCCAGAAATAAATAGGTAGGTCATACTCATTAAGTATAGTTCTTGTAATTTCTTGAAGGGTTCTATTCCTTATTTCTACTACCATTCTGTTGAGGTGTACTAGGGGTAGAAAAATTATGATTGTAGCCATTATGTGAGCAGTAAGATTCAAACTCATGATTTTTAAACTCACGACCATGATCACTTCTTGGGGTCTTAATCTTAAGTCGACTAATGTTCTCTACATACTTGGAGTATTTAATAATGTAAGAGCAAGCTTCAATTTTGTGAGACAGAAAATATACACAAGTGTATCTAGAAAAGTCATCTACTAATACATAGACCTAGTGCATCCCATTTAAACTAGAAACTCTAGAAGGTCCAAACAAGTCCATGTGAACCAACTCGAGAGGTTTAGAAGTTGAAACTTCTTTCTTTGATTTGAATGAAACTTTATGTTGATTTCTCTTTTGAGAGGGTGTACAAACTTTGTCTGATGGGAATTTTAGTTGAGGTAGGTCTCTAACCAAATTTTTTTTATTCAGTTTCTTAAGTGAGTGAACATTGTAGTGTCTTAATCTTCTATACCAAATCCAAGACTCTTTATGTAAATCATTTAAACAAGTAACCTTTTGTTTGACTAAAGAATTTAAATCTACAGCATAAACATTTTCATTTCTCAAGGCAGTAAATACCAAAACATTTTTTGAATCAAATACATGGAAAGAATCATTTCCAAATTTAACATTGAAACCATCATCACACAAATGAGAAATGCTTAACAGGTTGTATTTTAATCCATCAATAAATAATTATTTAGAAATTAAAACTGAATCATTGTTACCAATCTGGCCTAATAAAATGATTTTTCCTTCTGAATTATCACCAAAGGTGACATGCCCTCCATCAACCTTGATTAAACTTTTGAAACCTGAGTAATCTCCAGTCATATGTCTTGAACATCCACTGGCCAAGTACCATATCTTCTTATAATAACTCTTCAAGTAGGTTTCCTACAAAATATGTTAAATAGAAAATGATTTTGGTACCCATATTTTCTTGGGTCCTGACAGGTTAGCAAGAAAAACTTTTGGTACCCATATTTGTCTAATGGGTTTCATATAATCAGTATATTCCAAAGATTTTGAAAGATAAACTTTGTTTGATCTATAACTATATGAATAGCTAGTTGAGACATAAGAGTTTCCAGAGCTGGAACTAGCAGCATACTGTCCAGATTTAGGAATAAATCCACCTTTTTTAATTTGTCTCTGTCCAGGATGATATCCTAAACCAGTAGTATATTTTGGTGCAAATTGTTTGCCTAGAATTTGTGTAAGAGTGTTCTTTCCCTTTCTGAACTTCTCTAAATCGTTTCTATGTTTCTCCTTGGACAATTTAAGTTCAGTATTCTCCTTTAAAAATTGTACATTCTTTTCCTTTTCTACATGAAGATCAGTTTTAATAGTACTAATGACTTGTACTTATCTTTCAGATCATTGTAGGTATCCTCTAGCATGTTACAGTATTCAAATAATTCAGCATTAGAAATATTATCATCACTATTTGAATCACTTTCATTCCTAGAATAATAATCTTTCAGCATAGGGTAAATAGGTACCTCAGAAATATTAGTCATGAAACACATGTTGGCATGATTCTTTTCAGAATCAGAAACTTTAGACTCACTTGTGCTGTCTTCTGAAGAACTCCATGTTGCCTTCATAGATTTCTTATATTTTCTATCCTTGTAGTCATATTTCTTCTTGTACTTCAAGTTTGGACAGTCAGCCATAATGTGTCCTTTCCTTTTGCATTCATAGCATAATATCTCATCATCCTTATCAACTTTCTTCCAATCTTTCGTCCAATCACCTCGTTGGTCATTCTTACCCTTATAATTTGGTTTTGTAAAAAATTTCATCTTCTTATAAAACTTCTTGAATCTCTTGGATATTTGAGCCATCTCTTCATCACTCTCAAAATCTGAACCTCTACTTGTTGAGCTTTCAGTAGGTATGTGAACTTTCTCTTTTTCATTGCTATTTGTGGCAGTAGAATTAAATTCCACTAACTTCCTCTTTGGTTCATCATCTTCCTCCTTGTTTACCTTTAGTTCTTCTTCATACATCATCAACTTAAAAAATAGCCCATTAATAGGTAGTGAACTTATATCACATGATTCTCTTATTGAGACTGATTTGCCTCTCCATTTTTCTGGCAGACATCTAATAATCTCATGATTTGCTCCTTTACCGGAACAACTTTTCTAAGTGAGCTCATTGTATTTACAATTTCATTGAACCTAAGATACATGTCAGAAATAGGTTCATCAGTATTCATTTTAAAATTATCATACTCAATAGTGTAGGTATTCAATCTCATTTCCTTAACATTGGTTGTTCCCTCATGAGAAAGACCCAAAGTATCCCAAATTTCATAAGTTGTTTTACAAGAAGATATTCAATTAAATTATTCATCTCCTAAATCACAGTACATAGCATTCATTGCATTACAATTATTTTTGTAAGTAGTTTTTATAGGTTCATCCCAAGTAGTTTTATCTGTTTTTGGGATCTTATACTGAGTCTCTATAGCAGTCCACATGTCAAATCCCATACTTTCTAAATGAATTTTCATTTTTAGTTTCCATTGGGCATAATTAACACCATTAAAGAAAGGTGGCCTATTAGTAGCAGCACCTTATAGTCTGTTATCCATAATTATATTTTAGCAAATATATTTAAAGCGATAAAATTTAAACCCAACATAAATTTATGATCTTTAAGAAACAACTAAAAGAACAGTTGAAAAACAGAGTGTTTGAAAATCCTTTATTAATAAACAATCCTCTAATGCGAAATTCTAGTCAGAGTGGAAACTCAAGAGGGGGGTGAATTGAGTTCCAATTAAAAATTTATTTTAAAAATATTTCTATGAAACCCCCCAAAAATAAATAAAATGATAAACTATAGTGAATTAGTAATATAGTAAAGGGTCAGTTAGGTTCTCAAGAGATTGATTAGTTCTCTGTTAATCTAATATGAAGATTAGATTAGCTTTTGAAACTAACCTAATGATTAACAATAAGTACAAAAACTTTCTAGTTTAATTACCATAGTTATTTAAAAATATATTTGAATTTAAAGTACTTAGAAGTGGAATATTCAATATTGTTTAAAACAAAATAAACAAGCACAATAGTTTTAACCAAGAGGTCCAGTCTCAAGTCGAGACTTAGTCCTCTCAAATAGTTTTATATAAACTATTATCCACACCTTGGATCGGGGTTAACAACAGTACTCAGACTATCCATGTACTAAGGCCTCTGACATAGTTCTATGTGGGAACACAAAACAATAGCACACATGCTATCCAGGTCACACTTGACCTCTACCACTATCCACAGTGGGATCTAAATGTGTAAGAGAATGATTGAGTGAGGATTTAGAAATCCACCAGTTCAGCACAAGAGACAGAGTGTGTTTGAAAATATATAACACACACTACTCAAAATGTAAATATTTGAAACAAAATAGATCTAAACAAATAGAGATGAGTTTAGAATGCTCTATGTGTTTTGAGTGAAGCTCTAGACTCCTTGTATTGAATACATATGAAGCTTTGAGTCCTTCTCTGGTTTTGTCATAAAAAATAGAGTTTCGTTCTTCTATTCCTTCACTTTCAATGTAGGTGTTCATCTCGAGTAAGAGAGTAGTATTTGTAACACTTTAGCATCTTATTTGAAACTTATTTTTGATGTGTATGATAGTTCTTTGAGTTCTTCTCGTGTTCTTATTCATGAATTTCACTTCAGATGTCACACACTTGTACATATATTCCTATTTTTTTCTTCATTATCTCGATCTTCCTTTTATACCCTTGAGCTCCAACAATGGGAATGATAACCATTTTATAGGTACAAGGTACAGTTTCCTAACATGCCAACAACCCTCATTAATTAATAACAGTTGCATTAAAAACAACAAATATGACTGTTGCTAAATAAACGAATAGAAATAGAGTTTAGAGAAACTGTGACTGGATTCCATCAGTAGATATTTGTATCAGTAAGATTGTAGCGGTGGACTTGAGTTAGTATGTCTTGTATCGGTAGCTGTTACTCTTTATAACAGTAGCTCGATGTATCAATAGCTCATTTCATCAATAGCTCCTGTTATCGGTTGCTCTTTTGTACTGGTGGCATTCTTGTATCGGTAGACTTTATAGCGGTAGTAGTCTGTCTGTATCAGCAAACTTGTATCAGTAGCTGTCTGTCGGTGTCTATCTGTATCGGTGGACTTTTTCTATCTGCATCGGTGGACTTCATATCTATAGCTTACTGTCTGTCTGTTTGTATCGGTAGCTTGTATCGGTAAACTTTGTATATACCGGTGGACTTACTCTATTAGTAGGTCTGTATCAGTCAACTTGTGCATACCAGTAGACCTATTCTATCCGTAGCTCAGGTGTAGTGGTGACTATCTACATATCGGTGACCTTATCAATACTGGTAGACTTTTGTACCGATGTACTTAGCCTTATCAGTAGCTGTTGTGCATACCGAAGAACTTAGTCTATCAGTAGCTGTTCTATGCAAATCGTATCTAGATTGAGTTATAATTATTTAAAAGCATGCATATACATAGATAAACATTGATTAACATATTCCAATGATTATTTTGATATTTTTGTCAACTCAATAATATGATTTCATAGATTGAAAGAATTAATATATAGATAAACATTATTTGGGATCATTAAATCATATTGAAACATAATTGAGATTATAAAATCATATTAAATCAGAATTGGGATTATCAAAACAGGTGAGGTCAACAACCACATCTACTGTAACCATATCAATTGAATAACCTATTTCATAGTTGCACGGACTATTGTATTTATAAAATTTTTATCTATAGTTTTTTTTCATGTTCTTTATTTCATATTATTTTATGTTTATGTCTACAGTCAAAAATCCAGTCTTATTTATTTAAACAGATTATTATAATATTCACTTACTGATCTATGCAAAATTAAAAGTGTTTTAATCTTTTTTTATAATTTTCTTTGATCTCACAAAGGGGTAGAAATTTGGATAAACACAACATTTCCTTCTATCAAAATAATTCTATTAAATCAAATTTCAAATTATTTTCATTTAAATGTTTACAAAATTATAAATTCTATTACTAATTCTATGGGTTTTGTGATCATAAAAATTGGGGAGATTGTTGGGCATGTATTTTCTCAACAATACTCCAAAAATTTTATTGATTTTGATGCTTACAAATACTCTTGTTTATTTTTCTAATGATATTAATTTAAGTGTATTTTAGGAAATTAATATTCTTTATACTCCTTATTTTGGAATTATATCCATGATTATTATTCATGGGGAATATTCATTAATGTTTTTGAAATGATCTTAAGTGTATTTTCGAAACACTGTTCATACCCTATGATGAAGAACACAATGTAAGAAATATACTCTACATTTGTATTAAACCTTATATTGAAATTTCAGCGCATATGGTTAATCAAACCTATATTGATAAAAACTCATGGATAAAGGACTTTAAAATTAAATGGAACCTTAAATTTAAAAAAGAGAAAAAGTATGGTTAAAGAACCCTACGTAAGTATAGAACCCTACATTTGAGAAAAAAAATATGGATCATCAACCTTACTTTTGTGATCAACCTTATGTTGTCAACTTTACATTATGAGAATGAACGCTATGTAGTTTAACCCTACGTTTGTTAATTTTTCATTTTATGAAGGAACCCTACATCTGAATTTTCAACATTAGAGATTTGAATTTATGATTTTATCAGAGTTTCGTGCAATGGTATTTGCAGAATACTAGGCTGATTTAAAGCACATTTTCGACCAATTTAAAGCTCATTTTTGAATTGATTTAAAGCTCATTATGATGTATTCAAAGAATTGTATTTAGTGGATAAAGATTCTGATATTATTAAAAGAATTTACGACTACTCTCAATTGCCTTATGAATTTGAATTCTCATGATTTATCAGGCAATTTTTCTTGGATCTAAAATTGCAACGCATGCTCTCTGATTTATTTATTCTACCAATGTATCTATTTGATATATACCTATATGTTTGTGATTGAAATAATAAGATACAAATATTGCGATAAATATTTTTTATTGAATTCTTGTGAATATATTTTACAGATTTGTTGAAACAATCGATCAGACACCGTTATATACAAAAGAGGCTACACTTTGGAGATATACATGTTTTGAATCTCGTATTTGTTGTAAGTATACTACTAAAAATCGTTGCTACTTTTATTCAAAGATCTATTAAAACCAGATTGCTTCAGAACTACTCTTTATTAAAAAAATATTTTCTAAAGAAGAAGATCCATATACTTTTAGTTGCTGTTACAATTGTGAAGTTCAATCAGAACCTTTTGAATCAATATCTTTTTATAGAGAGTTTCAACTACTTGTACTCTGTTGTGGTGGAGTATCAGATTCTCGATCTAAGCTGTGGATATTTGGTTCTTTATTAAAAGAACCAAAATGCAATGTTATTAGCCTTATTTGTAAAGGTGTCAACTGCCTACAACTCAGTTGTGGATAAGTTATATGATATGAAGACCTGACTAGTGAATTTCCCCAAACTCGCAGAGAGAGTAATTGGTGGAGGGGAGTCGGGGATATTTGTGCCCTGAACCACTATAAATAACCATGTTCTGTATTTTTGTTTTATCCACTGCTCATAATTTTATACAAAAGATAAATTCTACTTATTCGCATAATATAGAGTTGACGTTAAAAATCCAGAATTGTGGAAGTTTTTGAAATGACACAATTCACCCCCACCTGTGTATATTTGTATATTATGACATAATAATAATAAATATATGTTTATTAAAAAATGAATATAGAAGTTAATTATATACTTTTTTATGATTCGTTATTAGTTATAGTAATTTTAATTTTTTTATTACCATTTCATTTTTGGAGATAATGGCTTGAAGAATGACTTATTTTAAATTATCCGATTTTGTTTAGATTTCATTATTTTGGTAATTTGTAATATATAATTTTTAAAAATTCTTTATTGATGATTTAAAAACATCAAAATAAATTATATTATACAATTTACACTAACCATCAATGTAGGCGGGGATAAATAAAGCATTGACAGTGTCCTCATTAGTGGATGAAGCTGACCATTACCGAGACGTGTTAAAAGGGAGGGGGAGAGTATATACTATAAGTAGATTAAAATAGTTATAAAAACATCATAATAAAATTAATTTTTTAAATAAATAAATATGAAAATTTTTATGACGACATACAAAGGTAAATATATTGGGGGAGTAGAAAGATGATGAGAAAGAAAATAATGAAATAGGATTTGGGTTACCTCTTTGTGGAAGATTTACTCCAATGTTAAATCCTTAAAGGACTGGGTTTTTGTAACTCAAGAACATACCTAAGGGTTCTATGAGACAAAATAGAGGGGAAATGGATGGATATTGAGATTTTATAAGGGAATGGGTAGTGGTTTTCTAAGGGAAAGGATTTGAAGATTTTATAAATATTGAGAGGGGTATTTTTGGAAAAAATGTTGATTATTTTATCATTTAGGACAAATAATTTTGAGTAGTGATGATTTACATTAATTTTTTGGTATATTATTATACAATGGAGGGTTGTTTTAAATTTATATCCATCCAAAACAATATGGAATCTTGGAATCACTCAAATAAAGGTAAAAAATCAAAATTATTTTTTATTAGAATAAAATATAACTTCGGTTCAAAAACATCAAAAAAGATTTATAAATTCAATTTTTTTTAAATTAATCATTTTACTCCTTAAATACATAATTGGTGTATAAAAATTATTTATAAATTTTTAAGTCATTATTACATTATAATGATGTCACAAAAATTGTGGTACTCTTAAAAACTGTTATTTACAAAAAAATAAACTTTTATAGAAAAATAAAAAAATTAAAACTATGATATCTTCAATATGGTGATTCCAAAAATTAAGTTAATTTTATCAAATTATAATTCTAAAATTTATTAATTTTACTTTAAAATAAGATCATATAATACATGAGAAAACCATTTATTTAGAATAAAAACTATTTATTTTGTTATTTGTGATTACATTTATATATTTTATTATATAATAAATATTACATGATTGATAATTAGTTATTTATAGTACTAAATCATATACATTTTTTGAAATTATTCTTATAATTATGTGTAATTTATAATTTAAATACATTATCGAGAAAATTGTTATACTGTAATAAATTTTGTACATTGTGATCTAATACACACACACACACACATCAATGGTCATTTTACTATTCCAAAATATAAATTATGATAATTTTATAACCATTTTTTATAATAATATACTCAAAAATACGGATCAAATTCTGAAATAAAAATAACAAATATATCAAGATTTCATTTTAGTATAAAATATGCCAAAATAAAGTTTTAAAAGGATATTTTTTACTAATTAAATGTGTACATATAATATGATAAAAACTATTTAGAAATTAAATGAGGTATAATGTAATTAAAAATTCATTATCAAGTATAATTTTAGCGTAAAAATTATATTTAACCACTTATTGTATGTTTGAAATAAAATGTTATATGGAATAACATTATATATGTTAAAACTTTTCGACTTTGAAAATATGTATCATACCATGT
Organism: Viscum album; assembly: GCA_963277665.1. NCBI lineage: Eukaryota > Viridiplantae > Streptophyta > Magnoliopsida > Santalales > Viscaceae > Viscum > Viscum album. Next base: position 50,955,860 of record OY728148.1, read on the forward strand.
TAAACATTCGATTATACTGACTTAATTACTATTGTGATAAGAAAATAAAAAAACATAGCTTTAAATCTATATATGTAAAAATATTCATCAATATAGTTAAATAGATATAACTATATATAAAAAGGATGTAAAATGTATGGAGGATAACATGTAAGCTAGTGGTGAGAGTTACGCCCTGTTGTACTTCGGTCATGGCTTCGAGCCCCATATCCTCATTAGACATGATAGTCTATCACCTAACCTTTGGGCTTCCCTTTCGGTAATAATTTTTTTAATAAATAGAAATCCATCATTCATGAAAAAAACATAATAAAACAACTTTGTTGATTAATATGTGTATAAATGTTTGGTTTATATTGTTGAAAATAAGGAAATTAATTTATAGTTTACATTTATATTCTAAGAAAGAAAATTTTAAAAAATATTCGTTGGAAATATGTGATGTCACATTCTACCCCGTTAAATAAATTGTATCCTCAAAATTTTAATATATTTCAATGATAAAATTAGATAAAGGTATTCCCAATATAGTCATGAATCATGATACAAAAATATATTCAAATCTATCATAATGGTTCATAATGAGAATGTGAATAATCCAAAGTATATCGCTCGGGAGTGTAAAACTAGGTGTGTAGTTATGCCCGCTTGTTTTCACCAAGTGAAGATCGATTTAACACTCAACTATCATTTTTCAGGGTTATTGCCCCTAGAGGCATCTATGTCAGAGCCTGCATCAACTTATTTGTATCATGGAAGGGATTTCATTGCTAGGGAACCATACACTCTATAATTTAGTAAAATTTTGGGATGTTTTCCATAAACATATCCATAGGGGTTTTCACTAATATATTCTTGGATAAATTTCTAATAACAATTAAATCAATATCTCTCTAACTCTATTCCAAAAAAACTCTTGGAAACTTATGCTCCTAGAAATCAACTTAACCTATATGCACAAACAAAATTAATAGTATACCAATCAATATAAACCTTACTGATGCATACTGTCATAAATATATTAATATTTTTCCAAAATAACATGAATTTCCTTGAGATAAAATCAAATACCAATCCTAAAAGTTATCTATACCTCGATTATCACTACAGGAAAATTTGATATTTGTGATGGGGTATTTGCGAAGGGGGAGAGTTCCATAAAAAATAATTAGTTATTTATAACGGGGAGATGGTAGCCTTCATATTAGGTTTTGCGTGAGTTGTGTGCCAAACCGCAGGAAGGGCATTTGCGATGGGTATAAAAGCCCATCACAAATATCCGACGACGTTTTTTAGTATTTATGATGGGATTTATCTCCCATTGCAAATAATATGTTGGCAGGTTGGTATGTGCGATGAGAACTGTCACAAATACCTTTTTAACCACCACCCCTAATTAATAGGGCGATTAACATTTGCGATGGGTCCCGTCACAAATAGTACCATCCCAAGTAATCTAACAAATATACATCCTCATATGTTTTCCCCATTCAACTCCTTTCACTACCCCTCTGTCCCTCTCTACTTATATTTTTTCTCTCAAAAATTTTCAAAGTTTAAATTTCTAAATCAGAGCAATATTCATGGCTTATATCCTTCGAAAGATTTAGATTTAAGGTATTTATTGATTTATTTTATTTTTTAGTTAATTAATTTAATTTTATATTAGTTATAATTATTATTGATTAGTAGCAATCAAATTAATTTAAAATTAGATTGTTTTTTTATATTCTTGAATGGCCCGAAGGCCTTCATTTTTATAATTTTTGATAATCCACATTTCAAGGGGCGAGGTGGAACCCTTACAAGGCCCAAAGGCTTTAAGAGACAATTAAATGACCTGTAGGTCTTAAGGGATTCACCCAGACAAGACAACTTAGTACTCCTCCTCCCGAGAAAATGTCTGGATAACAACGCTCCACCTTCACAAGGCTGGTCGACTAGTTGTCTTGTGCAGAGCTGCATAGACCCGAACTCGATGACATTGCCATACCCTCTCATTCTTCCAACTTCAGTTAGCTCTGCTCTGGTGAATACGCTATCTCTGAAGCCTCATCTGGAGCCTTGTCCATTGTAATAATTAGAAATAATTAGCAGTAACTAGTAGAAATTAGTAATAAAGTTTAATAATTAGAAATAATTAGCAGTAACAGGTAAGAATTATTAATAATTAGTACTAATTAGTGAGAATAAGTAATAATTAGCGGTTATTAGTCTTAAATTCTAATAATTAGTAATAATTATTAATAAATTTTAATAAATTTTAATAATTAGTAATAAATAGTAAATTGTTTTAATAATTAGTAATAAATTAGAATATATTGTAATAAATTGTAATAATTAGTAATAATTAGTAATAAATTGTAATAATTGGTAATAAATTGTTATAATTGGTAATTAATTTTAATAAATTGTAATATTTAGTAATAATTAGCAATAATTAGAAGTAATTAGTAATAATTGGTAATAAATTTTAATAATTAGTAATAAATTGTAATAATTAGTAAGAAATTGTAAAAATTAGTGAAAATTAATAATAATTAGTAATAAAATGTAATGATTGGTAATAATTAGTAACAATCAGTAATAATTAGTAAGAAATTGTAAGAAATTGTAATAATTATTAATAATTATTAATAATTATTAAAAATTAGTAATAAATTGTAACAATTAGTAATAAATAGTAATAATTAGTAATAAACTGTTATAAATTGTCATAATTACGAATAAATTGTAATAATTAGTAATAAATTTTAATAATTTAGTAATAATTATAAATAATTAGTAATAATTAGTAATAAATTGTAATAAATAATAATAATTAGTAATAAATTGTAATAATTATTAATAAATTGTAATAATTAGTAATAATTAGTAATAATTAGTAATAAATAATAATAATTAATAATAATTAGTAATAACCGGTAATAATTAGTAATAAATTGTAATAAATTGTAATAATTTATTATCATTACTACTAATTAGTAATAATTTTTAATAATTTGTAATAAATTGTAATAATTACTAATAAAATGTAATAAATATTAATAAATAGCAATAATTACTAATAAATTTCAATAATTAGTAATAAATTGTAATAATTTAGTAATAATTAGTAATAATTAGTAATAAATAGTAATAAAATGTAATATTTAATAATAAATTGTAATAAATAGTATTAAATTATAATAATTATTAATACTTATTAATAAATTGTAATAATTAGTAATTAGAAACAAATTGTAATAATTTGTAAGAATTAGTAACAAATTGTAAGAATTAGTAAAAAATTGTAAGAATTAGTAATAAATTGTAATAATTGTAATAAATTATAATTATTAGTAATAAATTGTAATAACTAGTAATTTTTTATAATAATTAGCAATAAAGTGTAATAAAATGTAATAAAATGTAATAATTAGTACTAAATTGTAATAATTAGTAATAAATTGTAAAATTAGTAATAAATTGTAATAATTTGTAATAAATTATAATAATTAGTAATATTTAGTAATAATTATTATTAATTAGTAATAGATTGTAATAAATTATAATAATTAGAAATAATTAACGGGAATAAGTAATAATTAGCAGTAATTAGTAATAAATTGAATAATTATCAATAAATTTAAATAATTTCAAATAAATTGTAATAATTAGTAAAAAATTGTAATAATTAGTAAGAATTAGTAATAAATTGTTATAATTAGTTAGAATTAGTATTAAATTGTAATAATTAGTAATAAATTTTAATAAATTTTAATAATTAGTAATAAATTGTAATAATTAGTAATAAATTGTAATAATTAGTAATAAATTGTAATAATTAGTAATAAATTGTAATAAATTGTAATAATTAGTAATATATTATAATAATTAGTAATAAATTGTAATAATTAGTAATAATTAGTAATAAATTGTAAAAAATTGACACAATTTCTTACGGATTGGAGGCAACTCTTTTTACTAATGGACCATCTCCTTGCAACTTTCTCCCACTAAACTCATAATAAAACCTATTCCCATGTACGAATATTAATTTTTGTATGCATAAGAATTGAGAGTAGCACAGTGAGCCCTCCTTTATCTCCATTCTCGTGCATATGAAAATGGATACGTGTACATCATATTATATTTTTCATACTGATTTCACTCAAAAAAGTTGAAAAGGAGATGAGTCGTTGGGAAAAATAGGTTCTTATTTTTGACAACTCATCTCCTTGCAACTTTCTCCCATTGAAATAACTATGAAAAATCTGCTCCAACATTCAAATATCCATTTTTGTATCCATGAGAATGGAGAGCATTGCGATGAGGCCTCCATGATCTCCATTATCATGCATACAAAAATGGATATACATATGTTAGAGTAGATTTTTCATAGTGATTTCAGTCATAGAAAGTTGTAAGGAGATGAGCTGTCGAGTAAAAGAGTGGCCTCCAATCCACTGGAAATTGGGCCGCTCATAATTAATGGCAATTAGTATAACTTAGCTGAAATTACTAATAATTAGTGGTAATTAGTATAAATTATTATAAATTAGTATAGATTAGTATAAATGTTAAAACAAATACTATAAATAATTATTAAATAATATAAATTATTATAAATTACTAGAAAAGTGAATTTAATTTCTTTCTATTTTTTGCATAATGTTTTTCTTATACCAAGTTATTCAAAAAATATAAAATTGTTTTATATTTTTTAAAAAAAATAAGGAAAAATGAAGTAGAAAAAATTTATTATTAGATGATCACGCTTGGATAAATCAGCGGATGAATACAAATGGTTCTGGTTTAAATCCTGCATATACTGAGGGTGTTGAAGCATTCTTATCATTTTCATCATCAAAAACAAAATTTGTTACAAAAGGGATAATTACGTATCATTATAAAAATGTGTTCCAAGGAAATTTGACATATTTGACAATGTTGGGGGTCATCTAATGAATTTTGGTTTTCAATTAGATTATGTTATTTGGTATCAACATGGTTAACGTATTTCCAGAGAAGGTACTAATAATTTGGTTCTAGATCCGTCACAGTTTTAAATTTTTTTACATGATGTGGCATGTCCATATTTTCAAAAAACAAAAACTTAGGATGAAATTGATTTTTCTCATGAGTTGGAAACATCTAAATTTTATGAGTTGTTGAGGTCCACTGAGGATGCTTTATATCCTGGTAGCAAGATAATAAAATTTGAAGCGGTTGCAAAATTTATGGCTGTTAAATCTGATAATGGAATGTCAAATATCTTTTTGGATTAGATATTCTATTTAGTTAAAATATAGTTATCTAATGAAAATGTGTTGCCTACATATTTCAATGGGTGTAAGAGGCTGGTTTTTATTATGGGTCTTGGTTATCAGAAGATTCATGCAAGTTCAAATGATTGAAAATTATATTTTGGTGAAAATTATTCACTAGATAGTTGTCCCACATGTGGAAAATAGAGGTATAAGGAGACTCAACTAGGAAATTATGAATTAATTCCTATAAAATATTTGAGATATTTACCACTTACACCTAAATTGTAGTGTTCATTTATGTCTTAGAACACAGTGACATTGATATCCTAGAACAAAACCAACATTTCAACTAGTAAAAGCTTAAATCATACCTCTAATGGTGATTCATGGAAACATTTTGACCAAGTGCATCCATCTTTTTCTTTAGAATCTTGGAAAGTGCAATTGGGTCTTTCTATTGACGGTTTCTATCCATTTGGTTTTTAAAATAGTCATTATTAATGTTGTATTATCCTTATAACTCCATACAATTTAGCTCCTTAGATGTTGATGAAGATGAAATATATATTTTTGACTATATTAATTCCAAGACATATGAAAAATAATATTGATGTTTATTTGAAACCATTGACTGATCAGTTAAATTCACTATGGAGTAATGATGTCAGTACATATGATGTTAATCTAAAAAAAATCCTTCTGAAATTCGTATTGATGTGGAAAATTAATGAATTACTTGCATATGACATGTTATCTTGCTGGAATACACATGGTCCAAAATAATGTTCATAATGTATGAGAGATAGAAAATAATTTATGCTCGTCAATGGAAAAAAACCTTGTTTTTTGACTATCATCACAGATTCCTTCCAACTGATCATCTTTTTTGGAGGAAGAAATATCATTTTCGAAAAGGCATAATTAAAAGAGATGGACCTCCAAAAATGATCTTTGGTACAGAGTTAAAATAAATTGTCTCTTCATTACCACCCATCATATTTAGACCAACAATAAACCAAAAGAAAATTGATGGCTTTGGGAAGAAAACAATTGGATAAAATAGATAATTTTTTGGGATCTTCCATATTGGCTTGATTTTTTAGTCCATCACATATTGGATTTTATGATTATTTAGAAGAATTTTTTTGATAATTTATTTCATACACTTTTAGATACACCAGGTAAGACCAAAGATAATGTAAAGGCATGATTAGATATTTCACAAATTTGAAGGCCACCCGAAGTTGAACTGTTTAAAAATGTTAGATCACAGAAGTTAATGAAGCCAAAAGCATCTTATACACAATCCATAGAAAATAAATTATTATATTGTTATTAGATTAAATATTTGAGACTTCCAGATGGTTATGATTCTAATTTGGGAAGATATGTATGAAATGGTCATATTCCAGATTAAAAAATAATGCCTTCCATGTTATAACGAAAAGAATTATACTGATTGGATTTAGAGGATTATTGAATTCTATGATTTGGGATTCAATAACAGACATATCATATTTTTTATGAGAAATTTTTGCAGTGACAAACGACTAAGATTCACTTACTAGACTAAAAGGAGATATTGTTTTAATTTTATGTAAACTGGAATAAATATTCCTTCTATATTTCTTTAACTCAATAGAACATTCGATATTAAATTTTACACATGAAGAAAAATGTCGAGGTTGGGTACAGTTCTGATGGATTTACCCATTCAAGGGATGCGTGTTGAAATTGATGAAAAAAGTATGTAACAAAGAATCAATTGAAGGCTCAATTGTAGAAGCTTATTTACAAGAGGATTTTTTTTTCTACTTTGATTATTTTAAATTTGAATATCCCTCAAACATTAACACATGAGATGTAATGAGAGAAATGTTGATGGTGAAAGGAGAAATCAATTATCAATGTTTAATTAGCATGAACTTGTCTTTAGTGGAGTTTATGAATGATAGATTTCAGATGACGAACATCACAGAGCTCATACATACATTCTTCTCAACTGTGAAGAAATGAAACCATTTTTAATATGAGTTCTACTTCCACTTATTCTATAATATTTATTATAGTAAATTAATCTTATTTTATTTATAGGTTATATAATAATAATTTTAAAAAACAACTTCCACCAATTACAACAACTTATCTTGAAGAATGTCGATAAAATAATTTTTTCTACTGGTTTCAAAGACAAGTAACATAAATTATTTATGTTTTAAAATATAAAATAAATTTATTAATTATTATATTGATAATTATTTCAAAAAAATTTAGGTATCTCAACATACTGATAAAATTGATAATCTATTATGTGTATTAAATAACATACCTTCCAAAATAGTTAAATATTATAATGAATATGTGGTGAATGGTTTTTGATTTCCTACAAATTCATATAGGGAATAAAAAACAATGAATAGTGTTGTTTCCTTGAGAGGGTATCATCATAGAGAAACTGAATTTGACTTTTATGTCATGTTGAAAAACATTTATTGATCTGTGTTATATAGGTTAAAATTACATAACAATGTCTAAATGTTAGAGGTTGGATACAGAGAGAGGATTGTGTGTTCATCCGAACCATGGAATTGTTGATCTTAAATATAAAATCCTTCTTGCAGTAAATGAACCATTTTTATTGGATCATCAGAACATCAAAATTATTATGCAAATTACTGTGATACTTTAATAGAGTAGGGTGATTGGTGGAGCATAATAAAAATTAAATCATGGGAAAATCAGTTTACTCAAAGTGAATGTGGTTCCATAGAAGTGCAATGAATTTAATTTTTATGAGAGAATGATCCAAATCTATCATTTTCACGAGGATACATGAATATTGATGTTGAAACCCTATAGTTAAGGGTTTATGGTGATGATAATGTTAATGATGATTCAAATTAATTTGAAATGACAAGAGATGATGAAACTGAAAATCATATGGAAATTGATGATGAGGAGGAGGAATATAAAGACATTGACATCCTAAAATATAAATATGAGGATGAAGATGAACATTGACACAATTAAATAGTGATTCTAATCATATATAATATATATCTATATATAATAGTTGTTTTAAATTATTTGATAACTACAATCATTTATTATTTCAGATGGATGAGGATTTGTTTCATTAGTTGGAGGAGGTTGATCTACCTTTTGATGAGAAAGATATAGGATCATCTGACCCTTAGACTGGTAGTGGTTCAGGGAGTACGTGGAGGGGGTATGGTCTTGTGCGATTGATGATTCCTGACCCTATCCCTAAGTGACGTCTATGTCTTTTCTTTGATCCATGCATGAAGAGGTATGTTTACCTATGTATTTTAGTTTTCTTTCTCTAATTTATTTTTATAATAATTGAATAATTATTTGTTCTTTTTTTAATATATTTTCGCATATAGCTATTTGAAAGTGGAGCTTTATACTATGTAACTATTTTTCTAAAGCATGGGTGACATGGGATAATATTACCATTGATGTTCAATACCAAATGTTCGATCATTGGATGGTACATAAATAAATAGTATTTATTTTGAAATTTAATTAATTGATAACTTGATATTATAAATTATTTATTGGGTTTATGGAATACCATTAGTGAGAGCATGTGTGATTATATCTTAAAGGCATGATATGAGTTTATGAATGTGCATTTCCATCGGTTTCATCATAATTTGAGAAGGAAAGAAATGATGAAAATATGAGTGATAGAGTTTGATGAGACTTGTCACACACATCGACCTGATTACATTTCATCTTAGGTTTGGGATGGTTTATGTTCACACTGGTTGGGTTGTTGTTTATAGAATAGATCATTGGTAGGTTGACAAAACTAAGGGAGATAAGAGGTGATACATCAAGCCGATAGTCGTACATTCAATACTCATAAGGAACATATGGTAAGTACTTTTTTAAAATAATTTATATAATTTTAAATTTAAATGATTTATTTAATATTCATATAGGTAGTCGAACATCACAATATTATCGAGTTCAATGTTTATGAAAGTATGTAAAAAGATTTAGTCATTGGAGAGATTAGAGGTGATTTCCAACATCAGATTATGGTCAGTATATTTTATTTTTTGAGTTTTCAAATTAACTGTAAATAACATTTTAAATATTTTAATATTAAATTGCAATTTAAGGAGTTATATGAGGCCACAAGGTCTCACAAACTGACCGAGAGTTAGGACAAGAACAATGATCAGTCCAGTGCCCTCCAATTTGATGAGGAAGCATGGATTTAGGTGTCCCATTATGCCTTTGAGAAAGGACGAGTTGTTGGTATTAGATCTCAATTGAAACTTGAGAGTTATTATGGTACCACTGTGATGTCGGCGTCTAGATCAAGAGGAGCTCGTGGAGTGTTATAATCATTTGTTGCACAGTATTAGGAGTAGCTGTGAGCTCGAGGTGAGCTTATAGAGAGTATTCCTAGGGAGCAAGAGGGGATGCGTCAATAACAGCAACAGTTTCAGGAAGATAATTGATGACATCAATAGTAGAAGTAGGAGGAGATGAATTGATGATAGCTACAACACCACAAGAAGATAAATTATATGCGACATATGACTCATGTTTTAGAGATAGATTTCCCTCCACAATCTCTTCCAGCTCCTCCAGAAGACGACCCCTTTAGTGATGCATTTATTTTTTATGATAAAACATTTTAATGTATTTTTTTTGTAATATTAACTATTTACATTTATATATAGTGGGTTTTTTATATTATTCTCATCTACCAAAGCCAAAGACCACCAGCTCTTCTGTTGGGAGGGAAGGTTGGGCTATGCAGTCTTCTAAAGAATTTCTCTCTTTAGAGAAGTTAAACCTTAGAAGGAAGTACGCCAAGATTTTGAGGCACCACGATAGTTCAGAGTGGGAATCAGCGACTATGGAGGATGCAATCTATCATGGTTATGGTGATGGGTCTGACTACTATGATCTATAATTTTCCTTTCACATTGTTTTACATGCTTGTAGGATTTTTCTTTTCTTTAATAAATGGTCAGAGGCTAGCCTTTGACTGAGCTTCCCGGGTAGTATTAATATTAATGTTATTATTTTATAATAATAATAATAATATTATTATTATTCTATTAATTTTTTTTTAAATTTTAGTCTATTTGTGACAGGCCATTTTGGGGCGGGCCATCTCCATATCCCAAATAGTATCTGTGAGAGGCCATCGTAATAGGTTTTTTTTTAAAATTTCCAGTAAAAATATTTGCGATGGGATGTGGACCTGTTGAAAATAGTTTTTTTATAATGGGACCACATCTCGTCGTAATAGGGTTTTATAAAAAATAAAGAAAACTATTTTAGATGGTACATAGAACCATCACAAAAAGATTTATTTGTGACACCCATTTCTATAACGGGAAATTTGCGATGAGGTCCCATCACAAATGACTTTTTTGCGATGGGCACCCATCACAAATATACCAATTTCTAGTAGTGTATATATTCTTCCTAAAGCCCAATAACTGTTCATATGAAAATCAAATCAACTAAGACCTCAAATATGTATCTATTCCTAGATGATTATGTTCAACCTTGACACTATTAACCCATGATGGTATCCATAACTCTTAAATTATCCCCATCTAATAACATCATATCCAATAATGTTATCTACACCATACTCTGATAATAAATGAGATGCACCTGAACTACACTTATAGATTCGATGTTAACAAAATATTCTTTACATACTGGCATTGATAATGACTGATTTTCAAAAAAAACCATCCATAATTACAATACCAATAATAAATATAGAGTCAGTTATACACCCAAGATGTTTTTAGTTTTAGAGTTATAAAGAATTAGGGAAAACCATTAACTAACTAACCCCATATCATTCCCTTCTAATGGGATTTTTTTCCACTAAACCAAGGATTGATTATTTTAAAACAGGTCTTTAGAATCTTTCAAAAAATACTCCACATGTGATACCCATCTAAAAATTCCTATTCAATACACTTCATCATAACCTGGGGAAATGGAAACACAAGAAGGGTGAGCTCAAAAAATCATTAAGGGTAAACATAAGAGATAATAATTGAATATCATAAGTGAGAATAAGAAAAACATATGGGTTTGGGATCATAATCTTTGGTATATAAATTCATCATAAAAAAATTATACCCTATAAAATATGGATCATATGTCCTGAATCAAAACATTTTTCTTTTAGCATAAAAAAGAAGATATCAAATGATAATGTAATCATAAGAATATGGAAGCAATATAAAACATGAAATCATAAGTATAAGTCAAGGATCACTATCAAGTCAACATAACAGAGTGTATAGAGTCCCATAGTGGATTGGGTTTACTCCCTGATCTATTATATTTCATCTCACAAGATTTAAAATATCACCCAATGCATTGGTGTCCTATATAATATCGGGCCAAACCGTCACATCATAATATGTGAATGAATATATTGGCCATATAATGGAAACCTACATAAATCCATCAATAATCATAGAATTTAAAAAAAAAATTAAATTGGTATCCAACAAAATTAAGAAAATCTCTAGGTAAATACCCCTGAATTAATATAATGAAGTATAATGTATTTACATCATATAGTTAAAAATGGAATATGGTTTAGTTAGTAACATTACTAGTCAATCAATATATGGGTACCATTTGAACACTCTTCAATCAAAAGAATTAAATAAATGTAATTCATATAGGAAATGCATTGGAAGAGAAGTTATTATTGTGCACAGTGAATTATTAGGAAAGACAAAGGAAGTAATGTATCATTTCTCTTATAAGGACCTCAATTCCATCAATTCACATACATATAGGAACATCGATAATGAATCAAAAGATTATTTTTTTCAGTATCTATTTATGTGAAAGATACCATTCAAGGAAATACATTATTAGAAATAGTGTAACTTGGAAGAGTTACTACCATATAAGAAGACCATTCAAAGGAACATATGGAATTGAATAGGTTTGAATAAAACAATTTCTTAGTTTTAGGAATTTATGAAATAAAAGATAAAGGTAACCCCTAAGTAATGATAAAAATGTAACAAAATTCCATATTAGAAAAACAAATTATAATCAAAACACGTAATATAAATTTTTTCTTTAAAAATAATCTTGAAAAAAATAGAGAGAAAAATTTAAGAGAAATATTGAAAATAATTTTCATAACATTTGTTTATGTTTTCATATAAATAGATAAATGTATCACTTTTATAAATTATTTTAAAAATGGAACACAAATTCTTTCAAAACATTATTTTAAAAAGAAAATCTCCCAATAACTAATCAATGAAAATAAATAAATTTTAAAAATAAAGAAACTTATGGAGGAATAATGTAAAAATATTTTCTTATAATATTTATTGGGTTTAAATTTATGAAATATTATTAATATAGTGTTTTGGACCTTCCTAGAATTTTTATTATGGTTTCCCAAGGCTTGGGGGCGTTTTGAGGAATCCTAGAGGTGTTTTTTGGGTTCGAGTTGAGCTTTGGGCCATTATGGGGGCCACCACACCATGGGAGTGGGTGTAGTGGTGAATGTTTTGGATCTAAGGCCATGGGTTAGTCATTTTTTATGGTCATGGTCAGCCCTTGGAAGGTTATGAGTTATCCATGGGGTATTTGGTGTACCATTTTTTGTGAAATGGTTTTTTAGCCATTGTGGTGGTGTTGTTAGCTGGGATTTCTCCCTGTGTAAAATGTGAAGTTTGGAAAGGACCAGCATGGGTATTGTGTTGAGCATGGATGTTTGGGGGTTAATTTGTGTAACACAAGGTTATGGGCCTCACTATGCTATGGTCTTTGGAGCGGTGAGTTGGAGAGTTGAAGGATTTTTTCTTATGTAGTGGTAGGAGGTCTTGGTGGGATAATGGGTATTTATAACTACTTGCACCATGTTGTGGTAAAAGGTGTAGTTCAAGTTAAGGGTTTTTAATGCAGTTTTTAACACTCATTAGAATAGGGGGAGTTTAGTGTCTAAAATATGTGGAATCCAAATCTCTATTTTACCAAATTTACCATAGGAATTTTGGGTGTTCACCATTCTATTGTGGATCCCCATGGGTTTCAATTATAAAAGTGGAGTTGGCTCTACATTGGTTCAATTTATCTATTTTCCCTTCAATCCCAAGATATCTTCCAGTCCTCTCCATCCCTCTCTACCCATCATGTTGGGGATTCTAACCCTTTTAATAATTTGATCAATGTATTTTGGATTGAGGTATGATCTCCCCACATCTTCTAACCGTTTCTTGAATTTTTCCTTTTTAGAGGATCACAACCATAGGTGGCTCTGATTTATATTTTTTTTGAATATGGTTCTATAATAGATTATTTTAGATTGGTTTAGGTTTGTTTCCCTTCCATCTTGGTGGATTTTTACCTCTCTTTAATCTTCCTTTGTGTGCACCAATTCTCTTTTATTATTTAATAGATTCTTGGGATTATAGTTCTCTCCCTTTTATGTGCATTTTTGAAATTATCATGCTCTTTATTTTTTATTTGGTGAATAGTATGAATTGGAAAAATAAAGATAAAAACTGGACTAATTAAAATTAAGGGAATGGTGTGATTGGCATATGGTTATTTATTTTCATTAATATTTATTATTTTTGTTTCTTTCTATATGATTATTATGGAATTATTCCATATAGTGATTGATTCATTTGAGAATACCCCTTTAAATGGTTAAAAATATAGAGATGGTAAATGAAAATACTATGTTGGATGTTCTCGTTTATTCATTCCAAGATATATTTAGATTGGTTTCTTTATTGTGTACATCTCGGTGTCCTTATATTGTGCAGATTGGAGGCCTCAATTGTTTGTGGCTTGGTGGCCTTGGTTGTGACATGGCAGTATGACATAGTGGTTTATTGGTAGCATTTTGGTAGTAATGGGATAATTAAATCTTATATAATGATGTGGTAAGGGTTAAATGATTTTTTTTTTGTGAATTTAAATTAATAATTAAATGGGTAAATCATTTTGGATGGATTTTTAAATAAACTAATAAAAAATGGAACGTGGGTTGTATCCCATTGTATGGTTCCCATGGATGGTTGTTCTGAATTAAAGGTAGTTCTTGGTGGTGTGATACTAGTAGAGACATGATGGTGGTTGTGGATTTATTTTTTGTGTGAACCCATAGGTCTGGGATTGCATGATATTATTAGATACTAGTATACTTGTATGAATTTTCTATATACCCCACCTAAGATGGATAATTTGAAAAAATAATAGAGACCCTAGAGGTGTTTTCCCTAATGTCATGGATATGGAGGATACAAATGGCTAACTACCCCATTCCATTACTCTACATTCAATCATAATTTCCAATGATACAAGTGGTAGATGATGAGATATGCGGTTAGGGTCATGCATGGTAAGTGGAGGAAATGATGTTTATGTCCTACATGTTCATGATACTCTACTACCCCGGTTGTGTGATATGTGATATATGGTTTGTATCACAAGGAATGATATTTAATAAGTGTTTTCATTGGTGTATATGAAAGGGATGAGAGTAAAGGATGTATAATCATAGGGATATAGTAAAAAAATAAATGGGAAATGGTTTTGGGGAGCCTATGATTATATTATTTAAATGATTAACATATTAAACATGGATGCATTATTTAGTGAGTGAGCCTTGGTGAGGCTATGTGATTAGTTAACCCATGTAGGTTCTAGTATGCTCTATTTTTTCACTAAGGTATAAGTTTGATCATTTCAAATTTACATGAGAGATATTTGGTATGATCCTATTGAGTTTACATGTTATTCTCACCCAACAATAATATGAACTATGTTTTAGGTTTCTAGGAAATACATGGATATCGAGATGGATTGTACAAGTTAAATGTTTAGAGTTTTTTCTATTTCCTCCACAAGATTTTTCTTTTGGTATTTTTATCTTTTGGGGATGTTTTTATATATTTTATATTAATGAACATTGGATAGTTATTTTATGGGATACTGATTTTGTTCCTTTTATAGTATGGTGTACAGGTTAGTGATTTAATGTAATGATATAAGGATATTAAGGGAAATTACTCCCATTTTAATTTTTGATACCCTTTTTTTTAGTTACCAAATCGGGTCCTACTATATGTGGGACTTCGGGTAACTCTTATTCAATGAGATCCTAGGAGGGGTACCAGTTGGGGGGGTGGGGTGGGGTTTTGAGAGTGTGGTATTAGAGGTGGTAGGAATGAGATAGGGGTGGATTTTGGGTTTAGGATGTAACGCCCCGACCCCAGCTACCCGGAGTCGG
Organism: Viscum album; assembly: GCA_963277665.1. Classification (NCBI taxonomy): domain Eukaryota; kingdom Viridiplantae; phylum Streptophyta; class Magnoliopsida; order Santalales; family Viscaceae; genus Viscum; species Viscum album. The sequence continues at coordinate 50,971,412 of OY728148.1, forward strand.
TGCATTACTTCGTAACATTGGCATGATCACAAAAGATCAAGTCTCGAAAGACCGATTAGTTTAGTAGCCTTGGAAACACTAGATACATTCATAAATGTTACATTACATCATAAAGTGAAAAACTAATAACAAAGTCTTCATAGTCCACACTCATATCCTGTTTTGACTATCCCTACAGGTCATTCATAAAATACTTCTTCACATCCTGGAAAATATTAAAACATTGAAAGGGGTGAGCTCAGATGCTCAGTAAGGATAACAATATTGCAGAAGCTTTCATTAATAAACATAAACATTTAAGGCAATGTATAACTAAAACAAAAGCCTTTTAAACTTGAACATCAACATAATATGGCAAAAGTAAAATGAGATAATGCCATTTACTTCTTCACATGGATATTCTACTAGTTGAATAATCACATGAAATATCAATAACCACTTTCATAACGAGTGAATGTATAATGCCAGACTATCATAACCACGTAGCCAAGGCCTCGTGCCAAGACCACCAATAAGATTTTGTCAAGGCCTCGTGCCAAGACACTAGTTTGTCTCATGAGACCTACCGATGCAATTTTTTTAGAAGATAATTACATTTAATATTGCTTAAATATAATCCAGTATTTTTCTGAAAACATTATGCAAGCTTCTGAAAACAAAATAACTAATTCTGAGACAGCTCAACTAATTACAGGCCATAATGGGTCCACGCCCAATCCCTTCCTGTCTACCACACTTGAGAGTCGGGTTTTCGGAAAACATTTTTAAGATTGCGTTAAATACATATACATTTGCACTGTATTGTCATATTTTGGAGATAAATATCTCTGTTTTGACATCATTTAAAAATCACATAATTATAAAAGAAATCCTTTTGAATAAACATAAAAGTCAAAGGGGTTTATACACCGTATAAAAGAATGTTGTGTATTAAACGAAATATGCCTCAATGAAATGAGATTGAGACGAAGTCCTTAAAAAGATCATTTTTAAAATAAAATAGATCTCTTATGTGTATTCACTATAAGTACACATAAATAATGTACAAATACAAGATAGTACATAATAATATCATGACATAATTTGAAAGTATAAGATTAACCCAAAGAATGGAAATTGGGTTAAAAAGTTCCCTTACCTCGTGTCTGACTTGACTCAACCGTTCTTTAACCTCCTGAATAATAAAATAGAGTTAATATATACCTTATTAAGAACCATTTTAAATTTCATTATCCTTCTTATATCACTTATTACAATGGTATGAACATTATGTAATTATTTAAGTTAATAACGGTCGTTTTGTCGATCTTTGGTACTTGAGTCAACAATAAACTTCTTATAATTACAGGTTGTTTATGTGGTAGAATATCCATTATATCCAGAATTATATTCATGATTTAGATGTCATATATATCATATATATCCAGTATATACATTCATTTATAATATTACGTAATATTTAGAGGTAAGAAATGAAATGCACCGTTCATGGAGACGGTAAGCCGTATGTACGCATGAACGCTACTTTCATTTCTATTTTGTATATAATGGAATGAAATCATAATGATATAAATGTATAATATAATTCTAGTATAATATAGTGTATAATACCATTTAATCCATCCTTTATACATCCCACATATGGCATTAACGATTCAAATCACTTTGAGGGGGCGGTAGTCCGCACTTCCTAAAATGAAATTATCGCATTTACCCATAATGGAAATCATAAAGTATGCCATAAATGAGAAATAAAGAAGCATAAGTAAAACATAAAAATATGATATATCATATATAAATATAGTGACATATTAATGGTCACCTTTGAAGGTGTTATATGAGTGTTGAACAATCAACGTTTCGTGAGGCAGAAATTCGCCATCCACAGAAACCGTATGTTCTTTAACCATTTGATGTAGGTGTGTGTAAGTGTATCTCTAATACTTCTTATAAAAACATCCTAGTATATTGAGGATACTGGTGTTGTTACAAAATAATTGAATAAAAAGAGTTTACGAGGTTGGAGAAGAAAAATAAAACAAAACAACATTAGAGAAGACATTACCTCAAAATCGGGTAACTCTTTTTGATTTGAGCCAAAGGCTTCCTTGGGAAGAGTTCTGCCCAAAGTGAGGCTTCTAGGAGTAAGAGGGGGAAGTTTGGAGAGTATTTGGGCAGAGGTTGGCCGAGCCAAATGGCTTGAAAGTGTGAATGAGGTGGTAGAGGTGGGGGCCTTTTATAAGAGGAGAGGAGGGGCACTCTTGGAAAGTAAGAAAATTTTACATTATTATACAATGATTTTCGGATTCTAAAGGTCCCACAATTATATAATTCGTGGATAAGGTGATAAGGGTTCGAAATCTACCCATCCAATAGTCTTTGGACAAGTGTAAGCCTTGGATTGTACATTATCTTTTCATTTTATTAAAATCGTTAAATAATGAGGTCATCACTGCATCATAATGATGTCATAAATAATTTAATTTATTTAATGTCTAAAAATTATAAAAAAAATACTATGATGTAGATAATCTTTTTAGCTTTCCAATGACTATTTATAGTAAAAAATATTACTTGTATAACCCCATGTAAAAATTGTTTTAGGAAAACATTTCATGTTTGTGTCATTTTTTACTTTAACATTAAATAACAGGTAATTATGTCATTTTCTAACTAAAGTGGCTCCATGGGGTCCCCAAGTTGACCCATGAATTGTCTTGGTCATCCAGGCAAATCCAATGAGGGTAGGACATGTGTCAAGCTCATCTCATATTAATAAAACATTATTTTTACCTTAAACTACACTAATTACCTCTAATCGCGATTAAGAACATAAAAGTTACTATTCACCAAAAAATTATTTTAATCTCATTGAACCACATTTTACATTTTAATGACAACCATGTATGTCGGATTTTTGAAAATCAAATCACAGAAGTGGTAATATTTCATTTAAATGAAAAATCAGTTATTTAACTACCACTTAGTGGTTTCACTATTAATCAAAAAAAATGAAGTTTTTCAGAACAATGCCAAAATTTCACCCTAAGATATAACTGATATTCCGAATTCAAAAATTATGTCTATTTTACAAAATTACAAACATATAAGTTGCATTAATTAATTTTAAAATTAATTCCCACAGTCACAACAAATAGCGTGTTTTTAAGAAACAATTTATATAAAAAGATTGGAAATTGTTTATGTCCAATTTCAATGTTAAATTAATTATAATGACCACCATTGGATAAAATAGTAAAAATATATTCTAATAATACTTTAAAACCACTAAATAGTATAATTTTTCACTATAAATTATTTTGATTAAAAAAGTTGTTTTTAACTATTTTTCACTATTCATAAAAATTTAGAAGTTCTCAGAAAATTACAAAAAATTCAACATAGGCTAATTTCAATATTAGGAATACAACAATGAATTCCATTTTGAAATATAAAATTTCTATAATTTTAAAAAGTGGTTATTACTATTCATAACGGCTACTATGATTAGTCGCGGTGTTTTAGAACTCGAAGTTGCGTACAATGCAAGCTATTGCATTATTGAATGAGAAACGTATCGTGGAAGCTCGGGGTGTTACATTCTACCCTCCTTCAATAAATTGCGTCCTCGCAATTTGAAATTTTTCTTGGAAAATAACAGGTTGAAAATAGAAAATACCTTTGTGGAATACCCACATCGGAAATAAGATTAATAAAATTTAGCCTTAATAAGAGGGAAAGGGAAATGAAAAAGTCACCACCCAATTATGATCTCGATTAGGAGAACATTGGTGGCAATTAGAGACATATAATTGGAGGAAAAACGTAAATATTTGTAGGGAGTGATTGAGGTCATCAATCACAATCAACTGTCAAATTGAGGGCCTCAAAGCCTTCAATCTATGTTGATTTAAAATATCGTCAGTTCAACAAGACATAAGGTATTAGGATAACACATTTTTTTTGTTTTAATATCCCTTTACTTAAGTTTAAGAATTAATTCATTCATTGAATAAGAAATAGGTATATATATATTTATGCTTGACAATTAGAGTTTCAACCTTCAACTCATCTTTCACTCAAAAAGATAATAGAACTCAAAAATATTATACTTATCCTAATTGTATAAGGTTAAAAATGTTAACACATACCATTTAGATTAGTAAAATTATTTTGTAATAACCAGGGACTTCCTATAGGCTAGTGGTAGGAAATAAAGGTCTGTCGCACTATGATTGTGGGTTCGATTCCTGCAGCTTTGTCTGACGCGACGGGTTATGCCCCACCCTGCAGGTTGTCCTTTTCCTAAAACTATAGTATTATAATATTCAAAAATAATCTTCAGAAATGTTTTAACCTTAAACAATACTATTCAAAGTTCAACTTAATCCATCCCAACATTTATAGTTATCCAAAATACCTTTGTCCAAACTTTCTCTAAAAGGTCTCTTAATTCCAAAATCAATTTATCAGATTCCCCAAACAAAGTAAAGTTTCTCTTATTGTCACATACTAAAAATATGATTACCTTCATCATTTTAAAACCTTACTGAAACAACAAGTACTGTAGTACAATCCTTTTATATATATCACATTATTCTAATAACCAGAATATAATCCATGAGTCCAAAAGCACCAATACATTAGTTATTCTGCTTCAACTGTAGTAACAACATAAGATTGTCCTTGATCCCTTGGCCTTTTCTGAGGTAAGTTTCCCTGACGCTTAGGACATTCATTTTCATAATGCCCCATTTCTCTAAAATTGTAGCATTCAACTTTGATAGCTTCTTTATTTCCCTTGCAATCACGAGCCTGGTGACCCTTTTCTCCACATTTATAACAAACTCCCATTCCTTTTAGACAAGTACCAGGGTGATTCTTCCCACAATTATCACATAATGGAAAATCCTTCTTTCCCTTTTTCCCTTTATCTGTCTCTTGTTCCACCGTTCTCTTCTTCTCTTGCTTTACTTTGTTGTCATAAGACTTAGAGAATTCCTTTTCTGTCTTGATAGAACACGAGACAATATCTTCGTATGATGAGAAGGTTTGTGAGCCTAATGCTCGACGGATAAATGGCTTTAACCCATCAAAAAACGATCAATTATGCTTCTTGGATTATGTATATAATCTGCAGCATGTCTCGCTAACCTTCTAAAGTTGGCCTCATTCTTTGCGACATTCTCATCCTCCTTTTGTCTCAGACTCAAAAATTGTCTTTCCATATCTGCTCGATGGTCATGTGGAATGTATTTTTCTAAGAAAAGATATTTGAACTCTCTCCATTCCATGTTTGATACTTCTTCATCTTCCTTTGTATTTTGAATCAACGACCACCACTGATCGGCATCTCCAGTGAGGCGGTAAACTGCCATGACAACCTTCTCCCTTTCGCTACTCCCCAAGGCATGGAATATTTTCTCTAAGGAGTTTATCCATTGCTCAGCTACTAATGGATTTGTACCCCCATTAAATGTTGGCGGTTGTTTCCTCATGAAGCGGGCTAATATTGATCCTCCACGTTGTGGATCAGGGTGATCCATATGAGCAAGGTTATTATTCATAACTTGAGTGAGTTGTCCCAGTATGGTAATAAGTTGATCAGCACCAGTTGTATCTCCAGATCCACAATAATTATCTTGAGCATGAGGGCAATCCCTACACGGAGTGCGTGCATTGATACGGTTTCCATTCCTTCCACTAGGCGCCATTTCTAAACAATGGAATAAACTATATTAGTTTATGAAACAAAATACATAATTCCATACTTGTAAGATACTTAACATAAATTGAACTATTTATGGATATAATCCATAAAAATGTTTTCATTGAGGAAGTATATACTCATAACCCTTCATAGTGGTTTATAAAGAAAATGATAATTATCCAAAGCATATCCCCCGGGAGTGTCATAACCAAGAGTGCAGCAAGGCCCGTTGTCGTGCACCAGTTCCCGTTCGTGTCTAGCTCAAAGTAGTGTTTTCGGGTTTTACCCCTAGGTACATCTGTGCCAAAGCCGCCTCTACCTGCTCGTATCCAGACAAGGATGTATTGCTCAGAAAACTCACAAAATCTCCACAATAAAAAAATTCTAGGAAGTTCTTCTATACTAATCCTCAAAGTCTATCTTTGGGCTATGTGCTCTAATCAGAGTTTATCTAAATCTATCTTCCAAGGTTAGTACTAAACTGCCTCTGATACCAACTATAACGCCCCGACCCCAGCTACCCGGAGTCGGTGCATTACTTCGTAACATTGGCATGATCACAAAAGATCAAGTCTCGAAAGACCGATTAGTTTAGTAGCCTTGGAAACACTAGATACATTCATAAATGTTACATTACATCATAAAGTGAAAAACTAATAACAAAGTCTTCATAGTCCACACTCATATCCTCTTTTGACTATCCCTGCAGGTCATTCATAAAATACTTCTTCACATCCTAGAAAATATTAAAACATTGAAAGGGGTGAGCTGAGATGCTCAGAAAGGATAACAATATTGCGGAAGCATTCATAAATAAACATAAACATTTAAGGCAATGTATAACTAAAACAAAAGCCTTTTATACTTGAACATCAACATAATATGGCAAAAGTAAAATGAGATAATTCCATTTACTTCTTCACATGGATATTCTACTGGTCGAATAATCACATGCAATATCAATAACCACTTTTATAATGAGGGAATGTATAATGCCAGACTATCATTACCACGTAGCCAAGGCCTCGTTCTAAGACCACAAATAAGATTTTGTCAAGGCCTCTTGCCAAGACACTAGTTTGTCTCATGAGACCTGCCGATGCAATTTTTTAGAAGATACTTACATTTAAAATTGCTCAAATATAATCCAGTGTTTTTCTAAAAATATTACGAAAGCTTCTGAAAACAAAATAACTAATTATGAGACTGCTCAACTAATTACAGGCCATGATGGGTCCACGCCCAATCCCTTCCTGTCTACCACACTTGAGAGTCGGGTTTTCTGAAAACATTTTTAAGCTTGCGTTAAATACATATACATTTGCACTGGATTTTCATATTTTGGAGAGAAATATATATGTTTTGACATCATTTAAAAATCACATAATTATAAAAGAAAACCTTTTGAATAAACATAAAAGTCAAAGGGGTTTATACACCGTATAAAAGAATGTTGTGTATTAAACGAAATATGCCTCAATGAAAGGAGATTGAGACGAAGTCCTTAAAAAGATCATTTTTAAAGTAAAATAGATCTCTTATGTGTATTCAATATAAGTACACATAAATAATGTACAAATACAAGATAGTACATAATAATATCATGACATAATTTGAAAGTATAAGATTTACCCAAAGAATGGAAATTGGGTTAAAAAGTTCCCTTACCTCGTGTATGACTTGACTCAACCATTATTTAACCTCCTGAATAATAAACTAGAGTTAATATATACCTTATTAAGAACCATTTTCAATTTTATTATCCTTCTTATATCACTTATTACAATGATATGAACATTATGTAATTATTTAAGTTAATAACGGTCGTTTTGTCGATCTTTGGTACTTGAGTCAACAATAAACTTCTTATAATTACAAGTTGTTTATGTGGTAGAATATCCATTATCTCCATAATTATATTCATGATTTAGATGTCATATATATCATATATATCCAGTATATACATTCATTTATAATATTACATAACATTTAGAGGTAAGAAATGAAATGCACCGTTCATGGAGACGGTAAGCCGTACGTACGCATGAACGCTACTTTCATTTCTATTTCATATTTAATGGATTGAAATCATAATGATATAAATGTATAATATAATTCCAGTATAATATAGTGTATAATACCATTTACTCCATCCTTTATACATCCCACATATGGCATTAACGATTCAAATCACTTTGAGGGGGCGGTAGTCCGCACTTCCTAAAATGAAATTATCGCGTTTACCCATAATGGAAATCATAAAGTATGCCATAAATGAGAAATACAGAAGCATAAGTAAAACATAAACATATAATATATCATATATAAATATAGTGACATCTTAATGGCCACCTTTGAAGGTGTTATATGAGTGTTGAACAATCATCGTTTCGTGAGCCAGAAATTCGCCATCCACAGAAACCGTATGTTCTTTAACCATTAGATGTAGGTGTGTGTAAGTGTATCTCTAATCCATATTATAACAACATACTAGTATATTTAGGATACTGGTGTTGTTAAAAAAGAAATTAATAAAAAGAGTTTAGGGGGTTGGAGAAGAAAAATAAAACAAAACAACATTAGAGAGGACATTACCTCAAAATCGGGTAACTCTTTTTGATTTGAGCCAAAGGCTTCCTTGGGAAGCGTTCTGCCCAAAGTGAGGCTTCTAGAAGTAAGAGGGGGAATTTGGGAGAGTATTTGGGCATAGGTTGGCCTATCCAAATGGCTTGAATGTGTGAATGAGGTGGTATAGGTGGGGGCCTTTTATAAGAGGAGAGGAGGGGCACTCTTGGAAAGTAAGAAAATTTTACATTATTATACAATGCTTTTCGGATTCTAAAGGTCCCAAACTTATATAATTCGTGTCAATGGTGATAATGGTTCGAAATCTACCCATCCAATAGTCTTTTGACAAGTGTAAGCCTTGGATTGTACATTATCTTTTCATTTTATTAAAATCGTTAAATAATGAGGTCATTGCTGCATCATAATGATGTCATAAATAATGTAATTTATTTAATGTCTAAAAATTATAAAAAAAATATTGTGATGTATAAAATCATTTTATCCTTCCAACGACTATTTATAGTAAAAAATATGACTTGTATAACCCCATGTAAAAATTGTTTTAGTAAAACATTTCATGTTTGTGTCATTTTTTACTTTAACATTAAATAACAGGTATTTATGTCATTTTCTAACTAAAGTGGCTCCATGGGGTCCCCAAGTTGACCCATGGATTGTCTTGGACGGCCATGGCACATCCAATGAGGGTAGGACATGTATCAAGCTCATCTCATATTAATAAAACATTATTTTTACCTTAAACTACACTAATTACCTCTAATCGCGATTAAGAACTTAAAAGTTACTATTCACCAAAAAATTATTTTAATCTCATTGAACCACATTTTACTTTTTAATGACAACCATGTATGTCGGATTTTTGAAAATAAAATCACGGAAGTGGTAATATTTTATTTAAACGAAAAATCAGTTATTTAACTACCACTTAGTGGTTTCACTATTCATCAAAAAAATGAAGTTTTTCAGAACAATGCCAAAATTTCACCCTAAGCTATAATTGATATTCCGAATTCAAAAATCATGTCTATTTTACAAAATTCCAAACATATAAGTTGCATTTATTAATTTTATAATTAATTCCCGCTGTCACAACAAATAGCATGTTTTTAAGAAACAATTTATATCAAAAGATTGGCAATTGTTTATGTCCAATTTCAATGTTAAATTAATTATAATGACCACCATTGGATAAAATAGTAAAAATATATTCTAATAATAATTTAAAACCACTAAATAGTATAATTTATCACTATAAATTATCTTGATTAAAAAATATGTTTTTAACTATTTTTCACTATTCATAAAAATTTAGAAGTTCTCAGAAAATTACAAAAAATTCAACATAGGCTAATTTCAATATTATGAATACAACAACGAATTCCATTTTGAAATATAAAATTTCTATAATTTTAAAAAGTGGTTATTACTATTCATAATGGCTACTATGATTAGTCGCGGTGTTTTAGAACTCGAAGTTGCGTACAATGCAAGCTATTGCATTATTGAATGAGAAGCGTATCGTGGAAGCTCGGGGTGTTACATAGGAACTAGTGAGTACTAAATGGGTTATTAAGGAAGCTAAGTTATTTGAAGTTAGTATGTGATAAAAACAAGGGAAATTGACTAGGAAATTTGATTTAGTGCACCCTGTGATCTAATTCAAGGACCTTATTCTTTCTAAATATACTATGTAATGTAAATCTATTTATTTGGTAGAGATCTAGGAGAGGTACATGAATCATACTTTCTTGATTTCTTTTCTAGATGGTGTGGTTCTAGGAATGAATACATGAAATTATTAAATGTATTTAAATAAATCCATTTTACCAAACTTTTTGTTCCATTTTCTTTATAGAAATACGAATTATTCACCACCCATATGCGGTCCGAGTCAAGGAGGTTTGACAGGATAAACCTATTTATAACCATGGGGACGATCTTGATTAGAAGGATGATCAATGGAAACTGATTTTATGATTATTTCAACATTAGATCATAGTGAAGTATGAGATTAGCATCTTTGTACTTGAAATAGAACACTTTATGGATGTGTTAGAGATCTCTTTCATCTTGATTTGATCTCGATTTGAATATTCGGTTCACCTCACTATTAGTATATTGAGGGGAGAGGTGTGTCAATAGTTGATGCTATACCTTGAAGAGTGGAAGGATACCTATGTTTTATGGGCTGACTTCCAGTATGGGTTCATGACAGAGTTCATATCGATAATGGTGAAGGAAATAACGAGGAATGAGATTCTATCTCTCTAGAAGGGGAGAAGAAGCATTCAAGAGATGGTAATTATATTTAAGGATATTCTATGATTTTCCCCAGATGTGTTTAAAAATGGGGATACCAAAGTATAGTTCTTAGAGGAGGCATTGGACACTTCTATTTATTTTATAGTTTCCCCATTTAAGTTACCTATATATTTAGTGGTGTATATTAAGGTATAAGTTATGGACAGGGTGCAAGAATGGTATTAAATTCTCCTTGTCAATATTCAGTAGGGACATATAAGGAGTAGGGAATATAATGGAGGGCTATGGATTATGGGCTGTTTGAGATTCTAATCTGTAGGGAAATAGCATAGCATTCTGAAATGGATTTATTGAAGGATAGAGGTTCTTGTGTGTCTACCAAGTGTTCAGTTGGTTCGTGATTTTGAAGTGGAGGTCATATTAAATACCAAAGGTAGTTACCTTTAGCCAAAAAGAGTTAGTATGGCTCGAGAAATCATACCCCTTCTATCACTAGTGATAGTTACCCCCAATATAAATTTATTACCAGGGCCTTCTATCTAATGTTTAGTAGCATGTCTTATAGGCTTATACTCATACAAAAGGATGTGGAGTTGGAACAGGGTAGCCACATGATGTACCCTACAATTAGGGACCCTGGAAGAAGCGTTGACATGTATGTCATTTAAATTAAGGTAGAGGAGAAGGCTGAGGTCATATGAATTCAATTGAGGTACCAATTAAGGAGGGACCAAATGTTATTTGACAAGCCCAAACACATCGTTGAAATCATGTGGGCTACATTCAGATTTGAATTGTATTCTTTCCCTAAAATTCACTTTCTATAAGGGTGTTGTACAATGAAAGTCTAGGGTCGATCCCATAGGTAAGGAATTTGGCACAGACAATCAATGGCTTAGTAACTTTTAGTGTAGGATTCCTTTCAAGTTGGTTCAGTTTGGGAATGCTATTAATAGAGGTTTGAGGGTTTGATTTTGGAATAATATAGGGATTAGGATAAATTTCAGATATCTATAGAAAAGGTAAACTTAATTCTAATTTAGTAGGATCCTATGGTTTAGGTTGCGAAGCAAGAGAATGTATCTAGTTTACTTTTGTCAAATCAAACATTTCTACATAAGGGGAAACTATTCCTCAATCAGAAAATAGTGACAAACCAAGATGTATTAATCTTGTATTCTAAGGAAGAAATCATTTTAGGCTATTAGTCATAACCTAATCTACTCCAATAAGGATAGGGTCCTTCACTTGAATTCCCTGTTGTCAGGGATGTTTGAATAAATTTGAAAGAAAAGGATTATTTATCTTGATTACTAATCCTCAAGGCTACAAAATAGATAATTGAAGATTTATTATTTTTAGATACACCTACTCTTGACCCCTACACTAGGCGGTTTAGCCACTCATGGTAAGATTGAGTGCAAGAAAATAAAGAATTGAATCTATACTCAACATGCAAAGAAATATTGAATTTAAATAGTTCACAATCATTCAATAACTTAAATTGTAAAAGGGAATGAGAATCAAATCATGGTTTATGAAATGTAAATCACAATGCAATTAACTATTTACTTGAAATGAGAGTGAAAATGAATGCAACATGAGTTCATCGATGATTGAAGACAAATGAAGGTGATGATGTGAAAAGACAATGAAGGAGATGATGAAAAACAATCCATGATTCTTTTATTAAAATAAAACAATAAAGGATATGAAGAAATTTAGATTTTAGGGTTGAAGGTAAAAGGAATGATAAAAAGATGAAAAACATAGAAATTGTCTCATATTTTTATCTCTCCAAATCTATTTTCCAACTGCTATATTTATTGGAAGAAAATTACACAATGTGTAATGAGATTCCCATTGTGTAATGTCCAATCCGTGTGATTCTCCGTGGATTTTGAATCTACATGTTTCTCACGTGTATCTCATCAAAGATTAGGACTCACAACATGTACCTTTTTTAGCTATATCTTCTATGAAGATTTATCATTTAGATGATTCACGACATGTATTGGACACTCATGACATTTGATGGGTTCTCCACTTGAAATCTTTAAAACTTGAGTCATGACTTGCTGGATGCCGTGAAACCCTAGTACATGTCGTGTAATGTGGTTTTATGACATGTAATTATCCAATATTTCTCTTTTCTGACATTTTCTCCTTTGGAACCTTGGAAGCCTCACTTCTTAAAAAATTAGCTCATACTAAGTGTATTATTGAATAATTTATTTAAAATCCTTAACTAAATAACATAAAAAATTGTATATGATTTCATCTTATCAAATTTCCCCACACTTGAACAATTTCTTATCGTCAAGCAAAAAGGTCACAATAGTGATTTAAAAAAGATAAGCAATTTTTTAAAATAGGAAATAGCCATTATGTCTAGGTAATTAAAAATAAATTAATGTAGAAAAGTTTAGTATCCAAAATAATCCCTCTATAATAATTAGTCATGCCTCATGGCTCAGTTGTTTAAAAAATTATAATATTTTAATTAAAATATCTTAACTGTTCCTTGAATTGAATACCCATTTTAAATTTAAATCATAATGAATTTTCTCTCATCACTCAGGGCAAAATGAAATTAGAGTTATTATCATACCCTGAGTACATGCTCCTAATAATAGGCTTTCATTGGTCCTATCATCTCTACTTTGTAAATACAAGTACAAAACTAATCAATAAGGATTCAACAATTTGGTTCTAATGACTCTGAGGCTATGGGTTAGTGGGTAAATAGTGAAAATAAAGCTAAAAAAGGAGGGTAGTCTTAGAATTTTAATGCATGAATGTCATGACATGTGTCATATAATGACTCCTACTAGTTAATCAAGTCCACACTCCTTGTATCTCAAATTGGATCCATGTATATGTAAAGTAAGTGAAAAAAGGGTATCATGTTCCTTTCATTTTTCATTGGTATTTTTATTTTTTAGAATTCATGTCTAATATATATCTCAAATCCATCCTATAAACACATATAAACCTTCAGGGGGTTCATCGGTATGGAAATGGTGATTTTTGGCCTTCCAAATACACAACCGATGTCATTTTTTTCTTTTCTTTTGTATTTTTCAAAGGAATAGAATAAAATTAAAATTCTAAAAAGTATTAATGGATTGAAATCAAATATTCTGTTGATTAAAAAAATAAATCTTCAGCATTGTATCATCCTATGTTTTCTAAACACTTCCCCCACACCTGTTCAATAGTAAAATCATGCATTACACAGAGAGTAGGGTAGGAATGAAAATTTTTCATGGAATAACTTCATCCTAACAGTTCATTCATGGAAACTATGATATTAATGAAGGAAAGATGAAAGGTGGTTATTAGGACAAAGTGTCTCAATAAATACTACCTCAATCATTTTAAAATTTTATTTGGTCAATCATAGCATCAATAAGATCTCAAAGCAAGTTCTGATAGGTTTTTAAGCCCTAGGTATCACTCAAGAAACATGCTCAAAAAAGAATATACAATTGTGGGTTCATAATCCTATTTGGTAATGAGAATAACAAAATAAACTACCAATTAAAAAGGTATAAAACCAAGTAGTAAGTCAATTAAACATAATTCCAAAAATTTTGAATTTGAATTAAATTTATAATCATTGCAATGATGCCAAAATTATAAAAAAAGACATGAAATTGATTCTAATAATCCTCAATTATACTTTTATTTTATTTAAATTGGAATAAAGTTTTTCAAGTTTAAATCATGCTTACAATTTTGAAAAATGTTTACTAGACAAATAACAATATGCAATAATTAAAGTGCATCAAAAGTAAAACTTATGAAAAACTCCCCCACACTTATATAGAGATAGTGTCTGCACTATCTATGGAATTATTCGTGGGAGTGTTATAATAGATAAAACATAGAAAACATGAAATGGAAATTTAAAATTTAAATATGGATGGAATTAAGAGCTACCTGTAAGAATTTTTATTCCATGAGGGAACTTGTGATGTTAAGATGATGAATCTGGGTCACCTGCAAAATTGGTTAGAGAAAAAATCCTACACTATATGTAACATTAGTCTATAGGATTAAAACATTGATAAGTATAATAATATGTAGGTTCACTTTATTATGAGTAAGGGTAACTAATTATATTTAAATGTAGATATTTTTACAATAACGATTAAAAGAAAATCAAAATGAAAAGAAAAAGACTCAATCATAATGACTCAATCTAGAAAAGAAATAAATTATGGGTTTCATCACATAAAGCACTAAAAAAAAAATTTGTAAGAAAAATGGATCAAAATTTCATGTAGTGTGGTCCATCAGCTCAGTTGCTCCTCTTCCATTTACAACTATTGGTGGAAATGTCCCCTATCTTATAGGGTCACATGACCCGATTGATGACTTTAAGAGAAGTGTGAGAATAAATTAGATGTAGAAGGAATTTTATCATAGATCGAGGTGGTTTCTACTATGTATGAATATCTAGTGAGATTTCATGAAGTTTAAATTATATTTCAAACACCCATTGAGTTACTCGTTGCACCCAAATAGACCATGGTACCAGTATATCGATAAACATAGATTACACAGAGGATCTAGACATGGATTTTATAAATGTGAAAGGTATGAAAATTAGGACAAGTAAAAAGTTATGCAAAAATTAATTCCCATAAATAGAAATGAGTGAATAAGAAAAATATTTGGGCATATACAGATAAAAAAATGAAAAAATGATCCCTATCATAAGAAGTACAAAAATAAAAAAGAGAAAAATGGATGACTGATATCAGACTTTAGAATAAAAAATATCATCCATCATCAATACACCTTCTAGTGATGGTGGTGGCTATCCAGCCTGATCAGTGGAAACAAATCTACACAGAGTAGGTGGATCCGTAATAGTGGTTGGAGTTGTAGTGCTTGTTAGATGGGATGGGTTGGGTGGTGGAATACTTACAATATGAAGTAGTGTTGTGGATCTGATATCTGGGTTGATGAATAGAACCTCTGTGGTTTTAGAAGTGGATATCCCCATGCCATGCTAGTCTTGATCAGCTAGGTACTTTTACTGGGTAGAAGAGTCAATGATATCTCTGGATAGGTTAGGGTGAGCTATGGTTGATTCCAGAAAAAATAAGAGGAGGGGCCGACATGGTTTGGTTGTGGTGGAGTGGTGAAATTGGGAGGCTCAGTTAAAAGAAGTTTCATATTGGTGGATAATCAGAATATGTTCTCTAGGATGTATAATTACACAGCCTAAAGGTCTGTTAGGGTGGGGTGGGTGGGTGAAAGTATGGTAGATGTGGTGGTGGTAGGTGAAGGAATATGGGTGGGTGGTGGTGGTGGAGATGTGGTGGATGGATCATCTTGTGGGTCTGCTGCTAGTGCTGCTGCATGCACACCTGGTTCCCAATGGTAGATATCGTCCTCTACCACCAATATATTCATCTTGTAAAACATCATTAAATCAATGATCTTAATGGGTACCAGTGAGGTAAGAGGTTGGGATGCATTCAAAACTTTTTGGTATCTAGCCAGGTGTGTAATAAATGATCCTCCCATCAAAGTACCTCAAGTCTATAGAGAATGAGCATTGTAATAGTAAGAAAACTATGAAGCCATGTTGATGACTGTGCTTCCCATGGATACCACCAAAATAATCACATCAACCTAGATCATGAAACCATGTGACTTTGCCCGGGAAAACCACGCGTGTGTCAAATCTCGATGATGTATCCTCAAGGTTGGGCTACACCACTAGGTAGACATGGTGATCCATGGGTCATGGGGTAACTGAGGGTCCTATGCAATCATCTACCAAAGATGCGGATAATTAGATATGGGTGGATTCAGTAGAGGTGTTAGAAAGACCTCTGATGTAGAAAACTCCTCTGTATAAATGCCCAGCCCAATGCTGAACTCAGCAAGAGAAATCTCATGTGGCTGGCCCCCTAGGAAAAATCGAAGGCTGTCTATGGAAACCTCAAAGGTAGAAAAAAAAATCCAAGAATAGATCCTTTAACTTATCCTCATGTTCTTAAATGATTAATTTCACATGTAGCATCTTAAGGAGGTCGAGGATGGAATCATTGATGTTCAGTCGGGTTAGGATAGGAAAGTCTAAGGTCTTGTTCTTTCATATAGGTTTGGCCTGTAGCCTGGAGAGGTTAACAAAATGCTACGAGTTGGAGAACCATAGGACGGGGTGAAGAGGGAGGTTATCATCACTGGACGAATCATCAGATATGGATGAGGAGATGTATTGGGTAGTTTTTGTAACATGAGATACTGCAGGAGGCACAATGCCACGCGTGCGCCTGGATGGCGACTGTTCATCACGGTCTGATGATGACTTAGAGGGTTTCAACTGCAATGTATTTTTTATCTGCATTTCCAAATGGGGATATGATGATATGTGTAGATGAGGGAGGGTTGGGTTTAGTTGAGGTTGAAGGAGGATGTGGGGGGGGGGGGGGGGGGGGGGTTGGGTTGTGGTTGTGTGGTTGCGGAGGGCGAGAGGGGGGGTGTGTGTGTGCACGCAGTTGAGGGAGGAGGGTGAGGGAGGGGTGTGGCAGTAGTGCATACGGCCGAGTGAGAGTAAGGGATGAAGTGAGGTGAGGGGTGAGGCATTAGAGGTGAAGGGGTGTTTGGGTGATAGGAAGGTAAGGGAGAGGCAGTCAAGTGGTTGAGGGATATAAAAAGGGTGATGGAAGAGGGGTCCTGGGTCGCAAACTTAGGGACCATGACTAGTTTTTTTTAAAGAACTGTTCTGGAAAATTACACGATATATAACAATTTTTCAAATCATGTATTAATGTATTTTATTGGATTTTTTATGGTAAGGGTACACATCGTGTAAGAGTGTTACACAATGTGTAATTGATATATTTAGCTCAAAACGTGTTGGAACCCTATCCTTCAGTTCTTAAAATATCCAAAAAATTTCAAGAGGATATCCTAATCTAATATTGGCTATGATTAACTACCTTGGGTTTCCTCTCAATTAGTTCTTCATTTAACATTATGATCTTGAGACAATTAAGGATCAATTGAACTTAATACTGATGAAACAACCTTCATGGAAGGTTTCTTGAAAGTTTTTTAGTCTTTGAACATTCACATTGAAAGGTGGTATTCCCTCCCTTTTAATTTCAATGATCCCATAAGAAAAAACTTTAATGACTATCAAGGGGCCAGACCATCAATATTTCTACTTTCTAGGGAACAATTTCAGTTTTCAATCGAATAAGATAATCTTATTCCCTGAGAAAAAGACACGCCTTTCAATGCATTGATCATGACATTTCTTAGTTATTTCTTCATAGATCTTGGAATTTACTTAAGAATCCATCCTTATTTATTTTAACACAGTGAAATATATAATCTGACCTTCTCCAGCTTTCTCAGAATCCAAATTTAGTTTCTTAATTTCCCAGTACGACCGATAATCCAATTCAACTGGAATATGACATTGTTTCCCATAAACCAATCTGAATGGTGTTGTACCTATGGGCATTTGGTATGTAGTAAAATACACCCATAGTGCATTATACAATCTTATACTACAATCACTTCATCTAGTGTTCACCATTTTTCCAATATTTGTTTTGATCTCCCTATTTGACAATTCCACATGCCCACTTGTTTGTGGATGGTTGGGAGTTCCTATATTGTATCATATTCCATAATTTCCAAGAACTCCTTTCACATATCAGTTGCTGAAATGTGTTCCTTCATCATTATTGTGTAATATTTTAAATTCAAACATTGATAAAGAATTCTTTTTCCGAAAATTCATGACTACTTTTGCTATGTCAAATGATGTTTCAATAGCTTCTACCCATGTTGAGATGTAGTTAATACCAACAAGGATGTAGGAATTTTCATATGAAGTGGGAAATAGTCCCATGAATTCTATTTCCCATAATATTAGGATATAGACTTATATAATTGGGTTTTGAGGCATTTTGTTCCTTTTCCCAATATTCCTAGTTCGTTGGAACCTATCACAGCTTTGAAAAAAAATTCCCTTGCGTATTGATGTAGCATTGGCTAGAAGATCCCACTTTGTAAATTTTTTCCTATGGTGCACTTGGTTCCATGATGTCATCTAGTAGATGACCTATGACACATTTATATCACACTTAAGATTTCATTTTAAGGATGCAACATTGTAATAATCCATCAACACAATACTCGAACAAGAGTGGTTCATCCAAGTAGTAATGTTTTTATTCAACTAAAAACCTTTTCTTTTGTTGATATGAGAGGTTTTGGTACCCATGGAAAAATAATTGAAAAAATTAGAAAACCATGGTTGAAACATAATAATGAAGAGCTTTTCATTAGGAAAATCTACTTTGATATCAGTATCATTCTCTTCCCTGATGATGGGTAAAGGAAGTTAGGATAAATGATATGCGATCACATTTTCCATGAATTTGGTGTCTTTGATCACAATATCAAATTCTTAAAGTAGGGGGATCCACATTATCATCATTAGTCTTTCATTCTTCTTATAAATTAGATACCTTGGGGAATCATGATTAGTATGGGCAATCACCTTGGATAAGACCAGATATGAACAAATTTTTTTGAAGGAATACACAACTACTAAGAGTTATTTCTCTATAGTTGTGTAGTTGACTTGGGATTCATTCAACATGTTGCTGGAATTATAGATAGTATAGAATATTTGACTGACGTGTTGTCTTACAAAAATTCCAATAACAAATTTTCTGGTGTAACACATCAATTATAACTCCTTTTACTATTTAGGTGAAATGATTATAGGGGATGGTATCATGCTTTTTTAAAATGTTTTGAATGCCTTCCAAAATTATTTGGTAAATTAAAATGGATATTATTTTGAAAAAAGGTGTGGTAATTGGTGGTAATCTTTTCCAAAGTCTTTTAAAAAGCACTTGTAGAATCCATCATGGCCTAGAAAGCTTCATATGACCTTAACTTTTGATGGTTCAGGTAAATCCTTGATGACCTTGATTTTGGATAGATCGACTTCTATGCCTTCACTATAAAATTTATGCCTGAGGACAATGACTCCTTGAGCCATAAAATGACACTTTCCCCAATTTAAGACAAGGTATTTTTCTTCACAGTGTTGTAGGACTAGCTCCATATTTCTTAGGAATACTTCGGAAGATCTTCCATAAACTAAGAAGTCATCCTTGAATATTTATAATAATTCATCTACCATATCATGGAAAATATTCTCCATGCATATTTGGAACATTTCTAGATCATTACACATTCCGAATGATATGAACATGTAGGAAAAGGTGAAAAAGGGGCACTTGAATGTGGCCTTTGAATAATTATATGGATCGACTACAATATGGTTGTATCATGAATATCTATCCATGAAACATCATAATTCACGTCTTGTATGCATTTATAATATTTGATCCATTAAGGGTAAATGAAAATGAACTTTTCTTGTTGCAACATTCAAGATTCTTCATTCCACACATTCTTTTCATACAGTGTTGGTGAAGGTTGAGATCAATTAATTTTCATCAGTCTTTTCCATTGTAAGTCCACCTTTCTTGGGAACTACTTATAGTAGGCTCATCCATTCACTATTGAATATGGAAAAAAGTATTCCTACATACAAAAGTTTTTGTACATCCTCTTTAACAACTTCCTCTATTGGTAGTGTGATCTGCCTCTATGGTTTGCATTTCAGGTCTTTATCTTCCTTAATTAGAATCTTGTGAGTGCATACAGTCAGAATGATTCCTTCAATGTCTACCACTACCCAAGAAATTTATTACTTGTGTCTCTTTAAGACTACAACCAATTTTTATTCTTATTCTTGAGATAGTTCAGAGATGATGATTACTGGAAGAGATGTTGAAGCTCATAAGTACGAATACTTAATGGTAAGGGGTAAAGGATTAAACTCCATTGTTAGTGGTTGAATAAATGAGGGAGTTAAGGACATGAATGTATCTCTTGTGAGAGGTTCATTGAAGCTCACTTCCTCAAAATTATACTTGTATTCTATATATGATAGTGACTCATCGTTATCTTCTTCTAGGGACATGTATTCATTTTCTTCTTGGGTAAGATAGATGGTGTTAAAATCAATGGAATCCATTGAATGTTTAGAAGCCTTGGAAAGGTTGAAGACTACACGTTCTTCTCCAACTCAAAATATTATATGTCCTTTATTAACATCAATGATAACCTTTCACATGGGTAAGAATGGTCTTCCAAGAATAATAGGGACATCAACTTTTACTTCCATGTCAAGAAATAGGAAGTCTATTAGAAAGATAAATTTTTTTGACTTTTAATAGCACATCCACAAGAATTAATCTAGGATATTTTACTCACAAGTCTACAAGTTGTAGTTATACTCAAGTAGTTTTGAGCTCTTGAAGTCCCAATTTCTGAAAACTTATGAATCAAATTAATTTGATGATTACTCGAAGATTGTATAGAGATCTTAGAAATTTTCACTCTCTAATAGAACATGGTATTAAAAAATTTATAGGGTCTCTCATTTTAGGTGGGATTTTCTACTGAACAACAGTAGATCATTCTTTATTTAGTGAAATGACACCAAGATCTTCCATTTTTTATTTTGTTGGATAACATATCCTTAAAGAATTTGGCATGCTTTGGCATTTGATCAATGTACTATGAAAATGGTATGTTGATATATAGTTGATTGAACAAATCTAGTAACTTCTTATACTATACATCATGTCCTCATTTTCATTATATTTCCAGAAAAGGAAGATATGTCTTGAATGGTGGTGATAAAACATAAACTAGTTCTTTCAGTTTCTCAAGAGTTTTGTTGTCTATAGCTAGTGCTACCTATTAATATGATACTTGGGTGGTCCCATCGACATTTTCTTCTTCTATTGGTGGTTTCTTATCAAGTTCCTGAGGTTTTCTTTCATCTATTCCACCTAATTTTTGAATGTCCAAAATATTTCCACTTATCATTACTAAAGCCTTAGCTTCTTCCCCTGGGTATGTCTCTGTATTTCCATGTAGAGTACCTTATAATCTGTCATACAATGTATTTGAGATCTGACCCATTTGAACTTTGAGATTGGATAATACATCTCGTTGGTTTTACATCTCTATCTCCTGAGTAGTCATTCACTGGTATCATTTTGGAATAAAAGTATCTAGGAGGTTTTCTAAGTTACTTTAGAGAGGGAAAGGTTTCTGCTGAGGCCTTGGTTGACCTAGTTGAAAATACTACTAGGCTATTTGAGGGAAAGTTTTTTTCCATATTTATTGTCGAGGTCTAAGAACAGGGTTCATGGGGGGATACCCAGGTGTTCCTTGATTCCAAAATGGTTCTTGACCACTTTTCTATTGATTATAGACTTTATTGTTATAAAGTGGTTGTTGAGATAAACTCTATTGATAATACTACTAATAATATTGAAATGGAGGATTTTGTTGATTATAATTGATGTATTTAAAATATTGAGCATGTGGTTCTTCAAATATTTCCTTATAGTCTTAGTATAGGTGTGGGCCACCACACATTTTTCATGATTTTATTTCCATTACAGGAGCAGGATGGGGTTGTGTTGTAGAAAACTAGAATGAATCAAACTTCTTTGTGAGTGCTTAAAATTTCACTACTAGTCTTGAATTTTCTTCTACTTGGTAGATACGATGCCATGGTGGATCATGATCACTTTTCCACACACATTCATTGTGTGAGAATTCATCTAAAATGGATCTTCTGGATTTAGGTGTCTTGAACATTATCCCTCCATAGGCTATAGCATCAAAAACTATTCATGCAGCTAGTTGGTGACCTTGGTAAAATGTCTATAGTTGGATCAACATGTCCAGTCCATGGTGTGGAAAATTCCTCATCAACTCCTTAAATCTGTCCCATGTTTCTCATGTAGATTCTTCACCAGTCTGAGCAAAGTTTTGAATATCATTTCGGAGTTTCCAAGTCTGGATTCGTGGGAAATATTTGTTCCGGAACTTCTTGGATTGATCTTTCCACATCATTATTGACCCAGGATCTTGACTATTTTTCCAATACATGGCTCAGTATAGCAAAGAGAAAAGAATGGCACAATGTTTTATTGCATCTGATGATACTCCATGGTTGAGAAATGTGTTGCAAGATTCCATGAAGTTGGAGATATTCTCATGAGGATATTCACTCTAAAGTCCACTAAAATTTCTCATGTTTTGGATCATGTAAATGAGTATAGGATTTATTTAAAAAGTATGGGATTGGATAAGAGGACACACTATGCTTTGTGTAACACCATGGATTCATGAAAATACATAATCTATGATGGTCCTTTATAACTGCATCAGGTGCTCTCCCGGAACTAATTTCTACATGTTCGGAGGGTTTGGCGGGTTAAGTCCCACTTTATTATTTAAGACATCCATGGTTGACCGATGGAATTTAAAAAGACACCTATTGATCACAGGATCGAAGGCTAATGGTTCTTGTGTATCAAAACTCCTCAAATGAGTTGAAGGGCCTTGGTACATGTACTATGCTTCTAGAGAAAAAGGTAAAGAAAAGACAAGTTGTGAGGAAAAGGTAATCCTAGGTATTTTTCAGAGGGTTGACTATGTGAATCACATCATTACCAATCCCTGGAAACGAAACCAAAATTTGATGTACCCGCATGCATCATTGAAATCTTGTGGCCTACTATCAGATTAGAATTGTATTGTTTTCCCAAACTTCACTTACTACAAGGACATAGAATAGAAAAAGTCTAGGTTTGATCCCATGGGGAAGGAAGCTGGAATTGGAAATCAATGGATTAAGAACTTTGGGTGAATTATTCATTTCATGTTGGTTCAGTTTGGGAATTCTACAACTAGAGAGTTGAGGGTCTGCTTCTGGAATAAGAGAGGGATCGTGATCAATTTCAGGTATCTATATAAAAGGTGATCTTAATTCTAACTTGGTAGGATCCTAAGGCTTACGATGCAAAGAAAGAATTGGTTAATAGTTAATTTTGTTCAAATAAACTAGTTCTACTTAAGAGGTTACTATTACATGATTGGGTAATAGTGACAACCTAGATGCATTAAGCTTGGATTCTAATGCATAAAGCATTTTAGTCTATTGGTCATAACATAATCTACTCCAACCAGGATATGTTCCATCACTCAAATACCCCATGGTCATGGATATTCAAATGAATTGGATAGGTTAATATTATTTATCATGATGACTAATCCTTAAGGTTAACCCATTGAGAATTAAAGATTTATTATGTTCAGATACACCTACTCTCGACCCCTACACTGGGTGGTTTGGACACTCACGGTAAAATCAAGTACAAGAAAATTAAGAATTGAATTTTTACTCAACATGATAAGCAATATTGAATTTAAAAAATTCAAAAGCTTGAAATAACTTAAATTGTAAAAGGGGAAAAGCGTAAAATTGGAGTTTAAGAAATTTACATCACAATGTAATTAACTTCTTACATGAAATGATAGTGAAAATGAATGCAACATGGGATTATCAATGATTGAAGATGAATGAAGGTGATGATGGAAAAAGGGAATTTAGGCAATGATGAAAAAGATCCATGATGCTTGTATTAGAATACAATAATAAAAGATACAAATAAATTTTGAGTTTAGCGTTGAGAGAATAAAAAGGAATGAGAAAGGGATGGAAAACATAGAAGTTTTCTGCTCTTTTTAGCTCTCCAAATACACAGTACGAATTCTATATTTATAGGTGGAAAATTTCATGAAGTGCAATGATATTCATATCATATAATGGCCAATCTATGTAATTATCCATGGATTTTGAATCTACACGTATCTCACGTGTATCTCATCTAAGATTTGAATATTTGGATTCTTTCACATCATGTATCCTAGACTCATGATGTATACCTTATTTATAGCTATATATTTAGAGAAAATTTCTCATTGAAATGATTCACGATGTGTATTGGATTCTAATGATGTGTAATGGATTATCTTCTTGCAGTATTCATGACTTGATTCAGGAATTGTGGGATGCTATGAAACCTTACTACAAATCATGTAATGAGGTTTCACAATAGGTAATTGCTTAGTATTTCTCTTTTTCTACATTTTCTTCTTTGGATCCTTGAAAGCCTACTTTTTGGAAACTTTATCACATACCAAGTGCATTATCATAAAAAGTAATTAAAATCCTTAACTAAATGATAAAAAAAATTATACATGATTTCATCTTATCATCATTCAAGATCATATTAATTTATTCTCTACCCTAGTTTTAGATTTGGATGATATTGGATATTTAAAGTCATTTTTATACTGAAATTGGTCCTATCACTATGGTTGTACATAGAGAGGATTTTCACACCCATAGTTTTATACATTATAGTCATAATAAAGTCAATATTATTTTATTTATACAAAAGATACATACAAATCATGGGTAAACATCAATCATTATGTGATTTAATTGTGTTGTAAATACAACCATATGATTCCATTCTCAGTATGGATTAGTTTTATTTTATTGTGTGTTGGTTGACTATTTCTGGAGGAGAGCTGATTTTTATGATGTGGAATGATGGTATATTGTGTTTACTAGTGAGAATGGTTCTCTAATTGGAGATATGTGAGCATAGCCTCTTTTTTCCATGATATTGGAGTTATTGACAGAGCTAATAAAGACTTAAGTGTTGGGGACCCCCATATTTTTCATAGAGTATTTATATTTTTCCCTAAGGAGGTTGTGATACTATCCCCACATCATAATATCATGTTTGATATAGATTTGCATTCGAGTGATAAACTGATTTCGGTGGATCCTTATCAGTTGATACCCTCATAGTTACATGAGTCGAAGATTCTAATCGATGAACTTATAAAAGAAAGATTTATTAGGCCCAATGTATCACCATAGGGTTCTCTAGTTTTGTTTTTAGGAAGGTAGATTGTAGTATGAGGTTATTCATAATCTACTTGAGGCTGAATCAAGCGACGACCAAGAATCATTACCCTCTTCCGAGGACTAATGAACTCTTTGAGAATTTTAGAGGAGTTATCTAGTTGTCTAAAATTGATCCATGGTCTAGATATCATCAGTTGAGGGTGTAGGAGGTATATGTTCTGAATAATACCATATGGTGTATGTATGGGATGTTTGAGTTCATAGTTATGACTTTTGGTGTCATCAATTCACCGAATTTGTTTATGGGAATCAGGAACTCCATATTTTGTGATTTCCTTGACATGTTCATAGTTGTGTTCATGATAGACATTATTATATACCCGAGTTCATAGGAGGATCATGTTTAGAACATAGTAATCATTTTATAAATACTATAACACCACTAGTAATATCGAAAATGTCCCCATTGTATGATTTGGATGTTATAGGTGAATTTCCTTGGATAAGTGGTGTCTTAACAAAGAGTAGTGCTGAATATCATGAAAGTTGTGGCGATTGTTTCTTAGGAGGCACCCATAAACATTGAAGAGGTCCATAGATTTATTGGTCTCATTGATTATTATTAACGTTTTTTCTTAAAATTCCCTTGGATAGAAGGCCCACTGACCTCCAAGACTAGGAAATACTAGGATTTAATTTGGACTGATCAGTGCTAGGAAATATTCGACAACATAAAAGAGAAGTTACCCAGTGCCCCAATTTTTCAGTTACATAAGGAGAGTGTATGGTTTTAGGTGTTCTATGATAATTCCTTGTTGGGTTTGGGATGAATCATGATGAATAAGAAGGATATAATCACTTATTGGTTTAGAAAAAACACCCCCATGAGCGTAACTATGCCACCTTGGACTTGGAAATAGAATAATTGCTGTTTTACCTAATTTTATAGGGACATTATCTCATTGAGGAATTATTTATGGTCACCATAGATCAAAAAATGTTAATGTATATATTTTCATAGTAAAAAATGAATCAATGATAAAAGAGTTTGTTAGAGATTCTCTAGGAATTCAAATTGAAGATCTCCTATACAACAGGAAAGGGAAACATCATGTAAAAAACACAAAGTAAAAAAGTTGTGGGGATCCATTTAGGAATATGAGGATTCATATATTGTGATATAGGAGTTAATGAAATTTTATATTAAAAATGGTAGTTTATGGTAGTTAGTTCTTATTATAGATGATGATATACCCCTCTTTGTTACAACATATGGAGGTGTATTAGTGGGGAGACATAGAAGTGGAGGTGATTCATGGCTAGATAATTTATGGTCATGCCCGTATGGGATAGTTAGATGATGGAAATCATCTACCCAGGTTCTAAGGAAGGATGTCTGTTCAATTGGAAATGTGTGATAGGGTTCGTTGAAAGCTTCATAGATCACCCTTACTAATGAACCCCAATGTATCTAAGATGTATTGTGGTTTGATGGGGCAGTTTCGGTGTCCCAGGATGAAGTGGTTAATAGAGGATTCTGTGGAATGATGCCAAGTTTTCTAGTAGGTGAAGGTTGAATATCATTTCCATAACTGTTTTTTAGTACCATTGGATATCCCTGAGTTGAAGTGGGAGGAATGTTAATAGTTTTTTCCCACCAGAAAACACTTGGGTAAGGGAAGATATGATTTCATTTGGGTGATCATGGATCAATTAATGAGGTTGGGTCACTTTTTGGTGATCCAGTAGTTGAGTACCATGGATTTTTTAGCGACATGCTTTATAGATGATGTAGTGAAGATTGATAGAGATTTTAGAACCATAAATTTTGACTTATAAATTCATTTTACTATATAATTTTGGATGGTATTTTAGTTGGTCTTTGGCTCTCAATTATGCCTTATAAATTTTTTCACCCCAAAATAGATAGGAATATAGAGCAAACCACCCAGACAATAGAGGATATTCTACGAGTGTGTGTCTTGGATTATGTTGGATCATGGGTGTGATACAAAAATTTGGTTTACATTCATTACAATAATAGTTTACATTAATCCATCACATGGGCCCCTTTAAGGACTTTCATGAGAGGATGATTCGATTTTCATTGAGTTAGACTGAGATCAGAGAGGCAAAAATTGTTGGTCCTGACATGGTTTGGAGCATGATGAAGAATATTCAGGCGGTCCAAGAGAGGAAAAAGGTGGAACATGACTACTATAAGGATTATGCTGATCCGAAAATGAGGTCTTTAGAGATTAAGATTTGGGACCATGTTTTTCTAAATGTTTCTCCTCAATGAGTGTAGTATAGGGTTTGGCCAAGGGAGAAATATCTCATTATTGATTTTTGCACCATTTTAGGTGTTAGATCTTATTATTTATGTGGATTATTTATTGGTAATACCTCCATAGATGATGAAGTTTCATGATCTCTTCCTTGTGTCCAAACTCCATTGATATGTTCAGGATGATTACTACATCATTTACATCGGGGAGATGGATATTGAGGATGAAATGATGTTCATGGAACAACCAATCGAGATTTAGGATCATCCGGAGAAGGTACGGTGTGGGAATTGTATCCCCATGATTCATGTTCTATGGGGGAATGGAAGTCTAGAGGACAATACGTGGATGTGTGAGTCATAGATTAATTCCCAGTAAATAAATATTTTCTTCATATGTTTAGATATTTTGATGATATAATTTTTTAATGGTTATTTTAATTATCACTATTTATTGGAGAACCTATTGTTATGTTTGAGGTGTCATTTCTCCCTTTTTTGTGTGGTATCTCTTAGGGGAGTGTTGATAGTTGAGTTTTTGTTATATTTATCTAAGATTGTTTGGAATTCTATAGATGAGAATCATTTGAGATATATTTAATATAATGGCCAGTTCCTCCCCAAAATTTCTTTTATGGTTTCTAGAGGTTTGAGTTCTTTATAAGGAATCATTAAGGTGTTTTTGGGGATGGAGTTAAGATTTGGAACATCCTGGGGGCCACTATTCCATGGGAACAGGTGTGGTGGGTAATGTTTTAGATTTGAGGTCACGAGTTGGATGTTTGGCTAGACATGTGTGACCCTTGTGTATTTGGATTTTCTTGTGTAGTAATTGGTGCAGCAGAGCGAGTGAAATGAATTATCTATAAGTTTTGGTTATCTTGTTTTTTGGGGGTTCTACCTATGTAAAATGGGTATGTTGGAAAGGCCTACCATGAGCATGGTGTTGAGCATAGAACTTCAAGATCTAACTTGTGTAATATTGGGAGCTGGAGATCACCACACCATGGTTTTTGGTGTGATGATATGGAAAAGAAGAAGTTTTTTTCATATGCTATAATAGGAGGTCATTGTGGCTTATTGGGAATTTGAAATGCCTTCCACCATGATATAATAAAAGTCATGCTATAGGTAAACAGTTTCAAAAATGGTTTTAACATGTGAAATAATTTTGGGTTTTAAGGATCTTAAATCTAGGGAAATTGGATCTCTCTTTGATAGAATCTTCCATGAGTGTTTTGGGTATTGACCACATCATGGTGGAACCCTATTGGTTTCACTTATAAATGGGGGTCGTATTTACCTTTGTTAAATTTTACTATTCCACCTTCATTCCCTATCTTATTTCTAGGCCTCAATATCCCTCTTTATCTATCTCATTGATATTTATTACCCCTTTAATTTTTGGACCAATGTCTTGTGAATTGCGGTGTGATCTCCCCTCTTCTTTTTTCTGTTTTCTTGAATTATTTAATTTTCATAGAATCACAATAGTGTGAGGCTATTTTTTGGTAATTTTTCAAATATTTATTAATAATTACTTGTTGTGGATAGTTTTGAGTGGGTCCCCCTCTGAATTTGGTGGATTTTGACCCCCTTGATTCTTCTATTGTGAGTGATGGTTCTCTTTGAAGCTCCCATTGAGGTAGAGGACTTGAGTCATATCCCTTTTATGTGAATTTATTGAATTATAATACTCTTTCTTTCTATTTTGTAAATAGTATGAATATATATAATGAAGATAATAAAACAAACTGATGAAATTGATTTGAATGGTGCACTGCACATGTGGTTACCAGTTTCTTTGATATTGATTGTTGTTGTTTCTTTATATGTTCTTATTATGGAATTACGCCTTATAGTGATTGATTTATATGATAATAACCCTTAAAATGTATAAATACTCAAAAAAAATTAAAATACCAATTTATATGATCCTATTTATTCATTTCTTGATCTTTATAGCTTGGTGGCCTTGTTGCCTATAGTTTGGAGGCCTTGGTTGTGTGTGGCTTAGTGGCATAGGTTGTTTGTGGCTTGGTGGCCTAGCTTGTGTTTTAATGACTTTAAATGGTGGTTTGTTGCTATCAATTCATTAGTAATGGATTCATATTAGATAATATAATAATTTTTAAGGGTTAATGTATTTTTTTTGTGAATTTAAATTAATAATTAAATCAGTAATGCTTGGTTATTGAATTTTTTAATAAAGTAATAAAAAATGGTTCATAGGTTATGAAACTTTGTATGATGGTTTTGGGTTTGTTGACCTGCAGTAGAGATAGTGATGGTGATACTATATCAGTAGTGACCTGATGGTGGTTGTAGTGGTGTTTCTTGTGTGAACCCATGAGTGTGGGATTATGTCACATCAATATATACAGTTATTGTTTTATGAATTTTATATACACCCCAACCAAGTTGGATAATATGATCGACACCCAGAAATACTAGGGGGTGGGGGTGGGGTGTGGTGGGGTGTTTTCCCTCACATATATGATGGGAAGGATACATATGGAGGACTACCCATCTCAAAATCCACTACCTTCATCAGTATCTTCTGTTGATGCAGGTGGTGGATGAGGAGATGTGTGGTCGGGGTTATGCATGTTAGGAGGAGGACACATGGTTGATGACCTACACATTTATGATACTCTAATATCCAAGTTTCATGATATGTGATGTTTGATTGGTGTCTCAAGTCATGATATATGGTTGGTTTTTTCATTGGGAGATATGGAAGGTATGTGAGAAAATGTTGTGTTATCATTGGGAGAGAGAGAGAGGAAAATGTGCACCTATAATTACATTATTTCAATTATTATCTGATTATAATTGGACTAGTTATTTCTAGGGTGATCCATGGTGAGGTTGGGGGACTAGCTGACCCATGGTTAATTATGTTGATTGGTCATTGGGGTATTAGTATGATCTTTTCTCATTTACAAATGAGATCTTGGGTATGACCCTATTGAGTATACATGTTATGATCACCCTATTTATGTATAAAATATTTTAATGTTTTTATGAATATCATGGTGATTGATCTGGACAATACTAGTTCATAATTTTTATTTTTTGTAGTCACCACCATATTTATGAATTTGAGATATTAGTATGGGATTTTGGTTTGGTTCTTTTTATAGTATGGTGTATTGGTTAGTGGATACTAGGGATATTTAAGGTAATTCCTCCCATTTGAGTTTTTTATAACCTCAGTGATAGTCACCAACCTGGGGCGTAATGAAGGTGGGACTCAGGGGGTCACTCTTTCTCTTCACTACCGACCTAGGAGGGGTACTATTGTGTGTGTGTGGGGGGGGGGTGGCCATGATAATGACGGGATATATGATTACTTTAATATAGCCAAAACGATTAAAGATAATGAATAATAATTAGAATTAAAAAGTTTATAAGTAATATGGAAAAAGAAAGCAAGTCTGATAGAGAGTGACATTGAAATCGATGTTTAATCCATAACAGAAGAGTTAGGTTTGGGTTTCCACTTACAGGTTTGGTAACGAATCAAAAGAAAATGGAGAAAGATTCTTAAATTGACTTTTAAACCACATGAAAAATGTGATTTATAATAATACAAGATAATGGATAGTAAGTACATCATGTTAAATAACAATAGGAATGTGATTCAAATTATGTCATAATAGATGAAAATCAAGAAAAAAACCATTACCTTATGTACTGTTTTACATTTTCATATTTGTTACCACGGTATAATAAAATCATGTTTATTAAAGAATGAATAAAAAAGTAAATTATATACATTTTTTCATTCTTGACTAATTATAATCATTTTATATTATTTATTACAATTTCATTGGAGGAGAGAATGGCATGAATATATGATTTATTTTTAGATTATCTTGTTTTGTTTCAATTTTTTTATTCTAATTATTTATAATTTTTCATTTTTAAAAATTATTTATAAAATATTATAACAGATTTAAATATGTTTATATTATGTAATCTACATTAACCATCCATGTAGGTGGTGATAATTAAATCATTTTAAATGTTCTCTTAGGCAGATGTAACCATTTATTATCAGGAAATGTCTAAAGGGAGGGAGAGAGAGTATAAAATAAAAATAGACAAAAATAGTTATAATTGTATCATAATAAAATTAATAAGTTATAAAATTTTATATGAAATGTTTTTGTAAGGTAGAAATGGTTAAATTGATTGGGTGAGTAGAAAGAAGAAGAGAAAGAAAATAATGAAACAAAATCAAGGTTGCCTCTTCATAGAAGATTTACTCCTTTGATAAAGCCTTGAAGGATCAGGGTTTTGTGAATCTAGAACATCCATAAGGGTTATAAGATATCCAGGAGAGGGGAAATCAGTATATCATGGGTTTTGAGAAGTGAATGGGAAGTGTTTTTACATGGAAAATGAGTGTGGGAATTTTTATTTGATTATAAGGGTATTTTTTGGTTTGAACATTGATTATTTAATCAATTAGGGAAAATACATTTAAGTAATGATGATTCCAACATTTTTTTGTTTATTACATAAAAATGATGTTTATTTTACATTTAGATCAAGCTAAAACTAAATGGAATTATAGGATCACTTAATTAAAGGTAAATAAAACAAAATAGCTTTTTACTACAATACAATATAACTTTGGTTCTAAAACATCAAACATATGTTTACAAATTATAATTATATTTTAAAATAAATTATTCTAATCATTTGATAAATATTTTTTAGATAATTTTTTTATAAATTCTTAAGTCATTATTACATTATAATGTTGTAATAAAATTTGTGGTATTTGTAAAAACTATATTTTTCACTATTCACAAAAATATTTTTTTCTAGAAAAATAAAAAGAATTCACTCGAAAATAATTTTGAAATACTAATTCCAAAAATTTAGTACATTTTATTAAATTAAATTTCTTAAATTTAATAATATAACTTTTAATTAAAATCATATAATAAAAGGAAAAAACAATATATTTAGAATAAAAAGTATTTCTTTTTATGAGTGATTTCATTTATTTTTGTTATGATATATTATTAATTACATGATTGATAATTAGTTATTTATATTACTAATAAATATCAGTTTTATGAAAATATTTATCTAATTAATTTGAATTTGTCTTTTAAATACATAAATGAGAAAACATATTAGTGTAACAAATTTTATACATTATGGTCAAAATCATATTTCAATGATTGTTGTACTATTCAAAAAACTAAATTTTCAAACCTTATAATCATTTTATGATAATAAAATATAAATAATATAAATCACATTATCAAATAAATATAATTAATATTTCATAATTTCTTTATTATAAAACATGATACCTAACATTTTAAAAGGAAAATTGTTTTCTTATAAAATATGTACATAAAATATAATAAAAACCATTTAGATATTAAATTATCTATACTATAAGTCAAAATTCATGAAAAAGTATTATTTTAGTGTAAAAAAAATATTTTACCATTCATTTTATGTTTCACATTATATTTTATATGACATTACTTTCATTATGTTTAAACATTGTGACTTTGAAAACATGTATCATATTATGTTAAACATTAGATTATAATAAATTTATTAATTTGATGGTAGGAAAATAAAACTAAAAAGTAATTTTTTTATAAAACTATATATTTAAAATGAATCATGAATATAGTAAAAGGGATATAATTATATATAAAAATGTTGATAAATAGAAGCATGACATATGTTGGATATTTTTAGGAGCTACACCCCTTTCACCTTTGGTCATGGGTTCGTGTAGAGACCCGTAGCTTGACGTACATGGACATTACATTACATTTGCGGAATACATAGTACATAAAAAAAACACAAACACAAGGATCGTAATAGTTTAGTGTCTTTGGAAACTCGGAATATAATCTTCTAATCGTGGTGAAAGATCTTCAAAATCTCCCAGAAAGATCAACTTTTTTTATACCTAAAACCTTTCTTTATATCCTGGGGAAAAGAAAACATAAAAGGGTGAGCTCAAATGCTCAGTAAGGGTAAACAAAAGAAATATCAATCACATCATATACATAAGCACATAACTTTTGGAAATCTTAACCTGCAAAAGAGATCATAATTTCATAACATGGGGTAAATCATGGCAGTGAAATGTAATCACAATAATCATAACTTAAAACTTGAAACTTTGTGGCATTCACACATAATCATAGAGAATCATTTCTTGTTAGTCAAGACTCATTGCCAAGACTATCTTACTGGACAAAGTCCCTTTCTGAATCGAGTAACCCTCGTTTCAGTCCCGTTTCACTGAACCGGTATAACCTACCGTTCCAGCCCTGTCTATCTCATGAGATATAAAATATTTACCCAATGCATTGGAGGGAGATATAGGTCCCACCCATCTTATAATTAATCCTTTCTTATGTGTGCCACATAATCATAAACCATACATCATAGCGTAACCCATGTAATAAAAATTGGATTCTTAAACCACATGACCTCATAAAACAATTCATATAAGATAAAGGAATTCATAAAAATATTTCCATCACAACATAATAAAATCCAAGTAATAATAGGGATAAAAACAGAACCCTTTTTATTATCTTATATGGAAAATAATTCTGATAAAATACTTGAACTTCATTCTTGAGGAAAATATCCTTTCTACTTCAAAAACACTTTTCCTTTCTT
The DNA here is from genome assembly GCA_963277665.1 of Viscum album. NCBI lineage: Eukaryota > Viridiplantae > Streptophyta > Magnoliopsida > Santalales > Viscaceae > Viscum > Viscum album. Next base: position 51,005,822 of record OY728148.1, read on the forward strand.
AACATGTCATACAATTTTAAACTAAAAGAAGTTGATTAAAAATAAACTTGAAAACTTGTAAAGGAAGATTCTTGGAAATAATGTTTTATAAATCCATTCATGCCGTATAAGTTTAAAAAAACATTCTTCGTACTTTTGTCGGAAAAGTCAAAAAGTACCTCGTACGAAAAAATGACGAACGATTCCTTTCATATTCTTTACTAAAAACTCACCGAAGGGTAAAATTGGATTTAAACTAGTGTAAGTGGATGGAAGAAATATTACATATTGAGGGAACATGGATGTGGATGATAAAATACACCCCAGTAAATACTTACGAATAAACAATCTCGGATAAAAATGAGATTGTGAAATTTCTCTTACCTTAGGTCTGATTTGCTTTGTACGTGTCTGAAGCTCCTCTTCTTTGAAGCGCCTTTTGGAGACCTCCTCTTAGGGAACTAAAATTGGTCTTTGAGGAAGACCAGAACCTCTAGGATGTTTCTAGGGAAGTTGAGAAGAGATTTTGGCAGGGGTTGGCCGAGCTTGAGTGCTCAAATTGGTGTGAGGAGGAGGGGGAGGAGGTGTCCTTTTATAAGGGAGGAGAGGGGCACCTTAGGAATACCTCAAAATATTATTTTATATTAATGTAAAAATGGGTTTGTAATGGTTCCAAAGGGTCTTACTTCGAAGCTAAAGTGGGGTTGGGTCGAAATCCTATCAACCAATAGGATTTAGACAAGTTTAGGGTATTATTTTAACCTTATCAATTAGATTTAACTCTAAGTTAAATAATTTAACTTTTACCGTGTCTTTTTGTTTTCTTTCACTATATGGTTAATACACTTACTATAACATGCCAAACGAACCCCAAATTGTTTATTATTAATATATATATCCTTATCTAAGTCATTTGGCCGAACCTTATATTTTTAGGAATAAAATAACAATTAATAATATAATATTTTATTTAAAAACTATTTTGTGTCAATTTTGACACTATTTGATATATGATTTTTGTGAAAGTCATAACAGAATTATATGTTCGAACCATGTTGATTAAATGAACAATAATATATCATAGTAACCTAGAAAATTATTGGAATTCATAAAAAGTCTCAAATTACATTCATTTGAGCATTTATAACATCAATTATGTTAATATTTCCTTAAAAGGGTAATTACTGCATCATCGTTGTGTCATAAATAAATTAATTTATTTAAAGTCTAAAAATTATAAATAAATTATCATTATGTAGGAAATATTTTTAGATTTCTAATGAATATTTATAGTCGAATTTATCTTATGTATAACCCCATATTAAAAATGATTTACTTATTAATCTTTGATTTTAACTATTTTAACCCTTCTTTAAATAAATTAATAATAAATGTCCTAATCTAACCCAAGTGGGCCTAAATGGTCATATTTTATTCCTAAGTTTGTTTTTGGTCGAATTAAACTTATCCAATAGAATTAGGACATGTTTTAGGGTAATAGTAATATCATTTTTACCCTTAGTTACCCTATTTACTATTAGCCACGGTAAAAAAAGTAAAAAGTTACTATTCACCAAAAATTATTTTCATCTTATTGAACCACATTTTACTTACTGACATCAACCGTGTCTCTCGGATTTTTGAAATTCCATTCACAGAAGCGGTAAAATTAAGTTTTATGAAACAATCAGTTTTTTTAACTACCACTTAGTAGTTTCACTATTTATCAAAATTGATGTTTTTCAGAAAAATGCCAAAATTTCATCCTAAGCTATATTTCATATTCCGAATTCAAAAATGAAGTCTATTTTACCAAATTCATAACATAGAAGTTGCAATAATTAATTTTATAATTAAATCCCGCTGTTAAAACAAATAGCGTGTTTTTAAGAAACAATATCTATCAAAAGATTGACACTTGATTATGTCTGGTTTAAATGTAAAATTACATTCAATGACCAACATTGTATTAAATTGTAAAAATATATTCTAAATATACTTTAAAACCACTCAAATTAATAATTTATCACTATTAAATATTTCGATTGAAAAAGTTGTTTTTAACTAAAATTTAGTAATTTTCACTATTCATCAGAAAATGAAAGTTATCCGAAAAGTACCAAAATTTCACCCTAAGCAAATGTTGATATTACAAATCCAAAGATAAAGTCCATTTTGAAAAATAAAATTTACAAAATTTCAAAAAGTGGTTATTACTATTCCTAACGGCTAGTTTTAATAATATTTTAATGGCATATCGTTGTTTAGTGAAACTCAGTATTGCTATTGAGGAAGGTCGTGATTGCATGTAATACAAGGCAATTCAAGGATGCGTGTTGTGCAAGATCCTTTTGGTGTAGCGTACAACACAAGACATTAGTGAAATTAAAAAGAATATTTTTCATAAAATCTTGGGCTGTTACATTCTACCCCCCTTAAAATGAATTTCACCCTCGAAATTCGTCTGGGTTATAAATGGTTTACTACTTGAAAGTTTTTTTTAATAGAAACCCACATCGTAAAAAGGATTACCAAAACCAATCTTTAAAAACAAAAGTATGAAACTTAACGGTTACCCAAATAAACTAATCACTGGGTTTCCACATAGGTGAAAATATGGATATGGAAGAGAAATCTAACCATCATGTTCTGATGGGGAGTGGTAGAGAACATGGCTATGAAATAGCCAACAATCACAAAGCCATAGATTTGTGACAATATAAGGTACCATCTGATTTATCAGATATAAGAGCACTAGGAAAACATTTTTGGTTTTCAAGATCATTTCCCTAAAGTTAAAGAATTTGAATTAGAATAAATACTTACTTTATTTTGGTACAATCTCACTGTTGTTCGTGCCTTTAACAATTTCCACTTCATCTATTAAATAAATGAAGTTGAATTTGTTATTCGTGAAGTGTTAGCAGATCATGTGATAGAATGACGGGTCATTCCATCTGTCTCAAAAGGTTAGAAAAATTTATATACATAAGTCGATCTATAGTGGGATTAATCATATATGGTTCCTAAAATGGGCTTATACTTCATATATCATACTGCTTAATATAATAACACTAGTTTCTACTAAACAGGGACTTCCTGTAGGTCAGTGGTAGGCGATAAAGGCCAGTCGCACTTCGGTTGTGGGTTCGATTCCCACAGCCTTGTCCGTAGCGATGGGTTGTCGCCCGTCCTGCAGGTTGTCCTTTTTATAAAACTATATTACTATAACATCCCATCAATAATATCGAAAAAACTTCTATCCTTAAACAATACTAACTTATGTCTAACATTATCCATTCCAATCTTTAGGCTTATCCATAATACTACAGTCCATTCTCATAACATAGTGAAAACGATTACCAGAGATTTAATACCATCGTTGATCCCCATATATCATAAGATATATCTTGTTAGTCACATTCCAAACATTCAAAGGCCTTAATCTTGTACTCTCTTGAATACCCATTGAACCATATTGAAAACACGAATTCTATTAAAAGTTAACTCTTTCCACATACCAAAATCCTCAAAATTCTATATACTAACACCATGATATCACTTAGTCCTTATATCAATCATGAGCTCATGAATACTATCAAACATTTAATTTTCTCCTTATCCCTTCATTATACGCATATCATCTACATTCCAAAAATATCTGAATAACCTTTCATGGATACTGGTAACATTAATCAGACAACAGTGTAACAATCCTTACATGTCTCTTTATTCTACAGTACCATGAGATTACTTATACAACATTACACATGATAAACATGTAATCATTCCACTACATTCTTAAACCATTGTCCAAGATTCAACAATTCTTTCATCTCACATATCATTTGTAGTCTCTTCATCATCATCAACATAAATACTTCCCATACGACCATACTGATTCTCTTCATGAGACTTTCCCTTAGGGCATTGGTTTGCATAATGCCCGTACATTCCACATTTAAAACATTTAACCAGTGTTGATGTCGAAGCAATACCATTATCCTCATCCCTGGTGTTAACTGAACCTTTTCCTTTACACTTACTGGCTTTGTGTCCTTGTTTTCCACACCCAAAGCATCTTCTAGTTCCTTTGAAACATTCTCCTTGATGCCTCTTCCCACATGAATTACATAGGGGAAATTGAACTTTCTTTCCTCTATGATCATCATGAAACTCCATCTTTCTCTTATTAGCTGAGTCAGGAAACTTACCAAATTTTACTTTATTGATCATATTATGAGATTTCTGATTTGGCATAATAATTATGTTTGGACTTCCAAATCCCATTTCATTATGAAGAATATCATTCCATTTTCCATCATATCCTCCATTATCGTGAATCATCTTGTTTCCATCCATTCTCTAAAACCCAAAAAGAATAGTGTGAGAGGCAAAAATCATGATAGGGAAAACAACATAATAAAGGGGAAGTACCTTCAATATCTAACATCTTAGGTTTAATTCTATGATCGTTAGCGTAATTCTAGCACTATAACCTATACGTATACTTAACCTTAGGGACATCCCTAGACATACCTTAGAAATATCTCTAGGGATCTCACTAACGTTTTCGCATCCTAGTTTCCAAAGGTTGACTAAAACTTTCCTCTGATACCAACTGTAGAGACCCGTAGCTTGATGTACATGGACATTACATTATATTTGCGGAATACTTAGTACATAACAAAAAACACACACACAAGGATCGTAATAGTTTAGTGTCTTTGGAAACTCGGAATATAATCTTCTAATCGTGGTGAAAGATCTTCAAAATCTCCCAGAAAGATCTTCTTTTTTTTACCTAAAACCTATCTTTATATCCTGGGGAAAAGAAAACATAAAAGGGTAAGCTCAAATTCTCAGTAAGGGTAAACAAAAGAAATATCAATCACATCATATACATAAGCACATAACTTTGGGAAATCTTAACCTAAAAAAAAAAATCATAATTTCATAACATGGGGTAAATCATGGCAGTGAAATGTAATCACAATAATAATAACTTAAAACATGAAACTTTGTGGCATTCACACATAATCATAGAGAATCATTTCTTGTTAGTCAAGACTCATTGCCAAGACTATCTTAGTGGACAAAGTCCCTTTCTGAATCGAGTAACCCTCGTTTCAGTCCCGTTTCACTGAACCGGTATAACCTACCATTCCAGCCCTGTCTATCTCATGAGATATAAAATCTTTACCCAATGCATTGGAGGGAGATATAGGTCCCACCCATCTTATAATGAATCCTTTCTTATGTGTGACACATAATCATAAACCATACATCATAGCGTAACCCATGTAATAAAAATGGGATTCTTAAACAACATGACATCATAAAACAATTCATATAAGATAAAGGAATTCATAAAAATATTTCCATCACAACATAATAAAATCCATGTAATAATAGGGATAAAAATAGAACCCTTTTTATTATCTTATATGGAAAATAATTCTGATAAAATACTTGAACTTCATTCTTGAGGAAAATATCCTTTCTATTTCAAAAACACTTTTCCTTTCTTAACATGTCATACAATTTTAAACTAAAAGAAGTTGATTAAAAATAAACTTGAAAAATTGTAAAGGAAGCTTTTTGGAAATAATGTTTTAGAAATCCATTCATTCCGTATAAGTTAAAAAAACATTCTTCGTACTTTTGTCGGAAAAGTCAAAAAGTACCTCGTACGAAAAAACGACAAACGATTCCTTTCATATTCTTTACTAAAAACTCACCGAAGGGTAAAATTGGATTTAAACTAGTGTAAGTGGATGGAAAAAATATTACATATTGAGGGAACATTGATGTGGATGATAAAATACACCCCAGTAAATACTTACGAATAAACAATCTCGGATAAAAATGAGATTGTGATATTTCCCTTACCTTAGGTCTGATTTGCTTTGTACGTGTCCGAAGTTCCTCTTCATTGAAGCGCCTTTTGGAGACCTCCTCTTAGGGAACTAAAATTGGTCTTTGAGGAAGAACAGAACCTCTAGGATGTTTCTAGGGAAGTGGAGAAGAGATTTTGGCAGGGGTTGGCCGAGCTTGAGTGCTCAAATTGGTGTGAGGAGGAGGGGGAGGAGGTGTCCTTTTATAAGGGAGGAGAGGGGCACCTTAGGAATACCTCAAAATATTATTTTATATTAATGTCAAAATCGGTTTATAATGGTTCCAAAGGGTCTTATTTCGAAGATAAAGTGGGGTTGGGTCGAAATCCTATCAACCAATAGGATTTAGACAAGTTTAGGGTATTATTTTAACCTTATCAATTAGATTTAACTCTAAGTTAAATAATTTAACTTTTACCGTGTCTTTTTGTTTTCTTTCACTATATGGTTAATAATCTTACTATAACATGCCAAACGAACCCCAAATTGTTTATTATTAATATATACATCCTTATCTAAGTCATTTGGCCGATCCTTAGATTTTTAGGAATAAAATAACAATTAATAATATAATATGTTATTTAAAAACTATTTTGTGTCAATTTTGACACTATTTGATATATGATTTTTGTGAAAGTCATAACAGAATTATATGTTCGAACCAAGTTGATTAAATCAACACTAATATATCATAGTAACCTAGAAAATTAGTGGAATTCATAAAAAGTCTCAAATTACATTCATTGGAGCATTTATAACATCAATTATGTTAATATTTCCTTAAAAGGGTAATTACTGCATCATCGTTGTGTCATAAATAAATTAATTTATTTAAAGTCTAAAAATTATAAATAAATTATCATTATGTAGGAAATCTTTTTAGCTTTCTAATGAATATTTATAGTAGAATTTATATTATGTATAACCCCATATTAAAAATGATTTACTTATTAAACTTTGATTTTAACTATTTTAACCCTTCTTTAAATAAATTAATAATAAATGTCCTAATCTAACCCAAGTGGGCCTAAATGGTCATATTTTATTCCTAAGTTTGTTTTTGGTCGAATTAAACTTATCCAATTGAATTAGGACATGTGTTAGGATAATAGTAATATCAATTTTACCCTTAGTTACCCTATTTACTATTAACCACGGTAAAAAAAGTAAAAAGTTACTATTCACCAAAAATTATTTTCATCTTATTGAACCACATTTTACTTACTGACATCAACCGTGTCTCTCGGTTTTTTGAAATTCCATTCACAGAAGCGGTAAAATTAATTTTTATGAAAAATCCAGTTTTTTTAACCACCACTTAGTAGTTTCACTATTCATCAAAATTTGATGTTTTTCAGAAAAATGCCAAAATTTCATCCTAAGCTATATTTCATATTCCGAATTCAAAAATGAAGTCTATTTTACCAAATTCATAACATAGAAGTTGCATTAATTAATTTTATAATTAAATCTCGCTGTTAAAACAAATAGCGTGTTTTTAAGAAATAATATCTATCCAAAGATTGACACTTGATTATGTCTGGTTTAAATGTGAAATTACATTCAATGACCAACATTGTATTAAATTGTAAAAATATATTCTAAATATACTTTAAAACCACTCAAATTAATAATTTATCACTATTAATTATTTCCATTGAAAAAGTTGTTTTTAACTAAAATTTAGTAATTTTCACTATTCATCAGAAAATGAAAGTTATCCGAAAAGTACCAAAATTTCACCCTAAGCTAATTTTGATATTACAAATCCAAAGATAAAGTCCATTTTGAAAAATAAAATTTACAAAATTTCAAAAAGTGGTTATTACTATTCATAACGGCTAGTTTTAATAATATTTTAATAGCATATCGTTGTTTAGTGAAACTCGATATTGCTATTGAGGAAGGTCGCGATTGAATGTAATACAAGGCAAGTCAAGGATGCGTGTTGTGCAAGATCCTTTTGGTGTAGCGTACAACACAAGACATTAGTGAAATTAAAAAGAATATTTTTCATAAAATCTTGGGCTGTTACATTCTACCCCCCTTAAAATGAATTTCGCCCTCGAAATTCGTCTGGGTTATAAATGGTTTACTACTTGAAAGTTTTTTTTAATAGAAACCCACATCGTAAAAAGGATTACCAAAACCAATATTTAAAAAAAAGTATGAAACTTAACGGTTACCCAAATAAACTAATCACTGGGTTTCCACATAGGTGAAAATATGGATATGGAAGAGAAATCTAAGCATCATGTTCTGATGGGGAGTGGTAGAGAACATGGCTATGAAATAGACAACAATCACAAAGCCATAGATTTGTGACAATATAATGTACCATCTGATTTATCAGATATAAGAGCACTAGGAAAACATTTTTGGTTTTCATGATCATTTCCCTAAAGTTAAAGAATTTGAATTAGAATAAATACTTACTTTATTTTTGTACAATCTCACTGTTGTTCGTGCCTTTAACAATTTCCACTTCATCTCTTAAATAAATGAAGTTGAATTTGTTATTCGTGAAGTGTTAGCAGATCATGTGATAGAATGACGGGTCATTCCATCTGTCTCAAAAGGTTAGCAAAATTTATATACATAAGTCGATCTATAGTGGGATTAATCATATATGGTTCCTAAAATGGGATTATACTTCATATATCATACTTCTTAATATAATAACACTAGTTTCTACTAAACAGGGACTTCCTGTAGGTCAGTGGTAGGCGATAAAGGCCAGTCGCACTTCGGTTGTGGGTTCGATTCCCACAGCTTTGTCCGAAGCGATGGGCTGTCGCCCGTCCTGCAGGTTGTCCTTTTTATAAAACTATATTACTATAACATCCCATCAATAATATCAAAAAAACTTCTATCCTAAAACAATACTAACTTATGTCCAACATAATCCATTCCAATCATTAGGCTTATCCATAATACTGCAGTCCATTCTCATAACATAGTGAAAACGATTACCAGAGATTTAATACCATCGTTGATCCCCATATATCATAAGATATATCTTGTTGGTCTCATTCCAAACATTCAAAGGCCTTAATCTTGTACTCTCTTGAATACCCATTGAACCTTATTGAAAACACGAATTCTATTAAAAGTTAACTCTTTCCACATACCAAAATCCTCAAAATTCTATATACTAACACCATGATATCACTTAGTCCTTATATCAATCATGAGCTCATGAATACTATCAAACATTTAATTTTCTCCTTATCCCATCATTATACGCATATCATCTACATTCCAAAAATATCTGAATAACCTTTCATGGATACTGGTAACATTAATCAGACAACAGTGTAACAATCCTTACATGTCTCTTTATTCTACAGTACCATGAGATTACTTATACAACATTACACATGATAAACATGTAATCATTCCACTACATTCTTAAACCATTGTCCAAGATTCAACAATTCTTTCATCTCACATATCATTTGTAGTCTCTTCATCATCATCATCATAAATACTTCCCATACGACCATACTAATTCTCTTCATGAGACTTTCCCTTAGGGCATTGGTTTGCATAATGCCCGTACATTCCACATTTAAAACATTTAACCAGTGTTGATGTCGTAGAAATACCATTATCCTCATCCCTGGTGTTAACTGATCCTTTTCCTTTGAACTTACTGGCTTTGTGTCCTTCTTTTCCACACCCAAAGCATCTTCTAGTTCCTTTGAAACATTCTCCTTGATGCCTCTTCCCACATGAATTACATAGGGGAAATTGAACATTCTTTCCTCTATGATCATCATGAAACTCCATCTTTCTCTTATTAGACGAGTCAGGAAACTTACCAAATTTTACTTTATTGATCATATTATGAGATTGCTGATTCGGCATAATAATTATGTTTGGACTTCCAAATCCCATTTCATTATGAAGAATATCATTCCATTGTCCATCATATCCTCCATTATCGTGAATCATCTTGTTTCCATCCATTCTCTAAAACCCAAAATGAATAGTGTGAGAGGCAAAAATCATGCTAGGGAAAACAACATAATAAAGGGGATGTACCTTCAATATCTAACATCTTTGGATTAATTCTATGATCGTTAGCGTAATTCTAGTACTATAACCTATACGTATACTTAACCTTAGGGACATCCCTAGACATACCTTAGAAATATCTCTAGGGATCTCACTAACGTTTTCACATCCTAGTTTCCAAAGGTTGACTAAACCTTTCCTCTGATACCAACTGTAGAGACCCGTAGCTTGACGTACATGGACATTACATTACATTTGCGGAATACTTAGTACATAACAAAAAACACACACACAAGGATCGTAATAGTGTAGTGTCTTTGAAAACTCGGAATATAATCTTCTAATCGTGGTGAAAGATCTTCAAAATATCCCAGAAAGATCTTCTTTTTTTACCTAAAACCTATCGTTATATCCTGGGGAAAAGAAAACATAAAAGGGTGAGCTCAAATGCTCAGTAAGGGTAAACAAAAGAAATATCAATCACATCATATACATAAGCACATAACTTTTGGAAATCTTAACCTGCAAAAGAGATCATAATTTCATAACATGGGGTAAATCATGGCAGTGAAATGTAATCACAATAATCATAACTTAAAACATGAAACTTTGTGGCATTCACACATAATCATAGAGAATCATTTCTTGTTATTCAAGACTCATTGCCAAGACTATCTTAGTGGACAAAGTCCCTTTCTGAATCGAGTAACCCTCGTTTCAGTCCTGTTTCACTGAACCGGTATAACCTACCGTTCCAGCCCTATCTATCTCATGAGATATAAAATCTTTACCCAATGCATTGGAGGGAGATATAGGTCACACCCATCTTATAATGAATCCTTTCTTATGTGTGCCACATAATCATAAACCATACATCATAGCGTAACCCATGTAATAGAAATGGGATTCTTAAACAACATGACATCATAAAACAATTCATATAAGATAAAGGAATTCATAAAAATATTTCCATCACAACATAATAAAATCCATGTAATAATAGGGATAAAAACAGAACCCTTTTTATTATCTTAGATGGAAAATAATTCTAATAAAATACTTGAACTTCATTCTTGAGGAAAATATCCTTTCTACTTCAAAAACACTTTTCCTTTCTTAACATGTCATACAATTTTAAACTAAAAGAAGTTGATTAAAAATAAACATGAAAACTTGAAAAGGAAGATTTTTGGAAATAATGTTTTAGAAATCCATTCATTCCGAATAATTTAAAAAAACATTCTTCGTAATTTTGTCGGAAAAGTCAAAAAGTACCTCGTACGAAAAAACGACAAACGATTCCTTTCATATTCTTTACTAAAAACTCACCGAAGGGTAAAATTGGATTTAAACTAGTGTAAGTGGATGGAAAAAATATTACATATTGAGGGAACATGGATGTGGATGATAAAATACACCCAAGTAAATACTTACGAATAAACAATCTCGGATAAAAATGAGATTGTGATATTTCCCTTACCTTAGGTCCGATTTGCTTTGTACGTGTCCGAAGCTCCTCTTCTTTGAAGAGCCTTTTGGATACCTCTTCTTAGGGAACTAAAATTGGTCTTTGAGGAAGACCAGAACCTCTAGGATGTTGCTAGGGAAGTGGAGAAGTGATTTTGGCAGGGGTTGGCCGAGCTTGAGTGCTCAAATTGGTGTGAGGAGGAGGGGGAGGAGGTGTCCTTTTATAAGGGAGGAGAGGGGCACCTTAGGAATACCTCAAAATATTATTTTATATTAATGTCAAAATAGGTTTATAATGGTTCCAAAGGGTCTTATTTCGAAGCTAAAGTGGGGTTGGGTCGAAATCCTATCAACCAATAGGATTTAGACAAGTTTAGGGTATTATTTTAACCTTATCAATTAGATTTAACTCTAAGTTAAATAATTTAACTTTTACCGTGTCTTTTTGTTTTCATTCACTATATTGTTAATACACTTACTATAACATGCCAAACGAACCCCAAATTGTTTATTATTAATATATATATCCTTATCTAAGTCATTTGGCCGAACCTTAGATTTTTAGGAATAAAATAACAATTAATAATATAATATTTTATTTAAAAACTATTTTGTGTCAATTTTGACACTATTTGATATATGATTTTTGTGAAAGTCATAACAGAATTATATGTTCGAACCAAGTTGATTAAATCAACACTAATATATCATAGTAACCTAGAATTAGTGGAATTCATAAAAAGTCTCAAATTACATTCATTTGAGCATTTATAACATCAATTATGTTAATATTTCCTTAAAAGGGTAATTAATGCATCATCGTTGTGTCATAAATAAATTAATTTATTTAAAGTCTAAAAATTATAAATAAATTATCATTATGTAGGAAATCTTTTTATCTTTCTAATGAATATTTATAGTCGAATTTATCTTATGTATAACCCCATATTAAAAATGATTAACTTATTAAACTTTGATTTTAACTATTTTAACCCTTCTTTAAATAAATTAATAATAAATGTCCTAATCTAACCCAAGTGGGCCTAAATGGTGATATTTTATTCCTAAGTTTGTTTTTGGTCGAATTAAACTTATCCAATAGAATTAGGACATGTGTTAGGGTAATAGTAATATCATTTTTACCCTTAGTTACCCTATTTACTATTAACCACGGTAAAAAACGTAAAAAGTTACTATTCACCAAAAATTATTTTCATCTTATTGAACCACATTTTACTTACTGACATCAACTGTGTCTCTCGGATTTTCTAAATTCCATTCACAGAAGCGGTAAAATTAAGTTTTATGAAAAATTCAGTTTTTTTAACTACCACTTAGTAGTTTCACTATTCATAAAAAATTGATGTTTTTCAGAAAAATGCCAAAATTTCATCCTAAGCTATATTTCATATTCCGAATTCAAAAATGAAGTCTATTTTACCAAATTCATAACACATAAGTTGCATTAATTAATTTTATAATTAAATCCCGCTGTTAAAACAAATAGCGTGTTTTTAAGAAACAATATCTATCAAAAGATTGACACTTGATTATGTCTGGTTTAAATGTGAAATTACATTCAATGACCAACATTGTATTAAATTGTAAAAATATATTCTAAATATACTTTAAAACCACTCAAATTAATAATTTATCACTATTAATTATTTCGATTGAAAAAGTAGTTTTTAACTAAAATTTAGTAATTTTCACTATTCATCAGAAAATGAAAGTTATCCGAAAAGTACCAAAGTTTCACCCTAAGATAATTTTGATATTACAAATCCAAAGATAAAGTCCATTTTGAAAAATAAAATTTACAAAATTTCAAAAAGTGGTTATTACTATTCATAACGGCTAGTTTTAATAATATTTTAATAGCATATCGTTGTTTAGTGAAACTCGGTATTGCTATTGAGGAAGGTCGCGATTGCATGTAATACAAGGCAAGTCAAGGATGCGTGTTGTGCAAGATCCTTTTGGTGTAGCATACAACACAAGACATTAGTGAAATTAAAAAGAATATTTTTCATAAAATCTTGGGCTGTTACAGTTCGAGCCCTGTGACCTCACCAAATATGACAAGTTTTTCCTCATTAATGGGTCTCTTTTCATAATAAAAAATTTTAATAAATAAAATTACATTATACTTGAAAAATATAAAAATAATAATATTAGGTGATAAATATGGGTTAATGTATGGTTTATGTTGTTAAAAAGAAACAAATCTATTTCAAATTTACTTTTATTTTTTTCTAAAAAAAAAGTAAAAATATTAATTAGAAATATAGGATTTTACAATTTCTCAACTGATCATTCATTAATTTTACATTATTTTTTTATATTTATCATACCTTGTCAGTTTGTAACTATTATTCCCATACTTGTTCATCAATAATTAGTTTTTTTATTATTCCCTATTTTTGTTGGATTAATTGATCCCTTCAGAGTGATTTCCATATCAACTATAGATGAATCAAAATTTTGGAAGCCCTTTCCCACTACTTTTATTTTTCTATAACCAATTTTTGCAGTTATTTTTATAATGTTGTATTGATACCTCATAATTCTCTTTATATATAATTTTTATTTCAATATTTACTCTTCAAATCCTCACTCAAGACTGATCATGAATCTTTTATCGAGCTCCTATTATTCTTGATAAATACCCCAAATTTAATCCTTCTCGAATATTCCACTAATACTTAACATAACTATCACATTAGAAAATATTATAAAATATTTGTAATAAAAAATTAATACACATAATATATGTGTTATAAAAAATATAATTCAGATATATTAATATTTATAATAATTAACATAACATATTTGATGTAGATTAATATATTCTAATTATCAAAATTAAATTATTGAAATAAATATATTTAAATAATTAAGTGCTAACATAAAAAATAATAATCTAAAAATATTAATTATCCATATATGGTTAATAATTAAAAATATCATTTTCGTTAGTCATTGGGATTGTTGTGGTTGAATTTGAGTCATTGTTTGTTATTTGATTTTATTTTCAACATGATGAAGTGTTTGATGGCAATGAAATGAAATTCTAAACAAACGATACTTTCACTAAAAAATTAACAAATAGTTATGATTTTTAATATTAATAATTATTAAAAATATCTAAAAAACACCATAATTTTACCAATATTATAAATAAATTAAAATTTAAAATTTTTACCTTTTTATATTAATTGAAATCATGAAAAAATAAAGTGAAAATTTTTAAGAATAAAATAGAATCCTATATAATAATAATAATAATAATAATAATAATAATAATGTTATCATAAAAATAATTCCTTTAGAGTTTTTAGAACATATTTATATTTTGTCTTAGTCAATGCTTAATTTATAAGTATTTAGCTTAGATTACCTCTCATATGTCATGTAATTAGATATTGTAAAGACTATACCTCATCTGAATTAGAAAATTAATTTGATTTATAATAATTTAAAAAATATACCTCCTTCGTTTCTTTTAAATAATCATTATTATTACTTTATGTAATATTAAAACTTGGGTTAAACCTTAATGTCATCCAAATTGGACTGACACTGAGCATAATGTGCATTACAGATCACCATGGTCTAGTGATAAGCACCAAGGTATTATAAAAAGAAAAGTGATACTAATTTTACCCTCCAAATGACATATGTAAAGATAAAAGCAATCAGAGTATCACAATAGATATCTAAGGTACATAATTCTTAAAAATAACCAAACCATAATGTTATCATAAAAAAATGGATAAAAAGTTTTAGATGAAAAAATGGAAAGAACATCAAAATTGAATCTGAAGCATCATATGGGTCCATATCCACATTTCTATATATCCCCGCTATCCCAAACCACTTAATGGAAAATACAACCAGGAGAGTCAACCTATACATGATGCTCTTCCTTTTTATTATATCCTATAAAACAATGCTTACAAATTCCTAGAGGTAAAATTAGGGTGTGAGCACTCAATATCAGTAGGATACCCATAAATAATCTAAAAAATGTATATCCACATGCATCAATTATTTATAGTATAAATAAATTTCAAAAACATTTCCAATGAAATAATTTTCATATAAAATCATCCTTTGTAATTCATTTTAAAAATATTTCATATTCTAATAATCAAATAAATATTACATAATATATATATAATTCATAATAAGATGAATAAAATTGGTTTTCATATATCAATATCCATATCAATTGGGAATGTAGGCACATCAAATAAACATTCACATAATGTATCCACAAATAACCAAAGGGAAATCTATGACATAGGGGTGTAAAAAACACAAAACATAAGGAAACACTAGCTAAATTAAGAGAATCCTAAATTACAAAAAATTTAGGTCCCCAGTAAGACTAACCATTAGAAATCATAGAATCATAATAACCTATACTAGTGGTAGATTACACATTAAGGTTTGATTATATTTAGTTTTTAATAGTTCTCCTAATGTGATATATATCATCATTTTATTTTAATAAAACAAATAAAGAATTTCATAAAACATTTTCTACAGTAATGGAAAACCTATATTAGGATTTAAAAATCATTTCAATTTCAAAACCATTTTTGGGCCATTTTATCAAACACATAAGGTACATAAAATCTAGTTTTTAAATAAAACCCATTTTGAAAATAATTTCATTTGTAACAATGAACATATGACCTCTCATGTATCAAAAAACATAAATTTAATAAATCAAAACCAAAGTATATTATCACATGAACATAATTATATCAATGGATAGACTATAGGATAATGAAATATACCTCTCTAACAGAGAAAATGATGTCACCTTTGAAACCAGTGCTGGGAAATGAACAGACCGGGTCCTCCCATGACTCAAAGGGATACACCATAATTGTAAAAACCTGAGTTCTTATGAATTATTTTTTCCAAATCAATTAATTTTCTTAGATATATTGTGTTACACTTAATACCATGTTTATCTTGCATTATACATGACATTGAGTTTTCAAGAACCACGTTATATTATTAATATTATGATTTAAACATAACCGTTATAACCTATAAATTAAACATAGTGATATGAGTAATAATTACTTCCTTATAAATATTAATTATAAAATTTTTTTAAAAATAAAACATTAGATGAAAAATTACTTAATTTTTAGGAAATTATCTATATATTTTGAAAATAGTATTTTCTAGAAAAAATGGTTTTTATACTTTTTGTGTAAGAATAATTAAATTAAAATTTGAAGATATTATAAACTTAAATTTAAAAATTAAAATTAAATTTTTTAAATATACAATTAAAAATTATCGTAGGGTTAATTTTTGATAATTTTCTAAAAAGATATAATTTTAAATGAACAGTGAAAAATAATGGTTTTTATTAAGAATTATCATTTGTATTAAAGAATTTAAAAACATCGTTTTTTTAATATGGGTTAAAAAGTAAAAGTATTTCAATTATATATCTATTAATCTAATTTAGTTCATTAGAATTAATTTCATATTGAACTCTGATATTAAATATTTCTCTCCTTGTGAAACCTTTCTCTTTGAAAACCAACTTTCTCAACTCATTTGGGGGTTTAATTTTTAATTAAATTATATCACTTATGTGAGTTGAATTTGGAAAAATGGATTTAATATTTTTAATTACCATAAATTTTACTATCTAATAATGTCAACATTATTTTTTACAATAATTAATAGTAAAAAAGTAACACTTATTTACCATGGTTAAGGTAAAAATTGGTTCACTTGGGGGTTAAACTAAAAAATAAGGGTTAAAAATGACCCAAAACTTGTAAAAAACCCATTTTAAATAAATATTTCAACCTTATATCTTATATGTTATAGAATAAATCATTTTTAATCCTTTTTGAATTTAAAAGATATGGATACACCTTTTTCATTTCAAAAATTATAATTGTGCCACTCTCCTCACTTATAAAATGTCACCCCCTCTCCTATCCTATTCACACATCCATAACCAATTATTTTATAAAATAACTACCCAAAAAAATTCAGTAATTCTCTCCTCTCATATTATAAGAATTAGTTTAGTCATAAATCCAACATAGGATGGATTTTGGTCCAAACCAAAAGATGTTGTCTGAAGAAGAGGTAACGTCGCAAATCAAGCCTCTTATTTTATTTCTTCCTCAACCTCCATAAATTATTATTAAAACATAATAATATAAAAAATCAACGTATTAAATATACTGTTATTTTTTTATATTAATTTAATGACCTAAACTATCACCTCTTCCATCAATCAGGATACAAAATCATCATTTGTGTGTATAGTGGACTACCCCCTCATGAACTGATGTTATTTTTTTTCCTTCACTACCATTTAAATATGGATATAATGATGTATTTATTATTTATATATGATATATATGTAATATTTGTATTATTATGGAATTATTATATAGCATATACCTTCTTACTTTATATTTTGTGTGGGAATATGATAACATCATTTGTGTGTATGGCGGACTACAACTTCATGAAGTGATGTGATTCAATTTTCATTATCACTTTTAAATAAAGTTAGATGGGATATATTTAATTTATATATGTGATATATATTATATAAAAATTATTCTATAAATTTAACATATTATTTTCCTTTATTTTATTTCATCTTTCAAGAAAATAGAAAAACATTCATGTATAGGTATGACGAACCATCTCCATGAATAATGTAATTCATTTTATATCTCTAAAATTAATGGATTACCCTAAATAAATATATAATAAATATATATTATATTTTTATCATGGTTAAAACTTTATATATTATGTAATTATGATAAATTTAGAAGGTAAAAAAAATAAAAAACCAAAACATAAGTTAAAAATGAAGCTGTTATTACCCAAAACATGATGTTAACAAGTAATTGTTACTAAATGGGAAAAGGGTTTTTTACATAATATATGATATGATATATATGATTATGGTATCTTAATATATGTATTATAAATTTATATTTATTATACAAGAGGATAAAGTACTCTCAAGGCAAGAGGAACTTAAGGTTATGGATTTCAAGTCTCACTTTTTACTTATATGACACACCTACCATATTCACCACATATTTTTTTGTGGTATATATACAAAAAATGAATTTATTTTATGGTAATTATATTTAATATTATAGGAATTTATATATCAATTTTAGGATATGTCTTTCATGGGGTTTATGATTAAAAATTACCAAAGTGGTAAGGTTTTTATGATATAATCTTATCATTTTTCAGAACTATTTATTTTTTTGATTCCGATGATGAAATATTATGATATATCTATCAAGAAACTAATGAATTTTATTCTCCTATATTTATTTAATAAAAATACATTTTTTTCATTATTTTCTCTCTTTATGTACTCAAGAGTTCAAAATAATATTTTTAAGGAAAACTGATTTTATTTCTCTCTTTGGTTGAAAATCCATTTTCATAAAAAATCATGTTATCTAAAAAAGTTTTTAAAATTATATAAATTAATTATTAAATAATTTTTTACCTATGTTTAACTTTTCACAAAAATGTTCTGAAATGAATTTTCATGTATTTTTCAAATAACAGCCATTTGGATTTTACTGAAAATTTGAAATGTATATTTGTTTTAACATGTATAAAATCATACACCATCATGACCACTCAATATTTTAATGATTCATTTATAAGTTTCTATGTTTAGTTTCAATGAAAAGGATTTTTAAAATGTTATATGTTTTAAAAAGTGTTTTTTCAAAGTGGAAAAACTATTTTCTTCAAGATATGTTCCAAGTGATCATTTAAAATAATATTCCATATAAGATGACATCCTTTGAATTTACTTATGATTTTCTAGGGATAATATTGAATGATCCCATACTTATCATTTATATATAATTTTTATATTAATGAAATATTTATGAAACCCATTTGTTTTTCATCGGTTATGTTATGGTGAAATTATGGAAAAGTGACTATGAAACCCATTTTCCTTACATAGGATATGATGTGATGATATGAATAATGTTTTATGATCTTTTAGAACATATATGTATGGATTATGTGATGGTTGGGACCTATATATCCCACCAATTTATTTTTTCAATATGGATAACTAATGAGTAAGTATTTTATGCATGAACCTAATTATATGTTCATAATGTTATACGTTAACATAATTATATGTTTATAATACCATGCATTAACTTGATGAAATGTTCAAAATTTTATATAGGAACCTAATTACATGTTCAAAGTGTTATGTATAGACCTGGATTTCATAATTATAAGAATATGCATGGACCTAGTTTCATGTTTATAAGTTTATGTGAGGGACTAATTTTAGGTACTTAACTTAATGTGTGAGCCTATTTCTATTTATACATGTTCACAATGGTATAATATAATTTGTATGACACCCCATCATGTATTATGCCTATTTTATGATCTCATGGATTATGTTATTTGATTCATTTTTGATTCATGTCTTATGAACTATCAAGATTTATGTCATGTCTCATGTTTATGATCTATGATATGTAGGGTATGGTTTTCAAATGTTATTCTCATGTTATCATACCCATATGATCATGTTATATTGATATATACCTTTCTCACCCTTACTAAGAATATGAGATCACCCTTTATTATGTTTCCTTTTCCTTGGACATGAAGAATTTTTTTGAATAGGGAATGTCTATGAATAATACTAAATGGGAAGATATTTGTTGGAGACATTAAATATCTTTCATGAAATAAAAATATAGTGTATCTAGTATCCAAAGAAACTAAACCTATATGGTTCATTGTTGTGTGTTTTTTAAAATGTGTTGAATATTCATCTAAAATGATGTATTATTTATTTATGAGAAGTTTGGGCCTCTACATTTGGTACCAATGGAAGAGTTTTTTATAAGCAATGGAAACTAGGATGATAAAACTTTAGTAATTTACCTAATGATATATATAAGTATGATTGAAAGTGAATGAAAGTTTCGTGGAATTTTGGAAAAGTATAGAGTGAGTAGTTTCTATGAAATTATATCCCTATCTAGATACTACAAGTGAATGAGGCTCTAGAACAGAGGTACCTAGCGGTAATAACTCTTAAAAGGGAGAATTAATTTGGACTTGATTGTCACCTCGTGTATGAAAACGATCCTTAATGCACACATGGTTTGACAGTCCTAGATGATATTCTTTAAAAATTTACAAAATCATTAGTAACCATCATGAAGGATTTAAATAGATGGTGACTATAAATGACCTAGGACAAAACTAAGTTTTCTTTGATTAAATAATAACATTTCTTGATTTATTTATCCTATAAATTATTATTTTTCAATGATTATATGGTTCAACACTATGATTATTGTTTCCTACACTATGATTTTTTGTTTTAGTCAATATATGGAACTTGATGAAAACATGTTAATGCTGAGTGTGGTTTAAAATGAAATTATTTTCCTTCTAAGAAACAAAAATTTATGGGAGATAGAATGAAAAATCTTATATCCATGATCACATAACATTCTTAGGTATTGAATCATTCTATACTTCAAAATGATCAACAGAGGGAATAATGATATGTTGAGTATTTCATAATGAAACTCCACCTTCTTTTAGTGGTTTAATAGTCCTACTAGTTTCTGAATAATAGATCTGTTATACTAAAAATGTATTTTTTGTTATCTTGTGTTTAGATTAGGGAAAAGTAAATTTTTTTATCAATTGTTTGGATGGTGTAGAAAATAAATAGTTGAATCTTATTAAGAAGAGGGGTCCATGGGAAGAAACTGATTCCATGAATTGTTAAGTGTTTAAGATTTTTTTTTTCAATAATTACTTTCATATTATTATTCATAAAAAATGGAGAAGTAATTCCTTGATCTTAAAAAGATGAATGATGAATCTTTTGTTACCTATGAAGAAAAGTTTAATAGAATTGAGAGGTAAAAATATTTTATTAACATTCATCCTGAAAGTAAGGTTGGCCAATTATTAAATGGATTGACACCAAATATATGAATTCCATTATCCAAAAGGTACTTTTGAAGCTATGAAGATATCAATATATTTGCACTAAAAGTGAAAATGGAAGATATAAATGATCTAGGTTCCGGTGATAATAAATGAAATTTGGGGTTTTCTGGAAGTTCCAATGATATGTCACATGGAAGGAATAAGGAGTTTCAAACTCATACCTACCAATAGTTTGTGAAGGAGAACTTATGTGAGTGCCTAAAAGGAAAAATAATGTGTTTCAAGTGTGGGAAGACTAAATATTGAGAAAAAGAATTTATAAGTTGTGTGAAGAATTTAGTTAATGAAATGAATAGAGAGAGTGATCAATAGAATACACCACCCACACTCTAGTATTTAAAAGGAAATGATCATGGGCATTATAATTTCTAGTGGTAATGTCCAAAGGTTTATGATGGTGATAAATTCTATAAAACTATTATGTTGAGAGACATAGGGAAATATCATTCCATCACAATTTCTAATGAGGGGTCTGATAATGATGTGGTTAAAGGAAATCTTACCATCCACTCTAGAACTGTTATTGTCTTACTTTAATATAGATATACCAATTAATCCATATCCAAATAATTTTATACAGGTATCAATATTACACCCAAATTATTAGATATATAATTATTAGTGATACAATCTAATGGTACGATGATCACATATCAAGTATATGATTATCTATTGTTGAAGTTTGTAAAAATATTCTTCCCCAAAATCTTTTCATTATTTTCATTTTTGGATTTGATGTTATTTTATGACTGGATTATATTTTTCTACAAAAATCCCACATTAATTAATTATGAAAGTAAGTCAGATTTGATATTCTGTACTAACCTTTGACCATCTATCAGTGTGATGACAAATATGAACTTCTAATGGAAACCACATCCTTTTTATGGTTTGTATTCTTATTCAACATCGGAATTTATCACAAATGGTTGGGGAGAAACTTAAAATTTATGATGTTCCTATTCTATATATGTTTTATTATGTCTTTACATAATATTTAACTAGGCTTAAACCAAAATGTGAAGTAGATTTCTTAATTGAACTCATACCTGGTTCCATGTATATTTCAAATACTCCCTATAGAATTTCTTCAATTCAGTTGTAAAAATTGAATAAAAAACTCTAGGAGATCCTTGAAAAGGGATTCATTTGACCAAGTGTGTCACCTTGGGGTGCACTTGTTCGTTTTTTTGAAATTCAAGATGGATAGATAGAACTCTATATTTATTATTTGTAGATTAAAAAGATCATTATAAATAAAAAGTACCTTCTACCTTGTATTAATGACCTATTTGATCAACTTTGCATAGCTTAATACTTTTCCAAGATTGAACTTCCTTTTTGAAATCATAAATTAACGGTAAATAAGAGGGATATATCTAATACAAAATTCCATACAAGTTATGGAGACTTTGAATATATAATGATTCCATTCAGTCCTACTAATGCCCTTGAAATCTTCATATATTTAAAGAATATATTCTTTAGATATTACCTTGATCAGTTTGTGGATGTTTTTATAGGTGATATTCTTATTTATTCAAAGAGAAAGTAATAGCATGAAAATAACTTTATAATTTTAATAAAGACCCTAAGGAAGGATAAACTATTTGAAAAATTTACAAAGTGTAGATTTTGAATACAAAATGTTTCATTATTGGGTCATAAAATCTAAAGAGAGGGTATATATAGGCAAATCCATCAAAGATAAAGGCAATTAAATATTGACCCAGAATTACCATGGTGTCTGAGATTCATATTTTTTTTGGTTTGGAAAGATATTATTGATAGTTTTTAAGGAATTTCTCATGACTCTCTAATCCACTCACCAAAGTTAACATGAAAGGGACCCATGTTCCTTTGGATAGATGAAAGTGAGGTAAATTTCTAGGAACTAAAGAAGAGATTAGTCAACACACCTATGATTAACTTACCCTATGGTAAAGAAGGGGTTGTAATCAATAATAATGAATCCAAGAAGGAATTAGGATTGATCATTATGTAGAATTACATAGTTATATCTTATACCTAATGAAAATTGAAGGTTCATGAGAATAATTTCCCAATTCATGATTTGGAGTTAGCTGTGGAAATGTTTTCACTAAAGATATGGAGGAATTACCTTTATAGAAAAAAGTCTGATATATATACTAATCACAAAGATTTAATGTATATATTCACATATAAGGATTTGAATACGTTCCATATAATATGTCTAGATATGATTAAATATTATGTATTCTTAATACATTACCAGTCTAGGAGAAATAACAGGGTAGAAAAATCTTTGAGTTAAAGGATCATCCAATATTATCCTTTATGAGGATAAACAAATATCCAATATTTATGTAATTAAATAGGATAGATCTAGAAATACCATAGGAAGGGGATAAATCTTATCATTCTCAATTGAATATTCCACCATCTATCCAAGGGAATAATAAATTGGATCAGAAGGAAGATATATAGCTACAAAATAAGGTTAAACATTCTATATAGTATAACCTCTTTCATGATGGAATGAAATGGTTTAGGAAATGTTTATGTGATCTGTACATACTAGATTTAAAAAAGGAGTTGTTAAATTAATCTCATATTTCTTCATTCTCATTTAATCCTTGATTTATAAATATGTATAGTGATTTGAAAGTGTATTTCAAGTGGGATGACATGAAGAGATATATTTCAGAATTTGTATCTCAATGCTTGGTATGTTCGTATGTTAATGATGAGAGAAAACTTCTTAGGGGATTTTACATCCATTACCCGTACTGAAATGGAAATGGGAATGCATCACCATAGATTTTTTCATCCGACTCCCTAAAATTTCTAAAGGGAAGATTTTTATATGGGTTATAGTTGACCACTTTGAAAATTCAACCGACATCATTGCTATCAAAGAATATTTCTATCCAGATCAGATTTCTTGGATACACATTAAGGAAGTGTTAAAGTTTCATGGAATACCATTACATTGTGTCAGATTGGTATCCATGGTTTACCTCTATGTTTAGGTGAAGTCTCCAACAAGCTCTTGATATAGAGTTCTATTTCAGCCCAACATATCACCCTCATATAGATTTTCATATTGAGAAAAAAATTAAAACCCTAGAGGAAATTTTGAGATCTTATTATCTATATTTCAAAGGTTGTTGGGATCAAAACTTTCATCTAGTTTTGTTTTCAAAGAACAATATATTTTACTTGAGAATTCATATGGAACCTTGTGAATCCCTCTATGGAAATAAGTGTAGATCTCCAACATTATAGGATAAAGTTGGCTAAATAAATCTATTATGACATTATAGAGATGAAGAAATTTAAGGAAAGTTTATATTTATTAAATAACAAATAAGCGTGGCAC
Organism: Viscum album; assembly: GCA_963277665.1. Taxonomy (NCBI): domain Eukaryota; kingdom Viridiplantae; phylum Streptophyta; class Magnoliopsida; order Santalales; family Viscaceae; genus Viscum; species Viscum album. The sequence continues at coordinate 51,030,611 of OY728148.1, forward strand.
AATGTTGATAGAAAAGTTATGCAAACAACAGTCGATGCGATTTGGAACACAAAGTTGGTGAAAAGGTGTTTCTAATAATGTATCTATACAAGAAGGTTATTATATTCAGAATGAAAGGGAAATTAATCCATAGGTATATTAGTACCTTTGAAATTATTGATTGTATCAAGATTTAAAGAGATCAATTTTTTCATCCACTAAAACATTCCCAAGTTCAGGATGTGTTCCCTATTTTTCTCCAAAGAAATTTCACACCCAAACCTTCAAAAGTACTAAACTCAGAGGTTGCACCATTGGAAAAATAAATTTCTTTTGACAAAAAACCATTGGAGAATCTGGATTATATAGATAAATTAATATAAAACAAGACCTTCCACCCATTCAAAGTTTTGCGAAAAAACGAGAAGTTTGGAGAAGCTATGTGGGAACTTGAGGAATTGATGAGGTATAAGTATACTAATTTTTTTTATCATAGTGATGAATTTTGAGAATGTAATTCATTTTAATGGGGTAGAATATAACACCCCTTGTTTTTATGAAATATTATTTTTGAATAAATTATATTTATTTGATAGGTTTAGTTACACGCAATATAGAGTATAGCTAGAGTTACATGTGACACTGTGTTTTAACAAACCATAAGTTATTATTAATATTATTATTTAAATGTGACCATTATAAAAATTTAGTTAAACATAGAAATATGAATAGTAATAACTATATTTTAAATATTAAGTATAATGGTTTTATATATTGAAAAAATATTTAAGAAAAACACTTAATTTTTAGGAAAATTTCTATATGTTTCAAAAATATTATTTTCTCAAAATCATTTTTTTATTATTATTTTGGGAAAAAATAATAAAAGTGATTTTAAAAAATTATAGAAAATTTATTTTCCAAAATAAAATTTATTTTTTAAATCTACAATTCAAAATTATCTTAGGGAGAAATTGTGAGAATTTTCTAAAATTGTAATTTTTTTGATGAATAGTGCAAAATATTTGTTTTTATGAAGAATTACAATTTCAATTAAAAAATATAAAAAATTGAAATTGATTTAATATGGTTTTAAAAGAAAAACTAGTTCACTTATATAATTCCAGCCCCTCTCCTATCTAATTCACACTTCTAGTATCCATTGGTTCAAACAATCCCTACCCAATCTACTTCTTTTCTTACCTCTTATAATCCTACAAGACACAGTTTAATCATAAAGACAACCTAGTAATGAATTTGGTGTAAACAAAATGAATTTTTTTTTGAAGTAAAGGTAATGACCCTAAATAAGAATTTTATTTTATTTCTTCCCCCACATCCTTAAATTATTATTAAAACATGATGATATAATAAACTAAGTATCTTTCATATAATCAGATATTTTTATGTTAAGTGTATGACCATTAAGCGTATCCTTTTCCAAAAGTTAGGATATGAAATCATCATTTATGTATATGAAAGACTACCCCTCGTGAACTAATGTTATTTACTATCCGTCACCACCTCTCGATGATGTATATAATGATTTATTTTTTATTTATATATAATATTTATGATATTATTTTACTTTTTAAATTGTTATATCACATATTACATTATTCTTTCCATTCCGTGGGGGAATACAATAATGTCATTCGTGTGTACAGAAAACTACCTCCCAATGAAGTGATGCGATTAATTTTTCATTAACTATTTGCATGGAAGGTAATTATGAAACAATTTAATGAAATAATATGATATATATTTTATAAAAATGATTCTAGAAATTTAATATATTATTTATCTTTCTTTCATTTCATCCATTGAGAAAATGGAAACAATGTTCATGCGTATATAAGGCCTACCATCTCCGTGAACGGTGTAATTCATTTTATATCTATAACTTTAATGGATTACTCAAAAATAAATATATAATGAATATATATTATATTTATTTAATTTTAATCACTATCAAATATTTGGAACCATGATCAATTTAAAAGGACAAAATATACCAAACAAAAACATATGTGAAAAATGATATAGTTATTTCCCGAAATGTGATTTTAATAAGGAATTGTTACTAAACATGTAATAAAAGGATATAATTACATAATATATGATATGATATATATGATTATGGTATTTTAATAGATTTATAATAATTTTATAATTACTATAAAATAAGACAAAGTGCTCTATAGTCAATAGGAACTCAAGGTTAGGGATTTCTAGTCTCACTTTTTTTACTTCCATGAAAGACATGCCATATTTAACACCTATTTATTATATGTGGTGTATATAATCCCCATGAATGTATTTTATGTTGATTCTACTATAAAATATTGGGATTATTATATCAATTTGAGGATATACCTTTCATGAGGTTTACAATTGAATGTTACCAAATTGGATAGAGTTTTATTATATAATCTCATCATTTTTTCGAGATAGTTTATGTTTATTCTTTTGATGATAAAATATTACTATACAAATATCATGAAAATAATTAGTTTTATTATACTCTATTCATTTTATTAGAATAAATGGTTCCCTTCTTTTTACTCACTTTATGTACTTAAGAGTTCAATAGAATATGTTTTAAATAAAATCGACTTTATTTATCACTTCGGATGAAAATGCTTTTTATTCCAAAATAAAATTTTCTATTTTTTTTTTAAATTCTTCAAATAATTTATTAAATAAATATTTTTCCATGTTTTATAATTTACAAATTTTTTTTAAATGAATCTTCATGTTATTTTCTAAATAATTTTTCATTGCCTTTTATAAAAAATATGAAATTAATATTTGGTTTAATGCATAAGAAATTTTCTTATGTCAAGATCACTAAATGTCTTAAAAATTCATTTAGAATTTTCTAAGGTTATTTTCGAAGAAACAAAATTTAAAAATTTTATATGTTTTAAAAAGTGTTTTTCAAAGTGGAATGACTTTTTTTTTCAATAAATGTTCAAAGAAATCTTTCAAAATCATTTTCCATCTAAGTTGAAATACATTGATGTTACTTATAAATTTCTGGGGATATTATTGAATGATACTATCCTTATTATTTATCTGGATGGTTAATGTTTATGTTGATTAAATTCTTATGAAACCCGTTTATTTTTCACGTGTTATGATATCGTGAAATAAAGGAAATTTGTTTTGAATCCCATTTTCATTACATGTGATATGATGTGATGATATGAAAATTCGTTTATGGAATTATGGTACACATATATATAAATTATGTGAATGGTGGGACCTGTATCCTCCTCTAATGGATTGGGTAAATATGGATAACTCATGATTACATATATTATGAATGAACCTAATTACATGTTCAAAATGTTATTCATGAACTTGATTACATGTTTATAATGTTATTCATGAATCTGATGACATGTTCACAATGTTATGTGTGAACCTAATTACAAGTTCATAGTGTTATGCATGGAACCTTATTTCATGTCCATAATGTTATGCATGGAATAGGTTTCATGTCCATATGTTTATGAAGGGGCCAAATTTCATGTTCGTAATTTAATGATTTCACCAGTTTTTATTTTATACATGTTCATAATGTTATAAGCTTATATGTATGAAACAATTCCATGTCTTATTCCTATGTTATGATATCATGGATTATGTTATTTGATTAATTTATGAATAATGTCTTATGAACTGCTAAAACTTATGTTATGTATCATGTTTACAATCTAGGATATTCATTATATTGTTTTTAAATGTTATTATCATGTTCACATACCCTTATTCTATTATAAAATGGATATCTCCCTTTATTAACCTTACTAAGAATCTATGCTCACCCTTTCTTATGTTTCCTTTACCAAGGTTATGAATAAAGGTCTTAAGTAGGATATGTATATGAATAAAACTAAAAAATAAAATATTTCCTGTAGAAATTGAATATTTTTCATGAAATAACTATACATTGTATCTAGTCTCCAAATACACTAAAACTATATGGTCTCTGAGCATGTTTTTGTTGAGATTTATTGAATATTCATCTAGAAAGATGTAATATTTATGTATGATAAGTTTGGATCTCTACACTAATTGATTGTGAATCACTAAGGAATCAAGGAGAGAGTACTATAGAGTGTCATGGTTGGGGGATGGGGTTCAATCTAATTAGGGATTAAGAAGAGATTAGATTTAATAACTAATGATGGAATCATGGTAATTTTGTATTTCATGAAGTTTAGATCAGTTTGAAAATTTAGGGCACACAATTAAACAAACCATGTGGTACCCACTCACCCTAGAAATCTAAGACACATGGTTTCCTAGGAATAATTTCACCATTAGATATATCACGATCAATCCATCAGATATCCTATGGACCAAACCCATCATATCCCATAGTTTTCTTAGAGGCTCACATAGTTTTAAAAAAGAAGGAAATAATGTCTAGAACCAACATAGCCATATCACATAGTTACCTCACGATTAATACTAATCATGTTCCTAAACCATGACCCAATCATATTTTCCCAAAAAATCTAAATTTTCAACCCTTGACACTCATAAAATTCTAGAAACTTAAAAGTGATAAACCAATCTCATAATTCAACATACCTATGACTCGGATGGCATCACAATTTTCCCAACCTTAAAACATTCCATCCCTAGAAAGGCTCAGGTTCAAAAACATGAAAAGAGATAAGGTCCTTGATGCATTATTAAGGTCTCACGCTCTAATATATCATAGTTATCTATGCCAGACTATCGTATCACTAAAAAAATGGGACGATCATTCCATGCATCACTCTATCATATCAATATACTATATAAATTTTCCTTCAATCACTATGTTTATAGGTTCAATTTTAATATCATCTCACCCATTCATGTGGGACAGATCTAGTTGGTTATTCTTTAGTCAGGAAATAAGATACACATCATGGATATAAGTCAAATATTTTGGTAAGTCTAATCAATAATAAACCATCCTATGTTTCTCCACAATCTCCAAAGAGATGAAATAACAAGGTTCCAACTTACCCTACATTCCAAAATATCAATGTCCCAAATGAGGTGTAACTTGAAGGAAAACATGATCACCTACCTAAAATTATAATGAATGATGATGTTGATCAACAAAATACATCCAATGACTATAACATGCTTATAATATTTCCCTGGTTAATTGACTGATATTTACCATCTATTGGATGATGCTCATTCCAACCAGTGACTGTTCTCCAATTTCATCCAAAAAAGAGGTGATTTGAAAGGCCTCACATACAAAGAATCTAATGGACCCATCTTGAAAAAAATAAAAAAAATATTATTATAGGAAAAATCCAACAAGGGAATATGTTTCTCCCATAATTTATATAAGTAAAGAACATATTCCTGAAGAATGTTTTCAAGAATATTGATGGACCACTCAGTCTTTCCATCTGTCTAAGGGTGATATGCCATGCTCAACTTCAACTGGGAAACCATCATCTCAAAAAAATTAACTACATATATAAGATTTTAAGTTAGGTTCTCTATCTAAAATGATTGTTGATGGCACACCATGGAGTCCTAAAATCACCCACACAAGCAAGTGCTGATAATCCTATACCTTAACTGACTCCATGACTGGTAAGATATACAATAATTTCACAAGTCAATAAATTACCACCCATATCACATTATTACCAATAGGAGTGTAAGGTAGACCAATAATTAGTACATATCCATATCATCTCATTTCCATACTATAATGGGTAAGGTTTATAGAGAACTAGTCGGCTTATGATGTTATACCTTAATTCTCTAACATGTATGGCACCATGAAACAAAATATGCAATATATTATCTCATTCCCATCAACCACTTGAAATGACTCAGGTTATGATATATCTTTTTAGCTCTAGGGTTCATGGAAAAATTAGATTAGTGTCCATTATCCACCAATTACTATGTCAGGTCTATCTAAACAACCATCCTACCTTGGAATTGAAGAACCCTATTAGATGACTGATACCACTAATGTAATTTCTCCCCACTATAAATAAACCTAGTAATGAAATTTCATTCCACATATTCATCCTGTCTAATTTGAATCGAGTCATCCATAGATGTTTCATCCCAAGGAAAATTTTATAATACCTATCTTTTAGCTCTCCCTTGATCCAAGAGAATCTTAGCCGACAAGCCCATCAAGAAGCACTCTTCCACTGATTCCTTCATTGCCTAAGTTGGTAATTTCAGTATAAAAGTGTCTACAAACACATTTCCATTTCCAGGGGTGTGTGTAACATAAAAAAGTATTTAATTTACTCTACCTAAAATCATTATATTAAACTCATATCCCCTTGAGTGAAGTCAAACTACTATGGTCTGAATACACTGTAAAATGCTCCCCAAAGATGTAGTGTTGACAAGTCTTAAATATGTACAACACTAACAGTAACTGAAGATCATGAATGGGGTAGTTATTTTCAAAAGGGACTAATGGATGGGATACATAAGATTCAACCATTCTTCTATACATCAAAACAGAACCCAAACCCATAAAAGAGGCATTCGAGTTGAAATAATATCCTAAAATTTTCCCAGGAAGGATAAATATTGGATTTGAAGTCAATCTCACATTCAAATACTAAAAATATATATGACACTAATCATTCCAAAAAAAAATTCAATCCCTTATGAATTTAATCTATCTTAGGTGATTCAACCTTAGATAGGTCACTAACAAAGTGAGTGTAATAATATCTAATCCTAAGAAACTACTGATCAAAAACACATTTATCATAATCTCTTAAGAAATCACCACCAAAATCAACTTAGGATCCACTGATACAACCTTATCCAAAATCACATGGCATAGAAATTTCACCTATTGAATATAGAATTCAAATATGAAAAAATTACTATATAAATAATGATATTTCAGGATTCTAAGGATGATATTCAAATTATCTGTGTGATTCTGCTTCGATATGAAATAAACAACGATATCATACATGAAAATAACCACAAAAAATCGAAGAACCACTGGATTATTAAATAAATTAACCCCTTAAACACTGCAATATTGTTATTTAGTTAAAAATGTTATAAAAAGATACTCATAATACCCATACCTACACCTAAATTCCATTTTAGGAATATATTTCTCTTTAACCCTCAACTGATTGTATCATGATCTCAGATCATTTTTTAAAAACCAATAGGCTCCCTTGAGCTAATTTAAAAGGACATAAATCATAGGAAAGAGATATTTTTATTAACTATCCCTGGGAGGAGTTTATAGTATTCAACACAAATTCAAATAATCCCACGCACCTTCTGTTTAAATAGTTCTAGCGAGGAAAAAAGTCAAATAATAGGATGAATAAATCCCTTAGAAGAATTTCTATAATGAACTAAACTTCCCTTTGAGGTGGAAACCTAAATAAATCATCTGGAAGAACATTGGTGTAACACCCCATGGTTTTGAAAATAAATATAGAATGAAATTTTATAATATAGCAATTAAAACACAACTTTGCCTCTTCAATGCTTTGAATTTCAAAAAATGGTCATATATAGTTGTGTTCAGTAAGTTATTTGGAGTCAGATAAAACAAACTTGATTTTTAGTGAATAGTAACATACCATTATGAATAGTAATATGAATAGTAATATGACCCTAATTAAGAGTAAATTTTATTATTATTTTATTTTCTTAAGGCTAGAAGATAATAACATCTTGGTTAAGTTTTCATTGTGATAAAGAAGTAGTTGTAGGATTACAACTCTTAATTTTTGAATTAAGTATGATTTTATTTAAAAATTGAATTAATAATATTGAGAAAATTATTTTTGAAAAATGGATTTCACCTTTGAATTCTACGCGTCGAAAAATAGTAGGGGTGAATTTTTGGGATTTTTCTAAAATACCTGAATTTTTCATGAATAGTAAAAATACAGTTATGAGTTTTCGGTAGATTAATGAAATCATAATGATGTAATAATTAAATATAAAAGTATGATAGACTTTTGTATAGTAACTTATGACATGAGGTGTCCCAAGTGGATGTAACCATGGGAAAATACCATGGGCAAGGCCATGGTTTGAAAAAAACCACTAATGAGGGGTCCCTTTGAAATTATTAAAAAATTACCTCTTTTTTTTATAAATACCCACTCATCCATTCGTTTTCTTTCATTCCAAATCCCTCATACTCTAATCTCTCGTGGTTTTACCTCTCTAGGAGTCCTCCCAATGTGTCCCTATGCCCCCAAGGTCCCATTCTTCAAGATCTAGGAGTTATTCTACAAGATAAGGGAATCCTTCATTCTCTTCATTAAGTCGACACTTCTTCTATGTCAGCTATTTGAAATTCCTTGCTAATATGTTGGGGTTTGAAATTATTTAGTATTATTACAGTCCTTTTGATTTAAATATGATGATATAACCTTTGGTTCCCATAATTTGATTTTATTAAATTTTAAGTGACGCCGTTTGGCTGCCGAATTTTCAAAAGGGATCTCTTAACTTTTCTTTTATTTTCAAGTTCATCTCTTTTATTTTTCTCTCCTCAGCTCCTATATCCAAATTATCATGGTAACTCCTGTAACATATATATACTAGATTTATATCATGTTAATTTAATAACCATCATAAATTTTCATACTCCATCCCTTTTATTTTATAAACGAAATCGACGTCCATAAGGTTCCGATTTATAACCTTCGTGGATGATGAAGTTTCGTTCTTCAATTTATTCTTCATTACTAGTCATTAAACCATATTAATTATTTAACAAGACTATAATATATGTTTTATAACCTAATTAATAACCAGGAACCAAAATATGTACATATAATTAAGTTATATGACCAAAGTAGTTCATAATATTCCAAATACCGCCGAATAATCAAAGTGGTTGTCATCTAATGATTCATCCTCATTACATGTAAAAAAATGTTAGAAATGACCATTATAAATTATTTATATTCATTAATAATATACAATTCCAATCCTGGAGATTTGTAACCATTCCAAAAAAACATCATTACTTAAAAACAAGTGAACCGAATATGAAAATAAAGGAAATGAACACTCCCGAACGACGAAATTCAATACAATAAAATATCAATAAAGACATAAATGAACTAACAAAATTTATGGTAAACTAAATACACGTCTAATAGGTTATGAAATAAGTTATTAACAAGTATAATATCATCTTATAGGAGCTTAAGTACAAGAGAGGAACACATTTGGAGTTAAGGTAATGGTTTTTCAACCCGAACTGCCATTTTCATTCAGGATACTCTCATTGTCTAAATACCTCAATGAAACTCTTATGTATTGTTATTTACTCCTCATATATTCTGTGTGAGTATCATATATATGTTTACAAACCATAATTCTTCCTTATTTTATGTATAGTTACACGTTTTAAAAGTAACTTTCAAAATTGTTTCCAAAATACAAGCCCGGTTCAAGGGAATTTCTCAAATTCTGACATATTTTCAAGGGCACTCTATAATCTGTTTTTGGAACCATTGTATTTATAAAATCACTCATTTTATTATGAAAATATAATGTTACTTCACTTCTGGTATTATACAAAGATTTTTCCAAAAGAACCTTTCTTTTCAAAATGAAATAGTATTTATCTACATAATTGCTTAATGATTTTATAAGAGTGTTTTCATCTAATTCAACACTCTTGTTGATTCAATGGTATTATTGGGTTTAATAATTTATGAATTAATCTACCATATTTTATTTAAGGGTTTATTATTGACTATATTGTGGATGATTTATCCTAAAACCATTCAACATATTATTCTGAATGGTTTGTGTTTTATGTTTAATGATTGGGGAAAGATAGTTAAATTTCATATGATAGTTTCAATATGAATATATTTGTTGTTTATGTTTATCCCCGATCATATGAGGAATGAATTGAACTTATTATGTGATGGGTGGGGCTTGCTATAACCCCTCGATGCATCGGTAGGTCTCATGAGACAAATAGACGTGGAATTGGCTGAGGCATTTCCCAATGTGATATAGATTTTAGCCGAGGCCTTAATCACTAGTTTTCTTGGTCGAGGCCATTAAAAAATGATTCAGAATGTACAGCATATGCACTTCCCTCATTATGATGCTAGTATTTGAAGTTCAAGTGGTTTTCTACTAGTAGAATACCCAGGATTATGTTTTGTTATGACATTATTTACTCAGTTCATTTTCCTACCATAATGTGTTCATATTTATTATTAAAGGCACGTGTTTTCAATTATTCACCATGTCTAATGTTTATATTATCTTCTACTGTATTTCTTACTCTTACTGAGCGTTTGAGCTCACCCCTTTCTTATGTTTCATTTTCTCAGGACATGAAGAAGTACTTATGAATTACTTGCAAGCATAACCTAGGATATGTGATGTTTCTAGTGGAATAAAATATTTTTTTTGGTTCCCTTCATGTGGTAATGATAAACTTTTGTATGTAATTTGTTTCCAATAATACTAAAATACTCTGTCTTTTGGGATTCTTATTCATTGTATGTATGCCAATGTAATCAAATAAGGCACCGGCTCTTGGCAACAGGGGTCGGGTCCTTACAATTGGGATACACACTCCCCAAGATGGGAAGAGGGCTACCATGATGTTGATCAATGAAATGAAGAAAAATATTTTACAAACGACATGAGATAATCCAATATCATGGTATAATGGGACCTAATCTCTTAGATCTAGGATCCCACTCACCTTGAAAGACATGAGTAACTCCATTAGATGAAATAAAATAGACCTAACAATGATAAAAACTTATCTGGGATTTATAGATAATTATATATTCCATGCTAATGAAAATATCAAAGTTATCAAGATCATGAAAAACAAATTCCATATACTCTCATGGTTAGTGATCATATACCGATATTAAGGACATATAAAAAAAATATATAGTTATTCCACACCACTTATATGATTGAAAATACATTTTCATTTGAAAACCATCATCAAGGAATTTTATCAGGCACATTATGTGCATAAAATCTTGGTTTCAAGGAAATCAAAATTTTAAAACAATTTCACAACCATCAAATATTATATCACCTTTCAAGGATATAAAAAAATAAATTTCATAAATAAAATCCATAGTATAGAATCATAAGGAGATAATAATATTAAGGGTTATACCATGTGATAGACACACCTACCTAACCAATAGAGAGAATGATGTATCCTTTGAAACTGGTGATGGTAAATGAATATATTGGGTCCTTACAAGCCTAAAATGAATCCAAATAAATCAATAAAGGATCCCCAAAGAATCAATGGTAGAGTCTATTAGTTTCATTGAGGAAATGGTTTATGCTAGTGATGAATTATATAGAGATTAGACATAAAGAGAACCAAGAAAATCTATATAATTTTATGTTTTATGAAGGTTGGATCTATTTTAATGGATATGTAGCATGGTTAAATAAACAGTTCATTAACTGTGTGGTAGAAACAATCCTTTTAAATCTATGCAAACAATTTCTTGGGGATATCCACATGATTTGATATACCATGCTCAAGCTGTACGATCACCTTTAGATTAAACCCATAATCTTACATGATTTTCTTGGTGACTTATGTAGTTAGAAATACTATTCAAAGTCCATGAAAATCACCACTAGAACCAATATATCTACAAAGAATGGTTACCACATGGTTGTTACTATATGTGCGCCTAAACTATACATCTGGCCTATTTCCCTCAAAAATACAAATTATCAACCCCTAACTCTTGAAATCCTATATAACCTCAAAAGAGGTAATCCATGTGAAAAAATAAATATACATGTAACCCAAAGGGATTAACACTTTATGGGCTAACTATAATTTGAAATGTTTTTCAAGGTTTTATAAAACTAATGATTTATATATATTGTTTTATATACTTTATATATGTATGTATTATAATTTATAATAATATTTTGTAAATTTACTTTTTATATAATTTATAGATGTAAAAAATGAAACATAATATTAATACCATCCATGTATTTTTTAGGTATAATATGAATATTTTTTAACTAAATTGAATAGAAACAAATTTAAAATGGATCAATTCTAGTCATATAGAAAATAATATGAGGACATGGTTAAAGAGTTAATTATGTTTGAAATAGAGTGGTTATAGGACGCTTCTCAAATCATTTATTCATATTTATGTTGTTGTAATTCAATAAACATTTATCCTAAGGTGTTAGAAAAAAACTTGATCTATTAGAGAATATTTTGAAGTCATAAATATTAGATTAAACATAGGGTAAAACTGAATCCATCTAGTGACTGAGATAAAAAATGGCTTATGGATATTCTAATATGATTACAAGTGTAAATTAATATAAATATATTATTGAGGGAATTAAAATGTAAATTGAAGATGACTATCATGATTGTCCAATTTTATTTGAGAAGATACAGATATGTAAAAAAATTATGTCGATTATACTAAATATACAACATTGTTAGTCATACTAAATTTATATAATTTGAAATGTAATAGCGGATAGTGTGAAAACAGCTTTATTGAACTGCTTGATATCTAGAATGATATTCTAATAGAATATAATGAGCTTCCTTTTCATAAATATAAAATTAATGCTATGTTTAATGAGTATGCTCTCCAAAAGAATACACGATAATCAAAATTATTGTTAATTGTTTCATAAGGACCATCAAACACATAAAAAATTTTCTATGTGTGGTGCGAATTGATACAAGAAAGTGGAATTAAGTCCATTGAAATTTGTATGGAACTTTCTAATCATTAAAAATATTATAATCATATATAAAATTATGGTTATTTTATGAAAATTTACAAGGTAATGAGATAAATGAATTCAATATGGGAAACTTCATCCTCCAGTTGGCTCTCCTCAATAGAAGAAAATTTATCATAAGTATCCTGAATTTTAAAAAATGCTAATAAACCTTCACCACGTGATATATAAAAATGGAATATATCATTTTCTTTATAAAGTTGCACTCACAATACATGGACTATTTTAATGGTAAATTATAACCTAAAACTATGGTTATGAATGAAGAAAAAATATATTATTCTACATCTATGTATATCAGGGCCAAAATAATCAAATAATGATATCATTGTTTATTATGATCTATTAATTGAATATATGAATCTAATGTTGGATTTAGGATTCATGTTTCTTGATTCTCATAAAAATTATGATTCCACAATAAGAGTCATATTGTAAAGGATGATTAACGACTTTGATGATTGTGGAAAATTGTCATGATGGAGCACTAAAGTAATTAAGGGGTGTTATATTTTTGAAAATGGTATACATTTAGTTATTTTGAAATATTCCTCTAATTTTGTGTTTCTAGGAAATCACAAACTTTTACCCCGATGTCATAAAGACCGGTCATAGAGAAAATAATTCTCTGGAAATTAAAAAGAAGGTACAACATCACATCCACTAATAGGTGATCAAAATTTTGAGAAAATAAAGGATATTATAATTATTTTTGGTAAAAACATTAAAAAAACCTTACAAAAACATGTTGGAAAAAGAGATCAAAATTTATTTAATCACCATACTATAATTGTTTGGACGTCATGCATTCTCATGATTTCATACTTGATGAAAAAAATGTATGTGATAGTGCCATTGGTACATTAATAAAATCTCTTAGTAAAAGCAATATGGAATTAATGCTAGGTTGGACATGACTGACATGGGGATAAGGGGAGAGTTGGTGCTAGTGATGGGTTAAATTTGTACTTTTCTTCCTCTAACCATATACAGTCCTTTTAGGTAAGATAAATTTTAGTTATGAAACTTCTTAAAAGGTGTAATGTTTCTATAAGAGTTTTCATCAAGTATTAATATTTTCATGTCAATGATTTATTTGATGTTTAAGGTCCTAAAATCACATAACAACCATGTTTTGACGCATGATTTAATGTCTATGGATTTATATTTAATTATACCTAAAAATAAATGTTACAAATTAACCAAGCATTTATTCTTTTTAAAATTTATATATAATAAATTTGTAGACTCGATGAGGTTTCTAACTATGGAAATTAAATAATAATATTAATTAAATTGGATATGTATTTCCCACCACCATTATTTGATATTATGTTTCACTTAATGGTCCACTTGGATGGAGATACCTGGCCATATATTTTTGTATATTATAGATAGATGTACCCCATTCAAAAATATATGATTATTTGGAAGGGGTATATAAAAAATTAATATCGATCAGAAGGTTGTATTAAAGAGAGAGATATTATTGATGAAGTCATTGAATTCTATACTTACTACCCTTTTGATGTGGATAGAATTGATCTCTCAAAATGTCATCAAGTAAGTTCCTTGTGGGTAAAGTAACTTTCATAAGAGATGTTATTAAAATTATTATGACAAAGTGGGAGCATGGCCACAATTATATTTTATATAATCATATATAGATTGTAGCAAATGTTTAAATCCTCAAAGTAATTCTTAGGTGTTTTAAACCATCATGAGTTCCATGTTGGATATTAAATACATATAATCAGTAGTATATAGGATGGTCTTGAGTCCATATTTTTAATGAGTGATCTAAAAATCTGAATTAAATTCCACAACAACTTCAATGGCTACCCATAGGTCCAAATATACCTGTATTATATTAAAATTGTTATTTAATTAATGTATATATTTTCTATACAATGAAACCTAATGAATGCAGTATGATTCAAAATAGTGGAGTTACTCTTATGGTGTAAGCGATGCGTGTATTTGATACTAAAGATAGAAATAAAATTTATATGAATATGTCATACATTGGAATCATTGAAAAGATATGGGAGTTGGATTATCAAAAATTCCAAGTGTCAATTTCTCATTAAAAATAAGTTGATAATATAATTGATGTTAAAATTGAGTGATTGAGATTTGTGAAAGTAAATTTCAGTAAAGAGGGTTATAGGGAAACACCAATTATAGTTGCATCAGAGCCAGTACACAAATTTTATCTCATAGATCCTATAAATAGAATTTGTTAAATTATTCTTTTGTCAACTAAAACTTCTCCAAGGTCAATTAAAAATTCCATTAATGATGAACTATTCATTGGTGCATCAAAATCATTCCACGATGGTCCAAATGTAGACCGTTTCTTGTATATCAAAGGGGACCATAATGAAGAGATTTTGATACTTGATAGAGGGGAATAATCCATTTAATATTTATTAAAAAGGGAGAGTAAAATTATCATGTTATAAATTTTTTTATATTCAATATTTTTTATAATATTATTAAGTGTTCATTACTACCTTTATGTAATCTAAATTAAATGATTTACTAATTTTAAATATAATGAATTATATATACATTAATTATACCAATCCAAAGTAATATAATAATTTTAATATTGATACTAAGGAAATTTTTGAAGGTGAATAATATATTGTTAAAAAAATAATAGAGAATTTTAAAAAAAATGTTGACAAAAAAATTTAACACAGGGAGTAAAGGCCTAAAATTTATGGTTAGATGGAATGCATGCAGCTATACCATTAAACAAAAAAAAGTTAGTTTTCATTAGTTACATTAGGGTTATTACATAAATTTACCTGCCGATGGATTTAGATATGTAGAATGATGTTTTCCTATATTTAAGGTAATAATTTGGGGAAAAACCAGGGTAAAATTATGTTATACTTTTTGTATTTTACCAAAAAATAAAATAATGAATTATTGATTTACTCTTCATTATCCCTTATAGAGTACAATTATACTATATGATTATCAAATGAAATTCCGATTAAGGGTCAATCACTTGTCTCATAGAGCCTTTTATATAGTTATTTTAAAGAAACATCATTAGGATGATTAGGGGAAGGTAAACCCCCCACCCACTATCCATATATACACATTTGATATACCAAGAAACATATAATTTCTTCACTATTCACCATGAGGATGAATCATTTTAGGCACATTCTAACTTGTCATATTTTATTTGACATTAAGTGTTTTAATTACTGTAATCTAGAATTGTTAATTTTTAAAACAACAAAAGAGTGCTGAAAATAATCGACATGTATCAAAACTAATGTCCCCCTACCATAAATCAAATATGAGGTAGGATTCCTTTTAAAAAATGGCATGATTTTAAATCTATAGTAAAACTTTTATGTGATATGAAACAAAAAAATAATTATTCTCCTTTACACACATATATATATATTCATGAATCCAAATATAAATCCAATTATATCCCACAACATGTATTGTAGAAGGAGGCTCTTATAAATAAAAGATTACAAAAAGTAGATGAAATCACACATAAATTATAGGATTAATATATAAGAATAACATAATAAATTTTTTTATTTAAATTAGTATTACATAAAAATGAATTATTATTTTACGATATATTTTATTTAGTTTTTACATAAGAGTCATCATTGGTTGTTACAAATGAATGAATAATTTTTTTGGTCCTAAAGTGGCCAGAAAAATATGTATGTGCCAAAGGTGAAGGATTTGGAGTGTTTCTTGAAATCTATTTTGAGAAAGAAAATACAAATGGTGTTAAGGGAATGAAAAAAGTATGTGTTTTCATTTAAATATTTCATTTTATTTCAAAACATCCATCACATTATCAAAACTGAGAAAACACAATAATAATGTCATGATATTTTAAGAAAAAGATTGATAATTAATTTTTACTAGTATAAATTGACAACTTGTTAATCTGAAATATGATACGAATGGTATGAATAAAAATGCGTCTTTTCAGTTAAAAGTGAAATTTTAGTTAAGAATGTATTCTACATACTCACAACTGAGAAAACATAGTTATATTTGTCTTGATACTTTATAAAAATGATCCATAATTCATTTGTGTAGTATTCAACCACATCTCAATCCAACACATGGTGTGGCTGACAATACTGAATGTGCGTGTTTTCATTTAAAACTGAAATTTTAGTTCAAAATATGCATCAAATAATAATAAATAAGAAATAATTCTATTATTTCATTGATACTTTATAAAAAATGTCAATAATTAATTTTTGTAGTGTACTAATTAACCACACATCAATCTGACACACAATGTGGATAATATGAGTGAACATGCATGTTTTCATTTAAAAGTGACATTTTATCTCAAAGCATAAACAAACTCAAAACTAATAAATCATTCATTTTTTTTCTTGATACATTATAAAAATACATTTCATTCATTTAGGACTTATACAAATCATCCATACATAAATCCAACACACAATTTGTTTGGTAAGAATAAAAGTGCATGTTTTCTATATAAAAGTAATATTTTTGATCACAACACATGTCACATAGTAAAAAATGATAAAACAAGCTTGTATTGTATTAATAACTTAATAAAAATGTCTGTGATTCGTTTGTGATGTGTTGAAATTAACTGCATGTCAATCCAACACATGGTGTGGCAGATATGACTTAAAGTACATGTTTTTGTTTAAAATTTATATTTTAGCTCAAAACTCATGTCGCAAACTCAAAACTGAGAAAATTTTCGTATATTGTCTTGATATTTTAAGATAATGATCTATTATTCATTTTTAATGTGTAGTAATGAACCACAATTCAATTTTGATACACGGTGTGGCCAATACGACTAAAAGTGTGTATTTATATTTTAAAAAAATAGCACTTTAGTTCTAAACATGAAACACATACCCAAAACATAGAAACCACACTCATATTGTCTTGATATTTTATTAAAAATTTGGGTAAATAATTTTTTATGCATATAAATTAACAACACATCAATTCGACACACGGTGTGGAAGATATGACTAAAAGTGTGAGTTTTTATTTAAAAATGACATTTTAGTTCAAAACTTATGTCATGTACTCGAAAACAAGTAAATGTGATTATATTTACTTGATACTTTATAAAAATGATCCATAATTCATTTTTGATGTGTTGAAATCAAATCCAAGTTAACATGACACACTAAGGGGCTAGTAGGCTCAGAATTCATATTTTCATTTTAAATTGGCATTTTAGTTTAAAACACAAGTTATATAATCAAAACTAAGAAAACACACTATTATTGCCTTTTTTTATTTTGGAAAAATATAAATAATTCAATTTTTAATTATAGGAATTAACTTTATGTTAATCCAAAATACACTGTGGCCAATTTGATTGAAATATGCATTCTTATTATAAAGTTACATTTTAGTTCAAAATGATTGACACATACTCAAACCGATTTTTTTTGATTATATTGATAAATAAGGACAACTATCCACAAATAATTTTTTATATTTATGAATCAATTTTACACCAATCCAATATATGGTGTTCCCAATATTACTCAATGTCAATGTTTTCAATATAAAATTGACATTTTAGCTCAAAATACATGCCACATCGTAAAAAAGTATAAAAGACACACATATTTTATTGATAATTTTAGAAAACCTTTTTTGATTAATTTTTTATTTCAACAAATTAACTTCAAATAAATCGAAATAATGGTTTGGAAAAAATGATAGAAAGTGCATGTTTTCAATTTAAAAGAGCCATTTTTGTCTGAAAAACACATGACATACACAATAAAAATAAAAAATTATTGAATTTACTTGGAAAATTAGGAAAATTATTTTTGATTCATTATTTAAGTTTTGTAATTAACCTCATGTCAATATTAAACATATTTTGGATGGTATGACTAACAGTTCATGTTTTCATTTTAAAATTACAATTTAGTTCTAAATGTGCATCACATTCTCAAAAAGGAGAAAAAACACTCAAATTTTCTTGATATTTTAGGGAAAAATTTGATAATTAATTTTTGACATGCAAGATTTAACCACACTCTAATATAATAAATGACTTGTTTTGTTTAATAGGTGCCATTTTTTAGAAATTTAATGTTATATTTTAGTCTAAAATTCACTTCACAGACTCATAATAGAACATATATGCTCATATGTCATGATAATTTAGTGAAATAAATGATTTTTCAATTGTGACTTATAGGATGTGACTTAATATCATTCAAAAAAAATTTATATTATATTATATAACACATCAATTTTTATATGTTTTTATTTTTTGTACTACTACTAAAATAAACATTATTTTTAATACATGTAGGCAAATTTTTTGTACATGGTTTCACTAATTGTTAGAGAGTTCCTTTTATGATATTCTTTATTGGTTGTAATTATTATTATTTTTTCTAATTTAATTTTACAATAATTTAATTATATTTTACCTAAATTCATTAATGTGATATTTGTTTTAATAATAGATAAATGAAAATGAAAATTTATTTTTATATTTAATGTTATATTTTTATTATAATTAAAATTGTTTTTATGGTTCATATTGTGTCTTATAGAGTGTCACAATTATAGTATCTAGAATTCAATTGTAGCTGCTAAGGGTCTTCTAAACACTAACATTAGTTCTTATAAAGATAATGTTTTACAACATTAAAAAACACGAATAAGGTAATGATTTATTTGTGTGTTTTTTTGAATTGATAAAGGATTCCTTTATTAGTGTTTTTATCACTGATAAATGTGACTGGATTTTAAAGGATCTCACAAAATCAATTCTTTTTTAGGGTTGATATAATTGATTTCTATCCCTGATAAAATTGAGTTTTAACACTGATAAAAGTGTGTTTTGTAGTAGTGATCACACTATGTGAATAATATCCCCCTATAAAGGATAAACAATACCTTGCTTGAAATTATAAATTTAAGCATTTTCATTGATCAATTATTCAATGTTCTAATTAAAAATATTAATATATGTGTTAACAATAATTCATTAATTTTTTATTGGTCAAATTATTGAATATTAAATTTGGTTTCTCCCTTTATTCGATGACACATAACCAATAAATATGGATAATCATAGATCTATTTATTATGATTCCCCATATAGTAGGGAAGATAGTGGATGAATTAATATAAATACTACAAAATAACTATATATTAGATATATATATATATATTGATTTTGAAACATTAGATCACATCAACAAAAAGGTTTTTCAACAAAAATCTTTTAATAATTCACTAATAGTACACATTACTAAATGTTACATATGTTTACATGAATTTTGTTAAATATTATTTATAACTGCATGAAAAAATTACAAATTTTTATTATATTAAATTATAGAAAAAATCACTACTATAGAATACAATTTTATTAGTGGTCATTTTTGGCCTATTAGCATGAAAAAAGCAGTTATCTTATATGGATTGATAAAAACAAATTTTATCAGAGCTATCTATTACGCCGAAAAAATTTGTTTGGTACTCTAATGTGGTTCTATAAGAATAACACACTACCACATGAAAATTAATAAAACTAAATAAATTACACATAAATTTATATTTCAATAAATTTTAATTAAAAATATAATTACATTAAATATATTTCAATACATTAAAATTACATTGAAATGTATAGTTTATTACTAATGATTAAAATTTACAACCCAACTCAAATTATATAACATTTTAGAGAATAGGTGGAATGATATTATACATTCCTTAAGATACCCTTCTAATAGAGTGATCGACCTACAAATTATAAAAAACATCACCCCAACATGAATTAAGTGTGTACCTTTCATAAAATACAATTCACATTTTAGTACTATTATAACGAAATACAGAGAACATAAATACAGTACAATAGTGAAATAATAAAAAATAAATAAAAAATAAATAAAAAATAAATAAAAAAGGTAAAACAACTAATAAAACATAATATGTAAAAAATAATAAAATGATACAAAAATAAAAAATATTACAAATTAATATAACACTGCCAACACATTTTTGTTATTTTGAATATGTGGAACACATTCAATCATGCTAGTCACACTATAGTATAGATTAGAATTTAATTAATTAATACATATTAAAAACAGATAACTGATCATTTTCATAAAGTATCAATACAATCCAAGTAAAATTTCATGGGTTTATGTATGTGACACACATATTGAACTAAAAGCCACTTTTAAATGAAAACATATACTTTTAGTTATAAAAGCCACATCGTGTGTTAGATTGAAGTGAATTAAATTCCTAAACACAAAAAATGAATTATAAATAATTTTCTTAATGTATCAAGACAATTAGAGTACATGTTTTGATTTACTAGACCTTTGTTCATGTTGTAAGAGGTGAGAAATCCATGTTGGATGGTAAGATGTGACAATCAATTTTTATTGGTTATTGAAATGGTGAGTTTGTGTAATGGTCTTAGGATATTGTTTTAACTAAAATTTTTAGAAGTAATGATGAAGTTTTTATATAGTTTATAATTATTGTAGACATTGATATGGGAGAAAATTACACATCTACAAATTTGGATATCATTGTTAGTATTTTTCTAGTTTATGATTCATGTTTACCTCATATTGTTTATTTTGATGATCATGTTGATGTATATAACGATGTTTTGGGTTAATAGGTTGGAGTTTATGTTTCTTATGTGTGTTTTATTCGAATAATCTAGTTCTTAGATTTATTAACAAATTATTAGTTCCACTCAGGTGATCATCTCAACATTGTATGATTTCTATATTTTATTCCCTTGATGAGTATGTTCTTTCCAGTAATGGGGGAAGCAGAATCAGATGATGATGAAATGGAAAATAATTTTAAGTATAAATAGTATTAAGCAATGGATTATTAGTTGATATAATTCTCTGAAAACCACACTTTTTATATGGTGATGTTATCTAGGGGAAAATTAGAATTGAAAAATTGGTGGATTTATAAGATTAAAAATGAAAAATATTGTTTTGTTATATGCTATAAGGAAAGGTTTGTTGTAAAATGTTTCCAATAGAATAAATAGATTAATTTTGAATAAATATTCTCGTTTGTTTTCAAAATGGTTTCCATTCAATTTATTTTTATTTATTTTTTCTAATTTGGATTTATAGATTGAATAGATGGATGCGAAGACAACTTTCCTCCATGGTGAATTAAAATCTGATATTTTTATGGAATAACCAAAATGAATTTTTGAAATAAGTAAAGAGTATTATGTTTGTAGGTCAAAGAAGATATTTTATGGTCTGAATAAAGCTCTAAGGTAGTGGTATAAAAATTTTATGTTTCTTATTTCTTATTAGGGATCTTAGATGACCCCTTCTAATCATAATGTCCTTGTTTAATGATTTTAAAATTATTATTTTATTATATTATTTATTTATTTTGAGGATATGATTATTTTTGGGGATGTTACTTCTATAATTTATAGATTAAATATGGATATTCATAATACTTTTTATGAATAAATTAGGGCTAATGATAAATGTTGTTGGCATAAAGATCTCCCATGATAGAAAATTCAAAAAAATATGGTGATATCTATAGAGATACATTGAGAAGGTGACTCAAGGAATTTTTATGGACACAACCAAAGTTGTTAGTACTCCTATTGATTAAAAATTTAGGCTTTGTTCTAGTCAACCACCTTCTACTGATAAGGATATAGAAAATATGAAACACATACCTTTTTCATATAATGTTTGTTGTTTGGTGAAGGTAGTGGTATGTTCTAGACCTAATATGGATCATGTAATTAGTGTGGTCAATCATTTTCTATCAAATACAAATAGAGAAAATTAGAGAGAAGTGAAATATTTTTTTATTATTTTCAAGGTACATTTGATCTAGGATTATGTTTTGATAGAAGGAAACCAATTCTTTATGGCTATATAAATTTAGATATAATAACAGATATGAAATTGAGGGTGTAAACATTAGTATATTTATTCTTGTTTATAGGCGAAGTTTTACCTTGTTAGTATTGATTGGAGAGATCCTTTTGTTTACCTACCACTGATTTTGAGTTTATTGTAGCTATAAAGGCATGAAAGGAATTGCTGCTGATGAAAATTATTATTCACATGACCAATTTTATTCCAAAAAGTATATTTTATTCTATGATAGATAAAGTGAATTTTTTTGGGAAAAAAGTTTTACTCTTAAGAGGTGATAAAAACATACGGATGTGAGTTATCATTGAATACTTAAAATCATTGATTATATGTAACACCCCAAGATTTCATAGTGTGTTTTTTCTTTAAAATAATACAATAACTTGCACTACACGCAACACCGAGTTCAAGGACACCATGACTTACCAAAAAAGCCGTTCAAAATAGGTTATGAATAGTATTAACTAAATTTTAAACTTAATATAATCCTTATAATTTTAGAATCCATATTATGAGTTTCTTAGACATAATGTAAGAACAAATTCATTTTCAGTATTGCACTTTTACCAACTTTTAATAGTGAACCCATTTTAAATACAATATTTTAAAATTTTTGAGTAAAGGGGGACATCAAAAAATTTAAAATGAAACATCCCAAGCTTCCACGGTACGTTTTCCTTTGAATAATACAGTAGCGTGTGTTGTACGCAACTTCGAGTTCTAACACACACCACAACCAATCAAACTAGCCGTTATGAATAGTAATACCTACTTTTTGAAATTATATATATTTTATATTTCAAAATGGACTTCATTTTTGGATTTGGAATATCGAATTTAGCCTAAGGTGAAATTTTGGTACATTTTGGATAACTTTTATATTTTGATGAATAGTGAAAATTACTAAATTTTAATTAAAAACAACTTTTTTAATCAAAATAATAAATAATAGTGATAAATTATGACTTTGAGTGGTTTTAAAGTATATTTAGAATATATTTTCACCAGTTAATATAATTTTGGTCATTGGACATAATTTTACAATTAAACCGAACATAAACAAGTGTCAATCTTTTGATAGTTATTATCTCTTAAAAACACGCTTTTTGTTTTGACAGCGGGAATTAATTTTAAATTAATTTCTGCCACTTATGTGTTTTGAATTTAGAAAAATGGATTCCACATTTGGAATCAGGATGTTCAAATTGTGTAAATAGGTAACTTTTATTTTTAGACATTTTGAATAATTACTGCGGTAAATATTTTATTTACCACGGTTAAGGGTAAATCCTGTAAATAAGGGTTAAAAAATAATATTATTATAATACTAAATTACCCTAAAACGTGTCCTAGCCTTATTGGTTTATACATGTTCTACCATAGGCATATTTGGGTCGATTTTAGGACCCCATGGTGCCACTTGTAGGTGATAGGGACACATTATTTTAATTAAGTTAAAATGAATACAAAAATGACACAAGCATATATCTTTTGGAAAAACACTTTTTAAATAGGGTTATATATGTTGGATTTTAGATTATAAATATTCATTAGAAATATAAAAAGATTTCCAACATAATTTTAGTTTATTTATAATTTTTAGACATTAGATAATTTAATTTATTTATGACACAATGATGCTGAATTAATTACTATAATAGTAAAAAATTAAAATAATTTATATTATAAATACCCAAATAAATATAATATGAAACTTTTAATGAATTAAACTAATTTTCTAGGATAATATGATATATTACGATTTATTTAATTGAATTTGTTCGAAGTAATCAATCTGTTATGAGTTTCAAAAAAACCAACTATTGAATAGTGTCAAAATTGACATAAAAGAGTTCTTAAAACAAATATTATATTATTAATTGATATTAAATTCATAAAAATCTAAGGTTCGTCCAAGATACTTATATCATGATAGGTTCATCATTAATGGACCACTTTGGGGTCTCCTGGATGTATATAGTAAGTTTATTAACCATATTATATAAAAATACAAAGAGACATTGTAAAAGAGAAACTAATTCACTTAGAGTTAATACTTAATGATATGGTTAATATAATTACCCAAACCAGTCTAAATTCTATTGGTTGAGTTGTTTTCGACCCATCCCCACATTAATATTTAAATAATCAACTTTGGAGCCATTAGAAACCGAATATGAATTTATTATAAATTAATATTTCTAGCTTTTCCAAAGGTGCCCCTCACCCCTCTTATAAAAGGGAACTCCTCATTCTCATTTCATCACACCTTAAAAGCCTTTTGGTTCGGCCAAACTCTGCCCAAATACTCTCCCAACTTCCCTCAATACAACCTAGATGCCTTAGTTTGATCAGAAAGCCAACCTAAGGAGCCCTTTTGATCAAATCAAAAGGAAGAACCCGAAGAAGATGTAATGTTTTCACCACACCTTTTCAAGTTCCTTTCTTCTTCCACTTCTTCTTTCTTTGTTCTTACCATTCTAAAATAATAACTCCAGTATCTCACATATTCTTTGATGTTATTATAAATATGGTACAACCATATTCAGTATTCTATCCACCCTTTGAATAACATGTCACCATACGTGCGTACGTACGGCTTACCGTCTCCACGTCGTGGTGTAATTGTTATTCAATATATTATTATTTGGATGGTTATAATAATGATGTGTAACTCATGTATATAATAAATATAACATGTTAATGATTCTGTATATATGATATACCATCCTTTTATATATTATTTTAATATCAAAAGATTGATATTGTCGCTCGTGCGTACGTACGGACTACCGTGTCCACGAACGCGATGAGATTCATTCTCCATCGTATCCATTCAAGTATAATTATCATTTTATGATTTAAAAATGATGTTTAAGGACTTGATATCATTCTGGATATGAATAAGATACAACAAACATGGCTTATGTAACAAAACATATAAAATAAAACGAGTAAGTTAACACCCGAAACGACGATAATTCTAAGATATTATTAACAAATCAATGTTAAAAGATCATATATGATATCATATTAATATATATGATTCTTGCATAATTTAATAACAATTATTTCACCATTATACAGGAGGTTAACCTACCCCAACCAAGGAAAAGTAAAAGGTAATGGATTTTCATCTCACTCCTTATTCCCGTGAGATTCATGCCATATTGCCACCATTCCCTTTTGTGTGGTGTATGTACTGCCCATAATTATATTCTTTGTGTAATACACTCTAATTTATGTGTATTTACATATTCATTGTATGATACCTCTTTCATGGGTTGTATGTTTTATAAGTTACCAAATTGGTAAGGGTTATTTCGCAATCTCTTCATTATCCGAGGTTGTACATAATAATCTACTGGGATCTCTTTATCATCCACATCCATGTTTCTTAAAAATGAATTTCAAAACATTTTTACTATTTACTAGAATATGGTTTAAAGTCATTTATACCCTTGTTTGACTTTTTATAAGTGGTTTATAAAGGAATATTTCCATCGTTTTCCAAATAAGGTGCTTTTTAACCTTTTCGACAGAATTGAGGTAAGAATGTTTTTTTAACTTATACGGCGAGTGCGGTTATTTTTCGCTGTTATAAAATCGTCGAAGCTTCCCTTACAAGATAATAAGAATATTTTCAAAAAAAAAGTTTTATTTCATAAATATAAGACTCTTAAATGATTTCAAAATAGAAAGATATATTTTTCTAAAATAGTCTTTATTTCATCTATGTCAACATCCTTTGATGGATTTTAAGCTTATTTGAAGTTGATTTATTATGATACAAAACATCCATATTTTATTGAAGGTTTTGTGATATTTTTGACTGTGGATAAGTTATTCTTATGTCACTCATGGTTTTTGTTTAGAGTATTGACATTTCATAAGTTATTTGTAATCCGAATGTTTATGTTATATTTCAACCTTTCATTCAGATGAATGTGTTAGACAAGTATGTTACGGGTTGGGGACCGGTAAAAGTAAGCCCTCCGGTTTGGTCTCCGGTTATTAGAGGAACTCCGAGTTGGTGTCCGGTTATTAGAGGCAGTCTGGGTTGGTGTCCGGTTATTAGAGGCACTCCGGGTTGGGTTCCGGTTACAGATAGCCCAAGGTCTTGGGACGAGGCCTTGACAAAGAAATTAAAGTTTAGCGTTATGCATTCCAACATTATGAAAGTGGTTATTGATTTTTCATGTGATTATTCGATTAGTAGAATATCCATGTGAATAAGTAAATGGCATTATTTCATTTTATTTATGCCATACTATGTTGAAAGTTCAAGTTTGAAAGGCTTTTGTTTTAGTTATACATTGCCTTAAATGTTTATTCTTATTTATGAATGTTTCCGCTATATTGTTATCCTTACTGGGCATTTGAGCTCACCCCTTTTCTATGTTTTATTTTTCCCAGGAAGTGAAGAAGTAAATTATGAATGACCTACAGGGATATTATGTGGGGATATGAGTGTGGATTATGGAGTCAATATGTTGTTGTAGTAGTTTTTCATTTTATGATGTAATGTAAGACTTATGAATATATCTAGTGTTTCCAAGGCTACTAAACCAATCAGTCTTTCGAGATTTGATCTTTCCTATGATCATTCCAATGTAATGTAATAATGCACCGACTCTGGGTAACTAGGTTTGAGGCGTTACAGTTGGTATCAGAGGAAGTTTAGTACAAACCTTGGAAGCTAGATTTAGATAAAATCTGATTAGAGCACGTAGACCTAAGATGAACTTTGAAGATTTGTATAGAAGAACTTCCTATAATATTGGTATTGTAGAGATTTTGTGAGTTTTCCGAGCAATATATCCCTGTCTGGATACGAGCAGGTAGAGGCGGCTCTAGCACAGATGTACCTAGGGGTAAAACCCGAAAACACCGCTTTGAGCTAGACTCGAACGGGAACTGGTGCACGACAACGGGCCTTGCTGCACTCTTGGTTACGACACTCCCGGGGGATATGCTTAGGATAATTCTCATTTTCTTTACAAACCATTATAAAGGGTTTATGAGTATATACTTCCTCAAAGGAGACATTTTTTTGATTATGGATTATATCCATAATCTATTTAATAAATGTTATGTGCTTTACAAGTTTGGGATTAGGTATTGTTATTCATAAACTAATCTAGTGTATGCCATTGTTTAGAAATGGCGCCCAGTAGAAGGAATGAGAACTCCAACAATGCACATGATCCAAAGAGAAGGAAGGATCATATCTTTCATGGTCTTAAGCGATAATTTATAAGAGAAATAGTCTCCCATGTATTATCATCTTATGAAGAAACAATATCATGTGTTGATAAGATAAGTAAAGAGTTTACTGAATCCTATGGCTTTGAAGGGAAGCAAGAGAAGAAAAGGATGGAAGAGGGAAAGATGGATAAAGGTAAGAGGGAAAAGAAGAATTTTCCCATATGTGATAACTGTGGGAAGAAACACCTTGGAATTTGCCTGAAAGGAATGGGAGTTTGATATAAGTGTGGAGGAAAAGGGCACAAAGTACGTGACTGCAAGGGTAAGAAAATGGTTTCAAATGTACAATGCTTCATTTTCAAGGAGTTTGGACACTACGCGAACCTATGTCCCAGTCATTAGACTATGCCGCAAATGATGCTATTGGATAATAATCAAGTTATGATACTACCCCAGATGAAGAGGAATGATTAGAGTTCTTATGTTGATTATGTCATTTGAGTGTTGTATCAACAATGTACTTGTTATAATAATTATGGAGTATATAAGGATTGTACTGAAGTACTATTTCATTAAGGACTTGAGATTGTGTAGAACAAAGAAAAGTGACTCAATAGAAGGTTAAATTTTTGGAAAATATATGGTTGAGAGGAAGATAAACCATAATATGGTTCTGATACCGAGGTAGTGATTTTAGAATAATACATGATTGATTTGGATAAATTATATTGGATATTCTTGACTACCTTGAAGCTGATTAATGATTTGTATATTCCATCATTATTGGGGTTTAAAACATTTTTGGATTGATGAAGTATATCCAGCATTCTATATGGAATAATGGAGCATGAATGTAATCAATAAGTATTATGGTAATTCAGGATGTTTCAGTGTTTTAAAAGAATACACGAGGAAGGTATTCATATTCTATTACGGGGTAAAAAGGATCTACATTAAGTTTACCTTTCTTATAAATATTGGACTGTGAGTTTGGACAGAAGTATTTTGGATAAATTCTAGTTTGAGATTAATTTTTGATTTCCATAAAAGGACAACCCAGAGGACGGGTGGCAACCCGTCGCGACCGGCAAGGTCACGAGACATGAACCCGCAACCGAAGGGCGACAAGGGTGTATCACCTACCACTGGCCCAAGAGATGTCCTGGATTAAATAATGTAGTTTTTTTAAAGATCTGGTAGATGAATTATAAATTTGTTTATTTTGGAACCCTATACGAATAGTATAAATAGAATTTTTTTTACGAGTGAAAGATGAGTTTGTGGTAGAAATATATTAATAAATAAAACTCTATTTATAAAGTAAGTATATCTCCTTATGATCTTAGCCAATCTCATAAATAAATTCCTCAACATGGAGAAAAGGAACATAGAACAAAAATGTTGTCCTAGATGGTACCTTAAATCATCACTAATTTATGGCTTTGGGATTGTTGGCCTTTTCATAGCCATGTTCTCTACCACTCTCCATCAGATAATTGATGGTTATATTTCTCTTCCATATCCATATTTTCCTACATGGAACCCTAGTATGTGTTATTTTCGGTAATCTTCATACTTTCCACTCTTTATTTTAAATAGAAGCCTCATTAATTCATTTTTCGATGTGGGATTTCAACTAAGATATTTTGAAACGTCAAAAATGTGTTATCCTAATACCTTATGTTTTGTTGAATCGATGGTATTTTAAATCATCGTAGATTAATGAATTTAAGGACCTCAATTTTAAACATGTTTGTGATTGATGACCTCAATCACTACCTGTAAATATTTACGTTTTTCCTCCAATTATATGTCTCTAATTGCCACCAATGTTCTCCTAATCGAGATCATAATTTGGTGGTGACCCTTTCATTTCTCTTTTCCTCATATTAAGACTAAATTTTAGTAACCCAATTTCTGATGGGGGTTTTCCCACAAAGATATTTTATATTTTCAACCTTTTATTTTCGAAGAACAATTTAAAATTGCGAGGACGCAATTTATTGAAGGAGGGGAGAATGTAACACCCCAAGATTTCATAGTGTGTTATTTCTATAAAATAATACAATAACTTTCACTACACGCAACACCGAGTTCAAGCACACCATGACTTACCAAACAAGCCGTTCAAAAGAGGTTATGAATAATATTAACAAAATTTTAAACTTTATATAATCCTTATAATTTTAGAATCCATATTATGAGTTTCTTAGACATAATGTAAGAACAAATTCATTTTCAGTATTGCACTTTTACCAACGTTTAATAGTGAACCTATTTTAAATACAATATTTTAAACTTTTTGAGTAAAGGGGGACATCAAAAAATTTAAAATGAAACATCCCAAGTTCCACGGTACGTTTTCCTTTGAATAATACAGTAGCGTGTGTTGTACGCAACTTCGAGTTCTAACACAGACCACAACCAATCAAACTAGCCGTTATGAATAGTAATACATACTTTTTGAAATTATATATATTTTATATTTAAAAATGGACTTCATTTTTTGGATTTGGAATATCTAATTTAGCCTAAGGTGAAATTTTGGTATATTTTGGATAACTTTCATATTTTGATGAATAGTGAAAATTACTAAATTTTAATTAAAAAAAACTTTTTTAATCAAAATAATTAATAGGGATAAATTATGAATTTGAGTGGTTTTAAAGTATATTTAGAATATATTTTTACCATTTAATATAATTTTGGTCATTGGACATAATTTTACAATTAAACCGAACATAAAGAAGTGTCAATCTTTTGATAGTTATTATCTCTTAAAAACACGCTTTTTGTTTTGACAGCGGGAATTAATTTTAAATTAATTTCTGCCACTTCTATGTTTTGAATTTAGAAAAATGGATTCCATATTTGGAATCGGGATGTTCAAATTGTGTAAATAGGTAACTTTTATTTTTATACATTTTGAATAATTACTATGGTAAATATTTTATTTACCATGGTTAAGGGTAAATCCAGTAAATAAGAGTTAAAAAATAATATTATTATAATACTAAATTACCCTAAAACGTGTCCTATCCTTATTGGTTGATATATGTTCGACCATATGAATCTTTGGGTCGATTTTGGGACCCCATGGTGCCACTTGTAGGTGATAGGGACACTTTATTTTAATTAAGTTGAAATGAATACAAAAATGACACAAGCATATATCTTTTGGAAAAACACTTTTTAGATAAGGTTATATATGTTGGATTTTAGATTATAAATATTAATTAAAAATATAAAAAGATTTCCAACATAATGGTATTTTATTTATAATTTTTATACATTAAATAATTTAATTTATTTATGACACAATGATGATGAATTAATTACTATAACAGTAAAAAATTAAAATAATTTATATTATAAATACCCAAATAAATATAATATGAAACTTTTAATGAATTAAACTAATTTTATAGGATAATATGATATATTAGGATTGATTTAATTTACTTTGTTAGAAGTAATCAATCTGTTATGAGTTTCACAAAAATCAACTATTGAATAGTGTCAAAATTGACATAAAAGAGTTCTTAAAACAAATATTATATTATTAATTGATATTAAATTCCTAAAAATCTAAGGTTCGGACAAGAGACTTATATCATGATAGGTTCATCATTAATGTACCACTTGGGGGTCTCTTGGATGTATATAGTAAGTTTATTAGCCATATTTTATAAAAATACAAAGAGACATTGTAAAAGTGAAACTAATTAACTTAGAGTTAATACTTAAAGATAAGGTTAATATAAGTATCCAAACCTGTCTAAATTCTATTGGTTGAGTTGTTTTCGACCCATACCCACCTTAAAATTTAAATAATCAACATTGGAGCCATTAGAAACCGAATATGAATTTATTATAAATTAATATTTCTAGCTTTTCCAAAGGTGCCCCTCACCCCTCTTATAAAAGGGCACTCCTACTTCTCATTTCATCACACCTTAAAAGCCTTTTTTTTCTGCAAAACTCTGACCAAATACTCTCCCAAATTCCCTCACTACAACCTAGAGGCCTTAGTTTTAACAGAAAGCCAACCTAAGGAGCCCTTTTGATCAAATAAAAAGGAAGAACCCGAAGAAGAGGTAATGTTTTCACCACCCCTTTTCAAGTTCCTTTCTTCTTCCACTTCTTCTTTCTTTGTTCTTACCATTATAAAATAATAACTCCAGTATCTCACATATACTGTGATGTTATTATAAATATGGTACAACCATATTCAATATTCTATCCACCCTTTGAATAACATATCAACATACGTGCGTACGTACGGCTTACCGTCTCCACGTCGTGGTGTAATTGTTATTCAATATATTATTATTTGGATGGGTATAATAATTATGTGTAACTCATGTAAATAATAAATATAACATGTTAATGATTTTGTATATATGATATACCATCCTTTTATATATTATTTTAATATCAAAAGAATGATATTGTCACTCGTGTGTACGTACGGACTACCGTGTCCACGAACGCGATGAGATTCATTCTCCATCGTATCCATTCAAGTATAATTATCATTTGATGATTTAAAAATGATGTTTAAGGACATGATATCATTCTGGATATGAATAAGATACAACAAACATGGCTTATGTAACAAAACATATAAAACAAAACGAGTAAGTTAACACCAGAAACAATGATAATTCTAAGATATTATTAACAAATCAATGTTAAAAGATCATATATGATATCGTATTAATATATATTATTCTTGTATAATTTAATAACAATTATTTCACCATTATACCGGAGGTTAACCTACCCCAACCAAGGAAAAGTACAAGGTAAGGGGTTTTCATCTCACTCCTTATTCCCGTGAGATTCATGCCATATTGCCACCATTACCTTTTGTGTGGTGTATGTACTGACCATAATTATATTCTTTGTGTAATACACTCTAATTTATGTGTATTTACATATTGATTGTATGATACCTCTTTCATGGGTTGTATGTTTCATATGTTACCAAATTGGTAAGGGTTATTTCACAATCTCTTCATTATCCGAGGTTGTTTATACATAATAATCTATTGGGATCTCTTTATCATCCACATCCATGTTTCTTAAAAATGAATTTCAAAACATTTTTACTATTTACTAGAATATGGGTTAAAGTCATTTATACCCTTG
Source organism: Viscum album (assembly GCA_963277665.1). NCBI lineage: Eukaryota > Viridiplantae > Streptophyta > Magnoliopsida > Santalales > Viscaceae > Viscum > Viscum album. Next base: position 51,063,724 of record OY728148.1, read on the forward strand.
TTTGAAATTTTATAAGAGGTGTATAACGGAATATTTCCGTCGTTTTCCAAACAAGGTGCTTTTTAACCTTTTCGACAGAATTGAGGTAAGAATGTTTTTTTAACTTATACGGCGGGTGCGGTTATTTTCCGCTGTTATAAAATCGTCGAAGCTTCCCTTACAAGATAATAAGAATATTTTCAAAAAAAAATGTTTTAGTTCATAAATATAAGACTCATAAATGATTTCAAAATAGAAAGAGATATTTTTCTAAAATAGTCTTTATTTCATCTATGTCAACATCCTTTGATGGATTTTAAGCTTATTTGAAGTTGATTTATTATGATACAAAACATCCATATTTTATTGAAGGTTTTGTGATATTTTTGACTGTGGATAAGTTATTCTTATGTCACTCATGGTTTTTGTTTAGAGTATTGACATTTCTTAAGTTATTTGTAATCCGAATGTTTATGTTATATTTCAACCTTTCATTCAGATGAATGTGTTAGACAAGTATGTTCCAGGCTGGGGACCAGTAAAAGTAAGCCCTCCGGTTTGGTCTCCGGTTATTAGAGGAACTCCGGTTTGGACTTCGGTTATTAGAGGAACTCCGGGTTGGTGTCCGGTTATTAGAGGCACTCCGGGTTGGTGTCCAGTTATTAGAGGCACTCCGGGTTGGGTTCTGGTTACAGATAGCCCCAAGGTCTTGGGATGAGGCCTTGACAAAGAAATTAAAGTTTAGCGTTATGCATTCCAACATTATGAAAGTGGTTATTGATTTTGCGTGTGATTATTCGATGAGTAGAATATCCATGTGAATAAGTAAATGGAATTATTTCATTTTATTTATGTCATACTATGTTGAAAGTTCAAGTTTGAAAAGCTTTTGTTTTAGTTATACATTGCCTTAAATGTTTATTCTTATTTATGAAAGTTTCCGCTATATTTTTATCCTTACTGGGCATTTGAGCTCACCCCTTTTCTATGTTTTATTTTTCCTAGGAAGTGAAGAAGTAAATTATGAATGACCTGCAGGTATATTATGTGGGGATATGAGTGTGGATTATGGAGACAATATGTTGTTGTAGTAGTTTTCCATTTTATGATGTAATGTAAGTCTTATGAATATATCTAGTGCTTCCAAGGCTACTAAACCAATCGGTCTTTCGAGATTTGATCTTTCCTTTGATCATGCCAATGTAATGTAATAATGCACCGACTCTGGGTAACTAGGGTCAGGGCGTTACATTATAGTTACTTAGAGCTCTTAATATTCACAAAATGTAAATGGGTCTGACATGTTCACCATGGTTTTACCAAGAGGTAAATTTGATATTTTTTTACTGATTTTAGGATTTTTTATTATCCCTAGTGGAGTGGTAGGGGATGATTTTTTTACCCTTCCAAGTATGTCAAAATTTTTCTAGAAGAAAGATTTTTTGGTGATATCTTTTTTTTGTTGATATATATGTTTCGAGATCTGACATATCATTTATAAAATTTTTAGTATAATTGATATTCTTAAGAAAAACCATGCCATATGTTTTTGAATAAAAATGAAAGATTTTTAGTTGGGGGGGGGGGAGGTGTTAGTTTTTAACAAAAACAAGGCTTCTATTTTCATCTAGATGAAGGTAAATTCTCATACTATGATTAGATTTGACCAATGATCTATTTTCTTATGAACTTATTAATTTATAATAACCAATTTATTGAGACAATTATCTTTATATTTGTTTGGGTAGATTTATTATTTCCTCTTCTTAATTAGATGGTGTTCTTTTGTTAGATCTTATTTCTGTCAAATCTACTGTATTTATTTTCAGAATAAATAGAGAGATATATTTATAAGGCCTTGTTTATATTTAGGATTATTTACCATATAATCTATAATTTTTTAGTGAATTTATATTTTTATACGAGGCCTAATGGTTGTTACCATTTCAGATTTTCAATATAAAAATATTCTCAGTGTCAAAATTTAATTTTTTTTCAAATGTTTTTGGTCTATTTCACATCCAATTGATTACTCATGGTTTTTCAAAGGTAATTTTTTTATTACCCTATGTATTTTTGTATGTTTGTGTTCATGGTTTTCTATCAATATTTTTCTAAACAATATATCCTAGAAGATAAATATATTAAAAATAATGTTATACCCAAAATATAAAAAATATGGGATAGGGGCTTCTAAAATAACCCACCCCACCATTTTTATAGAAATAAATATATTTTTAGGGAAAAATTGATGTGTTTTCCACAAGAATTTTCAAGATACATTGTTTTGTTTATGATATCTTACTGAATTTTTAGGTAAGTTGTTTTATTTTAAAAATAGAAAATTCATATTACCATATGAACATTCATTAGGGAAAAGAAAAGAAAAACAACAAAGAACACATAGATGTAGCAGGTTTCAGGTCACGTTGAACCTATATGACCTATGATAACACCATCACATATATACCATTATTAATAATGAAAATAAGGAAATAAATAATAATAATAAGAAATAACAAAGAAACTATCTATGAAGGTTGGACTAAAAAAATAGGCAGCAGTGGTCACCTCCATCATGAGGAATTAACATTGTTAATTCTTGGAAGAACTCAAGCAAGAAGTTGGTATAAAAGATACACTGTCACACAATAAGGAATAATATGAAATGGATTAATGATATGAGTTTTTATACCAAAACCTAGTTAAAATTGAATATTTTGAGCCAACATCCTATAAGACTATTGAAATGGTCATCTTACTCTACAAGACTCATAATCTCCACTAAATCATACCTAAAATTGTAGTCTAATTATATGGTATGAGAATTATAGAAATAAAGAATAACTCTGTAGAGTAGGGATCTAAATTTATCATCTTTATCCATGAATGATCACAAAAAACGTGATGTTTCCTCTCTCTCAAAATGAAAAACCAAAACCATGGAACATTCTCATGATTAAATCCCATCGAATTTCCTAGAGAAGAGACATGGAATAATGATGATCCTAAGGTGAATTAACCATAACAAAAAATGATGGTGTGAGATGCATGACACATAAATGGCCGATATCAAAGCGGTTATTCATATAAAAATCTAATGAAATTATCATAGGAGCACATGAAAACACATGAAAATATAAGATCTCTAGGTACTGATTTGTACATTTTGAGAGACAAATCCAACATAATGAGAAAGAACTCTAAGGGAACATGAGGGTCATTTGATTAGTGTAGATAAAATCTCTCAATTAATCCAACCTTATAATATATGTAGAACAAAACACTAAGATAAAAAGTAAATTATGTTGAGAAATAAATGAAACATTCAACATATATATATCTACATTCCAACATGAAAAAACACCCAAATCAATTTAAATGAAACAAACACATGAAATAATCTTTCCAAAAATCTCTACATTTCAACAAAATGATTTAATAAAAATGGACTCACAACCTACAGTATTTAAAAGGAACAATATTCATTAAATATAAATAATGATTAAACTTTGATAATGGCAAGTGTATATTCAAAATATCAACAAGATTATTGATAGTTTGTCTCTACATGATTTCCAACATCCAATATTAAATAACATACCCACAAAAATTAATTCAAGGGTCTTCATGCTTTGATCTATAATGGAAAACATAGTTATTTGACAAGTGAAGGGTAGACCGACTATCAAATTGTAAAATAATGTTAGAAGTATACAGAGACAAGTCATTTACTAAACCCTTTAAAAATAAAAAATTCATTAATTTATTCATTTAATGTAATTTCTTTAGTCGTAGTGGTTGATAAAGAAACAATTTATTACATATTACATTTAAAGAAAAAAGGACCACTATGAGAAAGAAAAAAATTATAATCATAAATTTATGAGTGTCAATATAGGAATTATATTTAGAATAAATAAACTTAAAAATATAACTAGAATAAAAATAATATTTACTATATCAAATGCATAAATCAATAGACATAAAGAAATATATGAGAGTGTAAAAGTGTTATTTCATAGGTTTTCCCATAAAATTGTTCAAGGTATAGATGATAAAGGTTATATCTTCAACATACCCCAATTTGGGACTCTATCACATGGCTGGAAAGGGTTGGTCAGGAGACCTCAAGCATGCCTCCCTATATTCCAAAGGATAATGACTAGAAATAGGGATGTAAAATGTATAGTGTGAAGATTATACCCCTGGTATGAAGTGTCATAGAAGTAGAACAAATCACAATAGAAAATAATAACAATAAAAGTATACACATAATAGAAGACAATAATAAATGATTACTGAATAATACAATAAATAATAAAGGAATAATGTAATGAAGTTCTTGAATGTTACTAAAGTTCATGCTATAAAAACATAAGAAGAAGACTAGTGTCCCAAACCCCATACCGATCCCATCTCCGTACTCTAGCACAATAATAAGAAATCTATTGCAAGTTCTCTTTCCCTTACCTAAACCTGCACCCATAGAATCTGCTCAGGTTCTAAATGGTTGGCCAAGAATGGTGTGTGTATACATCCGTAATTCGACACCACCGTGTTTAAAAAAAGTAGATACATAAATTTTTTTTCAATAAAGTGATAAATAGGTTTATTAAATTAATTAAACAATTAATAAAATACCACATCAACCTGATTTGGATCCATGCTCAAATATCTCTAAGCATGTATTACCAATATGCAGACCACACCCATATAACCAATGTAAAAAACCTAATTCATAACCATGTTGTAATATCTCTAAGAACGTCTTATGACCATGCCAACCACAACCATATAACCAAGGTAAATAACATGATTTCATTCCATGCAAGAATATCTCTCATCACGTCCTAAGAAAATTCCAACCACAACCATATTCCCATGATATAGTCACAAAAAATAATATGGGATAGAGTCCTATAAGCATTGAGTCATTCTGAAGTCAAATCCCAATAATCATTACAAAATTTCCAGGTCAAATCCCTATAATCATTACAACATTTTCTAGTCAAATCCCTATAAACATTACAACATTTCTAGGTCAAATCCCTATAAGCATTGAAACATTTCTGGGTCAAATCCCTATAGGCATTACAACATGGGACTGGGCTGAGCTCAGTCACTATAAGCATTACAACATATTTTTGTGCATGTTTTTGATCCTATCTCGTTATATAAGAATCTCAGCATGCAACACAATTCCAATCGTACAATATGGATATCACAATATCACATCATATATCTCAACGGTTAGATATAAAAATTACCATTATTATTTCATATTCCACTTAAAATTTAATTCTAAATTTATTAACAATTATATCAATAAGAAATAAGACACAAATTAGGGATTCTATAATAAGAAATCACCCGAGGTCACATGTCATGCCAGACATACTTTAAGCCATTATCCAATTACAAATACATTTGAAACCAATGTGATTCAAGGGATAATATCATTCAATTAATTATTCAATTTGGTTGCACACAATGATGTTAGAATCAATATATTTTATAAACATTGAATTATCAAACTATATGATTAAATTTTAGACCCCCTACCTTAACAGATGATCCAACAATGCTTTCTATGGACAACACCAATGAGGAGGAAGTTTCAATCAATTGAAAAGTGGTTCATTAGATAAAAAACAATGTAATTGGGTAAATGATTTATAAAAATTGTTGGAGAACCAAAGGTATTAAGGAAGAAATATGACCAAAGGAACTTACCAGGGATTGAAGACACATGTGGAATATCTATAAGGAAGGTTGGAACCCCTAAATTAACTAAGGAATTCCCTAGGGCTGAGAGGAGACAATACAGAACAAAATGAAGAGAATTTCATCCACACAACATTTTTAAAATTGTAGGTCATGCATATACATGTCATTTAATTCTATTACACATCATGTAAATATTTTTAATGGTATTCACCAAAAAACCAATCTCCTTATATTAATTTAATTAAAACCCATAAAACATTACACACCGTGTAATTCCTTTACATGATGTGTAAATATTTTTCAGTTGAGTATTCAACCCATTTATTTTTAACTATTCAAACCTCCTTTAAAGCATATCAACTTACCAATAACACATATCAACACTTAGTACCATTTATACCATGAATCCATTAATTCAAACAAGCATACACCCCAAAAAATTAGGTCACTTCCCCACAAAAAGTCTCTCCATTACTGAACAATATTCGACAACCATGGTTCAAATGAAAAACTCAGAGGGAAACGTACCTGGAAAAATACAGTATATTATATCCTCACCACCTTATAATAGTTAGTCCCCAAGATACTCCAAGCATCACTGTGAGGTCTTCGTGAACATGTCTAGCAAATATTTCCAAATATTAGACTCCCTATCCATGGTCTCCTCCTGAACTCTCCCATGCTACAACTACTCTCAAACCAACAATATAGTATGACATTGAAGATATTTCTCACTATGGTCCACAACATGTATTAGGTTCTCCTTAAAGGATGTATGAAAAAAAATCTAGACATCTGTTATGTATATCACAAGGGAAGGGTCTGGATGATATCTTCACAATTGTGACATTTGGAACATGTCATGAATGACACTGTAGTGCTATAGAAGGGCTAAACATTATACAACTTGATCGAACATTTCCACTATTTTAAATGATTAGACAAACTTGTGGGCTAGCTTTCCCATTTTTCTAATACGGTGTTTCACAAACCTTGGAGACACCCGAAAGAAAACATGATGAACAAAATTAAACTCCAAATGTGATATTCAATGGTGATCATATGATTTCTGCCTACCCTTTTTGGTCACCAACTACATTCTGACCAACTAAACTTGTTCAGATGACTCCTTTATGAGATTAGGCCCAACAAGTGTGGACTCACCCACCTCCAAAAAACAAAGAGGCGAATAGAATGAAATTCCATAAAAAGACTAAAAATATTCAATTTATATTGATTCCTAGAATATATTATTATATGAAAAATCCATGAGTGAAATATGTTTCTCCCATGAACTACTAAAATAAAAAACATGGGATCTTAACATATCCTCCAGAACCAAAATTCTCCACTTAGATTAACCATCAGTCTGTGGATGATAAGATGTTCTTAAAAGAAGTCTTGATCCTAATGATTTATGAAGACCCTACCAGAAATGAAATTTTAAATAAGGATCTCTGCATGAAATGATACTCGTCATAGCATAGTGCAATTGAAAAACCTCACACAAGTAAATATTTCCTAGATCATTAATTGTAAATTTTTCCTTGATAGGTAAGAAGGGGGATACCTTATTCAACTGATCCAAAACAACCCATAAAACATAATTCTTACCATAAATATCATATAATACCATAAAAAAAATCCATTTTTACATCATCGAATTTCCACTCATGAATTGGAAAAGGATGCAAAATCTCATCTGGCCTATGATGCTCAGATTTCACCAATTGACAAGTGAATCATCTAGCCATGATTATTTCCACATCTTTCTTCATTCATGAAAACCAGTATTGTCTAAAGAGATCAAAATACATAATTTTAAAACTAGAATGCACCAAATATATTGAACCACGAAACTCCTTCATCCTCCATTGTGCAAGAAAATAAGAACCCATACTTGACCATGGAAAATATGAGAATTTCCATGACAGAGAGACCATCCTAATGGAGGCTGACCACTAAATAATTTTTGTCTCATAACCGAGCCCCCCAGATTAGGAAAATTATTAGAATTAATATGATCCAAAAGAATAGGTATAACAGATGTCAAAGTCATATCTACTCACCCCTGATATTCCTAAACATCCATATGCATGTCTGCAAAAGGGCCATTATCCGCCACTCATCACATGACTCCCATACTAATTTTTTTGTTTCTTTATACTCAATGATTTAGCAATGATGTATCTATTTTCTAGTGTATAAGAAAATTAGATGTCAAAATACAAAAAACACTCAACCCGCCTCCTCTACCGAAGGTTAAGGACTCACTGAGAATAGATGCACCAGAGGATCTTGTGATATGTGTATACCAAAAAACTACCACCCTTGAGATAGTGTCTCCAATATCTCAGGGTAGGTACCACTACTTATAACTATATGTCATGAGTAGGTTAATTACACTCATGTGGTCTTAGCTGTTTGGAGACATAAGAATCCACCAGATTCTACTACATTAGGACTACTATGAGTCCAACTTTGGATACACCATAGTACGCGATATTTTCTTTACATGGCACAATTAAAGTGAGGATATGTTATGAGGTTAGTATTACTTTAAAATCTTGGAAATATATTTCACAAGAATTATACCGAATATACCACAACCCTTTCTTGGTTATCAAAGACATTGGTTCTTCCAAATGGGAGAAATCTTGGAAAAAGTGCCAGTAATAACCTGCTAAACCCAGAAATATATGTATTTCAAAGACATACTTGGGTTGTTCCAAAGATATCATGGATATTAACTTCTTTAGGTCCATTGATCCTCTAACATATGAGATGAAATGTCCGAATATGTTCACTTCATTTATCATAAAAATGAATTTATTTAGCATAGCCTAAATTTGATGCTATCTCAATGTAATCAGGATGATGTCAAGATGTTTGGAATGATTTTCCACTGACTAGGAGTACACTAATACATAATCAACTAAGACCACCAAAAAATGATCCAAAAATTATGAAGGATCCTATTCATTAAATTCATTAATTCCATAGGTACATTATTTTACCGAAACAATGTCACTACTAATTGATAAAATCTATACCTAATCCTAAAATCTGTCTGAGGTGTGTCATATAGTCTCACCCATAACTGATGATATCGTGATCTCACGTAAATCATGGAGAAGATCTTAGTACCCCTCAACTAATAAAAAATATCATCAATTCATGGAATTAGATACCAGTTATTGACTGTCATTTGGTTCAATCTCTGATAATCTACACATAAGTGTAATGATCCATCAACCTTTTTGGAGAAGTGAACTGGTGAAACCTAAGGAGATGTACTTATCCATATGAATCATTTATATTCTTGATATTCCCACTAGAAATTAAATTCCAAAATCACTTATGGTTATATTCGGTATGTTGGGATATAAACTACCTTTTCTCCTAGAACCAACTCGATCGTGAACTCGACCTCTCGGTTGGGCGGTAAGCCATAGAACTCATCAAGGAAAACATCCCAAAAAATGGTATACCACTATAGGAAAGTATTCCTACTAAATTAAACCATTATCAAGAGAAAGACTAGTGATATGAGCCGTGATAAAATCCAATATTCCCTAAATTAGTCCCGCATGACCAACCTAAAGATCCCAATCACTTGGTGAGAATAGCTATATTAGCCCTGCTAGGTTAAATACCCTGAGGGGGGGGGGGGGATGAATCAGGGTATGATAGATTAAAACAAATAACCCTTTAGATCTTTTTTCTTCATAAATAAAAGCAATCTTCTCTCTTCTTCCCATAGAAATATATGAATAGAAATGTAATCATACACGATACACAATGATTTTTACTTAGATTAACCTTATTGGGATACGTCAAAGGAGCATACAATGATGTTGTTCTGATGAATCAAATCCACTAAGGATAACTGCAAAATTAAGTGGTTTGGGATATATCACTTCTATTCCCAAGATCACTTATTATACATGATTTGGGGTCTTATCACTACATTCCCAAGGCTCACTCCCTAATTCTATTTATATAGATCATTATTGGTGGAAAGGATCACCATATTACTCTTCATTTGCCCACTTCTCTTGAAAGGGATCCACACACAGTTTATGGATTTGTAGGTCCCTTAATTTGCATGAAATCACACTTCCTCAGCTATAAATAGATGATATTTTGAAGTCCCTTTTTCAATCATAGACGAAATCCATTTTTCCGTATACTATTAGTTAGCATAAATTTCTTTGAGTAACTATTTAAGTCCCTTCCCAGACTGCACTACACCACATAGTAGATATTCTTTTAAAACCACCTCTTCCATATACCATCTCTGTACACTACCTTCGCATACCACCTCCATAAACCACCTTCACATACCGCTTCCACGTACCATGTCTACATACCGCCTCCACATCTAAAGACTTCCTTCATTAATGAACCATTTATTCTATGGACCACTTCTTCTTTGTGAGCAGCAGAGCCTCAAAAAACCCTTATGTGAATTATTCCTACGAACCACTTCATCATTCATGGAATTATTCCTCATGAACCACTTCACTTTGCAGAATCCTCCCTTATGAACTGTTATCCCCTATGTGGCCTTTGTACTACCACTCTTCCATCACAGAGGCCAATATGTTCCTCAAATGAAACTCTTCATGGCTCCACAAATAACCACCTAACTTCCACCACTGAATAGACATCCCACATACCACAAGCCTTCAATGAACCATTTACCTCCTGTGAACCACATGCCTTCCTGTGAAAAGTTTCCTCTACACAGTCTGCATACCATACCATGATACATGTACCATCCTTTGAGGGCCACATACCATCCTTCACCGTCCTCATAACATTGTTATGTGGAGACCCTAACTTTACAAATTTTCATTTTCCATTTCACGAACTCTTTTGCGAGAACACATTAATTTTCTAAAGAACACAGTCTTAATTTTGAGGCCCAAAAATTTTGAAAACACTAGGACACAATTCCATATTAAACACCTACTTTGGGAAACACTAACCATAAACATTCAAGTTCATATGGATTTATTAATAAACACAATCACACCCAAAACCACCAAGAGGATGCCTGCAGGATTTTTTCTCAACAAGCAAGACAATAATGCAAATATTATCTTATAATAGTCTATATGAGCCTAGTATATAACTAAAAAATCCATACCATGAATCAAGTTGAATACTGTAATTTCCATAAATGACGGTTCCCAAAAGAAATGGTAACCACCAATCTATAGAGAACAACCCTTGCAACGTTTGATATTTTCTAACCATAATCCCAAAGGCGTGTTAATGGTTAAGACACCATCAATAATATCTAAATTCAAGTCCAAAACATTTTCAAAAATAACATATATAAAATAATGTGGTACTTCTATATAAAATAAAAAACAATATATGGTAGATGATACAAGTATCGTAACTCTAATGGTAGACGGTCCTACACCCACATTAGCCAGAGTAGTCTCCATAGTGTGAAACTAACTTTTCTATATACACTAGGATCTGGTATGACTACCCTGAAATAATTCCCTTTTTGGTATTGTTGCTCATGCACCAGGGTACGACGTCATCTTCCTCAGCTTGAACGACCTGTGGAACTCTACCTACCAGCTTGTTGAGGTGTAGATGAGACCCTTCCCATTTGCGATGCTTGTATTGATCCTTGGCCATAAGTCTACTATAGAATGTTTAAACAGAAACTCTAAAGATGGCCCAATCTTCCATAGATGAAACACTCAAATACCGGGTAAGGACACTATGAGCGCGTGTGATCAAACTTGGAACATTGATATCGTTGGATGAAAACACAATCTTGACATGGTATCCCACTACCTGGACTGCTCTGCCCATTAATACCTTGGCAGAAACAATCAAAATGGTGCTTCTTACCAATAAAATATGTACACCTAGATTACACTATTAAAACAGTCTGACTTCTTCTCATGACCCCTTTTAGATTATCTTCTGTGATGAGTTTCTAATTCATCATGTCCTTAAAGCTGCTTAAATGAATTTTTTTTACCTATGAACTGATCTCATAAACAGTACCATCCTAGAATTGTCTCACCCTAGAGATCTTATCGGCTTCCAAAAATGGTACAAAGCACTCTTGGTTAGTAAAACATCCATTATTGTTCAACACTATCAAACCATCCCACATCAGATGCATAAAATCAAAAGATTTTTCATTGATCAAGGTTTCTAGATAGAAATGGCACAAGAACATTATTTTGAATTCCTTCCAAGAGAGATCATTCTACTGCCTGACTTCCTCCTGATTATCTTAACAATGACTGGTTGGTCCAAGAAACATATACCCAAGAAGATTCATCCTCATATATATAGGTGTCTCAAGATTCATGAATATTTTATGGACTGACTCAGTACCGAACTCATCTTCTTGGGGTCCCCATTCCCTAGTAAACATAGGTGGATACTAAAATTGAATCTCTCTTGTCAGCTCAGACATTGAAGGAACGGTACAAATATTCTCCCTTTCTGTGGATCACATGATGATCAGGAAGCTATCATGAAGCTGAACATCCAGATGAACCTTAGTAACAATAAGAAGCTTCAGTTTAGCTATGCTAGGATCATGATGATTTCCACTCTCCTGATGCTCAAGTCGAAGAAAATATAAATTAATTTTCTCTACAAGACAAATGCACACCTTAGTGAACTAGCTAGTAACAAGGTTAACCCAACAACTAACTGCAATAGAGAAACACCAACTCTTGGTCTCTATATACTTAGATTAAAAGTATTTTATCATGAAACAACAACCCATTTTATTTATCTAGTGAAACAAATATCTCATATCATAATTCAACATGCAAGTATATAATATAAGAAAAAATAGATATGTCGCAATCATGAAAAATGCATTTAAATATATCCTGATATGCCCATTATGATTCATTTATTCTTATATCACACCATACTAATCCATGAGTATAATCTCATGAAATAATAACATCGGATAACAATAATCACGCACAACATGTGAATCAACCAAGGTGAAATAACACCAACTGTAAAAATAACACAACAAAAATAGTAATACCAACCCTAGGTTCTCAGATTTTCCATCATACATGGGTTATCTAAACCCAGCCACAAGATCATTACCAAGTCCCAAAAAATCCTAATATCTTTTCTAACATTCCCAAATAGTAAAACAGAAGAAAATAAAACCCATTACTTTGATACCACTTTACAATGTCCTCCAATCAGACCCTCTGTCATGTGGGCGAAAAGGGTTGGTCAGGAGACCTCAATCCCACATCCCCATATGCTAGAGGCTATTGACTAGAACTGGCTGTGTGAAATTTATATTTGGGAGACTATACCCCCTAGCGATATGGGTATGGTATTCACTACATAATGATCTTAGCTTGGAAAAGCATGGAGCAATTTTGGCATCTTAACGATGTGACATGGGAATTCATAAAAATAGTTGATGAGAGAGAAATGGGTGTATCATAATATGTACATGAAATGGACAGTAAGGGGGGACATATAGATTCATGTACCAACAAATTTATTGGAATTTAGATACGTAATAAAAATGAATTTCCTGAATGTAAATGAGGAGAAAGAAATCCCTTACAGAATTTCGGCATGTTAATAGGTGTATATGGGAGGCATTAATTAGAGAGAAATGGGATCTATAATTATTGAAATATGAATATAGAAGTATAGGTGAGGTTTGAAATCATACCCCAACATTTGCAATTTAAAGAAAAAGGATATAAAAATATAAAGAAACTTGGACAAAATTTAGAAAGGAAGAAATCCCTTACTTGGAAGTGTGATCCTAAAAGCTTGGGAGAGGCTTGAGAGGGGATTATTGGGAGATTGGGGCACCTTGGGAGGATTATAGAGAGAGTAAGTCACAGTTTGGTCAAAATCTAAGGTATTTGAGTGAAGGGGAAGTGAGATCTTGGGTGGGTTTATATAGGAAAGGAGAAGGAATTCTTTATTATTTAGGTTTGGGACACCTCACATTAAAATAATCAAAACCACAAACCAAACCATGGTTTTTGCCCATGGTTTTTGCAAAAAGGGAGTGGAAAACAATATTTTATAATTCCAATGATCTAAATTATTAAAATTATAGGGTTTCTTATGTGGAAGTGAGTCATACTCTCAAGGAAATCAATTTAAAACGCTAAAATATTTTATAAGTCTTGGGGGGTCCACGAAGGCTTTGTAAAATAAATCAATGAAACAAAAAATCACATTATTTTAATATGAAAACCTATATTGGCCTAAAATAATGTTTATAGTACTTTATTACATCACTATTGGGTCATTATGATTTCCTAAAACACATTATATATTTAAACGGTATTTATTTTTTACCCAAAAATTCGACTATCTCAGAAAATTATGAAAAATTCATCATTGGATAATTTCGATGTCTTGATTACAAAAATAATATTAATTTTATTTGAAAATGTTTCTTAATAAGTGAATTTTTACTTTTAAAATAAAAACAAACATTTATCGAAAATTCATGGGTTTGAAAAAAACAGCTTTCAAACCTAAATAAAAATTACAATTGAATTCATAAAATTATAAAATAATTTATATAAAATAAAAAGTAATTTAATAATAATAATAATATTTTATTAAAATTTTATTTAATTCAAAAATCCATTAATTCATCAAAATAGATTTCTTAGTTGAATATTAACTAAAAATACTATTTGTGCTTAAAAAAACTATTTACAAAGTAACAATAACAAAAAAAATGTATATTCTCTATACAAGAATAATGTAAAAAATCATAGTACTAGGTTATTGTTACATAACACCATAAAACACCCATATAATACCTTAGGGTAAGGTGTGCGATGGTGATAGAATCTTAGGGTGGCTTGGATAACATTTCTTTAGTGGTAATCTCTATCAACTTCCACTTCTCTGGTAGGTTATTCCACTCGAGATTAACGTTTTCAAGCTCATCTTGGGATTTGTCAATAGTGAATCTCAATGATGTGACCGCCTTTTTGAGCTTTGACAAATGGGCTCCGTATGAAGAAATTCTACTGGATGAGGCCATTGCTTCAATTGTCTAAGTAAATTGGATTTGTTAAAGCCCTATATTTATACTAATTATATGATCATTATTCAATGAATATATTAGTAATGGTCACAATTCATAATGATATTTTAAAATCTAAAGCATATAACCAAAAAAGTGTATATGTTTTACATAACCATAAAAATACATTTAAATAGACTAAGTGGAATTTTCATTAATGAATTTTTGGGTCATAACATTTGGGGTCCCAAATCCCATGCCAGTCCAATCCCCACACTCCATCCCAAAAGCAATAAGCAATCAACTGAAATGGACCTTTTCCCTGTCCTAAACTTGCATCCATATAATCATCTCATGTTCTAAATAGAATCCCAAATTGTGTGTGAGTATAACTTAGTAGGTCTACACCACCGTGTTTATACAAAACCTGTCTAATAAGAAGTGTATGAAATAATGTGATAAACTTGTGTATTAAATTAATTCAAAAATTAATAAAATACTACATAAACCTTCTTCATATATATGCCAAAATATCTCTGAGCATGTATTACGACCATGCTAATGACAGAAATATAAATTAGGTAAAAAACCTTATTCAGCACCATGATGGAATATCTATAAACATGTCTTATGACCATGAAAACCAGAACTATATAACCAAGGTATCCAAACTTCTTTAATGTCATGCTGAAATATCTTTGAGAATTTCTTATGACCATACCAACATCAACCATATACACATGGTATAGTCACATCAAAAAATCATGGAGAAATCCTTATATGAATTACAGTATTCTCAGGGAAAATCCCTATAAGAATTAGAACATTTCTAGTTTAAAGTCCTATAAGAATTACAACATTTTTGGTTCAAAGACCTATATGAATAACATCATTTACAGGTCAAATACCTATAATAATTACCACATGTGACTCATAAGATACCTCCCACTATAATAATTAAAACACATTTGATTTCAAGTTACTTGGCCTAGACTGTTATATTAGAATTTCATCATGGAACACAATTCCTGTCATACCAAATGAATATCCAAATATCACATCATATATCTCAGTGGTTAATTATGAGAATTACCATTATTTTTTCATATAAAACTAGAAATTATATTATAAATTGTTTAACAATTATATCAATAATAAATAAGAGGAAAATTAGTGATTCTATAATAATAAATCCCCCTAGGTCACAAGTTAGGAAAAAAATTCTTTAAGACATTATCAAATTAGAAATCTATTTGAAACCTGAGGGATTCGTGGAATAATATCATAAAATTAGTTAATGAATTTGTGTGCACGCAATGATGGAAAAATCACGATATTTGATAATCATGGTATCCTAAAACCATATGGTTAAATTTTAGGCTCCCTACCTTATAATCATGATCCAACAACTTTTCCTATAGCCAACACTCATGAGGAAGAAGGTATAGATGATTGAAAATAGGATCCTTAGATCAAAACAGATCATGATCAAAAGCAACAATGAAATTGGGTAAATGATTTACCATAATGATTGGAGAACCAATGGGAAGAAGAAACAAACATGACCAAAGAAACATACTAGGGATTGAAGACACAAGAAGAATGTAAAGAAGGAAGGATTCCACCTAAAAATTTCCTGGAGAATTCCCTAGGGTTGAGAGGAGAGGATTTTCAGTGAAATCAATAGAATATCATCCACACAACATGTTAAAAATTTCTGGTCGGGCATTTATATGGTGGGTCATTTAGTTACACACTGTGTAAATATTTTTAATGGTATTCATTGAAAAAATTTTCACCTAAGAGTTTTTTTAAATAAAACTCATGAATCATTATATGACGTGAAATACCTTTACGTGACATTTAAATATTCTATAGTTGAGTTTTCATCCCATTTTCTTTTTAACTCTCCGAACCCCCTGTAATGCTTCTCAACTTACCAAGAATTCAGATTAACACTTTTTCCAATTTATAATCAGACTCCATTAATTAAATCTATAATACATCCCTAAATAGTAGGTTATTTTCCCCAACAAAGGCTCCCCATCTCGAAACATGACTCTACCACCAAGGTTCAAATGAAAAAATCAGAGTGAAACGTACCTGAAAAAAGACAATATCTTAAAATACCCTATCTAAAATAGACCATATCATACATATACTTCCTGAAATGCTAGAATATATAATTTGATTCATGTATTCCACCTCAAACTCACAGTTAGGGGATTGAGGGAAGAGCAATATGAAATGATAAACCAAACATATCCTAATGGATTTAATATGATAAAAACATTTCCAATTCAAAACCTTATTAATGTAAGCATGTTTTGACAAATACAAGGTTTTCACTTCTCCATACCTAATGATTTACATTCTATGATTTTTTTTGTATTACCCAAGTGTTTAATTTCAAAAACAGAATCAAGATGAACCTTACCTTGATTTATGAGCCTCATATTTTTTTTAAAATTAAAATCATGTCATCAATATATAAAATAAAATAAATAATTTCATTCTTTACATGCTTCAAATAAACATATTTATCAAATATAATTTTGTTTAAACTATTATCAACCATAAAAGTGTAAAAATGTTTATACCATTTAATTAAATTTTGCTTAAGTAAAAACATGTAATTCTATAAATGAAAAAATTTATTAGGTTTGAAGTATTTTGAATATCCCGTGGGAGAATTCAAATAAAACCTTTCATTGAGGGTACCATGATGAAAGGAAATTTTAATATATAACTGTTCAATATGAAAAAGATATTTAGATAAAAAATAAAGTTGAATCTAAATAAACAAATTCTTAAAAACCGGAAAATATATCACTATAGTATATCCCTTCATTTTGATGGAATCCCATGGATCTAACCTAGAATTAATTTTAATTTTTAACTATATAGTGTTATCTTCCATCCATTTAAATATCTGTTTCTACCAATAATTCATTCAATTTTCTAGTTGTTCAAAATAGCCAATTTCTTATCCATAATAAGGGAATTCATTCCATTTTCATATTATCAAAACAATAATGGGATTCTTTAGATTTTCTATATTTCTGAATAGTTTACAGGTCATTAGTACTTATATTAAAAGTAATATCAATAGAATGTTCATCAAAATCAGAATGGATGGATTGAGTAGAATGCATAATGGTCTTCCATACTTTATTCTGAGTCAATTTATACTCTCTATGATAATAACCTCCCATATAATTGATTTATAATTAGAATAAAACTCACTTTCAGCCTATAGGGGAAGATAAATGGGAATACATATAAGTTTATACACGTCTCAAGAATCCAGATAAATCTCAACACCCAATGTTTGGAGTTTATTAGTATCATTAGACTCAACAGTCTTACCATTATTATGACTAGACTCATGGAAAATAACATCATGTATGACGAATCATTTCTATTATCTAGGTTTATCAATACACAAATTTTCTCCCTTAACATCCTCTATATAACTAAAAAAATTTACTTTAAATCCATAGGTTCCATCTTATCATTCTTATTGTGTGCATAAGCTATGGATCCAAACACTATGAGTTGTGAAAGACTAGGTGGGTTTTCTATCTTGATTTCATTAGGTTCCTTGAAATAATTATTTGAAGATGGGAAATGGTTTATGAGGTACAATTTGGTAGTTCAAGATTTATCCCATAAGGTCCTTGGTAAACTAGAGTGAAAAAAACTTATTTTTCACCCTCTCTAAGATAATTCTTTTCATACGATCATCTAATCCATTTTGTTATGGGGCTTCTACAAAGGCTCAGTATCTACGGATTACATTTGATCTATAAAACATTACAAAATCATTAGACAAATATTGAAATCCATTATTATTTGTAAGATCCTTTAACCTCTTATCAGATTTATTTTCTACATTATACACCAAATTGTTAAAAGTCTAAAAGGGGTTAGAATTAGGATTTACGATGTAAATCCATACCTCACATCATTAATAAATTTAAAAATATATTTATAATGAATCTTAGATTATCAAGATGTTAAATTTTAGAGGATGTTTTATTTTTTGATATGGAGAAAGGGTGTTCCATGAATTGGGTCTGAGATCGAGGATTTTATTACTGTAACATATCAAGGAGATGTTTTTCGATGATTATACAAGCCAAAATAGTGTTTTGGATGCTCAAAAAATAATTCGAGTTGGGTTGGGGTAGTCAAATTCTGAATTTCAGTAAACTGCATCAGTTTGTGCCATAACCTATGTTAGTTACACTAAGAAGAAGGCTGGATGGGAAAAGTTCCTCTCTTCCCGGTGTGATTCACACTCTGAATGTTTCTATGCATGAGAATTAATGCCATGGAGAACCAGAAGACCTTTTATGGGCCTTCTATCTTTGATAACTTCACACTGTGGCCACTGGTCACACTATGAGAATGTCAAGAAAAGAGAATTATCACTCCATGAACCCATTATTCTCAATGTGAATATGTTTTATTTGTTTTATGAATTATGGTAAGAATCATATTTTTTGGGAAACACCTATTTTGTTTAAGGGAAAATATGTGTTCAAGGTGTTTTATTAACCGATGCCTCTCCCCACCTTTCTCCCCTTAGACCCCCCTTGTTTAGGATTGTTATTAGTGTAATTTTGTGGTAGATCTGAGGTATGTTCTCTATTTCTTCCTTCAATTTTTTCTTATCATTTATAGACGTTTATTTTGATTCAATATCATATTGAGTTTGGTGATGATTTTGAATTGATCATGGTAGAAATATTCTATAATTATGGGGCTTTCATGTGTGATTCATGGAGGAGGAAATGTGGTTACGAAAAACCTAAGGTTTTATGTTGTTTGGGTGGAACACATGTGGGTGGTGAGTTATCCAACAATTATTCCTCATTTATTTAATTTATATAAATAATTAAAAGTGTTTATAATTAATTATTTATGATTATTTTCACGAGATAAGAGATCGGGTGGTGGTAAAATATTATATGAGGCATGAATGAGGTTAGATTAGTCCTATAAGGATTTTCTTGGGGTGGTATCTCATTTACCAAGGTAGGTAATCCCATCAGTACAAATACATAGGCATTTTTTCAGAATAATTTCTTACTTCATGCATACATGAAGGGTTTGGGTTGAAATAATAGGGACCAGGAGTTTCCGAGAGGTGGAGATATGATGATTTTGGGTCTTTTATTCTTAGGATAAGTTCAAATTAGATTGATAGGTAATTGGGTTTAGTTGTAAACTATGTCACTAAGGGGAGATTATTTTTGATGAGTTTACAAGTATTTTTAAATAGTCCCAGTATGTGTGATATGGAATGGGTATCCTAAGATATCTTCCCTTGGGCTAGTTTAGCAGATGAGAGAGGCTTCTATATAGTGATGATAGGTGGGATAACCATGTGTCTCAACCATGTAGATAGTGTAACGTCCAAGCCTAACATACCCTTGAACCGGTAGCCAGACTGGTCACCACATGACCCCAAGCACGTCTCCCTATATGCCCAAGGCTACCAACTAGCGGCGAGGGTCTATGGATTTTTAATGGGTAGACTATACCCTCATAATCAGAGTGGATCATCAAAATAATGGTATTCCCATAACTCATAGGTCCTAGGATTGAAACCTAGATTTTATACCACTTTTTAACATCTAGGCCTGACTTACCCCCAAATCTGTAGCCAGACCAATCACCAAAGGACCTCAAGAATTTCTTCTTGTACACCCGAGGATTTCCACTAGAAGTGAGGGTCTATGGATAGTTAGTGGGGAGACTATACCCTTATATTCAGAGTGCACAATGGAAGTAGTTAATAAACTCATACAAAAATAGATGAAGATATAAAGCAATAGTCAACTGAATAATGAAAGTGGCCAATGCCAGTTTATACAATGCATGCATGTCATAGTGATACATATTTGAAAGTAGTAAAAAAACATGCTTTACATCTCAGTATGGAAACAAGGAAAAGAATCAATGCCCAAGGGAGATCTCAATGAGCATCCTGAGCTCCTGCTCAGTCCTTTGGCCCTAACTCCCATGTACAAGAAAATAACAACAAGTAAGATCCAAGGTCCTACAAACAAGTAGAGTCTACTCGGGGCACCCTAGTGTAATGATGGCTCAAGTAGGGTGTGAGATATAAATCTCAGTAGTCCGAGACCACCAGTGTCTAGCTCAATCTAGGAAATTATAAATAATTAAACAGTGTGCATGTATAACAAAGTAATAACAAAATTGAATAAGTAAAATACATCTCATCTAGGATCCTAAGGGACACCTAACTGAGATACCAACATCGTCTCGTATCAGAAATATGAGTCTAAAAATGAACTATATATATAGAATGCATAAATAAACTATTTAACACATTATTTAATATTATTTATTTTACCCCATATATTACTGAGTTCCCCTGGACACCAGTATCTCAACACCTATCATAGTCGTTCTGGAGTCTGAACCATTTCTCATATCCAATTCACAAAACATTACACCATATCAACTTTCATAAACCATTTAATTCAATTCATGTATGACCAACTGGACCCATTGTCCAAGGACAATTAATGTGTGTAGAACATCATGTTTAGAACCCTTGTGAGTATTTGGATCATCAGTCCTTGTCCCAAAACACATGCATATTTGGAGCATCAGTCATTGTCACATAAAAGAAAATTTTCATACATGCTGGGTATAAAACTCCATGTCAAGAACATCGTGATTTTAGAGCGTCATTTCTTGTATCACAAACCGTTTATCAATCATACATATATATTTATCATGAGTTTAGATAGTCATATCTATCACCCCAAGATCCTACCCATTAATTAAATCATAAATTAATTAATTAAGTCTGTTATTTAATTCAATAACTAATTAACAACATCACATTCCCTACTAACTCAAAAATATGTTAAACACAATAATTCCATTCATTAAATTGATAATTAACTAATCATAACTATAACATTAATTAATTCAACCATTAATTAATCCCATCAATTCTCTAGTTAATTTAACAATTAACTAATCAAAAGGAAAACCTCTCAAAATCATATAATTAATTTTAAAATTAATTATCACACAGAAAACATCTCAAAATTACATAATTAATTCAGAAAATAATTATCTCAGGGAAGCCTTCCTAAAATCACACAATTAATTCAAAAATTAATTATCTCTAAAGTAACCATTTCAATATCACATAATTAATATAGAAATTAATTATCTCATGGTAGCCGTTTCAATATAACATAATTACTTCAAACATTAACATATCCCAAATCAATATCTCATAATCAAACCTCAGATTAATTACCTATATTATAATCTCATAACACATAATTAATTCACAATTAAATATCTAAATTAACCAGTTTAATATCTCATAATTAATCCATCAATTAATTATTATTTCAAAGCATATAATTATTTCTTAATTAATTATTTTGACCTACCCAAATTAATATCTCATAATTAATTCCTTGATTAATTATCATCTCAGAGAACGTAATTAATTAATAATTAATTATCTCAACTTAACAAAATTAATTACTTATAATCAATGCATCAATTAATTATAATCTCTATGCACATAATTAAATCATAATTAATTATCTCAACTTAACCAAATTAATTACTCATAATTAATCCCCCAATTAATTGACTTTTTAAAGCACATAATTAGTTCACGATTACTTATTTCAACTAAAGAAAATTAATATCTCATAATTTATTCCAAGATTAATTATCATCTCAAAGAACATAATTAATTCATAATTAATTTTCTAAACTTACCCAAATTAATTAATCATAATCAATACTTTAATTATTTATCATTTAAATGCATATAATTAATTAATAATTAATTATCTAAACTTAACTAAATTTGTTACTCATAATTAATTTCCCAAATAATTATCTATTTCACAACCTGAAGGAATAAAATTAATTCAAAATTAATCATCTCATTCCCCGAGTGATCAATTTAATCCAACATTGCAGTCAACTTTATAAAAAGAAATAAATAAACAAAACAACATTTTATTAATTAGGACAATTTTAGAACCCAACCCCAATGAATTTGGATGAGCTAAATCTTATTAAATCATACTACGACCCAATCGTACATACACACTTCCACATTAATTCATGAATGTACTTGGAATTGATCGTAACACCTAACAACAACAACTGACACTCACAATTAGTGTAGTGGGGACCAACACGCACCAAAATAATCAACCATAACCCAATTACACCATTAGTACCTAATTAAAGGGGTTCAAAACCATTTATATAGTATATATACTTACTCAAATATGATGTAAGTGAACCAAATCTAGTCGAGTCACTTCAGCTTCGGCGATGATCAGTGGAATAAGGACCTTCGGGTGTCGAGACATCATTGGCACCACCTATAATCTTAAGAATAAAAGAAACCAAATCAATCTAGGACCTTAGGGTTTTGGCCTAACAAATATCAGGTGAAGTAGAGATGAAACTACCAATTCAAAGAAGGAAACATGCAGGGAATGACTTACCTTGATGAGACTAACAAATTTTGTGAAGAGACTAAGAGAAACTGATGCGCAGAGAGGGAGCTAGGAGAAATGGGTGGTGTGCCACCCATGGGAGAGCTGAGAGGGGGAGGGGTCACACCTCACATGTGTTGTGCACCTCTCCCTTTTGTTTTCTCTAAAAATAAATTAAATTCCTTTTTTTATTATAATAATTAGTATGATAATAATAATAATAACCATTATCTTATTATTATTTCCCATTAATATCACACGTACTTGATAAACCCCAACTCCCCAATTACACATCATTTAATTAAATTCTTATACAGTGAATTTAATTAAATAAATTCTCCAACTCATCATTATTTAATTAAATTCTCTAAAAAAATTTAATTACATAAACCCTCTATTTTCATCAAATAATTAAACTCATATTGACCTCAAATTTAATTAGATAAAACCCCAACTCCACATTTAGCATATAATTTAATTAAATTCATTTCCAACCAAATTTAATTAAATAAAATTTCCAAGTCTTTATTATTTAATTTAATTCTCACATCATAATTTAATTTAAAAAACCCCAACACCTCATTAATAATCATTTCATTAAATTTGTTGCAACTGAATTTAACTAAATAAATATAAATATTTATATATAAATTTAATTAAATAACTTTTCCAACAAAATTTTATTTAATTAAATGCTCTTATCTTTTATTTAATTAAATGAAACCCATAACATATCATTTAATTAAATTCCTTTCAAACATGAATTTAATGAAATAAAATTAATCCAAAACTCAAAACTGGGTAAGCCACACGATTTTAATCGCACAGTTTGACAGAATATACGCATACCATGCTCTCGCTTATAGATACCTGGAGTATCCTACATGGTTGACCCGCACAGTTTCACTATCCATGCATAGATCATGCAAATGCCTCTACCTTTCCTTTTTTAAAAATGATTTTACAGGTTCGGTGCTCCCGAAACCTATTGATCCACCTGGGAAACTCCTAGTGCCTTTACTGAAGCCCTATATCAACAATTAAAATGAACCCAACTCATGAAAATTCATACCAAAAAATGGTTATAAAACTAAACTGAGCATTAATTGAAAAAGTTCAAAAAAAAATTGTATTTTAGCCCGGTTCAAAAACACGGGACTTTATATATGGACACACTCCTATGGTTCAGTTGATACTCAACGAGTGCTATGAGTGAGATATGTCATTCATGGTGAGATGGGGTGTGATGGAGAGGGGTTCTCCTAGGTGATGGGATGAGAGGTTTCCCTTAGGAGATGTTATATAGAACCCATGTGTGAGTCACATGAAGTGCCTGTGGGATCTATACTTGGTAAGATAGGGGTTTTAGATATAAATTTGACCCTACCTGATAATTCTAGGGTTAAGTTTATTCTACGAGCTATGGTGTTACCAATGGACAATAGACATGGGTTGGGTATCGATGAGTAGAGATCGATATGGGTATGGAGGTCCCAATGGGTGCACTAATGGAAGATACATGGCATGTTCTTGATAAAGGGGTATGTCTAGTGAGACTAACACCCTTGGATTAGTAGGTGAACTATGGGAAATGTTGTGGGAACTTTATTTTGTGGAATGAATGTGCTTGTGCTTGTGATATGTGACCTATTATAGTGTCGATGATAGATCCTGAGGCCTTGGCATGCTATGTGTGAGATAGTTTTAACTGGACTACCATTAGTGAGATATAATTCTCATTATGTATATAGTATGAACTGACCATGAGTGAGATAGAGTGAATACAAACCTTTTGAAATCAATATGAGTGAGATAGGATGGTTATTCCCTACCATGAGTAAAATGGTAGTGTTCTGATTGGTATTATGGATATGGGGTCCTAGATGTGATGTGACAGATCATAGGATGGACTACTATGATTAAGATTGATCCTAGGATGATAGGTGATACTAGAATAGATGATGGGACAACCATGAATGAGATAGGGTTTGGGATATAATGTGATGCGATATATGGATAGAACATACCTGTAGTGAGAAGGTAGAGTTCTACCATGGGATACGTGACTATCCTTGTGAGAGGGTAGGTTAAGATTATAGGTATAAGACCATACCCTATATCTTTGGGTAGTGGTAAGGACTTTAATGGAACCCTAACCAGATTCCTTAGGTAAGAGCTGGGATTCTTGGGTGATGACATGAGGAAACATGGCATATTCTTGCTAGCTTCAAAGTAGGTATAGTCTGGTGAAATGGTTTCCTTATTTGAACACAATGATCTGATGTTCATAGAGATGTGGTGGAATGGTTAAAACATGATGTCTAAGGGGATTGTGTGATGTTTTTATATTTCTAAGTAAAAAATGTATATGATGGAATATAATAGGAGAACCTGGTG
Organism: Viscum album; assembly: GCA_963277665.1. NCBI lineage: Eukaryota > Viridiplantae > Streptophyta > Magnoliopsida > Santalales > Viscaceae > Viscum > Viscum album. The sequence goes on from OY728148.1 coordinate 51,089,404, forward strand.
AGACCCTATAAAGACTCACTTCTCACAACCTGAATCAGCACTCCATAGTACATGTAGACCTTATGTTTGATTTCAGGTTCAACATAGGATGTGAAATGGATTGGGTTGGATATGATCAAAGGAATTTAGAAATTTGGTTGTTTTGATACCCAAGGATGAGAGTAGGGTATGCGTGTATTTTGTTATATTTTTTATTTGTATATGTTATTATCCTACTAGGTAATTAATCTATGTGTATTTTAGGAAAATTTGTATGTATGACTTAATGATTAAGTATGATACATTTGATATAACACTTTTATTTATTGATTATGAATACTCTAATAATGTTCTCTGGATGTTTGATTATTTCCATTATTTATTGCACTATGATTCATGATAATTGTCTCCCCATTTTATATATTTTTCAGTCAAAACATGTGAGTGGCCTCTTTCATATAGGGAGGTTCTCCTAAAGCCTTATATCCTTCTAAATTAGATGTGTGTTCTGAGGTGGAGTGATATAAAATTTATATTAGAGACTTTGTTTTTTATTCAAATTGAGTATATGGTAGAAATTTTTCCTTGGAATGTGTTAGATATTTTAATGGATATCGAAATAGTGTGTCATGAAAACTTTTTTGGTTGAAAGTCATGGTTATTGGGGATACAATATTCTTATTTTGGGTTTTCACTATTTTGGAATTAAGGATTATTGAAAATGATGCATTTGTTAGAAGTTGTTATTTATGGTTTTGAATATTATTCCCTTAGTATGGGGCCCATGTTCATGCATCATATTTGTAATGTAGGACTCACTTAAAATATTATCTCTTATGTGTGATTATATTTTTTGATTGGAGTTCAGTGGTTTAAAGTGTCAAAATAAGTTATATGGTGTTTTCCCAAATAACATTTTGGTGGAATTATACTCAATTGAAACGTGTTTTTTTATTTGAAGGTAGGTCATCTGGATCCTACTACGTGAAATTCTATAATGGATGATATATGGTTATTTTGTGAAAGGGTTGTATAGGGACCAATATTTGGTTGACACATCCATTGAATGTACAATGAATGGTTTGAGGATGGGAATATATTTACATGTACAAAGGAATGAGAAATTCTTTGGGATTTTAGGGTACAAAGTGTTTGGATCATTTCTTGTATCGAGGTCATCCATAAAGGGTAGAATCAGTTAAATGATTGGACCTATTATTTCTGGTTTCACTTTTAGTAGCACCATGGTAGAGTGCATAAAAGCTCATGGATTTGGAAGTTCCCCTGTGTGCTGGGTGAATGTGTGGTTAGCTATGGAATGAGTGAGATACATTGTGATCATAGATGATACTGAAATTTGTATAGGGAAAGGTTAGTAGGTTAGGCATGTGAACTTGGGTTTAGTGGGGCATGGATCCATAAAGCAGGAGTCAGGGTGTGTGATTAGGTTATAATAGAGCATAAAAATATTTGGTTTGGGTGGGATATAGTAGGATCATTAATGAGAATTTATGAGAGGGTACTTATTAGATAACTTTTAATATAGATAAAAAGTGTTTGTGTTAGAATGTATTTTCAGGGAATGGTTTTTGTGTGAGAGGGAAGGTTAATGCTGGTTACATGCAATGTTTGGTTATGTTGTGGAATGATGAATGAAATACGTATGAGTTTCAGTTGAGAATTTTCCACATTGTGGATGGAGCATGAGGGGTTGCAATAGTATTGTATTGGTGAAATGCATGTGGACATGAAAACCCATGGTTTTTTTCCATGAAAATATTTTTATCAGGGAGGCATAGCGAGGGGACCCATTTCGGCTAGTGCTTGAGGATCAGCGTAAGTGCATCCACATGGTAGGGAGAACATCATTGTATGTTGGTGAATATAATTCCTAGTAGGTTAGGGATGGTCATAATTTGAATTTTTTATGACCACTTAGGTATGATAGGATATCCATTCCTAGTAATTACATGTGGTAATTGACATAGAGTGGGTCTTGGATTTCAGGGGGTCGGTTCGATGGGAGATGATAAAGATACTCTTATAATGGGGGACATCATATTAATCGCTAGTGAATAACTAGAATTTTTAATGGGATGTGGGTATGAAGAGACTAATTATAGAGATAGTTGATGTGACGCTAATATTTTAGTGTGTGAAAGGGATGATGAGATATGGTTCCTTGGTAAATTTTAGATTTATAGTTCAGATGTAATGACGGGATGAGTCATAGTATTGGAATCAGAATTGAGGTGGTTATTATGTGATATGCATGTGAATCATATTGGTGGTCCACTGGTGATCATAGTGAGAGCATAGTATTTTGTGAGGTTGTTTATGATACTAAAATGGACTTACACCAATATTCAATTTTAGTTTTTTGTGTGAGAATTTGACAATCTCATGGCTCTAGTGGGGGGTTAATGCATCGTTATTAGGGTAGGTTGTGTTGTAATGAATCAGTGGGTGTGGATGAAATGTTTTAGAGGAATCCATACATAGGTGGTCTAAGTAGTGTTTTTCACATGTTTAGATGTGGTGAGGAGGAAACCACTTTAGTAGAATAGTTCAGAATATTCTTGGAGGGTCATCGAACCATTGGAAGATTTTTTTGTCGAAGATTCCTATGGTGGGGAGCACCATGGCTTGGATTCAGCCTTTGTGATTAGAGTGTTATATTAGAGAGGACTATAATGTTTAGTATTAATTGAGTAAAGACACTTTTAGGGGTGTCAAGATAGATGAGTGCGGTGAGAATTGTCTCAATGTTGATGTTTTGGTGAGTGGGTGGTTCACCCTACAGTTAATGGTGTGTTTGTGGGTTCGAGTTTTGTGACCGAAGCACGTATGGAATTTGGTATAGAATGTTATGATTTCCTAGTGTTTTTATGATTAATATAGGTTGGGAGAAATTGTTTAAGGGATACCATGGAATATTGGTGATGGTAAGAGTTATGGTGATGAGTTTTTAATTACCTATATATTATTGTGATGCTATGTTTTGGAGGATTTTTGGTTTCTTTGTTTTGTATCAGGGTTTGTTCCATGAATTTGGGATCATATTGAGGATATGAGGCTTATTAAATATCAATTAGATGATTTTGGATGAGTAATATGGTCCGAATGGTGGTTTTTATGGTCGGGGAAGAATCAGAGTAGGTATGTGGTAGTTGGCTATTGAATTTCAGTATCCCGTAGAAATTCGCATCATGACGTAGGTGGGTTGTTCTATGATAGATCCAGGTTGGGTTGTGGTCCCCCTATTCCTTCCATGATTCATATCATGAATGGTGTTGGTTGTGATAATTAATACTGTAGAGAGACAGAGGAAATTAGAAGGGTATTCTTCCAAGGTCATCTTTGTGTTATGAACCCTAGTTGTTCCTTGAGAATATTGGATGGAGAGTATTTTTAAGACATGAAACCCATTTTTACACTATAATAAGGGTTGGGTCTATTTTTCAGTTAGGGGATAAAAAAACCTTATTAGATCATCCCTAGGTGGTTTAGGGGAATAGAGGTTCTTAGGGTGGGATATTTAGTTGGATCCTCCCCTACCTTACTTCCCATTAATCCCCCCATGTAAGGGGTTATTCTAATTAATTTTTAGTGGTGGATCTAAGTTACATTATCTATTTTCCCCATATTCTTACTTTTCATTACTATCCACTAATTTTGGTTCAACTTTGGCTATAGTTTGGTGATGATCTCTACATGATCATAGTTCAGATCATTCGGAACGATGATGATTTTTTTGTGTGGGGGATAGAAGAGGACGAAAGAGAATGAATGCCTATGGTTTGAAGCTATTTTGATGTGGAAATAGTGAACAATGAGTTTTATGCCATTATTCCTCATTGGGTTATTTAGATATTTAATTATAAGTGTTTATAATTAATTAGTTATGACTTTTGGGATGAGAGAAGAGATCAGGTGGTGGAATGATATTGGATGTGGAATTTAAGGGCTTAGATGAGGCTTGGTGGATATTTTCTTAGGTGTTAACTCCTTGATAGAGGTAGGTGGTCCCTTTAACACCAAACCATATGCAATTTTATTCATGATTTACTACTTCTTGAAAGTTCCATTGGTTCAAGTAGAAGGAATAAGGCTTAAAAATGGATTAGAGTTAGATATAATATGATGTTGGGTATTCTATTCTTGGAATATGTGATATTTTTAATTTTAGGTTGTTTCATTTCCCCAAGGACTACATCACAAAGGAGATAATATGTTGGGTGACGTGATGTGAGGCCTTGGGTAGTCTTGAGATTTGAGTCATGATATAGGTAGACTAAGATGGTTTCCCTAGGGATAGTTTGGTAGGAAAGAGAGGCTTCAACATAGTGATGATATGTTTGAAAATCATACATGTCATCCTTGGTGAGAGAAACCCTCCTGAGGGTGGGTTGAGACTTTGTGAGCACTATGATTGGGATAAGTCCTTCGAGATGCTACATTGTTCTATAGACAAGAGTTCCTATGGGTGATGGGATGATAGGATTTGTTTTGATGCATGAGATAATACCCAAGTGTGGGTCATTGGAATTTTTTAATGGATTTGGTATTGGGATGATAGGGGGTTTCAGATAAAAATTGGACCTCTCTTGATGAGGATATAGTTGGGATGAGGCAATGGTCTCTGTTGTCAAAAAGGGATGATAAAAATGAGTTGGTATCAATTAGTAGAGACTTAGATGGGTTAGGATGACCAATTTGATTCTCTAATGGGGGAGATGATATGTGTTACTGATGAGAGGATATGTCTCAAGGGACCAGTGCCATGAGATCTATAAGTGAGATATGGTATAGTCTTCGATCCCTTATTGTTTTGGTATACATATTATTTTATTTGTAACTGGGGATGAATTCTTATATGGGTGGAAGATATCAATGATTTGGACTACAATGAGTGAGATAATGAAAACTAGAATTCCATGAGTGTGATGGATTCCTCATTGTGTATTAAGTCTAAACTAACCATGAGTGAGAAGGTGTGGCTTGAGGCCTTTTGGAATATTCATGAGTAAGATAGGATGTTCAGACCATTCCATGAATAATATGGTAGTGGTCAGACTTCCATGAGTGAGATGGGGTCCAAGATGTGATGTAAAAAATTAGAGGATTTACTACCATGAGTGAGATACAGCTTGGGAATAGATGTGATTCAGGATTGGATAAAAGGACAACGATGAGTGATATGGGGTCTAGGATAACATGTGATATGAGATATGTATGGACCGTATATTGAGTTGTAAGGTAGAGTTTGGTCAATGGATGTGTGACCTTCCTAGTGAGAGGGTTGTTCAAGATGCTTGGTATAAGACCCCACCCTACCCCATTGAGTACAAGTCAGGACATGGATAGCTCCCTACCCAGAGTCATCAGGTATTGGCTGGTTTATATTGGTGATGGAAAGAGGTGGCGACATGGATTTGGATATGGATCTAAAGAAGGTATGATTTATTTTTTGTGGGGTGCTATTAAGAATTTGACTACCTTATACCCACATAGTCAAAGTTTCTTAGTTATCACATGATATCCAAGGTTCTTGTGTGACATGTTTATTTTCCTCAAGCATACATGTATATGATAGAGTATACTGGGGGATGTTCATGATAACTTAATTTGATTTTTTTCCCACAACCTACACAAGAAACTTGATTTGTTTGTATAAAATATGACTTCTTTCTGATATAGTACATGACATGGAGGGGATAGGGCTAGAGTATTACAAGGTTATTTAGTGATCTGGTTGTGCTAAGGCCCATTGATAAAAGTATGACCTTTGTGTATTTTTTTACACATGATCATCACTGTAGGAAATCAATTGATGTGTATAACATGGCCATGGGTCTGTATGGCAGTATGTTTCTACATGAGACAATTGATATAGAAATCTTATTTCTTGATTATGTGTACATCGAATATATTCTCTAGATGTTTGGTTATTTTCACTATTATTTTCACTCTAATTTGGGGGCATAATATCCCTATTGTATGGATTTGGATCCCACCACTAGTTGGTAGCCTCTGGAATATGGGGTGGAATGATTGATGCTAGGTATCTATCCATATTGAAAGGATGTTTTTGGATAGATCATTATCTTAGTATCCTTTACTAAGAGAAGTAATCCTTGAGGGACCCTAGTGATCATAGTAGACACACTGATGAATGTTTTTGGCCTTGTATGCTAACCTATTAAAACTCACAATCCTAAACATACTATATATAATATCATTATAGAATAATAGACTACTAGGAGTTATAAAATTCAACATCCATTACTTATTATGCTCATCAAGGGTTCTTAAGTCTCATATATTAATGGTAAGTTTTATCTAATTCTAGGACATGAGAGGCGTTCATTTTCATTATGTGAGTCCTTATATCTAATAGATACAGAACATATAAGAATGTTCCCTTTATCATAATGATGGATCCATAAGAAATTTAAAAACTGAATGTTATATCCATTTTGATATATAATTCCTTGGGAAGTGGGGTTTCTATTTAATATGGGCACCCATATATCTTCTTTTAAAGTCTCAACAATCAACTAAATGAAGTTCTATAGAAAAAAACTATACACATGATATTATAACTCTTAAAATTTCTAAAATAAACATCACCTGATTTAATCACCTTTAATTCAATGATGTATTCTTTTTCAGGACACATGTGAAAGGATCTTCCTATATCTAGAATCCACTCAATAGAGATGGAATGATCACAAACATTCAACACATCAGTAGCTTAGAAATAATGTTCTACTTAAAAATGATGTAACCAATATTTTCATTATATTATTCTTTGTATTATAAGAGTTCATATTTATATTCCCAGGATAGTAACATTGGAAATATTTAATCACCCTATTATTGGATTAAAACAGACTCTTCCTACAATGACTTCATTCTCTCCGCTTACCCTAATGTAAACTCATTCCTCATATATTTGGTCACAACCCAGTTAAAGTTAATAATAAATCAATTTAATTTATTTTTAATATTTATGATTAGATTTTATGGATCTATATTCATTTTGATAATTTTATATGTTTTTTCAAATTGAAAAATAAATAGTTTCATTACTAAACTATTTTCTATATTTCACAGTTTCATTTAAAAGTTAAATTTATAAATTTTAAAATTTTAATTTTTTAAAATGGATTTCTTTTTTGATATTATTATATCAAATATTGATTAGATTTATGTTTTGGGAACTTTCTAAAAGAATTATTTTTGCGTGAATTGTGAAAAATACCAATTTTTATAAAAATTATCTTTTATTTTTCAAGTATTCACAAAATATTATTCTTTCTTTGATTTGTTTTAAAGAATAATAATTCCCTTTTAATTAAAAAATCCAATTAATTCCAAAATATTCATAATTATACAATATTTTGTAATAAATTCATTTTTAGAATTAAATATAATTTTTCTAAACAAACCCTTTTCATCCCATTTTGAAAAATTTGTTAAAATAAATTTCATCCCATTATAAAAATTGAATATGATAATATTTATTTAATATTTTGAATTAGGAGTTTCACATTTATTAGTGATTCTAATTTCATTTTTTTTCATAATGGATAATAACCATTGTAAATTGATATCACCTTAGTAAAATGTAAAATGAGTTAACTAGGGTTAATTTTTATGATATGGTCACAAAATATCATATTAATTTTTATGATATGAGGGAATTTTGAATATTATTACGTTATATTCTCATTTTTTTTATTTTTTTTCACATTAACATGAGTAAGAAACATATAATATTTAAAAGTCAAGAATAATTATAAGAGTAAAACTTAATTCATTTATAAAAGGGAACCCAAACTTCTCACTTATACACACTATTTGAGCACTTTAGATTGAACAATATCTAAAAAACCTCCACAACCATCATTAAAATTTACTATAAGTTTGTTTCTCACAATAATATCAACCTATATGTCTTAAGGTGTATGCCAAATGAGGTTTTCCAAAGAAGAGGTATAACTCTTAACCATGTTATTTTAGGACTATTTGTTTCTATAACTCCCTAAAACCTATAATAACCATGGTGATATAATAAAATAATCATATTTTATATAATAATATTTTATTATATTTATTTTGTAACCCTTTTTCATCCAATTTTCTATATAATGGGAAATAAAAACGTGGCTCGTGCGTGCGTGTATACTCCCACCACTTGGAAGTGATGTGTTATATTTTTCATCACTTTATCACAATGATGGTTATTATAATGGATTTATTGAATATATATTGTATTCATGAAAAAAGTTTTATTCTATAATGATAATATAATAATTATATTCTTTCCCTTGAATCCATTGGAAAATGATGACGTTGCTCATGCATACACGTGGATTACCCCCTCTAGGAAGAGATGTGGATCATATTTCATATCTACTTTTCATAGATGGTTATAAAATTTATCTAATGTATAAAAATGATAATTATGTTAAGAATAATATCCTAGAGATGATAGAACAATGATCCCTTTGACCATGGTCAATATTCTGATGTTTTTTTGGGATTATGAGGTGATTGTCCTCAAATTGTCTAGCATGAACTTAATTGATTTAATCACTCTATAGGACATTGTAATAAATATAATAAATGGGATAATAATAAGGGAATGAAATTATTTTTTTTATAAATATATAAAATAATTAATATATGTTTTTTATACAATATTTAAAGTACATATGTTGTAAGTTAGGCTCCAGGTAATGGATTTCTCATCTAAATTTCATTTCTTTGTTATTTACATCATTTTCACCACATGTATTCTTTTTTGTGGTGAATAAAATAACATTTAGAGATATTTTATTATTAATTTAATTTAATTAAAGTTGTTTAAAAATCCATTACATTTTCTATTATTCAATTTCATTTTTATTCAAATGTTTCCAATGCGGTAAGTGATTTTTAATTAAAAAATTATTTTAAAACATTTAATAATTTGTTATCTTTTTCCTCCATATCCATGTTCTTAAAAATTTACCATTATTTTATTACTGGACCCATTTTGTGACCAAAAATATTTCTGGAGATTATATTTGTTTCTAACCATGGTATCAAATATTATATAAGGATTATTTGTAGATATTGAAGTCCTAGCTATAGGTTGTGTAGTTAATAATGATTTTTGTGTGGAGAAATATAAAAGATATACCTTGATATATCTATAAATAAAGGAACAATTTTTATATTTACAAATCAAATTTCATATCTACAAGATGATGTCATATAATCTAAGAGAAAATGATGAGTGGAGTTTTATAATAGTTTTTGAAGAAGAATTGGAAAAGAGAAAAATAATATAGTAATCATTGATGACCTGGTTCTATTATAGGTAGTTTTCTGAAAGTCATGATGGATATAAATACAATTATTTTGATAATTCTCTCGAATTATATTTTTTTGAAATTTTTCTTGGATTAATATATCTACTAAGAAGGTGTTTCATGTAAACCCTTATGGGTTATTAAATGGAATAATCTACAATGAGTTTGGAGATATAATTTATATTGAAGGATTCAAGTAGAAATTTCAGGAGGATAGTTTGAGTATTAACGTGTTACATGAAAAAGTTTGGCGGAGTTAATAACAATAATAATGTTTGGCGTGCTGTGTTTTTTTAATGAATCTGGTGATGTGTGTATTCATTTAGGGATCACATGGTTCTAGGATACACTTTTGGAGGTGTTATTTTTACTTGTCCACTTAAATCTTCATGCACATAGAGTTTACATGGAAGGAGTTCATGAATGGAGTCTTATGAAACATGTATGTTATGTGAGTCACATGATCCAAGGTTTATTATTTAAGAAACGCAGATATGTTTTATAGGTCAGTGGAATGAATGGTTGACTATGTTTTTTATTGATTTTTTCAATAGTAATATTCTATAATGAATACATTGTTCATAGAATTCGTAGATGGATCTTGGGTTAAAAATATTCTGAAGTAGAGTGGATTGGGAGGATTTGGGAGAAGGAAAGGAGATATGCATAAAATCCACCATGAATCTTATTCATGTAACTAGTTATGTAGTGGGGTTGAGTAAATTAATGATATGTTGAAGGAATCATGTGTGAGTGTTAGGTAGAATTCTATACACCAAAAGGCATACACTAAGAATGAACATGAAAACTATTATGCAGATAAGTTACACATTGAAGACTTTCTTGGAGGTGTCATGATAAAGGATACACATGAAGGGGATATGGGAACAAGGGAACATAAATGAATCATGTGACTAGTGTTATATGTAGTAATACTATATAAGGAAGATATGAAAAGAAATTAGGTGAATAGTGTATTTAAGAAGACTTTTTAGATTATCAAGTGGTGTTTTTTAAGATATTACGAATATGTAAGAGTATATTAAAGAATCTTTACTATATCCATTCTATGGGAAGGAGGAGCATTAAAAGAATAATTATAGTGTCATAACCATTTTTTAGAAAGTAGGAAACAATTGAGATAATTTCATTATGTAATTATCCACATCTATAGAATACATTCCACTATAATAGTTTTGGGAAAGAAAAATAACAAAATCACTAACGAAGGAGTTCATCACATCTATAATAGAAGAATAAGAGTATAGTGGAGAAGTAGAAAAACTGAGAAAAAAATCAAGAGTAATGATGCTACTAGAGTCTCATGATGAATATAGACATACCATCATGATACTTATATATTTAAGAGACGAAAAATTATATAATATATGGAATATCCACCATATAATTAGTTCATAGATGTGAAAAATAGGTAGTGTTCTTTGGGAAAGGAGTGATCAAGATTAGATAATTATAAGGGCAGTGTGTCTAGATTAGATTTACTATGACCAAAACATTATTACAAAGAACTAGTAAAGATTCTTGGATTTTGGAACATTGAAACATTTTAGGTGTGTGATCTTTGGACATATCCCTTATGGTTATCCAAGTAAAATATAGGTGTTCTATGAATGATTTACTTTCCAAAATATTTGTGTTTATTTCAGTGATTTCACTTATAGGAGTAACAAGTTTAACATAGTGACTTTTAACATGGGAAAAAGACCATAGATAATGATTAAACAGATTAAAGAAAAAGATTAATTTGAGAAACACCCTGATTCAACCCCCTATCATGGCATCTCTAGTTACAGTAAGTGGCATCATAATATAAAGGTTTTAACTTAGTGTTCATCCTCAGAATATATAATGGATGTTATGCTCATGGATTATATAATAAGCTTCAATTTTTTATTAGATGTAACACTTTTGGTTGGTATAAATAAATTTTCATGCTCCTGAAGGCTTGTGGTAAAGATTCTATAATGTATATTCACAGAGATGTTGAATTTAGAAAGCACAGTGAACACATTGGAAATGCCATGATATAAAATATCTTGAATACATATTTATTTGATGATGCTTACAATGAAAAAAAAATTAATTTTTATACTTCTTTTAAAATTTTAAAGACCCTAAAACTATATATTTAAATGAAATAGAGGAAATGGAGGTTTTGAAGTCCTCCTTGAAATAATATTGTAAAACTGTTCAAGGTGAGAAAAATGTGGACATGTTTGGTGAATATTTCCTAAAGATAGAAGTCAAAAATAAAAAGGGAAATAAGAATAAGGATCCTATGAAGACAACCTCTCCAGTTAAGGATGATATCTCTAATTCAATATTATAACCATAAAATGTTTTGTTAAACTCTTTAAAATATCAAAAATTGTAATTTCCCTTGGAAATACAAATAAGTATTAATCACATAAAAAAATTATAAAATATCAAAATAAATTTTAGATAATTAGCCAAGTTTATTAAATTTTTAAATGAAATTTTTGAATAATGAAATAATAATATTAATAAATTAAAGAATAATCCACCATCTCTTAAGGAAGAATATCCATGTAACCATTCAATGATGACTCAGATGGAAGAAAATATCTTGGATGATTTTATGTTGAAGATGAAGAACTTACATATAATGAGAACTCTTAGAAGAAAGATGTGTCTATGATTCATGGTAATGAATTTGGAGATAGTGTGTGATGAGTTAAAAAATAAATATAATCATTACAAGATAATTTTTATTAGTGGGAGATCATGCTAGAAGTGAACTATGTGATCATTAAAGATACATTCATGAATAAAAAGTGTCTAAAATAAGTAGAGGTGGCCCTAAATGTTTATATAAATAATATTGATTCTAAAATTAAAGAAAAAAAATGATCTTATTAAATAAAATTCAAATCATATTGAAAATAAAATGTCATAGAATAAAGAGTTTAATGTAAGTGTCATCCTTCTCAAGACAGTCATTGAAGAGATAATGAAATCAACAAATAATTTTATCTCTAGTTTGAATAAGATAGTTTCCTAGATAAAATAAAAATATTATATTGTCAAGGATATTGACAAAAATCCTATTTTCTTAAATGTAAAATAGAAGAAAAATATTTCCCCCATATAAGCTTCTATGAGTGTATAATGTGAAGCTCCAAATTTGAAATCAGCATACGAGAGGAAAAATATTTTTAAATCTAAAAATAATAAGAAGATTTATACACAATATATTGGTAAATAATCTCATAATAAATTATCCATGAGACTATATAACTATAGAATGTTAGGAAACACCATGGGTATGTTTTTCGAGACCCAATGGCTCAATGGTGTATGGAGAACTACTACATCAACATCTCAATTGAGAAGTAGCTACATGATGTATGCCTCTAATAGGAGATGTTTTAATTTTGATAAACATGGAATTATGACATGAACTTTTAGTGGAATTTAAATTAATACAGTCTTTATGAGATCCTCCATCCTTGTCACTTGCTAGAGAATATTTTACACTGGTAAAAAGACTATTATGTTGTCAATATAGTTTATAGTATTGGATGAAAACAAGGAGATCAATGAAGTGTATACCAAGAACCTACTATGTTAGACTCAAAACATCCATATTAAAAATAACATAAACAAATCTAGAAGGAAAAATGATATGCCATAACTATTGTGAGTAAGAATAATTTACACTCAATGAATTACTCACCTCATGTGAAAAAGTGTGATATGGTACATATGGCTAATAAATGAAAAAATAATGAATAATTCCTTGGTGGTTTCATAAGTTATTCCATGAGGAACAAAGTTAAGGAAAGGAAAATAGCCCTATAATGGAGGAGGAAGCATGGGTAGAGGAATTGTGGTGAGTCAATAACTAAAATTCATTCATGTTGGTTTAGTCCTATATACCTTAACTAGATGAATCATGTGGAATTTTTTAACGAAAAAGAAGTTTGAGAGTGTATTTACAGAATATTTAAACATATATTCAGATAAGTTGGAATTGGCTAAGATGATGGAAGAGGCATAGAAAAATGAGTGTTCTTTCCTTTCAATTGAGAACATCCTAAGACTATTAGGGAATATTTTAAAGATATAATAAAATGATAAACTTAGGATAAAGTGTCATGTAAATTAGTATCACATATAAGGGTTGGAGAAAAAATGGATGAAAAGGGTTGTTCCATACTAACCATCCATAATCCTTTGTTTGAGGTTTCTGGATATACACATATCCTCATAAATTTGAATGTTTCTAAATGTTTTTGAAGTAGGTGTTGAATCAAGTGGAGAAAAAATCCATGGGTTGATTATGTTGAAAAATCACACGTTATTGTGTTGTAAGGGAACATATATTATGTTAATTTTTTTGAAGTGACAAGAAGAGAAAAAACTCTTTAAATTCAACTATGTTAAAAAACATGACACAAAAAAAGTGGCGTAAAAAATACACTTTTTTCAAATTTATATCATGAATTTGTTTGCAATGTAAAATTATGATCATACAATGAACAACCTGACTTGATATATATAAGAGATCAAATGGTATAATGGAATAGTAAATGTTTAAGATATGTCACTGGGACTCAGTTCATGTGGTACTATACTATCATGAGGAGATATATTGGTAGATACGTAGAAAATTTCATGTATTTAATTTCTATATGAATTGTTCTAAAAATGTGCTATAAATTTAAACATTTAAGGATACCAAGAAGATCATGAAATAAAAATTATTATTCCCAATAGAAGGTCTCCACATTTTGGAATATGAATTCAATATTTGGACTTATCTCAAAAATTAGAATCAATAATTGGTATGAGTCTAAAGCTAGAGATATTCTGTGAAAATTAGTGATGATAAATCAAGGTTATTTAGCATTATCTGCCAAAGTATACCTATGAATAATTAATGATCATGCACCTCAAGTGGTATCATGGAATTTTATTTTTTAACTAGTGGTATCAGTTGGTTCAATAAGTGGTATATCTGACACACTATGTCTATCATTGGTCATTCATTGATTTTTTTGTGTTAGTGTGTATGATATCACATGATAATTTATAAAAGAAATAATTTTTTGTTTATTGTATGTATGAATATAGGATAGTGAAATGGGGATCACATATTATTATTGTCTTAAACTATTATTTCTCATAATGAGCTATAACTCAGTAGGATTAAATTATTTTTCGATGGGTCAATTCCAAGTGGTAGTTTTACTTGTTGAAAATCTACTAGTTTTGTATATTTATAAATAATAAAGCTTGAAATATAAATTTATTGAAAAATACTAAGGTGAAATATAGAACCAACTCTTTTTGTAGGTGAATATTTAGATTGTTGACATGGATAGGTGGTCTTTAGATGTCAACATTAGGCAACACATGGGCTGAGAAGAGGTGCATAACAAATAGGGGGAATAATATTTATGTCTATTAATTTTAGAATATAGAAGAGAACTCTGTGCCCCCACTAGTTTATGAAGACCTTTTAAAGTATGATTCATGGGGATTATTAATTAGTGGGGAGGAGTATAGATATAGATGATGGAATCTGACAGGCCTAGATGGCATTGTAAATTCCCAATGAGTCTATGAAAAAACAAATTTATAAAAACTCAAACCATGCTACACAATTAAATAAAACATAGTATTAACAATAGGTTGAGATTTATCGACAGATAAAATGAATTAGTTTTTTAGGTTTTCAACTAATTTAGATTAATTAAATTGGATAAAGAGTTTAAGAAAATATTTGTTTAATTGATTTGAATAAAGAAAAATTAAAATAAAGAAGATTGATTGGTTTTTTTTAAATAGATTTTAAATTTATGCTAGGGTTTTTTAATTTTAGGGTTTTGGTGAAATTAGATTTTAGTGAATATGTTGATTAATTCTTGATTAGTGTTGGAGTGGATATGAGGAATATCCAAAGGTCTTGGTATCTCATCTTTAATGTGGAAATACCATATTTCTCTTGGTCTGGTAATTTAGAGTGATCTTGAATCAAGTTTGTCTCACTAGTATATTTAAGCCTAATTTCCCCTAAATTTAACGATGGTCATGCCATCTTTTGGGTTTTTAATTTCTCAATTTTAATGTTCCTTTTGTATTCAAATATCAATGATCATGATAAAGGAAAAATAACGATATGGGAAATTGATTGAAGAAATAATTTAAACCAAATACACGAATAAAATAAGATGAAATAAATCCATTAAACCTTTCCCCTTCTATTATATTACCCTATCTCATGGAAGGTTTATACCCTCATCCTAGTGATGTGAGAATTATAGGGAAGGTGTAAATAAAAATAAAACATAATGGAAAGTAATAAGAACTCAAAAAGGCCCTTGCAACTTCTCGCTCCAAGATTTGGTCTCTGTTTTCTAAATTCCCCCCAACAAAAGCAGGATAGACCTCCTTTTATAGGCTCCAAATGGCTCACACATCATTGAAAATTGTTAATGAATGGTCAAAAGGTGGATCAGGTGAGGATCTATGTCAAATATTTGGCCAAAAAATGAAGATATATAGAATATGTACTTTGAAATCCCATATTGTGAATTTACATGATGTATAATTTGTTTACATGATGTGTAATCTTTGAATTTATATGCATCATGAATTTCAGTGCATCTCTTCCAAAAACATGTCCCAAAATAACTCCTTTCATTTAAAGATAACTCACGATGTGTAACTAACTTTTACAACATGCAATATTGTCATGAATTGTACTAGTGACGGAATCCTCCCGTTGAATTCATGTCATGTAATTATGTTAAACAACGTGAAATTGTTTTGATCCAGTTTTCTAGCTGCGCTTCATCCTAAAAAATCTAGTGTCTCGCTGCTTCGCTTAACTCAAGACGTGAAGTGTCATTTTAGCTCAAAAAAGTTTCTTAGTTTTGTTAATTTTCCATATTTCTATTTATTACAATCATAAAAAATAATACAAGTTAACTTTTAAGAAAATTGGCAATAATTTTCCTTTAAATATAGAAAACAATACCTTAAAATACCGTAAAATATATGCATGAAATACAGTTATAAAATACCCACACATTTGAATTCATACTTTTCCTCAAGTATGGAATCTCAAAATACCACAAATGATGTTCATATTACCATGCTATAAATTCAATTTCCACAGAAACAATTAATGAAATGGAAAATTAAATGTTCAAGCATCACACATATAAAATTTAGCAACACCTCATTTTTCAAAGAAACAAGTCAACCATGTATTTTACTTTTCTCCTTTGAAACAACCAATCCTTTACTATCATCCATTTTCAACTTTCAATTCATTATCAGCATGCATTATTTCAATTTACCTCATATGAATTTTTCTTCTCATCATCTGGGTAAAAATTATAAATAGAATTCAACACATATTTGAAGAATATGTCACTTACCATAGGCTTTCAAGGAATCTAACATCTCCACCACATAAAGATAAAGATCAAAATTAATCACGAGGGATTAAATATAAAGGATCAAATGAATTTGAGGGTTAGTTAATGTAGGTAAATGATGTAAATCATGTAAGGATAAAAAAGGATGTTCAAATATAAATTAATTAGCATGATAATAAAAAATATCTCAATCATAGTCTTATTTTTCCCAGTATCTTAGAGTAGGCTCATAAAGAGATGAAATGCAATAAGTGAAAAACCCTATTTTATTATTATATTTATTTCTCTTTCTTTTTTAGAATGTTTTTATGGGGAAAATTCTCACACACACCTCCCAACCTCTAACGATTTCATCAGGACACTATTTTCAATAGTTATAACAAGATAACTAATCATGTAAATAGAGATTATTGAATTTTCCAAGACGCAAACCATTTTTTTCTTTTTTTTCTCTTATTTTTTTCAATAGAGTGTGAAATAAATATAATTAAAGTTCCTCCCCAAATATCATGAAATTATCCCCATAACTATTCATTACAAAATGTCTATCCCTTCCACTAGTCTTTATTTCCCCCACTCTTTTGTTTGATAATCATTAAAAATATATAGGGTAAGGAAGTAAAGTATAAAATAAACTTGTAACATGGCTCATTTACTAACATGGATGTCCATGGATTCTATTAGATTAAAAAAGATTAATATAATGTGGGTCTCAAGATAATGGATAAAAAAATAATGCCTCAATCATTTTAAAAGTGGCCCCATTTAGTCACAACTTCAATAGGTCGTAAAGAAAGTTATAGATTTAACCATTACCAAGATTACAAAAGAAATATAAAAAATAAAGGATATGAAATATTTATCTTAGTGAATGTATTTTTAATGAGATTAATGGTTTGGGGTAATCACTCAAAGTGATGAATAAGAATAATTAAATAAATGAATACAAATATCATAAATTCAAAACATGACCAAATATCAGAAACAATTCACTTAAATTGTTCAAAAAAATCCCATAAATCATGATTTTTAAAATATTAATCCACATGATTATATAAATAAATTAAAACTCTTTCCATGATAATTATATTAGGAATTCAATGTCTCCCAGTTCTATTTATTGAAGAAGAAATCAAATATGAGGCATGCAATTAGAAGTTAAAAATTAAAAATAAACATTTTGAGTGAAGTAGAATTTTTTAATTGAAATGATTACTACCCTTGCATTTAATTATACTTTATACATGGGTGTGAAGATTTTTCCTGCATGCTTTCATGATGTGTAATTACCCTTCACATTGTGTAATGGCCATGCATCATATTTTTTTATTCTACCTACCACTCTCTATTGACTTGGGTCTTTATGGTACTGTAAATTAAAATTTAATAGATGAATGAACATGCCGTTATTAATGAATTTTTAAATATTTGGAGTGAGTTCATTTGTGCCCTAAAAATAGAAAATAACAAAAAAACTCAGGTTGCCTCCCAGAAGTGTGCTTTTGTTTACCAATGTTGGATCGACCATACCTCCTTTAACTCCAGATCTCATGAAAGACGATTGAAAATTTTGTACCTATTCAAGGTCCCTAAATTGTCTTAGTTTTATTCTATCCATATAAGTCATGCAGTATCCTTACTCTTTGAATAACATAATTCTCCATAATGGTAATAATTTCTTGATTTCCATTGGACCAACCTACCATTTATTCCTAAATATTGATGAGCTAAATAGAATATTATGTATCATCCATACCTTTTATCCTTTATCAAATGAAGTGGAGGATGTATCTCTTCTGGTATCAATGGTATTGGTATTTATATTATATTTTTTCTTTAGTTGACCACCTTTTCCACCAAAACATCTAACTCATGCACCTCTACAATTTTGGCGACATCCTCAGCTTCTGGTGTTTTTACTTCTCCAAAATCAATGTCATATTTCTAATCATAGTACTTTATTAACTAGTGGATGTTGAAAAATACTTCATCACTACAAACTCTCATTCATAGTTATCCACTTTAAACATCGATCATTGCCCACCCTTTAGCTAAAAATGGTCTTCCTAGAATGAGTGGATTTCGGTCTTCTTCCATATCTAGCACTAGGAAGTCGATGAGGAAGATGAACATGTCAACTTTGATTAGTATATCTATAATAAATTCTCTTTAGGATTTCATAGTTGAATCATTAAGTTGAAGAAGTACTCCAATGTCCTTCAGTCTATCCATTACCAAACTTTTGAAAGTCTTGTATAACATGTTATTGACACTCACACCTAAGTCACACAAAGAATTTCCACATTTTTATCTCTCATAAAGGTGGGAATTGAAGAAATACTTGGATCACTTTTATTATTTAGTAGGTCCTTTAGAACCACTACTGAACACTCCCATTTCGGTTGAATGGTTCCAATCTCTTCTATCTTCTTATTATTGATTATCACCTCTTTCAGGAATTTTTCATATATCATAATGTTCTATAGAGCCTCTGCAAAGGGTATATTAAAATGTAATTTATTAAATTATTCCAAAAAGTTAACTTTCTATATATTGCTCTTCACTTTAACTATTCATTAAAGAAAAGGAAGTGTTGGATTGTACTTTAGTAGTTCTTCTACTTCTACTACTTGTTCCTTTAAAATTCCATCTTCCACTTCTCTTACTTTAAAGGATTATGGTCTTAAAAATTCTATACCACTTCTTTTTCTTATTTCCACTTATAAGCTATATATATTTCAAATCTTTACTTGGGAGTTATTTAAGGCATGATGGTAGTGTTCCTCTGGGTCTCTCTATGAGATGATCAACAATTTGGCTTATTTGAAGCTCCAGATTCTGCAATGAAGCCTTTTGGTTCGATGCCTCATCTTTTATTTTTTTGACTGGGGCACTTAAAGTATTCATGAATATTTATATTAAATCTTCCAATGTATGGAACTAGCTTACCAAATGAGGGAACTTTAGTTTCTTGTTGTTATCACCTTTATAATATTTTTTGATATCCTTGTCCTTGTTATCGTTGTTGTCTCCAACCATGAAATTGATTAGAATAATTGTAATCAACATAATTTGAATCTTATATATGCGTAACATGGGTTTTTTTTCTACTATCCCATGATGATGTCTATATTTAAGGTCAACGACTCCATGTGTGCTACCATCCAGTCAATGTTGTTTATTTCATGAACAAATTTTCATTGTGTTCTTTCTCCATGCCACTAGAATGTATTGCTCTCCATCTCATCCAAAAAGTTGTATCTTCCTTTAGGTGATTTCATCATTAATGATCCTCCAACTATAACATATATAATTGACATTTTTCCCTATGACAGTCCTTTACATAAATTTTGGATTAGCATCCATAGCTTTATTCAATGATGAGATCATTTTCTAGTCATATATTTGAAACATTCCCAACAAGAATACAACGATTCATCTTCAAATCGACAAATGTTTATAATGTTTACCCACATGTCCATTGACATAGAAGGTGTAAAGAACCATGTAAGGATGTTTCATGCCATCACATCCCATGTAGTGATGGAATGTGTAGGTAGGCTTGGAATCCAATCTCGTGTTGATCAAGTAATGAAAATAAAAATGAAGTTGAGTATTAAAGAAACACTTGAAACATTTTGGAATTGAAATGTGTCATAGAACTCAAGGAAATATCCTAGATGCTCTTTTGGATCTTCAAGTGGAATTCCGATGAACTACATTCTATTTTTTATCATTAAAATTACTGAATGCTTGATCTCGATGTGATTTTCTGTAATGGGGGTTGCTAGGATACTTGGTTACAATCACATGTTTGATGGTTTACCATTGTCTACGAGCATATGTAGTCCCTGATCTCATTTAAGAACCTGAGCATGTTGGTTTTTCTCAGTACCTACCATGGTTGTAGTAATTTTTCTCTGGACTTTCTATAGAATTCAGTGTATTATTGATGATGTATTTGCCCTTTGATTGAGTGTTGTAGTTGAGGATTCAAAATTAGATATCCACAAAAAAAAATAACAAATATAAAAAGGGAAGTTGAATGAATCCAAAAAAATAAAATTAAAAATTTAAATCCTAAAAACATAAAATATTCCATCCCCATTAATGATGACAGTTTAATAGGCCCAGATGTTGTCATTAATTTCCTATAGGTATATGCATTTTTTTTTATAAAAACTCAAACTATGATACTCAATTAATATAAATGTAGTATTAGCAGCATGGAAATATTTATCCAGGTAGACAATGATTTAGTTTTTGTAGTTTTTCAAAATATTTGGTTTATAAAATTGGCGAATTATTTGGAGAAAATATTTTTTTAATTGATTTCAATAAAGAAAAATGAAAATAAATAATATTGATTGATTAGTTTGTAAACATGTTTTAAAAGTGAACCATAGTTTGTTTAAATCAAAGTTTAGGAGAAATTAGATTATATAGAATATGTTGATTAATTATTTATTGGTGTCAAAGTCGAGACAAGGATGATCCAATAGTTAGGGTATCTCCTATTTAATGTGGTAATACCCTATTTCCCTAGATCTGATAATTTAGGGTGTTTCCAAATCAAGTTTTTCTCGATATTGTATTTATACCTAATTTACCCTAAAGTGGATAATGGTAATGCCTTCTTTAGGGTTGTCAGTTTCACAATTTTGAAGTTCATTTTAGATTCAAATATCAACGATCATGATAGAGGAAAAAGAAAGGGATTATATTTGGATTGAAGAAAGTATGCAAACCAAATACCTAAATAAAATAAAATGAAATAAATACAATGAACCTTCTCCATTCTATAACATTTCCATAGAACATTATAGGTTTACCCTCTTATTATAGTGATGAGAGAATATGAATGAAGAAGAACATAAAGGAATGGAATATGAACTTATAAATGGCCCTATAGCTTCTCCATCGAATATTTGGTATCCAATTTCAAAATTCCCCTAATATTAGAAGGCTGACCCTCCTTTTATAGGCTATATATGGCCTATACATCATTGAAAATCATTAATTAATAGTCAAAAGGAGGATCAGGCGAGGTTCCATGTCAATGATTTGGACCACAGTTGAAGTTACACAGAATATAAACTTTAAAATCCCATCCTATGAATTTACACAAAGTGTAATGTGTTTATATGATGTGTAATCTTTGAATTTATAGGCATCTCAAATTTTAGTGTATCTATTCCAAAAAACTTATCCAAAAAAAAACGCACATCGTGTAATGCGAAGTCATGGTGTATAACTTGCTTTCAAAGCATGTAATATTTTCATGACTTGTACGGGTGGTGGAATCCTCTTGATTAATCCATGTCGTGTAATTATTTTAAATGTTGTGAAATGGGTTTTCACTAGTATTGTAGTAGCACTTATCGTTACAAATATGGTGTTGCACCATTTTAGCTCAAAAAAATTTCAATTTTTGTTTCTTTTACATATATCTATTGATTCCTTCTATAAAACAAAAAAAGATAAATTGTCCCACATTTGGAAATAATATTCATTAAAATATAAAAAATAATACCTAAAACCCCATAAAATGTATGCATGAAATATAGTTATTATAACCCCAATGGATTTTTATAATAAAGGGGGATTTGAAATAAAATAAATATATGATGAGTCCTTTAGGGGATAGAGTGTTAAAGTACCATATGGGTTCATATGGGACTTTTAATTCTGATGTCCAAGGGGTAGGAAACATGGAATCACAAATCCATTACCTTGAAATTTTTAGAGAATCTTACAAATGATGGATTTGTGATAGAATTGTTAAAAACATCAAAAGGGGGAGAATTTTGGAACCATGTCGGACCCAAACCTATGTTTGGTGATTGGATTTGTTGTCATCCATAGTATTACATAGTATGGATGGATTATTGGTAGATGATAAAGTCATAGATGGAGGTTTTTTAGCCAATGAGTTCTTCTTGTAGAGGAATTTAAAAGTGATACATTGATATAATTATAAATTCAATACTTGTTTTAGGATGTACATAACCAATTTTATATCCAAAAGATAGAGTTGTATAATTTGGGAGAGGAAGATGAGTAGAGTTTTATAATTTTTTTTGGAGGAAGGATGTAAAAAAAGAAATAGAATCTAGTTATCATTGATGATATTATTCTATTACGAGTATCTTTTTCAAATGAAATATGAAGAAGAATGAAACAGATGTTTGAGAATGGAATCAAGTTCCCTTATTTTCTAAATTTTTGTGCTTAAAATCTTTGCTGATAAGGTTTTTTATGAAAACCATTATAGGTAATGTGATCATGTAATATATAATGAGTTTGGTGGCTCCCTTTATCTTGATGTATTCAATAAATGAAGTTAAGTGGACCCTGTGAGTATAAATATGTCATGTGATAAAGTTAGGAGGAGAGTTTAAGCAAGATGAAGTTAGGTGTACAACATTTTCTTAATGAATTAGGTGATGCACATAATGGATAAAGGATCACGAGAGTCTAGAGTATGATATTAAGGCAGTGTTTTCACACGATTTCGTAAATATTTATGCTCTTAGAGATCATGCGGTAGGAGTTTGTGAAGGGATTCTAACAACCTACATATTTCAGTCAAGACATGCTAATTTTTTTTTAGGAGGCACATGTAAGTTTTATAGGTTGATTGAATGAATGGTTGAAAAAATATTTTAGAGATTAATTATATGGAAATCAACCATACATATACACTATTCACATCATTTTTTGATGAATCTAGTGTTACTAAAAATCAAGGGAATATAGACTTGAGTGGATTTTGGTGGAAGGAAATGAGCTCTGTATAAAATCCATAGTGAATCTCATTCACATAATCAATCACATTATGGGGCTGAGCATATTTAATATATAAGGATGTCTACATAAATAGGAGTTAGGTTGAAGAATATACATGGAGGGTCACAAAAATTTAGCAAACATGCATAGTTACATAGGGGATTCACACAGTTTAGAATCACACAGAAGTGTCATGCTGAAGGATACATTAAAAGGTGATATGAGACCAAGGCCATACAGTGGATTTAGATGAAAGGTATTATGTGATTTAGTACCACAATAGAAATCTATGTGAAGGAATTAGGAAAACTGGGTCATAGACATAGGGTCTTGAGCATGAGGTGACGCGTGTGGGATCACATGATCAGGTTTTTGTGATCAAGTTTACACACCAGAGGATAAAATTTAAACAATGTTATCATGTATATATATTCAAATTAAAATGTTTTTTTGAATATATTTAAGAGATCAATGAGTAAATTATATAATATTTAATACATATATTCTTGTGGAAGAATAAATTTAAAAATAAAAATTTGAGTGTCGCATCCACCTGTATAATAGAAGGAAAGAAACAAGATAATTTTAGTGTAGAAATATCCACATCTGGAGACAAAGTGTTTCTATGAGAGTGTTATAAAAGATAAATATTTTACTCTCTTATTGTTTCGATATCATCTAGAATAGAATACTAAGAGGTCATTGAGAAATAAAAACAATATATTATCAAATTAGGACTAATGATGCAGGCAAAGTCTCATGAATGATAGAGATAGACCATTATATACTTCATTTGTTGAAGAGACTTAGAAGTCTATGAAAAATAGGAAAACATTTACATAATATGTGTATAAAAGTGAATAAGTGGTAGTGAACCTTTGATAAGGAGTGACTATGTCTAGAAAACTATTAAGGAATTGATTGTAGAATGGAGTGAAAAAGGCAGAAAAATTTTATCCACATAACTAATTAAGATTATTGGATTATGGAATGTATGCTCATTAGACCTATCCCATTATGGTAAAACATGTAAAATCAATTTTTTATACATGATTTAATTTGCAACATATTTTTATTTATTTTAGTGATTCCACTTAGAAGACTAACCTATTAAACATTGATTTTTACAAGATGGGAAGAAGATCTTAATGAAAGATTAAACATATTAAATAAAAAGATTAATTTTACCAGCATCCTAATTTACCGCATCTAAGGGTGAATTTGGTTGAAAAAGTTATTAATAGAATAAAATATATTTTCATATTCATTTTAATCCTTATTTTATATTTTATATGATGGTTTTAAAATAATTAATTTCAATGTTTTCGAAATGGGTTAATTTTGGATATTTTTTCATAAGTGTGAAAGGAATGTTTTTTCAACGCATACATCATGAGAATAAATTCCCAATATCATGAAGATTATTAGTTATGATTCCTCCAATATAATTTTACATTGTTTTTAAAATAATATTTTATTTCGTGTACTTATATAAAATTTTTCATTTGAAGACTTTTCAAAGAAAAAGGATTTTATATGTATTTTTATGTGAACCACATAACTACTTTTTCATATATGTTAAATGAAATAATTTGGGAGATTTAATGATTGAAATGAAATATTATAGGTGTTTTATATGTTATTGTTCTTTTACATTATTTCTAAGGATAGGTGATCCCGACATATATATCCAATACATTTGGTAGTGATTTGGTTATTTGTGGAATATATGTTAAAATTAACTAATTTGGTTATTCTATTTATAAGAGTGATTGTATGAGTGATTATAATAATAATTTTAAGATTAATGTAAATTTTATCTACCAAGTAATACATTTGACTTTCCATGATTAAAAAATAGTTTTTATGGAAATGTTTTGATTTCGTAAGGTAAGTAAATAAGCTTATGTTTAATAAAATTTTATGACCCTTTTATGGATGAAAATTATGCTTGTAAAGAATATGTTTTCATGATTACTCATGATTTACTAGAAACCCTCATTATTATGAATTTTCCTTTAATATTTCTAATTACATGATTAATGAAAATATTTGTGAAGTGAATTTGATTTCACTAGTAAGTAAATGATTATTTTGAACTCCTAGTTAACTAGAATAAAAATTTTCTAGGGGATTTCATAATTTAAAAAATGGACTAATGTGTTTATTTCTTATATCCCTTCATCTTATATTTCTCATCCCACATTTAAATTTTTTTTCACAAATCTTAATGATGATTAGGGATAATATCATGATCAATATTTACACTGTGGGAATTTTTCTTAATATAAGAGAATTTGTTTTGAATGAAAATGATTTTAAATTTACGAATCCTATATTGTTTTGTGAAACATGGATTTTGAGTTAAAGTGTCCAATTTTCATTGTAAGGGTTTTATATGTTGGATTTTTTCTTAATTCTATTAATCTCTAATCCTAAAAGTAGATGGTAAGGTAAAAAAATTCAATCCTTACTATTGAACTTATAATTATGAGTTGATTAAGGTAAAAGATATTATAGTTGGTATCTGAGTAATGTTTATATAACATTATTAGTAGGGATGTTATTAGGAAAATACATTTAAGTGTTTTATATTTATTAATTATATTATGAATATAAAACTTTTGAGTGTTTCCACACCATGTCATCTAATATGTTTCCGTTTCAGAATTGTTTTCCATAGAAAAATCAAGTTCAATGAAGTGGAAATGCATCAAGGGAATAATTACCTTCTATTTCACCAACTTAGAATCAATGTAATTGTAATTTATGAGTTTTTAGCTGTGTTAACTTAGTCAAAATAAGATATTTTTGGTTGTACCCATGCTAGAGATAATCTTAAATAACTTTAGAGGAGCATTTTTATTGAGCATCATTTCATGAAACAATACCCTCTAACATTTGTTGGAACCTTTGATCTAGTGTTAGTTGAAGGATGAATCAATGCATTGAAAAAAATATTTTATGTTTTGGGATGTTTTTAACACAAAAAATGAAATTATTTCTATTTATCATTTTAAAGGTGAATCTGCTTAGTGGTGGTTAGTGGTTAAGAATACTAAGGAAATATATGAGATTGATTCCATATAGTTGATCATATTTAAGGATATTTTATTTGATAAGTATTTCATAATATTTTTTTACTTATAGTGTAAATGTAATTTTTATAAATAAATAACAAGGAGGAATAAATTTAAACCTATGAAGATACCTTTAAAAAAATTTCTAGGTATGAACTATGTTGTAATCTATAATAAAATAGAAAAATTGATAGTCTTTACTTAGTATTGAAACCATGTTTTCTAAGATTAATAGACTCTTGTGAATTTAAATTAAATGAGAAAGTTGTACGAAGTTTTTATAAAGAGACATGCTAAAATTATCATAAATTGTAAAATAATCTCATTATTTAAATAATAAATCATATAATAATAATATAATCCAAGGATTGAAAGGTTTTGTGTCTGGGAAATTATTTAAATAAACAACTTATTTTAGAGAAGTTGCAAGCATTTTCCCTATAAAGTTTCTCCTCTCAACCCTTTCTTAGACTTCTCATTTTATGTAACCATTTTCATAAACTAGGGAATTGAAACATAATATAGGATTAACCTAAAACTTCCATGAAATTAAAATAAATATAAAAAAGTATTAGTTCATAAGCATGAATGATATTATTATGTAAACCAAAACAACATTACAAGAGATCATAAGATTATATATGATAATTAGACAACATGATGGATCCCTATAAGATCATAATTTTTTATGGAAGTATAAAACTAATTACATAGCTCAAAATAAATATTAATAATAAAAAAACATTCAGTAATAATATAAAATTTCAAAATACCTAAAAAATAATGCGTCATCGTGAAAAAATGAATTTTCATAGAAAAGAAAATAATCTTGTTAAATTTTCAAAAAATGATAATGAATTGGGAGTATATCATAACATGATAAAAATAAAAATTTGGAACATTAATAAGAATAGTAAAATATGTGTTAAAGAACCCCTTTATTCCCACACTTATGTGAGAAAACTCATTATGTCCACACCAAAAAATGTGAGTATGCCCATCATGACCATGCCTATGTGAACAAACCCATTTAGTCCATGGATAAATATCTCATAAGATATAATATTATAAACTTTAATGAGAGAGAGATGTATGACAACACCCATCATCATCCATACATATGTGTTCCACATAAAAACCATAATAATCATAACTTAAATTACCCATGGAAAAAGAATTGGTTTCTTAAACATATCACATAACAAGAACTTAAGAAATAATAAGATATCAAAATATCATTATATAAATGGGTATATAATGTAATAAAATATAAACCATCACATAATGAAAGAAATATCATTTTAATATAATGATAACCAATCCATGAAAATCTTTTTTTGAAAACATTTATTCATCATTGTAAAAGTCATAGCTATGAGTACCTTTTCAAAAAGAACCCTTTATTTTTAAGAGAAATAAAAATAATTCCTTACATGAAAGTTATTTGGGTTTAAATAATATTTCAACTTAAAAATAAGATAATAAAAACAGAAAATCAAATTTATTGAAAAAAAACGTTGAATATTAAATTGCATAATTCAAAGAAAGGATTTTGAGTTACCAAACCCCCAACCATTACACATAATTTGAATGGAAAGAATTAAAATCCCATATAATATATATAAAAATATTAAGTAACTAATTTAGATCCATTTTATAATATAAATATATTTACACTCTTTACTAATAACAATTATCTTTATGTATTTTGGTATAGTAATCTCTTTTAAACATTTGGTATTAATAATATTAACCATTTTAAACTATGTTCATCATATTAGTGTTGATATTCCTTTTTATCCCATAGACCACAAAATCAGAACCATTAAAGGTTATGGTATTTATTTTTTATAAATAATCATATTATTGTAATTACATTACATTGGAGTTTTAGTCATGTTTCATGACATCAAAAACGGTTAAGTACTAGTTTTGGGGTTTTATTGATATCGATGGATTACCTTATAACAATCATCAGTTTTTGTGTTATTAAAAAAAATAAAACATTATTTAAATATATATTCATTATACATATCATATATACTTAATAAATATAAACTAATATCATTATGTTTTTCAGTTAATAAAAAATGAAACACATTTATTTTTTGAGGCGGTAGTCTGTATTACACACAATTCACATTTACATTTTTCTAAATCAATAACGGGAGGGTGATTAATTATAGTAACATAATTATAATAAAAAAGTGGACAATAATGTTACTTATTTTATAATTTAATAATGTATAAACGAAATTTTAGGTAGATGAAAATGTGTATAAATAAATAATAAAACAATGTGAATTATATGAACTTATACCACACTTCTTTAATTATCACCTTTGCGAGCTGGGTTAAACCTTTTAGGAGTTGTATCATAAGAAGAAAAAAATAAATTAATTTGGATAAGAGTGTATAGAATTGGTTTTGGTAGATTATTGGATGAAATTTTGGGTTTTTGGATTGAGGGTAAGTGAGGAGATGAGTGCCCCTTTTATAATTGAAAATTAGTGGATTTTTTTGTAAATACTTAGAACTATTGAATAATGGGAAGTCCCACTTTAGAAAAGTGACTCCAAAATTTGTAAATAATGTATTGGAGGGAATATATGGTCTATAAACATCTAAAAAATAAAAACATAAACATTTTTTAAACATATAAATGTTTTAAACATCTTATTCCATTTACCTCTAAGGTCACTCACTTTTACGATTTTAGTTTTAACTATGATAACTAATTTTTACCAAGGTAATTCATCCATTAAGAATATATATAAAAAGAGCCTTATTAAATAATTTTAATCCACTGATTCTAAATATTATTTCAAATTTATCTAGTTGAAACCCTGAAGTTACCTAATAACAACATATATAAATACTACATCATTTTAGTTGAATATTTAATACATTACACAATATTAAATTTTCGAGAACTGTATTGGAGTAGTGTATTTCGATATTAGATACATAATATTCAATTTTCATGAAATATATTCAACAAATATCATATATATATATAAATATATGTATATATATATTCCCATATAATACTATTCTTATACATACCATACCTAGATCCTTTCTTCATAACCCTGTGAAAGGAAACATAACAAATGGACAGCTCAGATGCTCAATAAGGGTAAACATGGGATATATCATTCACTAGAAGATAATATGATCATAAGGGAATGATCACATATTATATTTAATTTTTCTAAATATAAAATATTCATACCAAAAAACATAGATCATAAGATTCAAGATCAATTCATATCGATAATCATGGTCAATAAGGGTGTCAAAATAGTAATCAGCATTCAAAAGTCATAATATAGGCATGTTTCATCATAAAAATAAGAAATAATAATATTTTGAATATAGATAAATTAAATCATGTCCATTATTAATATTTTTATAATATTTTGGAAGTGATCATGATCACACCACAAAATGTGAACAAATATATTCCCAATCATGTCCATGCATTTACCTATAAGCATTTCTAGAAATCAATCATACACACACATAAATATGTGGAAAAAGATATTCTGAATCACGTACACACTTATCCTCATAATATAAAGATATACCAATATAAATTTCCCCAATAAATTATAGGTTTATAATGGACCCAACCATTATATAATAATAATTCATTCATATAAATATCACAAGATCATAAATTAATTTTCATATCATCATAGCCTTACAATGTGGAAAATAATAATATTTTTTAAACATCTCTTCATTGTTATCATAGTCCATAAAGATAAATAATAAAGATAATATCATTGGACCATAACCCTAGTAAAACAAAATTAATATAATATTATTTTATCAGAGATTAATATTATTTTAAAATAATCAATGGAAGATTTTCTAAAGAAAACACTATTATCACTTCATATTCCTTATTTAAAATATAAAAATTTATAAAACATTTAGGAAAACCTTTTATTTGTAAAGAATTGTGAATAATTGTAATTAAATATTTAAATAATTATAAATTCATCATGGTGGAAAATTTTGTTCATTCCATCTATGTTAAAAAATATTCCTCTCACACATTTGTAAAATGTCAAAAAGTACAAAACTGAGAAAACTATAGGAATATTACTTTGAAATGTTTTTATAGAAAGTAAAAAATGGGTGAAATTGGCGTTAAATAAAAATATTATAATATTAAAACATTTTTGAAAACATCTTAGATAAAATGTGGACATAGAAGAAAAATTAATTCGACTGAAGGGAGAAATAAAGCTATTTTTCTCAAAAAACATTCTTTCCCCCCTGAGTATTTAATGAGAGAAAAAAAGAAAGGAATTTAGTAACCAAATATAAACAATGTATAAGAACAGTTATGAGAATTATTAAGAGGTAGATCACAAAATTTTATCATCCCTAGATTAATCATAAAAATCATGATAAAAATGAGATTGTAATATAAAAACCATACCTAATATCTCATCATTCTTATTAAACATTCAAGACTCCTTAATAATAAATATATATTTATTATAAATTTTTTATAGAAACATAATCATATATATCATACCATTTTTTTCTTATAATAACTTACCACCCATTTATTAATAATTATTTATTAAAATAACTGTTCTGGGCGATAACTGCTTCATTTTTCATGCATGTTTCAGTTCGACAGTCTCAATATTTGTATTCTAATAATTGTTACATAATATATAGAATTTTAAACAAGATATTAATGTTATATATATCAATTATATATATATATATATATTTTATTGAACCATAAAAGGTAGATATTGAAAAATAAATTACATTGTTCTTGGAGACTCTAGGTTGTACGCACACAAGAACACTATTTACATTTTTTTAATAGATGAAAAAAAGATAGGTAAATAATAATTCACCTTTATAGAATCATATTATTTCATATAAATTATATAAATTATTTAAATCCATTTTTTTACCATCCATGTAAAATGGAAATGAAAAACAAATCACTTTACTTTGTAGGGGTGGTAGTCTAGACATACACATGAGCTACATTATCATTTTACAATGGATTACAAGGTAATTAGGTATTATTATTTTATAGTTAAAAAATAATTCTTATGTCATAAATAACTTATATAAACATTAAAACCATCATAATAACCATCCATGAAATGTAAATATGGAAAATGAATTATATCACTACATGAAGATGGTAGTACATACCTACGCACAAGCGATACTTTAACTTTCAATTTGATGAAAATAGTATAAATAAAGGTGTATTAATAGTCATAAAAACATTTAAGTATATTTAGGATACTAAATATATTATTTTATGAAGAATATTATATATTTGCGGGAGGTATAAAAAGAAACAAATTGAAATAGGTTGGGAAAAATGATTACCTCTTCTTCGATTGGCATCCTATAAATTCATTCTCAAGGACCCATGGAATTATATTTTATGAATTAAAAAAAATTTAATTTTAGGCTAGTAAGTTTATAAGATATTTTTTAAGGGGTTGGTGAATTTAGATGGCTCAATGTGGTATAAATAAGAGCAATGGTGGGTGTCCTTTTATAAGGGAGGAGAGGGGCACTCTAGGAATTTCTTAAACATTTAAAATATTATAAAGTCATTTTCAAGAAAAATTATTTAAAATATATATATATTCAAATATTAAGAAGTATATGGTTTAAATAAAGTCATACAATATAATTTTGACTGGTTTATTTAGTGTTCTAAAACTTATATTTTGGTTTAACCCCATAGTTACCTTATTTTAACCCTAACCGCGATAACATAATTTTTCACTATTAAAGAGTTATAAATTTAATTATAAAATAAAAATAGTATCATAAATGAATAGTGGATGATAATTTTTACCATTTATTAATGTAATTTTTTCTCTAAATTTAAATATGATTTCTAAATAATTTCATCAACTGTAATCTTTCATAAACTGTTAATAATATTATTTTGACAGTATTAACATGATAACGATGGAATTCAAATACAATCCCCTCCCACATCTATAATACATTATATTAAACTAAAAAAGTTGATTTATAAAAATAATTAATCAAAATTTTATTTCTTATAAAATTTCTAAAATCATTTATTTTATTTTTCTATTAATTGAATAAATATCATGTCATCGTTGCATAAAGAATTAGGTTTATTATTCAGTTAATAAACATTAAAAATAAATTAATATGAAAAATAAAATTTATATATTATAAAAATAAACATTTAAACATGAACATAGCCTCTTTTTACCCATATAATAAAATATATTAAAGTCATGAGTGTGACATTTATGACATTACCTTTCACTTAAATTAATATAATGGTCAAAATCAAAGAAATATGGTACCAAGTGGCCATATATTTAAGTATTGGATTGATATAGAAAAACTCCACCCATAAAATTGGATAAATTTAATTTTAAGAGAAATTCTAAAGCCTTATCCAATATTTTTGACTATATTTTACTCATTTTACCATTATTGTGGTGGAAAAAATTTACTATGGTTACTACTCACATTGAAAAAGTATAAAAGGAACCAATTTAAATAATTTAGGCATCCTAATTAAAAAAATATAATAATTTTTTCATGATTTAATTTCTATAAGTAGTATAAATTAATTTATGATGAAGAATTTAGAACACAACTAAAAAAGATTTATCAGATAATGTATTTTTAGTATAAAAATATTTTTATCCAAAATTCAACCATAAAATTGATTATAATGAACATTATTAGATTATTAATAATAAATGAGAAATAAGTTTACTTTTAATCCACTTTTAAAAAAATGGAACTATATAAATTCTTGAAATAAAAATACAGTTTTAGATAAAAATCAATATTTTTTACTAATCATAAAAAAATAACATGTTCATAAAATTCGTAAAAATTTAGTATAAGTTAATTTTGAAACCTAGATTTCAAAAATTAATTTTATTTTTCTAGATTTATTCTTCAAAATTGTTAACAATTAAATATAATTTTTTTTCTAAAAAAATAATAAAAATCTTGTTTTAAGGAAACATATCTTTAAAGCTTAATATGACTTTATAAAAAAAATTCATTCTTATTTCCTAAGTGTTAATAAAAAAATATATTGAGTATAATATTTATTTAAATTTAATAATATGGTTATTAATTTTCATACCATCCATTTCAATGTCTAGGTTATAATGGTCATATTTAAATAATAATTTTTCAAGGTTCATTTAAACTCGATCTTTCCAATCATATACACTAAAAAATATAATGTTATTCTTTTAAAACATTGGGGTGTTTCAATACTCTAACACTTAATAAATTGAAACTTCTAAATTTGAACTTATGCTCGATAATCATGGGTTTTACTTTTGAAAATTTCTTAGGGGAAAACCCACACACCAAAATGGTTAATAAAACTTCTATTTAAAAATAGGAAAATGGAAATACAAGGGCCAACTATAAAATAAAAAACATGGTTAAAAAATATTATTAAATTAGTAGGAAGTTAAAATATAGACATTGATGAGAAAACTAGTTCATAATGACTAATATATAGTTCTAGATAACATGGTTAGGAGAAAGCTAACAACCACAAAACCATAAACCTATAATGGGTGAAAATATCATAAATTCATCAAAAATGTAGTGAAAAGTATAGAATTTTATCTCAATATCCTTTTTCTATGGATTAGGGATACATTTACTATACATATAGAGAACACAAGAAAATATAAATTCATGATTTCTTTTTATATCTTAATAAAAATTTCAACCTTTGGTTATGCTTCAATAATTTTCTACAACATTTCTTATTCTATGAATGAATATTCAAAATTATTTTTTTTATGATTGAAGTAGTAAAATTAACAATTTTCATATCTAAATATACATAAAATAATTTTAAGTCATTTATTGTATTTCTAGTCATCATTAAAACAAATGGTTAGCACAAGTTATTCAATATGGATAAATATAACACATTAATCTCTAATTCCAAATAAATAACACCCAAAGATCAACTTTATTCATTTTGTAAAATTTCAACCTTAAGAATCCTCGAAAATATGTGTGAATAAGATTTAAAAAAAATGATTAGAATGATTTTATCTCATATCTACCCATGATTAACTTAGCAATTATATTGAAATAATTTAATCACTCATAATGTCTCATACAAATATATATATACATTGATCATCTAATCTCCAAAATATACTCTTTATTTCCAAAAATAATGTCATAATAAAATCAGTTACATATCGAAACGATAATTTAATCTTTATTCCATATGTAATCTCATATATTATCAAAAAATATTTCCTTTGGAAGTTTAAGTTTATCCTTGGATTGATAAATAATCATAGGTTGTTTTAGAATATGGAATATGATATAATTATTCTAGAATTTTATATGTAATCTATGGTGATGGAGATATTAAATGATTATAATCACATAAAATTTCACTAATTGATAAATGATAAGATTTCATAGGGCTCATTCATAAAAAAATCAAAGTAGAATCCACAACTATGGAGTGGTGGATAAGTGTGTCGTAATTATCCTGATTCACATCAGCTGTTATGGTTACAAAATATTTACCTTTATCCTTTGACATCAATGGTTGTGGTGGATTATTATCATCATTAGTTATTGGATTATGGCATTTATTTTAATAATTCCCAAACTCCATGAACCTATAACACTATGGTATATTTATTTGACCCTTCTGTCCATTTATTTCAATGAATGTACTATTAACATCATTTTGATATTATTTTTATTGATTGTTAGGGTTCACACACTTGAAAAATTTATTCGTTCCTTTATGAAATTCACCTGAGTGTACATACTCAAATTTTTAGAAATTATTAGGTTGTAGATTTTTCCTCCCTCTATGTGACATACCACTAGAGCTTACATGAAACTCTATCTTTTTTTCTTAACATAAAACCCATGTGGTTTTCTATATACCATTAATACTTCAAGTGCACATCAAAAAATTTCTTGATAAAATCTAAATACCCTATTTATAATTAAATTTGAAGAATTAGTGCTAATACAATAAATAATTAATCAATTTTTTCTTTTAGATATGATGAAAAATCCATAAGCATACCTGGAATGTCTTGTAAATGTTTCTTCATAGGTACCAATATATTCATAATCCTTTAGCATAAACTCATAGAATTATTTATCCATTCATTTATATAGAATATGGGGGAATAAATTACTAACAAATATCTATTTAAACTCATCCCATTATATGGATTAAATTTAATAATATTTGATTATATTCTTTAATAATATTATCCCATTAATCTACTTCACCTTCCAAATGATAAATGGTTAGGAAAACCTCTGCAATGTTTGAGAACCAATATAAATAAAATATATTTTCCTTCACATTTATGATTTATTTAGAAACTAGTGTATTAGGAGACCTATATAACGAGGGAGGAAATTTTCACAATCCCACCCTATCTAGGTCTCAAGCCATGACAACCCCACACTTGAATCTATATGAAAGGGGATGTCAACCAGTGAAGAAGTAATAACCAACATAGGGTTTCATTATCTAGGTTCCCATATGAAGAAACCTAATAATGTAAAATTATAATTACTAAGGAATAATAATAAAAGGATTCAAAAAAGAGAATGTAAACAAAGCATGAAAAACCTATAGGGTGTATAGGAGTATGATAGTGAAAACTAAAAAGTAAAGGGAAAAAATACACACCCAATTAGAAATATGTCCCAAACTGACTTTTTTGAAAGTAAACTATTGAAAGAGCCATGTTTATGATCTCCAAGCTATAACCACAAAACATGGACCCATTCCCCCAATATCCCTAATCTCCTTTGAAGTCACCACCGACTTGTACGTCATATGCATAACACCTGACAAGAGTAGGAAAATCCCATACATGGGTGACTATATTAATACCTTGTAGGATGTATCGAAAGATGAAATGGGGATCAGTAAGTGAAACAACATGAATTTAAAGATAACATATATGAAACAAGATTTGGAATGAAGTGAAGGAGAACAACTCAACCCAAACTGAGAGATAGAGAGATAATGTAACCTCATCTAATCAAAAGGGGCTCAACATGGTGTGTAGATAGACTAGACATTGAGTCTTTTCCACCCATAAAAGGATTGTAACCTTATCTAATCATGAGATGTTAAACATGTAAATCACATGGAAAATTTGGAACATCTTCACAACCCATGGTATGAGAGTAACCAAATCCAAAGGTATGGATACAAATGTATATATATATTCTCAGTAAAATAATCTCAAATGAAAGAGAAAGTGGATCTCCATCACATATCTCAACCTAGTAATAGTGGTCTATATAGTTCTTAAATTCCATCAATGATTCCCATTATCTTACACGTATGTCTAGAAGTAACCTTGTGAAGGCCCAAACCTCACCACTGTGCCGCATAGTCGAGGGGGAACAGTCTCTATGTAAGGGATTTCACCCTAGTGAGTTAGGGGTTCCAATCTATAAAAATACATAGAGGATCTGCATCATGATTCTTCAGGATGATTCATCTCTAGTATCTGGAGTATCCAGGTCCTATTAAATAGGGGTTTCCACACAGTAGGTAGAAGACACCACCCAAGATTATGGGGAGTTCCACTCTATAGGTCGAGGACCTGCTCCTTAGTTTATCAAGGTGTGGGTCCTATTTAGATATTTATAGAGTGGAACCCACTAAACCACTAGGGTGAAGGTCCACTCCTTGGATATTATACCCCCTAGATAGTGAGACATAGTGGAAAGGTGTGGGCCATCACACATGTAAGAACCCAAATATTCTTTTTCAGGTATGTCTCTCTTTTCTGGTAGTTTTTGAGAAAAAGAGGAAATTTTGGAAATTTCTAAAGTACACACCGTGTACTTTATGAGTACATGCTATGTACTTGGTTGCCACAAGAGGCCGTGTGCTGGCTGTGTAATGGCCTCACAGACAGCCGTGTGGGGGTGACTTGGAGGTTACCTAAAGTGGAGTATGGAAATCGAACGTACTTGCCGTGTTATTCAAAATTACACATCATGTATTTTATTTTTTTATTAAACGCATCAGCGTCGCGTCTAATCACCATAACACTCTTTGTTTTGACCTAGTTCATCCATGATTGCCCGTACGACTGCACTTCTTCTCCGAGCCCCCAATCGAGCATCTATTATTTGAATCGATCGTTGTCGGTTGCATTGGGATCACCTCGGTAATCCCTTCCTTATGCTTGAGCTTCATTCCATGATTCCACTTCTTTCTCAAGTTATCTCTGATTGAATGTTTTAGACATTTTTGTAGATCTTCAGCAATCTAAGGTGATTCATGTCATGAGATTCAAGTATATTGATCTCCCAATGTTGAGGTAGGTGGTTTGTGCCTTTATGTTAAAAGTCTTTGTGTTATATGTGAAAAATTACCAATACCCCTGAACGAGGTCTTGTGTTTTGACTGTTGTAGACCTATTGTTTCCTTGATATGTTTTTATACTTGACTAGAGGTTAATTGAATATGAATAGAGTTAATTTTTATGCTTTGGATGTTTTTGCCCATGCATGATTATTGTGTTGACCGTTTGGTCTAGTTTTCCTATTAGGCAACTGTTTAGATCCCATGCCTGGTATTATAGTATGGAGTGTTTGTTCTAACCTACCGAGATGTTGTAGACTATTTAGCCAAGTAGTTATTGAGGTTTAATTTGGCCGATACTGACTGCTATGTTTTCTTGACATAGACAGGTCTGTAAGAACCTAGTGTATAGACTATAGGGATAATGGATATAAGGGCTTCTCCAGAGTGTCTTTATAACTTATGATGAGAGACCATAGGGGGAATTGACATTGAGTGCTTCCTCATAGTGTCTGTAGTTCCTCGATGCGGGCCATAGGAGGGATTAATGTTGAGTTCTTCCCCAGAGTTCCTTTAGTACCGATATGAGACTATAGGTTAAATTGATAGCGAGTGCTTTCCCAGAGAGTGTATACATAAGCTAAAAAAGCGAGGTTAGATTGTGGGTTCTTCCCAGAGAGTTGCTTGTATTGCTAGGTAGGACCAAAAGGGATAGGCTATGAGTACTTCCTAGAGGGTTACCTGTTTGTATTTATCTGCTTACTTGATATGTGGTTATTTGAATGATTGAAACTGTGAAAATTGTTTACCTTGTGTACTTCCTTGTGTACTGAATTTATTTTCTTATTACCTACCATATATTCACTGACTGTTTGGCACAGATCTCTTGGTGGTTCCTACTAGGATTTAGTCTCACACCCTATTTGGGCCATGATTTTGGGCCAAAACAGATTATATTTTTGTAGGTATAGATAAGGGAAAGCACCCTTCTACTTCAGGTGTTTGACTTCTTTAGAGATGTAGAGAAAGGGACCAAGCTTAGGCTTGCAATGTTGTGGAGCTATTTATCTCTTTTCTAGTGCTTCGTTTTAGTACATTATTTCAGCTTTGTGACTTGTTTGGATACTTTCCTAGATATATGTGTCATGCATCATTATATATATTCTCCAGTTGTTTATTATTATTTCAGTCTTCCACTATTTATTTTTGTCGGTATGTTTACTGATCTTGCTATTTAGTGTTTTTTTATACTTCTATTGTGTTACTCTGCCAATGAGGGCATTGTTTCCCCACTATTACACCCAAGGACCTCACTGCTAGTCGGCAGCCTCTGGCATTCGGGGAAATGCGCTTGAGGCCATGTGACCAACCGGGTATGGGGCACCTCTGGGGGGCTTTTGAAACTGGGACATTACAAAGGGGTATCATAGGGTTTCTTTTCTCTTGAATTACTATTTTGAGACTTATCTAGGGATAAGAAGGTAAAGGTAATTAGTAATAAGATCTTCCCATGAGTATCTAACCCTTGTACATGGAAAATCCAATTTACCTCGTATATTGCATGTTTTCTGGTATTGCAATTTTATAGTTGATTTGATTTCCACTATTGGTTGACTCACATGTATTGTGCTATTTTTGTTTAGATTATTGATGTTTTATTTCTGTCGCTACCCGATGAGATGAGGGTATTCCATCTCATGCATCATATAGGCACTTTCTAGGAATCACATGTCATGCATTCTTGCCAGCCATTTAGAGTGCATTAGCAATTTTGTGTTGTTGTGATAGATGATGTGCTAGATATGAATGTTGTTGTGATAGATGCCTTGATATAATACCAACTATTTAATAGGATATCGTTTTGTGTAATGTTTTGCTTGAATGAACACCGAAATTTGGTTCTTGAGGTGTTATGGGACCTCATGGAATAGAATTTGGTGGATCATTGCATTGTTATCCTTGTTTATAACTTGAATAAGATGCCAAACTTTGATTCACGGGGAGTATGGGCACTCAAGGATTAGAATTTTGCACTTTGATGTTTGTTTTAGTGTTTTTCTGGGCTCCAGAGTAGTTTCCGAGGCTTACTATCTTGAAAAACCCAGAATACACGCTGTGTAGTTTTGACTACACACCATGTGTTCTTCTATTCGGGAAGAAACAATTTTTATTGAGTACACACCATGGTCCATATATACACGTTGTGTAGTCTCTAACCATGTCGTAGGCCATGTGTGTAGAGACATGAAATAGGGAATTCTTGTGGGAACCATCTGTGTACCTATGGTACACGACATGTTGTGTTGACCCTGTGTTCGCAAGTGTGACTAACAACACGAATGGATAAATCTTATGAAATGCATGCCGTGTCAGCCTTGAACACACCGTGTTGTATAACCCTAGAATCTGGACATGTCATAAACAACATGGGTCGGAGAAATCCTCCAAGTACAAGTGGTGTCTATATGGAACATGCCGTGTAGTGTGAGCCGTGTAGTCGGCTGTGTCACTAACAAGAGAGGTTGGAATGGTTCATCTAGTACACACCATGTTTGGCACTAACAGGCCGTGTAGTCTTGTTCTAAGGAGAACTGTGTGGCTTAGCCGTGTAAGAGAGATCAGGCAGGGAAAAGGAATTTAGGTACATTTCGTGTAGTGGAAATACACCCCATGTATCCATTTTTTGTTAAAGAAGAAATCTTCCTTTATCCTATTCCATTCTTATGCTTATCATTTTTAGTTCTTGATGATCTTGATCTAAGGTGTGTGTTTGACGGTGCTCAGTCATGCCACCGAGATGTCCCCTAGTTTTATGCCAGTTTTCAGGCAAAGTTAGACACCAGACACGGCTCATCAGGGACTACCTACAGATCCTCTAGTTGTGAAAGTATTGGAACCAGCAGTTATACCTAACATAGGTGCTGGGGCATAGTTTAGGGATGGATTTATGAGAATGATGCATGCCTTTCATGGGGAACTGCCTCCTACCGCGTTGATTGAAGAATTGACGCGTGTCTTTCAGAAGCAACATCATCCCACCTTTTTAGGGGATGGAGAACCCCAAGCAACAAATTTATGGCTAGAAGCTATGCTGACGATATTTGAGCATCTGGAGATGGCACCATAGAGGAGGTTCAAGCTCTTTATATACATGCTACGAGATTATTCCAAGAGATGGTGGGTTGTGATCTCACTGGCAATACATAAGTAGGTTATGACTTGGGAGGAGTTCCAGCATATCTTCTATGACTACTTTTATCTGGAGACCATGAGGGATGATCGATCCCGAGAGTTTAGGAGTCTCGACCAGGGTACTCTTTTGGTTATGGAGTATTCCTCTCACTTAACCGAGCTTTAGTGCTTTACACCCTTCCTAGGGGTAGATGGGTTGTTCCTAGCAAGGAGATTTGAGGATGGTCTCAGACAGGACATCCTCTCAAATGTGAATATATTCAAGATGACTTCTATCACTTCTATAGTCAACTAGGCACTGACCACATAAAAAAATATGAAGGATTCTGGAGTTGTGGGCCAGGGAGGTTTAGCAGCCAGAGTTAGTGCTTCTCTGGATGACAGCACGAAGCACCGCAGGGAGACTACATGTGGAGACCTAAGTAGGCGGGATGCTCCTTCCAGTATCCAGGTGGTATGCTACCAGTGCAGGAAGAGTGGGCATACAAGGCCGCATTGCCTGAGAGACCCAGTGGAGTGCTGGTCTTGCGACAATATGGGCCATATTCAGCGTTTCTGTCAGATCTTTTCACCAGTTGTGGGTGACTTGGGATCTTCTATGACTCCACGTTTAGGAGAAGTGCCGACAGTTTCTCACCAGTATTGGAACTCCAGTTCTTCCATTCGTTCAGGCAGAGGTGGAGGTCATGGACATGGTAGCCAGTCACTAGAAATTTAGTGACAACAAGGTGGATCAACTCAGGGTGGACAGGCCGGGTCACAGGGCCGTAGTACAGGTTAGACTTTTGCATTGGAGTAGAACCAGCATGGGCAAGATCCCAGACCTTCCACAGTTCGAGGTACAATCTTAGTTGCCTCAGTTTTAGCTTCTACTCTTTTCGATACAGGTGCTTCCCAAAGCTTTATATTTGTTGCTGTTGTGGAGAGCCTTGAGCTTTGTATCTTTTCTTCTACTAATGTGTTGAAACTAGACACTCCGAGAGGGATAAGAACAACTAGTGTGCATCAGTGTAAGGCATGCCCTCTAGAGGTCGGTGGGTGTCACTTCATTGGGGATCTCTATGTCCTAGAGATGACAGGCTATGGCGTCATTGTCGAAATGGACTGGTTAGTTCCCTTTCCTTCATTCGTCAACTATTATCATTGTAGGGTGAGTTTCACATCACTAGAGAGTGGATCATTCCTTCATAAGGGTTAATGGGATGTCCAAGAGAGCAGAGCAGGACCCGAGCATCATGGGTTGGGAGGAGTTACAACCCAGATTGCTATTCTATCTCTGGATAACCTAGGTACTTTACAGGTAGAATTTCCTCTATTGGTGGATCATTTCAGAGATGTCTTTCCAAAAGAATTTTTAGGTTTTTCTCTAGAGAGAGAGGTGGAATTTTTTATTGATCTTGTGCCAGGAGCGGTACCTGTGTACAATCCTCCTTATAGGATGGCTACACCAGAGTTACAGGAGCTCAATAAGTAGTTGGAGGAGTTGTAGGAAAAGGATTTCATCCAACCCAATACTTCTCCTTGGGGTTCGCCCATACTATTTGCAAAGAAGGCAGATAGTGCTCCCTGTATTTACGTGGATTATAAGAAGTTGAACCAGTTGACTGTCAAGAACCTATATCTGTTGTCGAGGATTGATGATATCTTTGATCAACTTTGAGGAGCTCATGTGTTCTTGAATATTAACATGAGGACTGGTTAACATAAGTTTCACGTTAGACCATATGATTTACCTCTTATAGCCTTTCAGAGCTTGTATGGTCTATAAGAGTATATGGTTATGTTGTTCGGACTCACAAACGCACCTTCAGTTTTCATAGAACTTATGAACTGAGTGTTCCATCCATACATGGATTCTTTTGTGGTTATCTTTGTGGATTATATCTTGGTGTACTCTCACACTCTAAATTACTATGACACACATCTTGAGAT
Source organism: Viscum album (assembly GCA_963277665.1). Classification (NCBI taxonomy): domain Eukaryota; kingdom Viridiplantae; phylum Streptophyta; class Magnoliopsida; order Santalales; family Viscaceae; genus Viscum; species Viscum album. The sequence continues at coordinate 51,132,545 of OY728148.1, forward strand.
AATTATGAGTACACTAATAGAGCATCAGTTATACACTAAGTTCTAAAAATGCAACTTCTGGATGGACAAGATTCATTTCTCGGGTCATGTTATCTCAGAGAGAGGTGTATGAGTCGACCTAGAGAAAGTGAGAGCAGTAGTTTCTTGGGAGCAGGCTAAGAACATATTTGTGGTAGGATGTTTTCTAGGGCTGGCTGGATACTAAAAGCATTTCATTTATTAATTTTCACACATAGCAGCACCACTGATGGGTTTGACTAAGAAGAGTACAAAGTTCTTGTGGTCAGATTTATATGAGTCAGCCTTTCAGGAGATGAAAGAGAAACTGACATCAGCATTGATACTAGTCTTGTCAGAGCTAGGCAAGAGATATACTATTTACTATGATGCTTCAAGTATCAGGCTAGGAGCTGTGATTATGTAGAGAGAATGAGTCATTGTGTACGGATCTCGGTAGCTGAGGCCACATGAGAAGGATTATCTGACGCATGATCTTGAGTTGGCTGAAGTTGTTCATGCCTTGTGCTGTTGGAGACATTATCTTCTAGGAGAGAACTTTGTGGTTTTCACTGACCACAAAAGGCCCAAGTATATCTTCACTCATCATGAACTGAATTTGAGATAGCGAATGTGGGATGAGTAACTTCAGTCTTTTGACTTTGAGCTTGCCTACACACCTAGAAAAGGCAACGTAGTGCCAGATGTGCTGAGCAGGAGGACTCTGATACATGCAGTTAAAGAGGCCAGCAGTGAGTGGAAGATTATGGCTTTGTTCTCTGAGATGCATTTGGAGGTGAATAAAAAATAGGGGCATACATTTATTTCTTCTCTAGTTGTTAACTCTACACTTCATGATCGGGTTCGAATGAGGCATCTATTAGATTCTAAAGTCCTAGTCTTATGGGAAAGCGTGTCAGGAGAGGACCCTATTCATGGATGTACCATAGGCAGGGATGAGATATTGAATTTCTAGGGGTGCGTATGGGTGCTAGTAGACATACACGAGGAGATGATGCGGGACATTCATTCCATAGTTTGTGCATTTCATCCTTGTGTCACTAAGATGAATCATGATCTGCATCATTAATATGGGTGGCCAAGTTTGAAGAGATATGTTGCTGGTTTCGTCATGAGGTGTTCCACCTGTCAGTAGGTGAATGCAAAGCATCAACAACCAGTAGGTCTTTTGCAGTATTTACCAATTTTCGAGTGGAAGTGGAATGATGTCACAATTGATTTTGTGATAGAGTTTCCAAGGTCACCTCAAGGGAATTATGTTTTTTGGGTTGTCTTTGAAAAACTCATAAAGGTTGCTCACTTATTGTTGATTAAGGAGACCTTTAGTGTTGATGAGCTGGGATAGTTGTACATCCAAGAGATTGTGATCTTACATGGGGTTCCACACTCCATTGTTTCGGACAGGGACACACGTTTTACTTCTCGAGTATGGAAGGGGCTACATAAAGCTTTGGGTACAAAGGTACATTTGAGTACAACTTACCATAACCAGATAGATGGCCAGTCCGAATGTACAATTCAGGTGCTTGAGGACATGCTCCGAGCATGCATCCGGGATTTTGATGGTTCTTCGGAGAAACACATACCTCTTATGGAGTTATCCTATAGTAATAGTTTTCAAGAAACTATTCAGATGGTACCTTATGAGGCTTTTTATAGGAGGCCATGCTGATCAAACATATATTGGATGGAGGTAGGAGAGGCATCTATATTGGGACCTCATCTTGTTCTGGAGACCAAAAAGTAGATAGAGTTGATTCGAAAGAAGATGGATACTGGACATTCTCGACAGAAGTGTTATGCTGATCAGCAGAGATGACCTCTGGAGTTTGTGGTTGAGGATCAGGTTTTCCTATGTGTAACAATGAGTTTGGGACAAAGAAGGATTAAGAGATAGGGGAAGCTTTCACCGGGCTACTTCAGGCCGTTTTAGGTGTTGGAGAGAGTTGGTCCAGTTTCCTATCGGTTGCAGTTACCTTAGAGGTACCGGGATATGCATGACATCTTCCACATTTCTCATCTTCTACATTACTACTCAAACCCATCTCAAGTCTTCCAACCCGAGGAGGTCGAGCTGGAAGTGGATGCATGTTTTGAGGATAATTCTATCTGGATAATTGATCATAGTACAAAGGTTCTTCGTGGTCGGTCTGTTCCTATGGTATGAGTGCTATGTCAGCACGAGCGAGTATAGGACGAGACTTGGGAGTAGGAGGCTGATGTACGATCATAGTGGCCAGAGCTGTTCTGGGTTTTATCTTCAACACTGCCTTTCTAGGGAAATTTGGGGACGAATTTCTTTAAGGGGAATGCTTTTTGGAACCAGAATCTTCTTTTTTCAAGTATTTCACTCTTTTCTGGTCTTTTTTGAGAAAAATAGAAAATTATGGAAATTTGTAAAATACATGTCGTGTACTTTATGTGTACATGCCTTGTACTCAGTTTCCATAAGAAGCCATGTGTTATCTGTGTAATGGCCACACACACGACCATGTGGGGGTGATTTGGAGTCCACCTAAAGCAGAATACCAAAATGAAAAGTACATGTCGTGTACTTCAAAAGTACATGCCGTGTATTTTTTTTAATTGCACCGGGGTTGCATCTAATCACCAGAATTATCTTCTTCTCGACTTAGTTCATCAGAGACTGCCCGTACAACCATAGTTTTTCTCTGACACCCCGATCGGACATCTATTCTCCGAATCAATTGTCGTCAGTTGCACTGGGGTCACCTTGTTAAGTTCTTCCTTCTTCTTGAGATTTGTTTCATGATTCCTCTTCTTTATCAAGTTATATCCAATTTAACATTTTAGACGTTTTTGTAGATATTCGGCATTCTAAGGTGATTCAAGCCCTGAGATTCAAGTATATAAATCTCCCAATGCAGAGGTAGGTGGTTTGTGCCTTTCGGTTGAAAGTATTTTAGTTATATGGGAAAAATCTCCAATACCCATGAATGGGGAATTATGTGTTTACTCTTTTATCCCTATTGTTTTCATTCTATGTTTGTATTCTTGAGTAGAGGATAATTGAATATGAATAGGGTTAATTGATATGACTTAGAAGTGTTTTCCCATGAATGATTGTTGTTTTGACCATTTGGCCTATTTTTTTAGGATGTTGTTTACATACCATGCTTAGTATTATAGGATGGAGTGTTTGCTATGAATTGCTGAGATGTTTTAGACTATTTATCCAAGTAGTTCTTGAGGTTTACTTTGGCCGATACACTCTGCTATGCTTTCTTGACATACATAGGTCTGTGAGAACCTAGTGTATAGACCATAGGGAGAATGGATTTAAGGGCTTCCCCAGAGTGTCTTTATAACTTACGATGTGAGAACACATGGGGAATTATTGTTGGGTGCTTCTTCAAATTTTCTCTAGTTCCTAGACAAGGGCCAGAAGGGGGATTGATGTTGAGTGATTCCCCAGCGTGCCTTTAGTACTGATACAAGACAATAAGGGAAATTGACAGTGAGGGCTTTCCCAGAGAGTCTATACATAAGCTAAACAAGAGGGGTTAGACTGTGTGTGCATCCCAGATGGTTGCTTTGTTGCTAGGTAGGACCCGAGGGGATTGGCTGTGAGTAATTCCCAGAGGGTTACATGTTTGTATTTATCTACTTACTTGATATGTGGTTATTTGAATGCTTGAAACTATGTAAATTGTTTACCTTGTCTACTTACTTGTTTAATGTATTTATTTTCTTATTACCTGCCATATATTCACTGTCTATTAGGCACATATCTCATGGTGGTTGCCTACTGATATTTAGTCTCACAATATATTCGGGCCATGATTTTGGGCCCAAACAGATTATATTGTTTCCAGAATAGATATGGGTATTCACTCTTCTGCTTCAGGTATTTGACTGCTTTGGATCTAGAGAGCATGATACCAAGCTTAGGTTTGTGATGCTGTGGAGCTATTTATCGCTTTTCATGTACTTTGTTTTAGTATTGTATTTCATCATCGTGACTTGTTTGGATGATTTTTTAGACATATGTGTCATGCATCAATATATATGCTCTCCATTTGTTTATTATTATTTTTTTCATCCAGTATTTATTGTTTTTGGTATATTTACTACTCCTTCTATTGAGTGTTTATTTATACTTCCAATGTGTTACTATGCCAATGAGGTCATAGTTTACACACTATCAAACCCAAGGCCCTCACTACTAGTCGGTAGCATCTAGGATTTTGGGAAATATACTTGAGGCCATGTGACCAACCGGGTAAGGGGTGCCTCTGTGTGGCTTCTAGACCTAGGACGTTACAATACAGTTACTTATGGAAATATGTGTGAGTTGATGGGAATAATTGATTAACTTTTGGAACCATGAGTTATTCTTTTGCAAGTATGATATGTGAGAGGGAGATCCCCATTCTCTCATATTTGGTATTATTATACTGATTATATATATATATATATATATATATATTTACATCTGTATCCATGGCTTTGAATATGGTTACTAACCTGCCATGGGTTTTGAAGACATGCAGAGTATGCCACGTGCTTTCCAAGTTTAGATTCTTGTGATTTGATGAGGTCACTCTCCTATTATGTGTAGAAAAGACTTGAAATGTAGTCTATCTACAAACCATTCTATGCACCTTGTGTTTAGATTATGTTATTCTCTATATCTCTTGGTTTGGGTGGATTTATTCACTTTCATTACTTTCTGCATCCTATTTACCATATATGGTCATTGTATTCTTATTGTGTCTCTTGCTGCTCCCCCTTTGAGATTTTTAGAAATCTTACTGGTTATGTATATAATCACCCATGCACGGGCTTTGCCTTCTTGTGTTATGTCTTATGAAGATGGCATATAGATAGATGGAGACTTTAGAGAATATTAGCGATACTGGGTTCTTGGGACCACATATAGTGGTCGTGTCTTTGAGATAAAGAGAATGTATCTTTCAATAGTTTACTTTCTAGTTTTTTTAGGTTTGGGCATATTTTAGGCTGTGTGTTTATTTTTCCCATTTACTTTACAATTTTCACTATCATACTCTTTTTCACCCTAGTGGTTTTTCATGCTTGGTTTATATTCTAGTTATTGAATATTTTTATTATTAATCCTCCATAATTATTCTCTGATATGGTTGGATGCGTGGGTATAGGGAAATAGGAAAATGGCTCCCCATGTTAGTTATTCCTTCGACACCGGTCTCCAACCCCTAGCCTATGGAGGCGGGATTGGGGTAGTTATGGCCTGAGCCTCCGTGACAGTCAGGTCAAGACAGATTGGTATTAGCGGTGGTTTGATCCTTGGGATAGTGTTTGGAGCATTCCCCTGACAGGGATTGGGTTGGTATTAAGGCAACAATGTCAAAGTGTTTCGAGTGTGGCTCTCAAGTCAAAGAATCCAGTGATGGTACGAGCGGTTAATGATTCCATTCACCAGGACCTTGAATACCTATTTGTCAACTTAGTATACCGATATGTTATTTGAAGGGATCAATGGTACATGAATCATATAGGATTGATTATTGGACTGTCTTTATCGAATCAGATCCCCATTATTATATGTACATATTTTCCTATCAGACCATATTACATCTTGATAACCTTTAGGATGCCTATATGAGCACAACCATCTAGGATACCAGTTCTAGATCATAATAAAGATCTGATGATATATGAGGCCTCCCCAAGTTAGTTATTCTGTTGGCACTGGTTTTAGCCCATGGCCTATGGTGGTAGACATGGTATAGTTGTGGCTCGATCCCCGGTTAGGGTCATGTCGTGATAGATTAGTATAAAAGGTAAAAAGACGATCTTTATCAATCAATTTAACAAAAAGGGTACAAACCATGAATTTATGATTCCTACTAGGATATTTTCTTATTCATTACTAAATAATGTGCTCTCTAATTAATTGAATAAGTATTTCTTTTTTCTATATCCTGATATGCTCTGATCGAGATATTCATCGTCATCAAAAGGCGATTCAACAATGGAAGGAGGAAGAATGATCTAGAATCCTACAAGGGTTTATATGAAAAACATGTCATATTTTATATAGAAATGATCATATGTAAATTTAAGTTAGGTTAAATTAACAAATTAATCAAATTAATTTAATTAATTAATCAACTAAGCACACAGCCAATGGGAGAGATATCTGAATGCCCCCCACCGAGCCATTTTAGGTGGAACTTAAAGTACATAATGTTTTATAGACTCAAAATTGATATTATATTTTGGATATGATCTTTTATTTAAGTGTTATCCTATTTTATTTAAGAAACTTCACTCATGTAATATAAAATATATAAAATATTTTTATGAAATTAATTGTCAGAACAATGGGTGTCAGAATTGCATGCCGTCTCAACGCCTGGCTCTGGAAATAAATAGAGAAATATATCAATGTATTAATAGAAAAAATGGATCTCTACATCTTTACCTTCTTTCAATATTATTGTCCCTGAAGAGAAAAAACTAAAAAAACAACTCAAGATACTGATCCTTTATCTAGATCTCCTACTCCTAGGAGCTCTCAAGCCCATTCCTATACTACCACATCACACAAACCAAGGGGATGGTCTATCCCAATATGGTCCTCTCCTATCCATCCTTGATCACCACTAGGTGATCCAAAAATGTGGATCAGTCCTCACTGTCCAGCCTACCCTAGTTGATGAAGTGCATATGATCATTTATGTAGCTCCTCGCTACAACATGTGGAATATGTCATGCATCTTCTCTAGCTTTGTGGGTAGGGAGAGGTGGTAACCTACCTCAACAATGCTTTTCATGGTATTGAAAGGATTTATGAATTTTAGGGATATATTGTCTCCCCAGAAAAACCTCTACAATCCTATTCATGGGGAGAATCTTAAGAAAACATGGTCTCCCTACTCAAACTCCAAGTGCTTATAACATCAATCTTCATAAGATTTATGCCTACTCTGGACCATCCCCATTAGCTCATAGATGACTTGAACCTTGTTTATTGTCTCCTGCACCAACTATGGACCCATATGAGTTGTTTGTTCAATCTTTTTTTAGTACATGGGTGACATATATGGTCTCCCCTCTAAGGCCTAAAAATCTACCATGCCGATTGTAGAATGGTAGCAATTTTTGTTCTGAAACACTACCTAGGGAAAGTAATCCTTGTAGCTTTAGCCAAAGTCTAACATGTAATCTATCAACATATTATCTAATCCTAGGATATTACACTCAGTTTTACCAAACATTTAGTGGTGAAAGGACATACTCATCCTCAATTGGGTCCCAAATTACTCTTACAAGCCTCTCCAAAATCATGATGTAATCTATGCATCATTAAGAGAGACAATTGTAGAGGGAGCCCAATGAAGGAAAATGGTCTCCTGTATATTCAAGATCCCAAAAATATCCACTGAAACCAATTTAATGATTGTAAGTGTGTTTACATTGTGAGATAGTCAGATATCCTCCAAATGTTGTCATGGATCATCAATGTTTTCAGAATCCCTGACACAAAGTCCATGGATATACCATTTCACTCACACTATGGGATCTTAAGGGGATACAACAAACCTTCCAAAAACTAGAGCTCATATTTTACATAAGGACAGGTGAGGTACTGAGAGTATAAATTAGAAACACTCTATCTTATAATGGACCCCTCAAACTACCACAAAAAGTGTCTATACATATTCCCCAAACAAAGATGTACAACCGAAGGAGTAGTGTGTAACTCTCCTATCACCTACTCTCACATCGTGATTGGAACCACTATCCATACCTGAGGAAGATGATGTGATTCCCTCCTCGATAACATCAATATAGTGAATATCCCATGGATATACAGTCAGGTAAGGCCTCATAGTCAATTTATCACATCTATAACTCTCTCACACACTTGAGAAATATGGGAGTCAACAAAATCAAATGAAGAAAATACGAACCATACTTCTCCACTAGGTTAATCTTCTTTGAAGATAATTATTCATAAGCCTCATGAACTAAGTGGACCTGGAAATTCCATCTAAGAGAATATTATATTATGTTTCTCTTCTATATAGTATTTTCTATATTAATGTCATAGCCCCATAGGACCTCCAAACATAGCTGCAATTTCTGGTTCAAGTATCTCTGTGTGGATATGTACCTAGGACATTGATGATATATGTAAACCAAAATGCACTCCCCTAGAAGTCAGTTCCTCCAAATCATTAAAGATAAGACTATTTATGCAAGATCTTGGTCATGGGATTAATAATTCATCTCATGGGGACTCAATTGAATTGACCCATATGTGATAACTTCCTATCGGTACATCAACTTGTAGTCGATACTAGCTCATAACGATTAATAATATAATAAGTACTCATCCCCCTCCTTCAATAGTCTCAACACATGACTACTTTTCATCCTCATACTAAACTCCTTGAAGGGTCTTTATCATTTCATAGTCTTGGTAAAAGGATTCCCATTCCATGTCATGGAATTGAAAGGGGCTACAATCATAGAGAATTTTTCCACAAACATCATATAGTACCTCTCTAAACCACGGATGATTCACACATCTGACATGATCTTGTGTGCCTCCTAAGAAAGTACTACATAAATTTTCATTAGTTCTAGGATAAACCATTTTTAGAGATGAAATTCCCCAGAAAGTGAAACTCATAATTCTAGAATGGACAATTTGATATATTTTCATAAATCTATATCTCTTGAATTCAATCTAGAACCATACTAATTTTATGTATATTATCCTTCTATAATGAAGAGTATATGAGTACATTATTGATGAAGACAACTAAAAAATGGTCCATGTATCGCTCGGAAACCCGTTTCATCAAATCCATAAACACAGTGGGGGGAATTCATCCCACCAAAGGGAATCAAAAGGAACTCATAGTTACCATAGTGACATTGGAATGCCAGCTTTGGAATATCAGTATAAAAAACTCTCAACTGGTTCTAGCTGGACCTGAGATCGATCTTCAAAAACCACCTCATTCCTCACAACTAGTCTAAGAGGTCATACTTCCACAAAAATTGGTACTTTTTCCTTATCATGTCTTGATTCAAGTGATGATAATTCACATAAAGACACAATCTCCTATCTTCCTTTTTCATTAACAACATTGGAGATTCCTAGAGGGACACACTGGGATTGATGAAGCCCTTGTCTCAATGGTCCTTCAATTATGACTATAGCTCCCAGATTCTTATTAGGGACCATACAATATTCCAAAGAAGATATCTAAGTGGTCCTAAGATAAAATTCTATGGAAAAAACCATCCCATGACTTATAGATAGTCATAGAATGTTCTAGGTGAAGAAATCCATATAATTCTCCACAACTGAAGGAATCCAGATTCCTAATGATCTTTTTGCACCAAGGGATATACTTTCCAAATGATGGGAGATGGGTTGGATCTTCCTACACACATCACTCACTTACCCATCCATGAGATATATCTTTCCCAAAATAGTAAATCTCATCCCATCTGTGTGAATGAATATGTATCATCTATGGTGATAGTCAATATGGGCTTGAACTATAGAAAACCAATCCATACCCATGATAACATTACAGGGTTCCATAATGATGACTAAAAGGTCCTATATGAACCTCTCTCTACTAAAATATATATCAATCTACTAAAAGATAAATGGAATAGAATAATAATTCCCTATTATAACCTCAATAGAAGCAGTTAGGATAACGCCTCAACCAGGATCTCTACCTCTCACAACAAGAGTCTATAAATAAAGGAATAAATATAATATGTGCTTAATAACACTAAAGAAAGTGTATAATAAATATAGATCCTACCACTAACCATCTTGTGGGTCATAGGGTCATAAGCCTCTAGAGCTTCCATCTATCCGTGACCCCCCACAACCAGCTCGTTGAACCTGAAGTGGGATGCCTGGTGGTGGTGGTTGAATGATCTCACAACATCATCCACCAAATCAACTCCTCCTCTTCATCTTCTAGCTTCACCTACCTGGGGACTCCCTACCCTCTCCTAGGATCCCTTGATCATAGTGTTGTCTCTACCATGGTGGTCGATTAACAATCATCCTACGCTCTGCGACACATTGAGTCGGTAAATCACACTCAATGTTACCAAGACTGTCACAAGAAAATCAGTACCCCTCTTTAGGATGCCCTTTTCCCCTAGACTATCCATGTTCCACATGACCATGTTGCTGATGCTAATCATAGAGAGTTATCCTCCATTGAGATCCCATCGAATGGCACCTAATATCCGCTATAGATGACTCAACCCTATTATTTCTAATTTCATCTCCAACTACCTAGTATCCCTTTGAAAGGAATGTATTGGTCACTAATGCCCAATCCAGCACCTTAACATAGGCAGGGATACATAAGAGAACTCTTTTTAGAGTCCCTTCTCAGACTTAGGTTCATGAAATTAGTAATCTTAGATCATGTCAAGGGAGTACTGTGTAAGGTTCATAAACCTTGTTGCATACATAGACACTATCATCCCTCCCCAATTTATCTCCAAAATCTCCTAGATCTGAATTGAGCACATGTATAAGGGATTTCACTCCTCAGAGAACAACTACTAGAAGTTAGTCAAATAGAGTGTTGAATCATCATGCATATGGGTAAAAAGACTACACCAACACCCATGGTGTGGGTACTCTATGATTATTTATAGAGTAGAATGTCCCTGATGAACTAGGGTTTGGGTCCTCTAATTGAATATTGTTCCCACTAGACTGTGAGGCATAGTGGCAAGGTGTGGGCCTTCACATGGTTACATTTGGGTAGACATGTGAGATTTTGGGAATCATTGATGAACTTTTGAAACTAAGAGTAACAAATTTCCTAGGTTTAGCTATGAGATGGAGGTACCCTTTCTATCTCATTATGGGTTCTTTTAGTGAGAATATGTATATATACATTTGTACCCATACATTTCTATTTAGTATATCTCATTCCATGGGCTGAAAGGACTCATGGGGAATTCCACAAGCTTTCTATATTTAGATTCTCATTGTTTGATAAGGTTACTCTCCTACTGTGGGTGGGAAATAATTGAAGTGTAGTCCATTTAGACACCATGTTTATTCCCTTGTGTTTTAATGAGGTTACTATCCCTCTATTGGTTTGGGTTGAGCTATTCTCTTTCACTAATTTCTTCATCCTATTTACTATCTACCATCATTCTATTCTTATTATGTCTGTTACTGCTCCCCATTTTGGATTTTGGGGTTTCCGACTAGGTATTCATATACTCACCACTGTATGGAATTTTCATACACACATTGTGTATTATGCATATGAAATATAGGTCGGTAGTGAGTTCAGTAGATCTTAGGTATCTAGGGTGATTGGGAATGTGCACATTGGTTGTAGCATGAGGATTAGGAGATAGTATCTCTTAGCATTTTACTTTCATGTTTTGTTAGGTTGGGACATTTCTATAGTTTGGTGTGTATTTTTCCCCTTTATGTTTTAGTTTTCACTATCGTACTCTTATCCACCCTATATATTTTTCATACCACATTTTCATTCAATTTGGTGTATCATTTCATTACTATTCCTTAGCACTTCCTCTTTAAGATGGGTAGGTTTATGTTTATAGGTTCATAGGAAAAGGCCTCCCCACATTAGTTATGCCTTCGGCACAAATAACCAACCCCTAGCCTATAGAGGCATACTTGGGGTAGTTGAAACTCGTTCGATGGTTAGTGTCATGTCATGAAATATTTGTATCAGAGGTGGTTCAATCCTTGGGATGGTGTTTTTTGTAGTCGCCTTATGAGTATTTGGTTGGGATTAAGGCAACAATGTCAAAGTGTTTCAAGTGTGGATCTCGTGCTAGGGAATATAGTGATGGTACGAGCGTCTGACATATACATTCACCACGGCCTTGACTAATTTATTGTCAACTAAGCATATGGAGACATTATTTGTAGGGATCAATGGTACATGAATCATATAGGATCAAGACATTGACAATCATTCTTGAGTCAGCTCTCTATTGTTATATATATATATGTCATCATATAACTCTGGTACATCTAAATAACTTTTAGGATACCTATATAACGATAGCTATCTAGGATACTAGTTCTAGGTCATGATGAAAATATGATGAGATATGAGGCCTCCCCATGTTACTTATTTGTAATGTACTAGGTCATATCCCTTGGACTATGGAGGTGGGATTGGGGTAGTTGCGGATCAAGCCCTAGTTAGGTTCGGGTCGTGAAAGATTAGTATCAAAGTTAAAAATATATTTTTCAATGAATTTGATCAAAAATGGACTAAAGAATGAATTGATGAGTCATACAAGGATATTGGGTCATTCTTCATCAAAGACTACACTCACAAATTAAAGGATGATGTTTTTGTGTTCACTGTCTCCCGATCTGCTCTAATCCAGAGATTTGTCATCATCGGAAGTCGAATTTCCAACAAAATGTGGAAGAAAGCCATGGAATCCTTTTATGGTTTTTTCAAAAACACTATCGTATTATCCATATATTTGATATTATAGAAATTTTATTTAGGTTAAGTTAATAAATTAATAAAATTAATTAATTTAATTAACCAACTGAATGCACCGCCAATGCATGAGATATCTGAATTCTCCACAAGAACCCATTTATGGTCATGCCTAGGGTAAACAATGCATTCCAGACTCAACCATGATCTCATATTTATAATTAAAGATGTTTCTAAATAGTTTTTCCAATTTCTTTAAGAAAAAACACACTTAAAATATAAAATATATTTACTATTTTGATAAAATTAATCCCAATAGCATCAGGGCTCAAAAACACATGTTTCCTTTTCTCCTCTATCGAAAAATATATATAGAAATATTTTAATGTCCTACAAGGAATAAAATAAGTCTCTATAGTCACATAAAATATTCATTGACATGTTTCCCCCACCTGGGTGCCTTCATAAGTTCAACATGATTTGTGTTACCACTCATAGCTATTGAGACTTGAGTGAGAATTGTAAAAAACATTACATCCGAGGTCCTAAGACATTTTTTTTCTCATGAATATTTTCCTCGAATTAGCCTTTTATTTTATTCTCATATAATTTATTTGGGATCATTACATTGAATACTACCCAAAATTATAGTGTGAGAAACAATAGTCGTAGTGAGAAATCATGTAATCCTGAAAAATAATTCATAGGATGTCAAAATCATGAACCATAATTTTATATCTTTAACACCTTAGATTAACCATAGGTTTTACTTGGTAATAATCTATTAAAATCCTTTATAATTTTTGATAAAGAAAATATGAGTTAACCCAAGCATATCTCCTAGGAGTGTCAAACTAGGTGCACAGTAAGGGTACACTCAATGTGAACAAAAATTATGATCAAGATACACTCAACCAAATTTTTTCAATGTTATTACCCCTAGATGATTATATGAAAAAAACCACATCCACATTTAGTATTAATATAGGGATATATTTATAGGAGAACCACATAATCACTTCCTTATAAAAACTATAAGTTGTTATCATATAATTAAATTTATACATAGGGATATCACTTAAGTTCTCTAATCCAAATCTCAAAATATTGACCAAATATCTCATCTGGTACAAACTGAATTGACCTAAGAACAAAATATATAAATATTACATCATTTTAGATGATTATTCAACAAATTTCAAAATAATACACCCTGAGGATAGTAATGTTTTATTGTATTTAGATACTAGATATATAATATTATTATTTCTTAATAGATATTCAATATCTCCCATTAAGATATTCTGACTTATCATCTTTCTTAGACATACCTACTTAAAACCTTTCTTCATAACACGTGGAAAGTAAACATAAGAAAGGATGGGTGCAAATTCTTAGTAAGGGTAAATATAAGAGGTATCAATCATAAATGGATAAGAAGATCATAATGTTATGATGATATATTCAACTTAGTGATCACATAATTAAAAATTCATACCCAAAAAACATATATCATAATATTTGAAATTAATTAATATCTAGATTAATGATCAATAAGGGTGTAATAATAGTAATAAACATATAGGAGTCCTAGTAATGGAATGATGTGTTATACCAATAAGAAATCATAATCTTGTAAACATATATAAATTAAATCAGGTCCACACAAAATATTGTGAGCATATCTAGGAAGATAACATACTCAAACATCAAAATTTGAACAAATCTATTCATAGTCATATCTATTCATTTTCTTATTAACATTTCTAGAAAAGAGTCACACTTTTGAATCAATATGTGAATATATATTTGAAATAATGTCCAAAATTGATTTTATAATCTCATGATATATCAATATCACTCTACCCAATGTTTGGAGGGATATAATGGACCCAACTCTCACATAATCACAATTCATTCATATAAATATTCAAAGATCATTAAACATTTTTTATATCATTATAGTATTGCCTTGTAAAAAATAATCAGAATTTATAAACATCTATTTATCATAATCATATTCCATCTAGATCAATTATAAAAATTATCTAATTGGATCATAACCCTAGAAAAAAAATCCAACATAAAAGGATGTTATCATAGATAAAATTCATTTTTATAGAATATACATAACATTTCATGCGGAAAAAACCATTTTAACATTGTATTCACTTATTTAAAATCTAAAAATTTCCCAAATATTAATGAAAAGAATATCATTAAAAATAAAAGATAAAATTTTAAATGAATCTTTAAATAATTTAACGTTCATGATGGCAGGAAATTCCATTCATGCCATATAGGTTAAAAAATCATTCCTTTCACACATTTATATAAAGTCAAAAATCCCCTATTTAATAAAAGAAAAGAAAGATTTATTTTATTTTTTTATTGAAAGTAAAACATCGGTAAAATATACATTAAATAATCATAACATAATAATAAAATATTTTAGATTTTTTATAGAAAAAAACATCCTGGATGTAAAATCATTTCGGCTGAGGAGAGAAATATAGTCGATTTTCTTTAAAAAATTATTTTGGTATGTTATGTATTTAAAGAGATGAGAATGAAGGTATAAAATTTAATATCATTAAATAAACAAAATAAAATTATATTAATGAGAATTTTTCATAGGTATGTCGTGAAATTTCATCATCAAAAGCTTAATCATAAATAATCCCAATAAACAATGAGATTGTTACATATAACCCTTAACTCAAGACTCATCTTTCTTTATACACATTTAATAATACTATATAATAAATATATATTTGTTATAAAGTTATTAAAAAAACATAATTATACATATCATACTATATAATATTTTCTTATAACATCTTCTCACAAATTTATTAACAATTCTTTATTTAAATAATTGTTCGTGTGATAACTTCGTCATTTTTCATGCATGTTTCGATTCCAAAGGCTCAGTATTTATACATTGACCATGGGTCAATAATCTATATAATGTTACAAATGATATTAATATCTCATATAATCAATATATATATATATATTCATCTAAAAAATATAGAGATAGAAAAATGATTGACACAGTTCAAGAAGATGGTAGGCCATACATACGCATGAACACCATTTCAATTTTTTGAATGGGGAAAATGAAACAAAGTTAAAAAATAATTCAACATTAAAGGATTATTAATATTTCCTAAAAAATTATTTATTTTTCCAATCTATCCTTATTGCTATTAAGGTAAACAAAAATGAAAAATGAATCACATCACTTCGCGGAAGGGGTATTCCACATGCCCACGTAATGTAATTGTTTTCAAATAGTTCTGATGGAAAGTTAGTAGATATGATATTATAGTTACAGAATCATAATTATATTTAAATATAATATTTAAAAATTGACCCATTATAATATTTATCCATGAAAAGTGTCAATGGAAGATGAATAGCATCACTACGTGGAGAGGGTAAGCCATACATACGCACAAGTGATACATCCACTTAACATTTTATTGATAATATGGTTAGTAAAGGACGTTTTGTTAGAATAACAACATTTATGTATATTTGGATTCTTATGTTATAATTTCTGGATCATTATTGTAGATTTATATATTGTATAGGAAGAAACAAATTGAAATAGGTTATAAGATAACTACCTCTTATTTGTGAGGCCTCTTTTAGATACCATACTAGTAAGCCTTGAAATTGTATTTAAAGATTAAAATAACATCTAATTAATTTATATGTATTTTTAGAAGATAATTTGGTAGGATTTTATTGATCTACATGTTTCAATGTTGTTTAAAGATGCAAAAGGAGGGGTTCCCTTTTATAAGTGAAGAGAGGGGCACTGTTAGTATTTCTTAAAATATTAAAATATAATAAAGTTTTTATCAATAGAAATTCATATAAACTGGTATATATTAGAATATAATATTGTCTATGGTTTAAATATCATCGAAAAATAAAATTTAGATTGGTTTATGTGGTGTCTTAAACCATACGTTTTGGTTTAACTCCTTAGTGAACCTATTTTAACTTTAATCATGATTACATATTTTTCAATATTAAAGGGTTATAAAATTACTTATAAATTATAAATTGGATCATAAATATAAAATGGATAAAAATTTAAAATATTTCACAAGCTAATGTTTTTTATGTTTTTTTTAAAAAATTTAATAAAATATAATTCTTCATAAAATATTATTACTGTCATTTTTGAAACTATTCACATGACAATAGTGAAATTCGAATCCTTATCATCCACACAACTCTAATATGTTATATTTATCTAAAAAATTTATAGAACAAAATAATTCATTAAAATTTTATTATGTTTAATATTTTAAACAATCTTTATATTATTTTTCCTATCAATTGAATAAATACTATGTGGACGCGTAATAATTTTGGGTCAATATTAAATCACTAAAAATTTAAAAATATTAATATGATAAATAAAATAAATTTATCCTTCATATAATCATTTTTAACTAAAAATTATATCTCTTACCCTTATGATATAATATTAATGATAATAAAGTCAAGTGTGTCAAAGTTTTGACATTATTTTATACTTAAATTTATATAAAGGTCATAATCAAAGAAATATGTGATCAAGGAGAAATATATTAGATAATTTGATAGAAATCGGAATAATAAACTCATATAACTGGATAAAGTCAAGTTTAGTATAATATTTCATGCCTTATCCCAATGTTTTAACCATATTTTACCCATTTTACCCATACTGAGGTGACACAAATTTAATATGGTTGTTGATCATATTGAGAAATCATAAAAGGATAACATTTAACAAATAATTATCTATTTATTCTAAATATAGAATCCATTTTTCAAGATAAAATTTTAAAAAGTGGACGAAATAAATTTAAGATAAAAAATATTTAATGCAAAGATTTTATTTTTCAAAAACTGGATTTTTTAGTATATGATTATTTATATACCAAATTCAACATTAAAATTGATTCTAATGAACTTAATGGTAATATTTATAATAAATTAAAATTATATTTCACTTTTATTTTTATTTTGAAAATGAGCTTTGTAAATTCTTGAAACAAAAATACAATTTTCAATTAAACTCATTATTTTTTACTATTCATCATAAAATCATCCTTTTTAGAAAATTCTTAAAAAATCACTGCAATATAATTTTGAAATTTTGGTTTAAAAAATTAAATTTATTTTTTCAAATAAATTTTCTAAAAGTGTTAAAAATTAAATATAGACTTTTCAAAAAAAATAAACTAAAAAAATATACGAAAGAAAAATATTTTTGAATCATAATATGAATTTAATAAAAGTTATTGAATGATTACTTCTAGAGAATTAATAAAAAAAATTCTACTGAGTATAACCATTATATATATATCATAATATGTTTATTCCTATTCATAGATACTAATTCAATGGCCAGGTTATAACAGTCATATTAAAATAATAATATCTCATCATTTTTTAAGATCATTGTTTATTTTCATAAACACTATCAAAGAAAATGTTAATCTTCTGAAATATTATCTTGTTAAAAATACCATTTTCATTGAAAAGAAACTCATAAAAGACCATTTTTTGAAATATTTATTTTTTGACAAAAAGATTTATGATTAGAATAAAATTATCAATTCTATTGATTTGAATAAATTTAAAATTATTATTATTATTGAACGAAAATCTAATTAAAAATAAAATAAATCAATAACTTCCTTTCATTATGTTATAATCAATTAAACAAAACATCTGATGAACATATTTTCAATAAAACTCTACATAAAATTTTAAAATATAGTGAATTAGTTTATAAATTCATAATATTATTTTAAAATGATATAATATAATTTATATTTTTTAATATAATAGTAAAAAGTTTCAAAAAGTTTCAACTTATTCATAAAATAAAATAATTTTAGAAAAGTGAAGACATTAATAAAATTGGTATTTTCACTCTTAACTTAGAAATTAATTATTTTTTTTGAAAAATACCAAAAAGTCATTTTAATTTGATAGGACTTTGATAAATAAAAAATGAGGCTACAATTTTTAAATTCTCATTCTAAAATTTTTAAACATAAAATTAAAAATAAATTTAAAAAATACCATGAAAAATATATTTTTATAACTATTATTTTAAAATTAGTACTAATTATACATATATAAAACTTAAAAAATATCCATTTTATAAAATACATTTTTAGAAAAAGAAATGATTTTATTAGTTTCTTAGTTATACTAATTATGTCGATATTTAAAGTCAATTTAATTTTTTTTATTGTTTTGTATATATAAATATACTTATTTATATATATTTCATAAATCTATTACTATTTATTATACCTTATAATTTAATGTCTACCATAAAATAGTTTA
This sequence comes from Viscum album, assembly GCA_963277665.1. NCBI lineage: Eukaryota > Viridiplantae > Streptophyta > Magnoliopsida > Santalales > Viscaceae > Viscum > Viscum album. The sequence continues at coordinate 51,151,396 of OY728148.1, forward strand.
TATATTTTTTGGTTTTTTTCTTATGTGTGGAACAAGTAATCAAGAACATTATTTAATTAAAGAAAAATATATATTGAAATATCGAGCCATTTTATTCTACCCATTAAATAAACTATGTACCCATAATTTAATTATATTTTACATTTAGAAATAGACAATGGTTGAGAAAATATTTATATACTAGAGGATATTATCTTTGTTGACATTTTATCGTCAATATCATAGGGAAGAGTAGGAAATACTGATCTTCCCAAATCATTTCAAGAATTGTATATCATAACTTACTATTAGAAACCATGTAGAGGATTCATTTTTTTCATAGATAATTCATTATTTAACTTTCATTTATATATGGTCACAATTGATATAGAATGCATTTTTTCTATTCTAGAAATAAATGTGTAGTCAACTATGTTCACATTGTTAATCAAATTTTTTGATAGATAGTTTATAATAATAACATTGTTTCTCATTTTAGATATAATTATACTAAGATATTCATTGAGGCAATATTCACAATTTACCTCTCACCCTTGGTTCTTTTAAGTTCTATCCATTAATAGAACCAAAATAATATACATCATTGAAAAAAAAATTAAAAAATCATGGGAATGATCATAATAATAATAGGAATTCAACATTAAAAAATATTTTTCTTTTACATTTCCATATAGGTCCATAGTTACTTTGGTTTTAACTATATTAATCATAATTTAACAGAAGTTACTTTAAGTTGGGTTATCATAAACTTGTCAAACTAATTCCTCAAATAAAATTAAAAATAAATCATTCACAAAGGTTTGTAAAGATAATATGATAATCTAAAGAATATATCCCAAGAGTATCAAACCTGGTGCATTGTAAGAGTCTATTCACCATGCACAAGAATGATGTCCAATATTTACTCAACCAACTCTTTTCAGGGACATTACACCTAGATGTGTCTATGTCAAAACTACATCCACTTTTAATATCTAGATAAGGATGTTTTTCTTGGAAAACCAAAAAATAGAAAGTTTCCAAGATTTTATTATATCAACCTATAAATAAACTCCTAAATAGGGTTTTTACTAAGGTTTAATAACCTTGACAACATAGTTAAGTAATCTAATTTTGGAAAATAACTTAACTAATCGATAAATAATCTAAAAAATAACTAAACCCTAATATTATACCAATCAAAGAGACCCATGCTAAAAATAACTAAAATAATGAATAAGTCTCATGATTAAAATATTTACATCTAAAAAAACCACACAACGCAAAAAAAAATGTTTTAGTTTCTTTGAGATTAGTTACATAATCATCTTAATTTATAACACTTGATTTTCTCCCATAATTGGGATCCTTCACACCCTTTAATGGACATCTAAAATGATGTAATCATCTTCATAACATGGGGAATGTAAAAATGAGAAATGTGTGATTTTAAACACTCAATAATGGAAAAGAAACATCATAAAGTATTAATTAACAAGGATAGAGTAGAATATGAAGAAAACATAAATATTACAATAAGAGATTATAGAACAAGGTGTCATAATAAAAAGACATGATATAGCCACATAGGATCATAAAAGGATTGTTAAGAAATAATAAAAGATATAAATTAGATAAAAACACATATCAATAATAATAATAAAATATTCAAGAACAATATAAAAGTGTGGAATTCATTAAAAATAATACAAGATCATGAAATCATGGAATTTCATGGAAAATAGATGAATATTGTAATATTAGAAAAACCTGATCTCTAATTAGTAATGTTTTATACCATGATAAAAATTAAAATGTGGAATATCCATAAGTATAATAAAACATTTCTAGGTAAATCCATTATTACCATGCCTATGTACATAAATTTATTATGTCCAAACCTCAAAATTTGAGAAAACCCATCTTTTCCGTGTGTGTGTGAACTGACCCATTATGTCCATGTTTGACTATCTCATGTGATTAAAGAATATAAAAAATAATTTTAGGTTGATATTTTACCCCTCCCATTATCATCCTTATATATGTGGGCCACTTAAAAAAATCATCATCATAACATAAATAAACTATGGAAAAAGAATGTGTTTTTTTAAAATATCACAAAACATTAACTTAAGAAATCATAAGATATTAAAATTTTATAATAAAAAAGGCTCTATAATGAAATAATATAAAAAACACCACATCACAAGTGATATATATTTTGAAGATAATGAGATCTAAATAATTTAATGTTTTTTCTGAGAAAATTTAGTATTCATCATTATAAGAGTCATTGTTACAAGTACCTTTAAAAAATCTCTTTTTTAAAGTGATATGAAAATAATATCATACATGAATTTTTTTTGTTAAAAAACTATTTTCACAATAAATAATTAATGTAAAATAATAAAAATGAAATTCCATGAAAAAATGATGTTCAATAATAAATTGTGTAACTCAATGAAATGATTTTGTGTCACCAAGTCCTTTACCTTTAACCTTGATTTCTGTCGAATTATTTAACCTCATGTATAAAAAATATAAAAATATTTAATAATTATTTATAACATTATAATTATATATATAATATTATAAATTTATTTAATAACAATTATCTTCCTGTGTTAGATTATTGTAGTCTCTTTTCAATATCACGTGTTAATGATCTTAACAGTTTTGAACTAGTTTTTTATAAGGAGGGTTGATCTTCATTTTTTACCAAATATATTAATTTAAAAACCATTAAAGGTTATATAATTTATGTTTAATAAATAATTATAATGTTATAAATCCATTATAGGGAATTCTTGGTCGTGTTTTCTGAAAATGAAAATGGTGAATAACTAGCTTCAGGTTTTTATTGATATCGATTGATTACATATTTTTTTTTAATTTCAATGTTATTCGAAAAGAAAATATTAATTAAAAATATTAATTAAAAATATTAATTAAAAATATCATATATTATTATAAAATATTGTCTAAATAATCCAATGTTTAGTAGTTAATGAAAAAATAATCATGATTATTTATGGAGGTGGTAGTTCGCACAACACACGATTCACGATTTAATTTTTCTTAATAGAAAAGGGGAGGGAGATTAATGATTATAACATAATTATAATAACATAAAAAATATAATTATATATTGTTTTTTATTTTTTAAACGAAATATAATGAAGAAGAAATGGTTATAAATAAATTGAAAAAGAAAGATAGGTTCAAGAACTCATACCTCACTTCTTGGATTATCGCCTCTGTTAAGGGGTTTAAACCATTAAATGGTGGTATTTTGTGAATATAAGAAAAATATTAAGGTGTATAAGAGTATATATAATAGTTTTTCTATATATTATGGTGTTAAATTTTGTGTTTTTTGAGTGAGGGTAAGTGAAGAGATGAGTTCCCCTTTTAAAAGTGAAAAGGATTGACATTTTTTTTGTAAATAATCAAAATTATTCAATAATGGGATGTAACTCTCTCGAAAAGTTTGTAAAACATTTATAAGTAATGTAATGATGGTAATATGAAGTTTATATACACCTACCCCATTCAAAAAGAAACATATTTTAAACATGTTATTCCATTTACCTCTAAGGTTACTCACTTTTACAATTTTTTATTTCACCACGAAGACTAGTTTTTATCTAGGTAATTTATCATTTAACACTAAAAATAAAGAGATAATTATTTTATAATTTTAATTCACATATTATAAATATAAAATACAATTAATAAAAAAACTATGTATATGGAAGTAATGATCACAAAATAGAAATTTAAAAAAAGATTATTTTAAAGAAAAAAGATTTATCCTTATGGTGGATTTATTAATGAAATTGATTTAAATGAATTTAAAAAAAAAATAACTTGTAAAATTTTATATATTTAATAAAAAAATAGTTATAAATTTCATTTCATTATGTTATAACAAATTAAACAAAATATTTGACAAATAGTTTTCATTAAAATGCTATATGAAAATTCAAAATGCTGATAATAAGTTTACAAATTGAAAATAGTATTTTAAAAAGATTTATTAAACTATATAATATATAATTTAATAGGTAAAAGATTCATAATCCTTAAAAATATTAATATGATAATTGAATTTCATAAAAGAGACAATATTGACAAAATCATTATTTTCAATATTAAGATGAATAATAAATATTTTTAAAAAATCCCTAGAACTCCTATTATGCTTATATGACTCTGATAAATCCAAAACTGATTTCTATTTTTACAATATAATATCCTAAAATTTATAAAATTATCAATAAAATAAAATAATAAAATATCATGAATTTTTTATAAGAAATGTTTTTATATCATTAAATATTTTCTTAAAATTGATTTAAATCATAAATATATCAAACTTGGAAAATTGAAATTTTATGAAATAAATTTTAAGACTAAGAAAATACTTTATTATTTTCTTATATGTAATAATTATTATGATATTTAAATTGAATTGAATTTTATTTTGTTTTGTTTATATATATATATATTTATATACATTTCATAATTTTGTTACAACCATTTAGACCTTCTAATTTTACCACCACCTTATAAAAATATATATTTGGTTTTTTATTGTTTTGTGTAGATAAATTAATCAAACACAATATTTAATTAAGGAAAAATATACAGTGATGTCTTGGGTCAGTGTAGTGATAATAAGGTTAAGATGGAGTTTTTTTACTCTTACAACAACAAAGATAAGAAGTGGTCAAGGTTGAAATCAATAAGAAATCATATTTCATGGAAATCTAAAGGTAAGAGTCATAAATTTCCCTCTTCCAATGTATAGTAATAATTATCTTAAAGAGAGTATTATGAAATATGGAAATTCTATTAATGAGTATTGTTGGGAAAATAGTCTTCTAACTGCAAATAAAAGAATCTTGGTAATGGCTAGACCAAATTTGACAACCTGGCAGTGAGATGTTTTAAATGTAATGATATAGGCCATTATGGAAATGCATTTATGATGAAAATCATGAATGTTGGTAATCCCCAAGACCATAATCACAAGGATATAGAAATTTAAGGACCATCAAATGATGTAGCAACCAGTACATTACATGTTTTCTTAGATTAGTCCAAATTACTTTTTTATTCTAGGTCTACACATTTCTTTACTATTGGGGAATTTCTGGTAAAAAGGAAATATTACCTTAGAATATAGAGAAATATTTTTTAGTAAAAATCATCTTGGAAGTATTAAGGAAACAATGATTTTTATGAATCCTCCTGTGATTATCTATGGAATTTTTAACCTAAAAATCATGTTATCTTTCATATAGTTTATTTTTATGTTATTTTTTTGTATATATTAGATTTATGTTTATCATGATATGATAGGTTATAAAGCTAAGGAAGCTATATAATTTTTCAAATTGTGTGAAACATTTTATATAATAATGAGCGCATACCCATGATAATATATCAAGAAGTTAGAAAATAGATTAAAGTTGGAAGTTAAATTTATCTTGATATTATTATTAAAAATGGGCAATATTTTCATATTACTAATATTATAGTACTAAATTACTATGTGAATTTATATCAGGAGGATTTTGTTAGTGTTATTCAAGATGTAGAGGTTGCATTTACTATTGACTTAGTTCTAGAATCTAAGACTGTTTCAAAACCCTATTATTTAAAGGATCCATTAGAGTTATTGGAATCGAAAAACTAGTTTCGGTAGTTTCATGGAAAGGGTTTTATTAATCATTTAATAATAATTATGGGTACCCCAATTATATTTTTTAAAAATAGGGATGGTTTTAGGATTATTTACATTAATTATAGAGCACTTTATAACATTACTATTAAGAAAAATAATTTTTCCCACACATAGATGACTTGTTTGATCTTCTTTAGGGAGTGATGTATTTTTTCATGATTGAACATAGGTCTAGATTTTGTCATTTGAAATTAAAGGATGAAGAAAATCTGAAGATGGGGTTTCATACTGAGGACGGGCATTAAAATTTATTGGTTATTCCTTTTGGGTTTACTAATAAAAATGTTGTTTTTATTGATATTATTAATTGAGTTTTCCATGAGGATTTTGAAAAATATGATATTGTGTTTATTTATGAAATTATGTCTTCTTCTAGAATTTGTTAGGAATATGGGAAACACCTAAGGATTTATTTTCAATCTTTAAGAGATAATATGTTGTATGAAAAATTTAGAAAATGTGAATTTTTTAATAACATATTTCTTTCATTGGGAATATTTTTTCTAAAGATTCTGTAACTATTGATCCAACTAAAAAATAGTGGTTTACGTGTGGATAATTAGTATAAATTTCAATATGATTCAATTTTTTCATGTGTTAATAGGTTTATATGGATGATTTATTGAAAACTTTTCTCGATTATCTATCCAATAACAAAGTTAATTCGAAAATGAGTTAAATTCACCCAAACCGTGGAATGTTATAAATATCTTCAAGAATTAAAAATAAGATTTGTTAATGCTCTATTTTTATCTATTACATAAATAAATGGTTATTTTGTTATATAAAAAGTGATTTTCATTGAAGGTACAATCTTTTCTCTAAATATAGGATGATCAGGTAATTTTATATATATCACGATAATTGAAACTCTATGAGTAGAATTTCCCAGTCCATGATCTAGAGTTTATAGTGGTGGATTTTTCATTAAAAATTTATAGGCTTATTTTATATGAGGTAAAATGAAAAATATTTACTATCCATAAAATTTTAAAGTATATAATCTCATAAAAAGACTTAAACATGTGGTAGAGAAGATGGTTGGAACTGATAAGGAATTAGGATTTCCTGATTCACTATAATTTAGCTAAATCAATGTAGTAAATTCATTATGTCAAAAATATAATTCATAATTAAAAATTTTATGTTTAAAACATAATAATTTGGTCAATGATTTAATTAATATTTCCCAATAAATTTTCCATGCATGAAATTCCACTCTTTTGGTTCCGATGTTAGTAAAATCATATTTTTCAGAGAAAATTATGCAATCTTAGAAAAAATATCATGGTTTGAATGAAAGGGTAGAGTTAGTTGATAAGGGTATGTTTACATAATTTAAAACTGAACAAGAAGGTATTATAAGATTTAGAATGATGTTTTGGGTACCAAGTGATCCCCTGTTGATGGAGGAATTATTGAGTGAAGCTCATAGTTCTCTATTTTATATTAATCCATATAGTACTAAGATGTACAAATAACATCAGGAATATTATTGGTGGGAAGTAATGAAGAAGGATATTGGTGATTTTTCCTTGAAATAGTTTACATTTAAATAAGTTAAATCTAAGATATAACTACCGAAGGGGATACTTCAAACATTTCTAGTACCTGAATGAAAATAGAATAATATATCGATGGATTATATGGTAGGATTAAGTAATACATCTCAAGGTAATCATGTGATTTTGATTACTATAGATCAATTAACTAAATATATACATTTTATTCCTATCAAATATAGTAAATATTTAGATATGATTTTTAGACTATACGTTAAGGTAATAGTCATATTAAATAGAGCCCCTCTCTCTATTATATATGATTATAATCTCGTATTTACCACTAATTTCTGGAATGGTCTTTAAAAGTCATTGGGTACTGAATTAAATTTTAGTACAAATTTTCATCCTCAACATTATAGACATTTATATTGAACAATTAAAACTATTTAGGATATGCTTTAGGCTAACTAATTAGGATATCTGGGAAGTTAAGATTAGCATCTCTCTTTAGTGGAATTTTCCTATAATAATGGCCTTCATTCTTGTATATATTTGGAAAATTTTGAGGAAATATTTGGAATGTGGTTTCTAAATCCATAATATTAAGATGAATTTGGTGAAATAAAGTTTTTGGGACCATAAAAAGAAAAGGTAATAGTTGAGAAGGAAATTATTTTTCAGTAACACATGAGGGAAGCTCATAATAAGAAGTAGTTTTATGAAAATGATGAGAAAATAGATCTTTCATTTTAGGTAAGAAATTATATAACTCTTAAAATATCTCCTTAAAAATTTGTTATGTGTTTTAGAAAGAAATAAAATCTATGGCCATGGTTTATTGGTTCATAGAAAATTATGTAAAAAGTTGGATTAGTTTCTTATCGAGTAGCTCTACCATCGAGTTTACATTAAGAGCACAATGTGTTTCAGGTTTCATTATTAACGAAAAAATACTTTATAAATCTCATAATTTGATATCTGATCTCATACAATTGGAAAAGAATATTTTCAATGGGAAAATAGTAATACAAATTCCATACCATAATGAGCTATTGGTTAAATTTTTATGGAAGAACCACATGATTGAGGAAGAAACATAGTAACATGAAAAGTATTTGATGAAAAAATATACCAACCTATTTAAGTGATGAATAAAATTTATAGGAAATAATTTCTTTGTCGAGGGAGGAATATTAAAATCCAAGTAATTTTAATAATAAATCAATTTTATAATTCCCCAGATCCATGTATTCATAAAATTTTATTTTCTCTAAAGCCATCGATGATCATATGAGACATAATGGATGTTCGATGGTGTTTGACTGCAAACACATGCAATCATAGATAATTTATGTCATAAAAAGGGTCTAAATGATAAGTAGGGTTTATTAAATTTGGTTTTCATCTCTTGTGTTTTATATATTGATGAATTTTAATCATAAACTGGGAGATTACAATGTAAATCAATTGTACATAAAAATGGTTGAGTTGACTTGTTTTTTCATGAAACATAAAATCTGAAACATATATGATGTAAAATATTTTTATACCATAATTTTCCCATATGAGGTAAATTTTAAAACATGATATTTCATATTTTACCATACCCACCCATTCACCCAAAGCTCCAGTTTGAAAAAATTGTTTTCTTTAGGTGTTTCAGGATCCCTTCGATGGGAATTGATTCCTGGGTTTCCATGTTTGATCAATGATGATCCAAGGTTAGTTCTTAATTGATCAATAGTAGTTCTATGATAATTTTTCTCCTATTTCTTCCTTTCCATGAAATAGTAGTTTCTTATCAATGTTTTAATGGAGTTATGTTTCCATTTTCATGATTACGTCATGAGGTCCTTGGAGGGATGTATTCTTCTTGTAGGAGATGAAATAAGTATTCACAACATAGGTCTATTCTCATGAAAAGGAAATTGATTATTTTGAGGTAGGGTATTCATTTCTTCTCTTATTTATTTATAGTCAATCATAAAGTTAACAAGTTTTATCCCTTTGGATGGTAATGCAATTAACCCAATAATAATTAAAATAGATTAATGAATGAAAGTGGTTATGATTAGTGATCACATGTCAATGTTGTTGTTTCTTTATACATGATAATGATTTGCCTCTTGTTTATATTGATAATGTGATATTTATGTTATGATTGTTAACATGATTAGTTATTATATGGATTATCACGTTTTTAATTATGTAAAATGGTAAATAACATAAAGAATATAATTATTGACTAATTGGATTAAGAATTTAAAGAAGAGTAATGTTTGTAATTCACTATTTGTTGTAATTTAATGGAAATTTAAATTTTTACAGTGCACATGTTTAATTGAATATGATATTCCATGTATTGATGTCATTTATAGATAATGTGAAGCATGTTAATTCTAGTTGAAGAAAATAATAATACAAAATGATAAATGAGATTTGTTCTTCTCATAGTTTGATGAAATTGGTTTTAATGTTAAAATTTTGATAGATTTTTATAGATAATGACACAGTTATCCCATACATGGAAATTTTTAATAATGAATTAGTTAACTCAATATAGAATAGGAATTTTTCATCTGATAAATGATAAAAGCCTTATGTTGGGAGCCATAAAAACTCATTTGTATCTGAAATATAAAAACCTTTCTTTTTTAGGGACTACATTACCTTGTTGACTATGTTTTTCTGTATTTTATACCTTGTGATATTCTCTAGATGTTTACCTTACTGTATAATATGAGCCAATGATGGTTGAGACAAGGATGGAAGATATTAGATGGGGTGGGGAGGCCCAGATGATATAGACATAGTTGGCTCATGTGATAGAGAGATGCATCAGGATATGCATGTGGGTGTCTGAGACGACACCAGAGGAGATAGAATGGGTTGAATCTAGGTTTTCCAATTGATGTGATAATCCAAAATAGTTCCTTGTAATAAATATATTTAATGGATGATGACCAGGGTTTTTATCTATATTTCATTACCCACTACTTGAGGTTGTTGGATGTACGTGGTTGCATGTTTCATCTTATTGGTAGTTTAGGATTGTTTTATAAGAATACGTTGATATTATGGTATGATGTTAATAAGGAATAATAAATTTTAATCCCATGGGATTGTTTCTTACTGGAATAAAAATGAGATGTTACTCTTGAGAAAATGAGGACTAAGTTTGGATTATGCCACGAGGTCATGGAGTGTGCTTTGGTGGATAATAATGTTTAATCGGTAATAATGTTGATGGTCAATTAATGGATAATGAATTAATTAAAATAAATTGAGCTGTTCAATGAAAAAATTTAATTTAACACATGTATTTAAAAAGGGTTTTTGGTTGTAGGATATCTATTTTTACTAGTTGTTGTCAAAAGTCTAGGTGAAGTTAACAACAATTGATACTATGACTAGGTTCAACCCATAGTGTGGTTATGATATATATAATAAACTATATATTTTTTGATTTCATATGATAAGCCACCCATGTTGGGTTGGTTGACTAACACCAAGTGGATTCTTGAAGGGTGTTTTCCCCAATGTCTTGGTTGGAGGATAAATGGTTGACTACCCCCTCTAGCCTCAGTCTCTTCTCTTGGTAGTTCATGTGGTAGTATGATCGGAGGTTAGTTTCATTATATATATGTGTGTAGAGGGATATGATGATTTTTCGTTATTTCACTCATATGTGTCTCATGATATAGTATCAGAAGGATTATTATATGTATGAAGTGTATGGGTTGTGTTGGATCAAGGTACCTTACTCAGGTATGGGTTGTGATGGCCTGATATATAATACCCAATGTATGATAATCATCATACGGGCAATGGTAGTTCGATAAAACTAGTGGGGCTATATATGGAGATGTGAAATGGGATAATGTGATGATATGATACATGAGGTGCATGTTATGATACTTAGACTTGGTGTCACTACAAAAATATTATGTTTATCCAGTGATAGGGATTTAATAACACTAGCTAAAAGCACTGTTAAATACTCCCTTTGTTAGCGCCACAAAAGGTACTCATAAAGGGATAATTTAACATTGTTTTTTAGTACTATATAAGGGGGTATTTAATAGTTCTTTAAAAAGTGTTGTAAAAGGGGACCCTTTAGAAGCACTTTTAAAAAATCACCGATAAAGGTCCCCACTATATCAGAGTTAGAGAAAAATCACTGATAAACATTATATTTAATAAAAAATATATTTCATTTAAAATAAAAGATTAATATATAAAAATATTTCTGTTGGTAATAATATAATATATATATATATTTAAAATATGTTTTAGATAAAGCTAAATATTAATTTACACCTAATATCTAAATAATTTAGTGAAAATGGATTATAAAATACATAAAAAACATTACCAATTAATAAATTTCTAATTATTATTGAGTAATAGACATTTAATAAAATTTTTATTTCAAATAAACTAAATGAATCAATGAACGGTCCATGAAAAGTATAAAAAAATATATGAACTTTAAACGACCATAGCTTTTGATCCGGGTGTCCACATGGGTCCTACAACTTATTAAATTGATTCCTATAATAAGATTTATGAAATGGTGACCTTGGGGAATCTTTGTTCACTCTTTTAAAGTCCAAAAGGGTCCCATAATCCCCCCAAAATAAATTTCTTATTTGGGGTAACCCAATTTTTTAACATTAAATTAAATTTTATCATTGTTTAATGACGTCCTTTTCCCATCATTAGGGGGGATGCAATTTATTCCTGGGTCTTACATTCATATCGATATTATGGTGTCGAAATTTTATCATTTTTCTTAATTTTATTTATTTATAATTAAATAGATTCATATTTTATTATATTTAATTATAATAAATCACTTGTATAAATACATATTTAAACATATTTACTAAAAATGTATTTTTAAATATATAAAATAAATATTTGTTATTAATTTTATTTAAATTAAAAATTTATTCATTTTAGTTACCTTATAAAAATGAATTAATATGAGTATATATACCTATACAATAAATATTTGTATATAAACATTTATGTGTCAAAAATTAAAAACTATATATATATCTGTATATTTTAATAGATGCAAATAAATACATATTCTAAAAATGCATCTATAACAATATCTAACCATTTTTACATTATAAAAATATATGTAATGTTTATATATTCTTTTATGTGTGTATTAATAAAGAGATAGATATTTATATTATATTCTAGTATATGTAAATGAATTTGATATATAATATATTTATATAAATATAAGTATATATATATATGTATCACACAAACACACACACATTTTACAAATGTATTTAAAAATAATTATTTAAAAATATTAATAATATATATATATATATGAAGATATAAATATAAATAAATATAAGTACCATTAAATAGATAATAAAACAACATGGTGTAGTGGTAATGGTGTTACATCTTCATAAGAGAGGTGTGGGGTTTAACCCAACCATGTGAAGGAGGTTGGTAGTTCAAAAAAATGATACTAACGGGATTGTGGGTGAAAATTGATGACGGGGGAGCACTATTAAAGGGGTTGTGGAAGTGATTATAAAGTGGTCAGGATCATATATGTCTAAAAATATATAATTCTACACCCTTTAACAGTACTTTTTTTTGGGGATGATAAAGGGTTCCTTTATATGCATGAAAAAATCACTCTAAAAGTCCTTCTTTGAAAACACTAAAAAAACTCTATTAAAGTGGCCCTTTAATAGTGTTAAAAAAGAACTATTAAAGGGGGAATGTAATAATGTTTTATTAGTGATATTTAAGGACCACTTTAACAACAGTTTTTGTGAGAACTGTTAAATACCCATTTTAACAGTGCTTGTATAGACAACGCTTTATTGGCATGTTTAAAGGCCATTTACTAGCACTATTAAAACCCAGTTTTGTAGTGGTGTGTTTGCAGGCTGGATCATTTTGGAGAGCGATGGACTTGGACTTGTGACCTTGGTGTAGATTGATAAAGTAGTTGGGAAGTGATAGCAAGGAACCTATGATATTTCATTAATATATTATATGATCTCATGTTTGTGATACTAGGTGAGATTTATCCATGGTGAGGCTGAGAACTTAGTATACCTATTTAGGTGATTGGTTTGTTTCATTATTGTTCACTATGTCATAGAATGATTTTTTTCTTTTGCATCAGAGTTTAGGGAGTATACTACTAATTATAATGTTATTATCACCCATCATATATATAAAGTATTATTAGGCTATTAGGTGAAATTTGGATATTATGATAGATATTACTAGTTCGTGGTATTGCAAAAGTTATTTGGTCTTCGTGGTCGCTGTCGTGTTTCACGTTTTAGAAATACATTTCATTTTTTAGCACTATATGAAATTACATGTATACTCTTGAGATTTTCTTTATTTATATGATCAGGATTGGATTTGTTTATCTATCATATCTCTCTCTTCTACATGTTCTCTTAGAGTGTAATGCCTCTTATTTTTATTCTTATTATAACCTTTGTGTTAGTGCTAACTTATGGGATACTGGAGGTGGGATTTAGGTATTCATAATATCTCTTCAATCATTTCTAGCCCATGAGGGTTACTATTTTGGGGGAGGGGGTCATAACAGAGTGGTTTTAATGGTTCAGGTTGATAGATATGATGGATTTCAGAGTTTGGAAGAGGTGAGGACTACATGGGTTAGTAATGAAATAGTGTCTTCAATATTTAGTAAGTGATGTAAATAGGGGAGACCATATGAGAATTGGGTATTTAGGGCCCACTAGGATATGAATCTAAAAACATTAAGTTTACCGAGTCATCTAAACAATGTAATACTAGTTGAGGGGTAGGGAACATGGAAAGGATATTGCATCATTATTATTTGCACCTTTCTTTAAAATGGGTATACCATAGGATAAGTTAAACCATAAATAAAATAAAATAAAATAATAATTAATTAATTAATTTTAAGAATTATATATTGTAGGTTTAGGAACTCTAAAAATTGTTTTTTCATACAAGTATAACTCCAGGTCAACATACTTGTTAGGTTCATGCTGGAGATGTTCAGAAATATGTGCCAGTAGATAGCCGTAGAGTGGAGGTTAATGATAATGATACTTGGAGGAGGTAACTCTAACAGTTTCTGTATTAGAGAATATAGAATAATATGATATTTTTTTAAAACTCAATAGTAGAAAACTGATAAGAGGAGGTGGATAACTATTTTTGTTAGATACAGGATTGGAAGGATAATTAGGTTTCACTAGATATGATGATGATTCATGGAGTAATAATGTTGTGATGGATCTTATTCCTTATATATCATAAGGATTCAGAAGTCTAATGTGAGAAGTTTGAGACTATTTCCAAGAATAGATTCTCTCTTCGACCATGTGGGTGACTAATCACCAGGTGCTTCTTACCCTTTAATAAGGGAGTTCCAGTGTGTGGGAGGTTTGCGTCAATTTGTCGACCCTTCTATGATAAGATTTAGAACTATTTCCAGATGATTATTTTAGGGTGGAAAATTTAGAGGGGGATTTGTATCCAGAGATCTAGTATCAGGTCGCCCCATTCACGTTGTTGACATATATTTTGATGATGGAAAGGGTAGTGGTCATTGAGGGATGCTAGGAAAAAAATGTAATGTCACATGATAGAAATCATCAAGATTTATCATGAAGTAGAGCTATTGTTAGGGTTTCCCTGTTTCATAGATAGAATAATTTTTTGTTATCTGTTGGTAGATAATAGCCCTCATCATTTTGTTTCTCTATTGGTGGAGTCTCTTATAACTATTCGAAGAGTTATAATGCATGTTTTTCTTGTATATTTTGAGGTCATCAGTACTTTGAGTGTCTAACCTTTATGAGATTTTAACATCCACCGGGTGTTATACTTCAGGTTCTTTTATTGAGGTAGTTTCATCCAAGGAAGTCGTAATAGTGTGTTCTAGTTTGGAATCAACATAGTGTAAATTTGTATGGTAGATGGAAGCCCATAGATTCTCTTCATCCTCATATAGTAGAGTGTGGTCAAGAAGGTAGTCTTTAGCAGGGTTAGAGAGGCCATGGAGAATGTCAAGGTAAACTTCATTCTCTAGTGCTGCTAGTTTCAGGTGATTCAAGCCACATTATAGGAACCATTTTCTTGTTTTGTACATTGATGTAAGATTTTTTTTGATTTAGAAGCTATGCACTCCTTTATATCATCTTCCCTTACCAATTATTTGGTACTTGAGTTAATGATGATTCCAGTGCACTTGGAGTTAACTATGCTAGTTAGAGGTCGAGAGGACTTGTATGAATTATATAGAAAAAATGAGCCATTGATAGAAAGGAACCATTCTTTAGGATACTTCCTATATTTAATTATATATCCATAAGAAATCATACTTAGTATATATTGGCTATATTCAGCGTAGGATATCATGGATTGCATTGGGCGGGAGGTTATTTTCTATGATGCTGATGGGGAGCCAGTAATGTTCATTGGTGGTTGAGACACTTGGATGGGTCAGAAGCATGTTCCATCCTTGTCTTATTTTATGGATATGTTAATGATGAGTTGATTAGAGGTTCAGCAAATGATGTTTCTTAGGGTTATGGAATATTACCCCGATGTCTTCCCTGAGGAGATTGTAGCATTACCCCTTCAATGGGAGATCGAGTTTGAGATAGAGTTACAACAGTTATTGTCTTCTATTGTTATTCATTTTTATATTATGGATCCTTTTGTGTTGTGAGAGCTATGATTACAACTTTATGATCTATTGTAGTATGTTTTTTTTTGGTTGAGTGTGTCATAGTGGGGTGCATCAGTATTTTTCATGAGGAAGATTGGTTGCAGTTTGTGGATTTGTATCAATTATCATAACCTGGAAAATGAGAAAATTAAGAACCACTATCATCCTCCACAGATTGATTATTTGTTAGATAATCTAAAAGGAGAATTTTTATTCTTAAAGGTAAATTTATGGGCATGATATCATCATATGTGGGTGAAGGATAAAGATATTTCGAATACTACTTTCCATTATCATTAGGTGGATTATGAGTTATTTATAATACTATTCAGTGTGATAAATACTATATCAGTTTTAATGGGTTTGATGAATGTATTTTTCATAGAGTTCATGGGTAAGTTCATGGTGGTTTTCATCAATGAAATCCTTGTGAAATTCACATCTGAGCAGTAGGAAGAGAACTTGTGTTCCATTTTAGGAGTTCATCATCATTAATATTTATTAAAAAAGATATCAAAGTGTGAGTCATGGGATCATGAAATTCATATCATGGGGTATGTTGTGTATCATTAGGGTGTAGTTGTGGATCTTTTTATGATAGTGGTAGTTTTTTCTCGATAATCCCCCATGCTAGTGGTAGAGCTAAGAAGCTTCCTCAGTATTATAGTATATTACATGAGGTTTGTAATAGATTTCTCTCAAGTTGTAACTCCTATTAAAGGCTTAATCTGAAAGTATCATGAATTCATGTGGAATGAATAGAGTCAAGAAGATTTTAAGTACCTAAATCAGATATTGTCCAGTACTACTGTCCTTTGATTACCAGAAGAGGGGGCTCTACCTGAGGTTTTCTGTGAAACTCCATATATTCGGTTTGGATGTAATTAGATACATCATAGATAACTTGTTTATTATGGGTGACAGTAGTTATTTTACAAATTATTTTGTAGTCATATTTAGTGAATCAGGTGGAGGAATCATAGTTGGGGGATTATTATGTGGAATTATGGAGAGACTAATTTGTTATTGGTGATTCCCATAATTGTTTTTTTGAGGATGAGTAGCATCAGGTGTTGTTCCAGGGGAGGATTTTCATCCCTTTGGAAATGTGTGAGACAGTCCTCTATGAGTTCCATATATCACCTTTGGTGCAACATGATGACATGATGAAGATATAATTAACTTTGAGAGGTTGGTTTTGGTGGCCTTGGTTGAAGCAAGTGGTTATAGAGTTTGTTTCATGATGTTTGGTCTGCCAGAAGGTGATGGTCAAGAACTGTGTTCCTGGTGGTTTAATCTAGCTGCTAAGTGTTCCTTAGTAGAAGTTAGAGAATGTATTGATTGTATTAATTACTATTTTACCTCAAGGTCCGGGAAGATATGATTATATATGGGTGATAATGGATAATTTTATGAAATTATCCCACTTCATAGTGATCTGGGAGTTGAGGCTAATGATGATTATTTCAAGGAAATATATGGAGGAAGTGGGTAAAATCCACAGATTGTTGAGGATGATCATATTTTATTATGATCTATGTTTTTAATATAGGGTGTGGATAGGTCTCAAACAATCTTTTGGCCATCTGTTATGGCTTAGAACATCAATTTATTTGCAGATAGATAGTCAGATAGAGTGGAATATACAAACTCTTGAAGACATGTTGCATTCTTGTGTCTTAGATTTTGGAGGTTCATGGAGGAAGAACCTTCCCTTGCTTAACTTTTCTTTAAATATTAGTTTTTACTCCACCATCCGAATGATACAATTTGAAAATTTCTGTGGTAAAAAATTCTGTTCTCCATTGTGTTAGACTAGGTTTGGTGATTCAGTAATTTTAAGGAGAAAACTAGTATGGAATTTGAAATAGATAGTTAAACTTATTTTTGGAAGGATAAAAGAAGAAAAAGATAATCATAAATATTATGTCAATCATAGGAGGATAACTATGGAGTTTGAAGTGGGATATCATGTGTTTTATATGGTGAATCATCATCATAAGAGATGAAAGTTTTGTTTTTTGATTAAGCCTTCCTCTAGGGTTGTTAGACCTTTCAGGGTGTTGAATCACACTGGAGGCATGCTGCAACAGATAAAACTTCCCCCATAGATGAGCATATACATGACGATATTCACATGTCATAGATCCACTGTTACATTAATGATGACTATCACAATAATGATTGGAGCAATATCAATTTTGATAATGATAGAACTGTAACAACCTAGAACTCTATCATTGAAATTTCCCTTCTTATTTTTATTTCAAATAGTATATATCAAATAAAATCCCTAATAAAACTTAATAAAAACATCATAAATGAAGAATGAATGAAATAAGTGTTATTTCTATATGTTAAGGAACCTATACCAATGAAATTGTAACTTGACCTTAAGAATAGTAATATGACCCTTGTGAATAATAAATTGGTTGAATGAATAGTAACCTCACCCACATTTGTGTAAATAAAATGTATTAATATTATAAATGAATGTTTGATATAATTATATCATAATATTGGTAAATTTTTATTTTAAAAATTATTAATTATGTGTTGGTATTTTTGAGAGAAATACAAATTTAATTACAATTGTATAATTAATAAAATGATTTAAAATAAAATTAATTTTCATAAAATTTAATCATAAATTAAAATTTTTATTATGATTTTAGGATAATTTAATGATACCTTATTTAATTTTTCAACATGTTATAAAATGAGTTATAGATTAAAAATCTGTATTTTTTGAGTAAGTGATGGATTTAATTAAAAATCATATTTGGTATATTTAGAAAATTATTTTCATAAAATGGAGTTAATTTTTCAATTCTACACATCTAAAAATGGTTAGGGTGAATTTTTGGGAGTTTTCTAAAATACTCAATTTTTTTTTGTAAATTGAAAAATATGATAGTTTACGATAAATGATATATACATGATTTATTGAGTCAAAGGTGATGCTTGGATGGTGTAATCACCCTTTATTAAAATTTACATGCACATATTACTATAACTATTCACATTAATTATCAAAATTTCTTGTCTTGATCAAAAGAAAAAAAATAATTAATAAAATAATGAGAAATCACCCCTCTCCTCCACTATAAATACCACCCCTCACCACCCCTTCTACTCACACCTTCTAAGGTCTAAGTATTTTGAAATTTCTACACAATATTCTTCCCAAGACTATCCCCCACATCCAAGATCTCTTGGCCCCATAAAAAGACCAAACTAATTCCTTTAAGGAGGTTCTCAAGGAGGTGTATTCAAGATGTAAAATCCTCTTCCTTTTCCTTTAATTTTTTTCAAGTTCTTTTCTTTTATTATTATCTCCTCACCTCCTATATCCAAATAATCACAATAATTCAAGTATCATATATATAATGGAATTATATCATGTCAATTTAATATCGTTAATCAAACTCATATATATATATATCTCTCTCTTTTATTTTGAAAATGAAATCATCGTCCGTGAGATGCCGATTTACAACCTATGTGGATGATGGATTTTCATTCATCAATTTATCTTTAAATTCTGGTAATGAAACAATTTTTATGGTTTAATAATACTATAATATATGTTTTACAAACATTATAATGTTTAATAAGAAACATATTTACATAATACTAAATGAATAAAAAAATGAGTTCGTTAAGATCAATAATGCCCATAATATTCTAAACGATTATCACTAAATGTATTATCTAAGGATTCATCCTCAAAATGTATAACCAAATGATATATATAACCATTTAAATTTTTTTATGTTCATTAATATCATATAAATTAAATTCTTGATAAATATACCCATTCCGCATGAACTTCAATACTCATATACAAGTATATCGATCGTGAAAACCAAGGAGGCGAGCGATCCCAAGCAATAAAATTGTATCTTTTAACTCATAAAAAAGTACATAAAAGAACATAATAAAATTATAATAAATAGAATAAATA
The DNA here is from genome assembly GCA_963277665.1 of Viscum album. Lineage (NCBI taxonomy): Eukaryota > Viridiplantae > Streptophyta > Magnoliopsida > Santalales > Viscaceae > Viscum > Viscum album. The sequence continues at coordinate 51,171,336 of OY728148.1, forward strand.
TATAAAAGGTTCTGAATTAATTAATTAATGGATTTAATTTCTTTATCCGGGACATTAAGGTCAAGTGCAGAACACATTCAGACATAAGGTAACGGTTTTTATTCCGGAACCTCCATTTTTATTCGGGTTATGCTTTCTTCCTCTATACACATATGTAATTATTACTTATTTTTATATAATTATTATAAATTATATATATATATATTTAAAATCATATATCAAGATCAATTAATCATTATTTAATTGGATAATAAAGGTTTTACAAAGTTTCCTTCTCATTTTTTCATGATACACAAGCCTGATTAAAGGGAAAGACATAATTTCATATCCATTTCCATGTGAACAATATAATATGGTTTAATAAACCATTATTTTTCTAAAATCACTCATTGGAAATATATCTTAGTTCATTTATGGTTTTGTTCATATATTTTTCGAAAAGAACTATTCTTTTTAAAGTAAAAAGAGTATATCTCCCATGAATTCCGCAATGTTTTTATAAGAGTATTTAATCTATTTAAATACAATTTTTATTCTTATATATTATAGGAATTAATATTTTATGATATCATATACCATATTTTATTTAATGGTTTATGATTAGTTTTATTGTGGATGTGCTATCATGATATCATTTAGTATATTACTCCAAATGGTTAGTGATTATGTTTATTGATTGGGGAAAGTTATTTAAATTTCATATGTTATTTTCAATAGGAATGTAAATGTTGATTATGTTTCACCCATTTCATAAGAGGAAAGTATTTCACTTAGTATGTTTTGGTTGGGTCCCACTATATCCCCTCATTGCATCGGTAGGTCTTCTATGACAAACTAGTTTGGGTTTTTACCTATTTATGTATGGACTTGAAATAAGGCTTTGACGATGAGTTTATGATGTCCCACATTATGAATCCCTTCATTATGGAACTAGTAACTTATTTTACATGTTATTATTTGACTAGTATAACATCAATGGTTATATTTTATTATGGTATTATTTAATTAGATTTTAATTCCTGCCATTTTATACTCAAGATTATGTTATAATTCCATGTGTAATTTTAGTTATTCACCATGATTTATATTTATTGTTATACTATATTACCATCCCGTACTGAGAATCAATTATCACCACCTTGCTTATGTTTATTTTTTCCTATGATGAGATGATTTATATTATGAATTATTTTCAAAGATAATATTTAATTTTATGCGTGTTTCCTATATTGTTACTATGTAGTATGTCATTTCATGTTGTATTATTGAACTTATCTATGTATCTTGTTTCCAAAGAGAATAAACTATTTGTAACATTAGGATACAAATTCCTTGTTAATTATGTCATTAAATTGAAGTAAGGCGCCAACTTCTAGAAAATGGGGTTGAGGTCTTTACCTGGGGTTAATAACTCTAATAAGGTGTCCCATGACTTACTCTAGGTAACATGATACACAACAATGGGCCTTACGGCACACCTAGTTTTACAATCCTAGAATATATGCTTAGGAGAAGTCACATTGTATTTACAAACCATTATTAAGGATTAAAAACTAAATATATCCCCAAAGAAACAAAGTTTATGATTATGATATTAGCTACACATAAAACTTCAATTTATGTTAAGTATTTTACTAGTTTGAGATTATACATTACGATTCATAAACTAATATAGTGTATGAAATTATTTAGAAATTTATCATGTTACAAGGAATGAAAAATGTATCAAAAATCATATTCCATGTAGGGATTTCCATCATATAAAAGATAATGATGTGATTATTTGAGTTGAAAATGGTTCTGAAAAATTTATAACTATACTGGAAAAGCTGAATTAGGTTATTATCAATAGCCTCACCCAAATGGAGCATCATAAACCACAACATAGAGGAGAGATTTTATACCAATTAATATGAAAATACACTACATTATTGAATTTAGTTGAGCTACTGGGGGTGGATCTAGATAAGAATTAGGTGGTGACGATTCTTCTCTAAAGATAAGGTGTTCTTTATCAGTGTCATCAAAAATCATAACCTCCTTCTTCTTACAATAAATTTTTGCATCATGGTCTGAAAGCCAATCCATACCGAGGATTATATCAAACTCACTCATGGGTATGATGATGAGATCAGCAGATAAAGAACATTTATATGCCTTAATGGGAACTGATTGACAGAACTTTGTAGTAATGATACTTCCCTTAGGATTTTTGACTGAAAAATCCCTTGTTAAATCAAATTGGAAATATCTAATTTTCATAGAAAACTTGGAAGATATGAAACAATTCGATGATCTAGAATCAAATAAAGAATTGGCTAAACTTGAGGAAACAATTAAAGTACTTTCCACCAAGTCATTAAGAACTTCAACCTCTGTAGTTGTGATTTCATAAGCTTTTCCCTGATCCCATGGCAATCTCTATTTCATATTTCCTTGACATTTTTGATAATCATTAGCATAGTTTTCCATCTTCCGAAAACTATAGCATTGAACATCATTAGCTTCCCTCTTCCCTTTGCAATCACCAGCATGATGGCCTTTCTGACCACATTTGTAGCATACTCTTTTTCCTTTTAAGCATTCACCTTGGTGTTTCTTTCCACAATTGTCACATGGTGGAAATTCAACTCTTCCCTTCTTCCCCATTTCCTTATTTCCTTTCCCATGGTTTTCAGTAGCCCTATTCTTTTCTTTTTTTCCATTAAAGTCATAAGACTTGGAGAGTTCTTTTTCTATCTTGATGGCACCTGAAACTATATCCTCATATGATGAAAAACTTTAGGAGAGTAGTGCCCGCCGGAGGAATGACTTTAGGCCATCAAAGAATTGATCAATTTTGATCCTTAGATTTCTCATATAGTCAACAACATGTCCTGTTAACCTTTTGAAGTTGGATTCATACTTGGCAACATTTTTATCTTCCCTCTACCTCAGATTCAATAATTTTATCTCCATATATGTTCACTGCTCATGAGGGATATATTTTTCTAAGAAGATTTCCTTAAAATACCTCCATTCCATCTCTTTTATCTCTTCCTCCTATGTGTTTTGGATTAATGACCACCACTGATCCGCATCTCTTGATAGATGATATAATTCCATGAAAACCTTCTCTCTTTCATTACATCCCAAAATGAGAAATATATTCTCAGGGGAGCATATCCACTTATCTGCTACAAATGGGTTTTTAGTCCCATTGAATGATGGAGGCTGTTGTCGCATAAAGATATCTAGCATGGCTCCTCCACGTGGTGGATCCAGATGCTCTATATAGGTAAGGTTATAATTCATAACCTGAGTAAGTTGTCCCAGTATAGTAATGAGTTGCTCAACACCAGTCACAACACCAGATCCAACATCATTGTATTTCATCGGAGTAAAATCCCTATACGGGACACGTGCATTCGTGTGATTTATATTCCATCCACTAGGTTCCATATCTAGATAATGGCATACAATATATTAGGTTATGAATCATAATGTGTAATCTTAACATAAAAATACTCAGAAAAATTGAGATCCTACACATGGCTAATCCCATATTCACAAAAATGGTTTCCTTGAGGAATATTTACATTAAACTCCTTCATAATGGATTGTAAAGAACATTTGAATTGTCCTAATCATATCCCTCGGGAGTGTCGTAACCAAGAGTGCAGCAAGGCCCGTTGTCGTACACCAGTTCCCATTCGAGTCTAGCTCAAAGCAGTGTTTTCGGGTTTTACCCCCAGATACATCTGTGCCAGAGATGCCTCTACCTACTCGTATCCAGACAGGGATGTATTGCTTGAAATATCTACATAATATATTCCTTACCGAAATACCAGGATGTTATTGTATGTTTATCCTCAAAGTCTATCTTAGGGACTCTTCCCAAATCGACGTTTTCTAAATCTAGTTTCCAATTTTTCTACTAAAGTTACTCTGATACCAACTGTAAGGAACTGGCCCCAATTTTACAGAGCCGATGCCTTATTGGATTACCTTGGCATACATACAAGGAATACAGATAAAAAAAGATTGATTTTTTTAGTATTACTGGAAACAAGTTACATGCATAAGTTTAACATTACAACATGAAGGGAAAAACAACACTAAATTATTCCACTAGAAACATCACATCTCCTTAATTATTCTTGCAAGTCATTCATAAATTACTTCTTCATGTCCTGAGAAAATGAAAAATAATAAAGGGGTGAGCTCAAATGCTCATTTAGAGTAAGCAATACAGTGAAAGATAAAATAAACATTAGACATGGGGAATAATTGAAAACACATGCCTTTAATAATGAACTTAAACACATTATGGCAGAAATATGAGCTGAATAAATAATTCCATAATAAAACATAATCAAGGGTATTTTACTACTCTAATAACCACATGAACTGCAAATACTAGCATCATAATGAGGGAAGTGCATATGCCAAACATCATAACCATACTGTCCAAGCCTCGTGCTAGGACCAGAAAATAATTATTTTGTCAAGGCCTCGTGCCAAGGCCATAGTTTGTCTCATGAGACCTACCAGTTCATCGAGGGGAAATAGCGGGCCCCAAACTTTACATAATAAGTCTAATTAATTCCTCATATGAGTAGAGATTAACATAAAAAACATATACATTCATATTGAAACTATCATATGAAATGTAACTAACTTTCCCCAATCATTAAACCTAAAACACTAACCATTCTGAGTAATATGCTGAATGGTTTCAGGATAGATCATCCACAATAGATTTATTAATAAACAATTAAATAAAATCTGGTATATGACTTCATTAATGATTAAACCCAATAATACCATGGAATCAACAAGATCATTGAATCAAACGAAAATACTCTTATAAAATCATTAAGTAATTTTGAGATTAATACTATTTTATTTTGAAAAGAAGTGTTCTTTTGGAAAATATTTATATAAAACCAGAAGTGTAGTAAGATAGTATTTTCATACTAAAATTATTATTTTTAGAAAGATATTTGTTTTCAAAAACAGATTATAGAGTGCCCTTGTAAATAAATATGAATTAGAGAAATTCCCTTGAATCGGGCTTGTATTTTGGAAACAATTTTGAATGTTCCTTTTAAAACGTGTAACTATCAATAAAATAAAGAAGAATTCGGTTTTTTAAATATAGATATAATACTCACACAGAATATATGAGGATTATATAACAATACATAAGAATTTAATTGAGGTAATTAGACAATGAAAGTAACCTGAATGAAAATGGAGGTTCCGGTGGAAAAAACTTACCGTAACTCCAAATGTGTTCTTCTCTTGTACTTAAGCTCCTAGAATATGAAATTATACTTTTTAATAACTTATTTAAGAACCTATTATAAATTTATTTAGTTTACCATCATTCTGGTTAGGTCATTTGTGTCTTTATTGATAAGTCATTATATTGAATTTCATTGTTCCGGGGTGTTCGTTTTCATTGTTTTTATAATCGGTTCACTTGTTTTTATGTAGAGGAGTTCATTTAAAAAGGTTATAAATCTCAAGGATTGGAATTATATATTATTTATTGACATAAATAATTAGTAATGGTCATTTCTATCATATGGTTGCATGGAATGAGGAAGAATCATTATATGACAACCACTTCGATTATTCGGCGGTATTTGGATTATTATGAAATAGTTTTGTCATATAACTTAATTATATGTACATATTATGGTTACTTAATATTACTTATGTTATAAAACATAAGTTATAGTCTGGTTCAACTGTAAATATAGTTTCATGACCAGTATTGAAGAAGAAATTGAAGAAAGAAACTTCGTCGTTCACGAAGTCTATAAATTGGAACCTTGTTGACGTTGATTTCGTTTATAAAAATAAAAAGGATGTAGTAAGAATATTTATGATGTTTTTTCCATTAACATGATATAATTCCGGTATATATATGATACTTTAGTAATAATTATCATTTGGACGGAGGAGGTGACGAGAGAAAAAGAATAGAGATGATCTTGAAAATAATAGAAAACGTGAGAGATCCCTTATGAAAATTCGGCAGCCGAACAGTGTCGCTTAATATTTCATAAAATGAAATGATGATATCAAAAGGGTATATCAGCATATTGAAATTAAAATTACAGTAATAAGAATAAAAAAAATCAAACCCCATCATATTAGAAAGGAATTTCAAATATCTAACATAAAAGAAGTGTCGACTTAAAGAAGAGAATGAAGGATTCCCTTACCTTGTAGAATAACTCCTAGATCATGAAGGATGGGACCTTGGGGGCTTAGGGACTCCTTGGGAGGACTCCTAGAGAGGTAAAACCACCAGAGAATTGAGGATGAGGAATTTTTAATGAAGTAAAACGAATGGATGAGTGGGTATTTATAGAAAAAGAGAGGTAATTTATTAATATCAAAGGGACACCTCATTAGTGGTTTTTGCCAAACCATGGGCATTTCCATGGTATTTTCCCATGTTTTAAGCCACTTGGGAAACCTCATGTCATAGGTTACTATTCCCAAGTCGACCATACTTTTATATTTATTTATTACATCATTATGATGTCATTAAACTACCAAAAACTCAAAACTGTATTTTTACTATTCATGAATAATTCATGTATTTTAGAAAAATCCAAAAATTCACCCCTACCATTTTTCGACGTGTAGAATTCAAAAGTGAAGGCCATTTTTTAAAAATTATTTTCTAAAAATTATTAATTAAATTTTAAAATAATTTCATAGTTAATCCAAAAAATAACAATCTTAAAGTACAATTAGTTTTATTTCTCATTGAAAAACTAATTAAGATATCATTATCTTATTTCCTTAAGAAAATAAAATAATGTTATTATTTACTATTTATAAGGGTCATTGTACTATTCATATTACTATTCATAAGGGTATGTTACTATTCACTAAAAATCATGTTTTTTCTATCAGTTTCCAAATAAGTTACTGAACACAACTCTAGATGACCATTTTTTGAAATTCAAAACATAGAAGAGGAAAATTAGTGTTTAATGGATAGATTATAAAATTTAATTCTATATTTATTTTCAAAACTAGGGGGTGTTAAATAATTAATATTGATCTGGATTAAAGAATGGATGTGGTTATGCTTAGTGATCACTTGTCAATTTTGTTGTTGATTTATACCATGATAACAGTTTTCCTATTGATTTTGTAGATTGGATTCTATCTAAGTTATTATTATTATAATGATTAGTTATAGTATTTATTATCATTTTCTTCTTGATGGATAATGGTAAATAATATATAGATGGTAATTATTGATTAATTGGCATATGAATTTGAAGAATATGCATGTCTGTAGTCCATTTTCCATTTTAATTTAATGGTAATTAAAATTGAATAAATTTTTATGAATTAATTAATAGGATCTTCCATGTGTTAATGGAGAGAATGTTAATTCTATTTGATGAAAAGAATAATAAGGTATGATAAATGAGATAATTAATTGTCATTGTTTGATAAAACTAGATTTAATTCTATGTCCAAGTTAATCTTTTGATAACTTGTTATAACTAATGACTTAGGTTTACCATAATTGGAACCTTTGAATAATGAATTTTTTAATTTAGGATGGAATAAGAACTAGTTTCTGATAAAGGTTAAATGCCTTGTGTTGGGATCCATGAGACCTTGTTTGTATGGGAAGGTTGAATCTTGTGTTTTAGGGCATAGATTGATCTATTGAATACTATTTTTTTATCTTCATACCCTATGATGTGATATGTATGAGATCCATTATTCAATATATATGAATAGGATGACTAATCATGGGATGTATGATCTTGGTATGGATGATATAAGATGGGGTAGGGAGGCCTAGATGATATGGCATCAGTCGATGACTATGATGGCGATGGGCATTAGGATATGAACATCGGTTTTCATGATGAAACATGAGGTTATTGAATGGTTTATTATTGGGATTACCCATTTATATTATAAAGGTGGATTTTGGCTTGAAATAAATCGATTTATGGGCCAATGAATGGGGTTATCATTTGATCTTCATTCCATCCCTCATTGATTGAGGCAAATGGATGTGCTTGTCTGGATGTTTCCCCTTAAAGGTTTATTAGGATGGTTTTCCTAGTATACCAAGAAATTATTGATGATTTTAATAATGAATAATTAATGTTTAACCCATGGGTTTGGATCTTTAGGGAATGAAATTCAAATGTTACTATTAGTTATCTATAATCTCGGTTTGTATTATGCCAGGAAGGAACAAACATGGATTTGATGGATAATAATTTTTAATATGGAATAATGTTGATGGTCAATTAATGTATAATGAATTATTTAATATAAATTGTATTGTTCAATGAAAATAAATTAATTAAATATAGATCTTTAAAATTTTTCTGTGCTTATAGGATATCTAGTCTTAATAGTGGAATCTAGGGGTCGAAATGTCTTTAACTATAATTTATTCTAATACTAGGTTAATCCCAAAGTGTGGCTATGATATATATTATAACCTCTATATTTTATGATTTCATATGATACCCCATCTAAGTGGGTTTGGGTAACTTACACCTAATGGACTCTGGGAGGGTGTTTTCCCCAACATCTTGGTGGGAGGATTGATAGATGATTACCCCTCTTTCCTTTCTCTCTCATCTTGGCAGTTTATGTGATTGTATTCCCAGAGGTTAGTTTTTCTATATATATATATATATATATATATGTGTGTCTATGTGTGTGTAGAGTCATGTGATGGATTCTGGTTATTTCAGAAACATGTATATGAGGATATAATATCCAAAAGATTATTATAGGTATGATGTGGATGGGATGTGATGGATTGAGGTACCTTACCCAAGAATGGGATATGATGGCTTGAGTTATAATAACCATTGTAAGATATGGATCACATGTGTTTTGGTGGCTCCCATAAACTAGTTGGTTACTATATGAACTTGTGATATGGGATGATTTGATGATGAGATGCAAGAAGTGAATATTGTGACTCTTATCCTAGGTGTCTGTAGGCTGTAAAATTTTAGAGAGAGATGGCTAAAGATGTGTGACATTGGGGAAGATCAGAAAACAAGTGGGGAAGCAGTATTGGGGCACTATTGATATTTCAATACTATAATATATGATCTCTTTTATGCGATTCATGGCAAGAGTTAGCTATGGTGAGGTTGATAACTTAATATTCTTATTAATGTGATGTGTTAATTTCATAGTTTTATCACTATTATTTATCATTATTTACTTATATTTTTCATGAGAGGATCTGAGGGTGATCCTAATGAGTATAATGTTATGCTCACCCTATGTATATATAATTTTTTTTAGTTTAGTTAGAGAAATTTGGTGATCAATATTTCTCTTACTAGATCATGGTTTTGCAGGAGTTGATTAGGATTTGTGGTTGTTGCTAAATTTACCTTTTTGATAATAATTTACAATTGATTTAAAATTTTAATATAGTACATGTATGCACTCAATATTTATTATATATATATGAGTGGTTTTTTTGGTGTATCTATCTTATCTCTCTCTTACACATGTATTTTTAGAGGTTAATTCCTCACATTTGTATTATTATTATACCCTTAGTGTTAGTCTCCAACCCCGGGCCTACTGGAGGTGGGACTTGGGCAATCACCATCTCCCATGTCTAATTGCAGGCCCAAGAGGGGTACTCATTGGGGGGATGGGTTGGAAAACATTTCATATATTATTAATAATCAAGCTTATATTTTATGGATTCACAATAAATATAATATATTTATATGATTTTTTGAATAAAAAACATAGTTTTATTTAAACTATTTTTTTGTAATACTCACGATCATTATGTAGGAGGTAAATATTAAATCATGAAACTGTTGCACATTGTTTACTCTAAAGATCATTTCTTCATGATTTTATTTAAAATTTATAATTTAGTATTTTAATTTGACAAAATTAACTTCAATTTTTAATTCCATACATCAAAATTATCTTATGTTTACTTTTTTGGAAATTTCTGAAATAATTGATTTTTAAGTGAATATTAAAAAAATCACTTATTTTTATAGGAACCATAAATTTTTTTACATTATAATGATAAATTAATGAATTTAATGTTTTATAAAACTTTTTCTATAATATAGAAATACTATTAAGTTAAAATATATCATTTTAAAATTACTACGTTTATCATTAGGAAAACTTAAGTAATATTTTTGTCTAAAAAAATATTTTATGCACTTATATAACCTATAAGAAAATAATATAAAATAAGGTATTTAATATTTTAAATCAACATGTACATATTAGGTAACAAGGACAATTTAATTTTTATGGATGTAAATAAGATTACAGGGATTGAAGAAAACTACTGTGATAATGGAAAAGAAGTTTTTCTCAATGATTTTTTAATTAAGATTATATAATTATTATCTAAGAAAACAAAAAAAAATTGTTTCTAAATAATTATTATAATATAATGTTATATATTATATAAAAAAATTAACACTCACTAATTTATTAATAAATAATAAATATTATTAGGAACACTTAATTTTGAACACATCACTTCTCACCCAAAGAAATGTTTCTGTATATAATATATGTTTTAATTTAATGGTTAATTTTATCATATTTTCAAATGGAATTAGATTAAATAGATTCAAAATTTAGTATCATAACACAAAGGTTTGGCAATATGGGTGAACTTATATTTCTAATAAAATATAAGTTACATAGTAAAAAACTTGTTACTAAGGTAAAAAACCAAAATGAGAAAATCAAAGAATATGATGGTAATTAAATAAAAACATGCTTGAAAAATGTACAGAACTTAATTTTTTAGGATTTATATAAAAAATTACACCCAAAATTAAATTATTTAATTTTTTTGGGTTCACTAACATTTGAATAGAGTAATGATATAATTGAAAAGTAAAGAGTATTCACAAAATTTCCATTTTCGTCATTTATAAAAGGATCATACTTACTCAGATTTAAACTACACCTATCCCTTCTAATTTATTACTCAAAATCTTAAATTGTTTTCCTCATATAACCCTCTAACACTCCAGTAAAAATCTAGTTAGAATTATATATCTTATGTATAATATTTTCAAGTAAATTTCTAGGGGAAAACTCTAGAACATGATGTAAGTATATCCTTATTCTCAGTCTTTTCTCTTTAATATTCCGCTTCCAAACCTCTTATTTCCATACAAATATTGTTAAATTAGTATAATTATTATACTGAGATGTTATTATATGAATAAAACATCCATTATTTATTAATATATATCTATAAAAAAACAAAAGCATCAATAGTGTGTGTGTGAACTACATCCTCCCCGAATCGAGATCTTCAGTTTTTGACTACCTATATCATGGTTGGTATTAATGACGGGATTTATGAATAAATACGATATATATAATATTAAAATGATGTTGAAATTTCAAATAAATATATACCCTAATTCGCTCTAATTATTTGAGAAATAAAAAATTTAAATGTGTATTGTGAGAATTACCGTCTCTACGAAGTAACATATATTTATTTTTGTTTAGATTCATTGCTATTTGTTAAAAATAATCTAAATAGAAATAAATGCCTTTAAAATATCGAAATAATATCACTATTCTCCGGTAATAATGATATTATATAAAAAATAAATAACTTTCATAATTATAAATATCCATTAATTATATTATGTTCATGTTTTGGTCATTCAAAACACCTATATGGAAAATTATATAAAACTATATCATGGATGAATATGGAAACTTAAGCATTTAACACAATATTAAAATATTATCACTGGTCTTTAAAATTACAAGAATAATCTGACATCGATTCTACTTTCACGAAACATAAATAAAATACTAATTGAATGAGATAAGTGAATTATAAAACAATAAAATTTATCTTTTTTAGTACCTTATGTTATGTAGGAATAATGAAATTTGGGTTATGAATAAAAAACACCACTATTACAAAACTAGTTCCAAATGATCAAGATTACTCACACACAATATTGAAGATAAATAATAACTAACTAATATACATGTATAAAATAATTATAAATGATGTTGAAAAAATTTATAAGTATAAATGAGGTTATGAAATAGAAGACTGAGATAATTTTTATATAGGATGTTAGATAACATTCATCCAAAAAATATTAAAGGAAAAGATTATTTGTCTTAAATTTGTGTTCAATAAGGAAAGTATAGGTTTCAGGCACAACAGAAGCGTAGGATGGGTCATTACCAACATTAATATTTTTTCATGATCAATGATAAATTCAATATATACATGATGATAAACACCATTATAAATGGTATTGAATCAAGAATATAGACAGTGGATTAAACTTCAGAACCAAAATGCATAATCATCACATATTATTTATAATTAATTAGTGAAATTACAGAATTAACTTTCTAGAAATTATTTCTCCATTGCTTGATATGAAAATGGATATATGTTGTACCAATATTTAATTATAGAAACTATGAATAGATTATCTCTAGAAGTAATCCACACATGTTCCACTAATCTTCTAACATCTCTATAGGACAGATCCGGTTCTAGAATGGTTAATCATAATGCCTACATTATTTTCATTTGATCTCCTCAAGAATTTATTCCAAAGCATTCTACTTTATATCTCTAGACTCTAGTGTATAATGTGGAAGAATATCAATCTTCGTTCATGAGAGCTTCCTTGTAGAAGGGAGCTTTAGAGGGATTTGAAAGGATTCTATCGATTTTGTTATGGAAAACAAATAAAATTAATTGGATCTATTGAAAAATAATTTAATTGTGTTTATATAATGATAGGGTTAGAAATAAATAATTATATAAGTGGCATATGATATTTAATTAATCCCTTTAGAAACCCATGTCAATAATAATAATAATAATAATAATATTATTATTATTTCTTAATATGTACTAAAATCCCATATAAAATTAAATATTATTTAATCAAATAGTATTCAATATATAGTATTTCTCACCAGAATGTTAAAATCAGTTCTCCCAACCCACAAAATATTTACCAGGGCTTGAATAATGGTTATCTGTCTAATAAATATGTATTAATTAATTATTCCTCAATAAATAAAAAATATTTTATTCTCTTCTTAGAAAATAAATATTTATTAAATATTATGATCACATAATATTCTATCAAATAATAGGTGATGGGATATGTGTGATCCATAAAAAATTTATAATTATCAAACCAAATGTGGGAATAACATCCATTCAACTTATTAAAAAATATATTATTTAACTGAGATTCTAGATACACTTAGTGTGTGACCCTCTAGGCTAATTTCTTAGTGGAATTAGGAAAAGTAGCCTAAATTCCACGGTTATAATCTAGAAACATGTCAAGGAACCCACAAATAAATAAGTTAATTCTGAAATGACATAATACCACAAACATATTCTTACTGCATAATATAATCCATTTTTTGCGATATCTCTAATCAAGAAGGCAGCATGATGGTGTCATTAAACTACATGATCGATGTCTCGTTCATTGAATTTCTAGAAATCAATATTTCCCATATAACAACATAGACATGGATTTATTTTGACTATATATATATATATACACTAAGATGGAATGTTATTGGACAGGTGTCACCATCTCCTTGATTCTTCTAAATATTTCATCTCCACCTGTTATCATCCCCTCCACAACAAGACTCTCCCACTTTCCATATCACTCTCTTTATCCTTGGGTCATAGAGGGGTACCACTGAAAATTGATTCCTCCCCTCACCTATGATTACTACTTCATCTTTGAAAACTTCATCTCTTCTATATTCCATTACTCTTATGACCCATCCCCTAAACCTAGGTTTCTCACCCTTGCCGTCACCTCCCTCAACCTCCTCAACCACCCTCGGTGCCTTCGGCTTCTCCACCTCCACCTCCACTTACTTCGCCTCTGCCTCGGCCTACTCCACCTCCTTTTCATCTGGCTCCTCCAACTCTTCCTCCTCCACCGAATCTATAGTGACGACCATGAATCATAGTGGATTTCAATCTTCTCTAAGAACCTACTATTGGAATTGACTTGGGTTTTCTTGAAAAGATTGGGTGCCAGTGTATCTCAATCGGTGTGTGAGGAGCTCTACATCAGCTAATGACTCATCTAGGTAACCCATTTCTCATCTCCCTCTACCTCCTCACGACCCTCAAAATTTTCATCAGATTTAATCTTCATGATAGATTTTCAGTTGGTCATGATCATCCAGAATCTAATGAAGGTCTCCAAATCCCATATCATGTGATAAAGATTCATTTATTAGAGCATATTCATCAATATTGGTTGAAATTGATAACTTAAATATTTTTGTGCGATTCAAGATCTTTCTCTTTAAATGATGCTAGGTTTGTGTTCTCTCACAAGATTCATCTTGACTCAACCTCTATTCATTATGATTTCATACATAATTGAATTGATTATTTTTGGATTATTTTCTTATTCAAGATATGGGTTCACATCGAAGAACTTGTTTCTGAATGGGAAAGTGATGGTTCAATTAAAATCGGTACCTGACAATCCTAGATCACTTTGTATGTAAGATCATGAAATATACATGATTATTTTTTTTATATTTTTTGGATTTAATAATTCTTTCCATGTTTCATTATTTTCATATTTTTTTAGCATTTCATGAGTTTCATGTTTATGCCTAATATAATTATTATTTTTGGATGGCGTAAGCTGTGAACTCATGGTTGTGACTCTTATCCCTTTAATTTCTTCTTTTCATTATTGGTCAAAGACAACATCGTGTTTCAATTTATTTACCTCACAGATCCTTTTCGTATTGTGGTCTACTAGAAGCACATTAAATTTTCTATCTTGAATGGTTTTTAAAGGATTGATGTCACTTTTTTGTTAAATGTGAAATAGTTGAAGGGTTCATCTAAATTTTAGTGGATAAAAGGGATTTTTTAATTTTCACAATAGCTTCAATGATTTAGGAAAAAATATTTTTTTATGATCTATATATTATTATCAGCATTATTCATTATGTACACTGGGAAAAAAATTCATCAGAGATTTTTTTATTTTATAACTTCTACAAAATTTTTAAAATTTTTATTTTCTTAGAATTTTTTGGCTTCCATCAGTTTTTTTCAATAAAATGAATACTTCTTTACATTATTTTTTTTCGTCCTAGTTCATTGATTATACAAAATATAACTTTATATTTATTAGAGTAGTTTATAAATTTTATTATATATGAGGTATTAGATACTTTTAATTCTATAAAATCTGACTTGACATGTATTAGAGCTGTGGATCAAATTTATAGCAGGGGATCTTGTATTTTCTATGAGCAACGGATTGGATCATGTGCCTGAAAATCCTAGACTACATTGTATGTAAGAACATCCAATCCAGATGATTATTTGTTTAATATTTTATGTATTTAATAATTATTTTCATGTTTCATGATTTTCATATTTTGTTCGAGATTTTCATGCTTTTCATGTTTCTGCCTAATTTAATTATATGTTTTTCTTGGACTTAGCAGTGAACTCAGGGATGGGACTCGTATCCCTTCAATTGTCACGACCTGTCCCTCGGGGCCCGTTCCCTGACTAACTCAAGCCCGCCTTCCATAGTCTAGGGGATGTCTACTAGTACTGGAAAGGCATATCCCTAATATAGGAAGGAATTTTCTTTTTAACATATACAGACACACTATCCAAGAACACAATAAGAAGCAACCACGAATTAACTCCTGCAGTAAACATGTAATGAAAGTAAAGGGGCCTAAATACAAGCCCAAATGAAAAGTAAAAGTACAACTGAAATGTAAAAATACAACTGAAAAGTGAAAAATAGCTCCTGGATCATCCGCCGAGGATCCTACCTGAAGGGTAGGTATAACTCACGATCAATAGTCCTTGTGACACTTTACACAAAATGGTACACTTTCATGCACCCTCTAGTCTTGGTTCCCTTGGCCTCAATCAATACTATCCATCATCTACACAAGAAACAACAAGGTGTGGGTATAACCCATACAGGGTTGAGTATAACGATACTCAATAGGGACCGTGAGACCCCTACAGGTCTCCGAAAGTTACAAAAAAGAAAATCCACAAAATCAAGACATCAAATGTACTTAGGTATATGCCCATACATATACCTAAGTTATCAAGATATACACATCTCATACCTGAGGGAATAATACCATAAGTTAACACCATTAAGGTTGAAATACCACACATGCAACACCACTAATATAGAAGTACCACACATGTAATACCACGAAGACAACACCACAAAGGTAGAAGTACCACATAGGTAACAACACTAAGATTAAACCACAAAGGTAGAAGTACCACATAGGTAACACCATGAAGATATAAGTACCACACATGTTACACCCCGAAGATAGAAGTAACACACAGGTAGAAGTACCACTTCGGTAACACCACTAAGACAACACCACGAATGTAGAAGTACCACATAGGTAACACCATGAAGAAAGAAGTACCACACATGTAACACCACGAAGATAGAAGAGAATTAGCTCACAATCAGGTATAACTTATTTACAGAAGTATAAATGATTATTCATAAGCTAGATCATCTTATTCTGTTAAGAAGCAATGCTGCTGACCCACACAGGATCGTTAGGTAAAAAACCACAGTGACCCACACAGGATCTGACCCACACATGATTGGTATGTGATGACCCACACAAGATCACTGAGAACTGACCCACACAAGATTTGATAAAAGCTGAAACTCACAAGGTCAATATATGATGACCCACACAGGATCAATGTTCTTTCTTAACATTACAACCTTCCACATGATTCCCCCCACTCGGTTCACTCAAGTTAAGTAGATCTTCCCCTAGAGATATCAGTTGTACCTAGACCACCAGTAATATCCACAAAGGAGTAACCCAAAAAACTGCCATGTTGCAAGGGTTGCAACATGCCAGATGGTGCATCAATCGGACGCTCGGTCCATGAGATAAAAGCATTTCATTTCTGAGGGCTCGGTTGGATTCGGGGTCGATCCAACCTTTCCACAATCCCACTTTCTAAAAAACTCATGTAGAGTTTACCAAAAGGACCATCTCGATCCAAGGATCCCAACACCAAATATGGTTCATCAAAAGAACGTCTGGTTATCAATATATGACCCTTTAAGTGTTTCTGAGTCCGGTTGGCACCGGGTCTAGCACAACCTAACCCGGTCTGGGTCGACCTGACACGATCCGGGTCCAACCCAGTGGGGCTGGGCCATGGATGGCTTGGCCTGCTGCGCTGAGGTCTCACACGATCCACTAGGGGTTGCGGCTCGACCCGCAAGGGGGCAGCCCGACCCGTAAGGGGGTGGCCCGACCTGCAAGGGGGCAGCCCGACCCGCAAGGGGGCGTCCCAGCCCACAAGATGGCGCGGCCCACCGGTCCAGCCTGCGTTGGGTCCAACCTAGCCACAAAGGGAGGGGAGGGCCCCCTGTTTGGAATGCGAAGTGGCAGTGCCTAAGGGTGCTTCCAGGTCACCGCGGGACCTACTGCAGGTCTTGCCGTTGCGGCGTCAGAGCCGTGGTTCCTCCAGTGATGCATTGGTCGCCCCACCCTCCACTTCTGCGGCCGACCGATGTGCCGACCACCTTATCTAACCACCATAGTTGATGAGCCGTAGCTGGTTCCTCCGATGGAGTGGGTGTGCCACATCTTCCCTCGCTGTCGTCCGGTGTCAGTGGCTGCTTTAACCCCCCTCCGGTGCCGGTCACTGGTACCGCTACACTGACGACCTTCCGTGGGTCACCAGGTGAACTCTGGTGGCCTATTTTTCCTTCTGAAGGCATCTTTGAACTTCTTGGGAGATCACCGCCACTTCTATCCCATCAAAATTGTTTTTTTCATCCTAAAGATTCTCCTGTGAAGAATGCAAAAAAATTCCAACAAGGGCGGAGGGTTTGGATCTGGTTTGTTTGGCCTGCGCCCTCTGTGTTAGATCTATAACAAGAGGGCAGGGTTCAACAATCATTTCGATATATAAAAAAATAAATCCATACCTCATAAATCCATTGGAGAATATCCATGCTTGAAGGTGGTTTAGTGTTCTTCATTCCTGTTACAAGCTTCCAACAACTTTGCTCATACTTCATCCTTTGGTTCGTGGTTTAGTGTCACCCATCACCGATCGCTAGAACCGAATCTATCCTCCAAGGTTTTGGTGCCGCAAAACTTTACCAGAACTTCATTTCTTGGTGAATCAGTTTCTACACCTCTCCCCAAGCTCTATATGAATAGTAGAGGGAGAGGGTGCCTACGCTCATAGAATTTATGAGGGTTCATTAATATGAACCATCCTAAATTCTAATGACATACTTACATAGGATTTAAAGGGTCGTCCAATAAATGAATTGACCCATCACTGGTCCCATGTTTCAACTTTTACATTGGAGGAAAATAATGAAATAAAATAAAATAACAAATTTATTTTATTTATTCTTTTAAAATTACCAAAATCTATCTTTTTATCCATACCTACTCTGGTCGAAGTGAAGCCTCCATTAAACATATCTGGGAGCTACAGATTTAACGATTCCCTCAGATTTTTAATCTGAGCACCCATTCAAAAGATAGAAAACTACGCTCTTGTATTTACTAAATGTACTTTAAAAAAAAGTTTATAAATTCATTTCGGGCACACCGGGCCTCAGAATCACACACCGTCAAATTTAGAGGTCTCGAAATAATTTCATATAATAAAAAAAATTATACATAAATTCAATGACATTACATTAATGTATTATTTTAATTTTTTCTCAAAGATAACATCATTTTCCACTTTATTTAGCATCATTGAACAATTACAGTCTCTTGGTCTATTAGAAGCACCTTCAAGTCTCTTTCTTGAATTGTTTTTGATGGATTGATTTCACTTTTTGGTTAAATGTATAATAATTAAAGGATTTATTTAATTTTAAGTGGATAAAAGGGTTCATTTAATTTTCCAAATAGCTTAAATTATTTATGAAAAATATTTTATTATGATCAATATATTATTATCATCATTATTCATTATATACATTGACAAAAACAGTTTACTAATGATTTAGTCATTTTATCTCTTGTACTAAATTTTTAATATTTCTATTTGCTTAACAGTTTTTCACTTCTATCAGTTTTTCTAGTAAAATGAATACTAATATCCATTATTCTTTCATCTTAGTTCGTTTATTCTATAAAATCCGACTTTACATGTATTAGAGAAGCGGATGAATTTTATTTTATACGAGTTATTACATACTTTTACTTATAAAAAATATGACATTAAATATATTAGAGAACTGGATCAATTTTTACAAAGTAGGATGTTGTTACAACCTGGATCTTCATTTCAGGTATGTTTTTCCTTTTCTGGTCATTTTTGAGGAAAGGGTGAAAATCTGAAAATTTCCCAAGTACACACAGTGCACTTTATAAGTACACGCCGTGTACTTTGATGCCGTGTAAGGCCATGTGGTGGCCATGTCCGGGACACACACATGGTGTGTAGGGGCGATTTGGAGGCCTCTTAAAGTGGATTACAGAAAGGACAAGTACATGTTGTGTACCCTAGAATTACACGCCATGTAGTTTCTTTTTCATTCATTTAACAGACCGGGGTTGTGCCTAATCGACAAAAACACCTTCTTCTCCAGGTTCTTCAACTGGGAGCATCCATCTAGCCACGAACATCCTCCAAGCCCCCGAGCCTCCATATTTTTTCCAAATCAACCTCCTTCGATTGCATTGGAACTGCAGCGGTGAGCTCTTCCTTCTTCTTAAGATTCATTCATTGATTTTCCATCTTTCTCAAGATATAGTGGGTTGAACATTTTGTGATTTTTTTTATATTTACGCCGTTAAAAGGAGAATTAAGCCTCTTGGGTCAAGTATATTGATATCCTAGCCTCAAGGTAGGTGTTTTGTGCCTTTTCGTTCGATGTCTTTGAGTTTTATGTTCAAATTTCCACCAATACACGTAAACAGGGTATTGCGTGTTAACTATTTTTCCCTGTTGTTTTCCTACTTTTCTTGTATGCTTGTATAGAGATAATTTGATCATGTTTGAGGATAATTTCTATGCTTTGATGTTTTTCCCATGCCTTTTTCTATTTACAACCCTTGTGTCTTGTTAGCCTTTGGCAGTTATACCTGTTTTCCATGCCTTGTGACTGTAGGATGGAATGATATTCTTGATATGCTTGTTTTTGTAGACTTTATATCCAAGTAGCTCTGTTGGTGTGCTTTGGCCTTATAGCATTATTAGGCACTGACTGGCATAAGACTGTGAGAACCTGGTGCTATAGACTATAAGGGATAGACCGAGTGAGATTACCAAAGAGTCTCAGACACTATAGACTATAAGGGATTGACCGAGTGAGCTTCCCAGAGAGTCTCAGACATTATAGACTAAAAGGGATAGACCGAGTGAGCTTTCCGGAGGGTCTTGGATATTATAGACTATATGAGGGTAGAACGAGTGAGCTTCCTCAGAGAGTCTTTACTTGTTTGAATTTACTTAAACCATTCCAGGCTAGAGGAGGAATTGAATGAGAGAGCTTCCTCAAAGGGTAAGTGATAAACATGAGACTATAGGAGGAATTGACTGAGTGCGCTTCCACAGAGAGTTTCTAAACCGTGGGGCTATAAGAGGGTTATACTTCATGATCTTTCTTAGAGAGTCCCTGACTACCCTAGACTATAAGGGGAATTGACAGAGTGAGCTTCCCCTGAGATTCTTATAATTTATTATAACCAAATCGGAGTGGTTAGGCTGAGTGCACTACCCAGAGGGTTGTTGGTGCTTCTTGGATAGGACTAGAGGGGTTGGCTGTGAGTACATCCCAGAGGGGTTCCTGTTGTGGTTAGCCATTTTCTTCACTGCTACTTGCTGTTCTGTGGATTTATTACTGTTGCATATCATTCTGTTACTAATTACTGATTACTGCCTGCTGGTTACTATTACTATTTACTGCTTACTGTACTATTACATGCCATATGCTCACTGACTATTAGGCACAGATCTTCAGGTGGTTACCTTCTGGGATTTAGTCTCACATCCTATTTGGGCCATGCTTTTGGGCCCAATAAGACTATTTTGTTGCTGGTATAGACAAGGGAAAGCGCCCTTCGACTTTGGGTAAGTGATTGTTTTAGAGTAGGAGAGCATGGGACCAAGCTTAGTCTTGCAATGCTGCGGAGCAGTTTATCTTTTCTTTTGTACTTGTTTTGGTACTATTTGTATTTCCAGCATTGTGACCTGTTTGGATTCTTTCCTAGATATGTATCATGCATCCCTTATTATATGCATATGTTCTCCATTATTTTATTATTTTAATCTCTGCTGTTTATTGTTGTTGGATGTTTACTACTTCTGCTATTGCATGTTTTGTTTACTTCCACTGTGTACTCTGCCGATGAAGGAATATTTTCCCCACTATCACACCCAAGGCCCTCTCTACTATTCGGCATCCTCTGGAGTTCGGGGAAATGCGCTTGAGGCCATGTGACCAACCGGGTATGGGTCGCCTCTGGGTGGCTTCAGGAATCGGTGCATTACAAAGTTGTATTAGAGGAATTCTTTTCTCTTGACTTAGTGTTTGGAGCCATTATCCAGGGATAGGATGGATTCGGTACTTGCTAATAAGCTGTTCCCAGGAGTAGCTAACCCGTGTACCTTTTCTGGTTTTGAGATTTTACGGTTGATATGATTTCACCTAGAGTGATTCACATGACTTACTTTGTTATTGTTGTGTTATTTTGGTTCTATTTCTGTAACAACCCAATGAGATGAGGGTATTCCATCTCATTCCTCATATAGTCAATTGTTATAAATCACATTCCATGCATTCTTTCCATGTCTTCTAGGATTCATTAGCGATTGAATGTTGTTGAGATATATGTTGTGTAGATTATTCATGTTGTTGTGATAGTTGCTTTGATATAATCCCTATAGTTTTATAGAGGAATTGTTTGTATTTTTCATTGCTTAAATGAACGCAAAATTTTGGTTCTTGAGGGGTTATGGGCCCTCATGAATCAGAACATGGTGGAGCATTGACTTGTTGCCCTTGAATATGATATGTAGGAGATGCCAAGGTTTTGTTCACGGGGAGTATGGGCCCTCACAGATATGAATTTGGCACCTTCATGTTTGTTTTCAATGTTTTCTGGTCTTTGGTGAAGTTTCCGAGATACTGCCTAGAAAAACAGAAGAATACACGGCGTGTACATGACTACACGCCGTGTAGTTTTAAATTGTGTCACTGAATGTGTGAGCAGAAACACAGGGTGGTGAAAAAGTTTTCTGAAACATGATGTGTACCTTTGTTACACACCGTGTTGTAGTGAGCTGTGTACCCGACCGTGTCACTAACAACACGGGTCAGCGAAGCTCGTGTAGTACACGCCGTGTTGGGTATGAACACGCCGTGTAGTCTTGTTATAGGTACCCAACCATGTCACAAACAACATGGGATGGTGTTACCTCTCTTATACACACCATGTTTGTTTGGAACATGCCGTGTAAAGGTCAACCGTGTAGCCGGTCATGTAACTAAAAACACGGGTCACCGAAACCTTGTCTAGTACATGTCGTGTCCTTAGTGAACACGCCGTGTAGTCTATTGTTAAGGGGACCGTGTGAGTTATCCGTGTAAAGAGACTCAGGCAGGGGAATGTTGATAAAGTACATGTCGTGTGTGGGGAAAACACGCCGTGTTGTCTGGTGTGTTACACTACCAAAGGTGGAAAAAGTACATGCCCATGTGTATGGCCTTAAGGAACATGCAGTGTAGTCGTGTTAATTAAACTTGAGTGTTTCTTTCTCTTGTTCCCATTTTTTCTCTTGTGTTCTCAGTCTTTGATAATCCTGATCTAAGGTGTTCTTTTGATCTTTAGAGCTATGCCTCCGAGACGTCCTCCAGTTGTACATCAGCTGCCAGACAGTGATCAGACACCTGATATGGTTGATCAGGGACCTTCTGCAGATCCTCCTACTATGCCAGCTCTGCCACCAGCAGTTATACTTGTTGCAAGAACCGATGTGCAGTTCAGGGTGGAATTCTTGAGGATGATGCAAACCTTTCAAGGAGATTCGACTCTTGCCCCATCGATGGATGAGTTGACGTGGTTTTTCTAGTAGCAGAATCCTTCTACATTCTCAGGGGATAGAGGACCTCAGGCTACAGAGTCGTGGCTTGAAGCCACATTGACGATCATTGAGCATCCCAAGGTACCCCCAGAGAAGAGGGTAAAACTTGCGACTAATATGATCCAAGAGATCGCCAAGAGGTGGTGGGGGTGATCTCACTGTCAGGACACCAACAAAGTATGACTTGGGATTAGTTTCGATGCATCTTCTATGATTACTTTTATTCGGAGACCTTGAGGGCCGACCGAGCCCGGACGTATATGAGTCCGGAGCAGGGTACTCTTTCTTTTATGGAGTACTAATCTCGCTTTACTGAGCTGCATTGCTTCACGCCGATTCCAGAAAGTGATGAGTTGTTCCTTGCTAGGAAGATTGAGGATGGTCTTAGGCAGGAGATCTGTTCCCAGGTGAATATGTTCAAGTTGACTTCGATATCTACTATCTTCAACTGAGCACTGATCACTGTGCTCAATCTGAGAGATTCTAGAGCAGTGAGCCAGGGCGGTTTGACACCTAGTGTTAGTGTTCCTCCCACTGATAGCAGGATACACCATAGGGAGTCTGATCAAGAAGATCAGGGTAGGCGGAATGTATCATCGGGCAGCCAGGTTGTGTGCTACCAGTGTGGTAGGAGCGGGCATACTAGGCCTCAGTTCTATAGAGACCTGATGGAGTCCCGATCTTGCGGAAAGATGGGCTATCTTTAGTGTTTTTGTCAGATCTTCTCACCTACAGCAGGTGGTAGGGGTTCTTCTATGACCCCGCGTATAGGATATGTATCGCCAGATTATCACTAGTCTGGGAACTGGAGTTCTTTTGGCCGATCAGGATGAGGTGGAGGTCGTGGCCGTGATGGTCAATCACCAGGTTACTAGTGACAACAGAGTGGATCAGCTGAGGGTAGTCAGCGAGGGTCGTAGGGTCGTGGAACAGGTGAGACTTTTTCTATGGAGGAGACCCATCAAGACCAGGATCCCGGACCTTCTACAGTTCAAGGTAAGATATTAGTAGCCGCTGTTTTATCTTCAGCCCTTTTCGAAACTGGTGCTACACATAACATTATATCTGTTTCTATTGTGGAGAGCCTTGGGCTCTTCGTCTTTTCCTCTGCCGATACATTGACTCTAGACACACCATTGGGGACTTGAGCGGCTATTGTACGTTAGTGCAGAGAGTTCCCTCTTGCTGTTTCACGGTGTCACTTCTTATAGGGCCTCTATGTCCTAGAGATGACTTCCTATGATGTCATTCTCGGTATGGACTAGTCAGTTCCCTTCGAGGCAGTTGTTGATTGCTATCACCGCTGGGTGAGTTTCATATCACAAAAGGGTGAATAATTCTTTTATAGAGGCAAGTGGGATGTCCAGGTGGGTATAGTTGGACCAAAGTATCATGGATCGGGAGGATTTACAGCTCAGATTTCCAGTCTTTATCTAGATGACTAGGGGACATCACAGTTAGACTTTTATCCAGTGGTGGATCGTTGCAGGGATGTCTTTCCTGATGACTTTTTAGGTTTGCCTTCAGAGTGTGAGGTAGACTTCTCGATTGAGCTCGTTCCAGGAGCGGCACTGGTGTCCATTCCTACTTATAGGATGGCTACACCTGAGTTGTAGGAGCCCAAGAAGTAGTTGAAGGAGTTGCAGGAAAAGGGTTTCATCCGACCCAGTACTTCACCTTGGGGTTCGCCTGTCCTGTTTGGGAAGAAGGCAGATGTCACCCTTAGGCTTTGCGTGGATTATCGAAAGCTGAACCAGTTGACGGTAAAGAACCGATATCCTTTGCTGAGGATCGATGACCTCTTTGATTAGCTTTGAGGAGCCTGGGAGTTTTCGAAGATCAATTTGAGGTCCGACAATCATTAGTTTCCTGTTAGACCATCATATATACCTCTAATAGCATTCAGGTGTAGGTATGCCCTCTACGATTATACAGTTATGTCGTTCGGTCTCACGTATGCGCCAGCAGTTTTCATGGTGCAGATGAACCGAGTGTTCCATTCATACTTGGATTCTTTCGTGGTGGTTTTTGTGGAAGATATCTTATTGCACTCTCACACTCGACATGACCATGCTACCCATCTTGAGATTGTCTTGAGTACAATGAGAGAGCATAAGCTTTATACTAAACACTCAAAATGCCACTTTTGGATAGATCAAATTCACTTCATGAGCCACGTTTTCTCAGAGATAGGAGTATCAGTAGACCCAGAGAAAGTGAGAGCTATAGTTTCTTAGGAGCAGCTGAAGAATTTCTTTGAGGTGTGAAGTTTTCTAGGGCAGGATGGATACTACAGAAGCTTCATAAATGACTTTTCACGCCTAGAAGCACCTTGGATAGGTCTGACTAAGAAAGAGGTGAAGTTCTTACGGTCATATTCTTGTGTGTCAGCCTTTCAAGAGCTGAAGGGGAGGTTGACGTCAGCACCGATACTAGTTTTTCTAGAGCCAGGAAAGAGCTATAATGTCTTTTGGGATGCTTCAGGTGTCGGACTAGGAACTTTGCTTATGCAAGGAGATGGAGTCGTTACATACAAGTCTCGGCAGTTGAGGCCACACGAGAGAAATTACCCAACACAGGATCTAGAGATGGCATCTGTTGTTCATGCCTTACGCTGTGGGAGACACTATCTTATGGGAGAGAACTTTGTGATTTTCACCGAATAGAAGAGTCTCAAATATATCTTCGCTCAGCGGGGCCTGAATCTAAGACAGCGCAGGTGGGTCAAGTATCTTTAGTCCTTCAACATTGAGCTTACCTACATGCCTGTGAAGGGAAATTCAGTTACTGAAGCACAGAGGAGGAGAACCCAGATACAGGCTGTTCAGGAGGCCAACCATGAGTGGAATCTTATGGCTCTATTCTCTGAGATTCATTTGGAGGTGCACGACAAATAGGGGAAAGCATTTATATCATTTGGAGTTGTTACCTCTACCTTTCTTGATCGGATACAGATGAGGAAACTATCAGACTCAGAAGGCCTAGTCTTGTAGGAGAGTGTGTCAGGTGAGGACCCTTTTCCTAGATGGACAGTGGGTGAGGATGAGATCTTGCATTTATAGGGACGCGTATGAGTGCCAGTAGATATATGCGAGGAACTAATGTGGGATTTTCATTCCTCAGTTTGGATAGTTCATCCTGGCATCACCATGATGTATCGTGATCTACACCGCCAGTATTGGTGGAGAGGTATGAAGAGGGATGTTTCTGGTTTCGTCATGAGATGTTCTGCTTGTAAGCAGGTGAAAGCAAAGCATCAGCGACTTGTAGGGATTTTACAACAGTTACCCATTCCCGAGTGGAAGTGGAATGATGTTGCGATGGACTTCCTGACCGTGTTACCGAGGACGCCTTGAGGGAGTGATGCTATTTGGGTTGTCGTTGACAGGCTTATGAAGGTTTCTCACTTCT
The DNA here is from genome assembly GCA_963277665.1 of Viscum album. Taxonomy (NCBI): domain Eukaryota; kingdom Viridiplantae; phylum Streptophyta; class Magnoliopsida; order Santalales; family Viscaceae; genus Viscum; species Viscum album. The sequence goes on from OY728148.1 coordinate 51,197,935, forward strand.
TGTCGATCAAGGAGACCTTCAGTGTTGATGAGCTGGGAAGGTTGTACATCCAAGAGATTTTACATCTGAATGGAGTTCCACAGGGATGCACGTTTTACTTCTTGGTTCTGGCAGGGGCTTCAGAAGGATTTGGGTACACAGGTACTTTTGAGTACGACATACCATCCCAAGACAGATGGCCAGCCCGAGTGTACGATCCAGGTGCTGGAGGATATGCTCCAAGCTTTCATTATAGACTTCAGCGGTTCTTGGGAGAAGCATATTCCTCTTGTGGAGTTTACCTTTAACAACAGTTTTTAGGCGACTATTCAGATGGAACCTTATGAGGATTTTTATGGTAGGCCATGCCGATCACCTTTATATTGGCTGGAGGCAGAAGAGGCAGCTTTGCTGGGACCTCATCTTGTTCAGGAGACCTCAGAGTAGATAGAGTTGATTTGGAAGAGGATGGCTACAACACAGTCTCGACATAAGTCTTAAGCTGATCAGTAGAGACGACCTATTGGGTTCGAGGTCGGGGATCAGGTTTTTCTACGTGTTACTCTGAGGTTGGGACACAAGAGGATTCAGAGAGAGGGTAAGCATTCACCGAGGTACGTCAGGCCGTTTGAGGTGTTGGAGAGGGTTGGGATGGTTGCCTATCAGTTGTAGTTACCTTAGAGGTACCAGGCTATGCATGACGTCTTCCACGTTTCTCAGCTCAGAAGTTACTTTTCAGACCCTTCTCATTTCTTTTAACCCGAGGACTTTGAGATTGAAGCGGATGCATCATTTGAGGAGCATCCTATCGAGATTTTTGATCCCAGTATGAAGGTTCTCCGTGTCTGGTCTGTTCCTCTAGTATGGGTGCTATGCCAGCACGTGCAAGTACAAGACGAGACCTAGGAGAGGGAGGCCGATGTACAGTCGTAGCGGCTGGTGGTGTTCATATTTTATTCTTCTGCGTTTCACTAGGGAAATTCGGGGGAAAATTTCTTTAAGGGGGGAAGTTTGTAAGAACCTGGATCTTCGTTTCTGGTATGTTTTTCCTTTTCTGGTCGTTTTTGAGGAAAAGAGGAAAATTTGGAAATTTCCCAAGTACACACCATGTACATTGATCCCACGTAAGTCCGTGTGCTTGCCGGGTACGGGCCACACACACGGTGTGTAGGGGTGATGTGGAGGCCACTTAAAACAGAGTAAATAAAGGAAAAGTACAAGTCGTGTACCCTAGAAGTACACGCCGTGTAGTTTCTTTTTTTCATTAAATGGACTGGGGTCGCACCTAATTGATAGAAACACCATCTATCTCTAGGTTCATTGACCCGTAGTGTCTATACGGCAGTAAAAAACCCCTAATCCTCTGAGCCTCTGTCATTTTGCTGAATCGACCACCGTCGATTTCATTGGAACCACAACGATGAACTCTTCTTTCTTCTTAACTTTTATTCCATGATTTTCTCTCTTTCTTGAGATATTGTGGGTTGAATGTTTTGTGCATTTTTTTAGATCTATGCCTCTATAAGGATAATAAAGCCTCATGGGTCAATTATATTGATCTCCTAGCCTCATGGTAGGTGGTTTGTGCCTTTCCATTCGATGTCATTGTGTTTTATGTGAAAATTTCCACCAATACCCATGAATGTGGTATTGCATGTTTACCGTTTTGTCCTGTTGTTTTCTTGCCTTCCTTGTGTGCTTGTGTATAGATAATTTGATCCTGTTTGAGGATAATTGCTATGCTTGGATGTTTTTACCATGACTTTTTCAGTTTATAACCTTTGGATCTTGTTAGCCTTTGGCCGTTATACCTATTTTCCATGCCTTGTGACTGTAGGATAGAATGATATTCGTGACATGCTTGTTTCTATAGACTGGTTATCCAAGTAGCTCTGTAGGTGTGCTTTGGCCTTATAGCATTATTATGCACTGACTGGCATGATACCATGCGAACCTGGTGCTATAGACTATAATGGATAGACCAAGTGAGCTTCCTAGAGAGTCTCAGAGATTATTGACTATAATGGATAGACCGAGTGAGCTTCCTAGAGAGTCTCAGACATTATAGACTATATGGGATATACAGAGTGAGCTTCCTAGAGGTTCTTGGATATTATAGACTACAGGAGGGTAGACCAAGTGAGCTTCCTCAGAGAGTCATTACTTGTTTGAAATTCCTTAAACCATTCCAAGATAAAGGAAATATTAGCCAAGAGAGATTTCTCAGAGAGTATGTGATAGACCTAAGACTATAGGAGGAATTGACCGAGTGCGCTTCCTTAGAGAGTTTCTACTCCTTGGGGCTATAAGAGGGTTAGACCATGTGATCATCCTCACAGATTCCCTGAATATCCTTGACTATAAGTGGAATTGATCGAGAAATCTTCCCTAGAGAGTCTTATAATTTTGTATGACCAAATCAGAGGGGTTAGGCTGAGTGCACTGCCCAAAGGGTTGTTGGTACTTCTTGGATAGGACCAGAGGGGTTGGCTGCAAGTACTTCCCAAAGAGGTTCCTGTTGTGGTTAGCCATTTTCTTCACTGCTGCATGTTGTTCTATGGATTGATTACTGCTGCATATCATTCTGTTACTGCTTTCTGATTACTGCCTGCTGGTTAATGTTACTGTTTACTACTTACTGTACTATTACCTACCATATGACCACTGACTATTAGGCACAAATCTTCAAGTGTTTTCCTACTAGGATTTAGTCTCACAACCTGTTTGGGCCATGCTTTTGGACTCAAGCAGACTATGTTGTTGCATGTATAGACAAGGGAAAGCACCCTTTAACTTCAGGTATTTGATTGCTTTGGAGAAGGAGAGCATGGGACCAAACATCGGCTTGAGATGCTGTTTATCTCTTCTTTTTTACTTGTTTTGGTACTATTTGTATTTGCAGCATTGTGAACTGTTTAGATGCTTTCCATGATATGTATCATGCATCATTTCATATATACATATGTGCTCCAGTTTTTTATTATTTTAGTCATTTCTATTTATTGTTGTTGGATGTTTACTGCTTCTACTATTGCATGTTTCGTTTACTTTCGCTGTGTACTCTGTCGATGAGGTCATAGTTTTCCCACTATCACACCCAAGGCACTCGCTGCTAGTTAGCATCCTTTGGTGTTTAGGGAACTGCGTTTGAGGCTATTTGACCAACTAGTTACGGGGCACCTCTGGGAGGCTTCTAGAACCAGGGCATTACAGATGTTGTATTTTCTATGAGCATCAGATCGGATCAGGTATTTTATTTCAGTAAATAATAATTTTTTATAGCATTGGAACATGTTATTTTATTTGAGCAGTGAATCATGCATTTTGTTTTGGTAGTGGATCATGCATTTTGTTTGGGTCATGGATCATGTATTTTATTTGATCACTAGATCATGTGTTTTATTTGATAAATGGATCATTTTTAGTATAGTGGATCTGATATTTTAGAGTAGTAGATCATGTATTTTGGAGCATCATGTCATGTATTCAAGTAGTGGATAATTATATCACATCAACTAAATATGAATTGAAATTTTTTTGAGTTTTTGTATTTTTATATTCTATTTTATTTCAATTAGTTTCTTTTAGAGAACTAGATCATGTATTATATGTTGATGTTATATTAGAATAAATAGTCTCACATGTGTTTTTGTCTTGACAAATTTTTGTTTTTTGGCTTGATTTGGTGACTTACTCGCACCACCATGGTCATGATGAAGGGCTTACTTAGTGCCACAGCATGGTATGAATTTCAAATCACTGCAAAAATTTCAATCATAAACAAAATTAATCACAAAGGAACACATGTTATATTATTTTGTTTTTGAGACATGCTAAATGAATGGGATTTATATGAAAACAACATGTTGATTAAATATATTGTATACATGTTAATTGGAAGAAATTTTATTCTCTTTATCTTTGATGTCACAAATACATGTAATGCACGTTTTTTTATGTTAATATCACTACGATTTTAATATATCCAGTCATGATTTTTATTTTTTCCATTATTTTACAATATTTATTTTATAACATATACATTACTATAATTTTAGTTATTTTTGGATCATTGGTTCATGCTTCATAATTGGTTTGTTTGAGATTTTTTTCTACTATCATAATGATTTAAATGAATATGTTATTTAGGTGGGATTCAAGTTATTGTAGCAGGTTATTATGGTCCATGAAATAGTTGAACTAGTTATTGGTGGATATATGTTTTATATATCTAATTATCATTAATTCCTCAAAATGAGTACCTTGTGGGTAAATTTTATATATGTATTCATATATTATTATTTTATTATATAGCTTTTATTTGGATTTATTTTAATAGACATGATTCCCAGTTAATAAAACCCTAAAACTATAATTAGATGAAATTTTCATTTCTCTTTAACATTGATCAATCATTATGAGATCAAATAGTTTTTTCTAAAAGGATTCCATAATAGGTTTTTATTGAATTAATTGTTTACAATTGACTATCCTTGGGAGTAAGATCATGGGAGTGATTTTTTTCACCCACAACTCCTTTCTTGGTTTCATTATTGTTTGTAAAACATTGGAGTTATCTTCGGGAGGGGACTCACAATGCATGATCATGCCTATGGTTGGATCAAAAACATGTACCATGGGGGAGATGTTCTATACACTAGAAATACTACCATGATTCAAAGAAATAGGGTCCCCCCCAAAGGTATGTGCATGAATATTTGAGAAAAAGCTTTCATCCCAATCACTATGTCCTTGATGAGGGAGATGTGTTTTACTTTGAAATTGAGCCCGAACAATTCAAATGAATGATAATTATTTCCAGGTTTCATTGATGGACAAATTGAGGAATTTTTTGGAGGAGGAGTTGCATGGAGAAGATACCTAGAATCCATTATTTTTGTAATGTTGAAAGAGATTCAGTTTTTGGGTTATAGCACCGACTTTTACAACTGAGACATCTAATTTGTTTCCTCTGCTATAGGGAATTTATTATAAGGATCAGAATTGATATTTCATGATTATACTAATTGTTCAAATGCCTAATGGATATTTGTTTAAGCTACCATCAGGCTACCATGCTTCTTTATGGACTTATTTCCCACTCCCATCAATTATCTAACTTCTATTTCATTATAATGTACCACTCATTTATATTTTAAATATTACTGATATTAATTCGAATTATTATGTTTGAAAAATGGTATTCTATTACTAACTATAAGAATTATTTTATAGTGTTGTGCGAATGCATGGGTGGGGTACTAGTTATTTTCAAAAAGGGATGAATATATCAACTTCTATTAATAAACAGAAGGGAGAAATACTTTATCATATTATTCATTAATGACATATTACTCGTGATGCACCAAACATATCCTACTTCACCGTGGACATATATCATCAATTTTTTCATCAATACATTAATGTACAAGACTTATAGTACTCATTAATAATAATATTAAATTCATATGATTAATACAGATGTTGGTAAATAGTAACATCCAATGAAACATATAAATGTGGATTTCATACTGGCGGGTCTCATTCTCATAATATTCTACATTGGATATTACTAAGGGAGTAAACCTTGAGAAAGAAGCTCAAAGTCATTTGAGTCTCTAACCCTAATAGACTATATCCTTTGTGTACCTCAAATGATATCATCTATCTATAGAAAATATATTTAAGAATACTATCATTGCTCTTAAAGTTTATCATCATTGTGGGGAACTACAATGACCTTTCAGTGTGACAACTACTCTTAAGACATTATCACATACAATATTACAAAAAAGAACAATCATGATATGATAAAGAGATTATTAATATTAAAAAAATTTAATTAAAGTTATTATAATGTATATAGAATGTGGTTTTAGGGAACCAACTCCAACAAACTCACACTTAAACTAGAATCAACTTCTAATAATCTTCAATCTTCTATCTCTTACTTGATACTCATGCTTTTTCTAAGATAGGCATTCACTGAAGTGGTCTTTCAAAATTTAATCTATGGGAATTCTACTTACTGAAACTTCAATCCTATGAGAGAAACCACTCAATATGTGATAATTAGGGATGATGTGCTCTGCCCGTCTATGTTTCCTTGACTCCTTTTCAATAGCCCCGATGGATATGTTTTAAAAATTCAATATGATGGGGTATTTACGGCTAGGTAACAAATCAAGCTCCTAAAAAAAAGTATCTCATCCCAATAGCTCCCTTGGATGTATCATTATCATCTATGTACTCAGACTATGATGTAGAATTATTGAAAATTAGATGATTTAAACTCTTCCATCTCACATCTTCTCCATTCATGTTGAAAAAATATCCTAACTCTGACATCAAATAAACTATTATGTTTGAAAACTAGTATCAGTATATCCCATGATAAACAGTTCCTCATCTCCTCCATACACCAGGAACATATCCATTGTTCTTCGTAGAAAATTAAGGATATCCTTAATAGTAGACGAATTAAGTTCACTTGGATCAGTTTGATGCATTCCTACCATTATAAATGCATAAGAAACATCAATTATAGTATATGACAAGGTATATATGATTGATCTTATCATTGAAGTGTATGATATATTAATCATTCTCTATTTATCATGTTGTTTCGGAGGACACATTTTCTTAGAAATATGTATACTATTTATCATTGGAACCAACTCCCTCTTGGATTTTTCCATACTTATAAATATATTTAGTATTTGGTCAATGTATATAATTTAAATTAATCCATGAATTCTCTTCGATCTATCATGAATGATCTTGATCCCTAGAATATAGGATACTTCACTAATGTCCTTCATAGTGAACAACTTATTCAATAACTCCTTAATAGACTCCAAGACTATTATTTTGGTTCTAATAAGTAATATATCATTATCATATATTACTAATATAAAGACTGAATCCCTACTACAACTTTAATAAACACATGGCTTAAATTCATTCTTAATGAAACCAATTTTTTTACAGTTTCATAGAATCAATTCTTCCTTGACCTGGATGCCTACTTTAGTTCATAAATGGATCTTTGTGAAATTAAAATATTGTTGGACTCACTTAGAGTCACAAACCCTTCTTGTTGTATCATGTAGACATCTTTCTAAAGGTTCCAATTACAAAAAGATATTTATACATCCATCTACAAAATTTCATAGTCACATTAGATTTTTATAACAAGTAGATTTATGATGGATTTAAACATGGAAATTGGTTAAATGGTTTCATTTTAGTATCCTCCTTGGTGTTTTTTGAAACCTTTATACAATTTCTTTGCATTATTGTAATTTACCATAACTTCCATGTGTGATTTTTTCTAGAATAACCTTTACACTCTATGAGATTTATATCAACTGGTGTATCGAAAAAAACCCAAACATGGTTCTAATACATGATTTTTTTTTCAAAATTTATAGCTTCTTTCTATCATGTAACTTCTGATCTCTCTACATTCTTTTTTAGGAGATAAGTTCATAATTTTCAACCAATAATGAGTCACCGTATTATGTGACTTGAAAACCATATCTCTATTGTTTTATTACACCACTGTGCTCTTAATCATTTCTTGTGTTTCATGAACTACTTCTTCCACATGGGAATATGGAATCTATTTCAGTACCAACTCTTTTGTATACTGATCATCAAATTTATCAATGTGAATCTTTCTTCCATAATCCTTTTTTAGGATGAACTCCCCCTCAATAATGAATGACATTTTTAGTAAAAATAACTTTTTTGTCTATGGGGTTTTGCAGGTAATATCCATTTTCCCCTTAGGATACACTATAAATATACACTTTGTTTTCGGAGGCACTAGTTTGTTTCCTAGGAGGGCCTTAAAAAACTCTAGAAAATCCCATACTTGAGTATATGAAAATACATGTTTCTTTCCACTCCATAACTTGAATGGAATTATGTTTTCCAATATATTTGGTAATTTTTTTGCGTATAGCGTATTTTGTAACGCAGATACCCAAAAGGACAATGATAGATATACATGAATCATCATCAATGTTACCTTGTTTAACATGGTATAGTTTTTCCTATCAATAAAACCATTCCACTGTGGTGTGTAAGGTAGAGTGGTTTGAGATAGAATCCCAAAATCCCATTGAATGTTCAAAAACATTTTGTTAAGATATTTACCACCTCGATCTGATTTATTATTCTTTATCTACTTTCGGTGTTGATTCTCTACTTCATTATTGAAGTATTTTTATTTTTCATAGGACTTAGAATTATACCTCATCACGAAAACCTAACCATATCTACTGAAGTCACTTGTAAATGTTATGAAGTTAGACTAACAACTTTTATCTTCTACGGTAAATGGCATACATACTTCTATGTGTACCAATCCTTGAATATTTTTGGCCCTTTCACCCTATCCAATGAATAGTGGTCTTTGACATTTTTCCTTCTAAACAGGTATGACATCTATCAAGTGGTATTAGCTCACATGAGGCTGAATAAACATCTTGATTGAGATTTGTAAACTACTTCTCATTTATATAACCATGATGGTGATTATATATCTAGTTATTATATGGGTAATGTGAACATGATTTTTTATCTATTTTAATACTTAGTTTTTGTAATTTTATACATAAAGGAAATTATTTAAATGTTCAATACCATAAAATATATTGTATTTATAAAAGAAAAAACTTTTTATATCCAATTTTAAAAATAAAACCACCTACATCTATGCATGATACATAAATTATATTATTGGTAATAGTTGTTACAAAATAAAAATCCTTTAAAACGAAAATTTTTCATGTCTGAATTGAAAGGTGGTAGTTAAAATGGATAGAAAATTAGGACACATAAAATTAGTAGCTCAAAAATCCACCTTTCTTCTAGAAATATTTTAGAGTCTAATTGGTTCTATTATTTAGATTCAAATATAAGCACCACAAGTGGTATTTGATACCAAATGTGTCAATATTGAAAACTTACACTCAATAATGAATGAACTATTTACTTACCCTTGATTTTAGGTAAAATTATTCTTCCAATGGCCTTAATATCAACATGAAAAATATATTTCATCCTTTTCTTTTCCCTTCCATAGGATCTATCTCTTTTTAGAATGATGGTTCTCAAAATATTTAGACCAGTTATATTTCATGGGCCCCATTCCCTTTCTCTTTATTTTCTAATTCACCCTTAGGAATGTGGGTTTATCATGAATGATGTCCGTGTACACTAGAATAGTTAGATTAATATGTTTTAAAATAATATTCTAATTAGTTATCATGTTATCATTAATAATAAAATTATATAATTTCATAGGTAGTGGGGAAATTGTGATATCTATGTGCACCTCATTTGGGAATGTAATCCCTAGGATGCCTAATCATTAAATATACCCAAAAATATTGTCTAAATGAGGTCATAATGGAAACAAATTTACATGATTATTTGTAAAAAAATAATTGGATATATCGTATCTCTCTTGTCTCAAATTCTCTATCTATATATCTTAAAGGTCAGACATCATGCTATACATATCCATGTCCTCATATTTATTTAAGTGATCATTGGTTATTGATGATATCATGAAACACTGAACATATATGGAATCATTAAAAATTTTGTCATATAGATATATCTCTTTGTAACTACCCTCATTTATAGGCACAACAAGAATAATTTCTTCCAACAATTACAATTTCCTTTCATGGTGTATAACAACTCACTCGCACCTTTTCTACCAATGGAAATTCATTTCGGTGACAAGATTATCCTTCTCAATTATAGATCGAAGTGGTATGTTTGATGCTATTTTAATTGATAATTTTACAAATAATACTAGTAAAAATTTTAGTTTATCAGATTAAATTTAAAAGAATTAATAAACAATATATTTATTAATAACCAAATATTTTATCAAAACTCAATATCCTACACCATTGGCTTTAGAATATCCTATAAATTTGGAATTATAGTGGCAAGGATCCATAAACCACTTCTCATTTCCCCAAATTTGGATCATCAAGAAATTTTAATGGTTGAAGGTAGGTATTCCAAATTCTTACTACATTAACTCACAATTCTTTGATCTATTGAGTGGACCCCAAAATCATGAAATCCTTAATTTGGATTTCCTCAACCATTGCCTCTTAGTGATACCAAGTATTTCTTTGGTAGTAAACACATGATGTTAACTAAGGTAAGTAAACATAAAAATTCATGTTACAATTCCATGATAATTGAAATCATGTGAACCTCGGAAAGCCTAGTAGTTTAAACTATGGTTCAATTTTAACTTAAGTAGTGGAAGGTCATAAAAATATAATTTATATAATTTATGTATTTTATCTTTTATGTGTAAATTTAAAATTATTATTTTTAGTAAATTCTTGTTATTTTTAAGTGGATTTATATATGTGACTAAACATGTCCTAGATAATATATATGAATAATCTAATTTATTTTAGTTTTATCTTGAATATTGGTTAATTCATCAATTGATGTGATCATGAAAAAAAATCCTTAATGAAATAACCATGAAACATGAAAAAATAATAATAATGTAGTTTGATCATGATCTCATACTAATTGTTAGTTTATTCGGTGGATGATAAGCTAACCATCAACCTAGGAAAAAACACCTTGAATCATTTATGGTTTATGTTGTAGCTTTCACCCTTTCCATTTATGTATCTCTATTGTGTTTATTTCACCTCATCTCCAAACATGAATAAACTCCACTAGCTCAGGAGATTAATCTATTACATATGCTTTTAATCACAAGTATGTGAGGGGGAATATATGATTTTTTAACGTGATTACATAAAATAATCCATGCAAACAGAAGACATAACATTATAAAAGGAGGGAGGAAAAACATGCCAAATATTAAATTTAATAATAAATTAAAATAAACCAATAACATACAATGGCCTAGTCTGAGATAATGATCATCAACATGCATGTAACTTATTATGAAATTAATAAAATTCAATTTCAATTTTTATTGTTATTATTTAAGATAAATCATGCATGAATTAATTACCCAAATATCTTAATTAATAAATTTGTTTATCTTAATTCTCATTCAAATTTCCTTGATATTATCATCCATCATAGTTTCAAGAAAAATAAATAAACTTATTTAAAATTAACTATGCACAAAAAAATTGTACCATGGAGGGAACACGGTGAGTTCCTGTTAGAACTAGCCAACATGTATTATACTCACACACTATTTACTCTACTGATATGTGGCATACATAATTTATCACATAATTTCTTGATGTGTACTATCCACTTAAGGAACACACATTTTACATGGTATTTATATAGTTTGTTATGCTTTAGTTCACATAGATTAATAACTATAAAATGGCTTATACATGTTATGTAGATCCGAACATTACACATAAATTAATTAGATATTTATATATATATAACATATCACATGGAATTTACTATCAACTTAATTACCACATGAAACACATGTTGATATGGTTTTCATCATATTAAAGAATAATTTTCAATTATGTGTAATATTGTAAAAGTAAACGACATATACATTGAAGATACACAACATGTAGTTTTCTCAGCATCTTCTATAACACTCACATATAGACTAAGCATGTAACTGTTCCATGGAAAATGTGGTAGTACATGGTGTGTACATGGGATACATGATGTGTGGTCTTTGAGTTACATGACCACCAATCATGTAGGATGTGTAAGAATACACACAACCCATCTGTTACTAAAGGACTATACACTTCATATGAATGTTACATGACATGTACTCTATATAATCATGCACCAGACATTCCTAATCAACATATAATGTATATTTAAATTCAACACATACAATAATCACACCCAAGTTAAATTAATAACGAATTAATTCTTGGTGTATTAATCTCTAGTACGTGGCATGTACCTCTGGGTTACATGATGTGTACTCTTGTGTTATCTAGAATAAAATCCCACCCCCTTCGAATAAGATATTGAAATTTATTTCATTTATAAAATTCGTAAATTTTATTATATTTATGACAAATGAATAGGAAGAAATAAGATCTCAAAATTCATATTATTGAATTATTAAACAATAATTGGAAAAATAATAAATCTTAAAATCAATAAAATATATTTAAATAATTATAAATAATTATGATATCTCTTTGATTCCTCTTATAGGTTCTAGGTGTAGTGAATGTGTTGAACGGTTCATTTATAACATTTCATTTTTTCATGATCAATGATTAATATGACATTTATTAACGATAAATTCAATGATAAGAAAAAATGAATCAAGATTATAGGAAATTTATAAAATTCTTGAACCAAAGTGTTATATCATCACATATTATTTCAAATTAATATAATCAATTATAGAATTATGTATCAGAAATTCTATTTTTCTGATGGATCTGAAAACGGATCTACTCCGTACCATCATTGTAATGTAGGAATCATGAATATATTCCCTCTAGGTGTGGTCCGCATGTCATCCACTAATCTACAAACAATGACATAAGAATATTTGGGTTCTAGCATAGTATATCCTATCACATGCATCATTTTCCATTGATCGCCTTAATAATTTCTTCCAAATGATTGTACATGACCTCTATGGACTTGAGAGTTTATGGTGTACGAAGATCACTCTCCATTCATGAGAGTTTTTTTTGATGAGGGAGCTCTATAGGGTTTCGAAAGGATTCTCTAGATTTAATTTTGCATATAAAAATAAATGAATAAGATCTATAGAAAATAACATAATTATATTTATATACCTCTAGGATTAGAAATAAATAATTTCACAAGATCTCTTTAATATTTATTTATTTTTAGGAGAACCCAATGTATATAATAATAATATTATTTCTTGAAAAGTTCTAAATGAATAAATTTAATTAAATTTTATTTAATATTATAATATTTAATATATATTATTTATCACTAGATAATTACACTCATTTATCCATACCTCCATAATATTTATCGAACCTTGAATAAGGGATATTTATTTAATAAATAAATATCACTTCATTATTCACCAATAAATAAATAAATATTATATTAACTAAACAGAAAATAAAATTTTATAAAATTTTATACTCACATAATATTCTCTTCAATAACTGGCGATGGAATATATGAAATTAAACAAAAATGAATATTTACTAAACCACATGTGAGAATAATATTTATTCAACTTGCCAAATAATAAATAATGATATATTATTTAACTGAGATTAGAAATACTCGAGGTGTGTTACCCTCTAGAATTATTTCTCATTGGAATTAGGTGAAGATCCCTAACGTCCCATGTTAGCATCTAGAAACATTCTAAGGAACCCATTGATAATGAATTTAATACCTCAACAACATAATACCTCATACAAATTCTTTCTGTATAATATAATCCCTTTATTGTCATATCTCTAATCATGTTGGTTGTGTGATGGTGCCATCAACCTATGTGCTCAATGTCTCTTTCATTGATTTTTTTGGAACCAAAAATTCCTATAAAACACCATGACCATTGATTTATTTAAGCTATATTATTTCCATGAAAGGGAATGATATATCAAATTCCATTAAAAATAGAAGGGTTAAGTCATTTCTCACATATTCATTAACGAAATATTACTTGTGAAGCCCCCAACGCATCCTACTTTGCTGTGAACATATGTCACCATAGGTTCGATCAATACATAAAATTATACAACCTGTAATACTCATTTATAGTAATATTAAATTTTAATGATCAATACAAACATTTGATGATAGGAACATCCAATGAAACATATAACTTTATATTTTTACTAGAAGGTCTCATTCTCACAATATCCCACATAGGATATTACCATGGGTGTACACCATGAGAAGGTTCATAATGTCCTATGAGTTTCCAAACCTCATTGACTGTATCATTTATATCCCTCAAATGATATCATCTGGATATAGAAAATATATTTTTGAATACTATCATGGAACTTCTGGGTTCTCATCATAGTGGGGAACTACTTTGACATTCCATTGTGAAAGACACTCTTAAGACATTATCATATACTATGTTATGCTTAATAACAATAGTTTTGTGGTAAGTATTTTATTTATATTCAATTCAATGAATATTTATTATAAAAAATTACACAGAAGTTGGTCTTAGAGAACTAAGTCCAACAATGTTATTATGTTATACACAATGTTTCATTTTGTATGATGTACCTACTACCCCATGATATATTATATCATGATTATCTCATTATTCATGTTATTAAATTTTAAATTTGAAAAAATACTATTCAAGGGATTTTTATTGATATATAAACAAGATTTCATAATCGTCAAAATACAAAATTTTGGAAATTAAAGTGTGTGGTTTTCCTGACAATTAAATTCCTTTTAGTATACTAGAAAGTGGATACTGTTGTGGAATATACTTATATTTTGTTAATCACCCTGGAAAAGGATGATATAGTATCATTTCAATATTTACTTGGTGTATAATGAGTGAAACTAAGACTGCATAGTCACTTACCATTACAAATATTTTAACACAACTACTATATTCTATTGATAACCCAACACATTAAAAGCACCATATCTTCTACATTGTCTTTATTAATTTAAAAATGGTACTTTATATTAAATTGATAATACTAATAGTTTATATATTGTTTTTGAGATATTATCCTGGAGATATACATTATTACACTGATTGGGGAAATATTTATTTTCGTATTTCTCTCCTAAGGATAAAAATTCTTCTATTTTCCAAGATTTAGTAATAAGTTCTTTAAGTAATGTTATGAAATGTCTTTCTAAATCATATGAAGAATTCACTAGACTTAATTAGAAATGGTTGAGGCCTAGTATAGATATCACCTTGATGACTTGGTAGGTTTCGTGAGAAAAATTATTCTAGGTATTGGCATACATATTGCCCATTTTTGTATGATTTTTTTATAATAAGGTCTTTATCATATGTCCATGACTTCCAGAACTAATTATCCCATTAGTATGTGATAAATAAATATTATCCATGTTTTTATATATTATAATGGATATAGTACACCCTTAGCTTTAATTGATTATATAATTATTTGTATCATTTATTTATTTTTTCTATATTATTTATGTCATGCTTATGTTATGATAGATTCTACTACACACTACTTCTTACCGAGCATCTAAGCTCCCACATTGCAACCACTCTATTTACCCCTTGTGAGTACACTAATGATGAACTTTGATTACACCTTGTAAAATCTAGCTAAAGTAGTTCATTCGTGTCATCCCCCTCCCACATTATTACCACCCACAATCAAAAAGCCACACCACTTATACGCCACAAACTAGGACATAATTCCCTTTATACCTTACGAAAAAATGACTTACTGTAAACTATTACCTTCTGAATTTAGAGGGATGAGGCAAATGAGATACTGAATAATAGAGGGGTAGTGTAGTCATTTGATATTTTATTTTATATTCCATAATTTACACTCATAAATCCCCTTTCCCTTTCCACGTGTAAGTTTAGATTCGATTATTCCTTTTTTATATACCTCTTACCAAATAGGGAATATGGATGAAAATACATCTAACTGAACTATTTCCCATATTCCACTCATTAAATGCATCAAGTTGATTACACTAAACTATTTATATAAATCTATTATAGTCTACTTTTTTTGGGGAAGAAGATGATGAAATAAAATGAGGATGGAGTGGGAGATATGAAAGCGTATAAGGCATTTAATAAACATCCCAATTCCTCACCGATTAGTTATGGAAACACCACAACAACTTCAAGTTATTTCAATTTCATACCAACCTAAATCCAGGTATAAGAACCCTTTATTTTGATCACCTATATATACCTTATTAATGAGTTTACTTTACTTTCTACACATAACATGGTACTGAATCCTTGCGTAGCTTAACGATTCATTTTTTCAAACATGTTAAATATTTTAATAGCCATGACTTCACCAATATTCTCATAATAACACTAATTCTATAGAAAATGCTTATATAATATAGATCCAGAATACACTTAGTGGTACATAGATTCGGTGGCCACATGACCTTAATTGCACATCCCTATATGCTAGATGCTGCTGATTAGAAATGAGGGTCTTTGATGGTATAGTGGGGAGAATATACCCTCATGATTAGAGTATGAAACAAAATTAATGTAATAATTATAATCAAATATAGTAGTAATAAATAACAAGTAGTGGAATATTAAATAATCCAAAAAAATACACATATAGAAGCTGAATAAATATCAGTAAAAAAATGATGCTCACATCATATAGGAATACAAAAAGGATCTACACAGGAAACAGAAGAACATGAATATAAAACAATAAAATAAAGGAAAAAGAATAAAATCCTCCACAACTAGCATCACGAGAAAAGTCTCAACCCTCTTTTTCCATACTCCATCCTAGTTCCAAGAATTAAACATTAGAAGATGGAGTTGTCCCTTTAACTACACTTACAATCATGAAGTCTAATAAAGTACAATGGAAATCCTAAATAATGTGTGAGATATAATTAGTAGGACACCACCAACAGTTTCTATAAAAATTCTGTTCGTCCATATAAAATTAAAACTTAATAGGTAGTAGTAATATTAAGACAGTAATAGCTAAATAAATAAATGACATCAGATGGGTTCCTCTTGAGACACCCAACTAAAACTACTTTCTTTGTCCTAAGATAGATGTCTCTGAATGAAAGTCAACCTATACAGATATAATATGGGTGTGTCAATGTTTACTAGAATACATGTAGTGAAGAATAACTATTCCGGTCAACAAGGAAAGTATCATGTATGCACTGAACACAAGATTGTTATTTTGATTGGAGAACACATCATTTGATTTAACAAATTTTCATTATTAGAATTATATAGAAGGTCTCTCTATAATTTAATAATAAATATCCTTGATCATCCAAGGACAACTGTGTAGAGGAACCGATGTATCACATAGGATCACTGCAAATACTCAACATTGTAAGAGTCCGTTCAGGGTGATTGATAAAATAATCATAAGTACTACTCTTAACATGGTGTAAATCATGAACCTCTAATCGTGAACATGGTATCTCACATAGGGATCCGAGTATCACTCGCTGTATGGCATAAAAATCATTCCACCAAGCCCATCCAAAGTTAATCCCCTAGGGAAGTGGTATCAATCATGGGTAGGTAATTTATATACCTGACGATCCCATCCATGGAATTATATAAATAATACTAGTTTCACTCTCTCTTTATATACAATTCCTTACATGTTATAATTATCATGAATCATGATACCATTCAAGGAATCCATAAATCGGGATCCTTGTATTTCCCTCAACTTCATATAAATGTTTACTATAACTATCAAGAACATATGCAATTTAAAAAATATGAATTAAACATAATTATTCAATAATGTTGGAAAAACTATTTATTTTAGTTCATTTTAAATCTTTATATATTTATTACAAGAGAGACCACACTCCTTAATTGGTGGTTTAATTATATTCAAATAATGATGAATTTAAGACCCTAAAAAAGGACACACCCATAGGGGTGTCTCGCCTCATGGTGATCAACCAATGATATCTATTCACCATTAGATTTAACCATGTTAATAGCACAAATTCTGTCCCATGATTAGTTTCCTGAAGAATTTTATTTTAGAAAAACTTTATGATAGTTAAGAGTTTCTCCCATGATCCTCCAATATTAAGGATTAATGCTCGGAGCAAGAATTCTTACACCTATATCAAAACCTGGACTAACTATCAGTCTGAGGGTGATATTCTGAACTCAAGAGGAGCAATGATCCCAATGATTTTTGAAACTCTTTCCAGAATTGAAATGTTTAATGAGGGTCTCTATATGATATGAAAAAAAGGGAAATTACATGAAGGGTCACAATTTCCTGGATATAAATCCTCCCTAGATCATAAAATTAGGAGGTCTCTTGGATTGGTAGAAATTTTGTGGCCTTGGTAAACCTACCGAAGATCAACCATTAGACTTCACTTCTTTGATGGTCTCTCAATAATTTGATCACAAAATCCATGATGATTGCATCCAATTTACACTCAATAATGTATAGAGGATGTAAATGTATATAAGGTCACTAGTGCTCATCCTTCACTTACTAACAGGTGGAGAACTGGGTGATAAACCATGAAATTGACCTCTTCATACTTGACCCCTAATACTGATGGTGTACGTATCTGTACATCTTGGAAATTCCAGGGAGTACCACACAAACATAGGAATGTGATTCCCACATCAAATATTTCCATATATCATTAGGTTAAAATACACATCTATGAAAGTGCTGGATCTTATTCTCATTAATAACCCAATAAGGTGGTGGGTCCTCACCTAAGATACTCTCCCTCAAGACTAGGACCTTAGGATGTGAAAACTTTCTCATACACACCCATTCTAGAAGGGATTATGTCACTATAAATGATACTAAAATGGGATTCCCATGATTTTATTGAACTTATAATAGCATAATTAATCAATATTTGTAGTTATCTTGAGGTTATGCATCAGGTAAGTCCATTCATGAGATCTGAAATGGATGGACCTTTATGATACAACTCGATCTCCATGCATCAGAATTTCACCAAGACTAATTCATGATGGATCACAATAAATTGTATAACTTCATTCCTACTATGAAAGAATCATGATCAATACTAACATTAGTCTTAATTTAATCTTATAAAATCAGAATTAATTGTCTTCAGACCATAAGAAATTAATACCCTTCTTTTTCAAGCCTATAAGTGGTTTTTATAGGCCCAAAAGTCCTGAATAAAATACCTAGAATAACCATCCATCCCTAAGAAATTTCACACGTAAAAGAAATTATTTGTATTCTCCTAGGAAACCATGATACTCACATTAATGTTGTAAAAATATACTCTTTCTCTAAGAAGATATAACATAGGATGGTAATATTATTGATCCAAAACTATCATTTACTAATCTTAGCATACAACTATTACTCTATCAGAGTATTCAGCACAATCTCAATATCTTTTTCATGGTCATTGGGGCTATGAGAATAAACTAAGATATCATCCATGAAGACTGCCTCAAATGAATCCTGACACAAGTGGAAATAATAATTCATCAAAGCCTTGAAAACTTCTAGTGCATTTGTAAGGATGAATGACATAACCATATACTCGTACAAGCATTATATACTACTGAATGATGTATGTGGTGTGTTTAATGAGATAACATTCACCTAATGGTATATTGAACTCAAATCAATATTGTTGAAACCCATCACTCCCCGAAGCTAGTCAAATAGGTTGTCTATACAAGGTAGTGGAAACCTGTTTTTAATAATAACCATCTTCAATATATGATAATACATGAACAAATAGAGGGAATCATTCATATAATTTGTGAATAGGATTGGTGAACCCTAAAGAGAAGTACATGACCATATAAAACCATTATATTCCACTACGGGAAAATGGACCTATCCCCACAGTTTTCCCCAAAACTGTGTGGATAGGTACCCCTATACCCATGGTTTTTGAAAACTGTGGGAATAGGTAAATTTTCATGACCTATACCCACGGTTTTCCAAAACCATGGGTATAGTGGGGTGTATCCCGACAGTTTTCCCAAACCATGGGGATGGGTCCTAAAAAGTCACCTATACCCATGGTTTCCCCCAAAAACGTGGGGATAGTTTTGGGCTAAAATATATATACCCATGGTTATGAAAAACCATGGGTATAGGTTTCTCGTATTTGCGCGGGATATTTTTTTCCGCAGGAAGTAATTTTTTTTTGTGGGAGTCCTATACCCATGGTTCTTCCCCCCATACCCACGATTTATATAACTAAATTTAACTAAATTTAAATATATATACTCATAGGTGATGTTAGGGTAGTGGTTAGATGCAGTGTTTGCAGCAAAGAGGTTGCGGGATCGAAACCCGCCCCCTACATTATTTTAGGATCTATACCCACGGTTTTGAAACCTTGGGTAAAAGCCTTTGACACCATGGCAATTGGGTATGTTTCATTGAAAGGGTGGCAAAACACCTATACCCATGGTTTTGAAAAACTGTGGGTATAGGCTGGGGACCTATACTGATTCCTTTCCAACCCATGGTTCCCAAAACCATGGGTATAGCCTATACCCACGGTTTTGGGGGCTATACCCACGATTTTGAACTGTGGGTATAGGCCATTTTTCTAGTAGTGTTCCAATTATCATATCCTATTATTGAGTTCTTGGAGTTCATTTGGTTCCATCCTATAAGGAGGAATAGGCACTAGTGCTTCTCCTAACACCAATTCCATAGTGAAATCCACCTCCAGAATAGTAGGTAATCCAGATAATTCATTAGGGAAAACATCCTTGAAAAAATCCCTCACAAGATGGAATTCCATAAGGCACATTTTTTATATCTCATAAAGAGACTAGTCATTTGGGATTTCACTCTAACTATCCCACGATGCTCTGGCCTAGATAACATCACTTAAAAATCTAATTCAATCTTATTAATATTGGTAACACCCTATGGTAATGTAAAAGACAACCTCTAGAGATTGAGATTACTATGAATATTGTAACTCACTAGCCAATCCATCCGGAGTATAACGTGAAAACCCATCATCTTGAGGAAAAATAAATTCCACAAGATTAAGAACCCACCTATCTCATGAGGGAACTCAAACCAATACAATACACTCTATAATCAAATGACTAATAGTTTTTTGAGAGTCATCATGCCGAAAAAATAATCTATATCTCGGACTATAATTTCCATAATTACTAAAAATATAAAAGAGTTTGAAGTTCCTATATCAAATAATTAAGTTAATCTGGTAGAGGATACCAGAATAATACCTATAACAATCGATGTCCTTAGACCCTAATCCTAAAATTTTTGCTACATTACATATATATTTCCAGACTTGTGACCTTGAGTGGAACATGACTAATATGTGCAGGTCTGCTCAACTAGTGTTGTACCTCTAATGTTTGTCTGACATGGTAATGACCACCTCCTCCACATGATCAAGTAGTAGTATACTAGATCCCAGTTTAAAATGGAGTTACTTATCATGTACCAGAATGTGGTTTAGTGACCGATCACTTCTCACTATGCACTGAAGAAAAAAGGTTAGCATAAATGCTATAAGTGGACCATCCTACTGTAGGCGTAACATTCGATTGGGTCCCTCATACACTAGGTATTCTTATAGTCTACAATACAACACTATTTTCATACCACATCACTATCGACACATTCCATTTGAACTATTATACCAACTCTAGTAGTCTTGAAGCAATGTATCTTTCCACTAAGTGAATCACCACTAACATTGATATAGAACCACCCTGAATCACACTTCTATCATCCCTCAGGTTCTTCTTGGTGATGCTGAACTAACTCACTATCTCCATAATTGTGGTTAGTCCTAATACATTCAACAACAATCAGAAAGAATATGTAATACAATCCACAAATTGTGTCATAGTTTCCACTCATCACCATCCAGTGTCAATGAAAACATTAAAGCTCAGTAAAACTAGATGAATACTCAATCATGGACATATCACCCTACTGTAGGTTTATAAAATCTTGAGCATGGTCTTCCATCAACGTCTAGGAGAAGAAGTATTCATAAAAGGATATCTGGAAGACTGTCCATACTTGACCCCAATAAAGATCAGGTTAGGTGATAAAATCACAACAATTCCTAGCTGAATCATGAAGAATTTAGGTTATAAGATTAACCCTCTAATCTAAAAGAATCTATAAATGATTGAAGATGGAAAATATTATCTTCTTCTAAGATTCTGAATTAAGGGGAATGCCATCCCTTAAAAAGGTGGGAGGATGATGCTACTGAAATTATCACATCAACTCTGTCATAATCTTGAAAGGTCTCAATGTCCCTTTAATAGGCTTAATTAAGCACAATAATATCTCTCAAAACTGAGCATCGGTTCCCAAGGGAGGAAAAAATTGGTTACTCTAGTGGAACTATAGGTGGAAATAATGGTGGCTCTGACCCCACCACCTTTAGAGGATGGTCATCTCCACCCTCCAAGCACACGATGCAAGTATTTCATGGATGGATAACTCTAGAATTTACAAATGCATGCATAAGATAAAACATAACAATAAAATAGAACAATGATAATAGAAAATTAAAGATACATATGCTTCCAATAAACAAGTTACAACTCTATTAATTTTCCAAAATCCATGTCTAGGTGATAAGAATAATCATGACAGATCACAGGATAAACAAGCTACTATCCACTACTATGGTTAGGTCATGGTCATTTTATGACATCTCATAGTAGAGGTTTTAGTATGTGGTGTCTCAATTGAATGGTATAGCGGAAAACACACATTAAATTTCAAATTTCATCCCCATTTAACTCCTACCATTTCATTTAATGTTTTGAATCAATTTTGGTTTATACTAATTTATAGGTATAATGATAACATTGTCTAATTACATGAGTCACCATTCCAAATTTATGAAGTCCCATACTCTTTATAAATTGTATTTGTTACATCATGTAACAATGTCTTGAACTTTACATTCAGTATTAGGAAGTAACATGAAATAATAAATGATTTGATTGAATGAGTCAGAACTGCCAATTTATATAAGTATATACATCATAAATTACAATTGGAATACATGTAATCAAATCAACTATTTTTTTTTGCACCGAACTAGTGGTTCTTGGATCAAATGTAGAATAATTTGTTAATGAAGGTTCCATTACCAATATATTTTGGAAAACCCATTTATATTGATAATGTTGTTTTAATTAATCCAATTATGTTATCCCCGTAAGAAACATAAACACATTTCCATATATAATAAACCTGGTACTCACTACAATCATAGCCAATACTGGCTATGTTGAAATAAGATATACCTATATAGTAAGGAATAATTCACGACATGGGCATATTAAAGTGCCTATAATGGTGCTTAAAATAATTCCATAATTCTGTACAAGTCTTAGGAAAATGGAAATACATAATGATATTATCAGTATTAATAATTTCACAATACATGTGTGTCACCCAATGGTGAAATCAAAAAAATTGTAACATGCAAAAACCAAATTAGCTATAACATATCCTTGGTAATTTGGGTTTCTCCGATATTAGGGTTAGTTACTCCAAGATGTTCGATCATTGAAAATTTTAGACACATTACGAGTCTTCTGCCTAATACCCCAAATAGTAAGACAAATGAAAAAATGGTCTTTGATACCACATTGTAGTTTCCCAACCAGATATCTAATAACTAGTTCCCTGAGTCGGTTTTCCAGAAAACATAAACCTGCCTCTCCATACACCAGTAGCATCCAACATGTAGTGATGGTATCCCATGGTATAATGTGGATACTATTCCCTCCTGATCAAAGTAAGCCCCACCAATATATAATAATTATAATCACTCGAAGCGATAATAAATAACTAGAAGTAGAATAATAAATCATCTAGAAAAATACACAGTCGAAAGATTAATCAATATTAGTAAAAAATAATAGACATGTCAGGTAGTTAAACAAAAAGAATGTATACATGATATATGGGAAAGAAAATATACAACATGCTAAAAAACATAAAAATACCTAGAGATTCCACCACTAGAATCATGAGAAAAAGCTCGGTCCTATACTCCCAAACTCCATCCTAGTTCAAAGAATCAAAAATCATAAGTTGGATTCTTCCCTTTATCTAAACCTACAATTATGAAGTCTTATCAGATTCCAATGGATGACTGATTAGGGTTTGATATATACTCAAAAGGAAATTAGAAATGGTTTCTCAAAAAGTCTAGTTGGGCATATTAAATGAGAAGAGTGTAGGTAGTAATAAAAGTAAGATAGTAATAAATAAATAAATGACATTGGACTAGTTTCCTCTCAAGACACCCAGACTAAAATACCTACTTCAGATGAAGATAGATATATATGAATGAATGTAAACTTGAATATATAAAATATGGGGTTTATCAAAGTTTACTAGTATATATACATGGAAGAATAACTGATCATATCAATAAAAAAAGTATCAAGTATTGATCAAACCCAAGAATTATATTTATCTTGGAGGTTAGATCCTTTGATTTAATAAATTGGAATCTCATAATTATATAGAATGTAACTTTAGAATCTAAAAAAGTGGCATACTGGGCCCATCAAATGTGAAACATATAGAGGATCCAAAGTATCGTACTAGGAGAAGTTCAAATACACAACATTGTAAGGTTCTATCCTAGGTGATTCATAAAAGAATCCCAAGTATCACTATCGGAATGGCATATAGAATGATCCTATGATCCATACATAGTATCCCACATAGGGGACCAAGTACCGCTTGTGGAAATGTAGAACCATATTACCACTAAAAAAATCCAAGGTGAATCCCATATGAAATCATTACCGCTCATTTGTAGGTTTGTAATCCACCCAGTGACCCCGTACAAGGAATTATATAAATATTACAAGTATATCTCACTAAACTATCACAATATATAATAAGTTATTATTATAAATCATGATGTTCCGATCCAAGGTATTCATAAATTTTCCCCCTGTGTCACTCTCAGCTTGATATGAAGGTATAGTTTAGCTATCAAGAACTCATACCATTTTAAAAAGGGAATTATAACCAAAATATTTTAATCAATTTTTACAAATCATTTATCTTAGTTTAGTTTACATTTTTCAATGTTTATTACAAGGGAATACACACACTTAAATTGGTGGTTTAATTCCATTCCGAACATGATGATTTTAGGCCTTTAAGGTAGGGCGCACATATAGGGGTGTCTAATGTCAATAAAATCAAAAAAAAATGTCAATTCATATTATCTTGGTTTGAATTAATAATTTGAAGACATTTAATTTAATTTAATTAACTTTTCGAACGTGACACCATAGGATTCTGGAAGGAATCAAAATTGTGCAAGATAAAATATAGTGAGTTTTTAGGAAAATGAGCTAGAACACCTAACCTATGCCTATAGTACTTTCCTTATCCAGTATCAACCATTGAATTGTTCTAAAATGGAAGAAATCATCGAAATAGAAATTAACCTAAAAATAGGGAATATTAAATAACACCAAAATGACACAAAGGATGGAATGATAAATGATGGAAGGAATGAAGACGAGTGGAAATCATACCTTTAGCTATCTTACTTAAACGATGGTGAAGGAAACGTAGTCCCAATGAAGAGATGGATTCAAAGTCAAGGGAGAGACATAGAGGAGGATCTTAACATAGGTGAAATACTAGTGAAAGGAAGTAGAGGAAAAAGATGAGTTTAAAAATGAGGCATGTTAGTGAAAACCCATTATTTTACCCATTTGTATAGGGGCACATGTTTTGGCTACATGGTTGTCCAAAACATGAACCTAAACCATGAAACTATATTTATTAAGAGGAACTAATGTTGTGGACCTAGGTGAATGGTTTGAGAAAAATATATAGCCCCTTCGATGTCATTAGAATGCCTTTCCTGACCTTGCGACCTGAGGTTCATAGTAAGAACGAACCGTGAACCCCACTATATTTCTATTATAGCACCCACATTGTGGACCCACACAGTTTGCACCAACAATTATATAACCATGTGGCTTAGTATTCCTTTCCAAAATTCATAGCTCTATGCTAAAAATGATCCTTAAAATGTCATAAACCACTCTTTATCTCTTCAAGTATATTACTTTAACAAAACGAGAGGATTTAATAGTAACGTAAGTGTCCATACCGCTATGTAAAATCAAAGATATTATAATGATCAAAAACTAATTATGGATCTCCCTTTATCACTATAAAAACACAAAAGGGATCCAATTAATTGTTTTATGAGGCATAGAGTTCGATCAATTCAGTCTTGAGAGGAATTGGGTTGTTATTGTTCCACTCCTTAACATTTCACCCACCCATAAATACCCACAATTTTGTGAATTCTGATAGTGGGAAACTATTGGTAGGGATGATCATATTCTGATCAATGGGATATTGTTCTAAATCATTAACTTATACCTTATGAGAGAATTTCACAATCCTATATGATGAATGTATGGAATGGTTTTCATGGAATTTATTCACATAGGTCTGGTGGAGTTCTTGTACTACTTGTTATGTAGGGTCTACCACCACCATCTACTTCACTCATGCTACCACTCCCACCACCAATCCCCCATCATCTGTAAGTCCACATTCTAAAATAATCATTAGTGGAAATGAATTGTTTTTATGTATATCAATTTAACAAATTATTTTATTTCGTTATTCAATAGATTTTATGGACCACCCATTCACTGATCACATCATGTATTTCTTATTCTTGAGAATTCCCTAATACTATCATTACAAATAATAGAATCAAATCAGTATATTCACATTGGTGGAAATATATTCCCAGAAGAATACCCAATAATATTGGTGTTATAGGAAAGGGAAGACTTATATTCATCCAAATCACCACACTAATTCAAAATAACTCCATCCTTATTCACTCTAACACACATAAGACATTCGTGTAATGAATGTAAATAAAATTATAAAAGAACACTTTTGTTTTACATAGTTTAGATTAAATATCCTACGACCATGGGATAAACACATAAAAATTTCATTTTAAACGAAAGAAGAATTATAACTTTTAACAAAACTAGAAACTTGGATAACTACATCAAGTAACTAATACATCTCAACAATACTGGCCCTACTATATTTTTTAAATAGATTTCTATCCAATCAACCATTTTCACGGACCTTCCAAAAAATCGGTGTCTATATGTTGGATTTTTCACCTACTAATTTCCTATAGGAACTCTCGATGCGATTACTATAGAAACATAAGCTTAACATATGTGGATATTACATCATTTTAGATGAATATTCAGTACATTACAAAAATACATGCCCAAGGACCATAATGGATTAGTTTCTTTTCAAACATTGAAACAAAATCTTATATCCTCGTAAAATAACTTCAAAATCTCCCACAAAGATCTCAACCTTTAATACTTCTACCTAAAACCTTTATTTATAACATGGGTAAAGGAAACAAAAGAAAGTGTGGAAGTTAAATGATAAATAAGGGTAAATAATGGAGATATGTAAGAATAATCATGAGCATAAGGGTATGAGAACATGAACATGGAAATAGAAGATCATACCCCACATTTCAAAGATTATATACATGAATCATGGAATAAAGATTAGCATTTCATAAGACATGAATCACAAGGAGATAAAGAACACAATCCCTGAAAGTATAACATAGAAATAGAACATTTAATTATGGAAGAAACATATGAAAATATTATTATTTTCAAAGTATCAAATGTATAACTACCAAGGCCATCTTGGTAGTATAGGTTCACTCCTTGTACCATCTTAGTAGTCATAGTTCTCTCTAACGACCATCTTAGAAGCATGATTTCACTCCTCATACCATCTTGGTAGTCATGGTTCACTCCCATGAATATATTAGCAGTCAAGGTTCATTCCAATGATTATCATAGTCTATATAATGAGATATAAATCTTTACCCAATGCATTTGAGGGAGATATAGGTCCCACCCATCATATAGTGAAATTATACACACATGTTTCCAAAAATCATAAACAATCACACCTTAACTGATGAAATGAAATGGTTTTTATAAACAAGTAATCCTATTATAACCTATTGAAAAATAATAGTTTCATAATCATTTCATCAAAATCATAACACATGAAAAATAATAGATTTCATAAAGATATAATTGGTTAAAGAGAAATGATTTTCTTGAAGACCCTCACATTAAGAATTACCCATTCATTGAAAGAATATGAATGGAACATATAGATCATTTTCTATAAGGGAATGAGTAACATCAATAGATGTCATATTAGAGGGAAAGTAATTATGAAATATCATTAAAAACGTTTCTTTAAGAAAATATCATTTCTTCTTTGAAAAATGATTTTTAATAGTTAAAACCACATGAAAATAATTTTCTTAAAAAAATACCTTGAAAACTTATAAATAATAATTTAAATCATTTTTAAAATATTATTCCTTGAAAAATTATAAAATAATATTCAAAACATTAAAAAAACATTTTTTTATTGAAATCAATTTTGAAACATATAATGAAATCATGAAATTTTATGAAAGCATTTTTACATGAAAACATGTGAATGGAGTTTGAAAATGTTTTGAAAATATTTTCATTAAAAATAATTTAAAAACCTGAAAAGAAAGATTGAAAACAGTTTGGAATCCTTTATTAATTAAAACTTATAATAGAATAATGAATAAATTTTGAAACTAATTTTTCCATAAAACTTATAAAAAATATTGTAAATATTTTGAAAATCACCTTCCTTAAAAACATATAAAATAAACTTAAAAACGTCATGAAATCATCTTTTTTGAAAAATTATATAAGAATATTGGAAAACATTTGAAAACCATTTTATTGAAAGTATATTTTTAAAATATATTTTTAAAATTTTACCTTTAAAAATGAAAATAAAGCTTCAAAGGATTGACAATGGATATATCTTAACATGTCGTACTAGGTAAAAATAACATTCTTTTCGCACAGTAAAATGGTAAGAAAAATTACTTGATTATAAAGTGACATGAATATTCTATTAAAAATAGGTAAAAGAAAAAATGGTACAAATATATTTTATTTATCATAGGAGATTAGAAGAATATTCTTGGAAACCATATTTAGAAATGATGGTTATGAAAGAAAACAAAATTCGGATCGAAGAGAGGGTAAAATCAGGATTTCTTAAAAACAGTTCTAAACTATATTATGTACCAAAAAGAAGAAAAATGGTTCCAATATATTATTATATTATGAATATCCAGAGGATAATAAATTTAATTAATTTTATTGAGGTATGGATAATAATATTTCATCAAATAATGATTAATCATAAACATTCTCGAAAAGTGATGAGATTGTTTCAATAAAGTCTTATAACTTAGTTTCAAAATATCATACTCTCCAAGTAAGAAAAAGGAAATTAAATGAATATTAAAAAATACCTAAAATTATGAGATTCATGATATAACATGTAATATTTAAGTATATAAAAATAAAAAAATAATTTATATGAAGAACAATACACAAGTCACAAAGAAGGAAAATTGGGATAAAACTATTTTACCAATTTGGTAACTTTTGAAACATAAACCACAGGAATGAAAGGTCATAAAATTGATATGTGAATACCAATAAATTTAACTATAATATACATGGAATTAAATCATTGGAAATACATAAACCACACAAGAGGAAGGAGTGGCGAACAAAGCATGTATCTCTTGGAAAGAAAAAGTGAGATGAAATCCCCTAACATTGTGTCTTGACTATCATCATACTCATTCAAACAAACTATTATAATAAATATAAATTTATTATAAACCATTTACAAAAACATATTATTATATATGCAACCATATATTGTTTTTCTATGACCTTATATTATCCTCTTGTTAACCATCCTATTATAAGGTTTCACTTTGGGTAATATTCTCTTTATTATTCATATGTGTCTTAATTTGTTATTTCTTTTGTCCTTATACATATGTAATGATTTATAGAATCTAAGAAATGATATAAATATTATTGGTATACAGTATATTTTTATTATAAAAATATATATAATATATAATTATTAAAAAAAATACACCGTTAATAGAGATAGTAGGCTGTACGTATGCATGAATGCTATTTCTATTTAATTGTCATGTTTAAAAGGAAAAAGTAAAATTCATATATGTAAATATAAATAATTATTATAGTAGATTTATTATATCATATATATCATATATATTTACAAAAACTGTCTTTAACACAACCCATGTATCTTATGAACAAATCATATCATTTTAAGGGGCTGTCACCAATACATCCTCAAATGAAATTATCATATTAATAATAAATGAAATTTAAAAAGATATGTATTGTAAAAATTAATACATAAGATTAATGAAATAATAAATATAATATATTAAATATATAAATATTGTTTCCAAAACAATTTCCACCATGACTGGCGGTAAGGAAAACTGAACAATTAACGTTTGGGGGTAGTAGTTTGCGGTACACATAAACAATATGTTTATTATCAATTAGATAAAGGTGTGTGTAAGTGTAGGTTGAAACCTTAGAATCAAATAATCATAGTATATTGAGCGTATTGATGTTGTTATTAAAAAATGTAATCAATAGAGTGGACGGGTTGGAGAAGGAAAATAAAAAAGGACTTGAGAGAATATTTTACCTATTAATCAGGCAATTCCTTTTGGTTTGTGGAAAATGGATTCCTTTGAAGTCTTTCTACCTAAAAGGAGGATTCAAAGAGGAAGGGTAATGATGATAGAGTATTTTATAACAAGTTCGGGGAGACAAGGGACGTGATATGTGTATGAATTTTGGAGTAAAATATCCATTTTTATAGTGGAGGAAGAGTGGCACTCTTGTAAATTTTTGAAGAGAGAATTCCAGCAACGTTTTTCATGTCTCAAGTGGATCCAATAATGATAAATAGTTGAAAAAGGTAATTTTAGGGTATATATATGTTCATAAATTGTGTGTTGGAATTATGTCTAGGTCGTTTGGGCCCCTAAGATTAAGGTTTAGTCCATAATTAAGCTAAATTTGACCTTAATCATTATGATTAATTTTAATCACCTTGACTAATCCTTTTGGCAATAAATAAAAATCATATAATTAGACTCGAAATATTTTAAATATTAAATTGTTCTATGTTGGTTATTCAAAATTCCATTCAAAAAATCATAAAATTTAAGATTAATTCTAATTCTACTGACGAGACAAAATTATGGGGTTTCAAAGTAGAAAGAATATCAAAAGTTTATTAAGTTTTTATATTAAATTTAGAATTTAAATTGTATATAATTACATAAATTGTATTATTAAATGTATAATTGATCTATTTTTACCTTACAAAAATTATAATATATAATTTAACATTAATAATTATTTAAATGAAATTGCAGTTCTAACAAAAAAGAAGTATTTTTCACTATTTTTCAAAAAATGATGTTTCTCAGAAAAATCCCAAAAAATTTACCATAACCAAATTTGGACAATATAAATTAAAAAATAAATTTTATTTTATCAAATTCAATTTTTAAATGTCTCCAAAATTAAATTCATTATTAAAAGTGGTTCATTTGAGAAAACAATATTTTTAAACATAAAATGGCTTTAGCCAAAATCATATCCTTCATTTCTAGTATGTTTTATCTATAAAAAAATAATATAAGTTATATTTTAAAATTAGTTATTAATATTCATATAAACATTTTTAACCTCTAGGTTATATTAATCTCATTTAAATAATTATAACAATAAAATGATTCTTTATAGAAACATCTATGTCATGTGTAACGTACACGAAGTTGGTGTTGCATGTAACGCAAGCCAAATCGGTATTGCGTGTCGCATAAGACAAGTCGGTATTCTGTTTAAAGGAATTTTAGAGTTATTTTTTTAATATATATATATATATAACTATTTCTAGTGTTGCGTGAAATTCAAAAAGAAATTATTTAATTCAAAAAAAATTCACAAAATCGTGGAGTGTTAAATTCTACCCCCAATAAAATTAATTTCTCCCCCAAAATTATTTTGGGTTATCAAAGGTATAATAATATAAAGATTAATTCATGGAAGCCCACATCAAAACATGAATACTAAAACTTCCTTTAAAAAGGGAATGTCAGAACCATAACGGTTACCCAAAGTAACATATAACTATATTTCCACATAGAATAACATTGGATTGATGTGGAAACATTGACATTGAAGAAACATATATCTATCATGCTATAATGAAGAGTGATACAGAAAAATGTTAGGATAAAGTTAAAAATTAGGAAGATAAAAATATTTGATGAATAAAGGGACCATCTAATTCATAAAAAATGGAGGTACTGGAATAACATTTTTGGATTCAAGTTTATTTTTCCTAAATTTAAAAAAATTTCATGAAAAGATATAATTTCACGATTTCAGGACAAACTCACCAATTATTGTTCTTTGATCTAATTATCCTATTTATCCATAAAGGATGGTAAATTTTTATCAATCCTGAAGCAGTAATAGATCATGAGATCCATGATATTCCATCATATCTATCATTAGTTATCTTCCACACAATGTTTTTATAAGAGGTTATCCAATACACATAAATACTTGTGTGGTAAGATAATAATTTATTATCACAAACATTATCCAAAGTTTAAATTAATATTTCCATAATTTTTTAACCTCATAACCCTTCTGAAATATGAAAATTAAAATATTTAGAAAGAAATTCATGAAATCATCTTAACATTGATCCCCCCATATATCATAAAGTAACACTTGGCAGTCACATTCCAAAAATGTGATTGACCTCATCGTATATTGCCTTAAAAAATGGTATTAACCTTAATTACCATAAATAATTATATAAAACATGCATGTTTCCTTATTCCATAGATTATTGGATATATTCCATAAATCCATGACGTTGTAAACTTTATCCATGATAGCATGGACTACTTTTCAATATGTCGTTAAGTATTTCCAAGTTAATTTATACCTTCCAATTTATTTATACATATCCCACATGTATTTATCCAAACAACATTATCATAACATTACATAAATTTTAATGGATATATTTCCCATAAACATGTGTTTTCCATGGACATCACATGTCCATTATATTACTTTTATTTTCCATCAAGACCATTCAACGTGTTCTTGTAAATCAATAGGGAAAAACATAAACTGAAAAATCCTTATACGTTACACATTTTATATAACATACATCATGAATAAAAATACATAAAAGCTTTTATTATTCCACTTTATCCTTATGAAATCAACAAGTACACACCATCCTTTTATACAATACCTATTTTCTTCCACAATTCATTTGTAGTCTCATAATCATCAGTAATGTAACCATTACCCACACTACATTGTTAGTTACCTTTATTATATTTCATCTTGGGACATTGAGTAAAACAATGACCATTTAATCAACAATTAATAAACATAACCTTCTATGATGTCTTTGGGAGGCTAATATTTTCATCCATTTCATTAATAAACTTTTTATTTTCCCGTATAGTCACCTGCTTTGTGTCCTTTTCCATAATGAAAAAATATTCTTGTTCCTCTTAGAGATTTACATAGGTGATTCATTCCACATTTTTGACAAAATTGAAATACAATATTCATCCCCCATGGACTATATTACCAAAACTCTCTTAAAACACCTTATTTATGTTCTATAGTGATTTTAATAGTTGTTTATAGTACATATTATTAATCATGTTTTGTGAAAACTGATTAGGAATTATCCCAACATCTTCCACTCCAGTGATCTTCCCACATGAATTATCATATGAAAATCATCCACCACATTCAACATTAATCTAGTTCTTTCTAGTTCCCACCATTTACTAAAACTAGAATGATATTGTGAGTATTACATATCACTAAAAAAACCACATAGTCATAAAATTAATTACTTATAGGATGTCTAAATCATTAAAAATTCCTTAATCTATGACACCCTAGGCTCATCATAGGTTATTTATAGCCACCTTATATTTAAATCCTTCATGATGGTTCATGAAGTGTTTTGTGAATTTCCAAAGCATATTCGTCTGGTGTGTCAAACCAGGTGTGTACCAAGGCCCATTTTCGTATACCTGATTGACCTAAGTCAGGCCCAAAACATCTTGTCAGAGTTGTTACCCCTAGTTACATATATTCAAGTTCCACATCCACTTATACTACTTGGACATGGATTTATTGCTAGAAAATCACTCACTTTACCATTTACCAAAATTTAAGAACATTTCCCTAAATGTTGACTCATCCTAATACTCATCCTAAGAGACATACCTAGACATATCCTTAGAAATATACCAAGGGATATCACTAACGTTTTATCATCCTAGTTTCTAAATTTTGTCTAAACTATTCATCAGATACTAACTATAGCAACCAAGGCCTAAGATATGTGGATATTACATAATTTTTTATGAATATTCAGCACATTAAACAAATACATGCCCGGGGACTATAATAGTTTAGTTTCTTTGGAAACATGAAAAGAAAATACTCCATCCTAGTGAATGATCTTCAACATCTCCCAAAAATATCTCAACCATTAGTACTTCTACCTAAAACCATTCTCCCAAACATGGGAAAAGGAAACCTAATAAAGGTGTGAGATCAAATTTTCCTTAAGGATAAATAAGGGAGATATTTAATCAATAGTTTGAGAATAAGGTTATGAGAACATGAAAATGAAAAAATAATATCATACCCAGAATTTTAAAGATCATATATGTGAATTATGGTATAAATCTTAGAAGTTTATAAGACATGAATAATAAAGAGATAAAGAACATAATCCATGAAAGAATAACATTGGAATAAAGCATGTAATTGTGGCACACACATGAGAATATAATATGATTTATAGAGTATCCAAGTCATAGATTCTAAGACCATCTTGGTAGTATAGTTTCACTCCCCATACCATCTTGGTAGTCATGGTTCACTCCCATGGACCTCATAGAAGCATGCATTAACACCTTATAACATTATGGAAGTCACGGTTCACTCCTAGAGATATCTTAGTAGTAAAGGGTAATTCCCAAGACCATCTTAGTCTATCTCATGAGATATAAATCTTTACCCAATGCGTTGGGGGGAGATATAGGTCCCACCTATCTCATAGTGAAATCATACATACATGTGCCAAAAAATCATAAATAATCATATCTCAACCTTTGAAATGAAATAGTTATTATAAACATGTAATTATATCATAACATGTGAAAAAAGATAGGTTTCATAATAATTTCATCAAAATCATAACCCATGAATGAGAAATGGATTTCATAAATATATAACTCGCGGAAGTTAAATGTGTTTCATGAAGACTACGAAATTAAGCATATCCCATTCATATAATCAATAAGAATGGATCCTTTAGATCATTTCCTAGAAGGGAATGATTAACATCAACAGATGTCATCTTAGATGGAAAATAATTTTGAAATATCATTTAAAAAAATTTCTTGAGTAAAAAAACATTTAATATTTGAAAAATTATTTATAATTCTTAAAACCATTTGAATTTTTTTTATAAAAAAATACATTGAAAACTTATAGAGAAGAATTGAAATCATTTAGAAAACATTTTAAATTGAAACCTTATATAATAATCATAAAAACATTTTAAAAACATTTTTCTTTGAAAACACATTAATAGATCTTGAAAATGTTTTCAAATCCTTTTTACTCGAAAACTTGTGAAAGGATCTTGAAAATTATTTAAAATACATTTCTTTGAAAATACTTTAAAAACATAGAAATAAGGCTTTGAAACAGTTTGAAAATATTTTTCCTTAAAAACCTATAAAAGAAGATTGAAATTATTTTGAAAATATTTTTCATTGAAAATTTATAAAAGAATATTGATAACATTTTAAAATTCATTTTCCTTAATAAATTTTAAAATAATTTTGATAACATTTTGAAAATCATTTTTCCAAATAAAATTATAAAATAATCATGGAAAACATTTTTAAAACCATTTCATTGAAAATATCTTTTTTTAAATTAAAATTTAAAGCTTAAATGATAGCTTCTAGGGATTAATGGTGGATAAATATGTATATATCGTACAAGGAAAAAGAAATATTCCCTTTAAATAATAAAAAGATAATAAAAATTCCTTGATTGGAAGGATATGAGAATATTAATTTGAAAATTGGTAAAAGAAAAAAGGGTAAAAGTTTCTTTTAATGATTATAGGAGATTAGACAAATATTCCTGGAAACAATTTTTAGAAAACATTGTTATGAAAGAACATATATTTTCAACCAAATAGTGGGTAAAGTTGAGATTTCATAAAAACAATATCTTAACTATATTATGTAACAAATAATATAATATTGGGATTAATACATGATTATATTATGATTATCTAGAGGATAATAAAATTCATGAATTTTCAAGAGAGATGAATCTTAAGTTATCATCAAAGAAGGCATAACCATAAACAATCTCAAAAAGTGATGAGATTATTTCAATAAACTCTTATAACTTCATAACATGGAATCATACTCTAAATGAAATAAAAATTAAATTAAATGGATAATAAAATATCATGAAAATTATGTGATTCATGATATAACCTGTAAAATATAATTTCATGCACCTCGAAAAATAATTTTGGATCATAACAAAACACAGGTATAAAAGAATAAAAATTGAGAGAAAAATATTTTTTTAATTTTGAAAATTTTGAAACCTGAACCCCAGGAAAGAAATGGAATAAAAATAGATTTGTTAATACCCATAAATTTAATTATAATATACATAGTATAAAATTTTGTGTAGTATATACACTAGACAAAAGGAAAGATAGTAAAACATAGCATGTATCTCATGAAAATAAAAAGTGTGATGAAATCCCCTTACCTTGTGTCTTGACTGTCATAGTACTTATTAAAACCACTTTTATAATAAAAAAATTGTATAAATATTTATATAGAAAAATAGTATTATATATAATACCATATATGGTTTTATCATGGACTTATATTACCTGCCTGTTAACCATACAATGTTAAGGTTTCACTTTAGGTAATATTCTCTTCATTCTTGACATGTGTCTTAATTAGTTATATCATTGGTCCTTATACTTATATCTTGATCTATAGAATTTAAAAAATGGTATCAATATCATCTATATACATTATATGTGTATTATAAAAATCAATATTATATATATGTATGATGTTGAATACACCGTTCATGGGTATAGTAGGTCGTAAGTAAGCATGAATGTTATTTCTATTTAATTGTTGTGTTTGGTAGAAAAAAAAAGTCAAATAAATATATTAATATATATAT
This sequence comes from Viscum album, assembly GCA_963277665.1. Classification (NCBI taxonomy): domain Eukaryota; kingdom Viridiplantae; phylum Streptophyta; class Magnoliopsida; order Santalales; family Viscaceae; genus Viscum; species Viscum album. The sequence goes on from OY728148.1 coordinate 51,234,962, forward strand.
GTAACTATTAAATTACATTTATTATATAATTTATATTATATATATTCAAAAAAAAATCCATAGTACAATCCATGTAGTTTATGAACAAATCATATCACTTTAAGGGGGCGTAGTCCACACATCCTCAATCAAAATTATCGTATTAACACTAAATAGAATGTAAAAATATATGTGATGTAAAAAGGAATAAATAATCTTAAATACATAATAAATATAATATATTAAATATATAAATATATTTTCCATCACAATTTCCACCATAATAGGTGGTAAGGATGGTTTAACAATCCTTGTTTAGTGAGGCGGTAGTTCACCATACACATAAATAGTATTTTTCTTATCCATTAGATAGAGGTATGTGTAAGTTTAGGTTGAAACCATAACATATAAAAATTATAGTATTTTGATAATAATTTTTTTAAACAATAATTGTATAAAGTGAGTGGAGGGGGTGGAGAAGGAAAATAACAGAAAGGACTTGAGAGAAGAAGTTACATCTTTAGTGGTGTGAGGAATTAGTAATAAAATATTCCTTTTATAGTGGAGGAAGATTGACACTCTTGTAAATTTTTGAAGAGATAATTCCACCAATGTTTTTCATATTTCAAGTGGATAAAATAATGGTAAATAGTCAAGAAAAGTGATTATTGGGACGATATATGGACATATAATGGGTTTGGTAAAAATTTCAAGTTCATTTTGGTCCCTAAGATTAAGGTTTAATCCCTAATTAAGCTTAATCTGACCTTAATTATTGTGATTAATTTTAATACCTTTTACTAAAAATTCAGGAAAAAAATAAAAATGATCTATTTAGAATCTAAATATTATATTGATTATAATTTTTTATGTTTTTCTTCAAAATTTAGTTTATAGAAGTTGCAAATTTATGATTAATGCTAATCCTAGAGGTGGGACGAAATTATGGGTTTTTAAAGTAGAATGAAGTTCAAAAGTATATTAAGTTATTATATTTAATTTCAAGTTAAAATTGATTATAATGACCTAAATTAAATTAAAATATGTATAATTTATCTAACGTGACATTAAAATATATTCAATATATAATTTTATATTAATAATTATTTAAATTTAATGGAAGTTTGTAACTAAAAAGTAGTTTTTTTCACTATTAAAAAATGACGTTTCTTAGAAAAATCTGAAAAATTAACACCGTATAATTTAGAAATTATAAATTCAATAATATATATTTTTTTATCAAATTTTGATTTAAAATTTTTAAAAAATTAAATTTATTTTTAATGGTGCTTAATTTTAGAAAAAAATATTTTTAAACATAAAAGGCCTTTACGAAGAATCATATCTTTCATTACCAACATGTTTTATCTATAAAAAAACTATAAATAATATTTGAAAATCATTTATTACTATTAATATAACTATTTTTAATATCTAGTTTATAATTAACTCATTTATATAATTATAACAATAAAATGATGTTTCGTATAAACATCTGTGTTGCATGTAACGTACACCAAGTTGAAGTTGCATGTAGTGCAATAAAAGTTGGTATTGAATATAGTGAAATCCTTGTCAGTATTTCACGTGAAATGAATGTTTGAATCAATTTTTTAATATATATATATATATATATATATATATTTCCAGTATCATGTGAAATGAAAAATATAAAAAAGACAAATTGATTCGAAAAAAATTCACAAAATATTGGGGTGTTACAATTACCATCTCCTGATAAATTGGCTTTATACCATAAAAATTATCAAAAAGACAATACCCTTTATAAGATCAAGAAAAACCTCCATAACATTACCACTAGTGGTGGACTAATTAGAATAAGGTTATTCAAATCATCAGTAGAGAAACCTATTTCCTGTAAAATTGAAAAACTATCAATTAGAAGAACTAACATTTCCCCAAATTCATCAAGATGAAAGGTATTTTGGAACCACTCCCTCTATTAAACTTCTTTATATAACATGATGTTGACTTAAAGAAATCCTAAAAACCACCCACTTGAATATCACTTTAAGGATTTTCATGGAACAATCTTTAAATTGATAGACATGCTTACACTTTTACTATGTGAAATACTTCTACATTAACTCATTATTATTCCATTCACCCAATCCGAACTGAGGCTTTATGTTTCCTCATTATTTCTGGAGACAAATAATTTCTAACAATGTCAAGTAGATTCTCTTTTCCGGCTATCTTACATAGTTAAAACTCTCCATCCACTAAAATTATCTTGTGGAAATGACTCTTTAGGTCAATTTGATTCGTCATTGTATGAAAAACTATATCTTTTGCAAGTTTAATTTCAATTTCCCTATCAAAATAAATTTTCCCATGTTCTTGATACCTTCTGATTTCTCAATTAGACAACCCAACCACACTATCTTCTTACTAGCTTCCATCATAGCCACATACCCACCTTCCATTATGGAAAGTGAAATAATTGATTGCAACATGAGAATCCAACTACTCATGTTTCCAAAAATTGTGAAAAAATATATAGTTGTTCTCTTCGGATGATTATAATCATCCCTAAAGTCTGTATCTAGAAAATCGAGTAATAGATCATCATATCTTAAAAAATTATTCCTTATGATCCTTTTAGATGATGAAAATCATCTTTATGGTTTCATAATGATCATCCCATGGATTTTCCATGAATGGAATTTCCACACCCATTGAATGAGATACATCGAGATGATTTCCCACCAAATCATACATCAAAATTCTTAATATTTAATAATACATAACATTCAATAAGTAAATCTTTTCTTCTTCAGTTTATGGTTATTGATCATTGATATGTTTGAAGTGACCAACAAGAGGATATGAAAACAACTTACATCCACTCATTATGTATCTATAAATGATCAACCATATGTAATATTTATATGTTAAAATAAAACTCCCCATTCTATTATCATTTCCATAATCAAGCCAAATATCTTCCTCACTTGAGCAAGATATTTTATTTTAAACCTTCATGAGAATTCCTCCTTGAACATCTAAATTAGTGAAACATCACGACCAATAAAAATAATATCATCCAAATATAAGAATAAGATAATATTGTCTTGTACATTATAATCCTACCAATAATAGGGAGAAACAGAAATGATTCAAGCCAAACCTTTCTCCTCAATGTAAGAGTAAAACTTCTAGATCCAACATATAATTGGGTTTTCAAACCATGAAGAATTATTTTTAGTTTTCACTACAACCATTAATTCTATTTATCCCTAAAACCACTATTGAACACTATATAAATTATTTCATTTATATATACAAGAAAAAAATTCATATTTATATATATATTTTTTAGATTACAAATTACTGGTGTACTAAAGATCAAAATATTTAATTTAGTATAATATTGGACTACCTTGCAAAATCTTATAAAGATTAAAATTCCTTCCTTATACTAAAATCCTTTCACCGCCAACCACAACTTATAAAAATATTATTCCATTTTCTTCAACTTTTAACTAAAATACCCACTTTTTCCCAGGAGAATTATTCCCATAGGAAAATTAAATTAGCTCCTAGGTTTTATTAACTCATAGTGAATCAAACGTCTTCTCTATGGATAACACCCAAATTTCGAAGTCACATAGAGTAGCTGATAAATCGAAGATTTTTGGTCCTCCTAAATCCATTAAAAGTAGAAGATTAGGTCCCCTAAATATAACTACATCAGTCTTATGACCCTTGAATATTTCTATAAAAAAACATTGCTTCCGATTAATCCAAAACGGAAACTTTTGGATCTTCACTATCTTGTAATCGACATAACACTTCACCTATTCTAGATCTTTTATGTATATAATCTGATGGATGATCTTCCAAAGCACTCATGTCACTCTCTAAAATTTTCTCTTGAATTTTAGATCCTGTAGTAGATTTAGAAACATATGAACTTTATGGAATAGAAGTTATTCTAGAACAAATTCCGAAATTATGTTTAATTATAGTTGAATAACTGACCTCAATCTCCCTTCCCTTAATGTTCCAATCATTCTATAAGATCATCTAATTAAAGAAAACATATCAAATTTTCAAAAAACTCATTCTTTTAATCATTCCAATGTAAAAGTTCAAAATATTTATCTCCATAGCCTAAGAAAAACATTCAAGATATTTTTATTAAATATTATCTCTATTTTTCATCTATATTAATATAGTATAAACCTACAAAGACACTAGTATGAGATTTTTTCAATAATTTAAAAAACTATTGCTTTCCAATAAATTCTATATCAGTAGTTTTAATAGATATATTTTAATTAAGTATAATTTTTTTTAATTATTCCATAAAAAAAACCCCATAAGCATTTTGAAATGAAGAAATATAATTTTTTTTCTCTTTTATCATTTTAATCATCCCTTTGGCTAAACAATTTTTAGGGCGTTTTTGGAACAATATTATCATGCATGATTTCCATATTTCTATAGGATTCCCGAAACCTAGTGAATTCACAAAATTTTTTGGATCATAGAAATTTTATCTTATTAATAATATTTAGTTCCACCATATAATTCCATTGAACGAAGATTCAAAACCCCTCACTTTTATTCTTCAGAAAATATTCCCACACCATTCTCATAGAACCATAAATGAAGGTAACAAAATACTTCATCTTCCATGGGAATGAACTAGGTATAATCCCAACATGATAGTATGTACTAACTATAGATTCTGGTATTTTGTTGTTTTTATAGACATATGGGAAAAACATTATATACTTCCGGAGTATATAAATCATTCACCTTTGAAGTCTGAATGATCCATATTTGGTTTGCCTTTTTCAACTAGAGTCTTCCTAGATTTTTTCCTATGGTTACCAAACCAGTTATTTCCATGTTATGATCTTCTAGAAAAATTATTTTAGACCAATATGTCTACCACTCTATTTTTTATTAGATATAATGACATATGTTTTACACATTTTTCTATGATAATAGATCCTAAACTAATCATTCATGGTGCTTCTACAAAAAATGGTTCTGAAAGATACTTCCTCTACTTTAATGACATAAATTTGGTTGTTTGGAAGACATATAACATGACAAACATCCTTTAATTAAAAGAAAAGTCTATTTTTCAACTAAACCGTCACTTATACATTCACCAAAATGTAATGACATTAAAAATCAGAATGATGCACTCTACCATAATTAATAGATACATCATTTTACATGAATCTATTTTCAGTTGTGGAATGAATAGATGATGTAGAATATATGATTTGTGATACCATTATATTATCATAGTTTCAGTAGTACTAGATACTAAATTATAATCACTAGATATAGTAAATATTGATGTTTTCTTATTATGAAGATAATATTTCATGAGATGTCCTCTATTTCCCAAATTTTAATAGACACACCTGATTTTGGAAGAATACTTTATAATAATGTCCTATTATTTCCTTTATGATTACTTATAGTTCTTATGATGAGGTGAGTGTCCCCTTACATCATATTTCAAATAACCACCATAAGAAGATAAAATCTATATCCTATTGGTATTTTCATTGAGAATCAAGTTCAGAACATTAGTGAACACTAAGTCATTTTTCCCACTGGAGATAGTACATCCATTACCATGGCCACCCATGCTTCTAGTATGGAAAATATCAATAGAATTTCCCAAAAATCACCAATTAAATAAACCTCCATAGACTCTAGATGGATCTATATTATGTTGAAATATTTCATATAATTTTATATAGACCACCATTCCAATATCATCATACAGAATAGCCTCTATTTGAATATTTTTTTTGCGTAGTGGGATTTTTTGTACATGTATGCAAGTGCCGTCATAAACATTGTTATGGTATTCTTCTATAAATTTTTCAATGATACATTGTAGACTAATGAAATTTGAATCACAAAATGTGTCTTCAGATCTAATTTTCCCATTCAATTTAATCCATTAATTCAAATTAAATGACCTTCAAGAGATAATCTAGATCGTTTTAAATGAGATATATTTTCATATGTATTTTCTATAACCATAAATATGACCCATAAAATATATTGATTTGAAACATTCAATATATTTATTAAATCATTCTTAAAGACAAATGATCCCACTATAATTCAAAAAAATGTTTGAGCAAGAGAATGTTACCATAAATGTCAAGAATACTATTTTACCTATTCAGAACCCACTTTGACACCACATGATGATAATTACAACACATTTTACTTCTATATAATTGATTAAGATTAATGGAGTCACACAATAAGATAAAAATTCTATAAGGAATACTCTCTAAATATAGTGTTTCATAAATTGAAAAAATTATATTCACCCAAGTCACTACACTATGTTGGTATAGATTAATCCTTATTCACTCAAAAACACATATAAAAATCATGCAATAAAAGTAAATTAAATAGATAAATAAAAAATTGGTTTTATGTGGTTTAGAACAAAAGTCCTATGTCCCTGAGATAAACACTCTTACAATTAATTTTACCAAAAATATAAATTAAAATTTGTGAAAAAATGAGCCATGTGGATTAATAGATCAAGTAATAACTTTAAATATTAGAAAAAGTTACCCGAATCTCTTATTTAAAGAAGGTTTTAGCTAGTCAACTAGTTTTACTGGTCTCTGAGTAAATCAAGTGTCAGTCTATTGAATTGTGCACATGCTGATTCCCAATAAAAATCCTTAGTGTGACCCCCACCTCTTGAAAACCCAACATACTTCCTTACAACAACAAAAATAACCACCATCATTTGAAATATCTATAAAAACCTTTAGTACAAGACCATCCATGATGAACCAATTGGAATTTAGTTATTTCAATCGTCAAACCAGAAACATACATCTGATAAAATCAAAAAACGGTTAGTATGAATAACTATTACTACTACTACATCATTTTGATGTAAGGTATTCTATAACCAATCCTTTTAGTCAACTTCTTCTGATCAATAGAAGTATACATCAAAAAATCCTAACTCTTGTAATTTGAATTAGTTATTTTATTAATTATGTTAATATGATTCTACTCTATAGCTGGAATTTTAGGGTACCACATATACATGTATTTCACAAGAAATATAGGCCATTTAAACATTGAGATCATCCTTAAATCCATCATATCCACTTTCCAAATACTAAAATACATCATGTAAACCCTACTAAAATCATTTAACCAACTACATCATCACATTTCAATATATCTTCCACTCTTGTTAATTGTTTTTTCATCAGAATGGGTTTTGTTGACTATATCACACCAACATTAACACCAACTACTCAATCTTCATGCCCATATTTGATTAAATATTTTGAACCATGGACAAGACCAATGATCAAGTGTATGAGGGAATTCTCAGTACCCATAAGTACTAGAATAATCTAATGTATCTAATTCACATGAAAATACTCAAACTGGTCTATCATATGTAGAAAAGGTCTTCATCTTTGGCTTCAAAGACCCATGAGTTTAAGTGGTATCATTTGGAGACATATCCAAGGATGGATTTATCTATGATGATCAACATTATTTATGGTAGCAACTTTTTTTCATGAGGAATCACCTCTATGATATGGACCATCAATCTTGGGAAATAAAAAAATATATCATGCATGTTATATTTTTATAGTATTTCAATTGAAATAGAAATATTAACTTATATTACTTCTGTTATTATGGTTTAAATATTACAATATGAAATTGAAAAGAAAATCCATTAAATCCTTGATTCAGGGTGCTATTTTGAGAGGAGAAGAAAAATGAGTCAAGTTCATGAGTCCATGACTTCTTAATGAGGAGCATTCTCCCCTTCATTTCTCTCATATAATTCCCACTTGAAATTGACTTTTTGGATACACCCATTTTAGGGGGACGATCATAATGGGTAAAAAAATAATTATATTCTAGGGAACCCTACTTGTTTAATCAAATTAGTGGATGGAAGTAGCGTGGAACATATTGTCATGCGCCACAAAATACCAAAGGGAACCACCCAAGTTGTGATGGGGGAAAATATTTCCAATGTTCCCAAATATATTACTTTAACCTTGTGTTTTATGGGTATTAAAGTAATTCAAATCCTTAATATTCCAATAAAATTTATTTATTTAAATCTTCAACTCATGTTGTAGTTAAATTTCATTTATTACAATGTGTTTCTTTTGAATGATAGTGGACATTCAAAAGTCCTTCGATTTCATGACGATGATGATCGAACTAACCTAATACTCTTGAAGAGTAGTTACTTCTTTTTCTGTGATTATATATACAATCATAATAATGTTTATAAGATAAAATTTTATATAAGTTAATAATTAGATTATTAAATATTAATCATTGTAAATAAGGTTTCGTGGGGGGGAGGGGTGGAATTAAAATGAGTAGGGGAAGGCTCTCAAGGGAACGCTGTTCTTTTTTCCCTCGTAGTTTCCTTCCATGAATTTCTCTAGGGACTAAACCTACCAAACCATGGTTGAAATGGTGGCTCCCTTATCTCAGAAATACCTAGATTTGTGTGAGTGAGTGGATTTTTCAGAAAAATAAAAGTGCATATCATCAGAGTTTATCACAAGGGAAACATTATAGTAACAAAGTCATGAAGGAAGTTTATTTTTTCCCTTAGATATATAAAATTCATACATGAAAACCCTATTGAAATGGATAGAAACACAAAGAAATCAAATAGTAAAACTAAAAATAGAAATAAACGTTTTTATATTTTTTTCATTAGTTTCTACCCAACTATCCAGTTCTAAATAAATTGTGAAACTTAATATTTATGTATCATATCATCCATCGCACCAGTGAGATAGTGATTTCCATCTAGATTTAAAAACAAGTTTATTTTTCAAAAGCCACCATTAAATGTTTTTTGCTTACATCAAAAAAATTTCATCATCCATATTAACATTATTCACATATTCGAGTCGATGATAAATATATATCACTTCTTAAAAAAACAATGAATTGAAAATTCCACATCTAGCTGGTGGATCATCCATTTTTTAGGCAGGTATCAAGAACAATTATCTTCTCACCTCGTTCATTATAATTGGTAAAAGAATCACTATATTTAATTACTTTTTTTCTTATATCCTTTAGTGATTTGTTTGACATTGTATATTTAGATTTCCTAATTGAAATTCTTCTTGGTTTTGAACACCCACTTCACTCTAAATTATTTATAGCCTTTTGGGAGGTGTGTTAAGTCCCGTGTTGTTTTCTTCCTAATCGAATCTATTTCTTCATTGATTTATTTATTCTATTATTCATTAGATTTATCTTCCATGAAACTAAAAATATCAGAAGTCACATGAATTAATAAAAATTTACATGATCATCTATTTGTTATGTGATTTTATATATTTCTAAAATATAATAATTTTTTTGGATCATATATCAAAATTTTCCATTTCAATGTAATCTGATGTAGATGTATGTGGTGATAACATCATTGGGTTTTAAACTCCTCATTCCTCCATTATTTTTTCTTATATGTTTTATTCATATTAATTTCATTGTACCCTTCTTAAATCATTTCCATGAATCTATTTCCAGGAGTCATTTTCATCAAATATAACATCTCTATTAAATGTCATATTACATGATATGGGATTATATAAATGATATGTCATCAGTTGAAATTTTTATCCCATAATGTCACACTTCACTTATGATTCATTGATATTTTTTCATATTTATTATAGTTTTTTACATAAGAAATAGAATCAAATACACAATGATGTCTTATACTAGGAATTTGAGTATTCTATGTTTCATGTGATGTATTTTTCTTCATGATTTTTTATTGGGAATATAATGTGTAAAACGTTATAGGTACTCCATTATCTTTTAAAATTATTCTTAACATGTTGATAATGGTTTGATATTTAATTTTGGCCACACTATTGGTTTTTGGTGTCTAATCTAGTGTCCACTGGTATTGATTTGACTTATATTGGAAAAACATAAAAGGTGTACTCCCAACATTAACCAAATCATAATTATTTATGCAATAATTGATTTAATTTTCTATAAGTGTCTTAAATTATTTGAATATGACAAATAAATAAAACTAAATATTGAAAATGAAATCCCTATTTTCTTGATATAAGAAATAATAAATGTTAATGAGTGACTTCTTTTTTCCTTTCAATTTTGGATTCAATATGCCGCACACATCGGTGTGCACAAACTCAAGTGACAATGAATATTTCTAATTTTTATTCATTAGAAATTATTTTATGAGTATCATTAATAAAACAAAACATTATAATATTTTTTATGTATAATTTTAGAATTCCCATCGACCATCATCTTGCTTCAAAATAATCTTAAAATTTTAACGTCTAAATAAAGAAACATAATAAAATAGCCTATATTTATATTCAAGTACCACTACCAAACATCATGGCATGTTGGGGTGGATCATATGTAGAAGAATGTGGTTCTTATTGAGTGGGACTTCTGTGTCTATCCATCATTTTCTATCAACAACAATTTTTTATTTAATAGGATTATGTGAAATTGAATCTCCACAAATTTCCCATGATCGAAGATGTTTTTATTAATATAAGGTACATAATAGACATCATAGTTGAATGCATAATATCAATATATTTATGTAATCAGTTAATTTACTATTCTGGGGAATAATTTTATTTAGAGTTCTCTATACGAAATATAACTTTCAACCAAATCATCTATGTTAAAAAACAAGTGATTTTGAATTTTCATGTTGTTCCTAACTCCATAGTTAAGGTACTACATAAATTTATGATGTGTTGATGTTTTTCTATAAACATAAGATATTATCTAATAACATATACTTCCCTAGTGAGATATTCATTCTTAGTGACATTATTATTGGGGTTTTTATCCCAAAATTGGCTGATAATATGTTAATATTTTTGACAATTACAACCTAGAATGTTTCTCACATATATATATTTTGTTAATTTTTGAATCCTAGCTTTCTTTAATGTCATTTTACTCATAGATTATAATTTTTATATCTATGACCTCCCTTATTTGGGATACTTCCACCTCATCCTCTTTCTCTTGGATCAATTAATTTCCCATGGAATCTTCTCCCTCAGTTTCATTAAAATGTACCCAGTTTCTCCTTTTTAGAGTTTTGTGTGGAGTTTTTTTATTATAGTTCATTCTCCACTCATTTTTTTATCACTCCTAATATTCAACTTCATTTAATATATATATATATATATCTCATTAGTTCTTTTATGGGAATTGTCTATATATTTTTAGTTTCTATTATGTCAACAACAATGTAATCATATTTTGGATATAAGGATCACACAATTTTTTATAATACCTAAATTTAATCATGATTCTCCCCATTTATTAAAAGTTGGTTCACCAATACCATAAAATCATATGATACTCAGAAAGGGATTTAAAATATTTCTTAAAAATGGATTCAAACACTCCTCATATAGACCGAAGTTGTATCTGTTTGACTTTTGTGACACCTATGAATGAATTGTAAAGTTTATCCAATATATCCATGGATGATTTTGATGAAGTGATTATATTGACCATGTATTACTCAAGGGAATTATAGATGAATTATTTTTTCCCCAAAATCATTCTTCTTTTCCACTAAAAGAGTATCCTGCTAAATTTCATGAAGAGAATTCTAAACTTCATAACATTCTAGATCGGTGTATCCATCTACTACGAAGACTAAGAGAAATTGGGTTACAATATGAACTTGTTTTTATGCACAAATTTTCATAATCACCTTTAATAAACTTTTTAATCAATTCTTATGAATTTGTTTTTTCTATTTTGGTTTAGAAAAATGACCCTTGATGGAAAAGACATATAGATAGATGGGATGATTTCTCTTTTCTTAATAAGAGTAATAGGGGGACATTGGGATGTACTTGGGTAGAGAAAAAAATGATGTGATATTTTTTTTATATTTTAATAATAAATTGAAAATTTTGGCCGTATATGGTGAGGGATAAAATTGGATAGATAATTTAGATAAGATCAAGAGAAAGAGGGATGGGAGATAAAGTAAACCTAAGTTATTTATCCTTTAATAAAATTTGAAAGAGTGTATTTTTATAAAGTGTTGTGTTGGATTAGAATAAAAAAATCTCAAATTTATAATAAAATTTATTAAAAATGAAAAAGAAAAAAAATATGGGAAGATAATTAATGGTAATAACATGTGAAGTATTTTAGGTTTAATAGAATATGAATAATTATTCATAATATTCTTCTAGATTCACCATCTTGGTTAAATTGATCAGCTACAATTCCCACAGAACACCTTTACAACTAGAAGAAACCCCTTCAATTCCTTAATGCAACTAAAGGTGCATTTCATAGAAAATAGTGAAGATCATATTAGTGGAGGTGATTATAAGGGAAAAACTTATAGCATCATAAAAGGGTAAAATGTTATTTCTTATCATGGATATGTAAAACTCATACAATAACACCATATATATTGTGATAAAAACACATAAAAATCAAACAATAAAAATAATAGATTGAAACATAATATTTCATATTTTTTAGTAGGTGTCTCCCAAAAATCATGTTCCAAACATATCTTGTAGTCTAACATTGAAGTTTTCTAGCCCTCATCACACCAGTGAAATGTTTTTTATCATATAGATTTAAAAAAAGTTAATTTTTTAATACCAAGAACAAGTTAGAGAAAAGTTTGATGAGTGCATGGAATGGAGTAATGGGGCCTTAATAAGATTGGCTACAACATTTCTTATATATAAAAGAATTTTTTAATTCACCCTTGGACATGGAATGTAGTAACTAGTAGACACTTCCAAATAATTTATAGTGCAATATCTTATAAATTTACCACTTTATGGTTTTTGAATTTTCCTGAGTTAAATGTATTTTTTCTATAAATATAACTTTTTCAGGATAAAATTATCCTCCACTACACTTACTCTCTTCCTTATAGAGGGTATCCTCAAATTATAATTATTTGGAATATTTTATTTAGAGTGAATATTAATTAAGTGTTCTCATTATTATATTAAACTATAGATGGTGAATATCCCACTCCCCTCCAATGTTTCCATCATTAATTGTTTAATACATATTATTTTATTAATATAGATGTGTGACTTGTTGTATTGTTTTGGAATTTCATATTTAACAGGAAGGGGCTACTAATTTATAGTAATGGTTTATGGTTTTTATTGAAAAACGAGTTTATTAAGAAAAAAAGAAATTAATGATTAAGATCAATACAAGAACTCTCTAATAAATAAAAACAAAAGGAAATGAACATAATATTTTAATTTGAATCAACTAGTTAAAGAACATTTTTCATGATGAGAGACCCACCACATAAGATCTTTATTGTAAAAATAATGAACCCACAATACAAGAGAATTGAATACAGTAAATGACTACTGAATCTATCTAAAGAAGCATACCTAACAAAACCCGATGAAAGTGATAAAACATATCACATGACGGTATAAACCTGTAATGAACACATGAAATATTCCCAAAGCATAAAGGATATAACAATAAAACTAGAAAAATGAAGCACTTATTTTTTCCAATATAAATGCCAAAACCTAGTTATGGATAAAAGAGATCACTATAATTTTACATTTGTTCATGTGGGTGATCATCTAACTCTATTAAACAAATACTTCTTCTGAACTCCTGAAGATCACTCATAAGGGAACCAATAGTGATGATTTGAAACTAGCGAGGTCAGTGGTATATCATATTCTGAGTCTTATATTTTTATATATATATTTTATAGGTCTTTCTAGTTTTCAGAAGATGAAAATATCAAAATTTTATGAAACAAGTTTAAATGCATGGTTATAAACTAATTTTTACGAACTGTTCAGGTAGTTGTGTGAGAGAGGTGTTTGTTGGATAGTGTGGTTATTCATGGTCTCGACACAACTTTTTAATCAATTGGATGTTTTCAAAAAACCATGTTGTGCTATTCTGAGAAGTTAGTGGATTCTTTATGATTAGAACATAGAATTCCAAATCATGTGGATAAACATGTAGATTATACATCTCATCAAAAGTATGGTTTCATTATATTTACCTTGAATGAAATTAATACGAACCCACCCATCTTCTTCACTATTCCTGTGACATCCCCCCTTTTGTTGGGGATCTAATAACATTTTTTCTTAGTTGATTACATTTCAACCTTTGGTGGATTTTCTTGAAGTAAGTATGATTTCACATTAATTTAATTCTTATACACCATTATTCTTCCATATTCATCCATTTACATGGAGTTGTAGAATACTATCTTTCCATGAGGGATGAAAATAGGGTTTATGGTTGATTTTTTGTGATTCTTATTATATTTTTAGGAGTGTGATTGTCCTTATATTCCATTTCTTGTGGTTCCCATCAATGTAAGTGAGTTGTAATCCAGTTTCATGGTATATATATCTAGATGAGAGATATTTCCCAGGGATTATGTTATGTTTTTTTGGGTTTAGTTAATGAAATTTCTTTTTATTATTTTGAAAGTGATGGTTTATCCATGCCTAATTTCATTCTTGATGTGTGATGTAAATTTAATGGATTTAAATGATTTTTATAAAGGTGTTGGATTTAAGTTAATTATAAATGGGTTTTTATAATTAGTTTTTCTTATTATTTTTGTTTGATTGGTTATTGGATGTGTGATTTTTGAAATTGGTATTCATAATTTTTGTGGTTATAAATAAATGGTAAACGGTAGACCACAGGTATGTGGGTGTCTTAGACAATTGAATACATAATCTAGGTGGTGTTATATATAGGGAATTTTTTCAAAGGGACCAAGAGAGACCACGATATGATTTTAGGTCTTGAGGAGATCTAGGGAGCTACCAAACTTATTATAATCACTTAATTGGCCCGTGGAATTTTTGTTAGATTATGTCATTCTAGAACCCATTGGTTAGACCACATGGTTCTTGTTTCTTATTTGTTTCATGATTTTGATGAACTTTTGTTTTATTCGAAAAACCCCCTTTTGGATATGTGATGATATCTATTATTATGATTACTAAATGTTTCAATGATGTGTGATAGATCATGAACGTACGTCCTCATTTGCGTGACATGGAAGATATCGTGCACTCCATGAAACTGCTGGGGTGGAGCTAGGAAGTACACCACCTCACCAACTATACATAGAATTTGAAAAGGGATGATGTATCTTAGAGATAAATTACATCCCCGACCAAATATCCTCAATCCGTGTCGCGGTGAGACCTGAAGGAACACATTGTCTCCCCCCTCGAACTCTAGTAGAATTTATCTCATGTCAGCATACATCTTCTACTGGATATGTGTAATACTCATCTGTTCATGGATGATCTTCATGTTCTTGGTGGTAGCCCACTCAAACTACCTTTCATGACCTGTCTGTGAGGGTCCCATATAGCGAATACCCCAATCCTGCCTTCAATAGGTCAGGGGCTGGTGACTAGCTATGAGTAGGCATATCCCACAAATTGGAGGCATTTCCCTAACTACATGTACACACACACACATCTCCAAGTACAAAAATGCTAAAAATGTAAAATGGTATGTAAAAAAGTATGCATACCACTAAGAACACCAATAACATAGTACGACATTAGAAACTGGAAGGTAACCGGGCCATAATACAAGCCTGCCAAAAGTAAGAGTATATAAAAGATAACACACATGTTTCTGAAACTCATTCATAGAAAACCCAAAATGAAGGGTAGGTATTGGGACATATTTATAAAGCCCCGTAAGAACACCTCGACTGTCTGATCACTTTAAGAACCACCTGGTCCTGGTCAACCTAGGACTCTATCAAAGCATTAAACCTCATCACAAGACATTACATGTTTGGGAAAAGTCCATGCAGGGGTGAGTAAAACAATACTCATTATGACACCCCAAAACCAAAAATGCATTCTACTAAGATATACATAAAGTACACCACAATGAAATACATGAAGTACATACAAAATAAATACACAAAGTACAAGATAAAAATACATGAGTTACATTCATCACCACATAGATATATGTATGCGACCCACATATCATGAACATCCAGAGATACTCATCTCATACACTACTAGAAAACTGCACTATACCCACGGTTCAAAACTGTGGGTATAGCCCCCAAAACCGTGGGTATAGGCTATACCCTCGGTTTTGGGAACTGTGGGATGGAACGATGTCGGGATAGTGGGGTTGGCCTATACCCACAGTTTGGGGAAACCATGGGGATCAAATTACCATAGCGGGGTAGGTGCGTGGACATGGTGGCACAACATTGACCCCACGGTTTGAGAATTGTGGGGATTTAATCTTCAAAAATAACGGCCAGGGGGTTTCGAACCCAGGCTACGCACTGCGCCTGGTGGCCATGTCCTACCAACAGACCACCCAAGCTGTGAATTCAATCTGTTATATATACATATATCTACGTATATATATATATATATATGCGGTATTTAAATTAAAAAAAATGCCCGGCGTGTTTTGAAGATGTACCTCACCCTGAGTCTCGTGGCCGCACCCCATCAACCGACCAACCGATCTGTGATTTATATTTATTATATATACATACATCTGTGAATATATATAAATACGATCCACATGGTGTATTTAAATTCATAAAACTTAGTGAGGATGATTTTAATCGACTACCAACAGCAACCGTGCAGAAGAGTCTACCAACCGAACAAAAGAACTTTTGAGAATTTGTATTTATATAGATATAAATATATTAATCGAAACCGTGAAAAAATGACTTCCTGCCAATTTTTTTTGTGTCCCGCCTAATTTTATTTCCCCGCTACAACACGGGAAAGCTATACCCACAGTTTTGGAGAACCATGGGTGTATGTCTTAAAAAAAACTGCAATACATATAGTTTTCAAGAACCGTCAGTATAGGTCTTCAGAAAATACCCTATACCCACAGTTTTCTCAAAATCTATGGCTATAGGTCATAAAAGTAAACTATACCCATGGTTTTTGGCACAACTGTGGGTATAGATGGCCTATACCCACGGTTTTGGAAAACGATGGGTATAGGTTCACATACTATCCCTATACCCATGGTTTTTTGCAAAATCGTGGGTATAGACCTATTTTCCAGTAGTGATTGTAACACAAAAAGTAGGTGGAAAATGTTATCTGGGAGGATAGCATCTAGCGAGTGAAGCCAACCAAATTACGGATGGCCATTCCAGGAGACCCAAGACTCTCCAAGAAGCCTAGCCACTAAACGGTCCAAGATATAGTAGGTCAACATGTTGATCCCAACACTCTGTGATGACCCGTCCCAGAGGGACCCAGGCAGTGACTACCCCAAGCCCACCTTTGATAGTCTAGGGCCAGTGACTAGCACCGAGTTGGAATATCCCATAAATAGAATACATTTTCATAAGTACATAAACACACATACATATCTAAGCCCAACATTGTAAAAATGTAAAAAAGAACATTGAGTAGACAATGAATGCATATACTACAATACCAACCATAGAGTATGACAATAGGTAAACTGTAAGTAAATAGAGATTGAATACAAGCCCATAAAAATAAAGTGTCTAAAAAATAAAAATAACATGTTCTTGAAACACATCCATAGAAAACACTACCTGAAGGGTAGGTGTAGGATAGTTGTCCAAAGACGAAGGATCACAACTCGTCTGTCTGATCACTCTAAGAACCACCGGGTCCTGTTCTACCTAGAACTCCATCAAAGTGTCGACCATCTACTGAAGACATGACATGAGTAGGAAAAGCCTGTGCAAGGGTGAGTTAGACAATAATTCAATGGACACCCCGATACCACAAAGGAATACCACTAATAAATACACAAATAATACCACAAAGGAAACACACGAAGTATACCACAAAGGGAACAAATGAAGTATACCAAAAAAGGAAACATATGAAGTATAGTCAGCTCACACATATATATTTTTATATCCCAAAAAGAATTATTATCATACATAGTCCACAAAACACCTATTATTGTTAAGACATGGATTTTAGATAATGCATAAAGTGTCATTAACACATGGAGTTTGGATAACACATGGAGTGTCGATAACACACAGAGTGTTGATAACACACAATGTGTCGATAACACATGGAGTGTTGATAAAAAACGAAGTGTCGATAAGTCATTCATTCCCCAAGTCATGTTGTCACCAAGTCACAACCATCCATTGGATTACACTTAGATCACGCTTATACTAGGAGAACCTACTCCTAAAGCCTTTTGGTCATATTTCTACTTCTAAAACAACTCCCTTTGAGTATCTCAAAAGGGAATCCTCTTTGAAAGGGTCCCAACACTGCAAAAATCTCATCAAACAGTGACATGATTTGAATGAAACCACTATTTTACTAAAAAGGGCCGACCTAGGTCCGGTTCTGGTCTAAACCGGGTTCAGTTTGGGTCTGACCCATCCTGATTCGATCGATCCAACCAAACCCATTAGGACCGGTCCCACCCACCTTGTTTGAAAGCTACGATCAGCCTGTTGGACCATTCCACTGGGTCACAGTCTGCTGGAGCAGCCTGATCTAGCCCACATGGCCCGCTGCATGTAGGTCGACCACCTTCTCCAGCACACAACCGACTTATCCACATGCTCTCAGTCAATAGAGCATCTCCTCGGTCAACGCGATACCACCAAGGTCATCACAGATGACCACCATGTCTGTCGACCTCCCCCATGACCGCTGCTACTGCATGATCCATGTGTACTGTAGATACCCAAAGATTGACATACATGGACATTACATTACTTTTTTGAAATACTAAATACATAACAAAAATAGACACCAAAGGATCATAATAGTTTAGTGTCTTTGGAAACTCAGAACATAATCTTCTAATCATAGTGAGAGATCTTCAACATCTCCAATAAACATCTTTTTTTACCTAAAACCTTTCTTTATATCCTGGGGAAAAGAAAACATATAAAGGGTGAGATAGAATTCTCAGTATGGGTAAGCATGGAGAAAGTAAAACAAACCATATACATTTGAACCGAAAAACATGAACATAATGTTTAAACATCAAAATCTTGAGAAATGACATAAAACATGGAAGTACGTAAGGAAAAGATCATAAAGGAACATAAATAGTGATAAAATAGCTTGAAAGTAATACTTGTAATTGTGGTAAAACATTAAACGCATGATATGACTTCCATAGTAGCCAAGGCAATGCTGCCAAGACCATCTTAGTGGACAAAGTCCCTTACTGAACCATGTTCAGTCCTCATTCCAGTCTTGTATCACTGAACTAGATTAACATTACATTCCATCCATGTCTATATCATGAGATATAAATCTTTACCCAATGCATTGGAGGGATATATAGGTCCCACCCATCTCATAATGAAATCATTGTTTTGTTTTCCACAACATAAACATAAATCATTCATCATAACCCAAAGAATAAAATGGGTTTCATAAACATAATTTCATCATAACATAATCCATATAAAACAAATGGATATAATTTCATCATTAGAAAAGTTAAACCATGAAAATCATAGAGTAATTATACTTGAAACATACACATATGAAATAATGTCATCTTATATGGAAAATGGTTTTGATAAAACACTTGAAATGAATTCATGATGAAGATATCCTTTCTTCTTCAAAATCATATTCTTTTCCAAAAATGACATGAAATTTTAAAAGAAGAGGATTTTGTTAAAATTAGTCATGAAATCATGTAGAGTACGCTTCATGATAATAAGGAGTTATAAAATCGTAAAAATTTGTTCATTCCATATAAGTTAAAAAAACATTCTTCTCGTACTTTTGCCGGAAAAGTCAAAAAGTACCTCGTATGGTAAAAAAAAAAGATTCCTTACATACCATGTAGTAAAAGACAAAAAAGGGTAAAAATGACTTTAAAAATACATGAAACCATTTTAAGAAAATATGGACATGGATGATAAATATAACCCTAGTAAATAATTACGAATAAACAATCTCAGATAAAAACGATATTGGAAAAGTTATCCCTTATATTATGTCCAATTTCTTTCGTATGTGTCTGAGACTCCTATATAGTGGGTTTAAACATATTATTAACTTGTAACAGAACCATAATAATATTTACGATATCATATATGATCCACTTACGACTTTATATTATCCGTTCATTTGTCAATTCC
This sequence comes from Viscum album, assembly GCA_963277665.1. Taxonomy (NCBI): domain Eukaryota; kingdom Viridiplantae; phylum Streptophyta; class Magnoliopsida; order Santalales; family Viscaceae; genus Viscum; species Viscum album. Next base: position 51,255,156 of record OY728148.1, read on the forward strand.
TTGTTAAAGCAACGTTTTGGGTAAAATCATTTTATTTATCGTCCGTGGTTTGACTTGTAATTATTAATATGATTACTTAGATCATGATTACTTAATTACAGAATATAAAACATTATTTATATATAATATATATTCAGGATATAAATATATTTAGTATATCGATAAATGGAACGAAATACACCGTTCACGGAGACGGTAGGCCGTATGTACGTATGAATGTTGTTTTTTCCTTTCCTTATTTAATTGAGTGGAATTAAGTAGATGACATACATATATATATAAACATGAATACAGTAGAATTATTATGTCATATATTTCATGATTACTTATTGTATATACTTTATAACCATTCTTTAATTGTTAACATGGAAAATGAATCCCATCGCGTCGTGGAGATGGTAATCCGTATGTATGCACGAGCGATGATATCGTTCCCATATTTATTCAATGGAATTGGAGTGGATGATATAATATCTTAGAATCAGTATGATGTAATAATAATCATATATAGTTATTATTTACACCATTATACCCATCCAAGCAAGGTGGTGGTGGAAAAACAGATTACACCACGGCGTGGAGAAGGTATTCCGTACGTACGCATGCGCGATGATTTCATTTTCTATAGGATGGATAGAAGGTGAAAATTGGGTTGTTTTAAATTTATAATATCATATCAGTATATAAATAATACTGATGTTATTACTTTATAATGAAACTACTAAAGAAGATGAAGTAGAAGAAGTATGAAACATGAAAGTGTCGGTAGAAGAGATTACCTCTTCCTCGACGCTCCTCCTTTAAACTTTTTATTAGGGCACTAGAGATGGTCTTATGAGAAGACCAGAACCTCTATGATATAATTAGAGATGTTGAGAAGAGGAATTGGCTAGGGTTGGCTGAGATTCAAGGCTCAAATGGGTTTGAGGAGAAGAGGGAAGGGGTGCCCTTTTTATAAGGGAGGATAGGGGGACCTTCAGAAAAACTGAAAATATTATTTTATAATAATGTCATATTCGGTTTATAATAGCTCAAAATTAATTTATTTAGAATCTAAAGTTGGTATGGGTCAAAATCCTCTCAACCAATAGGTTTTAGACATGTTTAAGCTACTATTTTAACCTTATCATTTATGTTTAACTCTAAGTTATGTAATTTAACTTTTACAGTGTCTTCTTGTTTTCTTACACTATATGGTTAATAAACGTACTATAAAACGCCAAATAAACCCAAAGGGGTTAATTATTAATGTATATAACCTTATCTAAGTCATTTGGCCAAACATTAGAAATTTAGAATATAATATCAATTATTAATATAATATTTGTCTTGAAAACGTCATATTAACCTATAAAATTAGTGGAATTCATAAAAAGTCTCACATTATATTAATTTGGGAATTTATAACATCAATTATGTGAATATTTCATTAATAAGGTAATTACTTCATCATCATAGTGTCATAAATAAATTCAATTTTTAATGCATATAAATTATAAATAAAATACCATTATGTAGGAAATCTTTTTAGATTTCTAATTAATATTTATAGTCGAATTTATCTTATGTATAACTCTATATTAAAAAAGTTTTAGTTATTAAACTTTGATTTCAACTCTTTTAACTCTTCCTTGAATTAAATAATAATAAATGTCCTTATCTAATCCAAGTGGACCTAAATGATAATATTATATTCATAAGGTTGTTTTTGGTTGAATTATACTTATCCAATAGAATTAGAACATTCTTAGGGTAATAATGATATCATTTTACCCTTAATTACCCTATTTACTTTTAACCGTGGTAAATAAAAGTAAAAAGTTACTATTCACCAAAAATTATTTTTATCTTATTGAACCAAATTTTACTCCTTGATATTAACTGTGCCTCTAGGATTTTCAAAATTCTACTCACAAAAGTGGTAAAATTATGTTTTATTTAAATTTTCTAATTTTTGAAGGAGATCAGTAAAAGACGGTGAAAAGTTCAATAAAAATTTTATATATCTAAAATTATTATAAAATGACTCCAATTAATTACATTTAATTTATATAGGTATTATGTATAAATTTTGACTTAAAATAAATTTAAATAAAATAAATAATTATTTAAATTAAAATTCGGTTTTTAAAAAGTAACCCAGTGTTTTCACTATTCATCAAAAATTGAAAGTTTTCAGAAAAATACCAAAAATTCACCCTAGGCTAATTTCAATATTGTGAATCCGAAAATGAAGTCCATTTTGATAAATAAAATTTGAAATGTGGGTATTACTATTCATAAAGGCTAGTTTATATAATATTTCAATAACATATCGTTGTTTAGTGAAACTAGGTATTTCATACAACAAATGCTATCGTGGATGGTTGAGATTGCATTTAAGGCAAGACAAGTAAGTGCAACACCTCATGATTCTATGGTATGCTTCTCTTTGAATAATACAGTAGTGTGTGTTGTACGCAACATTGAGTTCTAACACACTCCACAACCAATCAAACTAGCCATTATGAATAGTAATACACACATTTTGAAATTTAATAAATTTTATCTATAAAAATGGACTTCATTTTTGGATTCAGAATATTGAAATTATCGTAGGGTGAATTTTTGGTATTTTTCTAAAAACATTCAATTTTTGATGAATAGTGAAAAAACACTGAGTTATAGTTTAAAACCGAATTTTTATTTAAATAATTATTTATATATTTAAATTTAATTAAGGTCAAAATTGATACAGAATACCTATAGAAGATCAGAATAATACAATGGGGTTAGTTTAGAATAATTTTTGATATATACAAATTTTATAGAACTTTTCACCGTCATTTACCCACCTCCTAGGAGAATTTGGAAATTCACATAAAACATAATTTTACCACTTATGTGAGTGGAATTTTGAAAATCCAAGAGTCACTGTTAATATCAAGGAGTAAAATGTGGTTCAATAAGATAAAAATAATTCTTGCTGAATAGTAACTTTTTACTTTTATTTACCACGGTTAAAAGTAAATAGGGTAATTAAGGGTAAAAATGAAATTAATATTACACTAACACATGTCCTAATTCTATTGGAAAAGTGTATATCAACCAAAAACAACCTTAGGAATAAAATATTATCATTTAGGTCCACTTGGATTAGATTAGGACATTAATTATTATTTAATTCAAAGAAGAGTTAAAAGAGATAAAATCAATGTTTAATAACTAATTTTTTTTTAATATAGGATTATTTATAAGAGAAATTTGATTATAAATATTCATTATAAAGATAATAATATTCCCTAAATAATAGAATTCTATTTAGAAATATAGACATTAGATAATTTAATTTATTTATGACACAATGATGATGCAGTAATTAACTTATTAGTAAAATATTAAAATAATGGATATTATAAATACCCAAATAAATATAATTTGAGACTTTTAATGAATTTAACGAATTTTATAGCTTAATATGAAATTTTATTATTGATTTAATTATATTTTTTGAAGTAATCATGCTGTTATGATTTTCAAAAAAATCAAATACCAAATAGTGTCAAAATTGACATAAAAGAGTTTTTAAAACAAATATTTTATTATTAATTGATATTAGATTCCTAAAAATCAAAGGTTCAGCCAAAGGACTTATATCATGATATGTGTATCATTAATGGACCACATGGGGGGTCTCTTGGATGTATATATTATGTTTATTAAATATATAATATAAAAAAACAAAGTGACATGGTAAATGTCAAACTAATTAACTAAGAGTTAAAACTAAAAGATAAGGTTAATATTGTGACCCGAACCTGTCTAAAATCCATTTGTTGAAAGGATTTAGACCCATCCACACCTTAGACTTTGAATAATCCACTTTGGAGACATTAGAAACTGGATATGAATTTATTATAAAATCATATTTCTTGCTTCTCCTAAGGTGCCCCTCACCCCTCTTATAAAAGCTGCCCCTCACCCCTCTTATAAAAGGGAACTCCCCCTTCTCACTAATTCATACCTTAAAAACCTTTTGGAATTGCCAACCCCTGCCCAAATATTCTATCAACTTCTCTCACTTCAACCTAGAGGACTTAGTTTTATCAGAAAGCCAACCTAAGGAGCCCTTTTAATCAAATCAAAAGGAAGAACCCAAAGAAGAGGTAATGTTTTCACCACCCTCTTTCAAGTTCCTTTCATCTTCAACATCTTATTTCTTTGTTATTTACATTCTAAAATAATAACAACAGTATCTTATATATACTATTATGTTATTATAAATATGATACATCCATATTCCTTATTCTATCCATACTTTCAAAGAAATGTCACCATACGTGCGTACGTACGACTTACTGTCTCCACGTCGTGGTGTAATTGTTATTCAAAACATTATAATTTTGATGGGTATGATAATGATGTGTAACAGATATAAATAATAAATATAACATGATAATTATTCTGTATATATTATATACCATGAATTTATATATTATTTTAATATCAAAAGAATTATATTGTCGCTTGTGCGTACGTACGGACTACTGTCTCCACAAACGCGATGAGATTCATTCCCCATCATATCCATGAAACTATAATTCTAATTTGATGATTAAAAATAATTTCTATCGACTTGATATCATCCTATATATGAATAAGATACAACTTATCCATAACAAACATGACTTCTGTATGAAAACATATAAAATAAAACAAGTAAGTTAACACTAGAAACGACGATAATACTAAGGTAATATTAACAAAGAAATGTTAAAAGATCATATATGATATCATATTAATTTATATAATTCTTGTATAATTTAATAACAATTATTTCACCATTATACAGGAGGTTAACTTACCCTCAACCAAGGAAAATTACAATGTAAGGGTTTATTGCACAATCTCTTCATTATCCGAGGTTTTTTATACGTAATTATATACTGGGAAAATTTTATCATCCACATCCATGTTTCTGAAAAATGTATTTAAAATCATTCATACTATTTACAGACTATGGTTTAAAGTCATTTATACCCTTGTTGACTTTTTATAAGAAGTTTATAAAGGAATATTTCTGTCATTTTCCAAACAAGGTCCTTTTTAACCTTTTTGACAAAATTGTGGTAAGAATGTCTTTTTTAACTTATACGACGGGTATAGCTATTTTCGGATATTATAAAATCATCAAAGCTTCCGTTAAAATCATATAAGAAAATTTTCAAAGTAAATTTTTTATTTTATAATTACCTGACTTTTAAATGATTTAAAGAAAAAAGATATATTTCTCTTAAAGAGTTTTGATTTTATCTATGTCAACAACCTTTTATGGATTTTAAGCTTATTTGAATGTGATTTATTATGATACAAAAGTTACATATTGTATTGATGGTTTTGTGGTATTTTTGATGGTGGATGTGTTTTTCTTATACATTTCATGGTTTATGGATAAATTATTGACATTTCATATGCTATTTTTAATATGAATGTTTATGTTATGTTTAAACATGTTCATATGAGGAATGCATTGGACTTAATAAGTGACGGGTGGATCCTGACATAGCTCCTCGATGCATCAGTAGGTCTCATGAGACAAACAAGTGTCTTGGCACAGGGCCTTGACAAAATTTTATTTGTAGTCTTGGTATAAGGCCTTAACTATGTGGTTATTATAGTCTGGCATTATGCATCACATCATTATGAAAGTGATTATTGATATTTCATGTGATTATTCGACGAGTAGAATATCCATGTGAATATGAAAATGGAATTATTTATTTTTATCTTTTCCATATTATGATGAAGTTCAAGTTTAGAAGGATTTTTTTTTTGTTATACATTGCCTTAAATGTTTATGTTTATTTATGAAAGTTTCCGCTATATTGTTATCCTTACTGGGCATTTGAACTCACCCCTTTCTATGTTTTATTTTTCCCAGGATGTGAAGAAGTATTTTATGAATGACCTTTACGGATAGTATAAGGGGTTATGAGTGTGAAGACATGATGTTTTTTTAGTTTTCATTTTATGTTGTAATGTAAACTTTATGAATGTATCTAGTGGTTCCAAGGCTACTAAAATAATCGTTCTCTCGAGACTTGATTTTTTGTGATCATGCCAATGTTATGTAATAATGCACCGACTCTGGGTAAATGGGGTCAGGGAATTATAGTTGGTATCAGAGGAAGTTTAGTACAAAACATGGAAACTAGATTTATATAAACTCTTATTAGAGCACATATAACTAAGATGGACTTTGAAGATTAGTATAGAAGAACTTCCTATAATTTTGGTATTGTAGAGATTTTGTGAGTTTTTTGAGCAATACATCCCTGCTTGGATACAAACAAGTAGAGGTGGCTCTGGCACAGATGTACCTAGGGGTAAAACCTGAAAATACCGCTTTGAGGTAGACTTGAATGGGAATTGCAGCCTGACAACGGGCCTTTCTGCCCTCTTAGTTACGACTCTCCCAGGGGATATGCTTAAGATAATTATAATTTTATTTACTAATAATTATGAAGGGTTTATGGGTATATACTTCCTCAAAGAAAACATTTTATTATTATGGATTATATCCAAAAAGAGTTCAATTTATGTTAAGTGTTTTACAAGTATAGAATTATGTATTTTGATTCATAAACTGATCCAGTTTATGCCATTGTTTAGAAATGGCACCTAGTGGAAGGAATGGAAACCATATAAATACACGCACTCCAAGTAGGGATTTCCCTCTTGCTCAATATAATTATAGTGGAGCTGGTGATGCAACTGGTGTTGATCAGCTAATCACTATATTGGGAAAACTCACTCAGGTTATGAATAAAAACCTTACCCATATGGAGCACCCTGATCCGCAGCGTGGAGGATCAATGTTAGATCGCATCATGAGGCAAAAGCCACCAACATTTAATGGGAGTAAAAATTCATTGGTAGATAAGAAATGGATAAGTTCCATAGATAAAATATTCCATGCCTTGGTGAGTAGTTAAAGGGAAAAATTTATCATGGAAGTTTATCGCCTCACTGGAGATTCTGATCAATGGTGGTCATTGATTCAAAACACAAAGTAATATGATGAATTATAAAATATGTAATGGAGGGAGTTCAAAGAGCTTTTATTAGAAAAATAATTTCCTCGTGACCATCGAGCAGATATAGAAAGGCAATTTCTGAGTCAGAGACAACATGAGGATGAGAATGTCGCAAAGTATGAGGCCAATTTTACAAGGTTAGGAAGGTATGATAGAGATTATATACATAACCCAAGAAGTAAGATTGATCGTTTCTTTGATGGGTTAAAACCATTTCTTTGTCGAGCATTTGTCTCACAATCCTTCTCGTCATACGAAGACATTATCTCACGTGATATCAGGACAGAAAAGGAATTCTCTAAGTCTTACGAATTTAAAGCAAAGAAAGAGAAGAAGAGATCTGCTGATCACTCTGGAAATGGAAATAAGGGGAAGAAGGGAATAGTTGAATATCCATCCTAAAGTAAATGTGGGAATAAACACCCTAGTACTTGCTTAAAGGGAATGAGAGTCTCTTACAAGTGTAGTGAAAAAGGCCACTAATCTCATGATTTCAAGGAGAAGAAAGAAACTGCCGATGTTCAATGATACAACTATAGGGAGATGGGACATTATGAAAATGAATATCTAAAGTGTCATGGGAACTTACCTCAGAAAAGGCCAAGGGATCAAGGCCAAGATCATGCTATCACTACTACTGAGGTAGAAGCTCTGAAAGACATGGTGGGAGGTAATTTAATGGTTTCCTTAAGTTTAGAAAATAAATTATTTGATTCTGGATCATCGCATTGTTTCATATCTTCCCAATTTTCTATGAAAATTAGATATTTTCAATTTGATTTAATAAGGGATTTGTCAGTTAAAACTCTTAAGGGAAGTATCATTTCTACAATGTTCTTTGGATCCGTTCCCATTAGGGCATATAAATGTTCTTTATCTGCTGATCTCATCATCATACCTATGATTGAGTATGAAATATTCCTCGGTATGGATTGGATTTTAGACCATGATGCGAAGATTTATTATAAGATGAAAGAGGTTACAATTTTTGGTGATGATGATAACGAACACCTTATATTTAGAGCAAAATCATCACCACCTGATTCTTACCTAGATCCACCCCTAGTAGCTCAACTAAATTCAATTATTGGGGTGGAAGAGAATGAAATAACTATGGGTAAGGAAAGGAATGTTCTAATAGAAGATGTAACTATTGTGAGAGAATATGTTGATGTGTTTCCAGAAGTTTTACCTGGAGATCCTCCAGAATGAGAAATTGATTTTTCCAATGATTTAATTCCCGGATCAAGGCCCATATCGAAGACCCCTTATAGAATGGACACTGTGGAATTAGTTAAAGTAATGAAACAACTAGAGGAATTGAGTAATGCGGGATTTATTCTCCCTAGTGTTTCTCAATGGGGAGCCCTTGTCCTTTTTGTTAAGAAGAAAGATGTATCTATGAGGATATGTATTGACTAGGGGGAAATCATTGCTATAACAATAATTAACAGGTATCCCCTACCTCGCATTGATGATTTATTTGACCAACTGCACGGAGCTCAATTCTTTTCAATGACTGACCTTCGATCTGGATACCATCAATTGTGTGTGATGAATGAAGACATTCCAAAAACAAAATTTCAAACTAGGTACGGGCATTACCAGTTTACAGTAATGCCTTTGGGATTGACTAATGAACCCTCTGTATTCATAGATCTAATGAATAGAGTTTTCAAGGAATATCTTTATGATTTTGTGGTGGTATTTATTGATGATTTCTTGGTATATTGTAAAAGTTATGAAGACCATGAAAGTCACTTGCGCATTATCCTAAAGACTCTTAGAATACATGAATTTTATGGGAAGTTTAGAAAGTGTGAATTATGGCTTTAGGAGATCTCTTTTTTTGGCCATATTGTCTCTAAGGATGGAATATATGTTGATCCATATAAGACAAAGGAAATCCAAGAATGTCCAGCCCCAGCATGTATAACTGAGGTACACAATTTTATTGGTTTAGTAGGTTATTATCGGCATTTCATTCAGAATTTTTCCCGATTGGCTAACCCATTAACAAAGATCACACGTAAGCTGTTAAATTTGTTTGGATAAAAGAGTGTGAAGAATGTTTTTAAGAACTTTAGAGAATATTATCCAATGATCCTATATTGAATCTACCATTAGGGAATGATGGGTTCATTATTTATAGTGATTCATCAAAGAAAGGACTTGGTTGTGTCCTTATATAGAATGATATAGTGATTGCCTATGCATCACGACAGCTGAAAATTCCGGACCAAAACTATCCTACACATGATCTTGAGTTAGCTGGTGTAATCATTTATTTGAAGATATGGATACATTATCTATATGGTGAAAAATTTGAGATTTATACTGATCCCAAGAGTTTGAAGTATATTTTCTCATAGAAAGAACTCAAAATGAGGCAAAGAAGATGGCTCGAACTAATCAAGGATTATTATTGCACGATACACTACCACCCAGGGAAGGCAAATAAGGTGGAAGATGCTTTGAGTAGAAAGGATAACAAAGTTTTGAACAAGATGAGAGTTGAAAAGGATCCTATATACATGGATCTAGTAAAGTTGGATATGGAAATCACCATGGAAGGTGAAACATCAATACTTTTCCAAATGGTTTCCAAACCATCTTTACTAGAAAGGATAAAGAGTTCTCAGACCGATGATGAAGAATTTCAAAAGGAGATTAAAGCTGTGAATGATGGGAGATTGAGTGACTTTATATATGAGGATGGAATTTTGAAATTTGGGAAGAGGCTTTGTGTTCCCGATATACCCGATCTAAAAAGGGAATTTTTGGATGATGCTCAGAGTTCCAATTTCTCTATACACTTAGGGAGCACAAAAAAGTATAGATATTTGAAGGAATATTTTTTGTGGGACAATAGGAAGAGGGAGATTGCTGTTTTTGTGTCAAGATGTATGGTTTGTCAACAAGTGAAAGCTGGAAGGCAACAACATGGTGGAGTATTGAAACCTCTTCCCATACCTTAGTGGAAATGGGATAATATCATGATAGACATTGTTATGGGACTACCAAAGACACCTAGAAGGAATGATGAAATATGGGTCATTGTTGATCGTCTTACCAAGTCAGCACATTTTCTTGCTATAAGGGAAGATTTACCACTTGAAAGTCTACCAAGACTATATATTAATTATGTTGTGAGGATTCATGGAGTACCCCTATCGATTGATTATGATCGTGATCCCCGTTTTACTTCAAGATTCTGGAAGAGTCTTCAGATGGACTTGGATACTGAACTTCATTTGAGCAATGCCTACCACCCTCAAACAGATGGACAATCAGAATGGACTATTCAAACCTTAGAAGACATGTTGAGATCTTGCTCATTTGACTCTCATGGTATGTGGGATCAATATTTACCTCTGGTAGAAATTTCCTATAACAATAGCTTCCATTCAGGTATTCAGATGGCACCATATGAAGCATTATACAGAAAGAGATGTCGCACACCAACCTGTTGGGATGACATTGTTGAAAGAAAACTTGTTGGCCCAGAACTAGTGGAGGAAACGATGGAAAAGGTAAAGGCAATCCAAAACCACATCAAAGCAGCTCAAAGCAGGAAAAAGAGCTATGCTGATAACCGAAGGAAGGATTTGGAATTTAAGGTATGAGATCATGTTTTCTTGAAGGTATATCCATGGAAGGGAGTTATACGTTTCGGTAAGAAGGGTAAATTCAGTCCCAGGTAATCAGACCCTTTGAAATTCTAAAACGAATTGGGGCTGAAGCTTATCGTTTGGAAATGCTGCCAAATCTCTCCAAAGTTCACGATGTGTTCCACATATCACTGTTGAGAAAATAAATGCCTGAACCAACGCACGTACTCACTTACGAGGAATTAGAACTGGAACCCGATCTGTCTTATTGAAAAGAGCCCATCAAGATTCTTGATACGAGAGAACAATTGCTGAGAAACCAGACGACTCATCTGGAAAAAGTTCTATGGAGAAAACATAAGATGGAAGAGGCAACGTGGGAACCCGAGGAACTTATGATGAAGAACCACCCAAGTCTTTTCATGCTGTACTATTCTAGAAATTTCGAGGAGGAAATTATTTGAAGGAGGGGAGAATATAAGACCACATGCTTCCACAGTACGCTTCTCTTTGAATAATACAGTAGCATGTGTTATACACAACTTCAAGTTCTAACACACACCACAACCAATAAAACTAGCCATTATGAATAGTAATACACACATTTTAAAATTTTATAAATTTTATCTTTCAAAACGGACCTCATTTTTGGATTTGGAATATCGAAATTATCTTATGGTGAATTTTTTGTATTTTTCTAAATACAATAATTTTTTGATAAATAGTAAAAAAACACTGAGTTATAGTTTAAAACTGAATTTTTATTTAAATAATTATTTATTCTATTTAAATTTAATTAAGGTCCAACTAGATATATAAAACCTATATAGTTCAATGTAATTCATTGGGGTTAGTTTAGAATAATTTTAGATATATTAAAATTTTATTGAACTTTTCACCTTCTTTTAGCCACCTCCTAGGAGAATTTTTAAATTAACATAAAACATAATTTTACCGCTTCTGTGAGTGGAATTTAAAAAATCGGAGACACACGGTTAATATCCTGGAGTAAAATGTGGTTCAATAAGATAAAAATAATTTTTGGTGAATAGTAACTTTTTACTTTTATTTACCATGGTTGAAAGTAAATAGGGTAATTAAGGGTAAAAATGATATTAATATTACCCTAACAGATATCCTAATTATATTGGAAAAGTGTATCTCGACCAAAAACAACCTTAGGAATAAAATATTATCAGTTAGGTTCACTTGGAATAGATTAGGAAATTTATTATTATTTAATTCAAAGAATAGTTAAAAGAGATAAAATCAAAGTTTAATAACTAAAACATTTTTAATACAGTATTATAAATAAGATAAATTTGATTATAAATATTCATTATAAAGATAAAAATATTTCTTACATAATGGTATTTTATTTATAATTTTTAGACAAAAAATAATTTAATTTATTTATGACAAAACGATGATGGAGTAATTACCTTATTAGTAAAATATTAAAATAATTGTTATTATAAATACCTAAATAAATATAATTTGAGACTTTTAAAGAATTAAAAGAATTTTTTAGCTTAATATGACTTGTTATTATTTATTTGATTATGTTTTTTCTAAGTAATCATGCTGTTATGATTTTCACAAAAATCAAAAACCAAATAGTGTCAAAATTGACACAAAAGAGTTTTTAAAACAAATATTATATTATTAACTGATATTAAATTATTAAAAATCTAAGGCTCGGCCAACTGACTTATATAATGATAGATATATAATTAATGGACCACATGTGGGTATCTTGAAATTATATAGTATGTTTTTTAACTATATAATATAAAAATACAAAGTCACATGGTAAATGTCAAATTAATTAACTAATAGTAAAAAAAAATAAGGTTTATATAGTGACCCAAACCTATATAAAATCTATTTGTTGAAATTATTTCGACCCATCCCCACCTTATTCTTTTAATAATCCATTTTTATCCATTAGAAACCAAATATGAATTTATTATAAAAAAATATTTCTAGATTTTTTTAAGGTGCCCCTCACCCCTATTATAAAAAGCACTCCCCCTTATCACTAATTCATACCTTCAAAAACTTTTGGCTCGGCAAAAACCTGACCAAATATTTTCTCATATTACCTCAATTAAATCTAGAGGCCTTGGTTTGATCATAAAGCCAACCTAAGGAGCCCTTTTGATCAAATCAAAAGGAAGAACCCGAAGAAGAGGTAATGTTTTCACCACCCTCTTTCAAGTTCCTTTCTTCTTCAGCTTCTTCTTTATTTTTTATTTACATAATAAAATAATAACTCTAGTATATTATATATACTATGATGTTATTATAAATATGGTACATCTGTATTCATTATTCTATCCATCCTTTGAATGACATGTCACCATACGTGCGTACGTACAGATTACCGTCTGCACATTGTGGTGTAATTGTTATTTAAAACATTATTATTTTGATGGGTATGATAATGATGTGTAATTGATGTAAATAATAAATATAACATGATATTTATTCTTTATATATGATATAACATCCATCTATATATTATTTTAATATCAAAAAAATGATATTGTCGCTCGTGCGTACGTACGGACTACCGTCTCCACGAACGCGATGAGATTCATTCCCCATCGTATCCATGAAAGTATAATTATAATTTGATGATTAAAAATAATGTTTAATTACATGATATAATCCTTTATATGAATAAGATACAACCTATCCATAACAAACACGACTTATGTAACAAAACATATAAAAGAAAACAAGTAAGTTAACACCCGAAATGACGATAAAACTAAGATATTATTAACAAAGAAATAGTAAAAGATCATATATGATATCATATTAATGTATGTGAATCTTGTATAATTTAATAGAAATTATTTCACCATTATAAATGAGGTTAAACTACCCTCAACCGAGGAAAAGAAGAAGGTAAGGTTTTATTTCACAATCTCTTCATTATCCGAGGTTGTTTATACGTAATTATCTGTTGGGACCTTTTTATCATCCACATCAATGTTTCTTAAAAAGGTATTTCAAATCATTATTAATATTTTAAAGACTATGGGTTAACATAATTTATACCCTTGTTGACTTTTTATAAGAAGTTTATAAAGGAATCTTTTTTTCATTTTCAAAACAAGGTATTTTTTTTACCTTTTCAACAGAATTAAGGTAAGAATGTCTTTTTTAACTTATACGACGGGTGCAGCTATTTTCCTCCATTATAAAATCGTCGAAGCTTCCCTTACAATATTATAATAATATTTTCAAAGTAAATGTTTTATTCTATAATTATGTGACTTTTAAATGATTTAAAAACAAGAGATATTTCTCTCAAATAGTTTTGATTTCATCTATGTCAACATCATTTGATGGATTTTAAGCTTATTTGAATGTGATTTATTATGATACAAAACTTCCATATTTTATTGAAGGTTTTGTGATATGTTTGACTGTGGATGTTTAAATTTTATACAATTCATGGTTTATGGATAATGTTTTGACATTTTGTATGCTAGTTTTAATACGTTTATGTTATGTTTAAACCTGTTCATATGAGGAATGCATTGGACTTAATAAGTGACGTGTGGAGACTCCTATAGATCCTAGATGCATTAGTAGGTCTCATGAGTCAAACTAGTGTCTTGGAACAAGGCCTTCACAAAATATTATTTGTAGTCTTGGCACAAGTCCTTGACTATGTGGTTATAATAGTCTGGCATTATGCATTCCATCATTATGAAAGTGGTTATTGATATTTTACGTGATTATTCTAATAGTAGAATATCCATGTGAATAAGTAAATGGAATTATTTAATTTTTTTCCATATTATGATGAAGTTCAAGTTTAAAAGGCTTTTGTTTTAGTTATACATTTCCTTAAATGTTTATGTTTATTTATGAAAGTTTCTGCTAAATTGTTATCCTTACTGGGCATTTGAGCTCACCCCTTTCTATGTTTTATTTTTTCCAGGATGTGAAGAAGTATTTTATGAATGACCTACAGGGATAATATAAGGTTTTATGAGTGTGGAGACAAGATGTTGTTGTATTTTTCATTTTATGATGTAATGTAAAATTTATGAATGTATCTAGTGATTCCAAGGCTACTAAACTAATCGATCTTTTGAGACTTGATCTTTTGTGATCATGCCAATGTTATGTAATAATGCACCAACTCTGGGTAACTGGGGTCGGTGAATTACCGTTAGGGTTGCGTGTAGTGAAAGATTCCTTTGTTGGTGTGTATAATAGAATCCAACCATATTTCATTTATACATTGAATATATATATATACAATCAATGTTGCATAGAATATCTTTTATCAAACGAACTTCAAATTTTGTGTAACATGATCCAAGAATAGTGTTGCATATACGGTGTTGCATATAGAACAAGCTAATTTTGGTGTCGCGTACAACCCAAGACATAAATCAAATTAAAAAGAATAATTCTCATAAAATCTCGGGTTGTTACATTCTACCCCCTTAAAATGAATTTCTCCCTCAAAATTCGCCGGGTTATAAATGGTTTACTACTTGAATGTTTCTTTCATAGAAACCCACATCATAAAAAGGAGTACTAAAACTTCATTTTAAAAAGTGATGTATGAATCATAATGCTACCCAAATTAACTCATCACTGGGTTTCCACATAAGAGAACATAGGTGAAAATATGGATATGGAAGAGAAATTTAACCATTATCTTCTGATAAAGAGTGGTAGAGGACATGGATATGAAAAGTCCAACAATCAAAAAGCCATAAATTTTGTGATGATCTAAGGTACCATCTGATTCATCAGATATGAGGGCACTAGGATAACATTTTTGGTTTTGAAGATCATTTCCCTAATGATGAAGAATATTTGAATTAAAAGAAATACTTATTTGATTTTGGTACAATCTTACCATTGCACATGCCTTAAACAATTTCCACTTCATCTCTTAAAGAAATGAAGTTGAATTTTTCTTTTTCAAAGTGTTATCAGATAATGATAGGTCATTCCATCTGCCTCAAACATAAGGTTAGAAAAAGTTATATAAATAAGTCCATATATGGTGAGATTAATTGTATATGGTTCCAAAAATGGACTTATACTTCATCTATCATACCTCTTAATAAAATAAAACTATTTTATACTAACCAAGGTCTTCCTGTAGGCTAGTGGTATGCGATAAAGGCCTGTCACACTTCAGTTGTGGGTTCGATTCCCAGAGCCTTGTCTGACGCGACGGTTTGTCGCTCGTCCTATGGGTTGTCCATTATCTAAAACTATACTATTATAACATTCCAGAAATAATATCAAAAAACAAGTTCTATCCTTAAATAATACTATCTTATGTCCAACATAATACATTCCTATATTTAGGCTTATCTAAAATACATATGTCCAATCTCATAGTATAATGAAAATGATTACTTGAAAGGTCACATAACAAGCACGTGAATACCATCATTTATCCCCCATATATCATAAGATATATCTTGTTGGTCACATTCCAAACATGTAAATAACTTAATCATGTATTCTTTTGAAACACGTATTACCATAAAACCTTAGTGAAAACATGAATGATGTCAAAAGTTAACTCTTTCCACATAACAAAAAATCCCAAAAATTATACCTACTCAAACCATGATATAACTTTGTCCTTATATCAGTCATGAGCTCATAAATACTACCATACATATTATTTTCTCCTTATCCCTTCATTATGTCCGTTTTTTGTGCTTTCCAAAAATATTTCAATCACTTTTCATGGTTACCGTTACAATATAATTATTGAAAACCAATACATAGATAATCCAAAATTCCATGATACCATAAATGAGATTCCCTGATACTAATTTGAAATCCCATTATATAAACACTTAATCATTCCACAACATCATTGTTATACTCAACATCAAAAATAGTGTTTGAATGAGATTTCCCTTTATCATTTTCCTTAAGAGGTTGCTCACGTCAACCATCATTAACCCTTGAATTAGGGAATTGATTAGCATAATGTCCCATTTCCTTACACTTGTAGCATTGAAGTGTTGGTGGTGAGTTCTCTGTAGTATTTTCTTTATTCACATCATTTGCTACCCTTTTCCCATTACATAGACACTAAGCTACTCGATGACCTTATTTTCCACACTGAAAACATTTTCTAGTCCCTTACAATCTCCACAGTGATTCTTTCCACACTTTGAACATAAAGAAACATTCGTCTTCTTTTCACAATTGTTTTGATATTTTTCCTTGAACTCCATATTTCGTTTCTTCTCAAAACCATGATATGGATATGTAACACCAACTTCCAGTTCTACCTTGATAGCACAATGTGGAATTTATTCATAGCTACTGAAGTTTCTTATAGCTAATGCCCTTCTAAGACTTGGTTTTAAGACACTGAAGAATTGATCATCTTTACTTTCAGGCTGGATGAAAAAGCTATATTCATTTCTTGCATTCCTTGTAAAATTCTCTTTATATATACCAACATATTCATCATCCTTTTTCTTAAGCTCATGGAACTCCTTTTCCATCTTTGTTCGAAGAATACACGGGAAGTACTTATTGAAAAATAAGTTCATGAACATGTCCCATTCCATGGATGCAATTTAATATTGGGGCATTGTATTCTTAATTAAAGTCCACCACTTGTCTGCTTCACCTTCTAAATGTTAAACAACCAAAATGACATTATCATGCTTTGAACAGAGAAGTATGGAAAATATCTTTTCAATTCTACTGATCCATTGTTCCGCAATAAGTGGATCAGAATACCCACTAAAAGGTGGATGTTGCCTCATGAAGGACTCAATAGAATATTTTTCCCTTCTCTCCTCATTCGGAAGACCAGAATGATTCATAACTTGTGTAAGTATAGCAATAATATTTTGCACTCCATTTCCCATAAAATTTGTTTGTTCATGAGTACAACCATTGCATTGTCCACTACATTGATCAACACGGTTCCTTTGGGTTCGATCCATTTTCTAAAACCCAAAAAGAAAAGTGTGAGAGGAAGAAATCATTCTAGGAAAACAACTTAATAAAGGCAAAGTACTTTCAATATCTAACATCTTAGTTTTAATTCTATGATCGTTACCATAATACTAGTAGTATAAGATATATTTATACTTAACCTTAGGGACATCATAGACATACCTTAGAAATATCTTTAGGGTTCTCACTAAAGTTTTCGTATCCTAGTTTCCAAAGGTTGACTAAACCTTTCCTCTGATACCAACTGTAGAGACCAAAATCTTGATGTACATGGACATTAGATTACTTTTGTGGAATACTGAATACATAAAAATAATAGACACCGAAGGATCATAATAGTTTAGTGTCTTTGGAAACTCGGAACATAATCTTCTAATCATAGTGAAAGATCTACAACATCTCCCATTAAGATCTTCCTTTTTTTCTTACCTAAAATCATTCTTTATATCATGGGGAAAAGAAAACATAAAAGGGTGAGATCAAATTCTCATTATGGGTAATAATGGAGAAAATAAAACAAACCATATACATTTGAACATAAAAACACAAACAAAATGTTTAAACATCAAAATCTTGAGCAATGATGAAAAACATGGAAGGACATAAGGCATAGATCATAAAGGAACATCAATCATGATAAAATAGATTGGAAAAAAAACTTATAATTGTGGAATAACATTAAGAACATGATATGATTTCTATAGTATCCAATTCATTGCTTCCAAGACTATCTTAGTGCACAAAGTCCCTTACTGAACCGAGTTCACTCCTCATTCCAATATTGTATCACTGAATTGGATTAACTTTCCATTCCAGCCATGTCTATCTCATGAGATACATATCTTTACCAAATTAATTGGAGGTAGATATAGGTCCCACCCATCTCATAATGAAATCATTCTTTCGTGTGCCACAACATAAACATAAATCATTCATCATAACCCATAGAATAAAATGGGTTTCATAAACATCATTCCATCATAACATAATCCATATAAAGCAAATGGATATCATTTCATCATAATGAAAGTGAAACCATATAAATAAAAGAGACATTATACTTTAAACATACACATATGAAATAATTTCATCATATATGGAAAATGGTTTTGTTAAAACACTTGAAAAAACTTCTTGATGAAAATATCCTTTCCTCTTCAAAATCATTTTCTTTTCACAAAATTCCATGAAATTTTAAAAGAATAGGATTTTGTCAAAATTAGTCATGAAATCTTGTAGAGTATGCTTCATGAAAATAAGGCGTTATAAAATTGTAAAAATCCATTCATGCCGTATAAGTTAAAAAAACATTCTTCTCCTACTTTTGCTGGAAAAGTCAAAAAGTACCTCATATGGTAAATAAAATAATGTTTCCTTACATACCATGTAATAAAAGTCAAAAATCAGTAAAAGGACATTAAACATACATGAAACCATTTTTATAAAATAGGTACATGGATGATAAATATAACCCCAGTAAATACTTACGAATAAACAATCTTGGATAAAAATGAGATTTGAAAAGTTATCCCTTACCTTATGTCCAATTTCTTCCATATGTGCCCGAGACTCTTGTATAGTGGGTTTAAACATATTATTATCTTGTAAAAAAACCATAATAATATTTATGATATCATAAATTATTCACTTATGACTTTATATTATCCATTCATTTATCAATTCCATGTTAAAGCTGCATTTTGGGTAAAATAGTTTCATTTATCGTCCTTGTTTTGACTTGTAATTATTAATATGAATACTTATATCATGATTACTTAATTAGGGAATATAAAACATGATTTATATATAATATATATTCAAAAGATACATATATATAATATATTGATAAATGGAAAGAAATACACCGTTCATGGAGACGGTAGGCGATACGTACGCATGAATACTGTTTTTTGTTTCCTTATTGAATTGAATGGAATTAAGTAGATGAAATGCATATATATATATACATAAATTCAGTAGCATTATAATGTCATATATTTCATTATTACTTATTAAATATACTTTATAATTATTATTGAACTGTTTACATGGAAAATGAATCTCATCGCGTCGTGGTGACGGTAATCCGTACGTACACACGAGTGATGATATCATTCCCATATTTATGGAATGGAATTGGAGTGGATTATATAATATTGTAGAATCAGTATGTTTTTATAATAATCATATACAGTTATTCTTTACACCATTATACCCATCCAAGTAAGGTGGTGGTGGAAAAACTGATTACGCCACGACGTGGAGACGGTATTCTGTACGTACACACGCGCGGTGATTTCATTTTCCGTAGGATGGATAGAAGGTCAAGTAGGGTTGTTTCATATTTATAATAACATATCATAATATAAGTAATACTTATGTTATTACTTTATAATGATACATTTAGAGAATAGGATGTATAAGAAGGAAGAAACTTGAAAGAGTCAGTAGAAGATATTACCTCTTCCTCGACGCACCTCCTTTGAACTTCTTCTTAGGGCACTAGAGTTGGTCTTTTGAGAAGACCAAAACCTCTATGATATAACTAGAGAGGTTGAAAAGATGAATTTTCAGGGGTTTCCCGAGCTTAAAGGCTCAAAAGGGTGTGAAGAGAAGAGGGAAGGGGTTCCTTTTTATAATGGAGGAGAGGGGCACCTTTGGAAAAACTTAAAATATTATTTTATAATAAAGTCATATTCGTTTTATATTAGCTCCAAATTGATTTATTTAGAAGATAATGTGGGGATGGGTCTAAATCCTCTCAATAAATAGGTTTTATACAAGTTTAGGTTACTATTTTAAACTTATCATTTAGAATTAACTCTAAGATAAATAATTTAACTTTTACCATGTCTTCTTGTTTTCTTACACTATATGGTTAATAAACTTACTATAACAAGCCAAACGAACCCCAAGTGGTTCATTATTAATATATATAACCTTAACTAAGTCATTTGGTCAAACCATGTATTTTTAGGAATATAATATCAACTATTAATATTATATTTGTCTTAAAAACTATTTTATGTCAATTTTTACACTATTGGGTAGTTGATTTTTTTTAAAATCATTCCAGCATGATTAGTTCAAAAAAAGATAATTAAATCAATACTAATATGCCATATTAACCTCTAAAATTAGTGGAATTTATAAAAGGTCTAAAATTACATTTATTTGAGTATTTATAACATCAATTATGTTTATATTTCTTTAATAAGGTAATTACTGCATCATCATTGTGTCAAAAATAAATTAAATTATTTAATTTATAAAAAATATAAATAAAGAACAATTATTTAGGAAATTTTTTTAGATTTTAAATTAATATTTATAGTAGAATTTATCTTATGTATAACCCTATATTAAAAATGTTTTAGTTATTAAACATTGATTATAACTCTTTTGACTCTTCTTTGAATTAAATAATAATAAATGTCCTAATCTAATCCAAGTGGACCTAAATGATAATATTATATTCCTATGGTTGTTTTTGGTATAATTATACTTATACTATCACGACCCATCCTTGGGACCCGTTCCATGACTACCTCAAGCCCGCCTTCCATAGGCTAGGGGATGGCGACTATGACCATATGCGTAAATCCAGATAGAAAGGGAAGGAATTGCCTTTATAAAGTAAACAATCACCTTTGAGTATGCAAGCTGAGTAAACACTAAGTAAATAGAGTAAAAATGTAAGTGCTGGAATGTAAATGGGCCAGAATACAAACCCAACTAAAAGTAAAGTAAAACTAAAATGAAAGTACAACAACAGAAATGTAAAGTAGCAACTCCGAGTCATCCTCTAGAAATCCCACCTGAAGGGTGGGTACAGATAGTCTCCTATGCTCCTCGGCTCCAGTCGTCCACTCAGTGTACGTCATGTCCTGTGATCCACCTCCAAGTACCACCCACCTACATGGGCTCCCACCTTAATCAGCGATGTCCGTCGTCTGCATCCAACACAACCTAGTGCTGGCATAGCCCGTGCAGGGGTGAGTATACGCTACTCAGTAGGGACCCCAAAACCCCCAAAGGTCTCCCAGAATCCACGAAGGATAAACCACAAAGGAAAGATACAATAACAAAGTAACAACCAACTCTACTTAGTTATATGCCCATACATATACCTAAGTCATCAATTCCAGCTCGGCTCTAGCACACGAGCCCAAGTACATCCCAGACCACTCAGGAAAACATAACCCATTCCACATAGGAATTCACAACCCAGTCCACACAGGAAAGCACAAAAATCATATCGATGCTATTGATTGTAAGTAAAGACTCATCTCACACAAGTATACACTTCGTAAGATGATAGAGATGATCAGATGTAGCCACTAATTCATCTAAGCTGTCGGACCCACAATGGATACAAAACTAGCTAAGCTGTCGGACCCACAAAGGATACAAGACCAGCTACTCTGTCGGACCGACATAGGATACAAGTACAGAGTCTAATACTGTCGGACCCACATAGGATCGAAGAAGAGTAGTCATCGCTGTCGAACCCATAGAGGATTCCAGTACGGTCGTCGCCGCTGTCAAACCCACGGAGGATTTCAGGGCAGTTGTCATCATCGCAGTCGTAGCCAGCTCTAGGGTTCCCGCACACAACATGCTCGATTCCAGGAGGGTCCGCTCCACGAGCCAAGGGGACGATACATCAACTGTCACGATGTCCAATGTTGATGTATCACAAAGTTTTGTCACATCAATAAGAACTCAATGCCACAGAGGGCACGTCCATCAGACGCCCAGTCTGAGAGTTATTGGCCTTTTCGTCTCAGGGGCCTGGTTGGTTTTATGCTAAAACCAACCCGACCATACTCCAGCTACATCCAAACCTTGAGCAGAGTAAGACAAAAGAACCGTCTCACTAAGAAGAGTTCAACAAAGTCGACGGCACATCAATCGGACGTCCGGAGCTTAAGTTAAAAGCATTTCCACTACGAGTGCCCGGTTGGTTTCGTGTTCGAACCAAACACTCCATACACAATAATCTCATAAACCTTGAGTGTAATATACCAAAACGATCATCTCGATCCAAGGATCCCAACGCAACTGACGGAGCATCGATCATAGGTCTGCAACCCATGTTATGGGCAAATAACTGAAAACAGTCCGAAATGGGGGGTCTGGGCCCAGCCCCACCCCCCGGGTCGACCCGACCCGGGTCTGGGTCCGGCCTGGCTGGGCACAGCCCAGTCTGGTCTACACGACCCGCCCAGCCGAGCCGGGCCGGGCCGGGCCCAGACCCCCCATTTTAGACTGTTTTCAGTCATTTGCCCATAACTTGGGCTGCATACCTTCGATCGACTCACCGTCAGTTGCGTTGAGATCCTTGGATTAAGACAATAATTTTTGTATATTACACTAAAGGTTGACGAGAACCTTGTGTATGTCCGGGTTGGTTCATACACGAAACCAACCGGGCCCTTGGAGTGGAAACACTTATAACTTAAGCTCCGGACGTCCGATTGACGTGACGTCAACTTTGTTGAACTCTTATTAGTGAGACGGTTCTTTTGGCTTACTCCGCTTGAGGTTTGGATCTTGGTGGAGTATGGTCGGGTTACTTTTAACTTAAAAACCAACCGGGCCCCTGAGCCGAAAAAGCCAATAACTCTCATACCGAGCGTCCGATTGACGCGCCGTCTGTCGCGTTGAGTTCCTATTGACATGACCGAACTTTGTGATACATCAACTTTGTACTTCGTGACAGTTGATGTATTGCCCCCTTGGCTCGTGGAGCGGACCCTCCCATAATCAAGCATGCTATGTACGGGAACCCTAGAGCTAGCTGCGACTACGACGATGACGACTGTTCAGAAATCCTCTGTGGGTTCGACAGCGACGACGACCGTACTGGAATCCTCTGTGGGTTCGATGACGATGACTACTATTCTTGTATCCTATGTGGGTCCGACAGTATTTGACTGCTGTTCTTGTATCCTATGTGGGTTCGGCAGTATTATACTCAGTACTTGTATCCTATGTGGGTCTGGAAGAGTATCTGGTCTTGTATCCTTTGTGGGTCCTACATTTTAGCTGGTCTTGTATCCTTTGTGGGTCCGAAAGCTTAGATGAATTAGTGGATACATCTGATCATCTCTATCATCTTACGAAGTGTATACTTGTGTGAGCTGAGTCTTAACATACAATCAATATCATCGATATGATTGTTGTGCTTTCCTGTGTGGATTGGGTTGTGAATTCCTATGTGGAATGGGTTATGTTTTCCTGAGTGGACTGGGTTGTACTTGGGCTCGTGTGCTGGAGCCGAGCTGGAATTGATGAATTAGGTATATGTATGGGAATATACCTAAGTAGTGTTGTTTGTTACTTTGTTATTGTATCTTTCCTCTGTGGATTATCCTTCGTGGATTCTGGGAGACCTTCGGGGGTCTCGAGGTCCCTACTGAGTAGCGTATACTCACCCCTGTACGGGCTATGCCCGCACTACGTTGTGTTGGATACAGACGATGGACAACACTGATAAAGGTGGGAGTTCATTGAGCTGGGAATTACTTGGATGTGGATCACATGACGGGACATACACGGAACGGATGGCTGGAGCCGAAGAGCATAGGAGACTATCTGTACCCACCCTTGAGGTGGGATTTCCAGAGTATGGATCGGAGTTGCTGCTTTACTTTTTTGTTGTTGTACTTTCTTTTCAGTTATACATTACTTTCAGTTGGGTTTGTATTCTGGCCCATTTACATTCCAGCACTTACTTTTATACTCTGTTTACTTAGTGTTTACTCAGCTTGTGTACTCAATGGTGATTGTTTACTTTATAAAGGTAATTCCTTCCCTTTATATCGGGATTTACGCCTTTGGTGCTAGTCACCAGCCTCTGGACTATGGTAGGCGGGCTTGGGGTAGTCACGGCACGGGCCCCAAGGATGGGTCGTGGCAAATTGGTATCAGAGGAATCAGTTATACCGCATGACTCAGGACTCTGATAATTTCTTCTCTGTGAAGTAATAGTGTTAAGGGTATTGAGTGTGGTTATCAGTCCAGGGAGTCCAGTGTTGGTGCAGCGATCGACGTATCTATACACCAGGACCCTGACTTCTGATTTCCAACTCAGTGCACGAAAACATTGATTGCATGTTTGTTTCAAATGCTTTCATTATGATTACTTTATGTCAGCTCACCAGGTATACTGTATTAATCGTGGCACATCTTTCTCTTTTTAGGATGGCCCCACGATGGCAGCCACCTAGGGTTTCGAGCTTTTTGAGAGACGGCAGCCCACCGAGTGAGGAGGCCTCGGTATAGGGCCCCTTTACAGTGAAGGCACCGACGATAACTTTACCTGCCGAGCCTTCGATGCTACCAGCCCCAGTGGCGGAGAGTGAACGCCACATCAGCACGTTGGACGAGTTTCAAAGGCAGAGGCTGCCTAGGTTCCGCAGAGATATGGATCCTCAGGCAGCTGAGGATTGGCTGGAGGCCATCGTCAGAGTCTTCAGATTGGTAGGGACACCATCAAACCTCATGGTGATCCTTGTCGTGAGTCTCTTGAACGCAGAAGTAGGAATATGGTGGATTCTGATGCTCCAGGTGCACGATTAGGCATCTCTACTTTGTACAGACTTCGAGAGCCTCTTCCACTCGGAGTTTGTTCCAGCCACCCTTCGTGCGGTGCACATCCAGGATTTACTACAGCTACGGAAGGGTAGCATGTTAGTAGCCCAGTACGCAGTGAGATTTACCGACCTCTCGCGCTACTCTACGGACACGGTACGGGACCCATTCTTCCAGGCCCAGAACTTTGAGCAGGGGTTGAGGCATGAGATCAGAGATTTGATGTTTCCACTCAGCATCCCGATTCAGGAAGAGGTGCTAGAGAGATCCCTGCTAGTGGAGAGCTTTCTCGCCGAGCATCCATCAGCAGCGAGACCCACCACAGGATGGCATAGAGCGGATTCATCTGCAGTAGGCAGTTGACAGACGAAGTAGGGGTCCAAGTGGACCAGGCTGTCAGGTGGGCGACCTCAGGACACTGGTTCGGCTCTGCGGGGCACACGGCACAGAGCCAGCCTTCCGAGGAGAAGACAGTGCTATGCATGCGGCGGGTAGTGTCACATGGCTCATGACTATGTGACCCGCCATGCAGACGAGCAACATACAGTGGAGGGACCTCTGAGGCAGAGGGAGAGCTTCGACCGTGACGGTTTTCATGGAGCAGGAGGACGAGGAAGAGGAGATAGCCGAGTAGTGGGTGGTGGATGATGCTTCTAGGATCTACCACCCCCACCCCCAGGAGGTCCACCCCGACCATAGAGAGCTGGAGGGCAGAGGCAAGCTCAGCTCCAGGTAGCAGAGGCTTACCACCACGGCTCACCCGAGATGATTCGAGGTACTATCTGTGTCTATTCCACCCTTGCTGCACTTTTTATAGACACAGGTGCGAGTCATTCTATTATTGCTGCTGCCCTTGTTTAGAGATCAAAGATTCCGACAGAGCCATTGGATCGATCCTTACGGCAAGAGACTCATACGGGAGCAGACTCGACGATCACGCACTGGTGCTGGCAGTGTGAGCTTACTCTAGGAGGCGAGAGCTTCGGCTGGAATCTTCTTGTAGCGGCATCGAGGCCTTACGACGTCATCTTGGGTATGGACTGGTTATCTACAGTCCATGCCCAGATCGACTGTATTAGGCACAAGGTGCGGTGTGTCTGCATGGATGGGACCAGGTTCACCTTCACCGGCGTGAAGGGATTCTTCGCTGCATAGGATGGACTCACACAGAAGAGTGGGTAGCCGATCACACATCAGTTGGCTAGTCTCATCCTCAGAGCAGTCGATGTGCGGATTCCAAGTTTTCCTGTAGTGGTGGACTAGTATGCGGACGTTTTTCCTGACGATGTTCCAGGACTACCTCCTTATAGGGAGGTAGATTTCTACATAGACCTGTACCCCGAGACATCACCGATATGCACCCCATCATATCGAATGGCTCCCGCCGAGCTTCGTGAGCTGCGAGTATAACTAGAGGACTTACAGGGGAAAGGTTTCATCCGACCCAGTGTTTCACCCTAGGCTTCTCCGATTATGTTTGCCAAGAAGGCGGATGGAAGCTTGCGACTGTGTGTCGATTACCTTCTCCTGAACCAGGTGACCGTGAGGAACATGTATCCACTTTTGAGGATTGATGTCCTCTTTCATCAGCTCAAGGGAGCACATTAGTTCTCGAAGATAGACCTCATCTCAGGCTATCATCAGCTCCGAGTTCTGGATGAGGACGTCCAGAAGACATCCTTCAGGTGTCGGTACGACCACTATGAGTTCTTGGTAATGCCCTTTGGTGAGAACAACGCTCCCGTAGTTTTCATGAGTCTCATGAATAGGATCTTCTAGCCCTACCTCACTCGGTTTGTCCTAGTCTTCATTGACGACCTGCTGATTTACTCGACTACTGAGGAGGAGCACTCCTGCCACTTACGGGTTGTACTGGATACACTCCGAGATCACCAGAATTATGGTATGATCTCAAAGTGCCAGTTCTAGCTTCGAGAGGTCCACTTCTTTGGGCACGTCATCTCTGAGGTGGGAGTTGTAGTGGATCCCGCGAAGGTCGAGGCAGTACTTGCTTGGGAGCCACCCAGGAGCGTGATAGAGGTGCGGAGTTTCCTAGGTATGGCTGTGTACTATCGGAGATTTGTACCAGACTTCTCCAGAGTTGCAGCACTGCTTACAGCTTTGACGAAGAAGGGGAAACCCTTCATGTGGTCAGACAGATGTCAGCAGAGCTTCCAGGATCTGAGGTGGGGACTGACCAGTGCGCCCATCTTGAGGCTTCCAGAGGAGGGCATAGGGTATGTAGTTTACTGTGACGCATCAGGGACCGGACTCGGGTGTGTCCTGATGTAGGAGCGAGTAGTGATCGCTTATGGGTCACAGCAACTGGGGCCGCACAAGTAGAACTATGCCACCCATGACCTGGAGTTACTTGTAGTGGTCTTCGCCCTGAAGATGTGGATACACTGTCTTATGGGTGAGCGCTTTACAGTCTACTCTGACCACCAGAGTCTCAGGTAAATCTTCTCGCTGAAGGACCTGAACCTGAGACAGCGGCGATAGCTCGGGTTCCTCTAGGATTATGACTTTAAGATTGTTTATACTCCTGTGAAGGGGAACGTTGTGGCTGATGCTCTTAGCAGGAGATCAGGCATTCAGTTACTTGGAGAGATGACAGAGGAGTCAGCCGCTTTGTAGATATCCTTCGTGGATAGTGATGGGGAATCCTATCCTCAGTACCTCATAGTCACTCATCCACTACTTCAGCGGGTCAGAGAGGCACAATGTGGGAACATGGACTATGAAACGTGACGTGCACAGATATCATCAGAACAGACACCTGATGGATTTTCTGTAGGAGGAGAGCAGATCATCCATTTCAGGAGACGTACCATGGTACGAGTTACACTAAAGGAGGAGGTGCTGAGGGGGTTCCACATTTACCATCTTGCGGTACATTCTGGAGTAGCGAAGATGTATCAAGAACTCAGATGACAGTACTGGTGGCCGGGTATGAAGAAGGATGTGGTAGGATTCGTTTCTTGATGCCTCACTTGTCAACAAGTGAAGGCAGAGCACCAGGTATCTGCTGGCTTGGTACTGCCCTTAAAGGTCCCGGAGTGGAAGTGGGATGGGATATCCATGGATTTCTTGATGGGAATTCCATTTACTTCTAAAGGACATGACTCTATTTGGGTGATTGTAGACGGACTCACCATGTCATCCCACTTATTACCTATCAGAGAGTAGGGCTCAGTGGAGAGCTTGGGACGCCTCTATGTTTAGGAGATCGTACAACTCCACGGTGTGCCGTCATCTATCGTCTCTAATTGAGATGCTCTCTTTACTTCCCGACTTTGGAAGAGGTTGCAGGAGGCCTTTGGGACGCAGCTACGCCTGAGCACTGCCTTTCACCCGCAGTAAGATAACCAGACAGAGAAGACCATTCAGACACTCGAGGACACGCTCTGTGCATGTGTCCTTGAATTTGGGCATAGCTGGGAGGATCACCTACCCATGGTGGGGTTTGCGTACAACAACAAATACCAGTCCACTATCGGGATGGAACCTTACGAGGCACTGTACGACAGACCTTGCAGATCACCTCTGTGCTAGACTAACCCCGGGGAGTCAGCACTCATAGGACCAGAGATGGTTCGAGGTACGACTGAGATGGTGCAGGTCATCCAGGAGAGGAGGAGGACTGCTCAGAGCCGGTAGAAGTCCTATGCTGATAGAAGGTGGAGACCACTGGAGTTCTAGGATGGAGACCATGTTTTCTTATGGGTCTCACCTCGATGTGGATTACGAAGATTTGGCAGGGGTGGCAAGTTATCTTCATGCTTCATCGGGCCTTTCCAGGTCCCCAACAGGGTAGGCGAGGTGGCTTACCACCTGGTCCATCCACCTCAGTTGCACCGGGTGCAGGATGTCTTCCACGTTTCTAACATGAGGAGATATGTGCATGACCCGACACATATCCTTGATCATGGGGAGCTAAACATCGATGACTGGAAAACTCTTGCGGAGGTCCAAGTGGAGATCGAGGATTGACAGGAGCAGGTCCTTCATGGATGGTCGATACCTCTGGTGCACATTCCTTGGCAGCAGGGGAACCCCTATGAGAGCACATGGGAGAGGGAGGCTCAGATGCATGCCCAGTACCCTCATTTGTTTCCCTAGTTTATGATGTAGCTTTATAGGGACGTAAAGCCCTGAGGTTGGAGTAATATGATGACCCGTAAATTTCAAGGATTTTTTTTAAAATTATTTGAAATTTATGGGTCTTTACATATCCAATAGAATTAGAACACGTGTTAGGGTAATAATAATATCATTTTTACCCTGAATTACCCTATTTACTTTTAACCGTGGTAAATAAAAGTAAAAAAGGTACTATTCACCAAAAATTATTTTTATCTTATTGAACAACATTTTACTCCTTGATATTAACTGTGTCTCTTAGATTTTCAAAATTACACTCATAAAAGCAGTAAAATTATGTTTTATTTAAATTTTCAAATTTTCCAAGGAGGTAGTTAAAAGACAGTGAAAAGTTCAATAAAATTTTTATATATAAAAAATTGTTATAAAACGACTCCAATGAATTACATTGAACATATATAGGTATTATGTATCAATTTTGACCAAAAATAAATTTAAATAAAATAAATAATTATTTAAATAAAAAGTCGGTTTTTAAATAGTAACCCAGTGTTTGCACTATTCATCAAAAATTGAATGTTTTCAGAAAAATAACAAAAATTCACCCTAGGATAATTTGTATATTCCGAATCCAAAAATGATGTCCATTTTGAAAAATAAAATTTCAAAAATTGGGTATTACTATTCATTACATCTAGTTTATATAATATTTTAATAACATATTTTTGTTTAGTGAAACTCGGTATTGCGTACAACACACGCTATCATGGAAGGTCGCGATTTCATGTAAAGCAATCCAAGTTAGGGTTGCGCGTAGTGAAATATTTTTTTGATGTTTTTTATAATAGAATCCAATCATATTTCATTTATTCATTGAATATATATATATACATACACACACACAATGTTTCATAGAATAACTTCTATCAAACAAACATGATATTTTTTGTAACACGAGCCAAGAATAGTGTTGCGTATACGGTGTTGCATATAAAACAAGCTAATTTTGGTGTCGCGTACAACACAAGACATCAATGAAATTAAAAAGAAAAATTCTCATAAAATCTCAGGTTGTTACATGTACCCTCTTACGTATATGGATCCTCGATGCCATATCCCCAGTCACCATATGCAGCCTCCATAGCCTTTGGCTCGCACACAGTCCCGACTAGACTGCATCCTCACGCTCTTACTCAATACACCACATCATTAAGCTATTCTCCTTGCGCCCCACCTAGCCCGACCCCACACTGGGCCATGTGCCACCTCTACAACTGGACACCCTTCATATGGCCTGGTTCCCACCTTACGCTCAGCCTGAACATTGCCTGATCCATTGATCTGGGCACCACCATGTTCCACCAACTTGGACTGTCAGAAACCCCTACCTCATGTTATTCAAATCATTCCTTCTCCACCACACCTTCATGATGACATTGCGGTATTGAATCCCCAGTCTCATATCGTTGTGCCTCGAATTAAAGGGGAAATGGTCCATTGTTTATATTTCACAAAGAACAAGGAACATAGAAAGATTGGACGAAAGATATAAATGCATAGTAATTCCCAAAGAATGGATCTTGGACTTTTTCATGTCATCCTTGATCTTTTCATGATTGAATGAGGAACAAAGAGGAATAAAATGAACTTCTTAATAGAATAATACCTGATAATCAACCTGCATAAATTATTCATCCCACAAAAATTGTCGACCCACAGATCAACCTATTCGTGGGCTGGTATGTGTTTTTAAATGAATTTCAAAAAACGGGAAAATATCATGTATAAAAACAATTCACTACCTAATGTTTGGTTTTGTTTTTTAAGGGAGAAGTTGTGTCTTCGCCATTCATCGATAGGTCGAATCTATGGGTCATCATTCTGGATTCACCCAACTGTTGGTGCTCATTAGAGGGAGCTCCCTCTCATTGAATCAAAGGGTTTCTAGGGTTGTTTTGTGACCCAAGATTCCTAAAAATATTCAATTCTTAAAAGAAACCAATGTAGCATCGAATACCATATTTTTATTAAATATTTGAATGACTCTTACATCTAAAAACTAACTTTTACCCTCAACCTATGCCGGTCGATTTTAGTTTCTGCCTAAGGTAAAGTCAAAATTTTTAATGAAATATTTCCCTTGGGTTTTTTATTTGGAAAATCATTTATGATTTATAATAGATTTAAAGAAAAACCAGCCACATACATTACTAAAAACATATCATTATTCAACGAATTGGTCAGGGAACACAAGGTGTTAGATTCACATGTCGTCTTAGCACCGGATCTAGGAATTTTTACAATTAATTTATAAAAAATAAAATAGGTGAAAATTTGAGTCATTAAATTCTCCCCACATTATAAATTTATATCCCAAAAATCTAAAATATGGGTTACTCAATAGAAATATGAGGGTATTGAGCACAAATCTAATCCTCCCTCTCCCATGTTCTCTCCTAGAGATTCCCATGCGTCCACCAAACATACACCAGGGGAATATAATTCCCACAAAATATTCTCTCTTGTTGATCCTGGATCACCACTCTATACTTCACAAAGTCACCCCATCATCAATGTACACCTCACCCAGTTGATGACGTGCAATGGATCACGAACATAACTCCTTAGCTACGAAACGTGGAAGACATCATGAACTCGAAGTAACATTGGGGTTAGATCTAGGTAGTATTCTACCTATCCACCTATAAATAGAATCTGAAATGGGATGATGTATCTCAAAAAAAACATGTTTCCCCTACCAAATATCAATAATCCACATAAAGGTGAGACCTGAATGAACACATGGTCTCCCTCCTTGAACTACAAGGGCCTCTTTATCGTATCAGCATATGACTTATGAATGCTTTGTGAAGTCCTCATTCACTCCTAGATGATCTGAACCTTCTAAGTGGTAGCCCATAATATCTTTTGACCCATGAGTGGTGACTCTCCTAGGCTAGTTTAGTGATGTGGGGACATACTTGGTCACCCATACAAGGCCTCAAATGTTGCCAGACCAATGGAAGAGTGGTAGTTGTTGTTGCATGAAAACTCTACCAAAGGTAGCTGATCCACCCAATTGCTTCCAAAGTCTAGTATACAAGCACATAGCATGTCCTCAATATCCTAAATCATCCTCTCCATCTGGCCATCCGTATGGGGATGAAACTCTTTTCTCAAGAGTAACTAAGTCCCAAACTCCTCTTACAGTCCCTCCCACAACCAATAAATGAAACGAGCATCAAAATATACAATGATCGTTGATGTATCCCTTGGAAGACACACTATATCCTGTATGTAGTGGTGTCCCAATAACTCTACTAAACTCTTCTCATGGATTGGTAGGAAGTGAGATTACTTGGTGAGTTGGACAACGATCACCCAGATGATATCATGTCCCCCAGATGTGCGTGGTAAAACCGTCAGGAATTCCATCGATATCCTATCGCACATCAACTCTGGCACCTCCAGTACATGGGTTAAGCCTGCAGGAACATGGTTATCAGCTTTCACATGCTGGTAAGTGAGGTATAAAGAAATGAACTCTGCCACTACCTTCTTTATCCCCAACCACTAGAACTGACATTGGAGGTCTTGGTACATATTCACAACACTTGGATGTACTGCCAAAGGGTATGTGTTGAACTGCCTCTAAACATCCCCTCTCCACACCATGGGAACAACTATGAAACCTATACAAAGAACAGCTTTCTCCCAACCTAGCAAATATCTATTAGGGGAATGCCCTGCCGAAAACAAAGCATGTCAGGTCTCATAGTCGATATCTCCATGTTCTGCCTCCCTAGCCTATTATAAGAGTGGAGGGGTGAAAACCATTGAATGAAGGTAAGATTCTCCATCTCCATCCACAAAGTATATCTGCAACATGGACAATTTCAATGATGCTCACTCAGAAACTAGAAGCTAGATCTCCTGCTAAGATAATATGCCACTATGTTCCCATTCATATGAGTATAGAAAATATCAAAGTCATAGTCCTGTAGGAACTATAGCCATCACATATGTCTCTGTTTAGATATTTCTAAAAGAATATATACTTTAGACTCTTATGGTTAGTGTAGACGGTAAACCTCTAATCCATAAGGTAATGTCACCACATATTTAATGAAAAAACTACCACTGCTGGCTGCAGATCCTGGGTGATATAGTTCTACTCAAGCTGTCTCAACCAACAAGAACCATAGGCAATCACTTATTTCTCCTACATCCAGACACAACCAAGTGCATTCCCCGAAGCATCAATGAACACTATATACCCTATGCTCTATTCTAGTAGTCTCAAGATGGGAGCACTCATCAACCTATGCCTTAGCTTCTGAAAGAACTACTGACACTTTGTCTGTACACACGAAGGGATTCCCCTTCCATGTCAAAGACATAAAGGTGGATTCAAATCTAAAAAAGTTGGGTAAAAACATCCGATAGTACCCATACAAACCCATGAAACTCCACACCTCAGTAACACTCTTCAGTGGATCCCATGAAATAACTGCCACAATCTTTTCTAGATCTACTATAAATACAGCCTCTAAAATGGTGTGTCCATGAAGGTAAACCTCTTGAATCCAAAACTGACAGTTTGAGAGCATCCTATAAAGCAGGTGCTCTCAGAGTGTGTTAGGACCATTCTCAAGTGTATCGCATTCTCCTCTTCAGATACTGAGTACGCCGGGATGTCATCAATGAAGACCACAACAAACCTATCTAATTAAAGAGGTAAGATCTTGTTGATGAGTTTCATTAATAGTAATGGGGCATTTTTTCATTCCAAACAACATCACCAAGTAATCATAGTGGTTGTACCATCATCTAAACGCTATCTTTAGTACATAATCACCCCGTACTCAAATATAGTGATATTGATACCTAAAGTCAATCTTCGAGAACCACCTCGCTCCCATCATCTTATTAAAGAGGTATTAGATCCTCTATAATGGATAAATTTTATTCATGGTTATCTAATTTTGTCGTCAGACATCCACACATAACCTCAATCTCTTATTTTCCTTCTTTGAAAATATAATTAGGGAGGCCTAGTCTGAAACACTGGGTCTTACAAAACCCTTCATATTCATGTCCTCCTACAAAACCCTCAACTCACAAACCTCCACTGAAGCCATATAATATACATTGGTATATATTGGTGCCATACTAGTGTACAAATCAATGAATATGTTGACTTCACTAGGGGGAAATCCCGGGGAAATACACCCTCATTCTCCAACACCATTTTAGGAAACTAAGTAATTTTATTATCTACTTGATCAAGGGTGAGACAATCCTACTGATGAGTAATCAGCTGCAACCTCTTCTAAGTAAGTCCATCTTGTGATGCATGCATTTCATTTTTCCAAAAATGGAAAACCTGGTCCCATACCTGTGGACACACTACACTCTGCACCTAACATAGTCAATATGTGCATGAACTATATATATCCAGTCCATACCTAGAATGATGTCGTAAGGCCTCGACGTAGGTACCATGTGATCCCAATCGAAAATCTCTCCTCCAAGAGTAAGGTCACACTTTCAACCCCATTGTGTGAGCATAAAACCCACTCCCTTAGGAGTGTCTAATAATAAGGGTCGAGTCAATTGTTCCACTGGAATCTATAAGCCCCAAACGAGGTTCGTGGAAAGAAAAGAATGTCTATAACACATGCCTATAAAAACTACAACTAGGGTGGAAAAGACATAGATCATACATCTAATCATCCTTGGATCACTGAGGTTATAGGCATCCATCTCCTGCAGCTATCCACATCCCTATTTACCGACTTCCTAAGCCTTGTGTGGACCACATAGGGGTGGGGGTGGTAATATGTCGAACTATTACCACTACCTACTTCTATGCCTTCTCCTCTTCCATGTACGCCAAATTGAAGACCATCCTGATCAGGCCTACCCATTTTTTTGGAAGTCCCTCAACTATCTCCTGATCACCTATACAACGGGTTGGGAAATCTCATTCTAGATGTCCCTGACCACCGCACGAGTAACAAAGCCTATCATTCAGCTGACTCTCTCTACCTTCATAGACACACACCATTGATCCATTGTCCTGGGGTCGTCCCCTAGAGTGCATGACCTTCTTGGTACCTTGTATCTACTGTTGGCTACTGACTGTCTAGGTTTCAACTACATAGTTCCTACTTGTTTCTACAACTATTTTCACATGCTCTACCAGAAATCTCTCCACTAATAGATCTCTCTACAGTACACCATCATAAGTATGGACGCTAAGGGATATAATGGATTCCATGATCTAGTGGCATAGACCCTACTCAAAGGTCCGATCATTGAATATTTATTCTCACACTATATATTTGGAAGAGCGAGAATGATTATTAAACATAACCGAGTACTCTTCCACAATCAGGCTTCCCTACTGTAGATGTAGGAGCTCAAATATGTTCATTGAGAATAACATTGTTTTGAAAAACTTCTCTTAAAATAGTATATCTAAGTCTTCCCAAGAGATAGTTGCCTCATCTTGTGTCTGGGTCACTGAGCTCCACCACTGTCCTGCTGAGCCTTGAAGAAGACTAGCAAATAGAACATCCATCTGGTCGAAAGGTGTCCTCACAAGGAGGAAGACACTGGTAACATCATCCAGCCTATCATCAAATATATTGGGGGTCTAACTCACACCTAATCCTGAGAGTTATCTACCTCTAGAACTCATGAAATTTGCTCAACCTATGTGCATCCTCAACTAGTAGTGCAAGTAGTAACTACTTCTTAATTAGTGGTGGTATCACTAGTAAGCCACCAAGAGGTTCTACCTCTAGTGGATTGAGAATCTATGGTACATTCCCCAATATCGACACCTCATCACTCAGTAGGCCATCCTCATGATCACGCAACAAAATCCTTACTGACTATCTACATGGAGGCATCCTAGAAGAAATCAAGATGTACCAAATTCAATAGAGTATACCTTGTGATCAGACTCGAGAAGGACATGTGGACACACCCAATTCCCATATTATAAATGTTCCATTGTTTCCCCTGCAACCCGTGTTTTCATGTACCTTGTCAAAAATAAGGTGTCCAGAGTCCTGATGTATGGATACGTCTGCTGGCACACCAACATTGGATTTCCTTTCTTGAAAGACAAACTAGAAAATCATGATTCTATTTCCCCAAACCAACCTCATAGACTCCTGATCTTTAAGTAGAACTGGACCCATCTGATACCAATCTATCATAACACGTCCTAGAGGCACCCAGGCTGTGACTACCAAAATCTCTCCTTAGATAGGCAAGGTGATGGTGACTTCCACATAGTAGGCATATCCCATAAATTAGAGACATTTTCCTAAGTACCCGCACACACACAGACACACATCTCCAATCCAAAAATGCTAAAATATAAAAAGAACACTAAGTAGACATAACATGCATACACTATGATACCAACCATAGAGTATGAAAGTAGGAAAACTGGATGTAAATAGGGCAAGAATAAAATCCCACCAAAAGAAAGATTTTGAAAAAGTAAAATCAAAAGTTCTTGAAACTCATTCATAGAAAACCCTACCTGAAGGGTAGGTGTTATACAACTGTCTGAAGTAGTAGGATCACACCTCTCTTGTTTTATCACTCTATGAAC
Source organism: Viscum album (assembly GCA_963277665.1). NCBI lineage: Eukaryota > Viridiplantae > Streptophyta > Magnoliopsida > Santalales > Viscaceae > Viscum > Viscum album. The sequence continues at coordinate 51,292,169 of OY728148.1, forward strand.
CACCTGGTCCTAGTCTACCTAAAACTCCATCAAAGTGTCTATCATATGCACAAGACACGATATGTGTTGGAAACTTTTATGTATGGATGAGTAAAACAATACTCAATAGGACACCCTAAAACCATTAAAGAATACCATAAAAAATTACACAATGTATACCACAAAGAAAACACATGAAGTATACCACAACGGAAACACGCAATGTAAATTCAACTCACATAGGTATAATTATATAGGAATAAATGAGATATAATCAGATGTATTCCATAGAACACTCAGTATCGGTAAAATATGGAGTTTTGATAAAATATGAAGTGTCGATATCACACTGAGTGTCGATAACACATAGAGTGTCAATAACACATAGAGTGTCAATAACACATGTAGTGCTGATAACATACAGAGTGTCGATAACACATAGTGTTTTGATAACTCACAGAGTGTTGATATGTCATGTATCCCCCAAATCACATAGTTAACAAGTCACGACTAGCTATTGGATTTCTCTTGTAGTGTGCTTGTACTGGGAGAAACTACTCATTCCATTTGATCGTATGATAAGTGCAATATCAACTCACAAAGAGTATCTCAAAAGTATCGTCCCATATCAAGGGACCCAACACTGTAAACGCCTCATCCAATGGAAAAACAGTTTTGAAAGATATTGTTGTTTTACTAAAAAGTTCTGACCCGAGTCTAACCAGGCCCAATCTGATCGAACTGGCCCAGTCCGATCAGCCCAACCCGACCCGTAAAAATAGGCCTAGTCACTATGTCATGAATTTTCCCAGAGGGGCCCATTCTATGACTACCACAATACCGCCTCCAACAGGGAAGGGGCTGGTGACTAGCACCGAGCATGCATATCCCACAAATGGGAGATGTTTTCCTATGTACCTATACACATGCACAAATCATCAAGCCCAAAAATGAAGAAATTTGAAAAAACTAAGTAAACAATCATTCACACAACTAAGATACCAACAAAAAAGTATGAAAATAAAAAAATGGAAAGTGAACCGGGATATAATACAAGCACACCCAAAAGGTGGTTTACACAACTAAATGCACAAGTTACTGAAACACATCTGCAGGGAACCCTACCTAATAGAAAATGTACTAAAAAAATGTTTGAAGATGTATGATAACATTTCAACTATCTATTATCACTAAGTACCACTTGGTCCTTGTCCACCTAAGACCCCATCAAAGCATAATTTTTTTCACAAGACAAAACTGATGCTGGAAAAGTACCTGCATCGGTGAGTAAAACAATACTAAGTAGGACACCCCAAAAAAAATGGAATCACACACATATAAAATAACAAAGTAATTCCATGAAACAAGTCCACTAAAAAACGCCATGAAGGAACACCACTATGGAACACGATAAAGAAAAAAAACTAAGGAACACCCCTAAGGAACACCACAAAGGAACACCGCGAAGGAATACCACTATGAAACACCATGAATGAACACCACTAAGGAATACCATGACAAAACACCATGAAGGAACACCACTAAGTATACCAGATAGAAATAGACGAAGTATACCACTTAGAAATACACAAAGTACACAACATAGAAATACTTGATGCATACCACACATTAATACACAAAGTAAACCACAAATAAATACATGAAGAATAAAACATAGAAACACATTAAGTACACCACATATATATAGTATAATTATCTCACACAAGTATATGTATATAACATGAAAATAAGGATTATCAATCATAGTCCACAGAATACCTAGTATCGGTAAGACATGGAGTTTTGATAACAAATGGATTGTTGAAAAAACATAGAGTTACAATAAAACATGTAGTGTCAATAACACACATAATTTTGAAAACACATGGTGTGTCAATAAGTCATACAACCCCCAAATCATGTAGTCACCAAGTCACAACCAGTCGCAAGATTCCTATCATAGCGCACTTATACTAGGAGAACCAACTCTTCATGCCATTTGGACATATTCCAACTGCCACAAAATCTCACATTTAATATCTCAAAAGGATTTTCTTGTTGCAATGGTCCCAACACCTGAAACGACTCATCAAACAGACCCACACATTGAATTATATAGCTCTTTTACTGAAAAGGTTCGAGCTGGCCCGATCCGATCAACCTGACCTAGCCCATTATAGCTGACCTGACCTAGCCCAATGGTATCGGCCCATTGGGCCTAGCATGCGGGGCCGCTGGTCCCAGCTCGCTAGGCCATTGGAGCTGGTCGGTCCCTCTAGCCCGACCCAATGCATGCAGGACGACCCAATTCTCCTACACGCGGCCAACCTGACTGCATGCTCCTAGTCAATGTGGCACTGATGTGGAAAAAAAAGACGACCACTGGGTCAGAAAGCCTCCCCCACAGCCTCTACCCATCACGAACACCACGAGGATCCAAATTTGTATGCAGCTCCTCGCCGATGCGTCCCCGATGGAAGCACGCAGCTTACATCGCTGCAATCTCCCATGGGGTCCCACATGGACCACGACATCACATACTACCACTGACCATCCTGTCGATGCCTCTTCCCCCTCACGTTCTGCTTGACCTGGCCCCGCACTAAGCCACAAGCCACCTTCCCTGGTGGTAACCCACTATCTGCCTCAGAGTCCGCCTAAACCCGACATGAGCAACTTCTCCAAGTGCCACTGTGCACCATCACCATGCACCACCGTAAACCCCTACATTGGTAGATTCATGATGTTACTTTTCCTTCACACCTCTACAATGCCGTTGCAGTGTGAGATCTCCGATGTCGGGTCATTGTGCCATGAATCGAAGCATAAATGATCCTCTATTCATATTTTGTGTTGAATGTTGAACACATAAAGATTGGGGGAAAGAGATAAATGCATAATTATATCTAAAGAACAAATCTTGGCCTTTTTCTTTTAGTCCTCAATCCATTCTAGTTAGAATTAAGAACAAAGAGGAATAAAATTAATCTCTTTACAAAATAATCCCCTATAATCAAGCAGCATAAATTATCCACCCCATAAGAATGATCGACTCACAAATCAACCTGTTCGTGTGATGATATGCATTCGTCATTGAATTTCATAAATGGGGAATAGATCATGATGAAAAAGACACCCTAACTTGAGTTGGAATGATTGTTGATTAAGAGTGAAGCTGCATCGTCATCGTTCATCGATACTTGATCCACCAAATTCGAGTTTGTCGATCTGTGTCCATTCGACATGTTTTCTCAAGAGGCCCTTCTATCTGTCTTATAGGAATTCTAGGGTTAGGTTGATAACCTTTAATTGCTAAAAAGGCCTTAATAAAAAGAAAAAGCATCATTTCATCAAGAGAATTTTTTTATGAAATATTTTATTACTGATAATTCCAAAAACAAATATTCATTGTCGGCCCACGCCGACCGATGTTAGGCTTCGCCTAAGGAAAAAAACAAATTACGAAATCAACTATGGTCTCTGATTTTCAATCCGAGTCATAGTTGATTAGTTATTATGATTCAGAAAATAAAATAGTTTTATTTAATAATTTTATCTACGGTTACATCCTTTTCATATTTTTCCATAAAAGACCCTCACCAATTAAAGATAATTCATGCCTAGGGTAAATACACTACTATGAGCTCAACGGTACCCTCAGATTTTTGATCCGTAAAACTATTTAACTTTTAATCTACTAATATAGAGAAACCACACGTGTGTGCTATAAAAAAAATAACATTTTTCGAGGAACTATTCTGTGTACAGTGGTCCTTAGAATAACTTGCCATATCAGTTCCCGACCTCATAATTTTTCCAAAATATTTATAAAAATAAATTCAGGAAAATTCGAGTCATTAAATTTTCCCCAACTTAGGGATTTACTTCCGGTAAATCCAAACTAAGGGCTACCCAAGCAGATGAGGGTAATAAGCACAAATTTGAGACATTTACTCTAATGTGATATCTGGGAGATTCCAGTGTCAGCACAAAACATGCACTCAAAGAATTTCTCATCCACGAAGGATCATATCCTTCTGCTCCTCAATCTCCAGGACTAGAATGAAGAGTGATCATCATGATCTGAAACTACCATATATGGTATTTCATGGAGTCGAGCTATCCCCTTCACGAAGAGGTGACCCAACATATCTATCAAACTATACTCCAAGAATATCTAGAAAGTGGGATGAGGGCATCGTTTGATTCTGAATAAAGACTTTACCTTAGGTGGGGCATAACCTCGATCAGTGAAAGTCGAGAGGGAATGATAGTTTTTGGACATAAACATCATTAAAATATTTAATAAAAATATTTTATTTGATGTCATGTTGGATTCTTTTATGTATGACCTATTGGTAGGAATCCAAGGTTATAACCCAAACCTGGAAGCCCTCTAGGGAAAGGATAAGAATCTCCCTCCAACCAACACTGATGCTTTGGAAAATCCATAATGAAGAACCTCAGATTCAATGAATAGACGTACGACGATGACACAACATCCCCTTCATTTACAATGGATCCAAGCTCTATGTAGGGAGTTGTTTTTATTCATGATCCTTTCCCCATTTTTTGTTGAAATTCAATGAAAAACATGGACCAACCCATGAACAGGCTGACTCATGGGTCGATCATTCTGGGAGGATGGATAATTTATGCGGGTCATTTATCTTGGATGATTCTATTAAGATATTCATTTTATTTTTCTCCATTACTAATTAAAACATGAAACGATCATAGCTATGACAAACAAGGACAAGATTCATTATTTTTTCATTCCTTTGCATTTATATGTCTCCCCCAATATTTTTGTTTTCCTCTTTCATTGAGAAATTTGAATAGAAGATTGTTCTGCCATAGATTTTTGGTGAAATGAACCGTGAACGGGGATCAGACACTGAAACAACAATGTAGAGGTGCAACGAATAAGGAATGATGTGAATAACCTAAGATAGGGGTTTAAGGTGGTTAGAAGAAGCTATTATAGTAATTGCTCGTACCATGATTGGGTGTAGCTTGACGCATACATTAGGCCGCTGGTTGGGCGGTCGACAGTAGTGGGGGCGCACGCCCCAGTGGGGGGCTGGGTGAGGTGGACGGTGATGTGGAAATGCCACCAGTGGGGTGGACAGAAGTAGAAAACAAGGCTGAGGGAAATTATCATGGATGTAGTGAAAAGGATCTACATATGTGGTTATGTATGTGTGGAACCCGAGGTGGTAGAGGTCGTGGGGGAGGTTGGCGGACGCCGTGGCCATTCGCATTGATCGTGGCGTTACTGTGTTGATCAAGAGCAGGCAGCTTGGTCATCCGCTCATGAGAGAAGGTGGTTAGACCAAATGTAGTGAGTTGAGAAGAATGGACAAGGCTAGGTCTGATCGACCGAACTAGGCCTGCTCAGACCTAAACCGGAGTGGGTCAGACATTTTCTTTAAAAAGTTGTATCAGTCAAAATGTGTCAGTTTGAGAAGCTATTTGTGGTCTTATGACCATTACAACATGGAGGTACTTTTAAGATACTGTATGTGAGTTTCTATTTTAGTTGGAATATGACCAAATGTCTTGAGGTGTATGTTCTCCCTATACATGCATAATACAAGTGGAATCTTGCTGCTAGATGTGACTTGGTGACTATGTGATTTGGAAGATGCATGAATTATTGACACTCCAAGTGTTATCGACACTCTATGTGTTATAGACACTTCATGTGATAATGATAATCTATGTGATATCGAAACTTCATGTGTTAACGACACTCCTTCTGTCATAAACACTCCTTGTGTTATTGAAACTCTGTGTCTTACCAATACTGGGTGTTCTATGGACTATGTATGATAATCATAGTTTTTGTGATACATAATTATACTTATGTAAAATGACTATACTTCACGTGTTTCCATTGTTATATACTTTTTGTGTCATATTTTCATATAATTTGTGTATTTATTAGTGTCATTGTTTTGTGGTTTCATGGTGTCCTACTAAGTGTTCTTTTAATCACCCCTACACATGCATTTTCTGTATGTGTCATGTCTTGGGCATACGATTGACTCTATGATGAAGATCTAGGTGTACCCGGACCAGGTGGTTCTTAGAGTGATCATACCGATGAGGTGTACTCCTATGGAATCAGACTACTATCCTACACTTAACCTTTAGTAGGGTGTTCTATGGATGAGTTTCAAGATCATTTTATTTCACTTCTGCAGACTCTTTCTTTTTGTGAGATTGTATTCTCACCCTATTTACTTCAATTTTTCCTACTTTCATACTCTTTGGTTGGTATATTAGTGGATTCATGCATTGTATAATTAGTGTTATTTTTACATTTTATCATTTTAGGCTCGGAGATGTGTGCCTATGTATGTGTACTTATTAAAATTCCTCTCATTTAAGTGAAATTCCTCCCATTTATGGGAAATTCCAACTTGGTGCTAGTCTCCTTCCCCTGGACTATCAGAGGCAGGCATGGGGTAGTAATGACACGTGCCCCACTAGAACAAGTCATGACAATGTGTACCTAGCTTTTTAACAATTCACTTTTTTGAGATTTTATTTATATTTACATATTGATATTTCATATACAAAATGTTTGAAATTATTTTGTGATGTTGGTTATGTTATATGTTTCTAGTTATTGTTTTTCTAGTTTTAATTTGATGTTTTTAAATAACCATGACTTATTTTTTTACGGCATGTATATATGTAATTCATGTATCATTCATACTATATTTTTGGGTGGAATCCATGTTTGATTATTTATATTCTAATTCTAAAAATATTCCCAAATGGTTAAGGATGATACCCTCATTCTTATCACATATTCATGGTGATTAGTAACATGCAATAAGACTTGTGGTGAGCCATGTTGGGTGATGATCAGGTCACCATAGACTAGTTCATTACAAAATGGCCACATAAAACTCTTTTTATTTTTGGGTTAGTGGTAGAAAGAATGTAGGATTATTATACCTAGAGATGTGGGTGAAAAAGTGTTCATTTCCAGATCTCTGTCATGGAAAACCACGTGTTTCCATGGGTGTTCAGGTATTATATCATGGAATCAAGATAGTTTTTGATATTTTCATATGATATTTAATATGATTCTATATTTGTTAAGAGTTTCAATGTATGCCCATGAGTTATGATTATAAATTTTGAGTTTTTGTGTGAATTAAGGAGGGAAACTATAGGTACATAGTTAGGTAAATAAATTTGTAAAACCATTCGAAAACCATATAACTTGCTCTATAATTCCTTTTCTGGTACTCTATATGGTTAGTGCATGGTTTTCCAAACTGTTATTCCAAATCATGTAAAGTGAATAAAAACATAATTCTTTTATTTTCACCCCTTATTCATTTAAAATTTATATTAATTGAAATTGTTATTATTTAAGAATTATTGTAAATGTTTATTGTAATTTAATTTATGCTTATTGGGATATAATTATATATTAAATGGGTTTAATGTCTTGGGATTAATATATAATGAATCATATATGGTCTTCCTCTAATTGAAGTGAGGAATCTATAGATAATGATCCATAGGAAAACCCTCTAATGGATACTAATTTATTAGAATTAATGATCTGGACAATCTAGTCCTTAATCTAAGAGGGTGGAAGATATGAGGCATAGACATTTAGCTATGATCAGTAGTTTATAAAGAAGAATTAAATAGTTTTCAATGGTGATTATGGAACATAGGTTCCCAAGGATTGGTTTGAGAGGATTAAGGGCATCCTTCATTATTTGTAAGACCCTTGTGGAAACCGAATGTTTGATCACCATTTCCATGTTGTAAGGACCTAGTAGGAAGTTGTGGGAATCCAAAATACATTAATAGTTTCATACAAATCTCACATATACTACCTTTGGGAATGAATTCAGACAACATATGTATTATAAATCATCGAGAGCATGCAAGGCCTTTTAATTCATAACCATGAATCAAGGGGACCATTTTGAAATATAATATTCTAATTAGTTTTCCAAGTTAGTTATTTTTATCTTAATCTCATTAGGATTGAATATCTAGAGGCTCGCCGTTTAAAAATGGGTTTAATACCTAGAATCAGGCTGATTCATATTCTCCTTTCCATACCATCATCTGGAGAAGTGTTTAATAAAGTTGGTATAGATGAGGTAGACATGTATTAGAATATGAGGCTGAGTGGGGTTTCTTAAGCTGTAAGGGGTACCAAGAGATCTTCATCTATGTAGAAGAGTATGTGAGATGAGCCTCATTGGGGTAGCAGAATAAGTGATTAACATACATCAGGTTAAACACAGGTGAATTATTTTGAGCATAAGTCTATGATTTTTTCTAGTGAGGAAAGTCATGGAACACTATTATTTACTATTTAAAGGATCCTAGGATGTCCCAAAAGTTTGGAAATATTGTTCATCTTTAACACTTCTGTAGAAATCCCCATTGGTGTATTACAGTTGTTTCCTCATTCTCTAATGGTTTAGAGATGTGATTTGATGCTCCCAAGGGTACATGATCTCATCCCTAGTCTAAGGGGTATTTTCATCTACCTATGAAGACCCAAGAAGAGTCTTATTCTCCATGAATTTACACAGCAGATATGGTATCTGAGGAATCTGATTCTAGGCCATCCAGAATGTGAGGAATGATGCTTATTTCTTTTTAAATGGAAAATGATTTTCCAAATATGGGTGTTTTCCATTCCATTATCACATTAAATTTTCTTATATAATGTGATATGTTAGATTATTTGATGCCATTTATGATGGATATGCTGACCCCATTGGGATGAAATAATGTGCATTCCATTAAGTGACCAAAGTTCCATGTGTTACTTAATAACACGGAGATCATAGGAGACTTACTTGTTTTGGATATAGATGTTTTAGATCACATAATCAAAATGAATTGGTTGATCATTTATAAAGATCAAATTGACTCCTATCACCACATGGTCTAGTTTCTATCCATTTATGGGAACACTCACACCATCCAAGGTATGTGGGAACCAAGGTTAGGGTGATTAGTAACCATTATTCTAGATTTAGTATGGATTTTATTTTATATATTTGGGATGTTCTTTGATGATTTCGATTAGACCATATATGGATGTCTAAAACTATTAGTGGACCAATACCCTAATGTATTTTTGTATGATTTCTATTGGTTACTACCCCAATATGTGGTTTAATTAACTATTTATCTAATCCCCAAGTTGATCCCAATTTATTAATCATCATGTAAGATGGATACAAATGTTCTAGTGGAGTTAAAAGTCTTTTTTGAGTATCTAGAAAACAATGAATTTATTTGTCCACACATTTCACCATGGTATTCATGGGTTCTTTTGGTAATGAAATAATAAGGGAGTCTCCAATATTATATAGATAATTTCATGATTAATATGGTGACCATAAATAATAAATACATATTACCTCAAATTTATTATCATTTTGAATTTTTTAGGGGAGCATAATTGTTTTTAAAAATCAACCAGAGCTCAGTGTATCACCAGTTGAGGGTTTGGGAGGTGGATTTTTTCTAATACCTCCTTTAATAGAAGATGTGGAAAATTTGAGTATTTCATCATGCTATTTAGATTTACCAATAATCCTATAGTTTTAAGGATTTTTTTAATATAATCTATTATCGCTTTTTATAATCCTTTATAGTTATCTTCATTAATGATATCTTGGTGTAATCTAGGATATAGGAGGACCTTGTAAACTGACTGAGGTTTTTTTGGGATACTTAGGAGTTGATTACCTATATTTTAAGCTATCTAATTGTTTGTTCTAGATATGTTCAATAATTTTTTCTGTTCAAGTGATTTATTTGAAAATGGATTTCATTGGACTCTGAGAGGGTCTGTGTATTCATGTATTTGGAGTATCCCAAGAATGACTTTGAGATCGTGAATTTATTAGGATTGAAAAGATATTATAATAATTTGGTTTAGGACTAACTGAATATAAATTTTCCCATAGCATATTTGACTCAAAAAGGGAAAACTTTTGAGCGGAGTGTGAAGTGTTAGATGTTTCTAGAGTATTTTTATGTTCAGTTGACAAAAAATCTACTTTACATTTTTCTTTGTTTTAGGAAAGGTTATTTAGTGCATTGTGATTCCTCACGAATAGGTCTGGGGTGTGTGACAATTTCTAAAGATTATTTTCTGGCTTATGGATATCATTGGCTCTTCCCACATAAAAATAAATACCCACCCATGACTTGGATTTGGAAATAGTGATACACACATTGAAGAATTTGAACCATTACCAATTTGGGGATTAGTTTCATATATATTCATTTCATAATATCATGAAATATATATTAAACTAGAGAGAACTGAATCTCAGAAAGATAAACTTGGTGGAATTTATCCATACCTTGAATTTCATTATAGCCTATACGCCATCGAAGGGTAATGTGGTTGCTGATGCGATAAGAAAAAAATTTAAAACTTAGGTAGAAAAAAACCTCTGGCTGAGTAGAGTCTGGTGAGATTGTCTACTAATAGGAGTTTGGAAGTGAAAGAGGAAAAATAGTACATGTTATTGAATAGTTTTCACATCACATAATATCTTGCTGATTTAATTATGTATGAGTAGGAATATTAACCCAAATGTAAGAAGATTAGTATAATTTTATATAGTAGGGAGAGGTTAGGTGTTTGGTCTAAGTCTCCCTATAGTACACACTTATATAAGAAACGGCTGGTAGATCCATTTTTCTTGAGGTGGGAGGTAACACATGAGGGCCATTATTCTATTTGGGTTGTTCACCCCAGTGCTACCAAGAAGTTTTGTTATCAAATAATCTAGTTTCAGAGTACTGGGATGATATATTTAGTTTCTAGTTATATATACTGTTTTTTCACATGCTAAATGATCTAAGTTGAGCATCAAAGACCCATAAGGTTGTTGTAGCCTCTTCCCATTATAGTGTGGAAGTGGGATGGAATTTACATGGATTTATTTTTTTTTGTAACAAAAAATAATAGTTTGAAGAATTATATTTTTTTGGTAATAGATTAGCTGACTAAATCATGCCACTTTATTTCCATTAAATATTTGAAAAAGGTAGAAAAACTTAGGTTTCTATACATATGAGATATCCTTAAGTTTCATGGAGATCTCATGGATCTAGTTTCTATATTATTTGTCTATTTTAATTCTCATATTTGGAGGGGTATTTAGAAATTAATGGGAACCCACCTTAAGTTAAGTATAATGCATAACCCATAGATGGATAACCAGAATGAACGACCATCTAGACTCTTCAAGAAATTATCTGATCATTTTTTTCTTGAAATCAAGGGTTCATGGGAAAGGAATATATCATTAGCTAACTTTATATATAAAATTGTTTCCAATCCCTAATTAGGATGGCTCCTTTTGATGAATTATATGAGAAATCATGTTAGTCCCCATTGTTGTGAGTTGAGCTGGGTGAGTGTTATCTATTTTTGATTGAGTCTTATCTAATAGATAATGAAAGATGTGTAGTTGATTCAGAAAATATTATTAATATATAAAATTTTAAAGAAATAATATATAAATCATCATCAACTCCTACTGTAGTTTTAGGTTAGTGATCATGTGCTTTTATGTTATCTATTAATCTAGTCAATCATCTCTTAGAAAATTAAATATAACATGTTCCAGATTATGTTAGGTCATTTAGAATTTAAAGAATCTTGTAAAGGTAGCTGATTCATTTTTTTGTAGCTGATCTAGATTCAAAAATTCATTTTCATGTCTTAGTTGAATATGTATCATCTGAACCCATCTCACTCGATATAGTGGAAAAATTTAGAGTTGTCTCCAAACAATTTTATTATTGATTAAGCTATTCATATCACAGAATACTCGAACAAGGTGATTCATAGTAAATCGATTCCATTTCACTATGTGATTTGGTAGTAATATACATGAGATTTAGGAGTGCACAGTTGTTGTGAGAGAGAATCGAACTCAACTATTTGGGAATGTGGATTCTTGGGATTTTTTAGGGAACGAAAGTGGAAAGTTGGGGAGAATTTTGTTACTCGCTGAGTAACTATTACATCTTATTTTGAGTTTTATTTATTTATTTATATGTTTATAGTGTTCTCTATAGATGAAATTTATAATCTAAAAATTTGGAGAAAGAATATGAGGTGCATAGTTATTACATACAATGTGGCTTACAGTGCGAGAGGAGTGTTAAGTGGACAATATTGTTTATTTGGTCTCTACATGGTTTTTATAACCATGAAGTAATCTCCAAAAAACTACATGGTTTCGTTTTGGAAAGTAAATATATTCCATATTGTTGGCACATTGTTTTCCTTACCATGCAACTAAACCATTTGTATGTTCTCCATCATTAAAAAATTATGTGTTTACTATATTTAACTATATGGATTCTTATACTAAGTCACCCTTATTACACTAAATTCACACAAAAATCCTCTCCCTTTTCTTGGAGTTACTATCCATTTGATTCATCGAATACATACATGATTCCTTTGAGGTAAGCATGATTTCTATTTAACTACTTCGTTCTCCATCCTTATCCTTCCATATTATTCACTTTCCCTAGAGTTATGTAACCCTATCAATAGAGTAAGGAAAAAAATAGGGTTTAGGGTAGATGTTTTATTGTTTTTTGTATATTTTTAGATGTATGAATAAAGAAATATTATGATTCATATTATTTTCAATAAAATAATGTGTTTGAATCAATTTTCAATGTAGGTTTCTCAAACTGATGAATATTTTATAGGACTTAAAATTAATTCTTAATTTATTTTAGGGTTTTATATATTTAATTTCATTTCTATATTGTTTATAGTGATACTTAGTCTATGTTTAATTTTATTCTTTATGTGTGATGGGAATTTAAGGGTTTAAAATATTTTTTACAAAATAATTTCAATAGGTGCATGTAAAGTGTTTGATAAAATACATCAATGAGGTTGTTTGGTTTCAAATAGAATTTTAAGGGGATTTTTAAAAAGTTTTTTACTTGTGAATAATGTGTGATTTTTTATTGGAGTGTGTGATTGATGAAACTAGTATCCTCAATGTTTATTTTGATTAAAAAAATAAAACATGTGAGACTTTGGGTGTGTGGGTAGATTAGTTAATTGAAACCATCATCTAGGTCATGTTTTAGCAAGGGAATGTTTCTCAAGGGGACCATAGAGGCCATGGTGGGATTTTAGGGTTTAAGGGAAACCAAGGGACCTCCCAAAATTATTATACACTCTAATATTACTAGTGAACCTTATTTTAGATTGTGTCATGGTAGACCCCATTGGTTAGAGCCTATGATTATTTTTTCCTATACATTTCATGATTTGGATGTCTTTGTGTGTTATATCTCAAACACCTTGTTGGATATTTTATGCAGTGCAAGGTTATCCACATTCCTTGTTTTTATGTATTAACCTTGTTTATATCAAGAGTATTCACTTAATTTTTATTGATACTTTTTTATTTAGGCTTCTAAAACATTTTTCAACTAAAAACAAAGGTATTTATAAAAAAAGTTTTTAGAGTAAAACTATTATAAATAATAGTTTCAAAGATGAGTTATTTGTTCATGCAGAGAAATAGCGTGTATATATTCATGGTAGAATCCTAGTAGGCTTTTATATCACACCTTGCATATGCATTTGGGTGTTTCTAGACCTGGTTTTGTAGAAAAAAGGTAATGGTTAGGGAACTATTCTATTTGGTGGATACTCTAAATGAAATTTCCCATCGTTGATTTTAATGATGTAGAAAATGGCCTTATAGAGCAATGATTGTGTATATTTTTTTTCATTAGGGATCATTTGGGATATTAAGTACCAGTTATTCCCTGGGTTTATTATTTTATTTATGTTTCTATATGAATATTATATATATGACTTGTTCAAAACTATACCTTGATTTTGGTTGTGTAATTTTTTTGGTTTTCCTATTTATGCTATATTTGAATAATTTATATTTATTAAAATAATTAATAGATAGTGTGGACGTCCAATTCATGGTTGGGTCATGCAAGGCTTTTAGGAGGAATCTATCTTTAAATTATATGGATTCTAAGGTTGAATCAATTTATAAATGGTTAAGGATAATACCCATGTTCTTTTCACCATCCCTTGGTGGAAAAGAACATGATTCAAGATGTGTGGTGAGTTGGGTCAAGTTAACCCAGGCCGGTTCTCTATATTGGGTAGATGATTTAACATTCAAAGGAGTAGTGATAGGGCCTCAGATCATACCATATCCTCTAGCCTCCTATTAATTTCTCTTAGAAAAACCAATGATTTTTATCTAAATAAACAATAAGGATGATTCACATATACGGTGAGAGAACCCAATGGGTTGAGTAATGATAAATGTTCATGATTCGATAGGGTTATAGGAGGTCAAGGCCCTAGGAATGTTTCTTTAATGGTGTAGATCAAATAATCAATTTGATATCACCATCCATGTAACATGTAAATATAATTCACCAACTTAAAATTGGTTATGAGGTAAATCTACAGATCAGACCATCCTATATTAGATGAAAAAACAATGCAAAAGAATAAATGAGAACCATATTACTATTAGATTGAAGTGATCAATCGTAATGAGATCTCCATTAAAGAAATAATATAAGGGTAAACATGATGTAGTGAAATGCTAAAGGCATTTAGTGGTAATCCATACATTAATGTAAAATTTGGACCATATGTAAGAGAAAAATAACCTCGTATATTTATGTAAAAAGGATTAGAATATGAAAGAAAAAATATATATGGATAGAAAAAAAAGTATATTTCAAATAACATGCACAAAATATATAGAAAATCTTTACCATTATAGTAAAAGGATTATGCATGATGGTGTTCTCACTATTTCAATTATTGTATTATGATAACATTCATCAACCCAAAGAAATGTGTAAACTTCAATAATATATCGTACTTATTCAAAATATTTGAAATGTTATCAAAAGTTTTTTCATATATATACACAGCATCCCAATATTAATAACATCCCAAAAAACTCTAGTCTAATGTCTTTATGCTTCGATCAAGCATGAGAAACCTAATTGTTTGATAAATGAAATGTTGACTAACTATCATAATATGCATTAATGTAACCAAAATATATAGATAACTCATTTTTCAACCTTTTTAATGAAATATAATCTATAATATATTCAATTAAAGTAATATATTCTACCTTTATAGTCAATAATGAAAAAATGAATTACATGTTTCACTTCCATGAAATAGTTCCAACACAAGAAAGAAATACATATCCAATAATAGTCTTTCTTGTATCAAAATTTGAAGCATAATAAGAATAAAAAAGTAAATTATCTCATTATCATATCTATTTTTATTTAAAAAACTAATATATAGGTCATAATACATAGACACATATATCTGGTTATATTTCAAATCATTCAAATTAATTTTACTAGGGTTTTCCATAAACCTTCTCAAAGTGAAAAAAGAGAAGGAAATTTCAAAACTAGTGAAAATTTTGGAATAGATAAGGACACCTATAATATTATCATATTGTATTTTCTTCATAAAGGATACATTAGACTCATATTTAAGGGAAATGTATAAGGAAAACATGAATTTTTTTTCCAAAAGGAACATTAATAGTTTTAAGATGATCACATATACTAGAGTAACACATAATTTATATAGGAACATTGAGATTTAATGAATACTTCTGTCTCTATATATTTAATGATTTCCATGCCAAATATTTACTTATCAATACAAAGATATTTCATTTTAAAATTAGTATTTAGTTGGATACTTACACAATTAACAGCTACATGTCTTTAAAATTAAAAATCATGTCATTAACACACAACAACAAGAAAATAATTTCATTCTTAACAAGATGGAAATAAACACATGTATCATAATTTATTCATTTAAAACCATTTTCAGGCATACCAGAATTTATTTGATTACACAATTTTCTAGGGTCCTGTTTATGTCTATACAATTATTTTCATAAAATATTTTTTATTTCAATTTTAAAAACCTTTAAAAATACGTCAAGGTGATTTATAAAAATTTGTTCATCAAAATTTCATTGTCAAACCCCATTTTAATATCCAAAAAATCTATATGAAAATATTAGCAGGAAACAAAAGAAAGAAACAGTATAATGGATGAATGTTTCAATATCAGGGAAAAATATCACCATAATAAATTCCTAATACTATATAAATACTATCTAAACGAAATGAGTTTTATATTTCATTTTCATTTCCATAGTGCTGTGTTTATTTTGATAAAAAAATAAAATTGAAATATGTAACTCTCTTATTCTTTGTTTTGGTTACAACTTCTTATGTATAATTTTTTATGAAGGGGATCTATTTCATCTTTCATAAAAGTAAACCTCTAATTTATTAAGTATATTTTGTAGACTACTTTAAGGTTTTTTATCATTTTTAATAGTAATGTAATGGTTTAATTTATAGGTAAGAACATATGCACGACTGAGTTGAGAAATAGGTTGAATAGTTCTCTAGGCTCTATCTCACATCATCTGATAGTACTTGTGGTAGATACCACCTTCTACCACTGAGTGAGACTCATAATTAGATACACTATGAATATATTATGATGAAAAAATGTAAGTTTTCTCTTGTTTCAACTACTTATAAGGTTCCCTAAAAACATCAAAATCCATAGATTCTATAATTACTACCTCTATAAATTCTTTATGCTTCTACTTAGGTCATGTACACTCATTAAATACTATATCTTGAGTAATTACAAAATTCTAGAAAAAATGATTATTATCCCACAAATATTATGAGATGCACCAAATCCTCACTCTAGAATCCATTATTATAAACATAAAACTTTTACATATTTTTTATAGCACCAACTGAGATAACAAGACTAAATGTTCCATTTATAGAAAATGTAG
The DNA here is from genome assembly GCA_963277665.1 of Viscum album. Taxonomy (NCBI): domain Eukaryota; kingdom Viridiplantae; phylum Streptophyta; class Magnoliopsida; order Santalales; family Viscaceae; genus Viscum; species Viscum album. The sequence continues at coordinate 51,309,079 of OY728148.1, forward strand.
AAATATATATTGAGTCATTACAAACCCAATACCTGGTTATGTTTATATATTTAGAGAATTATGATAAATATCACATCTAATAACCGATAATTATAATGGAAATTTTCTAATTAATAAAAATTCCTCAATGGTTAGATCTGCACCACTCATATCTAAAAATCATATCTAGATAAATCGTTCCCATACATTCACATGTCTTATGATGGAAATTAAAAATCATGGTCTGAGAACCCACATATCAATAAGTATCTCCAATTAATTGATAAATCTGTTTGGTTATTTAAATATTTAGCAAATTTATTTGATACAGAAATAAATTTAGTTTAATAAAAAATATATTTCTGCATAAAATTACAATTAAAATCTAATAAACTTTTTTAAAAATAGTTATTTTAAAAAAAATCATAAATGAAAATAGTGGTCATGAAAAATTATTTGAGTGAACATGGAATACATAAAAATAGATTTCTTGTAAACCCAAATAATTAAGTCCTAAAAAGATCATGATTCCTATTTTAAATTTAATCCATTACTTTTGAAAATATCTAAAAAAATTATTATTAAATAAAACAACCAATTTTCATGAATTTAAATTAATTTTAAATATTGAAACTGTCACAAGTATATTGATTATTTGATTTGTTATTGGAATATTATTATACATTCATTATCACATCTTAACTATAAATTTCAAACATCATTTTTAATACAATAACCTAAATTTGGATAATTACATATCATAAGAATAGTATAAGACTATCCACTAAGAAAAAATAATATATTGTTTTTAGGATTGATTCCCATGGACTATTCTTGGTATCTAAAAAAATGAAAATAGTACCCAATGCATTATAATGATAAATAACACTAATCCCACCTATAACAAAATTGAAAAATTTAATCTGATTTGGGTTTACTCTCTACACTTATCATTATCTACAATTCTCAAGTACCATAATTTGAAATAAAACAATTTACAGATTACACCATTCATCATAAAATCCATTTCAAACTTCATTTGAAGTCTATGAACATTAGTACTTTAAAATATCAAAAAATATAATATAATTTCATTAAATGAATACATTGAGGAAAATTCAATGAATAAATGTTTTGGATAGAAAAATAACATACGATATAATGTAATATTTTTAATACTTGAAATAAAAAATAAGTTGGATCTATTTTAAAGAAAACATTTAAACTAACCTATAACGAGAAAAAGGAAATCATGGTTTGTAGATAAAAATACAGGTTGAGTGTATTCTATGAAATGAAATAATTTAAAACATAAAATTATTATCTTGAAAGATAATAACCCCTTACAATATATCTAGTAGCTATACTGATTTTCCCTCTTCTATGGAAACATCTCTCCAATATAACCATATGAAATTCTCATTGTAGTTACCTTCCTCCATCATAACACATAATTCTCACTCTATTATTCACACCACTACAGTATAAACTGTAACTAATTCATAGAAAATGATTCTTTGGAGAATAATGTTTATTATAGTATCATTAGATGATAACCGAAAAAGAAAGAGATCATTTAATACCCACCTTTACCACATATCTAATATAATATATTTCAAATTAATTGATGTTCAATAATTGGATTGTTTTATCATGTAGTAGATGTGTAGTGAACATTATTAAAATTTGTTTTCTTGTTTCATAAAAAACATTTAATATTTTCATTTTTAAATATATAACTAACCATAAAATTAATCCTACATAATGATACTTGATATGTAACCAAGATCTCACCCTATATGGTTTCGTTTCTATATATATATAATAATCTAATGTAACCCTCATACAGGAAAAATTTCATCTGCTAATTAACATTTGATAAGTTACACCACAACATGTAATTTGTTTAATTAGGATATAAAAAAATTAATATTTTCCTCATCCCTTGTAAATTTGTGTCAATCAATTTTCATCATATGATCTTGATGATAATCATGTTATCTAGATAGGCAACACACACACACACACAAACGTTATTATTGAGCCATGTTTAAAAAAATCCACATATCATATGATCCCAAATCCGATCTTCTAAGAATAATACAATAACCATCATCCCACTGAAATAAATGATATCACATGACATGTTATTGGACCACATATTTCATTCTTAGAAACTAGTGGTAACAAAACACTACATAACAAGGAATATGAAGATAGTGATTGCGTCATTTAAAATGAATCACACACAAATTTTGAATACCATGAAATGTAATTGATTTTAATGTGTCCCACATCGATTATTAATATGGGGGAATTATCCTTTATATACGGTGATGAGAGATGTCTAGTTGATCATGTTTACTGACCCAACCCGACCAATGGGTACCCTCATTTCCACACTCCAGTTTTCCCCTCAGTAGCTTCCACTCACCAAGCATCCACATATTATAGGCCCACACTCGACGTTACCTGCTTCTAGTCCTACCTATAGTAGATGATTGACAATCCACCATTGTTGGATGGATTGATCTCCCATTATCTGGCTAGTTGGACTTATTTTTTAACAGGCTTATAAATTCCTTTGATATAATTAATAATCACATGAAAAAAAATTATTATTTAAATATGAATTTGATAATATAATCTAATATAAAATTTTTATAAATTCAATATTATATAATATATTAATAATTAAATATAATTAATTAAATTTTTTTTATTATTATATATATTATTATTATTATTGCCTTATAATTCTTATATACACCTCATAGATGATAGAGGTTGTAGGGGTGGGTGTTCTGTGGGGTGGGGTTAACAGGATCTTCTCCCATCATGGGTGCATTACATTGTGATAAAAAACACTAAAAAATAATATATTTTTATTATTTTATATTTATTATATCCCGTTAAGTTATTTATATTATTGATAAATTATTATTTACTACAAATAATTTATTATTTGTTAACATATTTTCTATATTTTAAACTATCTTACATATATATTGTCATTAATTATATTCCATTTCTAATGTATTTTATAATTTATTATTTTATTGTTATATTCATTTCAATTTAATAATTTTTATACCAAAATAAATAATATAACTCTATTAGAATAAATAAATTGATTAAATATATTATTTTTCAAATTAATGTAGTCTTCTTATAATTGTATTATTATATATATTTATTTAAAATTAATATACCATGATAAATATTTTTTTACTATTAATAGTTATAATTATCATTAAAACCCATTTTTCATCAAAATACTCTAATTAATTAATTAAATATTTTATTAAAATAGTAACTATAAAAATCCTCAACTATATAATGTTTTTTACAATGAAATAAATATAGGTATAGTTATAGTAACACAGTAAGAATATAATAATTTTAAATTCATTCATCCCTTATTTTATCTTATAAAAGAAAATATCATATATCGATTTACCTAGAGACTATTTTATTGATAAAAGTAAAATCTCACAGAGTATCTATTTCTACATTTATTAAATAACTAGACATCATATTATCACATTTCTCTCATAAAATGATTCCAATATTCCCATTTTTTTATATTTTATATTTATTCAACTATGGCAGTTCTATCTTTATGGATGATCATGACAATATTTTCTAAAATATTTTTGATTTATTGTTTACTACTATTTAATTTCCTCATATAATTTTTATCATACTGCCAAACGATTTATTTTTATATCTATATGTCATTATACTAATGGAATATATCTTTATTCATTTTTTATTTTTTTTATAGAGACATCATTTGATTTTATAAAAGCTAATTCATGATAAAATATATCATAGTTTGTTTTCATTCTAAAATGATCCAATTTAGAAACATTTATTTGAAATACGATTCATATTAAAATATTATTTCATTAAATTATCACCCTTAACGCCGAGAGGATAGGCCACAATAACACACATGACTACCCATGGTTTCTAGATTATTAGTTCTATGATCATAAATAGCACAACCAAAGAATCTATGGTTTCATAAACGTAGGGGATTACCAATCAATATTTCTTTAGGTTTTTAAAAACAAAAATGACTAGAGGGATAGTGATTAATTAAATACATTATAGTAGTAGATGCCTCTTTCCAAAAGGACTGAGGAAAACCAAATTGTTAGAGCATGGTTCTCACCCTCTCCAAGATAGTAATATTCATTTTCCAAATAAACCATTACATTATGTTATTTCCACACCTATATAATGTCTTAAGAAACCTTTAGAGTCACACAAAAAATCAAATTAATTTATAATGTAATATAAACAGTTTTCAGTGTAAAGGGTTTTAAGCTCATACCTATTTGATTCCCAACACCGGATTCTCATGCCTTTAAAGTTTTTAGGATGTCTAATTTATATTTTAGTGTGTGAATATAGAATATCTATGAGAAATATCCCAAATATTTCATGAATAGATTCCCTCTATAATATGTGTGAATACTATATAGAACCCATAGATCTGAAAGAATATATTAATTGGGTTTCCTTGCACTGTACACTGACCTTATGAAACTCACACACTTGGATTTTCCAAACACACAATCCTTACATAAAGTGATTTTTTTGTGATTAATTAATTAATATTCCACAATTACTCTGTTAATTCAATCCCTTGGAACTTACATTCCCAGGATATATATGACAAATCATATTATTATAAAATATTGGGACATTGTTTCATTGAACTACTTTTAATGTGTTTTACCATTTAATAGATATGGACAATTTATGAGAGTTCCATTAATCCTGGTGAGTGATCCATAGAAACAATAATACAACAATAATTATTTCAAATAATGTATCCATTATTTTCCAATAGTCATATAGAAATGGGGATCATTTTAATTTAGTTACTTTGTTAATTTCACTCAGTGTCTTCACTATTAAATCATGTGGTTTTAAAGAAGCAAAACCTATTCCCATGATGCGATAACTCATATTGTTCTCTAAATACACCTCACCAGAATCAACCTAAAATATTTTAGAGATTGAATATTTCTTCAGTAACATATGGAATTAGAATCCATATTAATATATTCTTTTTTTAGACATAATATTCATAAAAAATTAAAAACATAAATATTATCAAAATATTTGTACAACCACAATGAATTATCATTGTTTTCAATAAGATTTTACTTATCATGATGAAATTCACTTTCATAATACCAAGTTATTTTACACTAATAACACTTTAATACTATACCTATTAACATATTATAGATTCTATAGGACTTACTATGATCCCTTTATTTTCCTCTAATTTAATTTCTACCATTAATAATAATTCCCTCAGTATATTTTTTAATATGGCCAAATTTTTGAAGGTCCTCAGATAAGCAGGCAAACTTCACATCTTAAAATTATAGAGTATACCTGAAATGAATCATTGATCCCTTCAAAAAGATATATGAGTTATCAAATGATGTTAAAAAATGATTTTATGATTCTTGTCATTAATATTTAATTTCATTTTTGATGAACTCAAAAATATTTTGTTGAAGTCATCTTAATTTCTTCTAATTGTAGTTCCAACATCTTGAAATTATACTATATAATTTTCTTATATAATATCCCAATGAAATATTTTTTCATATATATATTCTCATTTTTAGACTGTATTTTAGTAGTAGTAAACTCATAAGAAACATCTCAAAGAACCTCACCACCAAAGAAAACCACATAAGGCTATATGATTTCTAGAGGACATCGACATCGACATAGATATCAATAAAAATGGATCTTCTTGCATCATAAATGGTGGTGAATTTTTTTTAAATAAAAAGAGAATCCGTAATATTATTTTGACCAAGAATCATAGTTATTTTAATCATATAGATATTAAAATAATTTTCCACATTGAGTTATATATCTAAAACTTTGTAAAACCATTTATTACATGTTAGAGGGGATTGATACTAATTATTAAATATTATTTTTATTTTTATGCAATTCAATATTAAATAGGTACAATTCACATATATATATAATTATGGTTTATGGTTTGTATGGAAAACTATTTTTATTGCAAAAACGAAAAGAAAAATTACGAGGAAGATCAATATGAGTGTTATCCGAGGAAGAAAATTAAACAAAAAGGAACATGAAATTTTAACAAGACACAACCCTAATTGGACCTATGTTCATGAAGAGAAAAAAACCACTTATGATCTTTTTTATGAAAATAAATTTACTATAATACAAGAAACATGAAAGTAGTAAAGGACTAGAGAATTTATATAATTTAGTAGTCCCATCTAAACTAGGAGGTGGGGGTAAAATGAATCACATTGAGTAGGAAACCTACCTTTCTAGATAAACTCACACTATTTATCCAAATCAAAAGGGATACAACAAAATAACTCAAAAATAAAACCACTTACAGATCTGGGTGCACATGTTAAACCTAGATATAGCAGAAAGGGATGTGTATATTATAACTTGGATTCATGAAAGTGATTAATTAGACACAGAAATTTGATTGTTTTCATTTTATTTTGTAGTTTTTTAATGTTATTATTATTCATAAAATCATAGTTTTATGAATTTTATAATGTAAACATAAATTTTCATTATATGTGAAATTATTTATTAAAATATATTAACCTCAACCCATTTAAACATCACCTTGTAGAGCACTCTCTAATTATGATATAAATTTGAAATTTTAGTATCATGTTAATCAATTTCAAATAAATATTTTCTTATTATGAAGTAATGAGAGAATCATAAATGATTCAAATCATTTCAGGATTCAAATAAATATTTTTATAAGTAAAAGAAATTTTCAAAATCCAAGATATGAAAGGGATGTGTTCCCCAAAATTCTTGTCTAATGTACACAAAGTATTGACTACTAATTTATTACAATGTGATGAATGTTACAATCAATTAGGAAACATACTAATTCAAATGTTTTTAAGGAGATAAAAGATGTTTAATTTGAGGATTAAATTATGATCTTGATTTCATGGCCTAAAAAATCATACCATTATTAGGCCATGAAATTAAAATGATAAATCCAATTTACATGATTTTTTCTAGATATTGGAAGGAGTCTGAAAATAGGGTTAAATCATTTCTATTCCCACTGTTCACTACCCCTTGGAATACCATAATGAAAAATATAACTTTTAAATCCTTATTCTCCATATTAGGGCCCAAAAATATCTATTTAAGGTTGATTTAGGAAAAAAAGGGTACCTATTGGTTTATTTTTCAAATTTTAATGTTATATTTATTTTCGAATATTAATTCATAATGTTAAATTTAAAAAAAAACCATGATATTTTTATAATTAAAGGATTTCTATTTTCTCTTGACTTGTTTTATTTCTCATTTTCTCTATAAAACTAGTAATTTTATCATTTGAATCCATTAACATTAAAATTTAAGTGATAAATATTTTATTTTTTATCTTCTTCAATTCCTTTTATATCAGTAAACTTATATATTACACTAATATTTTTTCATCAATGGAGTTTCTGACCATCATAATTGTTTATTTTAGGAGGTTTTCGGGAATAGATTTGGTGTTATTTGATGTACGTTAAAACTCAAATTTTTTCTATCTAAGAGTTCCATCCGTTGAACTGTTTTCTTTTTCATTTTTATTCAATTTAAAAAATTAAATTTTGAGTTCTAGTTAGATCTTATACCATAGTGTGATCATGAATATGAATCACTAGTTTTTTAGGTGACCATCCATGGAATTATATAAATATTAACTTAGTGAATGGTGAGGGGTGATTTATTTCATTTTTGGATACTTCTTGAATTAGTGAAGTTAAATCATTTTAATAAGGTTTCATCTAATCTACCCCTAGGAATTGTAATATTTGGTGTCCTTGAACCAACTGGCTGTACTTTGATTATATGAACATTTAATGTATTAAAATAGTAAACATCTTCTTACATGTTGTTCATTTTTCTATATGACAATGATGTAAAAATGTCCTAGAGTATTTTTTTTCATTGATAAGGTCAAGGCAGTTCCCTATTATGATGAGATCCTTGAAATGATATAAAAATATTCTTAAATATAGTTCTATGGTTGGATGACATTCTATGATGGAACACATAGCATGCATACCGTCAGGTGTGAGTACTCGTAAGCAGATGAGACTTCCTCTCATGATGTTTGCACTTGGTAATCTCCAAGACAAGAGATTATGGGGACATTCCCTCCAATAAGAATTCCGCACGTTTTGGTGTCATCGGATATTTCTATATGCGATCATGTGTAATAATCCTTAGACATTAATATTATCATTAATAGGTGTCATGACTCACACACATTGATTTACAGAGGAAAACTGTCATACAGATAATTGGTGGGAAGTAGGGTATGTTGGGTGCATCATGAGTGGCATGTTATTAATGGATAAGTAGAGGAAGAATTTGTTTCTTCCATTTATGGAAGTTGATATCTCATCCCATTGATTGAAATAGAACTATCGTTCAAAATTACATGGCCATGGTGTAACGATGAGTTTATTTCAGGAAGACAAAGAATGAAGTATCAAGCATAAAAGTTGACGACACTATAATGAAACTTGATTGATGAGATATTTCAATAAAGGTATTATATTACACTGTGATAATTTTTATGAGGATTTCACTGCTGGGACTTTAACATCTTACTTTTGGGTGCCCTCACCCATTGCTAGCTAGTAATCTTGGACGTTAGGCAAGCCTGCCAAATTCCAACGAGAAGGAATCCTTGAGGGTCACACAATAAGTGATTATAGTGGTCTTAGTTAAATTATATTCGAATTTAATTAATAAATATTATTATAAAGATAGTGGAAAATTTTTTATTCATGTTAAAATGGTTGCATAATTTAAATAAATATTTATTCACTATATTGTTGGTAAAATATATTTATTTATTTTATAGAACATTTAAAAAATATTTATTTACTAGTCTGTAAATAAAATATTTATTTAAGAGAATTTTTTTTATTTATTTATTTAGTTGTCCAATAAATGGAAGTGGAGTTTGGGCGGACCAAGGCTAGTCAGGTAGTACAATAATTATTTTCAAGATTATAAATAATTATTTAACTAGCTGGAACAAATTAAATAATGCTGCTATTATTTTGTGACGTGGAAAATTATTTATAATTCAGTTTGGTGCAAGTTTTCACAATATAAATAATGATGTAATATTATTATTAATAGCATGGGTTTTCTCTAAGGTTATGAATGTATTTAATTTTTGTTATGCAATTAAATATTGTAACTGAAGCCCCATGTCAATAAATAGATGCATATGTGTATTATTCCACATACTGAACCACACACTAGGTGAATTGCGAATTGTTGAGCAAAAAAATTTCTCTCTAAAACCCTCTTTTAGCCCCTCTCAAGAACGAGAGAGGTTCTTCAAGGCTGAAGTACAGGTGAACAAGAACAAATGGCACATGACACTCGCTTATCCATGCTAGGACCTAGAGAATGAATGATGTCAATCAGAGGCCAAAGAAGCTTGTGTGGATCACCACTAAAGTAATTCTAGTTTGGATCCTAGAAAATGAAATGATATAATCTGGAAGGGACATTTTGGATTATCAACATCATCAATGAAGAAAATACCAAAGATATAGGTATTATTTTTTTGTGTGAAATTAATTAAATTAATTATAAACATGTTGTGAAAGATATTTTCTAAAGGTTGCAGTCCTCTTCCTTCTGTATCTAAATATTTTATTCTATTCCATGGAGACTAGTTTTCATCATCGTATTGTTCCTATAATAATCATCGATCATGGTAAAAATCAATGTTGGGTGACAGACCAACCACGTTTCCACTACACCCGGAACCTTCATGTGGTATCCGAGCGGTTACATCATAGTTTATAAATATTTAAATATTTCATTTATGATTTATAGATTTAATAATTTAGTTGTTTCAATTAATGTTTATCGTTCTGCAAATATGAATCTCGAGATATATTCCCCCACTTTTGTTTCTCATTCACGTTACAGAAATGATCATTTCTTTTAATTTTGATTAAAATAAAATAGAGGATCTCATGCAGATGTGCCAAAGGTTCCTGGCCAAACAAAACTAGAACACATGGCGTGTATTCAATAGTGCACGCCATGTAGTCAAGATTCAATGCATCACATTGGTCTGCCAAATCATGTGGTGTGTTGGAGTTTTTCTAAGTCTTAAATGACTTCGTGTGTTGACTAGGAACATATGGAACACCATTTCTTGAATACAAACCATGTATACCACTGGACATGGCGTGTAGTCCCTTCGTGTTAGGGTTGGACCGTGGACCCCATACACGGCTTTCCCGGCTGGAAACCATGTAACACAGATACTATATGACATGTGGCCGAGTGAACAAGCTGTGTACTCCCAAGATTTCTGAAGTACAGTGAAATGCCGTTTTCCTGGGTGTGTAATTTGGATGGATGGTGAAAAAAGTACACACCGTGTAGTTGAAACTATAGGTTGTGTACTCATCCAAATTATGCAGATTTATTAAAATTTATTATTATATAATACAAACCCTTGAGACATGTACCATTATGCAGGAATAAATATGAGTCACAAAATGTGATAGGTGTTTTAAATATATGTGTTTAATTTAACATCTGCCTAATGTTAATTTCTACTCATCGGGTAGTTATGAATATGAATTCACTATGTTTCCTTAAAGGTAAAAGTTAGGTAAAAAGATAATTTTAGATTAATTTATCTGTTTAAAATTATGATGGATGAGAATTTCAAGGAAATTCAAAAAAGGGTTTAAGATAAAAGTATTGATTAATTAAATATGATAATTAATTAGTTCGAGTGTGATTTATCATAAAGAAGAACAATTAAAAAATTTAATTCTAGTTTTATTTATGTGTAAATATTATTGCATGTATGAATGATCATGAGTTATATCAAGACCATTGTATGTGAATGGTTTCTTTTTATTATCATATTTAAATTAATTTTTTTGGCCTACGATCCATCTCTCCTCATTAATATGTAGGGACTGCATGCCCATGGTTTATTTTATATAAACCATCCCTTTACCCCACACCTATGTGTGTGTTTAAAAGCATATATAATGGATTGACCTCCCATGATAGAGGATGCAGTTCAAGCTGGACCTGAGATGAAACTGATCCCAAGAGATACAGAGGTTGACAGGTGGAAATCTGTAAACACGAACCAAAAAGTTTCAAGGTGTTTCTCCCCTAGGTTAGGGTTAGTTTATCAACCGCTAGATAAACAAACTATTAGAAAAGCTCATGATCGTGGCATTTTCATTATTTTATTTCTGTCAATTGCATGGTTTATCATTATGGATTTTTTATCACAATCACAAAATTAATGAATTAAACAAGCATGAAATATGGAACTAAAATAAACTAGAATTACGTGTAAATATTATCAAGATGTGGTTAATTACTTAAGTAAGTTCCACTTAATATTAACAATCATGTAATGATGATAATAATAAATTCATGCATAAGAGATAAAAATCCCTCAGATAAAATATTATATCAGGCCAAGCCTTCCGTTACTAGATTAAGGAAAAAACACAATAAAACTATGTGTTTGACCATCCATCGTAGGGACCCTTACCTTTTTATAGGATTCCCTTATGAAAGGCTTCATGTAGACATAACCATATTACATCCAGAGAAGTAGCCCATGCTATAAATGGTGTAATATTAGAAGAAAGAGTTATGGAATTCTGAGTTCATGATTCTAGGATTGGAGAGTCCACTCAACAGATCAAGTAGATGAAATCCCGCAGTTGGGAAAGAACTACATACCTAAATACTTTCTAATAGCTTGACCAACCCTTGTTGGGGTTATTCGAAGGGGAATATGGATCCTTTCCACTAGATTTTCAAGGAAACTAGACATTCTATGTTCAATGGTGAGGGCCATTGGGACTTGATAAAATAGTGGGAGACTTAATAAAATTTATTATTTCTCATATAATGTAATCCAAAAATTACTAATGATCTGCCCATTTATTTATAGAATAAAAATGACAAGCTCATCAACCAAACTACCCCTACAATAAATTATGGATAAATACAACATCCTCATGGATTGTAACCTATAGAAATGGTTTATAAACCTTTGGGTTATCTTACGCCATGAACAATAGTCTTATATGCTAGAGTCAGAATTACCTGATCCCCCTGCCAAAGAGGTGAGTGATGAAGATTTTCTAGTCTATGAGAAATATATGAATGATGTGGTCGACATTCAAAATTTGATTCTATCATCAATGTCTCATGAGCTCATGAAGTCTAATAAAACATGGTTACTCATAGAATGCTCGAGAACCTCTGTGGTCTTTACAAAGAGAGAGAAAGTTTGGAAATGTTTGAAATCCCTAAGGCCCTCTTTCAGAGTAAGCTTGGAGATGGTTTCCCATTTGGGTCTCATGTTGTCAAGCTTATTGGCTACATTGATCACCTAGTGGTTCTAGGGTTTAAACTCTTCAAAGAACTGGGAATCGATATCATTATCACAGAACTCCATCAGAGCTTCTCTAAATTTGTTGTCAATTTCAATATGAACAACATTGAGAAGTCTCTATCTAATCTTCCAATCCTCATTCTCCAAGTGCAAAAAGATATGAAGCGTGAAAATCCTTCTAATATTATGGTGAATAAGAGGAAATGGAATGTGAAGAGAATTAACCCAAAATATTAATCATGGACATCCATGAAATGGAAGATCAAATGGGAGGCAAGGGAACATGAGATTGTTTGTTTCACATATGGCGAGAAGGGCCACTGGAAGAAGAACTACACCCAACCTAAGAAGCAAGGGGAAGCTTCTGGTGCATTTTTTATAAAATGAAATCTATCTATTTTTACAAATTGGGAATTAGATACAACTTTTGGTTCTCACATATGTATCCAAATACAAGAACTATGTAGATTCAGGAAGATTGATTGAGGGGAGGTAGATCTACGAACAGCCAACAGAGTTAGACTTGCTACTATAGCTATCAGGGACTACCACCTCACGTTGCCAACTTGGATGATCATGGTGTAAAAGGGTTGTTATTATGTGTTGTCTGTTACTAAAAAAATTATTTCTATATATATATTAGATATAGATAATTTCTTTTTTATGTTTGGAAAATAATTCTTATTTTTTTGCAGAGATAAAATTTGTTTTGGCAGGGAAAATTTATACAACCGTCTTTATATGTTGGATTACACAAACCAAGTAATGGAAATCGATAACAAATATACCCCACATGAATCATACCACACCCAAATTTGGCATCACTGTCTAGGTCATGTAATTAAGAAACGCTTGACAAAGTTACATCAAAATAGATATTAAGATGCTTTCGAACTAAAACCACATGGCATATGTCATGCATGTTTAGAAGGAAAAATGACCAAATCTCAATTTAGTGGGAAAGGTGAAAGAGATAAATAACTTCTTCAATTGGTTCATACTGATGTGTGAGAACCATTTATAGGTGAATAAAAGAGAGGGTACTTGTACATCATAGATTGTACTGATGATTTTTGTAGATATGGATATATCTAATTAATGAGGTATAAGTCAGATTATTTTGATAAGTTCAAAGAATAAAAAAATAAAGTTGAGAACCAGATTTGTAAGAATATTAATAAACTCTAATCAAACCATTGTGGATAATATCTTAATCAATACTCCATTGATTACTTACGGAAGTTTGAGATCTCATACAAACTCACTCCTCCTTACACGCCCCAATTGAATGTTGTGAGTGAAAGGAGGAACCACACCCTGCTGGACATGGTGCGATCAATAATTTGTCATGCGATCTTCCATTATCATTTTGGGGATATGCATTACAGAAAGTGGTGCACATAGTGAACAAAGTTCAAAATCAATCAATTAATGTTATTCCATACAATTTCTAGAGTGGAACGTAAGCCATGTTACCGAATTTTCATGTTTAGGGAAGTGATGTGTTTGTTAAGGCCTCTTCATGTAACAAACTTGCACCCAAGGCAAAAAGTGTACCTTTATAGAAGATCCCAAGAAACAAGAGAGTATTACTAATACAAACCCTTACAAAAAGGTTATTGGATCATGAAATTCCATATTTTTTTAGAGGGATAACATATCAAAAAAGTGATAGTGGGAGCGATAATACTTCGATGAAGTTGAGGCTCAAGGTACATATGAGTTGGTACATGAAAAGATTCCATTGAGCCTTGTGGAAGAAAGAACTATTCTAGAAACACATGAGCTATGTAGGAGTACAAGAGAAGTTATAGAACCAGAATGGTATGGATTTTTAGTTACCGCGGATGGTGACTCATTATTAGTTGATAATATTGATCCTCTAACCTACAAGGAAGCAGTAAGAAAAAAAATCTGTTTCCAAGTGGCAAGAAGCCATGAATTTTGAAATGGATTTCATTTACCAAAACCAAGTCTGGATTTTGGGAGATCCTCTAGTTGATGTATATGTTGTTGGCTAAAAATGGGCATTCAAGAAGAAATTGGACATGGAAGGACATGTCAGTACATATAAGGCACAATGGTTGCAAAAGGGTTTAAACACCATCAAGGAATTTACTATGATGAAACCTTTTCTCCAGTTGCAAAACTAAAGTCCATTAGGACTATAGATTCCATTACAGATTACCTGGACAATGAAATTTGGCAAATGGATGTCAAAACTGTCTTCTTTAATGGGAACCATCAGGAGAATGTCTATAGGACACATCTTGAAGGGTTTATGAATCCAAAGGATGGTAATAAGCTATGTAACTTGAAAAATTCCATTTATGTATTGAAAAAAGTATCTATGTCATGAAACATTCATTTTGAAGAAGCCATAATGAAATTTGGTTTTATCAAGAACAAATGTGAGCCTTGTGTCTACAAATAGTTTATTAGGACTGTAGTCATTTTCATAATAGTATATATTGATGACATATTACTTATTGGAAATGAGATACCAGTATTACAATCTATTAAGGCATGGTCGAATCAATGATTCTCCATGAAGTACTTGGGTGAGGGAACATATATTATTGGGATCAAGATCCATCGTGATAGGTCTAAGAGATTCTTGGGCCAAAGAAAAAGTACAAACATTAATAAGATATTGAGGATATTCAGTATGGAACAATCCAAGAAGGGATTGTTGCCAGCATCACATGGTATTCATCTTTCCAAGAAAATCTGTCCTCAGACACAAGAGGAATGAAGTTAACAGAAAGGACTCCATATGTATCAGTGATTGGGTTAGTCATGTATGCCATGATATGTACTAGGCTGGATGTCACCTACACATTGAGTGCGGTAGGAAAATAACAAGCTGACCTAGGTGACCACCATTGGATGGAAATCAAGACTACCCTAAAGTATATAAGGCATACTAAGGATATTTTACTGGTTTATGGAGGATATGAGGAACTAGCCATCATAGGTTACGTATATTCTAGTGTCCAAACTGATCAAGATGACATGAAGTCGCAAACATTATACATCTTCACGTTGAATGAAGGTTCATTGAGCTGGAAGAGCTCAAAGTAGAGTGTGGTCGCAGATTCTACAGTAGATTCTAGGAATATTATAGATTCTGAGGAAGATAAAGAGGCAATTTGGATGTGAAGCTTCATCCACGAGTTAGATATGATTCCTAATAGTAAAGATACCATAAAACTATGTTGTGATAATACTATACTGGTGGCTCACGCAAAAGTTCCAAGGTCACATCAGCAGGCGAAGAACATACATTAGATGTATCATCCCTTGGTGGATTTTTATCAACGAGGTGAAGTTGTACTGAGCAATATTTCCATGGAAGACAATGTGGAGAACCCCTTGACTAATCCCTTGACCCTGTAGAAACAAGATCACCATGTGAGGTCTAACAGACTGAAAGTCGTTGGCAGCTGGCTCTAGTCCAAGTGGGAGTTTGTAAGAGTTGGTGTCCTAGAACCAGCTGGTTGTACTTTGATTACATGGACATTAATTGTATTTAAATACTAAAAATATTATTACATATTGTTCATTTTTTGCATGACTATGATGTAATAATGTCCTAGAGTATTTGTTGCCTTGATAAAGTCATAATAGTTCCCCACTATGACGAGAACCATGAAATTATATAACAATATTCTTAAATATAGTTCTATAGTTGGATGAAATACAATTATGGGACACCTAGCATGTAGAACATCAGGTGTGAGTACTTGTAAGCAGATGAGACTTCCTCTCATGAAGTTCATACATGGTAATCTTAAAGACATGAAATTATAAGAACAGACTCACCGGTTGGAATTCCACATGTTTTGGTGTCATCAAATAATTCTATCTACAATCATGTGTAATGATCCATAGAATTTATTATTATTATTAATATGTGTCACGACTCGTGCACTTTGATTTACTAATGAAAACTATCACACAGACAGGTGGCGGGAAGTAGGGAACATTTGGTGCATCATGAGTGGCATGTTATTAATGGATAAGTCATGGAAGGATTTGTCTGTTCTATTTATGGAAGTTGATATCTCAGCCCTTTGATTGAAATATAACCCTCGCGTGAAATTCCATGGCCATGGTGTATAGACGAGTTTATTTTAGGTAGTCGAGGAATGATGTATCAAGCATAATTATTGATGACACTATAGTGAAAACTTCTTGATGAGATATTGCGACAAATATATTATATTACATAGCGAGCGTTAATATGTGGATGTCATTGTTGTGACTTTTTGTTCTTTCTCTTAGGTGCCTTGACCTGTTTCTAGACAGTACTATTGGATTTTAGGAAACCCCGCCTAATACTAATGATAAAAAATCCTAGAGGGTCACACAGTAAGTATTTCTTGAGGTCTCAGTTAAATTCTATTTGAATTTAATTAATAAATATTATTTTTAAGATAGTGGAATTATTTTATTCTAATTAAAATGATTGCACAAATTCTAAAAATATTTATTCATTGGATTGTGGGTAATATATATATATATATATTTTTTATTTAACATTTAATAAATATTTTTTTAAAAGTTTGTAAATAAAATATTTATTTAAACGAATTTATTATTTATTTATTTATCCAGGTGTTCAATAAATGGAAGTGTATTTTGAGCAGACCAAGGACGGTTCGGTAGTAAAATAATTATTTGCAAGATGAAAAATAATTATTTAACTAGTGTGCACAAATTAAAATAACACTGATACTATCTTGTGATGCAGAATTTTATTTATAATTCTGTTGTGTGCTAGTTGGAGCACCATAAATAATAACGTGGTATTATTATTAACATAATGGGGTTTCTCTAAGGTTATGAATGTATTTAATTTCTATTATGAAATTAAATATTATAACTGAAGCCCCATGTCAATAAATAGACACATACGTCTATTTTACCTTATACCAAACCAAACACCTGGTGAATTGAGAAATATTGAGCTAAATTGTTTCTCTCTCGAATCCTCTCCCAACCCCTCACAGGAATGAGATATGTTCATCAAGGCCAAAGAACAAGAGATCAATAATGATCGACACAAGACACTTGCTTCACCGTGTTAGCACCAAAAGAATGAGTGGCGTAGATCGGAGGCCAATGGAGCACGTGTGGATCACCACTAGAGGTATTCTAGTTTGGATCCATTCAAGCACAATGATTTAATCTGGAAGGGTCATTCCGGATGATCAACATCATCAACAAAGAAAATACTGAAGATCCAGGTATTATTTTCTTTTTGAAATTAATTAAATTAATTATAACCATGAAGTGAATGATTCCTTCTAAAGGTTCCAAACCTCTTCCTTATTTATCTAAATCTTGGACTCTATTCTATGGAGACTAGCGTTCATCATCATATTGATCCTAGAATAATCATTGATCATGGTAAAAATCAAAGTTGGGTGCCGAACCAACCACACTTCCATTGAACATGGAACCTTCAAAAATAACCTAAAGATGAACTCCATTCCTTAATTATTTAAATAAAAATCATATTGTGTTTCATTCTCTCAAATTATCATGTTCTGAATGTTTTCCACTTTATCGAAAAAACCCTCAACAAATCTATTTTGGACCCAAGGAAGTTTTTTGATGGTAAAGGAGTTTTGTTTGTGTTTGTTGTTAATCCCCATTGGGTTTATCAAGGAGTTGGAAAGACAAGTGATCATACTATTTATACCAAAGTAGTTGTTTAAGATGACACAGTTTCCCATTCATTACCAAATTTTTGGGCCTTAAAATCAAGTGTTTATTATTTTGTAAAAGGATTGATTTTTGTAAAGGAGTCTGCCAAGCATGGTTCTAAGACTATGAAGCAATATTAGTAGACTACATAGAAAGTACATGCGTCAAAAAGGAAAAATAGAAAATGTTGGATTTTTGTGTAGTGGCATTATGCAACCACGATGGCTGGTATGAATATCATGAATGAAAAATTATTCGCAGGGCATATATGGTTCACAGGAAGGATCATTGTACGTAGAAGTAAAATGTTTCACGGGATGAATTTTCATTGGATACAATGTGGGGGAGATTCCTTTTTGGAAGATTCGGTTCATGGGATGGTTTTCCATTGGTGAAAATGAGTAGTTTATTTTAGTGGTCACAAAAGAAAAGGAGTTATCCAGACTACATAGGGAAGAATGGTTTGTGGGAGAACAATATGAGGTGACGATTTTAAGAATATTAGATTAGTGTATTTTGGGGATATAATTTTCCATACAATAAGCACAAATACCTTTATTAATCACAAAACATAGAGATTAAAAACATGGGAAGAATTTGGGGAATTATATAGTGGTTTGCGGGAAGAAAATCACATAAAAGGTACATTGATTAGAAATTGGGTAGAACTTTGGGGAAGTCCAGAATGGTTCATGGAATATGGTTTGCGAATGATGGTTCTCAGATGATATTTCAGAGAAGTCAGTTTACAGAAGATAGTTAGTGGAAGAGGAGTTAGTCAATGGAGAAGTAACAATACCTATAGGTAGTACAAAGAGGAAATATATGGCGTTTGTTTGCAGAGGAAGTACATGGAGGTGGTTTAGGAAGCCCTCTCAATACATTGTGCAGTGTAGTACATAGAGGAAAATGGCTAGTTCACGAAGGAAAAGTTCACGAATGAATAGTATGAGGAAAAGTTGATTACATATACAAGGGAAAGTAGGACTTCAATATATCATCTATCTATTGTGGAGGTTTCATGATTTTATGCCAACCCATTAATGTTACCTTCATATTGATAAACTGAGTTCAGATTCTTCTCAATGTACTGGGTAAGGGAGAGTAAACAAATGTGATTTGAGGGACATGGTATCATATCCCAAAAACCTTGTAAAGGAAGTGTTCCTAGAACGAAGTGACTATGCTAGACATTTATAATGAAAAACTAGTGAATAATAGTGGAATTTAGTATGACTGATAACCTATCAATGTATTCACCTTGGTCTATCCCTTAGTGGTGAACCAAGTAAAACTTTTTTCTGGTCCTTCATCATGTGAATGTTTAAATTAATACACATTACCAATAGAGATATTTAATAAGTTCATACCAACGTGGGAATAAGATCTATCACTTTAATATAAATATTTGACATCCTAATTCCCCCTCCCCTCTTATGGTGTTTCGAGGTCCTTCAATCCATCTGTATTGAATGTTATTTGGTATCTAAAAAATTTCCACCCTATCTATACAATTAGTGACTGCATTAACCCTTAGGGAAACATTGGGAAAAACATTTATTGTACTAGTCATAGAATTAAATGTTTCCTTTGATATTTACCAAAGAGACACTGTAAAAACTAGTAGTGAGGACCATTGTGTATAAATTCAAAGGTGAATAAAGGCCTTGGTTCATAACTTCTTCAATGAATTCCATTGATTATCTCTTGTAAAAAAACCAGTGGTATGTTATCCTAGTGAATAGGAATTAAAAATCACAACCACTACTGGAATACCCAAATTTTTCATAAATTATAAAGGTAGGTGATACGACTGAGCATTAAGTGGAATAGTATGAATGTAATAGGATTGAATGATATAGATAGAATAGCCAATTTCATATTTTTATGTATATAATAACTCAGTGGACATGAATCTAATTTTATCGTGGTTTCATGGTTAATCCATCGATGAAACCATTCCATCAAAGAGGAAAATAAAATCACCAAAAAATAATGGGGGATTATAACACCATTAGATCAATGTGATCAATCAGAATGAGGGCCCCAACAATGATACCATATAGGGGAAAATATACAAATTTGAAATGGTAAATCCATGCATAGGTGTGAAATATGTAATGGTAAAATATATAGAATATGTTAGACTTAAATAACATCATATATACAAGAAAAAAATATGAAAATATGAATGAAACAAATACATATTGGTAGAAGAAAATAAAATATTTTATCAGAAACAACATAAAAAACATATACAACAAAATATATAAGGAAAGACTCAGCCCAAACTAAACCCTCTAAAGAGAATTACCTAACCATACTAATTGATCCGTAGCTTGAAATATTAAATTTATTCATTTTCACTAATTAATTATTAATATTTCAATTACATATATTAATTTTTTCATTTAACATTAACTCATTAATATTTTTATCAAACATATTATTGAATATTAAATTTGATTTCTTTAATTTATTTAACAACACATGACTATAAATCTCGTTAATCATGGTTTTATTTAATACAAGTCTCCATATAATAGTAAATATAAAATAGTTATTAATATAAATATAATAAAAATAACTAATTTTTATGATTTTTTAAAATATATAACTATATTCAAAAATTGAAACACTTCAAGATAAATTATTTTCAATAAAATACATTTAATAATTATGTAATATTAAGGATTATTAAATGTTATATTTTTTTAACAAGTATGTTGTTAAATATGTTATTCAAAAACATAATATATTATATTCCCATTTCATACATAATTTTTTACCAATTAATTCATTGATTTGGTAATTAAATTATTAATTATTAACCATGAATTTAATTATTAATTCATATTATTGAAGGATATATTTGAATTATTTTTTGACAAATATAAATTAAAATGATAAATTATCTAAGATGATGACACTTTTCACAGTGACATGAAGTGTCATGGTGAAATACATAATGTTTGAAGCTAGAATAGAGATAAGCATGACTAATGAATCTGGGAAGATATGCATTCACATCATTTATAAAATTAATATTGTGATCCATTTTAGGTAGTACTATACTGGAAATCAAATCCCCATTCACATTGTGAGGAAGATAAATTCATGCCCTGTAAATGCTGCATTAATGATATCCATAATGTGAATGAAATTCATGTTGCGAATTCATTGATACAGAAGGTAAGAGGATATTATTTTAGTTTTATAATTCATACAAAGTCATTTATCATCTCCTTTTATTTAATGATTTTATTTTTTGGTTCTCATTTATTTTTATTTATTTTATTCACTTGGGTATTTTTAGTTATGATGGAATGGATAAAATAATATTTTATTTCTAATATATTTTTACCATTGTTCTGAAGGATCTAATGAGACAAGTCCAGGAGCATAAAATAATGAACAGTAAATAAAAATAGTTTCTCCAACCATACCAAAGATGGTAAGAGGATATAATCCAAAACCTAAAACCAAATGTAAAATAGATACATCACGAGAACAAAATAATGGTATGTAATGAAAATTTAGGTTCCACATCTATAATTTATTTTTTTTCAAATACACGACTCTCTCAACATTTTTGGTTTAGAGGAAGAATATGAATGATATATTTTTGCTAAACTCACGGGGGATATTGTAATGTTCAATGGAATAAAACAAGAATAAGTAAAAGAATACGAAATGACCTAGACTGCTAAATTATTATATATATTCCTTTTAAAATGAGGATCAAAACTAGTGGAAGAAGATAGAGAATAGGATAATATAGTTTCAAAATCAATAATGGGAATTTTTGATGATTTATGAGTTCCCAATGACGAATAATAAGTGTCTACAATATGGAATGATTATGAAATAGAAAAAGAATCAGTAATAAAATAATAAATTGTGGATCTAGATACTAAACATAAAGTGACCATTGTAGAAGTGCAACACAAACAATAATAAATTTAGTAATAATAATTATACTTTGTAAAGAAAAAAAAAATCCAAATTCATTCTACACCCTTTCAAGCTATACAAAATTTGATCTCCTCCCTTGAAATTCATTCCAATTATATTGAGGGGAATATAATACTAGTTGGATGAATTTCATTGTACAGATTGTGTTAACAAAATGAATTTATCTTTTTTACTATACTCCAATTAGCTTACATAGATAATTATTTGCTAAATGATTATAATAAATTAGAGCATATTTTAAGAGCAAACCCATGTTTTTATCACATTATAGGAATTTATTTTTCTTTGTGTATTTTTATATATTTTGGTATTAGGATTTAGTTTTAATTTACCTTATTTTTTTGGATCATTAATGATAGGAATATATGTTTTGATTAGAAATATAATTTTTTAGGCCCTAAATAACAACATTTTGTTGTATTAGGAAAGGAAATAAAGATGATAAATATTGAAGATTAACATCATTGGATGTCCGATTACTTTATACACTAGTAGATAAAGAACCTTCCAAGACCATTTTGAAGCATCAATGGACCGGGAGTATGAGATAAATTTCTTAATTTTATTTTCCCTAATAATTTCTATTGAGAAATTTTTTATTATCATGAAATATACCTTAGAGATAACTTCTTTTTTGAGGATTAATTTTATTTAAAACATTTACCTACCCACCCTAAATGATATTAATCCATTAGAACCTAATAATGAATCCCTCCTGATAATTTGTGATTTTGTCTCCATGGGGTAGAGAAATTAAATGGATTAAAATTATATGGTTAGGATCATGGTTTAATGTATGGTATGAAATTAAATTTACATTAGAACCTTAATGATGGGTGGTAAAATTAAAAATGAGGAAGATTAAAAGTGTCATTCATAATAATAATTAATTTAAAAATAAAAATAATTGAATGAAGAGTAATGGAAAATCCAAAGGGAAAGATAAAAATACATGGTTGATATGTTTATTTTTAAAGTGAGGAGTTCATGAAATTTTTCAGTGTGTTTCTCAAAAACACAATTCACCATTTTTTCAATTGATATAAAAAAATTAATTTCTACTATGGTATGGTGGGTGGCCTTTTTAGTATGTTTAGTTTTCATTTTCGAGGAAAAGATTGAATTCAAATGTTGGGGGATTTGATAGTTGTATTTCATGCACACCCCTTTTAATAATAATTTCATTGATTTTTTAAAGAAGTTGATAATTTTTTAACAATTTTTATTGTTTTATTCATATTATAGATAGATATATTTTAATATAATTTTGAGGAAAATAAAGGAAAAGAGATAAACTATAGAAGAAGAATAAACATTGTGCCATGGCATAAAGTGACACACTGCCACATAAAATTATTGAAGATAATCATTGTATTAATGAATTTCAAACACACCTTGAAAATCATTCATCAAATGAGATTTTACTATCTAGAGCTTAAATTTCACAACATTAATATGTCATCAATAAGAAAAAATATATCATTTAAACATTCATACTTCTATGGTTTTTGAGGTTTTCTACTGAATAATACTAGGTGTGTACTGGGAAGAATTGAAAGGATGATTTTTTAAATTCAAGGCTTACACGGGGATAAATATAAGCCTATAAATAATATGGTCTGGTTATTTATCAATGAATATATCGACAATTTTACTAGAGGAAGAAATTATCAAACCTACTGGAGGTTATTTCAAATATATTTGAAGTAGTATTTTTATTTTCCCACCCATAATGTCTTGAATAATGGGGTTGATGTTGTGAAAACAAATTATAATGATGGGGTAATGATTATATTGATTTATTTTTATTTTTATTCAATTAATTTGGGTTGTTCCTGTATACTTTAATTCTCAATTCCATTTTTTATATTAATTTATAACCATTGTGTGATAGGTGAGGGAGTGATATAATTAATTCATTAACTTGAAGATGACCCTCTCTATGATCATTGACTTGGTTGTTCACTATGATTAAACATGGTTTGGATTCACCGAACCAATAGAAGAACCAAAGTACCATTACCATTAAAAAAAATGTCATTTTAGGATTTTAGGTTGTTTACCATGATCATTGAATTCACCTAGACTTGATTTTGGAAAATAATTTTTTCTTATTCTTTATTTTATGCTTTAATTCATTGGGAATATTGATTTCCAAATACAAATCATGTTTTCTAGTTTCTTAAATCTCAACAAATCCATAATCATTATCTCTTTAATTAATGTAGTTAAGATTTCTTTTAAAACATAGTTTAGGTATTTTTTAATAAATTATTATTTTCTTCTCCCCTGTTTCTGTGGGTTAATAATGGGATTGGACTCCCTTTTCAACATTATAGTTTTGTGTTTTGTTTGTTTTGTTTTTTAATTTATAAATTCAATATACCCTTGAGAATATACAAAACCCTACAAGATACCCCAAAACATTCATGATGTTATTTTATTCAATTGTACAAAAACCAAAAACACACATATATTACTTGAGGTTACAAGTAAAACTTATAACATGTATTTGAAAATAATTTCTAACAATAAATTATGAAAGTTTGTGTTTAGGAAATTCCAAATTTATTAATAAATATAATATATCATGGAATTATATTTATATGTACATTTTTTATATAAATTATATGTTATTATTAATAAAAATGACACATAATCTCCAATATAAAAAATTTAACAAATAATCATTCATTTGGTTACATAAAACCTATTATAAATGTCCAATATGGAGAATTTGGGTTGTTCATGTCCTTGCGTGGTCTCAGTGAGGTCTTAAGTTCCTGTCTCACCATGTAATTTCATGTTTATAGTATGTATATAGTTTTATTTATATTTTTATTTCCCTTCCTTAAAATTCATATAATATTACCAATTATAAAAGACGTTTATTTGAGAAAAAAGTAGAGAAAAATAATTTTCAATGAAAAATTGATATTGAAAATATCATATTCTAACTAACCATTCTCTTTTATATTCCAACTGTGATGGTACCCTATATTTATTTTCATAGATCTTTCCTTGAATGCTTCCAGATTTTCACTTCAGGTGTCATTAGTGTGTTGGAAAAAAACCAATCAACCCTATGATAAAACTATTATGATATGTTTTCTGAGAGAATTGATAACATTTTTGAAGTAATAACTCTATAGAATAAAATTATCACAGGAAAATTAATTTGGTAAAACTGTATAAGATAAAGGATTGAAAATCCATGAGAAAACTTTTTCAATTATCATATAAATGAAAGAAACCACTGTTCCTACATAGTCTTTAAGAATATTGGAGAAGGTTTTTGGGATATAACATACCAACAATTCTGGAAGTAAAACACAATGCAAACCAACTACAATATAACAAATAAAACATCAAACACTATGAATGTAAACATTCATGATGGAAAATATCTCCATAATGAAATATAAGATGACAAAATTCATATAAAATATCCATGTATAAAAATTTCATATATAACACTACCAGATTATTAAAAATATATATATTTAAAATAAATTTAATTTCATATATTGGATGCAATAAATGAAACACCGAGTTTTGACAAACCGTAATATAATAGTAATATTATTATTTAAACAATACCATTTTAACCTAGAAATTAAAATTAGCGGTATGAATATGAATAATCAAATTTTAAAAATTGATTGTAATTATTTTATATAAATATATCATATTTATTAAAAGTAATTTACATTTAGTAATGTTTTTATATGTTTTGAAAATACCATATTATTATAAAATTTTATTATTTTTTTGTGTAGAAATAATAAAATTAATTTTTACCAATTTTAGAAAATTTATTTGAAAAACTAAAACTCATATATGAAATATAAATGTAAAAATTATCTATGAGTTATTTTCTGATAATTTACTGCAAATATTAAATTTTTTATGATTAGTAAAAAATAAATATTTTTATTACAATTGGATTTTAATATAAATAATTTAAAAGGTCAATTTTGTTTAAGATGGATTTAACTGTTAAATTAGAGAAATTATAAAATCTTTAATACAATTTATGTAATTTTAATAAAATTTTTATTGAATCTTAATATGATAATATTATATAATTTCAGAAATTCTCCCATTTGAAACCTGTTTTTTCTGTCACATCTGTGGGATTAATTTTAATTTTAATTTCGATACATGGAATTTTGAAAAACTTATTAAATATATTTAATAATAATAATTAACAATATATAATAAGGTCAACTTAATTTTTGGTCAAAATCAATAGTAAAAAATGTTAAAAATAAATTATCGTAGTTATCATTGAAAGGAGTTTATGAGGGGGTTAAACTAAAAAGGTAAGGTATAAAATGAACTAAAAAACATCTGTAATTATTATATTATTTTTATATTAATACCCTATATCTTTAATACTCTATAAGTAAACCCTTTTTTCTTCATGTAATGTTTAAAACATGTGTATAATGTTGTCATTTCAAAAATACCATTTCTGTCCTCTCCCCCACTTATAAAAGGTCACCCCATATCCTCTTCACTTTAATCATCCAAAAACATTTTGTTCGGTCAATAAATACCCAAATATATTACTTAATTGCATAAAAAAATCTTTTAGGTCTTTTTTTTAATATTAAATCCTCCTAAAAATGTTTTAGTTATAAACTTAATGATGTTTTCTGAAGAAGAGATAAAATTTCTAAACATATATTTTTGTTTTAATCATCTTTCACCTACTAAAAATGTTATAAAAATATTATGATATAATAATTATATCATATTAAGTATATTAATATTTTATTATGTTAATGGAATGACATACATATATCTCCACTTGTATCATGTGGTAAATGAAACTATTGATTGTATGTATGGTAGACTACTGCCTCCCGAACCGATTTAATTAATTTTCCATCACCACCTCTCACAAATGTTTATAATGATGTAATTAACTTATTTATATGATACTTATGGAACAATTATACATTAATTATAATATAACATATAACTTATTACATTCTCTTCCATGGGAATAATATAACGTTGCTCGGGTGTACGACGAACTATCGTCGTCCAAAGTGATGTGATTTGTTTTTCACATATTATTTACATGGAAGATAATAAGGATATATTTAATGAAAATATGTGATATATATGAAATTAAAATAAACCTAAGAAGGATATATATTATTTTACATCCTTTCATTCTATACAATGAGAAAATTTAAGCATTTCTCATGTGTATGTATGGCCTACCATCTCCACGAATGGTGTAATGAATTTTCTATATCTAACATTAATGGATTAATAAAAATATATATGAAATGAATATATATTATATTTGTATCATGGTTAAAATTATGGATTAAATGGAACCCCGATCAATGTAAAAGTACCAAAAATACCAAATCGAATCATACACGAAAAAGAAATCAGGTTTTACTCAAAACATGATTTTGACATTAAATTGAAAAAAATGCTAATAAAATATTATTGGTAAATCATATATGATTTGGAAAATATTAGTATTTTTATTTGGTATATTTATAATAATCCTATATTAATTTTACAATAGGTTCAAAAAATCATGAAGGAAGTCATGACTTATTGTAATGGAATTTCATCTCAAATGATCTTATTTGGTATATAAGTAATTATATGAAACTATAATCTTTTAAGAGGTGAATATGTGGACCCTTGGATATTTTAAATCCTTAATATATTTTTTTAAGATATTTTATGTTTAAATTGATGTTATTATTTAACGATTATTATGATTCAAATATTAACAAAGTGGTAAGAGTTTTAAGTTATAGTCCGTTTGTTTATCAGGATTATTTATTATTATTATTATAATGATTAAATATTTTGATATATATCTTAGTAAAAATATTAATTTTATTCTCCAATGGTTATTTCTATAAATTAATAGTTTTTCTTTAATTTTCCTCTCTTTATGGTCTATAGATATCAAAATAACGTTTTCAAGAAAAATTGACTTTATTTCTCTATTTGGTCGAATATTTCTTTCTTACATGTCCAAGTTTTATAAAAATGGTTTGAATAAAGTTTTTCATATTCTAAAAATATTTTTTAAGATCATTTTATCCATGTTTGACTTTTTTACAAAATTGTTTTAAATTAATTTTCTTGTGGTTCTTATGAGGTACTTTTTACTTTTTCTAAAAAAGCGAAAGGAATTATTTCTTTAATGTGTATTCGATGAATGATATTTTCCATGATCATGAAAAAACAATGTTTTAAACCCTTATTTTTATGTTTTCAATGTAATTTTCCAAAAAAAATATTTCTCTACATTTTTGGATGTTTTCTGGTTTTAAATATGTGATTTCATGGTGAAAAGGCTATTTTCCTTAAGAAATGATTCATGTGATCTTTCAAAATAATTTTCTTTCTAAGATGAAACCCTTTGATGTAAATTTAGATTAATTGGTATATGATCCTATTATAACATCATTATTATTTCTCCAAATGATTTATTTTTATGATGAAATGTTTTTAATGAAACTTATTCCTTTCCCATAGTTGATACAATTTTGAAATGATTATGAAAACCATTTATTTTCATGGGGTCTTATATGATGAATTTTTAGGATCTTGTGGAAAAATTATGTATGGTATTCTTATATAATTTTGGTTTTGGTATAACCAAATATTTTCATTACATTATAACGAAAAATAGTTGTTAGGTTGTAACCCTTGATGGTGGTTATGTTATAACCCAGGATGGTGGTTACAATATAAAAATTTATGGGTGTGTCCTATTTGTCTCTCAAAATAATTGGTAAAAATTTATATTTCAATAGATAAATAGGATTGTAAAGGGAAGTAAACACATTTATGTTTCTAATTTTTTCATCTATGGTAGTCTTGGGAGTGAACTGTTACAATTATGATGGTTTAGCGAGTGAACCCTTTCTAATATGATCATTTTGGAAAGGAGAATTAACTATAATGGAAATTACTTTATATTATTATATGTATGAAACTAATATATGTAATATGCCCATATTATTCTATGATAACTTATTTTATTTTATTCCATTATGATTCATGTCTTATGAACTACCACGATTTATTCCATGACTCATGTTTATGATCTATGATATGTATGGTATTATTGTCAGATGTTTTTATCATATTATCATTCTTTTACGCTCATGGTATGTTGATTTATCCTTTGTTTATAATTATTTAGTATATGATCTCACCCTTTATTATATTTATTTTCCCAAGGTTATAATTAATGGCATTAGGTATGATATGTCTAAGAAGGTTTCTAGTTAATAAGAACATAATGGGGGATAGTGTAGTTCCCCTATGAAACTATTCCTTTTGTATCCAAATTTCTAATGGCATTTGACCTATATCATTCTGGGGTGAATAATTATGTAATTTAATGAATCATCATATATAACTATTTAATATATATATATATATATGACATTTTTGTGTCATTATATTTGGCATCGAGGAATGTTTTAGTTATCCTTTTGAAACTAGGATGATAAGAAATTAGTTAGAACCCTTAGGGTAATCCTAAGTATAAGAGAACATATTAAGTTATAATAAAGAATGAAGTGTGAATTTACTAGAAAAATATCCCTATGTGGATAATACAAGGTGATGTGTTTCTAGAGAAATTTTACCCTGGGGTGATTACTCTAAAAATAAAACCACTATTTGGACATGATTTTCACCCAGTGCATGGAAGTGGGCTTTGTAGTGAACTTGGTTTGACAATATTTGGGGATATTCTTTGGAAATTCACAAGTTCCTTGTAAATTATCATGAATTATTTGGTGTTATGATTAAAAATAATAACATGGGATAAACTTAAGGTGTTATATATTGTAATGATATTTTGGTGATTTAGACATCCTATAAATTATTATTTCATGATTATGCATTTTCCCAATATAATCAGTGTTTCTTAACATAAAATTAATTATTTTAATGGATGTAACCAAAAGAAACCATGTTAATGATGAATTTGTTAAAGAAATATATGATTTTCTACCTAAGGGACCAAATGTTATGGAATTGTGAATGTGAAATCTCATTTCTATGCTTGAACATCTTTATCAATCTATATATCATTTTGAACATCCAAACAATAAAAGGAGGGAAAGATGTTCTAATGATTCCTTCATGAGGAAACACACACCATATTTTAGTAGGTCTCCTAATTCACTATTCGTTTAAAAATAGATATATAACATTGAAAATAAATAATCTATTCTCAAGTTTTTAAGGCATGGAAAATTAATTTTGTTATTCTACCAATTGGAAGGTGAATAAGATCAATTTTAGACACTTATCAATAATATGATTAAAAAAAGATCAAATTTAATACTTGGAAATGGATGTGTTTATGAACTTATTTTTCAAAAATTACTTTCCTTGTATTATCCATAAAAAATTGAGAAGGATTTACATTAGTTAGAAAAAAATGATTATGACTATGTTGGTACTTATGAGGAAACTTTTACAAGAATTGTGAGGTAAGATTCTAGTATTTATTATTTAACTCGAAAGAGAGGTTGATCAATTCTTTAGTTTCATAAAACCATTTATCCAATGGGCATTGTCAACAAGGATGACCAAAAAATAAGAAATAATATTTCTATCTACCATCAATATGGATATAGATATTGGTATTACCCACAAATCCCATGGTTTTGATTATAAAAGAAAGATTGAATACAAAGAAAAATCTAAAAACCCTTGATAAATGAAGTCAATATTTCTTTCATGCTGAATGTGCGGAAAAAAATTGATGGAATTTTATTAAGGGTTATGGTAAATGTTTTAAGTGTGTAAAGGAAGGTTATTGAGAAATTGATTACTGAGGTGTTGATAATAATTTATCTAATTATGAGAATAAAGATAAATCTACATAGAATGTACCACCCACACTCAAATGTTTGTAATGAATGAATAATGAGAACTTTTTTAAACAGTTTCCAAATATGAATGTTATGGATTGTGATCAATGTTAGGAACCTTATAAGATGAGAGACGAAGGAAAATCTCATGTGATCACTATTTTTTATGCGGTATGTGATATCTACATGGTAAATTAAACACATTACATCCACTCTAGAATTGCTAATGTAACATCCCGACCCGAAGGCCACTAAACCAGTGCTCCAAGATGGTTCACTAAAAGGACTCAAGCACGCCTCCCCATATGCCAGAGGCTACCAACTAGTAGTGAGGGATAAGGGTGTGATTGTAGGGAAACTATGCCCTCATACCAGTGAAAGAAAACAGCGGAAATAACTATGTATCATACACAGCAGAAAGTAAAAATAGTGTGAAAGTAATAAAAAACTGAAATTGAAATAGCTGTAATAGTAAAATTCCCTAAAATAATGAAGAACTATGCAATGCAATGCAATACAAAACTGGTCACCCACCGAGCCGATCATACAGATACAAGTACAAAAGAAACTGAAAGTAAAAGTACATGGATCTTCTACTAACTCTGAGCCAAACAACGTAACCAATCTCCAAACACTGTCGAACTACAGCATCCTGATCAGTAGAACCGCTCACGCAGCTCTGCTCGATCATGCAACACTGGGCCTCTACCTTATCCACCTTGGAACTTGTTCTCAACCTAAAAAGTAGACATAAGGTCTACACATATGCTGAGGTGCACATGCAGGGGTGAGAAATAATCTCAGTAGGGAACTCCGAAAAGCAGCCTATAACTGTGCTGCTAAAAGTGTATGAAAAAACAATGTGCTAAGCATCACTGGAACACAACAGAAAGGAATTTAACCAAACATGCATCCACAACTGGGATTAGGGTATGAAATCCCTATAAAATGGGCAAGTTACATAATGGATGTCCATATATATATATGTACATATGTATAGTCCAATACCTATACACATATACATAAATATGAATATTCATGATTAAGTGATGCGAATAGCAAGAAAAAACATCAGAAGTCGATCCATGGGACCATAAGATTGATCTTTTGGACATCCTGTGCAGGGGAATTGAGTTGGACGTCATGCCACTCAAGATGTGTATCAAATAAGTCGATATCTAGGTCTGTAATCCTATCGATATGTACCAGATTCATCCAACATTAGAGATATGCCTCTGATAAAGATAACAAAAAAAAAGTAACCCTATAGTTCAACCAAAAAAACATAAGAAACCCTCTGGGTAGAACTCACAGTCTAACCCCTCTTGTTCAGTTATAAAGATATATAAAGACTCTCTGAGTAAACTCACATAGTCAATTCCCCTTATAGTCAAAGGTAAAATAGGACTCTCTAAGGATGACCACACAGTTAATTTCCCTTATAGTCTAAGGTAGTCAAGGAATCTATGAAAAAGCTCACACAGTCAATTCCCATTATAGCCCCAAGGTCAAGGACTCTCTGAGGAAGCTCACATGGTCAATTCGACTTATAGCCCAAGTCGTTCAATTAAAACAAAGATTCTATGAGGAAGCTCACACAGTCAATTCCCCTTATAGTCTAAAGAAATCATGTACTCTCCGAGGAAGCTCACTTGGTCAATTCCCCTTATAGCCCCATGTGATCCTAGGCTCTCCGAGGATGCTCACTCGGTCAATCCCCCTTATAGCCTAATGTGCATAAGGACTCTATGAGAAAACTCACTCGGTCAATTCCCCTTCTAGTCTACTACACCAGGTTCTCATAACCCTGTGTAGGTCAATGAGTATAGCAGTGTGATATGGCCGAAGTAAACCTATTGAACTACTTGGCTAACGGTCTATAGAAAATCATGCATTTCAGAATACAAACTCTCCATCCTAGAGAAACAGGCATAGAAAATAGGCAAGGCATCCAAACTGGCTAAACAGGACCAAACGGTCGTAAACAAAACATGCATGGAAAACACATCCAAAGCATAACAATCAACACTATTCATATCCAATTTACCTCTACACAATCATACAAGCAATGCAGGAAAACAATAGGGGTAATACGGAAAATGCACAATACCTCGTTCTAGGCTATTGGGCATAATTGCACATAATACTCAAATACTTTAAATAGAGAGGCTCAAACGACCTACTCAGGCACACAATGAAAAAGTAAGAATCCAAACAAACATTAATGATACCTTGTGTTAGGCTCCACAGCCACCAACCAAGAAGTACCTATGGTAAACACTACAACATCAGCAAACCAAGTCAGATATAAACAAACAGTGTGGGTGGCTTGAATGCCCAACCCAACAACACATCCATAGCCCCAAAGGGATCACCAGTTTGGCATGGGTTCTAGGTGACACCGAATCACCATATCTACCCAAACCCGATGTAACAACTCAGGGTCTTTCAAACAACGAGCACCTACTGGGTCCCTCAAGTCAAACACTGAGGAAGCATCATTATCGGGATTCTCAAGGTAACCACAAGTTAAGGAATCCTACATGGGATACTTAGCGAAGAGAAAGGGAGTAATCCTACATTTGATCCTCAAAGGAAGGACAACATAGTCATTCCATAACATGTGTCCTATCAAAGGAAAAACATGAGAGGGATCCTACAAGGAACTCCCAAGTTCCGTATAGAAGTGAAGGAATCCCTTAGGGGATCATTAGAAGTATCTGGTCTCACAGACTCATATCCTAGAAGAGAACATCTCACAAGTGGAACATTTTCTAAATCATAGGTTATGGGAGATAGCTCATAGCTTATCTTCTATTAAAGGTCTCAACTAAGTTGGTCTGAACACCCAACCTATCATCAATGCCAAGTCTCACTCTCAGGTGTCAATTAAACATGATAAATAGAGGAAGAAGCCCTCCATTTAGATATAAACACCCGAAACCCCATTTATATGACCTCTTAATGTCACAATAATTCCTCCATTGTGTTCTATGTGGAATAACGCTCAGAATTGACTACTCGCACACCCAATTCTTACTTCTAGAGCCCAAGATATCCCCAAAATTACTAAATTGAAGTAGTACATGGCCAGGGCACATGGCCAGAAAACATTGGGCCAGCCTGGGTAATAGTACATGGTGTGTACTATACTATACACGTCATGTACTATTCACAAAAAGTCACCCTATGTTCGTTTTCACTAAAAAACAAGCCCAAGTACCACTACACGACGTGTACTAAAAAAACCACTATTCTGTGTTCTATTTCACACGGCCAGTCACACGGCCACCCACTACATGAATTTTTCTAAAATCACATGGAATGTACTTTAGAAAACATCTTCTTCCCCAATGGGATGAACACATGGCGTGTACCCCCAGAACGCACGTCGTATCTTCTTGGTTTTCCGATGGGAAAACCCTCAAAATGCCCGAAACGCCCGTTTTCACCCCCGAAAAAATAGATATATCCTTAAGAGGCCACAAGAAAGAAATATAAAGCATTAAAGACTTAAAAACATGGTTAAAGGGGATCTAGGTAGAAAACATTAACAACCATACCTTTGGGTAGAAACCGCCAAAGCTTCGGTTGATTTCACGGCTCATGGTTTCCTCATGCTGACTGAACACGTCGAGAGCTTCGAATCGATACACCTATTCCCTCCCAAATCTCCCACTTTATCAATATCCATATCTCACATTGGTCACAAACAAGGGAGAAGTGTAGGAGACATATGCAATAAGGAGAAGGAAAGAAGAGAAGGAATAAAAGAAAAGAAAAGGAAAAGAAGATAACGGGGTCCGGGCCGGCCCCAAAACTCGACATGAGTTTATGCCTTCCCTAGGATAAACTTCCAATTATAGACTCAACAAAGCAAACAAAAATCAATCCGACGCTCTTTTTATAAGATATTGACAAAATATCCTTTTTCGAAAATTTAATATTTAATTTAACAATATTAAATATTAAGTATTCCGCTAAAATTCAAACAGCTCAGATTTCCTCCAAACTCATGTCCTAGGGTAAAATCCAGATTCTGAGAAAAAAAGAGCTGTCAAAAAAATTATCCGAGATTAGATGGTAGGGTAAAATGACCATTTTACCACTAAAAAGTATCCAATAGAAAAAATTCAAATTTCTTATCAAAACTACAGTCCGCAAAAACACTGGTTCTTACAAACTCCCCACCATAAACCTTCTCGTACCTGAGAAGCCCAGTGAAAGAACCAACAACCATGCTCATGACCTGAGAATCTGTACATCCAAGCTATATAGACTATCAACGACCTGACTTATAGCATTAAAAACCACATTCTATACAAAAGATATTCAAGTACGACCAACCTGGTACTCCCCACCATATGAACACCCTTGTCATCGTCTTAAAAGAAAAAAAACTGAGTTCAAAAGCTCCTGGAAACATCGAAGTTTAACCTAAACAAGGAAAACCACTATCAAAGGGCCAATGGTGCACTCCCCACCATATGGATTACCTTACACCACTCCGAGAGCAAAAATAGAACAGGTTTCATCCTCAACAGGGATGTACATTAAGAAAAAAAAGGAGATCCATGTAGGGTCAAAGCTCTCTCACCATACTCATGAAGAATCAAGATAGCGCATGATCGTCTCTTACAGGAGTACATTAAGATTTCACTAAAGGAATTTCTAGATCCCTCCGAGCCACACAAACATCCTGCGAAAACCCAACCAGTATTCAAGCATGGGGAAACCATTTCACAGTAACCAAAATTTCACAAAGTCACCTCTAAAACATAAGGACATTTCATCCAAAATTCCTGGATCTGAGTCCACAAAATGTTGTGAAACATCGGTCCTCGAATTGCACCCGACCACCCATCGATCTAGATTCCAACGATGCCACTTGCAACAACAACATCATAAACACTGGTCGACTAGGCCCGACACCCAAACAATACTGATCAATGAAACCAGTAGTGAAAAACCAACAGCGCCAAAAGGCATTGGAAAATGTTGTCCAACATTCTCACACAGGTTTCCCTAGAATGGAACGAACATCAATCTATAAGGGTTCGAGTCAAAACCCAGGGTCTCTAGGTCTTCCACCTAGCTGTATAGAAAACGCCTCACAACTGGGTCAAAAGGTCTAACCACCTAGCCCAAATGATCCAAAACCACTCAAAAGATGGTAATGATAACAATGACCCAAGAAGTCAAAACCCAAACAAAACCTACAAGGGCCCTGATCCTCTCTGAGCATCATCATAAGGAATGACTCCTTGGAGTTCACAAACAAAATAGAAGAGATAAGCTGAACTAACACTCATCGGGTATCTGTATACAGTAATATCACAAAGAGGTCCAGTTCACAAGAAAATCCTTGGTATTTATTGACATTGTTCTCAATGATCCAACTAGATAACCATAGACCCAGGAAACAACACCCTATAAAGGTTAAACATAACGACATCACGTGCCATATCGGCCAACTGGGGTCACTACACTACCCGTGCACAAGGACTGAGTCATCATCTCCACACCAATGCCTCAACATAGATCCACATAACCTGCCATCATAGTAAAAAGTATGTGTAAGCAGACCCAAAGGTCTCAGTCGATAGTAAAAACACACACTAGAAGGAATATATGATGTGAATCCTATGTGTCTAGTATGATGCATGAGACGCCTCTTGCCTTTGCCCGGCAAGAGTCAAAATCCATCCCTGGTATCTGACCAATGGAGAAGAGCCAGAGATCCATAGAAAATCAAAACATTAAACAACATGTGTGTCGCTCAAGGAGAAATCATATACAACTGTAACATCACAAAATCAGAACAGCAATTCCAAACCCTGGAAACCAAGAATTCTTACCAGAACAACTGTTCTTGACGGACCAGCCCGATATCCATCACATGTTCCAACACATTCCTAATAATTCTGTCTACCATATCCCAAATAGTAAAGACTAGGAAAGAAAACTCTTTTGATACCACATTGTAATGTCCTAACCTGAAAGCTACTAAACCGGTGCTCCGAGGCGGTTCGCCACAAGGCCTCAAGCATGCCTCCCCATACGCCATAGCCTACCGACAAGCAGCGAGGTCCAAGGGTGTGATTGTGGGGAGACTATTCCCTCATACCAGAGTAAGAAAGAGCGGAAATAACTATGTATCATGCACATTAGAAAGTAAACAGAGTGAGGAAGCAATAAACAACAGAAATAAAACAATATGTAATAGTAAAATGCTGTAAAAGCCCAAAAAACTATAAAAAACAGTACAACACTGGTCACCCACAATGCCGACCAAACAGATACAAGTACAAAAGAAACTGAATGTAAACGAACAAGGCTCTACTACTAACGCTGAGCCAAACCACGTACCTAATCTCCATAAACTGTGGAACTACAGTAGCTCGATCAGTAGAACCACTCGTGCGGCTCCACTAGATCATTCAACATTGGACCTTTTCCCTATCGACCGTGAAAATTGTGCTCAACATGAAAAGTAGACATAAGGTTTAAACATACACTGATGTGCATGTGCAGGGGTGAGAAATAATCTCAGTAGGGCACCTCGACAAGAAACCTATAAATGTGCTGCTAAAAGTGTATGCAACAAGAATGTGCTCAGCATCGTTGGGACACAACAAAAATAAAGAAAACAAAACGTGAAACCACAATCGAACTTAGGGTATAAAATCCCTGTCAACTGGGAAAGTGCCACCATAGATTTCCATATATATATATGTACACATGTATAGTCCCATACCTATACACATATACATAAATATGAATATTCATGATTATGTGATTCAAATAACAAGAAAAAACATCAATAATCGATCCTTGGGACAATAAGCCCAATCTTTTGGACACCATGTTCAAGGGAATTCAACTGGACATCATGCCAATCAAACCGTGTATCAAATAATTCGATCTTTGGGTCTGTAATCCCATTGACATGTACGAGCTTCGGCCAACTCCAATGATATGCCTCTGATCAAACTAACCAAAAACAAGTAACCCTATAGTTCAACCAAACAAACATAAGAAACACTCTACGTAGTACTCATAGTATAACACCTATGGTTCAGTTATAAGGATATATAAAGACTCTCTAAGGAAGCTCACATAGTCAATTCCCCTTATAGTCAAAGGTAAAACAAGACACTCTGAGGAATATCACACAGTCAATTCCACTTATAGTCTACGGTATTCAAGGAATCTCTAAATAATCTCACACAGCCAATTCCCCTTATAGCCCCAAGGTCAAGGACTCTCTAAGTAAGATCAAATGGTCAATTCCCCTTATTGACCAAGTTGTTCAATTAAAATAAAGACCCTCTGAGGAAGATGATATGGTCAATTCCCCTTAGAGTCTAAAGTAGTCATGGACTCTCAGAGAAACCACACTTGGCCAATTCTCCTTATATCCCCAAGTGGTCCTAGGATCTTTGAGGATGCTCACTCGGACAATCGCCCTTATATCATAAAGTGCTTAAAGACTCTCTAAGGATTCTTCCTTGGTCAATTCCCCTTATAGTCTACTACA
The DNA here is from genome assembly GCA_963277665.1 of Viscum album. NCBI lineage: Eukaryota > Viridiplantae > Streptophyta > Magnoliopsida > Santalales > Viscaceae > Viscum > Viscum album. The sequence goes on from OY728148.1 coordinate 51,347,678, forward strand.
CCAGGTTCTCATAGCCCTATGTAGGTCAACGAGCATAGCAGTGCGATATGACCAAAGTAAACCTACTGATCTACTTGGATAACAGTCTACAGCAAATCAAGCATGCCATAATACAAACTCTCCATCCTACAACAACATGCATGACAAATAGGCAAGGCAACCAAACTGGCTAAACATGACCAAACTATCATAAACAGAACATGCATGGGAAACACATCAAAAGCATTGAAATCAACACTATTCATATCCAATTTACCACTGCACAAGCATACAAGCACTTCAAGAAAAAAATAGGGGTAATACGGTAAATTCAAAATACCCTGTCCAAGGGTATTGGGCATAATTCCACATAATACTCAAAGAGTTTAAATAGAAAGGAACAAACAACATAATCATGCATAGAAGGAAAAAGTAGGAATCCAATCAAACAAGAAAGACACCTCGCTTCAGGATCAGTAGCCACCAACCAGGAAGCACAACTAGTAAACACTTCAACATCAACAAACCAAGTCAGATATAAATAAACAGTGAGGGTGGCTCGAATGCCTAACCCAAAAAACAGACCCATAGACCCAAAGGGATCACAATTTTGGCACATGTTCTAGGTGACACCCGATCATCATCTCTACCCAAACTTGATGTAACAACTTAGGGTCGTTCAAACAATGAGCACCCACTAGGTCCCTCAAGTCAAACACTGAGGAAACATCATACGTGGGATTCTCCAGGTAACCATGAGCGAAGGCATCCTACATGGGATCCTTAGAGAAGAGCAATGGAGGAATCCTACACAGGATCCTCAAAGTAAGGACAACATAGGCATTCTCTAACATGGTTCGTAACCATGGAAAAATAGGAGAGGGATCCTAAATGGAACGCCCAAGGTTAGTATACAAGTGAAGTCATCCCTCAGGGGATCTTTAGAAGTATCTGGTCTCACAGACTCATAGGCCAGAAGGGAACGTATCATAAGAGGAATGTCCTATGAAGCATAGGTTATTGGAGATAGATCATAGCTCATCTCCTATTAAAGTTCTCAGCTATGTTGGTCCGAACACCCAACCTATCATCCATACCAAGTCTAACTCTTAGGTGTCAACTGAACTTGATAACAAGAGGAAGAACCCGTCCATTTAGATATAAACCCCCATAACCCCATTTGGATGTACTATAAATGTCATAAGGATTCCACAATTGCGATCTATGTGTAAAAACACTCATTATTTACTACTCACACGCCCAATTATGTCTTCCAGATCCCAAGATATCCCCAAAACTACTAAACTGAACTAGTACACAGCCAGAGTACATGGCTAGAACACATTGGGCCTGCCTATGTAATATTAAACAGTGTGTAATTTACTTTAAATGGCATTTAATATTCAAATATAGTCACCCCCTGTTTTTTCACTAAAACACATGCCCAAGTACCACTATAGGGCGTGTACTTATTGTACATGACGTGTACTCCAAAAAACCACTATTCTGTGTTCTATTTCACACGGCCAGTCACATGGCCACCCACTACACGGTGTGTACTCAAAGTACAAAAAATGTACTTAATAAAACTCCATCTTCCCCTAATGGGAATAACACACGGCGTGTACCCCCTGTAACACCTGCCGTGTATTCCGGGTTTTCCGGTGGGAAACCCCTCAAAATGCCCGAAACACCCGTTTTCGCCCCCAAAACAATAGATCCATCCTTAAGAGCCCCCAAGGAAGTAATATAAAGCTCTAAACACTTAAAAAACGTTTTTAAAGGGGATCTAAGGTGAATACATTAACGACCCTACATTTGGGCAGAAACCTTCAATGCTTCGGTTGATTTCACGACTCACGGTTGTCGCACACCGACTCAGCGTGTTGAGAGCTTTGAATCTATACCCATGTTTCCTCACAACTCTCCCATATTCTAAATATCCATATCTCCCATAGGTCACAGCTAAGGGGGAGTCATAGGGGGTGTGGGAAAGGAGTAGGAGGACAGAAGGGACGAAATAAAAGAAAAGAAAAGGAAAAGAAGAAAAGGAGGCTGGGCCGGCCCCAGTGCCCGACATGATATTATGCCTTCCGTTTGATAAACTCCTCATTCTGAACTCAAATGTGTAGACATAATCTCAATCCAAATAATTTTTTATATGTTATTGACAAATGAACTAGTGAGAATAATTTAATATTTAATTTAATAATATTAAATAATAAATATTCTGCTAAAATTTGAACAGCTCAGATTTCCTCCAAACTCCTGTCATAGGGTAAAATCCCTATTCTGGGTCCAACAGAGCTATCAAAAAATTATCTGAGATCATATGGTCGTGCATATTTACCATTTTACTCCTCACAAGCATCAAGCAGCAAAAATTCAATTTTCTTCTCAAAACTGCAGTCCAAAAAAACACGGTTTCTTTCAACTAATGTCTTATATGTCTTTATATCTACCCAATTTTATATATCTGAATAATTTTATATGGGTATAAAAATTCCACCCTAAATATAAGTTATTGAATTAGCAGTAAGAACCCCTAATGGCATGATGATCACATCTCAAGTCTATGTTTTTTCATGGATTGATATTTGTAGGAATGTGCTTCTTGCAAACCTTTTTATTCTCTCTCTAGTTGAATATTATGTTCTCTTAGGTTTGTATTACCTTATCTACATAAATAAAACATCAATTTACGATGAGGTAATGTCACATTTGATATTCCAATCCAACTTGAGATCATCTATTAGTGCGATGATAGAGATGAACTTTCGATGTAGATCACATCCATTGTACGTGTCTTGATTCCCATTCAAAATGGTATTTTATCTTAGATGGTTGGTGGAAACTCAACATCGATTATATTTCTACTACAAGGGTGTTAATTAATGTATTTTTGTAAGAGTTTCCTATTATTTTACTAAAACATGATGTTTAGTTCTCAATAGAACCCATACATGGTGACACACCTATTTTAACGACTCCCTATAGAATGTGTAAAAATGAGTTGGAGTAATTGAAGAAGAAACTATAGGATAACCTTGAAAATGTATTCAATTAGCCATGTGTGTAACCTTAGGGTTCACCAGTTCAATTTTTTTTATCCATGATATTGATCGATGTGACTCTACATTAATTACTATTACTAAATAAGATCAAAATCAATAAAAAATATTCCATACTCTGTATTGATGACTTTTTTGATCAACAACATAGTGCCGCATATTTTTAAAATATTAACCTTCATTATGGATATCGTCTATTGAGGGTCAAAAAGGAGGATATATCCCAGAAAAATTTCTGTACATGGTCAGGAAACTTTTATTACACAATTATTCCATTTGGTCGTACTAATTCCCCCACTATATTCATAGATTCAATGAATAGAGTCTTTAGTTATTAAAATGGACATTTATTGGTAGTATTTAAAAATGATATTAATATATATTCAATGATTATTAAAGATTATGAATATAACTATATAAATGTACTAAGCACCCTAAGGAAGGATAAATAGTATGAAAAATTTATAAAGTGTGAATTTTGGATAAAATGGTTGGATTTTTTCGTCATATAAACTTAGTTGAGCATCTATCTGTGGATCCATCAATGATGGATGCTACAAAAAATGGTCTAGACCAATCACAATTGCTGAGATCCAAATTTGTCTTGGTTAGGCTTGATATTATCTATGGTTCATGGAGAATTTCTCATCACTATCTAATCTAATAACAAAGTTAACTAAGAAGGGATCCATGTTTTTCTATATTGATGAATTCCTAAAAAATTTCCCAGAACTGAAGAGAAGATTATTTAGTGAAAATGTAAATTCATTAACCTAAATTGGTGGAGGGTTTTTAATTCATAGTGATGCATACAAGAAGGAATTAAGATGTGTTCTTATATATAATGACATAATTATTTCTTATGCCTCATGATAATTAAAGGTTCATTAGAAAATTTACCCTACTCACGATCTGGAGGTAGATATGGTAATTGTTTTATTAAATATATAGAGGAATTATATTTACATGGAAATTATATATATATATATATATTGATTACAAATGATTAAATTTTATCTTCATATAGAATTATTTGAACATTTTATAGAGAAGATGGTTAGGGCTGATTAATGATTATAACTTCTTAGTACATTACCACCTAGGGAAAGTGAAGAAGGTAGATGACACATTTAGTTTACATGATTAATCTAGCTTATCATGGATATGGTTAACAAAAATATAATATTTTTTTATTTTTCAAGGATTTATATAAAAATTTTGAGGTATGTGGAGAGATATTTTCTATCTAAAATGAGTGTTCAACCATATATATAAGAAAATATTAAAGAGGCATAGAAGGATGATGATGAACTATAGAAGTTGGTGAGAAATTTCCTGATATATAATTTTGATTATGGTAGAGTAATAAGGTTAGGGAAATGGGTTTACTCCCTAATACTATTATTGAAGGATCTATTAGAGGAGGTTCGTAGATCTTCTTTTCCAATTAATCAAATAGATGTATAGATATTTAAAGGAGTATTTTGGATGGGATATCTTGAAGAGATATATCAAAGTGATTGTATCTCAGTGCTTGATATGTCAACAAGTTATGGATGATAAAAAAAGTCATAAGGGGTTTTTATAACTATGACGTATACTAGAATAGAAATGGGAAAACATCACTATGTATTTTATCTTTGGACTCACCAAAACATCCAAAAGAAATAATGATATATGGTTTTTAGTCAACCACCAAAAAATGTTAAAACACTTCATTACTATCATCGAATATTCATGTTTGGATCAAATTTCATGGATATACAATATGGAAGTGATAATGTTTCATGGAGTACCTCATTCCTTTGAATCTAATTTTGGACTGAGGTTTATGTCAATCATATGGGGAAGTCTTCACCAAGAACATTATATAGAGTTGAACTTCAAATCTATGTATCATACTCAAATAGATGGTCATTTGAAGAGAGAAATTAAAAAATAAGGGATATTATGGGAACTTACAATACGAATAATAATAAGGTTTGGATCAACACCTTCCTCTAGTTGAGTTTTCCTATAACAATAGCTTTCACTCGGGCATCCAGATGTCTCTTTATGATGCCCTTTTTGGAATGAAGAATATAAATTCAATGTGATGTATGAATATGGAGAAATTAATATATTGGAAATAAAGCTAGAAAAAGGAATGGTAGAGAATGTTAGAGAAATTCAACATCATATAATGGAGGTAGAAAGTTGATATAAATGATACGATGACAATCACTTCCATTATCATGAATTTGAAATTAGTGAAAAAGGGTTTCTATGAAATTCTATATGGAAGAAGGTAATTATTCATAAAATTAAGGGAAAACTGATCCCTATGTATATTGGTCCCTTTGCTATTCTTGATCTTTTTGATATCATATATTATAACTTGGTGGTTCCACCGAACCTCTCATAGGTTTATAATGTGTCTCAGGTATCATTCCTAAGGATATATATACCCATCCACCACATGTATTGCAATGCGAGTTCATACCACTCAAGCATAATGTTTGTTAATAGGATGAAAAAATGGATACTTTTGATCATAAAGAGAAAGTTCTACATAATAAGTCAACTCTCCTGGTCAATATTGTTTGAAAAAACAACCTACTTTATGAACCTACATAGGAACATGAGGATGTAATGAGAAGAAGAATCCCCAGTTGTTTATGCTATAGTGACATAATTATAAGAAAAAAATTAATTTTAATGGTGTAGAATTTAACACCCAAATATTTTATGAAATATATTTTTTCAAATAAATTTAAATTCTTAGATAGCTTGAATTATATTAAATATCGAGTTTTAATGAACCGTTATATACTATTAATATTAAAATTTAAACATGACCATTATTAAACAGGAGTTAAACATGGTGATAAGCATATGAATAATTTTTAAAAAAAATTATGTATAATGGTTTTATATACCGAAAAAATATTGATAATAAAGTACTTAATTTCTATTTAATTCATTATTTGTTTTAGATGTAATATTTTCTCAAAAAATGTTTCTATTAATTTTTTTCAAAAAAATGATAAAAGTATTTTTTGAAAATTTTAGAAAATTTATTTTTAAAAAAAATTAATTTTTCAAAAATATATTCCAAAAATATCATTGAATTATTTTTGTAATATTTTCTAGGATAATTAATTTTCCAATGAATATTAAAAAATAATTATTTTTATTAAAACATCCTTTATGTTTAAGGAATTTACATATTCTATTATTTTAAGATGGTTTTAAAAGTGAAATTAGTAAAATTATAATTTCTTTAATCCAATTTAGGTTATTCGAATCAATTTCATATTAACTGTTTGAATTAAAACATTTTATAATTATTGAAATTTTATTTTTGGAAAACCACTTTATTATCGTGTCCCCAGGATAATTTTCATTTAAATATTACGAATTATATAAATTCAATTTGAAAAAATGGATTCCATATTTTGAATCATTATTATTAATATTATCTAATATAGTGAACTTAATTTTTTATAAAAATTAATAATAAAAACATTATCAATTAACTACTGCATTTAATGTTAAAACCAGTTTACATGGAGGTTAAACTAAAAATACAAGTTTCAAAATGACATATTTTATTCTATTATAATTTTCAAGATATATATAGACCTCTTATAATATAATATGAAATAATGAACCATTATGGTGCCTTGTGTCATGTTTAAAACATGATTACACTATTGTTTTTCAAAAAACTCCATGGGGATCCTATCCCCAACATATAAAAGGGAAGAACTCTCTTATACTATTCATAATTAAAAACCCATTTCTTCCACTCTATATAAATATATCCTCATAAATTCTATAACCACATCATAGAGTCTATAAATTAAATGAATATTTTTTTATATATTTTTATAAGAATTAATTTTTAAATGTTATATATTATTTTCCTTTCATTCATTACATCTATCTACAAAATGGAAACAATGTTCATGTGTACATATAGCCTACCGTCTCCATGAATGATGTAATAAATTTTCTATCTCTAAATTTAATTGATAACTCTAAATAATTATTTATTAAATATATATGACTTTAACATCATGGTTAAAATTCTGGATATAATTTAACCATGAAAAATGTAAATGAATAAAAATATCAAATCAAAACATACATGAAAAACAATTCAGTTATTACCCAAAATACGATTTTAACATGGAATTGTTTTTAAATGGCTAATAAAAGGTAATTAGCAAGTCATACATGATACGATAAATTTGAGTATGGATCCATAATATTTTTGTAATGAAAACATATTTGTTAGATTGGAGGTCCAAAAGTGTATGATGGATATCGAGACATACTGTAAGGGAATTTTGTCTCAAATTATCTTCATTGTGACATGTGTTATATTATGCATATCTCTTCTTTTATGAGAGGTATATACAAAAACGTTGACTTTTTATATCATTGATATTATTATTTTCATCATAATTAATGTATTAATTTAGGTTATTATTGCATGGGGATTACGATTTAATGTTTATTAATGTGTTAAAGGTTTTATGTTATAATCTCTTTGTTTATTAGGATTATTTATGATTATACTTCTAATGATGAAATATCATGACTGATATCTCAATAAAATATTTTATTTTCTTCTGGTACAGATATTATTGGAAATTAAATGTTTTCATTCCATTTTCATCCTTTATTTTCTAATGATATCAGAGGATTATTTTTGAGGAAAACTGACATTATTTCGCTCTTCAGTCAAAAATAATTTTTATTCCCGACCCATGTTTTCTAAAAATGTTTTAAATAATGTTCTTATATTTATAAAAATATCATTTAATGTTATTTTTTCTCCCATTTGTGGTTTTTTTAAAAAATTATTTCAAATTACCCTTCAATTTTTTTTAAATGAGTTACTTTTTACTTTTACCAGATATGTGAAAGAAATCTTGGTTTTAATGTGTTAAAAATGAACGGTAATTTTATCGATCATAAAATCCCATTGATTTTAATATATTCATTTATAATTTTCATGTTTTTATAAAATAAATCATTTTTTAATACGATATTTTTTCTTATTTCAAGTAAATGATTTCATGGTGAAAATTTTATTTTACTTAAGAAATATTTCAAGTGATATTTAGAAATAATTTCAAAAATTATATGACATACTTTTATGTTATATAATATTACTAGGGATATGATCTAATTATATTGTCCTTATACATTCTATATATGGTTTATATTTATTATTGAACGATCTTTGTGAAACTCATTCATTTATAATGCGTTACAATAGGATGAAATATTCATGAAACCCATTTATATTCATGTGTTTTGATATGAATAATGTTTTATTATCTTATAGAACACTTATGTAAGGTTGTCATTATTTAATGGTGGTTACATTATAACCAATTAATGCGGTCACTTTATATCCAAGTATGATGGTTACATTATAAACAACGATGGTAGTTACATTATAACAATTGATGGTGGATATTTTAAAAAAAAGGATGGGTTGGACATATATATCCCTCTAATACATTGGGAATAGATTGATAACTAATTAGATGAACAGAAGTAAAATAGAGAGGGAATCTAGTTGAGTAAGGGTCCTTTTCCACTATGATAGTCTTAGGGGGGATCATTGGCTAGTACGATGGTTTTCGTAATGAATCCACTCCACTATGATAGTCTTGGAAATAATTAAAGTCTACAAAGGAAATGGTTTTCTTTGATTATGTGTGTGCCACAATTTTTTTATTATTCCAATGTTATGATCTCATGTATTATGTTATTTTTATTTCATTATCATTCATGTCTTATGAAATTACCTGATTTAAAATATGAATCATGTTTATGATCTGTAATATCGAATGTATTTTTTGTAGATGTTGTTATCTTGTTCTAATAACCTTATGCTCAGGATGTGTAGATTTAACAATTATTTACACCTTTTATGTATCTAAGATCACCCTTTTTGATGTTATTTTCCCCACGTTATGAAGAACGGTATAATTTATGTTATGTTTGGGATGATTTCTTATTTTAAAGAACATAGTGGGAGACGATGTAGTTCACCAATGAACAATTTGTTTATGTATCCATGATTCCAAAAGCTATAGACCTATAGGATTCTAGAACATATCATAATATATTTTAAGGAGTATTCATATATTAATATGTAATATATATATATATATATATCAGAATTTTGGTTCTTTATAATTGGTATCATAGGAAGGTTTTGTTAATATTTGGAAACTGGGATGAGAAATTTTTTTCATGAACCCTTAGAATAATCCTAAGTATATGAGAATGTCATATGTTATGGTAAATAAAAGAATTTGAATTTCCTTGAAAAAAATCCTTGTGTGGATAATAAAATTGTATGACTATATGGAATAATTATGCATAGGGGTAAAACTATCAATAGTGAACAATGAGATAGACTTTATCACCACCTGGTGCACAAAAATGAATCTTACTATACATATTGTTTCAAACTCCTGAGGGATATTCTTTAAACATTCACAAAATCCTTATAAAAAATAAAGAAGAATTTTTTAGATGATGATAAAAAATATCTTAGGATGAACCTATGATGTTATATATTGTAAAAAAGGTGTCATGATTGATACATACTATAAATTATTTTTCATGAATATGTGGTTTACCACTAAGATTAGTGTTTCCTACACTATGATTTTTGGATTTTGTCAATGGATAGAACCTAGAGGAATAATTTTAATGATGAATTTGATGAATAATGAAATGATTTTACCCCTGATAAAGCTTTTATTTTGGGATCTATAATTTGAATTTCATTTCAATTCTCACACAAATTTGTTAATATATGATTCATGATAAACATACAAACAAGAACAAGCGGGAAAAAAATTATATTGTGCCCCTCACGAGGAAACATCCACATTATTTTAGTGGTAATTCTGATTCACTAGTTACTAAGAAATTTTTATATATCACTAAAAAGATATTTCCCCTTCTACAACGCTATTAGAATGTGAAATTCATTTTATTTGTCTATCATTTGAAAGGTGAAGGGGATCAATTGTAGATTCTTGTCAAGGATATGGGACAATATGATGAAACTAACTCCAAGGAAATAGATTTTATTAAGAACATATTTTTTCAGTAATTACATTCATCAAGTTCATTGTAAAAAATGGAGAAGAAATTCCATGGGTTAAAGTAGAAGGACAATGATTCTATTATTACATTTGATGATGATTTTAAAAGATTTTTATGGTATGCTTATGTTATTTATCATCCAACCTGAAAGTGATGTTGATAAATTATTTAGTGGATTAAAACTTGGACTTGGAAGGGCAGTGGCCATGAAGGACGTCATAATCTATGATGAAAACATTCAATGTTCTCACACAGTGGAATTAAAGATTTGAATTACCCATAATTCTCATGGTTTTGATTAGAAATGAAATATGGAATACAAAGAGAAGTCTAAAAACCAAGGATAAAAGAATACAATATTTTCTTCTTGATTATTTTTTTGAACGAATATTGGATAAACATTTTTTAAGGTGACTGATGAATATTTTTTAAGTGTGGAAAGGATGGTCATCGTGCAATCATTTTATGAGGTGATGAAAATATGTTATCTAATTATTTGAATAGATAGAAATATCTATATAATGATCCACCAACACTCTAATGTTTCAAATGAATGGATTATGATAATTATTATAACCAATGATGAAATCATAATGTTAATGATTATGAAAAATGTTATAAAACTCTTAAGAAATGAGACCCATATAAATATACCGTGACTACTATTTTTGATGAGTGGAGAGATTAATACACTGTGAAAAATTAAATTTTCATCCACTCTAGAATTACTAATGTCTTATTTGACTTCATATCTACCCATTTTTTTATATCCTAATAATTTTATAATGAAATAAAAATTCTACCCAATATTTAAAATTTGAATTAGTAGTGAAAACCACCAATGGAATGATGATTGCATCTCAAGTATATGATTATTCTCTAGTTGAAGTTTGATGGAATTTTTTTCCTACAAACCTCATTATTCTCCATAAGGTTGAATTTGATATTATCTTAAACTTTAATCGAAATTATCTATATAAATCCCAATTCAATTTCCATGTAATTAATGTAATATTTGATATTCCAATTTATACAATGATCATATATCAGCGCGATGATACATATGAACATTTGAAGTAAATCACATCCATTGTATGGGTCTTCATTTCCATTCAAAAGGGGAGTTTATCTCAGGTACTTGGGGATAAACATAAAATCTATGATATTAGTACTGTTTAAAAGTTTGTTCATGTCTTTTTGGAATATTTTCCTATACATCCACCAAAACCTATAGTCTAACTCTCAATATAACTCATACATGGTTCCACACTAATTTCAATGGGTACCTATATAATGGAACCAACTAAGATGAACAAATAGATGAAGCGACTCCTAGAAAACCTTTACATGAGATTTATTTATCTAAGTGTGTCTCCTTGGAGTCCACATGTTCTATTTGTTAATAAAAATACGGATTAATGTGACTCTGCATTTATTACTATGAAATGAACCAGATTACCATCATGAACACATATCTTCTACCATATATTATGGACTTTTTTGATCACCAGTATGAATCATTATAATTGTTGAAGATTGAAATTCGTTCTGGATAACATCAACTGAAGGTCAAGAAGGTGGATATACCTAATAAGACATTCTACATTAGGTATGAAAACAATGACTAAATAGTTTTGGAATTTGGTATTATTAAGTCACATTCTCTCTTTTGGGATTTATTGAATAGTGTCTTTATATATTATGTTGATAAATTTTCGGTACTCTTTATAGATGAAATTCTTATACATTCAAAGAGAAAAAAGAATTAATTTTACTTGATAATTGTACGAATGACCCAAAGGAAGGATAGAAAACCTGAAAAAAGTCAAACTTTTGGCAACAAAATGTTTCATTTTTGGGTCATATAATCTCAATAGAGGGTATATTAGTGGTTCCATCAAAGACGGAGGCTATTGAACATTGTCCTAGACCAACCACTATAACTAACATCTGAATTTTTATTTGTTTGGCTAGATATTATTGACAATTCGGGGAGAATTTATCATTACAATTTAATTTACTCACCATTTTTACTCAGAAGGTATCCATGTTCATCTAGATTGTTGAATTTAAGGAAAATTTCATAGAACTTTAGAGAAGATTAGTCTGTGCAAATGTAGTCACATTACCCTACAACGGTGAAGGGTTTGGAATATATAATTATTCTACCAAGAAGGTTTTTATAATCATTAACAAGTATAATGACATGGTTATAGCTTATATATCATTAAAATTAATGTTTCATGGAAAAATTTACTAAACTCATGTTCTGGAGTTAGCTGCGGTAATTATATCATTGAGGGTATAGGGGATTTATCTATGAAGATAAATGTTATATATATATATATATAAATATGAAAAAAAATAAAGTATATATTCACATATAAAGAGTTTAAAATTTTCCATAGAATTTTTTTAGATATGATTAAATTTTATGACTTGTCAATACATTACCTCCCTGGGAAAGAAAAAAGGGTGGTAGATGCATTCAATCAAAGGGACCATGCTAGCTTATCGATGATGTGGATCACATTTGTAAAAAACTAGTTAATTATACAATAATTATTTCTAAAATTTATTAACATTTATTAATTATATAATATTTTTTTAAATTAAAAAGGGACAATATGTTAAATAGGGTGTATGATAAACCCAATTTTATGTTTAAAATAATATTTTTATAAAAAGCTATTTTATTTAATTTAAATGGAATTTTTTTAAAATATACTATTTGAAACCTCTAAAATTTATATTTAAAAAATAATAATATTATTTAAAATAGGAATATAAACCTTTACTTTGGTTGATTTTTTGGTAATTTTCTCAAAAGGTTCAATTTTTGATGAACAATGAATGATATTGGATTTTAATTAAAAGAAAATTTATCATTTAAATAATTTATAGTATTGGATTATAGTTTTTATTGGTTTTAAATTATAGTTATGAAACTTTTTTATCATTTAACCAAATTTATTTTATTGGAATGAATTTCTCAATTGAATTTGGATATAAAAACGTTCAATATTTGGAACATTTTCACTTTAATAACCCGTTTTCTCACCCCATCAACATTATTAATTTTATATTAAATTTTACAAATACTATATTTTGAATTTTGGAAATTTAATTACTTATTTAGAATAATAAGGTCCAAATTTAGTAAATATTTTCCTTTTATATTTGGACAACATGAATAGTAACATTGTTAATTTATATTACCATGGTTAAGGGTAAATAGATTAATTAAGGGTAAAAATAATATTATAAATTTTAGAGAATTACCCTAAAACTTGTCCTAAATTTACAAGATGATTTATTGTATATAAATATCATTTTTTTCCATTTTTTGGAACTCTTGGAGAAATTCTTATTAGTTTAATCAAATTAGAGTATTTTATTCAAAGAAAAGTCAATTTTTCCATACTTTGTGTTTTTAACTGGTGTAAAATATTTAATATGAGTTAATATAGAAGATATATTCGAGTATAAATATAATTTTAAATATAAAAATATTATATTTATCATGATAATTTATTTTAAAATTTTAGGGAATAAATAATAAAATTGAAGGCGTGCCCAATGATGATAGAGTAATTATTTAATTAATGGAAATACCAAATAAATAATACTAAACATATTAACATAAATACTATTTTAGATAATTAATATCATCCAAAAATTATCTAATTAAATTTTATTCTTCAGTGATGTGTTAAAAGAGTTTGTTCAAATATGTCATGTTGTTCTGATATTGTTTAAAAAATCATATAATGAATTGTGTCAAAATTGACATTAACGATATTTTAAAATATAAAATATTTTATTAAATGATATTAAATTCATAAAAACATAAAATTCATCCAAATTATAGGTATAAGTCTTAATATTTCATAATTTAATCATTTTTTGTTCTCTTGATTTTTGTAGTAATTATATTAACCCTCAAATTGTAAATTATATGATATCATGTTTAGAGTTAAAGGTATTAAATATGGGTTAAAATAAAAAGGAAATGACTAAAAAAATAATGAAAACATGTAAAATATTAATTTCATTAATTTATTGTGACCCATAATGATAATTTTTTAGAAATATATCACATTGGGTTTATTTGGAATAGAAAATAAATTTATATTAATTTTATATTCTAAAGAATTTCATGAGTGCCTCTCTCTTCTCTTATAAATGGGTACCCATTATTCTATTTTAATCACACATAAAACCATTTTTTAGAAAATATCTTCCCCAATAACTTCCTATAATACCTCCCCACATTCAATAGTATTTTTTTTGAATAACACTCTCCCAATAGGTGTTATGGTGTTAATAAAAGAAGATCTTCCGAAGAAGAGGTATTGTTTTAATCAAGTATTTCTATTTTATTTCTCTATAAACATCATTAAAATCTTCTTAAATCATGATTTAATAATAACTACAATGAAATAAATATATTGAGATGTTATTTTCTTAATATCATCACCTAACAACATCTCCAATTTTATCAAATGAGAAATTAATTATTCGTTTATGTGTATTGTGGACTAACACTGCTCAAACCGATATAATTTATTTTCCATCACTGTCTCTCCAGAATGGTTATAATGTTTTAATTAATGTTTATATATAATATTAATTTCATATTTATAATTATTTAATAATAATATTTCATTTAGTTTATTACATTTCAATGCACTTAAAATGATAATGTCGTTTGTGAGTACATGTGAACTATCACCTCCACAAAGCGATGTGATTCATTTTTCGTCACCACATCACATGGATGATATACATATAAGTATATTTAAATTATTAATATGTTATTTGTGATATTATTATCATTATGGAAGGAAAAAATAATAATTACCTTATTTTCTTAATGATCATTGAAAAATTGAAAAGTTACTCATGTGTACGTACAAGCTATTGTCTCCATGATTATAATGTAATTCATTTTCATCAAAATAAATGATTGTTTGATTTGAAAGTATACTTGATATGTAAATATGATAAATATGTCATGAATATTATTCTATAAATGCCGGAATAATTTGACTTTGACTACTAACATCATATCAAATTCATTTAGGACTCAGTTAGAGAATATCTTCAAAACATCTCACAAGATCTAAATAATTAGTAATTTTTATAACATGATAATATGTTATATAAGAAGAATAATAAAATTTAATTTTTTTCATGAAAATATATTATTAACCTATTTTTATTAGTAATTAATTTAATGATTTTATGTGATGAGTAAGACTCAAAGAAATTTCCTTAAAAAACATATTTTAAAGATCCTCTTTCGACTATTTAAAAAAAACAAATAGAATGATTTTTTTCATATATGGAATAAATATAAATTCTAAATTTCATGTTTTATTAATGTTTTGATGATTTATTTAAAATTTTAAAATTTTATTTTCAAATAAAGTGTTTTTATTTATGAGTGGAAGACTTTTTAAACATGAAAAGTGATTTCAAAATGGAAAAGTTATTTTTCTAAAGAATGTTTCTTTTATGAATTATTTATGGTTTTTTATTATTTTATGGGTATTAATAAATTTTTATGAGTATAGTAAGTTTTAGGATTAATTGAGGGTGGGTGTGCCCATTATAGATCTCCAATGCATTGGGTAATGAGACGAAGTAAACCAATATGGTTTTTCCTAGGAGATGAAAAGATTATGTTGTAATGGGTATTACAAATGTAACCATGATGGTTAATCACTATATAGGCATGAGAGCTACAATAAATTTAAGAGTGATATAGAATTTATCCCATATGTTAAATTTTGTTATTTATGTTTTATATTTATTTTTTATAGGAATTTTATTTTTTCCTAAGGTAAGTTAAAGAGATTATGTTTTATGGGTGAAAAATATAACAATGTAAAAATGTTTTCATGGGGTTATAAGTATTTATGGGCCAAAAGTTTCATTATTTCCTTTTATGTCCCTTAATGCAATTTTTTTATATCCCATCTGTAAATTTTTTTTTCTTAGGTTTTAAGGTAGAGTGGTGAAAAGGATGAGATCTTGGTGAAAAATGTGATGTTTTTTCATCAATAAAAACCATGTATTAATTAGAAGACCACTATTTGGTGGGAAAATTGATACAGAGTATATTTTTTAAAATTTAATTTATGTGTTTAAATATTTAAGAGATTTTTTCTAATTATAGAAAACTCTAAACTGAAAATATCTACAGAATTTCAAAAATATGAATTCTAGTTAAAAAAATAGAATATGAAATATCTATGGATGGGTCGTTATAGTTGGTATCAATGGTTGGTTTAGATAAATTTAGAGGTTAGGATATTGTTTATATAATATCAATAAATTATATGTACTTTATTTTTAAGTTGAAATGGTAATTCATTTTAAGATTATAGAGTGGATTCATTAAAGATTTATAAGTTCAGAATGGTTTCCTATAGAAGAAACATGTCATCTACGGTAGAGAGGCATCAAGAGGATAGTGTACTACAAAATCAACATCAGGATATGGTAAGAGTCATAATATAATAGCTTGTTTTAGATATGGATCAGTTGAAACATGCTATAACTGTTGGTGGAATCCAAGAATGACATCCATGAGATCAACCACAAAAGAATAGGTTAGTAGTGGATCTTTTTATGTGTTAACGTCATCCACATTTAAGTGTATCTTCTAACCTAGTGTTCACTAAATGGTGGATTAGATACCTAGATAAGTTTCTGGATGACGTTGGGTTCTTATACTATCAATAGGACCATCTTTCTTTATACTATTTTTAAGGTGAAGTCGGCCAATGGTGGTCGATGGTTAAGAATATCAGGGATAGTAAGGAGATTGATTCTTTGGAATGGAAAAAATTCAAAAATATTTTTTATAAAAAATATTTTACTAATGTGATTTGACATAGGATGGAAAACAATTAGTGTAACTGGGGAAGGGGAATGACTTAGTGGCTATATATACATAAAAATTCAATCGATTGGCAATATACGCTCCAAATTTTAGCATGAATGTTGATAGTAAAATCAATCATTTTTTTTCTCAAGATTAAATCCAAAATATAGACTGAAGTTTCCTTATCCTGAATTCATAATTTAGAAAAAAAATTGATTTGTGGATATTCTAGAAATATAATTTTTTAATGATCATGTGTTTTTTGATAATAAGTAGAAAAAGAGGTCGAGGTGGAAGGTAAAACGGAAGAATTCATCAAAGAACATTTATTAGAATAAAATTATGTTTATATATTTTTAGAATTGTTGTAAAAACACATTGAATAATTCCTATTGAAATTTGTTAAGTTCTTCTTAGGTGGGAAGATTGGGTAAAAGGCTCATAATAACAATAAAAAAGGTCATGGTAGTGGTAAGTAAAATTCTGATACATAGTCTGTAAAATGTTTTAAATTCGGTGAAATGGGTCATTATGGAAATGAGTTTCTAAAGAGGAATTCAAATTATGGGAAGCATCTATACTATAATAATAATTGTGTGTTGAAATCTTTTGAAACAACTTAATTAGATGTTGGTCCATCTAATAAAGTGGTATCAGGGACATTTTTTATTTATTCAGATTATAAAAATTCATTTTTTTTATTTAAGGTATACAAATTCATTAATTTATATAAAATTTTCTGGTAAATTGGCATTTCCCCCTCAAGAAATTAAACTAGAAATTATCATAAAAACACATGTGGGAACTATTTATGGGAATAAGTATAGGAATATTCCTATCTTTGTCAGTGGAAATAATTTACATAAAAATATTGTTATATTTCCTCAAGTAGAGTTTGATATTATTATTTTTATGGATTGGAATTTAGTTTTACATGATAATATGGACTGTATATTTAAACACATTTCTTTTTAGAAAGAGTTTTATTTTGGGTACAATAAAGAACCCATACCATTGATAACAATCCAGGAAGCTGAGAAATAGTTAAAAGATATAAATATATGTTATTTTTCAAAAAAATTTATAAATAAAGGAACTGTTTATATTAATATTGTGTTGGTGGTAAATGAGTATCTGTATGATTTTTCTAATGAACTAAATGTTATTATACCTGATTAGTAAGTTGAATTTACTATTGACTTATTTATTGATGATAAGATAATTTCTAACCCCTTTATCAAATAACTCAAGTAAAAAATATAGAATTAAAAAAAGTAGTTATAGGAGTTTCCAGTTAAAGGTTTCATCTGAACATGAAATTCCCAATGGGGTGATCCTGTCTTGTTTGTTAAAAATAAATATGTTTTTATGAGTCATTTCATTCATTATAGATCCTTGAATAATGTTAATAATAAGAACATGTATCATTTTCCCTGTATTGATGGTTTGTTTGATCAGTTGAAGGGGAAAAATATTTTTCGAAGCATAACCTGAGGTCGACATACAATTAGTTGATATTAAAGGATGAATAAATTATGAAGAGTATGTTTTTGACTAGATATGAGCATTATTAAATTTTATTTACGTCATTTTATTTTAAAAATGAACATATTATATTAATGTCTCATATTAATAGAATATTTCATGAGTTCTTAGATATATTTTGGGTTGTTCATGTTGATGAAATTTTTCTAGATATTCTAAATGTAAATAGGATAATTAAATAAATCTAACGTTTTTTCATACCTTCAATGAAACTAAACCATTTAAAAAATTTATAATGTTTTAATTTTGGTTCAAACTAATTTCATTTCTTGGTGACATTATTTTTGAAATATGGAATAACCATTTATTTTCATAAAATGAATGTTTATAAAGAATTTATAAGTACCAAAAATATAACAAAGATTTTTAATTTTCTTGGTTTTGTATTCTACTACCAGGGGAGTCAATGAAACATTTCATAGTTATCTAAACCACTGACTATGTTAACTCTATAAGGAGTTAATCTCGTCTGGATAAGATAATGTGATGGTTGTTTTCAGGAACTAAAAAAAGTCTGGTAAATGATGTAGTTTTGGCATTTCATTCCAGAAAAGATGAATCTATCATCTATAGTGATTCTTCATTTAAAGGACTTGGTTATTTCTTGATACAAAATGATTAGGTAAATTCTTATGCTACACGTCAGTTTAATCCTGATGAGTTAAATTACCGTATTCTTGATTTTAAATCAGCTACTATTGTTTTTCATTAATTTTTTTTTGAAATAATTTATATGGAGTAAATTGTGAAATAAATAATGATCATAAATGATTGAAGTATATATTCACTTATAAATAATTGAAAATTAGAAAAATAATAAGGCTGGAATTAATCAAGGATTATGATTGTATGATTCCTTACCATAATGGATAAGCAAACAAAGTGGCTGATTATTGGAGTTATAAAATTATTGGTACATTACCATGTTATATTTGTAATGTGAACCTGTGGTTAATTATTTGATGAATTTGGATTAAAAGTTATTGGTGTTAAAAATTCCCCTGTTTTGTACCAGCTGTTAGTTCCATTGTCTCTATTTGGCAGAATTTAGCAAGCACCGATGGAAGAACATGAGTTACAAAAAATGTAAAATTAGTTAAAGGGTAATTTTCATGAATTTAATCTTGGTAAATATTGTTTTTTTATTTGGGAAAATATTATTTGTTCCTTGTGATTCAAATTTGAATTATGAGTTGAAGCACATAGTTTTCCTTTTATAGTTCATTTTAGGAGCACTAAGATGTACGAAGAGCATCAAGATTATTACTAGTGGGATGAAATGCAAAGATATTTATCTGAATTTAATAGGAAGTTTATGATATATCACAACTTAAATCAGAAAGATAGTTTGTAAAGGGTTGGACTCAACCTCTTTCAATGCCAGAGGGGAAATGAGAAAATATATCAATGCATTTTTTAGTTATATTACCAAAGCTATTTTGAGGTAACAATGATATCAATGTTATTTTTGATCGTCGAATCACTAAATCTTCTCATTTTCATTATATTTGAGATACTCTATATCTAGATAAAAATTCTTGGTTATTTATTAAAGAGACAATCAAGTTACCTTGATATACTCTCTATGATATATCTAATTGTGATCTTAGGTTGTCTTCGAAATTTTTAAAGGCCTTCAGACACTATTGGGAACTGAATTATAATTCAATAGGGGCTTTCATCCTCAGTCTGATGGATAGTTAGAATGTAAAAATCAGACCATGGAGGATATGCTATGTGCTTGTTCAATAAATTACCATGTATTTTGGGATCAAAGTATTTATTTGGTCGAGTTTTATTATAATAGTAGTTCTCATTATAGTATACAAATATCACAATTTGTGGGATTATATTGAAGAAGATGTTAGACAACTCTTTTTGGGATGATTTTGGGGAATGATTGTTGATAGTACCATAGTTGATAGAGGAAACAAAAAAGAATGTTCAGTGGATTTAGTGACACATGATGAAAAATCAAGGAAAGAAGAAATGATATGTTGATAAGAAAATGAATGATATTTATTTTGAGGTCGGTGATCATGTCTTTCTCAAAAATTCTCCAGGTAAAAGTGTGATCCATTTTGGTATGAAGGTGAAGATGAGTCCATGGTTCAGTGAACCCTATGAAATTCAAGAGAAGTATGGTTTAGATACTTAAAAATTGGATTTTACTTTGAGTTTTAGTTATTCACACAATATTTTTCATGTTTTAAAGTCAGGAATGTGTATAATGAATCCATATCATATTTTAAGACCTAAAGTAGTTCAGTTAGAAGAGAATTTTTTAAGGAACAACAAGTTCAAGTTCATGACCATAAAGAGAAAGTGTTAATGAATAAGTTGATTCATCTAGTACATATTTTATGGAATAAACATATGGTTGAAGTGGAAACATGGGAATCAGAAAATTCTATGAGGGAAAGATATCCCCAATTATTTAATAAGCAAATAAAATTGCGAGGACACAATTTATGAAGGGCGGGGGGGGGAGATATAAAAACCCAGGTAATGATAGAATAAGTCATTTAACTATTTAATATTATCTATTAATTATATAGAAGTTTATAATTAAAAATAGACACCATGTTAAATAGAGTATATAATAAACCAAGATTTATGTTTAATAATAGTGTTTTTAAAAAAAGCATTTTTATCACCTTTTAATGGAAAAAATGTTTAAAATCTAGTTTTTGAAAAATTAAATATTTCTATATGAAAAAAATAAACTTCTTCTTTTATAAAAAAATATAAATATTTACTTTGGTCGATTTTTTCATTTTATTTGAAATTTTCTATGTTTTGATGAATAGTGAAAATACTACATTTTAATTGAAAACAATTTTTAATGTGTCATTAAATTATATTATTAAATTATATATTTAATTTTTTTTATCGTATAATTATAGAAATTCTATTTTTACTAATCCTATTTATTTAATTGGAATAAATTTCAAAATTGAATTTGGATATAAAAGCATTTCAATATTTTGGGCATTTTTACTTTAATAACCAGTTTTCTCACCCCATCAACGGGAATAATTTTAAATTTGTTTTATTAAATTATGTGATTTCTATTTTTGAAATTGAATTATTATTTGGAAATATAAGGTCCAAAATTAGAAAATATGTCCCTTTTATATTTGTACAATATGAATAATTACTTTGGTAATTTGTTTACCATGGTTATGGGTAAATCGGGTAATTGAAGGTAAAAATAAATTTATGAATATAATATAATTACCATAAAGTTATTATGATTTTATTATAAAAGTTATTTTTGATCAAAATCATCCTTTGGCTGATTTTGGGAGCACTTGGAGCCACTTGGATGACTTTAATCCATCTAAAGTATTTTAATTAGAGAAATGTTAATTTTTTCATACTTTTGTTTTTAACATATCAAATATTATTAATATGTGGGAATATAGTGGATCTCTTCAACAATAAATACTATTTTTTATGAAAAAATGTTTAAATATATCATTTTAATTTTTCTAATATTTAGGGAAAAAATAATCAAACCAATGGCCTTCACAATGATGATGTAGTAATTGTTTAATTAAATGAAATATGAATAAAATGTTATTAAAAATAATAAAATCAAAATAATTTTAGATAATTAATTTCGTACATGAATTTTATAGATTACATTGAGATTTTCATGATCTGTTAAAAATGTTTTTTTGGAATATATGATGTTTTTATGATATTTAAAAAAATAATATAATAAATAGTGTCACAATTGACATTAATGACATTTTAAAATATATAATATTTTAATAAATGATATATAATTTATAAAAATATAAAATCTATAAAAATTTTTAGGATAAGTATTAAAATGTCATAAATGACTCATTTATTGTTATTTTTTCATTTTATAGTAGTTATATTAATCCTTAAAGTGTGATATACATGATATAATGGTAAGATTTAAAGGGGTTAAATAAGGGTTAAAACATAGAGATAATGATTAAAAACTAATAAAAAATGTCAAATATTCATATTATGAACATATTTAACCCATATTCATCCTATCTTTGAAATAACTCAATTTGGATCCATTTTTAGAAGAAACATAATTTATATTAATTTAATATTTTGAAGAATTTTATGAGTTCCCCTCTCCACTCTTATAAAAGTGCACATGTTCTTCCCATTTCCTAAAACACAAAATCCTAGTTTTTCAACAAATATATAACAAAGTGACTTCCTATAATTCCTACCACATTATAGAGTACTTATCTTAGGCAGAACACCTTCTTTATTTGTGTTAAGGTGTTAATAAAAGGAGATTTTCCAAAAAAGAGGTATTGTTTTAATCAAGTATTTCTATTTAATTTCATCTTCCACTTCCTTCAAATATTCTTCAAAAATTATAAAATAATAACTATAATATCATAAATATCCTTATATTTTATTATGTTAATATAATAATCTAAATCCATCTCTAATTTTATAGAATTGGAAATGAGTTATTGGTTCATGTGTACGAAAAACTACCATCTCGCAAATACATATAATTTTTTTCCATCACCATGTATAAATACTGTTTATAGTGATGGAATAGATTATTATATATTATATTCATTATATAATTATCACTATAAAATAATTAAATATAATTTACATTATTACCTTTCAATGAACATATAAATGATCACATCATTCATGTATACGTGTGAACTATCACCCCTACAAAAAAATGTGACTTGTTTTTCCTCACCATATCACATACATGATATATATATTTATGTATATTTTAATTACTAACATCATATTGATGATATTATTATCATTATATATTGATAAAATAATAATTTTCTTCTTTCTGTAATCATCATTGAAAAATGAAAACATCGTTTATGCGTACGTACCACCTACCGTCTCCTTGATTATAATATAGGTAATTTTTCAGAACCATACATAATGGTATAATTTAAAAGTATAATTGATCTATAAAAGTGATTATTATGTCATAAATATTATTATTAAGTTGATTTAATAATTTGAATTTTCCTTTTGAAATCATACCAAATTAATTTGGGACTAAAATAGATAATATAATCAAAACATCCAACTCAAACATTTATAATTAAGTAATTGTTAAGACATGATAATCAGTTATTTAAATTGAACAATAAATTTATTAAAAATATATATAGAATTTAAATAATTAACCTATGTTTATTATTTATGAGTATAAATATTGTATGTAATGACTCAAACTCAAGGTAAGGGACTTTCTTTCAAAATAAAACAATTAAAGATAATCATTTAACTATTTTTGGAAAATCCAAAAGGAATGTTTTTTACATATATGGAATGAATTAAATTACTATATTTCATGTTTATTTATTTTTTATTCCTTCTTTACAATTTAACAAGTTTAATTTCATATAATTTGTTTCCATTTATGAGTGCACAACTTTGTAAAAATAAAAAGGGATTTCAAAATTGAGAAGTTATTTTTCATAAGAATGGTTCTTTTATGTATGATTTATGTGTTACTTGTATGTTATGGTTCTTGAACATTGTTTATGAGTATAGGTGGTTCCATGATAATCCAATAGAGTGTGATCCCGTTCCACACCTCAAATTCATTGGTTAATTAAATGAAGTTAACTAATAGGGTTTTTCCAAATAGATTAAGGGAATATACTGTGATGGGTATTCCATATGTAACCATGAAGGATACTCCCTATATAGCTATAAGAGATACAATAAACTAAATAGTGACATGGAATTGATTCCACATTTTATCTTTATGATTTAGGTTTTCTATGGACTTTCAACTGGAATCATAGGTTTTAATAAGGTAAGCTAAAGAACTTATGTTTTATGGGTGAAGTGTATAACTTTGTAAAAAAAATTCAAGGGTTTATAAGTAATCATGTTTAAACAATTTATTTATTTCATTTTTATGTAACTTTATGAGATTTTTTTACTCATCCCATGTTTTTAAATTTTTTCATGGGTTTAAGGGAGTATAAGGATAAGGATGAGATCAAGGAGAAAACTATGACGATTTTACCTAATTAAAAACCACGATTTATTTTAAAGAAATTTGTTTGGTGGGAAAATGGATAGTGAGTATATGTTTCAACTTTCAATGTAAGGGTCTAATTTTATAATAGTTTTTTCTAATTCTATAAATATCTAAATTAAATAGATCCTCAAAATTTTTATAATTTGATTCCTTATTTAAAACATTATAAACTGTAATGTTTAATTTTGATTACCTTCAATAAAATATCCAATATTTCTAAATTTTGAAATTATATATCTTTAAATACTAGAAAAGGTGATAAATATTATATTTCTCAAATGAGAGTTCAACCATCAATCCCATTGAATATTAAAGAGGAATAAAAGGATGATAATGAGCTATAGAAGAAGATAATAAATATTCTTAAGTTTAATCAATATTTTACAGAGTAATAATGTTCTCAAACTATGTTCTAGTAAGATCAATACTAGTTTTGAAGAAATTATTATAGGATGTTTTAATTTTTTCATTATCTTTTCAGCCTTAAGATGTAATGAAATTTAAAGGATAATTTTTGGTTGATGACATGAAGAGAGATATTATAGATTTGTTTCCTAGTTCATGGTTTGAAAAAATGATATGGATGAAAGAAAAATTTATAAGTGAATGTTACAACCATTACATATAATAGAATGGAAATGGGACAAGATAACCATGGATTTTTTCATTGGACTCCCAAGAAAATCCAAATGGTATAATAATTATTGGTTTGTATTCAATTCACTTACAAATGAGGAAAACATCATTTAAATTAGAGAATATTACCCTTGGTATTAGCTTTTTAGGGTATAAATAAAGCTAGTGGTATGGTTTCATGGTGTACCCCATTACATTTTAACATATTGGGGTCTGAGGTTTACCTCGATGTTATGGGGAAGTCTTCAGTGTAATTTTAATACAGAGTTGGAATTCAATAAATCCTATCATCACCATATTTATGGTCAATATGAGATAAAAATTCAAACCATAGAGGATATGTGGAGATATTGTTCTAATCATTTAAATGTTTTTTGGGTCAACACCTTCCTCTAGTATAGTTTTATTATAATAATAACTTTCACTCAAGAATTTATATGAATCATTATGAATCTTTATTAGTAAAAGTGTATGGAAATATAATTTTATAGATAAAAATCGATAAATGAATTTATTGGGACTAGATCTTGTGAAATTAGTTTTAAATAATTGTAGATCCATTTAGAAACACATAATGGTGGCACAACGTTGACAAAAAATTTATCCTGATAATCTCCAATGGGAGTAGGAATTTTAAATTGGTGATAAAGTATTTCCAAGAAATTCTCTAATAATATGGTAAATTGATTTGGAAAAATGAAAAAATAATTTGTATGTGCATTTTCGCCTTTGAAAATCTTGATTATATAAGTAATATAGATTATCGATTGGTGGTTCTATTGAATCTCTCTCAGGGTCATGATTTGTTCCAGGTATATCTCATGAGGAAGTACATACCAGATCCATCAAATGTACTAAACTCAGATGTCATGCCAATGGAGCAGGAAATTTTCTATTAGGTATAATTTTAGGATATTTTGGATCATATATAGAATGTTATATGAAGCAATAAAACTAACCTAAACAATTTGTTTTTCGCAAAACTGCTAGCTTAAGGAAGATACGTGGGAACCTGAGGATGTAATAGGGAATAAGTATCCTTAGTTGTTTGTACCAAAGTGAAAAAACATTGTGGGTGAAATTAATTTTTAGGAGGGTATAATATGATATCCTGATATTTTTTGAAATATACATTAAAAAAATTTCTTTGTTAACTTTCATTACATGAAAATATATTTTTAATGAAATGTGATATACTATTAATATTATAAGATAAACATAACCATTATAAACTATCCTTTAAACTTTGATATATAAATATGACTAAGCAAATTTTAAAAACTATTTATAAATTTTCTATATAAATAAAAAAATAGATAAAAAAGTACCCAACTTTTGATAAAGCCTTTATATGTTTGAGATGCACTATTTTATCAAATAAATATTATTATTTATTTTTTTAAATAAATAATAAAATTAAAATTTTAATCTTTTAGAAAAATTATTTTAAAAAATAAATTTCATTTTTTATATCTACATGTATAAATTTTGTTGTACTGATTTTTTGATAATTTTATACCAATTTTAATTTTTTGATTAATAGTAAAAAACCAATTTTTAATAGAAAATACATTTTCAATTAAAGAATTTAAAATATATATTTTATTTTAATATTTTTTAAAATAGTTAAATTAATAAAATTATATATTTAAGAATCCAATTTTGGTTATTGGAATAAATTTAATATATAATTTTTATATTATAACTTTTTATACTTATGAAATGATTTTATTTAGAAAAATTCTTTATTGTTAGGTGAGGATGTTTAATATTGAATTAAATTTCGGCAATTCAATGAATGGAATTTGAAAAAATGGACTCCATATTTTTAATAATCAGAATTAATATTATATTATAAATTTTACTCAATATTTGGTCAAAAAAGGAATAGTTAAAATAGGAAAAATTAATTACCTTAGTTAAGGGTAAAACGGTTTTACTAGGGATTAAACTAAAACAATATGGGTTAAAATTCCCCCACACACTTTTCTTATTCATGTTTCAAGAAAACATATCGTCCTTATATCATATTAAGATAGAGAATAACCAATTTTTAATCCTTTTTCAATGTTTAAAACCAGTGTACACCATTTTATTTTAAACAATTCCATGAGTGTCCTATTCCCCAATTATAATAGGGTACCCCTCTAATCATTTATTCACACTTAAAAAACCATTTAGTTAATCAAAATACGGAAAAAACTTCCTTAATTCCCTACCCACATCATATGGTCCTTAATTTCCTCATGAAACCCTCCAAATAATACATTAGTTAGAAATGAATAGATATTTTCAAAGAAGGGGTAAAATTCTTAAACATGTGTTCATGTTTTATTTATTCTTCCACCACTATAAAGTATTATAGAAATAATTTTATAAGAAACCAATATTTTCCATATAATTATATGTTATTATATTAATGGTATGACCAAAATATATCTCCTCTTCCATCAAGCGAGAAGTGAAATTATCATTCTTGTGTACGAAAGACTACTGCCTTACAAACTGATGTAATTTATTTTCCATCACCACCCTTAAAAACATAATATAATGATATATTTAACACAAAAACCCAAAAAGACACACACACATATATATATTATATTTATGAATTAATTATACATATATAATCACAATATCTCATATAACATTTTAATTTCCATTTCGTGGGAATACGGTAACATCACTCATGTGTACAATGGACTACCGCCTCACAAAGTGTTGTGATTCAATTTTCACATATTCTTTACATGAATGGTTATTATGGTAAATTTAATTAATATATGTGATTATATATTAAATTATAATTAATATGAACATGTGATATATTATTTATCTTTCATTCATTCCAACTGTTGAGAAAATAAAAACATCGTTCTTGTGTACATATAGCCTACCATCTCCCTGAATGATGAAATTTATTTTCTATAAATAACATAATTTTATTAATATAAATACATATTTAACGAATATATATATGATATTTATATCATGTATAAAATTCTGTATATTATGGAATAATTATCTATGTAAAAGTACCAAAAAAATACAAAATCAAAACATACATGAAAAATAACGTTATTACCCTTTTACATGAAATTGTTAATAGAAAGGTAATAAACAATTATAGGAAAATAAAACATGGTATGATAAATTTGTTTATGGTTTTATAATTTATTTAATATAAAGCTATATTTATTATAAATTTGGTTCAAACATGTATGAAGGATGTCCAAACTGAAACTAAGGAAATTTCATCTGAAATTGTCTTCTTTGTGACATATGTTATGTTAGGAACCTATATTATTTTTTTGAGGTGTATATACAACACATTTGACATGTTATTATTTTAATATCCTTATTTTAATGTTATTTAAATTATAAATTGATGTTATTATTTCTGGGTGATTATGATTTAAATTTTACCAATGTGTGAAGGGTTTTATGTTTCAATATCATTAATTATTGAGATTGTTTATGATTATGATTCCAATGATGAAATAATATGATCTATCTTTCAAAGAGACTCATTAATTTTCTTATACCCTTCTTATTTTTGTAAATTAAATTTTTTTCATTTCATTTTCCTGTCTCTATATAGTCAATATATCAAAATAATTTTTTTGATAAAAATCTACTTTATTTCCCTCTTCGGTCGAAAATCCTTTTTCCTCTATGTCCATGTTTTCTGAAAAAGGTTCAAAGAAATTTTTTACTATTATTAGAAGAATTTTTAAAACTTTTCTACCCATGTTGGACATTTTTAAATAATTTTTTTAAAACAATTTCATTTTTTTTTTGAATAAGGAACTTTTGACTTTTTTCAAAAATATGAAAGGAATATTTGTTTTAATGTGAACAAAATGAATGATATTTTACTCTATCATAGAAAATCAATGTTTTAAATATTCCTTAAAAATTATCCAACTGTGTTTTTTTTAAAAAAATTCATTAATATTTTTGATGTTTTTAGTTTTTAAATAGATGATTTCATGGTGAAAATTTTATTTCCTTCTAGAAATTTCTCAAGTGATATTTCAAAATAAATTTCCAAATAAAATGAATAGAGTTGATGTTAACTAAAATTA
This sequence comes from Viscum album, assembly GCA_963277665.1. Taxonomy (NCBI): domain Eukaryota; kingdom Viridiplantae; phylum Streptophyta; class Magnoliopsida; order Santalales; family Viscaceae; genus Viscum; species Viscum album. Next base: position 51,377,069 of record OY728148.1, read on the forward strand.
CTTGGGATATAGTTCAATGATATAATCTTTATTGTTTCTCAAAATGGTTTATGTTTATTATCTCATAATTTTTACGAAACTCTTTCCTTTCCCATGTTTTTTATATGATGAAATGTCTAGGGAACCTATTACATTTCATTGTTTCAAATATGATGAAAGCTTTATGATATTGTGGAACACATATTTATTATTTTCATTACATGATGGTGATAACATTTTAACAATGGATTATGGTTATGTTACAACTAAGGAGGGTGGTTATGTTATAAAAAATGATGCTGGTTACGTTATAACCAAGGACAATGGTTATGTTCTAACCAAAGAGATATAGGACCCCAATATCTATTTGATGCATTGGGTAAATTCAAATGTTTTTTCTTTAGATTTATTTAAAATTGCATATATCATAGATGGTTTGGTTCAGTGGTTTCAAGTAGGTTTTAAAATGTGCTGTTGGATGGTTGATGGTGTTTTAGAAGGCACATCCTATATAGGATTGGTCTTCTATTGGGTTTCTAATGTTGAGTGGGTGTGTTGTTTACTTCCGTGGTGGTTCTGAGGATTATTCCTATTATATGATGGGGTTTTGGGTGATTTTATTGGTGATGCTCATAGAGAGCTCTTTTAAGATGGTGATGGTGGTCCGGTGGGGTGGGGATGATGGTGGTGATCAGTGGTGGTGAACATGGGGGACCACACTAGGCTGGAGTGTAACCTGGCCATGGGTTTTCATATATTTTGAAATTTGAATATGTATTGTGATGTTTTATTTGATGGTTTCTTAATTTTTTATTTTATCTAGTTCTGTTTATGATGTTTTTATAGTGAAATATGTTGTGTAATATTGGTGATGTCATATGATTTGAGCTTATTTGTGTTTGAGGGTTCTCACTAAACCATTAAAATTGGGTTTTATTTAAAATAAAAATATAGGCCTGGATGAAATGCATTGGGTAATGATTAATATATCATGAGATAGATAGGACCGGAATGGGGAGCATATTCAGATGATATAGGGGTTTTTTCCACTATGATAGTTTAGTGTGTGAACCCTGAATAGTATGATGGTTAGGGGAGTGAACCAGTTCTACTATGATTGTTTTAGAAAGGATCATTGACTACTAAAGAAATGATTTCTTTGACTATGTGTAGAAAATAAATCTATGTATTATTCCAATGTTATGATCTCATGGACAATGTTATTTGGTTTCATTATGAATCAAATATTATAAACTATTAGTATTTATTCCATGACACAAGTTTATGATCTATTATTTGCATGGTATGGTTTGTTGATGTTGTTCTCTTTTTTCTCATGACATTATGTGCATGTTATGTTGATTTCAACATTGTTTAATCTTATTGACCACCTAAAATCACCTTTTAGTATATTTATTTTCCCTAAATTAAAAAAAAAGCTATTGTGTATGATAGTTCTATGGAGGGTTTTAGTTATGATGAACTTAGTAGGTGATTCACTACTGTGCATAAGGAATTTTCACCTAGTTTAACATCAATAAATTGGTTTTGTGGATGGTTTTTATTTGATATTCAGAAAGGGAATGTATCTTGGTATGTTCTTCGGTCATTAAAGAATAAAGCGTGGAATCTTTGAAGTTTGGAGATTCAGAAGGGAATTGGAGGCGTAAGGAACCTTTTCCCTCTAATGATGATTTTTGGGAACTTTTTGGATCAAATACATGACGCGAATGATGGAGAATGAAGGAATTTCAAAGTCCATGAAGACCCACACAGTTGCTGCACGGTTTACCCAAACTGTGTACAAACTGTGTGGGAGGAGATTTCTCTTACAGAAGGGTTCGCACGATTTTCACATGGTTTAAAAATGGTGTGAGACCTGTAAACTAAACCGTGCAGCTCAAACAATTCTGGATAGTAGCTATGACACGGTTTGCACACGGTTTGCTAAACTGTGTGCCCAAATGGTGCTGCTGAAGAATCCAAGGCTGTAACCTCTACACGGTTTGCACACGATTTACCAAACCGTGCGCCTAAACCGTGCACCCCACTTCCACTATTTCTTTTTTCTTTCCCCCTTTCATCCAACTCCGTGACTCGGGTATACTTTTGAAACTACCATTTTGACAACTAGAAAATGGCCTTTTTGGACCTGGAAAACCAATGAATTAAGAAAGGAAATGGGATTTTTCATAGGGAGAAGGGGGGAGATGGGTTTTGTGGGGGTGATGGCTGGTTTTTCTGCTATTTTCTTGTTCAGTTTGACTAGAATGAACTCCATAAAGATTAATAGTACGTTTTATACTTCTTTGATTATGAGTAGCTAAAACCCCCTTTGTGTTGGGGCTGGGAGAAATGCGGGTTCTCTAGAATCCCTTCCCTTATCATTGTGTTTGTTCGTAACCTCTCATCTAATTCTTCAAACATTTATATTTTCTATTTTACTAGAAACCTTCATGTCAAATCAAGAATGGAGATTCCAGGGATCGTTGGAAGAAATACGATGAGAATATCCATGACTATTGGATATTCTTGTCATTTCTAGAAGGGTGGATCTTAAAGAAAAGTTAGTAGAAATCAATTGGCGTACCAAGGAATTGATTTCTACCGACTTGATCGGAACATGCAGGACCAAGGAAGTTCCAACACATATGAAACCCAGAAATTTGGGTTATTATGAACAACACAACATGATAGGGATTAATGTTCTAGCCCCTGATGAATATCCAGACCCGACACATCTTTATCATCATTCAGTAAAATTTGGTTTTAAATAATTTCGGTTTTAAAGTTTTCAATAGTGAATTAGATAAGTTTCAGTAACAAGTCATTGTTTTATATATCTGAATCATGAACCTCCAACCAAACCTTCTTAAATTAAGCATCTTCACCGAATAGTTCTGGTTCATTAAAAATAAGCACGAACTTCATTTCCTATTGGACTGACCCCATACTGGCCTACTATACTAGTCCAAGTTAGGGAATTTAATTTGACTGAAGCAAAAACAATATCAACACTGAATGGCTTGGTCAATAGGAGATGATTTTGTTCACCTATGAACCAGTTGATGTGGTTTCAGAATTTCCAAAAGAACTAGACCTATATTATTTGGAACATATTATTATGTAATGCTATAAATATTCATATATTAAGATGTAAGATATATGTATGTGAATAATGGGTATTTACATCATCCATATTAATATTCATGAAAAATGGAAAACAACTCAATAGGGTGGATACCAAGTGTTCAACCCAGCGTAAACTACAATCATCCACTATAAAGATCTTTTCATCTAAATGTGTCCCTTTATTTCACTTTATATTATGTATAAATAAAATAATGAAAATTGGTATGTGCTTATAGAGGTTAGAGACATAATTCATTGTAATTTAAACTTTGATAATGATCTGATCACGATGCATTACTTGTGACACATGAATAACTCCCCATGTTAATGTGGGGGAATGTGGAACAATTGATTGGGAAATGTGTATGAGAAATAAAAATGTTCCAAAAACACTAAAATAAACCTCCATATTTGTAGTCCATTCCATATTTATATTACCCATATCTCACCATCACCATAATCAAAAAATAAAAAAGTTAAATTTGACATACACACACACATAAAAAAACATAAAACACCATAATAATAATAATTACTTATGGGCCAGAATGTACTAAACTTCCATAGACTAACCTAGATCACCCATCATGCTAGGCAGCCAACCTGATCTTCAAGAAGGATCGAAGTGTATTAATGGTCCTCATGGGCTCAAGACAAGCACTCAGAAATCATGAAAAGCACTTAAGAATAATTTTTTCAAACCAGAATGGAAAAAATGGACATGTCATACATATACAAGAAGAGATAAGAAATGAAGAAAAAAATAAGTCATAAAAAGTATAAGATATTGAAAAATTATTTCAGTAGAAAATCTCAATAAACATAGTGCCAAAGAAAAATCCAACGTATGAAAATAGATTACATGAACTACCATGTGATTCATTGGTAACATCCCACCACCTCACCACCAACTACCCAATCCTAGTAACAATGAAACTAATTCATCTCTAAAACACCTTTCATTTCCCAGTACTGGATAAAATATGGCAAACAAACACTTAAAGGTATGTTCAGGGTGTGAGAAAAAGATTATGTGTAGGATCACACTAATTTTTCCATAAAAATTATTTGTCAGATAAATCATCATATTTTCACGGCCCGACCCGTTGAGGTCCGACCTGTGACTACCCCAAGCCCACCTCTAATAGTCCAAGATTTGGTGACCTGTGCTGAGTTATAATATCCCAAAAATGGGAGAAAATAGCCTTAATGTAAATGAACATACAAACACACACATCTCTAAACCCAACAAATGATGAGATGTAAGAAAACTAATAGAATGGATGGATACATATAAGATCCCACAATAGAGTATGATAGTAAACATACTCTAAATAGAAAAAGGGGGAAAACAAGCCCAAACAAAACTATACAGAATCCAACATTCTATAAGGGAGAGGACTAAGTAAAAATTATGCTCTCAATAAATGCCTCATTCCATCAAGCATCAGTTATGCTCCTCCCCCTCCATGCCCTACCAGGACATCGTCAAAAGGGGCGCCATCTGCATAATACATGACACATGTGGGTAAATCCCATATAGGGGTGAGTACAATAATACTCAGTAAGAAACTATGAAAACAATAAACATGATGCATCAAGAATAGTCAGCTCAATACAAAATATAAAAATCTATGCATAACATAAAAATGAGAACCCATATATACTCAGGATAGACATCATGTCCTCAGGCGGTTACTAACAACTACCAGCCAAATGATTCTATTTGAAGAAATTATTATTTTAGGAGAACTCACTCCACAAGACATGCTGCCATCATGGACACTTGATGAATAGGTCTAGCTCATTTGGGACCCACCCAAAGAGAACACATTGGTCTATAAAGACTATAATACATAGACATGGGGTCATGAACATAACTACATAGGAACACCATGAACCCAATATGGATCAACCAAATATATATGGGATTGTATTCCAATGATTCCATGAAACCAACCAACCAGGAATGGTAGATGGAGGACAAACTCCCTACTCAGGTACGTCATGCAGATTCTATAAACTCCAACTAGGTAAGATAGAGGATCAGACTATAGTCTCACGGAGGGACACCAATACACTATCTAAGACTAATTATCTATAGGGAATCACAATACAATTATATGGATGTAATTATACATTATGAACTTGAAGAAAGGAACCAGGTAACACAGTCAGCCTATACTAGTGAAAACATAGAAAAAGAATATCCTCATGCACTATTGGTGGGAGTACATGATGTGTCCCAAGTTGCACATAGCGTTTCAAGATATCCCATGTTATTACCATGTGGAAGAGACTCACAAGACATAATATATTAATATAAATGAAATGTAAAAGGATATATATGTACTTTAGATACACATGGAATATTTCCCGTGTCGCATGTACGTGTTTTTGTACAGATGTTGGGTCCATGTACCTGTCTGTCTAGGCCAAGCCATGACTATGTGAGAGTACATAGCGTATCTGGGTCCATGTATACCAACCCATGTTCATGTAATTCGAAATTACATGTTGAGTCATCTGGGGATGGTCACATGCTTTGTGATAGGGGTCACATGATATGTGATCCTTAACATCAGCTGAACTGTATCACTACAACTAGGGGTCCCACATGCCATGTAATCCAAGATTACATGCTGTGTTCTGCTGAATTTTTAAGAATTCGTGATTCCTCCTCTACATTCAATACACATCTTTTTTTATTAGACCCTTTGAAAATTTCACCATGAAAATAAATATCCAAGATCTCCAATCCTTGTTGTTGTTGAAAAAACTTTCCAATCATCAGATCTACTCACAAAATAGATTGCGTCTTCATTATTCATTGTGTTTTGAATAAAGGAAAAGAACATGATTTCATAAATCATATATCATATAAATCAATCAGATTGTCATTGCAACTCTGTCATTCCCTTCCTATCAAATATCATTAATATCAGATCATTGTTCTAATGAATTGGTTCACATTGATAGATTGATCAAGAATAATTTAAACCGAGGAGAATGAAGAATGCCCTGGGTGAAATGAATAATTGGGGAATAAAATAATAAAGACCAAACTTGTGGAATGAACCTTTTCCATTGTTCATGTTAGCCTCAATTAATATCTATTATAATGATAAACACATTGGAATCGAACAATCAAAATAAATCTCTCAATAATCCGAACAAATATGATTCCATCCCACTAGGTGATTGGTCCACAAATCAATCCATTCATCGATTGATTTGTGTTCATTGAAGATAATAATAATGGGAAAAAATTAACATATACAAAACATCAAGCTTTGAGTTGGATCAATCTTTGACAAATAACAATGATGTGTTGCGTTGGTTGGCTCGATCTCTCGATCCTGTCTTGCACCGATCATCGATATCTGATTTTCAAATCCATCATCGACGTCAATCTCCAACATGGTATCCTCCAACTCTCTAAAAAAACTCATATAATTTTTAGTTCAATGCCTCTATCCCTATTAATTATCCATAAGTGTGTATTTGAAGAGATAAATAGGCCGCTGCATAAAAATAATTTTTATCAATTAATTTTATTCCTTTAACATTCACGACAATTTTTTTCACAAACAACCCACACAAACTGATGTTATGTCATGCCTAGGGTGAAACATCCATTCTCAACTCCACGGCGCCCTTATATGTTTTATCCAGAAACTCATTTAGGGTTTATTCCACTATTTTAGGTAATCTACATGTGCTATATATTTAATGTATTTAATATACTTCAATAATTTATTCTGGGAACACCGGACCTCCGAATTGCACACCATCTCTGTTCCTGGTTTAAAAAACAATCCATTTAAAATTTAAAAATAGTAAATATAAAATCCCAGACTTTATATTCTCCCCACCTTGTGGCTAACATTTCTAACAATCTAAAACAAAGGTTACCAAAAAAAATTGAGGATATTGAGCATGAATATGAGCCTCCCAGTCCCATGTGCTATTTTGAAGATTCATATGCTTCCACAAAACAGTCACAAAATGAATCGATCAACCACAAAGGATCCTCTCCTTCCTATTCTTGATGACCATTGGGTACTCAGAAAAGTTTCTCCATCCTCGAAGTCTAGCACGCCTGAGTCAATGAAGTTATATGAGTCATTCACGTATTTTATCCACTGTAACACATGGAAGAAATATTGTTCATGGTTTAACTATGGAGGTAGATTTAATAAGTACACCACCTCGCCAACTATATGTAGTATCAAAAAATGGATGATGTACCTTAGAGTTAAATTTCTGCTCTAGTCAAATCTCCACAATCCCTATCAAGGTGAAACCTATAAGGACACATGGTCTCCTTCCCCAAACTCTAATGGCCTTTGCGTCCTATCATCATAAGTCTTCTAAAGTATCTATGTAGTCTTCATATACTACAACATGATCTTCACCTTGTCTATAGTGGCTCGCACAGACTCTAGGCCCATGAGTGCCAACACACATGTGTTAGTCCAACAAAGTGGTAACAGGAAGGGTAACTCGTATAAAGCCTCGAATGGTTCCATCAAAATGATGGAATGGTAAATATTATTTTATTCCAACTCCGCTAGTGGTAGGAGGTCTTACAAAATGTGGAAAATTTATTTCATGTAGGTCTGTAACATGTCCTTCGAAACATGAATGGTCCTCTCCATCTAGCCGCCAGTTTGTTGGTGAAACGCTATGATCTATTGTTACTAGGTTCCAAATGCCTCCTATAATCCCTTCAACACCCATGATGTAAATTTAACATCACATTATGAAACAATCATCAATGGAACTCCATGGAGTTGAACTACCTCTTGAACATACATGCTTCCCAAGCATTCTATTGAACTCAAATCTCGAATTGCAAAGAAGTGGTTCTACATGGGGAGTCTATTTCTGATGACCCAAATGAAATTGTGTCCCCTAGAGATATGTGGTAATACCATCATGAAGTCTATAGATATCTCATCCCACATACAATCTTGAACCTCAAGGGATTGATCAAAATCCACTAGAACATGTTGTTTTGCCTTCAATTTAAAACAAGTAAGGCATAGAAAGGCAAGCTCTACAACTCCTTTCTTCGTCCCTAGCCACTAGAATTGATTTTGGAACTCCTGGTACATATTTTCCACACATGTATGTACCACCAATGTATCTGTATGAAACTATCTCAACCCTTATCCAACAATTTCACTGGTACCATTTTGCATCCTTTGAAAATAACTACATGCTCCCCACCTTTAGAAAATCCATCAAGAGAATTCCATATATATATATATATATGAGCATGTAGGATCTCTTAGTCGGTATCCCCAAGATGTGACTCCCAAAATCACTATAATATTATAGGGTTAAAAACCATCAACTGAAGTTAAGATTGTCTATCTCCATCGAAAATGGAAAGCTGTAACGAGGCCAACTACTCTAACACCTCATTTAGTAGCTCTGAACTCGATCTCCTATCGAGAGAATCTACCACTACATTCCCCATACCAGGAGTATATAAAATCAAAATGTCATAGTCTAGGAGGAACCCTATCTGTATCCTCTTTCTCAAATTAAATACTTCTAAGAGAAGATATACTTGAGACTCTTTTGGTCAATGTATATGATATATCTATCACCCATCAGGTAGTTTCTCCACATATTCAATAACAAACTACTACAGTTAACTCATGTTTTTGGATCATGTATTTCTATTCATGTGTTCTCAGCTACTATGACACATTAAAAATAAGTACTTTCCTATGAATCAGAATACAGTCTTTTTTGTTCCTCAATGCATAAAAAACACTATGTACTCTACAAATTCCACCTTTAACCTTAGGATGGGAGTGATTTTCAATATCTGCCTCAGCTCTTAAAAATACTACTGGATATTTTCCATCAACACAAATGGATTCCCTTTCATGGTCATGGATGTCTCTGGTTATTTCAATACGTAGAATTTTCATAAAAACCTCTAATAGTACCCATTCAGTCTAAAGAAACTACATACGTCTATAACATTCATAGGTGGCTCCCAAGAAAGCACTACCTCAACCTTCAATTAATCCATTGCAACTCCAGCCTCTAAGATGACGTTCGCCTAAAAATGGACCTCTTAAATCCTAGAATGGCCCTTTGAGAGATTCATTAAAATTTGGTACTCTCAGAGTGTCTAGAACCATCTTCAAGTGTCACATGTTCTCCTCCTAAGACTATGAATACACATGGATTTCATCCATGAAGAATACACATAACTAGTTTAAGAAAGGTTGAATGATTTGGTTAATGAGCTCCATGACCACTTATAGGGTGTTTGTTAGGACAAATGTTATCACCAAGTAATCATAGTAACCATAACGACACTGGATGTCCGCCTTCAATATATCCTCATCATGTACTAGTAGTTGGTGATATCATAATATGAGTTCAATCTATAAGTTCCATCATGCCTCCTTTAACTAATCAATGTGTTCATCAATCCTTGGTAGTGGATAATTTTTCTTCATGTTCACTTGGTTTAAGAAAAAAAATCAACACATAACCTCATGCTCCCTTCTTCATTACTGGATAATAAGACTGGGGATGCCCATGGTGAAACATCAGGTATCACGAAGCCCTTCTTCCGCAATCCCTCTAACTGTACCGTCAACTCACAATGCTCTGTGGGAGCCATAGGTTATGTAGGTGTAGATATCATTGCCATTATAAGGTTTAGATCAATGAATAATTATATCTCTTGGTAGGGAGGTAAACATAGAACATCCTCATGAAAGATGTCCTCACAATCCGCTACCTTGGCAGGAAACTAGGAACTCACAACATTCACTGCACCGAGGTTCAGGCTAGCCCACAGATGAGTAATCAGATATTTCTTTTATGTGTGAGTTCATATTGTGAAACCTAGGATTCCTTTTCTCTAACAAAGGAAAACCCATTTCTATCACTAAAGACACACCACACCCTTCGCCTAAAACTGTCAATCTGAGCATGAACTATTGATAACTAGTCCATATAAAGAACATTGGCGTAATGCCTCAATGACGCTACCAAGAGATCCCAATTAAAACGATCGCCAACAAGAGTTAGGACACATTTTTTACACCAATGAGTGATCGTTGAGTATCCTCCAGTAGGAGTCTCGAAGTATAAGGGTTGAGTTAATGTTTCAACCAGAATATATGAGTATCAGACAAGATTCATGGAATGAAAAAAAGGACTAGATCTTGTGTCTATCAATACTCTATATACAACATAAAAGACCCAGATCATACATCATGTCATCAATGGAGTATCTGGGTCATATGACACCATATCCTACGACTGGACTCAACACTTATCACTAGATCCCGGAGCATGGAATGGACCACAGGGGTGTGGTGGGGTAGTAGGTTGAACCTAGAACTAACTCCCACTGCTCTACCAACCCCTATAAAACATCCTCCACCCAGCAGACCACACTGCTCCTATCTCTATCATGGTATCAGTAGTCCATCAAGAATATGTTGATCAACTATGCAATGGGTTAGTAAATCTCATGTAATATTTCCATGACCATCACAAGAGAAACTTTTCTCATCCCTTGGATGATCTGAACAACATTTAGATCCCTTCACCGCTGAACCAGAGTCATGGGATTGCCTAATGAAGTGCTTCACCCACTTAGATACATATGTCTTTCATCGTCTACCTACTATAGAGGTCACAACCACAATTTTCCCACTACTATATCCCATTACTAGTATCTTCTATACCAGAAAACATTCTATCAATAGGGACTAATCAGGTACCACAACATTGGTGGAAATGATAAGAGATACCACTAATGCCCAAATGTCCTAGCACAAGACCTACTCAAAGGACATAGGCCTGAAGAACTAGTCCCATAACATATTCAAGGATTAATTTGAGAGATCAATAAACTTTAGTGAATACAACACCATATCCATACTTCCCTACAGATACAGAAGCACTTGTATGCATACTAATCACAATTTGGAAAAATATAACTCCTCTCTGAACATACACTTGAAGTCTATCTATAAAAGAACTATCTCATCACGTGCCTAGGTCACCAAGATCCACCATCACCCAGTAGATACCTGATGGACAATCATTGAGAGGACTATCATCTAGTCCACTAGAATCCTTATAAGGATGAAAATGTGAGTGACAACCTATATCTAGTCCCCAACCACCAAGGGTTCTTGCTCTCCCAGAAACCTGGGTGTTCACTGCCCTTGAAGAAAATTCCATGCACTCAGTATGAGTGCACCTTTAGATGGTAGTGGTGTTTCTAGTGGCTACACAATGGGTGGTGGTATAATTGGTAAATGACCCAGATGTGCTATCTTTAGCATAATCCCATATACCGATGCCTCATCACTTGGATGATAATTTTCCAGATCATGTGTTGGAATCCTGGATGGCTCTCAATTTGTAGGTATCCTAAAATAAATCAAGATGTACCATGTTCAAAATAGTGTATCAGGGGAGATGACTGAAGAAGGACATGGAAAACACAACCATTCATATATGATTTATGTACCATTGTTTTCCCTACAAACAATGTTTTGATGTATCAATTCGAAAAAAGGTGATCAGAGTACAAGTGTATGGTTTGGTCGGTTACTGCACTAACAATGGAGTACCTAGCTTGAAAGATTAACTCAAAACACTTAACACCATTTACCCAAACCAATATCATCGAAATAGGTCATAAGGTAGAACATACCCCCTTTGATACCAGTCAATCATGACCTTAACCATCGAGGACCAACCAGTGACTACCCTAATCTCACCCCCAATAGGTCAGGGTCTAGAGACCATCACGAAGTAGGAATATCCCATAAATAGAAAGAATTATCCTTAAAGTACCTATATAGATGCACATATATCCAAGCCCACACAATGATGAAATGTAAAAAAACTGAAAAAATGAATGAATAGAACTAATATTACACAATGAATTATAATAGTGAAAGAAATATAAACATAAAAGGGAGAAAAATAAGCCCTACCAAAAATTGTAAAGAGTTCAACCCGCTCTAACGATGAGGAATAATCCAAAAGTATGATACTGATAAACACGTCAGTCTGTCAAGATCCAGCTACGCTCCACTTGCTCTCTATCCTCCCCAAACATCATATAAAGGTCCACTATCAACACAATACACGATACATATGCGAAAATCACATGCATGGTTGAGTAAAAGAGTACCCAACATGAAACCCTGAACACCCTAAAGATGATAAAAAATAATATTTATCGCAATAATAGATATGAAAATCTATGTATAACAGAAAAAGAGAACCCATATACACTAAAGAGAGACAACAGACCATATGGCAGTCCTAACCCACTTCCAGCCACATGATTCTATTTGAAGAAACACTCATATTGTGAGAAATCACTCTATGATCCATGCTACTATAGTAGAAACTGGAAGTGTTATATCTCATTTGGGACCCACCCAAATAGAAAACATTAGTCTAAGAGGACTATGATACACAAATTGGGGGTCACGCCTAGATCCACTGGGGGACATCATTAACCAAATCTTGATCATCCCGCTACATAAGGGATCATATGACAACAATTCCACAAACCATGCCAATGGGAGCTAAAAAATGGAGGATTAATGCCCTGCTCATGGAGTTCATACCAATTCCACAAACTCTAACTAGGGATGATAGATGATCGCAATCCAATCTCATGGAGGGACACCAAAACTCTCTCTAAGACTCAACATCTAGAGGGGATCAAAATCCAGTGATGTAGTTGTAATAATGCATTTTATCATTGAGGAACGGACCAAGGGAATGCACTCAACATATGCTGGTCTAAAATAAGAAAATGAAGTGTCTCAATCACTCTTGGTGGTATTACATAGAATCTCTCAAGGGGAACATGACATGTCTAACTATCCCATGTTCTACCCATGACTAAGATCCTCACATGACATATAGTCTCTATATAAGTTGTGTGAATAAGTATATACAAAGTGTGTAGAGACATAATATATCCTACCTGTGACACCTTACCATGTACGTGTATAGAATTCATTTCCATTTACAAGTCAGTTTATGCTAAATCATAACCGTGTGAGGGTACATGGTGTGTCCATGCCTGTGAACTCCAACCCGTGTCCATGTACTTCAGAAGTACATGTTGAGTAATTCGGGGAGGTTCACATGCCATTTGATAGTGGTCACATGCCATGTGATCCTTATCAATAGATATACCCTAACTCCATATCTAGAGGCCCCACACCGTGCAATCTCGGATTACATGCCGTGTTCCACATGATTTTCCAGAATCCTAGATTCTTCCTCGGTATTCGATATGTCACCTATTGTCTTAAATCTGGTGATCATTTCACCACAAAACTGAAGATCCAATATCATCTAAGCATGTTTGTCATTTATAAACACATCCCAGAGTATGATCTACTCAAAAAACGGATTAAAACATCATTCTTCACTGTACATTGAAGAATAATGAAGAACCTAAATTCCTTAATAATCCATAATCTAAATCAATCCTTCACCATCATGTTATGATAATCCTAGATCTATGATATCAGTTAATTATGCCAATAAATAGGTGTGAAATGTTCGATTGATCAGGAATATTCGAACCTCATGCAACCGAAGAATGCCCACGGTGAAATGAGAAATTGGGGGAGAAAATCACGAAGAGAAACCTCGAGGAAAAAACCTAAACTATTATTCATGTTGGATGCAATTTGATCCCATTATAGGATAAATGAAAAGGAATTGATCAATTATAATGAATCCCCCAACAATACTTGAAAAAAAGATCCCATTCTGCATGGTGTTTGTTCCTTAATTCAACCAGGCCATCAATTGATTTTCCTTCATCATAAAAATTAAGAATGGGTAAAAATTGACATAAAAGGAACATCCTACCTTGTGCTGGATCGATCGTTGATGAATAATGAAGCTGCATCGTATTCATTGGTGAGATCCATCAATCCTATCTCACATCTATCATTGATGTTATATGTTAAAATTCGTCATCGACATTGTCCGCTAATGGGGTATCCTTTAACACTATTATGATACTCATCAAATTCACAGGGTTATATGAATAACCATGTGAATTTTACATAATCTTTTATTTAAAGAGATAATTAGGTTTCAACATCAAAATAATTTTTATTAAATTATTTTATTCTTATTACATATGCAGAAACATTTTCAAAAACAACCCGCACTGACTAATGTTAAGTCATGCCTAAGGTAAAACCGCCATTATAAACTCAGTGGCTCCCCTCAATTTCTAATCATTAACCTGTTTTGGAGTTATTCCTATTCTAAGGAAAAACATTATGTTCATGATATTTAATATATTTAATATGTTTCAAACATTTATTCTAGAAACATCAAGCCTTAGAATCACATGCCATATCAATGCTTAGTCTTGAAAATAAGACATATTATATTTATAAATAATACATGGACGATCCAAGAGGATATATGTATAATAAATTTCAATAAAACATGGAATTATAGAATATTTATTAATTTATATCGAAATAATGGAAATTATTCCATTTTATTAGTTAAAAAATAATTTTTTACAAATAGTTTTCAATGATCGTTAAATAATCTACTTTCCATTTATTAAAGCATGTTTTAAGTATCCGAATAAAAACCAAGAATAATGGAAGGTGACCGTTCAATATCAAATAATTGATCTATCTACGATTCTCATAAAATTATAAATCATGACTAGTGTGTATTAAACCTAAACCTGAAACACCAAAAAAGGAGTAAAGGAATACCCTAATGAGTGATTAACCCTACAATGTCATGTCGAATAGTCCCCAACACACCCACCAAAGGAATATAGGGATACACTGATGTGTGATTCCCCCTATAAATAAGTGAAAAGTTACTATAATGAAACTCTTCTAATGTATCTAAGGAACCCATGAGGTATGGTCATCAAAACATTTCAAAATGATTATCAAAATTCAGAAACAAATGTATAACCCTTTTTACATTATAAAAACCAAGCTTTAATAATCCATTTAATTAAACAAAGCATTTTTTCTTTGCAATAATCACTCCTATATCACTTTTCAAGGGGGAACCATATTAAATCCAAAATCCATCATATGTTCATTTCCTAAATTTGGGATCTTGCAAATAACCATTTATAAAACATGTTTAGAAACTAATGAGCACATGAAATTTGTTAAAAAAATACCTTCTACAAAACTAGCCACTGAACACCTAATTTACACAATGAGAACATGAGATGCACACACCAAGAGTAAAATGGCCACAAGATAATTAAATAGGATGACCCAAACATCACTTTTATAACATTAAAATTATATTTGATGAATGTTTGATTGGTTTAGTTGAAAAGAGATCATATACCATATCGATCATGAGATCTACACTATGACCAAATGAAATATTTCCTTCGAAAACCAAGTGCACAATGAATATTTGTAAAAAATGAAGTAACCATCACGTGATTGACATATTAAATTGATCTAACATGTATTAAATGATTATTATAGGGAATAAGTAAATAAAAAATAAAATTTATTGAACATACCGATTAAAATACTATTGATCAATCTAGGATCAAACACAAATATGAGATGATTGAGGGTGATAAAATTACAAAGAGAATCCTCTCAAAGAGTCTTGTTAAAATTAGACTTGAGGGAGAGGTATTATGAAGAAGAATGGGGTATTCATTAAAAAAAATATTATACTTACTTATCCAGCTCAGATCAATGCCGCTAGCATGATGGCGGCCCGAGTAGAAATTTTGTGGGTAATGTTTGGCCTACCAGCTGGCCAGTGGACATAGAAGGTATGCATATAGCCTCAATATCCCACCTTTTTTTTGGTTGAACCAGGAAATGATGGTTGGATCTGTCCAAATACACTAGCTGGTTGGTGGCTTTATGTAACTACCACCAAGCCCAACCCAATAATGAATGCCACTGAACTACTATCACCACCTCATAAAATAGATATATAGCCTCTAAAAACATAAAATATAGATGTTACTCAACCAATATGTTACCTAAATCCTATTATAAGCTATAAAGAAACCAAACACTTAAAAAATACTCCATATATCTATAGTTACCTCAATAGGTGTAATGATTAAAATACTCTATCCATCCACAGATTCAATATTGTACATCTCCCTCAAAGGTTACTGAACTTACTCATAAAGTATGTGAATGGTATTAAGGTAAAGAAAAATTCCCCAACTAGTTTTCATAAATAATAACCACATGTAGAGTAGTTTCAATAATGCACATTAGAAATCACACAAACACACACAAACACATATAAAAAAATCACATATCTCACATTTCCCCATTCATTAAATTACCCTAAAAGAAATGCCTCATGATATTGCATCACTAAAATGATTGGTGAACCTCAAACCCTAACCCACATGTGTGAATGAATAATATAAACTCAAACAAATATCATTAATTTTTAATATCACATAAAATAATCAAATATCAATATTACTAAAGAGTTAAATTGTGTTGAATTTTATTGCAAAATTAAAAATAAAATTTTTATATAGATAATATTATTTATTTTTTAAATAGTTTTATTTTAATTTTAAATGTATTTTAACTGCCATTGGGCCTTTTTTTATGGAATACCTATTTTTTACATATAGTCCTCTTTGATGGGATGTATTTTTGAACCTTGTACCTATGTCTTGTACCCTTGGTCTTATTAAAAGCCCAACCTATTGCTTCTCCTGGTTTTCTCGAAAGGTATTAAAGAACTTTATAGAATGATATCTTTTCTACTATATTATGTTTCTTGTTGAGCTTTCTCACCAAGGTATTATACAAAGATCTCTATCACCACCTCAATAGTCATTGGTGTAATTACAAATGGATGGATAAAATAGATAGGGAACCCAATTTTAGATTATTCCCTCAATTATCCACTATCCATATCTGTGTTGTTATCCATTATAGAAGTAACCTCCTTCATCACATCATTTCCCATGGGTTTCACTTCAATTAATATATCAATCCATTAACAATTATTATTTATAATAATATTCCTCTTCACCTAGAGAGTGTATATAGGTAAGGAGAAACTTTTTATGGTTTTTGTTCGCAAGAGGATAAGGAAGAGAGTGGTTGTAGATATTTTGGAGCTCCACTACTTGGATTGTTATCCTTACGGATGAGATGAGTGGTTTTGATTGTTCTTGTAAATGGATGATTAGCTTTTTCTTTAAAAGTTTTAGTGTTACTCCTCAAAATTGAATTATACTTGTAAACTGGAATGATTATGGAAATTGGGCACTGGATTCTTACATTAGGTGGATTTTAATTAGATATTCTATCAACAATGATTTTATCTATTCTTACTACAAGAATCTATTGGTGATAATTCTATTTTTTTTTAAAAAATTATATCTATTGACATATAAATATTTATTATCATTGGAGTGTGTTGTGAGTAAATATAAGGTATAGAAATATATTTCATCTTCATTCTAGGGTTGACCATGAGTTCGTTGAGAAATAAGAGATTCACATTCAAATAAAATAAACAGTATTTTTTATTCAATAATAACTCTATTAAGTTAAAATTTTCACTATACATTCCAGTACAATCTTGGGATGAGAACATGTGTCTAGGAAAATTCCCAAGTATTGTATTGATGGGTGGGGATCTGAGGGGGTATGATGTATATTTGAATTCAGTTACATGTTTTCTATTTTGACATCAATACTCTAACTAGATGCACAAGTACCCCACACATTCAACTAAATGTTTCTTCTTATACTACCATGATGGACATGGTTCTTTCTTAGATTTACTGAATAACGAATATGATTACTCCTACTTTTGAATGTGAGGACAAAATTTCATTTTTTAGATATTCAAGTGATTCCTCATCTGGTGCAACCCAACAAATACACTACAATGTGTCCCCCAAAATAATGGGTTTTTTCACCTAGTACAAGTCAAAGATTCATTAATGCAATTTTTTATCTTATGAAACCGTTTATAATTGTACAAAATATACAACAATGATAGAACAATATTTTTTATCATATTGAGGTCCAAATTTAGAAGAAACTAAAGTTGAGTTTGGAATTTTCATTATTATTGAAATTTATAGCTTCATTGGAAAATACCTCAATTATTTCATGATTGTAAATTAATTAATGAATATAGTGTATATGTCACTGGATATTCCATGAATTTACACTTTTATTTTAAGTTCTAGAAGAAAGAAACCACTTGTAATGTTTGAAACCTGATCTATGATTTATTAAATACCCACGAAGACATGTTCAAGATAGTCCACTAATATTTTGTAGGCTTGAGAGTAGTAATAGATAGGTTTATTCCCCACTATAAGTAATGTTAAATTCATCCTGAACATCCAGTGAAACCTCTAATCTTTATATACATGGAATATCTAGTGGGAATCCACCTCAATGAATTAATGAAACTTCCAAAAAAAATAGAATCCCCAGAAAAATATCCCACTTAATTCATCTGGGATTGATAGTGGAAATTAATAGGTTTTTCCATACTGGATATTCATGTAAATTCAACTTAATCTTCAAGTTGAACATACTGAAATCTTATTAATAGATGTTCTGGTGGGGAGAAACCTCAAGGGATGAAAAAAAACTTCCACATAGAATTTTAGAGTCCCCACCAACACATTATGTTAATATTTTTAGGTAATATAGGGTAAATTTATCGGTCACAATCTACTAGAAATTAAATTAAATTTTACTAGAAGTTGTATTGGAAATTGCAATAGTTAAATTCTTGTATGATCATATAGTAATACACCAAAAAGTATGATAGAAAGTACATCTAAAATTTGTGGAATTAAAATGAATAAATCATCTATCATTTTCAATTATTGATAGGGGAAATTTTTAGGTTTCTTTTCCAACATAACATCAATTATATTACACATGAACATAATGTGTAAATTCACTTCTGCATATTCTTAGATGTTCTAGTGAGTATCCACATCAATGGATGACTTAAAGTTCCATTGAAATTTGTGGAACCCCATCCATCCTTTGCAATAAAATTTTATAGTATTTATATGGGATAATCTATAGGTTTCTTCCCCACCATAACACCCATTAAATTACACTAAAACTTATTCTTGAAATTAATGTATGTTCAAGTGTGATGTTACCTCTAGGGATGAATGAATGTTCCACTAATTTTTTTGGAATCAACATAAAAACATTATACTGAAATTTAGTAGGCCTGATAGGGTTAATTAATATATTTCATTATAATTGCCCATACTTTACATACATTGTTAGTACTTCAAAATTTAATTACAACTATTACAACATATAACAAAACCATGGAAGGACCCTATAGGTATAGTGTCTTTAGAAACTGGGAAATATAAACAACTGGTTCATAAAACGTCTACACTGTCTCCCATTTATTTCATCATATCGATAGTCCCTTTTGGCATATCTTAATTAATAACCTTCTTCCTGACCTGTGGAAAGAAAACATACAAAAGGGTGAGCTCAAATTATCAGTAAGGGTAAAAAAAAGAAATATCAATCACATAATTTTCATAAGAACATAACATTTTGGAAATCTTACCCAGCAAAAGAGATCATAATTTCATAACATGGGATAAATCATGGTAGTGAAATGTAATAAAAATAATCATAACTTAAAACATGAAGCTTTATGGCATACACACATAATCATAGAGAATCATTTCTTATTAGTCAAGACTAATTTCCAAGAATATCTTAGTGGACAAAGTCCCTTTCTGAACCGAATTCATTCCTCGTTTCAGTCCTATTTCACTGAACTGGTTTAAAATTTCGTTCCAACCATGTCAATCCCATGAGATATAAAATCTTTACCCAATGCATTGGAGGGAGATATAGGTCCCACCCATCTCATAATGATACCATTCTTATGTGTGCCACAAAATCATAAACCATACATCATAGCATAACCCATGTAATAAAAATGGGATTCTTAAACATCGTGACATCATAAAACAATTCATAAAAGATAAAAGAAATTAATAAAAATAATTCCATCACAACATAATCAAATAAATGTAATAATATGGATAGAAAGAGAACCCTTTATTATCTTAGATGGAAAATAATTTTGATAAAACAGTTGAACTCCATTCTTGAGGAGAAAATCCTTTCTACTTTAAAAAAACTTTTCATTTCTTAACATGTCATATAATTCTAAAATAAAAGAAGTTTATTAAAAATAAACTTTAAAAATTTTAAAGGAAGATTCTTGTAAATAATGTTTTAAAAATCCATTCATGTCGTATAAGTTAAAAAAAACATTCTTCTCGTACTTTTGTCGGAAAAGTCAAAAAGTACCTCGTACGAAAAACGACAAAAGATTCCTAGAATATCTTTTACTAACAACTCACCGAAGGGTAAAATAGGATTTAAGAAATTTTATGTGGTTGGAATTAATATTATTATTGAGGAAACATGGATGTGGAGGATAAAATATACCCCTAGTAAATTCCAAAGTATAAACAATCTCGAATAAAAATGAGATTGTGATATTTCCCTTACCATATGTCCGATTTGCTTCGTAAGTGTGTAAACCTCTTGTATAATGATTTAAATATTGTTATTGACTTATTCCAGATACATACTTATTTTTATGATATCATATATGGTCATATTCTTAGCTTATTATTAGTAATATTTCATTGTTACTTGTTATTCGGGTGTTTATTACTTTCTCTTCTTATGCGTGTTTTGTCAAATAAATTTTTATTGTTATCTTTAGGTTATAAATACCTCATTTACAGAATGGTATTAGTGTATTATATATCATATTAATTCATTCAATTAATTTAAATAATCATTATGCAATGAAGATCAAGTAGAACAAGTCACATCACATCGTGGAGATGGTATTCCAAACGTACGCATGAGCGATGATATTGTTCCTTTGATCATGGAATTGTATTGGAGTGTATGTATACTATTTAAGAATCAATATCAATTTACAATAATCATATATAGTCATTATTTACACCATTATACCCATCCAAGTAAGGTGGTGGTGGAAAATAGATTACACCATGGCGTGGAGACGGTATTTCGTACGTACGCACGCCCGGTGATTTTGTTTTCCGTAGGATGGATAGATCGTGAAATAGGGTTGTTTCATACTTATAATAACATATAATTATATTATTAATACTGATGTTATTACTTCATGATGAAACAACTAATGAAGAATAAGTGGAAGAAGAAATAAAGTTGAAAGAATCGGTAACAGACATTACCTCTTCTTTGAAGCGCCTCTTTGAGACCTCCTTTTAGGGCACTAAAATTGATCTTTGAAGAATAATAGGACCTCTAGGATGTTTCTAGGGAAGTGGAGAAGCAAATTTGGCAGGGGTTGGCTGATCTTGAAGGCTCAAAGTGGTGTGACGAAAAGAGGGAGGAGGTACCCTTTTATAAGGGAGGAGAGGGGCACCTTTGGAAAAACTAAACATATTATTTTATTATAAAGTAATATTCGGTTTTAAATAGCTCCAAATTGATTTATTTAGAATAAAAGGTGGGTATGGGTCGAAATACGCCCATTCAAGCTATTTTATATAAGTTTAGGTTCCTATTTTAACCTTATTATTTAGATTTATCAATAAGTTAAATAATTTTACTTTTACCGTGTCTTCTTGTGTTATTACACTATAAGGTTAATAAATTTACTATAACAAGCCAAAAGAACCCCAAGTTGTTTATTATTAATATCTATAACCTTATCTAAGTCATTTGGCCGATCCTTAGATTTTTAGCAATAAAATAACAATTAATAATATAATATTTGTTTTAAAAACTATTTTATGTCAATTTTGACACTATTTAGTAATTGATTTTTTTGAAAATCATAACAGAATTATGAGTCCGAAAAAAGTTAATTAAATCAATACTAACATTTCATATTAACCTAGAAAATTAGGGGAATTCATAAAAAGTCTCAAATTACATTTATTTGGGTATTTATAACATCAATTATGTCAATATTTCATTAATAAGAAAATTACTGCATCATCTTTGTGTCATAAATAAATTAAATTATTTAATGTCTGAAAATTACAAATAAAATACCATTATTTAGGAAATCTTTTTTTATAATGAATATTTATAGTCTAATTTATCTTATGTATAACCCTATCTTAAAAATTATTTACTTATTAAACATTGATTTTAACTATTTTAACCATTCTTTAAATAAATTAATAATAAATGTCCTAATCTAATCCAAGTGGGCCTAAATGGTCATATTTTATTCCTAAGGTTGTTTTTTTTCGAATTAAACTTATCCAATAGTATTATGACATGTGTTAGGGTAATAATAATATCATTTTTACCCTTAATTACCCTATTTACTTTTAACCGTGGTAAATAAAAGTAAAAAGTTACTATTCACCAAAAATTATTTTCATCTCATTGAACCACATTTTACTTACTGACATCAACCGTGTCTCTCAGATTTTTTAAATTCCACTCATAGAAGCGGTAAAATTATGATTTATGTAAATTTGAAAATTCTCTTAGGAGGTGGGTAAAAGACGGTGAAAAGTTTAATAAAATTTTTTATATATCTAAAATTATTATAAAATTACTCCAATGAATTACATTGAACTTATATAGGAATTATGTATCAATTTTTACCTATAATAAATTTAAATAAAATAAATAATTATTTAAATAAAAAGTCGGTTTTTAAATAGTAACCCAGTGTTTTCACTATTCATCAAAAATTGAAAGTTTCTAGAAAAATACCAAAATTTCATACTAGGCTAATTTCGATATTCCGAATCCAAAAATTAAGTCAATTTTGAAAAAAAAAATTTAGAAAATTTCAAAAAGTGGTTATTACTATTCATAACAGCTAGTTTTAATAATATTTTAATAGCATATCGTTGTTTAGTGAAACTCGGTATTGCATACGACGCAAGCTATCAAGGATGGTCGCGATTTCGTGTAAAGCAAGCCAAGCTAGTGTTGGGTGTAGTGAAATATTCCTTTGATGATTTATATAACATAAAAACAAAATATTTCTTATAAAAGTCTCGGGTGTTACATTCTACCCCCCTTAAAATGAATTTCTCCCTCGAAATTCGTCAATTTGTAACAAACAGATGAGGATAACTCTCCCTCATCATATCCTCAAGCTCGTATGTAGCTTATTCTAATTTGTGGTTCCTCTATAAAACATTCACCAAGAAAGTGGTCTTGTTCTGTAGGACTTTTTCGCTACCATCCAGAATCTCTATCGGTTGTTCTTCATAAGAAAGATCTTGCTCCAGCGGTACAACTTCTGAGCTGAGTACATGTGAAGGATCAGGTATGTACCTTCTCATGAGAGATACATAGAACACATCATGAAATTGGGAGAGATTCGGTGGAAGCGCCAATTGGTAAGCTACCTTCCCAACACGATCCAGAATTTCAAAAGGACCGATATATCTAGGGCTCAACTTTCCCTTCTTTCCAAATCTCATGACCCTCTTCCAGGGAGATATTCGTTAGAATACTTTATCACCCACTTCAAACTGTTGGTCTTTTCTTCGGTTGTCGGCATTACTTTTTTGTCGACTATGAGCTGCTCTTATGTATTGTTGAATATATCTGACCTTTTCTGCCATCTCATCAACAAGATCAGGTCCTAATAGCTTTCTTTCTCCAACTTTATCTCAACAAGTTGGAGTCCTGCATTTCCTTCAATAGAGAAATTCATAAGGAGCCATCTGAATATTGGAGAGAAAGATATTCTTATAAGAAAATTCCACCAAAGGTAGGTGTTGATCCCAACAACCTTTGAAATCCATAGAGCAAGCTCTCAACATATCTTCTAGAGTTTGAATTGTCCTCTCAGACGGACCGTCTGTCTGAGGATGATAAGAAGTGCTGAAACTCAACCCTGTATCCAGAGTGTACAGAAGGCTTCGCCAGAACATCGAGGTAAATCTCGGATCCCGATCAGATATAATAGAACGTGGTACTCCATGCAATCTTACCACTTCATTTATATATATCCTAGCAAGATGATCCAGAGAGAAATCCTCTCTAATAGCGATGAAGTGTGCCGACTTTGTAAGAAGATCAACTATGACCCAGATAGAATTATTGCCTTTGGATGTTTTAGGATGTCCAGTGACAAAGTCCATAGTGATGTTTCCCCATTTCCATTCAGGTATGGGTAATGGTTGTAACATCGCCTTAGACTTCTGTCTTTCAGCTTTAACTTGCTGACAAACCAAGCATCGAGACACATATTCAGCAACATCTCTTTTCATGCCGTCCCACCAGAAGTACTCTTTCATGTCCCTATACATCTTTGTGCTTCTAGGATGAATAAGGAATGAAGAACTATGAGCCTCATACAGCAGCTCCTTCTTTAATTCTGGGATGGGAGGAACACAAACCCGATTCCTGAACATTATTATCCCATCACAATCATGGTTGAATTCAGGAATATTTCTCACCTTCTTTTGTAACTCTACATCTTCTTTCTGCGTCGTTTTAATCTTCACATGTATAGATTGTTTTACAATCAATTGAGAAAGATATGATTTTCCCCTTCCATTATAATTCCAAGATCCATCCTTTGTAAATCCATAAATATTGGATCTTTTGTGATCCTCATCATGGATAAGCTTGCATGGTCTTGTCCACTTAATGCATCTGCCACCTTGTTTGCATTCCCAGGGTGGTAATTAATTGAGCAGTCGTAATCCTTAATCAGCTCCAACCATCTTCTTTGGTGCATATTCAGCTCCTTTTGTGTAAAATATACTTTAAACTTTTATGATCAGTATAAATATCACACCTTTTTACATAAAGATAATGCCTCCAAATCTTTAATGAAAATATTACCGCAGCTAACTCCAAATCATGAGTTGAGTAATTTTGCTCATGGGTTTTCAACTGTTGTGAGGAATAAGCTATCACCATATCATTTTGCATAAGAACACACCATATCCCCTCCTTGGATGCATCACTATAGATCACAAACCTTTCTCCACTATAAGGAAGTGTGAGTACAGGTGCACTGGATAACCTTCTTTTCAACTCCTTGAAATTCTCTTCACATTCCTCCGTCAAAACAAACTTAACTCCTTTCCGAGTCAACCT
The DNA here is from genome assembly GCA_963277665.1 of Viscum album. Lineage (NCBI taxonomy): Eukaryota > Viridiplantae > Streptophyta > Magnoliopsida > Santalales > Viscaceae > Viscum > Viscum album. The sequence goes on from OY728148.1 coordinate 51,402,364, forward strand.
GGTGAGTGGACTAGATAATTGTGAAAAATATTTCACAAAACATTGATAATATCCATCGAAACCAAGAAAACATCGGATCTTAGTTACTATTTTTGGTCTCGACCATCTTTCGATAACCTCTGTTTTTTCTGGATCCACAGATATCCTCTCTTTTGAGATTATGTGACCAAAAAATGCAAATTTTTGAAGCCAAAACTCACACTTGGAAAATTTGTGATAAATCTTATCCTTTCTCAGGGTCTTCAATATAATTATCAAGTGATCTTCATGTTCTTCCTTTCTCTTTGAATAGACAAGAATATCGTCTATAAATACTACCACAAATTGATCAAGATAGTCTCTAAAGACTATATTCATTAGATCCATTAAGATAGCAGGGGAATTAGTAAGACCAAATGGCATCACTATAAATTCATAGTGTCCATACCTTGTACGGAAAGCCATATTTGGTATCTCCTCTCTTTTAACCCTTAATTGATGATACCCTGAACGAAGATCAATATTGGAAAAGTACTGAGCTCCGCATAGTTGGTCAAATAAGTCATCAATGCGCGGGAGAGGATATTTGTTCTTGATAGTGATCTTGTTAAGTTCTCGATAGTCAATGCAGAGCCTCATTGATCCATCTTTCTTCTTAACCAACAGAATAGGTGCTCCCCAAGGTGACACACTATGGTATGCAAACCCCTTATCAAGATTCTCTTGGAGTTGCTTCTTCAATTCCTGCAACTCAATCGGGGCCATTTTATAAGATGTCTTTGAAATAGTTAAATCACCCGGTACGAGTTCTATTGAAAACACAACTTCACGATTTGGTGGAAGACCAGAAAATTCCTCCGGAAAGACATCATCAAACACCTGTACAATGGGCATCTTCTAAATCGTGAGTTTCTCACCAACCATTTGAGATAAATAACATTCATTTAGTGCAATCAAGACCCATAAGATGGATGAAATTTCAACTGGAAGGTTATGTTCATCCTTTCATCGATAGATGATCAAGGATTGGTCTAGAATATGAAATGTGACTTCCCTTATTTGGAAATTGATATGAGCTCCATATAGAGACAGCCAATCCATGCCAAGAATCAAATCAAATTCCACTATAGAGAGGATCACATGATTTGCAGGAAGCACTTTCCCACAAACATTAATCGGAGAAGAATTATAAACTTTTGATGTGACTGTTGTTCCATTAGGGGTTGTCACAGCTAACTCAACATCTTATTATTGAGGTAATACGACGATACCCTTAGAAATTTGTTTAGAAATAAAAGAGTTGGTGGATCCAGAATCAAATAAAACATTTGCTACTTCAGAGTGGATGGTAAGTGTACCTTTCAACACTTCGTTATCGTACTCCACATCGCTGATAGAAATTGCATGTGACTTTCCTTTGTCTTTGGCCTTAAGAGTTTGTTGACATCGATCATCATCAACAACCCTTGGATTAGGGCATTGATTAGCATAATGCCCCATTTCTTTGCACTTGAAACATTGAAGGGTAGTAGGTTCATTCTGCGTATCACTTTCTTTGTTGGCATCATTATACATATTCTTTCAATTATTTCGACATTAAATTGCCCGATAACCTTCTTTTCCACACTTATAACATTTTCTTGTCCCCTTAATAGAATTTCCTATATGTTTCTTTCCACACATTGAGCATAAGGGAAAACTCATCTTCTTTTTAGTGTGCTCTTTAAATTTTCCTTTGAATTTCATTTTCCTCTTCTTATCAAACCCATATGACTGATGGGTTACACCAATCTCCATCTCAATGATGAGAGCACATAGAACAATTTCCTCGCAACTATTGAAGTCCCTTATGGATAACGCCCTTCAAAGACTTGGTTTTAAGCCACTAAAGAATCGATCGATCTTACTCTCATGTTGGATAATAATACCAGAAGCGTACCTTGCAAGCCTTGTAAAATTTTCTTCGTAGGTAACAACAGATTCCTCATCCTTTTGCTTTAGTTCAAGAAACTCCTTCTCCATCTTTGTTTGGAGAATATGAGGGAAGTACTTAGTGAAAAATAAGCTCTTGAACTCGTCCCATTCCATGGACTCAATTTCATCTCTTTGCCTCTTATTCTTGATAAGATTCCACCATTGATCAACATCACCTTCAAAACAATTCAATGATAAGATGACTTTATCATGTTCAAAAAATTGAAGAACTAAAAATATCTTTTTAGTAGTACTAATCCATTGTTCAGCAACTAATGGATCAGTAGACTCGCTGAATAAATGTGGGCACTGCCTCATGAAGGATTCAACAGAATATTTCTCCATCCTTTGCTCGTTTGGAAGTCCTGCATGATTCATAGCTTGAGAATGTTGTGTGAGCATGGCTACAAGATTTTTCATTCCAACTCCCATAACATTTGGTTGCTCAGGGGGACAATCATTTCATTGCCCGTCGCATTCCGCATTAACACGGTTCCTTCGGGTTCCATCCATTGACTAAAACCAAGAAGAATAGTGCGAGCAACACTAATTAGAATAGGAAAACCACATAATCAAGAATAAAATTTCACACTTAAGGTCTTATCCTAGGTTATTCATGGCCAATTCTAAAACACTAAGATTGTGTTCTATGCTTAGACTTATCCTTAGGATTCTTATTAAGGATTTCACATCCTAGTTTCCAAAGGTTGACTATACCTTTCCTCTAATAACTACTATAACAACCCATAATTTACATACATTGTTAGTACCTAAAAATTGGAGTACACTTATTACAACATATAACAAAACCATGAATGGACTGTATAGGAATAGTGTGTTTAGAAACTGGGAAATATAAACAACTGGTTCATAAAATGTCTACACTGTCTCCCATTTATTTCATCATATCTATAGTACCTTTTGGCATATCTTACTTAATAACCTTCTTCCTGACCTGGGGAAAGAAAACATACAAAATGGTGAGCTCAAATGCTCAGTAAGGGTAAACAAAAGAAATATCAATAACATCATATTCATAAAAACATAACATTTTGGAAATCTTACCCAGCAAAAGAGATCATAATTTCATAACATGGGATAAATCATGGTATTGAAATGTAATCACAATAATCATAACATAAAACATGAAGCTTTGTGGAATACACAGATAATCATAGAGAATCATTTCTTATTAGTCAATACTCATTGCCAAGACTATCTTAGAGGAAAAAGTCCACTTCTGAACCGAGTTCATTCCTCGTTTCAGTCCTATTTCATTGAACTGGTTTAACCTGCCATTCCAGCCATGTCTATCTCATGAGATATAAAATCTTTACCCAATGAATTGGAGGGAGATATAGGTCCCACCCATCTCATAATGATACAATTATTATGTGTGCCACAAAATAATAAACCATACATCATAGCATAACCCATGTAATAAAAATGGGATTCATAAACATCGTGACATCATAAAAAATTCATATAAGATAAAGGAATTCATAAAAATAATTCCATCACAACATAATCAAATCAATGTAAAAATAGGGATAGAAACAGAACCCTTTATTTTCTTAGATGGAAAATAATTTTGATAAAACACTTGAACTCCATTCTTGAGGAAAATATCCTTTCTACTTCAAAAACACTTTTCCTTTCTTAACATGTCATATAATTCTAAACTAAAAGAAGTTGATTAAAAATAAACTTGAAAAATTGTAAAGGAAGCTTCTTGGAAATAATTTTTTAAAAATCCAATCATGCCGTATAAGTTGAAAAAAACATTCTTCTCGTACTTTTGTCGAAAAAGTCAAAAAGTACCTCGTACGAAAAACGACAAAAGAATCCTTTAATATCTTTTACTAAAAACTCACTGAAGGGTAAAATTGGATTTAAACAATTGTAGGTGGACGGAAATAATATTAAATATTGAGGAAACATGGATGTGTATGATAAAATACACCCCCAATAAATTCCTAAGTATAAACAATCTCGGATAAAAATGAGATTGTGATATTTCCCTTACCTTAGGTCCGATTTGCTTTGTAAGTGTCCAAACCTCCAGTATAATGATTTAAATAATGTTATTGACTTATTATAGAATCAGACTTTTTTATGATATCATATATGGTCATATTATTAGCTTCTTATTAGTAATATTTCATCGTTACTTGTTATTCAGGTTTTTATTACTTTTTGTTCTTATGCATGTTTTGTCGAATAAATTCCTATTGTTATCATTAGGTTATAGATACCTCATTTAAAGAATGTTATTAGTGTAATATATATCATATTAATTCATTCAATTCATTTAGATAATCATTATGCAATGAAGATCATGTAGAACGAGTCACATCACATCGTGGAGACGGTATTCTGTACATACGCACGAGAGATGATATCGTTCCCTTGATCGTGGAATTGTATTGGAGTGTATGTAAACTATTTAAGAATAAATATCAATTTAAAAAAATCATATATAGTCATTATTTACACTATTATACCCATCCAAGTAAGGTGGTGGTAGAAAATAGATTACACCACGGGTGGAGACTGTATTCCGTACGTATGCACGCGTGGGGATTTCGTTTTCCATAAGATGGATAGATGGTGAAATAGGGTTGTTTCATAATTATAATAACATATCAGTATATTAGTAATACTGATGTTATTACTTCATAATTAAAAAACTGAATAAGAAGAAGTGGAAGAAGAAATAAAGTTGAAATAATCGGTAACAGACATTACCTCTTCTTTGAAGCGCCTCTTTGAGACCTCCTTTTAGGGCACTGAAATTGATCTTTGAAGAATACCAGGACCTCTAGGATGTTTCTAGGGAAGTGGAGAAGAGAATGTTTCAGGGGTTGTCTGAGCTTGAAGGCTCAAAGTTTTGTGAGGAAGAGAGGGAGGAGGTTCCCTTTTATAAGGGAGGAGAGGGGCACCTTTGAAAAAACAAAACATATTATTTTATTATAAAGTCATATTCGGTATTAAATAGCTCCAATTTAATTTATTTCGAAGCTAAGGTGGGGATGGGTCGAAATACTCTCATCCAATATAATTTAGACAAGTTTAGGTTCCTATTTTAACCTTATCATTTAGATTTAACTTTTAGTTAAATAATTTTACTTTTTCCATGTCTTCTTGTGTTCTTACACTATAAGGTTAATAAACTTACTATAACAAGCCAAACAAATCCCAAGTTGTTTATTATTAATATATATAATCTTATAAAAGTAATTTTACCGAACCGTAGATTTTTAGGAATAAAATAACAATTAATAATATAATATTTGTTTTAAAAACTAATTTATGTCAATTTTGAAACTATTTAGTAATTGATTTTTGTGAAAATTATAACAGAATGATTAGTTCTAACAAAGTAAATTAAATAAATACTAACATGTAATATTAACCTAAAAAATTAGTGGAATCCACAAAAAGTCTCAAATTACATTTATTTGGGTCTTTATAACATCAATTATGTCAATATTTCATTAATAAGATAATTACTGCATCATCATTGTGTCACAATTAAATTAAATTATTTAATGTCTAAAAATTACAAATAAAATACCATTACGTAGGAAATTGTTTTATCTTTCTAATGAATATTTATAGTCAAATTTAACCTATGTATAAACCCATATTAAAAATTATTTAATTATTAAACATTTATTTTAACTATTTTAACCCTTCTTTAAATAAATTAATAATAAATGTACTAATCTAATACAAGTGGGCCTAAATAGTCATATTTTATTCCTACGGTTTTTTTGGTCGAATTACACTTATCCAATAGAATTTGGACATGTTTTAGAGTAATAATAATATCATTTTTACACTTAATTACCCTATTTACTTTTAACCGTGGTAAATAAAAGTAAAAAGTTACTATTCACAAAAAATTATTTTCATCTCATTGAACCACATTGTACTTACTGAAATCAACTGTGTGTCTCAGATTTTTGAAATTCCACTCACAGAAGAGGTAAAATTATGTTTTATGTAAATTTTAAAATTCTCCTAGGAGGTGGGTAAAAGACGGTGAAAAGTTCAATAAAATTTTTATATATCTAAAATTATTATAAAATTACTCCAATTAATTACATTGAACTTATATAGGTATTATATATCAATTTTTACCTATAATAAATTTAAATAAAATAAATAATTATTTAAATAAAAAGTCGGTTTTTAAATAGTAAACCAGTGTTTTCACTATTCATCAAAAATTGAAAGTTTCCAGAAAAATACCAAAATTTCACCCCAGGCTAATTTCGATATTCCGAATCCAAAAATGAATTCCATTTTGAAAAATAAAATTTACAAAATTTCAAAAAGTGGTTATTACTATTCATAACGACTATGTTTAATAATATTTTAAAAGCATATCGTTGTTTAGTGAAACTCAGTATTGCGTACGATGAAAGCTATCAAGGAAGGTCGCAGTTGCATGTAAAGCAAGCCAAGCTAGTGTTTTGTGTAGTGAAATATTCTTTTGAAGATTTATATAACATAAAAAAAATATTTCTTGTAAAAGTCTCGGGTGTTACATTCATCATCACGAAAACTTCTATAGATTCCCCAGAGAACTTCCAATGGAACTTCCAGTACTCTTATTCTATTATCTTCTAGTGGGAAGATTCCTCATGGGATAAATGAATGTTGCATGAAATTTTTTGGAATCCCTTAAAACACCATCCATTGAAAATTTTCAAACATGTTAGGAGTAATTTATAGGTTTATTCCCTATTGGAACATCCATATAACTCAAATGGAACATTTATTCCTCCTATTCATGAAAGTTCTAAGCAAAAACTACATCTTAGAAATATTTAATGTTTCAATAGAATTTTTGGAATACCCACGATCACTATCCACTAAAATTTTTATGTTTTAAGAGTGAAAATTGATTGCTTTCTTCAACATTAGTGATTACTTAAATTTCCATTATATCTTCGAGTTATTATGTAATTAAAATTTATAGTAGAAAGTCACGTAAATGGATGAATGATGGTTCAACTAAAATTTATAGATTCCCCACCAAACATTACATTGGAATTTTATAGGCTTGAGAGTGGTATTTGATAGATTTCATCCCCAATGGAACTTACATGCATTTATACTAGAATAACTAGTCTTACTATTCTTATAAGATCAAGTGGGAAACCACCTAAAAGGATAACTAAAGGTTCAACTAAAATTTCATGAATCCCCATTAAAAAATTCCATTAAATGTATCATGTTTTAAAGGGGTAATCAGAAGATTTATTCCCCACTTGAACATATAGGAATTTATACTATAACTTATAATGGAACATCTAGTTATGATATTCAATAAATTTCTAGTGGGAAGCTACCAAAATGTATGACTGGAAAGACCTCATGATATGATTGAATGTTCCACTGAAATTTTGGGGATCGTGACTGAAACATTCCACTGAAATTTTACAGTATTGAAAGAGGTGATTGTTATCTCGATTCTTGGTTGTAGATTCATTGAAATTTCACTTGAACATCTAGTTAATATTTTAGAACTTCTATATGAGGATGTTCTAGTGGGAATCCACCTCAAGGGATTACTAAATATTACAGTGAATTTTTTGTAATCCCCACCAATACAATCCAATGAAAATTTTCATACATGAGTGGGGTAATTGATATGTTGTTTCCCTATTATAATTTCCCAGAATTTCCAATTGAACATCTAGTGGAACTCAAAGTCCTATTATTTTTAGAAGATCCACTAGGGAACTGCCACAAGGGATGGTAGAATGTTCTAATGAAATGTGTCGAATCCCCTCTACCTATTTCCACCATAATTTTATAGCCATTTAAAGGGTAATTGGTAACTTGATTCCCCACTAAAACTTCATTGAAATTAAAAAAAATCATTTCATCTTATTATTGGACATTTTAGTTTGAATCCACCTCAAGGGATGCTAGAAAGTACCACAAGAATGTTCAGAATCCCAAAAAACACTTTCCCCTAAAATTTTACATGTTTGAGAGTGGTAACTGATAGGTTTTTTACCCACTATAGATTACATGAATTTCCACCAAAAAAACTTTTCCTACCATTATTTAATGTTTTAGTTGGATTCTACCTCAAGGGATGACTGAAGGTTCAACTAAAAATTTTGAAGTCCCCCCAAACACATTCCATTAAAAATTTATAGTTTTGTAAGGGGTAATAGATAAGTATCATCCCTATTTTAACTAAAATGAATTTCAACTGAAACATCTAGTTGAACATATTTCCCTTCTATTCTTTGATTTTTTTGGGAAGACACCTCATGGGAAGGCTGAATGATTCCTTGAAATTCTTGTAATCCCAACTACAATTTCACTGAAATTTTACAGGCATGAGAAGGGTAGCTTATAGTTTTCTTCCCCAGTATATCATACCAGAATTTTCACTAGAACTAATAGTCCTCATATTCTATGTTCTATAAATTCTGACTCTCATTTTCATGTTCATTTCATAGGTGAACATTTTATATATAATAAGGAGTCCTTATAATGACTTATATATCCAATTCCACCAAATTTGAATGAGGGACATCTAAATTAACTGCGGGATAATTATATTTTTGAATATATTTAATAATTTTATAAGAAAAAAATTATTAACATATGATTTTAAGAAACAAGGAAACTCATTTTTCTATTTACTCTATTCATATAATCCATTAATAGATACATTCCATATTGGTAGTGTGGAAGAAATGTTTTGTGAAGTTAATTTATGAAGGATGTTATGGAGTAGAAAAAGGGAAACTGTAATCACTAACTTGTATTCATTAAAAATTTCAAATAAAATATTATATAAACATATTACTATAAATGGATTGACATTTATTATGTTGTAGGAAATAAAAACCAAAATTATGAAATCAGTTATGGGGATGAAAAACCATATGACCATGTTGACACATCAACACTCCATTGTTTATCCACATAGAGTAATACATTCTTTCCATATACATGTTATTATTTTAAGTTATAGTATTTTAATTTTTTTAGATATTTTCATGCATATGTGAATAGTAAAGTGGTCTCACCTAATAAAAAAATAATGATTAATTTGGTTTAATGAAATCAAAAAAAACCACTCTATGATCTCGATGTATGTTTTTTCATTACTGTTATGGTTTTAAATTTAATTTTTGTTATATTAAAAAAAATTATTAATACACATGATATTTTCATAGTATTTGTATTGTGAGATCTATAGACATGTTAATAGAAATTAGAAAATTAGAAACCCACCTTTTATAAAACTGTGCTTTCCAATTTGGATAGAATTGTTGAGAATCATCTCATGGGTTAACATGTTCAATCATGTGAGTTATGTTTTCCAATTTCAATATTATTTAATTGATTCCCTAAACTAGCATGGATATTAAAAACTACAACCTAATCCTTTAAAAAAAACTGTGCACAAAAAGTTTCATCCACCACGTAATGTGGTGTTACATTACAAGACAATTCAAAGGATGAAAATGAGAGAATATACATCCATGAATAAGAAAACGAAATTCTGAAAAGTGAAATAAAGAAGATATAACCATGATAAGAAAAACTGGTAAAAAATTTAAACATAAATAAATTTATAGTTTGAAACAACAAAACTTGCAAGAGGAATAGACCATTATAGGGGTGGGCTAGTCACAAAAAAGATAACCGGAAAATGAACATCATTGTAATGTATTAAAACAAATAAGATAAGTTGAAGGTAAAATGTCCAATTTTATAGGAGGATTTATACCTAAAATCAAGGACATGTGTTTGAAATTGAATCCTAGAAAATCATGGATCATAAAAAAAACTAGTACCTTGATTATATAAAAATGGTCTCTAATGATCCATAAATATGATAATGTAGCAAAATTAAGGAAGAAGATAAAGAATATTCCTTACCTCCCACAACCAGTAGCACTTCTAAAAAACCTTGAACTAGAACTCTCCATCCCCAATAAATAGTTATTAATGTAATATATACAATAATAAAATAAAACAAGTCAGACTTGATAATTGTTCATGAAACCAGAATAAGAATAATAAGAAGAATAGTAACTTCACAATTAAAATTAACAGAAGAGTTATCTATGTGGGAAAAAAGAATCAATATAACCAATATTTAATGGGATTTAGAATATATAAGGGTTGTTATAGAGAAGTTTTTCATACAAAAAAGTGTGTGGAAAATCCACAAATTTAATAATTTAGATTATGGGGGTATTTAGAATCTTCTAAAGTTAGAGCCTACCTTGTATGCTGTTAGGACTAAACAGATTGTGCACCCTTAATTTAAAATTCTTTAATAAATTCCAATTTATAGTATGTGATTTTTTAAACATAAATTTTTTTATATCTAGTGAACATATATAGAAGTATGAAAACAATAACCATTCAGTTTAAATGGATGACATTTTGTCTCTTTTGTATAAAGAAATTATAAGTATTAAGGTGATTATTTATGTTTTCCAAACACTCTGTAAAATAATTTCCACTTACTTTTACATTATATAAGTATAGTCAATGATATCTAGTAATAAATTAATATGATTAAATAATAAAATTAATTGTCAAATTGGGAATACAACTAAATTTTTCCCAGATAATTCAACATTTATTACAAATGATGCCATGGTGAGTATACTATTTTCTGCATTATTTAATTTAGAAATATAATGGTACAGATTTGGGATAAAAGTACTAATATTTATAGGGAATAATCTCATAGTAAAATAATATTTTTATAGATATGTTGATAGGGAAACCAATAAAAGATAAAATGTAGTTAAATGGAAAATTTTCAACCTCATAAACACCACAAATATACATCATATAGTGCTCATTTTTAATTTTTAGAGTAAATACTTAATCCACTATAGCTCATTCCGTCCTGATTTGGGAAGTGGTGGACATGATAGTAATAAGAAATATGCATCAGTAATGTTATATCCTTTTTTCCTTGACATGAAATCCATTTTTTACTTAACCAACTGAATGTGTTAATTAAATTTATACAACTTTGAACACTTTGAAAATATTATATTGATGAAATTTGTATGAAATATATCCCTTACTAATTAGAAAATACAACGCCATATTTATCGAGGAAGATCCCCCACAATAGGGTGACACAATCATGGAATACACAAAAATAGTTTTCTAACATATGAAGAAGTTGAAAATTAATAAATAGTATAAAATGAATGTTCCCCAAAAATAAATTAATGAAAAAAGACTTATATGGTGTAATGATTTCTTAAAGACCTGTTCTGACCCATCATAGTGGAGCCCACACAATGACTCCCCATGCTAGCCTTCAATAGGCCAGGGGCTGGTGACTACCACTGACTAGGCATATCACTAACATGGGAGGAATTTCTTAAGTACATGTACACATGAACAACATCCTCAAGCCCACAAATGATAAAATGTAAAAAAACATTAAGAAACAAAATGCATGAATACAACTAAACCCAACCAACATAAAATGATAGAAAGAAAAGTCCGGAAGGTAAATTAGGCCAGAATACAAGCCCCCCAAATTGAGGAGTTCCAAAACTACAAACTCTAACGTGTAAGTAAGAAATATGTACTGGTATTGCTGCTCATAGCTGAAGGAACACCTCATATGGTAAGGATGCTCACAAATCTTGGTCCAGTCATGGTCGACCATGGACTCTGTCAAAAGGTCTCTCGTCTATAAAAGACATGATATGTGTGGGAATATATAGTGCATGGGTGAGTTTAACAATATTCAGTAGGAGACCTCGAAAACCACAAAGAAACACACAAATTAAGGTACAGTTATATCAACTATGTATATGTCTACAAGAAAATGTAATAAGAGAAAAATAAATATATACTTGTAACCTAGACACATAGTCTAAATGTAAGTCACAATAACCCACACAACCACTCTTGGGATTCAGTCCAAAGATTATATGAAGCCCTCATCTTGGAGATCTCACTACATGAGTGTGATAGCTCTGATGACATCAGTCCGAGAAGTAATATTCCTAGAGAAGTGTCATGAGAGGGATATATGAACTGATAGATGTGAAGAGAGAATATATACACTAATTCTAGGAGAAATCAATCCTGAGTGGGGAAAGATCATGATACGTAGACAAGGATCACTTCCATGAAATTGATGAATACCATGACCCATTCGGATTCACCTATGATGTATAGGATCCATGTATTGTAATATTGGTCACATCAATACATAACTCTACTTAGGGCCAAAAATGGGTAGAGGATCTCACTCTGGGCCTCTTGGAGGGACATTGACTCTATCAAGAATGTCATGCTGAAGGGATCATAGTTATTTGGATTGAAATGATAACTGATCTTTAGTGGAATAAGGAAAGGGGAACTAACGCAAACAAGACATGTCCAAGGTATGGTGGACAAGGAGATCATGTATTGTATAAGAAAGTATAGTATGTATAGTCGTGTAATAGGTCATGTCCTCTGACCCCTGTTACTTCCCATGTACAGCTGCCCGTGTCATAAAGGTCATGTCTCAAGGTGTGTAGAAGTGTAACACGTCGTGTCATACTATTTGAGGTCTACACTATGTATACTGGCCATGTTCCCATACATGAAATCAACCCATGTCTACCAACCTATGTACCAGTACAGGGGGTAACTTGCATAGTCGACATGGTCTTGCAGTGTGGTGGAGTACATGTTGTGTGCACCACCCCATGTTCATGAATCATCTGAGATACACGCCGTGTCCTGATTCAGGGCCCACATTCCGTGTGATAGGGGTCACACACTGTATCATCTCTTCCTGTGACATGAAACCCTAGCCACCACTGAGATAGCCCCAAAACCATGTTATTTGGACAACATGCTTTATTCTTCATGATTTTACTGAATAATAGGTTTTTCGTCCAGTTCTTCAGTTGATCCCCGGATTATTTTTTCATCCTTTAGTTTGCCTAATAATTGACGATCTGATATTGCCCTGCCATTCCATAAATGTTTCAGTAGGTTTTAGTTGTTTTAGCTGCCCTGAAAACTCATTTCGATTATCCGGATGAAGAATGAATGAAGAAAAATTTATCCCAAACCATGTCTATTATACTATCTCCATCATCATCATGCCTCTGTTAGATCATGATGATACTAGATCTATGAATTTAGATCGTTGTGATGAAAAAATGCACAATGATTCTTTATTCATATACCCATGAAGAATGAAGAACACACATGGATAAAGGGGGAATAAAACAAGGAAACAACTCAAGGAACAAACCTTATATAATGTTCATTACAACCTTGATCTATTCTTATTATAAGGATCAAGAAATAAACCAATCATAAATCAAATCCCCAAATCAAAATCCTATAAAGAATCCCTATCATAAGAATGAGAAATCCATGGGTCAACCTTTTCATGGGTTGATCCTCATTCATAATTTAATTCCAAAATGGGAAAACACAATTTAAATAACAATCCCTACCTTTATTGTTGATGAAGAGTGTGTTTGATGTCATTGTTGATGAAATCCTCTGAACTTACTGCTTAATGATCCTTAGGTTGATCATTTTTCGTTGTTCATCGAGAGTATTGTAGGGGAATATTCTCTCAAAAACACCAAAGGATTCTAGGGATTTTTCTAGGGTTATGAGCCTAAACCTAGATCTAGCTTATTTAAAATGAACAAACACATTTCTAGGTCATATAACAATTTAAAATAAAATAAATTATTAATTTATTTTATTTCCTTTAAAACATCCAAAAATAAATTTTTTCAGCCAACATGTCCCAGTCAAATTTAGACCTCACCTAAGGTAATACCTAAGCACTGAACCCAATAGTAACCTTAGATTTATTTTCTAGGAACCCATTTATATTTTATTCCACTATTTCAGAAAATTGATCACGCATGCTGTTTTAAGGTTTAATTTATTTTAATCATTTATTATAGGAACCCCGGGCCTCAAAATCACTTGTTGTTGAAAAACCTGATATTGAGTTAATTCCATATTAAAATTAAAAATGATATTTGGAAAATCTGGGACATTATATTATCCCCAACATAGGGATTTACATCCTCAAAAATCCAAAAATACAAGCTTCTCAAGTAGATGTGGATTATAGGCATGAATCAGAGCCTTCCACTCCCACATGCTCTCCTCGATGTGTAGTTCATCCTAGTCCATAATGTGAGATGGATCATGCATATACCTCCTCAGATGTAATACATAGAAGACATCATGTACCTGATGCAACTATGGTGGTTGAGATAATAGGTACACCACTTCCAAAACCCTGTGCAATATTTGGAAAGGGACAATAAACCACGAGCACAAATTTTCACCCAGTATAAATCATTGCAACCCTTTTCAAGGTGAGAAATGGAAGAAGACATGGCCTCCCTCTTCAAACTCAAGTGGTCATTGTCGTCTATCAACATAAGACTTATGATGGCTCTGTGCAGTCTTCATATGCTTCTATATGGTCTTCACCTTATCTTTAGTAGCTCGCACCAACTCTGTGCCCATGAGTTTTGACTCTCTAGGGTCTATCTAGCAGAGTGGTGACCAACAAGGTTTCTCTTATAAAGCCTCAAATAGTGCCATACCAATGGTGGAGTGGTAACTGTTGTTGTATGGAAATTCTAATAGTGATTGTTCGTCCTCCCAACTATGACTGAAGTCTAAGATATATGCCTAATCCATATCCTCTAGGACCTTAATGGTCATCTCTATCTGGCCATCTATCTAAAGATGGAATGATATACTCAACAATAACTGGGTCCCAAACACCTCCTGCAATCCCTTCTAGAAACAAGATGTGAAATTATCATCTTGATCTGAAACTATAGTCAAGGGTACTCCATGAAGTTGAAATATCTCTTGCACATAGAGGCATCCCAATATCTCTACTGAACACTACTCCCTAATCACTAAGAAGTGGGATGACATGGTGACTCATTCAACAATCTCCCAGATAGAATCATGTCCCTTGGAAGTTCATGGTAAACCCATCATGACTTCAATAGATATTACATCACACTTCCATTCTTGATCCTCATGGGGGTGAGTTAAACATTCTATAACATGGTGCTCAACTCTCTCCTACTAGAACATTAGGCCTCAATAAAAAAACTATTATACTCCCTTCTTCATCCCTGCCCACTAGAATTGATGTTGGAGGTCTTGGTACATTTTCACCACTCCAGGATGTTCCGCTATAGAGGATGTTTGAATATACCTAAGAACCACATCTCACAACACCGTTGGTACAACTATGCATCCTATAGAAAGGTTGATGTGATCCCCACCTTGAAAATATCCATTAGAAGAATGTACTACGGACAACTAAGCATATAAAGACTCACATTCTACATCTCCAAGCTATTCCTCCCTTAATCATTGTAATATTGGATGGGTAACAACGATGAACTGATGGTAATATGCATCATCTCCCTCCAAGAAGGATAACTGTAGTGATTATAACTGTTCTTATGCCTCACTCAGCAGCTGTGAACTCGATCTTCGGCTGAGAGCATCTGCCACCCCGTTCCCTTCCCAAGAGTATAAACATTCTCGAAGTAATAATCCTAGAGGAAATATATCCATCACCCCTGACTCAGATTCAAATCCTAATGTGAGAATATTTACTTGAGGCTCTTGTAATCAGTGTAGATGATAAATTTCTCACTCATCAGGCAGTGCCACCACATATTCAACGCGAATACTACTACTTACAACTAAAGATCAAATTTCACGTAATTCTACTCACGTGGACTCAGCTAGCATGAACCATAAGATATCACTTCCTATCTCTGCATTAGGACACAACCAATCCCGGTCTTTGATTCATCATAGAAAACTACGTACTCTACACCCTCCTTTGAAAATATCACGATCAGGTCGCTCATCAGACATTTCCTCAATTAATGGAAAGCCCACTAAAACGTCTTTATCCATGTGATAGGATGTCCCTTTCGGGTAAAAGCAATCATTAGTGTTGATATCTATGAGAAACTAGGAATAAATCTATGGTAATATCCAGCCATCCCAAAGTAGCTCTGCACCTCCATAACACTCCTTGGTGGCTCCCATGCTAACACTGGATCCACCTTGGTTGACACCACCAGCACTCCATCTGCATAGAGGAAATTTAAAAGGATGTTGACCTCTAGAATCCAAAATTGGTACTTCAAGATCCTCAAAAAAAGATGGTGATCTTAGAGTACACTAGAACCATCCATAGGTGTCTGACGTGGTCCTACTTTGAAGTAGAGTACAGAAGGATGTTTTCGATGAAGACTACAACAAACCAATAAATGTATGGCTGGAAAACAACGTTCATGAGTCCTATGAACACTACGAGGGAATTTGTCACACCTAATGACATCACTGAGTACTCATAATGACTGTATCAACACCTAAAATCCATTTTGGTATATCTTCATCTCTTACTCATAACTGGTGGTAACCTGATTGATGGTCGACCTTCATGAATCACCATACCCTCATCATCGGATCGAAGAGGTCGTCGTTCCTTGGCAGTCGATACTTGTTCTTCACCATTATCTAGTCCAGGAACTAGTAATCCGTTCACAACCTCAAACACATATATTCCTTCTTGAAAAACAAAAATGGGGCCACCTAGGGAGAAAACATTTGGTCTTACGACGTCCTTCTTCTAAAAATCATCAACGTCACACTCAGCTCGTGAGGCTCTGCGGGAGCCATCCGATTTTTCAGTGAGGATATCGAGGCCATAGTTGGGTAATATTTTATGTAGAAGCCGATCTCCCAGTGGGGAGGTAGTCTCGGAACAACTTTTTGGAATATGTCCTCATACTCCTCCACTACTAATGGAAACTAAAATATCATAACATCTGCTACATCTAAGTTATGGCTAACCAATGCATGAGTGATCAGGTATACCCTCCTATGTATGATCCCCTATTGTGCTACCTGGGTATCCTTTTATCCAAAAAAAAACCTCATTCCATCACTAATGATACACTACACTCTTCAACTAAAGCATTTAATATAGGCATTGACTGAAGATAACCAATCCATACTAAGAATGACGTCAAAAGGCCTCGATGGTGCTACCAAGAGGTTCCAAACAAAACATTAGCCTACAAGTTTAATATCACACTATATTAAAAGATGTGTGATTATTGAGTATCCTCTCGTAGATGTCTCAATGCATCAAGGGTGAGTAAATGTCTCTAATTTAATCTCAAAGTTTCTCAAAACACATGTGGTGAGGAAAAAATTACCAGAACACATGTCTATAAGTACAGAAACTATGTCAAAAAAGACAAAGATCAAACCTTGGATCATCCCTTCAATCCCTAGGTCATACGCCTTGACCACAAGTAGTTTCCCCCACCCCTATTCCCTAGCTCTATGAGCCTATTGCGGATCCCTATGGGTGGTGGAGAAAGTATTTCAAAGCATCTGCCACCTCATGCAGCTCTCCCTGCACCTCTACCACATCGGCAGCATGGAGGGTCAGCCTGGTCCAATATCTTCTCCTACCTCAGTGTTCCATCCACTACCTCCCTATCAGTATCTTTATGGGTGGACAATTTCCATTAATATTTCCTCTACCATCTCAATAGTAACATCACCTCTCCCTAGGATGTCTAGATACTGCCTGAGGGACCTAGAATACAGATCCCCTTTCCTGGGACCTCCTATTTTGTCTTTGATTTCCTGACCCCTATGCCTGATGTCAGCTCCCAACTAACTAGTTATCTTCACCTATCTTTTTACTAATGACTGCCACTTGTAGTCTATTTCCATCCATGAATCGCTCGACCACAAAAAATCACTCGAAAACTTCTTCATAAGTCGGGATTTATAGAGGCACGAGGCTAGCTCATATGTCCAATAATAAATCGTGCATGAAGGTCTTATCTTCAAATTTCTAATCCTTATCCTTATCCATGTAGTACCTAGCAAGGATAGTAAACCACGATGAATAGTTATCCACCTTCATACTAACCTGATGAAGCTGAAGAAGCTTTTGGATACACACTTCCCTCAGCGTAATTGGAGAGACCTACTCCCTAAAGAGTCGCTATAACTCCATCCATGAAAGAGTCTCCTCATCACTAGTCTATGGGGTCAAACTCCACCATCAACCTACTGAACCTTGAATAAGTATCTCATGTAGGATCACCATATTTTCCGCTGGTGTCCTCAGTAGAATGAAGTCTCTAGCCACTGCCTCAAGCTTTCCCTCAACCGTCTGAGAGTTGTGCTCACCTTGGAACCTAAGTGGTCTCTATCACTAAAACTCATGGAATGCACTGAACATGCACTCCTCATCTACTGGTACTGCACGTACCATGGGCTTATATACTAGTGGTGGCTTAGCTGGTGCCCCACCTAGAGGTACCTCCTAGGTAATTGGACCATGAATTGAAACCACATCACTGAGGGGGTCATACCTATGGTTGAGATGCTAAATCCTAGCTGGTATGCATCATAGAGGCATCCTGTAAAGAAACAAGATCTACCACAGTTAATGAGTATATCTGGAGAGCTATCTCAACAAGGACATAGAGTCCACAACTCATTCATATATGACACAATTACCATTATTGTTTCCCTGAAACTAGTTTTCTCATGTAACGAGTTGAAAATAAGGTTATCATAGTCTTGGTTTATGGATATGTCGGCCACCCACACCAATACTGGAGTCCCTGGCCAGAAAGATGAACTCGAGACACTCAACACTATTTCCCCAAAACAATCTCATAGACTCTCTATCATAAGGTAGAACCAACCACCACTGATACAACTCAGTCAGGACCCCTCCCAGGGGCCCATAACGTGACTCCCTAAGCGCACCTTCAACAGGCTAGGGGATGACGACTAGTACCGAGTAGGCATATCAAGAACATGGGGGCATTGATTATGTAGCTGCACACACACACACACACACACACACACACACATCTACTATCCCAAAAATGATGAAATGTAAAAAAACACTATGGAACCAAATGCATTCATACAACTAAACCCAACCAATATAGTACGATAGAATGTATGGTGTATAATGAAAACTGGGTCAGAATACCATCCCACTAAAAAGAAGAGTTTTCAAACTAAAAATTCCCCCCGGTAATCATGAAATAGATACTAGGACTGCTTCTCATAGAAATAGGAAGACCTCATCTGGTAATAAAGCTCACAATGCTCGGTTTGGTCCTGTTCCACCCTTGAATTCATCACATGGCCACTCATCTACTCAAGACATGACACATGTGGGAAAATCCAGTGTAGGGGTGAGTATAAAAAAACTCAGTAGGAGACCCAAAAAAACAAATCAATACACAAATTAAGGTATAGTCATCTCTACACAGTTTATGTATTAATAACATATAACATGAGAAGCATCCAGATAATCTCGAAACCCAAACCAGTAGTTTAAAGGTTAGTAACAATGGCCCACATACATAAGATAGTTATTTAGTACAAATATTCTATGAAGAAATTGTCTAGGAGAACTCACTCCATGAGTTTCATAGATCTGATTACATCTATCTGATAAGTACTATTTATTGAGAAGTGTCACAAGATATATAGATGAACTGATAGTTCTGAAAATAGAAGTTATGCACTCATTCTGGGTGAACTCACTCATGAGTGGGGAAAGATCACGATACACTGATGAGGATCACTACTAGGGCCTTGGTGTATACCACGACCCATATGGATTCAACTGTTAAGTAAAGGATCAACATCGAATAGGATTGGTCATCTCGATACCTAACTCTACCAAGGGCCATGAATGGGCAGAGGATCTCACTCACGGCATATTGGAGGGACTTTAACTCTATCCAGAAATTTCAGCTGATGGAATCAAACTATTTGGGATTGAAATGATACCAAACCTTTAGGTGAATGAGAAAAGGGGAAATAACCAAAGATACAATCTTCCAAGGTATGGTTAACAAGTATATCAAGCCTTTTACAAGAGATTATTTGGTGTGTAGTCATGTATCACGCCGTGTCCTCTAACCCTTAGTACTTCCCGTGTACAATGACCCATGTCGTAAAGAGCAGGTCGTGTAGAACGAGATATACATTGTGTGTAGAAGTGTAACACTCCATGTAATAATATCTAGAGAACACTATGTATATTCTGGCCATGTTCCTATACAAGGCTTCAACCTATGTCTTCCAACCTATGTCTTCCAAACCGTGCACCGGTACATGGGGTAACACACATATCTAGCCTCGCCTGATTGTGTGGCGGAGTACATGAAGTGTACTCTACACTGTGTGCCTATATTGTCCGAGATACATACCAAGTACCATGTTAGGACCCACACACCATGTGATAGGGGTCAGATACTATGTCATTTCTTCCTATAACATAGATCCCTAGATGGCACTAAGCTGGCCCTAGACACCATGTTCTTTAGAGAACACGTTGTGTTCATCGTGATTATCTATAATAACAATTTCTTCATATAATGCTTCATATGATCACTCGATTCATGATATAGCAATTAGATAGCCTCAAAATTAAATATCCTTAGTCACCCCACTATACCATCAATGTTTCCTGAGGTTTGAGGTGTTTTATCGACCTCAAAAACATGTTTTGATTATCCGCACAATGAATGGCCGATGAACGATTTCCCTTTAACTGTGTCGATTTTTCAACTACCATTGTCGTCAAAACTATACTAGGCTGTCATAGATGTAGATATCCAGTTTCAAATTGTTTCTCTATAAACCGAATGTTCAATGATCCTTTGTCCATACACCAGCAATGAATGAAGAACACAAGAGGATAATGGGGGAAGAAAATAAAGAAACAACTCGAGAAATGAACATAGGTTGTTGTTAATTACATACTCAATCCATTCCCATTAGAAATATCATGAACTAAACAAGAAATAAACCAAATCCCCCAAATAAAAACCTATAAGAGAATCCCTCCCATAAGAACAAGTGATTTGCAGGTTAACCAGTTAATGGGTTGATCAATGTCTATCATTTAATTGAATAATGGATAAAACAAAATTTAAATAACAACCCATACCTCGATTGTCAATGAACAGTGGATTTGATGATGTTATCAATGATATCCTCTAAATTTTCTACACAACAATCCTTAGGTTGATCGTTATTCACAGTTCATAGAGAGTTCTCCAAGGGGGTGGCACCTCTCCAAAACCAAAGAGGACTCCAATGATTTTTCAAGGGTTATGAGCCTAACCATGGATCCATGTTATTTAAAACCACAAAATGTGCCACATATTATTTAAAATGATTAAAATAAAATAAATTATTAATTTATTTTACTACTATTAAAACCTCCAAATATTTACGTTTGTAGCCGACCTGCATCGGTCAAAGATAGAACTCACCTAAGATAAATTCACTGATCTAAATGCTATAGTTCCCCCAGATTTCTGATTTGGGAGCCTATTTATATTTTATTCATCTTTTTTAGTAAAATTTCTCATGCACTCTATTTAAATGTTTAATTTATTTCAATCATTTATTCTGGGAACCCTGTGCTTCAGAATTTAACATCATCGCAATGCTTGGTCATGATTTAATTTCATATAATATTTAAAAATAATATTCAAAAATTATGGGATATTACAAGACAATTCCAAAAACATTTTAAAAAAATCATTTAGTTGTATGAGTTTTAGGTTGGATTAAATGCCTCTAATATCCTAATAAAAGATAAAAAATCTTGTTTTGGGTACAAGTTGAAAGTGGAATTGAACATGATGTATGATTCATAGAAGTGTTCAATTTTTAGGAATTGTAGCATTAGTTTATTAATGAAAATCTAATGAAAACATGTTCCCAATATAAATGGTCTTAAAGAGAAATATGGATGAATTATAATTTGAAATAGAACATTTTCTCATGTTCTGTCAGTGGTGTTCAAACATCATCGAAATCTGTTCTCATAGTCGTGTTCAATTTTGTTGTTATATCATTAGTACATTGCAATTTGATGTCTGTAAAAATGGACTCAAATAAAAATATGGGTGATTTAATAGTGAAAAATAGATTTTGGATGTTTAACAATTCCCCTATAGCACTGGTACATATGAACCATAGTTCATAAAATATGTTTTACGGAAGAAAATAGTATTTTCATAAAATGGTTTCCCAATGAATTAAAATTTATAATACTCTATAAATAGCTCAGTGGATGCCTTACCTTTTAAAAAAAATATTTTAAATAGTTGAACAAAATGTTTTATGGGTTAATTGTAATTTAATAAGATATAATTTTTTTTCGTGTTCTTCCAGTGTTGTTAAAACATCATAAAAAATTTATTTCATACTAGTTTTAAATTTTTATATATGGTATCATTACTTTTGAACATGATTTATGTATAAATGGCCTCAAATAGAAATATGGGTGCTTTAAAAATAAAAATAGATTATGGATATATAGTAATTAACTTATAACACTTATGCACAGACTATAGTTCCTAATATGGGTTTCATGCCAACAAACAACATTTTCATAAAATGGTTTCTTAGTTCATTAAAATTTAAAACATCATATAAATGATTCATTGGAATCATACTAATTCACAATATCCAAAAAATAGTAAAAATACATCATTATTCAACCCAAAAAACAACTTTGATCCAATGTATCCACCAGTATGATGCTCTTTAAATTAGATACTAGTCTACCTCTAAAGAATATGTTCCAAATTTGTAGATTTTTCATCCCTCAATAGATAAACATAGAAATTATGGAACAAACAAAAAATAATGATGCTACTAATTATGTTACATTTAAAGGTGGTTTAGTGTCCATGACAATAAAATATGAATCTTTTTCAAAAACACCATGCATGACATGAAAAATAATATAAAAATACACATTATATTTTGAAAGCCGATCTTAGAAATGAAATACACCAAACAATGCAAATATAATATCTTTATATAATTGAAAATGTTCTTATTTTTATATAATTGTATCTAATTTAAGAATCTTATTTCAAAAAATATTTTTATTATATTTCCACTTTCCTGTTTAGTTTCCCTTTAAATGAATGATTTCATATAATTGTGTTAGAAGTGTCACAAACAATAACCCTTTCCATTGATTTATTTATGATAGTAAACTTTTTAAAAAAATTATATAAGTTGAGAAGAGAATGTCATAACTCGTATCTATATCTCTTGCAATGGTATTCAAATTCATTCCATTATATATTAATTATTTATAATGTTATTATTTAAATGAAATTCTTTCGTAACATCAATCAGTAAATGAACAATGAAAATTGGATTATTTCTAATTGTTTGGTTCCACCTATAAAAAATAATAAATTTTCAAGGTATTTATCTGACATCTTGGAAATGGAAATTTATTGTAGTATAAAAAAACAAAAACAATTAAAATATTAAAAAATAAATTTTCAAAACTTATTTTGATTCTTTATATGATATATAAAAATGATATTTACAAAAAACCATTCCAATGACATAACTAAATTGAACTTCTCATTCATTACATGATTTTTAAAAACCGGCACAAATCAATTGGTATTCAAATTGAAATAAATCAAATATCATAGGTGTATATCAGGTAGAAACCTAACACATCATTTTATAGTAAAGGGAATGATTATTAGAAAAATTATCCCAAATTAAAATTCAGCCTTTGTTTCTAAATATTTATTTTTTATAACAATAATTCAAATATCATGATAAAATATATAACAACAAACTTGTAATGAACATGATCTGTTATTAGTCCATTAAATTTTCCATTAATTTGGGGTTTTGAATACCCAATGTCAAAGAATATATAAAAAAGTAATGAACCCACTTATTTTGTTACATGAAAACATCCTCTATCCACTTGATTTTCCCATACAATAATTTTGTCTGAAGGAAGTCCAGTTCTAGCCAAACTGATGTGAATCATGGTATAAGGCAGGACACTTGAAAATTCTTTTTAAAATACTTGATCCATATTTTATATAATTATCTAAACGATTAATTCCATTTTTTATAAAATTCTATGTACATAGGAAATATCTAGGTCCCATTAAAACATTGTAAATAGATTTTATTATTGATTCATCTTGATCAGTCAAAATAGTTTGAGGTAGCCTCTTGTGATACACCGTTATTTCTTTCAAAATAACTATTAAATAGAATTCACAGTTTCATCATATAAAAAAGATTCCATAAAAACAATAATATCCGTACTATGACTGAATAATACAATGAAACCTAATGGAATTTAGCCTTTTTTCATATTGAATGTGGTCAAGAAACAACAACATATCCAAATAATAGATAAATTTTCTTCATTTTTGGATCAACCTAGATAATTTGTGAAATTTTTTCAATCTATTTAAGAAATAAAATATAGGGAAATGTTGTATTATCTTGAAATTATCTTTTCATATACTATAACATGAAATATGCATTTCAATGAAAAATATTCTATTTTTTATTTAGACCTTAAAATTCTAAAATTGTCAACATTTATGTACCCAATAGTATCTCAAACAGTTAAAATATATTATTCTAATGAGAAAGCATCATTTGGTTTAATACCGAAAAAAGTATTTACATCTAACTTAGATATGTGTACTTTTATTATTTTTCATTGGGGCCTCATCATATGAATTGATTTATGATTTTGTAAGGGTTGATTATACCCTCAAAAAAATACACAACATACATATTTCCACTAAGACAACCAAGAATGCCCCATTTGGGAAAGAAAGCCTAAACATGTCTTTGTATGAGGAAATTTCACCATTGTTATAATGTTTTTAGACCTTCATATGAAATTTTATTACACATAAGTAAAGACATAATGAGTTGATTAATTTATTCAAACTCCATTTAATAGATTTTTTTTCATGCACTAAAACAATTTAGTCCCCCCATATATAACATAGAAACACAGTGCATCCTCCAGTGATTTAAAATTTATCTCTAAAATTGGATTAATAGATGATGACAGAACACCAACAACATCATCATTAGAAAAACATGAAATATATAAATTTCATTTTAGTGAATGTAGAATGCTGGAATCATTGAATGTATCTGTAAAAGTTATAAATCCTTTTAGTAAACCTTTTATTGGTTATTCCAGTTGATGTTCTAGTCATTATTTTAGTGGAAGTTGTAGTAAATGTTTCAATGAAAGTTCTTCTGAAATATTAAATTCATGTTTCAACAAATAGAATAAAGAAAACAATTATTAATATGATATATTTTTTAAAAATATATTTATAATAAATGCATTATTGGTTTCACTGAATGTTCCATTTGTAGTTCCACTGAATGTTCCAATCAATTTTATAGACAGTTTTAGTGGATGTTCTAGTGAATGTTTCGGTGAAACTTCCACAAAATCATCAAATGAAAGTTCCAATGAATGTTTCATAACCTAAAATTGTACATTTATAAATTTTATAACTAAAAAATTACTTACTACATATTATATATAATAAATTTTTTAAAAGTTTATTTATAAAAAATTAAATTCTATAAAATATATATTATATTTGTGACATAATATATATAATATATATTTATTTATTAAATATAATATTATTAGAATTTTTATCTAAAAATGAATATATTATGTGAATAAAATTAAAATTAAAATTTATACATTTAGGAAAATTAATATTTATAAATAAAAAAGAAGTAATTTTTTTTATAATATTAAAAGTAAAAATAATTCTACAATAAATTCACTTTGAAAATATAGTTATTATATGTTATTATAAAATATTTAAAAATAAAATTTATAAAAAAATTTGTGAAACATTCAGCAGAATATTAATTAATGTTTCACTGGTTGTTCTAGGGAATGTTGCGGCAGAAGTTCCAGTCACATTTCCAATTAAAGTTCTTGCATGGTTTAATTAAAATTTTAGGGGAATTTATAGTGGGAGTTGTGTTTATAGTATCAAAATAAAAAAATTATATTTATAAAATTATAAAACTAAAAACTATTTTCTATATATTGTAAAATTGTAATTTAAAAAAATGTTTATAATAAATGAAATTATATTAAATTTTTATTTTATTTGTTACATAATTTTTATTAATGTTATATATATAAATTATTAAATACAATATGATTATATTTAATAAATAAAAATTTATTTACTATTTGAATTATAATGAAAATAAAATTTATATATTTATGAAAATAAATAAAAATAAATATTTTTTTTATAAAATTACAACTAAAATTAAATTTATAAAAAAATAAATTATAAAACATACTTGATATATTTATTGGAAAAAATAAATATAAATTTAATTTATAAATAAATTCAATTAAATTTTTATTTCATGTTTCATTTAATATTTCAGTGGAAGTTTCTGTGAATGTTCTGATGTAAGTTCTAAGAAAAGTTCATCTAAAAGTTCACGTGATGTTCAGTGAATGTTTCGGGGGAAGTTCCATTAGAATATTCAATTAAACATTCATTGAAACATCCATTCAATGTTCTAGTGAAAGTTATAAAATAGTATAGAAATTATACTTACAAAATTATATTTCTAAAGAACACATACTATATAGTTATAAAATTTATCTTAGAGAAAATATATTTATAATAAATTCAATTATATAAAACATGTATTATAATAGGTGAATATTTTTTTATAAATATAATATCAATGATTTTCTAAAGTATAATTTGATTAAAATTAATAAAAAAATTATACACTATATGGAGAAAAAATTAACTTAATTTTTTATATTTTATAAAATAAATATTTATAAATATAATAAACATATATATTTTAATTTAATTTTAACTAAAAAAAATTTACAATTATTGTACTTATGAAATATATATATTTTTTTTCTAAATCATCATAAATATAATTATATTTTCATTGAAATTGGTGGTGATAGTTATAGTGATGTATTTTGTCATTGTTTTAATGAATTGTTTTGTGATATTTTTAGTTGGAGTGAATGTTTCAAAGAATGTTCACCAGAAAATATTTAGACATTATTTCTGTGACAGATTAACATAATATTTCAATGAAACATTGAAATTATGTTTTAGTATAAGTTTCATCTAATTTTTTATCCATGTTCAAAATAATGTTTCTAAAATTATCAGTGAAACTTTCCATAAAACATGAAATTAAAGTTATCGCTTCTATAAAATCCATCATACTTTATTAGGTAGAAAATATTTTAAGTTTAAAAAAAAATATAACATGTGTAGTAGTAAAATAAATTTAAACATGAAAAACATAAAATAATAACATGAAATACCTTTATATGATTACATAATGAATTGAATAAAATCGACTATAGACCTCATGAATATGCTGTGCATACCTCTCCAAAACACCAGCACACCTAAAGAAACACTAAATTTTTTTGAAACCCTGCTAAATAATATTTTTCAATTGAATATAGTGGAACATGTAACCTTCAAAAATCCCCTCAGAAATACTATAGTCTAATCCACCCACCACATATAATTAAAATCATCCTCCAAAAATCAAAAACTCCCTTTACAATTTCCAGGAAACCTAATGGAAAGGAATAAAATAAAGGTTCACCCCAAAATTCCATATAGCCATGCACATAAAATTATAGACCATTCACACCTTTAATTTTTCACAAGAAAAAAATAACCTCCATCATCCCACTAGATCTAGATCTTTCCACCTGAAAAAATGATAATGTGTTAAAAACCAGGAACTAACGAAATATTCCTTTAAAACATGGAACTAGAGAAGATAAATCCCACTGTTGTTGTACATCTCACACTTATGATATAGAGATTTTTTTCTTGGTGAAACTACATGATGATCCTATCCCATGTTTCATTCCCAGTTCATGTAGGACAATTGATTGAATCACATAAATCAATGGTGTCAATTAATTATTTTTATTCAATACATTACATTTTCGAGAATTTAATGATTTTTCATAGAAAGGTTTTTCTACGTATAGTTTTGGTTTTGGTCATACAACTATCAATGTTATTTAATGAATTTTTTATCTTTAATATTGACAATTTTTTAAATAATATATTATCAATTCCATTTTTAACAAAAAAATTAATTTTTTCCCTTGATAATTGTAATTATATTTTGATTTTTTATTTATTAGTTTTTTTCATTAAAATGTTTTGTTAAATGAATTGAATATCATATTTTTGGAATCCAAATAACCTATTACATTAATTAGTGTCCAATGGGATATTGGGTGTGGAGGTTCTACTAGGAAGAGTGAAATCACCCAAAATAATTAGCATTAGAGAAAATATTAATATTTTAATGGTCTCTATGGAATTAAAAATTGAATATTTAATGGAAGATCGATATTTTTTTGGTGTATTTGATTAAGAATTATCTCTTCATTAGATATGTCATATCTATTTATCGTTGTAATTTGTTATCTACAATAAATGATGGATAAATTAACCATGAATTGTTTTCCCCATATACTTTAATGGAGTAACTATGATTACCAGGAAATTAGTAGTGTTCAATAAATTGTGTGGCATGAGAGCATATAGAGTTTTTCAAGGTGATTTATATCTTATTTTTCTATATGATTAGAGTGGTCATTGGGGGTTCTATTCCCTGTATTATAGAAGGATAAATGTGAAACATGTTATTGGAACAATTTTATATAGTTTTTTCACTTTAGTTGGAGATGCTATATTGATTATTTACTTATTATAGATTTATGATTCCATGAATAAAAATAAATGTGTTTTCTTATAGTAATAACATGAATTATTTTAGGTAAATTATTTGTTATTTTAAATATTAATCATGTGTTTCTTAAATATGAATTGTGTAGGTGGATCTCATAGGGTTTATAATTGATTTTGGGTTATTTTAAAGGCTACTAAACAATGTAAGGTTATGGAAACCATGTAGTTCTCCCCATGAATATGTATAGGATTTTTAGAGATGGAAAGTAGGAGGCTCATGGATGATGTAGGATGTTAACTTACCATGAGATACTCCTCAGAAACCATGTGACATGGGGCATACGAAAAAACATCGTTGTCATATTGTTTTCAAAATTTAGAAGACAAACCACATGGGTTCCAAAAATATGTACAAATCCTTGCATGGTTGGACCACAGTCTGACAAATCATGTAACTAAACCGTGTTAAAATTAAATAATGATCTAAAAATTATCTTTAATAGACATAAATCATCCAAATAAACTCATTATTATTAGTAATTATACCCCCCATAAACTTAGTGACTCAATATTCTCTCCTTAGTAATTTCCTCCATCCTAAGCTCGATTCAAGCAGATCAAGTGGTGATCGAGAAATTATGTTGTATGATCCACAAACATTTGTTACTTGGATTTAATCAAGATATCTTATTATTTAATTGTGAAAAATAACAGATCACTCATGTTAATCCCAAATAGTTGAATTATTATTCCCTCTAAAAATAATTTTTTGGATTATTGATAGATCATTGATTCCTTTTTTTCATTGGCTTCCTTCCTCTAATGAATAATAGATTTAATGAAGTCGGGGGACCCGAAAAGTAATGTTGGTGTATATTAAATACCTTGGAATTATAACCTACTTAAATATCATTCTATAACATTGATATTATTGTAATTATATCATTTCTAGGGGTTCTTGGTTTGTAGGTTTGATCTGGTTAATGCGTAGGCATGACATAGGCATCAATCAATGATGATTTCCTAAGATTATTATCATCAATATCTTGGTACTAAGTTCATTAACATATATGTTAACTAGTATATAATTGATTATTTTATATGATAATTTATTTACAATATAATGACTGGCCATGTTAGATTATTATTGCATGTGTGTGCATGTATAGCCTGACATACCAATAAATGATGCTTGATTATAGTAGTGTAAAAATGTAGCATGATAGACAATTTTTTGATGTTTATCACATGTGATCGAATGTCTCTAATAAATCTCATGAATATATTTAATGATTTTGATATATCTACACTTCCCAGTTTTGTGTTATTATCATGGCTTTGGATGAAATGAAAAGTGTATTCTGAATAGGTTGAACATAATTATATGATTATCACATTGAGGGGGAATGAACATTACATGAAATAATGATGATGATTAAACTGAATTCAAGTGAGGGTGGGATTCCCTCAAGTTGAAGCCTATGGTAGAGAAAAAATATGTAAAAAAACCATGTTTCATGACATAGAAAATGATAGGCTATGTAGGCCACGAGTCCTTACCCTTTAAGGATACATGATACGATGATCATGGGGCATAACCATAGAGAGAAGTAGGATATGACTACCTTGTGGCTGAATTTGTATCATTTCATTATGGAAGGTAAGACAATCTTTCCTTGTAGTTTATAAGTGATTAAATCCTTGTGTTTTATATGAGATACATGTGTTGACCTTGTGGTTGAATATTGTTTATGGATACTATTCTTGGATGGAGATGAAGAATTTACATTGTGGCTTGTGGTAACTTGTTTGGAACACAATTGCTAAACATACTTTTTTATTTCTTGTTTTCATATTTAAATATATAATTATATATACTAGTAATAATTATGAATATATGTTACGGATGTTTTTTATTTTATCTTACTAGGGTTCATTACTCACACCCTACACAGGAATCTTGATGCACCTGAATAGTTCATGATCAGGGATCCATGGAAGGGAAGGGGCCCAGTGAAAAGATACTGAGTTGATGGAATACAATGTTGAATATACTATTAAGAAAGAAATTATATATATAATTTATTTTATTTATTTTTTTAAATTATTTTTTATATATTGGTTAACCTCCCCATGAGCGGTCCATGATTAATTTCGTGTATGAAAGACATGTCATATGTTTCAGAATTGTGATTCTAACTTATTCTTATAAAATTTTATGAAATATTTTATATGATTTATATATTTTTGGTTTCTTTATAATGATTAAGTGGGTATCATATCCTCAATACTCCAATGAGCTACTCACCGCTCGTTGAAAACCTCCTCAATATAGGGAGGTGCACATGAGATCATGTTGCACCCTTTCTTGGATCCGGTGATTTGGGACATGGTCGTACAAAATGGTATCAATTTCCAAATGTTTTTTTTTTCATATTTAGGTTATGGTAGAAAGGATATAGGATATGTGAAAATCGGTTAGGGGAGTTTCCATGTGCTAGGATATTCCATTCATAATGGACATCCAATTTACCATAGATTGGATTTTTGTTAAATTTGGGTATGATTTTACTGCATTCATGCATCTTGGGTAGGAACGTATGATTAAATTCGACATATATATATCTACATTGTTATGCTTAGTAATACATTAAATTATTTTCTTAATCAGTGCTAATTATCACGTGATGTATCTATGTTTACATTTTTGATAAATCATTTCTCCATAAGTTAGTTGAACTTGAGCATGTTGTTAAAATTCAAATATATATGATTGTGACTACAAGTAGGTATGGAGGACTTGGATTTATCCCTTAGTTTAAATAGGAGGGTAATATATTTTTTGTGAACATCTTCCGGGAAATGTTTTTTGATAAAAATACCTTATACGTACCTTATAAATTCAAAAACTATTCACATAATAAAGCTCTATTATAAATATATATATTCACATAACAACTCAAAAAAATTTATTTCAAACATCATTTATTGTACCACATTGAAAAGTAGGATAAAATGCTCTACCTATGATGGTTTCTCTAGTTCCACCACAAGCTATATTGGAGGATGCATCTAAGCAAGATCCCATACATGCTCTGGTGGATCAGGTGTTAGAGCCACTCTATCCTAGATACTTTCAGGTTATACGTTCATATGGTGGCGGGATACAAAGTACCATGTTTGAAAACATTCGTGACATATAGCCCCAGAAAGAACCATCCTTATAGGTTATTAGAGAACTATAAGATTCCAAAGATATAATTAAAAATATAGAGGTTATATTTTACTAGGTATAGATAATAGAGAGATGATAGGTCAAGATTTTGGAATTCATGCTTCAAGGATCATCCATGAGATGTTGGGGGTATCAAGGGAAAATCATGCTAACATGAGGGACATTCTTGAGAGGCCATCATGATCTTATTTTCCATGGAAGTATTTCATGGAATGCAACATGTGGATCTTGTTCATGAATTCATGGAGCTTAATTTGGGATCCATGATGGTATATGTGTATTCCAATTTTTTCATTAAACTGCTTCGTTTCACCCCCCCTCCTAAAAATTATTGAGGCACATGAGGCCAAGAAGTTCAAGATAACTATTCTTCTTAATATAAGTTGACATGTTTGTGGATTTGACCGAACAACACACCCAACAGTTCTACTCATGGTCTTGACTATTGAGATGGTCCTCAAGAAGGATTTAGTAGTATATTCTCCTACATCTTTGGTAATTAAATGGTTTTATCACTTAATAATATGGGGAGTCTCACATCCAGTAGAAAGAATAGAAAGATCAAGGATGTGATGATTTTTGGTATTATGTAGGTTGATAAAAATTTTCATCAATTATCACTATATGAAGGATTTTCTATAGTTCTTCAAATATTGAAATGTCAGACACTACAACATGTTAATACTCATATTTTAGATAAACACTGTTGGAATCTATGGCTATAACATCAATTTAAAACCATGAGAATAGAGTAGAAAACAATTGGTATATCATATACCAATGGTTTTAATAATCGTTGGGTGATAAGGCATGGGGATAGCCCTATACCAACATTTATTCATTAACCGTTGGTATTGAGCACTAAAAAATCATCTATAGAAACGATTTATTGATAATCGTTGGGATAAATATATACCAATAGTTACAAACCATGGGGATAAATATATAACAACAGTTAAAAACTATTGGTCAAGAGCCAAAGCCTTCAAACTATAAAAACCGTTTAGAAACTGTTGGTATAGAATTCTACCAAGGGTTATCCTAATGGTTTAATAATAACTGTTGGTATAAATGACCTTTAAAACTATACCAACAGTTTATGAACTATTGGTAAAGAGGTACTAAAAAATTCAACACAGTAGACCCCCAATTGGTTTCCCAGATAAGGTCCAAATTCAATACATTAGAAAATACCTACTCCAACATTCCATACAAATAACACTACCATAAACCCCAACACTGAAAATTGTACAATAACATACAAATAATTTATTCAAAATATTACAATACCAAACACAAAGAACAAACAAATAATACATATAATTATATCACTATAGAATACCAAGAATTACACTATTATCCATACACAACGAACAAAGCACTGAATATCCAAAATTCATATAGAATTCCTCTTTTTTCCACAATCTTCTATTTCCCAACGAATATAGATAATTCCACTATTTTCCAAAAAATGCACAAAATTTCCCCACATTTTTCCTTTCCAATTCACAAAGGATATAAATACCTAAAAATAATACATTAACATACAAAGAATTTATAAAACTAAAACAACACCAGAAAATGATAACAATGTCTTTGATTTCACTACGAATGTGTTTTAGTGGATGATCATAATGCCAAGTACCTCAAATATTTCATGAATTTTTGATTTTGGATAGCATCTAGTTATGATGATGTCATTGATTTTTTTTGTAATTGATATCTTCCATGTAATAAGGACACCACCATAGTTATAGAGGTATGTTTCTAAAAATGAAAGAATATTTTCCCTATAAATCACACAATATATTGATGGAGATTCAACAATTTCATAGGATGGATAATAAATTATGGTTTTCTAGGGTGTATTTTCATGGATGTAGTCAGATGAGTTCCATAGGTGAAATAGTATGTCGGACCATTCTTCCCAATATTGGAGGGGGAATTCATTCAAAGGGAGCATTAATGATTGGATAGAAACAAAGATTTAAAAACTATGTGGATACTATAAATGGATGGAAGTCAAATTTTTGGTAGTGGGACTTTTGTGTTATCATGAGAATAGAAATTGAGTGTGGTATTTTTAGACTCTCATTCAACAAAAATTATCACGTGGTATAATTTATGGTTCTGATATAGAGTTATTTTCATAGAAAAATGTCGGATCTTAGAATGTTTATTCAAAATATGAAACAATTGGGTGATCCTAGAAGCTGATAACAAACCAAAACCATGGAATTATTATTTTAGGAAGATTAATATAGTTCAATAGATACAGAATCGTCATTTGAATAGATATTCAACTAGAGGAATCATGTTTTATGTTAGGGGATGTATGGTACACTGTGTTATCAGTAGGCGGTGGTTCAGAGGAAAGAGATGGACACATTTAATCTAAAATATTCAAAGAGTAATGAAGAGTCATGTGGGTGGATAAAAGTGAATTCTATGTGTTTGAATTATGAAGAGGTACTTTTAATACAAGTAATGGTGGATTTAGTGTTGATATGGATAATTCATTGAGAGTTTTGGTAGGGGAAGCTTCCAGTATCTGTACCAATGTCCTGGGTAGATGAAGTCATTTATGAGGTTCATGAAATTCACAATTTCATTGATGTAAATACAGATAATCCTTACATAAAAATACTATATCATCACATGATATGATGTTTAGATTTGTTGACACCTAATGGAAATCATAATTACACGTGTAAGTGTAATAAAAAAATAGATCTTATATAGAGGTATTCTAGTCATTTTGAGGTTTCCTATATGAGATGATGAAGGTCCGATGTGAGGATATTTCAAGGTTACCTTTTTCATTATTTTGATATTTCATTGGCTAAACTGGTTAGAAAACATCACCCTCCCAAATCTGGTGAAATCCAATAGTGAAACAACATTAATATAAAATCATAAAATGCCCACAAATAAATAATAATTTCAAATAAGAGTTGTTGACAAGGAAGATATATTTTTATAAGTACTCCATGAAATGAAGGATATATAAAAATTTATTTAGAGTGTCAGGATTGCATAACTAGATGTGAGTACAAAAAGAAAGAAAGTGATTGATAGTTCACTCCAAGTGGTTAGTATGATACATGAGGAACTTTTTCATAAGATTTATAGTAACCGATAAGATACAATGATGTCAGTTAATGAAGAGAATTATTTTATTAATACATTGTTCATGGGAGTTTATGGATATGTACAAAAATATAGAATCTAGTTAAAGTAGACCTCCCTAAATAACATATAATAGATTAACTACCCCTCTAATTTTAGAGACGATATTTCCTCCAAAGGGACCCATTTTTGGGACATGAACCCTCATTGAGTTCTAATTCCAATTATAGGCATCCCTAATGGATTAAAAAATTTATGGAACACAACAAGAATAATGATTTTTCATAATTGACTTATATTTTATTTTTCTACGGAGTCTCAGTTACTCATACTTGAACTCTTACTCCATATTGACTCAATTGCTTATCACAAAAACCCACATTCTCTATATTGCTGTCATACCATGATTAAAAATGAATATAAGTGTAGGGAAAATTTAAGGGACCATCCATTTTGGAAAATATAGAGAAACTCCTCCCATTATAATGGGATGATTATCCTTAGATATCATAGAATAATAAGAGAATATTAGAACCCACAAACATTTGTTATTTGAAAGGATAAAAAAAGATTATTTGAGAACAATAAAAAAATGGATACCCATTATAAAAATTACGTCTAGGAAAACTAATATATTTAAAGATTAAAAAAAACAACACTCAAGATAGGTATAAAAAAAATAAGAATAAGGGTATAAGGATACTTCTGTGAATCCTATATTTGAAAGAACTAAAAAGAGAGTAGGAGTATGAGGTATTTCTTAAAACAAAATTTTCCCATTTTTTTTTTAAAATATCATCAAGATACCATATACATAAAACAACTTCATTGGGTACCTAATGGTCTATGTGGGAGAACCCCTCCATTAGACCCCTCATTGCATTCCGAATGACCCAATACCTATTTTATTTTTCACAGCACACATGACATGGGTCCGCTATTTTCCTATAATTCTAAAAAAAATTGAGATAACTAATATATTATAAAAAACCTTCAAATAAATCATCATGAACCAAAATTATTGATAAATACACTAAAAATACAACCCTATATTTAAATCAATAAAAATTAAAAAAATGTAAAATAAATTCTAGGGGAAACATATAAATCATTTATAAGTTACCAATTTGAAGTGGAAGAACAAAAAATGACATGAATAAATAGTGGATCAAAGGATGGGAAGAAGGGGTAACAAATAAGAGGGGACCTATCATTTAGGGAAAATCAAAATAGAAAGTAACCATGAATTTAAAAAAAATCCAAATGAAAAAAAGGAAGAAATTGAGGTAGAACCTAAAACTAAAATATAACTTAGAGATTTGAAGTCGAAGATCAAAATATTTGTTGTTGAGAAGAAGGGTTAACACGGTTGGTAGAATGAGATATCTCTTTTTGGGAACAATGTGGGACGATCCAGATCTTGAAATTTTTGGTATTATATCCCAATTGTTTTAAAAAACTCTTGGGAACTTTGGTTCATTCATAACCCAATAGTTTTATGAAACCCTTGTGTAATGAGGCCATATCCCAATAGTTTTAAAAAACTATTTGGAATGTCACAACCCGACCCTACCACCCACGAGCCGCAACTACCCCAAGCCCACCTCCATAAGCCAGGGGCTGGCGACAAGCACCGAAGGTGTAACAATCTCAGGGAGGCCTTTGCCTAAGCACCTGTACACACACAGAGAACCCACTTGATGGAGAAGTGCAGAGCAAAAAAAACAAAGGACAAAAAACTATAACCCAACCACATTCATGAATCAACCTCTAAATAGTACAAGTATGGTGGTGAAAAGTGCTGACAATATAACTGAATAGAAAACGGGGAAAAACGCTCCCAACTAGAAAGGTTCCACAACCCAGCAATAGGTAAACGAAAGTAAATAGCTGGTGAGTCTCACATTTGGAAATCCTACTACATCCACTGAACACAACCCACGCTCTAGTGTCCTCTACACTCCTCCCTAGTCTCGATAGACCTATCCGTCGTCTGCAAGGGAACACCAAGTGTGACAAAGCCCAAGCAGGGGTGAGTATAATGATAATCAGTAGGATGCCCCGAAAGCTTGAGGGAGAAACAAAGGAGATACTAAAATGGTGAGCAACAGATTGATCAAGAATAGTGCAAGAGTAAAATAGAGATAATGCAGCTCAAACCAAAAAAAGGAATGAAGTAGGGTCGTACAATTCAAGAGGAGCTAGAAATTGAAAGCACATGGCATACCCCGTGCATCTTCACCCCTCCTAGAAGGAGAGTAATTGAACCCAAGGAGTGGGAACAAAAGTAGGGTGTACATATATAATCTGAACAAGAAACCTATATGAGTGTGAGGGAATCTATGTATCCCAGATCAGCCCAGGAATTGTCACCAAAATTTCAAAGGATATCCATCACTGATGCCCAACAGTCCCATACAACGAAGCTGTCTCATCGCTGAACTGTTCATCCAAGGGTCCTGCTCTGGTAACCATGAAGATAATTCATTGATTAGCCACATAGAAAGGACTGAGTTTGAAAGAAGTCATCGGGTAACCCAATGCCCAGCCCCACTGTGGGGGGGGGGGGGGTAAAACCCAAGAGGTTGTTGGGTAACCCACTGCCCAGACTCGCTGGAGGGTAAACCCTAAGGTTTACGGGTAACCCGCTACCCAGTCCTACTGGAGTGTAAACCCCAAGGTTCACGGGTAACCCCCTGCCCAGCCCCACTAGAGGGTAAACCTTAAGGTGAACAGGTAACCCACTGCCTAGCCTCGCTGGAGGATGAACCCTAAGAGGTGAACGGGTAACTCACTGCTCAGCCCCACTGGAAGGTATACCCCATGGTTTATCGGTAACCCACTGCCCACCCTCGTTGGAGGGTGAACCCTTAGAGGTCAACGGGTAACCCACTTCCCAGCCTCACTGGAAGGTAAACCCCAAGTTCAAGGGGTAACCCACTACCCAACCTTTATGGATGGTAAACCCAGAACTAGTCTGATATCTTCGCACTCCCTGTGCCATCACAGGGTGTCACTAACACCGCTACCCGTGCATAGGTTCAGAGTGCATCAAAAAATCCTCCAACAAATTCACTTTCATGTTTACAAATTAAATGAGAACTCTAAAGAGGATTTGTATGCTCAAACTGATTATACCGTTTTAATCCTCACGAAAAAATACGTGAGATAGACTGCTTAATCGCTGGAAACAGACTCCTGACGAAAATGTTATTCAACACCGCTTTATGCTCTTATGGCATCTCATGGGGCCCGCACCTCGTTCCCAAAAAAATTGGGTGAACTGCGCCATCACAATGATCTCAGAAAACACACCAAATTGACTATTAATATTCCCCAAATGGATGTCTAATGAAAAATTAGCAGTACGATGCGCACACCCTAAAAGATGGCCCGTGGGGCCCACACCTCAACTCCGGCTTCAATTCCTGAAACCACCTTGGTCAACTTTGTCTTGAAGCCAGGGCCACAACACCACTAATGATGTGAAAAATGAACTATGGACACAGAAGCTGCAACTCCCTGCGTTATGAAAACGGGGCCCTATGGGGCCCACATCTAGACCCCGAAACACTCCACGCAGATCGTACCATTTCCTTCCATGTAGATAACCACGAGGCATAGGCAATTCATTTTCCCTAAACAACTTATGAATCATAACTCGTCAAAACACAACATAAGTCCGAAAGCCCCCTCGTGAGGCCCACGCCTCGGGCCCGAATTTAGGTGGTCAGACTGCGTTGTCGCAATCCCCTCGGAAGAACACTCAAAAACGAGTGATGAAACTCCCCAAATGAATGTCAGGTTAAAAAGTGGTGTTTCAGAGTAAAACATGTGAACCAAGCCCTCGGGGTATCGCACCTTGCCTTCAACCCAATCGCTTTGGAAAGAATCTCAACAAGTCCGCATGAGGACTGGGGTCACACTGCCACTGATGGCACGTCAATCGGACATCCCAAACAAGACTTCTGTCCGACGCATTATTAATTAATTAATTAAAAAATTAATTAATTATTTTCATTAAACATTTCATGCCACCGAGCAATGAAACCAATCTACAAGTGTTCCAAACCAATTTTGGAAGGACCGTCTCAACTCCAGGGCCACATCGCCTCTGACGGCGCGTCAAACAGACATCCGGCTCGCGAACCACATCCATCGCAACATTAATAACAATTTAATATTATTAATTTAAGGCGTTATGGGTCACCTGCCTTTGGGAACAAAACTCAAGAACCACGAAAGCCACTTCAAAAATCCCATCTCACTGACACGAACCCGCAACTGCTAAGGGCGCGTCAAACGAACGTATCGTTTAGGAGATATGCCCCTTGAACAAAAGGGGCCCCAAAATTTAGATCGGTCCAGATCGACGGCCTGCGGCCCATCCGTGGGTCCGGACCGACTCTCCATGGCCCACCCCAGTAACACCGGACCCACCTTGGGTCCGGTTCTTCAAATCAGACCGGCCAGTTGGCCAGTATTCTCTACATCACCCAGTAGGACCCATGTTCAGTGGGTCCTTGTCTCCTCAGCACACCCAAGGTCAGCACCCCAAGCCCCCCTACCAAGCGCGATAGGCCAACCATGCCACA
This sequence comes from Viscum album, assembly GCA_963277665.1. NCBI lineage: Eukaryota > Viridiplantae > Streptophyta > Magnoliopsida > Santalales > Viscaceae > Viscum > Viscum album. The sequence continues at coordinate 51,441,990 of OY728148.1, forward strand.
ACCGCCTCCTCCCCTCTCCGCCGCCCGGTGCACCACCACGATAGGCCTCCCATGCCACGACTGCATGGGTTCGCGGCCCCACCTACCGAGCGAAACGCCTGGCACCGGCCGCTAGCATCGCGGATCCTCCAGCTCGACCTCTCCCGATGCCGCTGCTTCGGACCCATCTGACTCAACCTCGCTCAACACCGCTGCTCCGACCACACTCGAGGCTGGCCCACTGAGCTCCGCCTCAGCCTACCGCTCGCCGCGCTCTGCCACGCCTCTGGCTCAACCTCCAGCTATTGCCCCTTGCCAGAGCTGGACCTTCCGCTAGTCCCCCCGACCACTCCAGTGGTCAGAAAAATTATCTGATGCTGGTATCAGAATCCTCGAGTTTGGATCTTCACAGTGCCACCCCTCAATCGTCGATCCATCACTGTTTTGGAACGTACGAAAATTGGGATGAAGAATGCCCTAGAACGAGAATTAAAAATAGGGCTCAGATGTTGGTCGTGTTTGTTTGGCCATCGCCCCAAGTTTATTATTATTATATTTAAATGATGAAATTAGAGAAAACGGAAGACATTGACGAAGGTGTGAAAATTAATCAGAAATCCTACCACGAAATGGTCGCGCGTCATTGGCGACGCATCCCCAATGCTCCCGCTTCGATCCGCCAATGTTCCGATGGAGATCACTTCTAGATCCGACGAAGAACGGAGAAGAATGGATAGAGAGATAAAGGGAGAGATCTTGGGTGTTAGAGAGAGAGATAGAATGAATTAGGGTTTTTCCTTAACCCTAAACACATAAATTCTATTTATAGGGATCCCACTCAGCGAAGAATCTGAATTCACCGCACCCTCTCAATTTATATCGCACCTAGGAAAAACACTACATATCAAACTCAACGGAAGTCTCATATTTCCATTCTGAGCCTTCATATGAAATTTATTTGTAAATAATGTCAGTGATTAAAATTACTAAGTAATTATTTCAAAATGATGATTTTACCCTGGGTGACATCTCTCATAGCAGGCTCGCTCCCGCAACTTTTACACCCCACCTCGGGTAAACGACACACTCCAGACGCAACCATGCCCTCAGATTTCAGATTCGAGCTACTGTTTAAGTGAAAACACAACCCTGCCATATGCATAGTATAAAAACAGTTAATATTTTTATAAAATTTATTCCAGGCACACCGGTTCTCAGAATCGCATGACGTCTTAGGTTTTAGCTCTGGAAATATATATTGAAATATTCGAAAGCATTTCAGGGAAAAAATGGGTCTCTATATCATTCCCTCCTTCAATCTTTTTGTCCCTAAAAATAAAAACTAGGAAAAACAACTCAAGATACAGAGCTGACACCTAACTTTCCCACTCATAAAAAAACGTGCACAACACTATGTTGGATCAACATGTGAACCAAAGGGATGGTTTTCACTCATAAGGTCTGCTACATTCAGTGAAATGCATAGGATCACGCACAAAAGTTATCATTTGTGACACATGGAAGACGCCGTGCACTCAGTACTACTATTGGGAGGGTAGAGCAAGATGGTAGGAAACCTCTCAAGCTCTTGCATGATTCTCGAACAGACCAAAGAAACTCGGGGGACTTCCCTGGAAGAACCTATACCTTCATTGTCATGACAGAAATCACGGTTTGTTCCTAAAACATGGTCTCGTGATTACCTCCTTCAGAAAACCCACCTGGTGAAATAGCCCAGGATATCCAGTCACATATGTTTTCACTATCGGTGCATCACAACCGAGACTCTTTTACATGCTTAAAAAGATGATGAGACAAAACCATCGATAGAAGAAAAGTTTCACCGTCCTGGTCTCACATGGTCGACTGTAGGGAAGCTAAATACCACGAAACATCCTGCACCCAACGAGTCTGGGACTTTCTACTATGGGAACATGCTACAACACTACCATTTTCCAGAACATAGATGACCTCAAAGTCATAGTCCTGCAGAAATTTCAACCAGCATTGTCGTCTCAGTTTCAAGTCTCTCCGGATGAGGACACACCAGAGATACTGGGGGTCTGAGAAAACCACAAAGTGCTCTCCCAGAAGATAGAATCTCCAAATTCTCAGAAGAAGGACCACCACTACAATCACCACATAGTGAAACACGTAGTTCTATTAATGGGGTTTCCATCACCTCGACCTGTAAATGATAATGGTATCAATATTAACATTGATAATGCAAGGCACAAAAGAACAGGACAGGGGAGAAAACTCATCCAACTGCCAGAAGCTAGACACATAAAGCACGTAGCATACCCCACACGTCTTTTCCCCTCTACGAAGGAGAGTAATCCCCAAAATTGGCACACTGCCAAGTCCACTAGTGGCACCTCAATCAAAAGGGGTGTTCAAGTAGAAAAACCCATCTGGAAAATCTAGAACCTACTCAGACACTCCACCACACAACCCCGCCATGAATGCACATGTCAGAGGGACTCATCCACCAAATCTCAATACTATCCGCTTTGGGGGGAACTGACTCCCCTTCAAGGGTTTGATCGCATCACAAAAACATGTATTATTGGGGGAATAAACCCAATTCCAGTGCATTCAAAGCTACGTCGAACAATGCTAACACAGGGTTCCACCAACATCCTGCATCACCCTCGGTAACCCCTCGAAAAAGGAGTTAGACAAAAAGAGTACCTCACGCAATGTCTAAGAATTAATAACGAGGAAAGTAGAAAAAGACATAGTGAATACCTCTTATAATCTCATGCATTGCAGGATTGTAGACATCCATAGCACACAGCTGGCTATAGCCTCGTCCGTCAGATCCCTGAGCCTGACATGGGCCGCCTAGTGCTAGTGGAAGGACCTCGAAACATCTTCTACCAAGCACAGTTCTTCCTGCTCTTCATCCAACACCACCTCCCTAGGGACCACCCTGTCCTCACCTGGGAGTTCTCTGATCGTGACACTGCCTCTGTCGTGGTGGTGCATGTACCAACTATCTGAAAAAATCTGCACATTTGGTCGAGTAGTCTCATGACACATGACCTCGCACATCACAAACATAGCATTAGTCCTCCCTGAGCTATTTTGATGATCTATGTTGTCCCCAACCCTGCGCCTGAGTCTCATCAAGCGGAGACCTCCGGCACCGAGGCCCTGCCAATTGATATCCCTACGAAAAAAATTTCTTTGTCACTAGTGCTTGCCCCAACACCGTGAGACGGGTGAGGACACACAAGGGCACTATGCTGGAAAGATTCTCCTCTAGAGGGACCTCTCTCAATCTTCTGTGCTCAAAAGTTGCCATCATGGAGCACATATGAGGAGTTCTGAGTATGTTCTACGAACCTAGTCACGTACTCATCCACTTCCGTTACTCCCTGCTGAAGCTCCAGCAGCTCCTGAATACAAAAAAAACATAAGTAGGAGAGGTAGTACTCCTCACGAAACAGCTGCTAGAAGTCATCCCATGAGAGTACCAACTCATCGTGAATCTGTGTAACCATGGATCAACTAAAACCAATCTACTTAGTGGAACAAAACAAGTTGTCAAAGCCACCATCTAACCTGTCAGTGTCCGAACAAGCTTGATGAGGTGAACCACTGACTCTATCCAACCCTTCATTTTCTGATGGTATGGCTCACCGTGGAACCTCAAAGGTCTATGATGCTGGAACTCACATAGTGTGACCACCCAACACTTGTCACCAGCCTTCTCTGCTAGTACTATCTACTACTCCACAGGTGGAGGTTCTACTTCCTATCCTCTAGAATAAAGGGTAATCGAATGATGGATCTTGAACTAAGGCCTTGTCACTCACAAATTCATCATCACGAACCTGAACTGGTATCCTGGTCGGCTATCATCAGAGAGACTTCCTGAATCCAATCAAGCAGTACCACAGTCAAATGAGCATATATATACCAATAAAGATGGGGAGCTAACTCAATAGGGACAGTAAAATACTCAATCTGATATGATGCATGAACCAAATTCCTGCAACAATTGTCTTAGTGTGCCGAGTCGACAAGCGGGTTATTAGGGTCCTGGTGAATGGATTCCTCAGCCTCCACACTATCACTTGACTTTTTGGCCTGAGAGCCGCTCTCGAGATACGTTGACAATATTTCCCCAAAACTCAACCAATTCCTTTTTAGGGACGTCTGAACAATGCCCCAAGGAACGAACCACCATTGATACCACTTTTTCTCTAGCCGACCCTACCAGTCTGAAGCTGAAACGACCCCAAGCCCACCTCCATAGGCCAGGGGCTGGAGACACGCACTGAAGGCATAACAATATCGGGGAGGTCTTTGGCTAATCACCTACACACACACACACACACACACTATTTAATCGATGCAAAAGAGCAAAATAAAAAATAAAACCAATGGGAAAACAACTATAACCCAACCACAGTCATGCATCAACCTCTAAATAGTCCTAGTAATGTGCTGAAAAGTACTAACATGAAAACTGAATAGAAAAAGGGAAAAAACACATGCCCAACAAGAAAGGTTCCCCAACCCAGCAATAGGTAAACGAAAGTAAACAGCCAGTGAGTCTCACATATGGTAATCCTACTACGTCCACTAAACGCAGCCCAAGATCCTGAGTCCTATACGCTCCTACGTAGTCTCCATTGACCCATCTAATGTCTGCAAGGGCACACCAATTGTGGGAAAAGCCCATGGAGGGGTGAGTATATTGATACTCAGTAGGAAACCCCAAAATCACAAGGGAGCAATTTAAAAGATACTAAAACGGTGACCAGTGGACAGATCAAAAATGTGTAAGAGTATAATAGAGAGAGTGCATGTCAATCCAAAAAAAGGAAGGAAGTAGAATCATCCAATCCAAGAAGAGCTAGACATGGAAAACACATGGCATACCCCACATGTCTTAGACCCTCCTAGAAGGAAAGTAACCAAACCCAAGGAGTGGGAAGAAAAGTAGGATGTATATATATATATATATATATATGCTCAACAAAAAACCTAAACGAGTGTGAGGGAATCTTCATATCCATGCTTAGCTGAGGAATAGTCGCCAAAAGTTCAAATGATATCCATCACTAATGCCCAAACATCCCGTACGAAAAAACTGTCCCATCATTGTACCATACAACCAAGGGTCTTGTTCCGGTAACCACAGAGAAAAGTTAGTGACTAGCCTGACAAAAAGGGCTGAGTCTGAAAGAAGTCATCATAATGCACTGCCCAGCCCCGCTGGGGGGGGGGGGTAAAACCCCAAGAGGTCATCAGGTAACCTACTGAACAGTCCAACTGGAGGGTAAACCCCATGGTTTATGAGTAACCCACTGCGCAACCCCACTGGAGGGTAAACCCCATGGTTCACGGGTAACCCACTGCCCAGCCCCGCTGGAGGGAAACCCCTAAGGTGAACGGGTAACCCACCACCCATCCTCTCTGGAGGGTGGACCCTAAGAGGTCAACGAGTAACCCACTGCCCAGCCCCGCTGGAGGGTGAACCCTAAGAGGTCAATGGGTAACCCATTGGCCAGCCTCAATGGAGGGTAAACCCCAAGGTCAAGAGGAAACCCAATTCCTAGACTCACTGTAGGGTAAACCCCAAGTTCAATAGGAAACCCACAGCCTAGACTCACTTGAGGGTAAACCGGAAACTGCTCCGATATCTCTGCACTACCCGTGCCATCACTAGGTGTCACAAACACTACTACCATGCATAGGTTCGTAGTGCATAATGTAACCTACGACAAATGACCTTTCCTGTTTACACATTTAATGAGATCTCTATAGAGTCATCACATGCACAAAGATATTACATCGTTGCAATCCTCGAGGAAAAACACATGAGATAGACTACTTAATCGCTGGAAACAGACTCCCGATGAAAAAGTTATTAAACACTGCTTTATACTCATATGGAGTCTCATGGGGACCACACCTCAGTCCTAAAAAAGGTTAGGTGAACTACATCATCGTGATTCTCCTATAAAAACATGCCAAATCGACTATTCATACACCCCAAATGGACGTCTGATGAAAAAGTTGTAGTACGCTGCACACAAATTAAAGGACGGCCCATGGGGCCCACACCTCAACCCCAGCTTTAGTTCTTGGAGGCTTCCTGGTCAACATCATCTTGAATCCAGAGTCACAATGCTGATAACGACACCTAAAACGGAATCTGGATGCAGAAGATGCAACTCCCCGTATTATGAAAATGGGGCCCTATGGGGCCCACACCTCGACCCCAAAACACGCCACACAGATCATACCATTTTGTTCCATGTAGATAACCACAAGGCGTATTATATTCATTTTACCTTAATGACTTATGATGCATAAGTTGTCGAAACACATCAAAAGTCTGAAAGCCGCCTCGTGGGGCGCACGCCTTGGGCCCGAATTTAGGCAAGTAGATTGCGCTGTCGCAATCCCCTTGGAAGAACACTCCGAAATGAGTGATCAAACACCCCAAACAGATGTCAGGTGAAAATGGTGTTTCTCCATAAAACATGTGAACCGGGACCTATGGGGCCCTCACCTTGTCTCCAACCTGAATGCTTCTGAAAGCATCTCTAAAAGTCCACACGAGGACTGGGTTCATACTGCCGCTGATGGTACATCAATCAGACATCTCAAATAGGATTTAGGTCTGACACATGATTAATTAATTAATTAAATAATTTATTAATTATTCTCATCAAGCATTTTGTGCCACCGAGCAATGAAACCAATCCACATGGGTTCCGAACCAATTCTGGAAGGACCATCTCCACTCCAGGGACACATCACCTCTGAAGAAACGTCAAACAGACGTCCTTCTTGTGAACCACGTCCATCACAACATTAATAACAATTTAATATTTTTAAATTAAGGCATTCCGGATCACCTTCCTTCAGGTGCAGAACTTAAAAACCATGAAAGCCACTTAAAAAATCCCTTCTTGCTAACACGAACGCACAGCCACAGACGGCGTGTCAAACAGACATGCCGTTTATGATATATTCACCCTTCAACAAAAGGGGGACCAAAATTTGGGACGATCCAGACTTTCGACCAGCATCCCAGCCACGGGTCCGGCATGACTCGCTGTAGCCCACTGGCTGCGGCCCGCCCCAGCAACACCAGACCTGCCACAGGTCTGGTTCTTCAAATCAGACTGTCCAGTTGGACCATCTTCTCCACGTCGCCCCGCAGGACCCGCATTTGACAGGTCCTTGTCTCCTCCGCACACCTAAGGTATGCGCCTTGGGTTACCCCTGGCGAGCGCAACAGGCTGCCCATGCCGCGACCACCTCCTCCTTGCTCCGCTGCTGGGCACACCACCATGATAGGCCGCCCGCGCCATGGCCGCCTGGGTTCACCGCTCCGCTGGCCGCGCGTGACGCCCGGCACCGACCGCACGCACTACGGCTCCTCCGGCTTGACCTCACCCAACACCACTGCTCCGGCCACCTCTGGCTCAGCCTTTCCTGATGTCGTTGCTCCAGCCACACCCGATGTCGGCCCTCCGAGCTCCCCCTCAGCCTACCGCCTGCCACACTCCGCCACGCCTCCGGATCAACCTCCGAGTGTCACCCCTTGCTAGAGATGGACCTTCTGCCAGTCCCCCCGAATACTCTGATGGTAGAAAAAATTATCGGAATCCAGTTTTAAAAACCTCAGGTCCGGATCATCATAGTCCTTCCCCTTGCTCGTCGATCCGTTATTGTTTTGGCGCTTCCGAAAATTGGGATGAAGAATGACCAAGAAAGAGAATTAAAAAAGGGGCTCTGTCCATGGCCATGTTCGTTCAGCCATCGCCCCAAGTCTAAGATTATTTAATTTAAACAATTAAATAGGAAAAAACTCAATAAATAGATGAAGGTTCAAAAATTAATCAGAAATCGTACCTCAAATCGGCCTCGCGTCGTTGGTGGTGCATCTACGCCACTCTTGCTTCGATCTGCCAATGTTCCAGCAGAGATCGCTCCTCGATCCTACAAAGAATGGAAAAGAAAGACTAGAGAGATAAATAGAGAGAGATAGAGATTGGGTGTTAGAGAGAGAGAGAATTAGGGGTTTTCCTTAACCCTACACACATAAATCTTATTTATGGGGTTCCCACTCAGCGCAGAATCCAAATTCACCACACCCTCTCATTTTATACCACACATAGGGAAAACGCCCCATTTTGAAATCAATGGAAGTCTCGGATTTTCATTCTAAGCCTTTGTCTGAATGTTATTTCAAAAGAATGTCTGCAATTAAAATCACTAAATCATTATTTCAAAATGAGGATTTTTCCCCTGGGTGACATCTCCCACACCAGGCCCGTGCCCGAAACTTTTACTCTCCGCTTAGGGTAAACAACATGCTCCAAACGCAACTGTGCCCTCTTATTTCTGATTCGAGCTACCGTTTAGGAGAAAACACAACCCCTCCATGTGCATAGTATTAATACACTTAATAATTTTATAAAATTTATTACTGGCACACCGGGCCTCGGAATCGCAAGCCGTCTCAGCTACTAGCTATGGAAATATATGTTGAAATATTCCACTGTATTTTAGGGAAAAACCGAGTCTCTACAGGGAACATGGGTTTAAGTATTCCATATCTCCACAGTTTTAGAAAATCTTTCAGGAAAGTGGAGTAAAGAATGTCATAACCCAACAGTTTCAAAAAACCGTTGGGAAAATACTCTCTAAAAAGTCATACACCAATGATTTTTAGAAAACCATTGGAGTAGGTACCCTATCCCAATAGTTTATCTAAAATTTTGGGATATGGGTGTCCGTATAGGATGGATTTATCATATTGAATGTGTTATCACTAGGAAAAGATGGGATATATTTATCATTATTTCTCTAGAACATATGTTCTAGGTTTTTATAGTAGTATAGAATATGAACAATCTCTGACCTATATACATGTATGCGGTGCTCAGTAGAACATTCATACCCCTTAGATGATGTTGGCTCAGGTGAGGTAGATGCAACAAGATCATGGTCATTGAGATAAGGCTAACGAAGTCTATGAAATTAACTTGGTTCTGTATGATTGTAGAGAGGGACCATCAAACATATGATGTAAGGAATTGATCACTACTTATCTTTATACAACTCTATATGATATCGGTACATGCTGTTATTTTATACTAAATATGTTAATTGTATCAACATACCAATTAAGTGTTATTCTAAGTTACATTCTCTCGAAAAAACCATGGTATAGAAATTTGAACTTCTCTAGATATTTACTAAATGTATCATAGATGTTATTATCTAGGAACATCTATGATATTTCATTATAATAGAGATGGCTAGTTTCAACGTGATATTCATAATAGACCGTTTGAATAGTTATCAAGATCATATTGACTATTACAGGAGATGTGTAACTTTCACCTATCAGGGAGGAGAGAGGTACATGATGACTGATAAGTGGGGTCTTATAGAATGAACGAATGGAATGGAATTGAGAAATATTAGATCCACCACAATGCAAGTATAAAGCTTCAATATTATAGTATAATTAGAACTACCCCCCTCCATATTTCCTCTAGAAGTAGATGTTTATCTAGATGTTTATCTTGAAAACATATTACTTCTTCCAATATCTATAGAAATCTAGTTTGAGATTAATCTTTTGCCTAGGGTGCTACCGATATCGACTCCACCTAATTATATATCTACAAATGAGTTGAGCATGTTGATGGAATGAATAGTGGATTTAGAAGAAAAAATATCTTTCTAACCAACCACAACTCCTAGGGGCGATCCCATATTATTTACTAAGAAGGAATATGGTTGTGTATGGACTCGTGTAGGCTACTAGAAGATGAATCATGTAATGGTAAAAACTAGGTATCATTTATGCAAGATTGATGATATGATAATCAGTTACAGAGATCTGGGTGGTTCTCTATGATTAATATTTATTGATTATTCCATTAGATGTGGTTTATACCATTTTATTTTCCCAAGAGAATTTATATGAGTAGGTATGGAATATTTGAGTATACTGTCATTCCTTTTGCATTGAAAAAAGATATAGTTGTATTCTTGGACATCATAAAAAGTATTTCATAGCCATATATTGATTATATAATCATTTTTTTCATGTAAAACATATTGTTATACTATATGACTTAATATATGCATGATAATCACATAATGATTATATTGATCACCCTTTAATCAAATCAACATCATTACAAAATGTTGAAGTGTCACTTCTGGATTCTAAAGGTGTTTTTCATTGTCCATGTGAATTATAAAGAAGGGATCTATTTATACCTAGATAATGTAATGACCATGAAGTCTTGTTAATGAACTCAGATTGTTTTTGATATTAGTATCTTCTTGGGGATTGTAGCATAATATCAATTTTTCATTTTGGACATCTCATGTTTTTTAACATTGATGATGGCGAAAACCAAAAAAGGGGTTATGTCTATATGGTTAGATTAATTTAAAGATGTTTTCTTTTACATTAAGAGGGGATATAAAACAACCATAGTCTTTATTATTCCAAATCCTCGTATTTTGTTTTCACTGTACTTTGATTCCATAGGTGTTGGGTTGGGTGATGTGTTGATGAAAATAGATCTTGTAGTTGTATATTGGCCATGTCAGGTACAATCTGATTAGAGGAACTTCCAATCACATGACATAGATTTAGTAATTTTGGTCTACATCCTAAAGTGTTGGTGACATTATCTCTTAGTTGAGAAGTTTATCATCTTCAAGGACTACAAAAGCTTTTGATACATATTCTTCATGGAGGATACCAATATAAAGAAGTGATGATGGTTATTGTATCATCAAACATTCAAATTTGAGTCGGACTATGACATGGGAAATGGTAATTTCATTTCAAATTATCATTATAAGAAAATTATGGAGACCTAAGATCTTATAGAGAGGAAATCAGAGGAGGAATGAGATCATATTTTTTTGATAGAAGAGTGTTTAGTGGATGAATTAGAGGATCATAGATTGAGGAAATTTGAACCTTTAGTGACCAAATATTATTTGGTGGACCATGTTAAAGTGAGCAAAAATCTAGACCTTAACTGTTTGGTGATGCGAGTATGCATAATAGAGGAAGACTCTATTATAGAGTGGCCATTAGATTATGATAATGTAATCTATTTCTATTTGAGAGTGGCTATAAAATATTCCTTAACAGATGACCTAATGAGATATTATCAGGCATCAAATTCGGTAGTTCCACCTGGGCCGATGTTGATGTACCATGATATATGATGTTTGTTTTGGTGTCCAGGAATGAAGAAGGATGTTTCCAATTTTATCTTTCAATGCCTTATCTTCTAGAGGATTAAGGATGAGCATAATCATCCCAAAGTATTTCTTCAGACACATGTTATGACTAAGTGGATGTGGGTAAAAATGACGATGGAATTCAAAATAGGGATACCTAGGATAGTTAGGAGTCGTGTTTTTGTTTGGGAGATAGTCAGTTGGCTGATTAAAGTGTATGGTATCTTATATATTTACAAGGAACATTCAGTGAACATGTTGGGAAATCAATATATATTGGAGATTATGTTCATGTAAAGAGTCATTTTGAGAATTATATCTCCTAGATATGTGAATTTCACATCATTATTTTGGAAGGTATTACATTAGGCTTAAGCTACATTGCTGAAACTATGTAAATCATATAATTCACAAACTCATGGATAATCAGAGAGGAAAACCCATATATTTGATGATATAGTGAAAAAATTAATTATATATTTTAGTGGAGATTGGGATGAAAATTTTTCCCTGGCTGAGTTTGTGTTTAAAAATAGCTTCCATGCTTATATTTAGATGACACTTTTTGAAGATCTATAATGATTGACAAGTTGTTCACTGTAATGTCATCATGTGATAGGTGAGATAACTATTATGGGTATGCACATGGTTCGAGATACCATCAAGAGAGTGTAGTTGATCAAACGTAATTATTTACCACTCAGATCAGACAAGGTTCACATATTGAAAGGAGGAAAATACCCCTGTATATCACTATTGTTGACCATGTTTTCTTGTGGGTGACATTAGGATTTGGGCACAGACATTAATGAAAGAAAAGAAATCCAATGTCGAGATTAGTTGGAACATTCTATATTACCAATAATATCAATTCTACTGAATATAATTTGAATCTTTCTTCACATTACCATGGTATGAATTATGTGATCCATGTGCGATAATGTTGGAGTAACATGACCAATATTATGCCTATGATCGAATTCCTTGACATTGAGATGGTTCTGAATGAATAATTAGAGTAAATCCTATTGTGAATCATAGATCATAATGAGAAGGTATTATCTGGGAAAACAATTCCACTTGTTCAGATCTTGTAGCAGTATGGATGAATTCAAGAGTAATATTTGGATTGTTAACAAAATATTATGGGTCAGTGCCCATATTTTCTCAATTAAAATTCTTGAAGACACTTTTCGAGGATGAGAAATCATTATAGGGGGAGAATGTAGTGACCTATTATTATTTAGGTTCTTTATTATTTCTATTAAGTAATTATTCATTTTTTTTACATTGAATTATTTGAACTGAGTTCTTGTTGTTTTTCATTGATTATTGAGAGTTTTAAAGGCCTTTATAGGGTCCCACGATTTGAGCATACTTATAGAAAACCATGCGATTATCCCCAAGAAACCACATGAGTTGTTTCGAGAGGGATAGTGGGTGGAAAACAAAATTTTCATAGTTATAGATAACCATGTATCATTTCCCACAAACCATATGATTCATGATAGAAAAAATAAATAAATGTTAGTATATAATTTACCAAATCACGTGGCCAAACCATGTGTCTTACTAGAGCAAATAGAAATCCTCACATGGCTAGCACACAATTTGAAAACGGTGTGACCAAACCATGTGTTCATGAATTAATGTTGTGAAAATACTATTTAATGGATTAAAATCATTAATATTGACCCATTATTATTTCAAATTCAATTCATTTCAATCTTAGATACTTTGAAGGATCTATATAGAAATTTATTTACCTTTCAAGCCCAATTTTGGTGGATCCTATTACATTGGTGATCAGAGAGATAAGGTATGTGATCTATGACCATGTGTTCTTTAGGTTTCATCTAGAAATACCCTTCTTCCCTTGAGATGAATTATAGATCTGTCTTATCTTTTCTAGATCCATGGATACCAATTCCATGTAATGATAAAGTCATTGATCAATTATAGATTATTAATAGATCTAGTGTGTTGGTGACTATCCACTGATCATCCCATATCTAGAGATGTTGGAAGATCCTGAGAGATATATTAGTGTTGATCCAAACCCTATTAAATTATAATCTCATTTAATTTCATATATTAATTTTTTTTGATTGAGTTGGGATCAGTTCCATATGTTCATTGCATGAAACTAGATTTAGTTAGTGCTTGGGTGTTAATCCAGTATCAATCATTGGTAGGATTAAAAAATTATCATCATCAAGATTAACATAGGATGTTCCTTACCTTATTGGGAACTTAAATACGCTAATTTATTTGATATGATACTAACTTTTGAATATATTTATTGACCATTCCATATCTTGATCGCATGTGTGTGCGTGTGTAGCCCGTGAGACCCATATATGATGCTTGATTCAATTGGTATGCCAATTTATCTTATTAAACCATATTTTATACTGATCACATCTACGTCTATGTTGTTAATAACTCTTAATATGATATGTAATGTTCTCATAATATCATCTCGACCTTAATATGTATGATTATCATTCATGGATAGGTGTTTCTACTAGTACTAAGAATAGATGGACCATCATGATTTGATTATCCCTTTGATGGGGAATACACATGACATGAGACAATGAGAGTGATAAACTCAAACATAGGGTATGGGTAGCATAACATTTAGGCTCAGCCTAAGGAAGTGGAAGTAAGGGTACATAATCCTTTTTGACTAAAAAAATACATTATTATGGTGTAAATACCTTGAGAATTGACTTGTGATAGAGATTTGATAAGATGATCTTTAGGCTTTATCTAAGAGAGATATGGTATATGATGGTCTTTGGTCTTGATACAACTCATTGCCTTATATCTATTAAGACTTTTTTTACATGTGGCTGCTAAGAGTGATTATACATGTAGATACTATGAGATTCATGCATTTACATTGTGGTCGATTATAGTTTAGGACTGTCATTCCATAATTGATATGAAGTATATATGAAAGGGATTTATGGTAGCTTGTTTATCACAAAAACCCTCGAGATATGTTTTTTATTTGTTGTTTTTGAAATTACACTTATCTATAAATACACCTATTATAATTATGAACATTTATTAAGGATGAATTGGTGGTTCCCTAAAATGTTTCAATACTCACAAACTATATGGGAAGCTAAATTCACTTGCAAACTTCATGATCATAGATTTATGGAAGAGAAAGGGACAATAAAAATGATTCTGAGGGGATAGAGCATAGTGATAGAGGAAGTTTCTATAATGACTACAAATTCATATTACAATTTCTTCATTTACTTTCCTATGATTTCATATACACTAGTGGACCTACCACACCTGGGGTCCTTGATTTATTTAGTGCCCGACCAATGTACCATATATTATAACATTTCAGTTATCTTTTATTTTAATTTTTTTATAGGAGATTATTTATGATTTATATTTTATTAGTGTGTGACAACATATACATAGGGTATATTCTCTTCACTATTTCACCGGGACCCTAGATACTAGTCAACAACCTCTTGTGTATGACAATGCAAGAAGGAGGTCACGTGGAACCTGAACCGTGACCGAGGGATTCATGATTTTGTTTGTACTAATCATATTCATGGGTGAGGAATGCTTTATTATTAATAATCCTAGATAATTCATGAGTTTTTGAATTGAACTTTTTGGATTCAATTTTAGTGTCTAGGTGACTTAGTTCAGTCAAAGTTACACTGAAATCATTGTGATATTTTTATCTTTGAATATATGATTTATTTTCTTTTATCACACTAATTTCATTGAACTGGTCTTGAAAAATGATATCATATATGTGAATATGGTGAATGATAAGATTTAACATACCATATTAATATTTTCATACATATAAATTACATCATCGTTTTGGTATTTTTATTTGAATACGTAAATTAATGCATGAGAACTGTAATAGTTTTGTTCCTTTAGAAATGTGGAAGTATATACACTTTTCCAAAAGTGATCTATCTCACAGTATGTTCTTCATAACTAGAAACATTCATAGACATATTTTACATTATAGATATCTTCAAAACCCAGGGAAAGGAAACATAAAAAAGGGTAAGCTTAGATTCTTAGTGAGGGAAAACAAGGGAGATATGTAATCATAACAAGAAAAAAATTGTACGATAACATGATCATAACATTTAAAAACCATAGCTTATATATAAAATATCATAAACATGATCCATGAAAAAAATATAGACAGCTCATGACACATGAGTCTATGGTAATCAAATAACATGAGAAATGAAAACATTTGACTGGGAATTTGACCAATACACACAATCATAGAAAATAATTTCCATATTCATCATGGATCACTACATAGGGTATCATAGTAGAAAAAGTCCTTTAATGAACAAGGTTTACGCCCCGTTCAAGCCCTGTATTACTCAACCATGTTGACTTCAAATTCTGGCCTTATCTTACGAAACTTAGTTCACTCCCCATTCCATTTCAATCTATATCTTGAGATATAAAACATTACCAAATTTATTGGATGGAGATATAGGTCCCACCCTTCACATAATGAAATTATACATATGTGTTCCACACGATCATAAAAATTCATCATATCATAATCAATGAAATGAAATGTGATCATACACATTTTATTTTATCATAACCTATAGAAAAGAGATTGGTTTCACAATAATTTCATCATAGAATTACACATGAAAATAAGCGAGTTTCAAAATTTATTTTACATGGTATAACCCATGAATGAAAAATGGGTTTCATAAAAATACTTACATAAAAACATAGACCATTCAGACAAATAATATGAACGACATTCTTGGAAAATATCTACAATGAACCAAACATGATGTATATTAACATTACATCACTTTTATAGAATACTTAATACATTACACTAATAGAAGCCCAAATACCATATTAGTTTAATGCCTTTGGATACATGGAAATGTAAAAACTAGTAAATAATTGAGATACATTATCTTCCAATAAATTTTTTTGGACAAGAAACCTTCATAAAAACATCATATATAATACCTATACTCAGAAACTCAGTGAAAGGAAACCTAAAATGGGTGAGATATGATTCATAGTATGGGTAATCAAGATAGACAAGTAAATATAATCATGAGCATAAGGGTATGAGAACTATATCATGAAAATAGATTATTTCATCCAATATTTCAATGATTATAAAAATGTTATGTGGAATCAATATTAGAAGTACATAAGATAATAATCATAAGGAAATCATGAAAAAAATCCATGATATCATAATATAATAATAAAACATGTAATTTGTGGTAGGAACGTAAACATATAAAAATGATTTTAATTTTTGTAAAGGAATCTCTTCCATGCCCATCTTAGTAGTATGGGTTCACTACTTATACCATCTTGGTAGACATGGTTCCCTCTCATAACCATATTGGTAGTCATGGATCACTCCGGTAACCATTTTAGTAGTCCAGGCTCACTCACATAACCATCTTTGTAATTATGGATCACTCCTATAACCATCTTGGTAGTCATGGTTCACTCTATAACCATATTTGTAGAAAAAGTCACTCAATACTATCTCATGGGATATAAATCTTTACTCAATGCATTGTAGGGTGATATGGGTCCCAAACAACTGATAATGAAATCATACATACATTTTACTAAAGATATTAACTATCATATCATAACCAATGAAATGGAATCGGCTTCATAAACATGTAATCATATCATAAACTATGGAGAAGATACATGTTTCATAATCATTTCATGAAAATTATAACATGTGGAAATTAGTAGGTCACTTAGATATAATTCCATAAAATCATAAACCATTTGGATAAAGAGTATGATTTATATTCTTTATGTATAACAAATTATGTTATTATAGATAGGGAGGTATTTTGAATGAATACATGGAACATGAATTTTCCTTAATAATAACTTTTAAAATCATAAAATATTTTAAAAACCCATTTATTTAAAAAAAAACATAGAAATCATATAAAGGAATCATGAAAAATAATTTCAAATATTTCTCAAGTAAAATATCCTTTCTTCTTTAACAAGTTCATTCATAAACATAAAACCTTTTTTGAACCCTTTTATTTGAAAATAAACCTAAAATATTATAATGAAAGCATGGAAGTTTTATGAAAAAAATTTCCATTGAAAATCGCACTGGAAACTTATAATGGATGAATTGAAAAATATGTTATAACATAAAAAATTTCATAAAAATTATATTCCATAAAAATAATCTTAAGATATCTTTTAAAAACATTTCTCGAGGAAAATAGTCTGTAAACATTTCAAAGTGTCCCAAGCCACTTTGAAACAATTGAATCATAATTCAAATGAAAAAATAACATTGCATGAAGTTTAAAATAACCTTAAAAATGGGATATTCATGATATAACATGTAAAATTGTAGTACACACACCTTGTAATAGAACATTGGTTTATAAAAAACATGTGTCTCAAAGAAGGAATGTTGTGACAAAACTACCACTCATTTTGTATCTTTTTAACTATAAAACCAAAATAAATTTTGATGATAAAATTTATATATAAATACCCATAAAATAAAGTATAAAAAACATAGAATAGTTTCATGAGATTTATGTACATGACACGAAATAAATTAGTGGTGAATATGGAAATTTTCTCATGGAAATAACAAGTTAGTTGAAATTCTCTTACCACGTTGTAATCAGTCGAATCGTATGACCCATGACATAAAGAAAAATATATGGATATGTAAATACCATATCATTAAAAATATGGATCATAAAATACATGAATGGGTAGTATACACACCACATATAATAAATAGGTGGTGAACATGGCTTGTATCTCACGAAAAAGCAGTGGGATGAAAATTGCTTACCATCAGTCTAATTTCTTCCAAACATGTACAAAACATTAGTAAAATAATTTTAAGAATATTATTAACTTATAATATAATCATAATAATATTTATGATATCATATATGATTCATTTAAGACATTATATTATCCATTTATTAACAATTCTAAGTTAAAATAACCTTTCAAGTAATAACTGCTTTGTTTATCATACTTGATTTGACTTGTTATTCGTGACCCTATTACATAGATCATGATATAATTTCATCTATAATTTAAAACATTATTTATATATCATATATATTTAGAATATATATATATATATAAGATACATATATAAAATGGAATACACTCTTCTTGGAGATGGTAAGCCATACGTATGCATGACCATTGTCTTGATTTTTTATCACACTGAATTGAAGATGGTAAGTGAAATTTATGTATATATATGTATATTATTCCATTATCAATTTTATTAGAACATCCCATTATCGATATTACAAGAATTTCTTAATCCTTGTTGTGGTTTTCCTTTTTCATTGTTTGGGTAAGAGTTGAGTTTTGATTGGGAGGATACCTATAATGGTGAAGTCAGAGGATTTTTGGATTCTCCCCATTAAATTAATTTTAAGGGATTATTCCTTTGGATTTTATTTCATGTAATAGATTTACCAGTTATTTAATGGATTTTACATAAGTCATGAATAGATTCACACTGTTATGGGTACACGTCATGATTTTTCATTACACGTTGTGAAGAATTTAATGATGAGTCATTAATTTAGAACATTGGGATTTAAGACAAGGTAATGGGATTTTTGATGATTATAGAATTTATGTTTTACATGACATGTATTAGGATTATAAGTCATGTAATACCCTGACTGTGTTTTTACAATAGGTAGTGTGGATGGTCTTTCCTTTTGGATCCTCTCCAGTTCCTTCTCCCTGAACCTAAGGTATTCACTATGCGATCTTGATGTTTTACAGCCCTTCCAGATCCATTCGTTTACCATTTGTTCATCGCTACATTTGTGATGTAATTCTCGGGTAAGAGTACTCCCTCATTCTTCATGTTTCTATCATTCTCCTCTCTTGGGTTATCAATATATAATCTTGGAATTGATGGATCTAAGGCATGTGGTGTTGGATCCTTCTTCTAGGTTAGGTTTTGAGGTCTTCTACACCTTCATTCTCATTGACCAGTTCTGTTGTGAGTGTTGAGTTTTGGGAAGAGGTAGGCGGTTCCATTCTGATTTGATAAATTGATTGATCTTTTATTTCTTTATTTATTTCAACTATTGATTTAAATTCAATTTCTAAAACTTATTTTCAATTGATTTGATAAAACCCAATTCTAGTGAACTGGGAGATTTGGAAATGGTTTTGAAATGAGAATTTTGAAATGAACACGAATTCAATTGAATTGGGGTGTTCTTATGTAATTGGTTAATTTTATGTTTTGATATTTTTATTGTGGATTTTATGGAAATGATTTAAATTATATTGTTTAATTTAATTGTGGAATTGAATTGTGAAATTATAGAATTGGTTTTGAAGAGGTTTCAATCTTATCAAAATGGCTGAAATATGTTTTGATAGAAACCCAATGGTTTTATCTTGTGAAAGAGGCATGTTTTTAACTAAAACGCATTTTTGTTTTAAATAAGAAATTGGAATTAAAATGAAGAATTATATTTAATTGTATTTTATGTAGTCTTGAAATAAATTTCCCATAATTGATTGTGTAAGAGTATAAGTATTCATTAGGTTTTTAGTGAGTTATTTAGACACACTCTACACTCTTTCAATGTTCTAACACATACATACAGTGGGACACATCCTCGATGGGATGGTGATGAGTCTTCTTTGGCTAGTTTCATCGAGACATGTGTATACACATATTGCGGAGATCACATAGGGAGTTCCAAATCATATAGCCTGAAATAATAGAATACCTTTTTGATGATGACCATGTTTTTCACTTGTTGTTAATATTTGAGATTAAAATGTATGCCAATGTTGATTGAACTACTCTACAGTCCTTGTAAATTTATATAAATTTTATTATATTAATGTTTTAATTAGGTCATTGTTTTAGAAATATTCCATCATTTGTATAGCCTTTTAGTAATGCGTGTTTACATCTTTTGAAATATATAACATGATTTTCTAAAATATTATTTAAATTACAAACCTATTTTATTTAAAATTGAACATTTTCCATTGGTTAATCTATTATTGGCATCAGTAATAGTATCTTTGGTGAGACCATACTTCTTTTTCAGCACACACCAAACTTTTTCCTTTGGGTGTTTTTAGAATTTCTTCTTTCTTGTTTGGAAAAGGATATCTTGGAGGGGGATTCAAATATTTAACCTTGGTTTTGGTTAGTTTTTTCCTTAGGGACATGGGATGTTTTTTCCATTTGGTACTATGGTTGTAGTACTTCGGGTTTTTTATGGCTTGTTGTATTCTGTTACATTACTCCTAGTGGAGTTTCTTTAATATGCATACTAATTTTCTTATCTTACATCCTCTATGTTTTCCAAAAAAAAACCTTCCCACTTGCATGTTGTATGATGTTAGGTGCTATTCATTGACCCGTGGGGATCAAGAACACCCTTCGGATTATGTTAGGGATGACTTGGTTATTCAGTCACCAGGGTACTTGCGCTAGTTCTGGACAAATTGGTATCATAGGGTGGTTATTGTTCTTTTTTCTTGAATCCAGTATGCATTTTTGAAATATTTTCAGATCATAGGATGTAGTTACGATTGAGTGTCTAGCCATCTCTTAGCACAATGAACCTTGTGTTTCTAGGGGTAGTTATGGAAATACATCTTCTATATTAGTTCTATTTTTTCCTCTACATTGATTTAGATAATGTGAAATCAAAATATTTTATCATCTTTCTGTGGTGATAAATTTCCTTCATTTATCGATTTGAGCAGTACCTAATGGCTTCAATGTTGTAATTTGTTGTTTTGTAGTATCACACCCCAAAGAAGACATGGAAATCATACATAGAAAGAGAATGTTGGTGAACCTAAACAAGGAAATCCTCAAGTGGACCCAAATCATGTTTAGGTGATTATGTGCACTGTCAAAGCACTAGGAAATGAACCACCTCTTGTCCCCATTCAGGCTACAGCTGTGTATACTCAGGTGGATGTTCTTTGAAAACATTCTCAATAGTTCTTTCACAAGAAGCCACCTATTTTCAAAGGCACCAAAAATAATCAATATGGCGAGGAATGGTTGGGAAATATTTCACATCTATTTTAGTTCTTGGAAACATTGAATGTATTCATGGTAAAGTGTTCCACCTTCACGTTGGAGCGACCAAGAATGAGATGGTGGATCATGATGGTGAAATCATGGAAACATAAGTTCTTAGAGTGGAAAGAATTTAAGGTTCATTTCACCAGTTAGTTGTATCCAGAGTCTATGGGGTTGGATAATGCCGTAGAGTCTTTTAAGCATAAGCTGGATGACATAACCATGACTTATTATTCTAATCACTTCACCAAGGTTCTATAGTTTTCTTCTAATATTGTATCTAATAAAAAAATGAATACTCGATGGTTTGAAATTTTAATTAGATTCGATATCTATTCTTAGGATTTATTTTTAATGCATCCCACTTATAATGATGTTATAGATATGATGATAAGGGTTGAGATGGACCTAGATAGAAATACAGGTTAATTGAGAGTTTGTTTTCCTCATAGTACAACATTGGTTCCTTCAAAGGAAAACATAAGCGTGCTAATTCTCAAAATAGTTCTTGATGGAAAGATCAATCCCGAGATCCTACATCACTAGGAATAATTTCATTGATTTTATACCAGCGTGAAAAGCTAGGACATTATAAGAGGGATTACACTGATTTACCCAATAACTGTAGCCCCTACAAATGTTTCAGGAACATACAGATATTATTCCATCCCTTTTTCTACATCGTGTAGTGTCATGGGATCATCATCCACTCCTAAAATTGTGGGGAAATAAGATTATTCACATATAAAAGTGTTCCACCCACAGAAAGTTAGAATGATGCTACTTCTCGCAGTGGAAGCTTCTTTAGAAGAAGCAGACACGAGTCCAGAACTATGAGAGGTACCATTACTATAGAATCATCATTAGTGACTACTATATTTTGATACTGGTGAATTTCATTCATTTATTTCCACCCATATTGTTCATATTATAAACCATTATATGGATATTTTATCTTGTGAAATATATATTATTACACCCCTTGGTATAGAGAAAGGGAAGGGTCTCTATAGTCCTGCTTATGTCTTTTTTCTATCAGATCTCGAGCTGGATTGGAGTTTTCTAGTTCCTAACATGAAATCTCCTGATGTTATATTCACGATGGATTGGATCATTTCCGAGAGAGCCCATATTTATTATTAACTTCAACAGGTCTATCTTACTACACCTAGTGGTGGGTCTCTAGAATTTTATGGAGAATGGGACTAAAGGATTATCAGAGATGAAACTTATTATCTAAAATTGGGGAAAATAATATTAGTATTTGATTTTGATACAAAGCAGAATTCAATGAGGGGTGATCAACCACTTTTCATCATTGAGTTTCCTAACATGTTTACATCTGATTTCTTTAGTCTTCAACTAGGGAGGGAGGTCAATTTTCCATTGAATTAATTACTGGTACTCAACCAATTTCAATTCCATCACACCACATAAGACTAGTTAAACTAGAATATCTGAATTCCCAGTTGGAAAATATTCATGAGAAAGGGTCTATACACTCGAGTGTGTCACCTTGGGTGGCACCAATTCTCCTCACTAATAAGGATGGTGTTTCCCTTTACATATGTGTTGATTACTGAAAGATCAATCGAGTCATGGTGAAGAAAATGTATCCCTTTCCAGATCAATTTTATCTGTTTAAAGAAGAGAAGTTGTTTTCAATTAACGACCTTCAATATGGTTTCCATCAAATTAGGAGAATGGAATATTCCATTTAAAAAACTACCTTTTGGACAAGGTATGACCATTATGAGTACATTTTTATTCCATTCAACCTAATAAATGATCCTACAGTTTTCATGGATTTGATTAACATGATTTTACTTGAGTGTATAGATACCTTTGTGGTAGTCTTTGTGGATAACATCCACGTTTACTCTAAATCAGATGTGAATTATGGGAAACATATGAGAACAGTTCCAAGTCTACTAAGAAATCACATACATTACGTCGAGCATTCGAAATAGGATTTTTGTATTCAAGGAATGAAATTCTTATGACATGTGATGTCTAAATATGGTGTATTAGTTGATAGAGGTAAGGTAAAGGCTATTATGAAATGGAGGAAAACACATAATGTCGTCATGATTTTAAGCTTCTAGGGACTAACTAGATACTATCATTGGTTTGTGAAGTACTACTCAAATATAGAATCTTCGATGACATATCTAACATAGAAGGGGGTGATGTTTTCTTTTAATGTTAAATGTTAGAGTTCTTTTGTTGAGTTGAAATGTATTATGACTAATACGATTGTGTTGACTCTTCCATAATCCAGGTGGGGCTATGTGTTCTACTATGATGCATCAGGTTCAGGTTTGGGATATGTTATTTTGAAAGTTAATCATGTTATAATAAATTAAACTTTTCAGCTTAGGTCAATTAAGAAGAACTATACTACCCACAAACCTGAACAAGTAGCATTAATTCATGGGCTTAGCTATTGGAGACATTACATTTATGGAAAAATGTTTATAATGTATTCAGACCATAAAATATTGATTTTTATATTTTCTCAAAAAGATTTAAATCTCTTCCAAATACATTTGATGGAGTATATAAAATATCTCAGCATTGACATCACATATACCCTAGGGAAAGTGAATGTCATTGTATATGAATTATGAAGGAAACTTACAACCCATGCAGTGAAAGAATCCCCAGAAGATTGGAATTTCACGGCCCTCTTTTCACATTTTCATTTTGGAATTTTGGAGAAAGGGGATATTGATTTATTAGCTAGTGTTTTTTCCATCTTCTATTATCAAGGAGATTTTTTCATGGAAAGTATATTGATGAAAAAATTCATGAAATTAGATAGTCTCTTTATGGTAGGGAGACATTTTCCCATTGACCCTTCAAAGATTCTATCTATGTTATCAAAAATAGTTCATTATGCCTTTTTTAGAAAGGAACTATACAATGGGGGATTCTCATAATTCCTAGTGGAATGAGAATGTAGCAACCAAAAATATATTCTACAATTTGTGTAAGATGTTCTAGTGGCCATGAATGAGACATGAAATTGATGAGTTTTTCTGTTGTTTCTATACATGCCATGAAGATAAGGCTAGGGACAAGAAACCTTTGGGTTTTATTCGACCACTTCTAGATCATACATGGAAGAGGGATAAAATTTCAATGGAATTTATGGTTGGGTTACCCCTTAACCATAGAAGGAGGAATGAAATATGGGTTATGATCAATAGGTCGACCTGGTAAAGTCACTTTATAACCATTTGGGAAACAACCAATTATGACAAGTCGAAAAATGTCCATGTGAATGATATTGTACATTTTCATGAAGCTCAATATGTTATAGTCTCTAATAGAGATCCTCAGTTTAGATATCATTTCTGGATAGGCCTTCAGGAAGAACATGGATCTTAGGATTGTCTGAGTATGACCTACCATCCATAGTTGGATGTACAGACAGAGAGATATATACATATTTTAGATTATTTTCTTTCACTCTTTTAATGACGACATTGATGGGGTTTGGGATGATCACTTGGGGCTGGTTGAGTTATCCTATAACAATATTAACTATTCCATTATAATAATGTAATCTTGTGAGTCCTTGTACAGAAAACCTTATAAATCTCTTTTGCGTTAGTTGGATATTGGTGATTGTTCCTTGGTGGGCAGGTTGTAACATCCCGTTACCAATCTGATAGGTATGTGTTAAACCATTTTGTGATTTTCATTTTTTATTATTTTGGTAAGGGTTGTGTTTTTATTAGGAGGATACCTATAATGGTGAATTCAGTTGTTTTCGGGATTCTCTCTTTTAAACAATGTATAATATTGGATTCATAAGGATTTCATGTCGTGTAATAGAGTTACACATCATGTAATGGCTTAACAAAAAGTCATCAATGACTTCACACTATTATGGGTCCACATAGTGATGGGTCATTACACATTGTGAAGGATTTAATTATCTATTTTCAATTTGGAGAATCCAAATTTAAGTCTAGGTTACACATTTTTTAGTGATTATGAATTTTAAGAATTTCACAACATGCATTGGGATTACACGAAGTGTAATAACCTGACCATGTTTTTAAAATAGGATGTGGGGATTTTAATTCCTTTTGGATCCTCTCAAATTTCTTCTCCATCACCCTAAGCCATTCACCATGTGATATTGAATTATTACATCCCTTATGGATCATTTTGTTTGGCATTTGATCATCACTACACTTGTAGTGTAATTCATGGGCAAGATTTCTCCCTCAATATTCACGTTTATCTCATTCTCATCTCTTAGTTTTTCAATGGATTATCTTGTAATTAATGGATCTATGCACTGGGGTGTTTGATATTTCTTCTATGATGGGTTTCGAGGTCTTATCCACCTTTTTTCTCATTGACAAGTGTTGTTGTGAGTGTTGAGTTTTAGGAATAGGTAGGCGGTTCCTTCTCGATAATCTAAGTTGATTAACCTTGTATAAATTGATTTATTTCAACTACTGATTTAAATTCAATTGCTAAAAAATAATTTTAATTGATTTGATAAATCCCAATTCTAATGAACTGGGAGATTTAGAAATGGTTAGGGTATGAGAATTCGAAAAAACATCCCAATTCCATTTAATTGAGGTGTGCTAATAGAAATTGGTTAATTAAAATTGTGTATTCGATAGAGGGTTTTTATATTAAATTATTGAATTTAATTGTGGAATTTAATTGTGAAATTATGTAATTGGTATTGATTATATTCCAAACTTGTGAAAATGGATTAAAAATATTTTTATAGAAACGTAGTGGTTTTTTATTGTGAAAGAGGCATGTTTTTCACTAAAACATATGTTGGTTTTAAATATAAAATTGGAATTGAAATAGAAGAATATGATTTAATTGTATTTCAACTAGTCTTAAAAAAATATCCATAATTGATTATGTAATAGAATATGCAAGCCTTAGGTATTTAGTGATTTACTTAGACACACTCTACAATATTAAATTGTTCTAAAAAATACATTTTCCAGGTCACATCCCCGATGGGATAATGATGAGTCACCTTTGGCCAGTGTCATCGGGATGTGTGTATACACATATTATTGAGATCATTTAGAGAGTGCAGAGTCCTATAGATGGATATACTATCATACAATTTGGCAGATGATCGTGCTTCTCTCTTGTTGTATATATTTGAGATATAAATGTATTCCAATGTTGTTTGCATTTCTCTACATGAATGATAAATTTATATAAAATTATTAATATAATTGTTTTACATAATCAATTATTTTATAAATATTCCATAATTTGTAAAAAATATTCTTAAAGCATTTTTCCATCTTTTGGAATGTATAACATTATTTTTTAAATAATTCATTTAATGGAAAAACTATTTTAGTTAAAATTTAATGTTTTCTTTTGGTTAAAGTATTATTGGAATCTGTTGCGGAATACTTGTTGCGACCATACTGGGTTTTTTGATCAATCCCTACTTTTTTCATTTGTGTGGTTGTATACTTTCTTCTTAGAGTTTTGAGCAAGGGGAATGGATGTATTGGAGGTGGATACAGATGTTGAATCTTAGTAGTGGTGTGTTTTTTCCTTATGGACATGAGATTTTTTTCCCATTTGGTACTTGGGTTTTAGTACATTGGGATTTTTATGACATGTTTTATTATAGAATTTTACTCTTTGTAGAGATTCATTTATATGAACGTTGAATTTATTTTCTTAAATTTTCTATGTCTTGTGGCCAATATCATTCCCACAACCACACTATACGATGTCAGGTGCTAGTCCCTGACCCGTGGGGATCAGGAATGTCATTCACGCTTTGTCATCGATGGATCAACTATCGGGCTACCTGGGTACCCAGGCTCATTCATGACAATTATATTATCTATTTTTATTCATTCATTTAATACATTTTTTATAATCATTTTCGAAATAGTTAATGGGGAAGATGAATCTCATCACGTCATGGAGAAGGTAGGTCGTACGTACACATTAGCGGTGATATCATTCTATTAATGGTAAAAGGGTGAGAAATTAGATGGTATATTAATAAAAAAAATCAATATAATGTCAAATTTATTATTTATATACATTATATCCATCATTATAACCATCCAAATATTTTACCGATGAAAAATATTTTACACCATGGTGTGGAGATGATAAGCAGTACGTACACACACAAGTTCCTTTCATTTATCATAGGAAGAATAAAAGATCGAATATGGTTTTTTCAAAATCATAGTAACATATAAAAATTTATTTTAAACTGGATTTATTACTTCATAATTTAATCAACATGTGAAGTGTAAGAGGAAGAAGAAACAATTTGGAAATATTCGGTAATGAGATTACCTCTTCTTCATCGAACTCCCTCTAGATATCCTTTTAGGGAAACTAGAGATGGTATTTTGAGAAGACCATCACCTATAAGATGTTACTAGGGATGTTTATAATGGAAATGGGTGGATGATGGTTGAGACTAAAAGCTTAATGTAAGGTGAAAAAGTGATCATGGAGGTTCCCTCTTATAATTAAGGTGAGTAGCACTTTAGGAAACTCTAAAAATATTAAATTAATATAAATTAAATTTCATTTAAAAATGATTCCAATGTGAGTTATTTAGAATCTAAGATGAAGATGGGTTAAAATCCTATCAACCAATTATTTTTATACATTTCTAAATCAATTATTTACTTTTTATTTGGGCTTTAACCCTTAGTGAAACACTTTATCTTTTTCCATGACCACTTGGATTTTTACACATTAGGGTTAATATAGTTAATATAAATTGCCAAAAGAACCACAAATAGATCACTGATGAGGTTTTTAACATTATTCAAGGTATTTGAATAAATGTTATATTTTTATGAATTTTATATCATTTAATTAAATTTTATTTATTTTAAATTTTCTTTTACATCAAACTTTATAATATATTCACTATTTGTCTTTTTAAAAAGATTCTAACATGATAACTTCAAACCAACACTTATTATATATCAATAACACATGAATGTTAACTATAATATTCATGGATGTTATTAATTATGTTAAATTATATTTATTTTAATATTTTCAATACCATTAATTTGATATTTTCATTAATTAAACAGTTACTGCATCATCATTATTAAAGTCATTAATTAAACTATTTTCCCTAAAACTTACAAATAAATTATCATTATGAAGAAAAATTTATTATATTTAAATTAAATATTTATTATTTAATTTAGCTTATATATATCCCAATATTAAAAATGATTTTCTTATTAAAAATATTAGTATATCATTCTTTACATCTATTTAAATAAAATACAAAAAAAATCATATTCTTACCCATGTGGATTAAATGTAGGAACTAGAGAACTTTGAGAGGGAGGAATGAATCAATATGTAATATTTTAATTTTACAACAACATATCTTGTTCCCACATTAGTATGAAGCTTATAAACCTCTCTGTTTGAATAGTACCATAATAAAAAAATATCTTGCAAAGTGACAACACACCGGTTTTACGTTGAACCCCACTAAGGTATAGTCCAAGGAGAATACACTGATATTGTGTTTTTCATAACTAAATAAACTAATATTCACTAGTTGTTGATTATGGAAGTTCAGACATAGTCACTCTTATCTAGGCACACTGGAATTACATGATTTTAGGGATAACACACATCCCCCCATCGAAAAAATTCAGTCTACTCCCCCTAGATCACTACATTGAGAGAGGTATTACATAGTTTATTAACATGAAGGTCACTTCAGTGGATTGGAATTAAATTCCTTATCCCTATCTAGCAAGGGACTCTTCTTTAACCATATACCTAAGATGATGCACCTTGAAAACGATTTTCCCTGAAAAAATAACATCGAAAACTATTTTGATGAATCTCTTTCGAGAAGCTCAATGGCTTCACAAAGCTCACTACCTTCATGAAGCTCATTGCCTTTATGGAACAAACTACCTTCATGATGCTCACTGAGTAAACTCAGAATTACCTATTATCATGAATCACTCAATAATTCAAATTCACTGGAATAATTGAAAACTCAACAAGTATTTTTGCGATGCTCAAGCTCGCATGGAATGTCATTTTCAAGGAGCTCCCTTGGATTCCTGAAATCAAGTGATTTTGGATTTTCCTTGGAAAAAATCATGTGAAGTGTGCAGGGGTAGCCTCTTATTTATAATCATGATAGTTCATGATTCTCCACCTCCTCTAAGAATGTTTTCTAGATCATTTAAAATTGAATCCACGTAGCTCCTCTATTCATGATCCTCCATTGTGATTTAACATTGTTTCAATGATTTCCATCATACCATCGTGTGATGAGATTCACTAATTATCTTGATCACAAATATCACCATCACCATTCTCTATGATCCATTTATTCATTATTCATGATGCTTATAATTATTGCAAAGATCACCACCAGCTTTCTTTGAAACATTAAAAAACACCATTTGTGAATCCCATCTTCATGAAACTATTGCCTTTTCCATAGATTTTATAAGGCCTTCCAGGAAATACACTTTTCAAAATTCTAGATTACATCCAAATTTTGGACCCAAAAAATTTCTAAACACTGGAAAACGATGCCACCTTCAATATTGTTTTCATCCTAAATAGTAAGATCCCTTTACATGAAAACTCCCTGATCTTCCAAGTAAGGATTGAAAACAAAAACATACTATAATAAATTTCCAACAATTCATTTCCTTGGTTCCAACAATATCCCCATTTAGGTTTTTTGGGTATGTGAAGATAAATTCAGTGAAGCACTAGCCACTATTAGGACCTGATAGGCAAGAAAAACCTCATCCAACACTCTTAAGGATACATGAGTTAGTCTCGATGTAGAAAACAAGAAGGGAAGCATGAATTGGGTTTTCGTATTTTGGAACTCATAAAGTGGTCCATGTTAAGATTTATCCATGTCATAGAATCATTGTATGACATGAATTGTTTCCACAAAATATATAATTCTCATTATGTCATTGAATAATTGAATGTTTTGTAAAAAAACTGAAACTACTTTTCAAAATCTTCCATTCTCCAAAACCATAATCTTTTCATTCTTCCCCATTTTACCATTGAATTTCTCCATTCTTTAAAACCATAAAATTTTCATTCCCCAACAATGAACCAATGAATTTATTCATTCTCCCCCATAAGCAATAATCTCAATGGCCATTATTATTTCATTGTATAACACAAAACACACATCCCTGGATTGTATCATTCCCACAAACCTACATCAATTTGAAAAATATATTAATACAATTAACACAAATGGGGAGAGGGGACTACTAATAGCCTCCTCATGCAGTGGGAGGTGGATGAACACCGAGGATAAACTGATTTTTCTCAAATACATGTGATGCTAATGGATTGGTCAGAATGTTAGCCACTTGGTCAATAGTTCCAACAAAATCCATTTTAATCATTCCTTGTTCACCTCTTTCTTTGATGAAGTGATATCTGATGTAAATATCATTCATATGAGAATGCTGAAAATGATTCTTTGTAAGATCAATCACGCACTTGTTATCGCAATGAATCACCATTAGTTGTTTCCACTCATAACCAATATTTTTCAGTTGTTTCTTCGTCCATTATAGTTATGTGTAAGTCTTTGTAGTAGAGATATACTCTCCTTCCATAGTACTAAGAAAAGTAATTTCTTTCTTCTTACTCAACTATACCACACATTTCATGCAAATAAACAATTCTCCTCCTCTTTTAGAATTTCTATCAACCATATCTCTATCTCTATAGGAATCTAAAAATTCCAATAGTTTATTTTCATTACCCACAGAAAAGTATAATCCATAACTACGATTTCCTAAAATGTACCTAATGATTCTTGTTATTTCTTTCGTATGTTCTTTTTATTTCCTTTAGATGTTCTTCCTTCAGATGTTCCTTGGTTTGGATTCCTTCATATTGAGCTTTATTGGAAATTATCTTTTTTACATCTCTAGAGAAAGAAATGTATAGTATTACCTATAAGTCACTTGTAGACGCAAGAAGCATGAGAGTTCACTAATCATAGGCATTTAAAATTATAATTTCATGTGATTTGAAAATTTTTCCACTAATATTTTCCTTCTTCCCAAAAATATAATATCATCCACATATAACAACACCATAAATTGACCGTACATTGAATTATTTATATAGAGATTATGGTTAACCTTCCAATTTTAAATTCGATCTTCTTCATATAAGAATTAAGACAAGAAATCCATACTCATTGTTCATGATTCAAACAATAGAGTGCCTTATTTAATCATATTTGGATCACCATGGTAAAAAAGTCTGATTGAACCCAGTCAATCTACTAGAGGAAACATTTCTCCAGTATCAAATCATTTGATCTGTTCACATCCTTTAAACTCCAATAACACCTTACTTATGATCGCATTTCCATGATTATTGATTTTTTTTTAGAAAATACATTTTTTTTCTAATCACATTATGATTTTTGGGTCTCTTAATATGATCACATGTTTGGTTCATGTCAATATAGTGAAGTTCATCATTCATGGGATTAACCCATGATTCATCATTCACTGCTACTTTTAATGAAGATGGTTCTAAAATTGATAGAAAGGTATAATATGCTTCACTCTTCAATATCTTTGTTTATTTGGGAGCATTCCAATTTCAAATGATGTTCAAATGATCAATTATTGCTCTTTTATTTATCCATTAATGTTCAGATGACGTTTCTTCAAACATAATTTCTCCTTATAATTTTTCATTTGAATCATATTAATTGTGTTAGAACAGAATATTAATAAGCCTTCCATTATTTCAACATCTGAATTTTTCCCATGGCCACTAATCATGATAGCTGAAAGTCCATTTCAGATAACATGATCTTCATAAAAATTCTACAATAATCGGGATAGAAAAACATTGAAATTATGATTCTGGAAGCCCCTTAATTATTCTTCATTTGTATCCACCTCAAGGGAAATGATTCATATTAAATTCATAATATTGAATCTTATCATGTATGGATTCCATTAAATTTCAATATAGAGAATACACTAGAATGGGTCTTCAACTTCTGACATTATTATCTTATTTTTAAAGAATAGGAAATATTAATCATAATAAAAAAATTATCCTCCATATTATCTGTACATGACTATATAATTGAGGAATAATTCATAGATGATGACTTCTTTGGATGGAGTACCTTGAATTGATATTTGTATCTTCTTCTCATTTTCTCTCCCTAAGAAATTTCTTCACATTAAATTCCATGAATTATAAGAACAAATATAATACCCAAAATATGTGGCGAATAAGGTGGATCCTCCTTGCTTCATCAATATAAGTTGTACGAATGAGATGATCTTCTCAACCATCTTACTCCATTTTTACTAGTATTCATGCTTGAATATCAGGACATATGTTCTGAGTTATGTTTTTGTTACATGGTTCTCTTCAATTTATATTATCCTTTGTGTAGTGATTTTTTCTTCTTAACAACCATTATAGATGACACATTCCTACTCCTCCTAAAGACTACTTCTTGCTCTGGTATTAAGGTTAACCATACTTTTTCGATGTGACCAGATTTTATGTATGTCTTACACAAAACATCTTTAATACAATAGTTTCCATTTCCTACCAAACTCTCATGCACTTTTCCTTCATCATGTGGAGGTTTTTATTTTCTTATTTCACAATCCTTGGCCTTTGCATCTACATGGTTTTTCATTCTTTCCAATTCATCTGTCCAAATAATGTGCTTGTAATTAAGAATTCTTGCAACATTTTTGGGTCTTTTACAGGGGTTTTTCTGAGTTTCATCCCACTTAGAAGTTAGTTTGGATGTAGTACCCTTAAAATTCATGTATTTAGAGTCTACGGTCCTCTCCGCTTCCTTACCTAAGATCTTATTAGCAAAATATTTGTGTTTAATATTCCTATTATATCATTATAAGGTATATTATTCATTCATAAATAGATTTTTTGGTGTTCATTACTTATCAACAATGATTTCATGATGAGATAAGTATGTTTCCACCTTTTTACCACAACCATTTCATACATCAAAAATGTTATCAAGTTTCCAAAATAATTTAGTAGTAAAAAAATTCTTATAGTTGTTAGGCTGTTTCTTCTTATTATCTTGCTTTCTTCCCCTTGAAATAGGGTTCCTTTTTTTCATTTAGAGGAGAGTAGAAACAATCCAATGCACAATGACTAAATATGTCTGTAAACACCCGCAAATTTCAAGGAAAATTTATTCATAAATACTTTGGAATTTTATGAGTCTTTGGTTTCTGACGAAACATGATTCTGAGGCCCGGTGTGCCTGGAATCAACTTCTGATGTTTTGTTTGGGTACGTTTAGTAAACATACGAGCGAGTTTTTCTATCTTTTGAACTGGTGCTCGGAATTGAAATCCAAGGGCACCGATGAAATCACAGCGCTGCTATTCGCTTAAGGGGACCTTTATCGCAGTTGCATTTAATGCTGGTTGATAGTTAATATTTGGGGTTTTAGAATGAAATGAATAAAATGAATAAAATTGTGGAACATAATTTTATTTAAGTTGGGTGGTTATTTTCTCCCATGGGGAGTTAGTGGTGGGGCCCACACCCAAATATCCTCCCATGCGAGGATATTTGTGGGGTGGTGCCCTACACGATTTCCCAACCATTCATCTCCTCCATAACTCCTCCCAACTCCCTTGAACTTCTCTATATTAATTCTTTTTGACAACTCCTCCTCTATAATATGAGGAGCTTCTCCATCTCCCTCTCTCCCACTAATGTTCGCCTACACATTTA
Organism: Viscum album; assembly: GCA_963277665.1. NCBI lineage: Eukaryota > Viridiplantae > Streptophyta > Magnoliopsida > Santalales > Viscaceae > Viscum > Viscum album. The sequence goes on from OY728148.1 coordinate 51,476,173, forward strand.
ATTAATGGATTGATTCATTGAATTAATTTGAATTTGTAGGAATTTCATTAATGTGGGAGAAGTTTTTATTTAATATTTTCATAGAAATTTTTTTTCGTGGGGGAACCTCTAGAGATTTAGAAGGGCTACGTTCTTAAACGAAGAAAGCCTCCGATGAAGAACGACTTTCTCCCTCGACGAAGAACGTATAGTCGCCAACGCCGCTTCCTCCTCCGACGCACCCCGACGTAAAAGGAATTGACATCCATTCTCCACGACATCGTTCTCTACGACTCTATCTACCACGATGCTCGTCTTCCGTGGCTCGACGACATGCGACATCATTAATCGAGGTTGGGTGGATTGTTTCAATTTTATTTGAATAAAATTATTATTCTTTCTTCGAGACACCATTTTTATCTTCGGCCACACGATACTACCTAACATGGAGGACACAGGCCAAACGAACAGGACCCAAGGACCCTCTGTTGATCCTCATTTCATTGGGATGGTGACGTCGATGGAATGAGTGATGGTGACCGGAGAAAAACAGGCGACCATATGTCGGCCGCGTGGAGATGAACTGTGGCCCGTAACCACAGGTCGCTCGACCGTCAAAGAACCAGCCGGGCCGAAGGAAGACCACAATGCCACAAGGGGTGCGGCGCTGCGGAGGACAATGGACCGCAATCCGTAGGCTGCTTCAGCAGAGAACAGGCTGGCTTGCAGGCCGACCGGGTGAAGGAACCGCGACACCTGAAGGTGCCGCGCCCCAAGACCGCATCCCGTCGAGCGTGCCGATTGCGCCGGGAAGGCCGGATGGCTTTGGAAGGCCGGTTTGGGAGGGCGGCGCTGCTTGGTACTGCCGGTTCAGGCAGCAGGCGGGCCGCCTTCCCCCATCGGACCGCTCAGCCTTCGGGCCGAGCCGCGGCCAGCCGGGCTGCTCCACGCCGGGATAGGCCGCACCATGCCGCGTCGGGCCGCGTCGTGCCGCATCGGGTCGCGTCAGGCCATGCCCCGCCAGTCTAGGCCACACCCCCTTGGGCTGGGTCGCGCGATTCACTAGGGTGGTCCGACCCTCTGCTATGTCAGACCCACCAAAATAGGATTGACCCGACCCGCCAGCCCATTAAGCTTAACGGGTCAGGCCCGTTTTCACTTAAAGGTGAATAACATAAATACCGCATGTTAGATCAACGCGCTGTCTGTGGCACGGGGACCCTCGTGATGTGGCGGTCCATTTTCGATAATCTAATTGAGTTTTGGATGACTTTGGAAAATGGCCGTGTTTGAACGAGCATATTTTTAACCGGGCCATTGGAACGAAAAAGCCATTATCTTTTAGACCAGGCATCCGATTGACGAGCCCTATGTCGCATCGTGTTCCTTTTGATGAGACAGAACTTTAGGATATATCAAATCTGGACGTTTTTATAGTTGATGTATCGAACCCTTGTCTCGAGGTGCGGACTCTCCTGGAATCGAGAGTGATGTGTGCGGGAACCCAAGAGCTGGCTATGACTACAATGACTATCGTACTGGAATCTTCCGTGGGTTCAGCGACGAAGGCTACCGTACTTGAATCCTCGGTGGGTTCGTCGATGATGACTATCGTATAAGAAATCCTCCGTGGGTTTGATGACGAATACTACTGTTCTTGTATCCTACGTGGGTCTCACAGTTTGACTTCTATTCTGGTATCTTACATGGGTCCGACAGAGTAGATGGTCTAGTATCCTACGTGGGTCCGACAACATAGTTGGACTAGTATCCAACGTGGGTCCGCCAGCTTAGATGATTCAGTGACTACACCTGATCAACATTATCACTTTATGAATGATGTATACCTGAGTCAGATGAGTCTTTACTTTCAATCATTACCATCAATTTCATTGACTTCTTTACTGTGTGGATTGGGTTGTGCTTGGTCTAGAGAGTTTGAGCCGAACTGATATTTTTAACTTAGGTATATATATGGGCATATACCTTTGTAGAGTTGGTTGATACATGGTGACTGTATCTTTTCATTGTGGTTTAATCCTTCATGGATTCTAGGAGACCATTGGGGGACTCGGGGCCAGTACTGGTATTGTTAAACTCACCCCTGCACGGGCTAGGCCAATACTACGTTGTGTTGGATGCTGACGACAGACAACACTGATCATGGTCGGGACTTGTGGAGCTGGACGGTACCCGGAGGTGGACCACTTGGCGGGACGTACATGGTGTGGATGGATGGACCCGAGGTACTGTGGAGACCATATATACCCACCCTTCAGGTGGGATTCCCGGAGGAAGACTTAGTGGTTTCTATTTTACTTTTCTGCTGTTGTACTGTACTTTTCAGTTGGGTTTGTATTCTGGCCCATTTACCTTTCAACGGTTACTTTGTATTCAGTATTACTTTGTACTTACGCCTCTTGCGTACTCCATTGTGTTTGTTTACTATTATAAAGGCAATTCCTTCACTTTTATTGGGTTTTACGCCTTTGGTGCTAGTCGCCAGCCCCTGGCCTATGGAAGTCAGGCTTGGGGTAGTCACGGCATGAGCCCCAAGGACGGGTCATGACAAATTGGTATCAGAGGAGTCGGTTCTACCACAGAACACATGACTCTGATCATTTTTTTCTATGATGAAATAGTGTTATGAGGATTGAGTGTGGTTTTTAGTCCAAGGAATCAAGTGTTGGTGCAGAGGCCGACGTATCCATACACCAGGACCCTGACCCCTAATTTCTGACTTAGTGCACGAAAACAATGATTGCATGTGTGTTTAAAAAGTATTCTTTGTGATTAATTTGTGTCAGCTCACTAGGTATACTATTTTACAATGGCACACCTATTTATTTTCTGGATGACCCCACAAAGGTAGCCAGCTAGGGTTCCGAGTTATGTGCGAGATGGTAGCCCACCGAGCAACGAGCCCTCGGTACAGGGCCCCATCACAGCGGAGGCACCAGAGGCACCACTACCCGATGGGCCATCAATACCACCATCCCCAGCAACAGAGAGTGCACGCCGCCTGAGTGCACTGCACGAGTTTCAGCGACAGAGGACACCCAGGATCTAAGGAGAGACAGACCCTCAGGTAGACAAGGATTGGACGGAGGCTGTCATCAGGGTTTTCAGATTAGTGGGGACACTAGCTGATCTTATGGTGATCCTTTCTGCGAGTCTCCTGCATGCCGCAGCAGGTAGATGTTGAATCTTGATGCTCCAGGTGCATGATGAGGCATCTCCGATTTGGACAGACTTTGAGAGTCTCTTCTGCTCGGAGTTTGTTCCAGCCACCCTCCACGCGGTGCACATCCTGGAGTTACTTCATCTACAGTAGGGAAGCATGATAGTAGCTCAGTACTCAGCGAGGTTTACTAACCTCTCGCGCTACTCCATAGACATAGTAGGAGACCCATTATTTAGGGCTCGAACCATTGAGTAGGGACTCAGACATAAGATTAGGCCTCGATGATCTCCCTCAGCATTCCGACACAGGAGAGAGTGCTAGAGTGATCCCTTCTTGTGGATAGATTTCTCGCTAATATGACACAACTAGTGATACCCACCATAGGGTGACATGTAGCAGTGTCTTGTACAGCCGGAAGTAGACAGATGTCACAGAGGTCCAAGAGGACCAGACCATCAGGAGATCGACCTCAGGATTCAGGTTCGGTTGTGCAGGGCACCCGAAATAGAGCCAGTTATATGAGGAGAAAGCAGTGCAATGCATGCGGCGGGCAGGGTCAAATGGCTTGAGACTGCCCAACCCGCCGTGTAGATGAGAAGAAGACAGTGGAGTGACATCCCAGGGAGAGGAACAGGTTTGACTGTGGAGGTCCGCAGGGAGCATGAGGATGAGGAAGTGGAGCTGGACGAGTAGCGGGTGGTGGATGACGTTTTGAGGCTCTACCCCCACCACCACTAGGAGGTCCATCCCGACCACAGGGAGCAGGCGGGTAGAGGTAGGCTTAGCTCTAGGAAGTGGAGACTTATGACCACGACGCACCTGAGATGATTCGAGGTACTATTTGTGTTTACTCCACCCGTTCTGCTATACTAATAGACACACGAGCGATTCATTCTTTTATTTCCACTGCCCATGTTCGGAGCTCGGAGATTCGGACAGAGCTGTTGGCTAAATCCTTAAAGCTAGAGACTCCTATGAGAGTAGACTCGATGATTACGCACTGGTGCTAGCAGTGTGAGCTTACTCTAGGAGGCGAGATCTTTTTCTAGGATCTTCTGGTAGAAATGTCGAGGCCTTACAATGACATATTGGGTATGGACTGGTTGTCTACAGTCCATGTTTAGATAGAATGTATTAGGCGCAAGGTGTAGTGTATCTGCACTGATGCGATCAGGTTCACCTTCACTGGCGAGAATGGAGCCTTTGCAGTGCAGGATGGACTTTCGCAGAGGAGAGGGTAGCTGATTGCACATCAGTTGGCTTGTCTCATCCTCAGAGAAATTGACGTGCAGAGTCCGAGTTTCCTGTTGTGGTGGATCAATATGCAGATGTTTTTCCTAATGACGTTCCAGGACTACCTCATCGCAGAGAGGTAGACTTCTATATAGACCTATACCCCGGGACATCACCGATATCTACTCTAGAATATCGGATGGCTCCCACTGAGCTTCGTGAGCTGCGGGTACAGTTATAGGACTTGTAGAGAAAGAGATTCATCTGGCCCAGTGTTTCACCCAGGGATTCTCTAATTTTATTCACCAAGAAGGCGGATGGGAGCTTGTGACTGTGTGTCGACTACCGTTTCCTGAATCAGGTGACTGTGAAGGACAAGTACCCACTCTCGAGGACTGATGACCTCTTTGATTAGCTCAAAGGATAATGTTGGTTCTCGAAGATATACCACAGGTCAGGCTATCACCATCTTAGAGTTCAAGATGAAGATGTGTAGAAGATGGCCTTTAGGTGCCGGTATGGCCACTACAAGTTCATGGTTATGACTTTTGGTGTAACCAACGAACCAAATGTGTTCATGAGTCTCATGAATAGAATCTAACAGCCTCACCTTGATTGATTTGTCGTATTCTCCATCGACGACATTCTAATTTACTCAGCTGTGGAGGAGGATCATGCCTACCACTTGTGGGTTGTACTGGATACACTATGAGAGCACCAGATTTCAAGTAAGCTCTCAAAGTGTCAGTTCTAGATTTGATAGGTACACTTCTTGGGACACGACATCTCCGAGGTGGGAGTTGTAGTGGATCCAGTGAAGATCGAGGCAGTTCTTTCTTGGGAGCCACCCAGGAGCATGACAGAGGTGCGGAGTTTTCTAGGTTTGGCTCGGTACTATCGGAGATTTGTGCCAGACTTCTCCCAAGATGCAGCACTGCTTTCAGCTTTGACGAAGAAGGGGAAACCCATCAGGTGGTTAAATAGATGTCAGTAGACCATTTAGAAGCTAAGGAAGAGGTTTACTAGTGCCCCCATATTGAGGATGCCGGAGGAGGGCGTTGGGTAGTAGTTTACTGCGATGCATCACAGACCAGACTCGGGTGTGTCCTGATGCAGGAGTGAGCAGTGATCGCCTATGGTTCACGACAGTTGAGGCATCATGAGGAGAACTACACTGCCCATGACCTGGAGTTAGCAGCAGTGGTTTTCGCCTTGAAGATGTGGCGACACTATCTGATTGGTGAGTGCTTTACAGTCTATTCTGACTACCAGAGTCTCAGGTACATCTTTTCACCGATGGACCTGGACCTGAGATAGTGGCGATGGCTCAAGTTCATCTAGGACTACACTTTGAGATAGTCTATACTCCCGGGAAGGGTAACATTGTACCTAATGCTCTCAATAGTAGATCGAGCATTCAACTACTAGGAGATGTGACGGAGCGGCGAGCCGCGTTGCAGATATCCTTTGTGGATAGAGATGGTGCGGCCTTTCTACAGTCACTCACAGTCTCTCCTCCACTCTTTCAGCGAGTTAGAGAGGCAAAATAAGGGGACGCTAACTGCAAGACACAATGTGCTCAGATATCCTTTGGACAGTCGCCTGATGGATTTTCTGAAGAAGGGGAGCATTTCATCCTCTTAAGTGAACGTATTATGGATGCAGTTGTGCTACAGGGGGAGGTGCTAAGGGAGTTCAACACTTCCCCTCTAGCAGTACATCCCGGAGTGGCGAAGATGTACTAAGACCTCAGATGACAGCACTGGTGGCTGGGTATGAAGAAAGTTGTAGCAGAGTTCTTTTCCTGATGCCTCACTTGTCAGCAAGTGTAGGTGGAGCACCAGGTACCAGCGGGATTGGTAAATCCCATAGAGGTCCCAGAGTGGAAGTGGGATGAGATATCCATGGATTTCGTGATGGTTCGTCCACGTAAATCCAGAGGGAAGGACTCTATCTAGGTGATCGTAGACCGACTAACCATGTCGGCCCACTTTATAAAGATCAGAGAGTGGGGCTCAGTAGAGATCTTGTGGCGCCTCTACATTCAGGAGATCGTACGGCTTCACGGTGTGCCTTCGACTATCATTTCTGGTTGAGATTCTTGATTCACATCCGACTTTGGAAGGGGTTACAGGAGGCCTTTGGGACACAACTACGCTTGATCACCGCCTTCCATCCTCAGAAGGATGGCCAGACTGAGAGGACCATACAGACACTCGAGAACATGCTCCATGCATGTGTCCGTGACTTTTGTGGTAGCTGGGAGGATCACCTACCCTTGGTGGAGTTTGCGTAAAAAACAGCTACCACTCCACCATCGGGATGGAACCATGTGAGGCACTATATGGCCAACCTTGCAGATCAATTCTGTGCTGGACTAATAGTAGGGATTCATCACTCGTAGGTCCAGAGATAGTTCAAGATATGATGGAGAAGGTGCAGATCATACAAGAGCAGATGAAGACTGCACAGAGAAGAAATAAGTCTTATGCTGATAGGAGATGGAGACCACTGGAGTTCGAGGATTGCGACCACATTTTCCTACAGAGCTCACCTCGATGTGGTCTACGGAGATTTGGACAGGGTGGCATCTCCACGATTCATCGGTCCTTTCCAGGTCCTCAACAGAGTAGGTGAGGGGGCTTACCGCCTGGCCCTTCCACCTCAGTTACACATGGTGCATGGAATCTTCCACGTATCTCAGCTGAGGAGATACGTGCACAACCCAACCCACATCATCGATCACAGGGAGTTGGAAATCGATAACGGGGTGATGTTTGCGGAGGTCGCATTGGAGATGAAGGATCGACATGAGTGGGTCCTACGTGGATGGTCGATTCCTCTGGTGCGCATTTGATGGCAGCACGGGAACCTCCAGGAGAGAACTTGGGAGCAGGAGACACAGATGCGAAGTAAATATTTCCATTTGTTTCCGTAGTGTGTGTTGTAGCTTTACGGGGATGTAATGACCTGAGGTGGGAGTAATGTAAAGACCCGGAAATTTCAAGGAAATTTTATTCTTAAATACATTGGAATTTTATGAGTCTGCGGTTTCTTACAGCACTTGATTCCGATGAACGGTGTGCTCGAAATCAATTTCTGAAGTTTTCTTTGGGTACATTCAGTAAACGTATGAGTGTGTTTTTATATCATTTGAACTGGTGCTTGGAATTGAAATATGAGGGCTCCGATGAACTCACAGCGCCAGTATTCACTTAAGGGGACCTTTACCGTAGTTTTGTTTTATGCGGGGTGAGAGTTAATATTTGCGGTTTTAGAATGAAATGAATAAAATGAATTAAATTGTGGAGCACAATTTTATTTATGTTGGGAGGTTATTCTCTCCCAAGGGGAGTTAGTGGTGGGGCCCACACCGGCATAACCTCCCATGGGAGGATATGTGTGAGGTGGGGCCCACACGATTTCCCAACCTTTCATCTCCCCCATAACTCCTCCCGACTCCCTTGAACTTCCCTTCATTAATTATTTTTGACAAATCCTCATCTTTAATATGTGGAGTCTCTCCATCTCCCTCTCTCCCATTAATGTTTGCCTACACATTTAATTAATGGATTGATTCTTTGAATTAATTTGAATTGGTTGGAATTTCATTAAAGTGGGAGAATTATTTATTTAATATTTTCATAGAAAGTATTTTTGGTTGGGGAACCTCTCGAGATTTAGAAGGGATACATTCTTAAACGAAGAATGCCTCTGATGAAGAAAAACATTCTCGCTCGACGAAGAATGTGTAGTCACCAACGCCACTTCCTCCTCAGAAGCACACCAACTTACACAGAATCGACATCCGTTCTCCGCGATGCCATTCTCCATGTTTCCATCTACCGTGACGCTCGTCTTCCATGTATCGACGACGTGCGATGTCATTTATCGAGGTAGGGTGGATTGCTTCAATTTTATTTGAATAAAATTGTCATTCATTATTCATGAAACCATGTTTATCTTTGGCCACATGATACTGCCTAACGCAGAGGGCGTGAGCTGAATGAACATGGCCTGAAGGCCCTCTGTTGATCCTCATTTCTTTTGGATGGCAACGTTGATGGAATGAGTGATGGAGACATGAGAAAAAGCGGCGGCCGTATGCCGGTCGTGTGGAGAGGAACCACAGCCCGCAACCGCGGGCCGCTCGACCGACGAAGAACTGGTCGGGCTAGTGGAAGACAGTGGCTCCACAAGGGGCACTGCGCTGTGGAGGATTGCGGCCCGCAATATGCGGGCCACTTCGACAGCGAACCGGTCGGCTCTCCAGCCTGCCGTAAGAAGGAACCGCAACACCCGAATGTGTTGTGCTACATGATTGGGGCCCGCTGAGCGGGCCGCTTGCACCAGGAAGGAAATCTGGTTTTAGCTGGTCGGTTTGGGAGGGAGGTGACGTCGGTTCGTGCTGCTGGGGGCCTGCCCCCTCCCCTCGAACCGCTCAGTCGGTCGGCCGAGTTGCAACCAGCCGCACCGGGCCACGCTGTGCCGTGCCGGCCTGAGCCACGCCCCTCCAGGCCAGGCCGTGCCCCCTCATGTCGGGATGTGCCCCCTCAGTCCAGGCCACAAGATTCACTGGGCCGGTCTGACCCTTTTCCTGGTTGGACCCGCCAAAACAGTGTTGACCCGACCCACCAGCCCACTGGGCTTAACAGGCCGGACCCGTTTTCACTTAAAAGTGAATAAATTGAAGATCGCACATCTGATCGACGCAGCATTTGTGGAACTGGGACCCTAGTGATGTGGAGGTACTTTTTCGATACTCTAATTTAGTTTTGGATGACATTGGAAAATGGCCGGGTCTGGATCGAGCATATTTCCAACCAGACCCCTGGAATGGAAAAGCCAATATCTTTCAGATCGGGCATCCGTTTGACACTCCATTTGTCATGTTGGGATCCTTTTGAGGAGATAGAACTTCAGGATACATCAACTCTAGAATTAGTCATAGTTTCTGTATCGAACCCTTGGCTCGAGGAGCGGACCTTCTAGGAATTGAGAGTGTTGTGTGCGGGAACCCGAGAGCTGGCTGCGACTGCAATGACTACTGTACTGGAATCCTCAGTGGATTCGGCAACGACGACTACCATCCTGGATTCATCCATGGGTTTATCAACGATGACTAACATACTGGAAATCCTCCATGGGTTTGAAGGCGAAGACTACTATTCTTGTATACTACGTGGGTCCGATAGTTTGACTTCTTTTCTAGTATCCTACGTGGGTCCGACAGAGTAGCTGGTCTAGTATCCTACGTCTGTCCGATAGTTTAGCTGGACTAGTATCCTATGTGGGTCCTCCAGCTTAGATGAATCCGTGACCACGCCTGATCATATTTATCACTTTACGAAAGATGTATACCTGAGTGAGCTAAGTCTTGACTTTCAATCATTATCATGTGTGTGATTGACTTCATTCCTGCATGGACTGGGTTGTGCTTGGGCTTGAGAGTTGGAGTCGAACTGAGATTATTAACTTAGGTATATGTATGGGCATATACTTAAGTAGAGTTGGTTTATACTTTGTGATTGTATCTTTTCTTTGTGGTTTATCCTTAGTGAATTCTGGGAGACCTTTGAGGGTCTCGGGGTCCCTACTGATTATTGTTTAACTCACCCCTGCACGGGCTATGCCCGCACTACGTTGTGTTGGGTGTAGATGACAGAAATCGATGATCGTGGTAGCGACTTGCGGGGCTGGACGGTACCCGGAGGTGGACAACATGGCAGGACGTACACAAAGTAGACAGACAGACCGGAGGTACTGTGGAGACCATCTATACCCACCATTCAGGTGGGATTCCCGGAGGACGACTTAGTGGTTGCTGTTTTAATTTTTTCTATTGTACTATACATTTCAGTTGGGTTTGTATTCTGGCCCATTTACCTATCATCACTTACTTTGTATTCAATATTACTTTGTGCTTACTTCAGCTTGCGTACTCTATTTTGTTTGTTTACGATTATAAAGGTAATGCCTTCATTTTTATTGGTATTTATACCTTTGGTGCTAGTCTCCAGCCCCTGGCCTACAGAATGTGGGCTTGGGTTGTCACAGCACGGGACTTGAGGACAGTTCGTGACAATGCGACAACAATAATATTGACCAAAAACCCTTGATATACTTATATCCTCTGTTTATGGTTGATGGACCATCTTAATGACTTTTTGTGATCATTGTGGTAACCACATTCCATACTATTTTTCCTATCCACCCTAGTAATGTTGGTACAATTGTTATCACATTTCATTATCCAAATTTGTTTAGTATTTTTCCTAAAACCTTCACTTTTCAGGGTAATTGGTTTTGAAGAATTAATACGTGTTGTTATGGATGGTACCAATTTATTCTCACCTGCATGAGATAGATCATCAAATAATGTCAAGATATTCCTATCTCATTCTGGTGGCCTTTTATCATCATAATCATTTAGTTAATATTCTGTAGTTATAGAAACAGTTTCCTTCTTTTGTGAATGATCAATATATGTATTTTGAATATTGGAAAACTGAGCTTCCAAATCTACACCATTCATATTGAGTATGATTTTATTGTCATCAATCATAATAATATTTTCTTCACAATCTTTCATCACTCTAATATCATCATCTTTATATAGATTAACTTTATTTTGAATAAAAGAGTCATGTTCCTTGATCTTCATTGGTATTTCATCAAATTGTAAACCCATAACCTTAGTGATATTTTTCAATTTATCTTCAAGCATGTGTATCTTTTCATCAAGAGCCTTTTTTACTACCTATTTTTCTTAAAAATCATTGTGGTATTTTGAGGATCATATTTTAAGATACCTATTTTATTATTCAATGGTTACAACCAGTATAGAGAGGTTTAACCATTCACGGATTTTTCATTTCATTACCATTTCCAAAGCATCATCTTCTCCTTCTAGCTTTTTTATCCTTACCTATATAAGATAAAAGATTCTACAAATGACATAAGCTATTTCTTCAAGAATATTATGTCAATAAATTCATAATATCTCAATTAAAAATTCATGTGATGTTATAGATTGGTCAATATCAGAACTTGTTCTAGGATTGTCATTTTGAGGAAAACCTTCAAAGGTGGAAACACATACCTTATTATCACGTGAAATTTTTGATTTACATTGGGTTTAAGTGTTGTCCTTTTATTTTTAGGAAACATGAGTCGCATACAATATACATTCCTGGACTGATATATATTCATTATCATAATTTCATGGGGAACCAGATACTACCTCTTCTTTAGATAATAGTTACTTCTTCAACTATGTATTCTCTTTATTTTTTTTGTTCAACATGGTCAGGTTGGAGATTTTCTTCTTCAAAATGAATATGTAATATTAATCAAATATTTACATCATTTTTGACTCAAGAAAGACAAAAAATCTTCAAAAGAGATTATCTTTACATAAGAGAACACAACACAGGTGAACCTCCCTCTGATTCTAGTTGCAAGACCCTAGACCACTCTAAGAGGGGAGGGTGAATTAGGGTATCAAAATTATCTTTTAAAGAAACAGATCATATTCCCACATAGGTAGGAACTTGTTAAAAATTTATTTTTAATAGTGATGTAATAAAACATTCAAATGAAAAGATACCACACAACAGTTTTACTTGGTTCATCACTAAGTGCTAGTCCAAGGCACAAACACCAAAAGTGTATCATTCATACCTAAATTCACTAATATTTACCTCTTGTTGAATATATATGTTCATAAATAGTAAGTAATTTATAGGAAAAATATGTTTATAATATTCTAGGGATAGTATATTGTGTCCCTCAGAAAAATTCCATAGAATCTTTTGAGCTCACTACTTTGAGATAATTATTACTCAGTTTATCAAATTGAAGGCCATTTAAATGGACTAGAATTAATGTATTTTTTTCATTCTATCATGAGACTCTTCTTTCATAGTAAAACATAGTTAATTCACTTTGAAATCCATATAAATTGAAAAACTAATATTCAAAACTTCCTTTTTCAAAGATCCTTTGTGAAGATCACTACATTAGTGAATCTCACTACCTTTGTGAAGATCACTTCCCCTATGGAACAAATTACATTCACAAAGGTCATTGATTTAGCATGGAATAACCCATAACCATGAATCACTCATTAGTCTAAATAATTAGAATTAGTTATGACTCAAAAATACTTTTAGTTATGCTCATGTCCACAAGGAATGTCAGTTTTACAGAGCACCCATGGCTTTGAAAAATCAGAGCAATTTTGGATATTCCTTGGAAAAATTTGGGTTATATGAATAGGGGAGGACTCATATTTATAGTCTTTGATGTTCTTTATGCTCAACCGCCTCATAGATGATTTTAGATATCTTCCAAAACCACATTCACGTAAATCCTCCATTTGTAATTGTTAGGTTCACTAGGCTAGATTCCCCGAGGGGGGGGGGGGGTGGATCAGGGTATGACAGATTAAAACAAATTCTTTTTTCTAATATTGTTTCGTTTTTATAAAACCCATCTTCTCTATCTTTACCATTGAAAATTATGAACAAAAATTAAAGAATTCATGAGAAAATACATTTTTACTTGGTTCACCCTCATCAGGCTACATTTAAGTATCATACATCAGAAATGTGTCGATGTACCAAATACTCTATAAGCGCACTACAGTTTACAAGTTCGGTGTGGACTCACTCTCCCTCCTGGTTTACAAACCCTCACAATATGAAATCTCACTAATCCCTCAATTGAAGTGTTCTCACTGATTCATCAGAAGATCCACATATAGTTTAAAGAATTATAGGTCCCTTCATTATGACAAATGATAGAATCTTCTCACATATGTAGATGCCCTATTGAAGTTCCACTTTCATTCACTAATGAATACCCTTTACCATATGTGTACTTGATAATCTTACAACTTTCATGCAACCCAAGAATTACTGGCGTGCGTCTCCAAGACCAGTGCACAAGTTTCACCAAAGAACTTGTGCGACACTTCTGTATTTAAGAAAAAACTTGGGTGGCTCAAACACTTTTATGCCCAAACCATTGTTGGCATGCAACTACCAACTAACGCACAACATATGATTAAAATTACACTTGCACACCCAAACCACCACTTGCGCACCCAAGCTTAATTGGGTGATTGGAGCTCTAATTATCTCTATGTGTTTATATTCATGAAAATTAGGAGGGGTAACCATCTATTTATAGGCAATTAGGGCACACTGAGTGGTGCACAGAAGTTTCCTCCTAGCACCAAGTCCAGCCGCCTAAGCCTCTGTCACCCTAGTCTCCTTGCGTGCCCAAGCCAAAACATGGGTGCCCCTCATTTATTTCATATTATGATGTTTTGATATTGAAAAACATATGGCACCCAAAATTATAACCCTCCAATAACATGGCATGTATATCCCTTTTCCCAAAACACTTTTCTTCATTTTTGGATTTGAGGCCCAAAAATTTGGCAAACTCTAGAGAACAGAACCACCTTGTAACTATTATTTTTGTACCATCTCCAAATCATCATTCCCTTTTTTATGATTCTATGTGAACATATATTGTCAAAAATATCACTAGAACTCGACAAATCACAATGTAAACCCTCTTTGTCAACAAACAAACCATCTTTTTCAACAAACACAAACACCTCAAAAAGGGTTCGATGTTACGTTGAGGGATTTTTCCCCAATAGTGATGTTCCATTATTATATAATATTAATTCAAAGCTTTACGTTAACCAATCGAGTTCCATGATGCTATAATTCTCTTAATCCTGGAGAACAATGTCCCTCTTCCTGATTCTCCAATTCATTTCCATTCATTATGCTCATCACTATCATGTAGATTATCATCAACTTTCCATGAACCTTCATGAAACACCATTCTCGAAGATTTTCATCATAAAACTCTTACTAGAGACATATTTTAATGAGGCCATCAAAGAAATAATCTTTTCATGATGCTTGATAACATTCAAATTTTGGAACCATAAATTTGGAATGCATTTGAAAATGAAGTCACCATCATTATTGGTGCTAGATTAAACTATAATACTCATTTCCTTGTAAAATCCCTAATCATTCATGTGAGGATTGACAAAAAACAAAAGATATACTCCATATCCAATAATGAAAATCCTTGGATACAATAATCAAAAGGTTATAAATTAATCCTATGGTTTATTTTCATTGAATGCCACTTATCCAATGTAATTAGGGCATGTTTTAGGGTTATTATATAATGTTATAATATTTTTTACCTTTAATTACCTGATTTACCCTTAACCGTGGTGAAGAAATAGTAACATTACTATTCACTAAAAAATTATATGGATCCTATTAAACTATAAATATCATTTTCAATAAAACTATGTATATCTATTTTTTGAAATTCAGTTCACTGATGTTCAAAAATTAACATTAACGCTAATCCCACTAGTTTAGTGAGAAGGTAGTAAAAAAGCAATGTACAAAATATTAATATGTTTTTATAACTAATTATAATATAAAAATGATTCTAGTGGCCTGTACTATATTGTTATGTGTATAATTTATCTTTTTTCGTTTAAAATAAATTTAAAACGTAACATCTTTTTAAATGAAAAATAAAATTTTAAATACAATGCAGTATTAAGCACTATTCATCAAAAATGAAATTTCTCAAAAAAATAATAAAAACTCATCCCAATTTAATTATGAAATTATGAATTCAAAAATGATGTTTATTTTAGAAAATTAAATTTCTAATAGTTTCTAAAATTTAATTTTTTAATATTTACATTGGACATTAAAATATGATTCTTTATGAAAATATTATTTCTAAACATACAAATACTTTAGAAAAACTATAAATTTAATTATAAAAATGTTTTTTATGAGAAACCATTATAAATAAAATTTTAAAAGTTTTTATCACTATTCATATTACTATGTTTAATGGTTATTTCATAACTATGTTGTTTAAATAATTATAATGATAATGTAATGTTTCAAAGAAGCTCAGTGTTAGGTGTAACACAAGCCATGTCACTGTTGCATGTAGTGAATTTTTTCCATGGTATTCTGTGAAATGAAATTCAAACATAATTCCTTTATATAAACAAATCTATATTCATTATTTCTTTAAATGAAAAATATAAAAAAGTATAACTTAATTCCAAAAAAATCACAAAATCTCAGGGTGCTACATTCTACCCACCATAAGATGATTTTTTCCCTCAAATTTCATTTAGGTTATCAATAGATTAATACTTTTGGTTTTTCTAATGAAAACTCACATAGTACAAAATGATTTTTAATAATTAATTTTAAAAATAAAGAGTTTAAAAATAATTGTAAGGGCCCAGCCTTGAACCTTACATAATATTGAATTAAATGAATAATTCACTTTGAGGATATTTTCAGGTTTAGAGTTTTAGATAATTAGGCCATAACTATTACATAACAACATGAATATTACATGTAGACACTACTATTAAGTATCCATTTTTTTATAAAATAAAAACTCTTAAAAAGAATCATGTCTAGTTCTATGATTTAGACAGTATGACTTTTTCTTGATACCATCCTTGACCATATTCATCTTTAAGTCCTGTAGAAACCATTCCAAAAACATGGGATGGGAATAAAAAGACCAGAAAGGGTTATAAAATAAGGAAGGAGAAAATTAGCCCATAAATAAATATAAATCAATGAAACCGTACTTTTCAATCATAACATACCTTACAAAATCATAAGATTTATGAATAACACACACAAATCATAAATCATAAAGGTTACTTATGGCATCCATATCAAACTTACAATGTAGCTATCATAGCGACATAGGGAGTTACACTTGGAATACCCATCACAATATATTACCTAAATCTCATAGGAGAAACATCACGTTTACCTCCGTCACGTTACCCAATGCATTGGAGAGCTATCTCGGGCTCACCCACCCATGGATTATCATGGAACCACCCGTATACGTAAACAATACCTAATAACCATAACATAATAATAACATATAACACATATATAAAGGAAAGATAACATTTCCACATTACAATATATCAAATCAAGATATTGAAATAAACAATGTTTTATCAAATCATTTTCAAAACCATTTAAAAAGATATTTTTGAAACAAAGTGTCCCATACCACTTTGAAACATTTAAATAAATTCTCATTTTAAAACATTAATGTCCATATAAATAAATCCTAAAACCAATTTTTAAAACTTGGACATTAATGAAAAATATTTAGAATAATAAATATTTAAAACATTTAAAATGATATATTAGTAAAATAGTTTTTACCAAAAAGAGAGATGCTTGAATACTAATAATTGAATAATTACTTTTAATCAGCACATTATAATATCATGATAATAAAGGGATTCATGATATAATATGTCAAAGGATAGTATATACACCATATAAGAGTGAATTGGTGCATAACAACAATGAAGTCTTTGGGGAAATGTAAATTGGGATGAAATCCCTTATAAATATGTAATCCTTAAATAAAGGATAAATTAACCACATAATTATGTGTGAAAAAAATAAATACACCCAATATAAGTGGATATTAAGTGTAAAACAATCATATGTCATTAACACATATTCATAGGATGACATATTTCTGAAGTACAAGTTAAACCCAAAGAATTGAAATTGGGTTTAGAAGTTCCCTTGTAAAAATTCGACAACCTAACTATAACACCCCGAGATTTTATGAAAGATTTTCTTTATAATTTTATTTATGTCTTGTGATGTATGGTACACCAAAAGGAGCTTTCACTACACGTATCCCTAACTTATCTTGCGTTACACGCAATCGCGACCTTCCACGATAGCGTGTGTTGTATGCAATACCGAGTTTCACTAAACAAGAATATGTTATATAAACTAGCAATTATGAATAATAATACCCACTTTTTAAAATTTTATAAATTTAATCTTTCGAAATTCACTTCATTTTTGGATTCGAAATATCGAAATTAGCCTAGGGTGAATTAATGGTATTTTTCTAAAAACTATCAATTTTTGATGAATAGTGAAAACAATGGGATACTATTTAAAAACCTACTTTTTATTTAAATAATTATTTATTTTATTTAAATTTATTATAGGTCAAAATTGATACATAATACCTATATAAGATCAATGTAATTCATTGGAGTAATTTTATTATAATTTTAGATATATAAAAATTTTATTGAACTTTTCACCGACTTTTACCCACCTCCTAGGAGAATTTGGAAATTCACATAAAACATAATTTTACCGCTTCTGTGAGTGAAATTTTGAAAATCTGAGAGACATGGTTAATATCAAGGGCTATATATGGTTTAATGGGATAAAAATAATTTTTGGTGAATAGTAACTTTTTACTTTTATTTACCACAGATAAAAGTAAATAGGGTAATTAAGGTAAAAATTTATATTATTATTACCCTAACACATGTCCTAATTCTATTGAATAAGTATAATTCGACCAAAAACAACCATAGGAAAAAAATATTACCATTTAGGTCCACTTGGATTAGATTAGGACATTTATTATTAATTTATTTAAATAAGGGTTAAAATAGTTAAAATCAATGTTTAATAACTAATTTATATTAAGTATAGGGTTATACATAATATATATTAGACTATAAATATTCATTAGAATGATGAAACGATTTCCTACCTAATGGTAGTTTATTTATAATTTTTTGACATTAAATAATTTATGTTATTTATGACACAATGGTGATACAGTAATTACATAAATAATGAAATATTAAAATAATTGATATTATAAATATCCAAATAAATGTAATTTGAGACTCTTTATGAATTCCAATAATTTTATATGTCAATATGACATGTTATTATTGATTTAATTAACTTTTTTGGAACTAATCATGTTTTTATGATTTTTACAAAAATGAATTACCAAATAGTGTCAAAATTGACATAAAATAGTTTTTAAAACAAATATTATATTATTAATTTTTATTTTATTCGTAAAAATCTAAGGCTTTTCCAAATGACTTAGATAAAGATATATATTAATAATGAACCACTTGGGGTTAGTTTTTCTTGTTATAGTAAGTTTATTAACCATATAGTGTAAGAAAAGAAGAAGACACGGTAAAAGTTAAATTATTTAACTTAGAGTTAAATCTAACTTATAAGGTCAAAATTGTAACCGAAACTTGTCTAAAATCTATTGGTTGAGAGTATTTCGATCCATCCCCACTTTATCTTTGAAATAAAGCAATTTGGAGCTATTATAAACCGAATAGGACTTTATTATAAAATAATATTTTAAGTTTTTCCAAAGGTGCCCCTCCCCTCCCTTATAAAAATGGCCCCCATTCCATCTTCTCTTCACACCCTTTTGTGCCATGAATCTCTGCCAAACCCTGAACATATCTCTTCTCCACATCCCTAGAAACATTTTTTAGGTTCTGGTCTTCTAAAAAGAACAACTCTACTTCCAAAAGAGGAAGCTTAAAGGAGGTGCGTCGAAGAAGATGTAATCTTTTTTTCCGATTCTCTCAAGTTTTATGCTTCGTCTACATCCTCTTCATTAGCTATTTCATTATAAAGTAATAACATCGGTATTACTTATATACCTCTATGTTATTATAAATATTAAACAACCCTATTTCACCTTCTATCCATCCTACGGAAAATGAAATCACCGCCTGTGCGTACGTAGGAAATACCGTCTCCACGCCGTGGTGTAATCTGTTTTCGACCACCACATTACTTGGATGAGTATAATGGTGTAAATAAATAACTATATATGATTATTTTAAAGTGATATTGATTCTGAAATATTATACAAATGCTTCAATACAATTCCACGATCATGGGAATGATATCATCGCTCGTGTGTACGTACGGACTACCGTCTCCACAACGCGATGAGATTCATTCTCCATGTTAAGCATCCATGAATGATTATAAAGTATATATAATGAATAATAATGAAATATATGACATAAAAATGATACTGTATTTATGTATATATATATATTTATTTCATCTACATTATTTCATTTAATTCAATAAGGAAACGAAAATAGCGTTCATGCGTACGTACGGCCTACTGTCTCCATGAACTGTGTATTTCATTCCATTTATTGATCTATCATATATATATCTATATGCTGAATATATATTATATATAAATAGTGTTTTACATTCTGTAATTATTTAAATCAGGATATAAGTAATAATATTATGAACAACAAGTCCAAACACGTATAATAAATGAAATATTTTTACCCAAATCGCTGCTTTTACATCGAATTTTCAAAAAACAAACGGGTAATATAAAGTCATAAGTAAACCATTTATGATATCATATCAATGAATATGATTCTTTAATAAGTCAATGACATTATTTAAGTCATTATACAGTAGGTTCGGATACATACGAAGCATATCATACATAAGGTGAGGGATAATTATTCCAATCCCATTCTTATCCGAGATTGTTTATTCGTAAGTTTTTACAGGGGTTATGTTTATTATCCATGTCCATAAGTTCTCAAAATGGTTTCATAAATTGTTTAATCTTCTTTCATGTATCTTTAAAGTCATTCTTACTCTTTTTTTACTTTTACCACATCGTATGGAAGGAATATTTCTTTTGTTTATCATACGAGGTACTTTTTGAATTTTCTGACAAAAGTACAAGAAAAATGTTATTTTTAACTTATACAGCATTAAATAATTTTTATGGTTTCATAACGCCTCATTTTAATGATGATTAATCTACAATATTTTATTACTATTTTCAAAAAAATACATTTCCTTTTAAATTTCATGGAACTTTGTGAAAAGAAAATGATTTTGAAGAAGAAAGGATATTTTACTCCAGAATTCATTTCAAGTGTTTTATCAAAACCATTTTCCATCTAAGATGACATTATTTCATATGTGTATATTTCAAGTATAATGTCTCTCTGATTTACATGGTTTCACTTTTCTTATTATGAAATGAAATCCATTTCTTTTATATGGATTATGTGATGATGTGATGATGTTTATGAAACCCATTTTATTCATTGGGTTATTATGAATGTTGTATGTTTATTTTGTGGCACAAGTTAGAATGATTTCATTATGAGATGGGTGGGACCTATATCTCCCTCCAATGCATTGGGTAATGTTTTATATCTCATGAGATAGACATGACTAGAATGGTATGTTAATCCGGTTCAGTGTTACAGGACTAGATAGAGGAGTGAACTTGATTCAGAATTGGACTTTGTCCACTAAGATGGTCTTGGAAAAAATTCCCTGGATACTATGGAAATCATAACATGTGCTTACTGGATGCCCCAATTACATGTTTTATTATTATTCTAGTTTATCATGACTAATTTTCCTTTATTATATATGCCTTGTGTACATACAAGATTTATGTCGTTGCTCATGATTTTGATGTTTAGATTTTATGTTCCAGTTTTTGCATTCAAATGTTTATTATAAGGGCCCAGACTTAAACCTTACTTAATATTAATTTAAATGAATAATTCACATTGAGTATCTTTTTAGGTTTAGTGTTTTAGATAATTAGATCATAAATCATGAATTACATTCCACTTTTAAACAAAGTGGTTACAGAAAAGATAGCACTCGTTTTTCCCCATCAACGGAAACATATTAAAAATAAAACATGGATTCTTTTTTGTCACTTCCTTGTCACTATCATCATATCATGTACCCATCTCTTTACCTGTGAAAAAATTTTCAAAAGATTGGGATGAGCATAAGAAGCTCAGTAAGGGATATAAAAATATGGAAAGGAAACATGAGTACATGTATACATAAGAATGAAATCATACTTCACCCATAAAACATAATCACTTTAACATACCTCATAAGATCATGAATAAATTTGAGAAATCATAAGACATAAAGGTAACTTGAGGCATTCATAACATTCTTACGTAGGGAGTAACCCTCTTGGTTACGTTTGGAATACCCATCACAGTATATTCCCTAAATCTCTTCGGAGAAAGCTTAACGTTTAACCCCTTCGCGTTACCCAATGTATTGGAGAGCTATATCGGGCTCACCCGCCCATAGTTTATCACGGAACCACCCGTCTTCATAATAATTTCCAAGAACGATAACATAATCGTATCACATAAAACATGCATAAAGGAAACATAACATTTCTATTTTTCAATCATAAGATATCAATACAACACATTGATATAAAAAAATTATGAAAACCATTTTCAAAACCAAAATAAAAGAAAAGTAAAACATGGTATTTATTTTTATTTAAAAAAAGGTATGGCTTGTAGAGGAAGCCGAAACTCAAAGAATGGTCATGGTGGCAGAGAAGTCATTATCGCCGCATACATACGACAAAAACATTCCCTTTTGTCATTTAGTAAAACGCTTTGTATAAAAAAAGATTCCTTTCGGATAAACGTAAAAGTCAAAGGGGTTTATACACCGTATAAAAGAAGGTTGTGTATAAAAAAAATATTCCTCAATGAAATAAGATTGAGATGAAGTCCCATACAAAGACGATATCCTTGGATTAAGGATAAATCGATTACATAATTATGTGTGACAAACTAATACACCAAATATATGTTGATATTAAGTGTAATACAATCAGTGGTTATTACCACATACTCATAGAATGACATATTCAAGGAGTACAAGATTATCCCAAAGAATCAAAATTCGGTTAAGAAGATCCCTTGCAAAAATTTGACAGCCTAACGGCGTCACTACAAAATTCAGAAAATGAGTTGATGAGAGATAACAAGGGTATCTCATCACTTGGACATAAAATTTAAATCAATAATGATATAGAAGAACATATCCCAACATAATGTTATGTGAATTAAAAGACATAACAAAATAAGTCATTTAAAAAGAGGAGGGTGAAAGGTTCCCTTACCGACATGGGTATCTTTCGAAACATACACCCCGTGAAAGAAGGACAATACAACATTGATGTAAATACTCATAAATGAAAGTATATTACACAATGAGTAAAATAATGGGCAGTACATACACCACTTAAAATAAATTGTGCCAAATGTAGCATAAATCTCATAGGAATAAAAGTGAGATGAAAAATCCCTTACGAAAACTCGGCAGCATAACGGCACCACTTAAAATTCACAAAAATGGATTGATGAGATAAAATAGGGTATCTAATAATATTATAATAAAATTTACAGCAAGAGGAATATAAAATAACACCCCCCATAATAACAAATAAGAGCTTAAAATAAGTGACATAAAGGAGAGTACTTTAAAAGAAAGAGAGAGGTTAGATCTCTTACGAAACTTCGGCAGCCTAACGGCGCCACTCAAAACTTCCAAAGTGGAATGATGAGAGAGAATATGTTCTCTCATCATATGAACATAAAAATTACAGTAAGAGTAATATAAAATAACAACCCAATCACAGGAAATATGAGCTTAAAAGGAATGACATAAAAGAGTGTACTTAAAAAGAAAGAGAGGAGTACGATCCCTTACCTTGGGTCCGACTTGACTCGATCGTTCTTTAATGTCCTGAATAATAAACTTGAGTTAATTTCCACTTTATTAAGAACCTTTTTCAAGTTCATTATTCCATTTATATCACTTATTTCCATGTTATAATCATTATGTAATCATTTAAGTTAACAATGTTTGTTTTGTCGATATTTGGTTCTTAAGTCGAAAGTGGACTTCTTACAAGTACATGTTGTTCATGTGGTCAAAGGTTCATTATATCCAGAATGATCTTCATGATTTGGATGTCATATATATAATATATATCCAGAATATAAATGTATTTATAATATTACAAAATCATTTTGAGGTAATAAATGAAATGCACCGTTCATGGAGACGGTAAGCCGTACGTACTTATGAACGCTACTTTCATTTAGATGTCATATTAATGGAATTAAAACTAAATGAGAGGTATGTATATTTTAATTCCAGAATTGTATTCATCATTTAAATGTAACATAAATAATATATAATAACTTTAAATCCATCCTTTATACATCCTACATATGGCATTAACTAATAAAATCACTTTGAGGGGGCGGTAGTCCGCACTTCCTAAAATGAAATTATCGTGTTTACCCACAATGGAAGCCATAAAGGTATGCCACAAAAGAAAAATAAATAAGCTTAAGTAAAGCATAAACATATTATATATCATATATTAATATAGTGACATCTTAATGGCCACCTTTGAAGGTGTTATATGAGTGTTGAACAATCATCGTTTCGTGAGGCAGAAATTCGCCATCCACAGAAACAGTATGTTCTTAAATCATTAGATGTAGTTGTGTGTAATTTCAGCTCAAATTCTCCTTATAACAACATCCTAGAATATTGAAGATACTGGATTTGTTACAAAATAAATTAATAAAAAGAGTTTAGGCGGTTGGAGAAGCAAAATAAAACAAAAGAACACAAGTTAAGACATTATCTTAAAATCGGGTAACTCTATTTGATTTGAGCTCAAAGGCTTCATTTGGAAGACTTATGCCAAAATTTGGGCTTCTAGGATTAATAGAGGGATGTGGAGAGACAAAATGGGCAGGTGTTGGTCTATCCAAAGGCTTTGGAAGTGTGGGTAAGGAGGTAGAGGTGGGGGCCTTTTATAAGAGGAGAGGAGGGGCACTGTTGGAAAGTAAAGAAATGTTAATTTATTTGAAAATGAGTTTCGGATTTAAAAGGTAACACATTGATAAAATTCGAGGATAAGGTGATAAGGTTTAGAAATCCACCAATCAAATAGGTTTTGGACATGTTTAGGTCATATATTTTACATTATCTTTTCATTTTAATTAAATCCTTTATTAATGAGGTAATCGCTACATCATTGTTATGTCATAAATAATTTTATTTCTTTAATGTCTAAAAATTATAAAACAAATATCATGATTTAGGAAATCTCTTTATATTTCCAATGACTATTTATAGTCAAACATCTGACTTTTATAACCCCATGTAAAAATTGTTTTAGTAAAACAACTCATGTTTGTGTCATTTTTACATTTACATTAAATAAAAAAAAATTTATGTCATTTCCCAAACAAAGTGGCTCCATGGGGTCCCCAAGTTGACCCATGGATTTTCTTGGTCGGCCATAACACATCCAATAAGGGTAGGACATGTGTCAAGCTCATCTCATATTATTAAAACATTATTTTTACCTTAAACTACACTAATTACCTCTAATCGCGATTAAAAACAGAAAAGATACTATTCACCAAAAAATTATTTTAATTCCATTGAACCACATTTTACTTCTTAATGAAAAACATGTTTGTCGGATTTTGGAAATTCAAAACACAGAGGTGGTAAAATTTCATTTAAACGGAAAATCAGTTTTTATAAGTACCACTTAATGGTTTCACTATTCATCAAAAACTGAAGTTCTTCATAAAAATACCAAAACATCACCCTAAGCTATATTTGATATTCCAAATTCAAAAATGAAGTATATTTTACAAAATTGAAAACATTTAAGTTTCATTAATTAAGTTAATAATTATTCCCGCTGTCAGAGCAAATAGCGTGTTTTTATGAAATAATAAGTATCAAAAGATTGACACTAGTTTAAGTCCGATTTCAGAGTGAAATTAATTACAATGACCACAATTGGATTAAATGGTAAAAATATATTATAATTAAACTTTAAAACCAATTCAAAATATAATCTAATCATATAAATAAATTATATTAAAAAGTGGTTTTGAATTAAAATACAACATTTTTTACTATTCATTAAAAAAAATGAACTTTATCGGAAAAATACCAATAGTTTACACAAAGTAAATTTTGATGTCTTGATTCTAAATAAGAATTTTATTTTGTCAGATATAACACAAAAAATTGTCAAAAGGTGGATTTAAAAGAGGTTCTCCATAAAAAGGCGGTTAATCGACCTTTTAAAGAATATTAGAATGTTTACGCTTAAAATTGGATTCATTCGAATTTTTAATCCTCTAACATTTATGGTAAAGAGTAAAAATATTTGACAAACATATATAATAATATTTTAGTTAGTTCTGTTCATTCCTTCCATTACAACGGCTAGGCGTTAACTACGATTTAAAATAATATTATTTTATTATTAGAGTGCAACGTAAGATTCCCATGAAACTCGTTGTTGCGTATTGGGTACGCCATTGCGCATAACATCCCCTTTAAAGTAATAATAATATTTTATTAAAAAATATGGATAAATGTGAAAATGTAATATTCTTTATTTACCTGGGGTGTTACATCCTTCCCCCCTTTTGGGAATTGCGTCCTTGCAATTTTAAAATTAGGCTTGGAAACTTCATTGAAAACCCCACATCGGAACAATAGTCAGTAAAAAAATCACCTTAAAATAAAGAAAGAGAAGTGCAAAGGGCATCCGAGTTAACCCATACTAGGATTCCATGTATGAAAATATGGATATGGAGGAGAAAACAAAGGGTCATGTTCTGATGGAGAGTGATAGTCAACATATCTAGGAGAAATTTAACCGTAAGAAAATCACAAACTTGTGATGGGTTAAACGGTATTCGATTCCCCATTTGGAAAAGTTAACAAACAACATTTTTGTTTTAAGTTACTCTTCATTGAGAAATTTATTTTTGAGCTTAACTAAATCATAATGAAACATACTTTCTTGTCACGTAGACTTTAAACTTTTACTAGATTCCTTAATCAAACTAATATTTTCTCCAAAAGATGAGTATTTTGGAAGACTTGTTCGCATTAAGAGTACTATAATAAACTTCTTGAGAATCACCGAATCCACAAAAGAGAACTATATATTTCCTATGTCTTTATAAAAAATCCAAAACCAAAATCAAAAAGATTAGTACAAGATCAGATAATCCAGAAAAGGATAACCATTTATTAAAAGAAAATCTATTCTTAATCGCCAAAATTTGTCCATTAAAACCCAAAGTTCAACAGGGACCATTCGATAAACAATTTGTCCATAAAATTCTTCAAAGTAAACCAAACTAAGATTGAAACCCAAATATTTGAAGGCTTTAGTCACATATTCCTCTAAGTTAAATCGTAACATTTATCTCCAAACAACATCAGTTGCTCTTAAAGTCTCGTATTGAAGAGTAATTAACCTAATAACATGTCCCCTATGATAGGTTAATAAATTTCCATAGATAACCCAAAATCAACTTACTCTTGATTCCTAAAATCATATAACTAAAAATAATTAGTCAAACTTACCAGGGACTTCACGTAGTCCAGTGGTAGGTGATAAATACCAGTCGCACTTTGGTTGTGGGTTCGATTCCCACAGCTTTGTCCGACGCGACGGGTTGTCACACGGTCTGCATGTTGTCCTTTTTCCAAAACTATATAATTCTTAAAACATTCCCCCAAAACGAGATAAAATCTTAAAAAATAATCATAACATATTTTAACCTCAAGTTTATCTCATGCCTTTCATTTTCCATCATAACATATAATAACCCATAATTACCTCAAAAGTAAGGATCATATAAACTCTAATGGTTACCTTTATAATTATTACCAGAACTTCCACATCGATTGGTCATCTCGTACATGATTCATTACAGATCATACCAAGGTTCAAGTGGTTGATCATGACTCCTTGATAGTTGGTTTAGAACAACCACGAGTTTCCTCATTGAATCCCCCATTTCATCCAGTCTCTTAATCAGAGAACCACCATAGTTTCCTTCAAACCTATTGTCACTTTGGTGCCTGCTAGATCCATCCATTCACTAAAAACAAAAATGTCAGTGTGAGTATATCAACAAAACCATCATGTACTAATGAGGAAGATATAATTACTCATTCACTTTATCTAAAAACTATGACTCTTTCTGAAATCCTA
This sequence comes from Viscum album, assembly GCA_963277665.1. Classification (NCBI taxonomy): domain Eukaryota; kingdom Viridiplantae; phylum Streptophyta; class Magnoliopsida; order Santalales; family Viscaceae; genus Viscum; species Viscum album. The sequence continues at coordinate 51,503,420 of OY728148.1, forward strand.
ACCATTATGGTAATGTCACTTATGCTTAAAGAATACCCTAACCTCTAAAGTTATCTAAACCGACCTCTGATACCAACTATAAGGCCCCAACCTTAAACCTTACTTAATATTGAATTAAATGAATAATTCACATTGGGGATCTTTTCAGGTTTAAAGTTTTAGAGAATTAGATCATAAATCATGAATTACATTCCACTTTTAAACAAAGTGGTTACATAAAAGGTAACACTCGTTTTTCCCCATCAATGAAAACATATTAAAAATAAAACATGGATTCTTTCTTGACACTTCTTTGTCACTATCATCATATCATATACCCATCCCTTGACCTGTGAAAAACATTTCAAAAACCTAGGATGAGCATAAAATCTCAGTAAGGGATATAAAAATATTGAAAGGAAACATTAGTACATGTATACATAAGAATGAAATCATACTTCACCCATAAAACATAAGCACTTTAACATACCTCATAAGATCATGAATAAATCAGATAAATCATAAGACATAAAGGTAACTTGAGGCATTCATAACATTCTTACGTAGGGAGTAACCCTCTTCGTTACGTTTGGAATACCCATCACAGTATATTCCCTAAATCTCTTTGGAGATACCTTAACGTTTAACCCCTTCCCATTACCCAATGCATTGGAGAGCTATATCAGGCTCACCCGCCCTTATTTTATCACAGAACCACCCGTCTTCATAATAATGCCCAAAAACCATAACATAATCTTATCACATAAAACATGCATAAAGGAAACATAACATTTCCAGTTTTAAATCACAAGATATCAATACAACAGATTGATATAAAAACATTATGAAAACCATTTTCAATACCAAAATAAAAGAAAAGTAAAACATGGTATTTATTTTTCTTTAAAAAAAGATATGGCTTGTAGAGGAAGCCGAAACTTAAATAATGGTCATGGTGGCGGAGAAGTCATTGTCGCCGCATACATACGACAAAAACATTCCCTTTTGTCGTTTAGTAAAATGCATTGTATAAAAAAAGATTCCTTTCGGATAAAAGTAAAAGTCAAAGGGGTTTATACACTGTATAAAATAAGGTTGTGTATAAAAAAAATATTCCTCAATTAAAGGAGATTTTGACGAAGTCCCATACAAAGACGGTATCCTTGGATTAAGGATAAATAAATTAAATATTTATGTGTGACAAAATAATACACCAAATATAAGTGGATATTAAGTGTAAAACAATCAGAGGTTATTCACACGTATTCATAGAACGACATATTCAAGGAGTACAAGCTTATTCCAAAGAATCAACATTGGGTAAAGAAGTTCCCTTGCAAAAATTTGACAGCCTAACGGCATCACTACAAAATTTAGAAAATGAGATGATGAGAGATAACAACCGTATCTAATCACATGGACATAAAATTTAAATCACTAAGGATATAGAAGAACATATCACAACATAATGTTATGTGAATTAAAAGACATAACAAAATAAGTCTTTTAAAAAGAGGAGGGTGAAACTTTCCCTTACCGACATGGGTATCTTTCGAAACATACACCCCGTGAAAGAAGGACAATACAACATTGATGTAAATACTCATAAATGAAAGTATATTACACAATGAGTAAAATAATTGGCAGTACATACACCACTCAAAGGAAACTGTGGAAAATGTAGCATAAATCTCACGGGAATTAAAGTGAGATGAAAAATCCATTACGAAAACTCGGCAGCATAACGACACCACTTAAAACATCCAAAAATGGATTGATGAGATCAAATAGGGTCTCTAATCATATTACAATAAAATGTACAGAAAGAGAAATATAAAATAACATCCCCCATCATAAAAAATAGGAGCTGAAAAGAAGTGACATAAAGGAGAGTACTTTAAAAGAAAGAGAGAGGTTAGATCTCTTACGATAATTCGACAGCCTAATGGCGCCACTCAAAACATCCAAAGTGGATTGATGAGAGAGAATAGGTTCTCTCATCAGATGAACATAAAAATTAAAGTAAGAGTAATATAAAATTACATCCCAATCACATGAAAGATGAGCTGAAAAGGAATGACATAAAAGAGTGTACTTAAAAAGAAAGAGAGGAGTATGATCCATTACCTCAAGTCCGACTTGACTCGATCGTTCTTTAACGTCCTGAATAATAAACTTGTGTTAATTCTAACTTTATTAAGAACCTTTTTCAAGTTCATTATTCCTTTTATATTACTTATTTCCATGTTATAAACATTATGTAATCATTTAAGTTAATAATGTTTGTTTTGTCGATATTTGGTTCTTAAGTCGAAAGTGGACTTCTTACAATTACATGTTGTTCGTGTGGTCAAAGGTTCATTATATCCAGAATGATATTCATGATTTGGATATCATATATATCATATATATCCAGAATATACATGTATTTATAATATTACATAATCATTTAGAGGTAATAAATGAAATGCACCATTCATGGAGACGGTAAGCCGTACGTACGCATTAACGCCACTTTCATTTCTATGTCATATTAATGGAATTAAAAATAAATGATAGGTATTTATATTTTAAATCAATAATTTTATTCATCATTTAAATGTAACATAAATCATATATAATAACATTAAATCCATCCTTTATACATCCCACATATGGAATTAACGAATAAAATCACTTTGAGGGGGCGGTAGTCCGCACTTCCTAAAATGAAACTATCGTGTTTACCCACAATGGAATTCATAAAGGTATGTCACAAAAGAAAAATAAATAAGATTAAGTAAAACATAAACATATTATATATCATATATAAATATAGTGACATCTTAATGGCCACCTTTGTAGGTGTTATATGAGTGTTGAACAATCATTGTTTCGTGAGGCAGAAATTCGCCATTCATGGAAACAGTATGTTCTCTAACCATTAGATGTAGGTGTGTGTAGGTGTAGCTCGAATTATTCTTATAACAACATACTATTATATTTAAGATACTGGAGTTTTTACAAAATAAATTAATAAAAAGAGTTTAGGGGGTTGGAGAAGCAAAATAAAACAAAAGAACACAAGTGAAGACATTACCTTAAAATCAGGTAACTCTCTTTGATTTGAGCTCAAAGGAATCCTTGGGAAGACTTCTACCCAATGTGAGGCTTCTAGTAGTAAGAGAGGGATGTGGAGAGACAAAATGGGCAGGGTTTGGCCGAGCCAAATGCTTTGGAAGTGTGGGTAAGGAGGTAGAGGTGGGGGCGTTTTATAAGAGGAGAGGTGGGGCAGTCTTGGAAAGTAAAGAAATGTTACTTTATTTGAAAATGTGTTTCGGATTTAAAAGGTCCCTCATTAATATTATTAGAGTATAAAGTGATAAGGTTTCTAAATCCACAAATAAAATAGGTTTTGGACATGTGAGGTCATAGATTTTACATTATCGTTTCATTTTATTTAAATCCTTTTTTAATGAGGTAATCACTGCATCATTATTATGTCATAAATAATTTTATTTATTTAATGTCTAAAAATTATAAATATATATCATGATGTAGGAAATATTTTTATCTTTCCAATGACTATTTATAGTCAAAAATATTACTTGTATAACCCCATGTAAAAAGTGTTTTAGTAAAACAATTCATATTTGTGTCGTTTTTACTTTTACATTAAATAAAAAGTTATTTATGTCATTTCCCAACCAATGTGGATCCATGGGGTCCCCAATTTGACCCATGTATTGTCTTGGTCGGCCATGACACAAACAATAACGTTAGGACATGTGTCAATCTCATCTCATATTATTAAAACATTATTTTTACCTTAAACTACACTAATTACCTCTAATCGCGATTAAAAACTTAAAAGTTACTATTCACCAAAAATTATTTTAATTCCATTGAACCGCATTTTACTTCTTAATGACAACCATGTATGTTGGGTTTTTGAAATTCAAAGCACAGAGGTGGTAAAATTTCATTTATACGGAAAATCAGTTTTTATAAGTACCACTTAGTGGTTTCACTATTAATCAAAAATTGAAGTTCTTCAGAAAAATACCAAAACATCACCCTAAGCTATATTTGATATTCCAAATTAAAAAATGATTTCTATTTTAAAAAATTAAAAACATATATGTTTCATTAATTAATTTAATAATTAATTCCCACTGTGAGAGCTAATAGCGTGTTTTTATGAAATAATAAGTATCAAAAGATTGACACTAGTTTAAGTCTGATTTCAAAGTGAAATTAATTCCAATGACCACAATTGGATCAAATGGTAATAGTACATTCTAATTGAACATTAAAACCAATTCAAAATATAATATAATCATATAAATAAATTAGATTAAAAAGTTTTTTTGAATTAAAAACAACATTTTTCACTATTCATTAAAAAATGAACATTATCAGAAAAATACCAAAAATTTACACAAAGTAAATTTTGATGTCCCGATTCTAAAGAAGAATTTTATTTTTTCAAATATAACACATAAAATTGTCAAAAAATGGATTTAAAAGCGGTTCGCCATAAAAAGGCGGTTAATCGACCTTTTAATGAATATTAGAATGTTTACGCTTAAAATTGGATTCATTCGCATTTTTAATCCTCTAACATTTATTATAAAGAGTAAAAATATTTGACAAACATATATAACCATTTTGTAGTTAGTTCTGTTCATTCCCACCTATGCAACGGCTAGGCGTTAACTACCATTTAAAATAATATTATTTTATTATTAGAGTGCAACATAAGATTCCCAAGAAACATGTTGTTGCGTATTGGGTACGCCATCGCGTATAGAGTCCCCTTTAAAGTAATATTAATATTTTATTCAAAAATATGGATAAATGTGAAAATGTCATATTCTTTATTTACCTAGGGTGTTACATTTTTGGATTGTTTTATGTTCTCTATGATTAACCTTAGTCAGCATTTGAGCTCACCCTTTATATGTTTTCTTTTAACCAGGATTTAAAGAAAGGTTTTAGGTAAGAAAACAAAAGGGGAAGATCTTTATGGGAAATGTTGAAGATCTTTCACCACGATTAGAAGATTATTTTCTGAGTTTCCAAAGACACTGAACTATTACGGTCCTTATGTGTCTGTTTTCGTTATCTATTAAGTATTCCACAAATGTAATGTAATGTCCAGGTACCTAAAGCTTTGGGTCTCTACAGTTGGTATCAGAGGAAAGGTTTAGTTAACCTTTGGAAATTAGGATGCGAAAACTTTAGTGAGATCTGTATAGATATTTCTAAGGTATCTATAGGGATGTCCCAAAGGTTAAGTATAATTATAGGTTAAAGTCCTAGAATTATGATAATGATATTATAATTAATCCTAAGATGTTAGTTATTGAAGGTAATCCCCCCTTTATTATGTTGTTTTCCTAGCATGATTTTTTCCTCTCACACTGTTCTTATTCGGTTTTAGACAATGGGTGGAACCCAAAGGAACCGTGTTGATCAATGTAATGTAAAATGCAATGATTGTACTCCTGAAAAAACCAATTTTGGGGGATATGGAGTCAAAAATCTTATTTCTATACTGACACAAGCTATGAATCATTCTGGATTTCTAAATGATCAGAGAAGGGAACAATATTCTATTGAGTCCTTCATGAGGCAACATCCACCATCTTTCAATGGGTCTTCTGATCCACTTGTTGCTGAAAAATGGATTAGTACCATTGAAAAGATATTTTCAATACTTTCCCGTTCAGAACATGAAAAAGTTAATTTAGTTGTTTATCATTTAGAAGGGGAAGCAGACTAGTGGTGGACTCTAATTAAGAATACAAGGCCCCAAGATGAAATTGAATCCATGGAATGAGACGAGTTCAAGAACATGTTTTTCAATAAGTACTTCCCTCCTATTATTCAAACAATGATGGAAATAGAGTTTCTTGAACATAAGAATAAGGATGATGAATATGTTGGTATATACGAAGCGAATTTTACAAGACTTGCAAGGTATGCATCTAGCTTTATCATCCAACCTAAAAGTAAAGTTGATCGATTTTTCAGTGGCTTAAAACCAAGTCTTTGAATGGAATTAGCTATTGGAGACTATAGTAGCTATGAAGAAATTGTGCATTGTGCTATCAAGGTAGAACTGGAAGTTGGTATAACATATCCATCTCATAGTTTTGACAAGAAACGAAAGATGGAGTTTAAGGAGAAATCTCATAATAATGGTGAAAAGAAGATGAATGTTTCTTTATGCTCAAAGTGGGGAAAGATGCATGGTTGAAATTGTCTTAATGGGACTGGAAAATGTTTTAAGTGTGGAAAAGAAGGTCATCGAGCAACTGAGTGTCGATGTAATGGAAAAAGGGTTTCTAATGATGTGAATAAAGAAAAGACAGCAGAGAACGCACAACCAACACTTCAATGCTTCAAGTGCAAGGAAATGTGGCATTATGCTAATAAATGCCCTAATCCACAGGTTAGTGATGATCAATGTGAGAAACCTCCTAAGGCAAAGGATAAAGGGAAGTCTCATGCGATCACTATTTGTGATGTTGAGTATGAAAATGATGTTGTGTAATGATTAAGTGTTTATGTAATGGTATTTCAAAATAGTATCATTGAATCTAATTTATTGTATTGTGAAATTTTGGAATATCTATGTATTGGTTTTCAATAATTATATGGTACTGGTAACCATGAAAAGTTATTTAAATATTTTGGAATGCAGATGATATAAGCATAATGAAGAGATAAAGAGAAAATAAATTGTTTTATAGTATTCATGAGCTCATGATTGATATAAGGACTAAGTGATATCATGGTTTGAGTATATAGAAATTTGGGGATTTTGGTATGTGGAATGTGTTAACTTTTAATTACAATCATGTTTTCACTAAGGTTCAATGGGTATTCATTTTTCAATAAAATACATGATTAAGGCCTTAGAATGTTTGGAATGTGACCAACAAGATATATAGTATGATATATGGGGGATAAATGATGGTATTCATGTACTTCTTATGTGACCTCTCAAGTAATCATTTTCTTTACACTATGAGAGTGGACAAAAGTATTTTCGATAAGATTAAATTTTGGAATAGATTACATTGGACATCAGATAGAATTTTTTAAGGATAGAATTTTTTTTCGATATTATTTATGCAATGTTTTAATATTGTAGTTTTATAAAAAGGACAACCTACAGGACGGGGGACAACCTGTCGCGTCAGACAAGGCTGTGGGAATCGAACCCACAACTGAAGTGCGACATGCCTTTATCACCTACCATTGGCCTATAGGAAGTCCCTGTTTAATAGAAACCAGTTTTATTATATTAAGTAGTATGATATATGAAGTATAAGTCCATTTTAGGAACCATATATGATTAATCTCACTATAAATGGACTTATGTATTTTTGATAACTTTTTCTACCCTTTTTTTGAGATAGAGGGAATAACCCATCATTCTATCACATGATATGCTAACACTTCACGAATGACAAATTCAACTTCATTTATTTAAGAGATGAAGTGGAAATTTTTGATTTCACGAACAACGGTGAGATTATATAGAAATAAATTAAGTATTTCTTCTAATTCAAATTCTTCAACTTTAGGGAAATGATCTGGAAAACCAAAAATGATGTCCTAGTGCCCTTATATCTAATGAATCATATGAAACCTTAGATCATCACAAATTTATGGCTTTGTGATTATTGGCTTTTTCTTAGCCATATCCTCTACCACTCTCCATCAGAACATGATGGTTTGATTTCTCTTCTATATCCATATTTTCACCTATGTTCTCCTATGTGGAAACCCAGGGATTAGTTAATTTGGGTATCAGTTATGTTTCATACATTAGTTTTTAAAGATTGGGTTTGGTATTCCTTTTTACGATGTGGGTTTATATTAAATAAGCTTTTGAGTAGTAAACCATTTATAACCCCGACGAATTTCAGGGGAAAAATTCATTTTAAGGGGGGTAGAATGTAACACACCGAGATTTTATGAAAAATATTCTTTTTAATTTTATTGATATCATGGGATGTACGCTACACCAAAAGGATCTTGCACTACATGCATCACTGACCTATCTTGCATTACACGCAATCGCGACAGACCATGATAGCGTGTGTTGTACGCAGTACCGAGTTTCACCAAACAACGATATGTTATATAAACTAGCCGTAATAAATAGTACTAACCACTTTTTAAAATTTTATAAATTTTATCATTCGAAATGGACTTCATTTTTGGATTTGGAATATTGAAATTATCCTAGGGTGAATTTTTGTTATTTTTCTGAAAACTTGCAATTTTTGATAAATAGTGAAAACACTAGGACACTATTTAAAAACCGACTTTTTATTTAAATAATAATTTATTTTATTTAAATTTATTTTAGTGAAAAATTGATACATAATAACTATATAAGTTCAAAATAATTCATTGGAGTCATTTTATAATAATTTTTTATATATAAAAATTTTATTGAGCTTTTCACCACCTTTTACCCACCTCCTAGGAGAATTTGGAAATTCAATAAAAGATAATTTTACCGCTTCTGTGAGTGAAATTTAGAAAATCTGAGAGACACAATTAATATCAAGGACTAAAATTTGGTTCAATTACATAAATAAAATTTCTAGTGAATAGTAACTTTTTACTTTTATTTTCCACAGTTAAAAGTAAATAGGGTAATTAAGGGTAAAAATGATATTATTATTACCCTAACACATGTCCTAATTCTATTGGTTAAGTATAATTCGATAAAAAACAACCATAGGAAAAACATATGACCATTTAGGTCCACTTGGATTAGATTAGGACATTTATTATTAATTTATTTAAAGAAGGGTTAAAATAGTTAAAATCAAAGTTTAATAACTAATTTATTTTTAATATAAGGTTATACATAAGATATATTTGACTATAAATATTCATTAGAAAGCTATAATGATTTTCTACCTAATGGTAGTTTATTTATAATTTTTAGACATTAAATAAGTTACGTTATTTATGACACAATGGTGATACAGTAATTACATAAATAATAAAATAATAAAATAATTGATTTCATAAATACCCAAATAAATGTAATTTGAGACTTTTTATGAATTAAAATAATTTTCTATGTGAATATGACATGTTATTATTGATTTAATTAACTGTTTGAGAACTATTCATGATGTTATGATTTAAAAAAATCAATTACCAAATAGTGTCAAAATTGAAATAAAATAGTTTTTAAAAAAACTATTATATTATTAATTGTTATTTTATTCCAAAAAATATAAGGTTTGGCCAAATGACTAATATAACGATATATATATTAATAATGAACCACTTTGGGTTAGTTTGTCTTGTTATAGTATGTTTATTAACAATATAGTGTAAGAAAACAAGAAGACACGGTAAAAGATAAATTATATAACTTAGAGTTAAATATAAATTATAAGGTTAAAATTGAAACCTAAACATGTCTAAAATATATTGGTTGAGATTATTTTGACCCATACCCACTTTATATTTGAAATAAATCAATTTGAAACTATTATAAACCGAATATTACTTTATTATAAAATAATATTTAATGTTTTTCCAAAGGTGCCCCTCCCCTCCCTTATAAAAAGGGCACCCCTTCCCTCCTCTCTTCACACCCTTTTGAGCCTTGAATCTCGGCCAAACCCTGCCAATTTTACTTTTTAACATCCCTATCAACATTATGGAGGTTTTGGTCTTCTCAAAAGACCAACTCTACTTCCATAAGAGGATGGTTAAAGGAGGTGCGTCGAAGAAGAGGTAATCTCTTCTTCCGATTCTCTCAAGTTTCATTCTTCTTCTACATCCTCTTCATTAGTTGTTTCGTTATAAAGTAATAACATCAGTATTACTTATATACTAATATGTTGTTATAAATATGAAGCAACCCTATTTCACCTTCTATCCATCCTATGGAAAACGAAATCACTGCGTGTGCGTACGTACGGAATACCGTCTCCATGCCGTGCTGTAATCTATTTTCGACCACCACATTACTTGGATGGGTATAATGGTGTAAATAAATAACTATATATGATTATTGTAAAGTGATATTGATTCTGAAATATTATACATATACTTCAATACAATTCCACGATCATGGGAATGATATCATCGCTCGTGCGTACGTACGAACTACCGTCTCCACAATGCGATGAGATTCATTCTCCATGTTAAGCATTCAGGAATGAATATAAAGTATATATAATGACTAATAATGAAATATATGACCTAATAATGATACTGTATTTATGTATATATATATGTATTTAAACTAATTAATTCCATTTAATTCAATAAGGAAACGAAAACAGCGTTCATGCGTACGTATGATCTACCATCTCCATAAACAGTGTATTTCATTCCATTTATCGATCTATCATATATATATGTATATGCTAAATATATATAATATAAAAATCATTTTTTACATTCTGGAAATATGTAAATCAGGATATAAGTAATAATATAAAGAACAACATGTCGAAAAACATATAATAAATGAAACAATTTTACCCAAATCGCTGTTTTTACATCGAATTTTTTAAAAAAAAAGGGTAATATAAAGTCATAATTAAACCATATATGATATAATAAAAATGAATATTTTTCTGTAATAAGTCAATGAAATTATTTAAATCATTATACAGGAGGTTCGAATACATATGAAGAATATCAGACATAAGGTAAGGGATAATTATTCCAATCTCATTCTTATCCGAGATTGTTTATTCGTAAGTATTTACTGGGGTTATGTTTATTATCCATGTCCATAAGTTCTCAAAATGTTTTCATAAATTTTTTACTCTTCTTCCATGTATCTTTAATGTCATTCTTACCCTCTTTTTTACTTTTACCAAATCGTATGGAAGGAATCTTTCTTTTGTTTACCATATGAGGTACTTTTTGACTTTTCCGACAAAAGTACGAGAAAAATGTTATTTTTAACATATACGGCATTAAATAATATTTATGGTTTCATAACGCCTCATTTTTATGATGCTTAATCTACAAGATTTTATGACTATTTTCAACAAAATACATTTCTTTAAAAATTGCATGAAATTTTGTGAAACGAAAATGATTTTGATGAAAAAAGGATATTTTCGTCCAGAATTCATTTCAAGTGTTTTATCAAAACCATTTTCCATCTAAGATGACATTATTTCATATGTATATATTTCAAGTATAATGTCTCTCTGATTTACATGGTTTCACTTTTCTTATTATGAAATGATATCCATTTCTTTTATATAGATTATGTGATGATGTGATGATGTTTATGAAACCCATTTTATTCGTTGGGTTATTATGAATGTTGTATGTTTATTTTGTGGCACAAGTAATAATGATTTCATTATTAGATGGGTGGGACCTATATCTCCCTCCAATGCATTGGGTAATAATTTATATCTCATGAGATAGACATGACTGGAATGGTTTGTTAATCCGGTTCAGTGTTACAGGACTGGATTGAGAAGTGAAATTGATTCAGAATGGGAATTTTTCCACTAATATGGTCTTGGAAAAAATGCCTTGGATACTATGGAAATCCTAACATGTGCTTAGTGGATGCCACAATTACACATTTTATTATCATGCTAGTTTATCATGACTAATTTTCCTTTATTAAATATGCCTTGTGTACTTCCAAGATTTATGTCAATGCTTCTGATTTTGATTTTTAGATTTTATGTTCAAGTTTTGGCATTCAAATGTTTATGGATTGTTTTATGTTCTCTATGATTACCCTTACTGAGCATTTTAGATCACCGTTTATATGTTTTCTTTTCCCCAATATTTAAAGAAAGGTTTTAGGTAAGAAAAAAAAGGGGAAGATCTTTATGGGAGGTGTTGAAGATCTTTCACCACAATTAGAAGATTATTTTCTGAGTTTCCAAAGACACTAAACTATTACGGTCCTTGTGTGTCAGTTTTCATTATCTATTAAGTATTCCACAAAAGTAATGTAATGTCCATGTACGTAAAGCTTTGGGTCAATACACTAACAGCGTCACTTTAAAATTCAGAAAATGATTTGATGAGATAAAAAGTGTATATACTCACTTGGAAATAAAATTTACATCAATAAGGATATAGAAGAACATATCCCAAAAAAATAATATGTAAATTAAAAGGCAAAACAAAAAGAAGTCTTTTAAAAAGAGTAGGGTGAAAGGTTCTTTTATCGATTTGGTAACTTACAAAACATACCCTATATTAAAGAAGGATCATACAATGAAGATTTAAGTACTCATAAATGAAATTATATTACACAAATAGTACAATCATGGGTAGTAAATTCACCACACAAAAGCAAATAGTGGTAAATATAGCATGAATCTCACAGAAATAAAAAGTGAGATGAAAAAACCTTACTTCATTGCATTCAAATTGAATCATATGACCATAAGTTAGTAACCAAAAAATCAATCACATAATACCATGAATATAAATATAATCATGATAATATATATCAATGGTAGTGCACATTATATCACATGTAATGAATAAGTTACGATCAATGGAAATCTCACAGAATTAAAATGAGATAAGAAATCCCTTACCTAATGTCTGACATGACTCGATCGTTCTTTAATCTCATGAATAATAAAGTAAAGTTAATTTATACTTTCTTATGAACCCTTTTCAAGTTTATTATTCCTTTTATATCTCTAATTACAATGTTATAATCATTATGTGATCATTTAAGTTAAAAATGTTCGTTTTGTCGATATTTGGTAATTGGGTCAAAAATGAACTGGTTATAATTACATGTTGTTCATGTGGTCAAAGGTTCATTATATCCAGAATTATATTCATGATTTATATATAGTATATTTCATATATATCAAATATGTACATGTATTTATAAAAGTACAAAACATTTAGAGGTATGAAATGAAATGCACCGTTCATGGAGACATTAAGCCGTACGTATGCATGGACACTACTTTAATTTCTATTTATTATTTTAATGGAATTAAAAAATAATGATAAATTAGTATATGTTAATTACAGTATAATTTCATATATAATATCATGTATAATATTATTAACTCCATCCTTTATATGTTCTACATATGGATTTAATGTGTCATATCACTTTGAGGGGGTGGTAGTCCGCACTTCCTCTAATGTGATTATCGTGTTTACCCATAATGGAAACCATAAAGACATGAAATAAATTGAAATTAAAGAATCATAAAGGAAAAATAAACATAATATATATCATATATAAATATATTTCCATCATAATGGCCACCATGATAGGCGGTTGGAGATATTTGAACAATCATTGTTTCGTGAGGCGTTAGTTTGCCATCCACAAAAACCTTATGTTATTCATCCATTAGATGGAGGTGTGTGTAATTGTAGTTATAATACTTATCATAACAACATACTAGTATATTTAGGATACTGGTGTTGTTACAAAATAAAGTAATAAAAAGAGTTTAGGGTTTGGAGAAGTAAAATAAAAGAAAACAATTTAAGAGAAACTGCTACCATTAATTTGGGTAACTCCCTTTGGTTTGAACCAAAGGACTTATTGAAGTGCCTTATGCCTAAGGTAATAATTATAGGGGGAGGAGAGGGAATTAGGTAGATTATGTGGGAAGAGGTTCGATAATCCAAATGGCTTGAGGGTGTGAGGAATTGGTTATAAGTGGTCTCTTTTTATATGGGAGAGGAGGGGCTCTTTAGGAAAGTGTGAAAATATTATTTTATTATACAATTATATTTGGTTTCAAAAGGTCCAAAAATAATTAGAGTAGAATATAAGATGACTCATGTTTGAAATAAAATCATCCAATATGAATTAGACTGGGTTTAGATAGTATTTTAATCATTATAATCTTATTTATTTAACTGATTTATTAATGAGGTAAACACTGCATCATTTTTGTGTCATAAGCAATTTAAATTATTTGATGTCTAAAAATTATAACAAAACTACCATGATATAGGAAATATTTTTTGATTTATAATGAATATTTATAGTAAAAAAGATAATTTATATAACCCCTTCTAAAAATAAATTTACTAAAAGATGTTTTCTTTTGTCATTTTTGCCTTTACTTTAAGTTAATTAATATTATTTGTCATTATCACACCCAATTGGCTCAATGGGGTCAAAAAATTGACCAAAATATTCCCATGGTCGTTAATGACTCAACCTATAAGTTTTAAAAAAGTGTTAAGGTAATTTTGAATTATTATAATATACTTTTTACCTTGAATTACCTTATTTACCATTAACCACGGTAAATAACAGTCAATAGTTACTATTCAAAAAAAAATTATTTTCATCTTATTTAACCACATTTTACTTCCTGATAACAACCATTTATGCCTGATTTTAGAAATTTAATTCACACAAGTGGTAAAATTTCATTTAAATCAAAAGGTCAGTTTTTTTAACTAACACAAAGTGGAATCACTATTCATAAAAATTGACATTTTTCAGAAAAGTACATAAAATTCATACTAAGCTATATTTGATATTCAAAATTCAAAAATTATGTCTATTTTTCCAAATTAATAACATATAAGTGGCATTAATTAATTTAAAATTCATTCCTGTTGTTAAAACAAACATCGTGTTTTTAAGAAACAATAACTATCGAAAGAATGACACTTGTTTATGTGCAATTTCAAAGTGAAATTAATTCCAATGAACAAAATTGGATTAAATGGTAAAAATATATTCTAATTAAACTTTAAAATAAATTTAGAAGATAATCTAACCACATAAATCAATTAGATTAAAAGGTACTTTTGAATTAAAATACAATATTTTCACTATTCATTAAAAAATGAACTTTATCGGAAAAATTCCAAAAATTTACACAAAGTAAATTTTAATGTCCCCATTATATAGAAGGATTTTTATTTGGTCAATTAGAATGTTTTAAAAAGACCAAAATTATATTTAAAGAGGGTTCTCCATTAAAAGGTTGTAAATCGACCTTCTAATGTAAATTACGCTTAAAATTAAATTCATTCACATTTTGAGCCACTAACTTTTATTGGGTAAATGTAAATACATTTAACAAACATGTATAATCATATTGTAGTTAGTTTTTTTCATTACCACCAATATAAAGTCTAGGAGTTAACTACCATTTAAAAAAATAATATTATATTATTAGTGTGGAAAGTAAGATTTCAAAGAAACTCTTTGTTATGTATCAGTTATGATATCAAACATAGAAACCCCTATAAAGTAAAATTAATATTTAATCCAAAAATATTAATAAATATGAAAATTTTATATTCTCCATTTCTTCGAGATGTTACTTCCTTCCCCCCTTTTGGGAATTGCATCCTCGCAATTTTAAAATTGGGCTCGAGAACTTCATTGAAAGGCCCACATCGAAAAAAGAGTCAATAAAACTACCATTTTAAAATAAAGGAAGAGAATTACAAAGGTTAACAGAGACAACAGATATTAGGATTCCATGAAAACATGGATATGAAGGAGAAAACAAACCAACATGTTCTGATGGAGAGTGATAGAAAACATGTTTAGGAGAAAGTTACCCATCATAAAATCACAACCATGTGATGGGTTAAACGGTCACTGATTACCCAGTAGGAAACATAAACCAACAAAATTTTTGTTTTACATTCCTTTTCATTATTTGGTGGAATTCATTTACTACATAGAATAAGAACATAAGGAAATATACTTATCTTCAAGTAGAGATTCATCCTTTAATAAGATTCTACCAAAAACTAATCTTTTCTCTAAACAATGTGCTTTCAAAAAGACATAGTCACATCAAAAGCACAATAATATTCCTCTTGAGAATCACATAATCCAAAAAAAGAACTGTATATTTCCCTTGTCTTTAGACATCAACTAAAACCAAAAAAGTAAGTGTGAGATGAGATAATACCCCAAAAGGAAAATCTATTACAAGAAGAAAAACTACTCTAAATCTCCAAAATTTGTCAAACAAAACCCAAAGATCAACAAAGACCATTCAATAAACAACTGTCCCTAAAATTCTTCAATGTAATCCAAATTATGTTTGAGACCCAAATCTAAGAAGTATTTAATCACATAGTCTTCAAAGATAAATCCTAACATTTATCTCTAAATAACATCAGTTACTCTTAATGTCTTATATTGAAAAGTAATTAACCTAATAACATATTCTCCATGTTAGGTTATTAATTTTCATAGATAACCCAAAATAAACTTATTATTGATTCATAAAATACTCTAACTAAGAAGAATTTTTCCATATTTACCAGGGACTTCACGTAGTCCAATGGTAGGTGATAAATTTCAATTGCACTTTGGTTGTGGGTTCGATTCCCGCATCTTTGACCGAAGAGACGGGTTGTCACACGGTCCACGTGTTGTCCTATTTTCAAAACTATATAATTTTATAGCAATCCCAAAAAGAGATAAATTTATCAAAAATAACCATAACATAATTTTACCCCTAAGGTTATCTAATAACTTTCATTTTGCATCCCAAAAATGTATTAACCAATAATTTCCTCAAATTCAATGATCATATAAACCCAAATGGTTCTTTATAACTATATAAATAAAAGAAAAGATAATTTTTCCTTGAATAAAATTTTCATATATAAGACTTCAAGGTTACACATAATATAAAAAGTCCTGTAATGTAATTCTCATTATCAAAAGAGCCTCAATACTTTTAAGCATTTCATCATCCAAAAATCTACCATAACTCTTGAATCCGTTTTATGTTGACTTCTTACTCATTCAATATTCTTCAATGATCCATTAACCATTCATTTTCAACTTATTCTGAAATACTTCTTTCCTACAAACAAAATCATGAATCATATCATAAGATTCAATAATATCAATATATATGTTAAGAAATAATCCATACCTTTCATTGGTCATTGTCAGTTTCTTCATCCTCAATCAAAATGGCATTAGGTATTGGTAAAAAAATATTTGTACGATCCTAGTGATCCCTTTACCAAACATTCTTCGTAGGACATGTGCTTGTATAATGACAATGCACACCACATTTAAAACATTCAATTGATCCTTCAAGAAGAACTTCTTTCCCTTTCCTAGAGTCAAATGGATGCTTCCTTTTTTCTATGGAAGGTTCTTGCTTTATGACCTTCATTTCCACATCTATAGCATCTTCCCGTCCCTTTGAAACATTTTCCTAGGTGTTTCATTCAACTTCCTTGACACATTGATTTTTGAAAATACATACCTTTATGATTATTACCTGAACATTCGTGGGGATTTGTTTCTCGCATATATGATGCCTTATAAAAATCACAAAGGTTCTAGTAGCAAATCATGACTCCAGATAGTTGGTTGAGAATAACCAAAAGAGTTCGCATTGTAGCTCCCATTTCATTCAATTTATAATTCAGAAAACCATCACAATTTTCTTCACATCCACTGTTACTTTGATGCCTGCTAGATCCAGCCATTTCATAAAACCAAAAAGGTAAGTGTGAGTATATAATTAAAATCATCATATAATATCTTTTGAGGAGGTTAAATACTAATAAATACTTATTCATGTCATCTTAAACTCATTCAATTTATCTAAAATAAATGTCACTCTTTCTAAAATCCTAACAATTATGGCAATGTTACTTATTCTTAAAGAACACCCTAACCTCTATATTTATCTAAACTGACCTCTAATACCAACTATAAGGACACAACATTAAACCTTACATAATATTGAATTAAATGAATAATTCACATTGAGGTTCTTTTCAGGTTTGCAGTTTTAGAGAATTAGGCCATAACTATTACATAACAACTAGAATATGACAAGTAGACACTACTACTCAGTATCCATTTTTCTTCCTAAAATAAAAAATATTAAAAAGAAACTTGTTTAGTTCCATGTTTTAGATAGCATTAATTTTACATGATCCAATCCTAGACACTATTCATCTTAAAGTCATGTGGAATGCATTTCAATAACGTGGGATGATCATAAAAAGCTCAGTAAGGGTTATAAAATAAGGAAGGAAAACATTTTCCCATCAATAAATACAAATCAATGAAACCATACATTTCAATCATAACATACCTTACGAAATAATAAGATTTATAAATAACACACACAAATCATAAATCATAATGGTTAATTATGGAATCCATATCAAACTTACATTGTAGCTATCACATCTGCATAGGAAGTTACACTTGGAATACCCATCACAGTATATTTCCTAAATCTCTTAGGAGAAAAATTACATTTACCTCTGTCATGTTACCCAATTCATTGGAGAGCTATCTCGGGCTCACCTGCCCTAGGTTTGTCAAGAACCACCCATATACGTAAACAATTCCCAATATCCATAACATAATCATAACATATAAAACATGTATAAAGGAAATATAACATTTACATATTCGAATATATCAAATTAAGATACTACAATAAATAATATTTTATCAAATCATTTTCAAAACCATTTAAAAAGATATTTTTGAATCAAAGTTTCCCATACCACTTAGAATCTTTTAAATGAAATCTCATTTGAAAAAATTAATTTCCATATAAAAAATATCCTAAAACCCATTTTTAAAACATGGAAATTAATAATAAATATTTAGAAGAATAATTATTTAAAACATTTAAAATGATATTTTAGTTAAAGAGTTTTTAACAAAAACAGAGACGCTTGAATACAAATAATTAAAGAATTACTTTTAATCAGAACATTATAATATCATGATAACAAAGATATTCATGATATATTTTGTCAAAGGACAGTATATACATCATATAAGAGTGAATTGGTGCATACCAACAATGAAGTCTCAGTGGAAATGTAAATTAGGATGAAATCCCTTATAAAGATGTTATCCTTAAATTAAAGATAAATCAACCACATAGTTATGTGTGAAAAAAATAAATACATAAAATATAAGTGGATATTAAGTGTAAAAAAATCAGAGGTCATTCACATATATTCATAAGATGACATATTCAAGAAGTACAAGTTGAACCCAAAGAATTGAAATTTGGTTAAGAAGTTCCCTTATAAAAATTTGACAGCCTCACGACGTCACATTAAAATTCAGAAAATGATTTAATGAGATAAAAAGGTTATCTCCTCACTTGGACATAAAATTTACGTCAATAAGTATTTATAAGAACATATCCCAACATAATAATAAGTAAATTAGAATACATAACAAAAAAAGTCTCTTAAAAAGACGAGGGTGAATGGTTCCCTTACCGATTTGGTAACATACAAAATATAAGCCACATGAAAGAATGATCATACAATGAAGATGTAAAAACTCATAAATGAAATAATATTACACAAATAGTACAATCATGGTATGTAAATTCACCACACAAAAGGAAATAGTGGCAAATATAGCATGAATCTCATGGAAATAAAAAGTGAGATTAAAAACCCTTACTTCATTGTATTCAAATTAAATCATATGACCAAAAGTTAATAACCACAAACTGAATCACATAATACCATGAATATAAATATAATAATGAAAATATATATCAATTTCCCTACACATTATACCACATGTAATAAATAAGTGACGAACATTGGAAATCTCATGGAATTAAAAGTTAGATATGAAATCCCTTACCTCATGTCCGACTTGACTTGATTGTTCTTTAATCTCATGAATAATAAACTAAATGTAATTTATACTTTTTGAGAACCTTTTTCAAGTTTATTATTCCTTTTAAATCACTTATTAGCATTTTATAAACATTATGTAATAATTTAAGTTAATAATCTTATTTTTGTCGATATTTGGTACTTGAGTCAAAAACGGACTTCTTATAATTACATGTTGTTCATGTGGTCAAAGTTTAATTATATACAGAATGATAGTCATGATTTAGATATCATATATATCATATATCTCCAGTATATACATGTATTTATAATAGTACATAACAGTTAGAGGTAAGAAATTAAATTTTCTGTTCATGGAGATGGTAAGTCGTACGTACACATGAACACTACTTTCATTTATATTTCTTATTTTAATGGAATTAAAACATAATAGTACATAGTTAAATTATAATTCCATAATAATTTCATATATATTATCATTAACTCCATCCTTTATACGTCCTACATATGTATTTAACGAGTCATAAAACATTGAGGGTGCAGTAGTCCACACTTCCTTTAATGAGATTGTCATGTTTACCCATAATGGAAACCATAAAGGCATGATATAAATGGAAATTACAGATTCATAAAGGAAACATAAACATAATATATATCACATATAAATATAGTGCCATCACAATGACCACTATGAGAGGTGGTTGGAGATATTTGAGCAATCATCATTTCATGAGGCGTTAGTTTTCCATCCACATAAATATTATGTTATTCATCCATTAGATGGAGGTGTGTGTAAGTGTAGTTTGAATAAATATCATAAAAACATCCTAGTATATTGAGGATACTGGTTTTGTTACAAAATAAAGGAATAAAATTTGTTTTGGGGTTGGATAAGTAAAATAAAAGAAAACAATTTAAGAGAAACTGTTACCTTTAATTTGGGTAACTACCTTTGGTTTGAATCAACGGACTACTCGAAGTGACTTCTTCCGAAGGTAGTGCTTCTAGGGGGAGGAGAGGGATGTAAGTAGATTAATTTGTTAGAGTTTAGATGGGAAAAATGGTTTGAGAGGTGTGAGTAATTGGTTAGAAGTGGTCTCCATTTATAAGCGGGAGGAGGGGCTCTTTAAGAATGTGTGAAAATATTATTTTATTATATAATGATATTCGGTTTCCAAATGTACAAAATCATTAGAGTCGATAATAAGATGAAAAATGGTCGAAATAAAATCATACAATATGAATTGGACAGGTTTTGGAAAATATTTTAATCATTATAATCTTATTAATTTATTTGATTTATTAATGAGGTAAACACTGCATCATTGTTGTGTCATAAATAATTTAAATTATTTGAAATCTAAAAATTATAAAAAATACCATGATATAGAAAATCTTATTATCTTTACAATTAATATTTATAGTTGAAATGATAATTTATATATCGACTTCTAAAAATCAATTTACTAAGAGATATTTTCTTTTGTCATTTTTGTCTTTACTTTAAGTTAATTAATCTAAATTGACATTATCACACCGAAGGGGCTCAATGGGGTCCCAAAATCGACCCAAAGATTCCCATGATCATCAATGACTCAATCAATAAGGTGTGGATAAGTGTTAAGGTAATTTTGAATTATTATAATATTGTTTTTACCTTGAATTACCATATCTACCTTTAACCGCGGTAAATAAAAGTCAAAAGTTACTATTCACCAAAAATTATTTGCTTCCTATTGAACAACATTTTACTTTTTGATAACAACCATGTATGTCGGATTTTCGAAATTCAATTCACAGAAGCAGTAAAATTTCATTTAAATCAAAAAATGTGTTTTTTTAACTACTACTACGTTGATTCAGTATTCATCAAAATTTTATATTTTCAGAAAAATACAAAATATTCAGCCTAAGCTATATTTGATATTATGAATTCAAAAATGATATCTATTTTTCCAAATTCAAAACATATAAGTGGAATTAGTTAATTTAAAAATCATTCCCGTTGTTAAAACAAATAACATATTTTTAAGAAACAATAACTATCAAAAGATTGACACTTGTTTATGTCCAATTTCAATGTGAAATTAATTACAAAGACCAACATTGGATTAAATGGTAAAAATATATTCTAATTATACTTTAAAATAAATTAAATTTATATTATAACCATATAAATAAATTAGAATAAAAGGCACTTTTGAATTAAAATACAATATTATCGCTATTCATTAAAAATGAACTTTATTTGAAAAATTATAAAAAATTACACAAAGTAAATTTTGAATCATTCTGAAGAAGGATTTTTATTTGGTCAATTAGAATGTATTAAAGTGACAAATATTATATTTAAGGAGGGTTTTCCATTAAAAGGCTGTAAATCGAACTTTTAATGCAAATTATGCATAAAATTAGATTAATTCACATTTTAAGCCTCTAACTATTATTGGATAAATTTAAATACATTTATAAAACATGTATAATCATATTTTAGTTATATTAGTTCATTCCCACCAATATAATGGCTAGGATTTAACTACCATTTAAAATAATAATATTATATTATTAGTGTGCAACATAAGATTTCCAAAAAACTCATTGTTGCTTATCGGGTACGCTATTGAACATAGCAACCCATTTAAAGTAAAATTAATATTTAATTCACTAATATTAATAAATATGAAAATGTCACATTATTCATTTCTCTGTGATGTTAAAATAATAGTTACCCAAAGTAAATCATAACTAGGTCACTACAATGGAGATCATATTTATTGATTTGAGCATGGAGGAAAAGCATAAATAATCATAGAGATTGATAAGGATAACTGATTACAAGAATGTTGTAAATCTAGAGAATGTTAAGAATCACAAAATCATAAACTATGTAATATTGAAATAGTTCATTGATATCGTCTTAAATTATGATAATAAGAAATCCTTTTACAATATGATCCATTTTCCTAATGTTAGAGAATTCACATGAGAATATATAATTACATGATTTTAGTACAATCCCACCATTTTGTAGAGCCTTTATTAATTTCAAATTTATCTATTATTCATGGAAATGAATATGAATTTATCACTAATGATGAGTTAATAAATCATGAGATCCATAAATTGAATGAACGGTCATTTCTTCTATCTTTATCACAAAAAAACGTTTTTCAGAAGTTATCAAATATTAATATGTCATCCTATATTAAGAAAATACATTAAAATAAAAAAAATCATCCAATGATTAAATTTTTCATTAAATAAATATATAACCATACAATCCTTCCGAAATATGAAAATCCAAAACATTAAAAATGGGTGCACTAAACTATATTAAAATTTATCTCCCACATATCATAAGATAGTTCTTGGTTATCACATTCTATTAATGTAAATACTCGATTCATATATTATCTTGAATCGTGTTAATAACCTAGATAAACATAAATACATAGTGAAAACCCACATGCTTCAAGAAATTAAATATATACTCATACCATAAATCCATAATTCATCAAACTTTATCCATGATATTATAAACCGTATTTTCATATTATCAGAACAAAGGTCATCATTACTATCCCATTTATAATAAAACACAACTTTATCTAATTATCCTAATATCATGCATATATTAAGGGTTATCCTTCCCTTAATAATGTTGTTTCCAATAAATGTCACCTTACACCTCAATCAATTTTCATGGCTTCCAGTACCATTCAATAGATTCTCACAAATACCTAAGGAAAAAGTATAGTGGAATAATCTGTAGATGATTATTTACACTTCAATATAGAAAAACTACTTCTGTAACATTATAATGGAATTCCAATTCATAAACACTCAATAATTGCACCACTTTTATGTCATATAGCACATTTCTAATAGTTATCACGTGATACTTCCCATTGTTTTTGGCCTTAGGAGGTTGGTAACATCAATCATCATTGTTATCCCATAGATATGGGAATTAGTGAGAAAAATTCATATTTTCTATGCACATGAAACACTAATTTAAAGTAGGTTCACTCTTTATGGATTTATTTCTATTCCCATTAATTCAACTGTAAAATGCCTGGTGACCTTCTTTACCACACATAATACATTTTTCTCTCAACTTAATATGAATTCCTCCATGTTTCCTTCCATACATTGAGCATAATATCAATCTAATCATCCTCTTGTTATGGTTTTAGATTTTCCTTTGAATTCCATCCTTCTTTTCTTATCATAAACATGAGTTTAATGTGGGAATTCAATAACTATTATTGTATCTTTAATACGAGGAAGGTGGATACTGAATAATTAGTTCTTGAACTCTTCATAATCCATGGAATCAATTTTATCTCATTCACTCATATTCAGGATAAATTTACACCACTTATTCACTTTACATTCCAAGCGATAAGTGGCCAACTTATGTTTTTGACGTTATGAAAATTGGAGAATTTGTAAAGATCCATTTCCCAGATAATTGTGGATCAAATGTTTTACTAAAATATGGTGATATTATCCTTAAGAATAATTCATGTGAACATTGTTTCCTCCATTCGTAATTTAGAATCCTATCAGGATTCATGACATGATATGGTTTTATGGTCATAGAAACAATATTCTACTTCCTAGCTCCCATAAAATTCAATTTCTCAAGGGGAAAATATTTACATTTCCCATCACATTCAACATTAATGTGGCTCCTTTATGTTCCAACCATTGACTAAAACCAAGAATTATAGTGTGAGAAACATTTATCAAAATATAAAACCACAAAATCATTGATGAAAGCTTATAAGATGTCTAACTAATGATACCTCCATTTAAAACTAATACATCAGTGACTTTTCTTTAGATTCATCCCAGGAAATATTCTTTGAAATGTCAATAGGGTTCTTACTATGGTTTCTTATCCATGTCTCAAAAGGTTAACTAAACACTTTCTCTGATACAAACTATAATAACCCAATCATGATGTAAAATAACATTACATCACTTCTACAGAATAATTAATACATTACACTAGTAGATTCCCAAATAATATATTAGTTTAGTGCCTTTAGAAACATGGAAATGTAAACACTAGTACAAAATTGTGAGAAATTATCTCCCACTAGGTTCTTTTTGACTAGAAATCTTCTGAGACCCATCGAAGATACTATATATAATCATAAAAGGGGGTAAGGAATCAATAAAATGGGTGATATCAAGTGGGTATTAAGGGTAAACAAGAGATACATGTAAAAATAATCATGATCATAATGGTACGAAAACAATATCATGAAAGTAGAAGAGCATACCATGCGCATCAATGACTAGAAACATAAAACATGGAGTAAATATTAGATGTTCGTAAGAAATTAATAATAAGGAAATAAATAACATAATACATAAAATCATAACATAAGAATAAAACATGGAATTTTAGAGGACACATAATCATATAAAAATGATTTGCATATTAGTCAAGGCATCACTGCCAACGACATCTTAGTAGAATGGGTTTAATACCCATACCATCTTAGTAATCATGGTTCACTCCCATAACAATAATGGTATTCATGGATCACTCTAATAACAATATCGGTAGTCATCGATCACTTCCATATCCATATTGGTATTCATGGATCACTCCCTTAACCATCTTGGTACTCATGGTTCACTCCCATAACCATCATGGCAAACAAAGTCTGTCATGTATATCTCATGAGATATAAATCATTACCCAATGCATTGGATGAAGATACAAGTCCCACCCATCTCATAATGAAATCATATATACATGTTCCAAAATATCATAAACAATCATATCATCACAAATGAAATTGAACTGGTTTGAAAAACATGTAATCATATCATAACCTATGGACACGATATAGGTTTCATAACCATTTCATCAAAACAGAACCTGTAAAAAGAAAAGGGTTTCTTAAACATCATTCCATACAAACATAATCCATTTGGAGAAAGAGTATGAATGATATTGATTAACTATAACAATGTATGTCTTCTTAGATGGGGAAAGATTTTGAAACATCACTTGGAACATGAATTTTCCTTAAAAATAACTTTTTAAAACATAATAAAAATTCAAAACCCTTTTATTTGAAACCACATCAAAAACATATAAATTAATCATGAAAATTATGTAAAAACATTTCTTGAGAAAAATATCATTTTTTATTTGAAAAATTCTTTTATAAACATAAAACCTTTTGGGAGCCCTTTTATTTGAAAATAAACATTAAAACATATGAAGGAAGCTTGTAATTTTTTGAAAATAATTTCCCATGAAAATATATTTGAGAACATATAATGGATGACTTGAAAAATAAATTATAACAAATTGTTTTTCTTTTAAATCATTTTCCTTTTAAAAGTGTTTAAGATATCATTTAAAAACATTTCTTGAGGAAAATAATCTTTAATCCTTTCAAAGGGTCCAATACAACATTAAAATATTTGAATCATAATAACCTAAATATAATAACATTACATGAAACATAAAACATAATTACATGAATTATAATAATGACATACAATTTAAAATGGAATTATATACTTTTTGTAAAAGAACATAGGTATATAACCAAACATGTGTCTTAAACAAGGGAAATTCATAAAAAAACTACCATACAAATTTGGTATCTTTTGAACCATACAACCCCTTGAAATAGAGATAACCAAGTGGTTACAAAAATAGACATAAATTAAAGTATAAAATTCATATAATACATTCATTGAAAGTATGTAAAACACAAAAAATAAATGAGTGGTGAATATGACAAGTATCTCATTTAAATAATAAGTGATATGAAATTATCTCACCACTTTATGATCTGTTGACTAGTATTCCTAATAAGATTATGATAATTTTGTGGATTTATAAATACTATTAAATTTAATACCATACTTATAAAATACATTAATGTTAATTATATAGACAATATATAATAAATGGGAGGTGAACATGGCTTGTATCTCACAAAAAATAAAAGTGAGACAAAAATTCCTTACCTTAGATATGATTCCCTTCGTACGTGTCTGAAAATCATATATAGTGATTTTAAACATTTTATTAACTTATTCAATAATCATAATAATATTTATTAAATCATGTAATATTTTTTATGACATTATATTATATGTTTATTAAAAAATTTAAGTTAAAGCAACATTTCAGGGAATTACTCCTTTGTTTATTGTACATGTTTTGACTTGTTATTCTTTATCCTATTACATAGATCAAGATATATTTAAATCTGGAATTTAAAACCTGATTTATATATTACATATTATGTATATATATATGTTAGATTTATGAAATGGAATACACCATTCTATGAAATGATAAGTCGTACGTACACATGAATGTTGTTTCCATTTTCTTATCGCAATGAATGGAAGAAGTTAAATGAAATATATTAATATATATTATTAATGTTTCATTATTATGACATATATTTCATATTTATTTGTTATATAAATTTTTTATATTCATTATTTAATTGGTTAATGTGGATGATGAATCTCATCGTGTCATAGAGATGGTAGGTCGTACATATGCACATGCGGCGATATCATTATCTTAGTGAAAAAAGGGTGAGGAATTAGATGGTATATTAATTATAAATAATAATTATCATGTCATGTTTATTATTTATATCCATTATATCCATCATTATACCAATCCAAATAATGTATTCATGTAAAAGATATCACATCATTTTGTGGAGACAAAAATAGATACAAACGCTAGCGTGGTACATTCATTTTTCATAGGATGAATAAAATATGGAATATGGTTATTAAATAATCATAATAAAATCTCTAAATAAAGGTGTTACTAGAGTTACTACTTTATAATAGATTCAAAAAAAGAATAGTATGTATAAAAGAATCAATTTTGAATGATTTGTTAAAAATATTACCTCTTCTTTGAAGTTCTCCCCCTCGATCTCCTCTCAGGGACACTAGATTTGGTCTTTTGAGAATACCATATCCACTATAGTGATACTATAGAATTTAATAAGGGAAATGGTAAGGGTATTTCCAAGAATTAAGGGTTGACATAAGGTGAATACGAGAGATAGCATGCACCCTTTATAATCGATGTGAGGTGAACATTAGGAAACTCTTAAAATGTTAAATTCATATAAATAAACTATTAACTGAAAATAGCTCTAATGTGAGTTATTTGAAGATAATATGATTATTGGTCTAAATCATATAAACCAATGATTTTTTAATATGTTCAGGTCAAAATATTATCCTTATCTTTTGGCTTTAATCTTTTGTTAAATTTTTTAACTTTTACCATGATAACGTGGATTTTTACACTTCATGGATAATGTTGTTACTATACTGTGAAAAGATAACTAGAAATGAATCATTGATGAAATGTTTAAACGTATTCCTATTAGTTGGAATAATTTTTTATGTTTATGAATTTTATATAATTTAATAAAATATTATTTATTTTAATGTATAATTTATAACAATTTTGATACTATTAATTACTTTCTTTAAAAGAAAATCCAAAAAAACATAATAATTTAAGAAAACAACTAATATATCAATATAATATCAATTTCATCAAATAAATTCATCTATTTTATTACATATATTCATTTAAATTTATTTTATTATTTTAAATATAATTTTTTTATATTTCCATAAATTAACAAATTACCCCAACATCATCCTCGAAGACTGTAATTAAATTATTTCTTCCCTAAAAATTTAAAAAAATTATCATGATGTATATAAATTTTATTATATATAAAGTGAATATTTATATTTGAATTTATATTTTTTATAAACCTATATTAAAAGTGATTTACTCATTATAATTATGAGTATAATATTTTTAATATATCTTTAAATAAAATATAATAAAGATCACATTATTTTCCATGTTTCTTAACAAGTTATTAATTTCATTATAATTTTTATTTTGGTCTAAAACCAATCATAAAATGAAATTATGACCATTGATATGGTAATTTTATAATTTCATATTGTTATTTTTACTACTAATTACCAAATTTACCCTTAACATTGGTAAAAAATAGTAAAGATACTATTGAAAAAAATTAAATTGAAACTTTTAGACATTAAATATCATACTTATTACAAATACGTATGCACTTTGTTTTCAAAACACAATTAATATAAGTGAAAAAAGTAAATTTAATGCTAATCTCACAGACATAGCGAGAAGGCATTGAAAAGAATGTTCAAAAGTTCAATAAGTTTTTTATCTTATTATAATATAAAAATGATTACATTGACATTGATTGGATTAATATATGTATAATTTATCTATTGTGAGTTTAAAATAAATTTAAAATGAGACTATTATTTAAATTAAAAACATAATTTTTAACTATAGTGTAGTATTTTTCACTATTCATCAAAAAAGGAATCTTATTAAAAAAATACCAAAAATTCAACCAAATTAAAAGTAGAAATTATAAATTTAAATATAATGTTTATTTATCCAAATTATATTTCTAAGAGTTTCAAAAATAAATATTATTATTATTATTATAAGGACATAAGAAGTTCCTTTAAGAAATTAGTATTTTTAAACATATTAAAAATTTATAAAAAATTTAAAATTTCATTATAAATATGCTTCATTTATGTGAAAATAGTATAAATTAAATTTAAAAAGTATATCTACATATTTATATTAATTTATTTAAGGGATATGTTACAACTATCTTATTTAAATAGTGATAAAAGTAAGTTATGTTTTATAGAAACTCAGTGTTGCGAGTAACACAACCCAAGTCAATGGTGCGTGTATCAAAAGATTTACATGGTGTGGTGTGAAATTAAAGTCAAATATAATTTTACATATAACAAATGATGCATTCATTATAGTGTGAAATGAAAAATATCAAAAATAATGAATTAATTCAAAATAAATTTTTCACAAAATCGTGGGTTTTACAATATCCCAAATAAGGAATAGGTAGAACCATTATATGTCATCTTATATGGAATTTTTTGGAGATATTTTAAATCATTTATTGTGGAAAATATCCTTTATTCATAGAAAAAGAATTTTTAAAACATAAAGAAAATTTAAAAACATTTTTCTTTGAATGAACATCAAGTACATATAAATAAATCATCTAATAAACGATTGTTCATGATGGAGGAATGTTTTTTCATACCATACACATTAAAATGATTGTTCCTTTCAAAATTACAGTAAATGCTAACTGCTAACTGTTTTGGAAACAGACATGAATTTTTCATTAAATTTTTTTATCTAAAAAAATGCATCAAAATACCATTAAAATGATAATAGATTAATAAAAAATAATGAAAACATTTTTAGAAAAAATTATTTTTAAGGAAAATAATTTTATGACCTAAGAGGAAAATAAAGACAGATTTTAATAATTTTTTTTATTAATTATATTAAGTACAAATGAGTGGGAAAATGGTACCATTTCTAGAAGATATCATTTAAAACCAGAGGAGAATAAAATTCTTGAGAATTTATGAGAGGTAGATTATGAGATTATAAAATTGGAGATTTAATCATAAACAATCTTGATAAATAATGATATTGTAACATAAAATCATTACCACTTTGATAACATTGATTCATAATCACCTTGAAAAAACAACATTTAAATACAATTAAAATATCATAAGGAATGAATAAATTCAGGATATTACATATCAAAGGGATTTAAATAAACCCTGTGAAATAATATACTTTAATAACACAATATATATCTCAAGAAATAAAAATTTAGTCAAAATTGTCTTACCTTAAGTCTTGAATTCTGTCATACTCGTTCAAACATCTTTTATAAGAAAAGTAAGTCTGTTACATATATATCACCAAATCTTATTTACACACACACCCACCCACCCACACACACATATATAAATACATATCATTCCATATATTATTTTCCTATGACCTTTTTTACCCATAAATTATTGATTCCATGTTAAAGATATATTTTAGGTAATAACCAGTTTGTTTTTTATAAATTATTTTATTTTTTATGTTATTTATTATTTTACATTAATCATTATTTAAAAATCTAAATAATTAAAACCATGATATAAATATCATATATATTCTGTATATATGTATTTATAATAATATATAATATATTATAATATGAAATTAAATAAACCATTTGTGGAGATGGTAGGTTGTATGTACGTGTAAACAGCGTTTCCATTTTCTTTTCAGATTGAAATAAAGAAACGTATATGATATATTATCATTCTAAAATAATTTTAATCTCATATATATCACATATGTGTATTAAAAACATCTTTAATACATTACATGTAAATTGTGATTGAATCACATTGCTTTTTGAGGTGGTAGTCTGCCAAACACAGGAATGAAGTTATTGTATTATCACAAAATGAAAAGCATGATGTTATGTGTGATATAAAATTTAAAAAATCATAATAAAATATTAATAATGATAATGATAATAATATATATTATATATAAAAAACCATCATTATTACTATCCTTGATAGGTGGTAATGAAAAAACACACATTATATGTTTGCGAGGCGGCAGTCTTACCTACACATGAACAATGATTTTGTAACCCTTTTGATGGAAGTGGGGCTGATTTCAGGTCACTAAAATAGTATAAAAACATCTCATTATATGTAATATACAGATATTTTTATATAATAATGATATAGAAAATTAAATGGCTTTGAGGAAGAAATAAAACAAAAATGTTCGTTGATGAATGTTACTTCTTCTTAGGGTATCTCTTTCTGGTTTGCACAAGAGGCCTTACTTGGATAGAAATATACACAAATAAAGGATTATATAATTATATGAGGGATGTTTATAAGTTAATTTTTCAGGTATTTTCCAAACCAATTGTTTTTTATATGTAAAAACAGGGTGAGATGAGGTGGCCTTTTATAGGGGAAGTGAGTGGCACTCTAGTAATTGATTGAATGTGTGAATTACACACACGTTTTTTTCATGTATCCAAGTCTAAATAATGGTCCATTATTGATTATAGAGAATATAAGGTCAATATATGTCCATAAAATGGGGTTTTAAAAATTATTGGGGGAATATTTACACATTATATTCTAAATTTAAGGACTATCTAAATTTATTTTTACCATAGTCATTACAATTACATTTTATAATTTTTACTAATAAAATTGGTAAAAAAAATTAAGTTTAACATATTAGTCTTTATAAATGGTGAATATTCCAAATCAAAGATCAATTTTTCTAAATTCCTAACACATAAGTGTCAAAAACTAATTTATAATTAATCCCTTAGTTACAATGGGAAGTAGGGGTTTGAAAGAGAAGAAATGATCAAAAGTTTAAAAAGTTTTTATATTAATTTTTTTAAATATGAATCAAATGACCTAAATTATATTAGTATATATATTATTTAACAAATAATAATTTAAAACTAATTTAAAATAAAATATTACATTATAAATAAATTAAACAAAAAGGAAGTTTTCAAATAAAAATTAGTATTCCTCAATATTCATTAAAAAATGTATTCTATGATAAAATATGAAAATTCACCAAAATACATTTTTTGAAAATATTAATAAAAATGACTATAATTTTATTAAATTAATTTTATATAATTGTTTAAAATTAGCTTCATTATTGTTCTTTGGAGATAAGAAAAATCAGTTTTCGGATTAAACAATATTTTTAAAACATATACTGACATTACAAAAAATTATGTATTTTATTATAATGATGTTTTATTTATATATATTAATTTTCTTTATAATATAGTTTTTATGAATCATATTAATATGTTTAATCAATAGGTTATTATATTCATGTATGAATATCTATATATTATTATAAATTTAATTTTTACAATGTTACATGTAGAGAATGCTTAACTTGGTGTCGCATGAAATTAAATACTTCAATGAAATTTAATTTATTAGAATAAAATATCATAAAAAATTAGGATGTTACCTTTTACCCCCTAAAAATAACTTTCACCATAATAATTCATCACTCTGATACATAAAAATGATGACATTTTCACATCGTAATTTCCTCTAATTCCCACATAACATATTCAAAACAGACATCTCAAAATAAAACATTGACCATGTGAGTGGTATTATTGCATTGAAATTCTTTTTTAAGCTATATAATCTCTATCAGATGTTCCTCATACAAAATATCTTTCTCCTGTGGTATGACCTCCCAGTTCAGTACACGTTAAGGGTCAGGTATGTACTTCATTATTAGAGATACATGGACCTATTGTGGACTTGAGAGATTTTTGGTTGAATCTCCAAGTGATAGTCTACCATCATGATATTATCATGACTTTCAAAGGGATCGATACACTTAGGTCTTAGTTTTCCTTTCTTCCTGAATCTCATAACCTTACTCAATGGATCAATTCATAAAAATAAATTTTCATAAAAAAGAAATTATAGACCATGCCAATGATTATCAACACAATCTTTCTAGTGATATTGAGCTGCTGTGTTATGTTGATGAATGTCTCTAACATTCTTTTCCATTTTCCCACTATCTTAGGTCCCAATATCTTTAATTATCCAACGTAATTCCAACATGTTGGAGCTCTATTTTTTCTTCCATAGAGGGATTTATAAGGATACATCTGAATGCTTGAGTGAAGTTATTATTGTAAGAAAACTAATCTAGAAGAAGGTTTTGTTCCCAACCACCTTTGAAATCAAATAAAAAGGTGTCAACATATCCTCTTGGGTTTGAATTATTCTTCCAAACTGACCATCTATTTCCTGATGATACACATTTTTGTAACTCAATGTTGTATCATGATATTTCTAATGACATCACAAAAAAAATTGAGGTTAACCTACAATCCTGACTATATACAGTGGAATGTGGTCCTCAATGTAACATTAGCACATCTTTAATATATATCCTATAATGCTAATATATATGCAGGTATTCTATGATAGTAATGAGGAGTGTTGAATTAGTACCTTGGTTAGTTACTACCCATGTAGAATTATTCCCTTTATAGGTTTTGGGAAGACCAATGACAAAATCCATAGTTATTTTCTCCCTTTTCCATTTAGGTATGGGTAATGGATGCAATATCTTCTTATAATATTTTCTCACACACATAACCTTTTGACATAACTAGAAACAGGATACATTCTTTGTGATATCTTTCTTCACTATGTGCCACCTAAATAATTATTTCAATTTTATAAACATATTAATACTTCTATGATGAATAGAGAATTATTAAATATGATCATCCTATAATAAATATTTATTTTGGTATGGTATGGAAGGAATGAATACACGGCTCCTAATCCTTATTATTCCATCATGATCAAGGATAAAATTAAGAACATTTTTAACCTTCTTTTGTAGCTATATATCTTCCTTTTGAGATTATTTAATCTTTACATGGATAAATAGTTGAAAATTAAATTGAGCATGATAATATTTTCCCCTTACAATATTATTTATAGATCTATCCTTTGAAAATCCAAAAAAATGGATCTTTTGCGATCCTTATCAGGGATAATATAGCACGATCATTTTGACTGAAATCATCAGCCACCATGTTTGATTTCCCTGTGTGTTAATGAATTGAGATGTCATACTTCTTTATCAGCTCTAACCATATTCATTGGGTCATTCTAAACTCCTTATGTGTCTGTATATACTTCATACTTTTTTGATTAGTATATATATATAAATTTTATCTGTAAAATAATTCATCCACATAATTAATACAAAAAGTACCACAGCTAACTCCAAAACATGAGATGGGTTGTTTTTCTCATTAATAATTAAATTACATGAGTCATAATCTATAACCATATTATTATACATTATAAGACATCCCAATACCTTCTTGAATTCTTAAATATAGATTACTAACCCTTCTCCACTTCAGGGAAATGTAAGCATAGGTTCACTGACTAACCTTCTCTTTTGTTCCTTGAAATTTTTTACAAATCCATTTTTCCAGAGAATCTTGGGTCCCTTAGAAGTTAACATGGCAAGAGGATTAGATATTCAAGAGCAATTATCCAAAAAAAATTGAAAATATCTTACTATACTGAGAAAACAATGGATCCCATTCCCCATGGTTTTCCTAATTGAACATTAAATGAGATTCTTATTGGGTTTATCTACTGATTTACCCTCTCTTGAAATTATTTTACCCAAAAAAGAAACCATTTTCTGCCAAAATTCAGGCACTACTGGAATGGAGAGCTATACCAACAGTTTGGTGCCAACGGTTTTAGAAACCCGTTGGCATATGTGGATTACAGACCTCTTTCCCAACGGTTTCATTAAACAGTTGGGATATCTCACTATGGGACAACTTTTACCAACGGTTTATGTAAACCGTTGGGAAAGCTTGATTTCAACCAACTTTTTCCAACAGTTTAATGTAAACCGTTGACATATGTCATTAAAACTAAGACTTTTCCCAACGGTTCAACAAAACCGTTTGGAAATCATGACATTCAACCATATTTTCCCAATGGTTTAGTAAAACCATTGGGAAATATTCATATTCAATCATAGTTTTCCCAACGGTTTTTAAAAACCGTTGGGAAAAATTCTCTCCAAATACAGTGAGCCCCCAATTCTCTCTTCGTGCGACTGCAGCCCTAAAATTGATTCTCTCCCGACACTCTCTCCTTACGGGTATTGGAAACACCATCCATCCTCTTCAATCAAACAACTTTTCTATTCAATACATCTGTTCAAGACATCAAATCTGTAAGTCCTACCTCAGTTCTAATTTTCTTCATCTATCTTTTCTATATTCTATTTTTATTTGACCTAAATGTGAGCGATCTCTATATACCCAGATTGAGAAACTCGTTCCAATTGATAGATCCATCTTTAATCAAATAATTTTGTAGTTCTACACTCTAAATCTGTATGTACTACCTTTTTTAAATGTTTTGCATCTATAATTTTCGTTTTATTTTTAATTTGGTGTAATCCTTTTTGTGATGTTTATGGAATGGAATACCCAACAAGTGCACTTTGATTTGTTTTTTGTCTTTCTTCAATACTTATGTTTCATGATTGTATGGATCAACATTATTTGAAGTCTACATATCCAATCCTTTCCTGTATTTAGTGAACCATATGAACCAATGGAGGTGCTGGTGAGATGTATCCCCACTCAAAGATGATAAAGAGTTTGTTTAGTCATATTGTCTCGGGGTATGTAATGGATATAAGTATGTTTCATGTGAAGTGATTGTGGACGGTTGGGGTAGTGGCGTAGGTGGTTTTCCATTTTTTTAGTGGGGTGATATGGTAGTATCTATGGACTTTAGTTTAGTTCAAAAAATGGATATGTGTTTTGTATTTTTAGTTTTTGTTTAAGGAATAATGGGAAGGTTACTGATATTGAGGATGAATTGGATTTTGGTTGGGTGATGGATTGGAATTGTGATGTTGTTTGGATGGGGTTTAGATAATTTTCAAAGAATTATATGGGGATTTACTCTCTTTAACAAAGACCCCCTCCTCCTGGACCATGGACACCCCCTCTTGGACCCTAGACACCCCCCTCCTGTAACATGGACAACCCACCCCCTCTTTCTTGAAGGTTGGATAGCCACCCCCCCTCCTGGACCCTGGACAACCCCCTCCACCCTCCACCCAAGACCTTGTATAGTCCCTCCTCCACCCTCCACCCAGGACATTGTATAACCCCACCACCCTCCTCCATGTCCCACGGACAGCCCCCTGGACACCCCCTACATAGCCCCCACCCTCTTCCTTGGACCCTAGACACCCCCCCCCTCGGACATCCCCCCACGCTCCTCCTCGGTCCCCGAAAAGTCCCCCGGACAGCCCCCTATACATCCACCCCACCCTCTTCCCTGGACCCCAAACAGCCCCCCAAGCACCCCCCAAATAGCCCCTGGACTGCCCCCGAATAGCCCCCCGAACAGCCCCCGGTTAACCCCCCACGCTCCTCCTCGGTCCCCGAAAAGTCCCCCGGACAGCCCCCTATACATCCACCCCACCCTCTTCCCTAGACCCCAAATAGCCCCCAGGCACCCCCCAAATAGCCCCTGGACTGCCCCCGGATAGCCCCCCGAACAGCCCCCGGTTAACCCCCCACCCTCCTCCTTGGTCCCCGAACAGCCCCCCCCCCCCCCCCCCCACCGTCCTCCTTGGTCCCCGGATGACCCCCTTAACAACCCCCTCCACTTTTCCCCCGGACAGCCCCCCCCATCCTCCTTGGTCCCCGGACACCCCCCCAGACAGCCCCTCACCCTACTCCCTGGACCCCAGACAGCCCCCACCCTCCTCCCTGGACCCCGAATAACCCCCCGGACAGCCCCCCACCCTCCTCCTTGGTCCCTGGATAGCCCCTCGGACATCCCCCCACCCTCCCTGGACCCCGGATAGCTCCCCGGATAGCCCCCCACCCTCCACCTTGGACCCCGGACAGCCCCCCGGACTTGAATAACATTTTCCTTTTGTACCACTATGTATTCAAGTTAATGAGACTCATATGCCTTATGTATAATTCTATTACAAGTTGATTAAATGTTATACCTCATGGATGATATGTAATTGTAGGCATGTTGATTTCACATGCCTTTTTTTTCTATGATCATGCAATGTTATTTAGGATTATTCTATTTTTTTATGTCTTGAAATATATGAATTTCTTGGTAAACTTATCAATTAATGCTCATCAAATGCATGTGATTATATTCTTTAATTTGAATTCAAATCCTTGTTGTACATTATCCATGTTATGTGAAATATGCCTTGTTTGATTTGCTTTACTTGTTAATTGTTAGGATAAGAGATGGGTTACAAGTTATGGACTGATGGATGGACTCGTCATGCTTAGGGAGAACGATCCATGAGTCATATGTGACGTGTATGAGTCAAACTCGCCAAAAACTGAGCCACGATGTGGCCAGGACTACTCGAACTGTATCTCTTTTGTTAAAAATGTACTAAATTGTAAGTGAAATCAACAACTGACATACGGGAAATGGACCAAACGCCTTCAGATTCTATTGAAACGTTAGGACAATGATCCATGGGTCATATGTGATGTGTATGAATCAACTCCGCCTTAATCTGAGGTGCCGTGTGGCCGAGACCACCCAAACTGCCTCTCTTTTGTTCAAAATGGACAATATTTTACGTACATACGCCAAACCGATCAAAAAGATTCTGATTGTGTTTAAACATTATGAAAATTATTCCTGGATCATATGTGACGTGTACGAGTCAACCCCACCTCAATCCGAGGCCCGGTGTGGCCGACACCACTCAAAGTGCCTCTCTTTTTTAAAATGTATTTAATTTTAAGTGAAAAAAACAACTAACATACAAGAAACCGACCAAACGCCTACAAATTATGTTGAAACTTTAGGAAAAAAAATCCATGAGTCATATGTGACGTGTTCGAGTCAACCCCGCCTCAATCTGAGTCCTGTTGTGGCCGACATCACTCAAAGTTCCTCTCTTTTGTTTAAAATGAACTTAATTTTAAGTGAAAACAACAACTGACATACGCCAAACTGACCAACCACCTACGGATTCTATTGAAACATTAGGAAAATGATCCATTGGTCATATGTGACGTTTACGGGTCAATCCTGCCACAAAATGAGCCACGATGTGGCCGAGACCACTCAAACTCTCTCTCTTTTGTTCAAAATGGACTAAATTGTAAGTGAAATCAACCACTGACATACGGGAAACAGACCAAAAACAATCAGATTCTATTGAAACGTTAGGAAAATGATCCATGGGTCATATTTCAGGTGTATGAATCAACTATGCCTTAATCCGAGGCGATGTGTGGCCGGGACCACCCAAACTGCCTCTCTTTTGTTCAAAATAGACAATATTTTACGTACATACGCCAAACCGAGAAAACGGATTCTGAATGTGTTTAAACATTATGAAAATCATACCTGGATCATATGTGACATGTATGAGTCAACCTTGCCTCAATACAAGGCTCGGTGTGTCTGGAACCACTCAAAGTGCCTCTCTTTTTTTAAAATGTATTTAATTTAAAGTGAAAACAACAACTGACATACGAGAAACCGACCAAAAGCCTACGAATTATGTCGAAACATTAGGACAACAATCCATGCGTCATATATGACGTGTAAAAGTCAAACCTGCCAAAAAATGAGCCACGGTGTGGCTAGGACTACTGAAAATGTATCTCTTTTGTTAAAAATGGACTAAATTGTAAGTGAAATCAACAACTGACATACGGGAAATGGACCAAACGCCTTCGGATTCTATTGAAACGTTAGGAAAACGATCCTTGGGTCATATGTGATGTTTACGAGTCAATATCACCTCAATCCGAGCTGCGGTGTGGCCGGAACCACTCAAACTATCTCTCTTTTGTTTAAAATAGACATAATTTTAAGTGAAAACAACAACTAACATACGCAAAACCAACCAAACGACTTCTTATTCTGTTGAAACATTACGAAAATGATCCATGGATAAAATTTGATGTGTACGAGTCAACTCTGCCTCAATCCGAGCTGCGGTGTGACCGGGACCACTCAAACTGTCTCTCTTTTGTTCAAAATGGACTAAATTGTAAGTGAAATCAACAACTGACATACGGGAAACTGATCAAACACCATCATATTCTATTTAAAATTTAGGAAAATGATCCATGGGTCATATGTGATGTGTATGAGTCAACCCCACCTTAATCCGAGGCACCGTGGGGCTGGGACCACCCAAACTGCCTCTCTTTTGTTCCAAATGGACAATATTTTATGTACATACGTCAAACTGATCAAACGGATTATGATTGTGTTGAAACTTTAGGAAAATGATTCATGACTCATATGTGACGTGTATGATTCAACCCCGCCTCAATCCGAGGCCCGGTGTGGCCGAAACCACTGAAAGTGCCTGTTTTTTTTAAAATGTACTTAATTTTAAGTGAAAACAAAAACTGACATATGGAAAACCGACCAAACACCTACGGATTCTGTTTAAACTTTAGGACAACAATCCATGGGTCATATGTGATATGTACGAGTCAACCCCGCCTCAATCTGAGCTACGGTGTGGCTAGGACCACTAAAACTTTCTCTCATTTGTTGAAAATGGACTAAATTGTAAGTGAAATCAACAACTGTCATACGGGAAACTGACCGAACGCCTTTGGATTCTGTTTACACTTTAGGAAATAAATCCACGGGTCATATGTGATGTTTAAGAGTCAATGCCACATCAATCCGAGGCACGGTGAGGCTGACACCACCCAAACTTTCTCTCTTATGTTAAAAATGGACAATATTTTACATATATACGCAAAAATGATCAAACAGATTCTGATTGTGTTGAAACATTAGGATAATGATTCATGGCTCATATTTGACATGTAAGAGTCAACCCCGCCTCAATCTGAGGCCCGGTGTGGCCGACACCACTCAAAGTGTCTCTCTTTTGTTTAAAATGGACATAATTTTAAGTGAAAACAACAGTTGACATACGCCAAACCAACCAAACAAATTACGATTCTATTGAAACTTTAGGAAAACGATCCATGGGTCATATTTGATGTGTACGAGTCAACCCTACGTCAATCCAAGCCACGGTGTAGCCAGGACCACTCAAACTGTCTCTCTTTTCTTCAAAATGGACTATTTGTAAGTGATATCAACAATTGACATACGGGAAACAGACCAAATACATTCTAATTCTTTTGACACTTTAGGAAAACGATCCATGGGTAATATGCGACGTGTAAAAGTCAACCCCGCCTCAATACGAGTTACCGTGGTGTGGGGACCACCCAAACTACCTCTAATTTGTTCAAAATGGATTAATATTTTATGTACATATGCCAAACCGATCAAACGGATTTTGATTGTGTTCAAACTTTAGGAAAATGATCCATGGATCATATGTGATGTATACCAGTCAACCCATCCTCAATTCGAGGCATGGTGTGGCACTTATTGAGTCACAAGTGATGAGACTCCTATGAAAATACCTTTTCACCATATATTATAAAAGTGGTTGTTGTATGAAGATTGAAATGGGTGTAAATAATATTTGATTTATTGAAACTCTGATTCAACTATACTGGATGATTTTTGTCATATAAATATTCAAAGGGGGAATTATTCACCATGACTCTAATCAAATTGGTGGTGTAATCAAATAGGTGGTGTTCTTTTTTGTTGTTTTAAGTCTGTCACTATTTTTAGTGTTGTTTTTTATGCAGGTGTATGCACTGGAGGGGCTACTGGAGGGGCTGCTGTGCAACAATTATGGAAATACATAATACCAACGGTTGTAAACCGTTGGTATACTTTGAGAAAGACTTATACCAACAGTTCAATAAACTGTTGGTAAAAAACCATACTTAAACATATCCCTACAGTTTCATTGAAACCGTTGGGAAAACATCTATACCAACGGTTTACAACCATTGGTATAAGATCAAAACCCTTGAATTCCCAACGGTTTTATGAAAACTGTTGGGAAAAATACTATACGAACGGTTCACAACCGTTGGTATAAGATCAGAATTATAGTATTCCCAACGGTTTAGAACTGTTGGGTAAACCTATACCAACGGTTCTTGTTGAACCGTTGGAAAATCCATACCAAGAGTGGGCTATACCAACGGTTTACTGCAAACCGT
Organism: Viscum album; assembly: GCA_963277665.1. Lineage (NCBI taxonomy): Eukaryota > Viridiplantae > Streptophyta > Magnoliopsida > Santalales > Viscaceae > Viscum > Viscum album. Next base: position 51,544,696 of record OY728148.1, read on the forward strand.
TGGTATATATCTTTCCCCACGCCTTACTTCCCTACGGTTTGGACAACCATTGGTATAGAATATACCAACGGTTCTCCAGCCTATACCAACGGTTCTAAACCATTGGTATATCCTTTATTTCCAGTAGTGAGGATTTGATTAATTTTCATACAATTTCTCTTTCTTTTTGGTGTTTATTAAAATTACAATGTTGTGTTCATGATATTACCATCCCTATATCTAGATAAGAATATAATCTATAAATACTACCTAAAAATGATAATGTTTATATCTTAAGACTCTATTCAATTAATCCGTGAAGATAAAATGGGCATCAATAATATTTAAGGTAATAACTATATATTTATAACATCCATACATTGTATGAAATGTCGTGTTGTGTATATCCAAATTTTCAACCCTCAATTTATGATATCCAGAATGAATATCTATATTAGAAAAGTATTTATCTATGTGGAGTTTAACAAACAAGTCATCTACATGTGGAAGACTATGCTTGTTCTAAATTGTGATCTTATTTAGCTCTTCATGATCAATGTAGAGTTGCCTTGATAAATCCTTATTTTCACAAAAAGATATTGTGGAACCCAAGGTGACACACTTGGATAAATGTAACCCTTATCAATGTTATCTTAGAGTCTCTACTTAATTTCCAATAACTCAATTAGTGAAATTTTATAGTCAATCCTTTAAAATTTGTGTGACACAAGGCAAGTGTTCTTTTGATAACTGAACATAACATTTTGGTGGATGGATTGGAAAATTTTATGAAACAGAATAAAAATATTCCTTAACAATAGTAATATCATCGATGTCGAGTTCCACCAAACCATTATAGATAAATACCTATTATAAATGGGAAATAAGACACTGATAATGGATTCTATTTCCATTGGATGTTGATACTTATCATCACATTGATATATGATCATATTTCAGTTTGGAATATAAAACATAACATTAAATTCCATGAAAACTGATGTGGTATTTATGTGGGTAAAGAAAATCCTTAACTATGATTATATCAAATTCAACCAGATGAAGAATTCGAATATTTGTGGGGAGCACCTTCCAACCAATTTCAACTAGGGAGGAATCATAGAATTGAGACGAGATCATTATACCATTACGGTTTTCTACTGCTAAGTATTCAACTAATATTTTAGGTGGAATATTAATGCTCTTAGAAAATGATTTAAATTTTATGTAATGGGTAGACCTAGAGTTAAATATGAAATTAACAGTCTTAGAGTAGATGGTAACAATACCATTCACAATATTGTTATCGAACCTCTCATCATAAATAGAAATCAAAATAGATTTTACCTTATCCCTTGGATTTAGCAGTTGATGATGTTGATCGTCATCATTAACCATCATGCTTGGGAATTAGTTTTCATAATTCCCATTCTCCTTAAACTCGAGGAACTGACACATGTGTGGTGAATTTTTGGAATATTTATCTCTATTCACATAGTTAGCTATCTTAACCCCATCACATTGGAAATCAATTTCCATATGACCGTACATACCTCACTTAAATAATTAACTAGTACCTCTATTTTAATTTTTTTCATTCATCTTCCCACAATATGAGAATAAATGAAATTTAATATTCTTCTTTATTTGGTTCTTATATTATTCATTAATCTCAATCTTCCTTTTATTGTAATAACCATGTGATTGATACGTAAATCAATCACTAATTTCCACATTTAATAAACATTAAAAAATCTCTTCATATCTTCGGAAGTCTCATATGGATAACTACCTTTAGAGAATTGCTTTTATTCCACTAAATAATATATCAAGGTTACTTGGTGTTGGTTGATAAAAACAAAAGAATACCTCACAGAACTTGTAAAATCTGCCTCATTATTACCAATATATTTATCATTATTTTACCTTAGCTCAAGGAACTATTTCTCCATATCTATATAAACAATACGAGGAATGTGACTCATCCAAATCAATGGAGTCAATTTCATATTGTTCCATTGTATTCTTGATATGAGTAACACATTTATCTGTTTCACATTCCAAATGGTAGAGAATGAAAATTAATTTTTCTTGTCACAAAATTTGGAAAATAGAAACTATATTTTTAGAGATACTGATCCATTATTTAGAAACTATTGTATTTGAAGACCCACTACAATAAAGTGGAAATTTCCACATGAATTACTTCAAAAAATTTAGTTCACTCAATTTTTCATTTGAACTTATGGAATGATTTATTTCGTGAGAAAGTTGAGTGAGCACAATAATGTGATTTTTCATTCCCTCTCTAATAATATTTGGATTCTTATGTGTAAAATAATTACATTTTCCATTATAATTTGAATTAATGTTGATTATTTGATATTTAACAATTGACTAAATGCAAATACCAAAAATTAAGAATCAATAATCATAGCGGGAAACGACACAATCATGTAAATCACTAATAGGATTCCTAAATTGTGGAACCTTATTTAATCTATGATACCGTAGGTTTATCCATGGTTATTCATAGACATATTCTATATACATCTTTCATGATGGTTCATAAAGTGTTTGTGAATTTCCAAACCATATCCTCTAAGAGTGTTAAATTAGGTGTATAATAAGGCTCATTGTCACACACTAGTTACTGATTGACTATAGATCAATAAAATGTTTTTTGGGTTGTGGACCCAAGGTATATTACTACCAGAGCTGCATACAGTTGTTGCGTCAATATAGATGTGTATTTCTAGAAAAAAACTTTCAATATCATTTACCAAAATTCAATGAATTTTTCCTATATGTTGACTCATCATTAGACTTATCCTTAGTAATGTCCTTAAATAACTCACTATGGTCTTCCCATCCTAGTGTCCAAAGGATAACCAATACTTTGATCAGAAATGAACTATAAAAATCTACGATTTTCAGGCACAGACAATACATAACTTTTTTCAAATATTTATTTTATTACATAAATACACATCCAAGAACTATAATAGTATAGAGACTTGGGAACCTTGGGAACATGGAAAGATACACACTTGTCTATAAGTGAGCTACGTCATCTCCCACTACATTATTCATAACTATAAACCATATTAGATATTTATATATTAAAAAATAAATATATTTATAACATAGGGAAATAAAACATAAGAAAGGGTGAGTTCAAATTCTCAGTAAGGGAAAACATGGGAGATACAAAAGCATAACATGGATATTAGGGTATTAGAACAAGATAATAACAATTAAAAAATGTACCCTACATATTAAAGATTATAAGAATGTGTCATGGAATAAATATTTGAAGGTCATAAGATAATATTTATAAGGGAATAAAGCAAAATGATCTATGAGAGAATAATACATGATTTTTTTTCATAGAAATATGCATCGAAAATAATGTCAATATTAGTTGAGGAACACCGAAAAGAACATCATAGAAGAAAAATTATATTACTAAATCGGGTCTACTCCCTATTCCATTCCTATATTACTGAACCTAATTCACTTAATGTTTTATCCCTATATTACTGAATTAAGTTCACTCCCCATTCTAGTCATGTCTATCTCATGATATAAAAATCCTTACTCAATAAATTGGTAGGAGATATAAGTCCCACTCACCCCATAATTGAATCACACATATGTGTTCCAAAAGATCACCAAAATTCATCATAGCATAACCCATGAAATGAAATGGGTATCATAAAAATATTACAATATCCTAACCTACGGAAAAGAGATAGGTTTTTTTAATAATTCCATCATATCAAAAACCTTGAAATGAAGTGGGTTTTATAAGCATTTTATCATGCTATAACCTGTTGAAGAGAAAAATCATTCATAAGCATCCTATAATAATAGATAATTAAGAGAAATAATATGAATGATATTCATGAATAATACCCCCAATAAGGAATAGGTAACACCATTATATGTCATCTTATATAGAAAATAATTAAAAATGATATTTTAAAACATTTATTAAGGAAAATATATTTTCTTCTTAGAAAAATAATCTTATTAAAACAAATATTTTTTGAGAACCCTTTATATTGGAAATTTATTTTGATGAAATTTAATGAAATATTTGAATAAATTATTGGTTATGACATTGGATAATATCATTCATGTTGTAAACATTAAAATGATTGTTCATTTCACATTTATAGTGAAGTCCAAACAATAATTTTTTTGGAATAGACATGAAGATTAATTTGAAATAACTTTTTTAAATAGTCATTCATGGCTAAAAATTTATTTTTAAAATAATAATTTTTTAATATAATTTTTTTGAAAACATTTTAGAAAATATGGTTAAAAAACAACTTTACAATTGAAAATATAAATAATGATGGATTTTTATAAAAACATTTCATTAATTATCATATAACCAAAGAATGAAAAAAATGGAACCATTAAATTAATATATCATGAATAACTAGAGGATAAAAAACTTCATGATAATTATTTATATGCAGATAATGATATTAAAACATTGGTGACGAAATAAAAAATAACCCCAATAAACAACTCAATTGTAACATAAATCTTTACCACTTTGGAAACATTGATTCATATGTCCCATGAAGGAATAACATATAACGAAAAATAAAATATCATAAGGAAGTAATAAATTGATTATTTTAAATATTAATGTTATATATATAAACCTTTTGAAATAATATAGGTTCATATCATAACATATATCTCAAATAAAGAAAATTGAGATAAAATTACCATACCTTATGTCTTTACTTCATTTGTACTCATTCAAACCTCATGTATAATAAATATAACTTATATATATATATTATATAAAAATATTCAAATATATATATATATTCATCATATTTTACTTTCATATGAAAATTTATTATCCATTTATTTACGATTCCATGTTAAGGTTATGTTTTGGGTAACATTCACTTTGTTTTTTTTAAATGTTGTGATTTGTTATATTTTTTATTACATTTAATTGATAAGGATTAAATCATCTAAATAATTATAAACATGATAAAAATATAATATATATTCATTATACATATATTTATAATAATATATGAAAGATATAAATTGGAAATTAAATACATCATTCATAGCGACGGTAGGCCATATGTATACATGAATGCCATATTGATTTTCTTCTTGAATTGAAAGAAATAAAAATATAAGAATTATTGATGATCAATAATAATTTTTATGAAATATATCATATATTTTAATAAAACACATCCTCAATATATTCCCATTAAATCATGAATGATGCACATTGACTCGCAAGGTGGTAGTCCACCATACACGTGAACTATGTTATCATATTCCCACCAAATAGAAAGCTTAAAGGTTTTTCGGATATAGAAATTATATAATAATAAAAAAATATTAAAATTTAAAATATATACCTTATATATTCAATGAATCCATGAATATTACCAGACTTGATAGGTTGTAATTGAAAAATTAACGACATCAGTTTGTGAGGTGGTTGTCCTCCATACACACAAACAATGATTTTGTAACCAATTTAATGAAAGTTGAGGTGATTTGAAGTCATGAATTTATTATAAAAAAACATAATTATATTTATCATGCGTATGTTGTTATATAATCTTGATATAAAAATAATTAATTAGGTTTCATGAAGAAAGAAAAAAATTGTTTGTTGATGAACATTACCTCTTTTTCGGGTATCTTCTTTTGGTTTGCACAAATGGCCTTTCTTGGTTCAATTAATACCCAATGTAAGGATTATAAGATGTTATTAGAGAAGTGGATAAGAGATTTAGATAGGTATTTTTAGAAAAAATTGGTTTTAATGTTGAAAAGAGTGGGGGAGAGGATGTGGACTTTTATAAGGGAGGTGAGAGACCCTCTTGTACCTTTTTTTAAAGAGTGAATTCCACCAACATTTCATTCATGTCACCAGGCCCCAATAATGGTCCATTATTGATCCTAGATTTTATAATGTCTCAATATGACAATAATATTTGTTTTTTAAAAAAATTGGGTCATTTTAACATTTTCTATTACAAATTTCACAACTAAGTAATCTTGTTTCTTCCCTAATACCTTTAATTAATTTTAATTGTTTTCACTAGTCAAATTTGTAAAAGATTAAGTATAATTTATTATAAATTATAAAATATGATGATTTAAAATATAGAATATATTTTCCCAAATTCTAATAACATAAATTTTAAGTTGTAATTTAATATTAATCATGAATATGTGATGAGAAAATGGGGGTTTTAAGGAGAAAATATTATCAAAATATTAAAAATATTTTATATAGAATTTCAATAAGAAATCGATCCAGATGACCTAAATCAGATCAATTGATATATAAAATTACTATTTATACATTAAAAAAATTTAAATGAAAATAATATTTTAAATATGTTAAATAAAAAATATGATTTCAATGGAAACGTAGTATTTTCAACTATTCATAAAAACTGATTCTTTTCATGAAATTCATGAAATTTAAATATATACATTTTTTGAAAAAAAAAATTGATTTTTTATCAAATTAATTTCTTGTTAAATGAATAAAAAATTAATTTTATTATTTTTCTCTTAACTTAATATGTATTTATTTTGAGAAAACAACATTTTCAAAAGAGATAAATTCTTATAAAAAATTATGTATTTTATTATCAATATGTTTTGTTTGTATAATACAATTTTAATTAAAAATCAATTATTACTATTAATATTACAATTTTTAGAAAATATTTTATAACAACTAGGTATAAATAACTATATTAATTATATATAATTTTCTTAAAAAACTAATTGTCTCTTCTAACACATTCTAATCCAGTGTTTCATGAATAACTCTTGGAGATGAAATTGTTAAATCCTCAAAGAATGTATCAAATTAGAAAGTTATTTTTTCTAAAACCATACTAACTACAAATTTGTACTATAACATAATTTATGGGTTGATCCCTTAGAGTATGAGGAGAAAAATGTTTGAAAAATCATAACTAAATGATAGGTTACTCCAATTTATTAACAATAATATTAAACTAATGTTAAAATTTTAATAATTGAATTAAAATATAGAAGAAAAAGAGAGGGGAACTAGTTTAGTGGGTGGTATAACTAAATAAACTGATTCCTATTTTTTTTAAAATTTTATTTTATAGGTTTACAATCATTCAATTTTTTTGATAGAATTAATGGTCATTCTTTATCAAGCTAGCCTAGATTTCCTACTAATCATCCTATCATAAATCAAAAAAACTAATTTTTATTATGTTCATATTTTCAAAAGTAGAAGAATAATTCCATTGGTACGTGGTTCTTGGACCTATAATGGACAGGTATTTAAGTCTTATCTCCTCTGAGTATACAATGTATGTATTGGTTACCCATCTACCTCTAAAAGGGGATTTTAAGAATAACAAAAAAATATAAGCCTTTGGGCATTCAGGCTAGAATAATTCAATTTAATGGTTATGAATAAACCATCTCAATCATGTTGGCATTCAATCATTACTGAAGGCATATGGTCAATAGTTCAATGATGAATAAAATAGATGAAAATTAACAACATGATACTATCTAATAAAATCAACTTTATGAGTGATGGAAAATCATGCTTCGTTAGTATGCAACCCCTTTTACTAATTCCTCTCTCAGAAATGAGGCCTATGAAATCTTTGTCAAGTGGACACCAATGATTATTAAATAAATACACATACTATAGATAATAAGGATGAAATGGTATGAAGAAAATAAGAAATAAAATAGAAACATTATAATTAATATAAACATCATTTGATGACTCATGAAAGCAGAAGAAGGAAAAGAAAAGAAAAACCGAAAAATAAACATATATACCAATGGTCAGAATCCAAAAGTAGACTTCTGGTGGTTGAACCTCAATATTTTAATAGAATGACCTTTCTCATGGAGGGAACCATTTATTTATTACCCTGGAAGTATTCAAAAGGTTCCCTTAGGTCAAACCACAACTTAAATGTCCTTCCCAGGTTAAGGAAAAATGTTTCTGTTAAAATTTATGTAAAAATAATCATTTTATACTCTGTCAGGTATTTTCATGACATGTAATGTCTACAAAATATGTAATATTTCACCAAATGTATCAAATTCCACACATATAGCCTTTCTGGGAAAACATTACAAGTGGGATGGTGTGACACATGTTATCTTAACTTTTTGTTCATTTCCTTCACTTCATGACCTGTAATTATTTATCTAATTTTCCTTGTTTATGATGAGAAATTTTTACATGATATGTGAAGTCGTTTAACTATAATATAAGCTTAGTTTTTTCAAGGTTCATCAGTTTTGTGCCTTCAAAAACCCCTTGTTATCTTTGGAGTCAACCATCAGTATTGGATTATTTGTCACGACGCAACACAAGGTGAATTTTAGTTCCTCAATCATCATGTTTTAAATCATTTTCACTAAATGAAGATCCTACACATAACATTAATATCATGTAATAATCTCAGACTAAATAAATCTATACCTAATGAGAACAAAAATGTATTTAAAATAGATATATCAGTTAACCATAATACTAACATGGCATAGTGTGCTTCAGAATCCGTCAACGAAGTATAATTTGTTCAAAAAAATTACAGAATCATAGATTGTTACATTTAATTCTATGTTTTTATATAAATTTTATGTTTCTTTTTTTGTGATGGTTTTCCTGGTATTGGTGAGATGTTTTACGGAAACTAGTGATAATAATATGCATTAAATCCTAACATAGAAATGAATTATTTTGGAAATATTTATTTATTATGTTTTGGTGTATGATATACATGAAACAAAGGAATATCATATTACTTAGTTATTAATATTGTAAGTAGTGGTACAAAGATATCATGCCTCTTCTATATCAATATATTAGTGTATGATATGAACATATAGTAGATTTTATGACATGGGATATTCTATTTATTAATATATAATTTGAATAGGAATGTTGAATTTTAAAATTTTGGTCTTATACAATGTAATATATCATTAATTATTAATGTTTCATATGAAAAATCATTTGGTAAAATCATGAATGTAGTTAAATGATAAATGAGCTCATAAACCAAGGTTTCAAAGAATTTTTAACAAAATAAATTACTTCAAAATTTCATAATTTCTAGTAAATACAAACATGACTCAAGTATAATCCTTGGCACCTATATAAAGAGGCCAATCCATGAGAACAATACAATATGTTGATCTGATCTTTTGAAATCTCTACGAGTTCTTTTGTGATGGAAGTCACGTATACAACATCATTTTCCTTTGAGAGAGACTAGAATATCATGGTTGAATTGGGGATTATACCCTTGTGTTGGGTAATTTTTGAAGCCACAAATATCCTTGCAGGAAATATTCCTTTGATTTATTCTAAGTAATCATTATCCATCATGTGATTAAAGATAAGAGGCATGTTAATTTATGGTATATGAAATGGTAATCATTTTTTATACTTGGTTTCAATTTCGGAGCATGGATGCTCTTGGTTTTAGGATTATTATGTATTTCATTTCTTAAATAAGTTTTCACTAATCCAAAGAAACATTGTGGTGGTATTAGATCGATATAATGCATTAATTGATTAAATAAATCATGTTTATAATGAATAGAAGAAATATATTATTTTTTATTATAAAATCTGATAACAATTATCAATTAAAATGGGTAAATTAGACAGTATCATTAAGTAAAAAATTTATTTTCATATATGGATTATATTATAATATGTGATATAATAAGTTATGATATGACTGTATAGTATGATATAACCTATTTTAGCTTTTGTCATAGTCTAATTCCTTCAATTCCTATATACTGAGACATATGACAGGATGAATTCTATTGAGTGATAAAGTTGATGGGTGCTATTTTCAAATTTCAAAATGGAGCATCGCATCACCTATATAATATAGATTATAATATAATACAGAAATCCATATATTATTGAATGATATCACAAGCCACTATGCACCAATCATAAACCGTTACATTAATCTAGGACTAATTTGTTACTTATGATATATATATATATATATCATAAAATATGATATATTGAAAACAAATATTTATCATTTTTTAATTATAAATTTATTTAGATAATTTATAAATTATTTATATATAATTATTATTTTTTATTTTTTTATTTAATTTTAAAAATTAATTATAATTTAATTAATAATAAATAATTTTAAATTAATAATATTGTTATTACGATATATTTAATGTATAAATATCTTCAATACTAGTTATTAATATTAAATACTAGTAATCTATATGACATGGATTATAATTATTATATAAAGGTTATATATATAAATTATACAAAAATTTAAAGAGGGTTTATAAATTTCAAATTATTGAAAAATATTAGAGTTTATATTATATTATTAATTGTTCGTAATTATTAATTAAAAATATACCAATTAAATAATTAATTCTAGAAATTATTTTATCAATATCAAAATGTTTTTTGATAATTTATATGGTAAAAGGTCCATGTAATATTAAATATTAAATATTTTGATTATGTAATATAGTTGAATATTGTATAAATTATTTTTGTAAAATTGAAATTGATTATATTTAAATTATATAGCATAAATTTATAATCATCATATAAAAAAATATACAGTGGTTCATATTATAAATAATTATAAAATGTTTATATTTATTTATTTTTGGAATGTCCATCAAGAATTCATAATTATTATGCATTTATAATTGCTTATTTTTGAATTGATTATATATATATATATATATATATTACCAAGTTTATAAAATGTTTATTTATTTAGTTTATACCTTAAATTATTCATAGATTTAAATTATTTATATAATTAAATTTCATTTATTATTTTTTTAAATGTTTTGAAACCAATTTTTATAATTATCTTACATGAATTTAAGGATTTACATGCTCGGTATGATACTTGGTTTAGTTTTTTATAGATTAGATTTGGACTATTCATAAGTTATGATCATGTGATTGACGGTTAATTATATATATATATATATATTATTCTATATGTATGATGATATTAACCCTTCTCTCAAATATTAAACCATGGGTAGTAATACTTTGGGTTAGACAGCTTATTGGTCTAAGAATTTAGGTTGTGTCTTTTAATGTAAAACCTGGATACTCATAACTTGATTAATATTGTGGGGATTACTGATTTTATATGATTCCAAGACCATAAATTAATGTTTTTTGATGTACCATGTTTAGGTGACCCATTTAGACATTGGTGAATACATTTATATAATAATTTTGGTTATTATCCTTAAGTATGTGTTGAGAAAATAGTTAGAAAAAAATATGGTTTGAACATATTAATTTAGGTGAAGAAATAAATATTAAAAACAAAATCCATAGAATTGTATCTAAATTTAAAATGAATACATGAGATAATATGGGTAGGCTTAAAAAACACTTAAAAACATCCTTCTAACGAAAAGTGTAATGAACCAACTTGAGTTAACTAGAGAAGCCACCGAAACCATCATGCCACATAATATAGTTAAACTAGGGTTTCCAAGCAGTGTATTCAATATCAGGATATATATATATATAGTAGAAAGTGGAAACAAGCAAGGTAACACAAAGACATACAATCTCAACCAAATAGGATAAACCAGAAAGTATATAAAAAACCAATATGGAAAACAGTCTTCTCCTAACCAAGATGAACTGAATGCTATTGTAAAAATAGAACACAAAATGAAACAAGGTATTGTTAAATTAACCCTAATACTTTAATAGAACATCTAAAAACACCAAAATGTACAATCTGGATGTGATAAAAATCCCAATAGGATACCAACACAGTTGGTATAAAAGTTATAATATCCCAAATGCTTTAATTATATATTTTGAAAAAAATAATTTTAAAAATAGTTTGTATAAATCCAAACCATTTATAAATCATTTACCATTTTTTCTCCTTTTGTTTTCATAAAATAAATTCATATTCTCAATCTAAAATAAGACTTGTAGATGTGTTAAAATAGGAAATCATATCCATACATCAAGAGGTAAATACGTAAACACAAATAAATGAACGAATGTCTCATGTGAAGCTATCTGACATAACCTCATTTCAAATCTTGTGGTCAACAATCCATGGAAAAATAATCATGTGATAAATAACCATAAATGAAAAATCACCTCACATATTTGTAACTAGCCTTTGGGACACTATATACAAGATTCTAAAAAGGAAAATATATGATTTATCAATGTATGATCCTACCAATATCGAGTCATACATGTTGAAATCATAATGGATATTGAGTTATAATTATTGATATTATAAAAGGATACCTTATTATGGTGCCTTACACACACTATTGTGACTCCTATCACATTCACAATGTACCTAAGGTCACCAATATGAATTTTTCCAAATTATCAATTCAAAACCATGCCCATCATTTCCCAAAAAAATTTAAAAGATAATATAATCCCATTTAGTGTTTGAAAACCCATTTTTATCTCAAGAAAATTCATTTTCAATGGAAAACCATTTTTGAAAAACATTTAACTTTCCAAGAAATCATTTGTAAACACATATCAATTCTAGTTATAGAAAAACCAAATATAATTTTTAGTAACAACATGTTATTCATCATCATAACCCATTTCATAGAAAAAGCTACTTCAAAATAGTTGAAACCATGCTTCCTTTGACAAATGTGATTGGAAACCATGAGAACATCCATCAAAATACAAGTCATTCCAAGAAACTAGAAAGGCTCGATAGAAAACATTATTCAATCACATTAAAATCAAAATCCCTACTTGAATGAAAACTTAAAGAAGAAGTAGAAGGATTATATACTATGTTATTAAGAAAACAACCACAAAAGTGATCAAATGCAGAACAAAACAATCTAGAAGGGAAGGAGTTACAAAATATCATCTAGGGTAATCTCTTGTTTGAGAGAGGTAAGTTAGTAGGTGGAGTGAAATGAAAACCAACAATATGCCACCCTAAAAACCAAAAACCATGATAATTACATGACCTATAATCCAATTACATGTTTTTAATCCATGAATGATGAAATCACTGAAAAAATTGTCTTCTTTTTATTAAAAATCAAATATTTTCCATTAAAAGACGAATCCATGTTACATGGAATATAAATCCTTAAAGGCATGTATCCAGTTCACGACATGTTCTCACCACCCATTACACGACATGTTTTCCCATTACATTGTGTTTAATTTCGTAAAAAATGAAAATAAATTAGGCTTTAGCTGAAAATTTTAACAACCCCCCTGAATTCACCATTATTCGTATCACACCAATTAATTTTTAGCATTACTCAACTAATGAAAAAGGTTAAAAAAGGATTATAAATACCTTTTAGAAAGGTAATATCGGCATTGAAATCTCCCTACCATAAATAGTTACTTTCTACAGAGAGACCGTGTGATTTTAGATCTTCCAAATGAGAAAGCCACAACTACCTCTTCGATGAATCTCTGTCCTACATCTTGCGGCTATCCAGTTCACACTACCATACTACCTAAACTAGGAAAGTCAATTTACATCATAATACCATATACTAGAAATCGATAATATGAACTAGATTATCAACAATATAGGTTTCAGGATAAACATTGACATCCTCCCATCAAATCAGTTGGGAAAGAAATGTTATATACTTATTCAACTGGGAAAACAGAAAACACACAATTTATTAAATTATAGGTAGATGGAAAGTCTAACCAAAATTCGACCTACCCAAGTCTTCCAATGACCTCAAAGGGCCCCAAGAACATCAGTGCCAATATACCCTACATAACCAACTAATTATTTACTAATTGAGTTAAAACTCGTAGATATCCAGGATCACCAACCTCAAACTCTTGTAGCTGATACTGCTAGTCCGTATAATAATTTTCAAAACTTGGTGACATGATCAAACGCCTCTAGATCAAGTGTACTATATTTATCATCTGAAAAAATAAAATAGATCAAATAAGGGATCTCTCTCCCAAAGCTTTATAACAAAAGAGAGATCTACATAGCTTCTTGTACAATTCCTTGATGAATGGAATATTTATCAAATCATGATAACTATTCATCTAAAAAAACTCAACCAATGGAAATTTATTTTCCCAATATTCTCCAAAATAAATCACACAATCCAAAAACATATACTCATGAACATGGATAACTCTTTCTGTCATCCCATCCATCTTCAGATCATTTTCTATGATTAATTTTATTTTGGAACCCATCCAATATTTTAAAAGCTTCAAAAACTAAAATGTGAAACTCATATCCCTGTAAGAAATATCTTCATATGTAACCCTATGAAGTATCATAATAGATTAGACATACAAGTCCCCATGCTATTCCACATTCATCATCTACCATATTGGAAGAAGTTCACTAATTTAATGAGTCAATAAATGATCAATAAAATCACACCACATCCAAAAGGATTACATGAAAAATTAATGATGAAATCAATATAAATTATATTCAACTTTCTCAATTGAATGTGTAAGGCTTCAAACAACCCTGAAGCCTTTTGGTGATCCACCATAATTTTCCAACAAGAGAGACACTATAAAAAAATCCATCATCTACCATCTCATCCCATACCACCAATACAGATGTCTCAAATACTAATATATATTTGTAGTACCTGGGAGAATGACTTAATAATAATGGTGTACACTATCCAATAAATCCCTCCTCAAGGAAAATAGAACAACTAACCTAATATTGAAGAAAAAATGTCCATTCGGAGGCCGATACCACTCACTCGACATCTCCCCACCATAAAGGATTTTAGTAAAGCATTGAAAATCATTTTAAATCTACATATCTAGATGAAATATCTCATTAAAAGATGATTTGACTTTCATCAAAGCCAAGAACACTTTTTCTCATCCTCTTCCTCTGCCAAAGTTATCTCAATTGACAAACTCATTACAAACCACCCCTAAACTAAATCCCTTATGAACTTTGTCACTAATTTTCTTCTCAACACATCGAAAAAAACATTATCTTTTTCAGTGGTATAGTAAATATCAAAAACAAAAGTCTGAATATACTCTTCCCAGTGTATCTATTAAAAATTAATACCCCTGTAAGTAATAATAAATTTCATGCTCTTTTGATATGAATATATAGTAAACCTATCTCCAAAGAGATAGTTATTCCATGTTATGAGTGCATGAATAACCACTACCATCTTAAGATCATTCATAGGTAAGTTATTCTACGAAGGGAATAAATGAAGAGAGTTATAAGTCCTAACCTATTTCCCCTACATAATGAAATAACTGAAAACTGTACCAGATACATCTTATAAAAATTCATAATATGATTTCGATTTCATAAGAAAAAAACTAGGGCTAATGTAATTATCACATTTACCTCTTCAAAATATATGTAAAAAATTTCATTCCCTTAAAAATTTACCCACTTATAGGTTAAATCATTCATTGAATTTGTGATCTTGGAGAATTTATAAACAAACCATCTATTTTAACCATCAAAACACATGAAGCTCCGGATCTCAAACACATTTCGTGGAGACTACAAGTACATAATGTAATAGAACAGGTAGTGGCTCATTATGGACTTTTCCCAAAGCTCGCTTACATCAAATGGTTCCCCCAAAACAGTTGAACCAGTCATGGTAGCACCGTGACTATGGCACCGGTCACGATCGCACACTGAAACGGTGGCACCATAATGGTGGAACCAATCACAGTGTTCCACCAAAATGGAAGCCTTGTGATGGTGGCACTGCTCATAGTGTTCCATTGAAATGGTGGCACCGTGATGGTGACACTATGATGGTAGCACCATGATGGTGGCACTACATATAGTGGCACTGTGATCGTGGCACCGTTACGATGTCTCATAGAACGGGGTCCCATCATTCTTTCTTTTTGTAATTCTTCTCCTCCAACATATCTTTTGATGTAAGAGTGTTTTAATACCCCCTTTCAAAGCCTTTTATATCCCATTAATGATATCTAAAATCTCCCATGTTACGGGCGACCCTTGACTTACCAAAACATGTGGCTTTTCCTCAGTGTCACTCCTTTTTCCCCATACTTTCCAGTTTTGCCCCAGTTGGCATTTTTCTCTTTTTAAAGGAAACCCTTTAACTCACATCCATTATGGAAACCTCTCTAATGAGAAATATAAAATGAAAATTAATTCCTTCATGTGTAACCACCCAATCGCGTGGTGAAACCAGAAATCACTTTAATATCCGTTCATAATATTTATCCCGTTACTCCAGGACCTCGCCTCTTTATTGCACGACAATTGTTTCTTTCATTATTTATTCTTCATGGTTGGTTTTTTTTCCTTTACATGGTGCGTTAGGAGTCCCCCCTTCCAGAGGCATGTGGTGCGCATGTGGTGGATATTTTCTTCTCACTCTTGGAGTCCTCAGAGTTCCTACCCTAATGTTGTGCATCTCCAGTTCTTTGCATTTGGAAAAAAACATCAATCGTTGATCATCCAAGTAGGGGTTTTCCATCATCATTTTTTACTATGTATCATGCAGGGTGGGTATGCTAATTTTTCTATGAGGATGGATGAAACAAAGAACATAATGAAGAAAATAAATGTACTTTTAAATAATTATGGGTGTCTTTGATGATGCTGATTTACTTTTCTTGTTTTTGTTATATGTTGTGAATTACATGGGCTAATGTTCACTAAAAATCGTGGTTGTTGGTGGTCATTCCATGTTCACTAATGAACCATTGTTTTTTGGATAATTATATAATTGAATGGATGTAACATAGAAACTGGTTAATCACATAAGCGTGGATGATTAAATAGATGTATGAATAAAAAGAAACCTTGTGGGGTCACCCCTGTTAACCAAACAGAAAGACGGAACTAAATGAGAGGTGTTTCTACATCAGGAAACTCTCTTACTCTATTTTAGTGATGTGTATAGTTGTTCTGCTTGAATCATGGGAGGTGATATGGATGAGGATGGGATCCCCTTTTTTCAGTTCTTAGTTTGTGGATTTGGAGGCTTGTGGGGTCGTCTGTTGGGGATTGGTTTGGTTCCAGTACTTTTAGGGATCTCACAGCTCCCCTTTTTTATTGTGACATTAGATGTGAACTGAGTGTGAATGCTTAAATTGTTGTTTGGTTGTTTTTACTTATTTGTCTTGTGGCTATACCCTTCAGTTTCCTGGTTGTAAAGAATTATCTAAATTGAATCACTTGAATATGAAAATAAGAATGGGTTCAATGGGGAAATGTTTGCTAGGAATGTGTTGTGGCATGGTTGTGGCTAAGGTGATTCTTATGAATCAATAATAACGAGTGTGTTTGTGTATGTGTGGGTTTTGGAACCCCTATGTCGGAATGAGATCTTGTTACCTATATATATAATTATTATTATTTTATTATTCATTCCCCACCCAAGTTGAGTACTTCATGACGGACATCCCCATTTCATGGGAGACGGTGTTTTTTTCCAACACACCTATCAGTGGCTGGTTATTAGCTCATTTTTTCTCCCTTTCCCGAGTATCCCATGACAATTTAGGTAGGATTTGATGGCCTGAGGTCCATTATAGCCCATGATTCTCCAGGTATGGTAGTTGTGTTGGTTGGCCCAGGTGTGTGTGAGCAGGTTATTTCCCAAGTTCCTTTGGGATGAGGCTCCAGTTTCTTCATGCCTGGTAGTAGTTGTTTGGGCCTAGCTTTCTTCGTCTGTGGTGGTAGTTGTTCTATACCAAGTGTCTAGGGGCATGGTTATGTGTGGTTCTGGCCCTAGTGTTTGAGGGAAGAATGTGTGGTAGTGGTGGCCCAAGTGCATGAGGGTGGGTTGTGGCTGTCGGACTATGGTAAAAATGGCGGGGAAGGTCCGACGCATATGATGTCTTCAATAATAAGTTGGGTAGCGGTGCGGGTTACCCAAGCATCAATGTTTTATTAATATTACCTTACATGACTTGTGTTATTTGGGTAGTGTTCCTTGGTGAGTGTTGGGTGGATAGTATCCTTACTATGTTTTTTGGTTATCTCCCTTTCTCAAAAGGCATTAGAATATGTCCCCATTATGCATGAGAGATTTTGATTCTTTCCAAATCAGTATACCTATATACTCACCCTATGTATATAAAACTGCTTTCAGGTTTCTAGGAGGTATTCAAGGACCGTGTAAGACCGTAGTAGTTCAGGCATTGGGATAGGTGTTGTTGTTGTTTTCATTTCTTTGGTATTTACCTTTGAATTTTCCTTGTATTATAATACTAATTATGTGAAACATGCATATGGAAAAAGATTTTTTGGGATTTACTTTTACTTCTAGTTTTGGTATTTCTTCAGACATACTATCTTATCTCCCAATCCTACTATACAAAAAGGGTAATGACTTCCATTTTTAGGTGTGATTTTATACACATGGTTCTAACCACCACTCCGGGTCCTATTGAAGGTGGGTCTCAGGGGTCATTACCTCTCCTTAAACTTAAGGAAGGAAGGGTTTGACAATCTCTTGTCCCATTCCCTCATTTTGGTGAAGGAAGGTCAGGATAGAATGGTATCAGAGGGTGGTTTGAGAGATAGGATGGAGTCTGGAGTTAGGCATAGTGGGGATTGCATAGGCTGGTAGGGAAACAATGTTAGGAAGTCTTGGTGTGTGAAATAAGTCAGGGAAGAATGGCCAGGACACGAGATTTTAGGGCCCCCTGTGATCTAATGGCTAGACTCTGGGCCTACCAAACGTCCAAGTGAGGCTACACTGATTGAAAGGTAGAGAACCTAGGAAAGTTATACGAATCATATTGACTTGTGTTCTTGAGTGTCATGGGTATTTCGGGTATTTAAAATGAATAAAAATTATATGAGAAATTAAAATCAATCTTATACACTACTCAGGATTAGCTATTCCTTGTTTACCTTGGAGCTATAAAACTCAGATGATGACCACTAGCTGTGTGGGTGATCGAGGACTAGGTGGTTGATTTGGCTAATCAGAAGAGGGCTGACCAACATGAGGAGGAAGATCAATGGAATAGGATGTTTCATGCCTTTCTGAGGAAGACCCTCGGGAATTACGAGGGTAGCATCTCAAACATGGAGACAGAGAGCTGGATGGAGGAGCTGGTGATAGCTTTCATCTTGATTCGGGCTCCAAAAGAGTATTGGATTCCTCTGGTTGTGAGCCAGATGTGGGGAGCAGGGTGTTAGTGTTGGACTCTCTATCTTGGGGAGAAGAGAGAGGTTGAGGTTACATGGGCTGACTTCAAGAGGGTGTTCCAGGCGAAATTCCTCTCTTCCATGATGAAGGAAGAGTAGAAGTATGATATAATATACCATTATATGTGTACAATGTCAGTGAGGGAGTTGGGGATTATGTTTATGGATCTCCTTAACTTTTCTCCGAACCACTTTTGGGATGGGGAGTCTCAGGTAAAATGTTTAGAGGAGGCACTCTGACCTTCTCTTCAGTATGCTGTTACTCCATTCACCATACCGACGTACATAGAATTCCAAAAGAAGTCTGAAGTGGTGGAGAGGATGCACACGGTAGGAGGTGTGTTGTGATAGGGGAACCAGTTAGGCTCTTAAAAAGGAATGGTCGTTAGTAGTATGCCTCCAGAGTCAAGGCCTTCTATGTTTCGGCCAGTGGGGAGTAGACCCCAGTAGTTTCTGTTTTGATCTCCCAGACCTCGCCCTTTATTTTCATGCCTAGGACTGAGATGCTTCATCTGTGGCAGTCATGAGAGCCTTTAGAATCAGTGCCTGGACCATATAAAGTATGATGGGGGTGGGCCGGTCTAGCACCAACCTCATCAGCAGCCGTTTCTAGCCAGGCCCTTTCAGCAGCAGTAGTTGGGACATCAAGATCTGACTCCTCCTAGAGAAGATTTTGTGGGAGGAGGATGACCTTAGGGCGCTCCTCAAGGTGCTAGACCAGGGCATGGTTGGGGAGGCATCCAAAAGTTTAGGGGAAGTGGAGCTGGGAATGGGCAGTTACACACCACAAAGGCAGTAGTTCCAATAGGGCTAGATGTCATTCGAGGTACATTATGTCTGTTCAGCACTCTTATAACTTCCTTGTTTGATTCAAGAGATTCAAACCCCTTTGTTTCACCCAGTATTTCCCATGATTTGGGTCAAGAAACTGATATACTTCATATACCCTTGGTTTTGAGTATGCCAATCGGAGGTTTGACCATCTTGTCTCATTTTTGCTGAGAATATAGACTGATTTTGGGAACACACCAGTCTAGTGGGGACCTTTATTTTCTGGAGATGCATCCATATGATGTCATTCTAGGAGTCGACTAGCTATTCTCTATATGTGATGTTATCGACTACTTCAAAAGAAGGACAGTGTTTTCAGATGACGGCGTACAATGTGTGACCTTCATCGGCGAGTGGGGTTGCCAGGAGGGCATCATGAAAGTGAAGCCCCTTCTTTCTTGGTTAGCCAAGCTATTAGTACAGTCGGTGGATACATAGATGGTGGATATTTTTGGGATTGTTCATGAGTTTAGGGACATCTTACCTGAGGAGGTGGTGACTCTACCCCCTTAACAAGATGTTGAGTTCATGATAGACTTGCACCCCGGGGCCCCTCCAATTTCGATGGATACCTATAAGATTGTTTCTTCTGTTCCAAAATATTTATGGATTCAGATCGATGATCTTCAGAAGAAGGGTTTTGTTTGACCAATCAAGTCACCATGGGGCGCTCTAGTCTTATTCGCAAAGAATGTAGACGATGGTCTTAGGCTGTACATAGACTACAGAAGACTGAATCAGGTAATGTTCAAGAACCTTTACCCTCCCCCAAGGATAGACGACCTCTTTGAACAATTGATGGGGGACTCATGGTTCTCCAAGATAGACATGTAGTCAGGATATCACTAGTTGAGGGTGGATGAGGGTGAAATCTTGAAGACTGCCTTCATGTGAAGATTTGGGCACTTTGAGTTCATGGTCATGTCGTATGACGTTACGAATGAATCATCCCTATTCACGGGGATCATAAACTCTATCCTTCATGAATATTTGGACCAGTTCATAGTCATTCTTAATGATGGAATCTTGATCTACTCAAGATCATAGGAGGGTCACGTTGAGCATCTGAGGATGGTTTTAGAGGTCCTCCGATAGCACTAGCTTTAAGAGAAATTGTCCATGTGTGAGTTTAGGTCACGACAAGTGCACTTCCTTGGACACGTGGTGTCCGAGAGAGGAATATCTATTGATCTTTCAAAGGTTAATGTAGTTATTTCTTAGAAAGAACCCAAGAACGTGGAAGAGGTTTCTAGTTTATTGGGTCTAGCAGGTTACTACCAGAGATTTTTTCACAACTTCTCACGAGTTTGACCACCTTTGACAACCTTGACCAAGAAAGACTAGATTTTTGTAAGGAGTGAGTAGTGCCAGATAGCCATCATTTATCTGAGGGGAAAATTACTTAGTGCCTCATTGTTGAGGTTTCCAGAAGAAGGGGTGATGTTTGAGGTATTTTGTGATGCTTCAGGCCAATGCTTGGGGTGTCTGCAGATTTAACAACAGGGGTGATCTCTTATGGGTCTAGAAGGTTATTCCCCCATGAGATTAACTATTCTAACCATGATTTAGTGCTTGCAACAGTTCGATTCGCACTAAAGTTGTGGAGGCACTACCTCATCGGGGAGAAATTTTTGGTCTTCACTGATCACAAGAGCATGATGTATATCTTCTCCAAACAAGACCTGAACATGCAACAGAGGAGGTGTATGTGGTTTCTTTAAGACTAATACTTCAAAATTTCCTACACCTCGAAATAGGGGAACATGGTGGGTGATGCCTTGAGAAAAAAGTTGTATAAGGATGTGGTTCGAGAGTGAACTGATTCTTGGAAGGTGATGAAGTAGTTGGCAGCCCAACACCTGGTTGAAAGGGTGAACAGTGGTAGATGAATTCTATTTCAGATGATATTGTAGTCCTCTCTATTGCGTCTAGAGGAGGAGTCTCAGTGGGGAGACTTGGAGGATGAAGTGATGCACAATTGTGTAAGCCTGGGAAATGCTCTAGAAGGATGCTAGGAAGACGGGCGGAATCAGATGATGTTTCATGGGAAGTTGTTCTTCATGATGGAAATGTGAAAGAGAGTTGTTAGTGATTTCCAAAAATGACCCCTGGTAGTGCACTCAAGAGTTTCCAAGATGTACCATGGCTTGAGGGCTCAATTTTGGGGGCCTAGGGTAAAGCAGGTAGTGGCATAGTTTGTGGAAAAGTGTCTCATATGTTAGCAGGTGAAGGCTGAACACCGCATCCTAGGAGGTTTGTTACACCCTTTAGATTTCTCTGAGTGGAAGTGGGATGACATCTAGATGGATTTATTCATCGGAATACCCTGGTTACATGGGGGTTGTGATGCCATCTGGGTAGTGGTGTACTGGCTGATGAAATCAGCTCACTTCTTGGCAATCAATGAGTCAAGTGCGGTGGATGCCCTAGCATAGGGGTATGTGGATGAGGTACTGTAGTTTCATGGAGTTCGGAGGTCCATAGTCTCCGATCGGGATACCCAGTTTACCTCACGGGTCTGGAATGTATTACAACATGATTTTGGAACCCAGCTGTCCCTCAGCACTGCTTTCCACACCCAGATAGATGGGAAGACAGAGCGCACCATCCCCATGTTGGAGGACATGCTACGAGCATGTGTTTTAGAATTTGTGGGATTGTGGGCCTGACACATGCCTCTGGTAGAGTATTCCAATAACAATATTTGTTACTCTTCCATTGTCATGGATACATTTGAAGTATTGTACGAGAGGCTGTGTCGCTCACCCATGTGCTGGAAAAAGATCATGGAAGTATGTTTTCTTATCCCAGAAGTGGTGCAGAGCACATCGTAGAAGATTCAAATTATATGAGAGAGGATAAAGGAAACCCAGGACCGACAGAAATCATATGCTGATAGTAGGATGGAACCCTTGGAGTTCTACTTCATGGAAAACATGTTCTTGAATGTATTCTCTCAGTGTGGACAACGAAGGTTAGTTAGGGAGAGTAAGATTTCTCCCAGGTTCGTCGGACCATTTGAGGTGTTGCGGTGTGTCGATGAAGTGGCTTATCAGCTAGTGCTACCACCACCGCTATTAATAGTTCACAACATTTTCAATGTGTCTCAGCTCTATCTGTATCTAGTAGATGATTAACATGTCCTCAACTGGGGAAAGTTGAATATTGAGGATGATGCGATGTTCGTAGAGCGACCAATGAGGATCGAAGGTCATGAGTAGAAGGTGATTTGTGGAAGAACCATTCCATTGGTTCCTGTGTTCTGGAGGCATGGTGGCCTTTTGGAGAGTATGTGGGAATGGGAGGCACAGATGTGCACGCAATACCTAGAGTTGTTTTGAGTTTTTTTCTATTCTATTTTGTACTTGTTTGTGATATATTGATTAGCCTTGTTAGCTATGAATGTGTTATTTTCCTTGTTCTTTGAATGTGTGTGAAGGGTCAAGATGGTGAGTAAGGTAGGAACTGATCCCTAATCAAGACGAATTAGAGTGGATGCGATTAAACCAGTGCGGGTGAGTCAGTACTTCCCAAAGAGGATAGTATCTTGACATGGGGGAAAGGACTCCCAGATCCAAATGTTTGAATAGTGACACCATTATATGTTTGTGTGGTTACTCGAGGGATATGTGTTCATATATGTTGATGGGGTTTACTCCTAAGAGTTATCTTTCTAGGTGGTTATTAAGACACCTCATTTCTCTTCGTGTCTAGTTTAAATTATCGAGGGCGAGAATACTTTGAGGGGTATCTAATGTAACGGCCCGGGGAGTGGCTCATTAAGGAAATTTACCAAAGCTTGGATACATCAAATTGTTCCAAAAAAATGGTGGCACCAGTCATGGAAGCACCATGATGGAGGAACCGGTTATGGTCGCACTCCGACACGGTGGCACCGTATAGCATCCCGCCCTTTTTATCACATAAACTTTCATTACATTTTACAAAACCAAGGATCTTTAAGGTTTAGTGTCTTGGAAACCATGAACTCTAAACATGAAAACATAAAACATTCATCTAAAACACTTGAATGGTTTCTCCTCATGTTCATCCTAGGATCATTACTGCATCACATAACCTGGGGACATACATCAAAAGAAAGGGTGAGCAAAAAGCGCAGTAAGGGAGACAAGAGAAACATTTTACATGTGAACTTGAGATACTTCAATAAGGTCATGAAAAGAACTTTAAGGAAAGAGATTGAAATCATGAGGCATATCATAATAAAAATAACATTTTCATAACTTGAAGATGTGGCTACATCATTTAACATAGACAATCATGAACATATCACCAAGGTCCACCCCCAAGGTGTCATTTGAAAATTACCAAGGTTATTCACCAAGGTATCGTGAAAATTGTAATCTCTAGTGGTTACATCATTACCCAATGCATTGGAGCGCTATCAGGGCGCACCCTTAATTTGTCTTTATTATCATGTGAGCCACATATATAATCATCAAACATTTCATAAATAACCCATATAGCATAAAATAAATGGGTTTCATTTCATAATCACAACGTTTTTAAAAAACTGCTTTAAAGACATGATCTTTACGTCACTTTAAAACCCACCGAAAAGGAAGGTGGGTCTCATGTATGAAAATATCAGAATTTAAAATAGAACATTTTGGTATATATGTAAATACCCCTTTTAGAAGAAAGAGCTTTGAGTATTCACTTAATAATATAAAAGAACTTTAGAAAAAGAGAGGGACATTTTGAGACGGAAATTCTGCAGCATAACGGCTATGTTACGAGGCTTTAGAAGACATTAAAAAGAGAGGGAAAATAGGTCAAACATTCATAAATGACCCATAAAACAGTAGATGGACAGAATAAGAAGGATACATGATCAGGGTAATGAAATTTCAAGGACATACCATTTGAAATGAAAAACATGGAAGGAAGACAAAAATTAGATTTGTCTTATGAAAGTTCGGCAGCCTAACGGCATTACATAAACTTCAACAAAAATGATTTGAAAAGATCAAATAGGGTCTCTCATCATGTGAACATAAGAGTTCAGTGTGATAGATATAGAGATAATTCCCCAACATAATTAAAAAGTAACTTGAATGACTTGACATGAAAGTAGAACTTTGAAAATAATGAGAAGGGTGAAAGAATCCCCTAAAAAATTTGGCAACCTAACGGCGCCACTTAAAACTTCAAAATACTGAATTGAAGAGATCAAATGGGGTCTCTCATCATATGAACATAAGAGTATAGTATGATAGATATAGAGATCATACCCCAACATAACAAAAAAGAACTTGAAAGAATTGACATGAAAGTAGAATTTCAAAATGAAAAGGGTGAAGAACCACTTAAAAATTCTGCAGCCTAACGGCGCCACTTAAAACTTCAAAATACTGAATTGAAGAGATCAAATGGGGTCTCTCATTGTATGAAAATAAGAGTCCAGTATGATAGATATAGAGATCATACCCCAACATAACAAAAAGGAACTTCAAATACTTTACATGAAAATAGATCTTGAAAAATGAGAAGGGAGAAAGAATCCGTTACAAAAATTTCGGCACCTTAAAGGCGCCACTTAAAACTTCATAAAACGAAATAATGAGAGTAAGAGGGGATCTATCATTATATGAACATAAAAAGGGCAGTAAGAGCAGTATAAAAGAACACCCTCCAACATAAGAACATGTAGATAAAAGGAATGACATAAAAGAGATTACTTGAAATGAAAGAGAGAGGTCGGATCCCTTACCTTAAAACATAACTCTTAAAACTCAATGGTTGGGACCTTGAGGGCTTGGGGGAACCATGGGAGGACTCCTTGGGAGGTAATGAGACCATAACATCATCAGGGGAGAGTGGGGAGTCGAATGGATGATAGGATGACTTGGTATTTATAGGGAAAGTGAGGGGACAAGGCATTAATGGCCAAGGGACACCTCATTAGTGGTTTTGGAAAAACCATGGGCTTGCCCGTGGTATTTGCCCATGGTACTGGCCACTTGGGACACCTCATACCTTATCTTACTATTCATAAGTCTACCATATTGATTACATACTTAATACATCATTTAATGATGTCATTAGACACCCGTAACTTAAAAAATGTATTTTCACTATTCATCGAAAATTCATCTTTCTCAGAATAATCCCAAAATTTCACCTTAACCAAATATCAACGATCTAATTAAAAATATAAACTCCATTTTATAAAAATAATTTTCTAAATATTTTTAATTTAATTTTTAAATAAAAACACTATTCACCGAAAATTCTTTTTTTCAGAAAAAACCCCAAAAATTACCATAGTATAATATCGGTGCACTGAGTTCAAAAATGAAATCCGTTTTATAAAAATAATTTTCTAAATATTTTTAATTAAAATTTTAATTAAAAAACACTATTCACCCGAAAAAACTAATACTTGAATAATAATCTATGAAACTGTTATTTAACTATTTTATTGAATCACATTACTTAATCAAGGTGCCTAGATTATATTAATACTTTCTTTAATAGAGATTACTAATCTATTTGGACACATTAATAATCCTAATCATAAAATCACTATTCATAATTTACTATTCATCAAAAATTAAGTTGATCTTTTTAGACTCTAAATTTCGTACTGAACATAATTGTAGAAGACCATTTTTCGAAAATCATTACAAATTTTTAATTATTTAAGGTTTACACAACCATTTTTAAAATATCCTTTTTCTAAAATTCATAAAAAATATCCATACTATATTTATCCGGTCATTTGAAAATTCATAAAATTCATCATAAGAAGAAATCCCAATTTTTATTTAAAACAAAGGATTACACAAGGCAGTTACGGTCTCCTTACATATCCCCTTATCACACCAGCATAGGACCTAAGTGTAAGGTGTGCTAAGGTGAGAGAATCTGAGTGAGGCTCGGCTAACATCGCACGAGTAGAAATTTCTATTAGTTTGAACTTCTCGCAAAGGCGATTCCGTTCTAGCTTCACACGATGAAGTTCAGCTTGGATTTGGTCCAGAGAAAAGCCCAGTGGTGCTACCTCCTTCCCAAGTTCTGTTAGATGGGCTTCGATTGGTCCAAGACTACTGGGTGAGGCCATTAAATCTTCTTTCTATATTAATTAACGAAGATTACTTGTATTTAGAGACAATAATCAAAACGTTTAGTTTCCAGTGGTCATATTGACCAATAGTCATATAATAGTCAAAAACCAACAGTATCATTTTAATTATACTCATGTTATCAAATGAAACATTTTTGTTGAGTATATAAATAAAATAACACATAAAATTAGGAAACAAGATTTATTCAAAAATTCACTTTGTTACAATCTTCCCCCCTTAGGAAATTACTTCCTCGCAATTTTTTAAAATTAGGTTTTGAAATTGCATTGAAAGTCCCACATCGGAAATGGAGTCAGTAAAACTATTACTTTAAAAGAAAGAATGGGAAGTACAAAGGTCACCCGAGTTAACCCATACTAGGATTCCATGGAGGAAAACATGGACATGGAAGAAAAACAAAGGGTCAATTTCTGGGGGAGAGTGATAGAGAACATGATTAGGAGAACATTAACCATAAGAAAATCCCAAACTTATGATGTGTGTAAACGGTCTTTGATTAGCAAGTAGGAAACGTAATCCAACAACGTTTTTTTACGTTCCTTTTCATAATTTTTAGGAATTCATTTACAACATAAAACAAAAACATAAGAAAATATACCTATCTTCATGTAGAGTTTCATCCTTTAACAAGTTTCTACCCAAAACTAATCTTTTCTCCAAACTATGAGCATTCAAAACTACTTGGTCTCATCATAACACAAGAATCATCTTTATAATCCACAAAAGATTAACTATCTATTTCTTCTATCTTTAAACATTATCCCAAAAACAGAAAGGGTAAGGTAAAACAACTCTTCAAAAAGAAATAATCCCATAGGAATGGAAACAACTTTTATATCTTCAAAGTTCCATGGTACTACCCAAAGTTCATCATAGTCCATTCCATAAATAACAGTCCTTAAAATTCCTCAAAATAAACCAAACTAAGATTGAAACCCAAATACAAGAAGGATTTGATAACATAGTCTTCCAAAATAAACTTCATTGTTCATCTCTAAACAACATCAACCACTCCTAACATCTTATAACAAAAGTATCTAACCTAAACATATTTTACCCAAGATAGGTTAATCGTTCCCATAAGTAAACTAAGGTACTATAATTCCACCTTAAATTCATCGATTCTTCAAAATATAAGTCAACCTTACTCCTCAATGAAAATACAGTAGTAATCTATTTACCTTGATCATATAGGGTCCTCAAAATAGTGAACATCATCCAAAATAATAATCATATTTTAATCCCCTAATCATCCCTGTCATATTAACATGACAATCATCGCATTTCCTATCACATTGGTTGTTTGGACATGTTCTTCCATTTCCCACCATTAACTATGAAGAGAAAGCATAATTAGGGGCTTAAGTACTTAGCCAATAATCATGAAAAGGAACTGAAAGCATATAAGGATAAATTGTAGAAGAAAAGTATACCCTAACCTGTGATCCCCTAGGTTCCCATCAAGGTTATCCATGATCATATATTCTTATGTGAATCTTTATTTTATTTTATCTTTGTTCCTTTAACAATGGTTCATACTAAGCTTATGAATTTACCAAAGCATATCCCCCGGGAGTGTCGTAACCAAGAGTAAAGCAAGTCCCGTTGTCGTGTACCAGTTCCCATTCGAGTCTAGCTCAAAGCTGTGTTTTCAGGTTTTACCTCTATGTACATCTGTGCCAGAGCCACCTCTACCTGCTCGTATCCAGACAGGGATGTATTTGCTTGGCAACCCCTTACTCAATACTCACCAAAATACCATGAAGATTTCCTATTTTTTTTAACTTTTCTATAGGGTTCTTCCTAGAGTTTTCATTTCCTAATTTCCACAAATAACTAAACCATCCTTTGATACCAACT
The DNA here is from genome assembly GCA_963277665.1 of Viscum album. NCBI lineage: Eukaryota > Viridiplantae > Streptophyta > Magnoliopsida > Santalales > Viscaceae > Viscum > Viscum album. The sequence continues at coordinate 51,573,728 of OY728148.1, forward strand.
ATAGCATCCCGCCCTTTTTATCACATAAACATTCATTACATTTTACAAAACCGAGGATCTTTAAGGTTTAGTGTCTTGGAAACCAGGAACTTTAAACATGAAAACATAAAACATTCTTCTAAAACACTTGAATGGTTTCTCCTCATATTCATCCTAGGTTCATTACTGCATCACATAACCTGGGGACATACATCAAAAGAAAGGGTGAGCAAAAAGCGCAGTAAGGGAAACAAGAAAAACATTTTACATGTGAACTTGAGATACTTCAATAAGGTCATGAAAAGAACTTTAAGGCATGAGAATGAAATCATGAGGCATATCATAATAAAAATAACATTTTCATAACTTGAAGATGTGGCTACATCATTTAACATAGACAATCATGAACATATCACCAAGGTCCATCCCCAAGGTGTCATTTGAAAATTACCAAGGTTATTCACCAAGGTATCGTGAAAATTGTAATCTCTAGTGGTTACATCATTACCCAATGCATTGGAGCGCTATCAAGGAACACCATTAATTTGTCTTTATTATCATGTGAGCCACATATATCATCATCAAACATTTCATAAATAACCCATATATCATAAAATAAATGGGTTTCATTTCATAATCACAACTTTTTTAAAAAACTTATTTAAAGACATGATCTTTACGTCACTTTAAAACCCACAGAAAAGGAAGGTGGGTCTCATGTATGAAAATCTCAGAATTTAAAATAGAACATTTTGGTATATATGTAAATACCCCTTTTAGAATAAAGAGCTTTGAGTATTCACTTAATAATATAAAATAACTTTAGAAAAAGAGAGAGACATTTTGAGACGGAAATTCTGCAGCATAACAGCTATGTTACGAGGTTTTAGATGACATTAAAAAGAGAGGGAAAATAGGTCAAACATTCATAAATGACCCATAAAACAGTAGATGGACAGAATAAGAAGGATACATGATAATGGTAATGAAATTTCAAGGACATACCATTTGAAATGAAAAACATGGAAGGAAGACAAAAATTAGATTTCTCTTGTGAAAGTTCGGCAGCCTAACGGCGTTACTTAAACATCAACAAAAATGATTTTAAAAGATCAAATAGGGTCTCTCATCATGTGAACATAAGAGTTCAGTATGATAGATATAGAGATAATGCCCCAACATAATTAAAAAGTAACTTGAATGACTTTACATGAAAGTAGAACTTTGAAAAGAATGAGAAGGGTGAAAGAATCCCCTAAAAAATTCGGCAGCCTAACGGCGCCACATGAAACTTCAAAATACTGAATTGAAGAGATCAAATGGGGTCTATCATCATATGAACATAAGAGTCTAGTATGATAGATATAGAGATCATACCCCAACATAACAAAAAGGAACTTGAACGAATTGACATGAAAGTAGAATTTCAAAATGAAAAGGGTAAAGAACCACTTAAAAATTCAGCAGCCTAACAGCGCCACTTAAAACTTCAAAATACTGAATTGAAGAGATCAAATTGGGTCTCTCATAATATGAACATAAGAGTCTAGTATGATAGATATAGAGATCATACCCCAACATAACAAAAAGAAACTTGAAATACTTTACATGAAAATAGATCTTGAAAAATGAGAAGGGAGAAAGAATCCGTTACAAAAAGTTCGGCAGCCTAACGGCGCCACTTAAAACTTCATAAAACGAAATAATGGGAGTAATAGGGGATCTATAATTATATGAACATAAAAAGGGAATTAAGAGGAGTATAAAAGAACACCCTCCAACATAAGAACATGTAGCATAAAAGGAATGACATAAAAGAGATTACTTGAAATGAAAGAGAGAGGTCAGATCCCTTACCTTAAAACATAACTCTTAAAACTCAAAGGTTGGGACTTTGAGGGCTTGGGGGCACCATGGGAGGACTCCTTGGGAGGTAATGAGACCAGAACTTCGTCGGGGAGAGTGTGGAGTCTATTGGATGAGAGGATGACTTGGTATTTATAGGGAAAGTGAGGGGACAAGGCATTAATGGCCAATGGACACCTCATTAGTGGTTTTGGAAAAACCCTGGGCTTGCCCATGGTATTTTCCCATGGCATTGGCCACTTGGGACACCTCATACCTTATATTACTATTCATAAGTCTACCATATTGATTACATACTTAATACATCATTTAATGATGTCATTAGACACCCGTAACTTAAAAACTGTATTTTCACTATTCATCGAAAATTCAACTTTCTCAGAATAATCCCAAAATTTCACCTTAACCAAATATCAATGATCTGATTACAAATATAAACTCCATTTTATAAAAATAATTTTCTAAATATTTTTAATTTTATTTTTAAATAAAAACACTATTCACCGAAAATTCATTTTTTCAGAAAAAACCCCAAAAATTACCATAGCATAATATCGGTGTTCTGAGTTCAAAAATTAAATCCGTTTTATAAAAATAATTTTCTAAATATTTTTAATTATATTTTTAATTAAAAAAACACTATTCACCTGAAAAAACTAATACTTGAATAATAATCTATGAAACCGTTATTTAACCATTTTATTGAATCACATTACTTAATCAATGTGCCTAGATTATATTAATACTTTCTTTAAGTGAGATTACTAATCCATTTGGACACATTACTAATCCTAATCATAAAATCACTATTCATAATTTACTATTCATCAAAAATTAAGTCGATCTTTTTAGACTCTAAATTTCGTACTGAACATAATTGTAGAAGACCATTTTTCGAAAATCATTACAAATTTTTAATTATTTAAGGTTTACACAACCATTTTTAAAATATCCTTTTTCTAAAATTCATAAAAAATATGCATACTATATTTATCCGGTCATTTGAAAATTCATAAACTTCATCATAAGAAGAAATCAAAATTTTTATTTAATACAAAGGATTACACAAGGCAGTTACGGTCTCCTTACATATCCCCTTATCACACCAGCATAAGACATAAGTGTAAGGTGTGCTAAGGTGAGAGAATCTGAGTGAGGCTCGGCTAACATCGCACGAGTAGTAATTTCTATTAGTTTGAACTTATCGCAAAGGCGATTCCGTTCTAGCTTCACACGATGAAGTTCAGCTTGGGTTTGGTCCAGAGCAAAGCCCAGTGGTGCTACCTCCTTCCCAAGTTCTGTTAGATGGGCTTCGATTGGTCCAAGACTACTGGGTGAGGCCATCGAATCTTCTTTCTATATTAATTAACCAAGATTACTTGTATTTAGAGACAATAATCAAAACGTTTAGTTTCCAGTGGTCATATTTACCAATGGTCATATAACAGTCAAAAACCAACAGTATCATTTTAATTATACTCATGTTATCAAATGAAACATTTTTGTTGAGTATAAAAATAAAATAACACATAAAATTAAGAAACAAGATTTATTCAAAAATTCGGGTTGTTACACACCGTGACAGTGGCACCACTCACGATGTTCCACATAAATGGTGGCACCATGATGGGGGAACTGCTTACTGTGTTCCACCAAACTGGTGGCACTATGACGTTGGCACTGCATACGGTGTTCCACCGAACCGGTGGCACCATGATGGTGACACCGTGATGGTCGCACCATGATGGTGACACCACATACGGTGGCACTGTTATGGTGACACCGTGATGTTCGCACCATGAAGGTGGCACCACTTATGGTGGCACCGTGACCATGGCACCATTACGGTGTCTCACCGAATGGTGTCCCATCCTACGTTCTATTTCTAGTTCCTCTGCTGCAATTTATCTTTTGATGTAAGAGTGATTTAATACCCCCATTCAAATCCGTTTTAATACCCATTAATGATATCTAAAATCCCCAATGTTTCGGGTGACCCTTGACTTAACAAAAAGTGTGGATATGCTTCTATGACAGTTCCTTTTTCTCATACTTTATAGTTCCACCCCTATTGGTGGTTTCCTCTGTTTAAAGGAAACCCTTTAACTCAGATCCATTATGGACACCTCTCCAATGATAATTAATAAATTACAATTAATTCCATCTTGTGTAACCACTCAACTGTGTGGTGAAACCACGATCCACATTTAAATACATAAATGATTCTTATCCAGTAACTCCAGGATCTCACCTCTTTATCACACGAGGATTATTTCATTCATTGATTATTCTTCTTGGTTGGTTTCTTTTCCTTTCCATGGTGCCTTTGTAATCCCCCTTGTCAAGGCATGTGGGGCGCTTGTGATGGATCTTTTCTTATCACTCATTGAATCCTCAGAGTTCCTCCCCTGTAAGTCTCGCATCTCCAGTTCTTGGCGCTTGGAGAAAAACATCGATTATTGATCATCCCAGTAGGGTTTATACTTTTTCTCTCTTTAATCTATATCATGAGGGGTAGGTTTTCTATTATTTCTATAGGGATGTATAAAAACAAAACCTTAATGAAGATAATAAACAAACTTTTAAAGAATGAAAGGTTGTGTTTGATAATGCTCTTGTACTCTTATTATTTTGTTTATATGTTGTGAGATTCATGGGCTTATGTCCAATACAAATCGTGGGTATTGGTGATCATTCCTTGTGCACTAATGAACGTTTGTTTTCTAAATAATTCTGTGATTGAATGGCTTTAACATGGAAACTGGTCAATCACGTAAACCAGGTTGATTAAATGATTGCCCGATGAATAAAAATCTTTGTGTGGTCACCTTGGTTAACCAAATGGAATGTCAGAACTATATGAAAGGTGTGTATAAATATAGAAATACTCTTACTCTCTTCTGGTGATGTGTATATTTGTTCTGCTTGATGCTTCTGTGGTGACATGGATGGGGATGGGATCCCCTGTAGTGCAGTTGTTAGATTTTAGATTTGGGGGTCGTGTGGGGTCGAATGTTAGGGGTTGGTTTGGTTCTAGTACTTTGAGGGATCTCACAGATCCCATTTAGTGTTGTGACTTTACAAGAGAAAGGGGTGTGAATGCTTACATAGTTATTTGACTGTTTTTTCCCTCCTTGGCTTGTGGCTATTTCTGTTAGTTGCCCTGTAGTGAAGAATTATCTAAATAGAATAACTAGAATATAAAAACAATAATGGGTTTAGTTGGGAACTATTTTCTGGGAATGATTTGTGACATGGTTGTGGTTGTGGTTCTTCTTATGAATGAATAGTAACGAGGGTGTTTGTGTATGGGCTAGTTTTGGAATCCCTAGGTTGGGATGAGTGCTTGTTACCTATATTTATAATATAGTTTTTTATGTTTCTTATTCGCTCCACACCCAAGTTGAGCACTTTCTGATAAACACCCCTATTTCATGGGGGACTGTGTTTTTTCCCAACACTTCTATGAGTGGATGGTTATTAGCTCCTTTTCTTCTCCCTTTTCTAAGTATCCCAAGACACTTCAAGCAGACTATGATGACTTGAGGTCCATTATAGGCCACGATTCATTTAGAAGGGGAGTTGTGGTGGTCTGCCCAAGTGTGTGTTGGAAGGTTGTTTCCCAAGTGTCTTCAAGATGAGGCCCCGGTGTCTTCGGGAGTGGATGTAGATTTTCAGGCCCAAGTGTCTTCGGGCATGATGGTAGTTGTTCTAGACAAGGTGTATGTTGGTGTGGTTACATGTGGTACTGGCCCAAGTGTTTTTGGGTGGGTTGTATGGTTGTTGATTCCCAGGTGTGTGTGGGCGGGATGTGGTAGTGGGACTACGGTGAAAATAGAGGGGAAGGTATGACGCGTAGGATGTCTTCAATAACCATTGGGGAAGTGGTGCGGGTTATGCAAACATTGATGTGTTATTACTATTATCTTCCATGACTTGAATTATTTGGGGCGTGTTCCTTGGTGAGGTTTGGGTGGATAGTTTCCTTTCAAGGTGCTTTCGTTATCTCCCTTTCTCACATGGCATTACAATGACTCCCCACTTATGCATGAGAGATTTTGGCTTTTCCCTATTGATTATACCTATATACTCACCCAACGTATATAAAATAGCCTTCAGGTTTCTAGGAGGACCTAGGACCCTGCGAGACCATACAAGTTAGGGTGTTGGGACAATTGATGTTGTTGTTTTCTTTTCATTGGTATTTACCTTTGGAGTTTTCTTGTATTGTAGTACTTGTAATTTGAAACATGCATATAGTAATAGATTGTTTGGGATTTAATTTTACTTCCAGTTTTGGTATTTTTTGGGACATACTATCTTATCTCCTGATCCTACTAAATAAAATGGGTAATGTATTCAATTTTTATGTGTGATTTTATACCCTTGGTGCTAGTCACCACTATGGGGCCTATTAAAAGAGGGTCTAGGGGGTCATTACATCTCCTTCAAATTGTGGAAGGAAGGGTTTGGAAATCTGTTGTCCCTTTCCCTTATCTTGTTGAAGGTGAGTTATGATATATATCTACCTATACCTTTTCATGATCTACTGTGATTACCTTTTTAGATACCAAATTACCATGAGGATTAACATAATGGATCCAAAACAAACATTTGGAATGATTAAAATACAAATAATGTTCTTTCAATGTTAAAATAATGATACCTAAACGGTGAATTTGCTCCACCTCTGACATAGATTTCAGAAAAATATCATCCACGAACACAAAAAAATGATTTTAAGAACTGATGAAAGATATATTTTAGGAAATCCATAAACACCACATGAGAATTATTGAGACTGAATGGAGTAACCAGAAACCCAAAATGATTATATTGACTCTTAAAAACTGTCTTTGGTAAATCCTCTTATCAAATTCTCAACTAGTGGCACCTACATCATAATTCAATCTTTGTAAACCAATGAACCCCTATCAGTTTGTCAAAGAGATCATCCATCACTTGAAAATAATATTTGTACATAACAGTTTCTTGATTCAACTTTTGATAATCAACACAAAGTCTGAGGCTCCTGTATGATTTCATAGTTAAGAGGACCGGTGAAGTGCACAATGAAATTCTAGGTAAAATTAATCCTTTATCCATATGTTTTTGAAACTAGATATTATGTTCCAAAAAATCATTACGTTCTATTCTATAAGAAGGATTAAAAATGGGAATGACACCAGAGAGTTGTTCTATAGTAAAATCGACCTCTCTCTATGGTAGTAAACTAGAAAAATCATTAATAAATATATCAGGAGTGAGAAAAAAAAATTACTATAAGTTGACCAACCCAACAATAGTCAACTTAATAAAGAAACATAACTAAAAACTAGCATGATATTACTCCTTCCAAATGAAAAATAGGCTATGAACTTCCATGTCTAGATTGACACTCTCCCTAGAAATCTTGAGTGACCCCGTAAATAGATAGGAACTGAAACTAATAGTGATAACAGTCTATCCATGACTTAACAATAATCATCCAGTCTTCTCAAATAATAAATTCAATGATTTCAATGTCAAGAAAATAATATTACCAGTCCACCTCAATGTTGGATATCATCATTTGATATATGAGACATATAGAAACATCGTCAGACATCTTTTCCTAATAGTGTTGAAATATACAACTAGAATGGAATAAGCTTCAAATGTAAACCTAACATGTTAGATGGATTTGATGATATAAAAAAAGAGTAGAACCTATATCAAACAAATATAACACCATAGAAGATGTGATAAAAATCATACCTCTAACAGTAGATCACCTTATTCTAGATTACTCTGGCACATACTCCACTTCAATAAGAATTCAGTCTTATCGACAAGAACATTTATCATGGATTGGGGATTAGAACCACCACCCTTGGAATCTTTTGTGAGAACCTGTCAGCCCTTGGTGAGAGTGGATCAATCCCTACTTCCCTGAGATATATTTTAAACCAAAAAATTTAGATTCTTATATTATCCAAAAATATGAAAATTCAGAGGATCCTCCATATATTTAATCTTGGAATGACATTACCTTCCCCACTGGTAGTAAAAAACATACAACTTCCCTGTAAAATCCCTTAAAACATTTCCTGAAGAAGACTAACCACCCATACACTTCCATTTCTGGATAGAAGATAAATTATCATTAACCATAGGACAAACTAAATCTCCACTCAAATCTATCATCCCAACTATATCTACCTCATCCAAATATTTCTTTTCAACCACCTATATAAAGGTTGTAAGACACTTGAGTGTGAAGATCGGCCAAATAATCAAATTCATTTATAAATGAATCCTCCGAGACAACATGTTATAATTAGTGATAAGATCCGATGATAGATGAAGAAACTCAATAAAATGGGAAGAATAATCCAGAATGGTATGTCCCCCACTCTAAGGTCATTAACATATGGGTCTTTACCAGACACATTGTGTTAGTGTAAAAAATATGGTTAAAGATATTCTTAAAGGAATCCCATATAATATCCTCATGAAACATAGGTTTCAAAATAGATTCTGACCATCTTATTCTTAGTGCTAATAGTATAAACATGACAATCCCACTATATAGTTTTCAGGAGTCTTCATGAAGTTGAGGATTATTTCTATCCTCTTAGTCCACTCCTTGGAATTAGGGTATATTTTGTCACCATGAAAGACTAGTGGATGTTGTTTAGTAAATTATGTAACAAAATCCCCTACACGTTATAGGTTTCTGACACCCACATAACTGAGAGTCTTAATAGTGAGGATACAAGATTCTACCAATGTTGGATCCACTTGAGAATTCACCTGTGGTACCATTTTCACAGCTTCCTCTCCCATATATGGAACTTCTCTTCTTTGAGTCATCGTCTTATAAAATATAGAAAACCAATCACTCATAAGAATATTACGAAATAAAGGAGCACCATCATGTCTTGATAATATATATTTAAATCATTAATAATTTAAAGAAACGAAAAGGTACTTACCTAAAAAATAACTATTAAGTTTAGATAATGATCCCATATAGTTCATTCAAATGGATTAAAAATCTTGGTCATTAACCTAGTAACATTCCCTGACCACCCATGGTCACTTCGTTTTAGTCATGGAAGTGAGATGGCCCAAACTCTATCTTACACATACTATCTGAATTCCAACAGTCCTAAATACTATCCCCCAAGACACATAATCAAACATAATATGTTATATCACACTTTTGGCTGAGAATACCATTTGAAACCAAATTGTCCGAAACTAACCTTGGTCAACTAGAAATGCCACTCAGACCATCCAATCATGTAATATAGGGAAACAAAGATAAACAAACCAGTACTGAATATAAAATTAGACATCCAACTGGAGTAAAAAAGAAGAAATATATGAGAAAACAGAAAGATTTAAAATCCAAGACAAAAAAAGGCTAAAAAAAGTATATGAAAAACCCACTTGACCAATAGTCACCTCCATACCAACCGAACCTAAAGGCAGCAACAACAAGAGAAGATAACATTCTGTAAGATGTTATTCCCTTTAACTAAATCCTATAATACAATATCTAAAAACAACCAAAGGCACAAGTATGGAATAATCCAAAGCCAAGCAGGATACCTCCATAGATTCTATAAAAGATAAATAACCATAATGAAAAAAATTCAAACTTGAAATATTTTTTTTTACAAATAATATTCATAAATACAAGGAATTTATAAATAATTTTCCATTTTCCTATGATTTTCTAAACATAATTTCACATTCTAAAACAAGAAATAAGACTTAAAAACGTTATAAAAAATAACGAACATCCATTAATGAAAAGGTAAATAGGTAAACTCATATCAATGAAAAAACTGATCCATGATACGTTATCGAACCACATTTAAAAACCTATGAGAAAAAATCCCTGAAAAAAATCATGTGATAAATAACCATATATCAAAAATCCGATCACATATTGGGATCTAGGTTTTGGGACCCTACATAGTAGATACTAAAATGAAAATCCTAAACAAGATAAATTTTTTATCCCACTGATATCAAGTCCTACCAATAAATAACACAATAGATATCGAGTCTTTTAGTTGATATCATAAAATGGTATGTACTAGTGGTCTTGTGCAATCACTAAGGCTAATCGTGTCCCTTTCCCAACATACCCAAGGTTCATAAAGTGAATTTGACCAAATTTTCAATTCAAACCCATGATCATAATTACATAAATCCTTCTCAATCCCAAGATTATATGCTTTGAACCTTGAAAAACCATTTTCATAACCTAAAAATTCATTTTCAAAACATGAAAAGTCATTTTCAATGAAAAATAGCTTCTTTAAAAAAAATCTATGACATCATATGTAAACAAATATAACTTCTAAATAACGAAAAAAATCAATATGATTTATCAAGATCAATATTGAATTTATCAAATTAACCCATTTTATAGAAACACCTAAATCACCATTTTAAATACTTATCTTACATTGATAACGATGATTGGAAACCAAGAGAAAGGCCTTGAAAAGAAACTCAATCCATGAAATTGGAACAACAAACCTACTACTATATCATAAAGATCTACTAGTATAATGAGACCACTCACCTGAGGTCTCACCACCATAAAGGATTTCATTAAATCATTGACACTCGGTTTTGGTCATCTACATGAGTCAGAATTTTACTTCAAAATATGAGCCATCTTTCATCGAATCCAAGAATAAATTTAGACCAACATCTTTCACTCCCACGCTCATCTTAGAAAACACCCTCATCAAATTCCACACATCAAAATAATACTTCAAATATTGTGTGGGTAATTTTATTTTCAATTCATTCGAAAAAATATTCCTTTTTTATGGGCATAAGAAGAATTAAAATTAGATGTTTGTAGATACTATACCTTTCATATTTATCAAAAATTCAGTTCCCTATAAAAAAATATATATTTTAGGCTATTTTAAAATTAAAACTCTACAAAACACACTCTAAAGAGATTTTAAAACCATGCTTTGAGAGAAATCATAACTGCTAAAAACTCAAGATCAGGGGTAGGGTAGGTTTTCTCATGAGGGAATAACTAGTGAGTTTCATAAGCCACAACCTATTTCCACTCCATAAAAACACAAACCAAACCTGTTATTAATGAATTGTGGAAAATATCATAACCGTATCCAAGTTCCAAAAGAATAAAAAATGGTTCTGAACTCATCTTCACCTTATGACCTTCAAGAGATCCCAAAAAATTATCATTCCATTCAATCATTACATTTTTATGGGTGAAATCATTCATTGAAGATGCATTCATGAATAATTACTAAACAAACCATGTATAATAACATTCCAAAGCCAAGAAGCCCTAGATATCAAACAAATATTTGGTCTTATAAAATAAAAGAACTCCCTATACCTTTTTAAGATTTACTAATACATCCTTCTTCGATATCACATTCCCTATAAGCATCACATAGCAGACACAAAAATTATATTTGGAAAACATACCCTACAGATGATGTTTATTAAAGGTTTGAATAATGATACCCAAATGGTCCATGTTCTACTCTAATGACTCGGACTCAAAAGAAATTCATCCATTAAAACAGCATCAAAAGAGTCTAATAATTGATGAATTATTTGGTTCTTGAACACCATGATCAATGCTGGAGAATTAGTGAGACTGAATGACATAATGTGAAACTTGAAATTCCCACATTGAATAATAAATGTTGTCTTAGGTATACCCTCTTCTCAGACTCTCAATTGATGTTACCCTAATTGTAGTTCAATATTAGATTTCCAACAAAATCCTTGTAAGTTGATCAATGAGATAATCAACCATTGGAAGTAGATATTTGTTCTTAATGGTTCCCCGATACAACTTTTGATAATAAACACAATTTCTAAGGCTAACATATTTTTTCTTAGTAAAGTGGAAATGCATTTCCCGTAGTTACACGCTAGGATGAACAAATATTTTATCCTCATTGTCCAAAAGAAGCACCTCCAGATCTTATAATTCAGCAAGCTCCATTCGATAAAATGGTATATAAACGGGTATTGTAAAAGGGATAATGTCTATTATAAACATGAACACTATCTATAGTGGTGAACTAGAAAAGTAATCTGAAAGTACCTCATGATACATGCACACAACTAAAGAAATTGGACAACCCAAAAAGGGTGAACTTCATTAAGAAACATCTCTAAAAACTATTAAGATATTACCCCATCATATGGAACAACATGCCATACCACTCCTGATATAGAGTCCCAATCACCCTGGAAACATGAGTAACCCCATTAGTAGATGGGATGTGAAAATGATGGTGGTAATATTCAATCTGTACCTTAACACTAATCATTTAATCAGTGTTGATAATCATGTTAGATATTTCATGATCAAGAACTAGAAATTCCCACTCATACTCAATGTCAACTATCATCACCCAAAATTTGGTAAATGTTAAACCTTGTTCAGACCACTTTCATAATGGATTGGAGAGATCCAAAAGGTTTGGCATAAGATCTAAATGAAAAATAAACATGGAATGTAACTTTGATGATATAGAAGAATGAGTAGCACCTTTTTCAAAAAATCCTGCACCATATATAATGAGATAAAAACTATAAGTTTAACTCCAACCGATCATCCATCATATTCTTTATATTATTACTTTTATGTATAAATCCATATAATATTATCCACATGAACATCTCCCTTGGTAGGAGGAAGAAACCCACCTCTATTAGAAGAATATATACAACCCTACAAACCCTTAAGGATAGTGGATCCTTCCCTACAATCCTAAGACATATTCTCACAAGAATGATGTAGGTAACCAAATCATCCACAATGAAAAACATAATTATAAACCAGTACATAGTTAGGCATGGAATAACCTCAACTTCTATAATGGTAGCATACACCCTTCTCATACCCTATCAAACCCCCTAAAACTAGTCTTGATGAAAAATAAACACCCTTAAGCTTACTTTTGTGGCCAAAAGCTACACCCTGACTTACCATTGAACCAACTAAGGATCCATCCAAACATATTTTCCTAGTTATGTCTGGCTCAGCAAAATATTCATTATAAACCACATGAAGAAGGGTCTGAATTCACATACGTATCAACTTTAACTGTACTTGAGGATTCAGTCCGAACACAATCCTATGATCTGTCAGATAGTCATCTATGAAAATCCCTAGTTCCATAAGCATCAACATAGTAAAATTGTATAAAAACTACAGAATGATAATCTCACCCTACTCGATGATCCGAAAATACCATGTCTTTACAGATTTCACTGTATCTGGGTAAATTTATTTGTTGAAACATTATTAAATAAATCCTATGTATGATCCTCATGCTATGAAGAATTCACAATAGTGTCCAACCATCTTCTTCTTAGTCCCCAGAGCATATATAGGGAGACACCAAATTTATATTCCTTAGGAGTGATCAAGAATTTGTATATCCTTCTATTATTTCAAGACACTCCTTGCATTCTTGGGTTTTTTCATCACCATAAATGCAATGTGGATGTTACTTAGTAAATTCTATGCCAAGAGCCACCATGCATCTTAGGTTCCCAACACCCACATGACCCAAAGTATAAACAGTGAAGATAATAGCTTCTACCAATGTAGGTTTCACTAGAGGACTCACCTACAGAACATGTCCTACATCTTTTTCTCTTGAATATAGAAGAGATGTTTTCAAAGGATTATCTAGAACATGAAAAAAAATCTATCCATTCCTCGTAGAATTCTAAAATCATATAAAAAACAATAGGTATTGAAAATATTTCTTTAAACAATTATGAATTTAAATAAACTAAAAACGTAAATTACTTAAAAAGGAGTAGTTCAGAGTGAATAATATTCCTATAAGGATAATTCAAATGACTTCAAAATCCAAGCTTTGAACAATGTAAAAGTCACATCCCACCTATGGTAACTTGGTTTCATTCATAGAAGTGAGTTGGGGGTCTCTATTCAATACCTACTATCTAAATTCTGATGGTAATATCTCCCATTTACCCAAGACACAAAACCAAATTCACATAGTTCTAACATAATTCATGCTAAGAAAACACTTTGATACTAATTTATAATGAACCAAACTGAGTAAACTAGATAATCCATCCAAACTAGTCCATCATGTAATATATGTAAAACATGATAATAGAATCTAGTCATTAATATATGCAAAATAATAAATTCAACATCACTATAAAGTGGAAATAGATGAGTTACCAGAAATACATACAATCAAATTCAAAAAAGTATAAAAAAGAGAGTATATCAAAGCCCAACATGACCAATAATCACATAAACCCAAACCCAAACTCAAATTACCAAAAATAGAGAATCTAGTATGCAATAAGATGCTCTTCCCTTTAACTAAATCCAATAACACCACATCAAAAAATTCCCAAAGGAATAGTAGGGTGTGATCAATATCCCAGTAGGATACCACCCCAATTTCTATGAATGGTATAATATCAAGAATTAAACAATAATATAAAAAACCTTTTTTAAATTATTTTTATAAATCAAAACCATTTAAAATTCATTTTTTTATTTCTCCTTTGGTTTTCATAAAATCCTTCCATATTATCAAACCATAAATAAGAAAAGTAGAAGTGATACAACATGAAACCCTATCCAAACATCAAGAGGTAAAAATATAAATAAAAATCCATAGAAAAACCTATCAAGAAAAGATATTTGATACAAAATGATTTATAAACATGTCAGAAATAATCCATGATAAAAAATGATCTGATAAATTAACACAAATAAAAAATCACCTCACATGTTGGGATCTATCTTCTTGGATAATGTGTATGATAAACAAAACAAATCCTAAACATGAACAATGTTATATCCCACAAATTTTAATATCCACTAGTCTATATCATAACTGATATCGTGTCATACCTTTTGATACCACAAAAGGATAACTTAGAGTGGTTCCATACCCACACTAAGGCTAATCGTGTCTCTTTCTTGATGCACCCAAGGATCCCATTGTGGATTTTCCCAAATTTCCATTTTAGAAGCACACTCATAATTTCATAAAACATTTTCAAATCCATGATGATCTACTTTAGTGTTTGGAAAACCATTTCATATTATGAAAAGTCATTTACAATGAAAATGCCATTTTTTAGAAAATATTCATTTAAAATAAATCATTGGTAACCACATATCCCTTGCAATCAAATAACAACAAAATTTAATTTATTATGAAATACATGAAATTACTCAGATTAAACCAATTAATAGAAACACCTACCTCAACATGTTAGAAACCTAATTTTATTTGATAACGATGACCGTAAACCAAGGGAATGACCTTAAAATTAAACGGTATACCAAAAAAATGAAAAAGGGTCAATAGAAAACAAATTATGATTACATGCACAAGAACAAAAAGCAAGGAAAAAGAAAAGGATGAAAAAAAATGATTATGTACCTGGAGAGTTTCATCCCAACAACAATGCTGATCAAACACCATATAAAGGGATCCAAAAGGGAGGGAGTCACCCAAAATAGCCTTGGGTATGCTTCGGGTCAAGAGGGGTAAGGCCACCCGCAGAATGAAATCAAAAGCATCCTTATACCACCCTAAAAATCAAAACACACGAAAATTAGATGGCATGTTATCCTATTAAAATCATGTAATCCCTGAAGGTGGGAATGGCTAGAAAATGGGTCACCTTTTTATTAAAACCTATTATCTTCCATTACAAAACATGAACCAATTACATGGTGTACATATCCTTCATTCCCTATATGTAGTTAACAGATTCTTCCTAACATCGATTAAATGGTGTGTACTACCATTACACAGTGTGTCATTTTCCAACATAGAGAAAAAAACTAACAGTTTAAGCTAAGAAT
Source organism: Viscum album (assembly GCA_963277665.1). Lineage (NCBI taxonomy): Eukaryota > Viridiplantae > Streptophyta > Magnoliopsida > Santalales > Viscaceae > Viscum > Viscum album. The sequence goes on from OY728148.1 coordinate 51,589,467, forward strand.
AAGAAAAAATCTCTTACTTCAGGATTACAGTTATCCTCCCGATTCCTTTTCAGCATTAATCATCCAATGAAATAGGTAACCAAAAAAACATTAAAACATAACTAAAATAAATTTAACTGGGTGTTACAAAAAGGCCTTCGAAGACCTAAGTCATCCAAATGGGCAGGTTATTACAAAACTGAGTGCCCTTGGTTTATCTTGTGTAAGTGTAGTAAAATATATGGGACCCAAACTGTTTGGTTCTTCTTCGTGGATTGATCTTTGGATACACATTGATAGAAAACTATAAAGGTTAAGATAAAAAATAAATAGTGTTTAGATAATCTATACGATGAAATGAGTAACATGTTTTCAACACAACTGTCTAAGAGTCATTTCTAATAAAATTTACATGAATGTCTACTGGGTAATGTCATGGATTGTGTTAAATGATGCACTAGTATAATTCATGATGAAATGAAGATCATGGTCCACTAATTTATAGTTTTAATTACGAGTGAGTCATAATTTTACTAGGAGAAAATTTAATTAAATATCTTGTTAAATTAATGATAAATATGATAATTATATGTTAAAAAATTATGTTGTATATTAAATGGAATAATCATCACCAAACAGGAATTTGAGACTAATATGAGAGAAATAGATACTTAATGGAAGTAAATTATTAGACTAATTTATAAATACTAGAATCATTATTAATATTGAAGGGATATTTTGTGGGTTTGAAAAACCCCTTCACGAGCACCTGATTAGTAAATATGTTCAATAAAAAATCTTCAAGATTATTGTAAGAATATGACCTATTCATGGGATGTATTCAGTTTCATGCTGGTGTCCATGGTTCTTTAGTTAAAAATATCTATGTGAACATGAATGTGTTAAATATAATAGATAAATTGAAAAGTATATATCATGAAAACACTTTTTCGGAGAGGTATGAGGATTCAAAGGATTTTCATAGATGAAATATGTCTACAGGAATATCATTATCTGCCTATTTACCCAATATGAATGGGAATATGAATGTGATGGAAATATTGGGGTACCCTTTGAGTATTTATCAGACTATGAATTTTTATTACTAATTTTTTTATATGGGTTATATCAATATAAATTTGTTTTATACATGTTTACCAAATATTATTAAATTTTTAATGAAATATAATCTAGATAAGGGACTCCCAATGTATAATTTTATTATGATAATTGTTAAAACCAGGATGTTTGATGTTGGATCTATTGACATTCATTGAAGGATAATGAATGAAAATCACTAAAGTGATTAAAATCACTAAAACATGAGGAAATAGTATTCATGAGTTATTCTAGAATTTATTGTTGTGATTGGAAATCTGAAATTTATGTTTGTAAGTTTTCCGTTATGAAAAAGTTCATAATTTTACATGGACTGAAAATCGATAAAAGGAATGAACTTCTCTCAGTATATATAATGTTCATCTTTTTGATAAATAAGGGTTTACATATTGATTAGGAGTTTAGTATTGGGACAATTTACCTCTAACCATACCGTGGTGAGTCTGGGAAAGCATTGTGGATTATGAAATGGATAAAGTGGAGAATCTATGGGAGTTTTGGATACCATATCATACTATAAGAATTATTACATGAAGAAACTATACTAGAAATTCCATGGTAGATTATTTTTTTGTGATGTTGGAAGAATAAATGTCCTGGAATTCCTAGAGTTGTTTTAATAGCATATAATCCATTTCATTAGGTGTTTTAAATACCATGGTGGTTGAATATTGGATTCCAACATTGTGATAATATATAGCACATCATAGAAAAATTCAATTTGGGATAAAAAAGAAATAGGGAGAACCCGAAGGCACACAATAAGAATTTGGAAAATTTTATGGATCTCACGTGAAATTGGAAATTCTATATTTAATATCCAATGTCTTTCCAAGTGCTAATTTTTTTTGATTGGTTCTAAATTTTCAATTACTATATGGTTCAAATATTTATTAGAGATTCAGAATGGGAATTAAATGGTTGGAATGCCTCTAAATATTTTTTTAGATATAGAATAGGTCTTTGTTTGTAGTTCAAATGTTTTAGGAAAATCCCCGGGGTTCAGGAAAAAAACAGCCATTCTGTAAAGGTGCTGTTCAGGGTGTATAGTTAGTGGTAAATGTAAGGGCCATTATATACCAGATCACTATTTGAGAAAAAACGAGACATGATAGATGATGTTTCGAAGGGGTTTAAAAATTATCTATAGACATGATTCATAGTGTGAAAAACAATTCTACGAAATTGTGTAAGTTGGAGTGTTATTTAGACAATAGAGGAACATAGTTGGTGCATGGTTTTTACAACAATGTGCTATACCTCTTCATGAATAGATTGCAAGATAGTTACAACAACCCAATTGGTGCACAATTGGAAAAATCTGGCATCCAACCCATGAGGCTCAATAAAAAAGGATAAAATTATAGTCCTTACCCCTGAACCTTAATGGTTTCTACCCACTTTTATTTCCACATTCTCCTTCATGTGCACATTCCACCTATTCCCTTTATCTCTGATTGTTCTACCTCATTTATGGTCGGAGTCAGATGCTGTCAAGTGAATTGGAAACCATGAGGTAATACTTTGACACTATTGGCCTCAATTTTCTTCTTATCCTTATTCCTCTAATATAGGCACCTCCAATTAGTGATTTTGGTCCTGATTCCACTAGTGCATGGTGGCATCAGATTCCAAAGTTGTGGTTTTGACTCTACCTAGGAAGTGGATAACCCGAGTGGCCTTTTTCACTTCACCTCATGGGGTTTCATCGAGGTAATTCAATGTGCTAAATTTATAAATATTTAATTTTAAATTATTTAATAGGTTTTTTGAGTCTCTAGTTAGGTATTATTCCTATCATGTGTTTTGGATTATGTTGTGGGATGGTATTGAGTTCTTGGTCTCCATTCTGGTGTAATGCGATCTAGAGGTAGTTTTTGGGAAATATGTAGATTTTATATAAAGTGGTTATTTAAATTAAATTTTTTAGAATGCATTAATTTATTATAACATTTTTATAATTATGTTCTCATTGTGGTATTTTTTGTGAGAAAGGCCCTAACATGACTCAGTTGAACTTCGATGTCCCTTGGAAGATACTTTTTATCATTCTAAATTAGATGGGTAAAGATTCCTAAATTTAGGTAATTCACCATACCAATAATAGAGTGTCTATTCATGTTTTTATTATATGAGTATTCTTGGGATTTCCCCGGATGGAGACACACCCTATATATATATACCATAATTTATTTTTTAATTATTATTTTTAATTAAATCAATGTACTCTAATGGTCAATAAAAAACCTTTATTCCCCAACTTCATGCATTTACTAATCAATGAGGCCTAGAGTACCTTGTGGAATTACTCTATGTATGATCTAAACATATGGATACCATGTAGGATTCCTCCTTTAACTGAGTCCTTGTGATGGACCCAATGAGGGAAGCCATTAATTTTGTGTTGGATTTGAGGATCCCTATTACGATGTATATCTAGTATTTTCACATGAGGGACCTAGTGGGTACCTTGATGTTGGACTAACCCTGATATAGTGTGTTACAGATCTGGTAGAGATGGTAGTGGGTGTAACCTAGAACCCATACCAATCATTTAATCCCATAAGTCTGTGGTTGTAGTTGTGGGATGGATGCTCGATGACACTCACTCTTATCTTATCATTTCACTTAGTTTTTATTGATGAAACTATGATTTATGTAGGTGCTTCCTAGATTTCGATGAAAATATTTACATAATATGGTAAATTAATGGGATTCCTAGATGTACTTCATGAATCTATATGACAACCCTAATCGTTTATTACACAATTAAACACAATTTATTAAATAAACTTCATTCGATACAACATATATTATCAAAAGGTATAGTGTATTTGGGACTTAGGATCATTACATAACATCATAAAACATGAAAAACAACATCGTTATTGATAATTTCCTTTACATGACCACTACATTCCCTCAAACATAGCACTACATTGGATAACCTGAGGACATGCATAAAAAAAGGGTGAGCTATAAAGCGTAGTAGGGGAAAATCATGGAATACCATGAGGGATACAATAAATGTTATACAATAGGCATATCAATAGATAATGATAGAAGCATAAACATAAGTGCATGATAAATATTTATAATCATAAGATGGAAATGTGTCACCAACACTTAACATTGAATTAGCATGAGCTAATGTTCATTGCACATGGAGAATTAGTAAACCCACATTGCACATGAAGCATGAGTAAACCCTCGTTGCACTTGATTTATCATGTGTAAAAACCCATTTCACATGACATATCATGATACTATACTTTACCAAAAGCATTGGAGCTCTATTAGGGAGCACCCTTAAACATTTCCTTTCATGCATTAGTGTCCCACATGGATCATAAAACATTGTATCATTCAACATAATATATTATTCCATGATAAAAAAATGTGTAATATATACATGAAACTATTTAAACAATAAGTAAATGTTCATAAAGTTGAATACCTTTTATAGAGAAATGGGTACAGTATTCACTACACAATGACTTTGTCTTGGAAATGTACGATACAATTTCGGCAGCATAATGATGTGACATAAGAACTCATAAAAATTGTTGATGATAGAGAAAGGGGCATCTCATAATATTAACATAACATGGATAATAATGGGGTCATATAGATACATGTCCAAACAAATGTAATGGAATTTACATTCATGATACAAAATAATTTCTTGAATTTAACTGACGAGAGAGAAATTACTTTCAGAATTTCGGCATAGTAACGGGTGTACATGTGTGGAATTTAATGAGAAAAAAAGAGGTCTGCCATCATTAAAACATAAAAGGGATGTGTGGGGGAGGTTCAAAACCATAACCCAACATTTAAAATTGAAATTAAAAGGGAATAACAATTTAAAGAATATTGGACAAAATTGTGAAAGGAAGAAAAACCCTTACATGGAAGTGTGCTTCCAAAGGCTTAAAAGAGGCTTGAGAGAGGATTCTTGGGATCTTGGGAGACCATAGGAGGAATCTATAGAGAGTAGGGGAGATTTTGGATTAACTACAATGACTTTGAGTGAGGATAAAGTGGGAGCTTCCGGGGGTTTATATAGGAAAGGCTAGGTAATTCTTTATTAATTAGGATTGGGGAACCTCACACTAAACTAATCCAAAACTCAACCCATCCCATAGTTTTTTACCCTTTTTTTTGCCAAAGGGGAGTGTAAAACAATATTATATAATTCCAAAGTCCAACCTTCTTAAAATTATGGGGTTTCTTATGTGGAGTTGAGTCACACTCCCAAGGAAAACAATTTAAAAAGACAAAATGGTTAATAAGTATTGAAGGGTCCACAAATGCTTTGTAAAATAAATAAAACAAAACTAAAATCACATTATATAAATGGTAAAACATTTATTGGAAAAATATAATGTTTATATTATTTTATTACCTCACTCTTGGGTTATTATGATGTCAGAACACACATTATATATTTAAACAGTATTTAAAATTTAGCCAAATATTTGAATGTCTTAGATAATTATGAAAAATTTTCCGTTGGATAATTTTGATGTATTGATTTAAAAAATATTATTAATCTTATCTAAATAATTTTATAAAAATTTTAATTTTCACTTTTAAAATAAATGTAAGAACCTAGATCTTCATTTCATGTATGTTTTTCTTTTTCTGTTCATTTTTATGAAAAAGTGGAAAATCTGGAAATTTTTAAAGTACACGCCATGTAAGTTATGAATAAATGTTGTGTACTTATATGCCACACAAGGCTTTGTGTTGGCAATGTCCATGCCACACACACAATGTGTAGGGGCGATGTGGAGGCCGCTTAAAGAGGAGTACAAAAAGGCCTAGTAGACACCGTTAACTCCAGAAGTACACATCATGTACTTTTTTTTCACTAATCGTACCGGGGGTCGTGCCTAATTGATAGAATTGTCTTATTCTCAATGTTTTTCAACCAGGAGCATCCGTACGGCCATGAATTTCCTCCAAGACCCTAAGCCTCTATCTGTTTTCCGAATCGGCCACCGTCAATTGTGTTAGAACCGCAACGGTGAGCTCTTCCTTCTTCTTGAGTTTCATTCTATGATTTTCCCTATTTCTCCAGATATTGTGGGTTGAACTGTTTGTTCATTTTCATAGATCTAGGGAGTTCTAAGGAGAATCAAGACTCGTGGTTCAAGTATATTGATCTCCTATCATCAAGGTACGTGGTGTGTGCCTTACCTTTCTAAGTCTTGAGTCTTATGTAAAATTTCTACTAATACCCGTGAACGGGGTATTTCATGTATACCATTTTCCCCTATTGGTATCTAGTCTTGATTTTATACTTGTATAGGGGTAATTTGATCTTTTTCTAGGATAATTTATGTGCTTGGATGTTTTTCCCATTCCTTGTTCTGTTTACGACATTTGGGTCTTGTTAGCCATTGGCCGTTATACCTATTTTCCTTGCCTTGTAACTGTAGGATGAAATGATATTCGTGACATTGTTGTTTCTATAGACTATTTATCCAAGTAGAACTATAGGTGTGAATTGACATTATAGCATTATTACACACTAACTAGTATGGGACCGTGAGAACCTAGTGCTATTGACTATAAGGGATAGACCGAGTGAGCTTCCCAGAGATTCTCAGAAATTATAGACTATAAGGGATAGATCGAGTGAGCTTCCGAGAGAGTCTTGGACATTATATACTACAGGGGATATGCTGAGTGAGATTCCCAGAGGGTGTTGGATATTAAAGACTATAGGGTATAGACTGAGTGAGCTCTCACAGAGTCTTTACCTTGTTTGAGTTTCTTTAAATCTTTTATAGTCTAGAGAAGGAATTGACTGAGTGAGCTTTCTTAGAGAGTCTATGATAGACATGAGACTATAGGAGGATTGATCGAGTGAGCTTCTCAGAGAGCTTCTAGACCTTGGGGCTATAAGAGGGTTAGACCACGTGATCTTCCTCAGAGAGTCCCTGACTACCCTAGACTATAAGGGGAATTGACCAAGCGAGCTTCCCCCAGAGAGTCTTATAATATTGTATGACCAAACTAGAGAGGCTAGGCTTAGTGTACTTCCTAGAGGGTTATTGGTACTTCTTGGATAGGACCAGAGGGGTTGGCTGCGAGTACTTATCGGAGGGGTTCCTATTGTGGTTAGCCGTTTGCTTCACTGTTGCTTGTTATTCTATGGATTGATTACTATTTCATACCCTCATGTTACTGCTTTATCATTACTGCCTGCTGTTTACTATTACTGTTTACTGCTTAGTGTACTATTAGCTTCCATATGCTCACCGACTCTTAGGCACAGATCTTCGGGTGGTTGCCTACTTGGACTTAGTTTCACACCTTGTTTTCTCCATGATTTTGGGCCCAAGAATACTGTGATGTTGTAGGTATAGAGAATTTAAATCACCCTTCAACATTGGGTACTTGATTACTTTGGATCAAGAGACCATGGGACCAAGCGTAGGCTTTCAATGCTACAGAGCTGTTTATCTTTTCTTTTGTACTTGTTTTGGTACTATTTGTACCTCTAGCATTGTGACCTGTTTGGATGATTTCCCAGATATGTATCATGCATCATTATATATATATATACATATGATTTCTAGTTGTTTATTGTTTTAGTCTTCCATTATTTTTTATTTTTGGATATTTACTGCTTCCACTATTGCATGTTTTGTTTACTTCCACTGTGTACTTTGATGATGAGGGAATAGTTTCCCCACTATCACACCCAAGGCCCTCACTGCTAGTCGGCAGCCTCTGGCGTTTGCGGAAATGCGCCTGAGTCCATGTGACCAACCGGGTATGGCGTTCCTCTGGGAGGCTTCCGAAACTGGGGTGTTACAATAAAAACTAACATTTATCGAAAATTCATGGGTTTTGACAAAAATAGCATTCAAACCTTAATAAAAAATTACATTTGTATTCATAAAAATTTATCATCATTTAAATTTGATAAAAATTAATTTAATTACAATAATAATATTTTATTAAAATATTATTTAATTCAAAAATCAATTAATTCATCAAAATAGATTTCATAGTTGAAAATTATCTCAAAATACTACTTGTTCATTAATAACTATTTAAAAGGTAACAATAATAAAATGAAAGTATATTCACTATTATATAAAAAAATGTACATAACCATAGTTCTAAGGTCTTGTTATAAAACCCCTTATAATACCCCCATAAGGCCGAAGAGTAAGGTGTGTGATGGTGACAGGCTCCTGGGGTGGCTCAAATAACATTTCTTAGGTGGTAATCTCTATCAACTTCCACTTATCTCATAGGTGGTCCCACTCGGTCTTAACATATTCACACACGACTTGGGCTTGATCAAGAGTGAAGCCTAATGTTGCAACCTCATTTCCAAGCTCTGAAAAATGGGCTTTGTATGGGGAATGCCTATTGGATGAGGCCATCACTTCCTTTGTCTGAGTAAATTGGATTTGTTAATGCCCTATATTTATACAAATCATGTGATCACTGTTCAACGACTATATTAACTACGGTCACAATTTTTAATAGTATTTTAAAATCCGAAAACATAAAACCAAAGAAGTTGACATTTTATATAAACATTTTACATAAAGATTAATTTAATTAGATTAAGTGGGATTTCCATTAATGAATGTTTGGGTGGTTACAATATTCCCGCCTTAAAATATTTCACTCTCAAATTTTCCATTTCCCTCACTAAAATATATGTGGGTAACTCTGATTCATTATTTCATCTGATTCCCAGGTCGCTTCTTCAAACTTGTTGTTTTTTCACAACACCTTGACATGGGGCATTGTCTTATTTCATAGAACTTTTTCTCTATGATCTACAGTCTTCACTGGTTTCTCCTCATAAAAAAAATCATCTTCTAACTGTACCACCTCCGAAGAGAGTACATGTGAAGGGTTCAATATTTGATTCCTTAATAGGGTTACATGAAATACATCATGTACTTTGGACATGATAAGTGGAAGTGCTAGTCGATAGCCCACAACCCCGACAGGATCAAAAATCTCGAAGGGGCCGATGTACCTTGGAATTAGCTTCCCTTTATTTCCAAACCTCATGATATTCTTCCATGGATATATGTGTAGAAATAACATGTCTCTAACTTTAAACTCAAGGTCTCATCAATGGTTATCTGCATAACTCTTCTGTCGACTCTGGGGTTCCTTGATATGCTACTGAATGGTTTTCACCTTCTCCACCATTTCTTTGACCATTTCTTGTCAAAGAAGCTTACGCTCAGAGAACTCATCCAAACACACCAGTGTTCGACACCTTTTCCCATAAAGGGATTCATATGGTGGCATTTGGATGCTCGAGTGGAAACTATTATTATAATAGAACTCAACAAGAGGAAGATGTTGATCACATCATCCTTTAAAGTCCATTGAGAACTCTCTCAAAATTTCCTCAAGTGTTTGGATAGTCAGCTCGGATTGACCATCAATTTGAGGATGATAGGCCATACTGATGTTCAGTTCAGTATTTAGAAAATGTTGAAGACTCTTCCAAACCATAGTGATGAATCTTGGATCTCGATCAGACACAATAGACAGTGGTACTCCATACATCCTTGCCACTTCCCTGATATATATCCACTCTAGTTGATCCAATGAGATATCCTCCCGAATAGAAATGAACTGTGTATCCTTTGTAAGACAATCCAAAACAACCCATATTGCACTGTGGCTTTGGATGTCTTTGGAAGTCCGGTGACAAAGTCCATCATGATGTTCTCCTATTTCTATTCCGATATGGGAAATGGTTGCATCATCCCCTTATACATTTACCTCTCTGCCATCACTTGATGACACACCCGACACTTTGTTTAATATTCAATGATCTCCTTCTTCATATTATCCCACCAATAATACTCTCGGACATCTCGATACATATTTGTGTTTTCTGGGTGAATAGAGAAATTTGAACTATGTGTACCATCAAAAAGTTCCTTCTTCAGCTCCTGAAATGATGGAACATATAGAATTTTCCACAATCTCACAATTCCTTCTACATTAACATTAAACTTCGAGGATATCCCTTTTTAGATAACTTCCAGTTTTTCCAGAATTCACACATCATCCTTTTGAGAATCTTTTATCCTATCCAAAAGTGGTGGTTGAGAAATCATTTTTGAACAGATTGATGATGTTCCCTTCTTTATGATTCCCAAGTCGATCTTCATAAAATCTAATAATATTGGATCCTTTTCAATTCCCATCAATGATAGAATCACTTGGTCCTTTCTACTTAGGGCATCCGCCACCTTGTTTGCTTTCCCAGGGTGGTAATGGATTGAGCAGTCACAGTCTTTAATCAGCTTTAACCATCTTTGTTTGTGCATGTTCAACTCTTTCAGTGTGAATATATAATTCAGGCTTGTGTGGTCCGTATATATTTCACACTTCTCCACAATGAGATAATTCCATCAAAATTTCAAAGCGAAGATCACTATAGCCAACTCGAGTTCATGTGTTGGATAGTTCTATTCCTTAACATTAAATTTCATTGAAGCATTGCCAATGAATTTGTGATTTTAAATCAACACACATCCCAGGACCTTCTTCGAAGCATCAATAAAAACCACAAAATTTCTACAATTATGGGTAAAGTGAGCACGGGCACAGTGATAATCCCTCTTTTAAACTCATTGATTCTTTCTTTTCATTCATCACTCCATTAAAAATTTACTCCCTTCTATGTTAGCATGGTAAGAGGGTTGGACAATCATGAGAAATTTATCACAAATCTTCGATAATATCTAGCTATCCCCAAGAAGCTATGGATATCTGTTACCGATGTTGGCCTCGACCATCCCTCAATTGCATCTGTTTTGGAGGAATCCAGAGATATCCCATTTATTGTGATTATATGTCCCGTGAATGAGACATCCTTCAACAAGAACTCACACTTACCGTACCTTTCATAGGGCTTCTCCATCAGCAATGTCTCTAGTATAGTTCTTAGATGCTCCTCAGAATTCTCCATGATTTTGGAGTGTATACAAATAGCATCTATAAAGACTACAAAAAAATTTCAAGGTAATCTCTAAGGACACTATTCATCAATTCCATTAAGATTGTTGGAGCATTAGTAAGTCTGAAAAGCATTACTATGAATTCATAGTGCTTGTATCTTGTATGAAAAGTAGTCTTTGGGATATCTTCCTTCTCAACCCTTATTTGATAATATCCCGACTGCAAATCCACCATGTAGAAGTATTGTGCTCCACACAGCTAATCGAACAAGTAATCAATTCATGAGAGATGATACTTTTTATTTATCGTGATTTTTTTGAGCTCACGATTATCAATGCAAAGACGCATTGACCCATCCTTCTTCTTGACGAAGAGGGCTGGTTCACCCTAGGGTGATGTACTTGGGCATATAAACCCTTTATCAAAATTCTCCTATAGTTGTTTTTTCAGATCCTCAAGCTCCAAAACAACCATTATATGTGGATTCATGGAAATTGGAAACGCACCAGGTATAAGATCAATTGAGAATTCAACATATCATCTAGGAGAAAGACCAGTAAATTCCTCGGGAAACACTTCAGTGAATTCCCTCACAATAGACATGTATTCTAGGATGGTTGCCTCCTAAGACTCAATAATCTGAGCCAGATACGCATGCTCATAGGTCCGTAATATCCACACTCGAGGTGATGGAGCTAAGAAAGGTTCATATTCCTCCTTGAACTTGTAAATAATCGGGGGTCGATTCTACACAAGGAGAGTGATTTCCATCTCACGACAATTTATGTTGGATCTATATAAGGAAAGCCAATCCATGCAAATAATTGCATCAAATTCCACCATTAGGAGTATGAAAAGGTTATCCGGAAATTTCAATCCACAGACTATGACTGGGGAGTAGTTATATTGATTGGATTGAAGGATTTACCATTTCCCATACTCACCGACATCTTCATATCTATGATTTGTGGTGGTTCCAGGATTATTTTACTAAACAATTGAGATATAAAAGAATGTGTAGAACCTGAATCAAAAATTATGTTCTCCATTCTTGAATGAATAACTAATTTACCTATCACAACATCAATGTTGGGGTTCACTTCGGCAGTAGTGATGGAAAAAGATCTCCCTTGCTGCCTTGGAGGTTGTTAGTTTCCTCCGAAAACCCTTTGATTAGGGAACTAATTTTCAAGATGCCCTGGTTATTTGTGGTTGTTGCAATGAACCACACATTGAGGTTCGAATAGATCATTTCTCTCCTCTATCACAATTGTGGCTCTTTCTTGCCATTAGTTAACAGCTAGGTTCCCTTCTCTTCTACAACTAAAGAATTTCCTCGTACCCTTCAGGAAATTTATTGGGTGATTCTTTCCGCACCTTTTCCAAGTGGGGTGATGGATCATCTTAGAACAGTTGGATTTATCCATCATACCACTAGAATTGAAGTCCTACTTACGCTTCTTATCCCCAAGATACCCATGAAATTTTCTGATATCCATTTCAACCTTGATGGCACATCGGAAAATTTTTTCATAGCTGTCGATGTCACGGATTGCCAGCGCTTTCCGTAGGCTAGGTTTCATCCCACCAAAGAGGTGATTAACCATTCATTTTGGGGTAAAGACAAATTTAGAGGCATATCATGAAATCTTTGTGATGTTTGCCTCGTACACTCTGATCGATTCGTCGTATTTTTTCTTGTGGTAAAGGAAGTCTCTTTCCATTTTAAGTTGGAGGGTGCGTGGAAAATATTGATCAAAAAACATATTTAAGAATTCCTTCCATTCCAATGCCTCGATCTCCTCCTAAAGCATTGTATTTTTGATCAACTTCCATCATTGAGTAGCTTCACCCTCCATACGATAATCATCCAGGAGAACCTTCTCTTGTTCATAACATTGAAGGATACAGAAGATCTTTTCAATAGAGTTGATCCATTTTTTAGTGGTTTAGGGATTAGAAGATCAAATAAAAGTAGGAGGCATTTGTTTCCTGAATCCCTAGATAGCGAACTTTTCTTTGTTGGGGAGGGGGTGAACATTCCTCATGACCCATGATTCTATTCAAATCTTGAGTTAACTGAGAGAGAAGCGTGACAATGTTCTTTATTACCATTCCCATTGGGTTATGCATCACATTAGTAAAGTCCCCACATTGATCTTCAAATTAGTTGTTAGACTATGTCCTCCTATTACCGGCCATTTACTGGAATAAAAGAAATGGTACGGTTAGCACATAATGGGTAATCCAAAGACAAAACGGTTGACATATACAATACTTTTATTTTCTTAACATATGAATCTATTGGCTTCAGTCTATGTTATCCATGATCTAATTTCTATCATATATTTTTAGGGCATCTTTTTTTGTCCCTTAATACTGGTTCATACTAAGCTTGTGAATTTACCAAAGCATATCCCCCAGGGGTGTCATAAACAAAAGGGTAGGGAGACCCATTATTGTGAACTAGTTCCCATTCAAGTCTATCTCACAGTAGAGTTTTCGGGTTTTAACCCTAGGATACATCTATGGCAGAGCTGCTTCTTCCTGTTTGTATCCAGATAGAGATTTAAATGCTTGAGAAACCACTTACTCAATACTCACCAAATCATAGTGATGTTTTTATTATACTTAGTCTTGTCTCTATGGCATTACTAGGGTTTTCTAATCCTAATCCCAAAAATAACTAAACATATCCTCTAATACCAACTATGACATCCCTGATCTTTTATTACACAATTAATCATAATTTATTAAACAAACATCATTTTATACAACATAGAAGATCGATAGGTATAGTGTACTTGAGTTTATGTATCATTACAAAACAACTTAATAAATTAAAAACAAAATATTTATTGAAAATTCCATTTACATGACAATAACATTTCCTCAAACTTAGAATTTATGAGGATAACCTGAGGACATACATAAAAAAGGGAGAGCTATAAAAACCAGTAAGGTAATAATAATCAAATGACATGAGGAACACAATACATGTAATATAATAGGCATATTAATATATCAAAATAGAACCATAAACATAAGGGAATGATAAATCATTATAATCATAACATGGAAATGTGGAAACAACACTTTACATGGAATTAACATGAGGCAAGGCACATTGCACATGGAGCATGAGTGAACCATCATTGCACGTGAAGCATGGGTACACCCTCATTGAACTTTAATTAGCATGTGTAAATTCCCATTTCACAGGACGTATCATTATACTATACTTTACCCAGTGCATTGCAGTGCTATCGGGGCACACCCTTCTTAAACATTTCATTTCATGCATAAGTGTGCCATATGGATCATAAAACATTGAATGATTCAACATAATCATTTATTACACGATAAAAGAATGTGGAATACATACATGAAACTATTTAAACAATAAGTAAATGTGAAAAAAATGAGAATTCCATTAATAGAGAAATTGGCTTGGTATTCACTACCCAATGACTTTGGTTTGGAAAAGCACAGTGCAATTTCGGTAGCATAACAGCGTGACATAAGAACTCATAAAAATGGTAGATGAGAGAGAAAGGGGTGTGTCATCATATTTAAATGAAATGGATAGTAATATGGTCATTAAGATACATGTACCAACAAATGTAATTGAATTTAGATTCATGATCCAAAAGAATTTCTTGAATGTAAATCAGGAGAGAGAAATTCCTTTCAGAATATCGACATTGTAAAAGGTGTACATGGGAGGAATTTAATGAAAGAGAAAGGGGTATCCCACCATTAAAAATTAAATAGGGAAGTATGGGGGAGGTGGGAAACCATACCTTAATATTTATAATTGAAATTAAAAGAGAATAATAATTTAAAAAAAATTGGACAAAAATGAGAAAGGAAGAAAAACCCTTACTTGGAAGTGTGCTTCCAAAGGCTTCAGAGAGGCTTGAGAGAGGAATATTGAGAGATTTGGGCACCCTGGGAGGATTCTAGAATGAAGAGGGAAGAGGTTTGACAATATCCAAAGTCTTTGAGTACGGAGGAAGTGGTATCATTGGTGGGTTTTTTCAGGAAATATGAGAGAATTCGTTATTATTTAGTTTTCGGACACCTCACATTAAACTAATACAATACAAAATCCCGAACATGGTTTTTCCCATTATTTTTTCCAAAGGGGAGTGGAAAAAAATATTTTATAATTCTAAAGTCCAAACTTTTTAAAATAATGGGGTTGCTTATGTGGATGTGAGTCACACACCCAAGGAAAAAAATTTAAAAAGACAAAATGTTTAATAAGTCTGGAAGGGTCCACTAAAGCCTTGTAAAATAAATCCAACAAACCCAAAATCACATTATTTTAATGGTAAAACATATATTGGCTGAACATAAAGTTTATAGTATTTTATTACTTCACTGTTGGGTCATTATGATTTCATAAAACACATTATATATTTAAACCATATTTAATTTTTACCCAAAAATTTGACTATCTCAGAAAATAATGAAAAATTCACCATTGGATAATTTCAACATCTTTATTCAAGAAATAATATTAATTTTATCTAAATAATTTTTTAAATATGTTAATTTTCAATTTTAAAATAAAACCTGACATTTATAAAAAATTTACGGGTTTTGACAAAATTGCCATTCAAACCATAGTAAAAATTACAATTGCATTCATAAAATTATACGATCATTTATATTTATTAAATGTTAATTTATTAACAATAAAAATATATTTTTTAAAATATTATTAAATTCAATAATCCATTAATTCATAAAAATATATTTCTTAGTTGAACATTAACTAAAAATACAATTTTTACTTTAAAAACTATTAACAAGGTAAAAATAATAAAAATAAAGTATAATCATTATTATATAAAAAAATAATGTACATAACCATAGTGCTATGTTCTTGTTACATAACCCCTTATAACACCCACATAAGACCGAAGAGTAAGGTGTGATATGGTGACATACTCTTGGGGTGGATAGGATAACGTTGCTCGGGTGGTAATCTCTATCAACTTCCACTTCTCTCCAAGGCGGTCCCGCTCGACCATAACATATTCAATCTCAGCATGGGCTTGGTCCAGAGCGAAGCCCAAAGGCAAAACCTTCTTTCCGAGATCTGAAAAAGGGGCTTCGTATGGGGCTCGTTTACTAGATGAGGCTGTCTCTTCCTTTGTCTGAGTAAATTGGATTTGTTAAAGCCCTATATTTATAGTATTCATGTGATCACTATTCAATAACTATGTTAGCAATGATCATAATTCATAACTGATTCTAAAATACAAAAACATAAAATCAAAGAAGATGACATTTTATATAAACATTTTAAAAAAAGAGACATTTAATTATATCAAGAGGGATTTCAATTAATGAATGTTTGGGTCATTACAATCTATATTTGGAGCCTTATTGATGTATATAGAAGTCACACTTTGGAATTGATGAGAGGGAATTGAGGTATGGAATTGGAAATTCCTAATAGTATGGAACCCTTTTCCAATTTTTCTATGGATTTTCTATGTGGACTCAAAGAGGATTCCATGGTCAATGGCCTTGGGACCTTGAACATGTAGGTCTATATTATACCAAGTTTTATATGGATGACTTCAGGGACACAAAGAGTAAACCTTGGTCAATGGCCCAGGGTCTTGGAACATATAAGTCTATATTATATAGATATTACTGTATATTCAGTCCATGAAAACGTAGATTAATCCTTGTTCAATGAGCTAAGGTCCTAGCCCCCATAGTTTTGATACAGGACACATCTGACATAGGAAGCCATTGATAAAATTACCTTTTTTATATTGTCATCTATCAGTACATGAAATCATTCATTATAGTGATTTTAGGTGAGTATGGGTGATCCTTGCGGTGTGATATATATCCCCTTCGCATTGTGTCTTGTATAGATTTGTTTTTGGTTATATCGGATGTTTCTATTGTCAATTCTGTTTAAAAACCCAGGGACTGAGTGTGGTTTGATTCCATTTATGTTATTATTCATGTTATTCATATATATATATGTGTGTATATATATTTATGGGAATAAATATATATACATAGACACACAGACACACACACATATAAAGACAACTTGTGTAGAGATAGATGAACATAGGCTGAAGCAGGTATGATCGATTTGGATCATGATCCCAAGGATTGGATATGGTTTATTTAATTCACATCTTTATTTGTATTCATTATTTTAGATTTATTTATTACTATTATCCTGATGAAGGTCTCACATACACATACACTAAATATTATTGGCTATTTACGGTAGGCCATTTTTTGTTCCTTACTGAGTTTTGTCAAAACACCCTATTGGGGAAACCATTTCATTGAGGTACCCAAAAAGACGTTCACTTGGTTACAAGCACAGTTTTGGACTACAACCTAGGATTGATGAAATATGATGGATCATATATTTTCATGGATCATAAATATTTTCTTTTTAATGGAGTCATTAGGAGATCCATGTACTTTTGTATGGTCAGACCAGTGGGTGTCCAATTTTTTATGTATGAAAGGGTTGTTTCAAGTTTTATAGAATATCATTAATTTTTATAGCATGCTTACATTTCAGTATATTTTCTACTTCCACACAATATATATTTACTTCTATGGATGATATCTAGTTATTTTCACTATTGTTTTCTACGATATGAGGGAATAGTATATCTACAGACAGAGCATAGATCCTCACTTTTAGTTGACATCCTATGGAATATAGATATGCATGCTTGAGGGATTGTGGCAAAGTAGTTTGGAGCACCAATTTAGTGGCATCCAGATTGGGATGTTATAAAATGGTATTATATCTATTTCATTTCAGTTGTATTAATATTTGGTACATGTTATACATGAGTATTAAGAATGTGTTGGAATCATTGATGGATATAAAATTGGTTTGTCAAGATAACTTGTTCCAGTAAGAAGTATATGTTTATAGGGTTATGGTATTTCCATTCTTAATATGTGATATTACAGTTATATATTATGTTCTATTTCAGTGATACACATTTTGTGTGAAGTTGATGACTTATTCTAGATTTTAGGATCATGGACTATTGGAAATAGGCCAGGGATTGATTGTTAATCCTAGATGGAAAATTCAAAAGGAATATCACGCAATATATTTTGAACATAGGATTCACAGGTTATAGGCCAACTACTATGTGATTATTACTAGAGATTGATTAAAATTGTTTAATGTGTCATCAAAACCTAAATTTTGTTTTCCCATAGAGGTTCATAGTGGAAATTTTATCAATTGTGGTGAATTAAATACATATATTTACATCTAAGGGAAGGCTATGTTGATCTACTATGGGAGGTTTGATCATGATACAGTTGGCTTAGTACTCATGAACAAGAGGTGTAATGACCCTATTATGTTTATAGGGAATATGATGCCAATGTGTTGAACCCCTCATATGATGTTATTACTTAGTCTCAGTTATTCAAAGTCCTAGAAACAACCTATATAGATTTTTTATGTATATCTTGGAATGAAATTATACTTAACTGAACCATGGGGTTATGTTATGACATGGATCATTGAGTTGATTATATGCACAAAATATTTATCCTCATTGGAAAATGTTTGTAGGTGATACTGTCATTTTGGGTGATCTACTCTGGTCGGATTATATGATTTTAATATACACCTTTACATTTATAGTGATCCTCACCAGGAGTGGGTAGTATCATATGTAGATACTTGGTGAGTGTAAGTTCATAATCTTTTCAATGTCTAGATCATAACCCATCAGAGAGTAGTCTTCCTATGAGGATACCTGGAGAGGATCAAGATCCATGTAGCCTGATGTTGATTGATTTAGACCCTCATATTTTGATGTTATTCTTAACTTTATTGTATAGGGTTTTTGGGTGTGTTAGATTACTTTCATTTAGATGGAATCATGAAGAATCCATATGTGATGTGACCTTATTTAGAGATTTGAATTTGGGGCTAGGTGGTTAGAACTCACGACCCTCATGTAATAATTAATCAATACGGCTAGTTGGGATATGTAGAGGCCCTTATATATAACATAAAACACTGTAAGATGACATTTGGTTTGACTATGGGAAGCCTTTGAGGGAGGATGGAATATGATTATAGATGAATATTTTGGTTTTGAGGTAGGTTATATGCTCTTTTGAGACTAATGAATGGTTAGTTATTAGGTTTTGTGATATATGCATGGTGATGCCTAGTTTTCAACAAACCAAATGGGGTTCTTTTTTTTCTGATTAGTTTTTATTTTCTTGATAGTTTGGGTGCTAGGATTTGTTTACCAAAAGTTAAATAGTTAATGATTAAATTAAAAAAATGATGTCCTATGATGGGTGACAATTAAAAAAAAATCAAAAATATTTGTGGTTTATTTTAAAAAAGATTTCAAAGGGATATTTGGGTATGTTATGACTAACATTACATGTTTCATGGTTATCTTGTCCTTTTTGATGAATTAATCACATAACAATTATTCAAGTGATGATAATTTGGTGGTATGGATTTGTATAGGCACTACATTGGATGTGTTGGTACACATCATATACTTGTGTGATGTTTAAATTTTTATATGGTGAGCTTTATGTGTGAGTTAAGGAATAAAGGTTTAAAATAAATGGAATGGACCTAGTTTCTTGAATGTTCAAACATAGCTAAGGAATGTATCTCCATGTTAGAGAAGGCAACAAGAATAAATCTTGTGATATGAGGCAGTTGACCAAGGGTTGGACCTGAACACACATTTTTTTAGAGTTGTGGTCTTGATTTGGATACGTCAAGAGCATCTTGTTTAGATTTGAGTGTGGATCGAAGGAGAAAGACATTATTATCAATGGAGTCATTGGGTTCTCTTAGATATAGGGGATCATTCCTAATATCTTGACATCATCTTGGGTACGCTGAGAGAGAAACACCTACATGCCAAGATATATATGTATCATTTGTGGTTTAATGTAATATTTGTTACATGTTTTCACAAGGAGTTGTTCAAAATTAATCCTCATAGTACATAGTTCACCAATTTCCATTTGAGGATGGTGACCACAATTTTTTTTATATTTTGATAAGAATCATGAAAACTATTCTGTGGAAGAAGAACGATTCAGGGGAGAAATTTAGAATAATTCTTGGGATGACTAGACCCTAATCCATGTTAGTTGTTACATCTGGGAGGGACATGGAATATGATATGATGTCCATGTTCTATTTTTATTATAGTAATGAGGATGGTGGATATTAGGCGGGGAGTGGGATTTCAGTCACTAGTGTGAGGCCGTCATGTGAGAAGGGTCATGGGATTGTGATAATAGTTGTTGGATGGTCATTTGGGTTTCATATTACCTAAAATTAATTGAATTATGTATTACTAGATTCCTTAAAAATTCAAGGTATGTTTTCAAATTGTGGCTTCATAAAGAGTGTATAAGGTGTGGTTTTCTTAGGAACTTTCACTCGGATTCTGTTACAGACATCATAGATCATAATTAGTTATAATATATGTGTGCCTTGGGGTAAAGGAATCATGATCTTACTTTGGAATACCCATCATCTATAGGAGTTATGAATTTTTTAGAATATTTTTCAAGAGGTTGTTCATATTGAATTCATTATTATAGCTAAATGTGGTCAATGATGAACTGTATCTCTAATGCTATTTAGTTGATATAGGTGTAGTGCAAGGCTTATCCATGTATTTTCTAAGAGCATCCTAGGAGACTAAGATGATTTTGATCAAATGAAATTCAATAATTCGGTGATATCTAGTACTATGAGTATTGAACTATTTAGTGATCAATTTACTCATATTGAGAAAGGTGATGGAATTGGTTTTAGGATTATAGGAATGCTTTTCTTTTGAAAAATGTAATAGTTGTTGTACTGTGGCTCATAAATAGTCCTGAATGTACGAACCTATAGGTTGGAGGAATATAGATTTATTGTTGGAAGAGTGGATGATGTGATCATGTATCAGGATAGATGAGATTGGGTAAGCTCTATCTTATTGTTTTGACTTTGGTTATGAGTGTTGTGTCAATTTTTGTGGTTAACATACATATTATTAATGTAGTTCATAGAGGTGTTCTAGGAATTTAGAAAAGAAATTCGTCCATTCAAAAATAATTCATAACCCATGTAGGCTGTGTTTTTCTTTTTTATTCGCACTATATATATTCTTGGGATGAGATGTTTTAAGGTTGGGAGGTTATAAGATCCCATGTTTTTCCAGGTTGGAAATTTTTGTAGGATTTTGAATTTTCATATTTTGGATAGATTAATTACAAGTAATAGATTAAAAAAATCATCGATTTTCTATACATATTTTTTTTACAATTAGAATGAGGATTAATGTGATTCTCGGAGGCTTTGATAGAATCTTGGGGTTTTGGGTCACAAAAACAAACGTTTTGTAAAAGTATAGCTCATGGAGGATGACTGGAACATGGTATATACTAACCATAAATCCTAAACATGTTTTCTATTTTGTAGAGGTGAATGGTTTGGGAAACCATGTTCTAGTCTAGAGAAAACCATTTAGGGGTTTTTCATTTTTCTGTAGACATGTCCTATGGTTGGCGCTTGGATTGACGAATGATGCAATGTAACTATCTGAGTTTGAGAGTTCCTAAAATAGTAGAAGTGAAGTTTATTCCCATGGTTTGTGAAACCGTGCACTAAAATCATGATAGATTAGGGTCATGATTGTTCCAACTACATGGTTGATGGATGGTATGGAAGACCGTGTGACAAAACAATGCACCTCATTAAAATGGATAAATTACAATTAATTACTTCAATACCAAAATAGGTTTACCCTCTTATTACTAGACCTTTCTACCCCACATTCACATCCCTCCAATTCTATTTATCCATGGGAGTTATCCCTTATTATTGGCTAAAGCATGGATTCATCTAGTGCGTTGGAAACCTCTAGGTAAACCTTCATCTTTGAAAACTATAGTTATGTTAATTTCTTTCATCTACAAACATAGGTTCCTACAGTTAGGTATTTTGGAAACGATTTCTTCATAGAATGGTGGAATTGAATATATGTGTTGGTTTTTTCACTCTTCGTAGGTATAAGATAACTTAAGAATCTATCAAAATTTTATTGTGTTTCATTTCATTAAGGTACGTCACCATAGTGAATTTATAAAACTATTAAAATTATATTAATTTATTGAGGTTTTTTGTGATTCCATTTCATTGGTCATATTCAAGGATTGTGGTTTGGATTACCTTTTAGGATTTTAGTGAGCACTGTGTCACTATTCTGGTGTGATGTGATCGACTATGGATGTTTTGTGTGTTATGCCTATTTTAAATAGAGTGGTTCTACAAATTCAATTGATATGTTTTAATTAACAAATTATAATGCTCTTATAATTAACTTCCCATGGTGGGTTTGTTTTGAGAAAGGGCCCAATATAACATGATTGAACTTTCACAGGCCTTGGTAGATGCTACTGTCCTTTTCAAATTCTATCATTAAATCTTCCTAAAGGTAGATGGTTCATCATACCTACCATAGAGTATTAATTAATATTAATATAGTATGTGTATCCCCGGGCTATCCCCTAAGGAAGACTCCTCCTGTTTAAATTTACCCTTGTAAATTTTTAAATATTTTTTTTTTAATTTTGTAGTTTAATGGAAGAACACCAAGGGTCCCTAACAAACCATGTGCTCTAGCATTATGATTTGACTTATCACTAACAGTTAGGGTCCAAAATGGAATTCCTATTTGTATGATATGACCTAGAGGATCCCATTTAGGATAACTAATTTTCCTTAATCCTTTTTATGGACCCAAATATTCGAGAGTTTACATACGTGCGATCTTAGAGGACCCATTATTGGACACTTCCCTAATATTTTCACAGGAGGGACCCAGTGGGTGACCATATGATTGATAGACCTGAAGATAGTGTGTTGGGGTTTGGGTAGATATAATTGAATGTTTCACCTAGAACCCATAATATTCTTTTATTCCAATGACGATGTATTAGTAGTGGTTTTTTGGCTATTCATCCACCTACATTCTTTTCCTATTATTTCACTCAGTTATTATTGATGCATCTATGAGTTCTTGAGGACGTACCTAAATTTTGGCTGATGATTCTGACATGACATGGAAAATGATTAGGATTCCTAGAGGTACTTTCTAGGATCCATCTTCTCAGACATAGTGATGTATATGGATATCACTATATGGAAATGATGAGAGAAATTGTGGTATGAAATTCAAAATTCAAAACATTATGGCATTGTTTATAGAGATTTCTCTGTATTCACTTCATATAATTGAATTGTTTTCCTTTATAAATATCCCAGAGAATTGGACCATGTAGGTTTATACTATACAATGTTTTCTAGGGATTCACTAAGTTGACTCAAAGGGGAAACATTGGTCAATGTTCCTGAGTAGTAGACCATGTGTTTCTATATAATACTTTGTTTTCTATAGAAGAGCTTGATGTACTTAACTAGGATGCCTTGGTCAATGAACCTGGGTCCTATACCTCATAGGTCTGATACTTGATACATCAGTCATAGTCCAAAGTTGATGTTATTTCATATTTATACGATTATCCACCATAACATTGCATCATTTATTATAGTGATTGATGGATAATATAGGAGATCCCAGGGATATGAATTATATCCCCTTCATGACATGGCTTTTAAAGAAACTTTTCTAGTGCTGGACAATGTAGGTGTTTGTTCTCTGGGACTATGAGCGCAAGGAATGACTACAATTTGATTTTATTTATGTTATTTTTCATATTAATCACACACATATATAAGTATATTTTTGGAATATTTATTTATGGGAATATATATACATAATTTTATATAAATATATATATGATGAAACCATGTTCAAATACATTCTAGATTAGGCCAATGTAGGTTCATTTGATTCGGATCACATACCCATTGATCAATAATGGTTTATTTTATTTAAATAGTTATTTGTATTCGTTTTTTCATCTTTATTTTTATTGTTACCCAAATGAGGATCTCCCATATACGTACACATTGTATTACTAACTATGTATGGGATTTCATTGGTTGTTCCCTATTGAGTTTTGTTCTCACAGCCTACTCAGGCCGCCACAGCATTGGGGTACCTGAGAAGATGTTCAATTTTTTACAAGCATAGATATGGTTTGAGGTCTAGTATTGATGTTACAAGATGGATAATGTTTTTCATGAAGAGTGGGTATCTGGTTAGAACATAATTATTAGAAAATCCCTATAATTTTATTTCATTTTTTACTATGTACTTCTTCATGTATGATCATCCTAGTGGGTGAAAAATGTTGTATGTATTAGATGGAAATTGGGTTGTTAGTTCATTTAATCTATTATTACAACATGCTTAAATTTATGTCTATTTAATACATCTAAACTATGTTTATTTACAATTATGGATGATTTTTAGTTATTTCCACAATATCTTACTATGATATGGGGGAATAGTCTCCTCACAGACACACCTTATAAACTCCATACATATTGGAAGACTCTAGCTTATGGAGAGGCGTGCTAGATGGATTTTGGTGAAGTGGATCAGAGTATAAGTTTAGTGTCATCGTGCTTGATATGTTACACTAAAAATAATATTTTTGAAAACCATGGACATGTTAGACACAAGAGTATTAAAAACAGGTTCATGGAGGAGAAAATTCTATGGAGGAATGAATTTCATTAAAGAATCATTATTCCATTGTATTTGGAGTAACAAACCATGGGTTGTTCGATGTAGTTCCCTATAATGGTGTTTTTATTAGAGGACACATCATGGTGTTTGAAAACTAGAGGTTATTTTCCTTTTTGTTGATTTTATTTTCCTTTAAATTTTTTCTGGTTATGAATCAAACTTTATCAAAAAAAATTACTGGGGGATATCTACTAGAAGGAAATCAATGGGATATATTTTCCAGTTTATATTTATATAAAATTAAAAAAACTCTATAAGTAAGCAGGGAAGGGAACCGTGTGTTCCAAGTTGTGATAAGAAGGTGTTTATCAATAAGAGATTCCTTGAATATTCAAATTTATAGGATTATGTTGATTTTAATTATGAAAATATTGTAAATGAATTTGTAGGTGAAACTCTGATACATATTACAAAGTTTAGTGAGGAAGATAGAATATATCGAAGGTAACTGCTATTCAGGAATTATTTTATATTTAGAATATTTATTTCCTCAATATAAAGATATTTTTTATAGTAATGGTTCAACTATTTTGTAATGTAATTGTTCACATCAAACTGTATAGTTTAAAGAAGAAAAAAATTTCAAATTGTAACATAACATTAAATGTATATTTATTTGTTGATATAATTTTATTTGGGAGGAATACATATTGTACTTTTTAGGAAATGTCTACAAGTTTATGAGCCATTATCTTCTAGAGTAGTGTGCAAAGGAAGCGAATGAACGGGCTCTTAGCAGACATTGAGTTATTCTCTAAATCATTCTATAGATAATGAGCCTTGGTGAGGGGTGGATATTGTGACCTTAGACTTATACACATATCATTACATGATTTTGAGAATTATTAAACATCATAATACAAGAAATCTATCATACTTTCTAGTGTCTTGGAAGACTAGGTGAATAAAATAGAAAACATGGGACTAAAAAAATTTCTTAATTTAATCTTCATAAAGAGCTCCAAGATCCCATTGAGCCCTTACATATGCATAGGATGACTAGGGGATAACATGATCAAAGGTATGAGCTAAATTCCCAATAAGTGATTAATCATAAGAATAAAGATTTAGCACATTGGTTATGAAGCATGACATACTAACATAAAAAGGTATATAACATAATTGAATATATGGAAACATACCATGTGTAACATGGGATTATATAAACATGGAATCATATTAATGTTTCATCAAAATAAAAAATGAAATTTTCCCAATTCAATGATCATTGAACATAGATGAGCACATGTCTAGGTGAACCACCAAGACCATTTCACATGGTAGAAAAATTCAAGGCTAACTACCAAGACTGTTTCACATGTATCCCAAGTCAAGGCTAACCACCAAGACCATTGCACATAACGTATCATAGGAATAAACATTACCCAATTCATTAGAGATCTATATGGGAATAACCATTATAATATTTTCATGAATATTCTTTTCACATATAGAATCATTCATAATCAATCATACATAAACATAAGGGAACCCATGGAAAGAAATGTGTATCATAATCAGGTCATATAGAATAATTTTATGGGAGTATCATACAAGGGTACATGAAATAGTTGAATTAGAACATACATGGACATTCATAAGGTAAAATAGGCATATATCATTGAATTAGATATCAAACAAATGTGATAACAAGTAAAAAGAGTATTTAAGAAGTTTTAGCATTAAACGATTTTATTGTGGTTTTAAGGAAAATACTAAAGGGAATTTAAACTTGAAAAGGTAATATTATTTTATATAAAACTTTATGTGAATAAAGATGGTTTTAAATATAAAAATAATGATTTAATAAAAAAATTGGTGGCTTAAAACAGGAGGTATAGTTCACTTCAAAATTGCTAAAAATTCACAAAGTACCCTTAAAACAGGTATAGTTACCAGGAAGTATTTAGGAGAGAATCATATAAAAACATGTATATTCATGAAAGATATTGATTAATTGATCTTTTTACATGATTTTGGACATATAAAAAACAATTATATGATTTATATAAAAAATATTATTTTATTTGTTTAGAAACAGTGTAAGAATAACCCGAAGGAATAATGGAGGTTCAGGTAGGATCCCTTACGTTATGTCCAATTGTGTTCTCCACTAGATAAGGATGGACTGAGTAATTAAATTAGACTCACTAATTAATAATTTCACAAACAATTTTACATGTATTTTATTTTTTATAACATTTTTGTTTTTATTCATAACATTTTTGATCGGTTAGGAGGTTCAATTTAATTGTTCGGGTCTGTCTGTTTCATGATCAGTTTACATATATACATTAACAGATAATCATGAAAAATGAATATTTTTGTCTCAAACTTGTGTTATATTTTTATATTTAACATCCATAGGTTACATTTTGATAAATTTCATTTGGTAACTTTGAGTGAAGTAGAATCACTATATAAAACATTAGTCATAACCTTTTGGCTTAACTGATTGTGTTTTAATCACTGCGAACAAATTTTGAATTATAAATAAATACCATGTGCACAAAATACTATAGAACCATAGATGAGACAAAAAACATATATTATAGTCTGGTTAAAACATAATAATGGTTTCATGACCAGAATTTTAGATGTTAACGGAAATTAAAAACCCATCATCCTTGAATGTGGTAAATTAACACATCTCATAAGGTGTTTTTACTACTAGTATAAAAGCAGGGTAAAGGGGAGATGATGATAACTTATTAAATTATCATTATAAAAATACAATATATATAAGTCACTAGAATTTAATAAAACATGGATTAGTAAAGGTAATGGTAGAAACAGAAACATATAGAGTTGAAAAGAAAGTAAAAGAATTGAAAATAGAAATTTACAACTTAAATTAATGTTCATTGAGAGCCTCCTAAGGGGATATGATTTGGTCTTTTTAAGAGAAAAATGGATTCTAGATGTGGGGTAAGATCATGGGGAGACATTTTAGAAGAACTTAGGAAATTCACAAGGCTTGAATGGAGTGATGAGACGAGGGGGGAGTGGGTGGTTTTTATAGTGGAGGGGAGGAGGGTCTTCTTAACATTTTAATCATTTGTTTATTATTTTTCGATAAGATAAGAAATATTAATTATTCCATGAACAAAAATAGTAACAATTTTTTTGTGAGTTATAACCAGCGGTGCTTACATCTGCATAACATCACCCAAGAATCAATATCTAATGTATTAAGCTTATTTTATAAATTATAATATTTTAATATTCATAAAAATTTCACATACTTTAGAAAAATATGATAATATCACCCTAAACATTTATAATTATCTAGAATCAAAAAATGAAATCCTTTTTTCAAAAATAAATTTCTAAATATGAATAATTTAATTTTAATTAAAATCATAATTTACAAGAAAAATAATAATTTTAAAACTATAGCAAATTTTATAATGCTTTCAAGAATTACATAAGGCCTTATAAAATTATCAAAAAACCAGAAGACATATAATTGATAATTTATGATTTACTTTTATAAAAATACAATTTATTTTAAATTATTTAATGAATTTTAATTTATTATTTATTACTTACAATAAAACCAATACTTATACTATGGTCATATTATCACTTAAGAGATGTGTAAATTTTATTAATACATTCATGCTTGAGGTTACTATTATTTTGGATGATTTAATATTCATAAGGGTCATATTACTATTCCTAAGGGTGGGTTATTATCCATAGGGGTAGGTGATTATTCACCCAAAAATTATGTTTGTTTCATTAGACCCCAAACAATCACCATGAACACAACCATGTACGTCATATTATTTGAAATTCAAGGAACAAAAGTGGAAAAATTATGCTTAAAGGTCAAATAGAATATATTAGTTAATTGTGTTATGATTTCATGGGATTTTATGAAATAACAAAAAGTTAATTTCCATTTATAAAACCTTGAGTAATTACATTTTCTCCCTTATGCAATTTTTCCCTTGAAATTTTCTTTTACATTCTAAGCTGAAAACAAGTGTGAGAACTTTTCCAACATTTCCACCAAAATTTACCATGTTTCCAATTCGTATTTATGGTTCCTCCATAGTAATTTGACTAGGTGATTAGTCCCATTACATATAAATTTATATCAACGATCCCATATCTTAACTAGGTGCTCCTCGTAAGAAATATCATTCTCCAACTATACAACCTTTGATGATAGTACATGTGAAGTATTTCGTGTGTACATTCTTAAGTTGGATACATAAAAGACATCGTATACTTTTGAAATTTTAGGTTGAGGTGCTAATCGATAGTCC
This sequence comes from Viscum album, assembly GCA_963277665.1. Taxonomy (NCBI): domain Eukaryota; kingdom Viridiplantae; phylum Streptophyta; class Magnoliopsida; order Santalales; family Viscaceae; genus Viscum; species Viscum album. The sequence continues at coordinate 51,618,556 of OY728148.1, forward strand.
ACAACCCCAACACGATCAATAATCTCAAAGATACTAATTTTCAAGGGACATAACTATCCTTTATTCCCAATCATCACAAACTTATTCCATGGAGTATGCAGAGAATTATAACTTCCCCAAATTTTAACTCAAGGTCTCATCGTTGATTTTTTACATAACAATTTTGTTAACTGTTTGATGACTTAATGTGCTGTTGAATGGTTTTCACCTTCTCCACCTTTTATTCGACCATTTTAGTGTATAGGAGTTATGATCACAAACATTGTTCTAACACACTGATGCTCTTCACCATTTCCCATAAAGGGATTTGTATGGTGATGTTTTGATGCTCTACTAGAATCAAATGCTGAAGAAGAAATAGACTAGTGGAAGATGTTAGTCCCATACTAATTTGAATTCCATCGAACATTCTCTCACCATATCGTCCATTCCATGAAGAGTTTGTTCATATTGGACATTAGTTTGAGGATGATAGGTCGTACTGATGTTCATTTCAGTGGTTAGATAATATTTGATACTTTTCCCGATATTTGAGGTGAGTATCAGATCTCTATTAGATACAAAAGATAGTGATACACCATTAATCCATACCACTTATTTGATATATATATATATGAAAGAATAACAAATGTTAGGTCTTCTTGACTTGTAATAAAGTGAGAATTTTTTTGAAGGCTATCCACAAAAACCCATATAGCATTGTTTTCTATGGATGTCCTTGGAAGTCAAGTGACAAATTCCACTGTGATATTCTACCACATCCATGTTTTTATGGGTAGTGGGTGCATAATATCCTTATATTTTTTCCTTTAAAATTTCACTTGCTGATATACCAGGCACTTTGATGTATTTTTAACAATCCCATTCTTCATATTGACCCATCGAAAGTTATCTTAAAGATCTCAATATATCTTTTTGATCCCTAGGTGAATAGAAAAGGTTGATCAATGTGTGTAAATAAAATTCTCCTTCTTTACTTGTGGATCAAATTGTATACATAATCATTACCCAAATTAAACAACTCCTTCTTCGTCAATCTTGAACTCAGAGGATTTCCCATCTCTAATGGCTTCAACCCTTTTCAAAATTTCCATATATTTTTTAAGTATCCCTTATTTTATACATGAGGGATAGTTGAGAAATCATTTGAGAAAGTATTGATTATGTTCCTACCCTAATTATTTCCATTTACATCCTCTACAAATTGAAAAATATTGGATCCATTTCAATTATCATCATTTATAAATACTCAAGATCCTTTCTACTTGGGGAATCTACCACATTATCTTCATTACCAATATGTTAGTGGATTGAGCAGTTATAACTCTTGATGAGATATTACCATCTTCACTGGTGAATATTAAGTTTTTTTGTGTGATATATATTTTTGAGACTCATGTGATTAGTATATATCTCACACTTCTCCCCATAGATATAATACTACTAGATTTTCAATGCAATGATCACAACCGCCAACTCTAGACCAAGCATATAATAATTTTTCGCATGGATTTTTAGCTACCTTGAGGTGTAGGAAATAACATTTTCATTTTCCATTATTACACATCCTAGGATATTATTTTAAGCATCACTATACACCATAAAGAGTTCTCCATTTTTAGGGAGTGTGTGTAGTGAAGAAGTGATAAGCCTCGTTTTGATATCCTTAATGATTTCCTCACATACATGAGTCTAGAATAAAAACATTCCCTTCAATGTCATCTTGGTAATTGGGTTTGAAAATCATGATATGTTCTTCACAAATCATCGGTAATAACAGAAAATACCAAGAAAGCTGTGGATCTCTGTGATAGTTGTTGGATTAGGCCATTCTTCAATTGACATTATATTGGAAGTGTCTAAAGATATCACTTTTCTAGTGATTACATGGCCTATTAATGATCCTTCCTCCATCCATAATTAACATTTACTTTAATTTTCATATATTATCTCCCTTTTCAAAGTCTTTATCACAATATTCAAATGATTTACTATTTCCTCCTTGTTCTTGGAGTATAACAGAATGTCATCGGTAAATATGACCACCATTTTTCAAAGAAATTTGTAAGGAAAATATTCATTAGATCCATGATTTTTTTCAGAATTACTGAGTCTAAAGGGCATCAAAATGAACTCATAGTGTCCATACCATGTTTTAATGGTAGTTTTTGGAATATCTTCCTTCCTCATCTTTAATTGGTAATATCCCAACCAAAGGTCCAGCTTCGAGAAATAAATGCCCCCATGAAGCTGATCAAACAAGTAATCTATCTGTGGAAGGCGATACTTGTTTTTTATCATGATTTTATTGACCTAAATATAATCAATGAAGAGGTGCATTGATCTATCCTTATTCTTGACAAAGATAACTATAATACCACATGGTGAAGCACTCGGGTGTATAAAACACTTTCTAGATTCTCCTGTAACTACTTCTATAGATCATCAACAACTATGGTGTCCATTCAATAAGGTGTTTTTGATATAGGTAGCGATCCAAGAATTAGTTAAATTGAGAAATATACCTCTTGTTTACGAGGAAGGCTAGGAAATTATTCCTGGAATACATCAATGTAGTCCCTCATGATTGGAATATCCTCAAGAAGTGTCATCTCTTTGTCTCAATCATTTGAGATAGACATGATTACTCATAAGGTAGTAATATCCAATCATGAGAAAATTATTCTAATGGAGATTAATCTTCCAACCTACACATGTAATGAATTGGATGATTCCTCGAGATGTGAAGAGTGATCTACCTTTACTAATAGTTGAGGTTGGATTTGTATATAGATAGACAATCCATGCCCAATATAACATCGAACTACACTAAGGAAAGTATGAAAATATTTAGTGGAAGGTGTTGTCCCCAAAAATTTTCTAGGGAGGAGTTATAAACCTTGGATGAAATAATTTCCCCATTCACTGTTCTCACAGATAACATATCCTCCAAATTTTGAGGAGGTTTTTGAATAGTTCTACTAAACATGAATGATAATAATGAAAGCGTAGAACGGGAATAAAAAAGTACATTTTCTATTCATGAATTAATATGTAGTGTACTTGTCACCACATCTATGTCTGGATCCACACTAGTAGTAGTGATAGCATATGCCCTTCCTTACATCCTTAGAGGTTGTTGTTGATTTCATCTAAAAACTCTTGGACTGGGGAAATTGTTTGAATAATGCACTAGCTTCTTGAAGTTGTAACACTGCACCAATAGTTGATCATTTATATGAACTTTCCTTTCTTCTTCTATATTGGCAGAATTAATCATATCCATTCAATACGTTTTTTCCAGATGTCCAATTTTTCATCATTTGATGCAATTCTAGGTTCCCTTTAGACAGTTCCTAGGATGCTTCTTTCCACAATTTTTACATGTGGGATGTTCGATATTCTTTCCATAATGGGATTTATTTACCAAACAACCCATATTGGACTCCATCTTACACTCCTTATCATGGGTCCCATGAGACCACTGAGAGTCTTCGAAATTTATTTCAACCATGAGGGAACAATGGAAAATCTCCTCATAACTTTCAATGTCTCTAATCACAAATGATTTTTGTAGAATAAACTTTTTTCTTTTAAAGAAGTTATCCACCTTTATTTTGGTGTTCATGAAAAATAATGAGGCATATCTTGCATGTCTTGTGAAGTTTTCTTTATACCCTCCAATGGAATCATCTTTATTCTGTTTGTGTCCGAGGAACTCCCTTTCCATATTGAGACGGAGGGTTCTGGGAAAACATTTATTGAAAAATATTTTCTTGAATTACTCCAAATATATTGAATAAATTTCCCCCATGGAATTTGTATTTTCGATTAGGGTCCACCACTGATAGCATTCCCATCAAAATAATAGACTTCCAGTACAAATTTCACATATTCTGAGAACTTTAGGATATAGAATATATTATCAATGGTGTTAATCCATTGTTCCACGTTGATGGGATAAGATGATCTACTAAAAATGGAAGGCCTTTTTCATATAAAGGATTCAATGAAAACCTAATCATTCCTAGGGGGAGGAGGTTGTTCAACGTGATTCAAATTATTTTCATAACATGAGCCAGTAGAGCATTACTGCCATGATGTTTTGAGCACCTGTTCCAATAAAATTTGGTATATCATTAAGGAAATATTTACATTCCCTATCACATTGATTGTTGACACATGTTCTTATATTTCATAGCATTGATTATGAATAATAATTTACAATTAGAGGGCCTGCATACTTATATATTAATCATAAAAAGGAAACATTGATCGTAAAAAGGATAAACATGGAAAGAAGAAGCATATCCAATCATGTGATTCCCTTGCATTAAATATAGTTTATCATTGATATATTACTTAACTTATATACTTAGAGGCTCTTTTCTTATTCCTATAATAATATTTTGTACCATTCTCATGAGTTTACTAAATTATATCACCTTGGAGTTTCAAAACAAGAGTGCAAGAATGCCTATTTTCGTGCACTAGTTGCCATTCGAGTCTATCTCAAAGTGATATTTTTGGGTATTACCCCTAGATTCATCTATTGTAGAGCCAACTCTACTTGTTTGTATCCTAACATGGATGTATTTTTTTATAAAACACTTAATATATTCTTACCATAATTTAGAGATTTTTTCTTATACTTAGTCTCATCCATAAGTTTCTTATTAATGTGCTATATTCCAAATCTCCAAGAATGAACAGAACATCCTATGTTAGAAACTATAGCTACCCCAACCTTTTACACATATCATTACATGATTTTGAGAATTATTAATCATCATAATATAAGAAAAGGATTGTAAATTCTTGTGTCTTGGAGGACTATGAAAATAAAACTGAAAACATGGGATGAAAAAAAATTTCTTTATTTAATCTTCATAAAGAGATCATAGATCACATTTTTAAATTACATATGCCTTGGATAACCTGGGGATAACATGAAAACGTCCATGAGATAAAAGCCTTGTAAGGGATTATGCATAAGTATAATGCATTTTCACCTTGGTTAGGAATAATGACTTAATGATATAAAGAGGCTTATAACATAATTGGACATATAGAACCATAACATGTATAACATGGGTTCTTATAAACCTAGAATCATTCTAATGTGGTGTAAACATAAAACATAAATTTTGTACGAGTCAAGGCTCACTTCATTTAGAGGAGAAAAAGTCAAGGTTAACCACCAAGACTATTTGCCATGGTAGCACAAGTCAAGGCTAACTACCAAGAATGTCGCACATGGTAGAATAAATCAAGGCTAACCACCAAGACTGTTGCACATAAAGTCACATGAGACAAATAATTACCCAATGAATCAGAGCACTATCTTGTTGAAAACATCATAAAAGGTTTGTGAATATTACTTTCACATATATAATGGTACATAATCAATAAAACACAAACATAAGGGAACCCATGGAATAAAATGGGTATCATAATCATGTCATAAGGCATAATTTAATGTGAGTATCATAAAAGCATCAATTACAGAAATGATTTAGAACATACATGGACATTAATAAGGAAAAATAGGCATATATCATGGTGATTGATGTCAAATAGAAGCGATAACATGTAAAAAGAGTATTTAAGAGATTAAAGAATTAAAACATTATAGTGTAGTGTTTAGGAAAATAGTAAAAGAGAATTTATAAAAAATGAATAATATTTTATATAAAACAATTATTTAAACAAGAATGGTATAATAATAAAAATTATGATTTTATAAAAATAATGGCGGCATAAAATGTATGTTATAGTTCACTCGAAATTAGGTAAAAATTTGGGAAGTTCCATGAAAATGAGATTGCTTATCAGGATGTATTGAGGAGGGAATAACTTAAAATCATGTTTATCAAAGGAAGAGAATGATTAGTGGATCTCAAAAAATTATATTATACATATTAAAAAAAATTATAAGATGTACCTAAAAATAATATAATTTTTTATTAGGGAAAAAAGTGAGTAGGAATAACTCGCAGGAATAATGGAGGTTCGGGTAGAATCCATTACCTTATGTCAGACGGTGTTCTCCACATGGTATTAATGACCTGAATAATAAAATTAGGTTCAATAATTAGTAATTAAAAAAATAATTACATGTAATTGATTTATTATATCCTTTTTAATTCATTCTTAACATTTTTTATTGGTTATGACGATCAATTTCATTGTTCAGGTCTATTTGTTTAATGATCAGTTTATTTATATACATGAACATATAATCATGTAAAATGAGGATGGTTTTCCAGAATTGGAGATATGTTTAATTTTTGATTATATATATATTTACATGTTTTTAAATTTCATTTGGTTACTTTGATTGAAGTTGAATCATTATATAAAACATTAGTGATAAACTTTTCAGTTACTTGGTGGCCATTTGATCACAATGAACACATTTTAGTTAATAAATAAAAACCATGTGTATAGAAGTTTCCAAAACCATATATCGGGCACAATACATATATTATAGTATATTTCAACCGTTATATTGGGTTCATTACCATAATAGAATATGGTAATAGAAATTGAAAACCCATCGTCCTTCAATGTGGTAAATTAAGACATCTTGGATAACGTTTTTACTACTAATATATAAGAAGGGTAAATGAGAGGCAATAATAATTGACTAAATTATCGTTAAAAAGTTATATTACATTTAATGTACGTTATTTTCTATAAAATTTGGATGAGGAGAGGTAAGTATTAAAAACAAAATAAAGAAACATGAAAAAAAGTAAAAAAATTTAAAAGAGGAATTTTCCTCTTAAATTTACCTCCCTTGAGAGCCTTTTAAGGGGGGAGGATTTGGTCTTTTGAAGATACTAAGGGTTTATGTGTGTGGAGGAAGATCTAGTGGAAATATTTTAGTAGACTTTCCCAAAGGTACAAGGCTTTATAATAGTGAATGGAAGCGGGGGGTGTGGGTAGTTTTTATAGTGGATGGGAGCAGGGATTTCATATTATTTTAATCATTAGTTTATTATTTTTCCATAACAGAAGAAATAGTGATGATTATATGACAAAAAATAGAAAATTTATCTGTCAAGAATGGTGATTAAATCATAATAACAACACCCATGACTGAATAATTAATGTTGTTAGCTTATTTTTTTAATTATCATTTTTCTGTATTCATAAAAAATTTAATTATTTCAGAAATCCAAAAAATACATCCTAACCATTTTTAAATGTCTCGAATCCAAATATGAAATCCATTTTTGAAAAATAATTTTCTAAATTTGATGAATTTAATTTTTAATTAATTTCATAATTTACTTGAAAAATACAGATTTTAAAACTATAACTGATTTTACAATGCTTTCAAAAATTACATAAGGTCTTATAAGATTATCATAAAACTATGAAGACATAATTTTTTAAATTTATTGACACATTTTAAGAAAGTAATTTTTATTTTAAATTAATTAATTAATTGTAATAAATTATTTATGACTTACATAAATACCAATACATTAACAAATGTCATATTATCTCTTATAAGATGCCAAAATTTTATTTATACATTAATGGTTGAGGATACCATTATTTTGGATGATTCAATATTCATAAAAGACATATTACTATTCAAAAGGGCTAGTTTCTATTCCCATGGGTAGGTTAGTATTCACTACAAAATTATGTGTGTTCCATCAGGCCTCAAAAATCACCCTAAATACAACCGTGTATGACATATTTTCAGAATTCCAGACACAGAAGAGAAAATTATTTGTTTAAAGGTCTCATTGAACTTATTAGTTCATTTTTGTGTGATTTAATGTGATTTTATGACATAATCATAAGGGAATTTCCATTGATTAAACTTTGTGTCATTACAGGGGATTTCATAGAATTTTACAAGAAATGATCTTTGGTGTGGAGTGACTTCACATAATAATTATAACCCAAAAAATAATGAGTTATAGAGGATTTTGGTACAACATAATAACGTTTATTCTATTCTCTTTAGATATATCAATGTTCTTATGACCCATGTAAAATCCATGTATCCTGACTCAATATTTTTATTTTGATTGTTTTTTTGAGTGATCATTATGGAAAATTAAAACTATCTCTACAAATATGAAGAAAATTTCTAATTAATTTTTAAATAATAATAAATTTAAGTATACAAAATTCACCACATCCCTTAGTGTATACTGTGGGACATTAGCTTAAAAACATTTATATGAGGGACATATTTTATTTTTTGTAGAATATATTAGAGGATGTATTCAACGAGGAGGATATTATAAATGCAAAAGTAATACCATTGTTTTAGGGATTAAATAGTCTTGTTTAAAAGAATAGATTGATATACCATTTAAATCTATTGGTATTAATATTTACATGATAGTTTTTAATAGACATCATGCATGTGACACCACTAAAATGAAAATGAAAGAAGTAGAAAATAAATTACTGAATCATGTTGAAAAGGACTAGGATACCTTGTCTAGAGTATTTTATAATCATATATATATTTATGTAATTTATTTGACAACGAATAAATGAATTTGGTACAAAATTTCCAATATTATTTAACATGATAGAATAATGAAATATGTAAATATGCATGTTCATAAATACTTATTTGATGATTTGAGGATGAGTTCTAGTGAAGTCACTGTAGGTATCATTAATCATATTATTTATTTGGTTAGATCTATTCATGGAATTGATTCATGATATGGATGATTTTGATATAGCGAGGAAGATTATATTGATTGTACCGGCAATTCAAAATAAAAGAATATCCGCACTTGAAGTAATAAATTTTGAGGATTAAACTCATGATTATTTATACAATATTGTAGTCATAGATAAAATTCATGATAAGTTATAAAATTCCATATAACATTATTATAAATATTTTTTTTTCAAATAATTGGAGAGGTTGGAATTTATGGAGATTAAAATTAATGAAGATGTCCGGGATGAATTATTTTCTCTTTGGAGAAGTTATTTTAATAGAGGAAAAAATATATTTAAGGTAAATCCAACCTTACATGGTCTTTTTGTATAATGGTTGTCAAAATTTCAATTTCGTGTCTAATTTAATTTATAGAGACAATGGTTTCTCAAAATTAAAAAAAATAATGTAATTTTTTTTCACCCATAGAGAAAATTAATTAAGAAAGTGAAGTTGAAAATAAATTTCATATAAATTGTTTTTTCAGAATAGAGGATGATGATGATAAAGAATATCCTTTATAAGGAATTGAAATTTATTTTATCATAGAACCAGAATATTCTATGATGGATTCAGTGGAGAAATTTAATAATAAATTAGTAGATAATGATAAAGTTATGGGAGTTGTTTATATTATTGTGGAATTGGAAGGGTCCCTTGGGGATTATCATTGAAAAATAATGATGAATATAAATATAAGAGGATTGATGAATAGATATTCAATTTATGTTTATTCTCTTGAAAAAGAAATTTATCTCTTAGAGAATACTGTGGAATAATATGAAAATGATCAAGTTAAACTAAAAAATGTAATTAAATATATGTTAATGATTAATGAACATAATAAAAGTACATATGATCGTAATATTTCCATTGATGAGAAATTCAAAAATCTTGAAAAACATGAATAAGAAGTCATATTTTTTAGAAAAAATATAATGTTTAGAACAAATATAGATGATTCAAGGAAGAAGATTAAATTTTTAATGTTTTTAGATGATAAATTAAATGAAATTTTCGAATGAGGTACAATTACTTTTGAGGTAGATTTCAATGCTAAATGATATACTTATATTTGTAAAAATGTCCCCAAATATGATGCCAAATCCTCAAAGTTAATTACAAAAAAGGTGAAGAAAAAGGTAATATGAAAAAATGAGGATATTCTCAATAATTGAAAACATATCAACAATCACTGAGAAATTCAAAATTAAGATATTTGTGGAGATATTTAAGAAACATGATATTTCCGTCGATGAAGTGAACATTTTGTCACTATATATTCCACACAATGACTTATTGTAGTAAAGATAAATGTTACTAAAGAAGAGATACAATTTAAAGACATCAAAATATAAAATAAATGCTTTATATTAGTATATAATTCATTTTGTGTATATTATTTCTCCAATTTGAGGAAGAGGATGACGATATAATGTATTATGCTGAAGAAGGTGAAAGAGATTAGAAAATATCTTAACTCATTATAGTATTTAATGGAATGAAAAGATGAAAATGATGAAATAGAAACATATATTTTTTAAAATATATATTATGTTTATAGAGAGTAATAGTTGGTGGAATTATTGATCATGGATATTCCTACTATATGAGAAGTAAAAAGTATCGACTAAAAATCATAAAAGGAAGAGTTTGTAGAATTTTTCAGTTTTGAAATGATGGAGAAATGAAAATAAAATAGATTTTAAATAGTCACCTAGTTTGATAAAATTTAATTAATTCTATAGTTATATATATTGATTGCATTAAATATTATTTTATGAGTGAGGGTGAGTTACGTAGATTATGATTTGAATTAAAATTCCACCCAAAGTGATAAAAAACAGAAGGAAAGTTCGAATACACTCTTATCCAAGAATGTAAAACAAATTGGTACATATATTTGGACGAAATTATAGTAATACATATATCCTTACAATGTAAGAGGAAAATCAATTGTCTATAGTTTTTTTCAATAATAATTTTTTAAACCTCTAAGAACAAATAAATTCATTAGACTAATTAGGCTTGAGAAACACTCTACCAATGCACTTAATTTTTAATTGAAATTATTGCATTTGTGAAGGATTATAGGGTTGATATGATCCATTGAGTGTGTATGAATTGACGGTAGATCAACTGTGAAACCATCATGTCACCATAGATTTATATTTTATATTATTTGTTGGTAATTTAAAATTTTAGATTTTTTGGTACTATATTTTTTTCTATAAATGTTTATCTTTTTCATATTTACCATGCATGATTTTGGAGAAATATTTAAATGAACCGTATGAAAAGTATTTATAGTTATTATTTGTCTGTTAATTTGTAGTAAACATGGGTAACACATGGTAAAGTCCATATGATGAGAAATCTAGTGCAAACTGTGTGGGCCCATTTTTGGTATGAAGGGTGAGAATATGACTTGTGAACTAATAGGGGAAACCATGAAAGGATTATGTTCTAATGCGATCATTTTAATAGAATTTTCACATTTAGTTCTTGGTTTAGTAACATTCATAGAAAACCATATGATTATGTTTTTCTTATATAATATATCCTATATGGTTGTAGCAATATTTACCAATTCATGATGGAAGCCCATATTTCCTTTAATGGGGACATTAGAAATTTTATCAGATTTAATTTTCTAGGGTTTATCTTCTATTACATACCATATCATAAGCTAATCTAGGTTGCATGATGTGGAGTCCCTCCCTCTCTCGATTATTCATTTTGGTTCTTCATCCCTTGATTTCAAGGAATTTCTTCAATGTGAGACCTCATTTCCTTTTATTTCACCTATCTATCTTAACATACTAGAATTTCTAATTGGTTTAGTTGTCTCTAGGGAACCGTAAGGATATTTTTGTTGAGAATGTGGTTGGGGGGTTGTTCTAATGCGAGATTTAGGTGTCTAAGGATTGAGGTGGGCATGTTATTTGTTGGTTTAGTGTTCAGAATCATTGGTGATGCATTATAATTTGGATCTACTTGATCAGAGTTAGATAATTTTAGGCATTTCCATCAAACTCCAAAATTATTAATTTTTTATTGTTTTGAATTCTGTGTTTTCCATGAATAATGTTATATTTAAAAGTAATTACAGGATTCATAAATTACATAAGTACATGACTACTTGTCATAAAAGTTTATTTTATTTTATTTATATTTAAATAAATATTTTTCATTCCAGGAGTTCTGAAAGTGCTGAAGAGGAATATTAAAATGTATTGGCTGATTTTTGGCTTTTAACCTCATATATGTTAAGAATTGGGTGCTAATCTAGATTTCATGGAATTGTTTTAATAAAAGGAGTTTTAGTTTTCATGTATTTTTATATTTAAAATTCAATAATTACATTTTGAAAATATTTTTATGGAAAATATTTCATGGGATGTTTAAAATGGGATTTCAAATTATTTTAAGAGTGGATAAAGTCACTTTGAATCATAAGAAATTTTTAACGTCCTGTTAGGCACATTACAAATTGAGTTTTTTTTTAAATTATAATATCCTCATTTCATGAACACCATGTTTTCTTATATTTTATATATGATGTATAGTGTGGGTTTTTTATTTCTAATTAACATATTTAAATGGAATGGAATTTATCCGTTTTAAATGATGTTATATGTGAGGAGGTAAGAATTATATAAATTTCTTTAAAATAATTTTTTTCTTGATTTTGTAATCCATTTGGTTTTTCTCCTATATTGACTTGTAGTGGGATTCCTCAGAGACTATGTAGAGGACATAGATAGTTAAAACCAATAGTATAGATTTTACTCTTGCCAGAGCTCACTGTTTATGGAAGATGAGAGCTCCCAACATAAATTAAATGAACATGGATTCTATTTTCTCATATGATAGATATAAGTAATTACAATTAAATCTTTACTACGTAGATATATATGTTCTTATAGGATTACCTATTGTTCATATAGTATTTTTAGGATTATGTTAAATGTGTGCTATGAAGTTACCCATGATGCCAATATCCTTATTTGGAAGACTTATATGATCTTTATCCACTATTTTTTGTATCCCATGGTATAATTTGATTACATAATATGTTTTGGGATTACATTTTATATTATTTTCTCTTTTATTAATAACATTTTTTACTATTGTTTATTCTATTCTGTCTATGTTATGATTATTATTTACATTGAAAATATATAAATAAAATTATTTGGAAAGTGATAGTCTTAAAAATTAAATTTGTGTGTATCTTAAAATAGGTGTTCAAGAAATGGTTTGAAAAAGATTAATGATATTTTTTTGGTTTAACAAATCTTATTAAGTGATCCACTTCCAATATATTGAAATTTATTTCATAAGAAGAATCTGTTTTTCCATTATCATTCTAAATACGAAGCATTTTATAAAATTTATTTATGGAATGTCACTTAACATGTTACACCGGAATGAGAAAACTATATTTTATTTTATAATTAAAACTAATATTAAATAAATATATAATTTTGAATTGAAATATAAAAATGGATTTGGGGAAATCCTTTTGGGAATGTTTAGGTCATACCTTGTATATACCACCAGGTGTATCTTGTTTTCCACCAAGTACCCAATTATTTATTTTCCATGGATGTGGTGTATTATTTAGTGTTCATGTGTAGTTGGAACTTTGAGGGATGGTTTTAAATTTTCCAAGTTACCATGCATCATATGGATAAAAATTTAGGGTTTGGGTTTTTGGGTTATAATTATGGGATGGTTATGTGTCTTCCTTTCGAACATATTTATTTATCTTCTTTTCTTATGTTTTAAAGCATATGTATTTTTTAAATGTTAATATATTTCATGCTGCATATGTGTTATTCTTATTATTAATTATTTCCATTTCTCAAATATTATTTCGTTATTTAGTATTGGGGTAGTTTATCCTTACATGTGATTCTATGATGTTTGGATGTGGAATGACAGATCCTCGATGGTTTTAATTGATTAAGTTATTATTTTATGGTGAAACCATTCCAATGTGTATAAATTCATGGAACCCTAGTATCAGTTTCCATCCCATGAATAGTAGGAATACCCTTTGGTCCTATTGTGAGATCATTTAGGGTACTGATTTAGTGGTAGCCCTAGACAATTTATTAAAAATTCTAGCAGAGATATGCTCTTAAGTGGGACGATTTTCTGGAAATTACATTCTTTTGGGGAATGTGTCTTGGTAGAATAATTATTATGATAATTTTTATAACAAGAGAGTTAGGTGTAAGGATAACATCTTGAGCTCCTTTTTTAGTGTCTTGTGCTACCATGGTTAGTTGGGACATAAATATTGAATATGAAGTTGTTTACAATATTAGTATTTTGATCCCTATTGAGTATACTAGTTATATTTGCGGTCCCCTTTAGATTTCATGTTTAAAAAAGATAAAGAACCATTGTTGGATGGTTAGCTCTTAGGGTATGGGAAACCATGTATAGCCTATGCGGTTGGGTAAAATATGTTTAATTTCTATTTCATACCAACAATTTTTTTGGCTGTCATTCTTCTTGAATTGATCATAATGATGTCTTGAATTGGTGGATGGTCTATTAAGGGTATTATATTATTGGATATTATTCTTGTGGATTCATTTTGTATTTTTATTTTTATTTTATGTTTTAAAAGTTCATTTCATGTTATGTAAAATTTAATTTTTGATGAAAACTAGGATTTTGATGCGTATGAATTATTTTTGAAGAGGTATATTTTCAAATTTTATTTTAAGGGGAGGATTATTTTAACATTAAATAAATATTTTATCGAATAAATTGTTGTTTAAACTGGGTATTAAGGATTCTTGGTAAGAGGACTTTCTTATTACCGTAAATTTTTAATATGATTTCGATTTCATTATGATTTTTTTGTTAAATATTTCTTAAAAACAATAATTGATGAAAATATTTAAAATTTAATGTGGGTTTTTGTATTAAACAATTTTAAATGTTTTAATGAATCTGTTTACTTTTTGTGAAATGAGTTATGGATTCTCTTTTAAATGAGGTAATTTCAATCAAAATAATGTCCATGAGTTTCAAAATAAATTGAAATATTATTCATGATGGTATGGTTTGTTTTTATTATGTGTTTGTCTTTGAAAAATAAATGTTAGGATCCTTGAAAGTGGAGAGGGGTTTAATGAAAATTGGAGTTTTAATGATATTTTGTGGTATTTTTTTCTAGTTGAACTAATTTATTTCAATTTATCACTAGGTGAATATCAAAAAAAAATTATCATAATACATTAATGAGTGAGTCTCATGTTTCTTTTTTGATTTTTTACCTCCTAGAAAGGTACTGAGAGAATATAGACTGTCCATTCTCATTGTAGAGTTGTATGATTAACCTTTTTAAAGGTGTATCTATTCATGTGGTTCATCATACCTAGAATCTAAATTGATTCATTGACCCAAAGAATTACCAACTATAGGACTTCTTGATTTACTAGGTTTTCATCTACAATTATCAATGGTTCTTTTGGGTAATGAAGTGGTTAGGTTGTGGTCCTAAATTCCATGAGTTTAATCACCTAAAAATGTTTTGGTGGATTTATATGGGTCTTTTTAATTTATTTAATTTTTAAAATATTGGTGTCCTTGAGGTGCTTTTCAATTGATTCTGTATATGTTACTTTTTTTGGGTTCTCATTTATAAGGCATTTGATGTGATGGTTATTCATATTATTCAATAATTGATTCTATCGCTTGACGAATTTATGAGACACTCGTGTTGGTTGATATTTTGTGGTTTTAAATTGAGGAAGGCCTTTGGTTCATTATTTGGGAGATAAGGATATATATGCCACTAGTGGAGATTATGAAATTGCTGGTGTTGATTTGGATATTTTTGGGTTTATCATGAGATAGTAACTGGGGTATGAAGTCCTAGATCACAAGTGTTCTATTTTTTTTACCCATTCTCAATTTCCATGTTATTTTCTTATTTATGAAGGTTTTTATTATGGTTTATTTACCCAAATTGGTGATATAGGATGTGATTAATTTTGGTTACATTTCTCAATGGTCATTTGAATATCCTTTGGGATGTTTTTTTCCATTATGTTATGGGATTGATTCTCCAGTGAATAATCTGATCTATGGGTAATTTTTTCCATTGATTATTGTTGAAAGTATCACAATTGGGAGTGTCTATTCTCATATATCACTATTTTAGAGAAATTATAAATAGTATAGGGAACAAAAATATGACATTGTATTGTCAAATATTTGTGAGTCGGTGGGTATGAGTTGGTTTTTCATGAAGATGTTTTTGATGTTTGATGATATTATTATGTGGTTTTTAGGTGTCATTTATTGTCTTGATGTTTTCTTGTCACTTTTTACCCCATAATACTTTCTTGTCCCTCCCATGTCTCATATAGCTGTTTTGGATTCCAGTTCAACTTTACCATTACTTTTATCATTGTCTTGGGGGGGGGATAGAAAGTTGTATGGTGGGGATAATTTTGAAACATATATGTTACTGTTATTCTTTATCTTGAATGTAATTTAAATTTTTTTCTTCTTTCTATCAAAACAAATAATTTTTTATGAAATTTTCCTTTATTTCATTATTATCTGACATGAATTATTGGAATCATTTTTATGATACATATTCATGGAATTTTCTAGTTCTTTTTTCTAATTTAACAGGTTGTCTTTATACGAAGTACATTGTTTTTTGTATACTATATGAAATATAAGAAAAATCATATAAAAACATTCCGGATTAAGTCATGGGCACATGAACGTTTCAAGACTAGGAGAAAACATTTGATAACCATGTGTCAGTCCTTATGTTTTTAGTATATGTGTTTTTTACCATTTGCACATGGTTTTGTATAACCTATGGCCAAACTGTGCATGTTTGTTTTTCTTAAATAGTGGATCATGGTGCATTGTTTTCCAAACCATGTATCCTAAATATTTTAGTTAACCATGATTCATTTAATGGGGAAATTACCCATTTAACATCATTAAAATTTAAAGGGGTTTCCCCCACTCCCTTCCTCCATTATTGTCCGACAAAGGGAACACGATGGGGAGTAACTCCCTGCTTCATCATTTTAATTCCCTCCTCTCTTGATTTAAATGTATTTATTCATGGTGATCTCACCATTAATCTAGTATCTATATATTAGCTTTACCCATACACATTTATTATTTTTTTGCTTGCCTCGCACAAAACTTATAGACCTCCTTGGCTGAGAATGGTGTTCGAGGTGGGTTCAGATGTGATATTTGGATTTTTAAGCCTTGATGAGTAGATTCACATTATTGTTTTCAAATTCACCTAAAAATTAATTAAATCTCATCATGGTTTCACTCATTTGAAGGACATTAATTTTTTTTGGTTCCTTTAATTTCCTAATCATTTAATGTTTAATGGGTTTAAATACCTCGTTTGGTTTGATTAGATCCATATTTTATAGTTTTTACGAGTTTCATAAATGTTTTAAAGTTACAAACACTTCCCATAATGGTGAATAATTAATTTCAATCGGTTATTTAGGATTTGTTAAATTTTATGTGTTATCATGATATCTAATAATTTTGATTAAAATGAAAGGGATGATTTTTGGAATTTAACTCTATTTGGGTAAAGAAATGATTGAAAATGTATCATTATTGGACTTGTTTGAATGAAATGTGCATTGGTTTTCAAATGGTTATATAGGAAAACATCAATGTTTTTATTTCAGGATGATTTTAAAGAAAATTTTTAAGTGATGTTTGAAATGGGATTTCAAATGATTTTAAATATTGGTAATGTGTTGTGGAATCGCATGCATGTTTTTCTTATCTGCTATTTTGGCATTTCCCTATGTTAATTTTTTTGAAATTATTCCACCCTTATTTATTGGGCCCCATTTTTATGATGTATTTTATAGAATTATTCCATGTCTAGGTTTGTTATTATAGATTATCATATGGGAAGGAAATGTAAAGGCGTTTCGTCATGAGAGAGTTTATATGGTGATATGTTTCTTATTTTAGATTCTTTGAAACCATTTAGTGTAATTATTTAATGATCCATTTGGATTAACACATCCTTTTTAAATTTAATGGGAGTCCTAGGGGAATATGTAGTGGATTTTATTTTACACAACCCCTAGCATGGATTATTCTCTTCCTATAGGGCAACTACCCATGGATGGTGTGTTACCCTAAAATGGATTTAAAACCATGGATTATAGTTCTTAGATTGTTTTAAGGGACTAATATAGTAGATGGGTGTATTTTGGTTTGTATAGGGTCCATATTTCTAGGCCATGATCATGTTATTTATGTTATAGAAGGATTCCAATGGTTACCATTTTATTATTAGGATGAATTAGGGGATTGTTTTCTATGATTTTTTATATCACTATGTTTTATTTGATCCCATGGAACCTATATGGATTGTTTATTCTATTATTTTATCTTCATTGACTTCATTGGTGTTAATTTGATATTATATTCCATCCATGTTATTCTTTCTGATTACTATTTAAATATATTTATAATATTATTTTTAAAGTGAATGTTATGACAATCAATGTTCTTTGTATTTTAAATAAATGAATTTAAGAATTTATTTAGAAAGGTGTAAATATATTTTTGGTTGGTTTTCATATGTTTATTATGGAACCCTCTTTCAATGTATTGATTTTTTTCATAAGAAGAATTGGGTTTTACCACTCATTCTATATAAGGGGGATGTTTTGTAAAAATTATTTTCTAAATGTTACTTTGTTTTGTTAAAAATTAATGAGAAAAACATTTTTAAATTTATAATTCTAACTAGAATTTATAAAATAGAATTAAAAAATGAAATGACACAAAACCTTGGGTGAAATTCTCTAATTTTTTTGTTTCATTTTGAATTGAGATTATTTATCCATATACTAAGTCATCTGATGTATGAATGTGTCATGATGAATAATCATTGGTTTTTATTATTGGGTATATTATTATTAGATGGGTGAAAACATTCCTAGGTGTATGATCATGAAACTATAATATTATTTTCTAGTATGTGGGATCAAAAATACCCTTCTACTATAATGGTGGATCAGTTTGAGTACTATGATGGTGGTAGCCCAGGATTGTTCATTACATCAATTCATTGATACTGATTGCCTTAATTTATAGTAGTCAAAATGAAATAAATTTTAATTTGATATGCCACTATGGTTTTAAAAAAATCTGAGACATAAATTGTGTTGATAAAGGTATAAATAATATTTTTTCTAAATTAATAGGAACAAATTGGTCAAAGTAAAAGATAAAAATAGGGGGTGACCATGCTTATAAAAATAAAATCAAATAATTAAATTCTATATGTTATAAATAAAAATATTTCAAAATAATGAAAAATATGATATAGTTATATCCTGAAGAAATTCAAAATTATCAAATTAATGTTCAATAGAAATTAATAAATATAAATCTGAATGCATAATAGGGAATGTATATTAATGAATTTAAAAAAAAGGTTCAACAAAAGCACATGATTGGCCCCTATATCTCCACCCATAAAGAATAATTTATAGGTTTTTATAACCCCTTTGAGTAAAAATAGATACAACAACCAAAAGGAAAAAATTCCTTGGTTTTAATATATTTATAAGAACCAAAATAGTCCCTTTCATTTGAATGGAAAAATAAATAAAGTAAGAACACTATATTTTGTATATAAAATAAAAGAAATTAATTATGAAATATAAAGATAAAATTGATCATCCTCATTTTGGAAAACCCATTACAATGTCTTCTAAACTCCAATTAAATGATATAAATATGAAATAACTTGAGAGAGAGAAGCTACAATTGAGAGTGATAAACAACAGCTTTATATACGAATGCACAAAGGTTCAACAGAAGAAAAACGAAGGAACCTAGAGATAGAAAAAAATAATCTCAATGGAATGAAGAATACACACCTGATCTTATTTTGAATTTATTAATAAATTATTTAACATTGGATCTCTTTAAAGAACAAATTGGAAAAGTTTACTGTTATAGATCATATAATATTTTATTGGAATAGTATTTTATTCCGATAATGATATATGACTCATTTTTACTCTATTTATATCCTTTTAATGTTTTGGTATCATCAATGGTTGGAATAATCCATTAATAAACGATTCTAGTCATTTAAGACCATAATGAATGAACATTAGATTATTCAATAATAAAAACATCTCCTAACCACCAAATACCAATGGATAGCCACTGTGCATGGATATAGAACACCATATATGTAACTCTCAAGAATTAGCTAGTGAGCTTCCACCAAATAGTTAGTAAAGTTTTTATAGGTAAGTGTTATCCATGTTCTCTTATATGCTGGCCAATGCACTCCTATAAACTTGCTACTGCATTACTACAACATTTGACATGGAAAAGTTCCTCTTATCTTAATTTGATAAGAACTTTAGGATTATTAAATTATATTCACTTTAACTCAATAGAATCCTAGAAAACACACATTAAAATATCAAGAAAAAAATTATATTATTTGATACCCCTTAAATAATAAAACTACGAGAGTCAACAATCTATCATATTTTGTTTATCGTAAACACTTGATATAATAAAGCAGGATAAATTAGATGGAGAAGAAAAAATGGAATGTTATATAGAAAATTCATGAAACAATATCTACTTTGTTTCTAAAAAAATTCTCTGCAATCGTGAATCTATTGTAATTTATCTTCTTTTGATGCAAGTAACATTGAATAAAGGATTTTCCCATTAATGAAACACCATTTAAACTTTCAACAATTCTTATATATTTTCCTATATCTAAAAAACATATACCCATTTTATGATTATCATAAAGAAATATTCAATTAAAGAGGTATAAGTAAATATGATAATATGATATACATTGAAGATAATTTCAACAAAAAACTTATGCAATAAGCATAACATTATATGAACCCTTATTAAGGTAACTAACACTTATTAAAGAGAGGGAATTTTGAATTTTCCTACTTTATCATATAATGTGATAAAAATAACTAAACTCAATAATCATTGTAGATATCCACAATTAAGGTCTTGCTCAAAATAATACATTACATGAACAATAATACTTAAAAATTGAATCATTTGAAAACATGTATTTTTTAAACATGTATAATTGAATTAAAAGAATTTTAAAAGATTTCCACGGAGATAAGATCATTTCCTGAGATTGAAATTTTAAAAATTAATATAATAATAGATTTTTGAGATAGAATTTGTTTTGAAAAATATAAAACTTTAGAAACATGTATATATATGGTAGTAAGGAAAAATAAAATATCACTAAAAAATTCCCCTATATATAACAAATAAATTATATAAAAACAATAGTTTTCCTTGATTTTAAACCATTCCAAACTCGATTGATTTTTAATTTTTTTATAGATCCACCATATTATTTTTAAATAAGGTTTGGGATAAGCATCTTAATTTATATTAAAAGAGAGTTTTTCCCCCTTAATGTTACGATAGTGTTAGTAAATAAACAATTTTAAGATGAAACAATTTAGGCTCCACTCAGATCGGATAATGTAAATTTATGAGCATAAACATGTTTTGTAATTTATTTTAAATAAGGTTAAATATAGATTTATTTTGATCAAACATAACTAGTATTTTTAAAATTTCGTTCATAAATAATCATATGGTCTTTTCAATAATATTTTTAAAATTTATTTTTTTAAACACTTTTTATAAACATTGTATTTTTTTAGAGAAATAATTTTTTGAAAACAAAAACACTGAATATTTAATTTGAAACATTGATAACCAAGGTTCTTTTTATTATATTTTTACATCTTGAGAGAATTTAGAAAGATACATTTTTTGATCCTTTATTTCATATTTGAAAATTTCTACATCATACGGATGTTTAAGTTGAAAACTAAATCATATTTTTTTTTCAGAATGATCCTTTTAATTAGAATGTCTAATTTTATCATTATTACCTTGTATGTAGTTCTTATAAAGTTACTTTTATGATGAATAATTTTAATGAGAAAAAATTTTATTTGATAATGAAAAGTTCTAGGTTATCATAAATATGGCGACTAGAGGTGAAATAATAAGAATAATAAGAATAATATTAAGAGTGGTGATACATCCTAAAATCAACCACATTACCTTCATTGATATATTCAATGAGGCATTTAGAACCTTAGTCGCTTGTGGAGGTTGTGTCCATGGAGTTTTCAGTAGCAGTCCAAGTCAAGAAATAAATTTATTTATTGAATTTATTTTTATGATTAATCTTTTATATATAGATCATACATTCTAGTTGAATATGATTCTTTTGGTTTCAATCATAGGAAGTCACAAATGGTTCTATAATTTAAACTTTATTTATGGAATTTGAGTAATATTTCTTCTTAGTTATTTGTTTATTCATAATTTTATCAATTTCATCATGTTCAACTTCTTCATTGGGGTCACATACAAAATAAACCATATCTTTTTTTTTCTTTAAAATATAATTTTTTATTGGTTTTCTTAGAATATATTTATTCATTTACCACTTTCAATTTCATAGTGATTTCATACATAATTCAGGATGAGATGATTTCCAAAAATTCCATATGATTTATTTCATTTGACTCTTAGATCAGTATCACTTTGGGAGCCTATGTTCTATGAAAACCCATAGGGTATTCTTTAAATGTTTTTCTAAATATAAATCATCACTGGGAGACATTACACCAATTAAAATTCTAGTAAACTTCATAAAAATATTATAAATAGATTCCTTAGTATTCATTAATAAACATTAATAATATTTATGATATATTTATAATATGATAATTTTAGCTTTATTTATTGATTTACATGTGACTTCTAGTAGTTTACATATTTACAGGGAGATTTTACAAGTAGATATTATATGAAATTAATTTTGATCTAAAACACAATGAAATGAATTCATATCTTCAACATATTATATAGGTCCATATTTTTTATACATAATCATTATATCTTTGTAGATTAATATTAAATTGATTTAATAAAATACATTCTCATGGACCATATAAGTTTCGCACCTTTACTAACTTGATACACTATCTTCTTATTTCAGAAAGTAACTTCAATGTCTGCCACAAATATCTTCGCATTTAATAATTTTTATATAAATTAACAACTTAAAACCTTTATTCATTGTCAAGGGATAGAAACATATAAACTTGTGTTATCAGATTCTGAATAAGGTTTAAAAATAATGATATCATCATAACATGAGAATTGGGTTATGATGACACACGAATATGATTTGTAAAAAATAATATGAAAATCTTAGATCCTAAAATTGAGACATGAAATAAATATTATCAGTTCATAAGACATGGATCCTAATGGATTCAATTAACATAATTCATGAGATCATAACATAAGAACAATACTTGGAGTTTTGTTATAAACATATGTTTATATCACTGTGAACATGTATAAATAGAAACTAGTTAACTAATTAAGGTATGGAAAAAGAAATTAGGTCCCTACATAAACTCATGTACATAAAACCAGTTCTATAAATAAAGATGTGAACATCAAATAGATATCCATACATAGCACTGTGAACATGTAATCATGTTCATGTATAACATTGTGAACTTGTCATCGGGTTCAATAATAATATTTTGAACATGTATTCAAGTTCATGCATATCATTATAAAAATGTAATGAGTTTCACACATAATAAATTTAATCACGATGTATCATTTATTACCCAATTCCATGGATGGATATATATGTACCATCCATTATATAACCCATATATCTATGTTCCACATGTTTAAAAAACATTAATCACATTATCACATCATAACCAGTGTAAATAAAAAACGTTTCATAAACATATTTCAATTATTTCACTTTATTATATCCCATAAAAAGAAAACGGTTTCATAGAAATTTCTTAAATATAAAAATTAATTATATAGATAAATAATAAGTATTATATCATACATTTTTATCCCTTTTAAAAAAAGTAACATCAATGGATGTCATCATAGAAGGAATTGATATTAAAAAGACAACTTGGAACATTTCATGATGAAATTTTTTTTACCCTTTGAAAAAAACATTTTAAAACACATAAAAGTTTCAAAATCATTTTCTTCAAAAGTAAATTTTGAAACCAATAATGGATTCAATAAAACATTAAGATATCTTATAGGCGGAGAATGTGGTTCATGTTAAAATAAAGATTCCTTTAACATTTTTGGTAAAATAAAAATGAGAATTATTTAGAAAAATACATGAAGGTATCCTTCATATTTTTTTAAATGTAAAGAATGGTTAAAAAATTCCATAGTAAATCATTTTTATAAATCGAAATTTAGGATGAAAAATGATTTTTGGCCGTAGAGTGAAATAAAGGATATGTTAGAAAAATCATTATATCAAACTCTTGGGTAAATAAAGACTTGGAGAATATGTTTAGAAATGAATTCTTCTGAAATAAAAAAACAATAAAAAATGTGTTTATTTTCTTGGTATATGTATCATAATCATTCATCAACCAAAGCATAATCATAAACTATCTCCATAAATGATGAGACATATAATAAAACTCGTACCACATTTGTTTCATTGAATTGTATAATCCATAAAAGATAGATCCCGAAATGGATATTTAAATTCCATTAATTTTCATGATAATAATAATAAAATACATTAAGGGTAAGTGTATACAAAATATAAATGAAATAGTTGCTGATTATGGCATGTGTCTAACTGAAGTAAATGTGAAACTATAAATTTTATACCATGAGTTCCTCCTTCATTGAGGGAACTTTATCCACATGTATAATAAATGTAATTTTATTATATATATATAATATCGCACCATTATTATATATATAATATCATATATGATATAATTATATTATTTTATAAACTATTTAGTAACCATTCCTTTTTAAAATTATGCTTCATGTAATAACTGCTGTATTTTTCACTTATTTTTTGGTTTGGTATTTTTGGTCCTTTTAGATTAGTCATGGATCAATAATGTGTTGAAATTTAACCATTATATAAATGTTATATATATTATTAATATATTTAAATAGATTAATCCATTAATTTTAGAGATATAAAATTAATTACACTATTTATGAAGATGGTATGCCATACGTACACATGAACGCTGATTCATATTTCTCGAAAGATGAAATAGAATAAAGGTAAATAATATTTTACCTTCATAGAATAATTTCTATGTCATATATATCACATATATTATTTTAATTTAAATTAATTACCATCCATTAAATTATTCTATAAAAAATTAATCACATCGCTTCATGAGGCGGTAGTCCGCCGTACACATGAATGATGTTGTCATATTCCACCAAAAAAAGGAATGTAAGATTGTAAATGTAACATAATAATTATCAATGCCTAATAATATATTAAATATCATATATAACCAATAATTAAATAATTACATCATACCATTATAGGCTGTGATGGAGAAAAATAACATCAGTTCACGAGGTGACATTCTGCCATACACAAGAATGATGATTTCTAATCCAAATTGATGAAAGAGGAGATAATTGAATGTCATTACCTTAAATTAAATACTTTTATTTATATTTTATATAATTTAGTTATTATTTATCCACATTTTAATAATAATTTAAGGAGGTAGAGTAAGGAATAATCTAAAATTCTTTTTTAGGGACGTTACCTCATTCTTCGAAAAAAATTGTTTTAGTTTGAACAAAAAGCATTACTAGGTTGTATGTATGAGAAAAAATAAATATTTTATAATGATAGTATGTAATTATGGAAATTTTTGTGGTTTTTATTGTCTGAACTTATTAGATTTAATAGTGTGACGTGGGGAGGAGAGGGGTGGCCTTTTATAAGCGAGGTGAGTGGCACACGTGTAATTTTCAAAAATTAAAAATATTACCCATGTTTATCGCTTACAAAAAGGGTTTTAAAATAGTTCCCTATCAATAATTGAGAATATATGTTCAAAATATGGTTAAAAAATGGGTCTTGGTTATGTTTGAGTACATTTTAACCCTTATATTTGCAGTTTAACCCGTGCTAAACCCATTTTTACGATAATTGTGGTTCACGTTTTTTAACTAATTTCAATGTTCATTATAGTATAAAATTAATTTGAATATATAAGATAATATAATATTTTTTATTCCTAATATTTAATAAATAATCCTATATTCTACTCATATATGTTTTAGAATTTAGTTCAAAATTAAACACACAGATTCTACGAGAAAACACATTTTCAAAGAGAAAATTTGCATAATTGTAGGAAATTTCTATCTCAAAATTCATTACGAAATTTGATCTAATGAGATAAAATATGTTAATTTTTATAATTTATTTAATTTTAATCTTAGAAAAATATAAATTTTTTATGTTTTTAAATTCCATAATAATAGAAATATTTTTAATAAAAGCTTTTATTTTTCATTATTCATTGATAAAATAAACCTTCAGAAAATTCAAAAAAATCCACCCAAATATAACTTTTCAATGTTATCTTGAAAGTTGTATTTTATTTTTTAATATATTTTTTTAAAATATTAAAAAATTAATTTAATTATTTTTATTAAAAAATAATGAAATATAATTTTTGGATACAATAATATTTTAGAAACATATAGTGACTTTACTAAAAATAAAATACTTTTTTATCATTTGTTCTAATTATATTAAACCAATAAATATTATTATTAAATTATTTACTAATGTTCATATTTCAATGTTTAACAACTCGGTTTTAATGGTCATGTTTAAATAATAATATTAATTATATATAATGGTTTTTTAAAATTTAGTGTCACTTATAAAAAATTTGAAACAATATTACATGTAACACAGGCTATCAATGAATTTTAATTTATTTAAAACGATAATTCATAAAAACCCAGGGCATTAAACATCTAATTCAAAATATTTATTATCATTTAGAGTCCATTTATCTATTGAATCGGTTATAGCTGTGTAACT
Source organism: Viscum album (assembly GCA_963277665.1). NCBI lineage: Eukaryota > Viridiplantae > Streptophyta > Magnoliopsida > Santalales > Viscaceae > Viscum > Viscum album. Next base: position 51,645,288 of record OY728148.1, read on the forward strand.
ATGCATAAAAAGTTTCATAACATGATATCCAAAGATTTTAAGAAAAAATTACAAGTGAGTTTTCTAATTTGAATAAATTGAAACAAAAAAGGATAGATCATGAATATAAGAGGGAGATAAAATCCTAAAATCATTATTTGAAATAGATTATTATTTAAAAACACTTTTATTGAAAATAAACTCAATTGTTAAAATATAATAATTTAATTATAAAATAACTAATTTGATACCAATTACAGGACACACTAGAAAATTAAAAGAGGGGGAAACTTTCCATTAAAAAAATAATGAGATAAATTCAATCCAATAAATTCAAAATATGTTTTTTTGAAACAATGTAATAACTGATATGTAGATATCATGCAAGAATTCAAAATTATTAATATAAAGTTTAGAGAAAATTGAAATTTGATAGTGTAAGTGAAATAATATAAAAGTAATAGAAACACATTGATAATAGAGATCAATAATGGCACACGTTGTTCCCATTTAACTCCCTCCCTCAAGAAGTCTTGATAGAGTTTTACAACCCTATGGGTATAATAGTTATACAAAAACTAACATAAGAATGTCCATTGGTTTTACTAGAATCCCAGGAAAAAAACATTCCCTTGGTTTTTAATCAATAGAATAGTAAATAAAGAACACAAATTTGAATGTAAAAACAATGAAACTATTTTTGGGATGCACAAGGGATAAATGTGACAGTTTAAATTTTTTGAAATCAATTACAATGTAATATTAACTATAAATGAAATATAAGAAGAAAAATCAAGGTGATGAATGGGGAATTAAAATTTGAAATATTGAGCGTAGGGTGTATATAAGAATGTAAAATGTATCAAGAGAATAAAGAAAAAAGAAGTCACAAAGAGGTATATAATACATAATCTTATTGGTGTTTGAAGATAGTCATTGATGATTATGCATTTGAATTGTACTTGTGGGAGATCTAAATCTTGAACAAGTAAGTACAGTGTATCATCTATGTAATTGGTTGAGAAATTTTTATCATTGAAGGTATTTGATTATTAGAGATGAAAAATTGAACATTAGGATTTGGAGAGTGATTTTTTAGTATATTACTTTTTTTAGATGATGATAAATACCCCCCTTGTCTTCTATTTATATCTTTATAGGTTTATAGGGGTATTTATGAATGAAACAATTCATTAATATTTGATTTAAAACATTTAAGAACATAAAAAATTACCTAGAATGTCATTGAATTGAACCATTAGTTAGCCGCCTGATGCCACTTGCAAGATAGTGTGAAATTCCATAGAATAACATCTCTGAAACCCACACTATTTATCCTTTGAGACTAAAAATGATAAATGGGTGTTCAATTATTTTTATGGGATCCCATGGTCGATCTAATTACAAGGAGGTTCACTCCTAATAACTTGTCAGTGCTTTAGTTCAAAATTGGACTTGAAAAAGTTTTCAAAGACTACTTTTACAACATCTTTAGGCCTATTATCTTCCTATCACAATAACTCAATAAAAATAACTAAAACAAACTTAAAATAAGTTATAAAAACATTATAGTGTATGGGTTATTTAAAAAAATATTATTAGAGTAAAAAACATACATGCGATAAACAAACTCCTATGATGTTTTGAAATCATGATAAAATATTGAAACATGATCTAGTTATATATACTGATTTGATTATATGAGAGTGGTAAAGTGCCTAATTTGGCGTGAAATTTTTTTCAAAATAGTATATTGAATTTTTAAATTGAATCAATCCAATTTTTGAATTAAAAAACATATTTCAAGACTACATCTAGTTATGATAGACCATGAAGAGGATACTTTACAATAAGGAAAAATAGCTATGTTCATGAATGGATATATTATCTTTTTATTGGTCAACTAATATTATGATATCTTTTGGTTTCATTATTGGATATTAAAATTTCATAAGAAGTATTATAATCAATAATTTGATTTAGCGAATGAAAATATGATGATATTGGATATTAAGTGGTATCAATAGTTTATCCTAAATAAGTGGTATCAATTGGGTTGACTTGTGGTATATCTCATACACTTTCTGATTTATTTCTTGTAGATAGACATAATTATGTATGTTTAGTTTTGAAAAAAATTTAGCATTGGATGAGATAAATTACCCACATTTCTTATGATTAAGGAAATTAAATAGTGACATTAATGATATAAAAATTTTCAACATAGACACAAGTTTCAAACATCAATTTCGGACTGAGTAGGTATACAGGATTTTTAAATGAGTCATTTAGAAGTGTTAAATTCAAATTCAATGATTCATCAAAAATAATGTAGTTTAAAGTGAATGAGGGAAGAAATTACAGTTATAAATAATAATGGTTGATGTAAGCTTTATGGTTCTAATGATAATCAATATATCTTTGATATTGAGAAATGTTTTCAACGTGGAAATTTCTTGGTGGAAGATGTTAATGTATGAGTTTACAAAGGAATGAGTTTTAACTCTATAAATTTGGATTTTCTATTCAAATGGTAAAACTAAACTAAGGTTCACTAATATGGAATCTTATGAATTTTTAATTGATTATATAAGTAGATAACAGTATCTTTAAATTTAGAATTTATTAAAATAAAGAAAAGAAAATGTTCATTATTTAAAACATAGTGTATGAAGACTATGTATAGAGGGTTAGTGATGATGGATATGTTAATGTAATGATTTATATGGTGAAGATAAAGCCTTTTCATTTTATTGATAAAAGAGGGAATAAAATAATATATAAAATATAGAAGATTAGAATACTGTGGATTGGAAGATAAAGGTGGTGATATTCCCTCAATATCAATATTGTTTGTAGATTATATGATTGTATTGAAAAAAACTAAAAGGGATATATTGTTACAATTTTTATGTTTTATGTTATATATTTTTTACCATTACCAATAGGATAATGAAGGAAAATAACTAAAGGTGATGATAATAATTGAAATTTATAAAACTGGATTTCATGAGATCTTCGAGATTTTTTTGGTGTTATTGGAAGTTGAAAATTTATATTAGAAAGTTATTCATTAAATTTATTTATAAAAGTAGATACGTAATTGAAAATTATTAATGGAATGAAATTTTTATTATATATGTAAAGGTCCCCATTTGTATATTAAAATGTTTTCAGGATGGTGACAAATTTGGTAAAGGAATCACAAACCTCACAACACAGTATAATGAGACTTGGAATTCCATGGTGGATTATGAATTAGGTAGATTGGGGAATGTTTGGGTGTTTTGGATAGCATATCTAACTAGAATCATTTTAATATGAAAAAACCATACAATCCATGCCTTATTAGATGTAATTTTAGGATTAGTTGAAACAATGAATATAATGGAATACATGGGTATGATAAAATGATATGTAGCTGATTTAAATAAATGTATTGAAGACATAGGTGGTTCATGATTAAATTGAAATGTAGATACAATTTAGTACTCGTTTTAAGAAGAATCCATTATGAGATTAAAAAATCCCTATGAAAAATAAGGAGGCTTGTATGAAGGATTTTGGAACCTATTTTGGATATCACATTAATGTTAAAAGTCTAAAAGTAAGAGCACTCAAATATGGAGAGGAATAATATGTATATGAATTCAAAAAATTTTACTTGAGAAGAACCACGTTCTGGAGTAATGTGTTTTTAATAATTAGTTCCCTAGTTTTAAAGAAAAATAGGAAAATTAGAATGGATGAAAGCCATTTTGAAGGAAATTTTTTTTGAAGAGAATTTTTGGGTCATGGTATTTGATCATAACACTAATTTTTGTTTTTCATGTCTCCTTACACTATTATTTAAATTTTAGGACATTCCATATTGTTTTAAAAACTAATGGTTATGTTTTTTTATTTGACACACACTAAAATGTTTTACAATTTTTTATTTAAATTCAACGGTCTAAATTAATTTTAAAGGCGTATATCTACTGAAACGAAATCTAACAGATAGATTTGATGGTTTTGATGTGGAAAGTAAATTGGTAGTTACTTTTTTGAATTTAAATTTCAACTTACAAGATATATATTTTATATTTCAATTTAATTGAAGAAAAACAATGGATATATGGAGGTGGTAGGAAATTTGTGTTCCAAAAATAGAGAATAAGTGTGTAGCAACAAGGGATCCATTGTATATCCAAATTTATAGGAATTTGTTACTAATGATTAAGAATATATTGAGTATTTTATTTGTGGAACATCTTTGATATAACATGTTTTTTGGATTATAGAAGATAGATCATATTGAAGATAATTCATACATTTGAATTACTCTAGATAGAGAATATGGATTAATATTATCAGATGTTTCTTTTTGAAAATGAAAGATTCAACACTTCTATGGAGTTGTACTTATTAGGTAGTAGTCATGAGATAAACACAATGGTATACATTGGATCATAAATGTTTTATGTATGATGTAGAGTACATATAATATCACATGGGAAGTGAACACTATTTTTTATAAAATAATATTAGATTTTAATGTTTATAACTATTATCCTTTTGAGAAATGTTAAAAAGAAGATATTTGAGTGATCCTCAAGAAGAAGAGGGCTATTACATAAATCATTTCATTGGTAGTGTGGCTAGGTGTTGTGTGACTAAACCTAATGTATATATCTAATAAATAGTTTGTTATATTTTATTTTGGTACAATAACACAATTCCATGTTTATTCTTAAAGGTTGTATCTTATTGTGTGTAAACTAAGTGAAATCAATATGTTTGTGCTTCTTTATTTCAATATATGGGTGTTTTTTGTGAATATCATGGAAAATTTAATATTTATACTGCAACAAAAAGATAATATCCTATAAATCATGGAATAATAATACATTTCAAGTCAAACTATTTCATCCACCACTTAGTGTGTATATTATGGGACCTTTTACTACTATAATATTATGGAATGGTAAAATTTTAATCCATAATTAGATTGAATGGTTTAATTTTTATCTTTAGATATTGAGATATAAAAATTTATTAAAGGATGGGGGGATGTTTCCATCAATATTATAATATGCTAAAATCCTTGAAGAGGTGTAAGATTTTTTTAAGAGCCTACATCATGTAACATTTTTATGAAAATGTTTTTTTGATGTGTTTAGGATACCAAATATAAAGTAATTTTTATTGTTTTAATAATTATAGGAGTTCAAAATTGATAGAGGCTAGGATAAGAGATTGAATTATTCATTCATGTAATGGAGAAATCAGTATCTACATCAAGGATTTCGATGAGGTGGATTACATTAAGGGTGTAGATGATTAAAATAAGGAAGTTTATTTTCCATATTTTTTACCTCTTTTGTGAAAGGAGTTGGTAATTCAATCAATGTTTTTTAAAAATTAATGAGATGATTGTTTTTATACGTAGAGGTTTATTTTATCATAATATATTATGTTATTTGTCACGACCCACCCTCGGGATCCGTGCCGTGACTACCCCAAGCCCGCCTTCCATAGGCCAGGGGCTGGCGACTAGCACCAAGGCGTAAATCCCGATAAAAAGGGAAGGCATTGCCTTTGTAAGGTAAACAAACACCACAGAGTAAGCAAGCGGAAAGTAAACACTAAACAAAAGCAGAGTACAACTGAAAGTGCGGAAAAGTAAATGGGCCAGAATACAAACCCAAAACTGAAAGTAAAGTACAACTCGAAAGGGAAAACAGCAACTGAAAAGTAAATGCCGCTACACCGAGCTGTCCACTGGAAATCCCACCTGAAGGGTGGGTACATGTAGCTCCTCTGCTCCACAGGTCCCGCCGTCTGCTCCGTGCACGTCCCGCCCAGTGGTCCACCTCCGGGTACCGTCCCGCTCTGCAAGCCTCAGCTAAGGTCAACGCTATCCGTCGTCTTCAACCAACACAACGTAATGCGGGCAAAGCCCGTGCAGGGGTGAGTATAAGCTACTCAGTAGGGACCCTGAGACCCCTGAAAGTCTCTCAAATCCACAAAGGATAAACCACGAAGAAAGGTATAATCACGAAGTAACAACCGACACTTCTTAGGTATATGCCCATACATATACCTAAGCCATCAATTCAAATACGCTCTAACCTCCGAGCCCAAGTTCAACTCAGTCCACACAGGAAAGTAAACGTATTCCACACAGGAAAGCAAAACGTAATCCACACAGGATTGCACAACACAATCCACACAGGAAAGCAACAGGATTCAGCTCACACAGGTATACTTCTTCAAAGGACGATAAAGATGATCACTGATCCATCTAAGTCGTCGGACCCACGAAGGATCGATAGGTAACTGACCCCCGCAAAGACCCACACAGGATCGGGCCCACACAGGACCTGTAGGCGCTGGTTCACACAGGACCGCTGAGCGCAAGGACCCACACAGGATCGGACCCACACAGGATCGGGCCCACACAGGACCTGTAGCACTGATCCACGTAGGATCGCTGAGTGATGTAGTCGTCGTCGTCAAATCCACACAGGATCTCTGTACTGTCGTCGTCGCTGTCACAGTAGCAGTAGTAGCAGTAGCAGTCACAGTAACAGTCGCAGCCAGCACTAGGGTTCCCGCACACAGCAAGCTCATTCGGAGAGTCCGCTCCACGAGCCGAGAGGCTGATACATCAACTGTCACGAAGACCAGAGTTGATGTATCCAAAAGTTCCGTATCGTCAACAGGAACTCAACGCAACAGACGGTGCGTCGATCGGACGCCCGGTCTGAGAGTTATTAGCATTTTCGTCCCCGGGGCCCGGTTGGTTTTTAAGGAAAAAGCAACCCGACCGTACTCCACCTGCATCCAAACCTCGGGCGGAGTATTCCAAAAGATCCGTCTCACTAAGAGGAACACAACACGGCTGACGGCACGTCAATCGGACGTCCGTAACTCTAGATATGAGCGTTTCCGCTCCGAAGGCCCGGTTGGTTTCGTGAACGAACCATCCCGGCCGAACTCAAAGTAATCCGAAACCTTGAGTGCAATATACCGAAACGACCGTCTCGATCCAAGGATCGCGTTTCCGCAGACGGTTCGTCAATCGGAGGTCTGACGCTCAAGTTATTGCCAAAAGACCAAAACTGGTTCGAAACGGGGGGTCCGGGTCCGGGCCGACCCGGCCCGACCCCCCCTAGGTCGGCCCGAACCGGGACGACCCGTCCCGGGTCCGACCCCGCCCGGCCGGCCGGCCGGCCGGCGGCGCGACGGCGCGGCGGCGCGGGGGCCGCGGCGGCCTGTCGCCGCATGGCGGCTGCACGCGGGGGGCTAAGCCCCCGCTTCCTGGGAAGGGCGGCGGCGGCTATATGCCGCGCCCCCTTTAGTTTTTTAAACGCACCCCGCCCCCACGTGGGGGGCCTGTTTGTGCGGAACCGGGGGGCCGGCTGCCCCCCCTCAAGAAAAACGCCCCCCCCCCCCCTCATAAAGAGGGGGGTTTTTAAGTACTGGCCGGGGGATTAATTCCCTCGGTTAAATGCCAGCCGGCCGGCCAGCTGGCCGGCCGGTTTTCTCCAACGGGACCGGAAATTCCGGTCCCGCCTTCGGCTTCCAACGCCGGCGGCCCGGCCGCCGGTCTTCTCTTCCACCGCGGCCCGGAACCGGCCGCGGTTTTCGTCATCCGGCGCGGTGCGACGGCACCGCGCCCCTCCGCCGCACCTTGATTTCTTCAACGCGGCGCGACGGCATCGCGTTTCTGATGTTTCTTCCATGGCGCGGCGCGACGGCGTCACGCAATAAGGATTGGTGAATATCCGCGTGGTGCGACGGCACCACGCCACCTTGATTCATCCACCCGCAAGCAATTCAACAAGAACGATGGTGGGGGGTTCGGCCGTGTTCGTGCGGTCCGGCCCCCTCACGTTAAAATAATAACTCAACACAAAATATTCAAATTCCCCACGTTAGTCATGCGAACCATGAGCAAGAATAGAATAATTAAACAATAAACAAAAACCCCTACCTTGGGTATAAGTTCGAGGATTTTCCAACGTTCGCGGAAGTCGACGTCGCGGAGATCGGGCGTCGCGGTCGTCGTTCGTCAATTCCGTTGACGAAGAGATGCGTCCGATGTGATACGTCGTTGGCGAAACCTCTTATGTCGACGAAGGGAATCTGAGGAGGAAGCGGCGTTCCCTCTCGTTGACACGGAAGACGAAGAAGAGCGGAGAGGCGTTCTTCGTCGGAGCTTGAGCGTTCTTCGTCAAGATGAGCGTTCTTCGTCAAGATGAAGAAGATGGAGGAGGAGCTCTCAAAATGAAATCCACACAATTTGGCTAACAAAATAAAATAAGGTCGCTCCTTATTTTATTTACCAAGCCTAGGAATTCAAAACATCAAATTCAAAAACATAACACTTAATTAATTAACATGTCATGTGTAATTAATTAGATGTTAAGTTTACAAACATTTAAGAGGGAGAGAGGGGAGTTTAAGGGAGAAGTTGAGAGGATTAGGTTTGTGTGGGTCCCACCACACTTAATCCTCTCAAGGGAGGTTAAGTGGGTGTGGGTCCCACCCCTAACTCCTTTTGAAAGGAGTTAACCTACAAAAGTGAAATAAAAAGAATCCACATTTTTTTTATTCAACTTTTTATAAAACTCCCAAAAACTAACTTTCAACCTGCAACCAACGCAACTTCCGAAAAGGTCTCTTTAAGAGAATATCGGCGCTGCGAGTTCATCGGTGCCCTCGGATTTCAATTCCGAGCACCGGATCAAAAGTTAGGAAATCCCGCTCGTTCGTTCACTGAACGTACCCGAGCCAAACTTTGGAAATTAATTCCGGGCACTCCGGGCCTCAGAATCAAGTGCCATCTGAAACCGCGCTCTTGTAAAATTTTAATGAAAATTAAGAAAAAATTTCCCTTGAATTTTACGGGTCTTTACATTACTCCCACCTCAGGTATTTACGTCCCCGTAAAGATACATCAAAAATTAGGGAAACAAATGAGGGTACCGAGCACGCATCTGAGCCTCCGGCTCCCATGTGCTCTCCTGGAGATTCCCGTCCTGCCATCTGATGCGCACAATAGGAATCGATCGTCCACGCAGGACCCGATCCTGTCGATCCTCTATCTCCACCGGGAACTCCGTAAAAGTCGCCCCATCGTCAACGTCAAGCTCCCCATGGTCAATGATGTGTGTCGGGTCGTGCACGTATCTCCTCAGCTGAGACACGTGGAAGACGTCGTGCACCCGGTGCAACTGAGGTGGTAGAGCCAGGCGATAAGCCACCTCACCAATCCTGCTGAGAATCTGGAAGGGTCTGATAAAGCGCGGAGATAACTTGCCGCCTCGGCCAAATCTCCGAATACCACGTCGAGGTGAGACCCGCAAGAAGACGTGGTCGCCATCCTCGAACTCCAGTGGCCTCCGCCTCCTGTCAGCATATGACTTCTGCCGGCTCTGAGCTGTCTTCATCCGCTCCTAGATGACCTGGACCTTCTCTGTCGTGGCCTGGACCATCTCCGGTCCCACCAGTGCTGACTCTCCGGGGTCTGTCCAGCACAAAGGGTATCTACAAAGTCGGCCGTACAACGCCTCGTACGGTGCCATCCCGATGGTGGAGTGGTAGCTGTTGTTGTACGTAAACTCCACCAAGGGTAGGTGGTCCTCCCAGCTACGACCAAAGTCGAGGACACATGCGCGGAGCATGTCCTCGAGTGTCTGAATGGTCCTCTCCGTCTGACCATCCGTCTGAGGATGAAAGGCTGTGCTCAGACGTAGCTGCGTCCCGAACGCCTCCTGTAACCCCTTCCAAAGCCGGGAAGTAAAGCGAGCATCTCGATCGGAGAAGATAGATCATGGCACGCCGTGGAGCCGCACAATCTCCTGAACGTAGAGACGTCCCAAGCTCTCCACTGAGCCCTGCTCTCTGATGGGTAAGAAATGTGCCGACTTGGTGAGTCGGTCAACAATCACCCAGATGGAGTCGTGACCTCTGGAAGTGCGTGGAAGTCCAGTCACGAAATCCATAGATATGCCGTTCCACTTCCACTCCGGAACCTCCAAAGGCTGTACCAAGCCCGCTGGTACCTGATGCTCTGCGTTTACCTGCTGACAGGTGAGGCATCAAGAAACGAACTCTGCTACAGCCTTCTTCATGCCCGACCACCAGTGTTGTCATCTGAGGTCCTGGTACATCTTCGCCACTCCAGGATGTACCGCCAAAGGAGAAGTGTGAAACTCCCTCAACACTTCCTCTCGCAAAGCGACTGGTACCATGGTACGTCCTCTGAAAAGGATGTCATGCTCTGCCCCAAGGGAGAAACCATCAGGTGCCTGTCCCGAGGATATCTGTGCACGCCGTGTCTCACAGTCGGTGTCCCCACGCTGTGCCTCCCTGACTCACTGCAGTAGTGGAGAAGTGACTGTGTGAGATCGGAGGAAGGCTGTTCCATCTCTATCCACGAAGGATATCTGCAAAGAGGCTAGCTGCTCCGTCGCCTCCTCAAGTAACTGAATTCCCATCCTCCTGCTGAGGGCATCAGCTACTACGTTCCCCTTCCCAAGAGTATAGACTATCTCAAAGTCATAGTCCTGGAGGAACTCGAGCCATCGTCGTTGTCTCAGGTTCAGGTCCTTCTGAGAGAAGATATACCTGAGACTCTGATGATCGGAAAAGACTGTAAAGTGCTCGCCCATCAGGTAGTGTCTCCATGTCTTCAGATGCGAAGACCACTGCTGCTAGCTCCAGGTCATGGGTAGCGTAGTTCTGCTCATGCGGCCTCAACTGACGTGATCCATAGGCGATCACGGCCCGCTCCTGCATCAGAACACATCCGAGTCTGGTCCCTGATGCATCACAGTAGACTATGTACCCTACTCCCTCCTCAGACAACCTCAAGATAGGTGTGCTAGTCAATCTCTGTCTCAGCTCCTGGAAGCTCTGCTTACATCTGTCTGACCACACGAAGGGTTTCCCCTTCTTCGTCAAAGCTGTGAGTTATGCCGCAACTCTAGAGAAGTCTGGCACGAATCTCCTATAGTGTCCAACTAGTCCCAAGAAACTCCGAACCTCAGTCACGCTCCTGGGTGGCTCCCATGCTAACACAGCCTCAATCTTCGCGGGATCCACTGCAACTCCCGCCTCAGAGATAACGTGACCCAATAAGTGGACCTCACGTATCCAGAACTGGCACTTCTAGAGCTTACCATAAAGCTGGTGCTCTCGGAGTGTGTCTAGTACAACTCGCAAGTGATAGGCGTGCTCCTCCTCTGTCGCAGAGTAAATCAGAATGTCGTCGATGAAGACCACGACAAACGATCGAGGTATGGCTGAAAGATCCTGTTCATGAGAGCCATGAACACTGCTGGAGCATTGGTTACATCGAAAGGCTTAACCAAGAACTCATAGTGGCCATACCGACATCTGAAGGCCGTCTTCTTCACATCCTCGTCTCTGACTCTGAGCTGATGATAGCCTGGCCTGAGGTCTATCTTCGAGAACCACCGTGCTCCCTTGAGCTGATCAAAGAGGTCATCAATCCTCGGTAGCGGATACTTGTTCCTCACTGTCACCTGGTTCAGGCGACGATAGTCAACACAAAGTCGCAAGCTCCTGTCCGCCTTCTTGGCAAATAAAATCGGGGAAGCCCAGGGTGAAACACTGGGTCGGATGAACCCCTTGCCCTGCAAGTCCTCCAACTGTACCCGTAGCTCTCGTAGCTCGGCGGGGGCCATCCGATATGCTGGAGTGGATATCGGGGCTGTCCCGGGGTACAAGTCAATATAAAGTCTACCTCTCTGTGAGGAGGTAGCCCTGGAACATCGTCAGGAAAAACGTCCGCAAACTGATCCACCACTGCAGGAAAACCAGGACTCCGCACGTCAACTGCTCCAAGGATAAGGCTAGCCAACTGATGAGTGATGGTCTGTCCTTTCCTCCGCGGAAGTCCATCCTATGCTGCTAAGGCTCCTTCTTGCCGGTGAAGGTGAACCTACTCCCGTCAGTGCGTACACATCGCACCTTGCGCCTAAAACAGTCAATCTGTGCATGGACCGTAGATAGCCAATCCATGCCCAAGATGACGTCGTAAGGCCTCGACGCTGCTACTAAAAGATCCCAGCCGAAGCTCTCGCCTCCTAGAGTAAGCTCACACTGCTGGCACCAGTGCGTAATCGTCGAGTCTGCTCCCATAGGAGTCCTCTAGCCGTAAGGATCGAGCCAACGGCTCTGTCGGAATCTCCGAGCTCCGAACAAGGGCAGCGGCTATGAAAGAGTGACTCGCTCCTGTGTCTATAAGAACTGAAGCAAGGTGGAGTAGACATAGATAGTACCTCGAATCATCTCGGGTGCGCCGTGGTCGTAGGCCTCTGCTGCCTGGAGCTGTGCCTGTCGCTGCCCGCCAGCTCCCTGTGGTCGGGGTGGACCTCCTGGTGGTGGTGGTGGTAGAACCTCAAAGCGTCGGCCACCACCGGCTGCTCGTCCAGCTCCTCTGCCTCGTCCTCCTCCTCCCTGTGGACCGCCACGGTCGACCCTCTGCCTCTGCCTCGGTGGTCCATCAACTGACTGATGCTCCTCGGCACGGCGGGTCGGGCAGTCACGAGCCATGTGGCCCTGCCCGCCGCACGAGTAGCACTGTCTGCCTCTCGTAAGACTGGCTCCGCGCTGTGTGCCCCGCACTGCTGATCCAGTGCCCTGAGATCGTCTGCCCGAATGTCTGGTCTGTCTGGACCCCTAAGTCATCCGTCGACTGCCTGCTGCAGATGACTCTGCCACATGCCGCCCTGCGGTGGGTCTCTGTGCTGGTGTAGAACTCATCAAGGAAGCTCTCGATCAGAAGAGCCCTCTCCAGTACTCCTGTCTGAGTCGGTATGCTGAGGGAGATCAGCGATGCCCTGATCTCGTGTCTCAAACCCTGCTCGAAGGTCCGGGCCCAGAAGAATGGGTCCCGTACCATGTCGGTCGAGTAGCGCGAGAGATCAGTAAATCTCGCCGAGTACTGTGTGACCGTCATGCTGCCCTGCCGCAGCTGTAGAAGCTCCTGGATACGCACCGCACGAAGGTGGCTGGGACGAACTCCGAGCAGAAGAGGCTCTCAAAGTCCGTTCCAAAGAAGAGATGCCTCATCGTGAACCTGGAGCATCAGGCTCCACCATCGTCCTGCTGCTGCGTGTAGTAGGCTCGCAGCGAGGATCACCATGAGGTCTGCTGGTGTCCTCACTAGCCTAAACACTCGAACCACTGCCTCCAGCCAGTCCTCTGCTGCCTGGGGATCCGTCTCCCCGCGAAACCTGGGCGGTCGCTGGCGCTGAAACTCATGCAGTGCGCTGAGGCGACGTGCATCGTCAGCGGCTGCTGCTGGAAGCATCGGGGGCTCGGCGGGTAGAGCTACCGCCGGTTGCCACTGCTGGAGAAGGGCCCTGCACCGAGGCCTCGTCGCTCGGTGGGCTGTCATCTCGCTCGACTCTCGGAACCCTAGCTGGCTGCCGTCGTGGGGCCATCCTGAAAAGGAAACAGGTGCGCCACGATCAGAACAATATACCTGGTGAGCTGATATTAGTAATCACAAGAAAACTTTGAAACACACACGCAATCAATGTTTTTGTGCATTAAGTCGGAAATCAGAAGTCAGGGTCCTGGTGTACGGATACGTCGGCCGCCGCACCAACACTGGACTCCCTGGACTGATAACCACACTCAATACGCTAAACATTATTGCTTCACATAGAAAGATCAGAGTTCGCGGTAGAACCGAACTGCCTCTGATACCAATTTGTCACGACCCGCCCTCGGGGTCCGTGCCGTGACTACCCCAAGCCCGCCTTCCATAGGCCAGGGGCTGGCGACTAGCACCAAGGCGTAAATACCGATAAAAAGGGAAGGCATTGCCTTTGTAAGGTAAACAAACACCACAGAGTAAGCAAGGGGAAAGTAAACACTAAACAAAAGCAGAGTACAACTGAAAGTGCGGTGTAAAGTAAATGGGCCAGAATACAAACCAAAACTGAAACTAAAGTACAACTCGAAAGGGAAAACAGCAACCGAAAAGTAAATGCCGCTACACCGAGATGTCCACTGGAAATCCCACCTGAAGGGTGGGGTACAGATAGCTCCTCTGCTCCACAGGTCCCGCCGTCTGCTCCGTGCACGTCCCGCCCAGTGGTCCACCTCCGGGTACCGTCCCGCTCTGCAAGCCTCAGCTAAGGTCAAAGCTGTCGTCGTCTGCAACCAACACAACGTAGTGCGGGCAAAGCCCGTGCAGGGGTGAGTATAAGCTACTCAGTAGGGACCCCGAGACCCCTGATGGTCTCTCAAATCCACAAAGGATAAACCACGAAGAAAGGAATAATCACGAAGTAACAACCGACACTGCTTAGGTATATGCCCATACATATACCTAAGTTATCAATTCAAATACGCTCCAACCTCCGAGCCCAAGTTCAACTCAGTCCACACAGGAAAGTAAACGTATTCCACACAGGAAAGCAAAACGTAATCCACACAGGATTGCACAACACAATCCACACAGGAAAGCAACAGGATTCAGCTCACACAGGTATACTTCTTAAAAGGACGATAAAGATGATCACTGATCCATCAAAGTCGTCGGACCCACGAAGGATCGATAGGTAACTAACCCCCGCAAAGACCCACACAGGATCGGGCCCACACAGGACCTGTAGGCGCTGGTTCACACAGGACCGCTGAGTGCAAGGACCCACACAGGATCGGACCCACACAGGATCGGGCCCACACAGGACCTGTAGCACTGATCCACGTAGGATCGCTGAGTGCTGTAGTCGTCGTCGTCGAATCCACACAGGATCTTTGTACTGTCGTCGTCGCTGTCACAGTAGCAGTAGTAGCAGTAGCAGTCACAGTAACAGTCGCAGCCAGCACTAGGGTTCCCGCACACAGCAAGCTCGTTTGGAGAGTCCGCTCCACGAGCCGAGAGGCTGATACATCAACTGTCACGAAGACCAGAGTTGATGTATCCAAAAGTTCCGTATCGTCATCAGGAACTCAACACAACAGACGGTGCGTCGATCGGACGCCCGGTCTGAGAGTTATTGGCATTTTCGTCCCCGGGGCCCGGTTGGTTTTTAAGGCAAAACCAACCCGACCGTACTCCACCTGAATCCAAACCTCGGGCGGAGTATGCCAAAAGATCCGTCTCACTAAGATGAACACAACACGGCTGACGGCACGTCAATCGGACGTCCGTAGCTCTAGATATGAGCGTTTCCGCTCCGAAGGCCCGGTTGGTTTCGTGAACGAACCAACCCGGCCGAACTCAAGGTAATCCGAAACCTTGAGTGCGATATACCGAAACGACCGTCTCGATCCAAGGATCGCGTTTCCGCAGACGGTTCGTCAATCGGAGGTCCGAGGCTCAAGTTATGGCCAAAAGACCGAAACTGGTTCGAAACGGGGGGTCCGGGTCCGGGTCCGGGCCGACCCGGCCCGACCCCCCCTGGGTCGGCCCGAACCGGGTCGACTCGAACCGGGTTGACCCGACCCGGGTCCGACACGGCCCGACCGGCCGGCCGGCCGGCGGCGCGGCGGCGCGGGGGCCGCGGCGGCCTGTCGCCGCATGGCGGCTGCACGCGGGGGGCTAAGCCCCCGCTTCCTGGGAAGGGCGGCGACAGCTATATGCCGTGCCCCCTTTAGTTTTTTAAACGCCCCCCCCCCCCCATGTGGGGGGCCTGTTTGTGCGGAACCGGGGGGCCGGCTGCCCCCCCTCAAGAAACCCCCCCCCCCCTCATAAAGAGGGGGGTTTTAAGTGCTGGCCGGGGGATTAATTCCCCCGGTTTAATGCCAGCCGGCCAGTTTTCTCCAACGGGACCGGAAATTCCGTTCCCGCCTTCGGCTTCCGACGCCGGAGTCCCGGCCGCCGGTCTTCTCTTCCGCCGCGGCCCGGAACCGGCCGCGGTTTTCGTCATCCGGCGCGGTGCGACGGCACCGCGCCCCTCCGCCACACCTTGATTTCTTCAACGCGGCGCGACGGCGTCGCGTTTCTGATGTTTCTTCCATGGTGCGGCGCGACGGCGTCGCGCAATAAGGATTGGCGAATATCCGCGTGGTGCGACGGCACCACGCCACCTTGATTCATCCACCCGCAAGCAATTCAACAAGAACGATGGAGGGGGGTTCGGCCGTGTTCGTGCGGTCCGGCCCCCTCACGTTAAAATAATAACTCAACACAAAATATTCAAATTCCTCACGTTAGTCATGCGAACCATGAGCAAGAATAGAATAATTAAACAATAAACAAAAACCCCTACCTTGGGTATAAGTTCGAGGATTTGCCAACGTTCGCGGAAGTCGACGTCGCGGAGATCGGGCGTCGCGGTCGTCGTTCATCAATTCAGTTGACGAAGAGATGCGTCCGATGTGATACGTCGTTGGCGAAACCTCTTATGTCGACGAAGGGAATCCGAGGAGGAAGCGGCGTTCCCTCTCGTTGACACGGAAGACGAAGAAGAGCGGAGCGGCGTTCTTCGTCGGAGCTTGAGCGTTCTTCGTCAAGATGAGCGTTCTTCGTCAAGATGAAGAAGATGGAGGAGGAGCTCTCAAAATGAAATCCACACAAGTTGGCTAACAAAATAAAATAAGGTCCCTCCTTATTTTATTTACCAAGCCTAGGAATTCAAAACATCAAATTCAAAAACATAACACTTAATTAATTAACATGTCATGTGTAATTAATTAGATGTTAAGTTTACAAACATTTAAGAGGGAGAGAGGGGAGTTTAAGGGGAAGTTGAGAGGTTTAGGTTCGTGTGGGTCCCACCACACTTAATCCTCTCAAGGGAGGTTAAGTGGGTGTGGGTCCCACCCCTAACTCCTTTTGAGAGGAGTTAACCTACAAAAGTGAAATAAAAAGAATCCACATTTTTTTTATTCAACTTTTTATAAAACTCCCAAAAACTAACTTTCAACCCGCAACCAACACAACTTCCGAAAAGGTCTCTTTAAGCGAATATCGGCGCTGCGAGTTCATCGGTGCCCTCGGATTTCAATTCCGAGCACCGGATCAAAAGTTAGGAAATCCCGCTTGTTCGTTCACTGAACGTACCCGAGCCAAACTTTGGAAATTAATTCCGGGCACTCCGGGCCTCGGAATCAAGTGCCGTCTGAAACCGCGCTCTTGTAAAATTATAAAGAAAATTAAGAAAAAATTTCCCTTGAATTTTACGGGTCTTTACATTATTGGATGAGAATATTCAAATAAAAACAGATTGTATAAGAGAAACGTCTTTTATCCAAGGTATTTATTAATGTGAGCGGAAGAGGATTTCACCACCAATCAGTGGATTATTTCAATGAGTGAAATATTTTTTTCCCATAAATATTTATTTGAAGAGATAGAACACTATATGAGATATGGACATCATTAGGTGTTTTGATAAACATTCATATATATTCAAGTAAATTTTATTTTCTAAATTTTAATGATCACTTGAGATATGAATTAAACAGGGGTGAAGTATTGTTTCATGACATGTTGACAATTTAAAACCTTCTATATTATTTACCACGAAACCTATTTAATGAGTGGATATATATTTATTTTATTAACTCACCTTTGTTTTGCACTATTATTGAATATTTAGAGAATCCTAAAATCATGGACACTATGGTTTTTTAACAAAGTTGTCCTCCAAGATGGATGAATAAATGAAAAGTATATGATGTTTGTTATCCCACATAAACACAAGCCCTATCCTATTATCAATAATTATATTCAGAACAAGAAAATCCTTTCACCTATATTGTTCACACGAATTAGGTATAGTGGAAGAGATGACGTTCAGTTCCCCAAATACAAGATTTAGCTTATACCACCATGATGTATATAATTAGTGAAGTGTTCATTATTCTCCCAGTGAAAATGTTTTCAATTAGTTTACTAGATATTAAACCATTCAAGAATATATCTAATTTCGTATTCAATGTAGGGATATTAAAGGATGGTATTCTTAGATTTATTTGGCCATAATATTGATCCACATATGATAGGTTGGTCTTTCACTCCAATCCTACTAATTCTTTGACATGAAATGTCCATCCTCCATAGTAATATTTTTCTTTTCAATTCGTTTACAAAAACAATATACAGAATAATCCTAGTGATAGTTACCTTTATTTATTTTCCCTATAGAAAAGTTATCCCATAATAATCAATATGAGGTTCTTATCTGGTCTCCTGACACAATTGTTTCTAATAATGATATATGTGTTGACTATCCTTCGATAAACAATAATCTATTAAGAGATTTAAGTAATACATATATCTCAAATTTATAATTATTTTACACTATATAAAAGATAATAATAATGTTATATCTTCATCACAGTATTTCTCCCCCTCATCTTCATATATATTCATAGAACCATGTGAATATTGTTTCCAAAATATTCAGAAATTCAAATATCTCTATGATTCATGGTCAATCATGTTCCGTATAATTTTCATTAATATGTTTATGAATATTAAATATGATGTGTTGATGATCTCTCCTCATTTATCAACATTAAAATACTCAAATAATATCTTTTAAATAATAATTTAGTCTACATATTTGTCTTCTATTTCTCTCAATGCTTTCTTCTTTATTACATTCCTTTGAAATTATAAAAGAATTATTTTTTAAGCATCAAAAAAATCTTCTAATACATGATCTATATAGGCATAGAAAACATTAAATGACTTAGTCATGAAATGATACATTCCCCCAAAACATATGTGACACCCAAAAATTCCATTTTCTTATTTAATTATATGTTCATGATTTCTCAATTAATTTTTGAGTGTCTCTGGGTGAGGTGTTAAAGTTTTTAATGTTTTTCATAGATTGTATGGTTAGTAGAGTTTTTCACTCGAAACTGGGAAACATGGGAAGTTTCTAGGGGTTGGTGATGGTATTGTCTATATAGTACATTGTTAACCATGGAAAACTACCATGTATCCTAATTATTCTTGTGATTTTTTAGTTCATTATAATTGAATATTCTTCCATAATCAGTTAAATTTAAACCCCTTCACCTGAGGTTCTGTCCAAGGGACTCTCTTTATCATTCAAGCACCTAAAAATAATATTTTTTGTTTTTTAGGGTTTATTTCCATCTAGGTAATGGTAATAGATCTTATTTTATTCTTCATTTATTTTCTCCCATTTTCCATTCTTACCTAACACCAATAGCCATTGTTAATGGATTTTCATGTTATGGGTTGTCCTTAATTTGTTTATTTTGGGTTCTAAGGTATGTGAGCCCTATCTTGATGTCTATAATGGGGGTGTTTATCAATGGATACACAATTAAAAAAGTTGAGGATTGTGTTACTGTTTTCATTCATTCATTAAAGAGTTCAATAAATGTTTGGAATTTTAATTATATTCTTTATTTGAAATAACGATATATATGATACCTTGTTTTTTGATATTAAAACTTCATCAGGTATTTTGGATTTTTTTCATTCAGAATAAATGGGTGAATCAATTACTTCAATGTAAATTTTTTTTAAAATCGTATTTATGCATTATTTATGTTTTTCAAAATGCCATTTATGGGTTTTTTTTATGAAAATTGATTCGTTCATCGTTATTTAGAGAGACTTGGAATTATAATGTGGCGTTTCTTACTATATATAAATTACATGTGTTTAAAAAACTTGGGGTCTGTGTCATTTAGAGTTGGTTGTTTTGGATGAAACCTTTGATTGATTTAGTGTGTTGACTCTTCGATATCGTTTTTGTGTTTTCTATGATTTAACTTGTTTTATAATGTCATTTTTAAAGAGGATTACCAAATATATTACTTTGAATGTTCTTTAGATTTATCTGTGACTTCTATTAGAATTATATTTGGTATGTAAATGGTTTTTGAAAGGTATTCCCAATGAATATTAATTATATTTATAAAGAGAAGGCCTAGTAGGATCCTTGAGTGATGTCGTTTCATTTATTTATGTCTACACCCTACTTGATATCCTTATTTATCTATTAATTATGATTTTTTACTTCTGTTAATGAGTTATTGTTATATAAATTTTGATTAATGGTTATGTATCTTGGATTGGGTATTTCTATCAATGGAATTTTTTGTTGGTGGAAATTATTTAATTATCATGTTAAATTTCCTTTGGTATTTGTTTTTGTTAGGTGATTTTCAATATCATAATAGTGGTCCAACACTATTATCTATGACACGAGTAACCCTGGTATAATAAGTGGGGAGTTATGTAATTTTTTCTATAGTAGTTAATATTTACAAACTATAAAGTATGCCACAGTTTAATGATATGTCATGGAGTGGGGTTTTCATTTACGGGACTAGTGAGAGTGATTCGGGAAAAATGTTATGTGATCGTTAAATCAACAATAGTTGGTTCCAAATTTTTTAGTAACATAAATTACACCATTAGTAAAAAGGTTATTACATCATGATACATATTCTTTTCAATTTATCTTTATTGTGTATTTGAATGAGATTTGTTTCTATATTTTCTTGATCCTACCTTGATGTATTAGTTATTTACAATTGAACACCATTTTTTTTGTAACTATAACCATGTGAAATTATTTTCAATTGTATATGAATATTTATATGTTTCAATTTATTTTATTTATCTTTCTAAAAAGCACGTTGAGTGCATATATTTGTGCATTATGTTTTCCAATTTTTGTTAAAATTTTAATATTTTATAAATGGGGGTACCCAATAGAATCTAGGACAAAAAAACCCAAGTGAGAAACAATGCAATGATTTTCCAAACAACATCCGCAATGACATTATAGGTAGAGTTCAAAACATCATTTAAATTATTACCTACCTATCTCTGGCTAAAAATAATAATCTGAACCATGTTGAACATTCACCTATAACTAAGAAGGATCAATTATCCATTTATTCATTTATGATGAAATGACCACCAACGTTTAGTTGAAAATCTAATCTACTTTTCGTGAAATATTGGGTTAAATTAATGGAGAAAATATTTTCTTTGATACATTTTTTTAGTAGAAAAATGTGATTGTGACCATTTATTTTTTAGATGGTGAATACACTCAATGATGGGTGTTGATAAAGAATACCAAGATAAAATATGGAATGGAAGAGATAGAGTGGAATGTCTTCATGAAAATATTCTTTACCATGTATTTCCCATGATATCTTCTAACAATGTGGGGAAATGAATTCATAGAGATCATATAGATGGAAGATGAATCTGTTGTGGATTATAAGGAAAACATCAAACATATTTCCATATATTCCTTGGTATATTTTATTAAAAATTATATCAAATAGATATATTCATTAGTGTTTTAAAGAACCACCTTAAAATTAATATATCTATCTGATACTTTTGGAGTTAAGAAGAAGTGGTTCATTATGTTATCAATATAGGTAGGTAGTTCAGATAATTGTACCATAGTTCTATAGATAAGAAGAGAAGAATATAGCTTTAATCTAGTAGATCCAATTACAAAATAGGAATTTGGGTCAAACAACCCATATGTAAAATGTGTCGGATGAACTGTCATGGTAATTTTCTCTAGGTGATAAGAAAATGCTTTAGGTGTGGGAGAGTAGGTCACAAATCTCATGATTGTAGAGGAGACATGAAGAAGATAGAGAACATGATGGAGGAAATGGGGTAACCTCTTAGTTCATAACCTATGGTAAATCAATTCAATTATTAGAAGAAAGGACACCATGAAAGCCAGTGCACTAAACCATAGGTCCTTGAGTGTAATCTGCATTTAAAACCATAGAAGATAAATTGATAAAATGAAAGCTAATGTATTTTCTGTGACTAATTTGGAGAAAGAAAAAAAATGTAATTAATTTTAATCATCTTATTCACTTTGGAATGGAACGGTTTTTAATTAATTATTATTCTACACATTCCATTATTTCCAATAAGTTTTCTAAAGCTTTTGAATCGAGTCCCGAAACCTTGATGGATAGATATCTATGAAAACACATAGGGGGAAATCATTGAAACCCATTTTTCGAACTATTCTTAAATAGGAGTATGTGGGAATATTCTTTCCTTGAGTCTTTTAGTACTTTCTATGGTGGAATTCAATTCTTTTCAAGGAATGGTTTGATCTCATTAAATAGGGATCACAACAATTCTTAGGCAGAGGTAATATTTTTTCATATTCCAAAACATCCAATGGTCCTATACAAATGAAATAAAGACCATGAATCTCTAATGTAAAATCGATTAATGGTGTGGGAGTTGATACCTTATGAAGAACAATACCTTTCCCAAATTTTTGAATCAAACGATGGAATCAAAATAGAGATAATTCCCTTCTTTTGGAATAAAATTATGTATTTCTGAAGGTGTTACTCGAACTTCCCCCAGATCATGAGGTAAAGTTATCAATAGAACATATAATATAATCAACTTCTAACTCAAAATTATCACACATGATGGACCGATCAAATGAGATTATTAAATGAAGAAGCTACATGAAAATTATGAAAAATGGTTCATATACCATAGTGTATCACCATGGGGTGTGACTGTGAACTTTTTTAAGAATAAATACAGATAAATACGCTTGTGTATCGATTATTGGGAGATAAACAATATCACCATAAAGAAAAAGTACCCTAAAATAAGGATTGCGGACCTATTTGATCAACTATTAAGAGATCATTACTTCTCAAAAGGCTTATTTATATTCTGGATATCATCAACTATATGTGAAGAAGGAAGGTATTCAAAACAATAAATTTCCTATAAGTTAGGGTTACTATGAGTTCATAGTTATTCCCTTCAAAATTAATAATTCCCGTAAAATGTACACAGATTTGATGAATAGTTTCTTTTGAGAGTACCTCAAATTTTTGTTGTTGTTTTTATCGATGATATTATCATTTAATCCAAGAGAAAGAAGGAATATTAACGGCATTGAATTATTTTGATGGAGATATTAATGTACTAGAAAATGTATGTTAAGTTCACCAAGTGTTAATTTTGGTTATAGAAAGTCACATTCTTGGGGAACACGATCACAAGTGAGGAATGTTTTTTCGAATATAAAAAAAATTAACTAATTAATGGTATATACACAATTGTTTCAATGATATCCATTGATTTATATTATTGGATATGTAGTATTAATGTATTGTGAGAATTTCTTCATGAATTTATATCCCTCTAACTTTGTAAACATGTAAAGGGGTAATGTATCTATAGATATAATAATATGAGAAAATATTTAAGGATCATAATAAAAAAATAATCACTGATCCTGAACTCACACTACCAATTAGTGGAGAAGTTTTCTCTTTTAAAAAAATGCTTTAAATAATGTATCTTGTTGTATACTAATGTAAAAAGAGGAATTGATATCCTACGAATGATAAAATTTGATGATTCATGAGAAGAATTAGCAGCCCCGTGATCTTTAGTTACAAGTTGTTTTCAAAGGAAATGTATTTTCTTACTGTTGCTGTAGGGTATTGAATATTTCACAATCATTTACGTCTACTTCATCACATGTGAATGGTATCTAATGAGTCTAGTTCATGGAGCCAAATATCTCATTGGCTGTCATATCCATTACTTCTCATGGACCTAGATTCCAATAATATGTGTTTATTGGGGAACATGAAAAAAAAACACTAAAGAACTCACATAGGTCAAGAGGATGAGGATTCGGGCTAATTAAACCCTTATTGGGGGAAATATTTCTTATTATAGGACCCTCTTATATATTTATGATATTTTTCGAATCCTTTTTTTGTTCCTAAAAATGTATAAAAGTATCACTATATATTAACAACCCATTATGAATAACCATGGGACCAAAATCATCTGTATATATCCAAGATTTTTCATTGATATGGATGTTCATATATATCCTTGTTTTTTCATCAATGGTACCAATTTATGGAAGAATCAATTTCTCTTTAGACATTTATTAGGATGATTCTGGTTTTAAGCCACATTGTGTGGTGCTTTGAAGTATATTTTCATCATGGGAGAAAATGGTTGTTTTGATGTAAGGATTTAACACATAAGATGGCCTTTCTACGTATCCTCATGAGAGGAATCAGAACCTACATAGTTTGGTTCTACTTAAATTGACACATCACCTTTTAATATCACAAGACAGTGACCAAACCATGTAATTAAACATCATGAAACATGTATTTACATGAGGAAGCTGCCTAGTAAAATTATGTGTGGGAATTACATCAAGGAAATCCATGGGACCTGTAACAGTTATGGTCTCCTAGTTTGATACAAACCTACCAAGAATGTGGACCAAAGAACATTATAATTGACTCTGATGTGAGGTTTGGACCTCAAGGAGGTTTCATACATTTGCAAGTTAGTTGGGAATCAAATCACAAAAAATTCAATATGTTGCGATTTACACAGATTAGGGGGACCATCTTGTGAAGCTTCATGAGAAATATGTCCCTTTAAAGGATGAGGCATGGTTTTCTGGCTTACACCATATTGGAGGCCCATGTGTTTGGGGATTAAACATGAAATAATCACATTTGAATTGAGGTTGGGGCTTACATATATAAGGAAGACCCCTGAGGTTTTGGAGAGAGTGGATGTCCTGATTACCACTAACCATTATGACCATGTGAGTCATGATCTGTGTGAGAAAAAAGTGGAAGCAGTAGATCTACAGATCATACTATCCACATTCATCCATTAGTGGATGAGATGCAGGAGCCCAATGGGAGAGGGATATGTCTTTTAGTGCTCATGTATACAATTTTAATTCTATAGCTTCGATAGTCACATATGGTGATCCATCTGGAAATGTCATGGGCTAATCAAGAGGAGAAAGAGTGCTACCTCCCACAATAATGGATAGTGTCTTACTTCAAAAGGGATACCCAACTGGTCCCCATGGTAGATTGTAATTTATATAACTGTACCTCATTATAATCTCCTTCCTACTTGGTTCGAGATGTTTTTTGATCTTCTTCAAGTGAAAATTTCATCTATGGGGAAACTCAATTATGGGTTAGGTCAACAGAAATTTTCATTCTTGTATAAGTCTTTCTAGATAGAAAGAAACTAGTACACCCATGAAATGTCCTTGAAAATGACCATTTAAGATTACCCATCCTTTTTAAACTTATCATGAGAAAATCTCAACTGTGGATGGATCTCTATGTGGGACATGTGGTCTAGATGTATTTTCTCTAATGACTGGGATTGTGCATTTTGGGTACACCTGAATTGAAGATAATTTCACGGAAAACATGAGGTTGTTTAATTATATTACGCATTATGGTTTTCATGGTTCATAGTTTATTCTCCAACTAAGATACTTCCCGAACTGATCAGTCGGTGGTGTTCAAGAACCTATAAATTCCACCTCTCACATGGTGAATCCATGGTTAATTTATGGGATTTATAACAATTAATAGGAATCCCCATTCTTAAAAATATGTATGAAGATTTCTTTCCTATAACCAATACTTGGAAAACAATCAAGAATGTATATCCATTTGAAATGGTCCAACTAACCACAATAAAGGACTTGGGTGTTCATCCACTTCATACCCACTCACACCATCCATTTAACAACAACATAAATTTTATTTTTAATTTTATCAGACAATGGAATCAATTCCAAAATAGTATGACTCATCCAACTCAACAGTTGTAAGGAATTCAAGTTTCATACTGGACTACTCACAATGAAGGACATTATACCATGCGGGGTAACAAAATCTATCTAGACTCATCTAATGTCATCAGGTTGGTGGGATTTTTTATTTTCTTGAGTGGATGGCATTACCCATCTCTTAATTCCTATACTGGTGTTAGATTTTATACCACATTTATGGAGGCCAAACATGTAGAGGTATATTTTATCAACTTTTCTGTGACTTCCCTTGTGTTTAAGAAATATTAGGGCATATGTGAGAAGGTAGGTCTACACATTGTGTCTATGGGCCATTCTACTTATCATATGGTTGGTTTTTGTAACACTATTGATTCTATTAATATCATAATACCACTATAATTTATCTTTGTGCCTTAAACCCTACATTTCTTAAAAATTTTATGTTCACCCGAATCCCATGGGAATCAATGGAACTATCAAATTATTTACCGATTTTCCCACTTTTCATTCATCCCTTACCCCACATCCTTTATAATTGTGGTTGATACTGGTAGATGGACTTTTGAGGAACAATAATACATCATCTATTTTTTTTATGAAATTATAGATGCACCGGTTGATGTAGTAACCATCTTATATCACTATACCCATGATAGATTCTCATAAAAATTTGGGTGTATGAAATAGGTTCCCTCATTTCTACTTCCATGGAATATTGAGTCGCACCAATTTTCATCATTTTCTAAATGTGGATTATGATGATGAAAATTGATTCTAGAATGAATATTTCATTTCCTTGTGCAGAAAATCCCATCAGTCTATCATGATATTATACTAGAATTTAGATAGAATGATCTACTGATGGAATATTGGGGAAGGAAATCCGAATGTTACATAAACCTCCATCCTCTCCCAACTAGGGGATTAAATCACCTTTATCATCAATTTTAGTGGGATAATTCCTTGAATCCAAAGGTTCTAATCCCTAAGGGGAGCCTTGTAGTATAGTTTCCCCTTGCTGAAGGTGGTGAAGAATTGATGTTTTCAACTGGTACTATTATATCCCCACCGATGCTTTCCATAGTATAACAACATTTGGAGACCAACCAATTAGGGATGGACCTTTAATCTATGTTCATGAAGATGGTAAGGAGGAAATGACTAGTGTCCCCTAGTGGGAAATGGTATTTTTTCCTCATCCAATTGTCAATTTATTGTAAGATATTTCCACCAATCTTCATGGATGGGACCAGAGATGCATATTTTCTCCTTAGTGACAATCCCATGGTGTGGATGAGTTGCCCCACTCGAGAAGGTGGGATTGTGGCTACATATTCCTGCTATTTATGTAGATTTGATTACATCTTGGAATGTTCGTAGGATATAGTTAGGGATTAACATATGACCCTACCTCATTGCTATGATGTGTTGAGAGACATCCTTGGTGGGAATGAGAATATATTCCCATTATGGTGTTGGGGATAGAATGTAAGTGATCCCTCGATTTTTATGTAACACCCCAACCCTAGTTACCCATATTCGGGGCGTTATTACATAACATTGACATGATCACAAAAGATAAATTCTCGAAAGACCAATTATTTTAGTAGACATGGAATCACTAGATATATTCCTAAAGTTTTACATTACATAATAATGTAAAAAAAATACAAAAACATCTTGTCTTCATATCCCCTCATACTATTCCTACAGGTCATTCATAAATTACTTATTCACATCCTAGGAAAAATCAAACATTGAAAGGGGTGAGCTCAGATGCTCAGTAAGGATACCAATATAGCAGAAACTTTCATAAATAAGCATAAACATTTAAGGCAATGTATAACTAAAAAAAGCCTTTTAAACTTGAAATTCAGCATAATATGGAAAAAATAAAATATAATAATGCCATTTACTTATTCACAATGATATTATACTAGTCGAATAATCGCATGCAATATCAAAAAGCACTTTCATAATGATGGAATTCATAATTCCAGACTATCATAACCACGTAGCCAAGGCTCGTGCCAAGAATACAAATAAGATTTTGTCAATCCCTTGTTCCAAGACACTAGTTTTTCTAATGAGACCTACCGATGAATCGAGGAGCTATAGTGGGCTCCCCCCGTCACATATGAAGTCCAATGCATTACTCATATAAACAGGTTTAAACATAACATAAACACTAGCATATGAAATTTCAATACATTCTCCATAAACCACGAATGGTATAAAAATAACACATCCACAATCAAACATATCACAACACATTCAATTCAATATGGAAGTTCTGTTTCATAATAAATAAACATCAAATAATCTTAAAATCCATCAATGGATGTTGACATAGATGAAATCAAAACTATTTGAGAGAAATATCTTTTTTTTGAAATCATTTAAAAGTTACATAATTATAAAATAAAAAATTAACTTTGAAAATATTCTTATAATCTTTTAAGGGATGCCTGAACGATTTTATAACAGCGGAAAATAGCTGCACCCACCGTATAAGTTAAAAATAGATTATTACCTTAATTCTGTCGAAAAGGTTAAAAAGGACCTTGTTTGGAAAATGACAGAAAGATTCCTTTATAAACTTCTTATAAAAGTAAAAAAGGGTATTAATGACTTTATCCCATATTCTTTAAAATAGTAATAACGATTTGAAATACATTTTTAAGAAACATGGATGTTGATGATAAAGAGGTCCCAGTAGATAATTTTGTATAAACAACATCGGATAATGAAGAGATTGTGAAATAAATCTATACCTTTACCTTTTCCTTGGTTGAGGGCCGGTTAAACTCTAGTATAATGGTGAAATAATTGTTATTAAATTATACAAGAATCATATACATTAATATGATATCATATATGATCTTTTAACATTGACATGTTAATAATATATTAGTATTATCATTGTTTCGGATGTTAACTTACTCGTTTTCTTATATATGTTTTGTTATGTAAGCCATGTTTGTTATGAATAGGTTGTGTCTTATTCATATCTATAATGATATAACGTCCTTAGACATTATTTTTAATCATTAAATGAGAATTAGTCTTGAATGGATAAGATGGGGAATGAATCTCATTGCGCTCGTGGAGACGGTAGTCCGTACGTACACACGAGCGTCAATATCATTCATTTGATATTAAAATAATATATTATTGGATGGTATATCTTATATACATAATCATTATCATGTCATATTTATTATTTAAATGAATTAAAAATCATTATTATACCCATCCAAATAATAATTTATTGAATAACAATTACACCACGGCGTGGAGACGGTAAGCCGTACGTACACATGTATGGTGACATGTCATTCAAAGGATGGATAGATTACTGAATATGGTTTTAAAATATTTATAATAACATCAAAGTATATATAATATACTGTAGTTATTATTTTAGAATGGGAATAACAAAGAAAGAAGAAGTTGAAGAAGAAATGAACTTGAAAGAGGGTGGTGAAAACATTACCGCTTAATCATGTTCTTCCTTTTGATTTTATCAAAAGGGCTCCATAGGTAGGCTTTATGATCAAAATAAGGCCTCTAGATCGAAGTGAGGGATGCTGAGAGAGTATTTGGGAAGGGTTTGGGCGAGCCAAAAGGCTTTAAATGTGTGAATTAGTGAGAAGGGGGAGTGCCCTTTTATTAGAGAGGTGAGGGGAACCTTTGGTAAAGCTAGAAATATTATTTTATAATAAATTCATATTAGGTTTATAATGGCTCCAAAGTGTATTATATAAAGGTTATGGTGGGGATGGTTCGAAAACAACCCAAACAATAGGTTTTAGATAGGTTTGGGTCACTAAATTAACCTTATCTTTTAGTTTTAACTCTTAGTTAATTAGTTTGACATTTATCATGTCACTTTGTAGTTTTATATTATATAGTTAATAAACATACTATATACATCCAAGAGACCCCCAAGTGGTCCATTAATTATACAACTATTATGATACAAGCCCTTTGGCAGAACTTTAGTTTTTTAGGAATAGAATATAAAATAATTATATAATATTTGTTTTAAAAACTCTTTTATTTCAATTTTGACACTATTGGGTATTTTGTTTTTGATAATTTTATGAAACCATTATTACATAGAATACTATTTATATAACCAATACTAATATGTCATATTAAACTAGAAAATTGTTTAAATTAATAAAAAGTCTCAAATTACATTTATTTTGATATTTATAATATCAATTATTTTAATATTTCATTAATTAGGTAATTTCTTCATCACCATTGTGTCATAAATAAATTTAATTATTTAATGTCTAAAAATTATAAATAAAATACAATTATGTATGAAATCTTATTATATTTCTAATTAATATTTCAATCGAATTTATCTTATGTATAACCCTATATTAAAAATGATTTAGTTATTGAACTTTGATTTTAACTTTTTTAACTCTTCTTTGAATTAAATTAAAATTATTGTCCTAATCTATTCCATGTAGACTTAAAAGAATAATATTTTATTCATAATTAGTATTTGGTTGAGATAAACTTGTCCAATATAATTTGGACATGTGTCAGGGTAATATTAATGTCATTTTTACCCTTAATTACCCTATTTACTTTAAACCGTGGTAAATAAAAGTAAAAGGTTACTATTCAACAAAAAATTATATTTATCTCATTGAACCACATTTTATTCATAGATATTAACCGTGTCTCTTGGATTTTAAAAATTCCACTCACAGAAGAGGTAAAATTAAGTATTATGTGAATTTCCAAATTCTCCTAGGAGGTGGGTAAAAGACGGTGAAAAGTTCAATAAAATTTTAATATATCAAAAATTATTCTAAACTCACACCAATAAATTACGTTGAACATATATAGGTATTATTAATCTATTTTGAAATTAATTAAATTTAAATAAAATAAATAATTATTTAAATAAAAATTCAGTTTTAAACTATAACTCAGTGTTTTTTCACTATTCATCAAAATTTGAATGTTTTCAGAAAAATACCAAAATTTCACCCTAGGCTAATTTCGATATTCCAAATCCAAAAATAAAGTCTATTTTGTAAGATAAAAATTATAAAATTTCAAAAACTGTGTATTACAATTCATAACGGCTAGTTTGATTGGTTGTGGTGTGTGTGTTAGAACTCGAAGTTGCGTAACACACACTACTATATTATTCAAAGGGAAGCGTACCGTGGATGCTTGGGGTGTAAAATTTTATCTGAGATATGTTGACAATATTCTCTAATTAATATAATGTTTTCATAGAGGGATTGATGTTATTTAACCAATATTGACATCTTGTAGTTTATTTCCATCATATTTGGATGGTAGGAAATGCATAAATCTATAGAAATTTGCATCTTCCTATAATTTTACTCCATTTTTCATTGTGGGCATGATGTTGATGAGAAATAATTTTCTCATGTTCATAGTTTTCCATCGTATTTGATTGGAGGGCCTCCAATTTTCACGTAGGTATTTGAGTTTACATGTTTTCTATCATAGTTGGCTGATGGTATTAATGTACATTAGAAAAGATATGTTTCTTCTTATCATCTTCCATATTATTTTCATAACAATCCTCATATTGAAAATAATTGAATTTAAACTACACCCTTGACAACATATTTTACTGACGAGCTACATGTTCATTAGCAGAGATTTATATGTTCTAGCAATTTTATAAGCAATTTTCGTGGTGGGATTGATGTGACTGAATAAGAATTTGTGTCTGTTTGTCTTTTTTTTCATATTTGACTATAGAGAATCATATTCTTATGCAAGAATATACATATTCCAATATGATACCTCCATATTTATATTCATGACTTATTTAGTAAGAAAAATAAAGATATCATATTCCTTTTTTTTCTAATTATCACCCTTTTCAATCTTTCATGGGGACCTGGGTCTGCATGACTTTAGCTGGGGTCCAAAAGGTGTTATAATATGCATGGTGAGGAAACTAAGCTTCACGACATTGATGATGATGATTTTTGACAAGGTACTTTGAGTGGGAACCCTTTGATACGACGATGAATTCATTGGTGATGACTTCATTAGCCTCCTTAAGGTAAAAAAGTAACTCGTTATCACTTTCCAAGGACATTCTCTTGAAATGATTTTAGAAGGCTATTGGGGCCATATGATATTGGACCACTGACCACCACTAGGGGGGGGGGATGGTTGGCGAGGCTTCATGGATGAGAGGTCCTGTCAAGCTACCTCTAGGGTTAGGAGAGTACACATCATGTTGTAATCTTGGACAAATGCATTTTAAACCCATCATTAATGATTCTGGGTGGAAGTGGGTGTCCATTATTTAGTCATACACCTTTCCCACATAGTGTTTGGTGCATGTGTTGGCTAGAACTGGTGAGATTCCATTGGATTGAAGAAGGTTTTGGTGATGATTTATAGAAATATATGTATCAATTACAAAAAAATATCAACAATATATAATCACATGAACACATATGTAATTGATATTCTTGTTTTGACCTATTTCATTTTGGATTTGAATAAATATCTCAAGAAGGGTAACACCACCACCTTGGTTAATCATGTATATGTGGTTCACCACTACCGAACTGTCTCCGACATGTTTTTCTTGTTGATCCAGAAACCCCAAACGTGTCTCATATCCATGAATACTCAAGGACCTATATTCCCAAGGAAAGAGTTCATTAGGGAACTTAGATAAGGAAATGTAATAAATACATAATGGTCAAGAGGATGGGAAGTCAGTCTCATTACTACATTTTAGTGGTAACTACTTCTTATTCCATGGCTCTCTTATAAAATTAATAAATGTCTATGAATCCTTGGTTCATTACCAAGTATTTTTATGAGGATTAACCTATATTAATGACTCATTATGTATAAGAATGGGTATGTAATCATTTGTATGTATTTGAGGACCTTCATTGATAAGGGTGTTCATTTTCATAAGATGTTTCCCCCAATGGTATGCTTTTATGGATAGATCAGATTCCCTTTAGTGGTTTATTAGGACAATGTTGTTTTTATACCACGTTGTGGGGAACATTAGAGTTTTCTATCATCCAAGGAGAAAGTGGTTGTTTTCAAGTTGGGATAGAATCCATATGATGTGTTTCATACCTATCCTCATGACAGGAATAAAAAATAATGTAGTTTAGTGCCACTGAATAGATAAATCACATTTTATGGTCATGTGAATTGGAATAACCATGAAGTTTAACATGATGTGGAATGGAAGTTCATGAGAATGGTGTTTTGTGAAAGTATTGTAAGGGAGTTATGCTGATGTAGTCTGTGGGACCCAAAAAGATATGTTATCCGGGGACGATATGACCCAACCAAGAATACGTCCATGAGAACATTAGGGTTGATTTGGATGTTGGGTTCAGTCCTTAGAGAGGCATCCTAAAATCCTAGTTATATGGGAATAATATCCAACATAGTTCTATAATACTGTTATTACACAAATTTGGAGTCCCATATAGGGATGTTTTATTCAGAATATATCCCTTCGAAGGTTAAGGAATGGTTTTAGGGCTTACGACGTAGAGTAATCCTCGATGGTTATAGATTACGAATGGAAGATACCCATTTCAATTATTGTTGGGATTACATCTATAGAGAAGGCCAACAAGGTTTGGGAACATATGGATTTCATAATCACAGATAACCCATCAGACCATGCGAGTCATGCTCAGTATGATAAACATGAGGAAGTAGTAGATGTAATGATTGCATAACAAATTTTTATCTACTGATGGACAAGATGATGGATGCCAAAGGGAGAGGGAGTGGTCATTGATTGTTCCCATCTCCCCTTTTATTATCACAACCTACATAATAACATATGGTGATGCATCCAGATACATAATAGGCTAGATAATAGGATTAAAAGTGAAACCACCCTAAATAATGGACATAGACTTGCTCTAGGAGGGATGCCTTGCTGGTCCCCATGGATAAGAGTATTGTCAGACATTATCCCTCATTTAAGGGAAGAATCAGTGGTTCCTCTGAATCAATAGAATGGGGGGTGGGGGTGGGGTTCATGTGAGAAACTTTATTGTAAGAACCCTTATTACAATGAGAATTTAGGATTCAAGACATTTTTTAGGGGCCCCATTATTGAGAAGGTTACACATGAGACGCTTCATACCATGTGAATATAGACTTAATGGGACACACTGATGTTACTAATTATATGATCATACATTTCAGGTGGCTTTGGAAGAGGCCACGACCTAATGCAATTGGATTGATCCACGAAAGAGATAATGTTGGGTCCGATGAGATGATATAATGGGTTTTTGGGAGATTGAGAGTAAAATGTCATTGTATGCCCCATTCATCATAGACGGTTCTTATGCAGGATTTGGTTCCTTCCACATATCATGTTTCTATGTAGGTGAGGGAACTATCAGTGTAGTGTTGCGCTATGCAGACCTATGTTCTGGTCGTGGAGCATGTTTTATTGGGGGAAAGGTTCTTACCATATAGTGTGTTTCTTCACAAGACTATGTTTCTCCAGAATATGATTTTTTTAATAATTGTTAGGTTCCTCCCATGTATCATTGTCTACACGGGGCATGGTTCCACCGGCATATCATTTTACTACGTGGGGCGCTGGGCCCCAAAGGTTCCATTCTCTTTTGCCTCGACGAACGTTTTCTATAATAGGGTTTTATATTTGTGGATAGTAAAAATATTTATTATTTCATCTTGAATGCTATGGGAATGATTTTTACCTACTAGTAATAGAACGTTCCATGTTTTCGCTCCAATCTGGGATCTCCTCCTATGATCTACATTTTTCTTGCCATTATCTCACACACCCACTAGGATTTTTTATATATTAATGGAGGGGAATGATACAAGAATTTCTTGTAATCCATAGTGGGGTGTGAGGATTCTTTGGCGGGAGCTTATGGGGGACGCCCCCACCCACCAATGACTTTGTCTATGGGGAGAAGTCATTTACAGGGATGAAAATCACAATTTGGATCTTCAAATGATCTAGTTTCATTTGTAGGAACCAATGATATTTATGTATCCCATTAAAAATTTAGTTCTCTAGGGATGGTCATTCTTGGGGGTATAGATCACCATCTACACTCGAAATATATTTTGGTGTTGTTCACATTAACTATAGGTTTGTCATGTGTCGTTAAATATTTTTTCATTGAGCGCTTTGTGAAGAGGATGAATTCCAAGTGGAGTGGCATTCAATGATTCGATTAGAGCTCTAAGATATCAATACATCATTCAATTATTCTCCACCAATTAAAATTTCCCCTCAAATTATTCTTCAGATTTTTTTTCCAGGTTAATGGAATTATATTCATCTGGTATGTGGAATTTGAATGACCCAGTAGCAGTTGGGATATTCTCTCTAATGATTTGGAAAGACTATATATATGTTGAAAAGTGTGTCATATATTCCTATCATAAGATTATACAATATATATTGACATAGAATGTTCTCAACATGATTTAATGAGGATGATTGTATCTAATCAAGGACTATAATTTCTATATTCACTACCAACTAGGAAAGGAAACCAAGGTAGATGATTCCTTTAGTAGAAAATTACTTTCTACATTATCTAGGATGTAGATTGGGAGAAACCCAATCTTATTAGATATGAAAATGATGGATTTGGAAATAAAATGGAAGGGAATAAATTCTTGTTTTCACAAATGAGTTCACTACCATCTATCTAAGAAAAGATAATTGAGGTACAAAAGGATGATCTGGAGATATAAAAAAAGGTTAATGAAATAACGTAAGGTACATAACATAACTTATAAATTCATTATGATGGTTTTATAGTATATGGAATTATTCTTTCCTCCTTTACCTCCTCAGAGAAAGATGATGATATTGGATAATGCAAAAAACTAGAGTTTCCCAATCCTTCCTAGATGTACCAAGATGTATTGGGATTTTTGATAGAACTTCTGATGGGACAACATAAAGAAGATGATTATAGAGTATATTTCTTGGCGTTTTCTATGTCATAATGTTAAATCATAGTGAGGAATGTGTAAAGGGATGATATAACCACTTCATATACCCATGTGTAAATGAGAGAATGTCACTAGTCTCCTAAAGATATCCAATGGAAACAATGTAATATGCCTTCTGGTGGATTGAATCACTAAGAATTCCCAATTCATATATATTAATTAATATTTATTTCTTGAACAACATGCCCATATATATGTGAAGGATGTAGTGAGGTTGAGTTGTGTTCCACTTTTGATCACCTCAGATCATGATATATGGCTCACCGATAAGTTCTAGAGAATTCATCAACATGATTTAGGTTCATGAATTGAATTATAGAATTGCATATCACCGTCAAACTAATGTCCTATTAGAATGGAATACACAGTCGTATAAAGACATGATAAGATCCTAATCAATATAATTCAATTTTGGATGGGATAATCATCTCCCCTTAGAAGAGACCTTATATAACAATAGGTTCTACTTGAGTATTCAAATGGATACATATGATGTTTTGTATGGGAAGTGATTTGTAATTCCAACTTATTGGGATGGATTTGGTGAATGAAAGATCCTTGAACATATCCTTTAAGAAGATATGAAATAGAGGGCTATGATATACAAAATTCTTATAATAGATTCACAAAGTTTGTAAAAGAGACATCCTGAAAACAATATAAGGGACATGGAGTTTTATGTTGGAGAAAAAGTTTTCCTTTGAATACCACCATATAATATAGTCACGCTGTTTAGAAACAAAGGGAAGCATAGACAAGGTACATTTTCCTCACTGAGATCCATGATTTCATAATAGTAGTGGCCTATTAGCTTATAATTCCACCTAGTATGGATCATGTTTCTAAAATGTTCCACTTATAACTCTTAAGGATGTATATATATATGATCCCTCACATGTATCAACTCTATAGGTGGAGCAACAAGGAAATAACTTCTTATATGAAGGATAAATCGTGAAGATCTTAGACCATATAGGCAATATTTTATGCAATTATAAAACTAAACTTGTCAAAGTGTTGTGGTGGAAACATATGTGTGATGAGGTGATGAGGTAACCATAAAAAATGAAACTGAAGTGCAATTATCTATTCTCTACTAAGAATATGAGGGGAAATTTCAGGTAAAAATTTATAAAGGGTGAATAAAGTAATGACCCGCTATTTTTTTGTATTATTTTTTCCTCAATAAATATTCCTTTTGTTATATTATGTAATGATATAAATATAAAAAATGTATAGAAATTTTTTTATCTCATTAATAAATATGGTTACATTATTCAGCATTGGAACCAATTAAAATTGGAAACATTACAATAAGAAAATAATATAAAATAGAAATGATAAAGTGGGAAAATTTTGATCACATCAAACTACTAGAATCATTCCCCCACTAGAAATAGTATTGAAAAGAAATAAAATACTATGAAAGGAAATCACTGAAAATTGAAATATATAACCTTGAGAGTAAATTAGTTGAATATTGAGTGAATTATTGATGTGCGATTTATAGGAGGTGATGTGACCATTGTAATAGTAATGTAACAATTGTAATAGTATCTCGACCATTTGGAATAGTAACCTGAATGTTGGGAATTGTAACCTGATTATTGGAAGAGTAATTGTACCTCAAAGTAATAAATTATTAAATAAATTATATTTATCCTGATTTAATTAAGTAAAGTTAATTTTTATAATGGAAAAAATAAATATCAGGATTAAGAAACTCAAATAAAAGAAGGTGGTTTCACAATAAATTTATCATTGTATAACCTATAAAAGATGAATGGGTTTCATAAACACCATGAAAACATAAACATAAACAATTTAAATAATGAATATTTATGGATTCTATGGATCTTATCCCTAGTAATGAATAAACTGCATCAAAGTATGTCCACTAAGATGGAGGACGTTGCAAGATCACATGGATCATTTCTTCAAGAAAATTACTATCAATTGAATCTCACTTTCATAAAAAATTCCAATAACCTATTCCATATAACAATCATAGGGAATTTACAATTAAATTTTTTAAAATTAATTTTAATAATTTATTGTGGAAAATATCCTTCCCTATTTCATAAACACTTTTTAAATCATCAAACCTTTAGAAAACATTTCTCTCTGAATATAACCATTAAAACATAAAATGAAAGATTTGAAAATAATTTAAATCACACTTTAAAACAAATTAAAATCATTTTCCTTCAAAACAAGATTAAAATAACTATGAATTTTTTTAAAACATTGTATTATAAATAATAAATTTCCAACCAAAGAGAGAAATAAAGTAAATTTTTCTTAAAAACGTTTTCTTAATTACATTAAGTACCAACGAGTGAAAAAAGAAAACCATATCTTTAAGAAAAAATTAATATATATTTTATAATAAAATTACCTAAAATTAATGAGATTGGGATTATAGTGTTTCATTAGTTGAAGCATAATCATAAACTCTCTCAATAAACGATGAGATTGTAACAATAAACTCTCACCACATTGGAAACAGTTAACCATAAAAACCATGAAGGAATAACATAAATTAAAAAAATATTA
The DNA here is from genome assembly GCA_963277665.1 of Viscum album. NCBI lineage: Eukaryota > Viridiplantae > Streptophyta > Magnoliopsida > Santalales > Viscaceae > Viscum > Viscum album. The sequence continues at coordinate 51,683,459 of OY728148.1, forward strand.
AAACTAGGATGAAAAAATTAAAGACATTACTTGTAAAATGGTTTTTAATACATCTCATTAAGTAATTAATGTTCAAATCCTTACATATGTCTCAAATAAGGTAAATTTTGACAGAAATCCTTTACCGATTTGGTAACATTTTAACGATGAACCCAATTAATCATAGATAATAAAATGGGTAAGAAAATTAAAACAATTATTATTATAATCAATTTAAATTAAATTCGAGGGTTTTAAATACACCATATTAAATAAATAGTTTATGAATATGACATTGGTCTCATGGAAGTAAAAATTGAGATGGGAATCCTTCACTACTTGAGTAACCATTGAATCAAACGATACCTAATATAATTAAATAACTAAAACTATTAAGATAAATAAATATATTAAATTCTTGATATAAAATATTCTATGAAATTTTATACATGACAAATAATTAATGAGTTGTGAATATGACATATGACTCGTATAAATAAATGTGAAACTAGAAATTCCATAACCATAAGTCTTTACTATCTTCATACTTGATCATACCTGCTGTAAAATAAATAAAGCTTATTATACATATTTAATAGGCCATATAAATTGATATAATACAATATATTATTTACTTATTAATTTATATTAACTTTTTATTAGCAATTCCATGTCAAAGTTATGTTTTAGTTAATAACCGCTCTATTTCCCTTACATGTTATGACTTGTTATTATTGGTCCTTTTTATTAGATAATTGTTTCATAATTTTCAGGATGTAAAACATGATATAAATAAATATATATTTAGTTTATATGTATTTATAATTATATATAAAATATAGATATAGTAAATTGAATTCACCATTTATGTAGATGTTAATGAATACATAGACATGAGCGCTATTTCCAATTTCATGTCGTATTGAATGAACAAATTGTAAATGATATAAATATATATATTATCAATATAGTAGAATATTTATTTTATATATTATATATATCTTTATTAAACTCTTGATTAGTACATTCTATATAAGGCATGAAATAATTACATCGCTTTGTGAGGTGGTTGTTCTCCGTACACATGAATGAATTTATCATATTACCAAAAAATAGAAAGCATGAAGGTATATGTCATACAGAAAAACAAGAATCTTAATAACATTATAAACGTAATATATATCATATATAAAAAAAGCAACCATTATAACCAACCATGAAAAGTTGTAAAGGAAGAATGAACGACATCAATTTGCAAGGTGGTAATCTTACACACACCCGAATGATTATTACGTATCCCATTTGATGGTTGTTTTTGATGTTGAAAGTAATTACATGAAAATAAAAACATCTATCTATATTTAGGAAATTTATGTTACTATGTAATCATTATGTTAATATTATTTATGGAGTTTGTGGAAGAAAGAAATTTTTTTTTATGAATGTTACCTCTTCTATGGGTATCTCCTTCAAATTACAGAAAAGAAATCCATTGATAGATTATTTCCCAAAGGAAGGATTATATGATTAGTGTATGGAAGTGGAGAAGTTAATTTTTTAGGGTTTTCAGAGGAAAATGGTTTGAGTGGTGTTAATAATTGAGGGGGTTGAGTGACCTTTAATAGTGGTGGAGTGGAATTCTAATAAATACCAAACAATAAACACTATTGGGAGTCGTTAATTACATAATGTGAACACAATAATGATACATTTTGAATAAAATAGGGTATATGGTACCCCTATAGCCAAAATATGGGTTTAGAAAAGTTTTTAAGTCATATCCCAATTATGTTTAATATTTATTCCCTTAGAAAACTCATTATTCTCTTAATCTCTTAGATTAATTGTAACCATTTTCACTTATCATTTTTATAAAAAAATATGTTTTACTTTTTAAAATTATAAATTATTTGTATTCAAAATATAGAATATATTTATTTAAAATTTTTATTACATAACTATATTAAAATAATTTAAAATCAATATCATAGTCATGTCGAGGATGTGGGATTTTAATGAGAAAAATTCAAAGGATGGAAGTGCTTTTATAAACAATTTCAATGTAAAATTTATTAAAATGACATCAATTGTAAAAATTTAAATATAATTGAACTAATTATACATTAAAAGATATTTAAGATGTAATTTTTCTATATTAATATATTATAAGAATATGCGATTTTCAATTAAAATTCTGTATTTTTCAGTATACATAAAAACTGATACTTTTTAGAAATAGCCCAAAAAATTAACAATAAGAAAAAATTTATTTTATTATTTCAAAAATGAAATTTTTTTCGTCTTATATAATTTATAATTTTTTTAAAAATTAGTTTTAAAATAAGTACACAATTAGATGGTGGTAAAACTGTCTTCTAGAAAAACACATCATTGAATGCATAAAATTGTATTTATTCTATTATACTATATAGAAAATACATATTTCTATTGAAAAATATGGTGTTCAATATATATATATATATATTAAATCAGTAATCAAAATTTGATATTTTTTATTTTATTGAGTAAAACCATGTTTTTTATAGGAAAATAGTCTTTTCCTAAATGAAATTTATTTATTCTAAATATTTCTTTAAATAATTTATAAAGAGGTAATAAAATACAAAAATTAATTTATAAACATTTATAAGGAAACATTTAATAATTTATTAAAACCTTTTCGGACCCTCAAGTTCAATGGATATGTGGTAGCTAAACTAATACTTTAGTAATATGTTATGTTTCATTAAAATTTAGTGTTCAATGTAACTCATGTTAATAGAAGTGTTTTGTGTAACATGATGTAGACATTTTCTTGTATGTAACACATGAAAAACTCAGTGTTGTGTGTGCCAAAATCTAAACTCAATGTTCTCTGTGTCACCAAATTGACTTGGTGTTGCATATAAAAAAACATTAACTTCATGTAGTATAAAATAAAATCTATCAAAGAATTTTTATTTATTGAAAAAATAATAATTATTAAAAGATAAGAATTTTACGGGGAAAATGGACAAGTTGTTCTTTAATATTGTCAAGTTTCTAAAAAATCGATTCAAATATTAGGAAGTTAATGTTAGTTGTGTGCTTAATGTGTGGGAATTTTGAGCACGTTATATCATATTTTCAAATATCCCTAAAGACCAATCATCAATCTAGTTATATTCCCACATTCATATGTTTTTTATACTGAATGATAATCATAATAAAATGTTTTTTTGGACAACGACTACACAAATACTCAATAGGGGGTGAATTGAAATCTTGAAAAATTATTGTCTTAGAAAACCGCATCTTTTATGTTATGAAAATATTGATATCTTATTAACACATGAAGTCAACTAAAATAAAATTAAAAATAAAAGATATTAGAACATGAAAATTTAAAATGGTTTAGGGAATAAAAATCTAATAGTCCACTATGTAAATGAACAAATGTCTAATTTTGGTTTTTTCACTAGACCATTTCCTTATCTAGTGACTTTGATTCCATTTAAAAGGGCTCCATAACTATGTTCAATAAGTAGAAAAATAGTACAATATCAGGACCCTTTAACTGGGCTCCCATAATGATTTGAAGGCACCGTCCTTCAAAAATCATTTAACAGGACATATCACAGTGAAATAGTAAAAAAAGAGAGTTTAAAAATGATGCCAAAAGTTATAAGATACAACTGATATAAGGGAAAAAATCACTTGGAGATATGATAATAATAAAATATAACTTGACGAGAGTCTAAAAAATTATCAATCATTAACTTAATGTTATAACTATTGACTTTGAATCTTTTTTTACTTTTTATATAAAAATAGTGTAGCACATAGGGCTTAGAAAGAGAGTGACTATAGATGGTATAAGTTCTTATGTTATTGTGTATATTCTCTTATTCACCATATTAAATACCCATGGAAACCGTCTATTATAATTTTAAAACATTTTATCCCCAAAATCTGATCGTGGAAATATATTTCATGACTCCAATTACATAAAAATACAGAAAAATAACCATAAAATTTTCATTTTAATAATTTATTTTATTGGATACTTTAATCATATTATAAGAAATTTTACCATAATGTGGTAAAACAGTATTTAATGCTTCAATGGAATCATTAATTCCCATAAAAAGTATGGAAAAATAATAAATAACATGTTCTAGAAAAATTTAATCGATTCTGGATCACAATGTATCTAAATTACATTGATTTGAATTCATATATCCATATTGATCCACATATATGTTATTAACGTATCCAATCATCATATATCTAATTTAATATATACGATTTCACATATTCAATTTAAGGTAGTAGGTATTCATGTTGCTAAATTTCCCCATGTATCCTTCTTTCTCACATAGCCTAATCTGACAAAACCAAATGATTTTAATCAATATATGGAACAACATAGCTAAATTAACCAAATAACCAAAACATTAATCTCGTTTCTCCACATAATTAATTTATCTATATATTTTATAGACATAGACAATTTCTCACTTATAAAATTTGTCTACATGGGTGATTTTCAAGTAGTTTGTTTTTGAGATGTATCCATTTCATGTAGGGTATTACTTCACATAGCTGATTGATATAATTGCTTTAACATTGTGTCCAATTCTCCATAGAGTTTAATCCCTTATGTAGAAAATTTTCTATACATAGGAAGTTATTCTATTAATTTCTTCAATTTTTATATTACAAAAAACTAAACTAAAAAATAACTAAACATGATGAACACAATTTTTTTAAAAATCGAATTTACAAATTAAGGGGAATTGAGATCACCAAACCTTATGCACAAAGGATATATTTCGAGGAACAATAGTAGTCCAATAATATTCCACCTTTTGATGATAAATAAAAATTAAACTCTAAACATGACAATTTAACATATTTAAATAATTTTTTTAAAAATAATTTTACTATATATATTTCATTTTAAATTATTCTATTTACCCATTTAATCTAACCCATAACTAAAAATTTCTTCCTCTTTAGGGGAATTCCACCCCTGGTAAACATCAAAACCATTTATAAAACATATCCCCCTTTTACACTAATAAAAAGGATGTATATGGATTAGTAAAGAATAAAATATAGCAGATAGATTGATGAATTATGTAAGTGTATTGCTAACACTAAATCGTAATTGCACCAAGGAATAACATTAAAACATGTAGAATGCTAAAAAATTCAATGAGGAAAAATTATAAATTAAAACTATACATATGAAACAAAAAAATGAGATGGGGTAAATTAAATGATAAATCAACTATGAAACAAAAATAAAGAGATAAAATACATTAAATGAAAACAATCACAATGAATTAATTTAATGAAATGAAATATATGAATCAAAAAATGAGTAAGACAAAAATAAAGAGATTTGTAAAGAATTATTTTATTAATTATTGATATTGGTATAAAAATTTCATTCCCTCAGAATCTAAACGAGTATAGGAATAAAACACTATTAAAAATACCCAAGATTTGGGATTGAGTAAAACATAGAAGGTGGTTTGGGTAGAGGAATCATGTAAGACATATAAGTCAAATAGTAAGTAGGAAGGTCCATCAATGGAGGCAACATTGGTTTCCCAATATCAGTAGTATATTGGTCTATAGATCAAACTCATTATTTTTCATCTAAATATTTAATTGGAATGATGAGAACATGATCATAATTTTCTGAAGCAATACTTAAATCATAATTTCTTGTAGATACAAAATACATTTTAATTTGAGGTCACAAAAGTGAATTTTTTTATTAGAGTTTAAATAATTAATAGAATCACACAATTTTCTTTTTCTATTTCCTAAAAATTATAGTTGAATTAAAATATTTTTCTAATCATTTTGTTGTGCATAAAAAGGAATATAAAAAAGTTTTTTTGAGATTCCTTCTAATTCTATGATAGAATATATCATATACTCAAATGTCAATACTCTTTTGGTATATGAATTTTATAATTATAGAATAGCATTAGACTCATTTTTATGAAATTGGGAAACTATTGAGGGTGATTTTTTAGAATTCATTTTAATTATTTATATCTTTTAGAGGAAAATCACGGTGGAGAAATAAAGACTATAATAAGGTACAAACTGGATAATGTTAGTAGAAGCTCTAAAAAACTATTTAGAAACCAATCAACAGTTCCTTGCTCACTGATCAATCTTCCATTCATAGATTTAAACATACTTTCCACATTGGACAAATGATCTATAAAACATGAGGTACCACATAAAAATCCCTTGTTGAATCCTGAGACACTAGAGTTATATACACAGAAACAATAATTATAGTTTCTAATAGAGTTTTTACAAAATAATATGTGTAACTGGATTCATTGAAGGGGTAATCTTATGAGGATTATAAAGAATGAGATCTATTTTATATGGTATACAAGAATATTTTTAGTTGCCTCAGACTCTATGGAACTAGAATTTCTTGTTGATGATTCTGTATAAAGGACATTAACATCCTAAATTATCTTAACATTAATATTTATAATCCAATAATTCTTTTTTTTTAATAGAGAAACTGAACCTTAAAACATATATTGAACATCCTGGGATACTCTCAACATGTAATTATAGTTTCACTAAACAATTCATCAATCTAATAAACCATACCCTTAAAATGAATATCTATTCCAACAATAAGTCTTATAATAGTTTCTAGGGTATCTTGGAACTCATAAAAAACAAATATGTCAAAATATATCATTATTTCAAGAATAAACATATCACTCCAAAGATATTGAATCTATGATGACATAGAGTTCATGTTTCAAGATATCTAAATAAACCGATTCTAATGTTCAAAATCCTATGATTGTGTAGATGAATAATTGCAAGTTGTTTGAAATATCTTAATAAACTCCAACTTACTTACCACAATACTCCTGAAAATTAATTATGTTTTCCTTAATTCTAGACATAAAACTCATAATCTAATCAATTGTATCTTGAGATATATCTGACCAGATCAGAGGGAGACTTTGAATCCATTCCCTTTAAACTGTAATAAAAACACCAATCTCATTGATATCAGTTAATGAAGAACATAATTCTATAATCTCACTAACTTGTGATCTCATTTCCTAAAATTAACTATCACATGATCATTATGGAACGTGTTATACATGAGGAACTGGGAACTTGGATTTGATCAACTTAGTTTGGACTACCATTATTCCAAATAGACCAGAAATACAAGATATATAAAACAAACATTCCATGAGTTTTCTAATCACATAATTAGAGGATATCTTATAATTATTCAACTTAACACAATCTAATATGATGTTATCAAATTCAAAAATTACTATAGTGGAAATAATTTATAGATTAGTTGTTTTAATGTAGATACTCATAGAGGGTGTATCCTCATGCTCAAGAGGAGGCTAAAGTATAAGTTCTAGAGTATGAGATTGAACAGTTGAATCTATATAAACTTATCTATGTTTGTCTATATTAAGATAAGGACATCGAAGAGGTATTTAATCAACATTCTTATTCCCATCCTTATATTCTTAACTTCAATCAGCACCTAACACACTAGGCACTATTCGAATTGGCCTTGTTTCATGAGCAACATCTGCTATCTCAAAAATTACCAGAACAAGATAAATTATTTTTTCTTCATATATCTAGATTATACCTTTTCTGTATAGATTGAAATAAATAAGATAAGGCTCAAATAATAATATTACTAATTTTTTCACCTACCTGGTAAGAACCATCTAAACAAGTTTTTCATCCTCAGGTGGTGATGCATTAGATTACTCACCTTGATCTAAATATTTCTATGAAAATTTCATAAAGAGATTTAAAAAGAATCATAGGAGAATCTAGTTTTATTAAAGAGTAATGCAGAAAGTGTTACACACTTATGAAACTTCACAATATATCCATCAACGAGATAAAAACCATTCTTCTTTTACACTAGTGAGATGAGTCTTCCAGTAGAGCAATAATTTAATTTCTCTTTACCTTGATAGAAGTGATGACCAAACCACAACATTTACCTTGTCATATTAAACTTCATATTATTGATCAAGAAATATAAGAATGACATGTCCTAGAAAAATTCCTTCCCCATCTCAAAATCTTACTGAGATATCCCAGTCTAAATTAATATACAAATAACTTTCCATTATGGTTTTGAGTCATATTCTACCATCTTCTCAATATCTATGGTTCTTAAATGTACCTTGAAAACATTAGTTAGTCCCCCTACACATATAATATCTATAGTCTAAATATATCAAAATTACACCTCATGAGGACAATGATATACCTCTACTATTTCAATTGATGAGAAAACCACATCATCTCCATTAACAGTCGATGACAATTCATCCTCTGTTTCACCAAACATTAACTCTTCATTATGTATGAACTCATTAATTTCTTTATCAAATAATTATCTTATCACTTATTTTTAAAAGAACTTCAATCATTGAAATAATTTATTTATCAAAAATAACTTAGTTCCTCTTAGAAACAACATATCCACAACCTTCATATTGGGAACTCTAGGAAAAACACTACCTGAATTCATTTTCTTTGAAGAACCAAATCTTTAATTATTTCCAACCGTGAAAATTCCAATTGAATATAATCATTACACTGTTGATAGGGAAACAAGAGTGATTTTGGATGGAAAAGAGGTGATCATTAAGATTCTGAGAGAAAGTATGAAGGAAAAAATGAAATGAATTGAGGATCAATTTTGGCTCCATGGTCATGGGAGCGATTTACAAAATGGATAGATTTATGATATAGAGTTTTGGGTCAATTCTCATATAATATAAATAAAATAAAATAAAATCAAAACAAGTCAATTGAATTTATAAAGACCAATCCTGAAAAAATTAAATTTAAAATCTGAATTAGTTTTTCAAGTATACTAAAACAAAAAATATCAATTTTTATAACGCATTCAAATACATAAAAAATTAATAAATAATAAAAATATTGAAATTTAAAGAAATTATATAGACTAAATATGATTTAAATTAAAATAACCCCAATTCTAATTTAATTATATCAAAACATTCAAATGAAATGGGATTAATTAAATACAATCTAATTCTTAGAACAATATCAACTTTTTTGTGTATGATAACTCTTGAAATGATGAATTAGTACTATGTGATATATTCAATAATTATTTATTGTATTCTTTGAAATGTTGAGAGAAATATTCTTTTCAATTCTTCTTAACACATGATTAAAATTTTAAGGGTTTGGATTCATGTGTATCAACCCTTTATGCATTTGTGTAGATCGTGGTTCTCAGAAGAGGCTCAAACGAAGCCTACAAAGTGCTGACTATCAAGAGATGTATGTAGAATATATTTCAAACTAAGAAATATTAAACAACGTTAAAGTAGGTTTCAAGACGTGTAACAAATCAGGGTTCGAAAAAATGAAAAAAATGAAGATGTAATGCAGTTTTCGATGGAAAACCAACATGAAGATTATATAATGTGAAATAGGGTAACATGTTGTGTAATTACCAACTACAGTGATATATTAATCATTTTAGAAACATGGGTTTTTCATAACCCTAGAGCTACAACAACTCTCTCTCATTAAAAGTGATTTGACATCCCCTCTTCAACGTTTTGGGGATTCCTTTTATCAAGGATTGATTCATGGCTTCGCTCCTTCAATCCATAGTTATCCATTTTTGATATAAGGTATGTTCTTCCTATATTAATTTAGATTTGTTGATCCATTTCTTCATTTTCATCTTTTACATGTGGTGGCTCTTGATCTTCTTGTTTCTAATGTAGTTTTTTTGGTTTTTTGTTGGAACAATTTTATCGATGTGTCCTTAGGTCCAAATAGTTATAGTAGGAGAGGTGATTAGGATCTGAGCATTTGGTCTATTAGTTTTCCAAGAATGTTGACACCCTTTTTTAGGTAAGGGATTAATTACTTCTCTATTCATTTATATGTAATCCTAGAACTAAAATTATTTATCGCTTGGATCATAATGTGATAAACCTAATAATTATTTAATCTACATTAATGATTTGATATCAATCATATGTCGATGATTCTAATTTATGTTGGGATAAAGAGTTGCGTCTTGATTTTCTAGGTAGAGTGATAACTATGATTTCCTGGGATTATCAGGTTTTCATGATGGAAATTTGTAAATAATGTAAAGAATGAATTAAATGTTAAATAATAAGCTAAAGGAATTTAAAGAATCATGTATAATGAATATGGATATTGTTATAATTTGATGATAATCAAATTGATGTAGGTATGCATGTTTAATTCAATTGGTTAATGAATGTGGAGAATGTTGATTAATGTAGATAAAATAGTTAAAGTCATGTTAAATTATTTTTCCCTTAATTTGTACATTTTTTGATAGCTTGTACCTTAGAATTACTATAGTTGTAAACCATGAATAATGATTATTTTTATGAATAATGGAATAAGAACTGATTTTTTGATAAAATATAATGCCTTGTATGGCATGGGATTCTAATTTTCTTGTAATTTCCTAGTTTCTTGTGATTTGGAGTCATGGTATCTCAATATTTGTGAATGTTAGACATGATTCTTATCGAATCAAGAGCCAGATTGTTATTTTGTTTCCTACTGTTGTGACATAAGAATAGGATGGATGAGCCAAGAGGGATATTTTTTTGTATGTGGGTAATGGAGACCCATACAAGACGTGAGTCTTGGATGGATGATCCTGGCAGGTTTTGTGGTATTAAAGGCATGGAGGCCTGGTTGATGTTCCATCTGTTGGTCCTTAGGATGGAAGGATGTATCACGATATGCATGTGTGTGTCGGGGAGGACACCAATGATTAGAGGAGGAGTTGATACTAGGATTAATTGTTGATCTGAAATTTGTATGATTGTTTGAATTTATTGTTTGGATGACATACGCGTTGTTTGTTTTTCGGCTTTCTGTTCTCCGTTACATGATGTAGATTGATGTTCAAGGTTATATTCATTTTTTAGAATCTTTTAATTTATTCCTAGGCTACCTCGTAATAAAAAATGTAATTTTTTAATAAATAAATAAATTTTTAACCCATGGTGTTGGAGCATTCTTGGATGAAATGATGAGGTAATAAATATGAGAAGCCATGGACTTAGGTTTCTTATTTTTAGAGGGCAAAGAACAATGTTGTGATGAAAATTTTAAGTTATTAAAGAAATTTTAATGGTTAAATAAGTGTAAATGAATTAATAAATTTAAATTTCAACTTATAAAAAATGAATTAAATAAATTAATGTATCTCATTAAATTTCTGTGTACTTTTAAGATATCTAGTCTATGTAGTGGCAGTATGAGAGTCCAAGAGAGGTTAACTGGAGTTATGTATAATACTAGGTTATTCCCATAGTGTGGATGTGAGCTATATTATATCATGTAATTTTTGTTTTTTTACCTGTTACTCCACCCTTTCAGTTAGGGAAACTAATATCTCAACGATTCATAGTCACGAGGGTGTTTTCCCAAATATCCTGGTGAGAGGATGGATGACTGACTACCCCCATTGGTCCTACTCTCTTGTCTTCGTAGTTAGTTGTGTTGGTATTAACAATAGTCTTTTTCCAAATATATGTGTGTGGATGGATATAATTGTTTATTGTTATTCCAAACATATATAATCTAGTTATAGTTTCCTAAGGACTACAGTAGGTATAACATGTATATGTTCTGATGTGTTGAGGATCATTACATTATTTATGGGATGTGATGGATTGAGGTATTATACCCAATGTATGATACACATTATATGAGCTATGGAAGATCTCAATAACAACCAGATTAATAATGGTTACAAGTTTTTGGTTGTGTGTTACACAAGGTGCATGTTGTGGTGAATGTCCTCAATGTCTGCGGGATAGCCTTTTCGGAGAGTGATGCCTAGGATGTGCACTACTAGGGGAGATCCGAAAACTAGTGGGGAAGTGGTAGTGGGGTACCATTGATATTCATTGATATATTATATACTATTGTATGCGATACTTGGTGAGAGTATTCAATATGATGTCTGGAACACAGTAAACATGATTATTTAACAATTTTGATTCACTTGTTGTTCACATTTCTTTATAATGTTTTCTTTACCTTTTTCAGGGGAGGTTATATGGAGGATACAACCAAGTATATTTTTATATCACTTCTACGTATAAATAAAATGTTTTTAGGCTAGTGGGAGAAGGTTGGAGGTTATGCAGTTTACAAATATCTAGGGGTTCATCAAGAGCTATTTATGCTTCACGGTCCCTGTCATCATTACTTTTATTTTGGTACATACAATTTTTCTTTTAGTTATAGTAGCTCTTTCATGTCAATACATATGATCACATGGATTTATTTTATATTTTAGTGGGATAATGGGTTGATTGGTGTCTGTCGTATCTCAATATTTCACACGTGTTTTTCTTAGAGGGTAATACCTATCATCTACACATTTATTGTAGCCTTTGTGCTATTGACCAACCTTGAGCCTACTGGTGGTGGGACTTGAAGGTCACTATTTCACATATCCTATTGCTGGACCACGAAGGGTACAATTTGTGGGGAGGTGGTGTGATAGAGTTGTATCTGATATCTGGATTTGGGATATGATAATGTTTTGACTTAAGAATTGGTGAGGTTGCTTGGGATGGTAGGGAAACAATGTGATCAATGTTTAGTGATAACTGTAAACATGGGATACCAGGTAAGAAACATGTATTTAGCGCCCCCTATGATCTAATTTAGTGACCTTTATGAATACTATGATTACTAAACAATGTGATAATAGTTGGAAGCTAGAGACCTAGAAAAGGATCCCACATCATTCTTCTTTTCTCCACTGTTTGAAATTGGTAGACCTTGGGATATGATAAACTAAAATTAATAAATGAAAAAAAATTATTAAACCTAAGGTCTTCCATATTATATGATTATAATATCTAAATATTTTTTCTTTTTAAACAATGGATCTATGTCAATATCCTAAATAGGTTTGTACAAAATATCTTCAGTAGGTTGTTCCAAAATATCACCACACATTATAGGTCGATGCAAATGAAACTTGGAGGAGGAAACTTAGAGTGTTTCATTACTTGGGTTTATAGCGGTATAATGGATACATTTCAGATACAATCAAGGATGAATTGTTGAAGTTGGTTGAGATATCCTTTTGTTTGATTCATTTTCAGATGGATCACTGGAAGTCATTCGTTGTGAAAATATTGTGAGGGGAAGTGAGATATTGGTGGTTCTTATTCCTCAAAGATTATGGGGAGTCATATCTCTCATGGGGGAAATTATGAGAAAAGTTCAGAGATGAGTTTCCTTCCCTGAACAAGAAGAGATCTAGTCCCCAGGTGTTGTGTTCTCTTTGGTATGGGAGCTCCAGTGTGCGAGAGTTCAAGATACATTTTAGAAACCTTCTTCAATATACTTTGGACTTGTTTCCTCATGAGGAGGCCAGGGAAGGAATTTCAAGTAGGTTTTTCATCTAGAGATCAAATTCCATGTTACCCTATTTAGGTTGTTGACATATCTCATGGTGATGGTGAAAGAAGTGTCCATTGAGAGGATTTTATCTAAAACCAGATCTTTATTGGAGGGGAGTCATCAGGATCCCTCACAATGTGGAGTTTTGGTCTGGGGTTCCTATTTTATTGGATAAAAATGCTTATGATCATCCAAGGGTAGATCCCAACCCTTAATATCTAATTTCTATTTGGGTGGAGTCTCTCATTCCTATCTCAAGGGATTAGAGACATGTTTTTTCTATGGAGGCCAAGGGTATTAGTGTTCAGAGTTATTGAACTCTCAGAGTAGGTAGTGTGCAACTGTTGCTTTGCTTTATGTTCCTCTATTTTGGAAATTCCAGGAGAGGGAGAAGTAAATCTTTTCTCTAGTTTGGGTTCACCATATATTAGATTAGGCAGTCATAGGATTTCCATGAGATTCTCCTCATCCTCAGAGAAGAGTGCAACCATGGGGGTGGTCTTCAGTAGTGTCTGATAAGCCGTAGATGTTCATGGTCAGCTTCATACTTTAGAGTTGCTACTTCAAGGTGAGCCAGATGTTGTTCCAAGTACCCTTTTATTATTATCTACTTTGATTCATGCCTTGTCTGATCCATGAGACAGACACCCCTTCATGTCACATAACATTTTCTATGATGTGGGACTTGGGATAGAGAGACTTCTTGTTCCCTTGGCACTAAATACACCAGTTGGAGGTTGAGCTAACTTGTTTCATGTATGAATAGAATTTGGGCTAGTTCTATGATGGAGCCTCTCTTAGGGAGACTTCCTATGTTTAAATATACAACCATATGACATCATCCTAAACATGGATTTCTAGTTTTCGGTTCAGGATATCGTGGATTTCATTGGGAGGAAGGTTGCGTTTTTTGATGATGATGGAGGGACAAAATATATTTTGTATAGGGAGACCGTCATATGGATTAGAGGAATTTTCCAACCTTATAATCCATGATTTCTAAGATGGTGTTGAGTTCATTAGGTGTTCAACAGTAAGTGTTTTTCGTGTTCGTATATGAGTACCCTGATGTCTTTCCAAAATCGATTGTAGTATTACCCCATCGACTAGAGATAGAGTTTGAGGTCAAGATATAACCAAGTGTGTCTCGTATATAGATGCATCCATACAAGATGCAACCTTATGAGATACAAGACATGAATATATAGTTATTTTATATATTTAAGTGTACTTTTTTTCATTCGAGTGTGTCATCATAGGGTAGACCGGTTTTATTTTTTGAAGAAAGTCGATGGCAGCTTGGAGTTGTGTATCAATTATCTTAAATTTAACCATGTGACAGAAAGGAACCAATGTACCCTTCCATAGATTGATGATTTATTCAATAAACAGAAGGGTTCATGTTGGTTCTCAAAGTTCATTTTGGGGCCACAATATCCTTAGATGAATGTGAAGTATTAAGATATCTTAAATACTACCTTCCATTTTTTCGTGGTCATTACGTGTTCATTGTGACAAATTTTTTTGTGAATAATGATGACATTGTGCATAAGGGGACAATGAAAATTTTATTTTGTGAGTTCTTGTATATGTTTGTGGTGGTTTTCATTGATGAAATCCATTTTACCTAATGTCTAAGGATGACCATATAGAGCATCTGCCAGCCATTTTGCGAGTAATTCATCACTAGCACCTGTTTGGGATGTTTCCAACATGTGAGTTTTAGTCTTGAGAAGTTTGTTTCATGGGGAATGTTGTATCATTTAAGAGATTAGTTATCGATCTATTGAAGATAGAATAATTTTTTTTCTTGGTCAACCACCATGAAAGTGCCAGAAGTGAGAAGATTCGATGGCCTTGTACGTGACTATAGGAGTATTGTATCCAATTTATCCAGGCTTTCGATTTCTCTAATAGAATTGAATAGAATAATCATGTGTTATTATGGATTGATCAGTTTCAGATAGCTTTTGAGTATCTAATGGAGATGTTGGACACAACTCTAGTTCCCTTTTTGTCGAATAAATGGTGTTCTATTGGAATTTTATGTGATACTTCACGTCATACGTTGGGCTATTTGATGATGCAATAGAGATCAATTGTTTCTAAGGGTCATGATAGTTACATCATCATGAGAATTACAATTCCAACCATGATCTTGGGTTTGATACATTAGTGTTTTCCAAGATGTTTTGGAGACATTATCTCAATGGTGAATTTTTTATTGTCTTTATTGATAATAAGATCCTTAGATATTCTTTCTCTTAGTGTGAAATGAACACGAATCAATGTTAATTGATGAAGTTATTACAGAATTATGTTTTTTACATTATATATAAACCTAGTAAGGGGAATTTTGTATATGACGCATTGAGTATGAAGTTGTGTAATGATGCAGCACATGAATATGGTTATACCTAGAGCGTGATGGAATAATTTTCAGCATTACATCTAGATATTAGATAAGTTGGGGGGTAATGTTATATTTTCCAAATAAACGTGTCTTTATATTTGGTGCATCATGTTGATGAGTTATAGTTGGGTAATAATGAGGTAGAGGTATGAAATGAAGGAGTTGTTTGAAGCAAGGCCCTTGAGGGTCGGTATGAGGATGAATAAATCCGTGTGTTATTCTAGGTAAGGGTTTTCATTCCATTGGCGATGCATGAGATAGTTGTTAGAGAGTTTCATTGTTTAAAATTGGTGGTACATCCTGACATGAAAAATATGTACCATGCTTTGAGAGTCTTATTATGGAGGCACGGGTTGAATTGTGTAGTTTCAAAGTGTGTGTCTCGATGTTTGTTCTTCCAGAAGGTGAAGGTCAAGAACAATTTTTCCTTTGGTTTGAACAACTAATTTGATGTTCTTCATTAGAAGTGGGAAAAAATCTGAATGGACATTGTTAAAATTTTACCTCAAGCGTAGGGAGGCTATGATGCAATATGGGTTGTAGTGGATATTTTGATGAAATAAACCAACATTATAGAGATCAAAGATTCGAGATCAGTGGTGGTTTTTTCGAGGCATTATCTATAAGAGGTGGTGAGATTATATAGAGTCCCAAGGATGATCATTTCTGATTGAGATCCCCATTTTATCTCTTGGGTGTGGAGAGGTATCCAAAATGCTTTTGGTTTTTAGCTTTATCTTAGCACTTATTTTTAGCTACAGACTAATGGCTAGATAGAGCAGCCCATACAAACTCTAGAATACAATTTTCTCTCTTGACTATTTTATATTTGAGGTTATTAGATGAGAAACCTACACTGGGTATACTTTTCTTATAATAATAGTTTTCAATAAACCATCAAGATAGTGCAGTTTGAATCATTGTCTAGCCTACTATTATGTTCTCTATTGTGCAAGACTGGGGTCAGAGAGTCATCAAATTATAGGTTGAAATTGGTATAGAACACAATAGAAATTATTCTGGGGATTTTTGAGATGATGATGTCTACACATGAACCACATAACTCCTATGATGATCGTAGGACGATGCATATGGTGTTCATTACTAGAGATCAAGTGTTTCAAATGTTTACCCCCTTTCATGGGTAGAAAATGTTTGGTCATGGGAGTATGATTTCTCCACAGTTTTTAGGACATTCTAGGTGTTGTCTTAGGATGGAGCCATATAATATTGGATAGAACTTCAGCCCATATATGATCTAGATACATATTTTTTTTCAAATGTCATAGCTCCATAATTATCTTCATAATGACTCTCACATCATCGATTGGGGAGATATTGATGTCGACAATGATACATCCTTTGTGGAGTAGCCTGTAGAGATTTAGGACCACCAGGAGAAGGTGTTTCATTGGTCTGTTATCCCATTGGATCATGAATTATGAATGAAATATGTTGTGGAGGAGATTATATAGGAACATGAGTTTCAGATATGTTCTTAGAACCCCAAGTTATTCGAGGTTCAGAAATTCTTTTTTAATGTTGTTCATTTTGTGGTTTTAGACATTTTCTGGGTTATGAGATGGCTCTATCACTTGTTTCGTGAAACATATTACTATATTTCTGAGGGATGTAAAGAAGTTCAGGGTATTGCATGTGATTTCTATGTTTAGCTTCATATTTTTGGATGAGTATACTATTTTACTATATTTAATGAAGAATTAATGAGTAGTTCATCTACCTACCATGCCAAGACCCTTATCCTTGGATATGTGGGATACGATCATATGGTGACGAGAGACATGAGAGGTAACTTGTGGGGTGGTCTTTGGATAAACCCTTTTTGTTTCCTCTCTAGTTTGTTTTTTGATTCTAGAGGATGATAATGTTTTTAGAGGGGTCTTTTGTAAGGGGATGAATATGCATGGATCGAACCTTTGCGAATTTATAACAATTGTAGTTCATAGAGGAGTATAAAAGGAATATTGTAGAGGATATCCTATTATGAGATGAAATGTTTTTGGATTTCATACTATGTAAAGTTACATGACAAGAATGTAGTTTTCATGATGTGTAATAGATTGGGGTTTCAAAAATAATTTAAATGATGGCGTGCCAGATTATTCATATGAAATCAATCTTGAAGATTACAAGACATGAAATGGGATTATAAATCATGTAATTTCGCAATACATATAAATATTAATAATTTCATCCTTTTGGGTTATTCATAACCCTATGGATACAATAGTTCTTCTTTGATACAGGTGTCCCAACTTCCCCTTATTTTACATTTTGGTGATTACTTCATCATGGATTTATTTCTAGATTCCCTACATCAATCCATGGTGATCCATATTTAATCCATGGTACGTAACACATCCTTTATTGTGGTTTATTTTACCCTTTTCATTACGTTACTCTTTCCTATGTACTGGGTCTTGATCTCCATGTTTCTAAAGGAGTTTTTTTAGTAGATTTTTGTTGTGGTTGTGCAGCATCATCCTTGGGTGGATGATGTTCATACATGATAGGTGAGGAGGATTCTTAGTGTTGGTTTTTCCTCATAAAAATAATGTTGAAACCCTTTTGAGTTAGAGGATTCATTGAATCTCTATTCATTTATGTACAATCATAGAGCGATCATGATGTAGCCCTTCGATTACAATGAGATTAACCCAATAATTACTTGAACCAGATTAAAGAATGGATATCAGTCTCATGTAGATGTTTTTACTTTATACAGTGAAGAAATTTTCTACTTAAATTAATATATTGTTTGATATCTATGGCTTTATTGGATTATCAGGTTGTTCACTATGAAAATTGGTAAATAATTTAATGCAAAAATTAATTTATAATTAATTGAACATATGAATTTTGTGAGGCATGTCTAATGAATCTGGTTATTGATATAATCTACTGATAATAAAATTGATACAGGTACAAATGTTTAGTATAATTGGTTGATGAACTTATATAATGTTTAATACATTTGATAATAAAAATAATTGCATGTTAAATTAATTTTTTATTTATTTTGTGACTTCATGTGATGGATTACTTCTTAGGTTTCCCATATTTAGAAACCATGGATAATGAATCAGTTTTTTCAATACAGAATAAATACTGGTTGTGTAATGAAATATAATTCCTTGTAGGGAATGATTTTCCCATTTTCTTGTAAAGTCAAAGTGACTCACACTATAGAGCCATTATTGTATAGGAAGGATGGACACCTTTCTTCTGGTGAAAAGATCCCGGTTGATATGTTTTTTTCCTACATATTATATTGTGAGCCTGGGAGGGAATATCCTAGAGGGACATTGTGGTATGTGGGGATAGGAGGCTCAGATGTGATGTGATCCGTGGATTTTTTAATCGAGAGGAATCTTTTGTTACAAGGGGTGGGGAGGACTAGTTGTTCTGGTAGTAGTTGGCACCTAAGATAGAGGGATGCATCATGTTATGCATGTGGGTGATGGAGATGACACAAGAGATGGTAGAATGAGTTGATTCTAGGCTTACCTAATGATATGAAAGCTATATTATTTTTAATATATTTTTTGGCTAACACCCAGGTTTTTCTATATTCTTTCCATTGCCCAATACTTGAGTCTGATATATGTGCTGGGTTTCATGAATTTTTTGGTAGCATTGGATGATTTCCTAGAGTACCTGGTAACATTGAATCTAATGTCATTGATAAATGAATAAATTTATAACCAATGGGGTTTCATGTTGCTGGGATTCCATGCTTAGTAAATAATTCTGTGAAGTCATGGACTTAGTTTGGTTATTCCTAAAGGGAATAGAACATTATTGTGATGCTAATGTGATGTGATGATTAAAATGTTAGTGTATAATTATGGTCCAATGAAATAATTTACAAAAAACATAACTGATGAAAGAATAATTAATTAAATTAATTTATCTCTTTAAAAACCAAATATTTTCTTAATAGTGGTAGTCGGGAGTCCAACAGACGTTACCTGTAGTTCAGTCTGAGACTAGGTTAATCCCATAGTGTGGTCATGACCAATATTATATCATGTTCTATTTTTATTTTTATAGGCTAATCCACCATATTGGATAGGAAAACATAGACTTTGATGATTGTGATCCATGGGGAGGTCATGTGGTGTTTTCCCTAACATCTCAATGGGGGTATGGATCACTGACTACCCCCCTTGGCCCCACTCTTTTCTTTTGGTTGTTACTTATGTGGGTATACACAATTGTTTCTTTTCCACATATATGTGTGTAGATAGATATAATGTATTATAGTTATTTAACACACATATATTCCAGATATGGTTTCCTAAGGACTACTATATATATAACATGTATACACATTGATGGATTGAGGCTCCTTACTCAGTGTCTGGCTATGATGGCTTGATGTATAGTACTCAATGTATGATACACGTTATATGGGATGTGGTGGATCTAGAGAACTACCTAGTCACTTTTGGTTATAAGTATTTGTTGGGATGTTGCATGAGGTAAATGTTGTGGAGCTTTTCCTAGGTGTATGCAGGCATGTATTTTTGGAGAGAGATTATCTATATGTGAAATGTTAGGGGAGAGCTGCAAACCAGTGGAGAAGTCGTATCATGATACCGTTGATATTATTAATTATATTATAATAATTTAATTTGATACATTATTAGAGTATCCATTGTGAGGTTACGAACATAGTAAACATATTTTTTATTGAGTTAGTTCCACTCATTTTTCTCAGTGCTTTAAATTCATTATTCATCTATTGTGCGAGAGGATCTATGAAGGATCCTACTACGTATACTATTATACTCACTCTATGTATATATAATCTTTTTTCTTATATAGTTAGAGAAGTTTTGATATTAGGTTAGTTACTACTATAATGGTGTTTAATAGGATTTTTTTTGTATTCATAGTTGCTGACATCTTTACTTTTCTTTGGGTACTTGTTTTTTTTCTTTCAGTTTTAGTATTTCTTGATTGGCATTACATATGTGCACCTGGTTTTAATTTATATTTATGTATAACCAAGGATTTATTGGTTTATTTCTTATATCATTATTTCTCATTTATTCTCTTAGAGGGTCATTCCCCCCATTGGTGTGTTTTTTAAACCCTTGGTGCAAGTTTCTAACCTGGGGCCTACGTGAGGTGAGACTTAGGGGGGGGGCACTGTCTATCTTCTCCAATTTCTGTCCAAGGAGGGGTAAAATTCATGTGGAAGTGGTTGTGACAATAATTAAATCCAAAATCTATTATGGTGTGTTTCATCCACACACCAATTCACAAAACTACTCACAAATATATATTGTGATTCAGGATTAGAAAATGAAATTGATTGTTGTTTCTTATGAGACATAGATACCGTGAATTTCCGTTGAAAATAGATGGTTCTTAAAGTTTTATTTTTTATATTTTCTATGAATATAAATGTTTCTATCAGAATTTGAAGACACAATAAAATAATATGTTTATGTAAAAAAGTAATTAAAGTTAAATTATTTCTTTGAAATTACATAAAATTATTTTTCAATCTTTTAAATGAGATCATTTTAGATTTTTCATAAAATATAGCATTTGAACATAATAAGAACATAATTTCTGGTCAACTAGAAGTGAAATACAGTATAATACCAATTATTCCTCTATATAGACTATTGAAACAAGTTTAGAAACTTCACCACATTAAATATTATCATTAGAACTCATAGAAGATGTATGTAAATTACAAATTTGGAGTCCAATCATTTTATGTATGTTTTGTATGTTTTTATATTAATTTTTTACATTCCCAATTTTCTTGATAAATTTTAAAACTAATAATTTTATTTAATACAACCATCATGCACATTTCAAATTCATTTTCTCTTAATTTACTTTCTAATTTTTTTGTAAAATAAAATATCATGTCATTATAAAATATATAATCTAAAATAATATCTGAAGATAAAATATTCATGAAATATTTAGTATCTCCCACTCCTAATGTAAATACATTTTTCAAATTAAATATTCTTAAAAAATCATACCTTTCTCTAAGAACTTGTTTAAATCCATAAAAACCATTGGTAAGTTTGAAAAATGAATTTGGGAATTGAAGATTTTCAAAACTAGGGGGTTTTTTCACAGAATCATCCTCCATGATAAAACCTTTTAAAAAGGTATATTTTACAACATTTTTTTAATTTTAAAATATAACATGATTCATATTCCTGGATATGCCTAATGGATTCTAATAAAGATTTATGTATAAATGTCTCCACATAATCTATACCTTCCTCTAAGTTATATCATTTGGCTACCATTCTATCATTATTAATTGTAGTAACATCATGAACTTCTTGTGTATTCGTAAAATATATTTTTCTAATAATAGTATAGTTAGAGTATATATTAATTAATTACCATACCTTGTTCATCTTGAACTAGTTTTATTGTTATTTCATTGCTAAAATAAAAATCTATTTAACTAATGATTCTTATATAGTTTTTTATTCTAGAAGTGATATAATGTAATGATATTATACATGGTTTCTAGACTCATTCTATTCAAAATAAATTAATCTAAAATTCCTTTAATAGTATGTAAGTGTTGGTTTTTATAGGTTATAGGCTATCTAGGATGCCCTCTTTTTGATTCACTAGTATCAATCCTTTTAAGATTTTTTTAAAAAAACTCAAGTTCATACTCATCATGCTTTTCTTTATCAATGATAATTTCATGACTCATGATTTCAATAGAATCTATTATCTCATTATGTTGAGTAATTTTTTTATCAATAAGATAACCTAATTCAAATTTCCCATGATTTGATTCTTCAATAATCTTGGTCCTTTTGGTTAAAATTATATAAGACATGGAATTAGAAAAATAGTCCAGTATGATTCCATTATAAACATTTGAATTAAATTTACCCAGATTATACATGGTGGTTATAATGAAAACCTTTCATATAAACACATTTAACTATCAAGACATTGGTTTTAAATTATTATATATCTCATAGTGTGTTTAAATTAGAATTAGACTAATTAGAACTCAATTTATAACACAACATTTTTTATTCATTGCTTCAAATAAAAATAAAATAGGAAAGTTTCATTCACAAAACATTTTCCATGTAATTTCCTATGATTTCACATTCCTCTTCTCAACAACACAATTTATTTGATGTATCATGGGTATAGAAAAATTATATTTGATTCTATTTCATGAATAAAATGAATTTAAATCATGGTTTTTAATTTCTCCAAATCTACACATAATAATGGAATTTATTTGGAATATTTATCTTTTTGAACCAATTCAAAAAAAATTAAAAATATTGTAAAATATTCACACATTATAATCAAAATGAAAACCCAATTAAATATAGATAAATCATAATAGAAAACATAAATGAATGATTTTACACTTAAATATATTGTTTAATATATCCCATAAAAATCAATAAGAATATGTTCTAGGTGTCTACAATTATTACACAGTTTAATTGGATTTAAATTCCACTTGTGTTTCATGCCAACTTTACACGCAACACATAGTTTCATTAATGTTCAATTTATATTGATGCAAATCAAATACTACATTTTTTATTAATAATTTTCTTGATGAATATAATGTGCAATATTCCAGTATTCAATTCCAAATCCAAGAATCATTGTTTTGAAATATAGATGCAAAAATTTTATCGGATTAAAGATTTAATATCTAGAGTATAGACATTATCCATTCTTAGTTCCTTAAATTTAAGAAAATTATTTTGAAAAGATAACATGAATGGTAAGAAAAATATAAAAAATAACAATCATCATAATGTTGAAAACATTTATTATTATGTGATTGGATAATTTTACAAAAATAATTTTTTTAGAGAGGATGTGGTTGGATTACCAACTGATCCAAATCCAATAAAATTTCCTTTAATATTTTCACCAAATGATACATATCCTCCATAAATTTTTGATTGGTTGTGGAAATTAAAAATTACATAACTCACATGTCTTGTAAATCCACTATCTATATATAATTTCTGATTGATTCTCCTGGAACTTATTCCATGAAAATAAAAATTAACAAAATTATTTTGGTGCCCATATTATATTGGGAAAAAACAATGATAACAACTAATGATTTGTGAACACAAAATTATTTTTGCTATATAAAAAATAGGGAAGTATATTATGGAAATTTTTTTAAAATAAAATCATTTGTAACTCTAAAATATTTTGGATTTCATTAAATTTATTTTTATCATAATTCCAAAAATCATTATAGTGAAATTATGTAGCTTTGTAAATAATTTTATTCTTAGAGATGGAAAAAATTGGTTATATGAAATGTTTTATTTCCCCATAGCTTCCTATTAAATATAATTTTCAAACAATTATTGTATCCAAGAATATGATTAGGCAATTTTTACCCTTTTCTGAACAAAAATATAGAATCATTAAAATCATAAACTTATTTTTCGATTCTCTAAATCTTATTACCATTTTACACTAAAGATGCCTCATAATTATCTATTGTGGTTTCCAAATTGAAAATTTGTTTATTTATTTCTTCATTTCCAATTATGTTATTATCATTGGACTTGATATGGATTTTATTTTTCCGATACAAAGATTCATATTTTTTCCAACAAGGTATAATATTCATTTTATTATTCCAAATAGTTTTTTCATTATATGATCCAGACTCTTAATCCGAAGAATAATATCTATGTACCTTATCTGTGTGTTCCATAAATCAAATATTATCATATTTATTATAAATTTCCGATTTTGAATATGAATATTTAATATCATTACAATATTAAAATTGAATACTGTTTTATATTCATGATTTTACAGGATTTCTTCAAATGTCAAACATTATCAAAATGATTTTTCTCACATTTAATATTATTTGGAAATTGTGGGATGTATGCCTTGATATGTCAGATCTTATTACCCTCATAGAATTTAAAATATATGGAATTTAACTTATACATAATATAGTTGTTAAAGGACTTTCTAAATCATTTTAAATTGTTATATAATATTTTTATCTTTCTTACAAAAACAGTTTTCTCACTAACTGAAGAATAACTATTTGAGGTGTCTTTATTATATAACTCAATCACTTGTATCACTTTTTATTCCTTATAATATTTGGATGTTGACAATTCTTTAGGAGTATTCTCCTCAATCAATTTTATGATAACTTGATTCAACATTCATTTTAGGATTGTACATCAAAATTGTACCAATAATATCTTTTATTTAAAAATATATGAAATCTGTATATTAATTAATGGTATCCAAGATTTGACTTTATATAGAAGGTAGACTTAATAGGATTATCAAATATTGATTATGTTCCGGAATGGGTGCTCGTAAAGTATAAAAATTATTTATAAACTTTATAATTCTTCATTTTAGCCATGTAATTATTTCTCTTTCCATTATTATGAATGTATTTAACATAATTTTGGCATTATTATAGTGAATATCCCTCTCATTATCTATTCATTTAAATGAAACAAATATGGTAGTCTACAACTCATGATATATTTCACATTGTGAAACTGGATTGAACACATCATGATATAAAACACATATTTTAGTATACATAGATTAAGAGTTCATATTATAACTCTATTTAGCACCAAAATCCCATGTTATAGGCCATGTCTGGGAAAATTCATAAGGCTTCATGACTTCATGATAATTCTCCAGACCAAGGTTCCTCAAATAGATTATCTTATATGCCTTCCAGCAACCATAATTCCCATCATTACATAATTATTATCTAAATATTGGCATAACATATATTATGTATGTTAGGAAATCCATTTTTATGATAATCATAAGACAAAATATTTTGAAATCTATGAACTGAAAAGTCACTATCATTGATACTGACTTATGGATGGAGAAGGAATTCAGTAAGATTCATGAGGGGGTGAATTGAGTTCCAATTAAATTATTTTCATATGATAGCACCCTATTTAAAGGTATGATAAATATGAATTTTATAACACATTCACACAGTGGAAAATAAAGTGAAAAATAAAAGGGATCAGACACAACATATTTGTGGTTGTATAGGGAATTAAAGTACATCAGTCCACTTTGTAAACGAAAAACACTATGATCTCGGTGATTTTCTTAAGACCACTCCATTTTAGGGGATGTCCAATAATTTTCCTTGAGAATAAATTATTGAGTGAAAGAATTATATATTTGGTTGAATATTAGGTTATATTAACTCAGATCTTTAAGGTTAATCTATGAAGAACCATTACTGTGATAGAGTTGGAAAAACATAGTTTACAGATGAATATCAAATATTTAAGATAAAACTAAAATAATTTAATAAATCTATAGGTGAGATAAATAAAATAAAATAATACTCTAGGTGAGTCTTTGAAATTTGAATAAATGTTTCTGAAAGCACAACTGTTGAACTATAATATTCCTCTTTTTAAAATAAAAACATATCAGCACATTTATCTTTGAAAGTGAGTTAGTGTTGATGGTTAAGATGATTCTATTGATGTATATATTTTTTTAATCATCATACATGAAAAACAATGAAACACTTTTTTTAATTTTATAGAATTTGATCTATACAATATGGTCTTGGAAATAAATTTCAAGATGAACTCTTCTTGAAAATAAATCAATAATAGTACTGAACATAAAATTATCATTGTACTTCATTATTTTCCCAGAACATGATATTTTATATAATTCATTTTAACAAAAGTATGCAATAAAATATTCAATACATGTATAACAACATTAATTCCCACTATAAGTGCACCAACCGTAATAAATAGAATATCATAGAATAATGTAGCCAATTTTAGAACACCATTTTACCAAATTCCATTGAATTGAATTCATGTCGATAAATTGATCCATATAGTTGTTCTTCAAATATTTCTTCTTCATGAAGATGATATCATGTATCAAATTTTATGTATATTATTTCACATTGGTGTTATTTATGTAGCTTCATTTTTTGACGTGGCCTTCTAACACATTTAGCAAAATTTGACCTAGTTGAATAAATTTACTAGCCATTCAGAACAACATAGATGAATTTACCAGATATTTAAATCCCATTATTTGTTACTTCACATAAAAAATATACTTTTCTTTTTTATTTACATAACTAATTGTGCACACATGGGATTCATTATTGCAGGTGAGTTCCTCATATCAATTTTCAATACATAGAAATTTCATATTGGAAATTCTGCCACACATGAGATTTCCATAATTGATTATTTGATGACTCTATTTACCGGAATAGAAAAATTAATAACATATCTCATTTTCTATATTTTTTAATGTTTTCAAAAAAATTATAGAATTTGAAGATTTCCAATGGATGATCTAAAAAAATGATGAAAACTCATGATTAATGTTTTAAAAAAATTTGTAGCACCTAATGTGTGTCTGAGATAATTAAACCAAAAATATCTTGACATATGGTTGGAACAACATTAATAGTCCAAAAAATTAATTGGATTAATCATTTATCCTTGAATCTGTTTACAACGTTGCTTCTATAGGAGAGTCAAAAAAATGTTTTTTTTATTTTTGTGGGGATTTCTTTTGCAATCCCCTAGTTTATTTGACCTTTTTATTTCATTTATATAGAACCAATATTTTTTTCAATGTATCAAATAACTTTTATGTTGTGTTATAACTACATTGAAATGTGTGTGACTTGTTAATTGCTGTTTTTTTGTTCGTTTACGTACAGTGTGGAAGTTGAGTTTATGTTTAGTTGATGAAATACATTGGAATAAATTGGTTATGAAATTTGGTAACAGGGTTATGATACTGGTTTTTTGGTAGACCAAGATATCTAATAACGTGAGTTTTTTTTATCAAAATCCCTGAGAGTGGGTGTTCCTCGAAATTAGCCCCGGGTTAGCCTTTGTGTAGTCTTATGACCCAAAGTCTACTCCAAGTCATTAATGGTTGAGGAAGAATTATGTTTTTTGGAATTTATCTTATTTTTCCTATTTTGTTTTCTAGTGATCTCATTTAGTGACCATTTGGGAAATTCATAATGATTTTCTCTCTTGTGGTTTATTAATATAGTTGTCTATGGTTGAAAGTATATTGTTTCTTCATCATGAGAATAGTGGAGGCATGTCTTCTTATTGATAGTCATTATTTTGGGTGAGACTACACATTGTTTCACCATTTTATATATATTCTTAATTATGGGGATTTATTTAGTTAGTTTCTATCTTTTTCTTTTATTCATGAAATCATTCCATTAGGTTTTTTGATTTGAGATATATCATTACATATAGATCATATGTCCTATAATATTGAAAGGGGTTGGTTTGGTTTTAACAATTGGTCTATATTAGTAATCAAAAAGAATACGTGGGTTTTTATAGGTTCATTTATTAATGTTTTTTTAAAGTAGATTATATATTTATACATCCCTATATTTCATTTCATAATGAATATTGTTAAATATTCATAAGTTCTTGATGATTGGTAAATCTTAAATCATTTTGATATGTTTTTACCTGGTGAAGTCTACTCATATCCCATGTTCTGGGATTAATGTCTAGGATACTGGCCCCATGGTTGAGTCCATTATTTCATTGTGTAGGGTTTGGACATAATTTTTACTTATGTTGTTGATCAATTTTTTGCAGCATCATTTAGAGGGAATTAAGTGGAATGGTTGGGAGAATTGTGACACCTTAAGATTCCATTCCGTTGTTTATATTTTCATGGTTGATTTTTTCCTTGAGTTCGAGGTGTATTTGTTAAATATTTTCATGTTTTTAAGTATTCGATCACGAATCATGGTTTACTAGATTCTTTGATAAACAATTTTGTAGATATTATAAAACACGGGTAGTTTTAGGATAGTAAAGATCACAAGGATTAGGCACTGTTTGGTAAACTGAGTGAGATATCTGTGATAACTACATAGGTTTGGGAAGTTTTTATCATTTTGAATTATTTCTTAATTGAGTCTTCTTATATAAGACAATCCATTCCATCTTTTTCATCTATTTTACCTCAAAAGGGAATATAATTATCTTCAAATAACATAAATGTTTTATTTGGTGCAGTTTCATGGAGTCTTTCCATCTAGGTCGAATACAAAGTGATCATAGTTGAATCTTTATTGGTTTTCATCATTTCTACATTTCCTCCATAACTCTAATAAACATTGTTATCTTATTTTAGTTTCTTATGTTGTTATTTATTTTGGGGTGTTAGTTTCCAAGGGTTGTGATTCCTCTCCCAATGCCTACCGTAGTGGAATTCTAAATAGAAGACATGGTTCTACCCATTAATATATGTGTTTACATTATGGTTCCTTTTAATAAATATTTACATGGATTCTTGGTGTCCTAAATAAATTCACGAACTAAAATAAAGATTTATATGGAACTTAGTTTTTTATTATAAATGGATCCCAATGAATTTTTATTTTTTAGTTTTGAAAAAAGGGTGAATAATTATTCTTATTAATAATTTTTTTTCATATGGTCATTTATACATTCTGGATTTTTTTTTAAATTATATTGAAGTATTTAATTAAAAAAATTGTTTAGTTCAAGGGGATTTGGGGAAATTTGGAATTATATGGTGGGTTTTGACAGTTAAAAGGATTTAAATATTTTTAAGAAGGGGTTTGTGTCCTCTCGATATGGCTTTTTTGGATGAATCCTTTTTTGATTGGGAATGATAATAATTTGATATCATATATGTGTTTTATGAAATTTACATTACATTTAAAGGTGATTTTGAAATTTAACTTCCATAAATGTTACTTTAAATTGGCATTGGTGAAATGTGTTATTTCTATCGAAATTTGATTTTTTATATAAATGTTTTTTAAAATGGATTTCAAAAGAATAAAATTTCTATGTATAGAGAGAAGTCCTAGATAGAAACTTTCACGGCTTAGTTGAGTTGATTAATGTGTACACAAAAGTGGAATCAATTTGTAATCCTATGATTATTCTTTTATGCATGTATTTTAGTTATCATACTATAAATTACATCTATAATAAAAACCATATCCAAATGGCTTCTAAAAACCATTGGGATAGGGCCGCTATTCGAACGGGTTTTTCAAAACATTTGGAAAGGGAATTCTAATGATTAAAAATATCATGGTATCCCAACGGTTTTTTCAACCCATTCAGATATATCACCCAAAACTAATATTATTTTCAGACCATTTAGATAGCTCATTGGATAAATGAGGGAATCTCATTGGTTTGAGAAGATAACTGGGATATATACACATATTCTAATAGTTTCTAAAACCGCTGTGGGAGGGTACCCATAACTAGTTCCCAAAGGTTTTTAAAAATTGATAGATATATTTCGTATAAAATTATAGTGCCTAACCTCTCCAATCAAGAACAGATTGATCCATATTTTTAAATAAATTATAGTACTTCCCACCATCGAATGGATATTACTAGCCACCATCCATCCTTCTTTGAAGTCAGTTGTTTCTTCCACTTCATATAGGTCACTTCTAATTGAGATATATCTTCTATATCAATTTATTATAGCTTTCTTCATTATACTATTGAAAAAATACCCTCACATTCTATTGTGTTTATCATTCCCATAGTGAATTATGAACCCCTTATTTAATTTATTGTTTAAACTAATCAGTCATAAAATGTTATACACCTAAAAATAGTAATAAACTCATTTT
The DNA here is from genome assembly GCA_963277665.1 of Viscum album. Classification (NCBI taxonomy): domain Eukaryota; kingdom Viridiplantae; phylum Streptophyta; class Magnoliopsida; order Santalales; family Viscaceae; genus Viscum; species Viscum album. Next base: position 51,714,088 of record OY728148.1, read on the forward strand.
GTGTAACTCATTATTTTTTGAAAAAATAGTCATGTCAGATATGAGAGAAGTGTATAGAAATCCCTTATAAATTGAAATTATCAAAACTATAGTGGTTTAAATCAATTTATATGAATTTTTTCGTGTCTTCTTTTTTAAATTATTATTTTTTCAGATATTTTGGGATATTATAGTGATGTTGATGAATTTTTTTTGATATGTATAGTGTTGAGGAAGCAAGGTTATGGTTGGATGGGCATAAGATATATTGAGGGATGTTTAGTAGTGATTGGAATATTGATGTTGTTAGTTGATGGTTATGGTGTTGTGATAGATTAGTGATGGGATGTGTTGGTGTTTATTACAATAATTATATGTTATTGTGTGGTGGTGTTTTTTTAGTTTCCTAGTGGCAATGGCATATGATTAGTAATAATAAAATGGGAATGAAAACATTAGAATTAATAACTATGAAATTGAATACAATATGTGGTAATTGATTAAAAAATTGTATGTTTTTTAATGATAACAAATACAGTTGATTCAGAAAGTGTTTTTTAATAAATATGTAATTAAATATATATTAAATGGATCAGGGTCAATTAATTGGAAAATATAGAAATTGTTTGAAAATGAAAATAAATGAGTGGAATTATGGGTTGTGTGTAGTAGTTTTATGTAGTAATTTGCAATTTATGGTGGAAACAATTGTTGGAAGATGTTGTGGAGTGATTTAGTAATGATTGACATTATATTTAATGATATATATATTTTATATTATTATTTAAATAAAATTTAATTTTTTCATCTATAATACTTGATAAAATGTAATAATAATATTTTTTATTCACGTTATTGTAGATTTATTTTAATTGTGAAATGATTGAGAGGAAACAAATTTCTAATAGGGGATGTTTCATAACCAGGATATAAGGACATCATCCACTAATATTCTCTTTATAAAACAATTATTTATCAAATTCACTATGTTTCATATATTATCCAAATTTATACCTTATTATGATGAACCAAAAAATTCTATTAATTGAATTGAATTGACAATACCCAATGAATACCAAATAGTAACAAATAGATCAGCAGTCATTACCAAGAAGAACCAACAACCATGCCAAATGTTTAAACTCTTTCCCATATCAAATTGCAATGATTTTTTATTTGAATAAATTAATGTTATTTATTAAAAATAAATTATTGTTCAAAATAATTGTTTCCTAATTTTTTTAAAAGAATTCGTTTTTTAAATTATTATTATTATTGTTATTTTTTATGTAACTTATGATTTGTATTAATTTTAATATTCTAATATAACTTTTGTCCACTATATGTTAAAATTTCCTTGTGGTGTGTGCTCTACAATGCACTTTAGTGCCAAGGACCCCTATCATTGTTGTGTACCTTGCACCATAAATTACTAAGATAAAATCCTAATATCCATTCACTAACCCAATCAAATTAGATTAACCAAACAAAACCAATATCATAGTATTATATTTATAATTGATATCAATATCATGGTTTTATATTTAAAGCATTTTGATATATATATAGTATTTTTTATCTTTTACTTTTTGATTCTCATATGAAGTAGTGTATAAATTATGGTTTCATATAAAGCGAACAATTATAATTTACTTAAATATAATTTTCATTAGGCAATAATATTGTTAAATTTATTTTACAAAATAACTTATAACAATGTTTTTACACAATGGATAGAAGTTGGATGTATAAACCCAATCAGATCTCAAGTTATTTTCAAATCAAATTACAGTCATTTTTTGATTTTTCATTTGATAACGATTCAGATAGTTGTCCCATAAACAACCCATGTTGTAATTGTGTTTGAAGAACTTGGATGAGACATGAATAAGTTATCTAAAATATAATAAAATTTGGTTTTCAAACCAAATAAAATGTGTGTTATATCGGTGGAGGAGAAAATGGAATCTCAAAATGATAATGATCCAAATTAGAGGAGTGGATTGGAAATCATGTTATATGAAAAATTTATATTTATTCATTTCAATGAGAAGTAACGGATGATTACCCAAGAAGACTTATATATAAAAAAATATGATGTATCTAATGAAAAATTTTATGTTGACAAGGTGGAAATTTTTAATAATGTCGCCATGACTCCAATATATTAGAAATGTGGTAAAATAAAAAATAAGGATTTTTTATATGATTATTTTGTGGAAAATCAATGTATGGGATTTCTAATGCTACCATATATTACATTCTTATCTTCATGAATGAGTTAAATCTTGATGATAAAGATATTTCCTCAAACCAATATATCGCACGACAGTTAGTTGAGGAAATTGTATTTTCAAAAAAAATTATGCTTTCCTGAAAGATTGAATCTTTTTATGAGAGTAAAATACTGAACAGAATGATTTTATAAATTTTCTTCACATCTCGATGGATTCCAAAAGTTAATGAAACACCATTTTGTGTTTCACAAAAGTAGTTTGGAACTTTCCATTGATCTCCAAACTCATAAATTTTTTCATGTATGATGAAATATCAAAACAATGAGATGAATTGATGCTGAGAGAAAGACGAAAAATGAGGATCTTTTTCACCCTACATATAGATTTTCATGGTATAGAATTGGTAATCGATATCCTAATTTCATAGCTAACGTGCGTAAGGAGAGGTTGGGTCTTTCAAGTGATAGTTTTAATTCTTTTGGGATGATTCTTACTTTTCACAATACATTTCTAGTTTTAATACACATCTAGTGCCTTCCCCCATGGTTGTATATGGAATAACATTTCACATTCATGGGTATACTCTTATCTCAACAGTCTAATCTCAATAATTATATATATGTATACATGAAACCATTAATAAAAGAGTTGAATCCTCTTTTAGATTTGTGTGTCCACACATATGATGCATGTTTAAAAGACATATTTCAGATGGATGATGTGCTTATGTGGACAATAAATGATTTTCCTTCATTTTAAATAAAATATAGAAGATGTATGTATAGAAAAATAGCATATCCAATTTGTATAAATAATACACGATCTAGAGGGCTGAAATATCATCGCACATTTAGTTTTATGGGGTATTGATGATTGCTCCAAATAGACAATCCATATATAAATAATCATCAATGATTTGAAAATACCAGGGAGAATGACAATCAACATCATCATATGTCTAGAATTGATGTGCTTAATGAATTGTAAGATTTCAGTTTTGCATTTGGGAAGGGTCAAATGAAATATAGAGAGAGGAAGAATATTTCCACTAGAACCAGTTACAAATGGAAGAAGTGGAGTATCCATTATGGGTTTTCTTATTGGTCAATTATTTATTTACGTCATTTTTTAGACATAATTCACATTGAACAGAATATATGTGAAATTTTTCCTTCTATTTTTCCAAATTTAATGTGTAAGACAAAATATTATTTATGATATCGGTGTGAATTCTTAGATAAGGGAATCAGACTATAATTTTATCCTCTGTGTATTAATGAAAATAAATGGAAAATTTTACATGCTACCTATATGATGACAGATGCAGAAAAAATAAATTTTTGGATGTACCAGAGACAATTAATGTTATTGTATGTTATTTAATAAACATTTCAAAATAGGTCAGTATAAAAGAGTGGAATTTGAAATCATTGAAGACTTATTATTATAATTTCCTTCTACATGATTTATTTCCAATAAAAATCAGTCATATTTTTTCCAGTAAGTTAAGGGTGGATGTTATTTGTTAGTTCCATTTTTTTGGAGATCTTTTTTCAAATATTTATTCCAAGTCGTTCTTGATAAAAATGTAGGCAGAGGCACCATTGATTTTGTGTGAGTAAGAGAAAAAATTTCATCCATAATTTTCAAATGCATGTCATATATGACTATCCAACATCCAACTAAAATATTTTTTAGGGGGCATGTGGATTTTTTTTGGATGTATCCAACTAAAAGAAATATGTACAAATTAATGTACTATTTTCTGAATAGGAATCATCATGAAGGTTCTATCATGGATGGTTACCTAGGTCAAGAATCTATGGATATTCCTCAATTTATTTGTATGATATTACTATGAGAATGAAATGTCCAATGAGAATTGAAGACGAAAAGTATGATAAAATTAATCTCCATTTTATATCACTTCCTTAAATAATAGCAATTCTCAGATAATATACATTAACTACATCAAGTCTTGAAGAGTGAGAGATAGCATACCAGACAATTTTGATCAAGTATGATTTGTTTGATGTTTATATCATGTACATAAATTTAATATGTATATCTTATATCATCTCATGTAATATTACATTTCCATCAAACTATTTCTATTAATATATATAGTTAACATAAAGAAATAAAAATAGAAAGCATCATTCTTTATATATGAGAATGAGAGAGAATTTTCATATCGAAGAGTTTTTTTCATGGATTAAAAAGAAGGTATGAATATTAATGTAATAAATTAATGAAAGAAATATTTCATTAAGTTAAATATTCATTTATGTTTTATTTATTGAGTCTTCCTATTGACTCTATCTCTATGGTAATAAAATCTTTTGAATGTGGCACTAATACTATTGTTCATGAGTGTAAATAAAATGTGATCAATGGGTATGGATTTATTATCACTGAACGAGAAAATAAATATGAAAACAAAAAATTATGGTGTAATGGGAACTTCCACAATAGACTATTATGCCAGTGAATCAGATAATAGAACTCCATATAAAAATGTATGTTATTATTGAGCCATTGAAAATAATAATAATGATGGATTATTACCCTTATGGTTGATTAACTATGATGGATTTCTAGTGGTTTGCTTTGATGACAAGGTAGGGAACATTTATTAATGATTATGGATTTTGAGTTATTGACATGAATTACACTCTTACTACTAATGAACCATATGTATTGGCATTTTGGGAGAAACATGTTTCTATGTAAAAATCACATTTGACCTGAATTTGGGTTCATTATTGAAGTATCTAAAAGATATATTTTGGGTTATAGTGATGATTGAATTGACACCATCCTTGCTCCCATTACCAATGATCAATTTTATACTTTTGATTACAATGGTATATCATTTTTCAGAGTATATTTTGAACCTAATGTTGAGGTAGGAAATATATATAATAATATATATGTGTGCATAGTTATTTTGTTTTAGCTAGACATGGTTTGTTAAGGTTGGTACTGCCTAAATTAAAGTACTATTGATCACAATTTCTTTTACCCAACTTGACCTTCATCTTCATTTTTAAAAATTTATTGGTTTCATATTTATTTGAGTTGTATTTTCTAATATTGAATTGAAATCTATTCAATCCTAAAAAACCAAACACAATTGTTACAAATAAATTAGAAAAAAAACAAGATATATTGAATTTAACATGTTAATATTGTTGATATGAAAATATAAAACAAATGAAAATAATGACGCAACAAAAAAAATAGAAAAATTACAAAACCGAAAATATGAACCAAATGAATTATAAAATTTAAAAACTAACAGATGAACTAATAAATTAACAAAAAAGAACCAAATGAAAATAGAGAAATAAATACAGTTAAATTGCCAAATAAATTAAAAAAAATGAACAAACTAAAATAAGAGAAATATGAATGGACAAATGAACTAACCCAAATTGAAATTGATTAAATTGAAAATTAAAGAAAACTATATAATACCTATAAAAACATGGGAATTTGAATGTATTGTATATTCTATGAAATATCTTCATTTTTATATTTATCCCACTAAAATTAAAATTGAATTTGATACATCACTATGTATCCTATATTTGACTCGTAAATTTTTTGGGTTACACATTGGTTATCCAGCTATAATTAACTCGTTATTCCTTTTCAATTGCATGAAATGAAACATATTGGGGAGATGAAAAAAAGGATGATGGAAAAAATACCCAAATGTTTGAGATGGGTATTCCACTATTAGTGCCTATTGTGAGTAATTTATTTCAAATATATATATATAATCAATGACATATAATGTTATGTGATTAATTTTGTTTTAAAATTTTATGTAGGATCCATAAATTAGGATACATTTATTCTTAATTCAACCTTTTGGTCTTAGTACTTAGAGATGTGATACGAGGGGGTGGTACTAGAGCTAAGTACTCTTGTCAGAATAATTGATTAGAATATGTCCCTCCCACTAACATTCCATCTACCACACATTCGGAATTCGTAGTGTTATTAGGGATACATGTGATATTTAGGTCTCTGATGTATTCACTAGCATTTACATATGGGCCTCCTCACCCATCTTTCCTGTATCCATTTGTTATTCAGACTCCTCATCCATATCATGCATTTGGCCAGCCATCCATTACATATTATTTTCCTTCTACATCCATCTCTCTGATCGTCTACATTCATTATCATTCAACTCCATATCCATTTTTATATGGTGATTTTATTTCAGTGCCTATAGATCCAGTGATGCTTATTGAAAAGACTGCTATAGGTATATTTATAGAACCCTACTAATGTTTTTTACCATAAATTATTTTAATTATATGAATTATTGATATAAATTTTTTCTTCTTCTATAATTGATAGATATTCTGATAGGTGGTGTGGGAAAATTGGTATGCATCTGGGATAGAAAATCCACACATAGTTGTTGATGAAATACAATGAAGACAACCAAATGGTATGAAAAATAAAGTGGGAATGTTGGAGATTTTTGGAGACACATACCAAATTCTATGACATTGTTCCCATCATCCCACTCTCCTATAGAAACCATCCAAGTGATGTAAAAAAATATTTTTCATAAATATGGGTAAACAAATCCATTGGATTTAATGTTATATTAATATTTTATGCATTTGAACTAATATTACAGTGACATATTATTTTGATTTTCCAGATGGTAAGAGTGAGAGGCTAGAATGGCTCATCGAATTAGGTGATATGTGGCGAGGCAAAAAGCAATAGTTTTTTTATTGGATTTATAGAGTTAGCCTGAATTTAGAGGCCAGACCTGTCATGGAGCATTCTCTAGAAAAACATTATCGTCAAATGATTAGTCATTAGATGAGTACCACGTTAAATGTATTAATAAAATATGAGGGTTTTAATAGTAAATATTCTAGTTTTTGATTAATAATTTCATTTATATTATTAATTTTATTATAATCATAGGGAGAAAACATAGATCCTTATAAATACCTTCCCATATAGAGGTAGACCACGATTCTGTACCATGAGAGGAAGTAGGTATAACAATCATTTTTAATTTTTATTTAGGAATTGTAATTTATGTTGTTTACCCCATAATTCATTCCTTTTGTAATGTTTTGGTAGAGAATTAGAGATTGAAAATCAACCTATACCACACTAAACTAAATTATACCAAACTAAATAAAATAGAATCAAACCTAACTAAATCAAATAGATTTGAAACAAATTTATTTGACAGTAAATTAAATAAATACAAATGAACGAGTAAAAAATTTTAAATAATGGTTTTATATATTAAATGTTATTGTACAATAATTAATTTCATATTGATGTATTTATTACATGAGAAAAACTATTTTTCTTGTGTAGAATGAAAAAATATAGAAGTACAGTTAACGAACAGACATAGAAATAGATTTTATGTTTTACATAATTGATTTAAAATTTTAATATATTTTTTATAACCTAATAGTCTATTTATATTTTTAACATGATTTTTAGAGGATCTTAATGACTAGGATTTAGAAAACATTTGTCCAAATGATCACCTACATAATGTTTATGGAGATGAGAACAAGGGAAGAGTATACCATCGACCTGAGAAGAGTATAGTCTGGATGAGTTGTTAGACCACATCTAGTATGATTTATTTTATCACTATGTTGGAAAATTATAATTCATGGGTATCACATGTTTACGATATGGCTGAAAAGGCCTAAAAATGTTCATACAGGTGGAATAATAGAATCAAATGGTGAACACCGAATTCCTGAAACTAATGGATGTTTTATGTCCATCAATTCCACCAAAGTCCAACATAGATTTTGATTTATATATTTCTTTGATGACTTTTTTTTATCAGGAAATGACTGGTAGAGTTAGTTGTGGTCGAAACGATGACATTCCTAAAAATAGTGATGGAGGGGATGATAGAGAGGAAGAGGTCTAGGTTGAGGTCAATGATGATGATGATACTAAGGATGAGGCTAAGGTTGAGGTCGAGGATGAGACTGATGATGATAATGATGATAGTGATGGTGATGAGGGAAAAATTGATCCATTACAATTATGATTGATATTTATCACATTTTACGTTTGGTGATTTTTATGATTGAATATATGTGTGATATTTTTTTTGTTATCATTGGTTGAATGCATGAATAATTTTTTTTTCTATCAGTAGTTTTTTGTTTTTTGGTATTTGAGGTTGTTCTACTGGTTGCATTGTGGGTTCTGTATGTTGACAATGTTTTATTTGTTTCATTGTAGTTTGAGGATGTTATGTTTGGGTTTTGATTGTTGTGGGTAGTTAGTTTCATTATATACTATGTTCTATTCTGATTTTAGGTAGTTCTGATTGAAGGTGAATTATGTTTTTATGTTTTTATTGTTGGTGCATTTCATTTATGGTAGTTTTTCATTGTAGGTGTTGAATTTTGTTCTAATTATCTATATTTTTGAGTTTCGTTGATGGTTATAGGCTCTAAGGTGGGTTGCATTGTAGGTATTTCATTATCACTAAGGGTATGTGTTGGATGGAGTGGATACTCAAGAGGGGGTGAATTGAGTTCCAATTTAAAATTTCTGTTTAAAACGTTAAGTTACAATCCCCCAAATAGAATACAGAATTAAACTCTAGTGAATTTATATCAAAGTAAATGTTTTGTTAGGTTCTCAAGGGATTGATTAGTTCCCAGTTAATCAAATCAGCAGACTTGATTAACTTTTGAAACTAACTTACTGATTTACAACTAATATAAACACTTGCGAGTTTAATTATCAAAGTAGCTTCAAAAATAATTTTTCTTTTAAAGTATTAGCAGCGGAATAAAAATAACTTTGAAAAAAAAAAATTACAGTAGATTTAACCAAGCGGTTAAGTCTCAAGCTGAGACTTAGTCCTCTCAAAACTTTATATAAAAGTGATCCACACCCTGGATTGAGGATAAACAATAGTATACAACTGTCCAGGTCCAAGACCTCTACCACTGTTATCCATGGGAACAAAAACAACAGCAATCAGCTGTCCAGGTCAAGCACGACCTCTACCACTATCCTAGTGGGAAAAACAAAATGTAAGAGAGTTGAGTGAGGATTTAAAAATCCTCCAGTTAGAGTACAGGAGACAGTGTGTGTGTAAAATACAGCATATAACACACACTGCTCAATACGTAAAGAGATAAATCATAGAGCAAAAATTTAGAGTTTGGAAATGGCTCTAGTGATTGTTGTGCAGTTCTAGACTCCTTTGATTGATCAGAATTTTCTCTGAGTCCTCTTCTGGTTTTTGTCTGGAAAACAGAGTATCGTCTGTTTCCTTGACTTCCAGGTGTAGAGATAGTCGATGAAGTGCTCAGGTTATGTTCTCGTTCTCAGCTCTCCACTGTTATGCAGTAATGAATGAGTTCTTTGTGTAAGTTTAGTCGTATCTTTGCATTCACACTCTATTGTTCTTCCAGCACACCTTGTGGTCTGTATCTCTGTGTATTCTTCTATATATATCTCTTTTTGTAGTAGCGCATCCTTCCTTTTTTTAAAGCACATGCTCCAGAAAAAGAATATTTACTTTTTGCAGGTACGAGTTACATTTCCCTGACATCCAACAGCACACATTAAATAAATGTCAGTGTATTAAAATATAACTAATATGACCGTTGGTTAGATTAAAAAAAGATAAAGAAATTAAATCAGTGTCGGGTTCTGTCTCTAGAACAGTATCTCTTGATATCAGTAGACTTGTGTTATGGTTGGTCTGAGTATCGGTAGGCATTTGTAACGGTATACTTGTCTGTCGGTAGACTTGATGTATCGGTAGCGGTGGACTTGTAACAGTTGTGGTGGCTCTGCTTTTACCAGTAGTGGTAACTCTCTATCGGTAGCTATGGTTCTTCCTTGTAACGGTAGCAGTAATTGTCGACTTCATTGTATCAGTAGCTCTATCAGTAGATTTTGATGCAGCGATGGACTTTGGGTATAGGTAGCTGTATTGGTAGCACTCTTATAGAGGTAGCTCCAACATATCAGTAGACTTAACTGTATCAGTCGTTGTGAGCTATAACGGTTGCTAGCTTGTAACGGTAGCTGTATTTTATGATGGTAGCTACTATCTAATGGTTTCTCTATTCTGTATCGGTAGCTAGTTTGTAACGGTATCTGAAAACTGTTTGAGCATTCTCTTGGCAGAAAGAGTTAAGTCATAGTAAACATATATCTGATAATTTCAAAAGACTTAATTTAATCATAATGAAAGTAACAACATATAGTAAATTATATTTGGAATGTATTAAGCATAATCAAGATATAAAGAAAGAATGGTTGGGATTATCAAAACACAATTAAGCCACTTAATTCCAGAGGGTTCAACAATCTCCCTTTTTTTTATAATCACAACTTATGCCAAAAATAAAGTAATATCATAAGAAAAAATATATCAAACTATGATACCAACAGTATAGTATCAGAAGAAAAATCTCAGCAATTGATATATAAAAAAATAGTATCAGAGGAAAAATATGAAAACATGAATATATCAAAAAGTAATGCAGTATATGAGGGAAAAAAGATTCTTTAGTTTGAAAAGATTCGTATATTCCTCCCCCTATCAATTTAACTACAGGATTTTCCTCCAAAGTAGTGATTTTATCCCCCTATCAATTTCTCCCCCTTTGTGATTAACAAAAAGGAGGGTATCAGAGAAAAGAGATGGACTAGGAAAGAAAATAGATAGAGTAAAATAGACAGTGAAGAGAGGAATGAAGTATGTGATTGATAAGCAAAAGATACATTGGGAAAATCAGAAAAGTACAAAAATAAAATGAATATAATCAAAAAAAATGGAGCTAGAAGCACTCAACCATCCTCTTGAACATGTGTCTTTCCCTTGGGATCAGTAGAGGGTTCAGAGGTAGAGTCAGCAGGCTTGGGAATTCTTGAAAGAACCACTGGTGGATCAACAACTGATACAGTACCAGATCCGTAATTTGAGCTCCTTTGAGGGATCATCGGTGTCAGGCTTCTGATGGCTTGAACTGGAGTCAGTTGAGGAGTACTCCCAGAGGCAGATGGTGGAATGGCGGGTGGCACAATAACTAGCTGAGCATCCACATGTTAGAAAGGCAGCAAGATATTCCTGAAATCCATGATTATTCTTCCACCTCTCTCTACAGCAGATACAAAATCATCTATGTTCTCAATAAATTTTTCCAAGGCAGGAGTAAGCTCCCTGAGCTTACTAAACTATTCTCTGAAGGCTTGGGTAACTGGAGGTAACATCATATTATTAATCAAAAGCATGAAATGGTTTTTCATTTGGTTCTTTGTATAAACCTTTTCAAAATAAGCATCCACCTTATTATTGATTGCCTCTTGAGAAGCAGTAGCTGCTCGCAGGTGATCACGAACAAAACTACTAACTTCCCCAGTGGTAGCAAGAATATAAGTATCTGATGCACCACTGGGACTGGCCTTAGCCAATTATTCCTGAATAACAGTGTGGATCTGGTCAAGGTTCACACTGGAGCTAGTTGATGGAAGAGGTTTCATTGAGAAGGCCACTATCTCATTGAAAGATTGAGTCAGACTACTGACCACCATCTGAACAAGTTCATCCTAACTGTTCAGATGTTCTTTGACTGACTTCTTAAAGGGCTCAAAAACTTCCACAAATTGTTTGACCACATCTTTGATATAACGAATGTCAGTTCGAACATGTGTTTGAGAACTGTTCAAAGCAGTCAATGAAGCAATTGATTATCTAAGAGCAACTACAGCTCCGATCGAACTCTCAATTTGAGTGTGGAACACCTTAAGTTCATCCACCATTTCTTTCATATGACTCGACACACTACATCCAATGGATAACTCAAGGGATTTCTCCATGCTTTTCATCTCTTCAACCATACTTTTCTTCATATCTACCACTGATTCTCTTATTGTTTCTATGAATTCGGCTTTTAAAGACTTAAGGTCCTCCTTGGTTTCCACATTTTCAGCCACAGTGGGTAAGGTAACAGATTCATTATGAGGTTGGTCTTCCTTATCCAAATCTCCATAAGAAAGTACAAGAATCATATATCCAGGATCTAATGTCCAACCTTCTATGTCATATAATACTGATACTGAGCCAAGATTCTCTCCCTCACTTGGAACATTCTCCTGAGGTATCTCTTCCAACTATTCTTCCTGAGGTAATTCTGAAATTTCCTCTACAACCACATCAGATTCAATAGCCATTTGTTCTGATTCATTAATGACTCTCTCATTAATAGGTGCTGCTGCTATGGCTTCCTGATCAGCCACTATCCTGACTGTACTGACTATTAGTGGACTCAAACTGAGCTCTTTTTCAACATTTTCCTCATCATCTGCTTCACCATCAACCTCCTTTTCTCCATTAATATTATGATCAGATTCAGTTATCTCATTCTCCTCAGAGGTATCCTTGACAACATACTGGCATGCTTCTTCTTCTTCTTCTGTAGTCTCTGTATCATTGTACTTCAAGACAGTTTCTCTCTTTGGTAGTTCTTTTGGAGGGCTAGCTGCTCCATAAAAAATAACTTGATGCACAGGACTAGGGGGTATGTCTGGATCTCCTCCTTCCTCTACTGATGTCTCTTCCTCCTCAGCTTCATCATCACTATAGACTGGTTTGGGCTCATCTGGTCCAAGACCAGGATCTCTCACATCCATTGGTCTAGAGGGATGATCCACAAGAGTGAACTTGTCATAAATTTTTCCATCACCATTCACCCATGATTTCTTCCAAGGATTCTAGCTGACTTTCTTGTATTTACAGACAGTTCTTCTAATACAGAAGTTATCCTTAACCACTACCAGCTCTTCCTGAGGTCCAGCTATCTCCTTCACTTTCAGCATCACAGAAATTAGCTTTGAGAAAAACAAGGCATTTGATTTTGACTTCGGTCTAGTCATCTCTTCCACTTGAACCATAATCAATCTACATAGATTGATTCTCACACTGTGCTTCAGAAAATGTAATAGATATATGTCTTGGAATCTCAAAGTGGCAAATTCTCCTCTTCATGGAATAACAACATGCTGAATAAATTTAAACAACAACTTATCTTCTCTAACCATCTCTGCAGAAATCACCTTTTTAGGAGTCCCATTCTCTATGAGTTCCAACAAAGCATCTTCATATTGAAACACATCACTGGTTGAAGGTACAGACTTGGAATAATAAGACAAATCTCCCTCATGAGGAACTCTGAGGTTCTCAGCCCATTCTTATGAAGTAAAAGATAATGCCTGACCATTTACCGCAGAAACCATTCTGCTTTCTTCTTCAGACTTTTAAAAACAAACAAATTCGTAGAATTGTTTCACCAGTCCTGGATAATATGGTCCGTTGTTGTTCGCGAATCATTCTAGCCAACCTTGTTCTTGTAAAACCTTAAGAACTAACAACTTTCTTTCCATCAACCATTCTGCACACACCTCTTTTTCAATAACAATCTCATGCTTCGATAGGTGCGGGTTTTCTGGTCTTCTCTGAGCTACACTTCCACTGCCACTTCCAATGGAATCAGTACTAGCTACTTTTAATCTCTTCACTGCCGGCGCTTCACTTCCATCAGTTATCTGAGGTCACTTGACGCGGGCCATTACGGATTTGAGGTTAGGGTTCTGAAGGTCGAGAGGTTTAGGTTTAGGAGAATTCGAGAAGACAGGTTCGCGGTGAGATTGAGTGAGTCTAGTTCAAGTTTTAATATCATTTAGGATTCATAAATCACATAAATCATAAATAAAATAAACAATGGTTCAATGACTCCGCTTTACAGAATAATACAGCGCGCAAATGTACCGGTAAAGTCTACTATCTGTAAGGTCTCCCTAACGGTGAGGTCTCCCTAACGATGAGGTCTCCCTAACGGTGAGGTCTCTCTAACAGTGAGGTTTCTCTAACGGTGAGGTTTTCTAACGGTGAGGTTTTCTAACGGTGAGGTTTTCTAAAGGTGAGGTTTTCTAACGGTGAGGTTTTCTAACGGTGAGGTTTTATAACGGTTTCAAGGGTAAGTTATCATTCCAAATTCATGTCTGATGAAACTTAATCTTTCTGAACTTAAAGGCTTAGTGAAAATATCATCTAATTGATGTTCAGTGCCTATAAACCCAAGTGTTATATCACCTCTTTGATAATGATCTCTTAGAAAATCGTGTGTAACATCAATGTGTTTAGTTCTAGAGTGAGACACAGGGTTCTTAGAGATATTAATATCACTAGTGTTGTCACAGTTGATTGAAACATGTTTAAAAGAAAATCCATAATCCAGTAAGTGTGTTTCATCCACAAAATATGTGCACAGCAACTACCAACAGCGATGTATTCGGCTTCAGTAGTAGACAATGCAACTGAGTTCTGTTTCTTACTACACCATGATACTAGGGATTTTACAAGTAAGTGACATGTTCCAGATGTTCTCTTCCTATCTAACATACAACCAGCAAAATCAGCATCTGAATAACTTGTTAAGTCAAATGATTGTCCTTTTGGATAAAACAAACCTAAATTCATAGTACAATTAAGATATTTAAAAATCCTTTTAACAACAATTAAGTGTGACTCTTTAGTATTAGCTTGAAATCTAGCACACATACACACACTAAACATAATATCTGGTCAACTAGTAGTAAGATAAAGTAAACACCCAATCATACCTCTATAATTAGATTGATCAACTGGTTTACCAGTTTCATCAATATCCAATTCATAGGTGGTACTCATAGGTATATCACTTTCCATAATACTATCTAGACCAAAATGTTTTAACAAATCTTTAGTATATTTACTTTGATTTAAAATAATACCATCTTTAGTTTGAAAAATTTGAAAACCAAGAAAATACTTAAGCTCTCCCATTAAGCTCATTTCAAATTAATTTTGCAAAACTTCTGAAAAATCATTACATAAAGAATTTTTAGAAGATCCAAAAATAATGTCATCAACATAGATTTGTACTATTAATACATCTTTTTAAATTCTTTTTATAAAAATAATGGGATCAGCAATTCCTTTTGAAAATCCTTTTGAAATAAGAAAGATAGAAAGTCTTTCATACCAAGCTCTTGGAGCTTGTTTTAAACCATATAAAGCTTTAGAAAGTTTAAAAACATGATTTTGAAAATGAGGATTTGAGAAACCAAGAGGTTGTTCTACAAAAATATCTTCAACAATAAAACAATTTAAAAAATCACTTTTCACATCCATTTGATATAATTTGAAATTCAGATGTGATGCATAAGCAAGTAAGATCCTAATAGCCTCTAATCTAGCAACAGGTGAAAAGGTTTCTTCATAGTCAATCCCTTATTCTTGATTGTAACCTTGTGCAACTAGCCTAGCTTTGTTTCTAATGATGTTTCCAGATTCATCAACTTTGTTTCTAAACACCCATTGTGTGCCTATGGTGATAGTGTCCTTAGGTCTTTCTACTAATTTCCAGACTTTGTTTCTTTCAAATTTATCTAGTTCCTCTTGAATATCCATTACCTGAAATTCATCATTAATAGCATCATTGATATTTTTAGGTTCTAGCTGTGAGAAGGAGGCTTGATGTTCAACCTGATTTCTAAGAGAAGCTCTAGTCTGTGTCCCTCTATCAAGATTTCCTACAACTACATCTAAAGGATGATTCTTCAGAATTCTAGTTGATCTAGAAAAAGTAGGGCTTGAGATTTCAGGTTCATCTACAGGTTGAGGTTCAATAGAAGCAGGGTCTGGAAAATTTCCAGAACTGGATGTTTTAACTACAGCTCCACTATTTTTATCATTAAGGTTCAAACCAGAGAGATCATCTTCAAGATTTTCAAGAGAGGTCTTAGGCTCATGTGGATCAGTTTCATCAAACATTATGTGAACAGATTCTTCCACACATTTGGTTCTCTTATTAAAAACTCTATAGGCTTTACTAGAAGTAGAGTAACATAGGAAAATTCCTTCATCACTCTTGGATGAAAATTTGTCGAGATTGTCTTTAGTATTAAGAATAAAGACTTTGTAGCAAAAAACATTGAAGTAGTTAACCTTAGGTTTCCTATGGTTGCACAACCCATAAGGGGTCCTCTTAAGAACAGGTATAATCAAGACTCTATTAATAACATAACAAGCTGTATTTACAACTTCATCCCAAATGTAAACAGGTAGGTCATACTCATTAAGCATGGTTCTAGAAATTTCTTGCAGGGTTCTATTCATTCTTTCTACTACACCATTTTGCTGAGGAGTGTTAGGGGCCGAGAAATTGTGACTATATCCATTGTGTGAGTAGTAAGATTCAAACTCATGATTTTTAAACTCACGACCATGATCACTTCTCAGGGTTTTAATCTTAAATCCACTATGGTTCTCTACATACTTGGAATATTTAACAAAGTAATAACAAGCTTCACTTTTGTGAGCTAGAAAATATACCCAAGTATATCTAGAATAGTCATCTACGAGAACATAGACATAATGCTTCCCATTTAAACTAGAAACTCTAGAAGGTCCAAATAAATCCATGTGAACCAACTCGAGAGGTTGAGAAGTTGAAACTTCGTTCTTTGATTTAAAAGAAACTTTATGTTGCTTTCCCTTTTGACAGGGATTACAAATTTTGTCTGCTAGAAATTCAAGTTTGGGTAGGTCTCTAACTATGTTTTTTCTAGAAAGTTTTCTAAGTGAATGCATATTGAAGTTTCCTAATCTTCTATGCCAAAGCCAAGACTCTTTATGAAAAGCATTTAAACAAGTAATATTTTGCTTAGCTAAAGAATTTAAATCAACAGCAAACACATTTTCATTTCTCAAAGAAGAAAATACTAAAACATTTTTAAATTAAAAAAATTGCAAGAATCATTTTCAAATTTAACATAAAAACCATTATCATATAACTGAGAAATACTTAACAAATTGTATTTAAGTCCATCAACAAATAAAACTTTAGAAATCAATACTGAGTCGGTGTTACCAATCTGGCCTAAGCCGATGATTTTTCCTTTCGAGTTATCACCAAAAGTGACAAACCCTCCATCAACTCTGACTAAGCAGTTAAAGCATGAGAAGTCTCCTGACATGTGTCTTGAACATCCACTATCAAAGTACCAGGTCTATTTACAGGAGCACTTTAAGCAGGTTTCCTACAAAATAGATTTAAACAGGAAATGATTTTGGTACCCAAATTTTCTTGGGTCCAGACAGGTTAGCCAATAACACTTTCGGTACCCATATTTGTCTAATGGGTCTCATAAAATTTCCAGGATCAACAGATTTTGAAATATATACCTTATTAGATCCATAACTATGAATATAACTCGTTGAAGCATATGAAGTTCCAGAGCTAGCTACATTCTGTCAAGATTTAGGAATGAATCTAGTTTGGGTAATTTTCCATTGTCCAGGTTGGTATCTTATACCAATAGTGTATCTAGGTGCTATTTACTTACCTAGCATCTGAGTAAGAGTATCTTTACCATTTGTAAATTTCTCTAAGTCTTTCTTGAGTTGCTCATTAGATAATTTTAGTTCAGTGTTATCTTTAATAAACTAAGTATTCTTTTCCATTTCAATATCAAGATCAGATTTATGTTTAATAGTTAAATCATACTGTTTCTTTAAACCTTTGTATTTGACTTTCAGTTCATTACAGGTTTCTTTTAACAAATCACAATATTCAAATAGATCAGATTTAGACATGTTATCACATTCAGAATCATATCCAGAATAATATGAATTAGAAGCATGAGTTTCTGTAGTTACCTAAGAAGTGTTTTTGATAAAAGAAATGTTCTCCTTGTTTCTGTGTTCAGTTTTAGAAACATCAGATTCACTAGAACTGTCCTCAGAAGCACTCCAAGTGGCCATCATGGCTTTCTTATACTTGTTATCATTGTATTCATACTTCTTCTTGTATTTAAGCTTTGGACAGTCTTCTTTTATGTGTCCTTTCCTTTTTCACTCATAACAGACAACTTCATCTGATTTATCAGGATTCTTCCAATCCTTTTTCCAATGTCCTTTGTTGTCATACTTACCTTTGTAGTTTGACTTTCTGAAAAAATTCTTCCTCCTATAAAACTTTTTAAATCTTCTGGCAATGTGAGCCATCTCAGCATCATTTTCATAATCACTCTCACTGTCTTCACTGCAAGAACTTTCATTGATAGCTTGAAGCTTTTCATTATACTTATTCTTTTAGGTTGTAGTTTTGACGGAAACATACTTCCTTCCAGGTTCATCATCTTCTTCTTTGTTCACTTTGAGTTCTTCTTCATACATCATCAATTTTCCAATTAGTTCTTTGACTGGCAGTTCTCCAATGTCACACGATTCTCTAATGGAGACAGAGGTTCCTCTCCATCTTTCAAGTAGACATCTCAAAATTCTCATGATTTGTTCCTTTGCTGGAACATCCTTTCCCAGAGAAGTCATTGTGTTGACAATTTCATTGAACCTGAGATACATATCAGAAATGGTTTCATCAAGCATCATATTATAATTATCATACAAAATAGTATAGGTATTCAATCTCATCTCCTTAACATTAGTTGTTCTTTCATGAGAAACAGCTAAGGTATCCCAAATTTCATAAGCAGTTTTACAAGCAGATATTCTATTAAATTCCTCATCTCCTAAAGCATAGTACAAAGCATTTATAGCTTTACAATTATTATTGTAGGCTGTCTTAGTAGCTTCATTCCAAGTAGTTCTAACAGTAGTTGGTATTTTGTATTCAAATTCTATAGCAGTCCAAATATCAAAACCCATTCTCTCTAAATGAATTTTCATCATGATTTTCCACTGAGCATAGTTGGTGCCATTGAAAAATGGTGGTCTATTGGTAGAAACACCTTAAACACTATTTTCCATGATAACTAAATTAAATCAATGATTTTAAAGAGTTAAAAATATAGAAATAACATAAATTTTAAGAACTTTAAAATACAACTAAAACCACAGTTGAAAAAACAGAGTACAAAATATTTTAAACTATCCTCTGATACCAAATGTTCGTCGAAGTGGATACTCGAGAGGTGGGTGAATTGAGTTCCAATTTAAAATTTCTGTTTAAAACTTAAAGTTAAAATCCCCCAAATAGAATAAAAAATTAAACTGTAGTGAATTTATATCAAAGTAAATGTTCTGTTAGGTTCTCAAGGGATTGATTAGTTCCCAGTTAATCAAATCAGCAGACTTGATTAACTTTTGAAACTAACTTACTGATTTACAACTAATATAAACACTTGCGAGTTTAATTATCAAAGTAGCTTCAAAAATAATTTTGGTTTTAAAGTTTTAGCAGCAGAATACAAATAAATTTGAAAATAAATAAGCACAACAGATTTAACCAAGAGGTTCAGTCTCAAGCTGAGACTTAGTCCTCTCAAAACTTTATATAAAAGTGATCCACACCCTAGATCGAGGATAAACAATAGTATACAACTGTCCAGGTTCAAGACCTCTACCACTGTTATCCGTGGGAACAAAAACAACATCAATCAGTTGTCCAGGTCAAGCACGACCTCTACCACTATCCCAGTGGAAAAAACAAAATGTAAGAGAGTTGAGTGAGGATTTACAAATCCTCCAGTTAGAGTACAGGAGATAGTGTGTGTGTAAAATACAGCATATAACACACACTGCTCAATATGTAAAGAGATAAATCACAGAGCAAAAATTTAGAGTATAGAAATAGCTCTAGTGATTATTGTGCAGTTCTGGACTCCTTTGATTGATCAGAATTCGCTCTGAGTCCTCTTTTGGTTTTTGTCTGGAAAACAGAGTATCTTCTGTTTCCTTGACTTCCAGGTGTAGAGACAGTCGATGAAGCTCTCGGGTTATGTTCTCGTTCTCATCTCTCCACTGGTATGCAGTAATGAATGAGTTCTTTGTGTAAGTTCAGTCGTCTCTTTTCATTCACACTCTGTTGTTCTTCCATCAGACCTTGTGGTCTGTATCTCTGTGTATTCGTCTATATATATATCTTTTTTTAGTAGCACATCCTTCCTTTGTTTAAAGCACATGATCCGAAAAAAGTTGATTTACATTTTGCAGGTACGAGGTACGGTTCCCTGACATCCAAAAGCACACATTAAATAAATGTCAGTGTATTAAAATATACATGATATGACCGTTGGTTAGATTAAACAAAGATAAAGAAATTAAAGCAGTGTCGGGTTCTGTCTCTGGAACGGTAGCACTTGATATCGGTAGACTTGTGTTACAGTAGGTCTTAGTATCAGTAGGCATTTGTAACGGTAGACAAGTCTGTCGGTAGACTTGATGTATCGGTAGCGGTGGACTTGTAATAGTAGCGGTGGCTCTGCTTTTACCAGTAGCGGTAACTCTCAATAGGTAGTTGTGTCTCTTCCTTGTAACGGTAGTGGTAAATGTCGACTTCATTGTATCGGTAGCTCTATCAGTAGATTTTGATGCAACGATGGACTTTGGGTATATGTAGCTATATCGGTAGCTCTCTTATAGCGGTAGCTCCAACATATCAGTAGACTTAACTGTATCAGTCGCTATGAGCTGTAACGGTTTCTAGATTGTAACAGTAGCTGTATGTTCTGACGGTAGCTACTATCTAATGGTTGTTCTATTTTGTATCGGTAGCTAGTTTGTAACGGTAGCTGAAAACTGTTTGAGCATTCTCTTGGCAGAAAGAGTTAAGTCATAGTAAACATATATCTGATAATTTCAAAAGAATTAATTTAATCATAATGAAAGTAACAACATATACTAAAGTATATTTGGAACGTATTAAGAATAATCAAGATATAATGAAAGAATAGTTGGGATTATCATAACACAATAAAGCCACTTAATTCCAGAGGGTTCAACATTATGAAAGTATTTTAATTTTAAAAAATTATGGAAGAAAGCTTAACCATGATATAGTAAAGGATATGTTGTGACTGTAAGTATTAGATATGTCTATGATCATCATAGTATACCTTTGAGTTTTGTATATTAAAATGGAGAATATCATCCTTCATGTTTTTTCATAGATGATTAATTAATTAATTAATAGAATATTGAACTAAATTAAATACACTATATAGGATCTCCAAAATGTTGAGATTGTAGAAAATTGGGAAGATGTTCCTTAAAATACATCTTACATTACAGAAGGGGAAAATGTACATGTGATTTTATTGGGACATAAAAAATTGATTCATGGAGGGTGATTAGCAATCACTAAATTATAATTAGTTGGTAAATATAAAATGGATGAAAAATAGTATGAGTAATGGATTAAACATCATTTATAGATTGAAAAACCACCATCGTATTTTAGTTAATTAAAATATTTTTAATGAATTTCATTTTTATGATGGAATTTTTATCATTCTAAAATAATAAGCACTACAGAGTAGTATTCGAGATATATACCTTAATTAAATTAAAGATTAATCAAAAGTTACAATCTACCATTGAGGGAATAATATTCCTAGTCCTAGAATGAATTTGATAAATTAAATTGGGTGGCCATCCTATTAGATAATACTACATTAAATATTTTATGTACATTAGTCCATCACTTCTCTATTGTTCCACTTATGAATAAGACCACATTAGATTATATTGAAATTGAAGAATGTTATAGTATAGGTGTTCCTTAGAAATGATGTCAGAGGGAACAAACAGTCCCACTGGTATGTGATCCTCTCTTTTGATGAACATATAACATTGACACCAATTAAACTTTTCTGTTTTGAAGTTCAATTAGATATAGTGTCTATTTATTGAATCAATATATTTTTCATCTATGTAATTTATCCAAACACATGGTGATTTCCATGTAGCATAAAACTATATTCAAGTTCCCAATGATCCAATAAGACTACATTGAGAGCCACTATATTAATAGTTCCATGCTCAGATAAGATAGCTACCCCATCGAACCAACAAGAATGAAATGAATCATAGGAATTAGTATAGGGGTTAAAACCTATACGCTGTCCATGAAATGAATCAAGAGAATTATCATAATAAATATTATTATTTGGGGTTTTATATTTAATTTAGTAGTGTCTCGTGGATATTTTTAATCCTATGATTATAATTATTATTTTGAGTTTTTTAAATGATTATACTTGTGGGAGGCATGCCTAAGGTCACATTGAACCACACGCCTAAATAACATATAGAGGAGAAAAAATGATACACTATTGAAACTATAAAGTGGAAACGAACCTAGGGGATTTTGAGGTAAAATATTTAAGACAAGGAATCAGTGGGATAGTGTTACTCATCTAGAAATCATTTTACTGTTGGGTATCATCAGATTTGACATAATAAAGGACCCCAACATACTATTTGGAACTTCATCGAGTAACGAGAGGAGAAAAATAATGTGAAAGATCATGTATAAGGGGTGTAAAATGAACATGATGGGATACCACATTACAGACAAGGTGGAATTTGGTGGAGAGTTATTTGTTAAGAAGTCTATATGTAGTCCTGAAATGGATGATTCTATGCTGGAATGATCATGTGGTGCATTGTGTAGCTCATGTAGTGCATTTCATTGGTTGGATTTAGTGATTTTTCATTGGTTAGATTATGTTTATTTTTGAATATATCACACAATATGTTGAGTAATGCTGGTGACTATGAGATGAACAACCACTATGATATAAACCCTCTCAAATGATTCCTACTTACATGGAATATATTTCATCACTTTACATCATTTATTCAATGAAATTTCAAGTAAAGTTAACATTTAGGGGTTCTATTCTCAAATGATATCCCTACCACTAAATATTGAAATGGATAGATTATACTATGGATGTATATTCCTAGACCTACCAACATATTTACATAATAAATGTTTGATACTCAAATACATGTGTCACCAAAATAGTTAAAACTATTAATTGACCATAGTAATTAGATGTAAATGATTATAAGTTTTTTTATATTTAGTACATATTGTACTATTTACATTTATGTTGAGTTTTGTTATTTTTTCATGCTTGTATGATTATAATCAAATTATAATTTTTTTTGAACAAATGAATATATGTCCCATAGATTAATAATCCAATAGGAAAAAATGTATTCTATAATTGAAATTTAGAAACTATATATGTATCTATAATGTTTATCTTTCATTGGATATGTATAAAATTTGACCTCATGTGGCATGTCATGCTTTCCAGTGTGATGTTATTCATAATTATATCATGAATAATCAAATATGAATGACATTCAACCATATGAATTATTCATTCATTATTCAGTATATTGTCTACATTAGTTTTTTGAAAGATAAACACTGTATTCTTGTTTATTTTAAGGGGTTGTGTTAGGTTTCTAGATTTTGTATATGATATTGTTGTATTCTTGAAGTCATTAATTCTTTTTTCAATAGAGGCAAGACTATTGTATTCAATGTTTGAGGTCCTAGTGGTATGATGTTTGGAATAATGGAGAAATCTATACCAATGGTTTAGAAAAAATTGTTATATTTAAAAAAACATTATCTATGCTAATATTTATCAATAATCAGTTGGTAGAACTCTATACCAATAGTTCATAAACCATAAGTATTGTTTTAGGGCTCATGATATATACCGGTGGATTACAAACAATTGTTAGATATCTATACCATAGGTTTCCAATAAACTATTAGTATAGTCTAATTTCCAGTGGCCTATTCCAACGATTGATAAGTAACCATTTATATAGGACAATCCCAATTTAATAACACCCCACAGTTTGGAAACCCATTTGTATAAGATATACCAATGTTTTTCTAGTCTATACCAACAGTTTAAAACCATTTGTATAGCCTATGTTTCCAGTATTGTATATAAATTGTAGTTAATGATTATATTGTTTGTATTGGGGATTTTCATAATGGTGGAGTGTTGCAGTTCTAAGTTATTTAATTGAAATTTCATATTGACCTCGAAATTTATGTCTTTGAGGTGATTAATTTATAATAGAAAGTTCTCCACCCCCATTATCTATGATATGAGGAACTCTAGGATACTACGTTCGATGTAAATGGACGTTAGCTATACTAGTTGTGATTAATATGCTAGAATGTATCCAATAGTTTTAATTTTGTCCCACCTAGGGGGTAATAACAAATGAGACTAGTGGGATCAATTGGGTGATAGGTTATATGAATGATAACCTATGATTAATTGGTTCTAATTTTTCATATCTTTTACTTGAACCCTTAGTCTATAGGTTATTTCCCCATTATATTTATCCAATTATTTGCCTATTTATTGTCTATTCTATTGAGAGTTTATTATTAATTTTTTTGATCCTACATTTATGCAATAATTATTGTAGAGACCTGAAGCTTGACATACATGGACATTACATTACTTTTGTGGAATACTTAGTACATAAAAAAAACACACACACAAGGATCGTAATAGTTTAGTGTCTTTGAAACTCGGAATATAATCATCTAATCATGGTGAAAGATCTTCAACATCTCCCATAAAGATCTTCCTTTTTTACCTAAAACCTTTCTTTATATCCTGGGGAAAAGAAAACATAAAAGGGTGAGCTCAAATACTCAGTAAGGGTAAACAAAATAAATATCAATCACATCATATTCATAAGAACATAACATTTTGGAAATCCTAACCGGCAAAAGAGAACATAATTTCATAACATGGGATAAATCATAGTAGTGAAATGAAATCCCAATAATCATAACTTAAAACATGAAACTTTGTGGCATACACACATAATCATAGATAATCATTTCTTATTAGTCAAGACTTATTGCCAAGACTATCTTAGTGGGCAAAGTCCATTTCTGAACCGAGTCACCCTCGTTTCAGTCCTGTTTCACTGAGCCGGTATAACCTACCATTCCAGCCATGTCTATCTCATGAGATATAAAATCTTTACCCAATGCATTGGAGGGAGATATAGGTCCCACCCATCTCATAATGATACCATTCTTATGTGTGCCACAAAATCATTAACCATACATCATTGCATAACCCATGTAATAAAAATGGGAATCTTAAACATCGTGACATCATAAAACAATTCATATAAGATAAAGGAATTAATAAAAATAAAATTCCATCACAACATAATAAAATCAATGTAATAATATGGATATAAATCGAACCTTTTATTATCTTAGATGGAAAATAATTTTGATAAAACACTTGAACTCCATTCTTGAGGAAAATATCCTTTCTGCTTCAAAAACACTTTTCCTTTCTTAACATGTCGTACAAATCTAAACTAAAATAAGTTGATTAAAAATAAACTTTAAAACTTGTAAAGGAATCTTCTTGGAAATAATGTTTTAAAAATCCATTCATGTCGTATAAGTTAAAAACATTCTTCGTACTTTTGTCGGAAAAGTCAAAAAGTACCTCTTACGAAAAACGACAAAAGATTCCTTTCATATTCTTTACTAAAAAATCACAGAAGGTTAAAATTAGATTTAAACAATTGTAGGTGGATGGAAATAATATTAAATATTCAGGAAACATGGATGTGGATGATAAAATACACCCCAGTAAATACTAAACTATAAACAATCTCGGATAAAAATGAGATTGTGATATTTCCCTTACCATAGGTCCGATATGCTTTGTACGTGTCCGAACCTTCTGTAAAATGATTTAAATAATGTTATTGACTTATTCCAGAATCATAAATATTTTTATGATATCATATTTGGTCATATTCTTAGCTTCTTAGTAGTAATATTTCATTACTACTTGTTATTCTGGTGTTTTTAACTTTTTGTTCTTATGCGTGTTTTGTCGAATAAATTCTTATTCTTCTCTTTAGGTTATAGATACCTAATTTCCAGAATGGTATTATTGTAATATATATCATATTAATTCATTCAATTCATTTATATAATCATTATGAAATGAAGATCACGTAGAACGAGTCGCATCACATCGTGGAGACGGTATTCCGTACGTACGCACAAGTGATGATATTGTTCCTATGATCGTGGAATTGTATTGGAGTGTATGTATACTATTTCAGTATCAATATAAAATTATAATAATCATATATAGTTACTCATTACACCATTATACCCATCCAATTAATGTGGCGGCGGCAAATAGATTACACCACGGCGTGGAGACGGTATTCCGTACGTACGCACGCGCGGTGATTTCCATTTTCCGCAGGATGGATAAAAGGTTAATTAGAGTTGTTTCATATTTATAATAACATATAAGAATATAAGAAATACTGATGTTATTACTTTATCTTGAAACAACTAAATAAGAAGAAGTTGAAGAAGAACGAAATTGAAAAAAATCGGTAATGGATATTACCTCTTTTTGACGCGCCTTCACTTAACCTCCACTTAAAGAACTAAGGATGGTCTTTGAAGAGTACCAGGACCTCTAGGATGATACTAGGAAAGTGGAGAAGAGATTTTGGTAGGGGTTGGATGAGCTTGAATGCTCAAATCGGTGTGAGGAGGAGAGGAAGGAGGTGCCCTTTTATAAGGGAGGAGAGGGGCACCTTAGGAAAATCTCAAAATATTATTTTATATTAAGGTCAAATTCGGTTTATAATGGTTCCAAAGGGTCTTATTTAGAAGATAAAGTGGGTATTGGTATAAATCCTCTCATCTAATAGGATTTAGACAAGTTTAGGTTATTAATTTAACCTTATCAATTAGATTTAACTCTAAGTTAAATAATTTAACTTTTACCGTGTCTTTTTGTTTTCTTACACTATATGGTTAATAAACTTACCATAACAAGCCAAACGAACCCCAAGTTGTTTATTATTAATATATCTATCTTTATAAAAGTCATTTTGCCGAACCTTGGATTTTTAGGAATTAAATAACAATTAATAATATAATATTTGTTTTAAAAACTAATTTATGTCAATTTTGACACTATTTGGTACATGATTTTTATGAAAGTCATAATAGAATAATAAGTTCGAACCGAGTTACTTATATCAACAATAACATGTCATATTAACCTATAAAATTAATGTAAGTCATAAAAAGTCTCAAATTACATTTATTTGGTCATTTGTAACATCAATTATGGCAATATTTAATTAAAAATACAATTATTGCATCATCTTTGTGTCAGAATAAATGATAATTATATAACTCTAAAAAATTATAAATAAATTCCTATGATGTAGATAATTGTATTATATTTCTGGAGTCTATTCATGTTTGAAGTTTAATGAAGTTTATCACTAAATTAAAATTATTATACTTATAAGATTTAAGAAAGTGACATGTTGTCACATTCTTTGGTTTTAATAATAATTAAATTATTTTCATAGACAAAAGTCCATAAAATGAATCTAATCCGACACTTAGGTTATATGGGTCTACTTTTAGCCATCCAATATGATTTTTCCAAGTGTTAGGGTAATTTTATAATCATATATTTACCCTTAATTACCCGATTTACCTTTAACTATAGTAAATAAAATTTACCATAGTTACTATTCACAATGCCCAAAAATAAAAATTATCTTATTAACATAATTTGGACCCACTGATTCCAAATATGGAATCCATTTTTCCAAATTAAATAAAAAAAATATGCAGAAGTTAAATTAAAATTAATCCCGTTGTCGAAAGAAAATGGGTTTTTCTTTAAAACAATGCAAAAGATTGAATTGATTTAACCAACAGATTCAAGGTAAAATCAATGCTAATGAAATGAATTATATCAAATGGTCAAAATATATTATATTTATACTTTAAAACCATTCAATATTATAATTTTACCACATAAGATATTACGATGAAAAAAGTTGTTTTTAATTAAAATATAGCGTGTTTTTACTATTCATTAAAATATGAAAGTTATCGGAAAATATCAAAACTTTATCTAATGTAAATTTTTATATCCTGATTCAAAAGAAGAATTTTATTTTGTCAAATTGAATTTATAAACATGTCAAAAACTATATTTAAAGTGGGTGCGCCATCAAAAGGCGGAAAAACTGCATTTTTTGAAAAATACTTATTTTACCCAAAAAAATTATTTTTTTCTTATACCATGTTCTAGAAATGTGTAAGATGAATAATAATGTTATAAAATTCAAAATTTAGTTAATACTATTCATAACGGATATTTCATAATATTATTATAATAATATATCGTTGTTTAGTAAAACCCGGTATTGCGTACAACCCACGCTATCGAGGAAGGTCGCGATTGCGTGTAATGCAAGCCAAGTCAGGGTTGTGTGCTGTGCAAGAATCCTTCATTGTTTCGTATATCATAATACAACCATATTTTATTTATACATTGAATATATACATATATATATATATACTCAATGTTGCGTAGAATAACTATTATCAAAATTGTGTGTAACACGATCCAAGAATAGTGTTGCATATACTGCAAGCTAATACAGTGTTGTGTATAGCGCAAGGTAATCTTGGTGTAACATACAACACAAGACATTAATGAAATTAAAAGAATATTTTTCATAAAATCTTGGGGTGTCACATTCTACCCCCCTTAAAATGAATTTCTCCCTCGAAATTTGTCGGGGTTATAAATGGTTTATTATTCGAAAGTTTCATTAATAGAATCCCACATCGTAAAAAGGAATACCAAAACCAATATTTAAAAACAAATGTATGAAACGTAACGGTTACCCAAATAAACTAATCACTGGGTTTCCACCTTGGTGAAAATATGGATATGGAAGAGAAATCTAACCATCATGTTTTGATGGAGAGTGGTAGAGAACATGGCTATGGAAGAGCCAGCAATCACAAAGCCATAAAATTGTGATGATCTAAGGTACCATCTGATTCATCAGATATAAGAGCACTAGGACAACATTTTTGGTTTTCAAGATCATTTCCCTAAAGTTGATGAAATTGGAATTAGAAAAAATACTTTCGTGATTTTGGTATAGTCTCACCGTTTGTCGTTCTTTGGACAATTTCCACTTCATCTCTTAAAGAAATGAAGTTGAATTTGTCATTCGTGATGTGTTAGCAGATCATGTGATAGAATGATGGGTCATTTCATCTGTCTCAAACAAAAGGTTAGAAAAGTTATCAAAAAAATACATAAGTCCATCTATAGTGAGATTAATCATATATGGTTCCTAAAATGGACTTATACTTCATATATCATACTACGTAATATAATAAAACTAGTTTCTACTAAACAGGGACTTCCTATAGGCCAGTGGTAGGTGATAAAGGCCAGTCGCACTTCGGTTGTGGGTTCGATTCCTATGACCTTGTCCGACGCGATGGGTTGTTGCCCGTCCTGCAGGTTGTCCTTTTTCTAAAGCTATATTACTATAACATCCCATCAATAATATCGAAAAAACTTCTATCCTTAAACAATACTAACTTATGTCCAACATAATCCATCCCAATCTTTAGGCTTATCCAAAATACTTCGGTCCAAGATCATAGTATAAATATGATTACTTGAAATGTCACATAACAATCACGTGAATGCCATCATTTATCCCCCATATATCATAAGATATATCTTGTTGGTCAAATTACAAACATGTGAATACATTAATCATGTATTCTCTTGAAGAATGAATACCCATTGAACCTTAGGGAAAACATGAATGCAGTCAAAAGTTAACTCTTTCCACATACCAAACTCCAAAAATTCTATATACTCAAACCATGATATCACATAGTCCTTATATCAATCATGAGCTCATGAATACTATCAAACATATTAGATTCTCTTTATCCCTTCATTATGTGCATATCATCTTCTTTCCAAAAATATTTCAATCACTTTTCATGGTTACCGATGCCATAAAATTATTGAAAACCACAATAGACCAATACATAAATATTCCAATATTCCACGATACTATATACAACATTATTCTGGAATCCCATTACATAAACACTTAATCATTCCCCCACATCATTTTCATATTCAACATCGCCAATGGTGATCGAATGTGACTTCCCTTTGTCCTTTTCCTTAAGTGATTGCTCATGTCGATCATCACTAACCATTGGATTAGGGCATTTATTAGCATAATGCCCCATTTCCTTGCACTTGAAGCATTGAAGTGTTGGTGGTGCGCTCTCTGCAGTCTTTGCTTTATTCACATCATCAGAAACCCTTTTTCCATTACTTCGACACTCAGTTGCTCGATGACCTTCATTTCCACACTTAAAACATTTTATAGTCCCTTTAAGATAGACTCCACCATGCTTCTTTCCACACTTTGTGCATAAGGAAACATTCATCTTCTTTTCACCATTATTCTAAGATTTCTCCTTGAACTCCATCTTTCGTTTCTTGTCAATACTATAAGATGGATAAGTAACACCAACTTCCATTTATACCTTGATAGCACAACGCACAATTTATTCATAGCTACTGAAGTCTCTTATAGCTAATGCCCTTCGAAGATTTGGTTTTAAGACACTGAAGAATCGATCAACTTTACTTTCAGGTTGGATGATAAAGCCTGATGCATACCTTGCAAGCCTTTTAAAATTCGCTTCGTATATACCAACAGATTCATCATCCTTTTGCTTTAGTTCAAGAAACTCCTTCTACATCTTGGTTCGAAGAATACGAGGGAAGTAATTATTGAAAAATAAGTTCTTGAACTCGTCCCATTCTATGGACTCAATTTCATATCTTTTCCTCGTATTCTTGGTAAGATTCCACCATTGATCAGCTTCAACTTCCAAACGATATACTGCTATGATGAATTTATCATGTTCAGAACATTGAAGAACTGAAAATATCTTTTTAGTGGTACTGATCCATTGTTCAGCAACAAGTGGATCAGAAGACTCACTAAAAGAAGGTGTACGTTGCCTCATGAAGGACACAATAGAATGCTATTCCCTTCTATTCTCATTTGGAAGTCCAGAATGATTCATAGATTGTGTAAGTATAGCAATAAGATTTTGCACTCCATCTCCCATAACATTTGTTTGTTCAGGAGGATAATCATTGCATTGTCCATTACATTTATCAACACGGTTCCTTCGGGCTCCAGCCATCGTCTAAAACTCAAAAAGAATAGTGTGAGAGGAGAAAATAATGCTAGGGAAAACAACATAGTAAAGGGGGAGTACCATTAATATCTAACATCTTAGGTTAAATTCAATGATAGTTACAGTAGTTCTAGGACTGTATACTATACGTATACTTATCCTTATGGACATCCCTAGACATACGTTAGTAATATCTCTAGGGATGTCACTAATGTTTTTGCATCCTAGTTTCCAAAGGTTGACTAATCCTTTCCTCTAATACCAACTGTAGAGACCTGAATCTTGACGTACATGGACAATACATTACTTTTTCGGAATACTTAGTACATAACAAAAACACACACACAAGGATCGTATTAGTTTAGTATCTTCGGAATCTTGGAATATAATCATCTAATCGTGGTGAAAGACCTTCAACATCTCCCATAAAGATCTTCATTTTTTTACATAAAACCATTCTTTATATCCTGGGGAAAAGAAAACATAAAAGGGTGAGCTCAAATGCTCATTAAGGGTAATCAAAAGAAATATCAATCACATGATATTCATAAGAACATAAGATTTTGGAAATCTTAACCTGCAAAAGAGAGCATAATTTCATAACATGGGATAAATCATTGTAGTGAAATGAAATCCCAATAATCATAAAATAAAACATGAAACTTTGTGGAATACACACATAATCATAGAGAATCATTTCTTATTAGTCAAGACTCATTGCCAAGACTATCTTAGTGGACAAAGTCCATTTCTGAACTGAGTCACCCTCGTTTCAGTCCTGTTTCACCGAACCGGTATAACCTACAGTTCCAGCCATGTCTATCTCATGAGATATAAAAGCTTTAAACAATGCATTTGAGGGAGATATAGGTCCCACCCACCTCATAATGATACCATTCTTATGTGTGCCACAAAATCATAAACCATACATCATTGCATAACCCATGTAATAAAAATGGGAATTTTAACCATCGTGACATCATAAAACAATTCATATAAGTTAAAGGAATTCATAAAAATAAAATTCCATCACAACATAATCAAATCAATGTAATAATAGGTATAGAAACAGAACCCTTTATTATCTTAGATGGCAAATAATTTTGATAAAACACTTGAACTCCATTCTTGAGGAAAATATCCTTTCTGCTTCAAAAACACTTTTCCTTTCTTAACATGTCGTACAATTCTAAACTAAAAGAAGTTGATTAAAAATAAACTTGAAAACTTGCAAAGGAAGCTTCTTGTAAATAATTTTTTAAAAATCCATTCATGTCGTATAAGTTAAAAACATTTTTCGTACTTTTGTCGGAAAAGTCAAAAAGTACCTCGTACGAAAAACGACAACAGATTCCTTTCGTATTCTTTACTAAAAACTCACCGAAGGGTAAAACTAGATTTAAACAATTGTATGTGGATGGAAATAATATTAAATATTCAGGAAACATGGATGTGGATGATAAAATACAACCCAGTAAATACTAAAGTATAAACAATCTCAGATAAAAATGAGATTGTGATATTTCCCTTACCTTAGGTACAATATGCTTTGTACGTGTCCAAAACTCCTGTATAATGATTTAAATAATGTTATTGACTTATTCCAGAATCATACATATTTTTATGATATCATATTTGGTCATATTCTTAGCTTCATAGTAGTAATATTTCATTGCTACTTGTTATTCGGGTATTTATAACTTTTTGTTCTTATGGGTGTTTTGTCGAATAAATTCTTATTCTTCTATTTAGGTTATAGATACCTAATTTCCAGAATGTTATTATTGTAATATATATCATATTCATTCATTCAAGTAATTTATATAATAATTATGAAATGAAGATCATGTAGAACGAGTCGCATCACATCCTGGAGATGGTATTCCGTACGTACGCACGAGTGATGATATCGTTCCTATGATCGTGGAATTGTATTGGAGTGTATGTATACTATTTCAGTATCAATATAACTTTATAATAATCATATATAGTTACTCATTACACCATTATACCCATCCAATTAAGGTGGTGGCGGAAAATATATTACACCACGGCGTGGAGACGGTATTCCGTACGTACACACGCGCAGTGATTTCCTTTTTCCGTAGGATGGATAGAAGGTTAATTAGAGTTGTTTCATATTTATAATAACATATATGTATATAATAAATACTTATGTTATTACTTTATCTTGAAAAAACTAAATAAGAAGAAGTTGAAGAAGAACAAAATTGAAAAAGATCTGTAATGGATATTACCTCTTTTTGACGCGCCTTCACTTAACCTCCAATTAAAGAACTAAGGATGGTCTTTGAAGAAGACCAGGACCTCTAGGATGATACTAGGGAAGTGGAAAAGATATTTTCTCAGGGTTTGGCCAAGATTGAATGCTCGAATTGGTGTGAGGAGGAGAGGGAGGAGGTGTCTTTTTATAAGGGAGGAGAGGGGCACCATAGGAAAATCTAAAAATATTATTTTATATTAAGGTCGAATTCGGTTTATAATGGTTCCAAAGGGTATTATTTCGAAGATAATGTTGGTATGGGTCTAAATTCCTTCATCCAATAGGATTTATACAAGTTTAGGTTATTATTTTAACCTTATCAATTAGATTTAACTCTAAGTTAAATAATTTAACTTTTACCGTGTCTTTTTGTTTTTTTACACTATATGGTTAATAAACGTACCATAACAAGACAAACGAACCCCAAGTTGTTTATTATTAATATATATATCCTTATAAAAGTGATTTGGCCGAACATTAGATTTTTAGGAATTAAATAACAATTAATAATATAATATTTGTTTGAAAAACTAATTTATGTCAATTTTGACACTATTTGGTACACGATTTCTATGAAATTCATAACAGAATGATAATTTCTAACCAAGTTACTTATACCAACAATAACATGTCATATTAACCTATAAAATTAATGTAAGTCATAAAAAGTCTCAAATTACATTTATTTGGGCATTTATAACATCAATTATGGAAATATTTAATTAATAAGACAATTACAGCATCATCTTTGTGTCATAATAAAATATAATTATTTAACCCATTAAATTTCTAAATAAATTCCTATGATATATATAATTGTATTATATTTCGGGAGACTATTCATGTTTGATGTTTCATGAAGTTTATCACTAAATTAAAATTATTATACTTATAAGATTTAAGAAAGTGACATGTTGTCATATTCTTTGGTTTTAATAATAATTAAATTATTTTCATGAAAAAAAAGTCCCTAAAATGAATCTAATCCGACCCTTAGGTTATATGGGTCTACGTTTTTCCATCCAATAGGATTTTTCCAAGTGTTATGGTAATTTTATAATCTTATATTTACCCTTAATTACCCGATTTACCTTTAACTATAGTAAATAAAATTTACCGTAGTTACTATTCACAATGCCCAAAAAAAAGTAGCTTATTAACATAATTTGGACCCACTGATTCCAATTATGGAATCCATTTTTCCAAATTCAATACAAAAATTATGCAGAAGATAAATTAAAATTAATCCCGTTGTCGAAAGAAAACGGGGTTTTTTTTAAAACATTGCAAAAGATTGAATTGATTTAACCTACAAATTCAAGGAAAAATCAATGCTAATGACATAAATTATATTAAATGGTAATAATATATTCTATTTATACTTTAAAACCATTAAATATTATAATTTAACCACATAAGATATTATGATGAAAACAATTGTTTTTAATTAAAATATAGCGTGTTTTTACTATTCATTAAAATATGAAAGTTATCGGAAAAATATCAAAACTTTATCCAATGTAAATTTTTATATCCTGATTCAAAAGAAGAATTTTATTTTTTCAAATTGAATTTATAAACATGTCAAAAACTATATTTAATGTGGGTGCGCCATCAAAAGGCGGCAAAACTACATTTTTTGAAAAATACTTATTTTACCCGAAAAATTTATTTTGTTCTTATACCATGTTCTACGAAATGTGTAAGATGAATAATAATGTTATAAAATTCAAAATATAGTTAATACTATTCATAACGGCTAGTTCATAATAATATTATAATAATATATCATTGTCTAGTAAAACCCGGTATTGCGTACAACACATGCTATCGAGGAAGGTCGCGATTGCGTGTAATGCAAGCCAAGTCAGGGTTGTGTGCTGTGCAAGAATCCTTCATTGTTTCGTATATCATAATCCAACCATATTTCATTTATACATTGAATATATATATATATACTCAATGTTGCGTAGAATAACTATTATCAAAATTGTGTGTAACACGATCCAAGAATAGTGTTGCGTATACTGCAGCTAATACGGTGTTGCGTATAGCGCAAGGTAATCTTGGTGTAACATACAACACAAGACATTAATGAAATTAAAAGAATATTTTTCATAAAATCTCAGGGTGTTACAATTTTTTATGATGAAACATCATTATTATTGTAATGATCTCAGTGTGCTATTGTTGTAATTTGTTTATGGCTAATAATTGGGTTTTACATTGTAATATTTTTCATTTATTATAGTCTTATTATGTATCTATGTATTTTGTGTTTCTCAAATGGGAAGTAGGTGGTTGATTTAATTTAATTCTTGGTGACACGTTTATTTTGAAAATGTTCTGAAGGATGTGCTGTTCTATTTATAAAATGGTTTTTATAAATAAAAAATAAGATTTGGATTATTTATTTTGAGATAAAAACTATTTTCAAGAGGTTAGGTTTTTTAAATGAAATTACCTTGGTAACTCCTCCCTAAGTAATGTTTTATAAACATTTTACTTTATCAAAACAATCTAAGGTAGTTTTTGATTGATTTTATTTTTGGAAAAAGGAAATGAAAATATATTTTTGGATTACATTGAAACGAGTGGACATGATTTATTTATAAATGTAAAGTAATGTAAGCAGGGTGGTATCCAAATATCTATTGGATCATACCCTACATACAAATGTAGGTGGGCATGTGGCCCTCATTTTTTATATTGGTTTCCTAGGTTATAGATTTTATGTTTTCTTTCAACAACTCTCCATAGGGAATCAATTTTTTGTGTTATTTTAGTGACTTGAGAGTCACATAGAGTTGGAGGGGTTCATCTCACGAGTGGTTGTGAACAATTTCGGACGTGTTCCATGTCATCCAATTTTTACACACGTATTTATTTTGACATTTTCATTATTTTAGATCTAAAATACGTGTGTAATAATTGAATTATTTTTTAATAGAAAAATGTTTTAAAATAATATTCGTTCTTTATTCTTATTCATTATCTTTATTGTGTTTGTATTTATTTTCATATTTGATTATTTATTTTGGGATTCTCTTATAATATATAGATAACTCATATTGGGTTTTCAGTTTGAGATTTTTCTGGTCTTATTTTTTCTTTAGGGTTAAATTATTTCCACCCATTCAATTATGATACCCTAGTACTTGTCGCTAGCCTATGGTAATCGAGAATTTACCTTGGCCGTTATAGAGGCACATATGTAGTGACTTGTCAGGTCAGTCAGGTCATTCAGTATAACATATTTTCATCACATGAAATATAATTCCTTTCTCTATAATCATATTTAATGATCCCCATAAAATGTTATATTGAAATCACGTATGTTTCCCTAGTGTTATGACCTACTTCAGCTAGTTATTCATTCTTGAATACCTTCCTGGTATGGAAGCATCACTCATAACTAAAAAATATAATTTAAAATTAATTAAAAATCCCTAATTTAGTAATTAATTAATTATAAAAGAATAATTATATTTATTCTTTATATAATAACATCCATATATTGAATTCCTCTCTCAGATGATTAACTTTTTTATTATAATGCCAATTTCAAAACCCCATACAATTTAATCAGACCAATCTTCTTTATGTAAGAAATTTTTACAAATAAATAACTTAGGGATATTCCATGTACATTTACAAATTTTATTCAAACTATCTTGAATAAACCTTATATTTTACTTTGGACACCATTAAAAGGAATCTTACACATGAATCAATCAACTATAGAACCTCTGATTTTAGGTACAACACCATTTAATTGTTCTTATTTTATGTCTTGAGTGGTTTTTTTAAAATATAAAAAGGATATAATATGGTCAATGTAAATTTAAGTATATTTTAAGATTTAGGAACTAGTTAACACAATGAATGGTTATTAAGAATATGATTGGTTATTTGGTAGATTATAAGAATTTCATTCAGGGTGTCATTCGTTTTATGAGTAGAATAAGTTCACAACGTGAGATTCCATTCATGATGTCAACTAGTATTCATGATTTTATGATGAGTTAATGTATTTATTAGATAATATGAATAATATATGAATCAACAAATGATTCATCAATTCACATCATGAATTTGGTTTTTTCATGTATATGTATTTAATTATTTTGTTCTTTGAATATCAAAAGCTCTCACATTTTTATATGAAATAGAATCCCCAACATATAACATTTTGGAGGATATATTCAATATAGGGGTTTATACCATCATATTTTCATGAGTTTAATTGTGGGAGTCAATGTATTCATAAAATATTACAATGAGAAGCATTATTTAACAATTTGAGGTATGTTTTTATTCAACTTTCCACATTAATTATAATGTGAAGGCTCATAGAAATCTTAAAGAAAACTCTTTTGTTCTCAAATGTTTTACCCTATTAAAAATCTACTGAATATTCTATTTCCATTTGGATCATGAAAACATGGTTTCAGGGGTATCCTAGATCATTTTTTATAAATTTTTTACACGGGGTTTCTTAAAGAATTTTGGGTTTTACATGTTTTAATAGCATATGAGGGTGGTGTGTGTAGACCACAAGCTGTTATATTAAATGTTTTAAATTATTTATGAAATTTATATTCTCTCTGAGAATAAAGAATATCATGGTTTTTGGGTGTTTAGTATTCTCATTGGAAGAGTTCATATTGAAATAAACAAGGTTCATGGTGGTGATTGGAAGGGGACATAGAGTATTACCACCTAGTGAAGACATGGTGGAGGTTGTATGACCACTCGCAAGAATATGGATATCATGTGGCATGATTGTTTGTGTGAGTTTGAAAACATGGATGGATTATTCCAAATAAAAATCAATTAAATTCCTCTACTAATTGAATAGTAAAAAATCATTTGGTTATGATAATTTTTAAAAGATATTTCCTTATATTTATTTAATATTTTATAAACTAATTTACAATCTTTTCATATTAATCCCATTTTATTTTTAATAATGTGAGGTAATCTATTTCCAGTCATTTTGGAATTTTTTAAATGTCACCTGCAGTATAGATAATTGGTATCATTACTCACCCCTGAATATTCACTTTGGTTCATATATAGATATCATTTTATATGATGAAGGAATGGAGTATGTTATTTACTTCTCTAGAGGGGTTTATTGACATCACATTCATTGTTTTTCATGATGAGAGTTGAATTTGTTGTGTCTTGGTATATAGTGGATCTAGAATGGTTCTATAGACTTTTACTTCATTGGAGTCTTATTATTTATTTTAAAATATTCTTATGTTAGTCAAATGATGGAAGTGGATACATTTATTATTTTGTGGTTTTATTGCATGAATAATTTAGGTACAAGTCCCTAGATATATTTATTCGATTTTTACATTGTGATAGTTTTCTGTGTGTGAATATATATGGTAAATCATTGCCAATTTAAATTTTTTATTTAAACTCGTGAAATTTATTTCCATCATTTTCAATCTGTTGAATGTCACCAATGGATAGTGGAAACATCTCTCTTTCCAAGATAATGGTTAGGAATGGGTTGTCAAAAATTGTATCACTTTTTTTAATCCTTGAGTTGGGACGGTATAAATTATATATAGAATATGAGGAATTGAAATGT
The DNA here is from genome assembly GCA_963277665.1 of Viscum album. Classification (NCBI taxonomy): domain Eukaryota; kingdom Viridiplantae; phylum Streptophyta; class Magnoliopsida; order Santalales; family Viscaceae; genus Viscum; species Viscum album. The sequence goes on from OY728148.1 coordinate 51,753,187, forward strand.
ATAACACAAAAATATATATGAAAAACTTTTTATAATAAACATTAGGTTACCAGGGTAGTTCATGAACAAAAAAATATTATTATGATCTTCATGTTTTGTCAAAAACTCATCATCAGAGGTTTAGATATTGAGTTTTAGGTATCATGCATTTTTAAAGAAAATTCCAACTATGACGGTATTCTCAATATGATTATTTTATTTCACTACATTAATATTGTTAATGTTTTTTATATAAATAATAAAACCATGAAAATATTAATAGAAAACATTCTTAACTGTTAACTTTTTAAATGGTTAATAGAAAAAAGTCCACAAATAATAAAAATGACAAATTAGTGAGAGGACAAAAATTGATAATATGATTTATCATAAACCATAGATGAAACCCAATTTATTTACATTTATATTTAATTAATTTCAAGCTATTGATATATGACCTAAGAATGAGGAACCAAATTAGGTGAATCACTATGATAAATTTCCAATGTACAACACATCAGTATTTCATTGTGATTCTTGACCTAATCAAGAAGAGGTGTCTATGGGACGGGATACATAAAAAATTAACTTCTTATGGAGTCAAAAAAATCAATGTTTACACTAGTAATTTATATTCTTTGGTATATGCTGTTATCTTGGTGGAACATATGAGTTCCTCATAAATTGGATCTAGATATCACCTGGAAAGAATGTTTTGAACAATTTAATATTAAATTACTTCCCGAAACCATCAAAATTTAAAATAGGGTATTATTATGTTAACTGGAGTAAAAATGTATGTATGTGATTCAATATTCCATAAAACTGAATCACATAGTTTCATTTTGCTCAAAACTAGTTGCTTGGGAGAGAATGAAAGCTCAGATCATTGAGGTAGGTCTCCTACATGATGTTTTCTCAAAGATGGTAATGTTCTATAATACTGAATATAAAAAATCTGTAATTACGGTCTTTGTTAGTAAAAGTGATCTTGTATGAAATCCGTGTATAGGGGACCCCTTTTTCCATCCACATGATGGAGGGAACTTCAGCATGGGGAATATATGAAAGAGGGAGGGTGACTCCCAATGTAATAAACCATCATAGAATCTATCCCAACAAGATCAGTCTTTTATCCAACACATCATAGAAATAATCATGAATAATTATATTATGGTTCCCATATAGTTAGAAAAAAGATTGTAATACATGACCTAGTGATTTCCTATACTATAAGAATTATGATAATATCAATATATATAACAATAAACTTCATAAATTAGTTGGTGGAGATAGCACAACACATCTATAGACATAATATCCTCTAATGGAACAATCAAAATATAATAGTTCTTGTCCACATAACTAGGTGAAATCAGATACCTCTAGGAATACTTCATTTGACATGTTAACACTTATTAAAGGAAGAAATAACAATCTTATGGCTACTGATCTAGAGCTATTCAATATATAGAAGACAATCATGAATGAAAATTCATGCCCTGCATTGTATGTGGTACAGTGCTTCTAGAGCAACTCCTATTAATATCTATGTTGATACTGATGTGTCACATTCTAAACCGAAATCTTGTTTGGTTAAATAACCACGATTTAAAGAGGAAATGACTCCACATACTTTGAGTATCAAGAAACCCCTTATTTAATGTGAGTATTGATTATTCATGTTACCAACATATTATATTACTATTTTTTAGGTATAATTTTTTAGTTATTTTAAAATCCCATGGTTGGATATTTGTGATATTAAATTTGGAATAGATTGGTTGGTGGAATATAAAAATCATATTGACTGTAATGATTGGGAAATGAAATTTAAAACCATACATAGACCTACTCATGTATAGAATGGGGGTTGGGATACATGTGTAGGTAGAGTGGGACCATTGGCGTAAGTGGATGGAACAATATCTATTTAGCTAGCTAAAATGACTCCAGCCACTACCAATGAAACTAGAAATATGTGTCTTCCTTCCATAGTGGATTGATATGAATATTTTATACTGAATGATTTCTCAAGGTTACCACCCAAGAGGGAAATCAAATTTTATATTGATATACTCCTAAAAACAATATATATATCACTATAGTGGTATATAATGACTCCAATTATATTTTAATATTTAAATGTCTTATAATAATAATTGTAGAGTTAAGGCTTTCTCAGACCAAGAATATCGCCTTAGGATGCACCGATTTCTTGATAAATATGGAAGATAATTCACTTTGATCTTTTTATTATTATAATAAATTGAATGATGTCACAATAGAACATAAGTATCATATTCCAAAAATTTATTATCTATTAGATAAATTAAATGTAAATAATTGGTTATCCAGTATCGATCCACGATTAGGAGATCAATAGCTCATATTTTAAAAAGAGAATATCATATAGATAATATTTTTGAGTCGATATAGGAATTATAAAAATTTCAACATACCATTGGGGTAGTCAAATGAAATTGTAGTATTTAGAGACTTCATTAATTATATCTTCCACACATAGCTCTATTCTTTTTTGTCGTATTTGTTGCGAATATTTTTTTATTCTCAAAGTTGTAATTACCATGAAGAGCCTAAGGAAATTACATTGTGCACATTGTGCAATCAATGATTATATTAGATGTTTTATAAGTTTGACTTTTTTACATAAGAGTAAAATTTCCTTGGGAATATATTTTCATTGAAAGGAATATGATTAAATACTAGGAATATTGAAGTGGTTTTCTCTTGGACGACAGAGAAGAATATATTTGCGATACAAATTTTTTTGGATTTAAAGGTTAGTATTCTCACATTTTTTGGGGATTTATATATGACACCTTCTCTTATTTCTATTCCATTGATAAATGATATTCTATTCACATAGAATGATGACTGTGAGAAATTATTTCTAGACCATAAATAACATCTCACCTCTTTACCAATATTATTCATTCCATAACTATGATTGGGTTAAGTATTATAATGTAATCTGTCCTTGTAATATCCAAATACATAGTTTAGGTACTTATGAAACCTTTTTATCTCCACCTTTTGGAGAATATTTGGGGAGATTTTTGATTTTTTTTGATGTTTTTAGGCTATACACGGTTGGTGAATGGTAAGGGAATGTAATGTAGTTTGAAAAAAAATTGTACACATAGTGATGAGCCACTGGAAGGATGCACATGGTTTTTCCAAACCCTTTGGGCATCCATAAAAACCCTGAAACATTGTAAAGTGTGTGTTTTCGTGGTTTTTATGTGGTTAAAATATTTGTTTAGAAAAAATATACACCCCATTTTGATGTCCGGTAAGGGAACATAATTACTACTAACCGTGTTGTCTAGTAAGGAAAACACACAAGTGTGTTTTAAATCACTAAAAAATTTTATTAAAAATTATTGGACCCTTATTTCTACCCATAGTCACTCTCAATAAAATCTAAAATGATTCCATAGTCATTATAGGATCTCTATAATTGTAACTGACTCCTCCAAACTCTTCCCTTTTTTTATTGAAGTAATAGTGATTGAATTTGACCATCATCTGATCAATGAATCACCTCTTGATTTTTTTCCCTATATTACCTTATCTCAACCGTTGAGTGTGATATATCATCATATTGATTATTGCAATAATATTTTATTTGATGTATCTCGATTCTTGTATTAATTCCATGGTCACCTTCACCCACAATCTTCATTCGCGTTTCCCATGACTCCTGTAGATTTGATCAAGTGATTAAATGTAGGTGGTTAAATAATTCATTATTCTACATGTTAAAACATAATTAATAAATTTCATTGAAATTTGATATTAATTTATTTAAAAATATTAATTTGAGATAGTTTGATGTATTATATGAAAATGGGGAAAAATTGGGAAAACACCTAATATATATGAAAGTGAAATCATTGGGTGGATTTTGAGAAAAATCATGGCATGAATTTAATGTTTATTTTTTGAAACGATTTGATGGAGAATATTTATAAAATTTACTTAAAATGAATAATGAATTGAAAAGGAATGAATTTGATTAAAACCTCTTATTTTGTTTTGAAATTTAATTGGAATGTTGAACTTGAAACCGCACAATTAAATTTTAAATGATGAATTGATTTGAAATGTATTATTATACAAATAATGAATGAATTATTGATTGAATAACATGTGATCAAGTGTTTTAATTAATCAATTAAGAAATTAATTATAGGAATACGACTCCCTAGGAATTGATTTATGATGAAAACACTAACTAGACAAGTTTCATCATGTTTTCTCATTATGTGTCCCCTATTGTGGTTTTGGTTGATTTCCCAATTAATTGAGAATTTTGGAGTGTACAAAAATTATTTAGGATTGATGATGATTGAGAATTTTTAGGATCATATAGCTATATAATAATGTACCTTATGGATTATGACTATTATGATTTTTTTTTTTATATGATTAGACAAGCCATTTTTATAGAATTATCTTCTTCATGCCGATTTCATTATGAGAATGATTTATATAAAATTTTCATTTAATGTTTTTTTGATATATATTCCAATATTGTTTGAAAATAATTTCTTTATTTAATATATAAATATTACTTTCCATGAATTATATTATTTAATGAAAAAGAATAAGTCGTTTAATTATTATGAAATTGAGTATGGAGCACTGAGTGATATCTCACCAATATTTTTAGTAAAAACCCTCCATTTTATTCATGAAATCTTAGATCTTATTATGTCAGGTCCATATGAAGGGAAATATATACCAAGAGGTAGTAGCTGTTCATGATTTGTGGGACTCTATAGTGACGATGGTAACCAGTGGAGCTATGATCAACTTGATACACAAGGTTCGGGATAAAATGTCTTAGTGGGTTTCAAGTTCCCTTTTGGATGACATTTTTTGTTGGGATGTTTATCTAGATTCTTATGGTTTTTTATCTTAGAGGATTGTTTGTAGTATCGATTGTATACTATTTTTAAATCACATTTATATTTTTATTTATTATTCTCATGAAAAAAAACACTCCATTTGATCTGGGATATGAAGGTAGTTTCTAGTTCCCAACCTATGGGGATCACAAAAGCCATTCGAGATATATCAGGAACACTTTGGGTGTTACTGTACTAGGATATCATGGAAGTATAATGGAAAAATTATTATACATGAGGTTTAACATTAGTCAAGGATGTCAGAATTTAGTCTAAGATGTCTAAGTGGATAGAAAATAGAAATTTAACGATTTAGTAATAGTTTTGAGTGATTTTTTAGACATCTTTCAAGATAACCATTCATATGTCACCAAGGGGGTATGTATAAAAATCCATTGTGAATTAATTTATTTTATATAATTATTAAAAAAACATTATTTGATATTTTGGAACTCCATGAATGTTTAATTCTACTAGATGGAATTGATATTCATATTTATCTATATTTAATGATGATCGGTGTATCCTTGTTGTTTTCATGTTTTCTATCGGTGTTTTCCAGCATCATGCCTCTGAAGAGAGGATTTAATAGGTCATAAGTGGCAATTCATATTGAAACATAGTAAGATAATCCTCTAAATTAATATAATCTTATTGGGATAGTAGTTCAGGTTTTTCCAATATCTGTGATATGTATTTAAACTCATTCCCATTCAGCATCTGGTTGTCGAACCTCAAGGGTATGAATATAGAGATAATGATATATATTTTATTTAAAAAATTCACCATCTTTCTAAATCTTGGATTATTGTTATGTTAATGAGGATTGGTTGAAACAAACAAAGATACTTTTTGAGTTCATGGAAATCCTAGAAACTATAATGGTGAAGTGTGTTTCATTTAATCATGATGTTAATTATAGAGGATAATATGATTTGATGACTATAAAATAGAAATATTAGTGTATATATTAGAATGAGTTAAGATTTATTTTCACAGAGTATATCTTTCAAGAATCAATGGTCTTGAAAATTTTTATATATTTTTCCAGCCTCCAACAACAAAACCTAACTATGAATGATGATGAAAATAAATTATAATCAAATGTTTACTTTTCTCTTTATGTAGTGCCAATTGAGAGACTAAATTCATGATAATTTGAGATGATTATTTGATGGGATATTTAATCTTATATTTTCATGGTGAATATAACATCTTATGTGAATATTTTAAGAGAGGACATTGATTTCAAAGCTTGACCTGGATGTAATGTAATGGTTGATGGGATTGCACCTTACTCATAGTAGATGATTTTTTTACATTAATGGAAATTGAAATAGTGATGAGTCTCATGGGGGTTCTAGAAAAAATCCCTCATCCAAACAAAAAATAGTTCCTAGAAGAAGCCATATCAGTTGAATTTAGTGTGGAATGGTTGAGAATTCAAAATGGGTTTCCACTGAGGATCCAAAGTTATACTGTTCATGTGGACACTCAAGTTACTTATAGAAGTTCTATAATATATTTTCATCTCCATTTAGTGTAATAGGCTCCTTATTACAAAACATTACCATGGTGAGATATTATTCCTCTTGAAATAAGTGGTTCTAGCCAGTTACATTTGGAAAGAAGACTCTTCACATTGTGGAATTGTCATCAGAGCAAGCTGACGTGGGTCCAATGACAATGAGAGGTGTCACAACAATATCATAGTCTATTTTAATCTGTGTACATGATATAGATTAATCCTATTCATTTATATTAACTGATGGTATATATTTTCTAATTATGCATAGATATATTTTTTCTTATCCGATGAATATTAATACACCCATTTAAGTAAAGAGAGATCATGACCTCTTATTAAAATCGTTTTTTTATCTATAAGAGATTGATCTCACATTGAATTATCTAGTTATTGATATAAAAACACTTTAATTAATTCTTAATATATATCCAATGATTTTTCATAATTCCTAGATTGACTATTATCCTCGATGGGTCACCTTTACTATGCCTAACTATGTGTGTCATGATTTCCTGGGAGAATGTGAGACGCAGTAGAGTAGAGATATACATATCTATTTGGACATGGATAGGGTAAATTTGGTATTTTGTTTTAAATTTTTATTGGGAGTATTATTTGGCTGATTTACCTCTAATTTTCATCAACTTTATTTATACGTTCCCATTTGATTTTCCTAGATTTCAACTATAACAAGAAGTAGTGTTTTCCATTTTATTGGATCATAGAACTATTACTATATATATTAACACTTACTATATGGAAATATATAAACTGAAAGAGTGGAAAACTCAACTGCATGATTTTATATAGAATGTATTTGTATTCATGAGTATTTCACCTTAGGTGGAGCCTATGATTTTTTACAATGAAAACTGATAAAATACATCACCATTAAATTGACTAATGAAAAATAAATTTAGTCAAGGTAAAGAAAAATTATCCATTTCCAGGAACTCATGATATTTTTGATCATTTATAAAGGTTTAAGTGGTTCTCGAAGACTTCAAATTGTTCTAGATATAACTACTTGCAAATCAATGAATCTGACATCTTGAATACTATCCTCAGGAGAATATGTGGCCATTATGATAAAATAATTATTCATTTTGGTCTAACCAATTCTCATTTATTTTTTAAATCATTGATAATAATTCTATTTTGTTATTAACTTGACTCATTCATGGTAGTATTTGTGGATGAAATGTTGGTATTCACTTGAAAAATTGAATATTATGTGATTCATATGATGTAATTTATACAAATCATGAGAGATCATTGGCTTTACATGAATATTTTTAAATATATTTTATGGATTTAGGAATTTAAGTTCATGGAAAATCAGGTCTAAAAAAATGGTACTGTAGATGATTTTGAGAGTGTGATCGTTGTTATGACATTGGGGAAACCATCTATTATTCTTGAGATTCAGAGTCTCTTGGTCTTTAGGGGGTATTATTGTCAGTTTTTTAGATATTTCATTTAGATGACTTCTCCAATGACCACTCTCAATTGTTATTTGGTGAAGTTTATATAGTATATGAAATGTTAGATTTCTTTTGATGAGATGAAATAGAATTTAACTCTTGTTTCATTATTTAATCCCCAAGAGGATGGGTAGAGTTATATGTTATTTCTGGAAGAATAATGTTGGGGTTTGGGAAATGTTCTTATGTAGGGTGATCACATGATATACTATTATTTTGAATAGCTCAAAAATAAAGAAAATAATTATCAAAATCATTATCTGATTCTCATTACCTTGATGAATTCTCCTAATAGATGGAAATATTAACTTTTTAGATAATGTTTTACCATTTATTTCAACCATAAAATATTGTATTTTAAATAATGTAAAAAACATAGGATCTATTAGAAGTGTAATTGGTTAGAGTACATATAATCCCTTAATTTTAATATTTATTACACCCCTAGTGAGTATAATTTCAATGATAATGCAATTATCTAGAACATTATGAAATATGAAATGAAAGAATCATTAGAAGAGTGGAAGTTTATTAATGTATTTTATCAATTGCATTTGTCAATCTATTTGGATTTGATTGAGATTGGTCGATTATCATTCAGATTAACTATTATCTTTTTGAGGAAATTCATTATGAGATGTAGATTGATGATGAATTTTATGGAATTACCAACTATTTTTATTGTTGGGAGACCATTACTAAATGGTCATACTTCTATATGTGTCCCCTATGTTTCATGGAAAAGTACGTTATTATATTTATAGCTAGAAATGTTATGATGTGGGATTTATATAATTCCATTTTGATGGTGGACAATGGTATCCAAAATGTAACATCCTAGTCTTGGGTGCCGCCTTGTGGTTCCCCATACCCGGTTGGTCACATGGCCTCAAACACATTTCCCCAAATTCCAGAGCCTACCGACTAGTAGCGAGGGCCTTGTGTGTGATAGTGGGGAAACTATTTCTTCATTGGATGTTTAACACAACAGAATAACAATAATATGAAATTGAAAATTTAGTAATACAATACCCTAAGAAAATAAAGGAAGAGAAAAACTAATAAACAACTGGAGCACAAATATAAATGATGTGTGTAACATATGTCTAAGAAAGAATTCAAACAAGTCATAATGCTGGAGTACAGTACTAAAACAAAGTTCAATGAAAACAAATAAACTCTACTGTAATCTCAAGTATCAGTTTGGTCCCATTCTCTCTAGCTACACAATAATCAAGTACCTATAGTAGAAGGGCGCTTTCCCTTATCTAGAACATTAACAATATAATATGTTTGGTCCCAAAAGCATGTCCCAAATAGGGGGTGAGATGAATCCCAGTTGGCAACCACCTAATGATCTGTTCCTAACAGTCAGTGAATATATATGGTAGGTAATAAGAAAAATAAAGCAGTAATGAAAGTACACAAAAGTAAATTGCACTGTAGTTTAAATTACATTCATTACATTTATCTTGTATATATATAACAAAAAAATTAACCCTCTTAGATTTTCTCATGGCCTAACCCCTCTAGCTTAGCATTAGAAAAGACAATCTAAGGAATCACTCACCATAAATTCCCCATGTGGACTTGTATCAGAAACTGTAGACACTTTGGGGAAGCACTCAACACTCAATTCCCCTATGGTCTTATAATGCGGAACTACAGACACTGTTAGGGAGCACGAAGTCCGTCCCTTATATTGTCTTGCAATGTAAAAAAGTAAACTGACACTCTGGAGAAGCCCTCAATGTCCATTCTTTCTATGGTCTACTACATCAGGTTCCCACATCCCTATGTAGGTCAATTGTGCACAAGAAATATGATGCAGCCAATGTGACTTCATGTACTACGTGGAAATAAAGTCTACAGCCTTTCACAGCATGTCAAATAAATCAATCTGTCCTAACAATATAATACATGGATGACAAAGAATCCTAACTGGTGTAGATAATCCAAACATTCAATAGTAAGCAAACAAGGGCCAACACATCCATATCATGGTAAATAACCCTTTCTATAATCATAAATATTCTACTCAAGAACACATGGCATAATAGGCATTAACATGGATAAATACCATAAACACGCAATACCCCGAAAAAGGGTATTGGGCTCTTTTGGACAACTAACTCAAATAAAAACAACAGAGAGGCACAAAACACCAACCTTGATGTTGTACGATTAATATACATGAACATCGGGCCTTGAATCACCCAAGAACATCATATATCTAAAAAATGCTAAAAACGTTAAACCATAGATATCTCACAAAAGAGGAGAAATTAGGAAACAAGGATCTAGAAAAAGGAAGAGCTTACTGTGGAAATTCCAATGCAATCGACGATGGTCGAATTAGGGAACAGACAGTGGGTCAGAGGCTCAGATAATATTCATGTTGTATAGACCCTCCTAGACGAGATTGGATGAGAAGAAGGCCATTCTGTTGACAAGACGTGGCCCGAGTCTATTTAATGAAAAAAATAAAGTACAAGGTGTGTTCTTAAAAAGTACATGGTGTGTAATTTCCTTAATTTCCCTCCACTTTAGGTAGTCACTAAGTCACCCCACATGACCATGCACTCGACCGTTACATGGCTAGTACATGGTCACCCATGGAAACTGGGTACACGACGTGTAATTATAAGTACACGACCTGTAATCCTAGAATTTCTAGAAACTATAATTTTCTTCAAAAAACAACTAGAAAATAAAGGAATACCTAAAAAGAAGATCTGAGTTCTTACAAAAAAGATGTCTTAAAATATATGGTGTTAATTTTTGTGTTTGTATATGAGGATATAAATCACTGACATTAGCTCTCATTATTAAACCAATTAAAGGATCATGACTGAGAACAAGAAACGATTGGGAATTATTCCGCAAATTTAGGTGGTAACAAGGATATGGGATGTGATTTATTTTTATTTTGTTGTTGGGTAGCTCTGTACCATTCATGTTAAGATTTTTTTATGATTTTTGTTTCATCAGTCCACAAAATTGGCTCAATTTATACCCATTCAAGATAGAATCATTGTTAAGGGTGTGGGATATATCTATATAAATGTGATTATTCAATTGCATAGAGTTCCTTCTTCTATAGTCTTGATTATGGATCCATAGTGTACTTCTCATTTTTATAGAGGCCTCTAGTTGGTGATGGGATTTTTAGTTAGATTTATCATGGTAATCATCTACTATTGGATATACATACAAAATGTTCTACCCATATATTAGAAGACATGCTATGTGCGTTCTTTCTTGACTTTCGTGATGCTTTGGATGAACATTTGGGGTTTTTTAGGGCATTCATATATAAGTCGTTTCTAGTCATCCTTTTAAATGGATCATTTTAAGTCCTTATGTAGTAGAACTTTTAGATATATTCATTGTTGGATGGCCATGGTGTAGCTTCATTGGTTTGATAGAGTTTCATCAAGAGATAATGTTAATGATCCAACTGATTCATCAGATAATAGTGGCAGTAAAGAGCTGGTGTCAATCCTATTCTGATATTTTTCCCAAAACATTGGATTTTTAGATTGGTTGCCAAGTGTTTTTGAGATATTATCTTCATTTGGGTCACTAACATCATAGAAAAATAAGAAATATTACACTATGATTTGTGGGTCCTTTTGTTATCATTGGGATGGTTGGAGATATGGATCACCATTTTTCTATACCACCACAGTTGACATAGATCCCCAATATGTTTCATGTTTCACAACATAGGATTTATCTTCCTTACCCTTCCCATTGCCCGAGTTGGAAAGACCATGATGTTGAACCTAATTTATACATGACTGGGAATGCAATAAAGATTGGTGATTTTTAGGAAATTGTTCTTCCTGGGAGAATGATTCCATTGGTCTATGGGATATTGAAGAAAGGTTCTAATTCTCTTAACACATGCGATAATGATACACTGGTGTGAGATTAGTGGTTTCCTATTATTGATATCTAATTTTCATAAACTTATTGGGGGGTATTAAGTGTTTATGGTGGGGACGTTATAACTTCCTACTACATTCTGTATGGTAGTTGAATGAAATTGTTTTTTTCTGCTCTTTTTTTGGGTTTTATCTTTTGTTTTTAAGTAATGTTTGAAATTTGTTTTAAATTTTTTCTGGGCCTTCATGTTTGGTTAATGGTTTGGGTAGTCCATGTGGTCTGACTATGTAAACAATGCAACCTATGATGAACTACTAAAAGGAGGCACACAGTTTCTTCCAAAACCTGTGACCACAACTATAAAACATTCATCAATTGAATGTTTGGGATTTTCATATTTGTCACATGGTGAAAACAATTTTTTGTAAAATTCATTAGATCCATCAATAATCCATGTAGGGTGGAATAGTTAGAGCTCAATGTTACAATTAACTAGGCAGCCCAACCAGGAAACCAAGTGTGTGTGTGTTTTAAATTCTTGGAATATTTCACTAAAAAATCATGGACTATTATTTTAACCCTAGAAATACCCATTCTACCTTAATATGATTCATTTTTTCATTAGAGGAAATTGAGAGGCAGAATTTAATCATCTAACATCTTCACTTTACAGTTTGAAGAACTGGTGATTGTGTTCGATCTCTTTCCAATATGTGAATCACTTTTAATTTGGTTTATAAAAATATTCCCTTATATCATCCTAGTTGAGTGATATATAATCATTTTATTGATAGATTTAATTGTTTATTTTATGGATATTGTCTTTATGTTAGATTCCTTGGTATCTTTTGAACTTATTATTTTTTTGCATTTTTTAGTCAGGGTGTTGATTTCATTGTGTGATTAACAGTATCTGGCTCCATAATTTTGTATGCTACATTTGAAGACATAATTGATTGATTGATTTGAAATGAGTTATTAATTGAAATAAAAAACTGAATCTGAGATGATTTAATACATGATTTGAAAAAGGAATACATGTTATGAAAAAAACACCTATTTCAACTTAATTGAAATTTTTAATGGATTCAAAAAATGATTTCTTGAATATAAGTTTGATTTGGTAAAATTATTTTCTGGTTATTTATGTTGAATTTTTATTGAAATAAAATCTTATTTGAAAATGAATGAATATGATGGAAAATTCTTATTTGGATATGAAATTGAAAAGTCATGTTGATCTTAATATTGGAGAATTTAATTGCGAATGATGAACTGATTTGAAATTAATGATTTTACCATGTTTGATTGATTGATTAATTAATTGAAGAAAATGTTAGACTGAGAGGTTAGTAGGATATTTGGGTAATAATGATTGGAATATAACTCCATCGAAATGTATTGATGGTGACAAAACTAACTAATAAAATTTTAGAATGATTTATTAGGATGTGTCCACAATTAGTGTGTCGATTGATTATACCAATGGATTGAACCATAGGGAGTGTTAACACTCCTTTGAAGCATGACAATGATTGATATGTGTGAGGATCCTGTGGATAAAAACATACATACATAAAGGATTAAGACGATAAAGCTTTGAAATGTTTGAATTTATTACAAATTCCATTGTTTATATGACTATTTTATTCATTCCAGTTGCATCATAATAGTTTTTATATTATATATTCATTCCATGATTTTTAGATATATCTTCCACCTTTCTTTGGGAATCATGATTTGGATTAATATTTGAGAATGTATTTCCATGAATTGTTTTATTTAAACCTAATTGAAAAATTCTTTAATTATATTAGAACACTTTAAGAGATCTCTTTGGGATTTTATATCAAACAAAACCTTTTCTGTTGGTCATGTGTAGATATTTTTATTCTAGGTAAAGGGAAATGGAAAACTCGGAATAGAGGTTGTAGTTGTACGTGATCTATGAGACTTATAGAGTCCATGGCTATGATTAGATCTATGTTCCAATTATTACACAGGGTTTGGGAGAGTATTTTTAAATAGATTTCAATCGGTATTTTGGTTGATGTTTTACATTAATATTCTTATCGAGAATCTTTTGTTACTTTTCTTTTAGAGGAGTGTTTTTTATACCGTATAAATCATATTTGATCTCTAAATATTATGTATTTTTCACGAACCGTCCTCAGGGACTGTGTCGTGAATGCCCCAAGCCCGCATTCCATAGGCTAGGGCTTGGCGACCAGAAGCAAAGGCGTAAATCCTGATTAAATTGGAAGGCATTGACTTTATATAAGTAAAGAAACACAACAGAGTACACAAGATGAAGTCAACACTTAGTATACTGAGTACAAAATTAATTGATGTAATGTAAATGGGCCAGGATACAAGCCCAATTGAAAGTACAGTACAACTGAAAAGAGAGTAAAATAGTAGTAAAGTAAATCAGCAACCACCGAGTCGTCCGGCTATCCTACCTGAATGGTGGGTACATATGGTCTCCTCAGCTCCTCGGTTCCGGCTGTTTGCTCCATGTATGTCCCGCCTGATAGTCCACCTCCAGATACCGACCCGCTCCCCAAGCCTCAACCACGATCAGCACTGTCAGGCATCTGCAACCAACAAAACGTAGTGCGGGCATAGCCCGTGCAGGGGTGAGTATACGATACTCAGAAGGGATCTTGAGACCCTCGAAGATCTCCCAGAATACACAAAGGATAAACAACAAAGGAAAGATACAAACACAAAGTATAAACCAACTCTACTTAGGTATATCTCATACATATACCTAAGTCATCAATTCCAGTTCGTCTCCAACTCAAGAGGCCAAGTACAACCCAGTCCACACAGGAAATAACAACCCAATCTACATAGGAATGTAAGTCCATCATATCGATGACATTGATTGAAATTCAAGACTCAACTCACATAGGTATACTACTCATGAAGAGGGTTGGAGATGATTAGATGTAGCCTCTGAATCATCTCCTCTGCCGAACCCACGTAGGATCCAAGTACAGAAGTCATCGTTGTCGAACCCACGTAGGATCCTAGTATAATAACCATCACTTCCGAACCCACATAGGATCCATGTACAATCTTCCTTACTGCTGAACCCAGGTAGGATCCAAATACAGTCATCCTCACTGCCGAACCCACGTATGATCCATACACAGTCGTCATCGTCATCGTCATCACAGTCGCAGCCAACTCTAGGGTTCCCGCACACGGCTTGCTCGATTACGGGAGGGTCCACTCCACGAGCCAAGGGTTTGAAACATCAACTGTCACAAAGTCCAAAGTTGATGTATCACAATGTTCCATCTCATTAAAAGGAACTCAACGCGACAGACGACGCATCAATCGGACGACCGGTCTGAGAGTTATTGGCCTTTTCGTCCCAGGGGCCCAGTTGGTTTTTAGGCTAAAACAAAACCGACTGTACTCTGGCTGCATCCAAACCACAATTTTAGTAATCCAAAAGAACTCTCTCACTAATATGAATTCAACGTAATTGATGGCACGTCATTCGTACATCCGGTCGTTATGTTATAAGCGTTTCCGCTCCAAGGGGCCGGTTGGTTTCTGGTTCGAAACAACCAGGCCATACCCAAATATCACAGAAACCTCAAGTGTAATATACAGAAACGACTGTCTCAATCCATGGATCCTAAATAGTTAACGGTGCGTCGATCGGAGGTCCGTAGCCCAAGATATGGGTGTTTGAACGAATCTGGTCCGAAAATAGGGGGTTTAAGCCTAGTCCGACCCGGCACAATACCCCCTGGGTCGGCCCGAACTAGGTCCGGGTTCGGCCGAATTGGGAGTGGCCCAGCCCGGCTGGCACGACCCGTCCCGTGGTAGGGTGCGGCCTGGCCCGTAGCGGGGCATGGCCCGACCCGCAGTGGGGCGCGGCCTGCGGCCCGGGTCGCACGCCGGCCGTGGCTCGGCTCGCGGCCGAGCGGGGGGCAAAGGGGGCGCGACCCCCTTTGTTTCGAAAACAGCATCCCCCAGTGGGGTCTTCCCTAATTGAGGGTCAGGGGGTTACGAACCCTCGGTTTTCTGAAAAAATGGCCGGCCATTATGGTCGGCCAATTGAGTTGCCGCGGGACCCGCGTGGGTCCCCCCTCCTTGAGCACCAGCGGCCGACTTGGCCAGCCGCCCCCTGCTAGACTGCCGCGGCTCTTCCATGACCGACATCGTGCCCCTCCGTCGTGCCCCGCTCCGGCTGCGGTCCCTTCGGCCTCCTCTGCGCGGCACGACGGCGTTGCGCACCCCCGCCGCAGCCCGCTCAGGCCAAGGTCCTCTACGTTCCTGCGCGGTGCAATGACACCACTTCACCTTCTCCATAGTGATCAATGAAGAGTTAACACGATAATGGGAGGAGGATCGGCCGTGTTTGTGCGGTCTGATGTCCTCCCGTTATGATGATAACAAACGGCCAAATTTTTTTGAACGAAGGTTGAGGATAGAACTTGAACAAAATAATTAACCCCTAACTAGAAGAATGTTCGTGATTGTCATGTGTCGTGGATGATGGCATCATTTCCGTTGTCGTCGGTGTCCCCTCCCTTATCATGGAGGAAGAAAAGGATAGAGAAATTGGCCACCAGGTCGATGTTCTTCGTCGGAGCGTTGGCATTCTTCATTGAAGATGATGTTCTTCAAAAGAGAATAGAGCTCTCTCCCAAAATTCCCTCACACAACAAAACGTATAAAATAAAATAAGGCCTCTGCTTATTTTATTATTTTCCATGTATTCAAACTTAAAAATTTAAACACTTAGCTAAATTAATTGAAGAGGTTTAATCAATTAATTTAGTGTGCGTTGTCATGAATTAAAGTTGGAGTGTGGGGAGTTACCCAATTAAAAAGGGGTTAAGATGTTTAAATGGGGAGATTTAAGGGGCTAGGGAATGTTAATGGTTGGCGATCATGTGGGACCCACCTCAATAATATCCTAACACGAGTAGTTTGAAACTTCTGGGTCCCACCCCAACATCCCCAGGTATATTTAAACCACTTTAGAAGAAGAAATAAAATTGTAAGAAAATTTTATTTTACTTTTCATTTAATCCACATTTTTTTAACAACTCTCCCCAAGAACACTCATCTTCGGCAAAAGTTCTCTTAAGCAATTGCCAGCACTATGGTTCTATATGTGCCCATAGATTTCAATTCTGATCACCAGTTCAAAAGATAGAAAAACCAACTCGTTCGTTCACTGAACGTACCCGAGCTAAACTTCGGAAATTGATTCCGGGCTCACCGGGCCTCAGAATCAAGTTCCGTCAGAAACTACGTACTCGTAAAATCCCAAGAATTTATGGAAAACTTTTTCCTTGAAATTTACAGGTCTTTATATTACTCCGATATTAGGGATTTACGTCCCCTTGAAGATACATCATAAACAAGGGAAACAAATGGGGGTACTGTGCACTCATCTGAGCCTCCCGCTCCCATGTGATCTCCTGGAGGTTCCCGTTCTGCCACCTGATGCACAATAGATGAATAGACCGTCCATGTAGGACCCACTCTTGTGGATCCTCAATCTCCACTAGGACCTCGACAGATGTCGCCCCGTCATCGATGTCCATCTCCCCATGATCGATGATATGTGTCAGGTCGTGCACGTATCTCCTCAACTGAGATACATGGAAGACGTCGTGCACTTGGTGCAATTGAGGTGGATGAGTCAGGCGATAAGCCACCACACCTATCCTACTGAGAACTTGAAATGGTCTGATGAAGCACAGAGATAACTTGTCACCCCAACCAAATCTACGTAGTCCATGTCGAGGTGAGACCCGTAAGAAAACGTGGTCGCCATCCTTGACCTCTAGTGGTATCCGCCTCCTGTCAGTATAGGTCTTCTGTCAGCTCTATGCAGTCTTTATCCACTCCTGGATGATCTGTACCTTATCCGTCGTGGCCTGGACCATCTCTGGTTCGACAGGTGCTGACTCCCTAGGGTCAGTCCAGCACAGTGGTGATCTGCAAGGTCGGTCGTACAATGCCTCGTATGGTGCCATCCCGATGGTGTAGTAGTAGCTGTTTTTGTACGCAAACTCCACCAAGGGTAGGTGATCCTCCCTACTACGTCCAATGTTGAGGAAACATACATGGATCTTGTCCTCAAGAGTCTGAATGGTCCTCTCCATCTGGCTATCCGTCTGAGGGTGAAAGGTGGTGCTCAGGCATAGTTGCGTCCCAAAATCCTCCTGCCACCCCTTCCAAAGCCAGGATGTAAAGTGAACATCTCTATCAAATAAGATAGATGATGGAACACCATGAAGCCGTACGATATCCTAAACGTAGAGGCATACCATGATCTCCACCGAGCCGTTCTCTCTAATAGGTAAGAAACGGGCCGACTTGGTGAGTCGGTATATGATCACCTAGATCGAGTCGTGTCCTCTGGATGTATGTTGAAGTCCCATCACGAAATCCATAGATATCCCGTCCCACATCCACTCCAGGTCCTCTAAGGGTTGTACCAAGCCTGTTGGTACCTGGTGCTCTGCCTTCACCTACTGGTAGGTGAGGAATCATGAAAAGAACTCTGCCACAACCTTCTTCAAACCCGGCCACCAGTGCTGTAATTTGAGATCCTCGTACATCATCGCTACTCCTGGATGTACCACCAATGGGGAAATGTGAAACTCCCTCAGCACCTACTCCTGTATTGCAACTGGTACCATGGTACGTCTAATGAAAAAGATGATGTTCTCTCCTCCAACAAAAAATCTATCAGGTGCCTGTCCTATGGATATCATAGCATGTCACGTTTCACAGTCAACGTCCCCACGTTGTGCCTATCTGACCCACTAATGTAGTGGAGGACTGACAATGAGATATTGTGGAAGGTCTTCCAAAACTCTATCCACGAATGATATCTAGAAAACAGCTAACTTCTTTGTCACCTCTCTATGTAGCTGAATGCCTGACCTCCTGTTGAGAGCACCAGCTACTACATTCCCCTTCTTAGGAGTATAGAATATCTCAATGTCATAGTCCTGGAGGAACTTGAGCCTTCGCCGCTGTCTCAAGTTTATGTCCTTCTAAGAGAAGATATACTTGAGACTCTGGTGGTCGGAGTAGACTGTAAAGTGTTCGCCCATCAGATAGTGCGACCACATCTTTAGTGCGAAAAACACTACTGCTTACTCCAGGTCATGGGTAACGTAGTTCTGCTCGTGTGGCTTCATCAGTCAGAAACCAAAGTGGTCACTGCCCGCTCCTACATCATGACACACCCGAGTCTGGTCCCTGACACATCGCAGTAAACTACGTACCCTACACCCTCCTCTGGTACTCTCAAGATGGGTGCACTGGTCAATCTCTATCTCAGCTCATGGAAGCTCTGATGACATCTATCTGACCACATGAAGGGTTTCCCATTCTTCTTCAATGCTAAAAGTGGTGCTGCAACTCTGGAGAAGTTTGGAAAAAATCTCTGATAGTACCCATCCAGACCTAGGAATGTTCGCACCTCCGTTACGCTCATGGGTGGCTCGAAAGCTAGTACTGGCTCAATCTTCGCAGGATCCACTGAAACTCCCACCTCATAGATGACATGCCCCAAAAAGTGGACCTCTCGAATCCAGAATTTACACTTCAAGAGATTACCATAATGCTGGTTCTCTCGGAGTGTGTCCAGTACAACCTGCCAGTGGTAGGCGTGCTCCACCTCAATGGTTGAGTAAATAATTATTTCATCGATGAAGACTATGACAAATCGATCGACGTAAGTCTTGAAGATCCTTTTCATGAGACTCATGAACACAGATGGAGCATTGGTTATTCGTAAAGTCATATCCAAGAACTCAAAGTGTCCATATCGACACCTGAAAGCCGTCTTCTGTACATCCTCGTCTCGAACTCGGAGTTGATGATATCCTGACCTGAGGTCTATCTTCGAGAACCAACGTGCTCCCTTGAGCTGGTCAAAGAGATCATCAATCCTCGGAGGTGGATACATGTTCTTCACAGTCACCTGGTTTAGGAGATGGTAGTCGACACACACTCTCAAGCTCCCATCCGCCTTCTTGGGGAATAAAATCGGAGAAGCCCAGGGTGAAACACTAGGTCTGATGAATCCCTTGCCCTACAAGTCCTCCCACTGTACCTGTAGCTCACGAAGCTCAGCGGGAGCCATCCGATATGCTAGAGTAGATATCGGGGTTGTCTCGTGGTACAGATCATTGTAGAAGTCTACCTCTCTATGAGGAGGTAGTCCTAGAATGTCGTCAGGAAAAATGTCTGCATACTGATCCACCACAACAAGAAAACTCAGACTCCGCACATCAACTGATCCGAGGATGAGACTAGCCAGCTGATGGGTGATCGGCTGTCCTCTCCTCTACGTGAGTCCATCCTGCACTGCAAAGGCTCCCTTATCGCCAGTGAAGGTGAACCTACTCCCATCGGGGCGGAAACACCGCACCTTGCACCTAATACAGTTGATCTGACCATGAACTGTAGATAACCAATCCATGACCAAGATGACGTCGTAAGTCCTCTATGCCGCTACAAGAAGATCTCAGCAAAATCTCTCACCTCCTAGAGGAAGCTCACACTGCCAGGACCAGTGCGTAATCATCAAGTCTACTCCCGTAGGAGTCTCTAGCCATAAGGATTGAGCCAACAGCTCCATCAGAATCTTCGAGCTCGGAACAAGGGCAACGACAATAAAAGAATGACTCGCTCCTGTGTCTATATGAACTACAACAAGGGTAGAGTAGACACAGATAGTACCTCAAATCCTCTCAGGTGCACCGTGGTCATAAGCCTCCACTGCATTAAGCTGAGCCTGCCTCTGCCCGCCAGCTCCCAGCGGTCGGGGTGGACCTCCTGGTGGTGGTGGTGGTAGAGCCCCTAAGTGTTGTCCACCTCTTGCTGCTCATCCAGCTCCTCTACCTCGTTCGACTGATCCCTACGGACTGCCACGGTCGAGCCTCTGCCTCTTCATGGGTGGTCCCTCAACCCTATTATACTCCTCTACATGGCGGGTCGGACAGTCACAAGCCATGTGGCCCTGCCCGCCGCATGCATAGCACTGCCTGCCTCTCGAAAGACTGGCTCTGTTGCGTGTGCCCCGCACCTCCGAACTAGTATCCTGAGGTCGCCCACCTGATGGATTGGTCCTCTTGGACCACTAAGACATCTGTCTAATGCCAGCTGCAGAAGACTCTGCTACGTGTCGCCCTACGGTAGGTCTCGCTGCCGGTGTAGGCTCAGCAAGAAAGCTCTCTACAAGAAGGGCTCTCTCTAGTACTCCTACCTACGTCAGAATGCTGAGGTAGATCATCGAAGCTCTGATCTCATGCCTCAATCCCTACTCGAAGGTCCAGGCCTAGAAGAATGGGTCCCGTACCAAGTCCGTGGAGTAGGGCGAGAGATCAGTAAATCGCGCTGAGTACTGGGCCACTGTCATGCTGCCCTACCGTAACAGTAGTAACTCTTGGATGCACACAACACTGAGGGTGGTTGGAACGAACTCTGAGTGGATGAGACTCTCGAAGTTCGTCCATTGCAGTGATGCCTCATCGTGCACCTGGAGCATCCGGCTCCACCATCTACCTGCTGCTGCGTGTAGGAGACTTGCTGCAAGGATCACCATTAGGCCAGCTGTTGTCCCTACTAATTTGAAGACTCGGACGATAGCCTCCAGCCAATCCTCTGCTTCCTGAGGGTCCGTCTCTCTGCGAAACCTGGGCGGCCATTGACACTAAAACTCATGTAGTGCACTCAGGTGACATGCACTCTCAGCTACTGGGGCTGGTGGCATCGGTGGCTTGACATGGAGAGGTACCGCTGGTGCCTCTACTGTAATGGGGCCCTGCACCGAGTCCTTGTCGCTCGATGTGATACTATCTCTCACAAAGCTTAGAACCATAGCTGGCTACCATCGTGGGGCCATCCTGAAAGGAAACAGGTGCACCACGGTTAGTACAATATACTTGGTGAGCTGACACAAATTAATCACACATAAAACTTTTAAAACACACATGTAATCAATGTTTTCATGTACTGAGTCAGAAATCAGAATTCAGGGTCATGGTTAATGGATACGTCGGCTTCCACACCAAAACTGGACTCCCTGGACTGATAACCACACTCAATACCCTAAACACTATTTCTCTACATAGAAGATATTATCAGAGTCCTAATTTCTGTGGTAGAATCGACTCCTTTGATACCAATTTGTCACAACCCGTCCTCGGGGCCCATGTCGTGACTACCCCAAGCTCACCTTCCATAGGCCAGGGGCCAGAGACTAGAAAAAAAGGCATACATCCCAATAATAAGTGATGGCACAACCTTTATATAAGTAAAGAAACACAATAGAGTATGAAAGATAAAGTAAACACTAAGTAAACTGAGTACAAAATTAAGTGATGGAAAGTAAATTGGAAAGAATACAAACCCAACTGAATGTACAGTACAACTAAAAAGAAAGTACAACAGTAGTAAACTAAATCAGCAACCACCGAGTCATCCTCTAGCTATCCAAACTAAAGTGTGGGTACAGATGGTCTCCTCAGCTCCTCGGGTCCGGTCATCCACTCCGTGTACGTCTTGCCTGATAGTCCACCTCGGGATACCGTCCCGCTCCTCAAGCCTCAACCACGTTCAGCACTGTCTGTTGTCTGCAACAAATACAATGTATTGCGGGCATAGCCTGTGCAGTGTGAGTATACGATACTCCGTAGGGATCCCGAGACCCTTGAAAATCTCCCAGAATCCACAAAGGATAAACCACCAAGGAAAGATAAAAGCATGAATTATTAACCAACTCTACTTAGGTATATTCCCATACATATACCTAAGTCATCAATTCCAGTTCGGCTCCAACTCATGAGCCCAAGTACTACCAAGTCCACATAAGAAAGAACAACCCAATCCATATAAGAAAGCTAGTCAATCATATCAATGATATTGATTGAAATTCAAGAATCAGCTCACACTGGTATACTCCTCACGAAGAGGGGTGGAGATGATTAAATGTAGCCTCTGAATTATCTCCTCTGCCGAACCCACATAGGATCCAAGTATAGAAGTCGTCGCTGCCGAACCCACCTAGGATCCTAGTATAGTAACCATCACTACCGAACCCACATAGGATCCAAGTATAGTCTTCCTCACTACCGAACCCACGTATGATCCAAGTACGGTCGTCCTCGGTGGCGAACCCATGTAGGATCCAAGTATAGTCGTCATCGTCTTCGCAGTCGCAGCCAGCTCTACGGTTCCCGCACATAGCACACTCGATTCTAGGAGGGTCCGCTCCAAAATCCAAGGGGCCGATAAATCAACTATCACGAAGTCAAGAGTTGATGTACCACAAAGTTCCGTCTCATCAAAATAATCTCAAAGTGACAGACGACGCGTCAATCAGACGCCCGATCAGAGAGTTATTGGCATTTTCCTCCTAGGGGCCGGTTGGTTTTTAGGATAAAACCAACCCATCTGTACTCTATATGCATCCAATCCTCAAGTGTAGTAATCTAAAAGAACCATCCCACTAAGAATAATTCAACATAATTGATGGCACGTCATTCGGACGTCCTGTCATTATGTTATAAGCGTTTCCGATCCAAGGGCCCAGTTTGTTTCGGGTTCGAACCAACCCAGACATACTCAAACATTTCCAAAACCTCAAGTGTAATATACCGAAACGACCGTCTCGATCCAATGATCCCTACGCAACTGATGGTGCATCTATCGGAGTTCCACAACCCATGATATGGGCATTTGAATGAACTTGTTCCGAAAATAGGGGTTTTGGGCCTGGTATGACCCGGTCCAATACCCCCAAGGTCGGCCCGAACCGGGTCGACACGAACTAGGATCGGGTCTGGCCCAAATGGCACTGGCCCGGCTAGCGGTGGGGCATGGCCTATGGCCCGGCTTGGAGGTCGTCCGCGGCTCAGCTCGCAGCCGAGCAGGGTGCGAAGGGGGCACGACCCCCTTTGTTTCAGAAACAGCAGCCCCCCGGTAGGGTCCGCCCTAAAGGAGGGTCAGGGGTTAAGACCCCCCAGTTTTCTAGAAAAACGACCGGCCTTTATGGCTATACGGTTGAGTCATCGCCAGACTCGTGGGGGTCCCGCCTCCTGGAGCGCAGGCGGCCGGCATTGCCGACCGCCCCCTGATGGACCGCTGCGACCGAAGGCCGCAACTCTTCCTCGACTGGCGCGACGCGATGGCGCCGCCCACCCCCACCGCGGCCCACTCCGTCCGTGGTCCCCTTCGTTCCCACATGGTGCAACGACACCACGCCGCCTTCACCACAATGATAAATGAATATTTCACAAGATTAGTGGAAGAGGATCGTCCATGTTTGTGTGGTCTGTTCTCCTCCCACAATGATGATACCAAGCGGAAACATTTTATTCAACGAAGGACAAGGATAAAACATGCACAAAATAATTAACCCCTACCTCGAATGAAGTTCGTAGTTGTCATGCGTCGTGGAAAATGGCATCATTTCAGTTGTCGTCGATGTCGCCTCCCTTATCGCGGAGGAAGAAGAGGATAGAGAAATCGGGCCGCCGGGTCGACGTTCTTCATCGGAGAGTTGGCGTTCTTCGTTGAAGATGATTTTTCTTCAGAATAGAATAGAGCTCTCTCCCAAAATTCCCTCACCCAACAACACTAATAAAATAAAATAAGGCCTTTCCTTATTTTATTATTTTCTATGTATTGAAACATTAAAATTCAAACACTTATCTAAATTAATTGAAGAGGTTTACTCAATTAATATAGCGTGTGTTTTCATGAAATAATTTTGGAGGGTGTGGAGTTACTCAATTAAAAAGGGGATAACAAGTTTAAAGGGGGAGAGTTAAGGGGTTAGGGAATGTGAATGGTTGGGGCTCTTGTGGGCACCACCTCACAAATATCCTAACATGAGTAGTTAGAAACTTTTGGGTCCCACCCCACAACCCCATGTAGATTTAAACAACTCTACAAAAAGAAATAAAATTGTAAGGCAATATTATTTTACTTTCAATTTAATCCACAATTTTTTAACAACTCCCCCCGAGCAGACTCATCTTCGGTAAAGGACCTCGTAAGCAATTACTGGCGCTACTGTTCCTTCGGTGCCCTCAGATTTCAATTCCGAGCACTGGTTCAAAAGATAGAAAAACCCACTCGTTCGTTTACTCAATGTACCTAAGATAAACTTTGGAAATTGATTTCGGGCACACCGGGCCTCGGAATCAGGTGTCGTTAGAAACTGTGTACTCATAAAATCACAAGAATTTATGAAATCAAATTTCCATGAAATTTATGGTTCTTTACAGTATTCTTGTATTTATTATAGAAGAATCAATTCCCTTTGATCTGTGATATGTTTCAATGTTCTATTCTCTAACACATGGGGATCAAGAAAACCCTTAAGTCCATCTTATGACTAGTCATTTATCAACATACCACAGTATCCGGGATGTTTTCTAATATCCTGGATCATATCTGTGTTGTATTCTCATGATGTGTGATCATGTTGTGGTTTACAATTTGTTGGAGTTTTGAATGCATGATAAGAACTGTCTGATGTATGAACTAGAACTATTCATTATTTTCCATTCCTTAAAAATAGTGTTCCACTATCACTTTATTGAAAATATAATATTATTCACTAATCCTAAGAGATTGAAAAACATCTTCTCTCACTGATAATTGTTCTTAAGGAAATGAAAATGGGTGGAGTGTCTCCAGATGATTGACATCGACATGGTGTGAACACCTATGAAAGTGTATTCTATGATAGATGCAATGAGTTGGAAAATATATAACAAAGTATTCGGGGTAGCTTTTGGGAAATGGTTTCTGATCAGTATTACTACATTCGAACATCTATAATATGTGGTATAGAATGTGATTACAATTTTATTCACAATAAATAATCATTATGATTTGATGAATTTAGTAAATGAAGGTCAAATAATAGTTCATGATTGGATCACCATTATATAAAACATAAATGGTGGTGATATTTATGATGGTTTTATAGAGGATTAAAACTCATTTTTACACTTTCAGAACTAAATTATATTCCCTCGGTATTTTCAATAGAAAATTCTTTCAGCGTATTACCATAAAATATGGGATATTCATTTAGGTAATAAATATTTTTATATAAATTTATGAAATCACATTTCTAGTTGTTATGTATGAAATACAATGTTGTATATTATGTTAAAAAATTTCAATGTTATTACTAGTTAAATGATGATGAATAATGATTATATGGTATACTATAATATGTCATTATATTGATGTTGTAATAGGAAACCATGAAATTTTAAGCCATTCGATTGATGATACTTTGAAAAAATGATTCAATTTGATTGATTATAGATTGAATCACCATTTTAGTACAATTTCTACCAATTGAGTGTCAAACATAGATATAGATTTAGAAGAGGTATAAATTTGGAATGTAGTCAAGTTCTATGGGGTTGGGGCATTTAGGAAGACAGTCTCTCATCTTCTCAGTGATGATACCCTAACATAGAAAAAATAAACTCCCACTTTCCCCCTTCCCACTATTAAAATGGATGTGGATCTATAATTTCCTCTCCTACAGTTTTCATTCCATCCATTATCCCATTTTTCAAACACTATTTCACATCCTTAGTACTCAGCCATCTCTCTATGTCTGAAGGTTGCTGATATCTTTGATGGCTATCATAAACATCTGTTACCTGTTTTGGAGTTCAAGGAAGCTGTAAGTGTCTTGGACCAGACTCTGGTGTCTCTTTATGCATTAGATACTATTAGTGACTGATTTCAATTGGGGGGTCTATGAATCTAGTGGGTTTCATGAGTGTGTGATTCTCAGTCTTCTTGACAATTGATATCTGATGATTCACTTTGGCTCAGAGGATGATTTGATTCATGCACAGTCCCATATTCCCTGAAAGTTCCTCTATTTCAGGATTTTCCTTTTCCATTGGACTTTAAATTCTTATAGGAACAAGAATCCCACTTCAGTTATGATTTGGGTTAGTTTTTCCCAAACTCTTTTTTTTGTTCCAAAACCCTTGAATACCTAAAATGATACAGAATATTATAAGATGTTTTTTGTGTTCCTCTAATAGAACCCTATCTATTATCCATAAAATAAAACCATATATTTTTGTGAATGTCACTATTTCTAATCCACTAGTGGAGTGGGTGTGGGTTACGGTTGGCGATGAATTACGATTCAAAAAACCTTTGTTGTCTGAATCATGGGTGGATCATTGTGAGCTGTGTAGATGATTGGGGCTCCAGGAGACCTATTTCTAGAAAAAAACCAACTAGGAGGGAATCTCTATGAGGTGTAATGATGTTCCATTATCTCTAGTGTGTGGTGATGTAATAATTCATGATTACATTATGAAATAATTGAAACAACATTTGACAGAACTAAATGTTTCTGACATCATTAATCACCTAAAGATGGATTTGGTTGATTTCAAGTAGACTGAGAAGTACTTCTTGATATAGGGAAGTCCTAGGGGACTCATTGTGATTAATTATTGACCAATAGGGTAGTTTCACCCCATCCGGAGGCAGTTCATAAACAAGAGAGAATTCCTTTGGAAGCATCTGGGTAAACTAAATGTGACAAGGTTCTTGAATCCTCAAAAGGCACTCCAATTGGATATGAATTATCTCAAAATGACTCAATGTAGGGTACCCAAATTGAGATGGTGGACACTAGGACACATGCTAATAGCGGACCTGGGAGTCTATCCAAATTTATAATAGATTCATATGGTCTGTTGATTGATGTGTCAGATCCAAACCATGAGAATGGTAATGAAAAAATGAACAATAAGTGGAAAAATGTGTGATGATTAATTGCGCTGATATTTTTTAGTGTATAATGCTGGAAAGGAGTATAGTAAAGGCATACACATTGCATGGAATAATAAGGGAATAAATATAATTGGTACATGGGAAGTTACATCTTGACGAAAGGGAATAAATTCCAAGGGCACAAGGATTACTCGTACCATCCAAATCCAATAAAGACCACATCATGTAAGAAAATTAAATCCAAGGTTTTGGAGTGAATTCCTTATTCTATTTGTAATATTTAGGGAAACCCCAAAGTAGTGATGCCCAATTTTGGTAAGACCAGTGCAAAAAAAACTCGTGTAGAGGAAGTCAGTTAAGGGAAATACCTAGGACTTCTTATGTACATGGAAGAAGAAATGGTGTAGGGGTTTCTCAATAACACATATATACATGAATATGCTGATTTGATGATGTTAAGGGTGATCTTTGTGGTTATTATTTATGAATAAGCTAAATATATTGACAAATAAGACCCTATACAGACACGGTATTTCAATGAGGATGATAAGTATGGAATAATATATCCGAACTTGGGAGAAGATTGATGATCACTTTGAGGTCATTATTAACGACAATCCATATACACGTGTGAACAATCTCTCCTATAAACTATTTAGGGAGTAACTATCTAATAGTATTATATTTAGTTTCAATTATTTTGTGATTTATTATGTGGTTTATCCTCCTGGATGATCTTATGTGGTTTCTGACTTTTCCTCAAATGTGTTTTCTAATAAAAAGTATGTTATATGGAGTTCACGTTTTGATCATCTCTGTAAGAGATCCTAAACAAATTTCTATAATCTATTGATTATTGAAACTATATTTTGTAAAATAAAAGAATCTAATGAGATTGGTTGTATAAAAAAATAATTTAGATGTTGGAAGATAGGCTCAATGAATGTGTCATGGATCATGGGGGTTCATGGTATGATTCCATTGGTGGCATTATCCAATAATAACAGATGCAAGAATATAATAAATATGGCCATATATACGGAATTTTATGTCCATCCCTTTTTATCTCCAATATGTTTGATGCAAATAAGAGAAACATCACTTGTTGGACCATGTCTTAACTATGAGACTACGCAGAAGGTCCAGATTATCTGTAAGTAGGTGGTAATGAATTATAGAAAATTTAAATATTATGGAAATAACAAGTAATGAAAATTATTGTTCAATGTGAGTGGCCATATATTCTTGAATTTTTCTTTGAAACGTGGTCATCAATTATTTGGAATGAAAGTGATGGTGGACCCGTACAATTGAGATTGTGGAATGTATTAATTATTTTTTGTATCGATTATCTTTAACAAGAATATTAAGTTTTTTCTACAGTCTCTTCCATGTCTCTCATCTAATGATGTTTCAATCAAATCCCAATCTTGTGATAAGTTGGGACCACGGTGCGCATGAACTGAATGTGATGTTTAACCATGTTCAGTTTGGATCATGTATAAACAAGAAAATATCCTAAAGGAAGAAGTATACCTAATGTATTAGTAATATGGTATCATGGAAAAATGTACAAATAAATGAGGGGTCTATATAAGATTATATTCTGGAAATGGCTTGGTATTTTTAATGTCCATGAAAAGCGCTATATTATTTAAGTTGGAAAGACTAATAATGAGGAGAATGTAGCACCCACAGTTTAAGTGGTGCCATTATTTTATGAATTTTTTTTATTTTTGGAGTGGTTGGGTAAATTTTATGGATGATTTTAGAGGGTTAATATAAGATAATATTAATCTAGTTTACAAGAACCCATTTATTCATGAAATGGTTATTCTTGATTTCAATGGATCTAGGTAGATACATTGAATTTCATTTAGGATGTAAAGTTTTTTTTCTGCTGAATTTGTTTATGGTGTGAAATTACATTCAAGATGTGAATTTTTTATGTATATTTAGTTATTTGGACATGTTATTTGGATTATATGGAAACTAAAATATTTTTTACCAAAATCCATAATTCATGTTAGGAATTCAGTTTTGTCTTGTAGGATTATTTAATTGTGGTTCCCTTCATTTCTATGAATATATATTAATTTCTTATTAAAACTCTTTCCCATCTTTAGATGATTTGGTATAATCTATTTAATCTAGTTCTAACTCCACCATATATTTAACTCATTAATTCAAGGAGTAAGATTATTCATAAATTATTTAAAAAACAATTATTTTACCATTTGAGGTAGGTGGGGTTTCCCTCATTCCACATTTATTGGAATTTGAATCCTCTAAATAACTCTCATTTATTTTCAATAGTTTTACCAAACAGAAACTCTACTAGTTTTTTGACTAATTATTACTTATTGATAATTGGTTTGTGGGTGTCTCCCAAAAAATGTTTAATGAATTTTTATATAGAGTTTCTATATAAAAGATGGTTTTAAAATGTGTTATCGTTATTACTAGGTTGCTATTTCCAACCACAAAATTTTTTATTAGGTGTTTAAAATGAATCATGAAATGTAATTTGGAAATTTAAACATGGAATAAGATAGTTGATTAGTTTTCGCAATTTTTATTGGAACATGCCTTGTTTCAAGTGAATTGGTTCTTAGTGCTGACTATAAAGAAACATGCAAGATTTACACTAAGTGACTACATGGTGGAGGATATGTCACTAATCCTGAGAATATGGATGTTACAAGGCATAAATGTTTGTATATGTGTGAAAAAATGGGTGTGTTATGCCGATTTTAAAATAATTAAATACTTATCTTAAATTTTAGAAAAACTCACCATTGATTTTACTACTACTAAAAAACATACTCATCTATATTGTTCCATGTTATGAAAATTATTTCACATGATTTTGATATTGTACCTATCTATTCTAAAATAAATTTGTCAAACCTTTTTTTGGTCTTAGTTTCATGTGGGATAAAACAATTTTGTTTTTTCTACTGGCAATGAATACATTACCCCTTTTGTTCACTTTGGTGAATTTAAAGATGTTCTTTTACATTATATAGGAAATGTGAATGTTTCTTACTTCTCTTCAGATATTCCATGATGTCATGTCATAGTTTATGGAGGTGGATATTGGAGTTGGTATTTTCTTAGTATGGATTGGTTCCACTATGTTTCTTAAGTGCTTTACTGATTTGGTGATTTAGATTGTTTTAACACTATTTGAATATTATTATGATTTTAGTGGTTCATAGATTTATTATAGTTGGTTTCTTTGGCATGAAATATTTATATAGATGTACATGGTTTTATTTATTAGTGATTTATCATATGATGGTCATGTGTGTATTTATATAGGATAATGTTTATACATTTTTTAATTTTTTTAATACTTTATACTTATTTTCATCCTTTGGTGTCCATGTAATTTCACCTATGCTTCATGGAAACATGCGACTTTTCAATCAATGGTTAGGTTTCGATTGTTACATTGACTCATATATTTCCATTTCTACTTTAGAAAAACACCGATATCAACATCCTAGATTCTATATAAGAATATTATATATTTTCAGATGAATAATTCATACTTCTTACTCATTCCATTTCATCTTCATTATTTCTTTTAGATAATATTATGCAGTGAGAAAATGCCTCATATATACTCACTGATTTTTTTTACTCCATTATAGGAATGAATATTTTGAAATTGATAAATTCTCTTACGTACCATAGAGAGAGTTTATATGTGACTCTTATGTTCTTTGTAGAAAAATTATATTTTCTCATCTAGATTATAACACATTATCATATAAAAAAAGATAATCTTACTGACTTTTTCATATGATAATGTGAGTTATCTAGTGTGTTGTAAATTTATCATCCATTAAGTCATAAACATAGAAATCATTAATTAATAAAAATATTACCCAACACTCTTAGGGAATTATTTAAAAACCCAAAAAAGTATCAAACACTTCAACATTACTCTAGATAAACATTAAATCAACATAAATAAATATCAATGTAAAAAATGCTCTATAAAGAACACAAATAATCCAAAGATTATTTCAACTAGTATTCTTTTCCTCAACTAACATTATATTCTCCATATTCATCATAAAAGTATATTTCCAAATAATAGTAACATTCAAAATCCTTACAAATATAGGAATGTAAGTGTATAAATTTCTTCATATCCATATTAACCAACTCAACTAATTTCATATTTTCCATAATAATCAACCACAAATATTTTCATATTATATAAAAATTCTTCAAAATTAATAAAAACATTTATAAAAATCCAAATGTTTCTTCCATAACCAACTATATTTACTGATATGTATCCATTTATACATTTTCATAAAAATAATGATAGTTCAACAATTACTAATTCCAATAAATACAACATGGTATTGTCTAAACATGATAAGTTATTGTACATAGAAAATATGGCATGGGATATTTACTTAGTCATCTCATCATCATAATTTTTTTAAATTATACAGATTTTTTCATATTCAATGTTATATAATACTACCAAACACATTGTGGGATCAATAAGCTCTAACATGTTATTAGTTATTAGTAAAAAGATTGAAAATATATGGAAACACGTTATACATACATTTCAATTTCACTCTCACTTACTGGTAATAGATTCAAAGACCCTTGAGAGTGTGTGGTATGAATCAACATAACAAATGTTCCAATAAATATTATAATCCTAGTATACTATATCCATTTTAAATATAGAAAACTAGATATTCTAACCTAGAAAAAAAATTTATCAATAATAAATCAAAACGTGATACTATTCTAAAAACATTATCATAGGGGATATTAAAATAATTTCATTTTAATACCAAACTATTGAATAATTTCACATGATATTTTAATTTATATATTTCTATATTCAATATAAAAAACTTTTTATAAAAATTAAAATCAAATATAAAGATAGTCTTTAGAAACAAACCCTTCAATTAAATCATCTTATATTAATTTTATGGTCACTAATAGATTAAAATTGTCTTACATAATATAAAAATTCATTCATGAAAAACATGTATAAAATGGTACGTAGCCATATGTTCTCAATGAATTCATTTAAAGAGATTTCAAGAATTCAATACATTTACGTAATATATATATGTATTATCTTCTAAAAAATACCCATTATATGGAATAACTATATATTTACTTTATAAAGAAAAAAAAATTATTTAAATGTTTGATATGTTTTGAAATTCATGATCACTAATATGATAGTAAAAACCATCTTGTATGAAGTAATTATTCCCAATTTCTCAATTTTTCAACTATCCCCCAGAATATATGCATCACCTTCAATTCCATATATATATATATATAGTAGAAATAATACTTGGGAATAAGGTATAACCATATTCCTCTGTAATGAGAGTTGTAAGTTGGATATTTTCTCCTCAACAGACATACTCTATTTCTTTCAACATTATATTTTGGTGATATAATTATGCTTGAATTTTTGATTTTCTAAGTATCAATCTTGGGTAGTATGTTTTCATTAATTAATTTAACTTCATATTTTTTTTGAAATTTCTTCATTACATATTTAATAAATGTACATAAGTCTCCTAATGCAAGATATATTCTCATTCAACTTTCATATTATGTATGTAATATGATGATGCACCATTTCAAATCCATAATATATTGTTTTTAAACACCTTGAAACTCATCATATGATCCTAGATTATCATTTTTGAACAAATATTCATGAAATTTGAGTTATGATATATATGACACCAATTTTTCCATTTTATAACCCTCCTTTTATTATGCTTAATTTAGATTCATTTCCCTTTATAATTGGGCTTACCAAGTGATCATACACTCTTTATAAGTATGATTATCTTTTTAGAAATTTATTATGGCTTATTTATAATTTCTTCAAAAATGAAAATACATCCAACACTTTATTGTATTGATTTATTCTTTTATCATCATCTGGATTCCATTGACACTAACAATTATGCATTTACTTCTAATGTAAATATTTTTTTCTATACAGAAACAATAAATGAAGGTCATTATTTTTACTTGACATCATTCTATTACTTGTTAGGATTTCTAAAAATTGATTTTTTTTAAAAACTAATGATGGTACACTCGTCCTCTCAACATTCCTTTTTGTTTGGATGTTATATCCTTCTCTTTTTACAATAATTTGAAGCATTATTGGTTGATTTAGACCCCCATGTTTCTTTAGTGTCACCCATATTATTATATATTCAATACAATTTTTAATACTATTAAATATATTTGTGAGAAAAAAATAAATTCTTCTTATATGTAATATTTAATTTATCCATCTTTTTCCACCTTATTTTAGGATTTTTGTTTCTACAAGTAGAAATATTATTCCAAAAAACATGTTCCTTAATCCCAAATATTATAAAATAAAAATAGAATCCAAGAAACATTAATAAGTTTTCATAAGAAATAATCTGGAAAAAAATTGAATGTTTGGTGATTTAATATAGTTTTATTCTTCATATGAGATTTATTTAAGGAAGAAATTCTATAGAATTTTCTAATAAACCAAATATTTTTGTGGTGGGTTCCTCACTA
Source organism: Viscum album (assembly GCA_963277665.1). NCBI lineage: Eukaryota > Viridiplantae > Streptophyta > Magnoliopsida > Santalales > Viscaceae > Viscum > Viscum album. The sequence continues at coordinate 51,787,392 of OY728148.1, forward strand.
ATTTTAACAGTACATTTTAAACATATTTTGTTTTGATACTTGTATTGTGCATGGAACTAGAATTTGAATATACACAATTTGATAGAGAGGATAACACCATTTACTTTGATATTTCAAGAGATAGACCATTATATGTTCTTGGGATCTTTTTCCAATCAAATAGAAAACATTTATCCTAAGCTATATATTCTGAATTATATGTGGAAACAACTCTTTTATTAGATTTTTGTGATCACTTGGATCATATAAAATCAATATTTTAAAGTTAGATATCAAATTCCAGAACATAATATTTATGAATTTTTTTTCATCGTCGCCATAAACAAATATGTCCTTAAAATAGTTTTTAATTTCTTCAATATAATCCTTATGGATTTAGATATTTTCTTGCAATGAAATATCAAGGTTATTAATCCTATTGACATTGATCCATAGTTGAGCATCATTGATAATAATTAATTTTTATAATCCCTAAATATATTCATAACAAATTTTATTGTCTTTTAAATCTCACATGGAATGTATTTTCATACTAATTATCAAATATAGATATAATTTCTTCAAGATTCATATTCTTAATATTTTCATCACCTACTTGTTTGGATATATTTATCAATATGAGTACCCATTGTTTGATTGATTTCACAAAACATTATGATTCTTCCTCATGCCAGGTGAACTCCCATATATTATTTTACAAGGGATACAAATTAATAAGGCTGATTTTTTGGATAGTTATATGGTATTTCCATTATAAAATTAATTAATTCATCATTCATATAATAAAAAATGATATTTTATCCACTTATACATGGATGAAATATAGGAAAATTTTTGTGAAGGGATTTCAGTTTCATCATTATAATATGGTTCCTTAAGACTGATAACATTGGATTGATTCAATATATTGATATTAGGATTCATCCACATGATATCTTACATATAGGATAGATCTTTCTTCATCATGAATAACAGAATTGCAAAATAATTCTTCTCCCTCCTCACATAAGAAGAATTCCAACTCATCATTTTGTTCTTTAAGAGAAAAAATATATCTTCCATAGTATCTTTTACAAGTAATTAATCGAATTAGTCAATTATAAACTATATCATTCCTTATATTAACTAGAAACATCAAATAAATTAAACCAATATACTTTTAAGAATACAAATAGAGGTATAAAATATTATCCGATACAAATTGTTAGTATCACTAGAGATATGCATAACACTAAGAGTGGTTGGGGTTGAATAAGTGTTTTATAATTTATTAAAAATTACAAACCTTTTCCTTTTCATACATATAAACATACATGACTAATTTATCACTTTTTTTATCTCATTTCATATTTGGATAACCTGTATATAGAAAAAGAAATACATATCTCAAAAAGGGACACTATGCCTTGTCAACAAGGTTTACCTCCAAGATAGATAGATACATTCATAGAGTATTTTGGTTTTTACCCCTCCACATTTTTCCCAATTTATTATAAATTGAATGATCTTGCAAGGTTATATCCATGGACATGCATTCTAGACACCAACCATGTTCAATTCAAGGATGAAATTTTAGATCATAAAAATCAAGTACAATCTTAATGTAGATTATTAGTGAATTATTTGGATATCTACTAAATAGAATGGATATAATGACCATCCATAATTTGAAACATTCCTAGAGACATCATGATATCATCACTTGATTTTATAGTATAGATATATTCTAGGTTTTTATCCTTGGTATTATTCTTCATTCGGAATAATGATCAATAGAGAACATGCCAATCTCTTTTTATTCTTTTCAACATCTTCAATGTGTAGGATCAATCATTCACAACATTGTTTATTCACATAAATTCCATAGCATAAATAATATGTGGAATAATCAAAACGTTAGTTCCATTACTATTCTCATTAATTAATAATTTATTTAGTAATAATCATTAGGTGGTTTTTTTCCTCCCTTTTGACATTAGGGTTTCTTTTAATGCTAATAATGTTGAGTGAAAAATAATTCATAGAAAATTTTCAAGATATTTCGTACCATTTCAATCTGATATATCATATTAAAATGATAAGATATGAATTATATTAACAAAATTAGATCACATTCATTTTTTTTCTTGCTCTAAACATCATACATGTATTTAATGTTTTCTAGGAATATTAACTCCCTAAAATTAAGTACTTAAAATATATCCAAATTATTGGTCCATTATATTCTGTAACATTTTCTACGATAATTTGCCAAGTTGTTACTATGTTGGGTCAATGATATTCCCATTACTCAAAGTATTTATGAATTAAAATTATTTTTTAGAATAATAATTAATTATACATAATTCATAGTCATATTTAATGAAATTGTCTTCCTTATGATATTCATTTAAAATTATGGAATGTATTCAACATTAAACATACAAAAAACGTACTAATACATGATCCATTTATAAATGAAAAAATGCACCAACTCGATCACGACATGAATATTTTATAAAAAACATATATTCATCATGCACATCAACATGGATTTATCAAACTCTATGTTTCATAATCACATTGGCATAGAACTTCTCTCCACATTGTTTCAATATGATATGTTGATGATCAATCATTCGATAGTAATTCATGATAAAAAAACATCTTTGTATAAAAACCTCTTTATGGGGCAGAAAATACATTCTTAAATTATTGAAAAATATATACTTAAATATTGGTTTAAATATTAAATAATTTTCATATTTAAAAATTTAAAAACATCACAACATCGCCTGGTGTTTCTTATTTAAAATTTTGTTCTAGAACATTTAATACTGATGTTTTTAATTAAATTCCAAAAAAATCACTACTCTTGAAAACAAATAGAAGTTATGTATCATATTTTCTCTCTTATGTACTTCATATAATGTTAATTTATTTTTACAAACTTCGGTCTAGAAAGACTATATGACCCTTATATTTCACTCTACATATATTTTAAATAAATCTTATTCATGAGATAAAATACTCATATGTTTCTTAGTGTACATCATGAAATATCAGATTATTTATTCATCTATTCTTGTAATATTTCATTGATATAATTATATGAATATTATATACATTGTTCTTTTTACATTTCTTGTACTATATATCGTAGTTTTTTGATACACTAAGATAATGGATCTTACAATAGTCATTTCTATATAATAACAAAATACAATCAATGAAAGTTATGTTCATATAATTATATAATATACTGTAAATCGCATGAAATAACTTAGAGATCAAAATAAAAAATTTATAAATGTTGAATGAACGAAATAATAAGAATTTATATCAATTAAGGAACCTAAAACAATTAAATATTATTATGACATATAGAATAATTATGTGACCCATATGAATAATAATCTATCCAGCAGAATAGTATTCTCACCTCTGAATGTATAAATAAATTTTTTTTCTTATAAATTAAAATTTGATATTTTTATATATTGGAATAAGTAAATAAATGTTTGAAAAAAAAATTATTCATGGGAATTTTTGGGAACATAAATATTTTATACAATTTTATAATGAATATAATGATTTAAAATAAAATTTGTTATAATAAAATAGACTCATAAAGAAATTTTTTTTTCTTAATATTATTATATAATGTTATGATACCTTAATTAATTTTTCAACGTTTTATAAAATCTGTTATAATTTTAAAAGAGTTATTTTTAAAATAAAGGATGATTTCAATTAAAAATCAAATAAATATTCTTTAGAAAACCATTTTCATAAATTGGAGTCCAATTTTGAATTCTACACATTAAAATATGGTTTAAGAGAGTTTTTCATTTTTTCTCAAGTAGTTGTATATTTTCTGAATAGTGAGATATGATAATTTATGTTATAGGCTATATACCTTGACTTATTAGGTCATGGATGAAGTTTTTATGACATAAGAACCATTTTTTAAAACTCTTATTCCTTATTTACCGTACATAGTAAAAATAATCCATAGTATTCCTAGAATTCATCAAATTAATAATGAATGAAATAATATAATAATAAAACACCTCTCTCCAATTCTATAAATTCCACCCTCACCACCTATTCTCCTCACACTTCAAAAACCCTTAATCTTGTAAAAATTCTTCCCAATACTCTTCCCAATTCTATTATCCTATATAGGATCCACTGGACATAATAAAATACCATACTCAACTTCATTAAGGAGGTTATCATGGAGTAGAATCCAAGATTTAAAAACCAATTTCTTTTTCTATAAATTTCTTTTAATATTATTTTCATTTATTTTCAAATTATTTTCATTTATTTTCCACTACTCACCTCCACTTATCCAAGTGAAGTGAAAACAAAAAAATATTTTATAAACTCATATTTTACTATTTTAATGAAACAACCCATCAATATTTCTTTCCCCATTTTTTCTAAAATTGAAATCATCGTCTTGTGAGGTGTTTATTATTTGTAATTAAGGACGATGAGTTTTCTATTACCATTACTACATTCAATGATGGTCAAAATACCATTTTTATGGTTAATAATATTATAATATATGTATTACATCTTATTTCATGTTTTGGAACAAGTAAATATATCTATTATTAATCAATAAAACAAAATTAGTTAGTGATGGTTGAAAAAATGCCAAAAAAAATCTAAACTTTTTTCATTAATGATTTATCGGATGATTCATTCTCGCATCAAAAAAATGATATATAAGACCATTTAATATTATATATGCACAGTAATAAAATATAATTATAGACAACTAATTTCATTTTATAGGGGATTTTATACACATATACAAGTGAACCGATCATGAAAAACCAAGGAAACAAGCACTCGTGAAAAAATAAATTGAATTTTATAACTCATAAAAAAGTCCATAAATGAACATAATGTAATCTTAAAAAATCACACATATGTATACTTTTTTTGATTTAATTAATTAATGGTTTTTAAATTCATTATCTAGGAAATTATGTTAATGTGAAGAACACTTTTGGACATTAGTTAATGTATTCTATCAGAACCTCCATTTTTCTTTTAGGATATGATTTGTACCTCATTACCCCAATGTAATTATTAATTGTTTTTATATTATTATTATAAATATATTTATACAATCTCTAATCATTCATCTTTATCATTAAAACATTCTTTTATGGGGTAAATACATGTTTTAAAAAGGTTCCAATAACAATTATTCCCTATAAGCTAGCTTGATAAACGAGATATTTCTGATTTCATACCCATTTTCATGTCCACAGAATAATCTATTTTAAGATAACATTATTTTTCTAAAATCACTTATTTCTTCGGGGTGCATGAAGAAAACATCAGATGTCTTTCATGATATGCTTCTGGCTTTTTCATGAACACAAAGATGTGCAGTGGTTTTGGTGGTTAGCCTTGACTCATGATTATTCATTTTATATTCATTTCTATGACATCATGTTATGCCTTATAACCCATTTTCAGTGCTTTATTTATATTATATTTCCATTAATGGGTTTGTAATCTTAATTTTTTTTCATTTATTCCCTAGTTTACCCTATGAATATTTTAGATTCCAATTTGAGTTAGGATCTGATTAGAGAGTTTAAATAAAATATATCCTCATTATGTTTTTGTGTTTTCATTTTTATCTATATAATATTCTAAATACAACAGAAATTATGATTCTCGGTTTTTATTTAATTTTTAGTTATTACTAATATCATCTAATAATATGTCTAAATGGACTTCTAAATTATACATTTTATTAGAGCGTGGTCAAGTTATTTCTTATGACTAGGACTAGATCACTTTAGTAAGAACCAAAGCGATAATTCTATCATGATAGATAACATATATTAAAAATTAGGGAATCACAAGATATGATATAATTTTCAATTATAGAAATATCCTTTTATGTTAAAAGATAACATTTTTAAAAGCTTATTAGAAAATATTTCAAGAACACCTAATCATACAATAATTTTTTTTAATGGATGGATTTCGGAAAACCCACTCCAACAATCAATCGGATAGGACAAGCAATGATTTCACTAATTAAATTTAAAATGTGAAGTAGATTATAGATCAAAATACTATGAAATTATCTCCTTAAATGGATCATGTAATGAATAAAACCTTGAATCACATGAAACTCTATCCTACTCATAAGAAAGAAAATGTTGTAGTCAAATCCTTTATATGATAAATGCCTCCCATGTTTAGTAGATCTTTTGATCCTATCCTTATACAAAATGGGATAAACTATATTTAGAATATATTATATGTCCTGTAGTGATCATAAGAAGAGAATGTTGTGATGTTGGACTTTAATTTTGATGGGGGAAGATGATAAGTGGTGGACACTAATAAAAAACATTATGTACAGAGAGGAATTTTTTTCTATGTATTGGGTGGAATTAGAGAATATTTTTCCGAAAACCTCCATTTTAGGATGGAAAGAGGGTTCCTCAGACTAAAATAGGACGAAGATGAGTCTATTGATTTGTATGAAGAAAACTTCAGAATGATTGCATGATATGACTCCGAATTTGAAATGAACACATAATGCAAGGTGGGTCACCTCTTTAGATGACTAAAGGTAGGTCTATGAAAATCTACGGTGATTCAAGGCATTGAAAGTTAGAATGAGATTTTTCATTGTGCCCCTATGTTTGAAATATAGATTGGAGATTCTCAATGGTATCGTGGTCTGAGAGAAAAAAAGATGAAATATAGTTTAATAATGGATGGTCACATATATTTCCATGAATGAAAAAAACCCAACATCCCATGTGTCAAAATAATGGGATGCAGCATATTGAGAAATATTTAAAGGGAACCAATATATTATTTAAATGTGAAATAATGGAAAATCTAGATAATTACCACAAAAGGGGTATGATTAATCTCGCTAATAAGGAAGAAAAATAGAAGTTTCAGATTTAAAATAGGCCTCTATTTTAATGTTTCAACTTCTAGGAACATGGGAATCATGTGAACCATTTCACTAATCCATGGGTTGTTGGAGTAAATAATCAACAACTACCTATATGGTAGTTAGGAAGGGCATATTATATCATTAATAATGAGGTGTAGATCAACGATGATAAAGTGATAGGCATACTAGTTATTCATTCATGAATATAAAACTTACTATTTGATTCTAGTTCTACACATTCATTGTTATCATTTATGTTAAGTAGAAATGTTAAAACACCACCTCAAAATAGAGAGGTCGAGTTACTTTTGATAACATGAAATGAGGAAATTATTGCATCCAAAGTTTTTAACTCCTCACCGATTAATGTTTGTTAACTGGACCTCCCCTAAAATATTGTATTACTTCCTTTGGTTGAGACTGATTATATATTATGAAATTATTGGCCACTATTATGAAAATCCAACATCAACTATTGAGGAATATAGATCACTGTTTAAATCCTAAGGAATTATCCAATTTTATATTATTGTAAGGAAGAGGATGAATCTCCTTTATAATGATAATCTCAATTGTATATTCTTTTTCACTATGAGAAACCATATATAGTGTAAATTATTGAGAAATTGATAAGATCAAGATTGAAGGAATTCCCAATGTGAGATACTACAATGATTTATTTCTTAATGAGTTTCATGGTCTTCTTTATTATTCAGAGTTTGAGTTACCAATGTATCTTATACCTAGATCTATGACAATATGAGAGACACCTTATATAACAACTACCATTGAGTTGAAAGAAATAAATAATTAGCTACAGGTGAAACTGGACAAGGGTTTTATATGAGTGAGTGCTTCATTATGGGGTGCATTAGTCCTCTTCATCCATATGACAGATAAATCAATGCACCTTTACAATGATTATCTTGATCACAAAAGAATCATGACAAAGAACAAGTATCCCCTACCATAGATAGCTGACTTGTTTTATACACTATTTGAGGCTATGCATTTCTCTAATATATACCTTCAGTTTGGATATAACCAATTATATGCGAGGAAGGAATATATTTACAATATTTCTTTTTGAATAAGGTATGGGAACTATGATTTCATAGTTTTTTCCCTTAGAATTTCTTATACTCCCGCAAATTAATGGAATTTAAGAATAGTGTCTTTAGAAATGACCATGAACTGTTTTTGTGAGACTTTATTGATGATATTATGATATAATTCAATGGTAAGGATGAACATGAAAATCTATTGAATAATTTGATAAAAAATTGAGAAGGGAAAACTATATGAAAAGAACAGTAAATGTGATTTTTTTGTAGAGGAAGTACCATTCATGTGGAGTGTTATATTTAGCAGATGAATTTCTATGCACCCTTCGAAGAAAAATGATATCAAAGAGTGGAAAATTCTAATGTTTGAAATGGATATTCGTAGATTCCATGGTCAATCTAGGTTTTAAAAAATTTTTGTAGATAACATTTGATGATTGTAAAACCCATTAACCAAGCTGACTTAGAAAAGGGAAATGTTTTTCTGGGCCAGTTTATGTGAAGACTAAATCAATGTGTTGAAAAAGAGTCATATCACTACACCAGTACTCACACTTCTAATAAGCGGGGAATACTTTCAGGTGTATATCAATGTTTCGAAGAATTTATTACTCTATTTACTAATTAAAAAAGATATTATGATATCCAACTCTAAAATGAAGTTGAAAATTCATGATGAAAACCGTTTAACTTATGTTCTAGAGATGGTGGATGATATTTTTCCATAAAAAATCTGAATGAATTTTTTATATTGGGAGAGGTGTGAAGAATATATTGGCGAAAATATACTCAAGTATATATTCACATTGAAGAAGATTTATATACACAAGAGAATATAGCTATAGATCATTAAGGATTATGATTTATCTATCCACAACCATCCTAGTAATGAAAATAAGGTTATAGATTCTCAAAGTAGAAAGAAACATGTATTTATATCAATGATGATAATTGAAAAGGATATAATATTATAATAGATGTAATGGGTGTACATGTGAATCAATAATGAAGTAACCACCTCATTGATTTATCACCATCCTGGAGAAAATAATGTATTTTCAATGAAATGATGTGGAAATTCAGAAATAGTTCGAAGCTCTAAGAAATGGGAAATCCTTAGAGGTCAAAATTTATGAGAATGGAATCATGATATTTGGTTCATGACTATTTTTACCATTCTATCTAGATATATGGAAAGATATTATTAATGACTCATAGAGATCAACATTCTATATTAATTCAATGAGAAAAAAGATGTATTAAGATCTCCTGGAGAACTATTGGTGGGATAATATGATGAAGAAGATTGCTGAATATATATCATAGTTCCTAGTATGAAAAAACATAATGGTCAAAAGGAAAAAGTCTATGGGAATGATGCAGTCATTTTCCATACCTACATTGAAATGAGAAAATATCTCTATGGTAATTTTCACTATACATCTAAAGAAATCCAAAAGAAGTAATGCTATATGGGTTTTTGTGGTATATTTTATAAAGATAACTCATTGTGTCTCTATTCGAGAGGAATTCTAACATAATTATCTTGACCATATATACATTTGGGAAGTAATGAAGCTTCGTGGAGTAACACTATTGATTTTATCTGATCAAGATTGATGATTTACCACCATGTTCTAGATAAGTCTCCATCATGCTCTAAAGACTGAGTTAAACTTTAGTATGACCTACCATCCCCAAACAAATGGCCAATCAAAGAAAACTATTTATAACGACCCGAAATTTTGAATAAATCTTGATTCCTAATTTTGTGTGTTATTTTATTTTATTTTTATACTCAACAAAAATGTTTCATTTGATAACATGAGTATAATTAGAATGACACCGTTGGGTCTTGACTATTATATGACCCTTGGTCAATATGACCACTGGAAACTAAAGGTTTTGATTATTGTTTCTAAATACAAGTAATCTTGGTTAATTAATATAGAAAGAAGATTCGATGGCCTCACCCAGTAGTCTTGGACCGATCGAAGCCCATCTAATAGAACTTGGGAAGGAGGTAGCACCATTGGGCTTTGCTCTGGACCATACCCAAGCTGAACATCATCATGTGAATCTAGAACGGGATCACCTTCACGAGAAGTTCAAACTTGTATAAATTACTACTCATGCGATGTTGGCCGAGCCTCCCTCAGATTCTCTCACCTTAGCACACCTTACACTTATGTCCTATGCTGGTGTGATAAGGGGCTATGTAAGGAGACCGTAACTGCCTTGTGTAATCCTTTGTTTTAAATAAAAATTGGGATTTCTTCTTACGGTGATGTTTATGACTTTTCTAATGTCCGGATAAGAATAGTATGCATATTTTTGGTGAATTTTAGAGAAAGGATATTTTAAAAAAATGTTTATGTAAACCTTAAATAATTAAAAATGTGTAATGATTTTCAAAAAATGGTTTTCTACAATTATGTTCAGTACGAAATTTAGAGTCTAATAAGATCAACTTAATTTTTTATGAATAGTAAATTATGAATAGTGAGTTTATTCTTAGGATTAGTAATGTGACCAAATGGATTAGTAATCTCACAAAAATAAAGTATTAATATAATCTAGGCACCTTGATTAAGTAATGTGATTCAATAAAATGGTTAAATAACAGTTTCATAAATTAGTATTCAAGTATTAGTTTTTTTAGGTGAATAGTGTTTTTTAATTAAAAATTAAATTAAAAATATTAAAAAATTATTTTTATAAAATGGATTTCATTTTTGAACTCATAGCATTGATATTATGTTAAGGTAAATTTTGGGGTTTTTTCTGAAAAAAATGATTTTTCGGTGAATAGTGCATTTATTTAAAAAATAAATTAAAAATACATAGAAAATTGTGTTTATAAAATGGAGTTCATTTTTGAAATCAGAGCATTGATATTTGCTTAAGGTGAAATTTTGGGATTTTTCTGAGAAAGTTGAATTTTTAGTGAATAGTAAAAATGCAGTTTTAGGGTTTCGGTATGTTTAATGACATCATAACTGTGTCATGATGATTTCATGAGATATTTTGTGGGTTGGCCGACAAAAGGTGATGTATTATTTTATTGGGGGCCCCATGTGGCCTAACTTTGTGGGAAATATCATGGGAGAGCACATGGTTTTGAGATACCTACTTATGAGGTGTCCTATGGCCATTAATGCCTTGTCCCCTCACTTTACCTGTAAATACTAATCCATTCTCTCATCCTTTGGAATCCAAAATAATTATCAATGATGTTCTCGTCTCTTTACCTCCCAAGGAGTCATTCCAAGGTTCCCCCAAGCCCTCAAGGTCCAAACCATTGAGTTTTAACAGTTACGTTTTAGGGTAAGGGATCCGACCTCTCTCTTTCTTTTCATGCAATCTATTTTATGTCATTTCTTTTATACTCCATGTTCTTATATTGGAGGATGTTCTTATATATTCATATTACTTCCTTTTTCATGTTTATATGATGAGAGACCCCATTTTTCTCTCATCAATTCGTTTTAAGAATGTATAAGTGACGCCGTTAGGCTGCCGAATTTTTAAGGAATTCTTTCACCCTTCTCATTTTCATGTTCTATTTTCTTGTCAAGTATTTAAAGTTACTTTATCTTGGGGTATGATCTCTATATCTATCATACTGTTCATTTATGTTCATATGATGAGAGACCCTTTTTGATCTCGTCAATTCATTTTTGTTGAAGTTTAAGTGGCGCCGTTAGGCTGCCGAATTTTTAAGGGATTCTTTCACCCTTCTCATTTTCAAGTTCTATTTTTTTGTCAAGTCTTTCAAGTGAATTTATGTTGGGGTATGGTCTCTATATCTATCATACTGATCATTTATGTTCATATTATGAGATACCCTTTTTGATCTCGTCAATTCATTTTCGTTGAAGTTTAAGTGGCGCCGTTAGGCTACCGAATTTTTAAGGGATTTGTTCACCTTTTTCATTTTTCAAAGTTCTACTTTCATGTCAAGTCTTTCAAGTTAATTTTTTATTATGTTGGGGTATGATCTCTATATCTATCATACTGAAATATTATTTTTATATGATGAGAGACCCTATTTTATCTCGTCAATTCATTTTTTTGGAAGTTTTATGTGACGCCGTTAAGCTGCCGAATTCTCATAAGAGAAATCTTATTTTTTGTCTTCCTTCCATATTTTTCATTTTAAATGGTATGTACTTCAAATTTCATTACCATGTTCACATATCCTTCATGTTATGTCCCTATACTGTTTTATGGGTCATTTATGATTGTTTTACCCATGTTCCATCTCTTTTCAATGTTTTTGAAAACCTCATAACATAGCCGTTATGCTGCAGAATTTCTGTCGCAAAATCTCTCTTTCTTTTTCTAATGTTATTTTATTTTATTTAGTTAATACTCAAAGATTGTTCTTATAAAGGGGTATTTACATATATACCAAAATTTTCTATTTTAAATTCTGGTATTTACATACATGAGACCCACCTTCCTTTTCTGTGGGTTTTAAAGTGGCATAAAGATCTTGTCTTTAAAGCAGTAGTTTTTAAAACGTTATTATTATGAAATGAAACCCATTTATTTTATGCTATATGTGTTATTTATTAAATGTTTGATGATGATATATGTGGCTCACATGATAATAAAGTCAAATTTAAGGGTTCTCGCTGATAGTTCTCCAATGCATTGGGTAATGATGTAACCACTAGAGATTACAATTTTCACGATATCTTGGTGAATAACCTTGGTAATTTTCAAATGACACCTTGGGGATGAAACTTGGTGATATGTTCATGATTTTCTTTGTAAAATTATGTAGCATCATATTAAAGTTATGAAAAATGTTATTTTTATTATTATATGCCACATGATTTCTTTCTCATGCCTTAAAGTTCTTTTTCATGACATAGTTGATGTATCTCATGTTCACATGTTAAATATTTCTCTTGTTCCCTTACTGGGCCTTCTACTCACCCTTTCTTTTGATGTATGTCCCCAGGTTATGAGATACAGTAATGAACCTAGGATGAACTTAAGGAGAAGCCTTTCCAGTGTTTAAGAAGAATTTTTTTTTCATGTATTATGTTCCTGGTTTCCAAGACACTAAACCTTAAAGATCCTCAGTTTTGTGTAATGTAATGAAAGTTTATGTTATAAAAAGGCGGGATTCTATAGTTGGTATCAAAGTATGTTTTAGTTATTTGTAGGAATTAGGATATTAAAACTCTAGGAAGAACCCTATAGAAACATTTAAATATAAGAAATCTTCCTGCTATTTTGGTGAGTATTGAGTAAGGGGTTGCTAAGAAAATACATCCCTGTCTGGATACGACTAGGCAGAGGTGGCTTTGGAAAATATGTACATAGGGTTAAAACCCAAAAACACCACTTTGAGCTAGACTCGAACGGGAATTGGTACATGACAACGGGCCTTGCTGCACTCTTGGTTACGACACTCCCGGGGGATATGCTTTGGTAAATTCATAAGCCTAGTATGAAAAATTATTAAAGTAACAAAGATAAAATAAAATAAAGATTCACAGAAGAATATATGATCATGGATAGCCTAGTTTGAATCCTAGGGGATCACAAGTTAGGGCATACTTTTCTTCTAGAAGTTATCCTTATATGCTTTAAGTTCCTTTTCATGATTATTGGCTAAGTATTTAAGCCCCTAATTATACTTTCTCTTCTTAGTTAATGGTGGGAAATGGAAGAACATGTCCCAAAAAACAATGTGATAGAAAATGTGACGATTGCTGTATTAATATGACAGAGATGACTAGGGGATTAAAAGATGATTATTATTTTGGAAGACGTTCACTATTTTTGGGAACCCTATTTGATCGAGGTAAATAGATTACTACGGTATATTCTTTGAGGAGTAAAGGTTGAATTATATTTTGACGAATCGATGAATTTAAGGTGGACTTATAGTAATTTAGGTTACTTATTGGAATGATTAACCTATATTGAGTAACATATGTTTAGGTTAGATAATTTTGTTATAAGATGTTAGGAGTGGTTGATGTTGTTTGGAGATGAACAATGAAGTTTATTTTGGGAGAATATGTTATCAAATCCTTCTAGTATTTGGGTTTCAATCATAGTTTGGTTTATTTTGAGGAAATTTAAGGACCGTTATTTATGGAATGGTCAATGATGAACTTTGAGTAGTACCATGGAACATTGAAGATTTAAATGTAGTTTCCATTCCTATGGGATCCTTTCTATTTGAAGAGTTGTTTTACCTTAACCTTTCTGTTTTTGGGATAATGTTTAAAGATAGAAGAAATAGATAGTTAATCTTTTGTGGATTATGTGATTCTTTAGAAGATAATTCTTGTGTATTGATGAGACAAAGTAGTTTTGAATGCTCATCGTTTGGAGAAAAGATTAGTTTTGGTAGAAACTTATTAAAGGATTAAACTCTACTTGATGGTTGGTATATTTCCTTATGTTTTTGTTCTATGTAGTAAATTAATTCCTCAAAATTATGAAAAGAAACGTAAAAAAAATGTTGTCGGTTTATGTTTCCAACTAGGTAATCAAAGACCGTTTACAGACATCATAAGTTTGGGATTTTCTCATGGTCAACTTTCTACTAATCATGTTTTCTATCACTCTCCCCCAAAACTTGACCCTTTGTTTTTCTTCCATATCCATTTTTCCTCCATGGAATCCTAGTATGGGTTAACACGAGTGACCTTTGTACTTCCCTTTCTTTATTTTAATGTAATAGTGTTACTGACTCCTTTTCTGATGTGGGACATTCAATGATATTTCAAAACCCAATTTTAAAAATTGCGAGGACGCAATTTCTTAAGGGGGAAGATTGTAACGACCTGAAATTTTGAATAAATCTTGTTTCCTAATTTTGTGTGTTATTTTATTTTATTTTTATACTCAACAAAAATGTTTCATTTGATAACATGAGTATAATTAAAATGAGACTATTGGGTTTTTACTGTTATATGACCATTGGTCAATATGACCGCTGGAAACTAAATATTTTGATTATTGTCTCTAAATACAAGTAATCATGGTTAATTAATATAGAAAGAAGATTCGATGGCCTCACCCAGTAGTGTTGGACTGATCGAAGCCCATCTAACAGAACTTGGGAAGGAGGTAGCACCATTGGGCTTTGCTCTAGACCAAACCCAAGTTGAACTTCATTGTGTGAAGCTAGAACGGAAACGCCTTCACGAGAAGTTCAAACTGATAGAAATTACTACTCGTGCGATTTTGTCTGAGCTTCCCTCAGATTCTCTCACCTTAGCACACCTTACACTTAGGTCCTATGCTGGTGTGATAAGGGTCTATGTAAGGAGACCCTAGCTTCCTTGTGTAATCCTTTGTTTCAAATAAAAATTGGGATTTCATCTTATGATGATGTTTATGACTTTTCAAATGTCCGGATATAAATAGTATGCATATTTTTGGTGAATTTTAGAGAAAGGATTATTTAAAAAAATGTTTATATAAACCTTAAATAATTAAAAATGTGTAATGATTTTCCAAAAAATGGTCTTCTACAATTATGTTCAGTATGAAATTTAGAGTCTATTAAAATCAACATAATTTTTGATGAATAGTAAATTATGAATAGTGATTTTAGGCTTAGGATTAGTAATGTGACCAAATGGATTAGTAATCTCACAAAAAGAAAGTATTAATTTAATCTAGGCACCTTGATTATGTAATGTGATTCAAGAAAATGGTTAAATAACGGTTTCATAAATTAGTATTCAAGTATTAGTTTTTTTTGGGTGAATAGTGTTTTTTAATTAAAAATTAAATTAAAAATATTTAGAAAATTGTTTTTATAAAATGGATTTCATTTTTGAACTCAGAGCATAGATATTATGTTAAGGTAAATTTTTGGGTTTTTTCTGAAAATAATGAATTTTCAGTGAATAGTGTGTTTATTTAAAAAATAAATTAAAAATAATTAGAAAATTATTTTTATAAAATGGAGTTCATATTTTAAATCAGAGCATTGATATTTGGTTAAGGTGAAATTTTGGGATTTTTCTGAGAAAGTCGAATTTTCAGTGAATAGTAAAAATACTGTTTTAGGGTTTCGGTATGTTTAATGACATCATAACTGTGTCATGATGATTTCATGAGATATTATGTGGGTTTGGCGACCAAAAGTGATGAATTATTGTATTGGTGGCCCCATGTGGCCTAACTTCATGGGAAATATCTTGGGAGAGCAGATGGTTTTGAGAAACCCACTTATGAGGTGTCCCTTGGCCATTAATGCCTTGTCCCCTCAGTTTCCCTATAAATACCAAGACATTATCTAATCCTTTGGACTCCAAAATCATTCTCAACTATTTTCTGTTCTTTTTACCTCCCAAGGAGTCCTCCCAAGGTTCCCCCAAGCTCTTGAGGTCCAAACCTTTGAGTTTTAAGTGTTACGTTTTAGGGTAAGGGATCTGACCTCTCTCTTTCTTTTCGAGTAATCTCTTTTATGTCATTTCTTTTATACTCCATGTTCTTTTGTTGGAGGATGATATTCTATGTTCATATTACTTACCTGTTCATGTTCATATGATGAGAGACCCCATCTTGCTCTGATCAATTCGTTTTAAGAATGTTTAAGTGACGTCGTTTTGCTGCCGAATATTTAAGGGATTCTTTCACCCTTCTCGTTTTCAAGTTCTATTTTCTTGTCAAGTATTTCAAGTTACATTATGTTGGGGTATGATCTCTATATCTTTCAAACTATTCATATATGTTCATATGATGAGATAACCTTTTTAATCTCTTCAATTCATTTTTGTTGATGTTTAAGTGGTGCCGTTAGGCTGACGAATTTTTAAGGTATTCTTTCACCCTTCTCATTTTCAAGTTCTGTTTTCTTGTCAAGTATTTAATGTTACATTATGTTGGGGTATGATCTCTATATCTATCATAATGGTCATTTATTTTCATATGATGAGAGACCCTTTTTTATCTCTTCAATTCATTTTTGTTGAATTTTAAGTGGCGCCGTTAGGCTACAGAATTTTTAAGGGATTCTTTCACCCTTCTCATTTTCAAGTTCTATTTTCTTGTCAAGTCTTTCAAGTTACTTTATGTTGGGGTATGATATCTATATCTATCATACTGATAATTTATGTTTATATGATTAGAGACTCTTTTTGATCTCATCAATTCATTTTTGTTGATGTTTAAGTGGCACCGTTAGGTTGCTGAATGTTTAATGGATTTATTCACATTTCTCATTTTTTAAAGTTCTACTTTCATGTCAAGTCTTTCATGTTCATTTTTTATTATGTTTGGGTATGATCTCTATATCTATCATACTGAACTATTATGTTCATATGATGAGAGACACTATTTGATCTCGTCAATTCATTTTTTTGGACGTTTTAAGTGACGTCGTTAGGCTGCCAAATTCTCATAAAAGAAATCTTATTTTTTGTCTTCCTTCCATGTTTTTCATTTCAAATGGTATGTCCTTAAAATTTCATTACCATGTTCATGTATCCTTCATGTTCTGTCCCTCTACTTTTATATGGGTTATTTATTATTGTTTGACCCATGTCCCCTCTATTTTCAATGATTTCTAAAATCTCATAACATAGCCGTTATGCTGCAGAATTTCCGTCTCAAAATTACTCTCTCATTTTCTAAAGTTCTTTTATTTTATTAAGTTAATACTAAAAGCTCTTTCTTCTAAAGGGGTATTCACATATATACCAAAATTTTCTATTTTAAATTCTGGGATTTACATACGTGATACCCAACTTCCTTTTCTGTGGGTTTTAAAGTGACGTAAAGATCATGTCTTTAAAGCAATAGTTTTTAAAACGTTATGATTATGAAATGAAACCCATTTATTTTATGCTATATGGGTTATTTATGAAATTTTTGATGATGATATATATGGGTCACATGATAATAAAGTCAAATTTAAGGGTGTGCCCTGATAGCGCTCCAATGCATTGGGTAATGATGTAACCACTAGAGATTACAATTTTCACGATATCTTGCTGAATAACTTTGGTAATTTTCATATGACACCTTGGGGATGGACCTTGGTGATATGTTCATTATTTTCTATGTTAAATGATGTAGCCACATCTTAAAGTTATGAAAAATGTTATTTTTATTATGATATGCCACATGATTTCTTTCTCTTGCCTTAAAGTTCTTTTTCATGACATAGTTGATGTATCTTAAGTTCACATGTTAAATGTTTCTCTTGTTCCCCTACTAGGCCTTCTGCTCACCCTTTATTTTAATGTATGTTCCCAGGTAATGAGATGCAGTAATGAACCTAGGATGAACTTAAGGAGAAGCCTTTCAAGTGTTTATGAAGATTTTTGTTGTTGTTTTCATGTATTATGTTCCTACTTTCCAAGACACTAAACCTTAAAGATCCTCAGCTTTGTGTAATGTAATGAAAGTTTATGGTATAAAAATGCGGGATGCTATAGTTGGTATGAAAGGATGGTTATTTATTTTTGTAAATTAGGATATGAAAACTCTAGGAAGAAACTTATAGAAAAGTTTAAATATAGGACATCTTCCTGGTATTTCGGTGAGTATTGAGTAAGGGGTTGTAAAGAAAATACATCTCTGTCTGGATACGAGCAGGTAGAGGTGGCTCTATCACAGATGTACATAGGGGTAAAAACCAAAAACACTGCTTTGAGCTAGACTCAAACGGGAACTAGTACACGACAACGGGCCTTGCTGCACTCTTGGTTACGACACTTTCGGGGGATATGATTTGGTAAAATCATAAGCTTAGTATGAACCATTATTAAAGGAAGAAAGATAAAATAAAATAAAGATTCACATAAGAATATATGATCATGGATAACCTAGTTTGAAACATAGGGGATCACAAGTTTGGGTATACTTTTCTTCTACATGTTATCCTTATATGCTTTATGTTTTTTTTTCATGATAATTGGCTATGTATTTAAGCCCATAATTATACTATCTCTTCTTAGTTAATCGTGGGAAATGGAAGAACATGTCCCAACAACCAATGTGATAGAAAATGTGACGATTGTCTTATTAATATGACAGAGATGATTTGGGGATTAAAATATGATTATTATTTTGGAAGACGTTCACTATTTTTGGGAACCCTATTTGATCGAGGTAAATATATTACTACTGTATTTTCTTTGAGGAGTAAAGGTTGACTTATATTTTGAAGAACGATGAATTTAATGTGGACTTATAGTAATTTAGGTTACTTATGGGAATGATTAACCTATCTTGAGTACAATATGTTTAGGTTAGCTACTTTTGTTATAAGATGTTAGGAGTGGTTGATGTTGTTTGGAGATGAACAATGAAGATTATTTCGGAAGACTATGTTATCAAATCCTTCTTGTATTTGGGTTTCAATCATAGTTTGGTTTATTTTGAGGAATTTTAAGGACCGTTATTTATGGAATGGTCTATGATGAACTTTGAGTAGTACCATAGAACTTTGAAGATTTTAAATTAGTTTCCATTCCTATGGGATTCTTTCTTTTTGAAGAGTTGTTTTACCTTAACCTTTATGTTTTTGGGATAATGTTTAAAGATAGAATAAATAGATAGTTAATATTTTGTGGATTATTTGATTCTCTAGAATATGATTCTTGTGTTTTGATGAGACCATGTAGTTTTGAATGCTCATCATTTGGAGAAATGATTAGTTTTTGTAGAAACTTATTAAAGGATGAAACTATACTTTAAGGTTGGTATATTTCCTTTTGTTATTGTTCTATATAGTAAAAGAATTCCTCAAAATTATGAAAAGAAATGTAAAACAAAATTTTTGTTGGTTTACGTTCTCTACTAGGTAATCAAAGACCGTTTACACACACCATAAGTTTTGGATTTTCTCATGTTCAAATTTCTCTTAATCATGTTTTCTATCACTCTCCCCCAGAACTTGACCCTTTGTTTTTCTTCCATATCCATGTTTTCCTCCATGGAATCCTAGAATGGGTTAACTCAGGTGACCTTTGTACTTCCCTTTCTTTATTTGAAAGTAATAGTGTCACTGACTCCTTTTCCGATGTGGTACTTTCAATGATATTTCAAAACCCAATTTTAAAAATTGCGAGGACGCAATTTCTTAATGGGGGAAGATTGTAACGACCCGAAATTTTGAATAAATCTTGTTTCCTAATTTTGTGTGTTATTTTATTTTATTTCTATACTCAACAAAAATGTTTCATTTGATAACATGAGTATAAATAAGATGATACCGTTGGGTTGTGACTGTTATATGACCATTGGTCAATATGACCGCTGGAAACTAAACATTTTCATTATTGTCTCTAAATACAAGTAATCTTGGTTAATTAATATAGAAAGAAGATTCAATGGCCTCAAGCAGTAGTCTTGGACCGATCAAAGCCCATCTAAGAGAACTTGGGAAAGAGGTAGCACCACTGGGCTTTGCTTTGGACCAAACCCAAGCTGAACTTCATCGTGTGAAGCTAGAACGTGATTGCCTTCGCGAGAAGTTCAAAATGATAGAAATTACTACTCGTGTGATGTTGGACAAGCCTCCCTCGGATTCTCTCACCTTAGCACACCTTACACTTAGGTCCTATGCTGGTGTGATAAGGGGCTATGTAAGGAGACCGTAACTGCCTTGTGTAATACTCTGTTTTAAATAAAAATTGGGATTTCTTCTTATGATGATGTTTATGACTTTTCAAATGTCCGGACAAAAGTAGTATGCATATTTTTGGTGAATTTTAGAGAAAGGGTATTTTATAAAATTGTTTATGTAAACCTTAAATAATTAAAAATGTGTAATGATTTTCAAAAAATGGTCTTCTACAATTATGTTTTGTACGAAATTTAGAGTCTATTAAGATCTACTTAATTTTTGATGAATAGTAAATTATGAATAATGATTTTATGCTTAGGATTAGTAATGTGACCAAATAGATTAGTAATCTCTAAAAAAATGTATTAATATTATCTAGGCACCTTGATTAAGTAATGTGATTCAATGAAATGGTTAAATAACGGTTTCATAAATTAGTATTCAAGTATTAGTTTTTTTCGGGGGAACAATGTTTTTTAATTAAAACATAAATTGAATATATTTAGAAAATTATTTTTATAAAATGGATTTCATTTTTGAACTCAGAGCATCGATATTATGTTAAGGTAAATTTTGGGGTTTTTTCTGAAAAAATTGAATTTTCGGTGAATAGTGTATTTATTTAAAAAATTAATTAAAAATACTTAGAAAATAATTTTTATAAAATGGACTTCATTTTTGAAATCAGAGAATTGATATTTGGTTAAGGTGAAATTTTACGATTTTTCTAAGAAAGTTGAATTTTCAGTGAATAGTAAAAATACAGTTTTAGGGTTTCGGTATGTTTAATGACATCATAACTGTGTCATGATGATGTCATGAGATATTTTGTGGGTTGGCCGACCAAAGGTGATGAAGTATTGTATTGGGGGCCCCATGTGGCCTAACTTCATGGGAAATATCTTGGGAGAGCACATGGTTTTGAGAAACCCACTTATAAGGTGTCCCTTGCCCATTAATGCCATGTCCCCTCACTTTCCCTATAAATACCAAGCCATTCTCTCAACTTTTGGACTCCAAAATCATTCTCAACGAATTTATGGTCTCCATACCTCCCAAGGAGTCCTCCCAAGGTGCCCCAAAGCCCTCAAGGTCCAAACCATTGAGTTTTAAGAGTTACGTTTTAAGGTAAGGGATCTGACCTCTCTCTTTCTTTTCATGTAATCTCTTTTATGTCATTCCTTTTATACTCCATGTTCTTATGATGGAGGATGTTATTATATATTCATATTACTGCCCTTTTCATGTTCATATGATGAGAGACCCCATCTTTCCCTCATAAATTCGTTTTAATAATGTTTAAGTGACGCCGTTAGGGTGTCGAATGTTTAAGGGATTCTTTCACCCTTCTCATTTTCAAGTTCAATTTTCTTGTCAAGTATTTCAAGTTACTTTATGTTGGGGTGTGATATCTATATCTATCATACCGATGTTTTATCTTCATATGATGAGAGAACCTTTTTGATCTCATCAATTCATTTTTGTTGATGTTTAAGTGGCGCCGTTAGGCTGCCGAATTTTTAAGGGATTCTTTCACCGTTCTCATTTTCAAGTTCTATTTTCTTGTCAAGTTTTTCAAGTTACATTATGTTGGGGAATGATCTATATATCTATCATACTTATCATTTTTATTCATATGATGAGAGACCATTTTTGATCTCATTAATTCATTTTTTTTGAAGTTTAAGTGGCACTGTTAGGCTGCCGAATTTTTAAGGGATTCGTTCACCTTTATCATTTTTCAAAGTTCTACTTTCATGTCAAGTCTTTCAAGATCATTTTTTATTATTTTGGGGTATGATATATATATCTATTATACTTAACTTTTATGTTCATACGATGATAGACCCTATTTGATCTCGTCAATTCATTTTTTTGGATGTTTTAATTGACGCCGTTAGGCTGCCGAATTCTCATAAGAGAAATATTATTTTTTATCTTCCTTCCATGTTTTTCATTTCAAATGGTATGTACTTAAAATTTCAGTAACATGTTCATGTATACTTCATTTTCTTTCCCACTACTATTTTATGGGTCAATTATTATTGTTTGACCCATGTCCCCTCTCTTTTCAATGTTTTATAAAACCTCGTAACATAGCCGTTATGCTACAGAATTTCTGTTTCAAAATGTCTCTCCCTTTTTCTAAAGTTCTTTTATTTTATTAATTGAATAATCAAAGCTCTTTCTTCTAAAGGGGTATTCACATATATAACAAAATTTTCTATTTTAAATTCTGGTATTTACATACATGAGACCCACCTTCCTTTTCTGTGGGTTTTAAAATGATGTAAAGATCATGTCTTTAAAGTAGTAGTTTTAAAAATATTATGATTATGAAATGAAACCCATTTATTTTATGCTATATGGGTTATTAATGAAATTCTTGATGATGATATATGTGGCTCACATGATAATAAAGGAAAATTTGAGGGTGTGCCCTGATAGCGCTCCAATGCATTGGGTAATGATGTAACCACTAGAGATTACAATTTTCACGATATATTGGTGAATAACCTTGGTAATTTTCAAATGACACCTTGGGGATGGACCATGGTGATATGTTCATGATTGTCTATGTTAAATAATGTAGCCACATCTTAAAGTTATGAAAAATTTTATTTTTATTATGATATGCCACATGATTTCTTTCTCATGCCTTAAAGTTATTTTTCATGAAATAGTTGATGTATCTCAAGTTCACATGTTAAATGTTTCTCTTATTCCCTTACTGGGCCTTCTGCTCACCCATTCTTTTGATGTATGTCCCCAGGTTATGAGATGTAGTAATGAACCTTGGATGAACTTAAGGAGAAGCCTTTCAAGTGTTTAAGAAGATTTTTTTTTGTTTTCATGTATTATGTTCCTGGTTTCCAAGACATTAAACCTTAAAGATCCTCAGTTTTGTGTAATGTAATGAAATTTTATGTTATAAAAAAGGAGGGATGCTATACTATTCATATAGTAGAATACATGTTGAGATAATTTTTTATGGAATTTAATGGATGATGAGACCAACATGTACCTCTGGTCTAGTTAACCTAAAATAATAGTTCCCACTTGGGCAACCAAATGGCTCTATATGAAGCCACTTATGGTAAAAGATGAATAATAGTAACATAATAGGATGAATTCAATGAACATAAGCTATTTGGACATGAAATGGAAGAATAAATGGTGGACGAGGTTAAATCCATCTAGCAACACATTAAGGTATCTCAATGTTGATTGAAGAGATATGTAGACAATCATCGAT
This sequence comes from Viscum album, assembly GCA_963277665.1. Lineage (NCBI taxonomy): Eukaryota > Viridiplantae > Streptophyta > Magnoliopsida > Santalales > Viscaceae > Viscum > Viscum album. The sequence goes on from OY728148.1 coordinate 51,811,217, forward strand.
GGGACCTTGAGTTTGTAGTTGAAGATGTGGTAGTCCTCTGTATATCTCTATGAAAGAGGATCATGAGATTGGGGACGAAAGTAAAGATATTACCCAGGTATAATATCCCCTTAGAGATTCTTGAACATTTAAGATATTTGGCCTATTGATTAGAACTTCCACCAACCATGTCTCAAGTATATGATATATTTGACAAAACATTATTATTTATGTACTTACCAGATCACTCACATGTACTGAATATAAAGGTGGAATAGTTAGAAAATGATCTCTCTTATGAGGAGAATCCTATGAAAAACATTGACTATAGAGATAATGTTTTATACAAAATGAATACTCACCTGGTCAAAGTATTATGGAGAACCATTATATAATGAGAAAACATGGGAACCAGATGAAACAATGAAGAAGAAGTACCCTCACCTATTTTCCCCTCAGTTTGTAAAACAAATTTGAGGGCGAAATATTATAATGGGGGAAGAATGTAATGACCCTAAATTTTATAAATGAGTGTTATCTTTTTATAATTATTATATATAATATAAATCAAATAAAAACACATAAAGTACATAATAAAAATACTATTAATGAAGAATGAATGAATTAAGATGAATTTATATAAATTAAGGAACCTAAACCAATATATCAGTAACATGACCATTTTAATAGTAATGAGACCCTTAAAAATAGTAATTCATCTAATAGAATAGTAACCTCACCTATTAATGTATAAATAAAATATTGGAATCTTATAAATGAAAGGTTTATATATTAATTTTTTAGAATAAGTAATTAATGGTTGAAAAATGATAAATTATGTGTTGGTATTTTTGTGAAAAATAAATGTTTATTTACAATATTTTAATTATAATAATGATTTAAAAGAATTTTTTCACAAAATATATTCATAATTTAATATATATATATTTATCATAAGATAATTTTACAAGAACATACTTAATATTTCAAAGTGTTGTAAAAATAATTATAATTTTAAAATTGATATTTTTTTTAATAAATGATGATTTTAATTAAAAATTATATTTATCTTATTTAGAAAATTATATACAAAACTGAAGCTTATTTTGGAATTATACGCATCAAAGAATTATTAGGGTGATTTTTTTGGATTTTTCTAATATAGTTGAATTTTGGTGTAAAATGAAATACAAAAATTTACTATATAAGCTAAATACCTGATTTATTGAGTGGTGGATGATGTTATAATGATTTAGTAACCATTTTTTGGAACTCATATGAATTAGTTAATATTTTTGGTAAGAATAATAATCATTATTCATAGTATTCATACAAAATAATAAAGAATTGAATAAAATAAAAATCACTACTCTCCTACACTATAAATGCCACATCTCACCACCTATTCTCCTCAAACCTCAAATTCTCTGAATCTTGTAAAAATTATACAAAATTATATTCTCAAGTATCTACACTATTCCTAGGAGCCATTAGTCTCAATAAAAGACTAAACTTATGTTCCTTAAAGAGGTTCTCAAAGAGAATAATTCAAGAGGTAAAATAACATTATTTTTATTATTGTTTACATGATAAATCAAGTCTATTTTATATACATTGATTTTATTTTTGTAATATGAAAACCCATAATCAGATTTTTCCAATGCCCTTCTGTTTTAGAAATGCCAATATCCTCTGTGATCCGTTGATTTATCACATTGAAGGATGACGAGTTTTCAATTTCCATTATCACTTTCATATCTAGTCATAGAATGTTTTTTATGGTTAAGAAAGGTTATTATACATGTATTATAGTATATATAAATTTTTTGAACAATTTTATATGAATATTATTAGTTAATATAACAAAACATATAGGTGGTGGCTGAAAAAATTCCAAAATAATCTAATCAGTTATAACTATCATTATACTTTATCAATCATCCTCACATGGAACATGAGCCTTAGCTCTATTGGTGAGTACTCCTAAGTGAATTAAGGCAACCAGGGATCAAATCCAGGAGGAGGCACAATTTCTGGGTGTACTGTAGTAGTACTGTAGCCTGAACTATAACAGGAACTATTTGGCACTATAGCAGCGAGGAATTTTCCCCCGTTTGGGCTTTCGGGCCACCGATTTGGTCCTCGAGTCCTTTAAGGCCATCAGGCCACCCAAGACTTCAGGCCAGTAAGGCCTTGGGGCCTCCTCAAGGCCTTTAGGCCACCTTAAATGCAGATGAAAATAGACAACATTCAAAGAACAATCTTTATTGGAGGATAATAAATGAGCTTTCACCACAACATAAAATATATGGATTGCAAGAATGATAGGGTCTGGCACCTACCATCAAGAAAAGCCAGGGAATTCATGGGATAACCTATCCGAACAACCATGCGATGGTGGAGGGCTAATTTCATGATGAAGATGTTGGGGAGGAGTAGTTCAAAGTAGTTAGTCTGGGTTGTATGTAATGCTTGAAGCCTACAGGAAATGAATTCATCTAAGGCCTACAATCCATGTAATAATTATGCCAACAAGCATTGTAAGGGTTCCACCTCACCCCTTGAAAGGTTGATTATCAATATAAATAAAAAATAAAGGCCTACGGGCCATTAGATTGTCGCATCCTCACATATAGACATAAAATGATATATAAGTCCATTTAATATTTTGGAAGTTCAGAAATAACATACGACTCCTGAAATCTATTTTAATTTTACATTATCTTTTGTACACTTATACTGGTAAACTAATCATGAAAAGATAGGAAATAAACACACCAAATCGATGAAATTGAATCCCATAACTCATCATAAAGACCAAAAATTAAATTAATAAAATTATAGAAATTATGTCACATGTATAAAATGTTTTTTTATTTATTTTGGGATTTAATAATATTATCTAGGACATTATGTTCATGAGTAGTACACTTTTGGACATAATATAAGGGATTCATTCCAAACAACTATTTTTTCCAATTTGGGTTAGGCTTTATCCCTCTTTAACCAAATGTAACTATTATTTATTTTTTATAAATCTTCTACATTCTATATATATATTCCAAAATCATGTATCTATATAATTTTATACTTATTTTAAGGGGAAATATAGGGTTAAAAAAATGTTCCCTTCAAAATTATTCTTGATAAGCATGCCCGACTAAGGAGAATTTTCTGATTTATTACCGGTATTCAAATGAAATCAATAATATATTTTAATCAATCATTATCATTCAAAATTCCATACTTTTATCATAAATATTTTTTTCGTTCATTGTTGGCTTAATACATAAAATTATTCCTTTTTTTGTTTAAAAGAATCTTTAAATTTTTTCTGTTGAACCACACTAATATCGCTAACTTCTAAATATTCATAAACTGAATTTTTACATGTTTTTAATTCAGCTAGACATCATTAATCCTTATCCATTTATATTTTCTGTTATTAATGTCCATGTATTGTTTAAATCCAATATTTTAGAAAAACATTTATGATATTCCCAATTATTATTTTTTATGACTTGATTATGATTCCCATTTTCTTCTATGGGTAACCCTAATGTTTATTCATGAACATGATAGGATGAGAGAACACAGAAAACTCTCTAATGCATTGGGTAATTTTTACTCTCATAAGAGATCAAGAAATATTTCCTTGGGGGTTATCCTTGACTCATGCTAATCTTGTGAAATGGTCTTGGGGGTTACCGTTGACTCAAGTTACACATTATATAATGGTCTTTGTGGTTATCCGTGAATCATGATTATGTCACATTTCATGTTGTTTCCACATTTTAATGATTCCATGATTACATTATAAAATGTTCCATATGTAATGCTTCCATATTTTGATTAATGTTCCATGACTTTTATGTTATCATTTTTTCTTTTTAACAAATGTGACTTTAATTATTCCTATGTTTATTTTTTTACTTGGGTTTTTAGGTCATACCTTTGTTTATGTATTCTCTATGTTACCCTATGCAGATTTTAGAGCTCAATGGGAATTAAAAGATCATTATGGAGTTTAAATAAGATATATTTTCATTTTGGTTTTATGTTTTGAGTTTTACTTGTCTAACCCTCCAAGGAGAGTAGACTCTATGATCCATGGAATGAATTAATTGGTAAATTATATATTAAATCACGTAATAATATGTGTACAATGCTAGGGATGTTAAAAAAACATATGGATATTTTTAACTCCACTACTAGATTTAATTTAATAAACGTGATATTTATTCATACATTTCTCAAACAGAGTTTGTAAGTGTAACTTATGGGATCTCTAGATGACTCTTATGATCTTATCTTATTTCTTAAAAAATTTTAAATCATCAAACTGAAACAAAGACTAACTATTCTACATGAAATATTGAATTTTATAGAACCCTATAAATTTGAATCCTTTATCTTAGAAGTAAAAAATTCATAAACTAAGGAAAATAATCATAAACACTCCTAAGAGAATTTTCAATCACCCCAAACCACCTAAAACACTTTAAAATTACATGATGAAAAATTAAAATCAACTGTAATCAATATTATTGTAATTTTAAATCACTATACATCACATAAATACACCTTAATGTATATTAATGAGTCTTAAATACATGAATCAACATTATAATTTCCATAGTAATCATTAAACTATATTTATATATGATATAACACATCAAAATTCTTGAAAAATTAAATCATGAATCTCTACAACATACTTTTATTACCAAATTCACTTCCCCATAAAACTTCATATATCCAATATACATGATCCATTTATTTTTTCCTATGATATAAATTTTATTCAAGCTCAATAAATACTTGGATTGAACTCCAAAACATTATTTCATGACCAATATTCTTTCCTCAACCATCTTCCATAGTTATTTATTAATATTAATAATTATAGTATATCAGTTACTTATTCTAATACTATACTAACATTAATTATATAATATAATCAACATAGTGTATGTTGAAAATATATGTTGGGAGAATCACTCAATATTTTCATAATCAACACTTATAGAGATCATGCATACTATCAATATCTTAATTGATAAAAATTATAACCAGACACTATATCGGTTTCTTTGTTCCCTCCATACAGAATATTAACCACACTGTCCCCCTACCTAATAAAATTATTTCTCTTAGGGATCACTACCCAACACTACGGATGACCCTCTTTATGGGGGATATCCTCTATATAGTATTTATATGAGTTAATGGATATCTCCCCCATATAGTTTGAGACACAAGATCTAGTGTTAGGAAATTACTATTGTGGGTCCCAACGTGATACCAGATGGATAAAAAATATGGACACTAAATTATGTCATGAACCCTAGGGAGACATACTAAATCTAATATCCAAAAAACTCCATCATAATATTACTGATGTGGTTTTATCCTTTCCCCCACAATCTGATAGTTTTCAATAGGTCCAATATTACTTTATTCAGTATATATTTTTATTTTAACTCACTACCTCAGGATTTTCCCCTACGTATCATTGTCCATCACTATAACTGGACTCTTATAAGGGAGGGTTCACATACGATATTCATTTGAGTTCATGGAACTCCCCCTCTACATGTATGGGATTAAAAATCTCCCACCATGATGTGACACAAGTAGGAAATCGTGTAACACCTAAAATCAAGATAGGACAGTTATCAAACCCATGTCCCAAACATCATGGAGGGATAAAAAAACTTGAATCAAATATAAAAAAAATGATTACGTGTATCAAATATTATTATTTGGGGATTATTTTGTTTTTGATAGTCTATTGGGAGTATGTTTGGACCTATAGTTTTTAAAAGGGTAAAAAATATCTGATCATACTAGTCATACTCAATGTGATATTCACATTAAATATTAAAGGAGTTTAGAGTATATTTTTAAATAAATATCATCCAAAGAGTTATATTTTTTAACATTATACTATGAAAAAATCACCAAATAAGAAATTTCTATGAATTTAAAGGACTATATTAATTTGCATAATAAATTTTCTATGTAATCAACAAATGTTATTAAAATTGTATAACTGAATTCTATGAGGTAAAGAAGTATGAATAATTATTTAAATAGTTGAACATTATGAAGTAGGATAACTATTATTCAAAAAATAGTTTGTCATGGATGTTACTCACTAAATGTGTTTAGTGGGAATGTTTATCAGATTTTCATATAGGTATGTGAAAGTAATTATATAGAGACATAAAAATTTTAACAAATCCCATAATGTGTGAAAAAAAAACATATCTCATGTGGTCTATCATATTGGATATTTTTATACATAAAAATATGAATTGATTTTTTTAATAGTTATTAAGGTTATTAAGAATATAAATTGTATCAACATATACAAACATAGTTTACACATTATAATCCTTTCACACCAACTGTATACTATCATGAAGTACAAAGATAATTATCCTAAGAATATATGACATTTATTTATATTAAAATGATTTTCATCATGAAAATATTTTGTATATGAAAAATATTATAGTTAGTATGTGTAATATTTCATATAGAGATACAAAATATGCTCATGTGACACAAAATGACTTTTTTTGTGATTAATAACCCACCGTGTATACCACATGGAGTTTCTTACACTATCTATTTGGTATATAAAGGGAACATGTTTAATATATAATACCCATACCCAAGCATATAAATGATATCTAGCAATATAACCAGAGTACTCTTACACCTTAAATTTTACATCCCTGAGAATGATTGAACGGGGTGGTGGTTGGGTGTGTTTTTTACCATGTCATTGTTCGTTGTTTATTCATGTTGAGGGTTGTTATTTTTTATTTTGGTACCTGAAAAAAGAAAAAAGTGTTCTCTCTACTACAATTATATATATGAATGTATGTATTATTATCAAATATTTGTTTTTATTCAAGGAAACATTAATGTGATAATGTATTTAGATTAATTTTCCAATCAAAGGGTTTTAACATTTACCCTCTATGACAAGATGGATGATTTGATATAAAAAAATTCTTATATCTATATGTACTTGTTCTAGAAACCTAAATATGATGTGATACAAAAAATTGCTATGATCATGTATATAGAGCTTATAATCATTAAAATTTATTCATAAGAATTTCATAACTAATGATTTCCATGAATGTAGGTTATAAGGGAAGACCCACCAATATTAATTGCATATGTTTTATGTGTCATTGGATATTCAAATCAATAAGAATGTCAACTAGTATATAGACATGAGAACATTTTTAAGGTGCATAATGATTCATGTACATTGATGTATGGATAACAATTATCATGAAATATGACCACAGTGAGGTAGTATACATTGGTTCTATCATAAAAGACACGAGCATAATTGAACAATAAAGAAATTATTTGTCCCACTCATATTAACGGAAGAATATATCTCTATCCATTTTATTGAAATGTAATTTTTCAATGAAATACAATGCCATGGTATCTTACAGACAATTTTTCTTTCAAAATGTTCATGAAATATAAATTGAGCATATTGGTTGATGTAACCTGAATACATCCTGATATATTAGATAATGGTAAACAATGAGATTATAATATAGTAGAGTTTATAATAATGTTATTATGGAATATAATATTATTTATTTGTTCTATGAGCTACGTGGAATTTTTCTAGATGCCGATATTTGACATTAGGTTTGGACAACATATTTCTATTAGGAAAGTTTTCTAGAGAGTCACGCAGTATGTGACTCCAAAATAAATATACTCTATTAAATTTTTTTTTAAGAAAAAAATTACTCAAAACATGTGGAATATTATTTATAAAAGAAAATGTTAAAGATGAAAATTCAATCCTAAGATATTTGTATATAGAATATGTTAGTTAATTTTTATTTATATATTTATTATTCCAAAGATAATGAAAATACTATTTATTAATTCACATTTATAGCAAATATGGTAAAATGAATATTTTATCATGTTATTTAATAATTAAGATAAGAATATATTCTTATGTTGAGAGAATATACTATTTATTTAATTTTATTTACTGAATTTTATATAATCAACCCTAGATAAATTTAATTGGAGAATCTAGATTAGGTTTTATGATACACTGGATAAGATTAATGTAAGATCATTTAAATAAATGTTATTTTATTGATTTGTGAAAATATATTAGACTAAATGAATCTTATTTTATATAATAAATATAATAATATTTTTATATTTTTATCTGTGGTATCACATATACTAAATAAAATAAAAAATTCCTTAGTGAAATTATCATTATTTAAACCTGTGTATATAATCATGGGAAATTCCATTTTCCAAATCAGATGATCGAAATGTTGGAAAAGTTATATCAATACCAATTGAGAATTCTCTATTTCAATTGTATTAAAAACAAATAAGGAAAACATGATATCATCATTTTGATCAAATATTAATGATGTGAACCACATGATTCATCCATGTTATCACATAGGACATTCATATCTAGAATATGTGATCCATAAAGCATGTAGAGTTATGAATAGATGGATACTCATTTGGATTATCTATCATAATGAAGACATGAATGGATAAGTGATAGAAAATTGATCAAGAATAATACTATCATCAATATAGTTCTGTATTTGATTTAGTTTTAAATTTAGTGTTCATGAACTTATTTATGTAATTATATAGTGTGTTCATTTAGTTATTTAGAATTATAACCCAATTTTGATGAAAAATTATGCCTCCACCAAATGATTTTGCTACACCACTGAACGTTATAATGGTATCATAGTGGTCACATTTGAATTTTTAATTTTATAAGAATATATTATTTATTCTACATTACTCATCAGTTTCAAAATATTCTTTCTTATTTGTTTCTGAGCCCAATAGTCAAGATGAAAAATCAATCTTACATCATATGTCCTTAAAGGGGTCAATAACTGGAAGAATGCGCAAAGAACCTGTACATTTGATCCATGTAATCTTGTTTCATAACACACATAAATGATGTTTAGAGGCATAAAACATTCCATATGAAGGGGTTTTCTCCACACAATGAACACATCACATAAACTATAGTATGTATTGTGGGTTAATATGTTGTATCATTATACACCATATATTGGGTTTTGGTATGATATGTAGGTCATTAGGATATAAAAATAATGTAGTTGTTGGGTACACATCCTTTTAAACAAAATAATTTACACACCTTGTTTTTTTTATTGCATCATTTGGATTAATACCTGATGTAAATACATAATGCATGCTGATTTGTAGCCCTATATGTAGAATGATATGGAGTATATGATGTGTAATTGGAGTTCACATCATGTTTACTTTTTAATTAATATAATGTAAAATTATAGTAATTATAGGCATGTTGTGATGGTTAAAAAAATTTGATTGGTTTCCACATATTGACTATAAGAACATTACATGTATGTACTGATTTCATGATATATACTACACATAGGTTTCCAGTGATACTTTCATGACACATTAATGTTTTTTGTTTGACAACAAACTTCTTGAATACTACCATTTTTCTATTCATACAGATACACCATGTATGTATAGGCACGTTGTAAATAATCACATTTGAAAAAATATTATGAAATTGAAGGGAAATTTTAATATTAGTCCTAGAATATGTTAAATTTTGAAAATTAGAAATTTGATCTGAATTTTGTGTGTTGATATATATATAGAATATTATTTTGGAGATGGTATAAGTCATATGATGTTCCCCATGTTCTCATGTGGATTATGGATATGGGAATATATCGCCCTTGTTGAAATATAGATGTAAAAATTAGGTAACTCAAAAATGTTCATTTATGCTGGATATGAGTTTTTTCAAAGAGTTCAGTCAGGATTTGATAGAGGGAATGTTTAAATAGTGTGGTTTTTGATCATTAGAAATGGATTAAACTGTTATAAGGTGATCGGTCCATGAAGGGAGATTTTGTCTCTCGGAAATTAGTCTTAAAAAGGGTGTGGGGATTCATACAATCTTTTCCATTGATTTTTCATATATACAAAATATAAAAAACATGATGGATTTATATATGGGTGTAGAGGATAAGATCACTGAGAATTACTAAGCCTCATCTTAAAAAGGATTGTCCACTATGACTATACCAGTCACACCATGATGAGAAATTGATGGGTTTTTGAGCCCTTTAAATGGGGCTTGATCGTACAATGACCCTTATGGTTGATTCATGACCAAGCTACAAAAAAAATTTAATAAGAGAAGGCTAAAAATTTACATTTTAAGTACGTTTATTTTTTTTAATATAGGACAAGGAGAGGTCAATTTTTTTTTCTGATTTTACCCTATCTTTTATCCTTAAGATTCCCCTTTGAGATTATAGATTTTAGTGGAAAATCTATAGTGATTTGAGGTAAAATATTTATATCATTCCTTCCAATTTTCTATTTTATTCTGTCCATTAAGTTCCTTATAATTTAATGTGATTAGGATTAGGTTTCCTGATATCATTACTGAAAATCATTACGGAATCATCCTGATATGATGGGGAATGTTCACAACATGGCTTGGGGACATTCTATGAGGATGAATGATTGTGGTTGTTTACTTTTTTGTGTGGGGTACATTGCCCAATGAATTCATTTATGGTTTTTATGGAATGTGGTAAAATTAACCATTGTATTAGGTTTATGAATTGAGGATTTTTGTTTCATATGGATGTGAATGTTAATTGATTGGAATACACAACAATAGATTTTGCTTAAATAAGATCACGTCACTGTGGGAGTTTTATGAATTCTATGCCAAATAAAATTAAATTTTATAATTAATTAATTTTTGATATCACTAATTTTATTGATTTAATAGATTGAAATAGGGAATTTGTTTGATGGGAGATGACATGTTGGTCTTGGATGAACTTGGGAGAGAGTCTCCTAGTGTAGATTAAAGAGAATAACTTCATATAAGGTATTTTTTCAAATGAACATATCCGTAATCTGGTAAATAATCATTATATTGAATTTGATTTTTATTCTCACCAAATTTATTATATTAACTTTAAAGTTAAAAATGAATTATTTCTATTTAAATTTTATAATGAGATCAAAATTTTATCGGGCTTTTATGAGACCTCATAAGTAGTATAATTTCATGACAATCTATGGCCATGAACTTGAAAACAAATAAGTTCCAAGGAGTATGTGAATTCGATATGTGTTTAAATGAACTAAATAGAACACTATGGTCATATTGGTGACATTATACACAACCTTGTTGAGTAAACTGTTATTCTGGAATGATTTCCCCCCCGTTTTCAATGATGGGTTCCTAAAATAATAATTTTCTTTTTTAGTTAATTGATTGGATAGTGGGGTGGGTTTCCTCCCCATCATGATTGTGTGTACCAAATTTGTTATACCATGGCTAGGTTTTTAGTATGTTACCTAAGAGGAAATACCTAGTATTAACATAAGATGTTAGTTGGGTGTTATTCCATCTCTCTAGTGTCTTGCTGGTATGTCTTTTCCTTTGGGCCAAATAGGTATTGACTATATTATGGAGGTGTCGAGTGTCATCATTACATCTGAGTGAAGGGATTAGCATGAAAATTCAGAATGGGATATAGGATCCCATATAGGGTGTCAAGATTATAATATGACCTAGGGTACCTTGGTCGATCCCATTGATCAATGATTACACTTACGGGGGTTAGTGTGGAAGAGCAGGTATTGTTTATCTTAGGTGTAACCATAAAACTAGTGGATCGATAGTGTGAGACAAATATCATTTTAATAGAAAAAATAAGGCATGTTCATGAGAGGATGAACATTATTATGTGTGAAGGGATTGAGAAAATGACCACGATTATTATTATATATGATTGTTTGAGTTATTTTTAGTTGGATGATGGTCCCTAAAATATGTAACATGAGATATTATGATAGATACATACATCAAAAAACTATTTAGGAAGCACATGCTTTGTAAATGACTAACGCTGAAGTATAAACACTTGATAAATTATAGGATGTCGATGATGTTTTCTAAGATCCATTTTTTCTTCATATAAGGACATCCTTTGCTATCACCCCTGATTAATATATTTTTCATACATAGTATTCTTAATAAAAATCCTAATATACCTTTATTATAACATGATACAATGTGAGATGATAAAGATACATTCTTGGATATAGTGATTAATCATGATATATATCATGTATATCATGAGATGGTCCTATTGGGATTCACTTCCAATGAGTGTTCGTAAACAATTATAATGATATTATGGGAGGGAATTTACCTGACCCTTCAGAATGAAAATTCCATGTTCATAGAGACCCTCATAAAAAGTTAAATCACGTATAATTAATCCTATGTGTCACCTTAGTTCCAAAGGATCGTCATTGATTATTTTATTAGAATTATGTAGTTATTAATTTATGTTTTGAGACTATCACAGGTACATACAGTATAACACTCATTTTTGTGGGTTTCATTGGTGGGTTTTTTGAAGTTTTACTAACAAAATGATTACGTGGTCATGTCATTGGGTTAACTAACTATAACTCAATATTTAGAGGTTCATGTAGTTTAATTTTCATTAATTTGATCATATAATGGGATAAGATGGAAAAAAATTTCTATATTTGGATTTTGTAAGTATAAAGGATTGTAGTTTAACATCATTGTTTTTTTATTATTTTGTTTGTTTGAATATGTTATTGGCGTAGTGGGATATCATTTTTAGATATATCAATGTATTCTTAAACATTACTTTTTTTATAATATGATTCTTAAGTATTGATTTTACCTAATAAGAATATTCTTATATTAGATTATTCATTATTTTCACTATGTTGGTAATAAAATAAGTTTGTATAGTCACCACATGGTACACCATAGACCCTTTCTACTTTTTCCTAGCCCTTGACATAAACCCAGGCACATATAAGGTCACATGACACCCCAAGCCTGTATATACTGATGAATTATTGAGATGGGGTTCATTATAAAGTTTTATAAAAAATTAAATTTATTTTTACTACTATTTGGGGGTTTTATGGAAATCTAATAGGGATGTGTTAGAGTTTATGATAGACCTTGGATTTGTGCATTGAGAACACCAATTTATGGGAATTATAGTTTACCAGTGATATGGGATTAAATTTCATGGTTTTTGATATTATAATTGTGATATTTATTTATTTATTATGTGTGCATAATTTTTATATAGTGGTTGTATAACAAGAATGATTGTCATGTGGTTAGTCTACATGCATCTTATTTGGCACAATGTATCCACATGATATTTATTTGCTTCTGTGTGATTGATATTACTAAAAATGAGTTTCAGTAATTTAAAATGTTAACAAAAACATATACGGGGGTCTCTATATAAATATTTGGTTTAAATATTCATATAATAAAAAATATATTTTAATTATTTATTGTTCATTTGAATCATACATAGGGATTCGCATTGATGATAGTTATATAGTTCTTTTGTGAAACCGAGTTATATAGAAACATTGTAGGTCAGTATATGTATGGAATTCCTTTATGATAAAACAATATTTTGTAATTGTGATACAAGTTTCAAAAATGAAATATGTTACAATATTTTAAATTCCCATAATAACCTATATGGGGTTACCCCATATATATTCTTAGCTGAATTCAATTTTACTTAACCATTTCACTATGGTAAACATGTCCTAGATCATTGTAGGTAGATTCCATTATATACACATGTATGAGATCATTTTTCTTGATGGGTAGTCTTTTGTTTGATTTCCTAACGAGTATTAGATCCTTGGAGTGGGTTGGACACATATAATGTGTTTCCTAATATATATATATATATATATATATATATATATATATGAGCACTATAGTGTGGGTGTTCTAAAATGTGAGTAGCCTTATTTTTTGAGAGAGGCGAAGAAACATTTCCCCGTGAACTGTGACCTATGAGTGGATTGGTATATTAGATAAGTGGAAAGACATATGTATTTGAAATGCCTTTTAGGGTAATGGTGAGATAATATTTACAATGGGGAAGCATGAATAATTTTTCTTCTATTCAGAGAATTTGGGATATAAAACCGTGAACCGTGTGATGTATTATCTGGATATTGTCAGATCCTTTTGTTATAGGGTGAATGTGTATAAACTTCGAGTTATTAGATTGCAGCATGAGAGGTTATATCAGGCATGTGAATGGTTTGTGACAAAGTTTATGTATTTGTGCTACAAATTAGTAGGTTTTAATTTGGTATCGAGGTATAGTTTGAAGGAATGATCAATTAAATACCTAACACTACCAATTTTGGGTGTGGTTCTCTATAAGGTTATGGAATGTAAAAATAGATAATCACATATATGATTGGTATAATATTGTTTGATTAATGAGTCTTGGTATAATTCCTATGTGGTTGGAGATCATGTGAATGTCCTTGGACCATTTGAGATTCTACAAAATGCTAAATAGAGAATAAATGTGCTTCTAATTAGATTATATTCAAATGCGAGATGGTCGTAGCAAATTGTTTTGGGGCATGAGACTAGGTATAATGACATTCTACTCTTGAGACAATGAGTAATGTTTAGGGATTATGTTTTACTATTGTGAACACCCCTAATAGTTGTGGATCAGTGAATGGCCATTTTATGATTATGGAATATCGGTTTTGATGCATTGATAAGGGATTAGTTGTCTGGGGTATGATGAGGGGGGGTGTTTTCTACTATAATGATGACTGCACTATGGACGGATGGTGTTGGGGTTAACATAAAGGTTGAGAGTGAATTGATTTAAGAGAAATTCATGCAATGAGGGAAATAGTTTTTTAGGCTCAATGATAGGTATTAGATATGATATATGGTGGGGATTTTCCAATTTGTTATTGTAGGATGAGATCCTTGAAATCAATTAAAATTAAACATATGTTGAGGATTATTTTATTATTGGTCCTGGAATTAATAATTATTAGTGTTTCGTATTGGTAATTATATATTAGAAGAGTGGATCAACCTAGTAATTACTAGTGGTATTACATTGAGTCTTTGTGTTGGAATCAATCTTGATTTGGATTTAATAGGATCCCACCATGTTCCATATTAGAGGTGAGATTGTATCCATAAGTAATGTCTGATGAAATATAAGATTTATTGGGAAACCCACCATCTAATTAAACTGAATATTATGTTTGGACTTGAATACTGATGTTTGGATTACCTCGTGATAACATTGAGTATTTAGTTATCTTGATCGGGTTATGATATTGTTCATTATTGTGTGGGGCTGTACATTTTTTTAAATGTTGGAAACATTTTAATTTTTTTAATTTTTTATAATATTTGGTTTGGTGAGTTGGAAACCACACCAAAAATTATATTTGATGACTAAGAATTATTTTTTTACTCAATTGTGATGGTGGAGTGTAATGTGGGTTAAAATCAACCCTTATAAGAATGGAATTATTATGGAGAACACCCTGATCCTAAGAAAGAATAGATTAATAACAAATAGGTGTTTTAGGATTGATGGGTTTGTTTGAGAACCATCTCAGAATTTTTTATGATGATGAGAATATAGCTTTTATTTTGGTAAATAGTGTGCTTTGGTGTTTGGAGTATTGTAATTTTTCAATGTTTGATGTTCGATGGGAGAACCCAGTGAGTTAGAGAAAATGGATGAGCATTGTACTTTGACATTGATTATTTATGTATTTAAGAGGATTCCTAGAGATTATATGTGATATGTTGGATAGGTTATAAAGACATATGTATTAAAGTGGATTTAATGTTTAGGGGAAATTTTAATTAGTCTCGGAGTATAGGTTGACGTGATAGTTTGAATTCAAAGTAGTTTTTTGAGGGTTGAGATATATTTAAGAAATGGTTTTGGATGTAAAAAGTGGACCATGATGTGTCTTGGGTGCTTTGTTGAATAGTAGACAAGGTCCATTATAGCCCCCCTGTTAAAATTTATTAGCAGGTAGCAGGTTAAACAATGATCAATAGGTCATGCGATAACAATACAGTATAAAAGCCTGAATTTTTATAAAGATCCCAGTCAGATCAAAGGCATTGGATTCAAAATGTGATGAAAATTATAGATTTTTTCAATGCCTATAATAACTAGAAATGAGTCACACCATGATGGGAGGTCTCATATTATGATGGTATGTCTTATAAAGGATATTAGGAATCATATGAAATTTAACTAATTTTGATGGAGTGAATCAAATAATATCATGACCCATAAGTTATATGATGATGTTTTTCAATAAGGTTTTTATGGATGGGAACCCAAAAGGAGGACACATCATGAATGAATTGACCTCACATAGAAAGAGGGACATCACACCAAGACTATATGAGTCACACTATGCTAGGACATGAAAATGTGTCTTGTCCTCTAACCGGGCAATGGTTCTTCTTAGACCCCCATGGTCTCATTTTGACCAAGATGTAGACATGTTTTTATTGGAGTATATGTTTATTTTAATAGTATACCCATAAGGTTTTTTCAAAAAGTGAAATGTGAAAGGAAACATTCCACTAGATCTACCCCTCTCTATATCCAATTTGATTCTCTCTTCTGAGGGGTGTTCTTAGTGGAATTTATATGGTTATTAATGTTTCAAAATTTCACTTCTTCCTTCTTTTTTCCTATTTTATTTTTCCACTATAATCCCTATAATTTAAGATGATTTGTATTAGGATTCGTAAGGGAAATGCATTAGATCATGGTTTATAAATACTGATATAATGAGGCCATTTCTCAATGTGGCCAAATGATGTATTAAGTGGATAAATTTTTGTCATTTCTCTCTATTTTAGTTAAGGTACATTTCCCTATGAAATTAATGATGATTTTTGATAAAGATGTGTGAATTTTTCAATTGAATCGTGTGTAAAAATTATTGTTTTTTATATATTAGGTCAGGTTTTATGAAAAGAAAAAACCATTCCCCATTGGTCACAGATTTAATAAGTATATACCATTAGGTTTGTTTTTAGAAATTGGTGACTATTTAAATTATAATTACTAATTAATTATATTTTTTATAATTAATTGTTTTGATATAATCTCTTGAGATAAGGTCTCATATTAATGGGTGGTGACTAGTTAGTCTTAAATAAACATGGGTGATATTAATCAGGCTATGAATAATAGAAATAAATTCAAATTCAGAACGTTTCACTTTGTCATCTCTATAGGTTTATAAAAATTTTCACGTATCATGTGATATAATTTCTCACAAATTTTTGTTGATAAACTATATATATAATAAGGAATTTTTTTCATTTTAAATTATGTGAGGAGAATAAATATTTCTGGATCAATGAATGAATCTAGATAGTTTATGTTGTTGAATATCAATGGCTGAGAACATGATAAATATTTATTCCATTATTCCTGTGGACAATATATTGGTATAAATGCACTAAGTGGACATAGAAGGACCCAAAATTACCATACATAAATATGAAATATGATAATTTGGTATGGAGTATGATATTATTTAATGATACCAATTGTAGGATCTAAATGTAATATTATAAAGTCAATATACAAGAGGATGGTAGATTATATACTTTAAAATTTATTTGGGAACGTTTAAATTTGGTTAGAAACCTTTCTGTTCTTTGACAAGGTGAAACAAGGTAAATTCAAAAAACCCATGAGTTCTACAAACATTCTTAATTCTGGAAATGTGATTCCTAGAATGTAATTCTGAAAAAGTGATTTTGTAAATGAAACATAAAAAAAGTTTTCAAAACAAAGATTCTGCCTTAATGCGTATTGAATATTACAAAATCAGAGTACAAGTATATGGATGTGTATGATAGTTATACTTTCCTCAAAAAAAAATATAGCGGAAAACATGTAACATTACAAGTATAAAGTAGTAAATCTTTTAACCCATATAGAAGGGTATCCAACAACCTTGGATAAAGGACTCTTGATTTATAATTTCAAAAATGTATGGATTACCCACACCATGGTAAGCCCTCGATACAAAGATCGGAGTATGTCTTTCTATCCATGCAAGCCCTCAACTTCAAGGCAGTTAGGACCTCTATCTTCCTATCCCTGGAAGCTCTCGAATATATTCATCAACATTCGGATTTTCATGAAGAAATTATGAAAAAGGTTTTCAGTACGAACATAGCAATAAAGTCTCACTCTAGAAATCACTTCAGCAACATGTAATCGCTAGATTGATAAACTTGTTTTGATCTCTTTCAAATGAGCTCATATTTATAGGAACCTCTTCAACGGTCATCTCCCTCCTCCAACAGTCATATTTTTCATTGAATTTTGGAGGGACTTATACAAATTCAACTCAAATAACAGTAAGTTAGTAATTGAATAAAAAACATCGTTTTATAACCAAAACATGAGTAATAAAAAATAAGATTAATATTGCAAATTCATTTTTCGGAGTGTAAGAAAAAATGAAAGTTCAAACTCTAACCAAAAACTCATTTGGTGTCTATAATACAAGGGTATTTAGATTTTATATTAAGAACAATTCAAAACCTGAATTCTAAAGAATTCCAGAGTCTAAATTTCTAGGAAATTCGGAGTCTTGAATTTAGTATATTTCAGAGTCTGAATTCATAAGTGTTTGGAGTCTGAACATACAAAATATTGACGTCTGAATTCAAAGAAATCGGAGTCAAAATCGTAAGAGTTCATAGATTTAATTCATAAGAGTTCGGAGTATGAACATACAAATGTTCGGAGTCTGAATTATGAAAACTTGGAGTTGAAACTCATAAGAGTTCGGAGGCTGAATTCAGAGAACTCGGAGTCAGAACTCATAAGAGTTCAGAATCTGAATTCGAATCCTGAAAAATAGAATTCTCTATATCTATGTGTTATAATTATCCAAGGGTTTTAGATATGAAACCAAAATATATAATTAGATACAAAATGAACAATGAAAAACATGGTAAGGATAAATTTCTTTGGGAATAGAAAATTTTCCTTATGAAAGTTAAACATAGGGTAAATGAAATTTGACTTTATATAAGGTTTTTGTGATTTTAAAAACATGAAGAAATGGTAAAGTCATTTGGAAACCTTGTTGAATCAACAATCTTTTTGAACATAATAGAATGGAAAAGTTATAAGGAATCCTTATTGACTCAACAATCTTCCCCTTTTTGGAAATCACAATCATCATTTCAAAAAAGAATATAAGGACTTAGAAAATATTTTCCTAGACTTTGAATATAAATCTTATCTCCATTATCTCATGGGTAAAGATGTATAAGACTAACTCCACCATAAGCTTTGGAACATCAAGAATCATATTCTAGATTTTCGGATTGAGATTTAGCATTTTATTTTATACAAAAATCTGCTGGTATAAGAACACCCCCTTTGATGAACACTCCCCCTTACTTGAGGAAATTTATTCTTTTCTTAGAATTCTTTTACCTTTCAACCCCTTTGTGATTAAAAAAAAGAAATACAGGGAATGGAAAAGTAAATATGGTACTTGGAATATTAATAAAAAACATCCAAACAAAAATGAAGAACCAAAATTTCATTAAGATTGGAAAAAAACTACAACAAGGAAAATAAAACAAAAGATCATATTTAAACAAAGATATCATTCCTTTTTCTTGGGAATCATATTATTTACTATAGTTTTGAGCATCTTAAGCTCCATAGGATATTCCTATGCTCTGTTTATAAGATGATACTAATCTTCTGACTTCTTCTATAAAGCATTGACTTTTTTTGCTGAGACTTAAGAATTTCAGCATGAGCCTTCAAGAGTTCATCTTCCTTAGCAAGCATTTCATCAATCTCAATCCGTAGATCCTGTTCTCTCTTAAAACTTTGGACAATTTAGTAAATCATTCCATTAAAGATCTTTTACTTCTTGCATCTGATTATTCTGCTCCAGATTTAGCTTTTCCTCAACGATATTTATGAGATCCTTTATTTTCCCATATTCGATTTCCAAATAATCCGTGACATATTCTTGAAATTCATCAAGGATTCACATATATTAAATAGTTTTCCTTGACTGACAAGTTATCTTCTTGTATGATCTCTTGTGAGCCTCTTAACCTATGAGAAATATCTTGCAATATGCCTCCAGTTTTACACACTTATCCATCACCATGGATACTGAATCTGACTTTTGATTTAGGGTGTGCTGGAGGATCTAGAATCTCGAGTCAATACATGGAAATTTCGATATAGTCCCAACAATTTTCTTCAAATATTGGACTACAAAATCATATCAAAGGGAGGACGACTCCGAATCCTAATCATTGTTAGGGGAGGATTCTTTACTTAGTTCATCTTCTTTCCTAATTGATGTAGCACCTACATCTTTCTTCTTCACAACATCTTTACTAGGTGTATCAACAACCAACAGTTTTCCTATATCAGGTTTCAGAATGGCTTCCTCATACGGAGATTCATGTTCACTATTAGAGAGTTGAACAACTATGTCTTCATCAACCTTTACCTTCTCAGATCCTACCTTAACATCTTCTGGATGAATGAAATCATGATTAGAACCTTCTTCTTGAAACACCTTATTCACTTATTCTTCAATCTTTTAATCTTCTCTGTTCTCATCTTTCCTAGGTGTAGATAGCTTTGAATATTCTGCTTCAGATGTTCGGATTGAGAGCTTCACGGATGGGATTTCTTTCCGATGTAAATCTTCCACTTGCTTTATCAACTCTGCGGTGTCACCACTGCTTTCTTATTCTTCTTCAACTTCTTCTACAACCTCAACTTCTTTTTCGTTAACTATTTTTGGAGTAACATATTTCATACCTGATGTTTCTGATAAAGCTTCTACCCAAAAGAATTTTAGTACCAAGATATTTTTAGATTCTTTCTCAGTATCGCTCAAAAGGGAATTTTCAATCTATGCTTCAACCATTTTCTTCATTTTCTTCTTCTCTTTCTCTCCCCATTATAGATACTTAGCTATCTTCTCCATTAAATATTTTTCTTCACCTGGGTGTAGTCCAAAATTGGGATCCCTTTATTTTATGTTCTTCTTATCTTCCATCCACTTAGCTACTACCTCATCCAGATAGGCTTTTTTCTTTTTCAGCTTTGGGGTGCTAAGTGAACTTCCTTGGCCACATGAGATTTTACCTTTTCTTATACTTTGATCAACTTCCTCTTCCTTCATTCCTTTTTATGATTTTTCAACCACCTCATTTTTCTTTGGTACGGATTCATATTCTTCTTCTGGAAAGTCATATAATTCTCTGGATTCTATAGAAAATACAACATTCATCCTTCTCAATGATTCATCACTAACCAGCATGACTTTTCAATTCCATGGTTTTGAACTGCATGGGATTTTGAAAGACTCCAAGCATCGAACAATCATCTTCCAAAGAATGTCTGGATACATAATGATATGATCCTTCATATTTCCATTCTTTATATTCTCGATCGTAATCATAATATTCCTAACCAAGTGGATCTTCCTTAGATTAACCAAGAAATCCTGGATATACATGGAACTCTTCTTCAAAGTTTCATTGTCCCCTTTTCTCGTAATAATGAATCCTTGAACCCATAATTCGAGAATCTAGAAATTTTTAGTGTGGTGATCAATCTTCAAAGTCTTAAAATCTTTATGACCGAGGAATTCCATAGTTTTCACCTTAAGAAATCTTCCTTGAACATCTGGAAACATATGAGAACAAAATTCAGCTTCTCTTTCATATGGACCTCCAATCAAATTTGCAACCTTGGTGTATGAGAGAGCATAAGTCCTCCCATATCATTTGAAAGAGTATTTTCCCTTAACTTCTTCCATGAAAAATCTTACTATTTCATAGAATTCAACTAGCAGACCCGGATACAGTAAAGCTTGAGCTTCTGGCTTTGATATGAAAACACTCTCCAATCCATTGATCTTGATGTTTTTAGAGATTATTGAATCATACATGGTGAAGAAGTTTAGACGTACCAAACATTCCCTATAAACCTACCACTCTGAGATTGGATTGACAGTTGGCATGTCTTTCAGAGAATATTCTTCGACAGATATTCAAATTTTAGCAAGTTCTAAGAAGTTCAGAAAGGGATTAAGTAGAAGGGCAGAATATCAGCACCCACATGATTTGGAATAAATGAGGGATAACCATTTGGGGGTACTTTATTTGTGAGTTTGAGATGAAAATTCATCTTCCAAACTCAATCCAACAGTTGTAAAAAACTGCTGATCTGATCTGACAGTTGATAGGATAATCAAAAGAAAATTTTGATAGAATCTGATCTTCTGAGGGTTTTAATAAAAATAATTGTATTTTAAGAAAGAGAATATGAAAAAATTAAAAAACAAATGAAAATACTAGTATGTAAATAATGATTACAAATATTTAATAAAGTAAACATACCTTTCAAATTTCTAGAATGAGTTTTCATAGTGAAGGAAAATTATTCTAGAAGAACATTCAATTCTGAAAATTAAATTCTGAAAAAATTAAATTACGGACTATAATGATTTTATAAAATCTCTATCACAGAAATTTAGAAAGTCTTCAATAAAAAAATTTATGAAACAATTCATTTTGATAATTTAATAAAAACTTTACTATGAAAATTTAAGGAAAACATCATTAATAAAATTTAATAAAAGAATCATTACAAAAATTTAAGAAAAATATCATTACGAAAATTTATGAAAAACTTCATTACAAAAATTTAAGAAAAACATCATTATGAATATTTAATAAAAACTTCATTATAAAAATTTATGACAAAATTTCTATGAAAATTTTCATTACAAAAGATTTGAAAAATATGACAACGATGATTTTCATTACGAAACATTTTGATTTGATTAACAAGACAATGTACACCCCCTATGAAAAGTAGTTTATCACTGTAAGGAGATTAGTTTCAAAAGATATTTAACAAACAATATTACCTTATGGTTATCATTCCTAACTTCTATTTAATGTATTGAAATATATCAGAGGGTAAATATTTTGTGAAAATATTTTCATGTTGATCATTTGTACTGATAAATTGAAGAATGATATCTCTTTTTTGTGTCTGATCCCTAATGAAGTGATGTCTAATATCTACATGATTTTCATGAGAGTGATGTTAGGGGTTTTTACATTAGGTAATGGCACTAGTATTATGACAAAAAATTTGTGTTTTTGTAAAACATATACCATTGTCTGTGAGTGTGTGATACATCCAAAAAAATTGAGCACAACAACTTCCAGCTACTATATATCCTATTTCAGTAAAGGAAAGTTCTATTGAGTGTTTCTTTTTTCATGACCATGAAACTAATGAATCTCCAATGAAATGACATGTTTTGGATGTAATTTTCCTATCCATTCTACATCCACTAATGTCAGCATCCGAAAAACATTTTATAAAAAAATCACATACAGAATTATAAAATAGTGCTAGATACTTGGTTCCCTTTAAGTAGCGAAAAAATACTTTCACTACCTTTAAATGAGATTCCTTAGGATTGGATTGATATATTCCAAATATGCATACCGAAAACATTAATTCTGGATGACTAGATATCAAGTAATATAGACTTCCTATCATACCTCTAAAAGATGCTTGATCTATGGTTTCCCAGCTTCATCTAGGTTAAGTGAATACGAGGTACCGATGGGATTACTTACACTCTTAGTGTTTTTATATCTTTAATTTTTAAAAATATCTTTAATATATTTATATTGTGGTATATAGATTCATTCTGGTTTTTGAGAAATTTGGAAATGAAGGAAAAATGTAAACTTGCCCATCATACTCATTTCAAACTCTGGTTTCATTAGATCTGCAAAGGAATCGGTTAAATATTGCTGAGTGGAACTATATCTAATGTTTTCAACATAAATTTGAGCAATCAAAAAAAAATTCATATCATTATTTATAAAATGTGTTGGATCTAAATTTCCCTTAACATAATTATTTTGATGAAAAATTCATGTAAGTCTATAAAATCATGCTCAAGGGGCTTTCCTAAGTCCATACAAGTCTTATATAAGTTTAAAAACATGTTCAGGATGTTTTGAATCTTTAAAACCAAGAGGTTTTTCAACAGAAACATCCTCTTGAACATAACCATTATGGGAATCACATTTAAAATCCCCTTAAAAGAGTTTGCTAATGAAGAATGTTTCAAAGTCAATTAGAATATGAATAGATTCAAGTCTAGATACTGGAGCATAGGTTTCTTCATAGTTTATTCCTTCTTGTTGAATATAGCCTTTATCAAATAATCTTGATTTATTTCATACAATGATTCAATTTTCATCACACTTATTTCTAAAAACCCATTTTTCTCCCATAAAAGAATTCTCATTTGGCCATTCAACCAATGTCCAGACTTTATTCCTTTCGAATTCCTTTAGTTCGTCTTGCATAGCATTAATCCAATAATCATCACCTAAAGCTTAATCAGTGATTTTTGGTTCTAATTGGGTAATGAATGCTAGATGTTATACTTAATTTCTTATGGAACATCTATTCCATACAAGATGATTCACATCACCAATGATGCTATCATTGGGATGATCCTTTAGAAACAATTGATTAGGGTTTTCTAAAAACATTTCATCAACATAGGGTAGGGAATGTTTCTAGGGTTAATGTTTTGGAATTATTTTCTTGGACATGTTCCTTATCAGAAGGATCTTCTTAAAAATGGTTGATAATTATTTTTTGAAAACAAATCTAAATATGTACGTTGAGGTTGTTTAAATACAAAACGACCATCTTCATCAAATTTGAGATGTACAGTTTCTTCAATAGTGAAACTGTTTTTATTAAAAACACTATAAGCCTTAGTAGTTGCGGAGTAGCATAAGAAAATTCCATCATCATATTTTGGTGCGTATTTTATGTTAATTATCTTTAGTATTCAGACTGAATACATTAGAACCAAAAACCATCAATTATGAAAGTATATGTTTTCTACAATTCCATAACTCATAAAGGGTTTTGTGTAGAAAAGGTCTAATAAAAACTAGATTTATAGTATAACAAGCAGTACTTACAGCTTAAGACCAAATTTTTTTGGCTATAGAATATTTAATCAACATGGTTCTTGTTATCTCATGAAAAATTCTATTTTTTCATTCAACAACACCATTCGGTTGAGGTGTTCTCAGTGCTGAGAAGTTATGAGTAATGCCTTATTTACTACAAATGGTTTCAAAATCAGAATTTTGAAATTCTCCTCCTTGATCACTATTAATAGTTATCAAAGGGAGGTTTTTCTTATTTTTAACATGTGCTCTAAAATATTTAAATAAGAAAAATCTTTAGATTTCATTGCTAGAAAATAGATCCATGTAAATCTATTATAATCATCAACTTAGAAAAATACATAATATTTTTCTCCAATGCTTCTAGTTTGTGTTAGACCAAAAATATCCATATACACTAACTGTAATGCATCAGTGGTTGAGATTTCACCGACTAATTTAAATCTTGATTTATGTTTCTTTCCATATTTACAAGGATTACAAACATTTGAGGAATCAAATCTAAGCTATGGTAGATCCTTAACATGTCTTTTCTTAGAGTGTTTTCATAGGTTCTTAAAGTTACATTGTCCTAACTTTCTATGCCATAACCAATAATGATCTTCCATTGCACTATGGAAATGTAGGTATTGGCTCCTAAGGTCATCTAGGTTTATTGTGTAAAAATTCTCTTACCTGTGGGCAGAATGAATAAACTCTTCCTTGGAATTGTGTACTAAGCACTTGTCATTCCTAAAGATAAAAATGTTACCTTCATCACATAATTGACTTATGCTAATGAGGTTGTCCTAAAGACCTTTAAAAAATAAAACATTTTAAATCAATTTTATTCCTAGAAGAACAATGTTACCATTACCAATAATTTCCCCCTCAGCATTATCTCCAGAAGTTACTTTTCCGCCTTTCGTGTTGATAATATTTTCAAAGAAGTTTTTGTTACCAGTAATATAATGGGAACATCCACTATCCATGTACCAAGTATTATTGTTGGTACATTCCTTATTTTCTTGAAATTAAGAGATTTAGACTATGAGAATCAAACCAATCATGGATCATGAAATTTCAGAAAGAAAAATTTTAGGCAGCCACATTTTCATAGAAAAATAGGCTTCATGAAAACCTAAAGACTAGGTTTTGTTTAAGGAACTTTTTTCCGAGTTTCAACCACAATGACACTTAGTGTATAATTGAGCACATTGAAGAACAAAATAATCATTATTAAAAATTTGTTTTGAACTAGTATAAGAAAAACCAGAATTATTCCTTAGAGATCAGATTTGAGAATACATCTTATCAAAATATTCATTAACTAAGGTAATGTTTGAAAAACACTTCCTCAAGGAAAAAATTTCAGACTATAGTATAATAACTAAGTTCTTGTCTTCCAAAACATTAGCTTTAGAACAAGAGTTATGCTTGAATACATTTTTCATAGAAATCACTTTTTCTAGATCCTTAGAAAGTTTATCCTTTTCAGAATTTACATCATCAAGGTTTTTTGAAATACTATCAAAATCAAGGATTTTATTATAAATATCTTTAGAGAGTTCTAATATTTATTTAGTAAGTATTGAAATCCGATAATTTTACTTATCAATATTTTTGTTGACTTTAGAATTTTCATTCTCGGGAATCTTAGCACACCTTGAAACTTCTTCATAGGTAGGTAACATATTATCCTCATCAGAAGAAGATTCTTAATCCAAAGAGTCATAATATTTATCATCATTATAATTAACATTTAAGGATACATTGGTCGTAGTTATAGAATTGTGTACCTTATCCATTAAGCAATGATTTTCAATAGGAAGCCTGGCTATTAAACCATGATTTTTCTGTCCAGAAAATTCATAATTTGATGATTTTTATGAGGATTCTCCACCACTAGCACTCCTGGTGTCGTTAAATTTCAAAACATTATCATATTTAGATTTTTAGTACTTATTTCTATTTCTCTCAGAATGCTTCTTTTTTCTTTCCTTTTTATTAAGAATAGGAAAATCAGGCCTGACATGTCCAGCTCTTTTGCATTCATAACATGTGACTTATGAATCAATCTGATATTTCCTTTCTTTCTTATTGTATTTGGATTGAAAGTTCTTATGTCTAACAATCTATTTCATTCTTCGTGCTAGATTGGCTAACTCATTTTCTGAAGATTCACTTCCTCTAGATTCCAATTGAAAAACAATATTCTTAAATTTAGATCTCGTAACTCTCTCAGGAGTCTGGGATTTCATATGATTTGAAGTTGTTGTAAAAGAAAAACTTCTATTCTCATTCCTCTTTATAATGTTATCAGCATCTCTCTTCATTCTAGTCTCATGTAGAAGAAGAGTTCCAAAAAGATCATCAAGAGTGATATGTGTAACCTTCCTGTTCTCATATATAGCTATCCTATTAGATTCCCATTCATTGGGGATGATTTCTATGATCTTATCCATAGGGGCTTCATCATATAATCCTTTCTTACAAATAAATTTCAAACTATTTACAATAGTCATGAATCTTTGTGGAACCTTACATATAGGTTCTCTATAAGGAAAGCAGAAACTGTGATATTCATCTCTGAGCATGGATCTTCTAGTTTCACTAACATTTGATGTTCCAAAGTGTGTAACTTCACGCTTCTTCCAAATACCATTTTCTTCTTCAGAAGATGAAATTTGGCTATATATATTTGTAGTCATAGAACAATGAAATGTATTGCATACCATATAATTCAGTAGATATTCATGCTTTTCATGGTTGGTGAAAGTACTAACATCCCTGTCAGGGATTTTCTATCCTCGAGTAAGCATATCAATGTTATCCACTCTAGTGTTGATAATAAATGTCTTCATGGGATCTATATACTATTCCTAATCATTCCCATCATAAATAGGTGGTCTAGTAGGATTTAAGTTGTCTATGGAACCAACATTGATTCCCGTTATCTTAATGAAAATATTTCCACACAAACATGTTATTAATAAAAGTTTGTAAACATGGATAATAATATCGTATGAAAGGAAATTATAGAACAATAAAAACCTTGAGCATGAAAACTTATAAGTGGATATAACTATTTCAGAGACCTACTCTGATACCAATTTTTAGATTGGTTCAGAGTACGATGTATCCAACCTATGATACTAATTGTTATGTTGGTATGGTGTAATTTATTCTCCAATGATACCAACTGTAGGAATGAAATGTAATAGTAGATTCTCAATATACAGGAGTGGGTGAATTGTATACTTTAAAAATTCTTTTTCAACATTAAAAGTTGGTTAGAAGCCAGTATGTTTTTTAACAAGTTTAAACATGGTAAATTCACAAAACCTATGAGTTCTTCAAACCTTCTTAATTTCATAAATGTGATTCCGAGAATGTAATTCTGAAAAAGTGATTCCAGAAATGAAACATAAAAAATGTTTACAAAACAAAGATTCTACCATAAAGGTTATAGAATCTTACAAAAACAGAGTACAAGTATATGTAAGTATATAATAGTTATACATTCCTCAACAAACAAAATTTAGCGGAAAAATGGAACAATACATGTATCATGTAGTAAATATTTTAACCCAATGAAATGGATATCCAAAAACCATGGATAATGGTCCGTTGATTTATACTTTCAAGAAAGTCTATCATACCCACACCAGGGTAAGCCCTCGATACAGAGATCGGAGTCTGTCTTGCTATCCCCACAATCCCTCAACTTCATGGTAGTCGACATCTCTGACTTCCTATCCCCAGAAGCCATCGAATGTATTCATCAACATTTAGAGTCGCATGAAGAAATTTTGAACAAGTTTTTCCTTACAGACAAAGAAATAAAGCCTCTCTCTTTAGAAATAACTTCAACATCATGTAATCTCTAGATTGATCAACTTGTCCTGAGCTCTTTCAAATGAGATCCTATTTATAGGCACATCTTTAACGGTCATCTCCCTCCTCCAACGGTCATATCTTTCCTTGATTTTCAGAGGGACCTATACATGTGTCACTCAATCAATGTTTAGTTAGTAACTGAAAGAAATACATCATTTTATAACAAAAACATGAGTAAGAAAAAATTTGAATACATAAGAAAATTCATTTTTTGGAGTGTAAGGGAAAATGGAAGTTCAGAGTCTAACCAAAAACTCCTTCAGTGTCTACAATACAAGGATATTCGGAATATTTCTTCAGAAGAATTCAAAACCTGAATTCTAATAAATTCTAGAGTTATAATTTCATGGTAATTTGGAGTCTTAAATTCAGTAGAATTTGGAGTCTGAATTCATAACAGTTTTGAGTTTGAACATACAAAAGTTCGGACTCTGAATTCAGAGAACTCAGAGTCAAAAATAATATGTGTTCAGAGTCAGAATTCAAAAGAGTTTGGAGTAAGAACTTAAAAAAGTTCGGAGTATGAATTTAGAGAACTCGAAGTCAAAACTCATAAGAGTTCGAAGACTGAATTCATAGAACTCAGATTCAGAACTCATAAGAGTTCAAAATCTGAATTTGGATCATGAAAATAGAATTCTCTATATCTATGTATTATAAAAATTCAATGTTTTTAGATATGAAACCAAATATTATACATGGAAAGAAAATGAACAATGAAAAGGGAAAATGAAATTTTCCTTACGATAAGGTGTTTGTGATTTTCAAAACATGATGAAATGGTAATGTCATAAGGAAACCTTATTGACTCAAAAATATCCTCAAACATTAAGGAATGTTAAAGTCATAAGGAATCCTTATTGACTCAACAACATCCTTTTAAATAAATATTCAATAATTTTGACACATGATTGTGGACTATAATTATATATTATCTTTGGAAATTAGAAACAAAATATTCTTATTTCATGAAATTTCATCAAAATATCTCATAAGGATCTCCTCACAGATTACTCCTCTTTGGAATATCTATCCTAAATCATTCTTTATAAAATGGTGATCAAAACATAAAAATGAGAGATATTAGATGAATAATATTGGTAAATATAAAAGATATCAATCTATAACCAAAGGAAATTATAATATAATATTAAGGCTATGTGATCATGAACAGAACTTATTATGTTAATTTTCATGGTATGAAACACCATAAATATGATACATGTCATAAATATTTATCATTTTAGAAAAAATGTTCCAAAATAACAAGAAATTAGTATTAATCAATCATGAGGTATAATTTCATGTAATAAATGTTTTCCATCATCATAAATATTGAAACCCATTTAATATGTTATGTTTAACTTCTATGACCATAAACATATGGGATTAGAACCTATAACCTATTTCCTATTTTGGATCAAGACACACCCATTCGCAAGACTCACCAATTTTCCTTAGTTGATAAAGACTCTCCTATTTTCAAAATAGGATCAATCCCATCGACTTATTTCCCATTTTTATCTCATGATATATAAATAATTACACAATTAATTGGAGGGATATATTTCTCCCAACTATCTAAAAATGATAACCATACCCATCTAGGCCATATTATCATTAAATATTCATCAAATCATCATATCATAACACTTAAAAATAAAATGTGTTTCTAAAACATATTATAAGGTGTACATATCAAAAAGAATGAAAAATAAATATGTTTGAAAAATATTAATAGATATAAAATTTAACCTTATTGATAAATAATAATGATGGTATCTTTAAACCTTATCCCCAGTAAAGAATAAGTAACATAAATGGGTGTTATATTAGGTTTTGAATTATTTTGAATGATCTATTAGAACATTTATTGATTAATATTTCCTTTACACTTTTAAAATATATTTTTAAAATATAAAACAATTTTGAAATCCTTGTATTTGAAAATTTTAATTAAAACTTATAAATGATTTTTTAAATATAATTTAAAACATTAATTGATGAATATATCATTTCAACTTTGAAATTTTTTTTCAAGCATAAAACATTTTCAAAATATATTTTTTCGAAAATAAAATTTTATCCTTATGAGTAAATCATTAAAACATTTAGTTGTTATGATGGTGTAAAATTCCATACATGTTAAAAGATAAATTCATTTATCATATTTGGTATAAGAAAAATGTGCCTTGTTTAGAAAATGAATTTCTAATTAAAATTAAAACATTTTTAAAAAATTTAAAACATGGATAATATTTTTTTATTTAATCCTTTTTAGAATGCTATATTTTTTTGAATACATTTTTAAACTACATGAATATTGATGAAAAAATATTTTTTAACCAAATGGATAAGTAATTTCAGTTACATTGGAAAACAATATTTTGGAATATGGAATACATAAAGAGAAGATAATGATATAAAAACATGTATTCTCATGAAATAAATATATAATAAGATATTTCATGAGTTTCATGAGATGTTGATAATAATATTTCATCATGAGAAGTATAAACATAAACAACCCCGATAAAGAATGATATTGTACCAAAAACCATTTCAACTATAATACCATTAGATCATAATACACAAGGAATAATACAATTAAATTGAACATAAAATATCATGATAATAAAAAAATTCATTATTATACATGTCAAAAGGATAGTATACACAACTCTTAAATGATGATTTGTGCATAATATGACATATATCTCAAAGAAGAAAAATTCCAAAAAAAATCACATACCTTAAGTTTCAACTTCATTCATACAATTTAAAATATCTTGTATAGTAAATATAAATTAATTATACATATTTTCATGATATATATATTTTTTATAATATCATATATTTTTTTCATATGACTTTTCATTTCCAATTTATTAATAATTTCTTTTTAAATATACATTTTGGGTAATAACTACTTCATTTGTCGCGCATGTTTTGGTTGGGTATTTTCAGTCCTTTTAAATTGATCATAGCGCTCTCATTTCAGGCATTTGATTAATTATAAAAATATCATCTATATTCAATATATATATATAAATAATTCCATTATGTTAACATATTTAAGATGAAATACATTTTTCATTGAGATAGTATGTTGTGCGCATGCATGAATGGTCTTTCCATTTTCACAACAGATGAGATGAAAGAATGGTAAAAAATATATAAAAATTATAAAATAATTTTTAAATCATATATATTACATATATTCAATAAATTTACCATAATGACATTTTATAAAATGTGTAAGTGGTAAATGAATCATATTTGTTTTTGAGATGGTGGTATGCCATACACACGAACATCTATATTGTATTCTCCACAAGATGTAAACTATAAATGTAAAAATGATATAATAAATAAATAAATATATTTTTGTTAATAATATCATATATATACATATATATATTTACATTATACCCATCATCATAAAAAACAAAGACATGTGTTTATGGAAAAAATGTTACATCCGTTTGTGAGGTGGTAGTCCACCACACACATAAGAGATGTAATCATTTTCCTTTTGTTGTAACAGGAGACGAATTTAAGTCATTACCAAAGAATGATAACATCTCATTATAAGGAATATAATACTGTAATTATATTATACTACTTTAATGATATTTTAAAAATCTATAGAAATAAATAAAATAAAATTTCTCAATGAAGATCATTACCTATTATTCGGGTAACCTCCATGGGTTTGTATGAAAATACATATTTTAAAATATTTAAAAAACAATAAGTGATATTGAATGATAGGTTGTAATTTAGTAAGTGGTTTTTTTAATGTATTATCCAAACCAATGGGTATTTTATTTCTGAAGGGGAGAAGAGTGGGAGTGAACTTTTATAAGTTAGGTGAGGGGCACACCTCTATGTTTTAAAAATAAAAAGGTGTGCCCACATTTTTACTTGTAAAAATGATCCCAATTGGTACATTAAATGAAATTATATATTATAGGGTCAAAAAATTTAATGAAAATTTTGGTTTGGTAGTTTCTAGTTCATTTTATGACTTATCTCTTTTAGTTTAACCCTGATAAACCAATTTTATCCTTAATCATGGAAATTAATTATTACAAACATTGCTAATCATAGTGGGAGAAAATAATATAATTTTTTTATAAAACTTATTTTATTATGATTCCAAATATTTTTTCCATATTTCTAAACTATATTCACATAATTTTTAAAATTAAATTAAAAACTAATGCTGTAGGAATGATGAAAAAGTGGTTTACCAAAGAGAAAATTATCTAAAGATCAAAATGTTTTATATAAAATTTAAATATCAAATTTATTACAATGAAAGATATTGTATTAAAATATATATAATTGAAATAATTTTAATTTTAAAACGATCCGTTTTTTTAAAATTATTTAAAATTAATTATATTTATTAATAAAAACCATTATTTTTCACTATTCATAAAAAAAGTCCTTTCATTAAATTCAAAAACAAATTAATCCATGATAATTTTTACCTGATGAATTAAAAAATAAATTTAATTTTCAAAAATACATTTCTCAAAATGGAAAATTTATTTTAAAATATGTGCCCAAAATGTGATAAAACAATCATTTTAGAAAAATGCTCTTTTTAGTGTAAAATTGAATTCATATATATTTATATAATATAAAACACATAAGATGAATGTTAAAAACTTGATTGAATATATAATAAATAAATTTCATTTAAATTATTCATCAAAGTAAATTTTTTATTTGATTAAGGTATATACATTTCTTCACAATAAAATATTTTTTAGATAAGTATTTTCATAGTTTTAAAATTGTATTTATTATAATTTATTATTAATTTTTCAGAAAAGAATTACTTATATATAAAAATGTGTAAAAAATATATTTTCGAAATTTTGTTAATATTATTACTACCCACAAATCCAATGTCTAGGTGATTAGTATCCTCTTAAATATTATTATTTTAACAGTATTTCATATTTCATTTAAAATTGGTGTTTTGTGTAATGCATGTTAAACTCAATGTTTAATGAAATGAATGATAAAAATGGTGTTTCATATAATAAAAAATATCATAAATATTTAATTTATTTAGAAAAACCATTACACAGAATCCTAACGTGTGACATTCCACCACATTTAAAATAAATTTTGTACATGAAATTAATCATAGTGATACCAAAAAGTGAGGATACTTATGTCTAATTACATCCTCAGGATCCGATATAGCTTTCTCAAGATAGTGGTTTTACCAAAAAAAACATTGTCTGGGTGGGTGGTCTTATTTCAAAAAACTTTTTTTCATGATCCAGAATCTCCATGAGTTATTCTTCATAAGAAGGATCATGATCTAGATATACAACCTCTGAGTTCAATATATGTGGTGAATCAGTTATGTAATTCCTTAATAGAGATACCTAGAAGACTCCATTAACCATTAATAGGTTTAGTGGATGCATGATTAGATAATCTCTGGTCCCTATAAGATCATTAATTTTGAAGGGAATAATATACGTTGGGTTTCTTTTTCCCTTATTTTTACCATGGAGATATTTTGTCAATGGCATTCCCACAAACATAAAATTATAGATCATGATAATTATTATAATCATAAAATTTATGTAAATATTAAATTACCCTTACATGATTCTAAATGGATTTAAAATTCACTATAATAGGGCAGCTAGCTTAGATCTTAAATGTTTTCTTTCTAAAACTACATTATAGTACAATGGATGTTTTCACTTCATTCCATAATGTTCATCGTTAAGAGAAATATAAATTATTTTGTGAAATATGTTATTATGTGAAAAATCAAATAGAGGAAGTTGATTGTACTAATATCCTTCTAAATCAATAGAAGAGATATTATTATATCGTATATGGTTTAAATTATTTTTTTATATTGAACATATATATATATATGATATGTAGTGATGAAACTCAACTACTTATTTGTATATTACTAAATAATTCTATGAAACCAGGAGGTAAAACATGTATCCCATAACATAAAATTTAGTTTGTTCCACTTTAAAATATTACAACTTCTAAACTCTATATTCTATTAATATTATATAGAGAGAAATATTCTCTGATAGTGATGAAAAATGAATAATTTTTACGGTGATCAACTACAACGCATATAAAATTATTCATTTTAGATGTTCTATGGAGTCTAATGAAAAAATTCCAAGGTTATGCTTTCCAATTTACAATATTTTGTAGATAATGTTTTAGCATCAAATCATATATCTATCTCCCAACCATAAGTTTTTGACCTACCATGAATAATGAAACATACTCTATAATAACTATCTTCATG
The DNA here is from genome assembly GCA_963277665.1 of Viscum album. Taxonomy (NCBI): domain Eukaryota; kingdom Viridiplantae; phylum Streptophyta; class Magnoliopsida; order Santalales; family Viscaceae; genus Viscum; species Viscum album. Next base: position 51,846,451 of record OY728148.1, read on the forward strand.
TTGTACCACTATAAATACACATTTAAATTTAATAGTGTAAGGTGATATACACTTTTCTACATTTCATTGTGTGTTTATGCCACACATCTTTTCCAGATGTGATAGGCCGTCACCCAACATGTAGTTTAAAATTTCATAATCTATATTAATATATTTACAACAGAATCACCAAACTGACATAACCCATAATTATCTCAACACCATAGATAAGATAATTCCTAAATGTAGCCAATACCATTAATATTATTTCCTCTAAATAAAAATTAATTCCTCCCCTAATATCTTTTTTAATAAATATATTCAAAACAAAAGGGGTTGTATTTCACAAAATGTCTCTCAAAAATCCTTTATCTTTATAAAAACCAATTACATGAAACGTCGAAAAATGTACCTAGGAATTTGATATTAAAATGAACCGTAATATCATATTCCAATGAAGGTATCCATAACTAATTACTTAATTTTTCATGGAGTCATATTTTATTCTAAAAGATAATCCCCCCTTTATTAAAATAAATAATATATTTTATTATACAGACACATTTTCATTAGAATCATGGGTACATCCTTGTACTGATAGAATATCAAATTTGACTTTATTATTCTAGAATCCATGTATAAAGAGATAATTACTACTGGAAATAATAGGATATTTAAATACAAGTGGAAAAATAATATTTTTATATGGATCAATAATACTAATTAAAATATTAAATTCCCAACTAAGGGGAGAGGATAAGTGTGCCAAATCTATCATGATTCACTTCCTCCATTGTGACTACATAAGATCTCACATTGCCGATTTTCGTCATGGGTTATTATATCTTATCATAAAAATTATCCAAGGGATGGGGGAATTGATTCCACTAATGAAAAAAATCCTAACACATGAATAATTGGAGTGCATGTGGGACATTTCATGGATCTTTCTCTCCATTTTATTTAATATCTTAATTATTCTAATCACATTGGGATTCATCATCTTGATAACATTTCCTTCCACAATTAAAACATTTAGTAGTCCATTATAAAAAATCCCCCCTGATTCCTTCCACAAATTTACTATATAGGATAGGTCATCTTATTTTATTTATAGTTTTTAGATTTTCCCTTAAATTATATCTTTCATTTCATACCAAAAACATGTGATTGATGGGAATATCCAATCACTATTTCTACATAGATAGCATAATGAATGATTTATTCATACCTTTTAAAATCCCTTATAGATAACACCATTCATAAAATAATTTTATAACCAATAAAGAATCGATCCATCTTACTAATTTATTGCATGATAATACCCAATGCATACCTCCCAACTCTTCTAAAATTTGCATCATAGTTACAAAAAATTCATCATCATTTTTTTTATTCTTATGGAATTCCATTCATATTTTCCCTTAAATATTAAAACTAAAATACATATAAAAAATTTTGTTCTTAAACATACCCCATTCGATGGAGTAAAGTTTATCTTATTGAATCACACTTTTAATAAAACTCTACCACTAATCTGCTTCTACTTCCAAACAATAGACCACCAAAACGAATTTATCATTCTCTAAATACTATAGAATAGAAAATAACATATCAATGGATATAATATTTTTCAATGAAACTACTTGATAAAAATAACCACTAAAATAAGGTAGATGTTTCCTCTTGATAGACTCAAAAAAAATTTGTCACATATTTATCACATTTACAAGTTTAACATTATTAATATATTAATAAATTTCTGTTATCTTAGAAATGATATTTTTCATTTCATCTCCCATATTTTCTAGTTTCTCAAGAGGAAAATTATTTCCTAATATATTGAAATAAATATTAATAAAATTTAATTAGTTTCCAACCATTGAATAAAAACAAAATCCATAATGTAATAAACAATAATCACGGTGGGGAAATACATAATCCAAAAAATTTACTTAATAGATTTAAAAAACGAAATGGTATTTTCAAAATTTGTCACCTTAGATTTGGTCACTCTGGTTCATTATTAAAATACTTCATGGTGGATCAAAACGAGTTTTTTAATTTCCATAGTGAGTGTCAAACTAGGTGTGGATCAAGGTATGTTTTAATTAAATAGGGGATGATCGATTCAAGCATAATGCTCCCTTTTTTGAGTTATTACCCATATGATACACTGGGATAGAGCCACATTCAAATGTAGTATCTAGATTGAGATTTAATTTCTTGAAAACACTCACTCTATAATATACATATATTTTAAGAAAACATCGTATAAATTGACTCATCCTTAGACTTATCTTTAGAAATATCCACAAAAATATTCCAAGGGATATCGCTAAAGTTGGGTCACTGTAGTTTATAAATGTTAACGAAACATTTCCTCTAATAAATACTATAAGGACCCATACTTTTCATAAATATGTATCACATTGTTTTTGAATAATATTCAATATATTTAAAAAAAGAAACCCAAGTTTAATAATAATTAACTGGGATTGGATACCAGAAATAGAATCATATTTTTTAATGAAATATCTTAAGAATCCCCCAAAAATATATTCCCACATTATATTACTCCTAAGAACACCATTCCTATAACATTATTCTTAACCAATGGAAGGAACCATATGAAAAGGTGCACATATATTCTCAATAAGGGTAAACATAATATATATAAATCAATGATCTTATGGAAACATAATATAATAATATGGATATGTGAATATGAAAATAAATTATGATGTTCACACCCAACCAATCATAAATTGTAAGTATGAGTACTATTATAAAAATTTACCATTTGATAAAACATTGTCTAAAAGTGTAGATAAAAACCTAAATCTATCATGAACCATAAGATCATGTCATAAAAAGTGGCAGACCATTATAATTATAGACAAAAATTTCATATGTCACTGTTAACTAAGAAGGAAATCATTATATTGGATTAGGAAATATCACATATTTCCCACTATATATCAGGATGAATCTATTTCCCATAGTGGACCAGTACTAACTCATTTCAAATAGTGGATCTGGACTCACCAATTTTTCATAGTGGATCAAGACCACTAACTTGTTTCCCATTGTAATCTCATGATATATAAGTCCTTACATAATAGTTTGGAATAAGATATTGACCCACATGTCTCATAATGAAAACCCTACTTATGTGTGCCTAAATATCATTAAAAATCATCATATAATTAAATCATAAAACATACAAGGAAAAATAGTTTAATAAAAAATTCACAAATTCACCACATCATAACCCACGTAAAATATGTTTTTACCAAAAAAAATTATTCTGTTGTTACACCAAACATTCAAATAATGAATAATGATGGTATCATTAAATTATATCCTTAGTAAATAATATGTAATATTAATGATAATCATCTTATATTGAGATTGTTTTTGAAATATCAATTATAACATTTCATGAGGGATATAAACTTTTATATTTGAAAAACTCTGTTTAAAATATAAACCATTGTGAAGTTTTTTTAAAATTGAAATTTGAATCATATAAATAAAGATTGAAAAACTATTTAAAGCATTCCATGAAGAAAATATCTTTTCCAATAATAAACAACATATGAAAATAAAAAAAATTAAACTAATTTAAATTTAAAATATGCATTAAAACCAATAAAGTAGGCTATAAAAAATTTAGTGTTCATTGTTGAAGAAAATGAATTAAATGCTAAAATAAACATTCCTTTTGAATATCCAGTAAAAATCAAATTGGCCTATTTTAGAGAAGGAATGTTAGATCACATTAAAAATTGTTAAAAAAATTCCTACATTGGTATAAATTAATTAGAAAAATAATTTGGTTAATTCTACATCATTTTAACTCATTTTTTGAAAAAAAATATTTATAGATGAAAAAGGAGGTTTTGACCGAATGAGAAATAGTGTCATTTTACTTTAAAAATATATTTTGGAAAATAGATTACATAAAGAGTGTAAAATGAAGGGAAAATTATTATCACGAAATATGTATATGATAATAATATTCAAGAGTTTCTTGAGATATAGATTGTTATATTTAATTATAAAAACCATTAACATAAACAATTCTAATAAATGAGGTGATTGTACCACAAAACCATCATCACATTATTAATAATAAATCATAATACCCATCTATGAATAAAAAAACCAAAACATTTAATATCATTAGAATAAAAAAAATCCATTTCTTAAATGTCAACGGTTCTATATATACACCTCATAGAAGATTATATGTAACAAAAATAACATATGTTTTAAATAAAGATAATTGGGAAAAAATCCATTATTTTAAGTCACAAATTCTTTCATACACATTCTAACCACATGAATAAAAAAGATATATTTACCATATATATATATATTATATAACAATAATGACATTTATCATACAATATATTAATTACTTATGACTTTTCATTACCTTTTTGTAAACAATTCCTTGTTAAAATTACATTTTGAGAATTAACTTCTTTATTTTTCTCGTATTTTTTGGTTTCGTATTTTCATTAATTTTACTATAATCATGGTAATATCGTTTCCATTTTGATTTTCATGATATAAATAACATTTATATTAAGTATATCTCTATTTATATTAATCAATTAATTATAGAGATAGAAAAATATACCCTATTAATGGAGATGGTAGGTTGTACAGACACAGGAATGTTGCTTCTATTATCTCGATAGATGAAAAGAAAAATGAAAAAAGTATAATTCAACTAAATAATCATTTATATTTAATATATATCATATATATTCTTTAAATTTACCCTTTTCACCGTCCATGAAAAGATTTAGTTAACAAAATCATATCTCTTCTAAAGGGGGTAGTCTAGCTTATACTTGAACAACATTATTAGATTATCTATGGAATGGTATGTAAGGATGATAGTTCCATATAATAATTATAGAATAATATTTATTCTTAAATTATTATGTATATAAATTAGATACATCATCATTCCCAACATTGAGAGGTTGTTGTATAAAACGTGTCACATCAATTCGTAAGGTTATAGTCATCCTTACACTCAAGAGATATTATATATTCTTATTTTAGGGAAGAGGATGATGATGTTGGTCATACATACATATATTATTAAATAAAAATATATTTAAAAAGAACATATTATTATAATATATGGTTATAATAATTTTTTACGGGGGTGGAGGATGAAATAACATTAAATTGGTCAGTGAAGATCATTACTTGTTCTTTGGGTAACCTCCATGGGTATCCACAAAAAGCCTTTCTAGGATATTATTATGACCAAAATAAAGCTTCTATGAATATATATAAGATAATTTATGAAGTTATCTAGGTGGGTATTATCCAAATAAATGGTACTTGGATGTGTGATTATGATATTAGAGGGGGTTTCCTTTTATATGTAAGGTGAGTGGAAAACTTTATTTTATGAAATAAAAAAGTGTGACCATGTTGTTTACATTCAATAAGGATCCCAAATTGGTAATTACAATCATTATAGAGTTTATTATCAATTTAAATATATATAATGGGTGTTGGATATGTTTTTATGTTATTTTACACTATAAATTTTTATTTTTACCCATTGTAATGTCATTTTCACATTATTTATGGTAAGTAAATTTTACTTAATTTAGAATTCAAAATGGTGAAAATTTTATTTTAGATTATTAAAAATATAAATTATTATAATCCATAATATTTTATCCATTTTTTCAAATTTCATTCACACAAATGGAGAACTTTAATTTCAAATTAATCTTTTTGACGCAATGATAATGCAGTTTTCCAAAGAGAAACGTTTCAAAAGTTTTAAAACAATTTATATAAAAATTAAAAAATAAAATTCATTCCAATGAACTAAATTGGATTAATTGATAGATAACTGAACTAATATTATATTGAAAACATTATTATCCCCGAATCTGAATCCACTAAATGGTTACCTGAGCCAGGTTGCAACATGACTTCAAGCACATCACCCCTTATACAAGAGGTTGTCGACTACCAGAGAGGGATTAAATAGACACATGGGGACACTCTACCCTATTTTCATGAGTAATAAACAAAAATATTAAATTATTTAACAAAAAAAAACTAGAATCATGTATGATATATCATTTCCAAAACAAGGAACAATCCATTACTAATCAAGTAAATATGCCATGTAATATTAATAGTGCCCATGTTATAAGACTAAAAATTCAAAAAATAGATAATAACTCATGTTCATCCATACTCCATGTCTAGATTATCATCCAAGAACATCCCAAGAATGACTAAACTCCATAACAATTAGTATTTTTCCTTATCCTAACCTACAACCATGAATATTAATGAATACTCAATGGTATCCTGAGAAGGATATGTGTAAAAATCCATAGGTCCCCACCAAAGGTTTCTACAAAATATACTGTCTAAATATATATTTAATGAATGTAATAAATAAATGAAAAAGTTAAGAAAATGATAACTCGTGTTTCATTAGTTAAAAATATACTCTTAAACCATTTTCATCATTTAGGCCCATTTCATCAATTACATTATTTTCATAACTATGATTATCTTTATTATGCGTTCTATGGTATAGGCCTTAATGCATTTACACTACAACTTAAGTTGGTCAATTTATATGCATAATGAAATAACTCATGTTCCCTAAGTTTGTAGGTATAAATTTTTTAAATAAATACAATACACTTACTTAGTTTCCATGGTCTAGGTAGTATCATCAAATTCATCCCTTTGGGGAATAGATCATCATTCCCCTTCCCTAACTGATTTATTGTGGGAGAGATTAGAGCCTTAGTCATAACCCATCATAGGGTTATATATCCTCATGTCTAATACCGCACAAAAACCAAGCCATGTGCACAGGTTTATTAATTCATTATCACATATACCAAATCACAATCCATACACAATAAATAACATAACATCCACATTAAATAATCATTCAATATATAAGATAAAAAACATTCCTTAACCCATTAGTATATTTTCCATTTTCATTGCATAGCCCATTTAATCTATTAATTTTCCTTATGCATTAACAATTGTATCATATTCAACCATTCACTTGAAATATCCCAAATTAACATAATTATCAATTCCTACGTGTTATCCCATTATAACACATATATCAACTCTTGAACATTTATCCATTCGACATATTTATAATTATTTCAAGTAAAATTCATAAGTCATGTAGAAAACTAAATTTTTTGCCTCTATCCCATTTTATATTAGCCAAACAATTACAATACCTATATCAATTTCTAGACAAAAAAATTCAGTGTGACCAATTTGACCCAACTATATTTTCATTAGGTGTGTCATGGCCTCTACATTATCAAGAGGAAATTATATTCTTAACAGTATCATTTATCATGTTCTGGAATCATGTTGCACCATATGGGTGGCCATAAATCAGTCTAATAAACTTTAAGACATCCCATAGAGATAAATAGTGGTTCAAATCACTATTTAGCCAAACATTGAAACAAATATCACTAAAGGTAACTTATGAATGTTAAGATGGAAGTTACATTAGAACCAAAAAAGAAAAAAATATAATAAAAATATGGTTTATAAAATGTTGACTACCTACCTCGAATCCTGAGATGAACTCACCCGTAACCTTATATTTAGATCCAGAATCATGTTCCCCTTGAATCCTCAACCCAGATCTTTTATTCACAAACAACAATAGTACAAATGGTTCAAAATCGATGGAGATGTATCCCTTGGAAGCATGGTGGAGCATGTCTTGTCACTAGGGTTGACAGGACAATAATCAGATGGAAAATGGGAATGAACATAAAACTATCAAAAGGGTGGTTTGGTAAATTTTCACATGTCAATGGGGATAACAATTTTTCTATACAGTTTTCTAAACATTGCAGAAACGGTGCTCTTGCTTCAATCTAAGAGGGGTTGAGTTGCACAATTTCCTTGGGATTCACTAATGGTTTGAAAATCCATGATACATCTATTTGGAATTCCTCTATCCATGTCTACATAGTTTGGATATCATCCATACACAATTTTATTGACCATGCACACATCCTCCTAGAAAGAATGGATTGGGCCCATTGTTTACAATAACTATATGCCAACAATGTTACATGAATAGAATGGCCAAATTCCATTTTATTTTATATCTTAAACCCAAAGAATCCCTTTGACCCTCCCCATACATTCGATAACATTCTATTGAAAAAAATTAGAATATTTAAACCAAAATATAAACAAGGAAATACCACTACAATGTTTGGGAAACAACCACCTCCCCACCTCAAAATGACTATTCCTTTCACCCTAAGGGTATATTCATGACCCCCAAGAATTTTATGTATGACCAATAATACAATCTGGATTATCCTCAATGGACACATTAGTTTCATTCATTATATCCTGAACATCAATAACATGTGATGGATCAGAGCGATACAGAAAAATCTATGAAACATTTAATAAATCATTCATTCTACTATATCGCTATGGAAAATCCATTCAGTACAGCCCTGGTCCAATCATTTCCACAATCTCAAAACGGCCCATATACATTGGTGCTAACTTACACTATTTAAAAATTGGATGGCAATCCAACATTGATGACACCCAATATGTTACATGATCACCCACCTCAAACTCAAGTGGTCTACAATGCTAATCCTTTTATGAATTATTCCAATTTTGAGAAATTTTCATTGGATTCTAAATCAGCTGAATCTATTATGATGTCTCCTACATTTTAATCAATCCAATGAACACTGATTCCACTGTAACTAACAAAAACAATATTGACCTACATGGTCAACCATAGAGTTCTTCATACAGTTCCTTCCGAATTGTATATTGTTAACTAATTTTGTAATAAAACTAAAAAAGTGCCAAATGTTTTTATCTTGATCCACCAAAAAGAAAGAACACGAGCCCTCAACATATCTTATAACACGTGAATGATATGCTCTAAATGCCAGTCTGTTTGTGGGTGGAATGGTGTACTAAAAAAATACATTGGATCCCAGATCATTTTGTCAACCCTAATAGAAGCATGATGTAAAATGGGGATCATGACCCAAAAAAAATTATCTGGCACATCATGAAGTCATATTATCTCTCAAACATATAAATCAAACAACTATTCAATTGTGAAAGATTATTGATTTTAAATGAAACAGGGACCTTTAGTCAACTGATCAATGACTACACAGATCACATCATTCTTCATAAGGTATCCTCAAAATTACCACTATGAAATAAATCACCATATCATCCAATTTACACTTTGGGATGGGTAGTGGATGTTACATACCGCATCACTGCTGATGGTAAGCCTTCAACTAATGGTTAATAAGGTACTGATTCACATACCCTACAACCTCTTTATTCATCCTAGGACACAAATACTTCCTATGAAGATGATGATAGAATTTTTTTAAACCAATGATGTATCAACAAATTTGATACATTAAACTCAACAATTAACTCTTCGCAAACAAAAAATTTTCACAATGACTCAAACAAAAACATAAAAATCTAATCAACTCCAAAGGTCCATCCAAAAGGTGATTCCCCAATTGAATGAATTTCAATCCAATCCAATCATTCTAAATACTCATTATTAATGTCTAGGATGTGGCGTGAAAACATGTACTCAAGTGTTGTATTCCTATACCCATCCTGAACCTATGGATTCATCTTAGCAAACAATGAAATCATCCTCCACACATAATTAGATTCCAGAACATCCTAATTTGGATTCTTTCACCATAATACATCTACAACAATGTTTCTCATTCATATAATTTTCCACAACTCAGAATCATATGTGTTCATGTAGTTGACCCATCATCACTGCTGAAGATTCAGATGATGTTGGTGGAAGATTTACTAAATAAATTAATGATTATTATTCAGGGTAAATCATTATCCCAACATCTAATTCCAAAAAAAACTTCAAAGAAAAAACCACTATGTCAAACCAAAAACATTTTAAGGGTATATTCCGTCATGATTTCTCATTAATCATGACCCATATGATACAAACAATTCATCCTGAATCAACAAAACTCCTTGTCCAACACCATATGAATCACAAAACAAAATATAACCTTTTTCTGACTCAGGTATGATAAGAACTGTAACAATAATCATTTGCTTCACAAAATCTTGGACTGAATTATCCAATGCCTCCCACCATTAAAATATGACTCCCTTCACAATTATATATCAAATTTGTTCTACTAAATGAGGAAAATTAGTTATGGATCATCTGTAATAATAGGCCAAACCCAAAAAATAGATATTAGATACATTCTTAGGATTCTCCAATGACATGAATACCTGTAATTTCTCCAGACCACTTAACACACCATCCTTTGAGATGATATGACCCAAGAAATGCACCCTTTTAATCTAGAAATGAAAATTTCATAGCTTGGTCTACATACTATTGTCTCATAGTGTAGTTAGGATGATGTCAATATGTTTGGCATGTTCACCATGAGTTTTATTGTACACCATGATGTCATCAATGAAGAGAACTACAAAATGTTATAGATTTGGGTGAATTATTTGAGTCATTATATCTATGAACACTACCAGTGTATTGGTTAACCTGAATAACATCACCAAAAACACATAGAACCTATACCTACTTTTGAATACAGTTTGTGGAATACTAAAATTCTCCCCCATCAGCTCATAATACACCAATCATAGATAAATCATATTGAAAACTAATTCAAATCTTAGCTGGTCACTGATATCACTAATTCAACGTAGAGTATATGAATTATTGACTTTGATTGAGTTAATTTACCTATAATCAACCCAAAACTGCAACAAACCATCCACCTTTTTTGAAAACAACACTAAACTTTTCCCAAGTTTATGTGATAGGATGAATAAATCCTTTATTCTCTAAATAATCATACTGAGTTCTATGCACCTATATTCCAACTATGTCATCCTATATGGTGGAATGGAAAATGGTTCTAATCTTAGTTGTAAATCTATCATGAACTCAACATCTCTTTCAGGGGTAATCCTCAAAAATTTATTAGTAAACATATCATATAATTGATCCACCGTTGGTGGAATATGTTCTAATCTACTTTACTATCATAAATGATAAGAATATATACTTAGGATATGAGTTGAACCAACTACAAAACGATCTAACCTACATAGCCTTCTATAATAACCCATTCACAATGATGGACATATGTTTCTCTATCATGTGACATGAATGTCACACTATGATTGTCATAGTATTCATTGGCTTGATACGACACCAACCAATCGATTCCCTAAATCAAATTGTAACATGATTTCTTAAGAATAAAAAAATTCCTTATGAAACGGTACCAACTAACATATAGTGAATAAACGATAAATTTCATGATATTTTCAATTTCCCCGATAACGATGTATCAATAGGTACCACCCCAACCAAGAGTTCCACTAGTAGATCCAAAACATCCACAAAGTATACATAAATAAATGAAAGTGATGACCCTATATCGAATAAATAAATAACTAGAATAGATGTTTCAATGATCAAACCTAAAACAATTAATTTTCAAAACACTCCACCTCATATTTTATAAAAAACTGCATGGGTTTTTCCTACCCCTCTACTCTAAGACCCAATTTGAGTTCATAGTTCTGCAGTACTCTGATGATGTGGGCGCTCTTGCCTTGGAGTTCCACATACATCACAACGACTAGTTTGAATAGTCGATAGCCAATTGTGTTCCTAATATTTGGTAACTAACCCCCTTTTAGTACAAAACATGGGCCCCTACCTTTATTTTGTTCTCATCAAAGAAGTATTCTGACATAACCTTTTCATGTGCCCCATTCTTCCATATTATTAGCACTCAAACAGTGGGTGAGGGCACATACCTCCAATATGTCCCGACCTACCACACTAATAGAAAAGAAAATGTCCACAACCTTATGAGTCTTATTATCTATTCTGGATATTCTTCACACTTCCTCTCTAGTTAATACTCCCAATATGATGCTTCCTTCCCTCAGAAGTCATACCCTTAGTTCTTCTAGCAATAATCATAGACCCACTGCCTAAAGCCACCTTAAAGATCCATCTAAGATAAAGGCTTGAACCACCAGCTCATCAAACATATTTAGATGAAAAATGTTTACCACACACTTAATATCATTCCATGCTCCATCCTGATATCAAATTATTATTGCAACATCATCCCCTACAAATGTTGGAACAAAGCATTGCACATCTCGGAATTGGCCAACATAATCCTTTACTAACATCATTCCCTAGCTCAATTTCATAAAATATGAACCTCACTCCTACCACAATGTCATTTGACATAAATGATCCCTAAAAATCTCCTATAATAACATCCATATCATTCTTTCATCATGGTATGTCTGAACATGAATATCTCACCATTATTTTGATGGTCCCTACAATATATTGGTTTCCATCTTGACATTTTTCTTTGTTGAAGTCTCCAAGTGATCCAATATTTTCTACATAGACTCTATCCAAAACTCTATAGCCTCATGTCCATCCTCTTCAGAAAACATTAGAAGGTGTTGCAACTGAAATTATATTTTCATATTGAACATACTCATCATGAACCACCCAAGATTCTTTTCCATAATTTTCATAAAACAATCCATGTTCTCCGGAAACGTCACTTCTCCGTGATCTTCATGGACCTATGAGATTAATTTTTCCTCAACTTGTAGAGAAATATCATCGAAATCCTAATTTAACCTTACCATTAAACGTTTTCATGGTGGAATTTCTCAACAATGATGAACTGAATTCCAAGAACACATAAAATAAAGTATCCATATTTTACAAAAAAGAGTACTATATACTATCCATAAATCAATCATCACACATATATTATTCCTATTGAAATTTCCACACATAAAAAACCACCTTTAACCATTCCTTCCATATTCATGGTTGACATGTGAAAACCAACCTATATGGTGATGCTTTTATCATTAGACATGCTTTTTAGACCATTTCCACAATCACATCAAGGAACATTCTTCTTTAGTAACATTTCTATGTTTGAAATTCATTACAACTCATGTTAATCTTATTCAAAAATCATTATAAGAAAAAAAATGAACCCCATTACATCCATTATTATGAACAATTCCATAACCATTCTTTAACATTATTCTTACTTACCCACTTGCATCATTTTTATTTCACACCATTTTCATTAGATTGTCATGAATGTTAAATACATTCTACATTCCATGACCCACACACCATTACCAAATGTGCCTATTATAATGCATGTCACCTATATCCATATGTTCCTAAAAATATGCATGAATGGATAACCGCATGTTATTTCTTCCACGTTCAAAATATCATAAAAGTCACATCACACAACAAGTACCTCTCATAATAGTGAAATATCATTCAACCGTAATAAAAAACACCAAGGACAACAATTCCGACGCTAATGACCATGGTTTTCTCTCATACATGTGTTATATAATCCCAAGAATGAGCTCATTTCTTAGTCTTGACACATCATATTCTCTTTTATACCTTCCCAAAATGGAAGACAATGGAAAAGAACCACTTTTATCCCCCTTTCTAACACCCCTAACTTGAAATCCACATAATACTGACCTGTGATGGGTAGCTACATAACGTCAATCGTGCCACTCTATATGTTAGAATATTTTGACTAGTGTTTAAGGTCTGAATAGCCATTTGGAGTGACAATACCATCTTTACAAGAGTTATCGACAACAATAAATATATTAAGTTACATAAAGAATAATCAATAACCATAACCATTCATAATAAAACATTTCTTATATATGGTATAATCCGAAACTAAATATGTAAATACACAAAGAAATATTAATAGTTCCCATGCGAATAAGACTCATAATAAATACAAATAGGAAATTCCTCCAAGCGGGTATGGACTCCTTGTCTGGATCCTCATCTATGAAAATCCATGCCTGACTCAGCTCCCTAACATTGGGCCATTACCTAGGTCATGACCTATAACTAGGATATATGCTCAGGTACCCAATGGTGGAATAAGAAGCAAGTTATTACAACATTGTTTCCCACTAACAATTATGTGTACAAAATATAAATTTCAAAAATATATAACACACATGTAATAAATATATGGTGAGGTAAATAGAAGATAACCCCGGTAACATTAGTTAACAATATAATATTAAATCATTTTCATCATTTAGGAACATTTCATTACATACAGTAAATTCATAACTATGTTTATCTTTAACATGCATTCAATGGTTTTTGCCTTACTTTATCTATAGTGAGGCCTCACCTGATCAATTTGTCTATATAATAAAATAAGTAATGTTCCCAAACTCAAATTGAATATAATTTCATAGCAAATACTATACACATACCTAGATGCCTATGTCTTGGTACTCTCATCCAATGAATTTGCGATGGGAATAGAGCCTTATACCCCTTCCCAAACCCATTTATTAGGGGGTGGGTTTATATCCTCAGTCATAACCTAACTTGTGGGTATAAATCCTCAATCAAATACTTCAAAATAACTATTCTATGTGCACATGCATATTTATCCAATACCACATATGCCATATCATCAATAATAATCAAAAAATTACATAACATCCAAATTTCATTATCATTTAACATTTAGGATTAACATCTTTCCATTACCCATTAATACATTTTCCGTTCTCATTTATATCCCATTTAACCCATTTCCTTAACTAATGCCTTATGTATTTGTGCATATTCAACAATTCTCACGTAATAACCTAATTAAAAAAATTATCAACTCATATATGTTATCCCAAAAAATACACATATCATCTCATGAACATTTACCCACATAACATATATATTAATTCCCATGATTTAGCTCACGTAAAAAAATCAAGTAAAATTCAGAAGTCACTTAATGTAATCAATTTATTACCTCTAACCGATTTCAAATTATCAAAACAATTCATTGTTCCATTATAGATGTTATATACAACTATTAAATGTTTCTAATTTGTTACAACTATCATTTTCATATGTGTGTTAAGGGCTCTCATTTTTCATAAGGAAATTCTATGCTTATCATTATCTTTTACCATGTTTTAGAATCTTGGCACACCCCAAGGGTTAAACTAAATTGGTCACATAAACCTCAACACATCCCTGGGGATCATGAGTTGTTAAAATAACTATTTATCATTCCATTTTACAATATATTACTAAATATAAAAAATTCACAATAAGAGGGAATCAATATCACGACCCCATATGAAAAATAATCTATAAAAAACTATGGGATATAAATTGTAGACAAGCTACCTCAAATTTAGAGATGAACACACCCTTAACCATAACCATATATCCAAATTCATGTACCACTTGAAGCCTCAATCCATATATTTGATTCACAATAAATAAAACTATAAATGGATTAAAATAAAAGGAGATTGATCCCTTGAAAGATTGGATGAGTTTGGTTCATCATTAGGTTTAAGATAATTATAATTGGAGGAAAAATCCAGTAATAATTTAAAAATACCGAGGGGATGTTTGGTAATTTTCACTTCTTAATGGATAACATGGTTTGGCAAAAAAAAATTCAAGACCGCACACAAATCATGTACTTGTATCTTTCTAAAAGGGGTTGAGTGGCATGTTTACTATGGGGATCTGCATAGTAAGAAAAACCATGCACAATCATGAAAAACTTCTCTATCCAAGTTTTCATAATTTGGAATTCCCCCTTTCATGGTTTTTTTAACCGTGGAACCGTCCTCCAGGCTAGCATGGTGTGGGTGTACAGTTTACCCGAACCATGCTCCAGCAACACAAAATACAAAAATGGACTAATTCCATTCTTTACTATGTCCTAAAACCCCAAATCACCCCTGAACATCCTCAAATATTTGATTGAAATTTAATTAAATAAAATGTGTAGATTCAAACTAAAATTTAAACAAGTAATTTCTTCAATGAGGTTTGGAATTAAAAAAACAATATTTTTATTTTTTTTATTTTTGTTTCAATTCGTCAAAAAATTTATCCTTTTAGAAAATTATAAAAAATTAACCCCACTATAATTTTTACATGGTTATTCAAAAAATTGTAATCAAATTTT
Organism: Viscum album; assembly: GCA_963277665.1. Taxonomy (NCBI): domain Eukaryota; kingdom Viridiplantae; phylum Streptophyta; class Magnoliopsida; order Santalales; family Viscaceae; genus Viscum; species Viscum album. The sequence goes on from OY728148.1 coordinate 51,862,605, forward strand.
AGGATAAAATATTCAAATGTTAAAAAAAATTAATTTTTAAATTTTTGTTCAAAATCCGAAAAAACTACCTTTTTAAATAATATATCTTACATTAATAAAAAAATATTTATCATTATCTAATGTCTAGAAAACTCATAGGATAATTGTTAAACATTTTATTTAATATATAGTATATAAATTTGAGTAAATTTAATCAAATAAATTGGCTTGTTTAATTTATTAAGGTAAAATGTGTTTTTATGCATAAAAATGCATTTTAAGAAAAAAGTATCATTATTTTCTAATAGTTTCATATTTTAATAAAAAATTAACTAATCCCCACTGATTTCATTATATATAAATTTGTAATAATATATTTTTATAATTTAGTTAATCCAATTCATACCATCCATTCATATTTCTAGGTGACAATAGTCATAAGAAATAATAATATTTTAATAGTACGTCGGGTTTCTTTTAAACTTGTATATCTATTTAAGACATGGAAAATATAGTATTGAATTTAACACAAGATAAACTATATTTTTAATACAATTTAAATAAAATAAAGTATAAATTTTTATAAAAAAATAACTGAATAATGGTGTGTTACAATAACATAGTGGCCCCGAAATGGGATAATTCATACACCTCCTTGTAGAGATGAGTGTTAGATAAGAAAAATTTAATTTTTTATTCCATTATGGTACCATGATATATCTTATATCTTTTAGTATAATTGATTATAAATTGGTTTGGGTTTTCTCCCATAGATGTATATGAGTACTCAGTTGGGTATACCCTAGGTATATTTTCGATATGTTTTTTGAGAGGACTGATCTAGGATGATTTTGGGAATTGGATCATAGATTATCCCATATCTAATGTGGGTTTCATGTTTGGATTTTTATTGGAGGAAAATCCGATCATGATGGTATTATATTGATATTTAGGGACACCTTTATCTATGAGTGAAGATAGTGGTCCAATATAAGAGAATGGGAAAGTGGAGCCCATGTAAGGGGTCTGAATTGTGGTAAGGCCTTGGGGACCATCGTGGGTGCCCCAATGATATGGTAAAAATTAAGAGGGTTAATATGGGATGATAAGTATTTTTTAGTATCAAGCATAAAATTATAACACTACTATTGATGGAGTAATTATAGTATGGTTGTAGTGTTAACGATTGTTCAGGCCCTTGAGAGGCCAATATAAAGTATTTGTGCCTAGGTAGATTGGATGGTATGCCGTTATTAAATACTGTTTTATTAGTTATTTATGCTTTGATGTGTCCCTCAAATGAGGTTATATAAGATATTAAAGAAGGCACATACTGACCTTTAATTTTTATAAATTATATTCTCATATGATAATGTAGGGTAATATGTTCACACCAGATTATATATGGGATTCCTAAGATATTTCATAAGATATAATGTTTGTTTTTATATGGAATTCCAAGTTTATTATGTATGATTAATTCGTTTTCTTTTATGGTATGTCGTATATACTTCCACATATATAGGTATTGTCATCTAATACTATCTAAGATGCCTAGGATTCGTCATTGGATCTTCTTTTCAAACTAGATACACACCAAATGAATCATAAGATGATTAGAGTTGGACACATTCCCCAATGTGTGATAATATTTAATTATTATGATATTATTGTTGGGTTTTTACATGAATCATGGATTTATTATACAATGTACTAAAATGCACTTTTTCACTGGCAGAAGAACGTATGATTGATCTCAAGTGTGACCTTAAAATATGAAAATTGATTCTTAATTGTTAATGACACTTAGAGAATTATATATTTTTTTATTCAGCATATTACATGTACATATAGTATTATACTGGTTATGTTAGGAAAAATGTATTTTTGACCTTTTGAGCATTACACAAACCATGCACTTGCAGCCGTGAAACTATGGTAACTGGATATACCTGATCAATTGTAGGTTTTGGTTGGGATGTGGCCTAGTGTTGGATCAATAAAATAGATAACATGGACAGATATTTGGAAATTGGGGTGTTGAAAGGATTTGGGATGATAATATAACCTACGTGTATTTATATTATTATGTTTATTTGTTATGTGATCGGCATGGTGGGTGATCTTCTCGGGATGCATTACTACATGCTTATACATTAAATTTATTATAACATGATTATTTTATTATTTCTTATGAATAAACAGACTATTTTCCCATGATTCTATGTTTTTTTTCAAATGTATTTATTATTATATGAGGGTATAGTCTCTCAATCGTAAAACCATAAACCCTCACTGCTAGTAAAAAAACTATGGTGTATGGGGAGGCACACCTATTGTCACATGACAACCCCATTTCATAACGTAGTAGATGGTAAACAAATGACGAAGCATTACACAAGATGTGTGGAGAAAAATTTATTGTATTATATAGTAAATAATATAGAATAAATACATCTTGTATCACACGATGTGTCATGTGAATGTACATTTTAGGGAGTCAATAACTTTGAAGAAAATATATTTAATATTATATATTATTTACTCATAATGATTCCACCAAAGTACACACCATGAAATTAATTATTTATAATAAAAATATGTTTTCATAAAGTGACCCATGCCTCTTATGAATATTATTAAATTAATTTTAATAAAAAAATATATTAATTACAACCCTAATAACAGTGAATCCTAGGGTATTTGGAACACTAAACTCATAAATAAGTAAATATATACTAGAATAAAACAGTGTTTTTCCCCTCCGTAATTAGCTTCCATATCCTTTAGAGACCCTAAAATATTTTTATAACTTTGGGAAAACATATATAAAAGGATTGAGCTAAAAATATCAGAATTGATATAAAAATGATAAAGAAGCTTAACCTAAGAGTCAAATGAATAACATGATATCATAAAAGATATGTCATATGCGTAATTATAGAGAAACTAAACCTAAAGAACACGGTTTCATTAGATCATGAAATCATATAGAATAACGTAGAAATAAAAGACACGACATAAGAAAAATTCTTGGATAACTATTGAGTTAATATCAAAGAGTGGATAAGATCCTATAATGGATTTGTTTTACTCTCTTATGCCATACATGATTTCTTTGGAGACTAAAACACTAACCAATACATTAGAGGGATATATATTTTTTGTCCCAACTATAACATTTATTCAATGTACGTACATATGTGTGCAACATAATTAAATCAATCATAATCTCTAAAAATAAAAATTACCCATTTTTAAAAAATGTTTTACAAAATCATTCCAAATATATTTTTCAAAGGAAATTTCATAATTAAAGAAGTATAGATATGATTATAAGGCAGGTATTTCCCCATAAACAGATGTGAGAGAAAGAATTGTATATATGTAGGAGCCACATATAATTATTCTAAAATAATTTACTAACATTATTGGTTAATTTAATTTACTAATAAAACTACAATTAAAAATATAAAAAATTTAAAATTGAGGAAAATAACCTTTCCACTTTGAAAATATCTTTTGGAAAACAAAATTTCAATATATATTATGGGTATAATATTAAATGAATATATCCATGGGAATATAAAAATAATTCTTGAAAGAAAATAATATTGGGAAATTCTGTTCAAGTGGTATAAATTAAAAAATTACCCTTTCAAATTTTGTAACAAAAGTAAAAATTTGCCTTGTTCATAAAATTATTGTATGATTACATTTGATCAATTTTTTAAAGTAAAATATGGGTAAAAATTATTTAATAAATCCAATTTATAATGTTAAAAATATTCTTAAAACCATTTCTAGTAAACACGTATTTAGATATAAAAAATATTTTTGACTGAATGGCGAAATGTAGTAAGATTTTCTTAAAAACGTTTTCATAATAATTTTATGTTCCTAAGAGTGTAAAATGTCACTATTAAATGAATATTTGATAAATAAATAGAGGATAATAAAATTAAATTTGTTTAATATTAAATGACTAAACAATATCCTTCAAAATAAATTCAGGCATAAACAATCCCATTAAAATGAGAATGAAGAATACACTCTTAACATTTTCATAAATTGTGATAAATAACAACCATGAATGATGTAAGTTAATTTCAAATTAACTTAAGATGAATTATGAAGCTTTATTTATATATTAAGTTAAGTGTTATGTTATTCACCATATAAATGAATTTAATTTTATAAAAGATCACGGGTCTCAATGAAAGACATTTGGATATTAAAACATTCTACTCAAGTCCAGACTTTTCATATATGTATTTTACCACCTATAAAATTAACATACATAATTTTTTTTAATTATTAAAAATTTATAGGTTTTAATACATTATAATTATTCCATTAAATTCATTTATTTCAAGAATATATTAAATTTCTTAATCAATTACTTCCACATTGAGTATTCTGAGGAGGATTAATTAATAATTTCAAATTGGTGTCACATTTTTGACTGATCTTATAGGGGTATTTAATCCATATTATATATATTTATAATAATTAAATAAATATTATTTTATAATTAAATTATTCTTTTAAAAATGACCACAAATTATAGTCAAGAAAATTGAAGTATTGTATAATCGTGGAGACGATAGGCGGTACCTACGCATGTGTAACACTTCCATTATGAATAATCACGATGGAAATAAGGTAAGTGTTATCCGAGGTTTCAATATTTATAATAATAACATAAATATAAATTTAATTTCATTATTAAAATTACATATACCATATATGTGATGTTTTAAGAAAAAAATGAATAACAATGCATCATAAGGTTGTTGTCTTATGTATAGACAAATGGTGTTATCAATTTCTCAATGGATGGTAAGGTAAGAATTTACATGATGTATTAATTTTAAATAATGTTTAATGTTTCAGTAATATTACATATAATCATTGAATATATAATTACGAAAATAATTATAGGTGATGACAGAAAAACATTAAATCAGTTTATGAGGCGGTAGTCGGTTGTACACATGAATAATGGTTTCATTTCCCATTTAATGAAAGTGGAGAATAACAAATATTATTCCATAAAAATTATTAAATAATTTTATATTAGATAATGGGGTAATTATACTATAATTTTTAAGACATAAATGATGGTGTGAAATGAAGAAGAAAAAAAGGATCTTGATGAGAACTATTGCATCTTCTTCAATCAACCTATTTATAAATATACCTAAATAAATTCTAGAGTGTCTTTATGAAAATAAAATGGATTCAAGGATATCGGGAAGTATGTAATGAAGGTATTTATTTATGATTTTTAAAACCTATGGGGTTTTAAATTGAGTAAGGTAGATGAGAGGGGTGACACGTTTATAAGATAGGAGGAGTGATATTTTTTATAGATCATAAACTATTCAATATTGTAAATTAAATTTCTTGAAAATTTGCTAAAAATTATTCAAATAAAATATTTGATGAAATATATAGACCTTCAATACACATACCATTCAAAATATACAAGTTCTAAACATGTTTTCCTCTTTTCCTTTGTTTCTACACATCTTATCCCTAATTAATTTTGTACGAGGAAAACAATTTTTTATTATTTTTACTATTAAATATGACCAATATATAAGTTTAACATATCAAATAATATAAAATATTATTATTCAAAATATGAAATCTAATTTATCAAATTCAACTCACAGATGATGTAGAATATAATTTTAAATTAAACCTACAGACTGGTTAAAAAAGAGTTTTTAAAAAACACATTTTTCAAGCATATAATAATATTATATTGAAAAAAATTGAATGTAATAATAATTAATGGAATTTGAATTAATATTTTTAGATATATACCTTAAAATTTAATTTAAATCATTCTTATTTATGTGTTATTTTAATATGTTCAAATAGGAAAAATTTATTCACATTAAAATAGTTTTCCTTAAAAAATTGTTTTAAATCCTAAAAATAATATTATATCAACATAAAAAATAATGATGATTTAATTGTAACTAATTGGAAAAAAGAAAAATAAATAATACATATTCAAGATTTAAATAATATTAAATAATAATAATAATTTTATATTAATTAATTAATTAAAACGAAATGATTATTTTTTCCAAAACCTGTTAATTTTCACGATTCATTGAAAATGGAAGATTATTTTAAAAAAATAAAAGTAAAACTTATGTTAATAGCATGATTAATATAGTATTACTATTTACTAAGGTGTCCTTTAGGCCAATAAATGGGTTTTCACACATTGTATTTCGGCCACTTGGCCTTGGCCCTACGAGCTATGTAATGGGTCTCCCTTTACCAAGACAAAAAGTGGTCTTTCATTTAATTATAAATTGATCCAATGGCCCCACCCTTTAAATAAAAAAATTGAATACCGTATGTTAATATAAATATTACAATTTATAATAATTAATTTATTGAATAAAATGATACTTCTAAATTTTTTAAAAAAAAAGGTATTATATTTTTATATAAAAGAAATAAATAGAATTTTTGAAGGAAACATATTTTATGTTGAATAAAATATATTTATTAAAGATGACTAATAGTTTATTCTAAATTTGTAGGTAAATTTATATTGAGTAGTAAATTTATATAAAATTCATAAATTATTGAATAAAATTCATAACCTATAATTTAACTTCTTCGTTACATCAATCCTATTTAAATAATAATATTTCAATATTATATAACGGTTCTTTTAAAACATGTGTTGTACATAATAAAATATATGAATGAAATAAGATTTATTTAAAGATAATTATATTCTAAATAATTGAGCTTTTACATTCTACCCCCTTAAAAAAATATCACCCATACAATTTGAACTTGTTCTCAAAACACACAATTTGGATATTTGAAAACTCCATTATCAGATTCCCATATTATAAAATGGGGTAATAAAACATCCTCTAAAAAATAATGAAATATAAATATTAAGGCCATCCAATCACTAGGTTTCCTAATAGGATAATATTGGGGATAAGTGAAAATATAGACATGTAAGAAAAACATATATAATTATGACGGGTGATAGAGAAAACTGATCATAAGAAAGTGGCTGATCAATATAATGTTAACCCCCAAATATATATATATATATATATATATATATATTGAATTAAATGATAATTGATTCATTATATGTGAAGGTAATAGTATACTGTTTTTTCAAATATCATCTTCATATAGTTGATGGATTATTTTTCAATCACAATATATAAAAATATAAAATATTCTTTATATATATTTTTTTCATAAATGAAGTATAATCCTTGAATTCTGTTTTAATCAATTTCAAGGATAGCTCTTACTCAATGGAATGAAATCCAAATATATTTTTTTCCTAATGCTCTAAAATTAAATTTTAACAAATCATAAGATTAAAAAAATTATAACAGTATTTTTCTCTTATCATTATTAAAAAAAATTGTTGTCACAAGGTATGATCATACCTAAAATTAATATGAATATAACAATCTATAAAAATCCACAATAAATCCAATGGTTTAATGTAGATCATTCCGTAAATATGTAACCATATTTCCTTACAAAACTCAATAACCTCAACTTTAAAAAACATTTTAGCCTCAACGGTTATCATATACCCTCAAATTTTTATCTCCAAAAAAATATTTTTCAACACAAAAAATACATTACATTAAACCTAATGATATATATGTGACAACAAAAAATTATAAAATAAGTCATTGTACTTGAAAGAATGTGTGACTCCCATCACAAAGCGCATACAGGTATATAATAACCTATCAATTTAAAATAAATTACCTATTTTAAGTGGATTAAATATATAAAATATATTTAAAATTCATAGAAAATCTATTTATTATGAATTACACACAATATATGCTTTCTTAGAACATTTTTGTGACAAGCATGTCCATGTTTTATCGAACAACAATATATTATTAGATTTATTATTTAGTATAATAATATTTAAACTTACCATTAAATTATATGTTGTGAATAAGATTAAATTAAATAGGAAAATATATAAATTACAAAAATATAATATGAATTCATTTTTATAAAATAATTTAGAAATGAATATAATAACAAATTGAATGTAAAAAAATATTTTAATAGAAATCTATTTTTATGCTGAGAAATATGTTTTACCCTAATAAATTAAATTAATTTTAATTAGTGATTTATATTAATGTAATGTATTTTTTATGTATTTGTTATAATGTTTTTTATATTCATTGAATTTATTTTACATGTCTGAAATAAAAAACCCAATTTTACCCATAAAAGCCTATATTTTTATTATGGTATTTTTACCAATTTTAAAAGGGGAACCTAATTTAAATTCAATTTTTTGATATTTTTTTGATTATATATGTGAAAATTAATGTTATATTATAATTATAAATATTAGAATTAGTTTAGGTGGATTTTTATGTATTTTTCTATGAAGTTTCAATTTTTTATGAATAATGAAAAATACTGAATTTTAGTTCCATACTACATTTTTATGTAATTATTTTATATGGATAATTTTTATGTTAAATTGTATTTAATTTTTAACTAGATGATGTTATTATCAAATAAAACCATTTAGGTCATTCTAATAAACATCAAATTGAAATTTACTTTGAAAACCAAGAAATATTCTGATTATTTTACATTATAAACAATCACCAGCATCACGTCTATGGGATTAAATTTACTTTAATTTATTCCACTTATGTGATATTAATTTGAAAAAATGGATTCCATATTTTTAATACTAATAATTTATATTTTCTTATATTTTCGACGAATATTTCAGCTAAAAATATGAGAGAATGTTATTAAAATTAATTGCAACAATTAAAGTAAAATAAAGACTAATAAGAGACTAAAATATAATCTTCAGGGACTAAATGACATAGAAAATTCTCCAATCTCCCTTGGAGGGACACATTTTTTAATTTATAATCTATTAGATCCAAATTGGACCATTATGGGAGGTAAATGAAATGGGAAAAGCAATGGTAAAATTCAATTTCCTAAAATTTACAAGAGTACCAGTCCTCCACCACTATAGGAGGCCTCCTATCCTCCCACTTCCTCAGACATATCATGTAATTATTTATTATAAAATGTCTACCATAATAGTTAATCAATTTTCATCCCCTAATCCAATAAGCATCCACTTAGGATGAAATAAATCCATGGAATCTCTTTGATGAAACAAAAAGGAGTTAACAAAATAAGAGGTAACATTCTTCCTTATGTTCTTTTATATTATTCTCATTCTATAATACTTATATTTTTTCATATAAATAATTTATAATAATAATATTATCCTAATATACTAATATTTTTCATTATATTTTTTTGATTTAAACTTATAAACACTTCCATCTAATGGTTAAGGAACATATTTTTATTTTTACTGCGAACTATCACCTCACAAAAAGATGCTTATACATTATTCATTTACTGACACTCATGGAGGGAATTATGATGGAAAATATATTTATATTTGATATATATATATATACTATATTTATCATTTCACTCTGTTTATGTAATTATATTATTACAAATACCGATATACATTTCATTTTGTGTTAATGTGGTAATATAGTTTATGGAAGTGTGCACTACTGCATCCTTAAAGCGATGTGATTCATTCATGCTATACATGGAAAATATTAATGAAAGTTTTAATAAACCTATGTTACATATATGAAATATATATTATACTGGATTATTATATACATATTTATCATGTAATTTTCATATTCTTAATATGAAAAATAAATTAAAGTAGCCTTGATCTATACATATGACCAACTATCTCAATGAGTTGTGCATTTCACCTCATATCTCCAAACCTTATAGATTATTATAAATAATTATGAAGTTAATTTATATTTTATTTAACTCTTGTTTTAAATTATTTATATGATTAAATCATTATTTAATTAATTAGATCAAAAAATAACTAGTCGAAACATACTTGACAAAACTAGGTAATTAACACCTAGAAATAGTTAAAATAAACAAAGAGTGTTAAAAATTGGTAATAAAATATATTAAGAAGTTAATTTGTGGTAATATAAATAAAATTTTGGTTATTTTATAATATAGAATCTTTTTTAGACACCTTATATAGGGGGTTAAATTATCTTCATTTGGAAGGAAACATAAGGTATGATATTTTCATCTCACTTTTTACATATGGGAGTTAGTTGTAATGTTCATCACATAATCGTTTTTTGTGGTTTATATGCTTAATATTTTTATATATTATATGAATAATTATATTATATTTATAGTATTTTAAAATTAATTTTAATAAAATTCCCACAAGAGTCATAGGATTTAAAATGATTCAATGTTGTATGGGACAATTTGAGATGTTTAGTGTTTATTTTCCTCACAAATAATTATAATGACATTTCAATAGAAAATCAATTCCATGAAATTTTATGAAATTTTTTTTATTAAAAATTCTATTTTATTATCCTATGGTAATTAATGATCATTATAACTATACAATACAATTTTCCACTCATTGGTTGTAAATGTGTAAAATATTATTTTTAAGAAAACCGGACATAACTTCTCTCATTAGTCAGAGAATCTATTTCCCTATGAAACATTGTTTTATTAAATATCATTCAAAATATTTTTTAAACATTTCAAAATTTATTATTAAAATAAATTTTAACCTTTTTTCTTTTACCAATTTTTTAAAATGAATCTTCTTATCTCTTTCCAAACAAAACTTTTTTCAAAACATTTTTCCATGAAAAATGAATGTTATTTTTTCCTTGTATGAAATATATGGAATTACCCACCATCATTTCATCAAAGCATACTTATAAATTATAAATAGGTACTTTATTAAAAAAATCTTTTTCATATGTGATTTTAAATGAAATAGTTTTTCAAAACAAAAGTATATTTTATTAAAGAATGATTTTAAAAGATCTTTTTATTATATTTCCATTTATCATTGACAACAACACTTTATTTTAATAAAAATTGGATATGAAGTATTAATATCATCCATAATGTTCCTTTGTATGGTTAATGATTGATTTAATAAAGGATATTATTAACATTACCTCACATTAATTATTTTAGTCCCCTTGAAATATTCAATTTTGTATTATAATTTGACATTGATTGTCCCTTCAATATCCGTATATTTTTTCATGGTTATGATAATGTACTGAACCATATACCTATTTTAATATATTTTTTACATTGAAAGTTATATTATAATTTAAGGAAATATTTATAAATTTGGATACTTTAATCAATATATATATTTTATATGCAATAGTTTTTATTCGATATGAGGAATTCTTAGGACATAAAAGTCATTCATTGTGGACCATTTACAGAAAGCCCTACGAGTTGGTAAATAGTTAATGAATGCCCCTCAATGAATATGTTGTCTCATTAGACACATTATTTTCCCAAATTAGATGGTTTTGTACCCGATATGCTTTGGATTCATGTGAAATGATTTTATTGTAATGCTTCTATGTACCTAGAAAACATGGGGTCCAATAATGATTAATTTCAGCCATTTAGCTTAAGTTTCTATATAATCATGAGATTTTATATCGATGTATCTATGGATACATTTGATTTTTTATTCAATGATAATATGGAATTTTGTTTCACATTTTTACCATATAAAATATACTTTTCATTATATTTTTATATGGATTGAATGTGTTTCTATTTATTACATTTTCATGTTGGTCAGGCACTTCTTTCTGACATTTTTAATTTAATTGTATATGTGGTCAGTTATTTACCATGTCTTAATTATTATTCTCATTGATTCAGTATTTCCTCCACTATAATTTACCATTACCGTTAATTTGAGCTCACCATTATTATGTTTCCTTTCTTATGGATTATAAGAAATGTAAAAAGAATGTTATGTTAGGATACAATACATGGTATAAAGTTACTATCCTCTAAAGAAGAAAAAAACTATGTTATAAATAGTGTGTTAATTTATAATACAAGACTCATGTATGTACCCAATTTACTATGACTACAAAATTGTTCATCCCTTTAGGATGTGACACAACTATATATTATGTAAATATAATTGTAGTATACAATGGATCTGATATTTTTGGGGTCAGGTCACAATATTTGGTATTATAGGATGATTAATAGTAATAATGGTAACAATATTTGATAAAAAATGGATTATATAAAATATACCTAATGTTGAATTTGAGGATAAGAATACAAGACCATCATAGAAATTTGGTAAGGTACAGAATATGTGGGTATTCCTCAAAATAAATCCTTGTATGGACACTATAAGAGGATGTCATTATAGTACAGATCTACCTAGGGGAAAAATATTCATTAATGTGTGTTGGTCTTTACTCGACATAACGTGGTACTTGAAAACAGACCTTACTACACACATATTTTGACAATATCTAGAGATGCTCTTAGTATAATTCACATTTTCTTTACAAACTGTTTTGAAGGATTTTAACATATGATGAAAATAAATAGCCAAGGTGAAACATAAGGTGTTTATATTGAAAATATGGTTTAAATATTTAGAAAACCTATAAATGATAATCATTTAACTCACTGTGACTATTGCTACTCAAACTATGCTTTATGGATTTAGTCAATGGATGGAACCTGAAGGAGTAAAGTTAACATTGATTATGAAGCACAAGGTGGGGAAAAGGAGATTCCAAATGCGGTGTCTATAGGAGTGAATGGTATCATGTTTATGACTAATCAGTTTTCTTAAAATATGATTAAGGACAAATACCTTATCCATCTCTAAAATTAACCAAATAAGAGAAGTACAATGGTTCCTAATAGATTTTGTGGTGGAGACAATAAATAATAGAAGGCTAAATTCCCGTCATGCAATGAAAGTGGAAGGATGATCCCATGAAAGTATCTTAATGTATCCTTGAAATTAATTATTTATAGGATAGATGGGAATAAAGCAATGAATTATTGAGTAAAATTGAAGAGTATCGGGGAAAGAAATAAATCTATTCCAAAGAATTACCTTATAGTTAATTTTTTAAATGTTAGTATCCTAGACACTACCTAAGTCAATTCCATCTTCTAGAGGTTATAATATCATCCAAGAAAGGTTCTTTGTGAAAATATGTGGGATAAGTCTTTATATATTAGATTATATTTAAAATTATTTTTAACAAGATATTTACTAAATAAAATAATTTCAAGGATTTACATTATTTTTATTTTGGAAATTATATGAACATGGTACTTGAAAAAGAAAACCAATATACCGGGTGAAAACTCATCAATTCCCAAAAGGCCACAGGGCTCGAACCCATGAATGAAGGATGATAAGGGATTGATTTCAACAACTGGCCTACACAATGTCCTACATAATATGTATTTTATTTTAGTTGAAAAATTTGATGAGTAAATGATCATGATAAACTAGTAGTATCAATTTTGAGGAATATTTATTAATTTATTAACTATATTTGTTTTTCAAAATAGTTATAGACAAATTGTTGGTATTTTCACACTATTATGAACATTGAAATCTAATAAATGCTTATATTAGTACTTCCAGCATCAAAATTAAATTTTGGATGAATTTTAAAATTGATCAATACAAAACCAAAGAATGCAATTTTGAATATAGAAGTGTGTCAACTATGTATACATCAGAATTACAAGAATTACACATCATTTAAAAGATTACATGGAAAAATGATGTTCTAAGAAAATAATTTTTGTTTAATATATGGGCTTCAAAATCATCAAATATTTAGGGATTTGAGACCCTCCCTTTTACAATTATAATTCAATTTTTTTAATTATGGACGCATTCACCCTCTATAGATATATATACACTTTTCTTCCAAGTAATTATCTTTAATTACCACTATTGTTCTCATAATTATAGTCCTTGTTATATGTTAGTCCATGTGAACATTTCAATTCCCATTCAATCTTTTCTAGATGATGATTTACAAACCCTTCTTACAATGTCGGAATTGAACATAACAAATATTAAAAAAAAATTATTACCAAGGTAGAGTTTAAATTATAAGGACATTATTTATTTATATGGGGGATATTATAACCCCCATTATTCTAATTTAAAACATTATATTGGATATCATTTATGACAGAGATCACCCAATGGGTAGGGTATTATAATATCCTGATAATTTATTATATATTTACTACTCTAAAAGAATTTTATACATTATATATATTATAATACATGCTACACCGAGTTAGCATGTGTTACACACTGGATTGGCTTTCTTCGATTTCTTTCATTAAATGAACAAATATGTTTTATCGAAAAAAACATTATTAAATATTAATATTTTATATAATAAGATATAAAATAAAAGGTAAATTAGAGGTTGTGGATAGGATTAAATGACATTAAAAAAAATATATCTTTCAAAAATATGAGATAATTTCAATAGTTACACATTAATTATAAATGATTATTATAACCTATTAAATAAAAAATAAATATTTTTATAGAAAACATTTTTTATGCTCAAAAATTTGTTTTACACTAACAAATAAAATTAATCACAATTAGTTTGTGATATTAATGAAATATATTTATTATATTTTAAATATATTTTTATATTCATCCAATATATTTTATAATCATAAGATAAGATAAAATACAATTTTACACATAAAACCCTTTTTTTATTGATGTATTTTTACCTCCATTTTATGGAGGACCTATTTTAAATTCAATTTTGGGAACTTTTATGAATTATAAATTTAAAAATAAAATTAATAGTTGAAAAAAAACATAAAATTAGGTTAAAATTTATTTTTATATTTATTTGTGAAGAATCAATTTTTAAAAAATAATAAAAATATAGAATTTTATTTCAAATTAACTTTTCCATATGACTTATATATAAGGTTAAATTATGTTTTTAATTTATTTTATAGTTTTATTAGATACAATTTTTATTATTAAATATCATTTAGTTCATTGAATTTTTATTACTTTCAAATTGACTATAAAACTATAGCATCCATTTAAAAAAATGTAATTAAAAACAATCATTTTAAATATAACTATAGGAATAAAATAAATTTATTTTCTTCCACTTATATAATTGTAATTTCATAAAATCGATTCCATATTTGGAATAATCATAATTTATAATGTCTAATAAGGTCAAATTAGATTTTTCCGAAAATAGTAGTGAATGTAACTAAAATTAATTATAATGATTAATGTAAACTAATGCTTAATAATGTACTGATCCATAACCTAAGGTACCCAAATTCCCTAGAAAATTTTCTAAGAACCATTAGATGACCATATTTAGACCATATCCTCCATTTTATCTTATTTAAATTAATTACAATGATTAAGGTAAAATTATTATTAATAAGGAACAAAACATTAATCATAGGGACCCAAATTACGGAGAAACATTTCTTATACTCAATGTATCATTATTGATTCAAATTTCCCAAGAATAAACGTGGGTTTAATTCCATTTCCAAAAATTTACTCGACTGACACTCCACCTCCACTATAAAAGGTCTTCACTCATCCCACTTACTTACACCTCTCTAGACACTTTTGATCAGACAATGAATACCCATAATGTTCCACATAATCCTCCCATAATCATATAAACCTCAAATTAGGAATAAATCCATCCATGGAATCCATCTGGTGCACACTAAAATGAGTTACCCAAATAAGAGTTAACAATCTTCCTCAAGATATTTTTCTTATTTTCATTTTACACTCCATTAATTATTTATATAGGATTTTATTATAATAACATCAGTATACTAAATACAATTAGATTATTTTCTATCAATAGTTATATGTAAACTTATACACACTTCCATTTAATGGGTAACTAACATACCATTTATTGGTACAAAATATCATCACCTCACAAAAAGATGATTATTCATTCTTCCTTTACCGCATCTCATGGTGGGAAATATGATATTTTAATATATATGATATTTATAATTACATTATGATTATCTTACTCACTAATAATTAATACCTATATACTTTTCAAACATTTTAAATATTATAACATAATTTGTCGAAGTGTGGACTACCACCTCTTTAAAGTTATGTTATTCTTTCATAGTATACATGGAACATATTAAGGATAATTTTAATAAATTTATTTAATATATTTGAAATAGATATAATGCTAGAAGTATAATAGACATATGTGAAATTTAATTTTCATTATTTTAATCCAACAATGAAATGAAAGTAATTTTCATTCATACATACGACCTACCATATCCATTATCTCTGTATTTCATATCATATCTACAAACCTTATAGATTTTATTGATTACATATGTACTGAATATATAAGATAATTAAATCATGGTTTAAATTATAAATATGATGAAATCATTATTTAATTAAAAGTAACATCAAATAAAATATCAAAACATACTCGAACAAACAAGGTAACTAACACAAGAAAAAGTTAAAAAAATCAATGTGTGTTAACAAACGTGTAGTAAAATATTAAAAGATATTAAAATATTGTATTATAAATAAATAAATAATTATTTAATAACTTATTTTTATGTTTAAAACCCTTATAAATGAGTTTATAAAATGGTAACCATAAAAGAAACACAAAGTTAGATATTTTCATGTCACTTTATACATTAATGAGATATATGTCATGTTCACAACATGCTTCTTTTTTTTGGTATATCTACTACCCATTTTGATATATTATATAATTAATTCCGTTATCAACATGATATTTAAAACATTCATTTAATAATTTTCCTACAAGAGGGTTATGATTTAAACTTATTCAATGTGGCATGGTATACTTTGGGATGTTTAAGGTTAATTTTCCACAAGAATAATTCTTAAAATATTTTAAATATATATAAATACACGTAAATTATATAATCAGTTTTTAATAAAATATCCCATTTTCATCTCATTTAGTTATTCACCACCTATATCATTAAATAATTTCAATTTTCCAAATCATAAGCACTAAAAGTATATTAGAAAATGTTTTTAAGAAAACCAGATATCATTTTTCTCTTTAGTCAGAAAATATATTTTCTTCCAAAAACCTTGTTTTATTATAAGGTTTTCAAAAAAGTTTTTGACCATTTAAAATTCTTTTTTTAATTTAATTTATAACTTTTTTTTATTTTACCAATTTTTTCAAAGGAATATTCTTATCGCTTTCTGGCCGAGGAATTTTTCTACCCAATTTACCTTGTTAAAGGAATGTTTTTTCACCTCACATGACATGTTTGGATTAAATGTTTTTATTTATTCGAAGAATCCATTGCATGTTTAAAAAGTTATTTTTAAATATATTTATTTTGAAAATACATTTACAAATTGTTTTTTTTTTCAAATTGTGTTTCAAGATAAATGGACATTTTTCTCAATAATGTTTTTAAAATATATATTTACACAATCTCCTTTTATAAAGGAAAATAACTCTTTATTTTAATCAATTTGAGATACGTTGAATTGATAAAATAATTAATATTCCTCATGATGGATTATGATTAACATATCCTCGGTTAGTATTCACATTATCTTTATTGGTTCCTTTTAGTCACCCAGAAATATTAAATTTCATGTGATAATTTCAAATTGAATTTCCCCTAAATACAAATATCATTTTTCATGGATATGATTAGTTCTTGAACCATATACAATTTTTTATAATGTCTTTTCTATGAAATATAATTTATTATTTGTGGAATGATTATCAATTTTTTATCATTTATTCCATATAGATATTTGATATGGCATATTGTTTTCTTAATATAGGGAATGAATAGTATATGAAGGATAATTATTGAGGACCATTTATGGTAATCGCTATGGGTTGGGGATTAGCTAATACAACCCCCTAAATTCATCGATAACCTCATGGGAATAATTAGATTATAAAATTATATGGGATTCTACTAGATATGAAAAACTATCCAGTGAATGGTCTGAACGGTAACAGTTTCATGTACCTATAAAACAAGTAATCCAATGGTTATAATATCCCTCATTTAGATTCAATTATTATTTTTCCATGGGACTTTTAATGGACATATCTATGGAGACATTTCATTTTTAGTTCATTGATTAAATGGAAAGTGTTTCAGTTTCATACCTTTTAATATTTATTTTTCCTTATATAGTTATTTGGATGAAAAGTGTGTCTATTTATTATCTTCCCATTTTTTCATTTACTTATTTTTAAATTTTTTATTTATATGGAAAGTGTGTTCTATTATTTTCCATACAAAATTTATAATTCTCATTAAATCATTAATTCATCTGCTATATTTTACCATTAATACTATATTAACCTCACCTTATTATGGTACCTTTCCCTTATATTCCCTGAAATTTACTATGAATGTAATTGAAAGATACACTATATAAAATAATGTTACTATCTCTGAATGAAGAAAAAAATATGTTGTAATTAGGGTATTCATTTGCAAGATAAGACACATGTATATATCTAGCTTATCAATACTGTAGAACTATTTGGTACACTGAGAATTGATTACTTTTTTCTGATTCCAATGAAATTGTAGTAAAGACCATCTCTGGGTTTTTTGGGGTTGGGATGACACATTATATATATCTCAACCAAATAAAAATGTTTCCAAAAATACCACTAATGAAATAGAAATACAAATAATTACAAAATATTTAATCATAAAATATGTTTATAAAAATGAACAAAAAGTTTTTCCCATAAAATTTCTGAAAAAATGTCAAACAAAACCACACATCACATAGGCCATTGGTAGTTAATACAAACGTATCCCCCTAGGAAATGGATTGATACCCAATGTCAGTGGAAGATGTGATGGGGATTCACATGTTATACTGGTTTTCCTTTTTCTTAAAATATGGAAAAAATTATGTGATAATTAATCTCATAATTCACCATAACCCTATAATGTTATTATGTATATGATTAAAATTTTTAATAATTTCATTAG
This sequence comes from Viscum album, assembly GCA_963277665.1. Classification (NCBI taxonomy): domain Eukaryota; kingdom Viridiplantae; phylum Streptophyta; class Magnoliopsida; order Santalales; family Viscaceae; genus Viscum; species Viscum album. The sequence goes on from OY728148.1 coordinate 51,881,595, forward strand.
ATAACAAATAACTTTTTTAACCAATATATTTTTCAATATAACACATTCAATCTAAAAATAAATTAATTTAAATCATCTATAATTACCTCAAAAAAAGATTTATTCATGATTATATTTTCCTCAATCATGTATTTATCCATCAAATATAACCTTTCCATTTAATAACTATCATAGTTCATTCACTACATTATATTTTCATTTAAATTAGTGAATTTTAATTTTTTATGATCACTATATGTATAACATCTATTCCCAATATATAATCCACATAAATATAGAAATACATAATTTTCCCATCTTCTTGTTTTTTTCATGATTTCTCATATTTGATCCATTAAATAAAATAAATAAACAAAAATTATTAGAATATATTAATATGAAACAATAATATGTTATAAACTTATATGTAATAACTTATAAATGATAATTATATTCTAAATTTTGTGTTTCATGGTTTCAATCTTGGTTATCCATGATAATGAGTCCTATTAAGTTTATTGTCATAACATTTTGTTCATGTACTTCATAGTGTCTTGTAATGAGGTTGTGAATTTCCATAAAATATTCCCAAGGAGTTTCGACATGGTTCATAGTAAGTACCATTGTTATATACTAAGTAATTCTCAAGTCCATACCAAAATGTATAATTTAGAGTTATTTTCCCAAGATAAATATATACCAAAACCATATAGACAGTTCGAATATAGGTATGTATAAAATTTCCTATAAACCACTCTATTTATATAGCACAAATATACAATGATATTTTTGTATTCTTATTCTTATCGTTAAAATAATCCCTTGGGTTCCCACTAATATTTTCCCATACTATCTTCAAACAGTTAACAAAAAATTTTATTTGATACAACCTTTAGTGACCCAATACATTTAAAAATGTTTAATAATGATTTTTAAGAAAACAAATTAATAATTAAAAAATTAAAGATCATGAGACCAAATGAATTTGGATTTATAGGATCATAATACATAAAAGTGAGACAAAAATAATTTTTTTATCGTATTCTAAATAATGATATTTAAATTATATCAATCTCTTAAACTACATAAGATGCACTTGGGAATACATAAAAAAATGGGGTTTCTATATGTTCCCAGAAAAAATAAACCTGATACTGAAGCCTAACATGTGACTCAAAGGTATAATAGGATATCATAAAAGATAAGGAATATGATTTGTCACACAGTAATATAACAAAAATAATTTGGTATCTTAAGATAAATGAATTATATTAAATGTTAATTTAAAAAAGGAATAAAACAAATATAAGACATGTATAACTACTGAAACAACATCCCTTGGTGGATTGAGTCCCATAATGGATTAGATTCAGTCCATATTCCCATATAGGATGTCTCATGAGACTAAAACATTGCTAAATGTAATGGAGGGATATATAATTATAGGACCCCAATTTAAATTCAATTCATGTAAATTCGTATGTGTTCTGTATAATAAAATCTTTCACAAGTAATAAACCTTATAATTAACCATATAAAGATAATGTGTCACAATATCATACCTAATATAAAAATTATTACAAATTCCATAATGAAAGAATTTGATAAATTATAATAGTATATGTATTACCCCATAAAAGGACGTGAATGTGAGAAATTAGTATATTTAATTAAAATATATTTATATTTTAGAGTCACACTATATCAAAAAATGTTTTTGTAGTTGTTGAATATTAATACTTTTAAAAAGATAAATGAACATTCTTGGGGAAAATATCATTTCCACATTCAAAATAAATTTTAAAAATTTAAAATTCAAAAAATGTTATGGGAATCCATTTCATAAAAAATATCCATGGAATATATAAATAAAAATGCATATAAAATGGTGTTGTGTAATTATGAACATGTTGTGTAATTTAAAAAATTAATTTCACATTTGTTATAAAAATTTAAAAGGTGACCCATTGGAAAAATGACATGACGATTCATATGAAACCAATTTATAAAAATGTGTTTAAATTTATTTAATAAATCGATTGAAAATATTAAAAATATTTTATAAAATATTTTTAAAGAAACATGAATTTTTTAATGAAATGGGATTTTCTATAGAAGAGTGAAATGAAGTAACATTTTCATAAAAACATTTTCTTAATACATTTATGTACCTAGGGGAGTAAAATGGTAAAATTACATGAAAATTTAACAATTAACTGGAAGACATGAACATAAAATGGGTTTACTGGGAAAATTATTAAATAATATACAATAATACAAATTCACACATAATCAATTCTAATTAAAATTAGATTGAAGCATAAATCCTTATAGCTTGTGTATCTTTTCATTCATAACACCAATTAATTATGTTATAGAATTATAAATTACAATAATATTATGTATTATTATTTAATTATACTATATATATTGGGGAATTATAAACACCATATAAAATAAATTATATGTATAAATGAACATGCATCTTAAAGAATGGTGTTTTAAGATGGAAACCCTAACATCATGTTTAGGATTATCATGTCTATATTTTATCTATTCAATAATAAAATTCTATAAATTATTATTTTTATTATGTTAGTATTAAATATTTTAATAATTTGTACTTAAAAACATTTATTCCATTTATTTTTAATTATTTATTTAATCACATAATCAGTTATGTATACATTATTTTTTTGGAGATGTTGAGTTCATTATTTCAAAATAGAGTTAGTTTGTTGACTGTTTTCAACGTTGAAATATTTAAAACTTATCAATAATAATAGTAATTAAATAATTATCTTTTTTACATATATTATAATTTTAATAATTATAATTAATTATGTTTATTAAAAATGAACGATATTATCATATTTGGACCACCGCTTTATGACTAATCCTAAATAATTTATAAATTATATAAATAATAAAAATGGAATATATGATGATGGTACGGGATTAATAATGTGATATTTGTGTGTATTGGATAAAAAAAATTAATTTTGGAACTGTGAACGGCGATGTGAGTTGGTGTTTGTTTATAAGGGATGATGAGTGTCATTATTATAAATACCAAAATATTCAATAATTAGAAGTCCATCTAAAGATAAGTGTCTCAAAAATTGAAAAATAAGGAGATGTATTATATACAATAATGATAAAAACTTTTACCATAAAAAATAAAAATGTACTGATCATTTTATTCTTAATATCTCAAAAGTTAATCACTTTTACCCATTGAATTTTGGACCACAAAAATAATTTTTAGATAGTTTTTATATTCATTAGGAAAAATATTTAAATTAATATAATTATATGATATAAATTATAATGATTATAAATATTTATTCCTTTATATTGAATTTAATTTATATAAGTAGAATATTTTCTTTGAAACTAAACATGCAAACCTCTCAAAAGAACCGTTTTTAAAGAATTGTATTTTTCAAGCATATGATATTCTTATAATAACCATAATAAAATTATTAATAAATAAATTAAATTAAATTAAAATTTTAATATATATAATATGAAATTTAATTTTAAATAATTCTTCATTAGATATTATTTTAATATGTTAAAATGGAGATATATTATGCACATTAAAACAGTTGTGAAAAGAAGAATTTTAAAGCCAAAATGTAAACTAATGTAAAAATATATTATAAAGATTATTTTAATGAATTAAATTGGTTTAAATTTAAAGAATTTATAATTATGTAAATTTTGAATAATATTAAATAACAATTAAATTTAATATGTTTATTAAATAAAAATAAATAACTATTTTAATGAAAATTTTTATTTGTCACTATTCACTGAACATTTAATATTTTCTAAAAAATAATAAAATATATCCCTATGCTAATATAAATATTCTCATTTAAAAATTAACTTTCATTTAAAAAAGTCTAAATAAAAAAAATGTATTATAATATTTTATGATAAATGATATTAAAATCATTTTTGAAGGAAGTATGTTTTTTTGGTTAATAAAATCTATTTTTTAAACATGACATCTTATTTATTAAGAATTTTTAAATAAATTTATATAGAGTTGGAATATTGTATATATATTATAATTTTGTTAATATGATTGATATCATCCAATTGAACAGTTAGGTTATATGAGTAATATTTAAATTATAATATTTTAATATTATACTGTGGTTCATTAAAACATAGTGTTATATGTAATGAATGATATAAATGAAGTAAATTATGTTTACATATATTTATATCCTTAATTATAGAGGTGTTAATTTCAACCCACATAATTAAGTATAATCCTCTTCGTTTTTCTTTTTGATCTATAATCAAGGGTTGGTCATTTTGATAATCCATTTATGTAATACAGTCATTGTAAAAGGGGTTAGTAAATCATCCACTAAAAATAAGGAAACATAAATATGAAGTTTATCGCATTGCTAGGTTTTGAAAGTGGATAAAATTACTAATAAGTGAAAATATAAAAATTGGAGAAAATTGTAAATAATTTTTTAGAGTGATTGAGATCATTTATCACATGAATTTTATTGATCAAGAAAAATTTTACAACCATAGAACCATAAATATATGATTAATTAAATGACCATTTATTCATTAGATATTAAGGTAATTTGATAACATATTTTTTCTAGATCCTTTTTTGTGTTACATGATTATTTTCCAACCAATATATTGAACACCAGAAAGCATATATAAATGATATTTTCTATTTAATTAACACAATTTCATCATTTTTTATGCTTAGATCAATTTATAGTTAACCTATTAATTTAATGAATGTAAACCCAATATGATTTTTTAATCCCTAATCACAAAAATTTACTTTTAAAAGAACATAATATCCACAAGAGAGTAACATAATATTCCAATTATCAGCATCAAAACCAAAAAAATTAGTAAAAGGTATGATCAAACATGAAAATATATATGAATGAATTAATCTAAAAAATTAAACAATAAAAACAGATGTTTAACATGGGTTATTTCTGAAATAGGTAACCATATATCCTAAAATACTAAAATAACCTCAACCTGAATGAAGGATTTAAAATCAATGTTTATTTTATATCCTTAATGTTATATATCAAAAACCTAAATATAATTCTCCCAAAATAATATGTTGTGTTAAACATAAATGTTATATATATATATATACCTAATAACGTGTTTCCCGAAATATCATAATTAACATCAATTTTTTTAAATCCTGAAATATGATTCAAAAAATTAACATATTATTTTTAAAATAATATATATGTGATAAAATATAATACTAACTAGTACATAACAAAGGAAAAGTATAGGAACTACAACCTTATCATCCTTTAATTGTAGGTTCAAGCCATGCGTCATTACTAGATATGACAGTTTTTCACACAACATACATGTTATCTTTTTTCTATGACTTTGGAATAAATTATATGATAATAATATTCATCCAAATACATTTTTTATATTATGTGAAGTCCACATTAATGTTTAGTGGGAACTACACATTTTAAAAATAAAAAACATCTCCAATAATCTAAATTAAAAATTCATACCCCCTTTCTCAAATACCCTTATATCCCCTGACCCAAATTCAAATTCAAACAGGGATTTCAAAAAGATAAAAGAATCATCAATTCATGCACCAAAAAACCTTCTCAGTTCATGAGATCCCAAACCTTGTGCCACATAGGGCTTTGCATCGGACTTTGAAATTAAAAACCATGTGGGTGAGAATATACCTGTCATCATTCCAGATAATAAACCCACTTCAACAACACAAAAAACCTCATGAAACTTTCAATTTCAACATCATAGAGAACCACCAACCAATGACATCATCAGAATAATGTGGGCCCATCATTTCAATCACTAGAAAAACCAACTACTTCCAAAAGAAGCCCATGAATTGGAAAAGGCCACGACATGTCATGCCTGTTGGAACACCCCATCACTCCCACAAAACACCCAACTCATTCTTTTCCATCACACCTCGAAGAACTAGGAGGGAGGAAATGATCAGGAAGACAATGAAGAGAAAGAAAAAAATAGGACCTCCACAACAAGCTGGGATTAAGCAACCACCACCATCCTCTCTAGAATGAATCAATATAACTCCTTCACTATCAAAACAGATTCTAGTGTGATAAAATTAAAATGTAGAAAAAAGAAAACATTGTGAGAGATGACATTAGAGAGGAGGTATACATGAATTAATTATGTAAATAAAGAAATAGGTTAATTAATACAAATCCATTTTTCATAGGGTGAGTGTCCAATATGATAAGGGAAATCAACATCAAGAAACTATGAAGAGAAAGAAGAGAAAGGGAAGATGAGATAAGAAACATTCAATGGAAATGGAAAAAAGAGAGGCCAGAATAGGACTTTCCCTCACCAGGGGAATAAACCATAAAATATCACCGTACTATTAAGTCACCTTTATAATATATTTGTAATATTTAACATATTTTGTCAATTCCTTAATTGAAACTACTACAAAACAAAACATAAAAGCTACATGATTCATATAACCATAATACCATTGGTAAAAAATAATTCATCATCTTTCTTCTTGAGTTCCCCTAACTAACCACTTCAGTAATTCCATAGAAATTATTATCATAACATAGGTCCTTATGAATTAATCATTAGATTATATAATTGACTCATATAATGTCCATGTTCCCAATATGGTAGACATTGAAATGTTAGTGTTACCTTTTGTTTACCCTTATTTCCCTACGTATTATCAACAATACTCTACATTTTTTATTGAAATTAGATGTTTGGATCCTTCTTTACCATAAATATGTAATATTCTAGTTTCTATAAGTATGTTTCCATGTTTCTTATTCCCACATTATTGAAAAACATGTAATTTATTATTCTTTTATTTTTATTGTTTAGAACTTGAACTTCCATGAGATGTCATTATTCTCTTCTTTGGTGTGATTTTTGAATTCAAATATCTTCCATTTGTTAAATGTAATTCTCAAAAGATCATTTGACATGATCAAAATATATATATAATCCATTCTCATTAGTTTATTCATCTCATTATGGAAATATTTTTATTTTCCCATCTCATTGTTTATTGTCATGATTTCTCATATTTCCCTCCATTATCTAAAATAAATAATAAACATGAAGAGAATAATTTAACTAAAAATTAAAACATATAAACATAGTAGTAATAACTTGAAAAGAATGAGCATATCCTGGATTATGTGTTTTTAGGTTTCAATTTAGGTTATTTGTGATAATTTTTCTGTTTATATTTCATAATATGACAATTTTTCCAAGTATATCATAGTGGTTTGTAAAGAGTTTGTGAATTTCAAAAAAATATACCCAAAGAGTGTCAAAATATGTTGGAAGTAAGTCCCATTTTCAATGACCATGTAATTCTCATGTCAACAACGAAAAACATTTTTTGAGTTATTACCCATTGGAACATCTGTGCGAATAACACAATGAATAGTTATATGTAGATGATATATAATTTCTTGGAAGCCACTCACTCTAAAATTAACCAACATACCATTATATTTTTTTATTATTCTTATAAATATAAATATTACATGGTTTATTAGTAATGTTTTCTAATCTTTTTTTCAAATGGTTAACTAAACAACTTCTATGATAATAACAATATTATCCCATGAAATTTAAAAATACAAATATAATATTTTTTTAAAAAATTTATATACTAATTAAAACCCTAAAGTTCATGTATACAACCTTAATTGGATGTTTTACAACCCTTGATTTTCTTAAACATAATTCTTAATTTACTACACATGAACCAAAAAAATACAACCCATAAGATAAATAATTTCAGTTCCCTTGAGAATTTGGTATATTTAAAATACAACTTCAAATAGGGGATACATTTCATTTATTAAAAACATCCTCTGCATCCCCATATTACTCCATGAATATTAAAACTGAATGCGTTAACCAAGTGTAACATCCAGCCCCTCCTAAGTGGATAGAGATGGTGGGATTATGTTAATGGGCATTAAGGGATATCCCTACGATGCCAATGGATAGAAATATATTCTAAGGGCTTTATTTACTATGTGTGATGAGTTTCCCTTTTAAAATAAAACCACCATACAATAATTCACTAACCAAATAAACCACAAAATTGTTCATGATTATATATAAATACAACACATGTATACAATTTATATAAAAAAACTCCACGAGTACCACTGCAGAAGACAACAAAAAACGAAGAGCATAATAGAAGACTAAAAAGCCAAAAACACTCAAAGTCAAATATATCACTAAATATTTAAATTTCTCAATTACTCACTATATATAACAACCGAAATATCCCAACACACCACTAGATTGGTGTGATACATTTGGTTTTGCAATTTACTAACAAATGACATCTACAGAAAGAAATAATTTTATAATACATAGGTGAGTAATGAAACATAATATTCTTTCACCAACTAAGTTCTTTACTGATTCCACTATGATAGGACATAGTATCACATTTATATAAAATAATTTATATAAAATTATGTAATCAAAATTATGAAAAAATCAATAATATTGATAAGAAATTATTTTTCCAACATAAAAAAATTTTCCACTAAATGAATCCCAGAATGTTTTCCAAATAATTTACCAATCCAATTGGCTTAACCCATTCAAAACAAAATACCTACACATACATTCATATATGCCTATGTTGTAGTTCCATACTCAGGAGTGGTCTCATGTCAATCTATAATGTCATCGTAAGTTAACAACTATCCCATGTTACATTACACCTTTTTCATCGAGCACACTATAATATTTCAACATATCATCATATGTAGTGTGGACCCACACCACCAAGGAAGCCCAAAAATCCATGCCAATAAAATCATTCCAATACACTTTCAATTCCAAATCAATTTTAGTGCCAAAACATTTATATTCTATAACAATTTCAATAAAATCAATAATTTTATTGAAACCCATATAACAAAAACTTTTTCCATGAATAAAACGAAGTAACTATTTTATAATCATAATTTTAAAATCATTTATCAAATAAAATTTCAATCCCATTACTCAATTTCACAAAAATCTGCATACCATTAATATATAGGGTATTTACAATGAATATCAGAAAAAACAATAAAAATCAATCAATTTAATGAAATTGAATCAGAAACAACAATTTATAACAATAGGAGTTGAGATTGAAGCCACCTACCTCGTGAGTTATGGAAAAAATGAATAATGACACTCAAATTCCAAAAAAACTCGATAGAATCTGAAAACACCAACTTTGATATCTTCTTCTATCATTGAAAAATAGAAATCCAATAAAATTTATAATCCACTATCTTATATCTATCAATTGAAAGCATATATCTATGAAATAAAGAGTGATAGAAAAGTATATCAAAGAAAAACCACTATGAACTACATATAATGAAGAAACACCCTAATAATCTTGCTCTACAAGATTAGGTAATGAATTTGGATCATATCAGAATCAATAAGATAATCTTACAAAACAGTGGGAAGAGAAATATCATGTTAGGGGCAGTATATGTGGGAATATGAGGTCCTTTAACATCAAAACGCGTGAGGTAAATAAATTTAGGACTTCACTTTTAACATGTGAAATCTTTTCCCTATAATTTGGAAAACTGTGTAAAAACCTTGCAAATGCCTCTGCCTCAAGGTGGAACCTCACTATCTTATGTAAGATGATTTCCCCAGGGAGAAATCACATTTTGGGAAACATGTGCACAAACTATGTGACTTCTTTTTAGACGCTATCTCATTGCGAATAGTTTCATATAGGTGTTACATGGGTTCCACAAACCCTTCCCCAATATTGAACCTATTGGAATGGCACACAAAATTTCCAAAAGTTCTCCAAACATTACCAAAAATAACCCCAAAACTTTATAAGCATTGAAAAAATGAATGTATAATTATGTCAATTCGAGGGTTTTATATTCTCCCCACCATTGGCCTTTCCATTATTGTAATGTTGAAAACCTTTAGTTACATGAAAGAGTTATGGCCATTTCACTTTTGTTTCCATATCATGATCCTATGTGTCTTCATGAATCTAATCATTTTTCCAAAAAAACACCATTAGAATTATTCATTTTCGGTGAAAGTCTATGTCTTTTCTATCCACAATCTGCATCATTATATGTAATAATGAAGCATACAACTCTTTTTCAACATGATTCCATAGAATCACATGGTTTGGATCAAGATGATACTTTTTCGATAAATATATATGAAACACATTATGACCCACACTGAACTATGGTCATAATGCAATCCAATATTCCACCTCACCAAGTCATTACAGTATCTCAAAAGGGCATATGTATCGAATAGATACCTTTAAATGATTCTGAAAACGATAAAATCCAAGCCTCAGAGAGATCCATAAGAACACATGATCACTCCACTAGAATGAAAACAGCCATCGATGATGATCCAAATTGGATTTATGATTAATCTGAGCCATATCCCTTAGTTTTTTGATCTACTGAATCTTCTCCACTATCTCTTGGATAGGACTATGCCTAACCAATGATGTCTCACTAGTTTCCCCCCAAGAAAGTAGAGAATGAAAAGGACGTGCATATAATTCTTCAAAAGGAATCATCTTGATTGAGGCATGATAACTGATGTTCTATAAGAACTCCACTAATAGCATGTTCTCTTCACATTAGCCACCAAAATCCATTACACAATCCCTCAACATGTCTTCCAAATTTTGAATCATCCATTCATATTTGAATTCCATCTGAAAACGATATGCCATACTCATAGTCAACAAATTTCCAAGGTATTTCAGCATGGATTTCCAAAAACAAGACATAAAACACAAATATATTTCTGGAATGACTGAAATTGGTTTACCATTCATCTTTACCACTTCATGGATATAGATTTTTAAAAAGACATCCATTATATGAGAATCATGAATAGGGATGAAATCAGACAAAATTTTCAGTCAATCCACTATCAAACAAATGTCATTTTGGTTCTAAACCATTCCTGGGATACGTATTACAAAATCTATAGATATTTATTCCCATTTACAAAGAAGGATATGTGAAGACTACCATATTCCCACTTGTCATTGATTCACTTCCTTACCTTTATGACATGTTAAGCATCTTGAATCAAACTTAACGCTTTTCTATTTCATACCGACCCACTAAGAATGTGATGCCAATTAATTATACATATTTTGTATTAAAAATAAACAAACTATATTGTATAATGTTAAGAATGGACATATTGTTCCTTGAAAGATATATGTATGGACTTCTGATTTATAAACCACAAAACTGAACACTCATCCATCTTCCCACCCTTAATGGTCTCCCCACCAATGAGTTTTGACATCATAAAAACATATTATGAATCCGAAGACTATGCCTCTTTAACAATTTCCTCTAAATTAGGAATGAATGAAAGTGGAAAGAAAACCACAAAATCACCTTATTATTCACATTCTGTGATAATATATACTACCGCTTACATAAATTACCAATAAGTAGAAGCCACTTTTGGGAACATAAATTATTAATTTCTTATCAATACATCTGCCTCGGAATTTCCCTTTTCTAGTGTATACTTCATGTTAATGTCAATCATTGGGAGGTACTCCATCAATATACATTTTCTGATTATCAAATATCATAGTTGGAAAATATTATACAAAACATATGATTATTAAAACCATTAAATTTCACACTAATGAAACCATTAAACCATGTGTTTAGAGTATGGAAGACTAGAACTAACTTTAAATCGTATGTTAGTGGGTTCTAGTCTTGAATCCTCAAATATGTTGAGCTATGAGAAACAACAAAATCTCCCTATATGATAATACAACCCTAACTAGACCTTGAATCTTCACAATACTCAATGTAACCTGGTCCTGATTTTGGAAAAATCATGATTGGTGTTGATGTATGTTGAATCTTAAGATCTTGGAAATTATTCCTGAATTTCTCAATCCATTGGAATGATACATTATTATTTTCAAACGTTTTCATAGGTGATTATAGTAAAGAAAAATAACATAAAAATAGTCTATAATAACCAGCTAGACCCAGAAAACATCATATATTGAAATCATTCCTTGGTATCTACCAAGAGGTAATGACCCCTATCTTTTTGTGGACCCATAAAAACACTTATTTTATAAATTACATGGAAAATTAAATGTACGTACTATAACAAAAAATCACACTATGTTAGTTTGGGATACAAAAAAACAATCCCTCAAGATTCTCAACACTTACACCAAGTGTTTACTGTGCTCATCCCATGTCCCTGAATACACCAATATGTCATCCATAAACATGAACAAAAAGCAATGAAGATATCTATAATATATTTTATTTCTAAATTATATATAAACCACTACTTAATTCTTAATACCAAAAGGCCATACCACAAATTTATAATGGATATATCTATATTTGGACGTTCTTTTTGGAATATTTTATTTTCGAACACATAATTAGTGATATCCTGATCGCAATTCAATTTTGGAGAGCCACTATTCTATTCTCAATTGATTGAATAGATCATAAATATGTGGTAGTGGATGTTTATTCATTATTATAACACGGTCAAGAATATGATATTTGAAACACAGTTGAAAATTTTCATCTACCTGCATGATAAAAAAGACATGTGCTGTCGAAGGATACGTTCTTGGCTAAAAAAACATTTTCAATATAGTTCTTACAACTATACATTAAAATCCTTAAATTTTGTTGTTTTTATTTGATAAGAATGACGTATGAAAGGACTTTAACCCAAGGGATGATCAACTGAAAACTCCACATCCAATAGATTTGGAAACCTAGAGAAATTTTCAGGAAAAACAACAAAAAAGTGATCTACAGCCATTGGAATTTTTTTTACCTTCGATCTATTCTATTGATCCTATAGTAAAATTTCCAACTAGTATAAGATCATTTCTACTACTAGTGTAACATCCCGAGATTTTATGAAAAATATTCTTTTTAATTTCATTAATGTCTTGTGTTGTATGCTACACCAAAAGGAGCTTGCACAACACGCATCCTGGGCTTGCCTTTCATTACACGCAATCACGACCTTCCTTGATAGCGTGTGTAGTACGCAATACCAAGTTTCACTAAACAATGATATGCTATTAAAATATTATTAAAACTAGCCGTTATTAATAGTAATAACCACATTTCGAAATTTTGTAAATTTTATTTTTCAAAATGAACTTCATTTTTGGATTCGGAATATCGAAATTAGCTTAGGGTGAAATTTTGGTAATTTTCGGATAACTTTCATATTTTGATGAATAGTGGAAATTACTAAATTTTAATTAAAAACTACTTTTTCAATCGAAATAATTAATAGTGATAAATTATTAATTTTAGTGGTTTTAAAGTATATTTAGAATATATTTTTACAATTTAATACAATGAGGGTCATTGGATTCAATTTCACATTTAAACCAGTTATAAACAAGTTTCAATCTTTTGGTAGTTATTATCTCTTAAAAACACGCTATTTTTTTTGACGACAGGAATTAATTTTTAAATTAGTTAATGCAATTGATATGTTTTGAATTTGGTAAAATAGACATAATTTTTGAGTTCATTATATCAAATATAGATTAGGCCTTATTTTTGGTATTTTTCTGAAAACTTTCAATTTTTGATGAATAGTGAAACCACTAAGTGGTAGTTAAAAAAACTGAATTGTTCATAAAACTTAATTTTACCGCTTTTGTGAGTGGAATTTCAAAAATCCGAGAGACACCGTTGATGTCAGTAAGTAAAATGTGGTTCAATGGGATGAAAATAATTTTTTGGTGAATAGTAACTTTTTACTTTTTTTTAACCACGGTTAAAAGTAAATAGGGTAATTAAGGGTAGAAATGATATTATTATTAACCTAACACATGTCCTAATTCTATTGTACAAGTGTAATTCGACCAAAAACATACTTTGGAATAAAATATGACCATTTAGGCCCACTTGGATTAGATTAGGACATTTATTATTAATTTATTTAATGAAGGGTTAAAATAGTTAAAATCAAACTTTAATAACTAAATCATTTTTAATATAGGGTTATACATAAGATAAATTCGACTATAAATATTCATTAGAAAGATAAAAATATTTCCTACATAATGGTATTTTATTTGTAATTTTTAGACAATAAATAATTTCATTTATTTATGACACAACGATGATGCAGAAATTATCATATTAATGAAATATTGACATAATTGATGTTATAAATACCCAAATAAATATAATTTAGACTTTTTATGAATTACACTAATTTTATAGGTTAATATGACATGTTAGTATTGATTTAATTAACTTTTTTCGAACTTATCATTTTGTTATGATATTCACAAAAATCAATTACTAAATAGTGTCAAAATTGACATAAAATAGTTTTTAAAACAAATATTATATTATTAACTGTTATTTTATTCCTAAAAATCTAAGGTTCGACCAAATGACTTAGATACAGTTATATATATTAATAATTAACAACTTGGGGTTCGTTTGTCTTGTTATAGTAAGTTTATTAACCTTATAGTGTAAGAACACAAGAAGACACGGTAAAAGTAAAATTATTTAACTTAATGTTAAATCTAAATGATAAGGTTAAAATAGGAACCTAAACTTGTCTCAATTATATTGGATGAGAGGATATCGACCCTTCCCCACTTTATCTTCGAAATAAATCAATTTGGAGCTATTTAAAACCGAATTTGACTTTATAATAAAATAATAGTTTTAGTTATTCCAAAGGTACCCCTCTCCTCCCTTATAAAAGGGAACATCCTCCCTCTCTTCTTCACACAACTTTGAGACTTAAAGATCGGCCAACCTCTGCCAAATTCTCTTCTCCACATTCCTAGAAACATCCTGGAGGTTCTGTTCTTCCTCAAAGACCAATTTTGGTACACTAAGAGGAGGTCTCAATGAGGTGCTTCAAAGAAGAGGAGGTTCGGACACTTACGAAGCAAATCGGACCAAAGGTAAGGGAAATATCGCAATCTCATTTTTATCCGAGATTGTTTATACTTTGGTATTTATTGGGGTGTATTTTATCATCCACATCAATGTTTCCTCAATATGTAATATTATTTTCATCCACATACAATTGTTTAAATCCAATTTTACCCTTCAGTGAGTTTTTAGTAAAGGATATGAAAGGAATCTTTTGTCATTTTTCGTACGATGTACTTTTTTTGACTTTTCCGACAAAAGTATGAGAAGAATGTTTTTATTAACTTATACGGCATGAATGGATTTTTAAAAAATTATTTCCAAGAAGCTTCCTTTACATGTTTTCATGTTTATTTTTAATCAACTTCTTTTAGTTTAAAATTTTATGACATGTTAAGAAAGGAAAAGTGTTTTTGAAGTAGAAAAGATATTTTCCTCAAGAATGGAGTTCAAGTGTTTTATCAAAATTATTTTCCATCTAAGATAATAAAGGGTTCTGTTTCTATCCCTATTATTACATTGATTTGATTATGTTGTGATGGAATTAATTTTATGAATTCCTTTATCGTATATGAATTTTTTTATGATGTCATGATGTTTAAGATTACCATTTTTATTTCATGGGTTATGCAATGATGTATGGTTTATGATATTGTGGCACACATAAGAATGGTATTATTATGAGATGGGAGGGACCTATATCTCCCTCCTTTGAATTGGGTAATGATTTTATATCTCATGAGATAGACATGGTTGGAATGGTAGGTTATACCGGTTCAGTGAAACAGGACTGAAACGAGGGTGACTCGGTTCAGAAAAGGACTTTGTCCACTAATATAGTCTTGGAAATGAGTCTTGACTAATAAGATATGATTCTCTATGATTATGTGTGTATGCCACAAAGTTTCATGTTTTTAGTTATGATTATTGGGATTACATTTCACTACTATGATTTATCCCATGTTATGAAATTATGCTCTCTTTTGCAGGTTAAGATTTCCAAAATGTTATGTTCTTATGAATATGATGTGATTGATATTTATTTTTTTTACCCTTACTGAGCATTTGAGCTCACCCTTTTATGTTTTCTTTTCTCCAGGATATAAAGAAAGGTTTTAGGTAAAAAAAAGGGAAGATCTTTATGGGAGATGTTGAAGATCTCTCACCACGTTTAGAAGATTATATTCCGAGTTTCCAAAAACACTAAACTATTACGGTCCTTGTGTGTCTGTTTTTGTTATGTATTAAGTATTCCACAAAAGTAATGTAATGTCCATGTACGTCTAGCTTCGGGTCTCTACAGTTGGTATCAGAGGAAAGGTTTAGTCAACCTTTGGAAACTAGGATGCGAGAACTTTAGTGAGATTCCTAGAGATATTTCTAAGGTATGTCTAGGGATGTCACTAAGGTTAGGTATACGTATAGGTTATAGTCCTAGAATTGCTCTAACGATCGTAGAATTTAACCTAAGATGTTAGATATTAAGGGTACTCCCCCTTTTATTATGTTTTTTCCCTAGCATGATTTTTGCCTCTCACACTATTCTTTTTGGGTTTTAGAAAATGGCTGGAAACAAGATGATTCACGATAATGGAGGATATGATGGAAAATGGAATGATATTCTTCATGAGCAACCAAATGAAATGGGATTTGGAAGTCCAAACATCATTATTATGCCGAATCAGAAATCTCATAATATGATCAATAAAGTAAAATTTGGTAAGTTTCCTAACTCGGCTAATAAGAGAAAGATGGAGTTTCATGATGATCATAGAGGAAAGAAAGTTCAATTTCCCCTATGTAAATCATGTGGGAAGAGGCATCAAGGAGAATGTTTAAAAGGAACTGGAAGATGATTTGGGTGTTGAAAAGAAGGACACAAATCCAGTAAGTGCAAAGGAAAAGGTTCAGTTAAAACCAGGGATGAGGATAATGGTATTGCTACGACATCAACAATGGTTAAATGTTTTAAATGTGGAATGTACGGGCATTATGCAATCCAATGCCCTAAGGGAAAGTCTCATGAAGAGAATCAGCATGGTCGTATGGGTAGTATTTATATTGATGATGATGAAGAGACTACAAATGATATGTGAGATGAAAGAATTGTTGAAGCTCAGTCAATGGTTTAAGAATGTAGTGGAATGATGACATGTTTATCATGTGTAATGTTGTATAAGTAATCTCATGGTACTATGGAATAAAGAGACATCTAAGGATTGTTACGATGTTGTCTTTCCTTGAGTTTTGAAAGTATATGATTAATGGTACCAGTATCCATGAAAGGTTATTCAGATATTTTTGGAATGTAGATGATATGCGCATAATAAAGGGATAAGACGATAAAGAAATGTTTGATTGTATTCATGAGCTCATGATTGATATAAAGACTAAGTGATATAATGGTTTGAGTATAAATAATTTTGAGGATTTTGGTTTGTGGAAAGTGTTAACTTTTAACTGCATTCATGTTTTCACTATGGTTCAAGGGGAATTCATTCTTCAAGAGAATACATGATTAAGGAATTCACATGTTTTTAATTTGACCAACATGATATATCTTATGATATATGGGGGATAAATGATGGAATTCACGTGATTGTTCTGTGACATTTCAAGTAATCATTTTCTTTATACTATGAGCTTGGACCGAAGTATTTTAGATAAGCCTAAATATTGGAATGGATTATGTTGGACATAAGTTAGGATAAAACGTTTTTCGATATTATTGATGAGATATTATAGTAATATATCTTTAGAAATAGGACAACCTGTAGGATTGAGTGACAGCCCATCGCTTCGGACAAGGCCGTGGGAATCGAACCCACAACCGAATTGCGACTGGCCTTTATCGCCTACCACTGGCCTACAGGAAGTCCCTGGTTAGTAGAAACTAGTTTTATTTTATTAAGCGGTATGATATATGAAGTATAAGTTCATTTTTGGAACCATATACGATTAACCATAAGATGGACTTATAACTTTTGCTAACCTTTTGTTTGAAAGAGATGGAATGACCCATCATTCAATCACATGATTTGCTAACAATGAAAAATTGGAATTCATTTCTTTAAGAGATGAAGTGGAAATTGTCCAAAGAACGACAAACAGTCAGACTATACCAAAATCACGAAAGTATTTCTTCTAATTCCAATTTCATCAACTTTAGGGAAATGATCTTGAAAACCAAAAATGTTGTCTTAGTGCTCTTATATCTGATTAATCAGATGGTACCTTAGATCTTCACAAATTTATGGCTTTGTGATTGCTAGCTTTTCCATAGTCATGTTCTCTACCACTCTCCATCAGAACATGATGTTTAGATTTCTCTTCCATATCCATATTTTCACCTATGTGGAAACCCAGTGATTAGTTTATTTGGGTAACCGTTACGTTTCATACTTTTTTTTAAAGACTGGTTTTGGTATTCCTTTTTACGATGTGGGTTTCGAATAAAGAAACTTTTAAATATTAAACCATTTATAACCTCGTCGAATTTCGAGGGAAAAATTCATTTTAAGGGGGGTAGAATGTAACACCCCGAGATTTTATGAAAAATATTCTTTTTAATTTCATTAATATCTTGTGTTGTACGCTATACCAAATGGAGCTTGCACAACACGCATCCTTGACTTGCCTTTCATTACACGCAATCACGACCTTCCTTGATAGCGTGTGTAGTATGCAATACCGAGTTTCACTAAACAATGATATGCTATTAAAATATTATTAAAACTAGCCGTTATGAATAGTAATAACCACTTTTTGAAATTTTGTAAATTTTATTTTTCAAAATGAACTTCATTTTTGTATTCGGAATATCAAAATTATCTTAGGGTGAAATTTTGGTAATTTTTGGATAACTTTCATATTTTGATGAATAGTGGAAATTACTAAATTTTAATTAAAAACAAATTTTTCAATCGAAATAATTAATAGTGATAAATTATTAATTTTAGTGGTTTTAAAGTATATTTAGAATATATTTTTACAAATTAATACAATGAGGGTCATTGGATGCAATTTCACATTTAAACCAGTTATAAACAAGTTTCAATCTTTTGATAGTTATTATCTCTTAAAAACATGCTATTTGTTTTGATGATGGGAATTAATTTTTAAATTAGTTAATGCAACTGATATGTTTTGAATTTGGTAAAATATATATCATTTTTGAGTTCATAATATCAAATATATCTTAGGCCTAATTTTTGATATTTTTCTGAAAACTTTCAATTTTTGATGAATAGTGAAACCACTAAGTGGTAGTTAAAAAAACTGAATTGTTCATAAAAAATAATTTTACCACTTATGTGAGTGGAATTTCAAAAATCCGAGAGACACGGTTGATGTCAGTAATTAAAATGTGGTTCAATGAGATGAAAATAATTTTTTTGTGAATAGTAACATTTTACTTTTTTTTACCACGGTTAAAAGTAAATAGGGTAATTAAGGGTAGAAATGATATTATTATTACCCTAACACATGTCCTTATTCTATTGGAAAAGTTTAATTCGACCAAAAACATACTTAGGAATAAAATATGACCATTTAGGCCCACTTGGATTAGATTAGGACATTTATTATTAATTTATTTAAAAAAGGGTTAAAATAGTTAAAATCAACGTTTAATAACTAAATCATTTTTAATATAGGGTTATACATAAGATAAGATCGACTATAAATATTCATTAGAAATCTAAAAAGATTTCCTACATAATGGTATTTTATTTGTAATTTTTAGACAATAAATAATTTAATTTATTTATGACACAACGATGATGAAGAAATTATCTTATTAATGAAATATTGACATAATTGATGTTTTAAATACCCAAATAAATATAATTTGAGACTTTTTATGAATTCCACTAATTTTATAGGTTAATATGACATGTTAGTATTGATTTAATTAACTTTTTTAGAACCTATAATTCTGTTATGATTTTCACAAAAATCAATTACTAAATAGTGTCAAAATTGACATAAAATAGTTTTTAAAACAAATATTATATTATTAATTGTTATTTTATTCCTAAAAATCTAAGGATCAGACAAATGACTTAGATAAGGTTATATATATTAATAATTAACAACTTGGGGTTCGTTTGGCTTGTTATAGTAAGTTTATTAACCTTATAGTGTAATAACACAAGAAGACACGGTAAAAGTAAAATTATTTAACTTAATGTTAAATCTAAATGATAAGGTTAAAATAGGAACCTAAACTTGTCTAAATTCTATTGGATGAGAGGATTTCGACCCATCCCCACTTTCTCTTCTAAATAAATCATTTGGAGCTATTTAAAACCGAATTTGACTTTATAATAAAATAATAGTTTTAGTTATTCCAAAGGTACCCCTCTCCTCCCTTATAAAAGGGCACCTCCTCCCTCTCTTCCTCACACAACTTTGAGACTTCTAGCTCGACCAACCTCTGCCAAATTATCTTCTCCACTTTCCTAGAAACATCCTAGAGGTTATGGTCTTCCTCAAAGACCAATTTTGGTACCCTAAGAGGAGGTCTCAAATAGGCGCTTCAAAGAAGAGGAGGTTTGGACACTTACGAAGCAAATCGGACCTAATGTAAGGGAAATATCACAATCTCATTTTTATCCGAGATTGTTTATACTTTGGTATTTACTGGGGTGTATTTTATCATCCACATCCATGTTTCCTCAATATGTAATATTATTTTCATCCACATACAATTGTTTAAATCCAATTTTACCCTTCGGTGAGTTTTTAGTAAAGGATATGAAAGGAATCTTTTGTCATTTTTCGTACAAGGTACTTTTTTTTACTTTTCTGACAAAAGTACGAGAAGAATGTTTTTTTAACTTATACGGAATGAATGGATTTTTAAAAAATTATTTCCAAGAAGCTTCTTTTACATGTTTTCAAGTTTATTTTTAATCAACTCCTTTTAGTTTAAAATTTTATTACATGTTAAGAAAGGAAAAGTGTTTTTGAAGTAGAAAGGATATTTTCCTCAAGAATGAATTTCAAGTGTTTTATCAAAATTATTTTCCATCTAAGATAATAAAGGGTTCTGTTTCTATCCCTATTACTACTTTGATTTGATTATGTTGTGATGGAATTAATTTTATGAATTCCTTTATCGTATATGAATTATTTTATGATGTCATGATGTTTAAGATTCCCATTTTTATTACATGGGTTATGCAATGATGTATGGTTTATGATTTTGTGGCACACATAAGAATGGTATCATTATGATATGGGTGGGACCTATATCTTCCTCCAATGCATTGGGTAATGATTTTATATCTCCTGAGATAGACATGGCTGGAATGGTAGGTTATACCGGTTCAGTGAAACAGGACTGAAACGAGGGTGACTCGGTTCAGAAAGGGACTTTGTCCACTAAGATAGTCTTGGCAATGACTCTTGACTAATAAGATATGATTCTCTATGATTATGTGTGTATGCCACAAAGTTTCATGTTTTAAGTTATGATTATTGGGATTACATTTCACTACTATTATTTATCCCATGTTATGAAATTATGCTCTCTTTTGCAGGTTAAGATTTCCAAAATGTTATGTTCTTTTGAATATGATGTGATTGATATTTCTTTTGTTTACCCTTACTGAGCATTTGAGCTCTCCCTTTTATTTTTTCTTTTCCCCAGGATATAAAGAAAGGTTTTAGGTAAAAAATGGGAAAATCATTATGGGAGATGTTGAAGATCTTTCACCACGTTTAGAAGATTATATTCCGAGTTTCCAAAGACACTAAACTATTGCGGTCCTTGTGTGTCTGTTTTTGTTATGTATTAAGTATTCCGCAAAAGTAATGTAATGTCTATGTACGTCTAGCTTCGGGTCTCTAAAACTAGTACTAACAATATCATTTCACCTACCATAAAATTATTTTCCCTTCGAAATCAATTCTCAACACCAACCATAGTTATAAAACTGAATCATCTAGTATAACAGTCAAAGTCAGCCTTGTACGTTGTTGACCAAACCATATCCATGATTACGTTGGAAAATCCCTACAATGTATAGAGAAACACTATTTCATCTCTTTCCCATCTATTTTTATAGAACATTCTCTACAATCAATTTCACGATATTATCTTTGACAAAGAGGAGTTTTCATATTTATTATAGAAGGCATCATATCATATTCTAAAAATAGATAATAAAAAACATGAGTGTAATAAATGAATGGGATACACCCATATAAAATAGTTATTTCATAATGTTAGAACTCAAAAAAATAATTCCTCTCACCAATGAAGGTCGAGAATGATCATCCAATACATCCTACTCAATTCCATATAATTTCTTGCTCTCGACACATCGTTACATTTTCATGTGTTGATATTGCCCTTGTGAGGAGTCATGGTATTCCTAGAACTACCATGGAAATCAATATTCTAGTAAATATGGGTCTGATGATATCATTTTCTTGTTGAATCAAACAACATATATGAAACATGAGATGTGTCTCATACACCCTAATGTGGAACACTATGACACAAGTGCTAAAGATTCCCCATCAAATTACAATTGTAGTAAGCTATAGGTGATAATATACAATTTCAATGTATTTGATTCATTGATTCACATTGAAAAAATCCTAGAGTACTTTTGGGTCGTGAAAGAAGATTAAATGATCATATTGTCGGATTCCAATGTGGTTCATCTCCTTGAGAATATGCGTTACGATTTATCTTGATCGTAGTGTTGTAGTTCTCACCACATCTCGTGAAGACAACCGTACTTCCTCTATTTTGATTTTCTAAAGTGAAATATATTTTAAATGGATAATATACTTCAATTATTAACTCAATTCTTTGAAATCCTTGAATGATGAGTTGAACCAACTTTTGGTTCACCTTTGGGTTAGATAAAACCCCATTCACAAAGACCTCATGTAGATAGTTCTTATGATTCCTATGGGGTTTCATTTTATATAACTATAAAAATACTATAAGTTTCACACTCTAGAAATTTATGGCATAAAAATTTCAAATTATGTCATATAATACCATAACAAAACTTCTTTAAAAACTACCATTTTCCATATTCAAGTGTTTTTTTAAATTATCTTTATTATCAAAAATTAATCCATTTTCCCAATAGGGAAACCATTTTATTCTTCAAAAAATTACATTTAAAAATAATTTCAACATTATTCTAAAATAAACATATTACATAGAATCAGATATCATTATGAAAAATAAGATATACACTCCTAGTGAGAAGTCATTCCTCTGATGCATGTCATGCTCTTCTCATTGGCTAAACCCATGACAATGATATTCCGAATCCAATAAATGTCTCCAAAACACTTATGTACCCAACTCCCAATCAAATTTAAGCTCAACATGAAAATGTTAGTTACGTCTTTTTATGGTAAAAATTTCATGTTTCGATAATCCTACACATTTCTAAAATCCAAACTCTAAGAATAGACAAGATGAATTTCAAACCCAACACCAAGAACTATCACCATGTTAAGGACATCATATTTCAGAATGTTATTTGTAGGAAACATGTTTATACAAATTGTAATATGCTAAATCTCCCCATAGGTTTGAGAAGTCAAGAGGACATAACATGATCTTAAGAGACATATCCAAGATTCTAAAGAATCAGAATGAAGGCCAAGGGTTAATTTATAATTGGGGGATGATTTTTCATTTTAAAATAAAAAAACCAATCATTCCTAAACCAAATAAACCACAACATAATGCATGAGATCAATGAAATACAACTCAAGTAAATCATTTATATGGAAACCAACTCCAAATAGAAACACAACTGAAGACTACCAAATACCCAAGTAAACATCAATAGACTACAAAACAAAAAACTACTCAAAGACAACCATAACACCAATTCCACAACCTACCTTATGATAGAATCCAAAAAATTTCCCATGTATGACTAATCAAAGCTAGATAATTTTGATGATTTACCTTTTATAGTATCAAAATAAATGATAGAGAAAAAAGAACCAAATTTCCAAAGAAGGATTTTGTAATAAAACTCATCACTCTTTCCTCAAATGGCTAGCCGACTCATTCCTCTAGGATATAACATGATATAAAATTTATATAAAACAAATCATATAAAAAAATTTTAAAAATTTTATCACAAAATGATAAAAAATTTCTAAATAAATAATTCATAGAAAAAATCATATTCCAAGGAATGAAAACAATATTTATTTCGAAACCATTTCACAATCCAATTAGTATAACCTATTAAAAATAAAAAACCACACATCCATTTATGCATGCCTGATTTACTGTTCTATACTCATGAGTAGTCTCTCATCGATCTACCTAGTTGTCACAATTTAACAAATATCCCATGTTACATTACATCTTTGGTACCGAGCACAAGTCATTTAAATTTTCTTTATAATAAAAATTAACTCACACCACCAAGAATAACAAAAACATTCCAATATAATCATGCCAAAAGCTTTTCAATTCCAAATCCATTTTAATGTAAAACCCTTTTCAATGTTAAAATAATTTCAATAAATACAATCATTTTATTGAAATACTATCCACAATATCTTTTTACATGAATCAAACAGAGAAACAAATTCAAAATTATCATATTAAAATAATTTATAAATGAACTTTTCTCATCAATTCAACAATTTTAAAAAAAATCCACAAAACATCAGTAAAGTGGGTTTCTAGCATTATTTTTACAAAAATTAAGAAGTCAGATTCTATCAATAAAAAAAAAATATATACTAATCATTCCTGTTATAATTACTGTATTCAATAGTGAATCTAGCTACCTCATTTTTTATGGGGGAAATATAGAACTACCCTAAATGCTAGCAAAAACAGATTGGATCTCAACAAACCCACCTGAGATATCTTATCCTTATCTCAAAAAATATATTTGTAGACATATTTTTCATCTATTATCTTAGATATATCAACATATTACATTGATATATGAAATCAAGAGATATAGATAATTATATCTAAGAAAACCCACTGTGAACTAACTAAAATGATGTCTTACCATGACAATCTGACTTTAAAACACATAGATAATCTTTTATTTTCCCCTTGAATACTTAGGAGAATTCTTTTTTAGCCGTTGGGTAGAGATAATATCGAGTTGGGGACACATAGGAGAAAAATGAGGCACTTAGAAGTCAAAAAATGTTAAATAAATAAATTTATAGTCACACTTTTAACCGATGAATGGTTAGTAACATGGTTAGGAAAACCCTGCACTATCCATAAAACTGTCTCTACCCAAAGGGGTAACCTAATTATATCAAGTGGCAGAGATTCTCCTTGTAGGAAACATGGTTGGGGAAACCTATGCACCTCTTATGCACCCTCTATTTTTTACCACGTCCCATTGCACACAGTTTCCACAAACCATGCACCTTTAGAAAATCACCAAAACATTAAAAATGGTCTGTAAACCATCGGAAACATATTCACAAGAAGTTAAATATATAAAAAACATATTTGACGAGATAATTACATAAAACTAGAGGAAATACGCCAATAGAAATACATAAGAAATGAGTGAGCTATATATCAAAGTAAGGAAATAAGAAAATCATAACACGAACATGTTATTACAATCTAGAAATAAGAATATCAATTAGACATAAAAGGGGTGATATTTATAAATATTAAAAATGAGGCATGACATAGCCTAAATACATAAAGGCATCATGGTAATCTGGGGGAAATATTAAACATGACATCATAAGAACAATTCATGGCTAATACTCGAGTATACATAAAATGATGTGACTATAATAACTTCTCAAGCACCATAAAAGGAATATCATGAGACGAAAACATTACCCAGTTCTTTGTAATGATATCTGGGTGTAATGACCCAAACTTTTTGAATGGTATTTTTATTTACTCTTGAATGATTTAATAAAGATGTTAATGGTTAATGCAGAAAGAAGAGTCGATGACTTCATCCAGTAGACTTGAACCCTATAAATCCCACTTATCAGAGCATGGGAAGGAGGTGGCATACTTGGGTTTCGCTTTGGACAACTCCCAAGCTGAACTCCAGCATGTCAATCTTGAACAGAACCGCCTACGGGAGAAGTTCATGTTAGTGGAGATTACTACTAGGGTGATCTTAACTGAGCCTCCCTCAGATACTCTCACCATAGCACACCTTACATGTAGGTCGTATGCTGGTGTTATAAGGGGCAATATAACGAGACCATAACATCCTTGTGTAATTCTTTGATTTAAATAAAAATTGTGATTTCTTCTTATGATGAAGTTTGTGAATTTTCAAATTTCCAAGTAAATATAGTATGCATATTTTCGATGAATTCTAAAAAAGGATATTCAAAAATATTTATGTAAACCTTAAATAATTAATTGTGTGTAGTGATTTTCAGAAAATGGTCTTCTAGAAGTATGTTCAGTACGAAATTTAGAGTCTAATAAGACCAACATAATTTTTGATGAATAGTAAATTATGAATTGTTATTTTATGCTTAGGATTAGTAATGTGACCAAATGTATTAGTAATCCCACTTAAAGAAAGTATTAATATAATCTAGGAACCTTGATTAAGTAATGTGATTCAATAAAATAGGTAAATAACTATTTCCTAAATTTATATTCAAGTATTAGTTTTTTTAGGTGAATGGTGTTTTTTAATTAAAAATTTAATTAAAAATATTTGGAAAATTATTTTTATAAAATGTATTTCATTTTCTAACTCAGTGCATCGATATTATGTTTAGGTAATTTTTTGGGATTTTTCTAAAAAAATGAATTTTCGATGAATAGTGTATTTATTTAAAAATTAAATTAAAAATATTTAGAAAATTATTATTATAAAATGGAGTTCATTTTTAAAATTAGATCATCAATATTTGGTTAAGGTTAAATTTTGGGATTTTTCTGCGAAAGTTGAATTTTTGATGAATAGTTAAAATACAGTTTTTAAGTTACGGGTGTTTAATGACATAATAACTGCATCACGATGATGCGATGATATATTTTTATGGATGGATGACTAAAGGGGATGAATTATTGTATTTGGGGTCCCATGTGGCCAAAACCATGGGCAAATACCAAGGGAAAGCCCATGGTTTTTCCAATACCACGAATGAGGTGTCCCTTGGCCATTAATGCCTTGTCCCCTCACATTCCCTATAAATACCCACCCTTTCCTCCTTTAGTTTTTACTCCCAACTCTCCCCCATCAAATCTATGGTCTTATTACCTCCCAAAGAGTCCTCCCAAGGTGCCCCCAAGCACTCAAGGTCCCAACCTTTGAATTTTAAGAGTTGCGTTTTAAGGTAAGGGATCATACCTCTATCTTTCTTTCCAAGTACTCTCTTTTATGTCATTTATTTTATGATCCATGTTCTTATGTTTGAGGATATTATTTTATATTCATAAAACTGCCCTTTTCATTTTCATATAATGATTGTCCCCCTCTTTCTATCATCAATTCATTTTAATAATTTTTAAGATGTGCCGTTAGGCTACTGAATTTTTAAGGGATGCTTTCAACCTTCTCGTTTCCAAGATCTATTTTCATGTCATGTCATCAAAGTTGATTTTTATTATGTTTGGGTATGATCTCTATATCTATCATACTGATCTTTTATGTTCATATTATGAGAGACTCCATTTGACATTGTCAATTCATTTTTTTGATCGTTCAGATGACACCGTTAGGCTGCCGAACTTTCATAAGAGAAATCTTATTTTTTTCATCTTTCAATGTTTTTCATTCCATATGGTATGTCTTTGAAATTTCATTACAAGGTTCTTATATCCATTATATTCTATCCCTCTTCAATTTTATGGATCATTTATGAGTGGGTGACCCATTTCCCCTCTCGTTTCAATATTATCTGAAACCTTATAGCATATCTGTTATGCTGCTGAATTTTTGTCTCAAAAAGTATCTCCCTTTTTTTCATTTATTAAGTGAATGCCCAATGCACTTTATTCTTCTGGGTATTCACATATATATAAAAATGATCTATTTTTAATTTTTGGGATTTATATACATGAAACCCTCTTTCCTTTTTCCATGGGTTTAAAGTGACATAAAGATCGTGTCTTTGAAACAGTTTTAAAAAAATATTATGATTATGAAATGAAACCCATTTCTTTAATGCTATATGGGTTATTTAGGAAATGTTTGATGATGATATATGTGTCTTATATGATAATAAATGAAAATTTAAGGGTGCACCGTGATAGCACTCCAATTCATTGGGTAAAGAATTAATCTCTAGAGATGACCAATTTTAACGACGTCTTGGTGAATAAACATGGCAATTTTTAATGTCACCTTGGGGATGGACCTTGGTGAAATAGAAATGATTGTCTATGTTAAATGTTGCAACCAAATCATCAAGATATGAAATACGTTCTTTTTATTATGATATGCCTCATGATTTCTACCTCATGCCTTAATGTTCTTTTTCAGGACTTTATTGATCTATTTCAAGTTCACATGTTAAATGTTTCCCCTTGTTTCCCTTACTGCGCCTTCTGCTCCCCCTTTATTTTGATGTATGTCCCCAGGTTATGAGATGTAGTAATGAACTTATGATGAACATAAGTAGAAGCCTTTCAAGTGTTTAGGAAGAATGTTATATGTTTTCATGTCTTATGATTCTGGTTTCCAAGACACTAAACCTTAAAGATCCTTGGTTTTGTAAAATGTGATGAAAAGTTATGTTATAAAAAGGAGGGGTGTCATAGTTGGTATCAAAGGTCAGTTTAGTAATTTTTGGAAATTAGGCTATGAAAAATTTAGGAAGAACCATATAGAAAAGTTTAAATTTAGGAAATCTTCCTGGTATTTTGGTTAGTATTGAGTTAGTGGTTTATCAAACTAATAGATCCCTATCTAGATACGGGCAGGTAGAGGTGGCTCTGGCATAGAAGTACATAGGGGTAAAACCTAAAAACAATGCTTTGAGATAGACTCAAATGGGAATTGGTGGACGATAGCGGCCCTTGTTTCACTCTTGGTTACAACACTCCTGGGGGATATGTTTGGTTAATCGAAAAAAATTTATGAATCATTATGAAGGAATTATATAGAAGCATAATTGTTTAAGAATGATGTTTTAAGACATAGAATTATCTATATTTAAAATATTCATAAATGATACAAGTTTCTCACAAAGATTTTATTCTTTTAGAAAATGGAAGCCAATAGAAGGAACCGTGCAAATGGTGATAGAAATGGACCATGCGCTAACGACCCTCCGATGGAAGCCAGAATGGAAACATTAATGCGAATGATGAACCATCTGACTCAAGTTATGAGTAATAACTTGACTCAAGCTGAGAGGCCAGTCTCACCATGAAGGGAAAATCTTTCTATCGAGTCCGTCATGCATCAAAAACCACAAAAATTCAGTAGATCTACTAACCTGTTGTTTTCAGAATAATTGATAAGCTCCATTGAAAGATCTTTTCTTTACTTCATTGTTCAGAACAAGAAAAAGTCACCCTTGATGTTTACAGCCTAGAGGGGGAAGCTGATCAGTGTTGGTCAATGATAAAAAACATGAAGCCAAGAGGGGAAATGGAAGCCATGGAGTGGGAAGAGTTCAGGAGAATATTTTTCAATAAGTATTTCCTCTAATCGATGAGAACGAGAATGGAGAAATAATTTCTCGAGCTGAAGCAAAAGGAGGATGAATCTGTTAGAATATATGAGATGAACTTCACAATGCTTTCCCATTATACCTCAAGCTTGGTCATGGACCCTAATGGGAAGGTTGAATGATTCTTTGGTGGACTACGACCTCATCTGCAAAAGAATCTAGACAACATGGACTATGATATCTACGAAGAAATAGTTCGAAGTGTTGTGAATGTCGAACTAGTGTTAGGTGAGGCACAGTGGTCTCAAAAATCTAATGAGAAGAAGAGAACTCTAGAACCAAGCATGGGAAGAAGCATTGATCAGGGAAGAGGAGGAAAGAAAATGAAACTTACCACATGCAATAAATGTGGGAAGAATCATTCATGGAACTGCTTGATCGGAAGTGGCAAGTGCTAAATGTGTGGAAAAGATGTCCATATTTCTCGGAATTGTCATAGTGAGGTGAAGCCTCAACATCCCAACACTGACGAAAGAGGAAAGATGGTTCTGGCCCTACCCGAGGTCCAATGCTTCAAGTGTGGACAACTTGGACACTTTTCTAATCACTGTCCAAATCCAAGGGCAGTGGAGGGGAATCACCATGAACCTCAGCAAAGGCCAGGGGAGAAAGGTTGTGCTTTTGCTTTCACAACAACTGAAGTTGAAGCTCCAAATGATGTGGTAGCAGGTACTCTTGTTGTCCTCTCAAAACTAGCAAGTACTATGTTTGATTCTGGTTCTACGCATTCCATTATTTCCTCCATGTTTGCAAAAAATTTAGAATCAATTCTCGAACTACTAGAGGTAGATTTGTCAGTCAAGACTCCATGTGGGATTATCCATGCATCAATAGTATATAGAGACACTAGTGTTTACTTCAGGGAGAACAATCTTATCACAAATCTAGTAGTCATTCCCATGTTGGAATTCGACGTTATACTAGGGATGGTCGGGATCTCAAAGTATAATTCTAAGATCAAATTCAAAAGTAATGAAATCTCGGTAGTCATGAAAGAACGACCTAAAATTATCTTCCGAGGAGAGATATCCTGACCTGATCCTTGACTAGAGGAACCTCCTATAGCCTTTTTTATGGAGTTAATCGGTGATGATAAAGAAGGAAAAGGGAGTATTCAAATAGAAGATGTTTCGATTTTTCAGGAATACATGGACATATTTCATGAGGAGTTACCTTGACCTCCCCCAGAAAGAGAGGTAGAGTTCTCCATTGAACTCGTACCTGGATCTCAACCGATATCAAAGACCCCGTATAGAATGGAAAATGTGGATCTAGAGGAGTCAAAGAAAAAACTCCAAGACTTCTTGGAGAAAGGGTTTATCCGACCGAGTGTGTCTCCTTGGGGAACACCAGTTCTCTTTTTGAAGAAGAAGGATTGATCAATGCGGCTATGCATTGATTATAGAGAACTGAAAGGGATCACAATGAAGAACAAATACCCTCTTCCAATAATTGATAATTTATTTGACCATCTTCGTGAGGCTCAATTCTTCTCCAAGATTGATCTTCGATCTGGTTATCATCAACTGAGGGTGAAGAAGGATGATATTCCACAGACTTCCTTCTGATCAATATATGGGCATTATGAGTTTACTATTATGACCTTCTTCTTGACTACTGCTCCAGCTATTTTCATGGATTTGATGAATAGAGTTTTTAAGGACTACCTTGAAAACATTGTTGTAGTTTTTATTGAAGATATTTTGATATATTCAAAAAGTCGTGATGAGCATGAAGATCATTTGGGGGTCATTTTGCAAACTCTATGGAAGGA
This sequence comes from Viscum album, assembly GCA_963277665.1. Classification (NCBI taxonomy): domain Eukaryota; kingdom Viridiplantae; phylum Streptophyta; class Magnoliopsida; order Santalales; family Viscaceae; genus Viscum; species Viscum album. Next base: position 51,913,032 of record OY728148.1, read on the forward strand.
GAGGCTCTTTGGAAAGTTCAGCAAGTTTGAGTTTTGGTTACAACAAGTGGATTTCTTGGGGAACATAGTAACCTATGAAGGAATCTTAGTTGACCCTGCAAAGATAATGGTTGTGGAGGAGTGGTCTCAACCCAGAATAGTAACTGAGATTCATAGTTTCCTTGGTCTAGTAGGATATTACAAGAGTTTTGTGAAAAACATTTCATGGATTTCTAATCCACTAACCAAGTTGACTCGAAAAGGGGTTAAATTCATCTAGAAAAAGGAATGGGAGGAATGTTTCCTGGAGCTAAAGAAGAGATTGGTTACTGCACCTGTGTTAACACTACCCTCTATCAGATAAAAATTCGTTATTTTTAGAGATGCATCTCTAAAAGAGCTCGGGTGCGTCCTCATGAAAAATGACAATGTCATTGCTTATGCATCTCGACAGTTGAAGATTCATGAGAAGAATTATCATACGCATGATCTAGAGCTAGCGGCAGTTGTTTTTTCTCTAAAGATATGCAGGCACTATATTTATGGGAAAAATTGTGATATATATACCTACAACCATAGTTTAATGTATATTTTCACGCAGAAAGAATTGAACAGGAGACAAAGGAGATTGTTGAAGCTTATTAAAGAATATGATTGTTCAATTCATTATCACCCTGGAAGCAAAAACAAGGTCACAGATGCATTAAACAGGAGAGATCCTATTGTTCTGGAAACAATGTGGATCCTAGGAAATCCCTTGATTATGGATCTAGTAAAGCTGGACATGGGAATTATAAGGTAAGGGACATCATCAACCCTATCCCAAATGATTTCTCAACCTTCATTACTAGAGAGGATCAAAAGGCTAAAAAGAATATCTTTTGTTGTAGGAGAAGTTTGAGGCTGTGATGGATAAGAAGTTTCCTGATTTCAATATTGATCAAGAAGGTGTACTGAAATTTCATACAAGACCATGTGTTCCATCTATTTCGGAAATAAAGAAAGAACTGATGGATGAAGCTCATAGCTCTACCTTCTCTATACATCTGGGAAGCACTAAAATGTATAGAGACCTTCGTGATCATTATTGGTGGGATAACATGAAGAGGGAGATTGCTGATTACACTTCAAGGTGCTTGGTGTGTCAACCAGTAAAGGTAGAACGACAACTTCCTAAGGGGGTCTTACAATCGCTACCCATACCGGCATGGAAGTGGGACAATATCACTATGGACTTTGTCACTGGTCTCCCAAAAACATCCAAAGGAAACAATGTGATATGGGTTATTATGGACCATCTCACCAAGACTGCCCATTTTATCTCCATTCAGGAAAATTTCTCTTTGGATCAACTTTCCAAGATATACATGAAGGATGTGGTAAGGCTGCATGGGGTACCACTATCCATCATATCTGATCGTGATCCAAGATTCACATCAAAATTATGTAGATGTTTTCAACATTCTATGAATTCCGAATGGAATTTTAGTACGGCCTATCATCCTCAAACTGATGGCCAATCTGAAAAGACTATTCAGACACTTGAGGACATACTGAGATTATGCTCAATGGAATTTAAATGTGGATGGGATCAACACCTCCCATTAGTTGAGTTCTCATACAACAACAGCTTCCATTCGAGTATTCCAATGGCACCCTATGAAGATCTGTATGGAAAGCGATGTAGAACTCCTATTTGTTGGGATGAAGCTGGTGAGTGAAAGCTTCATGGGCCGGATCTTGTGCAAGAGATGACTGAAAAGGATCATGCCATCCAATAACACTTAATGGATGCTCAGAGTCAGTAGAAGAGCTACGATGACAACCGTCGAAGGTACTCGGAGTATGGTGTTGGCGACAAAGTCTTACTTCGAATTTCTCCATAGAAGAGAGTCATGAGCTTTTGAAAGAAAGGGAAGGTCAGCCCTAGGTACATTGGCCCCTATTAAATCCTTGATCTCATAGGAGCAGTGGCCTATCATCTAGCACTTCCACCGAACCTAACTCTAGTTCACGATGTCTTCCATGTATCTCTCTTGAGGAAGTACATACCTGACCATTTTCATGTACTAAACCCATAGGTGGTACAACTGGAACATGACCTCTCTTATGAGGAGCATCCAGTGGAAATATTAGACCGTAGAGACAAGGTTCTACGCAACTAGACTACCCACCTTGTGAATGTATTGTGGAGGAATCATAATTATGAAGAAGCTATGTGGGAACCTGAGGATACAATGAAGCAAAAGTACCCTCACCTTTTCGACTAGGAATTTCGTTTAAAATTTCGGGGATGAAATTTCTTAAGGGGGGAAGAATGTAATGACCCAAACATTTTGAATGATATTTTTATTTACTCTTGAATGATTTAATAGATATGTTAATGGTTAATGCAGAAAAGAGATTCAATGGCTTCATCCAGTAGACTCGAACCTTATAAATCCCACTTATCATAGCTTGGGAAGGAGGTGAAATATTTGGGATATTCTTTGGGCCAAGACCAAGCCGAACCCCAGCGTGTCAAACTTGAATGGAGCCGGCTATGGGGGAAGTTCAATTTAGTGGAGATTACTAATAGGGCGATGTCATCTGAGCCTCCCTCGGATTCTCTCAACATAGCACACCTTACACTTAGGTCATATGCTGGTGTTATAATGGTCTATGTAACGAGTCCATAACAGCCTTGTGTAATCCTTTGATATAAATAAAAATTTTGATATCTTCTTATGATGAAGTTTGTGAATTTTCAAATGTCCGGATAAATATAGTATGGATATTTTCGATGAATTCTAGAAAAAGGATATTAAAAAATATTTATGTAAACCTTAAATAATTAATTATGTGTAATGATTTTAAAAAAATGGTCTTCTACAAGTATGTTCAGTTCGAAATTTAGAGTCGAATAAAATCAACTTATGTTTTGATGAATAGTAAATCATGAATAGTGATTTTATGCTTAGGATTAGTAATGTCACCAAATGGATTAGTAATCTCACTTAAATAAAGTATTAATATAATATAGGGCCCTTGATTAAGTAATGTGATTCAATAAAATAGTTAAATAATTGTTTCATAAATTATTATTCTAGTATTCATTTTTTCGGGTGAATAGTGTTTTTTAATTAACAAATAAATTAAAAATATTTTGAAAAATATTTTTATAAAATGTATTTCATTTTTGAACCTAGTGCATTGATATTATGTTAAGGTAATTTTTGGGGATTTTTCTGAAAAAAATGAATTTTCAGTGAATAGTGTATTTATTTAAAAATTAAATTAAAAATATTTAGAAAATTATTTTTATAAAATGGAGTCCATTTTTGAAATTAGAGCATCAATATTTGGTTAAGTTGAAATTTTGGGATTTTTCTGAGAATGTTGAATTTTTGATGAATAGTGAAAATACAGTTTTTATGTTACGAGTGTTTAATGACATCATAACTGCATCATGATGATGTGATGAGATATTTTAAGGGATGGAAGACTAAATGGGATGAATTATTGTATCAGGGGTCTCATGTGGCCAAAACTATGGGCAAATATTCTGGGAAAGCCCATGGTTTTGCCAATACCACCAATGAGGTGTTCCTTGGCCATTAATGCCTTGTCCCATAACTTTCACTATAAATACCCACCCATTCCTACTTTATTTTTCACTCCCAACTCTCCCCAACTAAGATATGGTCTCATTTCCTCCCAAACGGTCCTCCCAAAGGTGCCCCCAAGCCCTCAAGGTCCCATCCTTTGAGTTTTAAGTGTTACGTTTTATGGTAAGGGATCCAACCTCTCTCTTTATTTCCAAGTACTCACTTTATGTCATTTCTTTTATGCTCCATGTTATTATGATGTTGTATGTTCTTTTATATTCATCATATCTTCCTTTTCATTTTAATATGATGATATACCCACTCTTTCTATCATCAATTCATTTTACGAATGTTTAAGTGGTGCTGTTAGGCTGCTGAATTTTTAAGGGATGCTTTCACCCTTCTCGTTTTCATGATCTATTTTCATGTCAAGTCTTTCAAGTTCCTTTTTATTATTTTGGGGTATGATCTCTATATCTATCATACTGATATTTTATGTTCATATGATGAGAGGCCCCATTTTATCTAATCAATTCATTTTTTTTATTTTTAAATGACGCTGTTAGGCTGCCGAATTTTTATAAAAGAAATCTTATTTTTTTCTTCCTTCAATTTTTTTAATTCATTTGGTATGTCTTTAAAATTTCATTACCATGTTCTTATATCTATTATATTCTGTCCCTCTACTATTTTATGGATCATTTATGAGTAGGTGACCTATGTCCCCTCTCTTTTCAATATTTTATAAAACCCTATAACATAGCCGTTATGCTGCTGAATTTTCATCTCAAAATGTCTCTCCCTTTATTTCTTTTATTAAGTGAATACCCAAAGCTCTTTATTCTACAGGGGTATTCACATATATATCCAAATGTTCTATTTTTAATTCTGGGATTTACATACATGAAACCCTCTTTCCTTTTTCCATTGTTTTAAAGTGACATAAAGATCATGTCTTTAAAATAGTTTTTAAAAAATTATATGATTGTGAAATAAAACCCATTTCATTAATGTTATATGTGTTATTTATGAAATTTTTGATGGTTATATATGTGGATCACATGATAATAATGGCAAATTTAAGGTTACGCCCTGATAGCGCTCTAATTCATTGGGTAAAGACTTAATCTCTAGAGATGACCATATTTAATGACACCTTGGTGAATAACCTTGGTAATTTTTAATGACACCTTGGCGATGGAACTTGGTGAAATGGAAATGATTGTCTATTTTAAATGTTGTAACCACATCTTCAAGTTATTAAATATGATATTTTTTTATGATATGCCTCATGATTTCATTTTCAAGCCTTAATTTTCTTTTTCATGACTTTATTGTTCTATCTAATGTTCACATTTTAAATGTTTCCCCTTGGTTCCCTTTCTGGGCCTTTTTCTCACGCTTTCTTTTGAGGTATGTCCCTAGGTTATGAGATGCAGTAATGAACCTAGTATGAACAGAAGGAGAATCCTTTCATGTGTTTAGGAATAATGTTCTATGTTTTCATGTTTTAAGTTCATGGTTTCCAAGACACTAAACCTTAAAGATCCTCAGTTTTTTAAAATGTGATGAAAAGTTATGTTATAAAAAGGCGGGATGTCATACTGGGTACACCCATCATAATCACATAATTTACCTAAATAAGTCTTTCCCATATATCTTATATATAATAACACATTTCATCAAATTTAATCCCATAATAATGGAGTATCGATTATAGAAATGCAAGTCTACAATCAAAAAATTATAAGTGCATAATCGTGAACTCCCTTGATAATAAATTGGTATTGGTATTCACAAGAAAATTATTTGGGAAGGAAAACCATAGTGAAATACTGGTAGAATAATAGGGGGACATAAATGTTCATGTAAGGGATTAATGAGTTTTAAAAATGTATCTCCTCATTTATACATTGTAAGGGATGTCATGGAGAATTAGAGAACATTTTTAGAAAATATTAATTGGATATAAAATGTATAATATAATGAAGATTCATGAATAAATATGAAAAGGAGAAAATACCTAACCATAATAGGGCGATTCAAAAAACCTGGCTGGAGATTCATGAGAGATTATAGCCACCGTTTTATGAATATAGAGGGCAGAGGTGAGATTAAATACCTGATCCATGGTTTTTAGTGATGTGGATTGGGAGCTTAGGTGGGTTTATATATGAAAAGAGATGTGAGTTATTTATTATTTCCCAAATATAGGTTCTCAAATATATATAACATTGTAATAAAATACAAAAACTTTCTCAAGTTTTGTTACCATGATTTCTTCCAAATAATAGTGGTTTTCATTATTTTATAAGGCCAATGGATAATCATGTAAAAATATTTCCCTTGGTTATGTGGAATTGAGTCATGTTCTTAAAAAAATAATTTTAAAACAATAATATATAATATAAGTTATGGATGATTCATAAATTCGTTATAAAATTTACCAAATAACCAAAAATATTAATTTAATGGGGAAACATGTGTTTTTTCCTGGATAAATATTATATCATTTATTACATGACATTTGTGTAATTAGGATGTCATAATTCACACCTTATATTTATACAATACTTAATTTATTCATGGAAATTAAATTTTCTTAGGAAATTATGAATAAATCACCATTGAATAAAATCAACTTGATGACTCTAAAAAAATTATTTTATAAACATTTATTCAAAATATTTTTAGTTTCATATTTCTAATAAAACTGATATGTTTTTTGGAATGATATGTTTTTAATGAACAAGATTTTTCAACCAAGTGTAGTAATTTTATTTAAAATCATGACAATTAAATTATAATTTAAATTTAATAATAATTACATAATGTACATATTTTATTAAATTATTATTTATTTTTGATAATACAATAATTCATCAGAATGAATTTCATAATGGAAATTTCACTTTTTCAACAAATAAAATTTGTGTTTTATCATCTCAAAATTAAAATAATTAATAATGTAACAACAATGAGAATATAATGTGTTCAATACTATATAATGAACTCATATTCATATTATTAGGGTGTTGATACATGTACTTTTATTACAACATAAAATTCCTTAGAGGTAAGATGTGTGATAGCGAGATTTTCACGGGATGGTGTGGCGTACATATTTTGGGCTATGATATCAATGAGCTTGAACTTCATTATTAAATTTTATCACTCATGTATTAGTTGTTAGATATTGAATTTAGATTATTGATTGGAAAATACTTGTGATTCTATCTCTACTAGATGATTTCATAAATGGGATTTATAGGTTACAATCATACTATTTTAGATTATAACATTATTTTTTATGTAAATTAGATTTTAAAAAACCCTATATTTATACTAATCATATGATAATTTTTCAATAGATATATCATCAAATATTATGATGATTAATAATGTTTTATATTTGATAGGATTTAATTAATCAAAATGTGTGACAAATATTTTCTATATCCTTATTATATAAAAATACATTTAATTAAATAAAAAAAATATTTAATTAATTATTCGTTCATTATAGGATGTCTAGGTTCATAATAATTTAGTGCGAGATGAAAATAATAAATTTTATTTTATTCTATATAATTTTATTCAAAACCCATTCCTGATATTAATGTGTAGTGGATGACTTGGGGGATAAATAGACAACATTTGTGAATAAAAAAGCCTAGTAATGAAATAATAATTAAGAAACCTAACATGTGAGTGAAAGGTAAATCATTATATCGAAAAGGAACCGACACATGAGTAATCACATGAGGAAAAAATTAATATGGTATCATAAGATCATTGAATTATTGGAAATATAGTAGCAATATATTACATGAAATTAAAATAAGTCATGAAAAACTACTGAGAAAACAATACATAGTGAATAGAGTCCCATAATGGATTATGGACATTACCTAATACCAAATATGAAGACTCATGAGACTAAAAAATTACCCATTTACAGTAGTGAAATATAATTATGGTCCTACATGTCACATGAATTTCATTTAATTTCTTATTTGTGAAACAAAAATAAACCAATGATAAAGAATAAACATAAGAAATACCCTTGGAAAAAATGAATTCCATAATCTTGCCTCATATAATAATCAAATGAAATTTGAAAGTAAAGGAATTTGAGAAATGAGAATTACACATTTATTACACCAAAAAATAATGTTATTGTGTTGAAGGATTATATTTAAGATACATATATACATATTATAGAATCATTCCCTAACATTAAATGTCATTGTATTTGTTGAGTAGAAATATTTATAAATATATTAACAAATTCTTGAAGAAAATTACCTTCACATGTTAAAACAATCTTTTGAAAGAATAAAATTATAAAAATATCATGGGAATAATTTATAATAAAAATATCATTCAAAACATATTATGTTATATTCAAATAAAATTATGATGGGTAATTATAGACATTGCGTATATGTTAGAAAAAATTATTGTCACATTTTTCAAAAAATTCAAAAGGTGCCTCATTTACAAAACAATGCGAAGATTATATTTACACATTTTTTTATAAATTAAAACACATTTTCATATTTATTTAATGAATCTTTAGATAATTTTAATAATATTCTTTAATACATTATTGAAGACATTAATTTGAAGGAAATTGATATTTGACTGAAGAGAGAAATGATGTCTGATATTCATGAAAACATTTTCTCAATATATTTTTTAAGAGAGGAAAAGGGTATAATTGCATGAAAATATCATAAATAAATAAATTAAGAAAAAATTAAAAATGTTTTTTAGATAACTATAAAATAAATTCCATCAATTGAAATTCAATAAAAAATTATAGATTCATATTTTTCATCTTTTATTAATTTAAAATTCATTGTTCATGTAAATTAAATAATTAATTCATCTTGTATTTAATTTTTTCTGAGAATAATATAAGGATTCAAAAAAATTTAGGAAAATAAGCAAAAATAATGAATTACTATGACTGAATACAATTCTCACTGCACCACAAAGTGGTGTGGTGCACACAATATTTTATAAGGTAAAATTAAGATGAAACAGTGTGAATGAAATATAATAGGAAAATTAAAAGGATTCAAAAATGATGAATGATATTAATTTGGAGAAAAACTAGATGTAAATCAATTTTAATTGTTGGATATCTCATTCATGGTGTGTAACACGAATAATTACATAGTGTGAAAATAATCCATAAAAAGGGCAACCAATAATATAACACAATGTTAATAGTCTATTATTAATGAGAAATTCTTTTAAACCAAGGGGACAGTTCAACATATTACACATTTTAATTATTAGTTACACAATATGAAGCCTTCTAGTGGGAAACAAAACATTTACTTTTGTTCAAATTTTTTGGAGAAAAACCATTTTATATTATAGGTCCACTAAGAGCCATTTATGATACCATTTATGAAGTCCACAGTGGTTGGATTCCCTATAAATATAATGATTAGTCATATGAGAAGAGGATCATATCCCGAGGATCCACCACTATGCTACATTTTAAGGATTTTACTACATTATTATTTAATTCTTTTTGTATTTTATTTTCAATTAAATCTGTAATGTAACCCAACTATATATTTTTAATTGAAGTGTTTCAGTCAACTTCCTTCTTTATTTCATTTCCACAATAATCTCAATCACCATCCCTTCCTTATTTCCTTATGATCTCATTTATCTTTTCAAAGACATGTGTCTTACCAAAGGCATGACCTTGATGGAGGTTTCACGACAAAGTCTATTATTTTTCATTTATTTCAAAATGATTCAAGTGTATTTTTGGTGGATGCGAGATAACTGAATGATTGTGGTGGGAGTCCAAAATATATTGGATCTAAATTAAATTTCTATTTTCAATCAAGGGTATTGAGATTTGATTTTCCAAAAAGGATTCCTAGGAATGATAAAATACCACTCATGATATAGAATAGTAACAAATGTATAAAAAGTATTGGATTTTTATATTGAATTCAATAATGAAAGAACCCAGATAGCCATGCCATAAGACTAAGGATTATATTTCTAATATTTTTTGTAACTGTATTTTAATTTAACTCTTTTTATGAATTCAGTTATTTTAATTTATCATTTTTTAAGACACCCCAAAACCATTGTTTTCATCAATAATATTTAAACACAAAATATAAATATATTGGGAGAATTATAAATTTCTTATTTATTGATTTTGAAACTCCTCAACAAAGGAAACCCCGTCCATTGTCTACAATGAATTGGAAAAATTAAATTTCCATTTTCCATTACCTATTATAGGAATGTGTTAAAAAATAATCATGATTAAAATGAGATTGAGGAATAAAATGTTTCTGCATTTGTAAAATTATAATCCTAATCCCCATGAATGAAGAAAGTGATTTTTGACTTTAAATAATATAAAGAATGAAGGGATAAAGATAAAATATAGAGTTGGTTTGTATGTATACATTAAAAATGATATAAGGTGTGTAAATGAACATGCATCACAAAGATGTATGTTTTGAGATAGAAACCCTTACCTTGAGTCTAGGATTATCCTTTATGTATTTTATCTCATTTGTAATAAAAATATAATAAATATTTAGTTCATAAAGAAACTTTCGTTAGAATTATTTACTTATACTTAATAAATTCAAATATTTTTTTTATTATATTTCATTACTTAACTAAATATGTCCACATCAGTTCTTTTGGGGAGGCTCAGTTCGTTATTTCAAAATATCATTGATGTGTTTACTATAGTCAATGGGTTAATTATTAAATATCTTCCTAAATAATAATAATTAAATAATTATCAAATTAATACATAAATTATACTGTAAAATTTATCCATGAATTATGGTTTTCAAAAATGAACTATGTTATAATCATTGATATGGTAGGTTGTATGCACGCTTATGTAACAGTTAAATTTTTTCAATAATTATGATAGATAATATATGTGTTATTTTATGATTCCATAATTATAATTATATCATAAATATAATATTATTTATTTTAATATAGTGACCTATACTATCCAGGTCAGACATTACTAATAAATGAATCACATCGCTACAAAAAGTGGTAGTCCATCATATAGATGAATGATGCAATATTTTTTTTATGGATGGTAATGTTAGAATTTATATTATATATTAATGTTATATAATTATTAATATTTAATTAATATAACATATAAAAATTATTTCCTTTATTATGAACATTCATGGGTGGCGATGATGGAAAATGAATTACATTTGTTCCTAAGGCCGTAGTCTACCATACACACGAACAATGGTCTATTTTTCTAATATATTAAAGAAGAGATGAATGAATATTATTACAAATATATAATAAGGTCTCCTTATATAGGTTATAAACTTTTTATTATATTATAATTTTTATAACATAATTAAATGTGAAGAAAGAATAATAATAAAATGATCTCAGTGAAGACTATTACCTATTCTTGGGACTAAAAACTTTGGATTATTCGTAAAGAAACCAAGATTGGATTTATGATCAATCAATGTTTTTTATGGATAGGTTATGGATAAAATGATTTGATTTGGCTTTTTAGTTTCTATATAAATAGTTTTTGGATGTGTGGAACATAGAGGACAGTAGGAGAATTTTTATATGGGATAATTACATATATTACTATAAATAGAAAAAGTATCCAATAATGGGATGTTAAAAGAAATATATAACATTTTGTTATTGGTTATTAGGTACTTATCATCCCATTTTTATCTTAATTTGTTTGGCATTTTTTAGTTGTTCAATGATTCATATTTTAATTTTTTGGTTGTTTCTATTTAATATACAATTAGCACATAGTTTTCCCAAACTGTGCACCCACCCATCGCCAACTATACAAGCATTGGTAGTGGATGTCTAAATAGATGGAATATTATTTCGAAAATATTGAACCCAACTTGTAGAAACTATTCAACCCAATATATGGGAAAAATGTTAAGGTGAATAGTTTTTATAACCATGGTGCCCTACCAAACTAACCAAGCATGTGGAAGTTTTTTATTCAAAAAATTCCATTAAAAAATCATGAAACCCTTTTTATACAAAAAATCGACCATAAATAAATGAATGTAGGATCTAAATGCCATATAGGTTCTTGAGAACCCTTTTTTCTCCTCTGAACCCATGTTAATGAAGTTCGAAGCGAGATAGATCTCATTCAATTCCACTCTTGTAAGTTGATATTATTTGATTTCTTATCTCAGATTCTATATTTATCACACACATTGAGTGTGTTAGATCATGATGTTTTTTATGAATTTAATGTCATTTTAATTTAAATTATTTATAAATTTTATTTCATGATCCCAATATACATTGTTCTTCATTAGAAAATTCCATTGTGCTTGTTGTTGATATTTGATCTATGTAATAAAGGAGGCTGGTTCCATTTTAGATTTTTTTAAATAATTAATCCCTGATTTTCCTAATTTGATTCAAATTTCATTAAATTTATGTAATGGCATAGGACCTCTTGGTACATTAATTGTCCAAATTCTAAGTGTTCTGGTGTATTGGACTCATCGATCAGTCCCACCCATATATCTCACAGATCAACTTCGTTGATTAGCTTCACAGATCAGCTTCATAGATCAGCTTCACAGATTAGCATTGGAGATCGGCAGCACAGATTAGGTTCACTGATCTGCTTCATGGATCAACTTAACATATAAGATTCACTGATAAGCTTCACAAATCATCTTTAGAGATTAGCTATATAGATCATCTTCACTGATCTGTTTAACCCATTCAGTTTCACCTAATCAGTTTCACAGATCGGTTTCACCAAACTATTTCACAGATCGGTTTCACCAAATCGGTTTCACAGATCGGTTTCACCAAATCAGTTTCACATATCGGTGGCAAAAAATTGGTTTAACAGATTGGATTGACCCAATCGGTTTCACATATTGGTATTACCAAATCGGTTTCCCTAAAATGGTTTCACAGATTGGTTTCACCAAATCAGTTTCAGAGATCTATTCCACCAAATCAGTTTCAAAGATCGGTTTCCCCAAATCAGTTTCACAGATCAGTTTCAACAAATTGGTTTCACAGATCAGTTTTACCAAATTTGTTTCATAGATGTGTATCACAGAATCTATTTCACAGATTAGTTTAACCAAATAGGCTTCACATGTAGGTTTCCCCAAATTGGTTTCACAGATCAGATTCACCAAATCAGTTTCAAAGATTGGTTTCCACCAATCCGTTTCACATATCAGTTTCACCAAATCTGTTTCATAGATCGGTTTCACAAAATCGGTTTCACAGATCGAATTAACCAAATCAGTTTCGAAGATCGGTTTCACTAAACAGTTTCACATATCGGTTTCACATATCGGTTTACCAAACCAGTTTCAGTGATCAGTTTCACTAAAATAGTTTCACAGATCAGTTTCACCAAATGGGTTTCCCAGATCGGTTTATCCAAATCAGTTTCACATATTAGTTTCACCATACCGGTTTCATAGATGGGTTTCACCAGATCCATTTCATAGACCAGTTTCACCATATCGGTTTCACAGATCGGTTTCATCAAATCGGTTTCATGTATTTGTTTCACCAAATCGATTTCATTGATCATTTTCACCAAATCAGTTTCAAATATCAGTATCAAAGAACAGGTTTCACTGTTCGATTTCACCCTATCGGTCTCACATAATCAGTTTCACAGATCGGTTTCACTGATCGGTTTCAGGGGATCAGCTTCACCAGATCTGCTTCACGGAATCAGCTGTACAGGATCAACTCCATCCAATCAGCTTCACTGATCAGATTTATGGGATCAACATCAAAGGATCAGCTTCACCTGATTATCTCCACCTATTGGCTTCACCTGCGAGTCTCACCAATTGGCCATAGAGGGGTGTTAGTGTTTACTTGTCTATTTTTCCTGTAATGCCACTTTTAAGTCTTTTAAACTTTTTAAAGATGTTCAAAGTTGTTTTAGCACCATAAAAAACATCTTAAATCCCCTAGGAGTGTGGTCACCCACAATGGACCCATTTTCCATTCATTAAATGAAATACATTAATTCACAACTATTTTGGCCACCCCTCTGATGAGAATTTTTAAATAACAATTAATTACATCGTGTGTAACCATCTATCCACAAGGTGAATCCATGATCTTCCTTTAAAGCCATTCATGATTTTCATATCCCTTAACTCCAAGATCTCACCCTGTTTATCACACTAGAAATCATTTTTCCTCTTCTTGGATGGTTTCTTTCTTTCCGTGGTTCGATGGAGTCCACTTTCCTGTGGCTAGTAGTGCGCCTATTTCGAAGCCTTTCTTGCTCATTATTGGAGTCGTCCGAGTTTCTCCCCTAAAATTCACACATCCCCCATTGTTGGTTCTAGGAGAAAAACATTGTTAATTGATCATCAAAGTAGGGTTCTTCCTTCATCTATCCTTCCTGTGTATTATTTGGGGTGGGTATGAAATTTTTTTCTATTGTTATAGATGAATCAAAACCTTAACAAAGACAAGAAATGGATTTAAAGAATGAAGTGGTGTGTCTGATTATGCTTTTTTTACTTTTTTATCTCTTCCTATATGTTGTGAATTTAATGGGATTATTTCCACTGAAAATTGTGGTCGTTGGTGGTCATTTCTTGCACACTAATGAAAATATATTTTTTTATATTTATATGATTGAATTGATGTAACATGGAAACTGGTAAATCATGTAAACATGGTTGATTAAATGGATGACTAATAAATAAGAATCCGTGTGTGATCACCCTAGTTAACGAAACCGATAGGCGTAAATAAATTAATGGAATATTCAAATTTGGAAACTCCATTTCTCTCTTCTGGTGATGTTTATGATTGATTCATGTGAGGTGACGTGGATAGGGATGTGATATAATTTATAGAATTTATTGGTTTGAGGACCTAACGTCTTGTGGTGACGTATGATGGTGCTTGTTTTGGTTCCATTACTTTGAGGGATCTCATAGATCACTTTTTTTTGTTACTTTACAAGAGAACCGAGTGTGAATGCTTAAATTTTTTCTTGACTATTTTTCCTTCCATGGGTTGTGCCTATTCCATTTAGTTTCTTGATAGTGAAGAATTATCTAAATGGAATCTCTTGTATAGGAAAAAAACAATGGGTTCAAAGGGGAATTGTTTTCTAGGAACAAGTAATGAAATGTTTATGGATTTGGTGATTTTTATGAATGCATAGTTACGATGGTGTCTGTATATGAGCTGGTTTGGAACCCCTTGGATGGGATGAGTTCTTGTTACATAAATTTATAATTTAGTTTTTTTTATTTACACCCCATCCATGTTGTGAACTTAGTTTTGAACACCCTCATTTCATGAGGGAAGGTGTTTTTTTCAACACTTCTATGAGTGTCTGGTTGTTTCCTCCTTTTCTGCTCCCTTTCCCGAGTAGCCCAAGAATCATTGGGTAGGCTGTGAAGGCCTGACGATTAATATAGGGCATGATTCTTCAGACTGGGTACACAGAGGTGGTTGGCCTAGGTGTGTGCTGGCAGGTGGTTTCCCAAGTGCCTTCGGGATGAGGCTCATGTCTCTTTAGGCAAGATGGTAGTTGTTCTGGACCAGGTTTTGTGGGTGTGATTATGTGTGGTTGTTGTGGTATAGACATTTTTTTGGTGGGATGTGTGGTTGTGGTAGCCCAGGTGTGTGCGGGTGGGTGATGGTAGTGAGACTGCGTTTAGAATGGCGGGAGGGGTTTGACACATATGATGTCTCCAATAACTAGTGGGAAAGTGGTGGGGGTACCCAAATTTCAATATATATTACTATTACATTACTTCACAAGAAATATTTGGAGAGTGTGCCTTTGTGAGGATGGGTGGATAGATTCATTACTAGGTGCGCCAATTGTCTTATTTTCTCACTGGGCATTAGAATGCCTCCCCACTTGTGCACTAGAGCTTTTGGTTTTCCCTACTGAGTATTCCTGTATACTCACCCTATGTAAATAAAACTACTTTCAGGGTTCTAGGAGGACTTCAAGGATCAGGTGGGACTGTACTTTTTCAGGCATGGGACAATTGTTGTTGGTGTTATTCTTTTCTTTGGTACTTTCCTTTGGAGTTTTCTTGTACTTTGTACCACTTACATTTGGAACATGCATATGGGAATGGTTTGTTTTGGATTTACTTTTACCTCTAGATTTGGTGTTGTTCGGGATTTACTATCTTATATCCTGACGTAAGTAAATAAAAAATGCGATAACTCCATCCATTTTTTTCTGATTATATACCCTTGGTGCTAGTCTTCCATCCGGTACCTATTGAATATGGGTTTTGGGGTCATTGTCACTCCTAAAACATGAGGAAGTGTCTCGCAATCTGTTTTCCCTTCCCTCATATTGGTGAAGGCGGGTCATGATAGAATGGTATCAAAGAAAGGTTGAGAGATAGTATGGAGCTCGGGGTTAGGAATAGTGAGGGTTGAATGGAATAGTAGGGAAACAATATTAGGAAATCTTGGTGCATGAAATATGACAGGGAAGACCGGCTGGGACATGAGATTTTAGGGGCCCCCGTGTTCTGATGTAAGGACTAAAGAGCTACCAAAATACCAAGTGAGGCTAAACTGGTTGCAGTGTAGAGACCCTAGGAATGGTACATTCATCATAATGACTTTTGTTTTTGTGTGTTCTGGGTGTTCTAGGAATTAAAATAAATAAAACATTTTATGTAATTTTTAAATGAAATCTTCTACACTACCCAGGCTTAGATATTCCTTGTTTACCTTACAGATATGGCACCTAGATGATGACCACGAGTAGTGTAGGAGATCAAGGAAAATGAGGGTGATTTGGATGATCAGCAGAGGGATAATTGAGAGGAAGCGGATGACCAGTGGAAGATGAAACTTCGTTCCTTTTAGAGGCAGACCCTTGGGAAGTACGATGTCAGTGTTTCAGACATAGAGACTAAGAGATGGCTCGAGGAGCTGGTGATAGGTTTCCGCTTGATCCGAGCTCCGAAAAAGTATCGGGTTCCTATGGCTGTAAGCCAGATGTGTGGAGTGGTGTGTTTGTGGTGGATTCTCTATTTTGGAGAGAAGAGGGAGGCTGAAGTTTCATGGACTGACATCGAGAGGCAATTCTAGGTAGAATTCGTCTCTTCCACGTTGAAGGTAGAGAAGAGGTAGGAGATACTCTCCCTTTTGGAGGGGAGAATGTCAGTGAGGGAGCTGGGAATCATGATCATGGATATCCTTCGTTTTTCTTCAGACCTTTTTCTAGTTGGGAAGTCCTGGGAGAAACATGTAGAGGAGGCACTCAGACCCTCTCTTCAGTTTTCTATTACTCCCTTAACTCAACTGATGTACATGGAGGTCCAGAAGAAGGCTGATGTTTTATAAAGGATTCACATTCTACGAGGTGTTTTGCAAGAGGGGACCCAGTTGGGATCGTCAAAGGGGAAGGTCATCAGCAGTATGCTGCCAGCGTCTAGGCCTTTAAGGTTTCAACCAGTGGGGAGCATGACACAATAGTTCCAATTTCGAACTCCCGGTCCTCACCCTTTACTTACAGGCCTAGGACTGAGGTGTTTCATTTGTTGAATCTGTGGGATCCTTAAGAATCAATGACTGGATAGGGTGCAGTATATTGTGGGTGGGTAGGTTCAGCACCCACCTCTGTATCAACAGTTCCAGCTAGGCCCTTTCACCAGTAGTAGTATGGTCTGCGAGCTCCCACTCCTCCGATAGAAGATGTGGTCAGAGGAGCCCGACCACAGGGTTCCCCTCAAGGACCTCAACTAGGGCATGGTCAGGGAGGCAGCCGATAGCCAAGAGGCAAAGGATCTTGGTGTGGAATGTTTCACACTATAGAGGCTACAGTTCTAAAAGGGAATGAAGTCGTTCGAGGTATGATCAGCTTTTTTATCACAATTGCTTATGCCATGTTTGATTCATAAAATTTGAACTCTATTGTTACACCCAGTCAATACCATGGCTTCTTCCTAGAAATAGATTGACTCTCTAGGCCCCTGGTACTGAGTATGCCAATTCGGGGTTATACCAGTCTGCTTGATGTTGGTTGAGGATGTAGACTGATGTTGCGGCCGCATCAGTCTAGCGGGGATCTTATTATACTAAAAATACAACCATCTAATGTCATCCCAGGCATCGATAGGATGATTTTTGTGAATTCTGCGATCAACTGCTTCTGGATATGAATCATGTTTTCCAATTAGTATGGCTATCATGTTGCTTTTTTTGGTGCACAGAGTTGTTAGGTGGGGAGACAGCGTGTGGAGCCTCTTCTTTCTAAGTTATCCGAGCATTCAGCAGAATCAGTGGATGCGGATATGATGGATGACCCAAGAGTTGTTAGAGAGTTCTTGGACTTTTTTCCTGTGGAATTTGTGACTCTACCCTCTCAACATGATGTTGAGTTTGGGATATACATACAACCCCGTTCCAGACCTATTTCCATGGCTACATATCGGATGCCACCTTCTGAGTTGCGGGAGTTGTGGAATCAGATTGATGATTTGATGAATAAGGGTTTTGTAAAACCTTGTGTTTTTCCATGGTGTTCTCCGGTCTTGTTTGTGATGAAGGATGATGGTGGTCTCAGGCTATGAATAGACTACCGAAGACTGAATATCATAACGGTCAAGAATCGTTACCCTTTCCCATGGACAGATGAAATTTTTGACCAGCTGAGTCGAGCGGGTTGGTTCTTTATGATCGATCTACTGTCTGGGTATCACCAATTAAGGGTGAAGGACAATGATATTCTAAAGACAACTTTTAGGTGTCGGCATGGGCACTTTGAGTTCGTAGACATGTCGTTCAGTGTTATTTATGCACCTACTTTCTTCATGGGGCTCATGAACTCTATTTTCAGTGAGTTTCTAGACTAGTTTTTCATTGTTTTCATCTATGAAATTTTGATCTACTCAGGATCAGAGGAGGAACATACTAAGCACCTCAACATGGTCTTGGAAATCACATGACAACACCAGTTCTATAAGAAATTTTCCATGTCTTTGTTCATGACATGAGAATTGCATTTCCTTGGACAAATGGTGTCTCCGAAAGGGGTAGTTATTGGTCAGTCAAAGGTTGAAGAGGTTTCTTTGTGGGTTGCACCTAAGAATGTGGTGGATGTTTGTAGTTTTCTAGGTTTGGTAGGCAATTATCAAAGGTTTTTACCCTACATCTCTTGAGTTTCAACTCCTTTGACAGCTATGACCAGAGACAACATCGCCTTTCTATGGAGATAGTTATGCCAGGAAGCCATTAGTTATCTAAAGGGGAATTTGGTTAGTTCCCCATTGATGAGGTTACAAGAAGATGGGCTGCTGATTAAGGTGTTTTGTGATACTTATCTACTTGGACTGCGGTGTGTGATGATGCAATAATGGGAAGTGATATCTTATACATCAAATTAGATATGTTCTCATGAGTGTACCTATTCCACCCATGACCTATAGCTTACAGAAGTAGTGTTTGTGTTGAAGTTGTGGCGGAATTACCTAATTGAGGAGTACAATGTGGTCTTCATGGATCAAAAGAGTTTGAGGAAAATCATTACCCAGAAGGACCTGAACTTGCGACAACGAAGGTGGCTGGATTTTAATCAGGAATACAACATCGAGATCTCTTACACTGAAGGTGAGGGGAACATTGTCGCTGATTCCTTAGGCAGGAAGTCACAAAGGGAAGTCGTTTCAGAATCTATGGATTCTTGGAAGGCAAAGGAGGTGTTGGGTACCCTACACCTGGATGAAGGGTGGATGGTGGTAGAGGTTTTTTGTTTTAGATGACAGTGTGGTCCTATCTATTTCAGTATGTAGAGGTGTCTCAGTGGGGAGACATGGAGAGTTAAGTGATGTACGATTGGGTTATCCCAGGAAATGCTCTGGAAGGGTGGTCAGAGGATAGTCAGAATCTGATACTTTTCTGAGGAAATTAGTTTCTTCCAGAGGTGATGCATGAGGTAGTTCCCTGTTAGTTTTATAGCTCACTAGTAGCGGTACACCTTGGAGTTTCTAGCATGTACAAAGGACTGAGGGAACAATTTTGGTTTCCCAGGGTGAAATGGGTAGTGGCAGAGTTCGTGGAATGGTTCAGGGTGTGTAAACAGGTGAAGGATGAACATCATGTCCCAAGAGGTTTGTCACAGCCTTTAGATGTCCCCAAGTGGAAGTGGGGTGACATATAAATGGATTTCGTCACAATACTATACATGGTTCATGGATGATGTGATGCTATCTGGGTAGTGGAAGACTGGAGATGAAATCAGCTCACTTTCTGGAGATTGAGGAATCGAGGGGGGTGGATGCCATTTCATGGAGATACCTGGATGAGGGGGGTGATGTTTTATGGAGTTCTAGGGTCTATAGTCTCATATAGGGATTCACGGTTTACCTCACGAGTCTGGAAGGGACTACAGTATGATTTTGGCACCCAGAAACATCTTAGCACTACATTCCACCCCCATACAGTTGGGAAAATAGAGGGAACCATCTAGAAAATGGAGGTTATTCTACGAACATGTGTTTTGGACTTTGGGGAATCATGGGAACATCATTTTCACATTTTAGAGTTTGCCTATAATAATAGCTGTCACTATAATATTGGAATGGAACCATTTGAAGCCTTGTATGGGAGGCAATGTCGTTCTCTAGTGTGTTGGACCATGGTTGGGGAGGCAGGTGTTCTTGGCCCAGAGGTAGTGCAGAGCATAATGCAGAAGGTTCAGCTTGTGTGTGAGAGGATGATGGCATCGAGTGACTGGAAGAAGTCATATGTTGATCATATGAGGAGCCCATTGGAGTTCGAGGTTGGAGACCTTGTGTTCTTGAAGTTTTCCCCTCAATATAGGTAGTGAAGGTTAAAGAAGTGGTGAAAGATCTCTCATAGGTTCATCGGGCCTTTCGAAGAGTTGGGGTGAGTCGGTGAGGTGGAATATAAGCTGGCATTTCTACCTCAGTTGGAATGGACCCATGACTTTTTCCAAATCTCCCATCTTTGTTGATATCTACACGATGAATCCAATGTCATTGACTAGTTATAGTTGGATATAGGGGATGATGATATGTTCATGGAGTGAGAAGTGAGGATCGATGATTGATAAGAGAATGTGCTTCATAGACGAACCATCCCTTTGGTTCGTGTGTTGTGGAGGAACAATGGCCTTGAGTAGAGTACTTGGGAGGGAGAAGCCTAAATGCATGCCCAGTACCCATAGCTTTTTTGAGTTGTCATTATGAGCCTTCCTTGTTAATCATTTTTTAGTGACCTACTGTGATGTAATGCTGACCTTGTTTGTTTATGAGATCTTTTGTTTTCTTACCTTTTGAATGTTTATGAAAAGACCTGATATGTGGTGAATGGAGGACCTGATCCCTAATCAAGAAGCATTAAGTTGGATGTGATCAAACCCATGTGGGTGAGTCAAAATATCCAAAGGAAGATAATATCGTGACAACGTGGATAGAACTCCCCGATCTATGTGTAGAGACAATGAGATCCTAGGGATTTGTATGGCTTTTTGGGGTGGTTTTTCCCTGAGAGGTATCTTTTATAGGGTTTTTTTGGGTTTCTCATGTATTCTCAATGTGAGAATAATTTTGAGAGGTATCTGATGTAATGGATCAGACCCTCCTGGTCTGTTACATTGACAAATTCTAAGTGTTGTGGTGCCATGGACTCATCGATTAGTCCCACCCATCTATCTCACAGATCAGCATTACTGATCAGCTTCACATATCAACTTCAAAGATCAGCTTAAAATATCCGCTTCACTAATCAGCTTCACAGATCATCTTCATTGATCAACATCACAGATTGGCTTCATAGATCAGCTTCACAGATTGGTTTTACCCAATCGGTTTCACATATTGATTTCACCAAATGGTTTCAAAGATCTGTTTCATGAAATCGGTTTCACAAATAAGTTTGGCCAAATTGGTTTCACCTATTTGTTTCACCAAATCGATTTCACACATCTGTTTCACCGAATTGGTTTCAAATCTCATTTTTAGAAAATCGGTTTTAGAGATTGGATTCAAAAAATTGATTTCACAGATCAGTTTCACCAAATCGGTTTCACAGATCTGTTTCACAAAATTTGTTTCAGCGATCAGATTCACCAAATCAGTTTCAAAGATTGGTTTCATAAAATTGGTTTCACTTATCCGTTTCACCAGATCGGTTTCACAGATTGGTTTCACCCCATCAGTTTCATATATCTGTTTCACCTAATAGGTTTCACATACCAGTTTCACAAATCGGTTTCGCAGATCTCTTTCACCAAATCGGTTTCCCTAATCGGTTTCACCACATCGGTTTCACAGATAAGTTTCACCAAATTAGTTTCACATTTCAGTTTCAGTAAATCAATTTCAGAGAATAGATTCACTATATTGGTTTCACATATCGATTTCACTAAATCAGATTCACAGATCAGTTCCACCAATGTTTGTTTCATAGACCAGTTTTACAAAATTGAGTTGAGAGATCAGTTTCACCAGATCAGTTTCAGAGATCGGTTTCACCAAATCGGTATCACATATTAGTTTCACCAAATCAGTTTGAATGTATGGTTTCACTATATCGGTTTCATAGATCAATTTCTCCAAATCGGTTTCACAGATCTGTTTCCCCCAATCTATTTCATAGATTGGTTTCAACAATTCAGTTTCACAGATCAGTTACACCCAATCAATTTTATAGATTGGTTTCTCCCAATCTGTTTCAATGATTGATTTAACACAATATGTTTCACTGATCGGTTTCACTGATCATTTTCATGGGATCAGATCCACGAGATCAGCTCTATGGGATCATATTTATAGTATCATCTTCACAGGATCAGCTTCACCTAATCATCATCACTAATTAGCTTTATGGGCTCAACTTCATGGGATCAGATTCACCCAATCAACTCCACTGATCGGTTTTACCTATCGGTATCACCAATCTTCCACGGAGGGTTGATTGGATTTTCTTCCCCATTTTTCCCAGAAAACCACTTTTATGTTTCTTATCTTTTTTAATGTGGTTCAAAGCCATTTTTAGCTACATAAACAACATTTTAAATCCCATATGAGTGGGGAGACCCTCAAAGGACCTGTTTACTTCCCTTTAAATGAATTCCTTTTACACACAACAATTTTGGCAACCCCTCCTATGAGAATTATTAAATTAAAAATAATTCCATCATGTGTAACCATCTAACTATTAGGAGAAACCACGATCCGCCTTTAATGTTGTTCAAAATTTACATAACCTATAACTCCAATATCTTTCCCTTTTTATCGCACTATAATTATTTCTTTCCTCTTCTTGACTGGTTTCATTAATTCCTTGGTGCGTTTGGAGTCCCCTTTCTTGAGGCTAGTGGTGTGACTATGCCAGAGCCATTCATGCTCATTCTTGGAGTCCTCTATGTTCTTCCCAACAAGTGGTGAATACCCATTTGTAGGTATTAGATGAATAACATTGATCATTGATCATCCATGTAGGGTTCTTCCTTTGTTTCTCTTTATAGTGTATCATAAGGGGTGGGTATGAAATTTTTTCCTACGGATGGATGAATCCAAACCATAATGAAGTAAATAAATGGATTTAAAGAATGAATGGGTGTGTTTGGTAATGTAGTTGTACTCCATTATCTCGTTCTATATGTTGTGAATTTAATGGGATTATGTCCATGGAAAATTGTGGTTGTTGGTGGTCCTTTCTTGAGCACTAATGAACCTCTGTTTTTTCTGGATATTTATGTGATTTAATGGCTCTAACATGGAAACTGGTAAATCACATAAACTCGGTTGATTAAATGGATTCCCAATGAATAATAATCCTTTTGTGATCACCCTAGTTAACCAAAAAAACATAATAAAATAATTACATATTAAAATTAGAAAACACCATTTATCTGTTCTGGTGATGTTTAAAGTTGATTCAAGTGAGGTGATGTAGATGGGGATGTGATCCCCTATTGAGCAGTCATTGTTTTGTGGTCCTAAGTTCGTGTTGGGCCATATTTTGGAGCATCATTTGGTTCTAGTACTTTGAAGGATCTCATATATCCCTTTTGTTGTTATGAATTTACAAGAGAACCGAGTGTGAATGCTTAAATTTCTACTCGACTATTTTTTCTTCTTTGGATTGTGGATATACCTTTTAGTTTCCTAATAGTGAAGAATTATCTAAATGGAATCAATTGAATCGGAAAACAATAATGGTTTCAATGGTGAATTGTTTTCCAGGAATGAGTAATGACATGTTTGTGGCTGTGGGGATTCTTATGAATAATAATAATGAGGTTGTTTGTATATGAGATGGTTTTGGAACCCCTAGTATGGGATGAGTTATTTTTTTCATATATGTATATTTTAGTTTTTATTTTTATTATTCACACCACATCTATGTTGGGAACATCATGTAGAACACCCCCATTTCATGAGGGATGGTGTTTTTCCTAACACTCATATGAGTGGATGGTTATTGACACCTTTTCTACTCCCTTTCATGAGTAGTCCATGATTATTTGAGTAGGCTTTGATGGCTTGAAGTCTATTATATACCGGGATTTATTCAGCAAGGTACGCTGAGGATGTTGGCCCAGGTGTGTGCGGGCATGTGGTGTCCCATGTGCCTTCGGGATGCGGCCTAGGTGTCTTTGGGCATGGTGGTAGGATTTTTTGTCCTAGGTGTCTAAGGTTGTGGTTATGTGTGGTTATTGTGGACCAGAATTTTGAGTGTGGGATTTTTGGTTGTGGTAGCCTAGTTGTGAGCGGGTATGGGATGATAGTGAGAATGTAGTTATAATGGAAAGAGAGGTTCGATGCATATGCTGTCTCCAATAAATAGTGGGAAAGTGGTGAGGGGTACCCAAATATTGATAATCTATAATTATTACATTACTTGACATGAGTTATTTGGGGACTGTTCCTTGGTTAGGTTGGGTGGATAGATTCCTTGCTAGGTGCTTCAGTTTTCTTATTTTCTCATAGGGCATTAGAATACCTCCCCACCGATGCACGATAGCTTTTGGTTTTTCCTACTGAGTATACCTGTATAATCACCCTACATATATAAAACTGATTTCAAGTTTTCAGGAGTACTTTAGGGATTGTGTGGGATCATACTAGTTCAGACATTGGGAAAATTTTTGTTTATGTTAAACTTTGATTTGGTGCATTCCTTTGGAGTTACCTTGTACTTTTTAGAACATACATTTGAAACATGCATATGGGAATGGTTTGTTTTGGGTTTAATTTTACTCCAGTTTTGGTGTTGTCTACGATTTAAAATCATTTCACCCTATCCTACAAAATAAAAAAGGCTAATTCCTCAAATTTTGTGTGTGATTCTATTCCCTTGGTGCTAGTTTCCTCTCCGGGACCTATTAAAGGCGGGTTTTAGGGGTCATTATCTCTCCTTCAACTTGAGAAAGGAAGGGTCTGACAATCTGATGTCCCATCCATCATCTTGGTGAGAAGGGTTGTGAAAATTTAAATATGAACATATATTTTAGGGTTATTTGGAATTTTTATTTGAATTGTTGTGCATTTTGGTAAAACCCCCCAATTCCATTAGAAATGGAATTTATGGTGCATTTTTAAAATTGATTAAATTATTAATTGATTTGAGAATTTATTTTATAAAATGGATTATATTGAATTGAAAAAAACATATGATTGGTTTTTTCATGAAAATTAAATCATTGATAGAGAAAATGGTTGGTTTTGAAAAGGAATTATAATTCAGAAAAAGAAAATTGCACTATTGAATTGTGAATATTGATTTATTTTAATTCAATTATTTCTGATTACAAATCTATTCATTGAAAACATGAGATCCAAGTCATTTAGTGGGCGATGTGGGGAAATAATTGATGGATGGGTATTTCTTATACTTTTATTGATGTTGTTAACACTATAAAAAATCTAGTTCAGAAGATCTTATCCCTCATGTGATGTTGATGAGTCATATTTGACCTATGATTGAGTGAAATTTGTAAACATATATACATAATAATTTATATGAGGTGTTTGAGGATCCTTTAAAATTAAATATTTTATTACATGTCATTGATTTGTGGAACTTATTGTGATTATTTTGACATATATGACATTGATTTTGAAACATATATACTCAGGCCTTCATATTTATAATAATTGTTTTAAATAATGTATTCATTTAATCCATTTTTGAAATATTTTCAATCATTTTAAAATGAAATAATGTTTTGTTTTAAATATGAAAATTTACATTCATGCCTTGTAATATATAAATTGAATGCATGAATTGGTTTATTATTATGGAATCATTTAATTGGACACTTGGTGAGACCATACTTCTATTTGTACCTCACATCGAACCTTATCTTTTAGGTGTTTTTTGATTTTATTTTTCCGGTCCAAGAAAATTAAGAGTACCTATTGGTGGAAATAGATATTCGTGATCCTTTTAGCATGGAGTGATGTTTCTTTTTTTATGTTTAGTTCATATTATCTGATCTATAATACATTGATGATGTTCAGATTTGAGATTTCATATACCTGTTTGGTTTCTTCTACTACCTCCTAGTGGAGTTTTTTAATTCTAACTTTTACCTCTTACATTCAAATATTTTCTTGGAAAAATTGTCCCCCTATTTTATCATTTATTATTCCATGTTCTAATTTCCAATCTGTGGGAATTTGGAATGGCCTTTGGGACTTATTAGTTTTGGCTCGAGTATTTGGGTACCAGGGTATCCGAGATGGTTCATGAAATAATCTATGTTCTGAAAATTGATAAATAATTTATTAGATTATATATAATCATGACACATGCTTTTAAAAATATAAAGAAACAAATAAAAAAAATTTAAGCTCAGTACCTGTAATGTTAGTAAGTTTTACCCTTTTAATTTATTACTACAATAAATACTTTTTTTTCATATTTTACTAATTATTATGAAAAAATATTTTTTCACATAGTTTATAATAAAATTTATTTTTACTTGAAACATGGAATACATTTTACTAACTAAAATAAAAATAGTGGAGTAATATAAATTAAAACTAAACTCGTGAACATGTAAAAAATAGTGTTTCTGGAAATGAATTTTACAAGAATATGGAGATCTTATAATAACTGCATGAAAATTCATTTTAATTAAATTATTTAAATTATTATATATATTATATATATTTAATTTAAATCATTCTTTATTATTTTTTATTTTAATGATTCAAAATGGATAATCATCATGCAATTTAAAATAGTAGTAAGAAATTTTTTTAAGACTAAAAATGAACTATTATTAAAATATTATATAAAGAATATTTTAATGTCATTAATTAGATGTAATCCAAATAAAAGTTATTTAATTTAATTTTAAATCATATTAAAAAATAATATGACTTTTCAGTACTTAATTTATAAAAAATATAATCCAAATTTACCATAAATATTTTTTATCAATTATATATACAATTAAATTTTTTATGAAATCCTAAAATATCACCCGATGTTGATATCAATATTATGACTTAAAATTTTGTTTTTATTTTATATAAAAACATTATTAAATTTATTAAAAATTAGTTGTAACATTTTTCCATCAATGAAATAAATTTTTTTTGAAGGAGACGTTTTTTTAATAAAATATTTTTATTAATTTTGAGATCCTATTTATTAATAATTTGATAATAAATAAATAATGAGAAAGAAAATTATATATATTTCAAAAATTATTTAACAGAATTACTTATGATGATATTATTGGAATGGTTATTATAATTATACTGAAATAATAATTTTTTAATATTATATCATGGTTGGTATAAAATCAATGTTGTGTGAAATGAAAACATTCAATGAATTTGATGATAAATATATTCTAAATTATGGGGAGTTTCAATTTAGTTTGTTTAAAAAAAATTAAATGGTTTTTTTATAAACTATAGTGAAAATAAATTGGGAAACATTTAAGATATAATAATAAATAATAAATGTTGCTAATTAATTCACTAAATATACTAAATTTATCTCAAAAAGGAATGACGAGAATTGAATTTTGGAAATATTAAATCTCGTTGTGTTTACATGTAGTGAATGGTCCTGAGATTTTACAAGTTTATGTATGTGTATAATTTATTTATTTAATTTAGTTATTTATGATATAATTTATTATCTGGAAATTATTATTAAATTAATTTGGATGATATGAAAATAATTCATTCCTCTAATTTTATATATGAGATTTCATGTACAAGGATTATTTTATTCAACCATAATCCAGTGGAACCCCTCACATTAATTAGAGTATTCACTTATAAAGTATAGTCTTCCGATCCCGAGTAATTTTTTCATGACTCATGGAAAGATGAATCCAAAAAAGAATATATATGAGAGTGGTGGATGCTAAAACTCCTACCACGATATTGAATAAGGAGTAATTTCTCTTAAGGTATTGGTCTGTTTATCACTGCTCGACCAACTGGAAAGTAGAAAAAACACATGGTCATTTCACCTAATTATTTTTTATTGAATCATTGTTATTTAGTTATTTATATGATGTATGGTTAATTTATATTATGTACTAATCATGATCAAATATTAAAAATAGATAATCTCATGATGATATAAATATAAAATAAAATTCCAAATAGTTATTTTATGTAATTTATTAAATAACTTATGTAAGTGATCAGATAATTTATATAAAAACTATATAAACAATAAAATAATTTATAAATTATTCATTTTGGCATGTTCAATTATTTATATAGTTTCACTTATAATAGATAAAAATATAAAGAATAAATACATAATATTAACTTATAGAATAACCAAAACCCTACAATTGAAAATATTATTTCATAAAAGTCATTCCATCACCTAAGATAGAATAAAACCATAGTTTAATGTACTCTCTTGACCATGTTAGTGTGAGTTAAATTATTAATGAGTTTGAGTGAATTTATTGGGTGAGATTTTTAAAATTATCATCGTGAAGAGTTTCTAAAACACGAATTGGGTAATTTAGAGTCATATTTTAAATAAATAAATGTATAGGATTTCATGACTACAGAGTCCACTGATCAAATCAATGAGTTACAAGTTAATGTGGGTGGAAACAATAATTTCCAACTAAATACCTTTGAAAAATCATAATTTCTTATAAATATATTTCAAGAAAGAAAATTTAGATCATTTCCAATAGAATAACCATGTTAATTTATATTCCAAATATAATGGAAATGGTTGATAAATTTCATTAAAATACTTTGTGGCATTATTAAATTTCTATTTATGTCATCATCTGTGATAAAGTACTAAAAAATAATTTTATTTATCAAAGAAAAATGTAAATGAAAACCATAAAATCACTACGATATGTTACAGATAAATAAATGTTTCCCACTGATTTTTTAGTAGTATACAAATATGAGTATAATACTACTATAAGAAAGAAAAATTTTGTACTAAAATACTTTATATGTGATTATGGAATAAAAAAAAATTAAGGTTGGGAGGGATTACTAAAAGAGGAATATATAGGATTCACCAAATGCTTGATGCATCATATTATCTACTATATATAACAATATAAAGGCATAACATAATGAAAATAATGGATACACTAGTAAGACTCATTTTAATGGACACGATGGGGGTGAGGAAAAAAATAAATGAGATTATCACTGCACTATATATGTGTACACTAAAATATGGATACCTAAATAGTGATCATGTACTTAAGATAACAAGATATGTTGATCAATAAGAAAATTTAGTGTCCCATATTGATATGAAATTATCATTAAATATAATTCATTCATCCTCGTGAAAAATATTATTGACAGTCATTTTAAATTATATAATGAATAGCATGGAAAATCCCTTAATGAGTTTTTGTACCAGGGATTTCCATATTTGTAATGATAATGCCGGAATATGGGATTTTAATCCTTGTGATTATTTAAATTATAAAAAAAATGTTGAAATGAAAATAAAAAGTATAATGTAAGTAGTTCTTTGACAATTTCGGTCAAAGAAAAAACAATTTAGTGGAAAAGAAATGATAATGATGCTATTTTCATTACTTGTGTATAAAAAGGTCACATGAAGAAGAACCGTGAATTGAAAAAAATGAACAAGTGACTTCTAGTTTAGGTATATTAATCATCTCAGGTATTATTTTTGTTTCTCTTCATGGATATTAAAAATAATAAGTGGATAATATGTTTTTATCCAGATATATGAACCAAAAAATACATAAAATTTAACAATAAGTGGAAATAAAAATTAATATATTGACAGTGATTGATTATAAATTTATTTAAAATAATATCACAACATTAAATTATAAATTAGAGAGATTTATATAATTTTATAATATAATTTTATTTTGGTTTTACAAAATCAAGTTTCTATTTTTAAATTTTTTGAAACTATTAGAATTTAATTATTTTTGGTAACAAATGTTTTTATGGTATACCCATCATAAATAACAGCATAATATACTGGAATTATTGGTATCCAGTATTGGTAATTACTACATAAAATAAAATTAAATACCAAAATAATATTCATTTATTTCATGATTAGTCATGGTCATGTAAACCTTGATGTAAATATCTATTATATTCAATGATGATTGTTTAGTTTCTTTGGAGGTGAAAATATTTGGTGTTTGACATGTTTATTAATATGTTATAATGAAAAAGAAACATTTGAAATGAATATATGATAATGATCTGAACCTTAAGATTTAATTCAAAAAGTAGACTTTTCAATTATTCAATGTAGACGGTTGAGGTAAATTCATTTAAATTATGAGGGTTCTTAGAATGATTATATAAATGTAGAATAATGAAGTAGGAAATAAGCATTAAAAAAATATTAGAGGTCTTTTTTGGTGTTTGATCAAAATAATATGCAAACTGAGAATTCATTGATAATATTAACCTCGATTGGTTTTGTTCCAAAACTAAGATTATTTATACAAATCACATTCATGGTGTAAGTAAAGGATAATTGATAATGAATCTTACAAGTATTTCAAATACTATTTTGGTATTTTCATGAAATGATTCAAAAATGGTGGAGTTATCAATTAAACATATACTAACAATAATGAAAAATGTATATCATATAAGTTATTATAAGAATAAAATACATTATGTCGCAAAACCATGTTTTTTTATTTAAATAATTTCTGACAAATTACTAATCCAATGAACATGAATATGGGAAAGAACATTGTGAATCATAATTAATTATCCTATGTTAGTATGGGTATTAATATAACTATTACAAAAAAGAATTACGAAAGTGAGTGAGTATATCTATATAATAGAGGAGATATATTTATTTGTGATTGTGGGAAAATGATTTTAGTCAAGTCAGAGAACATGATGCACATGATTTATCATAGGTATATAAGTTCTACAATTAATTGTGGGAGAATTTGTTATAGATACACATACTACAAAAAAGTCAAAATTAAAGGGAGATAGGTTTAGAATTTATAAGTTTAATGATGTATTAAAAATTAAGAATAATTATTAATTATCCCGGAAAAAATGTATAATTGAAAATAATCATTATATGATATTTTTATATGATCTATGAAATGTATAGCTTTTTCAAATATGAATATTTAAATTGCAGTTATTTCTCTAGTCGATTTAAAAACCTTTAGAGTGAAAATAATTGTTCAAGAAATAGGTGGATATAAATGGTATGTTAGATCAAAATAAAAAAGTATAAATTTTTTAATGATTAATATAAATCATGTAGTTTAAAATGTCAAATCATTTCCACCAATAAAGATATCAAAATATATTTGAATTTGAGTTTTTATAGTAGATAAATTAATATTATACTAATTCCACATGGAGTAATTTATGAATCAAAACTAGTGTTTAATCATGAGATGATTATTTCTATAGGTTCATATAAGAGGTTAGTGGGTGTTCTAGGGTAGTTTAGTAAATTTTTTTGTCAAAATAAAATGAAAATATATTATTCATAATGTTGATGAAGATTATTTTTTTAAAAATCCCTTCCAATTAGTGATTTAAAATAATGACCATCATTCTATGGAACAATATCCACTACGTAAAATATATTAGGATTCATTGACAATATCATAATACATATATTGATATGGTATTTAAAATTAATGATAAAATAATTCAAGTGTAATGTTTTTCCTATGTTATAATATATAAGTCAATCCAAGATCATTCGGTAATACATAGGGTTGATAAATATTTTGAGTACAAATACACATTACTTCCCAATGGAATCTCTGACATATTCCATGATATGTTGAAATGTTATTGTTTTCTAATAATAAATCATGATTAAAAATATAATTTAAATCATAGAGAAATAAATATGTAATTATTAAGAACTACTCAATAGTACATGAAAATGATTAAGATGTATGTTTTGATGGATTAGAAAATTGGGAATGTTAGATATAAATTTGACAAAAAAATAGTATTCTTATAAATCATTATTAATTTATTTTATAGTATGGAATATGAAATAAGAAAAAAATAATACAGTGAATGTTAGTGGTAATCAAATAAAAAATGAGTATATTTCAACTTTTGATGTCACTAAAGTATTAATAAAAATATGTAATTATTTTCTATATGTCATTAAATTTTACAATGAAATAAAACTATTATCACAATATATATTATAATGATTATATAATCCTGGAAATTTCAATGATTTTGTGTTTATGATAATAGAAAAAATGTACATACTCAGGATAGATTGTTTGAAGAAGTTATTATAAAATAAATTATTTCATAGATTGTAGTAAGAGAGAAAAGTTTAAATAAATAAATACAATGAAATTTAAGCATACATTAATGGATGAGTTGATATCATATGAGAGATATCATGTTAAGAAAGGAAAATAGTTGCCTCCAATGAAATTGGAGTATGTTGGAATGGGATCCCAAGAAAAAAATAACATTTTTACTTTTGATTACTATATATATATGTCAGTGTATATTATGTATTTTCACATAGATATTATTATTCCACATAACATTAATTTGGTTACGTAATTATAATGTTTATCAAATCAAATAGTCATAAATATTCCATAATATAGGGATAACCTAGATAATATATGAAAAAAATCTTATACTCATATGTCTAATGGCCTAAATTAAATAATCAAAAGGGTCATTGATGATTATTTACTATATGTGATGAAGGATGATAACAATTTATAAATATTATCAATATTTATAAACATGGTGATATGTAAATTTGGCGTCCATAAGGACATACATTCCAATTTGATATTATTATGTTTTATTTATTATTGGAAATTTATATCTATTAGTGTGGATATTGGTTCTTTGAGTTAAGAAAATTATTAATGTGTACCATGAATATTTTAATTGGATGTATTGTTTATAAACATGATGAAATATTCTCACTATGATATAACATATGTTTGGTACATCATTGGTTATATTGAAATAATTAAATATCATAGAAATTATTTTTACCTTCCATGTTAATAGAAACATATATCTATAGCAATTTGATTAAAATAGATGTTTATAGAAAATTAATTTCAATTGTAGATTATAAAAATGTTCATTTTTAATGTCAAAAACAGATAAATCATGAATATAGGGTGATGATATAAGTATGTATCTTGAAAAAAGAGTTATAAATTTAATAATAGATTATATTACATAATAACAATCAATTGAATGTAATTATTGTTTCTACAAAAAGATTATTCTCTATGGATGTCTCTACGTGTTTATAACTACTGATCATGGAAAAGAAACATCTAAATATTTTAATTAAGATTGTTACACAGAGGGACACATGGTATATAATAATATCAATGATTATATTTATAATTTGTTTCACACTTATGGATGGTCCACATGTTATACAAAAATAATAGTACATATAGTTTTTCCAAATATTATATACATATATACTAATAAAGATTATTAAACGTAGCAACATATGTTATAAAAGTGATGAATACATATCGTTCCAAATGATGTAATTTGTTCAAACATGGTGAAAAAATTAAAATGTGTTATCATCAATATGTATAAAAAACCCCACATGAGAAGACTAATTATCCATTCAATTATATGAACAAACTCATTATGTCTATTCAAGAAATTATAAAGAAAACCCCACCGTCCCATGATTTCATGATAAAATAATCATTTCTATTCCATATAATGTAATAATATGTAATCATAAATTAATTCATTGGGGGGAGATACATGACCCCACCTGTCAATACCCTCACATATGTGTTCCACATATAATCAATCGTAAACATATCATAATTATCCCATTGAAAGAGATATGTTATTAAACATTCAAAAAGATAACACTAAATGGTCATACAAGATCAAATGATACAAAAAATATAATTTTTTTCAAAAGTATTCATATCATAAAACCATATTGAGGGTAATAAAATCATCACCTCATGATAGGAAATCCCTAGAGAATTAATATAAGAACAAATAAAAAATTTATTTCGAAAACATTTTTATAACCTTGATGTAAAAAACTAATTTCCAAAAAACATATTTTTTAGGTAACAATAAAATTTTTGAAAAAATTTATATAAATATTTTCAAATAATTTATCATTTTAAATACATAATTGTTTCAAAGTAAGGGAAGTTAAATTACATTGAAAACATTTTCTTTTAAAAGAATTTTTAATAATGGAAACATGAAAAAGTGATAATGTTTAAAACATATTATGTGAAAATACATTGAAATGTTTTACACTAAAATAATAAAATTATAACGGGAAGTTGAAAAAGTAATAACTTTTACCAAAATAAAATGTTGAGTGCTAGATAAAAAAATTATTTCTAAAGGATAGAAAACCCACGTGAACATTTTGAAATAACATCATTAAAACCCCACATCATAATTTTTTTTATAAAATCATTATTATAAAATAATTAAGGAGCGTGAAAAGGATCATTATTGACAAAAACATATAAGTTCCACCAATAGAATAGAGAACAATTGCGAGTAGGAAAACATGTATATGGAGATAAAATTCATTAATGAATTGAAATTATTGATAAAAATACATTTAAATGAAACATTAGATTCTTTAACGGAGAATAATATTGTGTAAAACATGATTTTTGAATAATATAATGTGAAATTATATACTAAAATCATCAAATGTTTCAATATATCAATCTTGAAATATTAAAAATAATGATGATTGATTATGATCCAAGAAAGAGAATTGGGTCTTAGAACCCCCTTACAAATTTAATATTTATGAATAAAAATTCCATGGAAGATTTAAAATAATATGGTTCTATAAATCCAATGAATTAAATCGTGTAATATTTTAAAAAGCATTATTTTTTATATAAAACATAGAAATAATAAATCAATGCATAAAATTTATATGTGTCTCAATGGAGTGAAGTTGAGATGAAAAAAACCTAATATTTTTTACTTTCATGGTTGAAGAAACTAGAAATAATAAAAAATCATAACTAAATTAAAAATATATGTTATACCCGTATTCAAATAGGTTTTAATTTATATCCATCATTTAATATTAATTATTATGGTTGAATTTGTTAGTTATTACATATTTACAACTATAATGGGTTATTAACATTAACTGTTTGTACAAGTTATACAATGTCGATATAATTTAAAATAGATTGATACCATGAACATAATCAATATTTGTTTTAACATAATTTATTATTTATTTTATTTTTATTTTTATGTGTCTCATACCATTATATATATGTTTTAGTTATGTTGTCTGAAAATAAAATCTATGTTGGCCTATTTCGGTGATTTCGGAAAACAAAAATTTTACATTACTAATAAGTAACATACCTAATATAATATTTATAAAAACATTTAACAATAGTTATTTAGTTATTATAGTATTATAATATTAACTTCCATGTACTCATAGTCATTTCATAATAGTTTTTTATAGCATCATTCATGTAGGTGGTTAAACTGACCCAAACTAGAACACATTTTTCCTTGATTATGGAGTATGGTATAGGTGGTATTTATTGATATATTATCATTATTAAATAATAAATATGAGATTATTCTAAATTTTGTTTTTTTATGAATTATATTATATGATTCATTAATAATGAATAAAAAAAATAGAATAATGAATGAAACAATTATACATGGAGGTAGTAGTCTGCACACATGTGTGATTTTCATTTCATTCATTTACATAGCGGTTGAAAATAAATAAATAATGATTTTAACAATAATATAAAAACATATCATTATACTAATTATAAACATTTAATTAAATTATAATGGGGGTTATATAATAGGAAGAGTATGATTAATAAATAAAACATTATAATCAGATAATACATATTTTGGAGACTTAATATTT
This sequence comes from Viscum album, assembly GCA_963277665.1. NCBI lineage: Eukaryota > Viridiplantae > Streptophyta > Magnoliopsida > Santalales > Viscaceae > Viscum > Viscum album. The sequence continues at coordinate 51,949,043 of OY728148.1, forward strand.
ATATGGAAGTCCACTTAAAATGGAAGGTCTTATGAAAAATCTATTGGTAAGAGGAATATGTATGGTGAATGTTGTTATAGTGATATTAAAATAGACTTCTATAAAAGATTAATTCAATGGGGAGTTAACTACTGAAGTGGATTTTATTTTACCTTTTTATAAGTGAAGAGAGTGTTGTTTTGGAAGTACCCATAAATTGCAATAACTTAATTTCACAATTGAGGAACCATTATATTAGAAAAGGTTAAAATTATTTATGGTGTGTAATATGGTTGATTAATGAATCATAAACCCATTTAAAAACATTTTTTAACATGTTTTATCATTTCGTGCTTCATTAATTAATTTTTTTAAAATTTATCATTTTAACGAGGGTAAATTTTTTTAACATTAGTAATTAATATTAGTTAAAAGAATTAAAATTTACCTAATTGAAAATTATACTTATTATTTATAATTGAAAAAATATTTTATCACGTAAAATATTAATGTCTATAAATAGTTAATTTTGAAATCAAAACACTTTAACTCATTCTACTTTATTATTGGAAATTTTACATTATTACAAAATTAAATTAATATATGGAAAAGTAATCTTTGTTATTTATTTTAGAGCCATAAATAAATTTATTTCGATTTTAATAAATGGTATTAAACATCAATGTAAATCTAAACCTAAACCAAACCATTAATATTATTTATATAAAGGGAATAGCCTGAAAAAATATCATATTTATGTTATATTTTATTTTATTTCCTGTTATTTCATTGGTTTTATATGTGTAAATTATATTTAAAATATAAAAATATTATTTATTAATTAAATATTCTAATTGATTAATTGTGTTTAAATCTTATAGTTTTTTTACTTGTTTTAAAACCAGGGAAATGATAATATTTATAATTCCATATTTATGAAAACAATACCCTTTTCAAATAAATTTGAAAAATAAAAATTAATATAATATGGCCATTATAAATAAAAAAATTATTCTAAATTTATAAAATTAAAATCATTAAAAATCATAAATTTTATTTTTTAAAAAATTCATAATATATATGGTAAACTATTTTTAAATAAACATTAATTTTGTTATGTGAACTGAGTTTTATAGTTATTTAAAAATTAATACAATGTCAAAATATATTTTCATTATTCATTCAATGTAAACTTTTATACTTAAAATAAAATTCCAATTTCTAAAAAATAACACATTAATCATAATGTGAATTTATAAAAGAAAAATATTGAATAGTATGTCAATTCATGATATATATATATATATATTAATAATTTATTTTTATATTAATCATTATGATATTAATGTATGACCTAAGACAAACAATAATCCCCGATTTAAAATTTGGGTAGGTGTTTTTCTAGCCAAGGCGTTGTGAAAATCTACATCTGTATGAACCACTCTTGTATAGGGTATTTAACAAACCGTAAATTCGTGAGTTAATTATGTAAATATTCAAGGGAATTCACAAGAGAAGCTACATCGCTTAAATGCTCAAATAAATGGGATTTATAAGGAAGAATAATTTTTCCACATGCCATTCGTTTTTTACTTCCATTTTTGGTTTTATGAAAGATTTACTTCAATTTATAATGGTAATTTATTGGAAAATTTCATATAGTAATATTTTTTAATCAAAATAATGGATGGTTATTTCAATTTAGTTTTTATTTTCAAATGAAACATGGTATTATAAAAATATTTATTCAAGGATAATATATATTGAAACCAATGTCTGTTACATTCTCCCCCACTAACTAAATAGCATCCTAACTATTTTAATTATCACTTACTAAAAAATTAAGCTTTATGTATTTATAATACAACTCAATATTTAATTTATTAATGAGGTATCAGTCATATATATTTACTTATTTTATAATAATTACAATATTTTGTTTCTTCCTAACCATTTGTATTAAATTTTTCTCAATGTTTGGTGTTAAGTAATTATTTTTCTTTGAGTTCATAGTTCAATCCTAGAGTCTCAAATTTTCATAAATTTGCTTAATGATAGAAATAAGGCTTCTCATTTTGATAATAGATAAACCATAAAAACAGAACTCCCATCTCATATCATTCGTCAACATTGTGGTGTCAGATGAATGCTGAGTTCAAACTAAGTAGTCAATGAAGAACTATACTCCTCCATTTGAGGCTCATTAAGATCCATGTTCAAAACCTCCCTTCCCTTTATGGAGTAACCATATCTAAAACATTCTCCAAATCTATCTTTATATTATCACTATCCTATGTTTCTATATAATATTATAATAAACCATCTCTTCACCCACCTATTGCACCAGTTTTCGCACCAGTCTCTCCATAAAACCATTTTAGATAATGGTTTTGTAGGATGAATGATTCACCATATCTACTACGAGTTTCATATTATGTTTCCAAATAGTGCCTTCAATGACCCAGACTATTTCCCACTCATGCATCATGAGATCATGTTTATAGGGATATTGATCCTTATTCTAAAACTTCTCCTTGCCCTGAAACCACTAGGTGGCCTACATTATCTCCTAATCACCATGTCATATAGAAAAAGTGCTAATGGTGGGGTGTTTTATTCTATATCAACCCTTTTTATTATTCTTTCTACACTTATGGATATATCTAGGCCTATAAGTGGAATTGGTTAACTGCCTAATGATGAAAAATATGATTCATTGGAGATATCCTTTATTATAGTTTCATTAAGATCTATCCATGTTAGCTTCTGTTTGATATTTCAAACCCAAAAATGTTTACCAGTGGGGATGCTATAGGGAATCTTTCCACAATAAATAAATATAATGTATATATTTAAAAATATAAATGTATTGTACTTGGTTCCCTAGAATTGACATTCAAAGAACATGATTATGTGTTATTATTATTATTAATGTTGTCCTACCACATTATTTTTGTTCTTTTTTCTTGAAATCTGTATTGAAAAATTTTCTAAAAATATATCTCTCATAAAAAAATTAATAATAGTTCCCTTACACGATTAGACTATACACATTCCACAATTATATTCCTGATTATATTTTCAAGGGATGTAAGAAATGTTCTAACATTGAATAGAAGATATGGTCTATTTGGTTTTTGAGTCTCATAATACATTGAGAATCCTTTTCATTGTATTTTCCCTTGGTAATATATATGATGTGATGCCATGAGAGAAGAACCAATAATAGGAAATTAACATTTCCATATTTCACTGGATGTTCCAATATTCATACATTTTAATTGATCATTAACCCATAATATTATCATTAATGGATTTCATGAATCTGTTTACATGATATAACATGTTCCTTTATGGAAGTAGAACTATCTGAATAATCCATAGCCATGATGTTCGGTGGGAAAGTACATTTTTAGAATGTCTAAAATGAGATATCGAGTATATTTTTTCATGTCACCAGCCAGCAAAATGATCTATTTGAGGCATCAAAATAACAGGAATATATTAAACTATAAGTGTTCGTGAAATTTCGGATGATATTTTGACATTAAATTTTATTATATATGGAAACTATAGTCAATTGTTAGATGCTAACCATAGAATTTCGGTAGTTATACCTAATTACACAGATAAACCGGCCTCGATGTTCACACATGTAATGCCTTAAACCTAGTTACCCATAGTCGGTGCATTTTTATAAAACATTGGCATGATCACAAAAGATCAAGTCTACAAAGACCAAATACTTTAGTAGCTTTAGAAATACTATACACATTCATAATTTTTAGATTACAATATAAATGAAAAACTACAACAACATAGTCTCCATGGGACACACTCATATCCCTTAGATTATCCCTGATGGTCAGTCATAATATTCTTTTTCACATCCTGGTAAAAATAAAACATAGAAAGGGGTGTTCTCAGATGCTCATTAAGAATAACAATATAGAGAAAACATTTATAAATAATCCTAAACATTTATGTAAATGTAAGAATAAATAAAAATCCTTTTAAAAAATTTCTTCAGAATAATATGGCAATGATAAAATCAAATAATTCCATTTACCTATTCACATGGATATTATACTAGACGAATAATCACATGCAATATCAATATCCTCTTTCATAATGATGGAATGCATAATTACAGACATCATAACCACATAGTCAAGGCCTTATGCCAAGACTACAAATAAGATTTTTTTCTAGGCCTTGTTCTAAGACACTAGTTTGTCTCATTAGACCTACCGATACATCGAAGAGCTATACCGGGCTCCACCCATCACTTACTATGTCCATTGCATTCCTCATATGAAAAGTTTTAAACATAACCTAATCATTCGTATAAAAACTAACATATGAAATTTCATAATTTATCCATAAACCATAAATGGTGTAAAAATAACACATCCATATTCAAACATATCACAAAAAATTCAATACAATATTGATGTTTTTTATCATAATAAATCAACTTCAAATAATCTTAAATCCATCAATGGATGTTGACATATATAAAATCGAAACTCATTTTAGAGAAATATATCATTATATTTTGAAATAATTTAAATGTCATATAATTATAAAATAAAACATTTATCTTGAAAATATTCTTATAATATTGTAAGGGATACATTGACAATGTTATACTGGTGGAAAATAGCTGCACCCTCTGTATACGTTAAAAAACATTCTTACCTTAATTTTGTCGAAAAGGTCATAAAGGTACCCTGTTTGGAAAATGACTGAAAGATTCCATTCAAACCATTTTATAAAAAGTAAAAAAATGGTATAAATGACTTTAAACCATAGTATATTAAATTTTAAAAATGTTTTTGAATACCATTTTAGGAAACATGGATGTGGATGATAAACAGGTCCTAGAAAATACTAACATAAAACAACCTTACATAATAAAGAGATTATGACATTAACACTTACCTTTTACTTTTCCTTGGTCAAGGCTATGTTAAACTCATGTATAATAGTTAAATAATTGTTATTAATTAATAAAAGAACTATATACATAAATATGATATCATATATGATCTTCTAATATTTCTTTGTTAATGATAATTCAGTAGTATCATCATTTTGTGTTTTAACTGATTCATTTTCATTTATATGATTTGTTACATAAGTAATGTTTGTTATGGGTAGGATGTATCTTATTCATATTCATAATTATATTATTTTTTAAACATTATTTTTAATCATCAAATGAAAATTAATCTTGAATGGATACTATGGGAAATGAAACTCTTCGCGTTCATGGAGACAGTAATCTATACGTACGTACGAGCGACAATATCATTATTTTGACAATAAAATCGCATATAATTTTATTATATATCTTATATAAATAATAATTATCATGTTATATTTAATATTTAAACCATTAATACTCATTATTATACCCATCCAAATGATGAATTGTTTGAACAACAAACTACACCATGACGTGGAGACATTAATCCGTTCGTACGCACGTATGGTGAATTTGTCATTTCTTGGATGGATAGAATAATTAATGTGGTTGTAACATTTTTATAATAACATCACAACATATAGAATATATTGGATTTATTATTTTATAATGGAAACAATAAAGAAAGTGGCTGTGGAAGAAGATAATAACTTGAAAAAGATGATTAAATATTTACCTCTTCTTCGGGTTCTTCCTTTTGATTTGATCAAAAGAGCTCCATAGGATGGCTTTATGACAGAAGTAAGTACTCTAGGATTAAGGGAGGAAAGTTTAAAGGATATTTGGGCATGTTTTGGACATGTGAAATGGCTTTTAAAGTTTGAATTTAAGAGAAGTAGAAGTTCCATTTTATAAGAGGGGTGAGGAGCACCTTAAGAAAAAATTGAAATATTATTTTATAATAAAATAATTTTCGGTTTATAAAGGCTCGAAAATGATTTATTTCAAGGATAATGTGGGGATGGGTAGATAAAGACTCAACCAATAGGTTATTACAGGTTTGGGTCACTATATTAACACTATGTTTTAGATTTAACTCTTAGTTAAATAGTTTGACATTTACCATGTCTCATTGTATTTTTTTTATTATAAGGTAAATAGAGATACTATAAACTTCCAAAAAAACTTCACGTGGTTCATTAATGTAATATATAATATTATGTAAGAACTTTGACTGATCCTTATATTTTTAAGAAAAGAATATCAATTAATAATATAATATTTGTTTTTAAAAACCCTTTTATTTAAATTTTAACACTATTTATACTTTGTTTTTGTTAAATTCATAATAGCATTATTACATCAAAAAAAACATTTAATAAACCCTAAAATGTCATATTAACCTATAAAATTGGTGTAATTAATTAAAAGTGTTAGATTATATTTATTTGGATATTTATAATATCAATTATTTTAATAATTCATTAATAAGGTAATTACTACATCATCATTGTGTCATATAAAAGTTAATTATTTAATGTCAAAAAATTATAAGTAAAATACCATTATGTAGGAAATATTTTTATTAATCTAATGAACATTTATAGTTTAATTTATCTTATGTATAACTCTATATTAAAAATGGTTTAGTTATTAAACATTGATTCAAATTCTTTTAAAACTTCGTTAAATAATATAATAATGAATTTCCTAATGTAATTAAAGTATACCTAAAGGATCATATATTATTACTAAGTATTTTTTTGTCCTAATTACAATTATCCAATAGAATTAGGACATGTGTTACAGTAATAATAATATCATTTTACCCTTAATTACCCTATTTATTTTTAACCGTGGAAAATAAAAGTAAAATGTTATTATTCATAAAAAATTATTTTCATCTAATTGAACCTCATTTTACTATCTGATGTCAACCATGTCTCTCAGATTTTTGAAATTCAACTCACATTAGTAGTAAAATTAAATTTCATACAAATTTGTAAATGATCATAGGAGGTGGTTAAAAGACGGTAAGAAGTTCAATAAAATTATATATATAATATTTTTACAAAATGACTCAAATGAATAACATTGAACATATATAGGTATTATTTAAATATTTTTTCCTAAAATAAATTTAAATAAAATAATTTAATATTTAATTAAAAAGTCAGTTTTAAACTATAACACAGTGTTCTTCACTATTCATAAAAAATTGAATTTTTTTAGAAAAATTAAAAAAATTCACCCTAATCTAATTTTGATATTCAGAATCCAAAAGTGAATTCCAGTTTGAAAGGTAAAATTTATAAAATTTTAAAAACTGGGTATTACTATTAATGATGGCTAGTTTGATTGGTTGTAAAGTTTTTTTAAGGTAAAGCTTTGTTCAAAGAAAAAAGCACAATTTATTAATTAAAAAGGTTACAAGAGCCAGAAAGATGGTATTTTTTTATAATCTCTATCAAAAAGATAAGATAAATCTGCTGGCAGAGTGTCTAGCCAAGTCATACTCTGATGAGCTCCTTTGTTAGCAAGAGAATCCGCAACGACATTCGCTTCACGGTAGGCATGAGTAGCATTGTAATCAATCCCATGGAGCATCTTTAAGAAATTCATCCAATGTGTAGTGAGTGGCCGGACCAAATGAATGATGCCATTCCAGATGGAATGAATGATAGTGGTGGAATCACTTTCAATCCAAAGCTTTTTCCAACCTCTTTGAAGAGCAAAATCAACAGCGTGAATGACTCCAAGGATTTCTGCCTCCAGAGATGAAGAGTGACCACATCCAACATAGAAGCAACCCTGAAACTGGCCAGATGAGTCACTGAAAATATCACCACAATTGGGAGGGCCTGTATTGCCTTTAGAAGAACCATCAATGTTCACTTTGATCCATCCCAGCATCGGAGATTTCCAGAATACTTCAACGGAGCGTTTGGGCGTAGGGTAGATTCCAGGAACACAGAGATGACGAAGGATATCAAAGTCAACAACCGAGTTGTTGAAACAGAATTTTTGAATTGAGGTGTCTTCATGAATCGCAATAAGAATCCGAGATTTTCTTGCATTGAGACTAAATGAGCGATTATTAGGAATAAGATCATTTCTAACGTACCAGATCTCATGCAGGAGTTCCGCCACTTCTGCAAGAAAGATATTTTTAACCTGTAAAGAAGCTTCATGGCTAATAAAATTTTCTACAAATAAAGAAATAGAGTCAGTTAAGATCCATCTGCAATTGAATAATTCAAAAACAAAATTCCATAAGGCAGAGGCTGCAGCACAAGATAGAAAAAGATGATCAGCATCCTCCTTGTGTTGATTACACAAGAGACATTTAGAACAAAGTTGAATTTTGAATTTTTGCAGAGTAATTTCAGTAGGAAATCTATTATGTGCGATGCGCCAAATAAGGGTGTGCCTAGGAGGTTTGATCCATGGTTTACTAAAATGACTCACCCATAGATAATTAGATTCATCATCAGAAAAGTTATGATTATAATAGTTTTTAGAGTCTAACATTCCATTTGGAGCGGGTTACCAAACAAGGAAGTCCCCATCAGAAGAAAAATAATGATTATCAATACACTGCACAATATAATGAGAGAGTTCATGTCTATGTAATTGTAAGACATCATTTATATACTGACTAGTATCATCAGGAATAACATTGGGTGTAACAGTGATATCAGGGGGTTACCATGCCATTTGTCACACCAAAAATTAATGGAGGATCAGCAATGACCGTCCATCTAGCATTTTCCATCATTTTATGGTATGAGTCTCTGATAGATGGCCAGATTGAAGAGTTGACGAAATTATAATTCCACTTTAAAAGTTTATTAATGAATCTATGGTTCAAAAATTCATAAGATATAGAAGTAGAATTAATAATATGCCAAGTTAGATAGGCCTGAAGAGCACTATTGAACAACATTAGATTTTTTATGCCAATTCCACCTTTATTAAGGGGTTTACCACAAGATTTACAAGAAATAGTGACAAGCTTCTTTTCGAAAATATTTCATGTCCAAATGAAGTTTTTAAGGTAAGTATTAATTTTTTGAAGACCCCTATAGGCCATTTATAAATCATAAGGGAGTATACCCTTTTAGAAAAAATGGTGGATTTGACCAAAAATATTCTCCCAGCCATGGATAGGGATTTTACTATCCAATTAGAGAGTTGGTTAATAATTTGATCAATGATATTAGCAAAGTGGCTAGCTTTGGGTCTACCACAAATGATAGGAACACCTAAATAAGATAAAGGTAAGAGACCTTCTTTGATACCATGATAAGTGGTAATGGTATATTTTTTTCTAACAGGAATGTTCTTACCAAAAAAAATATATGATTTATTCTAGTAGATAGCTTGACCAGAATCATCCTCATAGTAAGCTATGCCTTGCTTGAAAACTTGACTATTTTTTGACCCCCATTAAGAAACAGACTAATATCATCAGCATATAAAAGATGAGTTGGGGAATTTATGTTTCTGTCAAATTGAATAGGTTTAATCTTACATTGATCAACCAGATTGCTGAGGAGCCTACATAGGTAATCCTCAGCAAAAACAAATAGGATGGAAGAAAGGGGATCACCCTTTCTGACACCTTTAGAGCATTTAAAAAAACCTCAAGGAGTTCCATTAATCAGAATAGAGATGAAAGATGAATGAAATAAAGTCTTAATTCTTTCAATGAATGTATCATTAAACCCAATGTTTTTTAAGACTTTGAAAATAAAATTCCAGTCTGTGGTGTCAAAAGACTTTTTGATATCTAATTTGATGGCCACACATCCTCCAGTAGTGTTTTTATTAAAAATGTTTGTACATTCGGAGGCAAGACAAATGAAGTCTTGAATGGACCTACCTTTAATAAAGCCAAATTGATTCCAAGAAACTATTTTATTGAAAATAAGAGCAAGTATATTCGCAATAATATTGGTTATAATCTTATAAACATTTTTAATCAGGTAAATTGATCAGAAATGATGGATCTCAGAGGCATTTTCAACATTGGGAATTAAAATTAAAAATTGATCATTGATTCCATAAGGTAAAGATCCATGAATGGAAAAGGTCCTGACATGTTTAAAAACATCATTGAGGATAATATCCCAATGCTTTTGAAAGAAACCATTCTTGGACCCATCCGGACTAGGAGCACTCTCTGGATTAAGGCCAAAGACAGTGTCTTTAATTTCATGGTCTAGGGGAATGATTAAAAGCAACTCATTATCTCTTTCATCCACCATTAAGGGAATAATATCAGGTTTAAGATCAGTATTAATTCTCGTACCATTAAAGATGTTTTAAAAGTATGAGGTAACATGGTCTATAATGGCCTCTTCTGAATCAATGATTGAATCATTATGAATATGCTTAAAAAGAGGACGATTTAACTTTTTGATTCTTTGAAGACAATTTGGTTGTGGAGTGTTTGAACTCGAAGTTTCCTAAAACACAAGCTATTGTATTATTTAATGAGAAACATACCGTGGAAGCTTAAGGTGTTACATTCTCCCCTCATTAAAATATTTTGGTCCACATAATATCTAGAATATTAATGCATAAAATTATTTGGGTGGTTCTTCATCATATGTTCATTTGGTTCCGATGTTTCCTCTTCCATCTCAGGGTTTCTCCATAGAACTTTCACAAGATGAGTCGTCCAGTTTCTCAGCACTTGTTTTCTGGTATCAATAATTTTTACAGTCCCATCACAATAAGATATATCATGTTCTAGTTCAATTTCCTCAAAAGTGAGTACATGCGTTGGGGTAGAAATGTTTTTTTAAATAGTGATGCGTGGAATACATCGTGATCTTTGGAGAGACTTGGAGGAATTTCCAAACGGTAAGCTACATCCCCAATTCATACAAGTACTTCGAAAGGTCTGATCTACCTGGGACTCAATTTACCCTTCTTATTGAATAGTATAACTCCTATCCATGGATATACCTTCAAGAAAAATGATATCCTACATGAAATTTCAAAACCTTTATTTATCGTCATAGATCTTCGGCCTACATTGTGCTGCTTTGATGTGGGTTTGGATAACCTTCACCTTTTCCATTGATTCCTCAACAAGTTCTAGGCCTATTAATTTTCATCCACCAACATCATCCAAACAAGTTGGTGTGCGACATATCTTATCATATATAGCTTCATATAGTGCCATCTGAATACTTAAATGGAATCTATTATTACAGGAAAATTATACCAGACATAAATATTGATCCCACACACATTGAATGTCACGTGAGCAAGATCTCAACATGTCTTCTATGGTTTGAATAGTCAGTTCTGATTGTCCATCAGTTTGAGGGTGGTAGGAAGTATTCAAATGAAGATCAGTATCAAGGGAGTTCTGAAGTCTTTTCCCAGAATCATGATGTAAAATGGAGATAACTTTTAGAAATAATTGACACGGGTACTCTATGAAGTCTAACAACATAGTTAATATATTGTCTTGTTAGAAATTCAAGTGTTAAATCTTCTCTTATATAAAGAAAATGTGCTAACATGGAAAGATGATCAATAATGACCCATATGGAATCATTCCTTCTAGGAGTCTCTGGTAGACTTATGACAAAGTCCATCATAATATTATCTCATTTCCACTCAGTTATAAGAAGTCATTGCATGACTCCTCTAGGATTTTTCCTTCCCTCTTTTACTTGTTTACAAACCATACATCTTGACACAAAATCTAAAATCTCCCTCTTCATGTTTCCCACAAAAAATGTTCCTTTAAATCTCTATACATCTTAGTGATACTAGGGTGTATTAAGAAATTTGAGCGATGAGTATCATCCAACAATTCCCTTTTTATGTGAGGTAAATCAGGAACATAATGTCTCTTCCTAAATTTCAAAATCCCATCTTTATATATGAATTTACTCAATCTACCATCATTCAAAGCATAAATTTTCTTTTGAAACTCCTCATAATCAGTCTGAGAACTTTTTATCCTTTCTTGTAATCATGATTTGGCAACCATTTGAAAATTTATTGATGTTTCGACGTCCACGATTATTCCCATATCCTTTTTAACTAGATCCATGAAAACAGCATCCCTTTCAACCATCATCTTGTTTAAAACTCCATGATCCTTTCAGATCAAAGCATCTTTCACCTATTTTTCCTTCCTCGGGTGGTAGTGTATAATGCAATCATGATCCTTGAGTAGTTCAAGCCATCGACTTTTCCACATTATGAGTTATTTTTGTGAGAAAATATAATTTAAACTCTTGTGATCATTATATATATTATATTTTTCACCATAGAGATAATGTCTCTATTTCTTCAAAGTAATTATTATAGTTGCTAACTCAGGATCATGAGTATGATTGTTTGGGTCATGAATTTTTAGCTACCATGATGCATAGGTAATAACACTATCATTCTGCATAAAGACACAACCAAGTCCTTTCATTGAAGCATCATTAGAAATAACAAACCCATCATTCCCCAATAGTAGAGTCAAGATAAGATAATTGACTAATATTTACTAGAGTTCATCAAAAAACTCATTACACTCGTTTTTCTAAATAGATTTAACCCCTTTATGTGTGAGATTTATTAATGGGTTATCCAACCAGGCATATTTTTGGATGAAACGTCAATAATAAACTGCTAAACCAATAAAACTGCATACCTCAGTTATACTCATCAGTGTTGGCCATTCTTGTATTGACTTGGTATTTGAAAGATCAATATAGATTCCATCCTTATATACAATATGGCCAAGAAAAGAAATCTCTTGAATCCATAACTCACAATTTCTAAATTTCCCATATAATTCATTTATTCTAAGAGTCTTTAGAATAATTTCCAAGAGATTTTCATGATCTTCATTGACTTGGGAGTATACCAAGATATCATCAATAAATACCACTACAATGTCATCAATATATTCCTTGACAATGATATTCATTAGATCCATGAATAGAGATGGTGCATTAGTCAACCCAAAAGGCATTACTGTAAACTATTAATGCACGTACCTAGTTCGAAATTTTGTTTTTGGAATGTCTACCTTCTCCACACACAAATGATGTTATCCAGATCAAAGGTATATCATATAAAAAATATCTAGTTCTATGAAGTTGGTCGAATAAATCATCATCCCGAGGTAGGGGATACTTTTTCTTCAATGATATAGCATTTATCTTCATGTAGTCAATGCAAAACCTCATATATATATATTTCTTCTTATCCAAAATGATAGGGGATCCCCATGGAGAAACACTAGGAAGAATAAATACCTTATTACTCAATTCCTCTTGTTTTTTCTTTACTTCCACTAATTCCATAGTGGTCATTCTATAAGGGGTCTTTGATATGGGTCGTGAACCATGAATTAAATCAATGGAAAACTCAATTTCTCATTCTGGAGGATGTTCAGATAAATATTATGGAAAATCATCAACATATTCTTGCACAATATGTATATACTCTATTTGAACATTCCTTTTCTCACCCACAGTTATTTCATTCTCTTCCTCCTCAGTTAATGAATTTAGATGATCTATTATGGGTGGATCTATAAAAGAATTAGGTGGTGATGTTTCTTCTCTAATGATAAGGTACTCTTTATCATCATCGAGAACTATAACCTCATTTTTCTTACAAAAACATTTCACATCATGGTCTGAAATCCAATCCATTCCAAGGATTTTATAAAATTAAATCACAGGTATGATGATGAGATCAGCAGATAACGAACATTTATATGCCCTAATGAGAACTGATTCACAAGAGGTTGTTGTAATGATACATCTATTAAACGATTTGACTGACAACTCCCTTTTTGAATAAAATTGGAAATAACTATTTTTCATAGAAAAATAAGAAGATATGAAATGGTGGGATGTTCGAGAATCAAATAACTCATTTTCTAAACTTGATTAAATGATTAAAATACCTGCCACCACGTCTTTTGAAGCATTAACCTCGGTAGTAGTGATTGCATAAGCTTGGACTTGATCTATTGGCCTTTTATGAGGTATGTTTCCTTATATATTATGACATTTATTTTATTAATTCCCCATTTCTCTAAAATTGTAACATTCAATATTGACAACCTCTTTCTTCCCCTTACAATCACGAGCTTGGTGGCCTTTTTCACCACACTTGTAATGGACTCTCATTCCATTTAGGCAAGTACTGGGGTGTTTTATCCTACATTTACCACATGATGGATATTCATATTTTCCCACTTCCCATTATTTCTATTTCTAGAGTGCTCAACATATCTCTTCTGCTCTTTCATGTCATTAATGTCATAATACTTATATAATTCTGTTTCTGTCTTAATAGCACATGAGAAAATATGTTCGTACGATGAGAAGAATAGTGACACTAATGCTAAATAGAGAAATTATTTTAACCCATCAATGAAGGATCAATCTTACTTTTTGGGTTACGTATATAATCTGCAGCATGACTTATTAACCTTGTAAAGTTATCCTCCTATTTGGTGACATTCTCATTATCTTTTTGTCTCAGACTCCAAACTTTCCTTTCTATATCCGCTCGATGGGCCCGAGGAAAATATTTTTCCAAGAAAATATCGTTAAACTCCCTCCATTACATATTTGATACTTCATCATATATCATTGTGTTTTGAATCAATGACCACCATTTATTTGCATCTCCTGTGAGGCGATAAACTGCCCTAACAACTTTTTATCTTTCACAAATCTGTAAAGCGTGGAATATTTTCTCTGAGGAAATTATCATTTTCTCAACTATAGATGGATTTTTAGTCCCAATGATTGTTGGTGGTTGTTACCTCTTGAATTGGTCTAAAATTGATCCTCCACATTGTGGATCAGGATGCTCTATACGGGTAAGGTTATTATTCATAACCTGAGTGAGTTTTCCAAGTATGGTGATAAGATGATCAGCACCAGTTGCATCACCAGATCCACTATAATTATCTTGAGTAGGAGGGAAATCCCAACATAGATTATATGCATTGATACAGTTTCTATTCCTTCCACTAGGCACCATTTCTAAACAATGGCATACATTAGACTAGTTTATGAATTGAAATACATAATTACAATCCTGTAAAACATGTAACAAAAATTGAATGTTTTATGGATATAATCCATAATCATAAAAAAAATTCATTGAGGAAGTATATACTCATAAACCCTTCATAATGGATAGTGATGAAAATGAGAATTATCCTACGCATGTCCCTGAGGATGTTCATAACCAAGAGTGCAGCAAGGCTTGTTCTCATGCACCAGTTCCTGTTTGAGTCTAGCTCAAAGCGGTGTTTTTGGGTTTTACCTCTAGGTACATCAGTGCCAGAGCCGCCCCAACCTCCTCATATCCAAATAGGGCTTTATTTCTTATAAAACTCACAAAATATCTACAGTACCTAAATTCTAGGATGTTCATCTATATTAATCCTCAAAGTCTAACTTAGGGTAATGTTTTCTAATCAGTGTTTTTTCTAAATCTAGCTTCCACGATTTGCACTAAACATCTTTTGATACCAACTATAATGCCCATAACCTAGATATCCAGAGTCATTGCATTATTACATAACGTTGGAATTATCACAAAAGATAAAGTCTTGAAATAATGATTAGTTTAGTAGCCTTGGAAATACTAGATACATTCATAAGTTTTAAATTTTATTTAAAAATGAAAAACAACAACAAAAAAGTCTCCATAGGCCACCCTCATATCCCTTAGAATATCCCAGTAGGTCAGTCATAATATACTTCTTCGCATCCTAGAAAAAATAAAACATAGAAAGGGGTGATCTTATATGCTCATTAAGAATAACAATATAGTAGGAACATTCATAAATAAACATAAACATTTGAAGCAATGTAAGATTAAATAAAATCCTTTTAAACTTGAACTTCAGAATAATATGGAAAATATAATATCAAGTAATTCCTTTTACATATTCACATGTATATTCTAATTGTTAAAAAATCACATGATATATCAATAACTAGATTCAAAATTATTGAATGCATAATTCCAGACATCATAACCACATAGTCCGAGCCTTGTGCCAAAACTACGAATAAGATTTTTTCAAGGCCTTGTTCAAAAACACTAGTTTGTCTCATTAGACCTATTGATGAATCGAGGAACTATAGTGGTCTCCACTCGACACTTACTAAGTCCAATGAATTTTCTCATATGAATAGGTTTAAACATAACATAAACATTCTTATAAAAACTAACATAAGAAATGTCAATACATTATCCATAAAACATGAATGGTGTAAAAATAACACATCCGCGGTCAAAAATATCACAAAACCTTTAATACAATATTGAAGTTTTTTCTCATTATAAATCAGCTTCAATTATGTTAAAATCTATCAACGGATGTTGACATAGATGATATCAAAACCTTTTTATAGAAATATTTGTTTATATTTTGAAATCATTTAATGGAAATATAATTAAAAAAGAATACATTTATCATGAAAATATTTTTATAAACTGGTAATGGAAGGTTCAACAATTTTATAATAGCAGAAAATAGCCGCACATGCCGTGTAAGTTAAATTAATTATTAACATAATATTGTCGAAAAGGTCATGATGTACCTTATTTGGAAAAAGATGAAAATATTCCATTCAAACCATTTTATAAAATTTCAAACAAGTGTATAAATAACTTTAATCCATAATATAATAAATAGAAAAAAGGTTTGGGAATAAATTTTTACTAAACATGAATGTGGATGATAAAGACTTCCCAGTTGATACTTATGTAAAAACAACCTCGGATAATCAAGTGATTGTGAAATTGACCACTACCTAGTACTTTTCCATGGTCAAGGGTATGTTAACCTCCTGTATAATAGTCAAATAATTGTTATTAAATTATAAACTAACTATATATATAAATATTATATCATATATGATCTTCTAATATTGCTTTTTTAATGATATTTCAGTAGTATCATCGTTTCAAGCGTTAACTGATTCGTTTTCATTTATATGCTTTGTTACGTAAGTAATGTTTTTTATTGATAGGATGTATTTTATTCGAATTCATAATGGTATTATGTCTTTAATAATTTTTTTTTCTTGAAATTAAATTTATTCTTGAATGGATATGATGGGGAACGAATCTCATCACGTTCGTGGAGACAATAATCCTTATGTACGCACGAGCGACAATATCATTCTTTTGAAATTAAAATCATACATAATTGGAAGTTATATCAAATATAAAGAATCATTATCATGTTATATTGATTATTTATATCATTTTTACTCAATATTATACACATCCAAATGATGTTGTTTTTTAATAACAAACTACACCACGACGTGGAGACGGTAATCCGTATGTACGCACGTATGGTGACATTTTCATTTATAGGATGGATATAATAATGAAAATGGTTGTAATATTTTTATAATAACATCACATTATATAGAAGATACTTTATTAATTATTTTAGTGTGTAAAAAAAGGAAAGAGAAGTGGAAAAAGAAAATAATTTGAAAGAGGTGATGACATATTTACCTCTTCTTCAGGTTCATCATTTTTATTTGATCAAAAGGGCTCCTTAGGACGACTTTTTGACTAAAGGAAGGCCTATAAGATGAAGGTAGGATAGTTGAGAGGATAATTGGGCATTGGTTGGCCAAGCCAAATGGCTTTGAGGGTCTTAATTTAAAAGAATGGGAATGCCCTTTTATTAGAGTGGTGAAGGGAACCTTAGAAAAAGATTGAAATATTATTTTATAATAAAATAATTTTCGGTTTATAATGGCTCAAAAATTATTTAATTAAAAGATAAGCTGGGGATGGGTCGAAAAATCACTCATCCAATAGGTTTTAAATAGGTTTGGGTCACTATATTAACCTTATCTCTTGGATTTAACTCTCAGTTATATAGTTTTACATTTACCATGTCTCTTTGTTTTTTTATATTATATGGTTAATAAAAAAACTATAAAATTCCAAGAAAACCTCTATTGGATTATTAATGACATATATAATTTTATTTATGACCATTGGATGAACATTATATTTTTTGGAATGTGATATAAATTAATAAAATAATATTTTTTAAAAAATTCTTTTCTATCAATTCTGACACTATTTGGTATTTTGTTTTTGTTAAATTCATAAAAACATTATTAAATCGAAATAAATTCATTTCGTCAACCCTAACATGTCATATTATCATAGAGAATTTGTTTAATTAATTAAAAGTCTCAAATTATATTTATTTGGATATTTATAAGATCAATTATTTTAATCTTTCACTAAAAATTTAATTACTACATCATCATTATGTCCTAAATAAATTTAATTATTTAATGTATAAAAATTATAAATAAAATAGAATTATGTTGGAAATATTTTTATATTACTATTTAATATTTATAGATGAATTTATCTTATGTATAACCCCATATTATAAATAGTTTAGTTATTAAACATTTATTTTATCTCTTTTAATTATTCTTTAAATAAAATAATAATAAATGTCCTAATATAATCCTTGTGGACCTAAATGATCATATTTTATTCATAAGGTTGTTTTTTGATGAATTTCACTTATCTAATTGAATTTGGACATGTGTTTGGGTTACAATAATATCATTTTCACCCTTAATTACCATATTTACTTTTAACTGTAGTGAATAAAAGTTAAAAGTTACTATTCCACAAAAATTATTTTCATTTTATTGAACAACATTTTACATAATGATATCAACCGTGTCTCTCTAATTTTTTAAATTTAACTCACATAAGTGATAAAATTTTGTTTTATGCGAATTTGAAAATGCTCCCAGGAGGTGGGTAAAAGACGGTAAAAAGTTCAATAAAATTTAATTTATCTTATGTTATTAAAAAATGTCTCTAAAAAATTACACTGAACAAATATATGTATTATGTATCTATTTGTACCTGGTTTAAAATTAAAGAATATAATTAATTATTTCATTAAAAAGATTGTTTTAAACTATAACACAGTGTTTTTCAATATTCATCAAAAACTAAATGGTTTCAGAAAAATACCAAAAATTAACCCTATACAAATTTTGATATTCGGAATCCAAAAATAAATTCCATTTTGAAATAAGAAATTTAGAAAATTTCAAAAAGTGGGTATTAATATTCATATTGGTATGTTTGATATGTTGTGGTGTGTTTGAACTCAAAGTTGTGTACAACACATGCTATTGTATTATTCAAAGGGAAACGTAACATAGAAGCTTGGGGTGTTACAAAACAAAACGTATTTCAACAATCTTAGTTAATTTCAAATACTGAATTTAATATGTTTGAGTAAATAATATTTATTGGATTTGGTTGATGACCAATATTTAATAAAAATTCACTCAGATGAGTAAGTTGGATAAATAACATTAATAATAATAATATTTTTTTCATGGTATATATAATATAATAATTATTATATTTATCAATAAATAATGTAAAATTATTAATTTATACTATAATTAGTCACTATTAAATGATCAATAAACGTGGGAGAGGTAAGGACTACCAAGCTTAATGATCCAATTGAAAATATTATAAATTATATTTTTTACATTTACAATGCATATCACATTTAAAATATTAATAATGGTTTAAATATAATCAGACAAGGTGTCAAATCATAATTTTCTAGTAGGGAAATGGATTTTGTTCAATCTTCCTAAAAAAAATACATAATAAATATCTAATTATGACACATTCCAATAAAAATCTTGTTTCTCACAACTGATAGAGGGAGTCTCTATAAATAAATAGAGAGACATAGAGAGATACAGAGAAAACTCATTTTTGTTACAATATAAAGTCATCATGATAACATAAAGAGTTCATCCTACTTCAAGAAAAATTCTTATATGATCTGTTATAAAATATTCATGTCATTAAGATAAGTAGTACTAGAACCTAATGGTTCTACAATGATGTTTATTGATTATGGTTGATGTGTTAGTATTTTTTATTTTTATTTTAAGCAAGGATCTATAGAAAAATTATGGAATGATAATATATAGTCTACAAAATCATTAAATAATAGATAATTAAAAGATAATGTAATTCTATATCCTCTTATAAATTAATTTTAAATTACGTGTGAAGATCCCCCTCTTCATGAGACAAAAATGTTATCTAGACATTTTATCTATATTTTTTTGGAAATGATGTCTTAATCAATAGCAGTAATGATTACATGTAAATTGAGACTAAAATAATGATTTTCTAATTTCATTGTAGATCTTCCACTATGCTTGGAACCATCAAGTAGAATAAAAAGGGTCAAATTTTTAACATAAAATTATTTATTTTTCATTGATTGTTTTCAAGTTATTAAATTTTCTTTTAGTTATTTGGAAATTTTTTATATTTGGACAACATTACCTCTTCATTTATTCATTAAATCTGACCGAACTAGTAACCAGTTATGGTCTGAAAATGATAAATCATTTATGGAATGAAATCATGAGGATCTTAAGGAACTCAATGTACAAAACCAGAGTACATAGCATGCACTACCTATATAAACTCTCCGTATTAATTATTTTATAGTTTTACCTCACAATAATGTCTAAATGATATGATATAATCGAATATAATATCATAAAAATAATATTGGTGCGAGGATATTGAATTAATGGACCATGTCTAGATGAACTACACAACATATAAACACTTTATAGGTTTTTATTACCATGTTTCCCATAGACACGAACATAGGGTGTCCCAGAATTCCATGTATCAGATACATTAAATTATTACGAATGAGGCATGAAACTGTAAGGCCGCAAGATTTTTATTCTATATATACACTATGTACATTGAAAATGAATACAACAAGTTACATTTTGGATCCCATGTTGTGCAATGAAAAAAAGGATAAAATATAAATTTCGTGTATTGTAGTATATGCCATGTAGTATACTGATGTTTTTGATCATAGTATATCTTAGAGGAAAATAAAATAATTCAACAAAAATATTCATATTGGATCCATGTGTTATTTCTATGATAGTACATGTAATTTCATTGGATTGATAATCATATATTAAATTAATTTTTATAAGGATATTTTTTATAAGAACAAAAAGTTTCTCCCATGCTCACTTCTTCAATTCATTATTTTTAAATGGATTTTATTTTGACTAAATTATAGATGATGGTGAGTGATGGATTAGAGGATAGAATTGAGATAAAATTGAATTAATTAGATTAAGTAAAAGAATATTATCTTAATGGTGGAATTAATCAAAGTATTTGATAATAATATTTCTAATTTATGCTCATTGAATATTTCATAAAGGATCATGAGATTAGATAAGCATTGTTTATGTTATTGAATTCAGTTTATTTATTTTTATTGAGGGAGTGTGTCTCATTCGATCCTTTTTATTATGTTAGTTCATGAATTCCCACATTTTTTAATGTAAACCCCATTACATAATCCATTGTACCCCTCACATGTGTGTGATTAAAAAATTATGTAAGGATAGAGCTCCAAGGAAAGAGGATGTCGTCCATTTCATAGAGTAAAGGAAAAACTAATCATGGTGATATATAGGAGAAAAAAGGAACTATACAACATGAACCAATTAATGGTTCATGGTGTTTCCCACAATTGTTTGGGGTTAGTTAATCATATGCTAGATAAACTCACAATTATGGAATCTTGTGATCTTTCAACTAATATATTAATTCATTTAGTTTCACATAGAATTATTTGTGTGTATTGATTTTATATGATAACCTAATAAATGAATTAATAATATTGAAATATTGAATAACATAACAATATTATTTGTAAATATTTTCTCAATGCATGGTTAATATATTATGTAAAACCAACATAATTTTTCAAAAGGCATATGAATAGATAAATATGGAATTTTATAGATTAACATAAACATCCCTTAAAAAAATTTCAAGTCAGCATAAACTTATGCTACTTATATTAGAAACAAGATCGTAGTGTGAAATTTATACCAACCCATGTTGTGGCGCATTCAACTATCATCAAAATTTTAGCATGGTATTTTTGTTGACATAATGTGGTAGGAAGCAAGGATTTACATCCTAAGAATGACTTAGTGCAACTAAGAGGCCAAAATTGAGGAAATGTTATTCAGGGTTTTAGGAGATGGGAATCCACTCAATGGATTAATGAACTATAAGTTAATGCTATTGGAATACAATTTATAGCTAAACCCATCAAATAAAATTTTATACCCATGTATATGTTAAGATAAGTGGAATATTGGTCATGTAAAATACATTAACTAGGTGAAAATATGTTTTCAAAATGATTTTGGGGGATATTAGTTATTCAAAAATAGTTAGAGTTTAATGGAATTTAATTTTAAATATATTAATATTTTTTTGTAATAAATAATTACTAATGATATTCTCTTAATTTGATGAATTGTAAATTGGAAAGAGTTTAATAATATCACTGTAATCCAAAATAGAAAAGAATAAATTTCTCATTGTCACAAGATTGTAGTAATGGTATAGGTTCATATGTGTTATTCAACAACATGAATAAAAATAATACATGTTAGAAACCACGTATCTTTAGTTGCTTTTCAACGGGGTCAAATAGGACAAAATATGTCTCTATTTGAGGCATGCAGATGATGCAATTGATGCCCAATGATTCATGATATTCTCCATTTCTAATGATCATATAAAGGAATATGAGGATATGGATGCATATAAAATCATTTATCACCTTCATGATCTCTATGAAGAGAAATAATGGTTAGAGTTGTATGACATCATTAATTCCCTATTCTCGAGAAATCATTGTGAGTTTGTGTCAATTGGGGATCATGAAGATAATATTATTTTATAAATTGTGTTCGTAAACTTCATGGGGTTTATGATCCTTATTAAGTTTTGCACATATTTCATTCTGTTTCCACTACCCAAAAATATATCATATTTTGTTGTGGACTATAAAATGAAAAATAGTGTGATGAAACATTCATAATTTCTTAATCGTATCATCTATGTAGATAATGACATTGATCATAACAAACCCATATTCCATATGGTAAATAAATAGAGTACAGAAATGGAAATTTTGTCAAATTCTCATTCCATTTCTACTAATAGAGAGCACTATCCTTAAAAAATGAAGAAGATCGAGGTTCATAGAATTCAACAAGATGTTTTATGTTTGAAATGATGAACGATGGGCCATCAGAAGTGGAATTGCACCAAAATAAAGAAGCATTGGGATGCGTTAACTACATTCATTATTTACTGTAATATTTTAATATCTACATTTTACTTTTTAGTTACTACCTAATATTATCACATTTATATTCAAATAAAATATCCAAATATATTTTGTAAGGATACTAGAGATGTGGTTGATTTGCATGCTACAACTGTTTTGAGAATTGATGATCTATCCATTGGAGAATACAATCTGACATTGGGAACATAATTGATTTTGGTTTGGAAGAATTTTTATTATGTGCCTAGTTTTGACAAGAACATTATTTATGATTCTTTATTAAACAAGGGTGGGTTTAATTAAAACTTATTAAATAATGGTTTCTAATATTATATGGATAAAATATGTTATGGTATATCATAGATAAATAACAGTATTTATGTATAATGTTATAAACAATATTGTAAATTGAATATGAAATAAATACACGAAACTTGTATAACACAGAGTTATGGTATCATCATCATATTCAAGTAAACGAGAAGCATTTAACAGATATCTATCAAGATGGTTATTTAGAATCATATGAGTTAAAACCACTCTAAAAATATTATTCTTATATATAAAGAATGATCTAAAAACCACCCTTCAATGAACAAGGTGAAAAGGTGGAAAAGGTTTTAGATTTGGTATACACTAATACATGTTGATCTTTTGAAGTAGAAGATAGTTGTGTATTATCACACCTTATAACTTTTTCTGATTATGTGAGTAGTTAAGCATATTTTTATAGGATGGGGTATAATTCTAAACTATTCGAGTAGTTTAATGAGTTCAACACAGAAATTGATAATTAGATTGTTATGAAGACAATGGAGCTTCAATTGGATCAAAGTGGTGAATATATTAACCAAGAAATTGTAAAATTTATAAAGTATTATGTTATTCCATCTCAACTCAATCCACCTTATATACCGCAATTTATATCTATTAGTAAAAGGAGAAATCATATACTACTAGACATGGTATAGTGAATGATTAGTCCTAAAATCATAAAAGGTAATAGAATTACTAAATCAAGTACCAACTAAATATGAAAACTATATTTCCTTAGAGATATGGAGTAAAAAGAAATCTATTTAGTCACATATTTCTGAATGGGGTTGCTAGGTATTTGTTAAGGACTATATAGGAAAAAATATCACTATATTAAATTATGTGTATCTTTTTAGGGCACCCAAGGGAAATAGGGTTACTACATATTCAACCCTTAATAAAAATAAGTTGATGTAATATGAAGAGCCATAATTTTTTAGAGGGATTAATTCTTTAAGAAGATTTTATGAATAATAAATAACTCTGATGATGTTAATTCTCAAGATAGAGAAGATTTGGGATGGTAAAAAATTATATCAAAATTTTTCCTTCCATAGTTGCATGTATGTACGATTAAATTACACACATGGAATAGAAAATACATAATGAGAACCATTAATAATATTTTTATATTATTGAACGTTAGGGGATTCGATGGTTAGTTAATTAAAAATAATAATTTTTTCAGATATCAATCAATTGATTAATGTAAGAAATTATGTACATAAATATTCATCTCGAGGAGGAAATAAAAGAATTTAGATTCATTATGAATTAATGTGATCCATGTATTTACAATGAAATTAATGGAGTATAAATGTTTTTATGTACTATATATTGAGGAAGTATATCTAATTATAAATGATGTACCATCCATACAAGATACTATATCGTAGATAATAATGTGTTTCCCACTGATTTTCATAGGTGAAGTGGTCTGAAATCTATGTATTGAGTTCATCCATAATATATTAAAGATATTTACATGAATAAGTTAAGTTATACACATTAATGTGATATGGAATAGGATTAATATAGAACAATCCCTAAAGATATTACTTCCTATATCACATTTTATACATCTTTCCATGAAAACAATTTGTTAGATAAAAAATAAATGTTATAGAACGAGTAAGATCACATTTTCTTATATAACATGATCTATCATGTATTCCATTTTATGTATGAGGCTTTATGAAATTTATCCTTAAATAATATTTGGAAGATATCATGTTGATCTAGATGAATAACACTAAATTGTTGTTAAGACTTTCCTTAAGTATCTGAGGTAAACTAAGGATATGTTCCCAGTGTATAGAGAAGATGGAGAATTAGTCATCATTGGTTATAAAAAGGTTGGATTATTAATAAATCATATTGATATGTAGTCATAGTTTGGATATATTTTTTGTGTCCATGGAGGATAAGTGGGAAGTAAATATTCAATTAATCCATTTTCATTGATTATATGATGAAATCAAAGAATATTACATATTCCAATATTGCGAAGGAGGAAATTTTGGTTGAGAACTTTTTCCAAGAGCATGATGTGTTACCAATAATTCAAGAATGAATCACATTTTACTAAGACAAAATTATAGTTATGGCTCTATCCAATGTGGTAAGGTCACATGTAACATCATGTAACCCACTTTTTGTAATTTCATATATTTTCTTTTTTCCACATTCATTGGATGCATCATGGGACTGCTGAGTATGGATAAATTGTATTGGGATTATAAATAAAGGCTCAAGGATGGATGATCATTTTAATTAATGAAATCCACATATAAATGTGTTAATGGATTCTATTGGGGTATATATGAGTACAGTGGATTCCCCAGTTGGTTCTGTTATTTTCTTTTATTCAATAGGTAGTTACAGAATGTGTAAATGTATTAGGCAACATGTATGGTTTCACCAATGCAATTTTTGGAATTTATATGCCTCATGAATAAATTATACATTGTGTCATTGTTACCTGGCATGTAGTGAAAAACCATTGGTTTTAATTAAAAAGGTTATGGTTTTTCCAAAATATGCGATCATCATGGATTACATGATGTGTAAACGTAATAAAGATCATGTAAAAGTTAGATAATGTATTCTTAGGGGATTACACAAATGATATTTCATTTCATTATTCCATTGTTCATTTGGATATATACCTAGAAGTTTTCTCTAAAAAAATTTTGTGTTTTCCTTCATTTTGTATTATTCCATTCAATATTAGATCACAATATCATCTGGGTCAATCTCCCTAGCTCTGCTCAGAGGAGTTCCAGTCCTCTACGGATTCCTCTCCTCTGGTGTTTCCCACCATTTCTCGGTGGTTGTATGGTTCTTCCAGTGAAGGTATCTGATTTGGATACCCACCATCACCCTAACCTACTCCGGTCTCATGTTCCTACATGCCTCAATGGGTCGGGGATGGTACGAAGTTAACCTATAGATTATGGGATTGTGGTTTCGTGGAGGTTGGGTTTCTAGCTACTACTAGAGTCGGTATGTCATCCGTGGCTACCCAAACCATCTCTGACCAAGGGTTCCACCACTACTCTCTAGGTCAGAGTTGGATCGATGGGTACACATGGTTTTGGGCCATGTGGTTTGTAGTTTCGAGGTTCCTTTTAGTGTTGCAACCCCGGACTTCTTCACAGTATCTTTCCCAGCCCTCTTTAGGGTTTTCCATGGTTTCATGTTCTATTTTTGGGCTTTCTTTTTTGCTTGTGGTTTTTTTTCGTCGGTGGTCTCTCTAGATGATTGAGGCATGGAACGATTGGGGCCTCCATTGGTGGTGTTCAATGGGGTAGGGGGTGATGATGTTGACTCCACAATTGTGATTCTATTGATTTCATGTCGACAACGCTGACGGCCTGTTTCGGCATGGATGGTGTTTTCTCTAGGGGGAGGCTTCAATTTCGACAGTCTTCGATGGTGTTCATCATTTATGGTGGTATTTGATAACATGGTGTGTGTTTTCGGTGACGATGATGGTTTCTAGCATGATGGTTTCCAGCGTGCCGCTTTGGATTTGGGTGGTTTTGTGTTAGGGTAGTCATTGAGAGGAGATAGGCTTAAAGTGTGATGATGGTGCCTTTTGAAATTTGAAATCGGTGATGGGTCATGGTGGGTATATCGAGGTGGTATTGATGGACTTTAGTTGAATATTTTGAATTTTGAAAGAGGTTGTGCATTGAAGGTTCATGGAGCGGTGCTGATGGTTGCATTTGATGTTTGAATTTTTGAATTTTGAATTATGTAATGTGTTTTGTGTGGTTTTTTTGTTGGTTCCCCCTTACCCTAAAGTGGAATTTTTCAATAAAATTAAAATAATGGATTGCTGGTTATTCCATCTTTTTCTATTCTAGGTCCATTGGGAAATCTAATTTATGGTGTTATTTCATTTATGGGTTGTGGTGTAGAGAGTGTGTGGTATTGTGGTATATATAGAATCATGTTCTTCTTCAACTATGTTTTTTTGAATTTAACCAATTCTAAGGTGTGTAGATATCTTATATGGCCTCCTTTTCTATTATTGTATTTTTCATTTTGGTTGTTCCTTCAAGGGTGTGTGGAAACCTAATTTTTTAGTTAGGTAGTTCTATCTCTATCGTATGTTGATAAAATGTATATCTCCTATTTTTTTCAATTGATTTATAAATGAATTTGGAATTATTGTTTAGAGTCTGTATATATGAATTTTGGATTAAAGATGATTTCCCCCTAGTTTTTGGTAAATGGAAATGGGGTATTTTCAAATAATTGAAATGGTGTTTGAATTCTATCACATGGGAACCCTGGGGTAAAATGGTGTAAGGTTTAGTTTTGGGAAATTTTTCATGATACCATTGAGGGATTTTATCATAGGGATATTTTATACTCCATATATATGTTGTTAAAGAGTCTTTTATGACATCATTGGGAAGTACACTCATGGGGTGTTTATCTACTCATTAGGTCGGTGTTCTAGGGAAATATTGTGCACTATTTACTATTTATGCATGATTAGTCTTCTATCTTGACCTTTTGAGTTACATTTAATTATTTAATTGTTCTTGGATTTATATTATTTTAACTATCACATGTATGTTTTGGATTTTGATAAAGGATAATGGAAAATTGTCTTGAAATTGATATACAAACAATTTTTGTCAAATTTTTAGAAAATTAAAACAACATGCATTGGTTTTGATAAAACATATTTATTACACATCATGTAATGTTTTTCATGAAATGACAATATATGAATATTTTTACAAAAGAATGTTATGGAACAACTGGTTTGGGTCTTACTGAGCATGTTGTCTCACACCAATCATATATCTTCAGTGGTACATATAACATTTTATGAAATTCAACTCATCGAAAGGGAAGGATCCACATTGAGGTCATAGGGTTTTAGGTTATCTGCTTCCAGGTTATTGGATGGTGAGATGGTTATGGTTTTCCCAAGCCATCACAAGTAGTAGTTGGTTTTCCTCTTTTTTAATTCTTTTTTGTTAGAAATGTATTTATAGATTTATCTACAATTCCTTTTCTTCAGATTACGTGATACGTTTTAATTTATGTATTATATTTTCCTTTAGTTTTCGTCTCATTATCTATATATATTTTCCATGATCTGGAATTAGTTTGGGTGATTCCATTCCCTTTATGTTTTGTTCGATGCGAGAGTGATAATCACCAGTTTAAGGGGATCTAGAGCCCATTTCAGGTATTTGGAATATTGAATTGGGTACTATTTTGAGAGGGTATCTGGGTTTGTTAATTATATTTTGTTATAAGAAGATGGTTTTTCATAAAGATTCTATTTATAGTAAAATTTGGTAGATTGGGGGAGGATTTTCGAGACATGGGAGGTATACTGCGGTGAGTGTCCGGCTAGCTCCATCCATGATGAGACTCACGATACCATTCGATGTTGGTATTTCTGTCTATTTTTTTGTTTTTGTAGTTGATATCTATCATTCATATTGTATTTTCCTCTTGGAACTATGATAAATGTTTTATCTGATCATTTTCTCCATTTTGGTGTTCAACAATATGCCTCAGAGACGTGTTCCATGATTTCATTAGGAGGGTGGAGCGGATGTCCTTCATGAGAATACGCTGATGGCTTAATATTTCATCAATTTAATCATAAAATAACTTCATTCTATTAAACAAAATGTTCCACTTTAGTATAATGCTATTTTTTAAGCACAACATCGAGCTAGAGAAGAAAGAGACCAATTAGGGGAGTTCTTGAATGACAAAACACCATCTTTTAATGGTACGAATGAACTGAAAGTGTATATGGACTGACATGTAAATATTGATCAAGTATTTGACTTCCTGGAGATATCTGATAATATAAATGTGAAGTGTTCATATTTCAGACATGACAGTACCTGAAAGGATTGTTGGGATTCTATAGTACAAGCAGGTAAGTATGGGGGTTTGTACTGAAATTGTTTCTAGACTCTATTCATCTAGTAGTTTTGTCTAGATTTGATGGTGATAGATAAATATATATAGGTCATCTATTTATATTAAAGAGGGAATGATGTGTTAGCATACCCAAATCAGTTTGATGAGATCGTGCATTTTTCACCAAAGGCAATAAATAATAAAATAATGAAGGCTCTAATGTACATACAGGGTTTTGGTGTATTTTTCATATCATAGGTATTTATGCTTGAGATTT
Source organism: Viscum album (assembly GCA_963277665.1). NCBI lineage: Eukaryota > Viridiplantae > Streptophyta > Magnoliopsida > Santalales > Viscaceae > Viscum > Viscum album. Next base: position 51,978,722 of record OY728148.1, read on the forward strand.
TGACCTACACGAATATAGTGGAAATGTAAATGATTGAATAAATGAATATGTAAAATTATTTTGGATATTACTCCACTTATCTTACACTTACTGGAAGCTTCAGTGGAATGTGAGGGAAAAAGAGGATGTGTCAGGGTCATTATAGGAGTGGTGGAGCTGTTTCTCAGAAACATTCCTCTTTAGCACCTCATGTTTCAACTAATGGTGTGACTAGAAATTAATATTAGTGTGGAAATACATTTAACACATGGATTTCATTTCCATCAACTACAATGATGTGTAACAGATTTTTGGATGTTGTGGACATCTACATCATTTTGGCTAGGCTATTTGTAATCCTTATTGTGGAAAAGGATCATTGTCTCCAAAGGCTAATTCATTGTAGTCAACTGCTAAAAATAATACAGGGATCTAGCCAAAGGAATCTGGAGTGATGAAACATTCAACAATATATGAGTTTCCAATGAAGGTAGATATAGGTCTAGAGGCTGTGAGAGGAAATATCTTTATTGCATCATCAGTAGGAATTACTTTATATGATTCATGTCCATCCAAACCTTTTATATTTGGATTTTTTATATGTTGATCCTTCCAATATACTCATATCCTTTCAAATGGAGTAAGATACAAAGCCTGGGAAGAATGAAGAGTTGGGTTATCGATGTATATCATTTCTATAATTGATTTCTAATGTGCGGTTCTGTTTGTATTTTATTTTTCCTGATCTTGGTCTATCTGATATCATCATCATGATGTAATTTATTATTTCTCATTGAACAAAGGTTGATTTTTATCATTTTCATGTGTTCTTCATTATGTCCGATGGGAGATCACAGCTATTTTTGGGATTGTGGAATCCATGATCTACTCAGCGGGACCTTCACACCTAGAGAATAAGTGTTTATTGTCTTCTATTATAGTTTATTTAACTGAAATTTCTTTTATTGTTGATATTCACATAGGTGTCTAGGAATTTCAAAATATTTTCAAAGATGATTTTCTTGGCCTTTGTTCAAAGATAGAGTTAGAGTTTACTATTGACCTTGTTTTAGTAACACAACCTATATCAATACCTTGTTATCATATTGAACTAGAAATGAGAAAAAGGATAAAAATTTAGTGGGATGACCTAGGGAAATTTTTTTTGTTCACAATAGTCTTTCAGGGTGGGTAGCCCCAATTATCCATTCCATAAATAAATATGGTTTAATCAAGTTGTGTATGGACTGTCTCATGTTGAATAGGGTGAGAATTATGAACATGTATCCTTTTCCTCATGTATTTAATTTTTATGATTTGATAATGGAATAAAAATGATTTTTGAAGATTTTTCTTTGGTCACATTATCAACATCTCAGTGTTATAATCAGTGATATATCCAATAAAGCATTTAAGAGTAGGTATGGTTGTTAAAAATATATTGTTATGATGTTTTGTTCGGCTAATGTACCTGAAATATTCATGACATTGGTAAATGAATTATTCGATTAGAATATAATGAAAATTTTTGTAGTTTTCAAAGATAGAATTTTGGTTTACTCAAGATTTGAGCATGAGGATAAGAACTGTCTGAGTTTGGTTTTTGAAATATTGTGAAGTTTTTATTTATATATAAGTATTTTGAAATAAAACATTTTTATTAATGAAGTGAAATTATTAGGGCCTTTGATTTCTGAGTATGTATTATCAGTTGATACTAGGAAGGTTAAATTTGTATTGTAATGGAAATAGCCACAAAATGTGTTTGAAATTCATATAATCCTTAGTATTTCTAGATACTACTTATAGTTCATCAAGGATTTTAAAAAGTTCGCATTACTTTTTTACTTCTTTTATAAGGAAAGGGGTGAAATTAAATAGTATGAAAAGTGTTATTTTTCTTTAGATGAGTTGAAAGGTCTTCTAACATCATCTTCTATTTTGATCATACTTGATCCTGATATGAGATATGTGTTTTTCTATGATTTATTTAGCATTGGTTTGGATTCTGTTCTCAAGATGGATGCTCACATGGTGTCATATAGTTCGCTTCATCATAGTCCACATGAGAATAAAATAGACTATTGAATATGATATTTCCTACACCATAGATGAGTGGTTTCTCTTTGTAGACACTCTCAACAGCAATGTACCATCACGAGATGTATTGAAATGAAAGGAAGGATGGAACCTTATATGGATTTATTCTATGTTTCATATGTATTCTCATGAGGAATCTTTAGTTGTGGTTATTACTAGTGTTCATTTATCATCAAATGTTATTGAGTATATTATATTGAATCTGATAAAAAATAATAGTTTAAAGGAATTTGGGAATTATTTTAATGGTGGGGATACCTTTTTGTGTTAATATCTCTCATTAGATGGTATTATCAATTTTGGGGATTATAATTTCATCCCTACATCTATGTGTAACTTTGTTTTTTATAATTGTAATTGTTATTCATTGGCTATACATTTGGTCACTTGGATGATGTATTTTGATATGAAGAAGAAATTCCGATGGCTGGGTATGAGGTATTCCATTGTTGAGTTTGTGTCTCATTGTAACACCTAAAAACAGATAAAGGAAGATCATTTTAATCCATATGGTCTAATTAATCATCTACCAACACCTATTTGAAAGTGGGATGAGGTGTATATAGAAATTGGTTTCAAATTACCATGGACTTCCAAAGTGATGAATTATATGTGGGTGGTGACATGTCAGTTGAAAAATTATGATAATTTTATTTCGATCAGGGAAACCACTAAATTTTGTTATTTAGGTAAGATATATGTGAGAGAAGTTATGGGGATACATGGAGTTCCTGTTTCCATTATTTCAGACATTGATCCAAGGTTTACATTGAGTTTCTAGAGATGACTCCAAGAGACGATGTGGACTCAACTCTGATTGAGTAAAGCATATCATACACAGATTGTAGGTAAGACAGAAAGTGTTGTTTATATTTTAGAGGATATTGTTCATTTTTATGTCTTGGATTTTTGTGGATATTGGGATAGACATATGGTCATAACCTGTCTCCCAAGGACCATTTTGTGACTACCCCAAGCCATTCTTCCATTGGCTAGGGGCTGGTGACTGTCAACGAAGGCTTATTCTGTAATGTTGGGAAGGAATTTCCTTTATAACTGGTAAACAAAAACAAACAATCACAAAACAATATACTAACTAAAGTAAACTAAATAGTAAACAGAGTGAGCAATGTAAGAAAAAGGGTCCAGAATACAAGCCCAAGTTGAAAGTAAAAGAAAATGAAAGTATAAGTAAACTTGAATAGCTCCTATGATCACCATCCAAGGATCCTACCTAAAGGGTATGTACAGCTCTCGAACAATAGTCTCTATGGTACAACTCATCTAAGGTACACCTATGAGCTACCTCTTGTCGTGGTACTCTCATCCTCAGTCAGCAATGTCTGTTGCCTATAACAAACACAATGAAGTGCGGGCATAGCCTGTGCATGGGTGAGTATAATGATATTATGTAGGGAACTCGAGACCCTCAAGGTCTCAAAAACCAAAAAAGGTTAAAACAAAAAGCATGAAAACAAATAACAACCCTACTTAGATATATGCCCATACTTACCCATAAGGTATCAAGTACACCCATCTCACTCATGAGAAACATAAGACCCAACTCAAATGCCCAAAGCTCAACGGTTCTACAAAGGAAGGGCTACCATGAAAGTGACTACCACACAGGTACATAATTAGCTAACACTAGGTATATCATTAGGTACAATAGTAGAGATGATTAGATGTATATACAAATTCATCATACTCTATTAATAGGTGGATCCTCAAAGGATCCTAAATCATTATCAGACCCGTAGAGGATTGTAGTGCATCGTCAGACCCACACAGGATCCTAGTACATCTCCAGTATGTCGCCAGAACCACACAGGATCCTAGTAACTCTCCAGTACATCGTCAGACCCACATAGGGTCCTAGTACATCCCTGATATGTCTTTAGTCCCACACAAGATCCTAGTACATCTCCAATAAATCGTCAGACCCGCACAAGATCCTAGTACATCTCCAGTATGTCGTCAGACCCACACAAGATCCTAGTACCTCTCCAGTATGTTTTCAGACCCACATAGGATCGTAGTAAATCTCTAGTACATCATCAGACCCACCCAGGATCCTAGTAAATTTTCATTACGTCGTCAGACCTGCACATGATCTATGTATATCTTCAATATGCCGTCAAACCCACACAGAATCCTAGTACAACGCCAGTACGTCGTCTGACCCACAGAGGATCCTAGTACATCTCCAGTATGTCGTCAGACCCACACAAGATCCTAGTACATATAAAGTACCTCTTCAGACCCACACATGATCCTAGTACATCTCATGTATGTATTTAGACCCACACAGGATCCTAGTACATATCTAATACATCATCAGAACCACACAGGATCCTAGTACATCTTCAGACCCACACAAGATCTGATTACATCTTTAGTACGTCATCAAACCCACAAAAGATTGTAGTACATATCTAGTATGTCTTCATACCCACACATGATCCTAGTACATCTCCACTACGTCATCAGACCCACATGGGTTCATAGTACATCTTCAGTACTTCGTCAGACCAACACATGATCCTAGTACCTCTCCAGTACATCATCAGACCCACACATGATCCTAGTACATCCCAAGTACGCCGTCAGATGCACATAGGATTCTAGTAAATCTTCAGTATGTCGTCATGCACATATAGGATCCATGTATATCTCCAGTATGTCGTTAGACCCACATAGGATCCTAGTACATCTCCACAGCCAGCTATAGGGTTCCCTCACTAAGCTTACTAGTCTCTGGAAGAATCTTCTCCTCAAGACAATGTTCGATACTTTAACTACAAAAATTTCCCAATAAGAAGTATCCCAAAGTACCGCCATGTCATTGGGGTCTCAACGCAATAGACGGTGCGTCAATCAGAGGCCCGATCTGTGAGTTATTAGCCTTTTTCTCCCGAGGTCCCGGTTGGATTCGTGCTTCATCCATCCCAACCACACCCCAACAATATCCAAATCTCCATTTGTGTATACCAATGTAACATTTCAATCCAAGGTTTCCAGCATCGTAGACGGTTCGTCAAATGGACACCTGGTGCCAATGTTATGGCCAAAAGAGCATATATGGTTGAAAATGGTCGGGGACTGGTCCGACCCCGCCTAGTCCAACCCTCTATGTCTGACCCGTGATGGGTGGTCCAGCCTGACGGCCTGGCTAGGGAGGCACGGTGGGTCCGCGGGGCAGCGCGGGGTGGTACAGAGGCCGTTAGGGCCATAAGGGGCCGTAGAGGCCACAGGGGCAGTAGAGGCTGCTTGGCGGCATGGGGCGGCGCAAAGGCCGCAAGGGGCCGTGGAGGCCGTGGGGGCCACAGAGGCTATGGGGAGGCACTGGGTGGTGCGAAGGTCATGGTTTTGTGGGACGGTCGCGGTGTGGCGTGGTGGTTGCGGTGTGGTCGGAAGGCCGAACGTCCTCTCCGCATGGCGCGGTCGCGCGATGCGCCTTCACCAGCTGACGGTTCAGCCAGTCGCTCATCGTTCGTCACCATGGCACAAATCCGCCTTCTTCCATCGTGAATAACACAACATTCATAAATAATGGTGGAGGGCATGGGCCATGTTTTTTTGCCCCACACCCTCCATGTTAGAACTGTAGGAAGCAGCTCAACAAAATCTTGAATCATGAAGAATATCAAGATTGGGTAAGGGGAAAAATTCAGACATCCACCCTACATCCTCCGACAATAATTATTCTCAATCCCAAAAAATAAAATATATGCGGATCAACTTGTTAGAGATTTGATCCGCATTCCTTGTTAAGAAGGGATAAATCTGGGAGAAAAATTAATCACACATAAATTAACCCCTACCTCGAACATTTGATGATGGAGGATTGTATATGGAAATGGTAAAGGTAAAGAGGATGCCAACGATTGTTGCTTCTGCAATCACACGTCCGAAGACGATTAGAATTTCATCCTTGCTCCTCAATTCTTGAGTGAGTTCTTCATTGGAGAAGCATAATGTTTTTCCAAGTGTTGGGCATCACGTCACATTACCAGCACTTCGTCGCTCAGTGAAGACATCCCAAATCCTCCTCCCAATCTCCATAAAAATAAAAGAGGGGGGATGTTAGTAATGATCGTGGAATTTATGACGGTTCATTTATTATGAACCTTCCAAAATTCCAACAACGTCGTTACATAGTATTTTAAAAGTGTCGATCCAATTATTTTATGTTGGTGCAATTAATTGGGAGGATTCTGTGGGACTTCCAAACATTTAAGAGGTGTTTGGGTGGTCCCCACCACCATGAATTCAAAAAAGGGGTTTTAGTTAATGTGGTCCCCACCTCTTTAAAAACAAGTGGCATGTTTTAGTTCTGCTGGTCCCCACCTCTTTAACTTCCACATTAGAGGTTTCAAGAAATAAATATATTCAACATTTGTATTTTTATTTTATTCTTTCACAAAAAACACAACCACTAACTTTCACCCTCGACCAACTGCAATCGTGGTGAAAGTCTCCTTAAGTGAATACTGGCGCTGAACGTTCAACGGTGTCCTCAAAATTCAATTTCGATCACCAGTTCAAAAGATACAAAAACTCCCTTGCACATTTACTGAACGTACATGATAAAAGTTCACAAATTTATTAACAGTCACCCACTACCCACGCCGGTCATGTTTAGGCTTTTCCCAAGTGAAACATGCCCCAACGAACCTAATGATACTTTCAGACTTCCAATATTAATTACCGTTTAAATGTTTTGAATTTTACAATAAAATAATTGTCACATAATTATTTTATTTCTGGCCGAAAACTATCTTTTACTGGTGGCCCACTCCGGCCAAAATTATTATCAAGTTAAATAAATAATTCTTTTACAAGTTTAATGGTAGTCTCAAATATTCAATCCGAGCTACCAGTTTTGATTTATAATCATTTGAAAAACAAAATACTTTATTTAATTATTTTATTTATGATTATTCCATTTTTCGTTTTTCTCATAGGAGTTCCATGCCGACCAAACATAAGTCACTCCTAGGGTAAACCCACCATTTTGAATGCATCAGTTCCCTCAGATTTCTGATCTGGGAATCCGTTATCATTTTATCCCACATTTTCAAGAAATCTGCCTACGCGCGCTAATTAAAGTGTAACAAAACATCAATGGATCATTCCAGGCACTCCAGGCCTCGAAATCATGCAACGTTAGATTTTATAGTTTTAAAAAAAATTCAATTTAATTAAAAACAATATACGGAAATTCTGGAACATTACACATATGTTACTGGTTGAGTTTACCTATAAAAATAGTTATTTTTCATACATTATAAGGGATCCTTTTGAATATATTATGGTTTCTTATGATGTTGAACACATTGTTTGGAAGAGGTGGGTGAAGCTACTTTAGTTTTATTGAGTTCAGTTCAGGAGACATATGTGAGGATTCAAGATATACATCGATGTCAGGTTTCAGTTCACATTCGATCTATGTCATATATAGATGAAAAACATTTTCCATAGGGGTTTTAGTAGGAAACTGTATATTCTTTAATGTTTTTCTAATGTTGTGTCACCATAATATTGGAAAATCAAGATTTATTCCTCCGATATGTGTGGTATGTTTTCGGTCATTTAGTGGTTTGGGAAGATTTCATAGATTTAGGAATTTTTGTCTTAGTTGACATGGATTTATGAATTTTTCCACAGATCAATGCTCAAGAAGTATCATCATGATCCCTATATTATTTTGAGTTTGAAATAGACTGTATTTGTCCATGATGTTTCTATTCATGAGAAGACAGCTGATATCGTTAAATCTTATGTGAATGTATTGTAACGAAAGTAGATTCTATTAGTTAGATTGTTATAGAGACACAGATCAGAATCTTTAAAATTGGTAGCATTAGTTTCTAATGATAGAAAAATTTTCTCACTTCTTTATAAGACATCACTCTTACACATTACTTCATATATGAAAACGTCTTATGGTGGGTAGTATGTATCATCGAATTTCTCACTTTGAGGAAATTCACTTATCGATTCTCATTTTCCTCTATAATAGGGTGAATATTTTGATTACGAAGGAAATATAATTTTTTAGGGGGAAATTAATTAGTGTTTAAGGATAAATTTTCATTTTAATTAATGGGATCTGACTATAAATTCCCTAATGACTTTTTTAGGGTTCTCCCTAAGCATGGATGATAATCAAATTAGTTGTGGAGTGTTATGTTGTAGAATGGCTTGTTAAAAGTTGTGTAAAGTATCTATTTGACTTTTACTTTTTTTTTTTCAAAAACAAATCATGAAATTATTTCACATTGTGAATATAGTACACACCATGTAATGATCAAATGAAATTTAGTGGTAAAATATCGGTTTTAATTAATGTGGAGATGTGTTATCAAACATATGTGATCGCCATGGATGACATGACATATAAAGGGATCAACTGAAGTTTAAATGTCTATATGGTCTTTTAATGGTTCCATAGGGATTATATTTCACCTAATTCATCCACATATGCTTTGTCCCTCAAACAAGAATGCTTCTCTGATGATTCTGGGAGTCTCCATTCAGTCTGAATTGGCCCATTTGAGGTTGGATCACTATTGTAGTTGGGTTCCTTATCTTCCTGTGAGTATACCATTCTTCTTATTTATTAAATTCGTCATTGTAGCAGTATGGTGATGTGTTATCAGATATATGGGTACATAATGGTTATTTCTACTTATTCCCTTTTGGATCAATGATGCAATCTTGTTCAAGGGTCCATTTACTTTGTTCATTGTTATGTTCCTGCTGTTCTTTCTTGAGGTATGCTTAGTTTCATAATCTATGACAACACCTTTTATGAATTGGAAAAATTATTTGACTGGTAGATTAGTTAGAAGTTCTCTACTATCATTGTTACATTCATTATTTTTGTGGATCTTTCATGGGTGTGTGGAACCCAATTCCGGAGTTAGGTGGTTCCATCTCTACACTATGTTAATGAATTGTGTTGCGATAATTTTTATAAATTGATTTGTAAAATAATGTTGAATGATTTTTTTGAGTGAAAATTAATTTGTGATAAAATATGGGTTTTACATGGGTTATGGTAAATATAAAAGGGGTTATTTTTGAAGTATTGAAATTATTTTTGATTTTCCAAACATGGGTAGCCTTGGATACATAGGTGGATGGTTTTTCATAAGGCCATTATCCATATTATATTCAACAGATTTTATCTTGGGGATTCCCTATGATCCCTATGTCTATTGTTCTAGGTACTTTTTTGAAATCATTGGGAGGTTCAGTCATGGGGTGTATATGTTATCCTTAGGCATTTGTTCGAGGGATGTTTATGCAATAGTAATTGTTGTGGTATGAGTAGTTTTTCTTCCTAACTTACTGATTTCCATGGAATTTTTAATATGTTCATGGATTTAAATAATTTTGACTATGATATGTTTTCATTGAATTTTGAAAAGTGTTTATGAAAATATTAATAAAATTGATATACAGGTATTAATTTTTTAAATTTTATAAAAGGGAAAATGCCGTCAATGGTTTTGATATAATTGATTTAATTCTGATCATGTCTTATTTTACATGAAAATAGTTTGTTTGAATTCATTTAAATTTTTTTATAGAACACCTAGATCAGATCATTGTGAGCATGTTATCTCACAATGTATCCACTTCTATAGTGTTTCACAGACCTTTGTAAATATTTTGTTGTAGGGGAAGGAATGGTTCCATAGCATGGCTGCAAGATATTCTGTTATCTAGGTTTGGGTAGCTCGATAGTTTGATAGTGCATGTTTTTCCACACTATCACATGGAATATATGGTTATCCTATTTATTTGGTCCATTTCTATTAGAATTATAATTGGATGTTGTTATAATCATTCTTCTCTTTGGGTTTGATAATTTATTTTTAATTGTTGAATATATTTTCCTTTTACTATTTAATCTATAACTATATATTGATATACAATGTTATTAAATTAGGTTCGTATAAATCTTTCCATATTTATGTAGTTCGATTCCAGAGTGCTAGAAAGAATCACATTGGAATTAGGAATTCCCTTCATGTATGTTTTGTATCAACCAGGTACCTATTTGAGAAGCTATTTAGGTGAGTTCATTACCTCAAATCAAATGAATAAGAACATACATATGAAGTTTCATCTACTAAGTGAATTCTCACAATGAGTTTAGATTACAATGAAAATATTTATCATATTGGAAAATAAGGTGAGACCCTTGGCCTAGGATTTATATGAACATAGGTTTGAGTATCATGTGAGAGATAGTGGAGTGAAAGTGGTTTTCCTTTAAATTTAGGTCATGTGGGAGTCTATTAGATCTGGTTACCTAGAACAGACATTCATAGTAATTTATTACAAGTTTTTCATTATTATTTCTGTTTTCTTATTACATTATTATTAATATTTTTTATAATAATTTTAGGTCGTACTGTCCTAAGAACATCTTCCACACTAAAATGTAATATCATTTTCTTGTTATGATATAAACTTATATGTTCCAAAATAGAAATCTTAAAAATATATTCTACGGCTAGATGATATGTTTAATATGACAGACGTAATTCAGGATATAAGGTATAAGAGTGTCATAGGAAATTTACTCACCTTCTCATGGTATTTCCCCAAGTAAATTACATTAATAGAAGGTAACGGGAAAAGACCTGCCAATAAGAAATCCGTATTTCCAAGCGTCATTGGTTGTTACTATCTATGAATGTGTTTATTGATCCTCATAACATAATATATTAATTAGTGGATATCATGACTCAAACACTATTATGTATTGTTTAAAATTATGATGAAATATTCTCAAGTTGAGGTATAATATAGAAAGTATGTATTGAGTGACATTGCATGAATTGATAATTTGATAAAGGATTTATCCTTTCATTCCCTCGATGGTAGTCGATGTATCTGACCTTATGATGGTATTGGAACTTCCTATATAAATTTTTTACCAAGGTGTTTGGTGGTAGAGTTCATTTCCAAAAAGTCAAATAAAGATACATCGAGCATATAGGTTGAAGGAACCAAAATTTTACCTTCTTCATTAGAGATATCATAATAAATTGATAATATTTAATTCATAGAATTTGTTAAAATATTGATTTCATTGAGTAATTAACATCATTACCTATGATAGCCTTGTTTTGTTGCTATATTCTAACAAATAATTTTTGAGATTATGCCTAATTCCACCAAGAATGAGTCCAAGAGTGTCCCAAACTAAGTGTATAAAATATATAAGTGAAATTTATGAATAGAATTTATCATGTTTGAATATTAAATATTTTTTAAGGTATGGTTGATCAACATGAAGTAATAAATAGTTATTTAAAATAGTAAGTGAGTTAAATAATAATATTAAATATTTATCTGGATGGTTTGGAGAATATGATATTTATTATATGAATCGATGAATAATATAGTATTATTTATTTATTAGATAAAAATAAATTTATAATGGATTTATAAATACAGACTACGTAAAGTTGAACTAGATTAATTACCAAATTGGAAATGTTATAGATGATATTTATTATATACATAATGTTTTATACATATAAATTTATTTATAATAAAAATAATATTATTTTTGAGATTGGGTAGAAAAAGAATTTTTATGTATGGAAAGGTCTTGTGTGTAACTTTCCATCCATAAATATTCCATAATAAAAATATAATTATGAAATCTTCTAGAGTCACTCAGGCTATGCACAAATGAAAGAGAGAGATTGTAACATGACCTATAGAGAGATATTTACAACTATAGTTCACTTTATATTCCTCATCTCTAATTACATCAAGGAAACATCAATATTTAGTCCTCTAATAATAATTCACATACGATCTGTCCGGAACAACACATGAAATTAGGATTTTCGATAGTAGCATCCACTATGTGTATGTTGGTGTTCATAGAATCTATTAAACATTTGGATCATCTCTATTGGTTTTGTACACTTTAATCCTACATCAAAATAATGTTATGATGATATTTAGCTAACCAAATAATCAATGATGATAGAATTAAAAGACAGAGTAATTTTTTATCAACACTAAAATAGGTTATAAATTACATATTATGATCCCCCTATTCTGGTTATATTATTATTTACTAGTCATTTAATCAATTATATTCACTATAAATGAAATTTAAATCAATCATGAAAATGATTACATTTCATTTTAGACTAAAATCATATGTGGTCATACTATCCTGTGATATTTTATTGCACTTAGGGCATACTGATCCATTCCATCAAATAAATATGAATGTGCTATAATAAGATTTGTATTATCAAGAAGAAAATTTTAATAAATAAATAATAATAAAACTAAAAATTATATATTTTCAAAAAACATTTGTTTGATAAACATGGAAAGAAATTTTTGAAATGTATAGTGTTATTAATGACAATAACATGTCCACCATAAAAAATTAGAGGATTTAGTTATCAAAATCCACCACATCAAATTTGAATTATGAGGATCCTTCAATCCACATTAGTTGTGGGGTTATTCACACCAATCATTCTAATCCTCCTCATATTTATGAATCTATCTATAGTAATTTCCATTATTTCCCAAATTAAGTAATTAGACCATTAGTGGTTCCATTGGATTAAATTCTTCCAGCCCAAATGTGATAAAAGAACTAAATTTTCCAATAATAATTTTATTCTTGATTAAACTATATTCCAAAATTATAATTTCTTTCATTATCCCTTTGTAAATTCCCTTGGTTCTTCTTCAATAATTGTTTATATATATGAAATTGCTATTTTTTTCCTTCTTCATCTTCATTACTTGATTTTTAAGGAGTCTCTATCAATATATTACATGGTGTGTTTGGGACTTAGAAAATGTTCACACTGTAACCATATTCTCGGATATATGGTTAATAATAATAATAAGGCTGCTGCTTCAAAATACCAGTATGATGGGTTGCTCATTGAGGAAATATTTTCATTGTCTCTAACATCCATGTTTCTTTATAATTAAAACCATTACTAAAACCAAATGTATTGAAATGAGTGATGAATCATTTATAATACATGTATATTATCATAATCATGAAAAGTAATTAAAACATTAAATTTTTTGAATTTTTATATTTTTGGGTTTTCTGATTATTCTTTTAGTTCAACCTATATCAATCTTATTTTGGTCATGGTATCCTGATGTAGGTTCATCATACGCTTCTCAACCTAGTTCCTCAATTTAACTATAAAAAAAACAAACAATATAGTTAATAAAGAGTATACGATCAACTAATTATTATATTATGCGAGTGTCAACCCATTTTAGTTGTTTGACCACTTCATCGCACACATCGTGACGATTAAGTTAATACCCAATTAACTATTTTCAGGTCATTACACATAGGTACATCTATTATGGAGCCTTCATCCAATGGAAGTATATATAAAATGTTTTTATTTTCAGTTAAAGAATCATACTCAAGACATTAACAAAATTTCATTATATCATCCAATACATAGATTCAACTATTGGTTTTGTAGTAATGTTATATAACCTAAAAACCATATGTTATTAAACAAATCATCAAAATAAAAAAACTGATATAATCATCAAAATAACATATCTAATTTCCAAAGTTACCAGAGAGTTATATGATAAAAATAATGAAAACCCTTGATTATATTAAGATAAATATTAAATTAATATGTGGGTATAGATATCACATCTCACAAATGTAATATATCTCAAATATCTAAACTGTGTGTATCATAAAAACTAACTATAAAAAAATATTATTTTTCTAAACATAGGAATATTTTTTCATAATTTAGATCCTTTAGAACCTTTTCTAGATGACATTCATTATTTAGTAATTTTGAAAATATGGAGACTCAAATTTTAAGAAAGGGGTGAGCTCATTTTCTTATTAAGTGTGAAACAAATCATAATGTGAAGGGAAACATGTGGAAGAAATAAATATCATAACATATGATCAAAATCCCATAGATGATAATAATAATAAAAATTATAGTAACATTATATTATTCCCGAATGGCCTGAAGGCCTTCTCTTTTATTGATTTTTGATAACCCAAATTTCAAGGGATGAGGGGGAAACCATACAAGGCCTATAGTCTCAAATATTACATGGCCCGTAAGCTTAGGAGATTACATGACCCGAATTTCTTAGGTAATTCAAGAAAACTATCTACAAGGAATTTCCCCTCCCCGACATCTGCATCATCATAGTAGCTATCCACCATCGCATGGTAATCTAGCTAGGCTTCCCATTAAAGTACAGGCTGGTCCCTGTGGCATAGCCACACCCTCTGATTCTGAAAAATCTATTTTGGCTCTGGTCTGGTGATTGCACCTACTCTGAATCCTCTTCTGGAGCTGCTCCTTTTTTTGTAGTGTGTATGGAGAAACTGCATGTGGCCCAAAGGCCATGAGGTGGCCCGAAGGCCTTAGAGGTGGCCTGAAAGCCCTACTGACCCAACGGCCTAGGTGGCCTGAAAGCCTTAAGGACTCCAAGCCGAATCTAGTGGCCCAAGGTGAATAGTTTCAGCTGCTACATTACCGAACATTACCTACTTTAGTAACAGCTACAGTGTCTTCTACAGTAGCCACACAATGTACCATTCTTCTACAGTACATATACAGTGTATAGTATGCTATAGTACCACACAATGTACAGTACTCATACAGTTCCTAGTACAGTACCTATTACAATACTACTACAGTACCCCTGAAAATATGACTTTACCTTGTTTTAAACCTAGGACTGTTGGCTACTATTAAGGACACATCACCAACTAAGCTGAGGTTCATGTGCAAAATCGTATTATAAATATATTATTATGGAATAATTAAATAGATAAACTAGATCATAAAACATCTAAATTGTTGTAAACCATGAGTGTGTGGAAATAAAATGATGAATCCATTAAAAATAAGGCATATTAATGAAAACATGGATTTCATATAAATGAAAAGCATCTGAAATTTTGAAATAAATTTCTTGAACTACTTGGAAATGTGTAAGAATAATAATAAAAAGAAATTTGGTGTTAGAAAATTCATTATTCCCATGCACATGTAAACTATCTCATTACGTCCTTTCAAAAAAATATGGGACAACCAATAATTCACATTCAAGTGTGAACAAAATTATAATTTATATTATTGACTATCATAGGAGATAAAACCTTCATCCAATACATTAGAGGGCGAAACATTACCCCAACAATTTTAATCCATACATATGTGTGCCACATAAAATCAATCAGAATCAAATCTTAATGAACCCATATAAAAATAGTGTGTTTCTTAAATATACCTAAAATATCACATTACAAAAACCTAATAGAAAAAAATAAACTAATAATATTATATTTGCAATGGAATAATATAATAACAACTTATACAGAGTTTTTATATCAGTATTTCATGAATTAAAAATCGTAGAGGTTAAATATAATTTAAAATACAATGTTATAAGAAGACCATTTAAAAGTATGAAATATAAATTTATTTCAAGAGAAAAAAATTGTTTGGGGAAATAGAATAATTTTTAAATCTATAATAATAATATGACAAATAAAAATATTCAATAAAATTAATAAAGACTTATTAAACGATAAGTAAAAATACATTGAATAAATTTATTTTTAAAAGAATATGTAATAATGTGGACCTAAAAAATATATATATTTCAAAAAATGGAATATATTTTAAAAACTTTTACATTAAAAAATAATAACTAATAAAATAATCATGAATAAGACATAAATTTTATCAAAATAAAATGGGGAGGGGACAAAGAAAATATTATTTCAAATAAAAAGAAAAACCATTTTAACATATTGAAATAACATTTTTAAAAATTTGCATCATTAAAAGGGAGATGAAACCATTTTCATAGTTTATAAATGGGGGAAATGATTATTGTTGATAAAAAATTGTGTTCCCCAAAGGGAAGGAAGAGAATTGGTGGTATTTAAAAACATGGACATGTTTGAAAAACCCATTTAATGAAATGGAATTTAATCTAAATGAATTTTCATTTAAAAAATATATTAGTCTCAATGTTGATGAATAATTTGGTGTGAAAAATCATTTCTAAATAAAATATAATATAATTAAAGCCTAAATTCATCAAAGGTTGTAATAGACTAGTCTAGAAAGAATCTAACAAATAAGAGTGATTATGTCCGAAGGAAGATAATTGAATCATGAATATCATATATAAATATTATAAATTTTTATTCAAATTTCATTTGAATATTGAAAATAATATCATTTTTAAATACCATGAATTAAACAATAATTATACTAAACTACATTTTTTTAGAATATACACCCTAGAAAATAAAAATTATTGCATATCATAAAATCCTATCTAATTTAAGAGAAGATGCAATGAAAACCCCATAACTTGATCCCTATAATTTTATATGACACTCTATAGTATTTTAAAACAAACATATCTACCTTTATAATATATTTAATCACCATATTCAAATATTTTAATTTTTATTACTCATTTATAATTATTTATGTTGTAAATATTCAACATTTATAACTTATTTTAAACTATCAAGTGTTTAGAACTCTAATGATTTGAACATGTTCTATAATGTTGTTACCATTCTATATTATTTAATATCATGTTAACAATTAAATAATTTATAAATCTACTATGATATATAACATATATTTATTTTTAAGTGTCTCATTCTATTATAAAATCACTTTTGATATGTTGCATTAAAATGGAATCAACGTTTTCCTATTTTGGTGGTTTTTAGAGAACGAAAATGATACTTTTATTGATAAGTAAAAAAAATAATATAGTATTTAAAAACCATGAAATAATCCATAATTTATTATTATTTTATTATTATACTAGATTCATTTTTCTTATTGTTTTTTATAATATATTTCTATAACAATGTTCATCTAGGTGTTCAAACTTTCCTAAACATGAACATGCTTTAAATCGATTGGTGAGTATGGTTGATGTGGTGTTTATTTTGAAATAATATTATTAAAATTAAAAAATAATTTTATTAATATTAATATTTATAATAGAGAATCATATTTTATGGTTTTTGGGTAAATAATGAAAAATAAGAAGAAAAACCAAAAAATGAATCTTTATAGTGGCGGTTGTCCGCCAACATGACTGACTAGTGTTCCTTTGTTAGTACATGTGTATGGAAATGAATATCTAAGGGTTTTAAAATTAATATAAAAATATCATTATTCTAATGATAATTATATTATCATATTCTTATATTTAATTCTTATTTTAAAGAGTTATATTGAGATGCAATTGTTAAGAATTATGTGACACTTACGTTAGAGACTTGGTCATTCATTGGAAGATGCCATGAAATTTAATGGATTATTACAACTATGAGTGACTAGAGGATTATGTTTAGGGGATAGGGTTATAGGGAGTGTCAAATCAAAATTTTATTAATATTTTTATGGATTAGTAAGTCTTGATGTTTTTAAAGTGTTATCGTTTTATAAGAAAACAAATAGGTAGTTTGTGAAATACCTATTGAATTTCCATAATTTAATTTCACTATTAATTGTTAAGGGGAAACAAAAAAAGGAAAAATAATAACATTTTATGAGGTGTGGTAAATACACATGCCAAAAATCCGTTAGGAATCATGTTTTTAGGTTATTATTTCCTGCCTTTTATTAAAAGGTCGTTTTACCATTTATACTTTTTATTATTGTTAATAAATTTTGAAAACAATTATTAATTTAAATTAATAGAATAAATATTGAACTAATTACTTAATTTAAACATTATTGATTAAAATTTCACCAAAATATTACAAAATAAAATATCTAGAATTATGAATTGTTAAATTAAAATTATGAACACATAAACATGTATAATCATTTTAAAAAAATAATAATCTTATGTATTTAAATTGATAAATATAAAATTTTATCATTGTTATATATTTTAAAAGAATAAATTTTTTAACTTTTATGAACTAAATTACATATATAACTCTTCTATTTCAATCGAAAACTAAGTCTATACATGAAAATTCCTGATTTATAGAGAAGACAAAAAATATTTTTTTATAATAATGTAACTTTTTATTTATTAATAATAATATTTGTAAAATGATTTCTATATAAAATTAATATTTGAAAATTCATAATTTAATTCCTTAATTAAATATTTTATGATTTAATGGTTTGAAAATATTATATTCTAATCTTATATAGTGATTAAATCATAGAAATTATAATTTTCTTAAATCCTTTATTATTAAAATATGAAAAATAATTTTTAAAAACTATTAAAAATTATTTATAAGATAATATAGACATGATAAATTCAAAAATGATTTCAATTTTTGCAAATTAAAATATATTTTCGAATTATTTTTTTAATGAAAAAAATATTAAAAATGGTTTATATTCAAAAATGAATTTTCCTATATTAGATATTTTATTACAGTTTAAAATATAATTTATTATTAATTTATTTTTAAAATCTTCAATTATAATTAACAAAGTTTCTAAAAATAAAATCCTAATTTATGTAATAAAATATTATTTACATAGAGTGAATTTAGAAAAAATGTATTCTAAAAAGTATCCAAATTCACGATATATCCAATCAGATAAATGTTTCATTATATTTTTATGTGATTCTAATTTTTACTTACTTGAACCATTATAATTTCTATGAAATACAAAAGCATCAAATAATCTACTTCTTAGATTCAATTAGGGGTTATTCTTGTATAGATATTTTGGAAATCATGACTAGGTTGAACATCTTTTATATACAATTATACTTAAATCATATTCTCGTGAGTTCAGTATGGGATTGGTCAAGGGAAAACACTAGTGAATCTACCTCCCTTATGTGTTAGGATAAAATTGTTTTACATGTACATTTATTGTTTTGTATCCTATTAATTGTTACTTTAATTTTTTTTTCATATAGTTTCATCAATATATATCAGATACTTTTATCACTAAATTTTAATGATCATATATTATTTTAAAAAATATATCTTGTTTTCGTCACTTTTTTTGGGGTTTTCATGTGTAGAACACTATTAACATATTATTTAAATAAGGATAATATAAATAAGAAATACTAGTTATTTCATAGAGAATCTGATGTGATCCAAAATTTGGAGGAATGACATGTGATGTGTATAATTAGACATGTCAACGTATAATTAGATTTTGGAAAACATTGGATGTAAAACCCTATCCAAAAAAATAGTTTGATTTGGAGGGACATATTACCACTTAAAACACTCCCCTTACCCAAGAGGCTAATGATTAGTAGTTATGGATTGAGTGAAAATATTGGGACGCTATTCTTTCATAATAGGATAAAAAAATAATATAAGTACAACAACTTTAATAATTAAACATGTTGATAAAATAAATAAATAACTCAATAATATGATAATGAAATCATTAGGTAACAATTTCCACTATATAGAAATGGAACAATGGTCTCATAAATATATTCCACAATATCCCTACATGTGGTGGATTATTGAACCAGATAAATAAAAGTCAAAATGATAAATAAAGCATGAAAACATAAAATCCCATTTTCTATCCTACTATCTACTCAGTCCACCCTACTACTCAAACTCAACTACATGAAATTGGGCCATTTCTATTTGATGGATACCAGACCACAATGTTTTCAGGTGACTAAGATTCCCATTTTCCATGTCTATGTAAACCAAGTAGGACACCAACAATGCTTCATTTAAATTTGTGTAGAATGCATATATTAGAGAATATGATATAAATGTGTTGAGTCAATAAGGTTTTACTGATTACTTTTCCATTCCTTCATACATGGTGGAGATTATTAAGTCATTAAGACTTTCCTTTTGACATTCTCATTTCTTCTTGTTTTGAAAATCACAAACACCTTATCTCATGGAAAATCCCTTTTTACCCCTTTCTTTACTTATATAAAGAACATTTCCTTCCCCAAGGAAATTTATCTTTACCATGTATTACATTGTTCATATCATAATTTTTCTAAGTGTAAAATTCGTTTTAAAAACCAATACCATGGAATCCTATAAATACATAGATATGAAGTTTTGACTACGAATTTTGAATCAGAATTCTGGTTACGAACTTTCTAAGTTCTGACTCTGAATTCTATGTTAGAATACTAGATATGAACTCTTATGAGTTCTGACTCCGAATTCTGAATCAGAATTCTGGTTACGAAATTTCTGAGTTCTGACTCTGAATTTTGAATAGGAATTCTAGATACAAACATCTCTGAGTTCTTACTCTGAGTTCTCCGAATATAGACTCTGAACTCTCATGAGTTATGACTCATAATTCTCATGAACTCTTACTCCGAACATTTTCAGTTCTGGTTTAGTATTCTTGTGTATCCAAATTCCGAATTTCAATGAAATCCAAACTCTGGAATTCTATAAAATTCATGTTCCAATTTTCTATGAAATAGAATATGAATATACTTTTATTGTAGACACTGAATTCAATTTTGGTTAGACTCAGAACTTTCATTTCCATACATTCCAAATATCATATTTTAGTTATGCTTACACTTTTTTTGTTATAAAATAATCTCATGCTTTCTGTTACTCACTAAACATTGTTTGAGTGAATCGTGTACAGGTTCATCCGAAATTTATAGGAAAATGTGACTATTGGAGGAGGGAGTTAACTGTTGAAGTCATGCCTATAAATAAAATCTTATTTGAAAGACCTTGAGACTTTTGGAACTTTTGGAATTTTTGAAGCTTAGAACTTTCAGAAGTGATTTCTAGAGAGAGAGGCTCTTATAAACTCTCAAGCTTCATGCAGAACAATTGAATGGCTTGTTCAAAATTTGCTTCGTGTATATTTTCTTCGTGCGACTCTAATTGTTGGTGTGTAAAATCAAGGGATTCTAGGGATAGGAAGACATATGTGTCGACTACCTTGATGTTGAGGGCTTCCTCGCTGAGGACGATAGAGGTTCCAAATACCTTGAAGTTGAGTTCTTGCAGGGTTAGCAAGATAGACACCGATATTCATATCGAGGGCTTTCCCTGCTGTGGATAAGACATACATTCTTAAAAGTATAAATCAAGGGACCTTTATCAATGGTTTTTGAATACACTTCTCTTTGGGTTAAAATATTTACTAATTGTTACAGGTTTTTTACAAGTTTTCTACTGCATTTTTATTGTTGAGGAAAGTATAACTTTTTTATAGTTCCTTATACTTGTACCATCATATAGTTAGAGTCTATACACTTAAATGTTGAATCATATTTTTTGTAAACATTTATTAAGTTTCATTTCCAGAATCACTTTTCCGGAATCAAGAAAGTTATTAGAACTTAGAGGTTTTTTTAATTTGGGTTATTCAAAATTTCCTTAGGGATTTTAAAGTATAAAATTCACCCCCTCTTGTATTTGAGAATCTCATATCTATGTATTCAATTATACATTTGGTATTATAGATTTGATCACACTCAGACATACCATCTGACAATTGGTATCAGAGTAAGTTACCTCTGAATCAATCTCACGATTAGATTCAGAAGGGAATTCTCAGATTTGATCTTCTGGATTCAAACTTTTTCGGAATCAGTTTTTCAGACTCATATAGTTCGGATTCGTTTTTTCTTAGAGATACTATTGTTCTATGTTTTTCCTTTATTATGAATATTTACCTTGTTTACAAACTTTTACTATTAACAAGTTTTTGTGGAAATATTTTTCTATAAGATGTCATGAATCAATGTTGGTTCCATATACAATCTTAATCCAAACTGACCACCTATCATTGTTAGAAATGATTATGACTATTGGAGAGATCGTATGAAGACATTAATTATCAATACTGGTGTTGATAATTTTGTTATTCATACTGGAGCATAAAAAATACCTGACAAAGAAGTTATTACCATTATAAATCAAGAAAACCATCAATATCAACTGAATTATAAGTTACTAAATACTTTACTTTGTTCTGTGACTAGAAATATATATAGCCAAATTTCATCTTATGAAGCAGAAAAATATATATGGAAGAAACTTGAAGTTTCCCATTTTGGTACTTCCAATGTTATTGAGACTAGAAGAGCTATGCATAGAGCTAAATACCATGGCTTTAACGTTCCTTTTGGAGAACCCATATGTAAGGTGCCACAAAGATTCATGACTATTGGGAATGGTTTATAATCCATGGGTGAGAAAGGATTAGATGATGAATCTCTTGTTGACAGGATTATAGACATCATTCCCAATGAGTGGGAATCCAAGAGTACTACTATTGATGAGAACAGAAAGGTTACTCAGATTTCCATAGATGATCTGTTTGTAACTCTTTTTCTCCATGTGACTAGAATGAAGAGAGATACAGATAACGTAAATAAGAAAAATAGAAGTGGAAGTGTTTCTTTTACTAAAAATTCTAATAATATGAAGGCTAAGACCCCTGAGAGAGTTACTAGATCCAAATCTATGAAATTTTTTATCCCATCCAAACCTAGTGGAAGTGAATCCTCAGATAATGATTTAGCAAATCTTTCTCGAAGAATGAACAAGATAACTAGACAGAGGAACATTCAATCCAGATATAAGAAAAGGAATGGAAAGATAAGAATGATTCTGAAGATACATTTTAGGAAAGAAAGAGAGATGGACACATAAGACCTTATTGTCAAATGCTCAAGAGAAAAGAAAGAATGGAAAGGCATTCACAGATAATCGTAAAGAAGTATTACAAGGCTAATGGTAAGAAAGTCTTGAAAGTGAATGATAGCTGGAGTGCTAGTGGTGGAGGATTTTCAGATGAATCTTTGGATTATGAATCATCTGGACAAAATTATCATGGTCTAATTTCCAGACTACCTATTTAAAATCATTACTTTATGGCTCAGGTATACAATGATGATTCTATGACCAATGTTTCTTTTAATGTTAATGATATTAAATATTATAACTCTTAGGATGAATAATCTTCTTCTGATGAAGATAATACATTACCTACCTCTGAAGAAGTTTCTAGGTTTTCCAAACTTCTTGAGATTGAGAATTCAAAACTCATGAAAAAACATGATAAGGCAAATTCTAGGAATACAATTATTACTAAGGAAATATCATATCTTCCTAAAGATCTTGATAAGAATAATGCTGATTTTGAATGTATTTCAGAAAATATTGAAGAAGTAAATTATGAAAAGAATAAACTTTCTAAAGATATAGAAAAAGTAATTTATAAGAAAAATGTTTTCGAGCCTAGCTGTATCTCAAAATCAAATGCTTTTTAAAACAAGAACTTGGTTATAAAACTCAAATATGATATTTTTTCCTTGAGGAAGTGTTTATCAAACATTTTCTTAGATAAGGAAAATATTGATAAAATGTATTCCCAAATCTGACCTCTAAAAAATAGTTATGGTTTCAGTTATAATAGTTATAAACCTATTTTTAGTAACAATTATTTTTTCCCACAAAGTGCTCCTTTTTCACAAAGTGTCTCTATGGTGGACAGTGGTTAAATAATTGTTCTTTATACAAAACCCAATATTTAGGATTTCATAAAGCCTATTTTTCTAAGAAGATGTTGGTGCCTAATATTTTTTTTCCTAAGAATTCAGGATCCAAGAAAGTTTGGATTCCAAAAGACTAACTTTCTTATTTTCAGTAAAATAAAGAAGGTACCAATAGAAATACGTGGTACATGTATAGTCGATGTTCCCCACATATGACTGGTAACAGAAACTATTTTCAAAATATTATCATAACAAAAGGAGGAAAAGTAACTTTCAGAGATAATGTTCAGGGAGAAATTATTGGTATAGGTTATATCGTTCTTCTTGGAAAAACATTGATTTCAAATGTTTAATTTGTTAAGGGTCTTAAGCACAACCTCATTATCATAAGTCAATTTTGTGATGAAGGTAACCTTGTGAATTTTATGAATGATAAGTGCTGAGTACACAATTCAAAGGAAGAGTTTAATCTTTCTGCCCATAGGAAAGAGAATGTGTACACACTAAAAATAGAAGGCCCTAGAAGCCAAGATCTACCATACATTAGTGCAATAGAGGATCATTATTTGTTATGGAATAGAAGGTTAGGTCACTGTAACCTTAGGAACTTATGAAAACGTTCTAGGAAAATATTAGTTAAGGATATACTGGAGCATAGATTTGATTATTCAAAAGTTTGTAACCCTTGTCACTATGGAAATCAACACAAATCATGTTTTAAATCATTCGGTGAAGTATCAACTACTAATGCATTACAGTTGGTGCATATGGATCTCTTTGGTCCTACACAAACTTGATGCATTGGGGGAAAATATTATGTATTAGTCTTGGTTGATGATTACACTAGATTTTCGTGGATCAATTTTCTAAAAATGAAGACTGAAGCATTTTCTTATTTCAAAAGTTTTAGATCCCAAGATAAAAATTAGAAAAACCTTTCATTCAAAACTATAAATAGTGATCATGGAGGAGAATTTCAAAATTCTTATTTTGAATCTTTTTATATAAGAAAAGGCATTTCTCATAACTTTTCAGCACCCAGAACACCACAACAGAATGGTGTTGTTGAAAGAAGAAATAAAATTCTTCAAGAGATAACTAGAACCATGTTGAGTGATTGTTCTATAGCCAAACATGTTTGGGCTGAAGCAGTAATTACTGCGTGTTATACTATAAATCAGGTTTTTATTATACCTTTTCTTAATAAAACACCTTACGAGTAATGAAATGGTATAAAACCTAGAGTTTCCTACTTTAATGTATTTGTTTGCAAAGTACTCATTCTGAATACTAGAGATAATATACATAAATTTTCACCAAAATGTGATGAAGAAATTTTCATAGGCTACACCACAACTTCCAAGGCATATAGAGATTTCAACAAAAACACCTGAATAGTTAAATGGACGGTACATGTCAAATTTGATGGAACTGATCCTTTTGTTTTTAAACAACCCCAACCTAAATCTTCAAATGCATTTTCAAAAATGTATTATCAACCTTTGTTAGAAGATCCTTCTGATTTAGAAAACTTTCATGAAGATACTACTGAAATATTTACCCTAGAAGATTTTCTACCCTATTTTGATGAAAATGTTTTACAAAAACCAAACCATTTGTTTCTAAATAATCATCCCAGTGATAGTATCATTGGTGATGTGAAACAACCTGTAAGTAATAGAAGTTCCTTATGAAATGAAGTCGAACATCTAGCATCCATTTCCCAATTAGAACCTAAAATCACTGATGAAGCTTTAAGAGATAATGATTGAATTATAGTCATGCAAGATAAACTAAATGAATTTGAAAGGAATAAAGTCTAGACCTTGGTTGAAAGACCTAAGGAAAATTATGTTATTAGAGTAAAATTGGTCTTTAGAAATAAGTGTGAGGAAAATGGAATCATTGTAAGAACTAAATCTAGATTAGATTCTAAAGGTTATAATCAACAAGAAGGAATAGACTTTGATGAAACCTATTCTCTAGTAGCCAGACTTGAATCTATTCTTATTTTACATGCCTTTGCACAATTCTTTAATTTCAAACTATTTTAAATGAATGTGAAATGTGCTTTCCTTAATGGTTATGTTGAAGAAGAATTTTTTTTTGAAAAACCTCCTGGTTTTGAAGATACAAAACAACATGATCATGTTTTTAAACTTACTAAAGCTCTGTATGGTATTAAAAAAGCCCCTCGAGCTTGGAATGATAGACTTACGGGATTTTTTATTCAAAATAACTATGTTATGGGAGATGTAGATCCAACCCTTTGTATAAAGAAAGATAAGAAAAATATTTTTATTGTTCAAATTTTTTCCAATATATTATATTTGGTTCATCTCAGCACTCTTTAACTGATTCATTTGAGGATCCGATGAAATATAATTTCGAAATAAGTATGATGGGTGAGTTAAAATTTTTCCTTGGTTTTCAAATATCTCAAAAATTAGAATGAATCTATATATATCACAATAATTATATTAAATATCCTCTTAAAAAGTATGGATATGACCACACTAAAATTATAAGTACTCCCATGGGTACCTCAAACAAACTTGATATTGATGATGGTTGGAAACTAGTAGGTCAAACATCTTTTAGAGGTATGATAGGAATTCTAATTTACATAACAGATAGTCATCCAGACATAATTTTTTCAGTATTCTTATGTGTAAGATATCCATCCAATCCCAAGGAATCTCATTTAAAGGTAGTGAAGATAATTTTTCGCTACTTAAAGGGAACCATGGATGTAATACTGTTTTATTCTTCTGGATATGATTTAGTTTTGAAATGTTTTTCAGATGCTAACTTTGGTGGGTGTAGAATGGATAGAAAGAGTACATCTAAATATTTTCATCTCATAGGAGATTCATTAGTTTCTTGGTCATGAAAGAAACAACACTCAGTAGCACTTTCCACTACTGAATCGGAATATGTAGCAGCTGGAAGTTGTTGTGCTCAAGTGTAGTGGATACAACACACACTCACAGACTATGGCTTGAGTTTTACCAAAAAAAAAATTTGTGTGATAATACAATTTCAATTGCACTTAGTAAAAACCCTGCACATCAATCACGTGCAAAGCACATATATATTAGGCATCACTTTCTTATGGATCACACATAAAAAGGAGATATCATTGTTCAATTTATCAGAACACGAGATCAACATGCTGATATTTTCACAAAATCTTTACTGACCGATAGATTTGAATACATTAAATAGATGTTAGTAATGATAACTGTAAGGTAATCATCCACATTAACTTCTTTTTTAACCTATATCCTTACAGTATTAAACTCTTTTTCATACGTGGGGTAAATTTGTTTGTCATGTTTTCATATTTTTCGTAATGAAGTTCTTCGAGTTTTTCATAATTAAGTTTTTCATGTTTTTCTTATTATAGTCTTTTACGTTGTTTTTCATAATGAAAATTCTTATACATGAAATTTTCTAAATGGAAATTTTCAGACATGAAATTTTCATAATAGAAATTCTCATACATGAATTTTTCATAATGGAAATTCTCGTACAATAAATTTTTGTAATGAAAATTTTCGTACTTAAAATTTTCGTAGTGATATTTTGCATACTAATGATTTTCGTAATGAAGATTTTTGTAATAAAAATTGTCGTAATGAAGATCTGTGTAGTCAATTTTTTTTCATTTTCATGTTATTTTGGAATCTAAAGTCCTTCAATAAGAATTTTCCTCAATACGAATAATTCTCCTGGACAATCCGAAGGTTATGATTTCCTTTTTAAATCATCATAG
The DNA here is from genome assembly GCA_963277665.1 of Viscum album. Classification (NCBI taxonomy): domain Eukaryota; kingdom Viridiplantae; phylum Streptophyta; class Magnoliopsida; order Santalales; family Viscaceae; genus Viscum; species Viscum album. Next base: position 52,006,122 of record OY728148.1, read on the forward strand.
TCATTATTTCATTGGTGGTATTTTCATCTGTATTTTAAATTCTTGGATTCTAGTTTTTCTCAATAGAACCTCAAAAGATCGGATCCTACCCAATATTTCCTTGTGGCTTTCATATAAATATTTAGATCTGATTAGAAGGTTTCTGAACTGTTAGACAGTTTTGGAAGATGAAAGGTCACTTCCACCACCTATATGAAGGACCCCTGAAGGGTTGTCCCACATTGGTTTTCAAGTTCCCGCGTGCTGAAGTTATGCCCCCCTTTCTCAATCCCATTCCGAATATCTCAGAGATTCTCAAATACGAATGTCTATAGAAGCCTCTTCTCAAGATATGTCTACCGTGATGCCAATCTCAAATTTTTAAGTGTACATGGAATGGATGGTCCATCCGAAATTTTTCAAATACAATTCTATTATTTCTAAGAACATCAAGCTCAATGGATGGGAATGTCTAGCTATTTCAAAGAAAGGAGCTTAGGATGTTCTTTATCCGAGTTTTCTTACAGAATTTTATGTGTCAGTTTATTTCATTAAGGAATGTGGTAGATAGAAATGAACCTTCAAGAGTTTTGGAAAAAACTTATAAAATCTCATTCACCAAGGCTGCTAGCATGGTGGAGTTATATTATAAAGGGGAAGCCGAGTTTTTCACTCATAAACTATAAGATGTTCATGGATGTTTCATTAAGGTGAATTCTTTGGAATGTCTTGAACTATCAGATTTCAAGACCACAAATATTTCTCATAGAACTATCAACAATTAGATCATGACGTTTTGGGTTCAAGGTTTTTTCGTACCGAGAAAAGGTGATAAGGACACCTTAAAGAAATGTGACATATTTATCTTGGATTTTGTGGTAAATATATGGAAAATTAATATGATGAGGAACATTATCATTACGATAGAGAGTATCACAAATCAGAATTTGAGAGCTCAGATTATTATGTATCCTTCCTTACCTTCCAAGCTAATAGTTCGGTGACTTGAATCATTCAAGATCCCTTGCAGTTCCAAGCCAAAGAATTGTAATATTATTCTTGTAAGTGATGACACATTGAAAAGGATGAATATGGGATTTTATAAAGAGTCAGGAGATTTTTATGATCTGCCAGTGGAAGAGGCAGAAGTCATTGTGAAGAATACAGAAGAAGCTGAACCATTGAAGAAGGCTGGAATGAAAAGAATGTTGAAGGAAGTGGAATTAGAAGAAAAAACACCTAAATCTAAGGAAGTCATATCTGCACATCCTAAACTCAAGAAGCAGAAATCCTACCAAGATGAGTTTGTAGAAAAATGGAGGGAGGAAAAGAAAAATAGAAAAGTAGGGGATCTACAGTTCGGTTTGGATCCTGCTGAGGCAAAGGCCTTGAAATAATCAACTGTTGAGGAGCTTGAGAAGCAAGATAAAGAGAAAAAACATAAGAATAAAATGTCTAAGGCTGATATTGTGTAATATCTCTTGAAGGCTATTGATGTAGCATCCAAAAATATTCTGGTGCCACAATCCTTCTTGACAGAGCCATTACCTGAGACTCCAGGGAATAATTTCTTCACTACGGGAAAAACTAAAGAAAAACTCTTTGAAGAAGTGGAAGAAGTATAAGAGATAGAATTGGAATAAGAAGAAGGGACTGGTAACACAGATGATCTTAAAAATCATGTTGAAGATTATCAAAACAAGGGAACCCCATCCGAAAAATTGCCACTCTGATCTTCTGAAGCTGAGTCCTCGAATCTTGTCAATCCAGAGAAGGATGAAGAGAAGGATAAAGAGAAGGGTGATGAAAAAGGTGATGTTGATGTTGATAAATTGTCTAATGAAGAATGACTAAATCATGATTTCATTTATCCCGATCATGCTGTGGCTAGAAATCATAAAGAAGCGGTAGATGAAGATAGAGTTGTGTAATTGTCTGATAGCGATCATGAAACCCCTGATGAGGAAGTCGTATCGAGAATTGATAACAGTAAAAAACTATTCGTTGATACTCCAAGAAAATCTATTGTGGAGAAGAAGGAAGTTTAAGGAACATAAAAAAGAAAGCATGGCTAGCTAGAACAACATGCATCACCAAGTAAAGTCTCGGATTCTGAATCATCTTTTCTTGGTCATGATTTTGTTGAAAAATCCTTGAAGAAGCATGCCAGGTCCATTCCGACTTTTTCAAGCATAGACTCTAGATCCCAGATGCTTCAAAATTCTCTTAATCAGAAATCAGATTCGGTGTCCATTTTAGTAGGCAAGTGTGTCTAGATGGAATCAGATTTCAAAACATTCTTCATAGGCTACGAAGCTCACAGATAGTCATGTAAAAAGATAGCTAGCTGGTCAAAAAGGATAGTATAATAAATGAGGGATTTTGATAAATATCAAGAAGATGTCAAGGATTCTTTTTATTCCAAAGACACCATAATCAAGGAACTTACAAACAACTTTAAGTAAAAACTACTTCTAGAACAAAATACTCGGCTTCAAGAGGTGAAAGACTTGAATGGGAAGTTGAAATTTGTTGCCCAAAGCTGGGAGAGGGAAAGAGTTCTCCGGATTGAGTTTGAAGATAACCTTGTAAAGCAATATGAGTTGCTGAAGGCTCAAGTAGATGTTCTTAAGTCTCAGGAAGGGAGAATCACAGCCTTAGAAAAGAAAGCAGAGGAGGATCACAAAGAGCAGAAAAAGCTGAAGACAATCGTGAAGAAGCTGATTCCCACGGAAAAATAAACAAAATAGACCCAAATCATGTCTTTTATTGTATTTTTCCTTGTAATAATTCATCCAATCGTTATGAAATTATAGTTTTTTTTGTTTGGATTTTTATACTAATATTTCAGGTACCATATTTTTTTCCATTCCCTCAAACACTTTTTGAAAATCACAAAGGGGGAGAAGGAAAATTAATTCTAAGTATAAAAAGATATATCCCTATTTGAGGGGGAGTTTATCTAAGAGGGAGTGCTCATTACGAAGATTTCCATACCTAAGATAATGAAAATACCATTATGGAAATCAAGAATATGACTCTTAGAGTTCCAAACCCTAAGGAGGGTTTAGTCGTATTCAGCATTGTTCATAAGTAAAGGGAGATAAGCTTTATTTCAACATCTAGAAATTTCTTCTGAGTCCTTATATTCTTTTTCATAAGAATTTTTGTTCTTTCCAAAAAGTGGGACATTGTCGATTCTATAAGGTTTTCCTTATGTCTTTTCCATTCCTTCATACATGGGGGAGATTGTTAATTCATTAATTCTTTCCTCATGACATTACCATTTCTTCTTGTTTTGAAAATCACAAACACCTTATCTCAATGAAAATCCCTTTTTACCCCATCTTTTACTTCTATAAGTAAAATTTACTTCCCCAAGGAAATTTTTCACTACCATGTTTTACGTTGTTCATATCATAGTTTTTCTAAGTGTAAAATTCGGTTTGAAAAAAACCTTAGAATCCTATAAATACATAGATATGAAGCATTCTGTTCTAGGATCCTAATTCTCAAAATTTTTGATACGAACTCTTCTGAGTTCTAACTCTGAATTCTGAATCAGAATTATGGTTATGAACTTTCTAAGTTATTACTCCGAATTTTGAATCAGAATTCTGGATATAATCTCTTCTGATTTATGACTCTTAATTCTGAATTAGAATTCTGGTTACGAACAATCTAAGTTCTAACTCCAAACTCTAAATCAAAATTCTGGATATTATCTCTTTTGAGTTCTGACTCTGAAATCTGAATCAGAATTCTGGTTACGAACATTCTGAGATTTGACTTTGAATTCTGAATATGAATTCTATATACAAACATCTCTGACTTCTGACTCCGAGTTATCTGAATACAGACTCCGAACACTCATGAGTTGTGACTCCGAATTCTCATGAACTCTGATCCTGAAATTTGTGAGTTCTGGTTCTGAATTCTTATGAATCGAGATTCTGAATTTCCTTGATATTCAGACTCCAGAATTCTATAGAATGTGTGTTCTGAATTTCTAGAAAATATAATCCGAATATCGTTGTATTGTAGACTTTGAATTCAATTTTGGTTAGACTCCAAATGTTCATTTCCTTACATTTGGAATATCATATTTTAGTTATTCACAAGCTTGTTTTGTTATAAAACGATGTCGTGCTTTCAGTTAATCACTGTCCATTTTTTGAGTGACACGTGTATAGGTCCCTCAGAAATTCAAGGAAAAATGTGACCATTGGAGGAGGGAGCTGACTATTGAAGTGTAACACCCCAAGATTTCATAGTGTGTTATTTCTTCAAAATAATTCAATAACATGCACTACACGCAACACCGAGTTCAATCACACCATGACATAACAAAAAAAAAATCCATTCAAAAGAGGTTATTAATAGTATTAACTAAATTTTAAACTTTATATAATCCTTATAATTTTAGAATCCATATTATGAGTTTCTTAGACATAATGCAAGTACAGATTCATTTTCAGTATTACACTTTTATCAACTTTTATTAGTGAAACCTTTTTAAATTCAATATTTTGAACTTTTTGACTAAATGGGGACATCAAAAAATTTAAAATGAAACATCCCAAGCTTCCACGGTACACTTTCCTTTGAATAATACAGTAGCGTGTGTTGTACGCAACTTCGAGTTCTAACACACACCACAACCAATCAAACTAGCCGTTATGAATAGTAATACCTACTTTTGGAAATTATATATATTTTATATTTCAAAATGGACTTCATTTTTGGATTCGGAATATCCAATTTATCCTAAGGTGAAATTTTGGTACATTTCGGATAACTTTCATATTTTGATGAATAGTGAAAATTACTAAATTTTAATTAAAAACAACTTTTTTAATCAAAATAATTAATAGTGATAAATTATGAATTTGAGTGGTTTTAAAGTATATTTATAATATATTTTTACCATTTAATATAATTTTGGTCACTGGACATAATTTTACAATTAAACCGAACATAAACAAGTGTCAATCTTTTGATAGTTATTATCTCTTAAAAACACGCTTTTTGTTTTGACAGCGGGAATTAATTTTAAATTAATTTCTGCCACTTATGTGTTTTGAATTTAGAAAAATGGATTCCATATTTGGAATCGGGATGTTCAAATTGTGTAAATAGGTAACTTTTATTTTTAGACATTTTGAATAATTACTGCGGTAAAAATTTTATTTACCATGGTTAAGGGTAAATCCGGTAAATAAGGGTTAGAAAATAATATTATAATAATACTAAATTACCCTAAAACGTGTACTGGCCTTATTGGTTGATATATGTTCGGACATGGGCATATTCGGGTCGATTTTGGGACCCCACGGTGCCACTTGTAGGTGATAGGGACACTTTATTTTAATTAAGTTAAAATGAATACAAAAATGACACAAGCATATATCTTTTAGAAAAACAATTTTTACCTAGGGTTATATATGTTGGATTTTAGATTATAAAAATTCATTAGAAAGATAAAATTATTTCCTACATAATGATATTTTATTTATAATTTTTAGGCATTAAATAATTTAATTTATTTATGACACAATGATGATGCAGTAATTACTATAATAGTGAAAAATCAAAATAATTGATATTATAAATACCCAAATAAATATAATATGAAACTTTTAATGAATTAAACTAATTTTCTAGGATAATATTATATATTAGGATTGATTTAATTGACTTTTTTCTAAGTAATCAATCTGTTATGAGTTTCACAAAAATCAACTATTGAATAGTGTCAAAATTGACATAAAAGAGTTCTTAAAACAAATATTATATTATTAATTGTTATTAAATTCCTAAAAATCTAAGGTTCGGCCAAGATACTTATATCATGATAGGATCATCATTTATGGACCACTTTGGGGTCTCTTTGATGTATATGGTATGTTTATTCACCATATAATATAAAAATACAAAGAGACATTCTAATTGTGAAACTAATTAACTGAGAGTTAATACTTAAAGATAAGGTTAATATAAGTACCCAAACCAGTCTAAATTCTATTGGTTGAGTTGTTTTCGACCCATCCCCATCTTAACATTTAAATAATCAACTTTGGAGCCATTAGAACCGAATAATAATTTATTATAAACTAATATTTCTAGCTTTTCCAAAGGTGCCCCTCACCCCTCTTATAAAAGGGAACTCCTCCTTCTCTTTTCTTCACACCTTAAAAGCCTTTTGGTTCAGCCAAACTCTGCCCAAATACTCTCCCAACTTCCCTCACTACAACCTATAGGCCTTAGTTTGATCATAAAGACAACCTAAGGAGCCCTTTTGATCAAATCAAATGGAAGAAACCGAAGAAGAGGTAATGATTTCACCACCATTTTCCAAGTTCCTTCTTCTTCCACTTCTTCTTACTTTGCTGTTACCATTCTAAAATAATAACTCCAGTATCATATATATACTGTGATGTTATTATAAATATTGTACAACCGTATTCAGTATTCTATCCACCCTTTGAATAACATGTCACCATATGTGCGTACGTACGGCTTACCGTCTCCACGTCGTGGTGTAATTGTTATTCAATATAATATTATTTGGATGGGTATAATAATGATGTGTAACTCATGTAAATAATAAATATAACATGTTAATGATTCTGTATATATTATATACCATCCATTTATATATTATTTTAATATCAAAAGAATGATATTGTCGCCCGTGCGTACGTACGGACTACCGTCTCCATGAACGCGATGAGATTCATTCTCCATCGTATCCATTCAAGTATAATTATCAGATGATGATTTAAAAAATGATGTTTAATGACTTGATATCATTCTGGATATGAATAATATACAACCTATCATTTACAAACATGTCTTACGTAACAAAACATATAAAAGAAAACAAGTAAGTTAACACCCGAAACAACGATAATACTAAGATATTATTATCAAATCAATATTAAAAGATCGTATATGATATCATATTAATGTATATGATACTTGTATAATTTAATAACAATTATTTCACCATTATACAGGAGCTTAACTTACCCCAACCAAGGAAAAGTACAAGGTAAGGGGTTTTCATCTCACTCCTTATTCCCGTGAGATTCATGCCATATTGCCACCATCACCTTTTGTGTGGTGTATGTACTGCCCATAATTATATTCTTTGTGTAATATACTCTAATTTATGTGTATTTACATTTTCATTGTATGATACCTCTTTTATGGGTTGTATGTTTCATATTTTACCAAATTGGTAAGGGTTATTTCGCAATCTCTTCATTATCTGAGGTTGTTTATACATAATAATCTACAGGGATCTCTTTATCATCCACATCCATGTTTCATAAAAATGAATTTCAAAACATTTTTACTATTTACTAGAATATGGGTTAAAGTCATTTATACCCTTTTTTGACTTTTTATAAGAGGTTTATAAGGGAATATTCCTGTCATTTTCCAAACAAGGTGCTTTTAACCTTTTCGACAAAATTATGGTAAGAATGTTTTTTTAACTTATACGGCGGGTGTGGATGTTTTCCGCCGTTATAAAATCGTCGAAGCTTCCCTTACAAGATAATAAGAATATTTCCAAAAAAAATGTTTTATTTCATAAATATAAGACTCTTAAATGATTTCAAAATAGAAAGAGATATTTTTCTAAAATAGTCTTTATTTCATCTATGTCAACATCCTTTGATGGATTTTAAGCTTATTTGAAGTTGATTTATTATGATACAAAACATCCATATTTTATTAAAGGTTTTGTGTCATTTTTGACTGAGGATAAGTTATTATTATGTCACTCATGGTTTTTGTTTAGAGTATTGACATTTCATAAGTTATTTTTAATCTGAATGTTTATGTTATATTTCAACCTTTCATTCAGATGAATGTGTTAGACAAGTATGTTCCGGGTTGGGGACCGGTAAAAGGAAGCCCTCCGGTTTGGTCTCCGGTTATTAGAAGAACTCCAGTTTGGTCTCCGGTTATTAGAGGAACTCTGGTTTGGTCTCCGGTTATTAGAGGAACTTCGGTTTGGTCTCCGGTTATTAGAGGCACTTCGGGTTGGTGTCCGGTTATTAGAGGCACTCCGGGTTGGGTTCTGGTTAAAGTTAGCCCCTAGGTCTTGGGACGAGGCCTTGACAAACAAATTAAAGTTCAGCATTATGCATTCCATCATTATGAAAGTTGTTATTGATTTTGCATGTGATTATTCGATTAGTAGAATATCCATGTGAATAAGTAAATGGAAATATTTCATTTTATTTATGTCATACCATGTTGAAAGTTCAAGTTTGAAAGGCTTTTGTTTTAGTTATACATTGCATTAAATGTTTATTCTAATGTATGAAAGGTTCCGCTATATTGTTATCCTTACTGGGCATTTGAGCTCACCCCTTTTCTATGTTTTATTTTTCCCAGGAAGTGAAGAAGTAAATTGTGAATGACCTGCAGGGATATTATGAGGGGTTAATAGTGTGTACTTTGGAGACAATATGTTGTTGTAGTAGTTTTTCACTTTATGATGTAATGTAAAACTTTATGAATATATATAGTGTTTCCAAGGCTACTAAACCAATCGGTCTTTCGAAATTTGATCTTTCTCGTGATGATGCCAATTTTATGTAATAATGCACCGACTCTGGGTAACTAGGGTCGGGGCATTATAGTTGGTATCAGAGGAAGTTTAGTACAAATCTTGGAAGCTAGATTTAGATAAACTCTGATTAGATCACATACATTTAAGATGAATTTTGAGGCTTAGTATAGAAGAACTTCCTATAATTTTGGTATTTTAAAGATTTTGTGAGTTTTCCGAGCAATACATCCCTGTCTGGATACGAGAAGGTAGAGGCGGCTCGGGCACAAATGTACCTAGGGGTAAAACCCAAAAACACTGCTTTGAGCTCGACTCGAACGGGAACTGGTGCACGATAACGGGCCTTGCTGCACTCTTGGTTACGACACTCTCGGGGGATATGCTTAGGATAACTTTCATTTTCTTTACAAATCATTATGAAGGGTTTATGAGTATATACTTCCTCAAAGGAGACATTTTTATGATTATGCATTATATCCATAAACTATTTAATTTATGTTATGTGTTTTACATGTTTGGGATTAGGTATTGTTATTCATAAACTAATCTAATGTATGTCGTTGTTTAGAAATGGCGCCCAATAGAAGGAATGAGAACTCTATAAATGCACATGATTCAAAGAGAAAGAAGGATCATATATTTTATGGTCTTAAGCCAGAATTTACAAGAGAAATAGTCTCGCATGTATTATCATCATATGAAGAAATAATAACATGTGTTGATAAGATAAGTAAAGAGTTTACTGATTCCTATGGCTTTGCAGGGAAGCAAGAGAAGAAAAGGATGGAAGAGAGAAATATGGATGAAGGGAAGAGGGAAAAGAAGAATTTTCCCATATGTGATAACTGTGGAAAGAAACACCCTGGAACTTGCCTGAAAGGAATGGGAGTTTGTTTTAAGTGTGGAGGAAAAAGGGCACAAAGTACGTGACTGCAAGGGTAAGAAAATGGTTTCAAATGTACAATGATTCATTTGCAAGGAGTTTGGACACTACGCGAACCTATGTCCCAGTCATCAGACTATGCCGCAAATGATGCTATTGGATAATAATCAAGTTATGATACTACCACAGATGAAGAGGAATGATTAGAGTTCTTATGTTGATTAAGTAAATTGAGTTTTGTATCAATAATGTACTTGTTATAATAATTATGGAGTATATAAGGATTGTACTGCAGTACTATATCATTAAGGACTTGAGATTGTGTGGAACAAAGAAAAGTGACTCAATAGCATGATAATGTTTTGGAAAATATATGGTTGAGAGAATGATAAACCATAATATAGTTCTGATACCGAGGTAGTGATTTTGGAATAATAAATGATTATTTTGGATAAATTATATTGGATATTCTTGACTACCTTGGAACTGATTAATGATTTTTATATTCCATCATTGTTGGGGTTTAAAACATTTTTGGATTGATGATGTATATCCAGCATTCTATATGAAATAAGGAGTATGAATGTAATCAATAAGGAATATGGTAATTCAGGATGTTTCAGTGTATTAAAAGAATACATGATGAAGGTATTCATATGCTATTATGGGGTAAAAAGGATCTACATTATGTTTACCTTCCTTATAAATGTCGGACTATGAGTTTGGACAGAAGTATTTTGGATAGTTCTAGTTTGGATTATTTTGGATTGCCATAAAAGGACAACCCGGAGGTCGGGCGGCAACCCGTTGCGTCCGGCAAGGCCGCGAGACATGAACCTGCAACCGAAGGGCGACAAGGGTGTATCACCTACCACTGGCCCACGAGATGTCCTGGATTAAATAATGTAGTTTTTTTTAAAGATCTGGTAGATGAATTATATATTCGTTTATTTTGGAACCCTATACGAATAGTATAAATAGAATTTTTTTTACGAGTGAAAGATGAGTTTGTGGTAGAAATATATTAATGGATAAAACTCTAATTATAATGTAAGTATATCTCCATATGATCTTAGCCAATCTCATAAATAAATTCATCAACATTGAGAAAAGGAACATATAACAAAAATTTTGTCCTAGATGGTACCTTAAATCATCACTAATTTATGGCTTTGGGATTGTTGGCCTTTTCATAGCCATGTTCTCTACCACTCTCCATCAGATAATTGATGGTTAGATTTCTCTTCCATATCCATATTTTCCTACATGGAACCCTAGTATGTGTTATTTTCGGTAATCTTCATACTTTCGACTCTTTATTTTAAATAGAGGCGTCATTAATTAATTTTTCGATGTGGGATTTCAACTAAGATATTCTGAAACGTCAAAAATGTGTTATCCCAATACCCTATGTTTTGTTGAACCGATGGTATTTCAAATCATCATAGATTGATGAGTTTAAGAACCTCAATTTTATACTTGTTTGTGATTGATGACCTCAATCACTACCTATAAATATTTACGTTTTTCTTCCAATTATATGTCTCTAATTGCCACCAATGTTCTCCTAATCGAGATCATAATTTTGTGGTGACCCTTTCATTTCATTTTTCCTCATATTAAGACTAAATTTTAGTAACCCAATTTCTGATGTGGGTTTTCCCACAAATATATTTTCTATTTTCAACCTTTTATTTTCGAAGAACAATTTCAAATTGCGAGGACACAATTTATTGAAGGAGGGGAGAATGTAACACCCCAAGATTTCATAGTGTGTTATTTCTTCAAAATAATTCAATAACATACACTACACGCAACACCGAGTTCAATCACACCATGACTTAACAAAAAAAAGCCATTCAAATGAGGTTATGAATAGTATTAACTAAATTTTAAACTTTATATAATCCTTATAATTTTAGAATCCATATTATGAGTTTCTTAGACATAATGCAAGAACAGATTCATTTTCTGTATTGCACTTTTATCAACTTTTAATAGTGAAACCTTTTTAAATACAATATTTTAAACTTTTTGACTAAATGGGGACATCAAAAAATTTAAAATGAAACATCCCAAGCTTCCACGGTATGCTTTCCTTTGAATAATACAGTAGCGTGTGTTGTACGCAACTTCGAGTTCTAACACACACCACAACAAATCAAACTAGCCGTTATGAATAGTAATACCTACTTTTTGAAATTATATATATTTTATATTTCAAAATGGACTTCATTTTTGGATTCGGAATATCAAATTTAGCCTAAGGTGAAATTTTGGTACATTTCGGATAACTTTCATATTTTGATGAATAGTCAAAATTACTAAATTTTAATTAATAACAACTTTTTTAATCAAAATAATTAATAGTGAAAAATTATGAATTTGAGTGGTTTTAAAGTATATTTAGAATATATTTTTACCTTTTAATATAATGTTGGTCATTGGACATAATTTTACAATTAAACCGAACATAAACAAGTGTCAATCTTTTGATAGTTATTATCTCTTAAAAACACGCTTTTTGTTTTAACAGCGGGAATTTATTTTAAATTAATTTCTACAACTTATGTGTTTTGAATTTAGAAAAATGGATTCCATATTTGGAATCAGGATGTTTAAATTGTGTAAATAGTTAACTTTTATTTTTAGGCATTTTGAATAATTACTGCGGTAAAAATTTTATTTACCATGGTTAAGGGTAAATCCGGTAAATAAGGGTTAAAAAATAATATTATAATAATACTAAATTACCCTAAAACGTGTCCTAGACTTATTGGTTGATACATGTTTGGACATGGAAATATTTGGGTCGATTTTGGGACCCCATGTTGCCACTTGTAGGTGATAGGGACACTTTATTTTAATTAAGTTAAAATGAATAAAAAAATGACACAAGCATATATATTTTAGCAAAACAATTTTTACATAAGGTTATATATGTTGGAATCTAGATTATAAATATTCATTAGAAATATAAAAATATTTCCTACATAATGATATTTTATTTATAATTTTTAGACATTAAATAATTTAATTTATTTATGAAACAATGATGATGCAGTAATTACTATAATAGTGAAAAATCAAAATAATTGATATTATAAATACCCAAATAAATATAATATGAAACTTTTAATGAATTAAACTAATTTTCTAGGATAATATGATATATTAGTATTGATTTAATTGACTTTTTTCTAAGTAATCAATCTGTTATGAGTTTCAGAAAAATCAACTATTGAATAGTGTCAAAATTGACATAAAAGAGTTCTTAAAACAAATATTATATTATTAATTGATATTAAATTTCTAAAAATATAAGGTTTGGCCAAGATACTTATATAATGATAGGTTCATCATTAATGGACCACTTGGGGGTCTATTGGATGTATATGGTATGTTTATTCACCATATAATATAAACATACAAAGAGACATTGTAAAAGTGAAACTAATTAACTTAGAGTTAATACTTAAAGATAAGGTTAATATAAGTACCCAAACCTGTATAAATTCTATTGGTTGAGTTGTTTTCGACCCATCCCCACCTTAAAATTTAAATAATAAACTTTGGAGCCATTAGAAACCGAATAAGAATTTATTATAAACTAATATTTCTAGATTTCCAAAGGTGCCCCTCACCCCTCTTATAAAAGGGAAGTCCTCCTTCTCTTTTCTTCACACCTTAAAAGCCTTTGGGTTCGGCAAAACTCTGCCCAAATACTCTCCCAACTTCCCTCAATACATCCTATAGGCCTTAGTTTGATCATAAAGCCAACCTATAGAGCCCTTTTGATCAAATCAAATGGAAGAAACCGAAGAAGAGGTAATGATTTCACCACCCTTTTCCAAGTTCCTTCTTCTTCCACTTCTTCTTATTTTGTTGTTACCATTCTAAAATAATAACTCCAGTAACATATATATACTATGATGTTATTATAAATATGGTACAACCATATTCATTATTCTATCCACCCTTTGAATAACATGTCACCATACGTGCGTACGTACGGCTTACCGTCTCCACGTCGTGGTGTAATTGTTATTCAATATAATATTATTTGGATGGGTATAATAATGATGTGTAACTCATGTAAATAATAAATATAAAATGTTAATGATTCTGTATATATGATATAACATCCATTTATATATTATTTTAATATCAAAAGAATGATATTGTCGCTCGTGCGTACGTACGGACTACCGTCTCCACGAACGCGATGAGATTCATTCTCCATCATATCCATTCAAGTATAATTATCATTTGATGATTTAAAAAATGATGTTTAAAGGCTTGATATCATTCTGGATATGAATAATATACAACCTATCCTTTACAAACATGTCTTACGTAACAAAACATATAAAAGAAAACAAGTTAACACCCGAAACAACGATAATACTAAGATATTATTATCAAATCAATATTAAAAGATCATATATGATATCATATTAATGTATATGATTCTTGTATAATTTAATAACAATTATTTCACCATTATACAGGAGGTTAACTTACCCCAACCAAGGAAAAGTACAAGGTAAGGGGTTTTCATCTCACTCCTTATTCCCGTGAGATTCATGTCATATTGCCACCATCACCTTTTGTGTGGTGTATGTACTGCCCATAATTATATTCTTTGTGTAATACACTCTAATTTATGTGTATTTACATATTAATTGTATGATACCTCTTTTATGGGTTGTATGTTTCATATGATACCAAATTGGTAAGGGTTATTTCACAATCTCTTCATTATCTGAGGTTTTTTATACGTAATAATCTACTGGGATCTCTTTATCATCCACATCCATGTTTCTTAAAATTGAATTTCAAGACATTTTTACTATTTACTAGAATATGGGTTAATGTCATTTATACCCTTTTTTGACTTTTTATATGAGGTTTATAAGGGAATAATTCCGTCATTTTCCAAACAAGGTGCTTTTAACCTTTTCGACAAAATTAAGGTAAGAATGTTTTTTTAACTTATACGGCGGGTGTGGCTGTTTTCTGCCGTTATAAAATCGTCGAAGCTTCCCTAACAATATAATAATAATATTTTCAAAAAAATGTTTTATTTCATAAATATAAGACTCTTAAATGATTTCAAAATAGAAAGAGATATTTTTCTAAAATAGTCTTTATTTCATCTATGTCAACACCCTTTGATGGATTTTAAGCTTATTTGAAGTTGATTTATTATGATACAAAACATCCATATTTTATTGAAGGTTTTGTGACATTTTTGACTGAGGATAAGTTATTCTTATGTCAGTCATGGTTTTTGTTTAGAGTATTGACATTTCATAAGTTATTTTTAATCCGAATGTTTATGTTATATTTCAACCTTTCATTCAGATGAATGTGTTAGACAAGTATGTTCCGGGTTGGGGACCGGTAAAAGTAAGCCCTCTGGTTTGGTCTCTGGTTATTAGAGGAACTCCGGTTTAGTCTCCAGTTATTAGAGGAACTCCAGTTTGGTCTCTGGTTATTAGAGGAACTCCGGTTTGGTCTCCGGTTATTAGAGGCACTCCGGGTTGGTGTCCGATTATTAGAGGCACTCTGGGTTGGGTTCCGGTTACAGTTAGCCCCTATGACTTGGGACGAGGCCTTGACAAAGAAATTAAAGTTCAGAATTATGCATTCCATCATTATGAAAGTGGTTATTGATTTTTCATGTGATTATTCGATTAGTAGGATATCCATGTGAATAAGTAAATGGCAATATTTCATTTTTTTTATGCCATACCATGTTGAATGTTCAAGTTCGAAAGGATTTTGTTTTATTTATACATTTCCTTAAATGTTTATTCTTATGTATGAAAGTTTCCGCTATATTGTTATCCTTACTGGGCATTTGAGCTCACCCCTTTTCTATGTTTTATTTTTCCCAAGAAGTGAAGAAGTAAATTGTGAATGACCTGCAGGGATATTATGAGGGGTTAATAGTTTGTACTTTGGAGACAATATGTTGTTGTAGTAGTTTTTCACTTTATGTTGTAATGTAAAACTTTATGAATATATCTAGTGTTTCCAAGGCTACTAAACCAATCGGTCATTGGAAATTTGATCTTTCTTGTGATCATGCCAATGTTATGTAATAATGCACCGACTCTGGGTAACTAGGGTCGGGGCGTTACATGAAGTCGTGCCTATAAATAAGAGCTCATTTGAAAGAGCTCGATACTTTTTGAACTTTTGAAATTTTCAAAGGTCAGAACTTGAAGAAGTGATTTCCCGAGAGGGAGGCTCTTATAAACTCTCAGGATTCGTGAAAAAAGTTTGAACGGCTTATTCAAACTTTGATTCATGCTGATTTTCTTCATGCGACTCCTATTGTTGTTGTGTAAAATCGAGGGCTTCCGGGGATAAGAAGATAGAGGCTCTGACTACCTTGAAGTTGAGGGATTCCATGCTGAGAAAGATAGAGGTTCCAACTACCTATAAGTTGAGGGCTTGCGGTGTTAGCAAGATAGACATCGATCTTTGTATGGAGGGCCTACCCGGGTGTGGGTAAGACAGACTTTCTTAAAATTATAAATCAGGGGACCTTGATCCAAGTTTGTTGGATGCCATTCTCTTTGGGTTAAATTATTTACTACTTGTTACTAGTTTGGTTACAAGATTTCCGCTACATTTGTACTATTGAGTAAAGTATAACTTTCTTATACTTCCTTATAATTGTACTCTGATTTATTTATATTCTATACAATTTAAGGTAAAATCTTATTTTTTGTAATCTTTTGTTAATTTTCAATTCTGGAATCACTTTTCTCGAATCAGGAATGTTTTTAGAACTTAGAGGTGTCGTGAATTTTGGTTATTCAAAATTTTATTATGGATTTTTAAAGTATACAATTCACCCCCTCTTGTATTTGAGCATCTAATATTTATATATTCGATCCTTGATTTGGTATTATAGTTTATATCATACTCAGACATACCATCTATCAAACTGAAACATAATTATGTAAATAAAAATACAAACGTCCATGTAATCATGCTTCAATTAGGCTTCTCCAAACCACAATACTACCTATTTCATCTAAATACTAGATTGAAGTCATATCATGTCTATCACATGGTCTGATTACGATTTTATGGTTCATTCAGCATATCAACCATATCGATGATTGATAGCTACATGACCTGAACAATGTTTCATACTATATTCTATGACTCAATCACCTCAGGTTGGATAGCCATATAAAAATTCAATTGTCACTTTGATATGTGAATAAGTTTTATCATAGTGTTAAACATGATCCAACATGAAAATATTGAGATAATTATATAAAAGTTGTAAGATGATGAATACTTCCTACATCAATAGAAATGAAGTCCAATTTCTAGGGATCACAACCCAAATAAATCGACACTCACCAAAAACATAAGGTAAGTATGTGATTCACTTAATTTGGTTTCATAGACACATAATCTAGAAGAAATAGTCTTTTATGACTAATATAAGATTAAAATCACAAGGAGAAGACCTACTGAAAGAAGAAACCATTAATCCATCAATAATTGTGTAGAAGAGAGTAAAAATCATCAAATGGAAACCTCCATATCACTTGGGTAACATATTGGTCTAAGGGAAAGAAAAGGAATTTATATATAGCATTTTTAGTGAAGTTACTAAATAATTAAGATTTAATTTTTCATGTAGGGGTAGTTCGGGGCATGAATATCAAACTAATGGCATGGATGAACATTCACATGGGGAAACTTTCTTAAATGTATATTCATTCATGGAATGAACCAACAGGATATATTCTGAATTTTAGGGTTGTATCCCAAAATTTATTTATGACATTTTCATATTGTGACACTTTTTTCATGCTTGGAACACATCCATAAATACCGAGATTTCAGTAGGCCTAACATAAATTTCCATGAATGAAAATTCTAATGAATTTTGATGACCCTAAGAATCCCCCCTAATGAAGAATATAAATATTTTGAAAAAAAAACTATAATTCCCCTCAAATCCATATATGAGTTTCCCCAGAGTATCATCAAGATTGGGGACCATATAGGAACATTACCACGTTGTGTGCGAGTTAGGAAGAATCAAACAAAAATATATTATGTTAGTATTTTGGAAATATAATTATTTTAAGAAGTGATCCACGTGGTTAATTACAATAAAGGTTCTAAGAGGGCTCCCAATGTATTATAGGATACCTATTGGGTGAGATGACTAGATTCATATCCCAAGGTATTTGGGTTATAGAAATTGGTATTATATCCAATACCATGATAGAACTAAAAATGTACATTAATTGTTTGAGGTTTGGGGTCCACAATGAGGGAATTTTTTATTAATGGGGGAGAAATTAACAATAATGAAAAATTTATAATTAAAATATGGGATTTTGTTATGAATTGGAACAATGTAAAGTAATCTATTTGGGTAGCTACTTGATTAAAACCCCATAGTCAGACATGATTTCCCAAAAGTGGTGTCTATATGGGTGAACATAATATGACCCGGTCATAAGATAAATAGATCTGAAGCCAAGGAAATATCTTTAATATTTTACCCAATGGTCTATCCCCTATGTAAATCTACTAGAAATCGTTTCCCAATAACCAAAGGAAAGGAATCAAAAGAATAGAGGGAGAACAAATTATTAGTAATGAAAATTAAAGAAAATAAGTAAGCATAACATGAACATAATGGTATAATAACATGATCATATCAATAAAAGATCATCCATGCATATGATAGATCGCAAGAATGAATCATGGAATAAGTACTAGAAGTACATAATACATGAATCATAAGTTAATCTAGAACCAAATCCATGAAATCATAACATATAAATAATACATGTAATTGTTGCATACACCTAAATGTATAACATTGTAAAAATGTATAAGTAGAAATATGTTCACTTGTTATGTTAAGGACCTGAAATCTATCCCTCGAATAAAATTATAGACACGAAACCCTGTCAAAGAATAATGTTGTGAAAATGCATTATGGTTCACATATAACATTGTGAACATGTTATCAGCTTCACACTCAAAATTATGGACATGAAATAAGGTCCCTTAATAAAAAATTTAACATGTAATCTTGTTTACGCATAACATTATTAATATGTAATCAGGTTCATGCATAAAATTATGGACATGTAATCAGGTCTGTGCATAACATTGTGATCATGTTATCTCGTTGACACAAAACATGGATAACATGCAATGAAGTTCAAAAATAAACTTATAGAAATTAAAAAAAGTCCTTTCATTACATTGTGAACATGTAATTAGGATCACCCATTAAAATATGATGATAGAATAAAGATCACTCACAACATTCTGATGATGTTATAAGGTTCGGTATGAACTCAAAGACATGCAAATTGGTTCGTGCATCACATTGGGAACATGTAATTTGATTCAAGAATAGAATTTATAATCAAGAGTCATCCATCATTTCCCAATGCATTTGATAGAGATATAGGTCCCACCCATTGCATAATAAGTGTGCCACAAGATTCTAAACAATCTTCATATCATAACCCATGAAATGAAATGGATATCGTATAAATTTTATTGTATCATTAACTAAGGAAATGAAATAGGTCTCATAATCATTTCATCAAATCATTACCCATGAAAAGGAGATGGTTTAAAAGAATATAACCCATTGAAAATAATCATGTTTTAGAAACATATAACAAGTAAAAGGGAAACCATCTTCATAAATATCATTCCATAAAAATAAAAACCATTCCAAAAAGAATATGAATGGAACTTTTATATAATTTTGCGGAAGGGTATGAGTAATATAAAATTATCTCATTATATATGGAATGTAATATAGAAATATCATTTAGAACTTTTTGTATTAAAATATTCGTTATTATTTAAAAAATGCTCCTCAAAACATACAATCTTATGAAATCCAATTTCACTGAAAATAATTTGGAAACATATATTGAAGGCAAAAGTCATTTTGGAAAACATTTTCCATGAAAACTCTAAATGAATCTTGAATAAATATTCAAAAAAAGGTTTACAGGAAAATAAATAGATATAATATATAATAATCTTTAATATCATTGATATCCTTTTCTATGAAAACAAAATTTTGAAAACTTATAAAGGAAGCATTGAAAATCATTTGAACAATTTTTTAACATAAAATATATGATGAAAAACCTTTTTGTCTGAAAAAATTATTAAAAAATTATATATTATATGAAAAAATCATTCCTTAAAAAAATTAGACATAAAAGTATAAAATCAAGGAAATTATGGTAATGATTTTTGGTATGTCTATACATGATGAACAATACATTTTTATCTAAACATTTCATAAAAAATTGAATTGATTAGAAAACAAAAAGAATATGATTTTTAAAACCCTTTATAAAAAAGGTATGTCCTAGGTGAAAACATTAAATAAGCATCATAATATAATAGTAAAAACTTTTTGAAAACTTTTTTAGAAATCCCAATTTTAAAAGAACATTGATTTCCGACCGAAAGGTGAAATTATGTTAGATTTTAATAATATCACATGATTAATTATTCTACGTAAAAATGAGTGTAAAAATGGTTCTGATACATAGATATAACATTAATATTCATATGATATGACAATACAAGATGATTCATAATATATGAATCATAAGATTTCATCAATTGAAGAATCAACATAAATAATGTCGATAAATAATGATATTGAAGCTACAAAACATTGCCAAATTAGTAAATTTATATCATAATATAATGAGCAGATTAACTTTACACTAAACATAAACATGTCACTACCCATCCCTTGGGGCCCATGCTGTGACTACCCTATGCCTACCTTCTATAGGCCTGGGGATGGTGACAAGTACCTGAAAGGCATATCCCTAAAATGGGAGGACTATCCTTTTAACCTGTATATACACACAGTCCAATAACACAACACAAAGTAACCCAGATGTAAACTGTTGTAGTAAAAGTGTGATGAATGTAAAGTAGCCAGAATAAAAGACCAACTGAATGTACGAGCTCAACTGGAAAGTACAAATACAACTGAAAAGTACAAATTGCTAAAGGATCTGGATCCTACCTGAAGGGTAGGTATAGCTCATGAATAGTAGTCCATGCATTACGTCACGCCAAATGGTCCACCTCAGTGCATGTCTGGTCCTGGCTCCATCAGCCTCGATCTACATTGTACATTGTCTACACAAGACATAACAAGGTCCATGTGTAGCCCGTGTAGGGGTGAGTATAATAACAATACTCGGTAGGGACCCCGATAACCCTGTATGTCTCCCAGAGTTCCACAAAGGAAAATCCACAAAGAAAGACCTCACACTCAAAGCGCAAAGAAATAGACATCATCACTACTTAGGTATTTGCCCACACATATACCTAAGTTATCATGATATATTAATCTCATAAATGAGGGAAGAATACCACAAAGGTAACACCATGAAGGTAGAAGTACCACACATGTAACACCACGATGATAGATGTACCACACAGGAAACACCACGATGATAGAAATATCACATAGGTAACACCACGATGATAGATGTATCATGGGGGTAACACCACAAAGATATAAGTACCACACAGGTAACACCATGAAGATAGCAGTACCACATCGGTAACACCATGAAGGTAGAAGTAACACACATGTATCATCACTAAGCTAACACCATGAAGGTAAAATACTCAACTCACACCATGTGTCACTTTAGGTCAAGGATAGTAGGATCATCAATCATATCATTTAAATAATTTTCTATTGGAGAACTCCATATATTAAGAGCACCGTGGGCTTGATCGGTCACATAGAACTGCTTCCCACTAACCTGGGGCTATTGTGGTACTCATCCTTGATTGTAGCTTGGGAATATTGGGTCACACAGAGCCACTTCCCACCATGGGCCTTCTAGGTAACACATAAACTCTTCCCACTGACCTTAAATAGCAGTGGTACTCATTCCTGATGGGTTTCGTGGGAATACCAGGTCACACAGAGCCTTTTCCCACTATGGGCATGCTGGGTCACAAAAATCCACTTCCTACTGGGCCTGTCATCGAGTCGTAAGGAGTCCAAGGTCAACAGTCTTCAGGTCTCAGTCAGCCATAGGGTTACATACATAGTATGCATTGGAGAACCACTCCTCGATCCATTCTTCAATGTTCGTTATCTATGTAAGTAACCAAAAATTATTCAAAAAGATTCTTTTACACAATTGAGTCCCAATGCAACAAATTGATCGCCAATTAGATGCATGGTCTGCAAGATACATGCGTTTTAGAACTAAGGGCCCTGTTGGATTTTTGTTTGATCCAACTTGATCATGCCCAAAAATTCTTCGGAACTCATGTGGAGTATCCCAAAATTACCTTCATTATCCAAGGATCCCAATTCCATAGACAGTTCATCATACGAACATTCAATTATCATGATATGGCACTTTAAGTGTTTCTGGGCCCGGCCCGACCCTGGTTTGGTCCGACCCAGTCAGATCGACCCGACCCAACTCAGGTATGGTCTGACCCGATCAGGTCTAGGCTGTGGCAAGATCACCCCATCCTGCCAGGAGGAAGCCCCCAAAGGTGTCACACAAGGGCGGCCGAGCCCGCGATGGGGCTAGCCGTGAAGGGTAGCCTGCAAGGGGCTGGCCAGAAAAGGCAGCCTGACACGCAATGGGGTGGCCCACACGGGGGCGGCCCGCAACGGGGAGGACCCCAAGGGGGGA
Organism: Viscum album; assembly: GCA_963277665.1. Lineage (NCBI taxonomy): Eukaryota > Viridiplantae > Streptophyta > Magnoliopsida > Santalales > Viscaceae > Viscum > Viscum album. The sequence continues at coordinate 52,028,311 of OY728148.1, forward strand.
ACCCGCATGGGGGTGGCCCGATCATGGTGGAGAATGATCCAGACCATACTGGAGCACGACCCGACCTGAGGGGGGTGTGATCCAGTCCAAGGGGGAGTGCCGCGCACTTTTTGGTCCACTCTAGTGGGCGTCTGGGGTTTGAAATCCCGGTCTCTCGAATTCCCAAATGGACCAGGGGCCATTCATTTAGTAAAGAGGAAACACCGCATGGGCACTGCCTGGTCACTGGGGAACCCGCAAGAGGCACGGGTTCGGCCTCCACCATAGTTTCTATCGTGACTTCTTCTCCGCCACTAGCACACTGGTCACATCACCGCATGCTCTCCAGCGACGCGTTGATCACACCACCTCCCGCTCGCTAGCAGCACTTTGGTCACACTGCCTCTTCTTACTTGACTTGTCTAAGTGTCGACCGCCTTCTATGATCACAGCAGCTGACGAGATGAACCCCTTTGCTCACCGGTGGCACGCGAGGGTGAGCTGAAACTCCCCCGTTCACTACAGATGATGAGTCACGACCCTTTTTGATCACTGGAGGCACACAACGACACACCGCACCACCTCTGTGGTCGGCCGGTGCAGGCCGTTCTGATGATCGTCTCGGCATTGTGCCATGAACTCCACTTGTTTTTTGTGTCGACACACTCCTTTTTCTTAATCGGTTGATGTTGACGCACCGGTTGTATCCCATAGAGAACGTAACGATGAATAAATGATTGTGTTGGGTCCGGGCGATGTTCTTTAGGGCCGACCCTCCACATTAGCTCATAAACAAGTGGGAGGATTGAGGGGATCAATTTACATTCACTTGAAATACATGTTAATCAAAACCCCTACCTCCTAAACTCATTGGATAATGTCTACGCTTTATGGTGGATTGGTGATATTCATTCCTACCATAGGCTCTAATGAAATTTCTTGCAAGTTTTCCTTCAATTTGGGGTTTCAATGTTGTCTGTCATAGCTCCCTGGAATCGACTTCGTCCTCAATGGTTTTGGCATCTTGGAACTCCTTCAGCACTTCATTGCTTACCGAAGATGTGTTGATACCTCTCTATAAACTCCATATAAATAATAGAGGGGGAGGGTAAGTAACGACATGAGGAAAAAAGGGGGATAATTAATTAAGAACCATTATAATTCCCCCACTACATAGTTACTTAATATTGACAGGTCAGTCTATTTATTGGATTAACACATCGTGTGTCCCATACCCCACTTATCCTTTGGTGGAGAAGAAAGGAAAATAAAATAATAAAATACTTTTATTTCATTTTTAAAAAAAGTCACAAAAACATACCATTTTCTCCGAACCTACTACGGTAAAAGTAAACCCGCACTTTAGTGAATCCCAATGTTGTGGATTCAACATTTCCCTCTAATTTTCAATCTGATCACCGATTCAAAAGTTAGAAAACATTGATCATGCATTTACTGAATGTAGTTTAAAAAGGATCAATGAATTGTTTACATTCACTCTCGATGAGTGCCGGTGAGGATATGCTCTGCCTAAAGAGAATATACCCCAAAGAACTCAACAGTACTCTCATATTTTCAATCCGAGATATAGTTTAGAGGTTATGGATTTTACAATATAATAATTGTCACTAATGTATTTAATATTCGGCCGAAAACTAATTTTTACTGGGGCCAGTGCCAGAAAATGTTATTATCAACATAAAGAAAAAATACCCTCAAGAGCTCTGCAGTGGTCTCAAAATTTTAATCTTAGTCACCATCCTTGAGTTATAAGAATTTGAAAAATAAGATAACATTATTTAATTATTTTTTTATAGTTATTAAATTATAGGTTTTTCTCACAGGAGGCCTATGCCGACTAATCTTATGTCATTTCTAGGGTATAACTGCCATCCTTAATGCAATTGTACCCTCGTATTTCATATTTGGGCATCCTTTTAAGAGATATTCCACTTTTTCAGGAAAATTACTTACACGTGGAAATTAAAGCTTAAAAAAACTTCAACCGATCATTCCGGGAACTCTGTGCCTCCAAATCACACACTATAAGATTTCACGGTCTCAAAATAATTCAATATAATTAAAGAAATTATATGGAAATTTTGGGACATTACATTCTCCCCAAAAGCAGGCCTTACATCTCCAAAATCTAAAACCTAGGAAAATCAATGAAATGATGGTACTGAGCATGAATATGGACTTCTCGCTCCCATGTGTTGTTCTAGAGGACCCTATGCTACCACTGAACTCGCACCAGAGGGGTCGACCATCCATGAAGGACTCTCTCATCTCAATATTATATCTCCAATGGGAACACTGTAAAAGTTACTCCATCGTCAATATTGAAATCTCCCAAGTTGAAAACGTTTGATGGCTCATGCATGCATCTCCTCACCTGCGACCCATAGAAAACATTATGCACCTAGTGCATCTGTGGGAAAAGAGATAGATGGTACACCACCTCACTCACTCAATTGAGAATCTAGAAAGGTCTGGTGAACCTCGAAGATAACTTTTCTCCCATTCCAAATCTCTAAAAACCCTGCTGGGCTGAGAACCATAAGAAGTCATGGCCTTCCTCCTCCGATCGACATAAGACATCTGATGGCTCTGTGGAGTCTTCACTTACAGACAAGTGAGGCATCATGATATAAACTCTGCCACTAAATCTTTCATCCCTGGCCAATAGTACTTATGCTAGAAGTCATGGTACACCTTCACTACTTGAGGATGTTCTAGTAATGCGGATGTGTTGATCTCACTCAACTCCTCCTTCCAAAGTGTCAATGGTACCACTGTGCGTCCCCTAAAGAGGATGATGTGCTCCCCACCTTTAGAAAATATTTCATGAGACCGTCCTTAGGATATCTTATCCCGTCGACCTCACAATCAACGTCTCAACTTGTTCCCCCATGAATTTTTAGAAGAATTGGGGGAGTGACACTCATAGACTAGAGGTATGCTTCACCATCATTATCCACAAAGGATATCTGTAGCATGACTAGCTTCTGTGATGCCTAAATCAGCAGTTGTAGACCAATACTCCAATTGAGTGTGTCTACTACCACATCCCCCTTCCTAAGAGGATAGACTATCTCGTAGAAATAATCCTGGAGAAACTCTTGCCATTGTCGTTGACACAACTTATAAAAGCTCTATTAACACTTCTCCATCGACAAGAAAGGCTCACCCTTCTTTTTCAAAGATGAAAAGGGTACCGCTACCCTAGAAAAGCCTAGTTCAAAACTAATGCAGCAACCATCCAAATAAGAAGTCCCCCTCACTTTGGGGAGGTAATACTGGAAACATCTTTTGAAAATATGTCCCCACACTCTACCACTCCTGTTGGGAACTGAAAAATCAAAACTCCTACTGCCACGAGTGTAAGGCTAGCAAACTCAAGGGTGATCGGTTGCACCCTCATTTTCTTGTGTTTATCCAATGCTACCAGAGATTCCTATTTAGTTGAAAAAGGAAAAACCCATTCCAATTTTGTAGATAAACCACAACCTTTTTTCGAAATACTGTCAATATGAGTATGAACTGTGGATGCCCAATCCATACCAAAACTATTGTCGTAAGGCCTCGACGCTGCCACCAAGAGGTTCCAACCGAAACTATCACCTAAAGGGTCAGATCACACAGTCAGCATAAGTGTTGTTATCGATTATCCTCCCAATGGTGTCTCTATACATAAGGGTCACATCTTCGGATTTAATCAAAAAATAGTGGTCGTGAATAAGATTCGTGGTTAGAAGGAATAATGGGTACCTATGTCTTCTAATACGGTAGCTAGTAGTAGACACATACCACACCTTGAATCATTCCTGGATCCCTTGGATCACACTCCTTGACTGCTTGCAGCTACTCCCTTCCCATGTCCTCTAGCACCTTAATCCAGATGGGGACCATGTTGGGGTGGTGGTTGTAACAATTCGAAATGTATACCACCTCATGCTTCTATCCTAACTCCACTTCCATGTCTACTGCCCTACAGATTCTTATGTCCCTATCACATCCTCTTCCCAAAACATTTTACACACCCAAGTCTCAGAGACTGGTATCAGTTTACTACTTTCCTACTGTTAACATTCACTGGCTGTATACACTAAGCCAAAGAACATTCAACGACAATGGTTCTCTCTAGCACCCTAACATATGTAGGAATACATAGAGGAATAGTTCTACCTCAGATGTCCCAAACACACCTCACTCAGAGGTTTGAGCCATGAAGAACTGACCGTAATGTATTCAGTGAGTACCTGGGAAGGGTTGTACGCTCGACGAATACTCAGCTACCGACATGTCGTCATGCCGAAGCTGTAAAAGCTATAGGGAACACTCATCCCCTATCTCTTCATAAAAGGAGACCCCCATATATGAGGAAGGTTCTCAAGCTTTTACACAAGAAAAGTCACCTCTTCCCAAGATCAGGGTAATCTAAAACCTATCATAGTCTTGTTTATCCATGTAGAAGTCTCCCTACCAAGACCGTCATTTGATCGGATGGTGCCCCGGCTAGATGAAAACTCAACCACCTCCTCAAGCGATTTCTTATCTACCTATGAGTCAGGATCACCTTGGAACCTGAGGGGTATCTGATGTGGAAACAAGTGTAAGGAACTATGATAATATGTGTCCTCTAATAGTACTTCCAGTTGTAACTGTTGACTAGTTGGTAGTGGTATAGCTGGTACACCACTCGAATGTGCAAACACTGTAAGAGGGCATTTCACTGAGGCCTCATTGCTCAGTGGTCCATCATCGTGTACTCTCTTGGGAAACCTGGATGGATGCCCATGTTGTAGCATCCTGATGAGTAACAAGTGCACCACATACATTAAGTTATACATAGTGAGTCGACACAAAAAATTCATAAAGAAAAAACATTACATAAAAACACATGCAATCATTGTTTTCATTTAATGAATCTGAAATCAGAATTCAGGGTCCTGGTGTATGGTTACGTCAGCCATCACAATATCAATAGATTCCCCAAACTAAAAACCACACTCATAACACTCAACAGTATTGGTAAATAGAAAATATCTAAGTCAAAGTTCTTCAGTAGAACCTTGTCCTTTGATACCCCTTTGTCACGACCCGTCCCTCAGGGCATGTTACATGACTACACGAAGCCCACCTTCCGTAGGCTAGATGATGGAGACTAGGACCTGAAAGGTGTACCCCTAAAATGGGAAGGAATTTCTTTTTTAACCTGTATAGACACAAAGTCCAAGAACACAACAAGAAGAAACGACGAGGTAAACTGCTGTAGTAAAAGTGCACTTAATGTAAAGGGGATAGAATACAAGCCCAACTAAAAGAATGTGTATAACTAGAATGTAAAAATCCAACTAACATGTACAATTAACTTCTAGATCATCCACCAAGGATCATACCTGAAGGGCAGGTATAGATCACTAACAATATTCCCTACATCACTTCACGCCAAATCATCCAACTCCGAGCATGTCTTGTCCTCGATCCCTCAGCCTCAATCAACACTATACAACATCTACACAAGACACAACAAGGTGCAGGTATAGCCTATGCATAAGTGAGTATAACGATATTCAATAGGGACCCCGAGACCCTTGTAGGTCTCCCAAAGTTACACAATAGAGAAGCCAAAAAGTAAGACATCAAACTCAAAGCAGGAAATGATAGACATCAATTCTACTTAGGTATATGACCATACATATACCAAAGTTATCAATATATACTCAAATAATATAAAAGGGAAGAATACCACAAAGGTAACACCACAAAGGTAGAAGTACCACACATGTAAGACCAGGTTGATAGAAGTACCACACAGGTAACACCAGGATGATAGAAGTACCACAAATGTAACACAAAAAAGACAGAAGTACCACACAGGTAACACCATAATGATAGAAGTTCCACAATGGTAACACCATGAAGATAGAAGTACCACACAGGTAACACCACGGAGGTAGAAGTACCAAACACGTATCATCACGAAGATAACACCAAAATGATTTAAGACTCATATCACACCATGTATCATATGAGGTTAATGATAGAAGGATCATCAATAATATCGTCAAAATCCACAGCTACTGGAGAACTCCACCTCTGAAGAGCATCGTGGGCCTGTCGGGTCACGTAGAGCCACTTCTCACTAACCTTGGACTGCTGTGGTACTCATCCCTGATGGTACCACGTTCTTCTCAGGTCAAATAGAGCTTCTTCCCACCATGGGCTAGATCGGTCACACATAGTTGCTTCCCAATAACCTTGTACTGTTTTGGTACTCATACCTGATGGGTTCTATATGAATATTAGGTCACACAGAGTATATTCCCACCGTTGGCCTGCTGGGTCTCATAGAGCCACTTCCCATTGGGCCAATCGTCGAGTCATGAGTAGTCCAAGGTCAATAGTCTCTAGGTCTCAGTCAACCGCATGGGTTTTCACATAGACTGATTGTGAGAACTTCTCCTCAATCCACTCACTTCATATTGGTGTCCATGGAAGTCCCCAAAAAGTATTCCAAAATATCCTTATCCTCAAGAGAGTAATAATTCCGCAAACTTCTTGTCAATCGGAATCACGGTTTGCATGATACAAGAATTTTAGTGTTGATGGACTGGTTGGATTAGTGTTTCATCCAACCTGTCTATACACCAACATTTTCTGAAACACATGTAATGTATACCAAAAGTAACATCTCGATCCAAAGATATCAAGGCCGCAGACGGTTTTTCAAACTGACGTCCGGTTCTAAATATATGTCCCTTTATGAGTTTTTGGGCCAGGTTGGCCCGAGTCCAGTCTGACCCGGTCGGATTGACCCGACCTGCAAGGGGGAGGCCCATGAAGGGCTTCCCACAAGGGTGGCCTGAGAAAGGCAGCCCAACCGGCAATAGGGAGGGTCACTAAGGGTGGCCCCCAAGTGGGTTTGCTAGCCATTGGGGAGTGTGGTCCATTCCGAGGTGGAGCGCGGCCATGACTGATAGTGGGGGGTCGCATCCAAGGAGGATCAGGACTGGTTGTGGGGTCATTCCTAGACGATGTGGGGGGTGTGACCCCCTAGTCTCCCAAATGACTCAAAGGCTGTTTGGTTTGCATAGCAGCAGCGCTACCTGGGTGCCGCCCATTTGCCGCAGAACTCACCGGAGGCACGATTTTGACCTCTTCCATGGATTCTTTTCCACCGGTGGTGCGCCGGTCGCACAACCTCCCACTCACCGAAGGAGCATTGGTTATGCTGCATCTTCTTCCATGGACAACCAAAGTGCAGGATGCATCCTATGATAGTCGTGGATGATGAGTCGCAACCCTCTGCTCATCGGTGCTACGCGACAGCGCACCGCCCCTTTTCTATTCACTGCAGCTGACGATCCACGCACCCTTTTTGATCACTGACGACTCATGCTAGCACGCTGCACCTCCTCCATGGTAGGATGGTGTCGGCCGTTCTGATGACCACCAAGAAATTGCGTCTTGACCTCCTCTTGTGGAATGCATTGACACACACCTTCTTTATAGCCGGTCGGTGTCACCATGTTGGAGGTATTCCACAGAGAATGCAAGGTTATACCAAAGACTGCGAAGGGTCACGTCCATGTTCGATAGGCCCACCGCTCTGTTTGAGCACGTAATCAAGGGGGAAGATAGAGGGGTTCAATAAAATTAACATCAAATAAATGAGAATTAAATCCTCTACCTCGTAAACCTGTTGGAGAACAGACACTTTTGATGGTGGATTAGTGATCTTTATTCCTGACATAGGCTTCCAATGATGCCTCTTTCATGTCATCCTTGGGTTTGAGGTTTCAGTGTCGCTTGTCACCACTTGTCGGAACTCGATTTGTCCTCCAAGGGTTTGGTTTCCTGGCACTCCTTCAAAACATCATTTCTTGGCGAAGCTCTTTCAGTACCCCTCCCTAAGCTCCATAAAAATAGTCGAGGGGGATTGTGAGTAATGAAATGAGGACTTAATGGGGGCTCATTAATTAGAAACCTTATAATTTCTCCAATGAAGTCATTAATTAAGATTGAAAGGTCAACCTATTTATTGTCTTCACACTTCATGAGTCCCATACCCCGATTGTGCTTTAATGGAGAAGAAATAAAAATAAAATAATAAAATTAGTCTATTTCATTTTTTTTAAATAGTCACAAAACATAAGTTTTTATCAAAACTAATATGGTCAATGTAAAGACTCCCTCAAGATAATCTTAGCACAACAGATTCAACAGAGCCTTCAGATTTTTAATCTAAGCAACGATTGAAAATTTATAAAATGTTGCTCAGGAATTTTCTGAATGTATCTTAAAAATGATCAATAAATTTATTACGTACACCCTTGACCCACACCAATTGATGTTAGGATCTTCTGAAAGAGAAAACTCCCCAAAAACCTCAATGGTGCTATCATTTTTTCAATTCGAGTTAACATTTAGAAGTAATGTATTTTAAAATTAAATTATTTTCAGTTAATTTTTTTCCAGAAGAAACTATCTTTTACTCTGGCCCATGCCAGTCGATGATAGTATCTCTGTAAAGAGAGCATAACCTCAAAAGATCAGTGCTGGTCTTATATTTTTAATCAAATTCATTGTTCCTGAGTTATAATCATTTTAAAGATAATATATCTTTATTTAATTAATTTATATATGGTTATGCCATTTTCAGGTTTTCTCACAAAAGTCCAGTGCCAAAAAAATTTAAGTTGTTCATAGGGTAAACGCTCCATCCTGAATACAATGGGGCTCTTGGATTTAGGATCTAGGAAGCTGTTTAATATTTATTTCATTTTTTCTGGAAAACTTCTTACGTGTGCAAATTAATGCTTAAAAAACATCGAAAGATCATTCTGGGCACTCCGGGCCTCCGAATGACGCGCCATTAGATTTCTTGGACTTAAAATAATTTCATATAATTAAAAAAATTATACAAAAATTATGGGACTATATAAAACTACCCTTAAAAGAAGTATATTAATGATATAACATTACAAAAGTTACTATATACCCCTCCTATATAAATATAGATGTATAACATGGAATGTGTCTCAAAGAATGAAAAATTGAGACAAAATCAATTTACCGATTTGGTAATATCTTAAATATAATAAAATTTAATGAATGACCATAAAATGTATATTTATATACCCATAAAATTATTTCAATATTTATATAATACATCCATGGGTATTATACACATCGAAAAAAACGAAATATGTGGTGAATAAGGCATTTATCTCACAAAAAATAAAAAGTTAGATCAAACACCGTAACCTTAATTCTTTACTTCCGACATAAACATTCAAGAATACTATTTAATAAATATTAGTTTATAGAAAATATTATATAAAAACATATTATTATATCTAATAACATATATTACTTGTTTATGACTTTATATTACATGTTTATTAAAAACTCAATTTTAATGTTACATTTTCATTTAATATCTAATTTATTTTTCGTGTATATTTTGATATGTTATTCATGATCCTCAAACATATATCCGGATTTAAAAATTTTTAGAATATAAAAAAATTTATAAATATCCTATACATTATATATATATATTTATTTATAATATATATATATGTATGGTATAAATATTAAATATAATATACAGTTCATGGAGATGGTTGTCCGTATGTATGCATGAACATTGTTTTTGTTTTACTGTCATATTTTATAAAATATTTTAAATGAAATATATGTATATATATTATATATTTATAAAATTATTATTATTTCATATATATAATATACGATCACCGCATTCATCATTAATACATTTCTTGAATTGTGAGAACAAATCATGTCATGATAAAGAGGCGATATTCCACACTTCCTCAAATGAAATTAGCGCACTTTCAAAAAATGGAAGGCATGAAGGTATGTGTTATATAGAATCTCAAAACTCATAAATCCATCCTAAATATAATATATAACATATGTGAGTATATTTTTTTATCATAATTACCAACCATTTTAGGTGGTATTGGAATAAATGAACTACATTGTTTTGTGAGGTGGTAGTTCGCTGTACACAAGATCGATATGTTCGTCACCCATAAGATGGAAGTGTGTATAAGTGTAGATAGAAACGTCAGAATAACAAAATATGAGTATATTTAGTATTTTTCTATTATTATTGTAGAATGTAACATGCTAATTGACGTTTTGAGGAAGGAAAGAGAAACTAAGGAGCTCGAGGAAGGATGTTTCTTCAAATTCGGGATACTCTTATTTGTTTTCACCAAATGGATTCCATGGATGGATCTATGACCAAGAATAATATTCCATGTTTATCAGATTTATTTTGAAAATCTATTTGTGAAAATAATGGTCATGTGAATGTTGCTTGAGAGGGATGAGGATGTCGGAGTATTAAGTGCCTTTTATAGTGGAGGAGTGACATTCTGGTAAATACTTAGAATGGGAATTCAACCCGTATTATTTGAAATAATCATGCTTCCAATAGTGGTCTAATGTTTAAAAAAGCGATGATATTGCCTAAATATGTCCATACAATGGATTATGGACAATTTTATAGGAAATATTTTATCTTAATATTATTTCTTAGTCCCTTATTAAGCTAATTATTCTATTAATTATTGCTATTAATTTCAACTACATTATCTAATTTTTTTCATAAAAAATATGATCATATTATAGATTAAAAATTATTAATATTCAATATCTGGAATCAATTTTTTAAAATTTTATAAAAATAATTTGAAACTATTAATTTAAAACAATCTCACTGACATGATTGTAATATGTGTTTTTAAAGTAATAATTTTCAAAATTACGCTATATATTTATATATATATTCAAATGTAAATTGACCGAAATAGAACACATTATATTAATATACGTATAAATGAAATAATTATAATCTAATACAATTTATCAAAAATAATTAAAAATGAAAAATTTTGTTGATAAGAAATTAGTTTTGAATTAAGATATAGTATTTTTGACTATTCATAAAAAAATAAAAGTTCACGAAAATATACCAAAAAATAACCCTCACATAATTTTTGAGTTTCTATTTAAAAAATTATGTTTATTTTTAAATATAAATTTTTTAAAAGTTCCAACATTTAGATTTAAAAAATGTTCTCCATTAAAAGGCAGTAACACTACTTTTATAGTAAAATTGGTTTTCATTTGAAGTGAGGGGTTTTTTAATATCTTATTCATATAATATATTTATGTTGAATGTAAAATTACTTGATTAAACATATAAAATGAATATTTAATTAATACCATTCAATAATAGTAATTAATTAAGTTTATTATGATAAAATCCATTTGTGGGCATAAATGTATTTTTTTATAAATTCATTCCCTTCATATCCAATGGTTCTTATACTCATTTCTAATTAATTTGTGACCAAGGAATTCAACCATGTATTTTAATAAGTTAGTTAATCCTATTTATAAATTCTAAATAAAAATCTTGGTTAAATCTTATTATATTAAAAAATATTATTCATACATTATTGTTCTGTTTATCTTGGTCATTCTTGTTATTCAATCCATCACGTAATGTCAGTATTGTCTGTAACATATGATAACATTGGCTTTCCACTTGGATAAAGATAAACATTATATTTCTTGTAGTATATTATTAACTTGGTGTTTCATATAATGAAATCCAAACATATAATTTTAATATTATATAACAAATTTCATGGATGCATGAAATATTAAATATCAGAAATATTAAATTAATTTATAAATAATAACTCAAAAAATCTCATGGTGTTACATTCTACCCCCATAAAATGAATTTTGTCCGCAAAATATTTTTTGGATATCTATTTTTTAATACTTGAAAGACCATTTCAAGTAGTCCCGCACTTCAAATATGAATATTAAAACATACTTTAAAAACTAATGTTTAGACCATAACAGTCACACAATGTAACACAGAACTAGTTTACCACATATGACAACATAGGTGGGATGTTAAAACAAATAAATTAGTGAAAAATATTACTATCGAGTTTTGATGGGGAGTGATAGGGAACAATGATCGATAGAAGTTTATGGTCACAAAATTATAACTCTATAATAATCTAAAGGTCTATTTGATTCATCAGATATAATGGTACTAGGATAAAATATTTTTTTCATGATCATTTTTCTTATGTTGAAGAAATTTCAGAAGAAGATATACTGACTTGGTTTCATTATGATATAACCCATTTGTTGTTCATTAGCCAATTTCCACATCATCCCTTACTCAAAAAATGACGGTGAATTATTCATCCTTAAGAAGAAAACGATTCTGAGATCCATAATTAGAATGATAAATCATTACATTATTATTTTTTATTATAACAACATCATGGTAAGAATAATTTATCCAATATGCATAAAACCACATATGGTGAGAAAATAAATTAATATCTAAAACCTTATCAAATTTTAATCTTAAACTATCCCATTAATGGATAACCTCATAACCCTTCCTAAAGATGAATATAAAAAATATTCAGAAAGAGATCACAAAATCAGCTTTACATTTATCACCAATAAATATCATAACGTGTCTCTATGTTTGTACCATTCCATAAATTGGAATACCTTCATTGTATAATCTATTGAAACAATGCAATAAACTGAATTACTATAAATCCATTTGGATAACATGAATTATTCATTTTCTCAATGAATAATAGATATATTCCATAAAATATAAAAGTTGTAAAAATAATTCATTATATCATAAACGACTAATTCCACAAATCCTTTATCGGTATTATGGTCATCAGTACTATTCAATTTAAATTATCCAAATCTATAATCTCTTTATCTAAAAAAATATTCCTCTACATAATGGACTCAATTAGGGTCATCTTTCCTTAATCAATATATCAAATTTCCATTAAATAACTTTTCAAAGTCTTTATCTCCATTAAAAATATCATTTTTAATACCTAATAAAAAAATTATACTAAAAATAATTATATATTTCATGATCAATACAACATAATCTTGGAATTTGAAAAAATAAATAATTCATTCATACCACATTATTAGTAAACCCCTACATAGGCTTCATCATATTATTACATGCAACCCATTGTGTAAAAATATAAAATATGAATCATATATTAAGGTTCTTCAACCTCAATATATTCATGCTTATTACTTTTAATGTAAACAATATTGGAAAAACATCTCATACCATTCACATGCCTTTTTGCAGTCTCTTTATCTTCACTAATATGACCAATACTCATGAACCTTTCCAATTCTCTTCATGATATCTTAATATATTTTCATCATGACCAAATAATCAACATCTAAAAAATTAGAAGTCATCATAGTTATTTATATTTTCAGATGTTGATAGAAACCAAAAATAATATGGTTACAAATCCATATCATTATATAAACAAACATAATAAAGAGAAAATAACTCATATGATGTCAAAATAATGACACTAAATTAGTTAATCAATGAAACATTGGGTTTAACATAGGATATTAATAGTAATTTTCTATTTAAATCATTTTAAATTGTTTATATAAGGTTTTTTAATTCCATAAATATATCCCCATGTTGTGTCAAACTAGGTGTGTAGTAAGGCCAATTGTTGTGCACTAAGTTCTACTCAATTTTGGCCAGTTCCACCATGTCAGAGTTGTTACCCTTAACTACATTTATGTTATATCCACAACAATATATATTACTTAGATAGAGATTTAATTCATGGAAACAACTCATTCTATCCTTTACCAACAATTCAGGATATTTTCATAAAAATTAACTCATTTATAGAGTTATCCTCAGAGACACCCCTATACATATCCATAGAAATATCACTATGGATCTCACTAAAGTTTTCTCATCCCAGTTTCCATTTTTTTTAGAAAAACATAAATCTAATAAAAACTATAATGACCTATTAATAAAATATATAGACATTGTATCATCTTTTCAAAATACTAAATAGAAAAAAAATTATCTCCCATAGACTGTTTTTGTTTAGTGCTTTTGTAAGCATGGAAAAAATCTTTTATCTTTGAGAGATGTATTGGATATTTTATAAAATGATCTCCCCCTTAGTAATTATACTAAAAAAACTACTCTTCATTACTTGTGGAAAGTAACCACAAGGAAATGGTGAGCTAGAATACTCATAACAAGTAAATAAAGGAAATTTTTAATCATAACATATACATAAGGGTATGTGAATTGGATCGTGTCATTAGAAGAGAATACCATGCATATCAAAGATCCTAAACATGAATCATTGCACAAATATTAAATATTAATAAGATATGTATCCTAATATAATCAGAAACACATTACATGAAATCATATCATATGAATAATACATGGAATTGGGGCATACACATCAACCTATAACAATGTGAACATGTATAAGTAGAATCAGGATCACTCATTATGTTAGGGACATGAAATAATTCCCTCACATAGACTTATGAATTTGAAACCGAGTTTTGGAACAATGTTACAAGAATGTAATCATGTTCACACATAACATTGTGAACAAGTAGTTAGGTTTATGCATAATCTTATAGACATGAAACCAAGTCCATGCATAAGATTTTAATCATGGAATCTGGTTCATGTTTAATAGTGTGACCAAATAATTATGTTTACACATAATCTTATGTACATTCAACAAAGTACATGAATAATGCTGAGAACATGCAATCTAGTTCACACATAACATTGTGAACTTGTAATTATGTTCATACACAAACAAATGGATATGAAATCACGTTCATTAATAAAATTACAAACATGTAATTAGGTTCACACATAACATTAATAACAAATAATAAGGTTCACAAATAATATTGTGAATATATAATTTGTATCACACAAAAAAATTATGAACATGTAACCAGGTCAATACATTACATTGTGAACAAGTAATCAAGTTCACACAAAACATTTATACTCATGTGTCATCCATAGTGACCCAATTCACGGGGTGCAGATATATTTACCACCCATCATATAATATGTATTATAAAATATTATAAAAAACTCATCATATCATGACACCTTAAATGAAATGTGCATCATAAATATTTCATCATATAATTTACTATAGAAAATAGACATGTCTCTTTATCATTTCATCAAATTATAGCCTATGAAAAGAACTGGGTTTCAAAGAATATAACCAATGGATGAGAAAATGGTTTCCTAAATATATAAAATGTGAAAGAGAAATGGTATTAAAAAAAAATATTTACATCAAAACAGAATCCATTAAGAGAAATAATATGTATAGACCCTTTGGATCCCTTCTTAGAAGGTATTGATTGACATCAAAAAATGTTCTGTCAGATGGAAAATAATTATGAAATATCTTTTAAAAAATATTCATGAGGAAAATATCCTTCTTTAAAAACACACTATAAAAGTATAAAAACATTTAGAACCCATTTTATTTGAAAATTCGTTCAAAATTTACAATGTATTCTTGATATCATTTTGATAAAATGTTCCCTTGAAAACACACAAAATACGATTGAACAAATTTGGAAAACTATTTTCCAAAAAATATTATAAAAGAAGATTGAAAAAATATAAATGAAGGTTGAATACATTTTGAAATACATTTATTTAAAAATAAAGTAGGAAAATATAAAAGTATATTTCCAATCATTGAAATCATTTTCTTAGAAAAAACATTTTTAATAAAAATAAAGAATCCATGAAAATTATCTAAAATATTTGTTATGTTAAAACTAATTTTAAATACACTTTTTTAATGAAAGAAACATTAATTTTTTTTTATAAATTTAGGTAAAAATTTTCAATTAAAAATAACATGGTAAACATTAAATTGAATAATAAAGGAAATGATGGTGTTTACGGTGCGTTGCTCTGTACATTATGAACATTACATTTACACAATAAAATTTTAGAAAATGGAATTGATCAGAAAATGAAATGAAGATTCACATTTAAATCCATTTCGTAAAAACATAATACATGGGTCAAAACTTGTTTTGAAAAATAATGGGATATAAATAAAACGTTTTGGAATGGTTTTTTAGGAAACATGGTTTTGGAATAACATATAGTTTTAACTAAAAGGAGAAATGTTGTTTGATTTTTATAAAAAAACTCATTATTTTATTAAGTACCAAATATTTTAAAATTTTTAAAATTATTTTTTTATAACATGAATATAAATAATTTATGAAAATTCATGATATTTATTGAGATATTGATCATAATATTTAATTAATGGATTCATGATAATAAATAATCTTGATAAATGATGAGATTAAAGCTATAAAATGTTACCACATAGATAATATTAAATCATAATACAATGGAAATAAAAAAATTAAATGAATCACAAACTATCATTAGAAGAATAATATTCATTATAAAACATGTCAAATCATATTATATACACATGATAGAAAAAATTGGTGCATAAAATTCCATGTTTCTCAAAGATGAAAAAATAAGACAAAATTACATCACTGATTGGGTATGATTTGAAACCTAACCCCATTATTGAAGGATCATAAAATATGTATGTGAATACCCATTAATCTAGGAATCAAATTCAAAGAATAAATATATTTTCAGTATACACTCAAACCAACAAAATGAGTGTGAATAAGGCATATATATTATCGAAATAAAAAGCAATATGAACTCCCTTACCTTATGCCTTGACATCCTTAATACACGTTCAATCCTCATGAATAAAAAATATAATATTATTATTAATATATTAAATAACAATATTATTGTATCTAACAATATATATGAATTTTTTATGATATATTACACCTTTATTGACAACTCTATGCCAATGATTCAATTTTAGTTTATAACCACTTTATTTTTCATATGGGTTTTGACTTGTTATTCTGGATCCTCACACTTAAATTATTGTTTAATAATTGAAAGAATGTAAAACATGGAATAAATATAATATAGAGTCAGTATACATTTATTTATAATAATCTATATAAGATATAAGTACAATATATAATACAATGTTCACAGAGATGGTAGGTTGGGCGTTTTCATAAACTTGGTTCCTGTTTTATTGTCGTATTTAATGAAATAAAGTAAATAAAAGTTTTGTGTGTGTATATATATATATTATAAATATATTAGAAAATGTGCTTCATATATATCATATACAATCACTGACCACACCCTTAATACATTTCATGTATAGTGTGAACAAATCACATCACTTTGATGAGGTGGTAGTCCACACTTCCCCACACGAAAGTATCGTACTTACACATAATGGAAGACATTAATGTTTTTATTATATAATAATAATATAAGCTTAAATAATAATTAATATTATATATAAAATATGAACATAATGTTTCCATCATAATTTCGAACCATGGGATGTGGTAAAGGAAAAATGAACAACATCTTTTGATGTGGTGGTAATTTGCTGCATATAAGAACCACAAGTTCATCACACATTAGATGAAAATGTTTTTATGTTTAGGTATAACCTTTAAAAAAAATATCAATATATTTAGGATATTTTTATTATTATATAGTAACTGAATATGATTAATTGAGGTTTTGGATAAATAAAATCAAACTAATGAGCTTGAGGAATGATTTTACCTCTTATTCGGGTATCTCTATTTGGATTGCAACAAAGGGCTTCCTTGGACGACTCTATTCCCAAGATGATGCTTATAGGTTTAGGGGAGGTATATTTAAGTGATATTTTTGTAGATAATGGTTGAAAAATATTGCCTGATATTTGTGAGGTTGTGGGAGGGGTGACTTCCTTTTTATATTGGATGAGGAGTGTCATTCTTGAAAATTTTGTAAAGGGAATTCGACAGAAAGTTTTCCTATTATATGCATAACTAATAATTTTAAAAAGTATATCAAAGAGTGGATATGGTGAAAATATGTCCATAATATGGATTTTGTACAATTTTCGAGTTCATTTTAGCTCATATGATTATGGTTTAGTACCTTGTTACAGTAATGTTTGTAACACCCCAAGCTTCCACGGTACGCTTCTCTTTGAATAATACAATAGTGTGTGTTGTACGCAATACTGAGTTCAAAAGTACCATGACTTACCAAACTGGCCATTCAAAATCATTTTTGAATATTATTAACTGAATTTAAAATTTTTATATTATCCTTATAATTTTAGAATCCATATAATGAGTTTCTAAGAAATAATTTAAGAACAAATTCATTTTTTAGATAAAAGTAGTATTTTAAAAAAATTGCAATTTTACCACCTTTTAATGGCGAAGCTTTTTTAAATCCAATATTTGAAACTTTTATATATTCAATTTGACTAAATGAACTTTTTCTTTAGAATCGGGACATACGAATTTATTTTCAATAATGTTTTGGTGTATTTCAGATAACTTTCAAATTTGGGTGAATAGTAAAAAAATACTATATTTTAACTGAAAACAGATTTTTTAATCAAAGTAATTTATATTGTTAAATTATAAATTTTAATAGTTTGAAAGTATAAATAGATTATATTTTTACCATTTAATCCGATGATGGTCATTTTTGGTAATTTCACTTTGAAATTGGACACAAACAAGTGTCAAACTTTTGATAGTTATTATTTCTTAAGAATACGCCTTTTGGTTTTAACAACGTAAATTAATTTTAAATTAAAAAATTCAACCTTTATATTTTGAATTTTTTAAAATAGACTTAATTTTTTGATTCAGAATATCAAAATTAGCTTAGGGTGAAATTTTGGTACTTTTCTGATAACTTTCATATTTTGATGAATCGTGAAATTTACTAAATTTTAATTAAAAACAACTCTATTAATCAAAATAATTAATAGTGATAAATTATGTATTTGAGTGATTTTAAAGTATATTTAGATTATAATTTTACCATTTAATCCAATTTTTGTCATTGGACTTAATTTCATATTCAAACTGGACATAAGAAAGTGTAAATCTTTTGAAATTTATTATTTGTTAAAAACTCGCTTTTTGTTTCGACAATGGAAATTAATTTTAAATTAATTTCTGCCACTTCTGTGTTTTTACTTTATAAAAATGTATTCCATATTTATAATCAAAAGGTCTAAATTTTATAAATTTTTAACTTTGATTTTTAGAAATTTTGAATAATTATTTAAGTAAATATTTTATTTACCATGGTTAAAGGGTAAATCCAGTAAATAAGGGTAAACAAATAATATTATAATAACACTAAATTAACCTAAAACGTGTCCTAACCCTATTGGTTGATACAGTTCCGACCATGGTCATCATTCGGTCGATTTTAGGTCCCCATGGAGCCACTAGTAAGTGATAATGACACATTATATTAATTATGTTAAAGTAAATACAAAAATGACAAAAGCATATATCTTTTGGAAAAACAATTTTTACATAGGGTTATATATGTTGGATTTTTGACCATAAATATTCATTAGAAAGATAAAAAGATTTAATACATATTGGTAGTTTATTTATAATTTTTAGACATTGAATAATTAAATTTATTTATGACATAATAATGATGCAGTATTTTCCTTATTAATGCAAGAATAAAATAATTGGTATTATAAATGTTAAAATAAATATAATATGAATGTTTTGATGACATTAATTAATTTTATGGGTTAATATGACATTATTTTATTTCTTAAATGAATTCAGTTTGAATTTAAAATTTTTTTATGACTTTATCAAAAATTAATTATTGAATAGTGTCAAAATTGACACAAATGAGTTTTTTTAAAACAAATATTATATTATTAATTGATATTATATTCATAAAAAATATATGGTTCGTCCAAAGGACTTATATCATGATAGGTGTGTCTTTAAAGGATCTCTTGGGGGTCTCTTGGATGTATATTGTAATTTTATTAACTATATAACAAAAAAATACAAAGTGACATGGTAAATGTCAAACTAATTAACTAAGAGTTAAAACTAAAAGATAAGGTATATATAATGATCCAAACCTATCTAAAATATATTTTATGAGAGGATTTAGACCAATACCCACCTTAGACTTTGAATAATCTTCTTTGGAGCCAATATAAACTGAATATGAAATTATTATAAATTAATACTTTATGTTTTTCTTAAAGAGCCCCTCCTCCCCCTTATAAAAGGACACCACTTCTAACCAATTCTTCACACCTTATAAGCCTTTTGGTTCAGCCAAACCATGCCAAAATATCCTCTAAAATTACCTCACTTCAACCAGGAGGCCTTAGTTTGATCATAAAGACAAACTAAGGTGCCCTTTTGATCAAATCATAAGGAAGAACCCAAAGAAGAGGTAATGTTTTCACCACCCTCTTTCAAGTTCCTTTCTTCTTCAACATCTTATTTCTTTGTTATTCCCATTCTAAAATAATAACTCCAGTATCATATATATACTGTGATGTTATTATAAATATGGTACAACCATATTCATTATTCTATCCATGCTTTTAATGACTTGTCACCATACGTGCGTACGTATGGGTTACCGTCTCCATGTCGTGGTGTAATTGTTATTCAAAACATTATTATTTGGATGGGTACAATAATGATGTGTTATTCATGTAAATAAAAAATATAACATGATAATGATTCTGTATATATGATATACTATCCAATTATATATAATTTTAATATCAAAAGATTGATATTGTCGCTCGTGCGTACTTACGGACTACCGTCTCCACGAACGCGATGAGATTCATTCCCCATCGTATCCATTCAAGTATAATTATAATTTGATGATTAAAAATAATTTTTAAATACACGATATCATTCTGTATATAAATAAGATACAACATATTCATAACAAACTTGTCTTATGTAACAAAACATATAAAATAAAACGAGTAAGTTAACACCCGAAATGACAATAATACTAAGATATTATAAACAAAGCAACGTTAAAAGATCGTATATGATATCATATTAATGTATATGATTCGTGTATAATTTAATAACAATTATTTCACCATTATACTGTAGGTTAGTCTACTCTTAGCCAAGGAAAATTACAAGGTAATGGGTTTTCATCTAACTCCTTATTCCCGTGAGATTCATGCCATATTTCCATTATTACCTTTTGTGTGGTGTATGTACTGCCCATAATTGTATTCCTTGTGTAATAAACTTTAATATATATATATTTAAAAATTCATTGTATGATACCTCTTTTATGGGGTGTATGTTTCATAAGATTCCAAATTGGTAAGGGTTTATTTCACAATCTCTTCATTATCCAAGGTTGTTTATACGTAATTATCTACTGGGATCTCTTTATCATCCACATCCATGTTTCTGAAAAAAAAGTATTTGAAATCATTCATACTATATTATAGACTATGGGTTAATGAAATTTTTAACCTTGTTTACTTTTTATAGAAAATTTATAAAGGAATCTTTCCGTTGTTTTCCAAAAAAGGACCTTTTTAACATTTTTGAAAAAATTATGGTAAGAATGTCTTTTTTAAACTTATACGGCAGGTGCGGATATTTTCGGCCATTATAAGATCGTCAAAGCTTCCCTTAAAAGCTTATAAGAATATTTTCAAAGTATATGTTTTATTTTAAAATTAAGTGAATTTTAAATAATTTCAAACAAAGAGATATTTCTCTCAAATAGTTTTGATTTCATCTATGTCAATATCCTTTGATGGATTTTAAGTTTATTTGAAGTCGATCTATTATAATACAAAACATCCATATTGTATTGAAGGTTTTGGGATTTGTTTGACTGTGGATGTGTTGTTTTTATACCATTCATACTTTATGGAGAATTTATTTACATTTCGTGTGCTAATTTTTATATGAATGTTTATGATATATTTCATCCATTTATTAAGATGAATGTGTTGGACTAGTATGTTCCCGGTAGGGGACCGGTAAAATTAACCCCTCCGAGTTGGTGTCCGGGCACTCCAGGTTGGTGTCCGATTATTAGAGGCACTCTAGGTTGGTGTCCGGTTATTAGAGGCACTCCGGGTTGGTGTTCGGTTATTAGAGGCACTCCGGGTTGGTGTCCGGTTATTTGAGGCACTCTTAGTTGGTGTCCGGTTATTAAAGGCACTCCAGGTTGGAGTCCGGTTAAAGAGGCTCTCCGGGTTGGGTTCCTGTTAAAGTTATCCCTTAGGTCTTGTCATGAGGCCTTGACATAGAAATTAAAGTTTGGCATTATGCATTCCATCATTATGAAAGTGGTTATTGATATTGAATGTGATTATTTGATGAGTAGAATATCCATGTAAATGGAATTATTTCATTTTATCATTGCCATATTATTATTAATTTCAAGTTTTGAAGGCTTTTGTTTTACTTATACATTGCCACAAATGTTTAGGCTTATTTGTGAAAGCTTCTACTATATTGTTATCCTTACTGAGCATCTAAGCTCACCCCTTTCTATGTTTTATTTTTCCTAGAATGTGAGGAAATATATTATGATTGACCTATATAGATAGTCTGAAGATAATATGAGTGTGAACTATGGAGACTATATTATTTTAGTTTTTCACTTTATTTTGCAATGTATACCATATTAATGTATCTAGTGATTCCAAGGCTACTAAACTAATCTATCTTTCGATACTTGATCTTTTTTTATCATGCCAATGTTATGTAATAATGCACCGACTCTGGGTAACTTGGGTCGGGGCGTTACAGTTGGTATTAGAGGAAGTTTAGTACAAACCTTGGTCGCTAGATTTAGATAAACTCTTATTAGATCACATATACCTATGATGGACTTTTAGGATTAGTATAGAAGAACTTCCTAGAATATTGGTATTGTAGAGATTTTGTGAGTTTTCTGAGCAATACTTCCCTGTATTCATACGAGCAGGTAGAGGTGGCTCTGGCATAGATGTACCTAGGGGTAAAACCCAAAAACACCGCTTTAAGCTAAACTCGAACGAGAACTAGTGCACGACAACGGGCCTTGCTGCACTCTTAGTTGGGACACTCCCGGGGGATATGCTTAGGATAATTCTCATTTTCGTTAAAAACCATTATGAAATGTTTATGAGTATATACTTCCAAAATGAAAACATCTTTATGATTATGGATGATATCCATAAAACATTCAATTTGCGTTAGGTATTTTACAAGTTTGGAATTATTCAATGCAATCCATAAACTAACCTAGTTTATTCTATTGTATAGAAATGGTGCCCAGTAGAAGGAATGTGAACTCCAGCAATACGTATGATCCAAAGAGTAAGAAGGATCATATATTTCATGGTGTTAAGTTAGAATTTATAAGGGAAATAGTCTCCCACATATTATCATCATACAAAGAAATAGTATCATGTGTTGATAAGATATGTAAAGAATTCTTGGAGTCCAATGGCATTGACGGAAAGCCATGGAAGGAAAGGATGGTAGAGAGAAGGAAAGATAAAGGGAAGAAGGTAAATAACGATTTTCCAATATGTGATAACTATGGAAAGAATCATCTTGGAAAATTCTTGAAGAGAATGGGAGTATGTTATAAGTGTGGAGGAAAAGGACACTAATTTCGTGACTACAGAGGTAAGAAAATGGTTTCAAATGTACAATGCTTCATCTGCAAGGAGTTTGGACACTACATGGACTAATGTACCAGTCATCAGAATATGCCGCAAATGATGATATTGGTTAATAATCAAGTTCTGATACTACCACAGATGAAGTGGAATGACTAATGTTCTTATGTGGTTATTTTGGAATTATTTAATTGAAGTGTTGTATCTATGATGTACTAGAAATAAATAAGGATTGTAATGCATTAATATTTCATTGAGGATTTGAGATTTTATGGTACAGAGAAAAGTGACTCTATACAAGTTAATCTTTTTGGAAAATACATGGTTATAAGAAAAGATAAACTTTAATATGGTCCTAATATTGAGGTACAGATTTTGGAAGAAGATATGGTTGATTTGGTAAATTATATTGGATATTCTTGACTTCCTTGAAACTGATTAATGAATTGTATATTCCATAATTGTTAGGATTTACAACATATTTGGATAAAGGGAGTATATACTATATTTTATAAGTAATAAGAGATCGTGAATGTAATCAATAAGATTTTATGGTAATTCAGGATGTTGCAGTGTTTTAAAAGAATAAATGATGAAGGTGTTCACATGTTATTACGTGGAAAAAAGGATCTTCATTATGTTTACCTTCCTTATAAATTTTGGGCTGTGAGTTTGGATAGAAGTATATTGGATAATTCTAGTTTGAGATTATTTTTTGGATTGCCATAAAAGGACAACAAGGAGGTCGGGCGGTAACATGTCACGTCCGGCAAGGCCGTGAGACGTGAACCCGCAACCGAAGGATGATAAGGGTGTATCACCTACCACTGACCCACGTGAAGTCCTCGATGGAATAATGTTGTTTTTTAATGGTTCTACTACATGAATTATAAATTCCTTTTTCTGAACCCTATATGAATAGGATAAATAGAATATTATTTTAAGTTCTATTATCTTTTAGAGTGAAAGATGAGTTTGTGGTAGAACTTAGTTAAAGGTTGGGACTCTACTTGTCATGTATATATTTTTCTCCTTCTATTATTCAGTGAAGAAATTAATTCTTATACATTAGTGAAGGGTTCTTAAAACAAAAAATGTGTTATCCTAATAATATATGTTTTGTTGAACCGATGATATTTTAAATCATCATAGATTGATGAATTTAAATCCCTCAATTTTACACTTCTTTTGATTGATGAACTCAATCACTACCTAAAAATATTTATGTTTTTCCTCCAATTATATGTCTCTAATTCCCACCATTGTTCTCTTAATTGAGATCATGATTTGGTGTTGACCCTTTAATTTCACTTTCCTCTCATTAAGACTAAATTTTATTAACTCAATTTCCAATGTGGATTTTCCCACAATGATATTTCGATTTTCAACCTTTTAATTTCGAAAATTAATTTCAAATTGCGAGGATGAAATTTATTTAAGGATGAGAGAATGTAACACCCCAATCTTCCACGGCACGCTTCTCTTTTAATAATACAGTAGTGTGTGTTGTACACAACACTGAGATCAAACACACGACGACTTACCAAACTAGCCGTTCAAAAATGGTTATGGATAGTATTAACTTATTTTTAAATTTAATATTATCCTTATATTTTTAGAAACCATATTATGTGTTTCTAAGACATAATTTAAGAACATATTCATTTTTTTAGATAAAAGAAGTATTTTTCAAAAAAAAATTGCAATTTTACGAAATTTTAATGGCGAAGCCTTTTTAAATACGATATTTAAACTTTCATATATTCAATTTAACTAAATTAACTTCATCATTAGAATCGGGATATAATAATTTAGATTCAAAGAAGTTTTGGTGTTTTTCAGATAACTTTCAAATTTGGGTGAATGGTGAAAAATACTATATATGAACTGAAGACAACTTTTTAAATAAAAATAATTCATATTGTTAAATTATACATTTTAATGGTTTGGAAGTATAAATAGATTATATTTTTACCATTTAATCCGATGATAGTCATTGTATGTAAATTTACATTGAAATTTTACATAAACAAGTGTCAAACTTTTGATAGATATTATTTCTTAAAAACACACCTTTTGGTTTTAACAGCGGAAATTAATATTAAATTAAATAATGAAACATTTATATTTTTAATTTGGTAAAATATAATTAATTTTTGGATTCCGAATATCTAAATTATCTTAGGGTGAAATTTTGGTAGTTTTTTGATAACTTTCATATTTTGATAAATAGTGAAAATTACTAAATTTTAATTAAAAACAACTTTTTTAATTGAAATAATTAGTAGTGATAAATTATGAATTTGAGAGATTTTAAAGTATAATTAGATTATAATTTTACAATTTAATCCAATGTTGGTCATTGGACATAATTTCACATTTAAATTGGACATAAGAAAGTGTCAATCATTTGATATTTGTTATTTGTTAAAAACACGCTTTTTGTTTCGACAACCGGAATTAATTTTAAATAAATTTCTGGCACTTCGGTGTTTTGAATTTAGAAAAATGGATTCCATATTTAGAATCAGGAGGTAAAAATTTTTTAAATAGATAACTTTGATTTTTAGACATTTTGAATAATTACTTCGGTAAATATTTTATTTACCAGGGATAAAGGTTAAATCCGGTAAATAAGGGTAAAATTTTAATATTATAAAAATAAAAAATTAACATAAAACATGTCCTAACCATATTGGTAGATACATTTCCGACCATGGGAATGTTTGGGTATATTTTGGGACCCCATGGAGCCACTTGTAAGTGATAATGAAACATTATATTAATTAAGTTAAAGTAAATACAAAAAATACAAAAGCATATATCTTTTAGAAAATCAATTTTCACATAGGGTTATATAGTTGGTTTTTTGACTATAAATATTCATTAGAAATCTAAAAAGATTTCATATATAATAGTAGTTTATTTATAATTTTTATACATTGAATATGTAAATGTAGTTATGACACAATAATGATGCAGTATTTTCCTTATTAATGCAAGAATCAAATAATCGGTCTTATAAATGTTAAAATAAATATAATTTGAAAGTTTTGATGACATACATGAATTTTATTGGTTAATATTACATTATAAGATTGTTTAAATGAATTTTTTTAGAATTAAAAAAGTTGTAAATACTTCAACAAAAATCAATTATTGAATAGTGTCAAAATTTACAAAAATGAGTTTTTTAGAACAAATATTATATTATTAATTGATATTCGATTCATAAAAGTATAAGGTTCAGCTAGATGACTTGTATAATTATAGTTGTATCATTAATGGACTACTTGGGGGTATCTTGGATGTATATATTAAGATTATTAACTATATAATGTAAAAATACAATGTGACATGGTAAATGTCAAACTAATTAACTAAGAGTTAAAACTAAAACATAAGGTTATTATAATGACCCAAACCTGTCTAAAATCTGTTAGATGAAAGGATTTAGACCCATACTCACCTTATACGTTTAATAATACACTTTTTAGCCATTATAAACCGAATATTAATTTATTATAAATTAATACTTTATGTTTTTCTAAAGAGCCCCTCCTCCCCCTTTTAAAAGGACACCACTTCTAACCAATTCTTCACACCTTCAAAGCCTTTTGGGTCGGCCAACCCCGACAATAATATCCTATCAACTTCCATAAATTCAACCTAGAGGCCTTATTTTGATCAGAAATCCAACCTAAGGAGCCCTTTTGATCAAATCAAAAGGAAGAACCCGAAGAAGAGGTAATGTTTTCACCACCCTCGTTGAAGTTCCATTGTTCTTCAACTTCTACTTTCTTTGAAATTACAATTATAAAATAATAACTCCAGTATCCTCTATATACTATGATGTTATTATAAATATGGTTCAACCATATTCAGTATTCTATCCATCCTTTGAATGGCATGTCACCACACGTGCGTACGTACGACTTACCGTCTCCATGTTTTGGTGTAATTGTTATTCAAAACATTATTATTCAGATGGGTATAATAATGATGTGTAATTCATGTAAATAATAAATATAACATGATAATGATTATTTATATATGTTATACTATCCAATTATATATTATTTTAATATCAAAAGAGTGATATTGTTGCTCGTGCATACGTACGAACTACCGTCTCCACGAACGCGATGAGATGCATACCCCATCGTATCCATTCAAGTATAATTATCATAATATAATTAAAAATAATGTTTAAGGACTTGATATCTTTGTGGATATAAATAATATACAAACTATCCATAACAAACATTCTTATTTAACAAAACATATAAAAGAAAACGAGTAAGTTAACACCCAAAATGACAATATTACTAAGATATTATTAACAAAGAAATTTTAAAAGATCATAAATGATATCATATTAATGTATTTGATTCCTATATAATTTAATAACAATTATTTCACAATTATTAAAATGTTTAGCCTACCCTCAACCAAGGAAAAGTACAAGGTTAGGGGTTTTCATCTCACTCGTTATTCCCGTAAGATTCATGCCATATTACCATTATTACCTTTTCTGTGGTGTATGTACTACCCATAATTGTATTCCTTGTGTAATACACTTTAATATATGTGTATTTAAATATTCATTGTATTATACCTCTTTCATGGGGTGTATTTTTCATATGCTAGCAAAATTTTAAGGGTTTATTTCACAATCTCTTCATTATACAAGTTTGTTTATACGTAATTATCTACTAGGATCTCTTTATCATACATATCCATGTTTCTTAAGAAAAGTATTTCAAATAATATTACTACATTATAGACTATCGGTTAATGTCATTTTTACCCTTTTTTACTTTTTATAAGATGTTTATAAAGGAATATTTCCATTGTTTTCCAAACAAGGTCCTTTTTAACTTTTTCGATAGAATTAAGGTAAGAATGACTTGTTTTAACTTATACGGTGGGTGAAGCTATTTTCCACCATTATAAAAGATTCAAAGCTTCCCATTAGAGATTATAAGAATATTTTCAATGTAATTGTTTTATTTTATAATTATGTAACTTTTAAAATATTTTAGAAAAAGAGAAATTTCTCTCCAATAGTTTTGATTTCATCTTTGTCAACATCCTTTGATGGATTTTAAGCTTATTTGAAGTTGATCTATTATGATTAAAAACTTCCATATTTTATTGAATTTTTTCTGATATGTTTGACTGTGGATGTGTTATTTTTATACCAGTCATAGTTTATGGACAAAGTATTTACATTTCGTGTGCTAGTTTTAATACGAATGATTATGTTATATTTCATCCTCTTCTTAAGATTAATGTGTTGAACTAGTATGTTCTGGGTTGGGGACCGGTAAAATTAATTCCTTCGGGTTGGTGTCTGCTTATAAGAGGCATTCCGGTTTGGTGTCCGGTTATTAGAGGCACTTCGGGTTGGTGTCCGGTTATTATAGGCACTCCGGGTTGGTGTCCGGTTTTTATAGGCACTCCGGGTTGGTGTCCGGTTATTAGAGGCACTCCGAGTTGGTGTCCTGTTATTAGAGGCACTTCGAGTTGGAGTCCTGTTATAGAGGCTCTCGGTGTTGGGTTCCAGTTATAGTTATCCCTTAGGTCTTGGCACGAGGCCTTGACACATAAATTAAAGTTCAGAATTATGCATTCCATCATTATGAAAGGGTTTATTGATATTGCATGTGATTATTCAACGAGTAGAATATCCATGTAAATGGAATTATTTCATTTTATCTTTTCCATATTATTCTGATGTTCATGTTTTAAAGGCTTTTGTTTTAGTTATAAATTACCTCAAATGTTTATGCTTATTTATGAAAGCTTCTTCTATATTGTTATCCTTACTGAGCATCTGAGCTCACCCGTTTCTATGTTTTCTTTTTCCCTGGATGTGAAATAATATATTATGACTTAATTGCAGTGATAGTCTGAAGAGAATATGAGTGTGGACTATGGAGACTAGAATTGTATTTTTTTTCACTTTATTATGTAATGTGAACCCTATGAATGTATCTAGTTATTCTAAGGATACTAAACTAATCGGTCATTAGAAACTTGATCTTTTGTGATCATTCCAATGTTATGTAATAAGGCACTGACTCTGGGTAACTGGGGTTAGGGCGTTACAATGTTTCCCTTAATCATTGTAAATAATTATAAATAAATTCAATAATATTTAAAAAAATTGCTTTATTAAAAATTATAAATTAGAATTATTAAAATTATTTAATCCTTGTTTCCAAATTAAAAATATATAATTGGAAGAAATTAATTTAAAATTATTCCCACAGACAGGATGACAATGCGTGTTCTTAAAGTAAAAATGATCAACATTTTTGTCAATTTTTATCTCCATAATCATAGTTAAATTGATCACAATAACCTTGATTAAGTTAATTTATGTATTATTGATAAATTAATACTTTAATACCAATTATAAATATAATGTAAACTTGTGAATAAATTATTTAAAAATGAAGTTTTGATATAAAATTTAGTAATTTTGACTATTCATCAAAAAATGAAACATCACAGAAAATTACAAATATTAACCCTAACCTAATTTTTATGATTATATTTATAAAATTATGCATATTTTAAAATATAAAAATTATAAAATTTCTGAAATTCATATTTAAAATAGGTTATGGTGGTAAAACAACTTTTATTATACTATTGGAATTTATGGCTAATATTTTGTATGTTCCTATCATATGCCTATAAAATATATTTGATCGATGTAAAATTATTTTAAATAATATAAAAATATATATTTAATTAATAATTTTCACCAATAGTAATTAATTTAATTTATTAGGATAAAATAAATTTATGACTATAAACATTGTTTTTATGATGACATTCCCTTTATCTTCACTTGGTTATTATATTCAATTATAAATAATTGTTAACCAACTAATTCAATGATGTATTTTTATAAGTTATATAATAATATTCATAATGACTAACTGATCTTCTGGTTTATATCTTATTATATTAAGTAATAATATTCTTAAATATATATTAATGTTCAGTCTAATTTGGTCATTTATATTACACAATTCATCAAGGAATATCATTATTGCATGTATCATAAGCTATACATGGTGGTCAATGTTGAATGTAATAAAAAATATCAATAAAATTAAATTTATTCTAAAAAAAATTTCAAAAAATATAATTTTGTCACATACATCCTTTATTGAATTTAATTTCATCCTCAAAATTCGTTTATGTTATCTATAGTTTAATACATGAAATTTATATTCATAGAGACGCACATTGTAAAAAATGAATAATAAAAAATCCTTTAAAGAGGAATGTTTGAACCATAGTGATGATCTAAATTAACTTTTAAATAGTTTCACTCATAAAATAAAATATGGGGGAATTGAAAACATGGTCATGAAAGGAAAATTTAACTTCCAAGTTCTGATGGAGACATTTGATTCGTCAAAAATGATGGAACTAGGATAAATTTTTTGTTCACAAGATCGTTTTCCAAACATTGATGAACATTCACATGATTATATACTGACATTGTAATGGCCCAGACCGCTCCGGCCCATTACTTTGTCAAAAAGAGGGCCATGAAGTGTTCTGGAGGGAAAAATGGACCTTTCCCACACCTTTCATAATTTAGAAACTACACGCCATGTAGTGTGAGTACACACCGTGTACCCCCTTGCCGGGTATACCCCGTTTTAAAAGTCATGTCCTTGTCGTGTGAAATAAGTGGATACACGCCATGTACCCCAAACTACAGGCCGGGTAGTCCCTCCTCGCATACGCGTTACCCTCAAACCGTGTTTTGACCAGTCAACGGATGTGTTCCATGTTAGAGCCATGTCCTATCCATGTGAAATAAATGAGTACACGGCGTGTAGTACCCGCGTACGCGTTACCCTCAAACCGTGTGTTGACCAGTCAACGGTTACATACCACGTTGGAGGCCTTGTTGGAAGCCGCGTGGTGACCGTGTGAAATGGCCGAGTACACACCATGTACCATAAAGTACACGCTGTGTATTTTTGTTTTTCATGCCTATAAATGGAGGGGGTACTCTTCTCCATTTCAACTCCCTCCTCTCCTTCCCATTCCTCTTAGCAGAGATCTCCCAAGTGACTTGAAGTCTCTTTTTCTTCCATAACTTCTTCGTCCGAGCTCCGATTTACGATCTGTTAGCGGCCACGGGATCGTAACGACAAGGCGGAACTTCTGATCTTGGGTCTGTTGTATTTCCTTCGGCCTTTCCCTTCCAACTTCCACCCGAGGAGGTTTTTTCGGGATTTGATAGAAGTGACGGACGCTGACGAACGTCTTCTAAAGTTGATCCAGGAGAGCGTTGTGATCGGAACCTGTTGATGTAGGGATCTTACTTTCGTCTCTCTAAATTTTGCATCATGCGGGGTGGGTATCCTCTTGTTTTCATGAGAAACGGTTGAACCATTGAATGAAGATAATAACTTGTTAATGAAAGGGGATGGGAAAGTTATTATGTTTATCTTTATATCCTGTGATATTATGTTGTGAATCGAATAGGTTTATGCCTACTGAAAATCACGGTCGTTGGGGGCCATTGCATGCACAATTATATGTTGCCTATTTTTCTTGACCATTTTTGTGAATGGAACATTGTTGAATGTGGAATTTTGGTTAATCACGTAATGTTGGATGATTTATTATATGGAACCCTTGTGTGATCACCCCGGTTGAATAAAATGGAGTAATGAACATGTGGGTGTTGGCTTGGATACGTGGCATGTGATGGGGGTGTTTTGTGGGTTGTTGTGGATCGGGTGAGAAGCGGGGTTGCGGTTGGCTTGGTTGTGTGTTTGTGTGAATGTTATGTTGGTGATGGGATGTGGGGCTGCGATAAATGGTATTAAAGGGATAATAATGTATGGGTTTCGGTGTGATTGTGGTTATGATGGTTGGCAGCGGGGCTGTAGGGATGGGTTTGAATGTGAACAAACTATGGGTTGTGAATAATAAACAAAAAGTTTATGATTAAATAAATGGTGGGGCATGGTAATGGAATGGGAATAATAATCAATGGGTTGGTAGGTTAATAAGAAGGGACATGGTTGTGTTGCTTGTTTTTTCCTAACTTGATTTGTTGATGGAAGGGACATGCTTTACAAACGATTGATGTGGTTGGTTGTGGATAGTTTCCCAATAGTTAATGAACTAATAAACTGATTCTATTGAAACATGAAAACATAAATAGGGTTTAGGGATTATTCTTTGTATGCATGCTTCGTGATAGCAGTGTCAAGGAACGTGCTATGTATCTATGTTTAGAAGCCATAGGTTGGGATGAGAGTTTGGTATATATATATATATATATATATCTGTATCTTTGTGTTTTATAGCACCCCACCCATGATGAGAACATAGTGCCGAAAACTCCCATGTCATAGTAGAGGGTGTTATCCCCTTAGATACTATCTCTTTCCTGCTCTTTCTTCCCTAGGTTGTGATGGCTTGAGGCAACCTTACACCCAAGACTCTTCAGGTAGGTTTCGATTGGGGTGGTTTTAACCCAAGACTCTTTAGGCAGGTTTTACTATTTCCTAAGAACCTTTGGGATGAGGCCCAGGTGTGTTCGGACAGGATTCCAGGTTGTGAGGACCAGGTGTGTGCGGGCGGGATGTGTGGTTGTGAGGCCCAGGTGTGTGCGGGCGGGATGTGTGGTTCTTGAGGCCAATGTGTGTGCAGGCGGGAAGAGTGTGGTAGCGTCAGGACAATCTCCATTAGGAAGAGAAGCTAACTAATTAAAAATGGTGCGGGTTACGCAATAATCTTGTTCTTAAATACTAGTAACTTTTGTGATTGTGTTTTTGGTGAGTTTGGCTGGTGAGGTTGGGTGGATCGAATTCCTTTCTAGGTTTCTTCTATTCTTCTCTGGGACATTAGGATGTCTCCACACTTGTGCACAAGAGCATTATGTTTCCCTATTGAGTGTACTTGTATGCTCACCATACGTTTACTTTCAGGTTTCCAGGAGGACTACCAGGGCCGTGCAGGACCCTACTAGTCAGATCAGTTGGAGTTGTTGCAGTTTGTTGTACTCTCGTTTATTTTGGTATCATACTTTTTGAGCTATCTTGTACTTTTACCTTGTTTCAGAACTATTTTAAACATGCATGTGGTATTGGTTTGGGTTATTCACATGTCTTTCCTTTCTTTTGCTTTTTGGTGGCTGACTCATCCTATTTCCCGATCGTAAATAATAAAAAGGGTATGGCCTCCCATATTTGTGAAAACTCATACCCTTGGTGCTAGTTGCCACCCCAGGGCCAACTAGAGGTGGGACTTGGGGGGTCATTATCTCCCTTTCACCATTGCCAGCTCAGAAGGGGCATCTTTGATGCAAGGGGGTCACGATAGAATGGTATCATAGGTGTTGGTTGAGAGATAGGATGGAGTCTGGAGTTAGGCACAGGGAGGATTGTATGGGATTGTAGGGAAACAATGTTTGTTAATCTTGATGCGTGACATAGTCCAGGGAATACCGACTATGCCATGGGATTATAGGGCCCCCCGTGATCTGATGCAAGGACTCTGATCCTACCAAACGACCAAGTTAGACTTCATTGATTGCAGGGTAGAGACCCTTGGGAAGGTACATGCATCATTATGATTGTGTTTTACTTGATTTGGGTGTTCTGGGAATGAAATTGAAATAAAATGATAAAATGAATCCCTAAGAAATTTCCTTGCTACTTGGGCTTAGTCGATCCTTGTTTACCGTACAGCTATGTCACCTAGACGTCGTCCCCGGGTGAATCAGACGGTTGAGGCCCAATAGATTCAGGCGGTCGATTAGTTGAGGATTGACCGAAAATAAGAAGATAACCAGTGGCTAAAGACTCTCTGTTCTTTCTAACA
This sequence comes from Viscum album, assembly GCA_963277665.1. Classification (NCBI taxonomy): domain Eukaryota; kingdom Viridiplantae; phylum Streptophyta; class Magnoliopsida; order Santalales; family Viscaceae; genus Viscum; species Viscum album. The sequence continues at coordinate 52,062,699 of OY728148.1, forward strand.
GCAAACCCTCAATAATTATGAGGATAGTACTTCGGATACAGAGATGGAGGGGTGGCTTGAGGAGCTAGGGATTTCTTTTACCTTGATCTGTGCTCTGAGGGAGTACTAGGATTCCCTAGCAGTCAGTCAGCTGAGAGGTGCGGCGAAACAGTGGTGGACACTCCACCACGGAGATAGGATAGAGGTAGAGGTTCTGTGGGACGACTTTGTGATGGAATTTCGAGAGGAATTCCAAGAGGAATTCCTTTCTTCCATGATCACGGAAGAGAAGCGGTAGGAGTTACTCTCCCTCCAGTAGGGATGTATGTCAGTACGAGAGTTGGGGATCAAGTTCAAAGATCTCATACGCTTTTCTCCAGATCTCTTTCTAGATGAGGAGTCTCGGGAGAGATGTTTGGAGGAGGTTCTTCTTCCTTCGCTTCAGTATGCAGTCACCCCCTACACCCTTCTGACGTTCTTGGGAGTACAGAAGAAGGAAAAGGTTGTAGAGAGGATGCACTCGCTGGGAGGTGCACCTCGAGAGGGGATTCAGTCGGGCTCATCAATGGGGAAGACAGTTAGCAGCAGGTCTCCTGCGATAGGACCTTGCAGGTTCAGGCCGGTATGGAGCAGGCCCCAGTAGTTCCAGTTTAGATCTTCGGGTCCTCACCCCGTTTTCACGATCCCAGAACCGAAGTGTTTTTCTTGTGGAGGTTTTGGGCTTGTTCAGAGTTGGTGCTTGACTCGAGATCTATACGATGGAGATGGGGAGGTTCAGCGCCCTCCTCAGCAGCACCAGTTGCCGGTGAGGCCCTTCCAGCAGTAGCAGGACCATGCTCTTCCGAGGGAAGACTTTGCAGGAGGAGGCTGACCTCAGGGTGCTCCTCAGGGACCTCGACTAGGACGTGGTCGGGGAGGTGGTCAATATCAGAGAGGCAGAGGAGCTGGGCATGGACAGTTGCACACAGCAGAGTTGGTATCTCCAGCGAGACCAGAGGTAGTGCGAGTTACAATTTGTTTGTTCAGCACTCTCGTTTCTACTTTGTTCGATTCAGGAGCTTCGCACTCCATTGTTGCACCCGATCTATCCCATGATTTGTGTCTAGACGTAGAGAGACTTTCTGTACCCCTGGTGCTGAGTACACCAGTTGGAGGCCAGACCAACATATCTTGTGTTTTCCAGGGATGTGGCTAACGTTGGGACCACATCAATTTAGTGCGGATATTCTTTTACTACAGATTCACCCGTATGATTTCATCCTAGGCATCGACTGGTTGTTTTTTGGTAGTGCCGTTATCAACTGCTTCTGAAGAAGAGTCGTGTTCTCCGACATGGATAAGCAGCATGTATCTTTTTTTGGCAAGAGGAGATATCAAGTGGGAATCCAGCATGTGAAGCCTTTCATTTCCTTGTTAGGCAGGTTATTAGTGATTTCAGCTGATGCAGAGATGAGGGATGTCTCAGAGGTTTTTGGAGAGTTCCTCGATGTTTTTTCTGAGGAGGTTGAGACTCAACCCCCCCCCCCCCCAACGTGACATTGAATTTGGGATAGGCTTACAACCTGGTGCCTCTCCGATTTCAATGTCCCCTTATCGGATGGTACCTTTGGAGTTGTGGGAGTTGCAGATTCAGATTAATGATCTGATGTAGAAGGGTTTTGTTCGACCTAGCGTGTCACCATGGGGTGCTCCGGTTTTTTTCGTGAAGAAGGAATATGGTGGTCTCAGGTTATGCATAGACTACTGAAGGTTGAATCAGATAACAGTCAAGAACTGTTACCCCCTTCCAAGGATAGATGATCTCTTCGACCAGCTGAGGGGAGCAGGTTGGTTTTCTAAGATTGATCTACAATCAGGATATCATCAGAGGGTGCAGGCCAATGACATCTCGAAGACCGATTTTAGGTGCAGGTATGGGCACTTCGAGTTTGTAGTGATGCCATTTTGAGTTACGAATGCACCAGATGTGTTCATGGGACTTATGAACTTTGTCTTCTAAGAGTTTCTGGACCGGTTCATCGTTGTGATTATCGATGAAATCCTGATCTAGTCAAGATCAGAGGAGGAGTACGTTGTGAATCTCAGGGAAGCCTTGGTAGTCCATCGATACCACCAGCTTTACAGGAAATTGTCAAAGTGTATGTTATTGACACAAGAAGTACACTTCCTTGGGCACGTAGTGTCTCAGCATGGAGTGTCATTGGACCCGTAGAAGGTGGAGGTAGTTGTTTCTTGGGTAGTACCCAAGAGCGTGGCAGAAGTTCGTAGTTTCCTGGGGTTAGTAGGTTACTATTGGAGGTTCTTTTCTAAATTATCTCAAGTTGCTACTCCATTGACAGCTTTGACTAGGAAGAACCAAGTCTTCTTATGGAGCGGGCAGTTCCAGAAATCTTTCGACTACCTGAAGGAGAAGTTGGTCAGTGCTCCAGTACTCAGGTTTCCAGATAAAGGGTTTTTGTATGAGGTATTTTGTGATGCTTCTGGCCTTGGTCTGGGGTGTGTGCTGATGTAGAATAAGGGATTGATCAGATATGGGTCTAGGCAGTTATGAGTTCACGAGGGTAACTATGCCACCCATGACCTAGAGCTTGCAGTAGTAGTGTTCACACTGAAGCTGTGGCGACATTACCTCTTTGGGGAGAACTTTTTGGTCTTCTTAGATCACAAGAGCTTACATTATATCTTCTCCTAACATGACCTGAACTTACGACATCGGAGATGGGTCGAGATCCTCCAAGACTATGACTTTGAGATCTCTTACACTAAAGGTAAGGTCAATGTTGTGGCTGATGCCCTGAGCAGGAAGTCACATAAGGAAGTGGTTCAGGAATCTGCTGATGCTTGGAAAGCGACTGGAGAATTGACTACCTTGCACTTGGATGCTAGGGTAGAAGGTGTTAGAGGCAGTTTGTTTCAGATGATGGTGCAGTCATCCTTGTTGCAGCAAGTGGAAGAGTCTCAGTGGGGCGACTATGAGGAAGAAGTGATGCGGGATCATGTCGATCTGGGAAATGCTCCAGAAGGATGGTCCGAGGACAACCGACATCAGATGCTTTTCCATGAAAGGTGGTTTGTTCCAGAAGCGATGCGTGAGGGAGTTCTCTGTGAGTTATATAGCTCTACCTTGACATACATCTAGGAGTTTCAAAAATGTACTGAGGCCTGAGGGAACAATTTTGGTTGCCCTCGGTGAAATGGGCAGTGGCGGATTTTGTGGCTAAATGCCCAGTGTGTCAGCAAGTGATGGTTGAACACCGTGTTCCTAGTGGTTTGTTGCATCCATTAAATGTCCCCGAGTGGAAGTGGGATGACATATCGATGGACTTTGTCATAGGAATACCCAGAGCACAGGGAGTTTATGATCCTATCTGGGTGGTGGTGGATCTCCCATTGAAATCAGCTCACTTCTTAGCAGTTAAGGAGTAGGTCCGGGTGAGTACCTTAGCACAGAGGTACGTAGACGAGGTGGTGTTTTCTCATGAAGATCCGAAGACTATCATCTCATATCGGGATACTCGGTTTACCTCATGAGTCTGTAGGTGGTTACAACATGCTTTTGTCTCCCAGTTATGCCTTAGCACTGATTTCCACCCCTAGATCGATGGGCAGACAGAGATGACTATCCAGACATTGGAGGACATGCTGCAGGCATGCGTTCTAGATTTCGAAGGATCATGGGTACGACACTTGCCTTTAGTTGACTTTCCCTACAACAACAGATACCAATTTACTATTGGCATGACACCGTTTGAGGATTTGTATGGAAGACCATGTCGTTCACCCATTTTCTGGGAAGAGGTAGGTGAGACAGGTGCTCTTGGGACAGTGGTAGTTCAGAGCACCACATAGAATTTACAGCTTGTACGTGAGAGGATGAAAGCGGCTCAGGACCGACAGAAGTCTTATGCTGATCGTCGGAGGAGGCCCTTGGAGTTCAAGGTGGGAGATCTTGTGTTCTTGAAGGTTTCCCCTCGACGGGGGCAGTGGAGGTTTGGGAAAGGAAGCAAGCTCTCACCTAGGTTCATCAGAACTATTGAGGTGCTAAGGCGAGTCAACGAGGTGGCATATCAGCTAGCCATGCCACCTCAGTTTGAGAAGGTTCATGACGTCTTCTATGTCTCCCAGCTACGTCGAAACTTACACAACGTCTCTCACATTATCGACTGGGGAGAGTAAGATATGGTAGACGACGAGACCTTCGAGTAACGACCAGTCAAGTTCGAGGAACGTAAAGAGAAGGTGATCTCTATACAAACCATTCCCATGGTTTTTGTATTGTTGAGGCATGGCGGCCTCGAGGAGAGCACTTGGGAGTGAGAGGCTCAGATGTACGCTCAGTACCGGAAGTTGTTTTGACTTGTGATTTCTCTGTTCTTCTGAGCTTTGTTTTGATGTTATACTATGTACCTTTGATATATGGAATGCTTGGATTGTCGGTTATGAGACCTTTTTTCCTTGTTCTCTGGAAGTGTGTAGTATATACGGATGTGTGGAAAAAGGAAACAACCTGATCCTTAATTGAGACACATTAATGCAGATGTGATTGAACCCATGCGGGCGAGTCAGTGCCACCTAAAAAGGATAATATCTTGACGTAGGAGAAGGAATTTCCCCAAACCACATGTTTGGGCTGTGTGTTGGCTATGTGGTGTCGGGGGTAGTGCAAGTTGAAAATTCAAATATATGAAAGTGGGAAGACCCAATTTTATATTGAGATGCATTAATGTGGATGCGATTAAACCCATTTAGGTGAGTCAGTGCCGCCTAATGTGGATAATATCTCGACATAGGAGAAGGAATTACTAACACATATGCTTAGGGTTGTTGGATGGGTTTCTATTATAACGAGGGCCATAATAGGTATCTTGTTGGGGTTCCTTTGGGTTGGCTTTTGAGTTCTCAGGGACGAGAATGTTTTAAGAGGTATTTGATGTAATGGCCCGGACCTCTCCGACCCATTCCTTTTTCAAAAAGAGGGTCATGAAGTGTTCTGGAGGGTAAAATGGACTTTTCCCACACCTTTCATCAATTTGAAACTACACGACATGTAGTGTGTGTACACGCCGTGTACCCCCTCGCCGGCTATAACCCGTGTTGATGGTCGTGTCCTTGCCGTATGAAATAATTGGATACACGCCGTGTACCCCAAACTACACGATGTGTAGTCCCTCCCCGTGTACGCGTTACCCTCAAACCTTGTGTAGACCAGTCAACGGTCGTGTGCCATGTTGGAGCCATGTCCTTACCGTGTGAAATAAATTAGTACACGCCGTATATCCAATACTACATGTCGTGTAGTCCCTCCCCGCACACATGTTACCATCAACTCATGTGTTGACCAGTCAATGGCCGCGTGCCACATTGAAGGCCGTGTTGGAAGCCGCGTGGTGACCGTGTGAAATGGCCGAGTACACACCGTGTACCATAAAGTACACGCCGTGTACTTTTGTTTTTCACTCCTATAAAAGGAGGGGTCCTCTCCTCATTTTCAACTCACTCCTATCCTCCCCATTCATCTGAGCAGAGATCTCCCAAGAGACTCGGAGGCTCTTTTTCTTCCATAACTTCTTCATCCGAGCTCCGATTTACGATCTGTCAGCGGCCACGAGATCGTAACAACAAGGAAGAACATCGGAGCTTGGATATGTTATCTTTACTTTGGCCTTTCTTTTCCAACATCCACCCAAGGAGGTTTTTCTGGGATTTGATAGAAGTGATGGATGCCGACGGACGTCTTCTGATGTTGATCCGGGAGAACGTTGGGATCAGAACCTGTTGAGGTAGGAATCTTACCTTCATCTCTCTAAATTGTGAATCATGCGGGGTGGGTATCCTCTTGTTTTCTTGAGAAATAGTTGAACCATTAAATGAAGATAATAACTGGTTAATGAATGGGGAAGGGGATATTGTCATGTTTATCTTTATATCCTGTGATATTATGTTTTGAATTGAATAGGGTTATGCCCATTGAAAATCACAGTCGTTGGGGGCCTTTGATTGCGCAATTAAATGTTTCCCTATCTTTCTAGACCATCTTTGTGAATGGAACATTGTTGAATGTGTAATATTGGTTATTCACATAATGTTGGATGATTTAAAATCTGGAACCCTTGTGTGATCACCCCGGTTAAACAAAATCGAATAATGAACATGTGGGCGTTGGCCTGGATACCTGGCATGTGATGGGGGTGTTTTGTTGGTTGTTGTAGATCGGGTGAGCAGTGGGGCTGCGGTTGACTTGGTTGTGGGTTGGTGTGAATGCTATGTTGGTGATGGGTAGCGGGGATACGATAAATGGTATTAAAGGGATAATGGTGTACGAGTTTCGGTGTGATTATGGTTATGGTGGTTGGCAGCAGGGCTGTAGGGATGGGCTTAAATGTGAACGAACTATGGGTTGTGAATAATAAATAAAAAGTGGAAGAGTTAATAAATGGCGGGTCATAGTAATGGAATGGAAATAATAATCAATCGGTTGGTTGGTTAATAAGAAGGGACTTGGTTGTGTTGCTTGTGTTTTCCTAACTTGATTTGTGGATGGAAGGGATATGCTTTACGAACGATTGATGTGGTTGGTTGTGGGTATTTTCCCAGTAGTTAAGGAACTAATAAAATAATTCTGTTGAAACATGAAAACATAAATGGGGTTTTGGGATTGTTTGTTGTATGCATGCTTCGTGACATCAGTGTCGTGGAACGTGCTTCGTCTCTCTGTTTAGAATCCATAGGTTGGGCTGAGTGTTTGGTATATATATATATCTGTATTTTTGTGTTTTATCGCACCCCACCCTTGTTGAGCACTTAGTGCCGAACACTCCCATTTCATGTGAGAGGGTGTTCTCCCATTAGTTACTAGCACCTTCATGCTCATTCTTCCCTAGGATATGATGGATTGAGGTGACCTTACACCCAAGACTCTTTGGGTAGGATTCGATTGGGGTGTTTTTAGCCCAAGACTCTTCAGGAAAGTTTTACTATTTCCCAAGAACCTTTGGGATGAGGCCCAGGTGTGTGCGGGTGAGATGCGTGGTTGTGAGGCCCAAGTGTGTGCGGGCGGGATGCGTGGTTGTGAGGCCCAGGTGTGTCCGGGCGGGGTGTGTTGTTCTTGAGGGCCAGGTGTGTGCGGCAGGGAAGAGTGTGGTAGCATCAGGACATTCTCCGTTAAGAAGAGAATCTAACTAATGGGAAATGGTGTGGGGTACCCAATAGTCTTGTTCTTATTTACTACAACCTATTGTAGTTTGTGTTTTTTCTGAGTGTGGATGATGGGGTTGTGTGGATATAATTCCATGCTAGTTTTCTTCTGTTTTTCTCACGGGACATTAGGATGTATCCCCACTTGTGCACGAGAGCATTAGGATTCCCTACTGAGTATACTTGTATGCTCACCCTATGTTTATATTCAGGTTTCCATGAGGAATACCAGGGTCGTGCAGGACCCTAATAGTCAGGACAGTTGGAGTGGTTGCAGTTTTTTGTACTCTTGTTTATTCTGGTATTGTACCTTTTGATATTTCTTGTACTTTTACCTTGTTTCAAAACTATAATAAATATGCATGTGGGATTGGTTTGGGTTATTCATTTTTCTTTCCTTTCCTTTTATTTTTGGTGGTTGACTCATCCTATTTCATGATCTTAAATAATTAAAAGAGTAATACCTCCGAAATTTTTGAAAACTCATACCCTTGGTGCTAGTCACCACCCCGGGGCCTACTGGAGGTGGGACTCGGGGGGTTATTATCTCCCTTTCACCATTTCCAGCCCAGGAGGGGCATCTTTTATGGAATGGGGTCATGACAGACATTGTACCTGTAACACCAGAGACTTTTTTGAGAAATATTTTGTTTTTATGTTATATACATCATCAAAGGAATCTTTCACTACACACAACACTAGCTTGACTTTCATTAAACGTAATCGTGACCTTCCTTGATAGCTTGCGTCGTACACAATACCGAGTTTCACTAAACAACGATATGTTATTAAAATATTATTAAAACTAACCGTTATGAATAGTAAGAACCACTTTTTGAAATTTTGAAAATTTTATTTTTCAAAATGGACTTCGATTTTGGATTCGGAATATCGAAATTAGTTTAGGGTGAAAGTTTGGTATTTTTCTAGAAACATTCAATTTTTGATGAATAGTGAAAACACTAGGTTACTATTTAAAAACAGACATTTTATTTAAATAATTATTTATTTTGTATAAATTTATTTTAGGTAAAAATTGATACATAATACCTATATAAGTTCAATGTAATTCATTGGAGTAATTTTATAATAATTTTAGATATATAAAAATTTAATTGAACTTTTCACTGTCATTTACCCACCTCCTAGGAGAATTTGCTAATTTACATAAAACATAATTTCACCGCTTCTATGAGTGGAATTTAAAAAATCCGAGAGACACGGTTGATGTCAGTAAGTAAAATGTGGTTCAATGAGATGAAAATAATTTTTGGTGAATAGTAACTTTTTACTTTTATTTACCACGGTTAAAAGTAAATAGGGTAATTAAGGGTAAAAATGATATTATTAATACCCTAAAACATGTCTTAATTCTATTGGATAAGTTTAAATCGACCAAAAAAACCATAGGAATAAAATATGACCATTTAGGCCCCCTTGGATTAGAATAGGACATTTAATTTTAATTTATTTAAAGAATGGTTAAAATATTTAAAATCAATGTTTATTAAGTAAATAATTTTTAATATACGGTTATAAATAAGATAAATTAGACTATAAATATTCATTAGAAAGACAAAATAATTTCCTACATAATGGTATTTTATTTGTAATTTTAAGACATTATATAATTTAATTTATTTATGACAGAACGATGATGCAGTAATTATATTATTAAAGAAATATTGACATAATTGATGTTATAAATATCCAAATAAATGTAATTTGAGACTTTTTATAAATTCCACTAATTTAATAGGTTAAAATGACATTTTAGTATTGATTTAATTATCTTTTTTTGAACTAATTATTCTGTTATTATTTTCACAAAAATCAATTACTAAATAGTGTCAAAATTGACATAAAATAGTTTATAAAACATATATTATATTATTAATTGTTATTTTAGTCCTAAAAATCTAAGGATCGGAAAAATGACTTAGATAAGGTTATATATATTAATAATAAACATCTTGGTGTTCGTTTGGCTTGTTATATTACGTTTATTAACATTATAGTGTAAGAACACAAAAAGACACGGTAAAAGTAAAATTATCTAACTTAAAGTTAAATCTAAATGATAAGGTTAAAATAGTAAAATAAACTTGTCCAAATAAAATTTGATGAGAGTATTTCGACCCATCCCCACCTTATCTTCTAAATAAATTAATTTGGTGCTATTTAAAACCGAATATGACTTTATAATTAAAAAATATTTTTAGTTTTTCCAAAGGTGCCTCTATCCTCCCTTATAAAAGGGCCCCTCCTCCCTCTCTTCCTCACACCACTTTGAGTCTTCATGCACGGCCAACCCCTACCAAATTATCTTCTCCACTTACATAGAACCATCCTAGAGGTCCTGGTCTTCTTCAATGACCAATTTTAGTGCCCTAAAAGGAGGTCTCAAAGAGGGGTTTCAAAGAAGAGGTAATGTCCGTTACCGATTCTTTCAACTTTATTTCTTCTTCCACTTCTTCTTATTAGTTGTTTAATTATGAAGTAATAACATTAGTATCACTCATACACTGATATGTTATTATAATTATGAAACAACCCTATTTCACCATTTATCCATCCTAGGGAAAACAAAATCACCGAGCGTGCGTACGTACGGAATACCATCTCCACGTCGTGGTGTAATCTATTTTCCACCACCACCTTACTTGGATGGGTATAATGGTGTAAATAATAACTATATATGATTATTTTAAAGTGATATTAATTCTGAAATAGTATACATACACTTCATTACAATTTCATGATCTTGGGAACGATATCAACGCTCGTTCGTACGTACGGAATACCGTCTCCACGATGTGATGCGACTTGTTCTACATGATCTTAATTGCATAATGATTATATAAATGAATTGAATAAATAAATATGATATATATTACACTAATACCATTCTGTAAATGAGGTATCTATAACCAAAAAAGAATAATAAGAATTTATTCGACAAAACACGGATAAGAACAAAATGTAATAAACACCCGAATAACAAGTATCAATGAAATATTACTAATAATAAGCTAAGAATATGACCATATATGATATCATAAAAATGAGTATGATTCTGGAATAATTCAATGACATTATTTAAATCATTATACAGGGGGTTTAGACACTTAGGAAGCAAATCAGACCTAAGGTAAGGGAAATATCACAATCTCATTTTTATCCGAGATTATTTATACTTTGGAATTTACTATGGTGTATTTTATCATCCACATCCATGTTTCTTCAATATGTAATATTATTTCCATCCACCTACAATTGTTTAAATCCAATTTTACCCTTCGGTGTGTTTTTAGTAATAGATATGAAATGAATATTTTGTCATTTTTCGTACGAGGTACTTTTTGAGTTTTTCGAAATAAATACGAGAAGAATGTTTTTTTAACTTGTACGACATGAATGTTTTTTTAAAAAATTATTTCCAAGAAGCTTCCTCTAAAAGTTTTCAACTTTATTTTTAATCAACTTCTTTTAGTTTAGAATTGTATGACATGTTAAGAAAGGAAAAGAGTTCTTTAAGTAGAAAGGATATTTTCCTCAAGAATGGAGTTCATGTGTTTTATCAAAATTATTTTCCATCTAAGATAATAAAGGGTTATGTTTCTATCCCTATTATTACATTGATTTGATTATGTTTTGATGAAATTATTTTTATGAATTCCTTTATCTTATATGAATTGTTTTATGATATCACGATGTTTAAGAATCCAATTTTTATTACATGGGTTATTCTATGATGTATGGTTTATGATTTTGTGGAACACATAAGAATGGTATCATTATGAGATGGGTGGGACCTATATCTCCCTCCAATGCAGTGGGTAAAGATTTTATATCTAATGGGATAGACATGGATGGAATGGCAGGTTAAACCGGTTCAGTGAAACAGGACTGAATCGAGGGATGAACTCGGTTCAAAAATGGACTTTGTCAACCAAGATAGTCTTGGATATGAGTCTTGACTAATAAGAAATGATTCTATATGATTATGTGTGTATGAAAAAAAGCTTCATGTTATAAGTTATGATTATTGTGATTACATTTCACAACCATGATTTATCCCATGTTATGAAATTTTGATCTCTTTTACAGGGTATGATTTCCAAAATGTTATGTTCTTATGAATATGATGTGATTAATATTTCTTTTGTTTACCCTGACTGAGCATTTGAGCTCACCCTTTCTAATGTTCTCTTTCCTCAGGTCAGGAAGAAGTTTATTAAGTAAGATATTCCAAAAGGGACTAGAGATATGATCAAATAAATGGGAGATAGTGTAGAAACTTTATGAACTAGTTGATTATGTTTCCCAGTTTCTAAAGACACTATACCTATACGGTCCTTTCATGGGTTTGTTATATGTTGTAATAAGTGTACTTCAATTTTGAAGTACTAGCAATGTATGTAATGTATGGGTCGTTATAGTTAGTATCAGAGGAAAGGTGTAGTCAACCATTAGAAACTACGATCTGAAAGCCATAGTAAGAATCCTAAGGATAAGTCTAAGCATAGAACACAATCTTAGTGTGTTAGAAATGGCCATGAATAACCTAGGATAAGACTTTAAGTGTGAAATTTTATTCCGGATTATGTAGTTTTCCTATTATAATTAGTGTTGCTCACACTATTCTTCTTGGTTTTAGTCAATGGTTGGAACTCAAAAGAACCGTGTTAATGTGGAATGCGATGGGAAATGCAATGATTTTCCCCCTGAGAAACCAAATATTATGGGAGTTGGAATGAAAAATCTTGTAGCCATGCTCACACAACTTTCTCAAGCTATGAATCAGGACGGACTTCTAAACGAGCAAAGGAAGGAGCAAAATTCTGTTGAATCCTTCATGAGACAGCGTCCTCCTTCATTCAGCAGGTCTAATGATCCATTAGTTGCTGAACAATGGATCAGTACTACTAAAAAGATATTTTCAGTTTTTCAATGTTCTGAACATGATAAAGTGTTTTTAGCATTGTATCCTTTGAAAGGTGATGCTGATCAATGGTGGAATCTTATCAAGAATATGAGTCCAAGAGATGAAGTTGAGTTCATGGAATGGGACGAGTTCAAGAACATATTTTTCAATAAGTACATCCCTCTTATTCTCCGAAAAAAGATGGAGAAGGAGTTTCTTGAACTAAGGAAAAAGGATGATGAACCTGTTGGTACCTATGTAGCAAATTTTACAAGACATGCAAGGTACGCTTCTGGTATTATTATCCAACCTGAGAGTAAGATGGATCGATTCTATAGTGTCTTAAAACCAAGTCTTCGAAGGGCGTTAGCCATAAGGGACTTCAATAGCTACGAGGAAATCCTTCGATGTGCTCTCAAAGTTGAGATGGAGATTGGAGTAACCCATCAGTCATATGGGTTTGATAAGAAGAGGAAAATGGAATTCAAAGGAAAATCTAAAGATCACACTGAAAAGAAGATGAGTTTTCCCTTATGCTCAAAGTGTGGAAAGAAACATGGAGGGGGTTGTCCTAAAGGGACAATTAAATATTTCAAATGTGGAAAGTAAGGTCATCGGGCATTTGAATGCCGCAATTATGGGAAGAAGATGTCTAGTGATGCGAACAATGAAAAGGCTACACAGAGTGCACCTCCTACACTTCAATGTTACAACTGCAAGGAAATGGGGAATTATTCCAATCAATACCCTAATCCAAGGTTTGTTGATGATGATCAACGTCAATAAACTCTTAAGGCTAAAGACAAAGGAATGTCACATGCAATTTCTATCAGCGATGTGGACTACGATAATGAAGTGGTGAAAGGTACACTTACTATGCACTCTAAAGTAGCAAATGTTTTACTTGATTCTGGATCCACCCACTCCTTTCTTTCTGAAAAATTTTCTAAGGGTATCACTATATTACCTCAAAAATTAGATGTTGAGTTAGCTGTGACAACCCCTAATGGCACAACAGTCGCATCAAAAGTTTATAATTCTTCTCCAATTGACGTTTGTGGAAAAGTGCTTCCTGAAAATCTTGTGATCCTCCCTATAGTGGAATTTGATGTGATTCTTGGCATGGATTGGCTTTCTCTATATGGAGATCATATCAATTTCCAAAGAAGGGAAGTCACATTTCATATTCCAGATCAATCTTTGATCGTCTATCGATGTAAGGATGAACATAACCTTCCAGTGGAAATTTCTTCCATCTTATGGGTCTTGATTCCACTAAATGAAGGTTATTTATCCCAAATGGTTGGTGAGAAACTCACTATTAAGAATATTCCCATTGTACGGGAGTTTGAGGATGTCTTTCAAGAGGAATTTTCAGGTCTTCCACCAAATCGTGAAGTTGAGTTTTCAATAGAACTCGTACCGGTTTCTTTACCTATTTCAAAGACACCTTATAGAATGGTCCCAATTGAGTTGCGGGAATTGAAGAAGAAACTCCTAGGGAATCTTGATAAGGGATTCATATGCCCTAGTGCGTCACCTTGGGGAGCACCTTTTCTGTTTGTTAAGAAAAAAGATGGATCAATGAGGCTTTGCATTGATTATCGAGAACATAACAAGATCACTATCAAGAACAAATATCCTCTCCCATGCATTGATGACTTATTTGACCAACTACGAGGAGCTCAATAATTTTCCAAGATTGATCGTCGTTCAGGGTATCATCAATTAAGGGTCAAAAGGGAGGATATACCAAAGACGGATTTCCGTACAAGGTATGGACACTATGAATTTATAGTGATGCCATTTGGTCTTACTAATGTTCCTGCTATCTTCATGGATCTGATGAATATAGTCTTTTGAGACTATCTTGATCAGTTTGTGGTAGTCTTTATAGACGATATTCTTGTATATTCAAAGAGCAAGGAAGAACATGAAGATCACTTGAGAATTATATTAAAGACCCTAATAAAGGAGAAGCTTTATGCCAAATTTACCAAGTGTGAATTTTGGCTTCAAAAAGTTTCATTTTTGGGTCACATAATCTCAAAAGAGGGGATATTTGAGGATCCAACAAAAACAGAGGTTATCGAAAGATGGTCGAGACCAAAAACTGTAACCGAGATCCAATGTTTTCCTGGTTTGGCTGGATATTATCGACGTTTTGTGAAAGATTTTTTACGATTATCTAATCCACTCACCAAGTTGACTCGGAAAGGAGTTATGTTTGTTTGGACGGAGGTATGTGAAGAGAATTTCAAGGAGTTGAAAAGAAGGTTATCCAGTTCACCTGTACTCACACTTCCTTGTAGTGATGAAAGGTTTGCGATCTATAATGATGCATGCAATAAGGGGCTGGGGTGTGTTCTTATGAAAAATGATATGGTGATAGCTTATGCCTCATGTTAGTTGAAAATACATGAGAAAAATTACCCTACTCATGATTTGGAGTTAGCTGCGGAAATATTTGAATTAAAGAATTGGAGGCATTGTCTTTATGGATAAAGGTGTGACATTTATACTAATCATAAAAGTTTAAAGTATATTTTCACACAAAAGGTGCTGAATATGCGCCAAAGAAGATGGTTGGAGCTGATTAAGGATTACGACTGCTCAATTCAGTAGCACCCTGGGAAAGCAAACAAGGTGGCAGATAAATTAAGTCGACAAGACCATGCTATCTTATCCATGATGAGGATCACAAAAGATCCAATATTTATGGATTTACAAAGGATGGATATTGGAATTATAATGGAAGGGGAAAAATCGTATCTTTCTCAAATGAATGTTCAACCATCTATACATGTAAAGATTAAAGAGGAATAGAAAGAAGATGCCGAGTTACAAAAGAAGGTGAGAAATGTTCCTGAATTCAACCTTGATTGTGATGGAATAATAACGTTCAGGAATCAGGTTTGTGTTCCTCCCATCCCCGAATTAAAGAAGGAGATGCTGGATGAGGCTCATAGTTCTTCATTCTATATTCTTCCTGGAAGCACGATGATGTATAGGGACCTGAAAGAGTACTTTTGGTGGGATGGCATGAAAAGATGTTGCTGAATAAGTCTCTCGATGCTTGGTTTGTCAACAAGTTAAAGCTGAGAGACGGAAGACTAAGGGTATGTTACAACCATTACCCATACCTGAATGGAAATGGGAAAACATCACTATGGAATTTGTCACAGGACTTCCTAAAACATCGAAAGGCAATAATGCTATTTGTGTCATAGTTGATCGTCTCACAATGTCTGCACACTTCATTGCTATTAGAGAGGATTTCTCTCTCGATCTGCTTTCTTGGATATATGTAAAGGAAGTGGTTAGATTGCATGGAGTTCCACTTTCTATTATATTTTATCGGGATCGGAGGTTTACCTCAAAGTTCTGGTGAAGTCTTCAGCATACTCTGGATATAGAGTTGAGTTTCAGCACTACTTATCATCCTCAGACATATGGTCAGTCTGAGAGGACAATTAAAACTCTAGAAGATATGTTGAGAGCTTGCTCTATGGATTTCAAAGGTGGTTGGGATCAACACCTACCATTGGTGGAATTTTATTATAATAATAGCTTTCACTCCAGTATTAAGATGGCTCCTTATGAAGCTCTCTATGGAAAGAAATGCATGACTCCAACTTGATGGGATGAAGTTGGGGAAAGAAAGCTATTAGGACTTGATCTTGTTGATGAGATGGAAGAAAAGGTCCGATCTATTCAACAACACATAAGAGTAGCTCAGAGTCGACAAAAAAGTTATGCCGAAAACCGAAGAAAAGACTTAAAGTTTGAAGTGGCTGATAAAGTGTTCTTACGAATATCTCCTTGGAAGAGTGTAATGAGATTTGGAAAGAAGGGAAAGCTGAGCTCTAGGTATATCAGTCCTTTCGAAATACTGGATCATGTTGGGAAGGTAGCTTACAGATTGGAGCTTCCACCGAATCTCTCTCAAGTTGACGATGTGTTCCATGTATCTCTCCTGAGAAAGTACATACATGATCCTTCACATGTACTTAGCTCAGAAGTTGTACCACTGGAACAAGATCATTCTTATGAAGAAGAGCCGATAGAGATTCTCAATCGTAGTGAAAAATCCTACGGAAGAAGACCACTCGTTTGGTGAGTGTTTTATGGAAGAACCACCAATTAGAAGAAGCTACATGGGATCTTGAGGATATGATGAAGGATAGGTATCCTCATCTGTTTGTTACAAGTGACGAATTTCGAGGGCAAAATTCATTTTAAGGGGGGTAGAATGTAACACCCGAGACTTTTATGAGAAATATTTTGTTTTTATGTTATATACATCATCAAAAAAAATCATTCACTACACATAACACTAGCTTGGCTTGCTTTACACGCAATCGTGACCTTCCTTGATAGCTTGCGTCGTACGTAATACTGAGTTTCACTAAACAATGATATGCTATTAAAATATTATTAAAACTAGCCGTTATGAATAGTAATAACCACTTTTTGAAATTTTGTAAATTTTATTTTTCAAAATGGACTTCGTTTTTGGATTTGGAATTTTGAAATAATCCTATGATGAAATTTTGGTATTTTTCTGGAAACTTTAAATTTTTGATGAATAGTGAAAACACTAGGTTACTATTAAAAAACCGACTTTTTATTTAAATAATTATTTATTTTATTTAAATTAATTTTAGGTCAAAATTGATTCATAATACCTATATATGTTCAATGTAATTCATTGGAGTAATTTTATAATAATTTTATATATATAAAATTTTATTGAACTTTTCACCGTCTTTTACCCACCTCGTAGGAGAATTTTCAAATTTACATAAAACCTAATCTTACCGCTTATGTGAGTGGAATTTCAAAAATCCGAGAGACACGGTTGTTTTCAGTAAGTAAAATGTGGTTCAATGAGATAAAAATAATTTTTGGTGAATAGTAACTTATTACTTCTATTTACCACGGTTAAAATTAAATAGGGTAACTAAGGGTAAAAATGATATTATTATTACCCTAATACATGTCCCAATTCTATTGGATAAGTGTAATTCGACCAAAAACAACCTTAGGAATATAATATGACCATTCAGGCCCACTTGGATTATATTAGGACATTTAATATTAATTTATTTAAAGAAGGGTTAAAATAGTTAAAATCAATGTTTAATAAATAATAAATTTTTAATATAGGGTTATACATAAGATAAATTCTACTATAAATATTCTTTAGAAAGATAAAATAATTTCCTACATAATAGAATTTTATTTTTAATTTGTAGTCATTAAATAATTTAATTTATTTATGACACAAAATGATGCAGTAATTATATTATTAATGAAATATTGACATAATTGATGTTATAAATACCGAAATAAATGTAATTTGAGACTTTTTATGAATTAAACTAATTTTATACTTTAATATGACATGTTATTATTGATTTAATTAAATTTTTTCGAACTAATAATTCTGTTATAATTTTCACAAAAATCAATTACTAAATAGTGTCAAAATTGACATAAAATAGTTTTTAAAATAATTATTATATTATTAATTGTTCTTTTATTACTAAAAATATAAGGTTATTCCAAATGACTTTGATAACGTTATATATATTAATAATAAACAACTTTGGGTTCGTTTGTCTTGTTATAGTATGTTTATTAACCTTATAGTGTAAGAAAACAAAAAGACATGGTAAAAGTAAAATTTTCTAACTTAATGTTAAATCTAAATGATAAGGTTAAAATAGTAAACTAAACATGACCAAATTCTATTGGATGAGAGGATTTAGACCCATCCCCACCGTAGAATCTAAATAAATAAATTTTTAGCTATTTAAAACCTAATATGACTTTATAATAAAATAATATTTTTTGTTTTTCCAAAGGTGCCCCTCTCATCCCTTATAAAAGGGCCCCTCCCCCTCTCTTCCTCACACCACTTTGAGCCTTCAAGCTCGCCCAACCCCTTCCAAATTATCTTCTCCACTTCCCTAGTAACATCCTAGAGGTCTTGGTCTTCTTCAAAAACCAATTTTAGTGCCCTAAAAAGAGGTCTCAAAGAGGCGCATCAAAGAAGAGATATTGTCTGTTACCGATTCTTTCAACGTTATTTCTTCTTCCACTTATTCTTCTTTAGTTGTTTCATTATAAAGTAATAACATCAGTATCACTCATATACTAATATGTTATTATATGTATGAAACAACCCTATTTCACCATCTATCCATCCTACGGAAAACGAAATCACCGCACCACTACCACAAAACTGGGCAAGGCATGCACCTTCCTTCATCAGTGCTAACGAAAAAGCGCTGATAAAGGGGCGGACCATTATCAGTGCCTTTGTTAGCACTGATGAAGGTTGTATTTATCAGCGCTTTTCATTTTAGCGCTGATAAATACATCCTTTATCAGCTCTTTTTACTAGCGCTGATAAAGGCTCACATGGATTTGTTAAAAACCCGCGGGTCCTCTTCCTCCTCCCTGCACCCAGTCAAGCTCTCGCGGAAGCCCTCCTCTGCACCGCTACCGCCGCCTCCTCCTCCTCCGCCGTGGCCGCCACCTCCTCCGGCCGCAGCCTCCTCCTCCGGTCGCCGCCTCTTCCTCTCCTCCTCCTCCGGCCACATCCTCCTCCTTCTTCTCCTCCTCTGGTCGCCTCCTCCTCCTCCTCCTCTGCTCCTCCTCCTCCTCCTCCTTATCCTCCACCGCAGCCTCGTCCTCCTCCTCATCCACCAGCGCTTCCTCCTCCTCCTCCTATTCTGCTGCCTCATCCTCCTCCTCCACCGGTGCCTCCTCCTCCTCCTCCTCTGCTGCCTCCTCCTCCACCACGGTTTGAGAGGTGCCTCAAGTACTCAGGTGAGTCTCACACGCTTTATTTTAGTTTTATATGATGTTTTTTGGAGATTTTTCAAATGAAACATGATTTTGTGTTCATATTTTTTGAGAAATAATGTAGAACCTTGAGCATGAGGAGGTTTTCAGTCCTCTTTCTAAATCACAT
The DNA here is from genome assembly GCA_963277665.1 of Viscum album. NCBI lineage: Eukaryota > Viridiplantae > Streptophyta > Magnoliopsida > Santalales > Viscaceae > Viscum > Viscum album. The sequence goes on from OY728148.1 coordinate 52,081,784, forward strand.
AGTTGAATTTCATGGTTAGTGTAGGTTAACCATGGGATATCTTAGAGGAAACCATGTGAGGTGGATTTTAGTTAGGGATTAACATACCATTTTTTCATGATTTCATACAAAACATGTGAAATTTTGTAGACTGAGGTAGTTCCAATTTACATAATTAATGCATAGTTTGGTAAACTATGTTGACCAAATATTTGAAGGGGTTTTCTTGTACAGTGCCACCACATTATTAATATATGGTTTGGAAAATTGTGTAGAACATTAAAATTATATTATCATCTTTTTCCCTTTGAAATTCCAATAGGGGAAGCCCCCATTTCTCATCCTCCCTCTTATACAATGCCCAATCGACCCACCCCCTTATTCCTCTTTGATTCCCCTTTCCATGGAGAGTTTTTTAGTGGATTTATTCAACAATTCTATGTGATTTCACCATCTTCCTTACCATTTTATTCTTTATATTTAGTTTCTATAGATTTTTGATTTATCTAGATTAGGTTTTATGGGTGATTCAACTAGAGTACAGTGGTATCATATTGATTTGATGGGGGTGTTTTCCTACCTCATGTATAAGAGGCATCATGATGGTATCTGCAAGTCACCAATCATTATGAAGGATTTGTGTTTCCTTTTGTAGTTTTCATGGATATTGGATCAAATTATATAATGTTGTCTATGGATTTGGTTATGATGGTTGGGTATTTTTCCTAAGATGGCACTAAGATCCCACTTCAGATCTTATATGGATTTTTGGTCTTGGTTCTAACATGAAAAGTCCCCAAGATGAGTTTCTAGTGAATATAACTAGTTTAAATTGATTTGGATAATTAATTATAAATGTTATATTCTAATAATTTTGGTTTTTTTGAGAGAGGAAGGAGTTATATTGATGACTTGATCTTGGGTTAGACATTGGACGAGGCTTAGCGAGCCTAGGAAAAGTTTTCAACTTGGAATTAAAATAGTAGAAACATATAAAATAGGTATGTGGTCATGGAAATTTCTTTATGGATTTATAAATTCCATAATGGGTGTTATTAGAGTGAGGGTGACTTAGAAGACCTTGTTAGGGGGAACCCAGAGACCTCTTGGAATACATTCTGTGACTTTTAAGTATTTTTTCCCATAGGCCACACATGGAACTAGTGATACATCAGAGCCCTTGGCCTTATTGAATTGAACATAAAGTGTGTGAACATCCCCCATGGGGATGTGACTACTTGGGTGGGTATAACTTTGTAAGGTTGTTGATAGGCTGGATGTGTAGACTGACCCAGAACAAACCTATATATTGAAATGGGACATGAGCCATCTCTTGAAACTATTTATAGTATGGAATATTACCATGTAAATATTATGAGGCTATACCATGTAAGACACTGATAAATAATATGATGCTCTCATGCGATGAGTGTTTCACTACATCATGTGCTTCTGTTGGATGGTGACGTTGCAATGATGGTCTTCATTCTTAACAGCTTATTGATCCAGACCTATAATGGTTTTCCTTTCTAAACATTGGTTTTAATGTATTAAGGTCTTTCTCAGGTTTCATTTCAGCACTTCATTTTAAAATAACAACTGTATAACAGCATGAATAACATAACTCAAGTTGATAGAGAAGAAAATTTATGAAGGCATTGGATTCCCTTCAAGCCAGATGGATTAGTGTTGTCCCCATGGATAGTAAAACCCCTTTTGGAGATCATGGAATAGTTGATAATAGGTTGTTTGGATCATTCATTGCTTCTAGATATTTTTCAATATTTTCCTTGGTGTTTTTGGTTTATACTTCTCTCAATCCCTACTGGTGTAAGTTCTTTTCACCTTGTGTTTGTACTTATACTCTTTTTTTAAATTGAGTCCTTTGGGGCATGAATTAGGTGACCAATTAATGTCACCAGTTTTATTAAAAAAATGAACTTGAGGTGGTATTTTATTGAAATGGAAAAAATTACATAGTAGTGAGGTCTATGATACTTCTAATAGGGATGCCATTGATTTTGAGTAGTGATTATATTTGTTATGAAAAGTGGATAGGTGATAGATTTTAGCCCTTATTGTGTATTTGGCCTATTTGGTTGAGTGTCCTGCACTACTGGGGTTATGTTGTTGGGAACAATTTTATACTAGTATGGATACTACTCAAGTTGTGATAATGGGATGGAGGTTTTCCAGGTTATTATCATATTCACCAGGGTGAGTTTATATCTAGGGTAATTATCAATGTATACTAGGGTGAAAGACCTCATGATTATTGTTATGGTTGGTACAGTCATCACAATGTTCTCAAATACACTTTGGCACTAGCCAAAGTTTGTATGGATGATCGAGGCTATGAACCTGAGGATCAATGATGATTTATTTTTTTATTTTTTAGATATTATGTATTTATTCAGAGCATGAAACATGTACATATAACTAAAAATTAGAATTTATTAAACCACATTGGTGGTTCCCTACTGAGTACCCAAGAAATCCTCATGTATTGAAGGTCAGGTAGAATTGGGTCCCAGTGCTGCTAGATCGACTTGGAGTAACTTTGATGGGTTTTGGAGATCTAGATGATGTGAGGCTTGGGGATTGTAGTGGTTCCCAATGTATTTTTTATTTTGGTATTTATTTATTCCTTTATTTCCTTGAAGTATATTATTTTTTATCTAAATTATACTCATATTCCTTCTCCTTTAACCTATATACTTATCCTATGGATTTTAAATAGGATGAATATAAATAAAGAATGGATGAATGCCAATCGGTTGACAAAAGAGTATGAAGTAGGCGTGAAAGAATTTATCAAGTTTCCAAAAGATCATGCATGTGACTCTTCTCAAATCCTTTGTCCGTGTTTATGTAGTTGTTATTCAAAACAAATTAGTCCAGCTGAGTTGGAAGAACACTTGATCTGTCACGGAATAGATCAAAGTTATACATGTTGGAATAAACACGAGGAAACAACGAATGTAGGTAGTGACTGGGGTGACACTGCGTTTTATGGATCATCTGATATGATTACAAACATGAACAATGAAGATGACCGTATGGGGGATGTGATTACAGATGTGAATGATGATGAAGATCGTATTGAGAAAATGACAAGGACCTTCGAAGATGAACTTCGTGATTGCCCAAAAGTGTTTTAGAAGTTAAAAAGTTGTGCAAAGATGCCATTGTATGATGGTTGCACTAAATATACAGCATTTTCAGCCGTATTAAAGCTGTATAATTTGGAAGCAGATAACGGGTGGAGTGACGACAGTTTTACGAAACATCATGCCCTCTTGAATGACATGCTCCCAGAAGACAATGAGCTCTTGAGCCGAACATACGATGCCAAATGAATGCTACGCTCTATGGGTATGATCTCTGAAAGAATACATGCCTGCCCGAATAACTGTATACTGTTTCGCAAGGACCACAAATCACTTAAAAAATGACCAAAGTGTGGTGCTTCTCGATACAAGAAAGATGAATCCAGTCCTACTAAAGTTGTATGGTACTTTCCAATCATTCCATGGTTTAGACGCCTATATGGAAGTGAGGAGACTGCAGAACAACTAACATGGCATGCAGATACAAGAATTAAAGATGGGATACTACGTCACCCAGCAGACTCTCCTCAGTGGAAGAGAATCGATCATGAGTATCCTGAATTTGGAAACGAGTCGAGAAACCTTCGTCTTACGTTATCTACAGATGGAGTGAATCCTTTTGGTTTTTAAAGCAGCAGTCACAGTCGGTTATGTTGATAAATTATAACTTACCACCGTGGTTATGCATGAAACGAAAATACATCATGTTATCTATGCTTATATCAGGACCAAAACAACCGGGTAATGATATTGATGTTTATTTAGCTCCATTGATCGAAGATTTGAAATTATTGTGGGATTCAGGTGTTACATTGTATGATGCTTATAGAAAGGAAGATTTCACTTTGAGAGTCGTGTTTTATGGGATGATAAATGACTTCCCAGCTTATGGAAATTTTTCAGGATATAGCATTAAAGGAACAAAAGGTTGTCCTGTTTGCGAAGAAGGTACACAATCAATTATTTTGAAACATTCATCGAAAACCGTGTTTCTAGGACATCGAAAATTTCTACCGTGATGACATAAGTATCGTTCTTGGAAGACATCAATCTATGGAAGTTCAGAAGAACGTACAACACCGTCTCCACTAACATGCGATCAATTGTATGAGAAAGTTAACAATTTGGACACTACTTTTGGTAAACCAGCTTCGAAAAACCTTACGAAAATCGGTTCGAAAAAGAGATCAATTTATTTTGAAGTACAATACTAGAATTGTCTGTATGTAAGACATTTTATTGATGTTATGCATGTAGAAAAAAACGTATTTGACAGTGTTATCGGCACATTGCTAAATACATCTGGAAAAACAAAAGAAGGAATTAAGACTAGGTTGGACATGTTTGAGATGGGAATATGAGAAGAGTTAGCACCAGTAAAGGGTGAAAAACGAACATTTCTTCCTCCTACTGCTTACACTCTTTCCAGGAAGGAGAGATATTAGTTTTGCAACTTCTTGAATGATGTAAAGGTTCCAGAGGGGTATTCGTCAAATATCAGTAACCATGTTTCAATGAGCGACTTGAAGTTAAAAGGTCTGAAATCACATGACTATCATGTTTTGATGCAAAATCTCATTCCAATTTCTTTACGTTGCATTTTTCCCAAAAATGTCCGCCATACATTAATGAAACTGTGTTTCTTCTTCAAAGCTCTATGCAGCAAAGTTATAGACCCGGCGAAATTTCCAGCTATGGAATAAGAAATTTCCGTCATATTATGTGAATTAGAAATGTTCTTCCTGCCTTCATTTTTTGATATGATGGATCATTTGATGGTCCACTTGGTAAGAGAGATTCGACTATGTGGTCCTATACATTTCATATGGATGTACCCCATTGAACGGTATATGAAGATTTAGAAAGGGTATGTCAAAAATCGAAGTCGGCCAGAGGGTTGTATTGCAGAGCGATATATTGTTGAGGAAGCCATTGAATTCTGTACTGAATACTTGTCTGGTGTGGAAAGCATTGGCTTACCGAAATCTCGTCACACTGGTTGGCTAGAGGGTGAAGGAATTTCTGGAAGAAAGGTTGTCACAATCAATATTACAGATCGGGAGCAGGCCCACCATTATGTTTTGCATAACAGTTTGGATGTTGACCCATTTGTTGAAATCCACAAAGAAATTCTTTGGAAATTGAATCCATCAAGGGCTGAAAAATGGATATCAGATACACATAATCGACAGTTTATAGGATGGTTTCGAGATCATATTTTTAAGAAGTCAGATGAAAATCCAATGTCTATTTTGGAATGACTTCGATGGGTAGCCGAAGGACCAAGTGTGTATGCATTATCTTACAATGCTTATGTAGTTAATGGTTATACATTTTATACTAATGAACATGATGAAGACAGTACCATGCAGAATAGTGCGGTTACACTTGTGGCTGAAGCGATGTATGTTTCTGGTGCTAAGGACAGAAATCCAATTTATGCGAATATGTCATACTTTGGCATCATCAAACAAATATGGGAGTTGGATTATACGGAATTTCAAGTTCCGATATTTCAATGCATGTGGGTTGATAACAGGAGTGCTTTTAAAATAGATGAATTGGGATTTGTGAAAGTTGATTTCAGTAAGGAAGGGGAGAAAGAAGAACCATTTATAAAGGCATCACCGGCAGTGCAAGTATTTTATGTTCCCGATCCTACAAACCGAAACTGGTCAATTGTTCTGTTATCGACCAAAACAGCTGAAGGGTCAGATGAAAATTCAACGGAAGATGACCCTTTCATTGGGATTTTGCAATCATTTCGCAGTGGTCCCAATGTAGACGACATTTTGTATGTCAGAGGAGACCACAAAGAAGGGATATGGATAGTTGATAGAGGGGTCAAATCCCTTCAGCCATTAAAAAAGGGAGTTTAATAATCAGGTTATTGATTGTTATTGTAATAAAGATTGTGTTACATAAAGTTATTATCTGTTCGCTGCTGCTTTTATGTGATCTAACTTAAATTTTAAACCAGTTTTACAGATGATGACTTCTTCAACTGCTGATGCACCCAATCTCGAGACACAACACGTCTCTCAACCTGTTGCAACTGGTCCCACTGTTGAGAGACAACATGTCTCTCAACCTGTTGCAGCTGGTCTCACTGCTGACGTACAACAGGTCTCTCAACCTGTTACAGCTGATCCCACTGCTGAGAGACAACGGGTCTCTCAACCTGTTGCAGCTGGTCCCACTGATGACGTACAACAGGTCTCTCAACCTGTTGCAGCTGGTGTCAGTGCCGAAGCTAGCGCTTCGGAGAAACATAATGATGATGAAGAAACTGAGGAAATAGTAGGCAATGAAACCCCAACGACACAAAAAAAATAGGTGCGCCGTAGTTTTACAGTTTTAGCAAAAATCCTTAAGGAAAAATCAAAAGGCATCAAATATGAGGTGGGATGGAATAAGCTAGGCCAGCATGTAAACCCCAACAAAGCCATGTTTAGTAGCTACATCGGAATCGTCACTCGACAACGCGTGCCGATTGACGTAGAGTCGTGGCACCATGTTGTCAGCGGGTTGAAAACATTAATGTGGGAAGCGATTACGGTAACATTACGATATCATATATTTAATTTATTAAAATAAAATAAAATATTGAAATATTGACTAACCCTTCATCATCTCTTGTAGAGTGCATTTATAGTAGATATTTCGCACAAATAATATGTTTTCGGACTGGCAGGAAGGATTCATAGAGGCTTTCGCACCATTTTAACAAAAAATCATCTGAAAGATGTCGAAGGGAAAATCAAGCTGCACCCGCCTCCTCTTTATGCACACTTGATATCCCAAGGAACGCGGGATGTGTTTCGCAACCGTCGTGCGGAAAATAATTTTCAGGTACATTGTGTTTGGTTACACGTTGTGTAACGTTTCTTGTATTCATCACATTGATTGATAGGTTTTTATTTATGAAACAGTAACTGAGTGATGAAAATAATGAACGGGGAGAAAAACCAGCGTACTCCTACCGTAAAGCAAGGTTGGGGTACGCTTCAATTGAAAAACAATTGGTATGTATTTTAAAAGAACTGTAATAATTTTATGTGACATAAAACAACAGTGTAACCATGTTTCTCTGTTTATATGCATATTAATGAAGCAAAATCTAAAGTCACTTCCATTCCACGCGATGTGCTATGGAAGGAGGCTCGTGTTAATAAAGAGGGGAAACTGATAGATGAAAACACACAAAAAGTTTGGGAAACTTGTGTAAGTATGACATAATATAAACTTGTTTTGCTTTAAATCACTATTACATAACGATGATTTCTTATTTTTTCATATTTTCTATTTGACATAGTCACAGGAATCAACAACACCCGCACCGGATGCAGACATACTTTCAACGGCCTTGAAACAGGCAGAACAGTATGGCCGCGTCAGAGGTATGGGTTTTGGGGTGTCACCCAAGACATATTTTAAGAAAAAAAAACAAGAGGATGAACAAACTAATGAATTGAATGTAATGAGAGATGGAGTAGCTACCCTTGAAGAACTAATCCAAACTCATGGAGAGATGCTAAAGAGTTTGATGGAGGAGAGGCGAAGAGAACAAACAACTCAAGAACAACCCCCGCGGGAAGATCCACCCAACACCAGCATTGAGGCGAGCCATTCCCCTCAAAGTCCTGACTTAACCAAGGTAATCAATGTTATAATATTCGTTTTTGTGAGATGTGAATCACATAGACACTGATACCTTTCATTTAATGATATTCTGCAGGGTGAAAATGATTGTGATTTATATCTGTCAACTCCCACCCATCGACTTGTAGCGAGGGATACGGTGTTCAATATGTAGAATGACATGCGACACTCCAGACCACTTCCAACCGGTCATGTAAAAGTGTCGATTAACGTAGCTCATGAGCCGAGCGCCGAGCTACCCGTGCCAAATGACGATGACAACATTCATACGGTGGAAAAAGCTATTGGAACATTCGTTGCATGGCCGTCGAATCTTGTAAAAAAACACGTCGACCAGGAGGTATTCATTTCCAGTTCATTTTTAAAGCAGAACCTTTAACATTAAATTAGAAAATGGCTGAACCGATGAATGTTATTACAGAAGGATAAAATGGAGAAGCTAAAACGAATGAGCGGCTCCAATATTGGATCAACCAACCGATCAAAACGATCTACTGAGAGCGTGTTCACCCCGCCCGTTCTATATCCACATTTAATATCATTGCAAGCTCATGTGGATACGAAAATGAAGGACGGAAAGAATCATACAATTGTTTGTGAAAAAGATATGTACGGAGAGGAAACAATAGATTTCGTTAGTGCAGACGTTGTTTCTGAGATCATCACATACGACTGGCTAGGCGCCTCAGTTATAAATGTATACATGAGGTATGTTTTCATGATTTGATTTTACAGAAGCTGATATACTTTGATAATTAGGGATAAATACATCTCATATTTTTCACAGGCGTAAATATGAAAAACAATTGATGGGATTTTCCCATGAATACAAATTTGGACTCATTAGTCCTCACACAATTTCTACACAACGAATAGAAATAGATTCTAATTTTCAGGCTGAATTGATGTCAACTCTGCTTAGAACGTTTCTAAGAAGAATTACGAATGACAGGCTCTTTTTAATACCAACGATGCAACGGTATAACTCTACATTTTAATCATATCAATTATATTTTCATTTCAATCAGTACTTATTTCTTTTTGTGTTTTTAGGGAACATTGAATGCTCATTGCAGTCAATTTGGATACTCCAAAGATTTAATTTCTGGATTCACTACATGGATATCCAACTAACCGACCACACATGATGGAAATTGTCAATTTGTAATACACTAGATCCAAAATTTTAGAACTAAATATCTAGTTATATAATTTACATTATCTTTTAATGAGGATTTTGTTATGATAGGGCGGTGTATGAATATCGTCTAAAGGATGGAATGAATCCAGGGCGTAAGGACGACAATGCCCACAAGATCTACAAATGGAGAAGTATCTGGGAATATATAATTATATTTCACTATCCAAATACATATCAAAACAAATTACTTATTTTTCTCGATGTTTTTGTAGTGTCCGAAACAAACAAATGACAAGGACTGTGGTTATTATGTTTGTAAATTTATGAAAGAGATCATATTTCATGAACAAACTAGCATCCCTGAAGAGGTATTTTTGAAAATAATTACTAATTTATTTAAAATAATTATTAATCCTTTGTGTATTTATATTTTTTCAGTACTACTATGACTGTCGCAAAAAATCCTATTCAGAAGATGATATAAATGTCTTTAGAAACGAATGGGCAGCGTACCTGATCGAAGAATGTAAACAAATAGGACAATGAAGGTGAATTCCTAATACTTATGTTATCTTTATATGGTCATTGATATCACCCTTTACACTTATTGTGCATCTATGATCTCCCTTACTTATGTTTCATATCCTTAGATTAGTGAAATCCTACTACTTAGTTTGAAAATGAAATAAACATTAGAAAACAACATCAATGACATACGACAAACCAAGAAAATGCATTCAGATTGTTTTGATAGTTTAGGAAAATTATCCACGAGTCATTTGTGACGTGTAAAAATTGACCACACCTCAATCCGACGTACGGTGTGACCGGTATGGCTAAAAGTATCTGATATCAGTTTCAAATTGAGATAAACTTTGGAAAACCACACCAATGACATACGGAAAACCGAGCAAATGCATTCGTATTGTTTTGATACTTTAGGAAAACGATCCACGAGTCATTTGTGACGTGTACGAATCAACCGCACCTCAATCCGACGCAGGGTGTGACCGGTATGGCTAAAATTGTCTGATATCAGTTTCAAAATGACATAAACATTGGAAAACTACACAAATGACATACGAAAAAACAAGAAAACGCTTTCGGATTTTATTGATACATTAGGACAATTATCCAAGAGTTATTTGTGACATGTAAAATTCGACCGCACCTCAATTTGACGCACGGTGTGACCGGTATGGCTAAAATTGTCTGATATCAGTTTCAAAATGACATAAACTTTGGAAAACAACACTAATGACAGACGCCAAACCGAGCAAACGCGTTCAGATTGTTTTGATACTTTAGGACAACGATCCACGAGTCATTTGTGACGTGTAAGAATCGACCACACCTCAATCTGACGCACGATGTGACCGGTATGGCTAAAAGTGTCTGATATCAGTTTGAAAATGACATAAACATTGGAAAACAACACCAATGACATACGCAAAACTGAGCAAACACGTTCGGATTGTTTTGATACATTAGGAAAACGATCCACAAGTCATTTGTGATGTGTACGAATTGATCGCACCTCAATCCAACGCACGGTGTGACCGGTATGGATAAAATTGTCTGATATTAGTTTGAAAATGAGATAAACTTTGGAAAACAACACCAATGACATATGGAAAACCAAGAAAATGCGTTCGGATTGTTTTGATACTTTAGGAAAACGATTCAAGAGTAATTTATGACGTGTACGAATCGACCGCACCTCAATCTGACGCATGTTGTGACCGGTATGGCTAAAATTGTCTGATATGAGTTTGAAAATGACATAAACTTTGGAAAACAACATCAATGACACACGGAAAACTGAGAAAACGTGTTCGGATTGTTTTGATACTTTAGGGAAACGATTCACGAGTCATTTTTGACGTGTACGAATTGACCACACCTCAATTCGATGCACGGTGTGACCGCTATGGCTAAAAGTGTCTGATATCAGTTTGAAAATGACATAAACTTTGGAAAACAACATCAATGACATAGGCGAAACCAAGAAAATGCCTTTGGATTGTTTTGATACTTTAGGACAATGATCCACGAGTCATTTGTGACGTGTACGAATTGACCGCACCTCAATCTGATGTACGGTGTGACTGGTATGGCTAAAATTGTCTAATATCAGTTTGAAAATGACATAAACATTGGAAAACAACACCAATGACATTTGGAAAACTGAGCAAACGCGTTTGGATTGTTTTGATACTTTAGGAAAACGATCCACGAGTCATTTGTGACGTGTACGAATCGACCGCACCTCAATCCGACGCACGATGTGACCAGTATGGCTAAAATTGTCTGATATCAATTTGAAAATGACATGAACTTTGGAAAAAAACACCAATGACATACGGAAAACCGAGCAAACGCGTTCGGATTGTTTTGATACATTAGGAAAATGATCCACGAGTCATTTTTGACGTGTACGAATCGACCGCACCTCAATCTGACGCACGGTGTGACCGGTATGGCTAAAATTTTCTGATATCAGTTTGAAAATGACAAAAACATTGGAAAACAACACCAATGACATATGCCAAACCGAGAAAACGCCTTCGGATTGTTTTGATACTTTAGGAAAACGATTCACGAGTCATTTGTGACGTGTAAGAATTGACTGCACCTCAATCCGACGCATGGTGTGACCGTTATGGCTAAAAGTGTCTGATATCAGTTTGAAAATGACATAAACTTTGGAAAACAACACCAATGACATACGCCAAACCGAGCAAATGCGTTCGGATTGTGTTGATACATTAGGAAAAAGATCCACGAGTCATTTGTGACGTGTACGAATCGACCGCACCTCATTTCAACGCACGGTGTGACTGGTATGGCTAAAATTGTCTGATATCTGTTTGAAAATGACATAAACTTTGGAAAACAACAACAATGACATACGCCAAACCGAGCAAACGCGTTCGGAATGTTTTGATACTTTAGGACAACGATCCACGAATCATTTGTGACGTGTACGAATCATCTAAACCTCAATCCGATTCTTGGTGTGAACGGTAAAGCTTTTCATTAGATAAAGAATCAGTATTTATTAAATGAGATAAATCAATCAAAAACATATTGATTTTACATTATTCCATTTCATTGTTATGAAAATGAAAAATTTTGAGTTTAAAATTTAATATTTTATTTTCACATTTCCATATTAATGTATTCTTTCATATTACTATTTTAATTTCTTTCATTATTGCATTACTAACATAATATTTGTTTTCTTATATAGGTGAATTTTTTTCCTTGAGTTCAGATGCTTTGTTCGGCAACAAATACCATCGAGAGCGGATCACGGATATCAAAGGATGAAACATGAATGTTTATAACTGTTGTTGAATAATTGTAAATGTAACCATGTAAAAAAATGTTTGAAATGTATATAGCAATGCGTTTTTTTCATATTCATGATGTTAAGTAAATGTATATACCGTTGTCAGTCAAAATATTGGGTGCGGGTGCTATGGTGTGCAGGTGTGCATGTTCTACTTTGTGCAGGTATTCTGGTGTGCAGGTACTATTTTTTAGGTGCAGGCACTGGGGCCTTTATCAGCACTATTTTAGCGCTGATAAAGGACACCTTTAACAACGCTAGAGGAGCGCTGATAAAGGGACCCTTTATCAGCGCTCCGAGAAGCGGTGATATAGGTGACCTTTATCAGCGCTCCATGACGCGCTGATAAAGGACCCCTTTATCAGCACTCCGAGAAGCGCTGATATAGGGGACCCCCCCTTTATCTACACCGGAGTTAACAGCGCTTTTCTAGCGCTGTTAATGCTGGTTTTTAGCGCTGATAAAGGGGAAGGTTGTAGTAGTGCGCGTGCATATTTAAGGAATACCATCTCCACGCCGTGGTGTAATCTATTTTCCACCACCACCTTACTTGGATAGGTATAATGGTGTAAATAATTACTATATATGATTATTTTACAGTGATATTGATTCTGAAATAGTATACATACACTCCATTACAATTTCACGATCATGGGAACGATATCATCGCTCGTGCGTACGTACGGAATACCGTCTCCACGTTGTGATGCGACTCGTTCTACATGATCTTCATTGCATAATGATTATATAAATTAATTGAGTGAATTAATATGATATATATTACACTAATACCATTCTGGAAATGAGGTATCTATAACCTAAAAAAAGAATAAGAATTTATTCAACAAAACACGCATAAGAACAAAAAGTAATAAACACATGAATAACAAGTAGCAATGAAATATTACTAATAATAAGCTAAGAATATGACCATATATGATATAATAACAATGATTATGATTCTGGAATAAGTCAATGACATTATTTAAATCAGTATACACAAGGTTCAGACACTTACGAAGCAAATCAGACCTAAGGTAAGGGAAATATCACAATCTCATTTTTATCCGAGATTGTTTATACTTTGGAATTTACTAGGTTGTATATAATCATCCACATCCATGTTTTCTCAATATTTAATATTATTTCCATCCACCTAAAATTGTTTAAATCCAATTTTACCCATCGGTGAGTTTTTAGTAAAAGATATGAAAGGAATCTTTTGTTGTTTTTCATACGAGGTACTTTTTGACTTTTCCGACAAAAGTACGAGAAAAAAGATTTTTTAACTTATACTACATGAATGGATTTTTAAAACATTATTTCCAAGAAACTTCCTTTACAAGTTTTCAAGTTTATTTTTAATCAACTTCTTTTAGTTTAGAATTTTAGGACGTGTTAATAAAGGAAAAGTGTTTTTGAAGTAGAAAGGATATTTTCCTCAAGAATGGAGTTCAAGTGTTTTATCAAAATTATTTTCCATATAAGATAATAGAGGGTTCTGTTTCTATCCCTATTATTAAATTCATTTGATTATGTTGTGATGAAATTATTTTTATGAATTCCATTATATTATATGAATTGTTTTATGATGTCACGATGTTTAAGAATCCCATTTTTATTACATGGGTTATGATATGATGTATGGTATATGATTTTGTGGCACACATAAGAATGGTGTCATTATGAGATGGGTGGGACCAATATCTCCCTCTAATTCATTGGATTGAGATTTTATATCTCATGAGATAGACATTGATAGAACAGCAGGTTAAACCGGTTCAGTGAAATAGGACTGAAACGTGGAATGAACTCGGTCCAGAAATGGACTTTGTCCACTAATATAGTCTTGGAAATGAGTCGTGACTAATAAGAAATGATTATATATGATTATGTGTTTATTCCACAAAGCTTTATGTTTTATGTTATTATTATTTTGATTACATTTCACTACCATGATTTATCCCATGTTATGAAATTTTGATCTCTTTTGCAGGGTAAGATTTCCAAAATGTTATGTTCTTATGAATATGATGTGATTGATATTTCTTTTGTTTACCCTTACTAATCATTTGAGCTAACCCTTTAGTATGTTTTCTTTCCCCAGGTCAGGAAGAAGGTTATTAAGTAAGATATGCCAAAAGTGACTATAGATATGATGAAATAAATGGGAGACAGTGTAGATGCATTATGAACCTGTTGTTTATGTTTCCCAGTTTCTAAAGACACTATACCCATGCGATCCTTTAATAATTTTGTTATATGTTGTAATAATATTAATTCAATTTTTAAGTACTAACAATGTATGTAATGTATAGGTCATTATAGTACCTTCCTGATGTCACCATATGGGGCTTCCTTTAATAATTTCCACTTAATACCTTACTCTAAAAATAAAGGTCAGTTTTTTATTCCTTATGAAATTAATGATCATGGCATCCAAAAATTGAATGAAAAATAACTTAATTTTTTTGTTATTATAAAACCAAAATGGATATAATATGTTTTCAATCAAAAAAAATTCCTCATAAGGTTATATAATGATTTAAACTCTAAAACATCATCTGATGTTTAGCATACTCCATCCCATAAATGGATAACCTCATCACCCTTCTAGAAGTTAAAAATACAAAAAATTTAGAAACAGATCACTAAATGAGATTTACATTGATCCCCCATATAGAATAATCTGGATCTTTGGTTTTTACATTCCAAATATGTGAATAACTTTATCACATATTATATTGAAACACGGTAATAACCTAAATTATCATAAATCCTATTGGACAATATCCAGGATTCTTTGTCCAAAAGAATAATGGATATATTACACAAAAAAATATGTTTTAGTGTTTATTAATGATAACATAAACAAAATATTCAACAAATCCTTAATAGGTATTAAATAAATTAATTCTATAAAAATTACTTCATAAAAAACAATCATCTTTTTATCCAATCTAAACAAAATTTCCTCTACATCATCTACAGATTATGGGTCACCTTCCCTTAAAAAAATATTATCATTCCATTAAATGAATTTAATAAATCGTCATAACCATTATACATATACATTTCAATCATTAATGATAAATATATACTATAAATAATTATATATTTAATGATTCATAATACACAATATTTGAAATCCAAAACACAAATACTTCATTCATACTAATTTATTCCAAAAAAATGACATATGATTTATCATATTATAATTTATTACCCATTGTCACAAAATTTAAAATATGAATAATATACTAAGTTCCCTCAACCTTAATGTAATCATGTTTCTTGTGTTTAATGTAAATAATATTGGATGAACATCTCATTCCATTCACATTTCATTTGTGATCTCTTTATCTTCTATATTAGAACAAATACTCATAGACACTTCTAATTCTCTTCATTAGATTTCAAATCAATTTTCATTATACTCAAACTATCTACATTAGAAAAATTCAATATTAATATAGTTCCTTCTATTTCTTGTTATTGATTCAAACTAGAAACATAGAGTGAGAAACACATATCATAGCGTAAAACCAAATAACTCTAAGAAATTACTCATATGAGGTCTTAATAGTGACACATGATTCTTTAATCAGTCTCACCTAGGTTTATCTTAGGTTATTTTAGTAATCTTATATTTATACACATTATGATGGTTTGTAATGAGTTTATCATTTTACAAAGCATATGCCCTGAGTGTGTCAATCCTGTTGTGTGGCAAGGCCTGTGGCTGTGTACCAAGTCGTGCTCGGGTCAGGCCCAATACACATTGTCAGTGTTGTTACTCCTAAGTACATCTATGCCTTATCCACATCCAGTTTTAGTACCTAATCATGAATCTAATGTTTAGAATCCACTATGTCTATCCTTTAAAAAAATTATATACATTTTTTCAAAAATTAACACATCCTCATACTTATCTTTAGGTACACCACTATAAATCTTCATAGAAATATCCCTAGGAATCTTAGTTATTTTTTCTCATCCTAGTTTCCAAATTTTGACTAGTAATTATATTTAATATCAACTATAATGACTCAGACTTAATTTATATATACATTACATCATTTTTGATGAATATATAATAATGTAAAAAACTGATGCTTGAAGACGGTTTTAGTATAGTTCCATTAAAAACAAGGACAAAATCATCTATCATAGTGAGAGATATTAAATGTTTCTAAAAAAGATCTGACCTTAACATAATTATACATAAAACCATTCTTCTTTACTTAGGGATATGAAACATAATAAAGGATGATATGAAATTCTTAGTAATAGTAAAAAATGTACACAAATAATAATAACATGAACGTAATGGTACAAGAACATTATTGTATCATTTGATGTTCATACCATACATATTAATGATCATAAACATGAATCATGAAATAACATTTAGTAGTTCATAAGACACAAATCATAAGATAATTTAGAACATCATCATTGAAAGCATAGCATATGAATAAGACATGGAATTGTTGAATACACATAAATGTATAACCTCCTGAACATGTATATGTAGACACATGTTTATTCATTATGTTAATGACATCAAATAAGGACCTTCGACATGCATATAAAGATGCAACAAGGTTTAGACATGATATTTTGAACAAGCAATCTAGTTCACACCGAACATTGTAGACATGTAATTGGGTTCATACATAAAATTATGGACATGAAACCAAGTCCATGAATAACATTTCTAACATTGTGATCATGTAACCTGGTTCACGTATAACATTATGAACATGTAATTAGAATCAATCAAAAACATATGGATATGCGATCAGGTCCATGTGTAACATTTAGAACATGAAATATTGTTATGGAATAACACTATGAGCATGTAATTTAGTTCAGGCATTATCCTATGAACCTGAATCCAGGTCCATGAATAACATTGTTAACATGTAATCATGTTCACACATAACATTATGTAAACATAATAAAGTTCACTCATAATATTGTAAACATGTAATCAGGCTCACACATAAACCATTAAAAATGAAACCAGGTCAATTAATTACATTGTAAACATGTAATTAGGTTCATGCATAACATTTATACTAATGAGGCAACCATCGTTACCCAATTCATTTGAATGAGATATATGTCTCACTCGTTACATAATACACGCGCCACAAGATTGTAAACAATGAGCATATCATATCTTATGAAATGAAAATTGTATCACAAAAACTCTATCATATCATTACCTATAAAAAAGATATATCTCTCATAATAATTTCATAATATAATAACCGGTGAAAATAATCGTGATTCAAATATTATAACCCAAGGAAGGGAAAAGTATTTCATCATCATTCATCTCCTGAAAGAGAAATGGGCTTCATAAACATCATACCTTCAAAAAATAAACTATATGGAGAAATAATAATAATGGATCCATTATAAAATTTCATATAAGTGCTTGAGTATCAGTACAATTATCTTCTTATATATAAATTAATTTTGAAATATATTTTAAAAACAATTTTGTTTAAAATTTCATTTCTTCTATAAAAAGGACAGTTTAAACATAAAACCTTTTGAAAGCCTTTTTATTATAATATTATGTCACAATGAGATATTCATGAAATATACTTTTTGATAAATTTTTTTTATTTTATATACTGCATGACATGCTCCATTGACTTATCATGTGTAATAAGCAACACTATGATTCTACCAAACATAAATTTATAATTATTTAAATATGAGGAAAACATGGATATTAAATTAGTGGGTATGAATATTAATAAATAAATTATAAAAATATATGGTTTATTATATAAATTAATTGGTTACCAAGTAATTAGAAATTAAAATATATACCAAATGAATATATTTAAAAAATATAGTTTATTAAAATTACAATCCCATTTTGTGATACTAAATTAAATAAATTAAAACCAGTGAATGATATTAATGAAATATATATGTTATATTTTTTATCAAATATTTTTTTTCACCAAATATATTTTTTTGTGCTACAAAAAGAACTAACACATTTTTATGTATAAAAACCTATATTTTTTATAAGGGTAAGTTTATCACCCTTTAATGGAGAACCATTTTTGAATCCAATTTTTAATACTTGTATTTCTATTATATTTGTGAAAATAAATTTATTCATCTAAATTGTAATATAAAAATTAACATTGGTTTTCTTTTTTATTTTTTTATTTAGATTCTGGTTTTCATGAATAGTAAATATAAAAAATTATAATTTAAAATGAATTTTTTTTCAATAATATATTTTAAATTGTAATATTATATTTTGGATTGGTCTTAATAGATAATTATATGATTTTTTATTTAATCTATTATATATCTTTGGTATTAGATTTACATTAAATTTAGATATAAAATACTTCAATCTTATTCATGATATAACTTTAATAAGTTGTTTTCTCACCCCATCAACATGATTAATTTTAAATCAATTATCGAAACAGTTTTGTTTTCAATTTTGAAAAATAGATTTTATATTTTGAATCAGATTGAAAATATTTTTTATATAGATATCTTTTATTTTTTGGGATTATGAAGAAAATATTTAGTAACATTTTATTAACATGGTAAAGGGAAATCAAGAAATTAAGTGTAAAAATTAATATTATAAATAATATAAAATTACCAAAAAAAACATTTCCATATTTCATTAGATGGGTTGAGTTTGACCAAAATAATATTTGAATAGAAATTATATGATTTTTAATCCAATTGGATGAGAGTAAGACATTTATTATATCATATTTAAAAATAATTAATGATGAAAAAATAATATTTTAAATAAAAAAATAATTTTTAATATATGTTTAGAGAGAAGAGAAATTAGAATATAAATATAAATTTATAAGATTATTTTTTTTTGATTTATGATGGTAATTTATTTTTAATTTTTATGAAATTAATAATTAACCTAAATTCATATAGAAAAGTGGTGTAATGCTTGTTAAAACAGATGAATACGAAATTAAATGATATTAATTTAAATTATAAGAACTATTAAAGGACACAAAAACATTAGAAAACATTTTTATTTGTCAATATATCATAAATTTTAATCCAAGGGATTAATTAATAACCATATTGATCCATATAGATATGAATTATACACTTATAATATTTTATTTAAAATAACGTCATATTGTTCACAGTATATGTTTTTAATTTATATACTATTTTAATATATTGTTTTCTAGAAGTTTTTCTAAAAATTAAATAGTCCTTTGAAATATAATTAATTTATATTATTCATTGAAATTTTTCGATTATTTTCGTTGAACAAATATTACCTTAATGGATTGAATATCAGTAATGAAATAATTATTTTGTTAATAAATAAATCAAATTAATGATATTAAAGATATTAAAATAAATTTAATTTTGTTAATTAACACATCCAAAAAATTTCATGATTACCTTTATTAAATTTAAAATTAATAAAATATTTTGTTTTAAAATAACTTGTTATCCTGATATATTTAAAAATTAGTGATGTGAATAGTGTCAAAATTTTCAATATTGATATTTTTAAGGTAATGTTTTATTAATTTATTAAAATATCATAAGACATATTTTAAATAATAATTAATTATAATATGTTATAGAAATGTATAAATTGTTCATTTATGTCAATTAATTAAAAATTAAAACTTTTTAATATGAAAAATTTTATACCTTAATTAAAATTAAAATTGATTAACTAAGGGTTATTCAAAACAATAAGGTTTATCATAATACAAAAAATTGTCTAAAATCTATTATCATATGAAACTTCATGATTATCAAATATTATATTTGAATAAATGACTTTTATTGGTATTTTTATTGAGATAAATATTATTATAAAATGTTGTTTTTGGAGACTCCAAAAGCCCCCTCACCTCAATTATAAAATAGCACCTCCACCCTCACTTATTCACATAACATGATGCATTATAGCACAAAATATCCAAGAAATTTCACTTAAAATTTTTATAAACATATTATAGAGGTTATTGTTTTCCCAAAAGAATAACTCTATAGTCCTTTATAAGAGATATAATAGAGATGATATAGTGAAGAGGTAATCACTCTAACTGATCATTCTGTTTTTCTACTCTTCAATAACTCCAATATATCTATAGTATATATCATAAATTAATAACTTAAAAATAAAAAATATGATGATATTTTATTATGATTATGAACACACCATTATACATCCCCATTCCCATCGGACACCAATAATGAAAGTATTACTTGGGTGTATATATGTCTCACCATATCCACATAGGGATAAAAATCGTTTTCCATCACCATATTTTATGATTTTGAATTATGATGGGTTAAATATTTTATATGATATTTTTGACATAATCATACCTATGTAATTATAAAATAATTTAATCATTTTTTAAATTCATCTGTTATTTTGGGGAAATATTAATGTTGCTCCTGTATAAATATGGATAATCATCTCCACTTTTCAATGTGATTTGTTATTAATCTATATATCACATGGCTGATAATAGGGATGAATTTTATTAATATATATGTTATATATGACATAAAAATGAGTTTTTATTTGATAATATATCATATAATTTTCTTTCTTTTAACTCAAAATTAAATGAAAAAAACGTTCATGTGTATGTACGACTTAACATCTCCCTAATTGTAGTTTGATTTCCAATATATAAATATTATTAATTACTATTAATAAATATATAATGAATATATATATTATATTGACTTCATGATTATCATTCTGCAGATGATGATATAATAATATATGTAAGAGGATTGAGAATGAAAAGTCAAAACAAAGTGATTATTTCTTTAAATGTTTCCTTAAGATGGAATTATTAACAAATAGGTAATATTAAGTCATAGATGAATGAGAAATGGATTGAAATATATTAATATGGTTTTGTAATATATATATATATATAATATATTTATTATAAAATAGTTTTTCACCAGTACGATGAGAGTCACGTCATTAGGTAAGGGATTTCCAACTCGCTTTTATTCTCTGGGAGATACAATCAATGTTCATCAACTATTTATTATATGTGGTGTATATAATGAACATTTATATCATTTATGATTCATATAGTCAAATTTATGGGCCTTTATATATTCATTTTATAGTATCCCTTTCATGAAGTTTACGTTTAAAATGTTATAAAATTTGTAGGGTAATTTTATCTCAATTTTTTTTTCTTGACACACATGTTTTGTTATGAACATGTTTTATTTTACAAGGGTTATATAATACCCATTGAGATTATTAATCATTAAATATCATTTTTTGAATATATTATAAGTTCCATGTGATGGTATTCTCTTTTTTTTCAGAAATCTATGTTCCTTCAAAACAAATGTT
This sequence comes from Viscum album, assembly GCA_963277665.1. Classification (NCBI taxonomy): domain Eukaryota; kingdom Viridiplantae; phylum Streptophyta; class Magnoliopsida; order Santalales; family Viscaceae; genus Viscum; species Viscum album. The sequence goes on from OY728148.1 coordinate 52,103,428, forward strand.
TTCATAAGATTCATAAATTTTTTTTGAATTTTCATTTTATGATTTGTATGAAAATGTATTTCAAGGATGCTTAAAATTGTTGACAATGAATAATTTAAAAATTATCATGATTATTTTCAATGAAAACGTTTTGATAAATTTTTATTATTTAAAAATAATTATTAAATAAGAATTAATATTTTCCTCAAGAATAAATTCATCTGATCTCTAAAAATTATTTTTTATTTAAGATAATATTATTTGATGTTACCTATGTTTTACTTGGGATACAATCCAATTATACTATTCTTATACCTTTAATGAATATGTTATGTTTATGTTTATGAATTATATATTTTTTACTATGAGTTATGTTATGATGAAATGTTTATGAAACTCTTTTCTTTTTATTGGTTATGATAAGAATTATATTTTTGTGTGACACACATATGTATGTTTTTCATTATGTGATGGGTGGCACCTATATCCCCATCCAATGAAATGGAAAAAGATTTATAACTCATGAGGTAGATATGGATAGAAAGGGAAATAATCTTAGCCTAGTGAAAGAATTTGTCTACTAAGATGGTATTTGGGTAGACCATGACAGCTAAGATGACCATGGGATTGAACCATGACTACCAATATGGTATCAGGAGTGAACCCATACAACTATAATGGACTTGGTAGTGAACCATGAATACCAATATTTTATAGGGAGTGGACCCATACTACTATGACGTCCATAGATGGAATGCCTGGACTACTATATAGATCATTTTATATATTTATGTGTCTGAAAAACATTCCATATCTTATTCATATGTTATGATTTCATGGATTGTGTGATTTATTTAATTATGATCCATGTCTTATTAATAACAAATATTTATTCCTTGAATCCTATTTATGATCGTTGATATGTAGGGTATGATCTTAAATTTTCATGACCATGTTCTCATACCTTTATTCTCATGATTATGTTTACATGTCTCCGTAATTTACCCTTATTAAGCATCTGAGATAACAATTTTCATATGTTTTTTCTCCAGGATATAATGAAAATATTTAGGTAGGAATACTAAAGGTGATTATCATTGTGGGAGATTTTAAAGATCATTCACCAAATTATAATAATGTTTTCAATATATCTAAAGTAACTAAACTAATATATACATTGAAAATGTATTTATGTAATTCTTTATATGTTTTTGAAATGTGATATAATAATCATGTATGAAATTCATGGGTTGTTATAGTTGGTTTCAAAGAATAATATTACTCAATCTTTGGAAAATAGGATGAGGAAAATAGAGTTATCCGTAGTGATATTTTTATGTATATTTCACTGGATATCTTTAAAGATAAGCCAAGGGGTTTTAAGAATTAATAGTATTTATACTGATTTAGACATCCTATAAGATATTTTCCATGATTTGTTTGTCTTCTATTAGGATAAATGTTTATCATACTCTGCTTCCTGCATTAATTGAATTGTGGGAACTATAGGGTACATGGTTAAAATTGAATGGTTCATATTTCAAATGTATGATAATTATATAAATCAGTTTCCTAAGTGTAAAAATCATGATGAAAATCAGGAAGGTAGTGCAATTATTTTGTTATACTATTGAATATAAACAGATTGCGAACTACATGTGAAAGGTATGGGATGTTCTAAAATTATCAATTACATTAAATGTAAGTAAAATGATTAGATTGATGTGTTTTTGAATTATGATATAATTAATATTATAGGAAAGGGGTATTAAGGAATAATATTGTGAGGCTATAATAAAAATTTAAGAATAATGTTTTGTGAATTAATTTTAAGTATTTCATTAAAGATTTAATATAATATAAAAAAGGGTGTTGATCAAACAGAAAAGTGATTTAATGGAATGTGGTATTATGGTAAAGGTAATGATAACAATTAATATGTTTCTTAATGTTCTGATAATGATTTATCGGTAATTATATGATTGATTTTAATAAGAATATTGGACGATATTGGTTCCTATAGAAATAAATAAGGATTTTTTGACAATTGGGTTATGCTATCATGGTTTATGTTTCAAACTATATTGACTAATGTAATATACACATTAATATTATGAAAATTTAAACATAAAAATTTTCAATTAGGATATATAGTAATATTGGATATTACCATGTTTCAATAGAATATATCATGATGGTAGTAACATATTTGGTATGTGACTACTAAGATATACCTTATGATATATGAGAGATAAATTTTAATTTTATTTAGAGAACTTACTTAAAAAAATTTTAATTTTCCTCATTCTAAGAGACTGTATGGTTACTCATTTATGTAAGGATTAAGTCAATATTTAGACTATGTTTTATTGATTAAGGTGATATCTTACCATATGAGGATTTATTAATATTGGATAACATGTTCTATCCATTTCGATTTTATGACAAAAAAATATAAATTGAATGAATTATCAACCAATGAGTGGATCTCATGATCTATTAGTGCTTCATGAATTTAAAATTGACCTTCATTTCTTGGAATAAGAGATGAAGAGGGAGTTGTTCAAGGCACAACCAAGGGTGAAATTGTCCCAAAATTAAGTAAGTATTTCTACTTTGGAAGTTCTTCTACATTAATTAAATTATAGATAAATAAAATAATCTCTTATTATAATCATTATTTGTTATATCAATGACCTCTATCACACTTCTTTTTTATTTTTTCAGTGATTGTTAAATTTTTCTAGATGACTCACTTTCCAGTGATCAATGATATTTTTCAATATATATGATTATTTATAAATTTCCTCCATACCCTGATCATCAGCTTTGTTCTCCAACAAAAAAACCTAGTTATTATTTACATCAGGTAATCATTATTTTCATTGTTTTCCACTTTAGCAGGATGTTTTTGTATTTGTGTTGATGATCTGGGATTCTAAGAAAGAAACATTCTAGTGTTAAACCATTGATAAAACAGATAATTTTTGAGGGATAAATTCATTAAAATAAGGATAGAATGTAAAAACCAGACATATTTATGAAATATATTTTTTAAACCATTTGATTTATTCTATTTCTTACATCACACACAACACTAGCTTAGCTTGTGTTATATGAAACACTCTGTTTCTAAGAAACATTAACTTTTTATAATTTAAATAAGCTAATAACAATTTTATTAAATTAGAGAGTATGAATACTCTTTTCCAATTGAAGAAATTATATTGTTTGTAAGATGGATTCATTGGTAACCAACTACTTAAAAATAAAATATATATATTAATTGACTATATAAAAAAATATTTTTTTATCCAAAAGTGGTTTTTTCTTAATATATTATGTTAAAAAAATAGTCAAAGATATTAATAAAATATATGTGTTATATTTTCAATAAAATAATTTTTTTATTCATCCAATATTTTATATAGGCATAATATAAGAACCACCTAAATTATATATATATAACCCTATATTTTTCAAAATGGAAATTTTGTCTCCTTTTAATGGAGAACCCAGATTAAATTCACATTTGGACACTTTACTGTATTATTTTTTCGAGAATCAAAATTATTATTTTAAAGTGAAATAATAAATCATTTACGCTAGTTTAATTTTTCATGGAATTATAATAAGTATCAAATTTTGATAAATAATAATTAAGTAATAAAATTAAATTGAAAACAATTTTATACATTGAAATAATTTTCCATGTCCAAATATATTTTTGATTGATTTTAAAAATTTATTAGATAATATTTTTATTAGTTACTCTAATTCAAGCCATTGATTAGATCATATTTTTATTCATCCAATATTTTTTATAGGTATAATATAAGAACCACCTAAATTTTATATATAAAACCCTATATTTTTCAAAAGGGAAATTTTGTCTCCTTGTAATGGCGAACCCGGTTTAAATTCAAATTTGGACACTTTACAATATTATTTTTTCGAGAAACAAAATTATTATTTTAAAGTAAAATAATTAATAATTTACGCTGGTTTAATTTTTCATAGCATAATAATAAGTATCACATTTTGATAAATAATAATAAAGTAATAAATTTAAATTGAAAACAATTTTACACATTGAAATAATTTTCCATGTCCAAATATATTTTTGATTGGTTTTAAAAATTTATTAGATCATATTTATATTAGTTACTCTAATACAAGCCATTGGAATTAGCTATACATTGAGTTTAGATACAAAACAATTTCAGTCATTTGGATGTTCAAACATTAATAACTTGTTTTATCACCCCATCACCGGGATTGATTTGAAATTATTTACTACATATTCCATGTTTTGAAATTTGAAAATCAATTTCATAAATTGAATCATTGGATAAATATTATTTAAATAGGTTTATTTTATATTAGGTCAGTATGAATTATAATTTTAGTAACTATTTATTAACATAGTAAATGACAAATCGGGTAACTAAGGATAATAAATAACATTATCAATAATAGAAATTCACCCTACCACTTTTATAATTTCAATGGATGAGTGGGTTTAGACCAAAATCATCTTTTAGCTGAAATTATATACTTGTTATATCACTTTGATGAGAGTAAGAAGTTTATTATATTTTATTTAAAGAAAAGTTAAATATGTTATAATCATATTTTCAAACAAATATATCACATTTAATCTATTGGTATTAAAAAGATAAATTTGAATATAAATATTCTTTTGAAAAATAATTTTTTTATTTATAATGGTGATTTATTTTTAATTTTTATTAAAAAAATATTATCTTAAACTCTTATATAATGGCTAGGTAGTGAATTCAAAAATAAAGAACAATAAATAAAATAATTTCATTTAAAATTATAGGAGTTATTAAATGACCAAAAAACAAGGGTATATATTTTTAGTTGTCCATATATCAACCAGGGTTGTTCAATGGAAAATTTATTGACCATTTGGAGCCACATAGAAATGACATAGACCCATATAATATTTTGTTTAAAAGGAAGTTATGTTTTTCAAAATCTAGGATTTTGATTAATATCACCTTTTAATATATGTTCTTCTAGAATATTTTTTCAAAAACTAATTTTCATTTGTAGGATAAAAAATTTATCAACTTCATTGATATTTATTTATAATTATTATGGAATTCATAATTAACATAATGGATTTAATAACAATGATGTCGTAATTAAATAATTAACTAATAAATCAAATTAATGATATTAAAATATTAAAATAAATATTATACGTGTAAATTAATGCAACCTATGAATTTTCAAACATTCCATGACATATTTTGGATAAAAGTAATTTTTTTTATTGATGCCAACATGTCTTCATGCTATTCTTAAAAATCTATGAATTTAATAGTGTCAAAGTTGATAGTATTGATATTTTATCAAAATAAATTTTTATTAAATTATTTAAAAATCATATCACTTATTTAGATATAAAAAATAATAATATGGTCAACATGCTATAAATTAATAATTTATATCAAATAATTTAAAATTAAATCCTTTCAAAATTGAAAAAGTTTTTCCATATTTAAAATTAAAATATATAAATTAAGGGTTAATCAAAATGATAATGTTTAGCTTGATACCAAAAAATGAATAAAATAAAATGGTTAAAAAGATATAAAAATCATATCAACTTATATTTTAATGTTTTTCATTTTGGTGTTATTTGTAATGAGATGTATGTTATTATAAATTATTATTTATGGTGATTCCAAAAGTGGACCTATACTCAATTATAAAAGGGTACCTCCTCCCTCAGTTATTCACATCACATTGGTCCTTGTTGATGGAAAAAATCATGATTTTTTTCATTATAAACGTTCTTAGACACATTCTATATGTGCCAGTCTACCCAAATGTACCACTCTTTAGTCCTTTAGAGGAGATATGAAGGAATCGTTTCAAAGAAGTGGTATTCTCTCTAAATGATCATTCTATTTTTCTGCTCTTCAATACGACCTCTAAATATATGATATATATAATAAAATAATAACTTCATAGTCCAAAATATTATATAATGTTATTATTTTTTTAAATTTTTTTTAATAAAACTGAATTTAAATAAAATAAATAAAATGCTGGTATCACATGTCTGTACGTACAACGTACCATCTCACCATAGCGGTACAATTCATTTTACATCAACATATTTTATGAATGAGAATAGTTGTTGGATTAATATTTATATATTATAGTTATGATATAATTAAACTTCCATAATGATAAAATAGTTTCTACCTTTTACCATTCATCAAATATTTTATGAAAATGACTATGTCGCTCGTGCAAATATATGGCCTATCATCTCCATAACGAAATGTGATTCGTTAATCACATATATTTCCCATGGATACTAGTAGGATGAATATTATGAATATATGTGTATTATATTAGATAAAAATTATTTCGGAATGATAATATGTCATATACATTCCCTTTATTTTAACCTGGTAAAAAAATGAAAACAACGTTCATTCATATTTATGTCTCAAAACTCCATGAACAGTGTATTTTATTTTCTATCTCCAAATATTATAAATAACAAATAATACATATACGATGAGTATATATATATATATATGATATTAATATCCAGATTATCATTCTATTGATGGTGAAATCATAATCTATGTAAGAGGATAAAGAATGAAAATTTAAAACAAAGAACTTATTCCATAGAACGTTGCTTCAACATGGAAATGCTAATAAATAGGTAATATAAGTCCTCAAATGAATTAAATATGGAATTATAATTAAGAATATGGTTATTTAATATATTTATAATAAACATATATTTATTATAATTGTGATTATCATGAGTATGATGAGAGTCAAGACTGAAGTAATGGGGCTTCCGTCAATATTTTATTTTATATGTGATACAAACCATGTTCACTACCTATTTATTATTTTTGGTATATATAATTAACATTAATCTCATTTTTGAGACTTATCCTTAAATTTATGTATACTTATATATACATATTATGATATATATGTCATGGGTTTTACCGTTCAAAAGTTATTGAATCAGTAATATAATTTTGTCTCAATTTTACTTCATTGAGAATGATATTATGTTATGAAAATATATTCATTTAATAGATGTAAATATGACCCTTTGATATTTTTATCAAAAAATATACCTATTTTCGTGATATTATATGTGTAATGTTCCTTTATGCTCTTTTCAATCTGAAATATGTGATCCTTCAATATAATGATTTCTAGAAATGGTTTAAAAGTTCATTAAATGATGTTTTTATAATTTACATGAAAATATAAGTCAATTCTATTTAAAATTGTTTTAATATAATCCTATAAAAATATTTGAGGTTATTTAAAAGTTTAATGGTTTGATAATTTTTTTCTGATTTAAAAATCATTTTTCAAATGGAAATGATATTTTCATCAAGAATGATTTCAAGTGATATCTCAAAATTATATTTCATCTAAGATAATGTTATTTATTGTTACTTATTTTTATTGATAAAATAATAGAATAATACTATTTGTATTCCTTTTCAAGATATATTATGTTTATTTTAATGAATTGTGTTTCTTTTCATGACATTTGTTATGATGAAATGTTTATGATTATCATTTATTTTTATGGATTATGAAATTATTTATGTTCTTGTGGCACACATATGTATGATTTTAATTATGTGATGGTTGATACCTACAAATACCTAAAATGAATTGGGTAAGGATATATATCTCATGAGATATACGTGGCTATAACATAGAGTGAACACGGTTTTTTAAAATATTTCATTGTCCATGATGGTCTTGGGATTGAATCATTACTAATAAGATGGATATGGGAGTGAACAGTGACTACCACGATGGTGTGGGGAGTTAAATAATTCTAATATGTTTGAAATGTGAGTAAACCATGTCTACCAATATGGTTTGGGGAGTGAACCCATACTACTATGATGGCCTTGTATTTGATGCCTTGAAAATAATGAAAATGATTTTATATGTTTATGCCTCTACCACAAATTCAGTGTATTACTCCTATGTTATGATTTCGCAGATTATGTTCAGTATTTCATTATAATTCATGTATTATGAAATACCAATATTTATTCCATGAATCTTGTTTAAGATCATTGATACTCAGGATATGGTCATAAATTTTTGTGATCATGTTAGCATAATATTTTTCTCATTATTTTGTTTACATGTTGCACATATTTACCTTTTCTGAGATTCTAATCTCACCCTTTTCATATGTTTCATTTTCCTAGGATATAATTAAAAATATTGGTAGGAATAACAATGGGGAATATATTTATGTTATATGTGGATGACTATTCCCCCAATTAGAATACTTTATTTCACGTTTCCAATGACAATAAACGAATATAAAATTATTCATGTGTGTGTTTAATGAATGAAATATTCCTAAAAAGTGATGTAATATCCATGTAAATATTATGGTTCCTTAAATAAATGTTGAAATATTAGAGAGATGAATTTATTTCATTTAGAACAAATTTCCTTAAAAACATGTAAATGAATTTTGAAAAGGGTTTGAAATCTATTTTCATTGAAATATGTATTCATTAAAATCATAAAACAGAGCATTTAAAAATTTTTGAAAACCATTTCCTTTGATATATTATAAAAGAAGATAGAAATTTTTCAAAAAACCACATTCCTTGAATATAATTTTAAAAAATATATAACATGATTTCGGATAATTGTAATACATTTCATTCAAAATATCCTCTAAAAATAAAAATAAAGAATCTTTGAAAATCATTTATGCCATTTGTGAACATAAAACAATTATTGAAAACCACTCTAATTTGAGAACCATTTTAGAATCAAAATTTTTCTAGAATATTAGGAAAAAAATTCAAAAAAAAATAATTTTCCTAGTAAACATATAATGGAATAATAAATGAAATGACAGTCATAATGTTAGATTGGTTCGTAAATACCGAACAATATTTTTTCACCTTAAAATGTCAGAATGCATCCTTGATTAGAAAATGAAAAGAATATTATATTTAGAACCCAATTCTAAAAAAAGTGATTCATGGGTAAATATGTTATTAAAATATCCTAGGGTAACAGTAAAACTTTTTTGAAATTTTTTTTTGAAAATTATTTTGAATGAACATAAATTTCTGACCAAAAGGATAATTAATGTAGGGTTTTCATAAAAAATGATCCATTATTATCATAAGTACCAAATATTAAAAAAAGGAACCATTAATTTGACAAAACATGAATACCTAGAGAGTAATAAAATTAATGAAAATTTTTGTGATCTGGATCAAAATAAGTCATTAGTGGAAGCATAATCATAAACTATTCTGATAGACTTTGATATTGAAACAGTAATCCATTACCACATTCGTGACATTAAATATTAATAAAAAGGATACAATATCATTATATTAAGCAGAAAAATTCATTAAAAGTATGATATTAATAATATTAAATTTAAAAAGTATGTATATAAATGGAATATAAATATACAGCTGTATAACATTGTATGTATCTCAAAGAAAGAAAATTGGGACAAAATTATGTTACCGAATTGGTATATTTTGAAACATAACCTCCATGAAATAAATATAATATAATGGATATGTAAATACAAATTAATTTATTAATAATAATCATATAATACATCCATGGGTATTATGCACAACCAACAAATTATGTTAGTGGGGAATAAATAATGTATCTCGTAGAAATAAAAAGTGAGGTGAAAGTCCATTGCCTTTTATATTGACATAAATTTTACATGTTAAATCAAAATGTATAATAAATATATGTTTTTTATAAATCTATTAAGGAAAAATCTTATTATAGTAATAACACATATTTTTTTAAAAGGGTTTATATAACCCTTTTATTAACAACTACATGCTAATAATACATTTTCTGGTAATAACCGCCTCATTTTTCATACGGGGTTTGGCTTGTAATTTTTGATACTCAGAAAATTAGTATGATATAATCATTAAATGAACATAAAACATGGTATAAATACCATATGTATTTATTATATATGTATTTATAATAATTTATATAAGATATAAGTTTGAATAAAATACACTATTCCTAGTGTTTGTAGGTCGTATGTTTCCATGAACGTCGTTTCCATTTTTTGGAACATTACAAGAATGCATTAGATGACATATGTCTATAAATTATAATTTTATTAGAATTACTATTTCGTATATATATCATATTTTCCCACTAAAATTATCATCATTTAATTCCATGTATGGTGTGAACGGATCAAATTGCTTTTTGGAGGCGGTAGTCCACACTTCTCCAAACATAATTATCGTACTTAAACAAAATGGATGGCATAAAGGTATGTGTTATATAATAATTAATAAACCATAAATAAATAATAAATATAAAAAATATAATATAAAAATACCATTTCCATCAAAATTATAAACTATGGGAGGTGGTAAATGAATAATTAAAACATTATTTTTTGAGGTAGTAGTTAGCCATATACTAGAATGGTATGTTTGTCACAAATGGTTGTGTGTTTTAGTGATGGTCTAATAGTTATAACAAAAAATAATAGTATATTTAGTATATTTTCATTACTTTATAATAATTTAAAAATTAAAATTTTGGTTTTGTATAATGAAAATAAAACTAAAGAGACAGAGGAATGATGTTACCACTTATTCAGGTATAACCTTTTAGTTTCTCAAAAAGGATTCTTTGGATGGATCTATAACCAACGTGATTTTAATTTTTTGAGGGTAGAATTTTTTTGCATCTATTTGGTAGTATATTATTGGATATAATGTGTTTTTTGAGGTGTGAGGAAGTGGGAGGTTTGATTTACCTTTAATTGATAATGAGGAGTGACATTCTAATAAATTTTTTAAAATAGAATTACACCATTGATTTTCTTATGAAATGTTAAAACGATAATAGTAAAACATATATAAAATAGATTATAGGGTAGATAATTGTCCATTAAATGGATATTGTACAAGTATATATGTTATTTTGGATCTTAAATTTATGTTTTGGTCTCTTGTTAGTTAATATTTCTCTTAATAGTTGTAATTAATTTTCATTACATTCCATCATATTTTTGGTAAAAAACTAATTTGAAATTTTTAGATAATATAATATATGATTATTAAAAATATGGAAACCATTTTCTAAAATCCAAAAAAATTGGTAGATGTTATTTTAAATTAATTTCAAAGAAGGAAAGACAATGAAAACTTTATATGTAAAAATTTTCATATGTTTCAAAAGATTTTATATCTAATTTCATATTTAAATTGTTCCCAATGACCAAAATTAGAATAATTTATTTATAATTAACAATATTAAAATTTAGTACCAAAAATAAATATAATTTAAACTTATAAATAAATTAGTCAAAAAATTAGTTTTGAATTAAAATTCAGTATTTTTTACTATTAATACTAATGAAACATCATAGAAATGTACCATAATTCATCCTAAACTAATTTTTATGTTTAAATTTTGAAAATTATTTTTACTTTTAATTATAAAAAATATGTTTATTTTTACTAATAAAAGTTATAAAGGTGTCAAAATATATATTTAAAATAGGTTCTCAATTAAGAGGCGATAAAACCTCATTTATAAAAATATAGGTATTTATGTGTATTATTGGGTTTGTTCATATCTTATTCTAATAAAATATATCTGATGAATGTAAAAATATTTTATTGAATATATAAAAAATATATTTAATTAATATAATTAAACAATTTTAATGAAATTATTTTATTAGTATTAAATCCTATTTTGACTATAAAATAAGTTTTTATATAAACATTCCCATTATAGTTAATTAGTTCTTATATTAATTTCAAATTATTTTTGTAACCAATTAATTGAAAATTTTATATTAATAATTTAGTTAATCATATTTATATCCCCCATTAAAACATCTAGTGAATTTCATATTATATAATATAATTATAATATTAATTATTTATTATTTATTATTGTTCAGTAAAATGCGGTCTGGTGTGTTATAGAAGATAACGAGGAAGGTCATCCTTGCATGTAACATAATATAGGCACTGTGTTATGTGTGTATAACGCCAAAACATATATTTATTGTTGTGTACGGTTAACTTGGTGTAACATATAATACATAATTATAATAGTGATGTAATATAAATTTTTTTTAGTGGTTCATGAAATGGAAAATATAAAAAAGAATAAATTAATTCGGAAAATAATATTATAAAAAATCTCACGATGTAATACTCCTCCTAGAAAATATATTAATTCTTGTGCATGTGTGGATAAGTAACACTTTAATAATATGTGTTGAAATGTAGGGATACTCACTATTTTGATATGTGACTATTTTGGGTAATACACAATGGTGTAATAGATTGGAAATTATGGTATTATAGAAGAAACATTAGATCAGATGACCAGATTCACTCCACATGGAGGCTGGGTTATGACATTTGAGTACCTATATGGGATAAAAATAACATATTTCTTATTCTTATTTAGTGTCTTAAATAAATAGACTATATGATATTACAAGCTTCTATATGTTTTAACTATTGGACTTAGATATAAGGATACATGTGTTTGATGGAGATAACTCTATATAACATTATATATCGAGTAACTCTATTGCTTTAAAGAAAGATGAATTTTTCATAAATAATTAAATAATATAATTCACAATTTTTTTCAATGCTAAAAAGTCACATAGGGTCATCAATAGATTTTAAAGGATTGATAAGTGTGTTTCCATAAACCGAATGAGTTACTCAATAATTTTATTAGAGTTTATATAGATTATTTTTTGGATGAATTATCACAAATCATTGAACATGATATGATACTGAGTGGAATTGACAGTTTCTTTCCAAAATGTTTTTATAAATACCGATGTATAAATTTTTATGGATATACATGTTATTTTATATTACATTTCATAATGTGAAATAAAATAATGTAAATGAGGCTTTCATTCCAGTTGGATATTGATGATGATATTCCTTAAATCCCTACTTAAATATGATAAATTTATCTATAAGCATATTATATGATTGGGATATGTCAAAGAGTACTATGTACATGAAAAAAGTCATATCATTGTACTTTGTTTTTAATATCTTAAGTGGATGTATAGATAAATCACAACCCTGAATTAACAATATCATAGTGTATGATATAGATATATACAATGTAATGTTTTATTAGTTAATCATATGGTTTTATTAAGAATATGTATGAGGTTGTTAAATTCTAACATACAAGTATTCTTACATTCATGATATCATTAATAATTAAATTTTTAAATGACGAAACATTTAGAATAATAATGTATTATTTTAAATGTTAAATCCATATTTTGGGAAATTTTTATAAATAATTTTTAACGGAAGAAAATTCTTAAATGTTTTATAATATTAAAAAATTGATGGAAGGATAAGTGAGGATCCTTATATCCTATATAAACTATCCAATCCTTTATAATGGGATTTTATGTTGACCCAATATTTTGAAACCTCTGTATATTCTCCCATTTAGAAGCATATTTCTCATTCATTCAATTTCATATATATGTACTAGCATACCATGTTCGATATAAGTACATTAGAAAATAATATAAGGATTAATCAATACATAAATAACCTATAATAAAGGAGTTATTTAAATAATTTTACATCTTTATCAAATTTGTGAATAAATGTGGGACGATTGACTATCGGTGGCATGTGATAATCTCCTTATTTTATATTACACGTGTTAAATTTCAAATCATCGATATTGTTGATATATTGTTTCTTATGGCGTTATATATATAAATAATTATTATTTAATTCAATGAAAACCTAAACCATTTTATTTTGATCCTAGAAACTACAATATATGATTTATGTTTTGTTAATTTATTTGTTTAGAAATGTAGATAATTGTGGGATCATTTTTGTGTCTGTATATATATATATATATGTCATTTTTTATGGGTATGTGTGTATCACAATGATAAAATTGAGGATTATAACACACCAAGATTTTATAAAATATTTTTTTCAATTTAATTTAATCTTCTGTCTATTTATTTACATTAAACGCCATATTTAACTTGAGATATGGGAAACATTGTTTTAGTATTTCATTACATACAACACCATATTTAAACGAAACTAGAAATACTATTAAAATATAAATGTGTAATATGATATTTGTCACCTAACCATTAGAATGGTGGGTATTAATATGATTAAAGACATTAATGAATTTATGGTTTAGAGATGTGAATATAATAAATTCATTGTAAACCAATTAATTATAAATGAAATTTATAACGGATTGAAAATAATGAATATTTTTCTGAAAAGCAATTTTTATACAGAAGAATCTATATACCTCAATAAATAAAATGATAAAGTTTTTCAGAATGTCTAATGAATATTAAATATTAAATATTCAATCAAATGTATAACATTAATCATATGTGTTTTCTATCTAAGAAGTGATAAAAATAAATTTTTTATATTAAAAAGATAGTCTTCCAAAAATGGATGCTTTTTCACATATTGGGAACAAATTTCTGAATTGGCTTTATGTAATTATAGAAAATGTATTTGAAAAGTTGTATTAATTATAAATATAACCATGTTACAATTATATTGGTGTGCAATTTTGAGAATTTTATAAAAGGCTAAATGATTTTCTAAATACTTAAAAATATTGATTTTTACTAATACTTTTCATTCCTAAAAAAAAATAAAAAGCAAAAAAATTATTTTTAGATGGTTTTAAAATTAAATTAATTAATATTATTTATCTATTAATAAAATTTATATATTTATAATAATTTTAATAATGTATTTTATTTTAAAATAATTTTAATCTTATGAAACTTATCTTTTCGAAAAAAATTTATTTCATTGTGTCTTTGGGATTAATTTTAACATAATGTTTTTCACTTCTATGAATGGAATTTGAAATAATGGATAAAATATTTTAAATAATCAAAATTTATGTTTTATAATATGTTCGAATGAATTTTTTAAGGTTATGATCAATTAAATATGTCAAAATTAATTATCTTGATTTTGTTGAAAATTTGTGTATGGAAAGGTTAAACTAAACAGAGAAGGGGTGCAATAAACTAGAAACAAGTATAACCTAAATTATATGGAAATATGTAGAAATTATCATCACTTTTAATCTATAATTATACATTTTTTTTCTGGTGAACAACATGGGCATACCCTTTTCTTCTAAAAATTTATTATTGTTCCCCTCACCTCACTTATAGATGGACACCCCCCTCCTCAACACTTTACACATCCAAAACCCAAATTTTTTTTGAAAATGAATACCCCAAAATATTCTTTAATTTCAACCTCTCATCCTATAATCCATTTTTGTCTTTAATATAACCTAGGAAGTCTTTTGGTGAAAACCAAAGATCGTTTCTTGAATAGGTGGTAACTATCATCAACGAGAGTATTATTTTATTTTTTCCTCCAAATATATACAATCCCATTAATCCGTGATATTATAATATCATATGTATAATTATTTTTTATTAAAATGTTTTAATGTCCTATATCCAATCCCCATTCCATCAAATGAGAAAAGATAACATTGTCCATGTGTATAATAGAATATTGCATCATAAAATGATGTGACACAATTTATTGAAACACTTCTCAAGATTGGGAATGATAATAGGTATAGGTTAGATTTTGTATATGATAATTGTGATATAAATATATTAATAGATTATTATATCACACATTTCTTCTTATTTTCCATTCCATAGAGTATTCAACAATGTCATTCGTGTGTATGGATGAATAGCGTGTCACAGAGAGATGTCATTCTTTTTAACTAATGTTATTAATGTACAAAAAATAGGGAATATTTAATTAATATATGTGATATATATTAATTAAAAATAATTATGTAATGGTTATATTTTAATCAATTTTATTTCATTTCATCCTTTGAGAAAATAGAAACATCATTGATGCATATATATGGGATATCATCTCCATAAAGGATGTAAATCATTTTCTATCTATAACATTAATGTATTAATATAAAACAAATATAATGAATATATATGATTTATAAATCATATTTTAGATTCTGTATATAATTGAAAAATGGTCATTATAAAAGGTATGAAAATACCTGAGAAAATTATATGTGATTAACAAAGAACTTATTATACAAAACAAAATTTTAACAAGGAAATTAAAATCAATGAGTCATGCAATGTCATAAGTAAATCATATATTTTATTTCCAATATTATTATGTGTTCGTAATATATTTTAATCAATACATATTTTTTATACCAGGGTTCCAAATTTCATTGAAGGATGTTGAGACTTAAAAAAATGTATTTTTTCTCAATTTTCCTTCTTTGTATAACAGGTCATGGTTTGCATAGAAATTCATTTATGAGGTGTACATACATACCAATTGGAATGTAATATAATTAATTATTTTATTCACATTATATTTTATGTATGATATTATATAATTAGTTAATGGGTCTAATGAGTCAGTGTAACCAAAGTGGTAATGGTTTTATTGTATAATATCATTGTTTATCAAAATTATTTATGTTTATGCATCCTATGAAAAAATATTTAGATATAACTCTGAAAAGAATATTTTATTTTCTTATCCTCTATTTATGACATTAGAAAATTTGTTTTCCCGTAATTTTCCTATTTATATTTACTCACCTTTAAAAAACAATGTTCTAATGTTAAGAAACTATAATTATCTCTTTCATCAAAAAACGCATTTCTTCTATATTATTGTTTTCTAGATATTTTATCAAAAGATATATTAACATTAAATAGATTATTTATTAAATAATTTTTTATCTGTGGTTTACATTTTGAAAAATATTTTAATATGTTTCTTCTTTTAATTTTCCAAATAATGTCATATTGTCTTTCACCAATCCTCTATGATGACTCTTTTTTTAATATGTATGAATTTTTTTTCATCGCCACTCAATTTTTTATAAATTCCTATATATGTTTCAATTTTCATTTCAAAATAATGCAATTTTGAAATTTTTTTAAATGTTTAAATGTTTTTTTAAATGTGGAAAGTCAGTTTTTTTCAAGAAATGTTCCATTTAATGTTTCAATAAATTTTGATATCTATTATGACATTATTTGATGTTACATATTATTTAATTTAAATATGAATGAATTAAACAATCATTATTATTCCTCTCAAAGATAAATTTTAATGTTGATGAGATTTTTGTGAATCTCCATTATCATTCATGGGTTATGCTATTGTAAATTGATGAAATGTTTTTGAAACACATTTTCTTTACATGGGTTATGATGTGATGATATTATGAATATTTTATTATATTATTGTAAACATATGTATTATTCTTGTTATGAGATTTTCAGGACCAATATTTTCCTCAATTTCAATAGGTAAATATTAACATCCCATCAAATTCCAATCTGAAATATTAAGATGTGGTTTATCTAATATGGGAAATATATGAGCCTTGATCCGCTATGGGAAACATCTGAGTCTGGACCTACAATAAGAAATAGGTGCATCCTAATCCAAAATTGGAAACATTTGATAAGTATGTATCCACTATGTTGATGGTGTTGGAAATTAAACATGACATATGGAATGATTTTCAATACATGTTATGATGTCATAGTTTTATGAAATGAATTTATGGTTGATGACTAAAGATAATAATATGTCACTCTTATGAGCCATGTTTTTGGAAATTATAATGTTTTCTAACTAGAATCATGTTAATGATCGATAAATAGTTGGGTATGAACTTTATAAGATATA
This sequence comes from Viscum album, assembly GCA_963277665.1. Classification (NCBI taxonomy): domain Eukaryota; kingdom Viridiplantae; phylum Streptophyta; class Magnoliopsida; order Santalales; family Viscaceae; genus Viscum; species Viscum album. The sequence goes on from OY728148.1 coordinate 52,121,259, forward strand.
ATAATGATCACATATCATTATTCTTATCATATTCATTCATATAACCATATATTGATATCTATATTTTTTACCCTTACTATGAATCTGAGCTAACAAATTCTTATGAATCCTTCAGTAGGTTATAAATAACAATTTGAGTAGTTTATACATAAGAGGATTAATTCATGAGAAAATATTTATTTGAGATGTTGAAGATCCTTCATGAAATAAGAAAATTGTATTTCAAATATAAAGATAAGAAAAACTATATAGTCCATGGTAATGTGTTTAGTAAATGTATTTAATATTCATCTATAGAGATTTAATATTTATATATAAAAATTCTTGGTGCTTAAAGTTTATATCAGAGGAATGTTTTAGTCAATCCTTGGATTTCATTAAAAAAAATTTGTGATAACCTATTGTCATGTTTACGTATATGATATCAACATAAATTTTTTGAATGAAATATATTTACTGGATTTCATACGAATCTAAACTTATCTTGAAACTAAAAATTGATGTGGCTCTTGTATTGAGGTTCCTAGGGGTAATAACTTTGAAATGGTTTCATTGAACGGGACATGAAAATAACTAGGTTCATGACAATAGGACGTGCGGCACACATAGTTTTACACTCTGTCAGGATATAATTTGTTTAATTCAAATTTTAATTATGGAAAATTATTAAGGATGTGGATATATAATAATCATTGAAAATCCATGGTAAACCTATGGTTTCACAAATTTATAATACATTTTCATTATTTACACATCTTATATGTGATAATGTATTATTATATGGTTTTCCACTATGATTATAGTTGATCACACTATTTTTATTAGTTTAATTTAATGTATGAAACCATAAGGAGTAATTATAACACAAAATCTAATTGAAAACTTTGGTGACTATGTGTAACAATTTTTTTTGATGATTTCAGGGTAAACTATTTTGGTTAATCCTAATCAAATATCAAGATATATGATTAATAAAATGAATATTGGTGAGATTTTTAAAGTGCCAAAGAAGTGGGAATTAATATTATATAAAATTTCTTGTGGTAATGAATAAAAATCAATGAAGATTCGGAATCATACTGTTCATGAAGGTGGGAAGATGCACCATGGACAATATTTGAAATGATGGGGAAGTTATTTTATTAGTGGAAAAGACATACATAGAGTGAAAAATTTTACATGTTAAATACCTTATGTTTGGGGAACATATTCATTATAAATGTCAATTCCATAACACATGAATTAAACTCTATAAAAATGAAAGAACTATTAAATTACTATCAATAATGTGGAAGGATTGAAGTGTTTATATATTTTTATTAAAGGATTATGTTGAAGAAGTATTTTTACAAAATGTATTTATGTTGTAAGAATCATGAAACATATATGGAATATGTAAATTATGGAAGAATATATGCCTCTATATATGATTAACATAATATTTATTGATACCAGTATAGTAATATTAGTTTAAGATTGATCATATGTTCAATGTATTAGATATATTTTTTGGTTTTATGAGATGTTAGTAAGTAATCATTAATGTTATTTTGGGAGACAATTATTGTATTACAAACCTGTGGGTTTGTATCGGTTTTAAGGGAAAATAAATTAGTTATATGGTAATTACATTACATTTTTTGGTAATAAGATTAATGGCATTTGTTGCATTTAGGGTTTATTTTCTCTTTAATGTTAAGATAATTATGCGTTATTTCAATTACTGAATTTTTAAGGAATTATGTTAATTTAGTTTTGGAAAATGGATAGAGCTCAACAAAGGTGACAGATTATTACATCCATAATGGAAATAGGTCATGATCCCATAAATGAATTTTGACAAGGTTATTGTGCGTTAAACTTGCCTATGTGAAATATTATTTTTGGGGGTATAATGTAAAGAGTGGTATTATTGTTTATGTCTCATAATTATTAGTATGTCTATATGTTATTGATTATATTAAATGGTTTAAAATGATACTAAAACACTTATCGATATTGAAATGTTAATTGGAAAAAATCATTATGGTTTTTATTGTTGGACACCATGAATTATCTAAGGGGACTAATTCTAAATGGGTTGTAGTCAATCACCACACAACGTCAGCACACATTATCTATATTAGATAATACATATATTTGGATAATATTTATAGTATATAGATTTAGGTAGTGTTGTGGTATCCTAGATTAAAATATTATATTGAATCTAATCGTGATACGAGGTTTACCTCAATGTTCTAGAGAGGTCTTTAATGGTACCTAGATACAAAGATATATTTTAGCAATGGATATCATCCTAATATATAATATCAGATAGACAGAAAAATTAATATCCAATAAGATATAATATGATATTTTATATATTTCATAGGTTCTTTGGATGATCACCATTCTAATGTTGAATATTAATATGAAAATAGATTTCGATTGAGAATTCAGATGGCTCTTTATGATGCCCTCTATGGAAAGAGGTGTAGAAATCCAATGTAATGTAATTAAGTGGTAGAAAGAAATGTATTGGGACCTGAGCTAGCTGTTGAAATAGTATAGAATATTGGATCTGTACAACAACACATATGGTTGGCACTAAGTCGATAGAATTGTTATGATAATAATATTCAATGCTAATTTAAATTTGTAGTTGGTGAGAAGGTTTTTCAATGAATTTACCCATGAATGAAATAATATAAAAATAAACCCTTGTTAAATCACTCACTTATAAATTATTGATAGTATGAATATAAGAAATTATGATTTTTTATTCCATTAAATTAATACAAGGATAACAATGTGTTAGAATTATATCTCCTCGAAAATTAAATACAAGATCTATAACAAACACTAAAGAGAGAAGTCATACTGCCGGCGTATAATACTTCTTATGAGGAACAAATGTTTGAGGATATGGATCAGAAATAGAATATTTTTAAAAAAATACCTCTAAAATGGTCAAGGTATTTTGGTGAAACTACCTGTGTGAGTAAGTTACATGGGAACCTGATGATATAATGTGGGATAAGTTTACTCATTTGTCGGTACATAAGTGAATAATTTTGACAGAAAATTTAATTTTAAGGTGGGTAGTATGTGACATCTAGTTATTTTGTGAAATATTATTTAAAAATATATTTTCTATTTTTAATAATTTTTGTTACAAAAAACTCCATTTTTATCTTTCATTTCATACAACACTATGATTATATTATTGTACATGGAACACTGAGATTATATAAATCATGGAGTCAATTTAAAATATTATTATTTAATATGATAATTATCACCTATAAATTGTAATTGAATATATAAATATTATTAAGAAAATTATTAAAATATATGACAAACACATATATTTATAATTAATTATAAAGTGACCAATTAATTAGAAATTAAAATAAAAACCTTTTGAAGAAATATATCATTTTTTAAAAAACAATTTTTATGTACATGAACAATTTTACCTCAATACATTCAAAAAATAAAAAAATTAAATTATTTTAATAAACTATTAATATTATATAATAAATAAAATATTTAATATTTCTCTTATGTTTTTTCTAGACAAGTGAAAAGAATAAATCCAATATTTTCACTCAAAACTATATTTAAAAAAAAGAAATTTATGAAAATTTTTCATACTTATTTTTTTCAAGTATAGAAAATTTATTGGAAAATATTAAATTTATTTTTGAAATCACAATGTTTAAATTTTGTAGGAGTGATTTTATGATAATTTTTTTGAAAAATAAATATATTTATGATTACAGAAAAATAATATTCTTTTGTAATAACAATTATAATGAATTTGAATACAATAAAATTATTTTAATATGGTTTTAAAATAAATATTTGTCCAATTATATATTTATTAATTCAATTATCGTCATTATAAACTATTTCATATTTAATTTTGATATAAAAACATTATAATATTTTGAATCATTTCTCTTTGGAAGATAACTTTTTCATTATTCCAGGATTTATTTTAAATTAAATGATTCAAGTAATTTGGGTCAAATTTTTATAAATTGGTACCATTTTTTGAATAATAAATAAATATTTTTTTCTAATAAGATAAAATTAATTGGCATCATGTATGAATAGTAAAAATTTTAAACAGTAATTACTATGGTTAAGGTGAAAATGTGTTCAAATTTAGGATAAAATGAATAGATAAATTGAAAAATGATGAATAATAACTTTTAAAACCCATTGGATAGCCATATTTAAACCTGATAAACTATATTATTCAATAAAGGTACAAACTTTAACCTTTTATTATGTTCAAAAATTGGCATACCTTTCTCATTTTAAAAATTACAAGTGTGCCACCAACCACATTTATAAAAGGTTACCACCTCCCATATTCTCTCAACTCTTCTAAAACACATTGTCTTAGAAATGAAATGACAAAATTACATCATTAATTACCACATCCCATAATATAATCCTTATTTTTTCATATTTCCATCCTTGGAAGTCTTTTTGATGAAACCCAATGAGCTTAGTCTAAGAACTGGTAACTATATTCAATAAGAACTGTGATTTTATTTAACCTACACCTCCTAAAAGTTCTATTAATCCTTTATAATATATTATAATTAGTATCTACATTATAAGGAGATGTTATTATAATTTGGTAATTACAAACAACCCAATATCCTTCCTTTAAATGGGAAATTATAATGTCTCTTATGTGTAAGATAGACTATGACATTGCAAACCAATGTGACATGGTTTCCATCTACACCTCTTATGTTCGGATATAATGATGGATATAATATATATTTACGATAATATTAAAACAAAAATACATAAAAAATTAATATATTAAATATGATATCTAGCATTCCATTCCATATTTAATACAATGACATCATTCGTCTGTATGGTGGGTTACAGCCTCATGAAGTGATGAGACATGTTTTCAGTAACGTTGTGTATATGAAGGTAATAAGGACACATTTAATTAAAATATGTGATATATGTTACATAAAAATTATTATATAATGTTAAAATATCATTTAATATTCTTTCATTTCACTTTTCACGAATATAGAGACATCATCCATGCATATGTATAACCTACCATCTCCCAGAATGGTGTTATTTGTTCCCAATCTCTAACTGTCATGGATAAATATAAATACATATATAATGTTTATATATGATATTTATATCCTGGTTAACATTCGAGAAATTACATATACATGATCAATGTATATAGGACAAAAAATAATAAACCAAAACATACATGAAAAACAATATAATTATTAACTGAAACATAATTGTAGAAATCAATTTTTAATAAATATGTATTGAAATTTCATATGTAATTCATATAATGTATTATAGTAATGAGTTGTTTCTATTCATTGATTTATAATAAACAAATATTCAGTATAATGGAGTTTTAAATGCGTATAATGGAAGTCAAGACATAAGCTAATGGATATTTGAATCAATTTTACTTCTTTGATATGTTTGTCATATTATGCACCTATATAATTTTATGACATTTATATAATGACTCTTTTACATGTAATATCATGATTTAATATATTCTCAAAATATTTTATGTTTTATTTAATAATATTATTTCTTGGGACTTATGATTCAATATTACCAATGCATTGATGGTCTTATTGTCCAATCTCATTATGTATCAGGATTATTTATGTGCATAAATAATATGAGAAAATCTTCTTATCCATATCTCAGGAAACATGTGTATTTTATTTTTGGATGGTTATGTTATCAAAATAATTTTTTCATTCAGTTTCATATCTTTATTTATTCACAAATTAGAAAGAAATTATTTAATGTAAACAGACTATACTTATCTCTTCATTAAAAACCCTTTACCATTTACATCCATGTTCTATAGATCATTATTCAAAGGATATATTGAATAATTATTTAGAAAATTTTTTCTACACATTGATTCAAAATATATCATCATTTTATTTTCCAAACAATGCAATTTTTCATTAAAAAATTATTATAAATGAATCATTGTTTCAACCTGTGTGAAATTTTCAGCCATCATGACCAATTAATATTTTATAGATTCATTTATAAGATTCAAATTTTATTTTGAAGGAATTTCTTTTGGAAAATATTTTAGGTTTTAACAGGTTTTTTAATATGGAAATCAAATTTTCCAAAAAAAATTAAATTAATTTTAAGTCTTCCTAAATAAGAATCAATTATTATTTTCAATTAAAAGATTTTTTAAAAATTTTCCTAGTTTTAAATTGAATATTTAAATATGGAATGCATATTTTCTTTAAAAAAATTTAAATGATTATAAAGAATCCTTTATATGTTTCTATGTTAATTTTTACATAAAATGAAATTGGAAAATCTTTTTGATTAATTTTTTTATTCAAAGTGGTAAATATATGTTCCCCAATAAATATATATTAAATCTTTAAGAATAATTATACATCTAACGATACATCCTTTTATGTTAAATTTTCATTATGAGGGATAAAATTTAAGGATACCATCCTTATTATTTCACTGGATGGTCAATGTTTATATTGAAATAATATATATGGAACCCATTCATTTGTCAAGTGTTATACTATAGTGAATTATTGAAATGTTTATAAAAACAATTTTTATTACATGTGTTATGATATGAAGATACGAAGACAATTTTTTGATATTTTGCCATACATTTGTGTCATTTTAATTATTATATGTTTGGGATATATATCCCCTTATAATGCATTGGGTAAATATTTATATCCCATGAGATAACTCTTTGAAAATAGATAATGGTATTCATCCACTATGGGAATACAATGAGACAGAATCCAATATTGGAAATATGTGAGTTTTAATCAACTAGGGGAAATTGGTGCATCTTGATCCACAATGGAAATCATGTGATAAGTCATGATCCAAAATATTGATGGTATTCGTTTTCAACCTTGACATAAAAAATGGTTTTCTATAACTATGATGGTAACACACAATTATAACAAGAGATGAGGATTCATGATTTCTTTATGATGATTTCCCAATATTGTGGGACATGTTTTTTGACATTATTATTATTTTTATGACTAATGATTATGACCTATGAATGATTAAGAATGATCTTCGTATGTTATTTTAGTGATGACATATCCTTGTGCTTATATTATTCATTCACGGTATAGATAGATATCTCCGATATATTCCATTGCTGATTATCTGATCTCACTATTTCTTATGTTTCCTAACCCAGGTTATGAATACATGTTTACATAGTTTAAAACTATATGGATTACTATGTGGGAATATCTTTGTTGTTGATATTGAGTATCATTAATGAAATAAGATAAATCTATTTATAGTATCTAATATACCTATACTGTAAATAACATCAATGTTTTTTGTTAAATGTATTGAGTATTAATTTAAACATATGTCATGTTTAATTACAAAAAATATAGTTCTTTATAAGAATGATCTAAAATATCGTTTTACTGAGGCTGGAAAACCATCAAAATCTAGTTTTTATCTTTTTTCTGAGCGTAGTTTCCCTTATCATTAGATAAGTGGTATATGATCATCACATGTGTGGTATATGAATGTAAATATAAAAAATACATATTTGAGAAATTAAATTTTATGTTTTAGGATAATTAAATTCATTTTTTTATGAAAATAAATTTTATTAGATTTTATTTGTTTAATTTTCATTTAAATTTGTTAATTGATGATTAAATTATTTTTGATGGGATTCATACATTATGTTATATGGGCCTCCTTTTTGGGATATCTTCTTAGTCAGTTGAAATAACAAATATTATAAATAATATTTCTATTAATATCAATTTTTTATCTTCCAAAAATTAAAATATTAGGTTATGTTGTCATATTTTATAGTTTTAGTTGTATTTTGAGATTAATTGAAAAAAATGGACTATATTTGATTTTAGCTAAATTAAATTATTTTGGTTTTTAGAAAATAAAACATTCAATAAGGAAATAAATCAGGAAATTATTTTTTTTTAGGATTCTATACATCCACATCATCATTTCATTTGTCTAGCCCAAAAGTAAAATCAATAATTTGGAATCCTAATACTACTTCACTAGTTAGAACTTCAAAAATGTTTAATTACATGGGGATAACACATAGGAAATTTAGAAGGAAAATTATGGTCAATAAATGGAGGCAATAACCTCCTTTAAAAATAATCATATACCAACAGTCATCCACTGAAGAGGATATCTCTACCAAGGATCATTTTTTTTGTTTTATCTTCTTCATCCCCCAATTTCTTCTAGTTAATTTTTTCCTTTTTTTATTTCTTTGTTTTATATATAGATTTTATTTTAAATTAAAATTTTAATTATATATTTAGTTAAATAAATGAATTCATACATTTTTTTAATTTTATTTCATACATTGTTCTCCATCCTCTCTAATTATTCTATGTCATCTTCTCTTATTATTCATATTAATATTAATAGTATTATAATTTTATCACTATTTAAAAATTATGTCTTTTATTTCCTCTTCCTCAGCCTTATTTTAACTAATTTCTATTTCATTCCCAACCAATATCTCTCTTCCCAGTTTTATTTTCTATTATTCATTTATTATCTCAGACCCATTATTTTTAATTTAAAATTTGATTTTTCAGCATACTTATTCTTTTCTTTTTCTCTTCTTCTCATACCAAACATTTTGATCACTTACTCATGGAAATGAGAGGATGAACTAGATGATTTTCTAAGGGAGGTTAAGGTGTTCATGAATTTTCATTAATGTTCATGTTATGTTTGTAATATAATTGAGTATCATGTATGGGTTTAGGAGAATGTCTCCGATGTGGTGACCTCCCACCAATGACATGCAAGTCAATATATTCTATTCAATTATTTAATTATTTCCCCCTCAATCGTTTTAAAATTTTGTCACATGAAGCAGTTATGAAAATATATTAATGGAACAACAAAGATTGAGATCAGTCATGGAAAATGGATTACACTACATTGAGATGTGTCATCAATCATGATTTAAGGAGGATGTGGAATTAGTATTTCTATGTAATTCACATATATTCACAATTAATAAATGAATAAAATGACTTCATAAATGAGATTACATGTTTGTATTATAAAAATGAAATAAGAAATATAAATGATAATAATAATGGATTCTTTAACTAAACCCAAGATGATAAAGACCCATGTTTGATCTACATGGACATTACATTTCTATTTCTAAATACTTAATACATGACAAAAAAAGTCTCCCAATGACTATTATTTTAGTGTCTTTTGAAACATGGAATATAATCTTCTAATAATGTTGAAATGTCTTCAACACATCCCATAAAAGTTCTTAACCTTTTTTATTCCTTCCAGAAACCTTTCTCTATATCCATGGAAAAAATGGCAAGCTCAAATGCTCTGTAAGGGTAAACATAGGCAACATTAAACAAACAATAAACATTTGTATGTAAAAACATGAACATAAATTTTAAACCTATGAATATTGAGTCATGAAATAAATTTTCGTACTACATAAGGTGTAGATCATAAAGGAATATTATTCATAACAAAAAAACATGTGAATAAAACATGGAATTATGGAAAACTATTAAGCACATAAAATGATTTCCATAGTATCTGAGGCTTTGTTTCCAAGACGATCAATGTTGACAAATTCCTTTACTGAACATTGTATTTTTCCATTCCATCCATGTATTACTGATCTGGATTTACCCACCATTCCATTACTGTCTATATCATGATTTATAAATCATTACATAGTGCATTGATGGAAGATATAGTTCCCACCCATCTCAAAATAAAACCATTATCATGTGTGCCACAAAAAATAAATCATACATCATATCACAACACATGAAATAAAATAAGATTCTGAATCATCATTATATCATAACATAATCTATATAAGATAAAAGTACTTCATAAAAATAGTTTCATCATAACGTAATCAAATCACAGTAATAATAGTGATATAAACATAACCCTATATCATCTTAGATGGAAAATAATTTTGAAAAAACACTTTAACTTAGCTGTTGAGACAAATATATTTTCATATTAAAAAATATTTTCTTTTCTCAATATTTCATGAATATTTAATGAAATGTAGTTAGTTGAAAATAATGTTGAGAACTTGTAAATTAAGATTCATTGAAATAATGTTCTATGAAAGCATAAAAATCTGTTCCTAACGTAGATAGTAAACAAAAGAAGGATTAATTTCGTACCATGTGTTAAAAATAAAAAAAATAGTAAAAGTGAATTTAAATATACATATAATAATAGTAAAAATTTTATGAATTTTTTTTAGAAAACATGGACATTGAAGACAAATATAACCCTATTAAATACTTAAAAATAAACAATCGTGGATAAAAAGGAGATTAGAAAATTTATCCTTTAACTTAGGTCTGATATGCTTTTTATGTTTCCAAAACTCGTATATAATTATTTATATGATGTTATGGATTTATTCTAGAATCATAATCATTTTCATGATAATAGTTTCTGATCATAGTTTCATCAATATTTCAGTACCATTTCACTATTACTGGTTATTCCGGTATTAGCTGCTTTATGATCTTACGTATGTTTTGTCAAAAAATATTTTGTTCCTCTTTTATTTATATATTTATATCTTTTACTAAATGGTATTAGTATAATATATATCATATTTATTCATTAAACTGATTTATATAATCATGGTTTAATGAAGATCTTGTAGAACGAATCAAATCGCACCGTAGAGATGGTAAGTCATACATACGCACATACGATGATATAATTTCCGTAATTGTTGAATGGTAATGAATTGGTTGGTGTATATTATCTCAGAATTATAAGAATTTTATATTATTTATATATAGGTACTATTTACACCATTATACCCTTCCAATTAAGGTGGTTGTGAAAAACTGATTACACTGCGGCGTGGAGACGGTAAGTCATACGTACACACACGGTGATTTCGTTTTTTCGTAGGATGGATATAATGTGAAATAGGGTTGTTTCAAATTTATAATAAAATATAAGTATATTATTGATACTTATATTATTATTTTATAATTAAACAACTAAATATGAGTATGTAGAGTATGAAAATAACCTGAAAGAATCAGTAGAAGAGATTACCTCTTCCTTGACAAGCCTCCTTTTAATTTCCACGTAGGGCACTAGATATGTTCTTTTAAGAGTACCAAAACCACCAAAATATTACTCAGGAAGTTGAGAAGAGTAATGGAATGGGTTGTACAAACATTATATTTCAAAATTGGGTGAGTAGGAGAGGGAGGATGTATCCTTTTCTAAGAGATGAGAGGGTCACTTTAGGACACTCTCAAAAATATTAACTTATAATAAACTCAAAACGAAAACAAAAACCTTAAAAGCATCCCTAATTTTTATATGAGATTATATAAGGTTGTAATATTTTCAACTAATAAATTTTGGACAACATATTTTGTCAATTTAAACCTTATATTTTTAGTTATTCTATTAATGTTTAATTTTTGTAAAAACATTCTAAATATTTAATTGTAATGAATATTTAATTATGTGGTGTTAATTAACAATAAATTGTTAATTTATAGTATTTTATAACAAAAAATTATCACTTTTATATTTATAAATATTTTTATGATTTTTAATTAATTTAATAAAATTTTATTTTTATAAAATATCAATAGAGTCCGTTTTGACAATATTCATTAATATACCTTTAAATAAAATTCACACAGAAGATTAATTCGAACCGAAATATTAAGTACACTTATAACAGATCATAATTTTCTATAAAATTCATTTAGTATATTAATTAGTTCATATGATATTTATTTAGTCTATTTTAAAACCATTTATTTTATATTTCTATTATTAAAATAATTTTCTACGTCACCATTGTGTCAACATTAATTGTAATTATTTAATCTATAAAAATTATAATTAAAATTTTAGGATCACTTTAATTGTTTTATCTTCCCAAAGACTATCTATAGTCGATTTTATCTTCTAGTTATACATATATTAAATTTAATACACTAATATAAAAAGAGAAAGTGACACATTACCCATTTCAATAGTTTTTATTACATTCATGTCATTTTAATAGGTACGTGGAAATAAAGAGTATTAATTTATAAAAATAGATTATATGGGTCTAAATTAATCCTCCAATATAATTTTTACAGGTTTTGAGTATTTTTATAATATTATTTTTACCCTTAATTACCCGATTCCCCTTTAAACATGGTAATAAAAATAATTAAAAAAATGTACTATTCATAATACCAAAAAATAAAATTATCCCATTAAATTAATTTGGACCTAATGATTTAAAATATGGAAAAAAAATTTTAAATTCAAAACACATAAGTTTCAATAATTAATTTAAAATTAATCTCGTAGTTGAGAAAACTGGTTTTAAATGTTAAAACATTGCCAAAGATTGATATATTTTTACTTATGAATTCAATTTAAAGTTAATTAAAATAATATAAATTATAATAAATGGTAAAAATATATTCTATTTATAATTTAAAACCTTTCAATATTATTATTTAACCATATAAATTATCTTAAGGATAAAAATTTGTTTTCAATTAAAATTTATCGTATTTTTACTATTCATCAAAATATGAATGTTTTCAAGAAAATATCAAAAATATATCCAAATAAAATTTATATGTTGATTATAAAGAATGAATTTTCTCAAATTTTACTTATAAAAGTTTCAAAATATATATTTAAAATGAGTACGACATCAAAAGGCGGTAAAACTACATATTTATGAAAAATAATTCGTTTATCCGAAAGATATATTTTCTTCTAATATCATGTGTAAGATGAATTAAAATGTTAAATAATGTTGAAAATGGTTCTAATACAATTAATAATGTCTATTTTACATAATACTTTAATAATCTATCTTTGTTTCATAAAACTTGGTATTGCGTACCATGCAAGTTGTCAAGAAAGGTCACTCATGTGTGTACCACAAGCCATATTAGTGTTACCTCTAGTGATATCTTCCATTAGTTTTGTGTAAAATATAATCAAAACTTAGTAGATTTATACATTGATCAAAATCTATACTTAGTGTTGTGTGAAATCGATTCTATCAAAAGAACTTGAAAGCTGTGTATAACATGAGCCAAGAATAGTATTGTGTATACTGAAAACTAATATGGTGTTGTGTATATTGCAAGATAATATTAGTGTATCATAAAAGATAAGAAATTGAAGAAAATAAACATATTCTGTCTCATAAGATCTTGGTTCGTTGCATTCTACCCCCTGAAAAAGAATTTCTCCCTCGAAATTCATTGGGATTATAAATGGTTTTCTACTTGAATGTTTCATTCTTGGAAACCTACGTCTTAAAAAGGAATACTAAAACTTCATTTTAAAAATGAAATTTATAAACATAATGGTTACCATAATTAACCCATCTTTGTGTTTCCATATAGAAGAACATATGTGGGACGTGTTAACATGGATATAGAAAAGAAATCTAACAATAATGTTCTAATTGTTAGTGATAAAGAATAAGGTTTGGATAAAGATAACAACCAAGAATCCCTAAATATGCACTGATTTAAGGGACCATCTCATTCATCGGATAATAAGGTACTAGGATAACATTTTTTTTCAAGATCCTTTCCATAAAGATGAAATATTTTTTATGATAATGAATTCTTACTTGATTTTGGTACAATTTCACAGTTGTTTGTACCTTTAACAATTTCCACATCATATCATATTTAATGAATAGAAGCCATATTTTTCATTCTTTATGTTGTAATAGATCATACAATAGAATGATTGGTCATTTCGTCTTTCTCTATCACAAAAATTAAAGCATAAGTTGTTAAATATACGTAAGTTCGTCTATTGTGAGATTAGTCGTATATGGTTCCAAAAATGGGCTTATACATCATCTATCATACCTCTTAAAAAATAAAACTAATTTCTACTAACAAGACACTTCTTGTAGTCCAGTGGTAGGTGATAATGGCTTGTCGCACTTCAGTTGTTGGTTTGATTACCATAGCCTCGTTTGACGGGACTAGTTGTCCCCCTTCCGATGGGTTTTCCTTTTTCTAAAACCATATTATTATATAATTCCATAAAATGTTTTAGCCTTAAATAATACAATATGATGACCAACATAATCCATTAAATCCTTTAAGCTTATCCAAAATATAAATGTCCAATCTCACAATACAAAAAAACAAGAAATGTCATATAATAAGCATGTTAATACCCTCATGGAACACCAATATATCACATGAAAAATCTTAGTGGTCGCATTCCAAACATTTTAAGGACTTCATCATGCATTCTCATGAAGTATGATAATAACATAAATTATCAAATAACTATAGTGAGAACACCCATTCTATGAAAATTAACTCTTTCCATAGACCAAATATACGAAAAATTATATATACTCAAACCAAGATACCCCTTTTTCCTTTTATCAATCATGATCCCATTAATAAGATAAAAAATATTGTTTTATCCTTATCCCTTCATTATGAACATATCATCTGTATTACAAAAATATTTCAATCACTTTTCATGGTTACCAGTACAATAATATTATGGAAACCCACAATAGACCATAGATATTCTAATATTCTATAATACCATAAAAGTCCCACTACAAAATTATTCTTAAATACCAATACATAAAAACATAAATTTTTTGTCTTCAGTGATAGGCATGGAATAGGTCCTTTCTCTATATAGATGTAACCTATTAGGTAAGGTAATTGAGTTGGGTAATGCCTTGTTTCTCTACATATAAGACATTGAACTCCATGGATGTCTGTTAGTCTATAGACCGTTTCCCCACAGAGATAACATCATCTCCTCCATTTTAGGTATTACTCAAGGTTCTTCTACCCTTCTACATGATATGTAAAATGATAAATCTTCCTTCATCTATTTTCTTCACAATCAAAACATGCATAATAGTCCATATTCCATTTATTCGTTTACTTATGAATTCTACAAAAGTTTACCTTCTTAATCATATATCATGATGACTGATTCTCCATAATCACAATATATTTCTCTCCAGGAATTATATAATTTTTCTGCTCGTAGTCACAAATTTTTCTATCAGATTCAATGTTAATCCAATTCATATTATTTCCCTCTATTGAGTAAAACAAGAAACCATAGTGTACAAAATAGTTAAAATAATAAGGAACCACAAAATAAAAAAAAGTGACTTATAGGATGTCTAACTTATGACACATTATTTAATCCATGACAACTTATGTTCACCCTAGGATACTTATGATCATTATAATAATTATAGGACTGTAACATATACTTATAATTATCCTTAGGGACATCCCTATATATACTTTAGAAATATCTATAGGGATCTCACAAAAGTTTTTTGCATCCAAGTTTCCAAATGTTAACTAATGCTTCTCTCTAATACCAACTTTAGAGACCCATGCATGACATACATCGACAATAAATTTATTTTTTGAAATACTTAGTACATGACACAAATAGATGCCCAAATATAGTATTAGTTTAGTGTCGTGGGAATCTCAGAACATATTCTGCTAATCATGGTGAAAGATCTTTAACGCCTCCCATAAAGATCTTCCCCTTTTGTATTCATACCTAAAACTTCTGTTTATATCCAAGGAAAAATAAATCATAAAAAAGGGTGAGCTCAAATACTCAGTAAGGGTAATAACGAGGAACATAAAACAAACCATAAACATTTGAAAGTAAAAACATGATCATAATGTTTAAACATCAAAATCATGATTCACCATATCAATATTAAACCATTATTATCTGCACCAAAAAACATAAATCATACAACATAGCATAACCCATGAATTAAAATGGGATTCTTAAAAATCATTCCATCATAACATAATCTATATAAGATAAAAAACTTCATAAAAATAATTCCACCATAAATTAATCAAATAAAAGTATTAATTGGGATAGAAACATAACCCTATATCATCTTAGATGGAAAATAATTTTGATAAGACACTTGAACTTAGTTGTTTAGGAAAATATCATTTCTTATTAAAAAAATTATTTTCTAAAAATTCAATGATATTTTAAAATAAATGAAGTAAATTGAAAATTAATATGAAAAATAGGTAAAGGAAGGTTTATGGAAATAATTTTCTATGAATTCGTAATATTCTTTCTATGCCTTACAAGTTAAAAACATCCTCCTCATACTTTTTCCCAAAAACTCAAATAGTTCCTCATATAGTAAAAAAACATTTCATCCACACCATGATGTAAAATTAAACAAAGGGTAAAAATTTCATTAAACATACATCGATGAATCATAAAAATTTAATGGAAACTTTTTTAGAAAACATGGGCATGGATTATAAATATAACCCTAGTAAATACTTACGAATAAACAATCTCGGAAAAAACTGACATTGGAAAAGTTTGTTATTAACTTAGGTCCGATATGATTCTTATGTATCCAAACCACCTATATAATTATTTAAGTAATGCTACAGATATATTATAGAATCATAATAATTTTTATGATAAAATTTATGATCATTTTCTTCATCTGTTTGTTAGTAGCATTTCTTTGTTAATAATTATTTTGGTATAAACTGCTTTATGTTCT
Organism: Viscum album; assembly: GCA_963277665.1. Taxonomy (NCBI): domain Eukaryota; kingdom Viridiplantae; phylum Streptophyta; class Magnoliopsida; order Santalales; family Viscaceae; genus Viscum; species Viscum album. Next base: position 52,137,925 of record OY728148.1, read on the forward strand.
TATATATGATCTGTCAGAAAATTTATTATTCCAATTTTTAGGTAATTGTTACATCATTTGAATCAAGTTATTAGTATAATATATATAATATTTATTCATTCAACTCATTTATATAATCATGGTTTAATGAAGAACATGTATAATGAATCAAATCACACCGTGGAGATGATAAGTCTTACGTACGCACGAGCGGTGATATCATTCCCATAATTGTTGAATGGTAATGAAGTAGATAGTGTATAGTATCTATGAATTAACATAATGTTTTATTATTTAGATATAGTTATTATTTACACCATTATACCCATCCAATTTTGGTTTTGATGATAAAGATATTAAACAACAGTGTAGAGACGGTAAGTCGTACGTAGGCACGCACGGTGATTCTGTTTTTCATAGGATGGATAGAAGGTGAAATAGATTTGATTAATATTTATAATAATATATCAGTACATTAGTGTTAATTAAGTTCTAATTTTATAATTAAAAAACTAAAGAAGAAGAATTAGAAAAGAAAAAAACCTGTTTGAATCTGTAGAAGTGATTTCCTCTTCCTCGATGTGCCTCCTTTGAATTTCTAGTTAGTGCACTAGATTTGTTTTTTTGTGAAGACCATAACCTCCATAATGTTACCAGGCTAGTTGAGAAGGGTAATCGGCAAGGTTTTCTCAAGCATGAAGGCTCATAATAGTGTGAAGAGTTGAAGGAGGCAATGGCCTTTTATAAGAGAGGAGAGAGGCATTTTAGGAAACTCTCAAAAATATTAATTTATAATTTAATAGAAACCTACACAAAAACCCTCCTACATGTCTCTAATTATATTATGATATGATATATGGTTGTAATCTTATAAACCAGGAAATTTTTGGTAATTTATTTTGTCAATTTAAACCTTATAATTTTAGTTATTCTATTAATGATTAATTTTGGTAATAAAATTATAAATATAAAATGGAAATTAATTTCTTACTTAAGTGGTTTCAATTGACCATAAATGGTTAATTTATGATATTTCAGACCATAAAATTATCAATTTTTAATTTCTAATTTTTTTAATTATTTTTAAATAATTTAATAATATTTTATGTTTATAAATTATCAATTGGGTTAGTTTTGAGACTATTCATTTATTATAAATTAATTAAAATTCACACAGAATATAAACTCGAACCAAAATATTAAATACAATAATAAAATGTCTTAGTTATGAATAAATTTAATTTAAAGTATTAATTAGTTTATCTAATATTTATTTTATCATTTTAAAACCATTTATTTCATATTTCTATGAATAAATTAGTTTTTACATCACTATTGTGTCATAATTAATGGTAATTATTTAATCTCTAAAAATTAAAAATAAATTTATATGATGTGGGTAATTTTTTTTATATTTTTAGATACTATCTACTAACTATTTTATCTCCTAGTTATCCATATATTAAAATTAATACGCTTATATAAAAAGAGATTGTGACACTTTGTCCATTTCATTCGTTTTTATTACATTCTTGCAATTTTCCCAGGTCAATTGAAATAAAGTTAATCAATTTCAAAGAATATATGACAAAGATATAATTAAATCATCTTATAAAATTTTACAGTTGTTAAGGGAATTTTTTATAATTATTTTTACCCTTAATTACCTGATTCATCTTTAACCATATTAATAAAAATAATTACCAAAGTTACTCTTCATAACACCAAAAAATAAAATTATCCCATTAAAATAACTTGGAACAAATTATTAAAAATATGGAACCATTTTAAATAATTCAAAACATAGAAGTTGAAGTAATTAATTAAAAATTAATCCCATTGTTGAGAAAATGGGTTTTAAAAATTAAAACAATGCATAATATTGAAATGTTTTGACCTATGAATTCAATGTAAAATTAATTATAATGAAATAAATTATATTAAATGGTAAAAATAAATTCTATTTATAAAATTATTAAATATGATAATTTAAACATATTAGTTATCCTAATAAAATATGTCATTTTAATTGAAATTTAGTGTATTTTTACTATTCATCAAAAATATAATGTTATCAGGAAAATATAAAAAATTTATCCAAAGTATATTTTTTATCCTAATTCTTAAGAATAAATTTATTTTTTAAAATTTAACATATAAAGGTGTAAATACTAGATTTAAAATAGGTGCACAATCAAAAATCGGTAAAACTGCATTTTTTCAGAAAAAATACTTCTTTTATATGAAAAATTGACTTTGTTCTCATATAATATGAAAAATGAATGATAATGTTATATAAAATTAATATTTTGGTTAATAATATCCATAAAGGATATTTTATATAATTTTATAATAATATGTCATTGTTTAGTGAGTCTCAGAATTACGTACCGTGCAAGCTATCAAGGAAGGTCACTCTTGCGTGTAACGCAAGCCATGTCAGTGTTGTATATAATGAAATATTCATTTGATATTGTGTATAACATAATCAAATCTTATTTCATTTATACATTGAAAAAATAAAAACTCAATGTTTCATGAAATCTATTCTATGAAAATAACATGAAATTGTGTGTAACATGAGCCGATAATTGTGTTTTGTATACTGCTTTCTAGTATAGTGTTGCGTATAGTGAAATATAATATTGGTATATCATACAACACAATACATCAATGAAATAAAAAATAACATATCCTATAAAATATCCTGATGTTACAATGACTATGTCATTTCATCCTTAACTCATTGTGTCTAGAAATTACATGACAGTTTATGTTGACCTTTTCCTGTTTCATTTGTTTTAAATTTTGAAAACAACATAAATGTTTTCTATATTTTCATTAAATTATTAAACCATAAAATCAGAATTTTTAGGAGAATTATATAATGTATGTGAACCAAAATGAGAGGGCTCTTCAATTCAGACGACACCGGTCATCCAGTATATTGAACAGGGAAAAATTATAATTCCTTTTGAAAACACCCCATAGTAAGTGTTCATAAAAACTTTCTCAGTTTTTGGAGATCCAATCAGCTAATCATTTACTTATTATATTGTCACATCATAGATATAATTTAATTCTTTTAAATAAATATACTAACCAAAATAAATCCATGATGTTTTCTTATCATAATTTTTTCAATACACAGAACAATTACTCATAGGTGCAAGAACCTGTAGCTAACGAACCTAGGTCTGTAGACGATTGTGTTGAATTATGGGCTAAAAAGATGATAGAAAGCTATATCCAAATTTGAAAATGAGTGGAATTTAAATAACACATTTAGGATCTGATAGAGAGCGTCGAGAAATGAGTTATTACAATATTTTCTGGATAACTCACTAAATTAGGAGAGTAGTAACTATAATTCTATAAAAATGTCCAAAACACAAGAAAGATGGCCCCTGTTTCCTCCCATTACATTTTAAGAAGTACCACCCAAATATTTCTAGATGAATGTTAAAAAACAAAAACTGAAGTGTAATAGTATAGGGCTTGATGAAAAGATGAAAAATATCCAAGTCCAAATTCATTGGAAAACAACATTCATAGAGGAATCATTAGAAGAACATGAAAATAAATATAGTATTAATGTAGACAATGAGACACATGTCTTACTGGAATAGATCATGGATGAATCATTTCATACAAATCTACATGTAATAGTTCTACAAGATCTGGATAAATTCTAGAATGAATGTGGGGAAGGAATTGATCTCTTATAACTATTCAATAATGAAGATCCATACACCACTAAAGGAGACACCAATATACTAGGGGAATTTAATGTGAAAATTGTGGATCCAGAATATATAAATTCGTCATTATAGAATCTACTATATGAGATAGTTGAAAGTGAGACATTGATTGAATCTGAGCTGATCCAGGGAGTTGATCCATTATCAAACACTTTTTCCGATGATTTTAATGAAACATAATTATTCATAACTAACTATTTTTATGATTTTTATATTCAAAAAACATTTTATATTCCTTAAATGAGGATGAAGAACCTAGTCATGTGCCTCAGGAGGAACACATTGAGCTCCATGATTTCAATGAATATTCATTTAAGGGGACCCAATACGTGATTCAACTATCTGAGCCTAAGGAAATTAGAGAATAATGTTCATATTCTATGCTGGTGAAATTTCTTATTAAATATTCACATTCATATTTTATTTAAATAATAATACATGTTTACTTCCCCTGTTCTCATTCAATTATTGTAACCTATATATAAACATCAGTGGATGATAATGAAGATGTTTCAAAATTAACTACCAAGAATGAGGATTATTTATACATCATCCCTACCCTACCACTGAATCTATACATAATTGTGGTGGGGGTCATATATACACTAAACAACAATCATTTTCCACAAAAAAGGATGATACACAAACTAGGAGAAGCCACATGTGGTGGTTCAAATCAAAGAAAATACACCCCCATGAGAATTTAGAGAATTGCTAATAATTCTCTATTAATGAAGTGACAATTCAGTTATTAGTTAGAGGAGAATACCAAGATGTATACTTTTTCACTTTATTTATATGAAAAGGGATTTCAATTTATTTTCATAGGAACTAGTGAAAGAGAAATCCTACTCCCTCTTATCATTTTTATCATTAATGACATAATCCATGTGCTTAATTGTGTAATGATATTTTATTGGTTTGCATGCGTAGGATTTAGACTTAATGGTCTATGATTCATTAGTAATGGATTTTAATATTAAATTATTTTATTTTAAAATCCATTTGTTTTATCCAAAATATGTTTCGATATTTAATGATAGAATTTCATTCCTAATCAGGAATAAATGTTTTACTTAACATATCTCTGAGGCATGAGTTCGATAGGAATCAATTAATTCAATGTTTTAAAATTCATTTATAATTAAATTAAATGATTTAATAGGAAAATGGATTATTAAATTCAATCATGGATATTAAAAGGAGGACTCATGTATAAGAGGGATTAATTATTTTATGTAAATGGAATTTCCCCACCATTTTTCATTCTTAGATATTTATATAATTACGTTAATTGTATTTTTATTTACCATATCATGAGTTAATGTGTAAAATAATATTTTCTATTCCTGTTAATATTTTTAGATTGTGTTCTTCTAATTTTATTATTGAGAATATTTCTTGAGTGATCATGGGACATGTCACTTTCTTGAACTTTAATTTGAACACATCAAAGCTACAACAATTAAAAACACATTTAAAATTATTATGGAATATTTTTATAGTACACTTATCATTAAAATAAAACATTTACATCAATCCTTTTGTATCCCTTAAGAAACAATGAATTTCCTTTATTATTATAATATATGTTTCAATCCATTTTTATCTACTACTACCCTCTTTTTAGTATTTTCATGCTAATTTAAAATTGATGTGTGTGGATTAAGGGATTCATGGTTTAATGGAATAAATTCATTGTATATAGAAATATTTTAGGTATTATGGTGGGAATAAAGAATGGTTTTTATTCATTAAATATAATTATTTTTTACTTCTTTTAATAAAATGAAAAAAATCACTCGGTTCTCACCTTGAAGACTAAAAAATCACCACCACTAGGATGATGGTTTTTCTTATAATGTGGTAATGTAGTGGATGAGATGTTTTTATAAGTATAACTATATAAAATAAGAACAAAAGAAACACTGAAATATATATATACATATAGAAAAACCTAAGAAGGTTCACATCATTCATTATGATTTCATTATTAATGAAATTTTATTTTAATGTTTTGGGGAATTGGGAGTTTCTACATTAATTGGGGGAGTTTAATTTCAAATTTTTTTATATCATGAATTTTACATAATAGATAATCCCCCACCATGAGTCTTTATATTTAAAGCATCAAATCTTACCAACCATAATCCTTATATTCATTTGAGACTTTTTTGAAGTGTCCCCAGGATTTTATGTTTTTTTGACTTTACAATGAATGTAAATATGATCCTACTGAATATTTTGGATATGAATAATTCTCTCAAGATATGATTATAACTCTACATGAATTTTATCCTTATATATAAGATAAAAGAATCCTTTTTGAGGAAGATCATGATTTGGAATGTTTAAATAATTAATAAATGAAGAAAAAAAATGAATGAAATGATATGTTATATCATTTTTGAAATGGGAAAAGTAAATTTAATGAATTTATTATTTATAATAAAATTAATAAAATAAATTTATTTTTATGTGGATTCTTAATGTTTCATTTTAAGTTGATAATTATTTAATTTAATAACATTGACATTTGAATATTGATAACATTTGTGTTCTCATTAACTCATTATTGATATTTTGTGATCAATTAAAGGATTGGGTTTTGTGTGAGGTAATTGAAAGAAAAAATATTCTGAACAATTTTATGTTGAATTACAAAGTTTTTACTCAATTTTTATAAATTTTAATGTCAATATTAATAATTTATGGTTTTAGTTGAATTTTTATCTTATTTGGAAAATAGTCTATTTTGAATTTTGACTCCATTAAATTATTCCTATATTTTGAGAATAATAAATTTTATACTGATCCAAATCCTTAAAATATTTCCTTTTAGTATTTTATTTGTCTTGAGTTTCATTTTATTATATTATAACCAAAGATGAATTCACTATTTGGAATCTTAAAAGAAGCTCACATGTTGTTCCTTGAAAAATTTTCAAAGATCTGATAATTTTTATGTTGGCTCTATATCTCATTAATGGATAGACCAAATATTATGTAATTTGGATGGTGGATTCACAAGAAATTTATGATCATATTTCATAAATTCATCCATATGTTCATCTTCCATTTGCAGGGCCATTAATTCATTGGAAAACAGATATGTGGAATATAAAGAGTTTTCTTATCTAGAATAACATCTTATAGTAAAATAGACATAAATATCTCTAGATATGGCCATAAGTGATGAAATATTTAATAGTGAGTCTCACTACACTTTTGAGCAACCATTATAAATACACCATTTCCCGATTCATCCATTTAATGTGTTTAATATGCATCATCTCATGATGTAAAATTATGTCCTATAAATGGATCCAAGAACCTCCTTTTGAAATAATTCCATACGATTAGTAGACTAAAGATGAAGAGATATTTCCCAAGAGCCATGCTACACCATTTTATTCCTCCCCCGTTTATTCTTCATATTTTTTATATTTTTATTGATTTTTGTTTTAGTTGAATATTTTAATTTTAATTTTAATTTGAATTCTTCAGTTAGTTACCTAAATTAAATCTTGCATATATTTAATTTTGATTCCACCATCCTTCCATATCCCCAATTATTCTACTAATTCTTCATATTTTTTAATTGATATTCATATTAATATTATCATTATTTTATCATTTTTTAAAAATTATAGATTTATTTCTACTTCATCCTTCTTCATTTATATTATTTTTATTTATTTCCCCCCTCTCTCAACCATCCATGTTTTAGTTTTGTTTATTCTATTATTCTCTCACACCTCTAATTTTAATTTAATCTTTTATTTTTCCTCATCCTAGTTATTTTTAATTTCATCTCATCTTCTCATATACAACATTGTGATATATACCTCTAAAAAATGAGTGGCTGGGCCTAAGGCTTGGCCAATTGGATGTTAATGTGATCCAAAAGTTTCATTAAGATCAATATATTGTGGTAATTGATTTGATTAGCCTGCATGAGTGAGTTGAATGTCCCCGATATAGTGACTTTCCACAATTTACATTCAACTAAATCAATTCATTTATTTTTTGATCACTTTTTTCATTTATTCATTGGTTCTTTCATCACACGATGATGTTGACCTAATCAATGGATGAAAAAATATCGATTGAGTTAAGTCTTGGAAGATTGATCATTGTATCAAAATATGTGTTATAAACAATGATTAAATAAAGAGTTTTAATAGATATGTAATATGAATTCATTAATATTCACAATTTATAAAGGAATATTAGTAGTGAAAACATGATATTTCATGTTTTGATTATCAAACTAATATTATACATATAAAATATTATAATGATTAAATCCAAAACTGAACCGAACATCATATCCCTTTTTAACACATTATATCTAGAAATTAAATTAAACATTAATTTGACCTTTTTTCAGGTAATTTGTTTAAATATTTCACATCCTCTAAAAGATTATCATTGATTTATAGAAATGATTGAACCAAAAAAATAAGCAGTTGACGTGAATTATGTAATGTATGTGAACCAAAAATTGAAGTCTCCCTGAGTGATGCGACCCTTGTCACCCACTATACTACTCTAGGAAAAATCATAATTGATTTTTACCACAACCCATGATAGGTGTGCTTCACCGATGTCCCCCTTACCCATTCTCCATGCCATTTTACTTGTGTTATCCCACTTCTACTCTTCTATATCCCTCAATCCATTAATTAATGCAAACTAATGACATATATTATCATGTATTGTGTTTTTTACCTTATCATGGTGTATTTAAAGAAAAATCACCATCACCCATTTTCAGTCATTAGAGGACTATAACATTTCTGAATTAAGGTATTACGAAACGTTATTTTTCATCATTCAATTCACTCCCTTTATTACCGATGTGTTTTATAAGACATGTTAGATGCAGCATATTTTTCCACCACCATTTCATAGGATAGTAAATTTGATTCGTATGTAAATTAATTCATTCTTCATGTCTAACGATATCCATATATTTATTGAGATATATAATATGGGATGAGAGAATACAAAGATGCACTTAATTGACTTGATGAGCATGAAGAGATTATCTGTAGAGGTTGTCGATCTCCCGTTATTGGCTCCTGCTTATTTATTCCTAGATAAAGGTGCTCAAATTATTTATGAAAATAGATAATTTTTGTTTTATTTAATAATGAATGTGTAACTCTTAGATCACATGTATTATTACTGAATTAGAATTGTAATATACATTCATCTATGGATTATTACATTTGGATGCTTGGTAATAAAAATTTATTTTATATTTTTTCTCAATTTCTACTATAAAAATCAATTAGTGACCCTTATGTTTCTTTTTTTATATTTTATAACTCTTATTATCATATATATATATATATATATATATATCTTGGGTGTATCATGTTAGAACATAAAAGTTGGATAAAATAATTGATTCATTAGTCTTACGATGATCAAAAGTCCCTAAAATAATGTTAGCGTCACTATTGGATGGATTACATGGTCTTGTTTGTTTGCATATATCACTTCTACTTTTGTAGAATCCTTATTCATAATGAAACATCATAGTGATATTACACCATGAAAATTGGTAAAATGATTTAACTATAAATAAATGTTTTCCTCTTATTAGTTTTCATTATTACATTACAACCATGAGCTATGCATAGTAATTCTTATAACAATCTTTTCATGTTTGTGTATTATTTTTCATTCATTCATCCATTACAGATATTTTAAAAATATATATATTAGTTATTGAAATTTTTTAGAATGTAATATTTCCATAACCACATTTTTTAGAGTATAAATATTTTTCCAATGGATAATTGGAAGTAGATTTCAATTTTTATATTTTATTTTTTTTAGTAATTTTAAATTTTTTTCCAAATATATAATAATAATTTTTTTTAGCTTAGGATATTATGTCTAGATACTCTATTTTGATGCTCGAAATCACCCATTAAATGATAAAACAAAAAAAACATTAACTATCTCAATACTCTCCAAAAAATGAATAAATATCAATAAATAATATACAATTAATATCAATTTATTGTGAATATAATAATAAATGGAAAATATGAAATAAATTGACATTTATTTATTTTCATTTCAAGAAACAATGAATTAGACCTTATTAGAAAATGTTCTGTCTTACCTAAAAATTCCATTACAATTTTATTTGATCATTACATCATAATACCACTACGTAATATGTCATTTTTCACTATAGGGACATCTGATTTACTAATCCTCTTATTTGTGTGTTTTGAAAAAAAAAATATGTAAAATAATTGGTGTATGTATTTTTTTTTGTTGAATTTAATTTAACAAGTTAAATTTAGAGGATCCTGACTAAGGGTAGATAACTATATGAATCACCTTTAATCGATTGATAAATAACTTTTAATGGAGGATTTTAATAAACAAAATTCATAAAAGATACTTATTAATCATGAAACATTTATGATAAACCACTATTAAATACCTAAAAACCCTATTTTGATATCATCTCAAAGCCTTAACAATGAGAATTTTGGTAATTATGAGGGTTCCAATCTCACCACAATAGTATTAATGATATTTCATTCCCATGGTTTCATTCTTCCACAAACACTATAATCATGGGTGCTCTAGATGGGTTTTGTGCCTCTTAATGTCATGTGAATGGTTATGGTGGGTCTCATGATAATGATGGATGTCAATGTGATGCAACGTGGGATGATGTGGGCACTCAAGGCCTTGAGACTCCTCAGGTCATGTGTGTGTTTTAATTTTGAACAATTTATGGTATCTTTAATTTGTATCCAACTCAAGATGTTTTGGTCACCCCTCAACCAGTCATAAACAATTTTAAAAATCCAAAAAAATAATTTTCAGCCAATCATATGAGTGTCAGTGTCACTTCTTACATTACCCTCACTATAAATAATAATTTTAACCCTATTGATGATAGTAATGTTTCTGCTATTACATTTACCTTATATTTCACTTAGCTCTACAACAGTATAGTTCTACACATAATAAAGTCTTATTTAGTGATTCCACACTCGTTTCATTACATAAATTAATCAGATTCAATTTGAAATTCCAAAATAGTAGGAATTATGATATCAAATTTAATCCCATAGGAAGAATCCTCATTATAGATTAATATATGTAAACATAGTTAAAAACCAACACCTACATATACATTAATAATAACCTGAGTAACACATAGTCAATGTACATATATAAGGTAAAAGAGAAGAAATATGAGTATCATGTGATGACTATGGACATCTCCCCTGAAAAAAGTTGTGCGCCTATAGGATACATCTCCCATAGATATCTCTTTAAGTATTACCAAATCCTATTATTTCCCAATTGATATTTTTTCCAATCCAAAATTATCTCCATTTCTAGTTTGTATTCCTCCTTAAATACACACATCCCATTGGAATTGTTTATATGGTAGTTAGATCATTTCCACATGGCATTGGTATGTGTGAGATATTATTACACATGGATAATAAACTTTAATATATAGTTATTTCATTATTTGAACCCACGATCTTTATATTATCCTTTTCACTTGTATTGGGTGGCATGTAGATGATTTCATGGGGACAATATTTGATTATGGTAGAATGTTTAGAAGAATATTGTTTTTATACCCAAAACACGTTCCTATAAGAATCATGTAATGTTCTTTTACCCAATACACAAGGGGATTATTCCTATTAAATATATCATATCCACAATTTAAATTAATTATATAGCTTATTTAATGTATTATGAATAATTATAATTTATTTACTAATGTCTCAGAAATTACAGTAAGAATTATTGATTAACAAGGATATATTTACGTGATGTTATATATTATTACTTGGATGTAGATCAATGGTGGGGTGGTGGTGGAATATGAAGTCGTAATATGAGGGAAAATTGTCTTGAGAATTCAAGTAGTGTTGACTTTTGAGCGTACATTAGTGGTTAGAAATAATGGTATGGTCATTATGGAGGTGGGATTAGATTCTCCATAATTTACACCACTATGGAATTGAAATTCTACAAATTCAATGAATCATAAAAAAAATAATTTGTATATAATTTTTTTGTTAATTGAGATAATTTTATTAAATGATTTAGTTCGAGGTTTATCTCTAATATTGTGTTTATGTGGAATTTTAATGTGATGAAATTACATGGGGAAATATTTCAAGGTCCTTGTATCCTCGTAATATATTCACAATATTAACATGAGATAACTTTTTATAAAATTTGTTTTATCAAATGTATCTATCATTTTACAAAGGTGTTTTAATTCATTCTTAATTTTTTTTTCAATACTACATTATCTTGTGAATGTATTTTAGATTCATTCTATGTGTAATTTATTTTTTCCTAGAGAAATCTTATAAATATAAATAAAAAGGAAAATATATCTATCCAAATTACATTCACTGAATGAATAAAATTATTAATTTAATAAATGAATGAATTATTATAAAATTAATTATTTATATGATGAAATTTGCAATAAAATTTTTCCGCATATGAAACTATTATGTTCAAAATGAGTATTTCTTTTATGTGATTATATTTCCTTATATTAGAAATACTGAATACTTTTTTTTGTTAATTTTAGGAATGTAAAACCCAAATGTATATAAAGATAAATTTTTACAAGGGATTAAATTATATGAATTGTATTAAAAAATGTACTAGTTCGAACGGTCAACCAATAAAAAATAAAAAATCATTGGCATTACTATATAGAGTATATATTATTACAACATAAGTATATGATATTTATTATAGAATGTAAATGTAATTACAATGATAAGTCCAGGTTAACATCATAAGGAATATAAAAAATTCTTAGTATAAGAACCCACACCATGATATTAAATCCATGAAAACATAATAAAAACATCCCATTACCATATTCAGGTGTTCACATCTTCATAATAAGTATTTCTCATATTACCGTGAAATGTCTACACGATTAATAAAAAATTTCAATGCTTTCTCCAAGAGAAATAATTTCATAACCCAACACACTTAGTCCTTCATAGTAAGTGGTAATCTGAGAATGAAACTCCATTCCCAACTCCAATGGGCCAGTGGTAGGTGTCAAGCATCTAGTAATTATATCAATCACATGGGAGGCCTTATTTGAATTTAAAAGTACACAAACACACATCTCCATACACCATTGTAATTTGGCAACATAAACAAGTGGCACAATAAATGCATTATTTATAACAACACCACATTGGAGTATTGAATGTAGAACAGAAAAAGAGTAAATTTCTATATACACACCCACAAAAAATGATAAATTTCTAAACCAGTTGGAAACATGGGGAATATACCCAAAAGAAACTCCTAGCACAATATAAAGTCATAAAAAAACAAATACTTCTCTTGGTCTACATTGGACCTAAATGAATGGATTTTTATCTACATAAAACATAACATATGTGGGTAGACCAGATGGAGCTGTAAGAATATTCATATAATCTAAGACAACCATAAATCTCCAAACCTAAATCATCAAAGAGAGAGAGAGCAGTCAGTTTATCAACACTGGGGAATGTGTGTAACAGCCCAACCCTAGTTACCTAGAGTCCGTGCATTATTTTAATACATTGGCATGATTATATGAAATAAAGTTCTAAAGGACCAATAGGGTTAGTAGTCTTGGAAAATAGATTATATACATTAATTTCATCATAAAAACTTGAAAAGAAAAACAATAATAATTTATTCCATTAGAAATATCCAGGCCTCCTAGATTATGTCGGCATGTCACTCGTAAATAATTCTTTATATCCTGGTAAAATAAAACATAAGGAAGGGGTGATCTCGGATGCTCAGTAAGGGTAAAAATTTAAAGGAAGTTATAAAATTTTAAGAAAAAATGTTTAATAAAAACAACAGCCATTCAAAGAAAACTTGAACATAATATAGAAAAAATAAATTGAGAAATTCCATATAAACATGCAAATTGTTATTCTACTAGTCGAATAATCACACATAATAATTAATTTCATAATGAGGGAATGCATAATGGCATATATTCTGTAACATCTTGTCAATGCCTCGGCCAAGATGTATAAATATGATTTAGGCCTCGGCCAAATCCATTTATTAAAATAGGAATGGCCACAGCATATCCATGTATAATTGTCTCCTAAGACCTCCTGATGCATCAAAGAGCTATAGCGGGCTCCACCCATCACTTATCTAGTCCAATGCATTCATCAAATGAAAAGGTTTAAACATAACATAGACATTCATATTAAAACTAGAATACAAACTTTCAATACTTTTTCTATAAAGTATGAATGGTTTAAAAATAACACATCCATAGTCAATCATTCCACATAACCTTTAATACAATATAGAATATTGGAATCAACTTCCTACAAGTTAAAAATTCTATTAGTGGATGTTGACATAGATGAAAATAATCGGTAAAATGTGTATATGGAAATACCCCTTTTTCATGAAAAACTTTTAATGCCAAATAATTTTGAAAAGAATAAATATAATTATTTTTTAAAAAAAAGTGTCTAGAACCACTTCTGAACTTTTTCAAGGAATTCACATTTTAAAAACATTCATGTCCATATTAATAAATCCTTAAAAACCATTTTGAAAACATGGACATTAATGAGAATGATTTAGAAGAATATATATTTAAAACCGTTAAATTTATGTTTTAGTCAAATAGTACATTAAAATTATCATTTTGAAATGCCTTTTTTGAAACATGGACATGGATAATAATCATGTCCTAGAAAATACATACACATAATAAATCTCGGATAATAATGAGATTGAGGAATTAACCAGTACCGTGCACTTTCTTTTGGTTGAGGGTACGTTTAACCTCTTGTATAATTACAATTGTATGTTATTAGATTATACCAGAACCCAATTCATATTTATTATATCATACATGATTCATTTATGACTTTATACTACCCATTTAATAATGATTTTCATGTTAAATTAACATTTCGGGTTATAATCGCTTTCTTTATCGTACATATTTTATCTTGTTATTATTGATTGTATCGTTTAGGTCGTGATTGAAATACATCCAGAATATACAACTTCATTTATATGTCATATATATTTAGAATATAAATATTTATTATAGATATATTTATTAAATTGAAAACACTATTTATGGAGACGGTAGGTCGTACGTACGCATAAACTCTACTTCTATTTTCCTATCCTATTGAATGAAAGTTAGTGCATAAGATAAATGTAAGTATATAAATAAATACATATATATAAATATATATATCTCTAGTGGAATTATTATGTCATATATTACATACTTATTAGTAATATATATTTTTATAATCGTCGATGAATGGAGAATGTGGAAATGAATCCCATCGCGTCGTGGAGACGGTAATCTGTACGTACGCACGAGTAACAATATAATTTCCTTAAATGTGTGGAATTGGATGGTATATTAATTTTACAGAGACATAACCATGATATTTTAATTATTTATATACATATTACTCATCATTATATCCATCCAAATATCATAGTGTTGAATAACAAATTACCCTATGGTGTGGAGATGGTTAGTCGTCCGTATGCACGCATGTTGACATTATCAATCATAGGATAGATAGAATAATGAATATTGTTGTTCCATATTTATAATAAAATCACAGTATATATAAGGTACTGGATTTTTTACTTTGGTATGGTAATAATAAATAAAGAGTAAGTGGAAAAAGAAATGATCTTGAAAGATGGTGGTGAAATCATTATCTTTTTTTCGGGTTCTTCCTTTTTGTTTGATCAAAAGTGCTATTAGGATGGTTTTCTGACCAATGGAAGTCCTCTATGATGAATTTATAATAGTTGATAGGATATTTGGCCAGGTTTTGACAGATCCAAATGGCATTGGAGGTGTGAATTGGAGAGAAGGGGAAGTGCCCTTTTGTAAGAGGGGTGAGGGACACCTTAGGAAAAAACAGAAAATATTATTTTATAATAAATTAATATTTGGTTTGTTATGGCTTCAAAATGATTTATTTTGAGGCTATGGTGGGTATGGGTTGAAATACTCTCAACTAATAGGTTTTAGAAATGTTTAATTTACCAATTTAACCTTATCTTTGGGATTTAAATATCAGTTAAATAATTTAACTTTTACCATTTCTTCTTATATTCTTACAGTATATTGTTAATAAAAATACTCTAAACTACCAAGAGAATCTCAAGTGACCTATTAATGGAATATATGTTATTATTTAATACATTTTTACAATCCTTATATTTTTAGGAATATTGTATCATTTAATAATATAATATTTGTTTTAAAAACACATTTATGTCAATTTTTACACTATTGGGTAATTTGTTTTTCTAAAAGTCATATAAATGTTATCACTTAGAAAAAATTTATCTATTCACCCCTAACTTGTAATATTTACCTATAAAATTATTTTAATGCATCAAAATATGAAATTATATTTTTTTGATATTAATAATATCAATTATTTTAATCACTTATTAATAAGGAAATTACTGCTTCATCATTTTGTAAAAAATAAATTTATTTATTTAATGTGAAAAAATTATAAATAATATAACATTATGTAGGAAATATTTTTAGAATTCTAATTAATATTAATATTCAAAATTTTCTTATGTATAACCCCATATAAACAATGGTTTACTGAATAAACTTTAAATATTAACACTTTTAAAATTTCTTTAAATAAAATATAATAAATTCCCTAATCTAATCTATGTGGACCAAAAGGATCATATATTTGTTCGAAGGATGATTATGGTCGAAATATATTTATCCAATAGAATTAGAAAATGTGTTTTTGTAATTATAATATCATTTTTACCATTAATTACATTTTTTACTTTTAACGATGGTAAATAAATGTAAAAGTTACTATTCAGCAAAAAAATTTCTCATCTTATTGAAACCCATTTTATTTACTGAGGTTAACCATGTCTCTAAGAATTTTTAATTTCCACACATAGAAGTGTTAAAATTAAGTTTCATGCAAATTTTCAACTGCTGCTAGAAGGCAGGTAAAAGACGGCAAAATTTCAAGAAATTTTTTATATATATCCAATCTTATTATAAAATGACTAAAATGAATTAAATTTAACTTATATATATATATATATATATTATTATTTATATTTTTACCTAAAATAAATTTAAATAAAATATATAATTATTTAAATGAAAAGTTGGTTTTATCCAATAACGTAGTGTTTTTCACTATTCATAAAAAAATATAATGTTTTCATAAACATAGTAAAATTTCATCCTAACCTAATTTTGATATTATGAATTAAAAAATTAATCTTATTTTACCAAATTCAAAACATAGAAATTTCATTTATTAATTTAAAATTAATTTTTTTTTCATAACCAAAAAGCGCATTTTTATGAAATAATAACTACCAAAAGATTGACACTAGTTTATGTAAAATTTAAAAGTGAAATTACTTCCAATTACCAAAATTAGATTAAATGGTAAATATATAATTTAAATATATTTCCAAACCATTCAACTATATAGTTGAACACTATAAATTATTTTGATTATAAAAGTTGTTTTCAGTTAAAATTTAGTATTTTTAAATATTAACCCAAATATGAAAGTTATCAGAAAAAAACCAAAAATTTATCAAAACTAAACCTTTCTGTCATGATTAGGAAGAATTTTCTTTTTAATTTTTTTTATAAATGTTTCAAATATTGGTTTTAAAAAGTGTTCTCTATTAAAAGGTGGTAAAATTGCATTAAAAATGTAATTTTTTTTCTAAAAAAATGAATTTCTTCTTATAATAATTCAAAGAAACATATAATATGGATTATAAAATTATAAGTATTTTATAAAATTCAATATTCAGTTATTAATATTAATAACTGCTTTTTAACAGCTAGTTTTAAGTCATGGTGCACTTGATATTTGTGTTGTCTGTAGTGCAAGTTAACGAATTACATTTATGAAATAATGTACTATGAAATCATGGGGTGTTACAATCTCTTCTCCCTCAATAAATTGGGTCCTCAAAATTTTACATTGATTTAAAAAAATAAAAGTTTAAAAATATAAAAATACCTTTCTGGGAATCCACATCAGAAATTGGGTTAATAAAATTTAGTATAATAAGAGTGAAAGTGAGATGAAAAAGTCACCACCAAATTATGATCACGATTAGGAGAATATTGGTGTCAATTAGAGAAACAAAATTAGAGGAAAAATGAAAATATTTATTGAGAGTGATTGAGGTCCTCAATCGAAATCAAGTGTAAAATTGAGGGCCTCAAAACCATCAATATTTTATGATTTAAAATATCATTAGTTCAAGAAAAAATAAGGTATTATTATAACACATTTATGGTCAAAATTCCCGCTTAACTAAATTTTATGATTTAATTTCTTCATAGAATATGAGATAAAAATACACTTGATAAGTATAGTTCCTTCCGTTAAATAATTTCTACCACAAACCCATCTTTCACTATAAAAGATTATATAAAAAATAACAATCTATTTATCTTGATCATATATGGTTCCCAAAAAAATTAATTTATAATTCATCTAGTAGAAAATTTAAAAAAACTACATTATAAAATCTAGGTCATCACGTAGGACAGTGGTAGGTGATACACCCTTTTCGCCCTTCAGTTGTGGGTTCAAGTCTCGCAGCCTTTCCAGGAGCGACTGGTTGTCGCCCGACCTCCAGTTTGTCCTTTTATAAAAAATCCAAAAATAATCTTAATAAATTCTATTACCTAAACAATAGAATCCATTTTAAAACTTAATCCATTCCAACCATTAGAATTATCCAAAATACTATTTTCAAACACACAGTCCAAAATTTATGATGATTTAAAACATGATGAATATCCTTTTTTCCATGTAACAACATGTGAATACCATCATCATGTATTCTTTTAAAAGACGGTAAAATCATGAATAACCAAAAAACTATATTGATTACATTCATTCTCCATTATTCCTTTTAGAATACTAGATATATTCAATTTATCCAAAAAATTTGAATACTCCAACAATGGTGAAATAAACAAACCATTAATCAGTTCCAAGATAGTCAATAATATCCAATATAATTTATCCAAATCCACCATCTCTTATTCCAAAATTACTACTTCTGTATCAGGACCATATAAAGGTTTATCCTTCCTCTAACCATTTATTTTCCAAAAAGTTTAACTTTTTGTTGAGTCACTTTTCCTAAAACCATATAATCTCAAATCCTTAATGAAATAGAAATTTAATACAATCTTTATTTATTTTCATAATTCATATAACTGGTGTATCATCAATACAACACTGAAATGACATAATATTTTAACAACAAAATAAGAACACAAGTCATTAATCTTCATTTGTGGTAGTATCACAATATTATTATTATCCAATATCATCATTTGAGGTATACTCTGATGATTTGTACTTTGATTCACATAGTTATCCAACTCCTTCCAGATGAAGCATTGTACACATGTAACCTTTTTCTTATCCTTGCAATCACGTACTTGGTGTCCTTTTTTCCACACTCATAACAAACTCTCATTACCTTCAAGCATTTACCAAGGTGATTCTTTCCAAAATTATCACATATGGGAAAATATTTCTTCCCCTTATTGCATTTATCTATATTTCTCTCAACCATTTTTTTCTTCTTTGGATTTCCTTTAATGCCATATGACTCGATGAATTCATTACTTATCTTATTAACACATGATAATATTTTTTCATATGTTGAGAATATGTGGGATACTATTTCTCTTCTAAATTTTGTCTTAATACTATGAATGATATGATCACTCTTACTCATTGGATCATACATATTGTTGGAGTTATCATTCCTTCTACCGGGCACTATTTTTGTTCAATGTCATACACTTGTTCTGTTAATGAATCGCAATTCATAATTCCAATCATTTAAAATACCTAATGTAAATTGAATAGTTTATGGATATAATCAACAATCATAAAAAATCATTGTGGAATTATTTACTCTTAAATCCTTCATAATGGTTTGTAAATAAATTTTGAATTATTCTAAGCATATCCCTAGAGTGTCATAACCAAGAGTACAGCAAGGCCCATTGTCATGTACCAGGATACCCCGGGTTAAGCCTGAAACTCCCTGTCAAAGATTTCACTCCATGGTACATCTATTCCAGAGCCACCTCTAACTGCTCGTATCCAGGAAAGGATGTATTTATTGGAAAATACACTAAATATCTACATTAACAAAATTCTAGGAAGTTTTTCTAGGCTAATCTTCAATGTCTATTTTAGGGTAATGTTATTTAATCAGAGTTTATCTAAATCTAGTTTCCATGGTTTGTACTAAATTTCCTCTGTTACCAACTATAACTCTCTAACCCCAGTTACCCAGATTCGGTGCATTATTTTAATACATTGGCATGATTACAAGGAATCAGGTTCTGAAATACCGATCAGGTTAGTAGTCTTGGAAAATAGATTACATAGATGATGTTCAACATTACAACTTGAAAAGAAAAGAAAAAGTAATTTATACCATTATAATGGAACAATCCTTCTTGATTATGCCTACAAGTCACTCATTACTAACTTCTTTATATCTTGGAAAAATAAAACATAAGAAACGGGTTATCGAAGATGCCCAGTAAGGGTAAATAATTTAGTAGAAACTATAAACATTTAAGGAAATATGTGTAATAAAAACAACAACCTTTCAAACATTAACATGAAAATAATATGGCAAAAATAATTCAAAAATTAAAATATAAACATGCCCATTGATATTTTTTTTGTCGATTAATCACAATTAATAACTAATTTCATAATGAGGGAATGTATAATGTCGGTCATTCTGAAACATATTGTCAAGGCCTCGACCACGATGTCTAAAAATGATTTAGGCCTCGACCAAAACCATATATCAAATTGGGAAAGGCATCAGCTGATTCCATGTCTAATTGTCTAATGAGACCTACCAATGCATCGAGGAGCTATAGCGGGCTCCACACGTCACTTACTAAGTCCAATGCATTCCTCTAATGAAATGTTATAAACATTACATAAACATTCATATTAAACCTATCATATAAAATTCCAATACTTTATCCATAAACCATTAATGGTATAAGAATAACACATCCATCGTCAAACATATCACAAATAACTCAATACAATATGGAATATTTCTATCAAATTCCTTCAAGATTAAAATCCATCAAAGGATGTTTACAGAAATGAAATTGATCGGTAAAATGCATTGAGAAAAATTCCCCTTTTTCATGAAAATATTTATAAGTCACAATATTTTGAAAATAATACATTTAAATAAATTTTTGAATCAATTTTACCCATAACAATTTGAAACATTTGAAAGTAATTAACATTTTAAAAACCTTCATGTCAATATAAATAAATCCTTAAAAAATCTTTTTTGAAATATTGACAATAATGATAATGATTTAAGAGAATAAATATTCAAAACATTTATAATGATGTTTTAGTTAAAGAGTACCCTAAAAGAATCATTTTGAAATGTATTTTTTGAATCATTGACATGGATACTTAACATGTCCCAGATAATACTAACACATGAACAATCTCGGATAATAATGAGATTGAGGAATTAATCCTTACCTTGCACTTTCCGTCAGTCAAGGGTACATTTAACCACTTGTGTAATGACAATTTTATGTTATTA
Source organism: Viscum album (assembly GCA_963277665.1). Classification (NCBI taxonomy): domain Eukaryota; kingdom Viridiplantae; phylum Streptophyta; class Magnoliopsida; order Santalales; family Viscaceae; genus Viscum; species Viscum album. The sequence goes on from OY728148.1 coordinate 52,159,404, forward strand.
GATTATACCAGAACCATATTAATATTTACTATATCATACATAATTCATTTATGTCTTTATACTATCCATTTGATAATGGTTTTCATGTTAAATTAAAATTTATGGTAATAATCGCTTTCTTTATCGTACATATTTTAAATTTTTAATCTTGATCGTATCATTTAGATCATGATTTAAATACTTCTAGAATATAAAGCTTGATTTATATATCATATATATTTATAATATAAATATTTATAATAGATAGATATATGAAATTGAAATCACCGTTTATGGAGACAGTATGTCGTACGTACGCATAAATGTTGTTTCAATTTTCATATAATATTGAACGGAAGTAAGTGAAAATATATTTGTATGTATATATACATATATATATATATGTGTGTCATATATTACATACTTATTAGTAATATATATTTTTATAATCGTAAATGAATGGTGAATTTGGAAATGAATCTCATCACGTTGTGGAGACAGTAATCTGTACGTACACACGAGCGACAATATCATTTATTTAATGGTGTGAAATTGGATGGTAAATTAATTTTACAGAGACATTATAATGTTATTTTCATTATTTATATACATATTACTCTTCATTATATCCATCCAAATAACATAGCATTGAATAACAAATTACACCCCGACGTGGAGACGGTAAGTCGTACGTACGCAAACATGGTGACATTACCATTCATAGGATGGATAGAATAATTAATATGGTTGTGCCATATTTATAAAAAAATCATAGTATATAAAAGGTACTGGAGTTATTATTTTGGTATGGTAATAACAAATAACGTGTAAGTGGAAGAAGAAATGAACTTGAATGAGGGTGGTGAAATCATTATCTTTTCTTCGGGTTCTTCCTTTTGATTTGATCAAAAGGGCTCGTAGGATGGTTTTCTTGACCAAAGGAAATCCTCTAGGATGAATATAGGATAGTTGGAAGGATATTTGGCTAGTGGTTGGCCGATCCAAATCGCATTGGAGGTGTGAATTGGTGAGATGTAGATGTGCCCTTTTATAAGATGGGTGAGGGACACCTTAGAAAAAAAAATATTATTTTATAATAAATTCATATTCGGTTTATAATGGCTCAAAAATTATTTATTTTGAAGCAAAGGTGGGGATGGGTTGAAATAATCTCACCTAATAGGTTTTAGAGAAATTTAGGTTACCGTTTTTACCATATCATTGGGATTTAACACTCAGTTAAATAAATTAACTTTTACCGTGTCTTCTTGTATTCTTACACTATATAGTAAATAAACTTACTCTAAACATCCAAGAGAATTTCAAGTGGTTCATTAATGACATATATAATATTAACTATTCCAATTGACTGAACCTTATATTTTAATGAATATTATATAATTAATAATATAATATTTTTTTTAAAAAAAACTCACTTATGTCATTTTTGACACAATTGGGAATTTTGTTTTTGTGAAAGTCATAACAACCATAAAACTTCGAACAAAAGTTATCTAGTCAACCCTAACATGTTATATTAACCATGAAAATTATTTTAATAAATCAAAAGTATGAATTTATATTTATTTTGATATTTATAATATCAATTATTTTAATCAGTCATTAATAAAGAAATTACATCCTCATCATTGCGTCATACATAAATTTAATTATTTAATTTCTAAAAATTATAAATAAAATACCATTTTGTAGTAAATAATTTTATATTTATAATGAATATTTATAGAGAAATTTATATTATGTATAACCACATATTAAAAGTGGTTTTGTTAATGAAATTTGAAATTTCACACTTTTAACTTTTCTCTAAATAGAATATAATAAAAGCCCTAATCTAATCCAAGTGGACTGAAAGGATCATATTTTAGTTCTAAGGTTGATTTTGGTCAAAATATACTTATCCAATAAAAGGACTCTCATGAATTACATTGAACATATATAGATATTATGTATCTATTTTGACCTAAAATAAATTTGAATAAAATAAATAATTATTTAAATGAAAAGTCGGTTTTAACCAATAATGCATTGTTTTTCACTATTCGTCAAAAATTTTATATTTTCAGAAACATAAAAAAATCACCATAAGATAATTTTGATATTACAAATTTAAAAATGAATTCAATTTTACCAGATTATGAACATCAAAATTTCATTTATTAATTTAAAATTAAACCCCACTGTCAAAACCAAAAAGCGTATTTTTAAGAAATAATATCTACCAAACGATTGACACTTGTTTATATCCAATTTCAATGTGAAATTATTAACAATGACCAAAATTGGATTAAAATGTAAAAATATAATCTAATTATACTTCCAAACTATTCAAATGTATAGTTGAACAGTAGAAAGTTTTTGGATTAAAAAAGTTCTTTTTAGTTAAAATTTAGTATTTTTCACTATTCACCCAAATATAAAAGTTATCCGAAAAAACGCCAAACATTTATCAAAACAAAATTATTATGTCCTGATTCTAAATATGAAGTTTATTTTTCAAATTTAATATATAGCACTTTCAAATATTGGATTTAAAAATTGTTTTCCATTAAAAGGCGGTAAAATAGTATTTAAAAAATACTTCTTTTATCAGAAAAAATGAATTTGTTCTTATATTATGTCTATGAAACTCAACCTATGGATTCTAAAATTATAACGATTATATAAAATAAAAAATTCAGTTAATACTATTCATAACTACTTTTGAACGGCTAGTTTGGTAAGTCGTGGTGCAATTGAACTCAGTGTTGCGTGTAGTGCATGTTATTGAATTACATTGAAGAAATAATGTACTATGAAATCTAGGGGTGTTACAAGGTCATTCATAAACATAGAAAAATAATAATCACATAAATATTTTGAACTACAAGTGCAATGAAGATAAAGTGTAACAACTAAATGTTTTTAGGAAATGTTGTTTTTAATAATTTTCATTCTTCAATAGCTTGCATTTCACACAAACATGAGTTTAAAAAAACTAAATGATTACCTTATTATAAAATTACCACTTTGACATATCCATTAGGTTATTGGGAATAAATATACATAAATTATGAAAACATATGGTCTGTTCATTTGCTTCAATTTATTTATAAAAAATATATAAATCAATTATATATTCATATTTTTGAATTAAAAAATTGACTAAATTACTCTTAGTATATGAAATTAATGAAATAAATTTTGGTCCATGAATCTTTTTTAGAATGTAATATTTCCTTAACCAGATTTTTTACACTATAAATATTTTTTCCCAATTTTAATTGGAATTAGATTTCGATTTTTTTATTTTTTATTATATTTAATAATTTAAATTTTATTTTCCAAATATATTATAATAATTTTTTTCATCTTAGGATATTATAAATTGATACAGTATTATAATGTTCGACACCACTAATAACATGATGAAAAAATTGTAACCATCATAAGACTCTATAATCATAGGATTAAATATCAATAAATAATCAATAATTAATCTAAATTTTCAATGAATATTGTCCTTCATGAACAATATCAAATAAATTAACATTTATTTGATTCCATTTCAAGACACAATGATTAAGACCATATAAGAAAATGTTCAGTCATAACAAAAAATTCCCTTACAATTTCATTTGATCATGACATCATAATACCACTATGTAATATGTCATTTTTCTTTATATGGACATGTGATTCACTATTACTTTTAATTGAGTGTTTTGGAAAAAATATGTAAAATAATTAGTGGATGTATTTTTTTTGAATTTAATTTAACATGTTGAATTTATTGTATCTTAACTAGGAGCGGATAACTAAGTGATTCACCTTTATATTATGTTAAAGCCATACTAATAAGAATTTATGTAATTATGAGGTTTCCTATATCACCTCAATAGTATTAACGATATTTCATTTCTATAGATTCATTATTCAATAACCACTATCCTCATGGGTGCTCTACATGGGTTTTCTAGATCCAAATATCATGTGAATGATGATGGTGGGTCTCATGATAATGGTTGAAGTCAATGCGATGTGACATGGGATGATGTGGGTACTAATGGCTTGGGGACTCCTTAGGTCATGTGTATTTTTAAATTTTAAACCATTTTTGGTATCATGAATTTGTATCCCACACATGGTGTTTTGGTCACCCCACATCCATAAATAAACAATTTTTAAAATATAAATAAATAATTTTCATCCAATCATATGTGTGTCGGTGTTACTCCTTACACTACCCTCACTATAAATAATAATTTTATACATATAGATATTGTTAATGTTTCAGATCTTATATTTATCCATCATTTTACTTAACTCTACCCAGTTATAGTTTTACATATAAAAAAGTCTGATTTTGTGATTCCACTCTCATTTCATCACATAAATTCTTCAGATTCCAATGGAAATTCCAAAATAGTAGGAATTATGAAATCTGATTAAATCTCCAAGGAGGAATCCTTATTAAAGATAAAATAAGTAAACATTTTTAAAAACCAACACCAAAATATACATTAAGAATAACCCAAGTCACACTTAGTCATTGTACAAATATTTTTTAATAGAGAAGAAATATTAGTATCATGTGATAACTATGGAATTCACCCCTTAAAAATGTTGGGTGCCTCTAGGATGCATCTCCCCAAGATATTTCTTTATGTATTCCCAAATCCCCCTCTTTCCCAGCTGATATTTTTTCCCTATCAAAAAATATCTATATTTCTAGTTTGTATTCCTCATGAAATACAAAAATCCCATTGGAATTGTTTTTAAGGTAGTTAGATCATTTCCACATGGCATTGGTTTGTATGAGATATTATTCCACACGGATAGTAAGATTTTATATATAGTTATTTCATCCTCATAACTCATGATCTTTAGATTATCCCACTCACTTGTATTGGGTGAAATGTAGATGATTTCATGGGAAAATTACTTGATTTTGTTATAATTTTTGAGAGAATATTCTTTTGGATCTCAAAACATGTTCATATAAGAATCATGTAATGTTATTTCCCCCAATAGTCAAGGGGATTATTCCTATTCAATATATCATATCCTCCATTTAAAATTGTTATCTATCTTATTTAATGTCTGATGAATGACTTGAATTTATTTACTCTTTTCTCTTAAATTATAGGAAGCATTATTGATCAACAAGGATATGTTTACATGATGTCATAAAATATTTCTAGGATGTTGAAAAATTTAGGGATGGTGGTTGAATAAGGAGTATTAATATGAGGGATAATTTTATAGAGAATTCTAGAAGTGTGGACTTTTCAGGGTATATTGGTGGCCAGAAACAATGGTATGGTCATTCTTGAAGTGAGATTATATTCTTGAAAACATACACCACTATGGAATTGAAATTATACAAATTCAAATCATCATAAAATAAAATATTTTGGATTTTTTTGAGTTTGTTTACCGAGTTAAATTTATTATATGATGCAATGTGACGTTTATCAATAAGATTGTGTTTATGTGGAAATGTAATGTGAGGAAATTCCATGGGGAATTATTTCAAGGTCATTATATCCTCCCAATATATTCTCAATATGTAACATGAGATATTTTTTTATAAAATTATTTTTATCAAATGTATCTATCCGGTTACATAGGTGTTTTAATTCATTCTTAATTTTTGTTGCAATACTAAACTTTCATGTGAATTTATTTTAGATTGTTTCTACAATTCCATTATATTTTCCTAGATTAATCTTTTACATATAAATACAAATGAAAATATATATATTCAAATCACATTCACTGAATGAATAAAATTATTAATTTAATAAATGAATGAATTATTATAAAATTAATTATTTACATGATCAAATTAAAAATAAAATGATTCCACATATGATAGTATTATGTTCCAAATTAATGTTTCAATTATGTGATTAAATTTCAAGAACATAGAAATAATAATTATTTTTGACAAATCTATGTATGTAATACTGAAAATTCTGTAAAGATATATTTTTATGAGGGATTAAATTATATAGAAAATATTAAAAATACATGTACTAGTTAGAATAGTCAAGATATACAACACAAAAAATCATTGGCATTACTATATAATGTATAAATCATTACAACATAAATATATGATAATTTTTATAGAATGTACGTGTCATTACTATGATAAGTTCGGGTTACCATCTTAAGAAATATATTAAATTCTTAGTATATGTACCCAACACCATGATATTAAATCCATGAAAATATAATTAAAACATCCCATCACTATATTTATATGTTCACATATTCATCAAAAGTATTTGTCATATTAACATGAAATGTCTACAGTATCAAAAAAAATCAATGTTATCTCCAAGATAAATAATGTCATGACCCATCCCACATGGTCATTCCTAGTAAGGGGTAATCCGATATTGAAACTCAAATCCCACCTCTAATAGGCTAGTGGTTGGTGAGAGCATCTAGTAATTATATCAATTACATGGGAGGCCTTATTTGAATTTACATGTTCACAAACACACATCTCCACACACCATTGTAATATATCAATATAAACAAGTGACACTATAAATGCAATATATAGAATAATACAACATCATAGTATTGAATATAGTACAGAAAAAGAGTAAATTTACATATATAAGCCCACAAAAAATGATAAATTTCTAAAACTATTGGAAACATGGGGACTATACACAAAATAAACTCCTAGCACAATATAAGGTCAAAATAAAATAACTGAACTAATCCTTCTCTTGGTATACATTGGGCTTAAATGAATGGACTTTTCCTATAGAATACATGATATATGTGGGTAGATGACATGAAGGTCGTAGAATATTCATATCATCTAGGAAACCTAGAAACCACCAAGCATAAATCATCAAAGTGAGAGAGAGAGAGGGGGTAGTTTATCAACACTAAGTAAGGATAGTAAAAAACATAAAAAAATAATCATACAAATATTTTGAACTAGAATCATAATGAAAAGAATGTGTAACACCCAAATGTTTTTATGAAATGTTTTCATCATTAAATAATATGAAATATTCAATAGCTTTTATTACATAAAAACATGAGTTTAAAAAAACTAAAATATGACCTTAGTATAATATTACCAAATTGACATATCTATTAGGTTATTGGGAATAAATATAACTAAATCATGAAAATTTATTGTGTGTTCATTGGCTACAGTTTATTTATAAAAAATATATAAATTAATTATATATTCATACTTTTGAATTAAAAAATTGACTGAATTACTATTAGTATATCAAATTAATGAAATATATATGATATGTACTTATAAAATTATTTTTGATATTCATCTAATAGATATTTTTGTCATAGGGTATGTAAAAATCATATTTGATGTATAAAAACCTTTATTTTTCAAAAGTGTAATCTTCCACATTTTAATATTGAACATTTTTTTAATGAATTTTTGGAAAACTTAATAAATTTTATATTAAAACATATTCAAGTATTTTGGAAGTGGGAAATAAAAATATACTTTGGAGTAATTTTTGATAACATTTATGTTTAAATGAATAGTAAAAATACAATAACGTGAAATTGTAATAAACATTTTCCTAGAAATTATTTATGTGATTAAACTATATTATGGAATTTTTTTAAACTATAAATATAATATAATTTCATCAATTTTTATATTTTTTTCATTAGCATTATTTTGAAATTGAATTCAGATGTAAAAACATTTCTATCTGTTGTAATGTTTTATCCTTTAAAACTCATTATCTCTTTCTAAAAATGTGATTAATTTTAAATTAATAACTAAAAAATATGTGTTATGAATTTTGGAAAATGTATCCCCTATTTTTAATCATCATGTTCAAATTTGGTAGATATATTTCTTTTATTTTTTGGGCATTATGAATCGAAAAATCGATAATTTTTGCTAATATCGTAAAAGGGAAAATCAGGTAATTTCTAGTAAATATAATATTATAAAATTACAAAAAACTATTCATAGTATCATTGGATGAGTGAATTTAGAAATAAATCATCCATGTGTCAAAATCATATCCATTTTAATCCACATGGATTATATTAGGATATTTAATTAATTTTATATAATGAAAAGTTAAATATGTCTCACTCGAATTTTAATAAATAAATTTTTTTATATAAGATTACATAGAAGTTAAATTTTATTATAAATAGTTATTTGAAATATAAAATGCTTTTCTTTATCATGGAAATTTATTTTTTGTTTTTAGGAAATAATTAATTATAATATATACTAATACTTTAATGTTGCAGAAATTATATAATTGATGAGAAATCAATTATAAATTTATTTTTAAAATGATAATAACCATTAAAATAAAAAAACATTAATATTTCTCATTGGTCAAGTATATATTAACCATAACTATCCTTGGGTAAGGTAATTGACCATTTTGATCATTATAGAAGAGATTTTGATACTTGTACTTCTTTATGTAAAGTGATGATAAACTTGAAACATTCATTTTTTAATAAGTATAACATTTTTAATGATGGATATTCCAGAATATGTATTCAACCAAAAGTCCTATCTTTAAATATAGTATATTTATCTTCATCAATGTATTTAATTTTAAATTTTTATTCAAAAAATAGAATATGAAATAATTACACCAAACTGTTTTAGTAGTTATTTCTTTCAGAGAAATATAAAAAAATTGTATTAGAAATATTAAAATAAATATTATTTTGGGTAATTATTATATCCAATAAATTTTCTATATGATCATGAACTCAATGTAATATAATAAAATAGTTTTCTCTAAGTCATCATTTTGTCTTAATATTTTTAAAAATAAATGAATTGAATAGTTTTCAAAATGACACTAATAAATTTTTATCAAAATAATGTAACATTAACCCATCTTTAAAAAATAATAAATTTTTTAAAAATATATAATAATTATTATATTTTCTAAAATGCTAAAGGTTATTTTTTATGGTTTCCTTGATATAAAAAAGTAAATATTTCAGTCTTTTAATATTGACATATTTTTTACCCTTTTTAAAAATGAAATAGAATAACTCAGTGTTAATTAAAATTATAATGATTAAATTAGTAGAAAAACAATTCTAAAAATCTATAGTATTATTTGATTACAAACCTATATCAACTAATCATCTAAATTTTTTCATTTAATAAGATTTTGGATGTGGTTTGAGTATATTATAAATTAATATTTGTAGATTTTCCAAAATTTTCACTCCCTTCAATTCTAAAAGGGGTCTTCCATCCTCGTTAATTCAAAATTCATTAAACCTTAAGTAATTTTTTTCCTTTGAAATATTCCATTATCAACATTAATATTTATATTCTATATGTTCTATTCTTTTCAATGGCCATCTCTGGTACTTTAATATGAGATTTAGTGAGTACACGTTGAAGGATAGGTAATATCCTTTACTGATGCTTTGAAACATCATTATTATTCTATATTATTTTCATGGTTTGTTTCATGATAAATTAATAAATCTAGTATAAATTATATACTGAGATGATATTATGATTATTTAACCACCACATTACAACTTCAGTCTATCATATGAAAAAAAAAATCACCATCGTGTGTACATACAACTTACCGTCTCCATGTTGTGGTGTAATCTTTTTTTCACCACCACATTACATGGATGGTTATATTGATGGAAATAATTACAATATATGATTATTATTACATTAAATTGATTTTTAAATATTATACATGATCCACTGTAATACCATTCAATAATTCTGGGAATGATGTTGTCTCTCCTGTGTACATACGACCTACCATATCCATGATGCGATGTGATTCATTCTACATGATATTCTCTAAATAATGATAATATAAAAGAATGTAATAAGTAAATGTTACATTTATTATACAATTTTAATTATCTATATTATATAAATATAACATAATAAGAGGAACAAGAACTGATTCGAAAAAACACGCATAAGAAAATAAACATGTTATCACCCGATGGATGAGTAATAATGTTACTAAAAATAGGATGATAATATGATCATATAAGATATCATATAAAATTACTAGGATTTAAATATAATTAAATGAAATTATATAAATAATTATAAAGTAGGTTTGGATATATTTAAATTAAATTAGACCTAAGGTAAGAAATAATTTCACAATCTTATCATTATTCAATATTTTTTATACATAATTATTTACAAAAGAACATTTCTCATCCATGTACACATTTTATACATATATAATATAAAATATTCAAAATATCCTTATACTATTTTTTGTGTAAAATTTACCAATGGTGAATTTTTTCAAAATGTTATGAAAAGAATCATTAGTCGCTTTCGATACAAGGGGCTTTTTCACATTTTGAAAAATGTACAAGAATAATATATTCATTTTACTTATTTGAGATGAAAAGATTTTTATGCAATCAAAATCCCTTTTTTACCCAAATCTTCTTTTCTAGATTTAAATTTTATTTTCAAATAAATTCATGTTTTTAAAATTTCATTGTATTTTAAAAAATGAAAACATTTTTGAACAAGAATTGATATTTCCGTCAAGAATTATTTTCATTTGTTTTCTCTAAATTATTTCACATCTATGATAAAATAATTTAAATAGTTTTATGCTTCAATCCATAATATTACTATGGATTGATTATTTTTATTATGTAATGATATTTATTTAATTTTATTGTGCATTTATGTTATTATGGAATGATGTTTAAGAAACCGATTTTATGCCTATGATTAATATATGATGAATGATTTATGTTTTGTAGAAAACATAAGAATGATTAAATTATGAGACAGGTGGGACTTATATCTCCCTCAAATTCATTGGGTAATGATTTTTATCCCACGAGATACATATGAATGGAATGAAAAATGGTATGAGTTTAGAAGTAAACGGTTAGAATGAGGAGTGAACATGGTTCAGTAATGGACTTTTTCTGCTATGATGGTACAGGAAATGAACCTTGACTAATATGAAATGAAATTCTATGATTATGTGAAGTAAAAAAAATTCATGCCTTATGTTATGACTTTTCAGATAAAGTAAATTTATTCTTATGAAATCTTATGATCTATCCTATATAATTATATCACGATCATTCATATGCAGGATAATATTTTCAAATGTTATGTCCATATGTCTTATGATTACGATATGATCAAAATCTCCTTTATTTACCCTTACTGAGCATTTGTTCTCACCCTTTCATATGTTTCTTTTCCCCATGTCACGGGGAAAGGTATTATGTAAGATATGTCAAAAAGGGATGTAGTTATGATGAAATAAGTGGGAGATAATGAATATGTCTTACGAACCAGTTGATTATGTTTCCTAGTTTCTAAAGTCACTAAACATATATGGTTCTGTTGTGTCTTTGGATTATTTTTCAATGAATATTAATCATTTTTTAAATAATATTTATATATATAAATTATGGTTATTTATATTTGTTTTCATATGGAGGGAATATAAATCCATTGGAAACTAGGATTAGAATACATTAGTAAAGAACTGTAAGGATATATCGAACTAAAGGTTATAATCACAATGATTTATAAATTATCATATATAACCTAGAAGAAAACCTAAAGATTCATAAATTGACATTTAATTCATAATTATGTGTTTTTCCATTATCATTAGTGTTTCTCACACTACGCCTCTTTGGTTTAGTCAATGGATGATACCAGAAGGAACCATGATAATACTAAATGTGACGGGTAATGCAATAATTTTCCTCTTATGAAACCAAATATTATAAGAGATGGAATTCAAAAATATGTAGCTAGGGTCAAATAAATTTCTAAATATATGAATCATACATGAGTTCCAATTGAGAAAAGAAGGGAATAACATTCTATTGAGTTCATCATAGGGAAGAATCTATCTTCTTTTATTGGGTTTTCTAATACATTAGTGACTGAACAATGGATCAGTACCACTAAAAATATATTTTCAGTTCTCTAATGTTCAAAAGATGATAATGTCATCTTATCAGTCTATCATTTGAAAGGTGATGTATATAATTGGTGTAATATTATCCATAATATAGGAAAATAGATAACATTTAATCCATGGAGTGAGACTGGTTCATGAATTTACATTTCAATAATTACATTTCTCATATTCTCTGAAAAATGATGGAGGATTTCTTTAAACATAAGATAAAGGATGATGAATATATTGTTACCAACATAGAAATTTTTACAAGCCTCGTTAGGTATGCTTCTAGAATTATCATTTATCTATAGAGTAAAATTGAGCAATTTTTTAGTGGCTCAAAACAAATACTCCCAAGGTAATTCAACATAGGGGACTTCAATAGCAACAACAAAATTATTTTATATGTTCTCAAGTTTGAGATGGAGATTGGTGTAACCCATCAGTCATGTGGTTTTGATAAGAATATAAAAGATGAATTCAAATGATAATATAAAGGCCTCACATGAAAGATCATGAATTTACCCTTGTTTGAAATTTCTGAAAGGAAACATGGAAGAAATTGTCTTAAAGGGAGTAGAAAATGATTTATGTGTGAAAAAGAAGATCATGGATAAGTTTAAAGTCGATGTAATAGGAAAAATACTTCTATTGATGTGAATAGAGAAAATTCTAGGTTGAACGCACCTCTTACACTTCAATGCTACATTCCAAGGAAATTGTGAATTATGCCTATTAGTGCCCTAATCCAAGGGTTATTGATGTTTTTTGACAATAGAAAACACTTGAGGGAAAAAAAGGAATGTAACATATGTTCATTATCAGCGATGTGTAGTAAAATAATGAAGTGGTGAAAAGTACACTTACCACCAACTCTAAAGTAATTTTTTTAATTTTGGATCCACCGACACTTTTATTTCTCAATAATTTTCTATGGGTATCGTCGTATTACCTCAAGAATTATTTTTTGAGTTAGCCATGAAAACTCATAATGTCACAACGGTCACATAAAAAGATTATAATTCCACTTCAGTTGAAGTTTGTGGGAATGTTTTCCTACAAATATTGTGATCCTTCCACTAATGGAATTTGGTGTCATTATTAGAATCTATTAGATTTCTATTTATGGAGATCATATCAATTTACAAGGAAGGTAAGTCACATTTCATATTCCGAATTGATCAATTATAATATATCAATTCAGTGGATAAATATATCCTTCTAGTAGAATTCCCGTCCATATTATGGGTCCTAATTCTAAAAAATGAAGTTTAACTATCTCAAATGGTTGGGGAGAAAATTACCATTAAGAATAAACCTATTATACGAGAGTTTGATGATGCCTTTACAGAATAATTTCTAGGTCTTCCACCGAATCTTGAGGTTGAGTTTTCAATATAACTCATATCGGGTGATATGCAGATTTTAATGACACCTTATAGAATGGAACAAATTTATTTTTAGAAATTAAAGAAGTTACTACAAGAGAATCATGAAAAGGGATTCATACATCCTAGTGAAACACCTTTGGGGGAAATTATTCAGTTTTTAAGAATAAATATGTATTAACAAGACTCTTCATTAGTTATCGAGAACTTAAGAAGATCCCTGTCAAGAAACAATAAACAATTGCCCGCATTGATGACTTATTTTAGGAACAATGTGGTGCACAATATGATTCTAAGATTGAGAATCATTCAAGATATCATCGACTAGGGGTTACGATTGAGGATATACCAAAGACAACTTTATGTTCAAGGTATGGACACTATGAATTTATATTGATTCCTTTTGGTGTTACTAATTCCCATTTTATCTTCATGAACATAATTAATAGTTTCTTTAGATACAACCTTGATAAATTTATAGTAGTCATTATAGATGATATTATTTTCTATAAAATTATAATGGAAGATCATGAATATCACTTGATAATTTAATTTATGACCTTGAGAGAGGAGAATCTATATGTAAAAGTCACCATGTGTAAGTTTTTTCTTTTAAAAGATTCATTTTGTGTCACATAATCTTAAGAGAGGGGATATCTGTGGATCCCATAAAATAGATGTTATTTAATGTTATCTGAGACGAAAAATGGTAACATAGATATGAATTTATCTTGGATTGGTTCGATATTATCAAAATTTCATGAAATATTTTTCACGATTATCTAATCAACTCAGCTAGTTGAATTTAAAAGGAGATAGGTTCTTATTAATAGAGTAATGTGAATAGAATTTAAATGAGAAAAAATAAGGTTAGCCAGTGAATCTATACTCACACTGTATTGTAATGGAGGAAGGTTTATGATATACAGTGATGCATTCACAAAGGATATTGGAAGTTCTCTCCTGCAAAATGATATGTTGATAGCTTATGCCTCGCGAAAATTGAAAATCCATGAGAAAAATTACCCAACACATGATTTTGATTTAACTACGATAATATTTTCAAAAAAAACATGGAGGAATCTTGTTTATGGAGAATGGTGTGATATTTATACTGATCATAAAAGTTTAAAGTATATTTTCACTCAAATACAGTTGTGTGTGCACCAAAAAATATAGTTGAAGTTGAATAAAGATTACAAATTCTCAATACAATACCTCCTTAAGAAATCGAAAAAGGTGGAAGATTTATTTATTTAATGGACCAACCTACTTATCTATGATGAGGATCACAAAAATATCTAATAAATATCTATTTTCAAAGGATGAATATTGAAATAATAAAGGAAAGGGATAAATCATATCTTCATCAAATAATCACTCAACCATCTACATAATTGAATATTAAGTATGAGCATAATGAGGATGTGTAACTACAGATGAAGATGTGAATTGTTCCTGAATTTATCATTGATTGTGACGGAATAATTATGTTTAAGAACTAGGTGTTTATTTATACCATATCAGAATTATGGAATGTGTTATTAGATGATTCTCATAGTTCTTCATTCTCTATTTATCCTAGAAGAACAAAGCAGTACACGAACCTGAAATAGTATTTCTAGTGTGTTGACATGAAAAGAGATGTTGTCGAATATGTATCCCAGTTCATGGTATGTAAGCACGTTTTTTATGAGAGATAGAAGAATAAATAGATTTATAACCACTGCCAATATGAGAATGGTTATGGGAAAACAACACTATAGAATTTTTCATCACCCTTACCAAATCATTTAAAGGACAAAATGTTATGTGGGTTATAGTTGATCACCTTCTGAAGTCGGAACACATCATTACTGTTAGATAGAATTCCCCCCTTGATCAACTTTCCATAATATATGTAATAAAAGTTGAAAGATTTCACAGAGTACCAATTTGCATTGTATCAGATAAGGATTTGATGTTTATCTCTATTTTCTAGCAATGTCTTTAGTTGGCACTGGATATTGGGTTATGTTTCATATCTTCTTATCATCCTCAAACAGATGGTTAGTTTGAGAGGAAAATTTAAACTCTAGAATACATGTTGAGAGATTTCAATCTATACTTTATAGGTATTTTTGATCAACAAATACCATTGGAGGAGTTTTCATTCAAAAATATATTTTACTCAATTATTTGGATGGCTCCTTATGAAGCCCACTGTGGAATGAAGTTCCAAACATGAACTTTCAGGGATGATGTTGGGGAAATAAAGTTTTTAGTACCTATGATTGTTGATTAATTGGTAGAAAATGTCATATCTATTCAAAAATGTAATGCCCCGACCCTAGTTACCCAGAGTTGGTGCATTATTACATAACATTGGCATGATCACAAAAGATCAAGTCTCGAAAGGCTGTTTAGTTTAGTATCCTTGGAAACATTAGATACATTAATAAAGTTCACATTACATCATAAAATAGAAACTAAAACAACATAGTCTCCATAGTCTACACTCATATCCCCTCATACTATCCCAGTAGGTAATTCATAAATTTTTTTTTCACATCCTGGGAAAAATAAAACATAGAAATGGGTGAGCTCAAATGCCCAGTAAGGAAAACAATATAATAGAAACTTTCATAAATAAGCACAAACATTTAAGGAATTGTATAACTAAAACAAAAGCCTTTTAAACATGAACATCAGCATAATATGGAAGAAATAAAATGAAATAATTCTATTTAATTATTCACATGGATATACTACTAGTCTAATAATCACAGGTAATATCAATAACCACTTTCATAATGATGGAATACATAATGCTAGACTATCATAACCACGTAGCCAAGGCCTTGTGCCAAGACTACAAATAAGATTTTGTCAAGGCCTTGTACCAATACACTAGTTTGTCTCATGAGACCTATCGATGCATCGAGGAGCTATAGCGGGCTCCACCCGTCACTAATTAAGTCCAATTCATTCCTCATATGAACAGGTTTAAACATAACATAAATATTTGTATTAAAACTAGCATACGAAATGTTAATAATTTCTCCATAAACCTTGAATGGTATAAAAATAACACATCCATAGTCAAACATATCACAAAACCTTCAATACAATATGGAAGTTTTGTATCACAATAAATCAACATCAAATAAACATAAATTCCATCAAAGGATGTTGACATAGATGAAATCAAAACTCTTCGAGAGAAATATCTCTTATTTTGAAATCATTTAATAGTCACATAATTATAAAATAAAACATTTATGTTGAAATATTTATTATAATATTTTAAGGAAAGCTTCGACAATTTTATAATTGTAGAAAATAGCTGCACCCGCCGTATAAGTAAAAATTCATTCTTACCTTAATTCTGTAAAAAAGGTTAAAAATGACATTCTTTGGAAAAAGATAGAATGATTCCTTTATAAATGCCATAAAAAAGTAAACAAGGGTATAAATTACTTTATCCAATAGACTTTAGAATATTAAGAATGATTTGAAATACATTTTTAAGAAACATGTATGTGGATGATAAAGAGGTCCTAGTAGATAATTAAGTATAAAAATCCTCGGACAATGAAGAGATTGTGAAATAAACCCTTATCTTGTACTTTTCCTTGGCCGAGGGTAGTTTAACCTCCTGTATAATGGTGAAATAATTGTTATTAAATTATACAAGAATAATATTCATTAATATGATATCATATATGATCTTTTAACATTTCATTGTTAATAATATCTTAGTATTATCGTCATTTCAGGTGTTAACTTACTCATTTTCTTTTATATGTTTTATTACATAAGCCATGTTTGTTATGGATAGGATGTATATTATTCATATCCAGAATGATATCAAGTACTTAAACAATATTTTCAATCATCAAATGATAATTATACTTGAATGGATATGATGGGGAATGAATCTCATTGAGTTCATGGAGACGGTAGTCCATACGTACGCACGAGCGACAATATCATTCTTTTGAAATTAAAATAATATATAATTGGATGGTATATCATATACACAGAATAATTATCATGTTATATTTATTATTTACATGAATTATACATCATTGTTATACCCATCTAAATAATAATTTATTGAATAGCAATTACACCACAACCTGGATACGGTAGGTCATACGTACGCAAATATGGTGACATGTCATTCAAGGGATGGATAGAATTATGAATTTGGTTGTTCCATATTTATAATAACATCACAGTATATTGAATATACTGTATTTATTATTTTATATTTGAAATAACTAGGAATGAAGAAGTTGAAGAAGAAAGGAACTTGAAAAAGGGTGGTGAAAACACCTCTTCTTTGGGTTCTTCCTTTTGATTTGATAAAAAGGGATACTTAAGTTGAATTTATGATCAAACTAAGGAATCTAGGTTGTATTTAGGGAAGTTTGGAGGATATTTGGTCAGAGTTTGGAAGATTAAAAAGTCTTTGATGGTGTGAAATTGAGAGACGGGGGAGTACCCTTTTATAAGAGGGGTGAGGGGCACCATTGGAGAAGACAGAAATATTTTTTTATAATATATTCATATTTTGTATATAATGGCTCCAAAGTGGATTATTTAAAGTTTAAAGTGGGTATTGGTCCAAAACCACACAACCAATAGGTTTTATACAGTTTTGGGTCACTATATTAACCTTATCTTTTAGTTTTAACTATTAGTTAATTAGTTTGACATTTACCATGTCACTATGTATTTTTATATAATATAGTAAATAGACATACTATATACATCAAAGATACCCCCAAAGTGGTCCATTCATGGTACAACTATCATTATATAAGTCTCTTGGCCGATCCCTAGATTTTTAAGAATTGAATATCAATTAATAATATAATATTTGTTTTAAGAACTCTTTTTTGTCAATTTTGACACTATTTGGTATTTGAATTTTTTTAAAATCATAATAGCATGATTACATCGAAAAAAACATAATTAAATGAATACTAACATGTCATATTAACCTATAAAATTATTTTAGTTCATAAAAAGTCTCAAATTACTTTTATTTGGATATTTATAATATCAATTATTTTAATATTTCATTAATTAGGTAATTATTACATCACCATTGTGTCAAAAATAAATTAAATTATTTAATGTCTAAAAATTATAAATAAAATACAATTATTTAGGAAATATTGTTATATTTATAATTAATATTTACAATCGAATTTATCGTTTGTCAATCCCTATATTAAAAATGTTTTAGTAATTAAACTTTGATTTTAACTCTTTTAACTCTTCTTTAAATTAAATACTAATAAATCTCCTAATCTATTCCATGTGGACCTAAAAGATAATATTTTATTCCGAAGGTTGTTTTTGGTCTAGATACACTTGTCCAATAGAATTAGTACATGTGTTAGGGTAATATTAATATCATTTTTACCCTTAATTACCCTATTTACTTTTAACTGTGGTAAATAAAAGTAAAAAGTTATTACTCACGAAAAATTATTTTCATCTAATTGAACAACATTTTACTTCTTTATTTTAACCATGTATCTTTGATTTTAGAAATTCCAATCACAGAAGTGGTAAAATTAAGTTTTATGTGAATTGCCAAATTCTTCTAGGAGGTGGGTAAAAGACGGTGAAAAGTTCAATAAAAATTTTATATGTCTAAAATTATTATAAACTGACTCCAACTAATTACACTGAACTCATATAGGTATTAATTATCTATGTTGAACATAATTAAATTTAAATAAAATAAATAATTTTTAAATAAAAATTCAGTTTTAAACTATAACTCAGGGTTTTTCACTATTCATTAAAAATTGAATGTTTTCAAAAAATACCAAAAATTCACCCTAAGCTAATTTCGATATTCCGAATCTAAAAATGAATTCCATTTTGGAAGATAAAATTTATAAAATTTCAAAAATTTGGTATTACTATTCATAACGGCATGTTTGATTGGTTGTGGTGTGTGTTAGAACTCGAAGTTGCGTACAACACACGCTATTGTATTATTCAAAGTGAAGCATACCGTGGAAGCTTGGGGTGTTACATTATCCTCTCCATTAAATAATTTCGTACAAAAAATTTCTAGAATAAAACCACATGAAAAGGCTTGGGTGGTTCATTATCATATGTTCCTCAGGTTCCCACGTTGCCTCTTCCATCTTATGGTTTCTCTATAGAACTTTTACCAAACAAGTCGTCCAGTTTCTCAACACTTGTTCTCTCGTATCCAAATTCCTGACAGGATCTTCGCAATAAGATAGATTGGGTTCCAGTTCTAATTCCTCATAAGTGAGTACATGCGTTGGGTCAGGCATGTATTTCCTCAACAATGATACGTGGAACACATCGTGAACTTTGGAGAGACTTGGCAGCATTGCCAAATGGTAAGATACAACCCTAATTCATTCTAGAATTTTGAATGGTTTGCTGTACTTGGGACTCAATTTACCCTTATTATTGAAACATATAACTCCATTCCATGGAGATAACTTCAAGAAAACATGATCTCCTACCTGAAATTCCAAATCCTTCCATCGGTTATCGGCATATCTCTTCTTCCTACTTCGAGCTGCTTTGATGTGGTTTTGGATTACCTTCACCTTTTCCATCGTTTCTTCCACCAGTTCTGGGCCTACAAGTTTTCTTTCACCAACGTCATCCCAATAGGATGGTGTGCGAAATATCTTTCTGTATAATGCTTCATATGGTGCCATCTGAATACTTGAATGGAAGCTACTGTTATAGGAAAAATCTACCAGAGGTAAATATTGATCCCAAATACCCTGAAAGTCAAGTGAGCATGATCTCAACATTTCTTATAAGGTTTGAAAATTCCATTCTGATTTTCCATCTATTTGAGAGTGGTAGGCAGTACTCAAATAAAGTTCACTATCCAGGGCTTTCTGAAGACTTTTCCAGAATCATGAAGTAAAATGGGGATCAGGATCAGAAACAATTGATAGGGGTACTCCATGAACTCTCACAACTTTATTAATATATAGTCTTTCTAGGCATTCTAGGGGTAGATCTTCTCTTATATCATGAAAATGTGCTGACTCGGTAAGACGATCAATAATAACTCATATTTCATCGTTCCTTCTAGGAGTATTTGGTAGTCCCATGACAAAGTCCATCGTGATATTGTCCCATTTCCACTCTGGTATGGGAAGAGGTTTCATGACTCTTCCAGGATGTTGCCTTCCAGATCTCACTTATTGACAAACCATACATCCTGACACAAAATCTGAAATCTCCCTCTTCATGTTATCCCACCAAAAATATTCCTTCAAATCTCTATACATTTTTGTGCTCCTAGGGTGTATATAGAAATTAGAACTATGAGCATCATCCAATAATTCCATTTTTATATCAAGTATGTCGGGAACCCAATGTCTCTTCCCGAATTTCAAAATTCCACCTTCATACACAAAGTCACTTAATCTCCCATCATTCAATTCTTTAATCATATTTTGAAATTCGTCTTCATTGGTATGAGAACTCTTAATCCTTTCTAGTAAAGTTGGTTTGGAAACGATTTGAAAAAGCAATGATGTTTCACATTCCATGGTGATTCCCATATCCAACTTTACTAGGTGCATGAAAATAGGATCCCTTTCAATTCTCATCATGTTCAAAACTCCATGATCATTTTTTTCTCAAAGCATCTGCCACCTTATTTTCCTTCCCTGGGTGGTATTGTATCGTGAAATCATAATCCTTGAGTAGTTCAGGCCATCACCTTAGCCTCATGTTGAGTTCTTTTTGTGAGAAAATATACATCAAACTCTTGTGATCAGTATAAATATCACATTTATCACCACAGAGGTAGTGTCTCCATATCATCAAATTAAAGATAATAGGTTCTAACTCGAGTTCATGAGTAGGATAATTTTTCCCATGAATTTTAAAATGTCATGATGCATAGGCAATGACCCTATCATTCTGCATAAGGACAAAACCAAGTCCTTACTTATATGTATCACTATATATAACGAACCCATCATTCCCCGATGGTAGAGTCAATATATGAGCATTGACTAATATTCTCTTTAGTTCTTTGAAAAATTATTCACACTCATTAGTCCAAAAAAATTTAACCCCTTTATGTGTGAGCTTCGTTAATGTGTTAGCCAATCGGAAAATGTTCTGGAAAAAATGATGATAATAATCTTCCAAGCCAATAAAACTGCGTACCTCATTGATACTCATTGGTGTAGGCCATTCTTGTATTTCATTTATCTTATAAGGATCAAAAGAGAATCCATATTTAGAGACTATAAGGCCAAAAAATGAAATCTCCTGAAACCAGAATTCACATTTGCTAAACTTCCATATAATCCATGTCTTCTCAGAGTATTTAGGATAATGCACAAGTGATTTTCATGATCTTAGTAGCTTTTGGAGTATACCAAGTTATCATCAATAAATACCACCACAAATTCATCAAAATATTCCATGAATACTCTATTCTTTAGATCCATGAATACAGAGGGTGCATTAGTCAACCCAAATGGAATTACTGTAAACTCGTAATGCTCGTACCTGGTTCAAAATGTTGTCTTCGGAATGTATTCCTTCTACACACAAAACAGATGGTATCCAGATCGCAGTTCAATCTTGAAAAGTATTGAGCTCCATGAATTTGGATAAATAAATCATCAATGCGAGTTAGGGGATACTTGATCATTATTGTTATATCATTGATTTCCTTATAGTCAATATATAACCTCATAGATCCATCTTTCTTTTTAACAAAAAGAACAGGGTCTCCCCATGGAGAAACACTAGGGTGAATAAATATCTTATTACTCAATTCCTATGGTTATTTCTTTAGTTACACTAATTCTACAGTGGCCATTCTATTAAGGATCTGGCCTTGATCTAGGAATTAAGTCAATGGAAAAATCGACTTATCATTCTGGAGGATGTCCATGTAAATCTTCCGGAAACACTTCTACATATTCTTTCACAATAGGTACATCCTCTATTTGAACATTCCTTTCCTCACAAACAGTCATTTCATTCTCTTCCTCCCCAATAATTGAATTTAGATGAGCTATTGGGGGTGGATCTAGATAAGAATTTGGTGGTGACGATTCTTCTCGAAAGATAAGGCGTTCCATATCATCATCATCAAAAATTATAACCTCCTTCTTCTTATAATAAATCTTCGCATCATGGTATGAAATCCAATCCATACGGAGGATTATATAGCACTCAATCATAGGTATGATGATGAGATCAGCGGATAAAGAAAAGTTATGTGCTCTAATGGGGAATGATTCACAAAGCATTATTGCAATGATACATTCCTTAAGAGTTTTAACTGAAAACTCCCTTATTAAATAAAATTGGAAATAACTAATTTTTTTAGCAAACTGGGAAGATATGAAACAATGCAATGATTCGGAATCAAATAATGGATTTTCTAAACATGAGGAAATCATTAAATTACCTTCTACCACGTCTTTTGGAGCTTTTACATCATCATTAGTGATAGAATAAGATTGGTCTTGATCCCTTGGACTTTTCTGAGGTAATTTCCCCTGACGCTTAGGAAATTACATTGCATAATGTCCCATCTCCCTAAAATTGTAGCATTGGACATTGGTAGCTTCCTTCTTCCCCTTGCAATCACGAGCTTTGTGGCCCTTTTCACCACACTTGTAACAGACTCCCATTCCCTTCAAGCAAGTAACAGGGTGTTTCATCCCACATCTACTGCAGGATAGATATTCAACTTTTACCTTCTTCCCCTTATTTCCATTCCCAGATTGATCAGTAAATCTCTTCTTCTCTTGCTCTGCTTTAATGTCATAAGACTTAGGGAATTATTTTTTTGTCTTGACAACACACGAGACAATGTCATTGTAAGACAAGAAGGATTGTGAGACTAATACTCGACGGAGAAATGGTTTTAACCCATCAATGAAACAATCAATTTTACTTCATAGGTTACGTATATAATCTCTAGCATACCTTGATAAACTTATAATGTTAGTCTCATACTTTGCGACATTCGCATCCTCCTTTTGTCTCAGAATCAGAAATTAACTTTCCATATCTTCTTGATGGTCACGAGGGAAGTATTTTTCTAAAAATAGATCATTGAACTCCCTCCATTCTATATGTGATACTTCATCATCTTCCATCATGTTTTGAATCAATTACCACCATTGATCAGCATCTCCAATGAGGTGGTAATTTTCCATGATAACTTTTTCCCTTTCACTAATCCCCAAAGCCTGAAATATTTTTTCTAGGGAACTTATCCATTTATCAGCGACCAATGTATTTGTACTCCCATTGAATTTTGGTGGTTGTCGCCTCATTAAGCGGTCTAACATTGATCCTCCACACTGTGGAACAGGGTGCTCCATACGGGTAAGGTTATTATTCATAACCTGAGTGAGTTGTCCCTGTATGGTGATTAGCTGATCAGCACCAGTTGCATCACCAGCTCCACTATAATTATCTTGAGCAGGAGGGAAATCTCTACATGTAGTGGGTGCATTTATACGGTTTCCATTCCTTACACTAGATGCAATTTCTAAACAATGGCATAAACTTGATTGGTTAATGAATTAAGATACATAATTCCCAACTTATAAAACATTTAACATAAATTGAACTATTTATGGATATAATCCATATTCACAAAAAATATTTCTTTAAGAAATTATATACTCATAATCCCTTCATAATGGTTTGTAAAGAAAATGAGAATTATCCTAAGCATATCCCCCAAGAGTGTCGTAACCAAGAGTGCAGCAAAGCCCGTTGTCGTTCACCAGTTCTTGTTCGAGTCTAGCTCAAAGAGGTGTTTTCGGGTTTTACCCCTAGGTACATCTGTTCCAGAGCCGCCTCTACCTACTCATTTCCATATAGGGATTTATTTCTCGAAAAACTCACAAAATCTCTACAATACCAAAATTCTATGATGTTCTTCTATACTATTCCTCAAAGTCTATCTTAGGGCGTTGTGCTCTAATCATGGTTTATATAAATCTATCATTCAAGGTTTGTACTAAACATCCTCTGATAACAACTGTAACACCCCTTACACAGAGCTGGTGCATTATTATATAACATTGGCATGATCACAAAAGATCAAGTCTCAAAAGACCATTTAGTTTAGTATCCTTGGATACAATATATACATTCATAAAGTGCACATTACATCATAAAATGAAAACTACAACAACATAGTCTCCATATTCCAAACTCATATCCCCCCATACTATCCCTATAGGTCATTCATAAAATATTTCATCACATCATGGGAAAAATAAAACATAAAAATTTGTGAGCTCAAATGCCCAGTAAGGATAAAAATATAGTGGAAACTTTCATAAATAAGCATAAACATTTAAGGCAATGTATAACTAAAACAAAAGCCTTTTAAAAATTAACTTCAGCATAATATGGGAAAAGTAAAATAAAATAATTCCGTTTAATTTTTCAAATGGATGTTCTACTAGTCGAATAATCACATGAAATATCGATAACCACTTTCATAATGATGGAATTCATAATGCCAGACTATCATAACCACGTAGCAAGGCCTCATGCCAAGACTAAAAATAATATTTTGTCAAGGCCTTGTGCAAAGACACTAGTTTGTCTCATGAGTCCTATCGATGCATTGGGGAGATATAGTGGGCTCCACCGTTCACTTATTAGGTCCAATGTATTCCTCACATGAATAGGTTTAAACATAAAATAAATATTTGTATTAAAACTGCCATACAAAGTGTCAATAATTTATTCACAAAACATGAATGGTATAAAAATAACACTTCCATAGTCAAACATATTACAAAACCTTCAATACAATATGGACGTTTTTTATCTCAATAAATCAACATCAAATAAACATAAAATCCATCAAAGGATGTTGGAATAGATGAAATCAAAACTATTGGAGAGAAATATATCATTTTTTGAAATCATTTAAAAGTCACAGAATTATAAAATAAAACATTTACATTGAAAATTTTCTTATAAGCATATAAGGGAAGCTTTGACTATTTTATAACGGCGGAAAATAGCCACACCCGCCATATACGGTAAAAAAACATTCTTACAATAATTCTGTCGAAAAGGATAAAAATGACCTTGTTTGGAAAAAGACAGAAAGATTCCTTTATAAACTTCTTATAAGAATTGAACACGGGTATAAATGACTTTATCCCATAGTCATTAAAATATTAAGAAATATTTGAAATACATTTTTAAGAAACATTGATGTGGATGAAAAAGTGGTCCCAGTAGATAATTACGTATAAACAATCTCGGATAATGAAGAAATTGTGAAATAAACCCTTAGCTTGCACGTTTCCTTGGTCGAGGGTAGTTTAACCTCCAGTATAATGGTGAAATAATTGTTATTAAATTATACAAGAATCATATACATTAATATCATATGATATATGATCTTTTAACATTGCTTTGTTAATAATATCTTAGTATTATCGTCATTTCGGGTGTTAACTTACTCGTTTTCTTTTATATGTTTTGTTACATAAGCCATGTTTTTTATGGATAGGTTGTTTATTATTCATATCCATAATGATTTCAAGTACTTAAACATTATTTTCAATCATCGAATGAGAATTATACTTGAATGGATACGATGGGGAATGAATCTCATCGTGTTCGTGGAGACGGTAGTCTATACGTACGCACGAGTGACAATATCATTCTTTTGATATTAAAATAATATATAATTGGATTGTATATAATATACATATAATCATTATCATGTTATATTTATTATTTACATCAATTATAAATTATTATTATACCCATATAAATAATAATATGTTGAATAACAATTACACCATGATGTGGAGACGGCCGGTCGTACGTACGCACGTATGGTGACATGTCATTAAAGGGATGGATAGAATAATGAATTTAGTTATTCCATATTTATAATAACATCATAGTATATTGAATATACTAGCATTATTATTTTATAATGGAAATAACAAGGAATGGAGAAGTTGAAGAAAGGAACTTGAAAAAGGGTGGTGAAAACATTACCTCTTCTTCGGGTTCTTTCTTTTGATTTGATCGAAATGGCTCATTAGGTTTTCTTCCTGATATAACTATGGTCCCTGGGTTGTATTAATGAAAGTTGGGAGGATATTTGAGTAGAGTTTGGCCGAGCCAAAAGGCTTTGAAGGTGTGAAATTGAGAGAAGGGGGAGTGACCTTTTATAAGAGGGGTGAGGGGTTCCTTTGGAAAAGCTAGAAATATTATTTTATAATAAATTAATATTAGGTTTCTAATGGCTAAAAAGTTGATTATTTAATATTTATGGTGGGTATGGGTCGAAAAACACTCAACCAATTGGTTTTAGACATGTTTGGGTCACTATATTATCCTTAACTTTTAGTTTTAACTCTTAGTTAATTAGTTTTACATTTACCATGTCACTCTGTATTTTTATATTATATAGTTAATAAACATACTATATACATCCAAGAGACTCCCAAGTGGTCCATTAATGAAACAACTATCAATATATAAGTCTCTTGGTCGAAAATTATATATTTATGAATTGAATATCAATTAATAATATAATATTTGTTTTAAAAACTCTTTTGTGTCAATTTTGACACTATTTGGTATTAGACTTTTGTGAAAATCATAACAGCATGATTACTTCAAAAAAACATAATTAAATTAATACTAACATGTCATATTAAAATATAAAATCAGTGTATTTCATAAAAAGTCTGAAATTTAATTTATTTGGATATTTATAATATCAATTATTTTAATATTTCATGAATTAGGTAATTACTACATAACCATTGTGTCATAATTAAATTAAGTTCTATAATGTATAAAAAATATAAAAAAATATCATTATGTAGGAAATATTTTTAGCTTTCTAATGAAAATTTAAAAGCGAATTTATCTTCTGTATATCCCTATATTAAAAATGTTTTAGTAATTAAACATTGACTTTAACTCTTTTAACTCTTCTTTGAATTAAATACTAATAAATGTCGTAATCTAATCCAGGAGGACCTAAATGATAATATTTTATTCCTAAGGTTGTTTTTGGTCAAGATACACTTGTCCAATAGAATTAAGACATGTGTTAGGTAATATTAATATCTTTTTTACCCTTAATTACCCTATTTACTTTTAACCGGGGTAAATAAAAGTAAAAAATTTACTATTCACCAAAAATTACATTTATCTCATTGAACCACATTTTACTCCTTGATATTAACATTGTTTCTTGGATTTTTAAAATTTCACTCACAAAAGTAGAAAAATTATGTTTTCATGTGAATTTCCTAATTCTCAAAGGAGGTGGGTAAAAGACGGTGAAAAGTTCAATAAAATTTTTATATGTCTAAA
Source organism: Viscum album (assembly GCA_963277665.1). Classification (NCBI taxonomy): domain Eukaryota; kingdom Viridiplantae; phylum Streptophyta; class Magnoliopsida; order Santalales; family Viscaceae; genus Viscum; species Viscum album. The sequence continues at coordinate 52,187,116 of OY728148.1, forward strand.
ATTATTATAAACTGACTACAATGAATTACATTGAACTCATATAGTTATTATGTATCCATTTTGACCTTAATTAAATTTAAATAAAATAAATAATTATTTAAATAAAAATTTTGTTTTGAACTGTAACTCAGCTTTTTATCACTATTCATCAAAAATTGAATGTTTTTAGAAAAATACCAAAAACTCATCCTATGCTAATTTCGATATTTTGAATCCAAAAATGAAGTCCATTTTTTAAGATAAAAATTATAAAATTTCAAAAAGTGTGTATTACTATTCATAACAGATAGTTTGATTGGTTGTGGTGTGTTTTAGAACTCAAAGTTGTGTACAACACACGCTACTGTATTATTAAAAGAGAAGCGTACAGTGGAAGCTTGGGGTGTTACAAGCAACACATACGAGAATCTCAAAGTTGAAAAATCATCTATGATGAAAACCAATGGAAATACCTAGAGTTTGAAGTTGATAACTTGGTGTTTCTATGAATATCACTTTTCAAAAGGGTATTGATATTTGGAAAGAAGGGAAGGTTAAGACCAAGGTATATCAGTACTTTTGATATTCTGGATCGTGTTGGTATGGTAGCTTACATATTGGATCTTCCACCGAATCTCTATAAGGTTCATGATGTGGATGTATCTCTTCGGAGAATGTCCATAAAGAATTTATCACTTGTACTAAACTCAAAAGTTGTACAACTACATCAAGATCAGTCTAATGAAGAACAACCAATATATTTTCTAGATTTAAACGAAACATTTTTACGAAACAAGACCACATGCTTAGTTAATGTTTAATGGCGGAAGCAACAGTTTGAGGAAGCTATGTGAGAACATTAGGATGCAATGAGGTAGAAGAGTCCTCATTTTTTTCTAGCGATTAATTTCGAAAGAGAAATTCACTTTATAGGGGGTAGAATGTAACACCCTTATGTTTTTATGAAATTTATTTTTTCTTTAAATATTGTAAATTTTTTAATCTATCACATTGCACGAAATCATTAGTGTAAATGAACCATGAGATGCCCTTAGTATACAATTACCATTTTAACATAGCCACTAGGTTAGAGAAAATAAATGTAACTAACTACGGAAAATGTATGGTGTGTTTATTGTCTACAATTTAGTTTAAAAAAAATATAAATCAATTATATATTAATATTTTTCTATTATTAAATTGAGTTAATTACTATTAGTAAATTATATAATATATATATATGTTTATGTGTTATATAATTAATAATTTTTTTTATAAAATGTATTTCTTTGTCCTTGGGTATTTATAAACCCTATTTCATATATAAAAACCCATTTTTTCAAAAGGGTAATTTTCCACCGTTAAATTGAAAAACATTTTAAAGTAAATTTTGTCACATTATTAATTTTTATATGAAAAAATAAATATGTTATTCTTAATTGGCATACAAAATTATACTTTGGATGAATTTTTTATATTTTTTCTTATAACGTTCATGTTTTAATGAATAGTAAAAATACACAAAATTTTAATTGAAAACAACATCATTCATAGAAGTAATTTAACATGATAAATTACATTTTTTAATTGATTTCAGGAAAAAGTAGAATATATGTATATAATTTTTTTCTTTATGAAATTTTAATTAATTTTACAAAGAATTAAGAAGTAAACACATTTCAATAATCAATAATGTTTTTACCTTTAAACATTATTCTCTATTTTGGACAATGGGATTCATTCTAAATTTGTTATTGAAGATTTTTTATACCAAATTAGAAAAAAGGATTCATTTTTTGGATTAGTAGGTCCAAATTAAGTAAATAACTTTCTTTTATTTTTTTGTCATTATGAATAGAAACTTTAATAGTTTTTATTAATACGGTAAAAGGATAAATCCTGTAATTAAGGGTACAAATAATATTATAAAATTACCCCAATGCTTTCTCTAATATTATTATATGAGTATTGTATGAACTAAATCACACATGGATCAAAATGGTATCCATTGGAGTCCACTTGGTTGATTTTAGAGCATTTAATTTATTTTATTTAATGAAAACAAAAATATATCTCACTCAAATTATACTAATTAAATAATTCTTAATATAATGTTACACAGAAGATAAATTCTATTAGATATACTCATTTTAATGATAACTGTTCATTCTTTCCAGGGTAATTTTTTTTAATTTTTAGGAAATAGTTATTTACCATAAATATATATAAATTAATGATGCATTAATTATTTAATTGATTAGTGATCAATACAATAATTATTATTAAAATGATAATAACAATTAAAAGGCCCAAACACTTGAAAAAATCTTATTGGTCTAGTATATCTTGACCATGACCATCTAAGGGTCGAGTTATTTTAAATTTGGAGTCTTATAGACAAGAATATGACACTAATATTAGTTTATGTAATGCAATGATAAACTTATAAAATTAATGTTTTAATGAGTATAATATTTTTTCATGATGGATTTTATAAAATATGTATTTTACAAAAAAAATTATTCATAAATCTAGTAGATTTATCTTTATAATATAATTTTATTTATAATTTTAATTAAATAAAATATGATATTAAATAATTATGGAAAACTATTGTATTAGTTATTATATTAAAGGGAATATCAAATAAATGTTGTTAAAAATATTAAAATAAATCTATTTTGGGCGGGCTAATATGTCCAATTAATTTTCTAGATGATGATTACATATTTGTAAAATAATAAAATAGTTTTATTGAAGTGAAGAATTTATTGTTATATTATTAAAAATTAATGAATGAAATAGTGTCAAATTTTAGATTATTGATTTTTTATCAAAATAATGTTTTTTAAAAAAATTAAATATCATGAAACACTTTTTAAAAATATATAATAATTATTAAATGGTCTAAGATGTTTTAAGGTACTTATTTATTGTTTAATTTACATCAAATAAGTAAATATTTTTCTCCTTTCATATTAAAATATTTGTTACCCTAGTTAAACATTAAATAGAATAACTAAGTGTTAATTAAAATTATAAGGTATAAATTATCTGAAGAACATGTCTAACATACATTGGATGAATATATTATAACCATATCTCATCTCAACCTCTAAATTTGGTCATTTTTTAGTTTTTTGATGTGGGTAGAGTTTATTATAAATTAATATTTTTGGGGTTTTTTGAAAAGTTCCTATCACCGTAATTTCAAAAGTGGACCTCCTCTACCATTTATTCACAAATAATTGATCATTAAATCTCATCTTCACACTATCCTTTTCCATTCTCAACAACCCTAGTCACATTCTAATATTATAGTCTTCTTCAATGGAAACCTATTGTTTTTAGAGGATATTAAGAGGGAGGATGTCAAAGATAAGGTTATCCCCTCTACCAATTCATTCAAAATTATGTCACCTTATAATTAAACTTCATGATGTGTTTCATTGTAATTTAATAACCCTTTATTAATTATATATTGAGATTTTATTCTGATTATTAAACAATTATATTCTATCATCTATCCATCCTACGAAAAAAAAAATCACCACACATGCATACGTATTACCTACCATCTCCAGGCCATGGTGTAATCTGTTATTAACCACCACCATACATGGATGGGTAAATGATGGAAGTAAAAACTATATATTATTATTACAACATGAAATTTATTGTAAAATGTTATACACCATCCACTTCAATAACATTCAAAATTTAAGGGATTGATATCATCGCTCCTGGGAACATACGACCTACCGTCTCCACGAATCGATACGATTTGTTGTACATGATATTCATTAAATCATGTTTATATAAATGATTAGAATGAATTAATGTGATATTTATTATATAATTATCATTATGTAAATGATATATTGAAAACCTAATAAGCTGAACAAGATCTTTTTTGGCATAATATGCGTATGAAAATAAAGATGTTTACACCTACTGGATGAGTAATAATGTTACTAACAATGAGATTGTAATATGATAATATTTAATATCATAAAAAATGAAAATTATTATGAAATAAATCAAAGAAAATTTTTAAATCATTATACAGGTGGTTTAGATACATACAAAGGAAAACCAACCTAAGGCAAGGGATAATTTTTCAATGTCATTATTATTCTATATTTTTTATAACTAAGTATTTATTGAGGAATATGTATCATCCATGTCCAATTTATATATAAATACAACATAAAATATTATTCATATCCTTATACTATTGTTTAAATTTAATTTTTCCCATTTTTTAATTTTTATAAAATGGTATGAAAAAAATCTGTTGGTGATTTCGATAAAAAGAACTTTTTGACATTCTGATAGAAGTACGAGAAGAACTTTTTCATTTAACATATACATCATGAAAGGATTTTTAAACAATCATGACTCGTTATTTACATGAATTTTCATTTACAATATTATGTTTTTATTTTTAAATAATTTTTTTAATTTAAAACTGTGGGGCATTTTGAGAAAAGAAATAATTTTTTAATAAGATATGATAATTTCCCAAAAAATTAATTACAACTGTTTTATCAAAATTATTTCACATATATGATGAAATTATATAGATATGTTTATATATATATCCCTACTTTTAATATGGTAGGATTGTTTTTATGATGTAAGGATATTTATGTAATACATTAGTGGATTTCTGTTATGATGCATTGATGTTTACGAAACCCATTTTATTCCTTGGTTAATGATATGATAAATGATTTATGTATTTTTGGAACACGTAAGAATGATTTCATTCTGAAATGGTTTGACATATATTTCCCTGAAACACATTTCATAATGATTTATATCTAATGATATAGACATGGATGGAATAGGATATGATCTTGGTTAATTAGTACGGGGCTGGAATGAGGAGGGAACTTGGTTCAGTAATGGACTTTTTCCCCTATGATAGTATTTGAGATGATACAAAAATTATATGAAATGATTCTTTTTCTTATGCTTATGCCACCAAATTTCATGTCTTATGTTTTGTCTTTTGAGACTGCTTATATTCATACTTATGAACATTTATGATATAACTTATTTCATGATATCATGATCTTTCATATCAGGATAGAATTTTCAAATGTTATGTTCACATGGATTATGGTAATCATATGATTAATATCTCATTTGTTTACCATTACTGATAATTGGAGATAACCATTTCATATTTTTATTTTCCCATAGTCATGAATTCGTGTATTATGTAATGATATGTCAAAAGGCGACTAGTTACAGTGAAATAAGTTGGATACAATAAAAATGTCTTATGAACCAGTTGTTTAAGTATCCCAGTTTCTAATGAAATTATACATATATGGTCCTATTATGGCTTTGTTATATTTTTAATGAATATTATTCAATTTTGATGTGATTTCTATGTTTGTAAAGTATAGGTTTTTATAGATAGAAAGTGTATATACATCTCTAAAACAATATAAGAATATTGAATCAACTCGTAGCTACAAAGGTCCAAACACTAATGCCATAAAACATGAGTACCCACATAATATAAAGGGTAGGTATTTCTACTCACCCATTCTCAACACATCTCTGGGTGAACTATTTTATATCACTGAATATTTATAAAATCATAAGAATATGGTGTTCCCACGCACATTTCTACATATCATAACTAAGGGAGAACTAATCTACTGGAGGACCCTCCCACCACAAGATATCAATGATATGGATTCCACTAAGAAGATAGAAGAACCCCCCCCCCCTCTATAAAATTAAATATTCCTATCTCAACCTGTATAAATGATAGAGAGTACACATTCCTTAGAAATATAAATGGGAGTACTAACCCTAGTAACACTCCAATGATCACACTAGATCACTTCCACTATCTAAGAATCACTAAAACATGTTCCCATATAGAATCAGCTCATTTCATATCCTAAATACCAATTATTTCATCCATAACATTATACATGTACAAGAAATTAGGATATGATACTCATAGGCCCTAACCCAAACCTAAAATAATGATACGTGCAAGGTGGAGTTATCATAGAAAAGTAAATTGCATTTACATAGTGTTATGAAGCCCGTAACATCACATGCACACCTATAATTTGCTCTCATGAATATTGAATCAGAATCCATGCAATGATCTAGATTGTGTACTAGGGAGAGACAACATGTACATTCTTACAGGGTGTATTCTGATGCACTCCAGCCTATTTACCTGTATTCTTGTAATTTTCGGGGTACTCCATCCCATGCTTTGATACTCTTTCTCTTACTCAATTTCCTTGGATGTTTTATTATGGTACATGGATTATCAAGATATGTAAATATTAATAATAATGTGTCTCCTTGGATACATGGAATTTCAAAACCTATGGGGACCTATGTGTGTTCATTCGGAACATGGATTGGCTAGAAATATAGGTTCAAATGGTGTGTGAGTCAATCCAAATGGATTGTTATATTTATCATGACCAAAACCATAGTTCATATATCCATGGAATGAGACAACACATATTCTTCGAATAAATTATTTTTTTGTACGGATTTTATATAAATCCTTACATGTTTATGTGTCTTCAATAATATAGAACCATCCCCTTCTGTACCATCAGAAAACACTATGTAAATCTCATATCTAGGTTAACCACCCTGCACGACTAAGTATAAGACAAATTCCGGACACTCCTCACTAGAAAAACCATTTCCTTTTCCATCATGATGTGCCACATTAACCCTCTCATTAGGTGTTTCACTACTCATTGTGATACTAGTTTACTACTTTCTTATGTTTCCAGATTCCAACCACCTACTACATGGAAACATCAATCACTACACATCTTAAGAGAACCACTAAACCTGACTATTAATCTACCAACATCCAATATGATGTAAGTTTACCATTTTCACTGCCACAAATACTTCACATCTAAAAAACCCAAATGTAAAATCATGACCATGATCCATTTTTCTGAATAATGAACACACAATGATTGGTAATCATTGGTATTATCAAATCACTGGAAAACAGATTATCGATGACAAATGAAAATAATAGAGCGAGAAATGAACACACCACAATGTTATAGTTAGACAAAGGGAATGTTCATTTGGACATCATTGCAGGAATCTATCAATAGTAGATTATAATAGTAATTAAGTATCAAATAGAAATATATCCTAAATTCTGTGATCCTAGAAGAGATTAAAGACACTGGAAATCCATTTGATATCATTTTAGGAATTAATTTGGGAATGATTTAATTTTGCAAAGGATTAATTTAAAATCATATAAAATGTGAAATAAGGGTAAAACTAAAAAAAATCCCCACTATAGGTTTGGATCAATCACATATGAAGAACGTTTCATTATCTTTATCATTTATGAAATACAAGAAATACATTAATGATGATGATCATTGCAACACTCTGTTAATCAATCCATCATCCCATGACTATACACTGGCACACACGCAACCATAATTGTATATACAATCATTTTCTTTAGTGATATGTAGGTACCCTTAGTGAAAATCACATAACAGGGTTTATGAAGAGGATATTAGTCCCCATAATTATTTTAAAAAAAACTAATCAATCAATAAATTAATAATTAAATGTATACATCTACTAGGACCACTCTGAAACTAAATTCCCAACATGAATAAAGATTATATTACTCCTATGGTAATTACAAATTATAAATTTAATAGTGGTCTCGTATTTCCAATATAGAACACCATTCAAGATAAATTTCATTATTTCTAAAAAAGGTCAGACATGTGATAAAATATAATTAATATTATTAATATATCTACACCAAGGCCCTCTAGGGCCTAAAATCCCATCGACACTAAACACATGGTTTTAATAATATTAAATAAAATATCAAAATGGAATGTAAGGAAAACAATATTAATATACTTCCAAGACAATCATGAATATTTATCATGAAAAAAATATATACATAGTTAGGTGAGGATACTATGAACTAATTTGGGACTCTCGAGGCCACGAGCTCTCCCAAAGGTTAATTTACTTCAAAAATTTGAAACCCAAGGGAAACACTTTACTGATAAGGTTTTTTCCTACTAGTTTTCAAAAGCCTCCTTGAAACATGAAATGTTATCTCGATCCTTGATGTAATTCTCACCATAGTAAACATAATGAAATGATTCATCAACATATCTATTCTTCTATGACATGTATAATACATCATCTAAAAGTTATAACTATGGAATAATGTCTAGGAATCACAACACATCACTATCCCAACACAGTATCATGAAAAGGGTTTATGAATTTTAGAAATAGCCTTATTCCCTGACCAAATACCTATAATTAAAATCAGGGTGTGATCTCTCATAATATAATCTAACCACATCGTACTATAGAGTCATGCATCATCATTCCACATTGGACCCTGATGCCTTTGGGTATTCCCCATCTACCCTTGGATAAGCTTCACCTTTTTCATCCATTGATCACAACAACATTGGGCCCATTAACACTATTACTTGGTCTTTGAATAGAAAAACGTGACATATATGGTACCCCATTCATAGACCAAAATGGTGTTTCACTAATTTGGGAGTGGAAATATTATTTTATTCAAGATCCACCAATAGTAGATGATCTTCTACAAAATGATAAAAAATAACATGGATCTCCAAAGCATGTTCAATAGAACTAGAGTGTCCTACATACCTGGTCAAATTATTATGTTATAAACACAATTTTCCACCACAACCTAGTTCCAATGACCACACAAATCCTCCAAAATATAATGATGTGGAGTGAGGATCAATGTTAGAAATGTTCATTAATGGAATTTTATCAATCCTAACTACCTCTTACATGAATAGACATTCCAAAAACATCATCGATCCTTATACTAGAATGGTTAAGAAGGGGGTAACGTTGTAATTCACTCTACAATTACTCAAAAATCATCTTGATCTCTCCATGATCATGGTAGCCCTAAAAGTAAACTACAAAGATGCCATACCATTTTCGCATTCATTTGAGCATCGTTGAATCATATTATGAGGAGTAATGAAATTGAGAGAAACATATTATCATGATACCACGTCATTGGATTCCCAAACTAATGCTAATGGATATTGGTACATCATAAACCCTACACTATTTTTTTCTAATGGAGTTCATGAATCCTCATATACTTATACTCTCATAGAATTAGTGGTGTAACCATCCATACATGATTAATGATGACATTCTCCCCAAACAAAAAAAATCCATTTCAGATATGTTCTATATATGTATGTTCATATAATATATCTCAATTGATAGGCCCATGTGGTTCCTCCCGAACATGAAGACGCAGTGGGGGTGTAATGACCATCTAAATTGAGGTAGGATTCATCATCCTCACTCTCATGTGTATGTTGAAAATTGGATAATTGATCCATTATCTAACTCAATAGTGAAAAAAACATTCAATATGATCATCAACATCAATCATCAATACCTTGGGTGGATTTGATGTTATCACCGATTAAACCTATAATTTGAACACTGTCACAATCATATTTGAGTGTACAAAACCAAAGTGGTGGACCAACTTAATCTTGAACTTACATTTTGAGATCTCTTCTAAAATATGATACTCACAGAGAATGTCTTGAGCATTTCTCCAAAAAATCATGTTCTCCACCTTTTTCACTAAGTAGACAAGGATCTCAATGATGAAGTCTTCCATAAAAAATAAAAAATGGAATAGAATTTCTGAATCATTAGACCCAGAAGAACTATTTGGTAAAAATCATCATGCAAAAAACTATCACCAAGAACTCAAAGAAACCATATTTCCTTTTTTAATTTACCGTCAGTTTATCCTCCTCTTACACTTGGAGCTAGTGATAACACGATATGTCTTCAGACACTAAGATACACATTTCACCTATCCACTAGTCGAAGAAGTCATTGATTCATAAGGGTGGAAAACCCTTCATGACCTAAATTGGTTTTGGTGATGTTTACATACAACTAATCTGAATATCTCATCTACCTACTTAGAGAAAAATTATAGTCTACCATGGTAAACAAAATGTTTCTATGGAATCACCTTCTCTTAATATTTCTCCAACCAGTCCAATATATACCATGTATACATAACTTAATCTATATACAAGTGAATATATAGGGATTAAATTGGGTTCTATTTTATGAATAATAACATTTCGATAGAGTGGTTAGCCCAAAAATTATAATGGAAGGAAACCTCATAATCCTACAATACTGTAGGGAACCAAGAGCACATATTATCTACTTCTTCATGGGACAAACAATGTAATTGAAAACAAAATAGAGGTATCATTATTCACAAAATCTCAACATACTCATCTAGGTATTCGAACCGACCATTGACAAAAAATGACACACCACTATCTCAGGTACACTATATACTCCACTAGTAATATTAAACTCTTCTTAGACAGTATTAAACCATTCCATACCAATGAAAAAATAAATGGTTATCCCAATAAAAATCTAAATATTCCACACAAGGATCAATATCCTCCCAGAGATAGGTCACATTCTCAGTAAAATTACTTTATCATTGAACCAGCTCTAGAGGATCTTGAAAACTCAAGGGACATGTAAAAAGGCCTCCACTAGAACCAATATGACTTAGAAAAGAGTTGTTTTCATGAAAAAGGATTGAATGTTTTTTCTATAGTTGTTATTACAAAAAATATGACACATTTATTACCTTAAACAACACTCAAATACCCTAGGTCATAATCCTATACTTTCTAATGCTATCCTTCCCTCTACCCACATTCTCAGCACAACCATGGAATTCTCTTGAACCATAGTATAAAAATGACATTAAACAAATAATTTGAAGAAAAAATTATACCACACTACAGCACTCTCATATTTTGGTGTAATTTTAACTCCCAAAAAATTTAGATATTTTCATAAGAATCAAGATTTATTGGGGAAGTTCCCATCTTACTTATACTCCAAAAGACTTGTCTACTTCACCAACAATGGGCTCTACCGATGGCCTTTGTCTCCATAGACATGTATTAGTTCCATGAACTCCATTGAGAGTGGTATTAACAATGTGGTAAATGAAAAAAATTATCTTTGTAGAGACCCATACTTGACGTACATAGATATGACATTACATTTGCAGAATACTTAATACATGACAAAAATAGACACCCAAAGACCGTATTAGTTTAGAGTCTTTGGAAACATGGAACATAATCATCTAATCATGGTGTAAGATCATAAATATCTCCCATAAAGATCTTCCCCTTTTTTTATTACTTTAAACCTATCTTTATATCCTTGGGAAAAGAATACATAAAAAGGGTGAGCTCAAATGCTTAGTAAGGGTAAACATGGAGAACCTAAAAACAATCCATAACCATTTCAACATAAAAACATGAACATAAAACATATAAATCTTGAGCAATGACATAAATCATAGTAGTACATAATTCAAAGATCATAAAGGAACATTAATCATGATAAAATAAAACATGTATCTATGGAAAAACATTAATAACATGGTATTATTTCGATAGAATCCAAGGAATTGCAGCCAAGACTATCATAGTGGAATAAGTCTCTTACTGAATCGAGTTCACTCATCGTTCCAGTCATGTATCACTGAACTAGATTAACATTCCATTCCAACCATGTCTATCTCATGAGATATAAATATTTACCCACTGCATTGAAGGAAGATATAGGTCCCACCCATCTCATAATGAAATCATTCAAAATAAACATAAATCATTCATCATAACCAAATGAATAAAGTGGGTCTCATAAGCATCATCCCATTATAACGTAATCCATTGAAAACAAATGGATATAATTTCATCATAAAAAAATTAAACCATGTAAATAATAGGGACATTATACTTGAAATATAAACATATTAAATAATGTCATCTTTTATGGAAAATAGTTTTGATAAAACACTTGAAATGAATTCTTGAGGAAAATGTCCTTTCTTCTACAAAAACATTTTCTATTCAAAAAATGACATGGAATTTGAAAAGAAAAGTATTTTTGTTGAAACGAATCATGAAATATTGTGGAGTAATCTTCATGAAAATAAGGCTTTATGAAAACATAAAATTCCATTCATTCCGTCTAAGTTTAAAAAATCATTCTCCTCGTACATCTACCGAAAAAAGTCATAAGCTACATCGTATGGTAAACAAAAGAAATATTCCTTCCATAACACAATGTAAAATCCCAAAATGAGTAAAAATGACTTTAAACATACATGGAAGAATATTATACACTTTATGAAAAAAAATTTATGGAATGGATGAAAAATATAACCCCAGTAAATACTTATGAATAATCAATCTCAGATATGAATGAGATTGGAATAATTATCCATTACCTTAGGTCCAATTTCTTCGGTACATGTATGAAACTCCTCTATATTGTGTATAAAAAATTATTAACTTTTAAATGAACCACAATAATATTTATGATACCATATATGATTCACTTATGACTTTATATTAACTATTCTTTTGTAAATTCCATGTTAAAACAGTGTTTTGGGTAAAATAATTTCATTTATCATACGTGTTTTGAATTGTTGTTCAAGATATTATTACTTATATCATGATTTAATTAATCCCAGAATGTAAAACATTGTTTATATATAATATATAATCATCATATAAATATATATGATATATTGATAAATGGAATGAAATACACCATTCATGGAGATGGTAGGCCGTATGTACGCATGAACGCTATTTTCCTTTCCTTATTGAATTAAATTGAATTAAGTAAATGAAACAAATCTGTAAATAAATCCCATATCATTATTATGTAATATCATTATTGATCATTTATTATATATACTTTATAATCATACTTGAATGGTTAATAATGGAGAATGAATCTCATGGTGTTCATGGAGATGGTAGTCCGTACGTACGCACGAGAGAAAAAATCATTATTTTGATATTGAAAACATATATAATTGTATGTTATATCATATATAAAGAATAATAAAAATGTTATATTTATTATTTATATCATTGATACACATTATTATACCCATCCAAATGATGAAATGTTTGAATTAACAAACTACACCACGATGTGGAGACGGTAAGCCGTACGTACAGACGGGTGGTGACTTTTTCATTCATAGGATGTATAAAACCACTAATATGGTTGTAAAATATTTATACTAAAATCAAACTATATATATGATATAAGAGTTATTATTATAGAATGGAAACAAAAAAGATGGAGGAAGTGGAAAAAGAAAGGAACTTGAAATAGGTGGTGAGATATTTACCTCTTCTTCAGGTTCTTCCTTTGGATTTGACCAAAAGGGCTCCTTAGTTTGGATTCATAACTAACTTAAGGCCTCTAGGATTACATTAGGAAAGTTTATAGGGTATTTGGGATGGGTTTGGCTGAGAAAAATGGCTTTTGAGGCGAGAATTAGTGAGAAGTGGGAGTGCCCTTTTATAAGAGGGGTGAGGGGTACCTTATGAAAACACAAAATATTATTTCATAATTAAATTTATATTAGGTTTATAATGGCTCCAAACTGACTTATTTCGAGTCTAGGGTGGGTAGGGTCGAAATCCTCTCAACCAATAGGTTTTATACAAGTTTATATTACCATTTAAACCTTGTCATTTTGATTTATCTCTAAGTTAAATAATTTTACTTTTACCGTGTCTTCTTTTATTATTACATTATATGGTTAATAAACCTTTTATAAAAGGCCAATGGAACCCAAACTGGTTCACTAATGTCATATATATTATTATATAATTCTTTTGGACTAACCTTAGATTTTCAGAATCACTATATCAATTAATAATATAATATTTGTTTTAAGAACTTTTTTATGTCAATCTTGACACTATTTGGTATTTTGTTTTTAATAAATTTATAACAGAATTATTAAATCTAACACAATTCATCTAACCAACCCTAATATGTAATATTCACCTAGAAAATATGTTTAATTCATCAAAAGTCTCAAATTACTTTTATTTTGGTATTTATATTATCAATTATGTTAATATTTCATTAATAAGGTAATTACTACATCATCATCGTGTCATAATTAAATTAAATTATATAATGTCTAAAAATTTTAAATAAAATACCATTATGTAATAAATTTTTTTAGATTTCTAATGAATATTTATAGTCTAATTTATCTTCTGTATACCCCAATATTAAAAATGTTTTACTTATTAAACATTCATTTTAACTCTTTTAACTTTTCTTTGAATTAAATAATAATAAGTGTCCTCATTTAATCCAAGTGGACCTAAATAGTCATATTTTTATTCCTAAGGTTGTTTTTGGTCGAATTAAACTTATCCAATAGAATTAGGACATGTGTTAGTGTAATAATAATATAATTTTTACCTATAATTACCCAATTTACTTTTAAACGTGGTAAATAAAATTAAAATGTTACAATTCACCAAAAAAATATTTTCATCTCATTGAACCACATTTTACATACTTATATCAGTCATGTCTCTCAGTGTTTTTGGAATTCTACTCACACAAGACGTAAAATTATGTTTTATGTAAATTTTCAAATGCTCCTAGGAGGTGGGTAAAAGACGGTGAAAAGTTCAATAAAATTTTTATATATTTAAAATTATTATAAAATGACTCCAATGAATTACATTGAACATATATAGGTATTATGTATCTATTTTTACCTAAAATAAATTTATATAAAATAAATGATTATTCAAAAAAAGTTGGTTTTAACCAATAACTCAATGTTTTCACTATTCATTAATAATATTATATTTTCATAAAAATTCCAAAAATTCACCCTAGGATAATTTCGCTATTCTGAATCCAAAAATGAAGTCCATTTGGAAAGATAAAATTTATAAAATTTCAAAAACTGTGTATTACTATTCAAAATGGATAGTTTATAAAATATTTTAATAACATATCATTATTTACTGAAACCCGGTATTGCGTACTACACACGCTATCGAGAATGAGCGCAATTGCATGTAATTCCATACTATTCAGGGATGTGTCTAGTGGAATATAACTTTGTTTTCGAGTATTACATAATCAAATCTTATTTAATTTATACATTAAACAAAATCTATACTTCATTTGGCATATATTAATTTCTACAAAACGAACTTGAAATTGTGTGTAACACGAGCCAAGAATAGTGTCGCATATACTACAAGCTAATACGGTGTTGCATATAGTAGAATATAATCTTGTTGTACTGTTCAATAGAAGACATCAAAGAAATTAAAGAGAATATATCTCATAAAATCTTAGGCTGTTACATTCTACACCATTAAAATAAATTTTGCCCTCGATATTCATCGGGGTTATAAATCGTTTACTACTTGAAAGTTTCAATAATAGAAACCCACATCATAAAAAGGAATACTAAAACTTAATTTTAAAAACTAATGTATGAAACTTAATGGTTACCCAAATTGACTCATCGTTGGGATTACACATAGGAGAACATAGATGAAAATGTGGATAGGAAAGAGAAATCTAACCATAATGTACTGATAGAGAGTGGTAGAGGAAATGGCTATGAAAAATCCAACAATCACAAAGCCATAAATTGGTGATGATATAAGGTACCATATGAATCATTAGATATGAGTGTATTAGGACAACATTTTTGGTTTTCAAGATCACTTACCTAATTTTGAAAAAAATTTACATAAGGAGAAATACTTACTAGATTTCTGTGTAATATCATTTTTAGTCATTCCATGAACAATTTCCACATCATCACTTATTAAACAAATGAAGTTGAATTTTTCATTCTGGAAGTGTTAGTATATCATGCGATAGGTTATTCCATCTTTCTCTACCACAAAAAGAATAGAACAATTTATTAAATACACATAAGTTCATCTATGCTGAGATTAATCATATATGGTTCCTAAAATGGGCTTATACTTCATCTATCATACCACTTAATAAAATAAAACTAGTTTCTACTATCCAATTACTTCTTTTAGGAAAATGGTAGGTGATAAAGGCATGTCTCACATCAGTTTTGGGTTCCATTCCAGCATCCCAGATTAA
Organism: Viscum album; assembly: GCA_963277665.1. Lineage (NCBI taxonomy): Eukaryota > Viridiplantae > Streptophyta > Magnoliopsida > Santalales > Viscaceae > Viscum > Viscum album. The sequence goes on from OY728148.1 coordinate 52,203,190, forward strand.
CACGATGGGTTGTCATCCATCCTGTAGGTTGTCCTTTTTCTAAAACTATACTATTATAACATTTAGAAATAATATGGAAAAAAAGTTCTACCCTTAAACAATACTATTTGATGTCCAACATAATCCATTCCAATATTTAGGCTTATCCAAAATTCATCTATACAATCTCATAGTATAAAGAAAAATATTACAAGAGAGGTAATCTACCAAACATGTGATTAACATCATTTATCCCCCATATATCATGAGATATATCTTGTTGTTAGTCACATTTAAAAAATTTGAATAACTTAATCATGTATTGGTTGCGCCCAAATTTACACTACTGGTAAAAAGCGGTCGATGTAGTACATGTAGGGGTCGAGTCCACAAGGACCGAAGAAGTAATCTTGAGATGCTATGATTTGGTGAAGGACAGGCTATGAAGTAGCCAACATTGGTGTTGATTTTGGATGGTTTTAAAGAATAATAAGAAACCTACGTGAATTCAATTCAAAGAAAATGGGTTGATCTTAAGATTATGCTCGGGGTGGATTGAATGAATTTTACTTCTTTAGACAATTTTGGTTTTATTAATTCTTCATGAATCCATTCTTCCAAAATAACACTACCTTAATCATTTTCTGGTTTGGTACTTAATAAACACAATTACTAATCCCCTATACACATAGAGAACCAAATTCATGATATCTCCAAGTTATATGGTCATTTAGTAATTGAATTTAGTTTTCTCAAACACTGTAAAGATGAAGAGTAGAAATAACTGAAGAATGGATGTCTAAAATTAATTATCCAATTAACAAGAATTCAATCATAAAATAACATTCAATCCAGACTTTTCATCCTCCTAAGATCGACTAATTAAAGGGTTAGCCCTCGATTGATAGTATACTTTAAATGGTGGACGGAAGATGGCTTACAAGAATTGGATTGAAGAAATTAAAACCGAAGAAATAACGAGGACTCCTCCATGTGTGTAAATGAAATTCACACCTATGTGTGAAATAATTCACCACAACACAGAGATATCACTATTCTTTGTGAAAATTTAGTTTTAATAAATGAATGGAAAATATATAAGAGAAATATGTTGATTAAGAAAAAAAACTTACATGGAAATTGAAAACATTACAAATGAACTTTTTCCGCATAACCTTACAATGAAAGAAGCAACAAAAGATGATAAGAAAAATATCCCCTATATTCCCTTCACCACCAACTCCTTATATAGGCATATTAGGAGCCTTATCCCCCCCTAATAATTAATTCACCCCCCAACAATTAATAGTGTCTAAAGGAGGGTCAATAAACAAAAGGAAATTGACATTTCAAAGTTGACTCGGAAAACATTCTAGATTCATCCACCATTTTGACGTGTGAATTCAGAATTGAAGGAGGCTGAATCATGAGAGGTCGTAGAAGAAAAATATACTTGCCCGTCTTTCCTATATGTGCTTTAAAAATTTCAGGAATTTTGGCATAGACGTTTGAAAGATATTTTTAAAATGGGGGGACGAATTTATGTGCATTAATGTCAGGCCCACCATTTAAATATCAACATCAAATCCAATTATCATAATGAAAACATCATAATTAGCTCTGAAAACAGATGAATAAAATTATCCTCATATTATTTTCTTTCTACTGTAAAACTTTGAGCTTCATTGGGCTTGGTTTGTGGGCCCCACATTTCTTTGATGGGCCTTAGGCCCATTATGGGTTCTCTAGAAAATTGCTCCATTCAGGCGCAAAAATATCCATCTTCCCTTGGGATTAATCCATCTGATCTAAAACATAAAATGTTCCAAACAATGTGATCAATAATATCCCAAAATATCCAATTTAGAAAATGAATATAATGTTGTCCACAAACAGATTAATTATTGGGCCAAAATTTTAATTTTAAACATGATTTGCATTTAAGATGAGAAATGGTGTTCTATTTATGTAATGCATTAAAAACAATGTATATGGACCTTAGAACAATGAATATTATGATATTAAAAATGAATATTAGCCACTTTTAGTGACTAATAACACCCCCAACTTGATTTTTTCTAGTCCCAAGCTAAATATATTACAAATATGAAATTCAAATACCCTTTTTCAAAAACATTTTAATACACATTTCTCACCAAAAGACCTCATACCAAAAAAATTATGAAGCCCATCAAAAATCATTTAAAACAAGCTAGGTCTATAAGCATATCCCAAGCCCAAGCCTATTCCTTTGTTCAAATTCATTTCCATATTTCATCCAATTTCAATTAAGAATGATAAGGTGTTATTCATCACAAAAGATATGGGGCCCATTTTTTTATTCAAGGGGAAAAAATGGAAGCTCTAGGTGGGAATAAAATTAAACATTAAGATGATTATCCAATTTTTATTATTTTTTATTTTTGATTTTTTTGATTTTTTTAACCACAATAGATATGGAAAGACTAACATTGGGAAAGAGAACTATGGAGTCACAATCCCCAAGTGCCGGACGCCACACATATTGTCAATTCCATGCTCTACAATAGAGATATATAGCCTAACTCTGTGCAAGACAACTATGGAGTCATGTTCCCCAAGTGTCAGATGCCACACATTTGGACAAAACATTTCTCTATGTGGTCATATTTTTTAGGATACTCATATTAAACTAAAAGTTACCCCAGAACCCTATGCTATAATAAAAGGGAACCAAGAACTAAAATTTACACCCACGATCCACTAGTCATGCATTGTGGCATTTTTATTAAGAGGATTAAAATGTAAACTTTGAAAAATCACATTGGACAACCGCACTTTCCAAAAACTATGCTCATGAACTTAAACATGCATTAAAAACAGAATCATGGAATCCAAATTTTTCGATATCTGATTTCTGAGTTTTCAATATGTGTTATCATGTTCAAGGTAAATAGAAATTTTCTTTCCATTCATGTTCTTATAAAAAAATCATTTTTTATCTCCCCCAACATAGAATAACACCGCCCCCAGTTTTAAAAGAAAAGAAATTTTAGATGGGAGGTAGGAGAGTAGTTCGAATAGGAAATTGAAAATGATAAATATGGAACAAATTCACCTGGTTTTTGACGTTGAAGTTCATGATGCTCCAGATTACTCCTTTGATCTCTTGGGGGATGTAGGAACCTCCATGATTGAACATATATCACCCAAAATAGTTCTTGAACCATAAAAAGAAGAACAAAGAAGACAAAAGAAAAAACATAATGATTTATTTAAATCCAAGTATCATCATTTTTATGTTTTTCGATGGTTTTTTTTAAATCAAAGTACTGATACATTGTCTTCTTTTAAATTTCTGGGTAAGGTATTACTCTGGGATCACATCGTGTTACACAGATGAATTCAATGCTCCCCTTTCCTACCCATCCATACTCATAAAATAATAACAGGGAAAGAGTCTAATTTTTTTAACCTACAAAAACATAAATAAAATAAAATAAACTGATGATACATTGTCTTCTTTTAAATTTCTGGGTAATGTATTACTCAGGGATCACACCGCATGACACAAATGAATACGGTGCTCCACTTTCATACCCATCCTTACTCATAAATGAAGAACAGGTCAATAGACTATTTTTTTTAAATATCAAAATTATTTATTAATCCTATTTCAAAAATAAATATGATTCCTAAGTATTGGAAACATGAAAACACACAAAAACACACATAATGAAATAAAAAAATGGCAAAAGTTAGGTTGCCTCTCGGAAATCTCTTAATATAAATTCATTAGCTCGACTTGAACACCCCAACTTATCCAATTCCAACGTTAAAATTTTTAAGGAACCCATATTTCTCCACTTCATCAATATTGTTATTTATTATTTGTTTGAAATATGTTTCATGTGAAATAATTTGTTCTACAATGAGTGGTAAAATCCATGTAATATCTAAAACGGTTGATTGAATTGAATTTCTAGTATTTCTTAAGACATCAATGACCATTCCAAATTTTTTAGTTTCAAGAGGATAATGAATTGACATTTCATGGTATTGGTTATCAACATTGAAGAGTGTTTAAGAAAGGAGAAAAATTTTGAGTTCCGGTTTATAAAAATTTACAACAGAAGAATGGAAATTTGAATCAAAAATAGTTTCTTCTCCATGAAATTCAGAATTAATTGGTTCCTTTTGAAATTTTGATTCCTCCCAAAAATTGTCTAGTTGAATGTCAGGAGTGGTTATAGACTCATTGTTTGTGATCTCTCCTAGCAGTTCAATGATTGGTGCTTCTGAAAATTTATTAATGGATTAATATTCAAGAAACTCAATACATGATGTCAAATTTTCCTCTTTTGAATCCAAAAAATCAATTTCCTCTTGATTTAAAGACCCTTTAAAACCTCCTCGATCCTCTCAAATTATCCCAAATCCTATGGTTGGTTCATCAATAAAGGGATGATGGGTGTGTGTGTTACAATATTCTACTATCAATATTGAGGAAGAGATGATTTGAGTGGTAATGGGTTCTACACAAGTTTTAATGCTTTGTAGTTCTAGTCTAAAACTTGATACCTCTAAATTCATTTTTTCCATTTGTTCGCACAATTTTTGAAGAATATTTTTAGGATTAGGATTGATAGATGTTTGGACATCATGTACTTCCTCAATATTTATCTTTTCAATCATTCTTGACAGGTATGGAAATTGATCTTTTAAACATTCATCATCACAAAGATCGTTCATGTTATCGGGTGTGGTGTATTCATTCAAAAATTGATCAAAGTAATTAATAAAAATTGGTGATTCCCAGTGTGGATTTTATAATTGATTCCATCCTGATTTTGTGAAGGAATATTGTTGATTATACTCCATTTAATTCATTTGGAAATTTTGAATCGTGATTTTCGGGAGTCGAAAAAATAGAAAGGGGAAAAGAGAAGAGAAATAGGGATGAAAAAAGAGAAATGTGGGAAAGTAGAAAGACATTATAAGGTGATTTAATTGTTCACCGACAACGGCGCCAAAATTTGGTTGCGCCCAAATTGACCCGACTGGTAAAAAGCGGTCAATGTAGTACATGTAGGGGTCGAGTCCACATGGACCAAATAAGTAACCTTGAGATGCTATGATTTGGTGAAGGATGGGCTATGAAGTAGAAAACATTGGTTTCGATTTTGGATGGTTTTAAAGAACACGAAGAAACCTACGTGAATTCAATTCAAAGAAAATGGGTTGATCTTAGGATTATACTCGGGGTGAATTGAATGAATTTTACTTCTTTAGAAAATTTTGGTTTTATTAACTCTCGATGAATCCATTCTTCCAAAATAATACTACCTTCATCATTTTCTGTTTTGGTGCTTACTAAACATAATTAATAACCCCCTATACACTTAGATAACCAAATTCATGATCTCTCCAAGGTATATGGTCATTTAGTAATTGAATTTAGTTAGCTTCAACACAGTAAAGATGAAGAGTAGAAATAACTAAAGAATGGATGTCTTAAATTATTTATCCAATTAACAACAATTATTTCATAAAATAACATTCAATCTTGCCTTTGCATCATCCTAAGATAGAACCATTAAACGGTTATCCCTCCATTGATGGTATACTGTCAATGGTGGGCGGAAGATGACTTACAAGAATTAGATTGAAGAAATTAAAACCGTGGAAATAATGAGCACACCTCCGTGTGTGTGAATGAAATTCACACCTATGTGTGAAGTAATTCACCACAATGCAGAGATATCACTGTGCTTTGTGAATATATAGTTTTAATAAATGAATGGAAATATAGAAGAGAAAGATGTTGATTAAGAAAAAAAACATACATGGAAATTGAAAACAGTACAAAGGAACATTTGCAGCATAACATTACAATGAAACAACCAACAAAATATGATAAGAAAAATATCCCCTATATTCCATTCACTGCCAGCTACTTATATTGGCATATTGGGAGCCTTATGTACACCCCCCAACAATTAATTCACCCCCAACAATTAATAGAGTCAAATGGAGGGTGAATAATCAAAAGGAAATTGACGTTTTGAAGTTGACTCGGAAAACTGTCTAGATTCGTCCACAATTTCGACGTGTGAATTCGGAATTGAAGGAAGCCGAATCCTAAGGGTTCTTAGTAGAGAAATATTCTCTTACTTATGTCCTCTATAAGCTATAAAAATTTCAGGAATTTTGGCGCAGCCGTTTTGATGATATTGTCGAAATAGTGGGACGACTTTATGGGCATTAATGTCCGGCCCACCATTTAAATCTCAACTTCAAATCCCATTATCATCGTGACAACTTAAGATTTAGCTCTCGCCACAGTTGAATTAAATGATCCTCATATTATTTACTTTCTACTGTAAAAATTGGAGCTTCATTGGGCTTGGATTATGGGCCCCACATTTGTTTGATGGGCCTAGGCCCATTATGCTTTCTCTAGAAATTTCTGTATTCAGACACAAAAATATCCATCATCCCTTGGGATTCATCCATCGGACCTAAAAGATAAAATGTTCCAAACAAAGTTATCAATAATATAAAAAATATCAAATTCATAAAATGCATGTAATGTTGTCCACAAATAGATGAATTATTGGGACCAAATTTTCATTTTAAACATGAATTGCATTTAAGATGAGAAATAAAGTTCTATTTATGTAATGCACTAAAAAAAATGTTTATAGACATTATAACAATGAATATAATGATATTAACAATTAATATTAGCCAATTTTAATGAAAAATCATGTATTCTCTTGAAAAATGAATACCCATTGAACCTTAGTGAAAACATGAATTCTATCAAAAGTTAACACTTTCCACATACCAAAATCCAAAAATTTATATATAATCAAGCCATGATATCAGTTTGTCCTTAAATCAGTCATGAGATCATTAATAGTATCAAACATTTAATTATCTCCTTATCCCTTCATTATGCGCATATCAACTACTTTCCAAAAATATCTGAATAACCTTTCATGGTTACCGGTACCATTCAACATATAATTTCAAATACTTTAGGAAAAAAATAGTGTAACAATCCTTAGATGTTTCATTATTCCATAGTACCATTAAATTACCTAGACAACAAAACTCTTGATAAACGTACAATAATTCCACTACCTTCTTAAACCATCAACCGAGCTTCATCATTTTATACCTCAACACATCTTTCATATCATGTATCATGTGTAGTCTCCTCATCATCATCAACATAAATACTACCCATACAACCATGTTGATTCTCTTCATGATACTTTCCCTTAGGGCATTTTTTTCATAATGCTCGTACATTCAACATTTAAAACATTAAACTGTTATTGATGTCTTAGAAATACCATTATCCTTAGCTATAGTGTTAACTGAACCCTTTCCTTTGAAATTACTAGCATTGTGTCCTTCTTTTCCACACCCAAAGAATCTTCCAGTTCCTTTGAAACATTCTCCTTCATATCTCTTCCCACATGATTTATAGGAGGAAAATTGAACATTATTTTCTCTATGATCATCATGACACCCATTCTTTCTCTTATTAACTGAGTCAAGAAACATACCAAAGTTGTAATTATTGATTATATTATGAGATTTCTAATTAGGAATGATAAATATGTTTCACCTTCCAAATCCCATTTCATTTTATTGATCATAAAAAATATCATTCATTTGACCATCATATTCTTCATTAACATGAATCTTCCTATTTCCAGCCATTTTCAAAAACCCAATAAGAATAGTGTGAGAGGCAAACATCATGATAGGAAAATACATAATAAAGTGAATGTACCTTCAATATCTAACATTTTAGGTTTAATTCTAAGATCGTTACCGTGATTTTATGACTATAACCTATACTTTTACTAAACCTGAGGGACATCCCACGACATACCTTAGAAATATCTCTAGGGATCTCACTAAAGTTTTTCCATCCTAGTATCTAAAGGTTATATAAACCTATGAACTGATACCAACTATAGAGACTCATACATGACGTACATAGATATGACATTACTTTTTTGGAATACTTAATATATGAAAAAACAGGATCCCAAAGACCGATTAGTTTAGTGTCTTTGGAAACTCAGAACATAATCTTCTTATCATGGTTAAAGATCCTCAACATCTCCAATAAAGATATTACCCTTTGGGTTTCTTACCTAAAACCATTATTTATATCATGGGGACAAGAAAACATAAAAAGGGTGAGATCAAATGCTCAGTAAGGGTAGACATGGAGAACATAAAAACAATCCATAACCATTTGAACGTAAAAACATGAACATAAAACATCAAAATCATGAGCAATGACATAAATCTTGGCAGTACATAAGTCATGGATCATAAAGTAACAATAATAATGATAAAATAAAACATGTAATTATGGAAAACCATTAATCACATGGTATTATTTCAATAGTATCCAAGGCATCGCTTCCAAAACCATCATAGTGGACAAAGTCCCTTACTGAATCATGTTCACTCCTCGTTCTGGTCCTGTATCACTGAACCGGATTAACTTTCCATTCTAGCAATGATTATCTCATGAGATATAAATCTTTACCCAATGCATTGGAGGGAGATATAGGTCCCACCCATCTCATAATGAAATCGTTCTTATTTGCTCCACAAAATAAACACAAATCATTTATCATAACCCAATGAATAAAATGGGTCTCATAAACATCATCCCATCATAACATAATCCATACAAAACAAATGGATTTCATTTCATCATAAGAAAAATGAAACCATGTAAATAATATAGACATTAAATGTTAAATATTAACATATTAAATAATTTCATCTTTGATGGAAAATGGTTTTGATAAAACACTTGAAATGAATTCTTGAGGAAAATATCCTTTCTTCTTCAAAATCATTTTCTTTCGACAAAATGCCATGCAATATCAAAAGAAAAGTATTTTTGTTGAAAATAATCATGAAATCCTGTAGCGTAATCTTCCAAAAAATAAGGCGTTATGAAACTGTAAAAAATTTTTCATGCCTTATAAGTTAAAAAAACATTCTCCTCGTACTTTTACCGAAAAAGTCAAAAAGTTCCTTGTATGGTAAACAAAAGAACGATTCCTTCCATAGCAAAAATTAAAAGAAAAAATGGGGTAAAAATGACTTTAATCATACCTAGAAAAATTTTAAACACATTATGAAAATATTTTTATGGACATGGATGAAACATATAACCCATGTAAATAGTACAAATAAACAATCTCGCTTAGAATGAGATTGGAATAATAGTCTCTTACCTTATGTCCAATTTCATCCATACATGTCTGAAACTTCATTATAGTGTGTCTAAACATATTATTAACTTGTAACATAACCATTATAAAATTTATTATATCATATATGATTCACTTATCACATTATATTTCCCGTTCTTTTGAAAATTCCATGTTAAAGCAACGTTTTGGGTAAAACAATTTCATTTATCGTACCTGTTTCGACCTGCTGTTATTGATATTATTACTTATATCATTGTTTACTTAATTACAGAATATAAAACACGATTTACATATAATATATATTCAGCATATAAATTTATATGATAGATTTATAAATGGAATGAAATTCACCGTTCATGGAGACGGTAGGTCGTACGTACGCATGAACGCTGTTTTCATTTCCCTATTGAATTAAATGGAATTAAGTAAATGAAACATATATGTAAATAAATCTAGTGCCATTATTATTTAATATATTTCATGATTATTTATTATATATACTTTATAATCATACTTGAATTGTTATTCATGGAGAATGAATCTCATCACGTTCGTGGAGACGGTAGTCTGTACGTACAAACGAGTGACAAAATCATTCTTTTAATTTTAAAATCATATATAATTGGATAGTATATCATTTATATGCAATAATAATACTTTTATATTTATTATTTATATCATTTATACTCATTATTATACCCATCCAAATGATGAAATGTTTGAATTAACAAACATCACAACGACGTGGAGATGGTAAGTCGTATGTAAGCACATGTGGTGGATTTTTCATTAATAGGATGGATAAAATAACAAATATGTTTGTATAATTTTTATAATAATAGCACCATATATATAATATACTAGAGTTTTTATTTTATAATGAAACAAAAAAGATGGTAGAATTGGAAGAAGAAAGGAACATGAAATAGGTGGTGAGATAATTACCTCTTCTTCGGGTTCTTCCTTTTGATTTGATCAAAAGAGCTCCATAGGTTGGATTTATGACTGAAGTATGGCCAATATGATGAATGTAGGACTGTTGAGAAAGAATTTGGGCAGGGTTTGGCTAATCCAAATGGCTTTGGAGGTGTGAATTAGAGAGAAGAGGGAGTGCCCTTTTATAATAGGGGTGAGGGGTACCTTATGAAAAACATAAAATATTATTTTATAATTAATTAAATATTAGGTTTATAATGGCTAAAAAGTAATATATTTTGAGGATAGGCTGGGGATGGGTCTAAATCCTCTCAAATAATAGGTTTTAGACAAGTTTTGGTTACCATTTTAACCTTATAATTTAGATTTACCTTTAAGTTAAATAATTTAACTTTTATCGTGTATTCTTGTATTCTTACAATATATGGTTAATAGTCTTACTATAAACTTCCAATAAAACTAAAATTGGTTCATTAATGTCATATATATTATTATATAAGTCTTATTTCCGAAAAAAATATTTTTAGGACCATTATATCAATTAATAATATAATATTTGTTTTAAAAAGTATTTTTTGTCAATTTTGCACTATTTGGTATTTTGTTTTTTATAAATTCATAACAGCATTATTACTTCAAAAAAATTCATCTAACCAACCGTAATATGTGAAATTAATTGGGAAAGTTATTTTCATTCAGAAAAAGTCTCAAATTACATTTATTTGGGTATTTATATTATCAATTATGTTAGTATTTCATTAATAAGGTAATTAGTGCATCATTATTGTGTCCTAAATAAATTAAATTATATAATGTCTAAAAATTATAAATAAAATATAATTATTTAGGAAATATTTTTGGATTTGTAATGAATAATTATAGTTCAATTTATCTTATTTATAACCCTATATTAAAAATGTTTTACTTATTAAACATTGATTTTAACTCTCTTAACTCTTCTTTGAATTAAATAATAATAAATGTCCTAATCTAATCCATCTGGACCTAAAGGGTAATACTTTATTCCTAAGGGGTTTTATGGTCAAATTAAACTAATGTAATTGTATAATGACATGATTTTGGGTAATAATAATATCTTTTTTACACTTAATTACCATATTTAATTTTAACCGTGACAAATAAAAGTAAAAAGTTAATATTCGCCAAAAAAATATTTCCATCTCATTGAACAACATTTTACATACTGATGTGAACTGTGTCTCTCTTATTTTTTGATATTCAACTCACAGAAGTGGTAAAATTATGTTTTATGTAAATTTTCAAATTCTCATAGGAGATGCGTAGAAGACGGTAAAAAGTTCAATAAAATTTTTAAATATCTAAAATTATTATAAAATGACTCCAATAAATTAAATTGAACATATATAGGTATTATGTAACTATTTTTACATAAAATAAATTTAAATAAAATAAATTATTATGTAAATAAAAGCTCAGTTTTAACCAATAACTCATTGTTTTTAATATTCATCAAAATTGAAATTTTTCAGAAAAATACCAATAATTCGCCCTAGGATAATTTCGATATTTTGAATCCAAAAATGATGTCCATTTTGGAAGATAAAATTTATAAAATTTCAAAAAGTGGGTATTACTGTCCATACTGGCTAGTTTATATAAAATTTTAATAACATATCATTGTTATGTGAAACCCCAGTATTACGTACTACACACGCTATCGAGGAAGGTCGTTATTGCGTGTAATGCAAGCCATGTCAGGGTAGAATGTAGTTGAAGCTGCCTTTAGAGTTGAGTATAACATAATCAAAACTTATTTCATTTATACATTAAACAAAATCTATACATAATCTTCTGTAGAATAATTTCTACAAAACGAACTTGAAATTGTGTGTAACATGAGCCAAGAATAGTGTTGTGTATACTTAAAGCTAATACGGTGTTTTGTATATTACAATATAATCTTGGTTTAGTGTAAAATAGAAGACATCAATGAAATTAAAAAAGAATATATCTCATTAAATTTCAGGGTGTAACATTCTACCCCCAATAAAATGAATTTCACTCTCGAAATTCATCGATGTTATAAATCGGTTTCTAATTGAAAGTTTCATTCATAGAAACCCACATCGTAAAAAAGAATACTAAAACATATGTTTAAAAACTAATGTATGAAACATAACGGTTACCCAAATTGACTCATCACTGGGTTTCCACATAAGAGAACATAGGTGAAAATATGGATATGGAAGAGAAATATAACCGTCAAGGTCTGATGGAGAGTGGTAGTGGACATGTAAATGAAAAATCCAACAATCAAAAAGTCATAAATTGGTGATGATCTAAGGTACCATCTGACTCATCAGATATGAGGGTATTAGGACATCATTTTTGTTTTTCAAGATCATTTCCCTAATATTGAAAATTGTTTGCATACAGAGAAATACTTATTGGATTTTAGTGTAATATCATTGATGGTCATTCCATGAACAATTTCCAATTCATCCATTTTTAAAGAAATAAAGTTGAATTTGTGATTCTTGATGGGTTAGTAGATCAGGCGATATGTTATTCCATCTGTCTCTACCACAAAAAGATTAACACAATTTATTAAATATACATAATTCCATATATGCTTAGATTAATCATATATGGTTCTTAAAATGGACTTATATTCATCTATCATACCCATTAATAAAATAAAACTAGTTTCTACTAACAAGGAACTTCCTGTAGAATTGTGGTAGGCGATAAAGGCATGTCACGCTTCAGTTGTGGGTTCGATTCCTGCATCCCTTTCTGATGCGACGGGTTGTCTCCCATCTTGAAGGTTGTCCTTTTTCTAAAACAATACTATTATAACATTCGACAAATAATATCGAAAAAATTGTTAATACTTAAATAATACTCTCTGATGTCAAACATAATCCATTCCAATATTAAGGATTATCGAAAATACATCATTCCAATCTCATAGTATAAAGAAAAATATTACCAGAGAGGTCATCTACCAAGCATGTGATTAACATCATTTATCCCCCATATATCACAAGATATATCTTATTGTTACTCACATTCAAAACATGTTAATACCTTAATCATGTATACAATTAAAAAATGAATACCCATTAAACCTTAGTGGAAACATGAATGCTATCAAAAGTTAACTCTTTCCACATACCAAAATCCTAAAATTTCTATATACTCAAACCATGATATCACTTTGTCCTTATATCAGTCATGAGATCATTAATAGTATCAAACATTTCTTTATCTCCTTATCCCTTTCTTATATGCATATCATCTACATTCCCAAAATATCTGAATAACCTTTCATGGATACCAGTACCATTCAACATATAATTTCAAATACATTAGGAAAAACAATAATGTAACAATCCTAAGATGTCTCTATATTTCATAGTACCATTAAATTACCAAGACAACACAACTCCTGATAAACATACAATCATTCCACTACCTTTTTAAACAATCGACCAAGCTTCATCATTTTATTCCTCAACACTTCTTTCATATCATATATCATTTGTAGTATCCTCATCATCATAAACATAAATACCTCCCATAATACCATGCTTATTCTATTCATGATACTTTCCCTTTGGGCATTGGTTTTCATAATGCCCATAAATTCCAAATTTAAGACCATTAACTGTTGGTGATGTCTTAGAAATACTATTATCCTTGTCCATAGTGTTAACAGAACACATTCCATTGCAATTACTGGAATTGCGTCCTTCTTTTCCACACCTAAATCATCTTCCAGTTCCTTTGAAACATTCTCCTTGATGTCTCTTCCCACATGATTTACATAAGGAAAATTGAACTTTCTTTCCACTATGATCATCATGAAACCCCATCATTCTCTTTTAAGTGAGTGAGGAAACTTACCAAATTTGGGATTATTGATCATATTTTGAGATTTTTGATTAGGCATGATAAATATGTTTCTCATTATAAATCAAATTTCATTTTCATGGTCCTAAAGAATATCATTCCATTTTCCATCATATTCTCCATTAACATGAATCTTCCTATTTCCAGCAATTTTCTAAAACCCTAAAAGAATTGTGTGAGATAATAAATCATGCTCAGAAAAAAACATAATAACACAGGAGTACCTTGATTATATAACATCTTAGGATTAATTCTAATATCGTTACCATGATTTTAAGAATATAACATATACTTTTACTTAACATTAGGCACATCCCTAGACATACTATAGAAATAATTCTAAGGATCACACTAAAGTTTTCACATCTTAGTTTCCAAAGGATAACTAAACCTTCGCTCTGATACCAACTATAGACACCCATACTTGACATACATAGAAATTACATTAATTTTGATGAATACTTAATTCATGACAAAAACAGATTCCCAATGACCGTATTATTTTTTTCTTTGGAAACTCAGAATATAATATTCTAATCATGGTGAAAGATCTTCAACATCTCCCATAAAGATATTCCCCTTTTGTTTTTTACCTAAAACCTTTCTTTATATCCTGGGAAAAAGAAAACATAAAAAAGGGAGAGCTCAAATGCTCAGTAATGGTAAATAAAGATAACTTAAATACAATCCATAACCATTTTAACATAAAAATATGAACATAAAACATCAAAATCTTGAGCAATGACATAATTATAGGGAGTACATAAGTCATATATCATAATGGAACATTAATCATGATAAAATAAAACATGAAATTGTGGCAAACCATTTATCACATGGTTGAAGGACCCAGGGACTCCCTGAGAGGGGAGGGGTGAATCAGCGTGACAACTTTTTCTCTTAATGTGATGGATATTTCTCCCACATTGGTACGAACTTGTTGAACCTGTATGATGAATATGATCAAAAAGAAAAAATTCACATGCATAGAGATGACACAATACTTTTTAATTGATTCACCACTAAGGGCTACATCCGAGAAGCATACGCCGACAAGTTGTCAGTCGTACCAAATTCCGCTAATCTTCACTAGCTGTGGATTACAAAGGTTCGGGCACAGTCAATCTATCCCAGGCTCACTGCCTTTACAAAGTTGTATGGAAAGCTGACTACTTCCCTCGGGTCATTCCCGTTGACTCCCCCTAGCTCACTACCCTTGGTGAAGACACACTCAATTTATGGACGTGAAGGTCTCTTCATCATTGCATAAGAATGAATCCTCCATTGCATGTAGATGCTCTATTGAAGTCCAATTCATACCAGAAGATGAATCTCACTTCACGCTGAGGGTACCGGGCGATCTTCCAGCTTTCGTGCAACTTAATAAGGGTAGATGAACTTAAACAACCCTGACATGCTTATCCAAGCCCGGCGCACAAGTTTCAATCCTGGCGCGCAAGTCACTTGTGTGGTAAAAATTCGGCGCGCAGGTGACACCAAACTACTTGCGCGACACTGCCTCCTTCAACACCAAACTTGCACGATGTTGCACCTTTAACTCCCCAACTGCCTTGGTCACGCAACCAACAATCGGCGCGCAGTCTCAACTTGCGCGACCCAACAACCACTTGCGTGACTCTACCACTTGCGCGACGAGAGCTTGAAAAATATCTATGTCTTGAACTTCATTACAAATGAGGAGGGATGGTCTTCTATTTATATGAAAACTTTACCCCCTGAATGGTGGCACGCAAGTCTTCCCTCGACGCGTAGGTTCAGCCGCGCAGCTCATCCTCCCTAGCCTCTGTCGCGCAAATCACATGTGCGACCACAGAAACACTTGTGCGACCTTCTTTCCTTTGCCATATTTTGAAGTTATAATCTGGAAAAACAATAGACACACAATTTTCCAATCATCCAAGGCATCAGTGCGCAAGTCTCTTTTCCAAAAACACTTTTCTCCATTTGTCGATTTGTAGGCCCAAAAATTTGGCAAACACTGGGAAACGGCGCCACCTTCAATACTGTTGTCTGCTTGAACTGTATGATATCTTTGTTGTTACACATTCTGAAAATCCACTGAGGATTGACAACAAACTCAAACCATACTCCAAATCATGCATTGAAGACCATGGTTCCAACAATGGTATGATTTCCATAGTAGCCATGACATTTCATCCAAGACCATCATAGCGGAAATTCTCCCTTAATTAATCGAGTTCACTTCTTATTCCAGTCATGTATCAATGAACCGGATTAACTTACCATTCCAGAAATATCTATATCATGAGATATAAATCTTTACCCAATGCATGGGAATGAGATATAGGTCCCACCCATCTCATAATGAAATCATTATTACTTGTGCCACAAAATGAACATAAATCATTCATCAAAACACAAACAATAAAATGCGTCTCATAAACATCATCCCATCATAACGTAATCCATATAAAAAAATGGATATCATTTCATAATAATAAAATGAAACCTTGTAAATAATAGAGACATTATACATGAAATAAAAAACATATTAAATAATGTCATCGTAGATGGAATATGGTTTTGATAGAACACTTGAAATGAATTCTTGAGGAAAATATACTTCTTAAAAAACATTTTATTTTTACAAAATACCATGAAAAATTAAAATAAAAGGATTTTCTTTTGAATATAATCATGAAATCATGTAGAGTATTCTTCATGAAAATAATGCATTATTAAACCATAAAAATCCGTTCATGTCGTATAAGTTAAAAAAATTCTCCTCATACTTTTACCGAAAAAGTCAAAAAGCACCATGAATGTTAAAAAAATGAAATATTCTTTACATAAAACAAAGTAAAAGACAAAAATGGGTAAAAATGACTTTAATCATACATGGAATAATATTAAACACATTTTTATGGGCATGGATTAAAAATATAACCCTAATAAATACTTACGAATAAACATTCTCGGATAAGATCGAGATTGAATAATTATCTCTTACCTTATGTCCAATTTTTTCTGTACGTGTCTAAAAATACTGTATAGTGGATTTAAACATATTATTAACATGTAACAGAACCATAATAATATTTATTATATCCTATATTATTCACTTATGACTTTATATTACTCGTTCTTTTGTTAATTCCATGTTAAAGCAACGTTTTGGGTAAAATCATTTCATTTATCATACGTTTTTGGACTTTTTGTTCTTGATATTATTACTAATATCCTGATTTAGTTAATTAAAAAATGTAAAACATGATTTATATATAATATATATTCAGCATATAAATATATATGATAGATCAATAAATGGAATGAAATAAACCGTTCATGGAGACGGTAGGTCGTACGTACACATGAACACTGTTTTTGTTTACTTATTGAATTGAATGGAATTAAGTAAATGAAACATATATGTACATAAATACAGTATCATTATTATGTAATATATTTCATGATTATTTATTATATATACTTTATTATTATACTTGAATGGTTAATCATGGAGAATTAATCTAAACGTGTTCATGGAGATGGTACTCCGTCCGTACACAGGAGCGACACAATCATTCATTTGATATTAAAATCGTATATATTTGGATGGTATATAATATATAAAAAATCATCATAATGATATATTTATTATTTATATCATTTATACTCATTATTATACCCATCCAAATGATGAAATGTTTGAATTAACAAACTACAACATGAAGTTGAGAGGGTAAGTCGTACGTACACACGTGTGGTGACGTTTTCATTCATAGGATGGATAAAATAACTAATATGGTTGTGAAAGTTTTATAATAACATCATAGTATATGGAAGATACTGGATTTATTATTTTATAATGAAAACAATAATGAAGGAGGAAGTGGAAGAAGAAAAGAACTTGAAATAGGTGGTGAGATATTACATCTTCTTCGGGTTCTTCCTTTTGATTTGATCAGAAGGGCTCCTCAGGTTGGCTTTATGACTAAAATAAGTCCTCTAGGATGAAACGAGGATAGTTGAGAGGGTATTTGGGTAGGTTTTAGTTGATCCAAATGTCTTTATAGGTGTGAATTAGAGAGAAGGGTGAGTTCCCTTTTTTAAGAGGGGTGAGGGGTACCATAAGAAAAAACGTAAAATATTATTTTATAATTAAATTCATATTCATTTTATAATGGATCCAAAGTGAACTATTTCGAGGCTACAGTGGGGATGAGTTAAAAGTCTCTCAACCAATAGGTTTTAGACATGTTTAGGTTACCATTTTAAACTTATTATTTAGATTTATCACTACGTTAAATAATTAATCTTTTACCATGTCTTCGGGTATTATTACACTATATGGTCAATAAACATACTAAAAACTGCCAATAAGAACCCCAATTGGTTCATTAATTACATATATATTATTATATAAGTCTTTTTATCGAAACATATATTTTTTAGGACCATTATATCAATTAATAATATAATATTTGTTTTAAAACTCTTTTATGTCAATTTTGACACAATTTGGTATTTTGTGTTTTTTATAAATTCATTACAGCATTATTAATTTCAAAAAAATTCATCTAACCAACCCAAGTATGTTATATTAACCTATAAAATTAATTTAATTCGTATATTGTCTCAAATTACATTTATTTAGGTATTTATAATATAAATTATGTTAATATTTTTTTAATAAGGTAATTACTGCATCATCATTGTGTCATTATTAAATTAAATAATATAATGTCTAAAAATTATAAATAAAATATGATTATGTAGGAAATATTTTTTTATTTTTAATGAATAATTGTAGTCGAATTTATATTACTTAAAACCCTTATATTAATTTTTTTACTTATTAAAATTTGATTTTATCTCTTTTAACTCTTCATTGATTTAAATAATAATAAATGACCTAATCTAATCCAAGTGGACCTAAAGTGTCATATTTTTTTCTAAGGTTGTGTTTGGTTGAATTAAACTTTTCTAATAGAATTAGGACTTGTGTTAGAGTAATAATAGTATCATTTTTACCCTTAATTACTCTATTTACTTTTAACCATGGTAAATAATAGTAAAAGTAACTATTCACCTAAAAATTATTTTCATCTCCCTGAACCACATTTTACCCACTAATATCAATAATGTCTCTCAGATTTTTTGAAATTCAACTCACATAAAAGGTAAAATTATGTTTTATGTAAATTTGCAAATGCTTCAAGGAGGTGGGTAAAAGACGATAAAATGTTCAATAAAATTTTTATATATCTAAAATTATTATAAAATGACTCAAATAAATTACATTGAACTTATATAGGTATTATGAATATATTTTGACATAAATAAAATTTAAATATTATAAATTATTATTTAAATAAAAATTTGGTTTTAACCATTAACTTAGTGTTTTCACTATTCATCAAAAATATAATGTTTTCATAAAAATAACAATAATTCAACCTAGGCTAATTTCGGTATTCCAAATTCAAAAATGAGGTCCAATTTTAAAGATAAAATTTATAAAATTTTAAAAAGTAGTTGTTACTATTCATAAAGGCTAGTTTATATAATATTTTAATAACATATCATTGTTTAGTGAAACCCGGTATTGCGTACTACACACGCTATCAAGGAAGGTCGTGATTGCATGTAATACAAGCCAAGTCAGTGTTGTGCGTAGTAGAAGTTCCATTTTCTATCGAGTATAAAACAATCAAAACTTATTTCATTTATACATTAATAAAAATCTATACTTAATGTTGGGTAGAAAAAGTTCTACACAATGAACTTGAAATTGAGTGTAACACGAGCCCAGAATAGTGTTTCGTACACTGTAAGCTACTATGGTGTTGCATATAGTACAAGATAATCTTGGTGTAGTGTATAATAGAAGACATAAAAGAAATTAAAAAGAATATATCTCATAAAATCTAGGGGTGTTATAGTCTTGATTTAGTCCTCTAACATTAGAGATGGAGGAAGAGTCCACCACAAAGCCTTGGCGAATTAAATCCCTATAACTCACAAAGTGCACATAGTACAGGTGCATCATCTTATTGTACAATGTTTTACTAATTCTTCCCTAGAAAATAATACTTTTAGTGTGTACCACCGTATGACCATTCACTGTTCACAATGGTTCGAAAATATATACCACCACCTCAATCCAATCAAACCTAGAGAGTGGGTGTAGCACATTGCAACACCAAATAGGTCTCTATCGCTAAAACTAAGGAATAAAACATGGACTACATGTACCATATCATTTTCATATCAAATAAATATACTTCTCAACATGTGGCTAATCTTCTACATAGATTTTGGATGGTGGGTCCATGCACATCTTGGTATGTGCTAGGAATATTCTGTGTGTGCTTCTTAGTAAAACAGAATGAAGGGGTCCCTAAACAGGGGCACCATTTATCAAAAAAAATTCATGATGTTTATATCTCATATTCATAGCTATATATTTTCATAGAGACAAAAAGAATTTAATTTAGATTCACCACAATAAAAGATCATATCTGGTGAGTGAACTCAAGAGGAACATGGAAACCAAAAACTATTCTTTTATGAGGTATTTACCATTGAATTTACTATAGAATATCATTAAAGGTTTTGAGTCATAAAAATATTTATTATATTCCAGGTTAATTGATACATTGATTACCACTCAAACACCCTTTTCCCTAGACTGAGAGAGGAACTCAAGACAATTTAACATTATTTCAATTATTTAGAGTACAAAAACTCATAGTTAGACAATTCAACCACAGTTCTTAATATAAAATCACCTAATATATATTTTTAATGAACTGACCCACTAAGTCTCACCTTGACGGTTGTATACCAAGAATGAAACCCCAATCACGCCTCTTATAGTAATAGTGATGGATACTAGCATGGTTTATAAATACACAAGCATGTGATTCCTTATCCCAGATTTTCAATATGCATTCACACATCTCTATACACTTGTGTAATATAGAAATATAAAAAAACTAATACTATAAATGCATTAATAACAAAAATCCCTGATTAGAGTACTAAAATTCATACTATAACGGTATAGAGGGCCAAATACAAGCCCAAAAAGTCTAAAAAATATCCATGCATGCTGACATTAGAGGGTCAGATACCCAAAATAAATGAGTAGATCCATTTGAATCCTATCTGGAATAACTTTTCTCCAAATAATGTCAAACTAATATTATTCTAGATATGACACCAATGAACAGAATTTTTCCATAATTCTTGACATGTGTGGGAAAACTAATTTTAGGTTGACTATATACATACATAGTGGGACATTCCAAATCACCAAAAATGAAAAATAGATGAGATAGAGTGAGAGTATTCATCTCCTAAGCAGTGGTGAATTTCAATAAGAAAATGAAATTATAACCACAACAACCTAGATATTCTCTACCAAAATCCGAATTGAATATACAAAGGAGATCATTATATCCACATTCATCTAAGAATAATGAGTCTTCCTAAAACTCTAAATGTCCAATCATTAATGTCTAACAACCCATGTAACCACATTAGATACCATGAGGATGGCCCATTATCCACCATTGCATGTCACAATAGAGGGAGAACTATCTCATATCCATGAATCTAATATAAATTACCATTAATATAAGGAGACAACACCTTTATGCTAGGTAGCCTGGTCGATAGAACATTACTCAATTAGAGGACTTCCAACAACAAAGGTTATTTAACGGGAGTCCAAACTATAGAAAGAGGACTATCACCCTCTGTAGTATGTGGAGGTTATATCACCCCTCATAGAATGGAAATGGGGTACCCATGACCTTGAGAGAGATAGTGAAGTACCAAAATTGATTGCACTCCAAGGATCAGAACCAATAATTTTTATTTGTTAAGGATCATTGAAAGATTATTCCCACCTAAATTACCTTTTGATATATATCTACCACCAAAATGAAGTCCCCCATCAGGTTATATATAAGAAATTACATAGGATAAGCTACTCATGGGACAAATTATAAGTCTAAAAATGGATAAAACCATGGAGTAAATCTCATAAAAGTTTTTAGGTTGTGTACACAGGTTCACATGATAATTGACCTTACATGGGCACAGGATCATATCCCTCACTAGACATGGACATAAAATTCATGTTCATGTTCATATTATGTACAAGGAAAACATGGCATGTCATGCATGACTTGGGGTATTACAATGTACTCCACTCCATGCCTAGGTATTCCAACATGTTATCATATACTCCAGTGAATGGTCATGTACTTAAACGAGTTCCCGAGTGGACTGGAAATATACCAAATGCACACAACTATTTTTCCATTAAGATGAACATGGAATATCCCAATGAGTACATGGAAAATATAACAACATGAGTTCATTGGTGTGTTCCATAAACACATGAATTGGATGGCCGAGTTGGGTCACATTGAATGTGTCTCGATCTGCCATGTGAATGACATATATCGAAGAGGAATCCATAGGTTCAATAGATACAGAACTACATGGTGTATTTTAATACACTACAATCAAAAAATGAATGAATTATTAAAAATGAAATATTGATCGTAAATCATCACCCACAAGAATCTATTTCCATCATTACTACTAGAAAACACTCCATAAATCCTAGATTTTATTTGACCACACTCCATAGCCGGCTAGAAGATAGATGGCATCTATTCATTGTAATAAAATAGAAATTTTAAATGATTTTTATTTCCAAAATAAATGTTTGTTCCATATTATATAACTTTATACACATACAAAATGATGGGAAAAATGTCAAAGAAATTATCATTAACAATGGTCATTATATTATTCATCTATGAAACCAATCTAAATTACAAACATTATAACTGAAAAAAATAAAAAATAAAATAGCTAAAATGGGAAAGTATGGATTACACCACTCAACTAGAGTCATCTCCCCCAAGGGAAATTCTATATAAATGAAATAAAACATTATTAATCCAATGAAAATCTTATGAAATAAATATTTAACTTCAAGGAGAAATTTTAATGATTTTTTAATGAAACAATTATGTGTTATTTATAATCTACAAATGGAAATGTGATCATTAGGATACAAACATTATATATTCATTGGTCATATATGACCATTGTTCATTATGAATGTGGTAATCAATACCCTGGATTAATAATTTTACCATTATAATTTGTGTTTCTAAGTAGTAGTGATAAAGTATAAATGATATTTAATAGAGAATATGCGGCCTCAACCAGTAGGTTCATATTTTTTGAAGCCAGTTTGACTGAACTTGTGAAGTATTTAAAATCAGAGGTGTTTTCCCATGACCAATCCCTAGATTATCTTCAACAAGTGAAGATTGATAGAAATTTCCTTTGGTAAAATATCTTGTTAGTGGAGTTTACCACTCATTTAATCATAACCGGGACACCCCACAAAACTACCACTATTTTACACTAAACCCTTCTATTGAATTTTGCTGTGATAATGGGTCACATATCCAAACCATATTCATAGAATTTGTAATGTTTTTCATATAAGTAAAAGTTTTATTCCATTAATTCCTCTTATATACTTTTTTCTTAATAAAATATATGTTCAACTAAGATGAATTTGATAAAATTATATTTTGAATTCAAATAAAACATAATTATATTCTTCTAGAAAATATATAAACATTAATAATAATCTATGTTATTCTAAATTAAATTTTATTAAAAAACACAAATCTCAAAATATAAATTTTAAAATATTTTATAATGTCATTGGGAATTTTTATAAGTCTCCAAAATTTGACAGTTCCCTATAAACCAATATTCTTAAATAAATAATGTTTTTATATTAAAATATAATAATATTATATTTATAGAATGTTTCTGAAAAAATATAAATCTTATTTGAAATCAAAATAGTGAAATTACAATAGGGTGATTTTATGAGAATTTCATATAACACATTAATTATTCCCTGAATAGAAAATTTCATTTTTGGGTTCTAGTTATGTTTAATGGATTCATATTTATTACCCAACGATATAGTAATTAATTTACCATATTTCATGACCTAAAATATGTCAGTATTAATTATTTTAACATTTTTTTATTTAATTTTAAAACATATATGTGACTTTACAAAGTCTAAAATAGAGTCTATTTTGTTATAAAAATTATATTATGGAAACATTATTTCTTCATTGAAAAGAAGTAATAGAAATTGATACACAGAAATAGTGTCATTAAATAAAATAAAATGTGACCCAATTTCCAAAATCATGAGAAAAACCCATTAGTAAGACAATGGTTTTTCATTTTCCACATCCTATTTTTCCAAGGAATATATTTGGAAATTATTAAAAAATTCATCCACTTTTGTATAAATACCCACCCACTTCTCCATTTATATTCACTCAAAATACATCCAAAATGAAATTATAGTGATTTTACTTAAATGTATCCCCCTAAAGGTTTCCGAAAGATACCATTGTTGCATCCTCATGTTTTAGTAATATCTTCTCAATGTAAGGTAAATATCTGCTTCTTCAATCCATTCAAGATTCCTTCTTCGGTAGGTCTCCTAGTTGGCCAGGCAGTTTAATTTTTTCCACTTTATATTATCCCATTACTAAAATGATGATATTTTACCATAGAGAGACAATTTTATCCCCTTATTTTTCCCATTTATAAAACCATGTTGTACACCCTTCATTATAGTGATTGTAGATTTTTACCCATATTATTACATGATTTTAACCAAAATTAACATCAAATAAAAATCAATGATCAAATATTCTAGTTTCTTTTTATGATTACATATAGAATTATAAAATATGAAAACAAAATATAACATAAATTACATAATGAGTACGTAACTGTATTTTTGCTCATAAATTTTGAAGTGATAACCTGGGGAATTCATAGGTAAAAGGGATAAAATAAAAATCCTAGTAAGGGAATAAGCATAGAAATATATCAAAACACATGGGGTTAATATATTAACATGATTAAATGAAATGGAATGTTAAATGAATGAACATATTGAATAATTTATAAATCTCGTCCTTTTCTGGAGTTATCTCATGTGCGTTTTCATGTAATATTGGTGGTTTTAAGTACCATTTTTTTGGAGTAGTGTCTGGGGGTGAGTTTGTGTAATTTTTTCAGAAAAAATGAATGATAGTGGGATTTGTATATTTTGTGCCCGATTTTAAATACCATATGACTAAACTGTCCCTACTGGGCATATTTGGATAGAGATGCCTACATGGTTTTCATAGGGTTTGACAAAATGTTCAACTAAACCATGCCCACCATGAAAATCTGGACCAAGAGGTCTGCACCGTTAGAGCACTTCATTATCTAACAATGAACCTCTTCCCAATAAATCAAGTGTGCGGGATCAAATATCTTAAAATCTATATATAATCTACCTGAACCCCAATGACCCCCATATTTCAACCTTAGATTGGGCTTTACAAATTCGAGGTTATCCTAGAGCCTACTAAAGGGATTATAAGGGAATTATAACTACATTATTCATTATCGAAACCCCAGATTGAAGATACACTATCTTCCCGATATGTGGATTTTATCTCCTTGCCTCTTACATTAATTCATATATATTTCCTTTACCTTTTCACGGAATATCTCCACAGTTTTCAAGGATCTAAACCTATGAGTTGAGATCTAGATATAAGATGGTAGATCTAGATCTGTATTTTCACGATCTTGAAGCCGTTGATCTTAATTTTTGGTTTTGTTATTTAGATCCAGAGCTTGATTGATGAAATTGTGTGGCTCAGATTTTGGGGGTTTTTTCTAACATCCACAAAAAATCCAAGGTAGGTTGTCTAAATCAAAATCTGGTTATCGTGGATTTGATATGTGAATGTGATTTTATGGATTTTCTTTCTTCCCATGATAATTTATTTCATAAATTAGAGTAATTTGGAATGTGGAATTGACTTGTGATATCCTTGGTGATCAATTGATAATAGAATCATAGAAAAAATTATGGGGGGGGGGGGGTTCCCCAATAGTTTGTTTAGAGATTGGTTATGGGATTGAGATATTGGAAATGATATATTGAATTGATTGTGTTATGATTATTAATTGGGGGAAATTAATTATGAAATGATTTTTGGAAATGTAATATAAATAATTTTGAGTATTAATTATATTACCTGATTTTGGTCAAAGATATTTAATTTTGATAATTAATTATGAAATGTTGAGATTTGATATGGATAATTAATTATGAAGAATTAATTATTGACTGATAATTGTGTTGATTAATTAATCAATCAATAAATTAATTAATGGGTTGTATGATTAGTGAATTGTTGAGCTTACTAATGGCCTATGAAATGATTACCTAATCATTGTATTACTAGTGGAATTATGTGGCTAATTCTTGTGAAATAATGAATGTTCACATGGTTGAGATTTCTTTTGTTCTAAACATGGAGTTCTTGTCCTATTAGAATATGTGATTTGTGTGTGGAGTTCCTCCCCAATAGTGATCCAATAATGAAAAAAATGGTTCTAGGTATGATTACCTAAACCGAATAAGATATGGAGTGTTAGGTATGGAGGAATACACTCAATGACCATTGGGGTGCTTGACATGGTGTAAAACACTAAATGATTGATAAAAATAAATGAAGATTCAAATGGGAATCATGAATTGAAAATGGGAATAATGTTATTTTTAAAGATTAAATGACAATCTGATACCTTTTAAAATAGGCATTTTATTTATTGCTTCATAGAATATCAAACACTATATTATCTCTGGACTTGTCATAGACAACATTTTTGGTGGCCTACTGAGTTATACTCACACCCTATTCAGGCCACCTGATTGGAACCTAAGTAGACTTTGTTGATGTAGGACCGGATAAGGGAATGTCCCTTGGATAGGTTAATGTTTGGGATTGGATCATGGGAATGGGAACCAGATGTGCTTCGGGACCCACATGGGATTCGTTGTGTTTTTACATTTATTTTTATGGTAGACACTTGACATTGGTATTTTCATAACATGTTTTACATCTCAGTTGAGTATTGTATTATTATTTTTTAAATATCTTTTGACATGATATTATTTTGGTTATTTATTCACTTCCACGCTTGGTTATTGTTGTTTTCTTATGTTGGTGTTTTATTCTAATAAAAGAGGGTATTGTGTCCCCATGGCTGACATAGCAGACCCACACTGCTAGTTGAAACCCTCTGGCATACGGGGAGGTGTGCTTGAGTTATCTAGCCAAACATCTCAGGGAACCATTTAGTGTCACCTAGGTTGGGATGTCACAAAGTGGTATCAAAGGAGTTTTCTTTTCTTCCTTCTTCTTCATTTGAATTAATGTTTTAAGAAAGGTAGACATGATAATATGAAGAGTCGTGTCTTGGTAATGAGCTCTTTCATGGGAGTTACAAACACATGTATGAGGGAAAATATTAGTACTTTGGGTGGGATTGTTCTTATTGATGTTTTTTGCGACTATTGTAAATTATTTCACCTTAGCTGATACACTTGTGGTGTGATATAAAACATTTTTTGGAAAAATTATTGAATTTTGATTCATGGACATAAGAGGAATTACAAATGAGCCTTCATGAACCATTATAGTAACTCAAGGATATTGTGACATGCATAATTCTAGGCACTCATGGTAAAACACTTTATGGTTAAGTTGTTGAACTTGTACTACTTTACTTGTTGTGAGATTTAAATAATGATGAAAATTGTGAATGAATGCGTGTCTAATGAGAAAATTTCTTAATTAAATGAGTATGATTAATTAATTAATAGTAGAATTAATTAATTTGAGAGATTGTGATTATTTAATGGTGGAATTGATTAATGGGAATATATGCACCATTGTTAACCAAGACATCTATGTAGGAAGGTTAAGATTAGTTTTAAAGCCTCAATGTTGAATTTGGGGTGATAAAAAGAGGTAGAGGACATGTTGAATCTTTTTGTGTTAGTATCTAATGTCATGTAAATATTATAAGGTTGTGTTACGAGACATAAGGCAATTGTTTGGCTTTGTAGAGATATGCCTCCACAACACTTGTTGATAGGGAGACTGAGGGGTATGGACCATAATAAACATCCATAACTGGAACTCCAGGCACCATTGGTGCAACATGAGGATAAAGGGGAATAATTTAAAGGTAAATTTTCTTATTTCATGCAATTCATGGAGAGAGACTGAGGTCTAGTTCTGAAAGGCTTGTCTAAGTTAGCAAGGGAGTTTTAGTTGCAGCACACTCCTACTTTTACCAGAGAGGGTGGACCTGAGAGAGCAAAATTCTGGAATGAATCCATAGAGATAATTAATGACCACTTGGAGGCACTGACTAGTATGAGTTTCATGTTAGATACTTATATGTTACATGGGTCAGTGAAGCATTGGGGGCCCATTCAGGTATGATCTGGACAGACTGATGATATGTAATGGAAGGAATTTCTAGAGAAGTTCCTTGAGCACTTCTTTCTTGAGACGTTGAGATAGTAGAATGCTTCAGTGCATATACGTCTGACCCATGGAAGCATGTCCATAATGTATTACGCTGAAAATTTCATCGATTTATAGTGATTTGATCTAGCTTTGGCTGTAGATGAGGCTTCTTCAGCAAAATGATTATAATATTGACTTATGTATGAAATTAAGTATTTAGGCTGAAAAAATTCTATGAAGTGGTTAATCAAGATATCATTTCAGAGGGGAACCTGAAAGAGGCATCTAGTAATAGACAAGTATCTATCACTTGATGATCTGGGAGTGTGTCTTCTGAAAGAAGGAAAGCCATTATGAGAACCTCAGTCTTGATATTGTAAGGAAAGGTGGACAGTCAGGAGGAACAGTTTCACTGGATCTTACTCATATACATTTTCACTAGTGTGATTGGAAGGGACACTACCATACACCATGTCCTAGACCACTAGTGGAGTGCCGGTTTCATGGAAAGATGAGGAACCTGTAGAATATTTGGAGGAAGAAACGATAAGATGGTGTTGAGAGAGCAACTATATAGAATCAGAGTGTGGGAAGGGGATCTTCTACACCATATAGGTCTGGAATTTGGAACTCTACGGATAGAGGAAAAAGAGGTAGTGGACATGATGCTTCAGGGTATGAGTTCCCATATCATCATAGTGGTTCTACTCAAAGGAGTCATATGAAACCATATAGAAGAGGGGTTAGTATAGTTACATGTTTTTCAACCTACATTTGTAGAGAGGAAGGCTGTTCCATTGAAATTGAGAGGTACTATTCTTGTTGCATACACTTTAGCTACGTCAGTATTTGATATTGGTGCATCTCATTCCTTTATATCAAAAAATCTTGTTAATGTTTTGAACATGTTGGTGGAGTCTATAAGTGGGGTTATGAATATCGATACACTATTGGGAACATGGTCTAGGGATATCTGTTTATGCAAGGAATGTTCCTCTGAGATCATAGTGTATCATTTTTTTGGGATATTTTTGTCCTTGAAATAAATGGATTTGACCTGATTATGGGAATGGAATATTTAGTTACATACAATTCCCATAAGGATTGTTACCATAGGAGAGTTACCTTTTTAACTTCTAAGAAATACTATTATTTCGATCATGGATAATGGGATGTCCATGCAGGCCAGGCTGGGCCAATTACTCAGCAACTGGGAGAGGTCACAACCCAAGTTGCTAGACCTTTACTAGATGATGGGAGTGGTTTCCAAGATGTCCTTCCACCACTAGAAGAACTGTTTTATGATGCTGTTCCTGAATACTTTTTAGGGATTCCACCTGAGAGAGATGAGTAATTCTCTATTGAGATCATGTAGGGGGCTGATCCAATATCTATTCCACCTAACAAAAATGATCTAACTAAGCTTCAAGTGATCAAAATATACGTGGAAGAGTTGGAGGAAAAAGGGTTATCCATATAAGTACGTCACCTTGTGGATCACCTGTATTGTTTGCAAAGGAGACCGACATGAGTTTACACTTGTGTTTTAATCATTGGAATTTAAATAAAATGACAGTGAATAACATATATCTTCTTCCACATATCGATGATATGTTTGACCAACTAAAGGGGGATTGTGTTTTCACAAAGATTGATATGAGATGAGGGTATCATCAGAGGAGGGTTCAATCCTCTGATATACCTAGAACTAATTTTAGAAGTAGGTATGTCCTTTATGTGTTATTTGTAATTCTGTTTGGATAGAAAAACTGTCCAGAAGAATTTATGACCTTGAGGAACATGATCTTTCATCCGTACATTTATCAGTTTGTGTTGGGGTTTGTGGAAAGCATCTTGGTGTACTTTAAGACACCTGATGATCATTACCAACTTCTTAAAATCATCCTTGGTATACTGAGAGAGCATAAGATATATTAAAAGCTACTTAAGGGTTAGTTTTTTATTGATAGGATACATTTTTTGGGGAATATCATTACAGAAGAAGGTGTGGTAGTTGACCCAGAAAACGTTCATGAAGTGATATCTTGGGAGCATCCCATGAATTTATTTGGTGCCCAAATCCTTTTGTGATTAGTTGGTTTTTACAGGAGAATCTAAAATATTCCCTTATTATAATCATCACTTTTAGGTTTTATAAAGAAAGGGATAATATTTTATTTGAATGAAGCATGCGAGAAATCATTCTAGGATTTAAAGAAGTAGTTGACATAAACACCAATTTTGATGTGACCATAGTCAGGTGAGGATTAAATTGTGTATTGTGATGCTTATTAGATTAGACTCGTAGACATGTTGATGCAAAGGGATTGAGTTGTTGCTTATGGGTCTCAACAGTTGAGGCCACATGAATGGAAGTACCCTATGCATTACCTAATGTTGGTAAAAGTGGTTTATGATCTTATGTGTTGGAGACACTATATTTTGTGTGAAAAATTTATAGTTTTTACAAATCAGAAAATCATTAAGTATATTGTTTCACATCGGGACTTTAATCTTTGGCAGTGAAAATGGGTAGAGTAAATGTAGTCCTTTGATTTTGAACTAGCATATACACCTAGAGAGAGGAATAGTGTGGTTGATTCTGTTAGTATGAAAACTCAATATCGGTTCGTATATGAGTCGAGTGTAGAGTGGAAGATGATTAATTTTCTAGTAAAAATGCATGTGGTTGTTTTGGAGAGCCAATAGATGATGGCTCTAGTTTCTATAGTAGTGGATTCTATAATATTTAGATGGATCAGGGATAGGGTGTATGAGGATTGTACGTTTTTATCCTTATGGAAAATCCATGATTATGGGGATAAAACTTTATATTGGACAATAAATGAGGATGAGACCATCTATGTGAAAAAATGGGTTTTTGTGCCTAGAAGTATTTAAGAAGAACTCTGGTGATAATTTTATCCCTAAAAGTGGGCGACACATCGTAGGGTGACACAAATGTATCGTGACATAAAATGACATTTTCTATGGCTAGGTATGAAAAAGAGATATCCAGATTCCTGACAATATGTTTCACCTATTAGCAGGTGAAGGCAGAGCATCAACAACATAGAGGCCTATGGTAGCAGTTGCCTATTCAATAATTGAAGTGGGATGACATGACTATTGATTTTTTGGTAGGACTTCCAAGGAAACATAGAAGAAATTATTCTATTTGGGTCTTTGTAGATCTACTAATGAAGGAAGAAAATGTCTTTCCATTCAAGGAAACCTATACAGTACAATGGTTTGGAGAAATGTATGTTTAAGAGATAGTTTGTTTGAATGGGGTTCCATATACTATAGTTTCATATCATGATTCTCACATTACTTCACACTTTCGAAAGGGCGTACAGAAGGTGCTTGGTATACATGTTTTGTTAAGTACATCCTTCCACCCACAGATAGATGGGTAGTCAGAGCAAACCATACAGGTGTTAGAAGATATGATGCGAGCATGTGTGCTTGAATATGATGATTATTTTGAGAAGAACTTATCTTTAGTGGAGTTATCCTATAACAAAAGTTATCAGGAAACTATAAAGATGGAACCATATGAATTTTTTTTTGATATACCTTATAGATCTCCAATATTTTGGATAGAGGTGGGTGAGCCATATCAATTGTGATTGAGTCTCATCTAGGAGGCATCGTAGTAGGAGTAGTTGATTAGGAAACATATGGTTATGGCTCGGAGTATGTAGACATTGTATGATAATAGATGGAGATGATATCATGAGTTTACAGAGGGTGGTCTTGTATTCCTACGATGTCGCCTAGATTAGGTCACCACTAGATATGGAGGCAAGGCAATTTGACATCCAGTTTTGTAATATTGCTTTAGGTACAAGAGTGAATCAGGCCAGTGGCATACTGATTAGCCCTTTCAATGAAATTCAACTATAGAAATGATGTTTTCTTTGTGTCACGACTATGAAGGTTTCACCCTGACCTGTATAATGTTATTTATGTGGAAAGGTTGACCTCAAGATAGATGAGTTCTTTGTGGAGTATTTGATACATGTTCTGGATTACAGTAAGAATGTGTTATGGGTATTGACCATGCCATTAATTCACCTTTTATACCAACATGGAAGTGTTAAAGAGGAATGAAGGGAATGAGAAGCTAACATGAGGGCACAATGACCCAATCTTTTTGGATCATAATCTTAGAGAAGTTCAAAAGCATATCTTTGGGATGAGCTATTATAACGTTGGGAGATTGTAGGATCCCGACCTTTTCTAGAGTCATCTCAGTGGTGTTCCAGGTACTTTTTGAGGTTTTTAGTACCATTGTTTTAGAGGAAAGGCACCAAGTGATTTTGGGTGAATTTAAAAAAACTAATGTATAGTGGGTCTTGCCTAGTTTGCGCACAATTTAAAAAAAAGGTGACAAAACCATGACAACCGTGCAAATATTAGCAGATATGTCCGCAAAGTTTGTGCACAGTTTGACAAACTATCTGTCAATGATGTGATGACCTTGAAAATATGGATAGAGAAGTCCACATCGTTGGAACATGATTTTCCAAAACCATTCAACTCTTCTCAAGAAACTACACACGTGAATTTAAATATCTAAAAATATATTTTTCAACCACCCAAACAACTGAGACTCCCATATTTTGACCTTGGATTGGTCATGGAAACTGTTATGTGATCCCAAAGCCTACCAAAGGGATTTGAAGCTGATTATAACATCATTCCTCAATATTGAAACCCTAGATTGAAGATCCTCTCTTTTCCCAATAAGTGTATTTCATCCCGCTACTTCTCCTATTCATTCCTCTATCATTCCTTGATCTTTTTGGGGATTATATCCACCATTTCCAAGGATATAAACATTTGAGATGCGATCTAGATCTAGTATTGGGGATGTGGTTCTAGAGTTGAAAGATAGTGGTGTCATTGATCTTTATTTTGGTTTAGGGATTTATATTCTGTGCTTAATCAACGACGTTGTGCCACTCGGATTTTGTGGTTTTCAATTAGGATAACATCTATCAACAAACTGAGGTATGTGTTATAAATTGTACTCACATAGTCACAGATTTGCTACGTGATTGTGATTTTATGGATTTACTGGCTTCCCTGGACAATTGATTTCCTAAATTAGAGTAATTAGGATTGTAGAATTGACTTCTGAATGCATTAGTGATCAATTGATAATTGAATCACCTAAAAAATTGGTTTTTCCCTAATAGTTATTTTCTTGGGATATTAGTTATGTATTCAGATATTGTAAATGAGAAATTTAATTTATTCTGTTAAGATAATTAATTGGGGGAATGTAATTATGAAATGATTTCTTCCAATGTAAGATGATTAATTTTGATAATTAATTATATTCCAGAAATTTGATCAAATATAATTAATTATGTGAATTAATTATGAAATGTTGAGATTCGATATGGATAATTAATTTTGATGGATTTATTATGGAATGATAATTGTGTTTATTGATAAATTAACTGATGAATTAATTAATTGGTGATGTTCCTAGTTAATTGTTTATTTATCTAATGGACTTTGAAATGTTTAACTAATAGTTTGATTAGAAATAGAATGATTTGGATAATTCATGTGAATTAATGAATGATTACATTCCTGAGTTGTTTTTGGTGATAGACATTGTGTTCTAGACCGATTAGGCATTGGTACTTGGACAAGGAGTTCTTCCCTAATAGTTATCAAAGATTGAGATTATGGGGTTCTAGGAATGATGACCTACACCTAACAAGATATGGAGTGTTCGGAATGGAATCCTACGCTCATTGAGAATTGGGGTGCTTGACATGGCCTTAAACACCAAATAAATGATAATAATGAATAATGATTCAAATGGGAATCATGAATTAAAACTGGGCCAAATTTGAGGATAAAAAATTATATGACAATGTGATAGCTATTAAATTATACCTTGAATTTATTTTTTCATAGAATTGCATACATGATATTTTGACCGGACCTGTTTTAGACACAGTTGTGGTGGCCTTGTGTATAACAACCCATTTTTACATATATAGTTTTTACTACAGAATTGAAGCATACTTATTACAACATATAACAAAACCATTTTAGGACCGTATAGGTATACTGTCTTTAGAAATTGGGAAACATAAACAACGGGTTCATAAAGCATCTACATTGTCTCCCATTTATTTCATCAAATCTAGAGTCCCTTTTGGCATATCTTACTTAGTACCCTTCTTCCTAACCTGGGGAAAATAAAACAAACAAAATGGTGAGCTCAAATGGTCAGTAAGGGTAAACAAAATAAATATCAATCATATCATATTCATAAGAACATAACATTTGAAAATATTAACCCTCAAAAGAGATCATAATATCATAACATGGGATAAATCATAGTAGTGAAATGTAATCCCAATAATCATAACATTGAACATGAAATTTTGTTTCATACACACATAATCATATAAAATAATTTCATATTAATCAAGACTCATTGCCAAGACTATCATAGTGGAAAAAGTCCATTACTGAACCGAGTTCACTCCTCGTTCCAGTCCTGTGTCACTGAACCAGATTAACTTGTCATTCCAGCCATGTCTATCTCATGAGATTTAAATCTTTACCCAATGCATTGGAGGGAGATATAGTTCCCACCCATCTCATAATGTAACCATTGTTATGTGTGCCAGAAAATCATAAATCATACATCATATCATAACCCATGTAATAAAAATGGAATTCTTAAACATCAAGCCATCATAACATAATTCATATAAGATAAAAGTACATCATTAAATTAATTCCATAATAACATAATCAAATTAATGTAAAAATAGGTATTGAAACAGAACACTATATTATCATAGATGTAAAATAATTTTGATAAATCACTTGAACTCCATTCTTAAGGAAAATAACTTTTCTACATTAAAAACATTTTTCATTTCTTAACAAGTCAATAAATTTTAAATTAATATAAGTAGATTAAAAATAAACATGAAAACATGTAATGTACTCTTAATGGAAATAATGTTCTATGAAATCATAAAAATCCATTCATTCCATATAAGTTAAAAAAACATTCTTCTTATACATTGGCAGGAAAAGTCAAAAAGTATATCATACTAAAAATGACTAAATATTCCTTTCATATCATTTACTTAAAATTCACTAATAGGTAAAATTGGATTTAATCAATTCTAGGAGGATATAAATAATATTACATATTGACGAAACATTGATGTGGATGAAAAATATGCCCATGTAAATACCGAAGTATAAACAATCTAAGATAAAAAATGAGATTTGCATGATTTTCCCTTACCGTAGGTCTAATATGCTTTGTACATATCATAATCCCCCGTATAATGATTTAAATAATTTCATTGACTTATTACTGAATCATATTCCTTGTTATGATATCATATATTTCCATATTCTTATCTTCTTATTAGTAATATTTCATTGCTACTTGTTATTCGGGTGTTCATTGATTTATGTTCTTATGCATGTTTTGTCGAATAAATTATTATTATTCTTTTTAGGTATTAGATACCACAATTCCATAATGGTATTAGGGTAATTTATATCATATGTATTCATTCAATTAATTGATATAATCATTATTCAATGAAGATCAGGTTGAATGAGTCGCATCACATCAGGGAGACGGTAGGTTGTACGTAAGCACGAGCGATTATATCATTCCCATGATCGTGGAATTATATTGATGAGTATTTATAATATTGCATAATAAATATCTCATTACAGTAATTTATATAGTTATTTTTGACACCATTATACCCATCCATGTAAGGTGGTGGTGGAAAATACATTACACCACGGCGTGGAGACGGTATTCCGTACATACGCACACGCGGTGATTTCATTTTCTATAGGATGGATAGATGGTGAAATAGGGTTGTTTTATATTTATAATAACATATCAGAATATTAGTGATACTTATGTTATTACTTCATAATGAATCAACTAATGAAAACGATGTAAAAGAAGAAATAAATTTGAAAGAATCGGTAACGGATATTACCTCTTCTTCGACATGCCTCTTTGAATCCTCTTCTTATGGAACTAAAATTTGTATTTGAAGAAGACCAGGACCTCTAATATGTTAAAAGAGAAGTTGATA
Source organism: Viscum album (assembly GCA_963277665.1). Lineage (NCBI taxonomy): Eukaryota > Viridiplantae > Streptophyta > Magnoliopsida > Santalales > Viscaceae > Viscum > Viscum album. Next base: position 52,239,829 of record OY728148.1, read on the forward strand.
AGGGAAATGGGTAGGGGTTGGTAGAGCATGAAGGCTCAAAGTTGTGTAAAGGGGAGAGGGATGAGGTGCCCTTTTATAAGGGAGGACATGGGAACCTTTGGAAAAACATTAAATATTATTTTATAATAATGTCATATTCGGTTTATAATGGCTCAAAATTTATTTATTTCATAGCTAAAGTGAGGATGGGTAGAAATACTCTCAACCAATAGGTTATAGATAAGTTTACGTTACTATTTAAACAATATTATTTAGATTTAACTCTATGTTAAATATTTTATCTTTTAACGTTACTTCTTGTTTTCTTACACTATATGGTTAATAAACATACTATTAAAAGCCAAAATAACACCAAGTGTTTAATTATTAACATTTATAACCTTTTCTATGTCATTTCTCCAAACATTATATTTTTAGTAATATAATAACAATTAATAACAAAATATTTTTTAAAAAAACTATTTTATGTCAATTTTGACACTATTTGTTAATTGATTTTTTGTAAAAATCATAACAGAATGATTAGTCAAAAAAAGTTAATTAGATCAATAATAACATGTCATATTAACCTATTAAATTAGTTAATTCATAAAGAGTCTCAAATTACATTTATTTTGGTATTTATAATAATAATTAGGTTAATATTTCATAAATAAGGTAATTACTACATCATCATTGTGTCATAAATAAATTACATTATTTAATGTCTAAAAATTATAAATAAAATACCATTATGTATGAAATATTTTTATCATTCTAATTAATATTTATAGTCTAATTTATCTTCTTTATAACCCTACATTAAAAATGTTTTAATTATTAATCTTTGATTTTTACTATTTTAACAATTATTTAAATAAAATAATAATAAATGTCCTAATAATATCCAAGTGGACCTAAAGGGTAATATTTTATTCTTAAGGTTGTTTTTGGTCAAATTACACTTATCTAATAGAATGAGGAAATGCGTTAGGGTAATAATAATATCATTTTTACCCTTGATTACCCTATTTACTTTTAACTGTGGTAAATAAAATAAAAAAGTTATTATTCACCAAAAATTATTTTTATCTTATTGAACCACATTATACTCCTTGATATTAATGGTATCTCTAGGATTTTCAAAATTCAACTCACAGAAGAGGTAAAATTTTGTTTTATGTACAATTGCAAATGCTCCTAGGTGGTGGGTAAAAGACGGTGAAAAGATCAATAAAATTTTTATATATCTAAAATTATTATAAAATAACTCTCGTGAATTACATTGAAATTATATCAGTATTATGTATCTATTTTGACCTAAAATAAATTTAAATAAAATAAATAATTATTTAAATAAAAAGTCTATTTTTAAATAGTAACCCAGTGTTTTCAATATTTATCAAAAATTGAATGTTTTCAGAAAAATACAAAAATTTCACCCTAGGCCAATTTCGATATTTCTAATCCAAAAATGAAGTCCATTTTGAATGAATAAATTTAATAAATTTCAAAAAGTGGGTATTAATATTCATAATGGCTAGTTTATGTTATATTTTAATAGCATATCGTTGTTTAGTGAAACTTGATATTACGTACAACACACGCTATTGAGGAAGGTTTATCTTTCGAATAACAAAGTACAAGCTACTGTTGTGTGTAGTGAATGATTATTTTGATGTTGCGTATAACATAAGACATAAAAAAATATATACTTCTCATAAAATATCAGGGTGTTACATTCTACCCCCCTTAAAATGAATTTCGCCCTCGAAAGTTTTCACTTCAAAATAAATAGATGTGGATACCTCACCCTCATCATATCTTTAAGCTCCCATGTAGCTTCTTCTAATTGGTGGTTCTCCATAAAACTTTCACCAAGAAAGTGGTCTTTTCCATAAAACTTTTTTGTTACGATCCAGAATATCTATCGGTTGTTCTCCTTAAGAATATCTTTCTCCAGCAGTACAACTTCTGAGCTTAGTACATGTGAAGGATTTGGTATGTACTTTCTCAGGAGATATACATGGAACACATCGTGAACATGAGAGAGATTTGGTGGAAGCACCAATCGGTAAGCTACCTTCCCATCACTATCTCGTATTTCGAAAGGACAGATATACCTGGGGCTCAACTTGCCCTTCTTTCCAAATATCATTACTCTCTTACAAGGAGATATTCATAAGAACACATTATCAACCACTTCAAACTCTATGTCGTTTTTTCGGTTATCGTCATAGCTATTTTGTCGACTCTGAGATGATCTTATGTGTTGTTGAATAGATCTGACCTTTTCCGCCATATTATCAACAATATCAGGTCCTAATATCTTTCATTCCCCAAATTCATCTCTGCAAGATGTAGTAGTGCATTTCTTTCCATAGAGAGCGTCATAAGGAGCCATCTGAATACTAGAGTGAAAGCTGTTTTTATAAAAAAAATTCCACCAAAGGTAAGGGTTGATCCCAACCACCTTTGAAATCCATAGAGCAAGCTCTCCACATGTCTTCTAGAGATTGAATTTTACTCTCAGAATGACCGTCTGTCTGAGGATGATAAGTAGTGCTGAAACTCATCTCTCTATCTAGAGTATGCTGAAGACATCTCCAAAACTTTGAGGTAAACCTCAGATCCATATCAGATATAATGTAATGTAGTACTCTATGAAATATTACCACTTCCTTTACATATATCCTAGAAAGATGATCTAGATAGAAATCTTCTCTAATAGAAATGAAGTGTGCCAGCTTCATAAGACGATAGACTATGACCCAAATAGCATTATTGCCTTTGGATGTTTTAGGAAGTACGGTGTCAAAGTCCACAGCGATGTTTTCCCATTTCCATTCGGGAATGTGTAATGGTTGTAACAACCCCTTAAACATCTGTATCTTAGCTTTAACTTGGTGACAAACCAAGCATTGAGAGACATATTCGTCAACATATCTTTTCAATCCATTCCACTAGAATTAAACTTTCTAGTCCCTATACATCTTTGTGCTTCTAGGATAAATAGAGAATGAAGAACTATGAGCCTCATCTAGCATCTCCTTCTTTAATTCTAGGATGGGAGGAATACATACACGGTTCCATAACTTTATTATTCCATCACAATCAAGGATTAATTCAGGAATATTTCTCACCTTCTTTTGTAACTCTACATCTCATATCTATGCCTCTTTAATTTTCACATGTATAGATGGTTGAACCTTCATTTAAGAAAGATAGGATTTTCCCCTTCAATTATAATTCCAAGATCTATACTTTGTAAATCCATAAATATTGGATATTTTGTGATCCTCATCATGGATAAGCTAGCATGGTCTTGTCGACTTAGTGCGTCTGCCACCTTGTTTTCTTTCCCAGGGTGATAATGAATTGACCAGTCATAATCCTTAATCAACTACAACCATCTACTTTGGCGCATATTCAGCTCCATTTTTGTGAAAATAAACTTTAAAATTTGATGATCAGTATAAATATCACACCTTTCACTATTAAGGTAATGCCTCCAAATCTTTAATGCAATGATTACCACAGCTAACTCGGAATCATGAGTTGGGTAATTTTGCTCATGGATTTTCAACTGTCTTGATGCATAAGCTATCACCATATCATTTTTCTTGAGAACACACCCCAATCCCTTCTTGGATGCATCATTGTAGATCACAAACCTTTCTCCACTACAAGGCAGTGTGGGCACAGGTGCAATGGATATCCTTCTTTTTAACTCTTTGAAATTCTCTATATACTCCTCCATCCAAAAGAACATAACTCCTTTTCGAGTCAACCTGGTGATCGGATTAGATAACCTTGAAAACTCATTCACAAAACGCCAATAATATCCAGCCATACCAAGAAAACTTTGGATCATAGTTACTATTATTGGTCTCGACCATAGTTCGATAACTGCTTTTTTTGCTGGATCCACATATCTCCCCTCTTTTGAGATTATGTGACCCAAAAATTAACCTTTTTGAAGCCAAAATTCACACTTGGTAAATTTGGCATAATTTTTCTTCTTTCTAAGGGTCTTTAATACAATTCTAAAGTGGTCTTCATGTTCTTCCATGTTCATTGAATAGAAAAGAATATCATCTTTAAAGAATACCACAAACTGATCAAGATGGTCTCTAAAGAATCTATTCATTAGATCCATGAATATAGAAGGGTAATTAGAAAGACCAAATGGCCTAACTATACATTCATAGTGTCCATACCTTGTATAGAAATCTGTATTTGGTATATCCTCCCTTTTGACCCTCAATTAATGATACCCTAATCGAAGATCAATCTTGGAAAAGTATTGAACTCCGCGTAGTTGGTTATATAAGCCATCAATGCATGGGAGAGTATAATTTTCCTTTATAGTGATCTTGTTAAGTTCTAAATAATCAATGCAGAGTCTCATTGATCCATATTTCTTCTTAAAAAACATGACATGTGCTCCCCAAGGTGATGCACTAGGGCTTATGGATCATTTATCGTGATTCTGATGGAGTTGCTTCTTCAATTCCTGCAACTCAATTGGGGTCATTCTATAAGTGGTGTTTCAAATAGGCATAACACCCAGTATGAGTTCTATTGAAAAATCAACTTCACGATTTGTTACAAGAGCTGGAAATTCATCTGGAAAGACATAATCAAACTCCGTTACAATGGGAATATTCATAATCGTGAGTTTCTAACCATCCATTTGAGATAAATAACCTTCATTTATTGGAATCAAGAACCATAAGATGTAAGAAATTTTCACTGGATGGTTATATTCATCCTTTCATCGATAGGTGATAGTAGATTGATCAGGAATATTAAATGGGATTTCCCTTCATTGGCAATTGATATGAGCTCTGTATAAAGAACGACAATCCATGCCATGAATCACATCAAATTCCACTATAGGAATTATCACAAGATATTCAGGAATCACTTTCCCACAAACATCAACCGGGGAAGAATTGTAAACTTTTGATTCGAGTGTTGTGCCATTAGGGGTTGTCACAACTAACTCAATATCTAACTACTGAGGTAATATGGAGATACACTTAGAAAATTCTTCAAAAATAAATGAGTGGGAGGATCTAGAATCAAATAAAACATTTTCTACTTTAGAGTGGATGGTAAGTGTACATTTTACCACATCGTTATTGTACTCCACATCGCCGATTATAATTGCATGTGACATTCCATTGTATTTTTCCTTAACAGTATGTTGACATCAATCATCATCAACAAACCTTGGATTTGGGCATAGATTGACATAATGCCCCATCTCCTTACACTTGAAACATTGAAGTGTTGGAGGTGCATTCTGTGTATCCCTTTTTTTATTCCCATCATTATAAATCTTCTTCACGTTATTTCGATATTCTATTGCCCGATGACCTTCTTTTCCACACATAAAACATTTCCTTGTCCCTTTAAGACAATTCCCTCCATGTTTCTTTCCATAATTTGAGAATAAAGGAATAATCATCATCTATTCAGTGTGGTCTTTAGATTTTCCTTTGAATTCCATTTTCCTCTTCTTATCAAACCCATATGATTGATGGGTTACTGCAATCTCCATCTCAACCTTGCTAACACATCAAACAATTTCCTCATAGCTATTGAAGTCCCTTATGAATGACACCCTTCGAAGACTTGGTTTTAAGCCACTAAATAATCGATCGATCTTACTCTCCTGTTGGAGAATAATTCCTGAAGCATACCTTGCATGTCTTCTAAAATTTTCTTTGTATGCACCAACTGATTCATCATCCTTTTGCATCTATTCAAGAAAATCATTATCCATCTTTTTTACAAGAATACAAGGGAAGTACTTGTTGAAAAATAAGTTCTTGAACTCATCCAATTCAATGGACCCAATTTCATCCCTTTGCCTCGTATTCTTTATAAGATTCCACCATTGATCAGCATCACCTTCCAAACGATATACTCCTAAGATGTATTTATCATGTTTAGAACATTGAAGAACTGAAAATATCTTTTCAGTGGTACTGATCCATTGTTCATCCACCAATGGATCAGAAGACCCATTGAATGAAGGCGGGCGTTGCCTCATGAAGGATTCAACAGAATTTTTCCCCTTTGCTCGTTTCGAAGTCATGCATGATTCATAGCTTGAGAAAGTTGTGTGAACATGGCCACAAGAATTTTCATTCTAGCTCCCATAACATTTGGTTGCTTAGGGGGACAATCATTGCATTGTCCGCCGCATTCAGCATTAACACGTTTCCTTTGGGTTCCAGCCATTGACTAAAACGAAGAAGCATAGTGTGAGAAACACTAATTACAATAGGAAAACCACATAAACAGTAATAAAATTTCGCACTTTTGGTCTTATCATAGGTTATTCATGTCCATTTCTAAAACACTAAGATTATTTTCTATTCTTAGACATATCCTTAGGGTTCTTACTATGGTTTTCCCATCCTAGTATCCAACGGTTGACTATACCTTTCCTATGATACCAACTATAATAACCCATACTTTACATACATATATATTACTTCAGAATTGAATCATACTAATTACAACATATAACAAAACCATGGTAGGACCGTATAGGTATAGTTTCTTTAGAAACTGGGAAACATAAACAACTAGTTCATAAAGCATCTACATTGTCTCCAATTTATTTCATCATATCTAGAGTCCCTTTTGTCATATCATACATAGTACCCTTCTTCCTAACCTGGGGAAAAAGAATCATACAAAAGGGTGAGATCAAATGCTCAGTAAGGGTAAATGAAATAAATATCAATCATATCACATTTATAAAAATATAACATTTGAAAATATTAACCTGCAAAAGAGATCATAATATCATAGCATGGGATAAATAATAGTAGTGGAATGTAATCCCAATACTCATAACATAGAACATGAAATTTTCTAGCATACACACATAGTCATAAAAAATAATTTCATATTAGTCAAGACTCATTTCCAAGACTATCATAGCGGATAATGTCTATTACTAAACTGAGTTCACTCCTCGTTCCAGTCCCGTGTCACTGAACCAGATTAACTTGCCCTTCCATCCATGTCTATCTCATGAGATATAAATCTTTACCCAATGCATTGGAGGGAGATATATGTCCCACCCATCTCATAATGAAACCATTCTTATGTTTTCCACAAAATCATAAATCATACATCATATCATAACCCATGTAAAAAAATGGGATTCTTAAACATCATGCCATCATTATATAAACCATATAAGATAAAAGGACATCATAAAATTAATTACATCATAACATAATCAAATCTATTTATAAATAGGGATAGAAATATAACCCTATATTATCTTAGTTGGAATATAATTTTGGTAAAACACTTGAACTCCATACTTGAGGAAAATATCCTTTCTACTTCAAAAACATTTTTCCTTTCTTAAAATGTCATACAATTTTAAATTAAAATATGTTGATTAAATATAAAATTGAAAAATTGTAAAGTAATCTTCTTGGAAACAATTTTCTATAAAATCATAAAAATCCATTCATGTCTTATAAGATATAATAAACATTCTTCTCGTACTTTGGCTGAAAAAGTCAAAAAGTACCTCGTACTGAAAACGAAAAAAGATTCCTTTCATATCTTTTACTAAAAATTAACCCATAGGTAAAATTTGATTTAATCAATTCTAGGTGGATATAAATAATATTAAATATTGATGAAACTTGGATTTGGATGAGAAATATGCCCTATTAAATACCAAAGTATAAACAATCTCGGATAAAAAAAGATATTTGCATGAGTTTCCCTTACCTTAGGTCCGATATGCTTTTTACGTATACGAACCTCCTGTATAATGATTAAAATAATTTCATTGACTTATTACATAATCATACTCATTGTTATGATATCATAAATATCAATATTCTTATTTTCTTATTAGTAATATCTTATTGCTGCATGTAATTCGGGTGTTCATTGCTTTATGTTCTTATGCACATTTTGTCGTATAAATTCTTATTCTTACTTTTAGGTTATAGATACCACATTTCTATAATGGTATTAGCATAATATGTATAATATTTATTCCTTCAATTCATTCATATAATCATTATTCAATGAAGATCATATAGAACGAGTCGCATCACATCGTGGAGACGGTAGGCTGTACGTACGCACGAGCGATGATATCGTTCCCATGATCGTCGAATTGTATTTAAGTTTATGTATAATATTTCAGAATCAATATCACTTTACAATGATCATATATAGTTATTATTTACACCATTATACCCATCCAATTAAGGTGGTGGTGGAAAATAGATGACACCATGGTGTGGAGACGGTATTCAGTATGTACGCATGCACGGTGATTTCGTTTTCCATAGGATGGATAGAAGGTGAAATATGGTTGTTTCATATTTATAATAAATATCCGTATATGAGTGATACTTATGTTATTACTTCATAATGAAACAACTAAAGAAGAGGAAGTATAAGAAGAATTAAATTTGGAAGAATCGGTAACGGATATTACCTCTTCTTCGACACACCTCTTTGAAACATCTTCTTAGGGCACTAAAATTGGGCTTTGAAGAAAACCAAGACCTCTAGTCTATTTCTATGGAAGTTGAGAATTAAAATGGATAGGGGTTGGCTGATCTTGAAGGATCAATGTTGGGTAAAGTGGATATGTAGGAGGTGCCCTTTTATAAGGGAGGATAGGGGAACCTTAGGAAAATATTAAAATATTATTTTATAATAAAGTCATATTTGGTTTATAATGGATCAAATTTGATTTATTTTGAATATAAAGTGGGGATGGGTCGAAATCCTCTCTACCAATTTCATTTAGACATGTTTAGGTTACTATTTTGACCTTTTCATTTAGATTTAACTCTAAGTTAAATATTTTAACTTTTACCATGCCTTCTGGTTTTCTTACACTATATGGTTAATAAACATACTATAACAAACCAAAATAAACCCAAGTGGTTAATTAAAGACATATATAACCTTATCTATGTAATTTGGCTGAACATAATATTTTTATTAATAGAATAACAATTAATAATATAATATTTGTTTTAAAAACAATTTTATGTCAATTTGGACACTATTTGGTAATTGATTTTTTGTAAAAAATCATAACAACATGATTAGTTTGAAAAAAGTTAGTTAAATAAATACTAATATGTCTTATTAACCTATAAAATTATTTTAATTCATAAAAAGTCTCAAATTACAGTTATTTGGGTATTTATAATATCAATTATGTTAATATTTCATAAATAAGGTAATTACTACATCATCTTTATGACATAAATAAATTAAATTATTTAATGTGTAAAAATTATAAATAAAATACTATTATGCAGGAAATATTTTTATCCTTCTAATGAATATTTATTGTTGAATTTTTCTTAGGTATAACCCTATATTAAAAATGTTTTTATTTATTAAACTTTGATTTTAACTATTTTAACACATCCTTAAATAAAATAATAATAAATGTCCTAATCTAATACAAGTGGCCCTAAAGGGTAATATTTTTTTACTAAGGTTGTTTTTGGTCGAATTACACTTATCCAATAGAATTAGGACATGATTTAAGGTAATAATAATATCATTTTTACCCTTAATTACCCTATTTACTTTTAACCGTGGTAAATAAAAGTAAAAAGTTACTATTCACCAAAAATTATTGTTATCTTATTGAACGAAAATAAACTCTTTGATATTAACCATGTTTCTTAGATTTTTAAAATTCCTCTCATAGAAGCGGTAAAATTACATTTTATGTACAATTGCAAATGCTCCTAGGCGATGGGTAAAAGACAGTGAAAAGTTCAATAAAATTTTTATATATCTAAAATTATTATAAAGTGACTCAAATGAATTAAATTGAACTTATATAAGTATTATGTATCAATTTTGAGCTAAAATAAATTAAAATAAAATCAATAATTATTTAAATAAAAAGTTGGTTTTTAAATAGTAACCCAGTGTTTTCACTATTCATCAAAAATTGAAAGTTTTCAGAAAAATACCAAAATTTCTACCTAGCCTAATTTCGATATTCCGAATCCAAAAATGAAGTCAATTTTGAATCATATAATTTATAAAATTTCAAAAAGTGAGTATTAGTATTTATAATGGCTAGTATATATAATATTTTAATAGCATATAGTTGTTTAAAGAAAATCGATATTGCATACAACACACTCTATCGAGGAAGGTTGCTTTTGCGTATAGAACAAGCTGAGCCAGTGCAGTGTGTAGTGAAATATTCCATTGATATTGTGTATTAAATAAGACATAAAAAATTATACTTCTCATAAAATATCAGGCTGTTACATTGTGAGTCATATTCACAACCTATTTGGGCCGCCTAATTGTCATTTGATTAGACATTCTTGTTATATGGAATAATATGGGAAGGCCTTGGGATAGGTTACTATTTTGTATTAAAGAATGAGAAAGGGACCAAGACATGGATCGGGAATTTCTTGGGATTCTTTGTGTCTTTACATCTAGTTGCATTGTAGAATCCTAACATTCGAATTTCCAAAACATTTTTTCCCTTTCAGTTGTGTATTTTATTCTATTATTTTGAATATCAAATGACATGGAGTTGTTTTGGATATTTATTCACATCCAAACATGGTTATTGATTTTTTATACTGGTGGTGATTTATTCTAATAAAAGAGGGTATAGTCTCCCAAAGACTTACTTACCAGACCCTCGCTGGTGGTTAGCACCCTCGGGAGTACATGCAGGCGCACTTGAGGGCACGTGGCCAACCGGGTCAGGGTACTGTTTAGTGGCACCCAGGTCAGGACTTCACATAATAGATTCTATAATATGTTACCAGGTAATCTATTAATCCTAATAATGTGTCAACAACATTGAATATGGAATAATCATGAGTCTTGGATAACTACCAAGAATATATCACATGGATTACAATGTCATATAATGGAAAGGGTTTACTCCCTAATCCCATACATGAAGTCTCATGAGACTATAGAATTTCAAATGATTCGGATTGATATAATGGTGCACCCATCATAGAATTTCCATGCACATGTATGAAACCTGAAGAATAAAACATAATGAATAAACATATGTCTTACCCATGGGAATAAATGGGTATCATAATCTTGTCATAACGCTTAAAAATGGATATATGATAAGTGTTTCAATGAATGGATGGATTCAAAACATGCATGGACAATAGTAAAAGAAAATAGTAATTGATCATGATAAATTATGTATACTTAAACTGAAGTCATATAAAAATAGTTTTTATGAAATGTTATAAATGAGAAACTTTAGTGTGGTTTATGGAAAATAATAAAGTGACATTATAGTGGAAATGATATAGTTTTAATTTTAAAAAATAAAATGAAATAAGATAGTTTTTCAGGATGAAATGATTGATTTTAGAAAACTAACGGTGGCTTCATACAGATATGGAGTGTTATTGGAAGTGGGTATGAAAATAGGAAATTCCATTTAATTGGTTTTGTTTATCCAAAATAATTGAGAAGGGAAAATTTTTAAAGAGGTATTTACCTATAAATAAAGAAAAATTGATATACATACAAATTTTTGGAATATAAAAAATATTCAGATGACGTATATATTAATAATGAATAAATAGATAATTGTAAAGGGATATAAGTAATAACCCAAAGGTATACTTGTAGGATTAGAGGGATACCATACCATAGCTCTGAAATTGTTTTTCTCTATCACTCAAAATGGAATAAAAACTCATGAATGTAAATGATATTCTATTAATATAATTTTAATATTTTGAATTGGTCTATATTTTATCATATATTAGATATATTCATTAGATAAGGCGTTAATGAAAATTAATTTGTATATTTTTGGGGTATTCTATCATTACAAAATAGTTTTTTATTATTATTTGATATTATTTATATATTAGTTACATAGACTTGTAAAATAATTAATATATATCCTTAATTCTGGTTTATCCATAGTAATGATTTAATAAACTACCTTGAAGGAAGTAATAGAAAATGAAAAAACACCCTCTACTAAGGTGATGAATTGGCACCTCATTAACGATGTTTGTTGGATAAAATTGAAGAAGTGGTATTTGATGATTGATATTCAACTAGCACTATAAAATTATAGTATATATATAGGATACTAGATTTATCATGTATCATTATATTTTGTATTAAAGGGTGAGTTAGAATAAATAAATAATTTGAAAGAGAAGGGTTGGGGATTTTACCTCATGTATATCATCTCCTTGAGAACCTCCTTAAGATAATAGGTGTTGGAGTTTATTTATAGCAGAATATCCTAAATATATTGAAGAGGCTTGGGATGGAAATTAGTAATACTTTTTATTGGATTCATGGATTTTGAGGTGTGAGGAGAAGGGTGGTGGTGGGGGTGGTATTTATAGTTAGAGGAGATGGGTGTTATTGATTATTTTTTTATTTGAATATTATTCTAGCTCCAGACAATCAATATTATTATTTACTATCAATAAATATAGTAAAGGGTTCAAGATAGTTCTAACCAATAGCTGATTACCTCATCCATATATCATCCACATCGCAAATATTAATGTATTTGTTACATACCATAAATTACTTTATTTTTATATTATCCAAAATATAATCTATATTAGAAAAATCCAATAACTTTATCCAAACCATTTTCAACCAGTTGATTTAAAAAATGGACTCCAATTTATGAAAATAATTTTTTATATATTGTAAATTTTAATTTTAATTAAAATCATCATTTATTTGAATAATACCAATTTTTATATTACAACCTATTTGAGAGAACTTTGAAAATTTAATTAATGTTACATAAAATTATCTTAAAATTATAAGAAAATAAAATTTTAATTTAAAAATATATTTTATGAAAAATAATTATTATAAATTTAAATATTAATTTTTAAAATGGTAATTAAATTTATTTAGAACCCACCAATTAACATATAATTTTTTGAATATATATTAACTAATATAGGTTATAGATATATAATATTTTCATCTATATGATAGTTAAATTTTATTTATACTTTAATTAGTGAGGTTACTATTCTAATTGTAAGATTTATATTCTTAATGAGCACTTTACTATTCCAATGGTCAGGTTACTATTCCAACAGTGAGATTTATGATAGTCTTAATGGTGTACTACTTCCTATAAATACCCCCTCTTTCTCACATCAGTCACTTCTATTTTCCAAATTTTATATATAATTTCATCTTCAAAATCAATTTTTTATTATTAAAATCATGTTTCATTTATATGACCTTATTCATGAGCACATTCATTCTAATAGGTCGAGCATATCCAAAGTTTCCAATTAATATAATATTATTTTATATTTACTGTCTCATAGTTATATTTGGAATTATTATTTATTTATTAATGAATAATGTGATGTATATGATATATACTACATGTAATAATTATAATATGGATAATTTCATTGATAAATTCTAGGTCATCAGATTCTCCCCCCATTTGGAAATTGTTTCCTCAAAATTTCATTTTACATAATATCGTGAATCCAAATGAGGGTAAATATTCTTCATTTCTTCCACTAGTTCACATGTAGAATATTCATATTGGTTGTTCCTCCCTTGTACAACGACAATGTCAATTGTCTTGTTATATATAGTAGTATCTCTATGATCTAATATATTTAATGGATGCTTCACATAACAGTGTTCAATTCCCAATTGTATTACCTCTAAATTTAGTAATTATTATGGACATATTATGTACATTTTCAAGAGGGATTAATGGAAAACATCATGATCTTCAGAAATGGTTTCTCGATGTACTAATCGATAGCCCACCAGCTTGATATGATTAGTAATCTCAAATGTTCAAATGTATCTATGACTTATATTATACTTCTTCAGAAGTCTCATGAAACTCTTCCCTAGGGGTATTTAGTGGAATAACTTGTCCCTAACCTTAAATTACAAGTCTCATCGAGGATTATTATTATAGAACTTATTCCAATTTTTGTATTCCATGATGTGCTACTAATGTATTTTTATTCCTTTTCTACAATTTATTCATCCATTTTTGGAACCAGGAGCTTATGTTGAATGACATTATACAGTCATGTTTTTGTTCTTCATCTTTTCCCATAAATGTCTTTATACGAATCCTTTTGGATGTTTGAGTAATAAATATTATTGAATGATAAATCAAACAGAGGTAGAGTTTTATACCATCCTTCTTTGATGTCCATAGAACATGGTCTCAAGATGACTACTACTGTCTTGATGGCCTACTTAAATTTTCTATTGATTTGTTGATGATTATTGACGAAGCGTTTTCGTGCACGCTCTCAAAAATATTTATAGCTAAGTGCAGCACAGGGGCTGACCTAGGTCGTTTTCTTGAGGAGCTTTTGGGGTTAATAAATCACTACTTCTATTCCACCTAATCTAATTCTTTTTTGTTGTTTAATATTTTATGAAATAAATGTAATTTAATAAAATAAATGAATTTCATAAATCATAAGAAACTAAAATTTAATTATAAATTACAATGCAATGCTAAACAGAATGTAATTAGGGAAGAAAGGAAGTTCTCCCGAGAGAATATTCAGGGAGCACCTTCATTGGCCAGCTTCAAATATTCTTAGTGTACACACTCCATCGTATGTGTGCACACCTTATTCTACCCCAGTTGTGAATGAAAAGCCTACTTAGCGATCGCCAAGCACACCCTCCATCCACCTCCTCAATCGAGGGAAAATGGTTGTAGATTACGAATTTAACCTTTAGACAACCACAGTGAGGATTACACCCACTGTAAATTATCCTTGGAATTAACTCAAAAAATATTAAGAAGATGGTCTTGGGTTCAAGAACCTGATTACTCCCTTGGGATATTCCTCTTATTAGTTACTCATGATCATGAGTATTATAGTTCATGATGGTAATATGAGAGGAAGAAAAGAGGGTGAATCGGTGGACACAAAAATAAAAACAATGCATGAATTTATTAGAAATCTAAATTACAATTAAAAACTAAAAATAAAGAAAAGAAATAAAATAAAAAGAAATGTGAAAGATTTGTGGCCGGCCTCCCTCGGTGGAGATCTCCTCCTTGGTGCCTTGAAGGAATAGATGGAGAATGGGATACTTTGAGGAGGAGGTGAGGGCCTCCTTTTATAGGCAGAATTTGTCCCTCAAATGTCGACGCATTGTATACCCCTTTAATGACATATTCACGCATTTCACCCTTCATAAATGTTGTTCATAAATCTCTTGGAGGTCTCCTCTAAAACTTTCAGCTAATTTGGAAACTTTATGTAGGAGTTATTAATTTTTCATTCTCGGTTTCTGTTTCTGGATGAAGCATCCAGGAAGGTTCCTTCAAAATAATATCATTCAATAGCCTCCTTAAGGATCTCCAAAATCCTCCAAATTTATTGTAGAGACGGATATATCTGTCCTAGAGATATCCCAGGTGGAAACACATCATTTGGATATGTGTAATCCGCGTTTGATGTCCGTTACTTTGGGTGGGTCCATGCTGTCTGCCCGGAAAAACTCCAATCTTCAATGATTTTTTAGACCCTTTAGATGACCGAATCAGCTCCTGGTCCAGAAGACAAAAATGAAGGAAATAAAATAAGGATTCTAAAAAAAATTTAATGAGAAAATTTGGAATTTTATTTTTCCTGAAATGACCAAAATACCCCTGACGTAAAATTCTGTCAAAAATCCAGAATAAGTCATTTTTCACATTTGGGTTCATAATAGCACTAAAACCTAAAAACATGATAATTACCCATTCAATAACACTTTTGTGGGATTATAAACAATGTTTTACAGTATAAAATATATGAAAATGTGAGCTTCATCACTCCCCCACACTTAAACATTGCACTCCTGGGACATCATCTTACATCCAAATCAAAATCCACACAACAACCAAAAATGAGAAAATATCAATGATTTTATCCAAAATAGAATTCCATCATGTCTCATTTATGAATAATAATTATCTCATTTTCATTTCAATCATTAAAATTTGTTCAACCTCATAAATCAATCCACGGCCCAATCACAACCTACCTCACATTGAATTTTATGTCACTCTTCACTCAAGAGAAATTGAATCTAAAGTTATACTCATACTTGAAAATCGCATGTATCACCATAGGATTGTGAAAATTATCATTTCTCCACAGCGCGAAACATGAAAATGAATTTAATCATGAGGGCTTTAATTAATGGATCAAATGATTCTGTGGCTTAGGGTCGGTGGTAAAATGATTGAAAAATGTTCCAAGCTAGAAATAGGAGGTTGACTTTTAAGTACAATGCATGATTAAATCAAGTGAAAACACAGGAAATTCCTCACTCAATACTGCTTGTAAATGTGAAAACAACCCCACCCATCTTTATGACATGGTACATGATCCAATAAGTGATGATATCATCTAAGTTGTCCTCCTTTTTTTTCAAAGGTCCAGAAAGGCACAGCTTTATTTTTTTTCTTTTTTTTATGGAGGATGAGCTGAAAATTGAATACAATGAATGAATGAAAATTCATGCCCTTGATTTTTTTGGGAGTGACATGAGTCATAAAATAATGTATAATTAGGAATTCAAGCTCATCTCCATTTTTTTCTTCTTTTTTAGGAGAAATGGATGAACCAAATAAAGCACAATGAAATGATGACACATGCCCAATTCTTTTGTTATCCACAGCCCAAAATATTGACACACACTTTGCACTACCCATAAATGATACAAATCCCAAGGAACGCACACGAAAGGCCCTTCCCCCACACTCAAACTTGAAATATCCATGCAAAAATACTAAAAGTGCGGGTAGGTAAGGAAAATTTGGCTTGTAATGTGGCTTAAACCTATAAGGCAATTCATGGCATCTATGGGCTTACGAAGGATAAATGTAAAGGTGGGTCTCAAGATAAAATGTGGCTAACCAAAGTGATGCCTCAATCAATTTAAATAAATTCCATGAAATCCGAAGCTTCGAAATAGAATTAATCACAAATTCTTGTTCTCACACGAAATTCAAGTTTCCATCATGAAAGTGGGGGTATTAGGAAGAATATGTAAAAGTGGTTTAGAATACCTCACAGGATTGGAAAAAAATATTTTGAGTCAGTGTTTCATGGTCATGGATTTCAAAAATCAGTCAAACTCATAAAAATGATTGACATTCCAATTCAAGAAAAATGTTTTCACATCAACAATCATTTAAAATCCATTATTTCAAAAATCATTTCAACTCTTTATAATCAATTGATGTGTGAAAAGTGATAAGAATATTCATTAAAGCTCAAAAATCCTAAAAAAAATGAAAAGCACACAAGAAGAACTAAGCAGGTTGACACTCCCCCACACTTAAATTTAACTACCCCTTATTTCAACTCAACAAAATATAAATATAAAGGTAAAAAAATAAAAGGGAAGGAAAGATACAACCTGACATTATTTTAGAAGTGGATGCCTTGAGTTAAGCTCCTAGAAGCAACCACTTTAAGACTACAATAAAGTAATAAAAATAAATAAGAAAAATAAATAAATAAATAAACGAGAAAAAGAAAAGAAAAGAGATAATGCTTGGTTTAGACCCCCAAGCGGGTGCTAGGTTTTTACGGCCCCTAGTCAGGCAGTTTCAGTGGATTATCCCCAATCAAAAGGTTGGTGTGGTTTCTTTGAGATGAACCACCACATGTGAGTTTTCCCGATGTCCATGATTAAAACCTGAAAGTAGATAACCCCAAATAAGATTTGAATGTTCCCAAACCCATAGAAATAATAAAGAAGAAATTTGATTTTCGAAGTGCGAGGGAATAAAAGATAAGGGTGCTCCCTGTTAACTTCAGTGGTGTCCTCCTCCATGTGATATAAAAGTTGATGTATAGGAGGTAGTCGCACCACCACCAGTTTCTCCAGATCTTCTTCCTTGATCACCACCACTTGGGTGGTCTCTTTCATATCATCCATGGTCTGCACCATTTGTGCTGTATCAGAAATTTAAAAGTAAGAGATGTCAAAAAGCAATTTAGCTTGAATAAGATTAAAACATGAAGAATTAATAATGAAATCTTCCCTTTCAAGTAATTCAGCTTGGTAATTGATCCCTGCAGGCATGACCATTGAAACTCAATCTCAGCAGGTGCACCTTCTTCCTTATCTTCTAAAGCAAGAGATAGGTAGAAAGTGTCTGATGTTTCATTATTAAGTATGGGAAGATCATCTTTCAAGTTATCTTCAACAAAGTTATTCCATGATTCTTCCAAAAAATGTTGACCTCTCATCAGTGCTTTAGTGGAATGTTTACTTCTGGGACCTCCTCGAGCAATGGTTGAGTGCGGGATGATGTGACTAAATCTTTTAGTAGATCGTTCTCACCCTCCTTAGGTTCTTTAGCATAAAAAATTATGGGTGAAATCTCTTCCACCACTCGTTCTGGTTCCGGTTCCGGTTCAGGTTCAGGTTGTTCTTGGGATGCGCGTACATATTCTGCAATCAATTCTATTTGGCCCTCCAAGTTATTCACTTTATCGCTAATCCTATGAAACTACGTATATAGTTCACTGTAAAAATTTTCTTGCAGTTGAGATTGATCAGTCCATGCATAATAATCATAATTTGAATACATCATTAACAAAGAATATTTTTTTTAATTTTTGAAATTTATTATTTTTTTGTTGTTTTTTTAAATGAAAGGAAAATTATTTAAACAATGTGAATAAAAATAGTGAATTAAAACAACATGGCTCCCCGGCAACGGTGCCAATTTGACGAAGCGTTGTCGTGCACCCTCTCAACAATATTTATAGCTAAGTGCAGCACAGGGGCTGACCTAGGTCGTTCTCTTGAAGAGCTTTTGTGGTTAATAAATCACTACTTCTATTCCACCTAATCTAATTCTTTTTTGTTGATTAATATTTTATGAAATAAATGTAATTTAATAAAATAAATGAATTTCATAAATCATAAGAAACTAAAATTTAATTATAAATTAAAATGCAATGCTACACAGAATGTAATTAGGGAAGAAAGGAAGTTCTCCCTAGAGAATATTCAGGGAGCACCTTCATTGGCCAACTTCAAATATTCTTAGTGTACACACTCCATCGTATGTGTGCACACCTTATTCTACCCCAGTTGTGAATGAAAAGCCTACTTAGCGATTTCCAAGCACACCCTCCATCCACCTCCTCAATCGAGGGAAAATGGTTGTAGATTAAGAATTTAACCTTTAGACAACCACAGTGAGGATTACACCCACTATAAATTATCCTTAGAATTAACTCAATGAATATTAAGAATATGGTCTTGGGTTAAAGAACCTGATTACTCCCATGGGATATTCCTCTTATTAGTTACTCATGATCATGAGTATTATAGTTCACGATGGTAAGATGAGAGGAAGAAAAGAGGGTGAATCGGTGGACACAAAAATAAATACAATGAATGAATTTATTAGAAATATAAATTACAATTAAAAACTAAAAATAAAGAAAAGAAATAAAATAAAAATAAATGTGAAAGATTTGTGGCCGGCCTCCCTCGGTAGAGATCTCCTCCTTGGTGCCTTGAAGGAATGGATGGAGAATGGGATGCTTTGAGGAGGAGGTGAGGGCCTCCTTTTATAGGCAGAATTTGTCCCTCAAATGTAGACGCATTGTAGGCCCTTTTAATGAAATATTCACGCATTCCTCTCTTCATAAATGTTGTTCAAAAATGTCTTGGCCGTCGCCTCAACAAATTTCAGCTAATTTGGAAACCGTATGTAGGAGTTATTAATTTTTCATTCTCGGTTTCTGTTTCTGGACGAAGCATCCATGAAGGTTCCTCCAAAATAATGTCATTCAATAGCCTTTTTAATGATCTCCAACATCCTCCAAATATATTGTTGATACGTCCATATCTGTCCTAGAGATATCCCAGGTGGAGACACATCATTTGGATATGTGTATGCCGCGTTTTATGTCCGTTACTTTGGGTGGGTCCATGTTGTCCGCCCGGAAAAACTCTAATCTTCAATGATTTTTTAGACCCTTTAGATGACCGAATCAGCTCCTGGTCCAGAAGACAAAAATGAAGGAAATAAAATAAGGATTCTACAAAAATTTTAATTAGAAAATTTGAAATTTTATTTTTCCTTAAATGACCAAAATACCCCTGACGTAAAATTCTGTCAGAAATCCAGAATTAGTCGTTTTTCACATTTGGGTTCAAAATAGCACTAAAACCTAAAAACATGATAATTACCCATTCAATAACACTTTTGTGAGATTAAAAACAATGTTTTACAGTATAAAATATATGAAAATGTGAGCTTCATCACTCCCCCACACTTAAACATTGCACTCCTTGGCAATCATCTTACATCCAAATCAAAATCCACACAACAACCAAAAATGAGAAAATATCAATGATTTTATCCAAAATAGAATTCCATCATGTCTCATTTATGAATAATAATTCTCTCATTTTCATTTCAATCATTAAAATTTGTTCAACCTCATAAATCAATCCACGGCCCAATCACAACCTACCTCACATTGAATTTTATGTCACTCTTCACTCAAGAGAAATTGAATCTAGAGTTATACTCATACTTGAAAATCGCATGTATCACCATAGGTTTGTGAAAATTATCATTTCTCCACAGCGTGAAACATGAAAATGAATTTAATCCTGAGGGATTTAATTAATGGTTCAAATGATTCTGTGGCTTAGGGTCGGTGGTAAAATGATTGAAAAATGTTCCAAGATAGAAAGAGGAGGTTGAACTTTTAAGTACAATGCATGATTAAATCAAGTGAAAACACAGGAAATTCCTCACTCAATACTTCTTGTAAATGTGAAAACAACCCCACCCATCTTTATGACATGGTACATGAGCCAATAAGTGATGATATCATCTAAGTTCTCCTCCTTTTTTTTCAAAGCTCCAGAAAGGCACAACTTTATTTTTTTTCTTTTTTTAATGGAGGATGAGCTAAAAATTGAATACAATGAATGAATGACAATTCATGCCCTTGATTTTTTTGGGAGGGACATGAGTCATAAAAGAATGTATAATGAGGAATTCAAGCTCATCTCCATTTTTTTTCTTCTTTTTTTAGGAGAAATGGATGAACCAAAAAAAGCACAATGAAATGATGACACATGCCCAATTCTTTTGTTATCCACAGCCCAAAATATTGAAACAAACTTTGCACTACCCATAAATGATACAAATCCCAAGGAACGCACACGAAAGGCCCTTCCCCCACACTAAAACTTGAAATATCCATCCAAAAATACTAAAAGTGCGGGTAGGTAAGGAAAAATTGGCTTGTAATGTGGCTTAAACCTATAAGGCAATTCATGGCATCTATGGGCTTACGAAGGATAAATGTATAGGTGGGTATCAAGATAAAATGTGGCTAGCCAAAGAGATGCCTCAATCATTTTAAATAAATTCCATGAAATCCAATACTTTAAAAGAGAATTAATCACAAATTCTGGTTCTCACACAAAATTCAAGTTTCCATCAAGAAAGTGGGGGCATTAGGAAGAATATGTAAAAGTGGTTTAGAATACCTCACAGGATTGGAAAAAAAAATTTTGAGTCAGTGTTTCATGGTCATGGATTTCAATAATCAGTCAAACTCATAAAAATGATTGACAATCCAATTCAAGAAAAATTTTTTCACATCAACAATCATTTAAAATCCATTATTTCCAAAATCATTTCAACTCTTTATAATCAATTGATGTGTGAAAAGTGATAAGAATATTCATTAAAGCTCAAAAATCCTAAAAAAATGAAAAGCACACAAGAAGATCTAAGCAGGTTGACACTCCCCCACACATAAATTTAACTACCCCTTATTTCAACTCATCAAAATATAAATATAAAGGTAAAAAAATAAAAGGGAAGGAAAGATACAACCTGACATTATTTTAGAAGTGGATGCCTTGAGTTAAGCTCCTAGAAGCAACCACTTTAAGACTACAAGAAAGTAATAAAAATAAATAAGAAAAAAAATAAATAAAAAAATGATAAAAGGAAAAGAAAAGAGATAATTCTTGGTTTAGACCCCCAAGTGGGTGCTAGGTTTTTACTGCCCCTAGTCAGGCAGTTTCAGTGGATTATCCCCAATCAAAAGGTGGGTGTGGTTTCTTTGAGATGAACCACCACATGTGAGTTTTCCCGATGTCCATGATTAAAACCTGAAAGTAGATAACCCCAAATAAGATTTGAATGTTCCCAACCCCATAGAAAGAATAAAGAAGAAATTTGATTTTCGATGAGGGAGGGAATAAAAGATAAGGGTGCTCCCTGTTAACTTTGGTGGTGTTATCCTCCATGTGATATAAATGTTGATGTATAGGAGGTAGTCGCACCACCACCAGCTTCTCCGGATCTTCTTCCTTGATCACCACCACTTGGGTGGTCTCTTTAATATCATCCTTGGTCTGCACCATTTGTTTTGTATCAGAAATTTGAAAGGAAGAGATGTCAGAAAACAATTTAGCTTGAATAAGATTAAAACATGAAGAATTAATAAAGAAATCTTCCCTTTCAAATAATTCATCCTGGTAATTGATCTCTGCAGGCATGACCATTGAAACTCAATCTTAGCAGGTGCATCTTCTTCCTTATCTTCTAAAGCAAGAGATAGGTAGAAAGTGCCTGATTTTTCATTATTAAGTATGGGAAGATCACGTTTCAAGTTATCTTCAACAAAGTTATTCCAAGATTCTTCCAAAAAATGCTGACCTCCCATCAGTGCTTCAGTTGGAATGTTTACTTCTGGGACCTCCTCGAGCAATGGTTGAGTGCGGGATGATGTGATTAAATCTTTTAGTAGATTCTTCTCACCCTCCTCAGGTTATTTAGCATAAAAATGATTGGTGAAATCTCTTCCACCAGTCGTTCTGGTTCAGGTTCCGGTTTAGGTTCAGGTTGTTCTTGGGATGCGCGTACATATTCTGCAATCAATTCTATTTGGCCCTCCAAGTTTTTCACTTTATCGCTAATCCTATGAAACTACGCATCTAGTTCATTGTAAAAATTTTCTTGCAGTTGAGATTGATCAGTCCATGCATAATAATCATAATTTGAATACATCATGAACAAAGAATATTTTTTTTATTTTTTGAAATTTATTATTTTTTTGTTGTTTTTTTTAAATGAAAGGAAAATTATTTAAACAATGTGAATAAAAATAGTGAATTAAAACCACATGACTCCCTGGCAACGACGCCAATTTGACGAAGCGTTGTCGTGCACGCTCTCAAAAATATTTATAGCTAAGTGCAGCACAGGGTCTGACCTAGGTCGTTCTCTTGAGGAGCTTTTGTGGTTAATAAATCACTACTTCTATTCCACCTAATCTAATTTTTTTTGTTGTTTAATATTTTATGAAATAAATGTAATTTAATAAAATAATTGAATTTCATAAATCATAAGAAACTAAAATTTAATTATATATTACAATGCAATTCTAAACAGAATGTAATTAGGGAAGAAAGGAAGTTCTCCCGAGAGAATATTCAGGGAGCACCTTCATTGGCCAGCTTCAAATATTCTTAGTGTACACACTCCATAGTATGTGTTCACACCTTATTCTACCCCAGTTGTGAATGAAAAGGCTACTTAGTTATCACCAAGCACACCCTCCATCCACCTCCTCAATCGAGGGAAAATGGTTGTAGATTAAGAATTTAACCTTTAGACAACCACAGTGAGGATTACACCCACTATAAATTATCCTTAGAATTAACTCAAAGAATATTAAGAAGATGGTCTTGGGTTCAAGAACCTGATTACACCCTTGGGATATTACTCTTATTAGTTATTCATGATCATGAGTATTATAGTTCACGATGGTAAGATGAGAGGAAGAAAAGAGGGTGAATCGGTGGACACAAAAATAAAAACAATGCATGAATTTATTAGAAATATAAATTAAAATTAAAAACTAAAAATAAAGAAAAGAAATAAAATAAAAAGAAATGTGAAATATTTGTGGCCGGCCTCCCTCGGTGGAGATCTCCTCCTTGGTGCCTTGAAGGAATGGATGGAGAATGGGATGCTTTGAGGAGGAGGTGAGGGCCTCCTTTTATAGGCAGAATTTGTCCCTCAAATGTCGACGCATTTTAGGCCCATTTAATGACATATACACGAATTACACCATTCTTTAATGTTGTTCATAAATTTCCTGTCCGTCTCCTCTACAAATTTCTGCTAATTTGGAAATCGTATGTAGGAGTTATGAATTTTTCATTCTCAGTTTCTGTTTCTGGACGAAGCATCCAGGAAGGTTCCTCCAAAATAATGTCATTCAATAGCCTCCTTAATGATCTACAACATCCTCCAAATTTATTGTAGGGACGGATCTATCAATCCTAGAGATATCCCAGGTGGAAACACAGAATTTGGATATGTGTAGGCCGCGTTTGATGTCCGTTACTTTGGGTGTGTCCATGCTGTCCGCCCGGAAAAACTCCAATTTTCAATGATTTTTTAGACCCTTTAGATGACCGAATCAGCTCCTGGTCCAGAAGACAAAAATGAAGGAAATAAAATAAGGATTCTAAATAATTTTTAATTAGAAATTTTGGAATTTTAGTTTTCCTGAAATGACCAAAATACCCCTGACATAAAATTCTGTCAGAAATCCAGAATTAGTCATTTTTCACATTTGGGTTCAAAATAGCACTAAAACCTAAAAACATGATAATTACCCATTCAATAACACTTTTGTGGGATTATAAACAATGTTTTACAGTATAAAATATATGAAAATGTGAGCTTCATCAATTATCCATGCTAAAAATCATCTTATTATTTAGAATATGGTGGAGACTATTTCCGAATGACCAAGTAAATATCAAATCTCAATCAGATAAATTCGATAATAGTACAGCATACAGCCTATCTACTTCCCTTAAATATATTTATGCAAGTCAATAGAGTGAATAATACAATAAAACTATAATAAATTGACTTATCTTTGTAATATGATACAAATCATCTCATATTGCATTATTTACACTAGATGCCTTCATAAGTCCAGTGAAAAAGTCCTTTGTGGTTTTTTCAGACATCCATCATTGTATGGGTAACGATTACATCATACCATTATACATTTTCCATTTCACCTTATCATTATGATATACCCAATATTTCGATGTATATTCAGTGATCTCTTTATTCATTTTGTCCAACCAATAGTTCTCTTGGAGTCATACTACATCATTGTGTTCGCTGGGTGGATAGAGAAGATTGTGTGATTTGCAGCATTTAGAATATATTTCTATATCTTGGAATTGGATTCTATACACAATCAGGGACCAAATCATATAACTCCTTCTTCATTAATTTTTAATTCTATGGATTTTCCATTTATTATATATTCCATCTTTTTATGGATTTCCATGGCATTTCTTTGATCATCTATTATTCTCTACACATGGGGTGTTTTAGAAATCATTTTTGAAAGTAATGATGACCTTCCTTCCTTTTAATTTCACATGTCCATCCCTTGAATGTCTAATAATATTGGATACTTATCTATTATCCTCATTAATAAAGTTGTTGATCGTTTCAACAAAGATAATATTTCACTTTATTTTCTTTACCATGATGGGAGTGGAATGAGCAGTGATAATCCTTGATGATAATTAACTATATTCACTAGATCATATAATGACCCTTATATGTGAATAATACTTCAGGATACAATGATCTTTATATACTCACACTTCTCTTCATATAGATAATTCCACCATATTTTCAATGAAAAGATCACATCTATGAGCTTTATATCAAGAATGAGATAGTTTTTATCCTGAACCTTCAACTATGTTGCGGTGCAGGCTATCATTTTATCATTTTTATCCTTCATTAAACATCCTATGAACTCATTTGAATAATCAATGTATTCCACAATGAGGACCCCACTTTTTGGTATTCTGAGTATTGGTGTACTGATAAACCTATTTCCAACTCATTAATGTAGTAATCACATTCACTAGTTAAGACAAATTTTACTCCCTTATAGTCAATTTGGTTTATGGGTTTGACGATCATGGTATTGATGTTATGAATCATTGATAATGATAAGATAGGCCATGGAATCTATGCATCTAAATTACAGGTGTGGGCCAATGCCACTCATCGATTACGTTTATCTTGGTAGGGACCACATATATTATTTTTCTGGTGATAACATGCCACAATAATGATACTTCCTCTATCCAGAACTCAAATTAAATATACATTAAATAAAATTTTACCAATCATAATGTATTTAAAATTGTATCAAATTCTCCTCTGGTTCCTCTTTTATCATGGAGTATATCGGGATATCATCAATAAAAAGTACAAAAAAATAAAGGTAATATATAAAGACTCTATTCATTTAGAAAATATATATTTTTGGAGCATCAGTAAATCATAAAGGCATGACTATGAATTTATAGTGTCCATAACCAATTAAAAAGGAAATCCTTGGAATCTTTTTCTTCCTCACCTTTAGTTGTTTATATCCCATAGAAAATTCAACCATTGAAAAATACATGGTCCCTATTACCTAATCAGACAACTCAACTATCCATTGTTAGGGGTACTTCTTCATTCTCGTGATTTTGTTGAAGTTACAATAATAATTGCATTGTAATATTGATATATCTATCTTTTTAATGAAGAGGGATAACATAAACCATATTGATCCACTTGGGTATATAAAACAATTTTACAGATTATCTTTTAACTACTTATTCAGTTCCAACAACTAAATGGTCTTTATACTATAAAGATTCTTTGATAAATGTAGAGATCATGTTTTAATATAATTTGATAACTCAACCTCTAAATCTAGAGGAAGAATAATAAATTATTCTCGAAGAACATATTATTGTAGATCCTCACAATGGGAATGTATTCAAGCATGATCTTCTGATTTGGGTCAATCATTTGGGAAATATATTATTTCTTATATGGAAATAATATCCCAAATTGAAATTATTATTCTGAAGGATATTTATCTACCTCTTTACATTGCTACAATATTGGGGGATGCCATATATGTGAAGAAGGGTGTCCCTTTACCTATAGATGAAATTATATTTCAATACTGATAGCCAATCCATGATAAAAATTTATTCAGAGTACACCAAAGAATACATGAAGAGATTTTATGGGAGGTTCAATCCGCATAAATTAACTATGAAGGATTTATATACATTGGACACAATAATTTCCCCATATTCATTTCTCATAGATTAATCAACCTCAATATTTTGAGGTTGTGTTTCAATAGATCTACAAAACTTGAATGAAATGAAATATTTTGTAAAACCAAAATAAAATAGTTCTCTTCATAGTCATGAATTAATTACCAGTATACCAATAAAAACATCATTATATGGGACCACCATAGCAGTAGTGATCATATTCCCTTGTTTCTAGGTTAGTTTTTTGTTTTTTATTTCCTCTAACAACCTTTTTTAAGTGCATTGGATCACATAAAAACCATGTTTATTATAGTTGAAACATTGCAATACATGATGAGTATATTTCTAAACCTTCAATTATTATTAAACATTTTTTTTCTTCTTCATAACACTTTGAAAATAATTAAAACGATTCTCCTAGCTTCCACATTTGAAGCCTCATCCTCTTCCTTATAGAGAATGCCCATGATGCATCATAAAAAACTTTAGATATGTGGGATTTTTGGTTTTCATTATATCTTTTTATTTTTCTCTGTATACTCCCAATTTTAACACCATATTCCACTTTTTATCAGTAGGACCATATGAACAATAATAGTATCAATATCAGCCTTAAGGTCACAACATGTAATAATCTAAATGATTTCAATGTCTATAGTCCCCAACGACTGTCATATACATATATTTAATCCACTAAAGAAGCGATACACATTGATTTTGGAGTTCATGAAAAAAACATATGTATATCATGGTATTTATGTGATGATTTATTTATACCCCCCAATATAGAAGACCTCCATTTACATCAGTCTAGAGAATTTTTTCTCCATCATAAGATAAATAGATTATGGAAAATATTTATTGAATTTTTTTTAAATTAATTCCAAACCATATAATATATTTCAACTATATAATTTATTTTTTGGCCAATGTCCACCACTAACAGGATTCCCCATTAATTTGATTTAACCCCATCACAACTTTCACTTCTTTGGAGGGCTATAGGACTAGAGGATAGAGAATATATTACCAATGGAGATCATGCGGTATTCTATAATGATGGGATACAAAGGTATATAAATATTGATTGATTTTTTTGCATAAATTATTCAATTGAAACATTTTATATCTTAAAAGAAGGAAGTTATTCTATATCATTCATGTTATTATTCATAACATGGACTGGAAGAGATAGTACTCTAAGAAATTATTGAGCTCCCATTTATCTAAGGTTTGTTATTTTATTAGGCCCATCATCATAATTTTAATAAAATTTACTATAGGAATGGGTTCTACTTTTCTAAACCATTAACTATAAAAAATATTCTAAAATTAGTGGGGGGGGGTTGTATACATATCTAATATGAACATAAAAAAGGAAACTTTAAACATTAAAGGTTAAAATTGTAAATGAAAATTATATCACAACTTGTGAATAAATAATTTTAATCTAGTTCTTCTATGGTGATAGAATTATCCCTAGGGCTATTATTATGGTTTAATAATAACAATACTGAAAAATATGTAGGCCATGCTCTTATACCAAATATAGACACACAAGACTTTGTGGCATATTATTACATGATTTTAAGTATAATTAACCGTGAAATGTAAACAAAGTATCATAAAGTCGAGTTTCTTTATAAGAGTAGATACCAAATTAGAAAAAATGAAACCAAAATATTACTTAAGGTTTATAATGAGATATTAACTTGATTTTTCATTCTAAAACATGTTGTTAAAACCTAGGGAATACATTAACAAATTGAATGACCTAAAAATCCTAGTCAAGGAATAAACATATAAATAAATCATAGCACATGGGTTAGATGGAAGAAAACAATTAAATAAAAATGTGTACATCATGAATAAACATATGAAATCAGACAACATAGAAAATGGTATCATGTAATCATGTAATCATATGAATGTGGAAGCAAAAAACAACATGACATAAACATGATCCAAGGATAACTATGTTGAAAATATCACATGGTGGAAAAATTCACCTGGTGGATTATGTTTACTCCCTAATATTATTAAAGATATATTAGAGGAAAAAGATTACCTAGTGCATTAGAGTGATATATGGGTGCACCCCTCATAACATATACATGAATATGTGTTCCACACAAAGAATCAAACATATGGAAGAAACAAAACGGTTTCCCATAGAATGAAATGGGCATAATAATATTATCATAAGACGTAACCAATGGTTATATCATTATGGTGTCTATGATAGAATAGATTTTAATCATATATGAAAAATTAATAAGGCAAAATAGGAATATATCATGAAAAAATATGTCCAATAAAAGTGAAAAGGTGTAGAAAGTGTAGTTAAGAATATTTAGAAATGAGTGACTATAGTATGATTTTAGGGAAAATATTAATGATATTATCAAGAGAAAACTCATAGTTTTTGTTTAATGAAATGAAAAACTATATTTATCTATAATTTAAGGAGTGACATTAAGAAAATAATTTTATCTTAAAACATATTACGGAGTGTTCTTAGTACATTTTAATAAATTGGGATGATCCCTTTAATTAGGTTTTCATATGAGGAGGATTTAACAAGGAAAACATTTTAAACAAGTATTTCCCCACAAAATATGGATTAATTTATCTAGATATATAATTATACAACATATGAAAATAATTTAGAAGACATATATAGGAATAGTTTATATTTTTTTAGAGTAATTTGAGAAAACATGTATCCCAAAGGTAAATTTGGAGGTTCATAGAGATCGATAACTGTTTGTCTGATATTTTTATTAACATTCAATTAATATCTTGGATAATGAAATTAGATCGACTAATTAAATAAATATGAATCAAATTTAATTATTTATAATTATAATAACTATATTAGGATCATTTATTCCCTTTTTATGAGTTCTAAATTTCAGTTTTGTTGTTTGAACACCATTTATTTCTTGATTTTTTGATTGGTTCCCTTGAGTTTAATTATGGGAGTTCATATCAAATGTATTAAAAATTATTGATGTAATGTTATATAGTATTAATATACTAATAAAAATTTTAATTGTACCTTATATCATCTTATTCTTATATTATTATGATTCATTAAACAATATGTTAATGAAAAATGATTATTTTGTTTTGCTGATTTTTTTATCATCATGATATAGTTTTGTTTTGTTAATAATATATGTGTATATATTAGTTCGTAGATCTTGATAAAATTATATAATATACATGTTTTAAATTTTTTAACCATAATAATGGTTATCTGACTGGCCTTGATGGTTTAATTGAAAATGAAAACTTGTCATCCATGAAAGCTTTGAATCGACACCTCACGGTCATGGTTTTTATTTATAGAAAATAATGAGAATTGGCATGCTTTTATGATAGATATTAGATTTAAAAAAATATAATTATAGTATATATATATTTATATATGTATAAATATATGAAAAATGAGTTATCATCTATCTATATATTTTTTAGGAAAGTATGAGGTACAATAATTAATGAATTTAAGATAGAAACGGTGATAGATTTTACATATTGTATAGAATCTCCTAGAGTACCTCATTTAAGAAATAGGGTTTGTTATTTTTTTGATACAAGAAGCACTTATATGTGGGTAAGAATCATGGGAAGGGAATTGGGTATAATTTAGGTAATATTCAATGATTTGGATGTGTGAAGAGAAGAGGTGGAGAGGGGTGGTATTTATAGTCAGAGGAGAAAGGTGTTTTTGATTTTTTATTCATTTGTTAATTATTTTGGATTAGAAATATAAATAGTGTTAACTCATTATAATAAATAAATTAATATGTCTATGGTATTGTTAACCAACGGGTGGTTATCACATCCATACATCATACCTGACTCAATAATTATTGTATTTGTTAATAAACAAAAATCACTATATTTTAATATTCACCAAAAAGGAAACTATTTTAGAAAAATAAAAAAATCACCATAACCATTTTTAAGAATGTTGATTTTAAAAATGGACTCCATTTTATGAATATAAATATTGTAATTATTAAAACACTATTTTTTATTTTAAATCATCACTTATACAAACAAAATATCTATTTTAATATTATAACAGATTTGATGAAGCATAGAATTGTTAATTAAAGTTTCATAAAATTTTCATATAATTATAAGCGAAAAAATTATTTATAAAACTTTTTTCTGAAACTTAATTTGATTTTAAGTCAGTATATAGTTTATAAAATTGAAAACAATGATTTATGTTTCACAATAATACCAACACTTTATTTATCAATTTTAAAACATTTATTCACTTATTAAAATATATAAATATATCACATTTTTATCTACAAGTTACTTAAATTTTATTTATACTTTTATAGATGAGGTTTGTATTATAATACGCATATTATTATTCTAAATGTTCTTATTACTATTTTAATTGTCATGTTACTATTCCAACGAGTGTAACCCCTTACTACATCCTATAAATACCAATTATTTCATTCATAAATAACATATATTTTTCCATGGTTATATATAATTTCATATTTAGAATTTGTAATCTATTATTAGCAATATGTTTTATTTTTATAAACATGATTATGAGTGAAATAATTCTGGTGGATCAAGGAGATCCAATGTTATATATTCTCATTATATTATAAACTACATAATTTTCCACTGTTACATTTGGAATTAGTATTAGTGTTTTTATAAAATAATGTTATGTATGTTCTTTGTAATGTTGGGAATAATTATATTATGCGAAATTTCACTGATAAATTTATAGGTTATTATAGTAAAATGCCAAATGAACATTCCAAAATTCCATTTTTTATAAAAGAAATTATATATTTTTTATTTGAATACCCAAAACTATTTTATTTTCAACCATTATGCATTTACATTTAAAAATGTATCATTGATTTGTGTATTAACATATATGAAACCCACTTTTCATTTCGTGGGATAAAAATTATGTAATTATCACGTATTTAATCACTTTTATATGAAATGATTTTCTTAAGAAACTAGATCATCATTCTCTATGTTTTATTAATGAAATTATTTATTATAGCCTTTTTCGCTCACATGAAATTAATACATATGAAGGGTGATCCCTAATAGTGCACCAATGCATTGGATAAAGAACATTGTCTATAGATATGAAATGTTTTTATGAATCCTCGGTGAATCGTCATTGTGATTTTTATTTATGACACATTGTAAAAAAACCATGGTTATAAAATAATGAATGTATCATTTAAAGGTTGAATACAAATTTACATGTTTTGATTAATATTCTTAATATAAATTTCATACCTCTATTTTTTTAAATATTGTTTTTCCTCAGGTTATTATTTATATGTCAAATTATCCCATGACATTTGTGTCAATTTTTTATTCTCTTAAAATTCCACATGTTCACTCCATTTCATTGTTGTATGTCCTTAGGGGATGGGAGGAAATAAAAGTATCTTAGCGTGAAACTATGAAGAAGTATTCATGTGGATTGAGAAGATTGTATTAGGTTTTCATCTATTATATAACATATTTATAATAAACATAAACTGAAAAGATCAAATGATTATTACTTGAAATGAAAAGTTACATATTAAAAGGTGGTATGAAAATTGTTGGTATGAATGGGAAGTTTAGTTATTTGTTAAAATTTGGTCATGAAAACATTAGGATGAACCCTATAGATACGGGTATATATTATAAAATATACTTGTGTTTTAGTTAATTAAGAAATAAGTGGTATCCAGGAATCAAATACATGTATGTATATGAGAAAGTGGATATGGATATAAAACATATATATCAAGGGGTAACAACAAAAAACACCAGATAGAGATAGAATTGATCAGGAACAAGTGAATGGAATGGGTACTTATATGCTTTCCAGGATTGACACACACTATGGATATGTTTGTTTAATCATAATATTCATATGTACTATTATGAATGTTCTATCAAAATAGAAATTTCTATTATAAGATATTAGTTAAATATATAAGAATAATATTTTGAGATAAAACATTTATATAGTATTATAAGATCTATAAAAGTAACATGCTTTTCACTTAGGAATTCTTATTTTAGAATAATGGAAGAAAATATGACAAATTTCATAAATTAACAGTAAATGGACAAGACACTAATAGTATTTAGATGGAATCTTGAATGGAAAAGATAATGAGGATGATGATTTAGTGAATTATAGTTGTTGAAAAAAACACCATTCATTTCAAGATACCAAAATCACTTAGAAGGGAACAACATTCCATTCTGTCCTTCATTCATTAATGACTCCCTTCATTCAATGGATTTACTAACCCACTAATTTATATATAATGGATAAGATATGTAGAAAATTTTTATTTGTACTATATAGTTTCATGCTAGAAAAATTCAGCCTAGAAGCATACCACATAGAAGGATAAGATGATCAGTGGTGTGAACTAAATAAAACACAATTCCAAGAATAGATGTTGATGATATAGAGTGTGAAGAGTTCATGTAAATATTTTTCAGTACATATTTCCCCCATTAGATCAGAATTAAAATAGAGAAATAATTATTTAAGTTGAAGGGTAAGGTAAATAAATAATGAGGAATATATGAAATGAAATTTACAAGATATTCTATAGGAACATCTATATTTTCTATGGATCCTAAGAGAAAGGCTGATATATTCTTCGGTGGACTAACGACACAGATGTCGAGGAATCTAAAAAATAGAAACTATGAATTCTATTACAATACTGTGAAGAGTTTTATGATGTATGGATTGGGTTTTTTTGAGAATCAATGGTCAAATAATATGAATTATAATAAGAGTGAAATATTTCTAAACTCAGGGAGGAACTTTGACCATTAAAGAAGGGTAATAAAAGGGAAATATCCCACTTGAAAAACTGTATGATGAAGGATTT
This sequence comes from Viscum album, assembly GCA_963277665.1. NCBI lineage: Eukaryota > Viridiplantae > Streptophyta > Magnoliopsida > Santalales > Viscaceae > Viscum > Viscum album. The sequence continues at coordinate 52,273,971 of OY728148.1, forward strand.
GGGGAATTTATTTTTAGGTAGCGGGAAGAGCTAACAGTGTGGAAGAGATGGGAATATAACTCAAAACTATCATAGTGAGGTGAATCCTCAATATCACAACAGAAACAAGAAAGACAAGATGGTGTTGGGCTAGTCAGAAGTTCAGTGCTTTATGCGTGGACAACCTGCACACATTTCCAATCAATGATGAAATCATAAGAAAATATACGAGATCCAACATTAACCATAAAATAAGGCTAGGAATACTAGGCAGACATTTTCTATAAAAATAGCTGAATTACAAGCTCCAAATAACGTGGTGGAAGGTACTTCCATTGTGCTCTAAAAAATAGCCTGTACATTTTTCATTTCTATTTCAAGGCATAACAATATTTAAATCACATTTTCAATGAAAATAAAATAAATCCATTAACAACTATAAGTAATTTTATAAATCAAGACTCTTAGAGGGACTATCCTAGCATAAATAGTGTATATAAAATCAATATTTAACTTTGGAGAGAACAAAATCATCGCAAATATAGTAGTAATCTCCATGGTGGAATTCAGCACTATTCTTGGGATAGAGTGGGTATCAATGTGTAAGTAAAATATCAACAAGGGAAGAATGAATATTTCTATATTCTTGAATGGAAAACCTATATTAATTTTCTAAGTACATATATCCCAACCTGAACATTTCCAAGAAGCACCCCCCGTAGTATTCTATTTGGAGATGAACAGTGATGATGGTGAAGAAAATGAACGTATAATGATAGATAATGATTCTATTTTTCAGAAATACATTGACATATTTTATGAATAGTTAACTGGAACACCCAAAAAAAGAGAAATTAGTTCACCATTGAACTCATTATAGGATCCAAACCCATATCAAATACCTAGTATAAAATGGAAAATATGGTGTGAGTGAAGTCAAATAAACAGCTTCATGATATTATGATGAATCGATTTATTCGAATATGTGTGTCTCCATGGGGAGAACATATTCAATTCACGATGAAAAATTATGGATAGATAGAGGTATGCATATATTAAATAGGAAATAATGGTATCATAGCGAATAATAGGTATCATTTCCAATAGATTGATGATTTTTTAGATCTTCATTGCAGGGATCAATTCTTCTCAAATATAAACCTTCTATCTAGGTATCATCAATTAAGGGACAAGAAAGATAACATTCAAAATAATTCCTTCTAATAAGATAGGGTAATTATGAGTATTATGTTATCCTATTTGACTTGACTAATATTCCTATTATATTTATGAATTTTAGGAATATAATATTTAAGGACTACGTTGATAAATTCAAGGTAGTTTTTATTTAGTGTATTATGTTATATTTCTAATGTCCTATGGAAAAAAATGACTATATAAGTGTTATTTTGAAAACTCAAAGTTTATAGAATATTTTTTGGGAAATTTTAAAAAAATTTGAATTATAATTAAACAAATTTCATTATTGGGGATCATTATAACAAATGAATGACTCTTAGTTGACCCTTTGAAGAAAAATGATTTAGAAGAGTGGTCTAATCCTATAAAATTTACTATGATTAGTAGTTTCCTTAGTTGAGTTGGATATTATTAGAGGGGTTTGAAAATATTTTCATGAAAATATAATCCACTAAAAATGATTACTCAAAATGGTTTATATTCACCTAGATAGAGGGTTGTGAAAACAATTTACAAGAATTGCTGTTGATATTTGTTAATTCAACCATGTTCACTATACCCTATTTTGAAAAGAGATTAGTTATATTTAGATATTCATATCTAAATGGGCTTGGATTCAACCTCATGAAAAATTACATGGATATTTACTATTGATCTATACAGTTAAAGCCTCATGAAAAGAATTATCTTAAACATGACATGGAGTTAGCTGTAGTTGTTTTTCACTGAAAATATAGAGGCGCTATATTTATATGGAGAATCAGGACATATTCACATACAAAGAATTTTTGAATTACATATTTTCACCAAATTAATTGATCATTCATCAAAGGAGATGTTTGGAACTTCTTAATGAATGTGATTATTCAATTATTTATCACCCTAGTAGAGAAAACATTGTCCCCAATGCATTATATAAGAAATGCCCTCCAGTGAAGGTAATGATGTGGATTCAACAAGATCCTTTGATAAAGGACATAGTAAAATTAGAAATGGTAATCATAGATGATGGGATATCATCAACCCTATAGAAAATTATTTTTCATCCATCAATATTGGATAAGACAAATTAAGATCAATGGAAATATTTTTTTTGTTACAAATGTAGATAGAGGTTTGTAGAATGGGAGGTTTTCTAAGATTGATATTGATCAAGAAGGTGTATTGAAATTTCACATGACATAATGCCTTCCATATATACTAGTTAAAAGAACGATTTGATGCATGAATCTCATATATCCACATTTTTTATATGTTATAGAATCAATAAAATATATAGGGACCATCATGATCATTATTCATGGAATTATATATAAAGGGATATTGATGACTACACTTTATGGTGGTTGGTGTGTCAAAAAATAATGGAAGCTCAAGAAAATCCTAAAGGAGAATGGAAACCACTAACCATACCCACATTAACATGGGGAAATATTATAATAGACTTCATCATTAGATATCCATGAAAATCTAACGGGAATAATTAAATAAGGTTTATAGTTGATTGACTCACCAAGAATACAAATTTCATTACTATTTGAGAATATTTATCTTCTGACCAAATTGGAAATATATAAAAAGGAAGTGGTGATATTGCATGGGGTTCCAATTTCTATCCTCTTAGTTGATGATCCATGGATCACATCTATATTATAGGGAAGTATTTAACATCTAATAAATATTGAAATGAATTTTAGTAAGGAATATCACCCCAAAATAATGGACAATCAAAAAGGAAAATTTAGAATCATGAGGACATGATTAGAACATGCTATAAATTATTTAATGGCTGATGGGACTAACACCTACCCTTAGTTGAGTAGTCATACAATAATTTCTTCAACTCAAGTATTAAAATAGAACCATAATATGCTTTTTATGGGAAGTGGTGTAAAAATATTTTATGTTGGGATTATGTTGGTCAATGAAATATAATTCGTCTTGATCTTCTACAAGAGATACAAGAAGAGGTTAATTACATCCAAAATCATAATTGGGATGATCAGAGTCAGAAAAAGAGTTATGATAACAATAGTTGAAGGAATGTGGATTTTGATGTTGGAGACAAATATTTCCTATGTATTTCACAATTTAAGAGACTCAAGTGATTTCGAAATAATTAGAAGATTATCCATAGGTACATTAGCCCCTTTGAAATCCTTGATCATATTAGTGAAGTTGCTTATCGGGTTATAATATTACCATATTTTTCTCATGTTCATGATGTATTCTATGTATCTTTCTTGAGGAAGTAAATATTGTATCCCTAATATGTATATATATATAATTAACTGGTTGTACAACTGGATAATTACATATTATAATAGGAGCATCCGATGTAGACATGGGACCATAGAGACAAGGCACTAAAAAACAAGACTACCCACCATGAAATAGTGTTTTGGTGGAACCATATATGTGAATAAGTAAAATGGAAACTAGAAGAGGCAATGAGATAGATGTAACCTCACCATATCTTAACTGCAAAAATGTGGTAAAATGTTTGGGAAAAAATTTCATAAAGGGGGAAGAATGTAACGACCATGTCTTTTTCAAATAATATTTTATTTCCTAAAGATATATTTGTTTCATATTTTATAATTTTATACTCATAAAACATAAAGAAAAAACAATACTATTTTATCCCACAAATAGTTATCCTTACATTAGTCTGCTTTCAATCCAATTAAAATTTCAAAAAATACAACTAGAAAAAATATAAAATAAAATAGCTGAAATGTGAAAGAATGTATCACCCCATTCTACTATAATCATATCCAATACATAAAATTATATATAAATGAAATATTATATTATATTCCTAGTCATCATCTTAAAAAATTAAAATATAACCTAATGGAGAAATTGTAGTGGTTTTTTAAAGGATGAATATGGTGATATTTATAGTGTCTAAAGAGAAATGTGACCGCTTGAATTCGATGATTATATGTTGGTTGGTAAATTCTAACTATTTTTCAATATGACCACTGGTCAATATGATGATTGGAAACTGTAACCATGGTTGATAATTTCATTACTAAGTGTCTCTATGTAATAATTATAATGGATAGTTGATACAGAAATGAGAATCCATGTCCTCAACCAGTAGAGTCGTGTTGCTTAAATCCTATTTCTCAGAACATGAGAGGGACATAGTTTCATTGGGGCTATACATTTAATAAGCCCAATTAAAGATTAAAAAAGTGAATCTTGATCAAAATAAACAATTGGAGGAGATCAATTTAGTATAGATTACCACTCAGTCGATGTAATCCAAGCCACACCAAGAAATTACCACTATATCAATCCTTACCCTTAGAGAATAAGAAAGTTAAATAAGGGGTTACTTCTACATAACATAGTGACATAATGTGTAAATTATATCTTATAAATTAAAAAAATATACCATAAATTCTTTTTAAGAATTTTTTTTCTTAATAAAAAGATGTTTAATTGAGATGAATCAGGTAAATTGGCTTTTAGATTAAAATAAAGTATAATTGTAATTTTATAGAAAATAAATACACCATAATAATAAAAAAATGTATACTAAATAATATTTTTATTCATAATTTTGTCTTTTCAAACACATTTTTCATAATATACAAGATAAAATATTTTCATAAATTCTTAGAAAATATTTTTATGTGTCATAAATTTAAATATTCCTTACAAATTATTACATTTATATATATAATAATTTGATATATTTGAAAGAAAAAAATATAATAAATATAAAATTATTATTATAAAAAATAAAATTTCAAATAATCACTTAAAAATTATGTTACGGTGAATTATTTAGAATTTTTTAAAATAATATAATTTTTTTACGAATAGTAAAAAAAAAATTGAGTTTTTAATATATTTAAAGACCTCATATTTTTGTAATATCGATTTAATAATTTATTAAAAAAATCCACAAACTAAAATATGTTTATATTATATAAGTTAATATATGTTAATTTATTACCAAAACCTATAATTGAAATTTCAAAATCTAAATTGGGTACATTGACTTTAAAAACACGACTTTCTAAAAAATTTACTTTTACCTGAAAAAAGAAGTAATAAAAAATATTTCAAATTTATTTCGGGTTAAAGTAACATAAAATATGACCCAATTATAAAAAATTAGGTAAACCCGTTGTTAAGACAATGGTTCTTTATTTTCAACAACCATGTTTTCCAAGACCATTATTTGGAAATTATTAAACAATCAAACAACTTTTTCTATAAATACCCACCCATTTATACATTTATTTTCACTAAAAATCCATCCATTAATATTTATTGGTAATTTTACCTCTAGTGGAGTCCCTCCACGTTGTTCCCTTTCCCCCAAGGTTACATCCTCAAGTTTAAGGAACACCTCCTCTAGGTAAACGAAATCTCCACTTCTCATTTCCATTCTAGATTCCTTTGGTGGTATATCTTCATGTATTCAATAAAATTCCATTATTTACAGTATATATTATCCTACTACTATAATAATATTAATTAATAAATTTTATGCACTTTTCCTCTCTCATTTTAAAATTTTATAAAACCATTTTTTATGCCGATCATGTTGTCGAATTCACCACTCAAATTTCATCTTTTATATTTGAAATTCTATTTTCATTTTTATTTGAACACCCAAAACCATTTTATTTTATATGCGTATTAAAATATTGTAAAAAATACTTGTTTATTTAGGTATTTATATATATGATATACATATTTCTTTTCAAGGGTTAAAAATGATGTAGTGATCATGTATTTAAGCTCTTTTGTATGAAAATATATGATAATAAAACTATTCATTCTTATCAAGTGGTTATTAATGAAATGATATATTATGATTTATGTGAATCATATTAAATAAATACTTAATAATGGGTTTACCTAATAGTTATCCAATTCATTTTTTAATGAATTTAGTATCTAGGGATGATATCATTTACAATACCTTGTTGAATAACCTTGGAAATTTTCATTAAAGAAGCCTTGGTGATAAACTCTGGTTATATCTTATGAATGTATCATTTAAAATTTTTATCCAAATATACATGTTTTGATTAATGTTATTATTATTATTTCATAACTCTTAAACTTTCTATATTGTTATTTATCATCTGTTTGTTGATATATATCATGATCTCATGGCTTTTATCTCCATTTATTATTCCATTACTCAGCATCATCCTAACCCCTTTACATTGATGTATGTACCATGGTTATTAGTAATAGTAGATGTAAAACAATAGTCCTCATATTAATATATATTCATGTGTATATAGAAGAATTTTTTATGTTTTCATGTATCATGAACAATATTTCAAAGAAACTGATCTATAATATAATCACTATTTGTACATTGTAATGAAAAGTTATGCAATAACATGGTGAGATTACATATAAATTACAATATAATACATATTCATTCATATCCCAATGTTCCATGTTATCAAAATCATGTGCATCGCACAATGATTCTATCATTGACCCACTTTTGTAACAAGTGGAAAAATTCTGTGCACCCATTTCTTGGAAACATTAATACCTACTCCTCTGGGGAGAACTGATCGACTTGGATTGTAATCCAATTATACCCAATCCATAGTTTGTTTCATGTATTGTCCACCAGACCTCTTTCATGTCACAGAAAACCAAAATCCAATCTTGTGACCGAGATTATTTATACCGAATAATGTTGTCCCAATGATTGGTAATAATATGTATTATTTAATCTAGATGCTACTGAATATCAACGATGAACCCCATACACGAGGGAGAACAGAAAAAAGCAACATGTTTTCATTGGAGTAAGGACTTTTTTTATCATCAATGTAGGAATAAATGAATAATGAATTTTAAAATTCAAAATATTCTATGATAAAAAAATCTCAAATTCCTTAATCTCTCAAGAGAAAACAGAAATTAGAAAGCCAACAATGATAGTTCTACGAATTAATTTAGAAAAGGATTAATTCATGTTCATATGAAATATTATATAGGTATAAAACCATAAAAACCCCTATGTTGGGTCCTAATAGATCATTGATAAATAATATTTAAAAATAATTTTTATTGGTGAAATCCAAGAACTCCATCATTAAAGAAGATCCTCATAGTACAACAGTCATTTATCCATTAACCTATGACCATATTCAAATTAATTCACCACCTGAGTTTCCCATCCACCCATTCCTTATACAGTTATTTGGATGAACCCATGAGAATCACCACTATATGGTTTATGAAGGGGGTATTAGGACTTGTGATTAATTAATTATTTAATTTATTTAACTATAAATCATCCCTTGACCACTAATAAACCAAATTACTAATATCCAAAAAAAATTATTGTATCTAGGGTAAACTAATAATCTTTATTTAATGGTTGTATCCACATTCCCATATGAAAAAACTTATAGGAGATATTCGGTTCTTTGTAAAGAAAATTTCTCTTGATAAAAAAATATTTAATATTTTTAATATATCCACTATAAGGATCTAAGGGACTCTAAATCCCATGATAAATTAGCACTGAAAATTTAGAATATTTGTTAATATATTCCAAAGTCATTATGGATATTATAAAGTTGTTATAAATAATGAAAAAATCATCACATCTCTATGAAAAATATGTTCTCTTGTGTCTCCCTTGATTCTAAATAGTAAAATAAGTCTACAAAAAATATCTAAAATGATATTGACATGGTTTCATTAGGCCTAGAAGGTAAATAGGATAATAATACTTCATTCGGCATAAATTTTTGAGTTCTAAAAAAATACCAAAATGTATTTACCATCTCCGCCAGAAATGGGTTTCCACATGTTACAAATTCATGATCTGATACATACGTCTCACCTCATAGCCATCTAATCCATCCAGTTCAACAATTCATCAATCTGTGTCCAATAGATTTAGCTAAATATTTTTATTTCCCCTAGATTTTTTATCCCATTGACCATATTTACATTATCACATGAAACATGTGGCATGAGTTTCACCATCCCAAGATATAGAATAAGATACCTAATTTTTTTCACTCCACACAATCAAATCTTTGAATACCTAGATAACATCATATCTCGCTGTTATGATTTCATCATTATCATTATCATTCCTTACCATGAATAACCTAAATCATAGAAACAATTTCTATAATCCCCCAATAAATCAAAATATTTTACACAGTAAATTTCTGAAAAAATATATGTTATCGAATGTAATATATATTTTTTAGAAGTAAAAATTAAAAGTGTAGTTGTGATTTGATAAAAATACTAACTATAAAATAATTAAATTTTTAACTCAGGACATTGGGGTTTCTGGGGTTTCAATTTATCAAAACCATCTTGTTAATGTATAGTAATTATTATGATTGGAAAATAATTTATATCTAACTTTTTTTAAAATTGATGTAGAATCCATTTTTTAGAATATATATAGGACGATACATCATAGTTTTTATATTTTTGTGCCCATGTGTTTTTCTCAGTGATCTTGTTATATTAAAATATGATAGAGTTTTTGAACTGTATAGAAATAAATATTTTTTAAAATTGACAAAAAATGATAAAGATTTCAAGTAAATTGAGATCATAATCAATGAACTATAAAATTATGATTACATTCCTAGTGTATCATCAACCCCCAAAAATTGTTTCCACCATCCATTTCATCCATACATAACTGAATTAGAGAAACATTATGTTTCATGTGAAAAATCTATAATGAGTTATAAATAATTATTTATTAGTTATTCATTATTTTATATATTTTAAGTAATTTTTTTTGAAATTACTAAAGATAAATAAATAAATAACTATATTATATCAATAAAAATAATCCATCATTATCAGAACATTCTTTTTTGTATTACTGGTGATGTATTTTTCTAACGATGATACACCATTTTTAAAAATTATAGTTTTACTCATATCATGTTAAAAATCCATACAAATATATTTCTTATCCAAACCTGTCATGAAACCTAATTAATATATTATGGGGAATTTCATAGTTAAAAATATCATTGTTGAATCTAATGAAATACGAATTTCAGAAAATTAAAATCCTCTATCAATCCATTATGATAATGAATGGAGCTTTCATCAGTCAATTTTTTTAAAAGACATCATTTTTAAAAAAAAGGTAAAAATTTTTAAAACAAAAGTAAACTAAGAATTATGGTGAATCTAATCAACAATGTCATCACCACAATTTTATTATTTTCATATTTGGAAATAAAACACTCCAAATAGAAAAATTATTTGAGTTTGAATATGAATTTCATGAGAATATTGGAATGTTATAAACATATATTTTATTCACACATTTGTCTATTGATCTATTGATAAGAATAGAAACTTAAGTATAATCCTATGAAATAATTTTAGTGTAAAAAAATTCAAATCAAATGATAATTATTGGAACAATATGAAATTGTAACACTTAAATAATGAATATTTTGTGCTATCTACTCCATATCACTACAATTCTATGATTAATTTGTGAATTATAAAATTAATTATATTAAATCCATTCCTATAACTATATTCCAATCCTTTGAAATATTTATAAGAAATAAAAATCTAATTCCATGTCTAATATTTATATTCTTATATAGTGTAAATATTCACACATAAATCACCCAAACAGTGAAATTTAAAAATACATATTGATTTCAACTTCTCATAATGAAAAAAAAATGTGTCAAATCACCTCCTAAACCTAAAAAAATTGAAATATTAAACAATTTATTATAAAATTCACACCATTAATAAAATAACATCAACCATCAAAATAACTTGTCTCCCGAAAAACATTATTTAGCATTCGATCCATTATGTATTTTCATAAAACCTCTTCAAGAATATCGTTAGTATATATCATATACCTTTATAATTGAGATTGGAATAATTTATTATATTATAATTAATTTTTTTATGATCTTTTGGATCAATTATACCACTATAAAGATAAACATACACCTCAACTACAAGTAAACGTCAATATTACACAATCTAAAACCATGTTCATAGCTATAGGTTGTTATATGATATAACCCATAGAGACTATCTATTGAATATTATATAATGTGTAGATTATAAAATAATTAAGGACCATTAAAATCAGATCAAGAATATTTATAATTCCTATTTCTTTCATGAAACCATTATGTGCACAGCTAAAATACCTTAAAAAATAAAATAATTTCATTCAAACCTCTCTCAATATTTTAACAAATTAGTTTCCAAGTTAAATAAAGAAATATAAAATTCACATATATTAAAAATTATAGTTATATTAAACAAAATAATCACAAGAACACAATATCCAACAATTAATCTCCATGATTTATTAGAAACCCTAAAAGATTAAAATATTATTATCACTTATTCTTAAGCTCAAATAGATTTATCATTTAACTACATGGGAGTATTATGCACTCCCCCCATTTAAAAAACTCATAGGAATAATACCATGAGGAAATTTATTTTCATCATAAATCAGAAGGAATTTATTTTATCTCAATTCTAGTTGAGTAAATATATATTTCAATTGTATAAACTCTAAACAAACGATATCTCCATTGATAGTCAAATTTATGTAAATAATTGATAAATATTTCATTATATTATAGTATGATTAATGTAATAATCATAAATAAAATATAATATATTTACCACTTCACATAGAATAAAAATTAAATTTTAATTTTAAGAGCATATTGATAAATTATATTCTACCTGAATAAATATGTTGCATTAATCATTACTCACTAACTACAAGAATTCATGATCTAAAATCATTTGATCATGAATATACATTACTAAAACAATCCCATTATATAATAAAACATTATATACCTTTTGATATTTACAATTATAAATATTTTCCTCCTGAGGTACTCATATCAACATTTCTCACTTCCTACATGAGAGAAAAAACTGAAACTTATTTCTTCCATCAACAATCTTATCACAAACCAAAACTATATCTATTATCACCACCACATTATGTATTTTCATAAATCCAAATATCAAATATGTCTATTCTACTAAAAATTTATTTTTTAAAATTAATTAATATTATGACATATTTTATTGTATGGATGTTGTTGTTACCACTTCCAATGATTTTCTATAAGGGCATAAAAATATACAAGATTGAAATTATCAAAATTAACTTCCACAAATTTCAAAACAAACCATTCTAAAAATGTTAAGAAGAAATATCTAAGGGCCATAAAATAATTTATGAAGTGAGAAAATATTGTTATAACTGTGTGGTTATATTTTCAACAAAATTAAAAAAAATAGATCATTATAATTTCAAATAATTTAACTCCAACGTATTTTGAAAATTTTACTATACTAAGATGGTTCTTAAATTTTTTTAAAAAATATTTGATAAAATTTTTTACTATAAAATCCCCAATCCAATCATTATATAATGACACCAATACATGTTCGCATGAAAATGTCACTAAAATATATATATAAAACTTCCAATTCTCTATGATTAATCATTTCGATACCACTACATATTCCACTTATTCACACCATTTTATACTCAAATTGTTTTCAATTGTCATTACATTATGAAAAATAATGGAGTTTCATGCTCTAATGAGTTGATCTTGATTCTAACACATATTCCTACATCATGTTAAAAGTTGAGATCATTATTTTTTGTATTAATCTCTTCATGAAATTCCTTTTCAAAATGAAGAGTAATATAAATTTCATAAATAAAAATCTCATGGAATGTAATTTATACCATTAATTGAATGAAATTATATATAATATTTATTCAATACCACATAATAACTAATAACTACTACATTTTACCCCAAAATTTTTCTATGTAAATATAACTATTAAAAAAATATGAAACATCTAATATAGTCAAATCCACCGACCATATTTATAGATGACCACCGTTACATATCTTCTCAATAATCATGAAATTATTCTTCCATGAAACAAATACCATCTTTTATAACTCATTAAAATATTGTATATCAATAAATAATTTATTTATATAAAAACACCGAAACCAAAAATGTAAAATTACAATCTCAAAAAAGGAATAAAGAAAAGGTATATAGAAACCATATATTAATACATTTATTACGAGATTACTCATTCAATTTATATCTTCTTTTCATCACAACTCATTCCATTTTATTAGAAACCCAATTATAGTACTATTTAATAGTATTCTCACTATATTTGTGACACATTATTAGTATTTATAAATTAAAATAACAAATCATTAAATCAAAAAACATTATAGTTTTTTAAAGAAAATATTTAGTATGGTAGTATATAAAATTCCTAATAATTAGTCCATTAAATGAAATATTAATAGTCCATACGACCAACAAAAAGTAATACTCTGATCGATAATGTCCTAGTCAAATAAATTTTATAAAACATTTATTTATTCATATAACCCTTCATAACATCTTAAATAGTAATTTATGGGTGGGACAATAAACTATTTTATTAAATGATCATCAAAAATAAGTGATAATAGTATACTATATTTTGTCCATGCATATTTGATCATGTGAAATTAGAATTCCCCCCAAAATATGGCCTTCAATGGGAAATATAACACTGTGGTTGTATCGTGAATTAGGGGTTCACAGTAGGGGTGGTGTAATTATTTTTAACATTTGGGGTATTTAAGATTCAAACCATCGAAGGTGGAATTAATTAATAAAATTAATTAAATTCAAAAAATCAACTAATTAATTAAATAAATGTAACACTGAATATATATATTTATCCTCATTTTTGCTCCATCTCTAGGGTTATCCTCTATAAACCCTAATTTGAGAGAGATAGAGACAAATACTAGGAGATCATGGGGGATTAGAGATCATTATAGTTTAAAGCACATTAATCATAAAATATAAACAATGAAGACTTTAGAGAAGTGAAATCATCAAGAGTCCATACCTAAATTTTGGTACGATTCAATATTTTAATGCCTATAATATGTTATTCTATAATTGTTTTGTATGATACGTTATTTACAATTTATCCCTGAAAAAAATATGGCCTTGAAAATTAAATACTATTATTTTCCTTCAATTCTTGATCCTCATATTGTTCTTTATTATTGGTTAATCCACATCCTATGACCAATTCTTGAACTCAGTTTTCACCCAATCAATTTTTTCAATGTTTTCTCTTCCATTTATTTTCATTTTCTATTCACATTCATATTTATCCTTCACAATAGATGATATATTGATTAATATAGACTGATATCAATGAATGAATGATATATGGCTATTTGAGTGGCACGAAATGATAAAAAAGAAGAAGTAATGAAGTGATGACGATGACATAGGATAAACCACTAGAAGGAATGAGGGTTAATATTATTTTAAAAACAATATGTGTTCTGAAATATAAATACATGAAAACACCTTTTTTTAGGATTTCTGATATATTATAGCTCCAAAATCCATCGAAGGGGTGGAATGAAGGATGAATCCCTTATGAGTGTTCCAGACAAAATTATGTGAGATAACATTGAGGATAAGGAATTTTCTAGAATTATGTAATATTTTTTCATGAAGAAATAGTCAAAAAATATGTGATATATATCTATAAATTAGGTAACACCATTGTAGTAGTGTCAAGTCTATTAGCAGAGATAAGGTTCTCATGATGTGTTCCCTAGTTTCATATCTTGTATTACCTTAAATAGAATAGATTATTGTACGCATGTAGTATACACCCATATTATTCTATTGGTATAAAAGTCATGTTATTTATAACCAAACACTCAAAGTGCTTTTATAATAAAAAATCTATGTCACTTATATTAAATACTATGTGATCCAGGTATATATAAATGTCATGAACCCCACATTGAAACAACTGTGTATCCTTGACTTCACATAACATGAATTGTATTTTTATGTATAGAGTAATCCTATTTTACCCGCACACTAATTACATGAGAATATAAAAATTATGTGGATCCATATAGAGAATTTATAGAGAAGGAAATGGAAAAAACTCTGCTATGGGGATACACATCTTTTTTTTCATAGTACATCTGTATACAATTTATTCCCTAATTATTTATCATATATTGTTTTCAAAGACGTTGATATTAGAACATGAGTTTTCTATCATGATCATTCTTCCAATTGGAACACATTTTCCCCCTATTCAGCATTATTGTTGAGACACAGGTCAACATAGGAAGTTTATTCACCATTTCATTATATTGCTTATGATTGCAGTCCGGAGTGATGATCGTGGTATACAATGTTATAGTAAATCACTATGTTACATGACTATAATTGGTTTCATGCACCTAATTAATAGATGATGTCATAATATCCCATACTCATAGAGCGCAGTTCATCTATCAATGGAGTTGGTTTCTCATTATAATAAGATTTACTTGGTGAGGCGTGAGTCATCCACCATGGTAGGTTACTTCACAGAAAAATATTTATCCATTGGTGTGGAACATGTCCTAAATATTTGTTTCGAAAGGTGGTATGTGTTTGAAATCTTAATAGTTCTATCATTTAGGTTTATTATTGGACTAATTCAGCTATAGTAGGTATATATACAACAAGACCATCTTCTACGTCTCATGTTCTCCAATTCTATATATACATGGAATTTTATTTATATCCTATCCTTTTAATTTTTTGTGCTAACCAGTCTCTTCATCTTCCCTTTTTTTGTGGTATCCTATTGTGTATGTTTATTGTCACCCAAATACATGCCTTGAGAAAACATGTTTCATGTCATATATAGATGACACGTAGTTTGGTGGTGATATTAGTGGACATGATGTGGGTGTAGAATGTGAATAGAATTATACATAGATTATTATACATGGTGATATTCATGTGTTATGCTAGTTCTCTTTGGAGATCCCTTCACCAATGTTGCAATATTTTTTTCCTTTAGAATTTTTGGAATGTATTTTAACCATTTAATCTATGGTTTATGTATTATTTTTTTCTGATCTTCATGTTATTGGTTACATTATATATTATAGATTATTACACTTTCAATCATAAATTAATAATATAATTTGGGAATATTTTAGTATTAGATCATGCAAATTAGTACAAGTCTTCCCATCACATGTGATACACCAACTCGTTTCTATCCACTACCTCCAAACCTATTAAGTAAAAAATTAGTGTAGAAAATTTAGTATATTTTCATCCTTGATGGGTCTCTAGTTGGTCAACTAATTTCATAAATAATTGATTTATAATATTAATATCTATTATATCATCATTGGTATGAACTTATAATGAATGAAAATTTAAATATTTAATAATATGGGAATATTTCCGAAATATGTGATTGTTATTTTTGAACTATCCATTTCAAATTTATTTGTTAATCAAATGAAAGCATACACAGAGGATGTGTCCTAATTATTATATGTGGAATGTACCAATCTAAAAATACTTATTATTAAATTAAATATATATAAAAATTTAGTTTGTAAATAATAATAATAATTCCATAGAAATTCATTGATATCCATAATATATGATTGGTTATATAGTCTTCAAGGATTGAATTTAATAATTCATAAACAATTACTTTAATTTCCAAACAAATCCTTATTTGTGTATACTGAAAATATCCGACATTGAAATTTGATACTAATATTTCACATCCAAAACTATTTCATGTGAACTATCCAATTATACATCTATTGGGATATAGTTAAATAATTATCAATTTGGTTCTAGATAAATAATTATAGTCATTAACACTATATTTTACTATCCACCTAATAAAATTAGTGCCTCATATTCAATATAACAAATAAAATGTAAAATACTAGTAATGATGACATGTATAAATATAATACATCACAATATTTTAATATAATTTAATAAAACACATAAAAATATCTATATGTAAATATCCCACTATATACAATATACATGAATAATGATAAAAAATGACAATAAGTGATACCATGTGACCATAAAAACTACATCTATCCCCCACTAATATCATATAATCCCAAATCATATCCGTTATATAGTCTAAAAAATTCATGAATATTAGATAAAAACACCTAATTTATAATCTAGAGGTGACCAATAATACTTAGTATGTCATCCCATTAAATTGGCCAATCCCTTTATAATAAAATTACTATGATAATGATACATGAAAAATGTTATGAAAAAATCACACACCAAAATAATTAAAGTAAACCTACATATTTTTAATTTAGTCAAAATTTATACCACCCATAGAAAACCAAAATCAAATAAAAAAGTAGAAACTATTTAATATATATATATATATATTAATAAATAATATAATATAATAAAAATAATCATATAATGACACAAACATACTATATCATGATATGGGATACCAAGAATACATGTATTCAACCATCAAGAGATATAACACTACATGATAAACTCAGTAGAAGGGTAACTGACCAAGATCCTCTTTGAATGGTAGTCACATAACATAATGTATCCCCACTCTTTATAATCAATAAAAACTATATGAATATATTTGTCTCAAAAACACATGTGAAACACAATAAACATGCACTCCAAGATTCTGTTATGTAAATACATATATTAAATACTATATTTTATACTAACTGTAACAACCCAAACAGAACTATACCAAAATTACATGACATAAAAAATTTTGAATTATATTTATTGTTATGATATTTTATTCTTTACAGATTTATATAATTATAAAAAATTATTAATTATAAAATAAAATGGATTCCTAAAATAATGGAAAATTCCACCACTATATAATAATGTATTTTATCCATGATAAATATTTATCATTTCCCACAAATTCCCCAAACGTGATATTATTCTAGTAAATTCTGGTGTAAAAATTTTCTTTAAAACCTATGGAAATGGAAACATATGATTGTTGGGAGAAAATTTTAATAAACATAAAGAATTTACAAAAATATATCATAGAATAATCAAAGGAAAATTAATTTCATACGAAATAAATGAAAATAAACTAATTCATTATAACCAATGTCTTGAGATTGAAAAAAAATCCCTTGAAAACAATGTAGATAAACACATAGATAATAATAATTGATTATGTGTTGATGGAATTCAAAAAATAATAACTTATCATGGACTTGTGAATTGGTAGTACAAACCATCAAGGCCTTGTGGCAATAAATCTACATGCAATTATGGCTAATGTTTCGGAATATAAATAAATGGGCATTAAAACACCAAAATCCTTGGATAGTTTGTCTCAGGAAACCTACATATGCATTGATAGGATACTGTGGGACCCACCCATTACATATTACGTCTGACGAAACCATCATATTATATATATGAATAAAAATAAAATGAATCATCATGTTATCTTGTTAACTATTAAATATCCATATCGAAATGACATGTATGTGGATTGTCAATATATTAGTAATCAATAATTTTAATAGCCTTCTATTTTAGAATATATCAATCTAACATCATATAAAGTGGTTACCAATGAGTAATTGAACACTTATTATAAATATATCAATATAAGTGTATCATAGTTAATTGACTTCAAATAATGAAATGAAATATTGTGTATTTATATAAGAAAATCATTTAATGGACTATCATCCATATACATTGTGTATGATTAGGAATTGAAAATGTATTAATGGATTTAATTTGATATTAATCCCACAAGAGAAAATATAATTGAATTTTTTAGAAGCTATTATTTGAAACATAACTCACAGGAGGGAAAAAATAAAATAAATAGGTATTTGGAATGCAAATCATAAAATATTTTATTGTAAAATATTTTTAACAATGATTTTAAAGGATGAATGTATGAGTCGAGTTCAAAAGTCTTTTTCGATAAGTTTAAGTAAAAAATTGGGGAATCATTAATTTATATGTTAAAATCAATAATGGTTTATTTAAAATAAATTATAGAGGTTCTATAGTGGAAATGAGGATTTTAATATAAAACAAATGACAATGGAATGATTTTTTTAATAATTTAATATAACGTTATTAAAATACACAATATATAAATGTCAAAAAAAATAACCTTTTATAATGTTGTAAAGGGAAATATGAAGATCAGATGAAATAATATATAATTTTATTTCCAAATATGAAGGATAAAATTATTGGGAAGGGAAAATGTGGATAAGGATGGGTAACATATAATATCCTTGAGTGTCAAGGTATGATTTAATATATTTTCTCTCCTTGATCATTGATTTTTATCTAGTTACTATGTAAAAATATAGGATATTAGGGATTAATTATTGAATGATTCAGTAGGTGTGGAAATAAATGGATGATTTTGGGAAACTGGCGTTCCATTGGACAACTGTTTCAGAGTCACCAACTAGCTAGTGAAGGCAGTAGAATCACATGACCTCCACTAGGACTAACCATCTAGTTGATGGTTGAAACAATGAGCCCGGAATTATTATAGAGCAACTGGAAAACTAGAGAGGACCAGTGGCTAGCTGGTGTGAACCACATAGATATTCAAGGGGGATCAACCCCATAATTTCCCTTAGAGAGACCCTATTTTATATCCCCATTTCTGGCTCAACACCCACTCTACAAAAACAAATTGATGGACTCCTCTATGTTGGGTTTGGCTCCATATTTCCATTCTTCTTAATTTTTAATGATTTGATTATCCATAAAATTCCATTAGGTATATTTAGGATGTTCTGAAAAAAAATAATTTTTCTACAGGGTTGAATGAAATAATGATGTCATTATTGATAGATCGGTGGATTACAACATATACAATAGATAATCAACATATCATAGATGGATCAATGCGAGAATATCTCAAGTATCTCACTCCATATCTTATTATGGTCTAGATACGTTGGTTGAAGTAGGTCTTATTATGTATGGAAAACTGAATTATATCATTTACCATGTTATTATTCATGGATCTTGATTAAGGAATCACCCATGAGATGTAATGGGATTGGTTATAGGGAATTACTTTCCTGATCTAGATTTTCCTTTCTATAATTAGTATTATTAATTGATACTCATTATGTAATAAGTCGTTATGATATTATGTTCATTATATAAATTTATATGCCTTTAATTTCATGTGTGTTCATGGGGGTCATGAGACACTATCTTGATATTAATTTTATGTGGGTTTTTTATATCCCGCTACACCCTTTACTAATATGATTCACATGTGGGTGTATTTTCTTGCACCACAATACCCCTAGATGACATAATATACTCATTATTTTCAATATTTTGGATTATGTTCATATGCATGTATGATTTATATATGATTTGTTTTAGGGAAATATATTGGTTGGTCTATAATAATTGACCCCATATTCTACAGCGGTTACCAACATTTAGATTTTAATGTTGTTATTTCACAATAAAATATTAATTTTTATATTGTAGTTTCCCTAGATATGGATGTTGTGTTCAATTGTGTGAATGTGGATTTCCCCAGACCATCATATTGGGTTGACATGTAGTATTGTGACTTACCTGAGAGCCATGATTTCTGTCGACATGTGGACACCATGAAAAACCCATAATGGGAGCAATGAAATTATTCCTTAAATATATAACATATACATTGTACATTTAAGAAATATTTAAATCCAACATGATGATTTGTTTACATGGTTTACAACTTAAAATGAATATTTTATTAATTTCCATTTGCTATTGTGCTCATATAGGTAGATTCAGTGTTTCAGATATCTTAGTTGGAGAATGATGACTCAAAACGTTATTGTTTATTTAAATATTTAACTATTTTCTCATGGAAAAAACATTTATATACTGTTTCCCATATATTTAAGAAACATTTTTGGTTCCTTATTGGGGTTATACTCTAGTAATTAATTAGAATCTCAATGTGGGTATATATTTCATGGTGTGGGAACCAATTAATGAAACAATTTTGGTATTTAATATTTGAACATGCGGGGCTTTATGGTCACGGGAGATGCTGAGTTGGACACTATAATGTTTCTGAAGAATCATTATTTTATAATCTTACGTCATTAAACCTTATTTGACCTATGAAATTGGGGATACATTATTTTATTTTTTAGGAATTGTATTCTATTTATAATTTTATGGATTTAATTGTTTGGTTTCCATAGTATTGTTTTCTGGTTATATTTTATTATTCTGATTATTATCTATGGGTATTGTTACCAATGGAATATTCTCCCCATGGAATCATTTAGGACCTCTTCTATTCCAAGGACAAGAGGAGAGACGAGAACTAGGACCTTTGATATCATATCCCTCTCATATTAGGATTTGATGCCACTCGGGCCTCCATCCTGTAGTATGTCCCAATCTCCATCTCCCTGGGCCTCCAACCACATGTATTCCCATGATTCCTCTTTGGGCCACTAACCACATGTAATCCACATTATACATTCCAATGATTCACTATTCACGATGTGATCATCAGGTCTTTTCTGCCTCATGTTTCTCATACTGAGCATGACTCATGTAGGCTTAGAGTACTCATCGACCACAACATCCTCTTAGGTACTCTTGAGCGTGTAAGCCCCCAAAAAATCTTGAACAATGTGGACTTTGATCCTTGCCATGGAATGGTATATAGGAAGCCCCCATGAGGTTCGGTCCCAACACCTACTAGTCTCAACCCCTTCACATCAGTTCACCAAACCATCCTGAACTTTGTGGACTTTGATCTATGACACGGTAAGGTATGTAGAAATCCTCCCTAATGTTTAATCCCAACACCTACTGCTCCAAACCACTTTAAGTTGGTTCACAAAACCATTCCTATCTATGTTAAAATTGATCCCTGCCAATGCAAGGTATATAAAAATCCTCTCTGAAGTTCAATACCAACACCTACTGGTCCCAAACCCTTTATGTTCATTCACCATACAATTACGAACTGTAGGGACTTTGATCTGTGCCAAGGAAATGTATGTAGGAAGCCTCTCTGAGGATCATTCCAAACACTTACTTGTCCTAACCCCTTTATTTTAGTTCACCATTATATCCACTAGATGTTAAATTCACAGAATACCGTGTGTTAAACATGGGAAGATTAGGAAAACCTCAGAGAAATTCCCATGGACTAAAATTCCTGGAATTCAATGTGGCATTCCTCGGTCTCTTGTGCCCTCAAGAATCCCTACAATAAGGGGATGAAACCATGACACATTAGTGTTTCAGATTCCAGGCACTCCAGCGATGTCCAACGTAAATAATCCCCTGACCGAAGGTTGAAACCATTACTTGACCCCTTGGAATGTTTTGATAGAACTAGGGCAATTAACAAGAGTACATGATGACATTGTACAAGGAAGAGTTTAACAAACAATATCTTAAGTCTATGAGGGAGACCCAGACTAGGTTATGAGATCGGAGGAAGAATCCACTAAAGGAGGAACCGACAACCCATCATCCCATTTCAATCAAGGAGAAAACGTCACTAGATAAGTGACAGATGTCGCCTACCTTTAGAAAGAAGGAAGGTGGGGCAACAGAAACCTATCCTCCTATGAATGAGTGATGAATGCACACCCCAATGAAAGAATTATAAATGGAAATGATTAACCCAACATGAATTTATTCTTCTAAATGTAGATAATAGTAGAAATCATGACATCAGCAGATTAGTGTGCCACTAGATCCTTGTATTCGGTGTCGGGTCCCATAATGAAAATAGTTGGCCTAGCGTGAAACTCACAAAAAATTGGGGTAGTTGAACGTTGGAAATCCTATTATGCAACATTGTCATCATGGATCCTTATTACCTACCATGGAAGACTGAATGACATTGGGGCATGATACGTCACTTTTCCTTACTTTAGCACTAATGGTTAAATCTCCCTGCTTTATAGGACCCTAGTTGGTAAGACCGAAAATCGATCACTGCCTACCCACCGATGAATGGGTAGGGGAAATGTTAGAGGGGAAACCCCATGTGGCCCCATCTCTTCTTTGACAGCTTCCACACCCACAGCTGATAAGCACCCACGCCCCATCTCCCTTACTGAAATCGTTCAATGAAGAGTGATAAATGACCTTATTTGGCTACACGAGGAAGCTGGGATTATCCCAACCTGGGATATGGCCTATCAAGACATAGAGATTTTTGTGCCTTGTTTCCACCGCGGCCCCCAATGACTACATAGGGAGCCACTGCTCCCAACTCCGATACATAACCATTTCTAGAGCCTATCCCTGGAATGGTTCGATGACTCCCTCCCCTACGATGGTGAGGTGAGGAATGTCTGATCCATCCCAGCAGGTGTCCCATTCCATGGTCTCCTAATGAGGGATCTAACTAGGCCATTTCAATGCCACCACCCATCCCCACATGCTGAAGAGCAGGGAAGCTTTGCACTTGCACCACCAGCACCAATTCAGTTAACCCGATGCCAGCGTCAGGCATAGGCTGATGAGGATTGCTACCGAGGGGTAATCTATCTCTATGACTATAGTGGCCCAAGCCACTACTGACATATACCATTATCCCCGGTTTATGCTGAGTGGGGGAACTCATATGCACGTCCTATATCGAGGCCCCAACCCCTCCACCGGAAGGCTAGGTCGAATCTCCTATCCGCCAATTCATGTATCACCATGGGCCAACCCATGGCAATGAAACCCAGTACAAAGGACCTCCATGTACCATCATCAAAGAGAGTGCAGGTTTGGCCCTCTCCCAAGCTCAGAATGGACGTCCTACCCTCCCTGGCTTCAATTCGAATGAGGGTCATCCCCGATGTAATGAAGCTCTATACGAGAGCCTACATCACACCCATAACCTTAGGTACGGAGCTGTTCTTCCTAGTGCAGGTCTCTGGGGTGAATATGCAACATATCTGATCGACCATCATTGTGTGCGGCATCCCTATGTCCTTATTGCAGCCGAAGAAGGTCCTCCTCTTCATTGTAACTGGAGAAGCGGAGGCTTTCCTCACATCATAAACACCAAACCTAGAGGGCCTACCCATGTTATACATGACCAGCATGAGGAAACTCCATGCACCGATGTTTCCCTGGGGAATATGCATGCAGGCCCTACCCATGCTCCCACCAGCTCCAGTGGAGGTCCTACCCACTCTAGTACTTCCTAAGGAGATTCTCACCCCTCCAAAGCTAGTGGATACTAAAAGTCCCAATCCGTAAACATTACATAATCTTGAATTATGTTAATAATTCTCATTAAGGATATTTTCAGGATTATTTTTTTAGATAATTATTCCAGAACTATTATTTTACATCTCAAATATTACCAATTAGACAATTATATTCAGTATCCATTTTTTTATAAAATAAAAAATATTGAAAAAAAGCATCATGTCTAGTTCCTTGTTTTTAGACATCATGACTTTTCCATGATCCCATCCTTGAACCTATTCATCCTTGAGTCCTATGATAAAACATTTCAAAAACATGCGATGAGCATAAAATGCTCAGTAAGGGATACATAAAGAAGAAAAACTGTTAGTTTTCCAAAATAACAAGTATACTAAGAATAATATATCATAAGTAATACTTTTCACCTTTATGATGTATTAAATAATCTTCACTGAATAAAAGATCATTGCTTACCCTTTTGTAACTTTAATATTACCATAATCCCCTTATAAAGAACACATAATATATAAAATTAACTTGGGACATAAACATAATTAAAAGGAATTATCACACGGTCGACTTTCACACATATCACTAAATGAAACAGTCATACGGCCAAATTTTATACCCATTGCAATAGAGGATATAACCCAACCACTCATCCTTGGTTTTTCACAGCACCACCCATCATTTGGTTTAACATGTAACCAACCATCAAACTTCCAAGTACCATTATGAAATCATAACACATAAAATATTGAAAATATAAAATTTTTACTAATAACATTTCATTTGAAATCAAAATAAATCATTTCAGGATATTCAAATAATCAATATATTTCAAATACCATTTACAATACCAAAACTCCCAAAAATAGAATAAGGGGTTTCTTTTTCATTTTAAAAAACATTAAGGCTTATATACAAAGCCAAATAATGATTACAATGATAGAGAAGTCATTGTTTTTACATACATAAAAAAACATTCCATTTTTTCATTTAGTAAAACAATTAATAGAAAAATATACCCTTTGAATGAAAGTAAATGTAAAAGGGCTTTATTATACACCAAGTAGAATAAGGTGGTTTATATTATTAGAACATGCCTCCATAAAAGTAGATTTAAACAAAGTACCTTACCTTATATCCGACTTGACGTGTTCATTCATTAATTTCGTAATTGATAAAATAAAATAATTCATTATTCATTCATAAAAAATTTCAAGAATATTATTCCTTTTATATCACTCATTACCACATTATAAACATTACGTAATCATTTATGTAAATAACGATCATTTTCTCGATATTTTGTACTTGAGTAAAAAATGACCTTCTTATAATTACAAGTTGTGCATGTGGTGAAAATTAAATTATATCCAGATTGATATTGATTATTTATATATCACATATATCACATATATCCAGTATATATATGTATTTTTAATATCAAATAACATTTGGGGATAAGAAATGAAATGCACCATTCATGGAGATGCTAAACCAAACGTACGCTTGAACGCTACTCAGATTTCAATTTCATATTTAAATGAATGAAAACATAATGATATATAGGTATATTACAAATATAGTATAATTTTATATATAATTTCATTAACTCTATCCTTAATATGTTCCATGTATGGCATGAAAGAGTAACTTCACTTTGAGGTGGCGGTAGTCCGCACTTACTCAAATGAAATTATCGTATTTACCTATTATGGAAACCATAAATGTATGAAATAAATTTAAAATAATGAATTATAGAAATAATATAAATATAATATATATAACAAATAAATAAAATACCATCATAATGGAAACAATGAGAGGAGGTAGGAGATAATCGAACAATCATTGTTTCGTTAGGCAGTAGTTCACAGTCAACAAAAAAGTATGTTCTTTACCCATTAGATGGAGGTGTGTGTAAGTTTAGTTCAAATAATTCTCAAGAAAATAACCTATTATATTTATTATACAAAATTTATTATGTAAAAAAATAATAAGAATATAATTGGGAGAGTGGAAATAAAATAAAAGAACAGAACTTGAGGGAAGACGTTACCTTTAAATCTGGTAACTCCCTTTGGTTTGAATGAAAATGCTTCCTTAAAGAACCTTATGACTATGTTATGGCTTCTAGAAGGAATATAGGTATGTTGGGAGATTACTTGGTAAGATTTTTGGATGAGCGAGGGGGGCTTGATAGGTGTGAGTAATGGTTTAGTGGTGATGGCCTTTTATTAGGGGGAGGAGTGGCTCTTTAAGAATGTTTGAAAATATTATTTTATTATGAACTGAATTTCGATTTCAAAATGTATGAAACAAAATATATTCTAATATAAGATGAGTATTATTAAAAATAAATTCATCCAATAATAATTTTACTGGTTTGGGATATTTTTTAATCCTTATCTTCTTTATTTAACTCTTTGTTAACTTATTTATCTATTACTATGTCTTCTTTTATATTCCTACTATAGGGATAATATATTTACTATAAAATTCCAAATGAACCACAAGTGGTTAATTAATTAAATTATAATACTTATTTGTGTATTTTGGCTGAATCTTAGATTAGTTGAATAATTATATCTTTTAATAAATTATTAATTGATTTAAAAACACAATTATTTTAATGTTCATACTAATCATATCATGAATTTTCAGAAAATCCAAATCAACCTGATTCATTCAAAAACCATTCTTCAATTCAAATATTGAAAGTCATACTAATCTATAAATTTATTTAATGTCATAAAAAGGATCAAAATAAATTTATTTTAACATTTATTATATTATTTTCTTAAATCGTTCTTTAATGAGATAATCATTACATCATCATTGTGTCATAAAAAAATAAATTTATTTAATTTCTAAAAATTATAAATAAATTACCGAGATTTAGGAAATTATTTAGATTTCTAATTAATATTTATATTTAGATATATCAATTACATAACCCCACATTAAATTTGTTTTATCAAAACAATACATGTTTATGATATTTTTATTTTTACATTACATAAAATGTTATTAATTTCATTATCTAAACCAAATGGCATTAAAAAGAAAAACGGTATACCCAAAGAATTTATTGGTCTTCCATAACACATCCAATAATGTTAGGACATGATTTATGTTAATTTTAAATTATTATAATATTATTTTTACCTTGAATTACCATATTTACCATTTACTATTGTAAATAAATGTCAAATGATACTATTCATAATAAAATATTTTAATCATATTAAACCACATTTTACATACTGATAACAACCATGTATATTGGATTTTTTAAATTCAATTCACATATGCAGTAAACATTCACTCAAATGAAAAATTCCGTTTTTAACTAATAAGCAGTGTTTCCACTATTCAAAAAAAAATTGAACGTTTTTAGAAAAATACCAAAAATTCAGCCTAATCTAAATTTGATATTCGGATTTCATAAATTATGTCTGTTTTACCAAATTAAAAATATATAAATTTCATTAATTAAATTAAAATTAATTTCCATTTTCAAAATCAAAAAGCATGTTTTTAGGAAATAATAACTATCAAAAGATTGACATTTGTTTATATGCTATTTCAAATTAAAATTACTTCTAACGAAAAAAATTGTATTAAATGTTAAAAATATATTCCAATTACACTTTAAAACCACTTATAAAGATAATCTAACCATATAGATAAATTATATTAAAACGCCGTTTTGAATTAAAATGCAGTATTTTTTAGTATTCATTAAAAACGATCATTATCAGAAAAATACCAACATTTAATCCAAAATAAATTTTATTGTCCTGATTATAAAAAATAATATTATTTTTTCAAATAGAAAATATAAAAGTTAAAAAAACTAGATTTAAAAATGGTTAACCATCAAAAGACAGTAAATCGATTTTTAAATAATATTAGAGTATTTATGCTTAAAATTTGATTCATTAACATTTTAAGCATCTAACGTTTATTAGATAAATATAAAAACATTTTATAATCATGTATAATTGTATTGTTGTTTGTTCAGTTCATTTCTTCCAACACAATGGCAAGGTATTAATTACAAATTAAAATATTATTATATTTTTATTTTTTCAGTATAACTCAGCCTTCTGTGAAACATGTGATTTTTAGGGAAACCCATTATTGTGTGTCGGGTATACCATCAAACATAGAAACCCCTTCAAAGTAAAATAAATATTAAATTCAAAAATATTAATAAATATGAAAATATCATATTCTTTATTTACCTAGGATGTTACATCCTTCCCCTATTTTGGGAATTGCATACCCAAAATTGAATAAACTTATCAAATAAGTGGGGGTATATATACGTCATGGCATTTTCACATTCCCACAACACATATTTAACCATATGGGTTTTCCACAAAATCTTTACCTGAAAAATTACCTTAAGCCGCAACACTTTCTCATCCCAGATAAGAGTCTGGACTGGTGGTTCCTCATAAGAGAGATTCTCCTCCGACTGGACTATCTCTAGACTCAAAACATGAGATGGATCCACTATATATTTCCTCAACATTGAAACATGAAAAACATTGTGTACCCGAGATAAACATGGGGTAAATCCACTCTGAAGGAAGCTAATCCAACTATTTCTAAGATTTCATAGGGTCCAAAGAACCTCGGACTGAACTCTCTATTCTTACCAAAACACATCACACATTTACATGGAGAAAAATAGAGAAAGACATGATCACATACCTTGAAAGATAAAAAATTCCTTCGATTATCAACATAAATTTTTTGCCAACTCTATGATGCACTCATGTGCTTCTGAATGAATAAAACTTTTGTTGGCATCTCTTCTACCAATTCTGGCCCCATCAACTTCCTTTCACCTGCTTTATCCAATAAAATATGGAGTTCAACGTCGGTTTCCATATAATTCCTCAAACAGAGCCATTTGTATACTAGAATTAAAATTGTTATTATATGAAAATTCATCAAAAGAAATATATTGGTCCCAACATACCTGGTAATACATTGAACAAGCACGTAGTATATATTCCAAAGTCTGAATTGTTCATTCAAAATTCCCATCTGATTTTTGATGAAATGTTATACTAAAATTTAATTTAATACTCAATGACTTCTGAAGGCCTTTCCAAAAGTTAGAAGTAATCCTGATATAATGATTAGATACAATGAGGAGGGGAAATCCATCCAATATGACTATAATACTAACATTCAATAGAAAAAGTCGATCTGGAGACATAGTATCTCAAATTGGAAGGAAATGAGAATATTTATTCAATCAATCTACAATAACACAGATTGCATTATTAATTCAATAATTCTTTCGTAATCCCATGACAAAATCCAGGGAAACATTTTCCCATTTCCACTATGGAACCGGTAAGGTCGGAAGCATCCCTTTCAGTAATTCTCACTCTGCTTTTACCTGTTGACCAGTCAAATAATTCATAGTAAAGTTAGCAATATCTGTTTTCATCCTATCCCACCAGAAATACACTCGAAGGTATCTGTACATTTTGGTACTGTCGAGATTTACAAAAAACAAAGAACTATGAGCTTCACATAACAACTCATTCTTCATCAGTGAATCATAAGGCACACATAATTTCTTCCCAAATCTCAAAATACAATCATTATAAATTTTAAAATCAGGTAGCATTCCCTTATGAAACAACTCTACCTTTTTCTACAACACACTATAATACTTTTTCAATTTATTATTTCTATATGATAGGGATTATTTAACTGAAAAATGAATCAAAACAAAATAATTCCCTACACCAACAACATCTATGTAAAAATTAATCAAATTGTTAATCAAATGATATTGTTCCAAATGTATCCTGGTTAATGTAGATTTACTTTTCCAACTCAATGCATCATCCACTTTATTTTTCTTTTCCCAGTTGGTAATGGATCGTGCAAACACAATACTTGATTAATTCTAGCCACCACCTTTGTATCATGTTCAATTATTTATAAGTGAATATATACATCAGACATTTGTGGTAAGAATATTTCACATTTTACTCCAAACAGATGATGCATCCAAAATTTTATAGAAAAAACAATAATAGCTAATTGCAAAACATGTGTAGCGTAATTTAACTCATAATGTTTCATCTAACATGAAGCATAAGCAATTACAAGATCATTCTGCATTAGGACACAACCAAGTCCATTCAACGAAGCATCACTGTAGATAACAAACTCACCATTTCTGGTTGTCAATGCCAAAAAAATTTCATTCTCCAATCTCTTTTTCAATTCATGAAAATGATCATAATATTCTTTTATACTGATGAACATAAAACATTTTCGTGTTAACATAGTCAGTGGGATAGATAACCATGAAAAATTCTCAACAAACTTCTACTAATAACACACTAATATATGAAACTATAAATATCAGTGATATTGGTAGGTCTTGGAAATTCATCAACTACATCTATTTTAGTAGGATCAATGGTTATTCCATTTTTTTTAACAATGTGACCAAGGAATGAAATATTTTGTATCCAAAACACAAACTTTCTGAATTTCCCATATAGTTTCTTTTTAATGGTTTTTATGACAGCACTTAAATTTCATCTGTGTTCCTCATTACATTTGGAATAAACCAAAATATCATCAAGGAACACAACCACAAACTTATCCCGGAACTCATAGAAAAATATATTCCTAAGATCAATGAATACAACATGTTAATTAGTTAACCAAAGAGGTATAACTACAAATTCAAAATGGCCATATATAATACGAAACATGGTCTTTGGAATGTCTTCTTCCTTTACATTAAATTAATGATACCACAACCTCACGTCAATATTCAAAAAATACTAATCTCCCTATAGCTAATACTACTTTATTTGATGGCCCAACATCTCCTGAAGTAGTTGGAAAGGATTTCACCATTACTTATTCCTTGTAGTCTGACTGATTTTCCTCCTTTGAGTTCTTCTTTGGACACTAATTTTCATAATGACTCATTTCATTTCACATAAAACATATTAATGTTGGATTTTTATTGCATGGATGGTCATATTTCTTATTGTTATGAGAAATATGGTCAGGATAACCACATCGGAAGAACATTCCATCCTATAATAAACCATATCCTAGTTGCTTCTAACTAGACATCTCACAAGATGGTTATATAATTTTATTACCTTTAGCATCTTTGATGAATTATTTTCATTTCCTACTAATTAAACCTCTTCTTTTGAATGATATCTTAGAACACCTGATCATCAGAAAAATCCATTTATACCTTCTCAGCACATTTAACATGTTTCACATATCTTCTGAATTCACAAGTTGTTAATTCAATTCAATATTGTGGCTTCAGTCCTGATAAAAATCAAATTATATTACAATAAAGATATATGATGAAATTTGAAGCATACCATGCCAGTTGAGTGATCTTTTATTTATAAGTATCCAATGCGTCGTCCTGCTGCCTCAATTATAAGAATTGTTTTTCCATCCTAAGTCGATCCACCTTAGGAAAATATTTCTCAAGAAACAGACTTTTTAATTCTTTCCAACCAAGGGAATCAATATCTTTATTATCCCTGATATTTTTAACCTTTGAACCCCACTAATCAACTTCACATTTCTAACAATAAACAACGAGACTAACCTTTTGATGTTCTGAACACCCAAACGACATTAAAAATCTTCTTTACTGATTTAATCCACCCTTCCTCTATCACATGGTCAGATGATCCTCTGAAATATGGGGGACTTTTCCTCATGAAATTATCTAATATAGGAACATTCCACTAGGGTGTTTTCGGTTGGTCTTGTGCATTATACCACTACCATTAATCGCCTAAGTCAACTAAGCCATCCCTGCAAAAAAATGTTCAGTTCCGATTCCGTCAATCTCAAGATTCTTATTTAGAATGTTATTCTCCTCTGTATTCCTTCCCAACATATATTCTTTATTTATTCTACGAAAAACCATTTTGAACAAAAATTAACTTTGGTGACGAAACATGGTAATATGTAAATTCTTTATCATTTCAATCTTAACAAAAATTAATTTATCAATATTAATTTAAAAATTCCCTAACTCCTAAATTTTACTAAAATGTCCTCTAATACCAACTGTAATGCCCCATCCATAAACATTAATTAATCATGAATTATGATAATAATTCATATTGAGGATATTTTCAGGTTTAGTGTTTTATATAATTAGTCCACAATTATTACATTACAACTAAAATATTACTATGTTCACACTACAACTCAGTATACATTTTCTTTCAAATAATATTCATGTCTTCTTCCATGTTTTTTGATAGCATTAATTTTCCTTGATCCCATAATTGATCATATTTATCTTTATGTCATGTCAAAAACATTTCAAAAACATTGTATGAGCATAAAAATCTTTGTAATCGATACACAATGAAGGAAAACTATAAGCTTTTCAAAATAATAAACTAGGAATAGATTATCATAAGTAATACATTTCACCTTTATAAAGTGGTAAATACTCTACACTGAATAAATGGTCATTTCATACCCTTTGTAACCAGAATATAATATAAAAAACATTGAAATCAAACATTATATATAAATTTAACTTATGACATAAACATACGTAAATGGAAAGATGATACGGTCAACATACACACATATCACTAAGTGGAATAGTCATACATACAAATTCTATACCAATTACATTGGATGTTATATCGTAAACCCCCCATCCTTGGTTTATCACGGCATATCCCGACATTTGGTTTATCATGTTACCACCTGTCAAATTTCCAAGTACCACATTAAAATCATAACATATAAATTATTGGAAATATCAAAATATTAGTAATAACACTTAAATTTCAATCACATGAAATCATTTCAAGATATTGGAATTATCAATCCATTCAAAAAACAATTTCAATATTGAAACACGGAAAAATAGAATAAGGGTTTTCTTTTCCATTTTAAAAAACATTATGGCTTATAGAGGTAGGAAAATAATGATTACTACGGCAGAGAGGTCATTATCGCCACATACGTTAAAAAACATTCGATTTTGTCATTGAGTAAAATGATTCATAAAAAATAATTCGTTTTAATGAATGTAAAAGTCATATGGTTTTATTATAATGTTGTAGAAGAAAGAGGTGTATATTATAAAAACATGCCACAATAAAATGAGATTGGGACGATGTCCCTTCACTTGTGTCCGACATGACTTGTTTGTTAATTAATTTCCTGAATAATGTACTATAGTTAATTTCTACGTGATTTATAAATTTTTTTCAATTTAATTATTCCTTTTATATCACTCATTAAAACATTATAAGCATTACATAATCATTTATTTTAATAACAGTCATTTTGTCGATATTTGGTACTTGAGACAAAAAATGAACATCTTATAATTACAAGTTGTCCATGTGGTAAAAATTACATTATCTATATAATTATATTAATTAATTATATTTCATATATATATAGTATATATAAATATTTATAATATTACATAACATTTTAAGATAAGAAATGAAATGCATTGTTCATGGAGACGGTAAGCCGTACCTACGCATAAACGCTACACTCATTTAAATTTAATATTTAATGGAATGAAAACATTATGATACATAGGTATATTATATATACTAAATAATAACACATATAATATCATTAAATCCATACTTTTTATGTTCCACGTATTGAATGAACGAGTTGTATCACTTGGAGAGGGCATTAGTCCACCCTTCCTGAAATGAAATTATCGTATTTACCCATTATGGAAACCATGATGGTATGATATAAATGAACCATAAAGAAGAATATAAACATTATAAATATAATATATATCCCATATAAATATTTTTCCATCATAATGTCCACCATGAGAGGTGGTAAGATATAGTCGATCAATCAATGTTTTGAGAGGCAATAGTTTTCTACCTAATGAAACTATATGTTCTTTACCCAATAAATGGAGGTGTGCGTAAGTGTAGTTCGAATAATTCTTATAATAAATCCTAGTATATTGATGATACTTTTGTTTTTATGTAACCAAATAATAATAAAAACACAGGGAGTGGTGAATTAAAATAAAAGAAGGGAACTTGAGAGAAGATGTTACCTTTAAATCTAACAACTCCCTTTGGTTTGAACCAAAAGGCTCCATTAATGTGACTTTTTCCTAAGTAAAGGTTTCTAAGAGAAATATAGGGATGTTGGGAGATTATTTGTGGAGAGGTTAGACAATCCTAGGGAGATTTATGTGTGTGACAATGGGTTCGAGGTGATGGCCTTTTATAAAGTGGAGGAATGACTCTTTAAGAATGATTGGAAATATTATTTTATTATAAACTGAATTTAGATTTGAAAAGGTCCAAAAATTACAAAAAATTGAATATTAGATTAATATTTTTCTAAATAAAATCATCCAATAAGAATTGGATATGTTTTGGAAATTTTTTAATCCTTATCTTTTTTAATTAAACCTTTGTTATCTTATTTAACTTTTATCATGTATTTTTTTACATTCACACTATATGATTAATATATTTACTATAAAATTAAAATATAACCACAAGTGGTTCATTAATGACCTTATAAACCTTATATTATTAATGTTTCTGAATATTAGATTTTTTTGGATTATTAAATCATTTCATAAAATATTAATTGATTTAAAAACTAATTTTTGTCAATTTTTTTAATATTCATAACATGTCTTTTTAAAAATTCCAATACAACATGATTTTTACGAAAAAAAACATCATTAATTCAAAGATATAAAGTCACACTAATCTATATAAATTGTTTATGGCATAAAAAGGTTAAAAATAAATTTATTTTAACAATAATAATATCATTGATTTAAATCGTCCATTAATGAGTTATTCATTACATCATCATTGTGTCACAAATAAAAAATTTATATGATGTATAAAATTTATAAATAAATTACCATGATTTAAAAAATTACATTATCTTTCTAATGAATATTTATATCCAAATATATAAATTATATAACCCCACATAAGTTTTTTTATCAAAACAATACGACTTTATTATATTTTTATTTGTACTTTAAATAAAAAGTTATTTTTGTCATTGTCTTACCCAAATGGCATTCAAAGGACAAACATTCTACCCAAGGATTTTATTGGTCTACCATGACTCATTCAATAAGGTTAGAACAACTGTTAATGTAATTTAATATTATTATAATATTATTTTTACCTTGAATCACCTTATTTAAATTTAACTACGGTAAATAAAAGTCAAAAGTAACTATTCACCAACAATTATTTTCATCTTATTGATAAAATTTCTACTTAATGATGAAAACCATGAATGTCAGATTTTTTAAATTCAATTTACAAAAGTGGTAAATTTTTATTTATTTGAAAAATTCATATTTTAACTACTATGCAGGGTTTTCAATATTCATCAAAATTTGAATGTTATAAGAAAAATACAAAAAATTTAGCCTAAACTAAATTTGATATTATGAATACAAAAATTATTTCTATTTTACCATATTCAAAATATATAAATTGAATTAATTAATTTAAATTCAATTTCCATTGTCAAAACCAAAAAGATGTTTTTAGAAAATAATAACTATCAAAATATTGGCATTTTTATATATCCAATTTCAATGTAAAATTACTTACAATGACCAAAATTTGATTAAATGATAAAAATTTAACCCAATCATACTTAAAACAATTTAGAATGATAATATAGCCATATATATAAATTATATTAAAATGTAGCATTGAATTAAAATGTAGTCTTTTTCACTATTCCATAAAAAATTGAACGTTTACATAAAAATACCAAAATTTCATCCAATGTATATTTTGATGTTTCAAATCTAAAGAATATTTTTATTTTGTCAAATAGAACATGTAAAAGTTAAAAATACTATATTTAAAAAGGGCTCATAGTCAAAAGGCGGTAAATAGACCATTTAAAGAATATTATAGTATTTATGCTTAATATTGGATTCATTTACATTTTAAGAGTATAAATTTTATTGGATAAATGTAAAAAAATTTAAAAAACATGTATAATGATATTTTAGTAAGTTTTTTTCATTCCCACCAATATAATGGCTAGGTGTTCACTATAATTTAAACTAATATTATATTATTATTTTTCAGTATGACTCAACCTTATATGAAACATGAGATTTTTGACCCAAACCACTGTAGCGTGTTAGGTACGGAATCAGACATATCATCCTCTTTAAAGTAAAATTAATATTCAATTTACAGATATTAATAAATATGAAAATATCATATTCTTTATTTACCTTGGATGTTATAGATATAGAGGTCCTCCATGTGCTCCCTTTGACGTCAGCACCGGTGCCCCTCGCACCCCGAATCAACTAGCTGGAATTCCTCTCTGCCCTGTAACCAGTTTGGCCAAAGGACCCACTCGAGCCAAAAATATACCCTATCCTGAAGAGCCATCCCGAAGCCAGAGGGAAGGTCACCGATGCCATAAATAGAATACCGAGAAGATTTAGACCACAATTAAACTTGTTTGTTTCTCAGATTATGATACAGAATGTGACTTAGTAATGGAACCCTCACCTCGATCCGCTATGTCCATGTTCGGGGTAGGAACGTTGCTTATTAGCCTCATCCTTCTAGAATGAGAGGTCCACCAGATTCCTGCCTCCCTCTATAGATACATCCAAGATGATTAATATTTGGTGTCCCCGAGGGTCAAGCCATGCAATCTCCATCATCAATGCCAGGATAACTCTCTACCTCAACCATATAACACAGAGAGTTATTCTGGTGACTGATGTTGGACGAACAATAGCATGGTCCACCATTTGAAGTCATAGTCCATGACCCAAAAACCATGGTCTTCAGCCCATCTTATCGTGATGTGGTAGATAACTAACTGCACTCTTTATAGGAAAGACAGAGATGCAGCGACTTGTCATCTTGCCCACCGTATTTTCCACCGGTCAAACTATTGTCTCAGCAGTCTACTTTAGTAGTTCCACTGGTCCCCCACACAAATCCAGTTCACGAGTGGGGAAACCAAGTCCCAGAATCAACGTCTGAGTTGAGGATCTTGTGTAACATTCTTGTGGCAGAACATTTCCCAAATATGTTTTGGCAATTCACAACACGAAATTATTGTACACCGGAGTCACTCACCTAGAAGAAAATTAGATGCTTTCACCAGACTACTTGGGAGACTCACTTTCATCTTAGTCATTGGAAAGTGACATACCCCATGAGTTAAGCACACTTCGAAGAAATTGGTCAACAATGTCGTTTGGTCAATTTGGTTGCACACCCTATGGCCTAGTGCCCTGAGTCACCCAGCCACCACCGGACCCTCCAACAATGATGCGTTCAGGTCATTAAGGTGATTCATAGAATTATAAGGGTGTCTTATGCTGATGTTTAGGTCCTTGGTTGGAGCTAGTAATATTCCCTACCCTTAAGTGATATCCAGCACCAGATTGAGTTGCCATGAAATATCAAGAATATGCTTCTAGGTAGAGTCATGGTTAATGTGGATGACCAGCCGAGGGGAGATAACGAGCTAGAGATTCTTATTGAAGACCTACCCCTGAGGGAGTTTCAGACATATTGGATCCATTGGGAAGATCACTCACTGGCAAAGGAATATACTGAGTCTTCTTGTACCTAGTGATTCATTAACCCTTGGCTGGAATCTCAATAAGGGAAAATAACACCTCAGAGACATCAAAACCTCCAACCCATCTAAATCAATGAAAAAGACAGAGAATGGTCCCCAAAAAAGCCACGTTGCATCAGCAGCACATGGAGCACAAGTCGATAGTCGATGAACTCCTTGCTGAACATGTTGTGGAGCGGTGACTGGAATATGGTGATCCTCATCTGGGGCAGTAGGGGCATGTACAACAGTCACCCATTGAATTTATTCTAGTTGAAATAGACTATCCTGCCTATATATAGATGATATAGGCTGAATCTTATGGAAACATGGCATGGTACGTGTCACCAAATCCACCTGAGCAGTGTGATAATCCCTAGGACCTAGCTCAGGTTCCTCCGGCCGCTCCATAAGTCATCACACTGGCCGCTTCATGACCTGTCGAGCCTTCATATCATTGTTTATGAACATTACAATGCACTAGTTGTCATCGATCCTCATCATGATAGGAATCCCTGCCCAGATGATTTGATGGTGGCACTCATTGCACACATAGAAGCTTTAGAAACTCGAAAAATGAAATCTCGCATGATGGAAAGCTATAACTGGCATGGGGCGATGATATTTCAAAACCCATGGGTTTCGGAAACTCCAAATTTTCTACTTTAATGTGATGGGTGACCGGATGCAGCATCTGGACAACTTCATCTCAAGGTGTGGACCCATGATAGGAACTTTAGTGCCACGAGAGGCCCCCAAACACTGATGTTTTTTATAGAAATTGGAAGGAACTGCGTTCATCTAGTACAACTAGCTACCCATCAAGTCGGTCGGCAGATTAGAAGATCTCTATAGGTAGTTTCTCTACTTTTTTAGCTCTACCACATGGATGATGAGTATTTCAGGCCTCTTCAAGTGTAAGTAGTGGATTGACGAGAATGTCACAGACATTGTCGCCTAGAGGAAAGGCCTTTCCTACTCATTTGATAAGCTACAGAAATAGGAATAGTTGTTGACAATGTTTGTGGGGAATGTAAAGACCAAACATGTCCCCTCTTTCATTAACTAAAATTATCTAGGGGGATTATGAGACTTCTCTAATATGGCCCAACATCTAGAAGTTGCCTTACATCAGTCCAAGATGGCACATTTGTTGCCTCCCACAATCCCCGCAAGAAGGGATTATATGGCTGAGCCAGCTGCAATGGCCTAAATAGAGGCCCCTATGAAACTCGAGCTCTTACCAGGGGAGCCATCTCCATAGCCCCACATGAGCCCTCCACCTCATGTGCAACCTCCAGCCTAGCATCTCCCCCCTCAGAATCGGTAGGTGGGTCCGTGTGACACACCGCCACCACTTAGGTAATATAATCAAGATCCACCTCATCCACGAGCACCTCCATTCCCTCTTCAGGGTCAAGCTTCTAGATTCACCTTCCTGGATAGGAGAAACTGGAATTAGTCATTCATTGAGGCTTAGATCCCCTATTATTTCCATAGTTCCGTAGAATTTAAACCTTTTCCCTTTCCTGAATGCATGATATCAGAAGAGGCGAATCATAATAATTGCTCCAACCACTGCCCCTATCACTGAATCATGTTGAACAACATCAAATAGTGTTATGTGTTTATATAATGGATTCAAGATCAGGTTGATAACAACATTGTTATTTTAGGCCCAGCTCCATCATATGTGGCATGTGAATTCGTGATGCCAGACTGCAGTAGTGAAAGTGAATGTGAGTGGCATCGGGTTTCAAACTATGGATCCTAGGAGTATGATTAATGGATTACTCGTAAGATATTCACCCATGCCCATTGTGTTATCCATGCATGTATGAATTGATATGAACCTCCAGAGGATTCCACAAAACCTTCCGCCAGTAGTTCTGAATCAACTGCTTATCCTTCCTCTTCTGAGGAGAGAAAGCATCGATGGAAAAAGGGAAAACCATGTCCCCCACTGATGTCATTTTCATCCCATACTATCAGTGACTTCATGCACCCATAGATGAAGATTCATCCCAGAATCCATCCAGTAGAGGAGGATTCTTCAAGTGGTAGTCAAGGGTACGCCTCAAATAACACAGTGGAGCTGCTAAACCCATACATGATTCACAATGACGATGAGAGACAGATGGACCTTCCTAGTGTCCCCATCCTTCAATGGTGTCGATGGAGTTGTGGCTATTTTTTTTATTGGAGTAACTTGAGTCATCATTTTCATCCCAGTTGTGCATGCCAGTAAGACCAGAAATCAAGCCCAGTGTAAGGCTCAGCACACACATCCCTCTCATAGGATTTCATCAGGTCTTCCTTCACCACCATTTGTGCGGAATGATCAGGAAGAGCCACCCCAACCATGCCATGATAAGCCTTGATCTATTAGAGGATGGTCTCATCCATCTGGTCCTCATTCGGTTGTCACTACATAGTCTTAAGCTAGTGAGTTGTGGGACATTCCTAGCACTAGTCAGCAGCTGGTTCAACCTACAGGGCTCTCCATATCTCCTGTCACAGACCTACCACCTTTATGTAGAATATCATGTTTGGCATGGAATTTCATGTCCTCAAGCATCTTTCTAGAATTTTAGAATGTCTCTCTATCCTCAAGGGCATTTTCCTATCACAGGTTATGCGTGATTCCCTCACCAAGACATTAAGAAGCCCCCTCCAGTTTGAGAAGGAGATAGCAGCTGTAGAAGCCTTCCATTCTAAGGTAGTCAAGCATTCTAAATGCCAATACATTATATTGTTCTCTGGAGAAGATGAAGGATATCTCATACAATTAAACATATTCCCATTGTAAATCACCGGTTTTTTTAATTGTGTGGAGGTTCGTTGCTGTCTTGTTAACATTGGCTCTAGGATCAACCTAATCCCAACCTGGACACCATAGAAATTGGGGTTGTCTAAGTATAATCTGAGTCCCACTGACCTAAAAATTCATGGTTATGAAAGGAGGGACAGACATCGGTCAACATGATCTTCATGAAGACCCAGTTCGGTGGTCTGGTAACCATCTCCAAATTCATGATTTTCTCTTATGACACTGCTTACAATGTGTTGAAGGGAAGACCATAGATTCACCTACATGCAGTTGTCCCATCATCATATCCCCAGTGCCTTAAGTAATACCTTAATAGTAGAGTGGGCATACTCTAGGGTGACTCATCTCCCTTTGCCTCTTATGAATCCCACTATCTGGTTGATGACTATTATAAGAGAAAGGACAAGGAGATACATTCTAACAAAATTGAGCACGCTATGGCTGGGACCAACCCGTGGACAGATTTGGATGATGCCTATATCTTTACATTCCATCGGTCGAAGGCTATGAACCTAGATGTGGTACAATACATTGCTGATTCTAGAATGTTGTAGTATCACACTCCCATGTCTATGTGGTGCCAGAATATCACATCATACTCCTACACGAATCTGGCTCGGGTGATACCAGAGCCCCCTACTCCCTTATGATATCTGGATGTCCACCCCATCACAACAGAAATACTAAATACATGCTCGTTCTGCCATGCTGGGATAAACCAGCTCAATCAAATTTTTCACTATTGATTCGATGTCATCAAACATGCCCCCTTGGGGTAATGACCAAATGATATCGGATTGGCAAATTTCTTTTCCATTGTTTCATCAGCACACTAGTCCCTTGATGGAGTTGCTACTTCTACTCAGGTAGGTACCAGTCTCCCATCATGATATATTGACTCAGAGGAGACTCCTCCCATTAAGTATCCCTCCACCATAAGAGAAGAATAGGATTTATTGGATGCTCCTATAGCCTTTAAAGAGGGAATCTCCACCACGGTCGATGAATTTGTATAGGTGGACATCAGTAAGAAGAAGGTTCTCAAACCCACATTGATCAGTACCTTTATTCATGTAAAAGAGAAACAGTAGTACATGGACTTTATGAAGCAACATCGTTACATATGTTCCTATAGCTATGAAAAAATTCCTAGACTAGATCCCTAGGTAGCCTTCCACCATCTCGGTCTCCCAGAAAACCATCGTGGGTTAAACTAGCCTCCTAGAATGATTCACACTTCTCATGGTTCCATGGTTGAGGACTAAGATGATAATCCCATCAGATAATACTTTTTCAAGGAGGTCCAGTAACCCAGATGGTTAGACAACATTGTGCCCATCAGGAAGAAGTATGAACATATGAGACTCTGCATCGACATCCAAGAACTCAAATGTCACTTTCGAAAGGATTATTTTCCCCTACCTATGACGAAATTGTTGACCGATGCTATAGATGGGTTCCGAGCCCTCTCATTCAGGGATGTGTACTATAGGTATTACAATATTCAAATGGCCCCTGAGGATGAGGATTCGAGAACCATCAGGGCACCACAAGGTACTTTTTGTTACCAGGTCTTTCTCTTTGGTCCAAAGAATACTGGTGCCACTTATCACCATGCCATGCGTCACATAATTAAGATGATCCAGAAAACATTGGAGGAATACTATGTGGGAAATCTGGTGGTAAAATTTCACTAGTGTTAGGACCATCTCGATGTCCATGATATAGTGTTATTCTTTCTCGGTTATCTCCATATGAAGATGAGCCCATTGAATTTTTCATTCAGGGTCACCTCCGGCATGTTTCATGGATTTGTTGTTGGATATAGAGGCTCAAGATCGACTCAACGAATATCAAAGACATTATCAAGATGTCTCCCCTAAGAAAAATTCAATAGGTTTAAGGATTTAAAGGCCACATAGCCTAAAAATTCCATTTCATTGCAAATTTGGTTTTCAAGTGCAATCGATTTTCATGGCTCTTAAAGAAAGGAACTATCTATCAGTGGGATGAACATTGTCAGACTAATTTCAAAGAAATTAACCTGTACCGGTTACAACTATCGGTCTTGATGACAATGGTCTCCAGAATGTCACCGGTCATTTATGTGATCACCCTAGAATGATCTATCAGTGCACTTCTCACACCGAAGAACATATAGGGAATAGAGAATGGTCTCTATTATCTCAGCCACATACTCCCCAATACAAAGACCAGATACTCCCCTATTGAGAAGAGATACCTTGCTATAGTATTCATGGTACAAAAAATGTGACATTACTTGCAGCACCATGAGGTATAGATAGTGTCCTATGTGGATCTTCTAAAGTACATCCTGAAGCCCCCCCCCCCATGTTGACTTGCTGTATAGCTCAACGGGAAGTAATTATTCAGTAGTTAGACATCCGATTTTTCCCTTAGAAAGATATCAAGGGGCAAGAATAAGAAGTTTTTATTGCCTCACATCCAACCCCTAGGGACCCATCCTTGGACCTTGATTTTCCCGATGAGACAGTCCTTTCCGTGGACCAAAACATTCTTTTTTGGAAAATTCACTTTGACGGTGCTACCTGGAGCCCTACATGTAGAAGGCTCAATGACCGTAGACTCAATAAGGTAGGATTGGGAATCGTCTTCATCACTCCAGCATAAGCAGTTTTTCCATATTCATTTCTTCTGTTAGAGGGTTGTACCAACAATAAAGCAGAGTACCAAGCACTCATTATTTCCCTCAAGATGTCCCTTTAGATTGGCATTCCCTGCATGCATGTGAATGGGGACTCCCAATTAGACATCAAGTAGGTTAGTGATGACTATTTCATCAGAAATCTATAGATCATACCACTAGTGGAACACACCCTCCAGCTGATCGCCCATTTCCCTTCTCGGCCAGAAGTTATTCATGTCCCTCGATCCCATAATAGTTGAGCTGACACCATAGCCAACTTAGCTGGATCAATTGCACAACCTGAACATGATGATTTGATTATCCATGGGGAACAACAGATATTCATCTCCCCAACAACTCCAGATGACGAGTACAGATCGCAGGTAGGCCACCTTACCATCAGTGCCTCCATGGAAGGACATCCAGGTGTCCCAGATGTCGTGATTGAAGTGACTCCCGATAGAAGAACATCCTTTTTCATATTATTCATAAATGGTGATCTTAAGGCAGATCAAGCTGAGCACGAGTGAATCTGATGTCGCACACTGCAGATTACCCTCTAGAGTAGTCCTATTCTTAATTTGATCCCCTACAAGCACAACATTGATGGGGTTATTTTTATTGCATTCAAGGAGATAATATTTCTAAAGACATTCATGAGGTTCAAGTAAGTTTCTATGAGGCCCGTAAAATCGACCCGAAGTTATCTCACCAGATCCTGAGACTGGGGTATTTTTGTCCCTCCACCAGTGATAACCCACCAATTCAGGTTCATTATGACCACTACATATTACTTTTCCTTGTTGGTAGAGGCAGTTCCCCTAAAGGGTTTTAAGACCCATTATATCATTGACTTTGTGAGATCAAACATTATCTAGCAGTTTGGAGACGCTTGCATCATCCTCACCGATAATGGAACCAACATCCTGGAAGTCGAGTTGAAGAAATTTTATGCCATGTACATCATTCGTTCTATCTATACCTCCAGCTATCACGCTCAAGAATATGGGAAGATCAAGCTGTTATACAAAACCCTCCCCAACATTCAACATAAGATGGTTAGTCGGAACAAGAAGAGTTTGGAATACATGCTCACCAACACCCTCTATGATTATTGGAAGATGACTTTCAATTCCACATAGGTGACCCCATCATCCCTGGTGCGTGGAATAGATTTCACCCTTCACATCATGATTTAGTTTCATTCATTACGCACAATTGTCTATGATCATAAATAACAAGACAAAGTAGATGAAATCTGTCAAGATGAATTGGATGCACTCGACAAGAACATGCTTTATGCCATGCACAATCCTGAAGGACACCAAAAAATTTCTAGACCATTCAATAAGAATGTTTTCCTTCACTCATATTTTCAAGGTAACATGGGGTTGGCCATGAAAACACCAATGATACCTTGTTGAAAACCACCCACGATGTAGAGCAATTTTGAAGGACCCTTCATCATTCACAAGGTTTATACTAATGGCACATAATACCTGGTCACCATGGATCGAGAGAGTATAACTCCTCCAAACAATGACAATTATTCATGAAATACTTTTCTTCAGTAACTCAACCATAAATGTCTTTAAACTGTACTGTACCACATGAAATTAAACTGTATGTCATCCTAAAATATGTTAAACTTCATTTCAAGAACTACATATGGATTTATTCCCATCCTCATGGGATACGAGGGAACAGTCGGACACCATGTCTTGAGTCCAACCCTCCAAATCTTCTCTTTGACTACCACACCAAGGTGTAGTTCTCTTGGGGGATCCTGCACGGTGTAGTGTAAACATCTTTGGCCCCCACTAATGTTTGGGTTATGATGATTACACCATGTTCCCTTCCTTATTCTTCTATTCTCCCGCATCCTCACCGCAAAATGATATACTGCATGACCCATTCAGATCTATGTCTGTCTCGATTCTCATCCTTATGAGATACATAGGAATGCCTAAAATTTTACTCCATATTCCTTTCTCCGATTTCAAATATACCCTTGAGTCAAAACACATGGTGTGGTGAATGATTTTGTCCTCATTCACGACAAGATCATCCTGACTACACCATGTGTCTGTTTCCCAGGAGATCATCGCCT
Source organism: Viscum album (assembly GCA_963277665.1). Classification (NCBI taxonomy): domain Eukaryota; kingdom Viridiplantae; phylum Streptophyta; class Magnoliopsida; order Santalales; family Viscaceae; genus Viscum; species Viscum album. The sequence goes on from OY728148.1 coordinate 52,318,574, forward strand.
CTCTCGTCGTCCTGCATGATGTTAAACTACACAGGCACATTCATGCTACACAAACTCCCTTTATTTGGGTCTTTATCATCAATCAATTTCGAAAGGACCCCCGAACGGCCAGGATGCTTGGCCTAAAGGGTCTCATACCATCTCATGAAAACGCCCTCGAGGATTTTCGATGAATTTTTTTTACAATTCCTACATTGAAAATATGGTCAGCAGTCGACGCTCATTTTTTGTTCCCATTTCAGGGCACACAATATGGTTGTTGTGTTTCAAACATGGTCAATATCTATCCCTTATCATTTTCACCACCCCCATATGTTCCAAATACTGGGTGTAATGGTTCATTCTGTCCTCTTATCTATTGAAATGTCATTCTATCTTGGGTTAGATTCTGATTACGGCTATCGTACCGTTATATATTTGGGATAGCCTGGTCCTACTCCTTGTTTCCCACACCGAGCATTTATCACGTGGTCTTGGAAGCTTTGGTATGGAAATACCCGCATAAGGGGGGACATATCAATGGTCTGAGCTCTATAATTATAATCTAGGATCACCATAATCCTTTCTAAAAGATGTTCAATAGTGAACTGGTTAGGACTTCCCATCTTAGATCCCTATTACGTTCAAGCCCCCTGGCCCAAGATCTCATTTGGGATTGTATGATATAAAATGGGATTATGTTCTCAATCATGTCGGGTTACCTGTCGTGTCGTACACATCTCCTATTGAGATACATTACACCTATCTAATTCCTTATTTCATGATGTAAAATTACCAACATCCTCTAGAACTACATATGGCTTGATTCCCATCCTTATGGGATACACAGGACTGCCCGAACAGTTAGTCTTTGGGTCCAGCCCCATCTTCTATAAACCTCTTTATCATCCTGGCCCCTTGTCCAGTGTCCTTCTAGGAGAGGGGTATACTATGTTGTATGGGATTATGTCTTCATTCACTTCGGATTTTAAACAACCATGCCAGGTACCTCATTCCTGTAGGATCTCTTCACCCCTATCCTACACTCATATTTTCGAGTCAGCTGCCCTTATGTTGGGCCCCTCGACCCTCATTGGCAATTCACCAATTGCGACCAGGAGTACACTGGTTCAGGACCTAGAGGTTCAGATTATACCTAGACATCCTCTCCCCCATTTTCAGGATTTTTGTTCCCATTAATTTGGAATTTCATATCAAAAGGACCCACAAATGGAATGGATTTTTGGTGCAAGGGCTCTCCTACCATTTCATGCCAACATCCTCAAGGAACTCGAATTACAATTTGATAGAAGTCATGCATTGAGGATTTGGTCAGTAGTCAACACTCATTTGTTGTTCCCATATCAGGTGACACGATATGGATGCTGTGTTTTGAACATGGTCAACAGTTATCATGCATCGTTATTCCAACCCCGTCAAGACCTAAATTTCGGTTGCATGATTCATATCACTTTATATACCATTATGTCCAAGTGTAATCTCAACACTCTTGGTAATATCCTTCAATGCACATTTTCACGTTAGGAGGTAAAATCTAGGGTAAGGCATCATTCAGGGCTCCAAACTGATTTTTCCTTCATTTGAATTCCAATAGTTGCAAAGACATTTTTCACCCTTGTTTCCCACACCGAGTTTAACTCTCGTGGGCTTAGGGATTATATCGAGTTTTGTGCTCTCTTAGAAAATTTATTCTTTTCTGTGGTTGGTGCTCTAAGACCATAGACTAAATCTTCTTCTATGTCCTTTCATAATGGCGTATGACCTGTAACTCTCAGAACAATGTACATCATGATTACCATGCGCTTGGGATTTGTAGGAACACCCAGACATCTCGTCTATGGGTCAAGATCATGTTCTTCTAATTACCTCTTCTTTTCGTCAGTGTGGTCCTAAATTTCACAGATTAGTGTGGTGTGATGTAGGACATACATCCTCATTCATGTCGTGTTTTTAGTATCTATGCAACGTAATTCTCTTTTAGGAGCTAGTCTCGCATGCCCCTTGTCCTAGAAGACGTTATATAGGGCCCCCATAACTACATATGGCTTGATTCCCATCATCATGGTATAGGTAGGAACACCATTACATTTCATTCACAAGTCAAACCCCATATTTTTTTCCTTTTTTGGCCACTCAGCATGAGGATTCTTCCCTAGAATTCTTTATGTTGTGGTGTGGACCTCATCCTCATTCATGTCGGGTATGCTATATCACATCATGCACATTCCCCCTAAAATATCGTTTCTTGTATACTTATCCAAGATATATGATGTTAAACAATGTCGTCTAGTCCCAACTGAAATTAAAATATTTCATAATTATTGAATGAAATTAAAAATCATTGGTTTTTCCTATCATATGACCCTTAACAATGACATTATCGTCCTAGCCACATGAAGAAAAACAGAGCTTTGTTGGGATTTCCTCGCTAGAGGGGACATCATGTTGGGTATTTGACATCCACCATACTATTTTTCAATGCCTACATGTGGCTTGATTCATATATCGACACATGGATTCTATGTCCTAGGTTTATCAATTCATAAAAACACATCACCTCCATCATGAAGAACAAAAAAGATCTAGAAAATGTTGCTTCTTTTGGTGTGCGGGTCAGACCCGCACTACAGTATTTTCCCCAACATTGGTACCTTACCATGACACTTCTATAACTACATATGGATTAATCCCCATCATAACGGGGTATGTAGGAATGTTCGATCCCTTTTCCTCTAGCCCAACCCTATAATCATTTTCGTTACCTCAATCAATGACCTCCCTAAGGAACACATTGTGATATGGAATCCAGGTCCTCATTAACATTGGATTTTATAATTACCTCATCATGTGTCTCCATCAATCCTTACAATATCCGGACTGAGATATAATACCATAAATTATGATGTCTCTATTTCATTTTTACATGTTGTAATGATAACATTCAATGAACTCTGTATGGCTTGATTCTCATCCTCATGGGATACATAGGAACACCCAGACATTCTTTTTTCTAGTACAGACCTAGGGATCTTAAATCCTACCCCCTCTTTTTCTCCCCTTGTCCTGATCTCTTTAAAAACATATGGTGTGAAAAGTTCCACTTGGGGGGTCTCATTCACATTGGGATATGTACCGCACCACACATTCCCATTCACGGTAACTTGGTAACTGCAGTTATACCCTGAACATGTTTAGGATGCCCCCACATTAATCATGGGATGCGTCAGTTTCCTCGCTAGAGGAGATTTTCCCTAACAACATTGGTCTCTAACCACACCATGTTAAAAAATATGTTCGGCTTGATTCTCATCCGCATGGGATACGTAGCGATGTCTGGGCTATTCTCCTTGGGCCCAGCCTCAGGGTCATTAACCCTTTTGGCCCCTTGGCCCCAATCATTGTCCAAGAAGAATGACCTTGAAACTATGTGCATCATCCAAACTGTACATCATTAAATTACACATCTATCATCTATGAGGCATTATAGGTCCTAACCTGAGAGGTCCTATTTGGGAGAATGATTGAACTCTAATCAGACCAATGCTCTCGCCTAATGTATTTCCACAACGGTGGTGTAATTTAATGAGTGTTGGACTCCATTCAAAAATAGATCACTCCAACCCCTTGCTTTTCATGTCCCTTATTAGGACCCATATTCTCTTTCATGATTTAAGGAATCTCCTAATTGTATGGATGCTCAGCCTATGTCTTTCCCACTATACTGGAAAAATGTTTCGTAGAACTAAAGGATTCCATTTCAAGTCATGCCTCGTGTATTGAACATGGCCAGCGATTGGCCCTCTTTTGTTATCCCAATATCAAGCTAACGCAATAGGAATGATTTTTCTTTTGAACACATTCAATAGTTATCCATCATTTTAATTCTACCCTGAGAAACATTATAAATTTTGGCTATCGTAACTCACACTTTCCATCCCCCTATGTTCAGATTGATTCTAACAGGCCTAGTGTTACCCCACTCATGTACTATAGCACATTGGGAGATTAATGTTGGTTGTTCTGAGAACATCATTTTCCAGTTAGGCACCCCTTTTTTCATCTTGGAAGCCTAGATGGGTCATTTACACCCCGAAGGCCTAGATATTGGTTTGGGCTACCACATTCAAATGATGTAACGACGCGACCATCCCTTTTTTCTCAAATTCAGAACAACCCATGTAATCATACTGATGGAATGCTAATTATTTCATGATTGTGGTTAGAATTCATTAAAACAAACATGCACTTAGTCCATCAACGCACGCAGTCTGGAATAATAAGAAACAAAAAAAAAAGATATAGGTTTATGATTTCTTCCAAAATAGGGCCCTTAGGAATAGCCTTCTTTCATGGACTACTATAGTGTTTCCACCTTCAAGATTGTGGCTTCTAGGATTGCTCCATGCTCCCTGGTATTCTTCTCTTCATTAGTGGCTGCAGAGAAAAACTCTTTGGCCCAAGCTTGTGCTCTCACTTGTTTGTCCTGGAGCACAAAAATTTTGCTACCCGCCTGTACTACCTGCCCCTTGGAGTCCACCAATTGGGCCCCTAACTATTCAATGAGGTCATAAAAAGTTTCGATAAATTACTACCTTTCATTGGCTTTCACTTCGAGGCATCATAATTCATTATAGGTTTAAGGAATTTATGTGTATTCACTGACTCCTTTTGGAATCGGGCAATGTCAGAGAGTTGGTTGTCCTTCCATATTTTCCCAACTATTTAATTTTAGATAATTATATGAAGAAAATGAGTATCCACCCCACCCCCATTGTAGAGAAAGCATAGTTCGGTGAGAAGAGATACAATCTGACTTAGCCATTCAACATGTGACAAGATGAGAAAACATTAGATGTGCATCCACACCTTGTCCCACGTCATGTGGCTCTCCTTAGCTGCGTCTGGGTAAAAATAATATATCTTCTTAGGGTCTACATGTTTATACACCAGAAAGGAATCTAGGAGTTCACCTATAGGGTCCCCTTCTATAATTTATTTTTCTTCATCATCTACTCCCTCACCATCCTATAACTCCACCCCAATAGCATTACCGTCCATCACTGTAGCCTCTGGCTCTATGATCACTATAGCGGGGTCATCATGAATGGTTGGCTCTGCAGAATCTAGTGTAATCACCAGATTGGATCTTTAAGATTTTCCCAATTCAATCGCATATGGAGCCTCCAACATAGCAATTACGGCAATGGGAATAGATATATTATTTGGATGAGCATCCTGATAATAGTCAATAGATGGAAAGGATAAAGACTTACAAGAGCCAGGCACAGTAGCATCCAGTGCCTATGCCATTGTCACAACCCCCTACCACCGAAGATTCCCCTCATGAGCTGGAAATGGTGAAAGGGAGATAATGACCACTGAGTCCCGCCTGCAGTAGGCCCCAGGGTGGCGACTAGCACCAAGGGTATGATTTTTCAAATATATGGGAGTCATTACCCTTTTTTTATTCTAAATTGGGAGATAAGAAAAGTAAAACACCAAAAAAGAAAATATCAAGTGTATAAAAATAAACCCAAACCAATCCTACATGCATGTTTAAATAGTTCTGAAACAAGGTACAATTACAAGAATGCTCAAAAGTAAAATACCAAAAGAAACAAGTACAACAAACTAGAGAAACTCCAACTATCCTGACTAGTAGGGTCCCGCATGGCCCTGGTAGTCCTCCTGGAACCCCTAAAGTAAACATAGGGTGAGCATACATGTATACTTAGTAGGGAAACCAAAATCTCTTGTTCCCAAGTGGGGAGACATCCTAATGTCCCACGAGAACAACAGAAGATAGTTAACAAGGAATTCTATCCACCCAACCTCACCAGCCATACTCACCAAAACACAATCACAATATGTAGTAGTATATAAGAACAAGAGTATTGGGTACCCCGCACCATTTTCCCCCACTAGCTAGCTTCTCTTCCTAACAGCGAATGTCCGGACGCTACCACACTCTTCCCGCCCGCACACAGCTGGGCCTCACAACCACGTATCCCGCCTGCACACACCTGGGCCTCACAACCACCTATCCCGCCGGCACACACCTGGGCCTCACAACCACACATCCTTCCCGCACACACCAAGGCCTCAAAACCACGTATCATGCCCGCACACACCTAGGAATCATCCCGAAGGTTCTTGGAAAATAGTAAAACCTACTCGAAGAGTCTTGGGCTAAACCACCCCAATCGAATCCTACCCGAAAAGTCTTGGGTGAAAGGTCACCTCAAGCCATCACAGCCTAGGGAAGAAGGAGCAGGAAGGAGCTAGTAACTAAGGGGAAGACACCCTCTCCCATGAAATGGGAGTGTTCGGAACTAAGGTCTCAACATGGGTGGGGTGCAATAAATCACAAAGATACAGATATATATATATGTATATATATCAAACACTCAGCCCAACCTATGGCTTCTAATCAGACAACTGAGCACGTGCCTCGACACTGTAACTATGAAGCACGCTTACAACAAACAACCCCAACCCCATTTAGGTTTTCATGTTTCATCATAATCAGTTTATTAGTTCCTTAACTACTGGGCAACTATCCACAACCAACCACATCGATCATTCATTAAACATATCCATGCCCTCCACAAATCAAGTTAGGTAAACACAAGAAACACAACCAAGTCATTCTTATTAACCAACCATCCCCATTAACTATTATCCCATTCCACTATCATGCCCCACCATTCATTAACATTTCCACTTTTATTTATTAATCACAACCCATAGTTCATTCACATTAAAACCCATCCCTGAAGCCCCGCTTCCAACCACCATAACCACACCATACATCATCATCCCATGATACCGTTCATTGCAGCCCCGATACCCATCACCGTAATAGCATTCACACCAACCCACAACCAAGCCAACTATAGCCCCGCTGCTCACTCGATCCACAACAACCCACAAAAACACCCCCCTTCACATAAATTAACCCCACCAACACCCACATGTTTATTATTTCAGTTTAGTTCCACCGGGGTGATCACACAAGGGTTACAGATTTTCATTTAATCAGCCAACTTTACGTGATTAACCAATTTACACATTCCATGAAATTTTCCATTCACAAAAACGGTCTAGATATATAGGGAAACATTTAATTGTGCAAGCAAAGTCCCCAAATGACCGTGATTTTCAGTAGGCACAAGCCTATTCAATTCACAACATAATATCAGAGGATATAAAATAAAGTAACTTCATTCACAACTTCCCATCCCCATTATATATGCCATTTATTATCTTTATTAAACGGTTCAAAAGTGTTTCACATAAAAAATAGGACACCCACCTCGCATGATGGACAAAAATTAGAGAGATGAAGGTAAGATCTCTACCTCAACATGTTCTGATCACAACGTTCCCTCAGATCAAATTTAGAAGACGTCTGTCAGCGTCCGTCACTTCGGTCAAATCCGGAAAAACCTCATAGGGTGGAATTTGGAAAGGAAAGGCCGAAGGAAAGACAACGGATTCAAGCTCAGAAGTTCCACCTCGTCGTTACGATCTCGTGGCCGCTGACGGATCGTAAATCAGAGCTCGGACGAAGATGTTATGGAAGAAAAAGAGCCTTTAAGTCTCTTGGGAGAGCTCTGCTTAGAGAAAAGGGGAGGAGAGGGTTGAGTTGAAAAGGAGGAGGGGACCCCTCCATTTATATGCGTGAAAAAAAATACACGACATGTAATTTATGGTACACGGCGTGTACTTGTCCATTTCACACGGCAATGACACGACCTTCAACACAGGGTATACCCGGTGAGGGGGTACATGGCGTGTACTCACACTACACGACGTGTGCTTACAAAATTCTAAAAAGTGTGGGAAAAGACCATTTTATCCTACACGGCGTGTACTTTATGGTACATGGCGTGTACTTGGCCATTTCACACGACCACCACACGACTTCCAACATGGCCTTCAACGCGGCAGGTGGCTATTGACTGGTCAACACACAGTTTGAAGGTAACACATACGTGGGGATACACTACACATCATGTAATATTGGGTACATGGCGTGTACCCATTTATTTCACACGGCATGGACATGGCTCCAACATGGCATACAACCATTGACTGGTCAACACACGGTTTGAGGGTAACGCGTACGCGGGGAGGGACTACACGACGTGTATTATTGGGTACACAGCATGTACCCATTTATTTCACGCGGCAAGGACACGACCTTCAACACGGGGTATACCCGGAGAGGGGGTACACAAATTTTACTCACACCACACGACGTGTACATACAAAATTCTGAAATGTGTGGGAAAAGTCCATTTTACCCTCCAAAACACATTGTGGCCCGTTTTTGACAAAGGAATGGGCCAGAGAGGTCTGGTCCGTTATAGCCATGGTAGGAGTTTCCCCTAGAGGAGATTACATGGAAATTGTAAGCCCAATCACCAGAACCAGTTCATTCATAATGGTGGGAATGATAGGGAACTCAAAATATACTATTCCACCCCTTTATTCTGGCTCATTTCTGCATTCTCCAACCACAATCAGTCCCCCACCTCACTCAGATTCAAGGATAGGTTCTCGAGGAGGTCCTCATGCCTCTATGGGATTGTCTTCGTGTAACAACCCGAACTATTAATTAATATTTGTTTCCTAAATTTATTGTGTTATTTTATTTTATACTCAACAAAACTATATTCATTAATTAATGAAGTGAGTATAATAAAATGAGTTTGTTGGGCTTCGACTCTTTTATGATCGTTGGTAAATATGACTGTAGGAAGCTAAACTCTTAACGTTACAATTTTTTGTTTACATATACAAGTGATCTTGTTTAATTAATACAGAAGAATGTTTGGATGGCCTCATCCAGTAGGCTCGGGTCATTCGAAGCCCTTCTGACAGAACATGGGAAGGAGGTAGTACCATTGTGCTTTGATCTAGACCAAACCCAATCCGAACGTCATCCTGTGAAACTTGAATGGAATTTCCTTCGAGAGAAGTTCATGCTGATAGAAATCAACACTCGGGCAATGTTGGTTGAGCCGCCCCATGATTCTATCACCTTAGCACACCATACACTTGGATCCTATGTTGGTATTATAAGGGGATATTTAATGAGGCCATAGATTCGTTATGTAATACTTTTTTATAAAAAATAAAATTTTATTTATTATTATGGTAAATTTTGTGAATTTCAAATATCCGGATAAATATACCATGTATATTATTGGTGATTATGGGAAAAATAATATTTTAAAATATTTATGTAAACACTAAGTAATTAATAATGTGTAATGATTTTCAAAAAATGTTCTTCTACAGTTTTGTTTGATAAAAAATTTAGAGACTAATAAGATCAACATAATTTTTGGGGAATAGTAAAATTTGAATATTAATTTTACGCTTCTAAATAGTAATTTGACTAAATGGATTTGTAACCTCACTTAAGAATGTATTAATATAGTTTACGCACCTTGATTAAGTAATGTGATTCAATAAAATATGTAAATAACTTTTTCAGAAATTATTAGATAAGTATTAGGTTTTCAGGTTAATTGTGTTTTTTATTTAAATAATTAAATTAAAAATATTTAGAAAATTATTTTCATAAAACCGAGTTCATTTTTGAATTCATATAATCGATATTATGTTCAGTTGAAATTTGGGGATTTTTCTGAAATAGTTGAATTTTCAGTGAATTATGTTTTTACATAAAAATTAAATAACTCATAATTATTAAATTATTTTCATAAAATAGAGTTCATTTTTGAATTCAGAACATCTATATTAGGTTATGGTGATTTTTGGGGATTTTTTCAGAAAATGCTGAATTTTCGGTGAATAGTGAAAATACAATTTTGAGTTTCGGGTGTTTAATGACATCTTTAATGATGTATTAATTATGTAATTATTATCGTCGACTTATGAATAGTGATATATGCTATGAGGTATCCCATGTGGCCAATATCTTGGGCATATACAATGGGAATGACCATGGTTTTTCCAATACCACTAATGAGGTGTCCCTTGGCAATTAATGATTTGTTCCCTCACTTCCCCAATAAAAACCAATCCACTCCCTCATCCTTTTCTTTCCAAAATCCTCCTCAATGATGTTATGGTCTCTTTACCTTCCATGATGTCCTCTCAAAGTTCCCTCTATCCTCCCAAGTTCCTGACCTTCAATCTTTCGATGTTACACTTCAAGGTAAATGATCCTTTCACCCTCCTCTTTCAAGTCATGACTTCCTTTATGTTGTGTCTTATAATTTCCATTTATTTATGTTGAGGGTATATTATTATATGTTCTAATTTCTGTTCATTTCATTTCTAATTTTTGATAGACCCATTATTCTCTCATCAATGTTTTTTCTGAATTTTTAAGTGACACCATTAGGCTGGCGGATTTCTCATAAAATAAATCACATCTTCTCTTTTCTTTCATGTATCATTTTCTTGTGTTATGTCATTAAATTATGCATACCATGATCTTATTCAGCACCCATACTATATTATTAATTATTAATGAGGGGGTGACCCCTGTCCCCTCTATTTTTAATGTTTTCTAAAACCATGTTTCTAAAACAATGTTATATAGTCGCTATGTTGTAGAAATTTCATCTCAAAATTACATTCACTTTCTATCAAGAAATTATCTTATTTTATTTATGTGAATACCAAGACCTATTTCGTTTCTATGTGTTTTCGTAAATATATAAAGATGACATATTTGAATCTGTAATTGACATACATATAACCCTCACTACCTTTCCAGGGGTTATAAATGACATAATGATCTTATTTTTACGTTTTTTTAACATCATGATTTTGACATGAAACCCATTTCTTTTATTCTAGTTGGGTTATTTATGAAATGGTTGATTATGATCTATGTGGATCATATGAAAGTAAAGAAATATTAAGGGTGCTCCCTGATTGTGCACCAATGCATTAGGTAAAAAATTAATCTCTAGGGATGATAAGTTTTACGATACCATGGTGAATAAACATGGTAATTTTTATGACACCTTGGAGATGGACCTTGATGATATGTTCATGAATGTATAAATGAAACATTTTACCAACATATTCATTTTATTTTTCAAGTTTTTTTCATTTTGATATTCCTATTATTTCAATTCTCTTGTCTTTATGTTTTTATCATGTTCGTATTGATATCACAAGTAAAGTGATTCCCTTGTTTACCCTTACTACGCCTTCTGCTCACCTTTTCCTTTAAATATTTGTACCCATGTTATGAGATTCAGAAATTGTACTTATGATGAACTTATGATGAAGCCTTACATGTGGATTAGAATAATGTTTTTTGTTGTAATCATGTTTAATTCTACCTGATTTCCAAGACACTAGACTTTAAAGATCTTGTGTATGTAAAATGTAATGAAATGTTATGTATTTAAAAGGTGGGATTCCATAGATGGAATCAAATGATAGTTTAGTTACTTATGGAAATTAGGATATGAAATATTTAGGAAGAATCCTATAGAAAAGTTTAAATATATGAAAAATCTCAGGTATTTCGTTGAGTATTTAGTAAGTGGTTTATCAAACAAATACATCCATATCTGGATACGAGTAGCTAGAGGCACCTCTGAAACAGATGTACATTAGGGTAAAACCCGAAAACACTGCTTTGATCTAGACTTGAATATGAACTGGTGCACGACAACAGTCCTTACTACACTCTTGGTTATGACAGTCCTATGAGATATGTTTGGTTAATCACAAGATTTTTATGAATCATTATGATGGAATTATAGAGAAATGTAATGGTTTAAGAATGATGTTTTAATACATAAAATACATTATGGATAAAACATTCATAAATGAAATAAGTTTCTCACTATGATTTTATATTTTTAGAAAATGGTGAGAAATGGGAGGAACCATGCATATGGTGACCGTAATGAACCATGCACTGACGACCCTCTGATGGAAGCCGGAATTTAAATATTCATGCGAATAATGAACCAACTCACTCAAGTTATAGTAAATAACATGAACCAAGCTGAGATACCAATCTCATCAAGAAGGGAGAAATATTATATTGACTTCATTATGGGTCAATGACCACCATCCTTCATTAGATCGACTATCCCATTGATTGATGAGTAGTGGATCAGATCCAAAGACAAGATCTTTTTTGTGCTCTTCTGTTCAGAGCAAAAGAAGGTCACCCTTCCTGTCTATAGCTTAGAAGGAGAAGCTGATCAGTGGTGGGAACTGATCAAAAACACGAGGACAAGATTGGAGGTTGATGCTATGGGGTGGGAAGAGTTCAGAAGGATATTTTTTAGTATGTATTTCCCTCATTCAATGAGAACATAGATGTAGAAGGAGTTTCTCGATCTGAAGCAGAAGGAGAACAAATCTATCAGAAGATATGAGTGAACATCACCCAACTTGCACGATATACCTCTACCTTTGTCATGGATAAAAATGGAAAGGTTGAAAGATTATTCGGTGGAATTAGACCTCATATGCAGAATAATCTAGCCAACCGGCACTCTGATAGATATGAGGATATCGTGCGGGGTGCAATGAAAGTCGAACTAGAGTTCGGAGAGATGAAGTGGTCTCATAAATCCAATAATAATAAGAGATCAATGGAGCCAAAATTAGGGATGAATTTTGATAAGGTAATAGGAGTAATGAAGGTTCAACTTCCCACATGTAATAAATGTGGGAATAATCATTCAGGTAACAACCTACTTGGGAGCAGGAAATGCTATAATTTTGGATGAGATGTCCATATTATGAGGAATTGTCATAGGGAGGTGAAATGACAACATCCAAACACAAATGATAAGGGAAAGATGGTTCAGACCCTACCTGATGTCCAGTTCATTATGTGTGGACAACGTGGGCATGTTTCCAATCACTGTAAAAATCCAAGGGTAGTTAAGGGGAACCACCACCAGCCTCAGAAAGGCCAATGGATCAAGTCAATGTGTTTTCTATTATGAAAGTTGCTGTTGAAGAACCGAATGATGTCGTAGTAGGTACTCTTGTTGCTATCTCAGAGCTATCAAGTACTTTTTTTGATTATGGTTATCTGTGTTTCTTTATTTCCTCCATGTTTGTAAAGAATTTGAAATAAACAACTGATTTTCTAAAAGTAGAGTTATCATTCAATACTCCTTGTATGATTATCCAAATATCATCAGTGTTTAGAGACTCTAGTATTTAGTATAGTGAGAAAAATCTTTTCGAAAATATAGTAGTCATTTCCATTCTATAATTTGACATTATACTAAGTATGTAATGGCTCTAAAAAAATAATTCATAGATCAAATATAGAAGTAAGGAAATCTCAGTAGTCTAGAATGGAAAAGCTATAGTTATCTTCCAAGGAGAGATATCTCAACCATATTTTTGTCTAAAAGATTCCCCAATATCGTTTTTTATCGAATTGATCAGTGAATAAGAAGAAGGATATGAGAGTTTCAGGATTGAAAATGTCCCCATCATCCAGGAATATGTTGATTTATTTCCAGAGGAGTTTCCTGGACCCCCCATAGAAAGAGAGGTAGAGTTCTCTGTTGAAGTCATAGATAAATCTCATCAGATATCAAAGACCCCATATAGAAGGGAAAATATGGAGGTGGGGAAATTAAGAAAACAACTCTTGGATATTTTGGAGAAAGGTTTTATTCAACCAAGTGTGTCTCCTTGGGGAGAACTAGTTCTCATTGTGAAAAAGAAGGATGGATCAATGCGTCTATGCATTGATTATAGAAAACTGAATGAGATCATAGTGAAGAAATAATAACCTCTTCCAAAATTGATGACTCATTTGACCATCTTCGTGGGGATCATTTCATCTCTAAGATTTATCTTCAATCTAGATATCATCAATTGAGGGTGATGAAACAAGATATTCTGAAAAATAATTTCTAATCAGTATATGGGTGTTATGAGTTTTTTGTTATGCCCTTCGGATTGACAAATTCACCTACTATTTTTATGGATTTGATAAATAGAGTCTTTAAGGACTAAATTGATAACAATGGGGTAGTTTTTATTGATGATAGTATGATATATTCTAAAAGTCATGAGGAGAATGAGGATAATATAAGGGTTATTTTGATAACACTATGGAAGGATAGGATTTTTGGAAAGTTCATTAAATGTGAATTTCAGTTACAACAAGTGGCTTTCTTGGGGAACTTTATAACCAAAGAAGGAATCACAGTTGACATTGCAAAGAAAAACTTGTTGAGGATTGGCCTCAACCTACAAAAATAACAAAGATTCCTAGATTTCTTGGATTAGCAAGATATTATAGGAGGTTTGTGAAAAACCTTTCATGGCATTCTAATCCATTATCCATGTTTACAAGAAAAGGGTTCAAGTTCACATGAAAAAAGTGTGTGAGGAATGTTTCCAAGATCTCTAGAAGTGATTGGTTACTACACTCGTGTTAACTCTTCCCTCAAGTGGATACAGATTTGTTATTTTTAGTGATGAATCTTCGAAAGGTCTTGGGTGCATCCTTATGAAAAATGATAAGGTCATTTTTTAAACACGTCGACAGTTGAAGACTCATGATATGAATTATCCAACACATGACCTTGAGCTGGTTGTGGTCATTTTTTTCTCTGAAGATATGGAGGCACTATCATTATGGGGAGAAATGTGATATATACAATGACCATCATATTTTAAAGTCTATTTTCATAGAAAAGGAATTGAACACGAGACAAAGGAGATGGTTGGAACTTCTCAAATATTATGATTGTTCAACACATTATCATCCCGGATTAGAAAACAATGTTGCTGATGCATTAAGTAGGAAAGGCCATTTGTCTTTTCCATGATGTGAATTCAAATAAATCCTTTGATCAATAACCTAGTAAAGTGGGACATTGGAATTAAAAGGGAAGGTACATCATCAATCCTAACCCAAATTATTTCTCAACCATCATTATTAGAGAAGATCAAGAAATCTCAGAATGAAGATCCATTGTTACAGAATAAGTTTGAGGCTATAAAGGATAGAAACTCTCCAGAGATTAATACTTACCAAGAAGGTGTGATAAAATTTTGTACAAGACTATCTGTTCCATCTATTCCGGAAATCAAGAAGGATCTTATGGATGAAGCACATACCTATACATTATCTATATGTCCTGGAAGCACAAAAATGTATATGAACCTTAGTGATCATTTTTGGTGGGTTATTATGAAACGGTAGATTACTGACTACACTATATGGTTCCTAGTATATCAGTAAGTGAAGGAAGAGGAAAAACTTCCTAAAGGGGTATTGCAACCACTACCCGTACCAGCATGGATGTGGGACAATATCACTATGGATTTCGTCACTGGTCTCCCCATAACATCCAAAGGAAACAATCCAATATGGGTTATTGTGGACTGTCCCACCAAGACTGTCCATTTTATCTCCATTCGGGAAGATTTATCTCATGATCCACATGATAGGATTTACGTGATGTAAGTGGTAAGGTTTCATGGAGTTCCACTTTATATCATATCTGATCATGATCCAAGGTTCACATCGAAATTATGGAGAATTATTTAACATTATATCATTAATAAATTGTATTTCAATACATCCTATCACCCACAAACTGATAGAAAATCTGAACAGACAATTCAAACACTCGAGGACATGCTGAGAACATGCTCAAGGGAATTTAATGGTGGATGGGATCAACATGTCCCATTAGTTTAGTTATCTTACAACAATAGATTCCACTCGAGCATTCAAATGAAACCCTATGAAGCACTATATGGGAAGTGATGTAGAACTCTTACATGTTTTCATGAAGATGATGAGAGCAAGCTTCATGGTCCTTATCTTGTGCAAGATATGATAGAAAAAGTCCATGCCATCTAACAACCCATTAAGGCTCCTCACTTTCGGTAAAATAGCTATGCCAAAAATTGTCAAAGGGACTTTGAGTTTGATATTGGTGACAATGTCATTCTTAGAATTTCACCTTGAAAGAGAGTCATGAGGTTTGGGAAGAAAGGGAACCTCAACCCTAGGTACATTGGCCCCAATGAAATCCTTGATCGCATTGGATCAGTGGCCTATCGACTTGCACTCCCTCCAAACCTACCACAAGTTCATGATATCTTCCATGTATCCCTCTTGGGGAAGTACATACATGACTCTTCACATGTAATAAATTCAGAGGCGATACAACTGGAACATTACCTCTCTTATGAGTAGTAGCCAGTGGAGATCTTCGATCATAGAGACAATGTTCTACGCAAAAAGACTACCCACCTTGTTAATGTGTTTTGGAGAAACCACAAATATGAAGAAGCCATGTGGGAACATGTGGAGTCTATGAGGTAGAATTATCAAAACCTTTTCTCATCAGATGATATAAGTTAAAATTTTGGGGATGAAATTTCTTAAGGGGGTAAAAATGTAACGACCTGAACTTTTTGCTAATATTTGTTTCCTAAATTTTTTGTGTTATTTTATTTTATACTAAACAAAACTATATTCATTAATTAATGAAGTGAGTACAATTAAATGAGACCATTGGGATTTCACTATTATATGAATGATGGTCAATATGAGCATTGGAAGCTAAACTCTTAACTTTACAATTTTTTTTATTATAAATACCCGTAATATTGGTTAATTAATACAGAAAGAAGTTTTGATTGCCCCATCCAGTAGGCTTAGGTCGTTCGAAGACCATGTGATGGAATATGGAAAGAAGGTAGCACGATTGGGCTTTGCATAGGACCAAACCCAATCTGAACTCCATCATGTGATGTAGGAATGTAATCTCCTTCGGGAGAAGTTCACGCTGATAGAAATCACCACTTGAGCAGTGTTGGTCGAGCCGCCCCAAGATTCTATCACCTTAGCACACCTTAAACTTATGTCTTATGGTAGTGTGATAAGGGGATATGTAATATGACCTTAGCCACCTTCTGTAATCCTTTGATATAGACAAAAAATTTCACTTCTTCTAATGGTAAATTTTGTGAATTTGAATTATATAGATAAATATATGATGTATATTATTGGTGAATATGGGAAAAAAGATACTTTAAAAAATTTATGTAAAGATTAAATAATTAAAAATTTGTAATGATTTTCAAAAAATGGTATTCTATAGTTGTGTTCAGTAAGAAATTTAGAGTCTAATAAGATCAACATAATGTTTGGTGAATAGTAAATTATGAATAGTAATTTTACGCTTATGAATAGAAATATAACCAAATGAATTAGTAACCTCTCTTACGGAAATATTAATATAATTTAGGCACCTTGATTAGGTAATGTGATTCAATAAAATAAGTAAATAATTGTTTAAAAAATTATTAGATAAGTATTAGTTTTTTCTGGTGAATAGTGTTTTATTTAAAAAATTAAATTACATATATTTTGGAAATTATTTTCATAAAATGGAGTTCATTTTTGAGGTCAGAACATCTATAGTAGATTAAGGTGAATTTTGGGTATTTTTCTGAAATTGTTGAATTTTCAGTGAATAGTGTTTTACATAAAAATTAAATATCTCATACTTAAAAAATTATTTTCCTATAATGGAGTTCATTTTTAAATTCAGAGCAACGATATTAGGTTAAAGTGATTTCTGGTAAATTTTCTAAAAAAGTTGAATTTTCACTGAATAGTGAAAATACAGTTTTGAGTTTTCGGTTTTTAATAACATATTTAATGATGTAATAATAATGTAATCATTCTGGTAGACTTAAGAATAGTGATATATTCTATGAGGTGTCCCATGTGGAAAATACCATGGGAATGCCCAAGGTGTTTCCCATACCAACGATGAGGTGTCCCATGTCAATTAACGAGTCGTTCCCTCACTAACCCTATAAATACCAAGACATTCCATCTACCATTTCATTCCAAATTTCTCCTAAATTAATTTATTGTCTCTTTACCTTCCAAGGAGTCCTCCCAAGGTTCCCCCTAGCCAACCAAGGTCCCAACCTTCATGCTTTCAAAGTTACTCTTCAAGGTGAGGGATCCTTTCACCCTTCTCTTTTAAGTCATGACTTCCTTTATGGTGTGTCTTCTAATTTCCATCTCTTTATGTTGAGGGTAAGTTCTTATATGTTCTAATTTTAGTCCATTTTAGGTCTAATTGTAGAGGAACCCATTCCACTCTCATCAATTTGTTTTCTGAATTTTTAAGTGATGCTGTTAGGATGTGGAATTTATCATAAAAGAAATCACATCTTCTATTTTCTTTCATGCTTCCTTCTCATGTGGTATGTCATTAAAATATCCATACCATGATCTTATTCAGTATCCATACTGTATTATAAATTATTTATGAGGGGGTTACCCTTGTCCGCTCTCTTTTCAAGGTTTTCTATACCATGTTATATAGTCGTTATGCTGCAGAAATTTCATCTCAAAATTTCAATCTCTTTCTCTCATGAAATCATGTTAGTTTATTTATGTGAATACCCAATCCTATTTCATTTATATGGATGTTTATAAATAAATAAATATGATATATTTTATTCTAGAATTGACATATATATAACCCTCACTTCCATTCCATGGGTTATAAATGACATAATGAACTTATTTTTATGTTATTTTAACTTCACAATTTTGACATGAAACCCATTTCATTGATTCTATTTGTGATATTTATAAAATGTTTGATTATGATCAATCTGGATCACATTAATGTAAATACATATTAAGGGTGTTCCCTAATATTTCTCCAATGCATTAGGTACATAATTAATCTGTAGAGATGTTATGTTTTACGATACCTTGGTGAATAACCTAGGTAATTTTTATGACACCTTGTGGATGGAACTTGGTAATATATTCATGAATGTCTAAATTAAATGTTGTATCCAAATATTCATGTTATGATTCAATTTATTTTCATTATGATATTCTTATTCTTTCATTTCTATTTTATTTCTGTTTTAATCATGTTCGTATTGATATCAAAAGTAAACTGATTCCCTTGTTTACCCTTACTAGGCCTTCTGCTAACCCTTTCCTTTGAATGTATGTATCCAGGTTATGAGATTTTGAAATTGTACAGGGTATGAAATTATGATGAATCCTTAAAAGTGGATTAGTATAATGTATTATGTTTTATTCATGTTTTATTGTTTCGTATTTCCAAGACACTAGACTTTAAAGATCATTTGTATGTAAAATGTAATGAAACGTTATGTATTAAAAAGACAGGATACCATACTTCACCCACAGTCATGAATTCATCAATGAATCCATCAACTGTATGTTCCTAAACATGATGAAATCTTGTAAATAAGGTTGTATTGTGAGAAGGGAAGGGAACGCAGAGAAAAGGGTTAAACTCACCTTGAGTTGCTCTGCCAGTTCTGGGTCGGATCCTGCAACCTCGCCACGCTCACAAGGGATTCACTGTAAAGTTGTAGTTCTTGAAGGTCATTCACCACGGAGTCCTTAAAACTCTTCTTCCAATTCAATTATTCATCTTCTTCTTCTACTTATCCTTCCTCCCCTTCCCCCTCTTCTTCTTCCTCTATATCCTCATCTTTAGATGGCAGCTTTTCTGGGTCATGTTCCTATCCATGCATCACATTCACCAGGAGGTGAGGCTCTTCATATTGCCCCCACAGGAATGCGTACATATCCATGGATGTTAGGTATGCATGCTGGTAATAAAAATATACCCTATCCACCACCTGGATGAGTCATGTTTCTGGTAGGTCGATCCTAGTATGCACCACCATCCGCCACAGCTCTTCAGTAGACATAGATGGTCATGGAGTCCTATAAGAAGACTAGAGTGACCAGAAGATAGCTTCAAAAGTTGTCTTTAGGAGGTACCTAAGCTGAATCCATGGAATTTCACTATTTGGTTCATAAGGTCACCTACAAGACCACCCCTACTTAGAAGGTTATTTCACGTTATTGGATTGTGATGCTCATGTCGATGAAGTCCCAACCTATTCCACGCTAGACACTTGGCATGTTCTTTGTCTCACCTTTCCATTGGCACTTCTTCTACCTCTCATCTATTCATTCTATGCACTATACACCTTGATTTCCTAGATGCGCTTCTGAATAATTGCCTTGGGATACATTTCTGTACAGTGTTCGACTTACTCTATTGATAGGCCTACACAGACATCAGTTGGGGGGGAGTGATGAGTTCACCTAGGTCCATAGTCCTGAACCTAATCTATGGTTGGCGATGGATGAATTGGATGTCTCTCTTCCCAAACCTCTATATAATATTTATTTTGGATTCACTGCATGCACCCGAACTTCCTGGAAAACTTGGTCGACGCGGACGGTTCAAAAATGTTTTTTCCATTGATCAAGGATTCCAGCACATCACCCCCGATGATTTTTTTGTATCCTCTCTACTCTAATTGTCCCCTCCGATCACCTACAACCTAACCAAATAGGGTCCAGAACGGGTCACAGTTAATATGGTTATGGCTATAAATATTGATCTTGATCCCTTCCTCTCTGAGTGCTAGTGGGTGGATCCTAGAAATGTTCAAGAGGGATTGCCATATACCATCACCTACATGGATAATGACATTCAGGAAGTCATATACCCTGTAGTGGGATATGACCCTGCCATGAAGGATTTGGAATTGTTCGCATATTCTTCTATGAGTACTTCCCCTTGAAATACTCCCCAGAATGATGTAAATCTTATCCAACACAAGAACTCCCAGCTTAACCTTGTTTTTCACCACCATGATCCTGGGAATCAAGAGTGTCCCTGGGCAGACATCCATCCTTCTGTTCCTAACTTGAAACAACCACCTGCTCAATAATGAAACAAGGAACCTAGCCTATAATACATTTCAGTCCCAAGTTTCTTTTATCATGAAGCCCGATGATTATTTCTCTGCTTCCTCCAAGACCATCCAATATCATCCCACCTTTCCCCTCTTAGACGTGTTCAAGAAATGATTTGATCAGTCATACATCTTCACAACCTTGTCTTGCATCATAAAAAACTTGATCCATCCTCGATAAGATATTTCCTTCAAAAAATATTTCATCTGAAACATGTCTGTGGGTAAAGCCAGTAGATGACATGTCAGGGTGGGGTTGCACATCCTATCCCCTAGACATTTTCTATTGGGAGGAACTCATCGTACTTGTACCCCTCCAAGAGGATTCCCCCAATACAATGGATGTTCCAAATAACTAACACCTACCTCCCCATGGTGGATGTGGAAGGTGTTGGTGTTGGGAGACCAGTGACTGAATAATTCCGGTACCAGGTCCTGCTACTAAAAGAAGTGAAATTGGGATGTCCAAACAACTTCAAAAACCCTGATCGACCACAGCTCTTACCCAAACTCATCACATGTTTGGCATACCCAGTATGCTCAGGCCCATTCAATTGGTAAGATCCCTCTGAACTTGAAGTCACATTCTTGAAAACCCTTATTCTCATTAGTAGTACTGCTTCTGAATGTGCTCGCATAAAGAGTAGGAGATTCCTCGGAAGCTGGATCACTCCCTACAATAATCATAGTCTTCAGATTTTGGACCTAGATGGTTTTGTTCTATGTTTCCCTAGTATGATGACCATTGTTCTTGATATTGAACAGTAAAAGACAGTACTTGCGTGTTACCCATGAATGTGGGGTGTCCATTTTGATGTCAAGCATCATCACCTCCTCCAAAATGAAAAAAATCCATTACGATATGATTTTTCTCTGGACATAATCTTTTTGAGCTTGTGTAAGCATGAAAAAAAGAAACTGATTAACAGACACATCCCTCCTCGCATAAAGAATTAGGGGGTTAATGATCATATGAGTCCTCCTTGTATCGTTAGTGGCCTCCCTCTCTGCATCAGTCTATTGGGCCACCATTTTTGTTAGGCATTTGTAAAACCCTAAGGACTTTTCATGAAAGAATGAATATCAACACCCAAGAGTATCTATTTCCCACATGAATTCCATTAGAATTGAGTTGCATGATACAAAGGGAGGCAGCGTGCTACTGATCGACACACACACAAAGCACAGAATCGGCCATGGAATCTTGTGCGCAGATCGGGAGATTTTTCTCGCATTAGAGTAAAGGTCATGTCTTATGAAAAAAGCCAAAGTTGGGACCTGGGGGGGGGAAATAAATTTATAGGCACATACCACATCTTCTGCACACACGAAAGAGTTTTTCATTCCCAAAAACTGTATTTGCACGCACCGAGATGTAGCTACCTTACTTTTTAAAATAACCCAGAAAATCCAACCTTTGGGTCCCCCTTTATCTCTGATTCTGAGGGGGGAAATTAATGATGTGGAATTTCGAATACAGCCATGTTGGGGAGATAGAGAAAAAAATTCCATATGGGGATGAATAAAGATGTCGTGACCTAAGAGGCAATTCTGCGCAATAATTATGGAATGTGCACAAGAGTTCCTGTAGTGCGTAGACCCTTGAATGCCTAATATGACATCAATACAAGGATTCGGTGACTACCCATCTAAAACTGTCAAAGGCACTGGCGCACAAGAGTCTAGGGAGACGTGAAAGATTTCCTTTTTCGTGCAACCCCTTGTGTACCCATTGCGACGTCAAAGGGACCTTTTCAAAGAATCACACACAAAAAATAAGTTATGTCACAAGAACAAAGGGAGAGCATACACACATGATACCCAGCGACATTCAAACCCTTCTACGCCCAATGAATCGTCAAAATCCCCTTGTGCGTAGCTCCTCTTGCAAGCCACCTCTGGGGTTGAAACTATATTTTTAAATGAACCCTCGACCCTTTGGGACTGTTATAGATGATGAAGTGACACTTTTATGTGTGAAAACCAAATCATCCATGACCGCACAAAAAACACTATGGGCTAAAGGATTTGAATCTTGCGTGATAGGTCCCCCAAGGGTCCTCCTTCAGGTGAGCCATCTTTGGGGATGATTATCATCCATTTTCTTTTACTCGATGTCCTTTGGGAACTGAAGAACCATCTTTATTGCAAATTCCTTTTGTATCAGGACAATTTTGCATGCATCCTTCTGGTTTGCATGCAGCCACCCCATGTTGCACACAGCTTCCCATCGTGTGTGCGGCCCACCTTTTTCACTCAATGTGAAGTTCCTACCTAAGGGAAACATGTCATATGACCTATAATGCCCAACCCATATGTGTCACACACATTTCTCTTGTACGACCCTCTAGGTTTGTACAATGTATTTTTAAGGTCCCATGGGTGGTGATACATATTACGTTTCATAGACTCATGCTTCTCCGCATAGGCATTCTAACAGATATTGCTTCTTCACATAGCCATGAAAACGAGGAACCATAAGACGATCACTCCCAAACAACCCTCACAATGGAATTTTTGGTGCCTTCCCTTCCCCAAGGGTTAATGTCTTCTAGTTATGTAAGTCCTCGAGGTGTGGAATGAACCCATCTTGTCCGAGATGCATGATGTTAAACTACCATGCACCCTCGTCCCCAGCACATGACATTAATCTGTTGCCTTTCCCCATGCATCATATGTGGGGTGCCCAGTCTCAGACATTCATAACTCCCGCTCCTCTCCAGAAGAGTGAGACCTTCCTCACATGGAATGAGATCCTCTCCACTGGAGTGGCACATATCTGTGGGGAAGGGTAACCATCTTAGTGTAAGCCTCTAACCTTTCTTTTAGGAGGTAGTATCCATGCTCCCCCTCCCGTATTCAATTCTGAAGACCATATAAGATATGGGCCTCGAGTCCTCCATTATCCCTTCCGTCTCTCATTGGGATTTGTCACCACCCATGCCTATATTATGGAGTATGTCCCAATCCCCAAAATCATGGGATTCCAATAAATTGTAAACCCACGTTTCCTCATTGGCTGCTGACCACGTGTAATCCCAATTCTACTTCCCATGGAAGAAACTTTCATGATGTGATCATATGGTCTTTGTTGCCTCTTGTTTCACACACTGATCAGGACTCACGTGGGATTAGATTGAGTTTCAACTATGTTATCCTCTCTGGGCTGCCTTAATGTGAATGCCCCAATCAATCCCGAACTATGTGGACTTTGATCCTTGACAATACATGGTATGTAAGAATCCTATTTGAGGTTCAATCCCAACACCCACTAGTCTCGACCCCTTCACGTTGGTTCACCAAACCATCCTGAACTATGTGGACTTTGATCCTTACCAAGGCAAGGTATGTAGGAAGACTCCCTGAGGTTCAATTTAAACACCTAATAGTCCTGAAACCTTCATGTTAGTTCACTGAACAATTCCAAACTATATCGAATTTGATCATTGCCAATGCATGGTATGTAGGAAGCCACATGAAGGTTCATGACCAACACCAATTAGCCCTAACCCCTTCATGTTGGTTCCCTAAACCATTCCAAACTATGTTAACTTTAATCCTTTCCAAGGAAAGGTACATTGGATGCCTACCTAAGGTTCAAGCCCAACACCTACTGGTCCCATCCCATTCATGTCGGTTCACCAATCCATTCAAAACTACGTGGACATTGATCCTTTCCATGGAAAGGTATGTAGGAAGCCTCCCTGAGGTTTGATACCAACACCTACTTGTCCCGACCCCTTCATGTCGGTTCACCTTCAACGCCACTATACATTAAACTCATATCATACCCATTATTAAACATTAGAAGTAGAAAAAAATCTCAGAGACATGCCTATGTTATAAATTTGCTGACATTAATCATGGGATAACTCAGGCCCTTACACCATCGAGAAGCCCTATAATAAGGAGAAGAAACCCAGAATAATCATTGTTCCTCCATCCAGACACGCCAGCAATGTCCAACATGACTACTCCCCAGACAGATGGTTAATTCCCTACCTGGACCCCTAAGAATGTTTTTACATGAAGAAACCTAATTAACCAGTGCCCATGAAGACATGGTACTAGGAAGAGTTTAATGAACTTCTTAAGTCAATGAGGGAGACCTATACTAGGTAACAATCTCCAAGGAGGAATCCATGGAAGGAGGGAACTGACATCCCATCATCCCATTTCAATCAAGGAGCAAACTTCCCTGAATAAGTGACGGTTGATTCCCACATTTGGAAAATGGGAATGCTGGGTAATAGCTTCATGTCAAACATTGATTGTTTAATAGATTCACTCACCGACGATAGCATCAGAAACACTGATAAAGGAATATTTAAAAACAATTTGACACATTTTTCAAGAAAATATAATTTCTCATTTCCAAAGCACTTTTTAAAAGTAAAAATTTATTGAAAAATACATTTACTTTAAAATAACCTTGAAAACCTATAATGTATGCTTCAAACAAAATAATGGGCATGATTATGGTAATATTAACCCCTAAAATACATGTTAAAAAATTTTCATATCACATTTTTGGTAAAATAAAAATAGGTATTGTTTCAAAAATTACATAAATATTAAATTTTAAACTTGTTTGTAAAATTTTAAAAAACTTTAAATATGTATTTTAAAAATCATATTATAATATAAAACATTTTTTTTTAAAATAGTTATTCGTTTGAAGAGAGAATTATTGCCGAATTTTTATAAAAAATTTAGTCAACCATTTGAAGTAGCAATTATTTGAATATTGTTACTATTATTATTATAAATATGTATAGGATAAACAATTTCATGATTTTTTGGTGATTTGTATCATAATATTTCATCAATTGAAACCTAATCATAAAAATCCTGATAATCAATGAGATGGTAGCATTAAACTCACACCACATAGGTATATTTTGAATTATAACCCCCAAGAAAAAATAAAATAAAATAAAACATAGAATATCATGTGATAAAAAATATTCATGATATAGTATTTCAATTGATAGTTATATACCCATCATAAAATAAGATAGTTTTATAATGTAAAATATGTTTCAAAGAAGGCACATTGTGAAACAAATACTTTACCAATTTACGATCTTTTGACACATATACCCCATGAAGGAGAGATCCTCAATTGAATATTTAAATCATATTATTTTCATGTGAATAATAGGAATATACATTCATTTATAGTATATACATTACATTAAATAAACATGTGTTGAATATGAATTTTTCTAATAGAAAATAAATGTGAGATAGAAATCCACTACCGAATTGGTAATATATTGAATCATAAACTCTCATAAATGATAACATAAAAGGAAATAGTAAATATCATTAAAATAATGGTATTCATGATATAAAATTTTTTGGGGTTAATATATACCAACTACAAATGAAATGATTGGTGAATTCGAAAATGTGTCCCAGAAGGAAAAGAAATACTATAAATCCATTACCTTAAGTCATGAATTATTTCTTACATGTTCAAACATACTACATAAAAAAGATAAGATTTTTATACACATATTAAATAACCATAGTAATATATATCATATCATCTACGATTTAATTATCACATGGTTTTCTTGTTTATGAAAATGATTTTTTAAAATAACGATTGGGGTAATTGCCACGTTGTTTTTCGTATATGCTTTGATTTTATATTTTCTATCCAATTACATTAATCATAGTTATAGTATATTTAGAATTTATGTCTTGAAATAGTTATCATATTTATAAATGAATTTTACTTTTAATGTGAATCCTGAAATATGGCATTGAGAAATGATGAATGTTTTGATCATTGAGACGGTTTGTCATATGCATCCATGAGTAATGTTTCCATTTTTCATTGGTCATTATGGAAAGGTGTCAAGGAATTTATTATATTTAAGAAATTATAATAATATAATAAGTACAATATTATTTATTATACAAAACATCCTTGTTGTTTTCTCCTGGATCGATAATCACATAGCTTCAGAATGATTTTAGTCCACATGTATACTAATGACATTATGATCTTCTAGTGAGTAAATATGTAAAAAATAATAGATATATTATATGTTAATAATTAATAATATGGAAAGTATACATTCATATTTCCATAAAATAACATATTTTAATTAAATATATTTCTAATTATCTTTCATGTAAAGTGTTACTGAAAATGAATCACATCGCTTTACAAGATGACAATCTATCTTACACAGGACTAACGTTATCATATACCCTATATAATGAAATGTAAAAAATTAATAAATTATATAATGACTCAAAAAATATAATAATTTTATATATATTATAAATACTTACAATATGTATGTCATTATACCAAACTATCAGAGGTCGTAATGAAAAACCAACGACATCTGTTTGTGAGAGGGTAGTTTATTGCACAAACAAATGATGATTTCATGCACCTTTTGATGGATGTGGGGATGAACGTATGTCATGAACATAACATAAAAAATCTATGTATAGTTAATATACTGAGGGAATTATATCATCATTTTATAATAACAATTTAAAGATGTGTAAAGGAAAAAATCTCATTGATGAACATACAACTTCTTCAGATGTCATTTTCTAGTTTGCACCCAAATTCTTCATAGGTTGGATTTATATCTAGAATAATTCCTATATGATTAAAATATGGTAATTGAGAATATATATTTTTCCAGACATGGATGAACCAAAAATATTTTATGGAGTGATAAGGGAGGAAAAATGATGGACTTTTATACGTTAGGTGAGTGGAAGACCAGTAATATTTTGAAAAAATAATGTCTACAAGTGTTTTCACATGAAATAAGGGAGAAAATAGATCAAATTTAAAAATTATACATGATAAGGTAAATTATTCTCTAGAAAATATATTTTGAAAAATATTAGATGTCATTTTTAACCCTAGGATTTTTACTTTAACCCCTCAATAACACCCTTTTTAACAAAACAACATACATTTTTTGTTACGGTTTTCACAATTCATTTTTGTAAAAAAATTAAGTTTAAATTGTTTTATAATATAAATTATGATGATTCAATAAATTTAATCCATTTATACAGATAAAATTTATATAAGGGTAAAATTATAGTTTAAAATTATTCCCACAAACATGATGAGAAGGAGGGGTTTTATAGAGGAAATGTTCAATAGTTTATAATGTTTGTATATTAATGTTCAGAATGAAATTGATTCTGATTACCTAAATTTGAATAATTTTTTTATATCTAAAATAATTTTACACAATTAACAACTTAAAATCTAAATTATGATTATAAATAAATTTAATGAAAAGTCAGTTTGTAATTATAATTTCATTAATTTTCAGTATTCATTAATAATGAATCATTTCAGAAAATATAGAAAATTCTTCCCAAGATAATTTTGAAATTCAGAATTAATAAATTAGTTTTATTTATTAATTTTAATTTTCTAAAATTTTCAATTATTAAATTTATTATAATGTAGTACACGTAAACAAAAATTAAGTTTAAAAAATTACGGTTTTAAGAGTAAAATTTTATTTATTATTATATGTCGTATAGAAAACTCATAATATAAATTTTAAAAAATATATTGAATGAATAATATATACTATTAATTAAGATATATAACAATAATTTTTTTGTTTAATTTATTGATATAAATTTTTATTTCTGTGCATAAAGTTATTTTTTCATAAAAAGCTCCCTGTTATTTTCTAATAGTCTTCATTTTCATTTCTAAGTAATTTTCACCAATAAATTAATTATATAAACTTATAGAAGAATATTTTAATTATTTAGGTAATACTATTCATACTAGATATTCAAATTACTTGATGATAACTATCATAATATTATTTTAATTATATCTCATGTTTCGTTTGATTTTAGAGTTTTTTGTAATGCAAGATAAACTATGTGTTACATGTTACCCAATTTGAACATATAATTTCATATAAAAGAATATAGAATTGATATTTCATGTAATAAATAATATATACCATATTAAATTTTAAAAAATATTACCTAGATAAACCATAACTAATTTTCATCATAGGAGAACATAGGTGGGTAGTGAATATTTGGACGTGGAAGAAAATCATAAATATTTATAGATAGTGTTTGCGATATTTGATCACAATAAAATGGGTGGTCTATAAAAGGACAATGAACCCAAAACCGTAAACCAATGATGTGTGAAAAAAATTATTGATATAAGAATAACTGATGATAAAATGATAACATTTTATTTCATGATCCTTTTATTAATGTTGAAGAATTATCATTAATTGATTTCATTGAATTTCGTAAAAAAAATCTCACCCTATGTTTATGACAGAATCAATTTACACTTAAACTATTACTCTAAGAAATAAATGTGATTATTTTTCATTAATCACTAATGGATCATACTATTCATTAATAGAATGATATATCATTCCATTTATCAGTTGTTATCGGCTCAGAAAAAACATTTTCACAACATATCCATTTTGAAAAAATAATAATATGGTTAAGTAATACATTAATTTTCAAAGACATATCCAAATTTCAACATTAACAATTCCATAAATAGATAACCTCACCACCCTTACAAGTTCAAATTTTTGTTAATGTCACTAATGTTTTAAAATAATCATAACATTAATACCCCAAAAAACATTAATTAGATCTCTATTTTCATATTCCAAACATGTGAACACCTCCTTCGTATATTCTCAAAAAAACATTGAAATTTACTGCATTATCATAAAACATATTGAAAAAAAACACAATCCATTACTCCAGGAATAAGACCACATATTATTTCCTATATTTCATAAATTCAATGAAGCTATAAAATACATCAATGATAACATAATTTTTTTTTCCTAAAATAATTAATTAGTTCCATGGTAATAAATATTATCCAATTTTATTTGTTCATTGAAATCATCTATATAAAAATAACAAACATTTTCTCAATATCCAGACCAAATGAAGTGTTAACTTCCCTTAATCAAAATATTAATTCTCCATTAAATCAATTTTCATTTTTTTCATCCTAAAAATAAATATACTGAAAATCCTTATACATTTTATGACTTATATAACAAAATCCTTGAATTCAAATACACAAATACTTCAAAAATCTAAATTCATTTTCAATACATTAACTAGGATCCATCATCGCATTTCCTTGAAAATTCATTCCTATCTTATTTCCTATGAAGTTTACTCATCATTAGATATATAACTGTTACACATACAATAAGATGATTCTCTTCAAGATCCTCCCATTAGAAAATCAATTTGTATAAATCTGATACATTCCACATATAAAATGATCAGCAGTCAATGATTCCACAGGGATTCCATTTCTATCATCCATTGTGTAAACCAAAATATTCATTTTTCTTTTATTGTTACATTCTTTATGTCATTAATTTCCATAGAAAAAATATATTCATGTTACTCTAAGACATATATATGGGAGTTTCTTCCCATATTATCGTCATATATGAAACTGACTCTTCTATCATTCATTGTTTCCATTAATAGGACACTTAGAAAATGATATCATTATCTTCATCGACGATATTGAGAGACAATTTAAGTGAACATTGATTATCATGTTCTGTGATGACTGATTATGAATAATCATAATATCCATCACTCTGGTCATTATCCAGTTTTACTGTTTATAAGGGAATTATCCATCACATTCAATTTTTACCCAGTTCCTTCAATTTCTTACCATTGAATGAAACTAAAACACTGTATTTTGAGAAACTATAATCATATATTGTAAACGACATAATCATGAAGAAAATAACATATTTTATATCAGAATAAAGAATGGTTCTTTTTAATGTATGAAACTTTAGTTTTATCCTTGGTCACTTATAGTCTTTGTCTATTTAAAACCATCATGACAGTTCTTAAAGATTGTTAATTTCCAATAAATATCCCCCAATTGTGTAAAACCTTGTGTACTGAAAGGCACATTGTCATGCACTAGGAGGTGATTAAGTATATATTAATGTACCCTTTTCATTGTTATTACCCCTAGGTACCTATATTCTAGAGCCACATCCGATTGTAATATCAATATAGGGATCAACATTCATGGAAACCTCTCTCAATACATTACCAATATTGAAGGAAATATTCCTATTCATTTGTCCATCATTATACATATCCTTAGAAACATCCCTAGATATACCTATATAAGTATCAATAGTGATCTCACTCAAGTTTTACCATTCTTGTTTCTAATGGTTATATAATCCTTCTCTCAGATACCAACTATATAGACACATTTTCAACATACTTGGACATTATATCTTAATAGAGGAATATTCATTACATTACACAACATAAAAGCATAAGGATAGTAATAGATTCATTCCTTTGGAAACCTGGACCACCATATTCTAAATTCCTAAAATACGTTCAATGTACTCTAAAAATATATTCCCATTATTTTCACTTCATAGAAATAACCTACTAAATAAAATTATTCATTGCATGGGGAAAGGAAACCTAAGAGAGGATGAGCATAGATTATTTGTATGGATGAAATAGGGAGATAAATAATCATAACATGAATATAATTGTAAGATATTATGATCATAACATTTGAAAATAGTACACATCATATCGAAAACCATAATATTTTAAAATTGAATAAATATTTGTAGTTCATAAGATATGTGACATGCCAGCACATGTTGTGGATTCATGTGTGGGATGCATACAGATTATAATTTTTATGGTTTCTCAAAAATCACTTAACTTAAAAGGTGTAGTATAGTGAGGGTTCTGGGTCATTCCCATAGTAATCATTACTTGCTTCGATAAGTCAAATTCATTAAGAACCATTGGACTGGGAGGCCTTTCAAATATTCAATCATTTTTTAAAACAATATATATGCTGGTTGATTATTTCTTAATGATTGAAAGAGGGATCCTGATCAATTTTGTTTTTCTGTAAAAATGATGACCTTATTACTAATTTTGGTAGGATATTTTGGTTTAGGCTGTGAAGCCAAAGAAGTAGCTAGTTTACTTTGTTCTAGTCACCTGGTTCTACCTAGAAGGTATATATTCCTTGATTGGGACATAATGAAACCCCCGATGCACTATGATTATCTTCTATGTCACATATCACCTTTGGCATGTGAGAATAACTTAATCTACTCTAATTAGGATGGGGTCATTTGCTTAAAAATCCTATGATCAGGGATGCTTAATAAAATCGAATAGACATTAATTATTCATCTTGATTAAAAATAAAAAGGTTTCCTTGTTTATAATTAAAGATTTACGTATTTTGATTCCCCTACTCTTGATCCCAACCAATGTGTGGTTTAGCTACTCATGGAAGTTAGAGATATGAATAAATATTTATGAACCATGCTTGACATTCTAAAATATTTTTCAATTAAAAATTTCATAGTCATGGAAATGATTTTTTTAATAAAAAAGAAGTGAATGAAATCAAGATTTAAAGAAATATAAATTACTTCTTTTAAAACGTAATTATATATAATGAAAAATGATATAGATTCAATGTGACCTTGAAAATAGAAATTGGTATCATATTTGAAATGAAATTAAAGGTTATGATGAAAACACAATCAATGAATCCCGAGTTAATATAAAATATAATAATAGTGAATAAATAAAATATTGAGAAGAAAGCGATCTATGTAAACACTATAAGAAGAAAAATATAGAAGATAATATACACTAGAATTCTCTAAAAACAACTACTATGTTTTTGTATATATAGGATAAATGAGTCACAAAATGTAAGTGATTACACATTTTGTAATTACTATCTGTGTATTTCTCCATAGATTTTGATTCTCAAGTGTATGTCTTGCATATTTTGTCTGAAATCTATATTTTGACCTCATTAACATCATG
Source organism: Viscum album (assembly GCA_963277665.1). Classification (NCBI taxonomy): domain Eukaryota; kingdom Viridiplantae; phylum Streptophyta; class Magnoliopsida; order Santalales; family Viscaceae; genus Viscum; species Viscum album. The sequence continues at coordinate 52,351,286 of OY728148.1, forward strand.
TACCGATGGATCACAATGTGTACTAGCCTTCTAGATATACCTCTAGGGGTAATTTTCATTCAATGAATTTGATTGACTTCACATCATGTATTGTACCTTCATGATGTGTACAAGACTCTTTTTCTATGGGCTTTATGACCCAGTTCATGACTTGGATCACAAGTTGATGGAACTATGAAATCCTATTACATGATGTTTAATGATGGTTCATGACATGTAACAGCTATATTCTGCACCTTTTCAGCCTTTATTCCATTGAATCCTTGTAAATCCTCATTCCTGCACAATTAATCAAATACCAAAAACATTATGGAATAAAAAGCTAAAATCCTTATTTAAATGGAAGAAAAATTTATATATTAATTCTGGTTATCAAATTTCCCAAAACATAAACTTTTATTTTACTACAGATAAAATTTCCTCCACAACGATTTTAAATTGATAGGAAAATTTTAATGTAAGAATCATTCATCATGTCCTTATAAATGAATCTAAGTGTAAGAGGAATGTACAATTTCTAGAATAATCCCTACATAGAAAATTAGTCATTCCTTACAGATCATTTATTTAAAAAAATAAAAATATTTTTATTAAAATCAGTTAATGTTCCTTGAATTTTATACCCATATATAATATACCTCTTAATAAACATTCTCTCATAATTCAAGGTAAAATGAATTTTAAGTTATTCTCATACCCTGAGTATATGCTCCTTAACATATACATGAATTGGTTTTATCATATCCACTTTGTAAAGGCAAGTACTAAATTTTCACGATGACTTAAATTATTATGTTCAAATGACAATTAGGTTGTTTGTTGGTGGGTAAAAATTGTAAATAAAACTCAAAAGGATGGTATGATCTGAAGCATAATTCATGAATGTCAAGATTGGTGTAATAAAATACCTCGTCCCAGCAAATCAGGCCCAAACTACAATATATCTGGTTAGATCCATATATATTCCAAATCTGTACACCAAAAATATCATTTTCCACTCCTTTGGTTTTTGTATATCTATTTTTTGAATGTCATTCCAAGGCCAGATCTGATATCCATCCCCTAATAACATATGATCCTTCAATGGATTCATCAGTATAGAGATGTTGATTTTTGATCATCCTAGTACACAACACATATCAATCTTTATTTTCTTTTTTATTTTGAAAATTAAAAGAATACAGATGAGATTATACAAAGTACACAAAAATCGAAACCCAATAGACTGATGAGTATACTAGACATCTTTGTAAATAAAAGAATCTAGTGTTGTTTAAATTCTTCCCCAACACTTGATCATAAGTAAATTCATTCATTATATAAGGATCAAGGTAGGAATGAAAAATTGGCATGAGATAACTTCATCCTATAATGTAATTCATGAAAACGATGGGATAAATGACATAATGTTTTAAGGTGCATCTCAAGAAATACTGGCTCAACAACGATTACCTCTATCACATTAAAATTTTACTTGTTCAGTAATATCCATGATAATATTTCAATGCATGTTTTGATTGGTTTTCATGTCCCCAATATCCCTCAAGAAATATGCTCAATGACAAATATACAATTTTAAGCCTAGAGTCCTATTAAGTAAAGAGAATAAAAATATAAGCTGGAAATTATAAATGGTATAAAACCATGAAATAAGGAAATTAATTATTATTTCATATATATTGAATTTGAATAAAATATCCAAGATCAATAATCATTCTAATGTTATAAATAGAGGAAAAACAAGGATTCTATCATTTATAAAATAAATTTTTCTTTTATGTAAAAGTGAATAATGATTTTCATGTTTAGATCATGCTTAAAATATGAAATAATGTCTCCTTAATAGGTGAGTAAAAACAAAAATTCCAGTGTATTGATATTTAAAGTCATGGGAAACTCCCAAAAACATAGAAAGATAATGCTTCCTCACTGTCCATGAAATTATCCTGAGAGAGATTTGGAAATTAATGCTCTAAACATTTTAGGGGAATTTAATAATTTAAAAGTTAGGGAATCGAGAGCTCCCTCGAAAGTTTCATGCCATTGGGGAATTTAGCTGATCTTTGTGAAATCTAGGCTACAAGTAAAATATATTAGAAATCAATCCCTACACATTGGGAAACATTATTCCATAGGTGATAATCATTTGAAAACAAAAATAAATGGTATGGGAATAGTATAATAAACAAGAATAACCATTTTTATTTATAATAATAGATGTTTTAAATACATCTCAATAAAGGACTCAAAATGGAAATTAAAATGACTCTTGTATAACAACTCAATATAGAAAAATGATCAATTATGGGTTGCCTCCCATAATGTGCTTACAAGACGTCGTCAGCCTGAGGGATTGACCAAAATCATCCTATGGGGTCCATCAGATCAGTTTCTCGTATTGTGCTTGTAGCTACTGGTGGCAGTTTCCTCCATTTATTTACATCACTTAACTAGACTTATGATTTTTGGTGCATTAACATGAGCATGAGTCTTATGTGGAAGGAATGGTTCCATGGACCACGGTGGATGCTTTTGTGAAAGGATTTCTACGGAATGTTTCTGAAGTTGTCGTTAAATTTATTTGATGTGATGTGTCACTCATTAGACCAGAAAGGATGGTGGTTTTGGTCCATCAATAATTGTTGAAGTAGAAGAGGAACTAAACATGGTTATTTAAAATATGTATGAAATGAAAATCAAACCATGTAAGATTCAAAAAAAAAATAATTTCCACACAAAAAAGTGGTCAATACAAAAAAGCGGGAATCAACAGATGACAGAATCAAAAAAACCTTCCCTATCACAAAATTTCTACAGACCAAAAGGAAAAAAAAGTCAAATATGGTGTCTGGGCCAATGATATCATCCATTATCATGACACCCCTTAGTGGTGAAGAAACTGTATGTCTAGATCAGTTGAATTTTATGGAGTCATGGTGGTTGGAACATGGGATGGATTGGCTAATGTAGAGGTCCTAATCCATAAAGAGGACATGGGTATGGCATCCAGATCAATGAAAGAAACCTTTTTGTATAATGCCAAGGCCAACCCCTTACCCCTGCATGCTTTTGTGGTTGGAACATGGGATGGATTGGCTAATGTAGAGGTCCTAATCCATAAAGAGGACATGGGTATGGCATCTAGATCAATGAAAGAAACCTTTTTGTATAATTCCAAGGCCAACCCCTTACCCTTGCATGCTTTCTCGGGAATAACCTCTTGTTGGGAAGTAGGATCAATGATATTGGATGTAATGTTGGGATATTCCATTTGAATGATATGAGATAAGGGTCCGACAGGGGGTGGGGGTAGGTTGGTGCACACGGAAGGCCCAATGAAACAGAGGTGAATAGGAGTGGAAATATAACATAGTTTTTCCCGGATTAACTATTGAGTAGCCCAAATCTCTGAAAGGTGGGATGGGTGGATATATATGTTGGGTCAAGAAGTTTTACCTTATGACTTTTCGATTTTTTCATTTAAGGGGGAGATTGTTGAGTCATCAAGGATTCCTTATGAACTTGACCATTCCTCTTGTTTTGAAAATCACAAACACCTTCTCTTAAGGAAATTTTTTTTACCCTATATTTTACCCCTATATGGAAAAATTTCCATCCCCAAGGAAATTTATCCTTACCATGTTTTCATTGCTCAAATAATTATTTTTCTTAGTGTAAAAATCAGATTGGAACCAAAGTATTGGAATCATATAATACTTTGATGTGAGGAATTCTCTTTAAGGCTCCAAATTCTGGTTAGGAACTCTCATGAAGTTCAACTCTGAATTATGGTTATGAACTCTCATGAAGTTCAAATCTGAATTCTCGATACGAACATCCATGAAGTTCAACTATAAATTCTATATATGAGCTCTCATGAAGTTCAACCCCAATTTATGGATACGAACTTTCATGAAGTTTTACTTCGAATCCTGATTATGAACTTATCAAAAGATCAACTTTGAATTCTAGTCATGAATTTTTATTATGAATTCTGGATAAGAACTCTTTAGAGTTCTGACTCCGAATTCTCATTATGAATTCTGATTATGAACTTTTCCAAGTTCTGACTTTAAGTTCTCTAAATACAGACTCTGAACTCTTATGAGTTTTGACTTCGAATTCTCATTAAGTCTGACTCTGAACATTGTAAGTTTAGGTTCTGAATTTTGGTGAATCCAAACTCCGAATTTCCATGAAATTCAGACTTTGTATTCTATAGAATTCAGGTTCTGAATATCCTTGTGTTTTAGAATCCAAATTCAACTTTTAATTAGACTTCGAACATTTATTTCCCTTAATTACGAATATCAGTTTTTTAGTTACGCTTACACTCATTTTGTAATAAAACAATGTCATGCCTTTAGTTATCAACTAATCGTTGTTTGAGTGACACATGTACAGGTCCATCCGAAATTCAAAGAATAATATTAGCGTTGGAGGAGGCACCTGACCGTTGGAGCTATGCCTATAAATAGGAGCTCATTTGAACGTGCTCGAGACTTTTGGAATTTTGATGCTTAGAGATTTTAGAAGTGATTTCTAGAGAGAGTGGCTCTTATAAACTCTTAGGCTTCGTGCAGAATGTTTGAACGACTTGTTCAAACTTCGCTTCATGTAGACTTTCTTAGTGCAGAGTTTTAATTTCCTTAAAATCAGAGATTTCGAGTGGTGATTCCAGAGATTCCGATTTCCTTACAAATCCAGGGCTTGCGAGGATAGCAAGACAGATACCAATCATCAAAATGAGGACTTACCTAGGTTTGGGTAAGACATACTTTCTTGAATGTATAAATCAAGGGACCTCTAATCCAGGATTTTTGGATACCCTCCTTTTTGGGTTAAAAGAGTTTATTCTTGTTACTTGTACTTTTACTACTTTGTTTTTCCGCAGCATTTTTATTGTTGAGGAAAGTATACCTTTCTTATACTTGCTCATATTGTACTCTGATTTAGTTATATTCTATACTCTTTAAGGTAGAATCTTATCTGTTGCAAACTTCAGATACGTTTCATTTCCAGAACCATTTTTCCGGAATCAAGCAAGTCATTATAACATAGAGGTGTTGTGAATTTTGGTTACGCAAAATTTCCTTAAGGAATTTTTAAAGAATACTATTCACCCCTCTTGTATTTGTATCTAATTTTACACATTAGATCCTACATTTGGTATTATAGAGTATATCATAATCAGACATACCATTGTAACAATTGGTATCAGAGGAGGTTCAATATGAATTAATCCCAAGATTAGATTCAGAAGAGAATACTCGGAATTGATTTCTCGGAATCATATTTTCTGAATTCATATTTTTCGGAATCTGTTGTTCAGACTAACATTGTAATGTCTCATATTTTCCATACTTTATTCTTAAAAATTAAGAGAATTAATTCAAGACCAGGCTCTGAGACGGCGTGCAGTTTCGCGGCCCGGTGAGCCCAGAACAAATTTTTTAGTTTAATTTAATAATTAATTTATACGTGCATGCGGTTTTCCTGAAAAAGTGAAATAAATCATGAATGGGTTCTTATATCATAAATGTGCGGGCACTATTGCGTTCGAAACAACAGTTTTACCCTAGAAGAGACCTAAAATCGACTGGCGTAGCCGGTGGAAAAATCTAGGTTTTGGACGTAACCATAATAAAATATTTTATCAAATCTCTTGCAGCGGATATCTTTATCATTTTTAAATAAAGGTTAGTGCATGGGTCTAAAGTTACAAACCTCATAACCCTAAAACCCTTTGCAGCTCTGGAGGCCCTATAGAAAACCTCCCAATGTGGCGACAATGTTCCTGACAATTTTTGCCGGTGATGATGTCGCATTGACCAAATCTATTCCAAAGAAGGCCGCGTAATCCAGGTAGGATGTTTGTTTTGTGATTTCTTCCTCGTTCTTGATTTCTACGATGAACACGGGCTAATCCAAAAACAGATTATTCCACAGATCGATCGTTCTTGTGGGATGTGATTTTTCGGGGATTTTGGGAGATTGAATCCATGTTGATCTTTTATTGTTGATTTTTTTCTACTCCGTTTAATCCTATTAACGGGAGCAGATCAATGCCATGACGAATGACGGTGGAGGTTCATTCCTCAAATTTGTTTCCTTGTATTTCTCCCCTTTATCATCTTCGTGTTCTTCGTGTTCTTCACGGGGCGATGAACAATAGATCGTTGTGCATCCGTTCTGTGATGAAACGATCTGAGATTGTAGAACCAAACCTAGAGAGACGTCACGGAGGTGCGACAGAGGTTTCGGTGGATAATGCAGAGCGGATCGAGAGTTATGTGTTTTCGGGCGTTTTTCATAGGATGGATCGTTCACGGTTTATGATCCTTTTTAAGGACCGAAAACACCCATTACGGTGTTCGTATGATGAAATGAACCAACCCTTGGAGAATCAGGATGAACGGATGAGAGATCGCGGATCCGGAAGATCGGCCGAAGCATGAGGAAGAAGACGACGTTCTGGAAATTTTCCCATCTACACGCCATCTAGTTTGGGCTACACGGCCTGTGTTCGTCGGCGGATCACTTGGCGTGTACTCCGAGAGTACACGGACACAGGTTGGGTAGACAGCCGAGGACACGGCGTGTATACCCCTCCCCGGCAAGACCTGGCCAGATACACTAGACACCTCGTGTGCTGGTACACGAGAAGGAGACATGAACATAGACTGTGTACAAGAACATGGCTTGTGTACATGGAGAGAGCCCCAGGTGGTCGGACACAGCGTCTGATTCTTCTACACGCTGTGTAGTTACTTTAGTATCTGACAATCTGAATGACACATGCCATATTCATGGGCAGCACATGGAGTCAAGGAACCTGGCGTGTGATCATCCTACATACCGTGTAGTTGGGTTTACCACAACTTGGATGGATGACATCGGCCGTTTACACAGGCAGTACCTGGAATCAAGGAAAATGGCGCGTGATCCTTCAACATGTCGTGTAGTCTAGTTTTACATAGACTAGGCCGATGACATGGTACGTTACATGGGCAGTAACTGGGGTCAAGGGAAACGGCGTGTAACCATTCTACATACCATGTAACCAATTATTCATGGCTTGAGCCACTTTTCTTCTGTTACTTGGACTAGTTTTCTTAGGGTTCGTCTCCTTGGTCTTTCTCTTGAAGGATCCCATTATCATTTCCTACATATAAGAGTATGATCTCTTTAGCAGGACTTCCTGAATAGAGTTGTTGGAATCCCCTCCGTGTGACTTAGATCAAGACCATGTATTCCTTCTTGGAACCCTAGGAACTGTTCTTGGTATCAATGTGACCAACTTTATCTGGGCATCGATCCTCTGCTTAGCGAATTAGCTCAGACTGAGTTGTCTGAATCACCCCATGACTTTGTAGTGATCCTCATCTAAGCTCCATGTTCACAATGTACATGTGGAGTGTGTTCTCCAGGATTGAGTACTTCGTATCTCTCTCTATTCAGACCTAGGATTGTGTTCTCCTTGTTACGTGATTAGTGGAATCTTCGAGGTGGATCTTAGTGGAGGTTTCGTGATGGTCGTTTGTGTATGAGTATATCTGGATATTATTGTTATATGTTCTATAGACATATATTGTGTGGAGCTGGCTGTATCTTTTCTTTGTGGTATTTTCCCTTGTTGTATTTCCTTTGTGGTTTCGGGGTGTCCTACTGGGTATTGTTATACTCACCCATGCATGGGCTTTGCCCGCATGTGTTGCGTCTTGTGCAGACGATCAAGCCTTTGACAGGATTCTAGGCAAACTAGGACCAGACGGTACTCAGTGAGATCAGACAGGCCGAGGTGTGTTCCTACAGCTACAGACTACAGTCCCAACAGCTTTCCTTATAGGTTGGACTTTGTTACATACCCTCTTTTGGTGGGCTTGTACTTTTCGCCCAGGGTTTTAGTTTCTTGCACATTACATTCCTGTCATAATCTGTTGGTTCAGTTTCAGTGTATGCATTGATCTTTTCCTTTTAGTAGTTTTACTTTTCATCATTGTGGGCTTGGAGATGTGTGTGCGTATTTACAGGTTTATAGGAAATGCCTCCCATCTTAGTAGAATGCCTACTCGATGCTAGTCACCAGCCCCTGGCATATTAGAGGCGGGCTTGGGGAGTTGCGGCTTGGGACCCACTAGGACAGGTCGTGACAGAGTTGTATCAGAGGTGGTCGGTTTTACCTCAGGACCGAGAGTCTGTGAGTTGGTTTGAGGCAACAGTGCTAAGTGTTTCGAGTTTGGCTTTCAGGCCAAGGACCCTACTGTTGGTTCGGGTGGCCGACGTATCCATACACCAGGACTCTGATAACATTCTTTTCAACTCGAAACATGAGAACACTAATTATAGGGGAAAATAATGGTACATTCATCATATAGGAATGAGTTATGGTTTCCATGTACTTCTTGAGTCGGCTGTCCAGAAATGCTCACTGACTGAGATAAATCTTGTTTCATTACAGGATGCCTCCATGACGCGGACCCGCAAGGATCCATCAGCTCGATCATGAGGATGACCCCCTCATTGATGATGTTTCGATTCAAGGACCAGATCCCCTAGTTTTACCATTGGGTGGTGTGCCAGTTATCCTGCCACCTGTGGAGCAGTGTTTAGTGCATGCTCTACCAGTGGAGGAGGAGCACAGGCTGAGCGCACTCCACATGTTTTAGAGACAATGACTGCTAAGGTTTCGAGGTGAGCCTGGCCCTCAGGCAGTAGAGGATTGGCTTGATGTAGTGTCCAGAGTCTTCCGTCTGGTCAAGACACTATCAGAACAGATGGTGATCCTGGCAGTGAGCCTTCTACAGGGCTCGGTAGGGTGATGGTGGAGTTTGGTTATCCAGACCCACGACGAGGCGACTCTTTCATGTTCGGAGTTTGAGATTCTCCTCATAGAGGAGTTTTTACCAGTTACCCTAAGAGTAGTATGTATACATGAGCTTCTTCATCTCCAGTAGTGAACCATGATGGTGGATGACTGTTCCTCTAGGTATACTGACCTCTCATGGTACTCAATGGATATGGTCAGAGATCAGTACTTAAAAGCTCAGACTTTTGAGTGAGGCTTGGGTAGAGATATCCGAGCTAGAATCACCCCTATAAGCATTCCAACTTATGCTGGTGTGCTCAAGTGGGAATTGGTGGTCTAGAGATTCATTTCAAAGAAGAGACAGCTTGTAGTTATCAGTTGTGGGCGAGCTGAAGCAGAAACCTCCACAGTAGGGATCCGATGCCAGGGAACCAGGAATGAGAGGCATTTTCAGAGAAGATCCCAGGACAGAGGATCTGCCATACAGGGTTCACAGGGTGCATCCAGCCAGCCTTGAGAGATGAAATTCTACTCATGCGATGGCAGTGGACATCTTTCTTGAGATTGTCCGACCCGCCGTACTACTGACACTGGAGTAGTGGATGGACCACCGAGGTAGAGGCAACGTGTGGAGCAGACAGATCCGTGGGGCAATGTATATAACAACCCATACATTACATACATTGTTATTACTTTAGAATTGAAGCACACTTATTACAACATATAACAAAACCATGAAAGGACCGTATAGGTATAGTGTCTTTAGAAACTGGGAAACGTAAAAAAAAGATTCATAATGCCTCTACATTGTCTCCCATTTATTTAATCATATATAGAATCCCTTTTTGGCATATCATACTAAATAACATTATTCCTAGCCTGGGGAAAGAAATCATACGAAAGGGTGAGCTCAAAATATCATTATGGGTAAACAAAGGAAATAGCATATTCATAAGAACATAGCATTTCGAAAATCATAACCTGCAAAAGATATCATAATATTATAACAATGGATAAATCATATTAGTGAAATGTAATCCCAATAATCATAACATAAAACATGAATATTTGGGGAATACACACATAATCATAGAAAATCATTTCTTATTAGTCAAGACTCATTTCCATGACTATCTTAGTGGACAAAGTCCATTTCTGAACCGAGTTCACTCCTCGTTCCAGTCCTGTATCACTGAACCGGTTTAACTTTCCATTCCAGCCATGTCTATATCATGAGATATAAATCATTACCCAATGCATTGGAGGGAGATATAGGTCCCACCCATCTCATAATTAACCCATTCTTATGTGTGCCACAAAATCATAAATCATAGCATAACCCATGTAAAGAATTGGGATACTTAAACATCATGCCATCATAACATAAATCATATAAGATAAAAGGACTTCATAATGAAAATTCCATCATAACATTATCAAATCAATGTAAACATATTTATAGAAATATAACCCTATATTATCTTAGATGGAAAATAATTTTTATAATACAATTGAACTCTATTCATGGGGAAAATATCATTTCTACTTCAAAAACATTTTTCCTTTCATAACATGTCATACAATTTTAATGTAAAAGAAGTTGATTAAAAATAATCTTGAAAACCTGTAAAGGAATCATCATGGAAATAGTGTTCTATGAAATCATAAAAATCCATCCATGCCATATATGTTAAAAAAACATTCTTCTGGTACATTGGACGGAAAGTTTAAAAAGAACCTCGTTCGAAAAATGACCAAAGATTCATTTCATATCTTTTACTAAAAACTCACCAATGGGTAAAAATAGATTTAAACAATTTTAGGATGATATTAATAATATTACATATTGATGAAACATGGATGTGGATGATAAATATTCCCCAGTAATTACTGAAGTATAAAAAATATCGGATAAAAATTGAGATTGCGATATTTTACCTTACCATAGGTTCGATTAAATTTTTACGTCTCCGAACCTCCTGTATAATGATTTAAATAATGTTGTTGACTTATTTCATAATCGTACTCAATTTTATTATATATTATGTGGTTATATTATTATCTTTTTATTAGTAATATTTCATTGCTACTTGTTATTCGGGTGTTCATTGCTTTATGTTCTTATGCATGTTTTGACGAATAAATTCTTATTATTATTTTTAGTATATAGATACCTCATTTAGAGAATGGTATTAGTGTAGTATATATAATATTTATTCATTCAATTCATTAATATAATGATTAAGCAATGAAGATCATGTAGAACGAGGGAGATCACATCATGGAGACGGTAGGTCGTACGTACGCACGAGCGATGATATCGTTCCCATGATCGTGGAATTTTATTGAAGTGTATCTATACTATTTTTGAAAAAATATCACTTTACAATAATCATATATATTTATTCTTTACACCATTATACACATCCAAGTAAGGTGTTGGTGGAAAGTAGATTACACCACGGCATGGAGACGGTATTCCGTACGCACGCTCGGTGATTTCATTTTCTGTAGGCTGGATAGAAGGTGACATAGGGTTGTTTCATACTTATAATAACAAATCAGTATATGAGTGATAGTTATGTTATTACTTCATAATGAAACAACTAATGAAGAAGAAGTAGAAGTTAAAATAAAGTTGAAGGAATCAGTAAAAGACATTAGCTCTTCTTTGAAGCGCCTCTTCTTAATCTCCACTTAGGGAAGTAAAGATGGTCTTTGAAGAAGACCAGGACCTTTAAAAGGTTTCTAGGGAAGTTGAGAAGAGAAATTTTTAGGGGTTGTCTGATCTTGAAGGCTCAATGTGCTGTGAGGAGGAGAGGGAGGAGGTTCCCTTTTATAAGACAGAAGTGGGGCACTTTAGAAAAAACATAAAATATTATTTTTTAATAAAGTCATATTTGGTTTTTAATAACTACAAACTGATTTATTTCAAATACAAGGTGGGTATTGGTCGAAATACTCTAACCCAATAGATTTTATACATGTTTAGGTTACTATTTTAACCTTATCATTTAGATTTAACTTTAAGTTAAATAATTTTACTTTTACCGTGTCTTCTTTCTTCCTTACAGTATTTGGTTAATAAATATACTATAACAAGTGAAACGAACCCCAAGTGGTGAATTATTAATATGTATATCTTTATATAAGTCATTTTTCCTAACCTTAGATTTTTAGTATTAAAATAACAATTAATAATATAATATTTGTTTTAAAAAGAATTTTATGTCAATTTTGACACTATTTGGTACTTGATTTTTGTGAAACTCATAAAAGAATTATTAGATCGAAAAAAATTAATTAAAGAAATACTAACATGTCATATTAACCTTTAAAATTAGTGGAATTCATAAAATGTCTAAAATTACATTTATTTGGGTATTTATAACATCAATTCTCTTAATATTTCATTTATAAGGAAATTACTGCATCATTATTGTGTCATAAATAAATTAAATTATGTAAAGACTAAAAATTATAAATAAAATATCTTTATTTAGGAAATATATTTATCTTTCTAATTAATATTTATAGTCGAATTTATCTTATGTATATCCCTATATTAAAAAAGTTTTAGTTATTAAACATTGATTTTAACTATTTTAATTCTTCTACAAATAAAATAATAATAAATGTCCAAATCTAATCCAAGTGGACCTAAATAGTAATATTTTATCAATAAAGTTTTTTTCAGTCAAACTACACTTATACAAATGAATTATGACCTATTTTAGGGTAATAATAATAACTTTTTTACCCTTAATTACCCTATTTAAATTTTAACTGTGGTAAAAAAAGTAAACAGTTAGTATTCACCAAAATAAAATTTCTTATTGAACCAAATATTACTCCTTGATATTAACCGTGTCTCTTGGATTTTCGAAATTCTACTCACAGAAGCGGTAAAATTATGATTTATGTAAATTTTCAAATTCTCATAGGAGGTGGGTAAAAGACGGTGAAAAGTTCAATAAAATTTTTATATATCTATAATTATTAAAAAATGACTCCAATGAATTACTTTGAACATATATAGGTATTATGTATCAATTTTGACTTAAAATTTATTTAAATAAAATAAATTATTATTTAAATAAAAACTCAGTTTTTAAATAGTAACCTAGTGTTTTCACTATTAATCAAAAATTCAATGTTTTCATAAAAATAACAAAAAATCACCCTAGGATAATTTCGATATTCCAAATCCAAAAATGAAGTCCATTTTGAAAGATAAAATTTATAAATTTTCAAAAATTGGGTATTACTATTCATAACGGCTAGTTCTAATAATATTTTAATAGCATATCGTTGTTTAGTGAAACTCGGTATTGCGTACAACGCAAGCTATCGAGGAAGGTCGTGATTGCGTGTAAAGAAAGCAATGATAGTGTTTGGTGTTGTGATATATTCGTTTTATGATAACACAAAAACAAAATATTTCTCAAAAAATCTCGGGTATTACATTCTACCCCCCTTAAAATGAATTTCGACCTCAAAATTCGTCACTTTGTAACAAACAGATGAGGATACCTCTACCTAATCATATTCTCAAGCTCCCATGTAGCTTCTTATAATTGGTGGCTCCTCCATTAAACATTCACCAAGAATGTGGTATTGTTCCGTAGGACATTTTCGCTACGATCTATAATCATTATCGGATGTTCTTCATAAGAAAGATCTTGCTCCAGCGGTACAACATCTGAGCTGAATACATGTGAAGGATATGGTATGTACTTTCTCCGGAGATATACATGGAACACATCGTGAACTTGAGAGAGATTCAGTGGATGCGCTAATCGGTAAGTTACCTTCCCAACACGATCTAGTATTTCGAAAGAACTGATATACCTAGGGCTCAGCTTCCCTCCATTCCAAATCTCATTACTCTCTTCCAATGAGATATTCTTAAGAACACTTTATCACCCACATCAAACTCTAGGTCTTTTATTCAGTTATCGGCAAACCTTTTTGTTGACTCTGATAAGCTCTTATGTGTTGTTGAATAGATCGGACCTTTTCTGCCATCTCATCAACAAGATCAGGTCCTAATAGATTTCATTCCCCAACTTTATCCCAACAAGTTGGAGTTCAGCATTAATTTCCATAGAGAGATTCATAAGAAGCCATCAGAATACTGGAGTGAGAGCTTTTATTATACGAAAATTACACCAATGTTAGGTGTTGATCCCAACAACCTTTGAAATCCATAGATAAAGATCTTAACATATCTTTTAGAGTTTGAATTTTCCTCTTAGACTGACCGTCTGTCTGAGGATGATAAGAAGTGCTGAAACTCAACTTTGTATCCAGAGTATGCTGAAGACTTCTCCAAAACATTGAGGTAATCCTCGAATCCCGATCAGATATAATTGAAAGTGGTACTCCATGCAATATTACCACTTCCTTCACGTATATCCTGGAAAGCTGATCAAGAGAGAAATTCACTCTAATAACAATGAAGTGTGCCGACATTGTAAGACAATCAACTGTGAAACAGATAGCTTTATTGCCTTTGGATGTTTTAGGATGTCCGGTGACAAAGTCTATAGTGATGTTTTCCCATTTCCATTCGAGTATGGGTAATGGTTCTAACATCCCCTTAGACTTATGTCTCTCAGCTTTAACTTGCTGACAAACCCAGCATTGAGAGATATATTCAGCAACATATCTTTTCATGCCATCCCACAAGAAGTACTCTTTCAGGTCCCTATAAATATTCATGATTCCAGGATGAATATAGAATGATGAACTATGAGCCTCATCTAGCAGCTCCTTCTTTAATTCTGGGATGGGAGGAACACAAACCCAATTCCTAAACCATATTATCCCATCACAATCAAGGTTGAATTTAGGAACATTTCTCACCTTCTTTTGTAACTCTACATCTTCTTTCTGTGCCTCATTAATCTTTGCATGTATAGATGGTGGAACATTCATTTGAGAAAGATAAGATTTTTCCCCTTCCATTAAAATTCCAAGATCCATCCTTTATAAATCCATAAATATTGGATCTTTTGTGATCCTCATCATGGATATGATAGCATGGTCTTGTCGACTTAATGCTTCTGCCACCTTGTTTGCTTTCCCAGGGTGGTAATGAATTGAGCAGTCGTAATCCTTAATCAGATCCAACCATCTTCTTTGGCTCATATTCAGCTCCTATTGTGTGAAAATATACTTCAAAATTATATTATCAGTATAAATATCACACCTTTAATGCCTCCATATTTTTAGAGCAAAGATTACCGAAGCTAACTACAAATCACGAGTTGGGTAATTTGGTTCTTGGATTTTCAACTGTCGTGAGGCATAAGCTATCACTGTATCTTTTTGCATGAGAACACACCCCAATCCATTCTTGGATGCATCACTATAGATCACAAACCATTCTCTACTATAAGGCTGTGTGAGAATAGGTGCACTAGATAACATTCTTTTAAAGTCCTTGAAATTCTCATTAAATTCCTCCATCCACACGAACTTAACTCCTTTTCAAGTCAGCCTGGTGAGTGGATTAGATAATCGTGAAAAAGCATTCACAAAACGTCGATAATATCCAACCAAACCAAGAAAAATTCGGATCTCAGTTAATGTTGTTGGTCTCGACCATCTTTTGAGAACCTCTGTTATTGTTGGATCAACAGATATCCCCTCTTTAGAGAATATGTGACCCAAAAATGCCACATTTGGAAGCCAAAAGTCACACTTGGTAAATTTTGCATAAGGCTTCCCCTTTCTCAGGGTCATCAATACAATTCTCAGGTGATCTTCATGTTTTTCCTTGCTCTTTGAATAGACAAGAATATCGTCTATACAGACTACCACAAACTGATCAAGATAGTCTCTAAAGACTCCATTCATCAGATCCATGAAGATAGCAAGGGAATTAGTAAGACCAAATGTCATCACTATAAATTCATAGTGTCCATACCTTGTACAGAGAGCCATCATTGGTATATCATCCCTTTTGACCCTTAATTGATGATACCCAAAACTAAGATCAATCTTGGAAATGTATTGAGCTTTGCGTAGTAATTCAAATATGTCATCAATCCGTGGGAGAGGATATTTGTTCTTGATAGTGATCTTGTTAAGTTCTCGATAATGAATGTAGAGTCTCAATGATCCATATTTCTTCTTAACAAACAGAATAGGTTCTTCCCAAGGTGATGCACTAGGGTATATGAATCCCTTATCAAGATTATCTTGGAGTTTCTTCTTCAATTCCTACAACTCAATTGGGGCCATTCTATAATGTGTCTTTGAAATAGGTAAAGCACCTGGTACAAGTTCTATGGAAAAATCAACTTCACGATTTAGTGGAAGACCAAGAAATTCCTCCGGAAAGACATCATCCAAATCTAATACAATGCACATATTCATAATCATGAGTTTCTCTCTAACCATTTGAGATAAATAACCTTCATTTAGTGGAATCAAGTCCCATAAGATGGAAGAAATTTTCACTGGAAGGTTATGTTCATCCTTGCATCGATAGACGATCACAGATTGATCTGGAATATGAAATGTGACATCCCTTATTTGGAAATTGATATGAGATCCATATAAATAAAGCCAATCCATGCCAAGAATCACATCAAATTCCACTATAGGATGGATCGCAAGATTTTCCGAAAGCACTTTTCCACAAACTTCAATCATAGAAGAATTGTAATATTTTGATGCGACTGTTGTGTTATTAGGGGTTGTCACATCTAACTCAATATCTAACTGCTGAGGTAATATGACAATACCCTTAGAAAATTATTCAGAAATAAAAGATTTGGTGGATCCAGAATCAAATAAAACATTTTCTACTTTAGAGTGGATGGTAAGTGTACCTTTAACCACTTCGTTATCGTACGCCTCTTCGCTGATAGAAATTGCATGTGAATTTCTATTGACATTGGCCTTAAGAGATTGTTGGCATAGATCATCATCAAAAACCCTTGGATTAGTGCATTGATTAACATAATTCCCCATTTGCTTGCACTTGTAACATTGAAGTGTAGAAGGTTCATTCTGTGTAGACTTTTCTTTTTTCGCATCACTAGACATATTCTTCCCAACATTGCGGAATTCCAATGCCCGATGACCTTCTTTTCCACATTTGAGAAATTTACGTGTCCCTTTAATACAACTCCCTCCATGTTTCTTTCCACTCTTTTTGCATAAGGGAAAAATCATCTTCTTTTCAGTGTGGTCTTTAGATTTCCCTTTGAATTCCATTTTCCTCTTCTTATCAAACCCATATGAGTGATGGGTTACTCCAATCTCTATCTCAACCTTGAGAGCACTTCCAACAATTTCCTCATAGCTATTGATGTCCCTTATGGCTAAAACCCTTTGAAGACATGGTTTTAATCCACTAAAGAATCGATCGATCTAACTCCCATGTTGTATAATAATCCCAAGAGCGTACCTTGCATGTCATGTAAAATTTTCTTCGTAGGTACCAACAGATTCATCTTCCTATTCCTTTTGTTCAAGAAACTCCTTCTCCATATTTGTTCGAAGAATATGAGGGAAGTACTTATTGAAAAATAAGTTCTTGAACTTGTCCCATTCCATGGAATCAATTTCATCTCTAGGCCTTGTATTCTTGATAAGATTCCACTATTTACCAGCTTATCCTTCCAAACGATATACTCATAAGCTAACTTTATCATGTTCAGAACATTGAGTAACTGAAAATATCTTTTCAGTGGTATTGATCCACTATTCAGCCACTAATGGACCAGTACACCCACTGAATGAGGGTGGACGCAGCCTCATGAAGGATTCAACAGAATGTTTCTCCTTCCTTTCCTTGTTTGGAATTCCTGCATGATTCATAGCTTGAGAATGTTGTGTGAGCATGGCTACAAGATTTTTCATTCCAGCTCCCACAACATTTGGTTACTCATGGGGACAATCATTGCATTTCCCATCTCATTCCGCATTACCACAGTACCTTTGGGTTCCATCCATTGACTAAAAACAAGAATAATATTGTGAGAAACACTAATTAAAATAATAAAACCACATAATCAAGAATAAAATTTCACACATAAGGTCTTATCATAGGTTACTCATGGCCATTTCAAAACACTAAGATTGTGTTCTATGCTTAGACTTATCCTTAGGGTTCTTACTAAGGCTTTCACATCCTAGTTTCCAAAGGTTGACAATACCTTTACTTTGATAAAAACTATAACGACCCATAATTTACATACATTATTATTAAATTCATAATTGAATAACACTTATTACAACATATAACAAAACCATGAAAGGACTATATAGGTATAGTGTTATTAGAAACTGGGAAACATAAACAACTGATTCATAAAGCATCTACATTGTATCCCATTTAGTTCATCATATCTAGAATCCCTTTTTAGAATATCCTACTTAATAACATTATTCCTGACCTGGGGAAAGAAATCATAAAAAATGGTGAGCTCAAATACTCAGTTACGGTAAACAAAGGAAATATCATAATCATAAGAACATTGCATTTCGAAAATCTTAACCTACAAATGAGATCATAATATCATAAAATGGGATAAATCATATTAGTGAAATGTAATCCCAATAATCCTAACATAAAACATGAAACTTTGTGTCATACACACATAATCATAGAAAATCATTTCTTATTAGTCAAGACTCATTTCCATGAATATTTTAGAAGACAAATTCCATTTCTGAACCGAGTTCACACCTTGTTCCACTCCTGTATCACTGAACTGTTTCAACTTTCCGTTCCAGCCATGTCTATCTCATGAGATATAAATCTTTACCCAATGCATTGGAGGGAGATATAGGCCCCACCCATCTCATAATGAACTCATTCTTATCTGTGCCAAAAAATCATAAATCATAGCATAAACCATGTAATAAAAATGGGATTCTTAAACATCATGTCATCATAACATAAATCATATAAGATAAAAGACTTCATAAAAATAATTCCATTCTAAAATAATAAAATCAGTGTAAAAATAGGGATATAAATAGAACCCTATATTATATCAGATGGAAATTTTTTTTGATAAAACACTTGAACTCTATTCTTGAAGAAAATATCCTTTCTACTTCAAAAACATTTTTCCTTCTTAACATGTCAAAAAAATTTAAACTAAAAGAAGTTTATTAAAAATAAGCTTGAAATTTTTTAAAGGATGCTTCATGGAAATAGTGTTCTATGAAATCATAAAAATCCATTCACGCTGTATAAGTTAAAAAACATTCTTCTCGTACTTTGGCCGGAAAATTCAAAAAGTACCTCGTACTAAAAACGACAAAATATTCCTTTCATATCTTTTACTAAAAACTCACTAATGGGTAAAATTTCATTTAAAAAATTTTAGGAGGATAGGAATAATATTAAATATGGACAAAACATGGACGTTGGTGATAAATATTCCCCAGTAATTATTGAAGTATAAACAAACTCGGATAAAAATTGAGATTGTGAGATTTTCCCATAACTTAGGTCTGATTTGCTTCGTACGTATCTGAACCTCATGTATAATGATTTAAATAATTTTATTTACTTATTAAATAATCTTACTCACTGTTATGATTTCATATATGGTCATATTCTTATCTTTTTATTAGTAATATTTCTTTGCTACTTGTTATTCGGGTGTTCATTGCTTTATGTTCTTATGCATGTTTTGTCGAATAAAATATTATTATTCTTTTTAGGTTATAGATACCTCATTTAAATAATTTTATTAGTGTAATATTTATCATATTTATTCATTCAATTAAATTATATAATCATTATCCAGTGAAGATCATGTAGAACGAGTCGCATCACATCGTGGAGACGGTTAGTCGTACGTACACACGAGTGATGATATCATTCCCATGATCATAGAATTTTATTGAAGTGTATGTATACTATTTCATAATAAATATCACTTTACAATAATAATATATAGTTATTCTTTACACCATTATACCCTTCCAAGTATGGTGGTGGTGGAAAATATATTACACCACGGTGTAGAGATGGTATTTCGTACGTACGCACGCACGGTGATTTCATTTTCCATAGGATGGATAAAAGGTGTAATTGGGTTGTTTAAGAATTATAATAACATATCAGTATATGATTGATACTGATCTTATTACTTAATAATTAAACAACTAAAGAAGAAGAAGTAGAAAAAGAAATAAAGTTGAAAGAATCGGTAACAGACATTACCTCTTCTTTGAAGTGCATCTTCTTAACCTCCTCTTAGAAAAATAAAGATGATATTTGAAAAATATGAGGACATATATGACGTTTATAGGGAATTTTAGAAGAGAAATTGGCATGTTTTTCCCAAGCTTTAATGCTCCAAGTGGTCTGAGGAGGAGTGGGAGGAGGTTCCCTTTTATAAGGGAGGAGAGGGGCACTTTAGGAAAAACATAAAATATTATTTTATAATAAAGTCATATTCGGTTTTAAATTGCTCCAACATGATTTATTTAGATGATAAGGTGGGTATGTGTCGAAATCCTTTCAAAAAATAGATTTTAGACAAGTTTAGGTTATTATTATAACCTTATAATTTAGATCTAACCTTAAGTTAAATAACTTTACTTTTATCGTGTCTTCTAGTTTCCGTACACTATATGGTTAATAAACTTACTATAAAAAGACAAACGAACCACAAGTGGTTCATTATTAATATATATATCGTTATATAAGTCATTTGGCTGAACCTAATATTTTTAGGAATAAAATAACAATTAATAGTATAATATTTGTTTTAAAAACTATTTTATGTCAATTTTGACACTATTTGGTAGCTAATTTATGTGAAAATTATAACAGCATGATTAGTTCGAAAAAAGTAAATAAAATCAATACTAACATGCCATATTAACTTATAAAATTATTTTAATTCCTAAAATGTCCAAAAGTATATTTATTTGGGTATTTATAACATCAATTATGCTAATAATTCATTAAGAAGGTAATTAAGACATCATCATTGTGTCATTAATAAATTAAATTATTTAATGTCTAAAAATTATAAATAAAATATAATTATGTAGGAAATATTTTTATATTTCTAATAAATATTTATATACTAATTTATCTTATGTATAAACCTTTATGGAAAATTTTTAGATATTAAACATTGTTTTTAACTATTTTAATTCTTTTTTAAATAAAATAATAATTAATGTCCTAATAAAATCCCAGAGGACATAAAGGGTAATATTTTATCCCTATGGTTATTTATGGTCGAACTACACTTACCCAATAGCATTAGGACATGTGTTAGGGTAATAATAATATCATTTTTACCCTTAATTATCCTATTTACATTTAACCGTGGTAAAAATAAGTAAAAAGTTTCTATGCCCCAAAAATTATTTTTATCTTATTGAACCCCATTTTAATCCTTGATGTTAACCGTGTCTCATGGATTTTTGAAATTTCACTCACAGAAGCTGTAAAATCATATTTTATGTAAATTTTCAAACTCTCTCCTAGGAGGTGGGTAAAAGACGGTGAAAAGTTCAATAAAATTTTTATATATCTAAATTTTTTATAAAATGACTACAATGAATTAAATCGAACTTATATTGGTATTATGTATCAATTTTTACCTAATATAAATTTTAATAAAATAAATAATTACTTAAATAAAAAGTCAGTTTTTAAATAGTAACCCAGTGTTTTCACTATTCCTCAAAAATTGAATGTTTTCAGAAAAATACCAAAAATTCACCATAGGTTAATTTCGATATTACAAATCCAAAAATGAAGTCCATTTTGAAAGGTAAAATTTATAAAATTTCAAAAAGTGGGTATTTCTATTCATAAAGGCTAATTTTAATAATATTTTAGTAGGATATCGTTGTTTAGTGGAACTCGGTATTGCGTACAACACATGCTATCGAGGAAGGTCGTGATTGCGTGTAAATCAAGCCATCCTAGTTTTGTGTGTAGTGAAAGATTCTTTTGAAGATAACAAAAAAAACAAAATATTTCACATAAAAATCTCAGGTGTTACAATGTATGTGGTAGGGGAGATGGGAGAGCAACTGGAGGTGGTCTACGTTTTGACCTTTACAACCACCACCACCAGGAGGTCCACCCTAGGTTTAGGGAGCTGGTGGACAGAGGCAGGGATAGCTGCAGGTGGCAGAGGCTTATGACCTAGGTACAATCGAAATGATTAGAGGTACAATCTGTGTCTTTTATAATTTGGTTGTCGTACTGATAGAAAGAGTTTCTAGTCATTCCATTATGGGTACTTATCTTGATCGGTACCTTGAGATTCCAGTTGAGCTGTTGACTCGACCCTTACGCTTAGAAACACCGACTGGAGAAAATTCAGAGATCAGACCCCTCTGTAGACAGTGTGACCTGACCCTTGGAGGTGAGAGTTTCAGTTGGAACCTCTTGGTGGTAGAATTGAGGCCTTACGATGTCATTCTTTGTATGGATTGGCTATCCATAGTTCATTCCCAGATTGACCATTTTAGGCGAAGGGTGTGGTGTGTCCGCAGTGATGGAATGAGGTTCTCTTTTGTCGGTGAAAGAGAGACCCAGGTAGTGCAGGATGGACATAAGCATAGGAAGGCACAACCGATATCCTATTAGTTGGCTAGGCAAGCCCTTGGAGCAGCAGATCATACGAGTTTCCAGTTTCCAGTAGTATTGGAGGAGTATGAGGACGTCTTTTCGAATGATGTCCCCAGAATACCTCCCCGTCAGGGGATAGATTTCTGCGTTGAGTGGCAACCAGGGATGACACTGATATCAGCATTAGCATATCGGATGGCTCATGCAGAGCTTCATGAGCTGAGGGTGCAGCTGGAAGACGTGCAAAAGAAGGGATTCATGAGACCCAGCGTTTCACCCTGGGCGGCCCCAGTGCTATTTGCAAAGAAGGAAGAAAGATGCTTGAGGATTTGTATGGATTACCGTTGCTTGAATCAGGTGATCGTGGAGAACCTGTATCCACTACCTAGGATCGATGATCTCTTCGACCAGTTGAGAGGGGTGCGATGGTTCTCGATGGGTGATCTACGATCAGGTTATCACCAGTTGCGAGTACGGGATGAGGATTTACCGAAGACAGATTTAAGATGTCGTTACAGTCACTATGAGTACTTGGTGATGCCCTTCGGCCTGACGAACGCCATGACAATGTTCATGGGTCTCATGAACCGGATCTTTCAGTCCTATTTGGATCGGTTCGTAGTGGTATTCATCGATGATATCCTTCTGTACTCTGCGTCTGAGGAGGAACACGCGAGACACCTAAGGATGGTTCTGGGCACACTCCGAGAGCACCGGTTGTTTGGGAAACTCTCGAAGTGTGAGTTCTGGATGTAGGAGGTCCACTTTCTAGGAAACGTTATCTCAGTAGATGGTGTAGAAATGGACCCATCCAAGGTGGAGGCAGTTCTAGCATGGGTGCCACCCCGGAGTGGGATGGAGTTGTAGAGTTTCCTTGGGTTGGCAGGGTACTATCGGAGATTCATTCTTGATTTCTCCAGGATTTCAGAACCCATGACAGCTTTCACCCGAAAGTGGAATCCTTTCATGTGGACTAAGGGATGCCAGTAGGCTTTCCAGTATTAGAGACAGAGTCTGACGAGCACCCCGATCATGAGATTACCAGAGGAGGGTGTCGAGTACATAGTGTTCTGCGACGCATCAGGAACATGGCTTAGTTGTGTCCTGATAAAGAGGCAAGCGGTGATTGCCTATGGTTCATGTTAGTTGAGGCCACATGAGCAGAACTAGGCGACCCATGTTCTTGAGTTGGCAGTGGTGGACTTCATGTTGAAGATGTGGCGGAAATACCTGATGGGCGAGCGGTTTACCATCTACTCTGATCACAAGAGTCTCAGATATATCTTATCTCAAAAGGACCTGAATTTGAGACAAAGGCGATGGCTTGAGTTCATCTAGGATTATGACTTTGAGATCATTTACACACCGGGGAAGGGGAACGTTGTAGCAGATGCTCTTAGCAGGAAATCCAGTTTGCAGTTGCTGGATGAGGTGACGAGGCAGTTGGCCTCCTTACAGTTATCCTTCATGGATAGAGATGAGGGAGTGTACCTTCAGTCGATGGTTGTTACCCCAACACTCTACAACGATTCAGGGAAGCACAGCATGGGGACGCTAGCTATGAGACTCAACATGCTCATAAATCCACAAGTGATGCTACTGATGGATATTCAATAGGTGGGGAGCACATTGTTATTTTCATAGGGCGTATAGTAGTGCCAGTGACATTGTGGGAGGAGGTTCTGAGGGAGTTCCATACATCCCCTTTGGCGGTGCATCCAGGCGTGGAAAAGATGTATCAGGACCTCCGACGTCAATTCTGGTGGCCAGGAATGAAGAAGAGTGTGGCAGAGTTTGTTTCTCGGTGCTTCACTTGTTAGCAAGTAAAGGCTGAGTACTAGGTGCCAACAGGTTTGCCTCAACCCCTTGAGGTTCCAGAGTTGATGTGGGAAGAGATATCCATGGACTTCGAGATGGGTTTACTATGTACATCCAGGGGACACAATGCCATCTGGGTGATCGTGGATTGACTCACCAATTCGGCCCACTTCCTAGCCATATGGGAGAAGAGTTCTGTAGAGATCATGGGATGACTCTACATGTAGGAGATAGTTGGACTTAATAGAGTTCCATCCACAATTATCTCAGATCGTGATTCTTGTTTCATGTCCCGTTTGTGGAAGGGATTGCAGGTAGTTTTAGGGACTCAGTTACACCTGAGCACATCGTTCCATCCTCAGACTGAAGGTCAGATGGAGCAGACCATCCAGGTTCTAGATGATATGATTCGAGCTTTCATACATGACTTCGGTGGTAGCTGGGAGGATCACCTACCACTGGAGGAGTTTTCTTATAACAACAGTTATCATTCCACTATTGGTATGAAACCATTCGAGGCTCTGTACAGGCGACCTTGCAGGTCACCACATTGCTGGACTGACCCAGGAGAGTCAGCACTCAGGGGCCCAGAGATGGTGAGAGCTATTACAGTGAAGGTGAAAGTCATCCAGGAGTGGATGAAGACTACACAAATTTGGAAAACGTTTTATGCTGACAGGAGGCAGAGCCCCTTGGAGTTCGAGGAGGGAGACCATGTCTTCATTCGGGTCTCACCTCGATGGGGATTACAGAGATTTGGTCGAGGTGGAAAGCTATCTTCGAGGTTCATCGGCCCTTTTCAGATTCTGAGTAGAGTTGGCGAGGTGGTGTATCACTTGGCTCAACCTCCTCAGATGGAACGGGTACACAACATCTTCCATGTGTCACAGCTACGGAGGTACGTGCATGATCCATCGCACATCATCTCGTAGGGAAAGTTGGACATCGATGATGGAGCGACCTTTGCTGAGTACCCAGTGGAGATCGAGGATCATCTGGAGAAGATCCTTCGTGGGTGAGCTATTCCCTTGGTGTGTGTCCAGTGGCAGTGCAGGAATCTATAAGAGAGCACATGGGAGTGGGAGGCTCAGATTAGTGTGCAGTACCCACATCTTATTATGTAGCCTTTTTTTTTGATTTTTGGGGACGTAAAAGCCCTATGTTTTGTGTGATGTAATGTCTTGGATTTTACATACATTATTATTAAAAATAAAGGGAATTATTTCTACACTAGGCTCTGAGAAGGCAAGCAGTTCCGAAGCCTGGTGAGCCCAGAACAAATGTTTGAGTTTAATTTAATAATTAAATTATGTGCATGTGCGGTTTTCCTTAAAACATTGAAGAACTCTTGAATGGGTGCTCAGATTAGAAATTCATGGGCACCGTTGCGTTCATAACAACTGGTTTACCCAATAAGAGACCTAACATCGAACGGCGCAGGCCGGTGGTGAAATCTGGGTTTTGGACGTAATCGTAATAAAATATTGAATTTAAAATATTTTATTAAATCTATTTCAGTGGATATCATTAGCCTTTTTAAATAAAGGGTAGCACAGGGGTCCAGGGATAAAAACCTCATAACCCTGAAACCCTTGGAGGCTCTAGAGTCTCTGGGTAAAACATCCCAACACTGTGACGACGTTCCTGACAATTTTCACTAGTGATGACGACGCGGTGACCAGATCGTCGCCAACGAATGCCGTAGAATCCAGGTAGGATTTTTGTTTTTTGTTTTCTTCCTCGTTCTTGACTTCTATGACAAACGCATGCTAATCCATGAACAGATTAGTCTGCGGATCGATAGTTCTTGCCGGATGGGATTTTTCGATGATTTTGGGAGATTGAATCCATGTTGATCTTTTGTTTTTTATTTGTTTCTGATCCGTTTAATCCTATTAATGGGAGCGGATCAACAACTTGACGAATGACATCAGAGGTTCGTTCCAGAAATTTGTTTCATTAGATTTATCCCCTTAATCCTCTTTGCATTCTTCGAGATCTTCACGGGATGATGAACAATGGATCGTTGCGCATCTGTTCTACAATGCAATGATCTGAGATTATTGATCGAAACCAGGATTGATGTCATGGAGGTGCGACAGTGGATTCAGTGGATAATTCAGAGCGTATCGAGAGTTATGAGTTTTTGGGAATTTTTCTTCGGATGGATCGTTCATGGTTTATGGTTTGTTTTAAGGACCAAAAACACCTGTTACGGTGTTCGTATGATGAAACAAACCATCCCCTGGTGTATCAGGATGAACGGATGAGAGATCGAAGATCCGGATGGTCGGCCGAAGCACGAGGAAAATGTCGGTATTCAAGAAATTTTCCCAACTACACACCAGATAGTATGGGCTATACGGTGTGTCCTCGTCGGCAGATCACCTGGCGTGTACTCCGGGAGTACACAGACATGGGTTGGGTACACAGCCAAGGACATGGCGTGTATCCCCCTCAATGGCCATGCCCAGCCAGATACAGGGGACACCCCATGTGCTGGTACTCTGGCATGAGACACGGACATAGACCATGTACGGGCACATGGCCAGCGTACACGAAGCGAGCCCCATGTGCTTGGACACGGTGTGTGATTCTTCTACACGCCATGTAGTTACTTTTCTATCCAACTATTCGAATGACACAGGCAGTACCTAGAGTCAAGGAACATGGCGTGTGATCACTCTACATGTCGTGTAGTTGGGTTTTACACAGCATGGATGGATGACACAAAACATTTACATAGGAAGTACCCAAAGTGAAGGAACACGGCATGTGATCCTTCTACATGTCGTGTAGTCTAGTTTTTCATAGAATGGGAAGATGACATGGGCCGTTACACGGGCAGTACCTGATGTCAAGGAACACGGTGTGTAACCATACTACACGCCGTGTATCCAATTATTCATGGCTTGATCAACTATTCTTCTATGACTTGGACTAGTTTTCTTAGGGTTCGTCCCCTTGATCATTCTCATGATTGTTCCCGGTATCATTTCCCACATATAGAAGTATGATCCCTTCAGCGGGACTTCCTGAATAGAGTTGTTGAAATCCCCTCTATGAGACTTAGAGCCAGATCCTCTATTCATTCCTTGAAACCTAGGTAGAGTTCTTGGTATAGATGTGACCAACATTACCTGCACCCCGATCCTCTTCTTAGAGGATTATCTTATACTGAGTTGTTAGAATCACACCATGACTTACTGGTGATAAACATATGAGCACAATGATCTCAAAGTACATGTGGAGTGTGTTATCCCGAAATGAGTACTTTGAATATCTCTCTTCAGACCTAGGAGTGTGTTCTCCTTGTTACATGCTTAGTGGAATCTTCGAGCTGGATCTTAGTGGTGGTTTAGTGATGGTCGTTTGTGTATGCGTATATCTAGATATTCATGTAATATTTTCTGTAGACATATACTATGTGAAGATGACTGTATCTTTCCTTTGTATTATTTTCCCTTGTTGTATTTCCTTTGTTTTTTCAGGGTGACCTACTAGGTATTTTTATACTCACCCCTACATGGGCTTTGCCAGCACGTGTCGTGTCTTGTACAGAAGAGCGAGCCTTGGACAAGATTCTAGGCGGACCAGGACCGGACAGTACTCAGTGAGATCAGGCAGGCCGAGGTGTGTTCTTATGACTATAGACTGCAGTCCCAACACCTTTCTTAATAGGATGGACTTTTTTACAGTCTATATTTTGGTGGCCTTATACTTTTGGCCCAGGGTTTTACTTTCTTGTACATTACATTCTTGTTGTACTCTGTTGGTTGGGTTTTAGTGTATCCATGCATCTTTTCCTTTTATTAGGTTTACATTTCATCTTTTTGGGCATGGAGATGTGTGTGCGTGTGTACAGGTTTATAGGGAATGCCTCCCATGTTAGTAGCCTGCCTACTCGGTGCTAGTCACCAGCTCCTGGCCTATTGGAGGCGGGCTTGGGGAGTTTCGGCTCGGGCCCTACTAGGACGGGTCGTGACACACATAGTTCGGATTCACTTTTGATTAGAGATGAAATATATAGTTCCTTTCTTAGGAATATTTTCCTTGTTTATAAAATCTTTTTACTAACACGTTTTTTTTTCAAATATTTTCTTAATAATGGAATGTTTAAACATTGGTTATATTGATAATCTATATCCTACCAGACCTCATGTTTTTTATGGAAATGATTATGAGTACTGGAGAGATAGGAGGAAGACTTTATTTATCAATACATGAGTTGATAACTATCTAATTTTGATCGGAGATTATAAGATTTCAGATAAGGATTTGAGAACCATTACGAATCAGGAGAAATCAGAATATCAAGAAAACTTCAGAGTTAGAAATACTTTGTTATGTTCCATGAAATGGAACATCTATAGTCAAATATCATCATGTGAAGCTGCAAATATTATCTAGAAGAAACATGATGTTACACATTTTGGTACATCTAATGTCAAAGAGACAATAAGAGCTATGTTGAGAGCTGAATACCATAGTTTTAACTTTCTCTATGGAGAACCTGTAAGTAAAGTACAACACAGATTTTTGACTATTGTGAATAGATTATAATCTATGGGAGAAAAAGGTTTGGATGATAAGGTTCTTGTTGATAAGATCATAGATATCATTCCAAATAAATGGGAGTCCAAGAGGACAGCTATTGATGAGAACATGAAAGTCACTCAGATTTCCTTAGATGAGTTGTTTGAAACTCTTCTTTAGCATGAAACCAGAATGAAGAGAGATGCTGAAATTGTTAAGAAAATAATTGGAATGGAGGATTTTCTTTCACAACCACTCATAAACATATGAATGCCAACACCCCAGAAAGAGTAACTAGATCAAAGACAAAGAAAGTCATTATTAAGTCAGAATCTAGTGACACAGAAAAGTCGGAGAATGAATTAGCTAATTTTGCAAGGAGAATGAACAGGATTTTTTCTCAAGAGAATTATCAGAATATGTAAAAGAAGAATGACTTCAGAGATAACAAATATGGAGAAGATACATGTTATGAATGTAGAAGAACTGGTCATATCAGACCTAATTGTCCTTTGTTGAAGATAAAGGAAAATAAGGAAATTAATTCAGAAGGGAACAAGAAGGAATTATATCATTCAAAACACACGAAAAGTCTTAAAGATAATGAGACTTGGAGTTCTAGCTATGGAGACTCTTCAGAAAGTGAATCATCTAAATATGATTCATCGGCATAGAAGAATATGGGATTCTTTTCTACTACATCTTTCCCAAATACATGTCCTATGGCCAAAGTATGCTCAGTTGAGGCATTAACAAATTTATCTCTTGATAAGAATTATTAATCCGAAAATATTACTTCTAATGGAGATACTTCATCCTCAGAAAATGAACAACCTTCATATGAAGAAGTATCTATATTTTCCATGTTACTTGAAGAATAAAACTTTAAAATTTCTACGAAATTATACAAGGAAAATAATAGGAAAGAAATTCTTACAAAAGATATTTTAGATCATTATACAGATCTTAGAGATAAAGAAGACCTTTTAGAAAAACATTATAAATACCTTGAGATAAAAAATTCTATTAAGTAATAACTTTCCAAAGATCTTAAGAATGTTATTACATAGATGAATGTTTTTGAGGAAAAATCTAACTCTAAGGAAATGATTATGGAGGATTGGAATTTAGTAATCAGACTAAAATCTGAAATATTTTCTCCTAAGAAGCATCTTACAAAATTTACCTCTGGGAAGAAAAATTTTGACAAGATGTATTCTCAAATTAAACCTCACGAAAACACTACCGGAGTATATTATACTCACCAAAAAATTGTTTTCATGAAAAATTATTTTGTTCCTTCTAGAGCCGCTTTTTGCACTATGTGTCAAAGTGGTGGGGATTGGAAGAAAAATTGTTCCTTTAATAGAATTCAATCTCTTGGGTTTCATAAATCTTATTTTTCTAAAAAATCTGGATACCCAAAATTTAGTTATCTAAAAATTCCGGATCCAAGAATGTTTGGATTCCGAAAGCTCAACTTTTCCTTATTTTCTGGAAAATACAGAAAGTACCAACAACAATATGTGGTACATGGATAGTGGATGTTCCAGGCATATGACTGGCAACAAATTTTTTTTTGAAAATATTATCTAGATGAAAAGAGGAAAAGTAACATTCGGAGATAATGCTGAGGGAGAAATTATTTGTATAGGTAACAATTTTCTTCTTGGAAATGATTTGATTTCAAATGATTTATTTGTTAAGGGTCTTAAGAGCAACCTCATTAGCATAAACCAATTATGTGATGAAGGCTACCTTGTGAATTTGAGGAATGAAAAGTGCTTAGTACACAATTCCAAGGAGTAAAATATTCCTTCTGCCAACAGGAAAGAAAATGTTTACACACTAAACATAGAAGACCATAGAATCCAATACTTACCTTGCCTTTGTGCAATGGAAGATCATTCTTGGTTGTGGCATAGAAGGTTAGGACACTGCAATATTAAGAACATATACAAAACATTCTATGAAAGCACTAGTTAAGCATCTAATGGTGCATAGATTTGATTAATAAAAAGTTTGTGACCCTTGTCAATATGGAAAGAAACATAAATCATGTTTTAAATTAGTCGGTGTTGTCTCAACTACTATGGAATTATAGTTAGTGCATGTGGGTCTTTTTGGTCATACACAAACTGGAATCATTGGGAGAAAGTACTATGTATTTGTCTTGGTTGATGATTACACTACATATACATGGGTATATTTTCTATAAATGATGTCTGAAGCTTTTTCTTATTTCAAATGTTTTAGAGCCCATGAAAAAAATGATAAAATCCATCAATTGAAAACTATTCACAGTGTTCATGGAGGAGAATTTCAAAATTCTGATTTTGAATCTTTTTGTAGTAGAAAAGGTATTACTCACAACATTTCAGCACCCTGAACACCTCAACAGAATGGTGTTGTTGAAAGAAGAAATAGAAATCATCAAGAGATAACTAGAACCATGTTGAGTGTGTATTCTATAGCCAAACATTTTTGGGCTGATGCCTTAAGTACTAATTGTTATAGTATAAATCATGTTTTGATTAGACCTTTTCTTAATAAAACTCATTATGAGTTATAGAATGGTAGAAAACCTAGACTTTCCTACTGTAATTTTTTTGGTAGCATGCTATTTATTCTGAATACTAAAGATAATCAGTATAAATTTGCACTAAAATCTGATGAATAAATTTTCATAGGCTACTCCACAACTTCTTAGGCTTATACTGTTTTCAACAAAAACACTTGTACTATTGAGGAGACTGTACATGTGAAATTTGATGAAACTAATACTTTTGTTTTTAAATAACCCCAATCTACATTCATAAATGTGTTTTCAAAAACAGATTATCAACCTTTGACATAAAATCCTTCTGATAAGGAAAATGTTCAAGAAGAAACTTATGAAACATTTACCCCAGAAGATTTCTTACCCGACATTGATAAAAAGGTTTTACAAAACCCAAAGTTTTCATTTCTAAAGAATCATCCTAGTGATAGTATCATTGGTGGTGTGAATCAACCCATAAGTACTAGAAGTCCTTAAGAAATGATGTATAACATCTAGCATTCCTTTCCCAATTAGATCCAAAAAGCACTGATATAGCATTAGGTGATGATGATTGGATTAAATCCATTCAAGATGAAATAAATAAACTCAATAGAAATAATTTCTGGACCTTCGTTGAAAGACCTAAGGAAAATTTTGTTATTGGAGTTAAATGGGTCTTCATAAATAAGTGTGATGAAAATGGAATTATTTTCAGAAATAATGATAGATTAGTTGCTAAAGGCTATAATCCACAAGAAGGAATAGACTATGATGAAACCTATGCTCCAGTAGCTAGACTCAAATCTATTATTATTTTACTTTCCTTTGTATCATTCTTCAATTTCAAACATTTTCAAATGGATATGAAATGTTCTTTCATTAATATTTACGTTCAAAAAGAAATTTTTGTGGAACAACCTACATGCTTTAAAGATACAAAATATCCTGATCATGGTATTAGACTTACCAAAGCATTCTATGGACTTAAACAAGCCCATCGAGCTTGTTATGATATAATTAAATGATTTTTTCATCAAAATAACTATGATAAGGGAAATGCATATCCATCCATTTTTATAAAGAAAGATAAGAAAAATGTTTTGATTGTACAAATTTATGTTGATGAAATTATATTTGGTTTAACACAACAATCATTAACTGATTCTTTTGCAGATCTAATTAAATTTCAGTTAGAAATGAGTATGATGGGTGAGTTAAAAGTTTTCATCGGTTTTCAAATTTCTCGAAAACAAGAAGGAATATATTTATCTCAACATAACTATATTAAAGATCTTCCTATGAATTATGTATATGACAACACTAAATGTATATGTACTCCCATTGGTACCTCTAATATGGTTGATCTTGATGAAGCTGGGAAACGTGTAGATCAAACAAATTTTAGAGGTATGATTGGATGTCTACTTTACTTGATAGATACTCCTCTGGACCTAATGTATTTAGTATGATTATGTGAAAGATATCAATCCAATCCTAAGGAATCCCATGTAATGGCAATGAAGAGAATTTTTAACTACTTAAAGGGAACCATTGATTTAGGATTATTTTATAATTCTTTAAATGATTTTTTTTAAGATTTTTTCGGATGGTGAATATTGTGGATGTAGAATGGATAGAAAGGGTACATCAGGAACTTGTCATTTCTTAGTAGATTCATTAGTTTCTTGTTCTTTCAATAAGAAACACATAGTACCACTTTCCACTGCTGAAGCTGAATATGTAGCAGCTGAGAGTTGTTGGCTCAAGTGTTGGGGATGCAACACACACTCACAAACTATGGCTTGAGTTTAACTAAGAATCTAATTTTGTGTGATAACACAAGTCCCATTTCCCTTAGTAAAAACCCTGCACATCACTCTCATGCAAATCACATAGATATTAGGCATCACTTTCTTATGGATTACACACTAAATGGAGATATCATTCTACAATTCATCGGAACGCAAGATCAAATTGCTGAAATTTTCAATGAATCATTACCTTCAGATTTATTTTAATACATTAAAAAGAAGTTAGGAATGATAACCATGAGGTAATCTTCCTCCAATGACTTTCTGTTCAACCAATCTACTTATAGTAATAAACTCCTTTTCATAGGGGGATTACATTTTTTGTTGTTAGATTTTCAATGTTTTTCATAATGAAAATACACATAGTCGGTTTTTCAAAAATTTTGTAATGAAAATTTTTGTAGTTGGGTTTTCAAAATTTTCATTATTGGTTTTTCGAAAATTTATTAATGAAAATTTTCATAGCCGATTTTTTTCAATGTTTTTGTAATGAAATCTTCGGGACTTATGTTTTCGTAATGAAATTATTCGGACCTGAAGTTTTTGTAATGGAAATCTTCAGAACATATGTTTTCGTAATGAATATCTTCAGACCTGAAGCTTTCGTAATGAAATTCCTTGGACATGATGTTTTCGTAATGAAAATCTTCAGAACTAATGTTTTTGTAATGAAAATATTTGTATTTGAAATTTCCGTAATATAAATTCTAGGATTTGAAATTTCCGTAGTGAAGTTTTTGTTGTCGTATTCATGTTTTTTTATCCAAAGTTCTTCCTAAAGAATAACACCTATTACGAATAATCATCCTAGAAATCCGAAAGGTATGATTTCTTTCTTAAATTTTCGAAGACATTATGTCATTGCTGTTAGTTTATTTTAATTTTAAAATATCTCGGATTCTAGTTTTCATAAATCTGAAAGTTTTTCTTTTAAAACCTCAAAGGATCGGATTCAACCAAATTTTTCCTTAAGGCTATAATATTAATTTTTAGATCAAATCTGATGGTTTCTTAAATGTTAGATTAGAATTGGAAGTTGAAAGGTCACTTCTATCGCCTATATAAAAGATCCCCGAAGGGTTGTCCCACATCGGTTATCAAGATTTTGCTTCTCGAAGCTCGACCTCTCTAAAAAATCCCATTCTGAATTCTTCATGATGTGCTCATTCCGAATGTCTGCAGAAGTTCCCTCTTAGGATATGACTTTAGTTAAGACGATTCCAGAGTGGTAAATATACATGGAAACGTCGGTACAAGGAAACTTTTTCAACAAGTATGACTCCATTATTTCCAAGAACATCAAGCTTAATGGATGGGAAAGGATAGATATCTCGAAGAAATCAGCTCAATATGTAGTCTATCTCGATATTATCATCAAATTCTATGAATCCGTTTGCTTCTTCAAGGAAGATGGTAGAGAAAATTTCTCGTTCAAGAGTTTTTTCAAGACATACAAACTTTCTTACACCAAGGCTGCTAGCCTGGTGGGACTGGCATATGAAGGTGAAGCTGAATTCTGCACTCACAAACTGCTAGAGGATCAAGGTAGTTTTGTTAAGGCAAA
Organism: Viscum album; assembly: GCA_963277665.1. Lineage (NCBI taxonomy): Eukaryota > Viridiplantae > Streptophyta > Magnoliopsida > Santalales > Viscaceae > Viscum > Viscum album. The sequence goes on from OY728148.1 coordinate 52,385,951, forward strand.
GGGTATGGAATGCCTTGGGCTCAAAGATGTTAAGACAGCCTATATTTCCCATCTATCTACCAACAATCATATTTTATAGTTTTGGGTGCATGTTCTTATCATACCGAGAAAGGGTGATAAGGACACCCTTAAGAAAAGTGAAATGTATATTCTTGTTTTTATTGGTAAACCTATGGAAGTTTAACCTCATGAAACACATCCTCATTAAGATTCAGAACATCAAGAATGGAAATCTCAGAGCTTAGATTATTATGTATCCGACCGTACTCTAAAATCTGATAGTTCGGTGCCTAGAATCCTTCAAGATTCCCTATAGATCCAAGTCGAGGAATTGCAAGGTGATGCTGATCATTGATGACACTCTGAAAAGGATGAAAGTGGGGTTTTCCAAGTAGTCAAGAGAGCTCTATGATCTACCAGGGGATGAGGTAGAAGCTTGTCCGAAAAATGTTGAAAAAGATGAACCATCAATGAAAGAAGGAAAGAAAATAAAGTTGTAGGAAGTGGCGGAAACCGACAAAACCCCCAAATCCAAGGAAGAAAAATCCATACCTCCTAAACCCATAAAGAAAAATTCATACTTGGATGAGGTGGTAGAAAAGTGGAGGGAGGATAAGAAGAATAGAAAAGTAGGGTAGCCACAGTTTGGTTTGGATCCTGCTGAGGCTAAGGCCTTGAAAGAAAAAGCTACTGATGAGCTAGAGAAGCAGGACTATGAGAAGAAGCTCTAGAAGAAGATGACAGAGGCTGAAATTTTTCAATCCCTTCTGTTGGATTCTGAAATTTATTTTGAGAATATTCTTTCTCTGAAATATTTTTTGGTAGAACAATTACCTGAGACACTGGGAAAGAAGTTTTTGTCTACGGAAAAATTCAAAGAGAAGGAAGTTCAGGAAGTTGTGGAGGAAGTCCAAGAAGACCAATGCTCTGAAAAGATATCCGACTTTTTAAATCAATTAGAAGACTTTCAAGATAAGTAAAGTGCTTCTGAGAAATTTTCACTCGGACTTCTCAAGCTGGATCTTCAAAACATCGTACACCTATAAATGATGAGAAGGGTGAAGAGAAAGTCAGAAAGCCATCCTAGGAAGAGAGTTGCAATCATGACTTTATTCTTCCTGAGAATATTGAAGTTGGATCAAAGAAGGATAATCTTGATGATGACAATATTGTACAATCATCAGGAAGTGAGCATGAATCACTAGATGAAGAGGCTAATATGAAAATCAGTAAGGGGAAACAAGTGATTGCTGATACCCCAAAAAAAGATATTCTCAGAAAGAAAGAAGTTGGAAGAACCTCAAAGAGGAAGTTGGTAGAGTTAATGGAAGAACCATATCCTAGAAAAAGTCTGATTCGGAGTCATCTGCCTTAGAGCATGATTGTTTTGTTCAATCTCTATAAATGTTGGTGGATACCATTCCAATTTTTCCGACAATTGATTCTAGATGCCATATGATTCAACACACCATGAATCAGAAATCAAGATCCATATCAATGGTGATGGATATATGTGTTATCATTGAGGCTGAATTCAATTTTTTTTTATCAATTATGAGGCTCATAGAAAATCCTGCAGAAAAATGACTTTTTGGTCTAAGAAAATCAATGCTGATTTGGCAGAGCTTGACCAGTTTCAAGAAGATGTGAAAGAGCCCTTTGACACCAATGACTCCATCATCAAGGATCTTACAAATAGTTTTTAGGAGAATCTAATTCTAGAACAAAGTTCTCACATTCCGAATGTTAATGATCTGAATGGGAAGCTGAGTTATATTATTAAATTCTTGAAAACAGATAAGGAACTTCAGATTGAGATGAAAGAAAATTTATTGAACCAGGACGAATTTATGAAGGCTCAGGAAGAGTCCATGAAGGGTCTTGAGGACAGAATCAAGGCATTACAAAAGCAAGATGAAAAAGATCACAAAGAGCTGAATAAGTTGAAGACAATTGTGAAGATGCTAATACCCAATGAAAAAGAAACTAAATAGACCTCTTTGATCTTTTTTTTTTGTAATTTCCTTCTACTAATTATTTCCATCATAATGAAATTTTTGGTTGCTTGTTTTTTCCGTCTGACTATACTAATATTTCAGGTAATTTATTGATTTTTCATTCTCTAAATCACTTTTAGAAAATCACAAAGGGGGAGAAGGAAAAATTTATAAGTAGTGAAGAACTATCCCTATTTAAGGGGGAGTTTATTTAAGGGGGGGTTCTCATTATGAATATTTCTACATTCAAATAAAATTTCTCCTTCTAGAAATCTAAAATACGATCCTTAGAGTTCCAAAACCTAAGGTGGAGTTAGCCGTATTCATCATTCTCCATAGAAAAGGGAGATGAGTTTTAATTTCAATGTCTAAAAAATTATTTTAAGTCCTTACATTGTTTTTTGTAAGGATGTATATGATTTCCAAAAAGGGGGATACTGTTGTGTCAATATGGTTTACCTTATGAATTTTCTATTCCTTCATGTATGGAGGAAATTATTGAGTCATCAAGGTTCCCTTATGAACTTGACCATTCCTCTTGTTATGAAATTCACAAAAATATTATCTTAAGGAAAATTTCATTTTACCATATATTTTAACCCTATAAGGAAAATTTTTCTTCCCTAATGAAATTTATCCTTACCATGTTTTTATTGCTAAAATCATTATTTTTATAAGTGTAAATATCAAATGGAAACAAAACCTCAGAATCATATAATACTTTGATATGAGGCATTCTGTTTAAGACTCTGAATTCCGGTTACGAACTCTCATGAAGTTCACCTCCAAATTCTTGTTATGAACTCTCATGAAGTTTAACTCCGATTTCTAGATATGAAAATCAATGAAGTTCAACTCCAAATTCGGGATATGAGCTCTCATAAAGTTCAACTCCGAATTATGGATAAAAACTTTCATGAAGTTTGACTTCAAATCCTGATTACGAACTTATGAAAAGATAGACTAAGAACTCTAGTAATGAATTCTGATTATGAATTTTCGATACAAACTCTTAAGAGTTAGTACTCTGAATTCTCATTACGAATTCTGATTACGAACTTTTCCAAGTTTTAACTCCAATTTCTCTGAATATAGACTCAGAACTCCTATGAGTTCTGACGCCGAATTCTCATGAACTCCGACTCCGAACATTGTATGTTCAGGTTCCGAATTCTGGTGAATCTAGACTCCAAATTTCTTTGAAATTCAGACTCCGAATTATATAGGATTAAGGATCCAAATACCTACAAAACAGAATCTGAATATCCTTGTGTTGGAGAATCAGAATTTACTTTTTAATTAGACTCCTAACTTTTATTTACCTTCTTTCCGAATATCAGTTTTTAGTTACGCTTAAACTCTTTTTGTCATAAAACAATTTCGTGCCTTCAGTTATCAACTAACCATTGTTTGAGTTACACATGTACTGTCCTCTATAAAATTCAATGAAAAATATGACCGTTGGAGGAGGGAGCTGAGCGTTGGATATGTGCCTATAAATAGAAGCTCATTTGAATGAGCTTGAGACTTTTGGAATTTTGAATCTTAGATAATTCAAATGTGATTTCTAGATAGAGAGGCTCTTATAAACTCTCAGGCTTTGTGCATAATGTTTGAATGACTTGTTAAAACATTGCATCGTAAAGACTTCCTTAGTGTAGAGGATCGATTTTCTTAAAATCAGAGACTTTGGGTTGTGATGTCAGAGGTGCCAATTTCATTACAAATTGAGGGCTTGTAGGGATAGCAAGATAGATACCGATATATGGATTGAGGGATTACCTTGGTTTGGGTATGATATTTTTTCTTGAATGTATAAATCAAGGGATCTTTTATCCAGGGTTGTTGGATACCCTCCACTTTGTGTTAAAAGAGTTTATTCTTGTTACTTGTAGTTTTACTAATTTTTTTCCACTGCATTTTTATTATTGATGAAAGTATATCTTTCTTATACTTCCTCATATTGGTACTCTGATTTAGATAGATTCTATATGCTTTACGGTTTAATATTATCGATTGTAAACTTCTGTTGTGTTTCATTTCCGGATCAATTTTTCTGGAATCAAGCAAGTCATTAGAACTTATAGGTGATGTGAATTTTGGTTATGCAAAATTTAAGTAAGGATTTTTTAAAGAATACAATTCACCCCCCCCCCTATATTTTTATATCATTTTACACATTCAATCCTACATATGGTATTATAGAGTATATCATAATCAGACATAACATTCTAACAGTGTAATGTTTTATGAGGTGGTAACAAAGGTAGTAGGATGAATGGGTGCAACATGTGGAGAGGCATTGTGTGGATAAAATAGAGGGTAAATTAATGCATGTGGTGGGGAATAATACACTCCAAGTTACCAATGGTAATAATAATCCTCCCATTAATGTATCTTCTTCTTGTGAAACCTCATGATATTGATTATCTCAATAGGTCCTAGTGAGGTGAGGGGTACTACTGGATCAAATATTCTAAGGGACCAAGCTAGATGAGTAATGAAAGCTCCTCCCATCAAAGTGCCATGAGTCCACTGAGTATATTTCTTGTAATATTGAGCGAATTGGGAAGCCATGATGATGGATGCCCCCCATGGATGTTTCAAGAATAAGAACACCAATCTGTCTGACACTCACATGATACTCATCCCTAGAGAACCATCCATGATTCATAGCTTGATTTAGAATCCATAATGATGTACCTCATAGCTAGTTTGATTTTGTGATTAATGGGTCATGGTGTAACTAGGTGTTATGAGAAATCATCTTTCAGTGCCACTAAGAATTGGCGTTAGGTGGGTCTAGATGAAGATTCAGATAGATATCAGATGTGAAAAGATCTTCTATAAAATTTCATTTCTCAATGGTTAAATTGGTGAATGAAAACTCATGGGGCCAACCATTAAGGTGGAATTTGAGGCAGTATATAGCCATCTCAAAAGTGGATATGAAATCAAGAATCAACTTCTTGTAGGTTTCCACAGAAACTACAACAATGAGGTCGATGTAGAGTGTCTCTAAGATGTGAAAGAAGGAATCACTGATATTCTTCCCTACTATAATTGTTAACTCTAGAGTTTTGTTAGTTCACATTGGCATAACCTAAAGTGGAAAAATATTGAATCAGTATTACGGGTTGGTATAGTAGTGGATAGGGTGCAGGTGGAGGTTTTCATCACTCAAGGAGTCCTCCACGGTGGATTAAAAGTCGGCCAAGTAGAAACACGAGCACATTCAGCGGGCGAGGTAGAAGGTTTGGAAGGCCTAGAAAATATTGGTTCATGAGGTCACTTCAATGGAAGCTTCTCTTCAGAGTCTAAGGATGAGGAGGAAGGTTGTGGATACTTGGTTTATGCAATTAAAAAGAGATAGAGGGTTGTGGGTGAGTCTCAATTGAGAGGGGCATCGGGATATGGGGTCAGGTGGTCGGGAGAGAGGGAAGAGGGAGGAGGGGTCAGGTGGTGAGGTGAAGGAGATTGAGAGGGAGAGGAGGCAATCTGGATTGGTAAATGGAGAAGGGGGTGCATGTGTTTAGATATTTGAATGATGGTCAAGGTGATGAGGGTTAGAGGGTGTTTAGGTAGGCGGGAGAAAAGGTTTGGGGTCGGGGGATGTGGTACATGAACCTAGGGTTCATGACCTTAATTTCCAAATATATACTTGAATCATTAAAAGATTTATAAAATTGGTTCATGTCATGTACTCGTAGAATGAAAAAAAATTTGGATGAAAAGGGTTTTTGTTGTGTATTGGTGTAACGCAATGTTTAAGGAACTATTTTAGTGGATAATTTTTTCATTCCTTGCTTCACCTCTTGTTGTACACATAACCATTATAAGGTTATCCTAACAAAATATATTCTATGTTACCCTACCTTCGGTTTCCTCAAAATTAGTACATCTTGTTAATTTGAGATAATTACTAATTTGTTTAGCAATTTAACTATAGGCCGATTAAACAGCCCTCTAAAAATGTCTATGGAAATTTTTTATTCTTTGACCATTCACATTTAAAGGATTTACACCATCTCTCTAAATCAAAATTTCCCTATAAGTATAAACTAGTGAAACTTCTAAGGGGCCTAACCATCGTGACATTAGCTTACTATGGAACAGTTTCAATAGTGAGTTAAATAGAAGGACCATATTCCTTAGGACAAATATGTTCCTAGAAATACATTAATCATTCCATTTCATTGTTTTTTCTTCATAGATACTGGAATTTTCATATAAATACCTTCTAATATCTTCTAATTTAGTTAACTACATCATCCTAGCTTCATCGACCTTCTCAAAATCTAAAATTAGATTCTTAATCAACCAAAACGAATCAAGATCCATCTCAACTGGGAGATGACATGTTTTCCCATAAACTAGTTTGGATGGTCTTGTTCCTATGGGTGTCTTATATATAGGGCAGTATGCCCTTATCTCATCATACAATTTGAGTTTCTAGTCGATTCATCTTGTAATCACAGCCTTTTAAAAAAAATAATCTAATTGTTTTATAGTTCAACATTCCCACTTGTTTTTGAATTGCTGGGAGTTTGTATGTCATATTTGATTCCACACATCTCTAGTAATCCTCTCAGAACATGGTTTGTGAAATTTGTTACAAGATCACTAATGAGTAATCTTGGGAATCCAAATCTCACAAACAAGTTATTTTTTATAATTTTCATGACCAATTTCTCTATGTCAAAGTGAGGTTGCTACAGTTTTAACCCATTTTGAGTCATTTTCAATCCCAAACACGATGTAGTATTTTACATATGAAGTGGGATATGGTCCAATGATGTCCATTCCCCTAACAGAGAATATTTTTACTTCAATAAAGGGATTTTTCTGTATCACATTCCATTTTTAAATATTTATATTGTGTTGTAATCTATCACAACTTTGACAGAATTCACTCATGTCTTGGTGTAGCTTAGGCAAGAAGAATAAACTTTTTATAACATTTTCCATGGTACGCTCATGTCCATGATGTCTTCCTACTTGTGATGTTTGTCAAATTTTGATTATATTCCGGATTTCCAATGTGGGAATGTAGTGTCTCAATAGGCCATCAACACAACGCCTGACCAAAAGTGCTTCATCCTATTAGTAATGCATAGAATCAAACAGAAATTTTTTCATCTACTTTTATGATTGGTGTTGATGGAAAAATCTAATGGATGTATAATTGGCGATAACTAAGGACCATGGTTGGACCGTGATTCAAAAAAGAGTTTCATCTTGAAAATCTACTTCAATGTTAGTCTTTTCTTTTTCATTGATAGATGACAATGGAATTCGAGATAAATGAAAAATCATGAAATTTTCTATACCTTTCACGTCCATGATTACAATATCATACTCTTGAAGCATGACGACCAACTGTATTTTCCTAGGTTTAGGTATCCTTTTTGTTTATCATGTATCTGAGGGATGAATTATCAAAATGTGTTATTGCATTATACAATACTAGATATGAATAGAATTTCTCAAAGGAATATACAACGATTAAGATTTATTTCCATGTAGTCATGTAATTGAAATGAGCAACAATATGTATGTGCCTTTCATAATATATGCAGAAAAAGATATATCCAATTCCCTACCCTAACACAACACCGACAATAAGGATGATGGATTCACATATTAACTCAAATTCATTATCCTAGTTGGTTGAAATGATGAACATAAATACAATAAGGAATTTTTCAACATTTTAAAATCCTAAAAAAATTCTTAATTTAATTTAAAAGTGACTTATTTTGATATTAAGAGCATCAATTAATGAGAAAAAGTTAAGAATTCCATTGAAAATCATCTATAAAATTTGGCATGGCCCAAATATCTACTTATTTCCTTCATTGATGAAGGTTTTTGTAGGTCCTTGATGAATTTTATTTTGGTTAGATCAACCTTTATTCATTTTATGATGATCTTACGCTAAAGGATTATTCCTTTATAGACCATAAAATTTAATTTCTTCAAATTAAAAACTAGGAATTTCACTTCAAAATTTTGGAGGATAATTCCATATGGGTTAAAAAATCATCAATTGGAAATCCACAAATTGAGAATTCATCCATGAATATTTCCAGAAATTATTCTTCCATTTCATTGAAAATATGAGACATGTACCACTGAAACATTTCTAGAGAACTGCACATTCTAAATTATATTCTACTAAAAAGCGTAGTTTTCAGTATATCTATGTTAATTAAATTCTATATGTCAACCATGTCAATAATCAACTGATTATAGTGCTGGTATATGTCCATGAAAAAATAATTGGTGTGTCAGATGAAGCTCAGGGGAAATAGTTTTCAAAATTCATGAAAAATGTATTTGAAATGTGAATTATGAGTGAACTCATGTTTTTCCTTGGTTTACAGTTCATGAAAAAAAATAATGGATCATTAATTGCTTAATCAAAATATGGAAATAAGGTTTTGAGAAGATTTTGAATAGATAATTCCATGGAGATGAAACATATGGTTGCTACCCGGATGCAATTGTCACAAGATGAGTAAAGAAAAGTGGTTATGTCACATAATAAGAGAAGATCATTGGAATCCTAACATACATAATAGAAACATAACCAAATATTCTTTTTTTAACATGTTAATTATTATATTATATATGAAATCCAATGGAAATACACATGCTTGCAGTGAAAATAATACTCTGGTATATCAGAGGAATAGTGGATTTGGGTTTGTTGTACTATAAAAAATCTCAAGAAGAGTTATTGGGACACACAAACACATATTGTTCTGGATCATTAGATAATAGAAAATCTATTTCATGGGGTGCATTATATCTTGTAGGATTTTGAACAAATCATCAATGTAAAAACATGATTTCATGCCATGGAGAACCATAGAAGGATAATATATTGCAGCTAATCAAGCATGCACATGGTTATTATTCATGATTCAACAACTTTATGATATGGGTGTTGAAGTGAATTCATCAATTGCAATCAATTATAACAATTAATGTTCTATAAATCTTAAAAAAGTCACATCCATCAATTTAGGTCAATAAGCATTGAAATCAAGAATAAAATAATCAAGGGAAGGTGGAGAAAGGCCTTGTGAGTTTGGAGTATGTTCCTATAGAGCAATAGGTTTCCGAAATTTTAAAAAAGGAATTATCTAATGAATTATTTGAAAGGAATTGACTTGTTCTGTGAGTCCAGTTGACAACCGACACTATAAAATGGGTGTTTGTGGGACCCCATCTACATGAGGTATGTTGTGTTTTTCACTAATGTGATGATATGGGGTTTTCACCCTATTGTAGACAATAATAAAATGGGCTTCAGGTTCATTGGAAAAGTGGAAGAAATTGTGGCAATAAGAGGGGAGGAATTGACTGAATCATGATTGGGGTGAGGTTTCTAAGTGTTTCAATGATATAGGGGTATTTTAAGTTGTTAGGTGGAGCAGTGACATAGGGGAAGTATTAAATATGAAAATACTAAAGGTGATTGATCAAAGACTATATGTAATGAACAATGATTTTATTGATGATAGTAGTTTAGTGGTTTTGGGATGATGTTATTCATTGATGAACATTGCATAATACTCTTGTTTCTCACCCTTAGAATGGATCATATATTCTTAGAGTGTGTGTTGAGTAAATCATTGATCACTAACCTAATCTCAACAAGTTAACGTATATATAGGATAGATGAATCTTTAACAGGGTATCAATATTTAAAAATATTTCAATAACCCAAAAGGGATAAACTATCATGGAAAAATCTTTTAAGGAATACTCTTAGTGTATTTGGGGTGATTTTGTTCAATGAAAAAGCCAGATGATTGTGAATGAGTATGGTCGGTGTTTACTGAAGTAGACTTTTAAGGTGGCGTAGTTTCTGAGTATTTTCCAAAATTTGGGGCCTCAAAATATGTGGTTTGGTTTTTGTAAAAGGGATATTTGTTTCATAGAACATTGTTCATAGGCCGCGAAGAATAGTTCACAGACCGCAAAGGAGGTGTGTGGAATGAAGAAGGATAATAAGAAAGGGTTGGATTTCATCATAGTAGTGAAATATGGATGGATACGTGTACTACACATACCATGAATGATAAATAGATCAAAAATGGCTTGGATTATATGGAATTACTTTAGTTTTTAGGATGTATTTACATTTGTAGAAGTGTTGTAGTGATTTTGTGAGTTGCAAAGGGTTTCATTCATGGAAGTGATCAGTCGTCGCAGAGGATCAATGTATTATGTGGACCATATTATATAGTTCATTATGTCAGCCGTATTACATAAATTTTTTGGGGGAAATAGGATTAACATGATTTCTAGATATATTTTCCTATATAAAGAATCTTAATCTGAACATTAGTAGTATAGAGATTTTCATAGAATATTTTTGGTGTCAGGAGATTTCAGAGAAGTCTGAAATTTTCCATGAAATGAAAACTCTGTGATGAAAGAGGATTCTGAGTGAGGATTACACTAAAGGATAAGAGTTCCATGGGAAAAATTCCTGGATGATGTTTTCTGAAGAACTATAGCTCACAATGAAAGAAGGGTCCACAAAGGAGAGGTGTCACATAGAAGAAGAATTTGTCAGTGAAGTCGGGACAATCCACAAAAGAAGATGAGGTTCCCCAGGAACGTGAACAATGCAATGCAAGGTAGTTCATGAAGGAAGAAATTTTGTTTGTTAAGGGGCTATAATAGTTCAAAAATGTAATTTCCAAAAACTAAAAATACGTGGAAACTTCAATTTAATCTATAGGTGAAAATTTGACTTCAACAGAGCATCTATCTATAGTTGAGAATACATGGATTCATGCAAATGAAGGGACCTACATGTCTATAAACTATGAGTGGATCCTTTCCAAAGTACTGAGTATAGGAATAGGAATATGGTTATCCCTTCCAAAGGGAGTGATCTGGAAAAATAGACATAGGGTGTTACCCTTGGGAATGTAGTGAGGTAAATATAAACACTTTAATGGAAGTGAGCCTAGTTATAGAAACGATCTATCCTAAAACATGTATTTGGGAAGTGAGCCTTAGTGGATTTGTTACATTGGAACATCACAATTGTATGAACCTTGAACATAGCTTTGTGAGGGTGAACCAAGTACAATTTTTGTTTCCCATTATACACATAATTGTTTTCATACATTACCATAAGAAAGAGAGGGAATGGTGTTTTAAAAATCAAAACAGGATCTGAAGGGGATGTTGTTTTTATATAGCATTCCCTGATTCACCCCCATATGTTAGTTAAGCTAACCGTGCTAACAAGGCTATTTCATATGGTTTTCATGAATCTGCTATGAGACCAATGAATTGTGCGTTATGATCTTTCCTTCTACACTACAACATATTGTGTGTGAATGCATGGATTCTTGAGGATTGTATTATGTTGAATGGTGGAACATCAGGTCTTGATTAACCCCTTGTGGGTGAGCATGTGCTGGTGTGATTTAGAACTAATGATAACAATGGTACCCAATGATATGTCTAGGGTATAATGGCATTGTGTCCCAACATTAATTCATTTAGTTTTGTTGGATTAGTCATTTCAATAATTCTATAAAAATATTTTAATTTTTCCTTGGAGTTAGCATGGTGTTTGAGTGTCTTATGAACCTGAAATTAATATACTAAAAATATTAATATTATTTAACGGATAGTCTGACATTGTTTAGGTGGAAATGGTTATTACATTATTTGGGACTTGTATTAGAATTTGGAGACTATGGCTGACTCTAAAATGTGGGGTTTTCCTTAGGCAAGACCTATGGCTGGTTAATGTCAAATGTTCCATGGGTGGTGGCCATTTCTAGGTGCAATTAATAAAATAAAATAAAATATATTTATCTTGATTATATGACCCAAAATGAAATAATACATTAGAAATGTCTAGGTATGTAATATATAAAGGATTATATGTATAACCATTGAATTATTTGAGAGTAGGTGGATTGTTCTTTAGTGTTATTAGAAAATTCAATGATTAGGGTTGAGGAATAGAACATGGTAGACCATGACATTGACTCTAAATGTAGTTGATATTCTTATCCACCCCTAGTGGGTACATTATTCATTACTGATCGATCCATTACATAGGTATAACTCATATATTTTAGTTTTACCATTGTTTATTATTGCATGTTATTGTTCATTTATATAATTAATTCATCTTCAAAACAATGAATAGTATGAAGTTGATTAAATGTTGTTAAATATTGATTTCAATTTATTCATTATGAAATTCATCAATTCACTTTCATAATCTAGTAATTTTTTCCAGTTATCACATTTTTCAAAAATGGATATACCTCAATATCTTGATTTTCACCCACTATTCATCGCATTCTTCACCATTTCCCAAAATGGTAGAAATTTATGAGTATTGAGGTGGGTTATAGTGAAATCAAACCCCTGGACTCATAGATATTGAATGAAATACATGTGGATAGATAGTTTATATAAGGATTAATGATATATGTTGGATACATGTGACTACATTGTGTGTTTTACAAATAGAGTATCCATATATATGAAAAATATTTCCATGTGGTAAATTTGACTTCTGATTTATATCGACCCAATGTTGGTAAATGATGGTTGATGGTGTTTCCCTCAATTTTAGTGGATTTATGAGGTCAAATTAGAATTATTAGTAGTGGAAATTGTTGTATTAGGGATCCATTGATGAATTTGGATTCTAACACATTTCCCAAACACATAGGACGTATCTAAGAGGAAGACACACCGCGTAGTCCCTTGGTTATGGTGTATGATGTTTCAATTAAAGATAAGGATCCAACACCATTTATGGATAAAATAGACTATGTGAACTTCTAATTGTGGCTAGATGTGTAATTTGAGATTACATGGGAATGGGAATGACCAAACACACAAGCATGTGAATATTACACGACAACAACCATGTACTCCGACATGAACTGTCAACATGGGAACAACTTGTGTAAATAGACAGAAGATAGGGGGACATGGGCAGGCACCGGGTGGATAAGATATATCTTATATCACCTATACAAACTATGGAGTATGACATGGGTTCTAGTTCTATGTATAGTAGAGAACACACCCAAGTGAAAAATGAGGCCAACACTGTATTACCTCATTTTCACACCATATACCTCCCTAAAGAACTTACACCTTATATATATCCTCCATTAGAACATGTTTTTTAGACCATGAGTATCATATCATGACTAGTTATAATTATTGGATATGATGGTATCATTTTAATGTATTTTGAGATATTACTTGAGGTTTTGTGAGTTTAATTCTTCATAAGAAGATTCATTATTGACAATAGTACTTGTGAACTATCATCTATGATATGTAATGGTTGGAAAACCCCATTTACACAAGGGTAATATTTCCCCAAACACATGATCAAGGTTTAATGGTACCTCCATTGACACCTGTGCGAAGTTCCCCTATCTACAAAGTGGAATAATCTTATTGCACTAGGAAACATGTCCCATATTTATTGAGTGGAACCTCCCAGAAGACCAAGATATGAGTCTTATATTCATTAATTGGTACACACTGAAGCACAAAGGAGAATGTCCTATGTTCCTTGAGTAAAACCCTAATACATAACATGCATGGGTCCTCTATCCCTTGAGTTAAATTACCTATCTCATTAGATATTATGTCCTATATTTGAGATTGTTTCCCCATGACTTTGAATCATATTGGAAATATACAAGTCCCCTACATGGCTTCTTATATGGAAACATGAGATGTTGTGCACTAAAGATGGATATTTCTAGCTGTAGGCTATCTCATCATCATTGGAAAGGCTTTGCTGATGAAATTACCTTTCCCTATAATAAATGAATCGTTATGATCATATATATTAGGTTTCCTTTCCCACATAAAATGGGGTAAGCGCACTTTTTTCTATCTTTTTGTTACCCCCTTTGTGGTTTTCGTGGCATCCTACCAGTTTTATATATACTCTCCCCTGTAATAGATTCTCTCTACTATTTCAAGTGTAATACAATTGAAAAAAATAATGGCGGTAGTATTGGGGAAGCATAGTGAATCATGGGGTTCATTAACCATGTTTCATTTTATGGACTTGGTGATCTGGAGTAGAGCCCTCTTCATTTACCCCTTTTATCACGTTTTTTTGGCAAGGACATCATTTTTTGTTGGGTGTGTATTTTATTACCTTATGCCTTGGTTTGTATTGGAGTAATTTTATGAATTAATTATAGGTTATTGACCGAATGGTTATACTCTAGAAATTATAGTCTATAAAAATTCCGATGATTTTTTATCGATATGGTTGGTTTCATGTATATAGGTGCATTATGCTAAGCCATATCATTATAGTATATGCATTATTAGAATATTTATGAATCCCCTAGAAAATCAAAGTCTATCTAGGAGTTTTCATACATAGGTTTCTAACAGATAGGTGGGCCCTAGTGGGTTCTTCATGATGAGGTGGTATTAAATGAAGGTTCAACAACATGTTTGTGTGGAGTTGGACCCATGATGAGTGTTGGTTGCGAACATAGAGAAATTAATGTATACATGTTTCGAGTGTGACTTATTGGCCAGGGAACTTAGTGTTGGTGTGGTGGCTGATTAATCAATGAATCATGACTCAAAATACATGTTTTTTGACATGTCATACCAAGACATCGATTTTCGGGAACCCTTGGTACTTTCATCATATATGAGTGTATCCATTAACTATCATTCATGAGTATTCATCCCATATTTATGCTAATATAACAATGTTATGTATTGATTACATTCAATAATCCACCTCAAATATAGATATCCATGTTACAGATATAAGATCACGATGATGATATGTTGAGTGACAAGGCCTTAGTTTAGGGGTTATATCATGAGTTGTTTCCCCAAGGAGGGTATGGTTGAGGGACACCACCTGTTGAGTGATGGAAATACCATCATTTTAGGTTGATAATGTGAGTTTTATTATCAACATATGTGTTTTCTAGAAGGGGAGACCACTTTGGTTTTTAGCTATCCATATCTATATAAAACGTATGATTTGAATTAGTTTTTTGATTGGGTGTTCAATCTTGATCAAACCTAGACTAAACTGATTGTTGTTTTGGAAGCCATTATTTTTCATGGATCATATGGGTATGGGTGGATGTAATGCCTTGACCCTAGATACCCAGAGTCGGTTCATTATTACATAATATTGGCATGATCAAAAGAAAGATCAAATCTCGAAAGACCGATTGGTTTAGTAGCCTTGGAAACACTAGATATATTCATAAGTCTTACATTACATCATAAAATGAAAAAATACTACAACAACATATTGTCTCCATAATCCACACTCATATCCCCACATAAAATCCATGCAGGTCATTCATAATTTACTTCTTCACTTCCTGGGAAAAATAAAACATAGAAAAGGGGTGAGCTCAAATGCCCAGTAAGGATAACAATATAGCGGAAACTTTCATAAATAAGAATAAACATTTAAGGCAATGTATAACTAAAACAAAAGCCTTTCAAACTTGAACATTCAACATAGTATGGCATAAATAAAATGAAATAATGCCATTTACTTATTCACATGGATATTCTACTAATCGAATAATCACATGAAAAATCAATAACCACTTTCATAATGATATAATGCATAATGCCAGACTATCATAACCACATAGCCAAGGCCTCGTGCCAAGACTACAAATAAGATTTTACCAAGGCCTTGTGCCAAGACACTAGTTTGTCTCATGAGACCTACTGATGCATCGAGGAGATATAGCGGGCTCCACCCGTCACTTATTAAGTCCAATGCATTCCTCATATGAACAGGTTTAAACATAACATAAACATTCGTATTAAAACTAGCATACGAAATGTCAATACTTTTACCACAAACCATGAATGGTATAAAAATAACACATCCACAGTCAAACATAACTCATCTGATACAATATGGAAGATTGTATTGTATCACATTAACCTCAATCAAGAATAATGAAGGATGTTGACATAGATGAAAATAATCATCAAAACTATTTGAGAGAAATATCCCCCTTTTCTTGAAAACATTTAAAAGTCACATTATTTGTCAAGAAGCCATTTAAACATAGATTTTTGAATCAAAGTGTCCCATACCACTTTGAAACTTTTAAAATGAGTTTTAATTTTAAAACTTTAATGTCCATATAAATAAATCCTTAAAACCATTTTTTAAAACATGGACATTAATGACAATGATTTAGAAGAATAAGTCTTTAAAATATTTAAAAATGGTATTTTAGTTAGAGATTCTAAGCAAAAGAGAGACAATTGAATACAAATAATTGGTGTAATCAAAACATTGTAATATCATGAGAATAAAGGTATTCATGATATACTATGTCAAAGTACATTATATACACCACATAAAAGTGATTTGGTGTATAACAACAAATAAGTATCAATGGAATTTAAATTGAGATGAAATCTCTCATAAAAGCCGTATCCTTAGGTTAAGGATAAATCAAAGACGTAATTATGTGTGAAAAATATAAATAAACTCAATATGATTGGATATTTAGTGTAAATCAATCAGATGACATTCACACATATTCTTATAAAAACAACACCAATGAATTGGATATTTAACTCAACAAATGGAGATTGAGTTAAAATTACTCTTATCAAGTTCATACCGATCACTTGAGAATTTATCAATGGATTGATTATGTGTATAAAAAGTATATCCACAGAATGGGGAGTGGAAAATATGTCATAAGAAAATGAATAGTAATTCCACACATAATCTCAGAGTAAAATAATCAATGAAGTTTGCGTAAAGCCGAATAATTGGAAATTGAAATTTCAAATTCCCTTATCCATTTGGTAACTTATGAAACATGCACCCATGAAATAAGGATCATACAATGATGATGAAAATACCCATAAATTAAATTATATTACACAATGAATACAATCATGGGCAGTACACATACACCACATGCAATAAATAAGTGGTGAACAATGGAATTCTCACGAAATTAAGAGTGAGATAAGAAACTCCATACCACGTTAATCAACTGAGTCGTATGGCCAAAAGTTAATAACCACCAAATGATTTACAGAATAACATGAATATAAAGAGAATCATGATAATATATATCAAATGGCAGTACACGATACACCACATTCAATAATTTAGTGGCGAACAATGGAAATCTCACGGAATTGAAAGTGAGAAAAGAAAATCCCTTACTTTGTACTTTTTCCTTGGTCAACGGTAGGTTAACCTCCTGTAGAATGGCGAAATAACTGTTATTGAATTATACAAGAATCATATATATTAATATGATATCATATATGATCTTTTAACATTGATTTGTTAATAATATCTTATAATTATCGTCATTTCGGGTGTTAACTTACTCGTTTTCTTTTATATGTTTTGTTATAGAAGCCATGCTTGTTGTATCTTATTCATACCCAGAATGATATCAAGTCCTTAAACATCATTTTTAAATCATCAAATGACAATTATACTTTAATGGATACGATGGAGAATGAATCTCATCGCGTTCGTGGAGACGGTAGTCCGTACGTACGCACGAGCGACAATATCATTCTTTTTATATTAAAATAATATATAAATGGATGGTATATCATATATACAGAATCATTAACATGTTATTTTTATTATTTACATGATTTACACATCATTATTATACCCATCCAAATAATAATATATTGAATAACAATTACACCACGACGTGGAGACGGTAAGCCGTACGTACGCACGTATAGTGACATGTTATTCAAAGGGTGGATAGAATACTGAATATGGTTGTACCATATTTATAATAACATCACAGTATATGTGAGATATTGCAGTTATTATTTTATAATGGTAAGAACAAATAAAGAAAAAGTGGAAGAAGAAAGGAACTTGAAAAGGGGTGGTGAAAACATTACCTCTTCTTCGGGTTCTTCCTTTTGATTTGATCAAAAGGGCTCCTTAAGGTGGATTTCTGATCAAACTAAGGCCTCTAGGTTGTAGTGAGGGAAGTTGGGAGAGTATTTGGGCAGAGTTTGGCCGAACAAAAAGGCTTTGAAGGTGTGAAGAAATGAGAAGGAGGAGTGCCCTTTTATAAGAGGGGTGAGGGTCACCTTTGGAAAAGCTAGAAATATTAATTTATAATAAATTTATATTCGGTTTCGAATGGCTACAAAGTTTATTATTCAAAGGTTAAGGTGGGGATAGGTCTAAAAGCACTCAACCAATAGAATTTAGACAGGTTTGGGTACTTATATTAACCTTATATTTAAGTATTAACCCTAAGTTAATTAGTTTCACTTTTACAATGTCTCTTTGTATTTTTATATAATATGGTTAATAAACTTACTATATACATCCAAGAGACCCCCAAGTGGTCCATTAATGATTAACCTATCATGATATAAGTCTCTTGGCTGAACCGTAGATTTTTAGGAATTTAATATCAATTAATAATATAATATTTGTTTTAAGAACTCTTTTATGTCAATTTTGACACTATTCAATAGTTGATTTTTTTGAAACTCATAACAGAATGATTACTTCGCACTAAGTTAATTAAATCAATCCTAATATGTCATAGTATCCTATAAAATTATTTTAATTCAATAATATTCTCAAATTATATTTATTTGGGTATTTATAATATCAATTATTCTAATTTTTCACTATTATGGTAATTACTTCATCACCATTGTGTCATAAATATATTAAATTATTTAATCTTTAAAAATTATAAATAAAATATCATTATGTAGTAAATCGTTTTATCTTTCTAATGAATATTCATAGTCGAAAATACAACACATATAACCCTATGTAACAATCGTTTTTCTAAAAGATATATGCTTGTATCATTTTTGTATTCATTTTCACTTAATTAAAATAAAGTGTCCCTATCACCTACAAGTGGCTCCATGGGGTCCCCAAATCGACACAAATATTCTTATGGTCGAACATGTATCAAACAATAAGGCTAGGACACGTTTTAGGGTAATTTATTATTATTATAATATTATTTGTTTAACCTTTATTTACCAGATTTACCCTTAACCATGGTAAATAAAATATTTACCGCAATAATTATTCAAAATGTCTAAAAATAAAAGTTACCTATTTACACAATTTGAACATCCTGATTCCAAATATGGAATCCATTTTTCCAAATTCAAAACACAGAAGTGGCAGAAATTAATTTAAAATTAATTCTCGTTGTTAAAACAAAAAGCGTGTTTTTAAGAGATAATAACTATCAAAAGATTGGCACTTGTTTATGTCTGGTTTAAATGTGAAATTATGTTCAATGACCCACATTGTATTACATGGTAAAAATATATTATAAATATACTTTAAAACCACTCAAATTCATAATTTATCACTATTAATTATTTTGATTAAAATAGTTGTTTTTAATTAAAATTTAGTAATTTTCATTATTCATCAAAATATGAAAGTTGTCCGAAAAGTACCAAAATTTCACCCTAGGATAATTTCGATATTCTGAATCCAAAAATGAAGTCCATTTTGAGAGATAGAATTTATAAGATTTCAAAAATTAGGTATTACTATTCATAACGGCTAGTTTGATTGGTTGTGGTGTGTTAAAATCTCGAAGTTACGTACAATGCAGGCCATTGCATTATTCGAAGGGAAACATACCGTGGAAGCATGGGGTGTTACATTCTCCCCTCCTTCAATAAATTGCATCCTCGCAATTTTTAAAATTGTTCTTTGGAATATAATGGAAAGTCCCACATCGGAAAAAGAGTCAATAAAACTATCACTTTAAAAGAAAGAAAGAGAGGTATAAAGGTCAACCAAGATAACCCATACTCGGATTCAATGTTGGAAAACATGGATATGGATGATAAACTAAGTGTCAAGTTCTGATGGAGAGGGATAGAAATCATGATCAGGAGAAAGTTAACAATAAAAAAACCACAAACTTGTGTTGGGGCAAACGGCCATTAGTCTCCTAGTAGGAAAGTAAACGGACAACATTTTTTTTGTTTTAAGTTACATTAAAAAAGGACAAGGAATTCATTTATGATATTGAATAAGAACATAAAGAGATATACTTACTTTTTAACTAGTGTTTCATTATATAATAACTTTTTACCACTAACTTGTTTTTTTTTTGAACAATGAGTATTCAAGAAGACTTGGTCACAATAAAAGAGCTAGAATAAACTTCTATAGAAATACATGATCCATGTAGGATAAACTATATATTTAACTTGTCTTTAGAGATTAATCAAAACCAAAATGGTTAGTATAAGATCTGATGATCCCCCAAATGTATATTCCATTTGAGAAAAAAAAATACTAATCTTAATTTATAAAATTAAACCAACAATACCACAAAGTTAAATAAATACCATTCAATAATAAATTTTCCTTAAAATCCTTCACTATAATCCAAACTAATATTGAAACCCAAAACTTATAAGAATGTAGTCTTCCACGTTAAATTGTATCTCCAAATAACATTATTTACTCTTAAAGTCACATACTTAAAAGTAATTAACATAATCACATATTCTTTATTATAGGTTAATCATTTCCATAAATAACCCAAATCACTATAGATCCACAATAAAAACATAGAAAAAAATCCACCATTACTCCTCAAATGAAATCCCATACTACTCTATATTCCTTTGGCATATAGTTTTCTCAACAAAGCGAACAACTTCCAAAATAAAATTTATCACCTAATCACCAAATCATTTTCCTATACTAAGGGTATTCATTTGATAAGACATAAGATCCCAAATCAAATTATTATTGATCAATAAAATTATTTAACTAAAAATAATAGTCACACTAACCAGGGACTTCACGTAGTCCAGTGGTAGGCGATAAATCCCAATCGCACTTTGGTTGTGGGTTCGATTCCCACAGCTTTATCCGACGCGACGGGTTGTCACACGGTCTACGTGTTGTCCTTTTTCAAAAACTATATTTTATAATATTACCAAAATGAGATAAATTCCTCAAAATAACATAATTTAACCACAAATGTTAAATCATACCTTGAATTTTCATCCCAAATTATAATAACTTGTAATTTCTTCAACCCCAATGATCATATAAAACCAAATGGTTATTCATAACTATATCCACAAGAGAAAAGACAATTATTCCTCAAATATCATTCTCACATGGAAAACTACAGGGTTACAAATACAAGAGAAAATTATTCCAATGTAAACCCATAAACAAGGAGAACTAACACTTTTTAAACATTTATCCAACCATTTATTTCCACATAGCTTCTTCTTTGACCGTGAAAATATACTATATAATAGGGAATTTTCTCGAGTAATGGTCAGGTCCCCTACATTTACGAAAAATGACTATAAATGGACTCTTTGGACCATTTTTATCTTCTTCCATAGTACTCTTCGTTTTTCTTCAGAAATTCTTCACTTTATGTCCTTCCTTCCGGCACGTAAAGCATTTCTTTGCCCCATTGAGACACTTTCCTGGGTGTCTCCTTCCACATTTCCTGTATGATGGAAATTGAGGATTCCTTTCTCCATGGTCTCCACTGCTGGAGCTCTTATCATTCATCACCTTTCTCTTCTTTTTTGAGTCCGGGAATTGGTTAATATATATATTTTTTATCAAATTTTTGGAAAATTGATTTGGGATAAAGACGATATCTTTTACGCCTATCAAAATTCAATTTTTTTGCTCATTTCCACCACCGTTCCAACTATGTACATAATTCTCAGAGTCACTATGACTTCCTTGGAATCCAGCCATTGACTAAAACCAAAAATCATTGTGTGAGTAACAGTAGTCATAAAATCATTTAGAGATTAACATGTCACCATATTCTTAATTTTAAACACATTAGGATTAACCAAGGTCATTTACTCTCATCTTATATATATAATACATTAAATCGGTTTGTAAAGAAAATGTAAATCATCCTAATATTATCCCCTGGGAGTGTCATAACGAAGAGTGCAGCAAGGCCCGTTGTCGTGCACCAGTTCCCGTTCGAGTCTAGCTCAAAGCGGTGTTTTCGGGTTTTACCCCTAGGTACATCTGTTCCAGAGCCGCCTCTACCTGCTCGTATCCAGACAGGGATGTATTGCTCGGGAAACTCACAAAATCTCTACAATACCAAAATTCTAGGAAGTTCTTCTATACTAATCCTAAATGTTCATCTTAGGTCTATGTGCTCTAATCAGAGTTTATCTAAATCTAGCTTCCAAGGTTTGTACTAAACTTCCTCTGATACTAACTGTAACGCCCCGACCCTAGATACCCAGAGTCGGTGCAATTTTACATAATATTGGCATGATCACAAGAAAGATAAAATCTCGAAAGACCTATTGGTTTAGTAGCCTTGGAAACACTAGATATATTCATAAGTCTTACATTACATCATAAAATGAAAAACTACTACAACAACATATTGTCTCCATAATCCACACTCATATCCCCACATAATATCCCTACAGGTCAATCATAATTTACTTCTTCACTTCCTGGGAAAAATAAAACATAGAAAAGGGGTGAGCTCAAATGCCCAGTAAGGATAACAATATAGCGGAAACATTCATAAATAAGAATAAACATTTAAGGCAATGTATAACTAAAACAAAAGCCTTTAAAACTTGAACTTTCAACATAGTATGGCATAAATAAAATGAAATAATTCCAATTACATATTCACATGGATATTCTACTAATCGAATAATCACATTCAAAATCAATAACCACTTTCATAATGATGGAATGCATAATGCCAGACTATCATAACCACATAGCCAAGGCCTCGTGCCAAGACTAAAAATAAGATTTTGCCAAGGACTTGTGCCAAGACACTAGTTTGTCTCATGAGACCTACCGATGCATCCAGGAGCTATAGCGGGCTCCACCCGTCACTTATTAAGTCCAATGCATTCCTTATATGAACAAGTTTAAACATAACATAAACATTCGTATTAAAACTAGCATACGAAATGTCAATACTTTTACCACAAACTATGAATGGTATAAAAATAACACATCCACAGTCAAACATAACTCATTAGATACAATATGGAAGATTGTATTGTATCACATTAACCTCAATCAAGAATAACGAAGGATGTTGACATAGATGAAAATAATCATCAAAACTATTTGAGATAAATATCCCTTTTTTCTTGAAAACATTTTAAAGTCACATTATTTGTCAAGAAGCCATTTAAACATAGATTTTTGAATCAAAGTGTCCCATACCACTTTGAAACTTTTAAAAGGAGTTTTAATTTTAAAACTTTAATTTCCATATAAATAAATCATTAAAACCATTTTTTAAAACATGGACATTAATGACAAAGATTTAGAAGAATAAGTCTTTAAAATATTTAAAAATTGTATTTTAGTTGGATATTCTATCGAAAAGAGCGACACATGAATACAAATAATTGGGGTAATCAAAACTTTGTAATATCATGAGAATAAAGGGATTCATGATATACTATGTCAAAGTACATTATATACACCACATAAAAGTGATTTGGTGTTTAACAACAAATAAGTATCAATGGATTTTAAATTGAGATGAAATCTCTCATAAAAGCCGTATCCTTAGGTTAAGGATAAATCAAGGACGTAATTATGTGTGAAAAATATAAATACACTCAATATGATTGGATATTTAGTGTAAATCAATCAGATGACATTCACACATATTCTTATAAAAACAACACCAATGAATTGGATATTTAACTCAACAAATGGAGATTGAGTTAAAATTACTCTTATCAAGTTCATACCGATCACTTGAGAATTTATCAATGGATTGATTATGTGTATCAAAAGTATATCCACAGAAAGGGGAGTGGAAAATATGACATAAGAAAATGAATAGTAATTCCACACATAATCTCGGAGTAAAATAATCAATGAAGTTTGCGTAAAGCCGAATAATTGGAAAATTAAATTTCAAATTCCGTTATCCATTTGGTAACATATGAAACATGCACCCATGAAATAAGGATCATACAATGATTATGTAAATACCCATAAATTAAATTATATTACACAATGAATACAATCATGGGCAGTACACATACACCACATGCAATAAATAAGTGGTGAACAATGGAATTCTCACGAAATTAAGAGTGAGATAAGAAACTCCTTACCACGTTAATCAACTGAGTCGTATGGACAAAAGATAATAACCACCAAATTATCTACATAATAACATGAATATAAAGATAATCATGATAATATATATCAAATGGCAGTACACAATACACCACTTTCAATAATTTAGTGGCGAACAATGGAAATCTCACGGAATTGAAAGTGAGATAAGAAAATCCCTTACTTTGTACTTTTTCCTTGGTCGACGGTAGGTTAACCTCCTGTATAATGGTAAAATAATTGTTATTGAATTATACAAGAATCATATATATTAATATGATATCATATATGATCTTTTAACATTGATTTGTTAATAATATCTTAGAATTATCGTCGTTTTGGGTGTTAACTTACTCGTATTCTTTTATATGATTTGTTACATAAGCCATGTTTGTTGTATCTTATTCATACCGATAATGATATCAAGTCCTTAAACATCATTTTTAAATCATCAAAAGATAATTATACTTGAATGGATACGATGGAGAATGAATCTCATCGCGTTCGTGGAGACGGTAGTCCGTACGTACGCACGAGCGACAATATCATTCCTTTTATATTAAAATAATATATAAATGGATGGTATACCATATATACAGAATCATTAACATGTTATATTTATTATTTACATGAGTTACACGTCACTATTATACCCATCCAAATAATAATATATTGAATAACAATTACACCACGATGTGGAGACGGTAAGCCGTACGTACGCACGTATGGTGACATGTTATTCAAAGGGTGGATAGAATACTGAATATGGTTGTACCATATTTATAATAACATCATAGTATATTTGAGATACTGGAGTTATTATTTTAGAATGGTAAGAACAAAGAAAGAAGAAGTGGAAGAAGAAATGAACTTGAAAAGGGGTGGTGAAAACATTACCTCTTCTTCGGGTTCTTCCTTTTGATTTGATCAAAAGGGCTCCTTCGGTTGGATTTCTGATCAAAATAATGCCTCTAGGTTGTAGTGAGGGAAGTTGGGAGAGTATTTGGGTAGAGTTTGGCCGAACCAAAAGGCTTTGTAGGTGTGACGAAATGAGAAGGAGGAGTGCCCTTTTATAAGAGGGGTGAGGGGCACCTTTGGAAAAGCTAGAAATATTAATTTATAATAAATTCATATTCGGTTTTTAATGGCTCCAAAGTTTATTATTAAAAGGTTAAGGTGGGTATAGGTAGAAAACCACTCAACCAATAGAATTTATACAGGTTTGGGTACTTATATTAACCTTATATTTAAGTATTAACCCTAAGTTAATTAGTTTCACTTTTACAATGTCTCTTTGTATTTTTATATAATATGGTTAATAAACATACTATATACTTCTAAGAGACCCCCAAGTGGTCCATTAATGATGAACCTATCATGATATAAGTCTCTTGGCCGAACCATAGATTTTTATGAATTTATATCAATTAATAATATAATATTTGTTTTAAAAACTCTTTTATGTCAATTTTGACACTATTCAATAGTTGCTTTTTGTGAAACTCATAACAGAATTATTACTTCGAACTAAGTTAATTAAATCAATCCAAATATGTCATAGTATCCTATAAAATTATATTAATTCAATAAAATTGTCAAATTATATTTATTTGGGTATTTATAATGTCAATTATTCTAATTTTTCACTATTATGGTAATTACTTCATCACCATTGTGTCATAAATATATTAAATTATGTAATCTTTAAAAATTATAAATAAAATATCATTATGTATTAAATCTTTTTTTATTTCTAATGAATATTTATAGTCGAAAATCCAACATATATAACCCTATGTAACACTTGTTTTTCTAAAAGATATATGCTTGTATCATTTTTTTATTCATTTTCACTTAATTAAAATAAAGTGTCCCTATCACCTACAAGTGGCTCCATGGGGTACCCAAATCGACCCCAATATGCCTATGGTAGAACATTTATCAACCAATAAGGCTAGGACACGTTTTAGGGTAATTTATTATTATTATAATATAATTTTTTTTAACCTTTATTTACCGGATTTACCCTTAACCATGGTAGATAAAATATTTACCGCAGTAATTATTCAAAATGACTAAAAATAAAAGGTACCTATTTACACAATTTGAACATCCTGATTCCAAATATGGAATCCATTTTTCCAAATTCAAAACACAGAAGTGGCAGAAATTAATTTAAAATTAATTCCTGTTGTTAAAACAAAAAGCGTGTTTTTAAGAGATAATAACTATCAAAAGATTGGCACTTGTTTATGTCTGGTTTAAATGTAAAAAATTATGTTCAATGACCCACATTGTATTACATGGTAAACATATATTCTAAATATACTTTAAAACCACTCAAATTTATAATTTATCACTATTAATTATTTTGATTAAAATAGTTGTTTTTAATTAAAATTTAGTAATTTTCACTATTCATCATAATATGAAAGTTATTCGAAAAGTACCAAAATTTCACCCTAGGATAATTTCGATATTCCGAATCCAAAAATGAAGTCCATTTTGAGAGATAGAATATATAAGATTTCAAAAATTAGGTATTACTATTCATAACGGCTAGTTTGATTGGTTGTGGTGTGTTAAAATCTCGAAGTTGCGTACAATGCACGCCATTGCATTATTTGAAGGGAAACATACCGTGGAAGCTTGGGGTGTTACAGTGGATTTTTTGTATATTGACCCATGATTAAATGATTCTCTCATGGCTAGACATCCACAAATATTTTCACGATGAGTATTATTCTTCATGATTACACTCCATGTAGATTCAATAGTTTAATGAGTGGTAGTAAGGTGACATGATATGTTTTGACTATTTTATTAGTATCATTGCCCTAATGAATTAATCCCTTAATATTGTATGAGATTAATTCATCTATACATAGATGTTTTTATTGGGTTTTCAAAGATACATCCATGCCATCATAGTCTTCATGTGCATACCTAATAATATTGGAGTAGAGAAATTATTGATATAGGGACACAATGTAGACATATATGGAGGTGTATATTATGAGTATGAGTCTCCGATAAGTAGTAAAATATGAAATTCATTAGGTTAATGGCATTAGAGACCATATTATTATTAGACCTAAGCATATAAATATGTAGTGTAGGGGTCAGACAAAGGATCTTGATAGGAAATAGTTGGGGGTTCTATTATTTTAATGATTGAGGTTACATGGAACATGATTTCCTAACCCAATGTTTGATAGAGGGTAGACATGTTGTGTATAATGATCCATTATAGTGGTATCATTGTGATCAGGGATATCCAAGGTGTGGCTATGGTGATCCATATGAAGGTGGAACTAGAAGAGGATAAGGTGGGCCTTTAAAGGGAGGAGATATGGATTGAGGGTCATTCTATGATTTAATTAAACTATTACTACTTTATGGCCCACACTATTCTCTTTGATCTGGTGTTCACAGCCAAACTCAGGTTTAGGCTATGCATAGATATGACTAGGCAAATCACTAGATATTACGTCGTATGATCAATGTAATCCATAATATTTCTATAGTACATTTAGAAATTAGAGTTAGTTATTAATTAAAATATACATCCATCTTTTTAGATATAGAGATATTTTTTGAGACCTTATCCCATCAAATTTTTATATAGGATCAGACATTGTTCGACTCCACAATATAACACAGCTCCTGGAATTGCAACTGGAACTCGGAAAAATGATTTTCTCAAGCGGTCTCTTGGTCAATAATGTAGAATCTTATGATGTATTATTTTTTATAGAATAATTTTACATGGTTTGTCCCAAATTAACTATAATTTTAGAAGAAGTTTTTTTAATTAGATAGATGGTATTATTATCTCTATTCCCCATGTGAGAGATCTCATTTCATAGAAAGTGGGCCTCATGACTAGGAAGCTACAACCCTTTAATAATCAGTTAGGGAATATAATATAGGGTGAAAGGGATTCATTAAGAATATATCTTACTTCAGTATTGGACGATTATCAGGATATCTTCAATTATGAAGATTATAGACTACCTCATAGGTAAGATTTGGACTTCTGCATTGAGTTTCACACTATGTACACACCAATTTTATATGTGGAATATTAAATAGACCTATCATGATCTATGAGTTATTGTTTCATTTGGAGGATAGTTAAGAGAATGGATTTATTAGTCATAGTGGGTCTCCCTAGGAATCTCATGTTTTATTCAAAAAATAGTGTATAAGAGATTAGGTGTTTGAATTGATAATAATCCCCTAAATGAGATAATGATAAAGAAAATGTACTCAATCAAAAGGATTTCAAACCTCTTAGACCAATTGAGAATATTGAGTTTTTTCTCAAAGATCAATATCAATTCTGGCTACCACATGTTTTGGGTTTGTGAGGATGATATTCTCAATATGGTGTTCTGATGTCTTTACTAACTCTATATGTTCCAGGGGGTGCATTTTTTTGATAAATTCACCCACCGTGATCATGAATCATATTCATTGGATCATCAATCCATATTTCAACCAATGTTTGTTATATTATACTTATTAAATAATAATTTAATTTTTTCATTAGAAGACCATACAATGCATTTGATGATGCATCTGTAATTAATATTGGTTCACCAATATTATAATAATGTCTTGTAGTGCTAGTTTTCGATCTACAAGGTTGTATTTTTAGTGTAATCCATATCTGAGGATGGGTATTATATAGACAAGGTAAATATTAATGTGGTGATTTACATGGGATCCACCCCAGAGAATGTTAATGGGGTAGAGTTTCTTGGATTGGAGGTGTATTACTATTAGTTATTGGTATAGTTCTATAGGATTGTAGCCCCATCGACCAACCTAATATATAAAGGGATATTGTTTACTAATAATGAGTGATGTTAGATTTCATCTATGGTGCTGATGCTAAGGATAACAAGTGCATCTATGTTGATTCTACAAATAGAGGGAATTAAGGATGTCGTTTTTTGTGATTCCTATAGTGCTAGGCTTGGTTGTGTGTTGATTAATTTCCATGGGGTGATCATATATGGGTTAACACATTGGATAACCCACAGGTAAAACTGTTCTATAGATGAATTAGGGTTGGTATTTTTATTCTTCAATCTAAATATATGTTGGAACTATATTTTGGGTGTTCATTTTGTAATTTACATTGACCAATATAGTCTCTTATACATCTTCAGTAAAAAAATATTAACATGGGACAAAGGTTTTGGTTGGAGTATCTATAGTACATCAAAATTGATAGAGTATATACTCATGGGAAGTGTATCATGGTGGAAGAATTCATAAGCTATATGTTTCATTCTCACAAGTCTATGTGGAATCTTAGTGGATGGATTTGTTGCATCTGATCTTGGTGGATATGTAGGGTGAAATTTTTCATTTTTTATTTTTCAGTGGTGGTGGATCCACCACTTCCTCATCATGAGAGAGAGTATCAGTTAGTTTACATTGACTGTTAGGTTCTATTTGATAATATATCATTAAGAGATGCGAAATCTGTATATTATAGAGGAGGGGAACATGATTTATTATCTCTGGATATAGACAGTGGTTCCAGTCACAATGTGAGCGGTGGTGATGAGGGAGTTTCACCCTCTTTATTGTTAAGTGTCCCTTAGTAGAAAATAGTTATAAGGCCATTCGATTTCTTATTTGGAAGTATGTAATAAACTGGATTGTTTTATATTTTTTATCTCAGTGTCTCACATTACTGTACTTAAATGTTGAGAATCAGGTTCCAAATGGATTGACACATCCACTTGATATGTGAGAGTGGGAATTGGATGGAATATCAATGGACTCATTGATGGGGATTCTAAATACAAATGGAGTCCCCATTTGATTTTAGATAATTTTTAATGGTCTTATAAAATTATATATTATTCATTCCATCCATGATAATAGATCGGTTGATTTCTTAAGAATGTTGTATAAGATGGATATCATCTGGGTTTATGGGGTACCCCAACTAATCATCTATGACTATGATTCTCATTTCAAATCACTGTTATAGAGAGTCTTGAAGGGGGGCTTCAAGATCCTCTTTTGGATGAGGTTGAAATTTCACCCCTACATATATTGAGAGATTGATAATATTATCCTAGTGTTCGAGGATATTACAAGATCCTATGTGTTGGACATTATATTAAGTTGGGAGAATCACTTTCCACTTGTAGAGTTTTATTATAGTAAAAATTATCACTATACTATCATACAAAAAAAATTAAGAAAATTATGGGAGAAACTATAGATCATCGTCATGTTAGATTAAAATTAGTGAGGAATCTCTTGTTGGTATAGAGATAGTGTTGGTGGGGAAAAAGAAGGTTTTCGTGATCCATGAGAATATGTGGATATCTCATAATAAATAAAAATGTACAACTGATCGATGTCATAGTCCCTTGGAGTTTCATTTGGGAAACCATTTTTTCAAGAGACTATCCACACGATTATTATTTTATATATTTATCTATGTAAAAATCTATTCTAGAGGTTCATCATGTTGTTTGATATCTTCTGATGTTTTGGAGATCATGATTGTCACTAATCCATTTCCTCATAGTGGGATCATGTGTATGATGTTTTTCATGATTAAAAACTGACGAGGTGCATGAATTACCGTAAATAATTTATTTTTTAGGTTAATAAAAACATCAACGATGGATCCACCTTTATGGGGTACCTATAGGTGATCGAGGTTCTGCTAGAGAGGTTCTAGTGTGGATGGGCCATCCCATTTGATGATTTTCTTCTGTATCACAAGATAGTTCTGGAGTTCTCCATAGAGCTTGAGAATAATATACAAACTTTTTACCCCCTCCTTTTCATGATTCATTAGGTTTGTAAAGAGAATATATTTGAGAGATGATATATTTTAATGACTCTGCATTTGTTGGATTAGTCCTTTGAATATTTATATGTATATATTTGGATTTTTCATAGATCAAAAATGGGTTGGGGGTGTCTTGTGACCATGAAATTAATATATTAAATATATTAATATATTTTAATTCAAATGAATGAAACATTTTTTCATAAATATTTTTCCTATTATTTCATTCCTTGGATATTATATCGAATAACATGGTTGATTCTAAAATGTAGGGTTCACCCAAGGCCTAACAAGAGGTTGGTTGGCATTGGATATTTCATGGGACGTGACCATTGCTAGGAACATTTAATAAAATAAATAAATTAATATTTTTTTATTAAATAACATAAAATCTAATAATCTATTATAAATAATGTATTACATAAAATATCCAGGGAAATTTATATAACACTTGTAGTTTTTAAGAGGAGGTGGATGATTCTTCATTGATGTTGAAAAAATAGAGGAAATAGATCTTCCAGCAAATTGTGTTGGACAATGATTCAGATGGTGAATTCCAACTTCTACTTCATCATCCCTATAGGATTCATTATTCACCAATTATAAATCCAAAATCAGTGTAGGAGATGTTATATTATGGGTTTCATCGTTCATTATTATGGAGCAGTCATTTTTTTTTATCAATTCATTTTTTCTTTGAAAT
Source organism: Viscum album (assembly GCA_963277665.1). NCBI lineage: Eukaryota > Viridiplantae > Streptophyta > Magnoliopsida > Santalales > Viscaceae > Viscum > Viscum album. The sequence continues at coordinate 52,417,684 of OY728148.1, forward strand.
TTTGAATTGAATAGTCCAAATTAAATATAGTTAAAGCATGATTGTAATTTTTATCTTTTTCTAGTCATGGAATATTCCATTTTATTGATTAATAAAAATTCCATTTCTCTGGTATATTTTTATAACAGTACTAAGGATGAATCGTTAGTGATGCTACTATATTTTAGAGTGTGTTACTTCTATTATGTCAATTAAAATTGGGGTGTTTGTAGTGATCGGTAAATTGAATGATTTATTAATATTAAATTAACCATTTTATAAATATTGGTGTAGGTTAATTATTATGGAGTTAATCCTATAAAATTCTTGAGCATTATGATACATTTCATTAACATAATATCAACTTCATTAGGTAATTTTTATTGAAATTATAAATTGTTACGGAATTAATACAAGACACGAATAGGGTTCTAATCATTATAAATTCTCATTTGATGGATGATTTAATATTTTATGAAACTATTTTTACTAGTGGTTCCAATAATCTTTAGTATCCCAATGTCGAGAAAAATATGTCATTAGTCCATGAAATTGTTAGTTCAACATAGATTATATCAATTTAAATAATGTTAGATAAAAAAATCTCTTAGTGACTTAATATACCCTAATTTTTACTCATCCAAATGGATGGTTTAGTCATTAATTTATATGGTTAACATTCTATTTTATGATTTTTTGGAATGCTAGAATGTGAAGAAAAATAAAGGGACAAGATATGTTCAATGCACGAAACAAATTCATGAACGATGAAGGAAAGTAAAAAAAATAACATGGGATTGAATGGGAATCTAAATAAGGTAATGTTATTTAACTAGATTTAAAATATATTATGAAAATTATTATTAAAAAACTGAAGGTGTTAGAGAATAATAGTTGATTATGGTGAAACATGCATTAAAATAAATTCAATATATAATCAGACATAAATAATTACAATAAAAACACCTAATGTACGTTTAATGAGATAGTGGAGGAGAAGTGTCTCAAGTACATACATGAGTATGTAATGTTATATTATGCTTATGGAAATTATTTAGTCAGGAAAAGGTATCATTATTTTTGAGGAAGTTCCACACCCTAGAAATGAGAATAGGGTATTCTATTTACTTCCCAAGGAGGTGGACTATTTTCCTTTGAAATCCTTCATTCCGGATGGATAAAAGAATTAACCAATTAAAAAGATGAATCTAGAGAAATATTCTTCTTTATAATTGTATATATGTATGTGGACAGTTCACCCTTTGAATTTTAAGACCATTTTACATCTCGATCAGATTCTACTTCTATTTTGTTGAACCATGTGAGGCTTTCTAGAAATGTCCCAAAATTTTAAAGGTCCTAAATGTTAATGAATCTATGGATATTAATATGCCTTAATTTTGGAATAAATTCTTATAAATTCATTTATTATTCCTTTCAAATTTTAACCATAATGTTATAGTTAAATTGGGATGATAGTTTAACAAGGAATTCAAGATTTCTAAGCTTCTCATAAATCCTTGGATGAATTGTGGGTATGAAATTCATGTATAAATAGGTCCACACTAAAGATTTATTGGGCCTTAAAATATTTATCCATGTTTTAATTGAGTTTAAAAGGACATATGGTGGAGTATCAATGAATTTATCATTTTTTATTAACTCTAGAATATTAAACATCATAGTTGTCCTAGAATCATTGATATATTCATTAGTCCTTCATGTGTGGTTTATATGACCCATTAAATGATTGAATTATTAGAAGTTTCAATTGAATAATTTTTAATTTTAAATAATCTGTATTAAAAGAATAATAATCACTTAAGTTTCATTATTATATAGATTTAGGTGACCAAAATTAACAAGTAGTAGTGTATTTGAATGAATTTTACATGTGCTCTAAATATATGTTTGTGATCAAAAAATGACCATTGACTTGAAATTATTTATTTTAGCATAAATTAAGAGATAAAAATAACATAAAATCATGATTTATTCTGTAATATCAACTTCTCTAACATAAGATATTACATGTCCTTAATCACATAATAAAATGGCATAAAAAATCAAATTCACTGAGTAACAAATACTTAATTTTTTTCATCAAGAAGGGGAGGTCTAGACGAGATCGCTCATCCATAATTTATTCAATGACAAATTTAAACAGATATATTATTTTATAAAAATATCAATTTCATGCTCAAAATTATTAATATTATATGTTATAATAAAAAATTCACACCTCACGCAATTACGTCAAGATAAAGACAATGTTCAATCATTCACCCACCGAAAGTGAAAATATTAGAGTCTGTAAGAGATATCAACATTAGTTTCATATTCTAAATTATACATGAATCAATAGGTCCTATTTTAGAGGATTTCAATGTCTATGAGACTAAAGGAATATATTGTCCAAAAGTGTTGAAATGAGGGTTAAAAAACTATTTACAAACCAATGCTCAATTTTTGAAAAGATAAATGTAAGGAAATGGAAAAATATATTTAAAATTATATAAATATGTCAAAAACTAAAACATAGATATATAATAATAGAAAATGATACAATGATGAATATTTTAATAACACAAAACATCTCCCAATGGCATAAGAAAATACGATTCATATTGTGCAATTTTCAAATAATTTTTTCTTTTTTAAGAAGATTTACATAAATAGAATCTCACACTATTCTCTCGTCCCTTTTTTATCTCCTCATGATACAAATCGTATTAATTATAAAATGAATGAATATATAGGAATATTGATTTTAACCCCCTAGATAAAACCGATTCATTTTTTTGGGGGTTTTTGGGTTTTTGAAATATTATTTCACTTTTTTAACACATTTCGATTAAATTTTTAAAAAATGACATATACATAGATCAATTCCCAACCCATACACAATTATAACCTACCCCAAATCAAATATGTTTTCAGTCCCCCCAAAAAAATGATGACATATTGATAATCAAGAAATGTAATATGAAATCGAAAATCCACCCCCACACAAAAATTTAAATAAGTCATGCAATAAAAATCCATGATGATTTTATGTGTGATATGATTTTTTCTAAGTAATGTGGCTATAAGAAATATTTTCATTGGATATAAGGGGATTACAAAAGAATGATCATTACAGTAGTAATGGGAGGCTAATTGGTTATTATAATCTTATGTGGTTTATAAAATCACCTTATATTATTAATGAACACCGCATTTGGAAATTCCAAGCCTAGGTGAAAATAGAATATAGAACGGTGGTCATATGATAGTTTTGCATGAATGATTACTTTCTTCATCATAGTAGTAGTAGGATAAAGATAGGGGTGAGTTCTAATGGGAAATATGTTCAAAAGTTTTTGAAATTAGGGGTTTAAGACTCTATATAATGGTTGGTCTACCATGGATGTTTGGGATTCAAAGTAAGTCAATGTGGTTCATTTGGTTTTGTTTCATATCATGGTGATGCTTTAACAAATTCCTATTAACTATAAATGTCTATTTGAATGATGGGTCTTGGAGATCTACAACACCAAATCCTTCAACACTATTAATAATAAGAGGACCTTCCCAATATTAATTAAGATTACCTTGGTGAATTCAAAATTGAGAGTTAGGGAGAATTACCTTTTCACTATTATGTATCAACTTTTAGAGGATATTTTTTTCATTTATTAAATTAGTTTTTTCTTGGTATAGATTGGAATTCTCATAAAAAACAATTGGAAGCTTCTCCATTTTACACAATTTAAAAAATATCTCTTCACAAAATATTGATTATCAACGTTAACAATTCTTATAGAACTAAATGACTTATTTTGTAATTAAACCAGTAAATAACATGCCTAAAAAAACATTTACAAAAATGATACATCCCAATGACTTCTTGATATGATACTTAATTTTCCCAACATGTTCACTAAGTCCATCATAGTCATTTATTGGGAGATTAACAACTATCCATAACACTATTTTCACATATCTAATTGAATTTTCTACCACTGTATTTGTTGGGAGACATATGTAGATTATGTTATATGTATAACGTATTTCATTTTAAAAAATATTACTAGGTTTGATTACAAAAAATATTTCCAAATACACATTTCATGAACCTAGATTTCCAAATTGATAGAATTTGTGGGTTTTAAGGAACACAATAAAAGTACATGAATCATCCATTATATTTGGGTTGGATATAAACCACCTATAAATATATTAAGATGTAATTTTAATGTATTATAATCCTTTGGAAGGGGGTACGGTCTCATGAAATCAATTCCTCATACGTCAAATATATTATAGATGATTAAGGGATGTTGGGGAATTTAATTTATTTTGTAAAATATAGTAGAAGTCTTGGAAACCATATGATGATTGAAAAAACTCTAGTGAGTCCTCTGTGCGTGAATTATAGAAGAATACATAGACATGGACAATTTGGGAAGTCTTTTGTTGGTCCAATGTGGGAAACTTCGTGCGTTGATTAGAATAATTAAATGATATAGGTATGTTCATCTTCATAAAAAAATAAATTAATCCCCATGTTGTCCCTTATTTTATAAATGTTATGATCATAAAAAAATAGAATTCATAATCAATGTTCAGTTTCATTATTTATTCATTTAATTTATTATTTAAAAACACAAGACAACAAGTAATTTACAACTAGGGAATACCTTGGAAACATTGGAGTTAGAGATGAGAGGTATATAGATGGAAATTTATTGCCAATGATTTTAGATTTAAATAAATTAGAAATTATATTCAGATAATATTCCATATGGATTTATTTTCTATGTCTATCATTGATCTGATGGTCAAACTCCTAGAGCATGAGTATCTATATTTTTATACTCAATTTGGTGTAATTTTATCAGTGAGAAAATTAAAGATAAATAGACTATAAATATAATGAATTTAGATCAAAATAGATAGGTATGGAATTGATATATTGAAAAAACATATATAAAACATCATTTTCTAGCATAGTGTAGTGAGATTTGGTTTAATCCATGTTTTTTGAGAAAAAACAGACGGAATGAAGAACTGTTTTCCTCTTCTCCTATGAACAGATCCAATATACCTATTAAAGGCATAACACTTAAATTATAGTACTAAATACAAATAAAGGGTTCTTATTTTTAGGGATTATTCAATCAAAAAATTATGTACAATGAAGGATTGCATGAAAAAATAAATTAAATAGAATGTAACATCATTATGGATTAGATGAGTGACTGGTAAGAAAAACATGCTGACATAATGGATGATTCACTGATAAAAACTAGCATAACAAGGAATGATCAGATGTCTAAAACTTATGTGGATTCATGAAGTGAATGGATCGCGTCTATTTTATCTTGATTGACTTGAATACCCTCATCAGAAATTGTTTTTCTTAAAAGAATCCCCTTGGTATCTCTAAAGTTACATTTTTAAATTTTATCATAAAGATACATTTGAAACACATTTATAGGGACACAGATAGTGAATTCATGAATTATTCAAATGAATCAACAGAAATGTAAAATTATATAATGATGTCCTCTATATAATGCTCAAAAAATTCTTAAATGATACTCATCATACTCCCCTATAATGTTTTGGGAGCACTGAAAAGTAATAAATAGGCATTATCATATGTGTTAATGGTACAAAGGGGAATGTGTATATAGTATTTTTTTGGCCATGAGGTGAAATTAGTATTTCGAATTAGCTGGTTTATTTGTAATGAATTAAATATATGAATTTTTGGATATTCTATATATCATTTGTTAAGTGAAGTTAATTAGATTTTGTTATTTTCATGTTTCATCATTCATTTTTCAATAATCGATGCACACCAACCATTTTTTTCACTATCGTTGTGATCAAATCCCAATGATAATTTATGACAATGATTATCCCAATATTCATAGGTACCACATGAATTGGAAAATATTATTCACAATACAATGTTTGTAGATAATATGTTCTATATTGATCTTGGTAATATCTTACCTAACTACATAATGTATGAGTGGATTGCGTCTTCTTTGAGTTTTACTAAATTTGTTGGATGATTATTCAAGATTTATACAATTCCATAAAAGTGAAGTATTGATTCATGGTATGTCATCAGGGGTCCAACATAACACACTTCAATTTTCCTCTAATATTAGGGCATGTTATGAAACCTTTGATTTTGAATGTACTATAGAAATTAGGGTTGTGAAAGAGTAATCATGGAAATTTAATGAAATATTTAGGTGTGAAGCAAGTGGTATTAATTTAATTTCATCATATAGTTATGGCCCATACATAAATTTAATAGAGTAATAAATTCCATTTGGATTTGATTCATTTTACAAAGAAATTTACTTGGTGGAGAAGTAAAGACCATAGGTGAGAAGGGATTGTTGAAATTTTTCATCCTCCTTTAGAATAATGGAGTTTATAAATGATTTTTAAAAAACAAATTCACCATTATGAATTGTTTAACTATAATGAAAATTTCACAAAATCCTCTCTAATTATAACATGATGAACATTATGGAATATCATTCAATCCGCTCTCATTTTTTCCTCACACGCATGGCCAAATAATAGAGAGTGATCCTATAATTGGTATCACATGGATAGAAAAATATTGAACAAAATAAGCTGGTCACCAAATTATAATATTATGATTCCCACATGAAAAACATTTTTAGATTAATCTATATTGATGAATACACTTTTAAAAATTTTGGGATATTTAGGTGAATACATCTAACAGAATAACTACACTCATTTGGTAGAAAGGACTTGAAACACAGTTAGAGTGGATGGATTTGGGAATGACATATACTAAGTATTCAAGGTCCATAACTTCATAATAAATATTAGAAATACCTATTTGGAATGTAAACATATATGCCCCTGAATTTTCCACTTCATGTGCATGAATTATTAGGTTGAAACATTTCCAATGGTCCTAAGATATATCTTATGGGGCAACAGGTCCATAGTAAACACTAAAAACATAGGTATGATTTATAGAATAAAAAAAACATTGACTTAAATATTCTTAAACATTTTTAGAATTTCAAAATCATCTTATATTGCCTTTTTAGTATTAAAACTGTATTAAGGAAAATGAATTGGGTCGCATAGAGGAATGAAAGGAGGTGAGGGAGTGGCTTTGGGTTCTTTTCATGGCCATTTTATTTTTCATTTTACTAGTCAGAATTAAAAATGGAATTTAGATGATTCTTTTTTAAGGATATAAATTTTATTTATAGATTAATGTGTAATTCCACATACATTGCACATGGGGGTGGGAAATAGTTGATCTATGATTTTTGTACAATTGGATTGTTTTTTGACATGGGATGGATGAATTGGGAAATAGTTTTTCTAATGTTTTGAGAATTGAATAGGAAAATGTTGATTTATACTAAAAAATAGCATTCCGATGACTTCTTAGAATAAGTCGAATGTATCGTATTGGGATTTCCATGATTTAATTTCTTTATAAATCAACTGAAATTAGTTTGGAATGTGTATTACACACTAGGATAGTGGAATCTTGGAGAAGTAGGAGGAGGATTTCACATTTTAGGATAAGGTACCATAGAATAATGATGTTTGATGTTTCTCCAAACATTAACATATTTGAATTGGTTAGTACATTTAGGATTGAATTGATGGTATTAGGAGATGGTATTACCATACCTCAGTCATGGAATGTCATTAAATCCTAGGAAATATGGATGAGTGAAGGGATCATAGTGTGTTTTTCTATGTTTCTCATAAACAAACACGGTAGTTGAGGGTTGGTGTTCAATTGAGAAACTGTTGTATTGATCTCCTTTGTTCAAGAATAATCCGATAGACTATATTTTAATTTTGGACATGTGTTAGTTGGTTGATCATGTTAGATGCATAATACATTGATTTTTGTAGGTCTAGGAAAATGATATTGTTGAGAAGATGATGATTTCTATTTGGTATCTACGGCATGTTATCTCACTGTAATAGCATGATCACTCATACACTATTTTATTTTCATAGGATATATAGATTCATTCTATTGTAAATGTTATTATTTGAAAAAAACATTGAGTATGTAATGACATCACTGTTGTGACCATGTTTCCTATGAGGTCTTAGGTAGCAACAACAGTTTTGCAAACCCGAGTAGTCACACATGCAACATCGATGAGAGTTTTATCCATACAAAATAACCCCATATATAATTTTTGGATCAACTGTTTATTTGGGAATTAGTGCTGTGTTAATTTTTTTCATAAAATGTTTTAAGCCCACATAACACTCATATAGGGATTCATTGGGAAATTAATTTTTACCACTAAATATATTTCAGATACATGTAGTTTAAGAAGTGTCAATGAATTTTTCTAAAATTAAACACTTCATGTAAATAAATGATTTTATGGAACCAATTATGCGGTAGTGAAACCATGACTTGGTGAATTCGTCTAGGGAGAAACAGAATGCTCTATGTTCGAATTGTTTTTCAGAAACACCAAAAATCATTGTAATAGATCGTGCCAATTGGAACTATTTGAGGTGAAAGTGTGGATCCTCACTTGGTATCCCAGTGAATGTAAGAAAGAGATGAATAAAACCTAAATTAAATTTAGAATATACCACAATATTTAAATATTTAATAACTATTTGTTAGTATTTCATATTAGGGGAATGAATTTCTTTACCTTTTTCCCATGTATTGGCCATTCTAAATCAACTAGATTTGAAATTAATGGGTCTTGAGTGAATATATAATCCTTGAAATTATTCATATGATGGTAAATATTTAACTTGATTTCAGGGTTAAATAAAGCATAGGTATTTTATGGGAGTATGTCAGGAATTTAAATAAATTAAAAAAGGATGAAGAAGTGGGGTTTTTAGGTGCTTTTATAAGATTTGGTTTTTGATTTTTTTGATATTTTTTACTAAAAAATGATGGTCTACCTAATTACCCCACTACCCCTAACAAAAAAATGAATGTTTAGTTCTCCAAGTTGTCTAATAATAACAAATTGAAGGTCTGGTGGTAAAAAATGATGTTTTTAATGGCACTTGGTTAAAATACCAAGTTATGGTACTATATTTTTTTTATCAAATATTTATATTTATCTTTTTGAAATGGGGTTTGTTTATAGAACTTTTAAAAGAATATTGATGGATTAATTTTAATTTAACTATGTGAAAAATATTTTGGTGATTTAAATATTTTAGAGTTAATGTTATTATATCCGTGACATTTTCGATATATTTCATTAAATAAACATCTAGTTTTTTATGGGATTTTGATCAAAATTCCCAATTTTATTTTACAATCTAGTCCTGGACCAGGGTTTTAATAATTATCAATTCACATTGATATATTTTTTAGTATTTCATGAACGAATGATTATTTTTAGATAAAATTATCCACGAAATCCATTATTTAACAAAATATCTCATTAACCCATAAAATTTTTTGTTCAACTTACACAATATCAATTTAGAAAATATTAAATGAGAAAAATCCATTAATAAATTAATATCCATAAATTATGAATCCTTGCTATAAAATATATACACATCCATTGAGTTAGTTAATTTATATTTGACTTTGTTCATGGTGATATGTTAAAAAATAAAAAAATTATTTGTACAAGATAATAGCGGTGTGCCAAACACAAACAACAACAATTAAGGAAATTAAAACACTGACTTTCTATTTTATGAGAAAGTGAAGAAGGGTTGTTTTTAAAGTCCATTTAATCTATATTAATTCAATTAATATTAAAACATAAATTATGTTAGAGAATAATAGAATATTATTAAACATTAATGATACATTAATTGAAAACAAATCACACATAAAAAATTATAAATCATAATACATTAATTATGTGATGTGAATGAGTGGAAGATAGGTATATCATGTAGAAACATCAATTATAAGGTCCTATAAGTTCTTTTTAATGAATTATTATTTATTTTTGTGTTTCCTCTTATGTTACAAAGTGACACCCCTTGTAAGGAGAAGAGGGGAATTTATTTACATCCCAAGGTGGTGGAATATTTTCCTTCCAAAACCACCATTAATGTTGGACTAAACATTTTAACATATAAATATATAAATATAGAAAAATATTATTTCTAAATTTTATAAATATGGATTTTTATTTTTCACCCTCCATATTTGGTGGCCGTTTAATTTTTGGAGCTAATGTTATGTATATTTTTTGAAAACCATGTGATGTTTTCCATAATTGCACAATTTTTCCAGAGGCCTAAATGTGAATGCCATCATGGATAATAATATTCCATTATTTTGGATAAAATTATTCTGAAATAAGTTTATAATCCTATTAATTTTCAACACATAAAATTTAAGCTTTATTGGGCAACATGATTTTTGGAAAATTAGAGATTGGTGAGTTTCACATAAATGCTAAGAAGATTTATGGGATATAAGATTATTCATTAATTGGGCCAAATTAAGGATTACATGGTATTTGAAAATTTTATCAATGTTATTATTTAATTTACCTAGATTTTTATTTTAGTATTAATGAATTTACACATTTGGATTGATCCTAAAAAATAAAATATCACCACATGTCTAGTTTCCTTAATAGATTCTTTATGAATTCTAGTGTGGTTCATATGTCCCTTTAGATGGATTAATTATTCTCAGAAGTAGGTGAAATTTTTTATGTCATATGAACTATGTGCACTAAATAATATGAATACCATCATTATTGTTAATATATTTCATGATATAGTCATAATATTAAACTATAGTGTAATGGATCAAAATTGGAAAATTGCCTCTCTATATGATTATGATTAAAACATGAACATTAAATGTAAATTAATTATTTTTAGTGAACATTTTGGGAAGGGAGTTACATAAAATGAATTAATATTTTATATTATTTGTGCCATTCTTCACTCTTATTTACCCATATTATGATCTCTATCAATGTTCACATCTTCCAATGATGGATTTACCACATTCATGAGACTACCCACACCATTTATCTCATTCTTATTTATTGGACTTAGAGGTTTTGGTTCAGAATATTAGGGGGGCGGTTGTGGTCATGTGTGACTGAACCCCTGGATTAATGTTGGTTGTGTGAACAACATATAAATCGACAGTTTTGGGAATGAATTATGATAGTTGTGAGATTCATATTTCTTCATTTGTATGGTATTCAATGTTATGGTAGACAATGTAAATATTCCCCCATATTAAATTTGAATTCATGTTTCTTCCCAACAGAGGATTCGAGTCAACATCATGTGTTCTTTCTAGTGATTGTAGGGGATTTATTTGGTCAAATAGATGTTGGAAGGGATTAAATGGATGATATATGATCAGAATGAAAAAAACTAGGCATCTATAATTTTATTGAGTAGAAAATATGAGTCTTTGAGGAACTCGTGTATTGTAGCCCCAGATTGTGGTGACTAGGGTTTTTGGTGATGATACAAATCATGCTCAGTGTATATACATTTGACACACTATTACCATATACTATTTTATGGACCTATACTCCAGGAGTGGATGTCTATCCACATGTATAGACACATGGTCACATCCAAAGAAAATGGGCATGGCTATGTTGTTGAACTGACCATTGTAAATAGGCCATTCTAGTGTACATAGAAACTGGCTAGGAGGACACGATATGGCCATAGGTGGATGATACATGACATGTACCTCCTATAAAATCATGTAGTATGACATGGATTCCAAATCCATGTTTACTGGATAACACAAATAGATTTCTAGGGGAGTTCAAATTCCATGTGACCCCACTGCCATGTTGTTTACTTCTCCAATGAACTTCTTCCTTCAATATCGTTTTGGTTAGGACTCTGACTTTGGTCTCTGAGTTTCATCTAGTAATTCGTTTTCCATGTTGGATGTAATTGTATACTTCATATGGGATTTTGGGATATGATGTGAGCTTATTTGAGTGTGAAACATCATCATTAAACACTTGAACTATAGTAGTAATTGAGCATTATTATCAAAGAAATTATATGGTTGTAGAGACACATGTTACAACAGGGTTCATGTGACATCACACCAATTATCATTGGCTTTATAAGTTAGAAATACATTAATTATTTTTAAGTTACATCCCTAAGGTGCCAAAGGATGGAAATAAATTCCAATGGATTGAATACAATATGGGTAAAAAAATTATTTATGAAAAATACACTGAATAAAACAAGCTATAATAATAAAAGACACTATATAAGGTAAGATAATAGTGTAAAATGACTCTAATAAATACCATTTGTAACATAAAAACAACAATAGAGTACCACATAATATGAAAACTAACATCAAAGTGGGAAGTTGAATGAAAAGATAACAAAACTAAAAGAAACCCCATAGAACACCAAAGCTCCAACTTGTTCTATGCTCTAACTCTACAAAAGATCCCAATTATCATGATGCAGCAATTAATAAGTTTGATAATTTACCTTATCCCATGTCTGGCTAATTGATATCTGTAAAAGCACCAATGTACCAAATTTCAGGTGAGTAATGAAACTCACTAGTATTTTCACAAATTACATACCTACTCATGACACTATTACATAAAATGTTTGAAAAATTATATAAAATAATTTATAGAACTAAATTGGAAACATTTTAAAGAAAAACTATATTGTTTAATAAAAATAGTTTTTTCATACCAAAAAAGAATCCAAGGAAAAGAATCCAAACACTACTTAAAAACCATTTCACTTTCCTATTTGGAATACCCATTCTAGGATTCACCACGCACACATAAACATGTATTCTACACTGAATGTTCAGTACTCATGATAATTTTCTCATCCATCCACTATACCATCACTATATGGACAATCTAATTATTTCCCAATGACACACTATAGCATCCCGCCTCTTTATCACATAAACATTCATTACATTTTACAAAACCGAGAATCTTTAAGGTTTAGTGTCTTGGAAACCAGGAACTTTAAACATGAAAACATACAACATTCTGCTAAAACACTTGAAAGGATTCTCCTCATTTTAATCCTAGGTTCATTACCGCATCACATAACCTGGGAGCAAACATCAAAAGAAAGGGTGAGCAAAAAGCCCAGTAAGGGAAACAAGAGAAACATTTTACATGTGAACTTGAGATACTTCAATAAGGTCATGAAAAAGAACTTTAAGGCATGAGAATTAAATAAGGAGGCATATCATAATAAAAATAACATTTTTCATAACTTGAAAATGTGGCTACATAATTTAACATAGACAATCATGAACATATCACCAAGGTCCATCCCCAAGGTGTCATTTGAAAATTACCAAGGTTATTCACCAAGGTATCGTGAAAATTGTAATCTCTAGTGGTTAAATCATTACCCAATGCATTGGAGCGCTATCAGGGCGCACCCTTAAATTTTCCTTTATTATCATGTGATCCACATATATCAAAATCAAAAAAATTATAAATAACCCATATAGAATAAAATAAATGGGTTTCATTTCATAATCATAACGTTTTAAAAACTGCTTTAAAGACATGATCTTTACATCACTTTAAAACCCACAGAAAAGGAAGGTGGGGATCATGTGTGTAAATCCCAGAATTTAAAATAGAACATTTTCGTATATATGTTAATACCACTTTAGAAGAAAGATCTTTTAGTATTCACTTAATAATATAAAAGAACATTAGAAAAAGAGAGAGACATTTCGAGACGGAAATTCTGTAGCATAACGGCTATGTTACGAGGTTTTAGAAGACATTAAAAAGAGAGGTAAAATGGGTCAAACATTCAGAAATGACCCATAAAATAGTAGATGGACAGAATAAGAGGTATACATGATCATGGTAATGAAATTTAAAGGACATACCATTTGAAATAAAAAACATGGAAGGAAGACAAAAATTAGATTTCTCTTATGAAAGTTCGGCAGCCTAACGGCGTTACTTAAACATCAACAAAAATGATTTGAAAAGATCAAATAGGGTTTCTCATCATGTGAACATAAGATTTCAGTATGATATATATAGAGATAATTCCCCAACATAACAAAAAGGAACTTGAAAGAATTGACATGAAAGTAGAACTTCAAAACGAGAAGGGTGAAGAACCACTTAAAAATTCGGCAGCCTAACGGCGCCACTTAAAACATCAAAATACTGAATTGAAGAGATCAAATGGGGTCTCTCATCATATGAACATAAGAGTCCAGTATGATAGATATAGATATCATACCCCAACATAAAAAAAATAAATTGAAAGAATTGACATGAAAGTATAACTTCATAACGAGAAAGGCGAAGAACCACTTAAAAATTCGGCAACCTAACGGCGCCACTTAAAACTTCAAAATACTGAATTGAAGAGATCAAATGGGGTCTCTCATCATATGATCATAAAATATCAGTATGATAAATTTAGAGATCATACCCAAAAATAATAAAAAGGAACTTGAAATACTTTACATGAAAATAGATCTTGAAAAATGAGAAGGGAGAAAGAATCCGTTACAAAAATTTCGGCAGCCTAACGGCGCCACTTAAAACTTCATAAAACGAAATAATGAGAGCAAGAGGGGATCTCTCATTATATGAACATGAAAAGGGCAGTAAGAGGAGTATAAAAGAACATCCTCTAACATAAGAACATGGAGCATAAAAGGAATGACATAAAAGAGATTACTTGAAATGAAAGAGAGAGGTCGGATCCCTTACCTTAAAACATAACTCTTAAAACTCAAAGGTTGGGACCATGAGGGCTTGGGGGCATGATGGGAGGACTCCTTGGGAGGTAATGAGACCAGAACTTCGTTGGGGGAGAGTGGGGAGTCGAATGGATGAGAGGATGGCTTGGTATTTATAGGGAAAGTGAGGGGACAAGGCATTAATGGCAAAGGGACACCTCATTAGTGGTTTTGGCAAAACCATGGGCTTGCCCATGGTATTTTCCCATGGTATCGGCCACTTGGGACACCTCATACCTTATCATAATATTCATAATTCGAATATATTGATTACAAACTTCATACATCATTTAATGATGTAATGAAACACCCGTAACTTAAAAACTGTATTTTCACTATTCATCGAAAATTCAACTTTCTCAGAAAAATCCCAAAATTTCACCTTAACCAAATATCAATGCTCTGATTACAAATATGAACTCCATTTTATAAAAATATTTTTCTAAATATTTTTAATTTAATTTTTAAATAAAAACACTATTCACAGAAAATTCATTTTTTTCAGAAAAAACCCCAAAAATTACCATAGCATAATATCGGTGCTCTGAGTTCAAAAATGAAATCCATTTTATAAAAATAATTATCTAAATATTTTTAATTAAAATTTTAATTAAAAAACACTATTCACCCAAATAAACTAATACCTGAATAATAATTTATGAAACCATTATTTAACCATTTTATTGAATCACATTACTTAATCAAGGTGCCTAGATTATATTAATACTTTTTTTAAGTGAGATTACTAATCCATTTGGACACATTACAAATCCTAATCATAAAATCACTATTCATAATTTACTATTCATCAAAAATTAAGTTGATCTTATTAGACTCTAAATTTTGTACTGAACATAATTGTAAAAGACCGTTTTTCGAAAATCATTACACATTTTTAATTATTTAAGGTTTACACAACCATTTTTAAAATATCCTTTTTCTAAAATTCATCAAAAATATGCATACTATATTTATCCGGTCATTTGAAAATTCATAAACTTCTTCATAAGAAGAAATCCAAATTTTTATTTAAAACAAAGGATTACACAAGGCAGTTACGGTCTCCTTACATAGCCCCTTATCACACCAGCATAGGACCTAAGTGTATTGTGTGCTAAGGTGAGAGAATCCGAGGGAGGCTCGGCCAACATCGCACGAGTAGTAATTTCTATCATTTTGAACTTCTCATGAAGGCGATCCTGTTCTAGCTTTATACGATGAAGTTCAGCTTGGGTTTGGTCCAGAGCAAAGCCCAGTGGTGCTACCTCCTTCTCAAGTTCTGTTAGATGGGCTTCAATTTTTCCAAGACTACTGGGTGAGGCCATCAAATCTTCTTTCTATATTAATTAACCAAGATTACTTGTATTTAGAGACAGTAATCAAAACGTTTAGTTTCCAGTGGTCATATTGACCACTGGTCATATAACAGTCAAAAACCAACAGTATCATTTTAATTATACTCATGTTATCAAATGAAACATTTTTGTTGAGTATAAAAATAAAATAACACATAAAATTAGGAAACAAGATTTATTCAAAATTTCGGGTTGTTACAATCTTCCCCCCTTAAGAAATTGCGTCCTCGCAATTTTTTAAAATTAGGTTTTGAAATTTCATTGAAAGTCCCACATCGGAAAAGGATTCAGTAAAACTATTACTTTAAAAGAAAGAAAGGGAAGTACGAAGGTCACCCGAGTTAACCCACGCTAGGATTCCATGTAGGAAAACATGGACATGGAGGAGAAAACAAAGGGTCAAGTTCTGAGGGAGAGTGACAGAGAACACGATTAGGAGAAAGTGAACAATAAGAAAATCCCAAACTTATGATGTGTGTAATTGATCTTTGATTACCTAGTAGGAAACGGAAACCAACAACGTTTTTGTTTTACGTTCCTTTTCATAATTTTGAGGAATTCATTTACAACATAGAATAAAAACATAAGGAAATATATCTACCTTCATGTAGAGTTTCACCCTTTATTACGTTTCTACCAAAACAAATCTTTTCTACCAAACGATGAGCATTCAAAACTACTTGGTCTCATCAAAACACAAGAATCATCTTCTAGAGAATCACATAATCCACAAAAGATTAACTATCTATTTCTTCTATCTTTAAACATTATCCCAAAAACAGAAAGTGTAAGGTTAAACAACTCTTCAAAAAGGAAGAATCCCATAGGAATGGAAACTAATTTTAAATCTTCAATGTTCCATGGTAATACCCAAAGTTCATCATAGACCATCCCATAAATAACAGTCCTTAAAATTCCTCAAAATAAACCAAACTAAGATTGAAACCCAAATACAAGAAGGATTTGATAACATAGTCTTCCAAAATAAACTTCATTGTTCATCTCCAAAAAACATCAACCACTCCTATCATCTTATAACAAAATTATCTAAACTAAACATATTTTACCCAAGATAGGTTAATCATTCCCATAAGTAACCTAAATTATTATAATTCCACCATAAATTCATCGATTCTTCAAAATATAAGTCAACCTTACTCCTCAATGAAAATACTGTAGTAATCTATTTACCTCGATCATATAGGGTCCCTAAAATAGTGAACATATTCAAAAATAATAATCATCTTTTAATCCCCTAATCTCCTCTATCATATTAATACGATAATCGTCGCATTTCCTATCACATTGGTTTTTGGGACATGTTCTTCCATTTCCCTCCATTAACTAAGAAAAGAAACTATAATTAGGGGATTATTTACTTAGCTAATAATCATGAAAAGGAAACTTTAAGCATAAAAGGATAAACATGTAGAATAAAAGTATATCCTAACTTGTGATCCCCTAGGTTCCAATCTAGGTTATCCATGATCATATATTCTTATGTGAATCTTTATTTTGTTTTATCCTTGTTCCTTTAATAATGGTTCATACTAAGCTTATGAATTTACCAAAGCATATCCCCTGGGAGTGTCGTAACCAAGAGTGCAACAAGGCCCGTTGTCATGTACCAGTTCCCGTTCGAGTCTAGCTCAAAGCGGTGTTTTCAGGTTTTACCCCTATGTACATCTGTTCCAGATCCACCTCTACCTGCTCGTATCCTGACAGGGATGTATTTTCTTGGAAACCCCTTACTCAATAATCACCAAAATACCAGGAAGATTTCCTATATTTAAGCTTTTCTATAGGGTTCTTCCAAGATTTTTCATATCCTAATTTCCACAAATAACTAAACCATACTTTGATACCAACTATAGCATCCCGCCTCTTTATCACAAAAACTTTCATTACATTTTACAAAACCGAGGATCTTTAAGGTTTAGTGTCTTGGAAACTAGGAACTTTAAACATGAAAACATACAACATTATTCTAAAACACTTGAAAGGCTTCTCCTCATGTTCATCCTAGGTTCAT
Organism: Viscum album; assembly: GCA_963277665.1. Classification (NCBI taxonomy): domain Eukaryota; kingdom Viridiplantae; phylum Streptophyta; class Magnoliopsida; order Santalales; family Viscaceae; genus Viscum; species Viscum album. The sequence continues at coordinate 52,435,817 of OY728148.1, forward strand.
TACTGCATCACATAACCTGGGAGCAAACATCAAAAGAAAGGGTGAGCAAAAATCCCAGATAAGGGAAACAAGAGAAACATTTTACATGTGAACTTGAGATACTTCAATAAGGTCATGAAAAAGAACTTTAAGGCATGAGAATGAAATAAGGAGGCATATCATAATAAAAATAACATTTTTCATAACTTGAAAATGTGGCTACATCATTTAACATAGACAATCATGAACATATCACCAAGGTCCATCCCCAAGGTGTCATTTGAAAATTACCAAGGTTATTCACCAAGGTATCGTGAAAATTGTAATCTCTAGTGGTTACATCATTACCCAATGCATTGGAGCGCTATCAGGGCGCACCCTTAAATTTGCCTTTATTATCATGTGAGACACATATATCATCATCAAAAATTTTATAAATAACCCATATAGCATAAAATAAATGGGTTTCATTTCATAATCATAACGTTTTAAAAACTGCTTTAAAGACATGATCTTTACATCACATTAAAACCCACAGAAAAGGAAGGTGGGGCTTATGTGTGTAAATCCCAGAATTTAAAATAGAACATTTTGGTATATATGTTAATACCACTTTAGAAGAAAGATCTTTTAGTATTCACTTAATAATATAAAAGGACTTTAGAAAAAGAGAGAGACATTTTGAGACTGAAATTCTACAGCATAACGGCTATGTTACGAGGTTTTAGAAGACATTAAAAAGAGGGGTAAATTGGGTCAAACATTCATAAATGACCCATAAAACAGTATATGGACAGAATAAGAAGGATACATGATCATGGTAATGAAATTTCAAGGACATACCATTTGAAATGAAAAACATGGAAGGAAGACAAAAATTAGATTTCTCTTATGAAAGTTCGGCAGCCTAACGGCGTTACTTAAACTTCAACAAAAATGATTTGAAAAGATCAAATAGGGTTTATAATCATGTGAACATAAGATTTCAGTATGATAGATATAGAGATAATTCCCCAACATAACAAAAAGTAACTTGAATAAATTGACATGAAAGTAGAACTTCAAAACGAGAAGGGTGAAGAACCACTTAAAAATTCGGCAGCCTAACGTCGCCACTTCAAACTTCAAAATACTGACTTGAAGAGATCAAATGGGGTATCTCATCATATGAACATAAGATTCCAGTATGATAGATATAGAGATCATACCCCAACATAAAAAAAATAAATTGAACGAATTGACATGAAAGTAGAACTTCAAAACGAGAAAGATGAAGAACCATTTAAAAATTCGGCAACCTAACGGCGCCACTTAAAACTTCAAAATACTGAATTGAAGAGATCAAATGGGGTCTCTCATCATATGATCATAAAAGATCAGTATGATAAATTTAGAGATCATACCCCAACATAATAAAAAAGAACTTGAAATACTTTACATGAAAATAGATCTTGAAAAATGATAAGGGAGAAAGAATCTGTTACAAAACTTTCGGCAGCCTAACGGCGCCACTTAAAAAATAATAAAACGAAATAATGAGAGCAAGAGGGGATCTCTCATTATATGAACATGAAAAGGGAAGTAATAGGAGTATAAAAGAACATCCTCTAACATAAGAACATGGAGCATAAAAGGAATGACATAAAAGAGATTACTTGAAATGAAAGAGAGAGGTCGGATCCCTTACCTTAAAACATAACTCTTAAAACTCAAAGTTTGGGACCTTGAGGGCTTGGGGGCACCATGGGAGGACTACTTGGGAGGTAATGAGACCAGAACTTCGTTGGGGGAGTGTGGGGAGTCGAATGGATGAGAGGATGACTTGGTATTTATAGGTAAAGTGAGGGGACAAGGCATTAATGGCAAAGGGACACCTCATTAGTGGTTTTGGCAAAACCATGGGCTTGCCCATGGTTTTTTCCCATGTTATTGGCCACTTGGGACACATCATACCTTATATCACTATTCATAATTCGAATATATTGATTAAAAACTTAATAAATTATTTAATGATGTCATTAAACACCCGTAACTTAAAAACTGTATTTTCACTATTCATCGAAAATTCAACTTTCTCAGAAAAATCCCAAAATTTTACCTTAACCAAATATCAACGCTCTGATTACAAATATGAACTCCATTCTATAAAAATAATTTTATAAATAATTTTAATTTAATTTTTAAATAAAAACACTATTCACCGAAAATTCATATTTTTCAGAAAAAACCCCAAAAATTACCATAGCATAATATCGGTGCTCTGAGTTCAAAAATGAAATCCGTTTTATAAAAATAATTATCTAAATATTTTTAATAAAAATTCTTAATTAAAAAACACTTTTCACACGAAAAAACTAATACTTGAATAATAATTTATGAAACCATTATTTAACCATTTTATTGAATCACATTACTTAATCAAGGTGCCTAGATTATATTAATACTTTCTTTAAGTGAGATTACTAATCCATTTAAACACATTACTAATCCTAATCATAAAATCACTATTCATAATTTACTATTCATCAAAAATTAAGTTGATCTTATTAGACTCTATATTTCGTACTGAACTTAATTGTAAAAGACCATTTTTCGAAAATCATTACACATTTTTCATTATTTAAGGTTCACACAACCATTTTTAAAATATCCTTTTTCTAAAATTCATCAAAAATATGCATACTATATTTATCTGGTCATTTGAAAATTCATAAACTTCATCATAAGAAGAAATCCCAATTTTTATTTAAAACAAAGGATTACACAAGGCAGTTACGGTCTCCTTACATAGCCCATTATCACACCAGCATAGGACCTAAGTGTATGGTGTGCTAAGGTGAGAGAATCCGAGGGAGGCTCGGCCAACATCGCATGAGTAGTAATTTCTATCAGTTTGAACTTCTCACAAAGGCGATCCAGTTCTAGCTTTATACGATGAAGTTCAGCTTGGGTTTGGTCCAGAGCAAAGCCCAGTGATGCTACCTCTTTCCCAAGTTCTGTTAGATGGGCTTCGATTGGTCCATGACTACTGGGTGAGGCCATCGAATCTTCTTTCTATATTAATTAACCAAGTTTAATTGTATTTAGAGACAATAATCAAAACGTTTAGTTTCCAGTGGTCATATTGACCAATGGTCATATAATAGTCAAAAACCAACAGTATCATTTTAATTATACTCATGTTATCAAATGAAACATTTTTGTTGAGTATAAAAATAAAATAACACATAAAATTAGGAAACAAGATTTATTCAAAATTTCGGGTTGTTACACACACACCCCTTGTCTTGGGTGGCATCCATTTACACCCTAATGGTACACAGCCCTTATCCTAGTTCATGTTGACAGAATGCACTTACACAACCAGTGTATGATAAAACCATTTCATGTCAACCAATAAAATCTAATTCAGTAAAAAATTTATTTTATTGAAAAAATATATAAAAACTAGGTCAATACATTTAAATAAAACCATCCATTGAATGATTAAATCCCAATCAAACCAATAAAAAAGCAAAAAAACTATTTTTTAAATTTAAAATTTTAAAATCATGTAAACAAATAACATTGAACCACACTTTCCAAAACTACATAATTTCTCCAAAAAACCACAAAATACTAAAACCATTACTAAAGAGGGTTTCTACCATGATTTTCACATAAATTTCGTAATCAAATTCAATAAATTTAACATATATGATACTAATATTTCACTTTCGAATAAGATTAGTCGAGTGTGAAGCCACGTACCTCTGTAATCTTTTATAAAACAATGAACAATATGAAACCACAAAAAATTGGTTTAATATAAAAAACTCTACCATAGTTCTCTTCTCCTATCATCAAAAAAGAAAAATATAATGATTTTTGGTATCCAAAGCATCAGATAAATCCTAAATAGACTATATCTATGAAACCTAGATATGGAGGGAAGTATATCTAATAAAAACAATGGTAATTGATGACTTACTGTGTGTATCGGGCTTCAACTCTCCTACAAACACCTCCAGATCACTTCCGATTCGAAGTGGGAATCCACAATAGCAATTGGGAAAAAGGAATCTCGAGTTATGGTCTATTTAAATTAAAAATGTGTGCTTAAAAGTTAATTTTTACCAATATCCATTTTTTAGGTTCTTTTTCTTAACCATACACAGTTATGAAAAAACTTGCGCTAAACATGTTCCAGGCACTGCCTCATAGAGGACCTCAAATGGTTTTCCCACACTGTTAGGAAAACTATGAACCAAACCTGAAAAATAAAACTATTCCACTTCTCACTGTTTCTCCTTGGTGGCCTCACGTTTTGGAAAATTCATGTGCATACCCCAGTGCATTCCTCCATAGCATCGTTCCCATTGTGAACTGTTTCTGATAGGTTTTTCCTGGATTCCACTAATCATTATCAAAATGTGACCCTGTAGAAAAACTAAAAATGATCTAAAAGGTATAAAAAACCTTCCAAAATCAATCCAAAAAAATTATATATAAAAATTAAATTAATGAAAAATTACATACAAAAAATTGGGGGTGTAACATTCTCCCCACCACTGTCAATTAAATTATCGAAATTTAGAAAACCACTAGTGTCCCAGAAGTGTCTGATCCATTTCTTAACCATTTCCATTTATTAGTCCATAGTCTCTTCTTAAATATGACAATGTTTCCACAAATCCCACAATATTTCAATGCATTTCCCACACAAGACATTCTCTGTACTATTTATATACATCCATGGCATGTGCACCAATGAAGTATTCAACTCTAGCCCCTGTGATCCCATCAAATTACATGGAATGGATCATGTTGTTGCTTATTCATCTATTATACATGAAACATATTAGGAATAACACCTATGATGGAAATTACAATCGATATTACAAACATGAAAACCCATTATAGTATCTAAAAATTGATACTATATTGAGGATATAACATTCCATGTGTCCCAAAACAGGGATATCCAAACATTGTTGATATCCTAAAAACACAAGATTACTCACGTCGAATAATAATGGAAATTGATGATGATCAAAATAGGATTTATCAAGACTCTAAACTGTCACCATACATTTCCTGATCAAAAGAATATTCTCAATTGTTTCATGGACATGGATCAAACAAGCGAGTGAATTCTCACATGTTTCCAACTAAATAATTGGAGAGAGACAAGGAATCCAATAAAATCCTTCAAATAGAGCCCTGTGAATTATGTCATGATAACTACTGCTATATGAGAACCCCACTAATCTAAAATGCTCTTCCTATGAGCCACCAAAATCAATTATATTAACCTAAAATATGATTTCTGATGTTTGTATCATCCTTTTAAATTTCCCATCCATATGGGGATGATATTCCATACTCATAGTCAACTGTTTCCCAATGGATTTATGAATGTATTTTATGAAATGAAACATAAAACTAATATTTTTTCTGATACTACTGAAAATGATAAACCATGGCTCTTTATCGATTATCATATATAGTTTTGAGGATATTCCTCCACCATATCACATTTTCAAATAGAGACAAAATTGGCTTACATTATGAGTCAATCCACTATAACCCATATAAAATCTTACTTCTATACTATTCATGGGATACCTAAAATAATTTCCATAGCTATCTACTCCCATTACCAAATTGGAATAATTCATGACTACAAAAAACCTGTTGGATGTAGATTCTTTGCATTAACCTATTGACAAGTTTGGGATATCAAAATAAAATCAGTTTCCATGGTTTTTAAACCAACCCACCAAAAGTATTATTTCAATGCATTATAAATCTTATACATTCTTTGATGAACAACCCCTCTGGAATGGTGGTATTCAGGAAGATGTTGTTGTTGAAAATCTATATCCAAGACCGTCCTTTCACGAAACTAAAAAACCGAATCCCGATATATAATACATACCTAAATGGCCTTTCCCCAATTAGTATTAACCCAATCTCAACACATTATTAATTAAAATTATACACCTCTTTAATTATTTCAACTGAATCAAGAATTGTTTAAACTAGAAAGAAAACTGCCGCATCACCTTGGTCTTCACACTCCACGTCCCTATCAGATAGAATAGATATTAACTGCCATAGATTTAAAACCTCTTTTTCCAACTCAGCATATGACATTATGATTAATGAATCTAACAACGTATTAACTTTCCCCACTTTATAAAAGGATTAATATTAAAACATTTCTAGATACTACATCCACACTTTTTCTCTCTGTTTACAATTCCTTTTAGAGAAAAATGTTTTAAACTTATATGAACCATAAAATTGTGAATTTCTCACAGAATATGTAATGAAGGCATGTTTTAAAAGAATATAATATGGAAGATAACTACAAATAGTGTTTTGGGTAGTCATACTAATGAAATCATAACATTACTGAGCCATACGAAACAACATGATCTCTTTCCATGGGAACACTTCCCAACCCAGATCTCAATGCTTCGAAATACACCATATACCATTATCCTAATTATGGAAATATCATGATTAGTGTTGATGTAAGGATACAATTTACCTCTTGAAAATATTTCATCCATTTTTATATCCATTTTAATGGGAAATTATTACATGAAAATATTTTCATAGGTGATGGTTTTCATTAAAATTATTGGAAAAAATGTTGGTAATAACCTACTAGATGAAGGAAACTACATTTCTAAAAGACATTCTTCAATAGTTTCTAAAAGATAACTGCCTCTATATTTTCTAGATCTACATAAAGACCACATTCTTATATGAAATTTCCATCTAAATTTACATATTATGTCGGAAAATAAAACATTGACTGTAATGACTCAGAAATCCCATCGAATCATTTTAAAATAATTTGGGATTATTACAAGTCTTTGAAAATTGACAAACATTTATTCTGAGATCCAGTGTGCCTGAAACAGAATTATGAATTTTTTTAAGGCACGTTTAGTAAATGTGCAAGAGAAATTTTCTATCTTTTGAACCGGTGCTCAAATTATAAATTAGAGGCCTCCATTGAATCAAAAGTGATGAGATTTTCTTAAGGGAGTCTTAACTTCAAATGCAATAATACCGGAGAAATATACAGTTTTTATGACTTTTTAATGATTAATAAAATGACATTAAATTTTTATTTTATTATTCTACCAATAGTTGAGTGGCAGTGGTGGGACAGCTGTGTTGTAAATCCATTTAATGGAATGACACTTTGTTTTTATAACCACACCATGGAGAGATTAAGAGGTTCATTCATTAATGAACCTCATTAATCTCCCATCGCATTAATCGCCCATTCTATATATTTAAATAAGGATTAGGTTTGGTTTCTTGGCATGACAATGAGGATCCTTTTGAAATGTACCACGACATCTTCTACAAATGAAGAATAGAGGCTTGAATGATATTTTTTGTGGAATCAATCATGTATCGACGAATGAGAGAAGCTTCATATAATGTGAATTCTTCTTCCAGAAGTTGCGACGTCTTCATCGACTCTGGGGTAGGGTAATGAATCACAAAAGTGTTGAATATGGTTTATCATTATTTTACGTGATGTATTAATTATTACCACCTGATATTATACTAATGTGGAGGACGTAGACCAAAAGAACAAGTCCAAGACCCTCCGTCGCATTACATTTGTCACATTTTTCATAGTAGATGTTTGAACTCAACATCACCTTGAATCCGGGAGCCATGCAGTGATAACAGCAACACAAGAGGCCCGTAGGTGTGTTAGGAAGGGAAGACGAACCACCAGAACTAACCTAGTGGCCCGACGAAGTTCAGCCAGTGACGGAGGGTGATAGTGGCGGCCAACATTAGCTGGTCAGGGGGGGAAGAAGGCGGCTCACTGGCGCATTCTACTGTGGGGAGCCACGACATCGAGGCACGGCGGTAGGGGCAGCAGACTCTCGGCCAACCACGTTGGCGGAAAGCGGCGAGCCATCACGCATCGGGGAGAAGGGAGTAGTGGGTTGATGCTCTAGTGAAGGGGAACCACACCCCACGGGTCCCACTAATAGGGAAGCAGTTCCATGTGGAACCACCCTTGTGAAGTCGAACAACTTTCATTTGTTCAGGAAGGAGGAGTGGCCTCCCCTGTGTGGGCCACCCGGCTGGGTGTCGCACCCGCTAGTGGGCCAAGATACCCAGCGGTCCCCACCAAGCCCACTTCAGTTAGCCCAGACAGTTCGTATAGGGCCAGGTCAAACCCGTATTGTACCCAGTTTCTGTCTGGTAAACCTCAACTTGGTTGAGTCGGACCAAGACGGGGTGGGTCAGGTCGGTCTGACCGGGCCGAACTAGACCCGGAACCTTTTCATCCCAGATACGTTTAAAAGGGCGTATCTCACAAACCAGACATCCATTTGAAGATCCTTCTATGGTGCTAGAATTCATGGAAGTAGAAGGTATTTATGATATACTCCACCTTTGTTTTGGATAAAGAAGGAGTATGGCCAGGGTGGATCGAATACAAACTCAATTGGGCCCTTGACACTAAAATGTGTATAACTATCTGTCCAGGAATTCGAATGATGTGTTGTCTGTCGCATTGGGATCCTTAAGACTTCGGGGTCCTTTGGTTTACTCTTTGTGGAATGTCATGGAAATATGTCATGACTGTAATCATGAGGAGTAGATACTACTGAACTCAAGTGCACTGGGTGTGGAGAATCTAGTGGCTGTGTATTAATTGAAGAGTGAACCATTGTGGATCGGCATCATAAAATCCTTGTCTGGATCAGAATTATAGTGACCCAGTGTGGATCAAAATTTGTGTGACCCTCTATGGATCAACATCATAACGACCTTGTATGGGTCAACATTTTAGTAACCATGGGTGGATCACCAGTGCACGACCCGATGGGGACATTCCTTAGTGAATCCTGATGAGGATCACTGACATACGGCCCTATGTTGATTGACAATAGAACAACTCTTTCAAGGTTTAGTGGGGGAAACATTCTAATGTAACAAAATGATGTAACTTAAGACTAATCATATTTTTTTGTATCTCTAAGTTGTATTCCCGGTTTGAGATGAGCGAATTTGATTTGTTATTTGTGAATGAGATCATGCTTTGTGGTTTTACATTGTTGAATTTTGAGAATCTTTTGGGAGTCTCGGGGTCCTTATTGGGGATTCTTATACTCACCTCTGCATGGGTTTTTCCCGCTTCTTGTTGGGACCTTGGCATATGACCAGAATCTTGGATGAGACTATAGGAGCCAGGATCAGGCGGTACACAGGGGTGACTAGTTGACGTGGTGAGCTGTGAAGATGAGCTCTACCTACAATTCGGGTAGGATTCCTTGGTGGATGATTTGATGAGCTATTTTCTATTTTCTATTTTCTATTGTAGTATAATATTTTCAGTTGGGCTTATATTCAAGACACTTAACTTACAGTACAAAATTTTAATACTTCAATTTTAATTCATGGTTGGGCCTTTTGTGTTCTTGGACTGTGTGTTTGTAGATGTTAGAAAGGAAGTGCCTTCCTATTTTAGGGACATGACTATCAGGTGCTAGTCACCAAGCTCTGTTCTGTGGAAGATGGGCTTAAGGGAGTGATAGAACAAGCCTGGGGGATGGGTCCTGACAAAGTGGTATTAGAGGAGTCAGTTCTACCAAAAAACTATGAATCTGATCATTCCAATGGATTAATAGTGTTAAGTGTTTTGAGTTTGGTATTTAGATCTGGGAGTCTAGTTTTGGTGCAGCATCCAACATATCCACACACCAGGATGCTAAATTCTTATTTCCTATATGGTCCACAAAAACACAAATTGTGTGTGTTTTGGAAATTTTTACTTTTGATCTCTTTGGAGTCAGCTCACCAGTTATAACTTATTGATAGTGGTGCACATTTTTCTTTTAGGATTTCCCAAAATAATCATTTAACCCGGAATCCAGAGAGATTTCATGATGCTGGCCTGCCATGCGATGAGGCTTCAGTGTAGGGACCACTTATAGAGATTGCATTGTTGGGTGGTGCACCAACAGCAGCACCACACATTGGGAAGTAGTTTCCATCATCCCCATTTACGGATGGTGCATGAGAACTATTTGTGCTTCATGAGTTCCAGCTACAGAGGCCTATGAGGGTTCGAGGTGAGACAAATCCCCAGGAAGATGAGGACAAGATGGAGGCTGTGGCACATGTTTTCCACCTAGTTGGGACACTAAAAAATCAGATCGTGATCCTATCTGTTAGCCTCTTCTATAGCACAACATGGATATGGTGGAGCATATCTCTGTAGATACACAACAAGGTGACCCTCACCTATAAAAACATCGAGAGCCTCTTCAGGGTGCAGTTTATTCCAGTGACACTATGCTCTATGCGTATTCATGAGCTTCTATACTTATAGCTGGTCATCCTAACAGTAGCCCAGTACAGGGTGAGATTCACTGACCTCTCACAATACTCCACCAACAGGGTACATGACCCTTTCTCTAGGCCCTGGACCATTGAGAAGGGTCTCTGGTAAGAGATCAGAGCATCGATGATATATCTCAATATTATGACGTAGGATGGTATGACAACCCTGCTTTTTATTACAACTTAAACATGATTTATTACATAAAACATAACTTGATACAACAAAGAAGATCGAGAGGTTTAGTGTCTTTGGGGCTTAGGATCATTACATAAAAACATAAAACATGAAATACAACATCTTTATTTGAAAACTTCTTTTACATGACCACTACATTCTTTCGTACTAAACATTGCATGGGATAACCTGAGGACATGCATAAGAAAAGGGTGAGCTATAAATCCCAGTAAGGCAGTACACATGGAATAACATGAGGAGTACAATACATGTTAGAAAATAGGCATATCAATAGAGAATAAAAGAAATATGAACATAAAGGCATGATAAAGCATGATAATCATAAAATGGAAATGTGGCAACAACACTTAACATGGAATTAGCATGAGCCAAGGCTCATTGCACATGGAGCATGAGTAAATACTCATTGCACATAAATCACGAGTAAACCCTCATTTCACTTGAATTAGAATGAGTCAACACTCATTGCACATGACGTAGCATGATACTATACTTTACCCAATGCATTGGAGCGCTATAAGGGCGCACCCTCCTTAAACATTTCATTTCATGCCTAAGTGTGCCACATGGATCACAAAACATAGATTCATAAAACATAATAATTTATTCCACGATAAAGAAATGTGGAATTCATACATGAATCTTTATAATAAATATGTAAATGTGCATAATTTTGAATACCCTTGATGGAGAAATGGTCATGGTATTCACTACACAATGGCATTGGCTTAGAAAATCGGTGCGATTTCAGCAGCATACCAGCATGACATAAGAATTCATAAAAATGGTTGATGAGAGAGAAAGGGGTTAATCATCATATTTACATGTAAAGGACAGTAAGGAGGTAATATTTATACATGTCCCAACAATTGTAATGGAACATAGATTCATGATACAAAAGTATTGCTTGAATGTAAAAGAGGAGAGAGAAATTGCTTTCGGAATTTCGGCATAGTGACTGGTGTACATGTGAGGAATTTAATGAGAGAGAAAGGGACTAGCATCATTGAAAAATAAAGAGGAATGTATGAGGGAGGTGTGAAACCATACCCCAATATTCATAATTGAATTTAAAAGGGGAAAAAAACTTAAAGAAAATTGGATAAAAATGAGAATGGATGAAAAAACCCTTACTTGGAAGTGTGCTTCCAAAGGCTAGAGAGAGGCTTGTGAGAGGATTCTTGGGAGCTTGGGGAATATTGGAAGGATTCTAGAGAGAGTAGAGAATAGTTTGGACGAACTCCAAGTGCTTTGAGTGAGGAGGAAGTAGGAGCTTGGTTGGGTTTATATAGGAAAGGTGAGGGAATTCTTTATAAGTTAGGTTTGGGACCCCTTATATTAAATTATTCCAAACCACAAACCATCCCATGGTTTTTGCCCATGGTTTTTGGAAAATGGAATAGGAAAACAATATTTTACAAGGCCAAAGTCCGAACTTCTTAGAATAATAAGGTTGGTTATGTGGAGGTGAGTCACACTCCCATGGAAATTAATTTAAAAAGGAAAAGTGTTGAATATGTCTTGAGGGGTCCATTAATGCTTTAAAAAGTTAGTCAAACAAACCGAAAATCAAATTATTTTAATGGTAATACATATATTGACCTAACATAAATTTTATAGTATTTTATTACATCACTATTGGGTCATTATGAGGTCATAAAACACACTACATATTTAAACAGTATTTAATTTTTACCCAAAAATTTGACTGTCTCAGAAAATTATGAAAAATTCACCATTGGATAATTTTGACGTCCTGATTCCAGAAATAAAATTTATTTTATCTTAATAATTTCCTATATATTTTAATTTTTACTTTTAAAATAAAAACCTATAAATATCTAAAATTCACGGGTTTTGACTGAAACGGCTTTCAAACCTTAATAAAAATTTTAATTGCATTCATAAAAGTTTAAGATCATTTATATTTTAAAGAAATAATTTAATAATAATAATATTATTTTATTAAAATATTATTTAATTCAAAAATCCCTTAATTTAATAAAATATACTTGTTAATTAAATAATAACTAAAAACACCATTTGTACATTAAAAACTATTTACAATGTATCAAAAATGACTAGAAATTATATTCATTATTATATACAAAAAAATAATTACATGAACATAGTACTACTTATTTGTTATATAACCCCTTAAAATAGCCGCATAAGACTTAATGGTAAGGTGTGCGATGGTGACCGACTCTTGGGGTGGCTCGGATAACATCGCTCGAGTGGTAATTTCAATCAACATCCACTTTTCCCATAGACGGTCACGTTCGAGCTTGACATGATGAAGCTCAGCTTGGGCTTGGTTAACAGTGAAGCCCAAAGACGCCACCTCTTTTCCAAGATCCGACAAATGGGCTTCGTATGGGGCAATTCTACTAGATAAGGTCATCGCATCCTTTGTCTTAGTAAATTGGATTTGTTAAAGTCCTATATTTGTACTAATCATGTGATCACTGTTCAACGGCTATATTAGTAATGGTCAAAATTCCTAACATAGAACCAAATAAGTTGACATTTTATATATACATAAAGAGACATTTAAGTATATCAAGAGGGATTTCCATTAATGAAATGTTGTGTCGTTACAATATTCTCCCCATAAGAAATTTTTCCCTCGAAATTTTCCTTTTCCCACACTAAAATAAATGTGGGTAACTCAGCATCATCATATCCTCTGATTCCCAAGTCTCTTCTTCATACTTATGGTTTCTCCACAACACCTTGACGAGGGGCATTGTCTTATTTCGTAGAACATTTTCTCTATGATCTAATATCTTCACTGGTTGCTCCTCACATGAAAGATCATCTTCCAATTGTACCACCTCAGAAGAGAGTACATGTGTAGGGTCTGGTATGTAATTACTTAAGTGGGATACATGAAAGACATCATGTAAATTGGCCATAGTAGGTGGAAGTTCTAGTCGATAGGCCACAGCCCCGACACGATCAAGAATCTCGAAGGGGCCGATGTACCTTGGAATTAACCACCCTTTCTTTCCAAACCTCATGACCATCTACCATGGAGTTATGCGTAGAAAAACCATATCTTCAACTTTAAACTCAAGGTCTCGTCGAAGATTATCTGCATAACTTTTCTATCTACTCTAGGCTGCCTTGATATGCTGCTGAATGGTTTTCACCTTCTCCACCATTTTGTCGACCATTTCTGGTCCAAGCAGCTTACGTTCACCGACCTCATCCCAACATGTCGGTGTTCTGCACCATTTCCCATACAGGGCTTCATATGGTTCCATTTGGATGCTCGAGTGGAAAATGTTATTATAAGAGAAATCAACCAGAGGAAGATGTTGATCCCATCCTCATTTAAAGTCCATTGAGCATGCTCTCAACATATCTTCACGTGTTTGGATAGTCCGCTCGGATTTTCCATAAGTTTGAGGATGATAGGCCGTACTAAAGTTCAGTTCAGTATTCAGAGCATGTTGATGACTCTTCCAAAACGTAGAGGTGAATCTTGGATCTTGTTTAGGCACAATAGATAGTGGTACTCCAGGAAACCATACCACTTCCCTGATATATATCTGTGACAGTTCATCCAAAGAGTAATCCTCCCAAATGGCAATGATGTGTGCAGTCATTGTAAGATGATCCACAACAACCCAGATTGCATTTTTTCCTTTGGATGTCCTTGGAAATTAGGAGAAAAATTCTCTAGTGATGTTGTCCCATTTCTATTCTGGTATGGGAAATGGTTGCATCATCCCCTTTGACTTCTTCCTCTCTACCATCACTTGCTGACACACCAGGCACTTTGATGTATATTCAGAAATCTCCTTCATCATATTATACCCCCAAAAGTTTTCTCAGAGACCTCGATACATCTTTTTGCTCCCGGGGTGAATAGAGAAATTTGAACTATGTGCATCATCCAAAAGTTCCTTGTTCAGCTCTGAACATGATGGAACACATAGTCTTTTCCCAAACCGCACAATTCCTTCTTCCTTAACATTAAACTCAGAGGATTTCCCTTTTTTGATAGCTCCCACTTTTTCTTAAATTCCCACATCATCCTTTTGAGCATCCTTTAACCATTACAAAAGAGATGGTTAAGCAATCATTTGTGAAAGGATTAATGATGTTCCCTTCTCTATGATTCCCATGTCCATCTTCATCAAGTCTAAGAAGATTGGATCCTTATTAATTCTCATCATTGATAGAATCACTGGATCCTTTCTACTTAGGGAATCTTCCAACTTGTTGGCTTTCCTAGGGTGGTAATGGATTGAACAGTCATAATCCTTGATGAGATCTATCCATATTCTCTGGCGCATATTAAGATCTTTCTGTGTGAATATATATTTAATACTCTTGTGGTCAGTATATATCTCACATTTCTCTCCATAGAGATAATTACGTCAGATTTTCAAGGCAAAGATCACCACCCCCAACTCCAGATCATGAGTTGGATAGTTTCTCTCATGAATTTTCAACTGCCTTGTGGCATAGGATATCACTTTATCATTCTGCATCATCACACATCCTAAGCCCTTCTTCGAAGCATCATTGAATACCACAAAAAGTTCCCCACTTGTGGGTAAAGTGGGAACGTGCGTAGTGATAAGCCTCCTTTTCAACTCCTTGAAGCTTTCTTCACATTCATCACTCCAAGAAAACTTTACTCCCTTTTGAGTTAGCTTGGTAAGAGGGTTGGAAAATCGTGAGAAATTTCTCACAAATCGTCGATAATATCCAGCTAACCCCAAGAAGCTACGGATATCTGTTACCGATGTTGGCCTCGTCCATCCATTAATTGGATATGTTTTAGAGGGTTCCATAGATATCCCATTTATTGTGATGATATGGCCCAAGAATTAGACCTCCTTCAACCAGAACTCACACTTGCTGTACTTTTCAAAGAGCTTCTCCTTGCGCAAAGTCACTAGTAAAGTTTTTAAATGCTTCTAATGATCCTCCTTGGTTTTGGATTATATTAGAATATCATCTATAAAGACTACCACAAATTTGTCAAGGTAATCTCTAAAGACTCTATTCATCAAGTCCATGAATATTTCTGGAGCATTGGTGAGTCTGAAAGGCATTACTATGAATTCATAGTGCCCGTACCTTGTACGAAAAGCAGTCTTGGGGACATCTTCCTTCTTCACCCTTACGTGATAATATCCCGACCGCAAATCCACCTTGGAGAAGTATTGTGCTCCACACAGTTGATCAAACAATTCATCGATTCATGGGAGAGGATACATATTTTTTATCATGATTTTGTTAAGTTCACGATAATCGATGCAAATCCGCATTGACCCATCCTTCTTCCAGACGAAGAGGACTGGTGCACCCCATGGTGAAGCACTTTGGCGTATAAAACATTTATCCAGATTCTCCTATAGTTTTTTCTTCAGATCTTCAAGCTCTAAAATAGCCATTATATATGGAGTCTTGGATATTGGTAGTTCCCTAGGTATAAGTTCAATTGAGAACTCAACATCTATTCTTGGAGGAAGACCAGGCAGTTCTTCGGGAAACACTTCAACGAATTCCCTCACAGTAGTCATTTTTTCAAGGATGGTTTCTTCCTTGAACTCAATCATCTGAGCCAGATACGTGTGCTCATAAGGAATTAATATCCATGCTTGAGATGATGGAGCTAAAGGAGATTCATCTTCCTCTTGACACTTGTAATGAATCAGGGGTCGATTCTCCATGTGGAGTGTAATATCCCTATCCCGACAATTTTTGTTGGCTCTATATAATGATAGCCAATCCATGCCAAGAATTGCATCAAATTCCACCAGAGGGAGTATGACGAGGTTCGCCAGGAAATTCAATCCACAGACTATAAAAGGGTAGGACTTATATTCATGGGATGCAATGATTTCCCCATTTTTCGTACTCACCGACATCATTACATCCATGATTTTTGGTGGTGCTGGGATTGTTCTACTAAACATTCTAGATATAAAAGAATGCGTAGAACCTGAATCAAAAAATACATTTTCTATTCTCGAATGAATAACTAGCGTACATGTCACCACTTCGTTGTTGGGGTTCATTTCGGCATAAGTTATGGAAAAAGCTCTTCCTTGCTACCTTGGAGGTTGTTGGTTATCTCCGAAAACCCTTGGATTAGGGCACTGATTTGAAAAATGACCCGGTTCTTTGCATTTGTAGCATTGAACAATGTGTTGAGGTCCTAATGGAGCGTTCCTCTCCTCTGTCGCAGCCTTAGGTCTTTATTTCCGATAGTTAATAGTTAGGTGCCCTTCTCTTCCACACCTGATGCATTTTCTCATCCCCTTAAGGAAATTTCTAGGATGCTTCGTTCCGCACTTTTGGCAAGTGGGGTGATGGATCTTCATAGCATCGTTGGATTTATCCATCGGACCACCAACATTGAAGTCCACCTTACGCTTCTTGTCCCCATGATACCCTTGTGATTCCCCGATCTCCATTTTGACCTTGAGGGCACATCAGACAATTTCCTCATAGCTGTCGATGTCCCGGATCGCTAATGCTTTCCGCAAGCTAGGATTCCGCCCACCAAAGAAGCAGTCAACCTTGCATTCATGGGTAACGACAAAGACGGAAGCGCATCTTGCAAGCCTTGTGAAGTTTGCGTTGTACGCTCCAATATATTCTTCATCTTTATTCATGAGGGAAAAGGAAGCCCCTTTCTATCTTAAGCCGGAGAGTACGCAGAAAATATTTATCTAAAAACATCTTCAGGAAATCCTTCCATTCTAATGCCTCAATATCCTCCTCAGGCTTCGTATTTTTGATCAACGTCCACCATTGATCAGCTTCACCCTCCATATGATAATCCACCAGATGAAACCTCTCTTGTTCAGAACATTGAAGGATGGAGATGATCTTTTCAATGGAGTTGATCCATTGTTCAGCGATCGTGGGATCAGATGATCCACTAAAAGTAGGAGGCCTTTGTCTCATGAAGATATTGATAGCGACTTGTTCTTTCTTCAGGGGGTTAAACATTCCTCTTGACCTGTGTTTCTATTCAAAACTTCAGTTAGCTGACAGAGAAGCATGACAAAGTTCGCGATTCCCGCTCCCATTGGATTGGGAATCTCATTAGGACCATCATCACACTGATCTTTACATCGGTTGTTAGCCCGAGTCCTCCTATTACCGGCCATTGGATGGAATAAAAGGAAAGTTAAGGGTAACACATAAAGGGTAATCCAAAGAAAAAAGTTGATGACTTATAAATAAACATTCATTTCCTTAACTCATGAATCTATAGGATTCAATCTAGGCTTTTCATGATCTACTTTTTAACATATATTCGTAGTGGAATTTTTTTAATTACAGTAATAAGAGTTCATGCTAAGCTTTTGAATTTATCAAAACATATCCCCTAGGAGTTTCATAACCAAGAGTGTAGCAAGGCCCGTTTTCGTGCACCAGTTCTCGTTCGAGTCTAGCTTAATGCGATGTTTTCGGGTTTTACCCCTAGGATACATTTGTGCCAGAGCCGCCTCTACCTGCTCGTATCCAAAAAGGGATGTATTTGTTTGATAAACCACTTAATAAGTACTTACCAAAACTTATGGATGTTTTTATTATACTTATTATTGTATCTAAGGCTTTACTAGAGTTTCCTGATCCCAAAAATAACTAATCCAATCCTCTGATATCGACTATGACAACCCTACTTTTTATTAAAACTTAAACATGATTTATTACATAAAACTTCACTTGATACAACAAATAATATCGAGATGTGTAGTGTCTTTTGGGCTTAGGATAATTACATAACAACTTAAAACATGAAATACAACATCTTTATTGAAAACTTCCTTTACATGACCACTACATTCCTTCGTACTTAGCATTGCATGGGATAACTTGAGGACATGCATAAGAAAAAGGTGAGCTATAAAGCCCAGTAAGGGAGTACACATGGAATAACATGAGAATTACAATACATATTAGACACCAGTAATAACAATAGAGCATAAAAGAATCAATAACATAAAGCCATGAGAAAGCATGATAATCATAACATGGAAAGGTGGAAACAACACTAAACATGGAATTAGCATGAGCCAAGGCTCATTGCACATGGAGAATGAGTAAATCCTCATTGCACATAAAGCACGATTAAACCCTCATTGCACATGAATAATCATGACTAAACACTCATTGCACATGACGTATCATGATACTATACTTTACCCAATGCATTGGAGTGCTATAAGGGCTCACCCTCCTTAAACATTTCATTTCATGCATAAGTGTGCCACATGGATCATAAAAAATGGATTCATAAAACATAATCATTTATTTCCTGATAAAGGAATGTGGAATTAATACATGAAACTTTATAATCAATAAGTAAATGTGCATAAAGGTGAATACCCTTTATGTATAGATGGGCATGGTATTCACTACACAATGGCATTGGCTTAGAAAATCCGTGCGATTTCGGCAGTGTAACGGTGTGACATAAGAATTCATAAAAACGGTTGATGAGAGTGAAAGGGGACACTCATCATATTTAAATTTAAAGGACAATAAGGTGGAAATATAGATACATGTCCCATCAATTTTAATAGATCTTATATTCATGATACAAAAGTATTGCTTGAATGTAAAGGAGGAGAGAGAAGTTGCTTTCGGAATTTCGGCATAGTAACGGGTCTACATGGGAGGCATTTAATGAGAGAGAAAGGATCTCCCATCATTCAAACATAAAGTGGGAAGTATGAGGGAGGTGTGAAACCATACCCTAATATTCAATATTGAATTTAAAAGGGAAAAACAACTAAAAGAAAATTGGACAAAAATGAGAAAGTAAGAAAAAACCCTTACTTGGAAGTGTGCTTCGAAAGGCTAGAGAGAGGCTTGTGAGAGGCTTCTTGGGATCTTGGAGGACCTTGGAAGGATTATAGAGAGAGTAGGTCAGAGTTTGGATGAACTCCAAGGGCTTTCAGTGAGGAGGAAGTGGGATCTTGGGTTGGTTTATATAGGAAAGGTGAGGGAATTCTTGATTATTTAGGTTTGGGACCCCTTATATTAAATTAATCCAAACCACAAACCATCCCATGGTTTTTGGCCATGGTTTCTGGAAAAGGGAGGAGGAAATAAATATTTTATAAGGGCAAATCCCGAACTTCTTAAATTAATAAGGTTTCTTATGTGGAAGTGAGTCACACTACCATGGAAATTAATTTAAAAAGGGAAAGTGTCGGATATGTCTTGAGGGGTCCATTAATGTTTTGAAAAGTAAGTCAAAAAAACCCAAAGTCATATAATTTTATTGTTAAAACATATATTGGGCGAACATAAATATTATAGTATTTTATTACATCACTATTGGGTCATTATGATGTCATAAAACACATTATATATTTAAACGGTATTTTATTTTTACCCAAAAAATTAACTATCTCAGAAAATTATGAAAAATTCACCGTTGGATAATTTCGACGTCCTGATTCCAAAAATAACATTTATTTTATCTAAATAATTTTTTAAATATGTTAATTTTTACTTTTTAAATAAAAACCGATATTTATCGAAAATTCACAGGTTTTGACAAAAATGGCTTTCAAACCTTAATAAAATATTTAATTGCATTCCTAAAATTATATGATCTTTTATATTTAATAAAAAATAATTTAAAATAATATTATTATTTTTTTAAAATATTATTTAATTTAAAAAGCCCTTAATATAATAAAATAGATTTCTTTATTAAATAATAACTAAAAACAACATTTGTACTTTAAAAACTATTTACAATGTATCAAAAATGACTAGAAATTATATTCATTATTATATTCAAAAATAATAATTTACATGAACATAGTACTACTTATTTCTTACATAACCCCTTACAATAGTCGCGTAAGACCTTAGGGTAAGGTGTGTGATGGTGACAGAGTCTTGGTGTGGCTCGGATAACATCGCTCGAGTGGTAATTTCAATCAACTTCCACTTTTCCCTTAGACGGTCACTTTTGAGCTTGACATGATGAAGCTCAGCTTGGGCTTGGTAAAGGGTGAGGCCCAAGGACTAAAACTATTTTCCGAGCTCCGACAAATGGGCTTCGTATGTGGAAATTCTACTGGATGAGGTCGTCGCTTCCTTTGTCTTAGTAAATTGGTTTTTTAAAGTCCTATATTTGTACTAATAATGTGATCACTGTTCAATAGTTATATTAGTAACGGTCAAAACTCTTAACATAGAACCAAAGAAGTTGAAATTTTATATAAACATAAAGAGACATATAATTAGATCAAGAGGGATTTCCATTAATGAAACTTTCGGTCGTTATAGATGGGGTGCATGAGTGAGAGTTGTTGGTGGAGAGATTCATTGCTGAGCCTGAACCGATAGTGAGAGGCACTATAGGACCAAAGGATTCTGAGTCATATATAGCTCGAAGAAGGTAGATGATATAGAGGTCCAAGCAGGCCTGACCTTCCAAAGGACAACCCCAAGACATAGCATCAGAGGTGAGAAGCTCACAAGGTTGTGCATGCTAGCATTGGGGAAGACTGTTCTTCCCATGTGGCGGGCATGGAAACATGGCTTTCGACTACCCAACCCAATGTACCGATTATCTGTAGATGGTCGAGGGAATATTGTGGCAGAGGCATAGATTCGAGCAAGGTGGTCTGAAAGGTGGTTGACCCGACAGAGGAGCAGTCCAGGTAGCAGACGGTGGGTGACGATTTGAGGTTCTGCATCAAACACCTCTAGGTGGTCCACCCCGACCTCAAGGAGTATTCACATGAGGATAATCTCAGCTTCAGGCAGCTAATGACTATGACCACGGTGCTCCAAAGATGATTTTAGGTACGATATGTGTCTACTCCACCCTAGATGCAATACTTATAGTCAAAGGTGTCAGCAACTCTTTTATTTCCATGGATCTCTTTCAGAGTTTGGATATTTCGGTAGAGCCATTGGCTCGATCCTTAATATTGTTGACTCCTAGTGGAGGGGATTCGATGATTACACCCTGGTGATTGAAGTGTGACAGTACTCTAGATGGTGAGAGTTTTTTTAAGGGATCTCCTAGTAGCAGCATCGAGGCCTTATGATGTCATCTTGGGTATGGAATGGTTATCCATGGTCCATGCTTAGATTGACAGTTTTAGGTGCAATGTCTGGTGTGTGTATGTGAGGATGAGACCATGTTTTCCTTCACTAGTGAGAATAGAATATTTGCAGCTCAGGATGGACTTTCTTGTAAGATGGTGTAGCCAATCACACATCAGTTGGCTTGCCATACCCTCAGAGCAGTTGACGTGATTAGTCCATGTAATCAGGAAGAGGTTGACCAGTATGCTGATATCATTCATACTGATGGTCTGGGACTACCTTATCATAGAGAGGTAGACTTCTACATCGACCTGTACATTGGAACGACATTGATATCTACTCCTGCATATTGGATGGCTCCAACAGAGATTCTTGAGTTGTGGTTATAATAAGAGTACTTGTAGAGGAAAGGGTTCATAAGTCCCATTGTATCTCCATGGACATCATGACAGGGTTACCATTAACATCTAGGGGTCACGATTCCATTTGAGTGATCGTTGATTGACTCACTAAATCAACCCACTTTCTACCCATCCAAGAGCAAGGATCAATAGAGATCTTGGATCGCCTCTACGTACAAAACATTGTATGAGTTCATGTTGTTCCAATGATGATCTTCTCAGATCATGACAATTGCTTTACATCCCGCTTGAGGAAGGGATTGCTGGAGGCATTGAAGACTCTTCTATGTTTGAGGATTACCTTACATCCTCAAAAAGATGGTTAGATGGAGAGAACCATACAGACACACGAGGACATGTTTCATACTTCTGTCCTTCATTTTGTCCATAGTTGGGAGGACCACCTTACACTAGTGGAGTTATCTTATAAGAATAGTTACCACTCCACGATCGGCATGGCTCCATTTGAGGCCCTGTACGGGTGACCATGCAGGTCACCACTATGCTGCACAACCCCAGGGGAGTCCACACTTGTGGAACCTGAGTTGGTATAGGCTACCACAGAGAAGGTTAAAATCATATAGGAGAGGATTAAGACTTCACAGAGCTAGCAAAAGTCTTATGCCGACCAGAGATGAAGTCCCTTAGAGTTTCAGAAGGGAGGCTATGTCTTCCAATGGCTTTCACCCCAATGAGGATTAAAGAGTTTTGGGCAGGGTGAGATGATATCATTGAGGTTTATCATACCATTCCAGATCCTCAATATAGTAAGATAGGTGGCGTGCCATCTAGAAATTCCCCCATAGAGCACCGAGTGCAGAATGTTTTCCATGTGTCATAGCTGAGCATGTACATGCATGATCCATCGCACGTGATCGACTGGGGAAAGTAGGACATCAACGTTGGGATGACATTTGTAGAGTTCCTAATGGAGATCACGGATCATCAAGAGTGTGTCCTTTTTGGGTGGTCGATTCCTCTTGTGAGAGTTCGTTGGCATCATGGTAACATCCCAGAGGGAACCTGGGAGTAGGAGGCTCATATACGTTCTCAGTACCCGTATTTGTTTCCATATATTTTTTGTATCTTTCAGGGATGAAAAGTATTTTGGTAGGGAGAATGTAATTTCTTAT
Source organism: Viscum album (assembly GCA_963277665.1). Lineage (NCBI taxonomy): Eukaryota > Viridiplantae > Streptophyta > Magnoliopsida > Santalales > Viscaceae > Viscum > Viscum album. The sequence continues at coordinate 52,458,973 of OY728148.1, forward strand.
AAATTCAATATAATTTTATAAAGTAGTTGGGATTATTTTGAGTCTAAAAAACATGACATCACTCGATTTTATGGTCCGGTGTGCCCAGAAAATAATTTTGAACTTTTTTAAGGTGCGTTCAGTAAACGTTTGGGCATGGTTTTCTATCTTTTTAACCGGTGCTCAGATTAAAATCTGAGGGAACCATAGAATCTAAAACACTATCCTTCTCATAAAGGAGGCTTAACTTTGACCATAGTAGTTATGGATAAAATTTTAGTTTTAGGAATTTTAATGAATAATAAAATGACATAAAATTATGATTTTATTATTCTACCAATGGTTGGGCGGTGGTGGAAGGATCGCTGAGTTGTAAATCCATTTATTGGAATGACTATTTTTTTAAACACACTATTGAGATATTAATAGTTTCATTCATTAATGAACCTCATTAGTCTCTCATTGTGATAATCTTCTATCCCCTCTATTTAAATGAGTCTTTGGTTTGGGTTTCTGACATGACAGTGAGGAACCTCTAGCGAAGTACGATGGCATCTTCCACCAAAAATGAATGGAGGATCGAATGATGTAATTATAGGAATCAATATGGAATCAAAAAACACTATTGGCTTCATCAAAGGTGAATTATCCTTCAAAATGTTGTGACATATTCAATGATTCCGAGGTAGGAGTTGTTTATATTTAAATTCATGAGAATTGTTTATTTTTCGTATTTTCGAAGCATGACGTATCATGAATGTGTTGAATGAGGTTTATCATTAATATATGGGATGAATTAATTACTCACTGTTGATATGATAATAACGCGAAGGGAACAGTCTAAACAAATAGGGCATGCACCTTCCACCCAATCAGTTTTCATGCATTTTTCATGGGTGATGTTGGAACTCGACGTAAAATTGAATCTGAGATCCAGACATTGATGGTAGAAACCCGAGAGACCTACAGGAATGTTCCACAGGAAAATGGACCACCAAAGCACCCTCAATGGCCCAAGAATGTTCTATTGGTGTGACATCAGTGATCAATATTGGCGTGAGATAGCAGCGGCCGACTTCGGCCGGCTGCAGTGGCAACAGGGTACGCGGCGTCCCATGCCGCAAAGGGGATCCTCGACATCGTGCCGCAGTGACAGGGGATGCTAGCTCTCATCCGACCTCATTGGTGGAAGGTGTCACACTGTCATGCACCACGGATAAGGAAGCTATGGTGAAGGGGACTCGCACCGCACGATTCACACTAATAGGGAGGTGACACCACATGGCGCCACCGTTGTGAAGTCGAGTGGCTTTTAGTCGTTCGGGAAGGGGGAGTGACCTCCCTTGTGCAGGCCACCCAGTTGGGTGTCGTGCTGGATCGTAGGCCGTGTCGTGCCCAGCCAGGGCAGGCTGTGCCGGTCCACGGGCCAACGAGCTGGTTCCCGGCCCAGTGGACCAATGAGCAGGTCCGGGGCCCATCGAGCCGGTCAGTGGCCCAGCGGGCTGAGCCCACAGCCCAACCCGATTGGGCCAATCTGGCCAATTGGGTCTGGGCTATATCAGACCCAATTTTGACCTAAACTGGTTCGGGTTGGCCGAGGACGAGACATGTCAGATCGGATTGGACCCAGACCCTTTTTGACCCAAATATGCTTAAAAGTCATATTTCACAACCAAGCATCCATATGACAAACCATATAAGGAGATAGATTCCTTGGAATGAGACAACTCTTTTAATATACTCCACTAATGTTTTGGAGAATGTTGGAGTATGGCCAGGTTGAATCGAAGCCGAAACTAATTGGGCCTTCGGCAATAAAATTCCTATAAGTCATAGACCAGGCATCCGAATAACGCACCATCTGTCGCATTTTTACCCTTACAACATGGAAGTCCTTTGAGGTACTATTTTTTGGAACATTTTGTTAATTGATTCTTGAATTTTATCTTAAGGAGTAGATACTATGGAACTCAAGCACACCAGGTGCGGAGAATCTTGTGGCTAGTTGTTAATTGAAGAATGACCCTGTGTGGATCAACTTCACAGTGTCCCCATGGAAATAATCATTATCGTGACCCTGTGTAGATCAATATTCTAGATACCCCATGTGGATCAGCATCATAGTGACACTGGGTGGATCAGCATTCTATAAACCCTGTGTGGATCAACATCATATCGACCTTATGTGGATTAGCATTCTAGAGACCCTATGTGGATCAGTAGTGCATGAACTGATGAGGACCATCCATTGAGAGGCCTGTTGTGGGTCTGTGACAGGAGACCCAGTGTGGATCGACAATGGAACAACTACTTCGTGGTTTAGATGTTCAAACATTCTAATGGAACAAAATGATGTAGCCTATGATTAATTATCTTTATTTCTGATGTTTGAGTTGTATACCTGGTTTGAGATGAGTCTTTTGTTTTGTGAATTGTGATTGAGATCATTATTTTTAGTTTTACTTTGTGGAATTCTGAGAGGCCTTTAGGGGTCTTAGGTTCCCTACTAGGTATTTTTATTCTCACCCCTGCACGGGCTTCGCTCACACCTTATTATGTCCTGTGCAGATGACAAGCAGTTTGGCTGAGATTATAGGATCCAGGACCAAGCAGTACACAGAGGTGACTGGTTAACGTGGAGAGCTGTGGAGAAGATTTGTACCTACCCATTAGGTAGGATCCTTAGTGGAAAATATCGGGGGTTGATTTTAGTTTTCTGTTGTAGTTGTATCTTTTCAGTTGGGATTGTATTCCGACCCATTTACATATAGTGCACACTTTTACTACTGCAGTTTTTCTTCGTGGTTGAATATTTTTATGTTCTATTACTATGTGTTTGTAAGGGATAAAAAGGAAATGCCTTCCCATTTTAGGGATATGCCTTTCTAGTTTTAGTCGCCATCCCCATGAATATTGAAGGCCGGTATGGGGTTGTCAGAACATTGGCCCTGGTGGATGGGTCGTGACATTGACAACATGGAATAAAAATGATGATCTCTCAAGTTTACCAAGACTATATTCTAGATTTACACATGCTCAACCCATTTCATTGAATACAACAACATGTCATCAACAACATCACTTTAAAATAATTGAGATACCTCTAAAATATCTTATTTATTGAAGACATAAAAATAGTTTGTGCATTCATAATAATGAAAGGAATTACAATATATAACTTACATATCTTCTTTTGAAAGATGTATTTTGAATTTAATCCATCTAAACCCAAAATTGTTGATATCATGATCGAAATTAAATCTTGTAGAACCACTGAGATAACCAATTTTTTTTAAAAAAAATCATAAATTCGTGGAAATTGATACCAATTAATTATATTAACTTGATTACAAATATTATAGTCTAAAAATATTCAAATTATTTTATCTACAATTTTGACATAAAAGACCATTATTTCCCATAGATATATGCTTGACGGAATGACCCATTTCCTTTCCAACACTTCCAACAACACATTCAATTCTCATAATTCTATTGTTTCCATCTAGTAAGATATAAGGGAAATAAGATTGTTCCCTAGAAGGATATCAATCATAAACTCCACTTCTCTTATGGGTGTTAACCCTTATATGTATTTTGGAAAGACATCCAATTTTTAGAGAAATTCAATTTTCGATCTCTTCCATAAATAATAATGTCAAAGCTGCTAAATAGTATATGATCATTCTAACATATTGTTCCTATAATATTATTACACCTACATTTACATTTTCATCGCCTCTAAAGATTCACTTCACACCATTCTTGGTTTTAAAACTATCCTTTATGGTATATGTTTAAATGTTCCCCTTGAACATAGTTAACCAATCGATACCCAAGATTTTATCACATAAATCCATTTATCACCCAATGAAATCTGATATCATATTAGTTCCATCAGAAATTATAGAAAATTCTCTGTTGATAAATCCTTAACATTCTGATGGACCAAGAAGAGACTGTAATTTTTACATAGAAGGAATAATATAATCTAGTAAACCCAAAAAATAAATAGTACGAGAAGTACTAATGGAATGGGATAACCCCTTTTCAAATAAATCTAACATAAGGGAATAATTGAAAATATTCATTCCTCTCATTATTGATGGTCATGATTGATCATCAATAACAACATTGCCAACTCCATATAATTTCTTTCTTGATATATATAATTTCTTTTGTTGTTCTATTGATATTGCACTACTAGTGGAGTCATGGTATTTTGAGAATCATTATGACTAAATCTATTCTACTGATGATGACTTTTAATATAACCTCATCTAATCCAAGTGTACAAAATATATGGTACACGAGAAGGGTCCCAAAAGATGTACCTCATAATATGGTGACCATAGAGTTGACGATACCTAGTCTGATTGCAAATTTTCCATACTCTAGGTGGTGTCATATACTCCCAATTTATGTGTTTGAATGAACCATATTGTAAACATCTGAAATTTATAACTTTTTTGATGTTTTACCATTCCAACATTCTGATTTTGATTCATCCTTGTATCGTGGAAATAGTTGTCCATATTCCCCTTAATCTCAAAAATTGAGTTACTAGAGTTTCTAATATGTATTAACATGCTCCCTCAACCCATAGCTTCCAAGATTCCTCTTTCATCTAAAGTATGTATATTTTCCATATTTGTATAATCTATTATAAAGACCACATAAATATTTAAGGGAATATCCTATCTCATCCCCGATTCAATAATTTCTGCCACCATGGACACAATCAAAGAATCATTGGGTGAAAAGGAAACTAAATTCATGAATTTACCAGTGCAGTCTGTCCCTATGAAGCTCTCCTATTTCAATTTGTATATGAATATAAATATGGGTTTTCTGAATGTATAAGGATATAATTATTTCTTGAATGGTACTTCAAAATCATCCCATGGATGTCCTTGATCTAACTTATGCTAAACATCTAAATCCCACCAATAGCGTGTAATATCATTCATCATATACATCACCATATTTATTATCAACTCTTATAATGGGATAAAGAAGACAATGTTTCAATTCATCCTATTCTACCAATGCGCTTCCATCTCTGGTTCTGAATCACCCCAAAATGTGGGTGGATTCTTCTTTTAGAACTAGATGCAATAATCAAATTTCTTATGTTCATCTCATGTATTCCATCTCTCCTATTCTTGAAAATCTTTGACTATACTCTGAACTAACTATTGGTTCACATGTGGGTCAGGTGAAACAACATTCTGAACAAATTCCTCCAGTTTGTTTCTACAATGAACACTGGGTTCCATTTTCGATACATACAATAAACACCAATAGTCTCACACTCTAATAATTGACAGCTTAACAGTTTCAAATTCTATCACATTCTACAAACTCAATATTTATTTCCAAAAAGTTAAAAATTTTCCACATTCAATAATTTATGAAATGGTCACCATCCTATTAATATTCAAACCCTTTTTAAATTACCAATTTTATTTGTTTTCAAAATCTCAAAACATAAAAAAATTACAAAAATCCAAAAGTTTTTCCCAAAACCTAAATCATTACTCAAAATGTAATATTCACTCCTATTGGGATTGCATTTCTAAAATTCATTCCATGATCATATCATTGTCCAAACCCATGAAAAATGTATTTTAAATAGTATATGTTTCTTCAAAACATTTATGTATCCAACTCTATTGTAACATGATGTTTAGCATTAAAAATTTATCAATATATTTTTGTACTCTACATTTTATGTCCCAATAATTCTACTCTATTCTACTATCCCATCTCAAGGATTAAACAATGATGATTTTTTAACTCCAGGACTAACATATTTGATATCAATGTATCAAAGAAACTGACAGTACTTGTAAGTCAAGGAATGAACAAGATGAAACCACTTGCAATATCCCAACCCACGACATTGTATTGAGATGGATGACTGAAATTACGTGGACTTTAGAGATATCCCAAAGGATTCAAAGTCTAAAAATGAATTCCAAGGGCTTCAATATAATTGGGTGACAATTTCACCTTTGTGAGGTAAAAAACCCAATCAAACATTCCATAACAATATAAATGACTACATAATGCATGATAACAATGTAAAAATGCTCAAAATAATACCATTGATATCAAAACCAAACCAATATAGAGTAACAAAATGGAAGAAAACTAACGTCAAAATGTATACTAAAATAAAAAACCAAAAAAACACAATGACTACCCACATAACTCTAATTCTCCAACTCCATGAACAAACCCATGTGTCAGGATGCACTACTAAAGAAGTGTGATACATTACCTTTTCCTATTACCAGATAAATGATATCTAAATAAACAAAAAATTATTGAAGTTGAGGTGAGTAATTAAAATTACTAGTCTTTCCATAAATGTCATCCTTACTCATTCCACAATGATAGAACATGTTAGAAATTTTTTATGAAAAATTTATATAACAAAATTGAAAATAATTTATATCAAAACCATGATGTTTATACTGAAAAAATATATTCCTAGAAAAATAGTTTCCAGGTTAATGAAAAGAAAAAATTCATTTAAACAATTCAAAATTCCCTTCTAGATTATGTATTCCATGATTCTAGACAGACACCCACACAAGCAAGCATCACTGACAGTTCCATAGTCTTGAGTATTGTTTTATCTATATATTATGTCATCACTATATTTCCAATATCCATGTGTCCCAAAAAACATGCCCCTTATCCAGGTTCATTTCCCTTTTTATAGCAATGGTATAAGCCCATTATTTTGGGATAAGTTGATAGGATGAACTCATAAAACACATGTGTGCCAAACCATTTCAAGAAATCCAATTTGAAACCTTTTCAATAAAAATGATCTTTTATTGAAAATAATACTATAACTCACTTCAATACATTTAAATAAAACCCAAGTTTATTTAATAGATCATAATTAAATCATTTACCAAAAATCCAGCAATTCCCTATTTTAAAAACAACATTTTCAATTCATGTAAACAAATAACATTGTAGAATAATTTCAGCAATTCAAAAAATTTACAAAAAAATCCATAAAATACTCATTTTATCAATAAAGAGGTATTACAACACGGTTTTCCTAGAAATTTCACAAATAAATTTATTAAAATTGACCTATTTGAATATAAGCCTTCAATATCTAAAAATAGGATTCAATAGTGAAGCCATCTACCTCCATAATTATGGTTTAAAAGAAGAAAAACATGATAATGACCACAAATCCAGGTGAAATATCAAAAAACCCCACTATTGAACACTTACCATATCATGAACAAGGACATATATAACCATTATTGGCATCTAAAACCTCCGAGCTATGCGCAACGAACTATATATAAGAAACCATGAGTTGAAGAAAGTAGATCAAATAAAACCCATGGAAATAATCCATAAAAGATGACTTACCATGGGAATAAGGCATCATTAAATTTTGAAACACATAAAAATTTCTTTTGAATTGATGGGAGAATCATATAAACAACTTTAGAGAAAGTAATCTCATGTTAGGGTTAATTTAGAGAAGAAATGAGGCAATTAAAATTAATCCCATCCCATGTCCACATTTTTAGGATCTTTTTTCATACAGTGCATGTTTAGTTGCACAATAAGGAAAAACCATACCGCAACCAAGCACTAGCCTCTACCTCAATGAGTGAAATGCATGTTTGGCCCAAAAATTTAGTCAAACCATTCGTGAACCATGAAAATTCCTGCTATCCCACGTTTCATGATATCTCCAATCTTTTTAGGAGTTTCATGATTTTCACAAACTGTGATCAAACTATTCACCGGAAAAAAATCCACCAAAAACATTCCAAAAGGACTAAAACCCTCAAAAAAAATTCCAACACTTTATATAAATAAAATAAATAATTAAAGGGTGGCATACTTGAGTCAGTTGTGCTAATGTTTAGGTCCTACAAGATCACATTTAAAGTTTATTTGTACCTCATTATCACGCAAGGTAGAAGGCCCTATATCAGTCAAGTGAACCTACATGATATAAAAAAACATGGGACTTATATTCATTGAGTGTCACACCTAACACACTATGGTGTGAGTTCAATTTTCATTGAGTGTCACCCACTAAGACCTTACTTTTTGGGTTCACAAGTTTTCATGTAGAACCCCCTATCACACTAGAGAATGGATAATACATTTTAGATTCTTCTTCTTCAGATTTAACAAATAGTGGAATGGTGTAGGTCCTCCATATAGTATCCAACACAAACATTTTAAATACATGGAATTAGAGATTGTATGTTAGATAATTAGGTAATATCATCATTATATGCTAGGATATGCAGATAGATATCCCCATTCTATCTTGAATGGGTTTCTTTAATAGCATATATATGGGGTTTTGTTTTCCTCTTCCTATGGGTTGATATGATTTCCATTTTATCTTTCTATTTATACATTGTGCCTTTCAGGGAATCCTACTGGTTATGTATATACAAAATCTTTCATGGGATATCCCCAAAAAGTTTGTGCCTTATGATGATGGTAAGAATATCAGGGGTGACATCAGTGGAGCATAATGATACCTTCTGTGCATTGACTATGTTTTGGTGTTTGGGAATGGGGATTAGGAACCTTGTATATTTATTTTTCCATTTTATCTTGTTATTTTTATGATGGTAACTTATTTATAAATAGATATGTATTTTTCCCTTTATTATTATTGGTATATATTCATACTTGATTTATTCCCTAGATAGTATTTCATGCATCGGTGTAATCTTGATTTTTCAGTCATGTATTATTCCTTGGAAACAATTTATGGAGATTGTTAGGTTTGTGTATATAAATACATTAGGTTATGGCCTCCCATTTCGCATTATTAATTATCAGAACTTGTCACCAGCCCCTAACCAATTGAATATTGGCTTTGGGTTGTGATACACATATTTCTACTAACCAGACAGGTTGAAGTGGGTTGGGTCTTGACTTTTACCCTGTCGAGGTATGGGAATGGAAAAATTGTGACCTAAACAATGGAAAAATATCATAAATGTTGACATTGTATCCCAACCACATATATATAGTGGAACAATGACAAGGTGGCTTATCTCAAGGATGCTGAAGTGGTGTGATAATCTTGACTCTTTACCCAGGGCTTCATTATCAATAGTACTTAATCAGAGAGAAGTGTTTTTCTTTCATCTAAACCCAATATGTGATAATGTGTGAGAAATTCCTTTCATAATGGATTCAAATAAGGTATAGTTGGGTCACATGGAATTATACATAGTAGATGATTGGATGATGTATTTTTGGCTGCACATTTAAGAATTTACATACAATCAGGTTATACACCATTGTATAACTATCCATGTTTTCTGTATTGACCCATTTGTGTTTTTCAATAAGGATTATAATCACCCCATTCATGTACATTTTTTCATGTAAATATTTCATAGTCAGGGATCTATAAATGTTCACTTGTTCTATATTGAGGAGTTAAATTGGATTATATTAATGGGTAAACTAAATATCAATATTCAATCAATAATATTTTTGTACTGTATATTTTATTCTATTTAGTTATCATACATAGGATAAGATATCAAATTAGGATTATTTTGGTTTACATTTTTGTTATATTTGTATTCCATGTTATTATAGCAAGACTATTTTCACTTTATTTTTCATGGATGCTTTTTATTACCTATTATGATTATGGTCATGGGTATTGTTACGGAGGGTATATTCTCCCATTGACATTATTCATACCATCACCATTACTATTAAACCTCATATGTACATGCATATGCACATGAGGTAATGTCACATTCCAACCCTGACTGGGTGATATGGTCTATGGAATTACCATTTCATTATATAGGCTAAAATCAAATAGCATGACCTAGCCTTCTTTAGATTCTATAATATATGATATTTTTTCTAGCCAAAACAGATTTTTTATTCTTATAATCCAAATTCTGAATTATTGATCAAATATATTGATCTTCAATGATATATATAGTTTTAAACCAGCATTGTATTTTTCAAATTATTTTAATTTTATTTATTCTCTCATGCACAATTATTAGTTACAAAATCATACCTCTTATTATATTGTGTTATACAAAGGATGTCAACAGGTGGGCTGCAAGTATCTTTCATATAACTATTGATTCCAATAAATAATAATTACTATCATTGGATAATCAATCGAATAATAATGTTTTTTATGAACCCAAAAATTTAATAATGTGCCCATAGATCATAATTTCACGAATTTAATTAATTTATATCACCCAAAAAACAATTCATAGATATTTCATCATAATTCTTACCAAAAATAAATTTTAGTTTTATCAAGAAAAAATTCTACAAATACTCATTCTCCACATGTTGACAAGTGAGTAAAAGGATTATACACCCCAAACATCCTTATTTATCCCAGGACACCATTAATAATTCTTCATGAGAAATTCTTCGGATTCCCATGAGTCAAGGACCCACTAAACTGATTATATCTCTTCATTTCTTCCTTTAAAAAGTTTTATATTTATTAAAAATGTTCTCCCTAAAATTTTAATTTTCCACTATTCATTAACCATTAAAATAAAAAATCCACTATATCTAGAATCAACTATTAAATGAATGCGATACTTGCATACCATCATGGATTTGGGGAATTATCTTTCCTCCATGAAAGTACAAGTCTACTAATATACAATTATATTATCATTTATCTCAATTTTCTTCCATTATGTTCCCTTTATTTTTTCTTTTAAGAAGTAGGGTTTGCAAATCTATTACTAGAGAACTACCAAATTTGGTTCAAATATATACAATTTTCTCACAAAATGTCATTATAAAATACCCTTATTTATATATGTGGTAATATATTTTATATGTTAAAACAATATTTAGACATAAACCACTGCATAATGTGGATTTTTTTATACACTCTGTTCTATATTCCCTTAAATCAATTCCAAATTCATAAAGGAAGATTTCATCTTGAAACATTAATGATAAAATACCGATAATACTTAACTGACTAGTAGAATAATACATCTCAATTTAGAAATTGAATTTAGGAAAATAAATTTATGGTTATTCTCATAAAAACAATATTAAAACTTGATGAAAAACAATCAAATGTTATCTAAAAATTTCATCAACTATAGATCATAGGAGGACTCACAACATAATATTATAAAATCTGATAAGTTGGATAGGTTTTAATAAATAATTTTGATAGGATTACTTGTATCAAATAATGTAATAACCATAACTGATACACTTATAATTGTAAATAGGATTATTTTTATACTGACACCAATTTAAAAATATTTATTATAAATGAGAAACAAATATACATAATCAAGATGAATTTGAGAATATTTACGATAATAATACTCAAAATACATTAGATTCATCATTATGTCATTTTTGGAGTCATTTTTCTTGTACATTGATATTCTAGAATAATATTGATAGTTCTTCAAGAGTGTGGATTGATTTCTATTAATTTATGAAGAATTAATTTTATAGAATCTCTGATAATACAACATATGGAAAAAAGAATAATTTTTTTTGTGAACATACTAACAAGAATGTTTTTAATTAAAAATTATTACCACATTTAAATCACATTAGAGACTTGTTCATTGTGAATATCAAAAAACTATAATTGGATCACCATATTTTAGCAGCACCACATTCTATTATAGAACTACCATTATTATTCTATTTCTCATGTGCACCACCATCAAAACTATTAGTAATAGAAGAAATATGAACTACTATGATTAATTTTTTTATTATAAAAATAACCATCCATGTGCGGTTTATAACATACTTATTTGAAGTTATTATAAACATGGTAAATCTCAACTAACTATCAAGGAATATGAATTTCAAATAAAAAATTGATCCTTTAAAGAGTAATTAATAAGTACATCAATCAAAAAGAAATCTTAATAATTAAATTATAAAAATTTCAAACTAAAATATCATTACCACAAAAATATTGGAAAAAATATATGCTTTTATACATTCATGTTCTTTGGGAAATACCATTAAATGAATGAATTATTAAAATATTCCAATAATTTTTTTTGGAAAAAATATAAAATAATAAATTCTCACTATTTAGAACATAGATCTTGGTAAATTACTATGGTGAATTTTACTTTGTGTGATCAAGAGTATCTCGATAATTGAATTCATTTTTACTATCTCCAACCACTTATCTGCTGCTTAAGGATTCTGATCATCTATGATTTTTTTTCTTATTTTTCAGAAATCATGGGAATAATACATAGATCATGTTTGTGAAATCCCAATACATTTTAACATAAATATTACATTATTTTAGATTAATATTATTTTTATAAAATTACAATACATGAAAAAAATAAAGGATCATTTTCATTGTGAACTATGAATATAATCTTATTATTTTTCTAAAAGATCACCAACATCTTCCACAACGATAAACCCCACGGAGAACTCTTCTTGGACACACCAACATTAAACCATTTATTAAAACATGATTAAATGAAATATAATATAGAGTTTTCAATACTTCTCAGTAAGGTTAACAAAGGGATATATCAATCGATGTTCATATTAATGCTTTATTTAATCACAATAGAATGATATTGTGATCATAACCTTAAATGATCATAACTTATTTATCAAGGAACATAATCATGAATCTTATCATAAATAAATATAATTTGAAATACATGATTCATTAGAGTATGAAATAATCATTATTTAATCATTAAACATAATTCAAATCATAATAAAAAAAATAAAATCATTAAACTACAGCATCCTAGTAAGCATAAATACAGTTTCATGATGAATGGTTAAAACCCAATGCAATGAAACAATTTTTTATCCAAAATCAACACTTGTTTTCAAATATGATAATGAATTAAGAATTCCCACATGTTTCCAACTGTGTATTAGGCATCCCTACCTATTTTCCATATTTTATTGAGAATGAAAACTCAATTCCCATATTTATATGATGATATATAAATCTTTACCCAATGATTTTGAGGGCCATATATATTTAGTGCACCATATCACATAATTAAAATCATAAATTCTTCTTTCATGTGATCATAAAAATTCATCAAACCATCATACATTAATTTATGGAAATTAAATTTTATTCAATAACATTTCATCATTTCATCATATACTAAATATTAAAAAAATAAATGGGCTTGGTAAATAAATCATAATCATAATTATAAACAATCCAAGGAATAAATAATGATGGTTTAATTGGAACACATATCCATTAAAGAATAATTAATAAGAATAGATGTTATTATAAATGAAAATTACATTAAATTTCCACTGAAATATTTGTTGGACAAAATACCCATTTCATTTTCAAATCAAATATTTTAAATCCAAATTAATATAAAATATTAGGTAAAAAATAAATATTTTAAAATAAATTGGAAACTAGTAATTTAAAATTCAAATCATTTAGTATGTATGGAGGATAGAGATTAATTTTATGTTATGCATATTAAAATAACGATTCATTTCAAATGTTTTAGTAAAAAGTAAAGAATTTCTTGTTCAATAGAAATTAAAATTCATGAGATTATTTTTCAAAAAAAGTAAAAAAATTTTAAAAATGACTTCAAAAATTCATAATAGAATATGAATACATATTTGGAATCATTTTAATGAAAAAATGGTTATAAAATAAAAATATTCCTCACCAATGATGAAATAATCAAAATTTTTCATAAAAAAAATAATTATCGATCAATTTGAGAACCACGGATAGAAAATAGTACTATTAATTGAATATTGAATCAATAACTAGAGTATAATTAAATTAAATATATTTATAAAATTAAGATCATAAAATTTACATAACTGAAAGTCAACCATAAAAAATCATGATAAAAATGGTATAAAAACATAAATCCATTACATTAAATATCGTCTTTCATCATTTGAATTTTAACCATTTATGAAGTAAATATTAATTTATTATACATGTATTCTAAAAAATTGAAAATATTTATTATAACATAGATAAATTACTTTTAACATCTTATCAGACGTTTATTATCAATTGATTATTAAAATCACTATTTTGTGTGATAACTGCTTCATTTTTCATTAATGTTTCAATTTGGAAGGCCAAGACCTTATAATTTTATTATGATTCTATAATATATAGTATTTTCATTATTCCATTAATATCATATGTAAAATTATAATCACTTTTATAATTATTCATATAACATAGAGATGAAAAATTAATTACTTCTCATTATGGACATGGTAGTCTATATGTATGCATGAGTGGAGATTCTATTTTTCAATGGTTGGAGTGAGAAAAAATTAAATAATACATCAACATTATATAAAAATTATAAAATAATATTTTTCGTGTTTATGTATTAATTCCATCATTGTAACTATCAATGTGTAGTGGTGTTGAAAAATGAAAAACATTTCTTCGTTGAGGTGTAAGTCAACATATACACATGAGCGGTGCACTCTTCTTCCCATATGATAGAAATCAAATGGATAACGGTTGTTACTGAAGGACCTCACAACCCCCTGAGAGGAGAGGGGTGAATCAGGGATTCAACTTTTTCTTTTTAATGTTCTGGATCTTGTTCTCACATTGGTAGGGGCTTGTAAAATCTGTCAAACAATTGAATGAAGGTAGATGACACAATAGTTTTACATGGTTCACAGCAAAGTGATACTTCCAAGTATCATATGCCGTTAGTGATTCAGTTATACCTAAATTCAATAATATTTATTAGTCTAAGGATTACATTATTTTTTCACAGTCACTCTGTGCTTGGTACAATACCTTTACATAGGTTTATGGATTTCTCATTGTTTCCCTTGGATCACTTCCATCAACTCCCCCCTAGCTCAATACATTGAGAGAATTCAAACTGATTTTATAGACTTGATGGTCGCTTCAATAGATTGTTATTGAAGTATTTTCCTCAGTTCGTCATGAGACACTACATACATCGATTTCCTGAATTAATGCACTTGAAATCACTAAACCACTGAACTGGATATTCAGAACAAGTAATCATCTGACACTCACAATTTTATGCAACAACTACCATGTGCGTGAATGTTTATAATATTGAGCACAATATTTTCTTTTCTCATGGAAATATATTTTGATCAACTTCAACCTTTATGTAAAAATGAAACTTTTTGTGGGCATGTAAAATATTTTCATCATAATAGTAATTTTTCTACGCAACTCTATCTTTTCCATTTAATAAAAATTTTTCAATGCACCTCTAGCTTTTTCTCACAACCGTAAAATATCCATGCAGCTATGAAATTTACTTACAACTCCCTTTTCATGCAACATTAATGTGCATTACAACATGGATATTCCCTATGGTATCATTAGTTTTTAATGAGGGGGTTTACCTCTTATAAATAGGCTATTTCAGCCCCTATGCGCAAAACCCACCATGGAACACGAAACCTCTAATTATGCATGCAATATATTTCATGATGGAACCATTTTACATTCACATCTCCATCATTTTCAAGTTGCCCATGCTTTGCATGAAATCCTCTTATTGTTTCACAGCGGAATTACTTGACCATCACATATCATAAATTAATACCTTCTGCCCCAATGACAATAAACCCAAAGACCGATATTTCTTCATCGTACAACTCAAAACACCCCTGGATAGTATCTACCCCATAAACATACATCACATCCACAAACAAATTTAAAAAAGTTAACATAACTGGGGAGAGTGGTATTTCGTAACCTTCTTATGCATTGGGAGGTGACTTAACACCGAGGTTCAGCTGATGTTTCTGAAACACTACCACAAATAGTGACTTGGTCAGGATATCCTCCACTTACTCACCCATTCCAACATGATATTTTTTAATCACGCTTTGATCAACTTATTCTATGATAAAGTGATATTTTATTTCAATATGTCTTGTACGAGAATACTGAACATTATTCTTTTGTATGATCAATTGCACTATTGTTATCACAGTAAATCACTATTGTTTGTTTCACCTCATCACCAATATTGGTCAGTTGTTGCTTCATCCATTGTATTTGAGCACATGACTTTGTAGCGTAGATATATGTAGCTTTATTCTTACTAAGAGAAGTACTTTCTTGTTTCTTTCTCAACTAGCCAGCACATTTCTACCTAATATATAATGCTCCACCACTAGTGGACTTTTTTTTCACCACATCTCTTACCCAATCAACATTATAAAACACTGATTATTAACTATCCCTTCCTACATTAAATTATAACCCCTAATTATGAGTACATTTAATATAAATCTTGATTCTTTTTAATATGTTCATATGTTATTCTTTCAAATTACTATGAAATTGGGAAGCTAAGAATGTTGTAAATACAATATTAGGCCATGTTTTAGTTAGGTTTAATAAGCTTCTAATAATCCTTCAATTCATGTTGGGATCTCTAGATGTCCCATCCTCATGATTTTGAAGTTTGGTTCCAACCTCAATGGGAGTTGCCATTGGTTTAGAGTCATGCATATTAAATCTCTTCACAACTCTATTGTATAATTTTCCTAGGAAATGAAAGTTTAATCCTTATTTTGTGTCACCTAGAGTCCCAAGAAATATGTGAGCTTCCCAGTCATAGACATTTCATATTCTAATTTTTTGTGATTGGAAAATCCTTCCATAGATTTCTACCTGCTTCCACCAAATATAATGTCATCAACATAAACTAGGACAATGAATTTATCTTTTGGAAAATTCTTCACATATATATTGTGATCTACTCCTTCTCCTTTGAATTCCATAATCATTAGATAAGAATTCACCCAGGAATACTAAGCTCATGGTGCCTACACTAAACCACAGAGATCCTTAATGAGTTTATAAACCATTGTTTCATTATTACCAAGAAGAAAACCCACTGGTTGTTCGTTGTAGACTTCTTCTTTGAGAACACCATTCATGAATAATGTCTTGACTTCCATTTGATATAATACATATCCACTTGGGATTTATATGGAATGAAAAACCATGATTGAATTTAGTCTATACACTAGAGAAAAGGATTCTTCAACATCAGCACCTTCAATCTGTTAGTATCCTTTACATACCATTCATGACTTATTTGTTATAACACATCCATGATCATCAATATGGTTCTTGAAAATCCACTTTGTACAAATCACATTATGAAATTTGTGTCTCCTGACTATATACCAAGTCTGATTCTCATCAATTTGATCTAACACTTAAATAATGGCATTCCCCCATGATTCATCCTTTAAAGATTCTACAAATGTGGGTGGTTCCACAACTGACAGAAATACAGATTGTGTGTTGTACCTCATTATTCGTGTTTGTGTCGATGCAGACCAATCCCCAATAATCTTGGATTGATCAAATTTATGCTCTTAAATTACTCCTTTGAGATTCAACTGCATTCTCTTCTGCCAAGGTTTCATCTTCATATTAATCTTCTGAGTCAACATCATGATGTGACTTATGAGTGTTTAATACTCCATCCCTTATTTTTGTATTTTCATTTCATTCACATTCACATTCTTTCCTCATTTTCTATCACATCCAAATATGAAATCCTTAAAGCATTTGTGGGTTTCTCTTCAATTATCATAACATCACTGCTTTTCACAATCCTTACTAGGAAATTGTTGAAACCCTTATAGGATTTGATGTTCATATACTATCTAATGAAAATTACTTCATTAGCATTGTCACTGTACTTCCCTTTGTTTACTTATTTTTTCTGATTAAGAATTTACATCCAAAAAACATGAATGTAATTCAATGAGGTCTCCCATCCATTCCATAATTTATATGGTGTCTTTATCTCACCCATATAAAGCTCTGTTCAGTATTTAATATACACTACATCTTGAATGAACTCTTTCATGTAATTTCATGGAATACGATGCTCAGTCAGCATACTTCTTTCTATGTTGTTTAACTGTAGATTCTTGCACTCAACAACCTCATATTGTTGTGTATTTCACACAGTATAATCCTCATGTTGTATGTTGTGATTCTCCAGGAAATTTTCAAATTCAATGGATGTGTATCCCCCAACATTTTCAGATCGTAGTTCTTTGATTGTTCCTCCAGTATCATTCTCAGTGATTCGCTGATATGTTTTCATGATGTAAATTACTTGTTGTTTCCTGTGTATAACCATTACACAAACCATTATAATATAATCATCTATGAAAAGGATGAAGTGACTTTCTCCATGAGTCCAAACTACATTTATCAGCCCTCATACATCTGTATGAATGAGATCAAGAAGATGAGATGCCCATTTCTTCTTTGGATGATATGAACTGCAGACTAGCTTCCCCCAAATGAAAGCATCCCATGAATTTTCACGTTCATGCTTTAGGTTGGGAATGTCTATGAAAATCTCCTATTTTGATATTCTTCCTTTTCTTGTTGATTGATTTTTCCCAATCGCTGATTCTATACGTTATTTTCTTCCTCAGTAGTCATGTAGAAAATGTTTCATTTACTATCAATGTAACACCACGACCCCTCTAGAATAGAGATGGTGCATTACTTGTGATATTGGAAAGGATATAAAAATTGGAAATCCCAAAGGAACGATCATTTTAGTAGTCTTGAAGAAACTAGATACATAAATCTAACTCGAATTACATTGGAGAAGGTTACAAAATAAAATATATAACAAAAACAAAAAACTACATCCACATAAAGTCAACAAATGATCTCCTATTCATCACCTATTTAAGGTAGACAATGAAATGGGTGATCTCAAATGCTCAATATGGGTTAAAAATAGAGGAATCGGGAATCAATAATAACTTAATCTTAATCAAATATGGCATGGTGAATAAAATAAAAACACATGCCATTATTAAACTGAGAAAGGGCCTACATCCATATATTACTTCATAGTGAAAACATCATGGGTGGTAACGAATGAAAATGAATAAAGAGAACTCTTATTAATATGATGTCATGTTTCTGGCACATGAAACCATAATACCATTAAAATGGTTTAGTTCTGTTGGTAGAAACATGTCTGATTTTTGGAAACAAACTCGAAGGGTTTGCCGCCAAACTGATTTGTCTCTTGAGTCCTACCGATGTATCAATGGGATATAACATGCCCCACATGCCAATTCATGTCCAAATAATTATTTATAAATTTATTCAATACAAGAGAAATATTCCTTTTCAATATACGTATATATCATAGTATATAGATTTATTAATATTTCCATAATTAAAATAACTTTCCAAATAAACAACATATGTAAAATCATATACGGTTTAGAAAACTAATATATCAACGATAAGATATTATGTAAATTTAATATAAATATAATTTCAACAGAAAATTTTTCTCATATGTGAATTAGGTACACCACATAAGGATTATTAGGTACACCACACAAGGTTAGTCACAACAAAATAGCAGTTGAGATAAATTCACTCACCACAATGTAATAAGTCGAATCATAAGACCATCACTTAACAACCCTCAAATGAATCATTGAATAACATGAATATAAATAGAATATTGTTATTATATATTAAATTTCAGTACAAATATTAAACATACAAGAAAAAAGTGGGGAACAATGAAAATCTCACAGAAATGAAAGTGAGATAAGAAACACCTTACCTTATGCTCGAGTGTGTTGTTAATTTGTTTTAATGACCTGAATAATAAAATTCAAAATCATTAATTAATAACTCTAGAACCTATTATACATATAAATTATTTATTATAACCGTATTAGGTTCATTTTTGGCCCTTTTATGGCTTTTAGTGGTTCAATTTCTTGTTTTGGAAGCATTTTTTCCCACTTTTTCCATGATTCCTTTACTTGTTTTCATGAATGGAAGTTCATTTGAAATGTGGTTAAACATCCAGAATTGTTAATATATTGTATTAATTACATTAAGGAGATATAAATTATTTCGGGTTATATACCATGATGATGATTCATTGGATAAAATTTTATTACAAATATTCGGATTAACTTGGTCGTTTTTATTCATAATGAAATTTTTTTGTATTATTATCTTATATTATGAGTGTCTAAGGATCCCTGATCATTAATGAGATGAAATATATATATTAGTATCTTTTTCATCCATTAAAATGGGTTCATGACCAGTAATTAAGGAGAATGTGAAGAACAAAACTCCGTCGTCCACAAAGGTTATAAATTTGAACCTCAAGGACGTTGATTTCATTTATAAAAATAAAAGGGATGGAGTAAAGATATTGATGATAGTTATTCTATTAACATGATATAATTCCTGTATATAGATGTTACTATATTTTATCATGGTAATTTGGATAGAGGAGGTGAGGATAGAAAAAAAAGTGATAAACATGAAAATAAAAGGAAAGGTGAGAGATTCTTTATGAATATTCAGCAGCCTAACGACGTCGCTTAAAATTTCATGAAATTAAATGATGAGAGAGAAAGGTTATATAATCATATTGAAATTATAAGGACCATAATAAGAACACATAAAATAAAACCCCAACATATGATAATGGAAAATCAAATAGATACCATAAAATATGTGTCGACTAAAAGAAGAGAATGAAGGATTCCCTTAGCTTGTAGAGTAACTCCTAGATCATTAATGATGGGACCTTGGTGTCTTAAGGAATACTTGAGAGGAATCCTAGGGAGGTAATACCACCATAGTTTCTAGGATATTTAGTTTTTAATGAATGTAAACTAAGGGGGTGAGTGGGTATTTATAGTAATTAAAAGAGTGTTTTTTATTAATTAAAAGGGACAACTAATTAGTGGTTTTCATAAAACCATGGGATTGCCCATGGTATTTGCCCATGGTTTAAGCCACATGGGACACCACATGTCATTAGATACTATACAGAAGTCGATCAACCTTTTATATTAATTAATACATCATTATGATGATATTAAACTTATGAAAACTGAAATCTGTATTTTTACTATTTATAAAAAATTCATATATTTTAGAAAAATCCCAAAAACTCACCCTAACAATTTTTCGACTAGTAGAATTCAAAAAACAGCTCTATTTTTAGAAAACAATTTTCTATGTATTTTTTTTATTTTTATTGAAAATCATATTTAATTAAAAAATATTTATTTAAAGGTATAATTATTTTTGTATTACAATGAAAAACAAATTAACTTATCATTATATTATTACCTTAAGAAAATAAAATATAATCATTATTTACTATTTATAAGGGTCATATTACTATTCATATTACTATTCATAAGGAAATGTTACTATTCATCAAAAAATCAAGTTGGTTCTTTGAAACTCAAAATAACTTACTGGTCACAACTCTAGATAACAATTTTTGAAATTCAAAACATAGAAGTGGAAAATTTATGTTTAATGGATAGCATATAAAATTTTCTTATAATTTTTTGTTTCACAAAATACATAGTGCTTCATACAGAATTGGCTATCTAATGAATAGAATGTATTTAAGAGAAACATACCATAAAATGTTTGGGGTGTTATATTATTCCCTCCTTTAGAAATTTCATCCTCAAAATTTTATGTATAAAGCCAACCAAACAGATGTGGGTGGTTCTTCTCCATGAAATCCTCTAGTTCCCATGTTTCTTCCTCCATATTTTGGTTTTTCCAAAGAACCTCCACTAGATGAGTTTTCCGATTTATCATTAATTTATCCCTTGTGTCAATAATATCAATAGTGTTTTCACAGTAAGAAAAATTAGGTTCCAGTTCTATTTATTCATATGTGAGTACATGCATTTGGTCTGGCATATATTTCTTTAACAATGACATGTGGAACACATAATGAACTTTGGAGAGATTGGGCGACATCGCTAAATTGTAATCTATAGATCCAATTCATTCTAGAATTTCAAGGGGTTTGATTCACATGGGGCATAGTTTCCCTTTCTTACAGACCCATATGACACCCTTCCATGGAGAAACTTTCAGAAATACATGTTCCCCCACGTGGAATTACAAGTCCTTTCTCTGGTTATCAGCATAACTCTTCTTCCTGCTTTAGGATGATTTAATATGGGCTTGTATTTTCTTCACCTTTTTTGTGGTCTCTTCGATATGTCTTGGCCCTATAAGTTTCCTTTCACCAACATCATCCCAACAAGTTGGAGTTTGACATATCATTTCGTATAATGCATCATATGGAGCCATTTGATTACTAGAGTGGAAAACTATTGTTTTAGAAAAATTCCACAAAAGGAATGTATTGATACTGCATACATTGTATGTCAAGAGATAATAACCTCAACATGTCTTCTAAAATTTGAGTAGTCTTTTTAGACTGTCCATCCATTTGGGGGTGATATGCAGTACTCATACGAAGCTCGGTATTCAATGTTCTCTGGAGAATTTTCCAGAATTTTGACCTATACTGGGGATCTTGATCGTATACAATCAAAATAGGTGCACCATGATGTTTTAAAAAGTTATTAATATAATTTCTTGCCAAGAGCTCAAGTGGAAAATCCTCTCTTTTAGGATGGATATGTGCTGATTTTGTGAGACGGTCAATAATTACACATATTTCATCATTTCTTCTAGGTTTCCTTAGTAGTCTGGTGATAAAATCCATCATAATGTTATCCCACTTCTAAATATGAATAGGTAAAGGTTGAATCACTCCTCTTGGTGTAGTATCTCTGTCTTCACTTTTTGAAAAACTAGACACCATGACACGTAGTCAGTAATTTCCCACTTCATATTATCACACCAAAAATATTCCTTTAGATCTCTATACATCATGGTGCTACCCAGGTGTATAAAGAAATTTGAGCTATGACCATCATTTAATAGTTCCCTTTTTTATCTCATGTAGGTATGAGACAAATAAACTCTTCCCAATCATCTGAACTCCTTCCTCACACACTAAGATTTTCAATATCCCACCATTAATAGCAATAATTTTCTTGTGTAGATTTTCATCATTAGATTGAGAACATTTTATCTTATATAATAAAGATGGTTTAGAAATCATTTGAAAGATACAAGTTGTTTCCCCTCCTTAAAAATTCCCATATCCTTATTTTGTTGATCCAAAAATATAGGATCTCTCTCAATCCGCACTTGAGTCAGAAGTCCATGATTCTTACTACATAATGAATCTATCACCTTATTCGCCTGTCCTGGGTGTTATTGTATTGAACAATCGTAATCATTAAGTAACTCCATCCATCTCATTTTCCATAAGTTGATTTATTTTTGTGTGAAAATGTATTTCAATCTCTTGTTGTCCGTATAAATCTCACATATTTCTCCGTAGAGATAATGGCTCCATACTTCCAAAGAAAATATTAATACAGCTAACTCAAGATCATGAGTTGGATAATTTTTCTCATGGGTCTTCAACTGTCATGATGCATGAAAATTAATTTTGTTATTTTTCAAAATAATGAATCCCATCCCATTTTTTGATGCATCATTGTATATCACAAATACATCCCTTCCAGATGGTGATGTCAAAATTGGAGGATTTTCCAATCTTCTTTTCAATTCTTCGAAGCATTCTGTACAATCGTTTTTCCACACAATCATAACTCCTTTACATGTGACCTTGGTTAGTGGGATTTACAGTTAAGAAAATTTTTGAATGAAATGTCGATAGTAACCTACTAAGCCCATAAAACTGCGTACCTCAGTTATGTTTGTTGGTGTGGGCAATTGTCATTGTAGGATCAATGGGGATTCCATCCATAGAGACAATATTGAATAAAAAAGAATCTGATTGAAGACAGAATTCACACTTTCTAAACTTCCCATGTAATTTATTTCTTTTAAGAGTTCTCAGAATAATTCGCAAGTGATTCTAATAGTCTTCATAGATTTCTTTGAGTATACAAGGATATCATTGATAAATACTATAACAAAGTTATAAATATATTCAATTAAAACTCTATTCATTATATCCATGAAAACATATGGCGTATTTGTCAGTCTAAAAGGCATCACTGTAAACTTGTAATGCTTATACCTGGCCAGAAATTATGTCTTAGGAATATACTCTTTCCTGAAACGCAACTGATGATATCCAAATCAAAGGTCAATATCTAAAATCTATTAAGCTCCATGAAGTTGATAAAATAAATCTTCAATTCAGGGTAGAGGATACTTATTATTTATTGTAATAGCATTAATTTACCTGTAATCAACGCAATGCCTCATGGATCCATCATTCTTCTTGACAAAGAGGACAGGGGATACCCATGGAGAAACACTAGGTTGGATAAATCATTTCTCACTCAAATCCTCTAGTTCTTTCTTTATCTTTACTACTTACACAATGGAAATTCTATAGGGAGTATTTGATATAGGACTTGCATCAAAAATTAAATCAATAAAGAATTCAACTTTCCACTCTGGAGGATGTCCAGGTAAATCCTCTGGAAGTACATCAATGTACTCTTTCACTATGTTCACATCTTCAATATGAAGATTCATTTCCACTCCCAATGATATTGGTTTATCTTCCTCTCCAAGTATAGAATTTTGTAGAGCTACTAAGGGTGGTTCTAGATATGAATCATGTGGTGAAGTTTCTCCCCTAAAGACAAGGGATTCTACACCATTTTCAAAAATTGTAACTTCCTTCTTCTAACACTAAATCATCACATCATAATTTTACAACCAATCCATACCGAGAATTATACCAAAAAATTTCATTGGTATGATGATACATTTTGAAAATAAAGAACATTTTGTTGTCAGGAGGGGGACTAGTCGACATGACATTGTGGCAATGATACATCCCTGGGGAGTTTTGATTAAAAACTTGTCTATTAAATCAAATTGGACATATCAAATTTTCATGGAAAAAATGGGATGATATAAATAAATGTGATGAACCAGAATAAAATTATGTGTTGTCTAAATTTGGGGAAATAGTTAAAGTGCATGTCACCACATCATTAGGAATTTCAACCTCCGCAGTTGTAATCGCATTGGCTCTCCCTTGTTCTCCTGGCTTTTTTCTGAGGCATGTTTTTTTTCTCTTAGGACACTCATTTTCATAGTGTCCCATATCTCTACAATTATAGCATTTAATATCATTGAATTGTTTCTTTCCATTGAGTTCATTAGATCATTGACCCTTTTCCCTATAGTTATATAAGACTCCCATGCCTTTCAAGCATTTCCCGAGATGATTCTTTCCATAGTTCTCACATAATGGGAATATCATAGTTCCCTTACTCTTCTCTAGTGCTACTCCTTTTCCTTTATTATCAGAGTACCACTTCTTATCTTGGATTCCATTGAAAGTATTTGATCAAGAAAATTCCCTCTCTATTTTGATGGAACATGATACAATTTCATCATATGATGAAAATGATTGAGAAGCAAGTGCCCTTATAAGACTTGGCTTAAGACCTTCAATGAAATGATCAATCTTATCTACCGAGTCATGTATGTAATCTACGTCATACCTGGCCAGACTTGTGAATGTCGCCTCATACTCTAAAACACTGTCTTCTTTCCTTTTTTAAAGTTGAGGAATTTCCTCTTCATTTCAGTTCTTTTCTCATGAGGGAAATATTTTTCAAAGAATATTTCATTAAAAGTCCTCAATTCCATATCTTCAATTTCTTCTTCCTCTGTGGTAATTTTAATCAACGACCACCATTGATCAGTGTGACCCTTGATACAATATACACCCAATAATACCTTTTCATTTTAATTGCTTATTATTTCCATGAATATTTTATCAAGGGACTTGATCCATTGCTCAATAACCCCTGGGTTAGTAGTCCCACTGAAAGAGGGGGGATTCTGATGCATGATATGATCCAACACATGTGTGGAATGAATATTCCTTACAACCCGAGTATTTTGTAACAATATAGTCATGATCTGATCTTCTACAATGTTGATTGTGTTGACGTGCTCTATTGGGAGATCCATACCTTTCCCATGTGTATTTATTCCACTTGTTCTGTTAGATTCCATTCTAAATAATTGGATACACCAGATTAGTTTATGAATCTCAAATAGAAAATAACTCAACATAGATTGAAATTCTATGCATAGATAATCTTGTAACAATGGTTTCTAGGAGGAAAAATTTACATTAAACTCCTTCGTTATGGATTGTAATTAAAATGTGAGTTATCCTATGCATATCCTCCTAGAGTGTCTTAATAAAGAGTGTAGTGAGGCCAGTTGTCATGCACCAGTTCTCGTTCGAGTCTACCTCAATGTGGTGTTTTAGGGTTTTACCCCTAGATACATCTGTGCCAGAGCCACATCTACCTGCTCGTATCTAGGAAAAGAAGTATTTCTTAAAAAATTAACATTATCTATTCCTTACTTAAATACAGAGACATTCTTGTACATTTTCCCTCAAATACTACATTATGGATTTGTTCCCTACAATATACTTCCAATTGTAGTTTCCACGTATCCTACTAAACGTCCTCTCATACAAACCCTAACAACCCAAACCCTCTAGACTGGAGATAGTGCATTAATTGAGATATTGGCATGGATAGAAATAATTAAAATACCGATGGAATGATCAGTTTAGTTTTCATGAAGAATCTATATATAAAAATTTACCTCAAAATACATTAGAGAAGGATATAAAATACAATTCATAACAAAAACTAAAAACTGTGTGTACTGGAACTCAACAAATGATCTCTTATTCATCACTTGTTGATGGTAGACAAAGAAAGAGGTGATCTCAAATACTCAGTAAGGGTTACAAATAGCAGAAGCATGAATCCATAATAACTATATGATAAAAAAATATGGCATGATGAATAAATGAAAAACTCACTCAATTAATAAAATGAGAAAGGGCATGCATCCATAGATTTTTTTCATAGTGAAAACCTCAAGTATAGTAATGATTGAAAATGAATAAAATGGGTGCTTATTAATTGGATGTCACATATCTTGCACATGAAATCATAATATGGTTAATACAGTTTAGTTCTGTGGGAAGAAACCCATCTGATTTTTGGAAACAAACTCGAAGGGTTTGCCGCTATACTGATTTGTCTCATGAGACCTACCGATACATCGAGGGGCTATAGTGGGTCCCACCTTCCACTGCATATCCAAATAATTTTTTATACATTGATTCAATATATGATCAATATGCCTTTTCAATATTCTTATATAGTAGAGTATACATATTTATCCATATTTCAATATTTAAAATAACTTTCCAAATAAACATGGTATATAAAATTGTATATGGTTTAGAATACCAACATATCCATGATATTAGATAATGGATATTTAATATAAATATAATATCAAATGAAAATCTATCTCAAATGGGAATTAGTTTCACCACATAAGGATTATTAGGTGCACTACACAAAGTTAGTCACAACAAAATAGTAGTTGAGACAAAGTCTCTAACCCCAATGTAATCAGTCGAATCCTTAGACCTAAACATAATAATACCCTAATGAATCGTTTAATAACATGAATATAAATATAATAATGTTATTATATATCAATTATCAGTACATATATATCACATACAAGAAATAAGTTTTGAATAATGAAAATCTCACAGAAATGAACGTGAGATAAGAAACCCCTTACCTTATGCTCATGTGGGTTTTTCTTTTTCTTTGATGACCTAAATATTAAAATCTATAATCATTAATTGATAACTCTAGAGCCTCCTATACTTTTAATGGATTTATTATAACCTTATTTTGTACATTCATGTCTCTTTTATGGGTTTAAGAGGTCAATTTGCTTGTTTTGGAAGCATTTTCTTCCATAGTTTTCATGATTCGTTTACTTGTTTTCATGAATGGAAGTTCATTTGAAATGTGGTCAAACATCCAGACATGTTAATATATCTTATTAATTACATTAAATAGATATAAATTATTTTGGGATATATACCATGATGATGATTCATAAGTTAAAAGTTTATTACAAATATCCGGATTAACTTGGTCGTTTTGGTCATAATGAACTTGTTTTGTATTATTATCTTATATTATGAGTGTATAAGGATTCCAGAACATTAATGAGATTAAATACATATATTATTATATGGTTAAACCATTAAAATGGTTTCATGAAAATTAATTAAGGATAATGTGAAGAACCAAACTCTTTCGTCCACAAAGGTTATAAATTGGAACCTCATGGACGTTGATTTCGTTTATAAAAATAAAATGGAGGGAGTAAGGATATTGATGATAGTTCTTCCATTAACATGATATAATTCTAGTATATATATGATACTGGGGTTTATCATGGTCATTTGGAAAAATGAGTTGAGAAAAGAACAATAAAATAGAAAAATATGAAAATTAAAGAAAAGGTGAGAGATCCCTTGTGAAAATTCGGCAGCCTAATGACATCTCTAAAAATTTCATAAAATGAAATGATGAGAGAAAAAGAGTATATCATATTTTTTAAATATTAATTACAGTAAGAATATAACATAAAAAAAATCTCCAACAGACGGTGATGGAAATTGAAATACATAACATAAAAGAAGTGTCAACTAAAAGAAGAGAATGGAGGATTCCCTTACCTTGTATAGTAACTCTGAGATCTTGATGGATGGGACCTCTGTGGATTAAAGAAACCTTGGGAGGACTCCTAGATAAGTAATACCACCATATCATCAAGGATATTGATTTTTTAAGGAATGAAAATGAAGGGGATGAATGGGTATTTTTAGTAATTAAGATAGAGTTTTTTATTAATTAAAAGGGCCACCTCGTTAGTGGTTTTCAAAAACCATGGGCTTGCCCTTGGTATTTTCCCATGGTTTAAGCCACTTGGGAAACCAAATGTCATACAATACTGTAAAAAAGTGGACCAACCTTTTATATTAATTAATACATCATTATGATGACATTAATCTACCAAAAACTCAAAATCTGTATTTTTACTATTCATGAAAAATTCATGTAGTTTTGAACAATCCCAAAAATTCACCCCAACCGTTTTTCAATGTGTAGAATTCAAAAATGATATCCATTTTTAGAAAAAAAAATATATTTATTTTTAAATTTATTTTTATGTAAAATAAATGTTAATTCCAAAAATAACAATTTAAAGGTATAATTAGTTTTGTATTACATTGAAAAATCAATTAAATTAACATTATCTTATTACCTTAAGAAAATAATATATAATCATTATTAACTTTTTATAATAATCATATTACCATTAATATTACTATTGATAAGGTAATGTTACTATTCATCAAATAAACATGTTGGTTCTATCATACTCCAAATGACTTAATTGTCACAACTCTAGAAGACCGATTTTTGAAATTCAAAACATAGAAGTGGGAAATATATGTTTAATGGATAACATATAACTTTTTCCTGTAATGTTTTGTTTCAAAAAATTCATTGTTATTCATGCATTATAGGCTATTTAATTAATAAAATGTATTTAAGAGCAACATACCATAAAATTTTTGGGGTGTTATAATCAACCTGATATAGGTTTCCTTCTATCAAGAATCCCTTCATAAGATAATTTCATGCCTTTCATTTTATAGTGCATCCATTCTAATTAAAAGTAACTATAAGTCCAGATTCACAGAGTTGACTAATGCGGAGGAGATTATGACATATGCCATCTATATAAAGGACTTCAGTTTTCTTTAGCACTCCATTAGCTAGTTCAATACATCCACTATAATTGATTTTCAGAGCTCCATCATTACCAAACTGTACTGTTCCATCAGCCCTCTTTTTGACATCTGTTAATTTGATGGAATTACATATAATGTGAGATGAAAAATTGCTATCAAGAATCCATGTGATATTTTCTATAGCTTTTAGGACCACCTCTACAATGATGGATATTTCAATTTTTTTCATTTCATTCGACGAGAAATTGGATTGAGTGTAGAACACTGATGGCCTTTCAATTCTCTCTTCCACATACATGGTTTCTTCATAGTTGAACTCTTCTTCCAAAAGAGAAAACCTATTTGTAAGAGCAGCATTTTCTTGTTGATGAGATTGTACTTTTCTCGAACTCTGGTATGAGGTTTCCATGCCCTTCCTCTACCTGAAATAAACGGAACTATGACCAAACATAGAACAACGAAAACAATATCCATTGAAACTATTTCCTCTAAAAGTATTACGAAACAAATTTTTTCTCTTTTGTTGAACTCCCATAACTTCTACATTCTGATAGCTTCTCACCTCTTCGTAATAAGACATGGTATTGTCCAGATATCCACATAACATGCAGTTTATGAGAGGAAATATATTCTACTACTGTTTTCATCATTCCTTATTCTTTGGGATAATAGTTTGAGTTCCCCTTATTCCTGGAGGCTCAAGATAGACATATTTTTTTATTCATATTTAATTAGAGGTTTATTTTTCACCACTTCTGTTGACTTTTCTTCATGACTCATTTATAGCTTTCCATTATTTGGGTCCCATTTTGTTTGCAGCATTTGATGATTTGGACTCACAAATGATTCCATTATTTCCCCTTGAACCAACTCATTGACCACTGAAAATATTTTCCACTACATTTGATATTGGTTTTTTCTTTCACCAACATCTCAGCATCAGAGAACATTCCAGAAGCAATTTTCTTCCTTGATTATATTTAAATTGATTTACTATCAAGTTTACTCCTATGAGAAACAACATCCTTTTATAGACCCTCAGTAGTCGTGGAATTTTCATCTAATCTGGAGGTGAGGTCATTAATGAGCATTGCCTTCTCTTCAATTCTCATCAATAGATCCACTACATCATCATTGATTTGAAGGAATTTAGACTTTACTTTCACAAAATCTTCTATTCATTTAGTTTTAGCTTCGAGCTGATAAAAATATTCATTTTATTCTTCAACAACTAATTTACACTTTTTCAACTCATACATTGATTCTTATGCTTACTAACAACAACCTAAAGTTGAAACTTGGGATTGGTACTAGTTTTCAACAAATTTCCTCCATCACAATCTTGTATTTTTAATAAGTGGCCATCATGGAAGCGGGGTTTCTAGTTTTAAATAATGGTTCTTCTTCTTCACAGAATCCATTATCATCATCTTCCTCTTCATAGAAAAAACACTTTTTCAGTAATTTATTTCTAGATTTGAAGTCTCCCATTTTTAAAATCATTTTCTAAGGCTTATCAATTTGTTCAACATCGATAACTTCATCGTCGATCCTTCTTATTCACTGAGAGGAAATGTCCCCAACTATTCCACAATAAAAGCAAGTTAGAGGCAAATTACCATTGAATTTCCCTGTTCCATTTGGGAATTTCATGGAAATGTGAGAAATAATTTAATTTTCCTCATCCTCTTCACCACTACTCTCTTTTAGAATATCCAGTTTCTCCATGGATTTGAATGCCATTTCTTAACTTACTCGAGTCGTAGAATCTTATGGTTTCACTCTCATTTCATATTCCACATGGATGCTCAGTATATCATCTAGAGAATGTTTGGAAAGATATTTTTCCTCAAGGGCAGACAACTTTGCATTGTAAAAGGGTTGAAGTCTTCTCAATATTTTCTTCACAATGTCAACATCTTTTATTTCTTCACCAAGAACCCGAATTGATCCAACCAAATCAGTAATTATATTGAATAAGGAGTCTTCATTCTCATCAGGATGCATCTTCAGATCATCAAACCTATTGTATAGGACAAGAAGATTCACCTCATACACTTTGTTATCTCATTCGTAAATATTTTCATTTTTATCCCACATGGACTTTACTGAGGTGAAACTCATCACCATTTGATATATCTAATTATAAAGGGTTGTAGTGAGAGAATTATGAGCTTTAGCATCTACATCAAGAATTTTCTTATCTGCATCAGTCATAGTCAGCCCTGCTGGATCAAAAACATGTATACCATACATTGAGGAAAATAAGACTTCCATTCCAAGGGAACATAGTTGAGATCTCATTCTGTTCTTCAAAATCTGAAATTACTTCCCTCAAACATGGGGAATCCCCTAACATGGGATTAATTATCCATGATGGTATAAGAAAAATGAAACCCCAGAAACCTGGCTCCGATACCACTTGAAAGACCCCATAACAACTTGAGAGGGGTGGGTTGAATCAGGTTGTCAACTTCTTATTTTTAAAGTTGTGGATATTGTTCCCACAATTTTAGGGACTTGTTAAATCTATCAAACAAATCAATATATGGAGATGACAACACACTTTTACTTAGTTCACCGTAAAGAGCTATGTCCATGGAGAATATGCCAACAATGTGTTAGTCATACCTAAATCCACTAATATTTACTAGTTTGAGTATTAGAAGATTTGTTCACAGTCACTTTCTTCCAGGAATAATTCCTTTACACAAGATTAGGGATTTCTCATTTCATCCATCAGATCACATCCCTTGACTCGCCCTAGCTCAGTACCTTGAGAGACCTCAAACTCAGTTTATAGACTTGATGGTCGCTTCAATATATTTTCAACGATGTATTCATCTCTGTTTAGAATGAGACACTACTATCATCAGAGTATTGAATTGATGAACTTGAAAGTACTGAACAGCTAAACCAGATATTCATAAAATGTAATCAGACAACACTGATAATTTCATGCAACTCCTACCCTCTGCATGCACGATCATACATTGGTGTGCAAGATTTTCATTTCGCATCGAAAATATTTTGTGAAGGTTCACAGTTTACGTGAAACTATAACTTTTTGCTCGCAGGTTGAATATTTTCCATGGAATAGAAATATTTCTGAGCAACTCAAGATTATTTAGGCAAAATTAATTTCTCTGTGAACCTTTATCTTTTTTAAGCAACTGTAAATTTTCTGCACAATTGTGAATATTCCATACACCACACTTTTCAAGGAGCACTTATTCACACCAGAACTCAGATATTCTCTAAGTCTTTAGTAGTTTCAAATGAGGTGGTTCACCTATTATTTATAGGTGTTGTAGATCACCATGTGCAATCACCTCTATGGCATGAAAAAACTCTAATTATGTGTGCAATACTTTTCTCTTAGGAACCGTTTTCCATGAACATCTCCAAGTTTTTTCACGCAGCCTATAACTTTTCTATTTTTTTTCTAGTCCCAAAACATGATTTGCACACAATTTTCCAAGAACCTACAATATTGTCCGTAACTCCCTTTGTGAAACACACATTTCTCCATTTTCTGATGTTTAGGGATTTTTTTTGGAAAACAATGGAAAATGATGCCACATTCAATACTATGGTCCACATGAAATGTATGATGCATTTAAAAGTTATAAAAAAAGAAATGAAATTCAATGTACTAAAATTAGAGATATACCTCTTTGTTGAAAGTGCACTTTTTTTCTTATAATATTATCCAACAAAGGATTGTATTTTAAATGAAAATATTCTCCTAAACATAGTCACTGAATATAAAAATCATGTATGGTAGTCATTTTCTAGTATTTAAGTATATAAATCTATTTGGAGGAGATGATATGAGGATCATTTTTATATGTGAGGGGAGGGGTAGTCTTATAATAATTTTAATTATTAAATGAATATAAATTATTTTCCATTAAAATATAGAAAAATAATAATTTATTTCAATTATAGGATGAGGATATGTGGAATTTGTCCCGTACAATAAATCGTGAACATGTTTCAATGTCGTTTTCACCTATATCTCTTAGTTTTAACCCCCCCTCTTTAAACAGTTAACCAATACTTCAATATCAATGTTTTCATTTATTAAGGGTCACAAATGTAACCATAAGAAATAATGTGACCCATAAATATTTCATTATTGATATTTTAATCCATATGATATTCACATATGTGAATATAATAATTTTATAAATAACGAATCATTTCAGAAAAAATATCATTTATTATAAAATATCATTAACGTCATTTTGGAATAGATCAATTACATTTATATTAATATCATCAAGATAGTTATATAATTAAAATATAATACTTTTAAAAATCCCATATATATTATATTTATATAAAAATTAATGGATCACAATAATTCACTAAAATTATACAACATTTATAAGATATAAAATCATTTATTCTATTTTTCTATTAATTGAATAACTATTGTATTAGTTTTCTATAATAATTTAATGTAATTATTCAATAAATACAATCTAAAAATAAATTTCCAACACAAAAATGATAATTCATCTTTGATATGACGATTAAAATTGAACATAACATTTTTTTATAATTATGGAAAAGTATTAGAGATATTAATTTCAATAGAGTGGCATTTCATATTTGTTGTCATCCTAAAATAATGTATAGCTCATAATAACAGAAAAATAGAACCAAATGTACATATTTTCTATAATTTTATGATTATTTTATAATTCTTATCATCTAATAGTATAAGATAATGTTTTTTCTATATTTTGAAGCCTTTTCAGAATGTTTTACCCATGTTTTACTTAGATTACTATTACCGAGGTGACAAATATTTACGATCGTTACAATACATAAAGAATCAAAATTACAATGTGACTATTTTACAAATTTGATCGTCCTAATTAAATATATGAGATCCAATTTTCGATATTCAGTTCTTATAATTTACAAATCTATATTAATATACATGCATAAAATAGAAAAAATATAAATATACGATTTTGAATGTAAAACTGGATTTATTATTATTCAATTAAAATTAAAAGTGATCAATAAAAACAATTTTTATTGAATATATTATAATTTATTTTATTAAAAAAACAATAAAAAATTATTCAAATATAATAAAATAAAAATACATTATGTAATTTTTATTTATGAAATACCACATATATTTATCCTCAAATGCATTTATTTTCATTTCTAACAATTTGATAACAACGGATTTTATTTTATACATATGTAAATAAATTATAAAATTTATTTATCCTTATTCATACATTCCTATTCAATTATATGGTGATTAATATCACTTTAAAAAATATTTTAAAAGAATAACAAGGTTCGTTTAATGCATTATTGTGTGTAAATCAAGTTGTTTGAGAAAAATAATTTATTTACCTATTTTTATATCATAAAATAATTTTTTTTATATTCTAAAAATCTAATTATAAATTATCCTTTGATATTATCTCAATCATATATAGAAAACTAAGGATACATCGACCTCAAAACCTCCTCAGGTTCCAAGATAGCTTCTTATAATTCATGGTATCCCAAAATAAAATTTACCATGTGAGTGGTATTTGTTAGAAGAAAATTATATCTAGGATCCAAAATAACCACCATTTGTTCCTTATAATAGTTATCATGCTTTATAGTTATATCCTCTATGTTTTGTTAATGTGAAGAACTATGTATTTATTTCTATAGGGGAGAAACATGGATCATATTGTGAACTAGAGACAGATTTAACAGAATTGAAAAATGATAAGGTAACATATGGATGGATTCAGGAATAATAATGGTTCCTATATATATAGGGATCCATATTCAATTATTTCAAAATATCCTAACCATTTTGCATGTATATATTTTTATTAGTACCTTTTTATTCACTTTTAACTATACATTTCACCTAAAAATGTCAAAAAAAACATTGATATAGACTCTGAGCTTTCAAAATTTGCTACTAAATACCTCTAACCTTCCATGACATTTCCATTTAATTCGTACACCAAAATATAATTATTTTTATAACTTCATCATTTATTTTTGGAGTAAAACTCTTTCTATCATAGAGTTCCTCATAATGGTCGATATGGATGCTTCAGTGAATGATATTATTATATGAATGTTGGACCATAGAAAGGTGTTTTTCTGAATAACCTATAAAATCAAATGTACATGATCCTAACATATTATTTAGGGTATGAATGTATCTATAAAAATAACCATATTTTTTAGGATGCTAAGTAGTTTTAATCCTCAGATTTATATCCAAATCCCACATTAGACCATTTTAAAACACTACGATAATCCCCAGATCTTGATCTGGTATAATTGAGAGTGGTAATCCATGAAATTTAAATACATTTCTAATGTATATCA
Organism: Viscum album; assembly: GCA_963277665.1. Taxonomy (NCBI): domain Eukaryota; kingdom Viridiplantae; phylum Streptophyta; class Magnoliopsida; order Santalales; family Viscaceae; genus Viscum; species Viscum album. The sequence goes on from OY728148.1 coordinate 52,494,978, forward strand.
TTCCAATATTATCAATAGATAATTATTATCTTGTTGAAATTCAATTGGATGATTTCTTATGGTAATTGACTAAATCCCAAATATCATTACGCCCAGTTGATTTTTTTGGGGATCCTAATTATGAAATCCGGAGTAATATTTTCCAATTTCCAATCTTGTATGTTAAATGGTTTTAATACCCCCTTACACTTCGATGTCTCATAATTTACATGTTGAAATTTTACGAATCGTGACGCATACCATGATATATCACTTTTCATGTTGTCTAACTAGAAATATTCATTTAGATTTATATACATCCTCATACATTGATGATGAAAATATAATGATGAAATATTATCTTCATATAATAGATATTTCCACAAATGATGTAAGTATGGGACAAATAATTGGTGCATGATCCTTTTCTTTCCATCACAATCTTAGTTTAGAATTGGAACTTTTATTACCATCTTTTGCAATTCCACATCATTTTTGAGTGCCTATTTAATCCTAAAATGGTTATTGGTGGAAAATTATTCTATGAAATATATTATCTATCCAATTTTTTCATAATTATAATACTAATAATATAAAAAACCAATAAAATAGATATATTTTAATCACTATCAAGTAAAATCTCTTATGGTTCCTCGGACTCAGTGCGTTATTCTACATATTAAACTTCCCATGGATGTAATGTATTGAGTTTTAATAAGAATTATTCATCTCCAACCAACCCTTATGGTGTATATTAATATATTTCTGGGTAAGTTCATAGATAAATTTGTTGATAATCTATATGTATAACTCACCTTTAAACATAAGGATAGTTCCTCTATATTTTTGAAAAACTATCACATTCAACAATAAATAATGATTCAGTTAGTTTTTATCTTGTACTTTTTTTGTAATGATTCATGTGCTATCACCATTTCATTTTGAACAAGGAAACATATGATTCCATTATTTGATGAAACACTTTAGATCACATACAATTCAACACTATAGTGTAATATGGTTATAGTTTCACAAAACAATTATCTCTTGTTCTCCGGGAAATTATATTCACATTCATACATCCATAATAACATAATCCCTTCTGATTCAAAATTGTGAGTGGACTAAATAATCCATATAAATATCTAGAAAACATAAACAGTATCTAGAAATCCTGAGAAATCTGCGGATTTTAATTATCACAGCTAGTATATTTAAATTTTCAACATATTATATATTTTTCGGAATGACCAATATACCCTCATTTGAGATTATATTTTCCATGAATGTATTATTAAAAATACAAAATTCAGATAGGGTAAATTTAGTTTATAAATTCTTAATCTATAAGATATTCAAAATAGTTCACAAATTATATTCATAATCTATGTTTCTCTATTAATATATAAGAATATAATCTATAAATACTATAAATAATTTACCAGGGTTACTTATAAAGAATCTATTCACTAATTCGATGAAGACAACTGGGGAATTTATAAGTCTAAATTGAATTACTAAAACGTTAAACTTCACATATCTTATATAAAAGGATATATATTGTATATACCCTTTCCCGATTCTCAACTGATGATGCCACAATTAACGGAAATATTAGAAAATTGTTCTGCTATACTTAATAGGTCAAACAATCAATGATACGGTTAAGATGATTATTTTTATTGATAGTGATCCTACTATATTAGTAAAAATCATTAGAGGGAAAATTGACACATATTTCATCTAAAAAATAATATATTCACATCAATGTGATGAAATAGAGAATATGAATTTCATTTCACAATTCTCCTAGAGATTCCACTTCAATTCCTACAACTCAATACGGTCTATTAACAAGGGGTATTTTAAATATGTGTAGTAGTAGGTATGAGTTCTATTTAAAATTCCACATCGTGACTCTGATATAGACTCTAAAACACTTCTACAATGATATTAACAAAATCAAATACAATAGAAAAATCAACAATTTTGAGCTTCTCCACAAACATAAAAAAATAATTTACTATAACGCCTTGAAATTTCCATGTAATTTTTTTCTTTATAAGAAATTATTCTGAGATTGCGAAATTCTATAACACGTGATTCCAAGGTCCTGAGATCCAAGAACGAAATTTAGATCTTTTTTAAGGTACTTTCAGAAAAAGTGTGAGTGGTATTTTAAAGCTTTTAAATTATCTCTCAGATTGAAAATACTTGGGCACCATTGAATTCTGAATGCTGGGATTCACCTATAAATGACTTAACTTCAGCGGGAATGGGACGAGCAGAAAATTTATTTATCGGACTTTTTTGGAGAATAATAAACAAAATTAATTTAATTGTTTTATTTTCATTCTCAGTTTTGAGTGGTGGAGGGTGATGCTGCGGGGAATCGACAAGGCAGAGACGATGTGCATCATTTGGGATTATTAATGTCACATTAAACTCGCAATGTAATGACTCTTTAATGAAGTGTAACAGTGACGTTGTTTCATAAATAAAACAGTGAAACAATGTGACATCACATCATAATGCAAACATTGTGACATGATGTTTTTTTTCTAATTCGATGTTCTAGGGAAATGTGGATTAAAAATTTGGAAGATTCTCTAGTGAACCTCTAACATACTTTCACCACAATGAGTAATGAGGAACTCCAGTGGAACATCATCTTATTCTTTGACGCTTTTCGAATATCGTATCTAGGAAGCGACGTCAACATCTTAAATACCATGAGGATGAACACAGTGGAACCAGACATCATAAGAGGTAGGGGTTATTTTATTTTAATGATATCCACATTATTATTTCAAAACAAAAAACAGAGATTTACCCAAGAACATGATAATTCTCAGACCGTGTATTCTTATGGGAGGGTGGCTTCATTGGAGTTTCATATCTGGGATTAAATTATCCTTGTTGTTCTAATTAAAATCCCCATACCTCCCCTATTTTGTAAATATCTAATGCGGAGGGAGCGGGAGGACAGGAAAAATGACCTAGGACATCCCTTGTGGGTGTTCATTGTGGATGACCTCTTGAAATGAAGACAATATAGACTTGAATCCTTCGTGGTAGAAAAGACGTTCCACTTTAAATGTTGGCGCAAGCCACACGAAGAACGGACCATCGGTTCGAACATGGTGGTCCGGGGAAAAATCCACCAGCGCGCCGGTGTCGGAAGAGGCATTGAAGATTGTCAGTGGTGGCCTGTAGTGGGGGCTGTGAGTGAGTGTCAGTGCACCACGACGGCACGCGTGAAGGAAATGCTGCCATCAGACTGGGCTGCAGCACAGCAGGAGAAGATGTCTGGTGAGCCGGTGGCTGGAGGCGGCAGACATGATTGCACAACCACGTCGGAGGCATGTGGACATGGAACATAGCCACATACCATGCAATGGGCCATAGTATCTTGACCATGGCGGAGGAGGTCCCCCCTGGTGACCCAGAGGGTGATGCCAGTGGATGGACGTAGATCCTAGCTGCATCGAGAAAGGCGGACCAGTCTGCCTCTTGCGCACCAGTCTGCCTCTTGCAGACCAGGCAGGGCACAAACTGTCTAGTGGGGTGGACCCGCAACATGGGTAGGGCCCACGCCGGTCGAGTAGACCCCCAACCCGAGGGTTGGTCCAAACTCGACAAGGTCATCATTCGACCAACGGGATGGACCCTTGGCCAATAGCGCCGAGTCCAACAGGGCGTATTGGGCCTGGTCCACTGGCCAGGCCGGACCAGACTAACCTCGAACCACACGAGGTTGGTTCAAGTCTGTCTAAATGAACCAGGGTGTTTGGGACCCATGGATGGGTTGGTAAGGTTGGACTAACCGGGACGGACAAGGCCTTGTCACAACAGACCCCCCCAATTACTAAAATGCATGTATCATGCAAACCGAGCATCTGATTGATATGTTGTTTGTGGTGTTGATAACCTATCTAAGAGGTGGTCCATGTTGCTTGTTTTTGGTGAATTTCATGGATGTCAAGTTGTAAAAAAATGATTTAGGAATATTTATATAAAGCATGCTATGTACAGAACCCTGCAGGTGGTTGTGACGTGAAGACTGCTCGTCGACAACCCTGTGGGAAGCATCTCTGTGTGACCCGGCATTCCCATGGTGGGGAGCGACTATGTGTGACCTATCAGACCCAGTGTAGTCATCAAGAGTAGCACCACATTTTTACCATAGTGGGAAGCATCTATGTGTGACCCAACATGCCCATGGTGGGGAGAAACTCTCTGTGACCCATCATACCCATGGTACATATTAGGGATGCGTTCCACAATAGTCCAAGGTTAATAAGAAGCAACTATGTGTGACCTGGAATACCCACAGTACTCGATAGAGGAGGAGTTCTGTAGGGGCTGAGGAGTTTGACATTTGTGACTGATGATCCTTCTATAACAACCCTAGAATATACCTTCTGTGAGTTGCCTTTTGTTTCATGAATTACATTGAGGAATTTCTATGTTGAATATCCTTTTTGTTTTGGCGTCCCTATTGAGTAATGTTTTACTCACCCCTGCATGAGAATTTCCCACATGTGTTGTGTATAGTGAAAATGATTGATGTTATGATATTGGTGATCAAGGAGACGAGATTTTCAGATAATACAACGGTGGACTTAGTGGCCTAAGACAAGTTGAGGACCTATAGGACTAGGCATACATGCCATACTACTTACGATTCTTGTGGTTTCAATACTCTCCCAATTACGAGGGGTTTTTTTCCAATGGAAATCTATTTTTATTTTTTATTATTGTTGTTTTATGTGCTTTTTCAGGTTTGCATTCTAGACCACTTACATTCAGTTGTAATTTCACTCAACTTGTTTTAGTGGTACTTGTTTCCCCATTTCAGTGTGTTCAGATTTGGTTGGGTGTGTGTGTTTGTGTACATGTAATTAGGAAAGTGCGTCCCACTTGCAGGTTTAGACATTCTGTGCTAGTCTCCATCCCATGGACTTCTGGAGGCGGGCTTGGGGTAGTCACGACACGGGCATGAGGGACGTGTATTGACAAAGTTGTATCAGAGGGTGGTCAGTTATCCCTCAAATACTGGGAGGCTGATGTTTTGTTTTGGGTAAATATTTTTACATGTAGCGAGTTATACTTTCAGATTTGGGGAGTCCAGTGTTTGTGTGGTGGCTGACGTATTCACACACTATGTCCTTGAATTCTATTATCAGCTCAATATATGAAAACACTGGGTACATAAGTGACTCCTTATTTTTGAATATGAGTCAGCTCACTAGGTATAACAATCTAACAGCGGTACATCTCGATCTATCTCTAGATGCCTCCACTTTCAGAACCAACCAGGATCCCAATAAAAGTTTGTGAGGGCACCCTGCCTAGCAATGATGCATCCGTTTAGGGACTAGTTCTAGAGATGGCTACACTAGGTGATGTACCAGTGCTACCACCACCCGATGGTCAGCATCTACTACCTGTGGTTCTGGAAGATATGTTCATTGGCTCAGTTCCCTAAATTATTTCAGAGAGAGAGACCTATGGTGATCATGGGAGAGACAGATCCTCAGGTTGATGAGAACTGGATGGATGCTGGGATGTGGGTCTTCTACTTAGTGAGGACACCACCGGACCAGATGGTGATCAGGGAGGTGAACCTTCTACTGGCTTCGGCAAGGATATGGTGCATCTTTACAATCCAGACTCATGGTGAAGAAATCATCACTTGGGTTTTCTTTTAGAGGCTTTTTTGGGAGGTCTTCTTTCACGTGACGTTGCACTACGTGTGCAGTCAGGAGCTTCTTTACCTACATTTGGGGAACCTGACAGTGGCTGAGTACACGACGAGGGTCAGAGATCATTCCAGCTACTCTATAGAAATAGTGTGATACACATTCTCTTTGGATCAAGCCTTCGAGCGGGGACTCAGGTGGGAGATCTGTGCATCAATGGTGTCTCTCAGCATCCCTACCCTAGGTCGGGGTGCTGGAGAGAGATCATCTTATGGATATATTCTTAAAGGATTAGCTGCACACAGCTCTAGACGCTAGCAAACCCAAGGTGGAAGAGTCTTCAGAAACTAGTAGACAACTGATATGTGGGCTCAAGCGGGCTACATCTTATAGAGGAGGACCCCAGGACTCAGAGTCTGTGGTGTGGGGATCACTGTCTGGAGGGAGCCATCAAGGAGCCAAAAAAGTGCTATATGTGCGGTGGGAAGGGACACCAAGGGCATTACTGCCAGAACCGCTATACAGATGATCGGAAGACGGTAGAGGAGCTGCTGAGGCAATGACAGTGGTTCAAGAGAGGATTGTTGTACCTCTCGTACCCCTCGTGGTTTAATTTTCATGATCACAATCACTGTCTTTTTTATCTAATCTTGTTTTAAGTGTTTTTGTTGATAGGCAAAAGGTTGCCAAGGAATTGGGCCAAGAAGGACTGAAAGTAGACTGATTTCAGTCCACCGGCCAACCGGTGGATGACCACCGGCCAGCCGATGGACTCTTGACAGAAGGCAGCTCCTCTTTCCAGACCACCGGCCAGCTGGTGGAACCCAGACAGAAGAGGCACCTACTGTCTCAGCACCGGCCAACCGGTGGCCTCCTCACCAACCAGCCGGTGGTGCCTGGGTAGAGGACCTCTCCCTTTTCCAAAGCACCGGCCCACCGGTGGCCAAGCACCGGTCAGCCGGTGAGCCCAGTCAAACTAGTCGTTGGGCTTTGACCAGACTTGTCCACTTGACTCCCAACGGCTCCGAAGGCCTCTCCAACGGCTCCGAAGACCCACAAAGGCCATTTGAGGGTTCCCCCTCTATAAATAAAGGACTAGGAAGCCCTGGAAACACAAGAACGCCCACTGGAACATTTTCCGATCATTTGGCGAACCTCCGGCGCATTCCTCCAAGGAACCTCAATTGCTCAAACTCATTTCCACATCCAAGGAGAATCACCATAGAAGCATGGGAGAGCTCTTCATCAACTTCATCAATCCATTGGCGCCAGAGACTTCTCCACATTACGGTTTTTATTGTTTTATCATTTTTGAGCATCAAATTGGGTTTGTGCCTACAAACCCCTCTTTCTCTCATCCTCTCTTTCTTTGGGTATTCACACCACCTTCAAGGTGTGAAGAGGTTTGTCAAGCCTTCCCTTTAAAAGTCTTGAGTCATAGGTGAGCTAGCCTTCACCTGTAAGAAGGCTAGCGGGTTCTTGCTCAACCATTAAAAGCAAGTGGGTTCTTGCTCAACCATTAAAAGCAAGCTGTAATAGGTTCTAGACTACCTTAAAGTCTAGTGGGTTTCTTTCTAAAACCATTAAAAAGAAAGCGTTAGTAAATCTCTCAACGGTTGAGTTGGGAGCGGAGATGTAGGCTTGGGATTTAGGCCGAACTCCGTTATCAAGCTTTGTGTCTTGCCTCTTTTATTTCCGCTGCACTTTTTACTTTGATTTTAAATTGTTAATTTTTTTTAAAAGGCAATTCACCCCCCCTCTTGCCATCACTCTCCGCACAACATTTTCTATCAGAGGCAAAATTTGAGTAATACCCTAAGCGGTTTCAAATTCAAGATCCTTTGTGATGGCTTCAACTTCTTTCGCCCCCGAAGGTTATTCTTTGGGTCGTGCTCCATTCTTTGATGGAACCGACTATACCTATTGAAAAACCCGCATGACCACGTTTCATAGAAGTATAGGTTATCCTATTTATAGAATTGTCATGCATGGTTACTCTCTCTCATCTCCCGATGAATCCAAATGGACTCAAGCCGATATTAAAAATTTCAAGCTTGATGGAAAAACCATGAACGCTCTTCATTGCGGCCTTGATCATAATGAATTCAATCGAGTTTCCACATGCACTTCATCTCATGAAATTTGGAAACTATTAGAGGTTACCCATGAGGGGACCAACAAAGTTAAGGATACTCGATTGGGTATGTACCGTCAAGATTTTGAGTCTTTCACCATGCACCCACACGAATCAATTACTGAAATGTTTACTCGTTTTACTGACGTTTGAAATGGAAGAAAATATCTTGGAGATGCTGTTTCTGCAGAAATGATGGTCAAGATGATCCTTTGGATCCTACCAAGCACATGGGCACCAAAAGTCACGGCAATCCAAGAAGCAAAAGACATCAAGAACATGCCGGTCGAAGAGCTCATCGGATCCCTCATGACCTATTAGATTACCATGAGGAGGCAAGCTGAAAAGGAAGGCAAACCGATCAAAGTTCCAATGAACATCGCCTTCAAAGTTCAAAAAGAAGAATGCTCCTCCTCCTCATCGTCTTCTTCTTCAAGCGGCGATTCAGAAATGGAGAATCTTGCCCGCAAAATGCACAAATTCATGAAGAAGCACAAGAAGAAGAAATCCCGAAAGGCTCAACCCAACGAAAAATCCGAGCCCGAGGTAACATGTTACAAGTGTGGCAAGAAAGGCCATTATAATCCCGATTGCCCACTCCACAAGAAAAAGGCCAAGAAAAAGGAAAAGAAAAAGGCATTCAAAGCCACTTGGAGTGATAGCTCCACATCCTCCTCCTCCTCCTCCTCATGTGACAACGGTAAAAAATGCCTAATGGCATTTCATGAGGTAACCTATTCCGACTCCTCTTCCTCTTGTTCTTCCAATTATTTTAATCATTTATCTTACGAGGATCTCCAACATGCGAGAGATCAATTGGAGGAAGGTTTTCATGAACTTTCTTCCAAATTTATTTCTTTAAAAAAGAATTTCAAAAAACATTCTTCTGAAAAGGAAAAACTTCTCAAAGAAAAAGAAGACTTGACCCTCAAGATCCAAAACCTTCCCGATGTTGATTCTATGGAATCAACAATCAAGGATTTAAGGGAATCTCTTTCCAAGTTCACCTAAGGTGAACAAAATTTGACCAAATTACTTGGTTCCCAATGCGTATCTAGAACCACCCAAGGGCTTGGCTATTCCAAGCAAGCTTCCTCTTCCCAAGCTCCAACTATTTTTGTAAGGGGGAGCTCTCAATATAAATTTTGCAACTATTGTAAAAAACCCGGGCACTTAATTTATGAGTGCAATTGCAAAAATGCCCGGTATGGAAGGCCCAAAACTATTTTCTTTAACGATGAATTTCATAGGAGAAGACCCGCCACTAGACAAGTATGGATTGAAAAATCCCTTTTAGCGAGTCTCTCCGGGCCAAAATTTGTCTCGGTTTCAAAAACCTCTCCCCGGTGATTTGTTGTTTTTATTTAGGGGGAGTTAGGATTGTTTAAGCCTTTTTGTTTTATTTTCAAAACTTTCAATTCAAAACTTTCAATTCAAATTTCAAAAATATCAATTGGTTTAAAATTTCTATCTTGTTTTTCAATCCTTTCCCTCAATCAAGTTTTATGCCCCGTGCTATTTTAATAATCACAAAGGGGGAGAAATTCTTGGTTGATTGGGGGAGAAATCTTTCTCTCATGCTTTGCATTATCCTTTAAAGCATACCTTTCATTTCAATCTTTTACATTTCTTGTTTTTGGTGATTGTGATCATCAAAATAGGGGGAGATTGTTGTACCTCTCGTACCCCTCGTGGTTTAATTTTCATGATCACAATCACTGTCTTTTTTATCTAATATTGTTTTAAGTGTTTTTGATGATAGGAAAAAGGTTGCCAAGGAATTGGGCCAAGAAGGACTGAAAGTGGACTGATTTCAGTCCACCGGCCAACCGGTTGATGACCACCGGCCAGCTGCTGGACTCTTGACAGAAGGCAGCTCCTCTGTCCAGACCACCGGCCAACCGGTGTCCCATCACCGGCCAGCCGGTGGAACCCAGACAGAAGAGGCACCTACTGTCTCAGCACCGGCCAACCGGTGGCCTCCTCACTGGCCAGCCGGTGGTGCCTGGGCAGAGGACCTCTCCCTTTTCCAAAGCACTGGCCAACCGGTGGCCAAGCACCGGTCAGCCGGTGAGCCCAGTCAAACTAGCCGTTGGGCTTTGACCAGACTTGTCCACTTGACTCCCAACGGCTCCGAAGGCCTCTCCAATGGCTCCGAATACCCCCAAATGCCATTTGAGGGTTTCCCATCTATAAATAAAGGACTAGGAAGCCCCGGAAACACAAGAAAGCCCACGGGAACATTTTTCGATCATTTGGCGATCCTCCGGCGCATTCCTCCAAGGAACCTCAATTGCTCCAACTCATTTCCACATCCAAGGAGCATCACCATAGAATCATGGGAGAGCTCTTCATCAACTTCATCAATCCATTGGCGCCCAAGACTTCTCCACATTACGGTTTTTGTTGTTTTATCTTTTTTGAGCATCAAATTGGGTTTATGCCTACAAACCCCTCTTTCTCTCATCCTCTCTTTCTTTGGGTTTTCACACCACCTTCAAGGTGTGAAGAGGTTAGTCAAGACTTCCCTTTAAAAGGCTTGAGTCATAGGTGAGCTAGCCTTGACCTGTAATAAGGCTAGTGGGTTCTTGCTCAACCATTAAAAGCAAGTGGGTTCTTGCTCAACCATTAAAAGCAAACTGTAATAGGTTCTAGACTACCTTAAAGTCTAGTGGGTTTCTTGGTAAAACCATTAAAAATCAAGCAGTAGTAAATCTCTCAACAGTTGAGTTGGGAGCGGAGATGTAGGCTTGGGATTTAGGCCGAACTCCGTTATCAAGCTTTGTGTCTTGCCTCTTTTATTTCCGCTACACTTTTTACTTTGATTTTAAATTGTTAATTTTTTTTAAAAGGCAATTCACCCCCCCCCTCTTTCCATCACTCTCCACACAACAAGGATGTCTGTAGAGCCACAGATGTTTCTGGGTAGATGGCTGAGCGGCATGTAGGGGGAGCTAGTTTGAGATGTTACTGCCACCACCTCCAAGTGATCCACCCTAACCTAAAGGGCATGCAGACAGCGGTGAGCACAGCTCCAGGCAGTGGAGGCTTACAACCAGAATGCTCCCTAGATGATCTGAGGTACAATCTGTGTCTTCTCTACCCTAACTGTATTACTTATAGATGGAAGTTCTAGTAAATCCTTCATTTCCACATTAGTCGTTAAGAGCTCAATGATTCCAGTGGACCTGTTGGCTTGATCGTTAAGCCTAGAGACTCCTAGAGAAGGTGATTCGATGATTACACATTTGTTCTGGTAGTGTGAGCTTAATCTAGAAGGTGAGATATTTGGATGCGATCTCCTTATAGCAGTTTCTAGACCTTACAATGTCATCATGTGTAAGGAATAGTTATCCAAAATCCTTGCCTAGGTCGACTATTTTAGGCATATGGTGTTGTGTGTCTACAAAGATGGGATCAGGTTTTCCTTGGTGAAAGGGAAACCCTTACATTGCATGATGAACTCTCTCGGGGGAGTCTGTAGCCGATCACTCAGCTGTTGTCTAGCCTCACCCTTGGTGATGTGGAGGAGAGGATTCTATGATTTGATGTAGTGGATGACGAGTATGAGGACGTTAATCCTGACGAGGTTCCGTGGATACCTCCTCATAGATAGGTATACCATAGTATCAACTAATACCCCAAGATGACACCGATATCTACATGAGCATATCAAATGGATCCTGCAGAGCTTCACGTGCTGAGGATACAACTTGAGGACTTGTAGTAAAAGGGGTTTGTAAGACCCAACGTTTCACCATGGGAATCTCTGATGCCTTTTTACATAAAGTCTGGTGGGAGTTTCAAGTTGTGTGGGGAAATCCGACACCTGAAATAAGAGACCATGAAAAACAAGTACCCATAGCTAAGAATTGATGACCTCTTCGACTAGCTAAAGGGGGTGAAGAGGTCCTCAAAGATAGACCTCAGATCAGGCTACCACCAGTATTTGGTATGGGATGAGGATGTACCGAAGTCATCTATTAGGCACCATTACGACCACTATGAGTTCTTAGGGATGCATTTTGGTCTAAAAAATGCCCCAGTAGTGTTCATGGGCCTCATGAAAGGGATATTCAAGCCCCACCTTGACCAGTTTGTCATGGTCTTCTTCGATGACAACTTGGTGTATTCAGTGTCGGAGAAGAAACATGCTACAAATCTGCAGATAGTCCTGGATACACTACAAGATAACTAGATTTATGGTAAGATCTAGAAGTGTCCATTCTTGATATGGGAGGAACACTTTCAAGGACACGTAATCACAGAGGCAAGAGTTTTAGTAGATCCAGTGAAGATAGAGGTGGTGATTTCCTGAGAGCCATTCAAGAGTGTGATTGAGGTGTGGAGCTTCATAGGGATGGCTGGATATTATTGTAGGTTCATGCTTGACTTCTACAGAGTAGCACCACCCATTTCATATTTGACATAGAAGGGAAAACCATTCATTTGTATAAATAAATTCCAACAGTGTTTCTAGGAGTTGAGGAAAATTCTAATTAGTGCCCCCATCATGAGACTACCCAAGGAGGGCTTGGTGTATGTAGTTTACGGCTACACATCATGGACCGGACTGGAACATGTTTGGATGAAATAATGAGTAGTGATCACCTATGGATCACGATATATGAAGAAAAATGATATGAACTACATGACCCATGACCTGGAGATAGTAGCAATGGTCTTTGACTTGAAGATGTTGAAGCACTACTTGATCGGTGAGCAGTTCACCGTTTACTTTTACCATAAGAGTATCATGTATATATTCTACCAAAAGGACCTGAACTTGAGATAGTGGCGATGGCTAGAGTTCCTCCAAGACTATGATTTTGAGATATTCTATACTATTGGAATGGGGAATGTGGTGTTATAATCGCTCCGTAGGAGGATCGGGTTGCAGCTGCTAAATGAGGTGACATAACAATTAGCCCGAATGTAGATATCCCTCATAGAGGATGGTAATGATATTTACCTCTAGTCAACGACTGTCACTCCCCCACTCCTTCAGCGATTATGGGAGGAATATCTTGGGAACATTGATTGTGAGGCATGACGTGCTCAGATATCATCAGGACGGGCTCCTAAAAGATTTTCTAAAGGTGGGGAGCATGTAATCCTTTTCAGAGGGTGAACCTTAGTACCTGTGGTATTTATATAGAAGATGTTGAAGGAGTTATATAGTTCACCTCTAGAGGTACATTCTGGAGTTGAAAATATGTACCAGGAACTCCGAAAATAGTAATGGTGGCTAGGGATAATGAATCCAATGACCGAGTTTGGTTAATGATTCCTTGCTTGTTAGAATATGCTGGATAATCACCAGGAACAGGGAAGCTTAACTCAACCACACATGGTACCGAAGTGGAAATGGGATGGTATCTCTATAGACTTATTGATGGGGTAACCACATATGTTTAGTGGTCATGATTCTATTTGGGTGATAGTTGAATGACTCACCCCATCTGCTCACTTCCTCCCCATCCATGAGTAGGGAACGATAGAGGACTTGGGATGCCATTACATCCAAGAGATAGTGTGGTATCACAGGGTTCCTTCGATGATTGTATTTGATCGCAACGCCCGATTTACACACCCTTTGTGGAAGGGATTACAAGAGGCATTCGGGATGCAGCTGCATCAGAGCACAAATTTTCATCCCCAGTCAGATGGTAAAAAAATTAGACTATATAGACCTTGGATAAAATTCTTCATTCTTAAATCCTCGACTAAAGTCAAATTTTGTAGGACCACATTCCACTGGTGTAGTTTGCATACAACAACAACTATGAATCCACCATTGTAATGGAACCATTTGAGGCCTAGTATGGGTGGCCTTGTAGATCACCCATATTCTATATAGACACAGGGGAATCAACACTCATTGGTCCAGAGCTGGTATGGGCTACCACCAAGAAGTTGATGATCATCTAAGAGTAGATGAGGATTTCATAGATCAGGCAGAAGTCTTATGGCTACATGACGGGGAAACCCTTGGTGTTTGAGGAAGAAGATATTGTGTTCCTTCGAGTCTCACCTCAATGGGGATTGTAGATATTTGTATGGGACATTAATCTATCTCTGATGATCATCATTACTTTTCAGATACTCATAAGAGTTGGTGAGGTGGCATTCCACATAGCTCTTCCCCCACATATACACCGGGTTTATGATGTATTCCATATATCATAGCTGAGGAAGTATGTGCATGATCCATCGCACGTCATCGACTGGGGAGAGTTGGAAATTTATGATGGAGTGATGTTTGAAGAGTTCCTAGTGAAGAGAATGGACCGACAGAGGTGGGTCCTACAAAGACAGTCAATTCCTCTAGGGCATGTCTGATGGCCGCATGGGAATCTCTAGGAGAGCACGTGGGATCGGGAGGCTCAAATTCGTGCTCAGTACCCCCATATTTTTGTTTAGTTGTTGTTTTGGATTTTGGGGATGTAAATCCTAAAGGTGGAGAGAATGTAAATTCTCATAATTTCTATGCATTTTTTATTTATTTATAATTATTTCAAGATTGTGAAATTCGACGACACGTGATTCTGAGGTACTGAGATCCTTGAATGAAATTTTGAACTTTTTTAAGGTATGTTAAGTAAACGTGCGAGAATGATTTTCTAACTTTTGAACCATCGGCCAGAACGAAAATACAATGGCACCATTGAAATCAGAATGTCATGATTCACCTTGAAATGACTTATCTTCGGCCGACATGTTTTGATTGGAAAAGTTATTTCTCAGAGTTTATTGAGAAAAATAATAAAATAATTAAAAATATTTATTTTATTTTATTGGTCAATTTTGAGTGGAATATGGCGATGTTGTGGGGTGGTGACTGGGGGCGATGATGCACATCAATGAGTCTTATTAAAGGATCATTAAACTTGCAGTGTAACGATACTATAATGATGTATTAAATAAATGTTTTTTCCTAAATAAAACAGCGTAATGATGTGACATCGCATCATAATTGGAATTCTGCAATGTGATCTTATTAATAACACAACATGCTGGGGAAATATGGTTTAAAAATTAGCAATATTCTCTCGGGATCCTCCAACAGATATCCACCCCAGCGAAGAACATAGAACACCGGTGGAACATCTTCTTCTTCATCGATGACTTTAGAATATCAGATCTGTGAAGTGACATCGAATTATTAAATCCCTCGAGGATGAACACCACAACATCAGAACTCATAAGAGGTAAGGGTTATTTATTTTTAATGTTTTTCACATTCTTATTTCAAAACTACGAATGTGGTTTAACCCATGAATAGGTTAATCTGCGGATAGTGTGTTCTATCCAGAGGGTTACTTATTTGGAATTTTTAATCTGGGATTGAATTAACCTTGTAGTTTGATTTAAAATCTCAATGCCTCCCTTTTTTTGTAAACATCTAACGTGGAGGGTGCGGGCTGACACGAACAAGGCCTGAGCCCCTCCATTGTTGGTGTTCTTTGTGGTTGACCACATGAAATGATGACAAGATAGACTTGAGACCTTCATGGTATAGAAGATATTCCTCGGTTAATGAGCGCACCATAGGCATGATGGATGGAAAATCGGTGTGGACTCGGTGGTCTGTGGAAGAATCCACAGGTGTGTCAGAATTGGTGAAGGCCCGCAGCGGCTGCCATGGGTTGGGGGTAGCGCAACACGAGAGGCGGTGAGATGAGTCGGTGGTTGTAGGTGGCAAACCCAGCCGCCTGAATGCATTGGAGGCCCCAAACGCGGCACCGATCCGCAACCCACATGACGGGAATCGCTCACATTACCTCGGTGGATGATGAACTCTATGGTGACCTGCAGGGTAATTGTGGTGGATGAACACAGTTCCCGACCATGGCCATCGAGGTGGACCAGATGGGGCTCGAACCACCTAGCATGCTGGACCCGCACCGTGGGCCGATCCCACTCCGAAATATCGGACTCATGCCCCCTTCTGGCTAAGCCACACTAGACCGGGTCTCCTAGCAACATAGTGGGCTGGACCCTCGGCCAACCAGGTTGGGTCTAGTGAGGCCTATTAGGCCTAGTCCACGAGCCACGCCAGAGAAGACCAACGTCGACCCAAAAAGGGTTGGGTTGATTCTGTCTAAAGTAGCCCAGGTGTTTGCGACCTTAGGTTGGGTTAGTCATGTCGGCCCGACCGGGTCGGAAAGAGCCCTGTCGCAACCGGTCCCCTGGTTAATAAAACTCTCATATCATGCAAACCGCACGTCAGATTCATGGGCAGTTTATGGAGTTGGGACCCTATCAAGGATGTGTTTCTTTTGAATTATTTTTTGAGTCTTTTATGTAGTATGAGATGATAAAAATGGATTCTGGAGTGTTTCTCACAAGCATGATACATACGGAACCCTGCAGTTTGGTGAGAATTGATGACTACTCGACATAGGCCCAGTGGGAAGCGGCCTTTTGTGACCTAGCTGGACCATGGTGGGGATTGGCTCTGTGTGACCCTTTATACCCATGGTACATGACAGGGGAAGTACCTTTGTTCGGACAGGGTGAGAAGCAGCTCTGTGTGACCCAGTAGGCCCATTATGGGGAGCGACTATGCGTTATCTAGAATACCCATAATACTAATCATGGATGAGTAACACAACATTCCATGGTTAGTGGGAATTGGCTCGGCGTGACCTCGTAGGCTCAATGTACTCTATAGAGGAGGAGTTCTCCTGTCGGCGAGGAGTTCAACGTTTGTGACTGACGATGCTACAGTTACTACACTAGAATACACCCGGTGCGATCTGTCTTGTTTTAAATGATTTACATTTAGGAATTGATGTATGGTCTTCCATTTTTGTTTTACGATCCCTACTGTGTATTGTGTTAATCACCCTTTCATGGGCTTCAGTTGCACGTGTTGTGTCTGGTGCAGAAGACCGACGTTACCACAGGGGTGCTCAATGAGACAAGACTGTTAGACGCTACGACATTGGACTTGGTGGCCTCAGACCAGGTAGGGCCGAATAGGACCAGGCAGAAAGTATGTACTACTTTGGCATCTAGTGGATTCACTACTCTCCTGATTAGGTGGAGGTCTCTACATATGGCCATCAGAGTTTGTTTTTTGTACTTGTTGTTTTCAGTGCTTTGTTGGGCATGTATTCGGCCCCACTTACGTTCTGTTATACTTACCCTCATCTTGTTTTATTTTTACCTGTTTCCCCTTTTAGTGTGTTGGGATCTGGTTTGGTGTGTTTGTGTATTGGTATATAGTCAAATTCCTCCCACTTACAGGTTGACACCTTTGGCACTAGTCTCCAGCCTCGGGCCCTCTGGAGGCGGGAATGTGTTAGTCATGGCAGGGCCCCCAGGGGTTGGGTCTTGAAAATAACCTTCACGGATTAAAACTAAACACGCTGATAGAACTAATATCTATTGGATTTTTATATTCTTCATTACATTGATAAACGATCATAGGATCATTCATAATATAAAAATAAGAATTCTCTTCAATAGAAATTTGTATGGGATCTATAGAAAGAAACCAATTCCATTACTCAAATTACATCGAACCCAACTAGAGTAATAATCACATGATTTAATTGAAGATGATACCACAATCATCAATCGGAGTGGAATTATAAATTTGAGTTGTAATAACTATACCATTAGGTGTTTCCACCACTTATTCAATATCATATCAATGATTATAAGAATTCATGAATTTACATATTCTAAAATTTTAATAGGACTATTCAGAAATAAGATGAAAAAATAATTGAGCATCAACACCTCATCATCATAATTTTAAATTTATTCACCTATTAATGATAAAATAGTTAGAATGAGAATCAATCATTCAATGGAGGATTAATGCAACAATAGATAATCATTCGAAAGATGTATATATCATGAAACCATATTTTAAACTATTATAACCTATATTTAAATTGATATATTCATTATAATTATATATTCTTATCCATCATAATTGTTCATAATGATTATTTTAATTATCCCCCAAATAAAACCAGGAAGTGTCAATACAAGTGTCAAGTAAGGGGATACTCACCGTGCCCCAGAATGATGTTCCAGATATATTAAATGAGATATTTTTTGTGTTATTATAGCTATCATCATCATTTTCAAAACCAAGTAATAATTTAGTATAAAGATCTATTTTTTATATTGGAAAACAATTTAATATTCACTATATAAAAACATTGTCATATTATCCTATAGATAGGATTACCGAATGGTTTTCACTAATGTTGCCTAATGCTAATATAAAATTATTGACTAAACCTTCTAATATACAATCAAATTTTATCCATTAATTTTATATATTCAAATTACATCAATTTGGTTGAACATTAGATACATAACATTATGATAAATTCCAAAACTATAATAGATTGGTGACTTTGATGTTTAGATGCACAATTTTTTTTGTCACGAATGAATATTTATATATAGCACAAAGATCATTCCGTATAGAAAACTTCTTAGACACACCCTATAGAAAATCATTCTTCATACACATGGGAAACGAAAAAAAATAAATGGTTTCCTCAAATAATATGTAAGGGTAAACATGTGAGATATCTACTGATGATCATATTCAATAATAATATATGAAATATTGACTGAGATTATTATAATATATTACAATTTTAATAACCAATTTATCACATATAAAATTCATGAATCATGTTAGAAAACCACAACATTGGAAATTAATGAATCATTAAGATGATAAATCCTCATTAATCAATCATGAACCACATGTACAAATCATAAGAATAAAAACATTTCATAAAATATAATCAACATCATAGGAATAGAAAACACTTTATATTCTAAGGATAATAACCAAGAACATGAAATCATAGTTGATCAGGAATCAAAAAATATTATTGTTACCATAATATATTAGAAAAACCCACATATTTCCTCTACTGAGCAAATAATCCCCCATATTTTCCATCAGTTGATCGAGGAAAAGAAATCATTTCCCATAATTATAACATGAAAAAGAGAAGATTTACCGAATTCATTTTTGGGGTATTTAATTATAATCCCCCTTATAAAATAATGAAAAAAATTATATATGTGTTCCAAAATATAATAAAACAGTCATCATGTCATTATAAAATAATATGTTTAAGTGAAAAAGGTTTTATAAACAATTAATCATTTTAATATATCATTGCCCCAGTAGAAAATGTGTTTCAAAAAAATATAATAAAAATAATTATAATCTATCTTTGGAAAGAAGTTATATGGTATTAATATACTACAACCTAATTAAGTCATAATTTTCATCAATTTAAGTCATCATACATGAAAATTATTTTAAAAGATCACTAGAATATTTTTTGTGGAAAGTAAAAATATTATTTTAAAATCACAAATTTTAAATAAAAATATTTCTATAGTTTGGAAATAATTATTATTGAAAATAAACATGGAAAATATTAAAGGATGATTTAAATATATGATTCATCTTGATTTTCAGAAATTTATTTTAACTCATATATGTTAAAATAATGAATCATTTCATATATTTCATAAAAATAAAAATGATTCTTTTGTAGAAATTTAAAAAAATTCCTATGAAACAAGTAAAAAAATTGTAAAAATGGTTAAAATTAATTTAAACATTTATATTAAAATAGTAAAACATTCTTGAAAGTTTTTATGAATACTTGTACATGGAAAAAATGGTTCTTTTCCATAGATTAAATTAAATATATTTTTCAAAAAAAATCACAACGATTTCAATTACAATATAGAGGGAGAAGGAAATATTTTGTTAAACATAAATAAACATCCATAGAAAAAAAAAATTATTGGTATTTATCATATAAGGTTCATAATATTTAGATCAATAAACTAAATCATTGATAATCCTAGCTAAAATGGATTGAATAATAAATATCTTACAATAAGTATCTTCTTTCATTGTATGCATTCAAAACCCATGAATAAAATTATGAAATTTTTATACATGATATACATAACCTTACTGATATATATATATATATATATATATATATATCATACCATATATGAATTACTTATAACACATTATCACCCATTTATTAACAATTGATTTTTGTATCTTTATTTTCAGTGATAACTGCATAATTTTTAAGCATGTTTAAGTTTGGCATTCCCGGTCCATAAAACCTGATTATTATTAACTCATATCCAAAATTATAATCTTTACATTAGTATCATAGGTAATTATTACGTAATATTTTTAGCTATTTATATAAATGCCTGATTACTAATAAATTACATCAATTTTTAGTTATGGTAGTCCATATATATGAACACGTGATATTTCCATTATTTATGGATTTAATTAGTTTAAATAATAATTCAACTTAAAAAAAATAACAATATAATAGTTATAATTTATATTTAGAAATTATATCTTTATAACCTTCAATGTGAGTTGGTGATTAAAAATGATACACATCGCTTCATGAAGGTGGTAGTCTACACGAAATCCAAAGTGATGTTTTTTTCCTATATGGTGGAAATGGAGGTGTGAAATGGTTGTTTAATCACTATAATAACAATATTGTATATTAATATAAAACATTGGGTATTTTATATCTTTCTATACATGGGACCAGATTCTATATGAACCACAATATAATAAAAAGTTACAACATTGATGATAAGTTGGATGTTTGGAATAGTAATTAAATATTTCGGAATATATATATATTATTGTTTTTATTATTGAAAATATTTTGATTAATTCATAATAACTATGAAAATCATTTTTTTTAATCCATTTTGTTGTTCCAAAAGAGTTTTTATCCAAAATAGTTTTTATAAAAAATATTCATTGTAAAATTATAAATAATTATTGACATTGTTTTAAACATGACATGAAGAAATTAATATAATTTTTCAAGTCAACGTGTGGATATTTTTATAGGTTTAATTCTTATAAATTTTATGAACATATTAATTTTTAGTGAATAGTGAAAATGAATATTTCTTTAAAAATTTCCATTTAATTAAATTTACAA
Organism: Viscum album; assembly: GCA_963277665.1. NCBI lineage: Eukaryota > Viridiplantae > Streptophyta > Magnoliopsida > Santalales > Viscaceae > Viscum > Viscum album. The sequence goes on from OY728148.1 coordinate 52,515,809, forward strand.
TTATGTATTGTATTTTATCTTCAATAAACCAAATTATCATTTGATTATAAAAAAAATAATTATTTCATTCATAATAATCATTATACAGGATTTTAGAATAACGATTTCCATTTTTAGTAGTAAATACTGTTAAATACAGTTTCAATTATTATTGTTAAAATGGTTTTACTGGGGGGTTTAATCAATTAAATAATGGTACTATTTCATCCAAACACTATAAAATTAAAATATTTGTATGATATTTCATCCTTATCTTATTCAACCATTGAATATAATGCCATATTGATTCAATTTACCAATAATGGGAGCCTATAGAGTATAAATAATATTTTTGGAATTAAAGGTGTGTCTCAATAATCAATTATTGAAGAAAAAATATTATACTACCTTATTCACAACATTTTGAGCCTTATATATGAAAAAATGCATACACTCATAAACCAACCTAATATTTTTTTTCTTCATCTTAGATATTTTGGTATTCACCAATCATGAACTTTCCCAGAGGGGCGCATGCCAAGAATCCCCATGCCCACCTACAATTGGCCAGCAGATAGAGAATAGCACTAAGAAGTCATATCACAGACATGGGAGTCCTTATCCTATGTACCTTCACACACACACACACACACACACACACACACATCTCAAATCCTATACAATGCTGAAAGGTAAGATTGATTGAATAACCATTCATGCATACCTCTAATCCCATAACCATAGTATGACATGAAGTAAATGAATTTCAATAGGACCTTATAAAATCAAACCACAACGTTTCTAAAATAGTATCCCTACCTAAAAGTAAAGGGACTATTGACTGAAGCTGCATGAACTAACCTCAGTCTGTCTGGTCTCACTTGGAACCATCTGTGGCTGGTGTATCTTGAACTCCTGAAAATGTTAGATCAGCGGAAGAAGACATGACATGTGTAGACAAATGGCATATAGGGGTGAGTATAATAATAATCAGTATGACATCCAAAAACCTAAAATTATACACGAAAATAAATATATTCATCCATACATAGTTATATGAAAATATCACATATAAAGAGAATGTTTGTAAATAATCAACAAAGGAACATAGTCTAAATCAATGACACAACTATATTATACCCATCATATGATTCCATATTTATGGTCCAAGAAGCACTCGTCTGGTAGAATAAACACCTAAGTATTTTAACATTGATAATGTTCGTTTGATTAATTCTACTCTTCATGATAAATAGTACGCTGATGTCTAGAACGATATGATGTATAGAGGAGGGTCGTATTCATGTCCATGGGTTGATACCAACAAACTCAATGTATATTAACCCACAAATTAGGGAATCAGTTCTCACATAGTGTTTTTCACTATGACACCAAAAACTCCACCTAGTTCATAAAGATTAATAAAATATCTCACTCCGAGCCACTCAGAGGGATTTCGATGACTCTATCTAAGATGTCCTACAAAAGGGATCATAGTCCTAAAATTATGAAAAAATTTACAACAAAAAATTATCTAAAGGATAAATGGAAAAACTTATTGAAACACATAAAAGACACTGAAGAAAAGAGATACAAGACATGTATAAAGTATTACATGATATGTAGTTGTTTTCACGTGATGTGTTCCTTGACCCATGGTCATGATCATGTGAATGTCCCATGTCCCAAACCATGTCAATAAATAAGTATACTCTATTTAGGCATCCCATGTATTGTACCTATGTGCTAGTACACAGCTAATACCGTGTATGTGGTTTAACCAATGTCTGTGTAGGGGAGTATACACAGTGTTGTCAGTCAGTGTACTCCTCCCCATGTACATGAAATTACTGAAGTGCATAGTGAGTATCTTGGGAGGGATCGTACAACATGTAAGCCAAGCCACACACAGTGTCATGCTTTAATTCTAACAGAAAACATAACCACCACAAAGGGGGACCGACTCTCTATGTAATTTTTGATTACACACATTGTGGTTCAGGATTTTCCATAATCCATGGTTCTTCCACATTGCATCCCAAGTCATCACTGCCTTGGAATATGTCCTGAATATCCTCATCATTCATGTATCAATGTTGGTCTAATGCTTCCATTGTCATTTGTCAGATTTCAACATTCGAATCCATTGGTAAAATGGATATTGTTATATTGATTCATCTTCCACACATCCTTCTAAAAAATTTGGGTTTCCAAACGGGTATAGTGCACTCTTCGGTACTACTATCACACATCCCTTACATAATGACATGTCTGTATCTATAATATTGAATCATTAAGCCGTGAAATGGGTGTTCAATGATGAACTCATTATTAATACATCAAACCCTGATCCAAATAAAGAAGAACTATGATAACCGAGGAATGATTGTGTAAAACCATGAAAAATTCTAATTAGGAATGAATCATGGTCATGTTCGGTTGGTCTCAATTCCTTTCATTAAAATGACGAATGAAGAACCAAATAAATAAACTCCCAATTAAAATCCTGAAAAAATAACCCCAACCAACAAGACACTCATGTAACCAATCAATCTGTTCATTTATTTATTTTCATTCATCATTGAAATCAATATTATGGGAGAGGAAAACTAAAATACACACCCATCCTCGATTTATTACTATTTCTAATGAATAATGAGGTAATTCTATTGTTGTTGTAAAGAACCATCAAATGGAGTGTGCATTGATCATTGATCTACAATACCATTGTTGATCTCCTAAGATAATTCTCTGAATCTCTCCCCAAGGGTAAAAAAAGGTTCCAAGGTAATGCATCTAACATTAGGATTTCCCTATAATAATCTACTTAAACCCGCATCAATCTCTAAATATAAAAAATTGAAATAAATTAATAAATTGAGATTATTTTATTTATTTCTGATCCCGGTTCAAGTTTTAATGAATTAACCCTTGTTGAATAATGTTATGTCACGACTATGGTAATTTTTTGTTCTGATAAAAATTGTACCCTCATATTTCTAATCCAGGCATCCATTTATATTTTATTCCACTTTTTATTGAATACTACACACAAATGCAATTTAATATATTTATAATATATTTTAAAAGATTATTTCAATCACATCAGTTGTTGGAATTGCTTGCCGTATTAGTTAATAGTCTAGAACATAATCCATACAATATCAAAAAAGAATACACGATAAATTAGAGACATTATATTCTTCCCACCATATGGATTAACATCCCCAAAAGCCTAAACAATGGAATCTCAATGAGATGTCTTGAGTGAGCAAAAATATGAGCCTCCCACTCCCATTTTCTCTCCAAATGATTCTCATGCTGCAATAAGATGCACACTCAATAAATCAATATCCCATGAAATATCCTCTCTTTTTGATCCCCTATATCCACCGTGTACATAATAATGTTCACTCCATCCTAGAAGTCCATTTCACCAAAGTTAATAACATGTGATGTGTCATTCCAAACCCTCCTAAGTTGCGACATGTTGAAGATGTTGTGTACCTAGTCAAACTAAAGATGTATATCTAAGAAGTACTCCACCTCACCCATTGTTTAAGTATCTAGAAATGGCTGGTGAATCTTAGATATATCATAACACCACACCCAAATCTCTATAATCCATGTCAAGGTGAAACTCGTGGAATACATTGTATCCTTCTTAAATCTCAAAAGGCCTCCATCATCTGTCCAAAAATGAATTTTGATTGCTCTAAAATGTTTTCATCCACTCTAGGATTATTTTTACCATCTCAGTAGTTTTTCATATAAGATCTAGTCCCATAAGTGTCAACCCTCTTGCATCATTCCAACAATGTGGTGACATGAATGGTCCCCCATAAAAAGTATCCGATTTTTCCATGGTGATGCTGTAATGGGGGATGCGGTTGTATGAAAATTCCATGAATGGTAGGTGATCTTACCAACTATATCTAATGTCTAACATGAAATATCACCACATATCATACATATGCAAGACTATTTTCTCAATATACTTATCATTTTGGGGGTAAAATGTTGTGCTCATGCACAACTGAGACCCAAGTAACTCTTGTGTCACATCCAAAACAAGTATCTAAAGCTACCGTTATGGTAAAAAATGATCATCAATGGAACTCCATGGAGTTGGACTATCTATTGAGCATAGAGCCACCACAATCTCTCTTCATAACTCTTATCCCGAGTTTCTATGAAACAGGATGACTTTGTGAGATGGTCTATGATCACCGAGATGGCATCTTGTACCATGGATGTACATTGTAAGACTAACATGAATTCCATGGATATCCCATCCCATATTCACACTTGAACCTAAATGGGTTGATCCAAACCCTAATTGATCTTTTTTATTAGCTATTAGTTATTGAAAAGTAATCCATCATGGAAAAAGCCCTACAACTCCTCCCATTATTTATGGCCACCAAAACTAACATTGGAGGTCCTCCTACATCTTTACCACACAAGGATGTACATCCATAAGAGCTTCATGTAACTCTCTCAGAACCACCCATCGCTATTTCAATAGTAACATCATGCCTCCTTTGAAAATATGGACATGATCTTCACCTTTAGAAACCCCATCAAGATCCTCTCCTATATATATCTGTGTATATAGGGTCCCAATGTAGACAACCCCAGGTTGTTCCTTCCAGAATAGCTGAAAAATTTGAGAGGTAACAACCATCGACTAAAGGTAAGCTAATCCATCTCTATCCACAAAGGATAATTGAAACCAGTACATCTAATATGATGCATTTTTCAGTAGCTGTGAACAAGATCTCTTACTGATATCATCTTCTACCTTGTTCCCCTTCATAAGAGAATAGAAAATCTAGAAGATATGATCCTGTAGAAACTATTTCTACCACATTTTTCTCAAGTTTGGATCCTTCCAAGAGATGATATAATTGATACTATTTTCATCAGAATATATGATAAACTTCTCACCCATCAGGTAGAGTCACAACATCTTCAAAGGGAAAACTACATCTTCTAAATCGAGATCATGGGTCATGTAGTTCATCTCATGTGGTCTCAACTATAATGAACCATAGTCAATCCGATCATGCTTCTACATCAATGCACACAGAAGACTAGTTCCTATTGCATCATATAATTGTACATACTAGACACCCTTTTCTATAAATCTCATAAAGACAACGCTTGTCAAACTCTACCTCAACAATATAAAATCCAGCTTTCACTACTCATTCCACATGAAGGGATTCCCCTTTTGAGTCAATACTATCATGGGTGCTGATATCATAGATAATTAATTTATTAATATCTGATAATAGACTACTGATCTAAGGAATCTATGCACCTCCTTCAAAATATAGGGTGGACCGCAAGTTAAAACTACCTCACCATTGTCTAGGTCAAGTGCCACTCCAACTGCTGAGAATAGGTTTCCTAAAAAGCGGACTTCTATAATCTATAAGTTAAAATTAGAGAGCATTCTAAAATTATTTTTTCCTCAAAGTACATGCAAAACCATCCTCAAGAGTTTCACATGGCCCTCCTCAAACATTGAGTACATACAGATATTTTTTATGTAAACTACCATGAACCTATATATGGATGAGAGATTCATCCCACGAGTCCTACGAACATTGCTGGGATGTTATTCACATCGAAGGGAATTAAAAAATATTCATATTGACTGTTGGTCGGAGTGGATACTCATGAGGGGGGGGTTGAGGATACATGTTATTTATTTTGATCTTATTCATTTCACATTAATCAATAAAGATTCACATCCATCCATATTTCTTCTTAATAAGTGGAATAGGTAAATTACAATGTGACACACTTATCTAAATGAATAGCATTTAAAGGTTCTATAGTAGTGTATTATTTATTTCATATAACTCAATATAGTCTATTATATAAAAAGTATTTCAAATATATGTGGAACTAGTAATGAGTTTCATTGAAAACTAAACCTCAATTTTTGAAAAAAAACATCAGTTTTTTGATGTAAGACTCTGAAACTCTTTTGGAATGATAAAAAAATATCCAAAACAATAGGATGATCATCGATGTATAATTTTTCCCAATCCATCTGAGATAAAATCATATTTTGATTGTCAATTAGGGCCCATAAGAAGGACTTAATCCCCATCATATTTTTGTATATACTATTTTAATGATCATTAGTTGGTTTAGAATATCAAATGTGGTATCCCATCCTTATATATTGATTTTGGATTTACATAGAGATTCCCAATCCTTGCTTATGATACCATGAAAATCAATAAGAATGAGAATAATGAGGTTTTTTGAATTAAAAGTCTCAAAAAAAATGAAATTGATAATGAAATGATATTTTTTCATCATTCCATTAGATTATTTCACTAATAATCCCATATATAGTCATCTGGGATACATAACGATATCCATAAAAATTCAATATATATGAAAGAGTGTGTAAATCCATAGTGAAATAATACATTAGTAGTTATATAGTGGAGGGTGAGTGTACCATTCACAAAATCGTTAACACACACCTCATCAGACATAATGATCACAATAGATTTATAATATTCTCTCATATTAAGCGGTTTTTAATTTTGATCATGATCATTAACATTAGTATTTTGTAATTTTTTGGCATATTCCCACACTCTCTGTAATTTTAAACTTTGTATTACTGGGTTTAATTCTGTAGATCTTTTTATCTATTTCATTATTATCTAACTTCCTTCCATCACCATGGAAATAGATTATTCAATACCTTTCATTTCCACACTAACATAATTTAACAGTCCCCTTATGAAAATTTCCTCCATGTTTCCATCTATACTGTGAGCATGAAGGAATTCTCAAATTCTTTTATCCATTTTTTATAGATTCCTTTGAATTCCAAAATTATATTTATATAAAAACCCTGAGATTGAGGTGTAATTACAATATCCATTTCCACATTAATATAACATCTAATGATTTAATCATAGCTAATGATGTCTGTCAGGGAAACACCCTTGGAATCTTTGTTTTAAGACAATAAAATATTGACACGCCTTATATTCTAGTCGGATGATAATTAATAATGTGTACCTCACATTTCGTGTAAAATTCACCTCATATGTACCAAAATTTTAATCAACCTTCTTCTATAGATCAGGTAGTTATATCCCAATTTTTTTCTAAATAATATAAGGAATGTTCTTATAGTAATATAGGATCTAAAACTCATTTCATTAAATGGAGTCAATTTTTTCTTATTGACTCATAGACATGATAAGAGTCTACCGTTGAACCATTTCACCTTCGAAATGATTATCATAAAACATGAAATATCATGATATGAACATTGGAAAATTTAAAATATCTATTCATTGGTATTGATAAATTTCTCTGAAATTATTGGATCAGAAGAACCTATCAAACAATGTGGAAATTTCCTCCTGAAGAACTCAATAGAACATTGTTCCCTACATTTCTTTTTTGGGTGATTAGCAGGAATCATAGCATGAAAAATTTATGTTACCATAACAATGAGATTTTGTATTCTAGTTCACAAAAGATATATATTTTTAGGAGTAGAATCATTTCATTTTCCTATTCATCAATCATCAACATATTTTTTTTATATTATATCCATCGACAAAAATTAAAAATTATTGTGTAAGAAAGAGTAATCATAGAGGATATTTCATATTCATGAAAAATAATTTATTGGATTCTTAAATCCATAATAGTTCATTTAAATCTATAACACCATAGGTTTATAATATGTTAAAAGTTTTCATCGTGAACTCAGATCCTTCATTATGGATTATAAGAAATTTTTTCATTTCCAAATCATATACCCGATGAGTGTCAAAACTGGTATGAAACAAGGCCCATTTTCATGAACTAGGTGATTATCAATTTCACATAGATGACCCAATTTTTTAGATCTTACCACAGGATACAAAAAAATCCATATCTATATCCATTTTTATTATCCACATATCAACGTTTTCCTATGAAAAAATAGAGCCCTTTATTTACCATATCATATATTGTAATTTTATGGATCTGACCTTAAACATTACAAAATCTAGAGATTGTAACTAGATTTCACTTATATAAAATCCAAATGATATTTCCAGTTTAGTTTTTTTAGAATGTTATTATATAACTCATACATATCAATACACAAGTATGAAAATTTGGTACCAGTAAAACATTATCCAGTTCTTCCAAAACATAAAATTTCAAACACAAAACAATGACATGATTTATTTAAGAAATCCTGATAACATTTAACTTGGATTACTTAATTCCCTTACACATCCTTATAACCTATGAAAAAAAATTTAAAAAATTGTATGAGAATGACAATCTTATTTATAGATATAAAAATAAGGAAATAAGCCATTAGTCAATGAATACTTATAAGAATATAAAAACATTTTCACTAAGATATACTTCTGACCCTTATATACATACATTGTGAAACATGATATTTCATTAAAAATTAGAGAAAAAATATAAACCGACATTACATACATATATTGTAACCCTCATGGCAATGTTATGTTTTGTAACCCATACAACTACCTTAAAAAGTAACCCCCTTTGGTACATTATAGTGTAACCATCATAGTTACACATATAGTATACATACAGACCACCTCCAACATACACATACCCAATGCATTGGAGGGAGATAGAGGTACAACCCTTCGTCATAAAAAATTACCATGAACTAGAACATAATAATAAAACTTGAATATTTGTATAAAAACATTGCTTTTGAATTTTGAAAAATAAAATATTGAAATATGATTTTTAAGGGAAAGTACCTTAAAAATATCATATACTTGATTTGAGAATAAATGTAATGAATGGATTATGTATATACACTATAAATACACATAATAAATTATATTATAAATTAAATTCAATACATTAATAATCTCAGTTGCACAAAATAAATGATGTTGAACATTAACCCAATGAATGTAACTTTTGTTAAGAATTATTTAGTCAGGATCATCTTACTTAATAATTGTTTATACCTCTAGTATAATGGTGAAAATATTGTTATTAATATTTTAAAGAAATATATTAATGTTTATAACAACATATATTATTATTTTATAACATCATTCAACCCATTTATTAATAACATTTTGTTATTTCCAATATTTCGAGTGGGCGCTTCACATGATTTCAAGGGTTGGATCGTAAATGATTTTGTTATAGAATGTTATAGAAACTTCATAAGTGGTATGAAATTATGTGAAAATTATTCGATGATATTCATTGATTCCAATAATAATTTTGGATAAATGTTACGAGGATGAATCATTAGATAAATCATTAACGATATTCATTTAGATCATTTGGGTGGTTCTTCATTTTTCAAAAAATTGTTTTATAATATACAATTTATATTATGAAAATATGTTTATTATAGAAAATTTGAGAGTTTATATTAAAAAAGCGTTAAAATTGTTTTAAAAATACATTTTATGGAATTAATGTAAATTTAAGACACCTCACCCACGATGTCCGTAAATCGAAACAGCCTGAACTATGTTTTTATTTTTAGAATAAGATGAAGTGGAGAGGAAGAATGATGATAAATTTTTTCATAATCATGATAAACATAAATATAAAATATAATAGGGTATTTCATGCCTCATGGATATGGGGATGATATTATATTATATGAAAATAAAATAATAGAAAAGAAAACACATAGAAAAGAAGGATTGTTTTTACCTCATGGTCTATTCTCCTTGAGATCCTCCTTCAGGCCTTTTGTTTTTCCATTTTGGTGAGACTAGAAAGCATTGGGCGTAGGGAAGACCCTTGGGAAGGGAATTGGGCATAATTTAGGCAATTATAAATTCATTAGATGTGTGAGAGGAAGAGGGGTGGGGGTGGTATTTATAGTAAACACGAGGGAGTTTTTTATTAATTTTAAAGGACACCTCATTAGTGGTATTTAAAAAACCGTGGGCTTTCCCATAGTTTTTTCCAAGGTATTGGACACATGGGACACCTCATATAATATTATAATCCTACAGATTCATCAATATTATTACATCATTGTTAATTCATTATTGTGTCATTAATCACAATGAAATCATAAAACTGTGTTTTTAATATTATCCAGAAATTCAACAATGTTAGAAGGACCAAAAAAAACACCCTACGAATTTTTATACATGTATAAATTCCCCAAAAAAAATAATTTTTTTAAAATATCTTTCATAATATGAATAATTAAAATTATAAATAAAAATATAATTTATTCATAAACCATCAATTTTTTAAACAATAACTCATTGTATATCAATATGAAAAATTATCCAAGATCTCATTATATTGTGAACATAACAAAATAAAATAAAAATATATGATTTAATATTCATAAGGATCATATTATAATTCATATTACTATTAATATTACTATTTATAAGGTTATGTTACTAATCACCAAAAAATCATGTTGGTTCTATCATACTCAAAATAACATACTGATCACAACTGTATATGTCTACTTTTCAAAATTAAATCATAAAAGCATAAAAAATATATTTAAACTAAGTGTCATTATGTAGAGACTCAATGATTCATGCATTATAATTTATTTTTAAAACCTTGGGTTGTTACATTCTCCCAACCTTATGGAAATTGAATCCTCCAAGGTTTATTTTCATATTAAAGTATTGAGGGTACCTTTCCCTCATAGTATTTTCAGATCCCTATATTGCTTCTTCAACCATGTGGTTTCTACACAAATCCTTTACTAGTGGGTTTAAATTATTCGGTAATACTTGTTCTCCTTAATAAACAATCTGAATATGTTTCTCTTCATATTAATGTTTATTCTCTATCGAAACTACTTCTTGGCTCAAAACATGAGATTAATTTGGCACATACATTCTCAACATCAAAGCATTAAAGGCATTTTGTACCAGATAAAATATCAAGAAAAAAATCTATTGGTAGGAAAATGGTGCATCTTTTTCTATGATTTAAAAAGGACTAAATAAACATATACTTTTCTTTCTATTATTACCAAAACACATTAAACTTTTCGATGGTGATATTAGAAGAAAAACATGATCATCTACCTCGATAGAAAAGTGTTTCCTCTTGTTTTCTACATAATTTATCTTCTTTCTCTTTGCTATTTTCATGAATTGATGGAGCGTCCTCACATTCTTATCCACTTCATCTACTAATTATGTTCATATCCACATCCTTTCTCGGATTTAATCTCAAATGGCTAGAGTTCCACACCACATCACATATAATGCCTCAAATGGTGTCATCTATATACTGAAATGTAAAATGTAATTATATGAAAAATAAACTAATGAAAAATGTGGAACTCCACTTCCTGATTAATACTTTGAACAAGATGAATGAATATCTTCCAATTTCTGAATATTCCATTCTGACATCCCATCCATCTAAATTTGAAATGTTGTATTGAAGTTTAATTCTATTCCCAACGACTTCTAAAGGCCTTTCAAAAAGTCAAATGAGAACCTAGGATCACAATCGGATACAGTGTAAAGAGGTACTCCATGTAAGATGAAAAAACATTTGAGGTATAGTCAATAAAGATGATCCAAAAAGATAATATCTCAATGATAAATGAAATGAGAATATTTAGTCAGTCGATCAATAAAATAAAAATATTTGTTAGGTACCCTAATAAGAAGGAAATCATATAAAATGATCATGGAGATAAATAAAGGGAATATCATAACCTTATCAATGAAAGGTTTTTGTACTTCTATGATATGTTATATGTCCTGTACTACGTGGAAAAAATATAGTGTTAGTAGTTAAAAGATATAATGAGAGATAATAGAGATAGTTTTTATTTATATACCTCCTCAAATTTTTATGGATATCTACATCATTTAATATGTATCATTCATTGTACTGGATAGTAAGATCTTTTACATGGTTATATCTATGCTTCTATGGGTTTTACATACCAATACACCAAGCTATTTATTTTGAGGATATAGCATTAACATTCATCAAATTAATGTAGAAATATTATATTAATATTGATGCATCATAATTGAAACTTTCTATAGGTTATATAATGAAATTAACTTTATCTAGTGATTTTCATTTACATTGGGTAAGGCTATACGATTGTGTGATCAAGATGGTGTTCATCTACCATAGAATGAGATATATTATATGACAGATCAAATAGTTATGTTATATGGTAATCAATATTAGGATGTAGTGATTAACGGTGACTGTATTCATATATATTAAGAACAAAAGGATTCACATAAATTAATAGACGTTTCTAGAGATATATAATTAGCTATTCTTACTAATATTCTCAATGTAATTGAGTCTAAAATAGGAAGTTGTGAACAACTAGAAGTTCAATCACTAAAGTATAATGATATATATATATTCCCAATCAACTAAATTCAATCAAATGTAGTGGAACAAAATTTCATTATTTCATTGTAGCCAATATAGAGAGTATACTAGTCAATAGTGTTCATATACCATACGTAGCTGGATACATAGTGGTAAATCCTAGTGACGATCTCACAACCCAACCTAAATATTCAATCAAAACCATTTTCAATGAGAATAAAATCCATTTCAATCCTAAAGATTAAGATATGTTTAAAGGAATGTTATATAAATTTCTCTCTAATTTTGGGTTCTATGTGGAAAAACATCCTAGTGTTTGAACAAATTCATTCTATAATTTTTTTTCTGATTTGATTAAATTTTTATTCTAATGTTTTATTCTGATCATGGTAATCCATAGAGAATTAAAACATTGTTGATGAATCATAATCATTACGAGTTAAGAGTATTCATTGAGGTAAAGATCTTATTACGTTTCAGAGATTCATGTATATTACTCCCAAAATGTCTTTAATCATTGGGGAAGTCATTATTTCTTGAATGAGGTACCTAAGGTTATATCCCGCATTCATAATTATTAGTGTCTAATCATTAGGTTCATAGTGAGGATTTGATAAACAATATTAGAAAGGATATCCTTATCTTACGTGGTGTGACATTGAAGTCACGAGAGATGAATTGGGATAAGTATGACATTGATATCGATGATGTGATGACATTATCACCAGTTTACCTTAAAATAATTTTTCAGAATTATTTGAATGATGAGTCCTTTCATATTTGTATACCTACAAAAAAAATACACCTTTTTTAGGTGTGGCTATTATGGTGGGCATGTTTATTTCTATAAGGCTTATGGTGAAAATCTATACTATTATGATGTAAACACTTTATATCTGTATATTATTAATGAATATCTGATTCCTTGTGGTATACCTACGTGGAAGAATAATTTTGATAGTGTCAAATTATGATAGATTTATTGGATTTATTGAGGAATATGTTGTTTTTCCTACTAATATATCACGTCTATTTTGACCTTATAAGGATAAAACTGTTACTTTAGTATTTTATACAGGAAAATTCATTGGGTTTTTTATAGAGAAGAGTTGAATTTTTCACGTAATTTAGATTGTCATATAATTCCTCCTAGGTGTTATTTTCTTGATGGGATGTGTATTTTTTTCAACGTATTTTTCTGACACCTCTATAAAAGAAGACTAGAATACAAGAAATTAGGTGATTAAGCTATGATAGATATTTATATGTATTTAATGAACACTATATACTGTAGATTTAGTATGAATCTTGAAAGTTATGTAATAGAGACCATATATCAAAATAAATATGAATAATTAATGAAGAATACATGTTTTCAATCAGCAGAGAAGCTTACCAATCATTATAATATTTTCAGATATATTACCAATAGTAGTTTTGCTAATGACAATGACTAGAAAGCTCCTAAGATGTCAACAGTTTATTTGTCTGTATCTATAAATGCTTGTTCTCATATTCATATGTGTCCACACATTTATAGAAATGAATATTACTATACAGATACAGACTTAATAGTTCTAGGAAGTCCTCTATATGACGATATAATATATTTCATTGAATTGGGTAAGTTTAATCTCGTCAAGAGATGAATATTTTTAGCAACTAAAAGATATATGTTATTAATAGAAGATGATATACATGTTATTTAATAGAAGGGTCCTTCTAAAAATTTAGAAACATCTAAATGGTATAACGTGAAATTGGAAGATCTTCCTTCAATGGATCAGATCATAACTTCTGCTGATGTCAGAATATATTAGAAAGAACACAAGATTTTCAAAAAGTAATTTCTAATAATCCTCAAACTTCCACATAGTATGAAAAGAGAGAATGTCTATGATTAAAATAATTTATTGGTATACATAGGACCAAAATATGTAACATAATTAAGGAGTATGTATGAAACCACTATTTAACTATTTGAATAATTTAGGAAAAATGATGAAAATGATTATGATAAAATAAAAGAAGAAGAAGTCAGTCAGCCACCTATAAAAAGTAAAAATAAAAGGCAAACTCTCTACAATACCATGGAGACATCATTTAAGGATAATATAGAAGTTCAAAAGACCAGACCAAATCACTACAATACCATGGTGGTGGAATTGAAGACTAAGAGAGAAGGTCAAAAGGCCAAACCAACACTCTTCAATACCATTGCGGTGGCATTGAAGGCCAAGAAAGAAGTTAAGAAATATAATAAACCAAAACTATATGAATAAGTTGGAAATGGACCTATCCCATAAAATATCATATCCTACTAGGTAAGATATCTACATCCTGGTCCATTTAATTTCATATGAAAGTAATTAATTAATTTGTATGAATTGTTAATGTATGTTGTAATTATAAAATATATTATATAGATGTTTCTTATATAGAATCCAGTTATCTTGATAAAGTGGAGACTCTACATCATTAACATGATTTAGATTACCGCATACTCTATCAACATAGTTTTTTAAGACATAAAAAGTTGGATAACTTTTATCCCATTCCTTTTTAAATTTCATTAATTATAGGGGTAAATTGAATGGAAATAATTAGTAAGATAATCCGATGTAAAAGGATTGTTATTATAGTAACATGTAATGTGTGATGAGATATGAATATCTCAAATATGCTCTTTGTTTTTTCCATTCAGACATATAAAGAACCATACTTTACATACATTGTTATTACATTAGAATTGAAGCACACTTATTACAACATATAACAAAACCAGGAAAGGACCGTATAGGTATAGTGTCTCTAGAAACTGGGAAACATAAACAACTGGTTCATAAATCATCTACATTGTATCCCATTTATTTCATCATATCTAGAGTACCTTTTTGGAATATCCTACTTAATATCCTTTTTCTTGGCCTAGGGAAAAGAAAACATACAAAAGGGTGAGCTCAAATGCTCAGTAAGGGTAAACAAAAGAAATATCAAACATATCATATTTATAAGAACATAACATTTTCAAAATCTTATTCTGAAAAAGAGATCATAACATGGGATAAATCATAGAAGTGAAATGTAATCCCAATAATAATAACTTAAAACATGAATCTTTTTGGAATACCCACGAAATCATAGAGAATCATTTCTTATTAGTCAAGACTCATTTCCAAGACTATCTTAGTAGACAAAGTCCATTTCTGAACCGAGTTCACTCTTCATTTCAGTCCCGTTTCACTTAACCGGTTTAACCTGTCGTTCTATCCATGTCTATCTCATGGGATATAAAATCTTTACCCAATGCATTGGAGGGAGATATAGGTCCCACCCAACTCATAATTATACCATTCTTATGTGTGCCACAAAATCATAAACCATACATCATAGCATAACCCATGCAATAAGAATGGGAATCTTAAACATCATGACATCATAAAAAAATTCATATAACATAAAGGAATTCATAAAAATATTTCCATCACAACATAATCAAATCAATGTAATAATAGGGACAGAAATAGAACCCTATATTATCTTAGATGGAAAATATATTTGATAAAACACTTGAACTCCATTCTTGAGGAAAATATCCTTTCTACTTCAAAAACACTTTTCCTTTCTTAACATGTCATAAAATTCTAAACTAAAAGAAGTTGATTAAAAATAAACTTGAAAACTTGTAAAGGATGCTTCTTGGAAATAATGTTTTAAAAATCCATTCATGCCGTATAAGTTAAAAAAAACATTCTTCTCGTACTTTTGTCGGAAAAGTCAAAAAGAACCTCGTACGTAAAACGACAAAAGATTCCTTTCATATCCTTTACTAAAAACTAACAGAAGGGTAAAATTGGATTTAAACAATTTTAGGTGGATGGAAACAACATTACATATTGAGGGAACATGGACGTGGATGATAAAATACATCCCAGTAAATTCCAAAGTACAAACAATCTCGGATAAAAATGAGGTTGTGGTATTTCCTTACATTAGATCCGATTTTCTTCGCAAGTGTCCAAACCTCTTGTATAATGATTTAAATAATGTTATTGACTTATTCAAGAATCATACTTATTTTTATGATATCATATATGGTCATATTCGTAGCTTCTTATTAGTAATATTTCATTACTACTTGTTATTCGGGTGTTTATTACTTTTTTGTACTTATGCGTGTTTTGTCGAATAAATTCTTATTTTTCTTTTTAGGTTATAGATACATAATTTCTAGAATTGTATTAGTGTAATATATATCATATTCATTCATTAAATTCATTTATATAATCATTATGCAATGAAGATCCTGTTGAACGAGTCGCATCACATCGTGGAGACGGTATTCCGTACGTACGCACGAGCTGTGATATCGTTCCCATGAACGTGGAATTGTATTGTAGTGTATGTATTCTCTTTAATAATCAATATAACATTAAAATAGTAATATATAGTCATTATTTACACCATTATACCCATCCAAGTAAGGTGGTGGTGTAAAATAGATTACACCACAGCGTGGAGACGGTATTCCGTACGTACGCAAGCGCAGTGATTTCATTTTCCGTAGGATGGATAGATGGTGAAATAGGGTTGTTTCATACTTATAATAACATATCAGTATATTAGTAATATTGATTTTATTACTTCATAATGAAACAACTAAAGAAGAATAAGTGAAAGAAGAAATAAAGTTGAATGAATCGGTAACAGACATTACCTCTTCTTTGAAACACTTCTTTGAGACCTCCTTTTAGGGCACTAAAATTTTTCTTTGAAGAATACCAGGACCTCTAGGATGTTTCTAGGTAAGTGGAGAGGAGAAATTGGCAGGGGTTGTCCTAGCTTGATGGCTCAAAGTGGTGTGAGGAATAGGGGGAGGAGGTGCCCTTTTATAAGGGAGGAGAGGGGCTCCTTTGGAAAAACCAAAAATATTATTTTATTATAAAGCCAAATTCGGATTTAAATAGCTCCAAATTGATATATTTATATGATAAGGTGGGGATGGGTCTACATCCTCTCATCCAATAGAATTTAGACAAGTTTAGGTTCCTATTTTAACCTTATCATTTAGATTACGTTAAATAATTTTACTTTTACCGTGTCTTCTTGTGTTCTTACACTATAAGGTTAATAAACATACTATAACAAGCCAAACAAACCACAAGTTGTTTATAATTAATATATATAACCTTACTTAAGTCATTTGGCTGAAGCATAGATTTTTAGGAATAAAATAACAATTAATAATATAATATTTTAAAAAAAACTATTTTAGGTCAATTTTGACACTATTTGGTAATTGATTTTTTTGAAAATCATAACAGAATGATTAGTTCGAAAAAAGTTAATTAAATTAATACTAACATGTCATATTAACCTAGAAAATTAATGGAATTAATGAAAAGTCTCATATTACATTTATTTGGGTTTTTATAACCTCAATTATGTCAATATTTCATTAATAAGATAATTACTCCATCATCATTGTGTCATAAATAAAATAAATTATTTAATGTCTAAAAATTATAAATAAAATACTATTATGTTGTAAATATTTTTAGCTTTCTAATTAATATTTATAGTCGAATTTATCTTATGTATAAAGCTATATTAAAAATGATTTAGTTATTAAACTTTGATTTTAACTATTTTAACCCTTCTTTAAGTAAATTGATAATAAATGTCCTAATCTAATCCAAGTTCGCCTAAATGGTCATATTTTATTCCTAAGGATGTTTTCGGTCGAATTACACTTATCCAATAGAATTAGGACATGTTTTAGGGTAATAATAATAAAACTTTTACCCTTAATTACCCTATTTACTTTTAACCGTGGAAAAAAAGTAAAAAGTTACTATTCACCAAAATTTATTTTCATCTCATTGAACCACATTTTAGTCAATGATATTAACCGTGTCTCTCGGATTTTCGAAATTCTTCTCACAGAAGCGGTAAAATTAAGTTTTATGAAAATCTCCGTTTTTTTAACTACCACTTAGTGGTTTCACTATTCAATAAAAATTGAATGTTTTCAGAAAAACACCAAAATTTCACCCTAGGCTAATTTCGATATTCCGAATCCAAAAATGAAGTCCATTTTGAAAAATAAAATTTAAAAAATTTCAAAAATGGGTTATTACTATTCATAACGGCTAGTTTTAATAATATTTTAATAGCATATCGTTGTTTAGTGAAACTCAGTATTGCGTACGACGCAAGCTATTGAGGAAGGCCGTAGTTGCATGTAAAGCAATCCAATTAGTGTTGTGTGTAGTGAAATATTCTTTTGATGATTTAAAAACAAAATATTTCTCATAAAAGTCTCGGGTGTTACATTCTACCCCCCTTAAAATGAATTTCGCCCTTGACATTCGTCACGTTGAAACAAAAAGTTGAGGATACCTCTCCATCATCATATCCTCAAGCTCCCATGTAGATTCTTCTAATTGGTGGTTCCTCCATAAAACTTTCACCAAGCGAGTGGTCTTGTTTCGTAGGACTTTTTCGCTACGATCCAGAATCTCTATCGGCTGTTCTTCATAAGAGAGATCTTGCTCCAGCAGTACAACTTCTGAGCTGAGTACATGTGAAGGATCGGTTATGTACTTTCTCAGGAGAGATACATAGAACACATCGTGAACTTGAGAGATATTCGGTGGAAGCGCCAATCGGTAAGCTACCTTCCAAACATGATCCAGTATTTCGAAAGGACCGATATATCTATGGCTCAACTTCCCCTTCTTTCCAAATCTCGTGACCCTCTTCCAGGGAGATATTCGTAAGAACACTTTATCACCCACTTCAAACTCTAGGTATTTTCTTCGGTTTTCGGCATAACTTTTCTGTCGACTCTGAGCTTCTCTTATGTGTTGTTGAATAGATCGGACCTTTTCTTCCATTTCATCAACGAGATCAGGTCCTAATAGCTTTCATTCCCCAATATCATCCCAGCAAGTTGGAGTCTTGCATTTCTTTCCATAGAGAGATTCATAAGGAGCCATCTGAATACTGGAGTGAAAGTTATTATTATAAGAAAATTCCACCAAAGGTAGGTGTTGATCCCAACCACCTTTGAAATCCATAGAGAAAGCTCTCAACACATCTTCTAGAGTTTGAATTGTTCTATTAGACTGACCGTCTTTCTGAGGATGATAAGCAGTGATGAAACTCAACTATGTATCCAAAGTATGCTGAAGACTTCCCCAGAACATCGAGGTAAATCTCAGATCCCGATCAGATATAATAGAAAGTGGTACTCCATGCAATATTACCACTTCCTTCACATATATCATGGCAAGCTGATCCAGAGAGAAATCCTCTCTAATAGCAATGAAGTGTACAGACTTTGTAAGATGATCAACATTGAACCAGATAGCATTATTGCCTTTGGATGTTTTAGGAAGTCCTGTGACAAAGTCCATAGTGATGTTTTCCCATTTCCATTCGGGTATGGGTAATGGTTGTAACATCCTCTTGGACTTTTGTCCCTCAGCTTTAACTTGCTGACAAACCAAACATCGAGAGACATATTCAGAAACATCTCTTTTCATGCCATCCCACCAGAAGTACTCTTTCATGTCCCGATACATCTTCGTGCTTCCAGGATGAATAGAGAACGAAGAACTATGAGCCTCATACACAGCTCCTTTACTTCGGGGATGGGAGGAACACAAACCCGATTCCTGAACTTTATTATCCCATCACCATTAAGGTTGAATTTAGGAACATTTCTCACCTTCTTTTGTAACTCGACATCTACTTTCTGTGCCTCTTTAATCTTCACATGTATAGACGGTTGAACATTCATTTGAGAAAGATAAGATTTTTCCCTTTGCATTATAATTCCATGATCCATCCTTTGTAAATCCATAAATATTGGATCTTTTGTGATCCTCATCATGGATAAACTGGCATGGTCTTGTCGAATTAATGCATCTGCCACCTTGTTTGCTTTCCCAGTGTGGTAATGGATTTAGCAGTCGTAATCCTTAATCATCTCCAATCATCTTCTTTGGCACATATTCAGCTCCTTTTGTATGAAAATATACTTTAAACTTTTATGATCTCTATAAATATCACACCTTTCACCATAAAGGTAATGCCTCTAAATCTTTAATGCGTATATTAACGCAGCAAACTCGAAATCATGAGTTGGGTAATTTTTCTCATGGATATTCAACTGTCGTGAGGCATAAGCTATCACCATATCATTTTTCATATGAACACACCCCACTCCCTTCTTGGATGCATCACTATAGATCACAAACCTTTCTCCACTACAAGGCAGTGTGAGCACAGGTGCACTGGATAACCTTCTTTTCAACTCCTTGAAATTCTCTTCACATTCATCTGTCCATACAAACTTAACTCCATTCCGAGTCAACCTGGTGAGTCGATTAGATAATCGTGAAAAATCTTTTACAAAACGTCTATAATATCTATCCAAACCAAGAAAAATTCAGATCTCAGTTACTGTTGTTGGTCTCGACCATCTTTCGATAACCTCTGTTTTTGTTGGATCCACAGATATCCCCTATTTTGAGATTATGTGACCTAAAAATGCAACTTTTTGAAGCCAAAATTCACACTTGGTAAATTTTGGAATAAAGCTTCTCTTTTCTCAGGGTCTTCAATATAATTCTCAAGTGATCTTAATGTTATTCCTTGCTCTTTGAATAGACACGAATATCATCTATAAAGACTACCACAAACTGATCAAGATAGTCTCTAAAGACTCTATTCATCAGATCCATGATGATAGCAGGGGCATTAGTAAGACCAAATGGCATCACTATAAATTCATAGTGTCCATACCTTGTATGGAAAGCCGTATATGGTATATCCTCCCTTTTGACCCTTAATTAATGATTCCCTGAATGAAGATCAATCTTGGAAAAGTATTGAGCTCCACGTAGTTGGTCAAATAAGTCATCAATGCATGGGAGAGGATATTTGTTCTTGATAGTGATCTTGTTAAGTTGTCGATAATCAATGCAGAGTCTCATTGATCCATCTTTATTCTTAACAAACAGAACAGGTGCTCCCCAAGGTGACGCACTAGGGTGTATGAACCCCTTATCAAGATTCTCTTAGAGTTGCTTCTTCAATTCCTGCAACTCAATTGGGGCCATTCTATAATGTGTCTTTGAAATCGGTAAAGCACCTGGTATGAATTCTATTGAAAACTCATATTCATGATTTGGTGGAAGACCCTGCAATTCCTCTGGAAAGACATCATCAAGCTCCCATACAATGGGAATATTCTTAATCGTGAGTTTCTAACCAACCATTTGAGATAAATAACCTTCATTTAGTGGAATCAAGACCCCTAAGATGGAAGAAATATCCACTGGAAGGTTATGTTCATCATTGCATCAATAGATGATCATAGATTGATCTGGAATAGGAAATGTGACTTCCCTTCTTTGGCAATTGATACGAGATCCATATAAAGAAAGCCAATCCATGCCAAGAATCACATCAAATTCCACTATAGGAAGGATCACAAGATTTGCAAGAATCACTTTCCCACAAACATCAATCGAAGAAGAATTATAAACTTTTGATGCTACTGTTGTGCCATTAGGGGTTGTCACAGCTAACTCAACATCTAATTGTTGAGGTAATACGGTGATATCCTTAGAAAATTATTCAGAAATAAAGGAGTGGGTGGATCCAGAATCAAATAAAACATTTTCTACTTTAGAGTGGATGGAAAGTGTACCTTTCACCACATTGTTATCGTACTCCACATCACTGATAGAAATTGCATGTGACTTTCCTTTGTCTTTAGCCTTAAGAGTTTGTTGACGTCGACCATCATCATCAACCCTTGGATTTGGGCATTGATTGGCATAATTCCCCATCTCCTTGCACTTGAAACATTTATGTGTAATAGGTTCATTCTGTGTATCCCATCCTTTGTTTGCATCAATAGACATCTTCTTCCCATCATTGCGGCATTCAAATGCCCGATGACCTTCCTTTCCACATTTGAAACATTTACTTGTCCCTTTAAGAAAACTCCCTCCATGTTTCTTTCCACACATTGAGCATAAGGGAATGCTCATCTTCTTTTCAGTGTGCTCTTTAGATTTTCCTTTGAATTCCATTTTCCTCTTCTTATCAAACCCATAGGACTGATGGGTTACTCCAATCTCCGTCTCGACTTTGAGTGCACATTGAATGATTTCCTCGTAGCTCCTAATGTCCCTTATGGCTAATGCCCTTCGAAGACTTGGTTTTAATCCACTAAAGAATCGATCGATCTTACTCTCAGGTTGGATAATAATACCATAAGCGTACCTTGAAAGTCTTGTAAAATTTGTCTCATAGGTACCAACAGATTCATCATCCTTTTACTTCAGTTCAAGAAACTCTTTCTCCATCTTTGTTTGATGATTAAGAGGAAAGTACTTATTGAAAAATAAGTTCTTGATCTCGTCCCATTCCTTGGACTCAATTTCATCCATTTGCCTCATATTCTTAATAAGATTCCACCATTGATCAACATCATGTTCCAAACAATACACTGCTAAGATGAATTTATCATGTTCAGAACATTGAATAACTGAAAATATCTTTTCAGTAGTACTGATCCATTGTTCAGCAACTAATGGATCAGTAGACCCGCTGAATGAGGGTGGACGCTGCCTCATGAAGGATTCAACAGAATGTTTCTCCTTCCATTGCTCGTTTGGAAGTCCTGCATGATTCATAGCTTGAGAAAGTTGTGTGAGCATGGCTACAAGATTTTTCATTCCTGCTCCCATAACGTTTGGTTGGTCAGGGGAACAATCATTGCATTTCCCGTCGCATTCCGCATTAACACGGTTCCTTCAGGTTCTATCCATTGACTAAAACCAAGAAGAATAGTGTGAGAAACACTAATTATAATAGGAAAACCACACAATCAATAATAAAATTTCACACATAAGGTCTTATCCTAGGTTATTCATGGCCATTTCTAAAACACTAAGATTGTGTTCTATGCTTAGACTTATCCTTAGGGTTCTTACTAATGCTTTCACATCCTAGTTTCCATAGGTTGACTATACCTTTCCTCTGATAATAACTATAATAACCCATACCTTACATAAATTGTTATTACATTAGAATCGAAGCACACTTATTACAACATATAACAAAACCAGGAAAGGACCATATATGTATAGTGTCTTTAGAAACTGGGAAACATAAACAACTGGTTCAAAAATCATCTACGTTGTCTCCCATTAATTTCACCATATCTAGAGTCCATTTTTGGCATATCCTACTTAATATCCTTCTTCCTGGCCTGGGGAAAAGAAAACATACAAAAGGGTGAGATCAAATTCTTAATAAGGTTAAACAAAATAAATATCAAACATATCATATTTATAAGAACATAAAATTTTGAAAATCATATCCTGCAAAAGAGATCATAACATGGGATAAATCAAAGATGTGAAATGTAAGACCAATAATCATAACATAAAACATGAAGCATTGTGTCATACACACATAATAATAGAGAATCATTTCTTATTAGTCAAGACTCATTGCAAAGACTATCTTAGTGGACAAATACAATTTCTGAACCGAGTTCATTCCTCGTTTCAGTCCTATTTCACTGAACCGGTTAAACCTGCCGTTCCAGCCATGTCTATCTCATGAGATATAAAATCTTTACCCAATGCATTGGAGGGAGATATAGGTCCCAATTATCTCATAATTATACCAT
The DNA here is from genome assembly GCA_963277665.1 of Viscum album. Classification (NCBI taxonomy): domain Eukaryota; kingdom Viridiplantae; phylum Streptophyta; class Magnoliopsida; order Santalales; family Viscaceae; genus Viscum; species Viscum album. The sequence goes on from OY728148.1 coordinate 52,539,885, forward strand.
TCTTATGTGTTCCACAAAATCATAAACCATACATCATAGAATAACCCATGCAATAAAAATGGGAATCTTAAACATCATGACATCATAAAAAAATTCATATAAGATTAAGGAATTCATAAAAATATTTCCAGCACAACATAACCAAATCAATGTAATAATAGGGATAGAAACATAACCCTATATTATCTTAGATGGAAAATAATTTTGATAAAACACTTGAACTCCATTCTTGAGGAAAATATCCTTTCTACTTCAAAAACACTTTTCCTTTCTTAACATGTCATACAATTATAAACTAATAGAAGTTGATTAAAAATAAAATTGAAAACTTGTAAAGGAAGCTTCTTGGAAATAATGTTTTAAAAATATATTCTTGCTATATAAGTTAAAAAAACATTCTTCTCATACTTTTGTCAGAAAAGTCAAAAAGTACCTCATACGAAAAACGACAAAAGATTCCTTTCATATCCTTTACTAAAAACTCATTGAATGGTAAAATTGGATTTAAACAATTGTAGGTGGATGGAAACAATATTACATATTGAGGGAACATGGATGTGGATGATAAAATACATCCCAATAAATTCCAAATTACAAACAATCTCAGATAAAAATGAGATTGTGATATTACCCTTACCATAGATCTGATTTGCTTCGTAAGTGTCTGAACCTCCTGTATAATGATTTAAATAATGTTATTGACTTATTATAGATTCATATTTATTTTTATGATATCTTATATGGTCATATTCTTAGCTTCTTATTAGTAATATTTCATTACTACTTGTTATTCGGGTGTTTATTACTTTTTGTTCTTATGCGTGTTTTGTCGAATAAATTCTTATTTTTCTTTTTAGGTTATAGATACCTCATTTACATAATGGTATTAGTGTAATATATATCATATTAATTCATTAAAATTCATTTATATAATGATTATGCAATGAAGATCATGTAGAACGAGTCGCATCACATCGTGGAGACGGTATTCCGTACGTACGCACGAGCGATGATATCGTTCCCATGAACGTGGAATTGTATTGGAGTGTATGTATACTATTTCAGAATCAATATCACTTTACAATAGTAATATATAGTAATTATTTACACCATTATACCCATCCAAGTAAGGTTGTGGTGGAAAAAAGATTACACCACGGCGTGGAGACGGTATTCCGTACGTACGCATGCGCGGTGATTTAGTTTTACGTAGGATGGATAGATGGTGAAATAGGGTTGTTTCATAATTATAATAACATATCAGTATATTAGTGATACTGATGTTATTACTTCATAATGGAGCAACTAAAGAAGAAGAAGTGGAAGAAGAAATAAAGTTGAAAGAATCGGTAACGGACATTACCCCTTCTTTGAAGCTCTTCTTTGAGACCTCCTTTTAGGGCCCTAAAATTGGTCTTTGAAGAAGACCAGAACCTATAGGATGTTTCTAGGTAATTGGAGAGGAGAAATTGGCAGGGTTTGTCCAAGGTTGAAGGCTCAAAGTGGTGTGAGGAAGAGGGGGAGGAGGTGCCCTTTTACAAGGGAGGAGAGGGGCTCCTTTGGAAAAACTAAAAATATTATTTTATTATAAATCCAAATTCGTTTTCAAATAGCTCCTAATTGATTTCTTTCTAAGCTAAGGTGGGTATGGGTCGAAATCCTCTCATCCAAAAGAATTTAGACAAGTTTAGGTTCCTATTTTAACCTTATCATTTAGATTAAGTTAAATAATATTACTTTTACCGTGTCTTCTTGTATTCTTACACTATAAGGTTAATAAACATACTATAACAAGCCAAACGAACCACAAGTTCTTTATAATTAATATATATAACATTAACTAAGTAATTTGGCCGAACCATATAATTTTATGAATAAAATAACAATTTATAATATAATATTTGTTTTAAAAACTATTTTATGTCAATTTTGACACTATTTTGTTGTTGATTTTTTTGAAAATAATAACAGAATTATTAGTTAGAAAAAAGTTAATTAAATCAATACCAACATGACATATTAACCTATAAAATTAGTGTAATTCATAAAAAGTCTCAAATTACACTTATTTGGGTATTTATAACATCAATTATGTCAATATTTTATTAATAATATAATTACTGCACCATCATTGTGTCATAAATAATTTAAATTATTTAATGTCTAAAAATTATAAATAAAATACCATTATGTTGGAAATATTTTTATCTTTCTAATGAATATTTATAGTCGAATTTATCTTATATATAACCCTATATTAAAAATTATTTAGTTATTAAACATCGATTTTAACTATTTTAACCCTTCTTTAAGTAAATTGATAATAAATGTCCTAATCTAACCCAAGTGGGCCTAAATGGTCATATTTTATTCCTAAGGTTGTTTTTGGTCGAAATACACTTATCCAATAGAATTAGTACATGTGTTAGGGTAATAATAATAACACGTTTACCCTTAATTACCTATTTCGTTTTAACCGTGGTAAAAAAAGTAAAAAGGAACTATTTACCAAAAATTATTTTCATCTCATCGAACCACATTTTAGTCCTTGATATTAATCGTGTTTCTTTTATTTTTGAAATTCTACTCACAGAAGCGGTAAAATTAAGTTTTATGAAAAATTCAGTTTTTTTAACTACCACTTAGTGGTTTCACTATTCATCAAAACTTGAAAGTTTTCAGAAAAATACCAATATTTCACCCTAGGCTAATTTCGATACTCCTAATCCAAAAATAAAGTCCATTTTGAAAAATAAAATTTAAAAAATATCAAAAAGTGGTTATTACTATTCATAACGGCTAGTTGTAATAATATTTTAATAGCATATCGTTGTTTAGTGAAACTCGGTATTGCGTACGACGCAAGCTATTGAGGAAGGTCGTGGTTGCGTGTAAAGAAATCCAATCTAGTGTTGTGTGTAGTGAAATATTCCTTTGATGATTTAAAAACAAAATATTTCTCATAAAAGTCTCGGGTGTTACAAGACACACAAGTACGCTTATTTCCACTAATAGTTATTGTAGGGGCCCAATGTCCAATGACTATATCATATGGATGATACACTTGGCTCCCACAATCCAGGCTAGTACCTTTCAAAATATTGGTTGGTTGATGTTCCAATACATTATGTTCAGAGATGTTTATGTCTTGTTTGTACATGGTTGATGCATTTTAGGCACCAGAAAGAGTTCATATCTCTTATAGCCAAACAGGTATATATTCATACATAATTATCTTATTTTTTTCCTTCAAAATCAATTAATTTTCTCCCAAATGTGGTTGAAACATCTCCATATTCTATGGTCAACATCATATTTTCACTATTGGTGCATGAAATGTGTTGCTTCATGGTTCTGCTTTGCTTCTCTAGGTGTAGTGCGAGATCCCATCTCTTATGCCATTTTTTGTTTTGTCACTTGATGGTGTTCCCATTCCTAACACCAACCTCACTCATGTTGTCTTGTTGGCATGTTACATCAGTTTGGGGACACCACATCACCCCTGAATCACTCAAATTAATGATGATACCTAGCCTATCAGACCATCTGCACTTTTCTATTCAATTTGGTTCCTTTATTCAGTTAGCTCCCATGAAGACTGTGGCATTTCCATCTGTGTTTCATGGACCATTGTATTCACTATAGATTCGAGCACTCACACTTCTGGTGAACCTAAGTTGTTATGAGACTTGATAGCATTGGGTCACCTTCATCATTTTGGATTCTTCTTGCCACTTATCCCAGCTGCTATAGTGACACCTCCTGAGATGGTCTTCCAAATCATAGCATGTTGCACCTCATGTTTGATCTTCATGTTGGATATCTATGTGGTTTCTATTTTTCAAAAAGTATTTTGATGGTACGAAAATGAGGTTTGGACCGAAGGAAACTGTTGATGATGGATGGTTGGGTGATGCAATTCCCATAATTCTAGAGCACCAATATCAGAACTCAACACTATTTGATGGATTCTAGTTTATATTACTAAGTTTCCCCACTAGTAAGCCTAATGAAACGACCATCCAAGGAAATGGAGATATGGTGGTGATATAGAAGATTCAAGTACAACATATTTGTTTGTGTTCCCATTCTAGAATAGTAAATTCATATGGTAGTGTACGTGAGTCACACTTCTTGGCTATAATTATAATACAGAGATGGATATAAATGAAACAGGTACCGGTGTGGTAGTTGTTTGGAGTTGAGGTTAAGCATTGGTAGTGGGGGATCAATTGAAATCCTAAACATGGATAGATGCTACCCAATCACTATATAGGGTAGAGTACTGAGTCAATGAGAGATGAAGAATAGTGGGGGGGGGGGTTGAGCCTAATGTTATAATAATAATTGTGTTGACAGACTACCTAGGTTATACTGAATTTAGAGAACAATTATATTAATGGAATTTAAATGGGGTTGCTTTTATTCTATACAAGACCTCTGCCTCGAGCAGGGGGGATGAATTCCTTCTTTGTGGGTGAATGACCAATGTGTTTGGAACCTATCATGCATCTCAATCACAAAAGATTACATTGGAAGAAAAAAATTTAGATCTTGCTATCATCCATCAATTTATGGGTGGTGATAGAACAGATTGATGTTCGGTGGGGGCTCATCAGCTGGTGGAGTTCAATGTTCACGGATGTAGTGTGCAACCAAGATATACAGAAAGTGGATGCGAGGGTGGAAAGAGAAATTTACGGACCTTTAGAGCTCAATATATTATATTTAGTTGGCCCCTTATAAACAATAGAGAAATGGGTCATGGATCAATATATAATAGTACCATACATTACATTAGTTCACCTCACAATTAGAATAGTATTGAATCAGAATCATCATGCTGAGTGGTTGAACACCTTGAGGATTCACAGTGTATCATCCATGCCCATTACATTCCTGAACTCCGGTTCAGTCACTTGACCCACATCTATAAATCTCACTATGTTTGTGTAAAACCATGCACTAGTCCCCCATTGGGTCGATGCATTCTGGTTTGACCCACGTGTATACACTTCTAGTGAGGTGTCACCGAAGGAGCCCATTGGACCTGTGATCCCCAACTGGCCATTCCCGGCCATACTTACCTTTTTATTTGGTGAAGGGAGCATATGTATTGGTGATAATGGGCCAATAGGAGTGTAATATGGTTCTATTTCTCACCCCCTTTGGCCCCAAAGGGTATGTGCTTCAGTTCCACCAGTCAAAACAACTGCTTGGTAGTATGGTTCTAAACCCTTATATATAAGTATCTACAACTTATATCTAATTGTATTAAATGTTTGGGAAGGCTGGATAAGTGGTATATACCTGTTCTAGCATATACAGAGGAATTTATTTTTTATATAATGTGAACATATAAATAGTCCCTTTTATTTTGTATATATATATTGAGTAGATCATAGTATTTTGACAGCAACCAATTCGGTAGTTACTATTCAGATGTTCCATGAATGCGGGAAAGGGACATTTGGTAGTGAGCTGTCTACAGATGTGGTAATACTCATGGATAGATGATCCCAATGGTTCATGTTTGGATTATTTGACTATATAATCTGAGTAACAGAGGTCTCCTACCAGCCTGTACCACTAAATGACAGTGTAGGTGCTCCCTCGCTATATATCATAGAATAATGGAGGTGGAGCACTTGGGAGTACAAGAGGAAGCCTGGTCCAAAGGTTCAAAATCCTTACACATAAGTAGAAGCCCTTTTATGAGGGTTTGGAATGAGTCCATTCATCTCCATGGTTACTCTCTTTGAATACAGGCTTAGGACCATGTTTCTCAAGCAATGGGCCAATATCGTGCTCCTCAATTGCCGACCAACCAATGTGACAGACTAATAGGGATAAGGAACTAATTCCTATTGATCTTCTTTGACACCTTAAAACATTTTTGGTCTATCTGTAGAAATGCTCTGATGCATTCAAATGGTTTGAGAGCCCAAGTGGTTTACTACTAGGAGATGCAATTCATAACTATATAGAGTTGAGTAATTGAAATGGGGTACATGTTTTCACAAGGGGGGTGATGACCATTGACTGTGTTGTCATGAAAAGTCAGATTAGTTAGAATTTTAAGGTTTATTTGTAGTCTAGAGAATATCCTAAGTATTCTCTCATAGAGTGTTCATGGGTATAGAGTGTGCATTTTTAATAAGAAGTACCAAAAGAGGGGTGGTTTTAAAATAGTTTAAAGAAAATGACTTGATTTAAAGAGTTTAAAAGTATATAAATAAATTGGTGTTTTTAAATACTGAGATAAGGATATCATTTCATGTTCACTACACAACTTGTTGGGTTCAACGTTCTAAAAAATACACATTTTTTAATGGAAGCCTTTGGTTCAGGGTTGTCAAGATCATAACATCCATCTTTCCACATAAACGATGCTCAAAGAACCACCCCTTGAAAAAACAATTGTGTTGTCAAATATTGGGTATCAAGAATAGATAATAAAGGTTACCAAATCATTTTGATATCTTATGTATGTGTGAGATAAATAGGACTCTTGTCTTGTCCATCCAGAACAACCCAAGATTCTCACTTGAAATCTCAACCCAATCGGTGTTTAAATAAAAAGTGGTTCACTTATTTTTAACTATAGAAATACAATTGAAGGAGAATTATTTCAAGATAAGAAATAATTTAAATATTTAGCACACAAATTACAAAAAACCAGTAGAATATTATGTGTTTGAACTACCCCCCAAGTGAATGTAGATCCCTCAAAATGATTGCCCACCATTTAGCATGACATCTAGAGGAGGAGGAAGCTTGGGTGGAACTTTTCCTTCATCCTTGATCCTCTTATGAGGATAGGGGATGCCAAAACTACATGGATAATTAGAGGAATACTTTGTGTCTCTGAAATACCATAGATTTACCTCATTTCCGAAATTACAAATGGGGATCCCAATGTTCCATTTTATAGGAAAATGGGAAGGTGGTTTTCAGCAGACATATTTTAAGAAACCACTTGTCAAATCGGTTTTGATCATCAAACATCATTCTATCTCTTTTTAGAGAATAAAAAAGTTGTATCCCCACCTCTTTTCTGTCTCTACCAAATTTTTTCCACAAATTGGACAATTAGAGCCCAGGATATGGACATATCACAACACACCACTTTTGACTTCGTGCAGATTCGGTGTGCTGGATTGATCTGGTCAGTTGGGCCACCATATAGACGAATGTGTCTTTGATTTCTTTAGACAAAATGTATACCAATTAATTTTGTACCAGCCCACAAAATTTAAGACCATATAAATGCATGCTTCAGTAGTAGTGTGTGGGTTAGTCCACTAGTGTGCATGGATCCTTTGCAGTTTGACCCATTTTTCTTTAACATCATCATGGGCCCCAAAAATCACCTCCGCCATCAATGAGATTATAAAAAAAGGTATAATTGTCCTTTTTAACAGTGATCTACACAACATAAATGTTAAATAAATGAAATTAAGTTTTCTAATATTTTTATAGTTTTCAATAAAAAACTAGTTTAGCATAGTGGTGCAAGGGTAAAAATTAAGCAATGAATCATAGTGCGATCACACCCCCACACTTAAAAATTTTCACTCATGCGAAAAGTTATAATTAAAAAAATTATTCAAGTAGATATTTCATTCTAAAAAAATATTTAACATCCAATAAAAATTTAATTCTTCAAATAAATGTGATCAAAGCAAAAAATCCAACTGAGGAGTTATTCTCAATGATCATTGAAAAAGACGTCTCAAAAAATGTAGCCAAATTAAATTCCAAGAAATACTTGATACCAACAAAAGAAAATAATTCCTAACTTAATCATGTCCATAATTATTCATGTGTGTGTGTGACAACCATTTCATAGTATTTTTTCCACTTTTAATCGAGTAAATATAAGTTATTTTAATAATTGCCTATTTACAAGATCATTACACCGAACATACCCCACATCTTTTGTAATAAAATTTCAAGACCCACTAACTTAAGAATTACCATAAGTCAAACCATAATCTCATGATCTAGATATCTCAATATTTTTTACATTTATTCACTACCCTCTATTATTAATATTTCAAAAGATTCACATGGAACAAATCTCACACTCTTCTCCAAACCCATGTTTGATCTCCTCATAGAACTAATTATAATAGTTATAACATGATTAAAGGATGAGGAAGGGTGGTTTTTAACCATCCCAATATAAAACCCCTTTTTTAAATTTTATTATTTTTCTAGGGCCTAAAATAGTCGAATAAGAGGTACACACAGATAAGTCAATCTGGCACAGTAATGAAATAGATCAGATAAGGAATGAATGTATAGAAAAATGATTTTTGGAAAGTATTGAAAACTCAACCTATATTATATTTAACTTCCATTAAGTAATATATTTTTACATTTCATGGTTGGGTGCAAAAATATGTGGAGAGATTACATAACACAATTTTCCCTTAAACTATTCAAAAAACGGGCACCATTTTCTGAAAAGGTTTCAAAATGATACAATAATTTATATCATCGACATTGAACTATATTTCAAAATAAATTCACACCACAATATTAAATTCTTGCTGAAATGTACATTTCATCAAAAAAAATTAAATGTTAAAACAACATGAAATACAGACATTCCGCATACCTTTTCACTAACATCCATTATTAAATGGGCATCATTTTCCATGATAAAGTGGGCATAAAAAGTAATATTCGAACACCAAATTTAAGCGGAGGGAAGAGGGAATGTAACTGTACAATTCAGTAAGCTAAAAAGGAAAAATGAATAAAGATGATGAAAATTCATAACTAACCCATGAATATACCCATCCCCCCACACCTAAAGTGTGTTGTGTCCTCACTATAAGAAATGACAGTGTGGAAAGGAAGTATAAAACATGGTGAGTTTCATTCATGGATTGCTTCCCAAACGTGTAGTTCCTCCATTGGGGACTCTGGAATGAATTCATGGAAGTGCTTTAGCCACTTCCCATTGACAGTGATGGATTTCTTGGTTTCATAATTTTGAACTCGCACCACACCAAATGGATAGATGTCAGTAACAATGTATAGTCCAAACTTGCATAATGAAGCATGCCTAAATGAAACATCAACCTTGGATTGTAGAGGAGGGCCTTTTTACTAATGCATAACTAAGGATGAATGATGATATGGTCATGGTCAACCATGGTACACTCCTTATAAATCATATAGTTCTTACATGCATCACTTCCCATTTCTTCGGGAACTTGAATCAACATCTTCCTTTGATAACCTGCACCAGAATGATTAGAATTAAATTGTTTGATAGACCAATAGGTCCGGTACTCAATGTGAATAAGGTTGTGAGAAATCATTTCAAATCAATGATGATAAAATGACATTCCAATTAGTGTTTTAAAAACAGTATAGTAGACCTATAATGAATCATCTAGTTGAAGACTTTAGTATTTTATATTAGGTTGAACAATTTTTTACAGAATTTATTTTACATCCCTATTTGACACCTCAGCATGACCATTGGTTTGTGGGTGATATGCAGTAGACACATGAGGCTCGACCCCATACTGATGAAAAAGTGATTGAATTTTTCCATTGAAGAAATGAGAACCCTATTCACTAATGATGAACCTAGGTAATCCAAAACTACAAACGAACTGAGTTATCAGAAATTGCACAACTCTTTTGGAATCATCTTTCCTTGTTTCTCAGTCCTCTACCCATTTTAAAACATAATCATCTTCTAGAATAATGTACATGTTTACAAAGGAATAAGGAATTGGAACAACAATGTCAATGACCCAAACATAAACAATGTAATGAAAGAGCAACGATCATTGTGGTATTTCATTTCTTTTAGAGGAATGCTCCATTATATGACAATGAGGACAAGATTTTCAAAAATAATAGGAATCCCAAAAAAGTCATGGCCAAATGATTCGAGAATAAAGGGCCTTGCGAGCAGTCCATTGGGGACCAAAGCGGCCCCACAAGCAAGAGTGTGGAAGAATCTAAGGATAGACTGAAACTCACTATCTGGAACACAACACCTAAATAATTTGATCACTACACGTACACCAAAGGTACGGGTCATCCCAAAGGTGCCAACATGACTCATGTCTTAGATAGTCGGCCTGGTCTTTGTTGAAATTAATAGGAATACAAGTTTATACAAAATTATATACAATTTCAGCAAACCAAGGAAAAACATCTTGCATTTGGTACAGTTGCTCCTCTATAAAACTTTTCATTTATTGGAATACATGGAGATGAGTCAATGTATGAGGATGGGTGGATCCAACTGATATGGTCAGCCAAAACATTCTCTTCTCCTTTTTTATCTCTAATTTCTAATATTAATTTCTAAAAGAGGAGTATCCATCAAATGGTTCATGGTTTGGCTTCTTGTTTCTTCAAAAGATAATGGGGGGCTGCATTGTCGGAGAATAAGTTGACTTTGAGCACTAAATGATATGACGTAAATTTATCCATGAAGAACAAATATAGAACAGAATTATTTTTTAGTTATGGTGTTGTTTTCTTGGGAAGGGTCCAATGAACATGAGGCATAGGGAATGACAAGCGGAACATGATTGACCCTTTGTGACAAGACTGCCCCAACTACATAGTTAGAGGCCTGACACATGAGCTCAAATGATAAATCTCACAAAGGTGAACGCATTACTCGAGGTGATTTGAGACTCCATTTTAACTTATTAAAAGATTCATCACATTATTTATCAAAAAAAAGTATTTTTCTTTTTGAAGTAACTTGGATAGTGAGAGTGAAATCTTACTAAATTCATGAATGAAACAACTAAAAAATCCATCATGAGCAATGGAAGACAACAGAGCCCATACATTTTTGGTTAATGGTAAGGAAGAAATGACATCCACATTTGATTTATCTACATGGATACCATCCCTAGAAATGAAATTCCAGAAAACTATACCTTCTCCCACAATGAAATGGAATTTCTCATAATTTAATACAATATTGTTTTCAATACAGCAACATAGGACTAAACCAAGACTACTCAAACATTCATCAAAAGATGATCCATAAACAATGAAATCAACCATGAATACATCAATGCAATTATATAAGAAATTTAAAAAAATCATACCATAAACTGCTGGAATGTACCCAAATCATTGCACAAACCAAATGGCCTCCTTCTATATGTAAAAATTCCAAAGGTTCAAGTGAAGGTTGTTTTTTCCTAATCCTCAGGGGCCATATGGATCTGAAAGTACCAAGAATACCCATAATGGAAATATTAGTTGGACTTACCCGCTAGCCTTTATTAAATTAGTTCAATGAATGCGAATGGGGAATGGTCCTTCCTTGTATGTTCGGTTAGTCAGCGATAGTCTATGCAGACATGCCGTCTATTCTGCACACGAGTTGGAACTGATTCATTATTTTCATTTTTAATTACTGTAAGGCCAGTTTTTATTGGATCTACTTGAACAGGACTAACTCATTGGCTGTCAAAGATGGGGTAAATGATTCTAGTAGCCAATAATTTTATTACCACCTTTCTGATATCTTATAGGAGGTATGGTTTTTTTTCGACATTGTTCATGCCTCATAGGTTTAGTCTCATCATTTATTAAAATATGATATGTGAAAATTGATGGGAAAATACCAGAAATTTCATCAAGTATCCATTCAAAAGATTTTTTATACTCCCTCAAGAGTAAAACAAGATGCAATTCATTCTCAGGAGGGTGTGAAATAACATTGATGACAGGCATTTTGTTTCCATTCTTAGGATATGAATATTTGAAATCCTGAGGCAGTTGATTTAGATCTAATTCAAGTGAATTTTTAGTTTTTGGATGTGTTTGTGAATGTGAGCGGTCACTGATCTCATCTAACTGCTCAATGGGATCATTCTCAATATATGAAAGAGCACATACAAATTTAGTTCTATCATCGATGGTCATTAGATCCGCAGTGTTCAAGAAATCATCAATCAATGAACATGCATGACACTTTTCTAGATGACTACATCAATAAATGCATGATTCATTTCCTAACATTTCAATCAATGAATAAAACCCAGGAAGGGGATCATAGGAATGAAATAATGTTTTTAAGGGATGTGAGTACATCTATAGAATTAATAGTGGGAGAGGAATTTTTTTTGAGGGGTGCCTAATGGAATCAATATTATTGAATTGGACATTGTCACCACCAAACCCTATAGATAATGTTCGATTGTGGACATTATTTATGGTTTTTCAATTTTCAAGAAGGATATCCCCAATATAATTGGTTCATGTCCATTCATCCCATCATCCTCTATTTTAACCACATAATATTCAGCAGGAAAAATTAAATTTGGATCCCTCATAAGAACATCTTTTAACACATCAATGGGGTGTGCGTTATTCTAGTTAGCCAGTTGAACAATAATTCCAATTGGATTCAGTTCCCTGACCTGCAATGTAGAGTAAATGGTGTGAGGCATCACATATATAGAAGCACCTAAATCAATCATATCATTTGAAAAATAATGCTCCTCTATTATGCATGGAATTGATAAAGTTCCGAGATCATTACACTAGGTGGGAAGTGATGGCTCTATTAATGCTGAAACATTACTCCCTAATATCACATTCTCATCACCTCAATGTAGCCTTCAGTATGTAAACATCCCCTTTAGAAACATGGCATATCTTGGAATTTGTTTCACTACATAAATCAAGGGAATGTTTACCTACATTTTTTTAAACGTCTCCAAAATTTCCTAATCGAGTACAGTTTCCTTTCATTTTCTAGGTTGAATGGGCCTTTGTAGAAATGGGAGACGAATTGTTGGTATAAACGACTCATCAATAAACACACTCCTTACCTTAGAGGGGATTCTCTTAGGACGAGGTTCTACCTCATTTTGAGTATTTCCTGTAGTTGGGATGGTGGTTTCTTTAGGAGGGGATGACACTACTAGAGGGGTTATTAGGATTTTTAGATTTGTTCCCCTCTGAAGGGTCATAGAACTGACATTTCATTTATCTATAGGGTTAAAAACTAGTTGATAAGGTAGTTTATCCAACCTATGGCTATGGATTACCCCCACCGAGTTAGAAAGTTGTCCAAATTGTGTTTTTAGGTCTTGTATGGAACATTGGGTGGTTTTTTGAAATGGATATTGTTGGCATCCCTTTGTTTGATAATGTCTTCTAATAAAGGATCGGGTTTTAGAGGGATTTGTTGGAAAGACCTTTGTTGTGGTTGAGGATTTCTGGCTGCTGGTGGTTGACTACTCTACCCCGGTTGGTTCAATGGCTATTGAGCTGGGTTTGAATACCACCCCCATATTTCCCATAGTATTAGTTGTCTTTCAACCCAGGATTGGTTGGATAGTATTGTTCTTTCCTAAAGGGTTGGTTATAGGGGTGACCTAGAATGATATCTTCCCAACTCTCAGAAGTTTCTCCTAGTAGGGGGGATTTATTAGAGTAGTGGCTGTTAGAAGAACATATACCACAATTGATGGGAGGATGTTATTGGGATTTCCCTTGGGAAAGAGAAAGTTTTAGAAGAAGGTTATGTACCTCTTTGATCATAGTGTCCACCTTCTTCTCGAATTCAGTATTTTTCACCTCGTAGACACCTCGAATGGGTACATTGGACCTGGAACTAAATTTTTTATTGTTCTATTCCATTTTCTCAATTAAGGTCCTTACCTAAATTGAGCTTTTATCAACTAGCACACCACCAGTAGTAGCATCAATCATATTTTGTTCAATATGAATTAAACCGTCATAAAAATAGTAAATTCAAAGTTGATCACATATTTGGTGGTGTGGCCAGCTTGAACATATACCTTTACAGCATTCCCAATATTCATGTAATGATTGTCATTGAGATTTCCTTATACCAAATATTTCATTCCTTATAGATTTAGTTCAAGAGGCTGGGAAATATTTTTCAAGAAAAAGTTGTTTCATGTCTTCCCGTCCTCTAATTCATGAATTAACATGTTAAAGCTAGTCTTTTGCAATGTATTCTAATGAATATGTGAATTCTCTGAGCTTTAATTATTCTTTATCCACATTTTATAGTTTTAATGTAGAACACATGGTATGAAATTATTTATTATGCTTATGTGGATCTTCTGCAGCATCTCTATTAAATCTTGGTATTAAATGAATTAAACCAGATTTAAGATCAAAATTGGGTGCCATGCCTTTCTTTTAAATGTATGTGGGTTGGATATCAACATCTGGTGATGTTAATTCTTTAGTTTTTTATTTATTTCATCAATTTCAAACACATAAATTCCAGTTTCTAATTTTTTCCAGAAAAAAGATGAGTTTAGAATAGAATCATGTTGTGGTGTGTCCTCCTTCAATGGGTTGTCGTGCGCATCTCAGGGTCACTTACATAAGATCCAATCTAGTTTGGGTTCAAAGGTTTGTAAGTATAACAAAGTAGAATGCATCATGTACAGAACCTATGGAAAAAATAAATCATAACACAAATGTATATGGAAAGGTAGAATATAAAGAAAAAAAATATTAACAAAAAAAATTAAAGTTAAAAAACGTGCACTAAAACAAAAGAGCTCCCCAGCAATGGTGCCAAAATTTGACCACACTATCATGATACATTAAATTGATTATGATTTTAAGGATGATTTTAGTCTGTGGAAGTCCCTAGGTCATCTTCCAAGGATAGTTCATGGGGTTAGAGTGTTTGTTTTTAATAAAAACTACTTAAAGAAGGGTTATTTTAAAACTATTTAAAGAAATTTACATTATTTAAAGAGTATTATAGTTGATAAATATTAGTGGTGTTTTAGAATTATGACATAAGTATATCATTTCACATTCACTACACAACTTTTTGATTTCTTCATTCGAAAAAATACACATGGTTTAATGGAATCCTTTGGTTGAGGGTTGTCAATATCGCAACTTCCCTCTTGCCTCTTAAACGATGCTCAAAGAAATACCCCTTGACACAAAAATAATGTTGTCAAGGTTAGGGTATCAAGAATAGAGAACAAGTACTACCAAATAATACTGATATCTTTTGAATGTGTGAGATAAATAGGACTCTTGTCTTTCACAGTCGGAACAACCCATGATTCCCACTTGAAATCTCACCCCAATCGGTTTTGAAATAAAAACTGATTCACTTAATATTAAAAATAGAAATGAAATGAGAGGATAATCATGTCAAGAAAATAAATAAGTGAAATATTTAGTAAACAATTTTCATAAAACCAGTAAGTGAACATATGTTGAAACTCCATCTCAAGTGTGTGTAGCTCCCTTGAAATGATCATCCACCGTTCAGCTTAACATCTAGAGAAGGAAGAATCTCCGGTGGAACATAGCCTTCATCCATGATCCCCCTATGAGGATGGGGGTCTCCAGAATTCCTAGGATCATTGAAGGACTCATATGGGTCTAACAAATAACCATGCATTGCCTCCGGGCCAAACAATCAAATGGGGATCCCTAGGAGGCATTTTATAGAAAAATGGAAACGTGGTTTTGAGCACACAAATTTATTAAAACTACATGTCAAATGGTTTTATACCTCTATACATCCTTATATCACTTCAGAGAAACTAAAAAACTTCTTGAACCACCTCTTGGATGTCTTTTCTGAATATCTGGCACAAATTGGACAACTAGAGCCTGAGATATGGACAGATCACAACACACCACTTTTGACTTCGTGAAGATTCGGTTTTTTGGAAATAACATATCAGTTGGGTGAATAGATTTCAGAATTTGTCTACGGTTTCATCAGAATAAATGTATCCCAAAAAATGTTGGACCATCCCAAAACATTTCATCCCATTTGGATTCACGGTTTAGATGCAATGTGCGGATGAGTCCACTGGTGTGCATGGACCTTGTGCAGTTTGAGCCATTTTCCGTGTACATCATCATGGGCCCTCAAAATCACCTCCACCATCAATGAGATTATCCAAAAAGTATCATTTACGTTTTTAATAGTGATCAACACAAAATAATTGACTGAAAGACGAATTTAAATTAATTATAAATTTTATATATTTTAATTCAAAACTATTTTAGCATAGTGGTGTATGGGTAAAAATGAAATAGTGAATCATAGTGTGATAAAAAATAAATAGGTATTATAGCATATGTAGTCTATGGGAATTAGGAGCGAGGTCTTATTACACTAATTCAAGTATGATCAAGAAGTGTATGGTGGCTCTATGGAATGGCATGGCAATACTCATGGATGAGACAAACAGGAGGATGCATGGACGATCTCTAAAATGATTGGTTGTCCAATGCCTTGACATTACATCCTGAAGGTGAAAGTGGAATGGACATAAAGGCTACTCGACACCTGATTACTCTACTCTAAAGACTACATAGATATAATAGATGGGTAATTTGCATATAATGGGTTCTTCATGGTTCAAGTTTCACTGGTTGGACAATCCCCTATACTCACTCAGTTGGTTCACTCGCTCGAGATTTGTGTGGGATGCCGGTTCCTTCTCAAACACATTAAACACTAGGATGAACTATGTGACCATGCAAGACTTCTTGATTTTTTTCGCACCTCAAACACCCAAGACCCTTACTTGGCCCATGTTATGACTTTGGGGTTCTATAGTTTCATGCACTCGTGTAGCTTTGGCTCGATTGGCTGCTTGTGTGTGCAGGGTTCCTCACCCACTCTAAAAGGGAGGGTTATATAGGTTCAACTTAATATTAATATAATATAATATATAAGGGTTTAAAATATGGAAAATCCACCCTATTTGGTATTAAGTGCTGCAAAATATATAAGGGTTTTGAACCTAACCCTTTCTAAAGAAAGGGTATGATCTTTTAGAACTCGGCTACTTCACCCTATTCGATATTCGACGCTTCTTCATATATAAGGGTTTAGAACCTGAGAAACATTATCAATTTTAATAATCTATCTAGATTATACGAACGGAGGTCATCACCCTTTCTTCTGGGTCATATTTTTTAGAACCTATATTTCATTCACTGATCGGGAAATTAGGGGCATTGGGGGACCTTCTATGCCTACATAAGTAGGTGGGGTGTAGGACATTATAAGTGGACTTTATATGATTAATAGCATTAATATCTTATTTATTATTTACACTTATAGATTAAGTACACCTGAAATTGGGTCATTGGATGGAATATGATTGGATGGTTCAACATAAGACTCAAACCAAATGAGTTCCATGAGGTCATTAGGAAGGTAGAATGGGGAGTAGGGCATGCACTACTGGAGTGGATGAGCATGCTCGGAGAGAAACGTCCAACCACCACAACATCCACTTATAGGCCATGGGGGGAAGAACCCATGAACATCTAGGGGTGACTAGGTAGGACAGATTGGGATGGAGGTGATGGGTTGATCCAGTACCATGAAATGGGACGTCCAAGGGTAAATCAATTAGATGTGAGAGTTGTTGGTGAAGGAAATTGGGTAATTGATATGATTGAACAGAAACATCTTACTATTTCAATCAACTCAATAAACCGAGAACATGGAAGTATCATCGTGCAAGAACCATGGGGAGAGTGGGATCCTGCAGCTATTAGAAATCCACCTGTCCATGGGAACCCATCGGCCTACGAGTTTGGCATTTGGCAACTCAAATAGAAATACCATAAGGGTGAAGTATCGGGATACATGAATTTAAAATATTGTGCTCGGAAGTAATATAAGTGTCTTTTTACTATATTAGATTACTGAAAACAATTTAATTAGATTACCATAGACTAACCATTCGAGTGTTTTTTGAATAGTTTGGAATGATCTTTCCATGAATGTGAATGCCCAAATATTTATCATGGAAATTGTGACTAGAGCCTCAATAAGTAGTATGTGGAGTGTTCACATTCTGTATTTTCCACAAAAACTTGTAGAAAAATGAGCATCCACCATCTATAATGGTTTAATTACTGAATTAATCCATGAAACAGATATCCCATTGAGTATAGTGAGGTGTATTTGGAAGAGCATGGACCACATTCTGAAGGGAGTGAAATAGAACCCCAATTCTAATGTTGTCCGGACTGTCGAAGAAGTGGGTATAATAGCAGCATCCAGTACATAAGAATAATGGTTTGGATCAATTAGACTGGTAGGTCACTCACTCGATTCCAAATGGAATACCTTTTGATTGATGGTCCAGTGAGTCAATGGGAAATGCAGCTAGAGCTACTATGTAATCGCACTACTATCCATTGGGACGTGATGCCTTTGGACTCGAAGAAAATAAAAATAGCCATAGGAAGGTTGTCACTTTCTATTTGGCAGTGGCAGAATGAGCCCATGTATGTGGAAAAATATTGGGATGACTGGTGGATAGGGGTGATAGGCCAACATAGATGAGGGATAACTTCTTTTTCGTGATATCTAATTTTGTAGTGCATACCTACAATCGTAATGACCCGAGGCAGAGGGTGTTATTGCGTTGGCATAAGAAAGGATCTGGGATTCTAGGAGGTGTTTGACTACATGTGTAATCTATTTGAATATTGGCATGGTATTAGTGGTACATGATAGATGTTTAGGATCCAAGATCCACTATTGAGGGGGAAGGAGCCCAAATCATCAAAAAGGTTACCTAAGAAACTATCTTAGTGCACAAGGAAGTGGGGGTATCAGAGCTAGTTCAGGTATTCTGCTTAGAAGCAGCCATACATATGATCAAAAGTATCACATCTCATTGTTCATGGGTGATTGTGAACAAAAATGTTACATGTCTATAATTGGTGCACCAAATAGATGAGATAATTCCATCATGGTACTCCCTCTACATAATCTAGATAGTAAGATACTTCATGTATTCCACGATATGACAATGATGGTTCTGTTAGTAGAGGGATGTTCTATTGATATATGGTAGGGCCTTGGCTACAAAATCTAGGGATTTATTATAAATGGTAATGCTGACATGAGTATACTATTTCAATCCAATTTCTATCGGGAGCACTAGCTGAAGATCAGGGTTTCAAAGGGTGGTCAGAAGTGTTGAGGGAATCAGTCCCTTAGTTGTCCTTTTGTCGATGGCGGTACTCGAGAGTGACATGTCTATCTTATTGACAATGAAACACCAATGAACATGACCATAAGGTGTATGTATGGGTTGGTGGTGGACTTTATATGCTAAATACCAAAAAAGTCTTGACCCCTCCATGCTAGTTCAAATTTAAATAGTACTGACCATGTGGTGTAATGGTATAGTGTGGAGGTCATAAATACTCTTCTAAATATGTTGATATACCATTGGAAGAGTAATGAGGACTCCCCATGATATGGTTGGGTGCATGGATTGATCAGCTACTCTTCGGTAGTTTACTACAAGATGAGTACCAGAGCTATTCTGCATTGCTGGAATTGGGCATATCTCACATCCTAATTGAATATACATATACATATAAATATAACTTTAGATATACGTATACATATATTTTATGGGGGTTGAGTTTTACAATGGACAGTAAAGGTTTGAATCACCACCATAAGTTTTATTTATTTGGTGATTGGTCATCAGTTTTATGGACCTTTCACGAACACCTCCTCACAACTACAGGGGGAGTGGACACTATATGGATAGAGTACCTAACTCTTTTAATAGTTCATCCACACTCAATATGACAGTGCTGAAGGCATGGGAGGTTTCAGCTACTCTATCTAATAGTCATGTGATTTTTTTGGGGGAAATCGGTATAATATAGGTTGTAGAGGTAGTGGTACTAGGCCAAATCCACTCTGACCATTCTATCAGTGTTGATGGTATTAGTGGTTGGGATATGGAAAGTATAAACTATAAAAAACTACAAGTGGAGAAGTCAAACTAAGCCGGACAATAGATAACTATACCAACAACCAATACAGGTGTACCAGTAAAGAATACAATTTGGAACATGGGGAACCCATTTAAGAGGAACTGGGAATGCTCTTGAATGACCAGCTGTGTCACTATTACTGCAGAGTACTTAGGATAGACCAATATCATTGGATCTCTTTCAGAACATGAATCAAACAGGTGGGGATCATGGTATTGACGGTTTATTAAAAAAAACATCACTCAGCTAAGAGGTTGACCTACAAATATAGTCTAACACATTCTTAGTGTTGCAAGCCCAATGTAGTTGGTTACTGAATAGAGGGTTCCCAAATGTATAGAACCAGTGGTAAACGGTGACGAAAACCCTAACTATTTGAAGGTAGTGAAATGCCTGGTAGCATAAGTAGCAACCTACATGAATGGTCTCACGACTTCTCAACTATCTCTAAAAAGTAATCTAGTGAAAATATACTCTCAATTTAGTTGATGATCTCTCTACGTCTAGATGATAAGACCCTGTTCTCCATTAATATTCACTTCTCTATGATCAAGACAATCGAATTCCTCGAAGAATGGAAGTAGTGATCTGGACTCCTACCTCCATTGCTCCACCAGGAACCTCATTTGGACAATTCCCAATACTCTAACATCATTGGTAACTAATATATTCTAATAGTTGAGACTCACCAGTCCCACTATAGGAAAAAACAAGGTACATATAAATATTAAGTTTTAAGGCCATTTCAATAGATGGCTCTAGTTGATTCACGGATATTTGCAGAAAGTGGTTCGTCTAATCATCCCTCTTATTTCAAGGTTTACCACTACATCGATACTGTCATGGGGTTTCCTAATTAGGTGGAATAGAGATTATCATCTCTATATGGTGGTGGTCTTGGTGGAATTTATATGAGGGTATTATCTATATATGATCATGTCAGCTGTCCTTGAAACCTATATAGGATGATTACTTGGTTCATCAGCTTATTCATTCAATTCATGATCATTTCATGAGAACAGAGTGAGTTTGGTAGTTTATCTAGGGTTTCTATAACCTAAAGTGTAAAAAGTGTCGTGTAATGGGAAAAACGCCTAACTCTTTCAATGCCTGATTGAAAGATGGAACAACATGAGCATGGATGGAAAATTCAAAAGGTAAGATGAGCTGTCAGTCATAGTGAATCGGATAGTTCTATGTGGTTGGGCACTCGTGAAAATGATCAAATGTATGCCAGAGATAATAAGCATATGAAAACCAAGAGCTCGGATCGATGGTTTTATTTAACACCTCGACGTCAACTCATCACCTCTTGGGGTGGAAGTTGGTCCTAAGGGTTTGGTTGTTCACTGATTGAAAATAGTGGTACTTGAGTTGGGTTTAGACCATCGTGAGGTAGTTTAGTTCCTATATATATTGGATTCATGAGAATGTTAAGGTACATGACCTGGAATAAGGGTACTGGAATCGAGTGTGGGGCCAACCCATTGCGATCTGAATCCTGGGTGGCGGTATACGGTGCAACTATGTTGTTGTTGTAATCTATATTGTTGGTGTTCACTGGCTGATGGATCTTGGAACACCACATGGACTCATTCTCAAACATGGTTAAAGAAAAGTACTAGAGTGGATTTGAGAGATGTTAACCATCCCGACATTGGATCTGGCTCACCTGTGGCGGAGATCATGGAGCTCTCATAGAGAAAGTGTATTCGTACTAATCGAAAAACTAACTAATAGGTATCTTAGAGCTCATGGTCCACCACACCACTCTGGTACTCGAGTCAACCCACCCCATACCCCACCATATTACACCTTATACCATACACCCATCATGGAAAACACATATGATTTGGATGCCAAATGACACTAGAACCATGGGAACTGTTTAAGAATGTATCTGAGTCATCGTCTGGTCTACTATGGGGCCAACAGATCTTCCAAACTGAACACAATAGGTTGTTTTGGCTTCATCGATATAATCTATCATTGTATTATAATATATATAAAATATATGTGTAAAACTATAGGTATCATTATAGGTACCTTTTTTGGTTCCTATAGCGGTGCATATAGTTGTTCGACTATATTATATCGACGCCTCATCTGATAGTTGATGGTTTGGGGGTTCTATGCTAGATTCAATGGTTTTGTAATTGGAGTTAGAGGTTTAATACTATACTAGTATTAGATTTAGTACGACTATGATTAGTCGGTGGAATGACATTGTCATGGTTGGGTTGAGGGTGGTCGGTTTGGAAGAGTGTAGTGCTTGGAACAGTCAGCTTGTGTGGTCAAATGTCCAGAAAGGTAAAATATCTGGGTGGTTGAGATGAAATAAATGATATAATAGATAGTATGGGATTGTATAAATGTACTCTTCTATAACATTAATATAATAGTACAATAGAATTATAATTGGTCAGTGGAGATGTTGCACGGGGAGTGGTATGGTCTTCTGGATTGTACCAAGTGGAAAGGGAAATCATATCTTCGATGACCAAAACAATCATGCTACACTATTTCCAATATGTTCCGCATTCACCACAAATGTATTTTGAGTGTGTATACTAGAGGCCAATCATTTCATCATTGTCATACTATTACAATTCTAATATAATGGTGCATGCGAGCATTTTGAAAGGTTTCTGTTGGACACTTCTGCACTCGTTGATACTATGTATATAAGAATACCTAATCATTTGTCAGGGGTTCAGGGGAATGGTGTTGCTGATTGTGACTGATTGGATATGGTGCTCTCGATAACACTCCCTCATGAATTCCACCACCAAATCACAAGGGTCATGGTCATATAGCACAATCCAGAGTTCAACTGACCATGAACAAAAATACCTCGAGTATATTACCATATGATTTAATATAACATCCAGCCATTTTATAACATAAACTTTCATTACATTACACAAAACTGAGGATCTTTAAGGTCTAGCGTCTTGGAAACCAAGAACATAATACATGAAAACAACATAAAACATTCCTCTTAAACACTTGAAAGGCTTCTCCTTAAGTTCATCCTAGGTTCATTACTGCATCTCATAACCTGGGGACATACATCAAAAGAAAGGGTGAGCAGGAGGCCCAGTAACGGAAACAAGAGGAACATTTTACATGTGAAATTGATATACTTCAATAAGAACAAGAAAAGAAATTTAAGGCATGAGAAAGAAATCATGAGGCATTTCATAATAAAAATAAAATTTTTTATAACTTCAAGATGTGGCTACATCATTTAACATATAAAATCATGAACATATCACCAAGGTCCATCCCCAAGGTGTCATTTAAAAATTACCAAGGTTATTCACCAAGGTATCGTGAAAATTGTAATCTCTAGTGGTTACATCATTACCCAATGCATTGGAGCGCTATCAGGGCGCACCCTTAAATATGCCTTTATCATCATGTGATCCACATATATCATCATCAAACATTTCATTAATAACCCATATAGCATAAAATAAGTGGGTTTCATTTCATAATCATAACGTTTAAAAAACATCTTTAAAGACATGATCCTTACGTCACTTTAAACCCACGGAAAGGGAAAGCGGGTCTCATGTATGTAAATCCCAGAATAAAAAATAGAAAATTTTGATATATATGTGAATACCCTTTTAGAAATAAGAGCTTTGAGTATTCACTTTATAAAATAAAATAATTTTGAGAAAAGAGAGAGGCATTTTGAGACCAAAAATTCTGCAGCATAACGGCTATGTTTCGGGGTTTTAGAAAACATTGAAAAGAGAGGGGACATGGGTCACCCATTCATAAATGATCCATAAAACAGTAGGGGAACGGAATAAGAAGGATATATGGACATGGTAATGAAATTTGGAGGACATACCATTTGAAATGAAAAACATGGAAGGAAGACAAAAATTAGATTTCTCTTATGAAAATTCGGCAGCCTAACAGCGTCACTTAAACTTCAATAAAAATGAATTGACAAGGTCAAATAGGGTCTCTCATCATATGATCATAAGAGAACATTATTATATATATAGAGATCATACCCCAACATAATAAAAAAGGAACTTGAAAGACTTGATATGAAAATAGAACTTGAAAAATGAGAAGGGTGAAAGGATCCCTTAAAAATTCGGCAGCCTAACGGCGTCACTTAAACATTCATAAAATGAAATGATGAGAGTAAGAGGGGATATCTCATCATATAAAAATGAAAAGGGCAGTAAGAGGAATATAAAAGAACATCCTCTCACATAAGAACATGTAGCATAAAAGGAATGACATAAAAGAGATTACATGTAAAGAAAGAGAGAGGTCGGATCCCTTACCTTAAAACGTGACTCTTGAAACTCAAAGTTTTGGACCTTGAGTGCTTGGGGGCACCTTGGGAGGACTCCTTGGAAGGTAAGAAGACCCGAACATCGTTGGGGGAGAGTTGGGAGTGAAAACTAAAGGAGTAAAGGGTTGGTATTTATAGGGAATGTGAGGGGACAAGGCAATAATGGCCAAGGGACACCTCACATGTGCTTTTCTCAAACCCATGTGCTCTCCCTTGGCATTTATCAAGGAGTTAGGCCAAATGGGCCCCCCAAAACAATAATTCATCAACCTTGGCGGCCAACCCTTAAAAGATCTCATGACATCATCATGACACAGTTATGATGTCATTAAACATACCGAAACCCTAAAACTGTATATTTACTATTCACTGAAAATTCAACTTTCTCAGAAAAATCCCAAAATTTTACCTTAACCAAATATCAATGCTCTGATTTAAAAAATGAAATCCATTTTATAAAAATAATTTTCTAAATATTTTTAATTTAAGTTTTAAATAAAAACACTATTCATCGAAAATTCATTTTTTTCAGAAAAATCCCCAAAAATTACCTTAACATAATATCGATGCTCTGAGTACAAAAATAAAGTCCTTTTTATAAAAATAATTTTCTAATTATTTTTAATTAAATTTTTAATTAAAAAAAACTATTCATTTGAAAAAACTAATACTTGACTAATAATTTATGAAACCGTTATTTACCCATTTTATTGAATCACATTACTTAATCTAGGTGTCTAAATTATATTAAAACATTCTTTGAGTGAAATTACTAATCCATTTGGTCACATTACTAATCCTAAGCGTAATATCACTATTCATAATTTACTATTCATCAAAAATTACGTTGATCTTATTAGACTCCAAATTCCTTACTGAACACTTTTGTAGAAGACCATTTTTTGAAAATCATTACACATCATTAGATATTTAGGGTTTACATAAATATTTTAAAATATCCTTTTTTCGAAATTCATCAATAAAATACATTCTAAAATTATCCGGACATTTGAAATTTCACAAACATCACTAAAGGAAGAAACCTCAATTCATTCGTCCCAAAGGATTACACAAAGAAGCTAGGGTCTCGTCACATAGCCCCTTATAACACCGGCATAAGACCTAAGTGTAAGGTGTGCTATGGTGAGAGAATCTGAGGGAGGCTCAGATAACATTGCCCTAGTAGTATTCTCTACTAACTTGAACTTCTCCTATAGGCATTTCCGTTCAAGCTTGACACGCTAGAGTTCGGCTTGGGCTTGGTCCAAAGCGAATCCCACAGATGCTACCTCCTTCCCAAGCTCTGATAAGTGGGCTTCATAAGGGTCGAGTCTACTGGATGAAGCCGTCGACTCCTCTTTCTGCATTGACCATTAACATCTTATTAAATCATTAAGAGTAAGTTAATATACTACTCAAAAAGATTGGGTCGTTACATTCTTCCCCCCTTAAGAAATTTCGTCCCCGAAATTTAGACTTGAGGACTAGTCGAAAAGGTGAGGGTACTTTTGCTTCATCGTTTCCTCAGGCTCCAAAGTTACTTCTTCATACTTATGATTCCTCCACAACACTTTCACAAGGTGGGTAGTCTTGTTTCGTAGAACCTTGTCTCTACGGTCCAAGATCTCCATTGGCTGCTCCTCATAAGAGAGGTCATGTTCCATTTGTACCACCTCTGGGTTCAGTACATGCGAAGGGTCGGGTATGTACTTCCTCAAGAGAGATACATGGAAGACATTGTGAACTTGATCTAGGTTCGGTGGAAGTGCTAGACGATAGGCCACTGCTCCTATGCGATCAAGGATTTCATAGGGGCCAATGTACCTAGGGCTGAGCTTCCCTTTCTTCCCAAACCGCATGACTCTCTTCCATGGAGAAATTTGAAGGAAGACTTTGTCACCAACACCAAACTCCAAGTCCCTTCGACGATTGTCAGCATAGCTCTTCTGCCGACTCTGAGCAGCTTTTATGTCTTGTTGGATCGCATGAACATGTTCCGTCATCTCTTGCACGAGATCAGGCCCAAGAAGCTTCCTCTCACCAGTTTCATCCCAAAAAGTATGAGTTCTACACCCCTTTCCATACAGAGCTTCATAGGGTGCCATCTGAATACTCGCATGGAAGCTTTTGTTATAGGAGAACTCAACTAATGGGAGGTGTTGATCCCATCCACCTTTAAATTCCATTGAGCATAATCTCAGCATGTCTTCGAGTGTCTGAATAGTCCTTTCATATTGGCCATCAGTTTGAGGATGATAGGCCGTACTAAAATTCAATTCAGTATTCAGAGCATGTTGCAGACTTCTCTAGAATTTTGATGTGAATCTTGGGTCATGATCAGATACGATGGATAGTGGTACCCCATGCAGCCTTACCACTTCCTTCACGTATATCTTGGCAAGCTGATCCAGAGAGAAATCTTCCCGAATAGAGATAAAATGGGCTTGCATGGTGAGACGGTCCACAATAACCCATATCGCATTGTTTCCTTTGGATGTTTTCGGGAGACCTGTTACAATGTCCATAGTGATATTATCCCACTTCCATACTGGTATGGGTAGCGGTTGTAATACCCCCTTAGGAAGTTGTCGTTCTGCCTTTTCTTTGTTGACACACCAGGCACCTTGTAGTGTAATCGACAATCTCCCTCTTCATGTTATCCCACCAATAATGATCATGAAGGTCTCTATACATCTTAGTGCTTCCCGGATGTATAGAGAAAGTAGAGATATGAGCTTCATCCATCAGTTCTTTCTTTATCTCCGGAATAGATGGGACACATAGTCTTGTACGAAATTTCAATACACCTTCTTGATCAACATTGAAATCAGGGAACTTACCATCCTTTACAGCCTCAAACTTCTCCTGCAGCAAAGGATCTTCTTTTTTAGCCTTCTTGATCTTCTCTAGTAATGAAGGTTGAGAAATCATTTGGGATAGGGTTGATGATGTCCCTTTACTTATAATTCCCATGTCCAGTTTTACTAGATCTTTAATCAAGGGATCTCCCAGGATCCTCATTGTTGCCAGAACAACAGGATCTTTCCTGCTTAACGCATCTGAGACTTTGTTTTCTCTTCCAGGGTGATAATGAATTGAACAATCATAGTCTTTATTAAGCCCCAACCATCTCCTTTGTCTCATGTTCAATTCTTTCTGTGTGAAAATATACTTTAGACTTTGGTGGTCAGTGTATATATCACATTTCTCCCCATAAAGATAGTGCCTCCATATCTTTAGAGCAAAAACAACTGCCGCCAGCTCTAGATCATGCGTAGGATAATTCTTCTCATGAATCTTCAACTGTCGAGATGCATAATCAATCACCTTGTCATTTTGCATGAGGACGCACCCAAGCCCTTTCAGAGATGCATCGCTAAAAATAAAGAATCCTTCTCCGATAGAGGGTAGTGTTAACACAGGTGCAGTAACCAATCTCTTCTTCAGCTCTTGGAAACATTCCTCGCATTCCTTTGTCCAGATGAACTTAACCCCTTTTCGAGTCAACTTGGTTAGTGGATTAGAAAGCCGTGAAAAGTTTTTTCACAAACCTCCTATAATATCCTGCTAAACCATGGAAACTACGAATCTCAGTTACTGTTGTGGGTTGAGGCCACTCCTCCACAAGCATTGTCTTTGCAGGGTCAACCGAGATTCCTTCATTGGTTACGATGTGCCCCAAGAAAGCCACCTGTTGTAACCAAAACTCACACTTGCTGAGCTTCCCAAAGAGCCTCTCCTTCCGCAGAGTTTTCAATATAACCCTTAGATGATCTTCATGCTCCTCACGACTTTTCTAATATATCAAATTATCACCAATAAAAACTACCACAATGTTATCAAGGTAGTCCCTAAAGACTCTATTCATCAAATAAATGAAAATAGCAGGAGCAATAGTCAAGCAGAAGGGCATAACAGTAAACTCATAATGCCCATATCTTGATCGGAATGCAGTCTATGGAATATCTTCCTTCTTCACCCTCAGTTGATGATAACCAGATCGAAGGTCAATCTTAGAGAAGAATTGAGCCCCGCAAAGTTGGTCAAATAAATCATCAATTCTTGGAAGAGGATATCTGTTCTTCACTGTGATCCCGTTCAGTTCTCTATAATCAATGCATAGCCGCAATGATCCATCCTTCTTCTTCACAAAGAGAACTGGTGCTCCCCAAGGAGACACACTCGGTCGGATAAATCCCTTCTCCAACAAGTCTTGGAGTTGTTTCTTAAACTCTTCAAGCTCCACATTTTCCATTCTATATGGAGTCTTTGTTATCGGTTGAGACCCAGGTACGAGTTCAATGGAGAACTCTACCTCTTTTTCTGGGGGAGGTCCAGGTAACTCCTCAGGAAATACATCCATATATTCCTGAACAATCGGAACATCTTTAATTTGTATTCTCCCTTTCCCTTCTTCCTCATCACCGATTAAATCCATAAAGAAATCTATAGGAGGTGCTTCTAGATAGGGATCAGGTCGGGATATCTCTCCTTGGAAGATAACTGTAGGTCGTTTATTCAAGACTACTGAGATTTCCTTACTTCTGCATTTGATCTTAGCATTATACTTTGAGAGCCAGTCCATCCCTAGTATAACGTCGAATTCCAACATGGGAATGACTACTAGATTTGCGATAAGATTTTGCTCACTAATGTAAACACTAGAGTCTCTAAACACTGTTGATGCATGGATAATCCCACTTGGAGTCTTGACTGACAACTCTACCTCTAGCAGTTCGGGGATTGATTCTATATTCCTTGCAAACTTGGAGGAAATAAAGGAATGCATAGAACCATAATCAAATAAATTACTTGATAGTTTTGAGAGGACAACAAGAGTACCTGCTACCACATCGTTTGGAACTTCAACTTCAGCTGTTGTGATAGCGAAAGCACAACCTTGCTCCCTTGGCCTCTGCTGAGGTTGATGGTGATTCCCCTCCACCACCCTCGGATTTGGACATTGATTAGCAAAGTGCCCAAGCTGTCCACACTTGAAGCATATGACTTCGGGTAGGGCCAGAACCATCTTTCCTCTATCTTTAGTGTTGGGAAGTTGAGGCTTCACATCACTACGACAATTCCGAGAAATGTGGCCTTCTTTTCCACACCTATAGCACTTACCACTTCTCATCAAGCAGTTCCCCGAATGCTTCTTTCCAAATTTATTGCATGTGGCATGTTGCATATGCTCTGCACCCCTTTCCTGATCAAAACTTCTTCCCAGGCTTGGTTCTAGAGTTCTCTTCTTCTCATTAGATTTGTGAGACCACTGTGTCTCCCCAAACCCTAGTTCAACTTTGATAGCACTTCGAACAATTTCTTCATAGCTATCATAGTCCCTGTTGGCTAGATTCTTCCGCAGATGAGGTCGTAGTCCACCAAAGAATCTATCAACCTTCCCATTAGGGTCCATGACGAAGCTTGAGGTATAATGGGAAAGCCTTGTGAAGTTCATCTCGTAGGTTCCAACTGATTCATTCTCCTTTTGCTTCAGCTCGAGAAACTCTTTCTCCATTTTCGTTCTCATGGAACGAGGGAAATACTTGTTAAAGAATATTCCCCGGAACTCTTCCCAATCCATAGCTTCCATCTCTCCTCGTGGCTTCGTGTTTTTGATCAGTGACCACCACTGATCAGCTTCTCCCTCTAGGCGGTAACAGCAAGGGTGACTTTTTCTTGTTCCGAACAATGAAGTACAGAAAAGATCTTTTCAATGGATCTTATCCATTGTTCCGCATCCAATGGGTCAGTAGATCCATTGAATGTTAGTGGTCGTTGACACATGAAGGACTCAACAGAAAGTTGTTCCCTTCGCGGTGAGGTCGGCCTCTTAGCTTGATTCAAGTTATTACTCATAACTTGAGTCAGTTGGTTCATCATTCGCATGAATTTTTCCATTCCGGCTTCCATCGGAGGGCCGTCAGCACATGGTGCATTGCGGTCACCATCGACACGATTCCTCCTATTGCCCGCCATTATCTAAAAGAATAAAACCTTAGTGATAAACTTATTTCATTTATGGATCTTTTAACTAAGACTTCATGCTTATACAATTACACTTTTCTATAATTCCTTCATAATGATTCATAAAAAGCTTGTGATTAACCAAACATATCCCCCGGGAGTGTCGTAACCAAGAGTGCAGCAAGGACTGTTATCATGCACCAGTTCCCATTCGAGTCTAGATCAAAGCGGTGTTTTCGGGTTTTACCCCTCTGTACATCTGTGCCAGAGCCGCCTCTACCTGCTCATATCCAGACAGGGATTCATTTGTTTGATAAACCACTTACTCAATACTTACCAAAATACCAGGAAGTTTTGCTATATTTAAACTTTTCTATAGGGTTCTTCCTAAAGTTTTTATATCCTAATTTCCACAAATAACTAAACCATCCGTTGATCCCAACTATAAAAACCCGCCATTTTATAATATAAACTTTCATTACAATACACAAAACTGAGGATCTTTAAGGTCTAGTGTCTTGGAAACCTGGAATATAATACATGAAAACAACATAAATCATTCTTCTTAAACACTTGAAAGGCTTCTCCTTAAGTTCATCCTAGGTTCATTACTACATCTCATAACCTGGGGACAAACATCAAAAGAAAGGGTGAGCAGGAGGCCCAGTAAGGGAAACAAGAGGAACATTTTACATGTGAACTTGATATACTTCAATAAGAACAAGAAATGAACTTTAAGGAATGAGAAAGAAATCATGAGGCATTTCATAATAAAAATAACATTTTTCAAAACCTGAAGATGTGGATACATCATTTAACATAGACAATCATGAACATATCACCAAGGTCCATCCCCAAGGTGTCATTTGAAAATTACCAAGGTTATTCACCAAGGTATCTTGAAAATTGTAATCTCTAGTGGTTACATCATTACCCAATGCATTGGAGCGCTATCAGGGCGCACCCCTAAATTTGCCTTTATCGTCATGTGAGCCACATATATCATCATCAAACATTTCATAAATAACCCATATAGCATAAAATAATTGGGTTTCATTTCATAATCATAACGTTTAAAAAATTGCTTTAAAGACATGATCCTTACGTCACTTTAAACCCACGGAAAGGGAAAGCGGGTCTCATGTATGTAAATCCCAGAATTTAAAATAGATCATTTTGATATATATGTGAATACCCTTGTAGAAATAATATCTTTGAGTATTCACTTTATAACATAAAATAAATTTGAGAAAAGGGAGAGGCATTTTGAGACCAAAAATTCTGCAGCATAACGACTATGTTTCGGGGTTTTAGAAAACATTGAAAAGAGAGGGGACATGGGTCACCCACTCATAAATGATCCATAAAACTATAGGGGAACGGAATAAGAAGGATATATGGACATGGTAATGAAATTTAGAGGACATACCATTTGAAATGAAAAAATGGAAGGAAGACAAAAATTAGATTTCTCTTATGAAAATTCGGCAGCCTAACGGCGTCACTTAAACTTCAATAAAAATGAATTGACAAGATCAAATGGGGTCTCTCATCATATGATAATAAGATATCAGTATGATAGATATAGAGATAATACCACAACATAATAAAAAAGGAACTTGAAAGACTTGATATGAAAAATCGAACTTGAAAAATGAGAAGGGTGAAAGGATCCCTTAAAAATTCGGCAGCCTAACAGCGTCACTTAAACTTTCATAAAATGAAATGATGAGAGTAAGAGGGGATCTCTCATCATATAAACATGAAAAGGGAAGTAAGAGGAATATAAAATAACATCCTCTCACATAAGAACATGTAGCATAAAAGGAATGACATAAAAAAGATTACATGAAAAGAAAGAGAGAGGTCGGATCCCTTACCATAAAACGTGACTATTGAAACTCAATGTTTTGGACCTTGAGGGCTTGGGGGCACCTTGGGAGGACTCCTTGGAAGGTAAGAACACCAGAACATTGTTCGGGGAGAGTTGGGAGTGGAAACTAAAGGAGGAAAGGGTGGGTATTTAAAGGGAAAGTGAGGGGACAAGGCAATAATGGCCAAGGGACACCTCACATGTGCTTTTCTCAAACCCATGTGCTCTCCCTTGGCATTTATCAAGGAGTTAGGCCACATGGGGCCCCCAAAACAATAATTCATCACCCTTGGCCGGCCAAACCTTAAAAGATCTCATGACATCATCATGACACAGTTATGATGTCATTAAACATACCGAAACCCTAAAACTGTATTTTTACTATTCACTGAAAATTCAACTTTCTCAGAAAAATCCCAAAATTTCACCTTAACCAAATATCAATGCTCTGATTTCAAAAATGAAATCCATTTTATAAAAATAGTTTTCTAAATATTTTTAATTTAATTTTTAAATAAAAACACTATTCATCGAAAATTCATTTTTTTCAGAAAAATCCCCAAAAATTACCTTAACATAATATCGATGCTCTGAGTTCAAAAATAAAGTCCTTTTTATAAAATTAATTTTCTAATTATTTTTAATTAAATTTCTAATTAAAAAACACTATTCATCCAAAAAAACTAATACTTGACTAATAATTTATGAAACCGTTATTTACCCATTTTATTGAATCACCTTACTTAATCTGGGTGTCTAAATTATATTAAAACAATCTTTGAGTAAAATTACTAATCCATTTGGTCACATTACTAATCCTAAGCGTAAAATCACTATTCATAATTTACTATTCATCAAAAATTAAGTTGATCTTATTAGACTCCAAATTCTTTACTGAACACTTTTGTAGAAGACCATTTTTTTAAAATCATTACACATCATTAGTTATTTAGGGTTTACATAAATATTTTAAAATATCCTTTTTTCGAAATTCATCAATAAAATACATTCTAAAATTATCCGGACATTTGAAATTTCACAAACATCACTAAAGGAATAAATCTCAATTCATTCTTCCCAAAGGATTACACAAAGAAGCTAGGGTCTCGTCACATAGCCGCTTATAACACCGGCATACGACCTAAGTGTAAGGTGTGCTATGGTGAGAGAATCTGAGGGAGGCTCAGAAAACATTGTCGTAGTAGTAATCTCTACTAACTTGATCTTCTCCTGTAGGCGTTTCCATTCAAGCTTGACACGCTGGAGTTCGGCTTGGGCTTGGTCCAAAGCGAAGCCCACAGATGCTACCTCATTCCCAAGCTCTGATAAGTGGGCTTCATAAGGGTCGAGTCTACTGGATGAAGCCATCGACTCCTCTTTATGCATTGACCATTAACATCTTATTAAATCATTAAGAGTAAGTTAATATACTACTCAAAAGCTTGGGTCGTTACATTTAAGTATCGAGATAGGTGTAATATGAGGTTCTCAAGGACAACCACCATTGGAAAAATGGCCTTCCAACTAGTGAAACCCAAACACTATATTCTAGACCCCTCAATGTAGTTATATATATTAAGTACTTTTCCTACTATATCAAAAATGATAAATCAAAAAGTGTTTCTATTGATTCCATCTCAGGAAAATTCATACAAGTATCAGGGAATTTAGTGATAGGAATTGGAAAACAACTCGACGTTGGTACATGAACAAAAACATGCTCCACACTATATATAGTAAGGAGCAGTTTGATAAACATGTGGTCTATGCCTGAAAGAGAAGGTGAGTCACATACTTTATTAAAGGTCCTGGGTGAAGCAGAATCTCGTATTGGATGAGACCACTTGACTTTTTGTTTATAGTAATGACCAATCCAGGATCAATACGACAATAAACACATGACTCCACATATAAAATCATAGAAATGGACAAATAAGAAGAATAGTCTTGGAACCCCAAAAGAGGATCATCAGAGGTTGATTATAAATAATTTAATTAGCCGACAAGAAGTACCTTTTATGGAATTCTTTCATAGATGATATTTCTAATCACGTTCTGATGTGATTTTTCATTGCATCGCATAATCCATGTGTAGACTTCCTATAGTGGTGATCCACACATGCACTGCGTATCTCTGGATGTCTCTAAAGAAATCTCTGGGTGCTAGCGTGAAGAAGCTTTTTCTTGCATTGTCCTCTTTGGAATGCCCTGATCCGGTGGAGGATGATCTCTCTTGATTTTGAGATCATTATTGAATGAAGGGGTTTTTTTGGCCTTGAGAGAACTCATCAGAATTTTTGTGCACAATGATTAAGGAAAAGTGTTGGGGTTGTAAGGATCTTTATAATCAGGTTTGAGTTTAGAGAGTTATGAAAATAAATAAACATGTTACACATTTTATTTATTTCATTAACTCTTATTGAAAACCCCATGTTGAATCATTAATTCCTTGACATGTTCTCACATTGAGTATAATAAATATCATTTAATAAAATAATATTATCTCCTCAAAATCTTGACTAGAAAAACTACACGGTGTGTAATCGTTAATACATGGCGTGTACTCGTTTTTCAGTTCCCTTCCAAAATAAAAAACTACACAATGTGTACGTTCAATGTACAGGTTGTGTATATCTTGTTTTTATTTTATTCTCCCTCCAACATTAAAACTATTTAGGCTTACATGAATAATTATTAAACCACATATGGGAATTATCATTATTCTACTTGTGATACTTGGATAGTCATAGTGTGTGACCCTCTAGGCCTCTTTCTCATTTGCATTTGGTGGGGTTACCTAATGTCCAAGATTACTGTCTAGAAATGAGTCAAGGAACCCATGAGAAATAAGTTGATGCTACATTGATGTGTCACCTCATATGAATGCTTACCATGTAATTTAATCCCTTTGTCTTACTATCTCACCAAGCGGGTTTCAGGGCAGTTTCATAAACCTATATACTTGATTCATCATTCATTGACTTACATAAATAAACTCATCATGACACCAAGACCATGAAAATTGGGTGAAAATTATATTTTATTCAAAGGGCCCAAGATATCTTCATCCATAAATATGTAATGGACAAATCCTTCCTCAAAATTTCCATTAACAACATGTCTTTTGTGATGCACCCAACGTACCCTACTTCCCGCCAACTGTCTTTATGACGGGTTTCATCAGAAAATCCAAGTGTGCAAGCCATGACATGAGTTAATGATAATGTTTTAGTCTAAAGACCCTTACACACACTCATAGATATAAATGTTCGATTAAACTAAGACATGAAGAATTACTACTGGTGGGTTTGTTCTCATAATCTCCCATATTTTAGATTACCATGTGCAAACTCCAAGAGATAGAGGGTTTTCTTCTAAGGAGTACTCGCACATGACGGTATGTATACTATGTTTCCTATCATAGTGTGTCATCCAACCGTAGAACATTATTTAAGAATATTGTTATATAATTTCATGGTTCTCATCATATTAGGGATTTTCCAGGAAATTATTAATGCAAAAAATATTCCAGGAAATTATTATATTATAGTCATGGAGAAAAATGAACAGTATATAATAAGTTTACATTAATGTAATCAAAATATAGATAGTTTGTTCTAAAGACACCAACTCTAACAAACTACAACTTAGTCTAGAGCCAACTACCTACAAATTTTAGTCTTCTAGACCTCACATGATGATCATGTTTTTGCTAAGTCAAAGCTTTAGTCAAGGGGTCTGCCATGTTGTCTTCCATGAAAATACCACTCACTGCAACTTCACCTCTTTGAGAAAAATACCTCAAGAGATTATACTTCCAAAGTATATGCTTTGTCTACTGATGTGACCTTGGCTCTTTTTCAAGTGCCACCACTGTAGTATTATCACAATAGAGTGTGATAGGGTATTTACTGCTAAGTACCACATCCAACTCTTGGATGAAGTATCGCAACCATACATCATCTTTAGCGGCCTCAGAAGCTGCGATATACTCAGACACTACTATAGAATCTATGACCACACCTAGATTTGAGCTCTTCCAGCTCACTGCATCTCCATTCAAATAGAAGATGTATCAATTCTGTGACATCATGTAATCATGATTAGTCAGGAAACTTGAATCAACATGTCCTCTAATGACTAGTTCCTCATCTTCTCCATAAACTAGGAACATATCTTCATTACTCCTCAGATACATAAGGACAGTCTTGACTTTCATCCAATGGTGGTCTCCTAGATCAGCTTGATATCAGCCTACTGCAATTAATGCTTAAACAAAATCTAGCCTTGTACATAGCATAACATACATGTCTGGACCAATTGCCGATACGTAAGGGATCGTTGCAATTTTCATTCTTTCCTCATGTGTTTGGGGACACCTTTTCATGGAAAGATGAATACCATGTCACATTGGTATAAATCCCCTCTCGGACTATTCCATACATAATCTCTCCAGTATCTTGTCTATGTATGCACTTAGACGTGGGCCCACCATTCTCTTGGATCTTTCACGATGGATCTTGATACCAAGAATATATGTGGCTTCACCCAAGCCTTTCATAGAGAATCATTTATCCAACCATTCCTTAACTGACTATAATACATTTACTTTATTTCCAATTAGTAATATGTTATCAACATATATATTATGAAATTGACTGCACTTCCTCTAAACCATTTTTATACATAAGCCTCACATTCATCCTTAACAAAGCCAAATTCTTTTACGGCTTCATCAAAATGAAATTTCCATGACCTTGATGCTTTATTTAATCCATAAATGGATTCTTGCAACATGAATACCTTGATGGCATCCTTTTGAGTCCCAAACCCTTTAGGTTGTGTCATGTAGACATCTTCTTGGAGGTTCCCGTTAAAGAATTCTGTTTTGACATCCATTTTCCAAATTTCATAGTTATGGTAAGAGGCAATGGACAATATAATTTTGATGGATTTTTGCAACACAAAATCTGAAAAGAATTCATCATAGTCAATTCCATGACGTTTTCTGAAAACTTTTGCAACCAGTCGTTCCTTATAGGTGCAGACTTTCCCCCCCATGTCCAGTTTCTTCTTGAATACCCATTTATTACCAACAGTCTTTACATCAGCTGGAAGATCTACCAAAATACAAACTTGGTTTTCGTACATGGAATCCATTTTAGAAAACATGGCATCTTTCCACATGGCAATGTCTGTGCCTCCAACTTCTTCCTTATATGTAAGAAGATCATCATTGTCAACCAGTAATGAGTCGCCATATTTGGTGACATGAAAACCATATCGTTCTGGTTCTCTAATCTCTCTCATGATCCTATGATGTTCCTATTTCGTTAGAATAGATTGTTCTTTTATGGGGATTTGTGGAATCTGTTCTTGAACAAAATCGTATGTATCTTGAGCCTCGAATTCATCAAAGTCCTTCTCCCTCCAACTATCTCTTTTGGAGATGTGCTCCCTCCCAAGGAATATGGCGTGTCTTTCCATAGTAACCTTTTTATCTGAGAGGTTGAATAGGTAATATCCCCTTTTTTCCATGGGATATCCTATAAAGGTACACATTGTGCCTCAGGGTGAAATTTTGTTACATGATGAGGCCTTAAAAAAATCATTTCTACCCCACACATGTAAATTTGATAACATGGCTTTGAATCCACTCCATAACTCATATGAAATACCATTTATCAATTTAGTTGGGATGTTGTTTAGTATGTGTGATACTGTTTGTAATTCATATCCCCAATAGAATAATATAATAATCACATGACTTATTATTTATCTCACCATGTCCAACAGGGTGCGGTTCTTCCATTCACTTACACCATTCCACTGATGCATGTAAGGATGAGTGAGTTGAGATAGAATCCCAAACTCCCATATAAAATCAATGATGTCATGATTAAGATATTCTCCTCCTTTTCATGAGAATATTTTCTTAATATTCTCACCTAGCTGATTCCCAACTTCATTCATATATTCTTTGAACCGATCCAAAGAATCAGACTTATACGTCATTAAGTAAATATATCCATATCTACTAAAATCATCAGTAAAAGTTATGAAGTAAAAGAACCCACCCCTTGCATCAACTAGGAATGGTCCACACACATCTATGTGAACTAATTATAGATTCCCTTTAGCCATTTCACCTTTCCCACTAAACGGGGATTTGGTCATTTTGCCTTGTGGACATGCATGACATACACCAAGTGGTTTTAGTTCGAATGAATCTAAATACCCATCTTGATGTAATTTTTTCAAATGTTTCTCACTGACAGGACCTAGCCAGTGATGCCAAAATTGGGTGTGGTTTGAGTCATATGAATTAACATTATCATCGACTTCCACTACATGGTTTGTGTAGTCTTACACATAAAGGCCGTTATGTAAATGTTCCCTACCAAAACAAATGATATCTTGATAAAAGTAGCAATATTCATTACCAAACATGAAGATGAATCAAACATTATATAATATGGATTTTAAAATGATGTTTTTGGTTATAGAGGTTACATAATAAATTCCTTTTAATACAATGTCTATCCCAGCAGGCAATGTGAGGCAGTAGTCTCTGAAAACTACACTACCGAGTCTGGCTCTGTTGGCTGCTCGCAAATCCACCTCACCTGGATCAATCTTTCTGAATCTACTTGGTTTTTATATTTGGTTACATATGTGAGAAACACAAGAAGAATCTAATACATAATTGGTAGACATATATATATTTCATTTGATAGAAAACACTCCATAATCCTTCCCTTGATTCCATGGATGGGTGCAGTTTTTCTTCTAGTGGCCCTTCATGCCACCTGTGAAATAAACAACCTCTTATTCTCCGGCCTCCCCTTTGATCTTCCTTTTATTGGATGTCTGTGAAGAAGCTTTGGGCTTAGATATCTTCCCCTTCCCTTTCCTTTTAATGACCATAAGGACAAAAGGATTTTCACACATCATATAATTGTCCACTTGGTGAATGAGGATAAGAAGATCAGATATAGACTTCTCAATTTGGATCATGTTGAAATTTAGAACAATTCTAGAGAAACTCTGGGGGAGTGATGCAAAAATGAGATCGGTACCCAGTTCATCGCAGAGTTTAAACCCTAGAACCTGCAAGCACTCAATGTAGCCTATTTGCTTTACTATATGTGGCCTAGCTAGGGCACCCTCTCCAAGCTTGCTCTAAAATATAGCCTTGGAGATCTCAAAAAATTCCTATCATGTTCTATCCTTGTATAAACCATAGAGGTGCTTGAGCATGCTATAGGAATCCATGCCTTCATGAGACATCATGGGCTCACTAGACCTTGATGAAAACATCAAACATTAAACGTTGAGTGCATCGTTCAATTCTTGATTCAAAACTAGGAAATCTTCATCACATGCCCCTTGGGCTGGCAAATCAGTAAGTGAGGAATCCAATGCATAAAACATTCATTCATGGTGTAGGATAACCAGAAGGTGCCTAAACCATTCATGAAAGTTACTACCGGTGAGGATATTGTCTTTATCTAGAATTGGTCGTAGTGAAAATGTGGTTGACACGTTTGACATATTGGTACTAAAAATTAAAATAGCACATTTATTAGTTCCTTTTGATTACATTTTATGACAAATTATAATTGAATTTATTAATTCTCTGTCTATATTATCAAGTCCCAATGGCCCCCACCATTGAACTTGAAATGCCCAGTTTCTATGACATTCAAGTGGATATGATCCATATTCCCCTATAAATAACCCCAACAAGGATTGTTCATGCAATTTAAAGGTATTTAGGTTGGTAGGTCTTTGATAACTATGAGCATAAAATTCACTGATCTGTTGAGTGGACTCCCCAATCCTAAAATCGTGACTTGGATTTTCTCAACACTTTACTCCATTTAACAACAAGTTTAGTGAGGGATACACTTCTTAATGTAAAATTTTTAAGTCAACATGATACATTCATAAGGGATTTCTTTATAAAAGTAAGTGTCCCAACATGGGTTGGTAAAACACATATTTTTATTGAGCATTTTCTTTTAATCTTGTAACGGAAGTCTTGGTCTGAATTAATATGGTATTTTAAGTATTTCAATCCATTATGTGTAGTTTCGCATTATCACAAGATTGTTAATATTAAGTGATGCACGCTTATGTGATTAACCATGTTCTGATAATGTTTATGCATAGTCCGGTTATTATTTTATTTCAGCTTTGCTGATTTTTTATTTCATTAACTATGTGATCGCAATGACACAATCATAAAAAATAAACCATGCAATAATATTGGGATAAAATAAAATGGCATGATCATGAGCTTCTACTGGTTATCATATCTATCTGTTTTGATAAGCTAACCAGTACCTAGGAAAAAACACCTTGAACCTAATGGTTCGTGTTTAGAAACTCCCACTCGTCCACCTTTGTATCTTCTTGGGTATATTTCACCTCAACATTGGATTTTGAACCATGTCCTCTAGCCTGAGAGATCCTCCATTACATGGGGTTTACATTAAATAAACCATGGGCACACGTGCCCTATATTTTATTGGATGAAGGTTTATAGGACATGGAATTTAAATTAAATAAATTTAAATGAATCCATAGACAAAAAAAGGGTCTTTGGTCTAGCTCATGGTCATCCATACCATGAAACAACATTTACACATATTTAGTATTCAAATTCAATTAATCATTATTTTATTGAAGATAAGCTGCATTTCAATTCAATAAATTATGATCTTATAATTAATCAATTATTTATCATAAATTACTTTCTGAATTCCATTTTGATTATTCTAATCCATATTACTTGTACGAGTCTTCGTAATTTGGAGCGAACCTAGTGAAATTCCATTTTAGGAAAGTATATGGAGTGTACGATATATTACACAGTGTGTATTTGTTTTCACCCTTTATCTAATGTACATGCTGGGGGACTTGGCATGTTATTTTTTACTTTGGAAATTTTAGAGTACATGGCATGTAGTTTTGTCTAACACGACATGCACTTCCTTGTTATGCGGTTACCGGCCTGACAATCCCATGTACGCTCTTACATGAGTCCCCCTTGTACAAAGTTTCACCTGGGCATGATCAGACTACACAGTGTGTTGATTCAATATACATGATGTGTATTC
This sequence comes from Viscum album, assembly GCA_963277665.1. Classification (NCBI taxonomy): domain Eukaryota; kingdom Viridiplantae; phylum Streptophyta; class Magnoliopsida; order Santalales; family Viscaceae; genus Viscum; species Viscum album. Next base: position 52,580,992 of record OY728148.1, read on the forward strand.
TTGTTTCCACACGTCGTTCAGTTCTTTTCAATATGGTGTATTAAAAACATAGGTATTCTCAATTCACACTGCGTGGTTTGGCAGACTAGTACAGGTTCGTTGATCCTAAGTACACATAGCGTAGATTTCAGTATATGTCATGTATTCATGTGTTGTATAGACAATATGAGAAGCTCACACAGATGAGTTCCTCATTTTTTTAATCAAAATTAAAAATAAAATTTGGTTTCTGTGATGTGAATCGAGAAACAAAGGAGGAAGAATAGATCTCATTCATTCAGTTTTATAGAACGATTTATCTTGAATTGAATCGAATATAAATACGTAAAGTATCAATGAAAATTATATAACTACAATCAATGTTGTGAGCCCTATGATACCACTTAATGGTCCTGGGTGCATTGAAATCTCATTGGTGGATGTTCGCACTTGAATTTTTATCATTAGAAATGATCAATCTAGGATCAATACGATGATAATCGTCAGACTCCACAGATCGAATCACAGAAATAAACAAAGAAGAATAATAGTCCTGGAACCACAAAGGGGGTTGGTCACAGGTAGATTATAATTAATTTAATTAATTGAAAAGAAGTACCTTTTATGGTGATATTTCTTTGTTGATATTTTTTCTCACATTCCGATGTTATTCGTCATTGCATCGCAGAAGCCAAGTGTAGACTTCCTCTAGTGGTGATCCACATGTAGACCATGTATCTCTGGACGCATCCAAATGAATCTCTGGGTGCTAGGGTGGAGAAACCATTGCTTGCCTTGCCCACCTTAGATCTCTGTGATCCGATGGAGGATGATCTCTCTCTATCCTGAGAGAATTCTTAGAGGAAGGAGTTCTTTAATCTTTGAGAGAACTCTCCAGAATTGTTGTGCACAATGATTAGGTAAAAGTGTTGGGGTTGTGAGGCTATTTATAATCGGGTTTGAGGTTATAGAGTTATGACAATAAATAAACGCATTACGCGTTTTATTAATTTCATTAACACTTATTGAAAACCCCATGTCAAATCATTAATTCTTTGAAATTCACCCACACTGATTATAATAAATATAATTTAATAAAATAGTACTATTTCATAAAAATCTCGACGGGAAAAACTACACGGCATGTAATCATTAATACATGGTGTGTACTCATTTTTCATATCCTTTCCAAAATGAAAACTACACGGCGTGTACATTCAATGTACATAGCATGTATATTTTGTTTTCGTTTTATTCTTCTTACAAAATTAAAACGATTTAGGATTCCTTGAATAATTATTTAACCACATATGGGAATAATCTTTTTTCTACTTGAGATACTTGGATATACTTAGTGTGTGACCCTCGATGTCTCTTTCTCATTGGAATTAGGCAGGCTTGCCTAAAAGTCTAAGATTACTATCTTGCAATGGGTCAGGGAACCCAAGAGAAAGAAGTAAACGCCACATTGACGTGGCACCTCATACAAATAGATAACGTGTAATTTAATACCTTTCTCTTAAAATCTCCTCAAGATGGTTTCATGGTAGAGTCATAAACCAATATGCTTCATCTGTTATTCTTTGACATCCAGAAATAAACTCTTCATGACACCATGGCCCTGGAATTTGGGCAACAGTTCTATTTCAATCAAAGGTCTGGAGATATCTACTTCCACAAATATTCAAGGGACAACTCCTTCCTCGAAATATCTATTAACAAAATGTTATTCATGACGCACCCAACATACCCTACATCCTACCAACTATCTTCATGATGGTTTTGATCCGAAAATATAAGTGTCTGAGTCATCAAATGAGTTAATGATATTTTTACAGTCTATGTACCATTACACACGCTCATATATAGCAGTGTCCGATGACACCAAGACATGCATAATTACTACTGGTGGTTCTGTTCTCATAATCTCCCATCTTGGATATTATCATGTTTGAACTCTATGAGAGAGAGTCTTGTCTTCTTACTGGTACTCGCACATGTCGGTCTGTATACTATGTGTTATATCATAGTATTTCATCCAACCGTAGAACATTATTTCAGAATAATTTTATCACATTTCAAGGTTCTCATCATAGCGGGTATCTTCCATGACATTATTAAATTATAGTCATATAGAACAATGACCATTATATAAAATGTGTACATTCATGTAATCAAATTATAAGCAGTTGGTTAACATGACACCAAATATAACATATATATCATCTCTTTGGCGAGGAGTGGGGATTTGGATGTCGTTATACTATAGGTTGTAGATATGAATGCCTGGGCTCTGTTTGTGATATTAGGAATGAATGGAATGGTCCTGGTGCTACCTTAGCCTGGATGACCTCACTTTTATTTGTTCCAAGAATGTGTGATGCCACCATGTATCCATTTTTACCTTTTTTTAGGTGGCCCAATAAAAAAGTAGTAGGTATTAGTGTTGTGATTGAGATGGTACTTAGGGGTTGTGATTTGGAGTTGGTGGATCCAATGCATTGAAGGCCTCCAACTGATCAGGTCATGAAATCTACCCTATTGAAGTGTGGTCATTCCCATGAATAGATATATAGTATTTCGAGAGATCTAGGAATATCCAGATGAATTTTGTCCAATAGGTGAAAATATGAAGGGCTTAAACCAAATACCTTATTTCTTACCTATCCATTCGAGACTACTTGTTGAGTTTGTTCCTAGAAAAGGCTATGGACTCACTAGTTTAAATATCATATTACTCGAGGAATATCAGATCAAGCATAGGGGCTTATGTTGTCAAATAATTGGACCTCTCATTAGAAGTAAGGTAAATCACTCTTTGTCTATGACTGTTTAGAATAGAAATGCTTGGGTAAAAAATAGGTTGTTCCTCTATTAGTATAATAATGGATTCTCTCCAAATGTAAATTGACAAGAGAAGGAGCAGCTACACATCTTAGTCCATAGATAATTTTTTATGAATGTTATTTATTCCTCCCTCAATATGGATAAAAACCTATGCTTCTGTTGTTGCTAATCGAATATGAAAAAATGAGTATTTTTCTTTCTATTTCTTAAATCCTATATTTCTCCTTCCACTTTGACCCAGCAGTCTGAGGGATTAGATTCATACCTATAACATCAATGAGAGATATGCATGATTAAATTACTTAAGAATAATTTGTTCAGTTGAAATCATCATAATTCCTTGGCTATGACATATCAATCTCATAAAGAAAGAACTAATCTTATTAGCTATGAAACACATACTTTGTTTGATTATTTTTCATAAAAGGGAAATTTCTTCCATAGGCACTTATTGATTTGTATCCACTCTTATCACTTCTCAGATTCCCCTATAATGTAATGGAATTCCCAAAACCCATTAATAAGGGGACATGAATAACTAGATCTTCCCACACTTTTAGAAGACCTTATTTGGAACGAACCAACCAACCAAAGGAGACTGAATGTAAGGCTCAGATCCCTTCATTTAAGAATGTGATTTTTCATATCCTCTCTCATCTCTCCCTATTAAATCCTCTCTCTCTACCAGAAATAGAAAAAATGTCTCCTCCCTATCTAATTTTTAACCATTCAATCCATTCAATAGAATCTCCTCGATCTACTATTTCTTAATTTGTTTTGTATTATTACCCATAGTTCTATGCTCCTTCAATTAATCGTTAATAAATTTTTGCAATCTCTTGAAGATGGCCTTTTAAATACCATAGGAAATTGTACTCTTTCTATCATATCCTTTATTCTGACATTCCTTACATTCAAGATGGGGGTAAGGATCTTCGGATCTAAGATCTCTATACCCTATATGATTTGAAGGCCTTACTAAACTACATTTCAATTAAATTCCATCACGTTATCTCTTGAACTGGAAGGCAGGATTAAGACACCCTATATAATAAGCCAATTATCTTCATTGATCTATCCTGACATTTACTTTCATGATAATTAGCTAAGACAAGAATTTATGAGAAAAATTTCATCTTTAACATTGATGGATTTGGACAGAAAATGAATGAATGACATGAGTTGGGTAATACCCACTAATTCTACATTGATGTTAGTACTATTCTAATACTGAGATATCTTTTTTTATTGCTATATTTAGTCAATATGTTGAGTAAGAACATTCAAGGATAGAAGACATTTTTTTTAAAAACCTCTCTCTGGACTCCCCCTAGACCTCTTCCCAGCTTAAGAACCATCTATAATCTCGCTAGCTCTTGTCTCCTCACATAGGGAGCATACCAATCCACTTCGTTCCCCAAATTTTTTTACTATCACTAGTGGTCATTCCTGATTGAAATCACCCCTTTTGTATTCAAAGTTTATTTAGAGATCCCCCTCTATCCTACACATGAATAAGAGCACAACTGATTTTAGATATAATTCACTCCCTGTTTTCTATAACAGTTCTACTAGTATATTGAGATCCTCCTAAGATAATATATCCCCTATGATTTCTATTTTAACACAGTGTTGTGCTACGTCCCACCATCTCACAAGGAACGCCGCGATACTGATTGGAAAAATACACTAGAATAGTTGAAGCCTTAAGGAATAAAGTATCTTCTGAGTCCATCAGATGAGACTGGGGCAGGTCAACCTTTATCAAATAGACTAGCTACAGAGGTTTTTAGTTTTTTTAGTACTCTACATTCTTGAAAAATGGGTTTATCTTTTTCATTTTCTATATGGTAATCATTCAATTCCATTATACTCATACTCCTCTATCATCGTCATTGGTCCTTTTGACATAACATTCTTAGTTTCTTATTCTATAATTCCCCTAAAAGATTTCCACATCTACTATTTGTATCCAAGAAAAGATGTATCATAGCTAGTAATGGATTTCATTTTACCCTGATAGCAGGCCTAAATGCCCATATTTCATTGAATTTCATGCGGGAAGCATATAACCCCCATTATTCGTATTTATTAGGGGCTCGAATAATGAAAAGTATGAATTTTCCTCAAGGGTTGTGCAACTTCAAAAGATGGAAAAATGGTCAGATTTGAGTCAAAGACTTTAGTCAATGTCTGTTTTCCTTTCAAGATAATGTTTAAATACCATAATGTTTCAGTACATTTTTTTGAGGTCTTGTTGGTCCCATAAAATTGAAAATAAATCATTATGTGATCATGGTTGTTCACTATATAGAGTGGAGTACATGCAAAAAAACAACTCCTCTTTCATTTTAATTTCACCTAAATCTAGAAGGACTCTTTCAAAAAAGGGGGAAAATCATTCCCAAATCAACAATCTCACCCACATTAGAGATCCTAGTACATATTTTATACTGATCCAATTGATTTTAGAAGTAGATACATTGGTAAGAGAATTTGTGTTCATAAATCTACATTTGAGTTGGCTTATGTGAGATCCTACTTCGTTCGAATGGATCCTGAAAGAAGTATGGTGACCTAGCTAAATAATTATCTATTCATTTTGGTTCCATGGTTCTATGAGAATATATCATAAGGATTAGTCAATACTACTCTTCTCTAATGAGTAATATTTCATGAATTATTGATGAAAATTATAATTCATTGATGTGAGGAAAATGATACTTATCCTTAATAGAAATTTTATTCAATGATATATAAAGAATGAAATTCCTATTTGAACCATCTTTTATTTAAACAAACAAAACAGGTGTTGCCTGTTGTTAAATGCTAGGATGAATGAATCCTCTATCAGGAAACTCATGCAACTGATTTTTCAATTCAATAAGATCTATTTGAGAAATTTGATAACGGTTCTTTGAAATTGGATTAGTATCAAGAACTAATTCAATTATGAATTCAACTTCTTGATCGATTATTACACTAGGTAACTCATCTAGAAAAGAATCAGGGTATTCATTTACCACTGGCACATCATCAATCAAAATTGTTCCATTGTTTTCAACAATATGATCTAGATAACATTCATTTCAATCATTAAAATGTTTTTCCTGTTTCTAACATTTAATCAATTGTATTGGTTTGTTATTGTTTAAAAACTGAAAAACATTTATAAAATAACTTATTTAGCTCTACGATATATCTTAGCATGATAGATAGAAATCCAATCCATACCCATTATAAAATAAAACTCTACTAAGGAGAAAACAACAAGGTTTTCAGGTAATTTATTTCTATAGATAATAATAGAATGATTCTTAAAAATAACATTTACTATAACATCCCCCCAAGCATTTTAACAATATGTTTGGGTCTCATTTATTAATTTTACATATCCACTTTACAAGAAAATTTCACTGAAATAAAATAATGTGTAGATCTCATGTCAAATAAGTCATTAGAAAAAAAATATGAAATCAAAAAAAGTGCATGATACAATTTCATTGGATGGAAAGAAATCTGTAGATATATTGGCAAAGTATCTCACTAAACTTTTCTACATATAGTCTAGTTTGTTTCCATAACACAAATAATTCATTGGGAAGGCATTTTCATAATGAACCATCTAAAAATATTAGAAAAACATTACTATTTTCTTATTAGAATTAATGTTAAAATCAATTTAATTATAATCCTGGGCCATATGTCAAAATATACCACATTGAAAACACTTCCTAGTTCTGGTAAGAAATTCCCAATTATTCTTATTACCACAATTTTCAAAAACTTGATACTGAGCGTTCTTACCATATTATTTGTTGGATTGATTCTTACCCATCACATTCTATTTAGACCTCTTCGGGTCCTTAATCTCAAAGTACAAATGATCATCAAAAAACACAATTTATTTACTCTCATCACAACATACATGTTTTTCATAATTATTTTATTTCTAAAGAGGCCAATTCCTTCGGATATCATGTACTGAATCCTGAGTAAAAACGTTTGATTTTTTTTATCATGACCCCAAATAAGATTTAGACAATTCCTTGCCAGTGGGGTGAAGTTTCTTAATACATGCCCATGGAATCTTCATCATTATACCTCAATGAAAATTAATTTATTCTCTATACAATGTCAAACCACCTTAGGAAGTACTCTTCATGGAAAATACCTTTAAATTTATCCCACTCTAGGGCTTCAATATCATATTTATCCTTGATATTAGTTACCATTGAACACAACTGATCAGCTACACCATCAAATTGATAAATGTAAAGAATAATGTTTGTATTATCTGAACATCCCATAACATCGAATATATTTTCAAGGTATTTAATCCATCTATCATCCACTACTGGGCCAGAATATCAACATAAATTAGCAGGGTTTGGACTCATTAAATGTTCCACTATCATCGTGTTCCTTCAAGGAATCCTTAGTTTTACACTTTTATGGATTCCACCAATATTTATTTCCTATGTTAGATGATCCATTCTGTTAGAAACAACCCAGTTCTAATTCCCACTTTTATCATTTGTAGATTTGGGAAGTTATCATCCTCTCAATTCCTTCCAACATTAGCTTATGTGTTTCTTCTGTGGAAAACCTATGAGAACAGACAAATCATAGATGATGAAACATAGTAATCATTAAATAAAACACCATTTTAACATAAAAATAATGTAAAATAATTTATGGTGTTCTATTAACATCATCATAACCCTTAAAATTATCTGAACCATGCTCTAATACAAACTACAAGTAATCAAACATAAACATCACAAAATATAGCCATTTAAACTAGACTACACTTCAATACAATCACAAATATATTTTTTGTTATAGATTTTTTTAAATTTCAGTACATAACTAATATATATCAACCCATAAGCATGAAAAGTGTGTACCATTAAAATAATATCATATTCTTCCAAAACATTGAATTTCTAACATAGAACAATGACAAGATTTCTTTGACAAATCCTCATAACATTGAACATGGCTTCCTTTATTATCATAAACATCCTTATAACATATTTAAAACATTTAAAAACATGGTATGATCCTAAAAAGATCAAAAAGGGATATAAAAATAATAAAAATAACCCAGTAGTCCATGAAAACATATAAGCATATGAAATCATTTACACAAAGACATACTTCTCACCCTAATATAATTACTTTGTGAAATAAGTGATTTACATAAAACATTAGTGAACATATATAACTCCAAAAGTTGTCTTTATGAAATAATTATTTATATTTTAAGACTCATGGATACCTTTTTATTTGTAATCCTCACAGAAAAATTACAATGTAATGCTCACGGCTACCTTTTGGTGTAACCATACATCCAAAACAAAAAAATACACATACCCATTGCATTGAAGGGGGACATAGGTCCCAAAAATCATCAGGGAAAATTACAAATAATAGTAACATTATAAGGAACCCTCAATAATTTCATAAAAACAATGCTTTTTAATTTTTAATAAAAGTATTTTAAAAGAGGATTTTAACGGAATATCTTTCAAAAATTCCATATAATTTAAGTGAGAATCAATATAATGAAAAAATCTTAGATATAAAAAATATATACACAAAATAAATCATAATATAATCTAATTTAATTACATGAATAATCTCATTAGTACAAAATTAATGATAAAGAACATAATCCCAAAGAATGGAAATTAGATTATGAATTCCCTTACCTCATGTTCTTCTTACGTAAAACTAGTTTAATGATAATTTATAATGGTTAAAATAGTGTTACTAATATTTTACAAATATATATTCATGTTTATAACACAATATGTAATCAATTTAGAACAATATTTGACCAATTTATTATTTTTTATCTCCATTGTTTCTTGTGTGTGCTTCCCAGGATTTCCAAGGTTGGTTCGTAATAAATTTTCTTGTTGAATTGAAGAGATAATTCTGAAGTGGAATGAAATTGTTTTAATATGTTTCTATAATATTAAATTATTCTATAAATAGTTTTGGTTATATGGTATGAGGGTTAATAATTCAATAAATCAATATTAATTTTTTAGATCATATTGGTAGTTCTTTGATTATCACGAACATATTTCATCATATGCCTTTTTTATTTTTCATATAAATTAATTCCAAAACATAATAGTTGTTATATAATTAAATTTATCATAATTTTAATCCATTAATATTTTTTGAAAAAACATTTAAGGATGTAATAGAAATTGATGACACAAAAACCTTGATTTTAGAAAACCAACACATCACAGATGATGATATTTTTATAATAAGAGGAAGAAAAATGATGAGTTTTTACATAATAATGATAAAAATCTATCATATTTATTTTATTTGAGCTTTAATTAATCATTTATAGGTGGATATAAATATTTAATGTGAATATAAAATAATAGAAAATAGTGTAGAAAACAATGAAAAAGATTTTTACCTCTTGATCTCTTCTCATTGAGATCCTCCTTAAGGCCTTTAGTTTTGGCCTTTTGGTAAGAGTGGATGGTCATTTATTTGGTGTAGATACTTGGGAAGGGTATTGAGCCAAATTTAGAAAATGATAAAATTTTAAGAGGTGTGAGAGGAAGAGGCGGAGTGGGGGGGGTGTAAGGCTGGTATTTATAGTGAAAGTGAGGGAGATTTTACTTAAATTTAAAAGATACTTTATTAGTGTTATTTGAAAACATAATGGATTTGGAATTTTTTCTTCCCATGTTATCGTCCACATGGGACCCCTCATTTCATATTTTAATCCTCAACAGTCAACCATAATGATTACATCATTATTAGAATAGTATTATGCCATAAAACTTACTGAAAAAATAAAACTGTATTTTTACTATTCACTAAAAATTTTACTATCTCAGAAAAATCACAACAAAAATAATAACCATTTTTTGATGTGTATAATTTAAAATTGAACTCTAGTTTTTTTAAATTATTCTCTAAACATGATTAATTTAATTTTTAAATAATATAATAATTTATTAAAAAAAATAATTTTAAAAATATAACTCATTTTATATCACCTTGAAAATATAATCAATATCTAATTTTCATAAAAAATAAATAAAATAAAATAATAATATTATTATTATTTACTATTCATAAGGCTCATATTAATATTCATATGGGTATGTTTCTATTCAATAAATATCATGTTGGTTCTATCATACTCCAAATAACTTACTGGTCGCAATCGTAGATTCTCATTTTTGGATATTCAAATCATAGAAGTGGAAAAAATTATTTTTAAAAAATATTTAATTATGTAGAGGCTCAGTGTCTCATGAATTTAAATTTATTTTTAAAACCATTTCTTGTTACATTTATCTTATAATTAGGATTATCCAAGGTGATCTAACTAAGTATTTATCATCATAGATCCTAATGGGTATCTAAGCTATTCCCTAATACCAACTAAAATGACCCAAACCATCTCATTCACACACACAAACACACAAATATATGAAATATAATAATAGATGAATATTCATTAAATAATATAATGATCTGCACCAGAATCAAACATGAATAGTTCCATATAAATATTGAATACAAAAACAACTACTTCATAGTAGAACTATATCATCTCCAAGTGTATTTATCACAACTAAAATCATCATTATATATAGATAAAAAATATTTTAAACATAAATATTACATATAAATAGATTTATATTCATTATATAACATTTTTATTTATGGAATAATAATTTAATTCTATTATCGTTGGAAAAACCAAAACCTAATAAATAGGTTCATTAAATTTCTTCATTGTCTCCACATTTTCCATCTCAAATAGTACCATTATTATACATAACATAAATAATAATTCTATTTAAAACATTTGGAACGTTAAAATAGAAAAATAGTGTGCAAATATGCTCAATGAGGGTAAAAAAGGTAGATATCAACGATCATATAATCATAACATGAGAAAATGGTTATGATATCATGATATTAAAATTTTAAAACCATAACCAACATGTCAAGGATCATAATATTAATCCATAGATTACCCCATGGTAGATTATAAGATGATAATCATAATTTTATCCTATAAAATTACTAATGAAATGATAAAATTTATTAAATACATGGAATTCTAGATTACAAACATGAATATAAAATCATTTACATAGAAATAAAATAATTTTTCTAAGAATTTTATAGTGGAATTGGTTCACAGTATAAAAAATCATAGAATTAACGTTTTTCTCAAATGACTATGATAGTGGAAAAATTCCCAAACTGAATTAGGATTGCTCCATATTATAGTCATATTAATACAATGTGAAATCAATCCATTCATAATTAATTGGAGGGAGATATAGGTTCCATCAATCACATAATGTATATCATAAATATATTTTCCACAAGATGATAAATAAAAATTCTTAATGAAACCCTTGAGAAGAAAGGAGTTTCATAAAAATTTCATCATAGTGTAGACCATATAAAAGAAATGAGTTTTAAAAACCTCTCATCATTTTTTCATAAAATAACTCATTGAAAGGAAATCGGTCTCATAAAAATATTTTTATCATAAACATAAACCATATATAGAAATAATAAGTATGAAATCATTGAATTGTATCCCCAATAAATAACTGAAATTGAGGGTTCTTTTCTTTGATTAATATATATACAATAAAATGACCATTAAAACATTATTGATAAAAATAAACCTTCCATTTTGGTATTCACTTATTCTAACGAAAATAATAGTTAAAATATAATATTTTTAATTGAAATGAACTATATAAAAATGGATTATAAAATTAAATGAAAATCCTAGTCATGACGGTGGAATAATCTTCTCATGCCATAAAACTAAAAAAACCTCATTTTATTCTATTTAAAAAATGTCATAATTCAAAAATTGAAAGATGATTCATTTTAAACCTTTTTAAAAAAAATTTCAATATTAGGTAAAAATGACTTTAATAAATCATAGTGTAATAATCAATACATTCTTTAAAACATTTTGAGAAATCATGCATATGAAAGAATATGGTTATTTGACTAAAGAGGTAAATGGAGTTAATATTTCTTAAAAAAATATATTCTCTATATTATTAGTAATTATGGTAAAGATAATTATAGGAAAAAATTAAATTTTATGAAATAACTAGACAATATGAATGGTCCTGACATACTAGATATATAGTACATATGATTTATCATTTGAAACTAATTAATAAAAAATCCCACTAAAAAATTATATTTTAATACAAAACACCTTACCAATATAGTAAATTTTGAAATATAATATCCGTTAAATAAATACCCTAATATGAATAATTAATTCTATAAATTTATAAAAAAATTCACAAAAATAAATTTGGGATTTTTATATAAAAATTAAATTAGTGGTGTAGAAGAAATGTGTCTCTTAGAAAGAAAAGTGAGATGAAATCCATTAACTCATGATTTACATTCATTGAAATCAATCAAGAATCATATATAATATTTTTTTTTATAATTATATAATAGAGTCATGTTTTAACATATAATATCATATATGATCAACTAATATCTTTTTAACACCATATTGTATACATAATTCCTAATTAAAATCTCTATTTCTTGGTGATAACAATTTTGTTTAACTTGATTATTTAAAATTTGAAGCTCTATTCATTGTATATTTATCTAGGTTACATCAATTCTATAATATTAATCATTACATAAATATCATATATTTTCATTATATTTTCATTTACACTCATCTATAAAATATTAAGATATAAAAATGAATTACACCATTAATGGAGAAAATAGATCGTGCATACACGAGAACACTATTTTTATTTTTCAATGGATGGAATAAAGGAAAGGTAAATGTTAACTAAACATTCAAGATTAATTATTATATCATTTATATCAAATATATTCATCAATTATTTTAACTATGATTGTAAAATATTAATTAAAAACATATCACTTATCTTCGTGTAGGTGTTAGTCCACATGTGCACACGAATGAAGATATCATTCCACAACGGATTGGACGGTACATTGGTAATTTATTATTTTATCACATAAGTATAATTATTTAATAAATATCATATATATTCTCATCAAATCCATTAAAATTACCATCAATAATATATAGTGATGAAAAATTAATTGTGTTGTCACGTGGTGACGGTAAGCCATACGTATGTTTGATATATTTTTTCCACTTATCATTTGATGGGAAAGAGGGTTTTATATTGGAATTTTTATAATTATAATAACAATTTTTATTCTTGGTGATATTGAATTAAATATTTATTTATAAATATCATAGATTTATTATAGGTATATAAGATTTTAAAATAAAGTGATCAGGTAAGGAGATTACCTCCTTTTTGAAAATAATCCATTAGATCTCTTATAAAAGGATCGAGGGTTGGTCCATTTGGAAGAGTAGTCCCCATATAATGGGCCAAGAGATGATTAAAAGTGAACTGGGTACATTTTTTTGATCTATAAGGCTCAATATAGTATTAATAATTGAGGGCAGATATTCACCTTTATAGTTGAGCTGAGGGGATCTTTTGGAATTTATCAAAAGATAAAATTAGAATAATGAATTCAAAAGAAAAAAATAATACAAATGAGTTGGAATTAAAATATATGGTATGATAGGGTTCTAATAACATCAAACTATTTATTTCAATGATGTTTTGTATTTTTTATTTATTCCATATAAATATTTTTGACCCATAGTTAACAGACTTTATTATTAATTATGGTAATAAATTTTTTTAATATTAACTGTTGTTAATATTACTAATAATGTAAAAATTGACCCATAAATGTGAATTATATAATATTTTTAGCCATATCATAAAAACTATATCTTTTTTCCGGATTATTTTTAATTTTTAAAAATTTAATAAAATATAATTTTGATAAAATATCATTATTTAATATTTTACAATATTCATTTTTTTACTCAAAATACATAATAAAAAAGTTGATTTATAATATAAACATTTAAACCAAAAATAATATGTCATATGCATCGATATAATTTATAGAACAATAAAAATTACACAAATTATATAACATTTATCATTTTCTACCCAATTTATTTTATTTTTCGGTTGCATGAATAAATAATATTTTGGAATTGTGTAAGAATTTATTATTATTATATTATAACTAAAAATTATAAATAATATTACATCATTAATATAATTTCATTATTGAAAAATTGATTATCAATATAAATTCTTAACTTGTTTTTTTATATGTGAACACAAAAAGATTATTTATAATTAATAGAGAACCATTTTGTTATATTACATGATCTAAATAATATATATATGACATTTTTATGGAGTAATTTACATTAAAAAATCATTTTTGAGACTATAGGGATAAGGACAGAATTCCATTCATCCAATAAGAATTAGGATCTAAAATCATTTTCTTATCAATTTTTTTAATCTAAATTGTAATGATTTATCCATTTTGGATATAATAAATTTCACCACATCAAATATTCAATGTTACCAATAATACAAGACTTTTACAAACCAAATTTTCATATGTTAATTTTTAATGTGTATTTTATTTTATATAATTCGATACCTATAATATATCAACCATTTTTTCATACAAAACTACTACATCATTTTAATAATAAAAAATTTAATATCATCACCAATCCCAAATCTAATGTTTTACTATCTTGGAACAATTAGTACCATTAATCATATATACATAAAAATAATAATTTCATTAAAATATAGTTCTTCATACTTATAAACCTCAAAATCTTGTTAGTAGATGTAGTCACCTAAGGATATACATCAAATAAATGGGTGACCTAAAAGCCTATAAAGAGGATAGATAAAGACATGAATCGATGTAACATCGATGAGAATAATCATCCTCCACATTAAATAATTATAGGATCATCATTATAATAATCATACGAAGCATTGTATAAAGTTATGTAATGTGGAAATCCATAAAAATGAAACAACAAGTCAAAGTTGTCAAATAGCACACATGGTTGTGAACAAACCTAGCATCATTTTCATGCATTACATAACTTCATAATAATAACTTCATCACTGTGAAAAAAAACTAGAAAAATTCTAAAAAATATTTCACATAATATCATGAGATGCATCACATTACCCAATGCATTGGATTGCTATATAATTCCGGGTGCACCTATCAAATTATAACAATTAAAAAAAGATACATTCTACATTGAACATATTCCAATACAATTCATGAAGTAAACCATTAAATGATAAGGGTTTAAAAATTATTTCATCAAACATGAATAATATTTGGGTTCCAAACCCGAAATGGAAAATCTTTTTTGGTATAAGATTCATCATTCTTATGTGAAAAATAAATGACACAAAAGGAGTCAAAATGTGTTTCAAAATGAAGAGTTTGTTTATAGAATATTTTAATTTTCCATAAAATTATATTGGAGACATATATATTGTATAAATTAAATGGTATGGGAAATGGAATTATATATTATGAATATTAAAATAACATCAATAGTGAAATTTTTCATGATTGGGGAATAACTTGATGAAATGGAGTTGTGTTTGATAACACCTTTTCATTTTGTATAAATGATTTCTTCACATTCATATCATGTATAATAAAATTCTATTCATTAATTACTAAATATATAACATATTAGACATTTATTTGATTTATTATAATTTTTTTCTCTTTATTTATGTCCTTTTTATTGATTTATATAGTTGAAATTCATCATTCCGAGAGTGTTCTTTTCCTGGTTCTCATTATCGGATTTCTTGTATAAAAGTATGGAAGTTCTCCAAAAAAGAATAATTATCAAAAATTTAACTTATATGTTATAAATCAAACTACAGAATTTAAAATGATATTATCATTTGGTAATATGTTATGATAATGTGTTTTTATATAAAATATTAATGAAAATGGTTTAAATTATTTTTGTGGTTTTTATGACTATAAAAAACATGTATCATTTTATTTTACATCATGTCTTAATATTGGTTTTATAATATTATATAACCTATAATATACATAATTCATAGTGGTGTAACCACAATAATTGTTTTAGGACCATCCTTAGAGGCAGCGATGGAAAATAAAAATGTACCATCCATGATGTCGGTAAATCGACCCCTCATAGATGACGTTTACATTTTTTAAAGTAAAAGGAAGATGAAAATGGTTTTCAAGATGGATATTAAAATAACATAAAAAAATTACTGAAATAGAATATAAATAAGTAATCATTCATGTTTAGAAGGAGTGTGTAACGAGCGTATGAAAAATGAAAATAAAACCAATGAAATTAATAGTGAAAAAGTGGATTTTACCTCTTGAATTTATTGTCAATGGGAACCTCCATAAGGATTATAGATTTTATTTTTTACTGATAATATAATATCATGTACATGGGGGAGAGGATTTTTATGAGTATTGGTTATAATTTGGACATGCCTCGTTCCCTTAGAGGTTTAAGGAGAAGTGGTGCTGAGGGGTGTTTTTATTTTTATACTCATTATTTTATAATTTGGGCTCAATACTGAAAATATTTTTGAACTGTGTCACGACCCGTGTCATGACTACCCCAAGCCCGCCTTCAATAGGCCAGGGGCTGGCGACTAGAACCAAGGCGTAATTCTCGATAAAAGAAGGGAATTCATTGCCTTTGTAAAGTAAACAAACACCACAGAGTAAGCAAGCAGTAGTAAACACTATGTAAAACTGGGTACAAAAGTAAGTGCGGAAAAGTAAGTGGGCCAGAATACAAACCGAAACTGAAAGTGAAGTAAAACTGGAAAGAAAGTACAGCAACTGAAAAGTAAAGCCGCAACGTCTTGTCATCCACAAGAAGTCCCCCTGAAGGGTGGGTACAGATGACCTCCTCAACTCCATGGGTCCAGTTGTCCGCTCCGTGTACGTCCCACCCAGTGGGCCTCCTCCAGGTACCGTCTCGCTCCACAAGCCTCAATCAGGATCAGCGCTATCCATCGTGTGCATCCAGCACAACGAAGTGCAGGCATAGCCCGTGCAGGGGTGAGTATAAGCTACCCAGTAGGGACCCTGAGACCCCCGAAGGTCTCCCAGAATCCACAAAGGATAATCCACAAAGGAAAGATACAATCACGAAGAAACATCCAACACTACTTAGGTATATGACCATACATATACCTAAGTCATCAATTTCAGTTCGGCTCCAGCATCCGAGCCCAAGTTCAAACACATCCACACAGGATAGCACAACACAATCCACACAGGAAAGAAATTCAATCATATCGAAGATAGTGATTGAAAGTCAAGACTCATCCCACACAGGTGTACATCCTCGTAAGATGATAAAGATGATCAGATGTAACCACTGATTCATCTAAGCTATCAGGCCCCCAAAAGATCGATATGTACTAACCCCCGCAATGACCCACAAAGGATTGATAGGTACTAACCCCTACAATGACCCACACAGGATCGATATTTACTAACGCCCGCAATGACCCACACAAGATCTGACCCACACAGGATCGGTATGCACTGGCCCACACAGGAATGCTGAGCACTGATGCACATAGGATCTAACCCACATTGGATCCGTAGCACTGATCCATGTAGGACTGCTGAGTGCTATAGTCGTTGCTGTCGAATCCACGGAGGATTTCTGTACAGTCGTCATCGTCGTCACAGTCGCAGCCAGCTCTAGGGTTCCCACACATAGCAAGCTCATTCGAGAGGGTCCACTCCACGAGCTGAAAGGCTGATACATCAACTAACACAAATTATGGAGTTGATGTATCCAAAAGTTCCGTATCGGCAACATGAACTCAACGTGACAGACGGCGCGTCATTCAAACACCCGGTCTGAGAGTTATTGGCTTTTTCGTCCCAGGGGCCCGGTTGGTTTTTAAGTCCAAACCTACCCTAACATACTCCAAATGCATCCAAACCTCGAGAAAATTAAGCCAAAAGGTGTGTCTCACTAAGAGGAAACCATCAAAGTCGACGTCATGTCAATCGGACGTCCGGAGATCAAGTTATAAGTGTTTTCGCTCAGAGGGCCCGATTGGTTTCATGTTCGAACCGACCTGGCCGAACCTAAAGATCTCCAAAACCTTGATTGTAATATACCGAAACGGCCGTATCGATCCAAGGATCGTATTGCAACTGACGGTGCATCAATCGGATGTCTGCATCCCATGCTATGGGTATAATACCAAAAGGGGTCCGAAAATGGGGGTTTTGCGCCCGGACCGACCCGGCCCGAGACCCCCTGGCTGGGCTCGAACCGGGTCAACCCAATCCGGGTCCGGGTCCGGCCCACTGGGGCACGACCCAGCATGGCTGGCGTGGCCCGACCCGGCTGGCATGGCCCAACACGGCCTGGGTGCGGCCCGGCCCGGCGCGCTGGTGCGGTCCGCCGGCCAGCTCGGTGTAACCCAGCTGGGCGGACAGGGGGGATGCCCCCCCCCCCCCCCCGTTGTCAGCCCAGCTCGGTGTAACCCAGCTGGCCCGCGGACAGCGCGAGGGCGCCGGGCCAGGCTACTCCATCAGGACCGGGCCACACCCAAGCGGGCTGGACCCTGACCCAGTTCGGGTCGACCCGGTTTGGGCCGACCCAGGGGGTCTCGGGCCGGGTCGGCCCGGGCCTAACACCCCAATTTTCGGACCTCTTTCGTTCTTTTGCACATAACATGGGATACAGACCTCCTATTGACACAATGTCAGTTGCGATGCGATCCTTGGATCGAGACGGTCATTTCTGTATATTACACTCAAGGTTTCGGGGAACATTGGGTTCGGCTGGGTTGGTTCGAAAACGAAACGAACCAGGCCCTCAAAGCGGAAACACTTATAACTTGAGCTCCGGACGTCCGATTGACGTGCCTTCGACTTTGATGGTTTCCTCTTAGTAAAACTAATCTTTTGTCTTACTCCGTTCGAGGTTTGAATGCAGTTGGAGTACGGTTGGGTTGGTTTTGACTTAAAAACCAACCCAGCCCCGGGGACGAAAAAGCCAATAACTCTCAGACCGGGCGTCCGAATGACGCGCCGTCTATCACGTTGAGTTCCTAATGACGATACGGAACTTTTGGATACATCAACTCCAGACTTCGTGTCAGTTGATGTATCAGCCTTTAGGCTCGTGGAGTGGACCCTCCCGAACGAGTTTGCTGTGTGCGGGAACCCTAGAGCTGGCTGCGACTGCGACGACGATGACAACTGTACAGAAATCTTCCGTGGATTCAATGACGATGACTACAGCACTCAGCGATCCTACGTGGATCAATGCTACTGATCATGTGTGAGTCATATCCTGTGTGGGTCAGCGCTCAGTGGTCCCGTGTGAGCCAGCGCATACCGATCCTCTGTGGGTCAGATCTTGTGTGGGTCATTGCGGGGGTTAGTACCTATCGATCCTTTATGGGTCATTGCAGGGGTTAGTACATATCGATCCTGTGTGGGTCCGACGACTTAGATGAATTAGTGGCTACATCTAATCATCTCTATCGTCTTATGAGTAAGTACACCTGTGTGAGCTGAGTCTTGACTTTCAATCATTATCTTCGATATGATTGACTTGCTTTCCTATGTGGATTGTGTTGTGCTATCCTGTGTGGACATGTTTGAACATGGGGTCAGATGCTGGAATCGAACTGAAATTGATGACTTAGTTATATGTATGGGCATATACCTAAGTAGTGTTGATATTACTTCGTGATTGTATCTTTCCTTTGTGGATTATCCTTTGTGGATTCTGGGAGACCTTCAGGGGTCTCGGGATCCCTTATGAGTAGCTTATACTCACCCCTGCACAGGCTATGCCCGCACTACATTGTGTTGGATGCAGACGACGGACAGCGCGGATCGTGATTGAGGCTTGTGGAGCGAGATGGTACCTGGAGGAGGACGACTAGGCGGGACGTACACAGAGCGAACGGCTGGACCCGTGGAGATGAGGAGGTCATCTGTACCCACCCTTCAAGCGGGACTTCCTGTGGACGACACGACGTCACGGATTTACTTTTTAGTTGATGTACTTTCTTTCCAGTTGTACTTTACTTTCAGTTTAGGGTTGTATTTTGGCCCACGTACTATTCCGCACTTACTTTTGTACCCATTTTTACTTAGTTTTTACTACTGCTTGCTTACTCTGTGGTGTTTGTTTACTTTACAAAGGCAATGCCTTCCCTTCTGTTATCAGGAATTACACCTTGGTGCTAGTCGCCAGCCCCTGGCCTATGGAAGGCGGGTTTGGGGTAGTCACGACACGGGCCCCGAGGACGGGTCGTGACAAACTGTATCACAAAATATATTAAATAATTATGGATATTATAATATTATGTGATTCATTATCTATACATCATACAAGATAGAAAAAATCATGTATTACGCTTATATTTTTTATTACCATATTTCAATATTCACAAAAAAATTAATATTATAGAAAAATCCCAAAAAATCACCCTAACCATATTCCAACATGTAGAATTGAAAAATACACACCATCAAATGAAAATAATTATCCAATATGATAAATGTAATTTTTAAATAAAATACTCAATTTTTCAAATAAACACCAATTTTAATAATATAATCGACTTTACAAAACATTTAAAATTTAATTAAGGCAGCAAAAAATTATTTTATAATCATAATACCATAATATTTTAATTTATAAATCTATTTTAAGAAATAAAATTATCTATTAAAACATTACATTGATTATACAATTATTAAAAAACATATATGTTTTTTACAAAATTCCAACACATAATTTATCATTTTCAAAACATTTATTTATATATACTATGATTGATTTATAACATATTTTCATCTACAAGATTACTAAATTTTATTTATAATTTTATATGTGAGATTATAATTTTATTTAATCGATTATTATTCTAAATGGTAATGTTACTATTCTAAGGGTCATGTTATTATTTTGTCAGTATAGGATCATTAATTTCATTGAATATCACCTCATTAATTCATCATTTATGAGAATAATGATTTTATTTGGATCTCTATGTTAGGTATGTATTTTATCACACATAATTGTAATAATTTAAAATTATATTTATAAATTTTTGGGTCCTTACATTCTTCCCCCTTTTTAAATTTCTCATTGAATTTTTTTTACATAAATACGTGAGGGTATTTATCCTTCATTGCTTCCAACAGTTCCGAAGTTGTAACATCATACTGATAGTTCCTCTATTAATATTTGACAAGGTGGGTTGTCTTGTGGAATATGTGTTTGTTTCATTAGTCCAATATCATTACTAGATACTCATCATTTGGAAGGTCGTTCCCTTGTTTTACTACCTCTAGATTCAACCCATGTGAGAGTTTAGATATGTGCAACCTCAAGAGTGATTAGTGGAACACATGTTGAACATGTGCCATTCATTGTGAATGTGAAAGTTGATAGGCCACTGCTCTAATGTGTTCAGGGATCTCAATGTGACCAACGTACCTTGGGGAATGTTTCCGTTTCATTCCAAACTACATGAAACATTTCCATGGGGATATCTAAAGTGAGTTTTCATCACCAAAATCAAACTCGAAATACCTCGACGAGTTTTTAGTATAGCTACTTTTGTTAATCTGAGCATCTTTGATATGTTTTCGAATGGATTGAACCATCTTTATCATATGATGCTTGAGATTTGTTCCAAAAATCTTTTCTCCCCATCTTAATCTCAACAGGTTGGATTTCTACAACACTTTCCTTATAGAGATTTATATGGAACCATCTGAATACACGAGTAGAAGATTTTGTTGCTTGATAAATCAACCAATGAGAAATGATGATCCCATCCAAATTTTATTTCCATTGGAAAACATCTTATAATTTTTTCAATCATATAAATAGTAAATTAAGATTGGCTATATGTTTTGGGGAGATTGGCCATGCTAAAATTAAATTCAGAACTCAATGAATTTGGAATCCTTCTCCGTAATTTATATGTGAAACATTGATCAAGAACAAGGATGATCAAAATTAGAACCCCTTGCATCCTCACCACTTTCTTCACATATATCTTGGTATGCTATTCAAGAGAGAAATATTCCCAAATATTAATAAAGTGCGTAGTTTTTATGGGTTGAACCCACATAACCCATATCACATTTTCATTATTAGATGTCGTGGGAGACCAGAGGGAAATTTCATAATGACATTCCCCCATTTCCACATCGGTATAGGAAATGGTTGCATCATTCCAATGGATTTTTCTCTTTTCATTAACATTTATACATACCGAATATTTTGAGATATATTTTTTAATTTACTTATTCAAGTAACCCAACTTATAGTGTTCTCAGATATCATTTTACATCATGGTACTTCTAGGATGGATGTAGAAAGGTGAGTTTCATGCATTATCCAAAATCATGATTATATTATATGATGAAGGCTCATAGAGCCTCATTCCAGATCGAATAACACAAGGATCATCGATATGGAACACTTGCACCATCCCTTCCATATTTGTATTCACCTTATTTTAAATCTTTATATCATCCAATTGTTCCTAATTGATATTATCTTGTTTAGATTATTGGGAAATCAATTGTGAATGGTAGGATATATTTCCTACCATTTTTATTTAAGTATCCATCATTTACATATCAATGAAGATAGGGCCTTTCTCAATCTTCATTATATATAGTTTAGATGTTTAATTTATTTTAAGATAAAATATACCATGTTTTCTCTCCCAAGATGATAACAACTAATGAAATCACGGTTCTTTATTAGCAATAATAATATTCTTCAATGCGGGTTGAGTTCATTCTATGTTAATATATACATTAGACTCTTATGATCGGTATAAATTTCACACTTTTCACCTTAAATATTGTAGCTCCATATTTTCAATGAAAAAGTCATAGTTTCTAGATCCGAATCATTCGTCGATTAGTTCTACCCACGAATCTTCAATAATGGTGAGGCATAGACAATCACTTTATCATTCTACAAGAGGAAAAAATAATTTAATTTCTTTGATTCATCTGTGTATATCATAAATATTTATCCACTTGTTGGTAATGTGAGTATAGTTGTAGTGATCATCATATTATTTATCTCATGTATGATTTCCTCTCATTCATATATGTAGAAATACTTTACCAGTTTCTTTATAAACATAGTTTGTTTGATAGAAAATGTTGATAAATTCCATAAAAACATTATATAGTAGCTGGAATATCCCTGAAAACTACTAGTTTCTAGGATACTAGTGGGTCATGGACATTCCTTAGATTTCATTTCTAATGGGTCTATATATATTCACCCACTCAAGATCGCATTTCCTAATAATGTGACATTCCGCATCCAAAAGTCACTCTTTCTAAACATGTTATAAATTTTCTTCTTTATTAATATACTAGCACAATCATTATTTGGTCTTTATCCTCATCCATTCTCTTGGAGTATATGAGGAAATCATCAACAAATAATACCACAAATTTTCCAAATTATTATCTAAAAACTCTATTCATTAAATCCATGATCATCACATGGCCATTAGTATGTCTGGAAAAAATCACTAATAACTCATAGTGCACATACCATGTGTAGAATGAAGTATTCAGAATATATTTTTTCATCAATATTAGTTGATGTTATCCAAAATTAGGATCCTCTCTTGAGATTTATAGATCTCCTCACAGTTGATCGATCATTTCATCAATCATTAGAAGAAGATACATATTCTTTATGACGATCATGTTGAGTTCTCAATAATCGATACACAACAACATTGATCTATCCTTATTCTTTATAGAGATCACTAGCTCAACCCATGGCAATTCACAAGGTAATAAGAATCCATATTCCAAATTCCGATAAAAATTAATCTTCAACTTCCCAAATACGATAGAGCCCACCATATATGAAAATTTTTAGATATTAGTATGACTAAATATAAGTTATATTGGGAAATATACCACATGATCTAGTAGAAGACCTTGTAACTATTCATGAAATATATCATCATATTCACTCACAATGGTAATATCCTTATGTTGATACATTCCATTGAAACAACCATTTGAGAGAGGAATGCTTCTTCATAGGGAATCAAATCCAACACTATTGAAGGATTTTCCAATATAGATTCATGGTTTACCTTTCATTAATAGAGGATCATGGGATGGTTCAGAATTTAAGAAGATATTTTCTTTTCTAGATAGTTGATATGTGCTCTACATAACAAGTGGCAATCCATTACCATAGTAGAATCAAATTCCACCAAGGGAATTGTCATGATATTTTCTTGAAGAATCATCCAACATACACCAATCACAGAAGAGTCCAATACATTGGTTCCAATGATCACACCACTAAGTGTTTTTATGGATGTCTCTATTAAATGTTTTTGTGGATTTGAATCAATAGTTCTTAAAATATATAAAGACTTAAAGGAATTAATATTACCATAACCAATTAAGATATTTCCCATTCATGAGAGAATACAATATCTATCTTGTATGAATTTGTTTTCTTTACCTACTTCAGCAGTTGTGATAGAATAATCTTTCCCTGGATTCTTTGTCTTTGGTTGCAGCTATTTCTTATTACACTTGAGGGATTGTGGTTTAGTGCGCTAGGATTTATGGTTCCCTTATTCCCTATATTTTAGGTGTTAATCCTTATTTCCTTCTCTCATTTCTCTCAACACATTGGTCAAAATCTCTATATCTCTTTGAAATTTATGTGTTTGGTGGCCTTCTCTACAACCTATATATAATTTCCCATTATATTTGATGTAATTACCATGAATCATCTTTCCACATTTTCAAAATGTGAAATTTTTATCCTTCTGTCACAATTTTCATTAGATCTTCCATATTGAAACTCTATAATTTATTTATTATCCCCATATCCCTAAACATATTATCGAAACTCCATATCCACTTCGAGATCACTTCAAACAACTTATTCATAATTCCCAATGGCTTTAATAGGTAGATACTTTCAAATTTGTGGTTTAAAACCGTTAAATAATATACCTATGATGATATCATTATTAATAAATAACCTTTAGGAATAACATTAAAGACCTATATTGTTTTATTTATTATCTATGACCGAATCACCATCTTTTTAATCCATGTCAATGAATTATTTCTCTATATTTGAATGAAATGATCGAGGAAAATAATTGTTAAGAAAAATTTTCTTAATTTCATCCCACCCATCACTTAAATTTAATCATTCACCATAGAGTTATTAATCAATGCCAACCATAAATCATCCACGTAATCCAAATGATAAACAAATAGAGTCACCTTCTCTTTCTTAGAATAGTGGAGCATAGAAAAGATCTTCTCCATTGAGTTAAACCACTCTTTAACAACAAATTAATAAGAAGATCCAATAAATCTTGGTGGTCACTGCCTCATAAAATATTATATAGTCTATTTATTTCTCTTAGGTGAAGGTGGAAGTTCAACAATATTCAGGGTATTGTTTATAGATTGATACATCTCAGAAAGTATCACCATGAAATTTTGTACTCCACCTCCCAAGGAATTGTGGAAATCATTTGACAAATCATTGAATTCACTGCCACATGGTTTGTTCGAATATTTCTCCAATTCATAACAATTTTATAAAATAGATAATATTTAAGGAAAATATAAGCCATAAATTCATGAATAAATAATTGGTCCCTTCATGAAATTAATTGTAAAGGAATATCGTATGGGATCCACATGTTTAGAATTTTTATAAAAATATATCATTAGGTGTATAATTATACTTACACCAATAATAAGGGTTTTCAATAATGTTTTATAATTTTATTTTCAAAAATATATAAACCATGATCTAATTACAACTATAGTGACCCAAATTTTTATTAGATAACTATTACATCAAGTTAAAACTAAACAACATAATAAGGTTACTAAAACATGATCCAAAGGATTTGTATACTAGGAAAGTTAGGACTATATATATTATATTCATAATTATAAATAATAATTTATTTAAAATATTAATCTTTAACCATATAAATCTCAGGATCTTATTAGCATATGTAATCAACTAAGGATATCCATTAAAGAAAGGGGTGAGCTAAAAGCCTAGTTAAAGGATATATAGGGAGACAAATCAATATAATAGCAGTAAAAATAATCATTATCATCATAACATAATAATATTATCATCATCACAATCATGATATGAAGAATTTTATTAAGCCTTTAAAATGGAAATGTAGAAAAATGAAACATCATGTCCTAGTGGTCAATTACCATATAGTGTTGTGATCAATCTGACATCATTTCCTTGCATAACATAAGTTTATAATCATAACATAATAATTGTCAAAAAATATTTCATCATGTTCACACATAATACACATCATCACATGAGATATAATATATTACCAAATGTATTGGATCACTATTTAATTCAGAGAACACAAGCCACATCATAAAAAATACATAATCATGAATCCTACATGAAACATATATAAATCGGACTAATGAAGTAAACCATTTAATGGAATGGGTTTAAAAATGATTTCTACAATCTTGGATAAACATCGGGGTCCTGAATGAAAATGGAAAAACATTTTTTTAAGCTACATTAATCTTAAATGAAAAATAAACAACTCATAAGGAGACAAAATGTGTTATGGAAAGAAGTTTTCATTTGGAAAACGATTTTATTTGTGATAAAATATGATTGGAAACATGTATATCCGAAAAATGAAAAATTATATACAATGAAATTATATAGGTTAATGTTAAAATAATATTGACAGTGAAATTTCTTATGAATGAGTAATAACCCAACAAAATGGAGTTGGGTTCGAAAATCCCCTTCAGATAAGTCTAAATACTTTATTAACATTAATATCCTAGATAATGAAATTAGATTCCATAATTACTAAATAAGAAACCTATTATAAATTTATATTATTTTTTATAGTTTTATTATGTTCGTTTGTGGCCATTTTGGAGGGTTATATAGTTCAATTCCATCATTCTAGGATTGTTCATTTTCTTGATTTTCTTGATCGGTTCGCTTGTGTACAAGTATGGAAGTACATGTAACATGGAAATAACTATACAGAATTGAAATTATATTTTATTAATAATCATCCGGATATTTAAATGACCTTATAATTTGGTTATATTTTATTTTGTTGATTCATTACATAAATCATTAATGAAAAGGATTAAATTTATTTTGGTGGTTTTTACAAACTTCATGAACTTATATCATTTAATTTAATTTAATGATTATATATTTGTTCTAGAAAATCATATACCAAATAATATGAAAAATTAAATCACTTTTAACGATAATAATGGTTTCTTTACCATTTTTTAAGCAATTAATGGAAATTTAATATGCCTCATCCATGATGGAAGTAAATCGACACATCATAGATAATGTTTTCTTTTTTTAGAATAAAAGTGAGAGAAGAGAAGGTGTCTGTTGATGTATATTCCGTAATCATACTAAAATTAAAATATATAAAAGATAATGGAGTTATAATTCACGTTTGGACATTGGATTTAATGATTTTACAAGAAAAGAAATGAAATTAAAAGAAATTAAAAGAGAACGAACAGGGATTTTATCGTTTGAATTTATTCCCCCCGATAAAATCATTAAGGAAAATGGGATTGGTTTTTTTGAGACACAATTATCTACGTAATGGGAGAGAGTCTTTTTAATATTATTAGTAAATACATGGATAATATTTAAGGATTTATAGGTGTGAGGAGAACATATGGTGTTTTTAGGTTAGGAGAGGGGTGTTTTTTTATTATAAGCTTCATTATTTCATTATTGTGGATAAAGACTATCAACAGAGTTGAAAATTTCCACTAGACATATTAAATACTACTAGATAATTTTATATTATGGGCTTACATCTTCCTTACAATAACCATGACCCCAATATTCATGTATTCAGCTTCTACATTAAATTACTGTATTTCACTATTTAAAATAAACTATTATAAAAAAAATTCATCCTAACCAATTATATATATGTATAAGTCAAAAAAGAATCCATATTAAGAATTTTTTTTTCAAAATATGATAAATTTAATTTTTACATAAAATCCATATTTTTTTGAAAAAACCCCAATTTAGATATTATAATCGATTTTACAACACTTTGAAATTAATTTATGGTCTCACAAAACATTATTTTAATCATAATACAAAGAAATAAAAATTTATGAATAAGTTTTCAGAAAATAAATTTTCTTTTAAATCATTATATGAAATATAAAATTTTAAATAAACATTTATGTTTTTTGAAAATAAAAACAGATAATTTATCTTCATTTAAATATTAGTTTACCTTTTTATGACACATTGATATCATATTTTCTATTATAATATTCGTAATTTTTTTTATAATTTCAAAACTGAGATTAATATCCTATAGGAAAAATTATTCTTCTTAATGGTTATGCCACTATTTCAATGTTGAAGAGAATATTCGATCAGTATAGGATCTTTTATTTCGATGAATATCACTTATTTCCTTTATGTTTTTTTAGAATAATGTTTTTATAAGGATCTCAATGTTATTTAAGTGTTTTATACCATGTAATTATTTGTTTTGGAAAATTCCATTGATTAATGTTTGGGACATTATATATAAATGGAAAAATTTGTTTAATGTATGTGTGTGTAAAATGGGACAAAGACATATTTTTAAAAGAAAATTATAAATTTTAAGTTTAAAAAATTATTTATTCTTATCCATTCCAAATAATTTTTTTTATTTAATGTCTAATAAATTTTATCAAGAAAATAATATATAAATATCAGAAAAATTATTCAAAAATATGGTTTAATTTAATTTTTTAATATAAAAAAATTGTATGCGTGAAAATTATTTTGTACAAAAAACATAACAGTTAGATTCAAATTATTTTCATTCATTTTAATCCAAATAAATTGATAACTTATTAATTAATTTTATAATTTTTTAGACCATATAGTTTTTATAATTTAGATTTTACTATTCATACATACCAATCCTATGGCTAATATTAATATAATCTCACATGGTTTGTTAAAACTAATTCTTCAATGGAACACAAATAAATAAAGACATGATGAAAATTAAAGTGAAATATTTCATATATAATCTTAGGGAGTGACATTATTTCCCCTATAAAATGAATTTCACACTCAAAATTCATTACTCTGATATAAATAGATTACAATAATTCTCCCTCATCAAATCCCCATGTTCCTACATTTCTTCCTTAAATTGGTAGTTTCACCCCAAAACATTGAAAATGTGAGTGGTATTGTTTCATGGAACATTATATATATTATCATGAATCTACAACATATATTAATCATTTAAAATATCTTGATCTTGTGGTATGACCCTTGAGGTCAGTACATATAAATGATAACATATGTACATCCATGGGGGAGATACAAAGAACACATCCCGAAGTCGAGATAGATTTGTGGGAAGCTCTAATTGTTAAGCTAATATCCTAATACGATCATGATATTCAAAAGTAATGGCATACATAAGTCTTAGCATTCAATTATTTTGAAATATCATCACCCTCATCCAAAGATATGTTCACCATAATACCTTATCACCAACTTCAAATTATGATCTTTTCAAAGATCTTTAGCATAAATGTTTTTGTCCAATATATGATTCGCATTTATGTTGATGAATGAATCTAAAATTCTCTTACATTTCCTTAGCGTTATCAGGTCCTAATATAATTATTTCTCTAAATTCATTTCAACATGTTAGTGTTTCTCACTTTATACTACATATGGAGTCATAAGGATCCATCTTAATTATATAGTGAATGATATAATTATATAAAAAATACACTATAGGAAGTTGTTGATCACAATGACCTTTAAAATCCATATATTAGTCTCTTAGCATGCTTTATTGAGTTTGATTTGTCCTCTCAAACTAAACATATCTGTGATAATGATAGTACAAGATAAAACTAAAATATATATTCAAATATTACCGAGGAATTCTCCAAAGCATTTACCTAAACAGTGAATCTGGATAAAAAAATCTAATAGTGGTACAACATTATATCTTAGATCTTCATTAATTTATAATTGAGTGTGTCTGGAAAATAAAAAATCATATATAATGGAGAAGATGTGTGGTTACTTCATAATGTGATCAATTAAAACCAAAATAGAATAATTCCCAATATTTGTTTTAGAGATCATGATGAAAAAATCCACGGCGATGTGTCCCAATTTCCATTACAGCATGGGTAATATTTGTAATACCTCCTTAAGATTTTTTTATATAAAACATAAATTCTTGACATACTTGTAATTCATAAACATTCTCTAGAATATTTCCCTTTACTTCATCCCACTAAAAATAATCATTCAAGTATCTATAAATATTCCAAATTATAGGTTGAATTGACAATGAAGAACTATGAGTTTCATTAAGTAGATCCTCCATAAAATCTAACACTAAACAGACATGTACATGTTTCATGAACCATATAGTATCACCACAATCATTGTTGATGTAATGAAAATTTATCACCATTTTTTCATCACCATATATCCCTTTTGTGCCATTTTAATTTCCACAATAATTAGTGTTTGAAAAATGAATTGAGAAAGATAAGATTTCTCCACATAATTCATGAGTACAATATCATTATTCTTATAGACCCGAAATATTTGAATTTTTTTCCTAATCATAGATATTCTAACATGATCATTTCAACATGGAGAATCTACCACATTTTTCACTTTTATAAGGTTGTATTGTAGTGTGTATTCAAAATATTCAATAAATGCAAATCATATTATTTGTTGAATGTTCAACCCTTTTGGAAAGGAAATATAATTCAAAAAAAAATTATTAATATATATGTCCAATATTTCTCCATAGATATAATTCCTCTATATATTGAATAAAAAAATTACCATAGCTTACACCAAATGATGAGTTCTGTTATTTTGATCATGGACCTTAAATTATGATGTCTAATAAAATACAATCATTTCATTTATCTAATGAAATATCTCAATCCCTTCATTGATTCACCGCTATAGATTTCAAACCATTCTCTACAATATGTTCATGTAGGAACATGTTAAATTACTAAACATTTCTTTAGTTTCTTGAAATATTTCTAAAATTAATTCATCCAAAGTAACACAGCTCCCTTTCACCTTAACATGGTAAGTGGATTTTATATCCTAGAAATAATATCTACAAATCACCAATAATATCGATTTAGATAAAAAATATACAAATCTTAGTCACAATGGTTTTTCTAAAACAATGTTAATGAACAATTATCTTTGAAGTGTCTAACAATATACCCTCAAATGCAATTATATAACTCCATTATGATACATTACAAATACAAAATTCAATCTTTCATAATTTTCATTAAGATTATCCTTACATTGTGTCATTATAAAAATTCCTAATGGGACATCATGATATTTCATAGTCTTTAGATAAATAAAAATGTATTCTATAATTACTACCTCAAACTAGTCATGGAAATCTCAATACAATTTACTCATTAAATCTATAAACATAGTAGGGAAACTATTAATATCAAATCAAATCATTATAAATTTTTATTTTCAATACCTTTAATGAAATGATTTCATTGATATATACTCCATCTTGAAACTCCATTGATGATATCAATTATGAATTTCAATCTTGGAAATTCATTGGTCTCTATGTAGTTGATCAAAAATGTCATCACTACATGTTAGAGGATACTTTTTCTTGTTATTAATCATATTGAGTTCTTAGTAATTAGTGTAGAGTGACATTTATCCATATTTATTCCGAAAATATAGAAGAGATTTACCCCATAGTGATCAACATGGGAAAATGAATATTTGTTCATGATTGTAATTGAGTTTCTTTTTCAACTCTTTTTATTCAGTCATGTCAATTCTAAATAGAGTCTTGTAATTTTGTGTTACACTAGGAGTGAGTTCAATAGATTAATCGTCTCTATGATATGGTGTAGGACCAGTAAATGTTTTGGAAGGAAATCAATAAACACCCACACAGTAAGCATATATTTTAGTTCTATTTTCTCCCATAACATTAAGGAGAAATTACCATTTTGTATATAAATCATGACACAAAATAATGATATAAATTATATCAAAAAGTAATTTTTGCGGTCATATAGATTTTCAACAATAGTTTGATTCAGAATATAATATTTATGATTCCTTCAAACATTTTCTAGGAATCATATAAATAAATCCAATCAATTTGTAATGTAAAAATGAATTCCTAAAGAATAATAATGAGATGATTTTTCAAAAAATACGTTCCCCTCATCATTAATGAAAGAATAATTATAAAAAAGGAATACAATAATCATAGCCTTAGGGTTTATTACTACTAACTCCACATCAAATTGTTATTTTAGTTCTATGATAACATTAGAAAATTATATAGATATAATGAAATGTTCATATCATGAATCAAATAACTAGTTTATAGTTTAGGAGTGTATCATATGTGTATCATTCAAAATTTCATTATAATACCCATCATAAGACACACTGATTTTATGTGATTTACATTTTTCTATGGGGGTAAGATATTTTAAAAATTGATCATCTTAATTGACCTTCATATTTGATTACTGGTTAGTAAAATCGCTATACTAATTTCATTTAAATCCATTGAGTGTGTTTGTGTATTCCATACAGCTTTGTCCATATTTGAATCCATACATAACATCCTCCCATCTCTTCAACCTTAAATTTACCAATGACTGTTAATTATATAGTTCAAAAATTTACCAATTCTCAAAATACAATTTCTTCAATGTATTTTTATACAATAAAATCATAATAGATGGATAATCCATATATTTTTATATTTATTTCAATTCATGTTGAATTCTATATTTATACACATATCAGATCCACAAGATTAATGGATAACCCAAATCCACACTTCCACCTTAACAGGAAAACACATGATTTTCTCAATGTTATTGACTTCTCTAATGTATAATTACATTCATAGGATTGTCCTTATGACACTAAATAATTATCAACCACACCTTCCAGTAGGAAGAAAATATAAAAAAACACATTTAAAATATAGTGAGAGTGTCATTCTTCATAAAAATTGAATAATGATACTTTTTCTTTAATGGATGGAGTTATTTCTCATGTTTATTATGAATAATATGAAGAAATTACTTATTAAAAAAATAATATTTTATATTTATTCCATTATGTTGATTAAATGTATTATTGTTCTGTCATGTTTTTAATAAGTGTCCACCTTTGATCTTATTTTCATTCCAATTGATAATCATTCAGCATAAAATTCCAATTTTCCTTCCACTTATAAATGGAACATATAATTTTTGGGTTTTAGATCCATTGATATGTGATTAGTGGATTAGTGTACCCACTAAAAGACGGTGGACATTAACTTATGAATGACTCAAAAAATTATTGTTTCTACATTTTCACATTTACCTTATCTAAATAATTTTTTTCATAAGAAAGTTATGTGAGAATAGAATTAATAATTTTCAGTCCTTCTCCCATTGAATCATGATTCTCTATAAGAATATCATTTCATAACCAATCACATTCAGCGTTAACATGACTCCATCATATTCTAAAAATTGACTGAAGGCATAATATTTTTCTCTGCAACAATAATCATACAAGGAATCCTCATAATCATGAAAAATAACATATATCTTATCCAAATTGTGATACTTATTATATGAACCCTTTGGTTTAACATAGTTTATTCATGATCATTACCAAGGATTTGGGATATGATGACATTAATATACATATGCATGGAGTTCATACTAATGTTTTCCAATCATAGTTTATGAAGGATTACAACACATTAATCTGATACCAACAATAGTGAACCATAATTTTCATACATATATATTAAATCTAAATAGATGTGTATTCAATACATTACAATTTTACCCATTCTAGATTTTTTTAGGTTAAATATTATTTAAATATTGGAAACAAAAACCACTAATTCATAATATATATATATATATATATCCTCCAACAATTTTTTATTTATAACAATCACCCACAATGGAACTATCATATAAACTACTTCTCCTCATAACCTTGGTAATGAAATCATATGTAAATTATGATCTCAGATGCTCAGTATGGGTAAATAATGACGATATAAATGGTCACATAATCATAATATGATAAAATGGGTATGTGAATAAGATCTTATCATCTGGTAACTATAACATCCATATCATTGATTATAATTACTCATCGTGGAATAATCATGATATTTAATAAGACCTGAATCATAATAGGATTAATGAATATATTCCATGAGATGATATCATAGGCATAAGACCTAGAACTGTGGCATAGAAAAATTCATAATAATACCATACTTATTTCCCTATTATTTTTTCCAATACAATCATAGTGGAATGGGATCTGTCTACAAACCATAAATGTAATCAGGGTTTACTCTCATGACTGTCATAGTGGGAAAAATACCTTACTAAACAAGGTTTACTCCCTCTTCATTTTCTCTTTATATTATGAGATATCAATATTTACCATATGAATTAGATGAAGATATAGGTCTCACAAGTCACACAATAAAAATAATTCATATATATTCCACAAGATTATAAATTATTCACTATATTAGTATCAATGAATGGAAATTATTTTCATAAACCTCTAATTATAACATACCCTATTTAAAGGAATTGGATTTATAAACATCACGTAATTTCGTCAGAGCTTATGCCTTGGGAAAAATGGGTTTCATGATCATATTTCAATAATTGACATTAAGAATCTATAAAATGAAAATAGATGGTTCCATTAGGTCATATCCATAATTAATCATAAGTTAAACCAATGTTTTTTTACATTGAAAAATAAAAATACTATAAAAAGATTAGTAAAATATTTTTTAAGAAAAAAATAGTTTAAATTCTGAAATTTATAATTTTTGAAAAAATGGTAAGATATAAAGTAAAACACGTTAATTTAAATTAACAAGATAAATATATAAATTAAGAAGATAATTAATTATTACTAATTAATTTAATAAAATATGTTTATGTTGTAAAAGTTAGGAAATAATTCATTTCACGGTACTGATTTGTTTTTAAAAAAGACACTCTTGAAGATAAAGACAATAATATTACATTATTATATATTTTTTAAAATATTTTCATTTGTATAACTAACATTAGAAAATCATATAAAAAAATTACAAAAATATTTAAAATATTTAGATGATGTGAATATTGAAGGATATGGTTTTTTCAATAAAAGAGATAAATGTGGTACATTTTCCTTACAAAAATAGATTTATGGTTTTATTATGTATTTATGATGAGGAAATGAAAAGTTATAATTTAATTTTAGTAAATTTTTCTGGGATGTGATAATTAATGAGTTTTAGGGGAGATATGTCACATGATTTCATCCTTTGAAACATAATAATAAACAACCCCAATAAATAATTACGATCAAACATAAAACCCCTTACATGTGTGGTAACTATTGAATCATAATTCAGATAAAACATAGAGTCATTATATTAATAATTAAATACCCAAAATTATTATAATCATCATAAAATAAATTTATTCTTAATATACTGAAAATAAACTATTAATGTATAAGGCATGTGTCTCAAAAAAATTAAAATGAGTCAAAAATCCCATTCCCTGAGTTTTCCTTGAATCAAAACTACTATAAAGTTTGTTATAATATTATAATTTTATAATAATTATATAATAAATTACATTCCATTCTTATATTATAATATATGATCTATTTACAAAATCTCAGCACCCAATTTTATCAAACATTCTATGTTAAATTCACCATTTCTTGATATGAATTTTTTCGTTTATCAGGAGTATTTCAGTTCAATAAATATTCTCCTTATAAAATTGTCAGGGTTAAATAAAAAAAGATAAAAAATGTTATATATATCAAATATATTCATTATTTTCATATTTATATCCATCCATAAATGTTATGGATAGAAAAACTAATTACACAATTCATGGAGATTGTAGATAGTATGTACACATGGACATTGTTTTCATTTTTCTAGTGATGAAATGAAATAATGGTAAGTATTAGTTAACAATTATAAGATCATTATTTTATCATATATATCATACATATTTCTCAAATTCATTAAAATTACAATCTATGTAATAATTAAAGAAAAAAATGAATCACATCACTTCGTGGATTTGATAGTCACACACCAACGTAAGAATTATGTTTTGGTTTCCCAAAGGATTGGATAGATAATAGGTAGATGTGATATTATAAATCTAGAAGAATAATTAAATCATAAATATAAAATATAAAATTTTAACCCAACATAATACCCTTCTATAAATGTTGGTGAGGAAAATTGATTTGTATCATTATGTGGTGATAGTAAGCTATACCAATCCAATAGCAATACTTTCACTTCTCATATAACTGAAAAAAGTTCATATAATAGTGTAATAATAATAATATTATAATTTAATAATATTTATTATTATAATTTTGTTATTATATTATAAATTCTAATGATACATAGGAGTAATATATGATTAGGTAAAAATGTGATTGGTTAAAGAAATTACCTCTTCTTTTAAATGCTTCCTTTAGATCTCCTCTAAAAGGATCTATGGTATGCTTTTTTGGGAATAAGAATAGTATATATTATGGATATTATTGTTTAAAATATACATTGCTTGATTTTGGTTGAGACATAAGGTATATAGCTGTTAATAGATGTAATGGAGGATGTTCCCATTTATATTTGACGTGAGGGGAACTTTTGTAACATTGTAAAATATTAAATTATAAATAATTATTTATGAATACAAATTCCATAAAATGGAATGTTATTAAATGATATGGTATTATATGGTTTTAATCCCAAAACACTTATAAATTTGTTATTCTATGCTTCCATTTCATTTCTTTTCATTTGGATTAACCCTTAGTTAACTAATTTAAATTTTAACTATAGTGACATGATTTTTAATATTAATGGTGATAATTTCAACTTATAGAGTGAAAAATATCTTATAAATATACAAGCTATAACATTATGGAATATATCCCTACAAAATTTTCTTATTTATATTTTATTATTATTTTTAAATTTTTTAAAATAATATTATATTAATAAAATATGATTATTGTCATTTTTAATTCAATTCATTCAATTTGACTTGAAATAAATAAAAATTAATTTGAATTAGAATATAATATTTTAACACAGAACTAATATTTAATATTAACATACAGATTTCATTGATCATTATTAATTACTTAAATTATAAATCAATTACTATTTTTGAAAAAAATTATTTTCTTATTCCATAAAATGAATAAATATTGTTTCGTCCCTTTCTATAAATTTAATATAATTATATAATATTTAAAAATTTCAAAAAAAATACCAAAATTATTATATTTTAATTATTCAATAATTTTTTATATTCATAACTACTTTTTTCCTATGATAATTCATATATTATGTTTAAAACCAAGAAAGTGAAACATGGTATATTTCTTTTATTTAAATAATATATAAGTTTTATTCATGTAAAAGTGCCTATTAAACAACTCAATTTGAATCTTATTTTCACAAGAGTATAATTAAATTAATCAAATAAAAATTATTATAAAAAAAATACATCCCTACATATTATTTATAATCTATAATAACATGATTTACCTGATGTGAAATTTTATAATACGGTTAATATTTATATTCAAAAAAATATTTGGGGCCTATTTACAAAATTTGAATCAATTATTTCTAGATTTTTAATTAATTTTATATAAATAGATACCTAGAAATAGTGGATATTAATTTTAACAAAAGTGAATAAAATTTGAGAACACATCTTTTCATTGAAAAGTCATTTTTTAGAATAAACAATGTTTATTGTTATAATAAGAGTAGGAAAATATTTTTTGAATAATAAAAAAATTATTGCAATAAAATAATATATAAATTTAATTAATATAGTTAACCAATGTGTATAAATATAAATTATAAATAAAAAAATACATTGCACGCAAATTTTTTTAAAAAAATCACTTCTATTCTCGATTTTTTTCGGTTTTTTATTATAATTATTTGATAACTGATGAATTAATTCTATAAATTTTTTCTCCATTTATATTTCTTAACATCGTTTTTAATATTCTAACCATGATTTAAAACGAATAGGTAATAACTATTATATAAAATTTTATTAATGTTATGTGGATTGTCTAAACTCAATAGTGGTTGTTACACAATATATTGACAGAATGAATTATTTAAATATAAATAATTCATAAAAATTCATAGGGTGTAACATTAAACATATCATATGTGATATGTTTTTTCATATCCACGGTAAAAGGATAAAAAGAAAGTCTGTTCTCATAAGTATAGTATGGTTTAACAAGGGTTTTATCAACATAACATGAGGATAAGGGCATGAGAAAAGGATAAAAACACCTAAAAACCAAACCATCTATAAAATAGATCATAAAAATGAGTCATGAAATAAATAATGGTAGATAATTAGTCATTAATGATAGTTAAATAAAACTATTTTATATATAAGTGAATATCAATTTTATAAGAC
This sequence comes from Viscum album, assembly GCA_963277665.1. NCBI lineage: Eukaryota > Viridiplantae > Streptophyta > Magnoliopsida > Santalales > Viscaceae > Viscum > Viscum album. The sequence continues at coordinate 52,619,515 of OY728148.1, forward strand.
ATATATTTTAGGGACTCATATAAGTATAAAAAATCATTTTGTTAGTAGTCAAGGGTAATTTTATAAAGATATCATAGTTGAATGGTTTCACTAATCAAACAATCATAGTAGTCAAGGTTCATTTCCATGTCAATCATTTTGGAAATAATGTCTTACGTAATTTGGTTAACTCATAGTTCCAAACCTATTTATATCATGAGATATCAGAATTTACCCATTGAATTGGAGGGAGATATAGTTCACACCCATCCTTGGATATAATGTAACCACCATACTTTGTTATAACGTAACCAATATCAATCGTTAAAACCTAACAACAATCCATGGTTAAAATGAAACCACTATCCCCATTTTTTAAAATATCTCCCCATAACATAATAAAAATAATACAATGTGTACCACAAGGTCACCAACCATTCATTAAATTAGAAAAAATATAAACAAATTAGTTTCATAGTCATAAAATTATATGAAACCCTTGAAACAAAATGGGATCAAAAAATATTTCAACATTTCATCACAACATAACCCAATGAAATGGTTTTAGATTCATAAAAAACGTATTATTTTAAATAAAAACCATATATAGAAATAATAAGGATGGAATCATTGGACTATATCCCTTGTAAATAATACGCAACATTATAGGGTTTCATATTATGAGGAGAATAATTTTGAAAGATCAAACAAATCATTAATTGATAAAAATTACCTTTTAACCATGAATTCAATTATTTTAAATATGAAAACAACTAAAATTTTAATGAAACATTTTTATTATAATAATAACATTGAAAAAACATAAATGAATATTTATAAAATTGAATAATATGCATATAGAAAAATACTATTCATTATATATACGTTAAAATAAAGATACATTGCAAATAATTAGTAAATGTATATAGTACCACATTTAATAAATGAATAGAATATTTCATTAAATAATTTTTTAAAAAATATATAATATTTTTAAAAATGGTAAAAATTATTATTTAGGTAATATAGAAAAATTCTTTAATTTTTTTAAATAACATGGTTATGGAAGAAAAATGATTGTCAATGGATGAGAGAAAATTTTTTGTCATTTGTAAAAAAATTATTTATATATCTTGAAAACATTAATGGGGTTAAAATAAAAGAGAACTTGTAACATTAAGAATATAATTTTAGTATAGTAAAATTCATTATATCCCGGATATATTGATCATAATATTATATCATTTTAAAAATTATCAGGCACAAACATGATATACATAGGCATTGTGATTTAAAACCCTTACAACTTTGGAAACAACTTTAATACTAATACCCATGAAATAATTACAAAAATTGAAACATTAAATATTAGATAATTAATTATATTAATTATATAACCTATCCATTGTGATATATATACACCTCAAAAGAGAATACATGTGCATAATACAATATATGTCCCAAAAAAGATAATTCGAGATGAAATTCCTTTACCTTAAGTCTTCAATTAATGTATACATGTTTAAAAAAACAATATAATAAATATATATTTATAAGAAATATATTATAGAACCATATTCATATATATAATTTCATATATGATTTTACAATAACCTTTTATTACCCATTAATTATCAACGCCATTTTAAAAATTCATTTCAGCTAAAAACTACTTTGTTTTACATGTATATTTTGATTTTGTATTTACATCCCAATTACATTGATAATTTTTACATCAAATACATAATTTTTACCATGATATATTTAATATATTTATTCCTTAAATATGTATTTACATTATTCCATTAATGTTAGTTATTGATAATTAATTACACTGTTCATGGAGGCGGTTGGTCGTACACACACATAGACAATGTTTCTATTTTCTTGGAGGATGGAACAAAAGGTAGGTAGAGAATATATAAAATTTAAATGTTCATTATGGTGTCATATATATCTCATATATTCATTAAATGTATTATTATTACCCTCTATGTAATTCATAAATGTTAAACGGATCACATCGCTTCACAAAAAGGTAGTACACTACACACATGAGCGACAATATCGATGTCCCAGAGAATAGAAAGCAAGAATTTATAATATATTTTATAAATATTAAACTATAATTAATTCATATATATCAAATATATATATATATTAAATCCATAATTATATCCAAATTTGGGAGGTGGTTATGGGAATGTAATTACATCATTTCGTAGGATGGTAGTCTACTGTACACAAGATCAACAGGTGATAACAAATACTCAGTATTGGTATGAGTAAAATAGAAGATGTGAATAAGTAAAGAATATTAAATATGGAATGGTAAATAAATGAAACTCATTTCATTTAGTCAATAATATGATAATAACATGGTACAAATAAGTAAGGATAAAATAATTCCATTTAACAAATCATATGAAATTGGAAATATTTCTAAGATATTATAACAAATCAATTAATAATGTGGTTATTAGTGACTATTCTCATAATAAAGGAATTAGTAATTTTTTACATCATAACTATATATTAAATGCCTAATGATAATAAATATTAAATAAATGGGTATGTAATCAACCTAAAACCCATGCCATTATTTTTCATGATACAAACCAATGCGTTGAGGGGATATATAGGGCATCACCAAAACATTATTAATTATTAATTAACCAAATTAAATGGTAATACAATATCCAATATAATTATTCATATTTCCAAACTATCCTACAATATTTTACCTACTACCCAATCAATACACATAATAACAAACCAGCTAGAGATATATGAATCATATCGAACTGGTACATCCCAAGTAAATGTCATCATAAAACATTTGGATAAATAATAAATATCCTATAAATAAAAAATACACATAGTTGATTATATACATAACAAAATATTGATGTTGTTGATGAATATAAATATTCTAGATGTTCCACTAAAAATATTATCGAGGTAAATAACGATTATACATTGAATATATTTTTAAAACAAAATGTTCACAATTTATATTGAAAATAATTTTCATTGAAAATATATAAATAATATTAGCATTGATGTTTTATAATATTGATAGGTCAGGACCATGAATTCACAACATGCCATAACAAATAAACCATATATTCCATTCACATTTTTAATAAAAGCCTAATGACCCATGTTTAAAAAAACATAAATATTCATTTCAAAAAAAATTATAAAAATTATTTCAAAGGTAAAAAAATATATATTAAATCATTTTTATATTTTTAAATGTATATCTGAATTTTTTTATAGAAAAAATTGTTTTTTATAAAAAATGATTTTCAACTAAAAAGAGAAAAAAATTAATTGTTTTCTTCAAAACCTTCTCTCAATCATTTTTACTACCAAATGTAAAAAAAGAAAACAATTGCCTTTAAAAGATGTTTAATTGATAGAGTATAATAAAATATATTGATTTTATGGTAGAAATATTGAATAATTATCTAAATGGAGAACTAAATATAATTAATCACAAATAATGATCATGTTATGAAATAAACCCTTACCACTTTCAAAAATTTTGAATCATAAGCCCCATGAAAGAAATAACATCATATGAAAAGTTTTCATACAATGATGTTAAATAGATTAATGATATTAAATATCAAAATTTCCGGTATATACAATAAAATAATTAATAAGTGGTGAATATTTTATTTGTCTTATAAAATTAAATGTGAGAAGAGAAACCCTTACCCTAATTTAGACTTAATTAAAAATTTTATGAACCTTCTATGAAATAAATACTTATTTCTTATAAATATATTATATAATAATAATATTATACTCCATAAAATATATTATTTACTTATATCCTTTTATCACCATTTTATTGATCATTCAATAATAAAATCACTATTCAATGTGATAAATAATTTTTTCTTGTATATATTAATTTTTTAATTTTATTCCTTTAACTATGATCATGGTTCCATAATATATAGAATTTAAAAAGTGAAATAAATATCATATATATTCATTATATTTTTATTTATGTAAATTTATAATGTTGGAGATATGAAATTGGTTACATCGTTCATGGAGACGATTGGTTGTACATGTAAATATACATTCATTCCATTTTTTCGCAACTAATGTAATGAAAGGATGACAATATTATTCACCATTAAAAAATCACTAATATTTTATATATATTAGTTATATTAACAAAATATATCCTTATTACCATCCATGTAAAATTAAAATGTAAAACATTTCACATCACTATGTGGAAGTGGTAGTCCACAAGTATGCAGAAGTAAAATTATAGTCTTCCAACCGATTGGAAGGTAAGAAGATAGATGTGATATTATATTACCATAATTATTTTTAGGTCATAAATATCACATAAATTCTTTAAATCATTCCTTACTACCTTCATTGTAAAACAATGAATAAAAAGAATCATATTGATCCACGAGACATTAGCCCAAAACACATAGAAGCAACATTATTGTATCCCCTATGAAATGAAAAGTAATATGGTATTTGTGATACAAAAAATTATATAACTATAATAAAATATTAAATATTATATAAATATGTCTAATAAATATTTATATTCATCTCTGGAATGTTGTGATGGAGAATTAATTTCATTAGTTTGCGAGGCGGTTGTCCACCATACACATGATCAATTATTTCATTTCCCAATTTATAAAGCAGGATATATATATATAGATAATTCAATTAGCATAATAAAATATAATTATGTGGTATATAATTGTGATTTTATTTTATGAAATATTAATAATAATGGAATGAGTTTTAAGAAGAATAATAATGAAAACACATAGTTAAAAACAATACATATTTTTTAGAAACAGAATGAGGATTATCCAAAATTCTTCCTAGATTAGATTTATGATCTATAAATTTAGTCTAGGATGTGATAAGGGATGTATATAAGTTATATATTTTCATTAATTTCGGATTCGAATGGTTGTGGAGTGTGAAGAGGACGGTTTAGTCGATGGATTTTAATAAGTTGGGGAAGATGACACACTAATAATTTAAGAAAATAATCAGTTATGGCCATGTTTTTATCATGCCTAAATCTTCCAAATGAGAAATTTGTTAAACATATAGGTGATATGTTCTCTATTAGTCCATAAAATTGTTATTGTAGAAGTTTTTACATCATTTTATAAATTATATTTTTTGTTTAACCCCGTTGTAAACATTTTTTTTAAATTAACAGTTGTAATTAATTTTTAATGTTTCCACTATTAATAATGGTCAAATTTATTCTAAAAAGTATTATATAATATTAACTATTATTATTCCAAATATTGAATCTATTTTTAATAATTTAATTCTTATATGTTTCATTATTTAAATTAAAATGAAACCCACGTAAGAGCATGGGGATATTTCCATTCATGTGTCGAATGGGCTGACTAGGATGGTAATAGTAGAGCATCTAGTGGTAGAAGAATTTCGAACTCACTATTCCACCATCAACCTATGCAGTATGCTGGATATTATCTTGGGATGTCATAATTATTTGAACCTAAGGGTTTGTGGGAACATTACCATTGAATGGTTGTGGGAACACATGGTACACTACACATCCTAGAGTTTGGGGAGGAGATGCACAATGTAAAATTGTACGAGGTGGTGTAGATGTAACAGTTCCAAATTCAACACCAACATGATCTAGTTCTAATGCTCCTTAGACTATGGTCATATTATACAATAATATTTTATATTCATCATGGGTATGACTGCATCTACTTGTTTGACACCCACTGAATTAGTGGAATTCCACTAGAAAGATTCTAGTATGATGAGTTCCTACTATTATTGAACATCTTGAACCATTGGTAATAGAATCCATTTCATGGAAAACACCATCTAGAGGAACTAAATCATAAGCTAGGTCTTTACACCATATTTCATAGGGACATTATATTCAAGACATATTTCATCATATTATGGATGTAGGACCTGAATGTGAGGATGTTGGGTTAAGGAAAATAGTGGCCGAATGTATGTGAGAGGAGAAATTTTGGATTATACTAGTTTATCTTATAATAATGACTTTTTTGGAAAGGGGGTACAATATAGAGGGAGGATATGATACACTGGTATGCTACACTAATTGTTTCACCATATTCATGAGCTCTTATATTATTCTAATAAGGGATATAATGTTGGGAATACACATAGGGATGATAGTGATGGTGACGACTCAAACTGCTACAAACATATTATTCTTATGAATTCATGAATATTATCATCCCAAAAAATGTTCTTATGGATATCTCTGTTGAACAACACTGGGGACCGTCTTGGTGACACTTGATGAGGCCAGGGTCAATGCTCATATTAGAAACCATGGAGACATCAACATCCTCTCCTTCTCAACTATGGTTTGTGCAATGGTGAAAACCCATCTATGATATTGAAACATAAAGAGTTACTATAGTTTTCTAGGGGAGGGGTTCATGTGGCTGGGATCAATGACCATTTTATCTGCAATCTACACACACTAACCCATCTCATGTGGAATCTTGGGTGCCTTCAGCGAGTGATGAAGATAGTCATTATGATGGTACATGATAAGGGTAACCCCAATAACATTCTTTATCTATGTTGTATGTTGGTGAATATGGGATCTATGGAAAAAACATGGTACTTCCAACCAACATCAAGGTTATCCTATCGAGAGGCTACGAATGAAATTGGGTTGCATTGTATTTAAAGGAAATCATGGAAATTTGAATTCAGGGTTTCAAACAAGAGATAGAGGATTTTTTTTGTGAGGAAGTAGGAAGGCTACCCCCATGGGGAAATGCAGGAATCTGGGGAATCTCAAACTGGAAAAGAAGTCGGAACCTTTCAAGGTGCAATCAATCCCCTGCATCCTGGATAAGAATGATATTAGAAGCAATCTTTGAGGAATGAGAAATATCCCCATGGGAATAATATTAGGTACTATATATATATATATGTTTATTTCATCATTCATTTTCCATGGATGCTACAAAAGATGCTTAAAAAATTATGGTTGAAAAATGTCTTGTAGAAAAAGATAAAGCAAGATTAGATTGAGAAACTAGAAGTTGGGACCTTTAAGGCCAAATCTAGTGTGATCTTCCACCATAGAAATCAATTAATATTGGTTATGGAGACATATGCCTCTTGGCAAGGGAATTATGAACCCTCTTCCTCCCCAATAAGATTAATGAGTGGAGATGATTTGAATATGGAGGATACAATAGAAAATTTCTTCTCCTTATCTATGGATTAATTGATTTACATGGAGGAACATGAATCTAGTGATGTGGAATAATATGGCTCGGGTTTTCATTAGGTGAGTCCTTGGGAAATTGACAGAATCAAGGCCTTAGTAGAAGACTTTGATGAGTTTCTCGAGCTATGAATTGACATAAATTCATACCTTGATCCATTCACTTTAATTTTCATGAATATTTAACTAAAAAGTGTCATCTACATGATCAGCATGATATTGTGAAAGGTACCCATATTGATGGGAGTGAAGGTAAACCAATAGGTGTGGAGGAGAATTCCCCTTGTCATACGCATATGGCCAAGGTAGCTGACCAGCTAGCTAAGGAGGTCAACGTTACTACATTAGGAAATAAGGTCCTCCCCATTATCTATGGGGGACCATGTTTAAAAATTCTATGAGTGTAACCTACTACATGAGAGGTAGTGCACCAGAGATTTCATCATTTAAATTACTCCACCATAAGGTAATAGAATATGTCGAGTCATCCGACCACAATTAGATTTCAAAGGAACATTTTAATCAAAATTATGTTCAGTTTCATTCATCTCTTAACCATCCAAATTTAAGAGGTTCAAATTCCATTCATTAAAATATTGAACAATTCCAATGATCCTACTATTATTGTATCCCCTGATAATACTCATGATCACAATGTGTCGATGATCATATCTTATATGTCATTCTATCTCATGCATCAATACATTTCATTTGATGATCTGGTGGACTAATGTGTTCACATCCAAAGTAGTGATTGAAATGCCACAAGCCTAGTGAGATGAAGAGTTCAGGGTCTCTATAGTCCCATATTTAATAGTAATTCAAATTCATGAGGGACCATTCATCCATGATGATACATCCTTCGTCTAGGATGAATAGAAGGATACAACTACGAGTGATGGAACTTATGGGTCGATACATGATGCTTGTGTGGGTGAAGCTATTGATATGGGGATATGTGGTGGATTTTGAACCTCATAATATGGATCCATGCATATGTTATATGATTATATAGTAGGATACTTCATTTAAAATTCATTTGGATTTTCCTGAGTATGAGCATCCACTACCTAAATGTTTGAAGTCTCTGATCCTGATAGGGTTGAAGAGAATAACATAATCTAGTGAATTGTGTAAAAGTGTTTACATTGTTCCATCAACCAACATCCAAAACCAATAATAGTGGTCTTGATGTGGTCTCTACACCATTTTCTACACAATATGTGAGCTGGAAGATTGGATGCCCGTGTCCTTCACATGCTGGTTCACAACATTCTCATCGAGTGGGTGCGTAGAGGAAGCCAACATTTAGACGTTTCATGGAATTAGGATAATTATTGAAAAAATCCATATTTTCCAAGAACTCTACTAGGATATAAAAAATTTAGAGGACCAAATGAGAGAATTTCCTTCTTTTCTCAACACTTATTCTATGATCCATGTAGAACTAAAGGCCAAATTAGGGGAGGCTAGGTGGATAATGAAGCTAACGACTTCTTAGATTTCATATAATTACGATTAGAGGGAGGAAGAATATATTAGTGTTGATAATATTAATTTGGTACCATATGAGGACTAAATAAAGATCGAGTGGTGGTTGAATACTATAGAGGACACAAACTAGAGATTGGTGGGGTTGTGGTGCTCGATTTCTAGAGTAGAGCATTTTGTGCCATTTTTTCAAGACTCGAGGGAGGCTCCCACATGTGGATGCGCCTTGAAAATTACACATTTTTTTTTTCAATTGTGACATTCCTTATTACCTAGACAAATTTACTTTTATTCTTTTAATTATCTCACATTGAACATATTTTTGACGAAATGAACAACTAGTCCCTTATATCATGTGAGTCATTCTCACCGTGATTTGAAAAGGATAGTCATGTGATATCCTTTCATATTATAATTATAGAGAATCATAGATCCCAATGGGATTAATACTATTAACTAACCACTAAGATTCTTTAGTCTAAGAGAGTATATGGCTAGAGAAAATGTCTCTTAGAACAACCAACTATCTATTTGAAAGTTCCCTAGTGCGGGAACAAGGTAATGTTGGGGGAATTTAATTCTATCTAAAAACAGAGAAGGGGAAGTATGAATAAAAATGATAAAAATTTGGAATAAAAGGAGAGTGGAATGGAGATGCATGACAATTAATTACCTTTTTTTAATAATAACATTCATATCGTTATCCTGGAATGGGGAAAACAAACAAGGGTCAACCGCTGACCATGCTAGCAACAAGAAACCTAACTAAAAATGTCTTCAAAATTCCTCTGAGTAATATTCCAAGGAAGTTAGGTGACACCAAAAGTAATGAGACCATTCCATCATGGGGTTCTTTTAGATGTGGTATATAATGAGGATCCAAATAAGGGGCACATAAAGAGTTGAAATTTAGTGATGGAATAATCGAATGGATTCCAACACTCTAAAAAATACTCTACCATGGAATAGAGCACATTGTTGTAGTATTATTGGTCTAAAAAATATTAAACCCATATTCTTGGGTATAATCATCTCAAATTAATATATATGACTAAAAAATTTAACAATGAGGTAGATTACCATCACCGAGGAGAGGATATGTCAAGAAAGGTAAAAAGTTTTCTTATAGTTTTACATAATGACACTGAGGATGGTTGATGTGTGGTTTATCATTATACAGTGAGGATGATATATGGTATAGTTTAGCGTAATTCAATTAGGAAGCACCCCATAGTTTAATGATAAGTTACTGAGATGTTTCACATAGTTTGAGGTCATGCGGCTCGACCATGGCCAACAATTAAAGAGATGTGGACCGGAATATTGATTTTCTATTCCAAATGTATGTGTTCGGAATGATGGAAATAAAACCAATGAAAATTATAAAAAAGTGGATCTTGTATTGTACGAGTACGAGGAGGCAATTAGTATACATTTTTAGGTATCTTATCTTTTATTGTAGGGGATAAAAATATTGTATGGTAATTATTTTCAGGCTAGGGTACACTGAAAATAGATATCCATAGAAAGGATGGTTTGAAAACACGACATGAAAGAGTATCAAATATGCCCATCAACACTAAAAAAATTCCTATATGTATTCTCACACAGTTATAATCCTAATTCATATACATATAATCAATGTTTAAAGTCTTATTATTTTCACAAAAGGCTATTTTGTGCATCTTGGCGATATTGTTACACAAACTACTCAAAAATCTATGCCAACGTGAGACATATTCAATATTGGAAATAAGGAGTGTAAATGGGATCTTAATAGATTTTTGAAGTGCACATTATGGGTCAGGATATTTCACGTTTAGAATTTCTAGTTGTACAAACCTTCTTACTTGACATATGAAAATTCACCATGATTTGATAATAAGGAATTTAAAATCCCATCATGATACTGGGATGTGTACAGGAGGTAAAATGAGAAATTAAGAACCCATATTAATGGGGTTACTGGTGTGTATTCATCGACTATAGTCCATGTTCAAAACACAGGAACCAAAAACATACCAGTCACGAATGGGGTGAGAAAATGAATGATCAACAATTGACCATGATTGAAACACAACACATGTTTTTTATACCCAAATATCCATTAGGGAAACAACCCGAGATGGGAGGTGAACCAAAATGTCATGATACCACCACCATTAGGTGGTCCATTTAAATTTGAAAGAATTTTAAAAATACGAACAAAGAAAGGATCAATGTGTTTAATGGGGAGTATCAGAAAGTAATATTTACGTCTGGCTTTTGAAACTATGTTAACTTCATATTTCATGGACCATGGAAACTTATTTCAAGTCTTATAGTTGAGACCATGATATCTTAGTTTAAGGTCATATTTTTGGATGATAGGGAGTGTCCCAAAAAATAGATATACATAGTCTAGAATATTGAAAATAATGACATGAATGAGGGAATAAATGGCCCAATGTTGCACCTATCATTCCAAAGAATAATTGTACATAGATTCAGGTCATGATGCTTAGACTGAGAGATACCATTAATTTATAGTCATAATGTTTGGTTAATAACGGGTTCAATTGGATGAAATATTTGATGATTTTTTATCTGGGCCAAGAAAGGAGAAGTTTGAGCATCTCTATGGATCCCATTCCGATGTGAATCATGCCCCACATATCTCTCGAAGGTAACACACATAGTTTAAATTCATACTGTCTGAAACATGGTGAAGAATTTATAGTCAAATAATTTGGACTAGAGTGAATTTTTTTCTCTAATGTTATGTACAGGGAATAAGAGAGGTAAAACCTAATGTGATATGACTATGATTACTAACATACTACATACACACCTTAAGATGAGATGCATACAATTAATGGTCATATTTCCTGCACCATAAATGTGTTTAAGGGGCCAAAGGGTTGTTGAATTTGTATTTTGGACCATAGATGAGAAGTCCAAGAGACTTTATGTATCCCATAAAGATGGCAATCATGTCAAATTTTGTTTTATAACAAGGCACAGGTAGAGATAAATTATAGTAGGGGTGATCCTCTTGGATGAGGGAATTGAGGCCTCTAATGATTATCGTAAGGTATACATGTATGGAGTGATGAAACTTGAATCTCAATGGGAGTGATTTCCTCTAATCTATACACTATGGAATATGTAGACACATTTGTCGAATTTAAATTCATCATTTGGTATGCCGAACGGGTATTGGGGAGCATGCTTGGCCAACTAATCTTATTTTGTCCCACCACCTTTTGTTGAATGTTAATGTGGGATATTTTAAACACCTCAATCTATTTATATGCATGTGAATGTTTTTTATGTATGGATGGACTATATACAATCCTTAATATACAATCTCTTAAATTCAATAGCATAGATATTTGTTTAATTTTTATTGAGATAGATACGAGGAACTCTGAATTGATGAACGATGCGAGAGCTCACGAATTCGATCATGGGTTGACCCATGACTTCATTTAGAGTAATTTATTCTACCCACATGGTGATTAAATCCATCGCGCTCATAATGAACCTAAAATGGGGAGGTATTTCTGGTTGATACAACCCCACAACATCGAGTCTCAATACTGTAGTGGTCTAAGTATACTTGGTAGTATGAAGGGGATCCTACAGTCAACTCAAAAATTTGGCATGAATCCAACTTTCACGATACCTATTGGAATACTTGATGTGTTAATTGACCTTTGTAGGATAAAATTATCCCAACCATTTAATCTAAAGGGAGAGCATCAATCATGCATAATGAGAACCAAAATTTCTAGCATGAACACCACGTATAAACAAGGTAATCTCATCTCTATGAATGAAATAGAGGATATTTCCCTAAAAACACATATATAGAGAGTGCTATGAAGGTTAATTTAAAACTATAGTGTGAACTGTGCTTCATTCCATGATATTATCTCATCCCCAGATTGATCTGTTGGTAGAGTTCCATTCTGGAAACACTCAATGAAAGGGTTGTATAATTAGAGATTTCTTATATAATGAGTCTTATGAGGGTCTGGTCCTTGAAGAGATAGTGGACAGCTATTTCACATAGTAGATATCACCATATTTTTGATTTATTGGAGAAAAAAACCACTAATGTGCCACATAAATTCTGGTCATCATAGTTACGCTCTGTAAAAGAGGAATCCAGACATGACAACGTGTCAGCTCGACCATTCATTAACTAATGAACATGAGACACCTCAATGTGAGGAGGATACTAGGACATCAATATGTGAGTGTGATACAACATGTTCACACGATCTATCTTCTTGATGGTATAGTCACCATTTATCTATTTAATTAGTAACACAGAGTCTCCTATTACAAGAAAATGGGAGACATAAATCTTAAGGGCCAGTTCAAGACTATTAATGAGAGCCTGACACTATGCCCCATTGTCAGTATATGCATTGGAAAATTGAAAATGGTAGGGAATAATATCTAGTACATGCACGATTGACATGATCGCAATGCCAACGTCATTGAGCATAGGATGACTATGTCTTCTACTAGTTTAGAATCTATAGGAACAATCAAATATTTCCATTCAATGGTTCATAGCTTGATCTATTTAGAGGATATCATTATTATGAAAATTCATGTCCAAATGAAGCAATTCACGAGTCGGATGATTTTCTAGATTGTATGGAAAGGCCTATCCTTTCATGAATTTCTATAATATGATCCTAATGTCGAATTGTTGTATGATCACATCCATACATGCCAGTGATCTGGTCAAGATCAGGTGATTTAGGATATATTTTAGTGGGTCTACTCAGGACACCTATTTTATATTATGATGCTATAAATAATTCTTCAACGTTTACACCAAAAATACAATTGTGAGGTATAACTTGTCAATATGAGAGTTTATAGACTCCGTGTGGAGGATCATGAAACTGAGAGAGATTTAATTGTTCTATCTACCATTGTTTTTCTTTTAGTTTAAGATGGGCCTGATGAATCATTCTAGATTGGAAACAAAAATGAACATGGGATTTCTTGATATTAGTGTCATAAGAATGAATGGTTTTAGAAGATACTTATTTATTTCTTTAAAGGTGGCCGAGAACTCTTCACCCATCTAGTAAATGGTACATTTCATCAATAGCCTATGAATGGGATTACACATGTCTTCCAAATTCACAATGAATCAGTGTATGAAGGATATGTGTCCTTGAAGGCCACATTTCCCCCATAGGATTCTCAAAACAAGAATCAGGATGATTTCTATGCTAATATATATGTTAATTTCCCTACCATTATATCTGACGATGATACCAAGAAATTTCACAGAGGTAACCCCAAAATAATTCAAAAAGTGGTCCATCTTCATATGTCCGGAGCGGAGGAAGATGATCACTTTTTGAACATTTCTGATATGTTACTAAAACTAGAGTGATTTGAGCATTAAATAATTAGATTAGCCTTACACCATCATCATGTATATCTATTGGAATATGTCTTTCAGGGATCACTGATAAGTGCCTATTTCATTATTCAAAATGAAAGGCATCATGTTGTAAAGAAGGTCTTTTGTTGTTCTTTGGAGGTTGTAGACATTTCATCTTCCGAGGCCATACAAATATGGTTGTATCTCTAATAAACACGCATAAATTATATATCATATAATCCTGAAGTGGCATCAATTAATAAATTGTTCATTAGAAGGGAAAAATTATCAGTTAAATAGTGGTAGATGATATCCTATAAGTTGATATAGGATATTATTTTCCCCATATTTCTTCCTTAATAGGAAATTTTATTCATGCCACTTGGCATACTAAAATTCCATGATGGTGTTGGCTTTGATAATCTTATCACCTTTTTTCATTGACCATGAAATTATGGGAAATGATCATTTTCTTAGGTGGCTACTTGAACATGAAATGAATCATCAAGAATACAAGGACAATGGATTTCAGCCTATGTGTCTATTCATGTATTCATATCAAAACTTTACAAAAAAACATAATAATTTTACTTTAGGAAATCCACATACCACTGCTGTTCCTATGGGGGCATTGTAACACTATTTTAAATTGAAAAAGGATGTGTCTCAATGCCCTGATTTACATGAAGTAACTCATCAAATGTGGTGGACACCCCCTCTATGAATACGAGAAAAGCATCTTATAAATCATTTTCACCTTTTGGGGGAGGGGAATTAGATGGAGGAGATAGTTCATCAAGAATAACTTATTTTGGGGGAACTATATTTCCCACATGTGTGGATATAGAATCCATGTTTGGGAATTTTGGCTCTGTTGAGAACATGGTTGCACGAGCTATCTTTCCAATCCCATCAATTCATCCACCATGAGTTCCATGTTTTATTTCAATGAAATGGTATATGGATAGCCTCAACAGTTTCTTACTTTATTGGTGAATATGGCTGGTATTCCATGAATGGTGGCCATATGGAAAACATCTCGATACTTCATAAGGGCTTGGGATAATGGAATCACCAAATCCAAGATTTTTTAGAAGTATGAGGTAATATTCTAACATTCCTTGTACATAGGGATATGACGACCATTATTTTTGGAAATGAAATATAATCATACCTCATACTCCTTCATGGAATCTAAATATTGAATTTGTACGATGATAGCATAATCAATGTCTACCTAAGGGCTAACTGCAAAGGATGTGCACCCAATCTCATTGGACATAACATTCTATTAGATGATAATGTGAAACAAGGATTCCATATAGAAAGTATTAAAGGAGTAAAATGGATATGTATAACCCTGAAGGATGCCAACTCGGTCAATTACGATGTACATAAGGAATTGGTGATACCAAGAGATTTCTACTGCATACAAATAAAGCCAAGGTCTACCAACCAATTCTTGATAAGATGTATCTTGTGAAACAACCAAGAACCAAAAACATTCTAAATAGACTTCAAAATAAGTCTTCAAATATATTATTTCACACAGTTTATGCATTTTCCTCTTATGACCATTAGACTTTAGGTTTGAGGTACTCAAATATTCTTCTATCAGTCTTATCATACAAATTTTCCATGTGGGGATAGATTGATCCAAAAAAATATGTCCACAAAGATTCGACATAATTCTATTCCATTTAACTAAAATTTGATGCACGTCGAGTGAATATTACTATAACACTCGAGACTTTTATGAGAAATATTTTGTTATTATGTTATATAAATCATCAAAGTAATCGTTCACTACACACAACACTAGCTTGGCTTGCTTTACACGCAACCGCGGCCTTCCTCGATAGCATGCGTCGTACGCAATACCGAGTTTCACTAAACAACGATATGCTATTAAAATTTTATTAAAACTTATCATTATGAACAGTAATAACTGAATTTTTAATTTTATAACATTTTAATTCTACGTATACATTTTCTAGAATGAGGTATAAAAGCAAAATCAGTTTTTTTAGATAAAAGAAATATTTTTAAAAAAATATAGTTTTTCCGCCTTTCGATGGCGCACCCACATTAAATCTAGTCTTCGACATGTTTATAAGTACAATTTAACAAAATATAATTCTTCTTTTGAATCAGGGTATAAAAATTTACTTTGGATAAATTTTTGATATTTTTCTGATAATTTTCATATTTTGATGAATATTAAAAATACGCTAATTTTTAATTAAAAACAACTTTTTTCATTGAGTTAATTTATATGGATAAATTATAATATTGAATGGTTTTAAAGTATAAATAGAATATATTTTTACTATTTAATATAATGTATGTCATTAGCATTAATTTCACATTGAATTCATAGGTAAAAACATTTCAATCTTTGGCAATGTTTTAACTTCTAAAACCCGTTTTCTTAACAACGGGATTTATTTTAAATTAATTACTTCAACTTATATGTTTTGAATTTTGAAAAATGGATTCCATATTCAGAATCAGTGGGTAAAAATTATGTTAATAGACTAATTTTTATTTTTGGGCATTATGAATAGTAACTACGGTAAATTTTATTTACCATAGTTAAAGGTAAATCAGGTAATTAAGGGTAAATATAAGATTATAAAATTACCCTAACACCTGCCAAAATCTTATTGGTTGACTCAAAGTCGACCCATATCACCTAAGGGTCGGATTAGATTCATTTAATGGACTTTTCTCCATGAAAATAATTTAATTATTATTAAAACCAAAGAATGTGACAACATGTCACTTTCTTAAATCTTATAAGTATAATAAGTTTAATTTGGTGATAAAACTTAATGAAACTTAAAACATGAATAGTCTACAGAAAGCTAATACAATTATCTACATCATAGAAATTTATGTAGTATTTTTAGGGATTAAATAATTATCATTAATAATGACACAATAGTGATGTGGAAATTATTTTATTAATTAAAATATCAAATAAATTGTATTAAAAATATTAAAATAAATATTATATGAACTATTTAATGTGATACACTAATTTTCTAGATACATATGACATTTTATAAATCTATTAAAGCTTTTAGTTCGAACGTATCTTCTGTATATATTTTATTTAAATTCAATTAATTGAATAGTGTCAAAATTGACACTATTTTTATTTTATAAAAATAACATATTATAAAATTGTTTAAAAATCACAAATATATTTAAAAATTATAAATTAAAATTTATATGGTCGAAAATTTCATAAAGTGTCAAATTATGTAAAATTCACAACACATATGTAATTATTTATAATAATTTAAAATTTAGAATATTATTACCACAAATAAAATTAAATTGATAAAAAAGGATAAATCAAGTGGATAATGTTTAAAATAAATTCCTAACATGTCTAAATTTTATTGGATGATGAGATTACAACCCTATCTCATCTAATATTCGTATATGAGTCATTTTGGAAGTTTTTATGTGGGGTTGGGATTTAATATAAACTAATATTTCTTATATTTCCAAAGGTGCCCCTCTCCTCCCTTATAAAAGAGAACCACCTCCCTCTTTTCCACACACCAATTTGAGCCTTCAAGATCGGCCAATCCCTACCCATTTCTCTTCCCAACTTCTTTATAAACCTACTAGAGGTACTGGTATTATCAAAAGACCGACTCTAGATCCATAAGAGAATGTTTAAAGGAGGCACTTCGAGAAAGAGGTAATACCTTCTACCGTTTTCTTCAAGTTCCATTCTTCTTCTACTACCTCTTCTTTAGTTGTTTCATTATGAGGTAATAACATCAGTATAACTTATATACTGATATGTTATTATAAATATGAAACAACCCTATTTCACCTCTTATCCATACTACGGAAAATGAAATCATCGCGCGTGCGTACGTACGGAATACCATCTCCACGCCGTGGTGTAATCTATTTTCCACCACCACCTTACTTGGATGGGTATAAGGGTGAAAGTAATGAATATATATGATTATGGTAAAGTGATATTGATTCTGAAAAATTTTACATACACTCCAATACAATTTCACGATCATGGGAACAATATCATCGCTCGTGCGTACGTACGGAATACCGTCTCCACAATGTGATGCGATTCGTTCTACATGATCTTCATTGCATAATGATTATATAAATGAATTGAATGAATAAATATGATATATATTACAATAATACCATTCTGTAAATGAGGTATCTATAACCTAAAGAGAAGAATAAGAATTTATTTGACAAACACGCATAAGAACAAAAAAGTAAGAAACACCCGAATAACAAGTAGTAATTAAATATTACTAATAATAAGCTAAGAATATGACCATATATGATATCATAACAATAAGTATGATTCTGGAATAAGTCAATAACATTATTTTAATCATTATACAGGAGGTTTGGACACATACGAAGAAAATTGGACCTAAGTTAAGGGAAAATATCACAATCTCATTTTATCCGAGATTGTTTATACTTTGGTATTTAAGGGGGTGTATTTTATCATCCACATCCATGTTTCCTAAATATGTAATATTATTTCCATCCACCTACAATTTTTTAAATCCAATTTTACCCTTCGGTGAGTTATTAGTAAAAGATAAGAAAGGAATATTTTGTCGTTTTTCGTACGAGGTACTTTTTGACTTTTCCGACAAAAGTACGAGAAGAATGTTTTTTTAACTTATACGGCATGAATGGATTTTTAAAACATTATTTCCAAGAAGCTTCCTATACAAGTTTTCAAGTTTATTTTTAATCAACTTCTTTTAGTTTAAAATTGTATGACATGTTAAGAAAAGAAAATGTTTTTTTTGAAGAAGAAAGGATATTTTCCTCAAGAATGGAGTTCAAGTGTTTTATCAAAATTACATTCCATCTAAGATAATATAGGGTTCCGTTTATAACCCTATTATTAAATTGATTTGATTATGTTGTTATGGAATTATTTTTATGAATTCCTTTATCTTATATGAATTGTTTTATGATGTCATTTTGTTTAAGAATCCCATTTTTATTACATGTGTTATGCAATGATGTATGATTTATTATTTTTTGGAACACATAAGAATGGTATCATTATGAGATGGGTGGGACCTATATCTCCCTCCAATGCATTGGGTAAAGATTTTATATCTCATGAGATAGACATGGCTGGAATGGTAGGTTATACCGGTTCAGTGAAACAGGACTGGAACAAGGAGTGAACTCGGTTCAGAAAGGGACTTTGTCCACTAAGATAGTCTTGGAAATGAGTCTTGAATAATAAGAAATGATTCTCTATGATTATGTGTGTATGCCACAAAGTTTCATGTTTTATGTTATGATTATTGTGATTACATTTCACTACCATGATTTATCCCATGTTATGAAATTATGATTTCTTTTGCAGGTTAAGATTTCCAAAATTTTATGAATATGATGTGATTGATTTTTGTTTTGTTTACCCTTAATGAGAATTTGAGCACACCCTTTTGTATGTTTTCTTTCCCCCAGGTCAGGAAGAAGGTTATTAAGTAAGATATTCCAAAAGGGACTATAGATATAATGAAATAAATGAGAGACAATGTAGATGGTTTATGAACCAGTTGTTTATGTTTCCCGGTTTCTAAAGATACTATACCTATACGGTCCTTTCGTGGTTTTGTTATATGTTGTAATAAGTATTCTTCAGTTCTGATGTAATAACAATGTATGTAAAGTATGGGTCGTTATAGTTGGTATGAAAGGAAAGGTATAGTCAACCTTTGGAAACTAGGATGTGAAAGCCTTAGTATGAACCCTAAGGATAAGTCTAAGCATAGAACACAATCTTAGTTTTTTAGAAATGGCCATGAATAACCTAGGATAAGACCTTAAGTATGAAATTTTATTCTTGATTATGTGGTTTTCCTATTATAATTAGTGTTGCTCACATTATATTTCTTGGTTTTAGTAAATGGATGGAACCCGAAGGAACCGTGTTAATGCGGAATGCGACGGGCAATGCAATGATTGTCCCCCCCTGAGAAACCAAACATTATGGGAGCTGGAATTCACAATCTTGTAGGCATGATCACACAACTTTATCAAGCTATGAATCATGCAGGACTTCCAAACGAGCAAAGGAAGGAGCAACATTCTGTTGAATCCTTCATGAGGCAATGTCCACCTTCATTCAGCGGGTCTACTGATCCATTAGTTGCTGAAAAATGGATTAGTACTACTGAAAAGATATTTTCAGTTCTTAAATGTTCTGAACATGATAAAGTCATCCTAGTAGTGTATCATTTGGAAGGAGATGCTGATCAATGGTGGAATCTTATTAAGAATACGAGGCAAAGGGATGAAATTGAGTCCATGGAATGGGGCGAGTTCAAGAACTTATTTTTCAATAAGTACTTCCCTCGTATTCTCCGAACAAATATGGAGAAAGAGTTTCTTGAACTGAAGCAAAAGGATGATGAATCTGTTGGTACCTATGAAGAAAATTTTACAAGACTTGCACGGTACGCTTCTGATATTATTATCCAACCTGAGAGTAAGATCGATCGATTCTTTAATGGCTTAAAACCAATTCTTCGAAGGGCATTAGCCATAAGGGACTTCAATAGATACGATGAAATTGTTCGATGTGCTCTCAAAGTCGAGATGGAGATTGGAGTAACCCATCAGTCATATGGGTTTGATAAGAAAAGGAAAATGGAATTCAACGGAAAGTCAAAAGAGCACACTGAAAAGAAGATGAGATTTCCCTTATGCTCAAAGTGTTCAAAGAAACATGGAGGGAGTTGTCTTAAAGGGACAAGTAAATGTTTCAAGTGTTGAAAGGAAGGTCATCGGGCATTTGAATGCTGCGATGATGGGAAGAAGATGTCTAATGATGCAGACAAAGGAAGGGATACACATAATGAACCTACTACGGTTCAATGTTTCAAGTGCAAGGAGATGGAACATTATGCCAATAAATGCCCTAATCCAAGGGTTGATGATGATGGTCGACGTCAACAAACTCTTAAGGCTAAAGACAAAGGAAAGTCACATGCTATTTCTATCAGCGATGTGGAGTACGATAACGATGTGGTGAAAGGTAAACTTACTATCCACTCTAAAGTAGAAAATGTTTTATTTGATTCTGTATCCACCCACTCTTTTATTTCTGAATAATTTTCTAAGGGTATCACCATATTACCTCAACAATTAGATGTTGAGTTACCTGTGACAACACCTAATGTCACAACAGTCGCATCAAAAGTTTATAATTATTCCCCAATTGAAGTTTGTGGGAAATATCTTCCTACAAATCTTGTGATCCTTCCTATAGTGGAATTTGATGTGATTCTTGGCATGTATTGGCTTTCTTTATATGGATCTCATATCAATTTCCAAATAAGGGAAGTCACATTTCATATTCCAGATCAATCTATGACCGTCTATCGATGCAAGGATGAACATAACCTTCCAGTGGAAATTTCTTCCATCTTATGGGTCTTGATTCCACTAAATGAGGGTTATTTATCTCAAATGGTTGGTGAGAAACTCACAATTATGTATATTCCCATTGTACGAGAGTTTGATGATGCCTTTCCGGAGGAATTACCGGGTCTTCCACCAAATCGTGAAGTTGAGTTTTCAATAGAACTCGTACCGGGTGCTTTGCTTATTTCAAAGACACCTTATAGAATGGCCCCAATTGAGTTGCAGGAATTGAAGAAGCAACTCCAAGAGAATCTTGATAAGGGATTCATACGCCCTAGTGTGTCACCTTGGGGAGCACCTATTCTATTTGTTAAGAAGAAAGATGGATTAATGAGACTCTGCATTGATTATCGAGAACTTAACAAGATCACTATCAAGAACAAATATCCTCTCCCACGCATTGATGACTTATTTGACCAACTACGCGGAGCTCAATACTATTCCAAGATTGATCTTCATTCAGGGTATCATCAATTAAGGGTCAAAAGGGAGGATATACCAAAGACGACTTTCCGTACAAGGTATGGACACTATGAATTTATAGTGATGCCATTTGGTCTTACTAATGCCCCTGCTATCTTCATGGATCTGATTAATAGAGTCTTTAGAGACTATCTTGATCAATTTGTGGTAGTCTTTATAGATGATATTCTTGTCTATTCAAAGAGCAAGGAAGAACATGAAGATCACTTGAGAATTATATTAAAGACCCTAAGAATGGAGAAGCTTTATGCCAAATTTACCAAGTGTGAATTTTGGCTTCAAAAAGTTTCATTTTTGGGTCACATAATCTCAAAAGAGGGGATATCTGTGGATCCAGCAAAAACAGAGGTTATCGAAAGATGGTCAAGACCAACAACAGTAACTGAGATCCGAAGTTTTCTTGGTTTGGATGGATATTATCGAAGTTTTGTGAATGATTTTTCACGATTATCTAATACACTCCCCAAGTTGACTCGGAAAGGAGTTAAGTTTGTTTGGACGGAAGAATGTGAAGAGAATTTCATGGAGTTGAAAAGAAGGTTATCCAGTGCACCTGTGCTCACACTGCCTTGTAGTGGAGAAAGGTTTTTGATCTATAGTGATGAATCCAATAAGGGCTTGGGGTGTGTTCTTATGCAAAATGATATGGTGATAGCTTATGCCTCACCACAGTTTAAAATCCATGAGAAAAATTACCCAAAACATGATTTGGAGTTAGCTGCGGTAATCTTTGCATTTAAGATTTGGAGGTGTTATCTTTATGGAGAAAGATGTGACATTTATACTGATCATAAAAGTTTAAAGTATATTATCACACAGAAGGAGCGGAATATGCGTCAAAGAATATGGTTGGAGCTGATTAAGGATTATGACTGCTCAATCCATTACCACCCTGGGAAAGAAAACTAGGTGGAAGATGCATTAAGTCGACAAGACCATGCCAGTTTATCCATGATGAGGATCACAAAAGATCCAATATTTATGGATTTACAAAGGATGGATCTTGGAATTATAATGGAAGGGGAAAAAATATTATCTTTCTCAAATGAATGTTCAACCATCTATACATGTGAAGATTAAAGAGGCACAGAAAGAAGATGTCAAGTTACAAAAATATTATCTTTCAGGAATCAGGTTTGTGTTCCTCCCATCCCAGAATTAAAGAAGGAGCTGCTGGGTGAGGCTCATAGTTCTTTATTATCTATTCATCATGGAAGCACGAAGATGTATAGGGACCTGAAAGAGTACTTTTGGTGGGATGGCATGAAAAGAGATGTTGCTGAATATGTCTCTCGATGCTTGGTTTGTCAGCAAGTTAAAGCTGAGAGACAGATGTATAAGGGGATGTTACAACCATTACCCATACCCGAATGGAAATGTGAAAACATCACTATGGACTTTGTCACAGGACTTCCTAAAACATCCAAAGGCAATAATGCTATCTGGGTCATAGTTGATCGTCTTACCAAGTCTGCACACTTCATTGCTATTAGAGAGGATTTCACTCTGGATCAGCTTGCGAGGATATATGTAAAGGAAGTGGTAAGATTGCATGGAGTACCACTTTATATTATATCTAATCGGGATCCGAGATTTACCTCGATGTTCTGGAGAAGTCTTCAGCGTACTCTGGATACAGAGTTGAGTTTCAGCACTACTTATCATCCTCAGACAGACGGTCATTCTGAGAGAACAATTCAAACTCTAGAAGATATGTTGAGAGCTTTCTCTATGGATTTCAAAGGTGTTTGGGATCAACACCTACCTTTTAGGGAATTTTCTTATAATAATAGCTTTCACTCCAGTATTTATATGGCTCCTTATGAAACTCTCTATGGAAAGAAATGCCGGACTCCAACTTGCTGGGATGAAGTTGGTGAAAGAAATCTATTAGGACCTAATCTCATTGATGAAATGGGAGAAAAGGTCTAATCTATTCAACAACACATAAGAGCATCTCAGAGTCGACAGAAAATTTATGTCGACAACCGAAGAAAAGACCTAGAGTTTGAAGTGGGAGATAAAGTGTTCTTACGTATATCTCCCTGGAAGAGGGTCATGAGATTTGGAAAGAAGGGGTAGTTGAGACCTAGATATATTGGACTTTTCGAAATACTGGATCATGTCGGGAAGGTAGATTACCGATTGGCGCTTCCACCGAATCTCTCTCAAGTACATGATGTGTTCCATGTATCTCTCCTGAGAAAGTACATACCTGATCCTTCACATGTACTTAGCTCAGAAGTTGTACCGCTGGAGCAAGATCTTTCTTATGAAGAACAGCCGATAGAGATTCTGGATCGTAGCAAAAAAGTCATACAAAACAAGACCACTAGCTTGGTGAAAGTTTTATGGAGGAACCACCAATTAGAAGAAGCTACATGGGAGCTTGATGATATGATGAGGGAGAGGTATCCTCATCTGTTTGTCACAGAGTGACGAATTTCGAGAGAGAAATTCATTTTAAGGGGGGTAGAATGTAACACCCGAGACTTTTATGAGAAATATTTTGTTTTTATGTTATATAAATCATCAAAGTAATCTTTCACTACACACAACACTAGCTTGGCTTTCTTTACACGCAACTGCGGCCTTCCTCGATAGCTTGCGTCGTACGCAATACCGAGTTTCAGTAAACAACGATATGCTATTAAAATATTATTAAAACTATCTGTTATGAATATTACTAACATAATATTGAATTTTATAACATTTTAATTCAACTTATACATTTTATAGAATGAGGTATAAAAGCAAAAGCAGTTTTTTTTTGGATAAAAGAAATATTTTTAAAAAAATACAGTTTTGCCGCCTTTTGATGGCACACCCACATTAAATCTTGTTTTTTACATGTTTATAAGTTCAATTTGAAAAAATAGAATTCTTTTTTTGAATCAGTGTATAAAAATTTACTTTGGATAAATTTTTGATATTTTTCTAATAACTTTCATATTTTGATGAATAGTAAAAATACGCTAATTTTTAATTAAAAAAAACTTTTTTCATTGAGATAATTTATTTGGATAAATTATAATATTGAATGGTTTAAAAGTATAAATAG
This sequence comes from Viscum album, assembly GCA_963277665.1. Classification (NCBI taxonomy): domain Eukaryota; kingdom Viridiplantae; phylum Streptophyta; class Magnoliopsida; order Santalales; family Viscaceae; genus Viscum; species Viscum album. The sequence goes on from OY728148.1 coordinate 52,644,685, forward strand.
AATATATATTTACTATTTAATATAATGTATGTCATTAGCATTAATTTCACATTGAATTCATAGGTAAAAAAAATTCAATCTTCGGCAATGTTTTAACTTCTAAAACCCGTTTTCTTACCAATGAGATTTATTTTAAACTAATTACTGTAACTTATATGTTTTGAATTTTGAAAAATGGATTCCATATTCAGAATCAGTGGGTCCAAATTATTTTAATAGACTACTTTTTATTTTTGGGCATTATGAATAGTAACTACGGTAAATTTTATTTACCATAGTTATAGGTAAATCAGGTAATTAAGGGTAAATATAAGATTATAAAATTACCCTAACACATGAAAAAATCCTATTGTATGACTAAAAGTCGACCCATATCACCTAAGGGTAGGATTAGATTCATTTAATGGACTTTTTTCGATGAAAATAATTTAATTATTATTAAAACCAATGAATGTGAAAACATGTCACTTTCTTAATTCTTATAAGTATAATAATTTTAATTTGGTGATAAACTTAATGAAATTTCAAACATGAATAGTCTCCAGAAAGATAATAAAATTATATACATCATAGGAAATTATGTAGAATTTTTAGGGATTATATAAGTATCATTAATAATGACACAATAGTGATGTTGAAATTATTTTATTAATTAAAATATCAAATAAATTGTATTAAAATTTTTAAAATAAATATTATATGAACTATTTAATGTGCTACACTAATTTTCTAGATACATATTACATTTTATGAATATATTAAAGCTTTAAGTTCGAACATATATTTGGTATATATTTTATTTAAATTCAAATAAATGAATAGTGTCAAAATTGACACTATTGTTATTTTATAAAAATAACATATTATAAAATTGTTTAAAAATCACAAAAATATTAAAAAATTATAAATTAAAATTTATATGGTCTAACATGTCATAAAGTGTCAAATTATGTAAAATTCACAACACATATGTAATTATTTATAATAATTTAAAATTTAGAATATTATTACCACAAATAAAATTAAATTGATAAATAAGAATAAATCAAGTTGATAATGTTTAAACTAAATTCCTAACATGTCTAAATTTTATTGGTTGATGAGATTACAACCCTATCTCATCTAAGCTTCGGATATGAGTCATTTTGTAAGTTTTTAAGTGGGGTTGGGATTTAGTATAAACTAATATTTCTTATATTTCCAAAGGTGCCCCTCTCCTCCCTTATAAAAGGGAACCTCCTCCCTCTCTTCCTCACACCAATTTGAGCATTAAATCTCGGCCAAACCCTGCCCATTTCACTTCCCCACTTCCTTATAAACCTACTAGAGGTACTGGTCTTACCAAAAGACCAACTCTAGTGCCTTAAGAAAATGTTTAAAGGAGGCACTTCGAGAAAGAGGTAATACCTTCTACTGTTTTCTTCAAGTTCCATTCTTCTTCTACTACCTCTTCTTTAGTTGTTTCATTATGAGGTAATAACATCAGTATCACTTATATACTGATATGTTATTATAAATATGAAACAATCCTATTTAACCTCTTATCCATCCTACGGAAAACGAAATCACCGCGCGTGCGTACGTACGGAATATCGTCTCCACGCTGTGGTGTAATCTATTTTCCACCACCACATTACTTGGATGGGTATAAGGGTTAAAGTAATGAATATATATGATAATTTTAAAGTGATATTGATTCTGAAATAGTATAAATATACTCCAATACAATTCCACGATCATGGGAACGATATCATTGCTCGTGCGTACGTACGGAATACCGTCTCCACGATGTGATGCGATTCGTTCTACATGATCTTCATTTCATAATGATTATATAAATGAATTGAATGAATGAATATGATATATATTACAATAAAACCATTCTCTAAATGAGGTATCTATAACCTAAAGAGATGAATAAGAATTTATTCAACAAACACGCATAAGAACAAAAAAGCAATAAACACCCGAATAACAAGTAGTAATGAAATATTACTAATAATAAGCTAAAAATATGACCATATATGATATCATAACAATAAGTATGATTCTGGAATAAGTCAATAACATTATTTAAATCATTATACAGGATGTTCAGTCACATACGAAGCAAATTGGACTAAGGTAAGGAAAAATATCACAATCTCATTTTATCCGAGATTGTTTATACTTTGGTATTTACTGGGGTGTATTTTATTATCCACATCCATGTTTCCTCAATATGTAATATTATTTCCATCCACCTAAAATTGTTTAAATCCAATTTTACCCTTCAGTGAGTTTTTAGTAAAACATAACAAAGGAATCTTTTGTCGTTTTTTGTACGAGGTACTTTTTGACTTTTCTGACAAAAGTACGAGAAGAATGTTTTTTTTACTTATACGGCATGAATGGATTTTTAAATCATTATTTCCAAGAATATTCCTTTACATGTTTTCATGTTTATTTTTAATCAAATTCTTTTAGTTTAAAATTGTATGACATGTTAAGAAAGGAAAATGTTTTTTTGAAGAAGAAAAGATATTTTCCTCAAGATTGGAGTTCAAGTGTTTTATCAAAATTATTTTCCATCTAAGATAATATAGCGTTCTGTTTCTAACCTTATTATTAAATTGATTTGATTATGTTGTTATGGAATTATTTTTATGAATTCCTTTATCTTATATGAATTTTTTTATGATGTCATTTTGATTAAGAATCCCATTTTTATTACGTGGGTTATCCAATGATGTATGATTTAGGATTTTTTGGCACACATAAGAATGGTATCATTTTGAGATGGGTGGGACCTATATCCCCCTCCAATGCATTGGGTAAATATTTTATATCTCATGAGATAGACATGGTTGGAACAGTAGGTTATACCGGTTCAGTGAAATAGGACTGGAACGAGGATTGAACTCGGTTCAGAAAGGGACTTTGTCCACTAAGATAGTCTTGGAAATGAGTTTTGACTAATAAGAAATGATTCTCTATGATTATGTGTGTATTCCAAAAAGTTTCATGTTTTAAGTTATGATTATTGTGATTACATTTCACTTCCATGATTTATCCCATGTTATGAAATTATGATTTCTTTTGCAGGTTAAGATTTCCAAAATATTATGTATATGAAGTGATTGATTTTTGTTTTGTTTACCCTTACTGAGCATTTGAGATCACCCTTTTGTATGTTTTCTTTCCCCCAGGTCAGGAAGAAGGGTATTAAGTTAGATATGCCAAAAGGGAATATAGATATGATTAAATAAATGGGAGACAATGTAGATGCTTTATGAACCAGTTGTTTATGTTTCCCAGTTTCTAAAGACACTATACCTATACGGTCCTTTCGTGGTTTTGTTATATGTTGTAATAAGTATGCTTCAATTCTGATGTAATAACAATGTATGTAAAGTATGGGTCGTTATAGTTACTATGCATGACGGTGCCTTTATATTCTTCATAATATGAAATAATTACATGATATTCTACCTGCATGACCTCCTCGACATATTAGGCTTTTATGGAAGCAACATATTCCTCAAACATGAGTGTATTTTCAAGGCCAAAATGAGATCATTGTGAATATCTTCTAATAGTAATAAGGAATTTAGGATCATTATCCTTAATGATATGATGCCGATTTTGATCATTTTATCATACTTATATTCCAAATTCATGATTCTTAGAACACAGATCACTCATTGGAAGGATGCATAATGAGTGGTTCATTGTATACAACTGGAATTTGGATAATGTTAAAAATAATATCCTGTTAACAAATTGACATTTCCAGTAACAATATCAGCTGACTGTCATCTGGATGAGGCCATACTTTTTCTAGATGTGGTCGATTATGATGTGGTTTCACCAATTTGGGCATGTCAGTTAGTATTATCAGTTATCGAAATGTTTCTAATGGGGCAGTCTAGGATGAGTTATTTCTATCGGGAACTATAAAAAATTCATTTTCTAGTTTAGGAAGCACACACATCTGTGCTCAGATTTATAACCCAAGAATCATATTATCTTGAATTCTATTGATCATTAAATTGACAATGTTAGTAAAAGGATCCATGGTTGTTTTCCTAGTGATTTACATCATGAAGGACCATAAAGGGGTCAAATAACTGAAAAGTGTTCATAGAGGCACACTCATGGTAATCATCAAAGGGATCCTCCAATGCTCAGTGGACCCATGGCATAATACATAACTCTAGAAGCATGAAATCACAGAGGGATTTAGACTACTTGTAGAATGGTATGGAAGAATTCTATCTATTACACCATATGTGAAAACATTTCTAAAATGTAGAAGGCCACGATGTGGATACATAACTTGTAGTCAAGGAATTCATTGTCACTTTAGGTGGTTCTGGATTTCATAATATGGAAATAATGAAACCATTGGTGTGGGAACATACTCTACAATCCAACTACTAATCACACTTGTGAGTACTAAAGTTGGAATCCTGATGTCATTCACCCTCACAATTGGTGTCATGCATGGTGGAGATATGATCCACGTGTTCCAGAACATTTCCCAACAGGACAAGAACACTTTCTAAATGGTATTTAGTCCAATCCTTGAACACATATCATTAACTAATGGTACATCCAAGGACATTGTTTCTACGGAAATGGTATGGATTTTAAGTATGCTCGACATCATGGGGTTTCTTACACTCTAGCAATACTAGAATCCCATGTTCTACTGAATAAAGGAAAATACTATGTACCTATGAATATTTAATAGAAATGGTCAGATTTATCATATCTAAGTGGGGATCTTCGGGAGTGTGATGTTGGTGGGGAGTTGGAGCCTAATGATGGGATAATACACATTCTATCATGATGGTGGCTTATTTGGGCAAGGGGATGTCTATTTATATAGCACTGGGAGTGGATGATCATTATGAGGATGAAAAACCTATTGATACTATAATATAAGTGGGGTAAGACTATAAAATATGATGTTGATAATCCTGTTCTATGGAATCATTATTTCAATTTTTTGGTTCTTCATGTAGTAGGTGGGAGAGGCACTGAATGTTTTTTATTGTCTGGCAGCAAGGGTTCCTCCAACCATTGGGTCTTGTCAAGAAATCATTAAAACCGAATGGGATATTCTAAGTTATGAGTGTTGGGATCATCTTAGCCTTGACAATACCCATGCACGTCATCAGTAAATTTTCTTAAGTTAGTTTAATGTCAAGTGAATTTTTGAATCATTTCCATTGGGAGATGAAGTTTGTGACATGCACATCAGGAAATTTATTGCACTTAATGGGGTCTGAAATGATTTTTTTCATGTTTTAGAGCTGAACTTGTTGAGAAACTACCTGTTCATATCATCCAAATAAGTGATATACCCACAAAGAAACTGGTTTTACTACCTGAATGCAAGCCCTCCAAATTTCTATATGAATCATCAGAATATACTGACCTATTTCTCCTTTGGAGTTCTCAACACAGGCCCATAGTTTTTGGATTAATCTGGCCAAATAATATAGTGGATTTCCCATCTCGTTGAAAGGTAAAATACAAGGGTTTCAAAAAAATTAGTGGTGGGAGGATCACGTATCATCCACCCTTGCCAAATACGTAATAATGTCAGGTGGGATTTCCACAATTCACCTATCAAGGGACTCAATGGTGGTAGTAAGAGATTTTATAGAATCGTTTTAGCAGGGGCCTTTATCTTGAAGAGGATCCATGACCAATAGTGTATTCACATGTTCATCAACATTTTATGCAGAATCAGTGGCTCATGGATTGGCTCAATAGGGTTCCGAGGAAGATTATCGTGCTTCTTGGGTAGATTGGGTGACTTATGTATTTGTTGATTTCCATAAAATCATAAATCTATCAGATCAAGATTTTTGGGATTTCATAGATCAACTAGGAGAAATTGTCTAAGGAGTTCATTCAAATAGCCTAGTGGAGGTGAAATGGGGTCTCGTCGTGGAGTGATATAATATAGGAGGCACTCAAAAATGACCACATTAGTAGTACATTTATGATCGGTATCCTATTAGAGGAAAGTAATAATCATGGGATCAGCCTATATCATCTGCATAATATCAAATATATTAGAGGGCTTGAGAGGTCCCTTCCTCTGGTTGGTATTTTGACTAGAAAAAACTACTGTCATGTGATCCTTGAGGCCAAGAGACTACCTTTTTTTGTGGGCATGAACACTAGTTTGAGGGTTTACCTAATACTGTGTTGCTTGAGAGGTGGGTTTTCTCTATAAGACTGTGTTTCGGTGCCCCCGTACTTATAAAACATAAGGAAACCATGATTTACAAAATGATACCTAGAATAAAATCTCCAATATCAATGTGTAGGTCAGGCTAATACTGGATAGGGAATATGTGGAGAGATTTATATTATCTCCGGCCCTAGATCTACTTGTGTGTATATTCCTCTTGCATTATTCTATGGAGAACTATGAGAATGTTGTAACATCTCTTTCAGAGGATCTAATAGTATTCGAGTGATGCAGGGTGCATATTCACTTGGAGTGTTTCCATCTCAACCATTCAGTACTACTGTTCAATGCCTTCGAAGTGATTTTGGATTATATGGAAGAACAGTTTTTTCTCACGAGTGATGAAGCATCCTCCATATAGTTTACTGGAATCACACAACTTGGCACAAAGTGGAGGACTCTAGGATATCAATTTTGGAGGTCACATTCATCCAATATACCACTTGAAAATAATATTCCACCATATTCTACCATATTCTCACTTTCTCAGAACTAGGGCCCTATTCTTGGTTGGAACATGATTCGATTAGTACTAGATGATTGATTAGTGGATGAACAAACATGGATATTTTTTATGGTTGGACGACTGGTGGAAGGGTCACAACATGAGTTACCTATTTGATGCATGTTCGGTTATACCTTGAGGGTGTAGCCAATAGCATTATTTCATCCTTTTCAGATGACATGTCTAATCCTAACTCATGTGTATGGGTGAAGACACAAATAAATAGGTGCACTAGAATCGTATCATCCATTCAATTCCATAAAGGCTCTCCATGATCATAGGTATATGTGGATATGGATACTAGTGATGATAGATATGGCCACCCCTAGATCCCCTTGATGGGGTAAAAGCATCCTCTACCTGCATGTACCCTTAGAGGGATTTATGGATTCTAGGGGTATCACCTTCTAAGAAGAAAAAATATATAAACCAGGCCTATTCCCCATACTCTCATGTTGACGAAATGTGTTAGGGTTCCGTCATTGGTTCATATTCTCCCTATAAATGCCATAGGATTAAGAGGTTGGCTGCGAATTTCCACTTCCCATAATTTTTCTATCAATGGCACTAGTTCACCCTTCTTCCCTAGGATGATTCTTCTTGTAGGGGAGGTTCTTTGGCCTGGGAGGACCTCCCTTTTGGTGGGAGATATCCTGATTAGGACCAATTATTTTATTAGTTTGGATATAGGGAGTTCATTAGTATTGGTTGTTATCAGAATGCGGAGGACCTCTACATTTCTTATTCTATGAGTGGGGATGACGAAAACATAAATTGATGAAGAAGGAGGGATGGACTATGGATGGGTTGAAGAGGACATACCAAGGACCTCCATGCTTACTAGTAGTAATGGAATGGGGGCAGTATTGCTGACTTGAATTATAGAGAGGTCCTTCACAATGATCTTAATGAACATGGGGAGGACCTCCATGTTGTGGGAATTGAATATAGAGATGGCCCCTATACTGGTTGATTATCATGTAGGGTGGCCCTCTACACAGATAGGTCATAAAATGTGGAGGTCTACCATGTTCAGCATTGAAGGAGTTGGGAGGACCTCCACTCTAATTAGATGTGGAATAAAGAGGACCTCTATATTGGCTAATGGTGGTAGAACATGGATGACCATCATAATGATTATGGATGAAGTGGAAAGAACTTTTATTTGATCGATGATGGATATGTAGTAACACTTTTTCATCTAGAAATGGCAATAGATTGACCTTTCCACCAATGATCTACAACACAAGAAGTTCCACCATAATTACTGGTATTGATAGAACTTATAGGACCTTCATACTAGTTTTCATATAAGGGAAGACCTCCTATTGAACTAGGAATAGAAATGGAATGACCACTGAGAAGATTGTGATAGCGGGGAGGACCCCCAATTTTATTGGCCACAGAATGGGGATAACCTCCATAATAAAACTCATCATCATTGGTTGGACCGTAGAACCTTTTTTTGGTGATAATCATAGACAGAATCAACCAACCATTCTCATGGTGTAGTTTTGGTATTTTTCTCAATCATGCAATGATAGATCCATGATCGTTTACCATAGGAATTGGGTGGAATTATCTGGGGGTTTAAAGGGACACTAAAGATGGGGATGATGATTCCCCTTGTAGTCCATTCCCCCGAGCTTCTGTCTGATGTTAATTTAAGGTGGTTTGGACCAGGGTTGGGGAGTAGGTGTATAGTCAACCTGTTCTTCAGCCTAATGGATGGGTTATTTTGGGCACTAATGGGGAATAGTGGGATCCATTAATTGAAGGCCCCATGTGGTATTCTTGGATGTGGTTACTCATGAATCCCCAACCTCATTAACATAGGTGAGTGATTCACAGGGTCACTCCGAGGGGCTCCCAATGTGGTTCATAGTTGTAATATGGAGGGTTTTTTCTTATGCAACCCTTTGGGTGGTGTTTTCAGTTAGGTGTTGTATTCTCTAGGCTGTAGTTCCATTTACCATCTATGAATGACATGCTCCTGCTCATACTAGCATATGATGGTTTCTATCAACCTCTATTGGATGATCTCTAAGTGTGAGATGGGGCATGGCCGCCCATTAGTTGTCATCACATTGAGTGTTGTGGGGGAGGTGGAGTTGTGTGGGATTCCTACATTATCATACCTCCCAATCCTATGTGTGTGGTTATTTGGTGGCCAGTTTCCTACATATTGGGTCCTATAAAGTAGGTGTATTTCGATTTTTGTACAGTTGTAAGGAAATTATTTCCCAATTCTTCAACATTTTCTAGTCTTCCATTTATGGAAAAAGTGATAGATTCATGCTCATAATGTCACAGAAGGAGGAATTCCCAACATTTATTACCCTAATTTCTTGTTAGTCTCATTCTGATCCCACTAATTTCCTTGGGGGACCTACCGTGAGATATCATAATCTGGTGACATGGTAATCTAAATATTTATTGAATGCTACTAGTCACCATTTCACAGATAAAAATTTCATGTAGGGTTAATAATTTTTTGGTTATTCTCGATTATACCATCACCTAACACAATCCTCGATCATATTTCAAAAATGAATTATCCACATGGATTAAGGAGTAATGTTTCACATATGGTTTCCATTTTGGTTTTTTATATTTTCTATAGGTTTTTCATAATTTCATATTAAAGTGAGATGGTGTGGATATTACCCTACATTCCTACATTCTGATGGCTAGTGTCTTTTATCAAATTTAATGAATATTTGTACTCCATGATCTAAATAAGATAATTGGATATCTATTTCTCCTTCCATAGAATCCCCATTGGAATATATTTCCTAGACTGGTTCACCCTCGTATAGTTATATCATGTTCACAGATCTAAATCATGTTGTCGTAACTTTTTTTACAATGGATTATTACATTAATTTTGTCTATAAATTATTGTACGTTTTTACTTGGAAGCAACCATCATTTATGAGAGTATCTTTTTTGGAAATCCCTTTCATGTCTTGACACTATGAACATCAGTCACCTAAATTATTTCAGATGAGAGGGCTTCTAATTGAGTCATCTTAGGCACCCAACTCAAGGAATCCAATGTCAATAATGTGGTATCTAACACCAATGTTGTATATCATCCATGGCATTAACCGTAGGCTTATGATATTTTTTTAGAAGGTAATTGATGTCATATGTCTATATCTTCCATGTATTTCACCTTAGGATTACCAATTTTCATGAGGTATGTTTTTGTGGTAAACATTTTAACATTTTCTTAAGATAGATTTAGGTAGGGATTTTAAATCCTGTGGAGATGAAGTGGACTGATCAAGACACCCCATTGAAGAATATGAATGTGAGGAATCACTAGGAGGGAGAACATGAATGTTTTACAAATTCATGGATCAGAACATCCCGTGAAGATGGATCCTTGAGTTATGTATGATAAAGGGAACATTTCACACCATGAATGACGATAATAACACCAGTGTAGGTGGATCTAGGTAGTACATCCCATGGAGGGAGCACCTAATTTTTTTACGGAGGGATGGATCAGAACACCCCATAGAGGTCGATCTGGGGGGAGTGTACCATTAAGAGATGATTTCAATCTATAAAGGCTTATCTGAACACCCCAGGAAGAGGATCATGGGGGAACATCCCTAACAAGAATCACATGAATGGTTTACCAATGGATAGATCAGAATTCCCAATAGAGGTGGATATGGGGGGTGTGTACCATAAATATAGGATTCCACACTATGAAGGTTGATCTCAAAATCCTTAGATGAGGATCAAGGTGGAACATTCCTAACAAGGATATCAGGACTGGTATACCAATGGATGGATCAGAACGCCCCATAGAGTCAAATATGGTGGTGTGTCCAATAAATTAATGATGTCACACTGTGAAGGTTGATTGGAACACCCCTATAGGTGGATCAATGATGTAAATCCCAAAGAGAGAGAACATGGTATTTCTAATGTTTGAGATTGATCCTTATATGGGTATCCTATTTAGATTGTTTAGATGATAGAGATCAATATTCATGTAGTTTTATAAGAACACCTCTAGAGTTAGATCAACAAGGTAAATCCCTTTGAGGGAGAACATGGGATTCCTAATGGTTGTGATTGATCCTTAGATGAGTATCCTACTTATATTTTTTAGATGATTGAGATAATTATTCACATAGTATGATGTTGTAGTTTATGGTTGTGTAATAGGAACAGTTCATGATTTTTACATTCATGTAGTAATGATTCTTTTGTTGTGATGAGAGAATCAATGGGGGATTCTATGAGGGATTATGCATAAATGTTTCCCATCACAAAAGGGTTTTTCTTGGTGGTATTTGTAAAGGTGATTATGCATTGATGATTCCTAAGATACTTGGGGGAGATGTGGTATCCATGGAGAGGGTAATGATCTAACTTAGTATTTGTCCCATTGATGATCGGAATAGATTCAAATATTGGGTGTGACCTATAGGGATTCTTCCTATGTATCCTAGTTAGTTTTGAATAAAATCCCATGTAGGTCAAAATGGAATTGGGAATATACCTCAGGTAGAAGTACATGGAAGATATGGGGTGGATGTCACAATCTATACTAAACACTAATCACACATGAGTCATGAACAGTGTTTGAAACAATAATAAGTAGCACCCTTAACGCTAGTTTCACAAAAGAATAATTAATTGAAGATGACATGGAGCATACACAAGGATTCTTACCAAATAGGATGCCATTACATTTGAGGAGGATCACCTTCTAAGGGATTAAGATCTCCTTACAATTTCTTCATATATGTATTATCTTGTGTTTGTGGAAGAAGGAAGATGAGGCTTACACTTTATGTGAAGCAGCCCCGCACCCTTGTTGGAGAGTCATCACGTAGTGGGGGAGAAGGTGTTGTGCTTATGCTTGGGATCTAACAAGGTGTTGAGTTTTCACCCCATGAGTACAGAAGTTTGAACCTATAATGATCTTCTATGGGGGTTTCCGATGTTAATTTCACATGACTAGACTATATTTTTACATCATGTGATGAAGATGTTCTCATTTAGATTAATTTTATATCACTAGGACATAATACTAGGGAGTTTTGCGTCATGTACCTCTATTGAGGGGGACTCAATCCTGAAACCATTGTCTAACATCACCACCAGACATGCACCTTTAGGTGGGGCATGACTTCAGTAATGCATGTGTAGGATGATAGGGGGAGTGGTCAATCATGAGGTCTACATTAGTGTCCCCGTGTATATAAGAATTCAACATCAGAGTACCCATTCATAGAATCAGGTGATGTGGAATAATAGCTTACAATAAGAGGTCGACCAATAATTTGCTTCAATGAAATTTTGTTGGTTGTGCAAAATATTTTTATGTGTAATGGGGTCTAGCACCGGGTAGGCCATGGAGGCAAAATGGGTTGGGGTAGGATGGGTCAAATTCTACATAGAACGATAGGGTTGGCACAGGATGGAGCCTTGCACGCACCCAATATGCGATGAAAAATGGTTGGGTGAGGATTATTCAAATATGGACCAAGATAGTGGTGGACCCACATGAAACCTTTTACGTAGGATTTTCAACCACAATTATCCATGATTTCACAATGTAGTAGAAGATCTTTCTTACACAAAGTAGGGTGATGTTTCATCTTTGGTATGGTTACCTCGAATAGTAGGGTGAAAATCTTTTTTTATACAAAATAATTAACTATGGGGGTGAATGAATCCAATCAAGAAATTGAAATTCATTATAGATTCCTCCTTTACATTGATTACCGTCCACAAAATGCTTTAATTTGAAATATCCATTAGCACACAAGTTGTTTACCTTTGTATGGGGGTATCCTTGCGCATAATTCTAATATCTTGTTTATGGTTTCCTTATATGTTATAGTGTCCTTTTTTATGAAACAACAAAATTCATCACATTGGGTGTGCACGGTTCTAGTGTGCATATTCTAATCTTGTGTGCACACACTCAATATTGTGTGTGCCACCCTTTGTGTTCCAAAGGTGTTCTATTGAATCATATGGAAGATATGGTTTGATCACTTTTGGTTTTACGCATATTTTAGAATTATTTGAATGAAAACATATATGAGTTAAATGAAATGGTTGTTTTCATTTAAAATTTTGTATTTTCACTATTCATCCAAAATTGGAAAAAATCATAAAAAAATTCACCGTAAGCTGATTTTGAATTGATTATTTATGAAAGAAAACTTATTTTATATAATTTTTATAATAAAAGGGTCAAAAATAAATTTATTTACTCTTCCCAAAAATAAAATAAAAAACAATTTTTTTGAGAAAACGGTATTGTGAAAACATATATTTACAATACTAAAAATAATGTATTTTATTATCAATATGTTTTATTTATATAAATCTATTATAATGAATATTAAAAAAAATAATTGAATACTATTTATATTGCTATGATTAAAAGATAGGTTATAAAGGACACATTTTAATAATTTTATTAATAACATTTATTTATTTTAAAAAAAATTGAGTCATGTATAATGAAAGAAAACCCAGTTCTTCATGTACTGCAATAATAATATGTTGTTTATTCAACAAAACTATTAAAACAAATTAATCTTCTTTGAAAAAAAAATTTCATAAAAACTTGGGGTTTTAGAACACCTATTTAAAAGACTCTATATAGAATAACCCCATGTGAGTTTCCAGAATTGATGGTAAAACATTCTGATAATCATGATAAATGATTCCTTAAGTGAATTGCATCTATGTAGGATTCCCCTACACAATTTGTTAAGAAATAATATAGATCAACATGACTCTATATTAATTATCAGGATATAAACCAGGTCATTATCAATAACATGTATCACATGCCCATTTTAATTATTTTATTGGTCAATTATGAGGTGCTCAATTTTTTTCATTGATTGTTCTTCGAACTCAATACTATCAATTGAGGGTAAAAATTGAAGAGATACCCAAGTCATTTTTTCATTCATGGTTTGGACACAATGGATTTACAGTAATGTGATTCATTCTTACTAATTCCACCAATATATTAAAGCAATTATTATGTGTAGTATTTTGATATTACCTTGACTTATATGAAGTAATCAATATATAAAATATTCATATTTATTACAAGTGAATGGGAGTGCAGAAATATCCCTTAATAATTGAATTGAAGACACTATGAAAGTATATGTTTTATTAAAAATATACAAAGTATGAATTTTGGATAAAAACATTTAATTTTTGTGTTCTATAATCCCATGTGAGAGTATATAAGTCGATCCATCCATGATTAATGTTATTAAAAAATGGAACAGATTATTCTATGATATCCTTGATATATTTGAAGGATTTTTAAAGGATTTCTGACAACAATCTAATCCACTCACCATGTTATATTATAGAGGATTTATGTTTTTCTTGACAGATGAGTGTTATAAATACATCATGGAACTAAAGGAAAGGCGAGTCAGTACAACTATTCTTGTAATACCTTATAATGGAGATGGTTTTTTGATTTATTATAATGCATCAATGTGACGGAAAGTGTTCTCATAAAAAAATATATTGTTATGAAAAAAATCCTCAAATGTTTTAAATGATTGTAAAAAAGATTCAAAATTAAATATTTATAAATAGAATATATAATATTAAAATTAATGATACTGATGAATTAAATATATAGAATGAAGGGTGAAATATATATAGATAAAAAATATTAACTTTATATATTCACATTGAAATAGTATTAAATTCCCCAAGGAAGGTTTTTGGTGATTTTAAATGATTAAAACATCTCAAAATACTACCAACCCTAGAAAGAGAAGTTGTTCGATGATGCATAGAGTCAAAAGGATAATGTAAGATCTTTTATGTAGTGGATGTGATGAATTTGAATTTTCCATGTATTATTTTGGAATATTATATGAATTATTTTTAGATCTAGGGGCATAGATGATGTCAAATTTTGAGGCTCATTGTTCCCATTATTAATTTTTGAAATATATAAAATATATTAAATATCATGCATAGATAGTCATTCTGAAAATGTGGAATAACATTTAACTAAAGGATCATGTAGTTGGGGTTTGGATTAGTGGTAAGCACCCCGTAATCCTATATGAAAAATGGGGGTTCAAAACCCATTGGGCGCAGGTACTGTAGGGGGACTGTAGCAGCGGTGACACTGTTCATCGGAGGGTACTGTAGCGGCGGCAGGGCACTGTAGTGGCAGCGGTACTGTAGCAGACGGGTTACTATTCACATAATGTGAATTGGGCCAAAAATTGGGGCCTACGGGCTATGTAATGCCCTATAAGCCCACTGGGACTTCGGGCTATGTAATGGGTTTCCTTCTACCCAGTTAAAAGTGGTCTTTGCTTGATTTAATAATAAAAATGAGGCTTCGGCCCCAACCTTTTAAAAAAAATTTACTAAAGGATCAGATAAAAAATTAAAAGACTATGTTGAGTTTAGATAATGGGTTTTACATAGCTGTTACAAAACAATTATCATCATTGTAAGGTTCCTTAAATTTCATTCACAGACTACTAAATAAAATAAAATAATGTATTTATATTTAATTTAATGTGATCTAGAGACCAAATATCTATCAATTTAAAAACACTTATGAAAAGTTATAAAGGTTTTATACAGAACAATTATAATTGAGAGAGGTCATTAGATTGAGCCTTAGAAAGTGATGATGAAGGATCAAATATCATCTATGCAAACGAAATTTGAAGATATCACCAATGATAATGATGGATATAAATTATTCATTAGTGACTTTTCCATCATTATGTAGTAAATTTTACTTACGTTTATTAATCCCCATATTATTATTCAATGAAAAAGACACGTTATTATACCAAATGGTTGATTTTTTATTTGGTCAAATTTGAGCTACGTGCTCATTTTATGGTGACTATCACAATAACAAGAATATTTTATTATTGGTCATTGTTCATCATAACAAAATAAATACATCTTGGTCAACGTGAACACGTTTGAGCGTCATTCCACATTATATTTTTTCTGGGTTTTATCCAAATGTTCTTCGTTTCTTCATCATCGTTGTTTCATTTGAATAGTGGTTCCACCAAAATATCAATAAATATTTTTTTCACACCTTCTTCATGGGGAAATAGTTTAATATTATATATACAACCTTCGTACTACATGTTGATTTTGAGAAGACTGTAAAAATAAAGTGTTAGTTTGGATTAGGGGTCTTTGGTTATGGTTTTAGTGTGCTGTAGTGGAGTGGTTTGACCTCAGGTTTTCCAATGTTATTTGGTGGATGGATTTTGGAAAGAGATGGTGGAGAGGATCTACATGACTAGTTCCTATACATTTGAATAGATTCACGGAGGTAATAGTGGATGGATGCTATGTATTTGATGTGTTAAATGGGACTGTAGGTTCTTGAAAATACTGGAATACATGGTGTATAATAAATGAGAACACACAGTGTATTGGACTAAATGTAGTGTGGGGGTTTGTGTAGAAGAGTTATGTTTTTTACAACATCGTACATAGACACAAGGCATGTGAATCATACCTAGTGGCTCAGAATGTACCATGGAGTGTACACAAATACATGTTGGTCTACACAATGTCAATCATACCCTGTACTTAGGCATATACATAGGGAAACAATATTTAAATGGAAAGAGTTTGTATACATGGACATAGTCAATAGTATATGGTCATCAACACACCATGTTCTAATACATGGATATTGACATGAGAATGGGTCCTCGTACATAGGCAGGACACTATGGCAATGTGAAATTCCAAGAACTACCAATACATGATCTGTACTACTTAAACGATGAATTGGATCCCTTGTTCTATTCATCTTGGACATGTTTTGTTATGTTATGATCACCTAATCCATTACCTGGGGATTTTTTAGGGATTCATGTCCTATTTATTATATGGAGATCATCCCTGAGGAACTCTTGTCTTTGATCGAGTTATGAGAATCTCTCCACGAGGCCCATTGTGAGATCCCATGTCATCATCGCATTCCAAGGTGGGGTTCATGGAATTTTCAGGACCAATCCAATACCAGAACCATCCCCTATAGAGGAGGTTAATATATCTTAGGTTCTTAGTTTATCCCATGGACATGGTTGTGAGCCCCAATTGTCTATCATTCTTTAATAACTTCTTTTGTGTACTTATTATGGAGAGACCAGATGAGCATGATATTTTAGATGGATTACATCATTCCTATTTGATTTGTGGGTTGTGGTCTCCTAGTTGAGATCTATGTGGAACCTTGGAGAGAGAATTATAGTATGGAAATATGGTTGTGATATTACATGAGACAATGTTTCTATAAAGATTATATATTAAAAAATTTATTACATATGACATTGAAACATTCTTGTGATGAGGTCAATATTGTTATTGTTTTTATATGGTGATCAGTTTCATAGTGTCTTTCCAGGTATTGATATAATCACCTCGTCATGGGATATGAATGCACATATCAGGTATTATATATAAGAACAAACATTTGATAGAGTCCTAGAGGGACCAGGACTAGGAGAAGTATGGTGATCCAGAAATAATGAGGTGTGTTCCTATGATTACATAAATAATATCCATTAACTACATTATCAGTTACATGATATCAATTTCTACATGGTGGAATTGAATTTTTCCCATTTTCCATCAAGTACATGTTATCATGATTTTATGTTGGTAATTTTTGATTTATGAATGAATGTTTACTAGTTTCATTAAATTTTATAATTGTATGAGAATGTAGATGTGTGTGAATGTATATTAGGATAAGGTCTCATAGGTTGGTGATATTCCCACTCAATGGTGGTCATCAATCCTTAACCTATTAGAGGAGATATCAAGTTAGTTAAAAATGGGACCCGTTGGGAAGGATTAGTCTAGAGTTGTTAAAATGTATTTAGTTCTCATATAGGTTCATAGTATGTGATATTGATTTGGATCAATAGTGTTAATTGTTTCATGTTTTCATCTTAGGATAGGGATTGCAATGTTGGATCGACAGATGACTTAGGCATACACTAAGAATCTAATCAACTACCTTGCCACATGTTATGTGTCAAAAATAGTTTTAGGTAAAAAATCGGTGTATTCATCATATAGAAATAGGTTGTAGTATCCATTTCCTTATTGAGTCTTCTCTCTAGATACATTTATTGACCATGGTTCATCTTGTCTATTTCATGATTCTTGTATGGAATTTTAAAGCTTGGATTATGCATCAGGATCTTATGGGTTATCCTCTAAGTGATGGGGCATTGATACAGGGACAAGATTAAGAGGGGTTACCTCCATGCAGTGCACCAGTCTTACCGCCACCCTTCTAGTAGCTGATTGTTATAGTTGATATTGAATATGAGCTCTAAATGCTGAGAATATTTCATGAGTTTTAGAGTCAGCAACCCTTCAGTTTCAATGGACATCCAAACCACCGGGAATTTGAGGATTGGATTGAGGTGGTGAATCGATTATTCCATCTTATGAAGAAACTAGAAAATTATATGTTTGTACTAGAAGAATTATTTCTCCAGAAACATGTATGATGTTGGTGGGTCTTGTTGAAATAGTTGTACAATGAGGAGAATCTATTATGTCTAGAGTTTGATAACCTTTTAGTGATTATTTATTTCAGATATGTTGTGGAATGTGTATAACTATGAGATTCTGTAGCTTTAGAAGGTATGAATGACTATAGACGAGTATTCATTGAGGCTCGCCAACCACTCTCAGTACTAAATGGATATAGTGAATGGTTAGCTATTTTAGAACCATAATATCATGATTGGAATACGTATAGACATATAATTTGGGGTGATAACTCTCTAAATTCATACCTTTGTTGTATGTTAGAGCATGCTTTCATTGTTCATAGATTATTGGCTTAGAAGATTTCTTCTTTTTGTTCTAGAAGTTGGAACATTGGATACGAGAAATCAACCATAGGGGGCCGATAATAAACACAAGGACCAGGATGTGATAGATATTTCAATGGTGGTCCTAGTACATAGGGTCTACGTTTTGGAGCTCACGGGAATGATCTAATCATTATAGAGTGGTAGTTCAAATATTGTTATAGTGAGGAAAATATCACGTGTGATTATCTGACCTACCATAATGATTATGGAGACATAGTGGAAGGAGCATCTAGGTAGACGAATTAGTAGGAAATTGAAGGTCTATAGAGTGGTATACATGGGAGAGGAGTTGGGGAGATTCTGGAGGTGGCTGACATTATGAATTTTTATAGAACCACCCATAGGTGGTCTAATCCAGGGTGCAAGAGTTGGGTGTCAATAGTGAGGGATGATGCCGGTGGTTAAGGATTATTTTCTAGAGGCTCTATGTATAATGCAAGCTATGATTTCGGTAAATTTTTTTAACTTTTCTTCATTGTTTATAGGCCTAACATTGATTCATTCGTCTATTTACACATGTCTGGTTAGAGACATAATGATTCCAGTCAATCCATTTTCTTAAGCCTTTCCCTTGTAGACAACAATTAGAGGTGACTCAATGATAAAAAACATCCACTGATAGAGTTTCCAGAATCATGGAGGGGGAAATTTCGTCAAGGATCTTTTTTGTTCCAGAAATGATGCCTTGTGACGTCATCTTAGGTATTGAGTATTTATCTACAGTTCATGCCATGATAGACTATTTCAAGTGGAGGATATTGTGATTTCACAGTGATAGTATATGGTTTTCTGTTATGTATTTAACGATAAATCAGATATATATGGATGGTCTAATGAATATGAGGTGACTATTAATTACTCATTAGTTGGATAACATAACCCCTGATGCCTTGGATGATATGAGTTTTCAGTTTTCTAAAGTGGTGGATGAGTGTGAACATGAATCACCCTGAGATTTTATAAGATATATTATTTATTATTTATTCGATGTCTTTTTTTTTGTATTCTACACAAATATTAGAATGCACTATATGAAACACTATATATGCTTATGGTATACACAACACTATTATTGGCTCATGTTTCACACAATTTCATGTTTTTTTGATAAAATTCATTTCATGCAATACTGTGTTTAGATTTTCATCAATGTATAAATTCAATTTGTTTGTATTATGTTAAAAAAACACTAAAGGATGTTTTCACTACACACAACACTATCATGGCTTGCGTTACACGCAAGAGAGACCTTCATTGATATCTTGCGTTGTACGTGATACCGAGTTCACTAAACAATGATACATTATTAAAATATTATTATTTAATGGTATATAAACTAGCCATTATGAATAGTTTTATCCACATTTTTAATTTCATACAACATTATAATTCCACTTAAAAAATTTCTGGATCAGAATACGATAACAAAATAAATTTTTTGAATAAATGAAATATTTTTAAAAAAATGAAGTTTTACTATCATTTGAGGGAGCACCCATGTTATATATAGTTTTTTACACATTCATAAGATAAATTTGACAAAATAAACATCTTATAAAGAAGATGGAAATAAAAAATATACTTTTTTTTGAATTTTGTTTTCTAATAATATTAATATTTTACTTAATAGTTGAAAAATATAACATTTTAATTCAAAAATCCCTTTTTATATAATTTATTAATATAGAAAGATTACATTTTTAAATTGTTTTAAAGACTAAATGGATGATAATTTTATCATTTAATCCAATCTTGGTCATTGTAAGTAATTTAACATTTAAATTAGACTTCAATACTTGTCAATCTTTTCATAGTTATTACTTCTAAAAAACACAAATTTTGGTTTGGAGAATTATACTTAATTTTAAATTAACTACTGCAAATTCATTGTTTTAAATTTGGAAAAATGGATTCCATATCTAGAATCACAGGGTTCAAATTTTGTAGATAGATACCCTTTATTTTTTGGCATTACAAATTGTAACATTAGTATATATTTTATTTACCATTTCTAAAGTTTAAATCCTGTAAATAAGGGTAATAAATAAAATTATAATATTATAAAACTACCCTAAACCAGGTCCTAAACCTATTTAATGAGATATTTACAACCATGGGCGTATTTGAATCTATTTTGGGACCCCATGGATTCACTTGGATGTGAAAATTACATTTTATAAAAATTAATTTAGTGTAAAGATAATTATAACCTAAACATATATCGTTTATGAAATAGATTTTAATATAGGATTATACACCTGATAAATTTTTATATATATAGTCAATAGAATGATAAAAATATTTCCTACATTATTCTATTTTATTCAATGTTCCTGGGTCATGTTGGAGTAACATGAAGATGTATCTTGTGATATATGAATGAACAGTTTGTTTTATGTTCTTGAAAGAGGGATATATGGGGTTTGTTTCATATATGAGAAATAGTGTAAGAGTTAATTTAAATATTTCATGTTTTTAATATATAATTCATTGAGGCTAGAATTTTTTGTGATATTATTGAGTCCAAAATCATTTTTAACGATGAAGGAACCTAATATTTTTATGAAAGGGGATTTTTATTGATATGATGTGGAATTCAAGTGGATAAAATTAAAAATCAAGGATTTATATTTTTTAATTAATTAATATTTATATGAATCATATTAAATATTAAGTTATTCATGGTGTTTTTAATGTATTGAGATATTTTTATATGATTTGAAGATCATGAAATTAATTTGGAAAGGATAATTTGAGGCTGTTGGATGTTTTTTACTACATCTAGAAAAATAATAAAATAATGAATTTTTTTTCACAGTGTGATCTATTTAATTTACAACATATTACACCATAATATAAATTTTCATTCAATTTAAAAGTTCTAAAATATTTGATTTTTTTAGATATTACATCATGAAATAGATATAATGCTATAATATTAAACACATGAGTGTTATATTCTCATTATTTCTAGATAATAGGTGTTTACTAATTGAAAAAACATGTTATATCAAGGGTATCCTCGGTGATAAAAATATTTTAATACACACATGTTGATTTTTATTCATGAGGAAGTGGGTGGTGTAATGAATCATCTATTCATGCCTTAGTGACTAGGTTCTGGTATTTTTATTCTAATATATTTAGGGGGGGTTTGGGGTAATGCAACAATAGAGTTTTTATGTCGTAGGGAATCTTGATAATTTAATATAGTTAGAGGGTGACTATTATATCCCACTACCATATAACCAATGGAATATGAAGATGATAGTCACATTGCAATTATAATTATCACACTATAATATTGGATAATATATAGAATTCAAGTGTTTGGCCAATGTGGCACACTTTATGATATAATGGATTCTCTACCACAAATAATTGTGTCATTAAAACCCATATAATGGTGACTTGTATGTTTTTCACAATAATTTCATTATAAATGATGTGTTATAGTATAAATATTTTGTGATATATGAATTTAAATATACAATTTAAAATTTCAGGATATAAAATTTTCAAGGTTTTGTGAAATAATATGAGATGATATGAAGAGTGAAGAGAAAATTCATAGAATATAGAGACTAAAATAAAAGTAAGAAGAAGAGTGAGAGAAAAATAATAAGAGTAAGTATAAGATTTAAAATAATGATGATAATAATAAGAAACATACCAATAAATTTATGACAATCTACTTTATTTTAGGATTCTCTAAATATATTTTTTCATTTTATTCTATCACTGTTTTTTCAGATAACATGAGACATATCGATTAGAAATTTTTTGTATCATTAGTAAAATGAAAAACCATAATATTTGTATCTAATAATCTGATATTATTGGAGAATCTGATCATTGGTTTCACTGTGTAATTCTTAGGATGTAGTCATTCATTTTCAGTGGTGAAAAAAATAAATTATCTATGCCCTTTTTATTTGTAAAGATTAATTTTTTTGATTACTATGAATAACATCATGTCATTCACCATAAACAAAGTATGAGGTTTTTTGAAATATAAAAGGAAAGATTATTAACTTACACTATCGCTTCTCAACAAATTCACATTATAGATGGTATATTTATGTTGGTATCAGAGAATTGGCATTGGTTTCCTTAAAACAAGAAATATCTATTTGGGGATTGTGGAAAATAGGTTATCTATTTTGGAATTTTAGTTCATTTTGATTCTTTATGTGTAATGGATGACATTATTTTAGTGAATAATAAGGAAATTTTTATATTTCAATTATATAATTATCAAATATTGAATTATAAAATTTTTCAATCCTGAATATCTATTTAATTTTTTATACTTAAAGTTATGAAAAATTGGTATATTTACCATGTTAAAAATAGAATGATGATAAAATTTTATCAAAAGAATATTTTTATTGATCGTTCGGATCATAATGGAATAATATCATTATTTATAATGAAGGTATTCATTATAGAAATCAGTATTACGACATAAAAGGAAAGTGTGGAGAATATAGAGATACATTTTTATTGAAATGAAAACTATAAAGTATTAAAAGTATAGATATGGAAATTGAATTACCAATATATTTGTATTCATGATGATAAATCTATTAATAATTTTTTCAAAATAGTTAATGAATTGGTGTGCATAATTATTGGTTATAATGAAAAATTGTATTATTCATTGGTTGGTCATTAAATATTATGTATCTTTATACAAAGAAATTGACAGATTTTTTTTTGAAATATAAAGAACATGATTCTAACATAAAATCATCAAAAAATTTAAATAATACATTTTTTTCTTATGAAATAAATAATGTATGTTCTTTTAAGAATAATACTAATAAAACCAAAAATTTTTATACTAGATTTGTTTTATAAGAACCATTAATAGGGTGAATTTTTACTATAGCATAGTAGAGGATAGATAATATTATAATTGTTATAGAAGATCCTAATATTTGGGTATTACCATGAAATATCGGTTGGTTGAAGAAAATTGATGATATTATAATTTTAATTACTAATGTGAATATATTCTTGTATTATTTAAATAAATGTTCCTAAGAAAATATTGTGATTTAGATGTTGTATGAATAGATATAAATGAACTACATGATGAATAATGACATGGTTGACGAACAATTTGAAAAAGGGATCATATTTTGGATATTTAATGTTTTTTTTCATGCCCCAAACAGAAAATTATCTATTAATTTTTGTAATTTTTGCTTACCATAAATTCATTCCATATCCATGTTTTTTTGTAAAAATATTGGTTTTTGGTCGAAATGTAGGAGGGTAATAGTTGGTACATTGTTAAGAGAAACATTGTTCCATCCTAGTGAAACCCATTCACCCTGGATAGTGGAAGATCCGAGGGTGCACATTTAGGCACACAAGTGTGCGCCTCACCCCAATATCCCATGTATTACCTTCCTATTTGGATAAAGGAAAAAATATGGTTAATTAACTGTCTAACAAACCATGTAACAAAATCATGCAGGCTTCCCATGTTATAAAATTGTTAAAAATAAACATGAACATTATGAAAAAATATAAAAAAATAAATTTGAAATTAAAATAATACTATTAATAATATTTAATTTTTTAACAATAATTATTATTAACATAATTATTTTTCAAATTAATACCATTATTATTATAAAACCTAAAAATTAGTATCCCCCCATTTTGGTCTACCCCCCATTCTCCCCATCACGATGTGCATAGTCCCCACATTCTTATCTCCATATCATGAGCAACAACCACACCATATAGCACTAAATTTTTCGATTTTTGAATGATTATCATTGAAATTATCTCTAGTTAGCATTACTCCTCTTATGTCACCATATTTTCATATTTTACATTCCCCTAAGTTTAATGTCAGTTTATGCGAACCCTTGGGGTTTCTAATGGTCATATATTTGGGGATTCTTGATTTATAGTGTCCTTTATTTCCATTAAATCCAATTCCTTCCATCCATATCAAAGGTAGTGGCTACACCATCTATTCTGTTGAATGGTTCCCCCAATTTTTATACTTGGTCATTTTTTATTTAGGATATATGTGATTTTTTAGTTTCTTTTGTTTTTATCTTGTTCCATTTGGAAAAAAATTCCTAACGATGCCATACAAAAATAATCATGGACAAGTCATATGTATATACCCTCTCTTTAGATATTCCCTCGTGGGTAGGGGAATATATAAAAATAGAAATATGGGGCAGTTATTTATGTATATGTACAAATGCATGTGTGTGCATGCGTAAAGGGTGGATTTGATTTACCATTGTATAAAACATAATGTTTTTAGGTAGACTCCCTATGCCCAAGATGTTAATTTGAAACCTATGATTTCTTGATGTTTTTAAAAATATGTTCCTTTTATTATATTATGTTCAAATACAATTAATCTTTTTATGGTTTCATTAAAATAGTCTTACACTGGATTTCAATGATTTTCCATAACTTCCAATAGGAGTCCCTTTTATCTAAAATTGTTTACAATCATTCAATTAATTGTGATGCATCATTAATATTTATTATAGTTATTAAATGCATTATAATATGTTTAGTGTGGTTTTTCGAATTAAAAATCATTTCTTAAAATTTTTATCTAATAATTTTGTTATTTGGAGCCTTGAAGTCTTGATTGGAAATAACATGACATGAAATGAACATTGGAAATCCTTTGAGGCCGAATGATAGTTTCCCCCTAGTTTGGGGAATGGTTTTAAAATCTAAACTTGCAGCCTCATTTGGAAAATTGAGAGGTTCCTTATTCGATGGTCACCCCATCTAGTTTTTATTTCATTGATAGGGTCATCGCATTGCAAGTGTAGAGGATTGGGAAATTCACGAACGATGGAATTTGTGGGTCATGTTTACTGTCAATCATGTGATGGAATAATCAACCATTTTTACACTAAAATCATGAAATTCTTTGACATAATCTATTTGTTTGATTGATTTTTTATTTCCCTTCTCCCTGATATGAATTAGAATGAACGGATTATAGGACTTGATAGGTGGGTTTTTGGACTAGTGTGGTTAGTTCAGAGAAACCAGGTTAGTAATTTACTATAAAGGTGCACCATATTCAGATAGGTGGGTCCCAACTGAGTACATTCAATGATTTTTTAAATGCATTTCTTTGAAATCCCCTTTGTTACCTATGGGGATGTCCATGTTTAATTCTATTTTATTTGAGTTTACTATACCTTTTCAGTATGTTTGTTTAATTATATACTACTTTCAATACAATTGGAATTTTTTGGATTATCAAGCTATTTGTGATTAATTATGGATACATTGTAGGGGTGGGAATTTTATTTTTGTTTAGGATATAGACGACCATTTTAAATTTAAAGTCTATGTATGTTTTTTAAAATGAATTTTTGGAAGGATCTGTATAGTTTATTAAATTGGTAAATCTCAATTTTAATTTTTTATGATCAAGATGGCATGATGTAGTTTTCTTTTTAAAGGTAAGGAATAAGGAATAATTTACTTCTGAATGCCTGATATGTTCTAATACTCAATGTTGTACCTCTATATTTTTATAAATTGATTCTACATCCGTATTGGACACGATTTTCTTGTAGTGTCATTTGATTAGTGGTTAGTGGTTACACTTAGGGTCCCATTGAGAAATATTTTAATTTAATACTTTTCCACTACCAGTTCAATTTTTCACTCAATTACTATTTATTTTTTATCTATTAATGGGAAAATACATTCCAAATTCAGTATTCCTAAATCTCATCAACAGTTTCTAGCCCTAGAGGAATAGGAATGCCTTGTGATCCTTTTCATAAGCCGTACTGGGTGACGAGTTGGCGATGAACAAGTTTGTATCATAAAATTATCATTCCATGATACAATTATAACTAAATTTGTATTTTATTCTAGTGTATTCAGAGTTTATTAGTGAAAATATGGGAGAAATTTCAAATAATCACACAAAGAAGGCTCACTATGACGTAGAATAATAAATTAATTTTAAGTAACATTCACATAATTGAAGATCATGGAAGATGTATATCGATCTATATTGAAAATAATGTGAATTACAAAATGTACTGTTGGGATAACCATTGTCATTGTGTGAATGATATGGCATCCTAATAATGGAATGGAAATTGTATCTATTATTAAAATAGGGATTTCAGAAGAGTGATGATCATTCTACAACTACCCTCATCATTCCATAATATTAATTTTAAATGATAATATAAAATATGACAATTGACATGTTTTTGGTGATGTTAGTGATGTCCCATAACTAAATTTATGTAAATTTCACTAACTCTGTAAAGGCTAGAATGATGTTGTAACACAAAAATTGTCTAAATGAAAAACATTCACCTCAAAATTTACATTTTGTTATGTCTACTAGCTCGAATAACTTTGGGTGGGTGAATCGGGGTATGAACGATTGCAAATTTTTACTTTTGGATGTTTTTATGTTATTAAAAAAACTCAATTATCTCTTCCACCTATACAAATATATCAATAGATATGAAATCATGAATTGGACACATCAATTTTAACATGGTTCACCCTCACTAGGAAATGTCCAAGGATCATACAAAAATGATGTGTTGATGTACCAAATCCTTTAAGTCTTATGGAAAATAATGTGTACAATGTTAGGGATAGATATTTTATGCCCAGGTCACTGCCTATACAAGTTTACTGTCTGCTCCCTGCATTCCCAAGGGTCACTCCCTATGTCTCTTTCTCTGTATCACTACTAGTGGAAAGGGTCACCATCCTCATCTTCCTTCAATCACTACTCTTAAAAAGTAATCCACTCATAGTTTATAGACTTGTTGGCCTATTATAGTTTATGTCCGTGTAGGTCCCTTCATTTTCATGAATTCCTATATCCTCAACTATTGGTAGATGCACTGTTGAAGTTCATTTTTCATCCATAGATGATGTCCACCTTTTCGGGTACTTCTAGGTACAAAAAATAACTATTTCAAACTAATTCAAATATATTTCTAGCTTTTTTTCAAATCAAGAACCACCTTGATCCTCCACATATATTGTACCAGTTTTTTTACATGAACCACCAACTCTATGTACAACTGCCTCTTCCAAGAATCTCATTTCTCTGCAGACTCCCTCCATTGTCGTTATCGCGTACAGCTACCATGTAGAGATTACATGAACCTCCACTATGAATCACCACTTTTCAGAAAAATGTTCCCTATTCACAGACTACCTTCGTCTCTCCATACCGAAGTTCCCTCCCTTTGTACTACTTGTCAAATTCTCTATCTCGCATACTAGAGATTCCTCCACCGCATACCGTGTCAACTCCATCCACGCAAACCACTTTAGCCTTCACAAACACCCCCTTTTGAACATACTTTGGCCATTTCTGAAATCCCAGATCAAAATGATGTTCTAATAATATTAAATATCCACAATAATCTGTGGGATTAAAAAAATATTATATATGTAAAGATATTCACAAAAACCGCTAAAACAAGATCAACCAAATCATCAATTTAGCCTCCACCCTATATCAATCCTTCTACTGCAGTGAACTGCATTCCATATATGAACCATTTCTCATACACTCCCCACGTACCGTCTACACTTCTATGTGATTGATCTCTTTTTTCGATGACACTTCATCTACGTAACACACTTCCTTCCTCCATGAACAATTTTTGGTTTCATAAACTGCACCCACATATCGTTCCTATTGCATTGTATGAAGTCGCATACTCTTTCTAAACATGGTATGCAATCCATGTCTCTGGATCCACATTTCTCCTCTTTTTCTATCATTATTTTTCATTCTTCACACAAATTCCAGATTTGGAGCCCCTAAAATTTGGAAAACATTGGGAAACAACTCCACCATAAAAACATGACTTTTAAAAACACCAACCATTCTCATTTACAGTCATCTGGCTTTTTCAACAAAAATAATCACACACAAAACCTACCGAGGGAACACCATGAGGGATTTTTTATCAACACATTGAATATTGGAGAATGTATATGCAATAGAAAAAACACATCATAAAACACGGTAGTGTGTTCATATTCATGTGGTTCTATGATTGATGTTTTTGCACTGTGAATATTATATTTCAGCACACATGTGTTAATCCATCATTCAATTATGGTATATGTTGTACAATGAAATATATAGAAACTGAAGGAATTTATAGATAAAATCGCATGTTCTTCTATGAATCCAATTTTTCATTCTGAATGATAGAATCTATATGTATTAGATAAAATTGAAGATGTGGAAGAATTATAATGTTACTGTTGTAAACATAACAACAAATATCTATCATTAAAAATAAAAATCATGGATATAAACATTATTGTTAGGAAAAGGATAAAATCAATGTTGGATAATCTATAAGTTTGTTATATATTAAATATGAAACTCTAATTCCAGGGATAAAGTGGTATAACAACCCTAATTTTTATTACACATTAACTCATTAATTAATACATGTGATTATACTTAATAAAATCTGATTGTTCGATATATATATTTTTTTCTAAAAACTAGAAACATTACCGAACAACTAAAAATAATAAATACAAAATCTTTAGTGAAAATATCCTTAACATGTGTTTACTTATAACAGTATGGGACAACCTCATGACATACATACGTAAGGGGTGATCTATAATTCATATTCTGTGATATAATAATGGAATAAAATGAATAAATTAATACATGTTATAAAATTGGAATATAAATAGATAATAAATTAATTGGTTGTCATAAACTGGAATAATGATACATTATATAGAATGATAATCATAAAGGAAACATGGGAAAAGTGGTGACAACATAAAACACTACAACCTAAACATAGGTTAAGGAAAACAGCCAAGACATCATGATAGAAAATTCCTCCCAAAGGAATCAGGTTTACTCCTTGTCTGAACATGATGTTTCATGAGGTTAATCATTACACAATTCATTGGGGTTCTATATAATTCTCTACACACCCATCGCTTTTATTTAATTCTCATACTTAAGTTTTCCAAATAGAACATACAACTAAATTCATTCGTCATCATATTTTATTATGTGATATGAGAGTGTTGAATTCATAAATATATATCCAAATTATATGGAATATAGGTGTATAATGGTGAACACCATTAATGATAAATGGTTATGGAATTCACTACATAACTATTTTGGCACAAAAATCATTGGGACATTTCAGCAGTATAAAGGCATGGCATAAAATTCATAAAATGGATTGATAAAAGAGTAATTGTTACATAATAATTTGATAATTAAATAGGATATAATAGGGAACTTTAGATACATATCCCAATTTGGGGAACTTGGAATGGAAGGCATATGATAAATAAATATACTTTAATAAAGACAATAATGAAAAGATCCTTTAATTGAGAGAGTTACTCCAAATACTTGGGAGGGGCTTCATTAGAGCTTTGGGGAACATTGGAAGGACTCTAGGAAGGGGAGGGTAGAGTAAGGACGTGGTACAAGAATTTATTTTGAATATAATTGAGAGAATTTTTGGGTTTATATTGGAAAATAGTGGGTATATCATTAATATTTCCCAAACATAGGTTTTGGACCCTATATAATAATTTTACCAAAACCAAAAACCATCCCATTCTTCTTCCCATGGTTTCTTTCAAATGATATTATTTCCAATTATTTTATAATCTAGTATCATGAATTGATAAAATAATAACATTTTTATGTAAAGGAGAGTTATACTCTAAATTAAATGATTTTGAGTCCTAAAAATATATTAACGCTACTGGAGGATACATAAAGGTTTTATAAAATTAATGAAATAAAATAATACATTATATTGAAGGGAAAATAAAAATTTGATCATATATATCCATTATATTATTTGTCACATAACTATTTGGACATTATGATTCCATAATACAGAAAATATTTTTTGTATGGTATTTAATTTTTACTAGAAAACTGAACTATCTCAATAAATTATAAAGATTCACTGTTTGATAACTTTGATACTCAGATTCCAAAAAATAATATTCATTTTATCTAACTTTTTAAATAATAATTTGTATCATTACGTTTCATATAATAATCAATATATATTTATAAATGTTGGGTTTTTATAACAACGACATTTTTTCGACCATTATAAATATTATATTTGAATTCAATGAAATTATATAATAAATTGAATTTTTTATAAATTAATAAATAATAACAAGTAATTAAAATATTTTTTATTTAAAATGTAAATTAATTCATCAAACTAAATTCATTATATTAATTTGAATATTACCACAATAAACTACATTATTATTGTTTGAAAATAAAAATTATTTGAAATTGTTAATAATATAATTAAAATATATTCATTATTTTATACAAAATAATATAAATATTTATATTTCTAGTCTATTGATACACATCCATTTATTATAATATCAGACTCCAAATGGGTAAGGTGAACGATTGTAAAACTACCATGGGGTGGTTCATCGAGCATGGATTGGGATGTGATCACCATGTGCTTGAACTTGTACCATAAACAAATATTTTCAAGCTTATGTTGTTAGATCTCATCATGGGAATGGTCAAGGTAAAATTCCCGTGATGATACCTCCCTTGTATGCTCTGATATATGGGATATATAGTGTATGATCCTATTGGTTGGGTCCATCACATCAATTGTTTGAGTTAATTGGATTTGTTAAAACATAATATTTATACTAATCTTGTCATCATTGGACAACAATAATAATATTAGAGGCAATGATAGTTAATGATATTTTATATCCAAAATGACAAAAAAGTAGAGGTGGATGTGTTTTATATATCAATATTACATAGTAAGACAATTAATTAAATCATAAGGGGAATAATATTTATAATATTCAGTGTCAATACAATATTCCCCCTTTAGAAATTTCAACCTCTAATTATTTTTCCCCCACCAAAATAGATGAGGGAAACTCTTTTTCATCACCTCCTATGATTCCAACTCCAATTCTTCAAAAATTTTCTTTTTTCACAACACTTTGACTCGATGAATCGTATTCTCTAATAGAACATTGACTCTATGATCTATGATTTTCACAGGCTAGTTTTTATCAGAAAGGTCATTCTCCAATAGTACCACCTATTTATTGGTTACATGTGGGGGATCTATAAAGTACTTACATAAGAGGGATATATGGAATACATAATGTACATAATATAGGTTAGTTAGGAGTTCTAGTCTAAAGGAAGCCACTCTAACGAAATCAAGGATCTCAATGGGGAAGATGTATTTTAGACTAATATTTCTCTTTATCCCAAATATCATCATTCTATTCCATGGTCATATGCAAAGGAATAAACTATCTCCAACATAAATAGTATGATCTCAACAATGATTGTCCACATATCTCTTATATCAACTCTGATCAGCCTTCATGTGCTACTGAATGGTCTCGACTTTTTCCACAATTTCCTCATCCTATTCGTATCCTAGTAGTTTTTATTCCCAAAATTCATCCCAGCATGTTGGTGTTATGAATATCTTCTCATAAATGTCTCCAAAGGGAGACATTTGGATGCATAAGTGTGAATTTTTATTGTATGATAACTATAATTGATGAAGATGTTGTTCCCATCTTCATTTAAGTCAATAAATGATTATCTTCGCATTTCGTCCATTATCAGAATAGTTCACTTAGATTTTACATCATTTTGAGATGATAATATTATATGAAGATTAAATTATTGTTAATAGTTTCTGAATAATTTTCATGAACATGTAGGTTAATCTAGGATCCCTATTGGATATAATCTACAGTGCTACTCTATGAAGACTTACCACATCTCGGATTCTTATCCATGCAAGTTGATCCAGTGAGAAATTGTCATGAATTTGGATAAAATAAGTTTCTTCTATTAGAAAATCCATGAAAAACCATATGGAATTTTTTTTGTATGTCTTTATATGTATAGTGATAAATTATATGGTGATGTTTTCCAAATTCCATGGTTGTAAGGTTAATGTTGTCCTCATTCCCTTAGACTTTTGTCTTCTAGACTTCACTGGCTGACATACTTGTCAAATTGATGTATATTCTATGATCTCCTTATTCCAATTGTCTATCATATAGTTCTTATTGAGATAGAAATATATCCTTATACTTCTGTGATTTATATATAGTTTAGAACAATGTGCATCATACAATAAATCCATCATTAGCTCCAGATTTGAAGTTACACATAGTCGTGACCCTAATATTACAACTCCTTTGTTTATATTTAACTCAAATGATTTAAATTTTATTATAGATTAAACTTTATTCTGAATTTCACCATCAAATCCTTGATAATAATTTATCCTCTCTAGAAGGTATGGTTGACTAATCATTTAGGAAAGTACTGATGAGGTTCCTTCCTTTACAATTCACACATCTATCCATTCCAATTATATGAAAGAAAGATCCCTCTCAATTCTTATCAATGACTGAATTTACAGGTCATTTTTTCATACAGTATCTTCCACATTATTTACATTCTAAATATGGCATTTAATTGAGAGATCATAGTCTGTGATCAGCTAAAACCATCTTTAGTGGAACATGTCATCTCTTTTTGTGTGAATATATTCTTGAGGCTTTTGTGATCTTTATATATTACACACTTCACCATGAAGAGAAAATATCATTATATTTTTGGTGTGATGAACCCTATAGGAAGTAGAAGATCATACATTGGGTATTTATATTAACAAACATTCATCTTCCCTAAATCATAGGCTATCACTTTTTTAGTTATCATTAAAATACAACCCAATCCCTTTTTCCAAGAATAATATAATACCACAAAAATTGTTCACTAGTGGGTAGTGTGACTATATAAGAAGTGATAATAATACTTTTCACCTCCTTGATTCTCTCTTAAAATTATAATTCCAATAACACATGACTCAATTCAATGTTATATTGTTATAGAGGGTCAAAAAGCACATAAAATTTCTCGCAAATCAGCGATAATACTCAATTAACTGAAGGATACTGCATATATCAGTAACATATTTTGGCCTCAACCATCCTTCAATTACATATGTCTGTTAAGGGTCCACATATATCCAAGGAAGTTGATGATATTCCCCATAAATGACACATTCATTAATCATAACTCACAGTTTTTTCATGGAATAAATAATTTTCTTTAATAATGTGTTTATAATAGAACTCATAATATCCTCATTGTCCTCATTTCTCTTGGAAAATAATATAATATCATCTATAAATACCAAAAAAAATCAATGTAGGATATAAAGGCACTATTCGTAAAGTACATCATGGTATCTTTACCATTAGTGAGTCCAAATAGAACTACTATGAACTCAAAGTTCTCATACCTTTTGTGGAATGTACTATTAGGGACATCCTCTCTCTTCACCCTTACTTGACAATTTCCTAACCAAAGATCTGCCATGGATATGTGTTGTGAATAATGCAACTGATCAAAAACTTTATAAATTCAATTAAGATGATACTTTTTCTTTATCATGATCTTGTTTATCCCATTATAATTGATAAAAAGGCACATTAACACATTCTTCATATTGATGAAGCGGACTGTTTTACCCCATGATAAAGCGCATTGGCATAAGAACACATTATCAAGATTCTCTTGTATTTTTTTCTCAATCTCATTATGTTCAAATATAGTAATTCTATTAGGAGGCCTGGTTAATTGTAATTCCCTAGGTATAAGCTAAATTGAAAATTCATCATATCGACGATGATGAAGACCATACAATTCCATGAAAGACACATCAACATATTCCCTCACTATAGGAATGTATCGAAGGTTGACTCCTTCTTTAGAATCAATCGTTTCATCTAGATATTATTTATAATAGGACAACAATATCCACCCTAGATATTTTGGATCCAATAAAGAATCATCTTAATCCATTAACTTTTACTGAATCAAAGGATGATTCACGATACAGAGGGTGATCTCCTTCACACAATAATTTACGTTAGATCTATGTAGGGAAGGCCAACACATTTATAGAATTTCATCAAATTCTAAAAAAAAATTATGAGAAGTATAATTTAAGAATTTAATTACAAAATTTTTGATAGGGGATGATTTATATTCTTGGATGCAATAATTTCCCCATTTTTCAATTTCACTGACATATCTACTTCCATGCGTAGTGGTGGTGTCTGAATTGTTCAACTAAACATTCATGACATGAATGAATTTGTAGATCTAGTATAAAAAATAAACATCACTATTCATAAATGAATTACTAGTGTACCGGTCATGCATTCATTCATAGAATCCACTTCTGTGGATGGGATGGAAAACTCACACCCTTTCCAAGTTGGAGGTTTTTTGTTGTCTCCAAAAACCCAAATCTTAGTGAATTGTTTTCAAAAGTTCCCTATATCCTTAAATTTATTGAAATGAAAAAGGTTCTAAAGTTTGACAGGATAATTCCTCTCCTCCAATGAAATAGTGGGTTTCTCATGTCTGTTATTTCAATCTTGGTTCCCTTCTATCTCGCACCTAAATCATTTTCCCATTCCCCTTTGGAAATATCCATTGTTTTTGATTCTTCACCTTTGAAAAGTGTGGTGTTGAAATTTCATTGTAACATTTTATTTCCCTATAGGCCCAAAAAAATTAACCAAAAATTTTATATCCTTATACCCATGATACCCTTAATATAATCAATATCCCATTCATCTTTAAGGGAAAATTGATCAATTTACTTATATACATCAAATTCTAGGATAACTAGGGATTTTTTAATCTTTGTATTATACCTTCAATGAAGCATTGAACCTTGTATTCTGGGTTAACGAAAAAGACAGAGGTTTACCATGAATGTCTTGTGATCTTTTACTCATAAACCCTCATAGATGTGTCATATTTTTCTTGAGGGAAATGAAATACCTTTCCATTATAATTATAAGGTTGTGGGGATAATATTTATCAGAAAATACTATTCAGAATTCAATCCACCAAATCGCATTAAGATCTTCTTCCGGATTCCAATTCTTATATAATTTCCACAAATGATCAGAGTATACATTGATATGATAAAAAGAAATTAAAACCTTTTCTTATTCCAAACATTAAACTTTAAAGAAGATATTTTCAAAGGATTTGATCCAATATTATTCAGTTATTAAGGGATTAGATGACCCATTGAATGTTAGAGACCATTACCCCATATAGCTCCCAATAACATATTATTCCCTATATGAGGGGTTTAGATGCCCCTCCGGATACATCATTTGATTTAGAAACCTAGTTTTCTAAGAGAGTATCATCATTGGGGTAGTCTTGACATTGCATGTCTTGTAGGTATATTCATTAC
Source organism: Viscum album (assembly GCA_963277665.1). Taxonomy (NCBI): domain Eukaryota; kingdom Viridiplantae; phylum Streptophyta; class Magnoliopsida; order Santalales; family Viscaceae; genus Viscum; species Viscum album. The sequence goes on from OY728148.1 coordinate 52,680,739, forward strand.
ATTTCATCTCTCATTAATCTTTTACCTTATTCCTATTATTTCTATAAATTTTCTAGAATAAAAGGAAAAGAAGGGTTGAAAATTTTTAAACTATGGAAACAGGAAAATGGGAAATTCAATGAAATTAAATGTATATCATATAAATTGCATTTATTAAAGGACTTATGAATTTCTACGATTTAATCACTGTATCTATGATCTATTGACTAATATATAATCTTATGGTATTTTTTATCAAAAATAAAATGGTTCAACTATAATTTTATGAATTTCACAATGAATATAACCCAAGATGATAATAATAGGTGCCCAGAAAGGCACATTTCCACATACTTGGATATGTTGAATTAGGCTGAACACACCTTGTCCTTGTTATTCAATGTAGGTACAGCTATACAAAAATAACACCCACTTGTAGTATCAAGAAATGTATTTATTATCTTGATAAAGAAATTACTCAATACTTACCAAAAATTTGGGATCCTTCCTTATACTTATTATTATCACTAAGGCTCTTTCTAGGGTTTTCTAATCCAAATAAATAAAATAACTAAAATTTTCATTTGATACCAACTATAAAAACACGGATATTTAGTATATATTAATTCTTGATTTATTACATAATATTAATCATAATAAAACCCATAAGATCGATTTGTATAGTTTATTTTGGAATTAAATACATTTAAAAAATATAATAAATACATCATGTTTATTGATAAATTATTAACATGACCATGCTTATAACTAGATGGGATGGCATAGGGACACGCATAATAAAAGGGTAAGCTATAAATCATAACACAAAAATAAACATTACATAAAATTATGATATTAGTATATGTTAGATAATTATCATATCAATTGAGGATAAAAATAGTGACAATCATAAACCTGAACAATGAGACATGATATAGCATAATAATCATAAAGGCAACATGGGAAATGTGGAAAAAACATAAAACACTGCATGATAATAATAAATTAAGGTTAAATTAAATGACATCATGATTGAAACAAGTCCCATAAAATAATTTGGTCCACTCCCAATCACAACATGGTGTCTAATCATACTATATGTTATCTAATTCATTGAAGCACTACATATTTCTATGTGACCCTGTCACTTTCATTTCGTGGTCAAGCTTATGTGTGCAACATACATAGGAAAAGATGGATTTAATCATAATAATATGGTATTACATGATCAATGAGTGTGGAATAAATACATATAATTTCCATGTAAATGAATTATATTTTTATAATGATTAATATGATTGATATGAAATGGGTAATGTATTGACTACAAAATTGTTTTTTCATGGAAAATCCTAGTGAAATTTTGAAAGAATTACTGTGTTATATAAAATTTATAAAATGGTATAATGGGAGAGAGAGGGGCATATTATAATTTTTAAAATAAATGGGATGTAATAGGAACACGTATGTACCTATTCCAACATGAGTAATTTTAAAATGAAGTCTTTAGATAATTAATGAACATTAAATTATTAATATAAGGAAAATATCTATTACATGAGTGTTTGGCCCCAAATACTGGGGAGGGGACTATTAAGATCTTGGGGGAACCTCTGTAGGAATCTAGAGAATGGAGGGAAGAATATGGATTTTCAAAAATAAAATTCATTTATAGAGAAGAGTGTGGTTGGGTGGTTTCAAATATGAAAATAGTTCGGATTTCATTAATATTTCTGAAAATTATTTTTTGGACTCTATATAATAAAATTAGAAAACCCACAAACCATACCAGGGGTATTTCCCATTATTTCATCAAAATTGGAGTCCTTTAAATTATTTTATAAATACGGTGGCCTAAAATAATAAAATAATACACTTTCTTATGCGGAGGTGAGTCACACACATAATGAAAATATTTTAAAGAATTAAAATATACTAATGGTTTTGGAAGTTACATGAAGGATTTAAGAAATTAAATAAATAAATAAAAAAATAATAATACTTTAATGTTCATGCGTATATTTTGTCATTTATACCATGTATTATGTTTATTAGATCACTTTTGGCTCATTTTGGTGTAATAATAGACAATGTATACTTATATGCTAATTAATTGTCACCAAAAAAATTCTATATTAGAAAATTATGAAAAATTAATCATTTGATAATTTTAATTCCATTATTCTAATAATAATATTAATTTTATCTATATAATTTCCTAAAAATATTTTTCTTTTCAATTTTCAAATAAGAATTGAAAATTATTTAAAATGATATGTTTTTTAAAAATAACAATTTTTCAACCATTATAAAAATTACATCTGACATCATCAAAATTATATGATCAATCACATATGTGAAAATTAATAAATAATAACATTTTTTAAGAATATTATTTATTCAAAAAATCAATTAATTTAATAAAATAAATTCCTTAATTGAATTTCAATATTATCAAAAAATTGTATTTTTGTTTTACTTTATCAAAATAAAAAACATTTCAGGGTAATAATAATAGTTTGAAAATATATTAATAATTTTAAAAAAGGTAATGTTTATATTCATAATTATGTTATCTTGACACATATTCCATTAGTACACTATCCAAAACAATTAGGTTAAGGTGCATGACTATAAGTCTTTTTGGGTACGGTTCAGAGAACATAGTATGGTCCATGATCACAATGACAATGAACTTCTCTAATAAATGGTTTCTCTCATGAATGAGTTTTTAGATATCAGCCAAGTTTTGTTCATTAAAAAATTAATATGATTATTTCTCCATTAATTGATCTAGTAATTGGGCATTATATTGTATGATCATATGGGTATATCCTATCACTTCCTTTTTTCTGTCAATTAGATATGATAAAACCCTATATTTATACGAATCATGTGATCACTTTTGAAAAGATATATTATCGATTATAATAATATATAATGATATTTTTAATATGTTAGGACAAAACAATAGGGGTTCTTGTATTTTCTCTAACCATTTTCCAAAATAATAAATTTAAATATTTCATAAAGGGAATTTTATTTACAAGAACTTGGGTAGTTATAGTGTAATCTACAATATAGATATGAATATAGAGAGTGTATAATAAATGTTATAGAATAATAAATTTGGAGGAACTGATAGTTCCATGATATGATAAGAATAACAAATTCAGTATTCCATGATAAGTTAATAACCTGGTTTTGAACATGGACTTATCTAAAGATCTTATTTAGATAAAAACATTATTATTTTTCAATTCTATTATATTAAAGAAAAAAATAGATATGGAAATTTTTTTATCACAATAATGAATATGAGGATTAATAACATGGAGATTATATAAATAGATATTTGACAAAAAGGAGGTAGTGAGTTATACATGAAGTCCTTATTTGTAGAGTTTTATTGATGCATAATTTCTTTATAAAGTATGAAACGTTATATATTTATGAGTAATTCAATTACTGTACTTATTATTTGGTGTTTTTATATTATATGTAAAGTAAAATTTAAGATAAATCTAAAACCCCTCTCACATTGATTTTAATATATTAGGAAGTGTAATTTTGAGAAGAACTAGGAATACATTATTGCATCAATATTGGATGATGAAGATTCATATCCTAGAAATTTTTCAAACTTATATTGAATTTGACTTTTTCTTAATAAAATAAAAAGATACATATATGTCTATAACATAATATTTTTAACCATCATGGATGTAGTGAGTGGAAGTGAGGCAAATTCCATGTAACATGGTTGTGTAGGGATATCTTCATGATTTTTCAAATCCCAATGGTGGAAGTAGTTAATATTCTTCATTTCAACAAATTACTGATATGTATTCCATAGAGTATATTGTTATTGGTGAACCACAAAAAATAAGCATATTATGTTTTCATTCTTATGTCAATGCATGTGGGATTATTTTTGAATAGGAATCATAGTTTTAAATGTGTTCATTGTAAAAATGGAACAAGATACCGGTGATTAGAGAATAAGAAAAATGATTCAATTTTATATAACCCACATCTTACCCATCTCATGGTGTCCCGCGTTCCTTTATATAGTTTCAGATTCAATAGGTTTGTTTCAGATTCAACTTGTAATTTTTTCCTAAATAAGATTCTATTTCCAATCATATCAATTATGTTTGTTTCAAAAAAATGATATATTATAAATTTATCATGTATCTTATTTAGTAATATTATCATAAACTATATGGATTGCATAATCAGAATTTATTGCATGAGAGTGATCTTGATGAAATATATATTCAAAAAAGAAGTAATTAATTTTTTTAGGTATTTGGAATGATTATTCTAAATATGTTGAATATCATGAGACTATAATGATCCAACATGAACATGTTGTTAAATATAAGGATGCAACTAATAATTGACTAAAATATAGTTTTTTTAATAAAAAGTATGAAAAAAATCATGGTTATTGATTGTGTGACTGATTTATTTTAAGATATATATGAAGTAATTACATATCATGATGAAAATTTACGATAATAAAAAAAATAATTCTATGAATCCATTTGATGGAGATTTATATGAATATGATAGTTCTTGAGGCATTTATTTGTGAAAATTATTCCCTTAATAATGATGATAGTGCTGATGAATAAGTGCTAACTATAGTAGTAATTGGAGTTAAATAATAAAATATTATATAAAATAATTAATTGGTGGAGAAATATTTGGATGAATTTTATGATAATATCATGAACGCCTAAGGGTACCATTGAGAAATAAGATCTAGGATTATATTTTCTAGATATGTAAATGGTAGAAAATAGAGTAGTTAATGATAGATGTCTAATCAATACTTTTTAATTATATTATAAATCATTATAAGGACTTCTAATATATGTAATTTCTATATATAATGAATAAATGGATGAAAAAGATTAATTTTTAAGGAAAATTATAGTTCATTAATATCTATGTAGGAGGGAAATTAAAATAACACGAGGCTTATCAAAATGGAATATGAAGAAAAATTAAACACCATGTTAAATGATAGAGATCAAATTAGTAAGCAGTTATAATTTCTGGAAGTGAATATGGGAAATGTTGAAGACATGGTGGATGAAAATAATAAGACTAAATATATATATGTTGAGTAATCAAGAGGGTAGTATAAATTTATTGATATTTAGTGGTTAATGTTCACAAAAAGGGATCTAATTATGGTTGATATATTATCATCAAAACAGATAAGCAAACTCATATTGAATTAAAACATGGAGAAATAAAGAGTTTATAATGATAAATAAAGAAATACATATTAGAAAAAAATGGAAGGGTATGAATCCAACTAGTGGATTGAATGAGATAATTTTAAAAATATGTGTCTATATATTATATTCTTTCCCATGCATTTCTTTTATTTTCAATAATGTAGAAGAATGATTCTAGATTATGGATGAATGAAAAGATCAAATTCTATCATACCATAATAAATCTGGTGCAATTATTAATATTCTTATTATGGTCTTTATACTCATATTTTAAATGGTTTAAATATAAATTAAAAATCTCTATAATTTGATTCCTATATAAATAAATTTAAATGATATCTTTGAAGTCATTTTTTATTTTTGTGGAAAATATGAAACAAAACGCGTAAAATTGTAATAAAATTTTTGTGCTTGAATCCATGGAAGAGAAGAATATATTGTTATCATTACAATAGATGATTTTTTAAATTTTCTTAAAATGGAAATATTTATATTTTTATAATTGAGCTGAAATGGATAATTATGACCAGATGATAATCAACAAGTTTTAAATTAGAATTTATTACATTAATATAAATATTCCATTTTTTTGGATAAGGATGAGATATAGTATCATAGTTGTCTGATTCTACAATTAAGTTCTTTTATAATACGAAAAACATTATGGAAGGTAAATAATCAATCATTTAATGTTAATAAGAAATTAGAATATATCCCCATGGAAAACAAATTTATTGTATATAGTGAGATATATTTTCAGAATGATAAAAGGGAAGATCATGAATAAAATTGTACCACTGGTTGATGATGTACAATTATCAAAATTAAGGATGTTTTTAAAACAAGATTCTATTAAAATATTTCCACGTAGTGAATTTTAATAATGTCAATGAAGAGTTTGAAGGAATAGAAATAATAAAATTAATGCTTTAGTGGAACAAAATATATTTTATTAAGTAGGATGGAAAGAATGGTGGATGTCGAGTGTGTGGTTTTGAAAATGAAGAAAAAAGATTATGTGGGGTTGGTTACACATTTTAAAATGAAATCTACTTCAAAAATATTTACTATTTGAAATAACATTCATATAAGTGAGTGTATAAAATATTGGCCATGTAATAGAAAAGCCTATCAATCCATCTAAGAATAACAGAAGAAATATCTTGTAATATAATAGATAACCAAAATTATCTAATAATGGATGGTTGGAAGTAACCCTCTCTATAATAATTTGATTTATATATCTACTTATTGGAATTGTAGTGGCACATCTATTTCTCTCATAAGTAATATGTCATTTAATGATAAATAATAAAATAGTGATATAAATATTTGAAAAAAAGGTTCACTATATTGGTAAGAAGAGGCTCCTACATAACATTGAACTAATATGAAATAATTTTGTTTATTTTCTTATTCTATATCTTCATAGTGCCCCTCGTGTTCTTCTTATAACAATTAATCCCCTCAGGATACAAACTAATTAAATGTTTGAGCTAAAAGCCATGTAAGAGGATGAATAAGGGACAAGAACCAATAAAACATGGGTGATCAAAATTATTGTCATTATATCACAATCATATGATAATTATAATCATCCTGATGGAAACCTTTGATAATTTCATAGAATGTGGAACAGCACAAAAAATAAACATCATGTCTTAGGGGTCCAATACAATACGTATTTGTGACACCTTGAGATTTTTATGTGATATCCATTTTTAAATGTCATGTGTTTTATGCTACACCAATATAAGATAGTGCTACACACAACTCGATATTAGATTCTAGTATATGAAAAATTATGTTTTTCTTGTGTTTCAAACAACTTTGTGTTCTTTTGATAGATTTCATTTCATCCCAGACAGATTTTAAGAGAACTAAAAAAAATTTTTATTTTAACTTATAGGCTAGACATTAAAATTGTAGGTATGAATAATATTATCTGAATTATGAAAATATTCTTTAAAAATGTATATATTAATTAATTATTTGGTGATAAATTAATTATAAATGAAAAAATTCATTTTAACGAAAAAGAAAATGTTTTTTCATAATGAAAACTATTTAACTGTAAATAACAGAGTATATAATAAAATTATTTATATATTTTATTAATGAAATATATATGTACTATATTAAAAATAATATATAAAATTCATGTTATATTTTTTCTATAAATAATATAAAAACAATAAATTTTTTGGATAAATGATGTATCCTTCAGAAAATGAAGATGGGCCACCTTTTGACAGTGGACTCATTTTAAATCATTTTTTAACAAATTTATATTATCTATTTTACAAAATTAAATTCTTCATTTGTACTGGGATAAAAAATAACTTCTTATTATTTTTTTACATTTTTCGGTTTAGTTTCATATTTTGGTGAATTGTCAAAAAATACTAAATTTTATTTGAAAAAAAAAACTGAAATAGTTTTTATAGTTAATTTATAATATGTATTATTCTTAAAATAAAAATAGATTTTTTATTATTTAATATACTTTAATTATTTTAAATTAATTTTACATTCAAATTTGATGTTAAATAATTTAATATTTAACAATGTTTTAAATTTTAAAACAAATATTCTTTTTAAGACAATATGATTATTTTAAATTACAAAAAATACATGTTATTAATTTTTAAAACATGATTCCATAATTGTTATTAGCATGCCCAAATAATTTTAATTGCTTTATTTATTTGGCATATTCATAGTAACTTTAGTACATTTTTATTTACCACAGTTATGGGTAAATCAGATAATTATTTGAAAAAGTAATATTACAATGTTATAAAATTACCATAAAACCTATCATAAATTCCATGCATAAATGGGTATATACCTAAATAAACCTTATCAAATAATTATTAACCATTTTAATATAGTTTTTCTAGATTATGACATTTATTATATTTTATTTAAATAATAGTTAAATATGTCTTACTCAAATTCTAATAACAATATCATTTTTAATATATGATTATACGTAAAATAAGTATGATTATAAATACTCATTTGAAACCTATTTTTTCCTTTATCATGTTAATTTATATTATTATTTAGGAAATTAATAATAACGTTACATGTATATACAATGATAACAAAAAATGTTTTTAAATGATGAAAAATCAATCAAATAATATTTATTAAAATGATAATTGTAATTAATAGACAAAAACACTTGGAAAAATATTATTAGTTGATTATATATTGACCATAATACTTCTTGAGTTGAGTTATTGATGATTTGAATCCATATGGAAAATATTATGGGACTTATAATTTTTTATTTACAGTAATGTTAAAGGTTTCAGATTCATGTTTTAATAAATATAACATTTCTTATATCATATTTTACAGAAGATATATTGAACAATAAGTATTCATCTGAAATATATAGGATTTATATTCTTTATAGTAATTTAATTTTTTATTTTTATTTAACAACGATTTTTATTAAATAATTACACAAAAAATGTTGTAATTATATTATTTATTGAGATAATAAATACATGTGATTAAAAATATTAAATTCAATGTAATTTATGATGATTAATATATCCAAAATAATTTCTAGATGACACTAATCTCATAGTAATTTAATAAAATATCTGGTTCAAGTATAATATCTTATCATGATATTTTTAAAAATATATTAATGAATAGGCTCCAAATTGACGCAATTGATTTATTATGCAAATAATGTATTATTATATTATTTAAAAATTACAAAACAATTTTAAAAATAAATAAAAATTATATTAGATCTAAAACTTATCAAATTACTTATATATGGTCTAATTGACTTAAAATAAGTAAATGCTTCGCCATTTTAATAACGAAATATTTGTTACATTAGTTAAAACTTAAATAGAATAATTGTGTGTTAATTAAAAATATAATTCTTAAATTGATTTAAAAAATTTATTTATTGATAATATTAATACATTATCTCAAATAATACAAAAAATTAACTCATTTTGGATGTTTATTTAATTTGGTTGTACTTTATTATAAAATAATATTATTAAAGATTCTAAAAGTTCCCCTCACTGGATTTATAAAAGGGAACACACTCCCTCACTACTTCACTTAACCTTGATCATTAATTCTAAAAAATAACCTTCAAATTTCCATTCCAAAATTCCATAGTGATATTCTAGTGGTTTTGGTCATATCTAAAGAACAACACTATTGCATGAATATATGATTTTGAGGGATCATGTCGAGAAGAGGTAATCTCTTCAACCAATTCATTAAAAATAACCATCCTTCTAAATCCTCATCATTACTTGTTTCGATTATAATGTAACAACACTAGTATTAATTAAATACTAAGATGTTTTTATGACTATGTAATAAAAATATTCCCCCTTATATCAATTGTACGAAAAACAAAATCACTACACATGCATACGTATGACTTACCATCTCCACATCGAGGTGTACACTGTTTCTCAACACCACTATACATGGATGGTTATAATGATGGATGAAATAAATATATTTGATTATTATAACATTATATAAATTATGTAACAATATATATATATATATCTACTTCCATACCATTTCACTATTAATATACTGATATCGTTTCTTCTTATATACATACGATCTACCATCCCCACAATGATATGTGATTCATTCTACCGGAAATCCATTTGTTAAAAATTATAAAATTATAAAAAATGTTTAAATATGATATATATTGTATTAATAACAATTTCTAAATGATATAACTATATCATATGAAGAATAAAAAGAACTTATCATTCAAAAAATTGCGTATGAAAATAAAGTACTTAGTACCTGAATAAAGGGAAATAAAGAAATGTTATTAGAAAACATATGATAACATAATCATATATTACATCATAAAAAATGAATATTATTCAATAATGGGTCAATGGAATCATTTACGTCATTATATAAGAGTTTGATTTATATAAAAATGATATCATACTTAAGTTAAAGGATAATTTTGGAATCTCAATATTATCATAGATTGTTTATACATATATATAATAATATATAGATATCATCCCTGTCCATTTTTCCTAAAAATGTATTCCAAAATATTATTTTTATCCTTTAAAAAAATTAATATCAATTTACCCATTGGTGAATTTTTATTAAAGGTTATGAAATGAACATTTTATCGTTTTCGATACAAGGTAATTTTTTACATTATGAAAAAAGTACAAGAAACATGCTTTCTTTAAAATTATATAGAATGAATAATTTTTTATGTTTTTATAATTCTTTATTTACATGAATCTTACTTTAAATTATTTTATGTTTTGATACAATTAAATTATTCTCATTTAAAACTATTTACATTTTGTTAAAAGAATATTTTTTTGAAGTAGAAATTATATTTTTATTAAGAATTTATTTCAAGTGTTCAATCAAATATTATTTTGATCTAATACATAATTATTATATAAGGTTAAGTTTCAACTATAATATACCTCTTTTTACTATGGTTTTATTATTTTTATAATGGAATGATATTTATTAATTCCATTTTTTAAATGGTTTATGTTATGGTGGAATATTTTTAAAGAACCCATTTTATTCCTTGGAACATGATAAATGATTTATATTTTTTTCACACATAAGAATGATTTAATTATGAGATAGTTGGAACCTTTATATCCCTCTAATACAATGGGCACTTTATTATATCTCACCATATATACAAGATTGGAAGGGTAAATGATCTCAGTTCTATAATACAGGGCTAGAACGAGAAATGATATCAGTTCAGTAATACATGGCTCGAACGAGGAGTAAAATTGGTTATGTAATGGAATTTATCTACTATTATATTATTGGCATGATCATTGGATATTATGGAGATTGTTTTCAATGCATATGTTTTTTTTAATATTATATGTTTTATTTCAATGTTATTTCTTCAGGGGATGTTTTCTTTTATGATTTATGACTTATGAAATGCCATGATTTATTTCATGAATCATGATACTGATTGATGTTATACATTTTTTATTTTTTAAAAGTTATTCTCTTGTTTTTAAATTCTAATATTAGGTTTTATTTGATATATACCTTGTATAACCTACCTGAGCTTATGAACTCTCCCTTTTCATATATTTTTTTCCCAGGTTATAAAGAATTTTCTTTGGTAGGGAAAACAATTGTAATATCTTTCTGGGATATATAGATTATTTATCACTAAATTAGAAGACTTTTTTCCCTGATTCCAAAGTAGGTAATCTAATATAGTATTTAGGCATATATTTGTTTATTTTACTATGTATTTAGTAAATGAAATTTAATTTCTCCATATAGATTAATTGTTTCATTATAGATGCTATTAGAGTGATGGTTTGGTCATCTTTTGGTTTCTAGGATTCAAAAAAAATTCTGAGATACATAGGGTTATTTATAAGGTTATTTCATGGGATATAACTAAGGATATTTCTATGTATAGGATAAAATCATAGAATATTGGTAACAATAATGAATAACCTAGGAATAAGCCTACAGTTTAATAAATTAGTATATAATAACTAACTTATTTTGTTTAGGCGATTTTCACCTATGTGGATTTCTTCTCCCATGTTTATTTAGATTTTTTATCTATATTTATAAAAATATAAGACATGGTAAAAATTGATTGTTTCAGATGTAGAAAGTATAGAGTTATGAAATTAAATTTCCCAAGTGGAATTATATTGAATATAATCATGAAGATGGTATGTTTATTGGGTATACAATTAAGGATAAAGAGATTTTAAATGAAAAGTGAATTTAAAGGGATGTTCTATAATTATTGTTTACATTAATCCTATGAATTATGGTTATATTAAGGTTAAGGAACCTTAAGGCATGATTCATATTTTAAGAAGGAAAATTATGACGTATCCCGAGTTACGGTTTAATAATAATGTAGATTACATAGGTGTATATATTTCAAAATTCCAATATTATGTTATACGAATCATGAAATATATAAGGTTTTTTATTATAAGTTTCTCATTAAGGATTTTAAATGATGTGTTGAAATGTTATAAGGAACTATAAAATTAATTTAAGAGTAAGGTGTTGTAATTGGAGAACACATGGTTGGGGAAATAGAACCCTTAATATGTGCCTTATGAATAGATAAATATATTTTGACCAAGATATGTTGGATATGAATAAATAAATTGAAGAATAATGATTTACTTATAATTGACTAAGGATTAGTTGAAAAGTTGTGTATGATATAATGGATATAGTTTAATAATTTCTAGACCTATGAATAAGGAATCATTCTTGTATTCAATATAGATATATGGTAACTCATTCCATTATCATGTCTCAAGAGAATACTTGATGAAGGGGTTTACATTTTTGTATGTTGACCAAAAAAAGATACCTTATGATATATGTGGATATCAGTTATTCACTGTTAGTGACCCTTCTTCTAGTGTTTTGGTTTTTCATTTTTCAAAAGTACATTTTGTTTATACATTTATGGATTTTATATGTTAAACACTTGATGGATTTTGTAATATTAATGTATTAACTCACTAAAAGTGGACTTATTCACATTTAACAACATGTAATATCCTTTTTGTTATGATAAAGTAAAATAAAATGACCAATAATTTTATTCATGGGTCTCATTATTTGTTAATAAATAGTTAATGATAATTGACCTTAATTTCATGGGATAAGAAAAATTTAGAAATTGATCAATTCACAAGGAGAGGATGCAATTATACTTAATCAATTAACTATTTATTCTCATTCCAAAACACTAGAGAAAGGATCCCAAAACAAAAAAAATATCCTTGTACCTTTATTTAAAATGAATGAAATATCCCATTAAATCATTATTGATTTAGGGATTTTTAATTGATAACATTCTCTTAACCTCGTTATCTGGAACTCTCCATTATAACATGATAGTTAATTTTCTCTTCCATATCCATTTTTCACTTTTACCCTATGTTATCCTATCTGTAAACCCATCAATGAGTAAGTTTTGTGAAACCATTATTATTGGTTGAAGTGATTAATTCAAGTGGGGGTGAATTGAGTTCCAAATAATAAATTATGTTAATAATTGAACTAAAATAGAAACCCTTTAATTAAATTAACTAGCTAGTTAATCAAAATTGTAGATTGATATAATATATAACATTTTAAAATATTTCTTAACGAGTGATTATGTCATCGTTAAAACTCCGTATTCAAATAACATAACATTTGAAATCAATTTAGTAAAAAAAATAAACACTAACAATTATTCATTATCAAAATAATAATTTTTTTCATATATAATGTGTAATTTTGGATATGGTAGTCAAAAAAAACATAATAACACAATGATATATTAGAATAAATAATAGGTTCAGTCTCAAAGTGATACTTAATCTCCTCCACGGGGAAATTACCTAATGCCAAGAAAATTATAATTATAATCAAATAAATACACATTATATAATGGTAAAAAATCATCAACAACAAGTTTATCAAGCTTAAAATCCTCCTCCACTATATTCATGGGAATAAATAATAGTATAATTCACACAAGGACATCTTCTAATGGAACATTGGGAAAGAAAATTTTGAGAATAACGTGAATAACAATTATATTATAGGTCGATGCAAGAGATACCATGTGTTTTATAACAAGGTATAAAAATAATACTCAAAAGAAAGAAGGCATTACAATAAATAATTTGAATGATCAATATGATATGTTCAAAATTCTTAAAGATCATTAATCAACACAGGGGTGGAATTCATACATCATTCTTAAAATTTGTAGCATAGAGAGGGTCATGGAAAATCTATAGGAATGATTCTGTTGATCTCTTTCAACATCTCAATCAATCATGGTGATGGATTTTGTGATTCTCTGTTGTTTTATCTTCATAAGACACAAATCTGTAAGATTGTGATAATTCATTGATCCATCCACATAAGTAGTCTCCACAACCTTATATCTTCTTATTTGTAACTTGTTGTATTTTTTCCATAACCCATATCGAAATAGATAGAGCAATATCATATGTATATAAGAACTAGATCCACAAACATAAGATCAGTATTTGACAATGTCATGAAGATGTTGTAAAAAGTATCTCCATTTAGAAATAGTCTTTGAGCCATTCATGCTGAATTCCTTGGAAAACAAGTGTAGAATTATACTGGAAGTGGCTCAGTATCTGGAAGTATATCATTTTGGCATAATGGTTTCCCAAGTCCAGCGATAGCTCATCATGGTGGTATCTCCTCTAGTGGTGACTTGCTTCTAGCGGTGACTCACCATTTGTGATGAATTTCCTCAAAAGTGACATGCCTCGGCAGTGTTTTATAGCTGGAGGTAACAGTAACTCCGGGGCAATAGTGACTCACCACACATCTTAGAGAAATTCTCATAGAATCAATCTTACCGTATAAAATTCTATCAAACTACTTGTAAATCATTTGTAGTAAAATATTCATAGTTTGTGAACATTATAATAAAAGTGTTTAAAACATACTAAACACAAGGATATGACAACATTGTACCCCTTTTTATGATCACATTACATAGGATTTTTTAAATCATGTACTAAATGGGAAATCATAAATAATCAGAGATGAATTTAATTAATAGAAAGACTTCTTATCAGTATAAAACTTAATGTCGATTTTATCACCCCCTATTAGATTATGAAAAAAAATTTAACTTTTACTGAGAAACTAGAAGTATAAAAAGATATTGTATTTATTCATAGCCAAAAAGATGTTGAGTTTATAATGATAGGGATTAAGATACAATCACATGATCCCTATCAAAAGAGTTTATCAAATCGGGTTCACTAGTTTTAGGATGGTGGCTTATCATCCTTGTTTTTTAATTTGTATTTACCTTTGTTTATTTCTATGTCCCTGTCTCTATCTTTGTCATGTGAGGAGAAAATTGAAGTGAATGTTGGGGAAAAGATCATAACGAAAGGTATTTTGTTATCATGATGAAGTATATCTCATAGAAGAACTAGTATGTGGTGCCTTATGGCATTTTCTGATGAAAAAAATAATATTTTTAAATATAGGATCCATAAGACCATTTGATTGACTTATCACTGCAAGCATGTATGGTACTGGATCTATGGTCATGGTTGAAAGAACTATAGTCATGTGAATTGATTATTCTTTAATAATAGTTGTATGATGGACATGGAGTATGTTCTTCATGAGGATAATAAAATCCATAACTATATTATCTCCCCTTTCTATGAAACTAAAAAGATATTATTTCTCATACATGAATCATTATAGAGATAGTGAAAGAACCTTCAATTGAATAAGCCATTCATCAAATACTGATTTCATAGGTGGAAATCCCAAATTCTCTTCCAGAAATTTGAAATTATCAGACATCTCATTATTTGTATAAATCCTAGACAAATAATACTATAAAAAAAGTCTTGATGATTTCATTCTTATTTAAGTGATCAATAGTATATTATTGGTTCATCTTATAGATATGATTTCCATGATGATGTTTCTGCTGAAGTTAGACATCATGAGTTGTCTCATCACCCAATTATTTATGGATCTCATCCCTGATAACCTTTTTGTGTAGATTTGTATCAGCTTTCATAAAAGATGGGGGTGGGGTAATTATTGTAGATGCAGAAGGAGTCAGGATTTTCTACTTTTGATACATTGAATTCATATATTCTAAAATAGAATATTGTGGACCCTCTATTGATTTTTTCAAATATTATTCATATATATCAAAATATATATAAAAAAATTCCATTTCTTGAAAAATAAATTTTTCATTTTGATAAATATGCATTAGAACCAATTAAACTAATTACTGATTACTTTCTTCAGCCAGATGGAAAACTTGAGAATGGTCATACTTCAAAACTTGTGTAAAATCTAAATCCAAATTCCTTAACGAAGGGTCCATGATAGAATGCACATTCCATTGTAAACGATTCAAATCATCGTGTGATACTGAATCTAGAGGTAGCATAGGTTGATTCGAAGGATGATATATTTTCTCATGAGACACTTCCACATTATCTAATAAATATGTTTCCATGGTAGTAAAATGATGTAACACTCCAATATAATATATTTGATCCCCTAATAATTATTATCCTCTAAAAAAATTTCATAATATTCATCCAAAACACTATAATAAAAACCAATTATAACAAAACCATGAAAAATTATCCATTCTTGAAATGAATAAACTTTAGGTCTAGTATGGGGAAGGAGATGTGATTCTATAGGTTCTTCAAAGATTTGTCCAATTGTTGTTAAAGAACTAGCATGTTCTGTTTGAATGGTCTGCATTTTATCATTGTATTGAAATTGATACACTTTAGCTGACTAATTAATAGGAATGGAATACATCTCCCTATCACTTATATCTTTTATACATTTTCTAGAAAAATCTGTGGACATCATGGATAAATTAACATTCGACTGATTTTCATATCAGTCTAAATTAGATACCAATAGCGATTAATGATGTAACTAAACTATTTCTTATTAATGATCAATAGTTTAATTTTTATTCTTATCATTAAATTTTTCATTAAAAGTTACTCCTTATCTTTTTTGATGATATCTATCATTAGGTTCATCATCATTGTCTTCATCATTAGGACTCTCATCATTATTGTCCTTATCATCTGTAATTGAACTTCCATATCATTTCTAAGGATCCTTTCTGTGTATATTGTATTTCATAAAAGCATTATCAATACTTATATTTCAATTTCCATTCATATCAATTGATGTTTTATAGGAAGATAACTTAAAATGAGCCTCTCTAAATAATTTAGTATCTTCATCATCATTTTCATTTAAAAAAATTATTAGGAAGGGTGACATCCTAGTGGACTAAATGATTTTTTAGAAAAAATTAGAAGATATTTAAGAATCTCCCGATCACACCCCACTTATATAAAAAATGATTCTTCTTATTCATTCACTGTAGGTTAAATTATTCAAACATCTACATGAGTGTACTTAGCTAACTCATCGTGCTCAAGAACAGGATCCCTCATTTACATAGGAATTTTTAAATGATTTAAAAGGTTCAGTTACTCATACAATTTCTCATTTTTTTCATACATAGAATTACTTACCTTGATTCTAGATTACATTCACCCTTATACATATCATTTTTAAAAAGAAAAAACCAACAATTTTATCTTCAGCCTCTTCTCATTATTTGACATTTCCCTTTTCATTTAAGATGGATGATATCATTTTTTTATATATGAGGAAGTTGAATCTTTAAATATTATTTTACATATCATACATATGAAACACAAAATATCTAATTATGCTAATTTATTTCCCTATATTCATCATATATAAAAAATTAACAACTCCATACCACAATGTATTGATATATCCCTTTCGTGGACATAAATAATGATGGTAAAACATGTACAATAGCTTACACAAACCATTATGTTCTATATCAGTAGGTCCACATATGGTAAAATATCTTATCATCTATTGGATATCATCTTTGTATTTGAAAATTTATCTACCAATAGGTATAATACCTTCAAAATACTCATATACTCCTTTTTTGTGGTACCTTTAAGATCATTTCCCATTACACTAAATAGAATAAAATATCTTCTCTATCATTGTAATTTTGTTTCTTTGACATTATCATTACAAAAATAAATTTTCAATTCTAGTAGAAATAATTTACTAACCTTGGATAATATATTTTTTGATTCTATGGGAATTATTTTATATATTAATGATTTTTATAAATTTTAACACTAGTGTACTTCTAGTTGGATCCATTGGACATCGATCTTCTTTGGAGCTTCAAATAATAATTTTTTCAAATACAGGTTCTGTGAAACAACATACAAGATTCTTGTAGATGCTTTTTTTCATGGATGGCCTTGTCTCATCTGGATTTGATGCTACTACTCACTTCGCATGAGCCATTTGGATCGGTTGAAGGCATCAACGGAACAAGCTAGAAGGATGATCTGTTCAAGATAAATGTAAATAGTTTGGGAGATTATGAGGTTTTAAGGAATGTATATTTATTTATATATATCCCCAAAGTTATATAATTTAGAAAGTATGAATATATACTAATTAATAATTAATTTAATATGTAAAAGAAAATTGCAACGGTAATGAAACTATAGTAACTTTAAAGGAATAGTGACTTGTTCAACAATGACTCGTCAATAACCACTCATCAATGATAACTCATAAACAATGACTTGTCAATGAATACTCATCAATGGGGACTTATCAATGGCAACTCATCAACAATGACATATCAAGAGTGAATCTTCAATTATTACTTATAAATGGTGACTCATCAATGGTGACTTATCTATTATGAATAATCAATGGTGACTTATCAATGGTGATGTATCAACCAAATGATTCCTAATTCATGTTTTATTTAGTTTAAACTCTTAGGATTCAAAGGCATTATAATGATATTTTCTACTGAATTTTGAGTTCCAACAAATTCCAAAGTTATATCACCCTTCTGATAATGATCTATCAAATAATTTTTTCTTACATCAATGAGTTTTTTTCCTAGTGTGAGATAATGGATTTTTGGAAGTCCTTATCACACTTGTGTGATCACAATCTATATGTACATTTCTAAATTGTAATACAATGTCTGTTAATGTATGTTTCATACAGAGTATTCATGCACAACAACTTCCTACAACAATATATTTAGCTTCTCGAGAAGATAGTGAAACATAATTTTGTTTCTTACTACACCCTGATATAAGAGATTTTCTTAAAAGATGACATGTTCTTAATGTTATTTTTCTATCTAAATAACATCCACCAAAATATACATCCGAATAACTTAATAAATCAAAACCATGACTACTTGGGTAGATCAATACGAAACTGACTTTATACATGAGGTATTTAAAAATTCCTTTTATAGAAATTAGATTTTACACTATTGTCTTTAATTTAAGAAGAGAAGTAATACACACACTAAACATAATATCAAGTAGACTAGTAGTTAAGTAGAAAAGATTTACAATCATTCCTCTGTAACTACATTGATTTACTGGTTTCCCAGTTTCATCATGATCAAGATTAGCGGTGATAATCATGGGAGTGTCACTACTATTGGTACATTCTAGGAAAAACATTTTAAAATATATTTAGTATATTAACTTTGATTTAATGTAATTATTTCTCTCTTTTGAAAAATGTTATATCCAAGAAATAATTTTAGATCACCCACTAAAATCATTTCAAATTCATTTTGCATTACTTCTGAATAATTAATACATAATGAACCTTTAGTATATCAAAAAATAATATCACCTAAATATATTTTAACTAATAAAACTAATTTATGGAATTATTTTTATAAAAATATTTGGACATTCTATACATATTGAAAAACTTTTTACAATAAAAATGAGGCAATCCGGCCATACCATGATCTAGGGGCCTGTTTAAATCCATATAAACAATCTATTAATTTAAAAACACGATTTTAAAATGTGGATTTTTAAATCCTTGGGGTAGTTTAACAAAAACATCATATATTATAGACCCATTTATGAATTCACATTTTTCAATCATTTGATATAGTTTGAAATCCAAATGTGCAATGTTGGAAAGCAGTATTCTAATGGCATCATGTCTTGCTATAAGTAAAAATAATTATTCATATGAAATAAATTCTTCTTGGTTATTACCATGTGAAACTATTATATCTTTATTTCTCACTATTGTACCATACTCATAAACCATATTTCTTAACACACTCTTAGTTTCAATAGTTAATTTTTTGTTTGTTCTATCAACATGTTCCAAAATATTGTTTCTTCCAAATTGATAATGTTATTATTTAATGGATATCACCATGACTTAATCATTGATGGAGTCATTAATTTTCTTAGTTTTAAACTGTGACACGAAGGCATGGTGATCAATTTGATTACTAAGGTAAGCTCTAATCTATGTGTACCTTTCTAGGTTTAATATTACATCATCTAATAGATATTTTATTTGAGTCATAATCGATCTTTGAGATGATGGGCTGGTATACTCATGATCTTCTTATAGTTCATGTTCTAGAATATTAATTGATGGCCTATATGTTTGTTTAACAAAATTTTTAAATGATATATAATTGATATTTAGAGTTGAAAAAACACCTTCAATGTTTTCTATGATCTAATCTAGATTAATTTAGATCGGTTTCATCAAATATAATGTGAAAAAATTCTTCCATTATTTGGTATCTATTATTAAACACTATATAAACATTACTAAAAGTCGAATATTGAACAAATTCTTTTCCAAAACACATGTAATCATATTTTTCCAAATAATACTTTAAATTATGAATAAAAATTTTACATCTGAAAACTATAATGTAATTAACCTTTGGATTTCAATTATTTCTGAAATTATATTGAATTATTTTTAAGAGAGGTAAAATTAATGCTCAGTTTACTGTATTATAGGATATAATAATATCTTCATCCCAATATTAGATAGGTATGTTATACTCATTTATTTTATTTTGGGGTATCTCATGAAGAGTCTTATTTCTTCATTAAAACACTTAATTTGTTTTTTGTTTCCTAGGTGGAGGATGATTGTGATTATCACCATTTTTTCTACAAAATTATTCAAAGTCTTCATTTTTAAATTACTGGAAATGATAACCTCTTAAGGTAATATTTCAAAGTCCAATATTATTTTATATAGATTTTGAAAACTTAATAATGTAAGATCAAGATTTACTTTCAGGGCTACAAGAAATACAAATTCAATCTAGAAAAGTCTTCTATATGGACATAAACATAATGTTTTCCATTTAGATTGGATACTTTAGGGGGTCCAAAGCGGTCCATATGAACTAACTTTATTGGATGATAGGTTGAAATTCCTTTCTTATATTTAATAAAAAAATTTGATGTTTTCATTTTTATAGGTATCAAAAACATTATCATTTAAGAATTCTTTCATTGGTATGTCTCTAAATAACTATTTCTTAGTTATCATAAAATGTGAATGAATATTTCAATGACCTTGTCTCTTATTACAAATCAATTATTCTTAGTCAAAGGCACTTAATAAAAAAATTTAGAAGATAATGAATATAAATTAATGGAATAAATATTATCATTTCACAATGAAGTAAAAAGTAAAACATTGTTATCATTAAAAACATGTCTTGTGTTGTTATAAAATTTTATATAACATCAATTATCATATAATTTAGATATGATCTGTATATTGTATTTCAAACAATATACATATATGAATTTATAAATTAATATTTAATTATAATTAGAAATTTGTCAAAGGTCAAAGATTTTCCCATTCAAATTGTCACAATAAGTGACTAGACCACTATCAATATTGATAAATTTCATGATGTTGAAATATCCCCCATACATATGTCTAGAACATCCATTGAACAAATACCATATACCTTAGATGGATATTTTCAAACAAGATTCATAAGAAAAATTTATATAAAAAATGATTTTGGTACCCAAGTCCTATTAGTTCTAGTTATGTTAGTAATAAGATATGTTGGTATCCATATTTTCTAAAATGTTTCTTATGAACAGACTATAGGCTTCTAGAAATAAATAATATATTAAGTTAATCTGAGTAGGTATTGGCAGTATATGAATTTATAAAAGAATAAATTTATGTAAATATAGTTTATGTTATTTTACTATGTCACGGTTAGTGTAAGAACCCGGACCATCTTTTCAGGTATGTTTTTCATTTCTAGACGTTTTTGAAGAAAAGATAAAGTTCTGGAAATTCTCTACGTACACATTGTGTAAATTATGAGAACATTCCATGTACTTAGATGTCGCTCAAGGCTATGTGTTGGCTGTGTCATGACCATGCACACGACCATATAGGGGTGATGTGGAGGCTGACTATAGCGGAGAATGGAAAAGGAGAGTTCACGCCATGTACATAAAAAGTACATGTCGTGTCCTTTGTTTTTTTTCATTAAACAGATTGAGGTCATGTCTTCTCCCTAGAACAATCTTCTTCTCTAGATTCTTTGGCCGTGGGAATCCCGTACAGCCGTGAATCTCCTCCGAGCCCCCGAGCCTCCGTCTGTTCTCCGAATCGACCACCGTCAATTACATTGGAACCACAACGGTATGCTCTTCCTTCTCATAGAGCTTTTTTTTCATTTCTTAGT
This sequence comes from Viscum album, assembly GCA_963277665.1. Classification (NCBI taxonomy): domain Eukaryota; kingdom Viridiplantae; phylum Streptophyta; class Magnoliopsida; order Santalales; family Viscaceae; genus Viscum; species Viscum album. Next base: position 52,703,188 of record OY728148.1, read on the forward strand.
CTTTCTCAAGTTGTCATGGGTTTAGAGTTTTGGATGTTTTCTTGGATCTATGACATTCCAAGGAGAATCAACCTTTAAGGTTCAAGTATATCAATCTCCTAACCCCGAGGTAGGTGGTTTGTTCCTTTCTATAGGAATTCATTGAGTATTTGTGCCAATTCCACCAATACTCATGAATGGGGTATTGTGTGTTTCCTATTTTTCCTTTGTTGTTTTCTTGCTTTTTTTACATTCCTGAGTAAATATTATTTTCTAGGAATAGGGTAATTTACAGTGCTTTGGATTCTTTTCCATGCATGTTTTGACTGTTTATGACAATTTGGACTTGTTTTTCTTGTTAGGATTTTCCAGTTCCATGCTTAGTCACAGGATGGTGTGACTGTTATTCCATGCTATGATGCTATAGAGGCTATACAAATAGTTCTTGAGGATACTTTGTATGTTACGCGATGCGATAATTGCTGATTTATATACAGGGCTATGAGAACCTAATGTAGTAGATCATAGGGATAATGGACATAAAGGCATCTATATAGTGTCTTTAATTTACGATGCGGGACCATAGGGGTAATTGACATTGAGTGCTTCCTCAGAGTGTATGTTGTTCCTCGACACAGGCCACAGGGGGAATGAGACGTTGAGTGCTCCCCCAAAGCGCCATTAGTATGACATGAGAGTATAGCAGTAATAGAGGGTGAGTGCTTCCCTAGAGAGTCAATTATTTCTTTAGCTCAAACAGAGGGGTGAGACTGTGTGTGCCTCCCAAAGGGTTTCAAGTACTTGTAGGTTGAACCATAGGGGTTAGGCTGTGAGAACTACCCAAAGGATACATGTTTATTCTACTTTTTTGAGTGGCTGTTTACTTGTTTTTAATTATGTTCTAGAAACAATGGATTGTTTTTTGTTTAGTACTTCCCCATTTATTGGTTTCAGTACTTTTACCTGCAATATATTCACTGACTATTAGGCACAGATATTTGGGAGGTTGCCTACAGGGACTTAGTCTCACACCCTATTTGGGCCATGATTTTGGTGCCAAACAGATTATATTGATGCAGGTATAGATAAGGGCAAGCACCCTTCAACATCAGGCTCCTAATTACACTGGAGCTGGAGAGCATGGGACCAAGTCGAGGCTTGCGATGCTGAGGATTTTCTCATCTGTTTTTCTTTTTTACTTTGGTATAGTAATGTATTCAGTAATGTGAATTGTTTTTCTGTTTTCCTAGACATATATATATGATGCATCTTTTACATATATTTCTGCTCTAGTTGTTTATTTTTCAGTCTTCCACTATAATTGTTGTTTTATATTTACTTCTTCTGTAGTTTTATGTGTTGTAACTTCCGTTGTGTACTATTCCAATGGGGGAATAGTTTCACCAATATCACACACAAAGGCCCTCGCTACTAGTCCGCAGCCTCTGGCATTCGGGGAAATGTTCTTGAGGCCATGTGACCAACTAGGTACGGGGTGCCTCTGGGTGGCTTCTAGAACCGGGATGTTACAAAATTATATCAGAGGATTTTCTTTTCTCTTGACTTAATTTTTGGAGCCTATAGCTTGGGATAAGACGGAATAGGTGCTTGGTAATGAGTTGTGCCCAAAGTATCTAACCCGTGTTCAGGGAGAAGCCATACTACCTCGTTTATTGCAATTTTATTTTGATTGAAAATTTACAGTTGACTTGATTTCACTATTTGGTGATTCACATGCTTTTTTTTCTATTGTTGTTGTTAACGCGGTTCAATTTCTATCACAACCCGATGAGAAGAAGGTATTCCATCTTATTCATCATATAGATACTTGTTATAAATAACATGACATGCATTCCTGTCATGCCATCTAGGATGCATTAGTGATTGCATATTGTTATGATAGACTTTGTGTAGATTATGCAAGCTATTGTGATAGATACTTTGATAAAATCTCTGCTGTTTGATAAATAATTTGTTTGTATAGTTCTTTTCTTAGGTGGATGCCTTACATTGGTTCTTGAGGTGTTATGGGACCTCATGGACTGTAATTTGGTGGATCATTGCTTGTTTTCCATGTTATAACTTGTATAAGATGCCAAGATATTATTCACGGGCAGTATGGGCCCTTACAGATCGAAATTTCACACTTTAACTTTTATTTACTGCGTTTTATGGGCTTCGGAGAAGTTTCTGAGGCTACTGTCTAGAAAAACCCAGAATACAGAGCATGTACTTTATGAATACACGCCGTGTAGTTTTTAACCGTGTCACTGAATGTGCGATCAGGGACATGGGGTTGTGAAAAATCTTGTATGAACACGTTGTGTACAAGTTTAGCATGCCATGTAATATGAAATAGGTACCACGACCATGTTACGAACAACACGGGTCGTGTTATCGTTTCACATACATGTCGTGTCTGAAAATTAAACATCATTTAGCCGGATCTAGGTACCCGGCCATGGCACAAACAACACGGGTCAGTGTTACCCTTTCTTGTACATGCCATGTATATCTGGAACATGTCGTGTAGTTTCAGCCGTCTGTCAGGCCGTGTCGCTAACAACACGGGCCAGGAAAGGCATGTCTAGTACATGTCATGTCTACCTTGAACATGCCGTGTAGTTCTTTATTAGAGGATCAATGTGGCTTAACTGTGTAGAAGGAATCGAGTAGGGAAGACGATTCAAGTACATGCCATGTGTTAGGATAACACGCCTGGTGTTTGGGGTGTTACACGACCAATTTTGGTAGAAGTACAAGCCCATGTGAATGACATAAGGGAACACGTTGTGTAGGGAATTAATACACCGTGTAGTCTTGCTTTTCATAACTTTAATTCCTTCTTCCCCTGTTCCATCTTGTGCCTTTAGTTTTTTAGTCCTTATTAATCCGGAATCTAAGGTTTACTTTTTACCTTTCAAAGCTATGGCACCGAGAAGTCCTTTCGTTGTCTTCCAGATGTAGGGCAGTGATCAGATTCTAGATATGGATGATCAGGGACCTCCTGCATATCCTCCTACTATGCCAGCCTTGGAAGCATTAGTTATACCAGTGCAGGAACCAATGTGCAGTTTAGGGAAGTTTTTCTTAGGATGATGCAGACCATCCAGGGAGCTCTTCCTCTTGCCTCGTCTAGGGAAGACATGACGCATGTTTTCTTGCAGCAACATCCTCCAACCATCTCAGGGGAAGGAGGACCTCAAGCTGCAGATTCATCGCTAGAATCAATGATTTCGATCTTCTAACATCTGGAGACGCCTCTAGAGAGGCGGGTCAAGCTCGATACCTACAAGATACGTGACTCCACCAAAAGGTGGTGGGACATGTTCTCACAGGAGGGTTATCAGCAGGTTATGGCGTGTGATGAGTTTCAGAGCGTCTTTTATGACTACTTCTATCCAGAGACCTTGAGGTCCAAACGAGCCTATGTGTTCATGATCTTGGAGCAGGGTACTCTTTCTGTCATGGAGTATTCCTCTAGTTTCGCTGATCTTCAGCATTTCACACCCCTCTAGAGAACAGATGGGTTGTTCTTGGAAATGACGATTTGGGATGATCTCAAGCAGGAGATCTGCTCACAGGTGAATATCTTCCGGCTAACTTCCATCGCTTCCATCGTCAACCAGGAACAGATTGCAGACTGAAACATGAGAGATTCTAGAGCTGAGAGCCAGGGCGGTTCCACTTCCAGTGTTAGTGCTCCTCCAGCTGATAGTAGGAAGCGCTGTATAGAGTTTACGCATGGTGATCCAAGCAGCGAGACACATCTTCAGGTAGCCAGGTGATATGCTACCGGTATGGAAGGGTTGTACATACGAGGTCGCAGTGCCCAAGAGACCCATTGGAGTGCTGATCTTGTGTCAAGATGGGTCACCTTTTTCACTTTTGTCAGGTTTTCTCACCATCATCTGGTGATCAGGGCTCATCCATGAATCCTCGTTTAGGAGATGTGCCACCAGTTTCTCACCAATCTGGGAACTGGAGTTCTTTCAGCCGTTCGGGTCGAGGTGGAGGTCGTGGTCGTGGCAGCCAATCGCCCGATTTTTAGTGACAGTAGGGTGGATTAGCTAAGAGCGCTAAGGCAGTGTCACATGGTCGTGGAGCAGGACATACTTTTACAGTAGAGCATACCCATCAAGAGCAGGACCCCATAACCTTTACTTTTCGAGGTACGATCTTAGTAGCCTCAGTTTTATCTTCTAGTCATTTTGACAGAGGGGCTTCCAATAGTTTTATCTCTATTGCTATTGTGAAAAACCTTAGGCTCTGCATATTTTCTTCTATCCATAATTTGACACACAGTTGGGGACTAGGACGGCTAGTGTATGTCAGTGCATATCGTGCCCTCTATAGGTGGCTGGGTATCACTTTCTATGGGATCTCTATGTTTTGGAGTTGACCATCTATTATGTCATTCTCAGAATGGACTGGCTAGTCCTCTTCTAGGAAGTCTATGACTGATACTACCGTAGTGTGAGTTTCATTTCACCAGATGGTGGATCTTTTCTTGATAAGGGCGAGTGGGATGTTTAGTAGAGTAGAGTAGGACTCGAACATCATGGCCTAGGTGGAGTTACAACTCAGATTTCTAGTCTATATCTGGATGACCAGGGGACTTCATAATTGGATTTTTCCTTAATGGATTATTGCTTTAGCGATGTATTTCTAGATTAATTTTCTGGTTTTCCTTTGAAGCGTGAGGTAGACATTTCTATTGAGCTCGATCCAGAAGCAGCACCGGTGTCCATTTCTCCTTATAGGATGGCGACACCTGAGCTACAGGAGGTCAAGAAGCAGTTAGAGGATTTTCCAGAAAAGGGTTTCATCCGACCCAGTACTTCTCCTTGGAGTTCGCCTGCCCTTTTTTGCAAAGAAGGTAGACGATACTCTTTGGATGTGTGTGGATTATCGGATGTTGAACCAATTGACATTCAAGAACCGATATCCATTTCCAAGAATTGATGATCTTTTTGATCAACATCGATGATATCGAGTGTTCTTGAGGATTTCCTTTAGATCTAGATATCATTAGTTTCACATTAGACTATCATACATACAGCTTACAGCTTTTCGTAGCATTTATGGTCTATATGAGTACTTGGTCATGTCGTTCGGACACACGAACGCGCCATCAGTTTTCATGTCTCGGTTGAATCGTGTGGTCCAACCTTATTAGGATTATTTTGTGGTAGTATTCATGGATGATATCTTTGTGTACTCTCACACTCGACATGACCATGCCACCGATCTTGAGATCGTATTGAGTACACTGAGAGCATCAGCTATATACTAAGCTCTCAAAGTGCTACTTTTGGATGGACCAAATTCACTTCCTTTGTCATATTATCTTAGAGGTTGGAGTTGCAGTAGACCTCGAGAAAGTGAGAGAAATAACTTCCTGGGAGCAGAAGAAGAACGTCTTTGAGTTGTGTAGTTTTTTAGGGCTGTCTGGATACTACAGATGCTTCATACATGACTAGTCACGCTTAACAGCACCATGGAAATGTCTAACTAAGTAGGGTGTTAAGTTCTTGTGTCAGATTCTTGTGTGTCATTTTTTCAAGATATGATGGGGAGGTTGACATCAGTAACTATAAAAGAATTGACTGAGCCAGGAAAGAGGTACACTGTTTACTGTGATGCATCAGGTATCAGGTTGGGAGCTGTGCTTATGTAGGGAGACGGAGTCGTTGCTTATGGGTCTCGGTAGTTAAGGCAACTTCAGAGGAACTACCCAACACATGATCTGGAGTTGGCAGCGGTTGATCATGCCTTGCGCTGTTAGAGATATTATCTTCTGGGAGTGCACTTTGTGGTTATCACTGACCACAAGAGTCTCAACTACATCTTCACTCAACGTGATCTGAATCTGAGATAGCGTCAGTGGGTAGAGTATCGTCAGTCCCTTTACATTGAGCTTGCATAAACACCTGGGAAGGGAAACGTGGTGACTGATGTGTTAAGAAGGAGGACTCAGAAATTGGCATTTCAGGAGGCCAGTAGTGAGTGGCAACTTATGGATCTATTCTCTGAGATGCATTTGGTGGTGCACGACGGACAGGAGCAGACATTTCTATCATCTATAGCTATTACCTCTACTCTTCTTTATTGATTACAAATGAGGAAGCTATCAGATTCTGAAGGCCAAGTCCTACAAGAAAGTGTGTTAGGAGAGGAACCTATTGCTGGATGGACAATTTGTGAGGATGAGATCTTGTGTTTCCAGGGATGTGTATGGGTGCTAGAAAACATATGCAAGGATATGATGTGGGATTTTAATTCCTTATTTTGGGCAGTTCATCTTGGAGTCAACAAGATGTATCATGATCTACACCGTCAGTATTGGTGGCTATGAATGAAGAGAGATGTTTCTGGTTTTTTCATGAAGTGTTCCACTTACCAGTAGATGTAACCGTAACATCAACGACCAGCATGTCTTTTAGAGCAGTTTCCCATTCCGGAGTGGAAGTGGAATGAAGTCCTGATGGAATCCATGATTGGTTTGCCGACATCGACTTGATGGAATGATGTTTTTTGGGTTGTTATCGAGAGTCTCACGATGGTTCCTCACTTCTTCCTGATCAAGGAGACCTTCAGTTTTGATGAGCTGGGGCGGTTGTACATCTGAGAGATTGTATGTCTGCATAGAGTCCCAAAATCCATTGTTTTAGACAGAGATGGCCACATAACTTATCGATTCTAGAAGGGGCTTCAGAAGGCTTTGGTTACACAGATACTTTTGAGTAAAACATACCATCACCAGACAGATAGCCAGTCCTAGTGTACAATTCATGTGCTTGAAGATATGCTCCGAGCATGCATCCTGAATTTTGGAGGTTCTTGGGAGAAACATATACCTCTTGTGGAGTTTCCCTACAATAATAGATTTCAATTGACAATTCAGATCGCACATTATGAGGCTTTGTATTGTAGGCCATGTCGATCACCCTTAGGTTGGTTAGAGGTAGGAGAGGCAGATTTGAAGGGACCTCATCTCGTTCATGAGACCTCAGAGCAGATAGAGTTGATTCAAAAAAGGATGGATACTGCACAGTCTCATCAAGAAGTCTTATGATTATCAGTGGAGAAGACCTATGGAGTTTGAGGTCAAGGATCAGGTTTTCCGGCATGTCACACCACGGTTCAGACACAAGAGGATTCAGAAACAGGGTAAGCTTTCATCGAGGTACGTCAGACCATTTAAGGTGTTGGAGAGAGTTGGGCCAGTTTCCTATCAGTTGCAGTTACCATCGAGGTACCGAGCTATGCACGATGTCTTCCACATATCTGATCTCCGACGTTACTTTTCAGTCTTATCTCATTTCATTCAACCTGAGGAGGTTGAGCTCGAAGTGGATGCGTCCTTTGAGGAGCATCCTATACAGATTGTGGATCATAGTACAAATGTTCTCTCTGGCTGGTCTGTTCCTCTTGAATGAGTGCTATGACAGCATGGGCGAGTACAAGATGAGACATGGGAGAGGGTGACCGATGTACAAGAACTGTGGTCAGAATTGTTATAGGGTTCATCTTATACGTCGTGCTAGGGAAATTCAAGGATGAGTTTCTTTAAGGGGGGGGGGGTGTTTGTAAGAACTCGTACCTTCTTCTATTGTATGTTTTTCCTTTCTTTTTTCGATAAAATAGTATGTTCTAGATATTTTATATGTACACGTAATGAACATTAGGTGTACACGCCGTGTACTTTGATGTCGTCTGAGCCCCTAAGGCTCTGTCTGTTCTCCAAATATCCCACCATCAATTGTGTTTGAACCACAGCGGTATGCTCTTCCTTCTCCTAGAGATTTGATTTAAATTTCCTCTTCTTCCTCAAATTGTCATGGGTTTATTGTTTTAGACATTTTCAATGATCAATGACGTTAAAAGGATAATCAAGAATTGAAGTTCAATTATATCGATCTCTTAACCTCTAGGTAGGTGGTTGGTGCCTTTCTGTAGGATGTCTTTGAGTATTTTTTCAAATTCCACCAATACCCGTGAATGGGGTATTGCATGTTTCATTTTTGGCCCTTGTGGTTTTCCCGCTTTTCTTATATGCCTGGGTAGAGGTTATTGTCTGTGAATAGGGTAATTTACTGTGATTTGGATGCTTTTACATGAAGGTTTTTCCTGTTTATGACCATTTGGTATAGTTTTTCCTGTTAGGCTTTTTCCAATTCCATTACTAGTTATAGGATGGTGTAACTATTCTTCCTTGCTAAGATACTGTAGAAGCTAGCCACGTAGTTCTAGAGGATACTTTGGCCATTACACGATGCGATACTTGCTGATTTTTTCACAGGGCTGTGAGAACCTATTGTAGTAGACCATAGGGAGAATGGATGTAAGGTCTTCTCTAGAGTGTCTTTAATTTATGATGCAAGTCCATATGTGGAATTGACATTGAGTGCTTCCTCAGAGTTTCTATATTTCCTCGACAAGGTACATAGGGGGAATGAGTCATTGAGTGATTCTCTAGAGGGCCTTTAGTATGACACGAGACTATATGGGGAATTGACCGGGAGTGATTTCCCAGAGAGTATATTCTTTATTTACCTGAACAAGAGGGGTGAGACTGTGTGTGCCTCCTAGAGGGTTGCTAGTATTTGTAGGTTTATCCATAGGGGCTTGGCTATGAGAACTACATAGAGGATACCTGTTTTTTCTATTTTCTTGAGTGAATGTTTACTTGTTTTTAATTATGTGCTAGCAACTGTTGATTGTTTTCTGTTTAGTACTTCCCTGTTTACTACTTTCTGTACTTTTACCTTCCATATATTCACTAAATGTTATGCACAGATCATTGGGTGGATTCCTACTAGAACATTGTCTCACACCCTGTTTGGGCCATGCTTTTGAGCCCAAACAGATTATATTGTTGCAGTTATAGATAAGGGAAATTGCCCTTCTACTTTAGGTTCATGATTGCACTGAAGTTGGAGAGCATGAGACCAAGCCGAGGCTTGCGATGCTGAGGATTTGCTCATCTGTTTTGCTTTTGTACTTTAGTTTAGTACTGTATTCAGCATTGTGACTTGTTTGGATGTTTTCCTAGACATATATGTTTCATGAATCATTTACATATATTTTTCTCTAGTGGTTTATTTATAAGTCTTCTGTAGTTATTGTTATTGTATATTTAATGATTATGCTGTTTTATGTGTTGTTACTTCCGCAATGTACTCTGCCAATGAGGGTATAGTTTCCCCACTATCACATCCAAAGGCCCTCACAGCATGTCGGAAGCCTATGGCATTCGGGGAAATGCGCTTGAGTCCATGCGACCAACCTAGTATGGGGCGCCTCTGGGTGGCTTCCGAAACCAGGATGCTACAAAGATGTATCAGAGGCTTTTCTTTTCTCAGCACTTACTGTTTCGAGCCTATAACTAGGGATAGGAAGGAATATGTTCTTAGTAATTAGTTGTGCCTGGGAGTAGCTTACACATGTACAGGGAAAAGACATACTACCTTGTTTATTGCAATTTTATTTGGTTTGAAAATTTTACAGTTTGTTTGATTTCACCATTGGGTGATTCACATGCTTTGAGCTATTACCATTGTTGTTATTCCGGTTCTATTTCTGTCACAACTCGATGAGATGAGGGTATGCCATCTCATGAATCATGTATTCACTTGTTCGAAATCACATGACATGAATTCCTGCAATGCTATCTAGGGTGCATTAGAGATTCCATGTTGTTGTGATAGACGTTTTGTATATTATGCATGCTGTTGTGATATATATTTTGATAAAATCTTTGATGTTTGATAAACAATTTTATTTTTATTGTGCATTGCTTAGGTGGATGCCAAAAATTGGTTCTTGAGGTGTTATGGGCCCTTATGGACCGGAATTTGGAAGATCATTACTTGTATGCCTTGTTATAACTATTATAAGATGCCAAGATTTGATTTGGGGGAGTATGGGCCATCATAGATCAAAATTTGGCACTTTAACTTTTTTTTCATCGTTTTCCGGGCTCCAGAGTAGTTTCTGAGTCTACTATCTAGAAAAACCCACAATACATGTCATGTACTTTGTGAATACATGACATGTATTTTTTAACTGTGTCACTGACTGTGCGAGCAGGGACACGGGGTTGTGAATAATCTTGTAGGAACACACCATGTACTAGTTTAGCATGCCTTGTAATGTGAAATAGGTACCCTTACCATGTCATCAACAACACAGGTTGAGTTATCTTTTCACATACACATCTTGTCTGAAACATACGTGCTGTGTAGTCTGATCTAGGTACCAGGCTGTGTCACGAACAACACGGGTCGGTGTTACCCTTTCACATTCATGTTGTGTCCATCTGGAACATGTCGTGTAGTGTCAGTTGTGTGTCAGGTCATGTTGCTAACAACACAGGTCCCGTAAGGCATGCCATGTACACGCTGTTTCTTCCTTGAACACACCGTGTAGTTTGGTCTTAGAGGAGTCGTGTGGCTTAACTGTGTACAAGGACACGGGTAGGGAAGAGAATTCATGTACACGCCATGTGTTAGGACAAGACGCTATATATTTGGGGTGTTACACGACCAGTTTAGGTTGATGTACATGCCCATGTGAATGATATAAGATTACATGTCGTGTAGTGAAAGAACACGTCATGTTATCATGTTTTTCAAAATTTAACTGCATTCTTTTCCATGTTCCCTTTTGTGCCTTCAATTTTTCAATCCTTGTTAATCCTGAATCTAAGGTGTGATTTTGACCATTCAAATCTATGGCACTGAGACGTCCTCAGGTTGTTCTCCAGTTTCAAGGTAGTGATCAGACGCTAGATATGGCTGATTAGGGACCTCCTGCAGATCCTCCTGTTGTGCTAGCCTTGGCACCAGTAGTTATACAAGTTACAGGCGTCAATGCGCAATTTAGGGAAGGTTTTCTGAGTATTATGAAGACCTTCCAGGGAGCTCCTCCTCCTGCCTCGTCTATGGAAGACTTGACATGGGTTTTCCACCAACAACATCCTCCCGCCTTATTAGGTGAATAAGGTCCTCAAGATATAGATTCATAGATAGAGGTCATGATGACGATCTTCGAGCATATGGAGACGCCTCCAGAGAGGTTGGTCATGCTCGCTACCTACATGCTACATGACTCCGCCAAGAGGTGGTGGGACATGATCTCACATGCAGGTCATCAGCAGCTTATGGCGTGGGAAGAGTTTTAGTGCTTATTTTATGACTACTTCTATCCAGAGACCTTGAGGGGTGACCAATCCTGAGATTTAATGAGGCTAGGGGAGGTTACTCTTTCTGTCATGGAGTATTCCACTCGTTTCACCGATCATCCACGTTTCACAACCCTCCAGAGCGCAGATGGGTTGTTCTTGGCATGGAAGATTGAGTATGGTTGATAAAACACTATTTTGTTGAATATTTTAATGATAATAAATGATATAATTTTCTCAAATTATGCTAGATATGTTTAATTATGGAATATTTGGGATTAGATCATTCATTTGCAAATTTGATGAAAATTCCAGTTTTACCCTTTTTCAAATTCACGGTAGTATTTTGGGAATAAATATTTTTTCGTAAATTTTATTGACATAATGTTTTTTAACAGTGTTCATAACATAATTTTAAAAAACTTTTATTCAAGACAATAGAGCTAAAGAGCACATTTGGATGGAGTAAATGGGCCATTAAATCAATGGTGGGCTGGACTGGGTAGAATGGTCATGGGTTCTGTATTTGGGCCATAACTTCTTCATCCGTTCTTGAATCTGGCCCAAATTTTGAGAGGAGTTACATAAATCATTTTCACATGAATCATCCTGTGAGAAGGATAGCTGATTCACACATTTTTGGGGTTAAATGGGCGGTAAAATTTGGCATAAAATATTTGGCCGAGATTCCCCATTCACACTAGAAACAACATTGAACTTATCCTCCCCACCACTCTATAAATTGGTGTTTTTAAAATATTTCTAGGTTAGGACATGAATTGGGAAGTTGAGGGGATATTATAAGTGGATCCACTCTAATTCTACAACAATTTTAATAAGGGTAGCTCTTGAAGAAAGGATCCCTTCGATGAAGCCATCTTCTACTCCTTCGTGTTGTAATTCCTTTCTTTTTGTAATTACTTTCATTGTACATCTTTTATTTATTATCTTTTCTTATGTTTAATTCAAATTTATTCTTCTCTTCATATTCCTAATTTTCTGGAATCAAGATTAGAAATGTGATTGGGTTCTACCCTTTCTAATCAATTGCACATGCAAAACGTTTCTACAATGACTACACCGCCCATGGAAGAGTAGTTCCTTTTAGTAATCGATCGTCCTCTCTCCTTCTTCATTAATTTATTTTGAATCAATGAGCTACTGTAAGTCAGATATTATTATCTATCAATCATGTTTTTAATTTAAATGAAACTAAGAAATTAATTGAATAGTTAACACAAAACAAGTGAGGTCAGGAATTGTGTGAACTGTGAGAGTGCAACCTTAACCGGTAATTCAAAACCCCATGGGATTAATTTGTAGAGTTCAAACATAATCCCTAAACATATTTAGTCCTCATTTCCAGAATGGAAATGTGCCTCAATTTACCACTTATCATAATCTATCCTTAGAACATTAATCAAAGCCGGGTGCTGCGATTACATGTTCCGAAGATAACCAAGGGTTTAATTCACATCATCTCTATGGTAAGGTTAATTCTAATAGGATTCAGGGGTTAACAAGTTAATTAATCATAATTAAGTGTATTTTAATTAAAATTATAATGATAAATAATTGATTGAAGAGGTATAGATACATTTATTATGACTTTTAAAAAGTTCGATAAAAAACAACTTTCGGTTGTGTCATTTTAATCGAAATTCATTTCAATAATAAGAACAAAAAAATACAATCTTCTTCCAAAAAACATCTTCTATATTTATAAACTATAAACAACCCCCATACTTTAAAATAGTGTTTTCATTCTATTTTATTTTATTTTTATAATATCCCTCAGAAGATTTTTTAATTCACTTCCTCCTTTGAGAGACGACCTTGGTCGGCCACTCTGCGGCACCTAAGTACCTTAAAATCACACTAATCATTTCAGGGGACCCATAACAGTGTTATTTTAAATTATCACTGTTTCCGGGGAGGCAAGTAATTATTTCAACCAATTCAAGGTATTTATTTTATTTTACATTTTATTCTCTTCCTCTCTTCTTTCTTCCTTCTTTACCCAATATGAATTTTTATTTTCTTCTTCTTTAATTTTCTTCAAATTCTTTTTTGGATCATCATCTCAAACATCTAATTTTTATTTTACTGTGTTCAACTTTCCTTTTCATCTTTCATTGATTTATGACAATAACTAATCCCTACGATCTCTTTAATCTTGTCTCTGAGATTGAATGCAGCCTTAGGGCTCGAATAAGACATTCCCAGTCCACGGGAAGTTTCAACATTCAAACAGTTAGAGAATTTCTCCACTCCAAGAACTTTGAAATTGGAAACACATCTAATTCAAACATAAAAAAAGAACCAAATATTGAAAATAATGGAAATGAACTTAATGGATCTATTTGAGAATTGGATACACCAGATATTAACTATCAACCAAATTGTATTGCATACGCGAAATGATTCTGATGATAAAAAAACTAAGAGCATTCTCATTCTCACTTGATGGAGCTGTGCAGTCAATGGGCATTGATTGAAGAGATACGTTGAGGGACTTCCTACTGATGCCATGGATTTTATCACACTGCTTGATCCCATCATCACTTGACCACATCTGGCTGTTCCTGACCCTTTTACTTTTTTATTCTTTGTCTTATTTAAAATTATACATTTGATTTGTATATATAATCTCATGGGTTCACATTGTGGAAAATTTAATATTTCTAGTGTGGGGGAGGTAACCTTTTAGTTTAGTAATTTAAATTGTTTTCCTGTTTAAAAAAAATATGTGTTTTTTATAAATTTTTTGTCTTTATTATTCAATTTTCTATGTTTTTTTGAAACTTTTGAGCTGAAATTATTATCATCACCATTTTTTAATCCATATAAATAAGTGAAAAAACTTATCCCTTGAAACTAGGCTACAATTAATGCTTACATGACTTTGTTTGAAGTTCAAATATTTAGTTATTTAATGAAAAGTACATTGAATTTTGAATCCCATGCCACATCTCACTATCATTATATTTGAAACCACTTTCCTATGAGGATTCTAAACCATTATTTTCATATTATTTACATTCACCTCACTTCATGAGATAACCAAACCATTCTTGATATAACCAGAATTGGACTTATTTCTCACAAAACATGAGGGTTTGATGTACTTATATTTAACTGATTGAGTCATTTATTTGGTATTATAGCCCCTATTTCAAAGAATCCTTTTTTATAATGTTCTACCATGAATATTTAATCCTCTTAGCCCTTAGAAGACATGAAAAACCTATTATGTTAGCCACATTACAATCTAATTTTTCCTATCCAACCAACTCTTGAAGTGAAATTGAATAATCTAGTTAAGCTTAAGTGTGGGGGAATCTGTCTTGTGTTGTGCTACCACATTTTGTGATACATCGGGTGAAAAATTAAATTCTAAAGAGATATGATTTGTGATGAAGAAAAACATTATATTGAAAGATGTGCCTTTATGGAGCTTTCATTATAAAAGAAGTTGTGCCTTTCTGGAGCTTCTAATATAGGGGGAAAGCTGTGCCTATATGGAGATTTTAAGAAAATCATGTTCGAGAAGATTGACATTTTAGTTGCTGAATGATGAATGGTGTAAACTTTCCTTGACTTTTCATGATTATGTAGATGAATTGATACTATTATGATTAATGAGGAGACCATATATATGTGAAAATTAGGTTAATGAAATTTTTCTTTAAAAATAATGAAGCCCTCCTCATTCAGCCTCAGATTTTTTCACATCAAAATCAGACCAACCGAAAGCCATAGAACAACCCTGAAAAGTGCACATGATAAATATATGTCCTTGACTAACATATGGTGGTGATGTAGGTATTTATCGAGCCTATGGTGACACTTCTATGAGTTTGGATGAGAAAGACATTGCAAAAAAATTGAAATTTTTGTGATAAGAGAAAATTCAAGCGAGGTAAGTGTTTTGAGAAAGGGAGGAAAAATGATGTGGAAATATATTGAATGATATAAATAGAGAACATGAAATAAGGTTTTCTATGAGGCATGGAATCCTTTTATTCTTAGTGTGGAATTTATGGATCTCAAAGATATGTGTTTTAAAATTTATTTTGATTTGATATTTAGATTTACATGATATGAGGTTTTTCCCAGGAGTGCAAAAAGGTAAGTGTGGGGGAGTTGATAAAACACTATTTTGATGAATATTTTATTAATAAAAAATGATATAAATTTCTCAAATTATGGTTGATATGTTCAATTATAGAATATTTGGGATTAAATCTTTCATTTTCAAATTTGATGAAAATTCCAGTTTTACACTTTTAAAATTCACTGTAGTATTTAGGGAGTTAATATTTTTCAGTAAATTATTGTGACTTAATATATATTAACAGTGTTCATAACATAATTTTGTACAACTTTTATTCAAGATATTAGAGCTAAAGTGTGAATTTTGATGGAGTAAATGGGACATTAATCAATGGTGGGATGGACTCAGCAAAATGAACCTTGGTTCTATATTTGGGAATAACTTCTTCATAACTGCTTGGATCAGGCTCAAATGTTGAGAGGAGCTACATGAAACATTTTCTCGAGAATAAACCTTCTGGAAGGATAGAATATTAACGATTTTTTGTGGTCAAATGGGTGGTGCAAGTTGGCATGAAATATTTGGCCAAGATTCCTCATTCACACTTGAATCCACTTTGATCCTAGCCTCCCCACCATGTAATAAATTGGTGTTTTTCTCATTTTTTGGAGTTGGGACGTGCATTGGGAAGTTGAAGGCAGAGGATTATTGGATCCAATCCAATTCACCAACCATTTCAATAAGGGTATCTCCTGAATCAAGGATCCATTTGACGATTCCTTCTTCTTCTCTTTCGTGTTGTAATGTATTTGTTTGTGTAATAAATTTATGTGTACTACTTTTATTTCTTCTCTTTTCTTCTCTTTTTTTCAAATTTATTCTTCACTAAATCAATTTAATTGTGCTGGAATCAAGATTAGAATGTGATTGGGTTCTACATTTTCTAAACCTTTGCATATGGAAAACGTTTCTACGATGACTACATTGGCCATTGAAGAGTAGTTATTTTAGTAATTGATCTTCTTCAATCCTTCTTAATTCATTTATTTTGAATAAATGTGCTACTGTAATTCAAATATTAGGATCTATCAATATAGTTTTTAATTTAAATGACACTATGAATGGAAATGAATATTTAACACAAAACACGCGGGGTCGGGGATTGTGTGAACTGTGAGAGCACAACATTAACCGGTAATTCAAAACCACCTGGGATTAATTTTTAGAGGTCAAAAATAATCCCTAAACTCAATTAGTCTTCATTTTCGGAATGGACATGTTCCTCAATTTACCACTGATCATAAGCTATCCTTTGAACATTAATCAAAGAAGGGTGATGCGATTACATGTTCTGAAGATAACCTAGGGTTTAATTCACTTCATCTTTGTGGTAAGGTTAATTCTCATAGGGTTAGGGGGCTAACAAGTTAAGAGATCATCATTATGTGGATGTTAATTTAAATGATAATGATAAATAATTTATTGAAGAGGTATATTTAGATCGATTATTTTATTTTAAATATTTTATAAAAAACGTCTTCTTGTTATATCATTTTATTCGAAATTCATTTCAAAATTAAAAAACACAATCTTCTTCCAGAAAACATCTTCTAGATTAATAAGCTATAACCAAAATTCATCCATTAAAGTAGTGTTTTCATTCTATTTTATCTTAATTTTAGAATACTTCTAAAACGTTGTTTTAATTCACTTCATCCTTCGAGAGACGACCTTGGTCAGCCACTCTGTTGCAACTATGAACCCCAAAATCACACTAATCATTTGAGGGAGCCCACGATAGTGTTCTTTCAATGGTATCATGAGAGAGATCTGCTCGCAGGTGAATATCTTCAGGCTGACTTCAATCTCTACCATCGCCTACTAGGCACTGATTGCAGAGCGCAATCTGAGTGATTTTGGAGCTGAGATCTAGGGCGGTTCCGCTTGCAGAGTTAGTGCTCCTCCTTCTAACTATAGGAAGCACAGAATGGAGTCTACATGTGGTGATCTGAGGTAGCAAGACACATCTTCAGGTAGCCAGGTGGTATTTTACCAGTGTGGAAGGGCTGGACATATGAGGCCTCAGCGATAGAGAGACCCAGTGGAGTGCCGATCTTGCGGCAAGATGGGTTACCTTCTGCGATTCTTTCAGTATTTCTCACCAGCAGCTGTTGATCGAGGCTCATCCATGTCTCCCCATTTAGGAGCAGCGCCACCAGTGTCTCACCATTTTGGGAGCTATAGTTCTTCCGGCCATTCGGGTTGAGGTGGAGGTCTTGGTCGAGGAAGCCAATCTCCCTGTTTTCAGTGACTATAGGGTGGATCAACTCAGAGTGGTCAGGCAGGGTCACAGTGCCATGGAGCAAGCCAGAATTTTGCAGTTGAGAAGACCCAGCAGGAGTAGGATACCAGACCCTCTACTGTTTGAGGTATAATTTTATTAGTCTCATTTTTAACTCATTCTCTTTTCGACACATGGGCTTCCCATAGTTTTGTCTATGTTGTCGTAGTGGAGAGACTTGGGTTCCGCATCCTTTCCTCTATCGATGCTTTGACTCTAGACACACCATTGGGGACTATGACATCTAGTGTACGTCAGTGCAAGGAGTGCCCTCTAGAGGTGTATTGGTATCGCTTTCTTTGGGATCTCTATGTTCTCGAGTTGACTGGCGATAATGTCATTCTTGAAATGTACTGGCTAGTCCCCTTCTAGGAAGTAGTCGACTGCTACTATCGCAGGGTGAGATTCATGTCACCAGAGGGTGGATAATTTTTCATAAGGGAGGGTGGGATGTATAGGCTAGTAGATCAGGACCCATGAATCATGGCCTAGGTTGAGTTACATCTCATATTGCTAGTCTATATCTGGATGACCCCGGGACTTCACAGTTGGACTTTCCTCCAGTGGTGGATTTTTTCAGGAATGTCTTTCAAGATGACATTTCAGGTTTTCCTCCAGAGTTTGAGGTAGAATTTTCTATTGAGATCCTGAAAGGAGAGGCACAAGTGTCCATTCCTCCTTATAGGATGATGACAACTGAGCTACAAGAGCTCAAGAAGCAGTTAGAGGAGTTGCAGGAAAAGGGTTTCATCCAACCTAGTACATCTCATTAGGGTTCACATATCCCTTTTTTGAAGAAGGAAGACAATACTCTTAGGCTGTTTATGGATTATCAGATGTTGAACCAGTTGACGGTCATGAACCGATATCCCTTGCACAGGATTAATGATCTTGTTGATCAACATCGAGGATCATGAGTGTTATGAAATATTTAATTGAGATCCATATATCATCAGTTGCACATTAGACCATCAGATATACCTCTTATATGATTTCAGAGTAGGTATGGTCTATATGAGTACTTAGTCATGCTATTCGGACTCACGAACATGCCATCAGTTTTCATGGATCTGATGAATCGTGTATTCCACCCCTATCTTGATTATTTTGTGGTAATCTTCATGGACGATATCTAGGTGTACTCTCACACTCGACATGTCCATGTCACCCATCATGAGATAGTATTGAGTACACTAAGAGAGAATCAGCTATATGATAAGCTCTCAAATTGCCAATTTTGGATGGACCCGATTCACTTCCTGGGTCATATTATCACAGAGGAAGGAGTTTCAGTAGACCCGGAGAAGGTGAGAGCAGTAGTTTCCTAGGAATAGCTGATGAACATCTTTGAGGTGCGGAGTTTTCTTGGGCTGGCTGGATAGTACAGATTCTTCATACAAAACTTTTCACCCTTAGAATCACCATTGACAGGTCTGACTAAGAAGGGTGTGATGTTCTTGTGGTCAGGTTCTTGTTGGTCATCCTTTTAAGAGCTGAAGGGGAGGTTGACGTCAACACTTATACTAGTCTTTCTTGAGCCGACAAAGAACAAAATTGTTTACTATGATGAATCAGGCATTAGGCTGGGAGCTGTGATTGTGCAGGGAGATAGAGATGTTGCTTACAGGTCTCAGTAGTTATGGACACATGGGAGAATCTACCTGATGGACGATCTAGAGTTGGCAGCGGTAGTTCATGCCTTGCACTGTTGGAGACATTATCAGCTGGGAGAGAACATTGTGGTCTTCACCGACCACAAGAGTCTCAAGTAAATCTTCCCTAAGCATGATCCGAATCTCAGATAGCACATGTGGGTTGAGTATCTTCTATCCTTTGACTTTGAGCTTGCCTATACACATGGGAAGGGAAACGCAGTGGCTAATGCATTATGAAGGAGGACTCAGATACATGCAGTTTAGGTGGCCAGCAGTGAGTGACATCTTATGGATCTTTTCTCTGAGATGCATTGTGAGGTGAAAAAAGGACATGGGTAGACCATTCTATCTTCTGTCGCTATTACCTCTACACTTCATGATCGAGGAAAAATGAGGCAGCTATCAGATTCTAAAGGACTAGTCCTACAGGAAATCGTGTCAGGATAGGACCCTTTTTTTGGATGGACAGTAGGCGAGGATGATATCTTACATTTCCAGGGACACGTATGGGTGCCAGAAGACATATGTGGGGAGCTGATGCGGGATTTTCATTCCTCAGTTTGGGAAGTACATCCTGGAATCACCAAGATGTATCGTGATCTACATTGTCGCTATTGGTGTCTAGGAATGAAGAGAGATGTTGCTGGTTTTTTCATTAGGTGTTCCATTTTCTTCCAGGTAAAAGCGGAGCATTAACGACCAAAAGTTATTTTATAGTAGATACCCATTCATGAGTGGAAGTGGAATGACTTTGCGATGGAATTCGTAAAACATTTTCCGAGATCGCCTTGAGAGAATGACGTTGTTTGGGTTGTCATCGACATGATAACAAAGGTTTCTCACTTCTTACCAATCAAGGAGGCCTTCTTTGTTGATGAGTTAAGGCGGTTCTACATCCGAGATATTATACGTCTTCATGGAGTTCCACACTCCATTGTTTTAGATAGAGATGTTCACTTTACTTGTCAGTTCTGGTAGGGGATTTAGAAGGCTTTGGGTACACAGGTACTTCTGAGTACATCATATCATCTTCAATCAGATGGCCAGTCCAAGCGTACGATTCAAGTGCTTGAGGATATTCTTCGAGCATGTATCCTGGATTTTGGAGGTTCTTGGGAGAAACATATACCTCTTGTGGAATTTTCCAACAGCAATAGTTTTCAAAAACTATTCAGATGACACCTTATGAGGCTTTGCATGGTAGGCCATGCTGATCAAACTTATGTCGGCTATATGTAGGAGAGTCAGCTTTGCTAGGACCTCATCTCGTTTATGAGAACTCAGAGAAGATAGAGTTGATTCTCAAGAGGATGTCTACTGCATAGTCTCATCAGAAATCTTATGTTGATCAGTGGAGAAGACCTCTGGATTTTGATATTGGGATCATGTTTTCCTACATGTCGCACCGAGGTTGGGACACAAGAGGATTTGGAGACAAGGCATGCTTTCACAGAGGTATGTCAGACCATTTGAGGTGTTGGAGTGAGTTGGACTGGTTTCCTATTGGTTATAGTTACCTCAGAGGTACTGAACTATGCACGATGTCTTCCATGTTTCTCATCTGCAATGTTACTTTTCCAACCCGTATCATGTATTTCAACCTGAGGTTGATCTCGAAGTGGATGTGTCATTTGAGGAGCATCCTATCCGGATTGTGGATTGCAGTACAAAGGTTTTTCGTGGCCAGTATGTTCCTCTGGTACAAGTGCTATGGCAGCACGTGCGAGTACAGGACGAGACATGGGAGAGGGAGATTGATGTACGAGCATAGTGGCCAGAACTGTTCGATGGTTCTTCTTCAACGAAGCACTAGCAAAACTCAGGAACGAATTTATTTAAGGGGGTATGTTTGTAAGAGCCCAGAAATTTTTTAGGCATGTTTTTCCTTTCTATCCATTTTTGGATAAAATAGAAAATTATAGAAATTTTTTAAGTACACACCATGTAATTTATGAGTACACTCCGTGTACATTGATGCCGCTCAAGGCTATGTGCTAGTTGTGTCATGAACATGCACACAACCATGTAGGGGTGATGTGGAGGTCTCCTAAAGAGAAGTACAGAGAAGGTGAGTACAAACTGAGTACTTCAAATGTACATGTCATGTACTTTGTTTTTTTCATTAAACGGGCCGGGGTCGCGTCTTAACCCCAAAACTGTCTTCTTCTCCAGCTTCTTCAGACGAGGGCATCCCGTACGGCTGCAAATCTCTACCAAACACCCAAGCCTTAGTCTATTCTCTGAATCGACCATTGTCGATTGCATTGGAACCATAGAGGTAAGCTCTTCCTTCTCCTAGAGCATTGTTTTCCATTGCCTCCTCTTTCTCAATTTGTCGTGGGTTGAGCGTTTTGGATGTTTAGTTAGATCTACGATGTTCCAAGGATCATCGAGCTTCTAGGTTCATGTATATCGATCTCCTAACCCCGACGTAGGTGGTTTGTGCCTTTCTCTAAGAAGTCTTTAAGTATTTGTGGAAATTCCACAAATACCCTTGAATGGGGTATTGCATGTTTCTTGTTTTCCCCTTGTTGTTTTCCTGCTTTTCATACATGTCTTAGTAGAGGTTATTGTCTATTAATATGGTATTTTATTGTGCTTTATATGCTTTTCCATGCATGTTTTTTCATTTTTATGACAGTTTGGTCTAGTTTTTCCTTTTAGGCATTTTCTAGTTCCATGCCTAGTTGTAGGATGGTGTGACTGTTCCTCTATGCTGAGATGTTTTAGATGCTAGAAATGTAGTTCTTGAGGATACTTTGGCAGTTACGTGATGTGATACTTGGTGATTTTTACACAGGGCTGTGAGAACCTTGTGTAGTAGATCAGAAGAATAATGGATGTAAGGGCTTCTCCAAAGTGTCTTTAATTTCCAATGCGAGCCCCTAGGGGGATTTGACGTTGATTTATTCCTCAGAGTTTCTGCAGTTCCTCGACATTGGCCACAGGGTGAATGAGACATTATGTTCTTCCCTAGAGTACCTTTAGTACGACACAAGTCTATAGGGGGAATTGACGGTGAGTGCTTCCCCATAGAGTCTATTCTTTCATTAGCTGAACCAGAGGGCTGAGACTGTGTGTCGCTACCGGAGGGTTTCTAGTTCCTTTAGGTTGAACCACAAGGGTTAGGATTTGAGAACAACCTAGAGGTCACCTATTTTTTCTTCTTGCTTGAGTGACTATTTACTTGTTTGTAATTATGAGCTAGAAACATTGGATTGTTTTTTGTTTAGTACTTCCCTGTTTGCTGCTTTCTATACATTTACCTGCCATATATTCACTGACTATTAGTCATTGATCTTTCGGTGGTTTCCTACTGGGACATTGTCTCACACCCTGATTTGGACATGCTTTGGGGCCCAAACCAATTATATTGTAGTAGGTATAGATAAGGTCAAGTGCCCTTCTACTTCAAGTTCTTGATTGCACTGTAGTTGGAGAGCATGGGACCAATCTGAGGATTGTGATGCTGAGGAGTTGGTCATCTGTATTTATTTTTTTACTTTGTTTTAGTACTGTATTCAGCATTGTGAATTGTTTGGTTGTTTTCCTAGACATATATTTATCATCCATCATTTACATATATTTTTTCTCTAGTAGTTTATTTAGCAGTCTTCCGCTGTTATTGTTGTTGAATATTAACTTCTTCCATTTTTGTATGTGTTGTTACATCCATTGTCTACTCTACCAATGAGGGCCTAGTTTCTCCATTATCACACCCAAAGGCCCTCACTGCTACTCTGAAGCCTCTGGGATTTGTGGAAATTCACTTTCGGCCAGGTGACCAACCGGGTATGGGGCTCCTCTGGGTGGCTTACAGAACCGAGATGTTACAAAGTGGTATTAGAGGCTTTTATTTTCTCTTGACTTACTATTTGGAGCATATATCAAGGGATAAGACGTAATATGTGCTTGGTAATGTGTTGTGCCCAAGATGAGCTAACCCCTGTACAGGGAAAATCCATACTACCTCGTTTATTGCAATTTTATTTGGTTATCAAATTTCACAGTTGATTTGATTTCATTGTTGGGTGATTCACTTGATTTTTTCTTTTACCATTGTTGTCATTGCAGTTCTATATCTTTCACAACTTGATGAGATGAGGTTATTCCATCTCATGCATCATATAGACAATTGTTAGAAATATCATGACGTGTATAATTGCCATGCCATATAAGACGCATTAGCGATTTCATGTTGTTGTGATAGATGTTGTGTATATTATGCATGCTGTTGTGATAGATACATTGATAAAATCTCTACTATTTGATAAAGAATTTGTTTGTATAGTGATTTGCTTAGGTGGATGTCAAACTTTGCTTCTTGAGGTGCTATGGGCCCTCATGGACCGGAATTTTGTGGATTGTTGCTTGTTTGCCTCATTATAACTTTTATAAGATTCCAAGATTTGATTATCAGGGATTTTGGGGCCTCACGGATCGAAATGTGGCACTTTAACTTTTGTTTTCTGCGTTTTCTAGGCCTCGAAGCAGTTTCTGAGGATACTGTCATGAAAAACCCAGAATAAACGGCATGTACTTTATGAATACACGCCTGTAGTTTTTATTCGTGTCACTGACTGTTCGAGCAGGGAAACGGGGTTGTGAAAAATCTTGTAGGAACACACCTTTTACTAGTTTAGCATGCTGTGTAATTTGAAATATGTACCTCGTATGTGTCATGAACAACCCAAGTCATGTTATCTTTTCACATACACGCCATGTGTGAAGCTTACGAGCCTTTTTGTCTGATCTAGGTACTCGGTTGTGTCATGATCAACACGGGTCAGTGTTTCCCTTTCTCGTACACGTCGTGTCTGTCTGGAACAATCCGTGTAGTGTCATCCGTGTGTCAGGACATCTCTCAAACAACCCGGGCCATGTTGGGAATATCTAGTACATTCCGTTTCTTCCTTGAACATTTCGTGTAGTTTTGTCTTAGAGGAGTAGTGTGCCTTAACTGTGTAGAAGGACTCAGGCAGAGAAGAGGATTCAAGTACACGCTATGTGTTAGGAAAAAAAGTTTTTTATTTGGGGTGTTACTTGACCAGTATAGGTAGAAGTACACTCTCATGTGAATGACTTACAGTAATACGCCCTGTAGGGAAAGAACACACTGTGTAGTCTTGATTTTCATAACTTGAATGCTTTATTTTCCCATTTCCTTCTTGTGCCTTCATTTTTTCAGTCATTTTTAATCGTGAATCTAAGGTGTGCTTTTGACATTTCAAAGTTATGGAAATGAGATGACCTCCGATTGTCGGACAGTTGCTGGACAGTGATCAGACACCAGATATTGCTAATCAAGGACCTCCAGCAGATCCTCAGGTTGTGCCATCATTTGCACCAACAGTTATTCCAATTGCAGGAGCCAATACACAGTTCAAGGAAGGATTTATAAAGATGATGCAGGCCATCCTGGGAGCTCTGCCTCTTTCCTCATCTATGACATACTTATCATAGGTTTTCCAGTAGAAAAATCCTCCCATGTTCTCCGGGGAAGGTGGACCTCAGGCTGTAGTGTCATGTCTAGAAGCCATGATGACAATCTACGAGCATTTGGAGATTCCTCGAAAGACGCGGGTCAAGCTCACTACATACATGCTACGTGACTCCTCCAAGAGGTGGTGGAACGTGATCTAGAGGTGGTTCATCAGCAGGTTATGGCGTGGGAGGAGTTTCAACGCGTCTTTTTGGACTAATTCTATCCAGAGAACCGAAGGGCTGACCGAGCCCAAGAGTTCATGAACCTGGAGCGGTGTACTCTTTCTATCATGGAGTATTCCTCTCATTTCACTGAGATTCAGTGTTTCACACCCATACATAGCGCAGATGGGTTGTTCTTGGTAGTGAAGTGTGAGGATGGTCTCAGGAGGGAGATCCACTCGCAGGTGAATATCTTCAGGCTGACTTCCATCACTTCCATCGTCAACCAGACACTGATTGTAGAGAGCAATCTGATAGATTCTGGAGCTGAGAGCCATGGTAGTTCCGTTTCCAGAGCTATTTCTCCTCCAGCAGATAGTAGGAAGCGCCGTTGAGAGTCTACATGTGCTGATCCGAGGTAGCGAGACACATCTTCCGGTAGCAAAGTTGTATGCTACCAGTGTAAAAGGGATGGAAATATGAGGCCGCAGTGCCAGAGAGACCCAGTGGAGTGCCGATATTGCATCATGATGGGTCACCTTCTGCACTTATGTCAGGTTTTCTCACCAGCAGCTAGTTATCAAGGCTCATCCATGAATCCTCATTCAGGAGCGGTGCCAACGGTTTCACACCAGTCTAGGAATTGGAGTTCTTCCAGCCGTTCGGGCCGAGCTGGAGGTCGTGGTTGTGGTAGCCATGTAGAGACCCAATCTTTACATACATGGAAATTAAATTAATTTTGTGGGATACCTAATACATAATGAAAAAAGACACTGAAGGGCCATAATAGTTTATTGTATTTGGAAATTCAGAATATAATCTTCTAATATTGGTGAAAGATCTTCAACATCTCCCATAATGATCATCTATTTTTTTCTTACCTAAAACCTGTATTTATATCCAGGGAATAGGAAAGAAATAAATAGTGATCTCAAATGCTCATTAAGGGTAATCATGGAGAAAATAAAACAAACAATATACATTTGAACTTCACAACATGAACATAAAGTTTGCACCTTAAAATCATGTGTTATGAAATAAATATTAGCAGTACTCAAGGCATAGGTCATAAAAGAACATCAATCATGATAAAATATCATGGGAATAAAACATTTAATTGTGGAAAACCATTAATCACATGATATGATTTCCATAGTAGCCAAGTCATTGCTTCGAAGACCATATTAGTGGACAAAGTACCTTTTTGAATTGTGTTCACTCCTCGTTCTTGTCATGTATCACTGAACCAGATTAACTTACCATTCCAACCATGTCTATCTCGTGAGATATACATAATTACCCAATTCATTAGAGGGTGATATCAGACCCACAAATCTCAAAATGAAATCATTTTTACTCATGCCACAACATAAACATAAATCATTCATCATAACCTAAAGAATAAAAATGTGTTTCATAAATATCATCCCATTATAACATAATCCATATTAAACAAATGGATATCATTTCATTTTAAGAAAAGTGAATCCATGTAAATCATAGAGATATTATACTTGAAACATACACATATGAAATAATTTCATCTTAGATGGAAAATGGTTTTGATAAAACACTTGAAATGAATTCTTGAGGAAAATATCCTTTCTTCTTCAAACTCTCTTTCTTTTCAAAAAATTCCATGTAATTTTAAAAGAAAAGAATTTTTTTTAAAGTAGTCATGAAATATTTTAGAGTACGCTTTATGAATATAAAGCGTTATAAAACTGTAAAAATCTGTTCATGCCGTATAATTTAAAAAATACATTCCTCTCGTACTTTTGCTGGAAAAGTCAAAAAATACAGTATATGGAAACCAAAGGAATGATGTCTTCCATAAAATATGGTAAAAAGTCAAAAAAGGGTAAAAATGACACTAAAAATACCTGGAATAATACTTTAAATTTTATGAAATCTTTTTTAGAAAACATGGACATTGAGGATAAACTTAACCCCAGTAAATACTTACGTATAAGCAATCTCGGATAAAAATGAGATTGAAAAATTATCCCTTACCTTAGGTCTGATATGCTTCGTACATATCCAAACCTCCTTTATAATGATTTATATTATTTCATTGACTTATGACTGAATCCTATTCAAATTTATGATATCATATATGGTTAACTTATGACATTATATTACCCATTCTTTTATAAATTCCATGTTAAAGCAGCATTTTGGGTAAAATCGTTTTATTTATCGTACGTGTTTGGACTTGTTGTTCTTGATATTATTATTACATATATCATGATTTACATACTTCTAGAATGTAAATCATGATTTATATATCATGAATATTCTATATATATATATATAATAGATAGATAAATGACAGGAAATACACCGTCCATGAAGACGGTAGGCCGTACGTAGGCATGAACACCGTTTTCCTTTCCTTATTCACTTGAATGGAAGTAATTAGATGATATATATATATATATAAATAATTAAAGTAGCTTTATCATGTCATATATTTCATTATTATTCATTATATATACTTTATAACCATTTTTCAATGGTTAACATGGAGAATGAATCTCATCGCGTCGTGGAGATGGTAATCCGTACGTACGCACGAGTGATGATATCATTACCATAATTATTAAATTGAATTGGATTGAATGATATAATATCTCAGAATCAGTATGATATTATAATAACTATATATAGTTATTCTTCACATCATTATACCAATCCATGTAAGGTGGTGGTGGAAAAAAAGATTTCACTACGGTGTGGAGACGG
This sequence comes from Viscum album, assembly GCA_963277665.1. Classification (NCBI taxonomy): domain Eukaryota; kingdom Viridiplantae; phylum Streptophyta; class Magnoliopsida; order Santalales; family Viscaceae; genus Viscum; species Viscum album. Next base: position 52,730,799 of record OY728148.1, read on the forward strand.
TATTCCGTACGTACGCACGCGCAGTTATTTTGTTTTCCGTAGGATGGATTGAATGTGAAATGGGTTTTTATGATATTTATAATAACATATTATTATATTAGTGATACTGATGTTATTACTTTATAATGAAACAACTAAAGAAGAAGAAGTTGAAGAAGAAAGAAAACATGAAAGAATCGATTGAAGAGATTACCTCTTCTTTGACGCACATCTTTTTAGTTTCCTCTTATGGCACTGGAGTTGGTCTTTTGAGGAGACCATAACCTCTATAATATTTCTAGAGAAGTTAAGAAGTGAAATGTCACGGGATTTTCTGAGCTTGAATGCTCAAAATTGTGTAAATAGAAGAGGGAGGAGGTGCCCTTTTATAAGGGAGGAGAGGGGCACCATAGAAATTACATAAAATATTATTTTACCATAAAGTCATATTTGGTTTATAATAGCACAAAATTTATTTATTTAGAAGCTAAAGAATGAATGGGTCGACATACTCTCATCAAATATGTTTTATACAAGTTTAGTTTACTATTTTAAACTTATCATTTATATTTAACTCTATGTTAAATAATTTATCTTTGATCGTATCTTCTTGTTTTCTTACACTATATGGTTAATAAACATACTATAACATGCAAAAAGAACCCAAAGTGGTTAATTATTAATATATATACCCATATATAAGTCATTTGTCTGATCCTAATATTTTTATTAATAGAATAACAATTAATAATATAATATTTTTTCCAACAAATATTAAATATCAATTTTGATAGTATTTGGTAATTGATTTTTGTGAAAATCATAACAGCATTTTTAGTTCTAAAAAATTAATTAAATCAATACTAACATGACATAGTAACCTATAAAATTAGTTGAGTTCATAAAATGTCTCAAATTACATTTATTTGGGTATTTATAACATAAATTATGTTAAGATTTAATTAATATGGTAGTTATAGCAACATCAGTTTGTCAAAAATAAATTAAATTATGTAATGTCTAAAAATTATAAATAAAATACCATCGTGTATGAAATCATTTTATCTTTATAATGAATATTTGTAATCGAGTTTATCTTTTGCATAACCCTATATTAAAAATGTTTTAGTTATTAAACATTCATTATAACTCTTTTAAGTCTTCTTTAAATAAAATAATAATAAGTGTCCTAATCTAATCCAACTGAACCTAAAGGGTATTATTTTATTCCTAAGGTTGTTTTTGGTCGAATTACACTTATCCAATATAATTGAGACATGTTTTAGTGTAATAATAATATCATATTTACCCTTAGTTTCCCTATTTACTTTTAACCGTGATAAATAAAAGTAAAAAGTTACTATTCACCAAAGATTATTTTAATATTATTGAACCGCATTTTACTCTTTGATATTAACTATGTCTCTCGGATTTTCAAAATTCAACTCACAGAAGCAGTAAAATTATGTTTTATGTACAATTTAAAATGCTCCTAGGAGGTGGGTAAAAGATGGTGAAAAGTTCAATAAAAGTTTTATATATCTAAAATTATTATAAAATGACTCCAAATAATTACATTGAAAATATATAGGTATTATGTAGGTATTTTGAACAGAAATAAATTTAAATAATATAATCGATTATTTAAATAAAACTTTAGTTTTACCCAATAACTCATTGTTTTCACTATTCATCAAAAATTAAACATTTTCAGAAAAATACAAAAAATTCACCCTAGGCTAATTTCAATATTACAAATCTGAAAATGAAGTCCATTTTGAAAGATAAAATTTATAAAATTTCAAAAATTGGGTACTTCTATTCATAACAACTAGTTTATAAAATATATTAATAACATATCGTTGTTTAGTGAAACCCGGTATTGCGTAGTACACATGCTATCAAGGAAGCTCGTGATTGAGTGTATTAAAAGCCAAGTTAGGGATGTGTGTGGTGAATGATCCCTTTGGTGTTTCGTATTACATATTCAAAACTTATTTCATTTATACATTAAACAAAATCTATACATAATGTTGATTAGAATAATTTCCGCAAAACAGAATTGAAATTGAGTGTAACACAAGCCAAGAATAGTGTTGCGTATATTGCAAGTTAACACTATGTTTAATATATTACAAGATAATATTTTTGTAGTATATAATATAATACATCAATGAAAATAAAAATAATATATCTCATAAAATCTCGGGGAGTTGCATTCTACCCCCCTTGAAATGAAATTCACCCTCGAAATTCGTTCGGGTGATAAATGGTTTACTACTTGAATGTATCATTCATAGATACCCACATCGTAAAAAGAAATACTAAAATGTAATTTTAATAACTAATGTATGAAATTTAATGGTTTCCCAAATTAACTCATCACTGGTTTTCCACATAGAAGAACATAGGTGAAAATATGGATATGGAAGAGAAATCTCACCATCTAGTTCTGATGGAGAGTGGTAGAGAACATGGATATGAAAAAGGAAACAATCACAAAGCCATAAATTTTTTATGATCTAAGGTAACATCTGATTCATCCGATATGAGGGCAATAGGACAAAATTTTTGGTTTTCAAGATCATTTCCCTAATGTTGAAAAAATTTGGAATTAGAAGAAATACTATCTTGATTTCGGTACAATCTCACTATTGGTCATTCCATGAACATCTTCCACTTCTTCTCTTAATGAAATGAAGTTGAATTTTTCTTCCATTATGTGTTAGCATATCATGTGATAGAATGATAGGTCATTCAACCTGTCTCAAAAATAAGGTTAGGAAACCATATATGGTTCCTAAAATGGACTTATACTTCATTTATCATACCTCTTAAAAAATAAAAATAGTTTCTACTAACCAGGGACTTCCTGTAGACCGGTGCTATGAGATAAAGGCCCATTACACTTCCGGTGTGGGTTCGGTTCCCATAGCCTTGTCCGACGCGACGGGTTGTCACTCATCCTATGGGTTTCCCTTTTTCTAATACTATACTATTATTCCAGAAATAATATCCAAAAATAAGTTCTCTCATTAAATAATACTATTTGATGTCGCATATAATCTATTAAAATCGTTAGGTTTATCCAAAATACATCTGTCCAATCTCATAGTATAAAGAAAATTATTACATGAAAGGTTAGATATCAAGCACTTGAATACCATCATTTATCCCCCCATATATCATAAGATATATCTTATTGGTCAAATTACAAACATTTGAATACCTTAATGAGGTACTCTTTTTAAAAATGAATTAACATAGAACCTTAGTGAAAATATGAATGATGTCAATAGTTAAGTCCATACACATACCAAAATCACAACATTTCTATATACTCAAACCATGATATCAATTTGTCCTTATATCAGTCAAGAGCTCTTGAATACTATCAAACATTTCATTTTATCCTTATCCATTCATTATGTGCATATCTTCCAATTTCCAAAAATATTTCAATCACTTTTCATGGTTACCGTTACCAAACAATTATTGAAATCCAATACATAGATATTCCAAAATTCCACGATACTAAAAATGAGATTCCATGATACTATTTTGAAATACCATTACATAAACTCTCAATCATTCTACAACATCATTGTCATAATCAACAACAAAAATAGTGATCACATGTGACTTCCCTTTTTCATTTTACTTAAGATGTTTCTCACGTCGATCATCATTAATCCTTAGATTAGGACATTGATTAGCATAATTCCCCATTTCATTACACTTGAAGCATTGAAGTGTTGGTGGAGCGTTCTCTGTAGTCTTTTCTCTATTCCCATCATTAGAAACCTTTTTCCCATTACTTCAGCACTCAGCTGCTCGATGACCTTATTTTCCACACAGGAAACATTTTCTAGTACCATTTATACAATCTCCACTATGCTTCTTTCCAAACTTTGAGCATAAAGAAACATTCACCTTCTTTTCACCATTTTTAAGAGATTTTTCTTTAAAATCCATCTTTCGTTTCTTTTCAAAACCATGAGATGGATATGTAACACCAACATCTAGTTCTACATTGATAGCACAATGCACAATTTTATCATAGGTACTGAAGTCTATTAGAGCTAATGAGCTTCGAACACTTGGTTTTAAACCACTGAAGAATCGATCATCTTTACATTCAGGTTCGAGGATAAAGCTCTATGCATACCTTGCATGCCATGTATAACTCTCTTCGTATATACAAACAGATTCATCATCCTTTTTACTAATCTCAAGGAACTCCATTTCCTTCTTTGTTCGAAGAATACGAGGGAAGAACTTATTGAAAAATAGGTTATTGAACTCATCACATTCCATGGATTCAATTTCATCTTGGGGCCTTATATTCTTAATTAGAGTCCACCACTAGTCTACTTCACCTTCTAACCGGTAAATAGCTAAAATGAATTTTTCAGGTTCTAAACAGAAAAGTATCAAAAATATCATTTCAATGGTACAAATCCATTGTTTAGAATCCAGTTGATCAGAATACCCACTGAAAGAAGGTGGATGTTACCTCATGAAAGACATTATAGAATATTCTTCCTTTCTCTCACAATTTCGAATTATATAATGATTCATAGCTTGTGTAAGTATAGCAATAATAGTTTTCACACCATCTCCCATAACATTGGTTTTTTTAGGAGGACCATCATTGCATTGTCTATTACATTGATCCACACGGTTCCTTCGGGTTCCATCCATCGTTTAAAATCCAAAAATAACAGTGTGAGAGGAAAAAATAATGCTTGGAAAACAGCATAATAAAGGGGTATTACTTTCAATATATAACAACATAGGATTAATTCTAATATGGTTACTATAATTCGAGGACTATTACCTATACATATACTTATCCTTAAGGACATCCCTATACATACCTTAGAAATATCACTAGGGATTTCACTAAAGTTTTCGTATCCTAGTTTCCAAAGGTTAACTAAACCTTTCCTCTGAAACAAACTGTAGAGTCCCAATGATGACATTCATGGACATTACATTACTTTTTCAGAATACCTATTACATAAAAAAACAGACACCAAAGGACCGTAATAGTTTAGTGTTTTTCGAAACTCGGAATATACTCTTCTAATCTTAGTGAAAGATCTTCAACATCTCCTATATAGTTCTTCCATTTTTTCATGCCTAAAACCTTTTTTTATATCATAGGGAAAATAAAAAATATAAAAGGTGATCTCAAATGCTCATTAAGGGTAATCATGGAGGAAATAAAACAAACCATATACATTTGAACTTCAAAGCATGAAGATAAAGTTTACATATAAAAATATTGAGTTGTGAAATAAATGTTGGCCGTACTCAAGGAATAGGTCATAAAGGAACATCAATAATGATAAAATATCTTGGGAATAAAACATTTAATTGTGTAAAATCATTAATCACATGATATTATTTCCATATTAGCAATGAAAATGCTACCAAGACCATCTTAGTGGACAAAGTCCCTTTCTGAATCGAGTTCACTCCTCATTCCAGTCCTGTATCACTGAACTGGATTAACTTACCATTCCAGCCATGTCTATCTCATTAGATATAAATCTCTACCAAATTCATTATAGGGAGATATAGGTCCCACCCATCTCATAATTAAATCATTTTTACTTGTGCCACAACATAAACATAAATTATTCATCATAACCCAAAGAATAAAAATGTGTTTCATAAACATCATCCCATCATAACATAATCCATATAAATATAATGGATATCATTTCATCATAAGAAAAGTGAAACCATGTAAATCATATATATATTATATTTGAAACATACACATATGAAATAATGTCATCTTATATGGAAAATGGTTTTGATAAAACACTTGAAATTAATTCTTGAGGAAAATATTTATTCTTCTCCAAAATCATTTTCTTTTTACAAAATTCCATGCAACTTTAAAAGAAAATGCTTTTTGTTGAAAATATTGATGAAATATTTTAGACTATGATTCATGAAAAAAAGGAGTTATAAAATTGTAAAAATACGTTCATTCCATATAAATTAAAAAAACATTATTCTCGTACTTTTGCCGAAAAAGTCAGAAAGTTCTTTATATGGTAACCAAAGGAAATATTCCTTCCATACAATGTGGTAAAAAGTCAAAAAATGTTAAAAATGACTCTAAAAATAAATGGAAAAATAATAAACATTTTATTATTTGTTTTGAAAACATGGACCTGGATGATAATCATAACCCCAGTAAATACTTATAAGCAATCTCAGATAAAAATGAGATCAAAAAATTATCTCTTAACTTAGGTCCGATATGCTTCGTACATATACGAACCTCCTGTATAATGATTTAAATAATTTTATTGACTTATTAAATAATCATATTCATTGCTATTATATCATAGATGGTTCACTTATGACTTTATATTACCCGTTCTTTTGTAAATTCCATGTTAATGCAGCGTTTTGTTTAAAATTATTTAATTTGTTGTACGTGTTTGGACTTGTTGTTCTTGATATTATTATTTCTTATATAATGGTTTAATTATTCTAGAATGTAATAATAATTTATATATCATATATATTATGTATATATATATAATAGATAGATAAATGAAAAGAAATACACCATTCATGGAGATGGTAGGCCATACGTACACATGAACACTGTTTTCCTTTCCTTGTTGACTTGAATAGAAGTAAGTAGATGACAAAAAAACACACACACACAGATATATATATATATATATACAGTAGCTTTATCATGTCATATATTTCATTATTATTCATTATATATACTTTATAATCATTCTTGAACGGTTAACATGGATAATGAATCGCAACGCGTCGTGGAGACGGTAATCTGTAGGTACGCACGAGCGATGATGTCATTCACATAATTATTGAATTGAATTAGAGTGGATTAAATAATATCTAAGAATCGATATGATGAAAAAATAACTATATATAGTTATTCGTTACACCATTATACCCTTCCTAGTAAGGTTGTGGTGGAAAAACAGAATACACCACGACGTAGAGACGGTCTTCCGTACGTACGCACGCGCGGTGATTTCATTTTCTGTTGGATGGATATAAGGTCAAATGGGGTTGTTTCATATTTATAATTACATATCAGTATATTATTGATACTGATGTTATTACTTTATAATGAAACAACTAAATAAAAAGATGTTGAAGAAGAAAGAAAACTTGAATGAATCAATAGAAGAGATTACATCTTCTTCGACGCACCTCTTTTAAGATTCCTCTTAAGGCACTAGAGTTGGTCTTTTGAGTATACAAGAACATCTATAATGTTTCTAGGGAAGATGAAAAGGGAAATGGGTAGGGGTTGGCTGAGCATGAAAGGTCAAAATTGTGTAATGAGAAGAGGGAGGAGGTCCCATTTTATAAGGGAGGAGAGGGACACAATAGAAAAAACATAAAATATTATTTTATAATAAAGTAATATTCGGTTTATAATATCTCAAAATAGATTTATTTCGAAGCTAATGTGGGTATGGGTCGAGATAATTTAAACCAATATGTTTTATACAAGTTTAGGTTACTATTTTGAGCTTATCATTTAGATTTAACTCTAAGTTAAATAATTTAACTTATACTGTGTCTTCATGTTTTCTTACACTATATGGTTAATAATATTACTATAACAAGCCAAAAGAACCCCAAGTGGTTCATTATTAATATATATATCCTAATATAATTCATTTAGAAGAACATTAGATTTTTAGGAATATAAAAACAATTAATAATGTAATATTTGTTTTAAAAACTATTTTATGTCAATCTTTACAGTATTTGGTAATTGAATTTTTAAAAAATCATAACAGCATGGTTAGTTCGAATAAAAATAATTAAATCAATACTAACATGTCATATTAACCTATAAAATTATATTAATTTATATGAAGTCTCAAATTACATTTATTTGGGTATTTATAACATCAAATATGTTAATATTTCATTAATAAGGTAATTACTGCATCATCATTATGTCATAAATAAATTAAAATATTTAAAGTCTAAAAATTATAAATAAAATACAATTATGTAGGAAATTGTTTTAGCTTTGTAATGAATATTTATAGTCGAGTTTAACTTATGTATAACCTTATATTAAAAATGTTTTTGTTATTAAACTTTGATATTAACTTTTTTAACTCTTCTTTAAATAAAATAATAATAAGTGTCCTAATCTAATCCAAGTGGACCTAAAGGGTAATATTTTATTCCTAAGGTTGTTTTTTGTCGAATTACACTTATCCAATATAATTAAGACAAGTGTTAGGGTAATAATATTATTATTTTTACCCTTAGTTACCCTATTTACTTTTAACTGTGGTAAATAAAAGTAAAAAGTAACTATTCACCAAAAATTATTTTTATCTTATTGAACCACATTTTACTCCTTGATATTTTCTATATCTCTTGGATTTTATAAATTCAACTCACAGAAGTGGTAAAATTATGTTTTATGTACAATTGAAAATGCTCTTAGGAGGTGGGTAAAAGACAGTGAAAAAATTCAATAAAATTTTTATATATTTAAAATTATTATAAAATGACTCCAATGAATTACATTTAACATATATAGGCATTATGTAGGTATTATGAACTAAATTTAATTTGAATAAAATAATTTATTATTTTAAAAAAATATATGTTTTACCCAATAACTCGGTGTTTTCAATATTTATCAAAATTGAAAGTTTTCAGGAAAAAAATAAAAAATCCACCCTAGGCGAATTTTGATATTTTGAATCCAAAAATGAAATCTATTTTGAAAGATAAAATTTATTAAATTTCAAAAAGTGGATATTACTATTCATAACGGAATGTTTATATAATAATTTAATAACATATCATTGTTTAGTGAAACCCAGTACTACATACTACACACGCTATCGAGGAAGGTCGTGATTGCGTGTAATGCAAGACAAGTCAGGGTTGCGTGTAGTGAAAGCTCCCTTTGGTGTTGCGTATAAAATAATCAACACTTATTTCATTTATACAGTAAAAAACATATACTTAATGTTGCGTAGAATAATTTCCACAACACGAACTTGAAATAGTGTGTAACACCAGCCAAGAATAGTGTTGCATATTCTGCAAGCTAATACAGTGTTGTATATAGTACATATTAATCTTGGTGTAGCGTATAATAGTATACATCAAAGAAATTAAAAATAATATATCTCATAAAATATTGCGGTGTTACAAGCCAGTCGCTCAGGTTTCAGCGATAGCAGGGTGGATCATCTCAGAGGCGTCAGGCTGGGTCACAGGGCCATGGAGTAGGCCATACTTCTGCAGTAGAGTAGACCCAGGAAGAGTAGGATCCTGGACCCTCTATAGTTTGAGGTACTATCATAGTATCATATGTTCTATCTTCTGGTTTTTTTGACACAGGGGCTTCCCATAGTTTTATCTCTATTGAAGTTGTGGAGAGCCTTGGGCTCTGCATCTATTCCTATATCAAAACATTAACTCTATACACATCGTTGGGGACTAGGAAGGCTAGTGTAAGTCAGTGCAAGGAGTGCCCTCTAGTGGTGGTTGGGTATCGCTTTCTATGGGATATCTATGTTGTACAGATTACCGGCTATGATGTCATTCTCAGGATAGACTGGCTAGTCCCCTTCTAGTTAGTCGTCGACTGATGTCGTCGTAGACTGAGTTTCATATCACCAGAGGGTGGATATTTACTTCATTAAGGCGAGTGGGATGTCTAGGCGAGTAGAGAAGGACCCTAACATCATGGTCTAGGTGGAGATATAGCTCAGATTTCTAGTCTATATCTGGATGAAAAATGGACTTCATAGTTGGACTTTCCTCTAGTGGTGGATCGTTTCAGGGATGCCTTTCCAGATAACATTTCAGGTTTGCTTCCAGAGCATGAGGTATACTTTTTTATTGAGCTCATGCCAGGAGTGGGACTAGTGTCTATTCCTCCATAATGGATGGAGACACTTGAGCTAAAGGTGATCAAGAAGAAGTTAGAGGAGTTGCAGGAAAAGGGTTTCGTCCTACCTAGTACTTCACCTTGGGGTTCACCTATCCTTTTTGCGATGAAAGCATACAATACTCCTAGGATGTGTGTGTATTATTGGAATTTGAACCAATAAATGGTCAAGAACTGATATCCCATTCCAAGGATTGATGATCTTTTTTATCAACATCAAGGATGACGAGTGTTCTCGAAGATTGACTTGAGATTTGGTTATAATCAGTTGCGCGTTTGACCATCAGACATACCTCTTACAGCTTTTCGAAGTAGGTATGGTCAATATGAGTACATGGTAATGCCGTTTGGACTCATGAACGGGCCAATAGTTTTTATAGCTTTTGTGAATCTTGTGTTCCAACATTATCATGATTCTTTTATGGTAGTCTTCATGGATGATATCTTGGTGTAGTCTCAAACTCAACACGACCTTGACACTCATCTTGAGATCGTATTGAGTACAATGAGAGAGGATCAACTATATGATAAGTCTCATAGTTCCACTTTTGGATGGACCAGATTCACTTCATGGGTCATATTATCTCAGAGGCAGGAGTTGTAGTAGGCCTGGAGAAGTTTAGAGAAGTAGATTTCTGGGAGCAGCCGAAGAACATCGTTGAGGTGCGGAGTTTTCTAGGGATGGATGGATACTATAGACGCTTCATATAGGACTTTTCACGCATAGAAGCACTACTGATAGGTCTGAATAAGAGGGGTGTGATGTACTTGTGGTCAGATTCCTTTGATTCATCCTTTCAAGAGTTGAAGGGGTGGTTGAAATCAGCACTTATACTAGTCTTTCCAGAGCCCATCAAGAGCCACACTATTTACTGTGATGCATCACGTATCGGGCTGGGAGATGTGATTTTGTAGGGAGATGGAGTCGTTGCTTACAAGTGTCAGTAGCTAAGGCCACATGGGAGGAGCTACCTGACGCATGATCTGGAGTTGGCAGCGGTTGCTCATGCCTTAAACTATTGGAGACATTATCTTCTGGGAGATCTCTTTGTGGTTTTCACCGACCACAAGAGTCTCAAGTACATATTCACTCAGTGTGATCTGAATACGAGACAACACAGGTGGTTCTAGTGTCTTCAGTCCTTTGACTTTGATCTTGCATATACACCTGGGAAGGTAAACGCATTGGCAGATGCGTTTAGAACGAGGACTCAAATACATGCAGTTTAGGAGGCAAGCAGTGAGTGACAACTTATGGATCTTTTCTCTGAGATGCATTGGGAGTTGCACGATTGACATGGGAATACCTTTCTATCTTTTTTATCTGTTACAAATACTCTTCTTGATTGAGTACAAATGAGGCAGCTACCAGATTTAGAAGGCCTAGTCCTTCGAGAACGCGTGGCAGGAGAGGAATTTATTTGTGAATGGACAGTAGGCAAGGTTGAGATCTTGCATTTCCAGGGACGCATATGGGTTCTAGCAGACATAAGTGAGGAGATGATGCTGGATTTTCATTCCTCAGTTTGGACAGTTCATCCTAGCGTCACCAAGATGTATCGTGGTCTACACTATCAGTATTGGTGTTCAGGTTTGAAGAGTGATGTTGTTGTTTTTGTTATGAAGTGTTCCACTTTCCAGAAGGTGGAATCAAAACATTAGCGACCTACAGGTCTTTTACAGTAGTTACCCATTCCCAAGTGGAAGTGGAATGACGTTGTGATGGACTTCATGAATGGTTTTCCAGGATCTCCTTGAGGGAATGACACTGTTTTTGTATATCCGAGGTATTGTAAGTCAGCATGGAGTTCCACACTCCATTGTATCAGACAGAGATGTGCGCATTACTTTTTGGTTCTGGCAGGGGTTTCAGAAGGCTTTGTGTAGACATGTACTTTTGAGTATAGCATACCATCCTTAGATAGGTGGCCAGTCAGAGCATACGATTTAGGTGCTTGAGGATATGCTCCGAACATGCATCCTGGATTTTGAATGTTATTTGGAGAAACATATACCTTTTGTAGAGTTTGCATACAATAATTTTTTTCATGAAACTATTCAGATGGCGCCATATGAGGCTTTGTATGGTATGCCATTACGATCTCCCTTATGTTGGTTGGTGGTAGGAGGGGAAACTTTACTGGGACCTCATCTCATTTAGGAGACCCTTGAGCAGATAGAGTTGATTTGGAAGAGGATGGCTGCTTTACAGTCTTATCAGAAGTCTTATGCTGATTAGCAGAGATGACCTCTGGTGTTCAAGCTTGGGGATCAGAATTTCCTGCGTGTCGCACCGAGGTTGGGACACAGTAGGATTCAGAGACAGTGTAAGCTTTCACTGAGGTACATAGAACCCTTTGAGGTGTTGGAGAGATTTGGTCTGGTTTCCTATCAGTTGTAGTTACCTCAGAGGAACCTAGCTATGCACGATGTCTTCCACTTTTCTCAGCTCTGACATTACTTAACAAACCTATATCAAGTCTTTCTACCCGAGGAGGTTGGTCTCGAATTGGAAGCATCATTTGAGGAGCATCCTATCCAGATTGTTCATTGTAGTATAAAGGTTCTCTGTGGCTTTTCTGTTCCACTAGTATGAGTGCTATGGCAGCATGGGCGACTACAGGATGATACATGGGAGAGGGAGACCAATGTACGAGCATAGTGGCCGAAACTGTTTGAGGGTTCTTCTTCTATGTCGCTCTAGGGAAATTCGCGGACAAATTTCTTTAAGGGGGGAAGTTTGTATGAACCCAGACCTTCTTTTCAGGTATTTGTTTCCATTCTGGTCATTTTTGGAGAAAAATGATGTTCGGGAAATTTTCTAAGTACACGTTGTGTAATTTATGTGTACACGCCGTTTACATTGATGCCGCTCAAGGCTGTGTCCTGGTAGTGTCAAGACCATGCACATGGCCCTGTAGGGGTGATGTAGAGGGCTCCTAAAGCGGACTATGGAAAAGGTTAGTACACACCATGTACATCAAAATTACATTCCGTGTACATTGTATTTATCCTTAAACAGACAGGGGTTGCGTCTTAACCCCAGAATTGTCTTCTTCTCCAGCTTCTTCGGAAGAGGGCGTCCTGTATGACCAAGAATATCCTCTGATCCCCCAAGCCTTCGTCTGTTCTCCAAATCGACCATTGTCGATTATGTTGGAACCACAACAGTAAGCTCTTCCTTCTCAAAGAGCTTTGTTTTCCATTTCCTCATCTTTCTCAAGTTGGCGTGGGTTGATAATTTTGGACGTTTTCTTATATATTTGAAGTTCTAAGGATAATCAAGCTTCGAGGTTCATGTATATCGATCTTCTAACCCCAAGGTAGGTGGTTTGTGCCATTTAGTAGGAAATAATTGAGTATTTGTGCAAATTTCACCAATACCCGTGAATGGGGTATTGCATGTTTCCTATTTTTACCTTATTGTTTGCCTTCTTTTCTTACATTCTTGAGTAGAGGTTATTGTCTGTGAATAGGGTAATTTACTGTTCTTTGGATGCTTTTTCATGCATGTTTTTCCTGTTTATGACCATTTGGTCTAGTTTTTCATGTTAGGCTTTTGTGAGTTCCATGCCTAGTTGTAGGATGGTGTGACTGTTCATCCATGCTGAGATACTGTATATGCTAGCCAAGTTGTTCTTGAGGATACTTTGTCTGTTACGTGAAGGAATACTTTCTAAATTTTACACAAGTTTGTGAGAACCTAGTGTATTAGACCATAGGGAGAAAGGACATAAGGGCTTTTCTGAAGTGTCTTTGATTTACGATGCGAGACCACATGGGGAATTGGCATTGAGTGATTCCTCAGAGTGTTTGTAGTTCCTCGATGCAAGACATGGGGGGAATGAGGAATCGAGTGCTTCCCCAGAGCGCCATTAGTACGACACAAGACTATAGGGGGAATTGACGGTCAGTACTTCCCTAGAGAGTCAATTATTTCTTTTGGTGAATTAGAGGGGTGGGACTGTGTGTGCCTCCCATAGGGTTGCTAGTAATTGTAGGTTAAAGAATAGGGGTTTCGAGTGAGAACTACCCATAGGATACCTATTTGTTCTATGTGATTGAGTGACTAATTACTTGTTTTTAATTATGTCCTAGAATCATTGGATTGTTTGTTGTTTAGTACTTATCATTTTTCTTGCATCCTATACTTCTACCTGCTATATATTCACTGACTATTAGGCATAGATATTTGGGTGGTTGGCTACTGGGACCTTGTCTCACACCCTATTTGGGACATGCTTTTGGGCCCAAACAGATTATATTGTTGCACGTATAGATAACGGAAGGCGCCCTTCAACATCAGGTGCTTGATTGCACTGGAGCTGGAGAGCATGGGACCAAGTCGAGGCTTGCATTGCAGAGGAGTTCCTCATTTTTTTATTTTGTACTTTTTTTAGTATTTTATTTAGAATTGTGACTTGTTCGGCTATTTTCCTTGACATATATCTATCATGCATCATTTACATATATTTCTGCTCCAGTTGTTTATTTAGCAATCTTCCACTGTTATTGTTGTTGTATATTTACTGCTTCCACTATTGTATGTGTTGTTACATCCGTTTTGTACTATTCAATTGAGGGCATAGTTTCCCCACGATCACACCCAAAGGCCCTCACTGCTAGTCGGCAACCTCTGGTATTCTGGGAAATGCGCTTGAGGCCATGTGACCAACTGCATATAGGGCGCCTCTGGGTGGGTTCCGAAACCGGGATGTTACAGTTAGAAACCTATCCCTATTATATACCTAGGATCAACATTATTTCAATGTATTTGAGTTAATGTTTTCATAAAATTGTTAAACCATTAAATAAATTTCATTAACTATTCATTATTCAATTTTAATTCATTGTTCAATTTCAATAGTTCATAATTTCTCTCTTTTTCGAATTGTAAAATTGGTTTAAATATATACTCACAGATGATGATTTTTCATAAGAGACTCATATTTATCTTTTAGATCATGAAACATATCGCCAAACAAGTTAAAATAATCAAAAAGATATTTACTAAAGCAGTTTTCTCTTGATCATCATTTTCACAGTTTTTAGAAATATATGAAATATTAAAAGGAAAAAAGGAAAAATATTTTGTATCTCTGATTTGCTTGCTGTAAATCGCATATTTTCAATGGTAGACTTATCTTCTTGATTAGTGTCAGAATTACTAATACTATCTAATGAGGAAATACATGTTTCATTTAGGGGATTCTTGTATCTTATATCCCTATCCTTATAATTATTTTTATATTTCAATGTTGTACAGTCAAATTTAATGTGTCCGTTCATTTTACATTAATATAAGGTGATTTCATATTTAGTGTCATCATTTTTACAATTCATCTTACATGTTCCTTTATTTTCATAATTTCTCCTATAATTTTATGTTTGGAATAAATCATTTTTTTCTATAAAATTTCATGAATATTTTATCCATGTGTTTGAATTCTGCATTACTATTGTAATGAGATTTTTCTTAAATAATATCTTCATCTTGTTCATTTTATCTTTTTTAGTAGGTACTATATTTGATACATACTGATTTTATTTTTGGTTCATCTTCATCAATCTCAATTTTTAATTTAATTTTTTATTTATACATACTTAAAATTTAGGTCAATTCAATGAGATGTAGTTTACTCAGAACACACGATTCTATAATTATCACAAATGTTAATATCAATCTATTGGGTATGCATATGAGAACTCTTATCACAAGATATTTTTCGGTCACTTGTTTTCAAAGTGATAGAATGATATATATTATTTCATTTAACCTAAGATACATATCGAAAATAGTTTTCATGATTTCATTTTAAATGTTTCACACATGATATGTTTTGTATTTAATCTCATATCAATGACATTTTATGTTATTTAATGGGAAATAGATAGGTTATCCCATATTTAGAAAGAGGATTTACATGTAGTTATTCAATTAAATTATTCATCTCCAAATTTAAAAAACAAAAAATTCATAGCAATAAAGTTGTTATAGTAAGAACAATTTTAAGAATCACTCCACGAATTTCTAACAGTATGTGATATTTTATATTGATCTTCTTTTATGGTATAAATGTCAAAACCCATTCTCTATAAATTCATTTTGATTATGATTTTTCCATTTAGACTACTTTTTACTATTAAAATAAAGAGGTATATTGGTAGAAGACCATTCGTGTTTATTATATATAGAGAACTATAATTTAGAATTGAAATAAATTTGAGATCATTATAATGGAAGTAAAACAATGTTGAAATGTTAATTTTAAAAAACCTCTAATACAAAATGTTGGTTGGAGTGTGTAACTCATGAGGGGGTGAATTGAATTCCAAAAAAAATTATGTTAATAATTAGTCTAAAATAAAAACCCTTTAATACAATAAACTAACCAATTAATCAAAACAGAATACTGATATAATATTTTAAATGATTTATTAAAATTTTATTATGATTATGTAAAAATATTATTTTTAAATACAATAATTTTTGGAATAAATTTACTTAAAAAATATAAATCCTAGTTAATATTAAAAATCAATGTAATGTTTTTGTTCATATATAAAGAGTAATCTAAGATATAGAAATAAAAAAACATATTAACACAATAAAATAATTTGATAACAAATAGGTTTGATTTCAATGTGATACATAGTCCCCTACACTTGGGAATCCACAACTACCATGATGATTATAGTTAATATAAAATAAATCTATAAAATGGATCAAGAAAACAATCAACAACAATAGTATTTGTAGTGTAAAAATCCTACTCCATTGTTTTTTGTGTTAAGAATGAATAGTAAGGTTCATAATGAGTCCTCTTCCATAAACACAATGATAAAATAGATATTGAGAATTAAAATAATAACTAGTATTATTCCAGTCGTTATAGAGGAATGAGTGTGTTTTTTAACCTTGTAACAACAACAACATTTAAATTAATTTAGGTAGAATAATAACGAATAAATAACATCAATATGATATGTTCTGAATGATTTTAGTCCTCATATGAGCACTGCTGTTCAATTCATTATTCATTATTAAAATTTTTAGCAGGTAGAGGATCGTAGAAAAATTGTAGAAGTCTTTTAGTTAATCACTATTTACATTCATAATCAATATTAATGAAGAATTATATGCTTCTATGTTTTTTATCTATACAGAACATGAATTAGTATGTTCATGAGAATTCAAAAATTCTAACATACAAGTTGTTTTTATAGCCTCGTATCTTCTAGTTTGTAACTTATTGTTTTTTGTTTCATAACCATATCAAAATAGATATATCCTTCACATATAAATAGAAGCATTATATTCAAAATCCAAGGAATGGTCTTGGACTATGTCATGGGGAATTTGTTGAATATATCTGTAAAAAGAAATAGCGATTGAGCCATTCATGATAAAGTCATCAGACAATAATGGTAGTAAGATGAAGTCAGTGACTCAACATCTAGAATTATCTTGTTCTGGTGGTAACAGATTCTCAATACTGGCATTAGATAGTCTGGGTAGTAGCTCCTCTAGTGGTCACTCACTTCGGCTAGGGAATCACCTATGGATTTAACTCACCACTTCATTGTCTCACCTCAGGGGTGACTTCTTGCTAGAGGTAACGATGACTCCCAGGCAATGGTGATATTCAATAAAAATTCCAAAATTATCATAGAAATAGTATTACGATATAAAATGCTATAAAATAACTTGTGAATCATTATTACAAATTGAATCATGATTTGTAATCATTTAAATGTGATAATGTAAAGCATACTCTACAGAAGGATGTTCAGAAAATTATGCATATAACATTCTTTTTTAAAAGGATGTTATAGCCTTTAATTTTATGATGTGGGTTTCTATGAAATAAACATTCATATATTTGTCCTTTTATATCCTAGATTAATTTTTAGGGTGAAATTCATTTTAAGGGGGTAGAATGTAACACCCTGAAATTTTAATGATATTTTTATAAAAAAATGACTTATATTGTACAATATACCAAGAAAATAATTTGCTACATGAAATATTAGTGTAGCTTGATATGTTCTCTATACTATTCATGGTTTGTGCTACAATAATTATTCAGTTCTTTTGGTAGATTTTATATATTGTAAGACCATGTTTATATGAAAATAAAAATATTATTATGTTACCTTATATTATAGCCATTATAATGGAGTATATAAATAATATTAACAGAAATATGAAAATATTATTTACAGGTGTATATATATAAATAGTACTTCAGTGTGAAAAAAATTATAAATGAAATTAAAAACCTTTTTTAATAAAAATTTAAAAATTTCGAAAAAACATTATTAAATGAAAATAAGTGAGTTTATAATAAAAACAATCTTGATGTATTTTATTAATCAAATATATAATTAACATATTCAACATAATTTTGTATAAATCATGTTATATATTAACTAAATATAATATGATAAACAATAAATTTTTTCGGAACAATGAACTAATATTAAAAAAATGCATTTCCCCCCTTTTGATAGATCACCAATTTTATATGTTGTTTTTACCAATTTTTTTATTCTATTGGATAACAAGAACGTGAATTTTGGAATTTGGATGTACAAATTTACTTTTTTTAAAAATTTTATATTTGTATAATATGATTCATGTTTTGATGAATAGTAAAAATATACTATATTAAATTTAAAAAACAATTTTTCCATCAAAATAGTGTTTATGGATAGGTTATATTATTTCATGGTGTTAAAAATAAATGGATTATTTTTTATCATTTAATATCATTTTTGTCATTTTTATTAAATTTAAATTTAATTTTAATATAGAAAAGTTTCAAACTTGGTAATGTTTTAACTTTTAAAACATATGTTCCCTTTCTGAAAATGACATTAAATTCTAATTAATAACCACAACTTATGTGTTTTAAATTTTTCAATGTGGATTCTATAATTAGAGTTAGTGGATCAAAATTACGTAATTAGGGTTTTTTTATTTTTAGGCCTATGAATAGTAAATGTAATAATTTTTTTACAATGTTGAAGGGGAATCAGGTAATTAAAGGTAAAAATAATTTTATAATATTATAACATTACCCTAACACGTTCTATACATTCAATATATTAGTGTATGTCTTATAGAATAAATATTAAACTGAAATTATTATCCTTTTTACGAGACTTTTTTTACAATAAGACAATTATTCAAATTTATTTATAGAAGAGTTAAATATGTCTTACTCAAATTTTGATAACTATATCATTTTTAAGATAAGGTTATATAGAAGATATGTTCTATTATAAGTACTCATTTTTAATATAAAATATTTTTCTTTATCATTGTATGTTATATGTAATTTTTAACAAATAAATTATGTCCATAAAGGCTTATATATTTATCATGCAGAAACTAATTAATTGATGGAAAAAGTAAAAAAAAATTAGAAATATAATATCCATTAAAATTGAAATAAAAATTACCAAATATTATTGATAGAGTATATCTCAACCATAATCATCCAAGGCTCGAGTTAGTTACTATATTTATCCATATGAAAAATATTACAATACATAAAATATTTTTATTTAAAGTGATGTTAAATTTATCACATTCATGTTTTATGAAATATAAAATTTCTTATAAGGATTTTCCACAATATTATTAGACTATTTGTATTATAATGAATGATATAGTATTTTTATTATTCATAAAAATTTAATTTTAATTTCTATTCCTTATATAAATTTATTAAATAATTACAAATTACTAATGTGTCAATGATTTTATTAATTGTGATAGAAAAAAATGTGATTAAGAATAATAAAACAAATATTATTTTGGATTATTCATATATCCAAAAAAATTTGTAGATGATATTAAACTCATAATAATATAATAACAAAAAATTTGAGGAAAAAATGTTACTTTAATATTTTTTTAAAACAATATATTTAATAGTGTCCAAATTGTCTATATTGATTGTTTATAAAAATAATATATTTTTATTTTATTTAAAAATCATAAGAAAAAAATTAAAAAAAATTATTATTATTATATAGTCTAAAATTTTCTAAACTATTTATTTATTGTCTAATTAACATCAAATAAGTAACTATTTTACCCTTTTTATATTGAAATATTTGTTACCTTAGTTAAAAATTAAATAGGATAACTTAGTGGTAATTGTAATGATAAGATTTAAATTGATAGAAAACTTGTCTAAAATTTATTGGATGATTATATTACTACCATATATCAAATATTATTATAAATTATGAAACATTTTATGTTTTTTGATGGGTTCTGAGTTTATTATAAACTAATATTGTTGGGGAATCTAAAAGGGCCCCTCACCTCAATTATAAAAGGGCACATCCTCTCTCATTTTTTACTTCACTTTGAGCCTCCAAGCTCTAAATTCCTCTATACATATCTATTATCAACGCCCCATGTTAAATTATTGAGGTTATATTCTTCTCTAAATACCATCCATTGGTCTTTAAAAGTATATTTAGTGGGATCACTTCAAAGAAGAGGTAATCTCCCCTACCGATTCTTTCAAATTTATTTCTACTTCAACTTCTTCTTCCTAAGTCGTATCTATTATAATGTAATAAATATAGTATTAAATAAATGTATATATATTTTTATGATTATGGAAAAACAATATTACACCTTCTATCCATCCTACTAAATATGAAATCACCATACATGAGTATGTACGACTTACTGTCCCTATACTGTGGTGTTATCTGTTTTTCACCACGACCATACATGGATGGGTATAATTATGAAAATCAAAACAATACAAGATTATTATAATATGATATAAATTATGTAACAACATATATATTCTATAAACTTCCATACCATTTCCCTATTAAGGGAATAATATTGTCACTCATGTGTACATATAACCCACCATCTACATAATGTGATGTGATTAATTATACATGAAATACATTAAATAATCATTATATAAATATATATAAAGAATAAATATGATATATATTATTTTAATATCATTTTTAGGTGGTAAAACTATAACATATGAATATGATAAAGAACTTATCAGACAAAACATATGTAAGAAAATAAAGTAGTCAATACCTGAATAATGAGAAATGATGAAATGTTATTAACAAACAGATAATAACATGATCATATAAGATATAATAAAAGTTAATATAATTATTGAATAAGTTTATGAAATTATTTAAAAAATTATACATGAGGATCAGATATATATAAAGGATATCAGAATTAAGGTAAGTGATAATTATGCAATCTCATTATTATCAGAGATTGTCAAAAATAAGTATATAATGGGGTATATATGTCATCCATGTTAATGTCGCATAAATATAAATTCAAATATATTAAATCTATCCTTCACTAATTTTTTAAATCATATTTTACCAAATTTGGAATTTTTATTAAATGTTATGAATGAAATATTTTCTTTTGATATGAGGTACATTTTGACTTTCTGACAAAAGTACAAGAAGAATGTTTTATTTTAACTTATATTGCATGAATGGATTTTTATATGATAATAATGACTTTTTTACATGAAGATTTCTTTATAAGATGTGATTTTAATTTTAAAATAGAATATTTTATTTTAAAATTGTGTTTTATTTTGAGAAATGAAAACTATATTTATTAAGAATGGATATTTTCCATAAGAATTAATCTCATATTTTTAATCATATTAATTTTCCATCTATGATGTAATATTTAATATGGTTATGTTTCATTTAAATTATCCCTATTGTTCCTATGTTTTTATGATTTTAATGATGGAATAATATTAATGAAATAAATCTTCTTACATGGATTTTGTTATAGTGGATTTATTTTTAATCATACCCAATTCATTCCATCGGTTAGGCTAAATGATTTATGTTTTCATGGAACTTGTAAAACTGATTTCATTATGAGGGGTTTGGGACCTATATCACCCACCAGTGAATAGGGTTACGATTTGTATCTCATGAAAACGATAAGACGGCAATGTGAAATTATTTTGGTTTAGTAATACAATGACAGAATGAGAAATGATCTTGCTTCTGTAATATAGAGTGAGAACGAGGCATGAAATCAGTTCAGTAAAGGCCTTTTTCCACCGTGATGGTCTTGAAAATGAGCATTGGAAAATATGGAAATTATTTTATATTCTTATATTTTTTCTACAAATCGATGCTTTATTCCAATTCTATTTTCTAATAGATGATACGACATTTTGAATTATGCCTTAAGAAATGCGATGATTTTTTTCATGAATAAATATTTAGATTATGTGATAAATGGTATGATTATAAAAAGTTATTCTCATATTTTTACATTGATATGTTTATATTCTATTTTATATTTTCCGTCTTTCCTTTATTGAACTTATAAGGCTACCATTTTCATATGTTTTATTTTCTCCACATTATAAAGATGCTTTCTTTGTTGGAAAACATTAGGGGAAGATATGTATGGGAGATGTTGAAGATCTTTCATCAAATTAAGAGAATGTGTACTATGTTTCCAAAGGTAAAAAAATAATAAGGTCTTTGGAAGTCCATTTCTTTAATGTATTATGTATTCCAAATAGTAATAAAATTTCCATGTACATCAAGCTTGGGTTATTATATTATGTTTTAACAAAGATATCATATTTATGAAAAATATTTTCGCATAAGGAAAACATCATCATTGTGATTAATCCTAGAGTCTTGTTCTCTCATAATACGGAACATCTAATTTGGTAAATAACATTATCAACTACATTTTAGGGATATATAATTTCTGTCCCACCAATTATATCATAATATATATGTAATCATTCATGGTACTAGAACTTATTACAATCATAGACATGAATTAACCCATAGAAGGAAATTAGTTACATAATGATTTTTTCCAATCATGATTTCATGAATAAAAATGAGGATCCTAATTTAAATGTGAAAATCATACTTGGATCATAATAATTATTCTTTAATGGAGAACTAAAAACCCAAGATGAGTCAAATATATGTTTGGAAAGTAATAGTTATTATGTAAATTAATTGTATCTTCCAAAAAATAATGTTTGAAACTTGTTTATACATTAAATGAAATTGGAATAATAGATAAATTAAATTAAAACGAAATTATATGAGTATTTATTCAAAAAATGTTTTGAAAGTGGGATGAAATAAAATTTTTGGGTTCGAGAACCCCCTTACCTTAATTACTAATTTATTTCATTACTTTTGTGCCTCAAGAATTAAAAGATAATATTTATTAATAAATTGATCTAGAAGTAAATTATATTCATTTATATAACTATTTATCAACTATATTCATTGGAGTATAATTCTTATTATCCTATGTTGAAATTTATGTATTTTGATATCATGTTTCTATTAAAAAATTATTGATTCTCCTTTATTTCTATATATTAATTCTAAATAATTTATAAAACCATATGAATAACTATAAAATATTTCATTAGATGTTATTACGTATTTATATGTTATTTAGTATATATAATATCAATATATTATGGTGGTTATAATAATGTTCATTATAATGTCTTCATAAGTGGTTAACTAATAATTATCGAGATGCTAATGAATAAGTAGGAAAGGGACGTGTGAATCATATATTTTCGGTAAATATGATTACTAAAATTAGTTAAAATCCTTAATAAAAATTTAATCTTCTTTTTAATACATTGTATATTATATGGTATAGAAATAAATTGTGGAAAATAATATAGATAAGAATAAAATAGGGACAAGTTAATGGAGACTTACTATCTCCTCGGTGTAGCTTCTGTTGTACAACACTATGACTCCCTTCGTGTTTGGAGTTGGATCGCCCCATAATTTATCAAATTATTCTAATGGGATTAATAGGGAGGATTGTTTCATATTTTCAGCTTTCCAATGGGTGGTAGGAATGTGTTTCCATCGGAAATGAGAGTGGTCATTGATACAAGAGGAGGGGTATTTATAGAATAAAATAATAAAAAATATTATATCATTGGTAAATCATTTAATAGTCAATTTATGAATATACAAATCAAATATACATAAAATATACTATGTTTATTACTATAAATCCCCTTTATAATTAGAAATCATTATATAATAAAAATTGAATATGGATGGACTGGAAAACTATTATTTTAAAAAATCAATTTTGACTTTGTGTTTTGGAAATTTATTTTTGTGTTTAGAAAAAAAAATTATTTTATTTTAATGTCTCATTTATGAAATAACATATTCAATGTCATAATTTCATGTTATATAAATTATTGTGTCATTATTACATTATGTTTGTTATAATTTAAGATACCTCAGTTATAGGAAAAACTATATCTTCTACATTCACTAGAAAAATATATAATTTTATAAAATTGAAAAAATAACCCTCAGAAAATTTCAATGTTATTATTTAATGAATGAAATTCATTTTTTAAAAATAAATTTTAAAAATAGGTAATTTTAATTTTTTTAAAATTCTATTGTTTGTATGAAATATTGTAAAATACAGTTTATGAAAAATGTACTTATAGATTATAGTTTTTTTTAATAATGATATTTATTTATTTTAATTATAATATTTTTTTTACATTAATTAATCATGATAAATATAACTCATATCATAATATACTATTTTATGGAAAAATTAAAATTCCAACTGTAATGTAAATATTTTCAATGGTTTGGTTATTATCACCAAAAAGGTTACTATTCCAAAGCACACATTACTATTCTAATGATAACATTACCTAAATTATATATCATTCACTTCATTCATTAAATATTATTCTAAATTTCTCTCAATATTCTATATTACAATTTTCTATAATAGTTATTAGTTTACTAATATTTTTATTCCTCCCTATAGTGTTGTGTGTGGGGATGATGATTCAAGTAAAATAGATAAATCCATATGTTCTTATTTTATTTTTATATTTTATATTTATTCTTTAATTGTAATGTTTGGAATAATAAATAGATTAATTTTTTATTAATATAATGGTATTTATTAAGGAAATATATATTTTTGGATTATTTTTGTGTATACGCTAAATTTTATATTACAACACACATCTCAAGGGAAAAATCTCATTTATGAACTTCAGGTTGATATAGGAGTTACATAGGATTATTGGTGAGATACGATCTATGGAGAACATTCATATTTTGTGAATTTTGGGTGATTAATATACCATATATGTGGATTAGAATAAAATTAAATCATTTCTTTAGAGTGTATACAATTATTATAGGTATTAGTGGATGTCAATGTATAAATATATTTGCGGAAGTGGCTTGAATTGTTGTAAAACAATCAAAGGATCAAACTACACATATATATGGATATTAAGAAATTTGTTCATCTGTATAAGGATATATACAAAGTAATGAAATGTTTCAAGTGGTGTCATGTACAAAATATTTCTACATATTGTTTTAGGTTGTTAATTATTTTTTATAGAGGATATATTTCAGCTGGATATTATTAAGAATGATGTAGTGGAGAAATAAAAAAGGAAATGTTCCTAATTTTAACTATAAAATATTTCAACGACACATAGGGATTTACTAATTGTTAACAATGATATTTTAGAATACTTATTTACTAATATTACCCTCACTAAGTGGTGTGTGCCTCATAATAATTATATGGATAGCCTAGTAAAATATGTAATCGTACATAAAAGGGAATAACTAATATAAATTTTTATAAGTTAACAATTTTTTATAATATTATTGTATTTTATGATTCATACAGCTACACATATTAATAGGCTATAATCAAAATGTTGTGTCTATGTATTAAAGTTTTCCATATTATATGGTGTTATGAACTAATAAAAAAATGGGATTTTGATAAATATGAAATTTCTATTTTAAATTATTTGTGAAGGAAAAATTACTCTAATAAAGTAATGATAATAGTTATCATGGAATTCAACATGTGGTATATCCCACTCTCTGGTACTTACATGATTATTCACTAAGATTTATTGTATTAATATTACTCAGATGAATTTTTTTTTGTTTAAATATGTGAAATTTATGAAGTACAAAGTCATTAATGATATTTATATAGTTAAATGGATATCATTAATGTCATGGGAAAATAATTTTTTTCCTGTTTTTAGATCCAACTAAGTTGTATTGGACTAATTTTTTGAATGCTTAATGTTAATGGGTGAACTACTCACTGAAATTCAAATATTATGAATGAAAGAATTAGTGTGGGTGGATTAATAATTAATGAAGGCTATATGGTAAAATATTAAAGGGTCTAAAATCATATAATATTTTATATTACAAAATTTTTTAACGTGAATATTAATGGGGTGAATTGTATCACATAATATGAAATTCATTGTGGTGTGAAAAGATTTTTTTCACACAATAAAATATTATGTAAAATATTTTTTGAAAATTTTGATTAGAAAATGATATGATACAATTTTATTTTATTAAAAAAGGTAGAGAGATAAAATTTCAATACTATTTAGATTTGTGTAGGATCATGGATTATGATTGAAATGGGGATAGAAAAATTCTATTCATTTTCTTCATTGTATTTGAAGGAATTATTTTTAACAAAACAAAATGGGGGAGACTATTACCACCATGTTTTTTTATTTTGTATTTGTTGAAAATTACCATTAATTGGTTGAATATTGAGTATAAATAAGAGAAATAATTCCAATTTGATAATCATTGTTACAAAAATATTACAGTTGAGTGTTACCAAAAATCATGGATTTGTTGATAGTCATTGAGGATGTTGGATTTTTATAGACTAAAATGAATGTATTCATGTTTGATTTGGTTTAGTGGTTCCCATTGAATGGAAATTCATTATAAGAAGATTGGTTTATCTTAATGGAAGCCACAAGATGAACAATGATTAATTTTAATAATGTTTTGTGAAGGAGATCATATTATTTTGAATAATAGTATATTTGGATAGTATAGGATTATAAATATTGTGGTAATATTTCCCATTGTCTATTAAATTTTATATTGTGAAATATGATAGGAATTTTCATTCACCACATTGTGATTAGTTACTATAATAAAAAATAGTTAATTCATTGGACGCAACATGAAGTTATTTAATGATTATAAATGATTATTGATATTTATTCTATGAATTTTGGAAATTATAGAGGTATATCCATGGAATCATTTTTTACATCCATAAAAAGATTTAATTCCAAAAAATTAAAAATAGAATTTTACATATGAGTAAAATATTGATTTAGTAGGTCTTATTTTCTACCCATGAATACAATCATCATTTATAAAATGTATTTTTTGTAGATTATAGAAAATATGTCTACAGATATTCAATGAAGTAAAATAAATGTCACATTATAATGAAATCATGGATTTTAACAAACAAAATTGAATGTTGGCACCACTCTAGAAGACATATAATTTCACAATGGTAACAGTGGGTGATTTACATTTAATCTGGAAAGAATTAGATATGTTATATCATTAAATTTCACCTCAAGATGGATTCTATATAGATTCATAAACTTCTATTTTCAATTTAATTGAAATTTAATATTGAATCATTCTACACCACATTTAATCGTTCATGCTATAATGTTATATGATTTTCTATGACTAAAATGGATGTCGAATGGTGTTATAGGAAAACTAACATGTAATTACATTAAATAATAGATCCTGTTGAAAATTATAAACTTTCTAGGTATAGAGAATATTTGATCACATGGAATTATTTTTATTTTTTTCTGGTTACCTTCATAATTATTCTCTACTATTTCTAATGACATTGCTGGAGACCAATATGAAGGGGATTGAAAGGAAAAATTAAAATAATTGAAGTAAGAAATTTATTATAGATTAAATTTAAAATTTAAATTCGTGAGTATAGATAAATTATTTGGTAGATAGGAATGTCACGACCCGCCTTCACCAAAAGGAGGGAAGGGACAACAGATTACCAGGCCCTTACTTCTTTATGTTGAAGGAGAGATAATGACCCCCGAGACCCACCTTCAATAGGTCCCGGAGTGGCAAATCGAACCAAGGGTAAAGATATTTCTCACAAATGGAAGGCATTACCACTTTTTGTATTATAGGATCAGGAGATAAGTTGATGAAAATCAACAACACCACGGTAAAATAAGAGTGAAACCAAAAGTCAACCATTCCCACATGCATGTTCCAAACGTACAAGCCATAAGTACAAAAGGTGACTTCAAAGGTAAGTACCAAAGAAGAAGAGCAGCAACTGCAACCACCCCAAAGGTCCGAGCTAGTATGGTCCTGCGTGATTCCCGAAGTCCTCCTAGAAACCTGAACGCAGTTTTATATACGTAGGGTGAGCATACAAGTACACTCAGTAGGGAAAACCCAAGACTCCCGTGCACATGTGGGGGAACGTACTAAAGTCCTGTGAAAAAAAGGAGTAAACCAAACACCTATCAAGTTAAACTATCCACCCAAGCCTCACCAAGGCACACTCCAAAAATAACACAAGTCAAGTAATATATATAATAAGAGCACATCGATGTTTGGGTACCCCACGCCACTTTCCCACTGGTTATTGAGACATCCTACACATCGAACCAATCCCACCATTCTCACTGCAGTCCCACTGCCACACCCGCCCACAGACACCTAGGTCACAACCACACACAGTCCCACTGCCGAATCCCGCCCGCAAACAACTGGGCCACAACTGTCACACGTAACCATGCCTGCAAAAACCTAGGAAAGAACAACCACCACCACGCCCGAAGACACCTGGGCTACAAGATCCACTGCCACGCCTGAAGACACATGGGCCTCATCCCGAAGACACTTGGGAAACCACCTACCGCACACACCTGGACAACCACCACAGTACCCCGCCCGAAGGTTCTTGGGCTAATAATGGACCTCAGGCCATCACAGCCTACCCGAAGATACTTGGGATATCCGGGAAAGGGTGCAGAAAAGGAGCTAATAACCAGCCACTAAAAATAGCATTGGAAAAAACACCCTCCCCTATGAAATGGGGGTGTTCGGCACTAAGTTCTCAACTTAGGTGGAGCGCGAATAAAAAACACAAAGCTATAAGTATATATATAGGTAACAAGCACTCACCCAAAGATATGTTTTTTTCAGATAGCCTATAGATCACAAAATCACTCACGTCCGAGTCATGACTCTCGCCAAAAAAACCCATTTATCCCATTCTTGTTTCATGTTCAGTGATAACATTCAATAAGTTCATGCACTACTGGGCAACTAACACCATAAGCATAACCAAGGAAAAGGATCCAGCCAAGCATCAATTTAATATTCACACTCGGTTCTCTAGTAATGTCACAACAACAAGGAAAAAGTGAAAACACGCGAAGTACTGGAACCAGACAACCCTGAGACACTACCCCGTGTCCCCTCCCCCAAAAAAAGTTTTCATCAATAGGGGATCCCACCCCAATTCGTGATATAACAAGGTAACCACCTGGCCACAAAACTCACAACCACCAAATCTGTTACAATAGGGAATCCCATTCCCAATTCTACAACCATCGAGAGTATAAAAACAAGGGATCCCATCCTCTCCCATATCTCCAGCAATCGTCCCGTGGAAGAAGAACAAACAAACCACCATCATCAAGAAAAACAGGCCCATGCGGTATTTTCATATTTAAAGATTTTACACGCTCCATGATTTAAATTTCCTTGTGTTTTAACTGGGGGTTATCACAGAAGTGTTAATCCTGGTGATTTCAATTTATTTAGTCGGGTAAACGTGATTAACCGATTTACTTTTCACAGCAGGAGTTTAAAATTACCACACAGTCCATTTAAAGCACTACGAGAGGTTCATTAGTTCACTGACAACGACCACCAACGGCCTTGATTTTCAGAAGGCGTAAGCCAGCATAACCCAGAAAGATAATCATAATATAAACAACATCAATTATCACAGCCCCCCCTTCTTTCTTTGTTGAAACTGTTTATTATCTTTATTTAGGTCTGGTTTATCCAATTCTATGGAAACAAAATCATGTCCACCCCGCGTGATACACAAAAGAGAGAGATGAAGGAGAAAATTTCATACTTGTTGATAGACGATCTACGCTTAGGCCGGGTGCGGAACCTTACGGATAACGATGCGGCTCGCCCGATGCACCAAAAGTTGTTCGTGAAAATCCGCGATCCAGGAAAGAAGAAACCACGGCTAACCCTTAGCTTATAAGAGCTACGGACAGTTGAGATGAGAATTCCAAACTGCGTAAGGCGTGGGGTCGTGGGATGGCCACGCGGCCCCACTCGTCATTAAAGGGGATCGGGTGGTTTAAACCGACTCATCGTTTCACTAAGTATTTAATTAAGACTCTTATGGCATTACGGGTCTTTAAAACATGCTCAAATAGGTCAAAATAGGGTCTAAAACCCTAATTGTGCAAATGCCTTTGGAAAGAACCTGCGGTGGTAAGCCAGAGCCACCGGTGGCTGAAGGCCACCAGTGGGTGACGGCTACCGGTAGGGAGAGGCCACCGGTAGGCCGAGGCCACCGGTAGGACGAGGCCACCAGTAGTCCGAGACCACCGGTAGAACGAGGCCACCGGTAGGCCTACTACCATTAGGCTAAGGCTACCGGTAGACCGAGATACCAGTAGGCCTACTACCGGTAGTCTAAGGCTACCGATAGTCCTACACCGCCGTGATTCCTAGACCAGAAAACCCAACATGAGATTTTCACAAAGTAAATGATCCCCACAAAAACCCGGGCCGTTACATCAGATACCTCTTAAACGATTCTCATCCCCGAGAATCAAAACAAACCAGAAGAAAAGAGAGGGTCCAAACAACCACCTTGAAAGAAACCTCTTAGGAGTGAACCCATGCACACTTCCAACATACCAATACAAGCTGCCCAGGTATGTGGGTTAGGGAGTCTCCTTCCCCATGTTAAGATATTATCTGCTTTGGGCGGCACTGACTCGCCAGCCCGGGTTTAATCGCATCCACCTTAATGTGTCTTGATTAGGGGTCATATTCTCTCCTCCCGCATAGCCAGGGCTTTTTACACGCATTCAGAGGAAGAAAACCAGTGCATTTCATAGTAAACAAGGCAAAACGTTCTACCACAACTTGTACAACAAGGAACAAAACTCAAAACATTTATAGGGACTAGGCACACATCTGTGCTTCCCTTTCCCATGTACTCTCCTCAAGCCCATAATGTCTCCACAACACACGAACCATGGAAATGGTTCTCCCACGAAGCACCTTCTCCTTACGATCCTCGATCATCACTCGTCTCTCCACGAAAGTCACGTCGTCCTCGATGTCCAGCTCACCCCAATCAAGGACGTGCTAATCGTCGTGCAGGTACCGACAGAGCTGGGACACATGGAAGACATCATGTATCCTCTATAACAGCGGTGGTAATGCTAGCTGATAATCCACTTCGCCGACCCGCCAAAACACTTCGAAGGGTCCGACGAACCTGGGAAAAAGCTTACTCCCCTCACTGAACCTCCGCTGCCCACGTTGAGGGGAGACCTTCAAAAACACGTGTTCTCCAACCTCAAACTCTAAGGGCCTCCTCCTCGTATCAGTATACGACTTCTGTCGGTCCTAGGCCACCTTCATCCTTTCACGTATGAGTTGAACCTTCTCTGTCGTGCTCTGAACCACCTCTGGGCCAAGGATGCCTGCCTCTCCTACTTCGGTCCAACACAGAGGCGAACGACATGACCTCCCGTAAAAAGCATCAAACGGGGCCATACCGATGGTAGAGTGGTAGATATTATTGTAGGAAAACTCTACCAGAGGCAAGTATTGCACCCATGATCATCCTGAGTCCAGAACACATGCCCGCAGCATATCCTCCAAGGTTTGGATGGTGCACTTGGTTTGTCCATCTTTCTGGGGATGGAAAGTAGTGCTAAGGCGTAGCTGGGTGCTAAAAGCATGCTGCAATCCTCTCCAGACTCGCGAGCTAAACTGTGCATCCCTATACAAGACTATAGACCTCGGAACTCCATGCAACCACACCACCACATCCACATACATTCATGCCAAAGCATCCACTTCACTTGACTCCCTGATCGCCAGAAAGTGAGCCGATTTCTTCAACCTATCCACTACCACCCAGATGGCGTCGTATCCCTCATGGAACATGGGTAGTCCCGTGATGAAATCCATTGAGATGTCATCCCACTTCCACTTGGGGACATCTAGAGGCTACAGTAGCCCGCATGGAACTCGGTGTTCAGCCTTTACCTACTGACATACTAAGCACTTGGCCACAAACTCTGCCACCACTCGCTTATCTCCGGGCCACCAAAACTACCTCTTCAGTCCCTAATACATCTTGGATAATATTGGGTGTACCCCCAGGGGTGAGTTGTGGAACTCACTGAGAACCTTGCCACGCATCGCCTTCGGAACGAACAACCTTCCCTGGAAAAGCATCCGGTTCCGACCATCCTCTGTCCATCCTTCCAGAGCATTTCCCTGGTCAACTCGGTCACGCATTACTTCGCACTCTGGGTCTCCCCATTGAGACTCCTCCACTTGCTGAAACAGAGATGACTGCACTATCATTTGACATAGGCAACCTCTACCGCTATCCATCTTTGCATCCAGGTGTAAGGCATCCAAGTCCTCCATCGCCTTCCAGGCGTCTGCTGACTCTCAGACCGCATCCTTCTGCGTCCTCCAACTCAAGGCATCGGCCACCACATTTCCCTTGCCCTCGGTATAAGAGATCTCAAAATCGTAATCCTAGAGGAACTCCACCCATCACTGCTGTCGCTAGTTTAGGTCCTACTGGGAGAAGATATACCTCAAGATTTTGTGATCTGTGAAGACCACAAAGCGTTCTCCGATGAGGTAGTGCCTCCATAGATTTAGCGAAAAAACGACCGCTGCATGCTCGAGGTCGTGGGTGGCGTAATTACGCTCATGAGGGCGTAGCTGTCTGGACCCACAAGAGATCACCCCTTGTTGCTGCATCAAAACACATCCCATGCCTTGTCCGGAAGCATAAAAAAACACCTCATAAGCTGCCCCTTCTTCTGGTAACCTCATCACTGGGGCACTGAAAAACTTCTCCTTCAGATAGCTGAAGTCTTACTCACACTGCTCACTCCACACTAAAACCTGGCCTTTCTTGGTCAGGGCTGTCAAAGGGGATGCAACTTGGGATAAGTTGGGTACGAACCTCCGATAGTAACCTCCCAGCCCGAGGAAACTACAGACCACTGCCACATTCTTGGGTTCTACCCAAGAAACAACTGCCTAAACCTTTGATGGGTCCACCGCTACCCCCTGCTCGAACACCACATGCTTGAGGAAGTGCACTTCTCATGTACCGAACTTGCATTTTGACAACTTCCCAATGATATGATGATGTCGGAGGACCACCAGAACCATCCTCAGGTGCTCTGCATGGTCCTCCTCTGATCTTGAGTAGACCAGGATGTCGTCAATGAACCCAACGACAAACTGATCTAGGTACTCCCGGAAGATGGAGTTCATAAGCCCCATGAACATAGCCAGGGAATTCGTAACACCGAAGGGCATGACTACGAACTTGAAGTGTCCATATCTGCACCTGAACGTCGTCTTCGGGATGTCGCCCTTCTTCACTCTCAGATGGTGGTACCCAGACCACAGATCGATCTTCGAGAATCATCCTGCCCCTTTCAGATAGTCGAAAAGATCGTCTATCCTCGGAAGAGGGTAGCGATTCTTGATCGTCACCTGATTCAGCCTCCTGTAGTCTATGCACATCCTAAGACCACCAACTGCCTTCTTCGCGAACAAGACTGGAGCGCACTATGTTGACGCACTCTGGAGAATATAACCCCTCTTATCAGGTCGTCAATATGAATCCGCAACTCCCATAGCTCTATACGTGCCATCCGGTAAGGAGCCATCGAGATCGGATGAGAACTGGGCTGCAGGTCTATCCCGAACTCGATATCACGTCGGGGTGGGGGGATAGAGTCATCACCTTATCAAGAAATATGTCCATAAACTCACGGACAACCTCTGACACCCCCACCATCTCAGCATCTACTGACTCTACTGACAACTCGGCTAACAAGGAGAGGCGGGGTTCCTCTCGCCTGCTGCCCTTCTGACTACACCGCTCACCAGTGAAGGTAACATGCCGGCCCCCCAATTCCGAGAACATGAGCCTTCTTAGGAAACAGTCGATGACGGCACACACAAAGAATAGCCAGTCGATGCATAGGATGACATCGTATGGTTGTATCTGTAGCAGAAGAAGATCTCTAACCGACTGATGTTGCCCTATCATCAGTCTACATCCTCAACAGACAAACAAAAAGTTGGTCTGACCTTCGACTGGTGTGATCAATACCATGGGAACTAGAAGTCTCGTGGAATCTAGACCCAAGTCATGGGCTAGACTGGGTGCAACAAAGGAGTTGGAAGCATCGGTATCGAACAAGGCATAAGCAAGGTTACTAAACAAACTGATTGTACCTCGAACAACCTCCAGCCCTGCTGGAACTGGTGCCTCTGCGTCGTGTAGCTATCCACGCCCAGCTCCTCTGCCCCTTGACTGTCGGAAACCTCCCTAACCATGCCCTGGTTGAGGTTCCTGAGGAGCCCCCTGAGGTTGGCCTCCTCCTACTACGTCTGCCCTCGGAGGAGCAGGATCTTGCTGTCCCTACTGCTGCTGGTGAAAAGGTCTGGCTGGAAGCTGCTGCTGGGGTGGGGGTGGGGCTGCCCACCACCACCGTACTATATTTGGTCTGGGAACGGACTCCAGAGATGTCCAAGGCTCCCACAGATGAAGAACCACGGCCCTGGGCCTGAAGAAAAGGGGCGAGGACCAGGGGATCGAAACTGAAACTGCTACGGCCTGGTTCCTACGGGTCGGAACCAAGAGGGTCCTGATGCTAGAGGCTTGGTGCTGACAGCCTTCCCCTTCGATGGTCACAGCTGGATCCCCTCTTGTGACATTCCTCCTAGAGCATGCATCCTCTCCACAACTTTGGACTTCTTCTAGACTTTAAAGTACGTCGGAAGGTTAATTGGGGTAACAACATACTCGAGGGAGGGTCGGAGCTCCACCTACAAAAGTCTTGCCTGAGACTCCTCGTCAGGAAATAGGTCCAGAGCAAAACATAGTAGGTCCTTGAACATGATCCCTAGATCCCTCACGGACATACTCCCCTGCAGGAGGGAGAGTAGCTCCTGTCTCTTTTACGCCTTCATCGTCGAAGAGAGGAATTCCGCCCGAAACTCCCTCTCAAAATCCGCCCAAGCCACCTCAGCCTCTCTCCTCTCACCCAGGTAAAGCATCCACCACTGACGCGCCGCTCCCCACATCTGGCTGACGACCAGAGGAACCCAGTACTCGGTCGGGGCCCGAATCAGGCCAAAGGCTATCACTAGCTCCTCCAGCCATCCTTCTGTCTTCAAGTCAAAGGTGTTGCCCTCGTACTTCTCGAGGGTCTGTCGTTGGAAGGACGAAAGAGTCTTCTGCCACTGGTTGTCCTCTTCCACTCGATCGGCTCTCTGCTGACCAACCAAAGTACTCTGCGGGGCCTCAATCGTCTATACCACATGAAGTCTTCTTCCAGGTTCCATAGCTGCAAGGTAAACAAGGAATGCCTAAGCCCAATTAGTGAAAATTATTGTCTTTAAATCTTCTTAAACTTTTTGTTTATTCTTAATTCCCAAAACACCCCAAAAACATGAGAACATAAGTCATTATGATGCATGTACCTTTCTTAGGGTATCTACCCTTCAATCAGCGTGGAATCACTTGGTCGTTCGGTAGGTTCAGAGTCCTTGCATCAGATCACGGGGGGCCCTAAAATCCCATGTCCTAGACAGTCATCCTTGGCCTAATTCACGCACCAAGTTCACCCAACATTGTTGCCTTACCATCCCATGCAATCCTCACTGTGCCTAACTCCAGACTACACCCTATCTCTCAACCTCTACATGCATTTGATACCATTCTGTCACGACCTGCCTTCACCAAAAGGAGGGAAGGTTTAGCAGATTACAAGGCCCTTCCTTCTTTAAGTTGAAGGAGAGATAATGACCCCTGATACCCGCCTTCAATTGGTCCCAGAGTGGTGACTAACACCAAGGGTAATGAAATTTCTCATAAATGGAATGCATTACCCCTTTTTTCTTTATAGGATCAGCAGATAAGATGATGAAACTCAACAACACCACGGTAAAAGAAGAGTGAAACCAAAAGTAAACCATTCCCACATGCATGTTCCAAAAGTAAAAGCCACAAGTACAAAAGGTGACTACAATGGTAAGTACCAAAGAAGAAAAGCAGTAACTACAACCGCACCAAAGGTCCGAGCTAGAATGGTCCTGCATGATTCCCGAAGTCCTCTTGGAAACCTGAAAGTAGTTTTATATATGTAGGGTTAGCATACAAGTACACTCAGTAGGGAAAACCCAAGACTCTCATGCACAAAGTGGGGGAACGTACTAAAGTCCCGTGAAAAAAGGAGTAAACCAAACACCTATCAAGGTAAACTATCCACCCTAGCATCACCAAGGCACACTCCCCAAATAACGCATGTCAAGTAATATATATAATAAAAGCACATCGATGTTTGGGTACCCCGCGCCACTTTCGCACTGGTTATTGAGACATCCTACGCATCGAAACAATCCCGCCATTCTCATCGCAGTCCCACTGCCACACCCGCCCGCACAAACCTGGGCCACAACTGTCACATGTAACCACGCTTGCAAACACCTAGGCCAAAACAATCACCACCACGCCTGAAGACACCTGGGCTAGAAGATCCACTGCCACGCCCGAAGACACCTCAGCCTCATCTCGGAGACAGTTGGGAAACGCCCTGCCACACACACCTGGCCAACCACCACACTACCCCGCCCGGAGATTCTTGGGCTAATAATGGACCTCAGGCCATCATAGCCTGCCCGAATATACTTGGGCTATCCTTCAAATGGATCAGAAAAGGAGATAATAACCAGCCACTAAGAATAGCGTTGGAAAAAACACACTCCTCTATGAAGTGGGGGTGTTCGGCACTAAGTGCTCAACTTGGGTGGGGCGCGAATAAAATACAAAGCTACAAGTATTTATATAGGTAACAAGCACTCACCCAAAGATATGTTTTTCTTCAAATATTCTACAGATCACAACAGCACTCACATCTGAGTCACGACTCTCACCAACAAAACCCATTTGTCCCATTCTTGTTACATGTTTAGTGATAACGTTCAATAAGTTCATGCACTACTAGGATACTAACACCATAAGTAGAACCAAGGAAAATGATCCGGCCAAGTGTCAATTTAACATTCACACTCGGTTCTCCTGTAATGTCACAACTACAAGGAAGAAGTGAGAACCTGTGAAGTACTGGATCCAGAAAACCCCGAGACACTACCCCATGTCCCCTCCCCCAAAAATGTTTTTCATCAACATGGGATCCCACCCCAATTCGTGATATAACAAGGTAACCACCCGGCCACAAAACTCACAACCACCGAATCTGTAACAACAGGGAATCTCATTCCCAATTCCACAACCATCGAGAGTATAAAAACAGGGGATCCCATCCCCTCCCACATCTCCAGCAACCGGCACGTGGAAGAAGAACAAACAAACAACCATCATCAAGCAAAGAAATCCCATGCAGTATTTTCAGATTTAAAGATTTTACACGCTCCATGATTTCAATTTCCATGTGTTTTAACCAGGGGTTATCAAAGAAGGGTTAATCATGGTGCTTTCAATTGATTTAGCCGGGTATACATGATTAACCAGTTTACTTTTCACAGCAGGAGTTTAAAATTACAAAACAATCAATTTAAAGCACTACGAGGGGTTCATTACTGCACAGACAATGACCACCAACAGCCTCGATTTTCAGAAGGAGAAATCCAGCATAACTCAGAAAGAGAATCATAATATAAACAACATCAACGATCTCTGCCCCCCCTTCATTCCTTATAGAAACTGTTTATTATCTTTATTTTGGTCTGGTTTATCGAATTCTATGGAAACAAAAGCTCTCCCACCCAGCGTGATACACAAAAGAGAGAGATGAAGGGGAAAATTATCTACTTGTTGATAGACGATCGACTCTTAGGTCGGGCGTGGAACCTTACGGATAACGATGAGGCTCACCCGATGCACCAAGA
Source organism: Viscum album (assembly GCA_963277665.1). Taxonomy (NCBI): domain Eukaryota; kingdom Viridiplantae; phylum Streptophyta; class Magnoliopsida; order Santalales; family Viscaceae; genus Viscum; species Viscum album. The sequence goes on from OY728148.1 coordinate 52,768,912, forward strand.
AATGTTCATGAAAAGCCGCGATCTAGGAAAGAAGAAACCACAGTTAACCCTTAGCTTATAAGAGTCGTGGACTGTTGAGATTATAATGCCAAACCGCATAAGGCGCGGGGTCGTGGGTCTTTAAAACACGCTCAAACAGGTCAAAATAGTGTCTAAAACCCTAATTGTGCAAATGAAACTGGAAAGAACCTGCGGGGGTAACCCAGCGCCACCGGTGGCTGAAGGCTACCGGTGGGTGACGGCTACCTGTAGGCCGAGGCTACCGGTATTCTGAGGCCCCCGGGTAGACCGAGGCCACCGGTAGACTGAGGCCACCAATATGCCGAGGCCACCGGTAGACCGAGGCCACCGGTAGGCCTGCTACCGGGAGGCCTACTACCTGTAGGTTAAGGCTACCGGTAGACCGAACTACCGGTAGGCCATCTACCGGTAGGCTAAGGCTTCCGATAGGCCTACACCGCCGTGATTCCCAGACCAGAAAACCCAACATGAGATTTTCACAAAGTAAAGGATCCCCACATAAACCACGGCCGTTACAAGGAAAATATAAATATTTTACATCGATTTTTTTGAGTATAAAAAGGGAATTTTATTATTCATCAATAAGAGAAAAATGATGAATTTTTTATTCCTTGAAATGATTTGAAGGAGAAGAAAAATACGGATTTCATTGATGACATGATTCATCAGAAAATAGATTATATTTTTCCTAGTATTAAAATAATGAACATTCATGGGTTTGATAAATTATTCTAAACGATATTAATAATTTGAATTAATATGTGAGTGTTACAATGTAAAATATTTAATTATGAATATATACATAGAATATACATGAATATCGGGGTTCCCAAATTTCATTGAATTATAACATTTTATTAATAAAAAAAGAGAATATATTGGGGAATAATTAATATATTAGAATTATTATTTGGAGTTTCATTTGTTGTATTAAAAATACTATTTTCATATCAACTTTAGAATTCATATCAGATTAAATTGAACAAATATGGAATATGAATTTTGACTAGAACTAGAAAAATCAGAGCATCTATTTTGTAAGATTATCATGTACATTATAATAGTTTATTTTAATAATCATGAAATGAAAAGTATGTCAAAAAACATTAAAGTTATCATAATTTCTATAAATTGATATTTATAACCCTCTCGGATGTAGCGAGCGATGTATAAGAATAGTCCATGGATGTTTTTTGATCATTGATATCTTCATAATGTTTTTAATCACCACTATTGATCTATTAAATATTTATAAAATGAAAATATTATTGATATCTACTCTTTGTATAACCATTTTAATGTGGAACTATGTAAAATTAACGTGTTAATATGCTCATTTACATTTCATCATTTTTGTTATTGTGTGAAAAAATAAATAAGAAGTTGAAATATATTCATTCAAATAAAGGAACAAAATATTCATTACAAGAGAATAATGAAACATTTCAATATGATATCCCCCAAATCTATTCCCCTTATCAGAGTTTCCAGACAAAAACCTAGATACTGATAAAATATTTTTTTTAACTTTAATAGTATTCATGAATTAAATCGCTAAATACACTATAAATATGTTATGTAATGAATAGTTTTACTAAACTCATTTATTATAGGGAAGTATTTTAAATGATTAATTTTAAAAATATATGACATAAAATATATGAAAGTAATTTCATTTTTGGATTCAGAATTTAAAAATTATCTTGTAGAATTTTTATAAAAATATTTGGATATGATTAAATTTTCAGTAAATAGAGAAAATACTAATTTTTTCTAAAATTTCATGTACTTTAAAAAAATTATATTATATAATAGTAACATTATGTTCTAAAATTAGTATCATTTAACATACGTTTTATGTTGTTATATTTCATAAAGATACGTTTTTTTCAGATCATATTTATATTGTATTTTAGAATAATTTTATTTCTGGTTTTAAAACTGGGATAATTTTTTTTTCTGAAAACTGTTTTAATGTTCATATTTATTTTCCTTTTGTATGAATTAAAATAATACATAATGAGGAAATTTTTTAATTTAATATATATATTATTTATCATTATATTTTAATTTATTATATATAATCATTTTTATTTTTCATGAATCTAATATAAAATAATATTTTCATGAAAAATACACTTCTTGAAAACTTTCATTTTCTTCAAGGTAGTGAGTTTTTTTAAATCCAATTATCTAAATTATATGAATTAAATTTATTAAAATTTATTAAATTTGTGTAATTATAATGATACTATTAGTAATAAGGTTATTTTTTTAGGAATAAAAAATTTTCCGTGGTATGAAAAACAATTTACCGAATTATTGGAAGAATAATAAAACAAGTTAAAGTTAAATGGTAAAATATAAAAATAACTACAAATAAAACCTTAAATGAGTTGTTTATTTTTTACATGACTAAATATATCCTTTCAAACATTAATTATAAATCTATCTTGATGGTATTAATTCTACCCATCTTTGGATAGAATTGAATATAATATAATCATTATTTAATCACATAAAACCACACATCCCCAAGTATAAATACCACACTGCACCACCTATATTAAACTAAAAACAATTAAATATCATCAAATTTCTTCTAAAACCAATCCTGCCCACTCTTGTCATGTAATACTATTGATGGCTCACAAAAATACCAATTCCATGGTCCGTTAGGGGTCCTTTATGGAGGTAATATTGAATGGGAAACTTTTTCAAATAACCCATCTAAATTTCGATTACTCTTATAATTTATTTTCCCCACATTAATATATAAAAAATATCTAAATTATCATATATATATACTAAAATTTATTCTTCCAAATAGAATTTCTTATATTCATTAATTTTAAATATCTTCTTATTGAATGAAACGAAACCGATTTCCAAATTATAGTGGTTTAGAGTGTCCATGGATAACGATTTTTTCCATTACCATCATCAATGAGGGTCATAATACTATATGTATGGTAAAATTAGATTTTAATATTTTTATTATAAAATATATCATTTTCTTTAACTAATATATAGATAATAATAAATAAAATAAATCTTGTTATAATTGTTGGAAGAAACAAAAAAAATAAACTAAACATTTTTCAATAAAATATTACCCAATAAATAATCCTCATTCTAGAAAAAATTGATATATGGGGACATTTATAATTTTGGATGGAATTAATTTTATTACATTTAACTTTTAGAGTATTATTCCCGTTTGATATAAAAATACATAATTATACATAAATAAACAAACCATGATACCATTAGATGAACTTAGAAAAAAATGAAAAAATGAAATATAATTAATGAATAAGTTGGTGATAACTTATAAAAAGATCATAAAAGGTGTTATAAATATATATATAGTTATTTTTAAAAATTATTTACATTATTTAAACAATTATACATTAGTTTTGAAAATGTTTTTTCGAATCCAACCCCATGCTAAGAGAATTCCTATCCGAATTTCCATTCATTTGGAAAACATCTACATCAATATTAGGATAAGATTATGTGTGAAATAAATTTTTAATATATATTTTTTTATTTTAATTTTTCTCTATGGAATTAATGAAGATACACATATTGTAATCATTTTAATAATTATTACATCAATGATATGAGATTTATTAGGGGTACTCTTTTAAAAACATTATTTATATTCATTCCCTTAAAATATGTTTTTTATTCCGTTTCTTTTTGTGTTAAAAATGATTATTTATTTTCAATTTTTTTATTATTGTTTAAATTAATTTATACAGTTTTTTTTATTTTTAAAAAATTGTTATAAGGGATTCACTTCTTTTTTTATAAATGATTTTCTTTGTCTCTTTTTTAAAAAAAATATGGAAGGAACGTCATTTGAATTATAAAAAGGAGTGGACTTTCCCACTTTTATGATACGTTAATGATTTGAACCTTCATTTGTAATTTTTAGTTTTTATTTTCAAATGAAACTATTTCCTTTTTAAATGAAATACATTTATAAATAATTAATTTAAAACTGGAAAGGGTTATTTTCCATATAAATATTTTTATAATTTAAGTATTATTGTTTTATGGGGATGATATAGATTTTTGAAATTGTGTATGATGATGAGGGTTAAATTATAAACTAATGATGTGTGATTCCATGATAAACCTAGGATTGGTGGTAATGTTATATCTTCCAATGTATTGGGTAATCTGGACTTGGAAGATGAACATATTAGTTTCTATATTTGTATGTGTGGCATAGAAAATGATATCATTTGATATCTAGATAACTATTATATTATTTATTATTCATTTTCATGAAAATACTTTTATTTTTTAAAAGGTAATATTATGATCTTATTGAAAAGTTGATTCCTTTTTATGTGTAAAAAAGTATGTTTTTACTAATGTGTTTTTTGGGTTTCCATTTGAAAAATAGTTTCCTTTATTTTATGTCTCTTAGTAATATTTTGTTCTCATCCAAAGAATTAAATTTTTTTCAGGGTTTATGGAGGTGTAATATAAATGATGAGATTGAGGGGAAAATTTTGATGATTTTTCAGTAAGAGGGAATTTTTTTAAAATAAGACTTTTTTATTAAATAAATAGACAAAAAGTATAATTTTCCTATTGTTATTTATGGTTTTACATTGTATAATTTTTTCCAAAATCACAAAATCATTATACCAAGAATATCTCAAAAAATTTTAAGAAGGGAAATCTAGTTCAAAAAACAATATTTTAATGTATTTCGTCTAGTCCTTTGATTTGGTTATAGATGACGATTTTGAAATCTTCATGTGTTAGGATAATGTTAATAGAATATGCATATATGATTTTTAAAATTATAGTTATTTTAAAATGATATATAATTTGAGTATTACGATAGTTTTTCTTCAAAAAAAATTCTATTAAGAATTGTATTTGGTAGAGGAAACAATTAACATATAGTGGGAAGGGATTGAGTGGAAAATATCCTACTATATCACCATCATTATATAGTTTGAATTGGAATTGAATATTTCTCCATAGTTCTTAGTTAGTAGTTAGAAGTTGTAAATGGTTGTGGTATCCATGCTAGGTATCATCTAAATCCACCACCAAGGATTATTTTATTAGTGGAGGATTGTACAAGGTTACATTAGACAACCATTGGTGAAGGATCATATCTAGTTAGATCCAAAGGATTTATCAACAATATTGAAATGATATTAAATGTCATGGTGTGATTGGGTTAAAAAAATAATTCATATTTATCATTTTCAATCTGATTATGATCAATGGTGGTCTCAATTAAACAAAAAAAGGATAGAAATATGATATAGATATTATAGAATGAGTTCATTTTAGGATACTTTTAAAAAACCATTCATAAGACTGTTCGACTTAGATTTTAAAAAAAATACATTCGGCTGATGTAGATGGATGAATACCCTATAGCTTCATATGAATCATATTTAAATAGACTATAAAAATTAATGTGGAAGGTTTTTTGTAAATTGATATTAATAGTATTAGATTTTAATCTGGTTTTTGGAAAACATTAGAATCCTAACAGTTTTAATTCTATGAGAATATTTTTGGTTGTGATTAAAAACTTGAGATGGTGCTTTCTAACTTATTTGTATGTTTCGATGGAAAATAATATGATGTGGTTGGGTTGGTAGTAATTGGTGAAAAATAATCATCAAAATATTTAGGTTATAAAATAAGTAGACTTATTATGAAAAGTTTGGTAAGAAGCACCCTGGAGAGTGTGTCTCGAAATATAGGAAATTAATTAGATGTGGGATTATTTTTTCACATTACTTGTGATTGTATGTAAAATGAAAATTAAAATAATTATAAACCTATGGTATTATTGATTAATTTAAATGAGCTAGGATATTATGATAACAAGTGTCTAATGTTAGTATCAATGGGGGTACATCAGTATGATCGGGTATAAAATGTTGTGGAGAATTCCCCATTGGTTCATGTGATTGTTATTGGTTTTAATAATGAAATGGTGATTGGTCTGATTGTTGTGTATTCATATTTTTCCAATACACTATCTAATTCTAGATCATCGAATTATTTTATTTCAGTAAAATATAAAATACTTGTCATAATATAAAATCATGAATGTATGATAAATGAATTGGTAAAACTTTTGGTGGAATTAATATAGAAACCTGGATTAATAGGAATATTAATAATGATATCTATGATTTTTATGTTACTATAAATTATATATAAAAATTCATTGTTGTGTTTGATATTATTTTTGGTATGGATTATATTATTAGTTTATTATGATAAAATCCATTTCAGAGATATGAAATTCTTGTTCAATGATTTCATACCTTTAATAATCTACCAAGACACTATGAATATTAATGGAATTGGGAGTGAAATATACTTATCACTTATCATTTAAAAATGAAATTGTTCAGATTAAACATATACCAATAGTGAATGAAATAATCGATGTTTTTTCTGATGAATTTATGGGTGTTATTCACGATTGTGATGTTATGTTTACTGTTAATATAGTCATAATGAAAAATATTATTTCAAACCACATTTTTAAATAAAAAAAATTTAAATTCTGTAATTGGAAAATATATTGAATGAGTTTCTACGTAAATGTTTTTGAACTATCACTTCACCATGGGGTGGTCATTTTTTGTTAAAAAATATTGTTTTATGATACTTTGTTCTAATTATAGATCTTTAAATAAAAAAATGTTATGAAGAAGTTCTATAAACCATACATTGATGATTTTTTTGATCAAATATATGGAACACAACACTTTTCAAATATTTAATTTAGTTCAGGGTACCATCAGTTTAAATAGAAGGAGCTGTAAATTCTAAATAATACATTTTAAAATAGGTATGGGAATTACTAGTTTATAGTTTTAAATTTTAGGTAATAAAATACCCAACAATGTTTATAGTTCTTATGAATAGATTCTACCATGAATATATGTATATGTTTGTGTTTTTTTTGATGATATTTTTGTTTTTTAAAAAATGTACTGGGGATCATAGAAAACATCATAGGATTATTTTATTAATTGTAATATAAAATAAGTTAAATTTAAAATTATTAATAATGATTTTATTAGTTACAACTGAATTATTTTCTTGTACACATTATATGAAAATATGTAATTATAGGTTACCTCACAAAAAAAGGATGTTGAATGGAAAATACACACAAATGTTACAAATATTTGAACTTTTATTTGATTAGTTTCATATTACTAGTGTTTTATTAAAAATATTTAATTTTTTTCTATCCTAATAGATATGTTAAAACAAAAAAGAATTTAATTTAACTACGCAAAATAAATTTCATGATTGTTTTCAGTGAGAAAAAATATATTTTTAAATGCTTCAGTTTTGGATGAACTAAGATGAAATGGTGATTTTTATATAATGGGGATTATTTTTTGATGAGACATGGATGTGTTCTAATATAGAATGGTCTGGAAATTTCTTATGCTTCCTGAAAATTAAAATAACATGAGTAACTGTATCCTACACATTATTAAGAATTAGATACAGTTGTTTTTGATTTAAAATTTATGAGGTATAATTTATATGGATATAGGTTTGAAATATATAGTGATCATAAATTTTTAATGTATATATTTACCTAGAATTAGTAGAACATGATTTAGAGAAGATGGTTATAACTGATTATGGATTATTATTGCACGATCCATAACAATACTTGAAAATGAAATAATTTTGACGGAGAAAACTCAAAAAAGCAAGCATTATTGAAAATTATATTTTTGGATCATGAATATTTAGTTAATTAAATTATTAATTTTATCTTATAAGTTATGGATTCATGAAATTTCATTATTTTCTCATGTTTCACTTCAATCTTGTTTCTCAAATATAATTACGAAATCAAATAATGGGGAAAAAAGTTACATAAAAATAGAGTTGGATCTAAATGGTTTCCTTCTTGAATTTAATATTGATAAATATTTTGATCTGATATTTGGTAGGTGATAATTTGTGCCTTCTATTTATCAGTTGAATTGGGAGTTGTTAAATGAAGCTTATAGATCCTGATTTTCCATTCATCATGGAAGTAGTATGATATATAATTTACTTTTGGAGTATTACTATTGGTATGGAAGAAAAAGTGATATTGATAAAAGTAAAATGTATTGTATAACATGAAAATAAGTTAATGTAAAATGAAAATTGACAAAGGGGATGCTCTAGTATTATCTAGTTCTAGAGAAAAAATGGGAAAATATTTCAATTGAGTTTTTTGTGGGACTACCAATGAATTATCGAGGAGATAATGCAATTTGGGTTATTATTTATTAATAGAAAAAATGTAAAAATATCTATCTCATTGAAGATAATATGTCTATATATTATATTTTTGGATGTTTGTTAAGATGATAATTAGGTTACATGTTGTTCCTCTATCTATTTTATCTAATAGTGACCCTAGTTTCACATCTAATTTCTTGAAATCCGTTCAGATGTTATTTGGATCTAAATTAAATTTTATCATTACTTTTCACTCCTAATCTGATGGTTAGTCAGAATGACCAATTAGACCTTGGAAAAAAAGTTTTTTACATTCTCTATGGTTTAAAAAAATGTTGTCATCATCATCTTTCTTTATTATAGTTTACATACAATAAAAATTTTTATTCAAGTATACAGATGAAACCTTTTGAGATATTATATAGAAGGAAGTATAGAACACTATAATTTTGGGATGAAGTAGGTTATAGAAATTTAATGGGACTACAATTCTAAGAGGAAATTTATGAAAAGGTAAAATTGAGTCAGAAACATATTAGGAAAACCCATAGAAGGTATAAATGTTTTGTTGATAACAGGAAGAATGATAATTCATTCACGGAAGGTGATCTTGCCTTTCATAAAGTATCTCCATGAAAATGTGTTATTAATTTTGAAATAAAGTGGATGCTATTTCATTGTAAATTGGACCATGTTAACTCCCTTAAAAAGTTATGTCAATTTCTTACCTTGAGTATTTTTATATGATCTTACCCCAAACACACAATACTTTTCATTTTTCGGTGTTATGAATGTATGTTCTAGATTCATATCATGTTTTGAACCCTAATGTATTTCAATTTTAAAATAACCTTTCTTATATGGAATAACCAATTCTTATTATTGACCATAGAGATAATATTTTTGTGAAAACAAGGAAGTCCTCCATGTTTTGTTTTTCAAAAAACCATGTGGTTGAATAAAAAACATGGGAATATAAAAATGTGATGATGGATAGTATCCCCTCTAGTTTAGTAAGAGAATAAAATTCAATGGAAGTAATTTAAATAAGGGGTGAGGATAATGAAATGAACAAGTCTTATATAGAATAATTTATTTCATATTTATTTGTATTCATGAATTAAATAATTAAATTCAACATAAAAATTGTTCCGTAATAAATAATTTCATTAAACTCTTCTATTATATGAATATAATTAAAATATTAAAGTCAAAAATTTTGAATATTAAGTTGAAAATATTATTTAATTTTTTTGATTCCCCATGTCAAACTTATCCAAGAATGAGTTATTTAGATTTTTTTTCTAAAACGATAATTCTCACATCAATATTAATATAAATCGATTTCCATAAAAAATCCATTTCTTTTCAATAAATTATAAATTTTAAATGTTTTGTAAACACTTAAATATGGTTTAAAGTATAATAATAGTAATTTTAATATATTTTATACACATAAATTAGTTCTAAACCATCTTTATATTTTATTTTAGAATATGACTATTCTTCTGATTAAAAAAACATATTTTTTTATGAAAAATGATTTAAAGTACATAATGATTATACTTTTTAATTAATTGAAATTATACCTAATCCAGAATGTTCTAATTGATATGTACCTAACATATATCATTAATTAGTATTATATTTTCTTATAATTATTATTTAGATTCATAGAATTATTATCAAATCATATTTATTCTTGAAAAATATACTTCTTGAAGGCTTGGCTTTTCATTACATATTTATGATTGGTCTTAAATATAAGTTTTGAAATTATATGAGTTTTCTTTTTTAAATTGCATTCCATATTTGGAATCATATGTTTTATATTAATTAGCATGATAATTTTCATTTTTAGTCATAAAAAATTACCATGTTAAAAAAATATTTAACGCAATATTCGTAAAATAGTGAAATTGGTTAATGTAAAAAACTAAAAAACAAAAATATATAAAAACCAAAACATTAAATGGGTGGTTGATTTGTTGATTGAACATTACCTGCCTATTCAAAATTAATTATAAATATAATTATTTGGTATTTATTCCATTAAAATTTTTTTAGATTTAAATATAATATAATCACTATATAATCACATAAATCCACCCATCCTCAAGTGTAAACACTTCTCCTCACCACCCACTAAATCCTAAAGAAAACTAATGCTCTTGAAATCACAAAAAAACTCTCCCACCTACACTCCCAACTTCCATGTTCGTCTAGTCTCACAAGAAGACCAATTCTAACATCTGTATGTGGGTTTTCGTGGAGGAGATATTCAGAAGGTAACTTTCTCAAATAACCAATCATAATTTGATTTATTATTATACATTATCCTCACAAATTTCACCCTTTAGAGAATAATAAATGTAGTGTCGTTTATATTTTTTATTTTTATTTTTATAATAAAATATCTTATATTCGTTCCTTCTATCATCTCTTCTTAGTAAACAAAATTAAACCATTGTGAAAATAATTGTAGTTAACCATCGTTGTGGATAACGATGTTTCATTTTCCATTATTTCCATAGAGGCTAGTCATAAAATGGTCACTATAGTAAATTCATATTTTAATATGTTTTCTTTTAACTAATAAATTTTTATGGAAAAAATATATCGATATAAATATATATAAAATGAATCTAGAAATTAACTGTTGAAAAATAGCTAAAATAAACATAATATTTAAAAATACAATTTTATCACTTGAATCAACCTCTTATGAGGTAAAAAATATTTGGGAACATTTATAATTTTGGAAGCTATTTATACAATTTAATTACCTATATAGTGTATTATTTCCTTGTTTCTAGATAATACATAGGTATACTAAAATGAATAGACCATATAATTAGGGAAAAAATAAAAATGACACAATGAAAAGAATTAAATATTATTAATTGACTGGTGGTAAGATATTATAAAAAATTATATAAATTAATATATATATGAATATTAATCTAGAATAAATATATTTGATTATTTAAACAATTATATATGATGTATGAACCCTTTTCACAGAATTCATACATGGAGTAATATATTCATAACAAAATTTCCATTAATTCAGTTAAACTGATACTTTAGGATTATGGCATAAAAAGCATATGGGTGAAATGATTTTTTATTACCTTATGATGTATATCTTCTTATTTATGATGAATTAATGTTTATGTACATGATAAATTAATTTTATTAATTGTCTCTTAATTGACATGATGTGTACAAAAATCCTTGTAACTAGTATTATATTTTAAAATACTTCCTTTAAAATTATATATTTCAACCATGGCCATTGGTTCTAAATTTTTTCCTATTTTTATATTATTATCTAAAAATTTTTAATGTATTTTTTATTCATTATTTAATTTTTTAAAAATTGTTTTAATAGTTTCATTTTCATTTGCCAAAAAAGGATTCTTTTTTATTTTCTAATAGAAATTCAGAAGGAATGTTATTTACTTTATATAGTATGAACAACATTTCCCACCATCATTAAACCATAATTAATTGAATATTTCTATCTATGTTTATATGGTTATTTTTTAAAAAAAATCCAATGTATGTGTGAATGTTTTCTAAATATAGATAATTTAAAATGGAATGTGTTATTTTCCTTAAGATATTATTTATAATTCATGTATTCAAGTCATATGATGATGATTTGTTTTACGGAAAATTTTTATGTTGATGGGTGGTTACTTTATAAAACAAAGACATGTGGTTATCTGATAAAACTATGATGGGTGTTTGTGTTATAACATATAATGAATCAGGTGATACGATGTTGGTGGTAGCCCATATTGGTTTTTTCATTTATAGGCTTGATAAGGAAAATGGCGTCCCAGTTTACCAACATAACTCTTATATTCTTTCTTATAAGTGTTTATAAAAATACATAAATTTATAGATGTTAATAATATGATCTTATTCAAAATATGATTCCTTTTTCAAGAATAGGATTTTTTTTATGAAATTGTTTTGGGGATTTCATTACACTAATGGTTTCCTTTATTTTATATCCTTTATTGAGGTTTAATTCTCATCTAATATTTTAAATTATTTTTCACAAGTTTTATGGAAGGGAATGGCTGAGGAATATTTTAAGGGGAAAATAATGATGATTTTTCTTGAAGATAAACCATATTTTTGAATGAATTTTATTTTTGATGAAGAAATGGATACCATGTTTAGTGTCCACTTGAAATGTATAGGTTTACTTTTAAATTGTATCCCTAATCATATAAAACTAACAACATTAATTATACACAAAAAAATTACGAACTAAATTCTTGTTAAAAAATACTAGAATTTTTATAGATTAATGCTAGTTCCTTATAGTCTTATGTTCTGAAAAAGATAAAAAGTGAAGGAAAATATCATCATATTAAAAAAATTTCAGTGTAGTAATGATTTTATTTAGGAATAGAATTATGATGAAGAATAAAATATTGTAATGAATTTTTTACAACCGTATATTCATTCATTAAAATATAAAAAAGGGGTAAAAGATGTATCAAGGAATTCATCTACTAAATTTAACATTTTTAGAGATATTATATATTCTTTTGTAAATTCTATAAATTTATAATATGATAATTAAAATATGTTTTGGATAATAATAAAATAATATCCTTCATTAATTTAACTTTTAAATTTATCAATATAAAGTCTTCATCATTGGGGAAGGGTAAGAGTTTCACTAAACCCATGAAGACAAAAATATTTTCTAAAATTATCAATGTTTAGACTACTAAATATGAAGATAAATTTGAGTCTTCTAGTGATTTTTAAAAAAATGTGTAATCCAAAATTGATTAAAGATGATCAATATAGTAATGAAAGTAGAAATTTTGAATTGGAGGATACAATTAAAATATAATTTATATTTAAGAAACATATAATGAAATGTATTTCAATTAATTTTTAATTGGGTAAATAGAATGAGAATTAAAGAATATGCCTCAATCCTCATAAAATATTCATACCATAGATACATAAAATAAAAAATGAATATAATTCATTATATTGATAGTTAAATGATGATATATACTAAAGAGAATAAATTTATTGTTGGAATATAATATAAGTACAAATATATTGAGATAGATCATTATTATTGTTACAAAAAATATATTGAAGTATATATGATATTAAATAAATTCAAAACCATCTTTCAAATTTCCATTAAAAAAGATATAGAAATATTTAAAACTAAATTTTTTAAAGAGTGATACTTTAATGAAAAGTGATACTTTTTTGGATTAAAAAATAACAAAATAAAATTTTGTAAAAAAATAAAATTTTATATGAAATTTTTTTCCTGGATAAATATTACAAATGAAAAAATGGATGTAGAGAGAGACAACTATCGTAAATCTTAAATATTTTGGGATTTTATCATGAATGGGAAAACAACTAAAAATAATGATATGAAAGGGTTTGAAATGAATAATATAATGAAGAATTATTTTTTTCCATTTTACCATAATATTTTTTATGAGTTTATTGTCATGATTAATGAACATGAGATGTCCCTAAAATGTGGTAAAATATTTTTTAAGAAAATAAAATTGTAATTAGATATTCAGATTGTATGATTTTGGTGAAATATTAAATTATATGGGAAAATGTAAAGGATATGTTGGTTAAATTTGAAATGTAAAAAAATTAGAGAACTTTTAAAAGGTATATTTTTAGGGGGATCCTTCTAACTTATATAGTAATTGGTTATAAAAAAAATTTACATACCCACAGCTGAAAATAAGTTTCCTTCACTGGTCGATGTTTGTGGAGGTGCAGTCAACTAGGTGACAACACTAAATATTATTCACTATTCTATCATCCAAATTTTATATGAATCACAATACATAAACATATCATATTTTGATAACCTTAATGTTACATTCAAAAAATTACATTATTTATAGAAAAAAAATCATTAAATAAATTCCCATGATCATTTGGGGTCAGTGTTTTAGATGATTATAGGACACTTAATTGAATAATATATTATATATTTGAGTCATAAAAATTATATGTTATAAGTAATATTATAACTACATATTCTATAATAATTCTTCAACGCCTCTCATAAATTATCTTCAAAAGCTATTCTTCTACACATATTTTATGTAATAGATTTCATCATTACCTGGGGAATATGAAACAATATTAAGGTGATGTGAAATAGTAAGTATGGGAGATATATAGATGAATATATTTTAGAATAAGCAAGGTAGAAAAAATATGTGATTCAATATATGATAATAAAATAATTACTAATAACTAATCACCCGAGTTAGAAATAAATCCATGGATTTAATTACAATATAAATTATCACATTGATAATAATAAATAGTTTAAAAAGGAATAAATTCAGATTTTTATAAATTATAATATTTACATCAATAACTCATTTGAATAAATCTCAAAAAATAGGAAATATATACAAAAAATATGCAACATAGTTTTTTAACAAGACATATCAATGAATCAATGGCATACTACGTGTTCTACACATCAGTAATTATGTACAATGAATTTAACATGTGATAGTATGAATTAACCAAAAATAAATAAAAAATTGACCATTTATTGTAATCAATAAATTTTTTTTTCAAATGATAAGTATAGAATTTTTAAATATTTCATAGGCTAATGATTTATAGAGAACTAAATGTAAAGATACATCTATCACATCCAGTATTTCATGTCTTGGTTTTGAAATGATATATGAGAAATACTAATCCTTTTCATGGGTTTTGGGTGAGTTTAATGTTGAGTTTGAACTTCCATATATCACTAATCATCTTACCATGGGTGCCCTATAGCTTGTTTGGGAGTTTTTGGAAAAAAGGGTGGTTACTCCAAGATCTGGGCCAACCATGATCCCATATTCAGATTTGAAAACAAAATTTGTTTCATTTTTAACTCATTATTTTTTCATCATTTTTGACATAGTAATATTCTAACATATCCTCCCCTGACTTATTAAAACCTCAATTTCCATTTGGACCCCATGGGAATTCATAATGATGGTGGATTTGGGTTATTTATTCAGGTTGTGGGCTTACCTGTGAGCCCATTACCTGTTTTAAAAATATTACTTAGCTTTTTTTAAATCTTATTCATTTTTATTATTTTTCACTGATTCCATCTATATGTAGAGCCCAAAAACCCTAGTATCACCACAATGTTCTATTTTTTCTCTTTGATATCTTATTTGTTTGTGATTAGGGAGAAATTTTCAAGGATTCTCAAATTGTCCAAATTTTATAAGGTAATTTGTTTCATTCATAAATCATTCATTTATTTATCGTCCACCACAAATATTATTTCCCTAGTTAGTACATATATAATGATCTTCCCCATGTATTTCCAAGACAATCCCTCTCCACTATGGGTTTAGATCTAAAGGAATTTGAAGAGTTCTACAGTTTTTTAAGGTGAGCTTCCTTATCCATTATCCCACTTCTATTATTTCTTGGATCTCTCATCCTCGCTGGTTATGAAATACCTAGGGTTATTTTATCCCATTATTTTTATGTTTTTTCATTATTCTAGGGCTGGAATTCATATATTCATGGTTTGTGAACCCTTGTTGAAGTTCTTCGGGTGGGTGTTTCCATTCTCCCATGATTTCAAGGTAGGTTATAAAAATAAATGAATTTATAATTCATGATTCAACAATTTATTATTGATTGAACCATATATGTTATCTTTTTATTATTATTCACCCTTTATTTTATTTATTTTGTGCTATAGAAGGGTATTTTATGCCTTGTCTTGTTAAAATTGTGTTGTTTTATTTAATGTGTTCAAACAAAGTGATTTTTTAAATTAGCCACCTCCATTTTCACATAACATATAATATTTACAACATTGTTTTCCTATTTAAATATATGTTGGCATGGAAATTTGGATTTATAATCTTTTATTTTTAAAATGACTTTCTTTTATTAATTATTGAATGCATCATTTTCAGGAAAGTGCCCAGTTTGATTCTGAGCTCTCATGGTGCTATAAAATGATTTTATTCAGTTAGAGAAAATATTGGAAGAATGTGTATTAATGTTTTTGTGTACCATATGTGGGTTTCATTCAGGTTTTGAGTTTTAAAATGCAATGAGTATCAGTTTTATGGGGTTTTGGCATGTTTTCTCAGAAAAGTGATCATTTGGAACATTTATGGAAATAGATGGATTTTAATCATGTATCCGGAGTTTTTGAGGGGTTTATATAAATGTTCTACTTCTTATGATGGGTAATTACACTAATTTTTGAATAATGTAAATGTTTTCTTGATAAATTTTGTTTTTTTGATGAATTCTTAATGTCCAATTTGGCATTTATCCTATAAAAATGGGTTTCATGTGTACTTTTTGTTATACCATTTTGAATAATTTTATGGTCCATGAATTTGATTTATTAAATGGTGTTGGGGATTCCAAAATTATTTTTGTTTGGGTATGGTGGTTTGTGTCCGTAATAGATAATTTTTAATGGATTTTATGTGCAAATCCTTATCATACTTCATGAAAATATTTTATTAAAATTTTAAGCATCTCATTGATCCGTGAAAGAAATGTGAATCCTTTTTGTAGAATCATTGTGTGTGTATTATTTGGGAATGAAATTTAAATGCACAAGGTGCATTTGATAATATGTCGAACAAGATTGATCACTAAAGGGAAAGCATGGTATCTAGGTGGGTGGACGTGTACTGGTGTGTAAGTGATCCAGTGTGGTTTCATCCTTATTTCACATAGAATGTTTGACGATGAAAAAAATAAATAAAAAATTAAGATGATGTTGTGGACCATAATATTATGGGAAATTTTTCCCTACTGGTGGCTCATGCATGATAAAAGATATTTTTTATGGTTACTTTTACAATGAGATACGAGGTACCTGGGCCCACAACGAACTAGTACCTAGGGGTGTTCCTGTGGCATGTTATCATTTTAAATATTCTACTCACTATTGGAATACTGTGTGATTGGTTCATAAATTAATTAGCTTGTATGTTTTATTTAAAAGTGTTCATTTTTTTCTTCCCTCTTGAAAACCGTTTTTATTTTAACGTCGCATCTCATTGACATTGGTTACTAGAATTTCCTAGTTATGAAAACACACATCATTTTTATTTTATAATGATTATATCATGGAACCATGTTTATATAACATACATTTATATTTTTTATTTCAAACATAGAATTTATATTTCTTTTATATCGAAGTATGTTCATTGGGAATTGAATATTGGGATAATCTATAGTGTTTTAATACCCACACATATATTCTTATTCTATTTTTATCCCTTTAACAGGTTTCATCTTGACATTGATCTCCTTGGAAAATGTCTGATCTATGTATTGAAGAGTGATTAGTGGGATTAAATATAGTTAGTTTTTAGTATGGTTTGGTCGGTTGATTTTTCTGGTTCAAAATTTCATTCAGTTTTATGTACAATTAATGTTTAGATTATCTTCTACATAAAATTATGTTTTGGATTTCTGTTTCTTTCTGATACATATTTATTTTTTATTTTTGGGAGAAAATATTCCCTTTCCACTCTAAATGATTCCATCGGTTCATTATACATATATGTAGGATTGGGAATGCCTATCGGGACATGTAGCATAGCGACCCGGGTGACCATTTCAAGGTCGACCCAGACCGATTCGTGATAAAATTGGATCCGAGGAGGTCAGATCGTAGCATAACATGATTTTAAGAGTGAACTTTTTATTTGGAGGATTTTAAGGTTGATTTAGTCGGATTGTTATGACATGGGGGTAGGTTTCATAATAGCATCACAAATTCTTTCTCATTCCAATCCTTGGTTGACCATATATTGCATGGGTTTAAAAGTTTCTTTAGTTCTTAATGATTGTTTTGATATTGGGAAACAACAATGTGAGTTAGACTAATAGACTCTATGAGCTCACCAGGCTTGGAAAGCCATGTGGAGTTGGGGCATGTTCATAAGGAGGCTCTCCATGTTGGTGGTGTGTTTGACATATGGCTGCCAACCATATGGTCAAATCACTCACAGACCCTTGGCCCATTTTTTTGGGTCTCTTATAACATTATTGAAATCTGAATTTTTCTTCAAGAATCCTTGTGTGATAATTGTGGAAGTGGGTTTTCAATGCTTTATATAATATTTCTTTAGCATGTTGTGTTTTTTTTCGAAAAAACAATTTTGGGGAAGATGTGGAACGGTTTAACATGAATGAATTTCATTAATATAAATTATGATTTATTGAAATAAAATGTTTGGAAGTCTGTATTTGTTTTCAGATGATTATGAAATTTATTTAAAATATAATTTTTTGGGCAATTAAAGATTGTTTTAATTTGATGTATTGGTTTTTGGAATTGATTTCGAGTAGTTAGTGTTTCCCTAAAAAGGGTTTTGGCCTTTTTGGATGTCTAGTTATAAAAATATTTCTTTCTAGTTTTATTAAAACATGAATGGTATTTTTGAATGATATTTTATTGGTAGTTGTTTTAAAATAATTGAGATGGGTTCTAAATCAAATGGTTCTTGAAATAGTGTAGTTTGTTGAGATCTTGAAAGATGATTTGAATAATGTTGAAGGATTTTGATGGAGTCCTATGGGGTTTCCTTTTCAATCATGGTAAAATGGTTTGTTGTGTGGAAATATGAAAATTTCTTTTAAATTGGTGGTTAGAGGTCATATGGATAGTACATGATTTTTTGAATGGGTTTCTTTTTTTTCTTATAAAATGAGGATGTTTGTTCTAGCCATTTGTGATTTCGTGTGTTCTCACATGCATGGTTTTATATATATATGTTGATGTATGTCTGATATGAAATAGTGGTTTGGCTCCAAGGGTGGAAGAATAATGTTCATGTGAGTGAGACATGATGAAACACAATTAGTGAACATGAAAATACATCAAGTTAATTTTTTTCAAAAGTCTTTTAAGAAAAAAATGTGTTGTGTTGTTGAAATAATATGTTTATGTATGTTTCTGTTTCATGTTTTAGAAGTGTGGTTTGTTTGGTATCATTCCTCATGATCTATATGTAAAACAGGTGGTGTTTCTTGAGATGGGATATTGATAGTGGCATGGTTTTTGAGAAATGATCAGTGGATTTATAAAGATATGTTAGATGTAGTTATGTGTCCATAGATGGTTCTCTGGTGGAAATACATCCTACTAATTAGCCTAAAAATTCGTTTCAAAAATTAAATCCACATCTTTGAATGATGAATCAACTCGTTTGATGGAATATAGTGTTGTTTGGGCTTTAGTTAAAGTCTTTCCCTTTTATTATATTTCTCTTGTATATAGAAGTTTTTTCTGGTGATGATGATATGTTTCATCGTATTCCATTTTCATTCTTCTACATGTTTAGAGTGATATAGAATTGTTCAATGTATATTTTAGTTCATATTTTGATGAAGGAGTGTTCTTTACAATGTGAGTTTAGTGGGGTGTTGTGATCTGTAGCTCCGGGATGCGGCACATCAGATACTTCATGCATCATGGCTACAGCCATAGGCCTCATAGTGAATCTTTTCATGGA
This sequence comes from Viscum album, assembly GCA_963277665.1. Taxonomy (NCBI): domain Eukaryota; kingdom Viridiplantae; phylum Streptophyta; class Magnoliopsida; order Santalales; family Viscaceae; genus Viscum; species Viscum album. The sequence continues at coordinate 52,788,774 of OY728148.1, forward strand.
GTTAGGAAATATCTAGAGGTGTGGGGAGCACAACTATTATCCTTACATCACCATTGTAGTAAACATGTTTCTATAATTTTTGTTATGGTTTCTCATCACTGTGATTGCCCTTTTTCTTCACAAAGCATGTGATTGACTTACCCATCACGTAGTGTCTATAGAGGGGCCTTATTGAATATGGGTTTCAGATCATTGTCTCCATGTGGATAGCCAATGTGAATTTGGTGAGGTATTTTATTTACCTACTCATAGGTGGAGAGTGTAGGCTGGTTCCTCTATTATATTTTTTTTAATGGCCCAATTATTGGGACTGCTTCCATACCCGCCCTGAGTGGTGTGGGTTTTTATCCATGTTGAAAGTGTTAGCCTAGTTCTTGTCCCCTCTGTGTGGGTTTGGGTGGTTCAAAAGATCATGTTTCAACCCAAATTACTTGGGTTTATATGTTTATCTGAGAGAGTTTTAGTGGGAATGTATAGGTGTGTCCTGATTCTAGTTCTTGTTAAATTCTATTTGTTTTCATTTCTAGTTGGTCTCTAATGGTGCAGAGACCCACTGTGGGTCTAAAAGATCTTTCCTTTTATGTATTATTTAGATGGTAGTTGTGACATAAGGGTTTGAGAGTCCATTATCCCCCCCCCATGTCATTGGATTTCGTGAGTGCGTTTTGGTTTGGGAGATCATTGGGTTAATTGGGAGAAGGCCCAACAATATGGTCCTTGATTAGTTGTGGAGGTGGTGGCTTGATCATTCCATTGATTCTCAGGAAGTGGTTGCGATTTTGTGTATTGATTAAGCAAGAGGATTAAGTCCAATTGATAGTGGATGTTATATCCTTAAATTTAGAGTCTGGGCCATTTTGATAAGGATTCAATAGGTTTGGATCTTTCAGCTAGAATGTGTTCTGGATTTCCAGGGGAAGAAAGCTTTAATGGTGGGGAGAATTTCCACATATGGTTTTTCATGTCCTAGTTTCATCCAGTTCACTAGTAATCATGGAAATATTCATGGGTTTTGGGTGAGATGAATGTTGTTTTTTCAACTTACAAATATGGATAATCATCTTACAATGGTTTCTCATATCTTGTTTGGGAGTTTTTGGAGAAAAGGGTGGTTACATCATGATTATGTCCAACTGCTTTCACATTTTAATATTTAGAAACTAATTTTTTTCTTTTATAACTACTTTTTTTAAACATTATTAACACCTTCCACTTCCCACTTGGCCTATAATGACCTATTCAAAACACCAAATCCATTTTGACCCCTTAGGAATTCATAATATTTGATGTCTTTCAAACAGCAAGGACATGATTTCTGACCATGTGTACTCCAGGAAGGTAACACGCCATTTACCGGAAAGTCACTAACCATCCACATCAATGCACCTTTTAATGTGAAATTTTGTTTCACTGCAACATCATATGTACTAACACCATTACTCCAAAATGCATTTACCTCATCAGTCAATGGTTTCAAATAAACATCAATACTCTATTTCAGATGTCCTGGGATTATAAGGTCAAATAGATATAGGGATCTTTCATCAATGTCCATGGAGGTAGATTGTACGGAGTCATAAAGACAGGTCAACATGAATACTCACTACCATATGAACCAAATGGATAGAAACTATCAGTACAAAGACCCAATCACATGTTTCAGGCTTCTAAAGAAAAAGACGGATGCAGAAAATCAAAATGTTTCCATGAATCATAATCAGATGGATGATTCAAGATTTTACCGGTTGAAATATTGGTTTTGTGACATTACATAGTTGACGCTATGTTATGAGACATAAATAAATGTTGCATCCTTGATGTAAGGGGAAAATATCTCAACTATTTTATAGGAATCGATCCAGACTTCCCTGGCTGAGCTTCTTTATACTTCGATTGTCCATATGTTGGACAACTATCCAATGAATCATTTTCACCAGAATATAAGATGCAATCATTTTCCTATTCATGAATCTTACGATAACTAAGGCCTAGATTACAAAACAACCTCTTTCCCTTATAGTAATTTTCCAGCAACAAATTTCATTCATGTAACAGTGTTTTAACCAAAGAAAATATCGGATCAAAACTGTTGATTGACATTGAATTATCAGATTTAATAACCATAAATTTTGAAACCACTTCTAATTTTCTTATCATGCAACCAGGATATAATGCATCCTCAGTAGACCTCAACAACTCATTAAATTCGTATGGTGCCAACTCAGTTGTTGAATCAATATCGTCGTGAGTGTCATTTTGTTGAACAGAGGGACCTACAACAACATGTACTATATTTTGGAACCATGATTGATCCAGAATCAAGTTATTAGTATCTTCTTTGGAATTGCGTAAACCGTGTTGATACTAAAAATCATAATCTGGTGGAAAAACAATCCTCAAGAGATATTCCCCAACCTTGTCAAATGTGTCAAATTTTCTTAGAGCACATTTTTTACAAGGACACTTAATTGTTCCTTCTAAAACATATTCTGGTTTTGATGATGCAAATGCTAATGAAGCTTCAACACCCTCAATATATACAGGATTTAAACCAGAACCATTTGGATTTCTACATTGATTTATCAAAGCATGATCATTTATTAATTATTGATGTCAACTTCCTTGTCCAATATTTTTCTACACAATATAAAATCATCACTCTTTTTGAATAATTTAAAATTATAAAAACACTATCTGAAAAAAGAAGATAAATAATTACTAATAATTCTTAATAATTACCATTAATTAATGTCAACATAATTTAAAGTTGATTGTTAGCTCCTCTTTTTTTCGACGGCTCATTTACTTGCATCTTTCTCACACCGAAATCACAATGATGAATCTGGTCGGAGGTTCACATATTTATTCTCTTACGCACGAGAATGAATATGTGTACCTTCGAAGAGATTCTTTAATGTTATTCCAGTGTTAGAAAGAAGCATGTAAATGAGACGCCGGACAAAAGAGCCCCCTTTTTGTCGTTTAATCATCTTCTTCCAACTATCACCGCATGAAAACATTATAAAAAATATAATCCTACGAAGGTATATCCAATCTCAGGCATACAATATTGAATATTCTTATGTAGCATCACATTTTTCATAATGTTTTGAGTCGGTGAGAGTTGAAAGAAGAAGAGTCATCGAGAAAAAGGAGTTCTGTAAATCCACTAGAAATTTTTCCAAGTTCATAAAATTTAAAAAATGTTATTAATTTTTTTTCAACAGATCCTAACTGTTCATAACTATTCCTAACTGTTCGTAATTGTTCCTAACTAATTATTAATATTTATTTCTAATTATTACTATTTGTTACTAATTATTAATATTTCTTACTAAATAATATTATTTATTACAAATTATTCATATTTATTATTAATTATTAATATTTATTTCTACTAAACATTACCACTTATTATAATTTATTACAATTTATTAGTAATTATTTCATTTTATTACTAAATATTACAATTTATTAATAAATAATACAATTTATTACCAGTTTTTTACAATTTATTAGTTATTATTGCAATTTATTACCAATTATTACAATTTTGTACTAATTATCCCAATTTATTACTAATTTTTACAATTTATTATTAATAATTACAATTTTTTAATAATTATTACAATTTATTACTAATTATTAAAATTTATTACAATTTATTACTATTTATGACAATTTATTAGTAATTATTACAATTTATAAGTAATTATTACAATTTATTACTAAATATTACAATTTATTACTAATTATTACAATTTATTACTAATTATTATAAATTATTGATAATTAGTACAATTTATAACTAATTATTACAATTTATTCCTAATTGTCACGATTTATTACTGATTATTACCATTTATTACTAATTATTGCAATTTATTACTAAATATTACAATTTATTACTTAATATTACAATTTATTACTAATTATTACAATTTCTAACTAATTATTACAATTTATTACTAATTATTACAATTTATTACTAATTATTACTATTTAATACTAATAATAACAATTTATTACTAATTATTACAATTTATTACTAATTTTTACAATTTATTACTTTTTATCACAATTTATTACTAATTATTACATTTTATTACTAATTATTACAATTTATTACAATTTATTACTAATTTTCAGTAATTATTATTATTTGTTACTATTTATTAAAATTTATTACTGATTATTATAATTTTTTACAAATTATTACAATTTATTACTATTTATTAAAATTTATTACTAATTATTACAATTTATTACTAATTATTACTATTTATTAATAATTATTACATTTTATTACTAAATATTACAATTTATTTCGAAATATTACAATTTATTAGTAATTATTATAATTTATTACTAATTAGTACAATTTATTACAAATTATTATAATATATTAATAATTATTACAATTTATTACTAATTATTACAATTTATTACTAATTATTACAATTTATTACTCATTATTACAATTTATTCCTAATTTTTTCAATTTATTACTAATTATTACAATTTCTTACTAATTATTAATATTTATTACTAAATATTACAATTTATTACTAAATATTACAATTTATTACTAAATATTACAATTTATTACAAATTATTACAATTTATTAGTAATTATTACAATATATTACTAATTATAACAATTTATTACTAATTATGACAATTTATTACTAATTATTACAATTTATTACTAATTATTACAATTTATAACTAATTATTACAATTTATTACAATTTTTTACTAATTATTACAATTTATTAATAATTATTACACTTTATTACTATTTATTACAATTTATTACTAAATATTACAATTTATTACTAATTTCAACAATTTGTTTTGAATTATTACAATTTATTACCAATTATTACTAATTATTACTAAATATTAGTAATTATTACAATTTATTACTAATTATTACAATTTAATACTAATTATTACAATTTATTACTAATTATTACAATTTATTACTAATTATTACAATTTATTACTAATTACTACAATTTATTTCAAAATATTATGAATTTATTACTAAATATTATTAATTAATACAATTTATAACTAAATGTTATATTTTATTACTAAATATTACAATTTATTACAATTTATTACAATTTATGAGTAATTATTACGATTTATTACTTATTATATCACTTTATTACTAATTATTACAGTTTATAACTAATTATTGCAATTTATTAAAAATTATTACAAATTATTACTAGTTATTATAATTTATTACTAATTATTTCAATTTATTACTAATTATTACAGATAATTACTATTTCTAACAATTTAGTAATATATATTACTAATTATTACTAATTATTACTCATTATTACTATTTATTACTCATTATTACTATTTATTACTATTTATTAAAAATTATTAATATTTATTACTAATTATTAGTATTTATTAATATTTGTTACCAATTATTATTTACTACTACAATTTAATTATATACATTACTAATTATTGTTAATAAATATACTTATTACTAATTATTACAAATTACTACTAAAAATTACAATTTATTAGTATAACTAAATATTCATGACAAAACAATTTAAATTTAATTTAATTACAACTAATCAACAATAATAAAAAATAACATAAAAAATAAAATAAATAATAAATTAAATAAAACATAAATACCTCTAAGCTTGATTTTCTATCGATGTAGACGACTTCACAACTTTTTCGTGAACAAAAATATAACTTAGAAAAATTTTCCCTCTAAAATCAGAGTTCAGAGTGAAACAAGATCTAAAAATTCAGATTAATGAGAGAGAAAATGGATGGGGGTATATATAGGTTAGATTATTTGCGACGAGACTATTTGGGATTGGTGTCCAGCCGCAAATAGTATCTTTTACGACGGGACCCTTCGAAAATACATACGCCCACATTAATTACTATTGGTGGTTAAAAAGTTATTTAAGGCGGGTCCCATCACAAATAGTCCCTGCCGACACGCCTTTTGCGACGGGATGAAATCCCGTCGCAAAAGCTACTAACAGCCGCTTGGTATTTGCGATGGGCCCCGTCGCAAATAACCCTCACACGGTTTCGTGAGGTTTCACGCATTATTCGCGCAATCCTTTTGCGACGGGTGTAACCACCCGTTGCAAAAAGACTGTCATAAAATGTCCTTTTTCCCATAGTGACCTATTACTCAAGCCCAAAATCCTATTTGACCCCCATGTTCTATTATCGTACTTTGGAGCTCATCTTAGACGCAGGTTATGGGGAAAATTCTCAAGGATTCCCAAATCTTCCAGATTTGATAATGTAATTTGTTTCTTGTATGAATCATTTATTTTTTTCTATTTCCACCCAAAGCATCATTACATGGTTCTACCAGACTTAATGAGCCTCTGTATTGTGTTCCAATCTATTACCTATCCTCTATGGGTGTGGATCAATGGGTTGATGAAGAGTTCTCTAGTTTTCTAGGTGACTTTCCTTCTCCTTTCTCCTCCATCCAATATTTTATGGCTCTATCTTCTTACCAGGTTATGAAATTCCTAGGGTTCTTATATGCCATTATTTTTATGTGGGATTTATCATTTAGGTTTTGTGTTCATAGATTTAGGGTTTGTGAACCCTTGTAGAAGTTTTTTAGGTGTGTGTTTCAATTCTACCATGGTTTTGAGGTTGGTTCTCCCAATCACTGCATTAATAATTCATCATTAATCTTTTTCATGATTCAATAACCTTATATGTATTCTAGGTATTGTTTTTAACCCTTTGGTTTAATTATATATCGTGAAAGAAGGGTATTTTATACCTTGTATTGTGAAAATTATGTGTTTTTTGGTTAAAGTGTGCACACTAAGTGCTTTTTTAAATGATCAATTTTCTTTCTCACCTGAATTATAACGTTAATAACCTTGATTAGCAATTTAAATTGTATTTTCGAATGAAAATTTTAATTTATAATCTTTTTAGTGGTAAATATAGTTTGTTTTATTAATTATCACATGCCTCATTTTCAGGAAAGTACCCTGTTGGAATTTGTATTATCATGGTGATATAAAATTATTATTTTGTGTTATTAAAAATATTGGAAGTATGGGAATAAATTTTCTTGGGTTACTTATGTTGGGTTCTAATCTAGTTTAGGGATTTATTATGCAGTGAGTATTAGTTATTTGGTTGTTTTGGCATGTGTTGTCATTAAATGGAATGATGATCACTTTTATAGAAATGGATGTGTTTTGAACGTGTAACTTTTGTTTTTGATGTGTTTAAGTAATATTTATATTGTTACCAATGGTCAGTTTACCAATCTTTCTGAATAATTTAATGTGTTTTTTTGATTAGTGGTGTTTTTATGAAGAATACATAAAGGCCTATTTGGAATTTTTCTTTTAAAAATGGGTTTCATGTGTACTTCATGTTGTACCATTTGGAACCATTGTCTGATCCATGAAATTGATATATTAAATGATGATGGGGCTTCCAAATCTGGTTTGATTTGGATATGGGGTGGGGGGTTCCTTAAAAACGAATTTTTGAATGGATTTTATGAGCAATGCATCTTTATAATTCTGAAATTGTTCTATGAACATTTTAAGTATTTTATTGACCCGTCAATGAAATATGAAGCCTATTTGTGTGTTGTTTGTGTGTATATGATTTGAAAATAAAATTTTCATCTGAAAAGTGTAATTGATAATATGTTGAACTTGATTCATCACTAAAGGGAAACCCAAGTATCTAGGTGGGTGGACGTGTACTAACATGCTTGTGATAAAGAGTGGTTTCTTCCTTGATTCATGTAAAAATATTGGCGATGATAATATTAACTAAACAATGATGATGATATTGGGTACCACTTGGTTTTGGATTTTTTTTTCCTACTAGAGGACTATGCATGAGAAAAAATATTTTTATGGTTATATTTACACCGAGATACGAGGTACCAAGAGTCCAGAATGAACTAATGCATAAGGGTGTTTCCATAACATGTACTCATTGGCTATTTTGTACTCACAATTGGCATATTTTGTGTTTGGTTTATTAATTCATAATAATGTGTGTTTTATTTGAATGTGTATATTCATTAAATTAGTCCTCGTGATTTTTTTTATTTTGATGTTGCTTCACTTTGAAATTAGTTACTAGCATTTCTTGGTTATGAAAAATTGAAAGAATTTTATTTTAAAATGATTATAGCATGGAACCATGATTGTAAAATATACTTTTATATATTGTATTTAAATCATGTAATTGATGTTTATTTTATTTTAATGTATGTTAATTGGGAATAGAATATCATGATATCCTTCTGAGGTTTAATACTGATGACTGTAGACAACTTATGTTTTTAGCCCTTGTGCAGGTTTCATCGTGAGTTCGATCACGTTGGGTGACATCTAATCGATGTATTGGAGAGTGACTCTTGGGGTTACATGGAGTTAGTTTGTTTTCAGGTTTTGTTAGTTTTGTATTTTGGTTTAGTTTTACTTTAAGTTTCATGTACAATTAATGTTTTTTTCAATTTTTATATTAATGTATGTTGGGATTTCCATTTCTTTATGTGGCATAGTAAATGATTATTTTTGGGTAAAAATGATCCATTGTCACTCTAACTAATGCCCATGGTGGAATTCTTCATCCTGGAAGGATTGGGAATGGCTCTCAGGACTTGTCATGGAGTGTCCTAGGTGACCGATTTATGGTCAACCTGTACTGGTTCGTCCCAACATCAAACAAACATCATATAAAGAAATCACATTTTGTTAGAGCCATAAATTTACCCAAAATAACTAATTTATTATATGATCATAAATAATGTAGATAAATAATAATGATGGTATCATTAAGGAATATCAAATTTTAAATGAAAAATCATTTAAAGATGTTGACACATAGGAAAAATAATTTCAAAATAATATTAATTCGAATGGCATCAAATAAGAAATGATAAATAATTGGATCAGTTGGCACTAAATTCCAATCATAAAAATATTATATTTTAAAAGGTAATTTATATTATTATTCCAAAAAAACAACATCAAAGGTGATAGATATTTCAAAGACAATGGAAAATTTATTCTAAAATATAAATGGGTTTTCAAAAAGGTTTTTATTATTGTAAAAAATATTCATTTTTAACTCGATTTCTAATTTAATTTTAAAAAAAGAGAACTAAATATTTTTAAAACCATTACATTTAAAAATATTCATCAATAATAATTCCTTGAAAATGATATAAATGTTCTAAAGATAATATTTTAAATGAATGATAAAAATACTAATATTAAGGAGAAAGTCTATTTTAATATTTTGAAAATACATTGTCAAACCCCACTTTTTCAAAATGGAAATTTGAAAATATTTGTAAATGAGGAAAGGTGAAAAATGATGGTCACATGAGAGAAAATATATTTAGGTTTCAGAACATAACGAATATCATTAGTGGAAATTGAAAAAATGGACCTATAATATAATGAACCTTTAGAATGAGTGGGAATTATTATTAAAAAAATTATAATTTTTGAATAAGAAATTCATCTGGGAAAGAGTTTTAAAATTTAAATATAAAATTTTATTGGGATGGAAGGGAAAATATCATTTGAAATGAAAAAATGTATTTGAATTAGAATAATCGGGTTCAATGTGTATCATTATTACCCAAAGAAGAGATGTTTGACTAAATAAAATCCCTTATGGATACCAAAATAATTATTGTAATATTTCATTAGATAGTATTTTAATGGAAATAATTTTAAACCCATAGAAATGATAGTGTTAATACGTTGTAATAAAATAATAGAATAATATAAATTATCGTAGATGAATGGGGTTTAAGAATGGTTACTATAACTCAAGGAATGGAAAATGAGTTATGAAAATATCATATATCTTGGGTGAGAAACAAATAATTCACTCTTAAAAGAGACTTATTGAAATTAAAATTAAAATTTTATGAATATAATAGGAATCAAATTATAATATATAATAGGAATAGAATATAAACCATGTAAAATAAAACAGTTGTATAAAAGAAAATAGATCTATATCAGTTGAAATTATTACCAGACCCATAACTTTAATCCAACATATTCAAACATGATAAAAATCAATTTAAAAAAATAAATATCTTAATAAATATTTTTTAAACGTAAATTTCACAGATAATTTCATTTATGATTGATTTATTATAATTTGTTCAAAAAATATTTGTTAGATATTATTATTTTCAATTATTATATGAGTAGTATTAACATAATAAAGATGTTTATTATTGTATATTTATAAAAATATCATCATTAAAATATTATTATTTTCACTAGATGGTATTTTTTCTAATTAATTATAATTTTATAATTTAATTTAACAATTATTTCATTTAATATTCGAGACAACAAAGTCAGTGATATGTTTATTAGTAAATTTTAATTGAAAAATGGGTGGTCCATTTATAAAGAGCTAAATATATATACAATGTTTTAATGAAGAAAAATTTCTTTTATATAATTAATTTATAATTACATAATTAAATATGTTTATATAGTCATCCAAGAATGAAATTTATATCATTTTTCTTATAGGTTGTTAAATCATGCTAAGAAAGATCACTCTATAATATATGGGCGAGTTTGGTTAAGAAAGTGATTATTTTTGGAAACATCATATTTATCGAACAATAATGACATTATTTAGATATATTTATGGTAGTGAATCATATTTTATGTGATATTTATAATGACTAAAACTCTAGATGGTAAATATAATATGACACATTCCTAGAAGCGTTGGTCTACTTATAGGAACGAGAAACACATTCATTTTCAATAGAATGGGAATATGATAATGAATTATTTTTACATTGAGAGACATAATATAGTCTTAAATATTATATTAAAATAATAAACACACCATTAGAATGATTTATTCTAAGAGGTAATTAAATATAAAACATATTATTCACGGAAGGATTCGTATACAAAAAGAGACAATGATGTTTTAGGTTTTGTATTTAAATGGAAATTCTTATTTAATTATTATCCCACAATCATAACAAATTTTCTATATATTAATAACGTAGATATAAATTTTCAGATATGTTTTTAACACTATTTTCGGTCTTTCATAGTTATAAATATCTATTTTTTATTTCTGGTTATTACCATTAAAATAAGTTTTTACCTAAGTAATTTATTTCTAATGACTACCAATAATATTGTCTTTATTATATATTTTTGAAATATTTATTACATATATGAATTCAAATTTTCTTAATAAATGTTCCAATAGTGATAAATAATAATTCTAATATTAGTTCACATAACACATAATAACCCCTTTAAGAATATTTTCTATTCTAAAAAATTATGATTAAGTTAAAATTATTGAAATTATTGATTTATATGAAATTAATTGATTTATTTTTTCCACATAACATTTATGATTCCTTACAAAAATTAAAATTCTTAATTTCACCTTCTGGATAAATAGAAAAATGAAACTAACTAAAAACATTTTGAATATTACATAAGTTTAGAAATGTAAAACATGGGTATTTAAACACAAAATAGAATTTTAGAAATAATCATATTACTCTTGAAGTTAATATTTTAGTGATAATTTTTTTTGTAGTTTTTTATTCATAATTAAATTTTATGAATTTCATAAAAGATAAGGTATATGTAAAAACTGTTCTATTAACACTTCATATAAAAAATGATAATTTAATAAAAATCACACAAAGATACCTCATGAAAATTTTGACAGGTTTTTTTCAAAAAAGGAAAAATATTTTATAATATTTAATTCCTTGAGGTTATTGATATTGATATTAATATATTATTTCATAATGGAACATGAATTTTTAAGCATAAAATGATTCATCTCTTAATATATATATATATATATTAATTTCTTTACATTAAAATTAAATGAAAAATTTATTGAACATAACATTTCTATGAAATAAAAATTAATTTTTATATAACCCCTCAAGATATCCACATAAATGAAGGAATTAAATAATCTCTAATGAATGTTCCAGGTGTTGATTATGCTAGTGTGGATGATTCTGGAAATTTCCCCAATCATGAACTTCTCTTAAAAAATGATTCACAGAAACCATAATTATAGGAATTCGTTTTTGTCCATGTGTGTGAAAAACCATAGTGATTCCACTCTGTTCCATGATTAAATAAATGAGCTTCATGATGAAGGCTACCAATTCATGAATCAATTTCTTCTACATTAATTATTGATATTGTAATATGGTTACCATTATTGTTTATATCTTACTTAATTACAATGATAAAACATTTATATTTACTATATATATAATATTATCATTAAAAAATGTAACATTTTTATGATTTAGTATGGTGTTTCTTGTGATATATGATATTCAATGTAGTATTTATTTAAATTATAATTAAATATTTATATTTTAGGGACTTATATTCTACCCACATAAATAAATTTATTCCTCTCATTTTGAATTAGTAGTTACCTATATAAATTTATATGTGTATCTATATGATATAGAAAACTCTAGCTACAAATTTTGGTGGGATTTACGTATCAATAAAATGGATTAGACTGTGATACTCATATATTCCTTAATAATTTATTTATCCCAAATATTTAGTGTTTGTCCAAACATTTGTGCTAGGAGTACCCCATTATTCGGTATCAAGACCCATATTATATAATTTAATTATAAATTTATGTCATATTCAACCATTTATTGATTTAAAATAACAGGTTGATAGGAAATGTTATTTACTTATTTTAAATTATAATATTTCCACTATGTAGGGAGAACCAATATATTTCCAAACTCACAAGTAATTCATCTAAATAGTGAGTCATAATATTTTCATGGGGAATATTCCAACAATATCTAATTGGGGTTCAATAATAACACAGTTAAAATTTATCTCTAAAAATTCAGTAGCAAATCTTTAGGATGGTGGTTTAATAATCATAAAAAAATACATTATATATCATAGTTCCTATAATCCTAATACAATATTTCACCCATAACATTGGGTTTGTGTGTAAGTGAATCTTAATTATCACAATCCACATCATTAGTTTTTATAGAATTTCCATTCCCCATTCCTATAGTCCATGAGGTTTCTCAGTTCCATTATTCTTGTTTGTCCTTAAATTAATGAATTGAATGGGATATTTATCAGACTGCTGACATTTATGATATTGGTCAATTTATGGAAAATTAGGATGGAAATTATTTCCTTCCCTCATGTTAACTGAGAGATTAATTATTCCTATATAATTAGTTGTTCTATAACCTCCTTCACCACACATAAAAAATATTCTGGTTCCTTGATTATATTTTCTAGGGTGCTTCTTCTAACATTATCATAACACAAAAAATTGAATATTGTTTAATTTATCATCATTATTACCCAAAAATAAATTATACACCACCCAATTCTTCTATGGTGTGTTTGGGAATTTAATTATGTCTATATGATTTATCAAAATTCCTATTAATTGGCTCAGAATAGTCAGGATATTTTTCACTCCATATCCTCTCTCTTTTTATTTTCTACTTACTAAAATCAATAAATTGACCATCATAACCATTTTTTATAAGGTTCCTCCTTCTTATAGACGTTATTTAAAATGTTTTTTGGGTTATAAGGGTATAAATAATTGCATAAAAAACTATAATCATTGAACAAGTAAGTTATAAATTTACCTCAAATGTTAACTAATGAATTTTATATTTCAAGACAGGTTATCTATTTCCATTAAATCTTTCGTTCCCTAAACTAAGTTTTTTAGTTATTATAGAACCATTTTAAAATAGTATGTGAATTTTAAAAGAATATCTCATGTGTGTTTATAGATGTTTTTCTATACTTAATCCCACTAATTATTAATTAATTGATTATCATTTTGATACCACACAATACTTTTTGTTTTGATTAAAAATATGTGAATAAATTCCATTAAATGTTATTTTTCATGTATTTGTTCAGGAATTTAATTTCAAACAGGACACAAAAATATCCACTTTACCTAAATATTAGGGTTTCTTGTCTTAAGAATTTAATTATTATTATGGTTTTCAATAATGTTATATCATCCTCAATCTCCAAAAACATATTATATTAAGTAATATATCAACCAAAATAATTTTTCACCAATACCTTTTAAGTTATGATCAACTATAAATTTTTCAGCACTTGGTAAACATTATGACTCAAAAATTATACTCATCCACTAACATACCAAAATCAAATTTCATATAATAACTTATTTGATAAAAACTATGATATCATGGACATAAGTGTCTAATAATTACATGATATATATTATATTTTAGATGATATAAATTCACATAACCCTCTAGAAAAATATTTTCTATGAATTAGGGAACATCATTTAATATCATATCCCATTTCATTTTGATCACATGGGAATGTGTCAAACTAAATTAAGATTTAATTAATCCATAACAAGCCTTCAATATCTCTCATTAATTCTCCACCCATGCTATTCTTCCATATATATCGTGGTAAACAATTTTATTCATAAACCACAGAAATGGAAACATAATAATGGTGAGATAAAAATTTTAGTAAAGGAAAAAATATACCAGGGGATATTACAGAATAAAAAATAGAATGAATATTATGAATTGAAGTAAATTTTAGAAAAATAATCTCAAACAATTGATCACAAGACTATGAAATAAATCCAGGGTTTAAATTCTATTATAAAAAATCAATTTGAAAAATAACTAGTTTTAGAATGATAGAATCCATAATAATATACATAATAAGTTTATAATTAAGGCCATGTTTCATGAAATCATACTGAAATTTGTAACACATACACCAAATAGACAATATAATTTTCCTCATTATTACCACTAATGAATCAAGGGTCTACTTCCATCCCCATCCATTTCTAATTATTTCAAATGCATTCATCAAATAAATAAATTACTGTTATATATAATACATAACCCTTATTACATAGTAATCAATAAATACCCATAGTGAAATAATTTGTATATGGATTTTTAATATTTTCCCAATCAATAAATATATTAACCCTCTATGTAAGAATCCCTCAAACTAACACTATATAGAGTAATATGTATATGGTTAACTAAATAATTTTACCTTAAAATTAAATGAATTATATGATCTTAAAACATCCAAAGAAAGAAGGTGGACAATATTATTAGGGAATATCATAAGTAAAGCAAGAAATAATTAAAGGATATTGGAATAGATGAAAAACACTTTTTATGAAGGATACATCAAAGGATATTATAAATGAGATGGTTAATACTTTGATTGATTAATATACATAATTGAATCACCCAAAGGAATATTTCAATTTTTAATTTTTATGATGAATCATAAAACATTACACCAATAAGAGAGTGATATTTATCCAATATAAATTAAAATTTAACCAAAATAAAAAAATATTTATCAGAAATTATTTTGAATATTTTCATAAAATGTTATTATTACGAGTCTCATTCAAAATAAATTTTCAATATGTATATGTCCAAAAAATTCCTTGAAAATATATCATCAATAATGGAGCTGTAAAAAAATTCTATAGGTTATTTAGGAAAAACATGGTGAAGAATAGAAAAATATGTACATTAAAGGAAAATTATTTTTAGTATATTGAATATATGTTTTAAAAAAAATCTTAGAATGGATATTTGAAATTTATTTTGAAAAGTGGAATGAGAAAAAATAATGGTTTCACAAAATCTAATATAATTTGGTCACTAAATATAACTAGTTATATTGTTTGGAATAAAATATATAAACATGGAATATATATAACCATTAGAATTATATGGAATTATTATAAATAACATTGTAATTGTATGAGAAATAAAAATCAATAAGTATACTGTTTTGAATGAAAATTTTAAGACTCCCAAAATAGAATAGAGGAAATATTAAATGATATGGAATAATATATATGTCCTTGAAGAATTAAGTTTATGGAGTAACATTATTAGCCCCTAAAATAAAGACTAATTCAACATAATCCCTTCTGAATAACACAACGAATGATGTCACAATGATTCATAAAGGAGTTCACGCTAAAGAATTATAAATCCATATAAATTTATGTGGATATAAAATTTTATACAGTCATGTGATAAAATAATTTAACAAATAATAAGGTTATTTTAATTTATAATTAAAAATCAATGAAAGTAAATTGAGATATGAAAATGTCATACAAATTATGTGATAAATGAAACAAGTTCATATTAATGGGAGATTATCAAATGGAACTAAAAATACAATGAACATATATGAAATAAATATATATTATTTTAGGGAGTTATAAAATACAACATATAAAAATAAATAGGAATATATGACAAAATTTTTCCTGATGTGTTGATATTTATTACAAAACCCTTACCTTTATTCCTTCTTCACTGAACATTTCCTAACCATATATATAAAAAAATTACTATTTGAAAAAAAATTAGAAACATATTAATCCATATAATTTACAATAGTTTAATTTATAATAATTTATTAAGTTATATTACAGTGGTATAATTTATTTCCATTATTACAAGTTATTAGTTTTGACTATTTGTTCAGTACTAGTTCCATGATGGAGGCCTCAAATCGTGTAAATACATTAAAATTCCTTCTTTATTAGAAATTAAATGAATGATAATAAGTTTTTTAATGATTTATAATTTTCTATTTCCATTTCAATTTCATTCTAGTTTTGATTCACGATGACGCATACAATGATGATTTTTTTAATTTTAACATATCAATAGAATTTTATATTAATAAAAAAATTATTAATAAAACATTTACAGAATAATAAAAAATCTCATTGATTTATAATAACATAATTATTTATGTTTCAATAGTATTATATGATAGAAATTCATAGCATTATTCATGATGGTGGGTAAACCAACCATGACAAGAATAATCTATAATGAGTGAGTATGGTTTATAAAATGAATAATTTAGAATAATATCATTTCTGTAGATGCATAATGATATTATTTTGTTTTTAAAATGTGGGGAATTATATATTAATTGACCTTGAAATAGAATTAAAATAATATATTACAAATGAAATACAACACATTCGTGTAGGCGGTAGTGCACATGAACACAAGAGAAACAAATATTTTTTTATATAGAACGAGAGGAAAATAAGGAATTTTATTAAATTTATAGATATTAATATTGTTATAAATAACATCTTAATAAATAAAATATACCTTCTATACAATCCATGCATGATTGTGAGGTTAAATTAAAAATATATTATATATAGGAGGTAGTCATCATATAAACATGGAATTGTTGTTCTTTTTTTTTCTACGTAACAGGAAAATTTTACTTTATGATTATAAGATCATCATAAGAAAATTCCAGTATTTTAATAATAGTTATTTTATTTTTATATAACTGATAATAAATATATCCTTATTATATTGTACAATGAAGAAAAAAAATTGAAAATGAAAAAAATAATCAGGAAATTTTATCTTACCCAATGGAAAAATACTACTCAAATATTATTATTCCTTAATGTGTGGTATTTTGAGAAAACAAAAATGACTTGTTTTTTATAGAAAATTTTTGGAGGGATTTAGGAATAGTTTTGGTCAAAATTTCTGTCTTTGGGTGTGTTAAAATGTGTAATGACCTGGATTTTTTATATGTAATTTTTTTAATTGTATGGAATATTATGATTCTACAAAAATTGAGGACGCATGATTCTGAGCTCCGATGTGCCTGGAATGAATATCTGAACTATTTTTAAGTATGTTTAATAAATGTGCAAGCTGGTTTTAATAACTTTTGAACTAGTGCACGGAATTGAAATCTGAGGACACTGTTGAACTCATAGTGCCAATATTCGCTTAAGGAGACTTTCACCTCAACTGTAGTAGGGTGCAGGTGAAAGTTAGTTTCTATGTTTTCCGTGGAAATAAAATGAAAATAAAAAACCACTTTTTTTTTCAAACCAACCGTTTGAATGCTCAGTGGTGGGGACCACCCGATCTAGGAAACCTCACATTTTTAAATTCATAGTGGTGTGGACCACCCTAACCCTTCTTAATGTTGGAAAACCATCAAATCTACAATTAATTATGTAATGCCCTGACCCTGGAATCCCATAGGTAGTGCATTATTACGTATCATTAGCATGATCACAAAAGATCTAGACTCAAAAAACCGATTAGTTTAGTAGCCTTTTAAGTACAAGATACATTCATAAGGTTTACATTACATCATAAAAAGGAAAAATACAACAACATTGTTTCTATAGACAACACTGATATCGCATAGACTATTCCAATAGGTCTGTCATAATATACTTCTTCGCATCCTGGATAAAATAAAACATAGAAATGGGTGAGGTCAGATGCTCAGTAAGGATAACAATATAGTGAAAACGTTCATTAATAACCATAAACATTTAAGGATATGTATAAAACTAAAACAAAAGCCTTTTAAAAATAAACTTCATCATAATATGTAAAATAAAAATCAAAATAATTCCATTTACTTACTCACATGGATAATATACTATTCAAATAATCACATGAAATATCAATAGCCACTTTTATAATGATAGAATTTGTATTGGTAGACCACATAACCACATAGTCAAGGCCTTGTACCAAGACTACAAATAAGATTTTTTCAAGGCCTTGTTCCAAGACACAAGTTTTTATCATGAGACCTACCGATTCATCTAGGATCTATAGTGGGCTCCACCCATCACTTACTAAGTCCAATTCATTCCACATATGAAATGTTTTAAACATAACGTAAACATTCATATTAAAACTATCATACGAAATGTCAATACTTTATCCATTAACCATGAATGGATGAAAAATAACACATACACTGTCAAACATATCACAAAACCTTTAATACAAAATGGAAGATTTGTATCAATATAATTCCACTTCAAACATGATTAAAATAAATTAAAGGATGTTGACATAGATGAAATCACAACTGTTTGAGAGAAATATATCATTATTTTTTTGAAATCATATAAAGTTACATAATTATAAAAGAAACCATTTATTTTAGAAATATTATTATAATATTTTAAGGTATGTTTAAATGATGTTATAACCACATTATATAGCCACACCGCATGTATATGTTAAAAAACATTCTTACCTTAATTTTGTCAAAAACGTCATAATGCAATTTGTTTGGAAAACAACGGAAGGAATCATTTCAAAACATATAAGGTAAAATAAGAGTATAAATGACTTTAAACCATATTCTAGTAAGTATTATAATTGTTTTGGAATACATTTTTTTGAAAACACGAATGTGGATGATAAAGATGTCCTAGTAGATAATTAAATATAAACAACCTTTTATAATGAAGATGTTGTAGAATTAACCCATACAACGTTTTAATCAATCGAGTCATATGACCAAAAGTTAATAATCACCAAATAATTCAAAAGATACCATGAATATAAAAAGAATCGTGATATTATATATCCAATGGCTGTACACAATACACCACATGCAAAAAATAAGTGGCGAACAATAGAAATCTCATGGGATTAAAAGTGAGATTAGAAAACCTTTTACCTTGTACTTTTCCTTGGTCAAGGGTAGGTTAACCTCTGATATAATGGTGAAATAATTGATATTAAATTTTAAAATAATCATATACATTAATATGATATCATATATGATATTTTAATATTGCTTTGTTAATAATATTTTAGTATTATTGAAATGCCTGGATCGGTTGTGATCACTGAGAGGGGAGGGGTGAATCAGTGATAACTTTTTCTTTTTATGAATTGTTCCCTTTGGATTATCAATTCAACCTCTCCAGCTGGTTAAATCCTAGATCTACTCTTTTAGTGGTGCAGTAATAATGAGAGCACAGAACACAGATATTTACAAGGTTCGGTACAAAGACCTACTCCTTGCCGTGTTGGTTACACCCCCCAACACGGATTCTTCACTATGCCAAAAGATGATTACACAGTAATTGGTTACCCCCCCCCCAATTACAAGTTGGTTAACCCCCCCAACTCCACAGCATCATCTTCATCATGGCTTCACTTCACTTCTTAAAAGGTGTTGTTCAAAACTTCAAGTAGCTTCAACAGTCTTCAAAAGATCTCGTTGGTCTTGCTCACAAAAACCCAATCACTTAGAATGATTAGTTCTTTTGTATTCACACACATAAGTGTGTACTCCTCAAAGTGGATCTTCTTCACATGTGCACACACAAATAATATTCTTTTAGCACACACTTGATCTTGGCCTACTCCTTTATTCTTGCACACACTTGGGCCGTAGGTGGTTCTTCAAGTTTGCACACACACACAAATGTGTGGTCTTCACTTCACCCACTTGCACACACAAGACATGCCTCGGCCTCCTCTATCACACACCCAAATACCAACACAAGGGCTACGGCTTCTTTGTTTTCTTTTGCATGCAACCAACCCGTAGGTATTCTTCCTTCACTTGGCACACAAGCACAAGTGTCTCGGCCTTCACTTGCACACACCCGAACTCAAACTAGTCGCGCAAGGGGGTGTTTCCTTCTCTACTCCAACACTGCCTGCCGCGCAAGGTTCAAGACACAAGGGCCGCGCAAGCCACGGGTGCAAGGCATCGCGGGCGCGCAAGTGCAAACCGCGCAAGGGGGCGCGATGCACAGAGGGGGGGCGCGCAAGGTCGTGTTACCCTTCCTTTTTCTTCTTTTGCACAAGAAGTGAGCAAAAGGATATCACGGAGCCAAGGGGTGGCTCCGGGCTTCACTACCGCGCAGGGGGCGCGCAGGCTGTTCTTCACGAGGCAAGACACTCGCGGGACTTCTCAAAAATTCAGCAGCGTTTCAGCACCTCATCGAGGTCACGACCTCTCTTTATATAGGCGAGGAGAGCCTCGGTTCATCCGCGTGGGAAATCTTGAAACACCGAGATCTTCGGATCTGTAAAATCTTTCCAAGTTTTTTGCGTTTTTCTCTTCGGTGCACGCGGGTTCTTTTATTATTTTCATCCTCCTCGTGCATGCGATTTATAACGCATGCACGGCCTCTGTTTAGGTCTATCCATGCAAAACATGAACACCCGAGTGGCCTCGCACCTTCGGTTTGCTTCGGCCTTCATCGAATTCATCATCTGGTAGCATGCATGCTCATCTCAAGGCATGGTTGTGTTCGGTATGCTCAGACGATTCCAATGGACACTTCGGTTTGATCGGAGGTGGCCGGATACTCAAATTCTGTCGTCGGGAGGCACTGGTTCAGCGGCGGCTTCGCGGGAGGCTTCGGCTCGAGCTCGACGAAGGAGATGAGCCGGGAGCCGTTGGATCGGATCTTCAACGGCCGCGATCAGATCATCGCCGCGGAGATGAATCGTGCGGCGTGGATCGGGCGCGCGATGAGGCGGACGGCCAGGATTCGCTCCGGGTGAAAAATGCGCGTCCCACATCGAAACATTCCGCGGATTTTCCGCGGTTTATTACCTTGCCGCTGCCGCCATATGCTCAGTTGAACTTCCTCCCTCACGGTGCCGCCCCGCACCATGTTCTCCCTGCGGGCGCGCTCTGCGCCCACTCTCTGCTCCTGCGGGCGCGCTCCTAGCGCCCACTATGCTCCTCCGGCGCGCGGGTTTCACCACCGCGTGCCCTCGGGGGCTTATACACGGCCCCCTGCGCTCCTCCGGGCGTGCCCCAGCGCCTCTGTGGTGTCTGCGGGTGCGCCCCTGCCGCCCTGAGCTCGCCCCACGGGTTCCCCCTTGGGCGTGGCGCCTTAGGCCCACATGAGCCTTGGGGTTGAACCCACAAGGTGCTCACGGGCAGGCCAATTTTTTTGGGCAAAGTAACCAATAGGACTTTGTCAAAAACAAAGTCCTCCATGAAAAATACCAATTCTAAATGCCAAATGCCTCCTCCTTTTCTTCTAAGACATTCTTTCCATTTCTTCTTCATCCTTCTTCCACAAACATCCTCAACTCCTTTCAATCATGTATTCTAGACTTATGAGACATTTGTAGAAGGTTCTTCATCAGCCGAATCACTTGATCAATTATTTCTTCTTCATTAGAATTCCTTCATTCTTCTTCAACATTTATTCATCACTTTGTAATGGAATTCATGAAGGGTCTTCATCTTCAACTGAGCTCCTGAATCACTTAAATTCTTCAATGTTCTTCATTGATCTAATCAGAGATCAATTGGATCAACTTCAAATTCACATGCACTAAGTGATAGTGCATGGACTGCATTAATGCACATCATCCACTTAGTAGTTGTGGATGAAACTCCTTTCAACTCCTCATGCATTGTCACTACAATGCATGGTCTTCAAACATTGTTGTGACTTTGTATCATCCTGATACAAGTTCTTTGAACTTTAAGAACAGCTCAACAATCGTCAGATTTAATGCTTCTGTAATCATCAATCTTCAAGATGTACTTCATCAGATGGCACACCATGACAAGTTATTGACAACAAATGCAATTACTTCACTTGGGCACAACAATCTCCCCTTTTGTATTTGGTTGTCAATACTCCGAAGCACACAGATAGAATGTCGTGTGCCTTGTGACTGATGATTTCTCCCCCTTATTGGCCAACAAATGCAAAGGGATGAATGAAAGTCGTACTCATAGTATAGAGCTTCTGGAACCTGCACATCTCCAACTACCAATGCTCCCCCTCAGGGGATGCACTCATCTCCTTCAATTCCCTGCATGTAAGTACAAGAATACAAAAAAAAATTAGGGAATAAGGAGGGACCTTCTTCTTCCTCAAGTGAGAGTAGAAGGCTGAACATGAAGTTTCAGCCTCAACTCAACAAATCTTTCCGTAGGCATAGCTTTGGTAAAAATGTCTGCCACTTGATCTTGAGTAGGAATGTAGTCTAGCTTGATGTCTCCACTGGTGACCCTTTCTTTGATGAAATGATATTTTATATCAATGTGCTTGGATCTGGTGTGTTGGATAGGATTCTTAGACAACCCAATTGCACTTTGATTATCACATAAGATCCTCAATGGTTTTTCAGCTTTAATCCTCAAATCTGATAGCTGCACCTGCATCCAAATCATTTGAGTACATGCATGTGTAGCGGCCACATACTCTGCTTCAGCTATGCTCAACGTTACAGAATTTTGTTTCTTGCTGTACCAGCTAACACATCCTTCTCCCAGAAAGAAGGTTCCACCAGATGTGGATCTTCTATCAGTGCAATCACCAGCCCAATCAGCATCTGTGAATCCCAACAACTGTATGTTTGCACTGTGTTTGTATAAGAGTCCATAGTTGAGGGTTCCTTTAACATATCTCAGGATTCTTTTGGCTGCAGTTAAATGAGATTCTTTTGGGTCACTTTGGAATCTGGCACACAAAGTCACTGCATATGCTATATCTGGCCTTGAAGCCGTGAGATAAAGTAGACTGCCAGTAATTCTTCTGAACTCTTTCTGATCAACATTTTTGCCTTCTTCATCCTTGCATAGCTTGGTTCCAACAGAAATGGGTGTGGAGACTTCCTTTGAACTTTCCATTCCAAACCTTTTCACTAAGTCCCTTGCGTACTTTTCTTGTGAAAGAAATATGGAGTTTTGTCTTTGTTCCACCTGAAATCCTAGAAAATATGTCATTTGACCAAGCATTGACATTTCAAAAGTTCTTTTCATCTGCTCAGCAAATTCTTCACATAGTCTTTCCTTGTTACTAGAAAAAATTATATCATCCACATAGATAATGACTATGAGGGTACCATTGGCCATTTCTCTGACATAGAGGTTACTGTCAACTGTTCCTTTGATAAATTTCATGTCTTTAAGACAACCATCCAATTTTGAGTACCAGGCTCTAGGGGCCTGCTTCAATCCATACAAGGCTTTTCTCAATCTGCACACCATACTACCATCTTTGTCCAGCAAAAATCCCTCTGGTTGTTCAATATACACCTCTTCTTCAAGATCTCCATTCAGAAATGCAGATTTCACATCCATCTGATAGACCTTGTACTGCTTGTGTGCTGCAACTGCTAAGAACATTCTGATAGTTTCCAGTCTTGCAACTGGTGCAAAGGTTTCCTCAAAGTCGATTCCTTCCATTTGTGAATATCCTTTGCATACAAGTCTGGCCTTGTTTCTGGAATCTTCTCCCTTTTCATTGAGTTTGTTTCTAAACACCCACTTTGTCCCAATAACATTTTTATTTTTGGGCCTTGGCACAAGATCCCAAGTGGAGTTCTTTTCAATTTGATTGAGTTCCTCATGCATAGCTTGTATCCATTCCTCATGTACAACTGCTTCAGCCACTGTGTGAGGTTCAACTTGAGAAACCAGTGCAGTCTGATCTTCCAATCTCAATCTTCTTCTAGTTCTTACTGAGGACTGTAGGTCTCCAAGGACATTTTCTATGTCAACATGCTTCTTCAATTTGTTGTATCTTCTTCTTCCATTTTCATTGCCTTCATCTTCATCACTGGTATATTCAGAGTTGATCTCACCAGCAGTTGGTGTTGGCTCAGGTAATTCTGCATTCTTCTGTTTCAAGGCTGTGTCATTCTTTGAGTCATCATCATCCACAGTGTGTGGTTTGGTGTTGTTTTCAATTATTATGACATCACTGCAGTCAATCATTTTATTCAACCTCTTATTCCAGCATCTGTAGCCTTTACCATTAGGTAGATAACCCATAAAGATTCCTTCTTCACCTTTTTCTTCAAACTTTCCCAGATTGATGTTTTTAATCTTGATGATGCAGGGACTGCCAAAGACTTTGAAATATTTAACAGTTGGTTTTCTGTTAAACCACATTTCATAGGCTGTCGTTTGTGTTTCTGGTCTCAGGAGACATCTGTTCTGTATGTGTATAGCAGTGCATACTGCTTCTCTCCAGAAAAACTTAGAGATATCATGCTCAGCTAACATAGTCCTCCCCATTTCAACTATTCTTCGATTCTTTCGTTCAGCCACTCCATTCTGTTGTGGAGTATATGGTGTACTATATTGATGTTTGATTCCATGCTTGACCAGATAGCTTTCAAAGACATCACCGGTATATTCTTTTCCGTTGTCTGATCTTACATTCTTGATGCAGAGCTCCAGTTCCTTCTCAGCCTGCCTTCTGAAAGTATTGAACATCGTGATTGCCTCTGACTTGTGTTTCATGAACATGACATTGGTCATCCGAGTGTAATCATCAATGAAGGTTATAAAATAGAAATCTCCTCTTGTAGACTTCTGTCTCATAGGTCCACATATGTCTGTATGGATGAGTTCAAGAGGTCTAGTAGACATGATATCAACTCCTTTGTGTGACCTATGGGTCAGTTTTCCCTTCTGACATGTGTCGCAGACTTCATCTCTTTCTCTCTTTAATTTTGGTAGATCTCGTACAACATTGTACATCAGAATTTTACTCATACTCCTTAGACCAAGATGGCCAAGTCTTCTATGCCAGAGGTTGTTTTCATCTTTAGAGCTAAGAAAACAAGAATTGATGGGATCACCAATTTGAAATAGATTTCCAGTAGTTCTTCTTCCTTGAGTGATGATTTTTCCATCCTTTGAGCTCTTGATGATGCATGAGTCTTTCTGGAACAACACCTCATGTCCATCATCACATAATTGACTTACACTCAGTAGGTTGTGCTTTAATCCTTCAACAAACAACACATCATTGGATTTTAGATTTGTTGTTGCAATCATAGCCTTTCCAACTCCCTTGATTTTCAGAGAACGATCATTTCCAAACACCACGGTACCTCCCTCATGACTTTCAAGGTTGCTTAGAATTTTTGTATCACCAGTCATGTGGGATGAGCATCCACTATCAAGAATCCATGACTTGGTTTTACTGCTGGATTTTAGAGCCACTTCAGCAAAGCATGTGATTTCATCATTGGTTTCTTGAATGCCTTTCCCTTTCATGTCTTTGACTTTTTGTTTAGGAAGAGTTGTCATACATTTATCAGCTCTATGACCTTGTTGGTCACATCTTCCACAAGCTTCACTCAGGCAGTCAAATGTGTTCTGAGTTGGTGGTTTTGATGCTTTCTGCAAAACACTCTGGGTGTCAGGATGTCTCCCCCTTGACTCATGCCTCATGTTTGGACGAGACATGTTATACCAGCATGCATAGGCCTTATGTCCAAACACACCACAACACCAGCAGTAGCCTCTAAACCTTGACCTTCTTTGTTGATAAGAGTCATGTTGTAATTTTCTGTCCAAGATTTGAGTAGTCCTCCCTGAGGATTTCCTTTCTTCCATTGAAGATGATTTTACACAGATTGGTTCATGCCATGTTTGTCTCAATTTTATCTTTGAACCTGCATTGTTAGAAATAACAGATGTATTTTGAGATTTACTCAGTGGTAAATTGACCTGCCTCTGAGCACCAGCATAAGATGATTCTGCCTTGACCTCAACAGCCTTGTTGAAGTCTTCTCTCATCTTTGTCAAGCTATTCTGTGCTTCAATCCACTTGGAATGTGTCAGTGATTGTTCTTCTTCTTTGAAGTGAAGTTTCTCCTCAAGATCTTTTGCTATCTTGTCCAGCTCAGCTACCTTCAGTTTGTGTCTCTTGATTTCATCAATGTACATTGTCTCTTTCTTTATACATTCTTCCAACTCCTCAGTCATCCTTTTGGTTTCCTTTTGTAACAATTTCTTCTCTTTCTTGAGTCCAGTGTTCTGTTCAAGGCAAGCCACTAATTCATCTTTCAATCTGTATTCAAGCTCTGTTCGTTCACTTTCATCATCTTCACTGCTGCAGGTATCAAACCCTTTTTCTACATGAGCCATAAAATTCGTTTCTTCTTCTGATTGACTGGCTGAAGTAGAGTCTGATTCTTCCTCTTTGCTTACATAGCTTCTTCTTTCACCTGGAACGAACCTTTTCTTTCTTACACCTGATTTGTTTCCTTCTCTTGGGTATCTACTCCATTTCTTCTTTTGTGACTTCTCATCTTCAACTTCTGGAGCACTATTTCTCTTCTTGGGGCAGTTTACAGAAAAGTGTCCGATGTTATTGCAATTGAAACATCTCGATGGTGATTTCCCTTTTCCCCTGAATTTAGTTTTTCCAAACCTTTTAGAAAAAAGAGAAATAATCGTGTTGAGATCTTCATCCTTTTCTTCATTGTCAGTATCACTTGATTCTAGGACTTCGTCATCTTTTATCTTGAGTTGTCTCATGGCCTCAAAAGCCATCTCATCCTTGATCTTCTTCTTGAATACTGGGATCTTCCTCATTTCATATGCAATGAGAATGTTGTGTAGTTCATCAAGAGAGAGATCATCTCTGTCTTCTAATGCTGAGACATTGGGGTCAAACCTGTCGGGAAAATTTCTCATAAGTTTTTTAACAATAGTGGAGTCCTCCAACTTTTCTCCAAAGCCCTGAATGTTACTGACAATTTCATTGACTCTTGTGAAATAATCATCAATATTTTCTTCTTCTCCCATCTTGACATCTTCAAACTTGCTTCTCCAAATCTGTAATTTGGCTTCCTTGACTTTCATGTTGCCTTCATAACTACTTTCCAATTTGTCCCAAATTTCTTTAGCATTCTTGAGTCCCATGACTTTTGTGTATACCTTTTCTGAGAGTGACATAAGAATGGAATTTTGAGCTTTACCATCAACTTCCATATTTCTTTTCTCATTGAGTGTCATAGCAGCTTCATTAGCAAGAGGAGGGAATCCAAGTAAGGCTGCATTTCTAACTTCAAGGCCGAGAGATAGAAGGTAGGGTAACATCCGATTCTTCCAGCTGTGGTAATTCTTTCCATCGAATGTAGGAACACCCCTACTATTAACAGAATTCAGATTGTCCATCTTCTCAGAAGTAGATCCTTACAGAGGTAACCTCCCTCTGATACCACTTGAAATGCCTGGATCGGTTGTGATCACTGATAGGGGAGGGGTGAATCAGTGCTAACTTTTTCTTTTTATGAATTGTTCCCTTTGGATTATCAATTCAACCTCTGCAGCTGGTTAAAGCCTAGATCTACTCTTTTAGTGGTGCAGTAATAATGAGAGCACAGAACACAGATATTTACAAGGTTCGGTACAAAGACCTACTCCTTGCCGTGTTGGTTACACCCCCCAACACGGATTCTTCACTATGCCAAAAGATGATTACACAGTAATTGGTTACCCCCCCCCCCAATTACAAGTTGGTTAACCCCCCCAACTCCACAGCATCATCTTCATCATGGCTTCACTTCACTTCTTCAAAGGTGTTGTTCAAAACTTCAAGTAGCTTCAACAGTCTTCAAAAGATCTCGTTGGTCTTGCTCACAAAAACCCAATCACTTAGAATGATTAGTTCTTTTGTATTCACACACATAAGTGTGTACTCCTCAAAGTTGATCTTCTTCACATGTGCACACACAAATAATATTCTTTTAGCACACACTTGATCTTGGCCTACTCCTTTATTCTTGCACACACTTGGGCCGTAGGTGGTTCTTCAAGATTGCACACACACACAAATGTGTGGTCTTCACTTCACCCACTTGCACACACAAGACATGCCTCGGCCTCCTCTATCACACACCCAAATACCAACACAAGGGCTACGACTTCTTTGTTTTCTTTTGCATGCAACCAACCCGTAGGTATTCTTCCTTCACTTGGCACACAAGCACAAGTGTCTCGGCCTTCACTTGCACACACCCGAACTCAAACTAGTCGCGCAAGGGGGTGTGTCCTTCTCTACTCCAACACTGCCTGCCGCGCAAGGTTCAAGCCACAAGGGCCGCGCAAGCCACGGGTGCAAGGCACCGCGGGCGCGCAAGTGCAAACCGCGCAAGGGGGCGCGATGCACAGAGGGGGGGCGCGCAAGGTCGCGTTACCCTTCCTCCTTCTTCTTTTGCACAAGAAGTGAGCAAAAGGATCTCACGGAGACAAGGGGTGGCTCCGGGCTTCACTGCCGCGCAGGCTGTTCTTCACGAGGCAAGACACTCGCGGGACTTCTCAAAAATTCAGCAGCATTTCAGCACCTCATCGAGGTCACGACCTCTCTTTATATAGGCGAGGAGAGCCTCGGTTCATCCGCGTGGGAAATCTTGAAACACCGAGATCTTCGGATCTTTAAAATCTTTCCAAGTTTTTTGCGTTTTTCTCTTCGGTGCACGCGGGTTCTTTTATTATTTTCTTCCTCCTTGTGCATGCGATTTATAACGCATGCACGGCCTCTGTTTAGGTCTATCCATGCAAAACATGAACACCTGAGTGGCCTCGCACCTTCGGTTTGCTTCGGCCTTCATCGAATTCATCATCTGGTAGCATGCATGCTCATCTCAAGGCATGGTTGTGTTCGGTATGCTAAGACGATTCCAATGGACACTTCGGTTTGATCGGAGGTGGCCGGATACTCAAATTCTGTCGTCGGGAGGCACTGGTTCAGCGGCGGCTTCGCGGGAGGCTTCGGCTCGAGCTCGACGAAGGAGATGAGCCGGGAGCCGTTGGATCGGATCTTCAACGGCCGCGATCAGATCATCGCCGCGGAGATGAATCGTGCGGCGTGGATCGGGCGCGCGATGAGACGGACGGCCAGGATTCGCTCCGGGTGAAAAATGCGCGTCCCACATCGAAACCTTCCACGGATTTTCCGCGGTTTATTACCCTGCCGCTGCCGCCATATGCTCAGTTGAACTTCCTCCCTCACGGTGCCGCCCCGCACCGTGTTCTCCCTGCGGGCGCGCTCTGCGCCCACTCTCTGCTCCTGCGGGCGCGCTCCTAGCGCCCACTATGCTCCTCCGGCGCGCGGGTTTCACCACCGCGTGCCCTCGGGGGCTTATACACGGCCCCCTGCGCTCCTCTGGGCGTGCCCCAGCGCCTCTGTGGTGTCTGCGGGTGCGCCCCTGCCGCCCTGAGCTTGCCCCACGGGTTCCCCCTTGGGCGTGGCGCCTTAGGCCCACATGAGCCTTGGGGTTGAACCCACAAGGTGCTCACGGGAAGGCCAATTTTTTTGGCAAAGTAACAAATAGGACATTGTCAAAAACAAAGTCCTCCATGAAAAATACCAATTCTAAATGCCAAATGCCTCCTCCTTTTCTTCTAAGCCATTCTTTCCATTTCTTCTTCATCCTTCTTCCACAAACATCCTCAACTCCTTTCAATCATGTATTCTAGACTTATGAGACATTTGTAGAAGGTTCTTCATCAGCCGAATCACTTGATCAATTATTTCTTCTTCATTAGAATTCCTTCATTCTTCTTCAACATTTATTCATCACTTTGTAATGGAATTCACGAAGGGTCTTCATCTTCAACTGAGCTCCTGAATCACTTAAATTCTTCAATGTGCTTCATTGATCTAATCAGAGATCAATTGGATCAACTTCAAATTCACATGCACTAAGTGATAGTGCATGGACTGCATTAATGCACATCATCCACTTAGTAGTTGTGGATGGAACTCCTTTCAACTCCTCATGCATTGTCACTACAATGCATGGTCTTCAAACATTGTTGTGACTTTGTATCATCATGATACAAGTTCTTTGAACTTTAAGAACAGCTCAACAATCGTCAGATTTAATGCTTCTGTAATCATCAATCTTCAAGATGTACTTCATCAGATGGCACACCATGACAAGTTATTGACAACAAATGAAATTACTTCACTTGGGCACAACAATTATCATCATTTTAGGTGTTAAATGATTTATTTTTCTTTATATGCTTTGCTATGTAAGAAATTTTTGTTATGGATAAGATGTATATTATTCATATTCAGAATGATATTGAGTATTTAAACCTTATTTTTAATAATCTAATGAAAATTATTCTTGAATGGATACGATGGTGAATGAATATCATCGTGTTCGTGGAGATGGTAATCCGTACATACACAGGAGTGACAATATCATTATTTTGATATTAAAATCATATATAATTGGATGGTATGTCATATATAAAGAATAAGTATAGTGTTATATTTATTATTACATCATTTATAAATCATTATTATTCCCATCCAAATAATAATGTATTGAATAACAACTATACCACTACGTGGAGATGGTAAGTCGTAAGTACGCACGTATGGTGACACATTATTCAAATGATAGGTAGAATAATGAATATTCTTGTACCATATTTACAATAACATAACATTATATAGAATATACTGGATTTATTATTATATAATGGAAGAAACATGGAAATAAGAAGTGGAAGAACAAAAAAACATGAAAGGGGAGGTAAGATATTTACCACTTTTTCGGGTTCATCCTGCAGATTTGACCAAAGGGCTCTTAAAGTTGGTTTTCATACTAAAGGATGTCCTCTAGGCTGAAGAGAGGATAGTTGAGAGCGTATATTGACTTGGTTTGGATGAGCCAAATTACTTTGAAAGATTTAATTATAGAGAAGGGGAGTGGCCTTTTATAAGAGGTGTGAGGGGAAACATAGGAAAAGTTTAAAATATTATTTTATAATAAAATCATGTTCTGTTTATAAAGGATGCAAAAAAATTATTTAAAGGATAAGGTAAGTATGTGTTTAAAACCACTCAAATAATTGGTTTTATACAGGTTTGAGTCACTATATTAACCTTACCTTTTAGATTTGATTCTTAGCTAGTTAGTTTGACATTTACCATGTCTATTTGTATTTTTATATTATATGGTTAATAAACAAACAATAAACATCTAAGAGAACCCCAAGTGGTTCGTATATGGCATATATAATTTTATTTAATACCTTTTTATGAACAATAGATTATTTGGAATATATTACAAATTAATAATATAATATTTGTTTTTAAAAATATTTTATGTAAATTTTGATACTATTTGGTATCTTTTATATATATTCATAACATCACAAGTACTTGGAAAAAAATTAATTTAATCAACCCTAACATGTCATTTTAACCTAGAAAATAATTTGAATTCATAAAAAGTGTAAATCTAATTTTATTTGGTATTTATAATATCATTTATTTTAATACTTCATTAATAAGGTAATTACTATATCATCATTGTGTCATAAATAAATTAAATTATATAATTTCTAAAAATTATAAATAAAATAGAATTTTGTAGAAAATATTTGTAGCTTTCTAATTAATATTTATATTAGAATTTATCTTATGTATAGCCATATATTAAAAATGGTTTAGTTATTAAACGTTGACTTTTACAATTTTAACTCTTCTTTGAATTAAATAATATTAAATGTCCTAATCTAATCCCACTGAACCTATATAATCATATATTATTACTAAGGTTGTTTTTTTTTAATTATACTTATCTAATAGAATTAGGACACGTGTTAGGGTAATAATAATATAATTTTTCTATTAATAACCCTATTCACCTTTAACAGTGGTAAATAAAAGTTAACAATTACTATTCAAAAAAAATATTTTTATCTCATTGAACCCCATTTTTCATACTAACATCAACCATGTTTCTTGGATTTTCTAAATTCAACTCATAGATGTCGTGAAATTATGTTTTATGTAAATTTGCAAATGCTCATAGGAGGTGGGTAAAGGCGGTAAAAAGTTAAATAAAAATTTGATATATCAAAAATTAATATAAACTAACTCTAATGAATTACATGGAACATATATAGGTATTATGTGTCTATTTTTACCTATAATAAATTTAACTAAAATAAATAAATATTTAAATAAATATTCGGTTTTAAACTAAAACTCAGTATTTTTAAATATTCATAAAAAATTGAATGTCTTCAGAAAAATACTAAAAATTCACCCAAAGCTAATCTCATATTCTGATTAAAAAAATGAATTCCATTTTGAAATATAATATTTAAAAATTTCAAAAATATGGTATTACTATTCATAATGGCTAGTTTGATTGGTTATGGTGTGTTAGAACTCAAAGTTTCTATGGGTTCCCATGTTGCCACTTGCATCTTATGGTTTCACCATATAACTATTACCAGACTTGTCGTCCGGTTTCTCAGCACATGTTCTCTTGTATCAAGAACCTTTACATGATCTATGCAATAAGACAGATTGGGTTCAAGAACTAATTCCACATAGGTGAGTACATGTGTCTGGTCAGGCATTTATTTTCTCAGTAGTGATATGTGGAACAAATAGTGAACTTTGGAGAGAATTGGTTCCATTTCCAAACGGTAAGATACAACCCCAATTTGTTCTAGAATTTCGAAAGGTCCGATGTACCTGGGACACAATTCTACCTTCTTACCGAATCATACAACACCATTCAATGGAGATACCTTCAAGAAAAAATGACCTCCTACCTGAAATTATAAATCCTTCCTTCGGTTATCAGCATAGGTCATATGCCTACTTTTAGCTTTTTCGATTAGGGGTATGGATTACTTTCACCTATTCCATATTTTCCTCCACATGTTCTGCACCTACAAGTTTTCTTTCAAAAAAATCATCCCAATATATTGGAGTGTGACTTCTCTTTACATATAATGATTCATATGGTGCCATATGAATACTTGAATGGAAGCTATTTTTATATAAAAATTCTACCATAGGTAAATATTGATCCCACATAACTTGAATGTAAAGTGAGCTTGATATCAACATGTCATCTATGATTTGAATAGTCTGTTCTGATTATTCTTCAGTTTGGGGGTGGTAGGCAGTTCTTGAAAGAAGTTTAGTATCCAGGGCATTGTGAAGACTTTTCCACAATCTTGATGTAAAACATGGATCATGATCAGAAACAATCAATAGGGGTACTCCATTAAGTCTTACAACATCATTATTATACAGTCTTGCTAAACGTTCAACTACTAAATCTTCTCTTATAGAAATAAAATGTGCTAACTTGGTAAGACTATCAATATTGACCCATATTAAATTTTTCCTTCTAGGAGTCTTTGGTAGTCCAATGACAAAGTCCATTGTAATACTATCCCATTTCCACTCATGTATGGGAAGAGGTTTCATGACTCTGCCAGGCTGTTGCCATCCAGCTTTCACTTATCAACAAACCATGCATCTTGACACTAAATCAGAAATCTACCTCTTCATGTTGTCCCACCAAAAATGTTCCTTCAAATCTTTATACATCATAGTGCTGATAGGGTGTATAAAAAATGGACCTATTAGCCTCATCTAACAATTCCTTTTTCAGATCAGGTATATCAGGAACACAAACTCTCTTCCCAAATTTCAAAATCCCATTTTCATATACGATGTCGGTCAATCTCCCATCAATCACAGATTTAATCTTCTTTTGAAATTCCTCATCATCAACTTGAGAACTTTTTATCCTTCCTAGTAAAGATGGTTTGGCAACCATTTGAAAAAGCGTTGATGTTTCACCTTCCATGGTTTTTCCCATATCCATCTTTACTAGATCCAGGAATATAAGATTATTTTCAACTCTCATCTTGTTCATAACTCCATGAACATTTCTACTCAAAGAATTTTCCACCTTATTTTCCTTCCCCGGATGGTAGTGTATATTTCAATCATAATCCTTGAGTATTTCAAGGAATCTCTTTTGCCTCATGTTGAGTTCTTTCTGTGAGAAAATATAAATCAAACTCTTGTGATCATTATATATCTCACATTTTCAGCATAGTGATAATGTCTCCATATCGTCAATGAAAAGATTATAGCCGCTAACTCAAGATCATGAGTAGGATAGTTTTTCTCATGAATTATCAGGTATCGTGATGCATACGAAATAACTATATCTTTAATCAGAAGGACACAACCAAGTCCTTTCATTGAGGCATCACTATTAATAACAATCCCATAATTCTACGATGGTAGATTCATGATAGTAGCATTGACTAATCTTATCTTCATTTCATCGAAGCATTCATCTCACTAATTTTTTCAAATAAATTTTACCCCTTTACGTGTGATCTTGGTTAATGGGTTATCCAATCGGGTAAAATTCTGTACAAAATGGCAATAATAACCTGTTATACCAATAAAAATGAATACCTCAGTTATACTCGTTAGTGCTAGCCATTCATGGATTGCTCTTGTCATTGATGGAACAATAGAGATTACATCCTTTGAGGCCATATGGCCAAGAAAAGAAATCCAATGAATCTAGAACTAACACTTTCTAAACATCCCGTATTTTTCATGTCTTCTAAGAGACTTTAGAATAATGTGGAAGTGATATTCATGCACTTTTTAGCTTGGGAGTATAACAAAATATAATAAATACATACCACTACAAAGTCACCAAGATATTCCTCGAAAAACTATTCTTTAGATATGTGAAGACATATAGTGCACTAATCAATCCAAAAGGCATTACTGTAAACTCATAATGCCTGTACCTGGTTTAAATTACTATTTTATGAATGTCTTCCTTCTTCACACACAACTGATGATATCCAGACCAAGGGTCAATATTTGAAAAGTATTGAGATCTATGAAGTTGGTCGAATAAATCATCAATACGATGTAGGGGATACATGTTCTTTATTTTTATAATGTTGATCTTCCTGTTATTAATGCATAACCTCATAGATCCATCTTATTTCTTCACAAAATTAATAGGGGATCCCATGGAGATATGTAGGGTGAATAAATCCATTATTACTCAATTCCTCTAGTTTTTTAGATTCACTAATTCCACAGTGGCCATTCTATAATGGGTCTTTGATATGGGCCTTAATCCATGAATTAATTCAATGGAAAACTCAATTTCTTGTTCTATAGGATGTCCACGTAAATCATCGGGAAACACAAAAAAATATTCTTGAACATAAGGTACATGAGACAATATCTTCGTACTATGAGAAGGATTGTGAAACTAATGCTTGATGGAGAAATGGTTTTAACCCATAAATTAAATGATAAATCTTACTTATTGGGTTATGTATATAATCTACAACATGCCTCACTACCCTTTTAAAGTTAGCTTCATACTTTGAGACATTCTCATCCTCCTTTTGCCTCAGACTCAGAAATTGTATTTCCATATCCGTTTGATGGTAATGAGGAAATTATTTTTCATAGAAAATTTCTTTAAACTCCCCCTATTCCATATTTTATACTTCATCATCTTCTTCTTTTTTTGAATCAATGACCACCATTGATCCGCATCTCTAGTGAGGTGGTACATTACCATGACAACTTGTTCCCTTTCGCTACTCCCCAAGGCGTGGAATATTTTCTCTATGGAATTTATTCATTTCTTAAATACTAATGGATTTATACCCCCATGTAATGTTGGTTGTTTTTTACTCATGAAGTGATCAAATATTGATCCTGCACGCTGTAGATCATGGTGCTCCATACGAGTTAGGTTATTATTCATAACCAGAGCGAGTTGTCCGAGTATAATGATAAGTTGATCATCAGTTGTTGTAGCACCAACTTTACTATAATTATCTTGATTCGAAGGGAAATCCTTACTTTGTGTGTGTGCATTAATATGTTTTCCATTCCTTTCATGAGGCACCATTTCTAAACAATGGAATACACTAGATTAATTTATGAATTACAATATATAATTCCAAATTTACAACTTACTTAACATATATTGAAGATTTTATGGATATAATCCATAATCATAAAAAAAATGTTTTCTTTGCGGATGTATATAAACATAAATATTTCATAATGGATTGTAATTAAAATGTGTATTATGCTAAGAATATCCCTTGGGAGTGTCGTAACCAATAGTGCTGTGAGGCCCGTTGTCACGTACCGGGATTCCCCGGGTCATTACTGAAACTCCTTGTCAGAGTTTTTACTCCCAGTTAAATTTGTGCCAGAACCACCTCTACCTGCTCATATCCAGACAGGGATGTATTTTTCAAAAAATACAAAAAATTTCTACATTACCAAAATTCTAGGAAGTTATTTTATAATAATACTCAAAGACCATCTTATGGAAATGTGCTCTAATCAGAGTTTTTCTAAATCTATATTCCATGGTTTGTACTAAACGTCCTCTCATACCAGCTGTAATGCCCTGACCCCAGAAAGCTAGAGATGGTGCATTCTTTTGTTTCATTGGAATAATCACTAATGATCTAGTCTTGAAAGAACAATTATTTTCATATCCTTGGAAGCATTAGATAAATTCATTCGGTTTACAATAGAGCATAAAATAGAAAAGTACAACCAACATTGTTTCCATAGACAACACTCAGATCCCATAGACTATCCCTTCAGGTCAGTAATAATATACTTCTTCGCATCATAGGAAAAGTAAAACATAGAAAGGGGTAAGCTCAGATGCTCAGTAAGGATAAAAATATGGCGGAATATTTAATAAATAAGAACAAACATTTAAGGAAGTTTATAAAACTAAAGCAGATGTCTTTTCAACACAAACATCATCATAATAAGGAAAATATAAATGAAAATAATCCCATTACTTACTCACATGAATATTCTAATAGTCTAATAATCACATGAAATATCAATAACCACTTTCATAATGATGGAATGCATAATGCCAAACTTCATTACCACGTAGTCAAGGACTTGTTCTAAGACTAAAAGTATGATTTTTTCAAGGCCCTATGCCAAGACACTAGTTTTTCCCATGAGACATACTGACGCATTGAGGAGCTATAGTTGGCTCCATCCATCACTTACTAAGTCCAATACATTCCTCATATGAAACGTTTTAATCATAACATAAACATTCAGATTAAAAATAGCATAAGAAATGTCAATAAATTATCAATAAACCATGAATGGTAGAAAAATAATACATCCATAGTCAAACACATAAAAAAACCATCAATTAAAATTGGAAGACTTGTATCATAATAAATCAACTTCAAACAAGTTTAAAATCCATTAAAGGATGATCACATTGATGAAATAAAAAATCTTTGAGAGAAATATCTCATTCTTTTTTTGAAATCATTTTAAAGAATCATAATTATAATATATAACAATCATTTTGGAAATATTTTTACAATATTTTAAGAGAATATTCGGTGATGTTATAATGGTGGAATTTTTCGGCACCTACCGTATAAGTTAAAAAAACATTCTTACCTTAATTTTGTCAAAAACTTCGTAAAGTAACTTGTTTGAAAAAGGATGAAAAGATTCTTTAAAAAATGTATATGGTCAAATAAGGGTATAAATGATTTTAACCCATAGTATAGTAAGTAGTAAAAATATTTTGGAATATATTTTTAGTAAACCATGGATGTGGATGATAAAGAGGTCCCAGTAGATAATCACATATAAACAACCTTGAATAATGATGAGGTTGTAGTATTAATCCTTACGACGTTGTAATCTATTGAGTTGTATGAAAAAAGATAAAAACCACCAATAATTCATATAATACCATTAATATAACGAAAATCAAAATACTATATATCAAATGGCAGTACATAATACACCACATGCAATAAATAAGTGGCGAACAATGGAATTGTCAAGGAATTAATAGTGAGATAAGAAACACCTTACCTTGTACTTTTCCTTGGTTGAGGGTAGGATAACCTCCTATATAATGGTAAAATAACTTTTATTAAATTATATAAGAATCATATAAATTAATATGATATCATATAGGATCTTTTAATACTTCTTTGTTAATAATATTTTACTATTATCATCATTTCGGGTGTTAAGTGATTCATTTTCCTTTACATGATTTGTTACATAAGTAATGTTTTTTATGGATAGGAAATATATTATTCATATTTAGAATGTTATTAAGTCTTTAAATATTATTGTTAATCATCTAATGAAAATTAGTCCTGAATGGATACGATGTGGAATGAATCTCATCATGTTAGTGGAGATGGTAATCCATACGCACGCACAAGAAACATTATCATTATTTTGATATTAAAACCTTATATAATTGGAAGATATATCATATATTAAGAATAATTATAATGTTATATTTATTATTTACATCATTTATAATCCATTAGTATAACCATCCAAATAATAACGTATTGAATAACAATTACACCACAACGTGGAGGCGGTAAGCCATACATACGCATATATGCTGACATATCATTAAAAGGATGGATATAATAATGAATATGGTTGTAACATATTTATAAAAACATCACATTGTATAGAAGATACAATATTTTTTATTTTAGGGTAGAAAAAAAAGGAATGAAGATGTTGCATTAGAAAAAACATGAAAGAGGTGGTGAGATATTTACCTCTTCTTCAGTTTCTTTCTTTTGATCTTATAAAGAGATCTCATTTGGATGGTTTTATGACTAAATGAAGTCCTCTAGGAATATAGTAGGACAATTTTTGGAATATTTGGGCATGTTTTGGCTGAGCCATATGGCTTTGAATTGGAGAGAAGGGGAAGTACCATTGTATAATACGGGTGAGTGGCACCTTAGGAAAAGATTGAAATATTTTTTTTAATAAATGCATGATTGGTTTCTAATGGCTGAAAAATTAATTATTTAAAGGATAAGATGGTTATGGGTCGAAAAACACTCAACCAATAGGTTTTATATACGCGTGAGTCACTATATTAACCTTATCTTTTATATTTAACTCTTAGATAATAGTTTGACATTTACCATGTATCTTTGTAATTTTATATTATATGTTTAAAAAAATTACACTAAACTTCCAAGAGAACCCAAATAGGTTCATTAAGGAAATATACAATAGTATTGAATACCTTTACACGAACCTTATATTTTGAGGAATAGAATACAAATTAATAATATAATATTAGTTTTTAAAACTCATTTATGTCAATTTTGATAGTATTTGTTATTTTGTTTTTTCTAAATTCAAAACAGTATTATTACATAGCAATAAATTAATTTAATCAACCCTACCATGTCATATTATCCTTGAAAATTATTTTAAATCATAAAAAGTATCAAATAACAATTATTTGGGTATTTATAATATTTATTATTATAATATTTCAATAATAAGGTAATTACTACATCATCATTGTGTCATAAATAAATTCAATTATTTACTATCTAACAATTATAAATAAAATATAATATTTTATGAAATAATTTTTTATTTTTAATGAATATTTATAGTCTAATTTAGCTTATGTATAACCCTATATTAAAAATTGTTTAGTTATTAAACATTCAGTTTATCACTTTTAACTCCTATTTGAATTAAATTATAAAAATGTCTTAATCTGGTCCAAATTGACCTAAAGGATCATATATTATTCCTAAGGTTGTTTTTGTTCGATTTATACTTTTCTAATAGAATTATGACATGTATTAGGGTAATAAAAAACCATTATGTAAATTTGCAAATTCTCTAAGGAGGTGGGAAATAGACGGTAAAAATTTTAATAAAATTTATGTATATATATATAATTATTATAATCTAAACCCAATGAATTAAATTGAACATATATAGGTATTATGTATTTATTTTTACCTCAAATTAATATAAATAAAATAAATAATTATTTAAATACAAATTCGGTTTTAATCTATATCTTTGTGTTCTTAACTATTCATCAAAAATTGAAAGTTTTCATAAAAATACCAAATATTCTCCCTAAGCTAATTTTGATATTCCAAATCCAAAAATGAAGTTCGTTTTGAATGATAAAATTTTTAAAATTTAAAAGTGGCCATTACTATTCATAATGGCAGGTTTGATTGGTTGTTGTGTGTTAGAACTCGAAATTGCATACAACACACACTATTCTATTATTCAAAGAGAAGCGTACCGTGGAATCTTGGGGTGTTAAAAATTAATTGTGACTCTTAAATTAATTAATTATTCCATTTAATTGTGCCAACATTAATTGTGCCATTTAATTATGCCAACGTGAATTAAATTGATAAACCTATTTTAATTGTTTTGGCTCCTCATATACTTGGAGAAATCATTGGCAAAGGGAGGCTTCTGAAGAAATTTGGAGAAACTATTCCTCTAACAAAGAACCCCCTAATGTTAAATGAGGACCTGATGCTTGGGCTCAGATCATAAGAATCTTGCGGGGGGGGGATGAACGCCGACATCACCATCCCATATGACATCCTATTCTTCCTCGCGACATCTTCCAACGAGCAATCAAGGTAGGGTTTCTTGTTTTTTTTGTATACCCCTTACCCCCATTCGTGTCATCCTTCTCGAATTAAGAACATCTAGTCTGATTTTATTAATTCTAACGTGGAGAGGGCATGGCAAATGAACAAGGCCAGACATCCTCGCAACTGTTGTGAATTTTGACGGTCTTGAATCGATGAAGACATACTGAGGCGATTGTGGGAGTATATTTTGTAACACCCCAGGTAAATAAA
Organism: Viscum album; assembly: GCA_963277665.1. Classification (NCBI taxonomy): domain Eukaryota; kingdom Viridiplantae; phylum Streptophyta; class Magnoliopsida; order Santalales; family Viscaceae; genus Viscum; species Viscum album. Next base: position 52,830,026 of record OY728148.1, read on the forward strand.
GAATATGAAATTTTCATATTTATCCATATTTGTGAATAAAATATTAATATGTCTTTAAAGGGGACGCTATGCTCGATGGTGTACCCAACACACAACAACGAGTTTCTTGGGAATCTTACATTGCACTCTAATAATAAAATAATATTATTTTAAATGGTAGTTAACATGTAGCTGTGGTATTCGTGGGAATGGATAGAAATAAATAAAATATGATTATATATTTTTTTAAATGTTTTTACATTTATCCAATAAAAGATAATTGCTTAAAATACGGAAAGAATTCAATTTTAGGCTTTTATACCCTAATTTTCACTAAAGGTTCACTTATCACCTTTTGATGGAGAACTGTCATTAAATATAGCTTTGATCACTCTTATACATTATTTTGGACCAAATGAAACTCTTATTTAGAATTTGGACATCATAATTTACTTTGTGTAAATTTTTGGTATCATTCTGATAAAGTTCATTTGTTTAATGAATTGTGTAAAATGTTGTATTTTAATTCAAAACCACTTTTTAATCTAATTTATTTATATGATTGGATTATCATTTGAATTGGTTTTAAAGTGAAATTAGAAAATATTTTAACCATTAAATCCAATAGTGGTCGTTGGAATTAATTTCACTTTGAAATCGGACTTAAACTAGTGTCAATCTTTTGATACCTATTGTTTCATAAAAACACGCTATTTGTCATGACAACGGGAATTAATTATTAAATTAATTAATGTGACTTATATGTTTTGAATTTTGTAAAACGGACATCATTTTTGAATTCAGAATATCAAATATAGATTAGGGTGATGTTTTGGTAATTTTCTGAAAATCTCCAATTTTTGATGAATAGTGAAACCACTAAGTGGTAATCAAGCAAACTGATTTTTTCAGTTAAATGAAAGTTTACCACTAATGTGTATTGAATTTTGAAAATCTGACATACATGGTTGTCATTAAGAAGTAAAATGTGGTTCAATGAGATTAAAATAATTTTTTGGTGAATAGTAACTTATTATGTTTTTAATCGCGATTAGTGGTAATTAGTGTAGTTTAAGGTAAAAATATTGCTTTAATGAAATAAGATGAGCTTGACACATGTCCTACCCTCATTTTTTGTGTCATGGCGGACCAAGACAATCCATGGGTCAACTTGGGGACCCCATGGATCCACTTTGGTTGGGAAATGACATAAATTACTTTTTATTTAATGTAAAAGTAAAAATGACAAAAACATAATATGTTTTACGAAAACAATTTTTAAGTGGGGTTATACAAGTCATCTTTTTGATTATAAATAGTCATTGGAAAGATAAAAATATTTCCTACATCTTATTATTTGTTTTATAATTTTTAGACATTAAATAAATTAAATTCTTTATGACATAATAATGATGCAGCGATGAGATCATTATTTGACGATTTAAATAAAATTGAAAGATAATGTAAAATCTATGAACTAAACATGTCCAAAACTTATTGGATGGGTGTATTTCGAACCCTTAGCACCTTATCCACGAATTATATCAATGTGGGACCTTTTAAAACCGAAAAACATTTTCAAATAAAGTAATATTTCTTACTTTCCAAAAGTGCCCATCCTCTCCTCTTATAAAAGGCCCCCACCTCTACCTCATTTCACACACTCCTCAAGCCTTTGGCTCGGACAAACCCTGCACATTTACTCTCTTCACATCCCTCTCTTCATACTAGAGGATTACCTTTGGGTATAATCCTTTCAAAGGAAGCCCTTAGGCTCAAATCAAAAGGAGTTACACTTTTAAATGTAATTCATTCTCTCATGTTCATTTGTTTTATTTTGCTTCTCCAACCCCCCTAAACTCTTTTTATTTACTTCTTTTGTAACAAAACCAGTATCTTCAATATACTAGGATGTTTTTATAAGATTTATTCCTGCTACACTCTCACACAACTACATCAAATGGTTAAAGAACATACGGTTTTCGTGGATGGCTAAATTCTGCCTCCCGAAACGATGATTGTTCAATACTCATTTAACACCTTCAAAGGTGGCCATTATAATGTCACTATTTTTATACATGATATATAATATGTTTATGTTTTAGTTATGCTTCTTTATTTTTCATTTGTGTCTTACCTTTATGGCTTCGATTATGGGTAAACGCGATATCTTCATTTTAGGAAGTGTGGACTACCGCCCCCTCAAAGTGACGTGATTCGTTAATGCCATACGTGGGACGTATAAAGGATGGATTTAATGTTATTATATATGATTTTATTCTGGAATTATTATATACCTCTATATCATTATTATTTCTTTCCATTAAACTATGAGATAGAAATGAAAGTAGCGTTCATGCGTACGTACGGCTTACCATCTCCATGAACAGTGCATTTCATTTCTTATCCCCAAATGTAATGTACTATTATAAGTACATGTATATAATGGATATATATGATGAATGATACATCTAAATGATGAATATAATTCTGTAATTAAAATATACGTACCTATCATTTAGTTTTAATTCCATTAATATGACAAAGAAATGAAAGTAGCGTTCATGCGTACGTACGGCCTACCGTCTCCATGAACGGTGCATTTCATTTATTACCTCTAAATGATCATGTAATATTATAAATACATGTATATGCTGGATATATATGATATATATGATATCCAAATCAGGAATTTCATTCTGGATATAACGAACCTTTGACCACACGAACAACATGTAATTGTAAGAAGTCCACTTTCGACTTAAGAACCAAATATCGACAAAATGAACATTATTAACTTAAATGATTACATGATGTTTATAACATGGTTTAAAAGTAATAATGAACTTGAAAAAGGTTCTTAAGCAAGTAGATATTAACTCAAGTTTATTTTTCAGGACGTTAAAGAACGATCGAGTCAAGTCTGACCCGAGGTAAGGGATCCTACTCCTCTCCTTCTTTTTAAGTACACACTTTTATGTCATTCCTTTTAAAGCTCATCTTTCTAGTTATTGGGATGATATTTTATATTACAATTACTGTAATTTTTATGTTCATGTGATGAGAGACCATGTTCTCTCTCATCAATCCATTTTGGATGTTTTGAGTGGCGCCGTTAGGCTGCAGAACTTTCGTAAGAGATCTAACCTCTCTATTTCTTTTTAAGTACTCTCCTTTATGTCACTTCTTTTAAGATCCTCTTTGTAATGTTGGGGGATGTTCTTTTATATTCCTCTTTCTGTACATTTTATTTTAATATGATGAGATACCCTATTTGATCTCATTAATCCATATTCGGAAGTTTTATGTGGCGCCGTTTGGCTGCCGAGTTTTCGTAAGGGATTTTTCATCTCACTTTTATTCCTGTGAGATTTATGCTACATTTGCCACAAATTCCATTTAGTGGTGTATGTAATACACATTATTCTACTCTTTGTGTAATATACTTTCGTTTATGAGTATTTACATCAATGATCTATTGTCCTTCTTTCATGAGGTGTATGTTTTGAAAGATACCCAAGTCGGTAAGGGAACCTTTCACTCTCCTCTTTTTTTAAAAGACTTCTTTTGTTGGGTCTTTTAATTTACATATTGTTATGTTGGGATATGTTATCATATATCCTTATTTATTTAAATTTTATGTCCAAGTGATGAGATACACTTTTTATCTCTCATCAACTCATTTTGATGTGATGTCGTTAGGCTGTCAAGGGAACTTTTTAACCCAATTTTGATTTCTTTGGGTTAAACATGTAGTCATTGAATATGTCATCCATTGAATATGTGTGAATGACCTTTTATTGTTTTACACTTAATATCCACTTATATTGGGTGTATTTATATTTTTCACACATATTTTTGAGATTGATTTGTCCTTAATTTAAGGATACCTTCTTTATAAGGGATTTCATCACATTTGACATTTCTATTGAGTGTTCATTGTTGTTATGCACCAATTCACTCTTATATAGTGTATATACTGTACTTTGGAGTATTATATCATGAATCCATTTATTCTCATGATATTATAAAGTTCTGACTAAATGTTATTCCTCAATTATTGTATTCAAGTGTCTCTAATTTTGGTAAAACCCCTTTAACCAAAATATCACTTTAAATGTTTTAAATATTTATTCTTATTAATATCCATGTTTCAAAATGGTTTTAAGGATTTGTTTATATGGATATTAAATGGTTTTGTAAATGGTTTCTTTTTGAATGGATTCATTATTTCAATATACTAAAATGTTATATTGTGATTGAAATGTGGAAATGTTATGTTTCCTTTATGCATGTTTTATGTGATACATTTATGTTATGGTTCTTGGGCATTGTTATGAAAACGGGTGGTTCCGTGATAAACTAAGGGCGGGTGAGCCCGATATAGCTCTCCAATGCATTGGGTAACGCGAAGGAGTGAAACGTTAAGGTTTCTCCGAAGAGATTTTAGGGAATATACTGTGATGGGTATTCCAAACGTAACCAAGAGGGTTACTCCCTACGTAAGAATGTTATGAATGCCTCAAGTTACCTTTATGTAATATTATTTCTATGATTTTATGAGGTATGTTAAAGTGCCTATGTTTTATGGGAAAAGTATGATTTCATTCTTATGTATACATGTACTCATGATTCCTTTCCATATTTTTATATCCCTTACTGAGCTTTTTATGCTCATCCCAAGTTTTTGAAATGTTTTTCACAGGTCAAGGGAAGGGTACATGATGTGATGACAGTGTCAAGGATGTGTCAAGAAAGAATCCATGATTTAATTTAAATATGTTTCCGTTGATGGGAAGAATGAATATTGTCTTTTATGTAACCACTTTGTTTAAATATGGAATGTAATGCAAGTTTCATGATCTAATTCTCTAAAACTCTAAACCTGAAAAGATCCTCAATGTGTAATCTTGTAATAACTCAAGATTAAGTAAGGTTTAAGGCTGGGGCCTTATATATTTAATGAAGAATGGGCCACCAGGGAACTTCTGGTGCCCCAAGGAATGTCACCAGAAGGGCTCAATAGCGGCGGCTAGCACCCCAACCTACCGTGATGATGGAGGCTGCACAACCACGCCTCCGAAGAAGGATTGTGGCTTGTCGGTGGTGATGGAGTAAGGGTGGTGGCTAGCGGAGGTGCCTGCATGACAGTTATGGTGGCACGTTTCTGTGATGCTCAATATGTAGGTGTCATGGTGCAAGGCCATGGAAGTGGTGGAGGGGCAGTTGGCTCACTGTCAGCCGATGGGGATGACCCAACACACGGCCTCACCACGCGGCAGATGGCTGCCCGTTCAGGTAGTCATGAGCCAAGAGGACCGCCCAATGGATCGAGCTGTGCCGACAGGCTTGCCCAGACCCAGGGCCGGACCCAGGTCGGGCCGTGTCTTTCTGACTAGGTCGGACAAGACCCAAACCAGCTGTGACCCTTTCTGCATTTTTGTCCATATCTTTAGCTTCCGGTGTCCCTTTGACGAACCTTCTATGGTTTTAGAAACCTTGGATCGAGAAGGTCCTTTTGGTACACACCACTTGAGTTTTGGATAATGTTGGGTTATGGACGGGTTGCATGAGACACGAATCCAACCGAGCCCTTGGGACTAAAAGGTCAATAACTTACAGACAGTGTGTCTGATAGATGCATTGTCTGTTCCTTTGAGACGCCCTTTACGTGGTGGCCCGTTGGGATACTTCTTCATGGTAATTCATGGAATTTGGAGTATCAACATGTGGATTGAGGATCAGACCCTCCCTAAATCATTCCAACTTAGTGTGGGAACCCTATAGCTGGCTGTAACATGAGAAAGGGATATAATGTGGGTCAGTGATTTGGGATCCTAAGTGGGTTTGGGTTCGAGAGTCCCACCTTGATCCGCTCTAAAAATCCATGTACGAATACTTTAGGATACTATGTGCATCTTCTATATTAGGATCCTACATGGGTATGATGATTTAGGATCCTACATGGGTCTGCCTGTTAACAATGTAAGATGATTCAATAGTTACATCTAATCATGTTTACTACCATAAATATGTTATTTTGGGGTAAGATGAGTCTATACCTTGGTGGTAATATTCTATGTGGAATATCATTTTGGTACTTCTCTTCATGGTGATACCTTTGTGGTAATATCCTATGTGGCGTACCTTTGTGGTGCTTATTTTCATAGTGATTCCTTTGTGGTATTCCTCTGTGTGGAGTTACCTTTGTGGTGCTTACCTTTGAGGAGTTACATTCGTGGAATTCTGTCCTTTGTGGAACATTTGAGATTTGGGCTTTTGAGTTGGACCCTATGTTTCCTCAGGAATGAAATGGGTATACTTGATAACTTAGTTATATTTATAGGCATGTACCAAAGTAGGGTTGACTGTTGTTTCCATGCTTTGTGGTTTATCCTTTGTGGATTTTGTAAAGCCTTTGAGGGTTTCAGGGTCCCTACTGAGTATCGTTATACTCACCCCTGCACGGGATATGACCACACCTTCTTGTGTTTGTTGTAGATGACAGACAACACTGACCAAGGATGAGAGTACCAGGACTGGAGGTAGCTCAGAGGTGGACGTTATACGAGGCGTACCTCATAGATGACCATTCAAGAGCTGTACCTACCCATTAGGTAGGATCTGAGGTGTGTGTTCACTGGAGTTGTTTCAGTTTACTTGTAATTTTCATCTTTCGTGTTCATTTCTGTTGGGCTTTTATTTTATCCCCTTTTACTTACTGTATACAATCCTTTTACTATATAGTTTACTTTTGTTCATATCTTGATTTGTGCTTGGTTGCATGTGTTTACAGGTTATAAATGAAACGCCTTCTCAGTTTTAGGGAATATGCCTTTCGGTACTAGTCATCATCCCCTACCCTATGGAAGGTGGGCATGGGGTAGTCACAACACAGGACCTAGGGGACGGGTTGTCAAAATATGTGTGGGGGTGAAAGCATTTTCTATAAGTTGATGGAGTTTCATTATTATAACAATATAAAAGTTAAAGTCACTATTCAATGGTTAAATGGATCAAATAATTGAAAATAATGTAATGGAAGAAGAGGTAAGGTTGATAAATACTCAACAATAAATATCATCAAATTTTTTTAGAATGGTTCAATGTATTTTTACTCATGGATTTTATAATTTTAAAATTTTATATCTTTATATGGGTAAACAATTTTAACCCAAGTAATATAATTTTGATGATAATAAATAGAATGAAAATTATTATATTATTTCAATGAAAGAAATATCTATTTTAATATATATATTTTATATAAAATTAATAGATGTGATAAAACAATACATAATATGAACTCATATAACATGGAAACCCCATTTTTAGAAAATGTTATTCTTTTTTCTTAAAAATTTTAATTATGAAATTACTATCAATTTATTGAAATATTTGACAGTAAATAGATTATTATTATAAAAATAACCTTAATTATTTTTTTAAGAAAATTATAAAATAAAATTGCATCTTTTGGATAGTTTTTTAAATAGAACAAAATTAAAATAGTTTAATCTTTCAAAATATTGAACATAGGTTTCTAAAATTCATAATATTATTTTAAATTAATAATTTTATTTTTTAAATTTTTGTTTGTTCATGAAAAATTTTAAATTGGTTTTGCAATCAGACTTTTTATGATAATTTCATGAAGGATATAATATTTTTATAAACTGTATGATCCATTATTCACCTAAAACTCATGTATTTCAGAAAATTACAAAAATTCCAACCTAAGATAAAATTTAATAATTGAATCCAAAAATAATTTTATTTTTATGAAATGAAATTTCTATAACTGATTCATATTAATTTTAGTAAAAGTCTACATAATGGGAAAAATAATTTCTAAGAATTAAATGAATCTAGGATGAATATATACCCTTTCTATTGTCTTCCCTTGAATATGAATATAAAATTTATTAATAATTACATGTTTTTATCATACTATTTTATACATAAATTTAATATTTATTTATCTATGTTATATTTATGTATAATATAGTATATAATTTTAGTCACATGTGATGATTCTATTAGCATAGATATCATGAGGATTTCCATGTGCTTGATCTTCTCTCACAAACAGTTAGGCTCATATGATAATTGATGGACTTTGGGTTTTGACTGGTCTAGGGAAAAATCTAATGTAGCCACATCCTTTCCAATCCTAGAATTAAGGGATTCAATATGATTATTACAACTAGATAAATATAGTTATAATACCATCATTATCGATTATGTCCTATAGTCACATTTATTTATTTCAACTAATGGAATGAAAATGACATAATTGTTATATTTAATACATACAATACTAGCTTCATTAAATGTGTCATGGATTTGTAGTATAGTGATGCATGTGAAAAAATATATTAAACATAATATTTATTTAATGCATAGTTAATCAATGAAAACTCTAGGTGTTACATTGAATAATAAATAAATAGTAATAGAGGGAGAATTTTTAATTGAAGTGGAACTCTAAGAGTATCTAAAGGAATGTTCATGTAACATTGATAGTGGATTCTATTACTGTATGATAATAGATATAAAAATTGTGAAGGATTATGGGAAGTATATGTAATTTTTGATAACCATTGGTAAATATTGGTAACTCAATATATGATGAGTTTCATTAATGGCCATTTAAGAGGGAAAGAATATGTTAAAGGACAAATTATTTGTTGATGGTTTAAAAAACTACATAAAATGGGTTTATCAACATTACGATGAAGATAATGAATTTATTTTAATGAACAAATTAATTTTTAGTGAATGGGATGAAATATGGATGTTTACTGATTAATGTATGTGAACATAAGATATTATGTTTTAGATTGGTGATGATGAAAATTTTTCTATTTGGATATTTATTATTTAATTCAGTTATGATGTCCAAGACTTTTACATCATGTCTAAAATAATATAATTTTTCTTAAGAAATGAATTAATATAAGTTATGTGACTATATTGAAGAGATAACGAATTTTATTTTTTATAATAGAAGAATGTGGAAAATTGATAAACCTTCACACAAAAAAGTAGATATTAAATATTCTCACATGTTGGATCATATTCATTTATATATTTTATGTCCTATGAGGAATATTTCATCTAATATAAGAAACTATTTTAATACATTTATTTTTTAAATTACACATATTATAATCAATATTTATTCAATAACAATTTATAGGCTCTAATGATGTTTAAATGTTTTAAATATTCAAAAAAAGATTATAGTGTCTCATAATAGAAAATTTAGATTGAAAATTATGTTCAAAATATTAAATAAATATTTTAATTATATCCAAAAAATCATTGTAACTAAATGGTTATATTAATTTTAAGAATTATATCATAGTTTAATTGACTCACATCTTATTAGAGAATAATGATACATATTTTTTTTAGAGACATTCTTTTTTCATTCTTATTAAGATTCAATATCCTTGCATGGATTAACTTAATTAAAGTATGTCTTTATATGAGATATATTAAAAAGAAAATACCTACAATGATATTCAATGTAAATATCTCATATTCTGTTTCCTTGAAAATAAAATTATTCTTTTTTATCTATTTAATTTAGCCTTGGAATGTTGTTTTATATTTTTTGTATGCAGAATAAAAATCATTAAAAAAAATAATCTTAATCAATGGTTTTAGAAATTACCAATGTATTAAGGATTTGAAAACATCATATGATATGAGGAATTATTTAATGTTGATGGTCGGTGGTTAAATAAGAAAATCCATATTTATAATAATTTAAATAGGGTTTTATGAGTACTATATAAGTGGTATATAAACCCATTAGTGGATATGGAATGATGTTATGCCTATTTGAAGACAAATAGTTGACTTCTTCATATTATATTACAACTGAACATGAAGTTTATATAATCTTATAATTTAATTATCTATTATCATAATAATAATGCTTCATGGAATTGAGCATTTATTATACCAAATTATGAAAGAGTAATTTTATATCATTAGAATTTATACTACTTTTTTTTCATTAAGAGAATATAATTAATATTTTTTTGAATGTTTTAAAAGAGATAATTATAATAGGATTCATTGTAATAGATCATTATTTCTTCGTGTAAAATTATTTTTATTGACCTTTGAGTTTAGAGAATCATGGTGTTGAATACAAAGTTGTGATTTCAGTTAAATATATCCTGAATTTTTTATTAGGTTAATCAAGTCTTCTATTTGGAACCTAGAGCTAAAATTGCAGTTTATAGAATTAGAAACCCTACATCATGTTTATAGTCATTGAACTCTTGAGTTTTGGGAAATCCTACCTTCATATAGGTTTATACTTGAGGATATGTTGAAAAGGGATTTGGTTTACCCTTATTATTCTTATAAAATTGTGTTTTTAATAATATCTTTCAAGGGGAACTTGATTTTTTAAAACATTTCATCATAACAAGTTATTTTCACTATAATAATTTTTTATTTTTTATTATTAAAATTTTGATTATTTATTTTTCTTATATATTTACTACTTTGTTTAGTATATGTAAAATTACAATTTATTTATTATCACTTTGTTTGCCATTTGTTACTATTATAAATTTTGGGAATTTATTATAATTGAATTTATAATAGATTTAAAACATTATGTGGGTAAAATTTAAAAAAATTTAAACTAAAATTAATCCCCTTGAATGTTGTAATTATTATTCATATATTAGGACAATTTTTTTTATCAACATGTCTCATTATAGGTGAGACTGAACCTATTATATTTTATTATTATTATTAAATTATCATATTTCTAATTTCATAAATTTCTTAAATTGAGATTATTTCGGGGGAAAATATTTTTTGGGAACTATTATGAATTTTTTGAGTTTGGAAAATATAATTCTTGATAGCCACATATTTTCATTGGGAATGATTATAAATACGGATGAGACCACATTGATATGTACCTTTTTAACATTATAGTGGATAATTTTCTAATTATCCTTTGTATATATAAAATTATAATTAAATAAGACTCAAATATTTATGAGATGATAAAGATAAATTTCAGTTGATTTTTTGATTCATGATATCAATACTAAGATATATATATATTGAAAATTAACAAATTTTAATACTATTGATGGGATTCAGAAGAAGCTTAAAGATACTCACCTTATGAATTATAATAATGTAGAAAATATGTTATTTATTTCTATGTTGATTATCAATGTCGTAATTTTCTTCATGGTGAAATAATTACAGAAGAAAAACAAGGATTCCTGTGAGTATTTAATAATTTATAGACTTTTAGAGAAATGGAATTATCAAATGATTAATTAGTTGATAAGTTTATATATGTTATACCAAAGTGTGGGAATATAATATAATATCAATAAATGATTCATACATAGTACTTATAACACATCATTATTTCAATTGAAGAAAACATTGTACGATAAAATGTTTTACATGCAACACCATACTTAAACATTATAAAAAATATATAATGATTAGAAAAAATACATTTAATTTGAAGGTATGAATAGTATTTCATGCATTGTGAAATATATATATATATATATATATTTATTTATTACTCAATATTTTTTTAATAAATTCTTAGTAAATTATCAATAAATTTTTAGTAATGTAATTTCATTCTCCAAAAGTTGTTTCTCTTTAAAATTATTATCATTTGGTGATTTAAATGATATTTTAAAATGATTTGTTTAAAAAAATTTATAATTTAAATTTAAAAATGAAAAAAAAATTTAAAAATCATAATTTAGAAATTTACTTTTGGTGAAATATTGATATTTTTCAGAAAATATTATTTTTTAGTAAATATTGAATATTAACCACTTTAGAATGAAAATTCATTTGATTTCAATAATTCATATAATTTCATAGTCCCATTTTTTTAATATTATTTGTTGCAACATAAGAATTATGTTTTTATATTTAATCCAAATAAATTATTTATAATCAAATTTATATTTTATTTTAATATATGTTTATTTTTAGGAATAAAAATTGGATCTTTTTGAACAAGATTTTAAAATGTAGAATGTTTCTCCATTATTATTATTAAATATTAAACCTAATGATCAATTTATTAAATTAATTTATTTATTTATGTATCATTAAATAAAAATTTTTACTCTTAAAACACATATTATTTGTCTTAGACATAACATAAAATAATTTTTTTCCTTACAAAATAAAAATATTAGAAACCCACTTTTAGTCGTTTTAGAAGGTTTTGTATTAATTTTTATTTTTCACATATATATATATATCTATATATAATTTGAAAAAAAGGATCACATAATCTTAATAACAATGATTTTTAGTATCTAACATGGTTAACATAATTTTTTAAAATAATGAATAGTGAAAGTAGTAAATATTAAGTACTACAATTATGATACCAATGATTTTTCATTTGGGTTAAACTAAAAATGTAATGGTTAAAATGAAAAAAAAACATATAAAATTCCTAATATTTAGAAACATTTCAACCTTAATATCTTTAGGATATGTAATTAGAACTATTGCAGAAACATTTCCGTTAATGTGACTAATAATATTATTTTTGAGAAGAAAAATATAAAATGTGAACATCTTACTATTAAATATTAATTATGTTTTCACAATCTCAAAAAATAAATATTTGAATCAATATATATAAAAATATTGAGAATTTTGAAATTAATTTTTTATGGTTAGTTATTTTAAATTTTTAGTAATCTTATAATTAATTTGAATTTATAAGCAATGTCACAAAAATAATTATCTAATTAATAGAAAAATAAAATAAATTCTCCTATAAATTTTAAAATTTATTAAATAGATAAAATATTGTGTTAAATTAATTTTCTAAAATTATATATCTTATTATATAGTAATTGAAATAATATATTCAAATTCAGTCATTATAATGATGTTTTTAAATTCAAATTAATTTATTAATTTTACCAATGACATTAATGTCATCTTATAATAAATGATATTTTATTAAATGATTTATGATTGATTAAAATAATATATTTTTTCATGTTATTGGAATATTATTAATAATATAATCAATGCACTACCGAAGGGCCAATTTTTCTATAATTTTCTATTTTTACCCCTAAAGATTAATAAATTTTTTGGAATTTTTATGGCTAAAGTAGTGTTTTATATAGTAGAAATGTCTCTGGTAAAATTAAATTTCAATACACATAGTATATAAATTTGGTAAATTTGATATTATATTTAAGATCAATTGGTAATAAATTATCTAATAAGTCTCATGTAATTTTAGTATTATGTTTTATTTTTCCCTTTGTTATAAATACTAGAAACCATAGTGAAAGCTAAAAGGGTCAATGTAATGAAACATATAAGGTATGGAACAACTAGTTTAAAACCTATTTTCTATTTTTTGTTGGAGGTGTTTCACCACTATATCATACATAAAACCCTTTAGTTGTAAATTTTGGAGCCACATTGGTTTAGATCGTCCTACCATTATTGAATTCTATTCATTATTTATAAAAATTACCCTCTAACTCAATTATAAAGGAGAAATCACGCCATATACTGATTCTCACCTCCCAATACCTTTGTCTCCACCAAATCATAACTAATTGAATCCCTAAAATCCTTATACATTTTACATAGTTTCTATTCCTCATAATGTACTAATGATATGATCTTTAAGAAGATATCGAAAGACAATTCTCTTAGAGAAGGATGTTAAATAATATATTTGAAAAGTCATTCTCAAGGTAATGGACATCAACACAATTTCCTTTTATTGAAGATTATAATGATATTATTCTCCCATTTTAATTTATGCGGTCACTTTACACCCCATTTGAAATAGCATACAAAGAATTTATCTATAACCATTATATTTAATGTTTGTATGTTATTATTCTGTGTGGAATCTTATTGAAGTGTTTATAGAGTGATAATGAAATATTATTTTAAAAAATCATCCTCTAATTTTTTCCATTAAACTCATTCTATTAAATTCTAATGTTTTCAAAATATTTCAAGAATTTTTTATATGAACATAAAATATTTATAATGTAATTTTTTTATCTTTTTACTTTATTAAAAAGGGTTTTGAAAAAAATATTTTTATAAGTTTTTTATGAAATTATTTGACAATGAAATAATTTAATGTTCAATTCAAAAATTATAAAGTAAAATAAACTTCCAAAACCCCAAAAGTTATATTATTTCGAGTTTAATTTTTACAATATATCACTTTTCTTTAATGAAAATCCAAATATCACTTTTTATGGTAATTTCCTAATGGAAAAGATGTTTTAAAATAAATGTGTATTTCATAATCTAAAATTGAATTTCATATGGGATTAAATGATCATTTAAATTATGTAATATTATGAAAATTGTCAATAATTTTATTCATGATAATGTAATTGATAATTATTTGAAATGATTGGAGAGCCCAATAAAGCATATATGAAGGGTTATTCCCCCTTATATGCCACATGTGTTCCCTATATTGGTTATATGATTGATTGAGGGCCATTATATCTCCTAAGTGATCCAAATATAGATTATACAAATGGTTAGCACTGCTATAGATCTCAAATGAATTGGGAAATGATTATATAAGAATTCATCCATATGATAATTTAAATTAAAAGGGTTGTGAATGTGATTTATGAATATTCTTTTCAATGTTGTAATAAAAGGTATTTATTTGCCTGATATGGGTTTTAAATGATTAAGTGGATCAAAAAAAATTTAGAGTTTCTCAAGTTAAATGATCTATTCCATATAATCCCATTACAATGAAGATAAAGGTAAACATTAAATTATATTTCATGTGTTTCATAGTACTAATAGTATTCATTATTTTTATATTCCATCATGATATTTTCATTCTTGTCATAGTTTTTAAAATTTCTCTAACAATGTTTAAGTGATTTTTAGGGGAAAGGAAGAAGTCAAGTTGAATTCAATGTTTAATTTTTAGGAAATAAAATCATGATTTATTTGAAATGTTTTATATAATAGACAAATAATATATTAATTATATGTGTGAAAATAATTGTTTATGTTTTTCTTATGTATGGTTTATTGATTAAATATCAAAAAATATATAACTAAAATGAAAATTAAATGTTAGAGGAGAAATTATTTTCTTAAAAATTAGGATTTTTTAACATTTAATGCTTGGTTCATATATTTGGTAGCAGTTGTTGGGTTATATAACATTATAGTTTAGGATAATGATAATAGCATCCTTTAGAAATATTTTAATATATATTTTTGATGAAATGAAATAGAATTTCAAGATTTCCATGTTTCTTCTTAAAAAGTATATATGTAATGAATGTTTATCTATAAAGGAAATATAATGTTTTACTATGAAGGCTCATTGAGAAAAATATCCTTCCAAATCTGTATTTAGAGATGGATGGAATTGGGACATATTGTTTTTAAGGTTTTGGCTCAGTTGGAAAAAGATACTAATGGTGGTGGTATCCACTATATAGAGAAACCCAAACAACTGTGAATAAACATGTTTATAGTGGGTCATTTAAATATTTAATATCTCCCATAAATCAGTATATCATCGAACCTAGTGTTATAACAATGATTTATTAATTCTTTTAAGAATATATTCAATGTCATGATATATTCCAAAATCAAAATGGACCGGCATTCAATTCATTATTTTGTTGGTGAAACAGATCGATGGTGTTCATTGGTTGGGAATAATAGAGATATAGATGATTTATATTCCATTGAATGGGAATCATTTAAGAACATATTCCCTGAGGAATATTTCCCAAAATTATATCATCTTAATTTAGAGAATTATATAATAGAATTATTTCAAGGGGATGATGATTCACTAGTTTAATATGAAGTAAGCCTCACAAAATCAAATATTTATATACCATATTTTACATTGGATACGAACAGTAAAATTATTTAGATTCAAATGTTATTTATTCCATGTTTATAAAGTGCATAAACTATATTCGAATTTATTTGTTATAAGGAATATTATCATTTTGCTAAAATATTTGTTTTGGAGTTTTTTCAGCAATATTTCCCATGATATTGAAAGAGTAAGAAACAATTATGGTTGTTAGAAATGGAGAATCCACCAATAATGAATTATGGTGGTAATCCCAGAACATATTTTTAGTGATGTAAAATGGATATTAGTTAATTTATTAATTTCCGGAACATTTGACTGGTGTGATAGGTTTGGTCACAAGGTTATTAACTATAAACAAAAAAATAACTTAACAATAAAATAATGATATTGAATATAAAAAATCAGTGGTGGGATGTTTTTTCTACAATTATTTGGGACATTATGAAAATACATGTATGATTTTTCTTACTGAGGGTGGAAATAAATGGGGTTAAAAATAGAAATGTGTGAAAAAAGCAATTGGTAATAATATAGTTCATGTTGGGGAATTTGGTGTGGTGGTAGAATATCTAATGATATTGAAATTTTACATAGCTAGTCTTCTTTTTAATGTTTTCGACACTCCTTTTTTTGTATTAAGTCCTGAGATCACCAATTTCATAATGAAATTTTAGGATATTTTTTCTTGGGAGTATATATATAATGCATTAATTTTACCTGAAGTGTTCCTTAACAATTATTTTAATACATGTGTCTTAAGATATTGATAAAAATTAAGAATCATATGATATTTGATGATTATGGTTATTTTTTGGATATTAATCATATATCTAGGAAAAATATAAGGATATAATTTTATGGACATGAAATCTCTAAAAATGACATAAAACCTTTCATAACAAGCATGTCCATTGGGCTTGAACCCATAATTGATGGTCAACAAGGCTGAATGTCCTACCACTAGCCTATGTGATTTACTGGTTGGTATAGAATCACTATTTTAATGAAAATGGTTTGAAAGATAATAATAAAATTTATTTCGGGAGGATATGTTTTATTATATAAAAAACTATGTTATTAACAGTGAATATGTGATTAATACTATTTATGAAGATGATCAATAAAATTTTGAGACAAATATTACCTTATTCTACCCATTTTTTGGTGGTTAATTTATATAAATATGGGGAACACCTAGATATTTTTTCCTAATATGAAATCAATTATAAATTTAATTTTGGGATTGAATCATGTAAAAAATCATTATGGATACTCATCATTGCAAAAAGTATGTGAATTTGGTGGCAGTTGAATAGTTGTAGAAATTATTTAGGATATGTTAGTATATTTAATTATTATTTTAGTAATTATTGTAAAATAATTTCTAATATCTATATAAGGGAACATAGAATAACATTTTCCTTATTATCATAAATTTTTTATGAAACTGTTGACCATTTATATACCTTTTTGGTTTACGGTTGTTTAAATATAAGGATCATTCACATTATTCTAATCAATAATATTTCTCACTCTCCATAATTATCATAAAACTATATTTTCCATTCATTACCATATCATAACCTCCCACCTATGTTATATTTCATTGTAATCGTGTTATTTTTTTCTGTATTACCATTTTACTTTTCATTCCCTCTTATCGATAGGTTTTTTTCTTAATCATTTTTATGATGTGGGTTTCAAAGAAATAAATTTTAAAATTTCTAATTTTTAATATCGGATATAAAGTTCAATGTTGGATGAATAAAATTTTTAAATGGATGAGTTTCTAATAACATAATAATTAAAAAAAATAACTATGTTTGGTAGCTTACAAAACACACAACATTGAGCATAAATGATAGGAAAAATATATAACCATTAAAACCAAGATGTTAAATTGGAATAGATGTGTATTATTAATTAGTTTTTGAAACAAAAATATATATATACTAATGAAAATAAATTATTGATATGTCCTTTGTAATCAATCATGAAATTTCTTTCTAATGTAATTTTATTACCCAAGGATATGTTTTCTTCAATAATGATTATTAATGATTTTTTTAAAACATGTTATAATTAATATTTGGGATATTTATAAATTGTATTTAATAAATGAAATTCATTTTCGAAATCAAAATATCGGAATTTACATAGTGATAAAAATTTGAATTTTTTCAGAAATTTTTTATTTTCCCATGAGTAGTTAAATATATAATTTTGTCAAAATGTCAATTAATTGAATCTATTTATGTAATTTAGAATTAAAAAAAATTTAATAATATTTTTAAAAAATTATTTGGTTTTATTTAACCCACTTATTTCTTGTTTAATCAAATATATATTAATTTTTTTTATAATTTGTTTATTAAAACTGAATTTTATATGAAAATTCTTATAAAAGGAATAATGTCTCTCAATTTTAGTCAATTAAGATGATTAATAATTGTGAATTTTTTAAATGATAATTTATATTATATATAATTAAAAATTAATTTTTATTTATGAAATTATTAGTATTTGTTTTATAGTTAATATTTTTTTAAATGAACTTCATTGAAATTCTATTTTTCATCTGATCTATGGTTATTATTTTAAATTATAATATTCCCCCCTCTAAAAATTAAATTTGGTAAAATGGATTACATATTGTAATTGTAATAATTAATATTATATTTTTTTAAACATAATTTTTTAGCATAATGAACGTCGGTGATATTAAAAATTAATTTAAATGGTTATCAAAAAATTTGTTTACTATGGGGTTAAAATAAAAAGATAACTATTAAAATGAATAAATAACATTATCATTTTCAATTTTATAAAAAAAATTGGTTCTAAATTCATTATGATCCATTTTTTTAATTTTTGTGAAACAATACATTTATTTGACACACATAATAATTTTTTTAGAGAAAAAGATTTAATGTCACCATCATGTTTCATATTTCAATTTTGTTTTAACATATATAGATAAAAATATGTGAATGAATATGGATTTTAATTGAGAAATAAATTGAATTGAATTGTTAGGGGTAATTTTGTTTGTGTAGAAATTATATAATTACATTAAATTCATTATTAACACCAACACGATATATATTTAATTAATTGAATAATAAAATAAATTTTAACAAAAATGTTAAAAGATAATTAAACTAAACAAATTACTAACTTATGTTATTTTTTTAATTTAATATATCTTTTTATAAAGGTGTGATCATAATATATTCCAATTCTTCTATTTCATTGATATTATTAAATATAAGTGAAATGAAAAATTTCAAAATTGAAAATATTATTATTTTATAATAATTTTTATTTAATTTATGATATAATATTCCGAAAAATAATTTCATATGAAAATTGTTTTTAGTTGTTTATAAATTGAAAATATAGTCAATAAAATTAACAACTATTCATATATAATGAATATGTTGACCCCTTCGGTGTATAAACTTGTTTACCATGGTTATGGTTAAACTGGTGTCGTTTCACACTACATGTGATTGTGATAAAATTAATTTTTGTAATGTGAAGCGTTTTTATTTGATAACTTTTATTACATATTTAGAATAATGTTAAAAATAATATAATAATGGTAATATTATTTTATTCTCAATTTATAAATCACCATAATTAAAAATAATACTTACCATAGTTAAAAATAAAATGAAATAAGAACTGAAATGTAGAAGTTAAATAAAGACATGTATGAAACATATCATTTTATTATGAGGTAGAGGTGTAACTAGAATATATTATCCCAAAACACCTTTAATAATAAATTTTGGAGCCAGTTGGGTTTATAATTACTTCACATTATTGAATGCATTTTGGTATTTATAAAAAATAACATTCCACCTCAATTATTAGAGGGCACTCAGTCCCTTCATTTCATCATACCTCAATTTTCATTTTTCTTGACCAAACCCTAACAGAATCTGTCCCAAACATAATTATTCATATTATAGAGTATTAGGTTCTCTATAAATACAAACTCTATGGTCTTAATGGAAATGGTCAAAGGATAATTCTCTCTGAGAAGGAAGATTAAAAATGTACATGACTGGTCGGATATAAGGTACGAGACTTCATCTCAATTTATTTTTGTTGAGGAATATTTTGATTTTATGCACCTATATTATTTAAGATGGCATTTATATAGCCTATTTTTTTAGTTATATCATGAATTTATCAATTCTCTAGATATTTAAGATTTTTTATGGTTATTATTCCATAAAAACTACGATTCATGTATATCCCACGTGATGATGGACATTTTATTAATCCAATATGATTTCATGGTATTTCTTCTATATATTTATCTTCTAAGTATATGTTTTTTATGTTATTTTATGAATTTTATATATTTATAATAATTATTTATAAAGTAAAATTTTAAGTATCTTTGAACATTATTTTAACGGTTTTCAAAAAAAATTATTTTATTTGATTTATATGGAATGTATTGACAAATGAAAAAAGTTAATATTCTATTATGAACACATAAAATGATAATAAAATTTCCTTTTTGGAGGTTATTTTAACTTCATGTTATTTTCATATATTTCATATTTTCTTTAATAAATAACACCCATTCCCGTTTTTTAATATATTGGTATTGAAAATGGTGTTTTCAAAAAAAATATTTTGATATCTATGATTTTTTTTCATATGGAAAAAAATGTTTTTTAATATGGATTTATAATGAAAAAGAATACAATTTATAATTCATTAGGTGTTACATGATAATGATATGAAAAAATGGGTGATCCCGATACAACATATATGAAGGGTTGGGCACCATTATAGCTCATGGGTGATCCTGATATAGCTTAAATGAAGAGTTCATACACAATATGGCTCATGAAAGAAGGGATAGCCCAGTATTTGTTATTTAATGTATTGAGCCCTATTATATCATTGGTGTGAGACTAATATAGTTTATAAAAAGTGTGATCCACATTATATCTCTCAAATTCATTGGATATTGATTATATTATAATTTAGAAATATGATCATTCTCATTAAAATGTTTCTGAAAGGATTTAAGAATATGATTCTCTAAGTTATCTAAAAAGGTTTAAATTTATTGATATGGGTGTTAAATAATTTTATTTTAGAAAACATCAGAGAGTTTTATAAACTCAATAAACAATAATGATAAAGGTATATTTGTCATGAGTTTTCATTTTATTCACTAGAAAAATAGTCTTCTATATTTTTATGTCCCATTAAAGGATTTTTATTCTCATAACACTTTTTAAAATGTTTTTCATAGTTATTAAGAATGGGAATGTATATGGAAGAACTCATGGTAAATTTCATGATAATTATCCATGAAAATAATTCATGAATAATTTCAAAATACAAAAACAATGATATAAATCGATATTAATCAGAAGTACCAGAAAAACATTATATGTTTTTGTAATGTATCAGTTATTATAGAATTATCTAAAAAACTATTAATGAAAAGATACTAAGATATAAATTCTTTAATTCTTGAATTAAAACTTAAGATTATGAAATATTTATGGAATGATTCTTATATTGCACAACTAAGTCTTTAGGATTTAATTGTGAATATAATTAAATATGAAAGAAGGTTAGTGATAGATAATGAGAAGAGGTAAAATGATATCTCTTAAAATAACCAAAACATCTAACATTGGTTCTTTTGTGAAATGTAATTTTGGGATAAGTTTTTGGAAGGATTATATTTATAGTAATCTTGATTCAATAAATGGTGAACATGACAATGTGGAAATATGGATGTTCACGAATTATTAAATATAGATCGATTTTTAAAAACATAGAAAATATAAATTTAATTCTATGATAATTTTTTTATGAATGTAGTAGAAATTATCTAATTAATCTATCAAATTAGGGTAAAATGTTAAAGATAAAACATATTATCTAATCTTTTATAATAATATAACTTAAAAGGCCCAAAATGCATGGAAACATAGGATGAATGGGATGAACATACTTAGTCTGATAATTATTTGGAAGTTATTGATAGTATTATAAATATAAAAATGCTCTATGAAAATACACAAATGGTTTTAAAGTAATATGTATAGTTAAAGATTTTATGAATTTTAATCTAGATTAATACTTTATCAGGATTATTGGAATGATACAAAATATGAAAGTTCATTTTTTATATGATGAAAAAAAGTTCCCTAATCCTATGAATAAATGAGTTATTTTGTTTCTAAATGTAAAAACATGTACCAAATTTTTTTCAAGAAATATACTAATCATAAGTATAAAACTATTAAAATATATTGTCTATCAAATTTTGTGGATAATGTTATTAATAATTGAAAGGAGAATTTAAATCTTTGTTAATAGTAGCTCAAAGTAAATTATTTTAAAACATACCAATGATTTTTTATGAAAAATAAAAACATATTTGTTCAATGTATAATCTTATTTCAGATGAATGAAATAAAGATAAATCTTTAAAGAATTCAATGAGCTTGAGTTTCTCTCAAGACAAGAATGATTTTATGTTGTTGATATCAAAAATATTGAATATAATAATTTCTCTAATAATGGTAAATACTAATAAATATGACTTCAATAAAATGAATAAATAGATAAGACTGAACATAACTACTTCTTGTTTGGGTAGTGAAACCGTATGATGTTCAATGTACCATAGAAATTATTTAAAAAAAATAAATAGTTATAATGTGTCAATATAGAGTGGAATAGAATAAGGACTATCCATTTAATAGAATACAATCATTTAGATGATATGAATATTTTATCATTAAATATATTATTATTTATTAGTATGATATGTCCATGAAAAAGTTGTTGCTGATAATTCATTTCACAAATACTTATAGTCCCAAAAATGATTATCTTTCAATTAAAAAACTAATGATTTGAATAGGATTCAAAATGAAACCTAAATTATTATTACCATTTTGTGGTGATATTTTTAATGTTCATATGAATATTATTTTCAATATTTTCCATATTTTATGTATTTTTGAAATACTATGTTTTTATTTATACATATAATTAACTCCTTCTATTTAGGGGGAGATTTTTTTTTGTTTTGGAAAACGTTGAATAATTTTAAAATAAATCCCTTGATAATTTATAAATTTAAACATTGAATTTAAATTCATCCATAATTTAACGAAGAAGATAACTATATTAGGAATGTATGGGAACATGTCTATAGTTTTAATAATTATTAATTAAATTCAATTATGTTTTTTAAAAAAATTTTACAACGTACCTTGATTTTTCAAAAAATAAAAAATATATTTTTATAAAGATAAATAAATATAAGTTGAAAAAAAAATAATTAATATAAATAAATTTGGAATTATATTGTATGGAAGTTATCAATTGTATCTTTTTCATCTTTATAGATCAAGAATGTTCTTTAATAGAAATATAACAGTGTGGACCTAGACTGTGTTGTGTCCCTTCACTATGGGTTTTCATTATAGATATTAAGATATTTCAACAAACATTATTCATTTTCAATTTTTTACTAGGACGTCTTCTTTAGATATTTGTATTTTGGAAATTATAATGTAAACACTTATATAACCAAATCAGTTCAAGAACTACACTTTAATGGTTGAATATGTTATAGAGCTTCAAGGATGGAGGAATTTTTTTGTCCTGATTGGTGAACATGAGTTTTTAATCCATATTTGTTAGGGAGTTATATGGTAAAACCAACTTTTCTGATGTTGATGGAGTTAATCATGTGAATTTTATTATTTTTTATATATAGTACATAATTATCTATATACTTGTTTGTTAAACTAATTTAAATTCAATCGGAGGGAGGGTATTTATTAGTTTTTCGAAATCTACCATAATATCGCATCATTTTTAATAAAGAAAATATATATAATTTTATATATAATTATAATTTTATTTTTAAATAAACAAACATAGGGAACCTAATTTTCATGTTGTTCTTGTTAGAACCATGGTTTTTTATAGTTGTAATCATACATTTTTGTTTTGTTTTTCTCAATCCACACTAGTTTGAAAATGACATTATGTAGGAAATGGATCTTTTGGCACATAACGATTCAGTGGTTAAGGTGGTGTCTTTTAATAGTTTTTGGGAAATTTTTTCATATAATTAGAAGGAAATAAAAAGCTTCACTAGAGGTGGATTTTTAGGTATGAATATTTAATTATACGGTGTATGAATGTATTTTTAAATGATTGGTTTTTATTCAAATATAAGAATATTGTAATGGAATTTAGACATTAAGATATGATGGGTTTTGTGAAGGTGTGGAAAATAATTAACATGTGAGAGACATATGATTTTCCTAAAACAATAAGAAGAATCCGAAATGTGCATTGTGAAGGTGTTATCTATACAACTTTGAGAAGCATTATGAATGGGAAAATATCCCTCATGATTCCTGAAAAGTAGCTTCATGAATATGAATGTGGAGGATTTTTAAATGGAAAATGGGATACGAAAATCATCATGTAAGGATATTATTACAAATAGGCGGCCACAAACATCATTTTTACATGATGATAATTTGAGTAAATAATGAATCACTTTGAATTTTGGAAAGGAATGGAGTTTTATGAATTTGAAATTCTTTGTCAGCTTGGGTATCATAATGATACTCCTTATGTCCTAAATGATTCTATGGATTTTCAGAATGAGAGTTTCTCTAGGATATGGACATTTATGTATACATAGATATAGGAAAAGGCCATGAGATTCAATAATGTTGGGATCTTCATGATGGAGTTTTCCAATTTATGAATGCAAAAATTTCATTGAAATATAACAGGTGTTTAGGAGCATCACGAATAATAGTGCTTAACATTTGGTTCATGTGATTAGAGCTCTAAATTTCGTTATCTTAAAACTATGGTGTGAGAACAGTCTCATTATAATATTATAAAAGATATAAATTACTAATCAATTTATTTTAGATTAAAATCGTTAAACTATGTAAGAGTTCACCCAAGGTTGTGAGCTAGGGGATCCGATTAATTTCTCCTGCTAGTGGAAATGTATTATCCATATAATTCCATTAAAATAACTCTTCCTAGGATGGAGTTATTGTGAATTATCTTCTATGCTCCAAAATAACATGAAAATATGAGTGGATTTAGGAACAACTAACTCACTATGGGTATATTCTCCATTTACTAGACCATATTAGAGAACCAATTGGAACATACATGTTCTCTCTCTTCATATGATTGTTTAATAACAACATGACTCCATAAAATATTATTTATAAGTATCTAACAACATTGGAACATGATCCATAACTATGAAAGAATAATTTGATACCCTGATTATCCCCTCCCATCTTAGGGTGTTCTATGGTCCATGAAGTGGAATTAAACTGCACAAGTTTTGGTGTTAAATATATCATATACTATTATCAACGATAATTCAATAAATGTTATGCGTGTTCCCCTTTGTTATGGAATGAACATAAAAATTTAGAAAATTATGATGAAATCCCATTTTCAATAACTTGGGAAAGAATCTCACCTTTCCATAGCTTATGAAATTCATGTGAGTGATGCAACATGTCTTGTTTTTTATAGAAAAAATTGGAAAATAATTCATGTATATTCAAAAGAAAAAAATTCCCATACAATATCTCTATCTAGTAAAATTATTTAGAAGTTTATGATTTTTACTTCAACCAAGTCCATGTGTGAAAATAGAGAAATATATAAGAAGTTGATAACAATGTGATGGATAACAAAAACCCTAGATTCCGTAGTAGTATTGATGATTTAAAAATTCATCTGATGAAAATGCATATAGTTTTTTAATAAAATTACTAAAGGTATTGGTGAATTTATAGATCTTGGTGAAGAAATTATAGATATTAACATTTTGAATAAAATCCTAATAATTCTTACAAGTCTATAAAATCCATACTTGTGAGACCTTGAGTATAGGGACATGTCTAAAAATTATATTAATTATCTACTAAGTAATATTTTGGATTATAAAATGAGAGTCAATGCTGAGGAATATTAATTATAAACCAAAAATAGAAATTTAATTCTATTCCATATAAAATATTCACAATTCCAATGGTATTGATGATAGAGAAGATGTCGATGACGAGTCCATTTCAATTTTTTGCCCTGAAATTCACGAGGGGAAAGGGAGATTTGAAGAAAATATTACTTAGGGTTGATTTCGATTTGGTAAATCTGAGTACATTTCAGCTTGATTCCTAATTAAATTTGAGGATATATATATCAATGAAAAAAATAACAAATAAAGCTCAGAATTGGTTCCCTAACATTTGTGACGTCAATCCAATATTAAAATTATAGAGAACAATAATTATATTCAATGAATAATGATATGATAATGACATCATGGAGGATGTTAAACAAGAGATTAAAAATGAAGAAATAGGTTCCATGATGGCTATAGTAAAAAAGGGGGAACCTATAAAATTTAATGATAATTTATTGATTGGTTTAGATGTTCACATGACAGATCTTAAGTGTTATCTTTATGAGCTTGAAATTCTAGGGAAAAAATATAAACATGGGATATATACTGATTGAGACATCTGATTGAAAAAAAAAATTTCAACTGGAAGGAGTGATAGATGATCAATTAATAAATCTTAAATCCTTATAATATGTAGTAGAATTTAAAATAATGATTAAATAATATGAATTGACAAAAAAGAACCCAAATTAACCCTAGACAAAAAGGTCAATATATTTTATTGACATGAATAAATTTTTTAGTTTAATGATTAATCTAGAAACTAAA
Source organism: Viscum album (assembly GCA_963277665.1). Lineage (NCBI taxonomy): Eukaryota > Viridiplantae > Streptophyta > Magnoliopsida > Santalales > Viscaceae > Viscum > Viscum album. The sequence goes on from OY728148.1 coordinate 52,856,719, forward strand.
TCAAAATGAAAGGAAACAAATAATAAATTACCATTTTGATATTTTTTGGATGAATAGTTGTGAGAAATGATAAATGTTGGTCTAAAGTAGTATAAAAGGTCATCAATGATTATAAATCAACCTTTATGGCATAAAGTGTATTTGGATGTGATGAAGAAACATTGAAGGATGAAAATATGATTATTTAATATAAAGGGATGAAATTTTTTTCACATATGATAAATGTTATAGATGACCCTATAAAGAAATTGTCAAACCAAACAAAAAACAGAGCTGGAAATTATCAACATTTTTATATGATTGACCTCCCTTCAAAATATATATAAAAACTGTGGGGACATGTGGAGGTTGTGTTATTCGAAGACATTTTCTATTATGAAATTTCATTTATATTTCCTTTAAGAACATACTATATCTTACTATGAAGAGATAGAGTGCTATCTGGAAAGAGATTCACCTGGAAGTCATTAAAGGATAATATGACCATATCCTTAATCTTATTGAAAAAATAGTTTCTATGTATATTGTTTCATTGTTATAACTACATGCAAAAAAAATATTTACTATAGGAATAGGAAAGGAGGGAACAATGACTACATAACTCCCAAACATTACAATACCCATAAATGATTTAAGGTTACTCTTGAAGATAAATATTCACCTCTTGAAAAATAATATGGGTATGATAAACCTATGCATAATGAAAATTTAGTGGAATGAAAATCATTTCCCCCAACCAAACCATGTATCTCATGGATGGAAAATAAAAATGATGGGAAATAAAATTATGTTGGAATATCTCTCAAAGTGACAACGAATAGTACAACATGGATTCTCGAGAAGGGATTTTATTATCACATTATTGGAAATTCATATTTTTTAAGAAATTTTAAGAAAATCTTTAATAAAATAGTTATATTTGGTGATTTATATGTATTAAATATCAAAGGAAGTGGTAATAAAAAACTAAAAAAATGAAATGATAAAGATAAACTAAAATTCTATAAATTGATTGTTTAGATGAAAATATCCAGAGTGTGAGTAAACAATGTTACTCATGACTAATATTTAAATTTAATTATAATGGTATAATAACCATGGGAATCATTGGTTATTATATAATGAAATGATTCATAATATATTGATACATATTCTAGGTCGATAGTAAATTGAAAACTAATTTCTTTAATATTGAAGAAGATAAAAAATGAGGCATATGAGTGTATGTGAAATTAATCCTCAAATGGAGGAATAAATATCAATGGTTAAGATTTTTTTTTGAAATACCTAAATTAAATCATGATCGATAAAAGACATGTGATGCATTTTTATAAGGAACGATAGTTAAGATTTTATATTTTTTAAAGAACATGGGATAATTGAATCTACCTGATCTCATCCATATAGACATATGTTTTCCATTAAATATTGCTAGAATATATAGTTATAGGCACATCAGTTTTTATTGATGATTATAGTATAATGGCTTCTGTTATTTTTATATTTAACAATGTTAGGTTCTGGATTTCAAAATGAATTTTCATTAATGATAATAGAATGAAACTATATGCACCATCAAGATTTTACAATCTATAAATGAATGATAATATTCATCCTTTGAATTTGGAAATTAAGTTGAAATAATGGAATAAATCATGAGGTGACTGGATTGAGAAACCGTCAACAAAATGGGGTCATGAATGTGTTAGTTGATATGTGAAAAATACGTCTATAACTATACTGATTGAGATTCATCTTTATATACATTATGAAATATTGTTGTTGAATTAGTGGTGCACCCTAAAAATAAAATTTGGAATTCTATTATAGATACCACTACTATATATGAGATATTGAATATATGAATTTAATATCTAAATAATTTTCATGATTTTCAAAGTAAATGATTCATCTGAATCAAAGAAGGAAATAATGTAATGTATAGTTACTCTGTAGATGAAGGAATATTCCATGTATATTGAATGATTTGTAAATCCTTGATACAATTCAACGGTCATCATAGAGAAAATATGGAATGCAACTATTTCAATATCACTAATGATAAAACCATAAATACCTCAAGGATCTCATATTTAGATATGATTTAAGACAAATAATAATGTTGAAAATGGATAGGTTAAAATTAGTAAATAGTGGATGACTTGAAAAAAATTCAAGTCATACAAAATAATGATCTCTCAAAAGGAAATTTAGAAGAATAAACTATTTCTAAAGAAACTATATCTAAAAAACCCACAAAAAAAAGAAGATCTTGTGCTGAAAAATCAAATATGAGTGGGTATTTTACCATAACTACATAATAAAAGGAGAATGAGAAATGAATCACATTTATCCTTAATAAAAATTTTGTAACAAACTTCAATTGAAGAAGGAGAAAAATATGATTCATGTGTTGTTGTCATGAATGTTAAACTAAACCAGATTGACACGAACTAGACATAGATAGTGTTGAGGGAACAGAAACTCACAATTCCATTTGAAAAATGTGGATATTTTTAAAAACATTTGATGGGCACGTAAATGTGCTCATAAAAATTCCAGACATGTTGGGTAAAAGCTGTGTACATGTTTATGGCATTGATGCTGATGAATTTTTTCTCTGGAAAAAATATTGGATTCGACAAGTATTTCACATTCCATTTCAATTCAATGAGGGTAAAAAGTTTATTATATGGATTTCAAAACATAATTATTAAATCGATTTCATGGTGAATAATTATATTTTGAACAAACATTAGTATTAATTATTAGAAATGATGAAATGGAGGTTTGATATTAAAGATATCTCTCATTGTATTGATGGAGGCCCCAATCATATTATTATAAATTGGACATTTATCTGAAAAACATATAATATAAAATATGAGATTTCAGACATAATATCTTGGGGAATAATTCAAATTATGATCAACTTATAGTGTTTTTTATTTGAATCAAATTATTTTGCTATAAGAAGGTAAGAATTTTTGGAATAAGTTTTTATCACATGAAATATGAATTTTAAATGCCTCGAATTAGTGAACATGTATACTTTTTGGCCAAAAAATGGTTCAAATGATGGATTAATCACTCATTTTTAACGAAAGATATACAGGAGTTCTTTTCAATAAATTCAAAATTCATCACTCTAAACTAATTTTGATTATGAAAATGATTGGGAAAAAATTGGAATGCACGAGGATAGACAATATGTGAATACCACCTTGTATAGTTGGATCATTGGAAATGTATTATAATTGACTGTAGTATGGACACATATCATTTTTTAAACATTCATAGATACTCTCTTCTAAATTATTTCGATGGAATAACAATTTACAATGGTTAATAGAATAATTAGGTATATTCAATGTAATCCCAATTATTTCTTTATACATTGTAGTAGGAATAGATAACAGATTATGATAATTTATGATACATAATTGTTTGAGGTGTGGTTGATAGAATTTCCACAAGTGACAAATATTTTTTCATAATAAAAAATGTGTACGATGGTAGAGAAATAAATTAGAAAGAACTTCTACTAATATGGATGTGGTGGGGTTTATCTTTTCTCTAATGGTATGAACTTAACTATTGTGGATGAAGTAGTAACTAAATGATAAAGGAGATGAGGTGAAACTGAAGATGGTGATTGGTTATTACAACAAGAGAATTATTGATAATACATGGAATCTGGTTCATCACTCTCATACCAAACATATCAAGATCAAATATCACATCATCAATGAAAAAGTTTATTTTTATTTATTTAAATGAGTAATGTTATATCTAATTATAATGTGGATGAAATCATAATTATGCCCATTATATTTTATGTGCTTGAGAAACATTGGTTATATCTTGGTGTTAAACCATCTCCCATAATAGGTAGAAGTTATTGTTTGTCCCATCACCCTATTTTTGTTATCAGCATTAATTTGTTTGTGGATGTGATGTTGGTCTAAAGAGGAGATATGATTTAGGGGAGTTTATTTTTAGAAATAAAAGCAAAAAATATAGAGTCTTTTTGTCTATTTATAATACAGAATATATGGGTAATTCAATGATTTTATGGTTTTTATTACTGGTTGTTGGTCAATGGAATTATGAAATTATAATTTCCCTCACTTTTTATATACATCGTGCACTGTTCACATAGACATAGAGTGGTGGATGAGCTATTTCAGGCCTATCAGGTAATATAATGGAGGATGGGGTTTTATTGAGTTAATCTAAAGATTTATAACAAACCCATAGGGGGATATTATTGGAACTATGTGTTTTCATAGCTAGAAATATATTTTTCTATGTTTTGTGAATATCGACACTTGATGATCATGGAGATTCTAAGGAATGGGGCTATACATTACAAGAGGCTTCATTATTGATGCTGGTGCCTTTTCCCACTATTTTTAAAATTGGTGGAGATCAAAATCATAAGGAAGGAAAAATTTCTTTGAAAGGTGGTTTATCATGACATATTTTTTATATTTATGGTGATGTCATGGATTTAGGGTACATTGAGGGTTTCAAGTTGATGACAATATTTGGGAAGGAATATTGGAATTCAAATGGAATGAGTTTTGCGATGGTTTAGATCATTACGAATGAATTTTAGAAATACTTTGTTCCCATGACTATGAGTTCAATGATGAATTCATGTTGGGAAGTTAGTTTTTACACAACTATGACAATCCTTGCAAATGGGGAAACTTTACTATGACTTTGAAACTAATGGAGATTCATGAACACAAATGTGGAAAGTTGTGAAATGCCTATTAAGAGCATGGTATATTCCTATAGTGATAAAATTATAAATAGTTTTCCATGCACATCATACAGATACAATGGGAATTTTTGAAGGGGCAGACTCGAATAAAATTTTTAAATGACGGGATCATCATGAACCACAAATCTGTTATGTGCTTTGGCATTATGAGATGACTAGTTAATTATTAATTGATGATAATGGTTTTCTTAAACGGTTTTTTCAAGAGGAAATAAATTTTTAATGAAGACTTAGTGTTTAAGGAAGGTTGTGATCTTTGAGAAGAATTGGTATTATATGAAGGGGTGTGTGTGTTCATGTGTGATGGATGTTATACGAAACATATATTAGGTATTTTTTAATATGGGAGCTTCAAAAATAGTATTTTTGAACATCTGGATTATGATTATAATCATTAATGTATAGTGAATGCAGAGTCTCATTTTAATCAGGGTCAAAGACATAAATTCCCAATCTACTAAGGTGACCTTCAATTCATTAAACTGAGTAAGACATCACCCAAGGCGGTGAGATAGGGGATGTTAAAGGATGTTTTCGAGGGAGGTAGTGTGATATACCTATAATACTTGAAATGGAAATTTACTTGTCACATATTTAATGATTATTGTCTTTTATACTCCACAATCACTAGTGAAACTTAGTGGATTTGGGAATGAAACGAACAATATCGGTGTATGATCCATGGACTAGTCCTTAGTGGCGAACCAATTAAATCATATATGTAATAAATATTAATATGAATGTTTAATAACCCCATTATTCTATCTGGTAGGGTTTACCAGTTCCAACCAATGTGGGAACATAATTTTTAAATTTAAATGAATATGCTCACACCCTGATTCGTCCCTCCCCTCTCTGGGTGTTCTGAGATGATACATTTTCTCAGTGGGTGAAATCATTAATTTTATAATGGTTTGGTATAAATTATAATATAAAAATTTATGATATATATTTTTTAGTATTTATACTAATATTTTAAAAAATTAATATTTTTACATTCATCAGGTCATATATCAATGATATTTGAATTATTATGTGCATGTGGAAAATAATATCATATAGAAAAATTCACAATGAAATTTTTATCACGATGATAATGGAGGAAATATTTATAATTAGGTACATGTTGAGAGGGATAATGAAAATATAATTAATTACGAGACAATATATTGGATTAAATTGACTTATAAATATAAAATAAAGGTGTTTATTAGAAATATTATGTTTTTGTTTATATAGAAATGGAAATATTTTGAAGGTGTTGTAGATTATAAGGGAACCAAGAAATTAGAAAATAGGAAATATTATGATGCTCGTATTTCTGGAAAATATCAACCATAAATGTCAATAATTTTTATCGAACATAAATTATGATAAATTTCTTTAAAAACATTTTATGCAATAATTTTACAATTTAGTGTATTAATACACTGAATCATTGAAAACATTATATGGGAATAAATAAAAAATATTCAAGGGAAGTTAGAAAACCATTAATTATCTATGATACTATAGAAGGTAAAAGTCATTTAGAGGATGTGGATTAATGTTTTTTGGAAAATATGATGTAAAAAAGATATTGAATCTAAAGAAACCCAATATTTTTAGAACTACTCTACTATAAAAAAATCAACAAACCTATGTAGGTTAATGTAAAATACTAAAAACGATGTTATATTTTGATTGAAAAATGAAATAGGAGGCACTTGGAGTTATGGGATGTCTTCGTCTTCATATTTATCCTATCATGATTATAATGGACTGATTTTAAAAGATATATATTATATTTATCTCTATGTTCATCATATATAATTTTATGAAAAAATATTACAAGGATATACCATTATTACATATTATATTGTGTTAAATAAAATAGGGGATATTTCAAATGAAAAATCCACTAAATATCATATCGAGAGTATGGTTGATAATGTATATTTTTAATATCCAAGTTATGATACTTGGAATTATATTTCTATGATTAAATCATATGTTCATACACCTAAAGAGGAATATTCTTCCTCATTAGACACATAATCTATAAAATAATTTCCATGAAAAATAACTAGAATTTAATAAATGTTTCTCTATTAATTTTATAGTATTATAAATGAATGAATTTTATAAAATCTTTCTTTAAAATCATTCATAATACCATTTAGTTTTAGAATGTCATGTAAATCAACATAATAAAAAATCACATGTATTTCCCAAATAACATAATTTTTTTCACCTAAATAAGATACTATTCATATAATAAAACCTCTCTAATATTTCCCATAAATTATCCAAATAGGATTATCTTATAGACAAATAATATTTTTTTCATTTGATTAAAGTTGGGAAATATAAACATTATAAGGGTATAACATCATATTATCTTCAAGGAACTGACCGTGAAATCAAAATATTACTGATTGTCATGGTTAAATAATGTAGAATAACCTAAGAACAATAACATAATTTACAGTGTCACAACATTTTTTATCAATATGAAAAAAAACTATAACATAAAAATAATAAATTAATAATCCAATAAACAATGTTTTCCACTAAGGCATCACAAAAAATATTTTATAGGTTATTCATTAAGGTATCATAAAACCTTAACAATTAATGATATCATGTAATCATCATAATTTCATGTATGGTGATTATTTTTATTACTTAATAAGTATGGGTCTTACCAAGGATCACCGTTACAAAAATTACCAAGGTCTTTTACTAGGGTTTTTAAAAAAAGTATCAAAGATTTTTACCAAAGTATAAAAAACATTTCAGTTCAAGAGATTTATTTTTTCCCCAATCCATTGAAGAAATATTAGAGAAATTACAATATATATAAAATACTATTTTATACACATTAAGAAATTATATATATTTCTATCAAATTATAATTAAACAAGAAAACAAATCTGTTACATGATATTACATGAAATTTTCATAAGCTACCTAGTTGTATAAGGTGGATGGTATTATTAGGTAATAACATAATAATGAATAGTTTTTTATTTAATATATTTTTAATAAAATTTCATTTTTATTAGATAAATTTACTCATTAAAATAATGGAAATATCACATTCTATTTTAATATAATTATGAAGTAGGTTTATTTTGGAAATTTTTATAGGAGATGAAAAGAATTATTCATTGAAATAAAAAGTATTAATATTGAAAATATGTGTTCATGAGGAATAAATGGTTAAAATTTTATTTTAAAAAACACTTATAACATTATCATAAAAATTATGATGTTGTGTTCCACTTTCAAAATTTTTTTTCAAAATAGTGAAGAGAATTGTTTTCTTGAAAACATTTACATTAAATAATATAACCATAAATAGTGCAACCTTGAAATAGACCTAAAGTGTATCATAATGATTTTTAGAGTGGAATATGAAACTCATTATATATTCTAAAATTCAATTATTTAAATATAAAAATATAAAAAGTTTAATAAAGCGAATTTTAAAATTAATAGAAGGGAAATTTTAAGGTCACATGAGATAACACTAAATTGGGTTACCAAATATAAAGGGTAAATTGGATATAAGGATAATCTTTATGTCGGGGTCAAACCCTCATAAAATTTGAATTAAATTATTCTGAATGTGATATAATTATTGATATAGAATTTTTAAATTGTAAAATTTTGGAATTAAAAAAGAATTTTACCTATATGGGAAGATAAGGAACAACAAAATGAACACTTTGGGTGTATGCAACGATGCATAATGGGTAAATGTTAATCAAGATTCATTATAACTTGTAGAAGTGAGATTTTTATATTTCATAATAAATAAATGAAATATTAACTCTTGAAATATAAAATATAATGTATTCAATAACATGATTTCCCATTTATATCGCAATAATTACATACAAAAAGACAATAACATTGTAGCTATAACACCATATTAAGGATATAATGGCAGAAAATAAGATATATGTCTTACTAAATTAACTTTTGGTAAAAATAATAATAAAATTATTCCTACATTCCACAATAGAGCCTTAATATTTTATATTATAATAATTATCTTTAATAATCTTGTATTTTTGAAAGTTATTCATATCTATATTTTTTTATAAACATCATTATAAATTATTCTTTATTTTCAATATCATGGGTAACTAATATTCCTTTTTTAAACTAGTTTTATAATTATGTTGTTTTTATTCAATCATCTTACAAATTTAAACATTTCCATTTCATAATATTTTCTATAATTCATGATTTATATTAATTTTTTATGTTATAATTTTGTTTATTAAGAATTTTATATTTTATTTTTTACGGTGAAGTAGATTAAGATCTTCTTTGGAACATTATAATAGAAAAATGATGTTTTTCTAAATATTGAGTTAAATATATATATTTCCATCCGGAAAAAATAAATATTTAATTATTATGGTCAAATGATATGTTTATAATCCTATACTTGATATAAATCTATAACATTATTTTCTTAGGTCCTCAAAATGAACAAAAAATAAAATTCAACAATATATGTGTAATTATGAAAATAAAATACATTATCTATTCATCATATCATTATCAGAAAAATAATAACTTCACTAATAATATTTCATCGAGGTCATTAATCAAAAATAGGTAGTGATATATGAATAAGGTAAATAAATAATGAATACATTATATTTAAAAAATCACATTTTCTCTTGCTATATTCATTTTTTGTAGTCAGTTTTACAACGATATACTATTGAAAATATTACTTATAGAAAGAAAAATTTATATTTCCTGAATATATATCAAAACAAAAAGAACATAACTATTCCCAAAACCAATTTATATAGACAAACATTAGTGGGGGTGATGTAAAATGAAATGTGTTGTTCAAGGAGGTAGTACTACACAAATGCACATGACCGACATTTCAATTTATTGATTAAATGCATGGGGAGTAAATAATATTTATATAACCTATATAATTAAATTTAAGTATATTAATTATAATAATATAATTACATATATTATTAGTATGGCATTGGGGTGGGGTGGATGAGAAGGATAAATAATGGGAGTTAATGATTAACTAATACCTATGTTGAGATTCTGGATCATTCCTTGATTTATCATATAGAAATGAAGTACATGGGACTCATTATTGTTAATGGAGCTTGTGAAATTTTTAGAGGGGATCAAGGTGAATAAAAATTGAAGTGTTTTTTTATTTTATAAAATGGGATGTGGCTTGAAATATGATTATGTGAACTCATTTTATATATGAAAAAGTGGGAAAATGTTAAAATTCCTGGAAATCTGTAACAATAGAATTTCATTATTTTTAGGTGAGATAGGTGTATAACTGTTTTTCATACATATAGTTATGATGTTTCAACATAAAAATTATATTCTAGGGGGACTAAGTGTGAATGATTTGTTTAAATTCAATACAATTTGTTTTACATAATTTAACAGTCATTAATCTTGATAAAAATTTAACAATAGTATTTAATTTATTTCTAAATACAAAAGATATACCATTTCCTAGATTTAGGCATGATAAATCCAAATTTTGGAATCATTAATAACAATATAATTTATAAATATTATAAAATTATATTCAATATTGAATATTTTGATGTTTGAAAAATAATTTTTTATGGAAAATTTTATTTTAATCGTTAAACATTTTTATCTTATTTATCACATATAATAATCAAAATAAACATTATAATATTTTAAAATATGAATAATAATCATAATAGAATCATTATTTTCTAATAGATTGATTTTATTTAAAAATGAAATTTTTCAAAATGAATTATTACATTAAAACAATCTATTTCACCATGGTAACTAATATTAACCTGGATCGCTAAATTTTAGGCCTCAAAATTTAATAGATATTATTAATTAATTTCATCTTGTATATTATTGTATGAAAATATTTTTATCAATATCAATTTAAAATTGAAGCCAAATTTCTTTTTAATATAAATGTTCAAATTGAATAATGCAATTTTATAAAGAATATATTTTCTATAGATAAAATTAATTTATTACGTCCCAAAAACTATTAATTGTATTTTAATTTATTTAATCATATATATTATTCATAAATTTAATTAAAACATTTAATTTACCATAATATTCTTAAATTTGAAGTTCACAATGAGGTAGTTTTAGTAGAATATATATTTTTGTATAAAATTATTTCAGTATTTATTGAAATTTAACAATTGGATTTCATCAATCCATTACAATTATTTTTTATGTATATATAATAATTTTTTTACCTCTAGTTATTCTTATAAATTATACTAATACATTTTGTGGTTCTTTTTCATTATGTTTTACGTGTATTAGATTAAATGTAACACCTAAGGTTTTAATTGAAAAACCTATTGTAAAATCATAGTGTGTTACATTTTACCCCTTTAATAAATTGCATCATCATAATTTTAATTTTCAATCAATATATACATCAGTTAAGGTCATCTAGAAGAAACATATAACTAAGGATATATTTTATAATTTGGTTTATATATTAATATCTTATGTATGACAATGAGAAAATATTATACATTCATATTGTTTATCTGTTTCTTAGTTTTTCCCCCACAACATGTTTCAGTATTCCCACTTTTTTGACACATGAAGAATCATCCATTTTGTTTGATTAATTCCCATGTATTCACATTCATGACCTCTAGGAAATTGAATCATATGTCCTTCATCATATTTATCACCCAAAATTTCATGTCACTCCCTCAATATCATATTTAGTTTTTTTTTGGAATTTTGTTTCATAATATTTTTATTCATAATTCCTAGCCACTTTTTCATCATTTACACATGTTTTATCATTTTAATTTTTATTTAATTATGATTTTTATTGAGACAATATCAAAATTATTCATGGTACACATCATTATAATGACTACATCAGGATTCAACCGCTACTATAACCAAAATGAGTTAACATGTGTGATAATTAGTTAACAATATAAAATAATTTTTATATGATGAAAAGTTCAACCTCATTATTTCAAAATATTTGAAATTATTACATAAGATTAATATTAAACGTAAATAACTCTCTGTATAATATTTATTTTTGGATGTGTTCTCTCATATTAGTTAACCAAATTATTTAATGTAATAGTTTCTTATTATTGATTTTAAACAAAAAAAAGATTTAAAAAATAAAATACCCTACGAGTTTCACATTTGGATTCAGTCTAATGCCCAATAATAATGAACCATTATAATCAAATAGATTATACTAAAACCAATATTTTCATTGTGATTACCCTTAGCTGCATCTTGTCCACATCTATATTGACATTAGAGTATATAAGAATGTATTTAATTTGTAATAGTACTATATAATACCTAATTTATTTAAACAAAAAGATGTCATCCTATAATTAAAAATTTCCTTTAGAGTTATCCTAGTGTGTTTTAATAATTTTATCTTGTCCAAATCACAAAAGAAATAATGTATTAACTTAACTAAAAAAATTGGATATCTATTCAATTTAACTTACATTCAATATTAAAATTTCAATATTTAAATTATAATCAACAAAATTTATAGCTTCAAAAGTTATTAAAAATATGATATGACAAAAGTAATGACAAAAAACAATCTGAACCATCTTATAAATACATGACATATAAATATTATTTCATTTTATATATTTTAAAGGATATTTAGGATTATATTTTAATGCTTTTATGATGAATTACTAAATAATAAATCTAATTTCATTCTGAAAAAATGTAATTTTTTTCTCTAAAAATAATATACTCATATCATAACTATCCTCCATAATTTCCAATAATTTTTTAACATAGTATTATCTTCTATGAACATCAAAAATATTTGTTTTCTTTATAATATAGGAATATAAATAGACAATAAGGGGTGATGTCATATGCTTAGTATAGTTTGAACAATGAAATTAGAAAATCATTCATTGTGATTGTAATTACAAAATGTGTTATAATAGAACATGGATGTATGACCATGAATATTAACATGATCATAAGAACTCACATAATAATGTAGAAATGTGGCTATAAGAAAAACACAAGTCATTTATATGAAATTTAAAAAAGTTCAAACATTGTGTGTCATATAAAAAAATATTACAAAGCTTGTTCACCTAGGTATCATAAAACATTTACAAGGTATAATTCCATGGAATAATAAAAAATTCATCATTAAAGATTGATTCCTTAACCAATGCATCAGAGTGATATCAGGGTGATCCACTCCATACATAAAAAATGTTTTAACCTATAGTATCAATAAAATCACCAATGAATTTATCTAATTTATCTTATCATTTAGTATTTAGAGATTAATTCTTTATACAATGCATTGGATCCCAATCCAGGAACAAAATACATGTATCTAAAATTATTTCATCAACATAATTTATTAAAATACAATTCCATCAAGTAATTATTAACCAATGAAGTAAATGAGGTTTATGATACAAAAAAACATGAGTAGAATGATTATAGAGGAAGAATTTGAATAGTGTCATAAGTGAATAACATATGAATGAATAGAGGATGTTGAAATAGATTGAGAATGTATTTTCAGAATGATTGGGACATCACTTTTAAAAAATATAATAATTTATTCTTTCCATTGTAAATGTTTTACGAATCATATTTTTTGAGAACCATGTTAAAATATTGGTCGGAATCATTATTGAAAATAATGGTTGTTAAAATAAAAATATATGTTCAAAATAAAAGAAATGTATTTTTGAAAATGATTATAAATATATCATTAATATATGATTTTACAGGTCACATTAAAATATTACTTTAATACAGGAAAGGGGATTTTTTTTACTTTTTCTTTATTAAAGGTACGTTTAATAACATATCCTTTAATATGACTTAATGAGTAACTCAAAGAAAATATTTTCTGGATTATAATAATTAATAATTGAGGGACAAGCAATTTATTATTTTAATATATTATTATTGAAATACAACGAAATAAAATAGTAATAAAGAAACTTTATGAAAAGAGAATAATGAAAATATGATGTTTGAATCATAGAAAAATTAATTTGGATTCATAATAAGGGATAATATTGGAGAGAATAAAAATATGGACAAGGCTGGGAAAATAAATTTTAAGAGGATGCGAATTATTTTCAACAATGTTATAAATTTCAGAAAGATTTTTTCATGGTAAATACATTAAATTTAAAATAACTATACCTATAGATGAATATAAATTAATATGATATAAAATATAACGGTGTGTGTAACCAATAATTGAAGAAAAAATTATAATAATGAGAATATTGACTCATATAATAGAGATGTCGAGTTGTTATGGTCTCTTATATATTTAGTTCTAATAAAATTGAAATATTAATGAAATAATGAACATGATATGGATTTTCTTCCACTGAATTAAATATTAAATAAATTAAATATTAAATAAATTTGAGTGGTAATTAAAAACAATATTAAAAGATATAATAATGGGAATTTTTAAATGTCTCAGGAAATTAAATTTGAGACAATGAACCGCTTACCTTAATTCCAAATTTACTCTAAATCTCTTTGATCACCAATATAAAAAAACATATTAATATCATGTATAATTATTATATTATTATATATAATATTTTATAATTTTTAATCATCATTATTCTACATATATATATTAGTAACTTACTATTTATTTTCAAAATTTGTTGTGAATCTTCAGTATCAATTTCAACTAGTTTTGAACCAAGTGTGGTGTTCTTTATTATTATCACAATTTTGTTAATTCAACGATTATAAAATTAATAATATATGTTATTTATATTTTTTACAATTTTTTATTTTACTTTTAAAGGTTTCCTAATTTTTTTTTGATGATGAAGCATGTGACAAGCCTAATTTTCTAATTTATAACAAATGAGTAGTGTCATGTACAACAATGAGTTAAATTTTTGTATTTTAAGTATAGAATAAAAAAAAGAAATTTTTACTTATGAATATACAATATTGTGTTACCAATTATATCCATGATATAATTTTGTAATATTATTCATTTATGAGTTTAAACAAATAAATCTAAGACAATCTACAATCTTTGTGTGAGTATGGCTATATAAGAGATTAATTTATTATTATATCAATATAAAAAGTATAATGAAATTATTTATCTCAAATTATGGTGATGAATTATAATTTTAATGTTTTATAAAAATTATTTAAGCAGATAATATATTTTCACTTGTAAATATTCCTCTTACACTTGGCATGTTCATTTTAGGTGGCTAGTTTTATAATAATTACATAAGTATAATAATATTTGTAGAATTCATAATCTATATTTATTTAATATAAATAAATAAATAAATAAAAATTATGTTCACCATTTTTATCATGTACCATCCCTGATAGTTAAGGATGAAAAACGAGATCATTCGTTCAAGGGTGAAGTAGCATGCACACACATATTTGCAACATCTTCATTTTTTGAGTAAATGGTATGGGATTATATAATTTTTATACAATAAATATAATAATATTTTTGTATATTATTTATTCTTATGTCATAACATAGATATGGTTTCAATGGTTTTGGGGAATGGTGGATAAGAATGATAATGAATTGATGTTAAAGGGTTAGTAATACTGCTATGTGGAATTTAAATATTATCTTGAATTGTAATTTGGGAATGAATTACCTTGGACATGTTGTTGAGGATTGTGGATATAAAGACAATATCTGGTATATAGGGTTTGGGAAAATATTATATTTTTATAGGATTTTCGAACTATACATATTCCCTGAAATGGGTTGATATGAGTTTGTTATATATGGGAAATAGATAGACAAATCATTGGAAAAGAATTCTAGTAAAGCTGTAAGAAAGGAAATTTATGAGAGTTAGGTAATACATGAGAATAAAATATGTTGGGTAATGTGTTTAGGAATTTCAAAATGTAAAAATTTATTCTAAATGGTTTAAGTGTCAAATTGATTTACAAAAATTCAATCCAAATTAAATTGCACATTTTAAAAACTATAAAGCCTGATTTAAATTTGATCATAATAATTATTTAGATGAAAAAAATATATGATTAACATTATGAAAAAATATTGATATGATTGATCTTAAATTTTAATCCATTTAATATTATTATAATTTTAAATAATAGAAAATTTACTTTTATATTCAAACATATAATGTGTTGAAATAACAGTTCAATTCAAAAAATATTGTGTTTGAATCATTAAGAATTATTAATATTCATCTTTGATGGATGATTAACGTATCGTTAAATAATATATATTCTAATATTTCAAAATCTTATTTTTTATTTAAAAAATAAAAACTTTTTTTAAAATGTTCATATTTAGAAATTTATCATTCAATTGAAAAAAATTATTTTCCATGTTAACGAATATTTACCTCGATATATTAATTTTTTGAATAAAAATGAAATTATAACGATTAATTAATTTGATCATGGTGATTAAAAATATTCAAAAAAAATTTATCTGGTTAAATTCTTAAATGGGGTATAAATTACATTTTTTATAATCACACACAACACATAACACAATTATGGGAATATTATCATATAATAATTAAATAATGTTATTACAGGACTTGCAATAAATATTATATGGACGATAATATATTTTATTATATATATATTATCCTTAAATTTCACTATATTTCTTAATTTAATTTAATATAATAAATTGCATAGATCAAAAAGGGTATATTGTTTTAAATATATATATACATTCATAAAATGAGTTTGTTTATTGCATTAATATAATTATTTATTTATTTTTAATTCATTACAAATTTTTTTATTTTAAAATATATTTTTAAAAGTGTTAAAATTTTATTATACTAGCTAATTATTGAACTACATTTTGACAATTTATAAAATTATTTGATTCGTTTTACTTCGATGTTTTATGTGATGAAATCTATTGAACATGTTTCATTTAAAAAAATAAAATGTTTTAAAATTTAAGGACTAATATCCTCAAATTCTAATTCATTTGTTGAATATATTAAATATTTTAATGTAATTGATGTTAAAAAATATGAATAAATATTAATGATGAATTTTTTACCCTGATAATTTGCAAGAATATATATATTCATAGTTACTTCACAAAGAAAATATTAAATGGAATTAATAATCTGGTATATTTGAATAAAACCATAATGGTGTGTCCATAATAAAATATTGTAATTTATTTTATTTTAATATTTGATGTATAAACAGTCATGAATTTGATTTAGTAGTTGACATTATAGAAAATATATGAGTTTCTATGAATATATATAAAATTCATATCATGAATATGAAAACATTTTTTAATTAAAAAAAAAATAAGGATATGCATATAAATTTTATGTATGAGAATCATTCACTAATGAATACAATTGATCATGTTAAAGCAAAAATATTCTATTAATTTGATGTATTTTATAATGAAATTAGAGGTAAAATTTTTTATTATCTATCTACAATAGAAGAGTCAATGAAATTTGAAGTTATATATATCATTCATTTTGTTGAAAAAAAACTTGAAGATTGTGGGTGAAGAGAAATGACTTAATGAAAAAGACATAAAATTAGATTGCCAATATAAATAATTTACTAAGAATATTTTGGAGATACACTAGAACTTTACACTAAATGATCGTATGATGGTTATGTAATAAAATTAAATTAGAAATATAAAACATATGATAGGAAAATATTTGAAAAAGATTATTTTCTTCATTTATGATGATTGTAAATTTCTAAATGATAATGTTTTTTTAGAAATATAAAATTATACATGTAATGAAAAAAAATTACAATTAATTTTTTTCTTATAAAATTATTCTAGTATTTAATTTAATATAAAATAATAACTGTATAAAAAAATTTGAATAACTTAATATTCTACATCATTGAATTGTTGTTCATATATATTTTTGAATTAATTTAATACATTTTGTAAGCGACTACAACAATTCATGTTATCCCACCAGCTGTTTTTTACATATCTCAAGGATGATATTTTAGATTATCAAATTTTTTTATTTTTTATTCTTATTTCATTTTTTGAAATCAATATTGTGGATAAATTTAAGATAAAAAAGTATAAATATTAATTTTTTTATTTTCTTCACAATGGGAAATAAAATTTAATGAAAAATTAATTATATGATGTATATTTCAATTGGAGGTATTATTCGTGGAGGAAAGTATTATTTACATTATATTTATTTCATTATATTTTGATAGTTAGAAAATTATGAATTTATAATTATTTAATTTATTTTTCATTTGTGTTTATGTCTCACGAAAAAGAAGAGATTATTCAGCAGAAGACTCACATTATCATTTTTATGATAATAAAATAAATCATCACTAAGTAATTTTTTTATGTCATGATTTACTATATTTTTTTATAATAAATATAATAAAATATTATATCAATAATATAATGTTTTACTATATACTGATGGGTTTTGGACTTATAAAAATGTGATGATTATATGAATTTAAAAAAACTAAATGATTTTGGTTTCATAAAAAATCTGTATTCTGAATAATTGTATTTGGGCTGTTCGAGAACTATAGTGGTGTGAGACAAAATCATTAGTAGATATAGATAGAAGCTAATCCAATCAGAATATATTTAATACATTGTTATTAATGATGTTTTAACTAAACCCAATGATCGCAGAATCTGACCACTATTAGATCATATTGAAATTGTTATATAACATGAGGAGTAAAAATTGAGTACTCACAAATGGGAAATAAAGTTTATTGATCGCAGGATGTCATTAAACTTCTTTATTCATAAATATCCTTCGATCACTATTGTTTTTATTTCTGATTATTTTCAATTATCATATGATCGTGGTGTTTATTGTAAGAGAAAAATGTTTTATTTTTATAATACATATGTTACTGAACATTGTTTGACCAACTATCTAGTGTTGAAAACCAGTTCAATCATCTCATTGAAAAGTTGCAGCCTTTCCAACCGAGATGATTAATGGATTCCATAAGGAAGATATAGATGAGATTCTAATTTATTAAATATGAAGCCATCTTACATGTATTTATATATGTAACTTATAGTGTTTGGGAATATAATCATTTTGATAGGTTAGTTTAATAACAAATAATGAAGTAGCTTTATAATCCCCCATTAAAATTGGGTAAATTTGTTGTTTTAACAATATCTATTAATGGGAACATGATTTGTAAAATTGATAAGTTGTATTTTTTTTATAATTCATTTATTGAAAATTATTGAAAATATATATTTTATTATTCCAATTAATTTATCAATTTCATTAGTAGATGTTATATTATGATTTATTATTACTATTTTGTTTACAATATTTTTAATCAGAACATTTTTTGGGTATACGAGATATTGATATTTTTGATATATTTAGGACTTAATGAGGAAAAAATTGTTTTTTTTTCTAAACTACCATTCACCCCTATTATAGTGTGATTGAATTTTATATACTAGGGAATCATAAAATGATTTATGGTTTTTCAAAGCCCAATATTTTCAAGGTGATATCTTTAATTTTAGGTAATTTAGATAATAGTGTAGTTATATAAATCTTCCATTGATATCTTCTAAATATAAGATAATACTATTTTTAAAGAAACAGGGCATAATGATTGTAGATAGTGATGATGTTAATGTGTTTTAATTCTCAAATAATAATGTTACACAATGAGAATAATGTTTCAAATGAAGTAATGGTGAATAATAATTTATTTTGGAGTGAGATGATGTTTCTAAAAATAATAGAAATTTCTATTATGTAGTGGTTCATGATTTTGATTCAGTATTATCTATAGATGAATAAAATTATTATTCAACTAATCCCTGGTTGAAAATGATATTCTAGGATAGTTTTATTTATGGAAAACTATGATAGTCAATTCATTTTAGGATAACATTGAGTAAAAAATACTTACCTCATTTTTATCAGTGGTTGAACTAAGAAATGTGAAGGAATATTTGTATCATCAAAACTAGATTGATGATATGAATGAAAATTTTTATCATACCGAGAATAATGATAATTTGGGGTTGGTGTAGAAATTAACTAAAAATAATTATCTGAAAGAAGTGTGTATTTAGTTATAGGTTAAATGACAATTTGGTGGTGATGAGAATCAATGAAAAACAAGTTTATAAAGGTTAATAATATCCTGTGGAAATTGATAAAGATGATACTTACTCACATGTTTTCAGGTATAAAAATATACGGGGTTAACTTTTTATTTCAAAAAAAAAAGATAATTATGGATCTTATAAATAGATATTAAATAAACCTTCTTCAATGGGAAGTTAATATTTGAAGTGTATATTGAGAAAAGTAATGTTTTATTGGTTATATAATATGATGGATGTGATTTAAATATAAGTAAAAAAGCTTCATGGAACCAATAAATCATTAATATCATAGTTTTAAAACCCTTATTGATGTTTTAATTCATAAAATTCAACAAGGGAAGAATGTAAAAAACTCTACACCAAATATTTTGAAGTGGTATATCTAATTTTTGTTTCTAATATAGATGACAAAATATTTCAAGTAAATTAATATTTTTTATAAATATGTTTATTAAGGAAGGTTGAATATATTTTAGATTTCTATTCATTTAGAGAAAAAATATTCAGTTACATCTAAAATTTCTCAAGCGTAATATCATATCCTTCTCTCAATAGAGAATGATGCCGAAAAATATCTTGAGATTTATGATATGAAGAATTAAAAATAGGTTCAATCCAAAACAATAGATACAATTTTTTTTTCAAAAGATATTAGATAAAAAGTATTAATATTCATGAGAGTTCATAAAACATTATTGGGGTTTACACTACATAAATTTTACCTCATCAGTTTATGTTCAAGTGGTTAGAACATTTTCTAGATTCAAAGTGCACCAAAAGAATCTCATATTTTCTTCATAAAGAAGATAATTTGATGCATTAACGGAATAAGTAATTATATATGGAAATATTATAGAAATGGAAGTATTTAAATCTTTATATATGCTGATGAATATTTTGATAAAAGTGAAGATAATGAAATATCAAAATCTAGTAGAGTTTTATTTCATGGAGAATTGGGTTTGAAATGACTCACAAAGAGTCATCATATAGCGACCTTGAGTATTATTGTTTTGTAGTACATTTCAAAAACTCAATATACATCCATGTTTATTTAATAAAAATAAAATTTAATGAACCTACGGTGTATTTAGATATTCTATTTCATGAAGTATGTCAGAATCAATATATCATCAATCTATAGAAAAAATCTAGTACAAAGTTCATGATGGATGAACTATAATCTAATGCTTCATTTTATTAGTGAGTTTTTCTAATAATGAATTTCATGGATAGAGTTTACTCAATCTATAGGGAAAATAAATTATGTGTTCACAAAACTATTTTTAAAGTATTCATTTCCCAAAATCATGTTGATAATTGGAAATTAACCTCTATTGATTTATTGACATGTGATTGTGTTGTTACTCCTTTATTCATTTATTCATTAGGTATTTATTATCAAAATTGGAGAAGGAAAATTTCTATATTTTATGTTAAAATTTAATAGTTCATTTCATTAAATCCCATTTTAATGATTTTCAATGACATATAATAATGAAATATGGGGATATATTATTACGTTAACGATGTCTCTTTATGAGAATTTTCAAATGGAAAAGCAATGAACTTTGTTTTTTTTATAGTAATGTGTGTGTGTGAAATATTCTATCATTTTCTAACATGTTGATATTTTTTTTGGTTATCCAATGATGGAAACATTATGAGGATTTGTAGAAGATTTTCTAGTGGATAGAATAGAAGTTTATGTGAGTTTCCATAATAGAAAAAATCATTATTTTTTTCATAATTCATATTCCATAATCAATGTTTATTCAAATAAGATTTCAATTATTAAATGATTATTCATTTATAATTTAAATTTGGTATCTATTTTAATTTTTTTTAAACAATTTTGTGAGTTTAATGGTAGAGAAAAAAATAAAGGGGGTATTATTATGACTTGAAATTATGAGGGGATTATTGTGTCCAATATTGTGTTTGGTAATGATAAAACCCCAAGAGAGATATTTTTTCAACCAAGGAGTTAGTTACTTCTATTTTAAGGAGAATTGGATATTGGTCATGAATTTTTTGTTCTATTGTATTATATAAAAACATACCATTATATGAATCGTAATATATATTGACTAATTTCTGCTAATTTAAATGATTTGTGTTTTTTTTTTAAACTAGTAAGATCATATATGGAATTTGGAGTATAAAAATATTGTTTTGTGGGATTTTATGGGGATTCAAACAACGCACCAAAATAATGGATATATTCATGATGTGATATATTAATTTCAGAACACATAATTCTATAACTGAAGGTATACTATGCGATTAAATTCTGAAATATGATGCTATTTTTGAAATGTTCCTTTATCACATGGAGATCACACTATAAAGACCAATTCATATTTATTTGCTTTATCATTATTTTTATGATAATATGTGATTACCACATAAAGGATCAAATTAATTTATAAATATATAAAATGAATAAATCTAGTTGATTAATGAAGGTAATGGTTCTATTCTAAAGAATATGGTTGTTTCGTGATTCATACAATCATTCCTCAATAACTGAGTAATGATTTTCTAGTGAAAATCTATTTGTGCATATTTTTATGGGTTATGTCACATCGTAGTGGGTCGTTCTACATGACACCAAATATTTTTGAGTAATTATTTTATAATACAGTAGTGTGCCTCATTGTTCAATGAGGATCATGGAAACACTACAATAATGGTGATCATGTTGCGATAGAGGAAAATTTCAAAAATTCAAGTGTTTTACTGATTTGGTTCACTTTCCTATTAAATAGATAATATAAATAGTACCTACCTATCCCTAAATTATATATGTGGGTCCCTAAAAGAACTATATTGATCCATTGGATAAAAAATAAATGGGATATTTTGAATAGTATATTATCCAATAATTTTAATTTAAAATTCAAAATTCATTACTAATGCATATGAAACCATATCAATGTACTCCTCACCTTCATCTATAGTTTGTTCATGATACATTGATAGTTTGAAATGGATTTCTGTGGGAATACAAGATGATGTTTTATCTATAATACTATACCTTCTAAAAAAACATCCACTATAGTTAACATGTGATAACATTAACATTCATGATAGATAGTATATGTTGATATTCATCATCAAAATCTTACAATCATCTCCTTTATCATTCAACTCAAACCCCTCATCCAGCTTCCCATCTTCATATTGATCCACATTATACATGAACCTATATTGATCATTTTATCTACATATAGAGAATTTTTTCCATAAACATCAATAAAATACTTCAAGTAGTAGAATTAATCCATTCCACTAATTTTTATGATTTTCTTTTTGAATGTAGTGAACTATATTTTCCACTACCTAGGTTCACACTTTAGTCCATATAATAACATCTAGAGTTTTCATAGTAGGAATTATTTTACAAACTAGACATATATCAATAGCTAATTTGTATAAAAATCTACCTTCATATCATAGTGAATAAAATTCATCATCACATCTATCTACTCAAGTGTAAATTCATTTGATATAACAATTCTCAAAACAAACCAAATGGTTGTTAGCTTCACTATTAGTGAGATGAATATGGTGAAGTGTACACCTTCCTTCTAATGAAATCCATTCACCAAAATCCATTACTTCTATCTCCTCTTACCATAATATTCCTTCATGACTCAATATACCCAATTGGTATGAAATGACTTCATTCATGATTTAAAATATGGCATCATGCCATTATTGTTCACAAGTAATGAAGAAAAAACACATTTATAGACATCTCCTACCAGGTTGACTCCCTAAACTATATTTCCACATCAAAACATTCTCATTATCCAACATCAGTAAATAAAAAACAACGTATAGATGATGAATAAATTTGAATAGGCCTTCTACCCATGTTGATCTCATGAAAGTAACTTATAGAGTAGTCTCGACTAGGTTTGGTGTCATACACATAGGTATAACTTCAGTATCAAAATGGTCATGAAAATATGATTAGTTATTAACACTATCAACTTATGCAACAATAGTGTCCCTTTATTTAACTCTATAATTATATATCATGTTCTATATTACTTTGATCATACTATTGTTATCATCCAAAATGTGAAAACCAAACCCCGCAACATATTATCCATTTGAGAAAAATGATTTATAACTATAATCTATCTTTTCCCTTGAATCACTATATATATTCCAATACTCTGTACAATAAATGAATCCTAAAAGTGAGAGTATTTCCTCCATTATTGTCCTAACATCCTCTAGTATATAATCAACCATTGGTACATATGGACTCTCTTTGTTGAGTTATTCTTTTTTGTTCACTACCTCTGTCGAAAAATTCTTTGGTGACCTGATGTGCAGCCTAATACTCCTAGAAAATTCATTAGATTTAATTTTAATTATTTCATCTACTTGATTATGTAATTGTGTAACTATAAGTGTGTTCTACAATAAAATTCCATTATTATAAAAAAGTTATATAACTCAACATTATAATAATTTCCTATATTTTTAGACCACAAACATTTTAGATATGTTCGTTACTCATTCTCTACCATGGATTTCATATTCACAAACTCGGCAATCTCATAATATTTTCTATAAAAAATGTATACCATTTAATTCTTGTAATGTAATCAATAAATTTAACAATATAAGGTGACGATCCAAGGGAATATACTAGTTTAGTGCCAAAACAGTACTGTGCACAAGGTCTATCTTCTAAGCCATCAGTGTTCTACCACATTTTTAAAAGGATTCCTTATTCTAATTTCCATGGATACAATCGTGATATATGATAATGTAAAACATCTTTATTTATACATTTATAACTTTGGATACCAACAAATTCATCCCATTCATACTCACATGGCCAAGTCTATACTGCCTAATTTTAGAATACATTATAGAATTCATTAATTCAAGAATGTCTAGGAATGTTTTCTTGATTTTTTTTAATATGTACAATTCATATATTCATGACCTATGACCATTACTCACTTGGTAATCATCCATGAACTAATAGTAAATATGGAACTAAAACCACATAAAAATATGTATGTTAAATTAGATGTCCTATTAATATAGGGATATTCCTTACATTATCTAGGAATAGAAAATAACTACTTTTGGTTTTATTCCTTTCATCTCCATCATAATAATTAATATATTATCATATGAAAGTTTTAGAATGCCAAAAAAATTGATAAAAATAAAATTTAAAGAAAAACTATCTAACATGAATAGAATGATTACCCTAATTTTAAAATACAAGAATCCATATGGAAATACACACTCAATAGAAACACAACCTTAGATACATCATCATCCATGTTTATTTTATTTGTATCAGTTTCCTTTCATTTTCATTAAATGTCCCCATAGACATATCAATTCTACCAAAAAATAGAGCCGGTAGACCTAAACCTTTTTCCAATATCTTATTTCATTTCCCATGATTTTATCATCCCTAATGAATATCTAACTTCACATATCATTATATTTCTTCCACATTCATATTATAATAGTTAAATATACTTTATTATATTCATTGTATATCATAATTGTGGATTAGGTTTCATAAATACTTTAGAACTTGTTTTTTATTTTCCATAGAAATATTGATTTCTATTTTGAATACTTATCAACAATTAAGTAATTAATATATTATAATTATATTAGATACCACATTGTAATGAATAATTCCAACTGATGAAAACTGACATGTGATGGAGTATAATTCATTGAAATTATCAAATAAAAAATCCCCCCATTAAATTTTTTGGATTGAATATGCATCACATCAGTTATGCATTATTCGACATAGAGGTATATTGTACAGATTCACAAGATATTTTATACACAAAAACATATTATTATCCTCTTGAAAATTGAAAATAGAATTTTTAAACAACATTAGGTGTATATATTCCATAACATATCGATCCATTTTTTTCAACTCCCATGGGTTTTTACCCAGAAGTGGCAAGTGAGAATTATTTTGATAAAGATATACCTTAATCTCTATCCTATAGTAACTGAAGTTATTTAAATTAATTATATATATATTCATATTTAATTTTTATATATCCATTATTTAATTCAAGAAAGATAAGCTTAGTATTATGAACATTACGTCTAATACACATTTTTTGGGAAATTCTAGTCATCCAGATAATTGAATGGATTTCAGATGGTGAAAAGAATGATAAAATTAAAAATGGGGAAGATAAGCATGATATTCCAATATTAACATGGTTTGGGAAAAAGCATACATCAACAATTAGGAAAAATAATATAATTATCTAAGGAGTATAATTACATGGATATTTTTAAAGTATATCAAAACCTATATTGAATTATATCTTAATGAAGATGATGAAACAATGAAATTAGAAAAACAGAATGTCTCTTGTGATATAGTAATAGGTGGATAGATGTTTGTAGAGCTATAGGGACCTATCACTGTCGCTAGAAACATGATAATATATTTCCATATAGATGTAAAAAAGTATATTGTTTCTTGTTTCATGATTTTATATTATTTCAGCGCCGCTACATTGCACTATCAGTGTCACTGTTGTTCTTTAATATAGTCTAGTAATTTTTATAGTTTATTTTATATTCTGGGATGAAGGTAGTTCGAAACCCATTAATAAATGTTTTGGGATACACTATTTCAACAATCACCCATATGGATATTGACCCACTATGCTGATATACATCGATGATATTGATATTTAGAACTTATTTAATCTAATATCCATATAATCTTCATTCACTAATGTGATATTTTCCCTAAAATATTAACTTTTTCATTGATGATTTTTCAAATAATAGATATTTTCCATATTCATTATCCCTTAGTGTTTTTCCAAATTATACCTCTTATCATCCATTCATTAATAAATACCAATAGAGACACAACAATGTCCCAATATTATTGACCACCATCAACATTGTGAATACTTAATTTGGATTGTTAGTTCTATGAATCTTCTGCAATGCTTGAAATCCATTATCTTACCTAACATTAATAAAATGAAATTTCAAGTAAATATTATTTATCTTGGAATGTAATTATAGGTTATTTACAATATATATGTAAGTATGATTGTCATATAGAAATAAATTTACCTCTCAAAATCCACATTGATCATTTAATTATATCTTCAGAAAAAGTATCTCTAATGAATAATTTTATATAACTATATGTTCTACCTCTCTGTAGATAAACCCAACACCTTTATTATCTAAGATATCTATATTAGTATAGTTTCTACATATGTAAATTTATTAAATATGGTATTCCTCTTACTATCTACATCACCTCCAGGGATTTCACCATTATTATCCAAAAATTTCATTCCATTTATTATTTAGTAAGGTAATTTATTTCTTCCATTATTTTTTCAGTATCCATTTCACATCATTGTAATTATTATTTCCAAAGTTATACATGTATCTTATCACTACACCAACTACATTAGAATATATGGTCATGTTCAGAATATACCAAGCATCAAGATTCCAAAAGTTGAGTAATATGGACCATTTTAAATGTACTTATCTGTTTCAAATAACTTGCATGCATTCTTCATTGAAAGTTTGAAATGGATTTCTAGATAAAAAGAAACCATATTTTATTAAAATTGACTATATCAGCACAAAATAAATATAACATAATAATCTTGTGATAACATTATGTTTCATACTATGTCATATGACTTAATAATTATCATCAAAATAGTTCCATATTATATATCTCATTTCATCTAAATAACCTTAGGATGCTTGAATTTAATCTCATAAATCTCGTATATATGTCATCCAGAAATGAACATTTAATCAACATATAAAATTAGTATAATGTATCCATATCCAAAATAAGTTAATTAGTATAATTTATCCATTATATAGTATTATATTCATTTTTAATAATTAATGCATCAAATTATTTACTCTACTACATGGGTACCTTAATTAACCCCTATACACTCATTTGGAGTTCACACACTAGGTTTTCCTTCCCATAAAGAACATTTCCCAAAAGTTGATATATATAAATATCATACTAAAAATATCTATAATGTGAATATTTCATCACATATAAATACTCAACATACAATCTATCTAATGAAAAAAATTAATAACCACCTGAATGGTGGTACGATTCACTACATGTGACAAGATATTAGTGAAGATCGTAGATTCCTTCTACTTAAATCCCTTCACTCACACATTTCCATGAATATTCCACTACCAACTTGTCCGTCCTTGACCTGGTATAACCATTTTTTCTAAAATATTATTCATCCTTTTAGGAATGTATTCAAATCCCATATATTGTTATAAATAATATATGAAATATCCCCATTCATTGCCATATCTAAATTATTTGAATCCATCTATAGTATTCCTCTACAAAACATTCTTGTATTATTTTATTAGTAAATAAAAAAATAACATAAGGATGATTAATATAACTAAACATGACTTATCATCCGTTTTATCTTCTCAACTCACCTTGATGAGTATGATCCACTAGTTTTTTTGTCATGTGATTAAGTATGCAGTCAATCTCTACTTTATATTAGTAATATGATACATTATTTCCACCTACAACTTCATCTACATTAATGGAAACATATGTGAACCTGTCATTAAAAATAATTTCAAATATTATAATGATAATCTTTTTCTTATCACTACAATAATGTTAAAAAATCCTCATCACCATAGCTAATACATAAATAAGATTTGGCATCACTATTAAAATTTAACCAAGAATAGGAATCTATATATAAATATTCAAAACATAACAAGTCTCATAAATATAAGGCCCTTACATTATTTTTATATATGATATCATAGTGAAAAAATTTTAGGATTGGTAAATATGTAATTCTATTGGTGAGATATACTCACATAGTCATGGACTATTTTCAAATGGGATTGGATAACCATGAGTGTTTCTTCATAATCTTGTCATCTTAAATCATTACAACATTCATCATTTATGCTAATCCATTCTATTTTAGTGTGCCTAGAATAGTCTACTACATTGGAATTCCATTATTAGCCCAAAATTACCTATATACATTACATCCATTCAACCATTCATTTTAAAACCACAAATATTTCATCTTTGATCCTCACACATTCTCCACCATAGTACTCAACTCCTAAACCATATTAGAGACATCATATTTCTATTACTATAAGGTACTTTCAAAACATCTCGACCAAGTAATAAATAATTATAAAATTAAAATTTCACCCTCCATGTGAATGTAATAGTGAAATCCCCCAAACATATGTGTCCTTCAGGTCCATGTTTCTAGCCATCACTATTCTACGCCATTTTACAAAGGGTTATTTCATATAATTTTTACATATTCATTCTTCATTAAAGATGAATTCCACTATAATAAGCTCAAACAATATCCTATTTTTTCTTACCAGATTCATCCCATTCTTACTAATATAGCCTATCCTATAGTGGGATATTTTTAAATCCCCATAAGAATTTATTCATGAAAAAATGTTAATGAAATTATCTATAATTATTTATGGGGTATCATTCATTTCGGCAAGACCTATGAGCATAACTCCATTATCAATAATATATTCACCATCAATTAATATAGAACTAAAACAATAAAAATTATGATGTACAAATAAATAATATTTCTTATCAATCCTATGAAATAAATTACATTATACCTTTCTAATAAAATCACATTGACTGTTTTAATCCATGTATCTCCCCTCCCTACAATCTATAAGGTTTTATCACGAGCAAGATGGACGATTCCCAAATTGGGAAAAATAAAACTATTCTAGAAACCGTTATTTGATGTGAAATGAAAATATAACCCCAAATCTGAAATCCAAGACTCCATAGTGTTATCCTTAGTTTATAGAAATAAATAATTAGTTCATTCAACAATTTATATTTCTATATTGAATTTATTCACCATTTATTTTTTGTAAACTCATTAATGAAATTATCTTTCTTCTCATACATCTAATAGGTAGAACATGACCCATTAAATTTTTTTAAGTTGATTACCCTAGATCTTGACAGTCCTCGAAAATTATATCACGACACATATCTCCATATTCCTTCAATTTTAATACAAGAACTCTATAATCATCTGAATTATCTTATTAAAATATCCTCATTGAGGATTGGGTCTCCCACATCATTCATAAATATATTTTTATTCCCCAAAGAATTGTTTCTGGCTATTGTGGCCACGTTCAAAAATATATGTAAAAAGGACATTAAAACCATTGTGCATACCTCATCATCAAGAGTAATTATCAATGATGAAAAATTATGTGTGAGGGTGTTTAATGAATTATGGTTGTTATAAAAACTCTTCCATTCAATCATTTTCCTAGTTAACGGTCATTGAATCAGATACACAATGTTTAATAAATATGATATTATGAACATATTCATTAGATCATTCAATCACCTTTCCACTGTGTTCTCTTATTTTACTTTAATCACCATGTTTTTAGACAAGGCATTGTTTAAAAAACCAAGATCCTATTATTCCTATAAATTTAATTTCATCATTTTCATAATTTTTTTCATTCTAACCCATAAGTGGAATGTGAAACAACATCTAATAAAGTTATTATTCAATCAAACTCTTCCAAAATATAAATTAATTTCTATATAATAGATCAATTTTCACCATACCTTCTTCTATACCCATTAATAAATTTTATAAATTCAACATTAATATTCTAAACTCAAAATATAATACATGGTGTTTCCAAATAATTTTGTGTAATATAAAATGAATAGTTTGCTGTTGAATGAATGAAATAATAGTAGAATATAAATATATTAAAAATGAGACAAGTTGATTTTCATTTTTTGGGAAAATCCCTATATCCAGGGAGAAAAATTATCTCTTTTGTAATTCATATGAAAACTTTCTGTGATATTTTTACATAATGTCAAACCCTATATCAAATGAGATCATATTTTATATGATGAAACTTTTCCACTAAGGACATAGTATGTCTATTGTAATAAAGTAAAGAGTAGTGGGATATATATAAATATATATCTATAATGGCCATTTATTTTTTTGAGTCACATAAAACTACATTTTTTTGTCAAACTCTAAGCTAATATATTGTCATATTCCATGCAGTTATAGTATGCCTAAACATTTATAGTACCATGTTAGTGTTTTTGGTCATCCCTAAATTTTTTTTTAAGATTGTTTTTCTCATGTTCCATAAAGGTAGTTATCCATTATCCCATCTTCAAATGATGGGTCATGCTACACCATTCCAAAAATCTGTTACATCAATCCTGATCTTCTATGATGAACTACAATGATAATGACATCAAAAGCTTCGTTAATCTAAGAACCTCATCTTTTTTATCCACTAATTGGCAATTTCCAACCAAAGCATCAATTTGAGGCTATAAATTTATGAAATTCCATTTTCCTATTTTCATTATCCCACTATGTGGTTGAAATTAATGTATATCACCCTTAATTTATTATTAATGACTAACAATGATGGTGAATGGCCTTAGAATCTCTTTCACCATTGACATTATAATTATGTAATTTATTTTAATGGTTCCAAAAATATTCTACAATGTTAGTTACACATCTAATATATATCCTCATATAAAATTGTATGTCAATAGAATACTCTTTATCTAGGAATCATATATAAGGTTTTAGGAATGATTTGTGATTTATTTACTTGGATGGTGAAATAAATTTCCCTCAGACATTCAAAAAAGATAATTCATGAAATTTATTAACCATGTCATGTAATTAATAGCTTCTTTTGTAGAAATTTATTCTCCCTCTATAGAGAATAAATCCACCTCCTTTTATAGAGGAGATATACATTATAATATATTTTCTCAATAGGTAAAAAAATGTTACTAATCATGTTGTCAACATCACCAACATGTTTATAAGACACATACACTAGTACCAATACTCCCTTTCACTATACATAAAAGGATTTTAAAATAACTACAAATAATCTATTAATTGCAGTGCTAATAAAGGGTATCCTTTATCCAAATTAAAAAACATTTATAATTACCCACTTTATCATCTCTATTTTGTCAAGGATAACAGAACCCCCTTCATCAATGCCATCTTAGTGATGATTAAGACCCCCTTTATAATTTTTTAAAATAGCACAAATAAAAGGGGGGTATTATCAGTGCTCGAAATAGTACTAACAATGGACTTCCTGGTGTGTTGTTAATATAAGAGGAAACCCAAAAAAATCTATATCCAATGAATGAAAAATATATTATTTAATTGATAAATATATGTTACAATGAATAAAAAACACTATATATATATATCTATATCGAACTATGTTTAATATTATAAAATTTATAATTATCTATAAATCTGTTATAATCATTAATGTTTCATTTTTTGACTACTGCAATCCCCACTACAAAATTCACACCACTATAATTAGTAACTGAACAAATCATCTCAACCTGATCAAAAGAGTCAACATATATTAGAAAAAAATATTTTGTTAGTAATACTGTAATGAAATAAATTAAACATTAATATTATGAAATGTGTTAATAAAATTTCATTTTTAAATAAAAAAATATTTGGAGTTATATCAGTCACGTTGTGCATCGTATTAATTTTGTGTTGATTCATAGGAATCATAAATGAGTAATGGATGATTTTCCTAAAACATTAAAATAATCCAAATGTTTTTTTATCATTTTTCAATATCCCAGTTTTTTATTTTTAAGAAAATATCATTTCAATCTAGAAACATATGTTTTGAGTTATACTATTCACATCATGTGTCTGATTGATGTTAGAAAATTTCATACACATCAAAAATGACTTATGAACTAATTTCATAATTTACCAAGTCAATCAGTTCACGGTTTCTTCTATTTTCAATGGCTAACACAATTTGAACAAAAATGTCAATTCTATATTGATAACAGACAGTTTATGTCATACCAGTTACATCATGAATAGTATTATAGTGTAGTAAATTCATAAATATTAAATATGTCTCATGGATAATTTTACTAATTTTTAAAAAATATCCAAATTCGTTTTCCTAGTTTTTTTTTATGCCAATGGTTATTTTTTACTTAAGTTATTGCTTATTATAAATAAATAAGACACACTATGAGTCACAACCATCAAAACATGTGTCTGATTGAGGTGCGGTTGACTCATACACATCAAAAATGACTCGTGGATCATTTTACAAAATTATCGAATCAATAAAAATTAGATTTCAATATTTTTATTATTTCACATATTATTTTTACAAAAGATAATCTAAATTTTAAATAATAAGAGACACTTTGAGTTATAACATCAATACTATGCATCATATTAGGTGAGGATTATTCCTATGTGTAAAAATTACATTTATAATATTTTTCCAATTTTATAAAAATTATCTGAAGGCATTCCCTTGATTTTTATTTTGGTAGTTTTCAGATTTTACAAATATGAAAATCTAATATAGAAACATGAATTTTGATTCATATTGGTCGCATAATGCCTCAATTTGATGTGAGACTTTATCAATCAAATAATAAATTATATGTGAAGTTTATTCCTAAATTATCAACATAGTAGGAGGGAATTCTCTTGTTTTTCATTAAGTGAAACTTTTTGAATTAAAATGTAAATTTTAATCTGATATAGGACAACTTTATTCATATAGGTAACAACACATGTCAGATTGACGTGTAGTTGATTCTTAAATGTCAAAAATGACACATGTATTGTTTTCCAAAATTATCAAAATTATCCAAATGTTTTTTCTATATTTTCAAACTAACACTTATTATTTTTTACTTAAATGAATGTATATTTTAAATAAAAAGACACAAATTATGTCACAGCAGTCACACCGTGGATAAGATTTATGTTTATTTGACTCCCAATTATCAAAAATTACACATAGATTATAATCCTAAATTATTAAAACAATTCGAATGTGTTTTCATTGGTTTTAGTATGTTACTTTTCTTTTTACTAAAATTAATGTCAATTATAAATAAAAATAGACACTTTGAGTTATACCAACCACACCATACATATTAATGAGGATTAGTTGATTCTTACACATCACAAATGACATATATATCATTTTCTTAATGTATGAAATAAAAACAAATATGTTTGCCCAATTTTCAATTTTCCAGTTGTTATTATTCAGAAAACTAACATTTCAAATGAGAACAACCTATTTTGAGACGTACCAGCCGCATTGTGCATCATTATTATGTGACGATACTTCATACACATCAAAAATTAAACATTATCCACTATTTTAAATTATCTAAATAATCAAAGACCAGTTTCTTTGCTTTCAATGAGTGTCAATTTTTGACTAAAATGTAAATTTTAATCTAATAACAGGCACTTTTAATTATACCAGCTTTAACACCCTGAAATTTTATGAGAAAAATTATTTTTAGTTTTAGTGATGTCTGGTGTTGTACGATACACCAATTTAGCTTGCGCTGTATGCAACACCATATTATCTTGTAGTATATGAAAACAAAATTCTTGTCTTGTGTTGCATGCAAGAGCAACCTTCCTAAATAGCTTTTGTTGTACATAATACCGAGTTTTACTAAACAGTGATATATTATGAACAAGCCATTATGAATAATATAAAACACATTTCGAATTTTATAAATTTCATTCACATTACACAAATTCTAGAACACGGTATGAGAAAAAAATAATTTTTTTGCGTAAAATAAGTATAAAAAAATAATGTTTACCGCCTTTTGATGGCACACCCACATTAAATTTAGTTTTGACATTTTTATAAGTTCAATTTGAAGAAATAATCTTATTTATTTCAATAAGGATATAAAAATTAACTTTTCATAATTTTTTATTATTTTTCTATTAACTTTCATATTTTGATGAATATTAAAAATACACAAACTTATAATTAAAAGAATCTTTTTTCATCATGGTAGTTTATATGGATAAAATATAATATTAAATAGTTTTAAAGTATAAATAGAATATATTTTTACCATTTAATATTATTTATGTCATTATCATTAATTTTACATTGAATTCATAGTTAAAACATTTCAATCATTTTCAATGTTTTAACTTTCAGAACTCATTTTCTCAATAGTAGGATTAATTTTTAATTAAATACAGCAACTTCAGTGTTTTGAATTTAAAAAAATGGATTCAATATTTGGAGTAAGTAAATAATTTTTTTTTTAATTTGCTACATTTTATTTTTATACATTATGAATAGTAACTATGGTAAATTTTATTTACTACAGTAAAAGGTAAATCTGTTAATTAAGGCTAAAAATAATATCATAAAATTATCCTAACACTTGTCTTAATATAATTGGATGATTATATTTCGTCCTAAAATATATTTGGGTTGAAATTCTATATTTTGGAACTCACTTTGATGAGATTAATACTTTTAATTTATTTTATGTATTTGAAAGTGAAATATGTTTGACACAAACTCTAATAATTTAATTATTTTTAATATAAGGTTATATAGAATATAAATTCGATTATAAATACTCACTTTAAAGATAATATTTTTTATTTATCATGGTTATATATTTGTAATATTTATGAAATATATAAATATCTTAATAGCTTATACATTAATGATGCAGAAATTATTAATTTAGTGAAAATCAATAATATATTTTTTATTAAAAAAATAATACACATAAGAAGACCCAAACAGTTGGAAAAAACTTATTGGTAGAGTATATCTACAACATATTCATACAAGTTCCAATTTTGGACCATTTGGAGCTTTATAAAACAAATTATGACATTTATATTATTTTATTTTAAATGAGTTAAAAGTTGTCACCTTCATAATTTAATGAATATAACAATTTAAATGTTCTTCTTTAAAGATGATAAATTATATTGAAAGACTTATTATGAAATATATTTGATTTATATTCATCATAGTATTTTATTTTTAATTTTTATGCAAGAAATATGTATATTAAATAATTATAAACAATGGTGTAGTAATTATTTTATTAAGAGATATATCAAATAAATGTTTTTAAAAGTATTAAAATAAATATTATTTAAAATAATTA
The DNA here is from genome assembly GCA_963277665.1 of Viscum album. Lineage (NCBI taxonomy): Eukaryota > Viridiplantae > Streptophyta > Magnoliopsida > Santalales > Viscaceae > Viscum > Viscum album. The sequence goes on from OY728148.1 coordinate 52,892,833, forward strand.
ATGTCCCCAGAAGATTTTATAGATGAATATGAATTGTTAATAATGTATTAAATATTTGTTTCCAAAAATATATTCTATATGGACTTTATTTAAATTCAAATAAAGGAATTGTTTCAAAATTCGCAATATTGATATTTTATGAAAATAACATAATATTACATTTTTAAAAATCACAAAAATATTTAAAAATTACAATATAAATTTTATACAGTATACCATGTAATTGAGTATAAAATTATGTAAAATTAACAACACATAAGTATGTATTTATAGCATTTAAAATTTATACCATTATTACCACAAATAAAATTAAATATATTAAATAAGGAGTAATAATACAGATAAGGATTAAAACGAAATCAAAAAATTTCAAAATTTCATTGGTTGATGATATCACAAAACTATATTATCTCATATTATAATGTTATAATATTTGGATGATTTTATATGGGGTTTGAGTTTATTATATATTAATATTTTTTGAGGTTTCCAAAAGTGCCCCTCTCTTCTCCAATATAAGAGAACCTCTTTCCCTCTCCTATTCAGTCAATTTTTAGCCTTAAATATCTACCAACCCCTACAAATTCCTCTTCTAAACCTCTCTAGTTACATTATAGTGTTTTTGGTCTTCTCAAAACTCCAACTCTAGTGCCCTAAGAGGATGTTTAAAGGAGGCACATTAAGGAAGAGGTAATATCATCTACCGATTCTTTAAAATTTATTGTTTTTATACATCCTCTAAATTATTTGTATCATTATTAAGTATCACTCATATAATGAATTTTTATTATAAATATAATTAACCATATTTCGCCTTCTATCCAACCTACGAAAAATGAAATCATCGCGCATGCGTACGAACGGAATATCGTCTCCACGCTGTGGTGTATTCTATTTTTCCGCCACCACAATTCTCGGATGCATATAATGGTGGAAATAATAACTATATATGATTATTATAACATGATACTAAATATGAGATATTATATCATCAGCTTTATCTCTATTAAATAATTATGGGAATGATATTATCGCTCGTGTGTAAGTACGGATTACCCTCTCCACGACGTGATGAGATTAATTCTCTATGTTAACTATTCAAGAATGATTATAAAGTCTATATAATGAATAATACTAAGATATATGTCATAATAATTCTACTGGATTTATGTATATATATTTCATCTTCTTAAATACATTCAAGTCAATAAGGAAAGGAAAACAACGTTCATGCGTATGTATGACATACTGTCTCAATGAACGATGTATTTCAATTTATTTAACTATTTATTATATTTACACACTATATATATATATGATTAATAAATCATTTCGTAAATTATGGAAGTAATTAAATCATGAAATAAGTAATAATATCTAGAAAAAAAGTCCAAACACGTATGATAAATGAAATGATTATTACCCAAAACATTGATTCAACATGGAATTGAAAAATGAACGGGTTATATAAAGTCAAAATTGAATCATATATGATATCAAAAAATGACTATGATATTTGAAAAAGTCAATAAAATTGATACAATCATTATAGAAGATTTGTGTTCATGAATGGACGAAATTGCACCTAAGGTAAGGGATAACTTTACCAATCTCGTTTCTATCCGAGATTGTTTATACGTAAGTATTTATAGGGGTTATATTTATCATCCATGTCCGTGTTTTATAAAACTATTTTTATGAAGTGTTTATTACTCATACATGTAGGTTTAAAGTCATGTTTACCCCTTTTTTACTTTTACTATGTAGTATGGAAGGAATCTTTCATTTGTTTACCATACGAGGTACTTTCTGACATTCTGGAAAAAGTATGAGGAGAATGTTTTTTAACATATATGGCTTGAAGGGATTTTTACAGTTTCATAACACCTTATTTCCATGAATCTTATTCTACAATATTTCATGATTATTTTCAAAAAAAATACTTTTTTTTATATTTCTCTGTATTTGGAGAAAGGAAAAATATTTTGAAGACGAAAGGATATTTTTCTACAGAATTCATTTCATGTTTTTATTCAAAATAATATTTCATCTAAGATTACATTATTTAATATGGTAATGATTCATGTATATTGTCCCTAATATTTACATGTTATTTTTTTTATTATATTGAAATTGTATCCACTATTTTATACAGATTAATTTATGATGAGATGATGTATATGACACCCATTTAATTCATTGGGTTATGTTGAATGATATATGTTTATTTTCTAGCACACAAAAGAATGATTTAATTATGAGATGGGGGAGGCATATATCTCCTTAAAATGCATTATTTAATGATTTATATCTCCTGAGATAAGCCTGGCTAGAATGACAAGTAAATTCATTTCAATTATACAGGGTTGAAACGACAAGTAATCCTGGTTTAGTAATGGACATTGTCCACTATTATGGTCTTGGAAGCAATGACATGGATACAATGGAAGTATTTTCATATGGTTAATGGTTTTCCACAATTATATGTTTTATTCAAATGCTATTTTATCATTATTAATGTTCCTTTAAGAACTATGACTTACGTACGGCCATGATTTATTTCCCAACTCAATATTTTGATGTTTAATATTTATTTTCATGTTTTTAAGTTCAAATATATATGGTTTGTTTAATTTTCTCCATGATTAACCTTACTAAGCATTTGAGCACTCCCTATATTTGTTTTTTTTCAGGATATAATGAATGGTTTCAGGAAAGAAAACAATAGGAGAATATATTTATGGGAGATGTTGAAGATATTTCAAGATTATTAAATGATTATGTTCCATGTTTCCAAAGTCACTAAACTATTACGGTCCTTTGATGTATGTTTTTGTTACATATTATGCATTCTTCAAAATTAATGTATCATTCATGTACATCAATCTTGGGTCTCTATTGTTGGTATCATAGGAAAGGTTTAGTTAACCTTTGGAAACTAGGATGTGAAAACATTGGTAAGATCAGTAGATATATTTCTATGGTATGTCTAGGGATGTCATTAAGGTTAAGTATAATGTATATTTTCAAATACTAGAATAATGATAACAATCTTCAATAAACTAGGATTAAACCTATGATGTTAGAGATTGAAATTACTCAACTTGATTATGTTGTTCTCCTGGTATTAATTTTGTCCCTCACACTACTCTTTGGGTTTTAGATAATTTCTGGAACCTGAAGGAACCATATTAATGATCAATGCACTGGGTAATGTAATGATTGTCCTCTAGAACAACCAAATGTTATGGTAAATGAAGTGAAATATATTATTTCTATATTTACACAAGCTATAAATCATTCTGGAATTTAAAATGAGTAGGGAAGGGAACAATATTCTATTGATTCCTTCATGAGGCAAAATACACCTTCTTTTAGTGGGTCTTCTGATCCACTTGTTGCTGAATAATGGACCAGTACCATTGAAAATATATTTTACATACTTCACTATTCAGAAAATGAAAAATCCATTCTCGCTGTTTACCAATTAGAAGGTGAGGCAGACCAGTGGTGGACTCTAACTAAGAATACAAGGCCCCAAGATGATATTGAATCCATGGAATGGGACGAGGTCAAGAACATGTTTTTCAATAAGTGATTCCCTTGTATTCTTCGAAAAAATATTGAAAAGGAGGTCCTTGAACTTAATAAAAAGGATGATGAATCTATTGGTAAATACGAGGTGAATTTTACAAGTCTTACAAGGTATGCATCTTTCTTAATAATCCAACCTGAAAGTGAAGTTAATCTATTCTTTAGTGGCTTAAAACCAAGTCTTCGAAAGGCATTACCTATAAAAGACATTAGTAGCAATGAAGATATTGTGGGTTGTGCTATCATGGTAGAACTGAAAGTTTGTGTTACAAAACCATCTCATGGTTTTTACAAGTAACAAAAGATGGAATTTGAGGAAAAATCTCAAAACTATGGTGAAATGATGGTAAATGTTTCTTTATGCACAAAGTGTGGAAAAAATAATGGTGGAGATTGTCTGAAATGGACTAGAAAATGTTTTAAGTGTGAAAAAGAAGTTCATTGAGAACCTGAGTCCCGAAGTAATGATAAAAAGGTTTCTAATGATGTGAATAGGGAAATGACTATAGAGAATGCTCGACAAACACTTCAATGCTACAACTGCAAGGAAATGGGGCATTTTTCTAACCAATGCCCTAATCTAAGGGTTAATGGTGATCAACTTCAACAACCTCTTAATACAAAGGGAAAAGCGAAGCCATATGTGATCACTATGGGAGATTTTGAATAATAAAATGAAGTGGTGGAAGGATTTAGTGTTTATGTAATGGGATTCAAAAATAGTGTTGTGGAATCTCATTTATAGTATCGTGGTATTTTGGAATATCTATGTATTTTTTTATTGTGGTTTTCAATAATTATACGACACTGATATCCATGAAAAGTGATTGAAATATTTATAGAATGAGGATGATATGCGCATAATGATGGGATAAGGAGAAAATAATATGTTGGATATTATTAATGAGCTCATGACTGATATAAAGACAAAGTGATGTCATTGTTTGAGTATATAGAAGTTTTGGGATTTTTGTATATGGAAAGAGTTAAATTTTGACAGTATTCATGTTTTCACTAAGGCTCTATGGTAATTTATTTTTGAAGAATACATTATTAAGGTATTCACATGTTTCGAATGTCACCAGAAAGTTATATATTATGATATATGGGGGATAAATGATTGTATTCACATGCTTGTTAGATGACCTTTCTTGTAATCATTTTCATTATAATATGAGTTTGGACATAAATAATTTGGATAAACTTAAAGATTGGAATGTATTAAGTTTGAAGTCAGATAGTATTGTTTATGGCTAGAACATTTTTATATTATTTTTGGAATTTTATCATTGTATAGTTTTAGAAAATGGAAAACCCATAGGACAGGCGAAAACCCGTCTCATCAGACAAGGTTGTGTGAATCGAACCCAAAATTGAAGTACGACAGTCTTGTATCACCTACCACTAGCCTACAAGAAGTCTGTGGTTAGTGGAAATTAGTTTTATTTTATTAAGTGGTATGATAGATGATGTATAAGTTCATTTTTTGGAACCATATATGATTAATATCACCATATATAGACTCAGGTATATTTGATAACTTTTTCTAACCCTTTTTTTGAGACAAATGGAATGACCCATCATTCTATCAAATGATCTCATAAATATTCACAAATGACAAATTAAAAATCATTTATTTAAGATGTGAAAAGGAAATTTTTCATGGAATAAACAATGATGATATTACACTGAAATCAAGTATGTATTTATCCTTATGCGAAAAGTCATCAACTTTATAGAAATGATCTTTAAAACTAAAAACGTTTTCTTAGTACCCTCATATCCGATGAGTAAAATGGTACCTTATATGACTAAAAATTAATGGCTTTGTGATTGTTGGATTTTTCATAGCTATTTTTTCTACCACTCTCCATCAGATCATGATGGTTAGATTTCTCTTCCATATCAATATTTTCATATATGTTCTTCTATGTGGAAAAACATTGATGAGTTAATTTGGGTAACCATTACATTTCATACATTAGTTTTTAAAATTATGATTTAATATTATTATTTTGGTGTGGGTTTCTATGATAGAAACATTCAAGTAGTAAACTATTTATAATCCCGATGAATTTTGAGGGTGAAATTCATTTTTAAGGGGGGTAGAATGTGACGCCCTAAAATTTTATGAGAAATAATATTTTTGATTTTAGTGATTTAATGTGTTTTATGATAAACCAATATTATATTGTGCTATATGAAACACCATATTATCTTACAGTATATGCAAACACTATTCCAGGCTTTTGTTGCATGCAAGAGCGTCCTTCCTCAATAGTTTGTGTTTTATGCAATACCGAGTTTCATTGAACAACAATATATTATGAACTAAGAATTCTGAAGAGTATTATCCACATTTTTAATTTTATAAATATCATTCATCTTACACATATTCTAGTACATGGAATGAGAAAAAAATAATTTTTTTCGTGTAAAATAAGTATTTTTAAAAAAATGCATTTTTGCCGTCTTTTGAAGGAACACCAAAATGAAATTTATTTTTTGACACGTTTATAAGTTAAATTTGACGAAATAAACTAATTTATTTCAATATTTATATAATAATTAACTATGGATAATTTTTTAATATTATACTGTTAACTTTATTATTTTTATGAATAGTAAAAATATGATAAATTTTAATTAAAAATAAATTTTTTCATGAAGACAATTTATATAGATAAATTATATAATTCAATGGTTTTAAATTATAAATAGAATATATTTTCACAATTTAATATTTTTTATATTATTATCATTATTTTTATGTTGAATTCATAGGTAAAAACATTTCAATCTTTTTCAATGTTTTAACTTTTAGAACCCGTTTTCTCAAAAGAAGGATTGATTTTAAATTAAATATTGAAACTTCAGTGTTTTTAATTAGGAAAGAAGGAATCCATATTTGGAATATATAGGTCCAAATTATGCTAATTGGATGCTAATTTGTAGATATTATGAATAGTAACTACGGTAAATTTAATTTACTACATTTAAAGGTAAATCAAGAAATTAAGGGTAAAAATAATACTACAAAATTACCCAAACACTTTTCTTAATATAATTGGAAGATTATATTTCGTCCTAAAATATACTTGGGTTGCAATTTTATCTTCTGGAACTCACTTGGATAAGATTAATACCTTTAATTTATTTTATTTAAAGGAAAGTGAAATTTGTCTCACTCGAACTCAAATAATTATATTCATTTTAATATAAAAATATACTGAATATAAATTTGATTATAAATACTGATTTAAAAGATACAATGTTATCATTTATCATGTTAATTTATTTGTAATTTTTAATATATATATATATATGTAATTACCTTAATTGCGTATACATTGTTGATGTAGAAATTATTTATTTAGTGAAAAATCAATAATATACTTTTTATTAAAATAATAATAAACATCAAAAGATAAAAAACATGTCCAAAAATTATTGGACCAGTATATCTACACCATAATAATCAATGTGTTGACTTGTGGACAATTAATATCCTTATAATACAAATTATGACATTTTTATTATTTAATATTAAATGATGTCAAAGTTTTCACCTTAATAATTTTGTTGATATTACAATTTAAATGTTCTGATTTTAAGATGATAAATTAGATTAAAATAATTATTATGAAATCAATTAGATTTATCTTCATCATACTATTTTAGTTTTAATTTTTATACAGAAAATAAGTATATTGAATATTTATACAAAATGTTGTAGTAATTATTTTATTAAGAGAAATATCAAATAAATTATTTTAAAAGTATTAAAATTAATATTATATGAACTAATTAATGTGGTACATTGATTTTCTAGATTAATATGACTTATTAAAAAGATATTAACTTTTTTTTCAAAAGTATATTCTTTTTGGATTTTATTTAAATTCATATATATGAATAGTGTCAAAATTGACTCTATTTATATTTGATGAAAATAACATATTATTAAATTTTTTAAAAATCACAGAAATATTTAAAAATTACAAATTAAAATTTATATGGTATACCATGTCATAAATTATACAATTACATACAATTAATAACCAAAAAGTATGTATTTATTACCATTTAGAATGTATAACATTATTACCTCAAATAAAATTTAATAGATTTAATAAGGATAAATCAAAATGATAAGGTTTAAAATGAAATCAAATCATGTGTAATTTTTATTGGATGAACAGAAAAAAACCTATCTAATCTCATATCTGAATTTGAGTAACTTTGAAATTTTTTATGTGGGGTTCGAGTTTATTATATATTAATATTTTTTGAGGTTTCCAAAAGTGCCCCTCTCCTCTCTTATTTAAGGGAACCTCTTTCCTTCTCCTCCTCACTCAATTTTGATCCTTCAAGCTCATAAAAACCCTTCCAATTCATATTATAATTCTATATTGTTACATTATATAGGTCTTGGTCCTCCCAAAGGACCATCTCTAGCAACCTAAGAGGAAGTTTAACTGGAGCACTTCAAGGAAGAGGTAATATCTTTAACCAATTATTTCAAATTTATTTCTTCTTCTACTTCATTTTCATTAGTTGTTTCATTATAAAGTAAAAACATATGTATCACTCATATTATTATATCTTATTATTAATATGATATACCTATATTTTACCTTCTTTCCATCCTACGAAAAACGAAATCACCGCGCGTGCGTACGTATGGAATATGGTCTCCATGCTGTGGTGCAATCTGTATTTCCACCACCACCTTACATGGATAGGTATAATGGTGGAAATAATAAATATAAATGATTATTATAACATGATAATAATTATGAGATATTATATAATCCACTCAAATTCCATTCAATAATCATGGGAATGATATCGTCGCTCGTGCGTACATATGGATTACCGCCTCCACAACACGATGAGATTCATTGTCCATGTTAACCATTCAAGAATGATTATAAACTATATATAATGAATAATACTGAGATATATAACATAATAATTCTACTGGGTTTATGTATATATATGTCATCTACTTACTTCTATTCAGGTCAATAATGAAAGGAAAACAACGTTCATGCGTACGTACGACCTACCATCTCCATGAACGATGTATTTCATTTAATTTATCTGAATATTATATATATAAAATGAATATATATATTATAAATAAATATTTATTTACATTATAGAAGTAATTAAATCATGATATATGTAATAATATCAAGAACAACATGTCCTAACATGTATGATAAATGAAACGATTATTACCCAAAACGTTGTTTCAACATGGACTTAACAAATGAAGGGTAATATAAAGTCGTAATTGAATCATATATGATATCATAAAAATTAATATGATTCTTGAATAAGTCAATGATATTATTCAAATTATTATACAGTATTTTTGGGCATGAATAGAATAAATTGGACCAATGCTAAGGGGTAACATTTCCAATCTCGTTTCTATACGAGATTGTTTATACGTAAGTATTTACTTGGGTTATATTTATCATCTATGTCCGTGTTTAATAAAACTGTTTTCATAAAGTGTTTACTATTATTCCATGGATTATTTAAGTCATGTTTACCCCTTGATGGATTTTACTATGTATTATATAAGGAATATTTCTTTTGTTTACTATATGAGGTACTTTTTGAGTTTCTGAAAAAAAGTTCAAGCAGAATGTTTTTAAACTTATGCTGCATGAATAGATTTTTACGGTTTCATAACACAGTATTTCCATGAAGCTTATTTTACAAGATTTCTGGATTATTTTCATAAAAATCAATTCTTATACAATTTCATGACATTTTGGGAATATATAATGATTTTGAAGATGGAAGGATGTTTTCCCCAATAATTCATTTCAAGTGTTTATTCAAAACAATTTTCCATCTAAGATTACATTGTTTAATATGGTATTGTTTCATGTATAATATCCCTTTTGTTTACATGGTTTTATTTTGATTATTATGAAATTATATCCATTTTTTTATATGAATTATGTTATGATGGGAATATTTATATGAAACCAATTTTATAAATTAGGTTATGATGAATGATTTTTTTTTTGTGGAACATAAAAAAATTATTTCATTATGAGATTAGTGGGACTTATATCTTTTTTCAATGCATTGGGTAATGATTTATATCTCATGAGATAATAATTTTTGGAATGACAAGTAAATTCGGTTCAGTAATACTGTGGTGGAATGACATGTAAACCCAATTCAGCAATGGACGTTGTCCACTATGATGGTCTAGGTAGTAATACCTTGGCTACTATGGAAATCATATCATGTGCTTAATTGGTTTCCACAATTACATGTTTTATTCCAATGCTATTTTATCATGATTGATGTTCCATTATGATCAATGCCTTACGTACTGCTATGATTTATTACTAAACTCAATATTTTGATGTTTAAACTTTATGTTCATGTTTTTAAGTTCAAATGTATATGGTTTGTTTTGTTTTCTCCATGCATACCCTTACTGAGAATTTGAGATCACCCTTTATATGTTTTATTTTCCCTAGTATATAATGAAAGGTTTTAGGTAAAAAAAGGGAATAACTTTATGGGAGATGTTGATGATCTTTCGCCATGATAAGAAGATTATGTTCCATGTTTTCAAGACACTAAACTATTACGGTCCTTGGGTGTCTATTTTTGTTATGTATTAAGTATTCCGAAAACGTAATGTATCGTTCATGTACGTTTAGCATGAGACTCTACACCAGTCAAACCGTATGTCATGTTGAGGTGAATGAGATAATTATGTGTCATAAATGAATCATAAATAATTTTCCAAAATTATCCAAATAGTACAAATGCATTTCCAACATTTTCAGTATGTCACTGTTTCTATTTACCTAAATTAATTTAATTTTTAAATAAACAGACACACTTGGAGTCATAGTAGTCCTACCATACGTCTAATTGATTTTTAGTTTAAAGGTCTCATAGATAGCTTTCCTAAATTATAAAAAACCATATGAATTAATTTTCATGGTTTTTAGTATGTAACTTGTTCTTTTAACAAAAATTATTTTGAATTATAAATAAAAATATACACCTTCAGTATTACCAGCTACACCCAGAATCACACCTTGGTGTGATTAATTCCTACATGTAAAAATTTTCATTTTTATCATACCATTATTTATCAAAACCATCTTTTTTTCTTCAAGGTTTTCAATATGCTAGTAGTGTTTTTCTTCTAAAATGTCATTTGGAACTGAAAACACACATTTTGAACTATACCAGTCATATCGTGCATTAGTTTGATATGAGAATACTCCATACATGTCAGAAATTCCATATTAATCACTTTTTAAATTTATCAAGAGAATCGGAGTGTGTTTCTTGTTTTTCGTAGTTCTACATAGTTGGAAGTAAAATGTCCATTATAAACCAAGAATGAACACTTTATGAATACTGTTCACACTGTGGATTAGATCAAGGTGAGGTTGATACCTATAGATCACAAATAACTAAGGGATAATTATACTAATGTATCAATGAAAAATTAATGATATGTATAATTTTTCAATATGACACGTATTTTTTTTACATATATTATTGTCAATATTAAATTAAACGATGCACTTGGAGTCATATCGGTCACACCATGTGTCAGAATAATGTTTGGTTGACTCATAAACCTCACAAAAGTCTCATTTCCCATTTTACTAAATTTTCCAAATAAGATGAATGTGTTTTAATAGTTTTAAAGATGTCACATGTTATTTTTAATAAAATTAATGGTAATTTTAAAGAAAATACACATATTGAGTTATACCAGCCACATTGTGAATCATTTTGAAGTGCGGTTGACTTCAAAATATAAAAAAGGATTATAGATAATTTTATTAATTTATAAAAATATTTCAAACATTATTTATTTGTTTTAAGTAAATCAGTTGTTCTTCTTAATAAAATAAATGAAAAGTTTAAATGAATATACACAATTTAAGTCATATCGGGCACATCATGTATCAGATTGAGGTGTGGTTTATTCCTACATTTCAAAAATGACATAATGTCATTTTTGGTAATGTATAAAAACAATAAAAATGGGTTTTATTAGTTATGATTATATCTCTTATCTTTTTCAACAAAATTTATATCAATTTTAAATAGAATGAATCACATAGATTCATATCCATCACACAATGTATTATATTGATGTGCATATGATTAATAGACATTATAAAGTTCTAAACAAACCTTAACTGCCAATTTTATCATGATTTAAATTTCCTTTATTTTTCAAACTATCAATAATGAATATTGACTCAATGTTCTCAGTTGAGAATATTTTCTCGATGTTGAAAGCAATGACATTGGGGGATGCTCATGTGCCCATTATATCATGATAATTCACCTAAATGTGTAAACATGATTCCTCCACACTATTGTTTTTCAATGAAAATGTTTATTAGTCTAAATAAATTTGACTCTATGTAGTTTTGATAGATGATCAATGAAATGCAATGGAAATCATAAAGTTCTATAAAGTAGACTAATAAAGTGTGGATATAAACTATATAGAAATAAACATAAAATAGTAGATAAAATTATGTAAAAGATAATTAAATAAATAATTGAATTTCACTTTTTCATGATGATTTTATTCATTATTGACCCATCAAATTGTTTTCCTTATCTAAATTCTTACATTGAATCCCAATCTCTCATGAGTATGAGAATCATTGAACAATCCACCATAACACTAACAAATAAATCCAAATTTCTTATAAAAAATTATTTAGTGAAGAAAAATAGATTTTTTTAATTTATAATAAATATCAAACAATCTATTACTTATATGGTAGTCACATATCAATGTTATTTAGGTACATTATGACATTAGGTATTAGGACCATTCGTTTATAAAAATATATATATCATCTTGTGAATATGAGCTTTTTTGATAGTCATAGAAGTATGGGTAAATTATAAATAAAAAAGTGTTAATAAATATTTTAAATGAAAAAGTAAGTGTAATTTAAAATAAAACATCAAGGATGCTAGTTTTTTCATGGAATATGATCTCTCCAATAAATTTACAAACATAATATCATTTATAATTTCAATATGTTTGTTTCAAGTTCAATAGAAACATTGATAAAAAATATGTAATTTGTTTTTATATTTTTTGAATTGTGAATTATTATTATATATACTCTGATACTTTTCCACTCGTAGAACATTTAAACATGATCATTCTTTTCCCCAGGCCAAATTCAATTTTTTCCCAATATTGATGCATCGCCCTATCATAATAGAGTCTTGATTAAAATTTAATATAAATTATATAACTTAAATTTTTAGTTATAATTAATTAGATGTATTTCCTTACTTACTGAAAAATTCAATCATTTGTGGTTGGTGTTTTGTGTATTCGTACATTGAGTCAATGAAATAAATCATTATAGCATCCCATTTGAACCAAATGAACATCCAATGTTGCCTAAAAACACAAAAATGAATAATTAATGAAATAAATGAATAATATATTTGATGTGACTAAATTGAAGAGTTTTACCCCTATAATGGTTGTATAAAAAAATCTATCATCTTAAATATTTCATTCAAAATATTTGATGAGGCCTCCCACTATTTCATCCATTTTTTAAAAAAAATTGTGTTTTATAGAGGTGGTGTAAAGACTAATGATGCTAATTTTTCATGGGGAAATACTTCAATAGGTTTTGATATATACCCCTTCCAAAAAATGATATTTATTATGTTATAATTAACATTGTAAATTATTTTTTGGAAAAAAAACAAATAAAACATAACTCATGTATATATTTACAAAAAAGGCTTCTAGAAATTCATTGTTCAAGATTTCATTTACTTTTTAAACATTAATGCAGTCATCATGTTCATTTATGTACATATTTTTATTCAAAATGAAATGTAGGACTATTACCATTTTTTATCTTTTTATCCATGTTATCATTATGTGTTAGTAAAATTGCATATAAAATGTGTGGGGTAAGGGTAATTTTAGAGAAAATTTTAGATAATTTTCCCAATCCATTCGATTTTAATAAGTCGGTCATTCATTTACTCCCTTACATCAATCAATATGTAATAACATTCAATAGTTAATATCTTTTTTTTCATTATTTTGTAATGGTATAGCTTCAAAAATAAATTGGAGATTTATTCCTCTTTATCAACATGTTTTTTACAAGAATTGACATCCATAAGAAAATTGTTCCAACAACTTGCTTAACTATATGAATATCATCATCCTTAATTAGAACATGTATCTCAACCCTCGAAATAAGAGCTATAATAATCGGTACTCTAACATGATCTTCTAGAAGTGGTATATTATGTAGACTATCATCATTGATATTGAACACCATAGCCCTCACACTAATGTGATGGATGGGTGTTTATATATATAAATCAATGTCATTTCCTCACAATAAAATATTAGTGATGAAAAAGTATCAATTTCTATCTAAGTCACATTTCAAAAGAATAATTATTAGAAAATTGACTACCATGACTAAGAAAACTCTTTGAGGGGAATGACTAGCCTCAATGCTAGTGGGGTTGGTGGGTGATTATCACCCAATGATTTTTCTTGAGTTGTTTCATCTTTTTTCTTCCCACCCCCATAATTGTATCTAGCATCACAATCTTCCATTGGAATTTTATTTCAATGAATGAAAATATTTCTTTAACATCATTCATTTTTTCACATTTATCCTCCTCTTCTTTCCCAAAATATGCTCAGCATGTCACCCCCAAACCAGCACCTCTAATGCAGCCATAAAATTATGTCCAATTCTAGGCCACCAAAAATATATTTTCACCTAGTATATGTGTTCCTTATTCACGTGACTATGTCCCATAGAAATTTTATGAAAATAATTAATAACAATTCATAAATAGATATTTAAATAGAAAAAATATTATTTTGTCATACTTATACATGAATCCTGAAAACATTTAGGGTTTTCTTCTAATGGTATCCCATATTTATTTACAAATGGATCTTTGCATAGCCCATGGTTTGGGATGTAGATGAAATTTAATTTTCATTCACCAATTTTCATATAAAAAGTGGAACATAATTATTCTATTTTATTATGTGAAAGAAAATTATTATTATTGATTTAAAATATATACAAATTTTTTCATGTGAATTGTAGCCCATACATTCTTTATAATAGGGGTACATTGGTTTTTCTACCCATTCAATATTTTCTACACTCAGTAACTATTTTATAATTAAATAATTAAAAATTAATGTGATGAATACATTTATTCTCATAAAATGTATTACTATACCTAATGTACTAAAAAAACACATCCACACGATGGATAGTAATCCCATCCCATCGTTCTTGGGTTATCAGTTGTGTATAAAAAAGTTGTTGGATCAAATTTAGTTTTTATTAAACAAGTATAAGATGATGTCTTATTATAATTTCAAGAAAGATTCTATGAATCATTTGAGTAAGAGTTAATACATATTTCTTATGGGAGTCATCCACTATAAATGCATTCTATAAGCGATAATGAAGAGTAAGTCATTGTTTTATTAATCCATTTTATATGTAAAATAAAGAGAAGATATCATAATTTTCCCATAATCTCTTACCACATCAATGTCATAAGAGTGGGAATAACATTGTCTGACAAATCTACATCAATCAGTAAGCATTTCCAAGTGATGATTCCAACATTACTTATATACATGGACTTTTTGGGGTTCACATGATGACAATTCACATTTCATATGACCTCTTATTTGATTATTTTTTTTCGCATTAACGATTTTTTCAGACACATTCAAATGGTGGTGCTTATGTTCTTTCTACATTGACTTTCCATCATTTCCTACCATTTCCGTGAATTCAACATTGTCATTAAGTTGTTCTTCTGGAGCAGTAGTATAGACATGGGTCGAAGATCATTGTACCATTATAATGGGAGAAATAGTATATTGAGAATCTAATTGTTTGTGCCATGTGTTATTTTCCTTTAAACAATGAGATTATGATTAGGCATAATCCCTATTTTCATTGTCCATAGGCCATAGTTATTTGGACTAGATTAAATGGTTGAAAATCTTTCTTATCTTGACATAACTGATATTCCATGGTGATGTGATTAATAATTCTTTTCCTCATAGAATGTGTGCTGTGAAAGATCATAGGACTCGACATATGGATTTCATGGATAGAGTCACGATGAATGGAATGGATCTATTTGAAGCATCGGGAGTGATCCATGGGGTTTCCTAGGATGATATGGATGGGATGGTTATTTGTAATCATGAGTGACATTACTTTCCTTGCGGAGAAACTATGGATGGACTAATTATATAGATTGATACACCATGACTTAGGCGATACATGGCCACCAATATCAGATAATTCATATAAACCCAGTGATTACCATACCATGAGTGATACAATAGATTTCATTAAGGATCTCTTTTGTACATACTCTTTGGTATTGGTTATATTGAGGGATTTTTTTGAAAATATTGGGATTCTATTATGGATGTCCATAGACGGGCACAATATACGATTAGTGGATTTTATATATGTGTTGTATTTATTATTTTTTTGGAATTTAGATTGTTAATTAAATTATTATAAAAAAATGGTAAAAATATTCTTTGATGATGTCCTAGGGGTGTAACCACAATGCCAAAGGACATGCTTAATTTTGAACCACTTCTATCCCTACATTTATAATAGCATTATACTTTACCATTTCACTTCTATATGTTCCATTGCATCATACATAATGCTTTGGCTGAAGCGGGTAGAATAGATCAAGTATCCATTTAGGAACCTAAGGTGAAGTGTTATTTATTTATATAAGACATGTATTCATTTACATTATAACACAATTCATTTTATAGTTCATGAACTATATTGATGTAGACACCTTTGGTGGTGGCCTTCTTGGATTATATCTCACACCATTCGTGGGCTGCCAGTCCACTAGGGTACCTGAAAAGATCATCATATTGATGGATATGGATTATTGAAAGTGTTGTGGTGTGTTGTTGGGAGATATAGGACACTGGACATAGCTAGTACTCAAGATTATCGTGGTGATAGCCTTTGAGATCCTTTAATTTTATTGTGTTGTACTTACTAGTATACCCATTCTTGTATCTCTAATCATCAACTAGATATTAATGCCTTAAAATTACTATTGTTTTTGTCCATTTATCCTTAATGTGTAATTGATTTTTGCTTTCAATAATTTTGAATTTATTTTTACTATTTATGTTATTTTCCATTGAATTATGTCTGAGATACCAATGTGTGACTCTAACTATTAGGGTATATTTTCCCTACTATTCCACCATTAGAATGTCTCTACTTGTTGGAATCCTCTACTGTAAGGGGAGGTAGTGTTGAGGCCAAGTGGCCACTCATCCTACCACTGATTTACGTTTTAGTTTGTTTGGGATGATACAAAGTGGTATCATAGGATCAATTTCCATTGTATTACTATTTTTTATAGGTATACTGTATACTAGGAGAGTTTCATCACATGGTAAATAGTTGCTACTGGGATTGATCACCACACACATTGGGAAAATTTCATATTTCCAGGGATGCAATATTTTTTGATGATTTTTTTATTATATTTGATTTAATTTTCACCTTGCGTTGTTGGAGTACATTCCACATCATACTAATTTATGATATTTACATTATACACCCTTGGTCTAGTATAAAAGAATGAATCGTTACATACATCATTATAGGCACATACAAAATCACATTCCATGCATGTTCCATACAATGTAATTTGTGTTTTTAGGCAATCTAAAATTGATTATGTTCATTGTGTATTAATTAACTATTTTTGATAGGCTATGCTATATTTAATGGTAACATGACTGGATTTTACCTTCATAGTTATTACATTACATGTTTTGTATAAAATTGTTATATGCTTTGTTAATATTCCTTCCAATATCTTTAGGTTATGCTTCTATGATTTTAGTGTAATGATTAGCATATTGTTGTACTTCCCTGGTTATGAAGTAGACTTTATGGTTATTTTTTATGCACCAATTCATCCCAATAATATCAAACTATAAGAAACAGTTATTTTTGTAATTTATATTCAGAAATTTAAAAATTGAAAATTTTTTATTGATAGAGACACCTCAGAAATAAATTATGGAATTTTGAGCCATGAAACATTCATTCCATGGGATAAACATCATGGTTAGAGTTATATGGTATTCGATTTCAAATTTGTAATGTCTATTGGTGCATTATGAATTAGAATAGGATTGATAATATAACATAACCATTATAGATGCACATTATATAATTAATGGAATTGTATAAATATTAGGGCTATTGAAATTCATTTTTAACCATAGAGAAAATGGTTTCAGTTAAATGGGAGCCGCCTGCAATTTGGAAAGTGTATCGGATCATTATATATTATGAAGTAGTAACCTGAATGACCAATCCATATTTTATAGGACTTATACATAGAAATTTTTGTAAATATAATTGTTGCAACATTTCAACCATAAATGTTTGGTTTTCCTAATTAAGGCAGGTACCCCCCCCCCATTTCATAGGCATAATGACCCATTTAACTAAATTTTTAAATGATGAATTGGACCTAGGTAGGATAGTTATATAATACTACATTGAAATGAACCAATAATGGTGTTTTATATAATTCATATTTAAAAACATTCGTGATTCTTTTAGTGGAGTCTAAAATGGATTGATTGTAACCATGTAGGAATAATTTTATTTTGGAATTCTTTTGTTCTTAACCCTGTAGGGGGATTATTCTATGTATTGAGTGACATGTACTGTCTCGAATTTCTCTGTATTTTATTTTAATATTATATGGGAATTCTTTCGAGACCATGCATTGAGATGGTGCACAGTTCCGATGCCCGGTGACCAAGAACAAGTGTTTGAATTTAATTAAATAATTAAATTAAGTGTGTGTGTGGTTTTCCAGAAGAAGTGGAATAACTTCTGAACAGGTGGTCGGATCATAAATCCAATGGAACTGTTGAGTCTAGAGCAGTGGGTTTACCCTAGGAGAGACAAAGCATCGACTAGCATAGGTCGGTGGTGAAATCCAGTTTTTGGACGCAACAGTAATAAAATATTTAATTAAAATATTTTATTAAATGTTGTTGCAGAAAATATCTTTTATCCTTTTTATATAAAGGCATGCACCAGGGTCCAGGGTTATAGACCTCATAACCATGAAACCCCTAGAGGCTCTGGGAATGCTCTAGAGGAAACCCCAAATGTGGCGACGACACTCTTGATGAATTTCTCCGATGGCGACGATGCAGCGACCATATCTTCTCCAACGAAAGTTGTGCATCCATGTAGGGTGTTTGATCACTTGTGATTTTCTTTCCCGTTCTTGATTCCTACGATGATCACAGACTAATCCACGAACAGATTAGCCCGTGGATCGATCGTATTTGCGAGGTGGGCTTTTGCAGGGATTTTGGGAAGAAATTTGTTCTTGCAATTCAATATTTTGATTATTATTGGTTTTGATCTAATGGAGACGAACTCTTATCATCACTAACAACGATCAAGGTTCATCCCTCTTGTTATGTTTTGCGATTGAATTCCTCGTTCTTCATGGAGACACCTCATTCATCCCCATGTTTGATGTTCTTGGAGGAAATCAATCATTGCGCGTTCGTTTGTGGCAAAAATGATCCGAGATTGTAGATCCAACCTTGGAACAATGCTACGGAGGTGCGACTGTGGTGACGAAGAATGATTCAGAGCGGATAGAGAGATATTGGTTTTTGGGCGTTTTCTTTCGGATGAATAAACGCTTGATTTCCGAGCCGATTGAAGGTCTAAAAGACCCGGATTTGGTGTTAGGATGTTGAAATGATCCATTGTCTTGAGTTTCGTGGCAAACGGATGACAGAAATGAAATTCAGAGATTCGGCTGAGGGGTGAGGTGGAAAGTGGCGGTTCTAGAAATCCCAACTACGCAGTGTTTATTATGGGCTACACGGCATGTGTTCATCGGTGTAATACCTGGCATGTACTCCAGGAGTACAAAGACACAATTTGGGTACACAGACAAGGACACGACGTGCGTACCCTTCCCTAGCCAGACCCGGCCTGACACATGGGATACCCCGTGTACTGGTACACGGGCAGGAGACACGGAAAGAGACCATGTATAGTCACATGGCCAGCGTACACGTAGCGAACCCCAGATGCTCGAACACAGCGTGTAATCCAACTACATGCCATTTAGTGACTTTTTACATGACATGAATAATGACACGGGCCGTTTAAATGGGAAGTACCCAGATTCAGGGAACACGACATGTGATCCTTCTACATGCCGTGTAGTTTAGTTTTACACAGCTTAGATGAATGACATGGGCCATTTAAATGGGCAATACCAGGGGTCAAGGAAATGGCGTGTAACCATACTACACGTCGTGTAACCTGTTTTACATGGATTGAGCAAGTTTCCTTGACAAGTTTCCATAGGGTTCATCCCCTTGGTCTCTCTCTTGAAGGTTTCCGGTATCATTTACTATATATAGGAGTATGATCCCTTCAGCAGGACTTATTGAATAGAGTTGTTGGAATCCACTCAATGATACCTAGATCCAGATCCTCTATTCATCCCTCTAACCCTAGGTAGAGTTCTTGGTATTGACGTGACCAACATTACCCGGGCACCAATCCTCTTCTTAGCGGATTAGTTCAGACTTAGTGTTGGAATCACCCAATAGATATTGGTTTTGATCCTCATCTGAACATCATATTCTCAAGTTCATGGGGAGTGTGTTCTCAAGGAACGAGTACATCATATCTCTCTCTTCAATCCTAGGTGTGTGTTATCCTTCTTAAGTGCTTAGTGGAATCTTCAAGATGGATCTTAGTGGGGGTTTTGCGAGGGCCGTTTGTGTTTGAGTATATCTGGATATTCTTGTTATATGTTATGTAGACATATACTGTGTATAGATGATAGTATCATTCATTTTTGTTATTTCATTTTTTGTATTCCTTTGTGGTTTCAGGGTGTCCTACTGGGTATTGTTATATTCACCCCTACACGGGATTTTCCCCGCACGTGTCATGTCATGTGAAGATGAGGGAGCCTTTCAGAGGATTCTAGGTAGACCAGGACCAGACGATGTCAGTGAGATCAGATAGGCTGAGGTGAGTTCCTACGGCTATGGATTGCAGTCCCAGTACCTTTCATTCACAGGTGAGACTTTTTTGCAGACACTCTTTTGGTGGGCTGGTACTTTTGGCCCATTATTTTTACCTTACTATACTTTACATTCCTATTGTACTCTGTTGGTTGGGATTTTAGTGTATGCATGATTTTTCATCTTCAGTAGTTTTTACTTTTCAGCTTTGTGGGCTGGGAGATGTGTGTGTACACGTTTAGAGGCAATACCTCCCATGTTAGTGACATGCTTACTAGGTTCTAGTCACTAGCCCTTGGCCTGTTGGACGGGGGCTTGGGGAGTTACGGAACCGGCCCTATTGGGACGGGTCATGATAGGGTGATATCAGAGGTGGTCAGTTTTACCTTAGGACAGAGAGTCATTGAGTTGGTTTGTGGAAATAGTGTTATGTGTTTCAAGTTCGGTTTTCAGGCTAGGGACCCCAGTGTTGGTGCGGGCAGCCGACATATCCATACACCAAGACTATGATATCATTCTTTTAGACTTGGAACATGAGAACTCTAGTTTTAGGGAAAAAATAGTACATGCTTCATATAGGAATGGGTTGTGGTTTCTATGTCTTTCTTGACTCAGCCCTCCAGATATACTCACTGACTGAGATACATCTTGTTTTATCATGGGATGCCTCTATGACAGGCACCCACAAGGATCCATAAGCTCGATAATGAGGATTAACCCCTCAGTTATGAAGCTTCGATATAGGGACTAAATCCCCCAAATTTACCATTGGGTGGTGTGCCAGTTATCCCACCACTTGTGGAGTCGTGTTTACTGCCTGCTATACTAGTGGAGGAAGAGAGCATGCTTAGCGCACTCTGTGAGTTTCAGATATAGAGACCCCATAGGTATTGAGGTAATCTTGACCCTCATATTGCAGGGGACTGGCTTGAGGTAGTGGACAGAGTCTTTCGTTTGGTCAGGACACCAGCAGATTAGATGGTGATCCTCGCAGCGAGCCTTCTGCAGGGCTCGGTAGGACAATGGTGGAGTTTGGTTATCCAAACTCATGATGAGGCGACTCTTGTGTGGATAGAGTTTGAGCATCTATTTAGAGAAGAGTTTTCACCGGTTACCCTAAGATAAGTACGTATATATAAGATTCTTCAGCTTCAGTAGGGGACCGTGATGGTGGCTGACTATTTATCTATGTTTAACGATCTCTCATGGTACTCGATGGTTATGGTCAGGGATCAGTACTTCAGAGCTCGGACTTTTGAGTGGGGGTTTCGTAGAGAAATCCAATCTATAATCATCCCAATGAGCATTCCTACTTATTCGGGGGTGCTCAAGTAGGATTTGGTGGTCCAAAGTTTCTTGGAAGAGCAGAGATAACCAATAGTTTTCAGTAGTGAGCGAGCTGGAGTAGAGACCTTGGGGGTAGGGAACCAACGTCAGGGACCCAGGCATGTGAGACGTTTTCAAAGGAGATCCCTGGATAGAGGATCTACCGTACAGGGTTCCCATGGCCCATCCAGCTCGCCTCGATAGAGGTGATGTTACTCATGCGATAGTAGGGGACATCTTGCTCGAGATTATCCGACCTTCCATACTACTGACACAGGAGCAGTGGATGGACCACCACAGTAGAGGCAACATATGGAGCAGACATATCTCTGGGGCAGAGAACATGGTATAAAAGCTGGGAGAGCAGCTGGAGGTGGTTGGCCTTTTGACCTTTTACCACCACCACCCCAGGTGGTCCACCCCTGGCTCAGGGAGCTGGTGGATAGAGGCAGGGACAGTTGCTGGCAGTGGAGGCTTATGATCCAGCAACTCATGGAATGAATAGAGGTACAATCTTTGTCATTTCTAATTTGGATGTTGTACTGATAGACACATGTTATAGTCATTCTTTTCTGGTGGATTATCTTGTTCGAGACCCAGTTGAGTTGTTAGCTTGACCCTTACTCTTAGAAACAGCGACTGTAGAAGATTCAGAGATCACACACCTTTGCAGATAGTGTGACACGAGCCTTGCAGGCAAGTGTTTCGGTTGGAACCACTTGGTGGTAGCGTCGAAGCCTAATGATGTCATTATTGGTATGGATTGGCTATCCACAGTTCATACCCAGATTGATTGTTTTAGGCAATGTGTGAGGTGTGTCTATAGTGATGGAACGAGTTTCTCCTTCGTCGGTGAAATTATGACCCAGGCAGTGTAGGATGGACTCGTGCGTAAGAAGGTTCAGCTGATTTCACATCAGTTTTCTAGTATATCCCTTGGCACAATAGAAGTTATGAGTTTCCAGTTTCCAGCAGTAGTGGCTGAGTAAGAGGACGTCTTTCCGGAGGATGTACCCAAACTACCTCCCCGTCGGGAGATAGATTTCTTCATTGAGTTGTATCCCAGGATGACACCGATATCAGAAGCAGCATATCAGATGGTTCCTTCAGAGCTTCATGAGTTGAGACTGTAGGTGGAAGACTTATAGAAGAAGTGCTTCATGAGACCCAGTGTTTCACCCAGGGCGGCCCCAGTTTTGTTTTCCAAGAAGGCATACGGGAGCTTGAGGATGTGTGTGGATTACCGGCGCTTGAATTAGGTGATCGTGAAGAACCAGTATCTACTAGAGAGGATCGATGACCCTTTTGACCATTTAAGAGGGGCACAATGGTTCTCGAAGGTTGATCTACGATCAGGCTATCACCAGTTGTGAGTGCGGTATGAGGAAATACCGAAGACGGCTTTCAGATGTCTCTACAGTCACTATGAGTACTTGGTGATGCCCATCGGTGTGACAAATTCCCCGACATTGTTTATGGGACTTATGAACTAGATCTTTCAGCCCTATTTAGACTGGTTCGTAGTGGTCTTCATTGACGATATCAAGGTGTACTCTGCGTTTTAGGAGGAGCACGCGAGGCACCAGAGGATGGTTCTGGATACACTCTGAGAGCACCAGTTGTACGAGAAACTCTTGAAGTGCCAATTATGGATATAGGAGGTCCACTTTCTGGGACATGTTATCACAGTAGATGGTCTAGTAGTGGACCCAGCCCAGGTAGAGGTACTGTTAGCTTGGGAGCCACACCGGAGCATGACAGAGGTGAAAAGCTTCCATGGGTTGGTAGGATACTATCGGAGATTCATTCATGATTTATCCAGGATTTCATCAACCATGAAATCTTTCACCAAAAAGGGGAAGCCTTTCGTATGGACCAAGAGATTCCAGTTGGCTTTTCATTAGTTGAGACAAAGTCTGACGAGTGCCCCGATCTTGAGATTACCAGAGGGGGTTGGTGAGTACATAGTGTTCTACGACACATCATGAACTGGGCTTGGTTGTGTCCTGATGTAGAGGCAAGAGGTGATTTCCTACGTCTTACGTCAATTGAGGCCACACGAGAAGAACTACGTGACACATGATCTTGAGTTGGCAACAGAAGTCTTTATGTTGAAGATGTGGAAGCACTACCTGATGGGCAAGCTGTTTACCATCTACTTTGATCACAATAGTCTCAAATATATCTTTTCTCAGAAGGATCTGAATTTGAGACAACGGCAGTGGCTTGAGTTCCTCCAGGATTATGACATTGAGATCATTTATACTCCTGGGAAGGGTAACATTGTGGTAGATGCTCTTAGCGGGAGATCAAGTTCACAGTTGCTGGATGAGGCGATGAGTTAGTTAGCCTATTTACTGTTATCCTTCATGGATAGAGTTGATGGATATTACCTTTAGTCGATGGTTGTTACCCATCCACGCTTAAAGCGTGTCAGGGAAGCACAGCTTGAGGATTCTAGCTGTGAGGCCTTACGTGCTCAAATATCCACAGGCGATGCTATTGATAGATATTCAAATGTTTGGGAGCATGTTGTTTTTTTTTTCAGAGGGAGCGTAGTAGTACCAGTGACGTTGTGGGAGGATTTTTTGAGGGATTTCCATATATCTCTATTGGTGTTGCATCCAGGTGTGGAAAAGATGTACTAGGACCTCTGGCGTCAGTTCTAGTGGCCAGAAATGAAGAAGAGTGTGGCCGATTTTGTTTCTCGGTGCCTTACTTGTCAGCAAGTAAAGGCTGAGCACCAGGTGCTAGGAGGTTTGACTAGCCCCTTGAGGTGCCAGAGTGGAAGTGGGATGGGATATCCATGGACTTCGTGAAGGGTTTACCACATACATCCATGGGACACGATTCCATATGGGTGATTGTTGACCGACTCACCATGTCAGCTCATATCCTAGATATACATGAGTAGAGTGTAGTAGAGAGTTTGGGACAACTCTACATGCAGGAGATAGTTCGACTTCATGGAGTTCCATCAACGATCATCTCAGATCGTGATTCCTGTTTCACATCCCGGTTGTGGAATGGATTGCAGGAAGATTTTGGGACTCAGTTTTGCTTGACCATAGCATTTCATCCTTAAGCTAATGTTTAGATGGAGCGGACCATCCAGGTTCTAGAAGATATTCTAAGAGCTTGCATACTTGAATTCGGTCGTAGCTGGAAGGATCACCTACCACTGGTGGAGTTTTCTTATAACAACAGTTTTCATTCCACTATTGGTATCGCACCATTCGAGGCTTTGTACGGCTGACATTGCAGGTCACCACTTTCCAGGACTGACCTAGGAGAGTCAGCACTCATGGGCCCAGAGATTGTGTGAGCTTCTATAGAGAAGGTGAAAGTCATCCAGGAGCAGATGAAGACAGCACAAAGTCAGCAAAAGTCTTATGCCGATAGGAGACTGAGATCCTTGGAGTTCGTTGAGGGAGACCATGTGTTCCTTTGGGTCTCACCTCGATGGGGATTGTAGAGATTTGGCCGAGGCAGAAAGTTATCTCCAAGGTTCATTAACCCTTTTCATATTCTGAGTAGAGTTGGAGAGGTGGTGTATCGCTTGGCTCTACCTCCTCAGATGGACCGGGTACACAACGTCTTCCAGGTTTCGCAGCTCTGAAGGTATGTGCATGATCCATCGCACATTAACGACTATGGTGAGATGGACATCGATGACGGAGAGTCCTTTACAGAGTACCCAGTGGAGATGGAGGATTGGAAATAGAGGATCCATCATGGGAGAGCTATTCCCTTGGTGCATCTCTGGTGGCAGCATGAGAATGTCCATCTGAGCATGTGGGAGTGGGAGGCTAAGATTCGTGTGTAGTACCCACATCTTTTTAAGTAGCTTTGGTTTTGGCTTTTTTGGGGACATAAATCCATAAGGTGGGTGTGAAGAAATGTCTTGGATTTCTCCGTATTTTATTTTAATATTATATGGAAATTCTTTTGAGACCAAGATTTGAGATGGAGCACATTTCTGAGGCCCGATGAGCCAGAAACAAATGTTTGAATTTAATTAAATAATTAAATTACGCGCGCGTGTGGCTTTCCGAAATAATTGGAATAACTCCGGAATGGGTGCCCAGATAGAAGATCTGAGGGCCCAATTTCTTCCAAAGTAGTGGGTTTACCCTAGGGGAGACCTAACATTAGATGGCACATGTCAGTGGTGAAATGAATTTTTTGGACACAATTGTAATAAAATGTTTAATGAAAATATTTTACAAAATTTTGTTGCAGTGAATATCTTTTATCCTTTTTAAATAAAGGCTTGTGCAAGGGTCCAGGGTTATAGAACTCATAACCCTAAAACCCCTAGAGGCTGTGGGAATGCTCTGGAAGAAACCCCCAATATGGTGACGACGTTCATGGCGAATTTCTCCAGCGACGATGACATAGCAACCGGATCTTTGCCAATGAACACTGCGAATCCAGGTAGGGAATTTAATCACTTGTGATTTTCTTGCCTGTTCTTGATTCCTATGATGAACACAGAATAATCCACTAACAAAGTATCTTGTGTATCAATCGTATTTGCGGGATGAGGATTTGTGGGGATTTTGGGAAGAACTTTGATCTTGGGATTCAATCTGTCGATCATTTTTGGTTTTGATCTAATGGCGACGAACCTGGATCGTCATGAACAATGATTAAGGTTCGTCCCTCTTGTTCTTTTTGCGATTGAATTCCCTGTTCATTGTGGAGACTCATCGGTATTCTCCGCACTTTATGTTCTTGGTGTAAATCGATCGTTACATGTTATTTGGTTAGTGCAATGATACGAGATTGTAGATCCAACACCAAAATTGTGCTACTGAGGTGTGAATATGGTGGCAATGAACGATTCAGAGTGGATCGAGAGATATGGGTTTTTCAGAATTTTTTTAGATGAATAAACGCTTGTTTTTCGAGATAATTGAATGTCCAAAACACATGGATTCGGTGTTAGGATGATGAAATGAACCAGCTTCATGAGTTTCGCGGAAAAAAGAAGACAGAATCGAGATCCAGAGATTCGGTCGAGGCGCGAGGAGGAAGGTGTCGGTTCTGTAAATCCCGACTACACGATGTGTAGCATGGGTTACATGGCGTGTTTTCATTGGAAGACTACCTGGCATGTACTCCAAGAGTACATGGACACGGTTTGGATAGACGACCAAGGACACGACCTATGTACCCTTCCCCAGCCAGACCCATCCTGATACACGGGATAGCCCGTGTACTGGTACACGGGTAGACAACATGGACATAGACCATGTACGGGCACATGGCCATCATATAGAGACCGAACCCCAGATGCTCACATTCGGCATATAATCCAAGTACACGTCATGTAGTGACTTTTTACCTTACATGCCTAATGACTTGGGCCGTTTACATGGGCAGTACCCGGAGTCAGGGAACACAACATGTGATACTTCTACACGACATGTAGTTGAGTTTTACACATCCTGGATGAATGACATGGTCCATTTACACGGGCAGTACCTAGGGTCAAGGAACACGGCGTGTAACCATACTACACGCCATGTAACCTGTTTTACATGGCTTTATCCAGTTTCCTTATGTGACTTGGACTATTTTCCTTAGTGTTTTCCCCCTTGGCCTTACTCCTAAAGGTTTCCGGTATCATTTCCTATGTACAAGAGTATGATCGCTTCAGCATGACTTCCGGAATAGAGTTGTTGGAATCCCCTCTGTTAGACCTAGAGTCGGATCCTCAATTAATCCCTGGAACCCTTGGTATAGTTTTTGGTATCGATGTAACCAACTTTACCCGGGCGCCAATCATCTGGATGGTGGATTAGTTCGGACTGAGTTGTTGGAATCACCCCATAACTATTGGTTGTGATCCTCATCTGAACATCGTATTCTCAAGTTCTCGTGGAGTGTTTTCTCCTAGAACGAGTACTTCGTATCTCTCTCTTCAGACCTAGGAGTGTGTTCTCCTTGTTACGTGCTTAGTGGAATCTTCGAGCTGGATCATAGTGGTGGTTTCGCGATGGTCTTTTGTGTATGAGTATATCTGGACATTCTTGTAATATATTCTATAGACATATACTGTGTAGAACTGAATGTATCATTCCTTTGTGGTATTTCTTTTGTTGTATTCCTTTGTGGTTTCAGCGTGTCCGACTGGGTGTTGTAATACTCACCCACGCACGGGCTTTCCCCGCACATGTCATGTCTTGTGCAGACAAGCGAGCCTTTGACAAGATTATAGGTAGACCAAGACCGGACAATGCTGAGGGAGATCAGACAGGCCGAGGTGTGTTCCTAAGACTATGGATTGCAGTCCCAGTACCTTTATACATATGTTGGACTTTGTTGAAGACTCTCTTTTTGTGGGCTGGTACTTTTGGCCCAGGGTTTTTAACTTACTATACTTTTCTTTCATGTCGTACTCTGTTGGTTGGGATTTTAGTGTATGCATGATTTTCCATCTTAAGTATTTTTTACTATTCAGCTTTGTTGGCTTGGATATGTGTGTGTGTGTGTACATGTTTATAGGAAATGCCTCCCATGTTAGTGACATGCCTACACGGTACTAGTCACCAGCCCCTGGCCTATTAGTGGCGGGCTTGGGGAGTTGCGGCATAGGCCCCACTGGGATGGCACATGACATGACATTTTAATGTAACAATATCCACCTATATGTGTTTTTAAATAAAATATATGGTTGGATCCATTTAACTATACAACTTCAATTAACTAAATATATTATTTAGTATTTCGACCTATATTGATATATGAGGAATTAGTTAATTAAAAAATACAATTACTACCTCCAGGGTGTCATCCTCTATATATTGAAATTGAAGATTTCATTACATAAATTTTTATTGAAATCGTTAAAATTGATGAATATTTTTTAAAACGGGGTTTATATAATAAATGGCCACACTATGAAGAGATGTATATTAAAAAAATAGTGTAAAAATGATGTTTAATATAACATAGCCATGTTTCTAGGTGGCTTCTACTAAAATAATTCATTATGAAAATATTTGTTTCCTAGGTGGTACTTGACGTTAAATTCAGCCTTTAAAATAAAAAATTAATTAAGTAAAATTTATGTTAATTACTATGATGAAACCTTATGTGGTTTTCATTATATTAACCAAGGTGTACAGGTAGTTAGATAATTCATTTTTTTCATAAAATAGAAAAAATGAGTGTTTTCTATAAGACATTTGTCCTTTATTGGAATCAAAATGATAATCCTTTTGGCCTAATAACACCTCTTACAGTGCGATCTAGTTCTATTATTGTTGCACCATTTTGTCAATGGGTTATCTGATAGTAAGTATTTCTTTCATATCCTTAAAGTAATTGCATAATTCTATGAGTTTTCTTAGGAGTGGTGTTGTTCAAGTGTTGTTGATCATTCCAGACTCTTAGTTTTCAAAACCATGCCATTATTTGGATTGGTGGTAATTTGTTTTTTTGTCCTTTTCTACAAATGTGTGAATTATGAAATTCTATGTTTTTGTGTGATGTACATTTCATGTTCATTATCGGCCAATTATTATGTATTGTGAACCACTTCTCCTTCCATATCTGTGATTTTGGACTTAATGGTTTTCATTCGGATTACAATAATATGGGAGATTATTAATTGGATCATTTTTTATACATCATACATTAGAACTATAATAATCAAATATATTTTATGTATTCTCTGAAAAATATCTTAATGGAAGTAGGAAATGCACAAACAAAATTATGAACCATATTACAATAAAACCGAAATACAAAAACATCACCTCTAAAACTAAGCTCAAAATTTTAAAAATAATACACAAAATCATGAAATGTTAAAATTGAATGAAAAACCACACACCATGAGATTAATGAGCCACATCATCAGCTATTAATCGTCCATCGTCGTACCCATCAATGTCATCACCATCATCAACCATGTCAGCTGAGTCATGTCACTATACATCATCATCACGAGGTTCCACATTCAACGTCTCTATCCTCACCATTACTAGTGTCACCCTTTGAGAACATCACCAATCTCTGGAGTCTACTGGAGTCTAAAAAAACGAAATACCATAAACATGGAACCGTCTAGAATAACACTAATGGCCATCACCATCCCCATAACAACACATAGAACACGGGGAAGAAATAAAAATAATGTAAACATTTACATGATGAATACAAATGATACCTCTGAAAGCCTCCCACAGTAAATAACAATATAAATCGTACCATCAAAAAATAGAAGTGAATCAGGTCCTATGGGGAGAACCTATGGCCACAAAACCTCACCTTCCAAAGCCTCCAAGTACCCACCACTCTGGATATGGCTCAAATAAGAGATGAGGGACCTTAGTTCAACAGAGGGATTCGAATGGTCAGGGGCTTAGAAATACGGCCTCACTATGAAACTAAACCCCAAAGGAAAAAACATCAACGTGAAGGAAAATGAGCACATGAAAATAGTCACCCACTTTACCACGTAACCCAAAGCCATTATTTTACCATTGCTCAAGATCCATCCTATATAGTTGAGGATGAATGTGAGGTTAGATAAGGGTTGATGTGGCAAGAGGTTTCAAAAGAAACCATCTTCATCAAGACCTACAGATCCCCTATAAGAGCAAAACCAAAAGAAAACCTCTCGCCATTGAGAATCATTAGGTTGTGGGTAATATAGTATTCTCTCTGTTATCTTTATAGTAGAGTTACCTGAGAATTAATGAATCTAACTTGTTAAAATGTAAGAGACAATTTTTTAAGGGTATCAAGCATTTTTACAAGCTGGTTATCTAAATATAAATTTTATGCTTGATGATTTTACTTGCATGGCCCTAACTTAGAATAAGTGTTACATGTACACCTAAAATAAATATGAACCTAGTGTGATTATAAGAATCTTGTTTTAGTATCCTTCATGCTACTTCTTAATAAAATAAAGTTATCAATGTCTAGGACAAACAATCAGTTTTAAATGAAGACTGTTTTTGGGTTTGAACCCCTCTTCAGTAAATCCAATGATAAGGAAACTCTAATGTGGGGGAGTGTCACATCAACCCAGGTAATGGATTTCCTTATATATATTATGAACAAAAAAAATGAAATAACATTTAAAAATGGATTGTATTTCTTTCAATTCCCTTATGTTTGGGAACCTATTATTTCAGTGCTTGTGAAGAAGCACTATGAAGAAAGGGGTGGTAGTGTATGGCACCATTAAGAACACCTTTAGTCCAGTTTAGACATCAGATTATATTCGTGAGTAACCATGGGATGCCTTGGGTGGTGAAGGAATCATGATTGTGAAGCATGGATGTGTAAAAGGATAAATCAAAGTCTTTCATGAAGAAGTCATCCATCAGTTGTTCAATGCTTCTTCTATTTTTGTTTTTGGTTTAGTATTTTTAGTTTCAATAAAATTTAAGCACTTCGGCATTGTTACGATAGGAGTGTATCTTCATTATCAGATAAATATACTAATTCACTCTATGTATCATGCCTTAATGATGATCATGACACTATACAAGTATACATGAAGATTGTTTATTATACACTGTGATATATTTTTAATGATGTCGGTCTAGATAAAAGGTATTTATCAGAATGCTCACTAGAAGTGTGGTTACCCTAAAAGCCTGGGTGGTTCTTAATGATACCAAGTTTCCCAATTAGAAATGGTGTGGTTAGATTCATGGAAACCATCCTTTAATCATTCACTTGATCACCATGATAATTCATTCTTGGTCTCATAAAAATTTCTTGTTACGTGGACATTTAGTCATGTACTAACATTCTCATCCAAATGTCATTTTATGGTTTCTTTGGATTAGCTCCTTGGAATATTATTGATGAGGTCATGGATACCCTAAAAATTAATACGGCTAAGAAGGGATTCTTATAAAATGAATTGATCCATGTGTGATGGATCAAGAATGAACTCGTTTTTGGGATAAGAAACGACTATTTAAATTTTGTGTTTCAAATATAGATTTCATTTGGAGATAATCACATGATTTTGTAATCATGCTCAAAAAATATTAATATTCCTTTATATAAATAAAATGGTGATTGATTTTAACAAGATACATCCATCTAAGAAAGTTTTTTTGAGAGTAGTCAACCAGAGATAGTCCAACTGGTAATCCCTCTCTTGTGGGATATATGATTGGAAAGAAACTGCATCATAGAATGATGTGAGGTTGTGGAAATCGATATATGTGTTGGTAATGTTATTTCAAAAAAAATGGTTTGAACATGCCTCTCTGTTCAATTGGGAGTGTACTATTTATTTATGTTGAGAATCATGCCCAGTTAACTGTTGGAGTGCTAAGGTAATTCATAAAATAGTAGTTACATCAGTGGAATAATGTGACTCAATTTTGTTCACACGGTGATAGAACATGGTGGTGAAGTTGATGATTATGTGATCATGTAATAGGTAATATGGGTTTAGGTAGGCACTATGTTGGTGTGTTAGTTCAGAGAAAAAAATTGGCTTGAGTTTCTATGACTTATGTATGATATGTTAAGGTGACTCTCAGAGGTTTGTTGGGTGTTTGGAAACACAACATGGACATTTGAGAAATAAATCATGACCCAAGTATGTTGAGTTATTTTCTATTATCCTTCCCCATGTAATCATCATGATGAGATGTTTTATGGTGGGGAGATTTTAGTGTTTCATGTTTTTGGACTAGATGAAACACTATGAAAATTTTTATTTTATCATTTTGATGATGGACTATATTGTAAACTGGGCTTCAGAATATAATTTTGTGGGATATAACACCTAATGGTGTAGTTTTTAGACAAGGATTAAGTAATGTGGTGTCCCCCAAGTGGCTTGTAATGTTTTAGGAGCTCAAGGGCCTATAAGAAAACTTAATGTAAGATGCAAGCATGACAAATGGTTTTTCTAAAACATTTTTTCCCTTATAGGAAACTATGTGGTCTAGTCCAGTGGAGAAGTTGGTTCCATGAAATTTAACCAAACCATGGGGAAGGAGTTGCAAAACCATGTGAACTTCTATAGATTTTTGATTGGGGGTTTTCGCATGGTCTTCAAATGGTAAAAATTCCACGACCCGCCCAACATAAGATGAGTGAATGGATTAAAAAGTGATGTTCCCTCCCTTATTCAAGATGAAGGAGACATAATAACCCTTGAGACACACCCTCAATAGGACCCAGAGTAGTGAATAGCACTAAAAGTATAGAATCTCATACAAAATGGAAGGAATTATCATTTTTAATGATGAAATCATCTAGAGATAAGATGGTAAAAATCCCAAGAAATACCAAACATTTATATAAAGGAAACGATAATCCAACCCATGCATTATATAAACATAAACTACAAAAAACGTAGAACCAATGTACCCAAAGAAATGATACTAATCCAGAACATAGAAAAAATCCTTACTCTTGAGCTAGTAACGTCTTTCATGATCCCCAAAGTCGTCGTGGAATCCTTAAAACAGTTCGACAGACGTAGGGTGAGTATACGAGTATACCCAATAAGAAAACTAAATATACCTTTTCACAAGTGGGGGAATATAATAACTCCCATGTGAGAGAACAATAGAACCTCAAAGCTCCAACCAAGGAGTACTAACCAGCCCAGACACACCAAGACACACTCACCAAATAATGCATGTCATGTAAATAGTAGTATTAGAACATTGCCATTTGGGTACTCCTCAGCGTATTCCAACCAGTTAACTGCTCATTCCTTATGGATAACATCATGATTCTACCACTCTTCCAAAACATAGTCACACTCTCAGAACCCTCCCACACACACCTAGGCCTTAAACCACACACAAAACTTTCTTACAGAAAACTGAGCCACAATCACACCACACCAATCACCAGAAGACACATGGGCTTCATCCCAAAGAAACATGGGAAAAATTCCTATCCCACAAAAACCTATTCCCATCCTCCACAACAAAAACATATCTGATGGATTGTGGTCTATGTTAAACCTCAAGCCATTATAGTCTACCTAGATATTCTCGAGAGGTATTATCCCAGAAGAGGGTGCAAGGAAGAAATCCAGTATCCATTCGTCCATCCTCCCACCAGGATGTTGATAAAGAGACCCTCTCCCATGAAACGAGTTTGTTCATCACCTGGTGGTCAAAAGGGGTAGAGAGAGTATAGAAATAACAAGGAACAACAATTTATACGTATAAGTAAAAAAAACTCATCCCAACTTATGTGTCCCAAAACAAACAACATTCCAACCAGAACCACTTTTGTTACTACCCATATATGCACAACCACACAAAAACCACTAAAAATCTTAATCCCAATCCATTTTTCATTTACCCACCTTCCATTGATTAATTAAGGGGTTAAAAATTATTTTTTTCATCACTACTCATGGAAAATACAAAGAACAATATCTGCAACTGTTCTCAGATAGTGAAGAACCTAATTAACTAAACACACAGCAACCAGCCCACATCATTATTTGGTACTCCCATCATTGAACGAGGGAAGAGTGAACATGTTAAAACATTTCCATTTTAACACTCATTCAAAACAACAGAGAATAACCAGCCTATAGTACCACAACAACCCCTACCCCAATTCCCTAAACACCCAGTAAACCACTACCAAATGTTAGTATTCAATGTTGTACCACACAATCATGACATCGAAACTAAAAATAGTAGCTCCAAAGCACAAATACACCTCACCTGACACAACCATAAACATGAATTTTTGACGCAACCTAGTCCCGCAGCCTCAGTACTAAAACATCTTGATTTAGTCTCACTTCATAACAAGTCCATAATTACATTTCATTCCCACTACCCAACATCTCCAGACGTCCTCAACTAGAAAAAAGGTAGTGGAACTACCTTCAAGTTCATCCATTCCTAAATCAATCAATATCTCAAACAATTATACTACCATACCTCCTGTAACACCTCATACACAATGCCCACAACAAATATAAACCAAATATCAGCCTTACTAGAATAAAATAACCCTCCCGATCTACTGGACCAACCCCTTTCTACACCCTCATACCATCTAATAGGGTTACAAACATCAACATTAGAAAACTTCCCTGAAGTGAAAAATGAAACAAAACACAGCACAAATCTACACCATTAATCCAAGAATATTTATATTTATCAATATGGGTTCTTTGATTTCACTTTAAATTACATGGGTGATCCCAAAACAATTTTTATCATTGGGAATCAATTTATTTAACCAAGTGTATGTGAATAGAATAGATTTCATGTTAAATCCATTTAAAAAAATGTAGAGACCCAAAGCTTAGCGTACATAGACATTACATTACTCTTGCGGAATACTTAGTACATAACAAAAACACACACACAAAGACCGTAATAGTTTAGTGTCTTTGGAAACACGTAATATAATCTTCTAATCGTGGCGAAAGATCTTAAACATCTCCCATAAAGATCTTCCTTTTTTTACCTAAAACATTTCTTTATATCTTGGGGAAAATAAAACATAAAAAGGGTGAGCTCAAATTCTCAGTAAAGTTAAACAAAAGAAATATCTATCACATCATATTCATAAGAACATATCTTTTGGAAATCTTAACCTGCACAAGAGATCATAATTTCATAACATGGGACAAATCATTGTAGTGAAATGTAATCCCAATAATCATAACATAAAAAATGAAACTTTGTGGCATACACACATAATCATAGAGAATCATTTCTTGTTAGTCAAGACTCATTGCCAAGACTATCTTAGTGGACAAAGTCCCTTTCTGAACTGAGTTCATTCCTCATTTCAGTCCTGTTTCACTGAACCGGTATAACCTACCGTTCCAGCCATGTCTATCTCATTAGATATAAAATATTTACCCAATGAATTGGAGGGAGATATAGGTCCCACCCATCTCATAATTATACCATTCTTATGTGTGCCACAAAATCATAAATCATACATCATTGCATAACCCATGTAATAAAAATGGGAATCTTAAACATCAAGACATCATAAAAAAATGCATATAAGATAAAAGAAATCATAAAAATAATTCCATCACAACATAATCAAATAAATTTAATAATAGGGATAAAAATAGAACCCTTTATTATCTTAGATGGAAAATAATTTTGATAAAACACTTGAACTCCATTCTTGATGAAAATATCCTTTCTTCTTCAAAATCATTTTTCCTTTCTTAACATGTCATACAATTTTAAACTAAAAGAAGATTATTAAAAATAAACATGATAACTTGTAAAGGAATCTTCTTGGAAATAATGTTTTAAAAATCCATTCATGTCTTATAAGTTAAAAAAACATTCTTCTCGTACTTTTGTCGGAAAAGTCAAAAAAATACCTCGTATGAAAAATGACAAAAGATTCCTTTCATATCATTTACTAAAAACTCACCAAAGGGTAAAATAGGATTTAAAAAATTTTAGGTGAATGGAAATAATATTACATATTGATGAAACATGGATGTGGAAGATAAAATACACCCCAGTAAATACTAAAGTATAAACAATCTCGGATAAAAATGAGATTGTGATATTTCCCTTACCTTAGGTACAATTTGCTTCGTAAGTGTCTGAACCTCCTGTATAATGATTTAAATAATGTTATAAACTAATTACAGAATCATACTTATTGTTATGATATAATATATGGTCATATTATTAGCTTCTTATTAGTAATATTTCATTACTACTTGTTATTCGGGTGTTTATTACTTTTTGTTCTTATGCGTGTTTGTCGAATAAATTCTTATTATTCTCTTTAGGTTATAGATACCTCATTTCCAGAATGGTATTAGTGTAACATATATCATATTAATTCATTCAATTAATTTATATAATCATTATTAAATGAAGATCATGTAGAACGAGTCGCATCACATCGTGGAGACGGTATTCCATACGTACGCACGAGTGATGATATCGTTCCTATGATCGTGGAATTGTATTGGAGTGTATGTATACTATTTCAGAATCAATATCACTTTATAATAGTCATATATAGTCATTATTTACACCATTTTACCAATCCAAGTAAGGTGGTGGTGGAAAATAGATTACACCACGGCGTGGAGACGGTATTCCGTACGTACGCACGTGCGGTGATTTCCTTTTTCCGTAGGATGGATAGAAGGTTAATTAGAGTAGTTTCAAATTTAAAACAACATATCAGTATATAAGAAATACTGATGTTATTACTTTATCAGGAAACAACTAAATAAGAAGAAGTTGAAGAAGAAAGTAATTGAAAAAGATCGGTAATGGATATTACCTCTTTTTGACGCGCCTTCACATAACCTCCACTTAAAGAACTAAGGATGGTATTTGAAGAAGACCATAACCTCTAGGATGATACTAGGGAAGTGGAGAAGAGATTTTGGCAGGGTTTGGCCGAGCTTGAATGCTCAAATTGGTTTGAGAGGAGAGGGAGAAGGTTCCCTTTTATAAGGGAGGAGAGGGGCACCTTAGGAAAATCTCAAAATATTATTTTATATTAAGGTCAAATTCGGTTTAAAATGGTTACAAAGGGTCTTATTTCGAAGATAAAGTGTGTATGGGACGAAATAATATCATCCAATAGGATTTAGACAATTTAAGTTATTATTTTAACCTTATCAATTAGATTTAACTCTAAGTTAAATAATTTAACTTTTACCGTGTCTTTTTGTTTTCTTACACTATATGGTTAATAAACATACCATAACAAGCCAAACGAACCCCAAGTTGTTTATTATTAATATATCTATCCTTATATAAGTCATTGGACCGACATTTAGATTTTTATGAATTAAATAACAATTAATAATTTAATATTTGTTTTAAAAACTAATTTATGTAATTTAGACACTATTTGGTACATGATTTTTATGAAATTCATAACAGAATTATAAGTTCGAACCAAGTTACTTATATCAACAATAACATGTCATATTAACCTATAAAATTAATTTAAGTCATAAAAAGTCTCAAATTACATTTATTTGGCCATTTATAACATCAAATATGTCAATATTTCATTAATAAGACAATTACAACATCATCTTTGTGTCATAATTAATGATACTTATTTAATCTCTAAAAATTCTAAATAAATTTCTATGATGTAGATAATTGTATTATATTTTTGGAGACTATTCATGTTTGAAGTTTCATGATGTTTATCACTAAATTAAAATTATTATACTTATAAGATTTAAGAAAGTGACATGTTGTCACATTCTTTGGTTTTAATAATAATTAAATTATTTTCATGGACAAAAGTCCATAAAATGAATCTAATCCGACCATTAGGTTATATGGGTCTACTTTTAGCCATCCAATAGGATTTTTTCAAGTGTTAGGGTAATTTTATAATATTATATTTACACTTAATTACCTGATTTACCTTTAACTATAGTAAATAAAATTTACCAGAATTACTATTCACAATGCCCAAATAAAAGTAGCTTATTGACATAATTTGGACCCACTGATTCCCAATATGGAATCCATTTTTCCAAATTCAATACACAAAAGATGCAGAAATTAAATTAAAATTAATCACGTTGTCGAATGAAAACAGGGTTTTCTTTTAAACATTGCAAAAGATTGAATTGATTTAACCTACGAATTCAAGGTAAAATCAATGCTAATGACATACATTATATTAAATGGTAAAAATATATTCTATTTATACTTTAAAACCATTCAATATTATAATTTAACCACATAAGATATTACGATGAAAAAAGTTGTTTTTAATTAAAATATAGCGTGTTTTTACTATTCATTAAAATATGAAAGTCATCAAAATAAAATGAAAAATTTATCCAAAGTAAAATTTTATTTCTTGATTCCAAGGAATAATTTTATTTTTTTCATATGTAACTTATAAACATGTCAAAAAATAGATTTAAAGTGGGTGCGCCATCAAAAGGCGGCAAAACTGCATTTTTTGAAAAATACTGATTTTACCCGAAATATTTATTTTGTTCTTATACCATGTTCTAGAAAATGTCTAAGATGAATAATAATGTTATAAAATTAAAAATTTAGTTAATACTATTCATAACGTCTAGTTCATAAAAATATTATAATAATATATCATTGTCTAGTAAAACCCGATATTGCGTACAACACACGCTATCGAGGAAGGTCGTGATTGCGTGTAATGCAAGCCAAGTCAGGGTTGCGTGTTGTGAAAGAATTCTTCTTTGTTTCGTATAACAAAATCCAACCATATTTCATTTATACATTGAATATATATATATATATACTCAATGTTGCGTAGAATAACTGTTATCAAAATTGTGTGTAACACGATCCAAGAATAGTGTTGCGTATACTGCAAGCTAATACGGGGTTGTGTATAGCGCAAGGTAATCATGGTGTATTGTACAACAGAAGATATTAATGAAATTAAAAATAATGTATCTTATAAAATCTCAGGTTGTTACATTCTACCCACCTTAAAATTAATTTCGCCCTCGAAATTCATCAGGGTTATAAATGGTTTACTACTCGAATATTTCTTTAATAGAAACCCACATTGTAAAAAGGAATACCAAAACCAATCTTTAAAAACAAAAGTATGAAACGTAACAGTTACCCAAATAAACTAATCACTGGGTTTCCACATAGGTGAATATATGGATATGGAAGAGAAATCTAACCACCATGTTCTGATAGAGAGTGGTAGAGAACATGGGTATGGAAAATCCAACAATCACAAAGCTATTGGTTTGTGATGATATAAGGTACCATCTGATTAATCGGATATAAGGGAAATGGGACAACATTTTTGGTTTTCAAGATCATTTCCCTAAAGTTGATGAATTAAAAGAAATACTTGCATGATTTTGGTACAATCCCACTATTGTTCATGAATTGAACAATTTCCACATCATCCCTTAAAGAAATGAAGTTGAATTTGTTATTCGTGATGTGTTAGAAGATCATGTGATAGAATGATGGGTCATTCCATCTCTTTCAAACAAAAGGTTAGCAAAAGTTATAAGTCCATCTTATGGTTAGATTAATCGTATATGGTTCTGAAAATGAACTTATACATCATATATCATACCGCTTAATAAAATAAAACTAGTTTCTACAAAACAGGGACTTGCTGTAGGCCAGTGGTAGGCGATAAAGGCCAGTCGCACTTCGGTTGTGGGTTCGATTCCCACAGCTTTGTCCGACGCGATTGGCTGTCGCCCGTCCTGCAGGTTTTCCTTTTTCTAAAACTACATTACTATATCATCCCATCAATAATATCGAAAAAAAGTTCTATCCTTAAACAATACTAACTTATGTCCAACATAATCCATTCCAATCTTTAGGCTTATCTATAATACTTCGGTCCAAGATCATAGTATAAAGAAAACGATTACTTGAAATTTCATCAACCAAGCATGTGAATACCATCATTTATCCCCCATATATCTTGTTGGTCACATTCCAATCATGTGAATACCTTAATCATGTATTCTCTTGAAAAAATGAATACTCATTAACCCTTAGTGGAAACATGAATGCTGTCAAAAGTTAACTCTTTCCACATACCAAAATCCAAAAATTCTATATACTCAAACCATGATATAACCTTCTCCTTATATCATTCATGAGCTCATGAATACTATCAAACATTTAATTTTCTCCTTATCCCTTCATTATGTGCATATCATCTACATTCCAAAAATATCTGAATAACCTTTCATGGATAATGGTAGCATTAATCATAAACATTCAAAACTCAAGGAAAGACAACAATGTAACAATCCTTAAAGGTATCTTTATTCCATAGTACCATGAGATTACTTATACAACATTACACTTGATAAACATGTAATCATTCCACTACATTCTTAAACCATTGACCGAGCTTCAACAATTCTTTCATCTCACATATCATTTGTAGTCTCTTCATCATCATCAACATAAATACTACCCATACGACCATACTGATTCTCTTCATGAGACTTTAACATAGGGCATTGGTTTGCATAATGTCCGTACATTCCACATTTAAAACATTTAACCATTGTTGATGTCGTAGCAATACCATTATCCTCATCCCTGGTGTTAACTGAACCTTTTCCTTTGCACTTACTGGCTTTCAGTCCTTCTTTTCCACACCCAAAGAATCTTCTAGTTCCTTTGAAACATTCTCCTTGATGCCACTTCCCACATGATTTACATAGGGGAAATTGAACTTTAATTCCTCTATGATCATCATGAAACTCCATCTTTCTCTTATTAGTCGAGTTAAGAAACTTAGCAAATTTGTGTTTATTGATCATATTATGAGATTGCTGATTCGGCATAATAATGATGTTTGGACTTCCAAATCCTATTTCATTTGGTTGCTCATGAATAATATCATTCCATTGTCCATCATATCCTCCATTATCATGAATCATCTTCTTTCCAGCCATTTTCTAAAACCCAAAAAGAATAGTGTGAGAGGCAAAAATCATAATAAAGGGGGAGTACACTTAATATCTAACATCTTAGGTTAAATTCTAAGATCGTTACTATAGTTCTAGGACTATATACTATACATATACTTATCCTTAGAGACATCCCTAGACATACCTTAGAAATATCTCTAGGGATCTCACTAACGTTCTCACATCCTAGTTTCCATAGGTTGACTAAACCTTTCCTCTGATACCAACAGTAGAGACCCAAAGCTTAACGTACATAGACAATACATTACTTTTTCGGAATACTTAGTACATAACAAAAACACACACACAAGGACCTTAATAGTTTAGTGTCTTTGGAAACTAGGAATATAATCTTCTATTCGTGGCGAAAGATCTTCAACATCTCCCATAATGATCTTCCTTTTTTTAACCTAAAACGTTTCTTTATATCCTGGGGAAAATAAAACATAAAAAGGGTGAGCTCAAATGCTCAGTAAGGCTAAACAAAAGAAATATCAATCACATCATATTCATAAGAACATATCTTTTGGAAATCTAAACCTGCAAAAGAGATCATAATTTAATAACATGGGATAAATCATAGTAGTGAAATGTAATCCCAATAATCATAACATAAAACATGAAACTTTGTGTCATACACACATAATCATAGAGAATCATTTCTTGTTAGTCAGGACTCATTGTCAAGACTATCTTAGTGGACAAAGTCCCTTTCTGAACCGAGTTCATCCCTCGTTTCAGTCCTGTTTCACTGAACCAGTATAACCTACCGTTCCAGCCATGTCTATCTCATGAGATATAAAATCTTTACCCAATGCATTGGAGGGAGATATAGGTCCCACCCATCTCATAATGATACCATTCTTATGTGTGCCACAAAATCATAAATCATACATCATTTCATAACCCATGTAATAAAAATGGGAATCTTAAACATCATGACATCATAAAAAAAATTTATATAAGATAAAGGAATTCATAAAAATAATTCCATCACAACATAATCAAATCAATGTAATAATAGGGATAAAAATATAACCCTTTATTATCTTAGATGGAAAATAATTTTTATAAAACACTTGAACTCCATTCCTGAGGAAAATATCCTTTCTTCTTCAAAAACATTTTTCCTTTCTTAACATGTCATACAATTTTAAACTAAAATAAGTTGATTAAAAAAACATCAAAACTTGTAAAGGATGCTTCTTGGAAATAATGTTTTAAAAATCCATTCATGTCGTATAAGTTAAAAAAACATTCTTCTCGTACTTTTGTCAGAAAAGTCAAAAAATTACCTCATACGAAAAACGATAAAAGATTCCTTTCATATCTTTTACTAAAAACTCACCGAATGGTAAAATAGGATTTAAACAATTTTAGGTGAATGGAAATAATATTACATATTGAGGAAAGATGGATGTGGATGATAAAATACACCCCAGTAAATAATAAAGTATAAACAATCTCAAATAAAAATGAGATTGTGATATTTCCCTTACGTTAGGTCTGATTTTCTTCGTAAGTGTCCGAAACTCCTATATAATGATTTAAATAATGTTATTGACTTATTCCAGAATCATACTTATTGTTATGATATCATATATGGTCATATTCTTAGATTCTTATTAGAAATATTTCATTACTATTTATTCGGGTGTTTGTTACTTTTTGTTCTTATGCATGTTTGTCGAATTAATTCTTATTCTTCCCTTTAGGCTATAGATACCTCATTTACAGAATGGAATTAGTGTAACATATATCATATTCATTCATTCAATTCATTTATATAATCATTATGAAATGAAGATCATGTTGAACGAGTCGCATCACATCATGGAGACGGTATTCCGTACGTACGCACGAGTGATGATATCGTTCCTATGATCGTGGAATTGTATTGGAGTGTATGTATGTTATTTCATAATCAATATCACTTTATAATAGTCATATATAGTCATTATTTACACCATTGTACCCATCCAAGTAAGGTGGTGGTGGAAAATAGATTACACCACGACGTTGAGACGGTATTCCGTACATACGCACACGTGGTGATTTCCTTTTTCTGTAGGATGGATAGAAGGTTAATTAGAGTTGTTTCATATTTATAATATAATATCAGTATATAAGAAATACTGATGTTATTACTTTATCATGAAAAAACTAAATAAGAAGAAGTTGAAGATGAAAGAAATTGAAAAAGATCGGTAATGGATATTACCTCTTCTTGACAAGCCTTCACTTAACCTCCACTTAAAGAACTAAGGATGGTCTTTGGAGAATACCAGGACCTCTAGGATGATACTAGGGAAGTGGAGAAGTGATTTTGTCAGGGGTTGGCCGAGCTTGAATTCTCAAATTGGTGTGAGGAGGAGAGGGACGGGGTGCCCTTTTATAAGGGAGGAGAGGGGCACCTTAGGAAAATCTCAAAATATTATTTTATATTAAGTTCAAATTCGGTTTATAATGGTTCCAAAGGGTATTATTTCCAAGATAAAGTGGAGATGGGTCGAAATCCTCTCATACAATAGGATTTAGACAAGTTTAGGTTATTATTTTAACCTTATCAATTAGATTTAAGTCTAAGTTAAATAATTTAACTTTTACCGTGTATTTTTGTTTTCTTACACTATATGGTTAATAAACTTACCATAACAAGACAAACGAACCCCAGGTTGTTTATTATTAATATATATATCCTTATCTAAGTCATTTGACCGAACCTTAGATTTTTAGGAATTAAATAAAAATTAATAATATAATATTTGTTTTAAAAACAAATTTATGTCAATTTTGACACTATTTGGTACATGATTTTTATGAAATTCATAACAGAATGATAAGTTTTAACCAAGTTACTTATATCAACAATAACATGTCATATTATCCTATAAAATTAATGTAATTCCTAAAAAGTCTCAAATTACATTTATTTGGGCATTTATAACATCAATTATGTCAATATTTCATTAATAAGACAATTACTGCATCATCTTTGTGTCATAATAAATGATAATGATTTAATCCCTAAAAATTCTAAATAAATTCCTATGATGTTGATAATTGTATTATATTTCTGGAGACTATTCATGTTTGAAGTTTCATGAAGTTTATCACTAAATTAAAATCATTATACTTATAAGATTTAAGAAAGTGACATGTTGTCACTTTCTTTGGTTATAATAATAATTAAATTATTTTCATGGAAAAAAGTCCATAAAATGAATCTAATCCGACCCTTAGGTTATATGGGTATACTTATAGCCATCCAATAGGATTTTCCAAGTGTTAGGGTAATTTTATAATCTTATATTTACCCTTAATTACCCGATTTACCT
This sequence comes from Viscum album, assembly GCA_963277665.1. NCBI lineage: Eukaryota > Viridiplantae > Streptophyta > Magnoliopsida > Santalales > Viscaceae > Viscum > Viscum album. The sequence continues at coordinate 52,937,702 of OY728148.1, forward strand.
TTAACTATAGTAGCTTATTAACATAATTTGGACACACTGATTCCAAATATCGAATCCATTTTTCCAAATTCAATACACAAAAGATGCAGAAATTAAATTAAAATTAATCCCGTTGTCGAAAGAAAACATGTTTTTCTTTAAAACATTGCAAAAGATTGAATTGATTTAACCTACGAATTCAAGGTAAAATCAATGATAATGACATACATTATATTAAATTGTAAAAATATATTCTATTTATAAATTAAAACCATTCAATATTATAATTTAACCAGATAAGATATTACGATGAAAAAAATTGTTTTTAATTAAAATATAGCGTGTTTTTACTATTCATTAAAATATGAAAGTCGTTAGAATAAAATGAAAAATTTATCCAAAGTAAATTTATATTTCCTGATTCTAAGGAATAATTTTATTTTGTCAAATGGAACTTATAAAAATGTCAAATACTATATTTAAAGTGGGTGCGCCATCAAAAGGAGGCAAAACTGCATTTTTTGAAAAATACTAATTTTACCCGAAAATTTTATTTTGTTCTTATACCATGTTCTAAAAAATGTGTAAGATGAATAATAATGTTATAAAATTCAATATTTAGTTAATACTATTCATAATGTCTATTTCATAATAATATTATAATAATATATCGTTGTTTAGTAAAACCTGATATTGCGTACAACACACGCTATCGAGGAAGGTCGTGATTGCGTGTAATGCAGGCCAAGTCAGGGTTGCATGTTGTGAAATAATTTTCGTTGTTTCATATAACAGAATCCAACCATATTTCATTTATACATTGAATACATATATATATACTCAATGTTGCGTAGAATAACTATTATCAAAATTGTGTGTAACACGATCCAAGAATAGTGTTGCGTATACTGCAAGCTAATACGATGTTGCGTCAAGGTAATCTTGGTGTATCGTACAAAAGAAGATATGAATGAAATTAAAAATAATGTATCTTATAAAATCTTGGGTTGTTACAAAAATCATCACAAAAAACATATATCATCACAAGTGCGCAATAAAATACCACTAGTGGACATGAATTTCAGATGTCATACTGCCACAAAAATCCAAAAAATAAATAAATATAACCAAATAAAATAGGTGATCAACATAAATCCATTCCCAAACTATTATTTCATTAATCAATGTTATCTTTTGATAATATTACCTAATGTTATTTATTAGTCTCTTAGGAAAATTATTGACCCATTCTTCCCAAAGAATCATTAGCGCACCCACTCTGCATGATAAGAAAAAAATGAGAGGCATAAGAATCCCGAATTGAAACAATAGGCAACCGAAACACTACTTTTCACGAAGAACAGGGGATCACATGAGTAGAAAAAAAACCGAAGGAAACTGAGCATGAGGGGATCTAGCACATGATTATGACTAATAGAGGGAGGAGGGATTTAGGCTCACCAAGATGGAATGGAAAACAAACTTGTAAGGGATGATATTGGGTTTAAGGAGCTAGATACTATATTAAAGGAAGAATATTTTCAAAATCCATTAACATGCGATTGTGATCAAGATCATGCGGTTTGAGTTTCTAAATGTCCCTACAGTGCATGGATATTAAATATATACTTAATATCCTATGACACACCCATCCAATTTCCCAAAAAAGGCATTAAACTTGGTATACATCATATAAAACCTAAGAGGGGTGAAATTGGAAAAATAGGGAAACTAGAAATTTTTTGAAGTGTATGAAACCATTTGGTGTGCCACCATTTTGGTGTGGAACCATCATGGTGACACCATTACAGGGCCACCATTTCGGTGTGGCACTATAATGTTGCCATTGTTTAGTGTGCCACCATTTGGTGAAATTTTATTTTTTGGAAACTCCCAAAACAAGCTCCTATGACCCCTTAGAACACCGCAAGAACTAAATTTTCACAAATGTCTAGATTGGGAATATTTGGGACATTACATCAGATATATATCAATCAGTTCTCATCACTAAGAATTTTTAAACAAACTCAAGAATAGAGAGGTCCGAACAACCACCCCTTAAGATACATCTTTGGAAAAAATTACATATTGTTATTCAAATGATGGCGTGAAAACCCTGAAATCCAAGAACACCTCATTGATGTCTATATCCATAACAATTGTACAAACGCATAGGCCCGACTTCATTATACAACCAATCAATCATCAAATTTTACATTTTCTTCCAACATGGATTAGTGAACTTATTCCTCCATGTCAAGATAGTATCCATTTCGTGTGGCACTGAATCACCTACCTAGGTTCAATAACATCTACATTTATTAATATTTATTAGGGATCATGTCCACCCCTCTCCATAGTCAAGACATTTCACACACCTTCATACAATAGGGAAACAGCTAATATCACAGCTAACTATGTCCAGAATTGCATCCTAGGCAATGATTGAAGAAAAACAAAGGAGAAATACTCAGAACACCCCTTGGTACTGGGAACACATATCTGCCTATCGCTCCAAAGAAATAAATTCGAGGGCTCAATTCCCCCACACCACATGAAAAAAGGGAAGGATTCATATATGAAACATCTTCTCTTCATGATCCTTGATCCTTATTGGTCACTCTACAAACATCACGTCATCCTCGATATCCATCTATCCCCATTCAAGGACGTGGGGTCATCATGTTGATTCTGATGGAGATGAGAGGCATGGAAGATGTCATGGATCATCTCCAACAGCGGTGGAAATGAAAACTTTCATTCCATCTTGCCATAATGACCCACACCATGAAAGGTTTGATAGTCATAGGAGAAAGATGCTACCTCTGTCAAACCATTGTTTCCCATTTCGAGCGGAAACCTTCAAGAAAATATGGTCTCCAATATTGAGCTCCAAAGGCCTCATCATATGATTGGAATACGTCTTCTATCAGTCATGTGTTTCCATCATCCTCTCATGGAAATGATTCACCTTTTCTGTCAAACTATTCAATACATCCGAACAAAGGATATCTGTCTCCCCATTATTTGTCCAGCACAAAGGAGAACAAAATGCCCTATGGTATAGAGAATTGAATGAATCCATTCCAATTTAAGAGTGATAGATATTATTGTAAGAAAACTATATCAAGGGAAAATGGCACACCCAAGATTCACTAGAGTCCAGAACACATTTCCATAACATTCCCTCCAACATCTAGATAATCCCCTCTTTCTGTTTGTCTGTCTTAGGGTGGAATGTAGTGCTAAGGCCTAACCGAGTGAAATAGAAATTAAAAAATCCCTTCAATACTCTCTACGTAAAATTTGTATCTCAATCTAAGACAATGGATCTTGGAACGCCATGAAGACGCACCACCTCATCCACATAGCTATGTGTTAAGCCATCCAATGCGCTCGACTCCTTAATCATTATAAAGTGATCCAATTTATTCAATTTATCCACTAATACCAAAATATATTCACATACCACCTTATTCATGGGTAATAAAATGAAAAACTCCACTGATATGTCATCCCACATACACTTGGGAACATATAAAGGCTATAACAGACCGCTAGGAACATGGTGCTCAACCCTCACCTGCTGACACACTAGGAACCTTGCCACAAACTCTACCACTTCCTACCTACCCCATTCCACCAATAATGTTCCCTCAATCCTAAATACATTGTATAATATATTTTATGCACTTTTAGTATGATATATGGAAGTCATGGAGAACACCCTCATGAATTTCCACTGGTACAAACCGCATCAGACATAATATCATCATATTATGAATATCCTCCAATCATCACACCAGAGAATCACCCTGGACAAAGTGATCATGCATCCCTTCATCATATAATTATCCCAATAGAGACTCCTCCAACTACTACATCAATGGATACTTCACTATCATCTAAAACAAACATCCTCTACTGCTATCCACTTCTGCATCCAGAAGCAATGTAGCCTACACCTCCATTGCCTTCCAAGAATATGTGGATTACCGAACTACCTCATTATACGAATTCCAACATAAGGAATAGGCTACCACATTTCACATTCCTAAGGTGTATGATATCTCGAGTCATTTTCCTATAGAAACTACATCCACCTTCACTTCTACAGTTCAGGTCTTGCTGTGGGAATATATACCACAGGCTCTTATGATCCGCGAAGACCATAAAGTTCTCCCCGATGATAAAATGTCACAAAAAATTTAGCATCAGTACAACCTCTACATCCTCAAGATCATGGGAGGAATATTTATTTTCATGTGGATGTTACTACCTAGACCCATAATTGATCACTACCCACTAATGCATCAACGCACATACCAATCCATGACCAGAAGCATCAAAGAACACTTCGAACGTCACCTCCAACTCCGGTAACCTAAGAACCATAGGATTAATTCTAAATATTTCCACAGAATACACAAACAATGAACCTCAGTCCCAGGCCCATGGGGAAAGGGAGAGGACCAGGAGATCGAAATTAGAACTGTTGAGGCCTATTTCTCCATGGTGGAAACCTAGAACACCCTGAAGATGGAGTCCTTCAGCTGACTGCATTACCCTTCAACGAACTTGGCTGACTCACCTCTCTTAGTACACCTCCATTCTAGTGAATCCACTCCACTACTTGATCCTATATATGAACTCTTATGTATGTCACTAGGGTAATGTGAATGACAACATACTGAAGATATTGTCACAGTGCCACCTCCAATCATCTCACCCATGACTCATCATCTGAAAAAAGATTCGGGGAAAATATTATAAGATCATTAAACAAGATCCCCAGTTCACTCACTGACAAACTCCTTCTATAGAGGGAGAGAAGCTCCTACCTTTTCTATTCCTTCATCATCATGTAAGGAAACATAACTTGAAACTCCATCTCGAAGTCAGCACCTGATACGTGAGCCTGCTTCTTCTCCCTGAGGAAAATCATCCACCACTGACACATTCCTCCTCAAATTAGAATCACTTCTAGAGGATCCCAGTACTCCCTTGGATCATGTATCCTGGTAAATGTTATTTTAAGCTCTTCAAGACACCCCTCCATCATTGAGTCTGAAATGATGCCTTTGTACATTCCCAGTGTCTACTACTGGAAATCACGAAGGGTCATTTTTCACATGTCAAATTCCTCCTCTCAATCATCCCTCTTATGATCAACCATGTCAGCATATTATCCCTCTACTAATCATACAACACATGGACAACGACTGGGAGCCATAGGTAAAATGGTAAAAAAGGACCTCCTAACCCCAGGTAGTCTAAATATTTTCCATTAAGTTGTAACAATTTCTTTAAATTAAATTCCCAAATTTCCTAAGACATAGAATAAAAAAAGTCATTATGATGCATTTAGCATTTCAAGGTTCTCATCCCTAAAATCACTATAGTCGCACATGGTCGTTTAGTGTGTCTAGAGACCTTACTTTAGATCATTGGGGGCTAAAATCATGTGTTCTAGTTGTTCTTCCCTAAACTATCTCACACACTGAGATTTCCTAAGCAATTTTTGTATCATCTCATGGAATCCTCACTGTGTCTAACTTATAACTCCATCCTATATCTCAACCATCACCCCTGATACCATTATTTCATGACCCACCTTCCTCATGCTGTGGGAAGGGATAGTAAAGTGTCAGACCCTTCCTTCTTCAAGATGAAGGAGATATAATGACCCCTAAGACCCACACTCAACAGGACAGAGAGTGGAAACTATATCCAATGGTAAAAAATCTCAAAAAAAATAGAAGGAATTACATTTTTTATGAAAATTGTATTGGGAGATAACATGTTAAAAATTTAAAGTAACACAAAACATTCACATAAAGAAAACCAAAATCCACCACATGGATGATTTAATCATAAACTACGAAAAAGTACAACCAAAGTACCAATGAAAGAAACAAATGAAAAGTGAATAAGCCTCATAACAACAATTATCTTAATTTTCAGGCTACTAAAGTTCATCAAATACCAAAATGTCCTCCTGGAATCTTGGATGCTGTTTTACATATTTAGGTTAAGTATATGAGAATACCCATCAACAAAACTAATGCTACATACGCACAAGTGGGGGGACATACTAATGCCCCTGTGGGAGAATAGTAGAACCTCAATGGAACTACCAAGGAATAATAACCATCCTAGCATCACCAAGGGACACTCATAAAATAATGAATGTCTAGAAAAGTAGGTTTATAAGAATATTAACTTTTTGGGTTCCTTTTCCCCACTTTTTCACTAGTCAACTACTCATTCCAAACTGATTACATATTTATGGTTCCAATATTCCAAAATGCAGTCCCAATTCCATAACCCACCCACACACACATGGGCCTCAAAATAAAGACAAATTCCCCCTAGAAACACCTTGGCGACAATCACACCAAGCATCTCACCTGAAGACATCCATGCCTTATCACAAATACACATGGGTAAACAAATCCTAGACCGCAAACATCTAGGACCCACTTAAAAAACAAAAACATCTCTAAATGATATTGGACTATGGTAAAACACAATACAATATTGCTTACTTGGATACTCTTGAGCGGTAAGAACCCGAAAGAGTGTGCGAGGAAGAAAGTTATTAACCATCCATCTATTCTCCACCTGGGTGATAAAAAAGGCATGCTCTCCCCTGAAAGGGCCTGTTTGGCACATGGGGCTCAATAAGGGTGGGGTGCATTTAGAAATCACATGGAAATATAATTTATAAATAGATGTAAAAAAACACCCATCCCAACCTGTGGTGCCCAAAACAAAAAACCAGCCCACCAGAATCACTTCTGTTTCTACCCCTATATGCACAACAATAGAAACAATCACTTATAAATCATCATCCCAACCCATTTCTCATTTCACGACAATACATTCATTAATTAATGGGTTTACATTAATATATTCCAACACTAATTGGGGAATCTATCAAGAAAAATATCTAAATCCATTCTTATAAGGAAAAGATCTTGATTAACTAAACACACAAAAACCAACCCACTTTGTTCTTCGTTACTTCGATTATTGAAAAAGGGAACTTGGACCAAAGTATAACATTTCCATTTTAATGACCATTAAAAAAACAGTGAAAAAACAAATTATAGGCCCACTGCACAACCCCCATATTACTAGACACTCGATCAACCACTTCCAAATATCATTATTCAATGTTATACCACACAATCATGCCCTCGCAACCAAACCCAGCATCCCCACTGCATAACAACACCACACCCAACACACCCTTAAACATGAAGACATGAGACAACCCAGTCTTATATCCCAGCTACCCAATCAATACCCATATGATGTCCCACTACATGAATAGTCTATAACCACATTATAGTCCAACATCCCAATGTTCTTCAATGGGCACAAGAAAAACAAAGGAAAACCCACTGCCTACAAGTCCATCCATTTCACAATCAATCAATATCTCGAACCTAGAATTTGTCAAACCTCTTTTACCACCCCATATATAATGACCACATAGAAACACCACAAAAAAGTATACCCAATTCTCAATCATACTATTCACCATCTATAGGACCAACCCCTTTTTCCTCCCCCACACCCATAACAAGGTTACCATAAACAATGTCCCATAACCCCATGAAAAACAAAACACAACACATGTCCACACAATTTCTCAAGTATACATTGATTTAAAAAGAGGGATTCATTAATTCCACTTCAAATAACATGTCTAACCACATAATACATAAGATCTTGGGGAATCCATTTATTTAACCATGTGTATGTGATTTAATAGTTTTCGTGTTACGATAATTCAATAAATCATCTCCACAAAAACAGAAAATCACTAGTGTGAAATCATAGACCACCAAAAAACAAGATTATAATATGTCATACAACCACAAAAATCCATAATGAACCCAATATAACAAAATAAAATAGGCGATCAACATCAATCTACTCCCAACCATTTATTTCATTGATACCTATTATCTTTAGATCAAATTACCTAACACTATTTATTAGTATTTTAATAAAAATATTCACCTGTTATTCAAAAATAATGACTAGTACACCCATCCAACAAGATATAAAAAAATATAGAAAGAAGAATCCATACATGAAATAACAGGAGACCAAAACATATTTCACAAAGAATATATGATCATGGGGGCAGCAGGAATCTCCAGGAAACTGAAAAGGATGGGGCTCTAGCATAAGTTCATAACTCATATATAGAAGAAGGTTTTAGAAAAACCAAGTGGTAATGGAAAACAAAATGGGATGGGAAGATCCCAACATTTAAGAGAAAAATCATATATTAAATGTAGATTAGTTTCGAAATTCATTAACGTGGGATCGTGGACAGGATCACGTGGTTTGATCACCTCAATGTCCCTAGAGAGTTATGACATTAATGACATACATAATATCCTTTGAAAATACCTCAAAACACCGAAAGGATTTAAACTAGGGTTACGTCAAATAAAAATTATGATGCTTGAAAGTGTAAAACCCAAAAAACAGGAAATTTGGAAAAGGGTGAGACACTATTTGGTGTGCCACCATTTTGGTGTGGCACCAACATGGTTCCACCATTTTAATTCCACCATTTCAGTGTTGAATTTTCATGGTGCCACCTTTACAGTGCCACCATTTTGGTGAAACCCTTTAGTGAAACCTGTTTTTAGGAAAACTCCTAAAACAATGTACTCTGACCCCCATGAACATCGTATGAACATTGTTTTCAAAAATGAATTTTATATGAAAATCTAGATCATTACAAAACCAAACCATGTAATCAAACCATTAGAGGGGGCTCTAGGGTAGTTCCTGAACAAATGATTTAGTTATGGTTTGGCCAACCATGAGGCAGAACCATGCGCCCATATCAATTTTGTGATTTTATGATTTTCCCATTATTTAATATAATTTATAAACCCCACACCATTCCCATATTCCTCCTACCATGTGAGGCTTTTATTATCCCTTGTAGCACCTCCTTCCTTGAGATAATAATGGTGGTTTCACACACATTAGAAGCCATATTTGATCTTCATTAGTCTTTATGTATTCCTGTTGTTATGATTTATGTCCCTCATGTTCATTTTTATGTTTACATATCTCTTGAGAATACTATTGTGGTATGACCTAATTCCCCATGTTGTTAGGGTGTTCATCTATTTCACTGATTCTTCTCAAACTACACTAAATCAAAACATGATGTTATATGTGTGGGTAATACTTGGTTAAATATTAGTGTTCTATCTGCTTTCCCACACATTTTTTGCAATATATATGGTTCACAATTGTAATATGTTATGAATTTTTCAATATAAGGCTCTATATCATAAAATAAATTAAATTGAACATTTTATCTTCTCTAGATTGACCTTAATGAGCGGTGAATTTCCACCTTGGGATATTTCCCGAACCAAAGCCACTGAAATGGGTGTGATTCCACTTTTGAGACATAGTTACCATGAAAATATTTTTTTGAACACCATGGATGTTGTGTTGCACCTTTAATAAATGCATTACATTAATAAATAGAATTAAGTTGAATTGGCATCCATGAGTTAGGACGGTAATCCTAATGCATATGATTTATCCCATGATATATCTATTTTAATGAAATGAATTTGATTAAATAGGATTTATAAAACCACAAAAATTATTTACTCTTTATGATTATAATGTAGGACTATTATTTATACTCATTCCACATTTCCCATAAATTTTATTGTGTTTTATTCCATGTTCAATATATTACATTCTTATCTATTATTCCCTATATCATGATTATATAGTTATGAATTATGTGTTGTTCATTTACCTGTTTATGTGCTTAATGGCCTATATTTTGTGCCATGTGATCATTTATGTGTAGAATTGTGATTATTAGTAGGATTAATTATTATTTCATTTTTCCATTGAATATATCCATTAATCTTCAATTAAATTCATGGGTAGCTTTATTGTCAGGAAATCCATAAAATACCTTACTGATGGGATTATTAATGTTATGGGTCACCGACAATGGGATAGGAGAGAACACATGGCCCAAAATTAGGAAACTATTGATTGAATATATGTTCTTGGTTTTGATCTACTTGTCACAATGTGAGAGATCCTTTGGATTTCCTTGGATGGGCTCCTATAGTAAATTATTAAGACTAGTGAGTGTCAGTAGTTCTAGGGGGATCAACCATTGAGGAATCATTGTAAATATGTCTACTCCATGCCTCGGGTGATACTCGACCCCCTGTAAGATTCATGGTATGGACATAGATTCCATTATACCATGAGGGATACAATGGATGTTTAAGGGATATACTTGGACAAACTCAATGATATTGGTTATATTGAGGGTTCCTATTGTGATCCATGGGATTAAATTTAGGATCTCCTTGTACAAGCAGAGGAATTGATTACTGGATTGGTCATATTTATTATATATATTAATTGTGGTGGATGGTAATTATAATAAATATGATTTAGAAGTGATCACAAAATGCATGGATGGTGTTCTATTCTATACCTTCCAAGTAAAAGCACAAGATTGGTGTTGACCAAAATTTATTGATTCATGGATGATTCCATGTACTTTTCTATTTCAGATATATAGGTTACCATGGATAAGACATTCAACATTTGGCGAAGTATGTAGAATTGGTCAGGTATCCATTTAGGAAACCAAAATGAAGTGTTATTTATTTATTTATTTATCACATTGTATTTGTCTATATTGTAACACTGTTCATTTTATAGTGCACAAACTATATTGATCTAGACATAGTTGGTGGTTACCTATTATAATTATATCTGACACCCAAGTCAAGATTCCATTTCCCTGGGCTACATGAGAAGATCAACATGTTATAGGTATATGGATTATTTAATGTGTTGTGTGGTTTTTTTGGGATATAAGGATAATTGTACTTAGCTGGTACTCAACATTATTGTTTGAGATTGCCATCCAGATATTTTTATTTTATTCTAATGTGCGTTTTATTTGACCCCCTTTCTATATCTCATAGCATCATCTGGGCATTCATCCATTTTTATAAAAAAAAATCTGGTCTATATTTTTGTATCCAGTCATTATATTTTTCTTTGAATACTTTTTCATATAATAATACTTCATCATTTATTTTAAATTTATTTACACATAATATACCACTTTGTGATACAAACCACGAGGGTATAGACATCCCACTGTACCACCATTAGAACTATGCGACTATTTGGTAGTCTCAGGTGTAGTAGGAGGCAGGCTTGAGGAAACGTTGTGACTAGACTGGTTATCATATTAATGGTTAGTCATACTTAGACATTACATTCTCCCATTGGAATAGATAGGTTTAAGTTGATGAGATATTCATCAATGTTTACTACCTCATGCCACATTTTTTGTGTAAACCTATGTGTAGTCTCAAAATCCTAGAGGATTAATTCAGTGTAACAATCTTCCTTTTCAATACATCATTCTATTATATTTTTCATTGAATAGAAAAAACCCCATAATTTCCACTATCAGAATAAAATTATCATACCTCATTACTTTCATACTCTCCACCATTGTCAAAAACATTTCATCTTTGATCTTACTCATTCTCCACTATGAATATTTAATGCTAAAAAATGTTACAAATATAACATTTTCTTTTTATAATGTAAACACATACCTTCCTTTTCAATTCATTAAAAAATTTCAAATAATATTTTGACCATCCATGGGAATATACTGGTGTAGGACCCCAAAAATTAGTGTTCACGGGTTTTAGCATTGCGGCCTTCATTTTTCGCTGGCCTTTTACAAGGGATAACTTTTTCTCATTTTAAAAGATTTTAATATTAAAATAATAAAACATACATTAAGATTAGAACCAAGAGTATTCCTTTTTTTGATCCATCATCCTATTCTCACTCAGGTCTCAAACCTATAGTTCCAAAATTGTGAATCCCATAAAAGGTAGAAATGCAACCATGTATAGGAATGAATATACAATGTTTTACATGGTACCATTTTTATCTCCATGATTTTTGACCATAAATCCATTGGTAATATTCCATAAACCATTAAGGAATTTTTTAATAAAATAATCAACGTCATGATTTCTTACAAAAATACAATTTCATCTTTGTTTAGGTATCTACCCTAATATTTTTAAATCAAAAAAATGCCAACTATTTGTTTTAGTCCATCTATCTCCCTTCCCTAAAATTTTAAATTGATCATTATAATCACGATAAACCCTTAAAAAGTCTATAAAAACATTAATTTTTCATAACAAGCTTCTTTGATGTACAATTAAATGATTAAAAAGTGTCTAAAATCCTTAACTCTATAGTATTATCCACACTCATCAACATTACATAATTAGTTCCATTAGGTGTTGTTCTTTCTTAATTTGTTTACTATATCATTTTTTCTCTACAAACCTTCTTGAAATGTAATTTCTAACCATAAACACAGTTTGGATGACCAGTCCCATATCCCATTCCTTATATATTTCTGCTAGATTTTGAAAATCCAATTTGATTGTCTCACTGCACAAAATATTTTATTCCACCCATGTTAAGACAAAAAAAATCTTCTTTATTCTCATAATTTAATATCATCACTATGGATAGGGTTTGGGAAATAATCCAAACTATCTTTTCATATAACATGAAATTATTACTACTATAACAGTCACCTCTAAAATTTCATATAATGAATAATGTAAAACAAGTGAACATACATCATCAAAAATAGTAATTCCCACTGATGAAAACTAATATTCCATGTTTTTTGAAATTTATGAAATGATCCAAAAAATAGTTCCCTTCAATCAAATTTAGAAAAATGATTCACCACATTATGTTCTATTTGTCTGATGTAGATGTATTATCTTACATATTTTTAATCTCACACTCTAATAGTAGTTGTAGTAGAAAAAAATGGATTCACAACGACATATAAGTTGGAGGTGTAGAAAAAAATAACAAAAAGTATAAGATGATCACAAGACATAATTATTTATGTGGTATGGATAAATTTGTATATACCCAAAAATTAATAAACATTTCAATAATTCAAAATTAAAATAATATATGTATTTTTAGAGCACCTCGCACCCTTGATTAAATGGACTCTTAATGAAGTTGATGCAATTGTGTAACTATTTATATAGTAATCCTCTTTTTCTATATTAATTTGAGGCTGAATTTCCATTGATCTATTGTTAAATTTTGGTTTCACTTTCCACAAAAATATAAAATTACATATAAAAGTCCACACTACTACAGTGTTATATTTTATGCTAAGATAATAACTATGAACCGTTTTAGTAACTTTTCGGAGTTACTTCTCAGTGATACTAATGTATATATAGAGTTTTAGTATGGTGTGCAGTCTAGGATGTTAGTAAATTAGGAAAAAATATTCTAAAAATCTCCCTCTTTGATCGTAATCTTCAATGGTAAACCTTTTCAATGCTACAGATTTGGCAGACACACATATTCCAATTCCACCATCATTAATCACAAATGAGTTCTTTCCCATTCAAGATTCAATATAATGATTAATATTCATGATGTACACGTTTTTTTCATTCAATTATTCCACCATTCTCTTGTATCTTCATCATATCACTCTTCAAAAATCAAATTAGAACAACAGAGGCATAATAGTGACCCAAATTCTCTATCATTGATAGATTTTTCAAAATGAATTCTGGATTATTTTTTCAATAAATTTTATGCACTGTCAGTAGCCCATCCATTGAAATTCATTAGATAAAAATGTTCTTCAACTAATTATTATTAATTTGAACAAGAAATAATTGGTTCTTTGCATGATTTATGGCACATTTACTATCACAATGAAAAAGATTTTCCTCTATATTTATACCCGTATCATCGAATAAGTTCATCATCGAAACCATCTCCTTAAATACTTATTGTATAAAAAATATTTTTACCATGTTGTGGATCACTAATTTATATTGTGTTACTAATATTTCATTCTTACTGCAGTTACTCTACTGATAAATACATAACATGTGGTACTCCTACTGCATCATCACCTAAAATCTCTGCATAAAAATTCCCCTAAAATGAATTTATTTTTTAAAAAATAAAATGATATATCCTTACATTAGTTCAAGTCTCTCGATATCCACTTCACAACAGCATAGTGAATCATTCCATGGTTATCCATGTTATAGATTAAGACTCCCATCACATTAGTAATATCAGGTTAGGTATAAACCATTACATACATTAGGCTTCCAATATCAAATTTGTTTGGATTATTTTCCATGTACTCATCCCCTTATACTATCGTAGTTAATATCTCATTTAGAAACATAATTTTGATTTCTAGGGGAATATAAATAGGCATTTCGAAAACAAACTAAATCGTTGAAAAACCTTTCTTATATAGCCATCCTATTATTACATCAACCATTTTATAGAAAAATAACTCATGATATTCATTCCAAAAGTCATTATAGATTCTCAATGATATTTCATCACAAACTTCTCATCCAACAACCCATTTAGGTAATCAAACCATTACATACATCATCATGTAATGATTATGTAATCCACATATTGAAAAAATATAATGTATTAATCCAAAAAAGTGTTTATGCTGAGTAATATATATATGACACATTACTTTTAAAGATATTATTTATGAATGCATCAAAAAATTTAATCCATTTCTCATGTACCTTATTTAGATCATATATGATCTTGTGAATTGTGGACTCTTGGTATTCCTTATAGGGACCAACATATCCTTATGTATATCTAGATTAAATATCCTTATTTTGATCTCCATGAAAAAATTTATATTCACATATAACATAACAATACGAAAGTCCTCTATTTTAATAGTTTTAATAATGATCTGAATAGTGACAAGCTTTAATAATGGTGAGAAGATTTAAGTGAGGAACATGTATTCATTCTTTTGACGTCCTTTCTCCACCAACATTCCATTGTATCTCATCATAAAATTATGTTCATTTTTTTGACTATGTATATACATTTTTCCAAAATTATATCCTTATTTTTACCAGAGGTTTCAGATAGAATATATTGGTATCAGGAAACTTAGAAATATTCTCTTTTACAGCCATATCCCACTTGCTTGACTCCTTTATCTTTATTGAATCATAAAAAATATTGTTCTTTATTGGAAATAAATAAAATATAATATATGGATGAACAATAACTATTCTTTGTACTTCACTCACTTGTTGATCTCCAACAATCCACATGAGGGGTAGGATCCAATATATTAAATATCACATTCTCAATCACACTTTCAAGCTCCACTTGTTCTATGAATTAGGATTCTTTATTTTCACTATCAACTTTGTGTATATGATGTTTCATTTATATGAAAACATCATTAAATATCACTTTCTATATGTATGTGATTATTTTACCTTATCGTTCAAAAATTGATAACCTAAATTCTTAGCACCTTGGGTAATAAAAAATTATGATTTGGACTTAGAATTAATCATTTCAATTTCATCTGCATCTATATTTTTTTATTTTATGCAACCGACTACTCAAAAATAGTAGAGTTTTACATCTTTTCTATACCATATGTCCTCAGTTTAATATTCTACCATTGGTATCATATGACTCTTATTGATGGTATATACATCCTTGTTTACTACATCTTACCAAAATGTCTTCGATAACCCAAATTGAAACAACATACTCTTGGAATAGAAACTTTGTGTCCCTAAAATCTATTTCGATACAATGTTTTTTATTTTGTTCCTGTAAATGAATTCTCCCTCTGTTATCTCTAATTTCATAAACTCAATAATTTCATACACTATTATATAGTCATACCACAATCATAACATCTTTTAACTCTTATCATTAACCATCATGGTCTTCTAATTCCAAAAAAAGATGAAAACATTATTTTTTCTTTCAATAAATCAATCTCATTCATTATTTGTCATGTAATCAATAAATATCAAATAATATTGTGAGTATTTATGGGAATGTACTAGTCCTAGAAACTAATGATCATGTTATACTAGGTCTTAATTCTTTATCTTTGTTATTTTACATCATTTTTAAAAAGGAACCATTCTTCTAATTTAAAAATATTCAATCTTATCATTTACCAACATACTCACATTTCATCTATAGTAGTATTACTTTTGTATCCAGAAGCATCAACTAGTTCTCACTCATGTAGACTCTCCTATAGTACCATAGTTGTGAAACCCTAAATGAATTTATTTATATAAGAATTTCCATTATTTTTTCTATCATATCATAGAAAATAAAATTCTTTTAGTCATGATTTATGAACATATATACCTTTATTTATGCGGTAAATAAATATTATTTATTCCCAGTCAATGGGTACATAATACAATTATTAAAACTATGAAGTTGAAAATATTGTTTTTATGACTTTAATCTATTTTCCTTACAATCTATAACGGTTTAAAATCATAAATATTTAACTTCCCATGATTTGAGGACAAAAAATATTTAGAGGAAATAATTGTCTAATTTGGGAAGGAAATATCCCCTCAGATTGAACAACCAAGACACCACCGGGATATCCATACTCAGTAGTAACACATCATTGGTTCCTTCAACTACTATAATTTTTGTATTTCATTCTAGTAAATTTTTTATTTATTTTCAGTATGTCATTACATTTTCATTATTCTGTTAAATTTATATTGTAGGACTTGACCCCATTACCTTTTCTCAAATCATTCACCTAGGTTTTTATCATCCACTAAAATTATTTCGGTACACATACCTTCTTCTCCTATAAATTTTCAATGAGAATCCATAAAATATAACTTATTATATTATTAAAATGTCCCTATATAGGATCATGTAACACCTATCATTAAGAACTACCTTTTTATTCCCTGAAGAACATCTAATAGTTGTAATTTTCCCTGCAAAACAATCATGTAAATAAGAAAGTAAAATTGGTTTACATACCTTATCATCAAGGATAATTCCAACCAATAAATTTTAATGGGTTTGAATTCATTGATGTGATCATTAATAATATTTTTTTAATTAATTTTATATAGAAAAATAATTTCATCATGAAAAAATTTATCAATATAGAGGGACCATTTTGTATTTTTTGAGATATTTCGTTGACAAATTCATAAACATAATCTCATTGATGTTGAAAACATTGTTTTGGGCCATTATATGGGGTAAAACACCTTTATGATATAAACATAGTATCCCCCACCATTTCCTAGTAATAAATTATGGTTTTACCTAGAATAGGAAATTTAATCTTTTTATGATAAAGATATTATTTGATATGGATCATCTAGTAACTAATTTTATTTCCCTTAATGCGATCATTTGTATCCCATAATTATTATATAATTATCACTATATTCAAGAAACAAAACATTTTTCTTCCAAAATAAACCTATAATACACATTGTTGTGGAAAAACAAAGAGTCACAGTGAAAAAATTGTCAGCTAATGATGAAATCAATGAAATCATTGAAGAAGTTAAGATGAACATGAGACACATTGATATAGGTGGTTTGGGTATATTCCCAACACTAGTAGAGATGAAGAGTCAAATCAATATTTATATAGGGAACTTATGGGTAGTTTTTAGAGTGTATCAAAACATAGAATGAATGAACTATTAATGGTGAGGATGAACATATTCCACTAACAACATCATAATTTCACTATGGTATGGTAATTATTGTATTTAAGAACATGTATCTAAAATGACATCAAAATGTAGTGAGTCATAGGATGCTAAAGTTCCATGTTAAGGTCCAAAAAACTAAAGTGTCTTTTATCGTACTGGTACATTATTTCCACTGTACTATAGTTCCCCATCTATGTCTCTAGTTAGTTTTTATGTAGTTTGGTAAGATCTGTGGTCTAATGTGCAGTCTTGGACACTATTTTTCAAACCAAATCATAGAAAGGATTGAGATAAACCATACCATTATTCTCCCACCTGGATTCTAATCAAAGTTATTGATATATGTTAAAACTACATATAAGGAAACCCTACATAATATGAGATACTCATCTTATTCATTCACCAAAGGGAACATTCCCATCTATAATTCTACATATGACTTATGATTCATGAAATATTAGATGTGTTGCATATCTATGCTCATAATATGTTATTCAAAATTATTCCTCTCACACTTTATTCATTAATAAAGAAAAATTAAGGCATACTAATTCCTTAAATGCATTATCAGCAACGTCAATAACGACATCTTTATTGGATTTTTGGTTTCACAATTTTTTTTTCAAATGATGAACCCATCCTAGATCAATCCTATAACAAATTATTACATCAACATTAAATTATTTTTATGATAAAGAAATACTTGGTTATTTTTAATCTGTATAGAGATATAACTATCATAGTAAATCACATTTTCTACTTCCTTCCACACATCTCATTCAATATGTTTTTTCCGAAAAACCACATCATTCCCAGCTTTTATTATATAAATTTATTCTAATTTTGTAGTAGATAAGGCCAACCTCATTTTCAAATGATATATATAGCTTTAAATGGTATTCCATAGTTAATTAGATAATCTATCACTCTCTTCCCAATGTCCACATAACTTACAAGTTAGGCATACATATACCCCTACAATGAATTTATGTTCCCAAAACAAAATGTTATGAACATTCTCCTATAAATGTATATCAGTATCAAATTCATGGAATCCCAATGTTTATTTATTGGGTGTAAAATGAAAATTCTTTGAACTCCCACTACCTATAAAATGTCACGTTTAGTACAGAAGATATAATATTCCAGGATTCAAATTGTTGATTCACATGATGCTTTTTTCATGTACTCGACACCTTCTATTATCCAAAATTCCATCTTTGAAGATATATTGAAATGGATTTATAGGGGATTATAAAGATGAATTTAGTCCATTATACTAAATTGGTAGAGAACATTTATAATATAGCCACAATGTGAAATAATATAGGTTCCTATAACACAACATCTATATATCTTCACCCCCTAAATCATTATTGATTATGGACAAACAATCATCTAAAAAATCCTCATCTAACAACTACTTCCCCAAAACCATTCACCATATATGTGATCCAATATAGAGCTTATCATCGACACATAGATATAATATAATGTATCTATACCCGAAAGATTTTATGAATGAGAATTAATCAATTTTATACAATTTGTATGAATTTTTTCTCATAAATTCATCATAATGTTTATTCCAATCCCTGAGACTTGGAATTATGCCTTATAAGCTATTATAGATTTTTCAAACCAATTATTACATCACTAAATCATGATATTCCTCCAAATACAACATATGAATATCCTCCCCCATATATCCTGGATTAAAATCCATCTTTACATATATAATCCCAAGATTCTACTATTATTATTATTCAAAATGTAAAACCAACAGGAGAGTGGAATGATTCACTATTGAAGTGGTTACTCTAGAAAAATATATTCCTTTAGTCTATATAAATACATTCATTTTAATTTATATATTGTATATATAAATTCATTGACTCCAATTATTTAGACATGGTAGTTACTTTATTATATTGGAATAAGATACAAGAGATCACATCTTAAAGGACTTAGTTGTATTGCATTATTGGTAATATATATACATACATCAATCTAACATTATATTTTAAAACATATGTTAAAACATATTTAGTGTAAATATTCTTCATTTGTGAACTCGTTTAATGATTTATTCAACATATCCTTCAGAAAGGAAAAGAAATAAAGGGAGAGATCAAACACCCAGTGAGGGCTACGTATTAAAAAATCTATCCAGAATCAATAAGAAATAAAAAATATTGGTAAAAAAGTAACTGATAATACAATAAATTTAATAAATATTATGAAAATGGAATATTATTTTAATGAATAAAAGATTATAAAATAATGATACATAAATAATTCCTTGATATTTAATGTAATCAATTGATTTTTTCATTAAGGTAATCTCATGGATTTTAATAATGAAATTTATAATTGAAAAAATTATAAATATTTGAAAAAATTATCTCAAAAATAATGATACATATGTATTAATGGTCATGGAAAATGATAGTGTTGCACATGGGTTAGTATACCCCAAAAAATCATTTATTACTAGCTTACTAATTTGTATCATCAGGTATTTTTGATGCATTGTGGGGCTATATAATTACGTGCCCCACCGATAAGTGAATTTATAATGTATCACACATATATCAAATGATAAATATAATTCATGATTAATGTTCCTTAATAATAATTTTTTGTAATGAATAAATATTTTGGAATTTCCATATTTATTGAGTTAGTAATATGAAATTCAATATAAAAATTCATTTTGTAAATGATATAAAATTTAATAAATAAAAATATCGATGATGTATTATATGAACTAATGGAAATGTAATGTAAAATTATCAGAATAGAGTGATTGTTTCAAGAGAAATTTTATTACCACAAATGTTAATAAGATACAAGAGACGATGTCAGTTCATTTTGAATATATGATTTGTATTAATGCTTGTAATTTGGATGAAATAATAGATTGGAAGTTAAATATTAATATAAGATTTCATAAAATACTATTATTTAAAAAAACATTTAGTTAATGTAGAGGAAGTTAAAATTTGTAAATAAGTCGTGGTAGTAGGGAATTATATTATCAATGTATGCATTAAAAACATTCAATTTGACTTTATTGAAACAAATTCAATAACATATCATTTAGAAAGATAAAATTTTTCCATTAAAAAACTTTATAAAAATTAAAGGATAACATAGAATGGCCTTATTAAAATTTGTAGTGACCAAAAAAATTATTTTATAATAAATCATTAAAAACATGGATATAGATGAAAAAATATCAGATTAAAAGTGAGATAAAATTATGTTTTTTTAAATCATTTATTTGATTGATTAAATCAAAAAATATAGTAACTATTCAAAGAAATGTGGAATCTAATAAAATAATTATTAGATAGTAAAATTATTTGATATTATGTATGTTATGTGATATAATTCCATGAATATAAATAAAAGAAATTCGAAAATAAGGTTACATTATAAAATAATTTTTTACCTCTTTGGAAACATTAAAATTGTGTCCCCTGAATGAATAAAGATTAATTGAGACATTAGTCACAGTTAATAAATAATTATTCATTTCAGATACATAATTTTGGAAATATATAAACCACATAAAATTTAATATCTGCATAATAACAAATGTTTATCAAGGGATTGGTTATTGAGATAAAATACCATAAGATGATTATAAATTTGATGTGATGATTAATAAATGATTTTAAATTGGTTATAAAATGTATATCAACAAAAAAAAGTTAAAATAAATCAAAAAATATAAAACATACAGTACACACATAATCCTAAAACATCAAAGACAATGAAGAATTAATATTACCAGATGGAAATAAACATAGTTTTCAGATTTTCGTACTACTTGGTATCATTAAAGTAGAATCATCTTCAATGAAATAATTTAAATTAATATATGAAATACAATTTTTTATGAATTCATTGAGATATATAAATTTATATTGTTTATTATAAACACCACATAAATTAAATTTGGTGTATGGAATTAAAAAAGGCAAAATGATGGGAAAATTAGACGAAGTATCTTACCACTTGATTACCATTAGTTTAATGTGATTTAACATATGATGTAATGGTTTTATTCATTTTATTAAATTATAATGGAAAAAGTCATATTTATTATTTCATACATGATAATATTATGACACCCTACCGCCCATTTTTCAATAATATTTCATAATTACCATTATTTCATGTGTTAATTGCATCATTTTATCAAGCATGTTTTTTCAACAAAGATATTTTTTCAAAGTATATATATACAAAATATATAGAATAATAATATTATAATATATATCATATTTGTTAATTATGTTTTTTTAATAATCATTATAGAATGATTGAAAAGGAAAATAATTCAAATCACTTTGTGCAGATGTTGGGTTATATGTACACACGAATGAAGATGTCGTTCCATTAATGGGGAAAGGTAAATGAAGTGTTTGATGTATTAATTTTTTATAATTAATATAATTTCTTGTTTTTAATATATATTCATTATTACCATCATTATGAAAATCCATGTGAGTTGTTGATGGTAAAAACAACATATGTTGGGGTCGGGATAGTCTACTATACACATGAGGGATAACATTGCTTCCCATTTGAAAATGAAAAAGGAGAATTAATTTTTTTAATCAAAATAAAAATTTCATAGAATATTGGAGAAATATATAGTTATTATATTTTAATTTTTCTGTATTAATTAATGGTTATAAAAGAATAATTAAAAATAATGGTCTCAATGAAGATGATTACCATTTCATAGAGAATCCTCTTCCAGATATATTATTATGGACCATAGGATTGACCTTTTGTGATGAAATAAACTATATAATTTAGATAAGGATTTTGGGGAATATGTTTTTCAGGGTTTAGTGGAGAAAAATGGAAAAACATTGTATATATGTGAGGATACGGGGTTCCCTAATATATTTGCGGTTGGGGACCTTCTTTTAATCTACTTGGATATTTTCCAAAAGAATAGAAAATGATAAAGTAATTTCCAGGAATAATTCTTCTAAATAAACTTATATATGACGGTGGGATAGGATAAGGTTAAAATATAGCCATAAATTAAGATTTCAATATGATTAATTATAAAAATATATATATCTTTCAGTTAACTCCCAATATTACATGTTTTATTCTTAACCAGTCTAATTAATTTTTAGAATTTTAATAATCATAATGAAAACATATTAATTTTACCATATTAAATAGTATTATTTAATTTTATTAAAAAAATTTATTATTTTTTATAAAAATTAACTCTCAGAATTAGGAAAATATTAATTCAAATAATCTGGATTTTTTTTCAAAAAATGTTGTTTTCTAGAAATTCATTTTTCTGGAATATAATGATTTTATATTGACTATATGACTAGATATCATAATTATAATGATTTAAATTAACAAATTTAAACATGAAATATAATTATTTAATTTAAATAATTCATTATTGGGGATTATTTCAAATAATTAAAACTAAGGAACATTATACACTTAAAATAGTTTTTTGAAAATTTCATTTATGTGATTAAAATTAATATTATAGGAATATATGATATAAAAATGATTAAAATAGAAATAATTATATTAAATATTACTATAAATACTCATTTTTTATTTAGATAAAATTAAAATCATAGTTATATGTTTGAACTACATAATTTATTTAAATGAAATTATAGTTCTACCAAAAGTATAAATTTTCACTATTCATTTTACAACCACTATTTTCGGGAAAATCCGATACATAAACCTGAATATAATTTTGATATGGTGATTTAAAACACAATTTCCCCTATATAAAAACCCATAACTAATTCTAGAATAAAATAATATTAATTTCCAAACATAGTATTCCAAATAAATCCATTTTTGAAGAAAATGTATTATTTCTGTGTAAAATGATTTTTTTTTGAGAATTAAGTAAATATTTATAAATAAATTATCCAAAATCATTATTCATATATTTGTAATGTGATAAATAACATTCATTCCCACTAAATTAATTACATGTATATAAAGGTTATATTAAATTAGATTTTTTAAATAATATATTATGGTTCACATAAAACATGGGGTTGTGTGTCATATATTATACCACACACAATATTATTCATAGAAATTTCTAGATCATAACATTCAACCATGCTTTAGTAAATAGTGTCCTTCAAATTTAAACATGTACATGAAAAAAAATGAATTTATATTTGAAAAATCCTTTGTGAAAAAACACATATCTTAAAAGAGATAATAAAAATTCCATTTAAAAGTGGGAAATAAGAAATATTACGGTAATCATAAATAACAAATAAGTTGGATTCTAAGTTGGAGAGTGGTAGTTATAATTGAAAATATAGACATGGAGAAGAGAACTATTTATCTAGGAATAATAGAGGGTGATAGAGAAATATATCAATAGAATTTTAACATCCATAAAACCAGAAATATATAATGGGTTAAAAGACCATTGATTCATTTGATATGAAGGTAATATGATATCATTTTTTTCATGATCCTTTTACTGCATTTCTGGAGATCCTTTTACATATATATGAATAACATATAGAAATAGACTAACTTGATATCATTATATTTCATAGCCACTATTTCATCCTTCTATTATATTTGATAAATTCATACATCATCTCCTACACTAAAAATTAATATCTTATATGGATTTTTTTACTCCTCTGTCACTAAATTTATTATTTAAAAGATTCTACTATCTATGAAAGAGTGAATTTTTTTCTATTTTCCTCTGAATATTTACCAAAAATGGTGAGCACATGTTAACCAATATGATATATTAATATCAAATTCCTCATTGCTAACACCCAAAGCTCAACTGGATATATTTCATATATATTTATCCATTGATTCATTTATGTATTAATAATTTCATATTAATCATGATATCACATAGGCAACTAGTAGGAATTACAACCTTGACACCCTTCAATTGATGGATCAAGCTCCACATCCATTCCATATACAATGGGTCATCACACGACATGTGGGTTTTCATTTATCTAAAAATAAATTCCAATAATTCCAATAATATTTCCAAAAATAATATAGACACCCTAAAAAATAACATTTACCATCAAGTCACATTATAACCATAAAGATTTTATATACAAGATATTTTTCCACAAATAAAATAATCTTTATTTAATACTATTATGGGACCATTAATAATCTTATTAATATTAGAGGTTATAAATACTATAAATTTATTAAGAGATTATTTTTCATTGAATAAAAATTCATGTTGAATCTATGGGTTACATATACCACAACCCCGAATAATTCCTTCCAAAACAACATTAATCATTGGAAAATACTATCACATAAAACCTCAATAGGGGTATCTACAAATGTGAACTTATGATTAACCTTAAATTCATAATCGAAAGAATACATCCATAATTCTTGAGTTTATATTATATAATGAAATATATTCTTAAAAATAATTAACACAATCCTTAGATGTTTCATAAATATTTTAACAAGGCAACCATTAATAAAAATAATTATACCACATGATTATTTATTCATAATTTATAAATACTTTTATCATTTTACATCAACATATTTAATTCTCGAGTTTAGGAGTTAACCATTAAATTATGACATTGAATTTGATAATTACCAAGTTCCCCACATACTAAAAAATTAACAATAAGTTGATCTTTAAAAGTATATTTAATTACATCGATTTAACTACACACTTTTCAATGGAAATGTACTATTATATAAGAATCATTTCAACATATATACCATATTAATGTTCAATTGAGATAATATAATGGGTGATTCATTTCACATTTATTTCTAGTATTACATTTAGACTTCTTTCCTCTATGGTCCCAACCACATGAGATCTTTGTAAACTAAACCCTTATTTTCAATCGTGAATCCAAGAGTTGGTTAATGTATAGAATATTTATCATATAACGGAATACCTAATTTGGAATAATAATTATATCTTTAACTCTAATAATAAACCTATTTTTTCCAAATATTCTTCTAATTTTCCATCATATTCAATGTAATCATGATTCATTTTGGTTCCAACAATTGATTAAAAGATAAAATCATAGTGTGAAAAACAATAATTAGTGTAGTAATCCAAGTAATCATTTATAGGATGTCTAAATAATGAAAAATACCCTTAAATATAATAATAATAGGTTTAACATAGGCCATTTGTAATTTCCCAATATGACTCACTCTATAAATAGTATTCAGACCATTCTCCACGTGGAATTAAATGTTCCATCCCATATCTAAGAGGCTATATACTAGCATTTAAGGTCTAATGGAGGTGATGGGGGGGAACTATTCCCTCTGGATCGGTATGAAACACATTTGAAATAAAATTATAATTATTATTTTTATTTGGTAGATTAAAATAATAAGAGATAATATCAAATACTAATATACTGGCCAATACCAAATAATACAATCATGAATGTCCAAATAAAGCCACAAAATACAAGCACTAATCGTAAAACATGAATACATAGAATAAGACATGAAAAACAAAATATGTGTAATCAAATTCATTAAATAAAAAAAGGTTATCTCTATGAGAATCCAAATATCCAATTCAGTAATTTTATATTTATCTCTAATAACCTATTGTAATATCACAACACATAGATCCATGATCCTAAAACAACAAATGTATGGTCTATTTGTGTACCCATGAAAATGTGAGGCATGAAACTGGTGGGACATATAATTAGTAGGATACCACCATTATTTTATTATTCAATACAATCTGTTATTATAAAATATAGTAGTGTTAAGGTATAATAATAATGAATTGAATAAATAGAATAATAATTTCAGCATTTTCATGTTATTCAAGGAAAACTAACCAACCTCATCTTCGTTGTCTTGTGCCATAACATATCTTTTGGAAATCTTAACCTGCAAAAGAGATCATAATTTCATAACATGGGACAAATCATTGTAGTGAAATGTAATCCCAATAATCATAACATAAAAAATGAAACTTTTTGGCATACACACATAATCATAGAGAATCATTTCTTGTTAGTAAAGACTCATTGCCAAGACTATCTTAGTGGACAAAGTCCCTTTCTGAACCGAGTTCATTCCTCATTTCAGTCCTGTTTCACTGAACCGGTATAACCTACCGTTCCATCCATGTCTATCTCATTAGATATTAAATATTTACCCAATGAATTGGAGGGAGATATAGGTCCCACCCATCTCATAATGATATCATTCTTATGTGTGCCACAAAATCATAAATCATACATCATTGCATAACCCATGTAATAAAAATGGGAATCTTAAACATCAAGACATCATAAAAAAATGCATATAAGATAAAAGAATTCATAAAAATAATTCCATCACAACATAATCAAATTAATTTAATAATATGGATAAAAATAGAACCCTTTATTATCTTAGATGGAAAATAATTTTGATAAAACACTTTAACTCCATTCTTGATGAAAATATCCTTTCTTCTTCAAAATCATTTTTCCTTTCTTAACATGTCATACAATTTTAAACTAATAGAAGTTGATTAAAAATAAACATGAATACTTGTAAAGGAATCTTCTTGGAAATAATGTTTTAAAAATCCATTCATGTCGTATAAGTTAAAAAAACATTCTTCTCATACTTTTGTCGGAAAAGTCAAAAAAATACCTCGTATGAAAAATGACAAAAGATTCATTTCATATCATTTACTAAAAACTCACCGAAGGGTAAAATAGGATTTAAACAATTGTAGGTGAGTGGAAATAATATTACATATTGAGGAAACATGGATGTGGAAGATAAAATACACCCCAGTAAATACTAAAGTATAAACAATCTCGGATAAAAATGAGATTGTGATATTTCCCTTACCTTAGGTACGATTTGCTTCGTAAGTGTCTGAACCTCCTGTATAATGATTTAAATAATTTTATCAACTTATTCCAGAATCATACTTATTGTTATGATATAATATATGGTCATATTCTTAGCTTCTTATTAGTAATATTTCATTACTACTTGTTATTCGGGTGTTTATTACTTTTTGTTCTTATGCGTGTTTGTCGGATAAATTCTTATTATTCTCTTTAGGTTATAGATACCTCATTTCCAGAATGGTATTAGTGTAACATATATCATATTAATTCATTCAATTCATTTATATAATCATTATTAAATGAAGATCATGTAGAACGAGTCGCATCACATCGTGGAGACGGTATTCCGTACGTACGCACGAGTGATGATATCGTTCCTATGATCGTGGAATTGTATTGGAGTGTATGTATACTATTTAAGAATCAATATCACTTTATAATAGTCATATATAGTCATTATTTACACCATTTTACCTATCCAAGTAAGGTGGTGGTGGAAAATAGATTACACCACGGCGTGGAGATGGTATTTCGTACGTACGCACGCGCGGTGATTTCCTTTTTCCGTAGGATGGATAGAAGGTTAATTAGAGTAGTTTCAAATTTATAATAACATATCAGTATATAAGAAATACTGATGTTATTACTTTATCAGGAAACAACTAAAGAAGAAGAAGTTGAAGAAGAAAGTAATTGAAAAAGATCGGTAATGGATATTACCTCTTTTTGACGCGCCTTCACATAACCTCCACTTAAAGAACTAAGGATGGTATTTGAAGAAGACCAGAACCTCTAGGATGATACTAGGGAAGTGGAGAAGAGATTTTGGCAGGGTTTGGCCAAGCTTGAATGCTCAAATTGGTTTGAGAGGAGAGGGAGAAGGTTCCCTTTTATAAAGGAGGAGAGGGGCACCTTAGGAAAATCTCAATATATTATTTTATATTAAGGTCAAATTCTGTTTAAAATGGTTACAAAGGGTCCTATTTCGAAGATAAAGTGTGTATGGGACGAAATAATCTCATCCAATAGGATTTAGACAATTTAAGTTATTATTTTAACCTTATCAATTAGATTTAACTCTAAGTTAAATAATTTAACTTTTACCGTGTCTTTTTGTTTTCTTACACTATATGGTTAATAAACTTACCATAACTAGCCAAAAGAACCCCCAAGTTGTTTATTATTAATATATCTATCCTTATATAAGTCATTTGACCGATATTTAGATTTTTATGAATTAAATAACAATTAATAATTTAATATTTGTTTTAAAAACTAATTTATGTAATTTAGACACTATTTGGTACATGATTTTTATGAAATTCATAACAGAATGATAAGTTCAAACCAAGTTACTTATATCAACAAAAACATGTCATATTAACCTATAAAATTAAGTTAAGTCATAAAAAGTCTCAAATTACATTTATTTGGGCATTTATAACATCAAATATGTCAATATTTCATTAATAAGACAATTACAACATCATCTTTGTGTCATAATTAATGATACTTATTTAATCTCTAAAAATTCTAAATAAATTTCTATTATGTAGATAATTGTATTATCTTTCTGGAGACTATTCATGTTTGAAGTTTCATGATGTTTATCACTAAATTAAAATTATTATACTTATAAGATTTAAGAAAGTGACATGTTGTCACATTCTTTGGATTTAATAATAATTAAATTATTTTCATGGAAAAAAGTCCCTAAAATGAATCTAATCCGACCCTTAGGTTATATGGGTCTACTTTTAGCCATCCAATAGGATTTTTCCAAGTGTTAGGGTAATTTTATAATCTTATATTTACCCTTAATTACCCGATTTACCTTTAACTATAGTAAATAAAATTTACCATAGTTACTATTCACAATGCCCAAAAAAAAGTATCTTATCAACATAATTTGGACCCACTGATTCCAAATATGGAATCCATTTTTACAAATTCAATACACAAAAGATGCAGAAATTAAATTAAAATTAATCACGTAGTCGAAAGAAAACAGGGTTTTCTTTAAAACATTGCAAAAGATTGAATTGATTTAACATACGAATTAAAGGTAAAATCAATGCTAATGACATACATTATATTAAATGGTAAAAATATATTCTATTTATACTTTAAAACCATTCAATATTATAATTTAACCACATAAGATATTACGATGAAAAAAGTTGTTTTTAATTAAAATATAGCGTGTTTTTACTATTCATTAAAATATGAAAGTCGTCAGAATAAAATGAAAAATTTATCTAAAGTAAAATTTTATTTCTTGATTTCAAGGAATAATTTTATTTTGTCATATTTAACTTATAAACATGTCAAAAAATAGATTTAAAGTGGGTGCGCCATCAAAAGGCGGCAAAACTGCATTTTTTGAAAAATACTAATTTTACCCGAAAAATTTATTTTGTTCTTATACCATGTTCTAGAAAACGTGTAAGATGAATAATAATGTTATAAAATTAAAAATTTAGTTAATAGTATTCATAACGTCTAGTTCATAATAATATTGTAATAATATATCATTGTTTAGTAAAACCCGATATTGCGTACAACACACGCTATCGAGGAAGGTCGTGATTGCGTGTAGTGCAAGCCAAGTCAGGGTTGCGTGTTGTGAAAGAATTCTTCTTTGTTTCGTATAACAAAATCAAACCATATTTCATTTATACATTGAATATATATATATATATATACTCAATGTTGCGTAGAATAACTATTATCAA
The DNA here is from genome assembly GCA_963277665.1 of Viscum album. Lineage (NCBI taxonomy): Eukaryota > Viridiplantae > Streptophyta > Magnoliopsida > Santalales > Viscaceae > Viscum > Viscum album. Next base: position 52,968,005 of record OY728148.1, read on the forward strand.
AATTGTGTGTAACACGATCCAAGAATAGTGTTGCGTATACTGCAAGCTAATACGGGGTTGTGTATAGCGCAAGGTAATCATGGTGTATTGTACAACAGAAGATATTAATGAAATTAAAAATAATGTATCTTATAAAATCTCAGGTTGTTACATTCTACCCGCCTTAAAATGAATTTCTCCCTCGAAATTCATCAGGGTTATAAATGGTTTACTACTCGAATATTTCTTTAATAGAAACCCACATTGTAAAAAGGAATACCAAAACCAATCTTTAAAAACAAAAGTATGAAACGTAACAGTTACCCAAATAAACTAATCACTGGGTTTCCACATAGGTGAATATATGGATATGGAAGAGAAATCTAACCACCATGTTCTGATAGAGAGTGGTAGAGAACATGGCTATGGAAAATCCAACAATCACAAAGCTATTGATTTGTGATGATATAAGGTACCATCTAATTAATCGGATATAAGGGAACTGGGACAACATTTTTGGTTTTCAAGATCATTTCCCTAAAGTTGATGAATTAAAAGAAATACTTGCATGATTTTGGTACAATCTCACTATTGTTCGTGAATTGAACAATTTCCACTTCATCCCTTAAAGAAATGAAGTTGAATTTGTTATTCGTGATGTGTTAGCAGATCATATGATAGAATGATGGGTCATTCCATCTCTTTCAAACCAAAGGTTAGCCAAAGTTATAAGTCCATCTTATGGTTAGATTAATCGTATATGGTTCTGAAAATGAACTTATACATCATATATCATACTGCTTAATAAAATAAAACTAGTTTCTACTAAACAGGGACTTGCTGTAGGCCAGTGGTAGGCGATAAAGGCCAGTCGCACTTCGGTTGTGGGTTCGATTCCCACAGCTTTGTCCGACGCGATGGGCTGTCGCCCGTCCTGCAGGTTGTCCTTTTTCTAAAACTACATTTCTATATCATCCCATCAATAATATCGAAAAAAAGTTCTATCCTTAAATAAAACTAACTTATTTCCAACATAATCCATTCCAATCTTTAGGCTTATCTAAAATACTTCGGTCCAAGATCATAGTATAAAGAAAACGATTACTTGAAATTTCATCAACCAAGCATGTGAATACCATCATTTATCCCCCATATATCTTGTTGGTCACATTCCAATCATGTGAATACCTTAATCATGTATTCTCTTGAAAAAATGAATACTCATTAACCCTTAGTGGAAACATGAATGCTGTCAAAAGTTAACTCTTTCCACATACCAAAATCCAAAAATTCTATATACTCAAACCATGATATAACCTTCTCCTTATATCATTCATGAGCTCATGAATACTATCAAACATTTAATTTTCTCCTTATCCCTACATTATGTGCATATCATCTACATTCCAAAAATATCTGAATAACCTTTCATGGATAATGGTAGCATTAATCATAAACATTCAAAACTCAAGGAAAGACAACAATGTAACAATCCTTAAAGGTCTCTTTATTCCATAGTACCATGAGATTACTTATACAACATTACACTTGATAAACATGTAATCATTCCACTACATTCTTAAACCATTGACCGAGCTTCAACAATTCTTTCATCTCACATATCATTTGTAGTCTCTTCATCATCATCAACATAAATACTACCCATACGACCATACTGATTCTCTTCAAGAGACTTTACCTTAGGGAATTGGTTTTCATAATGTCCGTACATTCCACATTTAAAACATTTAACCATTGTTGATGTCGTAGCAATACCATTATCCTCATCCCTGGTGTTAACTGAACCTTTTCCTTTGCACTTACTGGCTTTCTGTCCTTCTTTTCCACACCCAAAGAATCTTCTAGTTCCTTTGAAACATTCACCTTGATGCCACTTCCCACATGATTTACATAAGGGAAATTGTACTTTAATTCCTCTATGATCATCATGAAACTCCATCTTTCTCTTATTAGCCGAGTTAGGAAACTTAGCAAATTTGTGTTTATTGATCATATTATGAGATTGCTGATTCGGCATAATAATGATGTTTGGACTTCCAAATCCTATTTCATTTGGTTGCTCATGAAGAATATCATTCCATTGTCCATATCCTCCATTATCATGAATCATCTTGTTTCCAGCCATTTTCTAAAACCCAAAAAGAATAGTGTGAGAGGAAAAAATCATAATAAAGGGGGAGTACACTTAATATCTAACATCTTAGGTTAAATTCTAAGATCGTTACCATAGTTCTAGGACTATATCCTATACATATACTTATCCTTAGAGACATCCCTAGACATACCTTAGAAATATCTCTAGGGATCTCACTAATGTTCTCACATCCTAGTTTCCAAAGGTTGACTAAACCTTTCCTCTGATACCAACTGTAGAGACCCAAAGCTTATCGTACATAGACATTACATTACTTTTGCGGAATACTTAGTACATAACAAAAACACACAGACAAGGACCTTAATAGTTTAGTGTCTTTGGAAACTTGGAATATAATCTTCTATTCGTGGCGAAAGATCTTCAACATCTCCCATAATGATCTTCCTTTTTTTAACCTAAAACGTTTCTTTATATCCTGGGGAAAATAAAACATTAAAAGGGTGAGCTCAAATGCTCAGTAAGTCTAAACAAAAGAAATATCAATCACATCATATTCATAAGAACATATCTTTTAGAAATCTAAACCTGCAAAAGAGATCATAATTTCATAACATGGGATAAATCATAGTAGTGAAATGTAATCCCAATAATCATAACATAAAACATGAAACTTTGTGTCATACACACATAATCATAGAGAATCATTTCTTGTTAGTCAGGACTCATTGTCAAGACTATCTTAGTGGACAAAGTCCCTTTCTGAACCGAGTTCATTCCTCGTTTCAGTCCTGTTTCACTGAACCAGTATAACCTACCGTTCCAGCCATGTCTATCTCATGAGATATAAAATCTTTACCCAATGCATTGGAGGGAGATAAAGGTCCCACCCATCTCATAATGATACCATTCTTATGTGTTCCACAAAATCATAAATCATACATCATTGCATAACCCATGTAATAAAAATGGGAATCTTAAACATCATGACATCATAAAAAAAATTCACATAAGATAAAGGAATTCATAAAAATAATTCCATCACAACATAATCAAATCAATGTAATAATAGGGATAAAAATATAACCCTTTATTTTCATAGATGGAAAATAATTTTTATAATACACTTGAACTCCATTCCTGAGGAAAATATCCTTTCTTCTTCAAAAACATTTTTCCTTTCTTAAGATGTCATACAATTTTAAACTAAAAGAAGTTGATTAAAAATAAACATGAAAACTTGTAAAGGATGCTTCTTGGAAATAATGTTTTAAAAATCCATTCATGCCGTATAAGTTAAAAAAACATTCTTCTCGTACTTTTGTTAGAAAAGTCAAAAAAATACCTCGTACGAAAAACGATAAAAGATTCCTTTCATATCTTTTACTAAAAACTCACCGAAGGGTAAAATAGGATTTAAAAAATTTTAGGTGAATGGAAATAATATTACATATTGAGGAAAGATGGATGTGGATGATAAAATACACCCCAGTAAATAATAAAGTATAAACAATCTCAGATAAAAATGAGATTGTGATATTTCCCTTACGTTAGGTCCGATTTTCTTCGTAAGTGTCCGAACCTCCTGTATAATGATTTAAATAATGTTATTGACTTATTCCAGAATCATACTTATTGTTATGATATCATATATGGTCATATTCTTAGCTTCTTATTAGTAATATTTCATTACTATTTATTCGGGTGTTTATTACTTTTTGTTCTTATGCATGTTTGTCGAATTAATTCTTATTCTTCTTTTTAGGCTATAGATACCTCATTTCCAGAATGGTATTAGTGTAACATATATCATATTCATTCATTCAATTCATTTATATAATCATTATGAAATGAAGATCATGTTGAACGAGTCGCATCACATCGTGGAGACGGCATTCCGTACGTACGCACGAGTGATGATATCATTCCTATGATCGTGGAATTGTATTGGAGTGTATGTATACTATTTCAAAATCAATATCACTTTATAATAGTCATATATAGTCATTATTTACACCATTGTACCCATCCAAGTAAGATGGTGGTGTAAAATAGATTACACCACGGCTTTGAGACGGTATTCCGTACGTACGCACACGTGGTGATTTCCTTTTTCCGTAGGATGGATAGAAGGTTAATTAGAGTTGTTTCATATTTATAATAACATATCAGTATATAAGAAATACTGATGTTATTACTTTATCATGAAACAACTAAATAAGAAGAAGTTGAAGATGAAAGAAATTGAAAAAGATCAGTAATGGATATTACCTCTTTTTGACGCGCCTTCACTTAGCCTCCACTTAAAGAACTAAGGATGGTCTTTGGAGAATACCAGGACCTCTAGGATGATACTAGGGAAGTGGAGAAGAGATTTTTTTAGGGGTTGGCCGAGCTTGAATGCTCAAATTGGTGTGAGGAGGAGAGGGAGGAGGTGCCATTTTATAAGGGAGGAGAGGGGCACCTTAGGAAAATCTCAAAATATTATTTTATATTAAGTTAAAATTCGGTTTATAATGGTTCCAAAGGGTATAATTTCCAAGATAAAGTGGAGATGGGTCGAAATCCTCTAATAAAATAGGATTTAGACAAATTTAGGTTATTATTTTAACCTTATCAATTAGATTTAACTCTAAGTTAAATAATTTAACTTTTACCGTGTATTTTTGTTTTCTTACACTATATGGTTAATAAACTTACCATAACAAGACAAACGAACCCCAGGTTGTTTATTATTAATATATATATCCTTATCTAAGTCATTTTACCGAACCTTAGATTTTTAGGAATTAAATAAAAATTAATAATATAATATTTGTTTTAAAAACTAATTTATGTCAATTTTGACACTATTTGGTACATGATTTTTATGAAATTCATAACAGAATGATAAGTTTTAACCAAGTTACTTATATCAACAATAACATGTCATATTATCCTATAAAATTAATTTAATTCCTAAAAAGTCTCAAATTACATTTATTTGGGCATTTTTAACATCAATTATGTCAATATTTCATTAATAAGACAATTACTGCATCATTTTTGTGTCATAATAAATGATAATTATTTAATCCCTAAAAATTCTAAATAAATTCCTATGATGTTGATAATTGTATTATATTTCTGGATACTATTCATGTTTGAAGTTTCATGATGTTTATCACTAAATTAAAATCATTATACTTATAAGATTTAAGAAAGTGACATGTTGTCACGTTCTTTGGTTATAATAATAATTAAATTATTTTCATGGAAAAAAGTCCATAAAATGAATCTAATCCGACCCTTAGGTTATATGGGTATACTTATAGCCATAAAATAGGATTTTCCAAGTGTTAGGGTAATTTTATAATCTTATATTTACCCTTAATTACCTGATTTACCTTTAACTATAGTAAATAAAATTTACCGTAGTTACTATTCACAATGCCCAAAAATAAAAAGTAGCTTATTAACATAATTTGGACACACTGATTCCAAATATCGAATCCATTTTTCGAAATTAAATACACAAAAGATGCAGAAATTAAATTAAAATTAATCCCGTTGTCGAAAGAAAACATGTTTTTCTTTAAAACATTGCAAAAGATTGAATTGATTTTACCTACGAATTCAAGGTAAAATCAATGATAATGACATACATTATATTAAATTGTCAAAATATATTCTATTTATACTTTAAAACCATTCAATATTATAATTTAACCACATAAGATATTACGATGAAAAAAATTGTTTTTAATTAAAATATAGCGTGTTTTTACTATTCATTAAAATATGAAAGTCGTTAGAATAAAATGAAAAATTTATCCAAAGTAAATTTATATTTCCTGATTCTAAGGAATAATTTTATTTTGTCAAATGGAACTTATAAAAATGTCAAATACTAGATTTAAAGTGGGTGCGCCATCAAAAGGCGGCAAAACTGCATTTTTTGAAAAATACTAATTTTACCCAAAAATTTTATTTTGTTCTTATACCATGTTCTAAAAAATGTGTAAGATGAATAATAATGTTATAAAATTCAATATTTAGTTAATACTATTCATAATGTCTAGTTCATAATAATATTATAATAATATATCGTTGTTTAGTAAAACCTGATATTGCGTACAACACACGCTATCGAGGAAGGTCGTGATTGCGTGTAATGCAAGCCAAGTCAGGGTTGCATGTTGTGAAATAATTCTTCGTTGTTTCATATAACAGAATCCAACCATATTTCATTTATACATTGAATATATATATATATACTCAATGTTGCGTAGAATAACTATGATTAAAATTGTGTGTAACACGATCCAAGAATAGTGTTGCGTATACTGCAAGCTAATACGGTGTTGCGTATAGCGCAAGGTAATCTTGGTGTATCGTACAAAAGAAGATATGAATGAAATTAAAAATAATGTATCTTATAAAATCTTGGGTTGTTACAAAAATCATCACAAAAAACATATATCATCACAAGTGCGCAATAAAATACCACTAGTGGACATGAATTTCAGATGTCATACTGCCACAAAAATCCAAAAAATAAATAAATATAACCAAATAAAATAGGTGATCAACATAAATCCATTCCCAAACTATTATTTCATTAATCAATGTTATCATTTGATAATATTACCTAATGTTATTTATTAGTCTATTAGGAAAATTATTGACCCATTCTTCCCAATGAATCATTAGCGCACCCACTCTGCATGATAAGAAAACAATGAGAGGCATAAGAATCCCGAATTGAAACAATAGGCAACCAAAACACTACTTTTCACGAAGAACAGGGGATCACACGAGTAGAAAAAAAACCCAAGGAAACTGAGCATGAGGGGATCTAGCACATGATTATGACTAATAGAGGGAGGAGGGATTTAGGCTCACCAAGAGGGAATGGAAAACAAACATGTAAGGGATGATATTGGGTTTGAGGAGCTAGATACTATATTAAAGGAAGAATATTTTCAAAAGCCATTAACATGCGATTGTGATCAAGATCATGCGGTTTGAGTTTCTAAATGTCCCTACAGTGCATGGATATTAAATATATACTTAATATCCTATGACACACCCATCCAATTGCCCAAACAAGGCATTAAACTTGGTATACATCATATAAAACCTAAGAGGGGTGAAATTGGAAAAATAGGGAAACTAGAAATTTTTTGAAGTGTATAAAACCATTTGGTGTGCCACCATTTTGGTGTGGAACCATCATGGTGCCACCATTACAGGGCCATCATTTAGGTGTGGCACTATTATGTTGCCATTGTTTAGTGTGCCACCATTTGGTGAAATTTTATTTTTTGGAAACTCCCAAAACAAGCTCCTATGACCCCTTAGAACACCGCAAGAACTAAATTTTCACAAATGTCTGGATTGGGAATATTTGGGACATTACATCAGATATATATCAATCAATTCTCATCACTGAGAATTTTTAAACAAACTCAAGAAAAGAGAGGTCCGAACAACCACCCCTTAAGATACATCTTTGGAAAAAATTACATATTTTTATTCAAATGATGGCTTGAAAACCCTGAAATCCAAGAACACCACATTGATGTCTATATCCATAACAATTGTACAAACACATAGGCCCGACTTCATTATACAACCAATCAATCGTCAAATTTTACATTGTCTACCAACATGGATTAGTGAACTTATTCCTCCATGTCAAGATAGTATCCATTTCATGTGGCACTGAATCACCTACCTAGGTTCAATAACATCTACATTTATTAATATTTATTAGGGATCATGTCCACCCCTCTCTATAGTCAAGACATTTCACACACCTTCATACAATAGGGAAACAACTAATATCACAGCTAACTATGTCCACAATTGCATCCTAGTCAATGATTGAAGAAAAACAAAGGAGAAATACTCAGAACACCCCTTGGTACTGGGAACACATATGTGCCTATCGCTCCAAAGAAATAAATTCGAGGACTCAATTCCCCCACAACACATGAAAAAGAGAAGGATTCATCTATGAAACATCTTCTCTTCATGATCCTTGATCCTTATTGGTCACTCTACAAACATCCCGTCATCCTCGATATCCATCTATCCCCATTCAAGGACGTGGGGTCATCATGTTGATTCTGATGGAGATGAGAGGCATGGAAGATGTCATGGATCATCTCCAACTGCGGTGGAAATGAAAACTTTCATTCCATCTTGCCAAAATGACCCACACCATGAAAGGTTTGATAGTCATAGGAGAAAGATGCTACCTCTGTCAAACCTTTGTTTCCCATTTCGAGGGGAACCCTTCAAGAAAATATGGTCCCCAATCTTGAGCTCCAAAGGCCTCATCATATGATTGGAATACGTCTTATATCAGTCATGTGTTTCCATCATCCTCTCATGGAAATGATTCACCTTTTCTGTCAAACTATTCAATACATCCGAACAAAGGATATCTGTCTCCCCATCATTTTTCCAGCACAAAGCAGAACAAAATGACCTATGGTATAGAGAATTGAATGAATCCATTCCAATTTAAGAGTGATAGATATTATTGTAAGAAAACTATATCAACGGAAAATGGCACACCCAAGATTCACTAGAGTCCAGAACACATTTCCATAACATTCCCTCCAACATCTAGATAGTCCCCTCTTTCTGTTTGTCTGTCTTAGGGTGGAAAGTAGTGCTAAGGACTAACCGAGTGAAATAGAAATTAAAAAATCCCTTCAATACTCTCTACGTAAAATTTGTATCTCAATCTAAGACAATGGATCTTGGAACACCATGAAGACGCACCACCTCATCCACATAGCTATGTGTTAAGCCATCCACTGCGCTCGACTCCTTAATCATTATAAAGTGATCCAATTTATTCAATTTATCCACTAATACCAAAATATATTCACATACCACCTTATTCATTGGTAATACAATGAAAAAATCCACTGATATGTCATCCCACATACACTTGGGAACATATAAAGGCTATAACAGACCGCTAGGAACATGGTGCTCAACCCTCACCTGCTGACACACTAGGCACCTTGCCACAAACTCTACCACTTCCTACCTACCCCATTCCACCAATAATGTTTCCTCAATCCTAAATACATTGTATAATATATTTTATGCACTTTTAGTATGATATATGGAACTCATGGAGAACACCCTCATGAATTTCCACTGGTACAAACCGCATCAGACATAATATCATCATATTATGAATATCCTCCAATCATCACACCAGAGAATCACCCTGGACAAAGTGATCATGCATCCCTTCATCATATAAGTATCCCAATAGAGACTCCTCCAACTAGTAAATCAATGGATACTTAACTATCATCTAAAACAAACATCCTCTACTGCTATCCACTTCTGCATCCAGAAGCAATGTAGCCTACACCTCCATTGCCTTCCAAGAATATGTGGATTACCGAACTACCTCATTCTACGAATTCCAACTTAAGGAATAGGCTACCACATTTCCCATTCCTAAGGTGTATGATATCTCGAGTCATTTTCCTAGAGAAACTACATCCACCTTCACTTCTATAGTTCAGGTCTTGCTGTGGGAATATATACCACAGGCTCTTATGATCCGCGAAGACCATAAAGTTCTCCCCGATGATAAAATGTCACAAAAAATTTAGCATCAGTACAACCTCTACATCCTCAAGATCATGGGAGGAATATTTATTTTCATCTGGATGTTACTACCTAGACCCATAATTGATCACTACCCACTAATGCATCAACGTACATACCAATCCATGACCAGAAGCATCAAAGAACACTTCGAACGTCACCCCTAACTCCGGTAACCTGAGAACCATAGGAATAATTCTAAATATTTCCACAGAATACACAAACAATGGACCTCATTCCCAGGCCCATGGGGAAAGGGAGAGGACCAGGAGATCGAAATTAGAACTGTTGAGGCCTTTTTCTCCATAGTGGAAACCTAGAACACCCTGAAGATGGAGTCCTTCAGCTGACTGCATTACCCTTCAATGAACATGGCTGACTCACCTCTCTTAGTACACCTCCATTCTAGTGAATCCACTCCACTACTTGATCCTATATATGAACTCTTATGTATGTCACTAGGGTAATGTGAATGACAACATACTGAAGAGATTGTCACAGTGCCACCTCCAAGTATCTCACCCATGACTCATCATCCGAAAAAAGATTCGGGGAAAATATTATAAGATCATTAAACAAGATCCCCAGTTCACTCACTGACGAACTCCTTTTATAGAGGGAGAGAAGCTCCTACCTTTTCTATTCCTTCATCGTCATGTAAGGAAACTTAACATGATACTCCATCTCGAAGTCAGCACCTGATACGTGAGCCTGCTTCTTCTCCCTGAGGAAAATCATCCACCACTGACACATTCCTCCTCAAATTAGAATCACTTCTAGAGGATCCCAGTACTCCCTTGGATCATGTATCCTGGTAAATGTTATTTTAATCTCTTCAAGACACCCCTCCATCTTTGAGTCTGAAATGATGCCTTCGTACATTCCCAGTGTCTACTGCTGGAATTCACGAAGGGTCATTTTTCACATGTCAAATTCCTCCTCTCAATCAGCCCTCTTATGATCAACCATGTCAGCATATTATCCCTCTACTAATCATACAACACGTGGACAATGACTGGGAGCCATAGGTAAAATGGTAAAAAAGGACCTCCTTACCCCAGGTAGTCAAAATATTTTCCATTAAGTTGTAACAATTTCTTTAAATTAAATTCCCAAATTTCCTAAGACACAGAATAAAAAAAGTCATTATGATGCATTTAGCATTTCAAGGTTCTCATCCCTAAAATCACTATAGTCGCACATGGTCGTTTAGTGTGTCTAGAGACCTTACTTTAGATCATTGGGGGCTAAAATCATGTGTTCTAGTTGTTCTTCCCTAAACTATATCACACACTGAGATTTCCTAAGAAATTTTTGTATCATCTCATGGAATCCTCACTGTGTCGAACTTATAACTCCATCCTATATCTCAACCATCACCCCTGATACCATTATTTCATGACCCACCTTCCTCATGTTGTGGGAAGGGATAGTAAAGTGTCAGACCCTTCCTTCTTCAAGATGAAGGAGATATAATGACCCCTAAGACCCACACTCAACAGGACTGAGAGTGGAAACTATATCCAATGGTACAAAATCTCACAAAAAATAGAAGGAATTACATTTTTTATGAAAATTGTATTGGGAGATAACATGTTAAAAATTTAAAGTAACACAAAACATTCACATAAAGAAAACCAAAATCCACCACATGGATGATTTAATCATAAACTACGAAAAAGTACAACCAAAGTACCAATGAAAGAAACAAATGAAAAGTGAATAAGCCTCATAACAACAATTATCTTAATTTTCAGGCTACTAAAGTTCATCAATGACCACAATGTCCTCCTGGAATCTTGGATGTTGTTTTACATATTTAGGTTAAGTATATGAGAATACCCATCAACAAAACTAATGCTACATACGCACAAGTGGGGGGACATACTAATGCCCCTGTGGGAGAATAGTAGAACCTCAATGGACCTACCAAGGAATAATAACCATCCTAGCATCACCAGGGGACACTCATAAAATAATGAATGTCTAGAAAAGTAGGTTTATAAGAATATTAACTTTTTGGGTTCCTTTTCCTCACTTTTTCACTAGTCAACTACTCATTCCAAACTGATTACATATTTATGGTTCCAATATTCCAAAATGCAGTCCCAATTCCATAACCCACCCACACACATGGGCCTCAAAATAAAGACAAATTCCCCCTAGAAACACCTTGGCGACAATCACACCAAGCATCTCACCTGAAGACATCCATGCCTTATCACAAATACACATGGGTAAACAAATCCTAGACCGCAAACATCTTGGACCCACTTAAACAACAAAAACATCTCTAAATGATATTGGACTATGGTAAAACACAATACAATATTGCTTACTTGGATACTCTTGAGCGGTAAGAACCCGAAAGAGTGTGCGAGGAAGAAAGTTATTAACCATCCATCTATTCTCCACCTGGGTGATAAAAAAGGCATGCTCCCCCCTGAAAGGGCCTGTTTGGCACATGGGGCTCAATAAGGGTGGGGTGCATTTAGAAATCACATGGAAATATAATTTATAAATAGATGTAAAAAACCACCCATCCCAACCTGTGGTGCCCAAAACAAAAAACCAGCCCACCAGAATCACTTCTGTTTCTACCCTTATATGCACAACAATAGAAACAATCACTTATAAATCATCATCCCAACCCATTTCTCATTTCACGACAAGACATTCATTAATTAATGGGTTTACATTAATATATTCCAGCACTAATTGGGGAATCTATCAAGAAAAATATCTACATCCATTCTTATAAGGAAAAGATATTGATTAACTAAACACACAAAAACCAACCCACTTTGTTCTTCGTTACTTACATTATTGAAAAAGGGAACTTGGACCAAATTATAACATTTCCATTTTGATAACCATTAAAAAAACAGTGAAAAAACAAATTATAGGCCCACTACACAACCCCCATATTACTAGACACTCGATCAACCACTTTTAAATATCATTATTCAATGTTATACCACACAATCATGCCCTCGCAACCAAACCCAGCATCCCCACTGCATAACAACACCACACCCAACACACCCTTAAACATGAAGACATGAGACAACCCAGTCTTATATCCCAGCTACCCAATCAATACCCATATGATGTCCCACTACATGAATAGTCTATAACCACATTATAGTCCAACATCCCAATGTTCTTCAATGGGCACAACAAAAACAAAGGAAAACCCACTGCCAACAAGTCCATCCATTTAACAATCAATCAATATCTCGAACCTAGAATTTGTCAAACCTCTTTTACCACCCCATATATAATGACCACATAGAAACACCACCAAAAAGTATACCCAATTCTCAATCATACTCTTCACCATCTATAGGACCAACCCCTTTTTCCTCCCCCATACCCATAACAGGGTTACCATAAACAATGTCCCATAACCCCATGAAAAAGAAAACACAACACATGTCCACACAATTTCTCAAGTATACATTGATTTAAAAAGAGGGATTCATTAATTCCACTTCAAATAACATGTCTAACCACATAATACATAAGATCTTGGGGAATCCATTTATTTAACCATGTGTATATGATTTAATAGTTTTCGTGTTACGATAATTTAATAAATCATCTCCACAAAAACAGAAAATCACTAGTGTGAAATCATAGACCACCAAAAAACAAGATTATAATATGTCATACAACCACAAAAATCCATAATGAAACCAATATAACAAAATAAAATAGGCGATCAACATCAATCTACTCCCAGCCATTTATTTCATTGATCCCTATTATCTTTAGATCAAATTACCTAACACTATTTATTAGTATTTTAATAAAAATATTCACCTGTTATTCAAAAATAATGACTAGTACACCCATCCAACAAGATATAAAAAAATATAGAAAGAAGAATCCCTACATGAAATAACAGGAGACCAAAACATATTTCACAAAGAATATAAGATCATGGGGGCAGCAGGAATCTCCAGGAAACTGAAAAGGATGGGGATCTAGCATAAGTTCATAACTCATATATAGAAGAAGGTTTTAAAAAAACCAAGTGGTAATGGAAAACAAAATGGGATGGGAAGATCCCATTATTTAAGAGAAAAATCATATATTAAATGTAGATTAGTTTCGAAATTCATTAACGTGGGATCGTGGACAGGATCACGTGGTTTGATCACCTCAATGTCCCTAGAGAGTTATGATATTAATGACATACATAATATCCTTTGAAAATACCTCAAAACACCGAAAGGATTTAAACTAGGGTTACGTCAAATAAAAAGTATGATGCTTGAAAGTGTAAAACCCAAAAAACAGGAAATTTGGAAAAGGGTGAGACACTGTTTGGTGTGCCACCATTTTGGTGTGGCATCATCATGGTTACACCATTTTAATTCCACCATTTCAGTGTTGAATTTTCATGGTGCCACCTTTACAGTGCCACCATTTTGGTGAAACCCTTTAGTGAAACCTGTTTTTAGGAAAACTTCTAAAACTATGTACTCTGACCCCCATGAACATCATATGAACATTGTTTTCAAAAATGAATTTTATATGAATATCTAGATCATTACAAAACCAAACCATGTAATCAAACCATTAGAGGGGGATCTAGGGTAGTGCCTGAACACATGATTCAGTTATGGTTTGGCCAACCATGAGGCAAAACCATGCGCCCATATCAATTTTGTGATTTTATGATTTTCCCATTATTTAATATAATTTATAAACCCCACACCATTCCCATATTCCTCCTACCATGTGAGTCTTTTATTATCCCTTGCAGCACCTCCTTCCTTGAGATAATAATGGTGGTTTCACACACATTAGAAGCCATATTTGATCTTCATTAGTCTTTATGTATTCCCGTTGTTATGATTTATGTCCCTCATGTTCATTTTTATGTTTACATATCTCCTGAGAATACTATTGTGGTATGACCTAATTCCCCATGTTGTTAGGGTGTTCATCTATTTCACTGATTCTTCTCAAACTGCACTAAATCAAAACATGATGTTAGATGTGTGGGTAATACATGGTTAAATATTAGTGTTCTATCTGCTTTCCCACACATTTTTTGCAATATATATGGTTCACAATTGTAATATGTTATGAATTTTTCTATATAAGGCTCTATCTCATAAAATAAATAAAATTGAACATTTTAACTTCTCTAGATTGACCTTAATGAGCGGTGAATTTCCACCTTGGGATATTTCCCTAACCAAAGACACTGAAATGGGTGTGATTCCACTTTTGAGACATAATTACCATGAAAATATTTTTTTGAACACCATGGATGTTGTGTTGCACCTTTAATAAATGCATTACATTAATAAATAGAATTAAGTTGAATTGTCATCCATGAGTTAGGACCGTAATCCTAATGCATATGATTTATCCCATGATATATCTATTTTAATGAAATGAATTTGATTAAATTGGATTTATATAACCACAAAAATTCTTTACTCTTTATGATTATAATGTAGGACTATTTTTTATACTCATTCCACATTTCCCATAAATTTTATTGTGTTTTATTCCATGTTCAATATATTACATTCTTATCTATTATTCCCTATATCATGATTATGTAGTTATGAATTATGTGTTGTTCATTTACCTGTTTATGTGCTTAATGGCCTATATTTTGTGCCATGTGATCATTTCTGTGTAGAATTGTGATTGTTAGTAGGATTAATTATTATTTCATTTTTCCATTGAATATATCCATTAATATTCAATTAAATTCATGAGTAGCTTTATTGTCAGGAAATCCATAAAATACCTTACTGATGGGATTATTAATGTTATGGGTCACCTACAATGGGATAGGAGAGAACACATGGCCCAAAATTAGGAAACTATTGACTGAATCTATGTTCTTGGTTTTGATCTACTTGTCACAATGTGAGAGATCCTTTGGATTTCCTTTGACGGGCTCCTATAGTAAATTATTAAGACTAGTGAGTGTCAGTAGTTCTAGGGGATCAACCATTGAGGAATCATTGTAAATATGTCTACTCCATGCCTCGGGTGATACTCGACCCCCTGTAAGATTCATGGTATGGACATAGATTCCATTATACCATGAGGGATACAATGGATGTTGTAAGGGATATACTTGGACAAACTCAATGATATTGGTTATATTGAGGGTTCCGGTTGTGATCCATGGGATTAAATTTAGGATCTCCTTGTACAAGCAGAGGAATTGATTACTGGATTGTTCATATTTATTATATAGATTAATTGTGGTGGATGGTAATTATAATCAATATGATTTAGAAGTGATCACAAAATGCATGGATGGTGTTCTATTCTATACCTTCCAAGGAAAAGCACAAGATTGGTGTTGACCAAAATTTATTGATTCATGGATGATTCCATGTACTTTTCTATTTCAGATATATAGGTTACCGTGGATAAGACATTCAACATTTGGCGAAGTATGTAGAATTGGTCAGGTATCCATTTAGGAAACCAAAATGAAGTTTTATTTATTTATTTATTTATCACATTGTATTTGTCTTTATTGTAACACTGTTCATTTTATAGTGCACAAACTATATTGATCTAGACATAGTTGGTGGTTACCTATTATAATTATATCTGACACCCAAGTCAAGATTCCATTTCCCTGGGCTACATGAGAATATCAACATGTTATAGGTATATGGATTATTTAATGTGTTGTGTGGTTTTTTTGGGATCTAAGGATAATTGTACTTAGCTGGTACTCAACATTATTGTTTGAGATTGCCATCCAGATATTTTTATTTTATTCTGATGTGCGTTTTATTTGACCCCCTTTCTGTATCTCATAGCATCATCTAGGCATTCATTCATTTTTATAAAAAAAATTCTGGTCTATATTTTTGTATCCAGTCATTATATTTTTCTTCGAATACTTTTTCATATAATAATACTGCATCATTTATTTTAAATTTATTTACACCTAATATACCACTTTGTGATACAAACCACGAGGGTATAGACATCCCACTGTACCACCATTAGAACTATGCTACTATTTGGTAGTCTTAGGTGTAGTAGGAGGCAGGCTTGAGGAAACGTGGTGACTAGAGTGGTTATCATATTAATGGTTAGTCATACTTAGACATTACATTCTCCTATTGGAATAGATAGGTTTAAGTTGATGAGATATTCAGCAATGTTTACTACCTCATGCCACATTTTTTGTTTAAACCTATGTGTAGTCTCAAAATCATAGAGGATTAATTCAGTGTAACAATCTTCCTTTTCAATACATCATTCTATTATATTTTTCATTGAATAGAAAAAACCCCATAATTTCCAATATCAGAATAAAATTATCATACCTCATTACTTTCATACTCTCCACCATTGTCAAAAACATTTCATCTTTGATCTTACTCATTCTCCACTATGAAAATTTAATGCTAAAAAATGTTACAAATATAACATTTTCTTTTTATAATGTAAACACATACCTTCCTTTTCAATTCATTAAAAAATTTCAAATAATATTGTGACAATCCATGGGAATATACTGGTGTAGGACCCCAAAAATTAGTGTTCATGGGTTTTAGCATTGCGGCCTTCATTTTTCGCCGTCCTTTTACAAGGGATAACTTTTTCTCATTTTAAAAGATTTTAATATTAAAATAATAAAACATCCATTAAGATTAGAACCAAGAGTATTCCTTTTTTTGAGCCATCATCCTATTCTCACTCAGGTCTCAAACCTGTAGTTCCAAAATTGTGAATCCCATAAAAGGTAGAAATGCAACCATGTATAGGAATGAATATGAAATGTTTTACATGGTACCATTTTTATCTCCATGATTTTTGACCATAAATCCATTGGTAATATTCCATAAACCATTAAGGAATTTTTAAAAAAAATAATCAACGTCATGATTTCTAACAAAAATACAATTTCATCTTTGTTTAGGTATCTACCCTAATTTTTTTAAATCAAAAAAATGCCAACTATTTGTTTTAGTCCATCTATCTCCCTTCCATACAATTTTAAATTGATCATTATAATCATGATAAACCCTTAAAAAGTCTATAAAAACATTAATTTTTCATAACAAGCTTCTTTGATGTACAATTAAATGATTAAAAAGTGTCTAAAATCCTTAACTCTATAGTATTATCCACACTCATCAACATTACATAATTAGTTCCATTAGGTGTTGTTCATTATTAATTTGTTTACTGTATAATTTTTTCTCTACAAACCTTCTTGACATGTAATTTCTAACCATAAACACAGTTCGGATGACCAGTCCCATATCCCATTCCTTATATATTTCTGCTAGATTTTGAAAATCCAATTTGATTGTCTCACTGCACAAAATTTTTTATTCCACCCATGTTAAGACAAAAAAAATCTTCTTTATTCTCATCATTTAATATCATCACTATGGATAGGGTTTGGGAAATAATCCAAACTATCTTTTCATATAACATGAAATTATTACTACTATAATAGTCACCTCTAAAATTTCATATAATGAATAATGTAAAACAAGTGAACATACATCATCAAAAATAGTAATTCCCACTGATGAAAACTAATATTCCATGTTTTTTGAAATTTATGAAATGATCCAAAAAATAGTTCCCTTCAATGAAATTTAGAAAAATGATTCACCACATTACGTTCTATTTGTCTGATGTGGATGTATTATCTTACATATTTTTAATCTCACACTCTAATAGTAGTTGTAGTATAAAAAAATGGATTCACAACGACATATAAGTTGGAGGTGTAGAAAAAAATAACAAAAAGTATAAGATGATCACAAGACATAATTATTTATGTGGTATAGATAAATTTGTATATACCCAAAAATTAATAAACATTTCAATAATTCAAAATTAAAATAATATATGTATTTTTAGAGCACCTCGCACCCTTGATTAAATGGACTCTTAATGAAGTTGATGAAATTGTGTAACTATTTATATAGTAATCCTCTTTTTCTATATTAATTTGAGGCTGAATTTTCATTGATCTATTGTTAAATTTTGGTTTCACTTTCCACAAAAATATAAAATTACATATAAAAGTCCACACTACTACAGTGTTATATTTTATGCTAAGATAATAACTATGAACTGTTTTAGTAACTTTTCGGAGTTACTTCTCAGCGATACTAATGTATATATAGAGTTTCAGTATGGTGTGCAGTCTAGGACGTTAGTAAATTAGGAAAAAATATTCTAAAAATCTCCCTATTTGATCGTAATCTTCAATGGTAAACCTTTTCAATGCTACAGATTTGGAAGACACACATATTCCAATTCCACCATCATTACTCACAAATGAGTTCTTTCCCATTCAAGATTCAATATAATGATGAATATTCATGATGTACACGTTTTTTTCATTCAATTATTCCACCATTCTCTTGTATCTTCATCATATCACTCTTCAAAAATAAAATTAGAACAACAGAGGCATAATAGTGACCCAAATTCTCCATCATTGATAGATTTTTCAAAATGAATTCTGGATTATTTTTTCAATAAATATTATGCACTGTCAGTAGCCCATCCATTGAAATTCCTTAGATAAAAATGTTCTTCAACTAATTATTATTAATTTGAACAAGAAATAATTGGTTCTTTGCAAGATTTATGGCACATTTACTATCACAATGAAAACTATTTTCCTCTATATTTATACCCATATCATCAAATATGTTCATCATCGAAACCATCTCCCTAAATACTTATTGTATAAAAAATATTTTTACCATGTTGTGGATCACTAATTTATATTGTGTTACTAATATTTCATTCTTACTGTAGTTAATCTAATGATAAATACATAACATGTGGTACTCCTACTGCATCATCACCTAAAATCTATGCATAAAAATTCCCCTAAAATGAATTTATTTTTTAAAAAATAAAATGATATATCCTTACATTAGTTCAAGTCTCTCGATATCCACTTCACAATAGCATAGTGAATCATTCCATGGTTATCCATGTTATATATTAAGACTCCCATCACATTAGTAATATCAGGTTAGGTACATACCATTACATACATTAGGCTTCCAATATCAAATTTGTTTGGATTATTTTCCATGTACTCATCCCCTTATACTATCGTAGTTAATATCTCATTTAGAAACATAATTTTGATTTCTAGGGGAATATAATTAGGCATTTCGCAAACAAACTAAATCGTTGAAAAACCTTTCTTATATAGCCATCCTATTATTACATCAACCATTTTATAGAAAAATAACTCATGATATTCATTCCAAAAGTCATTATAGATTCTCAATGATATTTCATCACAAACTTCTCATCCAACAACACATTTAGGTAATCAAACCATTACATACATCATCATGTAATGATTATGTAATCCACATATTGAAAAAATATAATGTATTAATCCAAAAAAGTGTTTATGCTGAGTAATAGATATGTGACACATTACTTTTAAAGATATTATTTATGAATGCATCAAAAAATTTAATCCATTTCTCATGTACCTTATTTAGATCATATATGATCTTGTGGATTGTGGACTCTTGGTATTCCTTCTAGGGACCAACATATCCTTATGTATATCTAGATTAAATATCCTTCTTTTGATCTCCATGAAAAAATTTATATTCACATATAACTTAACAATACGAAAGTCCTCTATTTTAATAGTTTTAATAATGATCTGAATAGTGACAAGCTTTAATAATGGTGAGAATATTTAAGTGAGGAACATGTATTCATTCTTTTGACGTCCTTTCTCCACCAACATTCTATTGTATCTCATCATAAAATTATGTTCATTTTTTTGACTATGTATATACATTTTTCCAAAATTATTTCCTTATTTTTACCTAAGATTTCAGATAGAATATATTGGTATCAGGAAACTTAGAAATATTCTCTTTTACAGCCATATCCCACTTGCTTGACTCCTTTATCTTTATTGAATCATAAAAAATATTGTTCTTTATTGGAAATAAATAAAATATAATATATGGATGAACAATAACTATTCTTTGTACTTCACTCACTTGTTGATCTCCAACAATCCACATGAGGGGTAGGATCCAATATTTTAAATATCACATGCTCAATCACACTTTCAAGCTCCACTTATTCTAGGAATTAGGAATCTTTATTTCCACTATCAACTTTGTGTATATGATGTTTCATTTATATGAAAACATCATTAAATATCACTTTCTATATGTATGTGATTATTTTACCTTATCGTTCAAAAATTGATAACCTAAATTCTTAGCACCTTGGGTAATAAAAAATTATGATTTGGACTTAGAATTAATCATTTCAATTTAATCTGCATCTATATTTTTTTATTTTATGCAACCGACTACTCAAAAATACTAGAGTTTTACATCCTTTCTATACCATATGTCCTCAGTTTAATATTCTACCATTGGTATCATATGACTCTTATTGATGGTATATACATCCTTGTTCACTACATCTTACCAAAATGTCTTCGATAACCCAAATTGAAACAACATACTCTTGGAATAGAAACTTTGTGTCCCTAAAATCTATTTCGATACAATGTTTTTTATTTTGTTCTTGAATATGAATTCTCCCTCTGTTATCTCTAATTTCATAAACTCAATAATTTCATACTCTATTATATAGTCATACCACAATCATAACATCTTTTATCTCTTATCATTAACCATCATGGTCTTCTAATTCCAAAAAAATATGAAAACATTATTTTTTCTTTCCATAAATCAATCTCATTCATTATTTGTCATGTAATCAATAAATATCAAATAATATTGTGAGTATTTATGGGAATGTACTAGTCCTAGAAACTAATGATCATGTTATACTAGGTCTTAATTCTTTATCGTTGTTATTTTACATCATTTTTAAAAAGGAACCATTCTTCTAATTTAAAAATATTCAATCTTATCATTTACCAACATACTCACATTTCATCTATACTAGTATTACTTTTGTATCCAGAAGCATCAACTAGTTCTCACTCATGTAGAATCTCCTATAGTACCATAGTTGTGAAACCCTAAATGAATTTATTTATATAAGAATTTCCATTATTTTTTCTATCATATCATAGAAAATAAAATTCTTTTAGTCATGATTTATGAACATATCTACCTTTATTTATGCGGTAAATAAATATTATTTCTTCCCAGTCAATGGGTACATAATACAATTATTAAAACTAGGAAGATGAAAATATTGTTTTTATGACTTCAATCTATTTTCCTTACAATCTATAACGGTTTAAAATCATAAATATTTAACTTCCCATGATTTGAAGACAAAAAATATTTAGAGGAAATAATTATCTAATTTGGGAAGGAAATATCCCCTCAGATTGAACAACCAAGACACCACCGGGATATCCATACTCAGTAGTAACAAATCATTGGTTCCTTCAGCTACTATAATTTTTGTATTTCATTCTAGTAAATTTTTTATTTATTTTCAGTATGTCATTACATTTTCATTATTCTGTTAAATTTATATTGTAGGACTTGACCCCATTACCTTTTCTCAAATCATTCACCTAGGTTTTTATCATCCACTAAAATTATTTCGGTACACATACCTTCTTCTCCTATAAATTTTCAATGAGAATCCATAAAATATAACTTATTATATTATTAAAAATTCCCTATATAGGAACATGTTACACCTATCATTAAGAACTACCTTTGTATTCCCTGAAGAACAACTAATAGTTGTAATTTTCCCTGCAAAACAATCATGTAAATAAGAAAGTAAAATTGGTTTACATACCTTATCATCAAGGATAATTCCAACCAATAAATTTTAATGGGTTTGAATTCATTGATGTGATCATTAATAATATTTTTTTAATTAATTTTATATTGAAAAATAATTTCATCATGAAAAAATTTATCAATATAGAGGGACAATTTTGTATTTTTTTGAGATATTTCGTTGAAAAATTCATAAACATAATCTCATTGATGTTGAAAACATTGTTTTGGGCCATTATATGTTGTAAAACACCTTTATGATATAAACATAGTATCCCCCACCATTTCCTAGTAATAAATTATGGTTTTACCTAGAATAGGAAATTTAATCTTTTTATGATAAAGATATTATTTGATATGGGTCATCTAGTAACTAATTTTATTTCCCTTAATGAGATCATTTGTATCCCATAATTATTATATAATTATCACTATATTCAAGAAACAAAACATTTTTCTTCCAAAATAAACCTATAATACACATTGTTGTGGAAAAACAAAGTGTCACAGTGAAAAAATTGTCAGCTAATGATGAAATCAATGAAATCATTGAAGAAGTTAAGATGAACATGAGACACAATGATATAGGTGGTTTGGGTATATTCCCAACACTAGTAGATATGAAGAGTCAAATCAATATTTATATAGGGAACTTATGGGTAGTTTTTAGAGTGTATCAGAACATAGAATGAATGATGTATTAATGGAGAGGACGAACATATTCCACTAACAACATCATAATTTCACTATGGTATGGTAATTATTGTATTTAAGAACATGTATCTAAAATGACATCAAAATGTAGTGAGTCATAGGATGCTAAAGTTCCATGTTAAGGTCCAAAAAACTAAAGTGTCTTTTATCATACTGGTACATTATTTCCACAGTACTATAGTTCCCCATCTATGTCTCTAGTCAGTTTTTATGTAGTTTGGTAAGATCTGTGGCCTAATGTGCAGTATTGGACACTATTTTTCAAACCAAAATCATAAAAAGGATTGAGATAAACCATACCATTATTCTCCCACCTGGATTCTAATCAAATTTATTGATATATGTTAAAACTACATATAAGGAAACCCTACATAATATGAGATACTCATCTTATTCATTCACCAAAGGGAACATTCCCATCTATAATTCTACATAAGACTTATGATTCATGAAATATTAGATGTGTTGCATATCTATGCTCATAATATGTTATTCAAAATTATTCCTCTCACACTTTATTCATTAATAAAGAAAAATTAAGGCATACTAATTCCTTAAATTCATTATCAGCAACGTCAATAACGACATCATTATTGGATTTTTGGTTTTACAATTTTTTTTTCAAATGATGAACCCATCCTAGATCAATCCTATAACAAATTATTACATAAACAATAAATTATTTTTATGATAAAGAAATACTTGGTTATTTTTAATCTGTATAGAGATATAACTATCATAGTAAATCACATTTTCTACTTCCTTCCACACATCTCATTCAATTTGTTTTTTCAGAAAAACCACATCATTCCCAGCTTTTATTATATAAATTTATTCTAATTTTGTAGTAGATAAGGCCAACCTCATTTTCAAATGATATATATAGCTTTATATGGTATGCCATAGTTAATTAGATAATCTATCACTCTCTTCCCAATGTCCACATAACTTACAAGTTAGGCATACATATACCCCTACAATGAATTTATGTTCCCAAAACAAAATGTTATGAACATTCTCCTATAAAGGTATCTCAGTATCAACTTCATGGAATCCCAATTTTTATTTATTGGGTGTAAAATGAAAATTCTTTGAACTCCCACTACCTATAAAATGTCATGTTTAGTACAGAAGATATAATATTCCAGGATTCAAATTGTTGATTCACATGATGCTTTTTTCATGTACTCGACACCTTCTATTATCCAAAATTCCATCTTTGAAGATATATTGAAATGGATTTATAGGGGACTAGAAAGATGAATTTAGTCCATTATACTAAATTGGTAGAGAACATTTATAATCTAGCCACAATGTGAAATAATATAGGTTCCTATAACACAACATCTATATATCTTCACCCCCTAAATCATTATTGATTATGGACAAACAATCATCTAAAAAATCCTCATCTAACAACTACTTCCCCAAAACCATTCACCATATATGTGATCCAATATAGAGCTTATCATCGACACATAGATGTAATATAATGTATCTATACCCGAAAGATTTTATGAATGAGAATTAATAAATTTTATACAATTTGTATGAATTTTTTCTCATAAATTCATCAAAATGTTTATTCTAATCCCTGAGACTTGGAATTATGCCTTATAAGCTATTATAGATTTTTCAAACAAATTATTACATCACTAAATCATGATATTCCTCCAAATACAACATATGAATATCCTCCTCCATATATCCTGGATTAAAATCCATCTTTACATATATAATCCAAAGATTCTTCTATTATTATTATTCAAAATGAAAAACCAACAGGAGAGTGGAATGATTCACTATTGAAGTGGTTTCTTTAGCAAAATATATTCCTTCAGTCTATATAAATACATTCATTTTAATTTATATATTGTATATATAAATTCATTGACTCCAATTATTTAGACATGGTAGTTACTTTATTATATTGGAATAAGATACAAGAGATCACATCCTAAAGGACTTAGTTGTATTGTATTATTGGTAATATATATAAATACATCAATCTAACATTATATTTTAAAACATATGTTAAAACATATTTAGTGTAAATATTCTTCATTTGTGAACTCGTTTAATGATTTATTCAACATATCCTTTAGAAAGGAAAAGAAATAAAGGGAGAGATCAAACACCCAGTGAGGGCTACGTATTAAAAAATCTATCCAGAATCAATAAGAAATAAAAAATATTGGTAAAAAAGTAACAGATAATACAATAAATTTAATAAATATTAGGAAAATGGAATATTATTTTAATGAATAAAAGATTATAAAATAATGATACATAAATAATTCCTTGATATTTAATGTAATCAATTGATTTTTTCATTGAGGTAATCTCATGGATTTTAATAATGAAATTTATAATTGAAAAAATTATAAATATTTGAAAAAATTATCTCAAAAATAATGATACATATGTATTAATGGTCATGGAAAATGATAGTGTTTCACATGGGTTAGTATACCCCAAAAACTCATTTATTACAAGCTTACTAATTTGTATCATCATGTATTTTTGATGCATTGTGGGGCTATATAATTATTTGCCCCACGGATAAGTGAATTTATAATGTATCACAGATATATCAAATGATAAATATAATTCATGATTAATGTTCCTTAATAATAATTTTCTGTAATGAATAAATATTTTGGAATTTCCATATTTCCTGAGTTAGTAATATGAAATTCAATATAAAAATTCATTTTGTAAATGATATAAAATTTAATAAATAAAAATATCGATGATTTATTATATGAACTAATGGAAATGTAATGTAAAATTATCAGAATAGAGTGATTGTTTCAAGAGAAATTTTATTACCACAAATGTTAATAAGATACAAGAGACGATGTCAGTTCATTTTGAATATATGATTTTTATTAATGCTTGTAATTTGGATGAAATAATAGATTGGAAGTTAAATATTAATATAAGATTTCATAAAATACTATTGTTTAAAAAAACATTTAGTTAATGTAGAGGAATTTAATATTTGTAAATAAGTCGTGGTAGTAGGGAATTATATTTCACTGTATGCATTAAAACCATTCAATTTGACTTTTTTGAAACAAATTCAATAACATATCATTTAGAAAGATATAATTTTTCCATTAAAAAACTTTATAAAAATTAAAGGATAACATAGAATGGCCTTATTAAAAATTTTTAGTGACCAAAAAAATTATTTTATAATAAATCATTAAAAACATGGATATAGATGAAAAAATATCAGATGAAAAGTGAGATAAAATTATGTTTTTTTAAATAATTTATTTGATTGATTAAATCAAAAAATATAGTAACTATTGAAAGAAATGTGGAATCTAATAAAATAATTATTAGATAGTAAAATTATTTGATATTATGTATGTTATGTGATATAATTCCATGAATATAAATAAAAGAAATTCGAAAAGAAGGTTACATTATAAAATAATTTTTTACCTATTTGGAAACATTAAAATTGTGTCCCCAGAATGAATAAAGATTAATTGAGACATTAGTCACAGTTAATAAATAATTATTCATGTCAGATACATAATTTTGGAAATATATAAACCACATAAAATTTAATATCTGCATAATAACAAATGTTTATCAAGGGATTGGTTATTGAGATAAAATACCATAAGATGATTATAAATTTGATGTGATGATTAATAAATGATTTTAAATTGGTTATAAAATGTATATCAACAAAAAAAGTTAAAATAAATCAAAAAATATAAAACATACAGTACACACATAATCCTAAAACATCAAAGACAATGAAGAATTAATATTACCAGATGGAAATAAACATAGTTTTCAGATTTTCGTACTACTTGGTATCATTAAAGTAGAATCATCTTCAATGAAATAATTTAAATTAATATATGAAATAAATTTTTTTATGAATTCATTGAGATATATAAATTTATATTGATTATTATAAACACCACCTAAATTAAATTTGGTGTATGGAATTAAAAAAGGCAAAATGATGGGAAAATTAGACGAAGTATCTTACCACTTGATTACCATTAGTTTAATGTGATTTAACATCTGATGTAATGGTTTTATTCATTTTATTAAATTATAATGGAAAAATTCATATTTATTATTTCATACATGATAATACTATGACACCCTACCACCCATTTTTCAATAATATTTCATAATTACCATTATTTCATGTGTTAATTGCATCATTTTATCAAGCATATTTTTTCAACAAAGATATTTTTTCAAAGTATATATATACAAAATATATAGAATAATAATATTATAATATATATCATATTTGTTAATTATGTTTTTTTAATAATCATTATAGAATGATTGAAAAGGAAAATAATTCAAATCACTTTGTGCAGATGTTGGGTTATATGTACACACGAATGAAGATGTCGTTACATTAATGGGGAAAGGTAAATGAAGTGTTTGATGTATTAATTTTTTATAATTAATATAATTTCTTGTTTTTAATATATATTAATTATTACCATCATTATGAAAATCCATGTGAGTTGTTGATGGTAAAAACAACATATGTTGGGGTCGGGATAGTCCACTGTACACATGAGGGATAACATTGCTTCCCATTTGAAAATGAAAAAGGCGAATTAATTTTTTTAATCAAAATAAAAATTTTATAGAATATTGGAGAAATATATAGTTATTATATTTTAATTTTTCTATAATAATTAATGGTTATAAAAGAATAATTAAAAATAAAGGTCTCAATGAAGATGATTACCATTTCATAGAGAATCCTCTTCCAGATATATTATTATGGACCATAGGATTGACCTTTTGTGATGAAATAAACTATATAATTTAGATAAGGATTTTGGGGAATATGTTTTTCAGGGTTTAGTGGAGAAAAATGGAAAAAAATTGTATATATGTGAGGATACAGGGTTCCCTAATATATTTGCAGTTGGGGACCTTCTTTTAATCTACTTGTATATTTTCCAAAAGGATAGAAAATGATAAAGTAATTTCCAGAAATAATTCTTCTAAATAAACTTATATATGACGGTGGGATAGGATAAGGTTAAAATATAGCCATAAAATAAGATTTCAATAGGATTAATTATAAAAATATATATATCTTTCAGTTTAACTCCCAATATTACATGTTTTATTCTTAACCAGTCTAATTAATTTTTAGAATATTAATAATCATAATGAAAACATATTAATTTTACCATATTAAATAGTATTATTTAATTTTATTAAAAAAATTTATTATTTGTTATAAAAATTAACTCTCAGAATTAGGAAAATATTAATTCAAATAATCTGGATTTTTTTTCAAAAAATGTTGTTTTCTAGAAATTCATTTTTCTGGAATATAAGGATTTTATATTGACTATATGACTAGATATCATAATTATATTGATTTAAATTCACAAATTTAAACATGAAATATAATTATTTAATTTAAATAATTCATTATTAGGGATTATTTCAAATAATTAAAACTAAGGAACATTATACACTTAAAATAGTTTTTTGAAAATTTCATTTATGTGATTAAAATTAATATTATAGGAATATATGATATAAAAATGATTAAAACAGAATTAATTATATTAAATAGTACTATAAATACTCATGTTTTATTTAGATAAAATTAAAATCATAGTTATATGTTTGAGCTACATAATTTATTTAAATGAAATTATAGTTCTACCAAAAGTATAAATTTTCACTATTCATTTTACAACCACTATTTTCGGGAAAATCCGATACATAAACCTGAATATAATTTTGATATGGTGATTTAAAACACAATTTCCACTATATAAAAACCCATAACTAATTCTAGAATAAAACAATATTAATTTCCAAACATAGTATTCTAAATAAATCCATTTTTGAAGAAAATGTATTATTTCTTTGTAAAATGATTTATTTTTGAGAATTAATTAAATATTTATAAATAAATTATCCAAAATCATTATTCATATATTTGTAATGTGATAAATAACATTCATTCCCACTAAATTAATTACAAGTATATAAAGGTTATATTAAATTAAATTTTTTAAATAATATATTATGGTTCACATAAAACATGGGGTTGTGTGTCATATATTATACCACACACAATATTATTCATAGAAATTTCTAGATCATAACATTCAACCATGCTTTAGTAAATAGTGTCCTTCAAATTTAAACATGTACATGAAAATCAATGAATTTATATTTGAAAAATCCTTTGTGAAAAAACACATATCTTAAAAGAGATAATAAAAATTCCATTTAAAAGTGGGAAATAAGAAATATTACAGTAATCATAAATAAAAAATAAGTAGGATTCTAAGTTGGAGAGTGGTATTTATAATTGAAAATATAGACATGGAGAAGAGAAATATTTATCTAGGAATAATAGAGGGTGATAGAGAAATCTATCAATAGAATTTTAACATCCATAAAACCAGAAATATATAATGGGTTAAAAGACCATTGATTCATTAGATATGAAGGTAATATGATATCATTTTTTTTCATGATCCTTTTACTGCTTTTCTGGAGATCCTTTTACATATATATGAATAACATATAGAAATAGACTAACATGATATCATTATATTTCATAGCCACTATTTCATCCTTCTATTAGATTTGATAAATTCATACATCATCTCCTACACTAAAAATTAATATCTTATATGGATTTTTTTACTCCTCTATCACTAAATTTATTATTTAAAAGATTCTACTATCTATGAAAGAGTGAATTTTTTTCTATTTTCCTCTGAATATTTACCAAAAATGGTGAGCACATGTTAACCAATATGATATATTAATATCAAATTCCTCATTGCTAACACCCAAAGCTCAACTGGATATATTTCATATATATTTATCCATTGATTCATTTATGTATTAATAATTTCATATTAATCATGATATCACATAGGCAACTAGTAGGCATTACAACCTTGACACCCTTCAATTGATGGATCAAGCTCCACATCCATTCCATATACAATGGGTCATCACACGACATGTGGGTTTTCATTTATCTAAAAATAATTTCCAATAATTCCAATAATATTTTCAAAAATAATATAGACACCCTAAAAAATAACATTTACCATCAAGTCACATTATAACCATAAAGATTTTATATACAACATAATTTTCCACAAATAAAATAATCTTTATTTAATACTATTATGGGACCATTAATAATAATTTTAATATTAGAGGTTATAAATACTATAAATTCATTAAGAGATTATTTTTCATTGAATAAAAATTCATGTTGAATCTATGGGTTACATATACCACAACCCCGAATAATTCCTTCCAAAATAACATTAATCATTGGAAAATACTGTCACATAAAACCTCAATAGGGGTATCTACAAATGTGAACTTATGATTAACCTTAAATTCATAATTGAAAGAATAAATCCATAATTCTTGAGTTTATATTATATAATGAAATATATTCTTAAAAATAATTAACACAATCCTTAGATGTTTCATAAATCTTTTAACAAGGCAACCATTAATAAAAATAATTATACCACATGATTATTTATTCATAATTTATAAATACTTTTAACATTTTACATCAACATATTTAATTCTCGAGTTTAAGAGTTAACCATTAAATTAGGACATTGAATTTGATAATTCCCAAGTTCCCCACATACTAAAAAATTAACAATAAGTTGATCTTTAAAAGTATATTTACATACATCGATTGAACTACACACTTTTCAATGGAAATGTACTATTATATACGAATCATTTCAACATATATACCATATTAATGTTCAATTGAGATAATATAATGGGTGATTCATTTAACATTTATTTCTAGTATGACATTTAGACTTCTTTCGTCTATGGTCCCAACCACATGAGATCTTAGTAAACTAAACCCTTATTTTCAATCATGAATCCAAGAGTTGGTTAATGTATAGAATATTTATCATATAACGGAATACCTAATTTGGAATAATAATTATATCTTTAACTCTAATAATAAACCTATTTTTTCCAAATATTCTTCTAATTTTCCATCATATTCAATGTCATCATGATTCATTTTGGTTCCAACAATTGATTAAACGAAAAAATCATAGTGTGAAAAACAATAATTAGTGTAGTAATCCAAGTAATCATTTATAGGATGTCTAAATATTGAAAAATACCCTTAAATATAATAATAATAGGTTTAACATAGGGCATTTGTAATTTCCCTATATGACTCACTCTATAAATAGTATTCAGACCATTCTCCACGTGGAATTAAATGTTCCATCCCATATCTAAGAGGCTATATACTAGCATTTAAGGTCTAATGGAGGTGATGGGGGGGAACTATTCCCTCTGGATCGGTATGAAACACATTTGAAATAAAATTATAATTATTATTTTTATTTGGTAGATTAAAATAATAAGAGATAATATCAAATACTAATAAACTGGCCAATACCAAATAATACAATCATGAATGTCCAAATAAAGCCACAAAATACATGCAGTAATCGTAAAACATGAATACATAGAATAAGACATGAAAAACAAAATATGTGTAATCAAATGCATTAAATAAAAAAAAGGTTTTCTCTATGAGAATCCAAATATCCAATTCAGTAATTTTATATTAATCTCTAATACCCTATTGTAATATCACAACACATAGATCCATGATCCTAAAACAACAACTATATGGTCTATTTGTGTACCCATGAAAATGTGAGGCATGAAACTGGTGGGACATATAATTAGTAGGATACCACCATTATTTTATTATTCAATACAATCTGTTATTATAAAATATAGTAGTGTTAAGGTATAATAATAATGAATTGAATAAATAGAATAATAATGTCAGCATTTTCATGTTATTCAAGGAAAACTAACCGACCTCATATTCGTTGTCTTGTGCCATAATACCCAGTTAAATAGGTAACCATGTATAATGTTATAGATATATAATTATGTATTTATTTGTATCCACTATATACATAACAACAAACTTATCCTTAGACATTGATATGTAGTACTATACCCCACCTAAGGAAAAACTCATGCATCCATGTATAATTATATAATTCTCATAAAATAATATATGGAACCATGTTTCAGGGTTATAAATAATATACGATTCTATGCTACAAGTTATTCTTTAGATAGGAAATCATCCCATGAATCTAAAATAATAATATTGGATTTCATAACGAGTATCATAAATAATTAAGAAAAAGTTTATGACCAACACACTAATTTTGTGGGTGTGAAATGTCATTCTCACCACTACAAGTGATGTTAAATTTCATTTATCGCAACCTCAACCAAGGGGGATTGAAATTAGATTTTTAAAACTAAACCACAGTAGTATTCAGTATAAGATAACACCACCTACACAATGAACCCATAGTATAGATATTAACTAAACATGAACCTGGTATTTCTCAATTTTTAGTGTAACTTCATTAATATGTTACATTTATTAGTTAAATATAGGATATGAGATTTCATTGTAACGAATATATAATTTCTGACCTTGTAAAAAAATTATACTTTATCAAAAAAATCAATGAAACTAGACAATTTTATTTATAAACAACATAAAGGCCATTTTGAATTCCCATAAATTAATATAACATATTATTATATTAGTTATTTTAAAAACATTGAACACAATTCAGTTAATAAGAAGGGTTGATTCAAAATTTCAATCATAAAGTATGTTGTCATGGACTATGAGGTTTTTCTAAACCACAAGAATCATTAAAGAAATTAATAGTAGGGTTGAGAATTTTTATGTTCACTGACAAGGTATAGTATAATTAATACTGATGGATGATTCGAAAATAATTTAGTAAGAGGTGATTTAAGATGTGGTTTTTTTATGTTCACAGACCTCCAATGATACAAGATGTCTCAATCTCATGGGCCATGTATTTTGTAAAATAATTTATATAACTTAACTGTAAAACAAAAAAATTACTCTGTGTAGAATATCAACATAATTTATAAACAATGTAGGCCAAAATGTCGGAGCTATAAACCACCTACTTCATGTAATATATTCATTAATAATCCATTTTAAATCTTTGATTTGGGTAGATTTAGTGAAAATTAGAAAATAAAAAAACAACATGAAAATAAATTAAAATACCCATCATGGATTTTTTATTCCATGTGGATGTTGAAAATGAAATACAATAAATAATTGTCAAGATTTTACCAAAATGGGTCCAATGATATCGAGTAATCTTAATTCTGAAATCAGATGAAGGAGAAGAAATAAAAACAAGGAGTGGCCAAGGGTGATATCCATTTGTGGGGTAGTAATAAATGGATGTGATTATAAATAAGGGTTTAATATGTATAATCAAGTGAAGAGAAGGAAATAAATTTTCCACATTTAAAAAGGTTCATGGTTCAGCTAGGTTATTTTCTAAATAGGGTGGCAATCAGGTCCCAACAATGTTTAAAGGGACACCCACGTTCACGGTTATCATACTATTTAAGAATCCAAGTCAAACCCATGATTTATCTACTTTATGTTTTCATAGAACCACCTATATATCCATAAGAATAAACTTTCATGTTTATTCAATCCATGATACACCCCCTTCTAGGATGAATTCTTTCACCCCGAGGGACGAATGGTTTGTGATAAACTGTGTATTCCTTCCGACTATTATAAAAATTATTATTTTTGGATCCTGATTCTCCCATAACACAACTGATCACCAATGATACCTCTAGATACAATGTAACCAAATGACCCAAATAACCTCTCAAACCTATACCCAACCTGACCTTTCATATAACCAAATGGAATTCACAATCCCTTTGAAATATGAACTAGCACTCAGACCTCAATCAAAAACCTTAGGTAATGATTTCACCCATCCCGAATCAAATAAATGAAACATATGTATATATAAAATAAATAAAAATTAGAAGATAAATATATTCCATAACTAAAACCATACAACGAAAGCAGAACAACACAAGAGTAGAAATAATACTCCAATAACATTTTCAACCAAAAAATACTAAAAAATAAAAAACACGTATATTTCATGTGATAATGTTGTAAGATAGCCACTATATCACCTTCATATGCCCTTCTTGGGTGACCGGATGCCTCACCACCTCACTATGACACCATACCTTTCCAACAACGAAAGGAATAACTGGGTCTATGCTATTTTAAAGTGGTGTGTAATGTGTGATATTGTAGGCCCAATAGGGCATTACTCATATGTCCAATATAATGTAATTTAAAAATAATCCAATTGATCTCAACATTAAATAAAATAAGGAACGATAAAAAAAATAACAAATTTTTCTATCTAAATCATTAAAAACAGATTAATTTCTATGTTTTCAACATTTCAAAATATATCACATAAAACAGTTTAATATTAGTTCATATAAAAATATCTTTTTTGTTATATTAATTCAAAATAATCATTCATCATATATCATATCAAAATATATTGGATTGTGAAAAATAGTACAGTCCAGATGTATCACAAATCATCCAAGAAACATAAGTAACATCAAACCAAGGATCACACTAGTTCAAGAAAACTAGGAAAATCATACCTAGCATAGAAAATAATGTACTCATTAATCCACTAAACATATAAATCTACTCTATAAGGAAGAATAACATCCAATAATGTGACCCCATTCCCCAATGTCTATCATGTCCACTGGAGAAGAGGACTAGAGGGAAGAGAAAATACCCATGGTCAAATCCATTAACAATTGAAAAAACATATTACTATACCTTCCACCGAATTAATCAAGGTTTACCATGAGATTTATTTTCAAAATCAATTCTTTAGTCAATTTTAATCATTTCATTCCCTAAAAGGCAATTCACAAAATGATTTCTAACTACTTCAAAGACCATTTCAATATACCAAAACATGGGGGAAAACATTTTTTAGAGAAAATAAATATCCCCACATACACATAAACTCAATCATATCATGACTCCTAATATAATAAATTATTATATTAAAATATTTGAAATACAGTTCAGCATCATAGGATAGAGATGGAACCACATACCTCGAATCATGGAGTCACACACAACCATAATGGATCTACAAATAAGGGAGACGAAACAATAAAAATAGTCACCCTAGAATCAAGAAACACATATTATAATTGGTCCAATTTAACATTATGTGTTGTTATAGAAGACGAAAAACAAATAAATCAAGAATAGACACCCACTGTACTACAACCAGTAAATGAAAAGGGCCCCGAATGTATATCACAACATGAATTTAGAAGGAAACAAGAAGAAACATCATCATAGATCAATGGATCCAAAAAATTCAATGGAACCACTAAGATAAATTTAATGATGAAGAAAAAAGTATTACATTCCTAATGAGATGAAATCCAACCACAATGGAGAAAAAAATCAATCTGAATTGAATTGGGACTCCATAAATCACTAGAGAAGCCTTCTATGTTAGATATAAGGAGTTGTAGAAGAATGAAATTTATATTAAACTGATGAAGTTAAATAAAAGGCCTACAGTTGAAATTTATATGTAATGTAACTCCTTTATATAATTTTTAACACTTGGTAATCAGATATATTATAAAACCCCTCAACTAATCAATAATAATATATCTTTTATTATTGCACAGTGTATAATATGTTTATAGTGTGTACTCACTTCACACTGTACACTGGGTTCATGGAATCTACACCTCATA
This sequence comes from Viscum album, assembly GCA_963277665.1. NCBI lineage: Eukaryota > Viridiplantae > Streptophyta > Magnoliopsida > Santalales > Viscaceae > Viscum > Viscum album. Next base: position 53,003,936 of record OY728148.1, read on the forward strand.
ACATACACTGTGTGTACTATTATTACTAGGAATTTATATATCAAACATAATATGATAAAAATAGATTCATATGTGAAAAAAACCTACTTTTGAATTCTCTGAACTTGGGGAGAATCCCAAACATATACTTACACAATTATACCCAGACACCATTAATTCAGACATCCATACTTCCAAAAAAATTAAAACATTTCCCCAAAAAAATTCTCAACATAATTGGGAGTTTCAAAAGATATATAATTATAAGGGAATGAACAATGGAGAAGAGAATTACCTGATAGCAGGTAACAAGATGTCACAAACTCACCACCGTAGGTCATTCAATCACTGAGAAGTCATTTGGATGAATTATTTATGGTAAAAAGGTGGGGCCACTTCTACCTCATAAATTAATCTCTCTAATATATCTCATGATAATATAATCAATGACTCCATAAAAATGATACCAACAAAATCATCTTCCAACTCTAGACTTTCAAAAGAGCATCAATGAGCCCAACACAATGCTCCAGAACAAAAACATATGGCAGTTAGTCAATCAAATACCATCCCATAACATGAGAGAGATAAAGATGATATAAAATATGTTTTGATATGTGGAAAACAACATGAATAACTATCAAATAATCTGGTATTTCCAAATGATTAGACACCTACCCAAGATGTTCAGTGACCTCAAACAGTCCATTATATCGTGGATCCAACATTCCAAATTATCCATGCCTATGTTGACCCAACTGTGGGGAAAAATTCCAGAAAAACATTTTACCTATGTAAAACAACAAGGGATGATACCATTAATCAACAATAAATTTATTCCCAGTCAACACTTACTGATTTATATTCTAAATCATTTTTTCATACCCTGAAACTAACATTGTCATAACAAAGAATCTTCTCCCACCACTACAAAACTACGAGGTGACCTAAATTAGTGACCATACAAATCCTCGAAAATATCCATTTGGATAGAAGATTGATAATTGTTTTTAAATAATAACTCAATCATTCCAAGACATTTATTACAAGATCAACCATTATATTAAATATAGGCATGATAAATATTCTCTAGAACATGAATAACATGCTCTCTCATACATTCTATTTGGGGATGATAAGCTATACATAATTTTACTTGGGTCCAATTCACATATTGTAGACTTTTACATAACCTTAAAGTGAAACTATCATATCTATCTAAAGAAATAGCCAAATCACCCCATTTAACCTCACAACATATTTCATATATAGCTTACCGAGATCATCAACTTTTGATTTGTCACTTAGTAGAATCAAATAGAAAAATGTTTTCAACATGTAAATCACCACCATGATAGAATTACGCCCCATGGATTTTTTAGTAATCCAAAAAAAATCCATGGATTCCTTATCTGATTTTCTAACATGTGCTAGAAGAGTCTAAAGCAAAAAATAAGGTTCCAAATGATTATCCATGATATGTAAGTAGGTGTAATAGAGGTATATAAAATAATAAATTCCATGATTCATTCCAAGCCCATGGAATTGACTCCTAACATCACAATACATCTGATTAGTTCTTGGAAGAATCGTCTATGATGAACTATGAAAATAAAAAAAATAGAGTTCCATATAGACATTCACAAGAAAAAATTATCACTAAAACTAAGAATAACACATGAATATTGATACCCACATAAAATGGTCTCCAAACCATATAATGTTGATCCACATCCACAAAAATCATAATCGTATAGTTAATTCTATATAACAGACTAAAGGACAGATGATGAAATCTACAAATTTCTTAGAACCATACCAAAAACATCATACTAAGAATCTAGATGCAATTGAGAAAAAAATCCCCATAAGTTCCACTCTATCATTGATACCAGAACTACTTTTAATGGTAGATTTTTGTTAATAGTGTCTTCAACGACATTCCCCTTACCCTAGTTATATAAAATATTGACTTCAATTATACAAAGGCATTCAACCAACTACATTTATCTATGATTCATGTCTCCTTATAAAAATATATATTGTAGATAGGTATGGACTGAAAAGACTCTAAATGATTCCAAAAATTGATAATTCCACCAACACAAAAAAAAATTCATAAATGGGTAATGATCTAAATAATTTTTAGGGTATGTCTTATCATAAGGTAAAATAAGATGGAGACATAATCCACCATACAATCATCCTCTATTAGTGAATAACCAAAACCAAAACTAGTTTAATCATAGAAAATTACATGCCCTTTATCATGCCTAGTTAAGACCAAAATTGGAGTTGATGTCATAAGTATTTTTAGATCATCGGAGGAAGTCTAAAATATTTCATCCCATATGAATTTCACCCCTTTCCTAGTAAGTGTAGTCTAGGGTGATGTCCACTATGATAAATCCTTGAAAACCCATTAGTATTACCCAGAAATTCTATGGATGTTTTGAGTCTCAAAAACACTTTTTGGATTGACCCATGATAGAAAAACCACTACCATATGAGGGTAAACTAAAAATCCATGCGGAGAAATCACATACCCTATGAATTTCACAACTAGAATACTAAAGTAGAATTTATAAATGCTTACATATAACCAGTGATTCATTAGGATTGACAAAAACACTCAAATGGTTCCCTTTATCTTTCTCATATCATGAACAAACAGAAATATAATCTATTAAAAAACCACAAAAGATTCAGGATACTACTAGAATATTCCATTTATCAAACCCATAAATACTACCAGAGCATTAGTTTGACCATGTTTACTCGAGATATAATTGTAATTGCCAGACCTGCTCTTTAATCTTGTCCTTGGTATATGACACTCCAAAAATCAATGCTGATGATACGTTAACCAAATATCAATCTTCAAAACCCACTTTTCACCCATTAACTAGTCCTAAAAAATCAACAATAGACAAAATATTTTTTTTCCAAACTGTCACCTAGTTAAACCTCTAATAGTCCATGCACGACTAGAGTGAACCATCTTCCCTCATGGTAAATATCTATAGGGATGCCCAGGGTGAAATAGTAGGTAGAACAATTCTCTTCTCTATATGATCTTCTAATTATATATTTATCTCCTTTAGATCATCTAGTTCTATAGGATATTAAGGCATACATATTGGATACACCCCTCACACCAAGTCAATTTTATAATTTACCTCTTATATAGAGGAATACCCATGAATGAAACTAGAAAAAACCTTAGTTAAACCATAACCTAGATCATGAAGATAAAAAAATCAGAAATTTTATTAGGCTCTATTGTGATGGTAGATAATAAACTACTAATATCTTGGCTAAAAAGTCCTTCATGACCAAACAGTTGGTCCCACTCTCACTATAAAACATGTGATTTCCAATAATATAAAAGAAAAGTGACACATGTATGATTAAAATAAACCTCTACATGATGAGAAACAGTACAATCCAACCTAATGATGACATTGAACAGATCCAAATTGAGAATGATAAAAATATAAAACTGACTCTGTATTAGCTTTTGACAACACACAAGAAGGAAAAAAAGAAACCCCTAATCTTTTCTCTCCCCAAGATGTGTTTCTAACTGCCTAAAAAATTACGTGAGTTCCATTGGAAGGTTTTCCATATCAAATAATGGCTAGATATAAACATGTGGGAAGCACCCGAATCAAATAAGGTATTCTCTACATATGAAGAAATAAAATAGTACGTATCATGATCCATGGACCCCCATCTACCTCCACTAGAAAATCATCTACAACATAAAGGTGATTCAATCCTATTTTATGGTGATGGATCCTGATTATATTTTACATACATTATTGTTCCACAGTATCCTATAGAGCCAATGATCCTTGACCACATGGAGATGTAGATAGATCCTGATAGAAACATTGTATATGACCATAACATACATAGTTGTTACAAATATTTGAAGGTGAATGCCTAGAAAATAATGTGTTCTTTAACTTAATACACTAATATAAAGTAACAGGTACAACACTTATAGAAAAATGGAGGTACTAAGAGGCATGATGTCGAGAAGCTCTCCCACCACTCAAATGAGGATCCCAAAACATTGTCTTTTTGCATAGAACTCCACGAAAGATTCCATTATGTGTAATATAGGGGGTTAAATATCCATCCATGTCATCTACATTTGTGTCTGACATCATTAACCTAATAACTATCTCCACGTAGGTTTATGTATTTAGCACAAAATCCTATGCTCTGATATCCATTCTCAAACCCAACAGTTACTATGTAACTTTTAGTTGTCTATTCATTATAACCTTAAGTGAAAAATGAACCATCTTAGTAAACCTATTGGTGTGTGATAAAACCGAATTTTTTCCCTACTTGTAATAGATGAACTCTGGAGACTTTATTCATCATCCACAACGATGGAATAAACTACTAGAAGACGAGAGTCCTAAAAACTCTCCATTTAAATCCCACATGACAATATTACAGTACCATGGTATTACACCAATGCTTTCTAGGACCCTCATGATTGAATGTTGTATAACTCACCTTAATATTATCATATGTATCATGTTTTCCATGGATCTGATCAATATTTTCAACAATATCTTCTACCTAGTGAGGTTCATTCATACCATTAAATAATGTATTCTTCTCATGAGTAAAGTCTCCTACATGATTTGTGTGTCCACCGGCTCCTGAATATACCTCAAAAAATGTGTTATGAACTTATGGAACATTCTAATCGACAACATGAACTGCTCACAAGAAAGTCATTGTGCAGATACGATCCATCAGAGGATTTTTTTAATGAGAATCATCTGAACCCTCCTAGGGGTCTCATAGAACATGTATCTAAGCCATTTTGAATCCAAACAAATCCAATTAAATGACCATCCAAAAAAATAGACTTTGTTAAAATTAGATATCCCTTAATAAAAAATAATATTAACACCACGACCTCAAAACATTATACCACATACCAACATCCCATGGTAACATGAGTCTCAAAATAGAAATAGTTGGTCATGCACATCCCAAATTCTACCACTCATGTTCCAAAAATCCTATCTCTAATATTAAAACATACCAAAACAAGGACAACCCCAAAACCTAAGAATTTGAAACAAAAATGTTATGAATCAACCCAAATACACTGTAAAACCGGTACCCCACCCAACCATCCAGATACACTAAGGGAATTCTCGATCCCCATGGGTTTTAAACCAACACCTGAGCAACATTAAATAACCCAATGTAATGATTTAATCAACCTGAAGCAACAACATGAAACACACACACATATATATATATATAATAGAGAGAAAAATTGAAAAATACCATAACTAAAACCAAATACCAGACAATACAAAAATAAAAAGATGAAAAAATCTACATAGGAATGGCTGCATAAAATTTACTACAAAACTAGAAAAAAATAGCTCCCCATTGACATAACATGTGTATAATCCCACCATCTCACCACTAGCTACCTATACCAGTTGATATAAAAATGCATAGCCTCATTGTGTCATCGTTCCATTCCCTACATCAAATGATATATCAAATTATATGAACTAATAAATAGTTATACTGGGATTGATATAATAGGATAAGTATAATATTAAATTGATGTTTCATATTAGGTCTCGGAATAATAATCCATGAATTATCACCTTTAATGAACAAATGCATGATAACACATTAAAAGTTTTATATCAAAATCATGGAAGACTTTTAATTTACCCTTGTTGAAAATTTGTTAATATATTAGGTAAATTAGTTTCAAAATAATTCATATTGATATATCTTAGAAGATGTATGAACTGAAAACAAATAATTCATCACAGTTACTATAAAAATATTTGGAAGTATAAAAAATAGTACATAAAAAATGTAGCCAAACATGCCCAATAGCACAGGTAAAATCACACCAAGGATCCCATTAGGTCATAATGGCTACTGAAATCATAAATAACATAGACAACCATATTTTAATAAAGCCACTAGACATATGCATCAAGTCTAGAGTTTACATGGACACCCCAAAAAATGAAGCTTCCAATAGTTCTGACATGTCCCTAGAACACCTTGCTAAAAGAATAAAGATAAATTCCATGAGAAAATCCCCCTATAGTAGATGATTCCAATTACTATACCATCCAACCATTTACCCATAGTTTCATATATACTCTATTTTACATAAACATTCATTAATCTTTCTTCATCATTTCATTATTCGAACTCCATTTCACAAAAAAAAATCATAATTATTTGAGACCAATTTCCGTTTAACAAAACTAGTGAAACCCATCTTTTATAAAAACCATTTCCACACTCACATATAAAATAAATCATATAATTCCATTTCATTTAATAAATTATTCTCTCAAAACAAGAACAATAAAGTTCATCAACATAGCTTAGAGATGGAACCTTCTACATAATAACATGTCGTCACACATGCCAACAAATGACGCACAAAAAAAGTGGAAAACCAATGACAATGGACACAATATAATCAATATAAACATCATAAAATTGATTCAATTTAACAAAAGGGATTGGTGGAGAATATGAAACAACGCAAAACTAAATAATTTACACCATCCACACCATAACCAACAATTGAACTACCAAGGAAGAAGATCCCTTGACAGTTCTAAAAGGTTGAAAAGAATAAAAATCAACATGGGTAGTCATATATGTTAATGTAAAACAACAGAAGCACTAAAATCAATGAATTGAATAATAATAATAATGTTCTAAATTCCCAATGAATGTATAACCAACCAAAATTGTGATAAATAATTTAATTAATCAATCAGGAATGAATGATGACTCCAGAATGTACTAGAGAATGCTTATTGGATTAGATCCAAAGGATATTCAGAAGAAAAAAAGAAAAATTAAATTTATTAAACACCATCAATGTCATGTTCATTCCATTTACATGTGTAACACCCCAAGCTTCCACGGTACGTTTCTCTTTGAATAATAAAGTAGCGTGGGTTGTACGCAACCTCGAGTTCTAACGCACACCACAACCAATAGGAATTGAGTAATAAGGGATTTACTCGCCATAGTGTTTCTCCATGGGGATCTCATGTTATTTTTGTTAAAAAGAAAGATTGATCTATGAGGTTATGTATCGACTATAAGAAAATCAATGCTATAACAATATAGAACAAGTATCCCTTACCTCACATTGATGATTTATTTAATCAAATGCATGGAGCTCAATTATTTTCAAAGATTGACCTTTGATATGGATACCGTCAGTTGTGTGTGAAGAAGGAAGAAATTTTGAAGACAGAATTTCAAAACAGGTACGGGCATTATGAGTTTACAGAAATGCCTTTTGGGCCGACTAATGCACCCTATGTATTCATGGATCTAAGGAATAGTGTTTTCAAAAAATATCTTGATAATTTTGTGGTGCTATTTATTTATGATATCTTGGTATACTCCAAAAGATATGATGATCAGGAAATCACTTGCGCATTATCCTGAAGACATTTAGAAGACAAGAATTATATGTGAAGTTTAGAAAGAGTGAATTCTGGTTTCAGGAGATTTCATTTCTTGGTCATATTGTATCTAAAGATGGAATCTCTATTGATCCTTCTAAGACCAAGGCAATCCTGGAATGGCCTACACCAATTAGTATAACTGAGGTACAAAGTTTTATTGGCTTAGTAGGTTCTTATCGGTGTTTTGTCCAGAACTTTTCCCGATTGGCTAACCCATTATCGAAGCTCACACGTAAAGGGGTTAAATTTGTTTGGGAAGAAGAGTGTGAAGAATGATTCAAATAACTGAAGATAAGATTAGTCAATGCTTCTATATTGACTCTACCATCGGGGAATGATGGGTTCATTATTTATTGTGATGTATCAAAGAATGGACTTGGTTGTGTCCTTATGCAGAATGATAGGGTTATTGCCTATGCATCATGATAGTTTAAAATTCATGAGAAAAACTATCCTACTCAGGATCTCGAGTTAGTAGTTGTGGTATTTTCATTGAATATATAGAGACACTAATTCTATGGTGAAAAATGTGAGATTTATACTGATCAAATGATTTTGAAGTATATTTTCTCACAAAAATAACTCAACATGAGACAATGGAAATGGCTTGAACTACTCATGCATTATGATTGCCTGATACACTACCACCCAGGGAAGGAATATAAGGTGGAAGATGATTTGAGTAGAAAAGAGCATGGAGTTTTGAACATGATGATAATTGAAACGGATCCTATTTTCATGGATATAGTAATGTTGGATTTGGGAATCACCATGGAAGGTGAAACATCAATTATTTTTCAAATGGTTTCCAAACTATATTTACTAAAAAGGATTAAGAGTTCTTAAACCAATGATGAAGAATTCAAAAGAAGATTAAAGTAGTGAATAATGGGATATTGAGTGACTTTGTGTATGAATATGGAATTCTGAAATTCGGGAAGAGACATTGTATTCCTGATATACCTGATTTAAAAGGGAATTATTGGACAATACTCATAGTTCCAATTTCTCTATACACCTTGGGAGAACCAAAATGTATATAAATTTGAAGGAACATTTTTGGTGGGACAACATGAAGAGGGAGATTGCTGATTTTGTGTCAATATGTATTGTTTGTCAATAAGTGAAAGTTGGAAAGAAACATCCTGGAGGAGTCATGCAACATCTTACCATACCGGAGTGGAAATGGGATAATATCATGATGGACATTGTGATGGGACTACCAAATACTCATAGAAGGAACAATGAAATATGGGTTATTGTTGATCATCTTACCCATTCAGCACATTTTCTTACTATAAAAGAAGATCTACCACTGGAACGTCTTGAAAGACTATATATTAATGATGTTACGAGACTTCATGGAGTCCCTCCATCAATTGTTTCTGATCATGATCCCCATTTTAATTCATGATTCTGGAAAAGTCTTCAGAAATCCTTGGATACTGAACATCATTTGAGGACTGCCTACCACCCTCAGATAGATGGACAATCCCAAAAGACTATTCAAACCATAGAAGGCATGTTGATATCATTCTCACTTGACTTTCAGGGTTTGTGGGATCAATATTTACCTTTGGTAGAATTTTCCTATAACAGTAGCTTCAATTCAAGTATTCAGATGGCACCATATGAAATGTTATAGAGAAAGAGATGTCACACACCAACTTGTTGGGATGACGTTGGTGAAAGAAAACATGTAGGCCCAAAATTGATGGAGGAAACGATGGAAAAAGTGAAGTCAATCCAAAACCACATCAAAGCATCTCAAAGTAGGCAGAAGACCTATGCCGATAACAGAAAAGAAGGATTTGGAATTTTAGGTAGGAGATCATGTTTTCTTGAAGGTATCTCTATGGAAGGGAGTTATATATTTCGGTATTAAGGGTAAATTGAGCCCCAGGTACATCGGACCTTTTGATATTATATAATGAATTGGGGTTGTATCTTATCTTTTGGCAATGCCTCCAAGTCTCTCTAAAGTTCACGATGTGTTCCACGTATCACTATTTAGGAAATACATGCCTGACCAAATGCATGTACTCACTTATGAGGAATTAGAACTCAAACCTGATCTATCTTATTACAAAGATCCCATCAGGATTCTTGATACGAGAGAACAAGTGCTGAGAAACTGGACGACTCGTCTGGTAAAATTTCTATGGAGAAACCATAAGATGGAAGAGGCAACGTGGGAACCCGAGTAACTTATGATGAAGAACCACCTGAATGTTTTCATGCAGTAGTATTATAGAAACTTTGAGTAAGAAATTATTTGAAGTTGGGGATACTGTAACTCCCCAAGCTTCCACGGTATTCTTCTCTTTGAATAATACAGTAGCGTGTGTTGTACACAATTTCGAGTTCTAACACACACCACAACCAATAAAACTAGCCGTTATGAATAGTAATACCCAATTTTTGATATTTTTTAAATTTTATCATCCACAATGCAATTCATTTTTGGTTTTGGAATATCAAAATTAGAATAGGGTGAATTTTTGGTATTTTTCCCAAAAACATTCAATTTTTGATAAATAGGGAAAAAACACTGAGTTATAGTTTAAACCGATTTTTTATTTAAATAATTATTTACATTATTTAAATTTACTTAATGTTAAAATAGATATGTACTACATATATGAGTTCAATTTAATTCATTGGAGTCAGTTTATAATAATTGTAGACATATACAAATTTTGTTGAACTTTTCATCGTGTTTTATCCACCTCCTAGGAGAATTTGGAAATTCACATAAAACATAATTTTACCGCTTCTGTGAGTGGAATTTCGAAAATCTATGAGACACAGTTAATATCAACATGTAAAATGAGGTTCAATGTGATGAAAATAATTTTTTCTGAATAGTAACTTTTTACTTTTATTTACCACGGTTAAAAGTAAATAGGGTAATTAAGGGTAAAAATGATATTAATATTACCCTAACACAAGTCCTAATTCTATTGGAAAAGTGTATATCGACCAAAAACAACCTTGGGAATAAAAAATTATCATTTAGGTCCACATGGATTAGATAAGGAAATTTATTAGTATTTAATTCAAAGAAGAGTTAAAAGAGTTAAAATCAAAGTTTAATAACTAAAACATTTTTAATATAGGGTTATATATAAGTAAATTCGATTTTAAATATTAATTAAAAATATAAAAATATTTCCTAGATAATGGTATTTTATTTATTAATTTTAGACATTAAATAGTTTAATTTATTTATGACACAATGGTGGTGTAGTAATTACCTAATTAAAGAAATATTGAAATAATTGATATTATAAATATCCAAATAAATGTAATTTGAGACTTTTTATGAATTACATTAATTTTATAGGTTAATATGACATTTTAGTATTAATTTAATTATGTTTTTTTGAAGTAATCATGCTGTTTTAATTTTCACAAAAATCAAATACAAAATAGTTTCAAAATTTACATAAAAGACTTTTTAAAACAAATATTATATTATTAATTGATATTCAATTCCTAAAAATATAAGGATCGGCCAATAGACTTATATAATGATAGTTGAATCATTAATGGACCACTTAGGGGTCTCTTGGATGTATATAGTATGTTTATTAACTATATAATATAAAAATACAAAGTGACATGGTAAATGTCAAACTAATTAACTAAGAGATAAAACTAAACGATAAGGATAGTATAGTGACCGAAACCATTATAAAACCTATTGGTTGAGTGGTTTTAGATCCATACCCACCTTAAACTTTAATAATCCACTTTTGATCTATTAGAAACTGAATATGAATTTATTATAAAATAATATTTCTAGTATTTCCAAAGTTGCCCCTCAACCCTCTTATAAAAGGGAACTTCCCCTTTTCTCAATTTCACACCTTCAAATCCTTTTGGCTCTTCCAAACTCTACCCAAATATCCTCCAAACTTCCCTCAATACAACTTAAGGGCCTTAGTTTGATCATAAAGCCAACCTACGGAGCCCTTTTGATCGAATCAATAGGAATAACCCGAAGAAGTGGTAATGTTATCACCACCCTTTTTTAAGTTCCTTTCTTCTTCAACTTCTTCTTTACTTGATATTTCCATTCTAAAATAATAACTCCAGTATATTAAATATAATTTGATGTTATTATAAATATGGAACATTCAAATTCATTATTCTATCCATTCCTTGAATGACATGTCACCAAACGTGCGTACGTACGACCTACCGTCTCCACGTCGTGGTGTAATTGTTATTCAATATATTATTTTTTAGATGGCTACAATAATGATTTATAATTCATGTAAATAATAAATATAAAATGATAATGATTCTTTTTATATGATATACCATTCCATTATATATTATTTTAATATCAAAAGACTGATATTGTCGCTCATGCGTACGTACGGACTACCGTCTCCATGAACGCGATGAGATTCATTCCCCATCATATCCACTCATGTTTAATTGTCATTTTTTGATTTAGAATAATTTTTAAGGACTTGATATAATTCTGGATATGAATAATATACAACCTATCCATAACAATCATGGCTTATGTAACAAAACATATAAAAGAAAATGAGTATGTTAACACCCCAAATGAAGATAATACTAAGATATTATTAACAATGCATTGTTAAAAGATCATATATGATATCATATTATTGTATATGATTCTTGTATAATTTAATAACAATTATTTCACCATTATACAAGATTTTAACCTACCCACGACCAAGGAAAAGTACAAGGTAAGGGTTTATTTCACAATCTCTTCATTATCTGAGGTTGTTTATACGTAATTATCTACTGGGACCACTTTATCATCAACATCCATGTTTCTTAAAAATGTATATCAAATAATTCTTTATATTTTAATGACTATGGGATAAATTCATTTATACTATTGTTGAATTTTCATAAGATGATTATAAAGGAATCTTTCTGTCATTTTCCAAACAATGTCCTTTTTAACCTTTTGACAAAATTAAGGTAAGAATGTTTTTTAACTTATACGGCGGGTGCATATATTTTTTGCAGTTATAAATTCATCTAAGCTTCCCTTAAAATCTTATAAGAAAATTTTCAAAGTAAATTTTTATTTTATAATTATGTGACTTTTAAATAATTTCAAAAAAAAGAGATATTTCTCTCAAATAGTTTTGATTTCATCTATGTCAACATCCTTTGATGGATTATAAGCTTATTTGATGTTGATTTATTGTGATACAAAACTTCAATATAGTATTGAAGGTTTTGTGATATGGTTGACTATGGATGTGTTATTTTTATACCATTCATGGTTTATGGAGAAAGTATTGACATTTCGTATGCTAGTTTTAATACCAATATTAATGTTATGATTAAACCTGTTCATATGAGGAATGCATTGTACATAATAAGTGACAGGGGGATCCTGCTACAGCTCTTTGATGCATCAGTAGGTCTCATGAGACAAACTAGTGTCATGGAATAGGGCCTTGACAAAATTTTATTTGTAGTCTTGGCACGAGGCCTTGGCTACGTGGTTATGATAGTCTGGCATTATCCATTCCATCATTATGAAAGTGGTTATTGATCTGGTATGTGATTATTCTACTAGTAGAATATCCATTTGAATAAGTAAATGTAATTATTTCATTTTATTTTTGCCTTATTATGCTGATGTTCAAGTTTAAAAGGCTTTTTTAGTTATACTTTTCCTTAAATGTTTTATGTGTATTTATGAATGTTTCCGCTATATTGTGTCCTTACAGGGAATTTGAGCTCACCCCTCTCTATGTTTTATTTTTTCTAGGATGTGAAGAAATATTTTATGAATGACCTAAATGGATAGTATGAGGGGATATGATTGTGGACTATGGAGACTATATTGTTGTAGTTTTAATTTTATTATTTAATGTAAACTTTATGAATGTATCTAGTGTTTCCATGGATACCAAACTAAATGGTCTTTCAAGACATGATCTTTTGTGATCATGCCAATGTTATGTAATAATACACCGACTCTAGGTAACTAGGGTCGGGGCGTTACAACTGGTATCATATGATTTTTATTACAAACCTTGGAAGTTATATTTTGATAAACTCAGAATAGAGCACATATCCCTAAGATAGAATTTTAGGATTAATATAGAATAACTTCTTAGAATTTCGGTATTGTTGAGATTTTGTGAGTTTTCCATGCAATACATCCCGGTCTGGATACGAGCAGGTAGAGGCGGCTCTGGAATAGATGTACCTAGGGGTAAAACCTGAAAACATCGCTTTGAGCTAGACTCGAATGGGAACTGGTGCACAACAACGAGCCTTACTGCACTCTTGGTTACGACACTCTCGGGGAATATGCATTGGATAATTCTCATTTTATTTACAAACCATTATAAAGGCTTTATGCGTATATACTTCCTCAATGAAAACTTTTTTGTGATTATGGATTATTTCCATAAATAGTTCAATTTATGTTAAGTGTTTTAATGGTATGGAATTATGTAATTTGATTCATTAACTGATCTAGTTTATGCCATTATTTAGAAATGGCACCTAGTGTAAGGAATGGAAATTGTATCAATGCACACACTCCATGTAGGGATTTCCCTCCTGCTCAAGATAATTATTGTGGAGCTGGTGATGCAACTGGTGTTGATCAGCTAATCACCATACTGGGACAACTCACTCAGGTTATGAATAATTACTTTACACGTATGGAGCACCCTGATCCACATCGTGGAGGATCAATGTTAGATCGCTTCATGAGGAAACAACCACCAACATTAAAAGGGAGTACAAATACATTTGTAGCTATGTAATGGATAAGTTTCGTAGAAAAAATATTTTAGGGTCTGGGGATTAGTTAAATGGAAATTGTTATCATGGAAGTTTACCGCCTCACTGGAGATGCTGATCAATGGTGGTCATTGATTCAAAACATGAAGGAAGATGATGAAGTATCAAATATGGAATGGAGGGAGTTCAAAGTTATGTTTTTAGAAAAATACTTTCCTCGTGACCATCTAGCAGATATGGAAAGGCAATTTATGAGTATGAGACAAAAGGAGGACGATAATTTCTCAATGTATGAGTGTAACATTACAAGGTTAGAAAGGTATGCTAGATATTATATACATAACCCAAGAAGTTTGATTGATTGTTTTTTTGATGGGTTAAAACCATTTCTCCATCGAGAATTAGTCTCACAATCCTTCTTGTCGTACAAAGACATTGTCTCATGTGCTATCAAGACAGAAAAGGAATTCTCTATGTCTTATGACTTTAAATCAAATCAAGAGAAGAAGAGTTATGCTGAGAAATCTGGGAATGGAAATAAGGGGATTATGGGAATAGTTGAATATTCATCCTATAGTAAATGTGGGAAGAAACACCCAGGTACTTGCTTGAAGGGAATGGGAGACTATTACAAGTGTGATGATAAAGGTCACCAAGCTCATGATTTCAAGGGGAAGAAGGAAGCTACCAATGTACAATGATATAATTGCCGAGACATGGGACATTATGCAAATAAATGTCCTAAGTGTCATGGGAACTTACCTTAGAAAAGTCCAAGGGATCAAGGCCTAGATTATGCTATAACTATTGCTATGTTAGAATCCTTGAAAGACGTGGTGGTAGGTAGTTTAATGGTTTTATGAAGTTTAGAAAATGTATTATTCGATTATGGATCATCGCATTGTTTCATATCTTCCCAGTCTGCTAATAAAATTAGATATTTCCAATTTGATTTAACAAGGAAGTTGTCAGTTAAAACTCTTAAAGGAAGTATCATTGCAAAAATCTTTTGTGAATCAGTCCCCATTAGAGGACATAATTATTCTTTATCCGCTGATATCATCAACATACCTATGATTGAGTTTGATATAATCCACGATATGGATTGGATTTCAGACCATTTTGTGAAGATTTTTTGTAAGAAGAGGGAGGTTATAATTTTTTATGATGATGATATGGAACACCTTATCTTTAAAGCAGAATCATCACCACCTAATTCTTATCTAGATCCACCCCCAATAGCTCAACTAAATTCAATTATTGGGGAGGTATAAAATGAAATGATTGTGGGTGAGGAAAGGAATGTTCAAATGGAGGATGTACCTACTGTGAAAGAATATGTAGATGTGTTTCCAGAAGATTTACCTCGACATCCTCCAGAAAGAGAAGTTGCGTTTTCCAATGATTTAATTCCTGGATCATAGCCTATATCGAAGACCCCTTATATAATGGCCATTATAGAATTAGTGGACTAACGAAACAACTAGAGTAATTGAGTAATAAAGGATTTATTCGACCTAATGTTTCTCTATGGGGATCCCTTGTTCTTTTTGTTAAAAAGAAAGATAGATCTATGAGGTTATGTATCGACTATTGGGAAATCAATGTTATAACAATAAAGAAAGAGTATCCCCTACCTCACATTGATGACTTATTTGACCAACTGCATAGAGCTCAATATGTTTTAAAGATTGAACATCGAATGGATACCATCTGTTGTGTGTGAAGAAGGAAAACATTCTGAAGACAGCATTTCGAACTAGGTACAAGCATTACGAGTTTACAGTAATGCCTTTTGGGATGACTAATGCACCCTCTGTATTCATGGATCTAATGAATAGAGTTTTCAAGGAATATCTAGATGATTTTATGGTGGTATTTATTGATGATATCTTGGTATACTCCAAATCCTATAAAGATCATGAAAATCACCTGTGCATTATCCTGAAGACTCTGAGAAGACATGAATTATTTGGGAAGTTTAGCAAGTGTGAATTCTGGCTTATTGAGATTTCTTTTCTTCCCCATATTGTCTCTAAAGATGGAATCTCTGTTAATCCTTCTAAGACCATGGATATCCATGAATGGCCTACACCGCTGAGTATAACTGAGGTACACAGTTTTATTGGATTAGCAGGTTATTATCGGCGTTTTGACCAGAACTTTGCCCGATTGGCTAACCCATTAACAAAGCTCACACATAAAGGGGTTACATTTGTTTGGAAAAAATAGTGTGAAGAATTTTTCGATGAACAGAAGAGAAGATTATTCAATGCTTTTATATTGACTCCAGCATTAGGGAATAATGGGTTCATTATTTATAGTGATGCATCGAAGAAAGGACTTGGTTGTGTCCTTATATAGAATGATAAGGTTATTTCCTATTTATAACGATAGTTGAAAATTCATGAGCAATACTATCCTACTCATGATCTCGAGGTAGAAACTATGATCTTCGCATTGATGATATAGACACAATCCCGCTGTGGTGAAAAATGTGATATTTATACTAATGAAAAGAGTTTGAGGTATATTTTCTCACAAAAAGAACTCAACATGAGGCAAAGGTGATGTCTTAAACTACTCAAGGATTATGATTTCACAATACAATACCACCTATGGATGGAAAATAAGGTGGAAGATGCTTTGAGCAGAAATGATCATGGAGTTTTGAACGTGACGAGAATTGAAAGGGATCCTATTTTCATGGATCTAGTGAAGTTGGATATGGGAATCACCATGGAAGGAAAAACATCAATGCTTTTTTAAATGGTTGCCAAACCATCTTTATTGGGAAGAATTAAGAGTTCTCAGACAAATGATGAAGAATTTCAAAAGAAGATTAAAGCAATGAATGATGGGAGATTGAGTGAATTTGTGTATGAAGATGGAATTTTGAAATTCAGGAATAGACATTGTGTTCCTGATATACCTGATCTAAAAAGGGAATTATTGGATGATGCTCATAGTTCCAATTTCTCTATACACCCTGGAGCACCAAAATGTATAGAGATTTGAAGGAACATTTTTGGTGGGACATAATGAAGAGGGAGATTGCTGATTTTGTGTCAAGATGTATGGTTTGACAAAAAGTGAAAGCTGGAAGGCAACAGCCTGGAGGAGTCATGAAACCTCTTCCATTCCAGAGTGGAAATGGGATAATATCACGGTGGACTTTGTCATGGGACTACCAAAGAATCCTAGAAGGAATGATGCAATATGGGTTATTGTTTATCATCTTACCAATTCATCACATTTTCTTGCTACAAGAGACGATCTACCATTGGAACGTCTACCAAGACTATATATTAATGAAGTAGTGAGCCTACATGGATTACCCCTATCGATTGTTTCGGATCGTGATCCCCGTTTTACTTCATGATTCTGGAAAAGTCATCAGAGAGACATGGATAATTAACTTCGTTTGATCACGGCCTACCACCCTGAAATAGATGGACAATCAGAACGGAATATTAAATCCTTAGAAGACATGTTGAGATCAAGATCACTTTACTTTTATGGTATGTGGTATCAATATTTACATCTGGTATAATTTTCCTATAACAATAGCTTCCATTCAAGTATTCATATGGCACCATAAAAAGAGTTACATGGAAATAGATGTCTCACACCAACTTTTTGGGATGACGTTGGTGAAAGAAAACTTGTAGGCCTAGAACTGGAGGAGGAAACGATGGAAAAGGTGAAGGTAATCCAAAACCACATCAAAGCAGCTCAAAGTTGGCAGAAGAACTATGCCGATAACCGAAAGGAGGATTTGGAATTTTAGGTAGGAGATCATGTTTTCATGAAGGTATCTCCATGGAAGGGAATTACATATTTCGGTAAGATGGGTAAATTGAGTACCAGGTATATCGGAACATTCAAAATTCTAGAACGAATTGGGGCTCTAGCTTACCATTTGGAAATGCAGCTATGTCTCTCCAAAGTTCACGATGTGTTCTATGTATCATTGATGAGGAAATACATGCATGACCTAACGTATGTACTCACTTACAAGAAATTTGAACTGGAACCCAATCTGTCTTATTTGCGAAGAGCCCTTTCAGGATTCTTGATACGAGAGAACAAGTGCTGAGAAAATGGACGACTCGTCTGGTAAAAGTTCTATGGATAAATCATAAGATGGAAGAGGCTATGTGGGATCCCAAGGAACTTTTGATGAAGAACCACCCGAGTCTTTTCATGCAGTAGTATTCTAGAAATTTTGAGGACAAAATTATTTGAAGGAGGGGAGAATGTAACACCCCAATCTTCCACGATATGCTTCTCTTTGAATAATACAGTAGCATGTGTTGTATACAACTTCGAGTTCTAACACACACCACAACCTATCAAACTAGCCGTTATGAATAGTAATACCCATTTTTTGAAATTTTATAAATTTTATCTTCAAAAATGGACTTCATTTTTTGGATTCTGAATATCGAAATCACCTTAGGGTGACTTTTTGGTATTTTTATGAAAACATTCAATTTTTTTATGAATAGTGAAAAAACACTGTAACACCCCGAGATTTTATGAAAAATATTCTTTTTAATTTCATTAATGTCTTTTGTTGTACGCTACACCAAAAGGATCTTGCACAACACGCATCCTTGACTTGCCTTTCATTACACACAATCGCGACTTTCCTTGATAGCGTGTGTAGTACGCAATACCGAGTTTCACTAAACAACGATATGCTATTAAAATATTATTAAATATAGCTGTTATGAATAGAATTAACCACTTTTTGAAATTTTGTAAATTTTATTTTTCAAAATGAACTTCATTTTTGGATTCGGAATATCGAAATTAGCTTAGGGTGAAATTTTGGTAATTTTCGGATAACTTTCATATTTTGATGAATAGTGGAAATTACTAAATTTTAATTAAAAACAACTTTTTCAATCGAAATAATTAATAGGGATAAATTATTAATTTTAGTGGCTTTAAAGTATATTTAGAATATATTTTTACAATTTAATACAATGAGGGTCATTGGATGCAATTTCACATTTAAACCAGTTATAAACAAGTTTCAATCTTTTGATAGTTATTATCTCTTAAAAACACGCTATTTGTTATGACGACGTGAATTAATTTTTAAATTAGTTAATGAAACTGATATGTTATGAATTTGGTAAAATAGACATCATTTTTGAGTTCATAATATCAAATATAGCTTAGGCCTAATTTTTGGTTTTTTTCTGAAAACTTTCAATTTTTGATGAATAGTGAAACCACTAAGTGGTAGTTAAAAAAACTGAATTGTTCATAAAACTTAATTTTACCGCTACTGTGAGTGGAATTTCAAAAATCTGAGAGACACGGTTGATGTCAGTAAGTAAAATGTGGTTCAATGAGATAAAAATAATTTTTTGGTGAATAGTAACTTTTTACTTTTTTTTACCACGGTTAAAAGTAAATAGGGTGATTAAGGGTAGAAATGATATTATTATTACCCTAACACATGTCCTAATTCTATTGGACAGGTCTAATTCGACCAAAAACAAACTTAGGAATAAAATATGACCATTTAGGCCCACTTGGATTAGATTAGGACATTTATTATTAATTTATTTAAAGAAGGGTTAAAATAGTTAAAATCAAAGTTTAATAACTAAATCATTTTTAATATAGGGTTATACATAAGATAAATTCGACTATAAATATTCATTAGAAATATAAAAAGATTTCCTACATAATGGTATTTTATTTGTAATTTTTTGACAATAAATAATTTAATTTATTTATGACACAACGGTGATGCAGAAATTATCTTATTAATGAAATATTGACATAATTGATGTTATAAATACCCAAATAAATATAATTTGAGACTTTTTATGAATTAAACTTATTTTATAGGCTAATATGACATGTTAGTATTGATTTAATTAAATTTGTTTGAACTTATCATTCTGTTATGATTTTCACAAAAATCAATTACTAAATAGTGTCAAAATTGACATAAAATAGTTTTTAAAACAAATATTATATTATTACTTGTTATTTTATTCCTAAAAATCTAAGGTTCGGCCAAATGACTTAGATAAGGTTATATATATTAATAATTAACAACTTGGGGTTCGTTTAGCTTGTTATAGTAAGTTTATTAACCTTATAGTTTAAGAACACAAGAAGACACGGTAAAAGTAAAATTATTTAACTTAATGTTAAATCTAAATGATAAGGTTAAAATAGGAACCTAAACTTGTCTAAATTCTATTGGATGATAGGATTTCGACCCATCCCTACTTTATCTTCGCAATAAATCAATTTGGAGCTATTTAAAACCGAATTTGACTTTATAATAAAATAATAGTTTTAGTTATTCCCAAGGTACCCCTCTCCTCCCATATAAAAGGGCACCTCCTCCCTCTCTTCCTCACACAACTTTGAGACTTCAACCTCGGCCAACCTCTTCCAAATCTCTTCTCCACTTTCCTAGAAACATCCTAGAGGTTCTGGTCTTCCTCAAAGACCAATTTTGGTACCCTAAGAGGAGGTCTCAAAGAGGGGCTTCAAAGAAGAGGAGGTTCGGACACATACGAAGAAAATCGGACCTAAGGTAAGGGAAATATCACAATCTCATTTTTATCCGAGATTGTTTATACTTTGGTATTTACTGGGGTGTATTTTATCATCCACATCCATGTTTCCTCAATATGTAATATTATTTTCATCCACATACAATTGTTTAAATCCAATTTTACCCTTCGGTGACTTTTTAGTCAAGGATGTGAAAGGAATCTTTTGTCGTTTTTCGTATGAGGTACTTTTTTGGACTTTTCCAACAAAAGTACGAGAAGAATGTTTTTTTTAACTTATAGGGCATGAATGGATTTTTAAAAAATTATTTCCAAGAAGCTTCATTTACATGTTTTCAAGTTTATTTTTAATCAACTTCTTTTAGTTTAAAATTTTATGACATGTTAAGAAAGGAAAAGTGTTTTTGAAGTAGAAAGGATATTTTCCTCAAGAATGGAGTTTTAGTGTTTTATCAAAATTATTTTCCATCTAAGATAATAAAGGGTTCTGTTTCTATCCCTATTATTACATTGATTTGATTATGTTGTGATGGAATTAATTTTATGAATTCCTTTATCGTATATGAATTGTTTTATGATGTCATGATGTTTAAGATTCCCATTTTTATTACATGGGTTATGCAATGATGTATGGTTTATGATTTTGTGGCACACATAATAATGGTATCATTATGAGATGGGTGGGACCTATATCTCCCTCCAATGCATTAGGTAATGATTTTATATCTCATGAGATAGACATGGCTGGAATGGTAGGTTATACGGGTTCAGTGAAACAGGACTGAAACGAGGGTGACTCGGTTCAGAAAGGGACTTTGTCCACTAAGAAAATATTGGAAATGAGTCTTGACTAATAATATGTGATTCTCTATGATTATGTGTGTATGCCACAATGTTTCATGTTTTAAGTTATGATTATTGGGATTACATTTCACTACTATGATTTATCCCATGTTATGAAATTATGCTCTCTTTTGCAGGTTAAGATTTCCAAAATGTTATGTTCTTATGAATATGATGTGATTGATATTTCTTTTGCTTACCCTTACTGAGCATTTGAGCTCACCCTTTTATGTTTTCTTTTCCCCAAGATATAAAGAAAGGTTTTAGGTAAAAAAGGGAAGATCTTTATGGGAGATGTTGAAGATCTTTCACCACGTTTAGAAGATTATATTCCGAGTTTCCAAAGACACTAAACTATTATGGTCCTTGTGTGTCTGTTTTTGTTATGTATTAAGTATTCCTCAAAAGTAATGTAATGTCCATGTACGTCAGGATTTGGGTCTCTACAGTTGGTATCAGAGGAAAGGTTTAGTCAACCTTTGGAAACTAGGATGCGAGAACTTTAGTGAGATTCCTAGAGATATTTCTAAGGTATGTCCAGGGATGTCTCTAAGGTTAAGTATACGTATAGGTTATAGTCCTAGAATTGCGCTAACGATCTTAGAATTTATCCTAAGATGTTAGATATTAAGGGTACTCCCCCTTTTATTATGTTGTTTTCCCTAGCATGATTTTTGCCTCTCACACTATTCTTTTTGGGTGTTAGAAAATGGCTGGAAACAAGATGATTCACGATAATGGAGGATATGATGGACAATGGAATGATATTCTTCATGAGAAACCAAATGAAATGGGATTTGGAAGTCCAAACATCATTGTTATGCCGAATCAAAAATCTCATAATATGACCAATAAAGTAAAATTTGGTAAGTTTCCTGACTCGGCTAATAAGTGAAAGATGGAGTTTCATGATGATCATAGAGGAAAGAATGTTCAATTTCCCCTATGTAAATCATGTGGGAAGAGGAATCCAAGAGAATGTTTCAAAGGAACTGGAAGATGCTTTGGGTGTGGAAAAGAAGGACACAATGCCAGTAAGTGCAAAGGAAAGGGTTCAGTTAACACCAGGGATGAGGATAATGGTATTACTACAACATCAAAAATGGTTAAATGTTTTAAATGTGGAATGTACGGGCATTATGAAAACCAATTCCCTAAGGGAAAGTCTCACAATGAGAATCAGCATGGTCGTATGGGTAGTATTTATGTTGATGATGATTAAGAGACTACAAATGATATGTGAGATAAAATAATTGTTGAAGCTCGGTCAATGGTTTAAGAATGTGGTGGAATGATGACATGTTTATCAGGTGTAATGTTGTATAAGTAATCTCATGGTACTATGGAATAAAGAGACATCTAAGGATTGTTACACTGTTGTCTTTCCTTGAGTTTTGAAAGTGTATGATTAATGGTACCAGTATCCATGAAAGGTTATTCCGATATTTTTGGAATGTAGATGATATGCGCATAATGAAGGGATAAGACGATAATGAGATGTTTGATTGTATTCATGAGCTCATGATTGATATAAAGACTAATTGATATAATGGTTTGAGTATAAATAATTTTGAGGATTTTGGTTTGTGGAAAGTGTTAACTTTTAACTGCATTCATGTTTTCACTAAGGTTCAATGGGTATTCATTCTTTAAGAGAATACATGATTAAGGAATTCACATGTTTGTAATTTGACCAACAAGATATATCTTATGATATATGGGGGATAAATAAAGGCATTCACGTGATTGTTCTGTGACATATCAAGTAATCATTTTCTTTATACTATGAGCTTGGACCGAAGTATTTTAGATAAGCCTAAAGATTGGAATGGATTATGTTGGACCTAAGATAGGATAAAATGTTTTTTGATATTATTGATGGGATGTTATAGTAATATAGCTTTAGAAAAAGGACAACCTGCAGGACGAGCGACAACCCATCGCTTCGGACAAGGCTATGGGAATCAAACCCACAACCGAAGTGCGACTGGCCTTTATCACCTACCACTGGCCTACAGGAAGTCCCTGGTTAGTAGAAACAAGTTTTATTTTCTTAAGCGGTATGATATATGATGTATAAGTTCATTTTTGGAATCGTATATGATTAACCTCACCAAAGAGAGACTTATGTATATTTGATAACTTTTGCTAACCTTTTGTTTGAAAGAGATGGAATGACCCATCATTCTATCACATGATCTGCTAACACATCACGAATGACAAATTCAACATCATTTCTTTAAGAGATGAAGTGGAAATTGTCCAATGAACGACAAACGGTGAGGCTATACCAAAATCACAAAAGTATTTCTTCTAATACCAATTTCATCAACTTTAGGGAAATGATCTTGAAAACCAAAAATGTTTTCTTAGTGCTCTTATATCTGATGAATCAGATGGTACCTTAGATCGCCACAAATTTATGGCTTTGTGATTGCTAGCTTTTCCATAGCCATGTTCTCTACCACTCTCCATCAGAACATGATGGTTAGATTTCTTTTCTATATCCATATTTTCACCTATGTAGTGATTAGTTTATTTGGGTAACCGTTACATTTCATACATTTGGTTTTAAAGATTGGTTTTGGTATTCCTTTTTATGATGTGGGTTTCGATTAAAGAAACTTTTGAATAGTAAACCATTTATAACCCCGACGAATTTCGAGGGCGAAATTCATTTTAAGGGGGGTAGAATGTAACACCCCGAGATTTTATGAAAAATATTCTTTTTAATTTCATTAATGTGTTGTGTTTTACGCTACACCAAAAGGAGATTGCACAACACGCATCCTTGACTTGCCTTTCATTACACGCAATCGCGACCTTCCTTGATAGCGTGTGTAGTACGCAATACTGAGTTTCACTAAACAACATTATGCTATTAAAATATTATTAAAACTAGCCGTTATGAATAGTAATAACCACTTTTTGAAATTTTGTAAATTTTATTTTTCAAAATGAACTTCATTTTTGGATTCGGAATATCGAAATTAGCTTAGGGTGAAATTTTGGTAATTTTCGGATAACTTTCATATTTTGATGAATAGTTGAAATTACTAAATTTTAATTAAAAACAACTTTTTCAATCGAAATAATTAATAGTGATAAATTATTAATTTTAGTGGTTTTAAAGTATATTTAGAATATATTTTTACAATTTAATACAATGAGGGTCATTGGATGCAATTTCACATTTAAACCAGTTATAAACAAGTTTCAATCTTTTGATAGTTATTATCTCTTAAAAAACACGCTATTTGTTTTGACGATAGGAATTAATTTTTAAATTAGTTAATGCAAATAATATGTTTTGAATTTGGTAAAATAGACATCATTTTTGAGTTCATATTATCAAATATAGCTTAGGCCTAATTTTTGGTATTTTTCTGAAAACTTTCAATTTTTGATGAATAGTGAAACCACTAAGTGGTAGTTAAAAAAACTGAATTGTTCATAAAACTTAATTTTACTGCTTCTGTGAGTGGAATTTCAAAAATCCGAGAGACACGGTTGATGTCAGTAAGTAAAATGTGGTTCAATGAGATGAAAATAATTTTTTGGTGAATAGTAACTTTATACTTTTTTTTACCACGGTTAAAAGTAAATAGGGTAATTAAGGGTAGAAATGATATTATTATTACCCTAACACATGTCCTAATTCTATTGAACAAGTGTAATTCGACCAAAAACAAACTTAGAAATAAAATATGACCATTTAGGCTCACTTGGATTAGATTAGGACATTTATTATTAATTTATTTAAAGAAGGGTTAAAATAGTTAAAATCAATGTTTAATAACTAAATCATTTTTAATATAGGGTTATACATAAGATAAATTCGACTATAAATATTCATTAAAAATATAAAAACATTTCCTACATATTGGTATTTTATTTGTAATTTTTAAACAATAAATAATTTAATTTATTTATGACACAACGATGATGCAGAAATTATCTTATTAATGAAATATTGACATAATTGATGTTATAAATACCCAAATAAATATAATTTGAGACTTTTTATGAATTACAATTATTTTATAGGTTAATATGACATGTTAGTATTGATTTAATTAACTTTGTTCGAACTTATCATTCTGTTATGATTTTCACAAAAATCAATTACTAAATAGTGTCAAAATTGACATAAAATAGTTTTTTAAAAAAATATTATATTATTAATTGTTATTTTATTCCTAAAAAACTAAGGTTCGGCCAAATGACTTAGATAAGATTATATATATTAATAATTAATATCTTGGGGTTCTTTTGGCTTGTTATAGTATTTTTATTAACCTTATAGTGTAAGAACACAAGAAGACAAGGTAAAAGTAAAATTATTTAACTTAATGTTAAATCTGAATGATAAGGTTAAAATAGGAACCTAAACTTTTCTAAATTCTATTGGATGAGAGGATTTCGACCCATCCCCACTTTATCTTCGAAATAAATCAATTTGGAGCTATTTAAAACCGAATTTGACTTTATAATAAAATAATAGTTTTAGTTATTCCAAAGGTACCCCTCTCCTCCCTTATAAAAGGGCACCTCCTCCCTCTCTTCTTCACACAACTTTGAGACTTCAAGCTCGGCCAACCTCTTCCAAATTCTCTTCTCCACTTTCCTAGAAACATCCTAGAGGTTCTGGTCTTCCTCAAAGACCAATTTTTGTACCCTAAGAGGAGGTCTCAAAGAGGCGCTTCAAAGAAGAGGAGGTTCGGACACTTACGAAGAAAATCGGACCTAAGGTAAGGGAAATATCACAATCTCATTTTTATCCGAGATTGTTTATACTTTGGTATTTACTGGGGTGTATTTTATCATCCACATCCATGTTTCCTCAATATGTAATATTATTTTCATCCACATACAATTGATTAAATCAAATTTTACCCTTCGGTGAGTTTTTAGTAAAGCATATGAAAGGAATCTTTTGTCGTTTTTTGTACGACGTACTTTTTTTGACTTTTCTGACAAAAGTACGAGAAGAATGTTTTTTTAACTTATACGGAATGAATGTATTTTTAAAAAATTATTTCCAAGAATCTTCCTTTACATGTTTTCAAGTTTATTTTTAATTAAATTCTTTTAGTTTAAAATTTTATGACATGTTAAGAAAGGAAAAGTGTTTTTGAAGTAGAAAGGATATTTTCCTCAAGAATGGAGTTCAAGTGTTTTATAAAAATTATTTTCCATCTAAGATAATAAAGGGTTCTGTTTCTATCCCTATTATTACATTGATTTGATTATGTTGTGATGGAATTAATTTTATGAATTTTTTTCTCCTATATTAATTGTTTTATGATGTCATGATGTTTAAGATTCCCATTTTTATTACATGGGTTATGCAATGATGTAAGGTTTATGATTTTGTGGCACACATAAGAATGGTATCATTATGAGATGGGTGGGACCTATATCTCCCTCCAATTCATTGGGTAATGATTTTATATCTCATGAGATAGACATGGATGGAATGGTAGGTTATACTGGGTCAGTGAAATAGGACTGAAATGAGGGTGACTCGGTTCAGAAAGGGACTTTGTCCACTAAGATAGTCATGGCAATGAGTCTTGACTAATAAGATATGATTCTCTATGATTATCTGTGTATTCCATAAAGTTTCATGTTTTATGTTATGATTATTGGGATTACATTTGACTACTATGATTTATCCCATGTTATGAAATTATGCTCTCTTTTGCAGGTTAAGATTTCCAAAATGTTATGTTCTTATGAATATGATGTGATTGATATTTATTTTGTTTACCCTTACTGAGCATTTGAGCTCACCCTTTTATGTTTTCTTTTACCTAGGATATAAAGAAAGGTTTTAGGTAAAAAAAAGGGAAGATCTTTATGGGATATGTTGAAGATCTTTCACCACGTTTAGAAGATTATATTCCGAGTTTCCAAAGACACTAAACTATTACGGTCCTTGTGTGTCTGTTTTTGTTATGTATTAAGTATTCCGCAAAAGTATTGTAATGTCCATGTACGTCTAGCTTCAGGTCTCTACAAACACTAAGTTATAGTTTAAAATAGAAATTTTATTTTAATAATTATTTATTTTATTTAAATTTAATTAATGTAAAAATAGATACGTAGTAATTTGAAACTTTTAATGAATTAGAATAATTTTATAGGTTATTATGAAATGTCTGTATTCATTTAATTATGTTTTTTCAAAGTAATAATGCTGTTATAATTTTCAAAAAAATCAAATACCAAATAGTGTCAAAATTGCATAAAAACATTTTTAAAACAAATATTATATTATTAATTGATATTCAATTGGTAAAAATATATGGTTCGGACAATAGACTTATATAATGATATTTTTATCATTAATGGACCACTTGGGGGTCTCTTGGATGTACATAGTATGCTTATAAACTATATAATACAAAAATACAAAGTGACATGGTAAATGTCAACCTAATTAACTAAGGGTTAAAACTAAAAGATAAGGTTAATATAGTGACCCAAACCTGTCTAAAACCTATTGGTTGAGTGGTTTTCGTCCATCCCTACCTTAACCATTAAATAATCCAATTTGGAGCCATTATAAACCGAATATGAATTTATTATAACATAATATTTCTAGTTTTTCCAAAGGTGCCACTCACCCCTCTTATAAAAGGTCTCTCCCCATTCTCTCAATTTCACACCTTCCAAACCTATTGGCTCGGCCAAACTCTACCCAAATATCCTTCCAACTACCGTCACTACAACCAAGAGTCCTTAGTTTGATCAAAAAGCCAACCTAAGGAGCCCCTTTGATCAAATCAAAAGGAAGAACCCGAATTGGAGGTAATGTTTTCTCTACCCTTTTTCAAGTTCCTTTCTTATTCAACTTCATCTTTCCTTGTTATTTTAATTGTAAAATAATAACTCCAGTATATTAAATATACTGTGATGTTATTATAAATATAGAACAGCCAAATTCATTATTCTATCCATCCCTTGAATGACTTGTCACCATACGTGCGTACGTATGGCCTACCGTCTCCACGTCGTGGTGTAATTGTTATTCAATATATTATTATTTATATGGGTATAATAATGATGTATAATTCATGTAAATAAAAAATATAACATCATAATGAATCTGTGTATATGATATACCATCCAATTATATATTATCTTAATATCAAAAGAATGATATTGTCGCTCGTGCGTACGTACGGACTACCATTTCCACGAACGTGATGAGATTCATTCCCCATCATATCCATTCATGTCTAATTCTCATTTGATGATTGAAAAGAATGTTTAAGGACTTGATATCATTATGGATATAAATAATATACAACCTATCCATAACAAACATGGCTTATGTAACAAAAACTATAAAATGAAATGGGTAAGTTAACACCCGAAATGACGAAAATACTAAGACATTATTAACAAAGAAATGTTAAAAGATCATATATGATATCATATTAATGTATATAATTCCTGTATAATTTAATAAAAATTATTTCACCTTTATAAAAGATTTTATACTACCCTCGAACAAGGAAAAGTACAAGGTAAGGGTTTATTTCACAATCTCATCAGTATCCGAGGTTGTTTATATGTAATTATCTACTGGGACCTCTTTATCATACACATCCATGTTTCATAAAAATGTATTTCAAATAATTTTTAATATTTTAAATACTATGGGATAAAGTCATTTATACCCTTTTTGACTTTTTATAATATGTTTATAAAGAAATCATTCTGTCGTTGTCCAAACAAGGTCTTTTTTAATAATTTCGATAGAATTAATGTAAGAATGTTTTTTTAACTTAAACGGTGGGTGCAGCTATATTCCGCCGTTATAAAATCATCAAAGCTTACATTAAAATTTTGTAAGAAAATTTTCAAATTAAATGTTTTATTTTATAATTATGTGACTTTTAAATGATTAAAAAAAGAGATACTTCTCTCAAATAGTTTTGATTTCATCCATGTCAACATCCTTTGATGGATTTTAAGCTTATTTGATGTTGATTTATTATGATACAAAACTTCAATATTGTTTTGAAGGTTTTGTGATATGATTGACTATAGATGTGTTATTTTTATACCGTTCATGGTTTATGGAGAAATTATTGACATTTTGTATGCTTGTTTTAATATGAATATTTATGTTATGTTTAATCTAGTTCATATGAGGAATGCGTTGGACATAGTAAGTGTCTGGTGGAGCCCCCTATAGCTTCTCGATGCATCGGTAGGTCTCATGAGACAAACTAGTGTCTTGGCACAAGGCCTTGAGGAAATCTTATTTGTAGTCTTAGCACGAGGCCTTGGTTATGTGGTTACGATTGTCTGAAATTATGCATTCTATCATTATGAAAGTGGTTATTGATATTCCATGTGATTTTTCGACTAGTAGAATATCCATCTGAATAAGTAAATGACATTATTTCATTTTATTTTTCCCATATTATGCTGAAGTTCATGTTTAAAAGGATTTTTTAGTTATACATTGCCTTAAATGTTTTTTCTTATTTATGAAATTTTCCGCTATATTGTTATCCTTAATAGGCATTTGAGCTCAACTCTTTCTATGTTTTATTTTTCCCAGGATATGAAGAAATATTTTATGAATGAGCTACAGGGATAGTATGAGGGGATATGAGTGTGGACTATGGAGACTATGTTGTTGTATTTTTCATTATATGATGTAATGTAAACATTATGAATGTATCTAGTGTTTCCAAGGATAATAAACTAAACGCTCTTTCGAGACATGATCTTTTGTGATCGTTCCAATGTTATGTAATAATTCACTGACTCAGGGTAACTAGGGTCGGGGTGTTATAACACGAATGGAATTCCTTTCCATGTAATGTAATCATAAGGACTCTGATTTAAAAAAAACAATTTTTTAATAAAAACTGGTCTTTTAAAATTATAATGTGTTTACTATCCTCATGTTATGCATCTAGTAACCAATATCTACCTGATAGAACATACACACTGTGTACTGATATTACACAGTGGGTATTTTTTGTCTTGATTATGGAAACTATACATTATTAGGAAAAAACAAGAAACAAATTAAGGTTTTGCCTCATCATGTAGAGAACCCAAAAAATATATTAAAATTTTATACTAGGAAACCACTAAATCAAACAAACATACATCCCAAAATATTAATTCATTTCCCCAACAGATTAACTCCATCCTCAAAAATAACAATATTCACCCATTTTAAGCTAAAAACAAACAATGAGAGGGGAAATTCTTAAAATCATGTAACACTCTTTTACATCATTATAATATATAAAAACATTACTTTTAATTGCTTCAAAAAATAGATTTTCATTCCAATTCTTATTTAATAAAAATTTCAATCCTCTACAAGAAACTATCAAATTCTTTTGAAAATTTCCACATTTCAAAAAAATATAATGTCATACCCCCATCCTAAATCTTATCATCACCATGAATCCTTGGGGAATAGTGAATAATCATCCAACCTACATGGGTTATGAAAATTCTTCTCAAATAAAAAAGATTTAATTTTAAATGCCAACACACCATCAAGAATCCCCAATCCCATTAAGAGCAAGACACAAAATCCATTAAAAAATAAAACAATACTAATATTCAAGACATAAACCTTGTGATAGTGCCTAAAATACCCCATCGAACTAGATGTATGATAAATTCATCATCATATTCTCCAACCATATTACTATTATCATTGTCATAGGATCGATCATGGAATATCCAAAAAAATTAAATTTTACACCCCCACATTAAAACCTATCATCCACAAGAATCCTTGGGGAACAATGAATCATCATCCAACTGACATTGGATAAGAAAATTATTCTCAAATAGAAACATTTAATTTTAAATTCCCAATGGGCCTATAAGAATCCATATCCCCTTTAATCATAAGATACTGAATCCATTAAAACATTAGCTAATACTCATATTCAAAACTGAAACATTGAGACAATTCCTAATCAAACTTTTTTAATGAGAGATACGATATTTTCATCATCAACATAACCAAATATATTGTTGAGGTCTTATCCATATGATCAATCTTGAAATGCCCAATTTTATGTTATGATCTATCCACTGTCATTATTCCATATTTAATCATTTTCTTATCATTCTAATGATAGTTTTAAAACATTTTTTATTGTAATAGAATAATAGATTCTATATTTACCAAATGTTATCACGGTAATACTATATTTTCAATGAAATTTTATGGCCATCCATTCACTTTACATGTCTTATCTTGACAATGTGAATGAATTAGTTCATCACAATCTGCATTCAGCCAAATAATTGAATTAAAATTCGAGCTACAACCAGCTCACTATTTTTTAACTTCTCAAATTTAACAATCAATGAATCAAAAACCTGATTATGATACCATTATTCCAATGCATACTGATTTTATTTTTATTCACACACAGAAAATCTAATAACTAGATTTCAGTGTCATTTCTACTCGATCCATCCATTTTTATAGTCATTCCATGATGTGAGAAAAGGTGAATACCCATCCCACCAACCATCAATATTCACAATAAAAAAATTATTCTAATAGAAACAATATATTCGATTTCCTCATAATCAACTACTATAGTCCAATAATCTCATCAAAGGTAGTCCAATCTATAGATATTACAAGTGACATATTAGTAAAGAGCCATGAATTCCACATATCAGGAATAGAAATTATGATCAACGATGGTATCCCACTCTGTGATCAATGTAATGAATGTTCTAGTGTTTATGTGTTGTTACAAGGAATTCCCTCTTAGGAACCCCAATATTACTTCAGATAGTCCATGCACCAATGATTATCCATGATCTATATAAAATCTCTAAAATATCATGTTTATTTATACACAAAATATTATTTATTTATTTTTTACCTCAATTTATAACTGACACTCTCTCAGTGTTCTTTGATGACATCAATATGAGGGGAATGATTTTCATTAAATCATGAGTACACAATGATGTTGTCAATGACTTCCATTAAAAAATAAGGCACACCCATAAAAAAATTGAAGTGCCCAGAATGGGATTAAAATAGTCATATATAGATTGATATAGGACCCAATAGTTGAACCACTAATGGAGGACCAAAATAAAATATTCACTCCTATAACTACTAATGAATCATCATTAAATGATCGTAATTTCCTAACCACTGAGGAGTCCAATGATATTTGAAGAAAATAATATTAATTCTAACCCTAAATATCACATTGTTTAAATGTTACGTGCACATCCAACCATTTTATTATCATTGTATATTTCAATAACTAATACAACCCAAAATAATTACATCCTTTTGTTTCTCATATATCATCATCTTGAATATAGCTTTGAGATATAGTTTAAACCTATAATAG
The DNA here is from genome assembly GCA_963277665.1 of Viscum album. NCBI lineage: Eukaryota > Viridiplantae > Streptophyta > Magnoliopsida > Santalales > Viscaceae > Viscum > Viscum album. The sequence goes on from OY728148.1 coordinate 53,036,999, forward strand.
GGTTTTATCTCAATTATAACTTTATGGATTAGAACTAATCATTAACAGCCTCATTGGCTTTAAACAGTCATTATGAAAATGTCTACAAATACTTTTTGTATTCATGTTCTCTTCTTATAGTGGTGTACTACAACCCATTCATTGCAACTCTCTCACCATAGGAGTGACCATGTAATTGTTTATATGAAATGGAAATTAATCACATGTATAACATAAAATACACAACTAAAAACATGTTATAGAAAAAGAATAGACGATTTTACAACGAAACAAATAGAATATAGAGGGAAAACAGCTCCTTAAAAGCATGCTATAATAAATTTACAGAAAAATTTTGGATGATTACCTCTTGAGATACACATCTTGTTTATATTATCATAAGACATAGGGAAAACTAAATTGTTTGGAACTGTTGTTTTAACTAATATTTTTAAAATATAATAACTTAATCATTTCAAAAATAAATTAAGACATTGATTTAGATGAATATTAAGTGCATAACAATATTGTACATGCTAAAATCCAAATGTTTTAGAGTCTTTAGAAAATAGGTATAAGATCTTTTTATTTTTTGAATTATCATCAACATCTTCCAAAAGGATCTTCTCACATAGTACTCCTCCTTTTCATATCGAACATAAACTATTTTTCATCACCTAGGGAAGGAAACATAATAAAGAGATAGCTCAAATACTATGTAATGATAAATATTGGATATATCAATACAATATCATATGAAACCATAAGATAATAATATCATTGTGTGATTATGAACATAAATTATGAAGTTCATGCCTAACCTATTATAAATGACTGACATTTTTCATAGCACAAAGAGCATCACATGTGAAAATAGGGATAATGATAGAAAATATAATCATAAATATTTCATTATCCATGAAATCATAATCTAAATGTGTCCAATTATAAAAAATATATGAAAATGTTTCAAATTTTAAATTTAACTACCAAGACCAACATCATAGTGGATTTGAACAACATGTTTCCCACAGTGGATCATGATGCACCTATTTCTAATAGTGGATTATTCCCATCAAATTGTTTCCCTTAGTTATCTCATGAGATATAGAGTTTCAGCCAAGGCAAAGGGGGGAGATAAATTTCCCACCTATCAAATAGTAAAAAACATACCTATGTGTGCCATAATATCATAAATAATTCAACATACCATAATCTAGGATATGAACATGGTTTTATAAACATTTCATCATAGAATTACCAATGGAAATGAAATGTGTTTTATAAACATTTCATCATTTCAAAATAAACATAATCCATAAAAAAATTGTATGTATGGAATCCATTGTTAACATCCCCTATAAATCATATGAAACATCAAATAATTTCATATTATATGGGAAATTATTTTGAATGATCTCTAGGAATAATTCTTAAGGAAAATATATTTTCCATTTTGAAATAATTATCCTTTTTAAAAGACATGAAAATATAAATGAAAAAATATTAATTAAAAATAAAATTTCAAATCTATATGTAAATATTATAATCATTAATGTGTCATTATGGTGGGAAAATATTTCCATGTTTTATATGATAAAAAAAATCCTTCCAATAATATTTTTTACATAAAACACACAAAGCACATTATTTGTAAAAAGACAAAAAATTTATTTCCAATATATTTGTAAAAAGTTAAACAAGGATAAAAATGAACAAAATGATTATTTGGATAACATTAAAAACATTTTTAAATTTTTTTTATATAACATGGTCTTGGACGAGACATATTCTCAAAGGGATATAATATCGATTAATACTGAGATTTTGAAATATAATCTTACCACTTTGGTAACATTTGAATCGCAATCCATGTGAAACTTGGAAGCTTATATGGATGTGTAAAACCCCCTAAATTTCATAAAAATAAATATAAAATTATATTCATGGTCAATATATACACCACAATAGAGAAACAAGTAGGGAATGTGGCATGTTCCCCATATAATTAAATGTGGGACAAAAATCTATTAAAAGGATCATATCAATCTTATATAGGTAAATAAAAGTAATTTATTATGTGGATACACAATAAATACATATTAAATAGAATAAATACAATAAAATATAAACAATTTTCATTTTACACATAGTCTTATAATGTTATAATCAATGATATAAATGTTTAAATCAATAAATGGAAATTGTGTAAAGAAATACCTTACCTCAGGGTTGACATCCGTAAAATATTTTAAAAAATCATTATAATATTTTTATGAAATTTATTAAGTTATTATAATACTTATTTATATTTAAAACATATTATATTATCTTTTTTATAACCTACTACTAACTTTCAATAATAATATTTCATTATTTTTACAATATCTTGTGTAAATAGCCTTACATTATCATGCTTGTTTTTTATGAAACTTCCAGTCCACTTAAATAGGATATATATCCATAAAATCATTAACTATACTAATTTAGTTAATATAATATTTAATCATTATATAAATTTTAGAACCATTCATGAATTTTGAACATAGAAAATGATTTTCATTTCTTCGCATCGATGATAAACCATATATATGCAAGAGCGATGATATCATTTAGAAAAGGTTGAAAGGGTAAGGAATTGTATGGTATTTTATTTTAAAGAAGAATTATATATTAATAATTATCATATATATCCAATATTTTTATCATTATATCCTTTCATGTAATGTTATGGTGAAAATGTAATTACACCCCTACATAGAGACGATAAGTCATACCTACACAGAAGAGATATCTTTAGTTTTCATATGATAGATATGACATGGAAAAGTTTTACCATAAATATAATAAAATATAATGAAATTTATTATAGTATATTTATCAATATATACTTTTTTCAAAAAATTAAGAGGATTTAAAAAAAATAATAACTTTGAAAGAGTTAGTAAAGATGATTACCTTCCCTAAAAGAATCCTTTTTTGGATATCCTCTTAATATCACTAGGGTTTTTATTTTTAGAATACCAGGACATACAAAATTTAGCTATTGATGTTTTCAAGATAAATTTTATTTTTTTGGATGATATAGTGGGTGTGGATAAGTTGTTAGGGAATATGGGGTATTTATACATTTGGAGGGATTCTTTAAGTGATTAAATAATGATTATTTTTAATTTAAAGCTAACCAATTATAGATATCATTAATTCCAATGAATCTGGATGATAATGAATATTTTGAATACTTTTTAGGTTTGTGATGAATGTAAACCACACATTTTCTATTTTTTAGGAATATTTCCCATTTAATTTTTAGCTCTATCCTGCTATATTAATTTTCATATACTATTGAAAATCGTAGTTCACCACGACAAATATTTTACCCCTAAAAATTAAATTAAATTTATTAACTAATTTATATTATATAATTACACATATGGAATCAATTTTAAATAATTAAAATCAGTATTGTTGCTAAAAATTATTTGAAATTAAACTGGAAAAACATAATGAAAAATATTTTTCAGAAAACACAATTTTAAAATATATTATTTTCCTATAATAACAGAAATTATAAAAAATATTTAAAAAAATTTTAAATTATTATAAATCTAAATAAAAACAAATAAAAATTTAAATATAATCCATAAAATAATATTACCTTTTTAATAAAATACACTTTTGAATAAAAACCAGTATTTATCACTATTTATTGAAAAAACAACATTTTCAAAAAATTAGAAAAAAGTAACACTAATATTATTTTATAATATTGAGTCAAAAAAATGATCTTATTCTTATTAAATATATCTTATATATATTTTAGAAACTAATTAAATTTTTTATCGTTAAAATAAATAAAAATGTGTTTTTGAAGAAAATATATATATGAAGCATAAAATGACATTATATAAAATTTCTAAGTTTATTTCCTACGAATAAATAAATTTGTTTTGATCATGAAAATAAAAATTTTCATTATATATTTATTCTTAATAAAACCCTCTAATAATAAATTGTTTTATAATATTGATGTTAAAATAATAATATTTTAGAGTTTGTTTAAGCTCAATGTTTCATGAAATGTATGATATCGAAGAGATTTATTGTATTTTAAAAAGAGACATACAATAAAATATTGTGATGTTACATTTTACTGCCATAATATGAATTTTTTCTTTAAATGTAATAATTTTGATTCAAACATAAGAGGATAGTTTTTCCTAATTACATTCTTAGGTTCCCACATAAATTCCTCAAATTGGTTGTTTCTCGACAAATATTTTACTAGGTAATTGGCCTTTTCATATAACATTATATCTATGATCTAAAATATCATCAAGTTGTTTTATATAATGATGATCTTTATCCATAGGAATGAAATCTATTTTTTGTATATCTAGAAGATTAGGTATGTACTCTCTCAGGTGAGATTCATCGTAAACATCATGAACCTAGGAGACAATCAGTGGAAGAACAAATTATAAGAAATTGTATAAATTATTGAACTCTTCAAAAGGATAAATATAAATTGCTTTTACATTCCCATTCATTATTCTACAATGAAATTCAAAAAATTTCAATTTCACCACATCAAATTCTATACCACATTAATAATTATCAATGCAATGTTTCATTAAACATTGTGTTTCACTTACATTTTTTTGAGTGACTCTATCATTATATAACATACCATCAACCTACTCAGGCCCCAATAGCATTATTTTTACAAATTATTTAATGTATCATAAACTTGTACACTATTTCAAAAAATGTTTCATACAGAACCATTTAAATGATCGAGTGGATGTCATTATTGTAAGAAAACATAACTAGAGGGAGATGTTGATCATAATGACCTTTGAAATATTTTGAAAAATATTTTAGTGCATACTCTATAGATTTTACAATTCACACAGACTAACCATCTTCTTGATAATTATATATAGTGTTGAAAATCAACATTGTATCATGATTATGCTGAAAAATTCACCCAACGGTTGAGATAGACCCCATATACCATTCCAATACAATTGAATAAGGCAATCAATGGAATTTTACCACTACCTTAACATATATTATAGAAATAACATCCAAAGAAAAAATTTCTATGAATGATATTTTTAACTTAATATGATGATAAAAAACAACCCATAATAACCTCCATATAAAAAATAAGATTTAGAATATAGGTTTTGAATAATTTTAAGAAAATTTTCACAATGTTCAAAGGAAATCCTCCTTGAATTTATAATTAACATATATAAAAAAAAGGGGTTGTATTTCCATAAATGCACTTTAATAATGATATAATAAAATAATTAAAAAATAGAAAAATGTGTGTCAACACATAAACCCATGATGGTATCCGTAACTGTTATGTCATTAATACCTGGAGACATATGGTCTTCCAAAAGATAATTTACCATTTATTATTTATCTATGAAGATATTTTATAAAAAAAATTCATTTGAATATTGGTTTCATCATTTTAATTATAAAATAAATAACATCATTATATTATTCTAGAATCTAGTTAAAATATATTATAAAATTTAATTTCACTAGAGGATAAGAAATATTATATTCACCAAAAATAAAACATGATAATCCCAACAATGAAGTAGAAAATAAGTGTTCACAAATTATCCTGATTCACTTCATCCATTGGGATTTCATATGAATTCCCATTTTCAATTTTCTTGAGTGGGGTATTTGCCTAATCATCACTTTATTCCATGGATTAGGGAATTAATTCACATAATTCACAAACCTGAATCACATGAAACACTATATTGTGGGTGGTTCATTTTTTAGTGTCCAATCCTCTTACATAGAAAAAACATACCTATTAATTTATTTTCAAAATTAATAAGAATTATTAGCCACCTTCCCACATTTAAATCACCTTCCATTTCTTTTAAAACACTTCCCTTGATATTTCATTCCCCATTTTTGATATGTATATGACTGTAATTTATTTTCACAAGGTTATTTATTAAAGTTATCATGAAACATGATCTCTCTTTTCTAATCAATGCCATGGGAATGATTGGAATCTAGAATTTTTATTGCTACATTTAATATGGATCAAATGATTTATTCGTAGAAACTATATTCTATTTTAGATAATAAGTAATGGAGATTTTTATTTAAACCACCAAATAATAGATCAATTTATCTTCTAGTTCTGATAAATAACTATAAGCATAAATTTTAATACATATAAATTCCAACTCATTGTTACCTATGGTTTATTCACACTTTTTATTCAGATCATGTAAATCCATCTCCATAATTGTATATAAAATAAGTGGAATGTGCGTGATGACTAATTTATTTTAAACCCATCCCATTCCATGGGGTAAATCACATAGAATTTTCTATTAACCTCGATATTATTCCACCATTGATCATTATTGGATTCTAGATGATAAATATCTATGGTAATTTTTTCATGTCCAGAAAATTTAAGAAAACAAAATATTTTCTCAGTGGTTTTGATCCATCCCTCAACCATTACAAGATCAGAATACCCACTAAAAAAAATTAATGTTACCTTTAGATAGATACAATATAATGTTGTTCCCTCCTTTGATAATTTGTAAAATCTAAATGATTCATATAATGAGAATGTTGTGTGAGCATAGGTACTTGATTATTAATTCTATCAACCATAATGTTTTGTTACTCTGGAATAGAATCAAATCATTTTCAATTGTACTATTCATTAACATGATTCTTTTGGGATCACTAAATTGACTAAAAACAAGTGACAATATCATGAGAAACACTAAATATAGTGTATTACCAAATATTTATAACAAATAATATATATATTTCATAAATCCTGATAGATTAATCTATGAAAAGAGTGATCGAACTTATTTATATCCTGATCGTTATCAAAATATTTTGATTTTATCCTATAATTAGTCATATCCCTAGTGATTTCATAAACGTTTTCTAAGGAAATACTCATAGGATCACGTAAACCTAGCTATGATATGAACTATTATCACCCAATATTATTATATAAAAATATTACATCAATTTAAATGAATATTAAATACATAACAATACAATACCATCAACAGATGTAATGGTTCTGATTCATTGTACAATATATATGCAATATCCTTATTTTATGAAATATCTTCAATATCTACCATAACGATCAACTCACATAATACTCCTCTTAGGCATACCCTAACTAAATATTTCATCATCACTAAGGTAAGGAAATAATAGATAGTGTAATATTAGTTACTCACGATAGATAAACATAAGAGAGAAAAATATCTAATAATATTAAATAATAAGATAAGAATATGTGTATATTATTAGGACCATAACTTATGAAGTTAATACCCTCTTTTCAGTGATCATGAAAATGATTTGTAGAAAAAAAAATATCATTTTAGAAAACCAGGACCATATGAGTTCGAAATCATTAAAAAAATAACTATCCATGATTTCATGTACAATATGATTGGTATAATCACAAATATAAAATAATATTTCATTTTTCATGGTAAACTACAATGATCATCAACATGGTGGATCAGGACACACCTGCTTCCAATAGTGGACTAGGACCCACATGTTTTCCATAATGGAAGAATGTAATAGACATCCTTTCTATTATATTCTCATGATATGTAAATAATTACCCTATGTATCATAGGGAGATAAATATCCCACCAACCATATAATGAAAACCATACATTTGTGTTCCAAAATATCATAAATCTTTCAATCTACCCCAACCGGAAAAATGGAATTGGATTTCTAAACATGTCAATATAACATAACAAATTTAAAAGAATGTTGATCTGTAATTTTTTTTATTTTAATATAAATATAAAAAATTCATAGAAAGTGTAATAATATTTTAATTTGATCATATCCAAGTGAATCTTATGTAATATTAATGAATTTCTTCTTAGTAGAAATTTTTTTGAATGGCCACTTGAAATAATTCTTGACGAAAATATCATGTCAATTTGGAAATAATTATTTTATAAAATACTGAAAATAATATATGAAAAGTTTTCATTTAAATGAACCTTTTATGATTTTATATGGAGATTCAAAGCATTACGGAATCATGAAATGGGTAATATATTCCCATAAAATACAATTTAAAAATAATTCCATTCATATTTTTATAGGAAATAATATAAATTTCATGGTTTGGGAAATGATAAAATAATTCCATTAAATTTTTTAAAAAAAATTAAACAAAGGTAAAAAAATTCAATCATTAAAAGAATAAAATTAAAAAAACATTTTTAAAAACATTTTTATAAAACTTGGACAAGGAAGAACAATATTCCCTAGAGGATAAAATCTATAATAATAATGAGATTGTGAAAGAAACTCTTAACACGTTGGATAATTTTGAATCATAATACCTATAAAAAATATCAATGTATTTATATTTTATTCTTCCTAAAATTCTCTACATGAATAATAAAACATGATTCCTCAAAATTATATACACCTCACTGATGAAAAAAGACTGTAATATGCCATGTGTCGTATAAAAAAAAGTGAGATGAAAATCCCTTGAAAACATCATATCATTGTATTTTGTGTAAATAAAATGATTCAAGTATGTGTTTCGAATATATATTAACATAAATCAAATATAAATAACAAATATTATAATCAAAATTAATTGCACACATATTCATTGCATTACATTATCAATGAAGTTGACATTTAACCCAATAAATTGAAATTGAGTTTAGAATTACCTTACCGCAAGTTCAAATTCATAAATAAATATTCATTCATCCTTAATAGTGGTTTCAATAATGTTATTATTATATACTATAACCATATTTATATTTGAAACATCTTATATTATATTTTTATAACATCTTACCACCCTATTATTAATAATATTTCACAATTTTCACTGTTCTAGTGTTAATTGCCTTGTTTTCTGTGGATTGTTTCACCAAGAATGTCTTAATTAACATTTATAGGATATAGATACCTTATTTAATGGGTTATATTAATCCTATAAATATTATATTGATTCATTAAATATAATCTTATAACCATTATTTAATGTTGAATATAGAAAATGAATTTTGTCTCTTTGTGGATATATAATGTTTTAATAACGCAAAAGCAATTATATCATATCTAAATGGTTGAATAGGTAAGGAATTTGATGGTATATTTATTTAAAAATTCACTATGATTTCATAATTATAATATATATCCACTATTTCCATCGTTATATCTATCCAACTAATGTGACGATGGAAAATGAATTACATCAGTATATGGATATGGTAATCCGTACGTATACATGAGTGATATTTTTTATTTCCAAAGGATTGGGAAGATATTGAAAATGATTTTAACATAAAAAATAAAAAATTATATTTAAAAAATTATATATATAAATTTATAATTGGTGAATCCCATCAAGATGAATTAAAATAATAATTAAAATTGAAAGAGTTAGTAAAGGTAATTACCTTCTATTAATGAATCCCCCATTGGATCTAATCTTAGGGAAACTAGGGATAGTAATTATGGAATACCAGGACCTCCCAAAAATAGGTGAGGATGAATTGGTAGGGTTTTTTGAGATAGTTGATGTGGAAAATGGATGAGGTAATTCGTGTTATTTATCCTTTAGGAGGGATGGGTTAAATGATAAAATGATTATTATTTTCTATTTAAGGACAACCACTTATTGGTGGAATGAATTTGTATAAATTTGGTTGAGGATAATGTTTTAAATATATTTTAGGTTCATGGAACACATCATCCTCACCATTAATTTTTTTCATGTAAGGCTTTTTCGTTTTATCTCTAACCAGCATTATTATTTATCATATACCACGGTAAATCATTTCATCCACATGACTTTTTTTATTCAAAAAAATGAAAATGAACATAATTTATATTTTGGACCTATAATTAAAAATATATTATCTATTATCAAAAAATAAAAAGACAATAATTTCATAATAATATTTTAAAATTAATAGAAAAAGTGGAACAAAAAACTTTTTTAGACATAATTCCATTATTAAATATAAATTGAATACATTCAAAATTATATTTTAAAATATATTTCTTAAATTTTAATTGTGTTACATAATATAAAAATAAAATAATTTTTTTAAAACATACACAAAGAATAATGTTACCTTTTAAATAAAATAGAATTTTCAATAATAAACAATATTTTACACTATTCGTTTAAAAAATATCATTTTTTGAAAATTCACAAAAATTAACCAAAAAATTAATTTTAATATTTAATTTAGAAAATGTGGTTAATTTTATCAAATATATTTTATGAAAGTTTCAGAAAAATAATTATACTTATTTTGTAATAAAATAAATAACAAAAAAAATTGAAGAAAACATGAATTTAAAGAATGAAATAAATTTATTGAAAAGTAATGTGAATATTTACTAAGAATAAATAAATTTTTATTGATATGATATTAATATTTTTTATGATATATTTAATCATATTCACATAAACCAATTTAACATTTTATGTATAATTGTCATCTTAAAATAATAATTTTTTTGATTTATTTAACGCTTGGTGTTTCCTGCAATTTTTTCTATTGAATAGACAATGTTTTTTAAAAATTATTCATACCATAAAATATTAGGGTGTAACATTGAACATTATCTTAGGATTATAAAAAGATATTTTCTCTAATACCCAGGTCACATTATTTTGGATATGACATTAGAACTTCGTGTAACATCTCAATCCATTAATGATTTTCCCCAAACACATATGGTTATCTTCACCATTAGACTAACATGATGGGTACCATGTATATTGACACACTCTACCTTGATTTTTAATCACCACAAAAATACATCATTTAAATAAATTTCTAGGTCTATAATCCCTTTGAATTCTAGTATCTGTTTCCCATGAAAAATATTTAACATGAAGTCAGTTTTATCCATATGACTATTAATTTGGTTTAAAATCACTTATGTCAACCATGAGAGAAGGCTTATAATGGTCACATCACATAATAATTGATCTATCATTCATTAGGCATTCCTAACTGACTTATCAAGGTCATTATATGAATCTCACACACTAAATAAGGTTCAATGTGATAAATGACCTCTCATTTATTGTGGGGGGGGGGGTTGTCCCATCACTATGAGTCCTATTACATAAAAAAATTTCCTGAAGGACACCTCACATCTGAAAAATCACGTATAGCTTTTCAAGTACATTATTAATTTATAAGGATTCTACCTACCTCACAGTCCCGCTTAATGAAACATAATGTGTTGATACTAAAAATATGTTATGCAAAAAAATGCCATTACACTAAATAGTCTAACTCATGAACAACATAATATAAGTTAAAGGGGATCCATGAATTATATCAACATTATTATTCCAATAATGTCATGGAATTATTTAAACTACACATACATGAGGTTAAAATATACAAACCCACCATAGTGTTTTATTTAATCCATTAAATCATTTAATAATATATTTAATTATTAATGTTTCTAAAATATATTCAACTCACATAGCATTTATAATGATAACTATAATAAAAAAACGATTTGCCTAATTCAAAAAGAAAATAGAGGAACGTCCTTTCTGGAATTATGTATAAATATAACATCATGTCATGATTTTTTTTTACTATAATCTCGTTTTTAGTTTTTAATTATCCATAAGGTCCTCAAAATTGGTCATAGTTTAGGATAATGTTAATTCAATGATATAGATAAAAATAACCTTTAGGCAGTGATTTAAATATTAATTAACTATATATGAACATTACAATAAGATCCAAAATAAGACTTCAATTTTCAATAATTTTCTGGGAATTGGTTTAGTAAGATACCACCATACATTTATATGTAACACCCTATAAGTTGATGATGACACATTGAAAAATCAACACAATAAAACTAGAGTGTGCCCCAATTTCATTATATACTATTAAATTAATAAATACAAGTATTTTAAGAGGGTCCATCATTCAATCCTGTGTCTATATAAGTGAAGACAAATTGTAGTTTGTTGATTCAAGATTAAGTCAACATTAATGGGTTTATCACATTATAATTTTACCTAAATTACATAATAAGGTTCTGTTTTGAATTTAGAAATTTATTATTATGGATCTTCATCCCCAAAATATATAGATATATTCCATCTTAAAGGCATCTCTTATATAAAATAATTTCTACTCAGCACGTACCATGGTTTATTAGGATTTGCTACCATTCCCAAATTATAAAGGTACATGTATTTATAATATAGATTTTATATGTATGTATTAACAACTATATTTTAATCTTTTATCAGAATATAAGAATATTATATTGAACAATTTGATTATATGGGATACCATCACAATTTATAAGGGCCCACTGATCATTCAAAATATTATTGGAACCATTGAAATCACAACCATGAGAATGGTGGTCTATGGATCAAACAAGTGGTTCATTGTTTTTAAAGGTTCTGAAACCATCCTATATGGAAAAAATATTTTGGTTGATATAGACACTTTAACAACCAATCAATCACTCTTTTTATAATAATTCATGCTACTATATGAAAAGGAATATGAGTAGGAATTAAATTCTACCACATATGAAGAGAATATTGTTAAAAATTATAAATAAGTTCTTAAAAATGGTATAATGATAAGAATGCTACTAAATCAAGTTGGAAATATATAACATAAATGAGACAATAAAGAAATGAAAACTTCATGGAATGACATATGATTGTAATTTTAATATCTATAATATTATAATGGTGTATATAATAGTACATCATGGTCATTCGGGGCCAATGGTTTATTCCATAAATATCATAAATAAATATATACCATAAGGTACATCAATCACTCAAGATGAAAAAATAGTCAAATTTAATAATTAACAATTTGAATTATATTATCATCCCTGGAAACTAGTTCTTTTTCCTATACATGGTTTGATCACTCCATTCCACAAAAATTTACCAAGAACTAGAACCTTTTGAGTATCATATCCACTAGGCAAAAAAATATTTCAATGTAAAATATGCTTTAATACCACATTTTAATGTCTCATGTTGGATCTATTTATAATCAATAGATGAAATTGTTGCATCGTGTCTTCAAGCATGTCACACAATATTCCAGAGGCTACCATCTATAATAAAAAATTTATTAGAGGTATAGGGTAAGAATATACCCTTTCGATTTGTATCAATCATAGTGGAATAATAATAAAGTAAAAGAATATAATAAAAATAACACGCAGTGCAAAAAAATGATATTTTTTCTAATGCTGAATGATACAATCATTCATTTCCATATGATGGTAAAAAATACTCTAAGTAAACATATTATTTGAATACATATAAAACTACATAGAAGAATATATATGTACATGTAAATGAATGAAATCCTCATAGGCAACCTTCCTGAGCATCCAATTATCTATCTCGCTTTTGTGCTCACATGCTCTTATATGCATGATTAAAAACACAACACATAGGTCAATGATCCTGATACAATAACCTTTAGGTCTATTTGGGTACCCATTTTTGGAAAACTGAGTAGTCCACTACCATTGCAATCTAATTCTTTTATTTATAAGAGTATAAAATATATTAGTGTGGAGGTATCATAATAAATCAGTGAATTAATACCATAATCATGTCACTCATTGGTTCCTCAAGGACATCTTGCTGACCATAGCTACCTCATCCAATACTAGAAGACCTATGTGGTGATGTCACCATGTATATTGTTATAGATATATATGTGTAATAATTAGGTATATATACTATCACTTTATACATAAAAACATTAATATCCATATATATTAATACATAATAATAGATAGGGCATGAGGTGTAAATCATAAATTCATATATAATTATATGATCATCATGGAATAATAAGGGACATAATATATATGTATCCTAAATAACATATGATGACATTCTGAGTAACATGAGTAATATTGGATTCCATATCGAGCATAAAAATTGATAATATAGAACACCATGCTAGATATCATTAACAATAAAGAGAAATGGCATTCCCCACATCCTAAATGAGGTGGTATGTGATGTAATTTCCTATTACCCATGTGATGTGAAATGCAATGCCTGACAACCTCAACCATTGGGGTTTGAGAAACAATGTCCACAATCCTACCCAAGGTCCCTCTATTGTAATTCAAAAAAGGTAACCCATTTACCTTATGATCCCTTAGAACATGAGTTTTTTAAAGATGAATCCAGCATCAATAAAGGTGAAATGGTCCATTATTAATATATTACATTCATTATTTAATGAAATTAAAAGATATGTAATTCACACTAAAATATAACTCATGACCAAGTAGAAGAATTTATAATACGGTGAAAACAAATATGAAACTATCCCATTTCATTTATAAGGAAGAAAAATTTCATAAGAAAATCTCATTCGATAATACAACTCATTAAGATAGAAGTAATTAAATAAATTCAATCTCAATTCAATAAATATAACGTTATGAATCAAAATATCATGTATAAAGTGATTAATCATTGACCAAGTGTTTTATCTAAACCACTTAACTCATTAATGAATTTATAACAGTGCTAAGGAATTGTAAGAGGACAAACAAGGGATATTTTATTAATAATATTTTATGGTACAAAAATCATGTAATTGAACTCTACATTATATGTTGTTCAAGGTGAGGTTTCCAACCTCAAACCATTCTAGAGGTTTCTAATACCCTGTATAGGTATATAATTAAATTAATTTCATAATTTATAGGGAAAAATGAAAATTTTAGCATGCAGAATAATGGATTAATTTCTAAACACCATTGAATTTAAGGGAAGATATATAGTATACCCACCCCATGTCTAGGATTCTTCACTCATCGAATTTCAATATTTGATTCGATAATGTTAGAGATTAAATATTAAGTAGAAAAAATCCCTTAAAATATTTACATTGTGCCTAGATTGATTTATATTTATATATGGTGACAAAAAATTAAATAATAAGCAAGGGGAGTTGGGAGTTTACAGAACACATATCCAACTACACTGAAAACTCTTGATTCTAATGCTGAATCATAAATTAGCATTAAATCCTAGGAGATGATAAGGGAGAGCTCTATGCGTGGGGGTATTATTCATGGTGGGAGGATAAGAAAGAAAGGTTTAATGTTAGTGAAATTAAGGGTAAAAACAAAATTTCACACATATGACAAGGCCGATGGTCTAGCTGTATAGTTGCAGAATCTCAATGCCAAAATTAATCAAGAGCTGCCTAAAGTGACACCCCATTGCATGGAAATATAATGGTTTAACAAAACATGTTAATCTCATGTATTCTCTGATTTAATTTTATATACTACCTCCCACACAACTATATTCCTCTTATCATATAGTTACTCCAATAGTTTTCCACCCCCTTTAGGGAAACACAATATAACATAGTGAGATATATATTTTTCAACCAATTCAACCCCCTTCCATCTTATCATTAAAATCAGTTTTAAATCCCAATACCCCAAAATAACAAATGAACCACTATGTCATAACCCATCCCCCAAGGCTCGTGTTGTGACTAACCCAAGCCTTCCTTCTATAGGCCAGCGGTAGGTGACTGGTATCTGAAAGGAATATCCCTAAAACGGGAAGGCATTTTCTTTAAACCAATAAAAACACACAGTCCATGGACAAAAGAAGACACCACCACGAAGTAAAACTGTAGTAGTAAAAGCGTGTACTAAAAGTAAAGGGGCCATAATACAATCCCAACATAAAAGATACAACTACAATAGAAAACCATTCTAGAGATCATCCACCAAGGATCCTTCCTAAAGGTTTGGTATAACACATCCCTGTACCTCTCTATGTCAACCAGTCACCTCCGTTTACCACCTGGTCCTCGCTCCCTAAAGTCTCAGCCAAGATAATTGTTGTCTACACATGACACAATAAGGTGTAGTAAATTACCTTTCAAGGGGGTTAGTTTAAAAATATCCCGTAGGGACCCTGATACACCCGAAGTTCTCCCACAATTCCACACATAAAAAACCACAAAGCAGGATCTCAATCACAAAACACAAAGTAGAGACAACTCACACCAGGAATATAACTCAGAGATTGGAAATAAATATGATTATTTTTAAGATATATCATTTTATTCCATTAGGATGTTTAACAAATTTATCCACAATGAATTTTTTCTATATTTGATCCACACAGGGGCGTATGTCGCTGATCCACGATGTGCCTCTCTAAGGCGACTCCCCTTCGGGTGACGCACTGTTGATCCCCACAGGGTTGATAGAAAGCTGATCCACACTGGGTTTCTATAATTCTGATCCACATAGGGTCACTAGATTGATGATCCACACAATGTCTCTATAATGATGATCTACACAGGGTCTCTAGAATGATAATCCACACAGGGTTGCTTGAATGTTGATCCACAACGGTTCGCTATAATGATGATCCATACAAGGTCGTTAGAATGATTATCCACATGTTGTCTCAATAATTTTGATCTTCACAGCGACTCTAGGATAATAATTTAAACCAATTAATTATAAAACTGATCCACATACGGTCCCTAGAATGTTGATCTACACAGGGTCTCTATAATGCTGATATATATAGGGTCTCTTTTCAATTGACTACCAATCCCATGATTCCCCACACCTGGTGCACATGAGTTCCACAATGTTGTTTCCACAAGATAACTTTCATTACTCAACTTCCATGATGATCCAAAAAGGTGTAACCCAAAGGACTACCATGTCATAGGGCTTTCAACGTGACATACGACACGACAGTCGGACGCCCAGTCTACGAGTTATAGTAATTTTAGTGTCGATGGCCCGATTGAATTCAGGTACGATCCAACCAAAATGTACTCCAACATTTTCCAAATAATGGGTTGAGTATCTCAAAAAGTCCATCTCTTTCTAAGGATTCATGTTTTGTTGACGTGTCATCAAACGAATGTCTATTTGGTGAGACACTGCCTTTTAAGCTTATCTAGGACAAAAAGGGGTCTCGATCTGCTCCGACCCGACCCGCCCCGACCTGGACTGACCCGACCCAGTCAAAGTCTGAATCGACTCTTCCCAAACTGACTAGGCCATTTCGAGAGGGCTAGGCCACGGGCTTGGCATGCTAGGCTATGGACCGGCCAGACCCGCCTTGACTTGGCGCAAACCGTCAGGCGACCCGACCCGTGTGGTTAGCGCGATCCACTAGCTGGGTGGCCGACCACCTTCACGATCAAAAAATACATCCATGTTAGTTAATCAGAATAACCACATGGAACCACCCACCTGTCAGTGGCACCTGCAGGGTGCAGGTCCTCTTTGCCTCCACCATGACTTCGATGTGGCAACCACCTCACTGTGGTGCGCGACAGTGCATCGCCTTCCACCAACGCATCCGGCCACGATCCAACCACCCCAATCACCGCTTATTGATTCCTTATCTTCCCTCCATGGCATGAAAAATTGCTTCACTTGCTGCCACTGTGGCAGGGTGATGTCGGCTACTGCTGTCACCCATCTATGCCAGCAGAACTTTCCGCGGTGCACCGGGTGAGTTCAAGTTGTCTGTTTTTACATCTAAACACACCTATGGGCCTCTTGGGTTGTTGATATCACTGTGTGGCTCCCAAATTCATGTTTTTTTGAGTTCAAAGTTCACCCATGAATAACATGACAAAACTGAAGTGGTGGAGGGTTTGTGGTTTGTTTGTTTGGCACGTGCCCTCCGCCTTAGCATTTTAATAAGCTGGTAGCAATTAATTCATCATAAATAAATAGTAACCCATTAAATAATTGTGAAATATGTCATTCATTTCAAGAATGAGGAAAATAAACAATTCAAATGAATTTAAACAAAACACATACCTTTGATTGGGAGGTGATGTCGTCGTTTCATAGAGAGAATCTATGTTCGTTGAAGCCACTTGCATCCGTCAATTTTGGATCGATGCATCGACGGGCATTGTCAGAACATCATTCTTCATTGGAGTGGTTTATCATCGGCGATTTTTTCAGAGTTATCTCAAATCCCTCCACTATCTCCCATTTCTAAAAATTTTTATAACTAAAGGGCGAGTTAAGATATTAATGCAACATTCAATTAAGGGTCCATTAATTTGTCTAATTAATGTGTCATATTAATTAAACATAGAGTAGTTACAAAATTTAATTCTAACGCGCATTTAAATTCTCTCATTAAAAGTCTGACCACCTCTTTGGTCCCCACTAACATCACTCAATAAGAGGTATAAATATAAAATAACACATATGTGATTTTCTTATTCTTTTAAAATGTCTGAATGAAAATGTTTTTCTCCCATCTTACAGCGGTCGAAGTTATTCCTAACATCAGCAACTCTTGGAACTGTGGATTCAACAGTGGCCTCAAATTTTTAATCTGATCACCATTTCAAAAGATAAAAAATTCCACCCGCATGACCGAACATTAAAAAATGTTCACAATTCTATTTAGGGAATACCTAATCTCGAAATTAAGAGCTTTAAAATTTCACAGACTCGTAATAAACATAAATGATTTAAAAAAATTCACATAGATTTTTTGGGTATTTACATTATCCTCATATTAGGTATTTTTTCCCTGAAAGATACAACAAAACTAAGTGATCAAATAAGGTTACTAAGAATTTATATGATACCCCCACTACCATATTCTCTCATGGAAGTTCTCGTGCTACCAATGGAATCACACTAGAGGAATCAACTACCAAGAAGGACCTTCTCCTGTCGATCCTCTATCTGCACCAGGAACTCCAAAAACGCCTCCCTATTGTCGATGTCTAGCTCTCCCGATTCGATAACATGAAACAGATCATTCATGTACCTCCTCATCTGCGACTCATGGAAACAATTATGCACTTGTTTCATCTTTGAGTGAAGATCTATATGGTACACCACCTTGCCAACTATACTAAGTATCATGAAAGTTTCGATGAACATCAACGATATCTTTATTCCTTGACCAATCCTCTATAATCGTCATCATGATGAGACTCGTAAGAAGATATGTTCTCCCTCCTCAAACTCCAAGGGTCGTCATCTCCTGTCAAAATAAGACATATGCCAACTTGGTGCAGTCTTCATCCTCTACTTGATGATCTGCATCTTCCCCGTGGCGACCTATACCAACACTGAACCCATAAGTAATGATTATCCTTGGTTTGTCCAGCATAGTGGTGACCTACATGGATTCCAATACATGGCCACAAATGGATCCATGTGGATGGTGGAGGGATAACTGTTGTTTTAAGAGAACTCCACGGGTGGAAGGATATAAGGAACCATACATTACATACATTGTTATTAAATTAGAATTGAAGCATACTTATAACAACATATAAGAAAACCATGGTAGGACCATATAAGTATAGTGTAATTAGAAATTGGGAAACATAAACAACTGGTTCATAAATTATCTACATTGTCACCAATTTATTTCATCATATCTAGAGTACCTTTTGGCATATCTTACTTAGTTACCTTCTTCCAAACCTAGGGAAAAGAAAACATACAAAAGGGTGAGCATAAATACTCAATAAGGGTAAATAAAATTAATATCAATCATATCATATTCATAAGAACATATCATTTGAAAATCATAAACTGCAAAAGAGATCATAATATCATAACATGTGATAAATCATGGTAGTGAAATGTAATCCCAATAATCATAGCTTAAATCATGAAATGTTGTGGAATACACACATAATCATAGAAAATAATTTCATATTAGTCAAGAGTCATTTCCAAGACTATCATAGCGGACAAAGTCCATTATTGAACCGAGTTCACTCCTCATTCCAGTCCGGTGTCACTGATCCAGATTATGTTGTCGTTTGAGCCATGTCTATCTCATTAGATATAAATATACTCCCAATGCAATGGAGGGAGATATAGGTCCCACCCATCTCATAATGAAACCAATCTTATGTGTGCCACAAAATCATAAATAATACATCATATCATAACCCATGTAATAAAAATGGGATACTTAAACATCATGTCATCATAACTTAATCCATATAAGATAAAAGGAAATCATAAAATTAATTTCATCATAACATTATCAAATCAATATAAAAATATGGAGAGAAACAGAACCCTATATTATCTTAGATGGAAAATAATTTTGATAAAACACTTGAAGTCCATTCTTGAGGAAAATATCTTTTCTACTTCAAAAACAATTTTCCTTTCTTAACATGTCATACAATTTTAAATAAAAAGAATTTGATTAAAAATAAACATGAAAACATTCAAAGGAAGCTTCATGGAAATAATGTTCTATGAAATCATAAAAATCCATTCATTCCATATAATTTAAAAAAACATTATTCTCGTACTTTGGCTGGAAAAGTCAAAAAGTACCTCGTACTGAAAACGAAAAAATAATCCTTTCATATCTTTTACTAAAAATTCACCAATAGGTAAAATTGGATATAATAAATTCTATGAGGATAGAAATATTATTACATATTGACGAACCAAAGATGTGGATGAGAAATATGATCCAGTAAATACCGATGTATAAACAATCTCGGATAAAAATTGAGATTGCATGATTTTCCCTTACCTTAGGTCCGATATGCTTTGTACATATCTTAGCCTCATGTATAATGATTTAAATTGTGTCATTGAGTTCTTACAGAATCATTTTCATTGTTATGATATCATATATGGACATATTATTTTCATCTTATTAGTAATATTTCATTGCTACTTGTTATTTCGGTGTTCATTGCTTTATTTTCTTTTGCATGTTTGGTCGAATTAATTCTTATTCTTCTTTTTTGGTAATAGATAAATTATTTCCAGAATGGTATTAGTGTAATATATATCATATTTATTCATTCAATTCATTTATATAATCATTATTCAATGAATATCATGTAGAACGAGTCACATCACATCATTGAGATGGTAGGCCGTATGTACGCACGAGCGATGATATCGTTCCCATGATCATGGAATTAATTGAAGTGTATGTATAATATTTCATAATCAATATCAATTTACAATAATAATATATAGTTATTATTTACACTATTATACCCATCCAAGTACGGTGGTGGTGGAAAAAATATTACACCACGGCATGGAGACGGTATTCCATACATACGCAGGCGCAGTGATTTCGTTTTCCATAGGATGGATAGAATGTGAAATTGGGTTGTTTAATATTTATAATAACTTATTATTATATGAGTGATACTGATGTTATTACTTCATATTGAAACAACTAAATAAGGGGAAGTATAATAAGAAATAAATTTCAAAGAATCGGTAACAGATATTACCTCTTCTTTGACACGCCTCTTTGAAACCTCTTCTTAGCGCACTAAAATTTGTCTTTGAAGAAGACCATGACCTCTAGAATGTTTATAGGGAATTTGATAAGGGAAATGGGCAGGGTTTGGTTGATATTGAAATCTCAATGTTGTATAAAGAGGAGAGGTAGGAGGTTCCCTTTTATAAGGTAGGAGAGGGGCACCTTAAGAAAAAATTAAAATATTATTTTATAATGAAGTCATATTCGGTTTATAATGGCTCAAAATTTATTTATTTCGAAGAAAAAGTGGGGATGGGTCGAAATACTCTCAAAAAATAGGTTTTAGAAATGGTTAGGTTACTATTTTAACCATATCATTTAGATTTTACTCAAAGTTAAATATTTTATCTTTTACCTTGTGATCTTGTTTTCTTACACTATTTGGTTAATAAACACAGTATTACAAGAAAAACGAACCCCAAGTGGTTAATTATTAACATATATACCCTTATCTAAGTAATTTTTCCAATCCATAGATTTTTAGTAATAGAATAACAACTAATTATATAATATTTGATTTAAAAACTATTTTATGTCAATCTTGACACTATTTGGTAATTGATTTTTTTAAAAAATCATAACATCATGATTAGTTCGAAAAAAGTTAATTATATCAATACTAACATGTATTATTATCCAATTAAATTATTTTAATTCATAAAAAGTCTCAAATTACATTTATTTTGGTATTTATAATATCAATTATGTTAATATTTCATAAATAAGGTAATCACTACCTCATCATTGTCTCATAAATAAATTAATTTATCTAATTTCTAATAATTATAAATAAAATTCCATTCTGTAAGAAATATTTTTATCTTTTTAATGAATATTTATAGTCGAATTTATCTTATTTATAACCCTAAATTTAAAATGTTTTTAGTTATTAAACATTGATTTTAACTATTTTAACACTTATTTAAATAAAATAATATTAAATGTCCTCATCTAATCCAAGTATACCTAAAGGTTAATATTTTATTCCTAATGTTGTTTTTGGTCGAATTACACTTATCCAATAGAATTAGGACTTGTGTTAGGGTAATAATAATATCACTTTTACCCTTAATTACCTTATCTACTTTAAAATGTTGTAAATAAATGTAAAAAGTTACTATTCACCAAAAATTATTTTTATATTATTGAACCTCATTTTACTACTTGATATTAACCATGTCTTTCGTATTTTCGAAATTCAACTCACAGAAGAGATAAAATTATGTTTTATGTACAATTGCAAATGCTCCTAGGAGGAGGGTAAAAGACAGTGAAAAGTTCAATAAATTTTTATATATCTAAAATTATTATAAAATGACTCCAATGAATTACATTGAACTTATATAAGTATTATGTATCAATTTTGACGTAAAATAAATTTAAATTAAATAAATAATTATTTAAATAAAAAGTTGGTTTTTAAATAGTAACCCAGTGTTCTCACTATTCATCAAAAATTGAAAGTTTTTAGAAAAATGCCAAAATTTCTCCCTAGGCTAATTTTGTTATTCCGAATCCAAAAATGAAGTCCATTTTAAAAGATAAAATTTATAAAGTTTCAAAATTTGGGTATTACAATTCATAACCGCTAGATTATATAATATTTTAATAGCATATCGTTGTTTAGTGAAACTCGATATTGCGTACAAGACACGCTATCGAGGAAGGTTTCTCTTGCGTATAACACAAGCCAAGTTAGTGTTATATGTAGGGAAAGATTCATTTGATGTTGCGTATAACATAAGACATAAAAAATATAAATCTGATAAAATATCAGGGTGTTACATTCTACCCCCCTTAAAATGAATTTCACCCTCGAAATTCGTCACTTCGTAATAAACAGATGAGGATACCTCTCCCTCATCATAACCTCAAGCTCCCATGTAGCTTCTTTTAATTGGTGGTTCCTTTAAAAATCTTTCACCATGTGAGTGGTCTTGTTTCGTAGAAGTTTTTTGCTATGATCCAGAATCTCTATTAGCTGTTGTTCATAAGAAAGATCTTGCTCCAGCGGTACAACTTCTGAGCATAGTACATGTGAAGGATCAAATATGTACTTTCTCAGGAGAGATACATGGAACACATCGTGAACTTGAGATAGATTCAGTGGAATCTCCAATCGGTAAGATACATTCCCAATACGATCAAGTATTTCGAAAGGACTGATATACCTAGGGTCAACTTGCCCTTATTTCCAAATCTCTTTTCTCTCTTCCAAGGAGATATTTGTAAGAACAATTTATCACCAACTTCAAAATCTAGGTCTTTTCTTCAGTTATCGACATAGCTTTTTTGTCGACTCTGAGCTACTCTTATGTGTTGTCAAATAGATCTGAACTTTTTGATATCTCATCAACATGGTCAGGTCCTAATAGCTTTCTTTCCCCAACTTCATCCCATCAAGTTAGAGTCCTAAATTTCATTCCATAGAGAGCTTCATAAGGTTCCATCTGAATACTGAAGTGAAATCTATTATTATAAGAAAATTCCATCAAAGGTAGGTGTTGATCCCAACCACCATTGAAATCCATAGAGTAAGCTCTCAACATGTCTTCTAGAGTTTGAATTGTCCTCTCAGACTGACCACCTGTCTAAGGATGATAAGCAGTGCTGAAACTCAACTCTGTTTCAAGATTATGCTGAAGACTTCACCAAAACATCGAGGTACACCTTAGATCCAGATCATATATAATGGAAACTGGTACTCCATGAAATATTACCACTTCCTTCACATATATCATGGAAATATGATCTAGAGAGAAATCTTCTCTAATATCAATGAATTGTGGCGACTTCGTAAGACGATCAACTGTAACCCAGATAGCATTATTACCATTGGATGTTTTAGGAAGTCTGGTGACAAAGTCCATAGTGATGTTTTCCCATTTACATTTGGGTATGGGTAATGGTTGTAACATCCCCTTAGGATTCTGTCTCTCAGATTTAAGTTGCTGACAAACCAAGCATCGAGAGACATATTCAGCAACATCTCTTTTCATTCCATCCCACCAGAAGTACTCATTCAGGTCCTTATACATCTTCGTGCTTCCAAGATGAATACAGAATGAAGAACTATGAGCCTCATCCATCAGCTCCCTTAATTCTGGGATTGGAGGAACACATACATGGTTGTTGAACCTTATTATTCCATCACAATCAAGGTTGAATTCTAGAACATTTCACACCTTCTTTTGTAACTCTACATCTTCTTTCTGTGCCTCTTTAATATTCACATGTTTAGATGGTTTAAAATTCATTTGAGAAAGATGGGATTTTTCCCCATCCATTATAATTCCAAGATCCATACTTTTTAAATCAATAAATATTTGATCTTTTTTATCCTCATCATGTATAAGCTAGCCTGGTCTTGTTGACTTAATGTGTCTGCCACCTTGTTTGCTTTCCCAGGGAGATAATGAATTGAGTAGTCGTAATCCTTAATCAACTCCAACTATATTTTTTGATGCATATTCATCTCCTTTTATGTGAAAATATACTTTAAACTTTTATGATCAGTATAAATATCACACCTTTCACCATAAAGGTAATGCCTCCAATTTTATAATGAAATGATTACCGCAGCTATCTCTAAATTATGAGTTAGGTAATTTTGCTCATGGATTTTCAACTGCCATGAGGCATAAGCTATCACCATATCATTTTTCATGAGAACACACCCCAATCCCTTCTTGGATGCATCACTGTATATCATAAACCATTCTCCACTAAAAGGAAGTGTGAGCACAGGTGCACTTGATAACCTTCTTTTTAACTCTTTGAAATTCTCTTCACACTCCTCCTTCCAAATGAACTGAAATCCTTTTCGAGTCAACCTAGTTGGTGGATTAGATAAAATTGAAAAATCTTTTACAGAACATCGATAATATCCATCCAGACCATGAAAACATCCGATCTCAGTTACTGTTGTTGGTCTCGACCATATTTCGATAAACACTGTTTTTCTCGATCCACAGATATCCCCTCTTTTGAGATTATGTGACCCAAAAATGAATCTTTTTTATGCAAAAATTCACACTTGGTAAATTTGCAATAAAGGTTCTCCTTTTTCAGGGTATTTAATACAATTCTCAAGTGATCTTCATGTTTTTCCTTGTTCATTGAATAGACAAGAATATCGTCTATAAAGTCTACAAAAAACTGATCAAGATGGTCTCTAAAGACTCTATTCATTATATCCATGAAGATATCAGGTGAATTAGTAAGACCAAATGGGATCAATATAAATTCATAGTGTCCATACCTTTTATGGAAAGCCATCTTTGGAATATCCTCCCTTTTGACCCTCAATTGATGATACCCTGATCGAAATTCAATCTTGGAAAAGTATTGAGCTCCATGTAGTTGGTCAAATTAGTCATCAATTCATGGGAGATGATATTTTTTCTTGATACTGATCTTGTCCAATTCCTGATAATCAATGCAGTGTCTCATTGATCCATCTTTATTCTTAACAAACAGAATAGGTGCACCCCAAGGTTATACACTAGGGCGTATGAATCCTTTATCAATACTATCTTCGAGTTGCTTCTTCAATTCCTGCAACTTAATTGGGGCTATAATATAAGGTGTATTTGAAATAGGCATAGCACACGTTATGAGTTCTATTGAAAACTCAACTTTAAGATTTTGTGGAAGATCTGGTAATTCCTCCGGAAAGACATCATCAAACTCCCGTACAATGGGAATATTCATAATCATGAGTTTCTCGCCAACCATTTGAGATAAATAACCTTCATTTATTTGAATCTAGACCCGTAAGATGGAAGAAATTTCCACTGAAGATTATATTAATCCTTTAATCCATAGATGATAGTAGATTGATCAGGAATTTTAAATGTGATTTCTCTTCTTTAGAAATTGATATGAGCTCCATATAAAGAAAACCAATCCATGCCAAGAATCACATCAAATTCCACTATAGGAAGGATCACAAGATTTTCAGGAAGCACATTTGTAACATCCCAAGTAAGTAATGAATAATAGATATTTTTATCTATGTCTATTAATGAATTAGATAGTGTTTTAGAGGCTTAAAATGAAAATAAATCTAATCTTAAGCATGGAATACACTAATATTTTTAAAAGATTGTTTTACTGCCTTTTAATGGAAAACCATTTTTAAATCTATATTTTGACAATTTTATAAGCTATGTTTGTCAAAATAAACTTATTCTTTATGATAGGGACATCACAATTTACTTTGTGTGAATTTTTGGTATTTTTCCAATAAAGTTCATTTTTTGATGAATAGTGAAAAATACTGCATTTTACATCAAAACTGCTTTTTAATCTAATTTATTTATATGATTAGATTATCTTTTGAATTGGTTTTAAAGTGAAATTAGAATATATTTTTACCATTTAATCCAATGGTGGTCATTAGTATTAATTTCACTTTGGAATTGGGCATAAACTAATGACAAACTTTTCAAAGATATTGTTTCAAAAAAACCCGCTATTTGTTTTGGCAACGGGATTTATTTTTAAATCAATTATTGCAATTTCTGTGTTTGGAATTTGGTAAAATGTATTACATATTTTGAATCAGAAGGTCCAAATTATGTAATCAAGACTCTTTTGTTTTTGGACATTATGAATAGTAACGACGGTAATTATCTTTAATTATCTTGATTAATGAGTAATCAGGTAGTTAAGGATAATAAAATAATATCATAATAAAAAAAATGATACCAACATGTTTCCTAATTCTACTAGTTGTCTCATGGACGACCATGGGATGCCTTGTTCCAAACTTGGGGACACCATGGAATCACTTTTCTGGAAAGTGACTTGTTATCGTTTTATTTTTTTAAAGAAAGTAAATATAACAAGAATGTATCACCTAATTAAGACAATTTTAATTTTCTCTACATCGATGATATTTTAGACTATAAATATTAATTGGAAAACTAAAACTATTTTCTACATCATATTATTTTTTTCAGAATTTTTAGACATTAAATAAATTACATTATTTATGACATCATGATGATGCAGCGATTACCTCGTTAATAAAAGATTTAAATAAAATGGAAAGATACTGTAAAATCTATGACCTAAACATGTCCAAAACCTATTGGATGGGTGGATTTCGAACCCTTATCAACTGACCCTCGAATTATATCAATTTTGGACCTTTTTAATCCAAAAATCATTTTCAAATAATGTAATATTTCTTTACATTCCAAGAGTGCCCCTCCTCTCCTCTTATAAAAGGCCCCCACCTCTACCTCCGTACACACACTCCCAAAGCCTTTGACTCGGCCAACCCCTGCCCATTTTGGCTCTCCACATCCCTATATTACTCCTTGAAGCCTCACATTGGGTAGAAGTCTTCCCAAGGAAGCCTTTGAGCTCAATCCAAAGGGAGATACCTGATTTTAAGGTAATGTCTTCACTTGAGTCCTTTTTTTTATTTTACTTCTCCAACCCCCTAAACTATTTTTATTCATTTCTTTCGTAACAACTCCAGTATCTTCAATACACTAGGATGTTGTTATAAGAAGGATTCGAGCTACACTTACACACACATATATCTAATGGTTAAAGGACATACTGTTTCCGTGGATGGTAAATTTATGCCTCCCGAAACGATGATTGTTCAACATTCTTTTAACACCTTCAAAGGTGGCCATTAAGATGTCACTATATTTATATATGATATATAATATGTTTATGTTTTCCTTAAGATTCTGTATTTTTGATTTTGGGAATACCTTTATGTTTTCCATTATGGGTAAACGCGATATCTTCATTTAAGGAAGTGCGGACTACCACCCCCTCAAAGTGATTTGATTCGTTAAATATCATATGTGGGACGTATAAAGGATGGAACTATGATATTATATATTATATTATACTGGAATTATAATATACCTATATATAATTATTATTCCATTCTATAAAATACGAAATAGAAATGAAAGTAGCGTTCATGCGTACGTACGGCTTACCGTCTCCATGAATGGTGCATTTTATTTCTTACCTCTAAATGATTATGTAATATTATAAATGCATGTATATACTGGATATATATGATATATATGATATATACATCATGATTATAATTCTGGATATAATGGATACATGAACAACTTGTAATTATAAAGGGTTTATTTTTTACTCAAGTACCAATGATCGTTAAAATGACCGTTATTAACTTAAATAATTACATAGTGTTTATTACATGAAAATAAGTGATATAATAGGAATAATGAACATTAAAAAGGTTCTTAAGCAAGTAGAAATTAACTCAAGTTTATTATTTAGGAAATTAAAGAACGATCGAGTCAAGTCGGACCCGAGGTATGGGACTTCGTCTCAATCTCTTTTCATTGAGGCATATTTTGTTTTATACACAACCTTCTTTTATATGGTGTATAAACCCCTTTGACTTTTACGTTTATTCAAAAGGAATATTTTCTTACGAATCATTTACTAAACGACAAAAGGGAATGTTTTTGTCGTACGTATGCGGTGACAACGACTTTTCCGCCGTCGTGACCATTATTTGCGTTTCGGCTTCCTCTACAAGCCAAACCTTTTTTTAAAAGAAAAATAAATACCATGTTTTACTTTTCTTTTATTTGGGTATTGAAAATGGTTTTCATAATGTTTTTAAATCAATGTGTTGTATTGATATCTTGTGAGTGAAAGGTGGAAATGTTATGTTTCCTTTATGCATGTTTTATGTGATACAATTATGTTGAGGATCTTGGGCATTATTATGAAGACGGGTGGTTCCGTGATAAACTAAGGGCGGGTGAGCCTGATATAGCTCTCCAATGCATTGGGTAATGTGAAGGTGTAAAACATTAAGGTTTCTCCCAATAGATTTAGGGAATATACTATGATGGGTATTCCAAACATAACCAAGAGGGTTACTCCCTATGTAAGAATGTTATGAATGCCTCAAGTTACCTTTATGTCTTATGATTTCAATGATTTATTCATGGTTTGATGAGGTATGTTAAAGTGCTTATGTTTTATGTGTAAAGTATGATTTCATTATTATGTATATATGTACCAATGTTTCCTTTCCATATTTTTATATCCCTTACTGAGATTTTTATGCTCATCCCATGTTTTTTGAAATGTTTTTCACAGGTCAAGGGAAAGGTACATGATATGATGATAGTGTCAAGGAAGTGTCAAGAAAGAATCCATGTTTTATTTTAAATATGTTTCCATTGATGGGAAAGACGAATACTATCTTATGTAACCACTTTGTTTATATGTGGAATGTAATGCAAGTTTTATGATCTAATTCTCTAAAACTCAAAACCCGAAAAGATCTTCAATGTGTAATCTTGTAATAACTCAAGATTAAGTAAGGTTTAAGGATGGGGCCTTATAGTTGGTATCAGAGGTCGGTTTAGATAACTTTAAGAGTTAGAATTATATTAAATGATTATCCAAAAATATTTTTTTATGGTCAAATTGAAGTGATATAGTATTTGAAGATTACCATGTTGCTTCATCTAAGACATGTTTGTTCAGAATGTTTTTCCGCAGAGGAAACAGGGAAGCAGTGCTAGGAAGGAATGCAGAAGGAAATAACCTTCCAAATCAGCATCCTGAGATGGTCGTAATTGGAACTGAACAGTTTGTTGCAGTAATGGCGCAGTTGACTCAAGCAATAATTGGTGGTGGTATCCATGCACGAGATCAGCCAGATCAACCGCAGAGGAACATGTCAGTGGTGGAACATTTCATGAGGCAACATCCCCCATCCTTCAGAAGATCATCTGACCCTGTGCTAGCTGAAGGGTGGATTGAAGCACTGGAGAAGATTTTCGATGTCATGGGGTGTTCAGACAATCAAAAGGTTAGTCTTGATATTTACCGTTTGGAGGGTGAAGCAGATCAGTGGTGGTCAATGGTTAAAAATATTAGGGAGGCTGATGAGATTGATGCTCTTGACTGGGATAAATTCAAAGGTATGTTTCTTGAGAAGTATTTTCCTAAGGTTGTTCGACTTAGGATGGAAAATCAATTCTTGGAATTGAGGCAAGAAGAAGACTCAGTGGCTACCTATGATGAAGGGTTCACTCGATTGGCAAGGTATGCTCCAAATTTTATCCGAGACCTTGATAGTAAAATCAATCATTTTTACTCAGGATTAAAGCCAAAATATCGAAGGGAATTAGCTTCTCGTGAGTTTAAAAGTTATTAAAAGATTTTTCGATGTGCTGAGAAGGTGGAAATGGAGTTTGTCGGTGATCAAGTGTTCTATAACAACCAGTAGAAGAAGAGACCAAGGTGGCAGGAGAAAGGGAAAAATTCTTCAAAAAAGTCTGATGGTAAGAAATCTACGTTTCCAGTTTGTGATAAATGTGGCAAAAGGCATGTTGGGGAATGACTTCTGAATTCTGGAATGTGCTACTGATGTGGTAAGATGAGACATAAGGCTCGTGATTGCACTGAAAAAGATCAAGGTGAAGGTAAGACCAAATTTGATTTACTGTTAGTAAAATGTTTTAAGTGCAATGAGATGGGTCACTATGAAAATGAGTGTCCGACAAAGAGCTTGAGTGATGGGAAGCAGTTATACTACAAGCAGAAAGGGGTGGTGGAATCCTTTGCAACTACTTCAGCAGATGTCGGGCCATCAAATAAAGTTGTATCAGGTACTTTGTTTGTTTTTTTAGATTATGCCAGTGTGTTGTTGGATTCTGGGTCTACACATTCTTTCATCTCTGAAACCTTTTCTAGTAAAATGGGAATACCATCTCAAGAAATGACTCCTAAACTTGTGGTAAAAACACTTGGGGGAAATGTTGAGGCAAAAAGAATTTATAATAACCTTCCTATCCTAATCTGTGGAAAGAACCTACTTGAAAACCTTATTGTTCTACCTCTAATAGAGTTTGATGTTATCCTAGGTATGGATTGGCTCTCTATTTACCATGATAAGATTGACTGTAGAGATAAACAAGATTCTTTTCAGAAAGACTTTCAGTTTGTGTACAAGAATGAACCCTTACTTTTGATAACTTATCAAGAGGCCAAGAAACTTGTAAAAGATGGAAATGAATGTTACCTTGCACACATCATTGAAAATAAAGGAACTGTTCAAATTAATGATGTGCCAGTGGTAAATGAGTATCCTGATGTTTTTCCTAATGAGTTTCCTGGAATAATACCAGATCGGGAAGTTGAGTTTACTGTTGACTTAGTTCCTGATGTTAAGCCAATTTCAATACCCCCTTATCGAATGGCTCTAATTGAACTTTTAGAGTTGAAGGAGCAATTGCAGGATTTATTAGAGAAAGGTTTCATTCGACCTAGCACATCACCTTGGGGTGCTCCTGTTTTATTTGTTAAAAAGAAAGATGGTTCTATGAGACTTTGCATTGATTATAGAGCCTTGAATAACATCAGTGTTAAGAACAAATATCCTTTGCCTCATATCGATTATTTGATTGATCAGCTCCCGGGAGCTCAGTATTTTTCAAAGATTGACTTGAGATCGGGGTACCATCAGCTGAAGGTAATGGAAGCAGATGTTCCGAAGACCGCGTTTCGTATAATATATGGCCATTATGAATTTATAGTAATGCCTTTTGGGCTATCCAATGAACCTGCTGTATTCATGGACATAATGAATAGAATTTTCCATGAGTTCTTGGATAAGTTTGTGGTGGTTTTCATTGATGATATTTTGGTGTTTTCTAAAAGTAAAGAGGAGCATGAAAGACATTTAAGGGTTATATTGAAAACCTTAAAAGAAAAGAAATTGTATGGGAAATTTAGAAAATGTGAGTTTTGGTTGCAACAAATTTCTTTCCTTGGTCATATTGTTTCTAAAGATGGGATAACTGTTGATCCTGCAAAAACAAAGGTTGTTGAAGAATGGCCAAGACCCACAAATGTAACTGAGATTTGTAGCTTCCTTGGTTTGGCAGGCTATTACCAAAGGTTTGTTAGAAATTTTTCACGGTTATCTAGTCCACTGACTAAGCTAACTTGGAAGGGAGTTAAGTTTATCTGGACAAAAGAATGTGATGATTGTTTTCAGGAATTGAAAAGAAGATTAGTGAATGCTCCAGTTTTGGAATTACCTTCCAGGAATGGTGAGTTTGTTATCTATAGTCATGTTTCATTGAAAGGAAATTGTTGTGTCATAATGCAGAATGATCAGGTAATTACTTATGGTTCACGACAGTTGAAAACTCATGAGGTAAATTACCCTACACATGATTTGGAATTAGCTGCCGTTGTTTTCGCTTTAAAAATTTGGGGGCACCATTTGTATGGAGTAAAGTGTGAAATATATACTGATCAAAAAAGTTTAAAGTATATATTCACTCAGAAAGAGTTAAACATGAGATAGAGGAGATGGCTGGAATTAATCAAGGATTATGATTGTACAATTCATTACCATCCGGGAAAAGAAAATAAAGTGGCTAATGCCATGAGTTGAAAAAGTAATGCTTCATTAGCAATGTTGAGTTTGGAACGTGATCCTTTGGTTAAGGATTTGATGAACATTGTCATAGAAGTTGTTGGCGCAGGAAGTTCTTCTGTTTTGTTTCAGGTATCAGTGAGATCATCTCTATCAGATAGAATCAAGCAAGCACAGAAGCAAGACATTGAGTTGCAAAAAAAGGTAGAGCTGGTTCAGAAAGGTAAGTTGCCTGAATTCAACATTGATAATGTTTGCGTTTTGAGATTTTGGAAGATATTGTGTGGGACTTGTGATTCATAGTTAAAGAGAGAGTTTTTATGTGAAGCTCATAGTTCTCCGTTTTCAGTTCATCCTGGCAGTACTAAGATGTACAGAGATCTGCGGGAGTATTACTGGTGGTATGGAATGAAATGAGATATTGCTGATTTTACTGTAAAGTGTTTGACATGTCAATAGGTTAAAGAAGAGCGGCAGTTACCGAAAGGGATGCTTCGGCCTTTACCAGTGCCAGAGTGGAAATGGGAGAATATATCCAGGGACTTTGTTGTTGGATTACCGAAGACATCTCGAGGTAATAATGCAATCTGGGTTATTGTTGATCGCTAGACTAAATCTGCTCATTTCCTTGCTATACGAGATACTTCTTCCCTAGATCAACTTTCCCGTTTGTATCTTAAAGAGATAGTCAAGTTACATGGAGTTCCTCTCTTCATTGTATCTGATCGTGATCCCAGGTTCACTTCTAACTTTTGGAAAGGCCTTCAGAAGTTGTTGGGTACTGAATTAAATTTTAGTACAGCATTTCAACCTCAATCGGATGGGTTGTCAGAACGAACAATTCAAACCTTGGAGGATATTCTACGATCTTTTTCGATGGATTATCAGGGAAGTTGGGACCAACATCTTTCTTTGGTTGAATTTTCATATAATAATAGTTTTTATTCCAGTATACAGATGGCACCATTTGAGGCGTTATATGGGAAGCGGTGTCGAACTCCAGCTTTCTGGGATGAAGT
Source organism: Viscum album (assembly GCA_963277665.1). Taxonomy (NCBI): domain Eukaryota; kingdom Viridiplantae; phylum Streptophyta; class Magnoliopsida; order Santalales; family Viscaceae; genus Viscum; species Viscum album. The sequence goes on from OY728148.1 coordinate 53,070,843, forward strand.
GGGTGAAAGGAAGTTGATGGGACCAGAATTGGTAGAAGAGATGGTAGAAAAAGTTCAGCTGATTCAGAAACACGTGAGAACAGCTCAGAGTAGGCAGACGAGTTATGCAGACAACAGGAGGAAGGATCAATCTTTTGAGGTAGGTGATCAGTTTTTCTCAAAGTCTCACCATGGAAAAGTGTGATGAGATTTGGTAAGAAAGGAAAGCTGAGTCCAAGGTTCATTGGACCATATGAAATTCTGGAGAGAGTTGGATTAGTTGTGTACTGGGTGGCTTTACCTCCGAGTTTATCTCGGGTATACAATGTTTTTCACGTTTCAATGTTGAGAAAGTATATGCCAGATCCATCTCATGTTTTGAGTCCAGTGGTAGTTCAGCTGGAAGAGAACCTATCTTATGAGGAACAACTGGTCCAGATTTTTTACCACATGGAGCAAGTGTTATAGAATAAGGTGATTAATCAGGTAATGGTTTTTTGTAAAAACCACATGATGGAAGAGGCAACATGGGAATCTGAAAATGCAATGAGGGATAAGTACCCCCATTTATTCGATAAGTAAATAAATTACGGGGACGCAAGTTTCTAAAGGGGGGAAGGATATAACATCCCAAGTAAGTAATGAATAATAAATATATGTATCTATTTCTATTAATGAATTAGATACTGTTTTAGAGGCTTAAAATGAAAATAAATCCAATCTTAAGCATGGAATACACTAATATTTTTCAAAGATTGTTTTACTACCTATTAATGGAAAAACATTTTTAAATCTATCTTTTGACAATTTTATAATCTATGTTTGTCAAAATAAAGTTATTCTTTAAGATAGGGACATCAAAATTTACTTTGTGTGAATTTTTTGTATTTTTCCAAAAAAGTTCATTTTTTAATGAATAGTGAAAAATACTGCATTTTACATCAAAACTGCTTTTTAATCTAATTTATTTATATGATTATATTATCTTTTGAATAGGTTTTAAAGTGAAATTAGAATATATTTTTACCATTTAATACAATGGTGGTCATTAGGATTAATTTCACTTTGTAATTGGGCATAAACTAATGCCAAACTTTTCATAGATATTGTTTCAAAAAAAACCCTCTATTTGTTTTGAAAACGGGAATTATTTTTAAATCAATTAATTCAATTTCTGTGTTTGTAATTTGGTAAAATGGATTACATATTTGTAATCATAAGGTACAAATTATGTAATCAATACTTTTTTGTTTTTAGACATTATGAATAGTAACAACGATAATTATCTTTAATTATCTTGATTAATGAGTAATCGGGTAGTTAAGGATAATAAAATAATATCATAATAATAATAAAATGACACCCAAATGTGTCCTAATTCTATTGGTTGTCTCATGTCCGACCATGGGATGCCTTGTGCCAAACTTGGGGACCCCATGGAATAACGTTTGTTGAATGTGACTTGTTATCTTTATATTTTTTTTAAAGAAAGTAAATATAACAAGAATGTATCACCTGATTAAAACATTTTTAATTTTGTCTACATAGAATATATTTTAGACTATAAATATTAATTAGAAATATAAAGAGATTTCCTACATCATATTATTTTTTTCATAATTTTTAGAATTTAAATATATTACATTATTTATGACATCATGATGATGCAGCGATTACCTCATTAATAAATGATTTAAATAAAATGAAAAGATAATGTAAAATCTATGACCTAAACATGTCAAAAACCTATTGTATGGGTGGATTTAAAACCCTTATCACCTTACACTCGAATTATATCAATGTGAGACCTTTTTAATCTGAAAATCATTTTCAAATAATGTAATATTTCTTTACATTCCAAGAGTGCCCCTCCTCTCCTCTTATAAAAGGCCCCCACCTCTAACTCCATACCCACACTCCCAAGGCCTTTGGCTCGGCCAACCCCTGCCCATTGTGTCTCTCCACATCCCTCTCTTACTCCTTGAATCCTCACATTGGGCATAAGTCTTCCCAAGGAAGCCTTTGAGCTCAAACCAAAGGGATTTACCCGATTTTAAGGTAATGTCTTCACTTGAGTCCTTTTGTTTTATTTTTGTTCTCCAACCCCCTAAACTCTTTTTATTCATTTAGTTCGTAACAAATCCAGTATCTTCAATATACTAGGATGTTGTTATAAGAAGTATTAGAGCTACACTTACACACACCTAAATCTAATGGTTAAAGGACATATTGTTTCCGTGGATGGTGAATTTATGCCTCCCGAAACAATGATTGTTCAACATTCTTTTAACACCTTAAAAGGTGGTCATTAATATGTCACCATATTTATATATGATATATAATATGTTTATGTTTTCCTTAAGCTTCTGTATTTTTCATTTTGGGCATACCATTATGGTTTCCATTATGGGTAAACGCGATATCTTCATATAAGGAAGTGCGGACTACCGCCCCCTCAAAATGATTTTGATTCGTTAAATACAATATGTGGGACGTATAAAGGATGGAACTATGATATTATATATAATATTATACTGGAATTATAATATACCTTTATATCATTATGATTCCACTCTATAAAATATGAAATAGAAGTGAAAGTAGCGTTCATGTGTACGTACGGATTACCGTCTCCATGAACGGTGCATTTCATTTCTTACCTCCAAAATGATTACGTAATACTATAAATGCATGTATATACTGGATATATATGATATATATGATATATACGTCATGATTATAATTCAGGATATAATCGATACATGAACAACTTGTAATTATAAAGGGTTTATTTTTGACTCAAGTACCAATGATCGTTAAAACGACCGTTATTAACATAAATAATTACATAGTGTTCATGACATGGAAATAAGTGATATAAAAGGAATAATGAACTTGAAAAGGGTTCTTAAGAAAGTATAAATTAACTCAAGTTTATTATTCAGGACATTAAAGAACGATCGAGTCAAGTCAGACCCGAGGTATGGGACTTCGTCTCAATATCCTTTCATTGAGGAATATTTTGTTTTATACACAAACTTCTTTTATATGGTGTATAAACCCCTTTGACTTTTACATTTATTAAAAAGGAATATTTTTATACAAATCAATTACTAAACGACAAAAGGGAATGTTTTTGTCGTACGTATGCGGCGACAACGACTTCTCCGCCGCCGTGACCATTATTTGAGTTTCGGCTTCCTCTACAAGCCATACCTTTTTTTAAAAGAAAAATAAATACCATGTTTTACTTTTATTTTATTTTGGTATTGAAAATGGTTTTGATAATGTTTTTATATCAATGTTTTGTATTGATATCTTGTAAGTGAAAGGTGGAAATGTTATGTTTCCTTTATGCATGTTTTATGTGATACGATTATGTTGAGGATCATGGGAATTATTATGAAGACGGGTGGTTCCGTGATAAACTAAGGGCGGGTGAGCCCGATATAGCTCTCCAATGCATTGGGTAACGTGAAGGAGTGAAACATTAAGGTTTCTCAGAAGAGATTTATGGAATATACTGTGATGGGTATTCCAAACGTAACCAAGAGGGTTGCTCCCTACGTAAGAATGTTATGAATGCCTCAAGTTACCTTTATGTCTTATGATTTCTATGATTTATTCATGATTTGATGAGGTATGTTAAAGTGCTTATGTTTTATGGGTAAAGTATGATTTCATTCTTATGTATATATATACCCATGTTTCCTTTCCATATTTTTATATCCCTTACTGAGCTTTTTATGCTCATCCCAAGTTTTTTGAAATGTTTTTCAGAGGTCAAGGGAAAGGTACATGATATGATGATAGTGTCAAGGAAGTGTCAAGAAAGAATCCATGTTTTATTTTAAATATGTTTTCATTGATGGGAAAGAAGAATATTATCTTTATGTAACCACTTTGTTAATATTTGGAATGTAATGCAAGTTTTATGATCTAATTCTCTAAAACTCTAAACCCGAAAAGATCCTCAATGTGTAATCTTGTAATAACTCAAGATTATGTAAGGTTTAAGGTTGGGGCCTTATAACATTCCCCCAAACTTCAATCGAAGAAGAATTGTAAACTTTTGATGCGACTATTGTGCCATTAGGGGTTGTCACAGCGAACTCAATATCTAAATACTAAGGTAATATAGAGATACCCTTAGAAAGTTCTTTATAAATAAATGAGTGGGTAGATCCAGAATCAAATAAAACATTTTCTATTTTAGAGTGGATGGTAAGTGTACCTTTCACCACTTCGTTATCATACTCCACATCACCGATTATAATTTCATGTGACTTTCCATTGTCTTTCGCCTTAAGAGTTTGTTGACGTCGATCATCATCAACAACCCTTGGATTTGGGCATTGATTGGCATAATTAACAATCTTCTTGCACATGAAACATTGATGTGTTGGAGGTGCATTCTGTGTATCCCTTTCATTGTTCGCGTCATTAGAAATATTCTTCCCATTATTTTGACATTCAATTGCCCGATGACCTTATTTTACACACTTAAAACATTTTCTTGTCCCTTTAAGACAATTCCCTCCATGTGTCACTCCAAAATTTGAGCATGAAGGAAAACACATCCTTTTCTCAGTGTGGTCTTTATATTTTTCATTGAATTCCATTTTCCTCTTCTTATCAAACACATATGATTGACGGGTTACTCCAATCCCTATCTCAACCTTGAGAGCACATCGAACAATTTCCTCATAGCCATTGATGTCCCTTATGGATAACGCCCTTTGAAGACTTGGTTTTAATCCACTAAATAATCGATCGATCTTACTCTTAGGTTGGATAATAATTCCATAATCATACCCTGCAAGTCTTGTAAAATTTTCTTCATAGGTACAAACCGATTCATCATCCTTTTGCTTTAGTTCAAGAAACTCCTTCTCTATATTTGTTCGAATAATACGAGGTAAGTAATTATTGAAATATATGTTCATGAACACATCCCATTCCATGGACTCAATTTCATCCCTTTGCCTCATATTCTTGATAAGATTCCACCATTGATAAGAATCACCTTCAAAACGATATACTGCTAAAATGACTTTATCATGTCCAGAACATTAAAGAACTGAAAATATCTTTTCAGTGGTACTGATCTATTATTCATCCACCAATGGATTAGAAGACCCGCTGAATGAAGGTGGATGCTACCTCATGAAGGATTCAACAGAATGTTGCTCCTTCCATTGCTTGTTTGGAAGACCAGCATGTTTCATAGCTTGAGAAAGTTGTGTGAGCATGGCTACATGATTTTTCATTCCAGCTCCCATAACATTAGGTTGCTCAGGTGGAAAATCATTTCATTTTCCATCACATTAAGAATTAACACGGTTCTTTCAGGATCTAGACAATGACTAAAACCAAGAAGCATAGTGTGAGAAACAATAATTGCAATAGGAAAACCACAAAAAGAGTAATAAGATTTCACACTTTTGGTCTTATCATAGGTTATTCATGGACATTTCTAAAACACTTAGATTATGTTCTATGCTTAGACATATCCTTAGGGTTCTTACTAAGGTTTTCACATCCTAGTTTCCAAAGGTTGACTATACCTTTCCTCTGATACCAGCTATAACGACCCATACTTTACATACATTTTTATTACTTCAGAATTGAAGCATACTTATTACAACATATAACAAAACCATGGAAGGACCGTATAGATATAGTTTCTTTAGAAACATGGAAACATAGACAACTACTTCATAAATAATCTAGATTATCTCCCATTTATTTCATCATGTCTAGACTCCCTTTTAGAATATCTTACTTAATAACCTTCTTACTAACCTGGGGAAAAGAAAACATACAAAAGGGTGAGCTCAAATTCTCAGTAAGGGAATAAGAAATAAATATCAATCATATCATATTCATAAGAATATAACATTTGAAAATCATAACCTACAAAAGAGATCATAATATCATAACATGGGATAAATCATAGTAGTGAAATGAAATCCCAATAATAATAACAAATAACATGATATTTTGTGGCATACACAAATAATCATAGAAAATAATTTCAAATTAGTCAGGACTCATTTCCCATACTATCATAGCGGAAAATGTCCATTACTAAACCGAGTTCACTCCTCGTTCCAGTCCTGTGTCACTGAACTGGATTAACTTATCGTTCTAGCCATGTCTATCTCATGAGATATAAATATTTACCCAATGAATCGGAGGGAAATTTAGGTCCCACCCATCTCATAATTAAACCATTCTTATGTGTGCCACAAAATAATAAATCATACATCATATCATAACCCATGTAATAAAAATAGGATTCCTAAACATCATTCCATCATAACATAATCCATATAAGATAAAAGAACATCCTAAAATTAATTCCATCATAAAATAATCAAATAAATATATAAATAGGGATATAAAAATAACACTATATTATCTTATATAGAAAATAATTTTGATAAAACACTTGAACTACATTTTTGAGGAAAATATCCTTCCTACTTCAAAAACATTTTTCCTTTCTTAACATGTCATACAATTTTAAATTAATAGAAGTTGATTAAAAATAAACTTGAAAATATGTAAATGAATATTCATGGAAATAGTGTTATATGAAATCATAAAAATCCATTCATGCCATATATGTTAAAAAAACATTCTTCTCGTACTTTGGTCGGAAAAGTCAAAAAGTACCTCGTACTAAAAACGAAAAAAGATTCATTTCATATCTTTTAATAAAAATTCACCGATAGGTGAAATAGGTTAAAATAAATTATAGGAGGATAGAAATAATATTACATATTTACGAAACATGGATGTGGATGAGGAATAGGCCCCAGTAAATACCAAAGTATAAACAATCAAGGATAAAAATTGAGATTGCATGATTTTCCTGTACCATAGGTCATATAAGCTTTGTATGTATCCGAACCTCATGTATAATGATTTAAATAATTTCATTGACCTATTACATAATCATATTCGTTATTATGATATCATATATGGCCATATTATTGTCTTCCTATTAGTAATATTTCATTGGTACTTATTGTAGAGACATGTAGCTTGACGTACATGGACATTACATTACATTTGCGGAATACTTAGTACATAACAAAAAACACACACACAAGGATCGTAATAGTTTAGTGTCTTTGGAAACTCGGAAGATAATCTTCTAATCATGGTGAAAGATCTTCAAAATCTCCCAGAAAGATCTTCTTTTTTTATACCTAAAACCTTTCTTTATATCCTGGGGAAAAGAAAACATAAAAGGGTGAGGTCAAATGCCCAGTAAGGGTAAACAATAGAAATATCAATCACATCATATACATAAGCACATAACTTTTGGAAATCATAACCTGCAAAAGAGATCATAATTTCATAACATGGGGTAAATCATGGAAGTGAAATGTAATCACAATAATCATAACATAAAACATGAAACTTTGTGGCATTCACACATAATCATAGAGAATCATTTCTTGTTAGTCAAGACTCATTTCCAAGACTATCTTAGTGGACAAAGTCCCTTTCTGAATCGAGTAACCCTCGTTTCAGTCCTGTTTCACTGAACCGGTATAACCTACCGTTCCAGCCCTCTCTATCTCATGAGATATAAAATCTTTACCCAATGAATTGGAGGGAGATATAGGTCCCACCCATCTTATAATGAATCCTTTCTTATGTTTTCCACATAATCATAAACCATACATCATAGCGTAACCCATGTAATAAAAATGGGATTCTTAAACAACATGACATCATAAAACAATTCATATAAGATAAATGAATTCATAAAAATATTTCCATCACAACATAATAAAATCCATGTAATAATAGGGATAATAACAGAACCCTTTTTATTATCTTATATGGAAAATAATTCTGATAAAATACTTGAACTTCATTCTTGAGGAAAATATCCTTTCTACTTCAAAAACACTTTTCCTTTCTTAAAATGTCATACAATTTTAAACTAAAATAAGTTGATTAGAAATAAACTTGAAAACTTTTAAAGGAAGCTTCTTGGAAATAATGTTTTAGAAATCCATTCATGCCGTATAAGTTAAAAAAAACATTCTTCGTACTTTTGTCGGAAAAGTCAAAAAGTACCTCGTACGAAAAAAACGACAAAAGATTCCTTTCATATTCTTTACTAAAAACTCAACGAAGGGTAAAATTGGATTTAAACTAGTGTAAGTGGATGGAAAAAAAATTACATATTGAGGGAACATGGATTTGGATGATAAAATACACCCCAGTAAATACTTACGAATAAACAATCTCGGATAAAAATGAGATTGTGATATTTCCCTTACCTTAGGTCCGATTTGCTTTGTACGTGTCCGAAGCTCCTGTATAATGGTTTAAATAATGTCATTGACTTATTACAGAGTCATATTCATTGTTATGATATCATATATGGTTCACTTATGACATTATATTACCCGTTCTTTTGTAAACTCCATGTTAAAGAAGCGTTTTGGGTAAAATCGTTTCATTTATCGTAGGTGTTTTGACTTGTTGTTCTTGACATTATTATTACTTATATCATGAATTAATTACTTCCAGAATATAAAATATGATTTATATATCATATATATTGAGTATATATATATATATAATATATAGACAAATGAAATGAAAAACACCGTTCATGGAGACGGTAGTCCGTACGTACGCATGAACGCTGTTTTCCTTTCCTTATTGTCTTGAATGGATGTAAGTTGATGACATACATATATATATATATACATAAATCCAGTAGCTTTATAATGTCATATATTTCATTATTATTTCTCATATATACATTATAATCATTCTTAAATGGTTAACATGGAGAATGAATCTCATCGCGTCGTGGAGACGGTAGTCCGTACGTACGCATGAGCAATGATATCATTTCCATAAATATTGAATTGAATTGGAGAGGATTATACAATATATCAGAATCAATATGATGTTGTAATAACTATGTATAGTTATTCTTTACACCATTATACCCATCCATGTAAGGTGGTGGTGGAAAATAGATTACACCACGGCGTGGAGACGATATTCTGTACGTACGCACGCGCGGTGATTTCTTTTTCTGTAGGATGGATAGATGGTGAAATAGGGTTGTTTCATAATTATAATAACATATAAGTATGTGAGTGATACTGATGTTGTTACTTCATAATGAAACAACCTAATAAGACGAAGTGGAAGAAGAAATAAAGATGAAAGAATTGGTAACGGTAATTACCTCTTCTTTGAAGCGCCTTTTGGAGACCTCCTCTTAGGGAACTAAAATTGGTCTTTGAGGAAGACGAGAACCTCTAGGATGTTTCTAGGGAAGTGGAGAAGAGATTTTGGCAGGGGTTGGCCGAGCTTGAGTGCTCAAATTGGTGTGAGGAGGAGGGGGAGGAGGTGTCCTTTTATAAGGGAGGAGAGGGGCACCTTAGGAATACTTCAAAATATTATTTTATATTAATGTCAAAATCGGTTTATAATGGTTCCAGAGGGTCTTATTTCGAAGATAAAGTGTGGTTGGGTCGAAATCCTATCAACCAATAGGATTTAGACAAGTTTAGGGTATTATTTTAACCTTATCAATTAGATTTAACTCTAAGTTAAATAATTTAACTTTTACCGTGTCTTTTTGTTTTCTTTCACTATATGGTTCATACACTTACTATAACATGCCAAACGAACCCCAAATTGTTTATTATTAATATATATATCCTTATCTAAGTCTTTTGGCCGAACCTTAGATTTTTAGGAATAAAATAACAATTAATAATATAATATTTTATTTAAAAACTATTTTGTGTCAATTTTGACACTATTTGATATATGATTTTTGTGAAAGTCATAACAGAATTATATGTTCGAACCAAGTTGATTAAATCAACCCTAATATATCATAGTAACCTAGAAAATTAGTGGAATTCATAAAAAGTCTCAAATTACATTCATTTGATCATTTATAACATCAATTATGTTAATATTTCCTTAAAAGGGTAATTACTGCATCATCGTTGTGTCATAAATAAATTTATTTATTTAAAGTCTAAAAATTATAAATAAATTATCATTATGTAGGAAATATTTTTAGATTTCTAATTAATATTTATAGTCGAATTTATCTTATGTATAACCCCATATTAAAAATGATTTACTTATTAAACTTTGATTTTAACTATTTTAACCCTTCTTTAAAAAAATTAATAATAAATGTCCTAATCTAACCCAAGTGGGCCTAAATGGTCATATTTTATTCCTAAGTTTTTTTTGGTCGAATTAAACTTATCCAATAGAATTAGGACATGTGTTAGGGTAATAGTAATATCATTTTTACCCTTAGTTACCCTATTTACTATTAACCATGGTAAAAAAAGTAAAAAGTTACTATTCACCAAAAAATTATTTTCATCTTATTGAACCACATTTTACTTAATAAAATCAACCGTGTCTCTCGGAGTTTTGAAATTCCATTCACAAAAGCGGTAAAATTAAGTTTTATGAAAAATTCAGTTTTTTAACTACCACTTAGTAGTTTCACTATTCATCAAAAATTGATGTTTTTCAGAAAAATGCCAAAATTTCATCCTAAGCTATATTTCATATTCCGAATTCAAAAATGAAGTCTATTTTACCAAATTCATAACATAGAAGTTGCATTAATTAATTTTATAATTAAATCCCGCTGTTAAAACAAATAGCGTGTTTTTAAGAAACAATATCTATCAAAAGATTGACACTTGATTATGTCTGGTTTAAATGTGAAATTACATTCAATGACAAACATTGTATTAAATTGTAAAAATATATTCTAAATATACTTTAAAATCACTCAAATTAATAATTTATCACTATTAATTATTTCGATTGAAAAAGTTGTTTTTAACTAAAATTTAGTAATTTTCACTATTCATCAGAAAATGAAAGTTATCCGAAAAGTACCAAAATTTCACCCTAAGCTAATTTTGATATTAAAAATCCAAAGATAAAGTCCATTTTGAAAAATAAAATTTACAAAATTTCAAAAATTGGTTATTACTATTCATAACGGCTAGTTTTAATAATATTTTAATAGCATATCGTTGTTTAGTGAAACTCGGTATTGCTATTGAGGAAGGTCGTGATTGCATGTAATACAAGGCAAGTCAAGGATGCGTGTTGTGCAAGATCCTTTTGGTGTAGCATACAACACAAGACATTAGTGAAATTAAAAAGAATATTTTTCACAAAATCTTGTGCTGTTACATTCTACCCCTCTTAAAATGAATTTCGCCCTCGAAATTCGTCTGGGTTATAAATGGTTTACTACTTGAAAGTTTTTTTTAATAGAAACCCACATCGTAAAAAGGATTACCAAAACCAATCTTTAAAAACAAAAGTATGAAACTTAACGGTTACCCAAATAAACTAATCACTGGGTTTCCACATAGGTGAAAATATGGATATGGAAGAGAAATCTAACCATCATGTTCTGATGGGGAGTGGTAGAGAACATGGCTATGAAATAGCCAACAATCACAAAGCCATAGATTTGTGACAATATAAGGTACCATCTGATTTATCAGATATAAGATCACTAGGACAACATTTTTGGTTTTCAAGATCATTTCCCTAAAGTTAAAGAATTTGAATTAGAATAAATACTTACTTTATTTTGGTACAATCTCACTGTTGTTCGTGCCTTTAACCATTTCCACATCATCTCTTAAATAAATGAAGTTGAATCATTTATTCGTGAAGTGTTAGCAGATCATGTGATAGAATGACGGGTCATTCCATCTGTCTCAAAAGGTTAGCAAAATTTATATACATAAGTCGATCTATAGTGGGATTAATCATATATGGTTCCTAAAATGGTCTTATACTTCATATATCATACTGCTTAATATAATAACACTAGTTTCTACTAAACAGGGACTTCCTGTAGGTCAGTGGTAGGCGATAAAGGCCAGTCGCACTTCGGTTGTGGGTTCGATTCCCACAGCCTTGTCCGAAGAGATGGGCTGCCGCCCGTCCTGCAGGTTGTCCTTTTTATAAAACTATATTACTATAACATCCCATCAATAATATCGAAAAAACTTCTATCCTTAAACAATACTATCTTATGTCCAACATAATCCATTCCAATCTTTAGGATTATCCATAATACTATAGTCCATTCTCATAACATAGTGAAAATGATTACCAGAGATTTAATACCATCGTTGATCCCCATATATCATAAGATATATCTTGTTGGTCACATTCCAAACATTCAAAGGCCTTAATCTTGTACTCTCTTGAATACCCATTGAACCTTATTGAAAACACGAATTCTATAAAAATTTAACTCCTTCCACATACCAAAATCCTCAAAATTCTATATACTAACACCATGATATCACTTAGTCCTTATATAAATAATGAGCTCATGAATACTATCAAACATTTAATTTTCTCCTTATCCCTTCATTATACGCATATCATCTACATTCCAAAAATATCTGAATAACCTTTCATGGATACTGGTAACATTAATCAGACAACAGTGTAACAATCCTTACATGTCTCTTTATTCTACAGTACCATGAGATTACTTATACAACATTACACATGATAAACATGTAATCATTCCACTACATTCTTAAACCATTGTCCAAGATTCAACAATTCTTTAATCTCACATATCATTTGTAGTCTCTTCATCATCATCAACATAAATACTTCCCATACGACCATACTGATTCTCTTCATGAGACTTTCCCTTAGGGCATTGGTTTGCATAATGCCCGTACATTCCACATTTAAAACATTTAACCAGTTTTGATGTCGTAGCAATACCATTATCCTCATCCCTGGTGTTAACTGAACCTTTTCCTTTGCACTTACTGGCTTTGTGTCCTTCTTTTCCACACCCAAAGCATCTTCTAGTTCCTTTGAAACATTCTCCTTGATGCCTCTTCCCACATGAATTACATAGGGGAAATTTAACTTTCTTTCCTCTATGATCATCATGAAACTCCATCATTCTCTTATTAGCCGAGTCAGGAAACTTACCAAATTTTACTTTATTGATCATATTATGAGATTGCTGATTCGGCATAATAATTATGTTTGGACTTCCAAATCCCATTTCATTATGAAGAATATCATTCCACTGTACATCATATCCTCCATTATCGTGAATCATCTTGTTTCCAGCCATTCTCAAAAACCCAAAAAGAATAGTGTGAGAGGCAAAAATCATGCTAGGGAAAACAACATAATAAAGGGGAAGTACCTTCAATATCTAACATCTTAGGTTTAATTCTATGATCGTTAGCATAATTCTAGTACTATAACCTATACGTATACTTAACCTTAGGGACATCCCTAGACATACCTTAGAAATATCTCTAGGGATCTCACTAACGTTTTCGCATCCTAGTTTCCAAAGGTTTACTAAACCTTTCCTCTGATACCAACTGTAGAGACCCGTAGCTTGACGTACATGGACATTACATTACATTTGCAGAATACTTAGTACATAACAAAAAACACACACACAAGGATCGTAATAGTTTAGTGTCTTTGGAAACTCGGAATATAATCTTCTAATCGTGGTGAAAGATCTTCAAAATATCCCAGAAAGATCTTCTTTTTTTTTTACCTAAAACCTTTCTTTATATCCTGGGGAAAAGAAAACATAAAATGGTGAGCTCAAATGCTCAGTAAGGGTAAACAAAAGAAATATCAATCACATCATATACATAAGCACATAACTTTTGGAAATCTTAACCTGCAAAAGAGATCATAATTTCATAACATGGAGTAAATCATGGCAGTGAAATGTAATCACAATAATCATAACTTAAAACATGAAACTTTGTGGCATTCACACATAATCATAGAGAATCATTTCATGTTAGTCAAGTCTCATTGCCAAGACTATCTTAGTGGACAAAGTCCCTTTCTGAATCGAGTAACCCTCATTTCAGTCCTGTTTCACAGAACCGGTATAACCTACCGTTCCAGCCCTGTCTATCTCATGAGATATAAAATCTTTACCCAATGCATTGGAGGGAGATATAGGACCCACCCATCTTATAATGAATCCTTTCTTATGTGTGCCACATAATCATAAACCATACATCATAGCGTAACCCATGTAATAAAAATGGGATTCTTAAACAACATGACATCATAAAACAATTCATATAAGATAAAGGAATTCATAAAAATATTTCCATCACAACATAATAAAATCCATGTAATAATAGGGATAAAAACAGAACACTTTTTATTATCTTAGATGGAAAATAATTCTGATAAAATACTTGAACTTCATTCTTGAGGAAAATATCCTTTCTACTTCAAAAACACTTTTCCTTTCTTAACATGTCATACAATTTTAAACTAAAAGAAGTTGATTAGAAATAAACCTGAAAACTTGTAAAGGAATCTTCTTGGAAATAATGTTTTATAAATCCATTCATGCCGTATAAGTTAAAAAAAACATTCTTCGTACTTTTGTTGGAAAAGTCAAAAAGTACCTCGTACGAAAAAACGAGAAACGATTCCTTTCATATTCTTTACTAAAAACTCACCGAAGGGTAAAATTGGATTTAAACTAGTGTAAGTGGATGGAAAAAATATTACATATTTAGGGAACATGGATTTGGATGATAAAATACACCCCAGTAAATACTTACGAATAAACAATCTCGGATAAAAATGAGATTGTGATATTTCCCTTACCTTAGGTCCGATTAGCTTTGTACGTGTCTGAAGCTCCGGTATAATGGTTTAAATAATTTCATTGACTTATTACAGAATCATATTCATTGTTATGATATCATATATGGTTCACTTATGACATTATATTACCCGTTCTTTTGTAAACTCCATGTTAAAGAAGCGTTTTGGGTAAAATCGTTTCATTTATTGTAGTTGTTTTGACTTGTTGTTCTTGACATTATTATTACTTATATCATAATTTACTTACTTCCAGAATATAAAATATGATTTATATATCATATATATTCAGTATATATATATATAATAGATAGATAAATGAAATGAAAAACACCGTTCATGGAGACGGTAGTCCGTACGTACGCATGAACGCTGTTTTCCTTTCCTTATTGTCTTGAATGGAAGTAAGTTGATGACATACATATATATATATATATACATAAATCCAGTAGCTTTATAATGTCATATATTTCATTATTATTTCTTATATATACTTTATAATCATTCTTAAATGGTTAACATGGAGAATGAATCTCATCGCGTCGTGGAGACGGTAGTCCGTACGTACGCACGGGCGATGATATCATTTCCATAAATATTGAATTGAATTGAAGTGGATTATACAATATATCAGAATCAATATGATGTTTTAATAACTATGTATAGTTATTCTTTACACCATTATACCCATCCATGTAAGGTGGTGGTGGAAAATAGATTACACCACGGCGTGGAGACGGTATTCCGTACGTACGCACGCGCGGTGATTTCTTTTTCCGTAGGATGGATAGATGGTGAAATAGGGTTGTTTCATACTTATAATAACATATCGGTATATGAGTGATACTGATGTTATTACTTCATAATGAAACAACCTAATAAGAAGAAGTGGAAGAAGAAATAAAGATGAAAGAATTCCTAACGGTAATTACCTCTTCTTTGAAGCGCCTTTTGGAGACCTCCTCTTAGGGAACTAAAATTGGTCTTTGAGGAAGACCAGAACCTCTATGATGTTGCTAGGGAAGTGGAGAAGAGATTTTTGTAGGGTTTGGCCGAGCTTGAGTGCTCAAATTGGTGTGAGGAGGAGGTGGAGGAGGTGTCCTTTTATAAGGGAGGAGAGGGGCACCTTAGGAATACCTCAAAATATTATTTTATATTAATGTAAAAATCGGTTTATAATGGTTCCAAAGGGTCTTATTTCGAAGCGAAAGCGGGTTTGGGTCGAAATACTATCAACCAATAGGATTTGGACAAGTTTAGGGTATTATTTTAACCTTATCAATTAGATTTAACTCTAAGTTAAATAATTTAACTTTTACCGTGTCTTTTTTTTTCTTTCACCATATGGTTAATACACTTTCTATAACATACCAAACGAACCCCAAATTGTTTATTATTAATATATATATCCTTATCTAAGTCATTTGGCCGAACCTTAGATTTTTAGGAATAAAATAACAATTAATAATATAGTATTTTATTTAAAAACTATTTTGTGTCAATTATGACACTATTTGATATATGATTTTTGTGAAAGTCATAACAGAATTATATGTTCAAACCAAGTTGATTAAATAAACACTAATATATCATAGTAACCTAGAAAATTAGTGGAATTCATAAAAAGTCTCAAATTACATTCATTTGAGAATTTATAACATCAATTATGTTAATATTTCCTTAAAAGGGTAATTACTGCATCATCGTTGTGTCATAAATAAATTAATTTATATAAAGTCTAAAAATTATAAATAAATTATAATTATGTAGGAAATCTTTTTATATTTCTAATGAATATTTATAGTTGAATTTATCTTATGTATAACCCCATATTAAAAATGATTTACTTATTAAACTTTGATTTTAAATATTTTAACCCTTCTTTAAATAAATTAATAATAAATGTCCTAATCTTACCCAAGTGGGCCTAAATGGTCATATTTTATTCCTAAGTTTGTTTTTGGTCTAATTAAACTTATCCAATATAATTAGGACATGTGTTAGGGTAATATTAATATCATTTTTACCCTTAGTTACCCTATTTACTATTAACCACGATAAAAAAAGTAAAAAGTTACTATTCACCAAAAATTATTTTCATCTTATCGAACCACATTTTACTTACTGATATCAACCGTGTCTCTCGGATTTTTTAAATTCCATTCACAGATGCGGTAAAATTAAGTTTTATGAAAAATTCAGTTTTTTAACTACCACTTAGTAGTTTCACTATTCATCAAAAATTGATGTTTTTCAGAAAAATGCCAAAATTTCATCCTAAGCTATATTTTATATTCCGAATTCAAAAATGAATTCTATTTTACCAAATTCAAAACATAGAAGTTGCATTAATTAATTTTATAATTAAATCCCGCTGTTAAAACAAATAGCGTGTTTTTAAGAAACAATATCTATCAAAAGATTGACACTTGATTATGTCTGGTTTAAATGTGAAATTACATTCAATGACCAACATTGTATTAAATTGTAAAAATATATTCTAAATATACTTTAAAACCACTCAAATTAATAATTTATCACTATTAATTATTTCGATTGAAAAAGTTGTTTTTAACTAAAATTTAGTAATTTTCACTATTCATCAAAAAATGAAAGTTATCCGAAAAGTACCAAAATTTCACCCTAAGCTAATTTTGATATTACAAATCCAAAGATAAAGTCCATTTTGAAAAATAAAATTTACAAAATTTCAAAAAGTGGTTATTACTATTCATAACGGCTAGTTTTAATAATATTTTAATAGCATATCGTTGTTTAGTGAAACTCGGTATTGCTATTGAGGAAGGTCGCGATTGCATGTAATACAAGGCAAGTCCTGGATGCATGTTGTGCAAGATCCTTTTGGTGTAGCGTACAACACAAGACATTAGTGAAATTAAAATGAATATTTTTCATAAAATCATGGGCTGTTACACTTGTTATTCCGATGTTCATTGCCTTATGTTCTTATGCATGTTTTGTCAAATAAATTCTTATTATTCGTTTTAGGTTATAGATACCTCATTTCAAGAATGGTATTAGTGTAATATATATCATATTTGTTCATTCAATTCATTGATATAATCATTATTCAATTAAGATCATGTTAAACGAGTCGCATCACATCATGGAACCTGTAGGCCGTACGTACGCACGAGTGATGATATCATTCACATGATCATGGAATTGTATTGAAGGGCATGTATAATATTTCAGAATCAATATCACTTTAAAATAATCATATATAGTAATTCTTTACATCATTATACCCATCCAAGTAAGTTGGTGGTGGAAAACAGATTACACCACGGCGTGGAGATGGTATTCCGTACGTACGCACACAGGGTGAATTCATTTTCCATAGGATGGATAGAAGGTGAAATAGGGTACTTTCATATTTATAATAACATATCGGTATATGAGTGATACTTATGTTATTACATCATAATGAAACAAGAAAATTAGAGGAAGTAGAATAAGAAATAAATTTGAATGAATCGGTAACGAATATTACCTCTTCTTCGACACAGCTCTCTGAAAACTCTTCTTAGGGCACTAAAATTGGCCTTCTAAGAAGACCAGGTCCTCTAGTATGATTCTAGGGAAGTTGAGAAGGAAAATGGGAAAGGTTTGGCCGAGCATGAAGGCTCAAAGTTATATAAAGTGGAGAGGGAAGAGGTTGCCTTTTATAAGGGAGGAGAGGGGCACCTTAGGAAAAACTTAAAATATTATTTTATAATAAAGTCATATTAGGTTTATAATTCCTCCAAATTGATTTATTTCTAAGATAAATTGGGGATGGGTCTAAATCCTCTTAACCAATAGGTTTTAGACAAGTTTAGGTTACTATTTTAACCTTATCATTTAGATTTAACTCTATGTTAAATATTTAACCTTTTACCGTGTATACTTGTTTTCTTACACTATATGGTTAATAAACATAAAATAACAAGCCAAAATAACCTCAAGTGGTTAATTATTAACATATATAACCATATCTAAGTCAATTGGAAGAAATTTAGATTTTTAGTAATAGAATAACAATTAATTATATAATATTTGTTTTAAAAACTATTATATGTCAATTTTGACACGATTTGGTAATTTATTTTTTGTAAAAAACATAATAGTATGATTAGTTCAAAAAAAGTAAATTATATCAGTACTAACATGTCATATTAAACTTTTATTTTAACTATTTTAACACTTCTTTAAATAAAATAACAAAAAATGTATTAATCTAATCCATGTGGACCTAAAGGGTAATATTTTATTCCTAAGGTTTTTTCTGTCAAATTATACTTATCTAATAGAATTAGGACATGCGTTATGGTAATAATTATATCATTTTTACACTCAATCACTACGGGAAAAATGGGTATTTGCGACCGGTTATTTGCGACGGGGGTATTTGCCCGTCGCAAATAAGTAGCCTTTTGCGACGGGGAAGGCTATCCCGTCGCAAAAGGACTGGCGCCCTTTGCGCGCCAAATCGCGGGAAAACTATTTGCGACGGGAATATTCCCCCGTCGCAAATAACCGGCAGCGGTAAAAGGTATTTGCGACGGGAATATTCCCCCGTCGCAAATAGTATGTCGGCAGGTGGTTATTTGCGACGGGTCCCGTCGCAAATAACTATTTAACCGTTGACCGTAATAAATGCTGGCTAAGGTATTTGCGATGGTTCACATCTCAAATACTAGTATTTGCGACGGGTATCCCGTCGCAAATGGGCCCGTCGCAACTAATCTAACCTATAAATACCCCCATCCGTTTTTTTCAAATCATTCTCAAATTCCATCTTCTTCTTCTCTCAAGATTTTATTTCTATAGTTCAGTTTTTCTCAAGTTTAATTTTTTTCTCCGGAGATGGTATTGAAGTTTTGAAGAACGATCAGAGATCAACCTCAGATCAATTTTCAAGGTATTTATATTTATTTTAATTTCATATTTATTTTTAATGTTTTATTAGTTTTAATTATTCTTAATTAGTTGTAATTTAATATTGTTTACGTTGTTTTATAACTTAATAATTAGTAATAAATACTAATAATTAGGAATAATAACATTATTTAATTATTAATATATTGTATTATTAATATTAAAATAATATAATTTTTTATATATATACAGTTCTCTTTTCATCTGTGTGTTTGCTGTCTTCACATGTATTATTTGTATATGGAGATAGAAAACACACAGATTAAAGGAGAACTGTATATAAATTAGAAAATTATATTATTTTAATATTAATAATAAAATATACTAATAATGTTATTATTCATAATTATTGGTAATTATTCATTTAATTAGTCATAATTAAGAACAATTACCAATAATTACCAATAATTAGTAATACTTAGTAATAATTACCAATAATTAGTAATAATTACCAATAATTAATAATAATTACCAATAATTAGTAATAATTAGTAATAATTAGTAATAATTACCAATAATTAGTAATAATTACCAATAATTAGTAATAATTACCAATAATTAGTAATAATTAGTAATAATTAGTAATAATTAGTAATAATTACCAATAATTAGTAATAATTACCAATAATTCGTAATAATTACCAATAATTAGTAATAATTACCAATAATTAGTAATACTTACCAATAATTAGTAATAATTACCAATAATTACCAATAATTACCAATAATTACCAATAATTACCGATAATTAGTAATAATTCGTAATAAATACCAATAATTAGTAATAATTAGTAATAATTAGTAATAATTACCAATAATTACCAATAATTACCAATAATTAGTAATAATTATTAATAATTACCAATACTTAGTAATAATTAGTAATAATTACCAATAATTAGTAATAATTACCAATAATTAGTAATAATTACCAATAATTATTAATAATTACCAATAATTACCAATAATTAGTAATAATTAGTAATAATTAGTAATAATTACCAATAATTAGTAATAATTAGTAATAATTTCCAATAATTAGTAATAATTAGTAATAATTAGTACTAATTACCAATAATTCGTAACAATTAGTAATAATTAGTAACAATTAGTAATAATTAGAAATAATTACCAATAATTAGTAATAATAACCAATAATTAGTAATAATTACCAATAATTAGTAATAATTACCAATAATTAGTAATAATTACCAATAATTAGTAATAATTACCAATAATTATCGGTAAATAGAAATAATTAGTAATAAATAGAAATAATTACCGGTAATTAGTAATAATTAGTAATAATTACCAATAATTAGTAATAATTACCAATAAATAGTAATAATTACCAATAATTAGAAATAATTACTAATAATTAGAAATAATTACCAATAATTAGAAATAATTTCCAATAATTAGAAATAATTACCAATAATTACCAATAATTAGTAATAATTACTAATAAATATTAATAATTAGTAATAATTAGAAATAATTACCAATAATTAGTAATAATTACCAATAATTAGTAATAATTACCAATAAATTCCAATAATTACCAATAATTAGTAATAATTAGTAATAATTACCAATAATTAGTAACAATTAGTAATAATTTGTAACAATTAGTAATAATTAGTAATACTTACCAATAATTAGTAATAATTACCAATAATTAGTAATAATTACCAATAACTAGTAATAATTAGGAATAATTACAAATAATTAGTAATAATTAGTAATAATTACCAATAATTAGTAATAATTAGTAATAATTAGTAATAATTAGTAATAATTAGTAATAATTATCAATAATTAGTAATAATTAACAATAATTAGTAATAATTACCAATAATTAGTAATAATTACCAATAATTAGTAATAATTACCAATAATTAGTAATAATTAAGAATAATTAGTAATAATTAAGAATAATTAGTAATAATTAGTAATAATTACCAATAATTAGTAATAATTACCAATAATTAGTAATAATTACTAATAATTAGCAACAATTAGTAATAATTAGCAATAATTACCAATAATTAGTAATAATTACCAATAATTAGTAATAATTACCAATAATTAGTAATAATTACCAATAATTAGTAATAATTACCAATAATTACCAATAATTAGGAATAATTAGTAATAATTAGTAATAATTACCAATAATTAGTAATAATTAGTAATAATTACCAATAATGAGTAATAATTAGTAATAATTAGTAATAATTAGTAATAATTAGTAATAATTACCAATAATTACCAATAATTAGTATTAATTAGTAATAATTACCAATAATTAGTAATAATTAGTAATAATTACCAATAATTAGTAATAATTACCAATAATTTTTAATAATTACCAATAATTACCAATAATTAGTAATAATTAGTAATAATTAATAATAATTACCAATAATTAGTAATAATTAGTAATAATTACCAATAATTAGTAATAATTAGCAATAATTAATAATAATTACCAATAATTAGTAATAATTACCATTAATTAGTAATAATTACCAATTATTTGTAATAATTACCAATAATTAGTAATAATTAGTAATAATTACCAATAATTAGTAATAATTAGTAATAATTTCCAATAATTACCAATAATTAGTAATACTTAACAATAATTAGTAATATTTACCAATAATTGGTAATATTTACCAATAATTAGAAATAATTACCAATAATTACCATTAATTATTAATAATTACCAATAATTACCAATAATTAGTATTAATTACCAATAATTAGTAATAATTACCACTAATTAACAATAATTAGTAATAATTAGTAATAATTAGTAATAATTACCAATAATTACCAATAATTACCAATAATTAGTAATAATTAGTAATAATTACCAATAATTAGTAATAATTACCAATAATTAGTAATAATTACCAATAATTAGTAATAATTACCAATAATTAGTAATAATTACCAATAATTAGTAATAATTACCAATAATTACCAATAATTACCAATAATTACCGATAATTACCGATAATTAGTAATTATTCATAATAATTACCAATAATTAGTAATAATTAGTAATAATTAGTAATAATTACCAATAATTAGTAATAATTATCAATAATTAGTAATAATTACCAATAATTACCAATAATTACCAATAATTACCAATAATTACCCATAATTAGTAATAATTCGTAATAATTACCAATAATTAGTAATAATTAGTAATAATTAGTAATAATTAGTAATAATTACCAATAATTACCATTAATTAGTAATAATTAGTAATAATTAGTAATAATTACAGCAGCTGCTCTCGAAGAACGTCGACTGAAAAATTTCTCTCAGTGGTTTCAAAAACTGGTAACATAAATTCTTTATCTTTTAGAAACTCATTAAATGTATAGTTTACTATATTGATAATTATTTCACAAATTTTCAGGTGTCTCGACATGCTGATAAAATTGAAAAATGGCTGTGTGTATTGAGTAACCCACCTTTCAAACTTGTTAAAACTTATAATGCATATGTGGTGAATGGATTTCGATTCCACACACATACATATGGGGAATCGAAAAAAACAATGAACAGTGGAGTGAGCTTGAGAGGATCTCATCATCGAGAAAATGAAGATGACTTTTATGGAATACTTGATGAAATCATTGAACTCTGTTATCTTGGACAACATTACATAACCATGTTCAAATGTCGGTGGTTGGATACAGAGAGAGGCGTGTGTGTTCATCCGACTCATGGAATCATCGATATTAAATGTAAAAGTGTTCTCGCAGTAAATGAACCATTCTTATTGGCTCAACAGGCACATCAAGTTTATTACGCAAAGTACTGTGCTACATCAATAGACTTGACTGATTGGTGGAGTGTAATAAAAATCAAAATTCGAGACAATCAGTTTTGTCAAAGTGAATGTGCTTTCACTGATGTGAAAAGAATTGATGTTTTTCAAGAGAGTACTCAAAATCAATCTTGTTTGCAAAGAGACATGAGTATCAATGATGACACCTCACATTTAAGAGTCGGTGATGACGACGATGTTAATGATGTCCCATATGAATTTGAAATGCTAAGAGATGAAGAAACTGTAACTCGAATGGATATCGATGATGTTGAGGAGGAATATGAAGATGACATTGACATATATGAAGATGATGATGAAGATGAACATTGATAGAATTCCATGGTATTTATATACAATCATAATATGTATATATGTATATATAATAGTAATTATGAATTATTTGCTAACAACATTAACATTTTCTGTTTCAGATGGACGACGCCACATTTAATGAGTTGGCGAATGCTGACCTGACTTTCGATGCGGATGAGTTGCTGCCAGATGACCCTCAGCCTGCAGGCGCTCCAGGGAGTACGCGGAGGGGGCACGGTCTTGCACGATTGATGATTCCTGACCCCGTCCCCGAGCGACGTCCACGTCTTGGGTTTGATCCACGCACACGGAGGTGTGATAACCTGTGTGATAACCTGTTGATTTGACTAAGATTTCATTAATCTATTCACATAATAAATGTTTATTATTTTTACAGTTTTTCCTCATATAGCAGTCGGACAGGGCAGCGCTATTTTGCGCAACTATTTCTCTCAGCCGTGGACCACATGGGAGCAGATTCCCATTGATGTGCAGCAGGCCATGTTCGGCCATTGGTTGGTACGTACATAAATAAATAATTTTTATTTTGAAAATTATTTCATTTCTAACTTGATATTTTGATTTATTTGTAGGGTTTATGGTATCCGATCGAGTATACCATGCGTGACGCCATCCACGAGGCATGGGAGGTGGCCATGCGTGATCGCCTTCGTAAGTTTTTGCACAATTTAAGAAAAGCTGCGATGAAAAAAGCAGGAGTGTCAGATTTTGACGAGTCATGTAGAGCACACAGACCAGATTACATTTCATCCCATGTATGGGATGGATTATGTGCGCACTGGTTGAGTGGTGCCTTTCAGAGGAGATCATCGGTGGGGAGGCTGAATCGGGGGAGACAGGAGGTGACTCATCGAGCTGGGAGTCATTCTTTCAGTACTCATAGACAGCATCTGGTACGTACATTATTTATAAATATTTTATATAACTATAAATATTAACAATTTTTTTTTTATTCTTATAGGCTGTCGAGCACCCCGATATTACGGAGTACGACGTATATCGGAGGATGTATAGTGATCCTGTTACTGGGGAGCTCAGAGGTGATCGTCAGCATCACATCGTGGTTAGTATTATTTGTTTTCAAGTTTAAAAATTAACTGTATATAATATATTCATAATTTTAATTTTAAATTGCAACTACAGGAGTCATATGAGGCCTCAGCGTCACAGGCCTGGCCTGAGAGTCAGGTCGAGTCATCAGATCAGACCACTGGCCGTTAGTTTGATGAGGCGGTATGGATGCAGGCCACCCAGTATGCCTTCGAGAAGGGCCGGGTAGTTGGTATCAGCTCTCGACTGACTCCCGGAGATTATTATGGCAGTGCTGTGATGTCGGCATCCAGCTCGAGAGGAGCTCGTGCATCTTCTTCTGCTATACAGTATGAGGATCAGTTGCGATCTCAGACTTCACTGATAGAGAGTCTCCGACAGGAGCAGGAGCATATGCGTCAGCAGCATGAGGAGGAGCGTCGACGCCAGCAGCAGCTGTACGAGGAGCAGACGAGTCGGTGGCAGCAGCAGCATCAGGAGCAGATGGAGTACATGCGCCTAATCACTCATGCTTTAGGGATAGAGTTTCTGCACCACCATCTGCAGATCCCCCCTCCCCCCCTCCTTCATATTAGAGTTTGTATTTATGTTATAAAATTTGTGAAATCAAAATATGATTTTTTTTTCTATTCGTAGTTTCTGTCTCATTATAAAATATTTATTAATATTCTATTATTTTTTATTTTTGAATTATAATTCTATTATTATTATATTAATTAAAATAATTTATTATTTTTATTTGTGAATTATAATTCTATTATTATATTAATTAAAATCATTTATTAATATTTTATTATTTTTTATTTTTGAATTATAATTGGATTATTATTATATTAATTAAAATAATTTATTAACAATTTATTTTTTTTATTTTTTTATAGTATTTGCGACGGGATACTATTCCCGTCGCAAATAGTATTATTAGTTTTTTATTTGTTAAAAAATAGTTTTTGCGACGGGGCCCGTCATAACTAGTTTTTTACAAATATACGGAGTACTAGTTGCGACAGGGATTCTCCCCGTCGCGGAAAAGGGCTTTAGTGACGGGCCCGTCGCAAAAAAATGTTATTGCGACACCGTTTTCAGCAACGGGTCATTTGCGACGGGACCCCGTCGCAAAAAGCCATTTGCGACGGGGTCCTGTCACAAATGAACCATCGCAAATAACTGTTTTTCTAGTAGTGAATTAACCTATTAACTTTTAACCATGGTAAATAAAAGTAAAAAAGTTACTATTCACCAAAATTATTTTTATCTTATTGAACCACATTTTACTCCTTGATATTATCCGTGTCTCTCTGATTTTCAAAATACAACTCATAGAAGTGGTAAAATTATGTTTTATGTACAACTGCAAATGCTCATAAGAGGTGGGTAAAAGACGGTCAAAAATTCAATAAAATTTTTATATATCTAAAATTGTTATAAAATGAATCCAAATATTTACATTGATCTTATATAAATATTATGTATTAATTTTGAATTAAAATAAATTTATATAAAATCATTAATTATTTAAATAAAAAGTCGTTTTTTAAATAGTAACCCAGTGGTTTCACTATTCAATAAAAATTTAAAGTTTTCAAAAAAATACCAAAATTTCACCCTAGGCTAATTTCGATATTCGGAATCGAAAAATGAATTCCATTATAGAAGATAAAATTTATAAAATTTCAAAAAGTGGGTATTACTATTCATAATGACTAGTTTATATAATATTTTAATAGCATATCGTTGTTTAGTGAAACTCAATATTGCGTACAACACACGCTATCGAGGAGGGTTTCTCTTGCGTATAACGCATGCCAAGATAGTGTTGTGTGTAGTGAATGAATCCTTTGATGTTGCATATAACATAAGACATAAAAAAATATATTTCTCAGAAAAAATCAGGGTGTTACAAAGGTGGTTCTCCAAACTGCGGCCAAAATCAAGGACACAAGCATGAAGCACGTACTCAAGTGTTTGTATGGTCCGCTCCATCAGACCATCAGTATGAGGATGGAAGGTGGTGCTCAAATGTAGCTGATTCCCAAACACATCATGAAATCCCTTCCATAATCTCAATGTAAAACAAGTGTCACAATATGAGAATATCATCATTAGCTTCTTGTGATGTTGTACAATTTCATGTATGTAGAGGTGTCCCAATCTCTCTAAAAATTTGTGCTCTCAGATGTGTAAGAAGTGGGACAACATGGGGAGTCATTCAATGATCACCCAGATGGAATCGTGTCCCCTTGACCTACATGGAATCCCGATCAGGAAGTCCTTGGAGTTATCATCCCACTTCCACTCTGGTACATCATTTTCCAGAGCTAAGCTAGTAGGTACCTAATACTCAGCCTTCACTTGCTGACAAGTGAGGCATCACGATACAAACTCATCCACCGCTTTCTTCATACCTGACCACCAATACTGACATCGGAGGACCTAGTACATTATTTCCACACTAGGATATACCTCTAAAGGTGGTGTTTGTAACTCCATGAACAACTTCTCTCAGTGAGTCACTAGAACCAAGGTGCATCCTCTAAAGAGGATGACATGCTCCCCACCTTGAAAAATACATCAGGAGCTTGCCTTGAGGATATTAGAACAAGTTGGGCCTCATAGTCTATGTCAAAAACTTGTGTCTCCCTCACTCGATGTAGGAGTGGGGGAGTAACTATCATTGACTAGAGGTAATCTGCTCCATTACTATCCACAACGGATAACTGTAACGCGGCTAGCTAATCTGCCTCCACACATAGCAATTGTAGACCAGACCTCTGGCTGAGTGCATCTTCTACTATGTTCCCCTTCCTAAGAGTGTAAACTATCTCAAATTCGTAGCCCTAGTGGAACTCTATCCATCATCATTGTCTCATGTTCAGTTCCTTTTGCGAGGAGATATAGCTGAGACAGCTGTTATCAGATTAGACTGTTAAACTTTCATCCATCAAGTTGTTCTACCACATCATTATCACAAAGACAGTTGCTGCTCACTCCAGGTCATGGGTAGCATATTTACGCTAGTGCTATTTCAACTTCCATGAGCCGTAGGCGATTGGAACTCTCTCCTGTATCAAGACAAAACCTAGTCTAATTATTGATGTGTCGTCGTATACTACATACCCAACACCCTCTTCTAGTAGCCTCAAAATGGGGGCACCTGTCAGTCACCACCTTACCTCTTGAAAAAATTTCAAGAATCTCTCCATACACACAAATAGATGTCCCTTATTTTTCAATGATGAAAATCGTGTCAAAACTCTAGAAAAGTCAGGTACGTATCTCTGGTATTACCCATCCAATCCTAGGAAACACCATACCTCATTCACTCTCTTGGGTCGCTCCCAATAAAAAACTGCGTCTATCTTCACTAAATCTACTACATATCCATACTCCGAGATAACCCACCCCATGAAGTGGAATTCCTATAACCAGAACATGAACTTAGAGAGCATTACATAAATCTGGTGCTCTATTAGTGTGTCCAGAACAATCTGTGGGTGTGTGGCCTCATCCTCCTCTGATGACGAGTATATCAAGATTTCTTTAATGAATACTACCTCGAAGCAATCGAGGTATGGCTGGAAGATCCTGTTCACGATCCCCATGAACACTTATGATGCATTGGTGACGTTGAAGGGAATCACCAAGAACTCATGGTGGCCATACTATCATCTGAAAGTTGTCTTCGGTACGTCAGCGTCCCCTACCCTGAGTTGATGATAGCCTGATCTAAGGTATATCATTGAGAACCACCATGCTCCCATTTTCAGGTCTAAGTGGTCATCAATCGTAGGCAGAGGGTACTTGTTCTTCACAGTCATCTTGTTTAGGTACCGATAGTCCACGCAAAGACTCAGACATTGATAAGACTTCTTGGAAAACAAAATTAGGGCTGCCTAGAGAGAAACACTGGGCCTTATGAACCCCTTCCTCTACAAGTCCTCCAACTATAACTGGATTTAGAATGATCTATGAGATCCATCTGATATGTTGGTGTATATATTAGTGTCTTCCTAGGGCACATGTTGATGTAGATGTCTTCTTATCTACAAGGAGGTAGTCACAAAGCATCATTATGAAAGACGTTAACAAACTGGTCCACCACTACAGGATATCTCGGACTCCTAACATCAACTTCTCTGAGGGTAAGTCTAGCCATCAGATGAGTGATTTCTTACACCCTCCTCCGAGTATGTCAATATTGTGCTTAAATGGTTCCTTTCTCGACGGTGAAGGAGAATTTGGTACCATCCTCACATACACACTACACTGTGCGACTATAACATTCAATTTGAGCATAGATAGTGGAAAACCAGTCCATACCAAAGATGGAATTGTAAGGCCTCAACACTACTACTATGAGAACCCAAATAATCTCTCACCTCCTAGTGCAATCTCAAACTACCCGAACTAGTGTATAATCATAGAATCCTCTCTCATAGGAGTCGAATCATAAGGATTGTTCAAATGGCTCTACTAGAATCCCTGAGAACCAAACGAGTGTCAAGAAAATGAAAAAGTGATTGACACATGTATCTATAAATACTAAATATAGGGTGGAGTAGACATAGATCATAACACGAATCATCTCTAGAGAACCGTGGTCATAGGCCTCATTTGCCTAAAGCTGAGCACATCCCTATCTGCATGCTCATTGAAATTGGGGTGCACCACTTGGTGGTGGTGGAAGTGGAACCTCAAATTGATTCCCAAAATATGTTGCACTGCCTACACCTCTTCCAGTTTCACACCCTGCGGACCGCCTTGCTCGAATCTATGCCTCTAGCTCGGCTATCCCTCGACTATCTACTAATAATCGGTATGGTGGGTCAAGTAGTGGTGATCTATGTGGTCCTGCTCGCCACACTTAAGAATGGTCTTCCCTTATTCTGGCATGCTCTACCTCGTGAGCTCCACACCTCCCAACCTATGTCCTGGGTTCATCCTTCGAAATGTCTATACCGCTTGGACCTTTGGGTAATTTTCCTATGTCATGCTATAGATGACTCGATTTCCATTCGCCCGGTGGTGGCTCTCATCATCGGTTCCTGCTCAGCTAAGAAGCACTCCAACAATAATTCTTTCTCGATCACTCTATCCAGCATCGAGATATTGAGAAATATCCTCAATTCTCTAATCTCTTACTGGAGACCCTAAAAATGGTTTGGGCCATGAAGAAAGAGTCACGTACCATGGGGGTGGATTAGTACGAGAGGTCACTGAATCTCACCGAGTATTGGGAAACTATCATGCTTCCCTGATGTAAGTGTAGGAGCTCCCGAATATGCATAAAGCATTATGTTGCTGGAAAAAACTCCACCATGAAGGGGATCTCAAACACTGTCTAGGTGAGGGTCACCACGTTGTCTTTCTAGAGGGTCAGGCTCCCCCATTTCCTTATTGTTCCCTAAAAATGGCTATCATCTAGGATCACCATATGATCTACTGCATCCCAACAATGCGAAGAACCTATGACACAACCTCTAGCTAGCCCTCAGCTACCAAGGGAACTATCTCTCTACGAAAAATCGGAGGCCTCTACCGTATGAAATCATGCAACGCGGTCAGTCGGCGTGCACTGTCTTCTAGTGGGGTTGGTGGAAACTGATTTCCAATGGGTGGTGGTGCTGCTGGTGCACCACCCGAAGGGTCTATCACTGTAAGAGGGCCCTCCACTGAATTCTCATTGCTCGGTGGACTATCCTCATGAAATCAATCCATATTTCTGGCTGGCTAACTATGTGGAGGAATCCTGAAAAAACAAGTGCACCACAATCAATAAGATATACCTGTTGAGAGGACTCATAAGAGATCAATAGTAAAACATTTCCAAAAAAACTCAATTACTTTTTTCATGCCCTGAGTCTCATATTAGAATTCCGGGTCAAGGGGTATGGATACGTCGGACACCCGACCAACAATGATATACTCGATCTGAAAACCACACTCAAAACCCATAAACCTATTACTCTATTGGAAAATTATCATCCGGGTTATTTTGTAGAAGAGACTCCATTGATGCCACTTTGTCATGACCCATCCCATAGGTCATGTAATGGGACTACCTCAAACTCGCATTCAATAGGCCAGAGGGTTGGAAATAAGCATGGAAAGGGCATATTCCTAAAATGGGAAGGCATTTCCTTTAATCTAATACAGAAACACAGTCCAGGAACATAACATGATGCAACCACGAAGTAAAACTACAGTAGTAAAAGTGTGTAATGAAATTAAACGGGCCGGAATATAAGTCCAACTAAAAAGATACAACTACAATAGACAAAAAATCATGATATCATCCACCATGGATCGTACCAAAAAGGTATGTATAGCTCATCTCTGTAGCTCTCTACATCAGCCAGTCACATCAGTGTACAACCTGGTCCTGGCCCCCAAAAGACTCAGCCAAGCTTCTCTTCCTCTAGATGTGACAGACCAAAGTGTGGGAAAATACTATGTAGGAGTTGAGAATAAGAATACCCAGTAGGGACCCCGAGATCCCTGAAAGACTCTTATATTTCCACAAAGTAAAAACCACAAAGCTTGACCTCAATCACAAAGCCCAAATTTGAGACACTATCACCAGGTATACAACACAGAGATCCGGAATAAAGATGATTAGTCATAAGCTATATCATTTATTTCTTTAGGAAGTTACACAACTGAACCAATAAAAATGGGTTCCATTATAGATTCACATAGGGTCGTATGTCGTTGATCCATAATGGGTCACTCTATGGCTGGTCCTCGTCGGGTCACACACTGCTGATCTACACATGGTCGCTAGAATGTTGATCCACACAGGGTCACTATGATAATGATTCTCATAGGTTCCCTAGAATGATGATTCACACAAGGTAACTATATTGGTGATCTACACAGGGTCACTAGAATGTTGATCCACATAGGGTCCCTAGAATGCTGATCTATACAGGGTCATTACAACGCTGATCCGCAGAGGGTCAATAGAATGGTGATCCACACAGGGTTGCTATTGTGTTAATCCACATAGGGTCGCTAGAATTTTGATCCACAATGGGTCTCTATAATGCTCATCCACATAGGGTCTCTTGAATTCTGATCCACATAGGGTCTCTATAATGCTAATCCACACATGGTCGCTCTTTAATTGGTAGCCAGCCACATGATTCCCCACACCCGATGCGATTGAGTTTCGTAGTATTTTCTCTACAAGGTATCGGTTTTTCCTCAACATCACCGATGTTCCACAATGGTGTAACCCAAAAGGCCACCATGTTTAAGGGTTAAAATGCATAATGTGTTCCATCAATCAGACACTTGGTCTGTCAGCTATAGGAATTTTAGTGACGAGGGCACGGTAAGATTCAGGTACGATCTAACCCAGCCATACTCCAACATTCTCCAAAAAATATGTGACGTGTCTCAAAAGGATCGTCTCATTACATGGTTTCCAGCACCACTGACAATTCATCAAACATATATCTGGTTTGTGAGATACGTCCTGTTAAATGCATCTGGGCCAAAGAGGGGTCTGGGTCAGGTCTGACCGGATCAAACCTACCCATACCACCCAATCATGGGCTGACCCTACCCGATCTAGGTCCGAAACAGGTCCATCCTGACCCAGACCAATCAACCTTGGCTAGCGTGAGGGGTAAGGGCAGTAGGCTCACCCGCAGGGCCACAGACCAGCCCATCCAGCCTTGGCAGGGAACGACCCTCCGGGTGACCTGATCGGGGTGGCAGTTATGGTCCTCCAGCTGGGTGGTAGAACATCATCCTGAAAGGAAACAAATTAATTCTATTTAATAGGTACCTCCATGTGGCTCCAAACACCTTTTAGCAGAACCCATGAGGCGTAGGTCCCCTTCTCCCCCGCCGCAGCTTCAAAGCCACAGCTTCCTCACCGCGGCGCGCAATAGCGCGACGTTTTTTATTCCATTGCAGGTGGCCAAGAGTTGGTTTCCCCTGCCATTTTATATCGATGCCATGGATTTACTCTATGGTAAATTATGGCCTGATACTTGCTGGCACTGCGGCTAGTCGATGCCAAGTGCCACTGTCTCCCGCCAGCGGACCATTTTGTGGGCCCCATGTGAGATCTGTTGGTCTGTTTTCCCTTCCAAACTCACCTACGGGCCTCCTGGGTTTCATCCATCACGGAATGGCTCCCTAATTCATGTTTTTATTGAGTTCAAACTTCGCAAATGAACAATGCGACAAAACCAAAACAGCAGAGGGTTCATGCCTTGTTTATTTGGCCCACATCCTTTGCTATAGCATCATAAGAAGCGTGTAGCAATTAATTCCTTGTAGATAAACAATAAACCATTTTATACTTCTGTGTTTAAATATTATTTTCAAGATGTAGGAAAATAAAAAAGTCACTTGAATTTATAAAAAACCCCTATATCGAATTTGGAGGTGAAGTCGTGGTTGCAGATAGAGAATATATGTTTACAGAAGCAACCAAAATTCGTCATTTCTGGATCGATCCCTCGATGGGAGTCATTAGAGATTCATTATTCATTGGATGAGTTTATAGCTGGCACTTCATCAGAGTTCTCCCATAATCCCTCCACCCTATCCCTTTTTTATCATTTTTTATAACTAATGGGATAGTTAAGATATTAATCAACCATTCAATTAAGGGTCTATTAAGTGGTGTAATTAATGAGTCGTATTAATTAAATGAGGAGTGGTTTCAAAATTGATTTGTAAATGGAATTTAATATTCCTTATTAAAAGTCAAAACACCTCCATGTTCCCCACCACCACATCTCAAGAAGATTAAGAAGAATCAAATAACTCATATGTTATTTTATTATTCTTTTAAAAATTCCAAAAAACTAACATTTTCTCTAGAACAACTGTTTTTAATGTTAAGCCTTCTGTAAGTGAATCATGGAGCTATGGATTCAATGGTTCCCTCAGATTTTTAATCCAAGCACTGGTTCAAAATATAGAAAATGCCACTCGCTGATTTATTGAATATACCTTAAAAATTTTCAAAATTCTGTTCCGGGCACACCGGGTCTCAGAATCAAGCACCGTCAATTTTCATATACTCGAAATAATCTTATATAAATTTAAAATATTTAGATGCAACTATTAGGTCATTAAAACTGAGACACCTCTTGGTCTTTAAATTATATCTAGAAACTAAATTTTATGTTTATCAATTCATGGATTTACATTTTCTGGAACCATTTAGGTCACCAACCATCAGTAAAATGATATGTATAAATTATTTTATAAATTTCTATTTTTTGAAAACAATAGACATAACATTATTTATTATCAAAATATATTCACATACATATTTATTGTTCATATATAAAATTTTAAATATCCTAGTAATATATACAGGGAGTGTCAAACCATATGATAAGTAGGTCCCATATTTATTCAACACGTTATGATCATGCCCAATCCCAATGCTCCCTTTTTTGAGTTATTAACAATAGGTAAATTTTTAATTAAGCCACATCCACTAGTATTATATAGAAAATGATGTATTGCTAGGATAACCCCATAATCAAACCATTACCAAAAAATAAGGATGTTATTCTACAAATAAAAATATCCTAAAAGATTGTCAAAGGGTTTCATAGAAAAATATATGTTTTCCAAAATATAGTACCCTTGGTATATATTAAACATGAGCTGATACCAAATATAATGTCCCCAAATATATTAACCCAATGTCGATTGATACATTATTCCATTAGTATATGATACATTATATCATATAACGTAGGACCAAAAAAATTATTATTCTTGGTAAAATGGATACATAATTCAATCTAACATTAAATTTTCAAACACTAATTAAAACACTATAAAAGTAAATAATTATCAAACCTCAACATATTAAATGATTCCATATTATTTCATAATGAATTGAGAAAAATGAAGGATGACCAATGATGGTCAGTAAGGTTTTTAGCACTATGGGAGCTATCATGAATCAATAATTAATTATCAATATGAAATATAAATACATGAAACACATTTAATTTGGTTGAAAGCTTTAAAAATGAATAATTTTGAAAGAATAAATAATGATTAGATAATACCTAATAAATAATCATAGGATTTTGATTCAATTCCAATATAATAACATTATAGTTGTATCATCTACAATAATAATGGAATTATCAATAATGGAAATGTGTAATATTGGATGTCTTGATCTTATATATCTGTAACATATTATTTTCGTGACCTTGTTCTAATATAGTTCAATTGATGGGTTGGTATACACCAAAAGCCATTTAATTCTAGTATAATAATTTTTATCATGAGACATGATAATACATCAAGGGGATATATAATTATAGGCCCCACATATCCCTACATGTACAGTTAATTCCTCAAATAATGAATTAACTATTTCTTCAATGAATAATATTCCTTATAAATAAATTTTCGTATTAAATAAATATTATTATACATCAATATTTCTCCATTCAATCAAATAAATTTCAATGTAAAACGCCATATATAGAATTTATATATTGTTTTAATAATAATTATAAAAATGCTAAATAGTATAGATATCAATGAGAAATTTAACAAATAGTGTTCCCAAGAAATTGAATGTTTCAAGAGAATATTAATGATAAAAAAATAAATTAGATATAAAAGTAGACCATCAGTTTAGTTGTAATATATTTTTTCAATTAAAATTATGTAATTTTTGTAAATCAAGTGTATAGATATGATATATAAAAATAATCATTCAAAAAATATTATTCTTTTTAAAACCACAATACATTTGTAGAGGAAGATGAATTTCAGAAAGTTGTTACGATGGTGGGGAAGTCTGTTAGCACCGTAGACATTAAAATATTCATTTAATATTTTTGTAAACAAAGTGACAATATTAAAATTTATAAATAGTTAGAAATATTACATTGCAATCCATTATAAAAATTAAAATATTATATTATATTTTCTTTATAAGTAATTTGAGTGAATAAAATGACTTCTATAAAACAATTTTAAAAAACAAGGACTTGAATGTAAATATATCAAATTAAAAGAGGAATACAATCAATTTTTCTTTTCAAAATTTATTATTGATTAATATATGAAAATGTGGAAAATTTTCAAGAGAGTAAAAATTTCTTTATATTTAAATTTGATTGGAAAATGATTTGAGCTTATGATTGTTAGATGATAAATTTGTTTCACTGTAATAGAAATTGAGATAAAATCAATTAAAAATATCATGTAGTTGAAGAGAGGATTTAATAATTTGTTTACCATTTGTTTCTAATGTAAAGAAAAATAAAACGAATTGAAATAAAATAAATATTAATCAAATAAAAATACCCACATAATCTTATAATTTCAAATACAATGACGAAGTAATAAATCCAAATAAAAAGTAGTTACGTTATGAAATTCCTTACCACGTGGTAACATTCATGCCAATTTTACATAAATGAAATACATCATATTGAAATATAAAATAACATGATTTATGAATTATTAATGTAAAAAATATTAAAATGGGATTTAGATACACAATATAAATGAAATTATATGCATCATATTAAAATACCCCTCAATTATGGGAAATTGAGACGATATCCTTTAGCACTCACATCCATTTATTTGAACTTAATTTATCCTCCCATTTAATTTCTTTTAGAATTATATTAATTTTTACTAAAAAATGTTTATATTTATAATATCAGTTAAGTTGCAATTTTAAAACATTATCACCCTGTAATAATAATGTTTCATTATGAGTATTGTTTCATGTTTTAACTGCATTATTTTCATTTTCTTGTTTCAATATATATGTTCAAGTTCTTATGAATATTATATTGGTCCATAAACCACATAATGATATTATTTTTATAAATATCAAGAAAATCATTATATACATTTATAGAATCATAATTTAATGTTGGAAATTGAAAATTTATTACACAACTTCATAGAGATAGTGGGGCATACATACACACGACTGACAATTTCATTTAGTTGTATTGTCAAAGAATAAGACAATAGATTATATCTAAATTTCTTAAAATAAATATAATTTGATATATATCATATATATTCATTACATACATCATTATGGCTAATCTGTTGATTCAGTGATGAAAAAAATTACATTTGTTCATAAGGTTGTTGTACCCCATACTCACAAGCAATGACATTGCATGCCCTTTTGATGATGAAGAATATGGATAGATTTTATGACATAACAATTATAAAATCATATTATAGGGATTATATTGGTATTTTTATATTGGGATTCATGAATGATTAGGGTAAAATAAGAAGTAAATATGATAGAGTTCAATGATGATGGTTTCCTTTTTCTTGGAGAAGCCACACTGGGATCACTTGTTAAACACAATAGGATTAGTAATTTGGGATGAAAAAAATAAATAAAATGTGGAAAGAGATTTTTTGGAGAAATTGTGACCATGGTTTTCTAATAAAAATGGCTTGATTGGTGTGATGAAGTGATGGGAGAAGGATCCCTTTTATAAGAGGGGGGACCTTCTTGGAAACAACTAGGAAATCTCCCTACAAAATAATAGATTATAATATCATTCCAAAGATCACTTCAAATAAATTAGAATTGAAATTTGGAATATTATAAACATAAAATATGGAGATCCAAATGTAATTTTAAATTGTATTTGTAAAACAAGCAATTAAATTTTTGTTAACCATTGGTAAACCTATCATAACATTAATCAGGGAAATTAATATTTACTATTTTTAAAATTCATCATCACTAAAATCTAAGTTAAAATCATTATATAATTTTAATAATTTTTTTCTAAAAAAAAATCAATTTTTACTAATTTGTATCATATATTTGAATAAATATAATTACATCTAATCCTAATAAACATGTGGAAGAGCAGTTATCTTCTTGAAATACATTTATCATTTATAAGATGATATTATTTACTTATATGACTAGTGATAATCATTATAAGGATTTCAAAAGTTATAGTCAGAATGGTAATTTATACAAATAGTTTAATTTTTTATTATTAGCGGTTAGTAGTTGATGAAAATGGAGGAATGTTGTGTACATAAAAATATTTTTCAAAAAAATTATTTTTATTTCTACAAATAAACCTAATCCAAAATTTGATATAAACATGATTAAAATGAAATTAATTAAATTAAATATAACTAAATAAATCATATTTAACATTGAAATAATATCAAAATAATAATGGCTCATTTATATTGCTTAATTTTTTTTAAAATAAATGAATGTTTCCCAAAAGATGTATTTTTCACTATACGTTGAAAATAGTCATTTCATATAAAATAAAAAATTTAACACTAAGATAAATTTTCTATGATGATTTCATAAATGATATTATTTTCATAAAGTATATTTTTTAAAAAATTTATAAATTAATTATAATTCCCTTATATAAGATAAATAATAAAAGCAATTTTTAAGGAAATATATATATTCTGCAGATTATGATTTTATTTAGAATTAAGTACTTATTTATAAATAAACTATATAAAACATTTAAAAATATTTTCAAAAGGAAAAAAAAATTTTTCATTCCAACATTACTAGAAGCATGGTTAAAATATATACCTTAAACATTAATATTTTAATAGTACATCATAGTTTCCATAAAACGCAATTTTTTTGTGTTGTATATGGTATCAAACACAACATTAATTCTCAAATAATTTGAGTTATATACTATTTCTTCATAAAAAATGTTATATGTTGAAACTTAATACCAATTTTTTTTGAAAATACTACTTATTTTATGGATAAGTTCCATCTCCATTGTATTGTTATCATGAAATGATGATATGTCTTCCTTTTTACAATTTCCCTTATGTTTGTATACATCAGTAGTATTTCCTCATAAAAATAATAGTTATCCACAAAAAATCATGCAAAATAATGTAAATATGATAAGTACCTCTTGAATGGCCGTGTCACTATTGTTGATCTCCTCAGTTCCACTTGATAAGAAGTATCCACTTTTTCTATTGTCACATGCTCAAGTAGCCCTTTATGATTCCCCTTTTC
Organism: Viscum album; assembly: GCA_963277665.1. Classification (NCBI taxonomy): domain Eukaryota; kingdom Viridiplantae; phylum Streptophyta; class Magnoliopsida; order Santalales; family Viscaceae; genus Viscum; species Viscum album. The sequence continues at coordinate 53,109,746 of OY728148.1, forward strand.
TGGGTTCTCTAATTCAATAATCTTATTATTGACATCAACTAAATGACATTCCATCTAATAGAAACCATAATTAAATATCACATTCAATCTTTTTATGATCATCTTATTCTCATTATCCCAGTACTGATAACCAAACACCTCAATACTAGAGCCCAAAAAAAATTAGATTTGGACTTAGAATCAATCTTTTCCACTACATCAGCATATATATGTAAATGTGACAAAAAATAATGACTCATAAATGTTGGAGTCTTCGTTCCTATATAGACCATACTTCATCAGGTATTCAATATGTTATTGGTACATATGGACACATTTTGACTGGAGATATGTCTTCATTCACAACCTATACCCAAAATGTCTACTGTAATCCCAAGTGAATCCCCATACTCATAAAGAATTCATTATGTATCATATTCATCCCTTATGGAGAACAATTATATTATGGTCTACATTGAAGAGTATTCTACCACCATATTTCATTATTAGAAAACAATTTCATGGAATAATTACTCAAAAACTCTCCCCTATTTTCATTCCTAAAAAAATTCATTAATGATCCAGATTAATTCTCTAAAATGGTATTACACATCTAAAACATGTTTAAAAATAAAAATTTCATTTTACAATGTAATCTTATACCATCCTTGTCGAGCATCAATAAATGTCACGTATTATTGTTGGCATCAATTGGAATCCACTCGTGTAGGCCCCCAAACACCAGTGTTTAATAGGTCATGCCTCCCAAGATTAAATGTTATACCACATTTTTAAATGGCTACGTTATTAAAAATACCAGTGGTATCATTATCACATAATTCTATTTCTACTAACTAATTCTGCGGTAGTATTCCATTCGTTTCTAGCATATTAGTAACCTTTTTTCTAATTTGATCAATGAAATATTTCCATAGTTATTAAAACCTAATAAAATTTAATTTTTAATTTTTTTATAAATTAATTTTACGTTTTATGTTGTACCGTTATTTTCCCCATGATCAATTATCGTATATCCCTTGGTAACCTTTCATGCACAACTAGGGAACATTATACTAAACCATATATATTAAATCTATCTGATAGAAATATGATATCTTCTTAGTCTATGTTTATACATTACATTACATTGGACCAAAAAACTCACAATATTTGTTATAATATGTATATCTCACATACATAGTATGGTTAATTGTTTTTCATCATCAAGATATGCCTCACTGATATTTTTGATGAAAAAAATTTCTTTTTTAAAAAACTTTTTAGACATGGAATGGGATGATTTCCCTGAGTCGAAAACCCAAAAATCTGTAGAACTATCTATTATAATAAATAACACATAATAATTTCCTTTAGATAATATATATATATTTTTGATTTAGGATGTTTTTCCCTATACTCTTTGAAAAGTCATTTCTTCCAAATAAATCCAATAGAATGGTCCATATCCATTTTACTTGTCCTTTCTATTTGCCCAATATTTTGACTATCATATATGATTCTATCTCTATACATATTTACATTTTCCATCTATATTCATGAAAACCCAATGAATTTTATTGATTTGGTTATTTGAATATCCTCAATATGGATTCGGTCTCCGCATCTGGAAGAACTATCTTTGGCTACCCCTAATAAATCCAAAATGAACTAATAGTCATATACTGACTATAAAATAAATTAAATTGTTAAATAATTGAGCATAACACTTTTTCAATATAAAACTTAGTGGAGTAACACTGAATTATGATGGTGTTGAATTTTTTGATTTAATCAAAAATGATCATCAATTCATTCATTTTTGGATTCAATGGTCATCATATTAGGTATAGTTTGTTGTATATAGAAGGATTCTCATTCATATTCGTTGGATATTCCATCAATCCAAAAATAATTTTATTTTCAAGAATTTTGATCACCATATTTATGTCCATCATAAGGTAATTCAAATCCATAACATGTCAATATTGTATCCCCAGCTTCATCTTCTCTATATGTGATGGGGTTTTAGTAAGAATTTTAATGTGAAACTATTTCTGATTTGGGTTACCATTAATCTAAAACCTCTGGTAATTAATTTATCATTAATAAAAGTTATTAATCTTCCCCTAACATTAATACTTATCCTTAATTTAATTTAATAAATCTATCCTTTATATTCATTCTTCAAACAATGGTACTAGTAATTTTGTTAAAAGCAAGAATAATAGTGATAGAATGGATTATAGAGTAAGAAAAAATGAAATATAGAAAAGGGATAAGATTATCATAGGACCCATAAATTTACAGGGTTTAGGAAAAACTCCTCTATCCATATAGAGGCTGAATCACATCCCTAATTTAAGATAATAAATATTGTAAGATTTTTAAGTGAACATCAAACCCTAGAACATGTGGTCTCTTAGTGATGATAATGAAACAATACCACCAACCACACAATATATCTAGCGTGATATAGTAACATAAGACTAAACATACATGAAATAATTTTACCAATCAATGTGGATAGTCAAAATATGTTACAATCCCATGTTTAGGTCCCCATTTCTAATGTGTCTTTTTGTGTGTTTCTATAATATGTCTATACTGCATCAATGCCTTGATGGTGTCATTATTCATCATCACTATAGTATAGTCAGATTTTTCCAATCTTCTGCATTCTCACCGAGTAGAATTTATCCCAACATCATAAAAAGTATTGGCCTAGAAAATCTCAAAAATATACAACTTGGATCCGAATAAATTATGTTGACTAGCATTAAAACTACTGACTTGGACACCATACATAATCTCATATCCTACTTTTATTCATTAAATAATGCATTCTTTCCCTTAAAATAGTATTTTATACTCGTGACTCATGAAATAAAAATATTTTACAGTTTCTATGTCCCCAAAGTGTTCTTATACATTCTACCTCTCACCGTATATTCATCAATGAAGAATAGTTATAGCGTAATTTTTTTTAAAAACTTATAAGCATCATTTTGTTGAACATCATTTCTTGATATTTCACTCCATTAATATACTGTATTTTTTTCAACCCATCCTGTATCAATCCATTGATAAAATTATAGGTCAACTTAATATGAATAATTTGATCATGAAATAATAGGTTATTTGAAATTTTAATTGCACTCCCACAGTCATAGAGAAATACATTTTCTTCTCACTTTCTAAAAATCTCATCTAGAACATTTTTTAGATAAACAATCTCTATCAAGGAATATACTATATCAATGTATTATAATTATATATAGGATAAGTCCACAATAATATACAATTGTGATTTTCATATTACAGTGATTACTCTACATGAAAATAAATAATTATTGGGAATTCTCATACCATCAACATCAAAGAAAATGTCATCATCCACAAACCCTTGTAATGAATTTTCATTCCCAAAGCACAATGTAAATTCCATTATTCCATTTAGGTTTCTCACATTCTATTCTATAGATTAATGTTGTCTCATTCTATTATTAAACATGTACCAAATAACGAATCCCACCACATGATTAATATCAAGTCGGTTAAAAAAAATATTTATCAGGATTCGAGAAGATTTTTTTGATTTCAACATTTTCCATATACTCATACACTTTTACGATCATTGGTTATCCTCCTCTTAGAATTTAAAATGGATTTATAAGGTAAAATAATCAGACTTTTCTTCCCAAATAATAAACATTCTCAAAACATTTCTAGTGATATTATCCATTAGAAAATCAGTGTCCATTCATTAAAATCTCAATTGATATTAATCTATAAAACCTTTATAACTTTTCAAATATCTTTCATCCCAATTCCCTCAGCTAGTTTCCCATTCTTCTCATCAGTCATATACATACATGATCCTATAAATATCATTTAATCAACCTATATATGTATTATAATTTTTCTATTACTAAAATACATACTGTAAAATAATCTATTCTTGTGAAAATATTATTATTCATCTTTAGTCATTAATGAATCAAAAAAATACAATATCCTTGGAGTCAAAATTAACACATATTAGGGATTATGGAATTTCCATGGTTGGTCTTCCACCCATGATTCAACATACCGATATGTTGGGTGAATATAAAAACCATCCTACAAATCTATAAAAAGAAAATAAATTTCTTGTCGAGCTCCTCAAGGTTTAAGTCCCCTAATGCAATAATACTAAGAGATACTCAGATGGTGGTTATCATCACTACATTTGATATGTTTTTTTAATTCCTAACGGTTAATCCTTTTAAATAAATTTAAAATAGGATATTACTTGTATATCCCGACACCATTATGATTTCTTAGACTCAATATACCAATTTTTTCTAAATTTGTTTTTACCGTATGGGAGATATATGGGCTCTCAATTATTTTTGTCATGAAATGAGGAAATATCCTCCCATAAAACCGAATACCACTTTTTAAAATATATTTACTATATTAAATTGTCAAAATATGCTTGTTATCCCCCATAATTCAATAAATGTATTTTAAGGATAATGAATATCTCTTCACATGCCTCCCCTCTCATTTTATACTCCTCAACCCTATATGATGAGTAGGCTCCACTAGTTTCTATTTCATGTACTTAGTCACACCTTTACAATCCACATTCTTTGGTACTATGATTTCTTATTAATACATTAATCATTATCTAAATGATGGTACTTATACATGAAACCATAATTCAATATTGTATTCTGTATTCTGATGAAGAACATATTCTTTTCATCCCAAAAATAATAACTAAACACCACATCATAAGATCCAATAATGAGACAAGAGTTCAACCATACATTAATATTTTTTCATGCATCAATATATCTACGCATATATTAAAAACAACCAAAGTCTTATAAATGTGAGATTCTTACATATTTTATAGACCAGTTCTTTTCAGTTTAAATTCTCACATAGGTGTGTACAGACTAATATAGATGATAAATGATTCCGTGTTTAGTACCTCTACCAAAAAAATCATCACTGGTCCCAAATGTGACCGTATGTTCTGGGTATAATAATTAATATTTATGATAATCCTTTCAAATATACTACACTAATTTGGTGTTACCAGAAGGTTCTTCTCCCTATGAATTTGACAATTAGCACAAAATTCATTGAACTCAATACTACTTTACACCCATCTACTATAAAAACACATCTTTTTTAGTTTTAATTTAAACTCATTATAAAAAATTATGTTTTACATTCAAAATATTTTAAAACCCCGAATTTTCTTTTCAAAATGTTATCATTGAACATATTTTCTGATTCTTTAAAAAAATATTGGAAATTTTGACATTATATGGAAATGCAGTAGTGCATTCCCCCAAACCCAAATGTAACCCAAGTATATATTCAAATAAATCAGTGTTCTGACACCATGTATAGTGTATACCTTCAATATAATTCATAATATACAATCATCACCTTATAAAACATCCACTATATTCAACACCGATAGAATTCCATTATTTTCAAAAAAACATCATCCCCTTCTCACTCATGTTCCATATAATAGATTTCCACATTAAAGATTCTAGGAAAATAATTTTTTAATGAATTAATGTCTAGGAATGTTTAAATCTTGTTATATAGGTTACCAATATTTTCTCATTCAAATTTGAAAATATATCCTTTTGGAATTTTCTATGAACCATCATTGAACATTGTAATAAATCTTATATTATCTTGACTTTTGATAGAAATATAATTTCTTATCATTTTTACGACATACATTATATTATAAAAAATTAGGAAACCCCCAATATTGGTTTTAATATTTGAATCTACCATCCCTAAAATCTTTAATGGTTAATCATTATCAAGAGGTTCCTTTATAAAATTTACACAAAGTTAAGTTAAAAAAACATTCTCCAAAATAGAATGGGAAGATTCAAATATATCAAAAATGAAAAACTATATTTAGAAATCCATACCCATTAGTAAAAAATATTAAATTTCATCAAATACTATGTTTTATGTAAGGGTTTTTGGAACATTTAATTTTTATTTTCACTCTTTCTTAAAATATCCTTTCTTCCACTAAATTCGGAATGGTGGAAATGACCCATTTTAATTATCATAGATCATTACCCATGATTATGATTGTCCTCTAAAAATAACCCACTGTATATATATACCTCTTCCCATCGTGTTCATAGAATAATAAGAGAGTCTACCAAATTCTATTTTTCAAATATCATATCATATGATCAGGTCCCAAACACCATTCAAATGTAGTATTGTATTTCCTGGTTAATTGATCATGATTGTTTTATTTTCATATAGATTTTTAGGTGACCAATATAATAAAACATGTGCACATACCTCATCATTGAGAATAATTCCCAATTATTAATACATCCCAATGAATATGTTTAATTCATTGATGTGATTAGTAATAATCATCCCTTAAATAATTTTTATTTTTTGATTCATTTAATTAGGTGTCATTTATTTGACACAAGGAGTTCTCACACATAATCAACAAATATTTCATGAAATAGTTATAATCCTCTATTCTATGATGATAAATGATACGTTTTTTGCCAACATAAGATTCACAACACCCATAACCTATCATTACTGTAGCTCTTACTCTGTTCTCTCCATATTTATATTCTTTCTATGTAGAATCAAAAAGTGAAACCTCATTTAAGAAAGATATTATTAGATTGAAATCCTCTAGAAAATACTGGATGTTCCATTGATATAAATAATTATCACCTTCCCTTCATCCTTAACCATCATTTAATTTGAGTAAAAATTCCATGATCTTCCAAACACAACCAATAATACGTGCTGTTCTGGAAACAATAGTAGTCACTAGGATAGAATGGTTTATAGATAAAAAAAGAGAAAAATAACAAAAATAATATAAAAATGGGTTAAATAATGTTTATGGGTTCAAATGAATTTAAATGTCTATAGAGAGGATGCATCAGTTCATTAATTCTATGGAATATTTGAAAATATATTTTCAAAGTACTTCCAAACGTCAGTCTAATTATCTCTAAAATAAGATGAAGCAATTATGCTACCGTCATCATAGTAAGACTACTATAGAATAGAAAATGGTCAATTGAATCCTTTATAGCTTCAATTACCTAGCGATTTCACTGGTCACTTGTTTATATACATCAATGTTAATGTCCATTCCAAAATAGGGTACATTCACAGAATTCTATAATATGATATCAATCATATAGTTCCCTATCTATGTCGTTAGTCATCTTTTCTATAGTCTGGATAGATTTACATTCTAGTGGGTAGTATGGGACACTACCAGTCATCCAATCATTTAATAAATCGTTAGATTATAAACTTCCCACAATATCATTCTTGGAGTAATATTTTACATTTTAATATACTTCGATGATAATGACATTGAAAATATAATTAATCTTAGATGATAATCTTCTTCATTCACCAATGGGTTACTTCCCATAAAATTTATAATTTGAATATGAAATTTCAAAATATTCTAGTAGTTTTCCCTTTACATATTTCTTATATGTTCATCCAAATTCTAACAGTCACTATCCAATCATAAAGTATGGCCAATAAAGGAATAATAGTAACTAAAATTTTCTATTATCATCCGAATTTCAAACATTTATGCTGGATTAATGTTTCCATTATCCCTGTATAATATTATAAAACTAAACCATACCAATACAATTATAAAATGGTACATTAAAAGAATATACTTTATCTAGGGAAGAATAAATGTGTTCTTCGAAATATATATGGATTTCTCATTATCTCATTGCAATACATTATGAATATTATTTCTAACATTGTTTTTTATTTTTATTCAACAAAACCATCTCCTTCCTAGGTTCTATTATAGAAATTTATTATTTTTCATTAGTGTATCAATTCATCACCTTCTTCTACTTCGATATCTAACTTACAATAGCTCGTCCACAAATAAATAAATAACATAGGGTAATATTCTGGATGTATACATCTCCTCCATCTTTAGAAGTCGTATACCAATGCCATGACCTGTTATTATGAGTAAAATAATACTTCATTTCTAACCAACATATAAATTTTTATCCACATCATAGTTTCCCAATATATCATTCTAGGGTTATTCATGTACCGACTGATGACTCCTAGTTCATGAGATATATCATGGTGGCCATAGATAATATCATATATTAGGCTAACATTAGTTGTTGTGTATGGAAAATTTCACTTATACTCATATTCTTCCATTGTCATGGGTGATTTCTCCTTTGACTATATGTCATGGATTTCTATGGGAATATAAAATTAATTTTCTTCTAACATGGTAAATATACACAAACACATTCCAAATAAGTTATCCAATGATAACATCATCGTGATTACTACATTGTCTCCCTTTATTTTTCACCCAATAATCATCTAATATAATTTATCTCGAAATCCTTATCCATAATAGCATTTTAATCATAAACCCTATACATACATGATCCTGAAATGTGCAAGTCATACACAAATAGAAGCAGTATAATGTATCCACCTCCAAGAATTTTTATGTAGTACCATTTATGTGTTATATAATATTTCTATTGAATTATTGTCATGAATGATTCAATTAATTTATTCCACTTTATAGGTACTATCATAAACCCAAATAATCCTTTTTTGAGTTTATACAACATGTTTTACTTATAGAAATCAACACATCTCTATAAATTTTACATATAAATATCATATTCGATATTTCTATGTTGAAAATTCATCTTTAAATCAATTTATTCAATATGAATTTTCACTACTTAATTAATTCTATGAACCACTTGGATGTTGAATGGATTCAATACAATTGAAAATATTATAGTTAAGTCCACACACTCCTTCTTTGGATTGTCTTTTACCATTATCCTGGATTTTTATATCCTTATTCCAATATTTTATTCTAGGAATCATTATTCCCATTTGTTTTACAATTATTTTATTTGAAATGACTGGGTTTACCCCTCTTATTTTTATCATTAAATGAAGAAATTTATATCTTTATAGACAAGTCCCACTTGTTTGTCCCCTTAAATGATATTACCAATTCGAAACACGTTGATTCTCTAACATCAATATATTAAAAATATTATATGTTTTAAAAATACAATAACACTATCCTTCTGAATTTTTTTTTATTTTGTAAACTCTACACGGTGTGTATGCTCTATTTGTTTCAGTGTCAAATGTCATGTTACACCATCAATGTCTACGTTCTCTTTGTAGACTGATTCATTAGTCCCATTATCAAATTTAGATACATGATATAATTTTAATATTAAACCATCATTAAATATCATATTTTGGATTATAATGATCATCTTATTCTTATCATCCTAAAAAGTGAAAACTGAACCCCTCAAAAGGTGATAAAATTAATAAAAAGGGGTTGATCATAGCGCCAATATTTATCCATACATCATCACATTCATGTAAATGTGTAGAAGAGTAAAATAAAAAACAATGTAATATTATTCCCTCCTATCAAAAATGGATCTCATCGGGTAGAAATTATTTTATTAGTAACGATGGAACTTTGTTTAGAATATATGATTCATGTTCACTCTCTCTACACAAAATGTCTTTAGTAACCTCATGTTTATCCAAATAATCTTGATTAATTAATTTTACATCCTATTTATACATAAATATAAAAAACATTGTTTTTAGTTACTTGAATGTACTTTCGTGCACTAAATTCCATTATTAAAACAAAAATCATTGATCTGATTACAACAATACACTATTTAGTTGGTAGAGATCAAACATTTTATCACTGACCTTGACTCATTATTCACTATCTTCTACACCATATGAATCATGTTAAAGACATCATATTTTATTTTTTAAATGAAAATCCATACCTTCCAAGTTAATTCATCAATAAATTTAACAAGATATTGGGTCCCCCAAAAAGAATATATTGGTAAATGCCACAAATCATCAGCATGATGAAGGTATAGCGTCCTAACCATTGATGTTATTCCTCCTTTTATAAAGGATGTCTTCCTATAATTTCTAAATATACAATTATCACATAATTCAACATCCAAAAAATTACTATCTAGTATAATTCCATTAATTTAAAACACCTTCATCCCCTTTTCAATGTTGTTTCATAGCCAATACTTCTAAAATATTTAAACCCCGATAGGAATTTTATGACACAATATTTTCCATTCCTTATTCTATCATGTTTCACAATTTTCAATACACTACCTAGGATCTCTGTCCATAAATACCGTTAAAATTGATGAATTCTAGTTGTGGGGTGTGATTTTTTTTATTTTTTCCAATGTAGTATAGTTATAAAACTAGGTAGTCTCCCAAAGATGGGTGAGCAAAAAATGTGTTTGTCTATTGTTTTTTGAAAGATCTGATTTCTGAATTCAGTATAAAATTTTAAAAAATATAATGATGTATAAATGTATTTGGTTTCAAATAATTTAAAAACAATCCTAACCAGAATGGGTTTGGAAAAATCATGTTTTATGTTATCAGTGTTTCAAATATAAACAAATTATATTCTCCTGACTCATAAGAGTGGGAGTTTTATCTTTTCATTTTTTGAACACCCTTTTCCTAAAGTTAATGGTACAGAAATACATAATCAATTTTCAAATAGTCTAACTAGTTTCCTATAATCATGTTGTTTAATAGGTATTTTTGATAAATTACGGAAATTCCCAATTAGAAGTTTTTATCTACTAATTAACTATAGTCTACATTACAATACTTAAAACAACTTAAAAATTTCCATAAACTCACCAACCTAACCTAATATTCTCTATAAAAATAGATAATATTGGGATAGAGGGACATATGGATCATTTAATGTTAAATTAAATAAAAATAATATAATCGTACAATATATGAATTGGAAATTAAAAACACAATTACGAATTGAAACCAGTTAGAAAATGAAATAAATAAAGATATATTTCACTTAATGAAGAAACATGGAAATAGAATATGGTAAATATCCTCCTTCTTGATGACACAGATAAAAGATTCCACTATGGATGTAGAGGTCGAGTTTATTCAGGATAGGGGAGAAAATATATAACAATGAAAATAAAATAAAAGTAGGGAAATAATGGTAAAAGAGACCATTGTCCATAGCTTATTCTAACTAACTAGTTTCTTATAATCTATAATTCCAATATAAATATAAACAGATCTTTCTTAGGATGTTGGAAGAAGAACATGAAATGGGTTAATGTATTTGTGTGCCATCCCAGTGTCATAAATATCGGTAAAAAAATAAATTCCCATAAAAACTATAGTTTTTGTATTAGCACCGAAGGTTTAATGTCAAGAAAATGTTTCATTAAATTTAACAAGTTAGGATATGAGTACTATTCACACTATATATTATTTAATGATAATTAAGCTAATATAGGATTCATAATGTTTGACGTGTGAGGTCAAAGATTTCATTTTTTTGTTTCACAACATGTTTTTCTTTGATATTCACCTCTTTTATATCTTTTACATGACCTGTAATATTATTTATTCAGTAGGATTCAACAAATTTTCTTTCGTTTCATCATTTTCAAGCTATAGATATGCTCTTCATGATTGACTAGTAATGAATTCTTCCAGAATCTAATATTTCACTAGGATGCAACATGGGGCATCATGAAATTATATCAAATATCTTTATTTGTCTCTTTATCCATTTTTCATCAAACTACATATCCAACTACGAAACATAAAACCAGTTAAATTTTGATATGTTTAATAAATTAATATATAAATGAATTACATTTTATATCCATTAATATATGTTTAAAAGGTTTTCGATGAAATATTTGATATAAAAACAATGAATATAGATGAAAAACTTGTGCCATGAAGTTATTCAGAAAAAATAAGAATTATTCTTGCAATATGGATATACCTTGTATCCTCTATAATGATAAAACACACAATAATGGTTTCAATCCATGAATCTCCCATCCCCAAAATATTAAATGGTTCATCACCAATAATATGTAGCTTTACAAAAATTCTATGACCATATATTTTTAGGAAACCCCTATCTAACGTGGAATGGAATGATTTCCCTAAATCCAATATCCATGTTTCTGTAGGGCTATACATACTAAAAAATAACACATAATGTAGTCATTCATCAATCAAGTTTTTTATATTGTGTTTTGTCGTCTTTATTTTTAATCCACAATCATTAATAACATTTTGTCTCTTACTCTAAATCCACCAGGTAAGATTTTACTCTTTTTCCTTATCTTGGATGATTCTAGTAGACATTGATCATCCACACTAATTATCTTGATATAAATATCGTCCTCTCACTTCCATGTTCACAGAAGAAATATAAGATTTTCACAATTTTATTTTTTTAATTTTTAAATTGAGGATTAATACTCACACATAATTCAAAACTAGCTTTGTATTCAATAATGAAATTCAGGTATCCATTACAATCCCTTAAAAATTTTCATGTAACAATGAAAGTAAAACAAATGCACATTGATTTTGTCCGAGCACAATTCCTTGGGATTAAAAATTACTAGTTGTGGTGTTTAATTCATTGATGTGATAATAAATAATATTCCTTTTAATCATTTTTGTTTAATAATTCATTTTTTAATATACACATTATTTGATAAAAAAATATTCTTTTACATAATCACTAGAGCATTCATCATCGAAGAAATAATATTCTTCTATTTTATGTTTAACATTATTTGTTTGGAAAATGTGTGGTTCCCAACACCTAAAACCCATCAATGAAACTACTTCAACTCCATGATCCAAATATATGTTGCTTTTTTACTAAGAATCAAAATCAAAAACTTATTATGATAAATATTCCCTTCTATAAAACCTGGATGTTTTAATGAAATATTTTCAATAAATAGTTTTTATTCATTATTATCATTAATTACACGCAATTTTGAGTTTAAATAAACCTTAATATGTCCTTATTATAAAATGACCATTGTATCCTAGCTGATAGGTTAGCAAGAATAATTATAACTAACATAGAAAAATGCAATGCGAATTTGTTGGCTAACAATTATTTATTTAAAAAATAAAGTAATTAGAAAATTTTATTTTTGAGTGATTTATGTTTGGTAATGAAATTAATGAGATATATTTTTTTTAATAAAATATTTTACAGTCATCCAATGGATATTTTTATCATTGGGTGTGAATAAACCCTATTTGTTGGATAAAACAAACTTTTTTAATGGGTAATTTTATAACATTGAATGGAGATTAAATTTTAAATTATGATTTTGACACATTAATAATTTTTATATAACTACAGAAACATGTTATTTTTATGGGAGAAATAAAAATTTACTTTGTATGAATTTAGGATAATTTACTGATAATATTCTTTTTTAATGAATAGTAAAAATATGTTCAATTTTAATTTAATAAAAAAAAATTCATCGAGATAATATTTATGATTAAATTAAAATATTTAATTATTTTAATATATAAATAGAAAATCTTTATTTCATCGAATATAATGTATGTTATTGGATTTATTTTTACATTGAATTCAAATGTGAAAACATTTCAATATTTAAAATTGTTATATGTTTTAAAAACATGTTCTCTCATTTCAACAACAGAGATTTATTTGAAATTAATTACAGAATCCTCTATATTGTGAATTTTTTAAAATGGGATCAATATTTTGAATCATTGGGTCTATATTATATTTATAGGTTACTTTTATTTTTGGGGATTATGAATATTAACTTTGGTAAATGTTTTTATTTACTATGGTTGAAGGTCAATCAAGTAATTAAGGGTACAAAGAGTATTATAAAATTACCTTAACCCCTTTAAACTCTTTATTTTATGACTAAAATAAACCCTTATTATATATTTCTCAAAATTTATACCACTTAATGTCAACTTACCTTTGATCATGACATGAATATAATAGAAACTAATGTATGGGACAAAATGTCAGAATCTCATTTTATATAAAAATATTTATTTTAATATATATATTAATAAGATAGAATATCGAATATATATAGTCTATAGAAATATAAATTACTTAACTATATCATAGAAATTTATGCATAATTTTTATAGATTATATTATTACCATTAATGATGACACAATAGTGATGTCTAAATTATTTTATTACATGAAATATCAAATAAATGGGTTTCAACATATTAAAATAAATATAATATGAACTTATTAATGTGATCCAATAATTTTACAGGTGATTGTGAGATGTTTTGAGTGTATTAAATATTTTTTTTTAATTTATTTTCTCTGAGGATTTTATTTAATTTAAAAAAATGAATAATGTCAAGATTGACACTATTGATATTTTATAAAAATTACAGTTTATTAAGTTATATAAAAATCATAAAATATTTAAAATTTAAAAATTGATAATTATAAATTTTAAATTTCATCAAATATCCATTTATGGTCAATTAACTCCATATAATTAAATATTTATTACCATTATATATTTAGATTGTTATTTCCAAAATTAAAATTAAAAAGAATAACTAAATGTTAATTAAAATGATATTGAATAAATTAATAAAAAAACATTCCTAAATTTATTTGGTTGATGAGATTAAAAACTGATCTCATCTCATATTTTATATTATTACATTGTGGAGTCTTTTATTTGGGGTTTTATTTTATTATAAATTAGTATTTTTTAGGCTTCCAAAAGTGCACCCCACGTCAATTATAAAATGGTGCTACCTCGCTCAACTCTTCACATAATTTTGAGCCTTAAAGATATTTCATACTCATCCCATTTATCTTATAACCTTCAATAATATGCTTATATAGGTCTTTTCATACATCAAATACCTACTATAGTGATCTAAAAGGAGATTTAGAGGAGGCAAGTCGAAGAAGAGGTAATATCACTTACTGATTCTGTCAAAATTCATTCTTCTTTTATATAGACCACATGAGTTGTTTAATTATAAAGTATTAATTCTTTTATTACTTATATAATGATCAGTTATTATGATTATGAAACAACCATAGTCAAATTTATACCAATCCTAAAAAAATGAAATCACCACGCGTTTGTAAGTACTAATTACCATCACCACGTCGTGATATAATATGTTTTTCACCACCACCTTACATGGATGTGTAAAATGATGTAATTAATTAATATATATATTATTGATATAATTTTTTTTATTATTAAATATTATACACCATCCACTTCAATACCATTCCACAATTATGGGAATGATATCGTCACTCCTGCGTATGTACAACTTACCATCTCCACAGTGTGATGTGATCTGTTCTACATAATATTTTCTAATGAATTATTATTTATATGAATTTAATGAAGAAATATGATAGTTATTATAATAATACCAATTTTTAAATGATATAATTATGACCTAAAAAATAGAATAAGAACTTATCTATCAAATCATTCATAAGAACATAAACTAGTTATTACCCAAATAATGAGTAACAATGAAATATTATTAACAAATGGATGAAAATATGATCATAAATTTTATCATAATTTTCTTATTATTCAATAGTAAATCAGTAAAATTATTTATATCATTATAATTGAGGTTCGAAAAAATATGAAGGATATCAGTCCTAAGGTAAGGGATAACTTTGCAAATCTCATTTTTATCTGAGATTGATTGTTCATATGTATTTACTAGGTTATATTTATCATCCACATCCATGATTTCAAAATATATATTTATATATATTTATTATATCCCTCATTAATTTTACCCATAGGTAAAATTTTACTAAAGGGTATGAATGGAATCTTTTTTCATTTTCGGTACTAGGTACTTTTTGACTTTTCCTAAAAAAAGTATTGGAATAATGTTTTTAACTTATAAGGCATGAATTCATTTTTATGATATCATAATACCTAATTTACTAGAAGATTCCCCTATAATATTACAAGTTTATTTTCACATAAAATTATTTAATCTAAAATAGTTTTTCATTTTAATGAAGGAAACTATTTTGAAGATGAAAAGATATTTTCCTCAGTAATTAATTTGAAATGTTTTATCAAAATTATTTTCCATATAAGGTGAAACTCCATAAATAGGGTTAAATTTTTAAATCTATTATTACTATATTTTGATTGTGTTTTATTTAGAAAAACCATTAGAGTTATATCAATTTTTATGGAATGATATTTAAGAAACTCATTTTATTTCATTGGTTATGCTATGGTTAATGCTTTTATATCTTTGTGGCACACATAAGAATGGATTAATTATGAGATAGGTGTGACCTAGATCATCCTCCAATTCATTGGGTAAATATTTATATCCCTTGATATATAAATTACTGGAACATCAAGTAAATCACATTTTGTAATACAGGGCTGGAATGAGGACCAAACTCAGTTTAGTAATGGACTTCGTCCACTTTGATGGTCTTGAAAATGAGCCTCGACTAATATTAAATGTCATTCTATGATTATGTGTGTATGATAAAAAATATCATGACTTATGTTTTGACTATTGGAATTACATTTCACTTTTATAATTTAGCCCATGAAATGATTTTATGATCTTTTATATGTTGGATAGCATTTTCAAATGTTATATTATTATAATTATAATATGCTTTATATTTCCCATATTTACCATTATGAGAATTTGCACTCACCCTTTCATATTTTTCTTATCCTTAGGTTATGAAGAAGGGTATTAATTAAGACATGTCAAAAGAGAGTCTAGATATCATTAAGTAAGAAGGAGAAAATGCAGTTGTTTTATGAACCATTTGTTTAGGTTTCCTAGTTTATAAAGAAAATGAACCTATACAGTCCTAGAATATTTTTTGTTATATTATGTAATAAATATTAAATAACGTTGAATTAAACTATTTATGTAAATTAGGGGTTGTTATATTTGGTATTATATAAAAGGTATTTCTAACCATTTGAAACTAACATGAGAGAACTGTACTAAGAACCCTAATGACATCACTAAGTATAGCTTAAAATCCTCTTCTATTGTTTTAGAGATGTTCTTGAATAAAATTGGATACAACCTAAACTATCCAAATTGAAATTTTATTTTTTATTATGTGGTTTTCCTATTATGAATAGTGTAGCTCACACTATGATTCTTGGTTTTAGTAAATGGATGGAACCATAAGGAACAACATTAATGCTGAATGAAACGGGAAATGTAATGATTGACCCATAAATAACCATATGTTTTGGGAGCTGGAATCTAAATATTATAGCTAGAATCACACAAAATTATCAATATATTAATAATTAAGGGCTTCCAAATTGTGCAAAGGAGAGAGAAACATTTGATTGAGTCTTTCATGAGGTTGTGTCCACCTTCATTCAGTGGGCCTTCTGATCCATTAGTGGCTGGATAGTTGATTTGTACCACTAAAAAGATATTATTTGTTCTACAATGTTCTGATAATGATAGATTCATCTTGGTCATCTATCATTTAGAATAATAAGCTTATCAATGGTGAATTCATATCAAGAATATGAGGCAAAGAGATGAAATTGAGTCCATGGAATGGGATAAGTTCAAGAAATTATTTTTCAATAAGATCATTCCTCATATTCTTCGAATAAATATGGGGAGGGAGTTCCTTGAACATAAGAAAAAAAATAATGTATATATTGGAACCTATGAAGAAAATATTACAATTCATTAAAGGTACGAATTTGGAATTAATATGGAACATGATAGTAAAATTAATTGATTCATTAGTGACTTAAACCCAATTCTTTGAATGGAATTATCCAAAAGGGACTTCAATAGCTATGAGGAAAATGTCCATTGTGCTCTCAAGGTTTAGATGGATATTGGAGTATCCCAACAGTCATATGGTCATGATACGAAGAAAAAATGGAATTCAAAGGAAAACCTAAAGGCCACACTGAAAAGAAGATGAGTTTTTCCTAATTCAAAAAGTGTGGACTAAATCAAGGTGGGAAATGTCATAAACAGACTATTAAATGTTTTTAGTGTGTAAAAGAAGTTTATGAGGTAGTTGAATTCCAATGCGATGGAAAGAAAGATGACTAATGATGTGAACAAAGAAAGGGGTACAGATACTGCACCTCCTACACATCAATATTACAAGTGAAATGAGAATGTGAATTATTCCAATAAATTCCCTAATTCAAGGTTTATTGATGATGATTTATTTCAAATTACTCTCAAGGATAATTAAAAGGAAAGCTACATGCAATCTCTATTAGCGACGTGGAATATGATAATGAAGTGGTGAAAGGTACACATACCATCCACTCAAAAGTATAAAATGTTCTATTTTATTTTTGATCCACAAACTAATTAATTTCTGAAGAAATTTTTAGTGGTATTGATGTATTACAACAACAATTAGATGATGAGATAGTTGTGGCAACTCCTTATGGAAAAAACGTCCGCAAAAAAAATTATATTCTTATCAGGTTGATTTTTTGGGAAAGTGCTTCCTAAAATACTTTTCATCCTTTATATAGTATAATTTGATGTGATTCTTGCATGGATTGACTTTATTTATATGAATCTCATATCAACTTCCAAATAAAGAAGGTCACATTTCATATTCCAGAACAATCTATGATCATCTATCAATAGACGAATGAATGTGACATTCTAGTAAAACTTTTTCCTATCTTATAGGTTTTGATTTCAATAAATGAAGGTTATTTATCTCAACTGGTTTGGGAGAAACTCACTATCAAAAACTACACCCATTGTATTGAGTTTAATGGTTTCTTTACATAGAAATTTCTAGGTCATCCACCAATTCATGATGTTTTTTTCAATAGAACTCATACCGAGTGTTATGCCTATTTCAAAGACACCTTATATAATGGCCCAAATTGGGTTGTACGAATTGAGGAAGCAACTCCATGAGAATCATGATTTGTGATTCACTCACCTAGTGCATTAGCATGGGGAGTACATATTCTATTTCATAAGAAGTAATATGGATCAATGAGACTCTTTATTGATTATCGAGAAGTTGAAAAGATCACTATCAAAAAAATATACTCTTTCTCTCATTGAAGATTATTTTAACTACTACCTATAGCATAATACTTCTCCAATATTGATCTTCGTTCGGGATATCATTAATTATGGATCAAAAGGAGGATATACCAAAGATGACATTTTTTAAAAGGTATGGACACTATGAATTTATAGTGATTATTTTTTGCCTTAGTAATTCCCCAAAAATCATCGTGGATCCAATAAAATGAGTCTTTAGAGACTATGTTGATTAGTTTGAGGTAGTATTTATAGATGTTATTATTGTCTATTCAAATAGAAAGGATTAACATGAATATCACATGAGAATTGTACTTAAGACCTAGATAATGGAGAATCGTTATGCCAAATTATCATGTATGAATTTTTTCTTATTAATGGTTCATTTTTTGGGTAACATAATCTCAAGATAGTGGATATATGTGGATCTAGAAAAAACAAAGGTTATTGAAAGATGGTTGGGACCAACAAAGGTAACAAAGATCGTGCGTTTTCTTGATTTTGATGGATATTATCGACGTTTTGTGAATTATTTTTCATGATTATCTACTCCACTCACCATGATGACTTGTAAAGAAGATATGTTTGTTTGGACAGAGGAATTTGATGATAATTTCAGTGTGCTAAAAGGATGGTTTTCTAGTGCCCCTGTGCTCACACTACCTTGTAGTGGAGAAAGTTTTGTGAACTTCATCGATTCATCCAAGAAATGGATAGGATGTGTTCTCATGAAAAATAATATGGTCATAGCTTATGCCTCACAGTAGTATAAAATCCATAATCAAAATTACCCAACTCATGATTTTGATTTAGTTGTGGTAATCCTTACATTAAAGATAATGGGGAATTATCTTTATGCTAAAAGGAGTGAGGTTTATACTGAGCTTAAAAGTTTAAAAAATATTTTCACACAAAATGAGCTAAATATGCCCCAAACAAGATAGTCGAAGTTAATTAAAGATTACAAATTCTAAATACCTTTCCACCCTGGGAAATAGAACAAGGTGGAAAATTCATTGACTTGATAAGACCCTTCTATACTCTCCATGATAATTCTCATGAAAGATCTAAAATTTAAGGATTGGTAATGGATGAATCTGGAAATTTTAATGGATGGGAAAAAATATTATATTTCTCAAACGAATTATCAACCATCTATAAAATTGAAGATTAAGGCGTCATAGAAGGAATATATATAGTTACAAAACGTGGTAAGAAATTTTCCTGAATTAAACATGGATTATGATGGAATAATAAGGTTCAAGAACTGCATTTATAATCCTTCCAAACAAGAACTAAATTAGGATATATTAGATGGGGATTAGAGTTCTTCATTATCAATTCATCCTGGATGAAAAAAATGTATAGGGACCTGAGAGAAGATTTATAGTGGGATGGCTTGAAATTAAATTTTGCAAAATATATCACATAGTGCTTCGCTTGTCTGCAAGTTAAGGCTAAGTGATAGAAGTCCAAGGGGTTGTTCAAACAATTACCCATACCAGAATGGAAATGGGGAATCATCAGTATATACTTTGTTGTCGGACGACCAAAAACTTCTAAAGGCCCTAATTCTATGTGGGATATAATTGATCACCTTACGAATTCATCACATTTCATTTCTATTAGATTATATTTCTTTCCTGATTATCATGCTATGACTTATGAAATGGAAGAGGTAAGATTACCTGGAGTACCAATTTGAACATTATCTTTTTAGGATCTGAGGTTTACTTCAATTTTTTGGGTATGTATTCATCATAATATAGATACAAATTTATGTTTCACCATTTCTTCTCATCATTAGACATATGGTAAGTCTAAGAGGACAATTCAAACACATGAAAACATGTTGAGAGACTTATCTTTGGATATCAAATGTTATTGGGATCTTCACGTACCTTTGGTGGACTTTCCATAAAAAATATCTTTCACTCTAGTATTTAGATGGATCCTTATGAATCACTCTATAGAAAGAAGTGTAAAACTCCAACTTGTTGGGATGAAGTTGGGGAAAGAATGCTATTACGACCAGATCTAGTTGATGAAATGGTAGAAAATGTTTGATCTATTCAACAATACATAAGAGTAGATTAGAATCAAAAAACAAGTTATTTCGAAAAATGAAGATATTGATATTGTGTAAAGTGGGTGATAAGGTTTTTTATGAATATCCCCTAGAAAATAGTAATGAGATGTGGAAAAGAGGGAAAGGTGAGAACTAGGTATATCAGTTCTTTTGAAATTATAGATCATGCTGGGAAGGTACATACCAATTAGAACATCCACTGAACAACTATCAAGTTAATGATGTTTTCTATGTATATTTCATATGAAATTACATACTCAAGACATCACATGAACTAATATCATAAGTTATATTGATAGAGTAAGAAATTATTTATGAAAAACAACTGATAGAGATTTTGGATCCTAGTGAAAATCTTCTATGAAAAAAGACCACTCACTTGGATTATGTTTTATCGAGGACCATTTAATTTGTAAAAGGTAAATAGGAACATAAGGATACGATTAGGGAAATGTATTCTCATATTTTTTGTTTCGATGTTATGAATTTCTAGGATGAAATAAAGTTTAAGTGGTGTATAATTTATCACTCAGATGTTTTTATGAAATATTTTCTTTAAATGATTTTCATTCTTTAGTAGATTACATTTCATGCAATCATGAGTTTAAATGAACATGAAGATTTCCTTACCAAAAAATTTCCATTATATACTTGCCGTTATGTTAGTGGTAATAATTATAACTAACTTATGAAAATGCATTATGAATTCTACATCGATCAATTATTAACAAAAATTATAAATCAATTACATATTGTAATATTTGATTGAACTAATTTTGGTAATGAAATTAATGAAATATATATTTTATATACTCAATAAAATTTTTATTCATCCAATGGATATTTTAATCATAGGGAGTGATTAATCAATATTTTTGTATGAAAATCTAATTTTTTTACATAGTCTAATCTTACGCATTTGAATGGAGAAACCATTTTTAATTAAAATTTTGAAAAATTAGTAATTTTTATATAACATCTAAAATATATTATTTTGATGTAAGATATAAAAAAAATACTTTTGATGAATTTTTTTAATTTTTCTGAAAACATTCATGTCTTGATGAATAGTGAAAATACATTACATTTTATTTGAAAATAATTTTATTCATCATGACAATTAATATTGCTAAATTATAATATTTAATGGTGTTAAAATATAAATAGAATATATATTAATCATTCAGTATTTTTTTTATCATTAGAATTAATTTTACATTGAATTCATATGTAAAAACATTTCAATCTTTTCGAATGTTTTGACTTTAAAAACTCATTCTCTTATTTCGTCAATGGTATTGATTTTAAATTAATTACTCATATTTTTGTTTTCTAATATTTTAAAATAGACTCTATATTTGGATTTAAAATATCCAAATTATGTTAATAAGTTATTTTTATTTTTAGTCATTATGAATATTATCTTTGGTAATTTTTGTTATTTACCATCGTTGAATGTAAATCGAGTAACTAATGTTAAAAATAATATTATAAATATTCTTAACACAATTAAAAATCCTATTGTATTACTAAATTATTCCCTTAAAATCCATTTTTTCAAATGAAATCTCTTAATTTCCACTTACCTATGAATATGACATGAATATTATAAAAACTAATGAATGTGACAAAATGTTATGATCTCGGTTTATATAAGTATTTTAATTATTATATATGGATAACTAGAAGATAATATCAACTATTGATAGTCTCTAGAAATTTATAAGAATTACCTACATATTAATAATTAACTTATAGCTTTTAGAGATTAAATGTTTTCCATTAATGATGACACAATAGTGAGGTAGAAATTATTTTATTAATATAAATATAAAATATTTGGTTTTAAAAATATATAAAAATATCATATGAACAAATTATTGTGTTCCAAAAAAACATTAGTTGACGATGACATTTTAGGATTGTATTAAATATGTTGGTTAGAATTTATCTTCTGTGAGGATTTTATTTCAAGTCAAATAAATGAATAGAGTAAAAATTGAGAGTATTGATATTTTATAAAAATGTCATTTTATTAAATTATATAGATTTCAGAAAAATATTTAAAATTTACATAGTTATAATTATATTGTATAAATTGTAATAAATTATCCATTTATTGTCAATTAACACCATATATGTAAATATTTATAACAATTATATATTTAAAATGTTATTACCACAATTAAAATTAAATATAATAACTAAGGTTTAATTAAATGGATAATGAATAAATTGACATAAAAATATATCTATTTTTTTGGAATATGGGATTATAACCCTATAAAATCTCATCTTCCAAATTGAGATATTTTGGATAATTTTATGTGGGGTTTTATTTTATTATAAATTAATATTTCTGAGGATTCAAAAAATTCCCCTCGCCTCTATTATAAAAGGGATCATCCTACCTCAAATATTCACTTAATTTTCAGCCTTCATGATTGACCATACCCTTCCCATTTCCCATAGAAAAATTTACTAGAAACATTATAGAGGTCTTTTTCCTCTTCAAATACAAAATCTAGTGCTCTAAGAGGATATTTAGAGGATGCATGTTGAAAAAGAGGTAATATCATTTACCGATTCTTTTAAAATTATTTCTTAGTCCTCTTCCACCTTATGATTTTTTTTCATTATAAAGTAATAAATCTAGTATTAATTATATAAAAAGAAGTTATTATGATTATTAAACAACCATTGTACACCATCTATCCATCCTATGAAAAATGAAATCACCCCATGTGGGTACGTACGGCTTACCGTCTCCACGGCGTGGCGTAATATGTTTTTCACCACAACATTATATGGATGGGTATAATATTGTTATATATATATTTATATGATTAATATAAAATTATATTTATTATGAATATTATAATCCATCCACTTCAAACCCATTCAAAAATTATGGGAATGATATCGTCGCTCATGTGTACGTACGACTTACCGTCTCAATGGTCTGAGGTGATTTGTTCTACATAATATTAATTAATGAATGATTATATAAATGAATTGAATTAATAAATATGATATATATTATAATAATACAATTTTTTAAATGATATAACTATACCATAAAAATATGAATAAGATCTTATCTGATAAAACACGCATATGAACTGAAAGTTTTGAATACCCGAATAAATAGTAACAATGAAATGTTATTAAAAATGTGTAAAAATATGATCATAAATGTTATCATAATAATGAATATGATTTTACAATAAATCAGTAAAATTATTTAAATCATTCTATAAGAGTATTAGATACACATAAGCATATCAAACTTAAGGTAACAGATAACATTGAAAATCTCATTTTTATCCAAGAGTGTCTATTCGTAAGTATTTACTGGGGTATATTTATCATCCACATCCATGTTCTAGAAATATTTATCTCAAAATATTATTTATATCCCTCTATAGTATTACTAAATTTTTAATTTTTACTAAATTGTGTTATTTTAAAAAAAAATTCATTTTTGGTAGGAGATACTTTTCTGACATTTCTGGAAAAAGTATGAGAATAATTTTTTTATCTAGTAAGACATAAATGGTTTTTTATGATTTAATAAGGCCTTATTTCTCTACATATTTCCCTAGAGGTATAAAATTTATTTTAACACAAAATTATATCTTCTTAAACTGTGTACCATTATAAGGAATAAAAATTATATTAAAGAAGAAAGGATATTTTCCTCAGGAATAAATTTCAAGTGTTTTCTCAAAATTATTTTCCATATAAGGTAAAACTCTTTAAATAGGGTTATATTTATAACACTATTATTACTATGATTTTATTGTTTTTTATTTAGGAAATACATTTTTATATCAATTATAATCGAATGATGTCTACGAAACCCATTTTATTTCGTGGGTTATGCTATGGTGAATGTTTTTATGTTTTTATGGAACACGTAAGAATGGTTTTTTATGAGATTGGTGGGACCTATATATCCCTCTAATGCATTGGGTAAATATCTATATCTCATGATATAGACATTACTAGAAATGAAATTATGTCTGGTTCTGTAATACAGGTCTGGAATAAATATGGAACTCGATTCAGTAATGGAATTTGTCCGCTGTGAGGGCAATGGAAATGAGCTGTGAATAATAAGAAAAGATTTTATATGACTATGTGTGTATACCCCAAAATTATATGTCTTATGTTATGACTATTGGGATTACATTTTACTTCTATGATTTATCCCAGGACATGATATTGTGATCTTTTATATAGAGGATATGATTTTCAAATGTTATATTCTTATCATTATGATATGGGTGATATTTCCCTTCTTAAACATTATTAAGAATTTGATCTCACCGTTTCGTAAGTTTCTTTCCACTGGTCATGAATAATGTTATAAAGTAAGATATGTCAAAAATGATTCTACATATAATTAAATAAGTATGACAATGAAGATGTTTCATGAACCAGTTGTTTATGTTTCCTACTTTCTGAAGACATTAAAATAATATTTTCATAGCATGTGGTTTGTTATGTTATGGAATAAATATTCTTCAATGTTGTTGTTAAATCTATATCTAATTTATGGGCTGTTATACCTTCAATATGAATCCTCTAGTAACTAAATTTAAATGCATTAAAGTGATCGATCTTCACCTTTAATTATTATTGTTCAATTTTTCAATTTGAGAACTATGAACTACGTTTTGGAATTCATCACATGATAACAGTTTTTAAGGAAATAACAAGATTCATAGTAACATAATTATTTATAGATGAATCCATTATTGATAAAAAGAGTAAGAACAAGATAAAAACAAAACTCATAAATTTACTTTTTTTAGGAAGAATACCATATTCCATAGAGAAGAATAATCACTTCATTAATTTGAAAGAAGAATTATTGGGATATTTTTAGGGTACATCAAACACTAGATAGAATGATCTCATAACAAAAATAATTCAACTATTCCACCAACCACAAAGAAATTATTTCATATAGTAGTAAATAGGTCATGTATGCTCACCAATCTAGAGTTACTTGTATGTGTCTCCAATCATGGGCTTCTATAGTTATATAATGAATTTGACATTTCTACATTTCCTAGTTATATAATACTATGTTATGTTAGCACTACTAAAATTACATGTCGATGACTTTGGTATGATAAAAAATAGTTTGGTATGAGTTTAGGTCTAGTGTGTAGTATGGGAAACTAATAGTCCGCCCAACATCAAACATAAAATATGCTACAATATTACCTCAATATCCCACTTAGATCTAGATCATCTATGCTAAGCTTATATGTTGTTATTGACTTGGAAAACATACCTAATATAATCTCATACTCTTCTTCACTCTGTAATGTTCATTTTCCCATCAATGATTAAAATTTAGATTGATGATTTTGGAAATAATAGTTCTTTTCCCTTTTGATTCACCCACTATAATCATTCATATTCTTCCTCTCACCCTCCATTCACCAACAATGAGAAAAATATCTATAATTGTGCCTCAAATTCTCTATCACAATCAACTATTTGAACTGTTTTTTAATTTTTTATCAAAGAAATATTAATTATTGATAGTAACACGTTATGTATCAAGAATGTGATTAAAAGTTACTTGAATTGAATATTTTTCAATAAAACATTAAATATTGGATTATTTTCAAAATGTACCACCCTCAAACCCTCATAGAAAAATAAATTTTCCTCTCACATTATACCAAAATCATCAAATAAGGTCTTCATCCAAAAAATTTCATTCATGAAATATATTATAGTAATGTATTCTACCTCATTAATGTAAAAATCCGTGAAATTCTATAACTAAAATTAACAGTATTGTTTTGTTCATCTAACGGTAAATACATATCATGTGGTACTAATAATTCTATTTAAATCACCTCCATGTTTTGTATAGACATACCATTATAATGAATTTACATTTCCAATGAATTTATTTACATCCTTTCTTACCTTCAGGTATCCTAGTATCCACCTAAAATCTTCCCCACTATTTCTTTCAAGGGTTTGTTATATACCTGATCACAACTCCAACTATTTGAGAAATGTAAAATTGGGTATAAAAAATATCACAAATAATGTTTCCAAATGGATATGAATATGTACCATTTATATTTTCATATCATCTTATACATGTTTCATTTTTTATCTTTTGATTGTATGAAATGGATTTGTAGTGAAATAATGTATAAATTTTCCAATATCATTTAAAATCCAAAAAATATCATTCCATCCTTTTAAGATAATTATAAAACCAATGAACTTACTGTATAGAATTTTGATATCCATTACCAATATAATTTTTGGTAACACCCTCATATTTTATAATAGATTCCAATTTATATAAATTTAATTTCCCTGATACCTTGTGTTACATGCAACACATAGTTTTAATTAATCGCACATTAAAATCAAAATATTATAGTTTTAAAGTAATCATTGAATAGTAGTGAATAAATTTTATTAATTGAAAAATGATATATATATATATATATAAATATATATGGGTCCTAATAAGTAAAAATGTACTGATAAATTCATATGACGTATGAACACAATTTTCAGTAATGTATTTCAATGTTTTAAAATTTAGTTTTTTTAAATGGTTTCTTTTTAATATTTGAGGTTTGTTCATATAATTAATTTATATCAATGTTAGTACTTTATTTTTTCAGAAATTTTTATATTTTTTGAAATATGTATATAAAAAATGTCATAGATTGGATTTTTTTTTCTAAAATAATGTATTTTTCTATATGGAATGAAAATTATAGAATTATAAAAATTATAATTTTCTTTCACTAAATTAGGTAATTTAAAAATTCCCTTATTTTTTATATTTTTATGTGAAATAATATCGATTTTATTTAAAATAATTTAATAAATTTAAATATATTGATGCAATTTTTTGATTTTGGTATAATAATATAATTTATCATGAAAACATATTTTTGTTAAAAACTATTTTTAAGTTCCTAATATATTTGAATTTTTTAAAAATAATATAAAAAATAATTATGATAGATTTTAATGATACTTATTTATTAAATATCGATATATATTTATTTTTAATAAAAAATAATATTACATGTACTAGATTCTCTGTAAATTAACTATTTTCTTAAAAAATGAATTTTCTGGACAACTATTTTTATCATGTTTTTTGTGATTATTTTTTAATTTTTTTCACCAATTTTGGAGAAATAATGTTGAAATTTACTATGATTTTTTAAATATAGATTTTTAAATTTTTTAAAATTTATATTTGATAACTTCCTATAAAGATTGATATTTTATGAATAGTGACAAAAAATGATTACTATTACCGAATACCATGTCGTATTAACAAATAAAAATGTTCCATCCTATTATAAAATTATTTAAATGGAAAAATATTTGTATAATAAAATTATAAATCCAACTTATATAATCTGTATAAATTTAAAATGACATTTTTTTATTAAAACATTTTATAATACTGTAAAAATTCCGGTCAAAAAAATATTTTTCATCAAGCTTATGAGTTTAAAAAAAATTAAACTAAACAATTTCTATTTATTTAATATGAAAAATTGGATTTAGTATTTTAAATAATAATAATTATTATAATTTAATATGGAAAATTTTATTTTTTCTAATAATGAATAGTCAAAAAAGTAAAAATTAACAACCCTATTTATGTTTTAAAGTGTTTTACTAGGGGCTTAGACCAACCAATAAGGTTCTAATTTATTATTAAAAATGTTCAAAAAAAAATTGTATGAAAATATTTCATCCATATATTAACCAAAAATATAATTTACGCACATTTGTAATAATTTACCATTGTAATTAATATCATTTGAGTTTTTTTAGGAAATTTAATTGTTGGTTCCCTCTACCATGTATAAAAAGACATTAGATCTTCTATCCTATATACAAGTAATGATAATTTTGGTTTAGTAATCAGGTTATTAAACACCTATTTTACTTCCCTTCCCTAAAAAAACATCCCCTAGTTTGGTCAGAAATCATTCTAAGGAAGAATTCATGTATAAACCTATAGAGGTTCTATGAAAAAGAGATATCGTTATTAACATTGCTATTTCTTCATGTTATTTATTCCTCATCATACCAATATTTTCCAATTATGATGAAATAACAACACCAATGCCATAAATATAATAATAAGTAATTATGTTGATAGTATAACCTATATCCATATCATTATTCACTACATAATTAATGAAATCATTGATGTTTGGTATAAAGAACTACCACATAAGAAACCAATATAAATTTTTTCATCTAACTAAAATTCACTATTGGGTATAATTATGGATTTAAAGTATATATACGAAATAAATGGCATAATTATATTTCTGTAATTATAGTATGATGACTACATTCTTACCTTCCAATTCCTTGAAAAATGATAATGCCGCTCGTGTGTATGTGTGGACTACCACCTCCGTGAAGTGATATGATATGTTTTATTATATTCACATGATTGGTAATAAGGATATATTAGCTAAATATATATGATATCTATTATATTAAAAAATATGAAAATTTTAATTAATATTTATCCTTTTTTTGATCCATTCATTGAGAAAATGAAAACATTTTTCATGCATACATTGGCTTACGATCTCCATGAATGGTGTCATTAATTTATTTATTTATAATATATATACATGAATATAAATATATAAGTAATAAATATATATTATTTTTATATATTGATTAACATTTTATATATTTTTTAACAATAATTGTGGGATAAGGACCAAATCATAATGAACAAAATAAACATGAAAAAATCATCTATTACATGAAATAATGATTTTGAAAATAAATTTATATTAAATGGATAATAAAATGTTCTAATTAAATAATATATGGTATGATATATTTTTTTTGGTTTTTAATATTTTTATATGAAACCTATTTTAATTTTACATGATATTCTAATGTGTTTGATGTAATTTGAGACTTGATGTAAGGGATTTTTGTCTAACATTAATTAATGTGAGACCCATTCTATATTCACTACTATTTCATTTTATATAGTATATATAATACCCATGAATGTATATTAGGTAAATTATTTTGAAAATTACTTGGATTAAAATATCAATATTATTGTATGACATCAAATGTAATCCTAAATAATATTTTACTAATGTTGTAAGAGTTTATTGTCTCAAATTTTCTTCTTGGGGGAGAATTTTTTGTTACACACCTATCTTATTTTATGAAAAGTGGATACATAACTTTTGAGTTTATATATAATGATTCAAAATATTTAATAAAATTAAATATTTCATTTTATTTATTTCATTTAGAGTGATTAATATTGAAAAGTTACAAAATTGGTAATGGTTTTATGATACAATCTCATTGTTTATTAGTATATTTTACACTTTTGTTTAAAATGATAAATTCATTATATATTTAAATATCTATATATATCTATAAAAACATGAATATAATTATCCTCTAGTTATTTATGGGAAATAAATTTTTTCCTTCAACTTTCCTCAATTTTTTAATCATGATTATAAAATAATGTCTTTAATGATAACTAACAAGATGTCTCTATTTGGACAAAAATCCATTCACGTGTATATCCAGGATTTCTATAATTGTTTTAATAATTTTTTTAACATTATCCAATGACAACTAAAACTAATTTCCACCCAAGACCAAGTTTTAATAAACTGTTTGAAAATTAATATTCTTATAATTTTCTAGACTATATACTTTTAAATTTGTATAGAAAATGGTATTTAATATTTGTTTTAACCTGTGCGATATAAACATTATCTCCCATATTAATGACTGCTCAAGAATTTAATGCTTCCTTTAAATGTTTCAAATTTTATTATACATAAAATTTTCCTTTCAATTTTTATATATTTTCATATTTAAATTAATTTATTTCAAAAATCAAAATGGTATTTTCCCAAAAAATGATCTAAGTGTCCTTTAAAAATATTTTTCTATTTTAGATGCAAAAACATTTTTGTTTATGAACCATTATTGGGGATGTGGTCAAATTATATTTTCATTATTATAAAACTAGATGGTCTATGAGTATGATAAATTTTTTATGAAACTCATTCATTTTCAATGTGTTACTCATTGATTAAATGATGAACTGCTTTTCAATTTGGTTCCTTTTCCATGGGCTGTGATATTATGAAATGTTTATGAAAGAAGTTTACATTCAATTATTTATGATATGATGAATATTTTATGATCCTATGGATTTTATTTATATTGTATTAATTATGTGATTGCTGGTTGGGAAATTATATATCCCCCCTATGAGTTGGTTAGTTTTTTATATATCAAGTTGAAATTATGGAAATAAAGACGATGTGTGTGATCTTATAAGGAAAACATGTTGATGTTCTTGATCATCTATGGGGAACAAGTCAATGTACAAGATCTGTTATAGGAAAAAATTCAATGTGATTGATCTAATATATGATACAATTACTTACTATTATTCAACTATTATTTAATGGTCCCAAAATTTACCCAGCAGATATGAAATTTTTTAATACTTATGATGGTTCCACAATTATGTAACATGAAATTAAGGTTAACGATTGATTTATGATGATTTATTACTCTTCTAATTGATATATTTGTAAATTATTTATGTAATTCAATAACTCATGCATAATGTCCATGATATATTGTGTATGAACATTTTATTTTATTTTCATGATGAGATACCCTTATCATTACCTTATGTTTTCACATTACCATAATTTGATATCTATCATGACGAAAAATACTTAGAATCTTGAATGGCACATTCTTATGTTTCCTTTTCGTATGTTTTTTTAAAAAAAATTATGTAGGTATACTACATTAAAAGTACAATATGGGATGATATTTTTTGCATCATGTAAAATATCGTTCATTAAATAAGATGATTGAGTTTCTAGTCACTATAAACACAATTCCATTATGGTCTTTATATGATTATTTTTTAAATGTATTGATTATTTCTATAAAATATGTAATATGTAATTATAAAAAAACTTGGTCACTATATATGTTATCAAATAATGGTTTATTTGACCATTAGAAACTAGGATATTAAATAATTAGTGAGAAACCTATGGAGGAATCAACATATTGGAAAATCACATTGAATTTGTTCAATGATAGTGAAATATGGTTTTTGAGATACTACATCCCATCCAAGATACAACAAGTGGACACAGTTGTGGAATTATTGAACCTTAGGGTAATTACTCGAACAATGGATCATTTGGCTTTGACATAATTATCGCCAGGTTCATGAAAATGATAATATCTCCACACTCGGTTTCACATTAATGGGGGATGACTTTTTTGAAATTCTCAAAATCATTATGAACAATTATGAAGGATATGAATAGACTATAACCATTAATGAAATATGTTGAAACTAAGGTATAATTGAATGATAATATTTATTCATGATTTATATATCAAATAATTTTTTTTAGAATTATGTGATTTACCTCTATGATTATCTTTTCCCAGATTATGATTTTTTTGTCAATTTCTTCATCTATAAGGAACCATCATAATGATGAATATGATGGATACAATGATGAAGAGAAACCAAATTGGGTGTTGGATCAAGTAAAAGGAAATACCATCATGTTTAATTACTTATCACAATTTATGATTAAGATGTATCATATTAAAAAACTACTAGACTCATCAATTAAGAGAAGGGAATGGTTACCTAAGAGCTTGAGTGGGGAACACTTTATAGGATAAATATTAAACATCATATATATAATGTGGGAATAAAACCACAGATTAAATCCTCTCATGAATGAAAATATGTATTATATATAGAAAATAAGGGAATCAAGCCTATAATTACTAAGGAAAATGAATAATCTAATTAAGGTAAATGATGTTCATACTAATTTACCACTAATAGTTTAATGAATTATGTATGGGGAATAAAGTGATTATCGGGTTTAATACCCTAATCCAATTCTTAGGTACTATAACAAGTAAAAAACTTTGAAAAAGGTGATTTTTTTAATTATTGGGATTCAATTACAATACTATTGAATTATTTTTATCATTATCATTTTGGTTTTAGAAATAATGAAACATATATATATTGTGTTAATGTTGGAATAATATAAGTATATATGTAATATTAATATAGGTGTTATGGATACCATCATTGTATTAGGAATTTAAGGATCATCATAAGATCAATATATTAAACTTTTTTTATGTGATGGTATTTTAATGTGGTTGATGAAATTTTGTGATATTATTTATTTTCATAGGGTATATTATACCCTTATTATAAGCATTGATATTATTTGTGGAATAACACTTCATTCATTACTCTAATTATATTGATAACAATTAGGGTTTATATGATATTTTATGATAAATTTTATTTTTATGGATGTTTATAATATAGTTTTATGTTATAATAATTATATTAATATAGTTTTAGTAAAAAGGGAATCATTCCCATTTAGAAATGTCACGAGGCATTCACCCACAATAAAAGGGTGATAAGGGTGAAATTCCATCCACTTCCCGATTTCATGTTCTACTAAGATTGAAATTTCCTTTTAAAAATAATTTGCAGATAATGAAAATGTTTTTTCAAGAACATTTTTTATCATATATATATCTATGGGATTGAAATCTAATTTGGCCCTTAATATTATTACAAAAAAATTTCACTATTTTAGCAACCTTGTATGATTATGGTTAAAATAAAATTTTGTAATTTTATTTATGAAATAAGAGTTGAATTATATTTTATATGGAAATGTGATTTAAATATGGAATTTGTTGGTTCAGGCTATTCATGGAATCTGTTATCATGTCACAATAAATATATGACATAGATATATTCATTTTTTAATGAGAACTTATGAGAATTTTTTTTATTGAGATATAAAATTTGAAATTATTATAAAATTATATCTTTTAAAATCATCTAAATCATTGGGATTTAATCTTAGTCAATAATATTTTGACTAATTTTTTAGTCGTTTATCTATCATATTATCTATATTGAACATTGGGTGTCATTTTTGAGGGTTTTGAGAGTAATTTAGGGTACTCGATAACATGTACTAACCATTATGGTTTAGGAAAATATTTAGATATACCTGAAAAATATATTTCACCATTTTGTTGAATATATAATTTATTAAAAGATAACTTTTAATCATCATGAATAAAAAAATCCCATTGGAAATTCATTTCTTGAATTACGAAATGATGTCAAAATTGATCAAATAATAACTAAAAAATGAAATTGTTCTCATGAAATAAAAAGATATTGAAAAAGTATATTTTTTGTTTCTAACTAACATGATTGTAAATAAATCCCATAAAATTATGAAATGGGTCTTGAAATAAAAATATTATACCTTTTTATTCATTTCTGAGGAATAAATTGACTTTTCACATATCAAAATTTTCCGACTTTTTTTTACTTTGTCTTGACCACGTTTCCATTCACTTCAATTAGTCCATGGGAATTTTTTTCTACACCATGTCAAAATTTTCAATTCACATTATAGTAATCATTATTGGAAACACTTTTTTTATTATTCAATATTTCTTTTCTATTTCCTTTCCAACATTCAAAGTGGAATTTTTTTACCCATTATTACGATGTGAGTTATCCAAAAAAGATTTATCAAATTTCAAAAAATTCATTATTGAGAATAAGTTCAAGGTGTGGGGGGAAATTTTTAATATAGGTGAATGTAAGAACCAAAATAATTTTTGGATATATTTCCCTTGTAATAAATTCAATTTATTTTATAGCGTGCATTACCCACAACCCTATGTTTTAACAAACCATAGTATATTATTAAAATATTATTGTTTTAATATGACAGTTTTAAGCTACTCATTGAAAAAGAGTGTATAAATATGATTATAATCATTATTAAATATATAAATATAATCCTTCTCATAAGAAAAAGTTTAGTGATAAATTCTTATGAAGTGCGCACGATTTATTTTTTTGAAAATCCATTTTATTCTCCAAAAACATTTATTAAAAAAATAAATATGATTACTTTTTGTTATTTGATAATATATTTAATTAGAAAAATTTCAATAATTTTTATTTTAAAAAATTATAAAATTTTATAAATCATCATATAAAAATATATATTTATTGATATTTTGGGATTTTTTCTAAAACAATTGACTTTCTAATTGTTACTGAGAATTGACTATTTTTCAAATACTTTAATTTACTGTAGCTTAATCGAATAATTTCAATACCCAATTAAAATAATTATTATTATAAATATTCATATAGGCCATTAGTTTCATATTAATTAAATAAAATTAAATTTAATTAGTAATTTTGAAGAACTTTTTATAAATCTATTTTATGTATAGAAACACATTTTCCCTAAAAACTATTTTTTAAGTACATAATATTATTAAATATTAGTTAAAAAAATTACTCATAACAAAAAGTTATATTAAATGAATTTATATTATATATATATTAATATAAATTTATATTATTATGATTTATATAAATTTAATTAATGAAAAACATTAATTCCTTGAAAATTTCATTTTTTGGAAGGTTGTTTTCATATCATTTTAAGACTAATTTTTATGTTAATTTTTTACTATTTTATAAAATTTATTTTAATAAATTAAATTATTTTCAATCATCAATTTAATAATATATTTGGATCAGTTATTTTTAATTTTATGAAAACTCAATTTTTTTCATTGAATAATGAAAAATTCCAATTTTTATTAAAAAAAATATTTACATTTAGTGTATTTAAAAAGATACATATTTTTATTGAAATAGTTTAGTGATAAATTAGTTCAATTATATTATTTAAATTCAATTTAATTACATTGGAATCAATTACATGTTGTATTTTTATTATAAAATTGTTTTTACTGATGAAACCATTTTCAATAAAAAATCATGTTTTCTTCGGATATGTGTGTTTATTTTTATGTTAAATTATTCATATTCATTGAATGAAAATTTTTAAATTATGCTCCATATTTTTAATACAAATATTATATATTATATAATTATTTAAACATGTAATTTTTTAAGAATTAACTGTAAAATTAGTAAATATTAATTACGTTGGTTAAGGTAAAACTGGTTTACCGGGGCTCGGTGGGGGATAAATGAAGTGGTAGAGGGGTTTTTTCAAAAATAAACATGTATAAGAAAACTTTCATGGAGATAATTAAAAATTATATTATACCGCCTTCTAATATATGGACATTTGGAATCAATTTTCATCGGAATGGCTTTGTCATTTTTTATTCTTTCTGGAAATTTAGAAATGGGATCTTTTCCACACTTATAAAATAACATCCCCTCCTTGTCTTATCAATGACTCAATAGACATTTTATTTTACAATTCATTGTGAAATACCATTCTCAAATCTCTCCTTATATAATAGACAATGTTTTGGATCCTAAAACCATCATAAGAAGGCTTTAGGTTTAAACCTAAAGAGGTCTTCTAAATGAGAGGTATAATTCTTCATTTTATGTTTTCAATTTATTTATCCTTAAAATTCTAGAAAATATTCTTAAAATTTTATGAAATAAAAAAAATATTCCATATAGTGATATGTTTTTATAATATTGTAATAACCAATATTAATTTCCACTTTCATCAAATGGGAAATGAAGCTGTTAATTTTGTATACGGTGAATTCGCACTTCATAAACAAATGTAATCTTTTTCCAACACCTCATGACATTTTATAATATAATTATTGATTTAATGTATATAAATTATATTTATTACATAATTATACTTTTATATATAAAATAAAAAATAAAAAATATTACCATCAAATCAATTGAAAAATGCCAGTGTCTCTCATCTGTATGTTTGGACTACCGCCACTAGAAAGTGATGCGACAAATTTTTCATTTAATATTGAAATGGAAGGGAAGATGATATAATTTATGAATATATATGATATATATTCTTTAAAAAAATTTCATTATGGTTTAATTATTAATTTCATTACTTCAGTTCCATCTATCATGAAAATGAAAACAATGATCAAGCATACATATGGCATATCGTCTCCATGAATGGTGTAATTCATTTTTCTAAATCTAATTCATGTTGATGATTATAAATGTTAATAAATTTAATATATATTATATTAATATCATAATTAAAAATCTAGATATTAGGTAATAGTAATAAATTTATATGTACCTAAACTATTGAACCAAAACAGACATGAAAAAAGTAGAAATTACGCTAAACCGTGTTTTTAAATAAGAATTTTTTATAAATGGTTGATATAAGGTTATAAGAAAAACATATATGATCTGAAATATATCATTATAGTGCTTTAATTGATATATAAAAACATATATGCTGTATATAGTAGTTTCAAAGGTTTATAAAGGAACTCAAGACCTAAGGTAAGGTATTTTCATCTAATGTTATTTTTTATGAGACACATGCCATATTCAAAACTTATATCTTTTATGTGGTTTTTATACATTCCCGACATATAATATTTTTTTCCTATTAAGAAACTAATTTGTATTTACATATCTATATAAATTTATTTCTTTCATCGGGATTATGATTTAAATGTTACCAGTGGAATGTGATTAATTTCTAAAATTTTCATCTATGGGAAAAATGATATGTCATGCACTTATCATCATTAATATTTTGTTTATATAAACCATTTTAATATTATATGTTGAATATAATTCTTTAAATGATGTATAATATTTCATTTGATATTATTTTTTTCATATTTTTTAAGATTCCATGTTTACCAAAATGGTAAGGGTATTATTTCACAATCTCATTGTTTCTTGGGATTATTTTACCTTAAGATTCAAATAATGTAATCTAGAGAAAAATAAATCAATAAAATCACTACCTTAATTCTCATAAAGATATTTAGGGATATTAAATTTTTATCCTTTAATTTTCTTCACTTTATGTACTTAAGATCCTAAATAAAATTTTAAAGAAAAATTGCTTGATTTCTAAATTCGAACAAATATCCATTTAGATCCATGTCGATATTTCCTAAAAAAGATTTAAATTATTTTTTACTATTATCATGTGATTTACGAAATTATTTTATCGCATTGTATTTAATATCATATGAAATAATAATAGGAATGTTTCATCATTTTGAAAATGATGCAGTGTTGACTATATACATAAAACATGATAAAAACATTATTTTAACTAATACCACCTGAATCGTATTTTTCACCATAATGGTTGGTCAATGATTTGGATATTACTTTATAATTATCCAATTTTATTCTCAATTAAAATGATTCCTTTAATAATTTGGAAGTTTTCAAATTATAATTTACCAATTTCAAAGTTAAATGAGTACTTTCATCATGAAATTTTACAACTGATATTTTAAAATAATTTTTTCTCTTTGATGAAATCCATTGATATTTTATACCCATTACTATTGATATGATCAAATGATGTCATCATTATTCTTCATTTTGATGGTATAGAATTAAAATGAATATATTTTCATTTAATTCATGCATTTCCTATGGGTTATGCTATGATAACATGATAAAATGATTTAAAAACCCTTTTCATTACCATGGGTCGTGTAATCAAGAAACTTTTATAAAACCCGCATAATTTCACATGGTAAAACAATGATGAATGTTTTATAACCTTGTGAAAAACATATTTATTATTTTTATTATGTTGTTGGGGATTTAATAATTATACATTCTTCTAATTCATTGGTTAATGTTTTATATATTAGCATATTATTATTTAAAACATGATAGTGTTCATGATATTATATGGGAATTAATTCAACGTGCTTTATCCACAATGGGAATCAAGCCGATGTTCTGGATTCATTATGGAAAAAATGTCATTATTTATGATCAACTATGGGAAAAACATTTACATTCAAAACCCATTATTATTCGATTATCTCAGAAGATGGCAGGGACATATGAAATATTTTATATACTTATAATGATTCCGTACATATATATCATAGAAATATGGTTCATGATTTATTTTTTATTTTTAATAACTCTTATAATTAATGTAGCATATTAGGTCACCATTTCTTTTGTTTCCATTATCTAATTAATGATTAATGGTATTTATTAGGGTATGATTTTAAATACTACTAAATTGGATGATATTTTTTGTATATTTTGTTGATATTTGATGAAATTTGAATAATGTGTATCTAGTCTCCAATGAAACCAAAAATTTAACACCTTTTTTATGTATTTTAGAAATATAATTAACATTAATCTAAAAAATAATTATATTTATTTATGGAGATTATGATATGTTATATGTAAGAATCTTTAAAATCATTCATATATAAATCCTTATCCTGATTCCCTTTTAGATCATTAATCCTTTATATAAATGATCCTTCAATGATAATGTCATCAACATTTAGATGTAGTATCATTTATCCATCAACAAAAAACCTGAAGTGGTGTAATTGATCAAATACACAACATTATTATGTATTTTTAGTCATGAAATCGTGAAAAAAAGTATTTTACTCCCTAGTTACATGGTTTATCCAATATAATATATTTTAGTTTTTTCACACCATGTCTTACTTTCCTAACACAATATATACCTCATGATGAAACATCTAAATTTACTCCTATAGATCTCCATGATGAAAACTAGTATCTACATTTAGATTCTCAAAATTAAAGTCTTATTATGAAATAATACAAAGAACCACCTATAAGCTGAAATGCACCACTACCGGTGAGAATTTTTCTGTAAATTCTACACCTTTATTTTTCTAAAAACCATTCAACAAAATATGTCCCTAATATAACTTTATAACATAATTTTCATAAATAACACTATATACACAATTTTTCTATAATTCATTTTTTTAATATGTCAATGGAATTACCACCCAATTATTATTATCAGATAATAAATAAATATCCTTCCTTATGGTTGTCTCCAACTTTTTTGAGTCCTTCAATAACTTTGATTCATGAAAAAAATCTATTTCCCCACTATCGATCAATAAAAAATAATTTAATGATCATGAATACCTCTACATATATCTTCTCAGAATTATTGATATCCTAAACCACATATGAGGATTAGGCTCCACTTGTTTCAGTGTCCCATTCTATGGTACACCATTATTCTCCACTTTCTCTTCAAACAGAAATTAATTAATACCAACACTAACATCTTCAAAAAAATTGACCTTTTACTTGATACCTTCACTAAAAATCATTTCTGAATTCTAATGATCATATGGTTCTTGTCATACCAAAAGAAATATGAAAACACAACAACAATATGACCAATAATGAAACCTAATTTATACATAGCCTCAAACTTGTCCCTAACATACAAATATAAATGTAAATATGAAAAATAATGAAATATTCCTAAATTTCATAGTATTAAATCATTTAAAGAATGGTTTTTTTGGGTAAATGGTATCCTATTGATGTATACTTACAATTATTAATGATATTTTATACCATTTTCACTACCTCTACCAAAAAATGACTTAGTTATCCATAAGTGCATCATTTATACTCTTTCATATTATTTTAATAACATTTTTATACTTAAAGTAAAAATATTCTACTATGTTATGTTAGGAAAAGTCTCCACTCCCTTGAATTATATTATGAGCCAAAACAATTTCACTCATAACAACCATACATTCATCTACTATTAGAACTAAAACATTTCATATTTTATCCTGACATATTATCAAGTGTGGTTTTCCACTTATAATTTAGGTTAAACATATAATGTTTTTACAAAGTCTACCCACATATTATTATAATGTCATAAATATATATCAAATAATATAGTGAACCTCTGAGGGACCTCGCTAATGAAGGCCCCAAAACATTATTGTTCACCAATTCAATCTTTTTATCCTTTATTGATCTACAACCTTTGAAAGAGGATTCATTTTTCTTATTTCTAATAATAAATTATTAACATAATAAAACATACATTTACTTCATCATTGATAGTATTTATTTTTTAATGCACTATCACCCCCTTCTCACAATTTTATCTTAGAATGTAGTGACACATTTCTTAATCCCCATGATAATTTTTTATTGCAATTTTATACATAAATGTTTTTATCAACATATATAGCTTACAATTATTTTATCTAAAAGATATGTTCACATCTATCTCAATAATATTCCATTAAAAAAAGTTGAATGGGAACTAAAATTACCATAATCAAGCCATACTACCTAAATATGATTTTGTCTAAGTCTCGGTAAATACCATAAATTCTCTAATACCATCTTACTCTCACTATCAGATTTTTTTCATGCATCTCTATTCTCTATAATTTTCAAGGGTTTGTATTAGTAATATTTATAATGAAAATATTTATGGATACATATGATTTTTTGGAAAACCCACATTCACATGGAATATAAACATAAAAAAATCATAAAATCCAATACTGCATGTGGTTATAAATGCTCTAATGTAACACATCATCGATTCTATAGAGATTTGTGTTCCTATACTGGTTTTAGGAACCATTAATTTTCTCTAAACACATTCACGATATATCTTTTATTCCCTCAAATAAAGATGGTAGAACAATACCCCTATTCAATGTATTAAATATTACCCACATATATTGATTTTCCTATGTTATTATCTTTCTAGATAGGTCTATCTGTTCTTTATTCATAAGATAAAATGAAAATATACGAGAATATATTCATAAAACATAACCACTAGGGATATATGGCCACACAACCTTTGAAACTAACAGTGTTTTCCCTAATTAATTTTCCATGAATAATGTTGTGTCTTCTAAAATATCAAGTAATAATGATAGTAAATCTAGTTCTCATAAGTTATCAACATGTGTAATTCCCAACAATAAAAACTATTTCCTGATCATTTTAGATTAATTTATGTGATAATAAACTATATTTGATTCAATTATTCTATTATTCATTAATAATCACATCAGGCATACGTTTTTATACAAACGGATTATCATACATATTCATGAGATCTTTCATAATCTCATTCATCATCGTCTTTTCTATAATTTTAATCACTATGTTTATAGTTGATGTAATTTTATAGAAACCCAATACATATAAATCTACTAGCTCCAACTATGTATTCTATATTTTTAATGGTTTTCATCTTAGAATAAAAATGTAAATAATCTCTTGATAAATATTTTCATTGATATTCATACTTCAGTTAATGAATTGAGTTCAATAAACATAATCCATATTACCATTGAATTCGTCAATATTCGTCATTTTATTCCTAAAATCAATTATTAATCATATGAACACAATCAATTATACCAGTTTTTCTAGAAATATGAATTGTAACATTGATATAATATTTTAAAAATTATTAAAATATAGAACATAAAAAAGAAGTAGATAAACATAGAAAAAGGAAATTTAGGTGGTTTAAGAAAAATATATGCAGAAATTGAGTAAAAGAACCACATAACTATTTCAAGAGAAGAAATTCAGGGATAATAGTGTATTGAAAAAATATACTCTTTTTGAAGATGGTGAAACCGTACGACTAACAACACATTAAGAAAAATATAAAATAGTATTCAATGGTTTTACATCAATAGATCTATTGTGATATTTCATTGAACCCATTCACATTCTGCTATAGTTTCATTTTAAATAACACAAAAATATAGACTTCTTTCACACTCTTCTATAGTATGTCCACACTGCTAGAATTACATTTTGGAGTGGCTGGCAATCTCCGTTATAGTCTTTTCAACATTGATATGATGTAGGAGATTTGGGAAATGATCCTACTATAGAAAAACCCATGAGCAGGTTTAGACTACCGGCTTCATCCCATAGAGTTATTACCATAGTGGTAAATCTACAGAATTAGTGGTCTACAATGTATTTTAGTGTTGTATTTTTTAACCAAATATTATCCAATGGATAATTTTACACCATTCTTAAATAAATTTGATGGTTCACAATGATAATGGGGGTACACCCAAAACCTTATTTCCTATAGTATCCATCGAATATATAAAAAAATATGGATTACAAATCGTTCTTGCCAATGATATTTTTAAATTCACTACATCAAAGAAATTCACTAATATATAAATAAACCATTAAATTGAGTCTCATACAATAGATATTTATAACTAACAAATAATAATTAACTGATAAATTCCTTCTTAAAAGGGAATATAAAATTGAATAAAAACCAACCGTAAAATACATGAAATCAAATAACTAGATAAAAAATATTCATAAACAACTAGATTTTTCAAGACACTTTTATGAAAACATTTTCTAAATACAATAGAAAAACAATATCCATATCATATTAAATTATATGAT
The DNA here is from genome assembly GCA_963277665.1 of Viscum album. Taxonomy (NCBI): domain Eukaryota; kingdom Viridiplantae; phylum Streptophyta; class Magnoliopsida; order Santalales; family Viscaceae; genus Viscum; species Viscum album. Next base: position 53,153,287 of record OY728148.1, read on the forward strand.
AATTTTAAAAAATATATATTTAAAACATCAAAATCATGTAATTCATTGACAATTAAAAACAAGTTCCGATTCGTTTAAAATATTTTTCAAAAATAAATATATTATTAACATGGTTCTATAAACAACATCTATTTTATCATAAAATTCATTATAAAATTCCAAAAAATATTCTATTAAAAAAATAAATGCTTGAATACATGTTATGATAAGTCAAATAATTTAATTGAATAGATTTTTTTTAAATTTTATGATATTCAATGTAGGGTATTTGAAAAAATTGAATAATTGTTCTTATGAACCAATTATTGTATATAATAATTCTAATAAGGAATGGAAGAAAACTTTTTGATGGATTTGAAATAAAAATTCAAAAAATGGATAACGGTTAACTTGTTTTATTTTAATGTTATATTTTTATATAAACCTAGAATTGGAATTTAAATTTATTTTTCAGGGATTTGCTGTTTAGAAAAACTATTTATTGTATCCTACCAGAATACTAAAAACATTTCACCAGAAAAAATCACTCTTATTAATGGAAAATGTATATAATTAATTCTTGATAATACTTGTGGATGATTCTAATACCTGACACCACTTAATCAGTATGTATTTCAAAATTTTATTCAATATTATATAAAAAAAATTTATACCAAAAGTATTTTTTCCTAATATTATAATATTTTTACAAAGACCAAACACTCCCCATTATTACCAAATAAGTTATTCTATAATCCTAAAATCATATATTAATACATTAATAGTAACACAAAATTTTAATTCACAATCCAGAATCATTATGGGCTCCCAATTCTAATCATATATGTCTTACTAGACAATAAATTAAAAAATTTAATTTATATCAAATATATATTTTATTACTTCCGTGCCTATTTGATACACAATAATAATTCTTCAATATTATTTCACTATGAAGGCACTCACGTTTTCCCTTGATCTATTTGAATAATCATCAAAACATCTATACATTATTATATAACATGTTACCTAAAAACATTCAATAACTATTTGAAAAATAATCATTATTATAGATCCAATAAATTCTCATAGTCAATACTATCCCTACTTTAAAAAATTAATTCAAATCCAACTACTCATACCACCAAAAAAATTATAACATTCCACTATAACCACCGGGATAAAACATCCAATTGTATATTCCTACACAATACAACCCATTTTTTGATATTACAAAAAACAATACATCAAATATGTTATTATTATAATGGAATGGTAATAGACCATAAAAAATTATTACTATATAGGAATGAAAAATAGAGACATTAAAGAACACGTGTACAATTACCCCAAAATTTTTATCATACACCATGGTTATACATTTTACAAATCCATCTATGCATGATTCAAAATAATAAAACGCATCCCAAAATTTTTTTAACATAGAAGACATTTCATGTGATCCACAATTTGAATGAGTGACATCCTCTATGAAGATATACCAAATGTAATATCCATTTTTTGTTGAGTATGTACCATATAATAGCCAAATAATATTCCTAACCAAGTCATTTCCTATGAATACAATCTACTATATTTGTTTCAGGCCCTCCTCTTACCTTTTCCCCTAATCATCCCCATTATGAGTGAATAAGATAACAATGAACATTGACTATATAAATCTCATTGTTCATGATAATTTAATGCCATGAACCACACACTTTTTAATATAATCATTGACATATATCAGTTACCTCCTATATCATGAATTTGTGTGTGGTCAACCAAATGAAAATGTTCTATACCCAACACAGACATCCTTCTACGAGGATACATCAACAAAAGGATAATGTTTACTGTCTGGTTCTTCTATCTATATATGGAGTCCCATTGATAAATGGATAAAATATATTAGCCTATTTTTATGTATTAAATCCCTCATTAAAACTATGAAGAAATCATTAAAAAAAATTCACAGTGAAATCCAGTGAGCTTACACAAAACACCCTAGGCTATTTTTCTTTTAATACAATAATATCTTTGTTCCAAATATAGAATCACTAACCAAAAAAATTTCCTACCATTTAAAATTTATTGAAAATAAATCATTCCAACATCCATTAAAAAATGTTTTTTACTAAATAAACTTTTCCCAATATTTTTTCATGCGATCTTAATAGATTTACATAATTTTTTAAAAAAGATATTAAAATCTCCATTCCCACATCAATAAAATAAAAAATTCCTTTTTTAGAACCCCTATAAAAAAAATATGTTTTAAAAAATTATACAATTGTTTTAAACAAAACCATAAATTTAACCCCATAAAAATAATATCCATAATACTGATTGGATATAAAAATTCAAATATATCTAAATATGAAATTTATTTAAAAAAAATATGATCCAATATCATTACCAAAATTTTTAGGTATAAAATTAAAAAAATTAGCACATGCACACTGGAAAAGAAAAATATCAAAAAAAGATCCTACAAAATACAAATTAACTCAAAAAATAAACACATCTAGTCTAAATACCACCATTTAAAGAATTTTTAATTTTTACACTATTTTAGAAAAAAACATAGAAATACCAAATGTAAAATCACTCTATATCTCCAATATTAGAAAATAAGAAAAAATAAAAACCACAATAATTTTTATAAAATATAATAGATTAAATTTCTACCAATAAAACATAGTAACATCCATATTATATGAAATATAATAGATTATATTTATCTAAAATCGTGACTAAAAAGTAAGAGTATCAATGAAATTTCTTTCCAATTTTGAATATTAGATATGATAGCAATTAATAATGGAAATGACGATTCCCCTCCTAAAATCTCTACCATTGTAAAATCAAATTTCATTTTTTTAAAAATAATGATGAACTACAAATAATTTATTACCATGTTATTAATTTTTTTTAAAATACTTAATAAAATAATTCTAAAAAATTTCATGAAGGATTCATTTTAATTCATTATAATCTATTTGTTAAATCTCCATATAAAAAATATTGTTTAGATATTCAGACTAAAAACTCATATTTAAATACCACAAATAATGTAATGTGGATAACCCGCATCACAAAAAATATTTCCCTACTATATATACAATATAACTATATATATTTAATCCTTTATTAATTATTAAACTTTTTCCAATTCATATTCAATTTTATTGAATCCAAAAATTTATTAATATGAAAAAATAATAATGATAGGGAAAAATTGAAATATTATCAAAATCATGAATAATGTCAATGCTACTAAATAAAATAGTAAATCTATACATTATATCCAATTAAAATATTCTAAATAAATTCCCATAATTATCTAATCAAATAAATTTTATATTTCTATTTTTAAAATGAATTATAATATTGTATATCCTTAGTCAAAGTATTTTCCCAATATATTATAATAAATGACTAATCCAGTTCCCTTTTAGAAATTTTAATGCCATTTATAGGAAACATTCATATAGATCCAATACATTCAATAATATAGTATGATGTTGATATTATGAAACTAAATGATATATGAAAATAAAATCTTATTTTAGCCAATTTATCCCAAGAAAATATTTCAATGATAAAAGAGATTGACTCATTGAAAAAAAAGATAAAAAAATATATCAAACATTTTATATGACTCACATTATAGAAATTTGACCACAAATTTTCATAAACCACCTCATATATTTTAACCATCATATAATAATTTTTATGGGGAATCAATCATTCCAAACAGATACCACTAATATCATCTTATATTTACCTTCCTACATGATCTTGAACGGGATGTTGTCATTAAATCGTTGATGGATATTGATTTCATTCCATGACCGCTAGCTGTATAGTAGTAAATTAGAATTTTTTTAATAAATAATAATAAAACAATTATAAAATAAACCATATGAAAACAACATATTTATAAATATTATATGAAAATAAACAAATATATGTATATTTATATAAGTCTTATAAAAGTAATGAAATTATAATCTCAGAAATTCTTACAATGTACCAAAAAACAACTTCAAAACACCTATAAATGTATCTTAAATCTATTTTTGGTTTCCAATCAATGAATCTGTTTTAAAAATAAGAAAACTAACTCAACAATAACAACATTTTTAGGTGCATAGGGTGGAAACTGAACAAAGTAAATAATATAACTATGTAATATTTTACCAATTAATCCCCATGAACCAAATGAAAATAAAATCACAGTGTCTCAAATAAATTTCATGAAAAAATTTCTAGAATGATGTAGATTCACATCATGAAATAGATATTGTCCAATAACAAATATTAAATTTATGTTTTGAAATAAAAAATTAACCACTCAATTCATCCATGAAATTTTTTTATTTTTAAATACCAACATAAATTTTTACTTTATATATAATAACATCAAAAATAAAGATAGGAAAAACCAATACACATGCCTTGGAATACTTGTATTGTCACCCCTGTAATCCCTTGGGATATGGAAATACTTTTTTAGGGACATTAATTACATCACATGGGATAAAAAAATAATCAATTTCATATATGAATCTCAATAGTAATTTTAGTTTTTTTCACCTTTCGAGGAAAATGAAATCACCAAGGATGGAACCAGCCATAATCTAATTACATTAATTTCATAAAAAAATATCCCTCAATTAATTGAGATTCCATTACAATCCTAATATAACCAAACAAGGTTCCTCCTACATACCAATGTAGAATTTCCTACTCCGTTCATAAACCTACCACTGAAAATCATATAAAAAACTATAATACAATTCATTTAAAATAAAAATAATAAAAATTAATAAATTAAATCCACCAATATAAAATTATACATTTTTATAAATAAATTTCCCTAATTCCACATTTTTTGTGAAACATTATCAGTAAGGGATCATTTTTTTCAGAACCATTTATAGGGTTTATAGTTGATTGGAGGATTTTGGGAATATTTAGAAAGATGGATGTTTGGGTTTTTATAAAATTAAATCTTGATAAGGTGGATTGCAGTGTGGTCTTCTGTGATACAATGTGTTGTAAATTTGGGGATGGTAGCTTATCATAGAGGAGCTGCCCTTAGGGAATGGAGTCTATGTTGATGGTTCTTCTGGTTCTACCATTTAAAAGGTAGTAACAACACATATACAAGTATCAAAGAGTTGTTTTCATCTTATCATGTTAGAATAAGATATAGAAGATCACATCACCATGGACTGATAATTTTAGTATGTCTTGAAGAACCAAATAAATACAAGAATCCAATTTTACATTGGAAATAAATTATAAAACAAATTTAATCAATATAAATACCAGGAAATTTAAAGGGATTTTTTTTTCTAAAATACCTTGGAATGTTACGAGTCTGCGGTTTCTAACGGCACTTGATTCTGAGGAAATATGTGCCCGGAATCAATTTCTTATGATTTGTTTAGGTACATTCAGTAAACATACGAGTGGGGTTTTATAACTTTTCAACCGGTGCTCGGAAATGAAATATGAGGACACTGATGAGATCGCAACGCCAGTATTCACATAAGGGGACCTTTGCCGCAGTTTCATTTTATGCGGGATGAAAGTTAAAAATTGGGGTTTAATTAAAAAGTTAAATAATATTGTTTAGAACAATTTTATTCACCTTGGTGGTTAAATCCTACATGGGGAAGTTAATGGTGGGGCCCACCACCATATAACTTCCCATGTGTGGATATTTGTGAGGTGGGGCCCACACGAGCCCCATCCTTTCATCTCCCTTAATCCTCCTTCAAACTCCCCAATTCAACTCCCCTTGTTTAATTCTTGTCAACTCCCCCATTTAATTGGGTGGAGCCTCTCCATATTTAACCTCTGTCTCTCTATTTAATTCTTTACCAACCCATATCAATTAATTAAACAACTCTTCAATTAATTAAATAAAGAGTTTGATTTAATTTACAAATACATGGCATGTTATATTATGGGAGGGACATTTTATTATTTTGGTTGGCAATATTGGTGGGAGAGCTCTTGGGAGGATTTAGAAGGAAGTGTTCTTCTCCGATGAAGAACACCAACCTTCAATGAACGAAAACTATCTCCCTCGACAAAATATTCTCTAAGATATGAGGAATTTGAAGTCACCAATGAAGCTTTTACTCTTTCTGTGGCTCAACGACATGCAACATCATAATTGATGTAGGAGATTATGTTCAATTTTAATGGATTAAAATTGTTCTTTTTCTACGTTGTAAAAATTGGATTGTCTTTGGCCAACTGCTACCACAAAATTTGGAGGGCACATGATGAACGCACATGACCCGACGACCATCCGATGTTTCTTGTTCTTTTAATTTGCGAATAGAAGAGGCGGTGACGGGAGAAGCGGCGGCTGTGTGTGGGCCACATAAGAAAAAACTACGGCCTGCAACCGCGGGCCGCTCCACCGAGAAAGAACCAGCCGGTGATAGCCGGTCGGGCTGAAGGGAGGAACTACGACGCCCCATGATGCCGCGTTGCGGAGAACCATAGCCCAACTGTGTGGGACACTTATTCCAAGAAGGCCAGCTGGCTTCAGCCGACTCATTAGAAAGGGTGGCGCCGCTTGGCACCACCAGTTTGGGCAGCCAAGGGGTCATGCCCCCCGCCTCAGATCGCTCGACAACCTCGGGACGAGCCGTGGCCGGGGCAGGCCGCACCCCTTCAGGCCGGACCATGCCCCTTCGGGCCGGGCCATGCATTTCATCGGGCCGGTCCGACCCACTGCCGGGTCGGTCCTTTCCAAACTGGGTTGACCCAACATGCCAGCCCACTGGGCATAACAGGTCGGGCCCATTTTCACTTAAACATGAATAACATGAAGACCGTGTGTCCGATAGATGCGCCATCTATGGCACTAGGACCCTCATGACGTGTCGGTCCTTTTACGATAATCTAAGTGAGTTTTGAATGAATATGTAAAATAGATGGGTTTGGAATGTGCATATTTCCAACCGGGCCCCTAGAACAGAAAATCCAATAACTCTCAGACCGGACATCTGTTTGACAAACCGTCAGCAGCATTGGTTATCTCGTTGAGAAACGGTTCCCTTGAGTATACCACATGGGAGTTCGGAGTATAGTTTAGATGCAGTCGGTTTAGTTCGTACATGAAACCAACTGGGCCCCCAGGACAAAAAGGATAATAACTCACAGACCGGGTGTCTAATTGACGCGCCATCTATTCCATTGGGTCCCCTATGACAAGGCGGTCCTTTGTGATACTTATACGTGATTTTTCGTGACACTTGGAGTATCAACCAGTATATTGTGGTGCAGATCCTCCCCGAGATGAGCATACAGAGTGCGGAGACCTAGTAGCTGTACACCTAACAACTGCTTGATTGATTTGACTCGGAGTGATTTTACTAGCCCAGTGGACGGAGCATTCAGTTTGGCGGCAGACCCACGGCGGATGGAGCACCTAGTTTTGCAGTAGACCCACAATACTCGTCAAGAGGAGTACCTATGAAGACTATTTGGGGGAGTTCTTGGTTTGGTGGCAGACCCACAGCGAGGGAGCACTACTATGTGAGGTGGTTGACCCGCGGTACTCGGTAGGAGTGGTACCTCAGCTGTCTAAGGTTAGAGACTAGTGCATCAGTGTCACGACAGGTCCACTGTACTCGACAAAGGAGGATTTCCCCACAGCTATGGTTTCGTGAATAAAAATCCTGGTTTGAGCTGAGACAATGACCTTTGTGTTTTACAATTGATTGATATGGGTTACATGATAACTTAGGTATATATATGAGAATATATCAAAGTAATGTTATCTGTTGAGATCTTTCGTTGTGGACATCCATGTTTGATTTAGTGAGTCCTTGAGGGTCTCAGGGTCCCTATGGAGTATCGTTATACTAAGCCCTATATAGGCTATGCCCTCACCTCATTCTGTTGGATGCAGATGACGAACAACGCTGACCGAGGTAGATTATACGAGGACTGGATGGTACCCAGAGGTGGACACTCAGCGTGACAGCACACGGAGCGGACCATTAGACGCGGAGTGCTGAGGAGGATATTTGTACCATCCCTTTAGGTAAGAACCCGGAGTATGATCTAGGAGATACTTACATCTTCCATCTGTTTTTCTCTTCAGTAGTACTTTCTTTCAATTGTAGTTGTACCATTCTATTGGGCTGGTATTTCCGGCCCCATTTTACTTTCAGCATACTAGTTATACTGCTTTACTTATTGTTTTCTTTCACTTGTTCTCTAGTTGTGTGTGATTCATTTTATAAAGGCAATGCCTTCCCAGATCTAGGTAATTACACCTTTGGTGCCAGTCACCAGCCCCAGGCCTATAGAAGGCGGGCTTGGGGTAGTCACGATGCAGGCCCTGGGGGACGGGACGTGACAAATTGGTATCATAGGATTCATTTCTACCGCAGATCTTATGACTCTGATCTTTATTTTCTGTGAAGCAATAGTGTTAAGAGTACCAAATGCGGTTTTCAGTTCATGGAGTCCAGTATTGGTGCGGTAGCCGATGTATCTATACACCAGAACCCTATCTTCTGATTTCCAACTCAATGCACGAAAATACTTATTGCACGTCTGTTTTAAAACATTTTCTTTAAGTCAGCTCAACCAGGTCAACATAAAAGGTTTTAATCACTTGACAGTGTCACATCTGTTTAGGATGCCTCCACGCAGAAATTCAGTTGGAGTACCAGGATAGTACATGATGACGTCCCACCGAGCGATGAGGCTCCAGTGCAGGTCCTTCTTACTATATTGGAACCTTCGGGTTGTGTACCAGCAGCACCACCACTCGTTAGGTAGTAGATACCACCAGCTGCACTGGCGGATGATGCACACCGACTGAGCATGTTACACATGTCCCAGTGGCCGATGCCACCAAGTTTTCAAGGCGAGACAGATTCTTAGGTAGTAGAAGACTAGATGGAGGGGATTTCTAGAGTTTTTCCCCTAGTTGAGACACTAGTAGAGAAAATAGTGATCTTAGCTACTAGTCCTTTCAATGAGTGACCATGAGGATGGTCCACATAGTGATGGTACTCTAGTACGTGGGCCGTTTCCAATATAATACCTTCGGGTAGTGCGACAGCTATACCACTACCCATTGGTCAGTAGTTACAACAAGAGGTAACGGTAGATGACACATGTAGGATTAGTTCCTTACACGAGTTGCAGCATCAGATACCCCTCATGTTCCAAGGCGTACTTGACTCACAGGCGGCTGAGGACTGGCCTGAGGAGGAGGAAGAGAGTTCTCTAGAGCCTATACAGCTTCTTCAGGACGACATGTCTGTAGCTGAGTATTCATTGAGGCATACCGATAATTTAGGTTACTCGATGAATACGTTACAATCAGTTCTTTAGGGCTCGGACTTCTGTGCAAGGCGTGTTTAAGGACATCTAAGCCAACACTATTCTCTTATGCATTCCTACTTACGTTAGGGTGCAAGAGAAAACATTTTTAGTTGAATGTTCTTTGGATAAGTGGATACAACCACTGAATGTTAGCATTGGGAAATCAGGAAACAAGCACCAGTCTCAGAGACTTTGGTGTGAAAGATGGTTCGAGAAAAAAATGTGATAGGGAAAGATAAATCTGCAGGGCAATAGATGTAGAAGCATATTTAGGAGAGCAGCATGAGGTATTGTACATTTCAACATGTTACAGCCACACATATTTGTAGTCCCTGATAGGCTCAGGGAGCAGGAGGTAAGGGAAAGAGAGTAGTTGTATGTGGTTAAGGAGTGTGACCCAAGGGATATAGGATTGATTCGAGGTACGGTCTATGTCTACTACTAGCTTCCCTAACAACAGAAATTGATACGAATCATTCCTTCCATCGATGAATTTTTTCCCTGACCTAGAGTTTTCAGTTAAGCTGTTGACCTGACCATCACGTCTGGAGATACCATTGGGTGGAGACTCGATAATAACGCTAACGACGATGGTCTGATCTCACCCTTGAGGTGAGAGTTATAATTGGAACCTCTTGGTGGCAGCGTTGAGGCCTTACGAAGTTAGTTTGGGTATGGACTGGGCAACCACACTTCATACACATATTGACTGTATTAGGAAAAAAGGTTTTGGATTACCTAAAACATTGGGATGTGTTTTCCTTGGGCGGAAAAAAGGAAACCCCAGGAAGCAAAGGATGGAATCATGCATAAGGTGGTGCAATCCATAACTCATGAGTAGGCCAGACTTAGATCTGTGCCAGAATTCTCCAGAGTTGATGCACCACTTCTAGCAATGACAAAAAAGGGGAAACCCTTCGTGTGGTAAGAGAGATGCCAGCAATGATTTTCAGGAGATGAGGTAGTCGTTGACCAATACGCTCATCTTGAGGCTACTAGAGAAGGTGCATATCATCAAGGAGTGGATGAATACTGCACAGAGCAGACAGAAGTCCAATGCTGATAGGAGACGGAGACCACATGAATTCGAGTATGGAGACCACGTTTTCCTACAAGTCTCACCTTGACGAGGTCTACGGAGATTTGGCAGAGGCGGAAAGTTATCACTGAGGTTCATCGGACCATTCCAGGTCCTCAGAAGTGTAGGCGAGGTGGTTTACCGCTTGGATCTTCTACCTCAGTTTCACCGGGTGCATTACGTCTTCCAAATATCTCAGCTGAGGAGATACCTTCACGACCTGACCCGCATCATCGATCACGGGGGGGATGGACATTGATGATGGGGCGACTTCTACGGAGGTTCCAGTAGAGATTGATGATTGTCATGAGCGGGTCCTATGAGGACAGTCGATTCCTCTGGTGCGCTTTCACTGGCAACACAGGAACCTCCAGGAGAGCACATGGGAGCAGGAGGCTCAGATGTGTGCTCAATTCATCTTTTGTTTCCCTGGTGGCTGTTGTAGCTTTACGAGGACGTAAATCCCAGAGGTGGGAGTAATGTAAAGTCCAGGAAATTTCAAGGAAATTTTTTTTCCTTAAATACCTTGTATTTTTACGAGTCTACGGTTTCTGAAGTCACCTGATTCTGAGGCCTGGTGTGCCTAGAATCAATTTTTTATGTATTTTTCGGGTCCGTTCAGTAAACATACAACCGTGTTTTTCTATCATTTGAACCGGTTCTCGGAATTCAAATCCAAGGACACCGATGAACTCGCAACACCGATATTCTCTTAAGGGGACCATTACAGCAGTTGCATTTTATTCATGTTGAATGTTAAAAAAATAGGGTTTAATTAAAAAGTTAAATAAAATTGTTCAGAACAATTTTATTCACCTTGGTGGTTAAATCCTACATGGGGAAGTTAACGGTGGGGACCACCACCACATAACTTTCCATGGGTGGATATTTATGAGGTGGGGCCCACATGAGCCCCAACCTTTCATCTCCCTTAAACCTCCCTTAAAATCCCCAATTTAACACCCCTTGTTTAATTCTTGTCAACTCACCCATTTAATTGGGTGGAGCCTCTCCATATTCCACCTCCCTCTCTCCATTTAATTCTATGCCAACCCATCTCAATTAATTAAACAACACTTCAATTAATTAATTAAAGAGTTTTATTTAATTTAAAAATACATGGAATGTTATATTATGTGAGGGTCATTTTATTATTTTGGTTGGAAATATTGGTGGGAGAGCTCTTGAGAGAATTTAGAAGGAAGTGTTCTTCTCCGATGAAGAAAACCAACCTTCAATGAAGAATGAATTTCCCCCTCGACGAAGAATGCTCTAACATTCTTGGAACACAATGTCGCAAATGGCTCTTGTCCTCTTTCTGCGGCTCGATGATGTGCAACGACATAATCGATGTAGGGGGATAATGTTCAATTTTAATGGATTAAAATTTTTCTTGTTCTACGTTGTGAAAATTGGATTGTCATTAGCCAATAGCTACCACCAAACACCAAGGGCGCAGGACAATCACACATGAACCGACAACACTTCGATGTTTCTTGTTTCTTTAATTTGCGAATGGATGAGGCCGCGATGGGAGAAGCAGTGGTTGTGCGCCGGCTGCATGCGAAAGAACCACCCCCCACAACAGCAGGCAACTCGACCAGGAAATAACCGGCCGAGTCGAATAGAGGAACCATGGAGCCCCATGGCGTAGTACTGCGGAGAACCATGGCCCACACAGCGCGGGCCGCTTCGGCAGAAAAACCGGCTGGCTTATCAGCCAACCGGGCGGAGGAAGGCCACGGCACCAGGCTACCGCGCTGGATGAACCACGGACCTACCCCGAGTGGGCCGCTTGCACCACGAAGGTTGGCCGGCTTCGGTGGACCTGTAAAGGAGGGTAAAGCCGCTTCGTGCCACCAGTTCTGGAAGCCAGGGGAAGCGCCCCCCGCTTCTGACCGCTTGACACCCACAGGCCGAGCCGCGGCCGGGCCGCGGCGCGCCGAGCAGGGCCGCGTCCTGACAGGCTGGGCCGCGCCCCCTCGAGCCGGGCCGTGCATTTCATCGGTCCGGTCCAACCCCCTGCTGGGTCGGACCTGCCAAAACTGGGATGACCCGACCCGCTATCCCACTGGTCTAATTAGGACGGACCCGTTTTCACTTAAACGTGAGTAACATGAAGACAGTGCGTCTTATCGACACGTTTTCTGCGGCCACAGGACCCTCGTGACATGGTGTTCCTTTTGCGATACAGTATGTGAGTTTTGGAGGACTTTGGAAGACAGCCGGGTTTGGAACGTGCATATTTCTAACCGGGCCCCTCAAACGGAAAAGCCAATAACTCTCAGACTGGACGTCATTTTGATGAACAGTCAGCGGCGTTTGTAATCTCGTTGACAAATGGTTCCCGTGAGTATACCCCAAGGGAGTTCGGGGTACAGTTGATATAAGGACGTGGCCTTAAAACATTAAATAATCATCAATTAAATGAATAACTCACATAGAGGATCTTTTTAGGTTTAATGTTTTATAGAATAAGGATATAACTATTACATCTCAAAATATTACAAATGTAGAAAGTTATACTATGTTTCAATAAAATAAAAACTCTTAAAAAGGAAACATGTCTAGTTCCATGTTTTAGATAGCATGTCTTTCCTTGATCCCATCCTTGACCCTATTCATCTTTAAGTCCTGTGGAGAACATTCCAAAAAAATGATATGAGCATAAAAAGCCTAGTAAAGGATACTCAAAGAAGGAAAATTGTTGGTTTTTCAAAACAAAAAGTAAACCAGGAATACATTATCAAAGTAATACTTTTCACTTTTATGAAGTAGTAAATACTCTTCACTGAATAAAAGATCACTACATATCATTTGTAACAAAAATTTTAACATAAACCCATATAAAAAACTCATAACATATAAAGGAAACTTGGGACATAAAAATACTTAAATGGAATAAGCATACGATCGACTTACACACATATCACTTCATGAAATAGCCATTCGGCCGACTTCCATAACCAATGCATTGGAGGTTATAATGTAACCACCCGTCCTGGTATTCACGACACCACCCGTCATATGGTTTATCACGTAACCACCCGTCAAATGTCCAAGAACCATTATAAAAATCATAGAACATATATAAACATGTCACTATTAACATTTCATTTGAAATCAGAATATATCATTTCAAGATATCGACAAAATCAATGATTTATCAAAGTATTTTAAAAACCATTTAATAAAGAAATTTTTTAATCAAAGTGTCCCATACCACTTTTAATCTTTTATTAGAATAACAATTAATCAAAACTATATTATATCACGAGAATAAAGGTATTCATGATATAATATGCCAAAGGACAGTATATACACCATATCAATGAGAATTGGCACAAAACAACAATGAAATTTCAAGGGAATTTAATTTGAGACTAAATCCCTTATAAATAATGTTTCCTTTGATTAAGGATAAATCATTTACATAATTATGTGTGACAAAAGAATACACCAAATATAAGTGGATATTAAGTGTAAGACAGTTAGAGTTCATTCACACATATTCGTAGAATGAAATATTAAAGGAGTACAAGTTTAACCCAAAGAATCGAAATTGGGTTATGAAGTTCCCTTTCAAAAATTCGGCAGCCTAACGACGTCGCTTATAATTTCAGATTAAGAGTTGATGAGAGAGAAAATGGTATCTCATCACTTGAACATAAAACTTACGTCAATAAAGATATATAAGAACATATCCCAACCTAATAAGATATAAATTAAAAGACATAACAAAAATAAGTCTTTAAAAAAGAGGAGGGTGAATGGTTCCCTTGCCGATTTGGGTAACTTTCGAAACTTACACACCATTAAAGAAGGACTATAAAATATTTTTGAAATACTCATAAATGAATTTATATTACAAAAAGAGTAGAATAATGGGCAGTACATATACCAATAAAAGGAAATGGTGGAAAATGTAGCATAAATCTCACGGAAATAAAATTGAGATGAAAAATCCCTTAAGAAAACTCGGCTGCCTAACGGCGCCACATAAAACTTCTAAAAATGGATTTATGAGATCAAATAGGGTCTCTAATAATATGAACTTGGAAATTAAAGAATTATGAATATAAAATAACATCCCCATAAATAAGAAATATGAGCTTAAAAGAAATTAAATAAAAGAGTGTACTTAAAAAGAAGAGAGAGGTAGGATCCCTTAAAAAAATCCGACAGCCTAACTGCACCACTTACCAATTCATAGAATGAATTGATGAGGGAAATAGGGGGTCTCTATAATATGAAAATAAAAATTATGGTAGGATGAATATAGAATAACATCCCCAACATAAGTACATGGAGCTTAAAATAAATTTCATAAAGGAGAATACACGAAAAGAAAGAGAGAGGTAGGATCCCTTACCTCGTGTCCGACTTGACTCGATCGTTATTTAATCTCCTGAATAATAAAATAGAGTTAATTTACACTTTCTTAAGAACATTTTTATGTTAATTATTCCTTTTATATCATTTATTACTATTTTATGAACATTATGTAATTATTTAAGTTAATAACGGTCGTTTTGTCGATCATTGGTACTTGAGTCAAAAATAAACTTCTTATAATTACAAGTTGTTCATGTGGTAAAATATCCATTATATTAAGAATTATTTAAATGATCTAGATATTTTATATATCATATATATAATGTTTATACATGCATTTATAATATTACATAACATTTAGAGGTAAGAAATGAAATGCATCGTTCATGGAGACGGTAAGTTGTACGTACGCATGAACGCTACTTTCATTTCTTTTTCATATTTAATGGAATGAAATCATAATTATATAGAGGTATATTATAATTCCAGTATAATATCATATATAATATCATTTACTCCATCCTTTATACGTCCCACATATGGCATTAACGAATCAAATCACTTTTAGGGGCGGTAGTCCGCACATCCTAAAATGAAGATATCGCGTTTACCCATAATGGAAACCATAAAGGTATTCCATAAATGAAAAATAAAAAAGAATAAGAAAAATATAAACATAATATATATCATATATAAATATAGTGACATCTTAATGGCCACCGTGAAAGGTGTTAAAAGAAGATTGAACAATCTTCGTTTTGTAAGGCAGAAATTCGCCATCCATAGAAACAGTATGTTCTTTAACAATTAGATGAATGTATGTGTAAGTGTAGCTCGAATCCTTGACATAAAAAAATTCTAGTATATTGAATATACTGGTATGATTACAAAATAAAGGTATAAAAAGAGTTTAGGGGGTTGGAGAAGCAAAATAAAACAAAATAACAAAAGAGAATATATTACCTTCAAATCGGATAACTCTTTTTTATTTGTACTCAAAGGCATATTTGGAAAGTAATATTCCCAAAGTGAGGCTTCTATGAGTAATACAGGGATGTGGAGAGACAATGTGAGGAGAGGTTGGATGAGCCAAGGGCTTGAGAGGTGTGGGTAAGGAGGTAGAGGTGGGGGCCTTTTATAAGTGGGAGGAGGGGCACTCTTGGAATGTCTTGAAAAGTTACTTTATTATAAAATGATTTTCGGATATTAAAGGTCCCAAAATTGTATATTTCTAGGGAATGGTGATAAGGGATCTAAATCCTCCCATACAATATGTTTTTTACATGTTTATGTCTTCGATTTTAATTTATCTTGTTATTTTATTTAAATTGTTCATTAATGAGGTAATCACTACATCATCATGGTTTCATAAATAATTTAATTTATTTAATGTCTCAAAATTATAAATAAAATAAAATGATGTAGGAAATAGTTTTATCTTTCTAATTAATATTTAGAGTAAAAAATATGACTTTTATGACCCCATGTAAATTTTTTTTTAGGAAAACAATACATGTTTGTGACATTTTTATTTTAACTTTATATAAAAAGTGATTAATGTCATTTTTGTACCCAAGTGGCTCAATGGGGTCCCCAAGTTGACCCATGGATTTTCATGGTCGGCCATGACTCATCCAATAAGGGTAGGACATGTGTCAAAGTCATTTCATATTATTATAACATTATCTTTACATTAAATTACACTGATTACCTTTAATCGTGATTAATAATACTTAAAAGATACTATTCACCAAAAAAGTATTTTAATCCCATTGAAACACATTTTAAATCCTAATGACAACAATTTATGTAGTATTTTTTAAAATAAAATCACATAAGTGGTAAGGTTTCATTTAAATGAAAAATCGGTTTTGTAACTACCATTTAGTGGTTTCACTATTAATCAAAAATTGAAGTTTTTCAGAAATATATAAAAAATTCACCCTAAGATATGTTTGATATTCAAAATTAAAACATGATTTCTATTTTAAAAAATTAAAAACATATAAGTTGAATTAATTAATTTAATAATTATTTACCGCTGTCAAAACAAATAGCGTGTTTTTAAGAAACAATATCTATTAAAATATTGACAATAGTTTAAGTCCAATTTTAGTGTGAAATTAATTCCAATGACCCCCATTGGATTAAAAGGTTAAAATATATTCTAATTTAACTTTAAAACCAATTCAAATGATGATATAAGCATATAAATATATTAGATTAAAAAGAGGATTCGAATTAAAATACAACATTTTTCACATATTCCTTAAAAATGAACTTTATTGAAAAAATAACAAAAACATACACAACGTAAATTTTGATGTCCTGATTCTAAAGATGGAATTTATTTGGTCCAATATAATATATGAAATTTTAAAAAAGTGGATTTAAAAAGGGTTCACCATTAAAAGGCTATTAATCGACCTTTTAAAGAATATTTGAATGTTTACGCTTAAAAATGGATTCAGTCGCATTTTTAATCCTTTAACATTTATTGTAAAAAGTAAAAATATTTGACAAAAATATATAATAAATTTTTAGTTAGTTTGGTTCATTCCCACCATTACAATGGCTAGGCATTAACTACCATTTAAATTAATATTATTTTATTATTAGAGTGCAATGTGAGATTTCAAAGAAACTCGTTGTTGCGTATTAGGTACGCCATCAAGCATAGCATTCCCTTTAAATTAATATTAAAATTTTATTCAAAAATATGGATAAATCTAAAAATTTCATATTCTTTATTTACCTGGGGTGTTACATCCTTCCCCCCTTTTGGGAATTGCGTCCTTACAATTTTAAAATTGGGCTCGGAATCTTCATTGAAAGTCCCACATCGGAACAATAGTCGGTAAAACTATCACTTTAAAAGAAATAAATAGAACTAGAGAGGTCACCCACGTTAGCCCATAATAGGATTCCATGTAGGAAAACATGGATATGGAAGAAAAAACAAAGGGTCATGTTCTGATGGAGAGTGATAGAAAACATGATTATGAGAATGTTAACCACAAGAAAATCACAAACATGTGATGGGTTAAACAGTATTTGATTCCCCGGTAGGAAAAATTAACAAAAAATTTCTTTGTTTTAAGTTACTTTTAATTGAGTAATTTATTTATGGGCTTAACTAAATCCTAAGTAAACATACTTACTAGTCTTTAATACTTTCATCTCTTACTGGATTTCTTATACAAACTCATATTTTCTCCAAAAGACAAGTATTTAGGATGACTTGTTCACATTAAGAGCGCTATAATCAACTTCTAGAGAATAAACTAATCCACGAAAGAGAACTATATATTTCCCATGTCTTCAGACCTTAACCAGAACAAAAATTGTCAGAACAAGATTAGATAATCCAGAAAAGGATAGTCCTTTATAAAAAGAAAATCTATTCTTAATCACCAAAAATTGTCCAACAAAACCCAAAGTTCATAGAAGACCATTAGATAAACAATTTGTCCATAATATTCATCAAAGTAAACCAAACTAAGATTGAAACCCAAATATTCGAAGGATCTAATCACTTAGTCTTCCAAGGTAAAAATTAACATTTATCTCCAAATAACATTTGATTCCCTTAAAGTCTCATATTGAAAGGTAATTAGCCTAAACACATATCCTCCATGGTAGGTTAATAATTTCCATAGATAACCCAAAATTAACCTTCTCTTGTTTCATAAAATCATCTAACAAAAAATAATTAGTGAAACTAATGAGGGAATTCAAGTAGTCCACTGGTAGGTGATAAATACAATTTTCACTTTGGTTGTGGGTTCGATTCCCTTAGTTTTGTATGACGTGACTGGTTGTCACACGGTCTACGTGTTGTCCTTTTCCAAAACTATATAATTATTAAAACATTCCCCAAAGAGATAAAATCATCAAAAATAACCATAACATAATTTAACCTCAATTTAATATCATGAAATTCATTTTCCATCATAACATATAATTACCCATAATTACCTCAAAAGTAAGGATCATATAAACCCAAATGGTTACATTTATAATTATTACCTGAACTTCCAAATCGAGTTGGTTATCTTGTATATGATGCATTAGAGAACTCACCAAGGTTCAAGTGGTTAACCATGACTCTCTGATATTTGGTTTATAATAACCACGAGATTCCTCATTGAATCCCCCATTTCATCCGGTCTCTTAATCACAGAACCACCATAGTTTCCTTCATACCCATTTTCACTTTGTTGCCTGCTAGATCCATCCATTTACTAAAACCAAAAAATATCAGTGTGATTATATCAACAAAACTATCATGTACTAATGGGGAAGATAAACACTATGATATAGTTACTCATTCACATTATCTAAAACTATGACTCTTTCTGAAATCCTAACTATTATGGTAATGTCACTTATGCTTAAGGTATAACCTAACCTCTAAAGTTATCTAAACCCACCTTGGATGCCAACTGTAAGGACCTGGTCTTAAAACATTACATAATCATGAATTAAATGAATAATTCGCACAGAGGATCTTATCAGGTTTATATTTTTAGTGAATTAGGACATAACTATTACATCTCAAAAGATTAAAAATTAGACACTTCTACTATGTTTTAATAAAATAAAAAGTCTTAAAAAGGAAACATGTCTATTTCCATGTTTTAGATAGCACGTCTTTCCTTGATCCCATCCTTGACCCAAATCATATTTAAGTCATGTGGAGAACATTTCAAAAACATGGGATGAGCATAAAAATCCCAGTAAAGGATACTCAAAGAAGGAAAATTGTTATCTTTTCAAAACAACATGTAAACCCTGAATACTTTATCAAAGTAATACTTTTCACCTTTATGAAGTAGTAAATACTCTTCACTGAATATAAGATCACTACTTATCCTTTGTAACCAAAAGATTACCATAAACCCTTATAAAAATACATAACATTTAATGATAACATGGGAAATAAACATATGTAAATGTAATAACCATACGGCTGACATCCACACATATCACTACATGGAATAGCCATACGACCGACTTCCATACCCAATGCATTAGAGGTTATAATGTAACCACCCATCCTGGTATTCACGGAACCACCCGTCATATGGTTTATCACGTAACCACCCATAAAATGTCAAAGTACCATTATAAAAATCACAGCACATATATAAACATTTCACTATTAACATTTCATTTGAAATCAAAATATATCATTTCAAGATATCGACAAAATCAATGATTTATCAAACTATTTTCAAAACCATTTAATAAATTGATTTTTGAATCAAAATATCCCATACCACATTGAAGCTTTTAATGGAATAACATTTAATCAAAACATTATAATATCATGAGAATAAAGGTATTCATGATATATTATGCCGAAGGATAGTATATACACCATATCAAAGTTAATTGGCACATAACAACAATGATGTCTCAATGGAATGTAATTTGAGACTAAATCCCTTATAAAGATGGTATCCTTTGATTGAGGATAAATAAATTACATAATTATGTTTTTCAAAAGAATACACCAAATACAAGTGGATATTAAGTGTAAAAAATTCAGAGTTCATTCACACATATTCATAGAATGACATATTTAAGGAGTACATGTTTAACCCAAAAATCGAAATTGGGTTAAGAAGTTCCCTTGAAAAAATTCGACAGCCTAACGACGTCACTTATAATTTCAGATTAAGAGTTGATGAGAGAGAAAATGGTATCTCATCACATGAACATAAAATTTACGTCAATAAGGATATAGAAGAACATATCAAAACATAATAAGATGTAAATTAATGGACATAACAAAAAGAATTCTTTTAAAAAGAGGAGGGTGAAAGGTTCCCTTACCGATTTGGGTAACTTTTGAAACGTACACCACATGAAAGAAGGACTATAAAACACTGATGTAAATACTCATAAACGAAATTATATTACACAAAGATTTGAATAATGGGCAGTACATACACCAATCAATGGAAATAGTTGAAAATGTAGTATAAATCTCACTGGAATAAAAGTGAGATGAAAAATCCCTTATGAAAACTCGGTATCCTAACGGCGCCACATAAAACTTCCAAAAATCGATTTATGAGATCAAATATGGTATATAATACTATGAACATGAAAAGTAAAAAAATTAGGAATATAAAATAACATCCCCAAACATTAAGAAGAGGAGCTTAAAATAAATGACATAAAAGAGAGTACTTAAAAAGAAGAGAGAGGTAGGATCTCTTACAAAAACCCGGCAGCCTAACGACGCCACTTACAAATTCTTAGAATGAATTGATGAGAGAAAGAGTTGGAATCTCATCATATGAACATAAAAATGATGGTAGGATTAATATAGTAGAACATTCCAAAAATAATAACTTGGAGCTTAAAATAAATGACAAAAAGAAGAATACATGAAAAGAAAGAGAGAGGTTGGATCCCTTACCTCGTGTCCGAATTGACTCGATCGTTCTTTAATCTCATGAATAATAAAATAGAGTTACTTTATAAATTCTTAAGAACCTTTTATTTTTAATTATTCCTCTTATATAATTTATTAACATTTTATGAATATTATGTAATTATTTAAGTTAGTAACGGTCATTTTGTCCATCATTGGTGCTTGAGTCAAAAATAAACTTCTTATAATTACAAGTTGTTCATGTGGTAAAATATCCATTATATTCAGAATTATATTCATGATGTAGATATCATATATATCACATATATCCAGTTTATACATACATTTATAAAATTACATAACATTTAAGGTAAGAAATGAAATGCACCGTTCATGGAGACGATAAGCCATACGTACGCATGAACGCTACTTTCATTTCTATTTCATATTTAATGTAATAAAATCATAATTATATATGGGGTAAGTTATAATTACAGTATAATATCATATATAATATCGTTAATCATCCTTTATACATCCCACATATGGCATTAACGAATAAAATCACTTTGAGGGGGCGGTAGTCCGCACTTCGTAAAATGACGATATCGCGTTTACCCACAATGGAAACCATAATGGTATGCCATAAATTTAAAATACATAAGAATAAGGAAAATATAAACTTAATATATATCATATATAAATATAGTGACATCTTCATGTCCACTATGAAAGGTGTTAAAAGAATATTGAACAATCATTGTTTCGTGAGGCAGAAATTCGCCATCCATAGAAATAGTATGTTATTTAACCATTAGACGAAGGTTTGTGTAGGTTTAGCTCAAATAATTCACATAAAAACATTCTAGTATATTGAAGATGGTGTTATCATTACAAAATAAAGGGATAAAAAGAGTTTTTGTGGTTGGAGAAGCAAAATAAAACAAAAGAACACAAGAGAAGACATTTCCATCAAATCAGATAACTCTTTTTGATTTGAGCTCAAAGGCTTCCTTGAAAATACTTATGCACAATGTGAGGCTTCTAAGAGTAATAGAGTGATGTGTAGAGACAATATGAGCAGAGTATAGATGATCAAAGGGATTGAGAGGTGTGGGTACGAAGGTAGGGGTGGGGGAATTTTATATGAGGGAGGAGGGGCACTCATGGAATATCTTGAAAAGATACTTTATTATAAAATTATTTTTTGATATTAAAGGTCCCAAAATTATATATTTAAAGTTTAAGGTGATAAGGGTTCGAAATCCACCCATACAATTGGTTTTTGACAAGTTTAAGTCCTATAGTTTACCTTACATTCTCATTTTATTTAAATCGTTCATTAATGAGGTAATCACTGCATCATCATGGTTTCATAAATAATTTGATTTATTTAGCATCTAAAAATTAAAACACAATTATAATGATGTAGGAAATATTTTTGTATTCTTAATGAATGTTTATAGTCAAAAATATGACTTCTATAACCCCATGTAAATTTTTTTTAGTAAAACAATAAATGTTTGTGACACTTTTATTTTAACTTTAAATAAAAAGTTATTAATGTCATTTTCTTACCCAAGTAGCTCCATGGGGTCCCCACGTTGACCCATGTATTTTCATTGTCGTCCATGAGTCATCCAATAAGGGTAGGACATGTATCAAGGTCATTTCAAATTATTATAACATTATCTTTACCTTAAATTACATTAATTACCGTTAATTGCGATTAATAAAACTTAAAATTTACTATTCACCAAAAAAATTATTTTAATCCAATTGAACAACATTTTAAATACTATTGACAACCATTTAGGTTGGATTTTTGAAAATCAAATCACAGAAGTGGTAAGGTTTCATTTAAACGAAAAAACAGTTTTTTAACTACCACTTTGTGGTTTCACTATTCATAAAAAATTGATGTTTTTCAGAAAAATACGAAAAAATCACCCTAAACTAAATTTGATATTCCGAATTCAAAAATTATGTCTATTCTAAAAAAATAAAAACATATAAGTTTCATTAATAAATTTAATAATTAATTCCCTCTGTCAAAACAAATAGCGTGTTTTTAAGAAACAATATTCATTAAAAGATTGACACTAGTTTAAGTCCAATTTCAATGTGAAATTAATTCCAATTACCAGCATTGAATTAAATGGTAAAAATATATTCTAATTTAACTTTAAAACCAATTCAATAGATGATCTAATCATACAAATAAATTATATTAAAAAGAGTTTTTGAATTATAATGCAACATTTTTCACATATTCATTAAAAATGACCTTTATCAAAAAAATAACAAAAACAAAAACAAAGTAAATTTTGATATCCCGATTCTAAATAAGGATTTTATTTGGTCCAATATAATATATGAAATTTTCAAAAAGTGGATTTAAAAAGGGTCCGCCATCAAAAGGCAGTTAATCGACCTTTTAAAGAATATTAGAATTTTTACGCTTAAAATTTGATTCATTCACATTTTTAATCCTCTAACATTTATTGTAAAAAGTAAAAATATTTGAAAAACATATATAATCATTTTTTAGTTAGTTCTGTTCATTCTCGCCATTACAATGTCTAGGCATTAACTACCATTTAAAATAATATTGTTTTATTATTAGTGTGCAATGTAAGATTTCAAAGAAACTCATCGTTGCGTATTGGGTACGTCATCGAGCATAGGGTTTCCGTTAAATTAATATTAACATTTTATTCACAAATATGGATAAATATAAAAATGTCAAATTCTTTATTTACCTGGGGTTTTACAGTTGAGATACTGTCGGGTTTGTTCATACATGAAACGAACCGAGCCCCGGGGATAAAAAGATTAATAACTCACAGACTAGGCGGTCGATTGACTCGTCGTATGTTGCGTTGAGACCCCTATGATGAGGCATTCCTTTGTGATACTTCTACCTGAGTTTTCTTGACACTTGGAGTATCGACTAGTAGCTCACGAAGCGAATCCTTCTGGAGATGAGCAAACAATGTGTGGAGACCATGTAGCTGTAGACCTGACGGCTGCTTGACCGATTCGACTCTGAGTCATTCGACTAGACCAGTGGACGGATCGCCCAGTTTGGTGGCAGACCCATGGCAGCCAAAGCACCTGGTCTGTCAGCAAACCCATGGTACTCGACAGGAGGAGTACCTTTGACGGCTATTAGGGGGAGCACCGGGTTTTGTTGCAGACCCACAACGGGGGAGTACTACTGTTTGAGGTGTCCGACCCGCGGTACTCGATATGAGGAGTACCTCAGGAATATATGGTTAGTCAGTAGAACCTTGGAGTCGCGACAGGTCCACTGTACTCGACAGAGGAGGAGTTCTCCAGCAGTCATGGTTTCGGCAATAAAAATATTGGGTTGAGCTGAGTCAATGACCTTTGTGTTTTCCTCTTGATTGAGATGAGTTACTTGATAACATAGGTATATGTATTGGAATATACCTAATAAAATTTTATCTATTGGGATATTTCCTTATGGTCATCCTTGATTGATTTAGTGAGTCTTTGAGGGTCTCGGGATCCCTAATGAGTATCGTTAGACTCACCCCTGCATGGGCTATGCCCAAACCTCGTTGTGTTAGATGCAGACGACATACAGCGCTGACCGAGGCAGAGTGTACGAGGACTGGACGATACCCGGAGGTGGACACTCAGCGTGACAGCACATGGAGCGGACCTTCGGATGCGGAGTGCTAAGAAGGACATCTTTACCTACCCTTCTGGTTGGAACCCAGAGGATGATCCAGGAGTTTCTTCCATCATCCAGCTGTTTGTCATTTCAGTTGTACTTTTTTTCAGTTGTAGCTGTATCTTTCTTTTGGGCTTGTATTTTTTGGCCCTTTGTACTTTCAGCACACTTTGTATACAGCTTTACTTAATGTTTGTTTTGCTTGTTCTCTAATTTTGTGTGTTTATGTTTTATAAAGGCAGTGTCTTCCCAGGTCTAGGGAATTATGCATTTGCTGCTAGTCGCCAGCCCCTGGCCTATTGAAGGCGAGCATGGGGTAGTCACGATGCGGGCCCCGGGGGATGGGTCTTGATAATAAAAATATTATAAATCCTTGTATTTAATTGAGACATTCATCCTCTTATCTAGGGTAAATAAAAAAAGAAATAACTTTGACACATATTCTCAATATGGGTTGTGTACAATAGTACTTATCATAATTAAATAAGGAATAATCTGTATGGTAAGGAAAATAATTTAATGAACATTCATTTATATCAATAAATTGAGAATAAAATAGATCCACATATAAGATCAATGTTGAAATATAAAGGATGATAACAACTAAATTAAAAGTGATGGAAATTCATAGTACCTAATATCTTAATCTGTTATTTATAGTAATATACTTTTAAATATGGGTTGGTATACACAAAAAGCAACTTTATAAGGATCTCCAACATGTTTTTCCAGGAAATTTTATGATTCATTCTGGGTATATATAAAATATTATCCCACCAGTAACCACATCTCCAATGCATTCATAATATATTTAATCATGAATTAAATTCATAAAAAAATTTCATTATAAAAAAATATTCATATTTATTAAAAAAAATTAAAATATCATAATTTTTCATTTCAATAAAATAAATTTCAAATTAAATACTATAACATATAGATTAAATACAATTTTTGGAATAATGGTTTCCATGATTTCGAAAAATTATTGATATGGAAGAAAATATTCGTGGTAATGAATATAAATAATATTTGTTTTGAAATTTATATTCAAGATTAAAGTTACAAAGAGGTAAATATTAGGCACGAATATAGAAACTCATTAAATATCAACAAAATAACAATAAATATTGTTTTTATTAATGATATATTATATTATTTTTAATGTGGTGAGGAGAATATGTATTACACTACTACGTGGAGACATTAGGACATACATAAGAAGAAGAGAGGATTACATTATCCATGGGATGGTAAGGTGATCAATAATGGTTATTATATTAGAATAATAACATCTTAATATATGGATGATACTGTTGTTCTTATATTAGGATAGTTAAAGAATATTTTAATTAGGTAGAGGATGAATTAAAATTTGAATGATTTGTTAAGATGATAACACCCTCTTTGAAGATCCCCATATGGATATCTCCTTAGGGACAATAGTGACTATCATTTCATAATAATAGAAACCTTATAATGTAGATGAATATTTATTGGAGATATTTATCTAGGTTTGATCAAGATATGTTTCTCAAAATGGTAGGAATAATAGTGGGGAGGTGGGGTCCTTTTTTAGTAATTGAAAGAACATAGTTGGAATTCTATAAAATAATTAAATTTAATATATTATTTTGATGTTGAATTGGAACCAAGTGTCAAAAATTTAATAGATAATATATATTAATGTTGTAATCCTTTCATATAATAAAATTAGAATATTTTATCTGTCCTTTTTGACATTATATTTTTTTAACTGTTTTATTACCCACTTTATACATTATTCATGGTAACAAATTTTTCATTCTTAAAGGTAATAAATTTACTTCTAAGGATTCAATTGGTTCAAAGAATTTAAATGGACGCAATGTTAGACAATATACTATCCAAAATATCCCTATTCATTAATTTTTTAATTCAAATCAGTTAATTATATAATATTTCACATAAAATATGAGAAATTTTCACTTTAAAAACATTTAAAATATATTGACATCAATTAAATAAATACAAATTTGAAATTTATATATAAAATCTATCATTATAAAATAAATAATATAATTAACCATAAAGATCATGTGAATAAAAAATGCATCCAAAAAATATTTTTTTTCTTATTAAGATCATTTACTTATTATTTGTACTACATAAACATCCATTGCGTCTACATTGTTTATGGATTTAATGTAACCATACCATCATTAAATGTTATAATTAAAATATCATAATAAAATAAAATATTTATATTCAAAATAAAAATTTATATTCAAAATAAACATTTATATTTTTTTAACAACTTTGTTTCACTATGTGATCATATAAGATATATTAAAACCAAGAGAGTGACATTTCAGAATTTTCAATTACATAAAATCCAATAGAGTACTTTATCAAAGACAAAATACACCCAGATTCCTTGTTTTATAATACATTAAATGGAGGTTGAATTACACTCATGCAATGAAATATAATTATTATTATGGATGATGTTGAAGAATTCATATATATAGTTTACATTTTTTTATCAAATTTTACTCTTTAAAATTGTAACATATTATCCACAATCATTATACATAATGAATAAAGAAGTTATGTATTTATATAATTTAAAAAACATGATTAAAAATATGGTTTCTAATTTATTAAATTCAATTTGTATAGGTGTTGGAATTTAATTTAAATATAATCTCGCAAAACGTGATGAAAATTAGTTTTCCCTAAAAATTACATTTTCAATATTTACATGATCAAAAATTTACACTATGAGTAGTAAAAAAACACATGAATTTAAATTTTTATTTATATATATTTATATTATTTACCTTTAATTTTAATCATTCATCTTTATTGATTATTTTAATTAAATATAATTAAAAACAATTATATAGTTAAAAATATATTTATCAAAGATATTCTCTTTTGCACTCAAAATATATTTTATATATCTATTCTAAATATGAATAATTATATTTCTTATACATAATTATTTTAAATGAAAGTGTGGTATATAAAATAGTACACTGTCAATTATTCATAAAACCCTATTTTGATGTGGATTTTAAAAAAATTATTTCATTGCTTATTTTTATATTTTATGTTAAAATAATATATTCAAAATATAGAATTTGAATTTATAAGACATAAAATATTAAAATTACAGATTATAAAGGTAATATGTTCGCATACTATAATTTAACTTGTTGTGTTATATTCTCAACACCTTCGAAAATTTCATCCTTGAAATTTTAATGGACATTTCATTGTAAACATTTGAGGGTATTTATTCTTCATAACTTACTCTAGTTCTATTGTTTATTCCACTATTTTACAATTTTTTCAATGTATCATTCCTAATAAAATCATATAATTTTTTAATACTTATTTTCTAGTGTCATGAATTATGATCAGGTCTTCACAGTAAGGTCGATCATTTTCAAATTATATTTATTCATAGGTGAGAACATGTGTTGGGTAATGAATATATATCCTTAATAATGAGATATGGATCACGTCACATACTTATGATAGGCCGTGTGGAATTTAAAAAATGTTGGCCCACTCAAACAAAATTCCCATAATTTCGAAAGGTCTCATGTACCTAAGGATCAATTTTATTTTCCTAAAAGACATTATAACAACCTGATATAAAAATACATTTAGGAAAACATGATATGAAATATGAAATTCCATTTATTTAATTAACTACTTGGTAAAAAAATTAACCATTTCAGTTTCTTTAATTTTTGTTACAATAGTGTCTACCTATATCATTCTATCTTCTACATGTTCTTGTCCAAAAAAAATTCCCTTTCTCGAAATTCACCATAAAAATATAGAGCATGAAATCTCTTACCATATTATGCTTCATAATATTCCATTTGATTACATTAACGAAATAAATTTTTATAGGAAAATTAAACCACATTTATTTTATTATACCATATATTATGAAGGTTATGTTTTAATGACCCAGATTACCCAATGTAATATTTTTGGATATTTTATGGATTATTTTCAAGAACAACCAATTAGAATGCATATGATTCCAAGACCCGATGGGCCCAGAATAAATAATAGAAATATATTAATTATGTTAAATAGTATATAAATGTAGTTTTACTATAATTTATTATAATTTCTATAGGAGTATCATATAAAAAATTTGTGGGAATCATTGAGATCAAACATGGGTTTTACAATAGTCACAATATAACCTTTTTCTGCGCAGGGAATTAGTGAGAAAGAAGTTGTAGATGCTAAATAAATAAAATTATTTTATTTCATTAGTTTATGAAGAGATACATCCAAATCATTTTTTTTGTATTTTCAAAAGCCACTTCAGGATGAGTGGTAACATATCAGATATCAAGATATTACAAATTTTAAAACAGAACAAGGCGTCATATTCAAACAAAAATTATGATCACAGATAACCGCACCAGAACAGACTAGCCATTAACAAAACCAGAAGCAGAAAAACACATCACCGAGCGCATAAACCTCCTAGAACTCCGTCGACCACTCGAACTCACCTCCTAAGACACGATGATGTCAGCTACTCAAATCCGACTGGGAGGAGATTGGTGGAATCCTAGGGAAAGAGCAGATTAAGAGCGGTCACCGTCGAGCAGGAAGACAATCACCAAAATCTTTTGATGTTGACGAGGATGAAAACCACGACCACATCCAAACATCATTTGTCCGAACGTCAATCGTGACCAAAAAACACCACCAGGATCGAAAGGAAATCCCAGAAATAAAGGTCCGAAGCGCAACCAATGAAGAAAACGGAAACCCTAAGGAATAAGAGAAATAAGATTTTTTTTTTAAATACGTTTTTTTTAAAAAATATTTTGTAAAAAACGCCCAGGTTAAAAATATTTTTAAAACTGCCCCTCAAAAGCGGCAGGCGCGATGCCGCCTTTGCGTTTCGGGGCAAAGGCAGCATCGCGCCTGTCGCCTTTGGCCTTTACCCGAAAGGCGGCATCTGCGATGCCGCCTTCCCCCTAAAAAAATTTAATTTTTTTTTTGAAATTTTTTATTTTTATTTTTGTTTTTGGTTTTGTTTTGTTTATATATATATATATATATATAAATAAATAAAACAAAAATTTTCAGCAGAATTTCTCTACTACTAAATATCCAGCAGTACTGCCATTACAGCAGTCTGGATTCTGACAGAAACTCTCACCCAGACCTCCCTTTTATAAGATGCCTTGCCCTAGAAATCATTTTGCATTTTCGATGTGGGATTCAGGTTCTCCCTTTCCTGCGCAGTACATTCTGCATTTCCGATGTGAGATTCAGTTTCAAGTGCGTGACTTTGAAAGATAATAAAATATATACTATAAGACCAATATAAATGAAATTTTAAATATTGATTAAACATATAAGAAATAGTTGAAAACAAAAATAATTTCCTTAAAAATGATGATGCAATTTATAAGGTTTCAAAACCGCTTACCTGAAATTTAAAAAAGTTTCAAGTACGTGAATTTGAAAGACTATAAAATATAAAATATAAAACGAATATAATTGAAACTTTAAAGATTGATTAAAGATATAAGAAATAGTTGAAAACAAAAGGATTTTCATAAAAAAGATTGATAGAAAATAATTTATAACCTCTCAAAACCGCTTATAAGATGCCTTGCCCTAGAAATCATTCTGCATTTTCGATGTGGGATTCAGGTTCTCCCTTTCCTGCGCAGTACATTCTGCATTTCCGATGTGAGATTCTGTTTCAAGTAAGCGGTTTTGAGATGTTATAAATTATTTTCTATCAATCTTTTTTATGAAAATCCTTTTGTTTTCAACTATTTCTTATATCTTTAATCAATCTTTAAAGTTTCAATTATATTCGTTTTATATTTTATATTTTATAGTCTTTCAAATTCACGTACTTGAAACTTTTTTAAATTTCAGGTAAGCGGTTTTGAAACCTTATAAATTATTTTGCATCATCATTTTTAAGGAAATTATTTTTTGTTTTCAACTATTTCTTATATGTTTAATCAATATTTAAAATTTCATTTATATTGGTCTTATAGTTTATATTTTATTATCTTTCAAAGTCACGCACTTGAAACAGAATATCACATCGGAAATGCAGAATGTACTGCGCAGGAAAGGGAGAACCTGAATCCCACATCGAAAATGCAGAATGATTTCCAGGGCAAGGCATCTTATAAAAGGGAGGTCTGGGTGAGGGTTTCTGTCAGAATCCAGACTGCTGTAATGGAAGTACCGCTGGATATTTAGTAGCAGAGAAATTCTGCTGAAAACTTTTGTTTTATTTATTTATATATATATATATATAAACAAAACAAAACAAAAAAAATAAAAATAAAAATAAAAAATTTAAAAAAAAATTAAAATTTTTTTAGGGGGAAGGCGGCATCGCGGATTCCGCCTTTCGGGTAAAGGCCAAAGGCGGCAGGCGCGATGCTTCCTTTGCCCCGAAACGCAAAGGCGACATCGCGCCTGCCGCCTTTGAGGGGCAGTTTTAAAAATATTTTTAACCTGGGTGTTTTTTACAAAATATTTTTTTTAAAAAACGTATTTAAAAAAAATCCCCCAAACCCCCCATGAGAGCCACTGCATCAGACCGAGATGGAGTCCCGTGCGATAGATTTGGGAGAAAGATCGGAGATTGAGATGAACAAGGCCTCGACAGTGATCCCAGAACGCGAAGTGAGAGAAAACTCAATCAGGACGGACGGGAAGAGAGCAAGAGATAGTATCGATGGTCGAAACAGTGCCAAAACGCATGAAGAGAGCAGCCCCGGAGGAAAACCACGTCACTGAGGGATAACATCCATCCGAGAAAGTGAGAGAAGAAAGGAACAGATGCCAGAAGTGGTCGGTCCATCCCCAGGGGGAAACCCTAGATGGAGGAGAGGCGCGGCGCGCTCGGGAGAGCTATCCGAGAGAGAAGGGGGCATCTGGCTAGTTGATGAAGAGATATAAATTGATATATTAACATGTGATTATTCCAAATATTCAGGTTCATTTTCATAACACTATATCCATTGGAGACCCATGAAATATAGAGTTAGAGTATACCTCTCAAATGAATGACAACTTAATCATAGATTGGTGATCGATGTGAAGCATGACTCAGATATCTCCATAAAACCAATGATGAAGGTTCATTGTTCATCTTATACCAACTTCAATTGATGTATAACGATTTATTATTTAGGAAAACATATTTTTGTTATTTCTATCATGAAGGTGAATCTCTCACCGAATAAATTCGTCTTCAGGTCATGTGTATGGTGGAATGGGGTAGTTTTATTCTATAATTGGCATAATTTATTTCTGATTGTCATCTATATATCCAATTATCATTATAAGAAAAATTATTCATGGTCTAAAAGAATATAATCCTTGTATTATACACTACCTATGTCCTTTGGGCATTTCTCCCTTATTTAATAATTCATCAGGAGAGACACCTTGACCCATGGTTTGACCCAAGTACTCTGGAATCGTTCATTGTTCACCTATTTTATGGTGAGATTATCTAATATAATAAATTAGGTCTAATTTTGAGTGAGGATTTTTTGATGCTGATAGTATAGAATTAATCAAAATGGATTTGGGAACTCATATTTTATATGGCATCTGTGATGACGACAGGAATGAACAGAAACTGATTTCGTTGAAATATTGGAAACAAAAATCTAGTTAGATGTGTTGGAAAGGATCAACAGGAGTAAATACATGATTGATCATATGGTTGGGTATGAAAAATAAAGTATCGGTGGCATGAACATTCTCGGTTTTGGTGGATGTTAAGGATAACACAATGTGTTATAATTTCACTTGGTATGTGACCCCTCCTAGATGGCTCACAGTGTACATAAAAGGATACATGAGGAAACCCTTAGAGTACACGTCCAAGGGAATGTTGTCTATGCCAACACGAACATGACCTTCCATGTAGTACATGGGATGAGTTGTGTACTAGAATAAGGGAAGAAGTACACGACCAGCAGCTATCCATGTACTTATATGAAAACATATGATGTTTTATATGTGAATGACGTAGGGACAAAGCTCTACCCTATGTAGTTATAGTACATGTTGTGTACCTCTTACATGTTGTATTGGAGCCCTTGTCCACTATATCTTGGATGATATTTGTTCAGGGTGTGTTCTCTATATACCTTTACCAATGGGTTAGTATGGAATCATGTCCTACACATATGATCGTGATTCCTTAAGTAGGAATTCATAGATAGAGTTGTTAGAATCCTTTCTCGAGCACTGGAGTTAGGCCCTCTATCATAATCATGTTCGAGGTGGTGTTATTGGTATCTTCAGGACCAACAATACATGGTTATCGGTCCTCTGCCTAAGAGGTTAATCCATGTTGACTTTTCAATATACCCCATGGTATTAGGAGTGATCCTTATCTTTGCAGTGTATCTATTCTGAAATCTAACGTATACTACTCTTGGAAATAACAGATTATCCCTACCTCTCTAAAGGATGACATCTGTGTTATCTAACTCATGGGGTGTGTTCTTCTATATGAGTACTTTGTGTATTCTTTGAGCTAGAAGCATAGGATGGAATTACGATTGTGATTTTACCATTATGAAGTGTTTCTTTGCCGAGTATTTCTACTTATTCTTGTTAAATGTATTGTATACCAACACCTACATAGAGATTAAAACAGTTCTATTTTTATATTCTTTGCGATTCCGGACTTTCCTAATAGGTATTGTTAAACATACCCCCTTCACGGGATTTACCCATGCATTTCAAGTCATGTGAAGCTGTTCCACTTTTGGAAAGGGGAATAGATGGATGGGAAATAAATAGTTCTTAGTGATACATGATAGACCAAGGTGTGTTCCTATAATACATTGAAAATAGTCCACATCTTCACATTCAGGTTAGACTTTTTTTCAGAAAGGTTTTATTGTATTTTATCGATAACATTTTTAACAACCATTACTTCATGTTATACTATGGTCGTAGGATTAGTTGTACACATTCATCGATTCATTCAGTTTTTTTTTTCATTTCATCATTTTTTTTGTTTGAAAATGTGTGTTTGGGTATAATGGTACTTAGGATATGGCCACTAGGACTTCCTTCACCTAAATACTACCTAATTGGATTCCTAACCCTAGTTGGAAAAATGTACTCAGGTGCATTAACATTAACATTAGAGGATACCGAGTTGAAGTGAGGGTAGAGGATGTGTCTCTGGGGAGACTATTTCCTCATTACCTAAGTCTTTCACATCAGATCAATATTAAATAATAGGTAAATATCAAAGTCAATATGATTAATTAGATGGCACAATGAAAAGGTAAAAGATCAAAAATAACTAGAACTACATTATTAATTGATAAAAATATACAAAAGATGATGATGATATGTAATTTATCTAGAAGGATATAAAACATGTATAAAAGTAGAAGAAAAACATGTTATACAAAAGTAGAAAAAAATCAAAATCCACCCCTAGTATCCTTAGCTCCAAATCAATCATCTCATACCATCACAATATTTAGTAATCACGAAAAATCATGTTTATGAATTCTTACACATTCAATTTTAAAAAAATGGAGACATGTAGTCTTTTGAGTACCAATAGAGTTCAAATAAGGTGTGAGATAAATGTCAACAAGTCCCCACCAACTATGACTATAACATCAGGTCTATTTATTATAAACTACAATAGTGTTCAATAATGAATATGTAAAGGTAAATTAGTATAATAATTAAAATACCCATGAACCGTTTTCATTCATCCGATGGTGTTTAACATGTATCTAGTAAATTATTTAATTAATTTATAATTTATATATTTATGTTATGTAAGGCAAAGCCGTCACCGAAAACACCTCATTATTTTAATAAAAAATTTCGATGATGTAAAAGGGAAAATTTTCATTCTATTATGTATAAAAGTGATCCAAAGAAATAATAAAGAAATCCAATACCACATGGGTCATCCACTAAGAAGTAAATATTGGCTGGATAGAGGGAAAGAGTTTAATCGATGGGGAAATATCTAATGAATTATATAATAGTGATGATCTAACAGAGTCCAAGGAATATCCCGATTCACATTCGTAAGAAAGCCATGCATCCTCACACTCGTCCATATTAGTCCTTGAAAGGTTAAAATGGACCATGTTTCCTCCCTTTCAGATTTTAATCTAACTATTAGACATGACCTTTCTCTCAAAAATTCAGGATTCAGCCTCTGAAAAAGCCTTGTACGCACTATTGATAACTTCATTATGTCGTTAGGAATATATATTAGGTTCATAAAAAAATTATAACATAATTTATAGGTTCCTTACATTAATGAATGTTTTGGTTCTTTTAGTCTTCCCCCTTCAAAGAACTCATCCTGTGATTTTCTTCTAAGGGAAGTGAAACAGTATCTGAAAAAAATCTAGCCCATAGGTATTTATGTTAGCCTCCCAAAACCATTTCTAATCGAGTACATGGTCAGGATAACATAGAACCCTTACTAGAGGTACATATCAGCATCAAAGAGGCTCATTGCTCCATTCGATAATGTGTATAGGATACTCCTCAAAATATTCATCGACATCTATCTCAACTTCAATGGTGTCAAAATTATGTGATGGATTAGAATGATAAAGGCGCAAGTATGAAATTAGGAAGATATCATGCATGGAATGGTACCTATAATGTATTAACAACTAATAGGATATCATCATGACTCTCTCTATAAGATCTCAAAAACCCCTACATAACAATGAAACATCTTCCATTTCTTAGATATACATTTTTCCCCAGCCTGTGTGATACGTAGAGGAAAACATGATCACCATCCTAAACTCTAGAAGTTAGAAATTGTGATCAGCATATGATTTATTTCTAGATTGAATAGTATAAATACTCTCCCAAATTAGTAGAACCATAACTAAAGTCTACTACATTAGATGATGGCCTATTACGGAGGCCTCATTGGGCTCTTTCCATCATAGGGGTGAACAACACGACATTCCATACATGGTCTCAAAACGATCCATAAATATTTTTTCATACAATATATTATTATAGGTAATCTAGATGAGAGGGATATTCTTTTCCCAAGAGCCACTAAAATACAAGGATTCTCTCTCAGAGCATAACCTCTAGAACATATATCATCTTTTTCAACTGACCATAGGTCTGAGGGTGGGATGTTATGCTTAGAAGATTTTTTTATCCATATCCTTCTATAAACTCTATTAGAAACACGATGTTAAACAAGCATACCTCACTGGAATGACTGTTTAACAGACCCTAGGTAGTGTTGTGATATCATGGACATACATTCATACATGTCATCAAATGAGAATGTTTCCTATGTAGTAATAAGGTGAGATACTTTTATTATTTTTTCAATGATAGAAAATACCACATTGCTACCTCTAGGAGAACAATGTAAACTCACTATAATGTCTATGGAAACAAATTCTTATTTCCATTATGAGACCAGATTCATTTTAAATAAGACTTTAGATCATTGGTTCTTTTACTTCATCTACTGATAAGTGGAACACATAGAGATAATGTATGTTATCTACATTTCATCATAGTCCACCAATACTGGAATCACATGTATTAATAAATCTTGGAGATTCCTTGATGATCATCCCACCGAGAAACATGGGAATCACACATAAACTCCTCTATTTTATCTATAGTACCCCATACATGTCTATGTATATAGGATTTCGTCTGTATTCAAATACCAATATTTATGTGATTCATCTCCTCCAACGCTCTCACAGAAAACCTATCCCTTAGAATCTAAAAATTACATACTCTTAACATTCTCAAGGATAGAAGAGAAAACTATCAAGGATGAGAGATACATCTTCATGTTATAATCATGAAACTCTATATGCAACTCGGAAAAGGTGGACACCAATATTCACTCTTCATTGTAATCTTATTTGTTCGGTTCCTAATTTCTCTGTATCAGTGCATCCGCTACTACATTTTCTTTTCCAGTCGTATATCCAAGCTCAAAATCAATGGACATTAGATATTTGACCCATCTTCGCTATATGATATTCAAATCAGGATATGTAAAGAAATATTTCAGGATACTGTGGTCCGTATGGACCAAAATCTCTCACCCAAAAAAAATATCTTCAAAAATGTAAGGAATGGGAAACTATAGTGACCGAAATGTGATGCCTCAAATAATTTATCTCATGAGGCCACAATTATTGATATATATATATATAAATAATTTTCCATCCAACATTAGTAATACTCCGAGGGTAATGGAAGATTCATCAAAGAACACAGTTTATCCTCTATCAGGATTAGGAGGAATTAGAATAGGTGTCGAGAGAAGCTTCTCATTCATCTCCTAAATGGCATTCATATTTGGTACATCCCATATGAACACAACACCCATCTTTGTCAAAGCAATAAGATGTTAAGAATGTGGTCATAAGTCTCTTATAAAAATCCTGTAATATCTACATTGTCCGATAAAACAACATAAGTTAAACATGTTCGTGTGCTATAACCAGGAACCCAAAGAACTCACTTTATTTGGGTGGAAAGAGACTCCTGATTCTTTGATAATATGACCCATTAAGTGAAGTTTTTTGATATATAGGTTAAACATAGAAATCCTTTCATAATGATAATGCTCTCTTATTTTAAATAGAATGATCTAGAAATGATTAGAATTTTTGTTGTTAGTGCGAGAATACAACAAGATGTTATCCAAAAAGACCACGATAAATGAATCATAATAGTGGTAGAACACCATATTCATCAGAGACAGGAAAACAGAAGGCTTGTTTGTAAGGATGAAAGGCATAATAAGGTACTCATATAGAACATACTATATATGGAATGTTGTGTGAGTTATTTTTAATGGAATGACTCAAAAAAGATGATATTTTGACCACAGTTAGATCTAAAAAAAATACACTAACTCCCTGAAAATGGTAAATTAAATCATCTATATGTGGTAGTGGAAACCAATTAGTAATATCTGTGGTCACTACACCTAACCCAAGATGTTATGGTTTAGCTCTACTAGCTTGGACATCCCACTCACCCTTGTTTGGAAAAGTTTTTCCTCTAGTGATGTAAATGATATACTGAGCTGATATTAGTCTCTAATTTCATGACATAGAAGAATCCAATCCATCCATAGAATGTCATTGAATACCATCATCTCAATAACTATGAATTCCAAAAATAAATGGTTACTGCCTACCTCATGGGGAATATCCCTACACTAGCATATCCCCTCTAACCATTCAAAAAATGGTGTATCTATGTTCATTACATCATAGTAATACAATATTCATACTCTGAGTCATTCCACGACAGTTATGAAGATGAAAGATTGTGAATCACCTATATAAAATATAGAGTATACTATAGTGGAGGCTATTAGAATAGTACCTCATTCTATAGATGGTCATGTAGCTTGATCATTAGGTACTACATGAAATGAATGAAACTCACCTGATCTATATCCATATTCTATAGATGTAATACCATGATAAATACTTATTTATTGGATCTACTGTTGATTGGGAGTCTGGGTACCATAACCAGGAACTTCTACTCTCCCAATCTATGCATTGCTACTCCAACTCCCAACATAATATAGTGAAAAAGAACCCAATCTTAATGTTGTTGCTAGTGTAAAACTTCTTCACTATAAACTGAAGTAAATATATAATAGAATATTTAAATATTATACATAAGACACAAGCAAAAAACTCATGAGGGTCTCTATCACATCGAGGCTTCTTGTTCTCCTATCATCCCCACTGAGGGAAAACAGCCGATCTACTGGAATGGGTACTCTAGGTTTCAGTTCCCCGATGGAAAACATCATGGAATCAATTTTTTATACAAAAAGATATACATGACACCCATTTAACTAGTCCTCTATTCCAAATATAGTCATTGTCCCTTAGTTTGCGCTTAGTTATAAAATAATGACTAACTATTTTTTAAAATGTAGGCATGAAGAAGTCATTCAGCTGAGTTCTGATCAAATATAAAATCCCATCCTTGAATCTTCTATCATGGGAAATATCATCACCATCTAGAATTGTTTCAATTCAAGACTAAATCATGAAACATGTATGTAAAATTCATGAACATGAGATCTAGATTCGCCTCTATATGATAAAATATAGCCAAGGTAGCCTCTATCCAAGAGTTAGTATCCTATGGACTAACATCCCATGATGTGGTGGGAAAATGCATCTATTGGAATTCATACATCAGATCACCCATTGTATGGGTAGACTGTGGACCACCATGCAATGGACTATATCTTCCATGGGATACTATCTTGAGCCTGAGCATCAGTGCCCAGATTAAGTTCAACATGTGGTGCCTCATGTGGATGTCAAGAATGTCAGACTAGTAGCTCAGGTCAAACCACTTCTGGAGCATGGTCATCACCACCTTATAATCAAATAACAAGATAAAATCATTTTTAATTAGTCTAAAAATTCCATGAACCCTCTTTAGATCAAGATATAAGCAGATAGATATCATTACTACTGGAAGATAATCTTATAAAATCTCATTACCTATGGTATACTTCCCCCACTAATCATCGAGAAGGATATGTATTGGTTAGTTCTCAGGTATAAGTATCATGGGTTCAGGTAGATGAATTCTTAGCCAAAAATTTCCTCATCATTTATTGGAAACCATTTCATTTCATTGAATTTTTAA
This sequence comes from Viscum album, assembly GCA_963277665.1. Classification (NCBI taxonomy): domain Eukaryota; kingdom Viridiplantae; phylum Streptophyta; class Magnoliopsida; order Santalales; family Viscaceae; genus Viscum; species Viscum album. The sequence goes on from OY728148.1 coordinate 53,192,881, forward strand.
TTACTCATTCCACACAACTACCTTTCATAAACATGATATGGAAAGGTAAGGACATGAAATCATTACATTTTAAAATTCATGTTTCACTATTAAATTATATTTTATAATTTTTATATATTGAGGATCATACAAAATTGATCTCTATTCATAGTGAATTAGGGTCCATACATCTTATCACTAAAAATGACACCCATATGATTTTAATCTAATGGCTTGCCTCTGTATATTAGAAATTCTAACCAATGAGGGCCAATAATTCCTCAACAATTGAAACTATAAGTCACTCAATTACATCGAAGAGAAGGACAAGTATATCTATACAAACAAGGATAACTGAAAAATAATAGGAATATGAAGTGGCCAAAATAATGAAATTCAATTATATGGCATGGAGATACAAACCACATAAGAATTCTACTTGCGTAATATGATGCATGTGACAATATTACTCACCATCTTATTATCATGCCAAGGATGAAATAAATTCTCAATTAGAATAAATATGAACAACACCACATAACATGTGCATCGCTCAAAGATGAAATGATTTAAAATGTAACATAAAATATAACAATGATTATAATTTTGGAAACTCACTATTTACCCAAAACATGAGTCTGTGGTGCCCATGAATTGATTATAATCATCTTACGGGCATTCCTAATCTCCAATTTATTATCCCCAAATAGTAAATCAATAAAGGAATAACTTGAATACCACTTCATGAAATCTTGAACACATGTTCTACTTAATATGTTCCCAGATCACAATTGGACACATATATTCAAGCACATCTCCCAGAAAATTTGAGGTTTTCGACTAGAATAGATGGATATGGTGTGTCCATGGGGAGACTATTCCCTCATTACTAGAGTTTAGCACAATAGATCAACAAAATACAATAGTTTAATAGTTTATGCAATATAATTAATCATATGGAATAGAAAAAAGTGAAAATATCAATTATAACTGAACCAAATGGATTAAATGATAGCTATATAAAAACGATGATGTTGATATATCATTTATCTAGAAATCTGTAAAAATGAGTCTATAAGTAGAATATATGATTACTATTAAAAAGAATGAAAAAGTAACGAAAATTGGTCCCCAACATACTGAGCTTCATCTTAGTCATATAATACTATTTCCATCCTTATAAATCATGAAAATAATGTGTATTAAGTCGTTCACATTCCATTTTAAGAACATGCATACATGTAGTCTGTTAGGGTACCAAATGGAGCCCGAATAAGTTTTGAGACAATACTAATCAGGTCGCCACTAATAGAGTCTATAATATCGTTCCATTAAATATAAACATAAATAGTGTGCAAGAATACATATTTACATGAAAATAAATACAGTAACATAAATACCCGATTAGATGATTCAACCATTGATTGGTTTTTGAACATGTAACTTGTCATTAATTAATTTGGTTAATTATATATATTAAGTACATTAAGGGGATATCCATCACTAGCATCAACTTATGAGATTAATCGTAAGGGTTCCAAGATGTATCAAAGAATCCTATAATGTTATTCTTAAAAAATGGTATCTGAGATAATAACCAAGGAATCCAATACCTCATGAGTCTCCAAATTAATTGTAACTGCAGCCTGGCTAAAGGTAAAGAGCTTAATCTAAGTATTTTTGTCCAAGGTATTCTGAAACAGTGATAACCTAAGTGATTCAAAAGAATAAATCTATGGTAAATGGGATAATCTGTATCAAGTCCCAAAGATATAACAGTGTCTCGTCATGTTTGATGAAACAAAGATGGGTCCAAGGAGTGTATCCAATGCATTCTATAATAGAAAAGTATTGATCCAATTATTTCATACTGAGCATCAACTAATAAATGAGGATCAAGTTACGTGGTGGGTCTCAATGAAGGAAACATGCATCTTTGAATCAAAATGGTATCCAAGAGTGCTAAACACATTTTCAATGGAAACTAAATGATAACTCGAGTCTAGCCACCACTATAGATATGTCATGGTCCATATAAAATTATGAACCTTAAATATAATTAATTTAATCAATTAGGCCATATAATGATTATTCCATTTAAAATTTCAAAGGTTCATTCCATTCCTCACATACAAGTGACAACTCATCTCATGACATGAAAACATTTTACTCAACTAAAGCATTTAAATTTAATTTTTTCCAATCATGTACCTTCCACCGTGAGTGGAAAGAGGTGATATGGCACGAAAAAAATATTTTTTTCATTTATGATGGATGAGTCAAATATTTATAATATATTTTCTATTTAAATTTATAATTAATTAATAAAATAAATCTCTTGCCTTGGGCAGCTCAAGTGTGGATCAACAAGGTACTAGATGGTTAACAATTCAATAACCACATAATATCAAGATGATTACTATAAGGACCCTACCCTAGTTGCATAGAGCTGGTTCCTTATTTTATTACATAGGAATATAAACAAGGATTATTCATCCCTAAGGGCCGATTAGTTATGTATTATTTGAATCATGATACATATATATGTTCATCATTACAACTTGAAAATAATACAACATAGAAACTCTATAGAAATCATCCCTGACTCCTAGGTTATTTCAGCATGTCGTTCATATTAAACTTCTTCATATCCTGAGAAAATGAAACATAAGAAATTGGTGAGCTCAAATGCTCAGTAAGGGTATGCAATACAATGGATGATATATGTAAACATTAAGCATGTTGAATAACAAGAAACATATGCCTTTAACAAAAACATGAACACGTTATGGAGAGAATAAGAGTTGTGTTAAGAATGATATAATAAAACACAATCATGGTTATTCTACTAGTAGAATAACCACATGAACCAATTATAATATTTTCGTAATGAGGGAATTCATAACATGAGACAACATAACCATACCATCAAGGCCTTGTGTGAAGACCATAAATAATCATTCTGTCATATCCTTATGCCAATACCATATTTTGTCTCATTAGACCTACCAATCCATTGATGGGAAATAGCGGGCCCCAACCCACACTTAATAAGTCTAATGAATTACACACATTAATGGGGTGAAAATAAACAACATACAGATTCATATTGAAACTAACATATGAAATGTAACTTAATTTCCCCCATCATTAAGCATAAGTACTCATTATTTAGAGTAAATTAGTGAATGGTTTTAAGATTGAACACCCACATTCAAAATATTCATAATCCATTAAATTAAATATGGTATATGATATAAAAGGATATAAACATCAATGAAGTAAAACACTAAACAAAATATGTCTACATGGTTGAAGATACATTTAAATGTTACCATAGAAAAATCCTTGAGGAAATAATCCTTTAACATTTCAAAGTGTCTCATACCACCATGAAACATTCAAATAATAATCCCGTAAAATATCATGAGAATATGGAGACTCTTGTATGAGTTACCAAATGGAAGTACATGCACCCCATGTAAGATGTATGTGATGCACAAGGAATATATCTCAAAAAAGATAAAGTGAGATGAGAAAAAAATTTCTTTAGAAAGAAGAGTAATTTTCGAAATTCGTTTGTATTTGACATGAAATAAGCTTTTATATGTGAATATTTATGAAAATAAAATAATAGGACATTGAAATTGTATTTTATCCATAAATTATGTCCCACTTAAGTGAAATCTTTTAAAAAGAGTTCTTAAGATTCTTTAGAACTAAATCATTTTAGAGCTTTTTAAGGAAAGTATTAAACATAATTTTAAAAGGGAAATAAACTTTCATTATATCAAATACATAAATTATAAAAGATAATTTTTCATGAAAAAATTACTGTTATTATGAAAATAATGGTTTCTTAATGCAGATTCTGGGGTACACTTGAAAATAGGGTAAGAATTCGAAAATATCCCTTAAATCAGGTTTCTATTTCAGAAATAATTTTTAATGTTCCAATTAAAATGGGTAACTCCCCATAAAATAAAGAAGGATTATGTTTGGTGAACATATATAAAATAATCACATAGATTTTAATAGGAGTACATAAAAATACATAATAATTTCATAGATGTAATTAGACAATGAAAGTAACCCGAATGAAATCCAAAGTTTGGCTAGATAACCCTTTCCAATTTGTAATCAAATGATTCGTATGCCCCAAAATTGATAATATTAAAATGAAATATTGAATAACATGAAAATAAATTTATTCATGATATGTTACATCAATGTTCATTATACATATAGAATATGCATGTATTAGTATTGAATACAGAAAATTTCAAAAAAATGGTAGTGAGGTGAAGAAACCCTTACAATATGTTTGAATGTGTTCCGCCCTGGAACAAAATGTCCAAGAATATGAAATTAGAATTTTTAATAACTTATTCACAAAACAAGTAGTCACATATTTAGTTTCTAATAATTCTATTTATATCATTTATGTCCTTATTGATAAGTTATTATATAGAATTTTGTCATTCTAGAGTGTTTGGTTTATTTATTTTTAATAATGGTTCACTCGTTCTTATGTAATTCAATTCATGTGGAATGAATTTAAATCTCTAGAATTAAAATTTCATATTTTTTATTAACATACATAAGTGTTAATGTTCATTTCTATAATTTGGATACATTTAATGAGGACAAATCATTATTTGAAAAGCACATTGATTATTTGGCGGTATTTTGAATATTATGAACTTGTTTTATCAAAAAATTAATAATATGTACATATACAGGATCATGAATATTAATTAGGTTACAATAAATATATTATAGTCCGGTTAAACCATTAAAATGGTATCATGACCTGTAATTAATGTGAAATTGAAGAACAAAATTTCGTCATCCCTGAAGGTTATAAATAGAAACCTCATGGACGTTGATTTCTTTTATAATAATAAATTGGAGGGAGTAAGAATATTGATGATGGTTCAACCATTAACATGATATAAGTCAAATATATAGATTATAATGGTGTTATGATGGAAATTTGGACAGAATAGATGAAGAGAGGACAACAAAAAAAGATAAATTGAAATGAAACTAAATGAAAAAGAAGGGTGCTTTACCTCTTGAAATAACCTCCTTGAGAACCTCCTCATGGGAAGGGGTTTTGGTCTTTTGGAAAGAACCGTAGATTAATTTAATTGGGGAGTGACAAGGTAAGGTTAATTGGGAAGATCATTGAGGATATTTAAGGCTCATAGGAGTGAAGAGAAGAGGGATTGAGGGGAGTGTTTTAGTGGAGGAGAGGGGTAAATTGTTAATATTTTATTCATTATTTTATTATTTCCACCAAGAAAAACTAGTAGTGTTGTTTAATTTCATACCCAAAAGTAATAAGTGCATTTGAGTACTAACCACGTGTCATTCCATCACATATGATATCATAAATAGTGTATTTAACAGTTAATTTGAATATACGTTGTTTTACTGTACTTCACTATTCATGAAAAATTCATGAAATTTAGAAAAATACCAAAAATTGACCACTACCATTTTCATACATGTAGAGTCAAAAAATTAGCCCCATTTTCTGAAAATATTTCTGAAAATATTTTTAATTTAATTTTCAAATAAAATCATAATTTATTAAAAAAAACCACTTTAAAAATAAATCCAATTTTATAAGACCTTGAGAAATTAATCAAGTTCCTATAAAATTATCTTATAATAATAAAGATATAAATTAAAAAAAATATTAAATTTTATGAAACTAAATTTCCATTTCAAATTATTAAATTTATTAGAAAATTGTAATTTAAATATTTATGTCATACAAAAATACCAATACTTATAGTAGGATATTTTTTCACTTTTATGATGTCTAAATTGTATTTATACATTCAAGGATGAAGTTTATATATTTTTTATATTATTTATTATTCATTAATATTCATAAGGGTGGGTCACTATTCATAATGGTTCATTTCTATTCACCAAAAAAGTATGTCTTATCTGACTCTAAATATCGTACTGAACGCAACTATGTATGTTAGTTTTTCAAAATTCTGATCACAAAGGTGAGAAGATTATGTTTACATGAATTGTTTATAAAAATGTGGTATTTTTTAGAGACTTAGTGTTTTATGTGTTCTATAATAAATCTATTGGTAAATTCTTTGGGTGTAACATTATTATCTCCTTACAAAAATTTTGACCTCAAATTTTGAACTTGAACGTTGTTAGTTAATGTTTGATACATGAAAATCTCACTGTGGGAAAACCACAACAAGAATATAGTTAAAATAATATATTAATAATAGGAATGGGAAAAAATTATTTACTACAAAAAAATACTTTCTAATTGGAAAACCTGGTCAAGGAATAATAACCAACCATCATGTAGTGTCATTAAACTTTAAAACCCATAAAATGATCAACATAAACCATTTCGTAAATGTTTAATAAATTCAAAATATAATTATTCAACACATTATAATAAATGCCTCAAAATTTCCGAGATGAACATATCAATAAAACTTAATAAACAAGACACGGCTCTAAAATTCACATTCTTAACATGTGAATAACATCATCATGTCTCCTCTTGAAATATGGTAAAAACATTAATTACTAGAAAAACCATATCAGAAAAGCATGTTCCTCTAAATTCCATTTGTAAAATTCTTGTTATTGGATATATTTTTTAAATCCATTTTTTTAAACTCCATCAATGATTGCATATACAACTTCTTGAAAGGTCAATAATCAGTTCTAATGTGGTCAGTACTTATCAAAATCAATAATTTCTTCATTATTATCTCAACATGAGATATATATATTAATGATGCTCTTTCCGTTAATAATGTGATTTATAAATAGTTTAACATTCCACTTAATCACTTTTTCATTGTACCATTCAACATATGACCTCAAATAATTACGGAAATAGTACTTCAGTACAATCCTTAAAAATCTCATAATTCTAACAACCATTATAATACTGACAAATAATTCAGATGAGAAGATTCTTGAATAAATATATTAATCATCCTACTTCATCTGTGAGAGCATCATAACATGATCATTTTCCAAAATCAACATTTTGGGTATATTCATTTGATGCTTGGGACATTGATTTTCATAGTTTCACATATCCTTATAGTTGAAGTATTGAATATAGGGAAATTAGTTCCTTGTCTGGAAATTATGTGCGTGGTGTCTTTTTTCTGCACACTTGAAGCAAACTCTTTTTCTTCTCAAGCATATAACAAGATGTTTACTTCCAAAATTATCATTTGTTGGAAAATACAACTTCCCGTTATTCTCATTATCCATTTTTTCCCTACCAGCCTCTTCTTCTATTGCTTCCCTTCAATGCCATAGGACTCAGAAAAGTGTTTACATACCTTATCAACACATGATACTATTTCCTCATATGATGAGGATACATGGAAGATAATATTACATTTAAATAATGGATTTAGATGATTATAGATATGATCCTTCTTACTCTTGGAATATAATTTATTGGTGATGTTCTCATTTCTTCTACTAGATGCTATTTATATTCAATTTCCATATTATATTTTAGATCATAAAAATATAGACTCTCTTTATCTCTAAAAATGTTATACCACACATCATAAAGCCTAGAACCATATACATTGGTTTCTTTTGGGGAAGAAATCCCTCGTAGAGCTGGGTAAATAAATTGTTAATTATCCTAAGCATGTCCCCTGATAGTTTCAATATCAAGACTACAGCAAGGCCCATCGTGGTGTTCGAAGATATCCCGGGTCAAGACTGAAACACCTTGTTGGATTTTTCCCTCCTAGGTACATCTGTGACAGAGCCCCCTCTACCTGATTGTATCCAGAAAGATATGTATTTTACTTAAATATTCACATAATCTATTCATTTCCATGATTCTAGGATGTTGTGGCATGTTTATCCTCAAACACTATCTTAGGGATATGTTCCCTAATCAACATTTTCTAAATATAGTTTTCATGTTTTCTACTAAACTTACCTTGATACAAACTGTATGGACCCAACCCCAGTTTCCAAGATCCAGTTCCTTATTTAATTATATTGGCATATAAATTAGGAATATGCATCTCAAAGGTCCTAGAAGTAATGTATTGTTGGAAACAAGATACGTACATAAGTTCAAGAATACAACTTGAAAAGAAATACAACATTGAATCTCCTTAGAGAACATCGATAACTACTAGGTAATTTTTCCATGTAAATCATAATAAACATCTTCATTTTCTAAGAAAATGAATCATAAGAAAGGGGTGATCTAAAATGCCCATTAAGGGTAACAATTGCTGCAGAAGTTATATATAAACATTAGGAAGGTTGAAAAACTAAAAAAATATTCCATTAACAAAAACATGAACACATTATGGAATGTATAAAAGTTGAGTACGTAATTCCATAATAAAACATAATCATGGGTATTCTACTAGTCGAATAACCACATGATCCAACAATACTATTTTCATAATGAGGGAATTCATAGTGCGGGACAACATAACCATAATGTTAAGGCCTCAAGCTATGACCATAAATAATCATTTTGTGAAGGACTTGTTCAAAGACCGTTGTTTTTCCCATGGGACCTACCGGTGTACAGAAGGATATAGTGGGCCCCACATAACACTTACTAAGTCCAGTGCATTCCACATAATAATTGGGTGAACAAAAACAATATGGACATTCTTTTTGAAACTAACATATGAAATGTAACTTAATTTCCCCAATCATTAATAATAAACAATAACCATTCAGAGTAAATTGGTTAATGGTTTTAAGATGTCACATCCTTAGTCAAAATAATCAAAAACCATTAAATTAAATCTGTAAGATGATATCATAGGAGATAAACCTCATAGAATTAAAACATTCAACAGAGTACATTCACATGGATGAAGATACATTAAATGAGATCATTGAAAATTCCTTGAGGAAATAATCCTTAAACATTCCAAAGAGTCCCATACCACCTTCAAAAATTAAAATCATAATCTCTTAGAATATCATGTAAATAGGGAGTGTCTTGATATGATATACCAAAGGTAATTATATACACTACAAGAAATATCGAAGTGGTGAACAAGGAATATATCTCATAAAATATAAAGCGAGTTGAGAAAAATCTTTATTAATTTAGAAAGAATAGTTCTTTTGGAAAATACATCATATTTGACAAGAAATAAGTTTTTAAACATGAATATCCTATAAAATAAAATAATAGGAAAATTAAATTATATTTTATTCATAAATGATATCATACTGATGTGAAATCATGTGAAAAAGATATATTAAGATTCTTTAGAAAGAAACCATTTTTCATCATTTTAGGAATGTTTTTAAGAGAATTTTAATGTAGAAAGAAATGTTTTTACTATTAAATACATAAATTATCCAAGATCATATTTCAAGATAAAATGAATGTTTTTTTAAAAATAATGGTGTATTAAAATAGATTATGATGTACACTTGAAAATAGGTAATAATTCGTAAAGATCCCTTGATTGGGGGTTGTATTTCAGATATATTCTTGAAGGATCCTTTTAAAATATGTTACTCCCCCTAAAATATAGAATTATTATGGTTCATAAACATAAATAAAACACTGAATCATAATTTATAATGAGTACATAATAATAAATAATAATTTCATAAATGTAATTAGACAATGAAATTTACCCTAATGAAAATTGAAGTTCGAGTGGGAAAACCTTAACAAATTGTAATCAAATGATTCATTTTCCCCAAAATTTATAATATTAAAATGATACATTTAATACCATTAAAATAATTATATTCAGGATATGCTACATCAATGGTCTATATTCATACAGAATACACAAGAATTAGTAGTGAATTTGGAGAAATCTCACAAAAACTATAGTGAGATGAAGAAACCATTACCTTATGTCCAAATGTGTTCCACTCTTGAACATAAGGTCATGGAATTTGAAATTAGACATATTAATAATTTATTTAAAAAACTTTTAGACAGGTGATTAGTTTATCATTATCTTTCTTAGTTAATTAATGTTATTATTGATAACTTATATAGAATGTCGTCGTTTTAAACAGTTCTTTTTTTATTTTCATAATCAGTTCACCTGTACATAAGTAATGGAGTTCATGTGGAATGGATTTATATCTCTAGAATTTAAATTACACATTATTTATGAATATCCATAACATTTAATGGTCATTTCTATCATTTGGTTACATCAAATGAGGATTAATCATTAAATGACAACCACTTAGATTATTTGGTGGTATTTGGAATATTATGAACCAGTTATGTCATAAAAATTAAGGTTAGTGAGTTGTGCCTCAGAGTCGCGACAGGGCCACTGTACTCGACAAAGGAGGATTTCTCCTGTAGCTATGGTTTCATAAATAAAAATCCTGGTTTGAGCTGATTCAATGACCTTTGTGTTTTACTCTTGATTGAGATGGGTTACTTGATAACTTAGGTATATGTATGGACATATACCTAAGTAAAGGCTGTCTATTGAAAACATTCATTGTTGTTATCCTTGTTGGATTTAGTGAGACCTTGAGGGTCTTGGGGTCCCTACTGAGTATCGTTATACTCACCCCTACACAGGCTATGCCCGCACCTCATTGTGTTGGATGCAGACAACAGACAGCGCTGACTGAGGCAGAGAGTACGAGGACTGGATGGTACCCGAAAGTGGACACTCGGCGTGATGACACACGGAGCAGAACGTTAGATGCAGAGTGCTGAGGAGGACATCTATACCTACCCTTCATGTTGGAACCTAGAGGAAGATCCAGGAGCTCCTTCCATCTTCCAGTTGTTTGTCTCTTCAGTTTTACTTTCTTTCAGTTGAAGTTGTACCTTCCTTTTGGGATTGTATTTCAGGACACTTTTTTAATTTCATCACACTTGTTATAATACATTACTTAGTGTTTTCTTCCACTTGTTCTCTAGTTCTGTGTGTTTACATTTTATAAAGGCAATGCCTTCCCAGTTCTAGAGAATTATTTCTTTAGTGCTCGTTGCCAGCCCCTAGACTATGGAATGCGGGCTTGGGGTAGTCACGATGCGGGCCCTGGGGGATTGGTTGTGACAAATTGGTATCAGATGATTCTATTCTACTGTAGAACTTAGGACTCTGATCTCTCTTTTCTGTGAAGCAATATTTCTAAGAGTACCTAGTGTGGTATTCAGTTCAGGGAGTCCAGTGATGGTGTGGCGGCCGACAAATCCATACACCAGAACCCTGACTTCTGATTTCTGACTCAGTGCACAAAAACACCTAATGCATGTCTATTTTAAAACGTTTTCATTAATTCAGCTTAACTAGGTCATCTCACCAGGTTTTATTCGTTTGACTGTGTCACATCTATTCAGTATGCCTCCACGCAGACAGTCAGTTGGAGTACCGGGAGTGTACACGATGATGGCCTACCACACAATGAGGCTCCCGTGTAGGTACCTCTTACTATATTGGAACCTTCAGGTGGTGTACCAGCAACACCACCACTCGTTAGGCAGCAGATAGCACCCGCTGCACTGGCGGATGATGCACGCTGACTGAACGTGTTGCACGTGTCCCAGTGGTTGTGGCCTCTGAGGTTTCGAGGTGAGACAGATTCCCATGAAGTAGAAGACTGGATGGAGGCGATTTCTAGAGTTTCCTGCCTAGTTGAGACACTAGTAGAGTTGATATTGTTCTTAGGTACTAGTCTTTCCAGTGAGTGAACTTGAGGATGGTCCATATAGTGATGGTACTCTAGTACGTTGGCTGTTTCCGCTGTAGTACCTTCAGGTATTGCGACAGCTATACCACTGCACGTTGGTCAATAGTTACAACCGATGGTACCAGTAGATGACACATATAGGATTACTACCATACATGTGTTGTAGCATCATACACCCCTCAGGTTCCGAGGCATGCCCGACTCACAGGCAGCTGAGGACTGGCCTGAGGAGGTGGCTGATAGTTCTCAAGAGCTTATACAGCTTCTTCAGGACGACATGACAGTAGATGGGTATTCATCGAGGCATACTGACCATTCAGGTTACTCGATGAATATGTTACAATCAGTTCTTTAGGTCTTGGACTTTCGAGCAAGGTGTGTTTAAGGACATCCAAGCCAGCACTATTCCTTTATGCATTCATACTTATGTTAGGGTGCTAGATAGAACCTTGTTGGTTGAATGTTCTAGGGATGAGTGGATACAACAAGTGAGTGTTAGCATTGGGAAAGTAGGAATCATGTGCCAGAATCAGAGACTTTGGCGTGAAAGATGTTTCTAGAAGAAGATGTGACATGAACAGATAAATCTGCACGACAGTAGACGTAGAAGCAGAGCTAGGATATCAGCATTAGGTATTGTACATTTTGACATGTTACAACCACTCTTCTTTGTATTCCACGCTAGGCTCAGGGAGCAGGATGGCAGGGGAAGAGTGTAGCTGCATGCGGTCAAGGAGTGTGACGCAAGGGCTCTAGGAATGATTCGAGGTACGGTCTGTGTCTACTACTAGCTGCCGTAACAACAGACATTGATACGAATCATTCCTTCCTTCCACAAATTTTGTCCCTGACCTAGAGTTTCTGGTTAACCTATTGACATGGCCATCATTTCTGGAGATACCATTGGGAGGATTCTCGATAATCATGCTTATGACAACGGTGTGATATGACCCTTGAGGAAAGAGTTTTGGTTGGAACCTCTTGGTGGCAGCGTCGAGGCCTTATGACGTTGGTTTCTGTATGGACTGGTCAACCACAGTTCATACATAGATTGACTGTATTAGGCAAAAAGGTTGTTGTTTATCTACAACGTTGGGATCGGTTTTCCTTGGTCGAAAAAAAAGAAACCCTGGGCATCACAGGATGAAATGCTGCATAAGTGGGTGTAGTCGATCACTCATGAGTTGGCTATACATAGATTTGTGCTAGACTTTTCCAAAGTTGTTGCACCGCTTTTAACATTGAAGAAGAAGGGGAAACCCTTCGTGTGGTCAGAGAGATGCCAGCAGTGCTTTTCAGGAGATGAGGCAGAGGTTGACTAGTTTGCCTATCTTGAGGCTACCAGAGAATGTGCAGATTATCAAGGATCAGATGATGACTGTACAGAGTAGACAGATGTCCTATGCTGATAGGAGACCGAGACAACATGAGATTGAGGATGGTGCCACGTTTTCCTATGGGTATCACCTCGATGAGGTCTATAGATATTTGGCCGAGGAGTAATGTTATCTCAAAGGTTCATCAGACCTTTACTGTTCCTCAGCGGAGTAGGAAAGTTGGCTTACCTCTGGCTCTTCGACCTCACTTGCATCGGGCGCATGACGTCTTCCACATATCTCAGCTGAGGAGATACGTGCATGACCCGAACCATATCATTGATCACAAGGAAATGGACATCGATGATGGGGATACTATCACAGTGGTTCTAGTAGACATTGAGGATCGACAGGAGCGGGTCCTATGAGGATAATCGATTCCTCTAGTGCTCTTTCGCTTGCAGCACAGGAACCTCCAGGAGAGCACCTAGGAGCAGGAGGCTCAGATGTGTGCTCAGTACCTCTTCTGTTTCCCTGGTCTGTATTGTAGATTTACGAGGACATAAATCCCTGAGGTGGGAGTAATGTAATGAAATAGAAATTTCATGGAATTATTTTTTCTTAAATGCCTTGGAATTTTACGAGTCTTCAGTTTTTAACGGCACTTGATTCGGAGACCCAATGTGCCAAGAATCAATTTATAATGTTTTTTTGAGTACATTATGTAAATGTACGAGCGAGTTTCTCTATCTTTGGAACCGGTGCTCGGAATTGAAATCTCAGGACACTGATGAACTCGCAATGCCGGTATTCGCCTAAGGGGATATTTACCGAAGTTGCATTTTATGCAGGTTGAATGTTAAAAATTGGGTTTTAATTAAAAAGTTAAATAAAATTTCATAGAACAATTTTATTCACCTTGGTGGTTCAATCCTACATGGGGAAGTTAGTGGTGGGTCCCATCCCCACACAACATCCAATGTGTGAATATTTGTGAGGTGGACCCACATGAGCCCCAACCTTTTATCTCCCATAAAACTGCCTTAAACTCTCCAATTTAACTCCCCTTGTATAATTCTTGTCAACTCCCCCATTTAATTGGGTGGAGCCTCTCCACATTCCACCTCCCTCTCTCCATTTAATTCTTTTCCAACCCATATCAATTAATTAAACAACTGTTCAAATAATTAATTAAAGAGTTTGATTTAATTTGAAAATACATGGCATGTTATATTATGGGAGGGCCATTTTATTAATTTTTTGGCAATATTGGTGGGAGAGGTCTTGAGACGATTTAGAATGAAGTGTTCTTCTCCGAAAAATAACACCAACCTTAGAAAAAGAAATACTTTCACCCTCGACAAAGAATGCTCTACGATTCGAGGAATGCGAAGTCGCCAATGACGTTTGTCCACTTTCCGCTGCTCGACGACGTGCAATGTTATAATCAAGGTAGGGGGATTAGGTTCAATATTAATGGATTAAAATTGTTCTTGTTCTACGTTATAAAAATTGGATTGTCTTTGGCAAACTACTATCGCCAAACACGAAGGGAGCAGGATGAACGCACAAGGCCCAACAACCCTCCTATGTTTCTTGTTCTTTTAATTCGCGATTGGAAGAGGCGGAAACTAGAGAAGCGGTGGCCGTGCGCTGGCAGCATGCAAAAGAACCACGCCCCACAACCGCGGGCCACTCGACTGGGAATGAATCGGCCGATTATATCCAGCCGGGCCAAAGGGAGGAACATGGGTTCCCCATGGCGCCACATTGCTGAGAATTGCGGCCCACACAGGGCGGGCTGCTTCGGTGGAAGAACCAGCCAGCTCATCGGTCGGCTGGGCGTAGGAAGGCCATGGTACCAGGGTGTCGCGCTAGATGAACCGCGGCCCACCCGAGTGGGCCGCTTGTGCAATGATGGTCGTCTGGCTTCAAAGGGCTGGTTAGGGAGGGCGGTGCCACTTGACGCTGCTGGTTCAGGAAGCCGGGGGCCGCGCCCACTGCTTCAGACTACTCGGCCCCCTCATGCCGAGCCGCGGTCGGGTCGCACCGGGTTAGGCCGCGCCAGGCCGGGCCGCACCACCTCGGGCCAGACAGTACCACTTCGGATCGGGCCGTGCATTTCATCAAGCCAGTCCGACCCCCTACTAGGTCGGACCCGCCAAAACTGGGTTGACCCGACCCGCCACCCCACTGGGCTTAACGGGCCAGACACATTTTCACTTAAACATGAATAACATGAAGACCGCACGTCCAATCGATGGGTAGTTTGCGGCACTGGGACCCTCGTGTCATTGATGTCGTTTTTCTACACTATATGTGAGTTTTGTAAGATTTTGGGAAATAGTTGGTTTTGGAACGATCATATTTCCAACCGGACCCCTCGAGCGGAAAAACCAATAACTCTCTGACTGGATGTCCTTTTAACGAACCTTCAGGGGTGTTGGTAATCTCACTGAGATATGGTTCCCTTGAGTATACCCCATGGGAGTTCAGGTTAACGTTGAGATACGTCCGGGTTGGTTTGTACACTAATGCAACTAGGCCCCCGGGAGAAAAATATTAATAACTCACAGACCGGGCATTCGATTAATGTGTTGTCTGTTGAATTGGGACCCATATAACGAGGATTTACTTTTTGATACTTCTACATGAGTTTTTGTGACACATGGAGTATCAACAAGTAGCTCATGGAGCGGATCCTCCTGGAGATGAGAATACAAAGTGTGGCGACCTAGTAGCTATAGACCTGACGACTGCTTGACCGATTCGACTCAGAGTGATTTGAGTAGCCCAGTGGATGGAGCGCTCGGTTTGGACGAAGACCCACGGTAGACAAAGTACATGGTTTGGAAACAGACCCACGATACTCGACACGAGGAGTACCTCTGACGACTATTAGGGGGAGCACCAGGTTTGGCGGCAGACCCACAGTGGGGGAGTACTATTGTGTGAGGTGGTTGACCCACGGTACTCGATAGGAGGAGTACCTCAGCAGTCTAAGGTTAGTGAGTAGGGCCTCAGAGTCGCGACAGGGCCACTGTACTCGACAGAGGAGGAGTTCTCCAGTAGTCATTGTTTCATGAATAAAATTCCACGTTTGAGCTGAGTTAATGACCCTTGTGTTTTCCTCTTGATTGAGATGAGTTACTTGATAACATAGGTATATGTATGGGAATATTCCTACATAAAGGTTATCTGTTGGGATATTTCATTGTGGATATACTTTTTGAATTTAGTTAGACCTTGACGGTCTCATTGTCCCTAATGAGTATCATTATACTCACCCCTGCATGGGCTATGCCCGCACCTCGTTGTGTTTGATGCAGATGACAGACAGTGATGACCGAGACAAAGTGTACGAGGACTGGACGGTACCCGTAGGTGGACACTTGGAAAGACAACACACGAAGTAGACTGTAATATGTGGAGTGCTAAGAAAAACATATGTACCTTCCCTTCTGGTAGGAACCCGGAGGATGATCCAAGATTTTCTTCCATCTTCCAGTTGTTTGTCTTTTTAGTTTTACTTTCTTTGAGTTATAGCTGAACCTTTCTAATGGGCCTATATTTTTGGACCCTTTTTACTTTCATCACACTGTTTATACTACTTTACTAAGTGTTTTCTTCTACTTGTTCCTTGGTTGTGTGTGTTTAATTTTTATAAAGGCAATGCCTTCCTAGTTCTAGAAATTACGCCTTTAGTGCTAGTCGCCAGCCCCTGGCCTATGGAAGGTGGGCTTGGGGTAGTCACGATGCGGGCCCTGGGGGACGAGTCGTGACAATCAAAATATTATAAATCCTTGTAGTTCATTTAGACAATTATCCTCTTATCCAGGGGAAAAGAAAAAAAAATAACTTTGACACATATTCTCAATATGTGTTGTATACAATAGTACTTATCATGATCAAATAAGGAATAATCTATATGGTAAGGTATAAAATTTAATGACTATTCAATTATATCAATAAATTGAGAATAAAATTAATCCACTTATAAGATCAATGTTGAAATCTAAAATATAATAACCACTAAATTCATAGTAATTAAAATTCACAGTACCTAATATCTTAATTTTTTATTTTTAGTAAGATACTTTTAAATATGGGTAGGTATACACAAAAAGAAACTTTATAGGGCTCTCCAACATGTTTTACCATGAACTTTTATGATTAATTATGGTTATATATAAAACATGGTCCCACCAGTAGCCACATCTCCAATGCATTCTTAATATGTTTAATCATGAATTAATTTCATAAAAAAATTCTTTATCAAAAAATATTCATATTTAGTAAAAAAATTAAAATATCATGATTCTACATTTCAATAAAATAATTTTCATATTAAATACTATGACATATAAATTGAATACAATTTTTTGAATAATAGTATCCTTTATTTCGAAAAAATACTGATATGGTAGAAAATATTCATGGTAAATAATATAAATAATATTTGTTTGGACAGTTATATTCATGAATAAAGTTAAAAATAGGTAAATATTTGGTACGAATATAGAAACTCATTAAATATCAATAAAATAACAATAGATATTGTTTTTATTAATGATATATTTTAATATTCCTCTAATAAATATATATTCAATCCAAAAAATGAGATTCCAAAGATAATTTGTCTAATTTTGAATGTTTTTAAATTTAACCAAATGTTAGAGTTAAGAAAAATATAAAATGTAAATACAATGAATAAATGGAGTTTCATGTTAAATATATAAAATGTTTAGTATATACCCAACATAAAATAAAAAATGTTAATAATAAAAAATATGTTTCAATGATGATGAAATTGAGAGGAATATCTCTTACCTCCTGATTCCAATTCATAAACCATTATTTAACAACATTTATAAAAGTTTAAAATATCCTTCTAATTCATTATAGAACCATATTTATATTTATCTTATTTAATATATATTCTTATTACCCATTCATTAAAAATTCCGTGTAAACTCAATACTCGAATGTTAAGTGTTTAGATTTCTCATGCATACATCATCACATAAGTTATAGTTCATATGGATAAGATATAGGTTCATAATAAATTGAATTTTTTCATAGTAAGAATAAAAAATTTAGACAGTAAATACATTTTTATAATCATTCATGAATGGTGTGCCTAGAAAATTAATCACATCCCTTCGTGTATATTTTAGTCCACATATATGAATGAGCGATGTTATTTTAATTTACGAGTGGAAGGGGAAGAAGATAAATGATATATTGTATTTATAGAATCATAATTATTTCATAAATATGATATATAGTCTTCATATTATTATTCATAACTAAATTTGTAATGTTGTGTGGAGAAATGTATTACACTACTATGTGGAGACGTTAGGACCCACAAAAGCACAAGCGATGATTACATTATCCATGGGATGGTAAGGTGATCAATAATGGTTATTATATTAGAATAATAACATTTTAATATATTAATGATACTATTGTTCTTATATTAGGATAGTTAAATAATAATTTAATTAGGTAGAGGATGAATTTAAATTTGAATGATTAGTTTAGATGATTACCCCCTCTTTGAAGATCCTCATATGGATCTCTCCTTAGGGACAATAGTGACTATCATTTCATAATAATAGAAACCTTATAATTTTATAATATATTTATTTGAGATATTTATCTAGGTTTTATAAAGATATGTTTCTCAGGATAGTTTGAATGATAGTCGGTAGGTGGTGTCCTTTTTTTGTAATTGAAATAACATAGTTGGAATTATATAAAATACTTAAATATTTTATTTTGTTTTGATGTTGAATTGGATCATAGTGTCCAAAATTTCATAGATAATATATCTTAAGGTTGCAATCCTTTCATATAATAAAATTAGAATATTTTATCTCTCCTTTTTGACATTATATTTTTTTAACAATTTTATTACCCACTTTATACAATAATCGTGGTAAATTTTTTATCAATTTTAAAGGTAATAAATTTACATCTAAAGATTCAATTGGTTCAATGAAATTAACTGGAAGAAATGTTAGACAATATACTATCCAACTTATCCCCATTCATTAATTTTTATTTCAAATCAGTCAATTATATATTATTTAACATAAAATATGATTATTTTTTAATTTAATTACTTTTAAAATGTATTGACATCAATTAAATCAATACACATATGAAATTTAAATATAAAATATATCACTATCAAATAAATAATATAATTAATCATAAAGATCATGTTAATAAAAAATTCATTCAAAAATTATTATTTTTTCTTATTAAGATCATTTTCTTATTTTTCTACTACATAAATATCCATTGCGTCTACCTTGTGTACGGATTTAATGTAACCATACCATCATTAAAAGATACAATTAAACTATCATAATAAAAATAAAATATTTATATTTAAAATAAAAAATTATATTTTTTTATAACAACTTTTTATCACTATGTGATCATATAATATATATTTAAACAAAGAGAGTGACATTTAAGAATTTTCAATTACATAAAATCCTATAATGGACTTTATCAAAGACAAAATACACCCAAATTCCAAGTTTTAGAATATATGAAAGGGAAGTTGAATTACACTCATCCAATGAAATATAATTATTATAATGGATGATTTTGAATAATTCATATATATAGTTTACATTTTTTATCCAATTTTACTCTTTACAATTCTAACACATTCTCCACAGTCGTTATACTTAATGAATTAAGAAATTATGTATTTATAAAATTTTAACAACATTATTAAAATTAAGGTTTCTAATTTATTAAATTCAATCTGTATAATTGTTGGAATTTAATTTAAATATAATCTCGCAAAACATGATGGAAACTGGTTTTCCCTGAAAATTACTTTTTCAATAGTTACATGATAAAAAATTAACACTATGAGTAGTAAAAAACACATGAAATTAAATTTTTATTTATTTATATATATATTATTTACTTTTAATTTTAATCATTCATCTTTATGGATTATTTTAATTAATTATAAATAAAAACAATTATGTCGTTAAAAATAGTTTTATTAAAGATATTCCCCTTTGCCATCAAAATATATTTTATATAACCCTTTCAAGTATGAATTATTATATTTATTATACATAATTATTATAAATGAAAGTATGATATATAAAATAATACATTGTCAATTATTCATAAAACCCTATTTTGATGTGGATTTTAAAAAAATTATTTCTTCACTTATTTTGATATTTTATTTTAATAGAATATATTCAAAATACAAAATTTGAATTTATAAGACATGAAATATTAAAATTTAATATTATAAATGTAATATGTTGGAATAAAATTATTTAAAATTTTGTGTTATATTCTCATCTCCTTCAAAAATTTCATCCTTGAAATTTTAATGGAAAATTCATTGTAAACATTTGAGGGTATTTCTTCTTCATAACTTACTCAAGTTTCAATGTGTATTCCACTATTTTCCAAATTTTTCAATGTAACATTTCTAATAAAATCATATTATTTTTTAATACTTATTTTCTAGTGTCACGAATTATGATCGGGTCTTCACAGAAATGTCGATCATTTTCAAATTATATTTCTTGTTAGGTGAGAACATGTGTAGGGTAATGAAAATACAACCATATTAATGAGATATGTATCACATCACATACTTACGATATGTCTGGTGGATTTTAAAAAATGGTTTCCCACTCAAACAAAATCCCTATAATTTTGAAAGGTCTGATGTACCTAAGGATCAATTTTATTTTCCTAAAAAACATTATAACAAACTAATATAAAAATAAAATTAGGAAAACATGATATGAAATATGAAATTCCATTTATTTAATTAACTAATTGGTAAATAATTTTTTATCTATTTTAGCTTCTTTAATTTAGGTTACAATAATGTCCACCAATATCATTCTCTCATCTATATTTTCTTGTCCAAAAAAATGTCCTTTTACCAAATTCACCATTAAAAGATAGAGCATGAAATCTATTACCATATTATGCTTCATAGGATTCTATTTGATTACATTAACGGTATCCATTTTAATAGGAAAATTCATCCATATTTATTTTATGTTACCATAAATTATGATGGTCATGTTTTAATGAATCATATTACTCCATGTAATATATTTGGATATTTTATAGATTATTTTCAAGACAAACCACTTAGAATGAATGTGATTCCAAGGCCCAATGGGCCAAGAATAAATAATAGAAATATACTAATTATATTAAATAGTATATGAATGTAGTTTTACTATAATGTATAATAATTTCTATAAGAGGATTAGATAAAAAATTTGGGGTAATCATTAAGATCAAATGTGGGTTTTACCATAGTCACAATATAACCTTTGTCTACGCAGGGAATTTGTGAGAAAGAAGTATGAGATGCCAAATAAATAGAATTATTTTATTTCATTAGCTGATAAAGAGATATTAATTAATATATTCATATGTGACTATTCCAATGATTCAGGTTCATTTTCATAACACTATATCCATTGGAGACCCATCAAATATAGAGTGGGAGGATCTCTCTCAAACGAATGACAACTTAATCATAGATTGGTGATCGATGTGAAACATGACTCAGATATCTCCATAAATCCAATGATGAAGGTTTATTGTTCTTCAAAAATCAACATGAAATGATGTATAACGTTTAATTATTTGGGAAAACATATTTTTTTTATTTCAATGATGATTGTGAATCTAACACCTAATAAATTGGTCTTCGGGTCATGTGTATGGTGGAATGGGGTAGTTTTATTCTAAAAATGGCATAATTTCTTTCAGATTATCATCTATATATCCAATTATCATTATAAGAAAAATTAATCAAGGTATACAAGAATATAATCCTTGTACTATACACTATATATGTGCTGTGTGCATTTCTCCCTTATTTAATAATTCATCAGGAGAGTTGCCTTAAACCATGGTTTGACCCTTATACTCTGGAATTGTCAATTACTCACATATTTGATGGTGAAATGATCTAATATAAAAAATTAGGACTAATTATGGAGTGATTATTTTGTGAAGTTGATAGTATAAAATGAATTAGAATGGATTTGAGAAGTCATATTTTAGATGGAATCTGTGATGACGACAAGAACGAACAGAAACTGATTTCATTGAAATTTTGGAAATCAAAATTAATTAGATGTGCTGGAAAGGATCGACAAGAGTAAATACATGATTTATCATAAGTTTGGGTATGAAAAATAAGGTATCGGATGCATGAACATTCCCATATGGAAGAAAAAGCTATCAGAAAAAACCTGATCAATGCGATGTTTTCATCAGAGCTACAATCTTTGTTGGACCCCCTAGCGGTGAATACAGTTTTGGTGGATATAAAGGATAACACAATTTTTTATCATTTTACATGTTCTGTGACCCCTCCTAGATGGCTCACAGTGTACATAAAAGGGTACATGAGGAAACCCTTAGATTTCATGGCCATGGGAATGCTGTCTATGCCAACACGAACATGACCATCCATGTAGTACATCAGATAAGTTGTGTACTAGAATAAGTTCAGAAGAACACAACCAGCATCACGCCATGTACTTTTATGCAAACACATGATGTTTTATATGTGAATAACCTATGGCCAAAGGTGTACCCTATATAGTTATAGTACACGTTGTGTACTCCTTAAATGTCGTATTGGAGCCCTGGTCCACTATATCTTGGATGATATTTGTTCAGGGTGTGTTCTCATTATTCCTTTTCCAATGGGTTAGTATGGAATCATGTCCTACATATCTGATGGTGATCCCTCAAGTAGGAATTCATAGATAGAGTTGTTATAATCCTTTCAGTATACTCCATGGTATTAGGAGTGATCATCATCTGTGGATTGTATCTATTCTGAAATCTAACATACACTACTCCTAGAAAGAACAGATTATCCCTACCTCTCTAAAGGATGAAATTTGCGTTATCAAACTCATGGGGTGTGTTCACTTATATGGTTAATTTGTGTATTCTTGGAGATAGAATCATAGGATGGAATTACGATTGTGATTTTACCGTTATTAAGTGTTTCTTTGCTAAGTATTTCTAGTTATTCTTATTAAATGTTTTTAGACCTACCCCTATATAGAGACTAAAATAGTTCTATTGTCATATTCTTTTAGATTCAGGGTTTTCCTAATAAGTATTCTTAAACAGCCCCCCTTCATGGGCTTTACCCATGCATTTCATGTCCTGTGAAGATGTCCGACTTTTAGACAGTGGAATAGATGGATAGGAACTAAACAGTTCTTAGTGATACATGATAGAACGAGGTGTGTTCCTATGGTGCATTGAAAATAGTCCTCATCTTCACATTTAGGTTAGATTTTTTTTCAGAAATGTTTTCTTGGATTTTATCGATACCTATATAACAATAATTACTTCATGTTGTACTATGGTCATAGGATTAGTTGTAGACATTCATTGATTTGTTTAGTTTTTTTTTTCATTTCATCATTTTATGTTTTTGAATATGTGTGTTTGGGCATAATGGTACATAGGATATAGCCTCTAGGACATCCTTGACCAAAATACTACACAACTGGTTTCCTAACCCTAGTTGGAAAATGTACTCAGGTGAATCGAAATGAACACTATAGGCTACGGAGTTGAAGCGGGGGTAGGGGATGTGTCTCTGGGGAGACTATTTTCTCATTACCTTAGTCTTGCACATCAGATCAATATAAAATAACAGGTAAATATCAAAAGCAATATGATTAATTAGATGGCACTGTGAAAATGTAAAAGATCAAAAATAACTAAAACTGCATTATTAATTGATAAAAATATACAAAAGATAATGATGATATGTAATTTATCTAGAAGTATATATAACATGTATACAAGTAGAAGAAAATCATGTTATACAAAAGTAGAAAAAAATCAAAATCCAATCCCAGTATCCTTAGCTCCAAATCAATCATCTCATTCCATCACAATCTTTAGTAGTCAGTAAAATCATGTTTATGAATTCTTACAATTTCCCTATTAAAAAAATGCAGACATGTAGTCTTCTGGGTACCAATAGTGTTTAGATAAGGTGTGAGAGAAATTTCAACAGGTCACCACCAACTGTGTCTATAACATCATGTCCATTTAATATAAACTATAATAGTGTTCAGTAATGATTATGTAATGTTAAATTACTACAATGATTAAAATACCCATGAACTAGTTTCATTCACCAGAGGGTGTTTAAACATGTAATTATTAGATTATTTAATTAATTTATAATTTACATACATATTTATGTGATGCATAGTCGTCACCGACATCACCTCATTATTTTAATAGTAAATGTTCAAAGATGTAAATGAAAAACTTGTAGTACTATTATGTATAAAAGAGATCCAAAGTTATAATAAAGAAATCCAATACAACAAGGGTCAACCACTAAGAAG
Organism: Viscum album; assembly: GCA_963277665.1. Taxonomy (NCBI): domain Eukaryota; kingdom Viridiplantae; phylum Streptophyta; class Magnoliopsida; order Santalales; family Viscaceae; genus Viscum; species Viscum album. Next base: position 53,217,317 of record OY728148.1, read on the forward strand.
TAACTATTGGATGGATATATGGAAAGAGTGTAATTAATGGGGAAACATCTAATGAATTCTCTAATAGTGATGATCGAACAGAGTCCAAGGAATATACCAATTCACATGGTTAAGAAATCCATGCACCCTCACACTCATCCATATTAGTCCTTTAAATGTTAAAATGGACCATGTTCCCTTCCTTTCACAGTTTAGTATAACTATGACAAATGACATTTCTCCCAAAAATTCAGCTTTCAGGCTCTGAAAAATCCATAGACACACTTCATAACATCATTAAGTCGTTAGGCATATATATTAGGTTCATAAAAAATTAGAACATAATTTATAGGATTCTTACATTAGTGAATGTTTAGGTTCTTTTAGTCTTCCCCCTTCAAAGAACTCATCCTCGTGATTTGCTTCTAATGGAAGTGAAACACTATCTGAGAAAAACTCTAGCCCAAGGGTATTTATGTGAGCCTCCAAAAACCATGACTAATATAGTACATGGTCATGATACAATAGAACCCTTAATAGAGGTACATATTGGCATCTAAGAGACTCCTTTCTCTAATCAATAATGTGTATAGGATACTCCTCAAAATATTCATCGACATCAATCTCTACTTCCATGGTGTCAAAATTATGTTATGGAATAGAATGATAAAGGCTCAAATCTGAAATGTGGAAGACATCATGCATGGCATGGTATATATGATGTAGTTACAACTAATAGGATATCACCATGACTCTCTATATGATCTCAAAAACCCTTACATAACAAGGCACCATCTTCCCTTTCGTAGATATACATCTTTTCCCCAGCCTGTGTGATACATAGAGGAAAACATGATCCCCATCCTAAACTCTAGAGGTTAGAAATGGTGATCGCAATAAGATTTATTTCTAGATTGAATAGCATAAATAAAATCCCTAATTAGCAGAGCCTTCACTAATGTCTACTACAAGAGATGATGACTGATTACGGAATCCTCATCGGGATCTTTCCATAGTAGGGGTGAACAACACAACATTCCATACATGGTCTCAAAATGATCCATCAATATTTTTGCCTACAATATATTATTATAGGTAAACTATATGAGAGGGATTTTCTTCTCCAAAGAGCCACTAAAAACAAGGATTATCTCTCAGAGCAAAACCTCTTGAACATATATCATCTTTTCCAACTGACCATTGGTCTGAGGGTGGGATGTTATGCTTAGAAGCTTCTTTTTAGCCAGATCCTTCTATAAACCCTCTTAGAACCATTATGTTAAACATGCATACCTCTCTCGAATGATTGTTTAATAGACCCTGGGTAGTCTTGTGATATCATGGACAAAAATTCTTACATCTCATCAAATGAGAATTTTTCCTAGGTTTTAATAAGTTGAGATACTTCTATTATTTTTTCAATGATAGAAAATAACACATTGCAACCTCTCAGAGAACAATGTAAACTCACTATAATGTCTATGGAAGCATATTCTTATTTCCATTATGAGACTAGATTTAGTTTTAATAAGACATTAGATCATTTGTGCTTTTCCTTTGTCTACTAATAGGTGGAACACATAGTGATAATTTCTGTTATCTAACATTTCATCATAGTCCACCAATACTGGAAGCACATGTATTAATACATCTTGGAGATTCCTTGATGAACTTCCCAATGGGAAATATGGGAACCACACATAAACTCCGCTATTTTATCTATAGTACCCCATACATGTATATGTATATAGGATTCCATCTCTATTATAATACCAATATGTATATGATTCATCTCCTCCAACGCTCTCACATAGAACCTATCCCTTAGAATCTAAAAATTACATACTCTTAACATTCTCAAGGAGCGAAGAGAAATCTATCAAGGATTACAGATACATCTTAATGTTACAATCATGAAACTCTATAAGCAGCTCAGAAAAGGTGGACACCAATATTCACTCTTCATTGGAATCCTATTTGTTTAGTTCCTGATGTCCTTGTATTAGTGCATCAGCTACTAAATTTTATTTTCTAGGTGTATAGCCATGATCGAAATCAATGGGCATTAGATATTTGACCCATCTTCACTATATGATATTTAAATCAGGATATGTAAAAAAAATATTCCAGGATATTGTGGCCCGTATGCACCAAAAATCTCTATCCCAAAATAAAATATCTAAAAAAATGTAAGGAATTAGAAACTACAGTGTCCTAAATGTGGTGCGTCAAATAATTTCTCTCATGAGGCCACAAATATTGAGATATATATAAAAATAATTTTTCTACCGACATCATAAATACTCTGAGGGTAATTAAAGATTCATCAATGAACACAGTTTGACCTCTATGAGGATCAGGAGGAATTAGAGTAGGTGTCAAGAGAAGCTTCTCATTCTTCTCCTAAATGACATTCATATTTGGTACATCCCATAGGAACATAACACCCATCTTTATCAAAGCAGTAAGAGGTGAAGAATGGGTTCATAAGCCTCGTATAAAAATCCTATAAAATATAGATGGTCCTATAAAACAACATATGTAAAAAACATTATTGTGCTATAACCAGGAACCCAAAGAACTCACTTTCTTTGGGTGGAAAGAGACTCTTGATTCTTTGATAATATGACCCATGAAGTGAAATTTTTTGATATATAGGGTAAACATAGAAATCCTATCATAATGTTAATGCTCTCTTATTTTACATAGAATGATATCGAAATGATTAGAATTTTAGTTGTTAGTGTGAGTATACACAAAGATGTAATCCAAAAAGACCATGATAAATGAATCATAATAGTGGTAGAACACCATATTCATTAGTGCCAAGAAAACAAAATGCTTTTTTTGTATGGATGACTGGCATAATAAGGTTCTCATATAGAACAAACTATATATAGAAATCTGTGTGAGTTATTTTTTATGGAATGACTCACACCTGATGATATTCCAATATTAGGTCGATCATAAAAAAGACACCAACTCTCCAATGATGGTAAAATAAATCATCTATATGTGGTAGTGGAAACAAATTATTCAACATAAGATAGATCAACATTTCATAATACATTAATATTGGAAGGGTTCCATCTGCATTCTTTATAAAATACAAGGAAAAACCCTTATAAAATGTTCTAGGACATATAAATCATTTTTCCTCCATGTCCTCCAATAGCCACTTGAGGTCAAGGAGCTCTGTATGATCCATCTTGTAAAGAGGAATGGACACTGATGTTTCTCTTTAAAAAGATTTATAGTAATTCATACCTATCTCTCATAAGTTATGTTAGAAAAAAAATTAAGAAATACATCCCTGTAATCATATACTATGGGAGGTAATTTGTCCTAATATAAACCATAATCCTCCATGAAAATATTAGTAATATCTGTGGTTACTACACCAATCCCAAGATGTTCTGGTTTAGCTCTACTAGCTTGGACAACCCACTCACCCTTGTTTGGATAAGTCTTATCCTCCAGTGATGTAAATGATAGCTTGTGAAGATATTAGTCTCTAATTTCATGACATAGAAGAATCCAATCCATCCATAGAATGTCATTGAATATCATCATCTCAATAACTATGAGTTCCCAAAATAAATGATTTCTGCCTACCTCATGGGGACAATCCCTACACTAGCATATCCCATTTAACCATACAAACAAAGGGGTATCTATGTTCATTACATCATAGTAATACAATATTCATAGTCTGAGACATTCCACGATAGTTATGAAGATGAAATATTGTGAATCACTTATATAATATAGATAATGTACTATAGTGGAGGCTATTAGAATAGTACCTTATACTATAAATGGTCATGTAGCCTGATCATTAGGTACTACATAAAATGAATGAAACTGACCTGATCCATATCCCTATTCTATATATTTAATACCAAGATAAAGGCACTTCTATTGGATATACTATTGATTGGGAGTCTGGGTACCACAACCAGGACCTCCTACTCCCCCAGTCTATGCATTGCTACTCCAACTCCCTACATAACACAGTTAAAAAGAACCAACTCTTACTGGTGGGGCTAGTGTAAAACCTCTTCCCTATAAACTGATGGAAATATATAATAAAATATTTAAATATTACACATAAGACACACTCACTAAACTCATGAGGTTCTCTATCGCATCGAGGCTTCTTATTCCCCTATCATCCCCACAGAGGGAAAACTGCAGATCTACTGGAATGGGGACTCTAGGTTTCAGTTCCCTGATGGAAAACATCAAGGAAACAATTTTTTCTACAAAAAGATATACTTGAATCCCATTGAACTAGTCCTCTATTCCTAATATAGTCATTGTACCTAATATTTCACTTAGTTATAAAATAATGACTAACTATTTTTGAAAATGTAGGCATGTAGAAGTCATTCAGCTGAGTTCGGATTGAATAAAAAATCCCATACTTGAATCATATATCATGGGAAATGTCATCACAATCTATAATTGTTTCAATTCATGACTGAATAATGAATAATTTATGTAAAATTCATGACCATGTGATCTAGATTCACCTCCATATGATAAAATATTGGCAAGGTAGCCTCTATCCAAGAGTTAGTAGCCTATGGACTAACATCCCATGATATGGTGGGAAGATGCTATTATTGGAACTCATACGTCAGATCACCTATTTATGTGTAGACTGTGGACCACCATGAAATAGACTATATCTGCCATGGGAAATTATCTTGAGCCTGATCATCAATGCCCAGATTAGGTACAATAGGTGGTGCCTCATGTGGCAGTCAAGGAGGTCAGACTAGTTGCTCAGGTCTTACCACTTCTAGAGCATGGTCATCACCACCTTCCCATCAATTAACAAGATAAAATCATGGTGTAATTAGTCTACAAATTTCATGAACCCTCTTTAGATCAATATAGAAGTAGATAGATAGAATTACTATTGGATGATAATCTTATAAGATCTCATTACCCATGGTATACTTACCCCACTAATCATAATGAAGGATATGTATTGGTTAGTTCTCAAGTATAACTATCATGGGTTCAGGTAGATGAATTCTCAGCCCAACCTTTCCTCATCATTTAATGGAAACCATTTTATTTCCTTTCATTTTTAATTACTCGTTTCACACCACAACCTTTCATAAACATGATATGGAAAGGTAAGGACATGAAAACATTACATTTTCAAATTCATGTTTCACTTTTCAATTAAACTTTCTAATTTTCATATATTGAAGATCATACAATATTGATCTCAATTCATAGTAAATTAGGGTCCATACATCTTATCACTAAACATGACACCCATATGATTTTAATCTATTGGCTTGCCTCTGTAAATTAGAAATTCTAACCCATGAGGGACCATAATTCCTCAACAATTGAAACTATAAGTCACTCAATTACATCCAATAGAAGAACAATTATATCTTTACAAACAAGGATAACTCCACAATCATATGAATATGAAGTGGTCAAAATAGTGAAATTCAATTATATGGCATGGAAATAAAAACCACATGAGAATTCTACATGCCTAAGATGATGCATGTCACAATATTCATCACCATCTTATTATCATGCCAAGGATGAAATAAATACTCAATAATAATATTAATGAAAAACCCCACATAGCATGTCCATCACTCAAACATGAAATTATTTAAAATGTAACATAAAAACATAACAACGATAATAATTTAGCAAAGTCACCATTTACTCGAAACATGAGTCTGTGATGCCCATGAATTGATTATAATCATCATACAAGAATTCATAATCTCCAATTTATTATCCCAAAATAGTAAATCAATAAAGGAACAACTCGGATACTACTACATGAAATATTGAACACAATATCTACTTAATATGTCCCAGATCACTGTTTGACACATAGCTTCGAGCACATCTCCCAAAACATTTGAGGTTGTCGACTAGAAGAAAGGGCTAGGGTGTGTCCATGGGGAGACTATTCCCTCATTACTAGAGTATAGAAAAATAGATCAATAAAATAAAATAGGTTAATAGTTGATGCAATATAATTAGTCGTATGGAACAGGAAAAAGTGATAATATCAATTATAACTGAATAAAATTGATTAAATGATAACTACATAAAAATGATGATGTTGATATATCATTTATCTAGAATGTTGTAAAAACGACTATATAAGTAGAATGCATCATTACTATTCAAAAGAAGAAAAAATTAATGGAAATTGGTCCCCAAAATCTTGAGCTCCATCTTAGTCATATACTACTATTTCCATCCTTATAAATCAAGAAAATAATGTTTATTAAGTCGTACACCTTCCATCGTCAGTACATGCATAAATGTAGTTTGTTAGGGTACCAATGTAGCCCGAATAAGTTGTGAGACAAGACTCATCAGGTCACCACTAATAGATTCTATAATATAATTCCATGTAATATAAACATAAATAACCTGCAAGAATACATATTTACATGTAAATAAATAAATTAACATAAATACCCAAGTAGTTGATTCAACCATTGATTGGTTTTTGAACATGTAACTTGTCATTAATTAATTTTGATTAATTATATATATTTAGTACATTATGGGAATATCCCTCACTAAAATAAATTTATGAGAGTAATCTTAATGGTTCCAAGGTGTAACAAATAAACCTATACTGTTATTATTAAAAAAATGTATGTGAGATAATAAACAATGAATCCAATACCTCATGAGTCTCCAAATCAATTGTAACTGCAGCCTGGCTAAATGTAAAGTGTTTAATCCCAGTTTTTTTGTCTAAGGTATTATATAACAGTGATAACCTAACCGATTACAAATATTAAATCTATTGTAAAATGGGATAATCTTTATCAAGTCCCAAATATATAACTGAGTCTCATCATGTTTGAAGAAACCATGATGGGTCCAAGGAGTGTATCCAATGCTTCATATAATAGTAAAGTATTGATCCAATTGTTTCATACTGAGCATCCACTAATAAATGAGGATCAGGTTACAAGGAGGGTCTCAATGAAGGAAACATGCATCTTTGAATAAAAATGGCATCCAAGAATGCTCAACACATTTGCAATGAAAACCAAATGATAACTCAAGTATGGCCACCACAATAGATATGTCATGGTCCATATACAATTATGAACATTAAATTTAATTAATTTAATAAATTAGGCCATATAATCATTATTCTATTTAAAATTTCAAAGTGCATTACATTCCTCACCTACAAGTGACAACTAAACTCATGACATGCAACCATTTAATTCAATTAATGCATGTAGATTTTAATTTTGTTCAATCATGTACCTTCCACCATGAGTGGAAAGAGGTGATATGGCATGAAACGAATATTTATTTCATTTATGATGGATGAGTAAAATATTTATAATATATTTTTCATTTAAATTTATAATTAATTAATAAAATTGAATCCCTAGCCTTGGGCAACTCAAGTGTTGATCAACAAGGTACTAGACGGTTAACAATTCAATAACGACTTAATATAAAGAAGATTACTGTAAGGACCCAACCCTAGTTGCATAGAGCCGGTTCCTTATTTTATTACATTGGAATATAAAGAATGATTATGAATCGTGAAAGGCTGGTTAGTTTTGTATTATTTGAAACATGATACAATTATATCTTAATCATTGCAACTTGAAAATAATACAACATAGAAACTTTATAGAAAACATCCCTGACTCTTAGGTTATTTCTGCATGTCATTCATATTAAACATCTTAATGTCCTAAGAAAATGAAACATAAGAAAGTGGTGAGCTCAAATGCTCAATAAGGGTAAGAAATACAACGGATGATATATATAAATATTAAGTAAGTTGAATAATAATAAAGGTATGCCTTTAACAATAACATGAACACGTTATGGAAAGAATAAGAGCTGAGTAATGAATGAAATAATAAAACATAATCATGGGTATTATACTAGTAGAATAACCACCCGAACCAATGATAATATTTTCATAATGAGCTAATGCATAACACAAGACAACATAACCATACCATCAAGGACTTGTGTGAAGACCATAAATAATCCTTTTGTCACGGCCTTATGCCAATACCATATTTTGTCCCATTAGACCTACCGATCCATCGAGGGGCTATAGCAGGCCCCACCCAACACTTAATAAGTCTAATGAATTACAAATATTAATGGGGTGAACATAAAAAACATACAGATTCATATTGAAAATAACATATGAAATGTAACTTAATTTCCCCAATCATTAAGCATAAATACCAAACATTTAGAGTAAATTAGAGATTGGTTTTAAGATAGAACATCCACATTCAAAATAGTCATAAACCATTCAATTAAATATGGTATATAATATAATAGGAGATAAATCTCAATTATGTACAACATTAAACAAATGACATTGACATGGTTTAAGATATATTTAAATGAGACCGTAGAAAAATCCTTGAGGAAATAATCCATTAACATTTCAAAGTGTCTCATACCACCATGAAACATTCAAATCATAATCCCTTAAAATATGACGAGAGTTTGGAGAATCTTGTATGATATACCCAATGGCAACACATTCACCCCAAGTAAGATGTATGTGGTGAATAAGGAATATATATCATAAAAGATAAAGTGATATGTGAAAAAAATTACATTAGAAAGAAGAGTTATTTTGGAAAATCCTTTTTATTTGACATGAAATAAGTTTTTAAACATGAATATTTTTGAAAATAAAATACTAGGACATTGAAATTATATTTTATTCATAAATGATGTCCCACTTAAGTGAAATCTTTTAAACATACTTTTTAAGATTCTTTAGAACTAAATCATTTTAGAGCTATTTAAGGAAAGTATTAAACATAATTTCAAAAGGGAAATAAACATTCGTTATATCAAATAAATAATTTACATAAGACCATTTTTCACAAAAAAATGAGAGTTATTATAAAAATAATGGTGGACTAAAGAAGATTCTGGTGTACACTTTGAAAATAGGGTAAGAATTCGAAAAGATCCCTTAAATCGGGTTTGTATTTCAGAATAAATTTCTAATCTTCCAATTAAATGGGTAACTCCCCATAAAATAAAGAAGGATTATGTTTGGTGAACATATATATAACTAAAAAATGGAATTTATTAGGAGTACATAAAAATACAAAATAATTTCATATATATAATTAGACAATGAAAGTAAACTGAATGAAAACCGAAGTTTGGCAGGATAACCCTTTCCAAATTGTAATCAAATGATTCGTGTGACCCAAAATTGATAATATTAAAATGATATATTTAATTCAATGAAAATAAATATATTTATGATATGTTACAAAAATGGTCATTATTCATACAGAATACTCATGTATTAGTATTGAAAATATAATATTTCATAAATATGGGAGTGAGGTGAATAAACCCTTACCATATGTTCGAATGTGTTACTCTATGGAACATAATGTCCTAGAATGTGAAATTATACATTTTAATAACTTATTCACAAAACAATTAGTCACATATTTATTTTCTAATAATTTTATTTAGTTCATTTATGTACTTATTGATAAGTTATTATATAGAATTTTGTCATTCTAGAGTGTTAGTTTTATTTATTTTTAGAAAGGTTCACTTCTTCTTAAGTAATGGAATTCATGTGGAATGGATTTAAATCTCCAAAAGTGTAATTTAATATTTCTTATTAACATAAATAAGGGTTAATGTGCATTTATATAATTTGGATACATTGAATGAGGATGAATCATTATTTGACAACCAATTTGATTGTTTGGCGGTATTTTGAATATTATAAACTAGTTTTGTCGAAAAATTAATAATATGTACATATATTGGTTCATGAATAATAATTAGGTTACAATAAATATATTATCATCTGGTTAAACCATAAAAATGGTGTCATGAACTATAATTAATGAGAAATTGAGGAACAAAACTTCATCATCCCAGAAGGTTATAAATAGTTACCTCATGGACATTGATTTCGTTTATAAAAATAAAAAGGAGGGAGTAAGAATATTGATTATGGTTCATCCATTGACATGATATAAATCAAATATATAGATGATAATGGTGTTATAATGGAAATTTGGATAGAATAGGTGAAGATATGACAACAAAAAAGATAAATTTAAATGAAACTCAATGAAAAAGAAGGGTGCTTTACCTCTTGAAATAACCTCCTTGAGAACCTCCTTATGGGAAGGGGTTGTGGTCTATTGGAAAGAACCAGAGCTTCTTTAATGAGGTGATTTACAAAGTAAAGTTAATTGGTAAGATCATTGAGGATATTTATGGCTTAGAGGAGTGAATAAAGTGGGAGTGAGGGGGTGTTTTAGTGGATGAGAGAGGTAAATTGTTAATATTTTATTCATTATTTTATTATTTCCATCAAGACTAACCAATAGTGTTGTTTAATGTCATCCCAAATAGTAATATGTGCATGTGAGTTCGAACCATGTGTCATTACATAACATAATATATCATAAATAGTGTAGTCAACTGATAATTTGAATATACGGTATTTTACCGCATTTCACAATTCATGAAAAAATCAGGAAATTCAGAAAAATACCAACAAAGGACCCTTACCATTTTTTTACATGTAGAATCCAAAAATTAACTCCATTTTCTGAAAATAAATTTTTAAATATTTTTAATTTAATTTTTAAATAAAATCATATTTTTTTTAAAAAAAACCACTTTAAAAATAAATCGCATTTTATAAGAGCTTGAGAAATTAATCAAGGTCCTATAAAATTATCTTATAATAATAATAAAGAAATAACAATTTTTTATTACATTTTATGAAACTAAATTTCCATTTCAAATTATTAAATTAATTAGAAAATTTTAATTTAAATATTTATGTCATACAAAAATACCAATACTTATACTAGGATATTTTTTCACATTAATGATGTCTAAATTGTATTTATAATTTCAAGGATGAAGTTTATATATTTTTTATATTATTTAATATTCAATAATATTCATAAGGGTGGGTCACTATTCATAAGGGTTCATTGTTATTCGCCAAAAAATAAGTATGTCTTATCTGACTCTAAATATATTACTGAATGCAACTGTGTTTGTTAGTTTTTCAATATTCCAATCACAAAGGTGGGAAAAGTATGTTTACATGAATTTTTTATAATAATGTTGTATTTTTTAGACACTCATTGTTTCATGTGTTCTATACTAAATCTATTGGTAAATTCTTGGGGTGTAACATTAATATCTCCTTACAAAAATTTCAACCTCAAAATTTGAAATTGAACATTGTTCGTTAATGGTTAATACATGAAAATTTCCTTGTAGGAAAACCACAACAAGAATATAGAAAAAATAATATATTAATAATCTAAATGGGAAAACATTATTTAATACAAAACAATTCTTTCCAATTGGAAAACATGGTCAGGGAATAATAACCAACCATCAGGTAGTGTCGTTAAATAGTAAAACCCATACAATGATCAACATAAACTATTTCATAAATGTTTAATAATTTAAAAATATAATTATTCAACACATTATAAGAAAGGCCTCAATATTTCCTAGATGAACTTATCATTAACCCTTAATAAACAAGACACAACTCTAAAATTCACATTCTTAACACCTGAATAACATCATCATGTATCCTCTTGAAATATGGTAAAAACATTAATTACTAGAAAAATCGTATCAGAAATGCATTTTCCTCTAAATTCCTTTTGTAAAATACATGTTATTGGACATATTTTTTAAATCCAAATGTGATGTAAACTCCATCGATGATAGCATATAAAACTTCTCGAAAAGTCAATAATAAGTTCTAAGGTGGTAAGTACTTATCAGAATCAATAATTTATTTATTATTATCTCAACATGAGATATATATATTAAGGATGGTCTTTCCTTTAATAATGTGTTATCTAAATAGTTTAACTATCCACATAATCACTATTTCATTGTACCTTTCAACATCTGACCTCAAATCATTAAGGAAATAGTACTTCAATACAATCCTTAAAAATCTCATAATTCTTACAACCGGTATGATACTGACAAAATGTTCGGATGACAAGATTCTAGAATAAATATATTAATCATTCGACTTCATCTGCTAGATCATCATAACATGATCATTATTGAAAATCAACATTTTGGGTATATTCCTTTGATGGTTGTGACATTTATTTTCATAGTGCCCCATCTCCTTAAAGTAGAAGTATTGAATATTGGGAAATTACTTCCTTGTCTTCCAATTATGTGCATGTCGCCTTTTTTCTCCACACTGGAAAAAACTTCTTTTTCTTCTCAAGCATATACCAATGTGATTCTTTCCACAGTTATCAGTTGTGGGAAAATACAACTTCCTCTTATTCTCATTATCCATTTTTTCCCTACCATCCTCTTCTTCTTTTGCTTCCCTTCAAGGACATAGGACTCAGAAAATTATTTACATAGCTTATCAACGCATGATAGTATTTCCTTATATGATGAGGATACAAGGAAGATAATATTACTTTTAAATGATGGATTAAGAACATAATAGATATAATACTTCTAACTCTTTCCATATATTTTATTGGTGAAGTCTCATTTCGTTTATTAGGTGCTATTTCCAATCAATTTCCATATTATATATTAGATCATAAAATTATGAACTCTCTTAATCTCTAAAAATGGTATAACACACCTCATAATGAATAGATCCATATACTTTGTTTACTTTGGGGGAATAAATCCTTCATAATGCTAGGTAAATAAACTGATAATTATCCTAACCCTGTCCCCTGAATGTGTCAATACCAATAGTGCAGCGAGGCCCATTGTGGTGTTCCAAGATACCCCAGGTCATTCCTAAAACTCCTTGTTGGATTTTTCCATCCTAGGTACATCTATGACAGATCCACCTCTACCTAATTTTATCCAGACAGAGATTTATTTTATTTAAATATCCACATAATATATTCATTTCCTTGATTCTAGGATTTTTTTTTATGTTTATCCTCAATGCATATCATAGGGATATGTTCCCTAATCTACATTTTCTAAAACTAGTTTTCTTGTTTTCTACTGAACTTCCCTTGATATAAAACTGTATGAACCCAACCCAAGTTTACATGATCCAGTTCCTTATTTGATTATATTGGCATATAAATGAGGAATATGCATCTCTAAGGACCTAGAAGTTATGTATTATTGGAAACAAGATACATACATAAGTTCAACAATACAACTTGAAAAGAAATACAACATTGAAACTCCGTAGAGAACATCCATAACTCCTAGGTTATTTTAGCATGTAATTTATAATAAAAAACTTCATTTCCTTAGAAAATGGAACATAAGAAAGGGTTGATCTCAAATTCTTGGTAAGGGTGAGAATTTTTATATAATACATGTATAATCATTAGGAAAGTTGAATAACTAAAAACATATGTCTTTAACAAAATAATGAACACAATATAGATTGTATAAAAGTTGAGTACATAATACCATAATAAATCATAATCAAGGGTATTATAGTTGTTGAATAACCAAATGAACCAATAATACTATTTTCATAATGAGGGAATACATAGTGTCGGACAACCAAACCATACCGTTAAGGCCTCGTGCCAAGACCATAAATATTCATTTTGTGAAGGCCTTGCGACAATACCATATTTTCTCTTATGTGACCTACTGATGCACAGAATGCTATAGTGGGCTCTGCCCAAAACTTACTAAGTATATTGCATTCCTCATAAAAATTTGGTGAACATAAACTATATGCACATTCATACTGAAACTAACATATGAAATGTAACTTAATTTCCCTAATCATTAATAATAAACAATAAACATTCAGTGTAAATTGTTTAATGGTTTTAAGAGGTCACTTCCATAGTCAAAATAATCACAACCCATTAAAATAAATATGTAAGATGATATCATAGCAGATAAACGTCATGGAATTAAAACATTCAACAAAGTACGTTCACATGGATGAAGATACTTAAATTGAGACCATTGAAAATTCCTTGAGGAAATAATCCTTAAACATTCCAAAGTGTCCCATTACACCTTGAAAATTTAAAATCATAATATCTAAGAATATCATGAGAATAGGAAGAGTCTTGATATGTTATACCAAAGAGAATTACATACACTACAAGTAATATCAATGTGGTGAACAAGGCATTTATCTCATTAAATATAAAGTGAGTTGAGAAAAATCCTTTTTAATTTAGAAAGAATAGTTCTTTTGGAAAATAATTCATATTTGACCAGAAATAAGTTTTTAAACATGAATATCCTAGAAAATAAAATACTAGGACAATGAAATTAAATATTTTTCATTAATGATATCCCACTGAAGTGAAATCATGTAAAAAATATTTCTTTAGATTCTTTAGAATGAAATCATTTTACATCATTTTAAATAATGTTTTAAAGATAATTTTAGTGTAGAAAGAAACATTTTTAATTTTAAATACATAAATTATGCAAGATCATATTTAAAGTTAAAATGAGTGTTTTTATAAAAATAATGGTGGATTAAAATAGACTATGGTATACACTTGAAAATATGTAAGAATTCGTAAAGATCCCTTGATTGGGGGTTGTATTTCAGATTTAATTTTGAAGGTTCCTTTTAAAATATGTAACTCCCCATAAATTATGGAATAATTATAGTTAATAAACATAAATAAAACACTAAAACATAATTTATGATGAGTACATAATAATAAATAATAATTTCATAGATGTAATTAGACAATGAAAGAAACCCGAATGAAAACGGAAGTTCGAGTGGAAAACCCTTAACACATTGTAATCACCTGATTTATTTACCCCAAAATTTATAATATTAAAATTATAAATATTATACAATTAATATAATTATATTAATGATATGTTACATAAATGTCTGGTATACATACAGAATACACAAGTATTAGTAGTGAATATGGAGAAATCTCACAAAAATTGGAGTGAGATGAAGAAACCCTTACCTTATGACCTAATGTGTTCAACTATTGGACATAAGGTCATGGAATTTGAAATTAGACATATTAATAATTTATTTAAGAAACTTTTAGACCTGTGATTAGTTTATCATAATTTTTCTTAGAACATTTATGTTTTTATTAATAAGTTATATAGAATTTTGTCGTTCTAGACTGTTCTTTTTTTATTTTCATAATCAGTTCACCTGGTCTTAAGTAATGGATTTCTTGTGGAATGGATTTAAATCTCTAGAATTTAAATTACATATTATTTATGAACATCCATAACTTTTAATGGTCATTTATATCTTTTGGTTTCATGAAATTATGATTAATGATTATATGACAACTACTTTGATTATTTGGCCGTGTTTGGAATATTATGAACTAGTTTTGTCATAAAAATTAATAATATATACATATACAGGTTCCATAATATTAATTATGTTATAATACATATATTAGAGTCTATTTCAACCATAAAAATGGTTTAATGGCCAGTAATGAAGGACAAATTGAAGAACAAATCTTTGTCGTCCATGATGGTAATAAATTGGAACCTCATGGACGTTGATTTTGTTTATAAAAATAAAATGGATAGAGTAAGAATATTGATAATGGTTCTTCAATTAACATGATATAATTCTAGTATATAGATGATATTCGATTTATAAATGTTATTTAGATATATGATGTGAGAAGAGGATAACAAAAAAATATAAATAGAAATGATACTAAATGAAAAAGAAGGGTTCTTCACCACTTAAATAACCACCTGGAAAACCTCCTTAATGGAAAGGGATTTTATTTTTTGGAAATACTAGGGGATTAATGGACATTTGGAGTGACTATATAAGGTTAATTGGGTAGATAATTTTTGAGATTCAATTCTTAGAGGATTGTAGAGAAGAGGGAGTGAGGGGGGGTTTTTATTGTAGATGAGAGAGGTAAATATTGAATATTTTATTCAATTTTTATTATTTCCACCAAGACAACCAATAGTGTAGCTTCATATGATCTATAATAGAAATAAGTGCATGTGAGTTTTATCCAAGTGGCCTTTAATCACATATGATGTCTAAATAGTGTATTTAACTAAAAATAGGAATATACGTTATTTTACATATTTCACTATTTATAAAAAATTCAAGAATTTTAGAATAATCAAAAATATTCACCCCTTGAATTTTTTGACCTATAAAATCCAAAAATTGGCTCAATTTTTTAAAAATATTTTTAAAAATATTTTTTATATAATTTTCAAATAATATTATAATTTATTCTTAAAAAACACTTTAAAACTATACCTTATTTTATAAGACCATTGGAAATTAATCATGGGCCTGTAAAATTTTCTTATAATGATAAGCCAATAAAGTATCAATTTGTGACTACATTATATGAAAATAAATTTTCATTTTAATTTATTAAATTAATCAGAATGTTGTAATTTAAATGATTATGTCATACAAAAATACCAATGCGTATACTGTGATTGTTTTTTTCACTTATAATATGTATAAATTGTATTTATACATTATTGGGGTGAAGTTTATATTTTTTATATAATTTAAAATTCATTACTATTTGTTACTATTCATAAGTGTATGTCACTATTCATAAAGGTTTGTTACTATTCACGAAAAACATTTTTTGTCTTCTCAGACTGTAAATATCTTAGTGAACGCAACTATGTATGTCAGTTTATCAAAATTCAAAAGAAATAGGTTTAAAATTATGTCTACTTGAAAAGTTTATAACAAAGTGAAATTTTTTAGAGACTCAGTGTTTCATGCATTCTATAATATATCATTCTATAATATATTATGGGGTTACAATTACTATTAGAATGGTCAGTCTTAAGAATACCTGAATGGTGGCTACAAGGTGTCAAAACACTAAAAACCCCAAAAATGTGACATCACCCTATATGGAGTGGGTGAAGTTGTGGATGTAGCCACCATTGATGAATCACTCATATAGAATTCTTCTTGGAGCATGTTATGAGAACTATATTCAAGGAATATAAATTTATCAAATGATTCCAGATGAAATCGGCATGATGAAATGAAAATTTATAAAACTATGAAACAAAAGGGATGAGTTATAAACTACCAACATTAGGATTGTACAAAAATCTTCATCTAGTATACGCTTCTAGTTTGGATATAATTAAAAGATATATGGGATGCAGATCAATACCCAACAATTGGAGCATATATGATGACATCTAAATGACATTGTATATTGGATGAATAATGATATAATATATAAAAGGAATCTAGAATGTAACAGTGGGTCAAATGAGATGAACAACAATTGATTCGATTCTCAGACGGATGATGGAGCTCAAATTATAGAATAGTTATCTTTTAGGATTAAGAATGGGAGGATTTATTTCTATTCTAAAATATAAATAATAAAGGGATAAATGATTAAATTTAAAACATAGTTTAATTGGAAAATGTTATTTTTTCACAAATTTGGCCTTTTAATGGTTTGGCAACATGGATATCCAAACCTTGTGCCAACCATGCATTGTTATTTGTAGAAAGGGGGCACTCGCAAGGTTAGCCTGCACAGTTTGGGAAACTATGTACCAACCATGAAAAAATCCCCTATCAATAACTGTAGGAATTTTTCATGGATTTGTAGCATAATTCAAATTGTCAAGGAAAATTGTGCACCCTAATTATGCTCTATTTCCTGCCTCAAATTGTTAAATCTAATTGTTCATATTCCCTTACATTATTTTATATAACCATGTTGCTCAAATTTTTCTCCCAAAAACCCAAGTTCCATGCTCTAAAAAAAGACCTAAAACCAAAAATAACATCGTTATCTCATTTGGAATCCATATTATCCCATAAAATAAAATTAGAAAAAAATTTAAAGGACCCTTATGTGATTTGAGTTCATATTTTAGGAAAGGGATTCCTGTATTAGTGTGAAGCCCAACATAGCCATAAAAATGGACACTAATAACTTGATTTTAGATGTAGTATGTTAGAATAATGTTTCTATGAAAAAATGTTACATTTATCATATATGAATGGGTTGTGGTTTCAATTTACTTATTTAGTCACCCCTTTTTATATAGTATTTGATCATGGTACATCTTGTTAATTTCTAGATTCTTCTATTACATATTTTATCTTGGATTTATAATCTGGATCATGTGGATGATCACCTCATTGACAAATAATCAATTCAAGGACTGGTTCTATAAGTCATACCTCCATGAGGTGCAGCGTCTACACCAAAAACTATTGAGGATATGATGGTACCCATATTACAAGTATTTGTGCAGCGTACATCATGATTTTTAGTGATAGACTGCCCTTTGATTCAAAGGAAATCCTATTGCCTAGGTAGTTGAGGACTAGAAAGAGGTACTTACATTAGTTTTTCATCTAGTCCAGACACCACTAGCATAAATGGTATTCCTAGTGGTGAGACATATTCATCGATTATCATGGTGATAGTGGGTTTTGGTGACCCATATTTTCAATGAGGTGACTCTAGCAAGGTCATAGTTTGAGAACCATTTCATAGACCTATTCTCATTAGCTATGTTGATATAGAGACGCTAATTTTTTTACATTACCATTACATTCATTTAATGATAAAAAATATAAGATAATTACAAAATGAGGTTTTAAAGAATTATTTTCGTGGGAAATCTAGGAATATACATATTTATTAGGTCCTAAAACATAATCCTTTATTTAATTCATTCTTCTCTAGCATCTGATGATCACTTGGGTTCGCCTTAGAATGAGTAGCCACCTCAAGATATACATCAAAAAGGTGTGAGATAGAAGCCTAGTAAGAGGATATATAATTACATGAAACAAAATAAAATGGGGTGAGAATAATCATTTTCTACATAATATTATCATAGGATAAAAATCATGAGAGGAAACATTATTGAATGACTTGGAATGTGAAAATGCATAAAAATGAAACATCTTGTCTTAGTGGTCAACTACCACACATAATTGTGAACAAATATAGAATCATGTTAACACATATTTCACTTTTCTCGAATGGTTATTTAAATTATAGAATGCATTATAGTTTTATATACTTTCAAGTGAAGTGATCACATCAAAACATTTACATTACACTATCTAATTCAAGGAGCACACTTCGCATAATAACATTTAAATTATCATGACTGACACATAGAAAATATATATCATGAAAATAAATAAACAATGAAAAGGAATGACTTTCAAATAATAATCATAAAATTTAACCATTGGTTTCCGATATGAAATGGGGAATATCATTCTTGATATAAGATTCATCAACCTTGAGTTAGAGGTAAAAGGTGTGTTTTGAAGGATGCATTTTTTTGAAAACATTATTTTTTTCATAAACATGAATATAAATTAATTATATCTATAACTAATAATATAATTATAAATAAATTATTTTTATGGAATAACCATGCTAAAAATGGTGATATAGAGGGAAAACCCAAATATAGATAGTTGGGTTCGAGAAATCCCCTTTCCTTTTGTATGAAAGATTCCTTCTTGTTAATATCCCGTATAATAACTTTTTATTCAATAAATTACTATTATAGAACTATTTATACATGAATTGAATTTAATATTTTGTTATTATATTCTTTTATATTCCTTTGGATGAGTTATAGAGACTAAATTCATTGTTTGTGGGTGTTTTTTATATGTTTTCATGGTCAGTCCACTTGTAAATATGAATGGAAGTTCGTGTAAGAAGAGGATAAACAACCCGAATATTTAATATATTTTTTTAATGACATTATTGTTTTTTAAATTATTTTATGATGGATTTAGATATATATCATGAGGATGATTCATTATATTAAAATAATGATGATCATCTTATGTTAATTTTGGGGATTTTTTATCACAATGATATTGTTTTGTTTTAAAATATAAATTATTTATAAGTTAGATCCAAAACATAAAATGGTTTATAATATAAAATTTAAATATTTTTCTCAACCATTTAGTGGTTTTATTAACATCTTTAATATAATTTATGTAAAATTAATGTTCATCGCACATGATGTAGGTAAATTGACATTTCATGAGTGATGATATCATTTTTTAGATAAAAGAGAGATATAGACGTTTTTAATATTGGATCTTACATTAACATGATATAATTATAGTATATTTGATATTATAGATTTATCATTCCATTTGTACGAAGGGATGTAAGTAGATAAAATGAAACTAATTTTAAATTGAAACCAAATTAAATTGAAAGAGATAGGACTTACATCTGGAATTTTCTTCTTCAGAACCCCCTCATGGCACCAAGGCTTGGTCTTTTAATGTGACCAAAATCTCAAGGTCATGCGGGGACAAAGGAAGAGTATTGGGTAGAATTAATGAAAGAATCAAATATTAATAGTTTTTAGGAGAAGAGGATGTCAGGGGTTGTTATTATTGTGGTGAAGAGGTGTGTTTTCTTATTATATTAATCATTAGTTTATTATTTTTCTAAAGATATGATATAGTGTATATTATTTTGAATAAATACTTAAATTAGTGCATTGGAGTTCAAAAAAATTATCACTTACATTATCCTTGACTCAAGATTGACTCAAAAATTTGGGTTTTTATCATTTAGCATAAATTATTATATTTTACTATTCACAAAAATGAATGTATTTCAAAAAAATCACAAATATTCACCTTAACAATTTTTTGATTTTATTAATTTATAAAATGAACACCATTTCTGAAAATAATTTTCTAAAAACAAGTAATTGAACTTATTATTAAAATAATCATTTACTTAGAACACAAAAATTATAAAATTTTAATTTCTTTTATAACACATAGAAAATTACATAAGGTCTCATAAAATTATCTGGAAACCAGAAGACATCAAAACAAAAAAATTATGAATAAATTTTGTTAAAATTAATTTTCATTTAAATTAATCATATAATATTTATGAATTATAAAAATAACATATGTTAATTAATAGTTTTTGAAATATTTATCTGCTTATATTATGATGTAATTATATCATATTATCACTAATATAATGGACAAATTTTCTTTATACTGTCATAGGTATGATTACTATTCACATGGCCGATTTACTATTCATAAGTTTCATATTAATATTCATATTGGTTACATTAATATTCATAAGGGTAAGTAATTATTCACACAAAATTATGTTTTTCCTATCAGAATACAAACACCTTGCTGATAGCGATCGTGTGTCTGATTTTGGAAATTCAAAACAGAGAAGTGGAAAAATAATGTTTAATGGATAGGCTATAAAGGACACATATTATTTAGTTTTTTATTTAAATTTGATGTGGAATTGTGTGTCCTAATATTATTTAATGTGACATAATTATAAGAAGGGAATTTCCAATGATAAAACATTGATCAGTTACATTCTTCCCCCCTTTTGAAATATAGCCCTCGAAATATCATTTTAGAAAAATATGCGAGGGTACATCTCCTTCATCACCACATCTGGTTCCCATGTTTCTTCTACATACTTATGGTTCCTCCAAAACACTTTTACAAGGATTTTTCTCTTCTTGAGTAGAACCTTATCTCTCTGGTCAAAAATAATTACTTTCTACTCCTCATAAAAGATATCATTTACCAGTTGTACCAGCTCTCAGTTCAGCACATGTGAGGGATCTAGTGTATACATTCTCAAAAGAGATACGTAGAACACATCATGATGAAGATCCATAATCTGTGGAATTGTAATCCAATATGCCATAACTCCTACACAACCAAGGATTTCAAATTGGCCAAGGTTCCTTGTACTTAGCTTACCTTTATTTTTAAATTGCATGACTCTCTTCCATGGTGATATTTGTAGGAATACATTACCTATAATGTCAAACACCATGTAACTTAGATTTTTTTTAGAATAGCTCTTTCTCTGACTCAGAGTGAATTTGATATGTTGTTGGATATATTGAACCATTTCTACCATATCTTGAATAAGATCAGGTTCAAGTAGAATTCTTTCTCCAACATCATCCCAACATGTTGGAGATCTATATTTGCTTTCCATATAGCATTCTATATGGATCCATCTAAATAGTCTAGTGGAATTTATTTATGTATGAGAACTAAACCATTATTAGATGATGATATCATCCACCATTTAATTCAAAAAAGCATGTTATTATCATATGTTTGAGTGTATTAATAGTCCTTTCATATTTGAAATCAGTTTGGGGGTGATAGGCTATTATGAAATTCAATTCATTACTCAAGACTTTTTGAAGACTCCTCTATAATTTATATGTGAACCTGTGATCATGATCAGATACATTATATTGTTGAACTCTATGTAGTCTCACTGCTTCACGTAAATCATAGAAAGTTGTTCATGAGATATATATTCTTGAATGGTGATATAGTAAACAGTCTTGTTTAGTCGGTCCACCACAACCCATATCACTTTATTTCCATTGGATATCATTGGGAGACTAGTGAAAATGTCTGTGGTGATGTTATCCCATTTCCATATGGGTATATGGAATTGTTGAATCATCCCATTGGTCTTTCGTCAATCTTCTCTAACTTGTCGAGATATCATGTACCTTGAGATATATTCCACAATCTCTTTCTTTATTCTACCCCAACAGAAGTGTTTTCAGATATTACAGCACATCTTGGTACTACCACGTTGGGTAGATAGATTCATGCTATGTGTAATGTCCAATATCTACTTATTTATACCTAGTGATGGATGCAAACAAAGGCTGATTCCAAACTGAATTACACCATCATAATTGTTATGGAACTCTGGCATCTTCCAATCCATTACTCCATTAACCATCTTTTGCAACTCTGGAGCACCCCATTGGTCCTCTTTAATTTTCTCTTTTACAGATGGTTGGGAAATAATTTGGGTAAGGTAGGATGTATTCCTTATTATTATTATTTCCAAATACATTATTTTTATGTCCATGAAGATATCGTCTTTCCAATCCGTAACATGTATAGAGTATCGGGTTTATTTTAACTTAGAGCATCAGCTACCTTGTTCGATATTCTAGAATGGTAATGAAAAGAGTAATCATAATCATTTATTATTTCGAACAACCTCCATTTATGCATGTTGAGATTATTTTTTGAGAATATATAATTTAGACTACATTGATCGGTATATATTTCACACTGCTTACCAAATAGGTAATATCTCTAGATCATAATGGTAAGAATCCTGGATGCAATATTTATGTCATGAATAGGGTTGTTCTACTCATGGATCATCAAAAATCACGAGTCATAGGCTATCACATTATTATTTTTATGTGTTCACAACCCATGCCTTTCTTGGAAGCATAAGTTTATATCACAAAAAATTCTTAGATTTTTAGTAATGCGAGTACACGTACAGTGACCAACCTTCTCTTTAGCACGTTGAAGAATTCCTCACATTCTTCCATACAGACGTACATTACCCCTATCTTTGTTAATATAGTTACGAGGCTTGAAAATATGGATATGTTTCTCACAAAATTCAAATATTACACAGCTAAGACAAGTAAACTATAGATTTATTTGACACTAGGGGGTCTGGGCCATTGATCAATTGCCATGGATTTTGAAGGGTCGACCAAAATTTTGTCACCTAGATCACATGTCCCAAGAACCTAACATTCTGTATCCAAAAATCATACTTTCTAACTTATCGTAAAACATCTTCTTCATCAATGTCGCCAACACAAGTCTCAAATATTCTTCATATTACACCATGATCTTAGAGTAGATAATAATGTCGTAAATGAACACTAACTCAAATTTTATGAGGTAATGTATGATATCTATTAATAATATTCATGATGATTATAGGGTCTTTAGTATGTTAGAAGGGAATCACCGAAAACTCAATGTTCTCATAACTTTTATGAATATTAGTCTTATCAATATATTTTTTGTTCACATTTAGATAATGATATTTGAAATATAGACAACCCATTAAAAAGTATTGATCTCCTATCAACTAAGAATACAATTCTTCAATCATCAAAAGATGATACTTGTTCTTTATGGCGATGTTCTTGGGTTCTCGATAATTAATACACATCCACATTGATCTATCATTCTTCTTGAAAAATATAACTGGTGCACCAAATTTTGATGCACTAGGGCATGTGAACCCTTTGTCCAAATTCTCTTGCAGCTTCTTTATTATCTCCACCATTTTCATTGGATCCATCCTGTAGTGAATCATTGGGATAGGAGTAGAAAAGGGAAATAGTTATATTGTAAATTCAACATCAAGATATAGGTGTAGTATGGGTAACACTTTTGGAAATACATTAATGTATTCCATGAATATGGGTATTTCCCTTGTATGGATAACTTCATTTGACCGAACCATTTATATGAGGTATGCCTTTCCATACAGAATTAACCCCCAAAGAATTGAACAATATTTCAAATAATATTCATGATCTTCTTTGAATTTGTAGAAGATCATGGGATGGTTAGGAATAAGAAAAAAATATTTCCCTTTCTCGACAGTTTAAATGTTCTCTATATGAAGAGAGCCAATCCATCCCTAGTATAACATAAAATTCCACCAATGGAAGTATCATGAGATACTCTTGATGAGTCATCCAACATACGCTAACAGGTGAAGAGTCCAAGACATGGGTTGCAATTATTGCACCACTAGGTGGTTTTATAAAAATTGATAATTCAATGTTTCGAGGCTTCTATTCATTAGTTCTAGAAAACCTGGAAGATATAAAAGAATCCATAGAACCAAAATTGAATAATAATTTTTCCATTCTGGAGTGAATAAAAAGAGTGCCTTATATGACTTCATTTTTTCTCCATTTGCATAACAGTGAAGGGACAAGCCTTCCTTTGATCATTTGGTTGTGGTGGCTGATGAAGCTGATTACCCTCTAGAACCCAAGGTTTAGTGCACTGGCTTTAATAGTACCATTTCTACCTCCATATGTAGCATTGGACCATAGTTGGTGCTCTCCTTTCCTCCACCACATAGTTTGGAAGTTTAATGTCTTCTTGACATTAATGATCATGGTGTCCTTATCTCCCACATTGTATACATTTACCCATACCATTGAGGCAATTCCCATAATGCTTCTTCCCACATGTTTTCAATGTGGATGTTGGAGATTTCTTTTCACCTTTGTAATTAGATCATCCATGTTGAAATTATTTATTCTGTTTCTTATCACCATATCCATGGGACCATTCACCACACTCCATATCCAATTTGAGGGCACATCGAACAACTTATTCATAACTCCAGACGTCTCAAATTGAACTATCCATTCAATGGTATGGTTTTAAACAACTAAATAATCTATCAATTTTTCTATCACTATTGATAATAAAACCCAATGTGCATATTTAATGCCTTGTGAAATTTTCCTCATAGCCTGTGAAAGATTCTTCATCCATTTCCTTTAACACTAATAATTCTATCTTAATCTTAATTTAAAGAGTTCGATGGAAACACATACTAATAAACATTATCTTACTGTATTCCCACTCCATATATTCAATTTATTCCCTTGGAATGTTGTTCATAATCAAATACCACCATTGATCGTCCACTGCATCCAGATAATAAATAGCAAGTTTCACATTCACCATCTCAGAATAGTGATGCATAGAAAATATATTATCCATCCTTTTTACCCACTATTCCACAACTACTGCATCGAAATATCAACAAAATATTGTTGTCGAATGCCACATACAACACTTGAAATCCATTTTCTCCGTCTTTATTGAAGGAAGGAATTCCATATTATTTAGGTTATTGTACATAAACTGATATATCTATATAAGTGGCACCCTGAAATTTTTAACTCCACCTCCCAAGGAATTTGGATTGACATTCTAGAAATTGATGTACTTTCCCTCACATGGGTTTTTGGCATGGTTTCTCTGGGTTCCCACCATTTTCAACAATATAAATGGTTAGAACAAAACATATGCCAACAATTTTGGAATATATAATTTATTACTTTGTGAAATAAATATCTTCTGGGATACGTATGTTTAGAAACTCATCATGGATAATTAATTATACTTAGTATCATACTAAATGTTCTCACTGTTGTTCTCTAATCCAAATTCAAAAATTAATAATACCATCCTCTGATAACGACTATTACAGCACTGGTTTTTCATACATTACTATTTCATATTTTTATTGATAAACAACAAAAAAATATTACAAAATTAGGATCAAAAGGTTTAGTGTCTTGGAAAAAAAGACAATACATAACATTTACAACATAAAACATAAATCATTTATTTAATTCATTCTTCTCTATATTTTGTCCCATTTATTCTCCATAGTACAAGTAGTCACCTGAGGATATATATAAAAAATGGGTGAGATAAAATCCTAGTAATATGATATATAAGTACATAAAACAACATAAAATGGTGTGGGAATAATCATTATAAATATAAATTAGTAATATGATTATAATCATGAGAGGAATAATTAAGAAAATATTTGGATTTTTCCAATGGATAAAAATTAAACATCATTTCTTATTGAAAAAATACCACACATTGTTGAGAAAATGAATACAATCATGTTCATACATATTTCACTTTACTCATTAGGATCTCTATACTACCCAATGAATTGGGGTGCTATATAATTCTTGGCTCACCCATCACATCATAACATTAACATTGTGTTGTATAATTCTGGGCGCACCTATCACATCATAACATTTACATTATCACACATTCCACATAGAACATATATGATTAATGAACATAAATAAACCATTTAATGGAATGGTTTTCATATAATAATTGTATATTCAAAAATATTGGGTACCAAAATGAAAGGGGGAATAACATACTTGATATAAGGTTCATAAACATTGAGTTAGAAGTCAAATGTGTGTTCTAAAAGAAGTGTTCTATTAGAAAACATTTTGTATTTCATAAACTCTAATAGAAAAAATCTATATCCCAAAAAATATAATTAAATGAAGAATCAATTATTTCTAAGGAATAAAAATTCTTAAAATCAGTTGAATGTGGGAAAACCCAAATAATGAAAATTGTGTTTGGGAAATCCCCGTAACATTTTCTAGAAAGCTTCCTTAACATTAATATAATTCATAATCACTTTAGATTAATTGATTAAAAATTTGAAAAAATAGTTATAAAATATTATTTTTATTTATGGTTTTATTAAGTTCTTTTATTGAACATTGGATCAGCTATTGGGTCAAAATTCACTGTTTTGGATTGTTTGATTTCTTTGTTTTCTTGATCAGTTCACTTGTATACCTGAATGAAAGTTCATGTAAGATGTTGATGAACATAAATTATAGTTATTATATGTATTTAATGATATTATAGAAGTTTAAATGATCTTATGAATGATTTTTTTATATATACCATGAGGATTACTCATTAGATAACAGTTAATGATGATCATTTTAGGTTAATTTCAGCTATTTTTATAACAAGAGATTTATTTTGTTTTATCATTTAGTATTGTGTGTATAATTTAGTTATAGAACATTAATTTTTTTTAAAAATACAGTTTATATTATGTCTTCAATCATTTAATGGTTTTATTATCATCCTTTAATGAATTTATGGAAAATGAAAGTACATCACCCCTGATTTCGGTAAATTGACACTTCATGGGTGATGATGTCATTTTTAATATAAAAGAGAGAGAGTGATGAGTTTAAGGATGTATCATCAATTATGGTTATATATGTACAATATATTTATCTTACTATAGTTATCATAACATTTTGATTAAGCGGTGTGAGGAGAGAAAAATAAAAAAAATTGGAATTGAATGGAGATTAAAAGAAAAGAGAGACAATTTACCTCTTTGATCCTTCTATTGAGATCCTCCTCAAGAAACATATGATTTTTATTTTTATGAGACCAATAGAACACAGACATGGGTTACGGACAATGGAAGAGTAATATATATAATATAATAATGTCTCAATTATTTAGAGGTGTTATTAGAAGAGGTTGTGGGGGGTGATATTTGTATTGGAGGATCGGGGAGTTTTCTTATTATTTAAATCATTAGATTGGTATTTTTCTTAAGAAAAGAAATATTAAGGATTCTATTTACTAAATATAGTAATTATTAAATTTTATTTTGTACCAATGGTCGCTTATATCAACCATGACTCACGTATGACTCAAAAAATCAGGTTTTTAGCATTTATCATAAATTGTCATATTTTACTATTCATAAAAAATTCAATTACTCAAGAAAAATTGAAAAAATTCAGCATAACCATTTCTTAATGGTTATATTTCAAAAATGAAACCCATTTTATCAAAATAATTTTCTAAATAAGAGTAATTTAATTTTTTCTTAAAATCTTCATTTATTTGGAAAATAAAACTTTCAATATTATATGTGATTTTATAACACTTTTAAAAATTATGTAAGGTCACATAAAATTATCATAATATCATAATACATCAAAATATTTATTTATTAATAAGTATAGAGAAAATATATTTTATTCTAAATTAATCATAAAATATTTATAACTTATAAAAATACCAATACATAATTAATAATTTTAAAATTATTTGTTTACTTATACTATGATGTAATTATATAATATTATCACTTATAATATAGATAAAATACATTTATACTTTCATTGGAATTATTACTATTCACCTTGCTAATTTACTATTCATAAGTTTCATATTACTATTACTAATGGTAACATTATTATTCATACGTTTAAGTTACTATCCACCAAAAATTATGTATATCCTATCAGACTCAAAATAACTTACTGATTTCAAACATGTAAGTCACATATTTGAAATTCAAAACACTGATGTGGAAAAATTATATTCATTGGCTGGGCTATAAAGGTCATATAGTATTTATTAGTTCATTTTTGCATTATGTGGAATTGTGTTTCCTAATGTTATTTCATTTGACATAATTATAAGAATTTAATTTCCAATGTTAATACTAAGGGGTCATTACAGTTGAGGTTCATATGTATCTTAGAGCTTATGTATCTCCAGCAGGGAAGCATTATAATAGTTGTGTATTCATCAGGGTTCACTAACCTTCCTTGGTACTCAATGTACATGTTCTGAGATTTGTTCTTCCAGGATCAGACCTTCGAGCATGGATAGTGTAGGAAGGAGTGTTCCAATGTTAACCCTATATTTTGTTCAACCATATTCCATGGTTATGCATCAAGCATTAGTGGTTTAGTGTTTCCTCGATGAGTAAACATAGATAGTGGTTGTCAAAGTGGGAAAGAATTAGAGGAGACATCAATAGCATGGAGCCTACATCAAATTTTGGAACCTGGCCATGAGAAAATTTTCAGGAGGAGTTTCCAGGAACGTTTGTTTGTATTTCTGGGCTTATGATTTGGGTTTAGTCATTCTTGGGAGAGGTAGTGATTCCCATGTGATGGATGCTGAAATATTTCATGAGATTTTCTGACCCTCTATATGGCCAATATGGAGATAGTGGATAACAGATCGAGGTAGAGACAGGGGTCGGAAAAATATGTTCTGAGTGGAAGTGGATGTGGAAGAGGATATGGGAGAGAATATGGAGGTAGTAAGTGATTTCACTTATTACCACCAGCCCCAACTAAATTGTTTTTTAATGGATCATAGATTTGGAGGACAGAGGAAGGGACACATGTTGTCGGTCGAAAACTATGAACCAGATCCACTACGAATGATTCGATATATGATTTTTTGTGTTTTATATCATATCATCACTATTGATAGTAACATGATCTTATTATTCAATTATTAGGACATATTTATTTTGAGTCATTGAGATTAAAGTTGAGCCTTTGGATTGACCCATTCTCTTGGAAACCCCTAACAGAGATCACTCCGTGATCAAGCACTTATGCCCATAGTTTGACCTGCCACATGGAAGTGATACTTTTTATTTTGATTTCTATGTAGTACCAATGAGGCCATCTGATTAAATATTAGGAATTGTTTATGTATCTATAGGTACTGTCTATATATACTATTTCATATAAAGGATGTGGTTTCTTCATAGTGATTGGACTAGGTTATCTTTTATGGGTGACAAAGAAAATCAAGCATCGTAAGACAAACTCATGAAAAGGAGTATACATCTGATTACTCATTAGTTGACTAGCATGACCCTTGGCCGAGTGGATGTTATGAGTTTCCAGATTCCTACAGGGGTGGTTGTGAATGATGAAATATATCTGAAGTACATTTCATGATTAACTCCCTAGGGAGAGATAGAACAATGAATTTATATATACCCAGGGATGAACCTGATATCTGTTCTATCTTATTAGATGGCCCTATTGATCATCACGAGCAGAGGGTTTATTTGGAGAACTTGGAGAGGAATGAATTTTTTAGATACAGTGTTCCAGCCTGGTCATCTTCAGTTTAGTTCACCGTGATGTTGGATGAGAAATTTAGGTTATGTGAAGACTACAAATACTTGAATCATGTGACCAAAAAGAATAAATATTCACTATCATGGATTGATGACCTCTTTGATAAGTTTAACTAGGAATGATACTAATTGAATGTCAACCTCGGGTATTGTGATAACCAGTTTAATGTATGAGATGAAGATGTATCAAATATGAAATTCACATAATATTGTGGTAACTAAAAGTACACAATGATACCATTGGCATGATGAATACACAAATAGTGTTCATGGTTCTCCTGAACCATATAATTAGTTCATTCTAGAATAGTTAATTGTATCCTTCATTAATGATATCATTGCATACTCAACATTAAATAAGATCATGTTAAACCAATGAGAATGTTTTTGGATGTACTCTAAATAACTAGTATTATGTGTAGCTCTCTATTTTCCAATTTTTGATTCCAGAGGTTCACTTTTTAGTACATGTTATATTAGTTAATGGAGTAGAAGTGTACCTTATAATAGTCGAGGAACTGTAAGCATAGAATCCTCCCTATAGAAAGATAGTGGTGTGGAAATTCCATGGGTTGGAATGCTATTACTGGATATTCCTAGCTGATTTCTCAAGGATACCATCTCCAATGACAACTTATACCTAAAATGGGAATCTTTTTTGTGTTGGAAGAGAGTTTCATTTACGAATTTTAGTAGTTTAGCTAGTGGTTGATGAGTTCTCCCATCAAGGTAATTTCATATGATGGTCTCAAGTACATACTATTCTATGATGGAAGAAGAACTAGGATTGGTTGTTTTTTGATGAAGTAGTGGGAAGTGATTTCCTGTGGTTCACTCCAAATGATACCACAGGATAATACCTACATAACTCAAGACCTTGTGTTAGAATTTATTGCCTTCAAAATAAGGATGTGAAGACACTACAAGAAGGGTGAGTGTTTAATCATATATTTTAACCATAGGAGTCTTAATTACATATTCTATTAGAAGTGTATCAAATTGAGACATAGGTGATGGCTAGTGTTCCTCCATGATTATGACTCCGAGATTTTCTATACTCCTAGAAAGTGTAACATGGTTGAAGATACTCTCAGTATGAGATCTTGTTCATAGTTTCTGAATGAGGCTATAGAGTAGATGACTCTTTGCAGTTATCTAATGTGGATGGAGATGAAGAATCTTACCTCCAATCAATTGTTGTTACCCCTCTTCTTCTATAGTGACATAGGGTGGGACAACTTGTGGATGCTGACTGTGAGAAACAACATACACAGATATCCATTGTACTTTCTCTTGGTGGGTTTTTTGGATGGTAGGGATAATTTCATTATATTTTGAGGAAATATGTTGGTACTAGTGATGTTTCATGATGAGCTTTTGAAAGAGATTCATACATATCATTTATCTGAACATGAATTTTTTTTAATGATGTACTAGGACCTATAATATATGTTTTTTGTCTAGGGATGAATAATTATGTTGTATATTTTTTCTATCAATAACATACTAGTTAGTAAGTGAATGTTGAGCCTCATGTTGCAATGGTTTTAGCTTAAACCCATGAGGTTCGAGAGTAGAAGTGGGTATGTTTATCCATGGAATTCGTGAAATGTTTACCACCTACATCCTGGAGGAATGATTCCATCTTGGTGATAACTAAAAACTCATCAATTCATCTAACTTCTCATCTTTCAAGGAAAAGATTCCAATAGAGAGAACGTGATGCCACTACATGGATGAGATGATACAACTCTGTGGAGTTCTATCTATGATAATTTATGACCACGATGATCACTTAACATAGTCGATATAAAAGGAATTTAATGTGGAATTTGGGACTCAAGTATTCTTGAGAATAGTGTTTCACACCTAGACTAATGTCCAGATAGAGTGGACCATTTAGATTCAATAGGACATGCTTCGAGCAGACATATTGGACTTATGTGATAGTTTTGAGGATAAACTACCACTAGAGGTGTTTTCATACAACATCAACTACAATTACACCATTAGTATAACACTATTTTATTATTTTTATGGGTGACCATATAAGTCACCACTTTATTTGATTAACCCATGAGATTCGACACTCATGGGACTATATCTGGCGTGAACCACTTTAGAGAAGATATAGATCTTCTCAGAGTGGATGAGGACATGAAAATACCACCAAGAGTCTAATGTCAATATATGGCGATGGCCTTTGGAGTTTGATGAGTAAGAACATGTGTTCCTATAGGCTTCCTCTCTGTATGGAGTATGAATAATTTTCTACGGAGGGATGATATAAATGAGATTCATTATAAATTTTTGGGATACTACGTAGAGTTGGAGAGGAATCATACTAGTTATCTCTAACTCTAAATTTATAATAGTAAAACAACTACTTCCACATGTTACAGATGAAGATGTGAATTCATTACCCATCACACATTATCTACAGGGTAGAGATGGACATCGGGGATAGTGAAACATTTTTTAGTACCTATTAGAGATCAAGGATCAGAAAGTTAGGATACTTCATGGGAGGGATATTCCTTTAGATCATGTCTCATGGGTGTGTGGGAATCATTAGGAGGGCTAATGGGAGAGAAATACTCAAATGCATTCGTAGTTACAACATATATTTGTATTGATAATTGTTTTAACTTTTAACATGTCAAGCCCCAAAGTGGGGAAAATAGAATGACTCCTATTTTCAGATGTATTATTTATAGATACTTTGTATATTATTTTGGAGACTAGGCACTGAGACAAATCTTCATTCTAAGGCCTGGTGCTCCCAGAAAAAAATAATTTTAATATATTAAATATATTAAATAGTACGCACACAAAATTTTAATTAATACTAGAATAACATATAAATGATATGTCATGTCAGAAATCTGATGTCACTATTGAGTTTAGAATGTGGGTTTTACACTAGTTGTGACATAACATTTTCAGCATGGGATATATGTGAGAATGTTTTCACTAATTCAAAATATATAAAATTAGTAAATTATTTTATTTAATTTCCTCCATTGAATAAAAGGAAAAATATTCTATAATATATTGTCATTTCGAATCCTCAGGGTTGTCATCATAAACCTATAGTTGTTTAAGATACATTGGATAGATAATTGAAGGTTTTCTCCAAGAGAACAACAACAAAATCATTGAACATTGATCGGTGGGAAATGAGATACAGAGTCCTCAACAAAAAAATGGAGTAGGGTAATTATTCATAAGTGATCAATCTAAATCAAGGTAGGACATTTGTTATTTAAATTATCATCGCCATTATTAATTTCTATGATTAATTTGAATCAATATTATAAAAGATTGATATGTTGGTCATGAGTATTATAGGATTTTTCAGTTTTATTCAGAAATTGTCAGAATTTCTTTGTGAATTTTTTTACCTATTAATTTATCATTCTAATTGTAATGAATTGAGTTTCACACATTAATATTTTGAGTTCCATTCAATATATATGTTCCTTCATCATTTCCCTCATATTCGTTCATTCATATAGGGTGATACATTTTCTATGGTTCGGCCCAAATATCGAGGAATCAATTGTTAAACACCCATTTCGTGGAACAATTATCTAACATTATAGATCAAGACATGATAAGGAATGAGGATGAAGTGATAGTGGTAGAAGAAAATTAATTATTCTAGATCATTGATCTCTGGTATTTTAGGGTGAGTGTGGTGGTGATGAGAATGAATGTAAACCTATTTACATGTGAATCAGGGGACCAGGATGTGGATATCTATGATAGAAAGGCTTGACCAGAGTAGATACATGGTTTATAAAGAGATCTATGTCAAAATTTATGGTAGTGCAGCTGTGATAATATGTAAATATAATAACAAGTTTTCTAGAAAAACCCATTCAAAATGATTTATACTTCATATCTACAAGTAATGTGGGATCCCCAAGTGGTGGCTGGTGTTCGAGATGATGTTAAGGATCACACGACAGGTGACCCAATCACACGGCATGTAACCCCTCCCAAAAGGATGGATGTGTACCTCAAAGGGTACACAAGCATGGATTGAAAATACATATCTTGGGGAACATTATGCACTCCCACACGAACATGGCTATCCATGTAGTACATGGGCATAGCCATGTACCAGAAAATGTATAAAAGTACACAAACAATAGTTCAACATGTACTTATACATGGACAATGATTTTTTTACAAGGGTTGGGAGTAGGTCCAAAGGGGAACATTTTTAACTTATATTATAGATTGTGTACTCCTCAAATGCTGGCTTGGAACTCTTTAACTCTATATCTTGGAGAATATTCATTCAGTGTGTGTTCCCTAATATAGTTTCCCAAATAGTTAGTACTGAATTACATCTTATATATAGGTTGGTGAACCCTTCAAAAATTATTCTAGGATATAGTTCTTGGAATCCTTTTTTTAGGCTCAGTCTGAAATCCTCTACATATTCATATCCTTAGTGGATTTCTTTGTATCATCATGAAAAATACTACTTGGGTGACAATCCTCTAAATATAGGGTTAATCCATATTGTGTTGTTGGTATAACCAAAGGAATTTGGAGTGATCCTTATATGTGTGTCGTATCGTTTCTGAATTCCAATGTATACTATTCATAGTGAGATCGGATGACCAGTACCACTTGGATGGGCATCATCAGTGTTATGTGGCTCATGGAGTGTGTTCACTCAGATGACTGGTTTGTGTAATTTTCAAGCTTGAATCCTTTCCCGACATTACACATTCCACATTAATTATAGATTGTGTGACTTTCATGAGTATATTTGGATATTATTATTATATGTGATGTAGACATATACCTCTGTATTAATGATTTTTTTGGTTTTGGTATATTCATTGTGGGTTCATGGTATCCTACGTGGTATTGTTATTATCACACTTGTGTGGTATTTTCCATCTGGTTTCATGTCTTGAATGAGTGATTGACCTTTTGATAGTTCATCGATGGACCCGGACAAGCTGGTGCTAAGTGAGACAAGACAGACTGAGGTGTGTTCATGCGGTAAGTTGATAGCAATCCCCATCTTCACATTCATTTTGGACGTGTTATTCAAAATCATTTTGGAGGGATTGTATTTGACCCGATTGGACATCCTTTACTTCAATTAATACTCAATTCAAGGGATAAGAAGCTATCATGTGTGGTTTCTTTCACTTGATTTACATTTCCACACTGTATGGTCTTGGGATATGTGAATATACACATGTAGATTGTATAAGGACTCCAATGTTAGTGATATGGATTCTCGATATTGGTCATCAATCCCTAGCCTATTGGAGGCCAGACTTGGGAGTAAAAAAAATTCCCCATTGGGATGGGTTATAAAATTGATGTGAGCCTAACTTCAATACCTATTTTAATGTTTGAAAACTATTTTTTATGTATATGTTTTATGAAGATATGTAGTTTTTAGATGAATCATTGTATCAAGACCCATTTTATGAATTTCTCAAAATATAAAAGTAAATCATGGATAAAATTGTTAGGTAATAGAAATTGGTGGACCATGTATTGTTAAAAGATTACAAATAAAGTATCATTCACAATTTTCATAAGGAATATATTCCCTAATATTTACAATTTTTTTGTATTTTATTTTGAAATCAGCTATAACCCATATAAAACTAATCATTCTGGGATTATTTGGAAATCTAGGGACAATATGTATAGTTGTTTCATCTAATTTACACACAGGAATATGTTGATGATTCATGAATCCCATTGGATTTTTTCGTACATCCTTTATCTATTGAAAAACATGCAACATAATAAATAATCAGATGTTTATCTCTTCATATTATCCCATTGAAAATAGTTATTTAGATTCAAATAAATCTATATACTACTAGTGTATATAAATAAATTACATATATGGGTATCATATAATATATTCCTTTTTATCCCAAATATTTATGGATCACATATTGTCTTTATAAAATTTAAGAACACCATCTTTAAAAAATTTATATTGATATATGATTTATCATTAAATTAATATTCATCTAAAAATTATCATCATTACCATGATAACATTTAATCTTTTCCACTACAACTAGTGAGAAATAATTTGGAAACTGTGTGATATTTCCCCCTATTAAGAATTTCAAAATACATATTTTCAAAACACATGGAAAAGAATGCTTTTCAATCATTGTTTTAGTTTTTACTCGACATTCATTCCTTCTGAATGTATAATATTCCTTGTTTTCCTTTCCATAGAAGTAGTGCATTGAGAAATCATAACCCGTGATAAGATGGAACCATTACATTTTCATTATATTAGGTTTTTTTTAAAAACATGTCTTTCAGACTCTTATGATCTATTTATATCTCAAAAATTCACCAAATATATAATTCATCTATATATTCAAGGAATTGTTCCAGGATTCCCACTGAAAATCATGTGATCCATCATTCTGTTCATGAGTCTTTATCCCCCTTAATGCATAGGCAAAAAATTTATCATTCAATATATAGATATGCAAGAGTCGTTTCTCTAATGAATCACAATATGGTTGAGATCCATGGCTTTTATCCATGTCAATATTAGATCATTGAACAATATCTTATTAAATTAAATACATTTAATTATCCATAAAAAAACATAAACACTTTATACTTTATATTGGTTACTGAATAAGGAAATTGGAAAAAAAATTGAGCTAATTCCAAAAAATAACTTACAAAAATAAGGAAAATACATATGTTGACTACAAATTTTAGTGTAATATATTTCATGACAATGTTTTTATTCACATGATCATATAAGGTTTCATCTTTAGAGAAAAAATTTATACGAAAATAACCTTTAGTAATACAAAACTAAATCTTTTTAAATTCACATAAAACTCATTTTCTATAATAGATTAATAAGAAATATTCATACGATTTTCATGGTGATCATAGATTTAATCATATAGCATGATATTATATAGGAATAAGAAATCAAAATTATTGAGATATTCCATGAATGCGATACTCGATGACCCATAAAAATAGAGTGTTCATTAGAGAATACAAATGGAAATATTATAAAATTGTAATGTTTGTACCTCCAAATAAAATTTTCATGTGAAATAACTTCTTTCATTACACTCAATAGATGATACTAAGAATTATGTTCAACAATTGAAAAATGCTGAGATCCATAAAGTCGACCAAAACATTACTCAAAACGATTACGGGCATACAAGATCATTATGTAATAGTTTTGATTTCTATATAATCATTGCACAAACTCATAAACCATTCATTGATTGTAATTAAATAAATAAGGTTTCATCAATGTCAAATCAAGGGGAATTTGAATCCACTATCACACAACCCCACGAGTGGTTTCTTCTATTCCACAAATTCATCCATGGAGATTATATAGGGATTTATTGATATGGTTACTCAATTGGGGACTAAATAAATAGAAAATAACATCACACTCTTGATGATATCTATATTATTTCATATAAAACACATAACTATATTCATATACAATATTTATATCTTCAGTTTTTATATTAACGTTCCCATTTGTATATTTTTTATGTTCTTCTTCCCTAAAAACTTCATTATGAGGAACCCCTAGATGTGGATCTAAAAATGACCTAGATACGAAAGTCTCCCCTTTAAAAAATGGATTCTATATCTCTATCAAGAATCATAATAACATTCTATTAGGAATAATTTTTTACATTATAAATTAAAATACAATCAATGAAAAGGATTTCCCAAATTCCTCCATAGGTATAAGAATCATTTTTTAAAATATGGTATGCCGATGTATCATAAGAAGAACATACCAACACATCTTTTCTGTGATAAGAATTACACTAGGAGTTCAAACTGACACCTCCCTTTGTAATGTTCTAGGTAAATACTTACTTTTCATAGAATACATTGATGAAATGATAGAGTGGAATGATCTAGAATCAACTATTTCATTAGATATATTTGAGGACACTATTAATGTAGCTATCATTGAATCATTAGGAAAACCATCTCCACTTATAGCGATTGAATAATATTTCTTATAACCAAAGAATCATCTATTTTAGGTTCCCATGATGTGTGAAACACTGTTTATCACTCTATAAGATATGTTTATTTATTTCACTTTTATTATTTATCCAGACCATAAATATCTTCAATCATATAACTAACTCTCTCACCCTTCAAAGATTTTCATGGATTCCCTTGTCAAAAAATTTCACAAGATATGAATAGTTTCATTCCATTAATCTTCCTTGAAACATTAACTTTTAATATTTCTCAACTAACCACTTTTTCCCTTTATTTCCCTTTAATTACATCATAAGACAAGGAATATATTTTCAAAGGACATAAATACATTCTAAACTACAAATGAAATAGTATATCCTCATAAATATAGAGGATTTAATGACCTGAAACAATCCAATATACGTGTATCATGTCATGGAACATCATTTGTCTTAATATATTTAAGATTATTAGTCATACAGAAGGATAGATTGCAAAATATTTCCACGATATGCACATATCCAAGTCCAGTTGTATTGGTTTTTTCAGTTAGGAAATATATATATTATTTTTGAGTTTTCGTAATATACCCCCACCATTTTCAATTTCTATAAAATGGAACATACTTAATTATATAATGAAATTAAAATTTGGATCAAAGTATATAATTATAAATCCATTTTAACAATTGACATAAATTGAAATTTTATTCCTATATATTCTAATAATGTTAAAATTAATCTCATTGGGAATGTTCTTTAATTATAGAACAATTTTTTTTTATTTTTTCATAATGGTATGAAAATGTTGTTTAAATCAACCCAATCATATCCCATGACAATGTCTATATTGGTTTGGTGTCATAGGACCACTCATCATGCACTGAGAGTGATCGAGTCCATACACAATCCACCTCATCTATACATGTTTACCATTCAAGAATATGTGTCATAGACATATCTAATTTCTATTATCTATAGAGGTATGTATTTTCTATGATAACTACACTATAAATGCTTTACCAAAATTGTTGATATTATCCTATACTTATAATTATCATCAAATTCATTAATAAGGTTGTTTGTTCTAATATATATATATTTTTAAAATCCCATGGTTTATAATACACTTTCTCTAATATAATTTTTAACAATGCAAACCCTAGTATCCTAGAGATGGTGTGTACTTTATTACATTGGATTATAAAATATGGGATCACATAACCATATACCGTTCAGTTTAGTAGTCTTGACAAACTAAATATATCAATTATTTTCATAATACATTTGAAATAATTTATAAGACATTGCGAAAGTAAATACTATTCATTCTTGAACCACATCTGATGATGCCTTCTTTATATCATGGGGAAGGGAAAATAAAATAATGGTGAGAATAAACAATCATAAAGGGTTTCATATATTGAATTATATTATGAGTAAATGAGAAAAAATGAGTATACATAGGATGGAAAAGGAAAACATGTTTCTTTTAATCTACAATATAAGCACACAATGCATCCATAGATAAATAAAATATAGTAATCTCAAAGATGATAATAATTGAATCCATAATGAACAAAATGAATAATTTCAGACATGTAGATCAAGGGATTATGAA
Source organism: Viscum album (assembly GCA_963277665.1). Lineage (NCBI taxonomy): Eukaryota > Viridiplantae > Streptophyta > Magnoliopsida > Santalales > Viscaceae > Viscum > Viscum album. The sequence goes on from OY728148.1 coordinate 53,257,363, forward strand.
AATATACATTGGAATATGTTTTAGTATACAATAAAACTTGTTCAATAAAGACATTAAACTGGCATATCAAATGATATATGCTGATGAATCCAAGGGTTTTCGTATACTTGGACCCACCTATATATTATATAAAAATTAATTCCAGATATATTATGTAATAATTTTAATTCATAACAAATATACCTTATCAATAATATCTAGTTTATTTATTAATTATTTAATAAATATATTCTCATATTCTAAGATCCTATGTGTTGGTTATAATATTATGAATAGTTAATTTTATATCCAAATTAATATTTATCTTTATTTATATATTATTTTAACTATTCACTGTAAATTTAGAGTAAAATTAATAATCAGGTGTTAATAATTTAGTTTTCTCAGGAATGTTTCTCCATAGATATTTGATTTTCTTATGAATGTGATACAATTTTATCATATAATGAATTATATTCATTTTAAGAATATAATTTTTTTATTAAATACATTTTTAAAATTTATCTTGAATGGTGGAATGGAAAAATGAATTGCATCAATTCCTTGATGTTGTAGTCCACACGTACTCTTGAGGGACAATGCTAATTTTCAACATAGTGAAGGGTAAGAAGATAAATAATATATTATATTAATATAATTATAATTATTTGACATTTATCATATATATTAATTATTTTCATCATTATTACCATCAATTTAATGTGGTAATGAAAATTAAATTACATCACAACGCATTGATTGTAGTCTTTACATACACACAACCAATTATCTCATTCTCTATTTCAGGTAATTGAGATTAAATTGAGTCGTTACACATAAATTAGTAATGTTTGGTATTTATTTATAATTTTTTTTGATTTAGTATATATAGTATTTTTGGGTATTATAAGAACTAAAAAATAAATAACTTGGTTAAGACAACATCCTCCTCCTAGAAGAAACTCTATTGGGTATCTCTTGAAGGAATCTAGGAATTTTTTTAAAATAATATATATAATGTATATAATGGTTTGGGGAATATTATATATTCTTTTTTATTAGATAATTTTCCCAAGTTTTTTTGATAATAAAGGAGAGTTAGTGTGTTATTATAGTGGTGTTATGGGCACAATTGGTATTACAAAAATAATTTAAATATAATAATTTATATTTCATTTGAAATTATCATCATGTGAAACTCTTGAAATATAAGACATTTTATGTTTTATTACACCTTAACTAAGAAATTTATAATATGTTTAAATATCATTTTAAAAATTATAATTTTGTTTAACAAAATCATTAACCAATTTTAATCTTAACCATGGTAACATCATTTTCATTTTTATAAGGTTATAATTTTTCATTTCAGATAACAATTAAAAAAAGATCATGGAATAAAATTTTAGATCATATCTCCTCCCTCTTACTATCATTACATTATTTTTATTAAATTTGATAATATATTAATTTATATAAATTACAATTAAATGGTTTTATGAACAATTTCCATTTTCGTGAAATTAATGAAATCATGATTGGAATAGAATATAAATATAAACACATCAAAATTGAATTCTACATTTATCAACCATATAATTTTTATGACACAATTTTCATGAAAAATTTGTTTTTGATATTTTTACGAGAATTTATTTTAATTTTCTACTATTTTCACAAGCATTGTGTCACCGTTGTGTAATAATTTAATGTGACTATACCATCACTAAAAATGAAAAATAAATTAAAATCTTAAGAATGAATTAAGTATGTTCGAAATAAATATTATATTCATTCATAAAACCTTATTTTACCAATGGAACCATAAAAGTGAAATTAAAATAAATAGACATATATTATCTAATTTTGCAGTAATTAATATTATATAATGGTATTTCCTAAAAAAAATTTGAACCTATATTCCTTATTCTTAAATTTATAAATTATCTTTGAAATATTTTGAGGGATCATAACTGATATCTTACCATAGGTGGTTTGAGAAGGTATAAGGATCTAACATGCCCTCAATGGGGTACATGGTCTGTGCTATAGGCTAATCAACATGTCTCTCTAGGTTTGAAGCTACTTGTTCCCTTCCACCATACATGATATATTATTCTGAAAATAAATGTTGTGTCTACCCAAGGTACACTATTTATTGTGGTTGTGTCAATACTCAATGTGTTTAGTTTTCACAAGGCCATGAACTTTGGATTTTCCTATGTATGATGGTTTTTCCAATGTATACTGGTCATGTCAAATTTCATTCAAAAGTACATGGGAATACTATCCTTTATATGATTTTTATGGTCCAGTAATGCATATTTCACGTGTTTTCCTCCCAATCACCTATACTCTCTAATGTATATGGGGTTTCCCCCAAAAAAACAAGGAATATTGGTCCACACAACCCCATGGGTGTTTATTCCCTATAAACACTAATTTAGAAGACTATTTTTCATTCGGGATGCTGGAGTCCCACAAGGTTTTTGATTTTTATCATAACGCATAAACACTAGATGCATTGATGAAGGTTCCACATTTTTTATCAACCCAAACTACATTGATCGCAGTTCCAATGATTTTACAAAATCTATTTCTCCATGTGGCTCCACCCATAAACCTAATTCTAAACCCTTATCAACAAATAACAACCATAAATATCCCTACCTATGTTGATGAGTCTATAAATTCTATCGATAACCATATTTCAGACACTCATTGATCGTAAAATACCTACTATTACCTTCATGATTCACTAAAAGGTGCTAACTCAAGGTCACTCCACCATCTTCACTGCATTAAACCATCCTCGTTGTCAAGGGATTAATTCCCATTACCCAATCTATTTGGGGATCATCCATTTCAATGTAATTCATGAAACACAAAAACCAATGGCTAATAAACCTTATATCCATGTCTTGTCCATCACTGATATCCTATAACACTACACCACACCATTAGCATTATCTCAATCTAGTTTTGGGACCAACATAAATGACTTGTTGTGTTAATGATCAATTGTGCAGTGGTCAGATTTTGAGTTCTGTTTGACCACCTATAAAATTGAACTATTGCGATGAACTTGTAGAGTTTAATATGATATAAGAAAAAATAATATACCAAAATATATATATATTAACCATTTTTGGATTTCCAACGATCCGTTGATGTATAATTTTATTAATAAAATTATTAATCATTTATTTTCAAACAATATATATTCCTAATTCTTGTATTCTAAATCTACATATGTGAATCAATGATCAATACGTGAATCAATCTATTGAAAAAAATTATTATTATTCCAAATGGTTAAAACTAATGGTATTAAATACAAAGAAAAAACACCCAATCTAATGTCTAGGTCAATCATGGATGATGATTTTTTTATCAGTTTCATTAGTTTGATCGATGTACTCCATCGATAGATATGGTCTTTGTGGTAATCTAATATTTAATGCATGACCAGAGAACCAACTAACAGTGTCCTCACCCCAAAAGATCATTTTCCATGATCTTCTCCATCCCCATAGTATTATGAGGTTTACTATATTGGGTTTACATAGTTTTATCTAAATATAGTCAATTGGGGTTTAAACTATTTAATAATTAATTTTTTTTAATATATGTATTTATTATCATGCCCATGACTACTCATAAAAGAGAAACGCAATGCCCACAATTGTTATGTCTTTCCATGGGTAAAACATGAAATATATATTTAATTTGAAATCTAATTATTACCATAAAAAATAAAATTGATAAGTAATTTCATTATTATTATTTAAATATTAGAATCTATGATATTTTATATTTTATATTGATAATATATCAACACTGAGGTTTTACAGGCCCATGGATCCCACACCATGTCCATGCATTACTCCATAAAAACTCAATGAAATTTTCATATGAGTAACATGATAAAAATATAACACTATACGGATCATAACATATGTTATAAAATATTTCATGGAACAAAAAAAAAATATGTTGATGTCGTAACACTGGTTCTTTTCATGATGAAACTCCATAACCATTGTACCCTTTTGGGGTAGAATAGAGCTCTTAACTAGAGGAATTATATTTTGGTTACCATCTACATGAGAATTATAATCTGTTAATGAACCCAAATCCATTTATAGAGAGGGATACTAGGCTGGAATGACAACATCATTGGATTTATGAAACATAATAGTTGCACTATTAGATATTTCTGAACCTTCTCCTCCAACCCATACACCATTGGAATAATTCGTTGGCACTGTAATAGGTGGTAATATTTTGAAACAATTATATGTATAATGATTTTTAAAAAAATAAAAATTCTCCATAGAAAATGACACCTTCCTTTTAAACCCATTTTAATAAAAAAAAATTGAAAACCTCACATTTTCAAAATTAGTCGTGACAATTGGAGATGTACACAAACCAAAAATACTTCAAAATGATTTAAATTATTTGTTGATATACAAATAGGTTAACCTTGGCCCTCATAAATATTCTCAATAAATTATCCATCAATTCTCCATTTTTTAATTTATGATATCACTCATTCTCTTCGAGTACCAATCCAAAACATGAAAAACAATAGTCACTCAAGTATTATAACAACACTAATGAAATATCAATAAATATGTGATTGACATATAATAATATTATTAGGTGTTATCCTAACAAAGACATATACCTAGAGAGGGGGTGAATCATGGTAGGAAATAAATAATACAACCATCGCTTCAAATATAATTTCATCATTAAACAAAAAAATAATCACTCTCTTTCCCGAAGAAATGTATGAAAAGAAATTAAATCATGCATGAGACACAAAAATATTACTTAATTCTCCATCACTGGGAAGCGTCCAATGAGAATACAAAAACAATGTTCCAGTGTTCCAATCCACTAAGGCTCCCTTCTATAATACAAGGTTTACGAAAGGTCCCTTTTATGTCCATGCTCCCTACCTTTATAGTGATTCGCATCAGCTCACTAATTTCCAAAGGGTCACTCTCTAACTCTTATTTGATGGGACACTACCTGTGGGAAGGATCACATTCTTCCTATTCCATTTCTCACTACTCTAGAAAGGATCCCAAATGGTTTATGGACATGTTTGTCCCTTAAGTTTCATTAATGAATGGATACCCATTTATATATAGATGTTCTCTTGAAAATATTTCTGATATTCTCATTCACATATGTGGAAACACATGGATTAGCACTTCCACATTCCTGAAAATAGGTACATACATCTCTTTGATGTAGACATGAAAATTACTTACACTGTGGTAAGATATTAAAGTGATTCCAAGTCTTCATTTCACCTCATTGATTGAATTAGGGATTAACCTCATTTTGTGAGTATTTTTTAATGGTGAAAATACATTGTTTTATTCTTCTTATTTAGAATTAAGATATGAAAATGATTACTATTCACATGGAAATTTAAGCATGCATATCCATGTGCATGCTTCAAGTGTTATGGTCCTATGTCAGACCCTAGCACATATCCCCATGTAATAGATCCCGACATGATACCCTAGCACAATAATCTACCCACGTGATACTAGAGTGAGTTCCTTCCATTATTTTTCTTTCACATTGAAAGTGATTTATTGGTGCATGATCTTGTTTGTAATTTTTGTCATTCCCCTTTCTTGAGTCCACATTTGTAAGTCCTCATTCATGAGTCCTCTTTTTCAAGTCTTATTTTCCCATTTTCCAAGTCATTCTTCATATCATGTGTGAGAATTAGTCAATGCAAATTGAATATATTCCTTTGTGTGATCTCTCCATGAATACCATTAATGTGATCACTTCTTGAGTCTCCTTCTTAAATGATGGTTTAGATAAATAATATGATAAAAACTTTTTAATTATCAATGGGGGTTAGTGGGGTATTTATATGCATAAACCCACTGTGTTAACACAAAATAATCACTCCACAAATCATGGAAAATTGTCCACCTAAGGGGAATCAAATGCTCTATAGGATCCAGGTGTGAGATCTAGTTTTTATTAACTATTGCGCATTGTGTGAGGTCCTAACATGAGTCCTCATTCAATATTGTCACATTAATCAAGTCTTTGGTCTGCATTCTCATTTTTTAAGAGACCCTGATTCCTATTCACATTCTATCATTGTGCGAGATCTAAGAATAAGTATCAAAGTCGATCCATTGCTTTGCGATATCATCAATGACCATGATATAGTCCACCATTTACATTTTTTTTATATTTAGCCTCTTTTACGAGTCCTGAGTGAGAGTATTGATTTTTCTTTGATCAAGAATTGTGAAGAATCTCCAGAGCCAATCATGAGGGCTCTGTGATATCCCTTTATGAGATCCAATTAAAATCATGAGGGATTACTGAGATCCCTCTTTGATATCAAAATACAATCATGAGTTTTGGGTGAGATAACACCAGGAGACTAAAATTTAACCACATTATATGCATGTTTTTGTAAAAATATCAAAATTTAATCTTTTGATTGTCAGTGTTGTTGACTTATAATTCTTAGTGTGGTCCATCAAGAGTTCCAAAGATAACAATGGTTAATTTCATGAGACTAAATATGTAACACCCCAAGCTTCCTCGGTATGTTTCCTTTCGAATAATGCAATGACGTGCATTGTACGCAACTTCGAGATTTTAACACACCACAACCAATCAAACTGGCCGTAATGAATAGTAATACCTACTTTTTGAAATTATATATATTTTATATTTAAAAATGGACTTCATTTTTGTATTCGTAGTATCGAATTTAGCCTAAGGTGAAATTTTGGTACTTTTCGGATAACTTTCATATTTTGATTAATAGTGGAAATTACTAAATTTTAATTAAAAACAACTTTTTTAATCAAAATAATTAACATTGATAAATTATGAATTTGAGTGGTTTTAAAGTATATTTAGAATATATTTTTACCATTTAATTTAATGTTTGTCATTGGACATAATTTTACAATTAAATCAGACATAAACAAGTGTCAATCTTTTGATAGTTATTATCTCTTAAAAACACGCTTTTTATTTTAACAACGGGAATTAATTTTAAATTAATTTCTGCCACTTCTGTGTTTTGAATTTGGAAAAATGGATTACATATTTGTAATCAGGATGTCCAAATTATGTAAATAGGTAACTTTTATTTTTACACATTTTGAATAATTACTGCGGTAAATATTTTATTTACCATGGTTAAAGGGTAAATCCGGTAAATAAGGGTTAGAAAAATAATATTATAATAATACAAAATTACCCTAAAACGTGTCCTAACCTTATTGGTGGACACATACCCGACCATGGGCATAATTGGGTTGATTTGGGGACCCCTTGGAGCCACTTGTATGTGGTAGGGACACATTATATTAATAAAGTTAAAATAAAAATAAAAATGGCATAATCTTACATCTTTAAGAAGAACAATTTTTACATAGGGTTATACATGTTGGATTTTAGATTATAAATATTCATTAGAAATATAAAAAGATATCCTACATAATGATATTTTATTTATAATTTTTAGACATCAAATAATTTAAATTATTAATGACACAATAATGATGCAATGTTTACCTCATTAATAAATCATTTAAATAAATAAGATTATAATGAATAAAATATTATCTAAAACCTTTCCAATTCTTATTGGTTGATGTTATATAGAATATGAGTCATCTTAGCTTCTACCTCAATGATTTGTGGACCATTATAAACCGAATATAATTATATTATAAAGTAATACTTTCACTCTTTCCTAAAGAGCCCCTCCTCTCCCTTATAAAAGGAGACCACTTCTACCCATTCCTCACACCTCTCAAACCACTTGGATCGGCTAAACCCTGCCCAAATACTCTCCCAACTTCCCTCACTACAACCTAGATGCCTTAGTTTGATCAGAAAGCCAACCTAAGGAGCCCTTTTGATCAAATCAAAAGGAAGAACCCGAAGAAGAGGTAATGTTTTCACCACCCCTTTTCAAGTTCCTTTCTTCTTCCACTTCTTCTTTCTTTGTTCTTACCATTCTAAAATAATAACTCCAGTATCTCAAATATACTGTGATGTTATTATAAATATGGTACAACCATATTCATTATTCTATCCACCCTTTTAATAACATGTCCCCATACGTGCGTACGTACGGCTTACCGTCTCCACATCGTGGGGTAATTGTTATTCAATATATTATTATTTGGATGGGTATAATAATGATGTGTAACTCATGTAAATAATAAATATAACATGTTAATTATTCTGTATATATGATATACCATCCATTTATATATTATTTTAATATCAAAAGAATGATATTGTCGCTCGTGCGTGTGTACGGACTACCGTCTCCACGAACGCGATGAGATTCATTCTCCATCGTATCCATTCAAGTATAATTATCATTTTATGATTTAAAAATGATGTTTAAGGACTTGATATCATTATACATATGAATAGTATACAACATATCCTTTACAAACATGTCTTACGTAACCAAACATTTAAGAAGAACAAATCGTTAACACCCGAAATGACGATAATTCTAAGATATTATTAACAAATCAATGTTAAAAGATCATATATGATATCATATTAAAGTAAATGATTATTTTATTATTCAATAACAATTATTTCACCATTATACAGGAGGTAAACCTACCATCGACAAAGGAAAAAGTACAAAGTAAGGGATTCTCTTATCTCACTTTCAATTCCGTGATATTTCCATTGTTCGCCACTAAATTATTGAAAGTGGTGTATTGTGTACGGACATTTGATATATATTATCATGATTATCTTATATTCATGTTATTCTGTAAATCATTTGGTGGTTATTAACTTTTGGCCATACGACTCAGTTGATTAACGTGGTAAGGGGTCTCTTATCTCACTTTTAATTTTGTGAGATTTTAATTATTCACCACTTAATTATTATATGTGGTGTATGTGTACTATCCATGATTGTATTCATTGTGTAATATACTTTAATTTATGGGTATTTACATCATCATGGTATGATAATTCTTTCATGGGTGTATGTTTCGTATGTTACCTAATCGATAAGGGAATTTGAGATTTCAATTTCCACTCATTTGGCTTTACGCATATTTCTTTGATTATATTACCCCAAGATTATGTGTGGAATCACTATTCATTTGATTATGTCATAATTTACACTCCCCTTCCTGTGGATATAAGTTTTATACACATAATCACTCCATTGATAATTCTCAAGTCATTGATATGAATTTGATAAGAGTAATTTTAACTCATTCTCCATTTGTTGAGTTAAACATCCAATTCGTTGGTATTGTTTTTACAAGAATATGTGTGAATGTCCTTTGATTGTTTTAAACTGAATATCCAATCATATTTAGTGTATTTATATTTGTCACATATAATTATGTCATTGATTTATCCTTAACCTAAGGATACAACCTTTATGAGAGATTTCATCTCAATTTACATTCCATTGAGACTTCTTTGATGATATACACCAAATCACTTTTATGTGGTGTATATAATGTACTTTGACATAGTATATCATGATTACCTTTATTCTCATGATATTACAAAGTTTTGATTACCTCAATTATTTGTATTCAAGTGTCTCTTTTGGTTAGAATCTCGAACTAAAATACCATTTTTAAATGTTTTAAAGACTTTTTCATCTAAACCTTTCTCATTAATGTCCATGTTTTAAAAATGGTTTTAAGGATTTATTTATATGGACATTAAAGTTTAGAAATCAAAACTCCTTTTAAAAAGTTTCAAAGTTTTATGGGACACTTTGATTCAAAAATCTTCTTTTAAATGGCTTCTTGACAAATAGTGTGACTTTTAAAAGTTTTCAAGAAAAGGGGGATATTTCTCTCAAATAGTTATGATGATTATTTTCATCTATGTAAAAATCCTTCATTATTCTTGATTGAGGTTAATGTGATACAAAACAATCTTCCATATTGTATCAAATGAGTTATGTTTGACTGTGGATGTGCTATTTTTATACCATTCATGGTTTGTGGTTAAAGTATTGACATGTCGTATGCTAGTTTTAATACGAATGTTTATTTTATGCTTAAACCTATTAATATGAGGAATGCATTAGACTTAATAAGTGACGGGTGGAGCCCGCTATAGCTCCTCGATGCATCGGTAGGTCTCATGAGACAAACTAGTGTCTTGGCACAAGGCCTTGGCAAAATCTTATTTGTAGTCTTGGCATGAGGCCTTGGATATGTGGTTACGATAGTCTGGCATTATGCATTCCATCATTATGAAAGTGGTTATTGATAATGCTTGGGATTATTCAACTAGTAGAATATCCATGTGAGTAAGTAAATGGCATTATTTTATTTTATATTTGCCATTTTATGCTGAAGTTCATGTTTAAAAGGCTTTTGTTTTAGTTATAAACTGCCTTAAGTGTTTATGCTTATTTATGAAAGCTTCTACTATAATGTTATCCTTACTGAGCATCTGAGCTCACCCCTTTAAATGTTTTATTTTTCCCAGGATTATGAAGAAGTAATTTATGAATGACCTGTAGGTATTGTATGAGGGGATATGAAGACAAGATGTTTTTTTTATGATGTAATGTAAAAATTTATGGATGTATATAGTTATTCCAAGGCTTCTAAACTAATCGATCTTTCGAGATTTGATCTTTCTTGTGATCATGCCAATGTTATGTAATTAATGCACCGACTCTAGGTAACTGGGGTCGGGGCGTTACAGTTGGTATCAGAGGAAGTTTAGTACAAACCTTGGAAGCTAGATTTAGATAAACTCTGATTAGAGCACGTAAACCTAAGATGAACTTTGAGGATTAGTATAGAAGAAATTCCTAGAATTTTGGTATTGTAGAGATTTTTTGAGTTTTCCGAGCAATATATCCCTGTCTGGATACGAGCAGGTACAGGCGGCTCTGGCACAGATGTACCTAGGGATAAAACCCGAAATCACCGCTTTGAGACTCGAACGGGAACTGGTGCACGACAACGGGCCTTGCTGCACTCTTGGTTACGACACTCCCGGGGGATATGCTTTGGTAAATTCACAAGATTAATATAAACCATTATTAAGGGAATACAAAAAAAATGCCCCTAAGAATATATGTCAGCAAATAGATAGTGGATAACCTAGATTTTAACATAGGGTACCCCAAGTTAGGATATATTGTTCAATTACAAGATTATCCTATTATGTCTATTTTTTTTACATTCTTATTAGATAAGTATTCAAAAACCCTAATTGTATTTTATTTTGTTAGTTGAAACATGGAGGGAGCAAGATCACGAACAACTCTTCTCTCTCTTCCTGAAGAACTACTTACAATTATTATCCAGAAGTCATGCGCAGACGATGTTGAAACTTTTTCAAATGTCCAAGTTACATGAAAACAACTTTATGAGACATCTAATACCTCTAGCATTGCACGATTCTTTCAAGGATCAAGTACCAACTATGGGATAATGTTGTGCTCTCAACTTTCTTACCACGCTATGCGTGGGAAGTACCATCAGGGTCTTTTCAAATTATTCAATTTATCTCAAAATTACGATGCACTAAATGAATTTCTAGATGCTGCAGAAGAGGGAGACCTTCGAGCAGCCTATATGTATCAAATTATATATTTATGTCTTTTGGGATATACGAAAACTGATTTACCAAAACCTTATTTTGAAATATTTGAAGATGAATCAGTGAGAATTTTTCTAAAAAAAACATGTTAAAGACGATGTCTCAAAATTATATATAAGAAATACCTATTTTTTTATGATGCATCGATGCTTCCATCGATATAATCCAAAATGGATGAGGAGTTTTTGGGTAAAGGAAGTAGATGATTTTGAAAAATTCCTGAGGTACCATTGTGACACATGAACACATTCTGCCAAAAGGAAAATCCGCCTAGTCTCTCCAGAGTTCATGTTGTGATCCACATACCTCTGGTGACAAAATACATGCCTGACCCAATGCATGTACTCACCTATGAATAATTATAACTGGAACTCGATCTATCTTATTGTGGAGAGCCAATCAGAATTCTTCATACCAAAGATCAAGTGTTGAGAAACCGGATGACTTGTCTGGTAAAAGATCTATGGAGAAATCATAAGATGGAGAAGGCAATGTGGGAACCCGAGGAACATATGATGAAGAACCTATGTGGAAATAAATGGATGGTGAAATGTTTAAAAGTGTTAGTGCTCTTTATTGATGGGATTACTTTGGAATAATTTTCTCTTGTATGTGTAAACCTGCAATTTATCATGTGAAAATGATATCTGAGGAAGAATTATCTTTTCTGTTGTGGATATAGTTATAAATAACCATTTGGTCTTATATGATCATTGGGTTTGAGGAAATTATAAGTTATTATAATTTGGGATGAAAATGCAAGGTATGATATAATATTTGTGGTTAAATTATGTTATTTTGAGGAATTTATCTCATTTTGGTAATATTGTAAAATATAGTTTTTGAAAAAGGACAACACGTAGACCGTGTGACAACCCGTCGCGTCGGACAAAGCTATGGGAATCGAACCCACAACCAATGTGCGATTAGGATTTATCGCCTACCACTGGACTACGTGAAGTCCCTAGTTAGAGTGACTATTTTTTTAGTTAAATGATTTTATTGATCAATAATAAGTTAATTTGGGTTCTTATTTCTTATCAAATGAATACCCTTGGTATAGGAAAATGATTTGGTGCTTAAGTGATAAATATTATTTTGGAAGATGTTCGATTTGTTGGGAACACTATATGCCCAAGGAAAATAGAATACTATGGGGTTTCATTTGAGGATTAATGGTAGATTTTTATCTATGTTTTTATTGTGGATTTATAGTGATTTGGGTTATTTATGGAAATGAATAACCTATAATAGAGAATATGTGATTAGGTTAATTATTTTTGAGTATGTGACTTTAAGAGTAGTTTATGTCATTTGGAGATACAATTTAACATGGGAGACTACATAATCAAATTCTTTAATGCTTTGGGTTTAAATATTACTTTGGATTATATGGAAGGATTTTAAGGACAATTGATTATTGAATGGTATTTATTTAACTTTGGGGTATTGTTGGTTTAATTTTAGAAATTAAGATTAGTGCATATTTATCTCAATGAATATCCTTTTGGGGGATCATTAGATCATTCACTAACCATTTTGGTTTTGATTAATCATCAAATACAATGTAAATATATGGTTTATCCTGCATGGATCATGTGATTCTATAGAAGTTTATTCTAGCTCTTCCAGTGTGACCAAGTCTTCTTGAATACTCATCGTTTAAAAAAAATTGAGTTAGTGGTGGAAATTTATTAAAGAATGAAAATCTACTTAAAATGTAAGTATATCTCATAATGTTCTTAGTCAATATCAAAAATGAATTCCTCTTCCTTATGTAATGTAACTTAAAAAAAATGTTGTCCGTTTACTTTCCTACTAAGAGACTAATGGTCGTTTGTCCCAACACAAGTTTGTGGTTTTCTCATTGTTAACTTTCTCCTGATCATGATTTCTATCCCTCTCCATCAGAACTTGACACTTATTTTATCATCCATATCCATGTTTTCTTACATGGAATCCTAGTATGGGTTATCTTGGATGACCCTTATACCTCTCTTTCTTTCTTTTAAAGTGATAGTTTTATTGACTCTTTTTCCGATGTGGGACTTTCCATTATATTCCCAAGAAAATTTTAAAAATTGCGAGGACGCGATTTATTGAAGGAGGGGTGAATGTAACACCCCAAGCTTCCTCGGTATGTTTCCTTTCGAATAATGCAATGACGTGCATTGTACGCAACTTCAAGATTTTAACACACCACAACCAATCAAACTAGCCGTAATGAATAGTAATAAATACTTTTTGAAATTATATATATTTTATATTTCAAAATGGACTTCATTTTTGTATTCGGAGTATCGAATTTAGCATAAGGTGAAATTTTGGTACTTTTCGGATAACTTTCATATTTTGATGAATAGTGAAAATTACTAAATTTTAATTAAAAACAACTTTTTTAATCAAAATAATTAATATTGATAAATTATGAATTTGAGTGGTTTTAAAGTATATTAAGAATATATTTTTACCATTTAATTTAATGTTTGTCATTGGACATAATTTCACAATTAAATCAGACATAAACAAGTGTCAATCTTTTGATAGTTATTATCTCTTAAAAACACGCTTTTTTATTTTAACAACGGGAATTAATTTTAAATTAATTTCTGCCACTTCTGTGTTTTGAATTTGGAAAAATGAATTACATATTTGGAATCAGGATGTCAAAATTATTTAAATAGGTAACTTTTATTTTTACACATTTTGAATAATTACTGCGGTAAATATTTTTTTTACCATGGTTAAAGGGTAAATCCGGTAAATAAGGGTTAAACAAATAATATTATAATAATACAAAATTACCCTAAAACGTGTCCTAACCTTATTGGTGGACACATACCCGACCATGGGCATCCTTGGGTCGATTTGGGGACCCCTTGGAGCCAATTGTATGTGGTAGGGACACATTATATTAATAAAGTTAAAATAAAAATAAAAATGGCATAAGCTTACATCTTTTAGAAGAACAATTTTTACATAGGGTTATACATGTTGGATTTTCGATTATAAATATTCATTAGAAATATAAAACGATTTCCTACATAATTATATTTTATTTATAATTTTTAGACATCAAATAATTTAAATTATTAATGACACAATAATGATGCAATGTTTACCTCATTAATAAATCATTTAAATAAATAAGATTATAATGATTAAAATATTATCTAAAACCAGTCCAATTCTTATTGGTTGATGTTATTTAGAATATCAGTCATCTTATCTTTGACCTCAATGATTTTTGGACCATTATAAACCGAATATAATTATATTATAAAGTAATACTTTCACTCTTTCTTAAAGAGCCCCTCATCTCCCTTATAAAAGGAGACCACTTCTACTCATTCCTGACACCTCTCAAGCCACTTGGCTCGGCTAAACCCTGCCCAAATACTCTCCCAACTTCGCTCACTACAACCTAGAGGCCTTAGTTTGATCATAAATCCAACCTAAGGATCCCTTTTGATCAAATCAAAAGGAAGAACCCGAAGAAGAGGTAATGTTTTCACCACCCCTTTTCAAGTTCCTTTCTTCTTCCACTTCTTCTTTCTTTGTTCTTTACCATTCTAAAATAATAACTCCAGTATCTCACATATACTGTGATGTTATTATAAATATGGTACAACCATATTCAGTATTCTATCCACCCTTTGAATAACATGTCCCCATACATGCGTACGTACGGCTTACCGTCTCCACGTCGTGGGGTAATTGTTATTCAATATATTATTATTTGGATGGGTATAATAATGATGTGTAACTCATGTAAATAATAAATATAACATGTTAATTATTCTGTATATATGATATACCATCCATTTATAAATTATTTTAATATCAAAAGAATGATATTGTCGCTCGTGCGTACGTACGGACTACCGTCTCCACGAACGCGATTAGATTCATTCTCCATCGTATCCATTAAAGTATAATTATCATTTGATGATTTAAAAATGATGTTTAAGGACTTTTTATCATTATGTATATGAATAGTATACAACCTATCCTTTACAAACATGTCTTACGTAACCAAACATTTAAGAAGAACGAATCGTTAACACCCGAAATGACGATAATTCTAAGATATTATTAACAAATCAATGTTAAATGATCATATATGATATCATATTAAAGTAAATGATTCTTATATTATTCAATAACAATTATTTCACCATTATACAGGAGGTAAACCTACCATCGACCAAGGAAAAAGTACAAAGTAAGGGATTCTCTTATCTCACTTTCAATTCCGTGAGATTTCCATTGTTCGCCACTAAATTATTGAAAGTGGTGTATTGTGTATGGCCATTTGATATATATTATCATGATTATCTTATATTCATGTTACCCTATAAATAATTTGGTTGTTATTAACTTTTGGCCATACGACTCAGTTGATTAACGTGGTAAGGGGTTTCTTATCTCACTTTTAATTTCGTGAGATTTCCATTATTCACCACTTAATTATTGTATGTGGTGTATGTATACTATCCATGATTGTATTTATTGTTTAATATACTTTAATTTATGGGTATTTACATCATCATGGTGTGATACTTCTTTCGTGGGTGTATGTTTCGTAAGTTACCTAATCGATAAGGGAATTTGAGATTTCAATTTCCACTCATTTGGCTTTACGCATATTTCTTTGATTATATTACCCCAAGATTATGTGTGGAATCACTATTCATTTGATTATGTCATAATTTCCACTCCCCTTCCTGTGGATATAAGTTTTATACACATAATCACTCCATTGATAATTCTCAAGTCATTGATATGAATTTGATAAGAGTAATTTTAACTCATTCTCCATTTGTTGAGTAAAACATCCAATTCGTTGGTATTGTTTTTACAAGAATATGTGTGAATGTCCTTTGATTGTTTTACACTGAATATCCAATCATATTTAGTGTATTTATATTTTTCACACATAATTATGTCATTGATTTATCCTTAACCTAAGGATACAACCTTTATGAGAGATTTCATCTCAATTTACATTCCATTGAGACTTCTTTGATGATATACACCAAATCACTTTTATGTGGTGTATATAATGTACTTTGACATAGTATATCATGATTCCCTTTATTCTCATGATATTACAAAGTTTTCATTACCTCAATTATTTGTATTCAACTGTCTCTTTTGGTTAGAATCTCTAACTAAAATACCATTTTTAAATGTTTTAAAGACTTTTTCATCTAAACCTTTCTCATTAATGTCCATGTTTTAAAAATGGTTTTAAGGATTTATTTATATGGACATTAAAGTTTAGAAATCAAAACTCCCTTTTAAATGTTTCAAATTGGTATGGGACACTTTGATTCAAAAATCTACTTTTAAATGGCTTCTTGACAAATAGTGTGACTTTTAAAAGTTTTCAAGAAAAGGGGGATATTTCTCTCAAATAGTTATGATGATTATTTTCATCTATGTAAAAATCCTTCATTATTCTTGATTGAGGTTAATGTGATACAATACAATATTCCATATTGTATCAAATGAGTTATGTTTGACTGTGGATGTGATATTTTTATACCATTCATGGTTTGTGGTTAAAGTATTGACATGTCGTATGCTAGTTTTAATACGAATGTTTATTTTATGCTTAAACCTATTCATATGAGGAATGCATTGGACTTAATAAGTGACGGGTGGAGCCCGCTATAGCTCCTCGATGCATCGGTAGGTCTCATGAGACAAACTAGTGTCTTGGAACAAGGCCTTGGCAAAATCTTATTTGTAGTATTGGCACGAGGCCTTGGCTATGTGGTTATGATAGTCTGGCATTATGCATTCCATCATTATGAAAGTGGTTATTGATAATGCATGGGATTATTCGACTAGTAGAATATCCATGTGAGTAAGTAAATGGAATTATTTTATTTTATCTTTGCCATTTTATGCTGAAGTTCAAGTTTAAAAGGCTTTTGTTTTAGTTATAAACTGCCTTAAGTGTTTATCCTTATTTATGAAAGCTTCTACTATAATGTTATCCGTACTGAGCATCTGAGCTCACCCCTTTAAATGTTTTATTTTTCCCAGGATTATGAAGAAGTAATTTATGAATGACCTGCAGGGATAGTATGAGGGGATATGAAGACAAGATGTTTTTTATGATGTAATGTAAAAATTTATGGATGTATCTAGTTATTCCAAGGCTACTAAACTAATCGATCTTTCGAGATTTGATCTTTCTTGTGATCATGCCAATGTTATGTAATTAATGCACCGACTCTGGGTAACTGGGGTCGGGGCGTTACAAAATAATCATTCTCACTTTGTGTGAGATCAGGTTCATCATCCACCCTTACCCTTCATGTGTTATTTGAAAACCAACCTTCGTCAAAAAACTCAACCCATGTCAAAAAATAGAATCATCCCAAAATGCACCATCAGTTGGGATTTTTACCTAACAATATCCCCATTTGGTTTTGTTGAAAACAACATACATTTTGACATCACGTTAAAGCTACATCCATCTTCTATGAAAAAATTTCTTCTTATAATTCTGATAGCAATCACAGATTTCCTTAACACAGAATCTAATCCTACATGAGACATGATTTTTCTATGAAACTATAGTATCATGAAATTTTCAACATAATAACTTCATTTGAAAACCACTCAAATACTTTCATTCTTAACCCCATCATTCATGATATATATCCTTTGATAAATAATCGTTATCATCATAAAATTTAAATCTCTATGTAATTCATTGTCCCCCTTGTTGCTTATCCACCTATATTTATTGAGACATGTTCTTCTCTTTTATACATTTTCTCTACCTTTTTCACTGAACATAAAGAATACTTCACCGTGGTGTACAACTACATAATGAACAAAAACCAGCATATCAAGGAAAAAAATACCATACCTCGGAGAGAGGGGATCCCACAACTACACTTTTTCATATGCAGTTATTTGAATGAACTATAAGAGCCATTTGTGGTTCATCTGATCCAAAAAAAATGTCATCAACATATTCAAGAACCATAATCCTTTGATTACTATAATTGTTGACATTTTTATTGTAAACCACTATATGACACTGAAAACCGAACTTCATCAACAATTAATCTATCCATGAATACCATGCTCGTGGTTCTTTCTTCAACTCATATAAATCCATATTCAGGAAAAAAACTATGTTATCAAAATCATGAATGAGAATATAATCTATATACTCAATATAAACATCTTATTTAAGAATCATATTTAATAAATATATCTTGATATCCATCTTTAAAACATTAAACATTATTTTCAGATCTATGGAAAAAATTTATCTAATTATCTTTATCCTTGAAATAGGTGAAAATATATCATCATCATTGATACCCTCTATCTAGGTGTACCATTTTCACACTATTAATGAATTATTTTGAATCACTAATCCACATTGATTTGAATTATTTAGACACACACATTTATCCCTAATTACATTATATTCTATTAGTCTTGAAACAATCTCACAGGTCTGATTCCCCAACATTTTGTTTAGATCTTTATTCCTAACCTAAACCCAGTTCTCATCTACTGTTACATCCTCAAAACATGTAGAATCTAACTATTATAAGAATAATTCTTATTGTAGAGTCTTTATACTCCTTTTCTACACAGGAATTTTCTGATAAATGATTATCTTACATCTATGAACCTCATCTCTTTTGATCGATATTTATGTAGATACTGGTTATTTCTCATCCTTTTCATTATCTGAATATTCTTATGAATCATCCTATGTAACTAGAATATCCCTTGATAATTGTATATCTTATCAATATCCTTAAAATATGGATCATGTACTTGCTAAAGATTATTCTCATTCTCTACCATAGTAAAATCATTAATTTTAACTACCTTTCCTAGTCTCTTATTGATGAATTAGTATGTATTTATATTCATTGAGTATCCAATAAATATCCATTCTTCTCTATGGGATTAAATATTTCTATATTTCTATTTATTATGAATGAAACACATAATTTTGAATACTCTATAATACTTCAACATTGAATTATTTTCTATACCATTTCTCATATGGAGTCCTCTCATCTTTTGGATTTTATAAATCAATCTTTTATTAGTAGACTAAGTTTATCACTTCTTAATTGTAAAACTTATTTGGAAGTTATTTTTAAATAATATGTTTTCTATAAGTGTATATGATAATTAGATTTCTTCCTTCAACTAATCTATTGTTTTTTTGTGTTCTTACGTCTGAAACATGGTACCTTATACCATTTTTCTCAAGATAATCCTCTACATGGCTATTTGTGAATTTTGTTCCATTATCTATTCAGATTTTCTAGATTTTTGGACTTAGAATATTTTTCAAATCCCTTATATTATTTTTTATGAAATTTAATGCCTTAGATATGTTATTGATAACTTAAACACATGGCATTCTATGAAGACATTAATGAAGATAACATAATATCTCATCCCATCAACTGATCATGGTGAAAAAAGGATTGCATTCATCAATATGCACGAGCTCAAGTAATTCTATTTTCCTTTTATCTATTACTATATATGTCTTTCGAATGATCATCCATTGTTGAAAATAATTACACATATGAGTATGATCATGTGATAATATAAGGAGGTCTCATGCAACAACATATTTCCCCAGATCATCCAACTACATTTGCATGAAATGACTAAGTCACTTACGGTGTATCTTTTTTTTTTATTACTTAGACAAAAAGTATATAACATATGATCCACATACATGGTAGATAATCCTTTTTGTATGATTTCCCTACTAAAAAATCACCACCTTTTTCAGTAATAACACATAATTTCTTTGTAAACTATTATGGAATTTCTGGGCTCACATAGTTGACTAACATGAAGCAAGATGTACTAAGATCATTAATAACCTAGACATCTAATTGCCTCATGTATCATAAACCGAACATGGATTTTCCGGATCCAATAACCATCAGGCCTTTACCATTACCATATATTATGATACCTACCTTATCCTACCTGATTCCTGTCACTATATCTTGATTTCATGTCATATTAGATGTGTATCCACTGTCAATAGTCTATATTCTAGTGTAATCTAATGATTTAGAAACAATTTCAACAATAATTTAATGCTCATCTCTGTTCATATTGATTTAAATTTTAGACATCATTACTGGTACACATTGGTAATATTTATATCTCTCAGTGTATGATGTACAAGATTCATCATGAAGATCGAAAAAATATTTTTTCATTTACAGTTTATCTAATGGTACTTTAAATTTCTACATATGAAAATATTCATTCTTCTTCAGAATACTTATTTGAATTGTTGATGAGAAATATATTTCTATATTCCTGAATCATCAAGACATGAAGTAGTGACTATAAAATATTGTTTTAGAAAATTTATTTATGTATTTCGTCCTCTATTGATATTCTTCCCTTTTTTATGTATTGGATATTGAACATGCATTTTTATGTGTCAAATTCTTCACACAAAAAAAACATCTAATGAAGGGTCCATTGATGTGTCAAAATACTGTACAATTTTTTCCCTTGGGTTCTATAAATCTTCTTATTTTGATTCATACCCAAATAATATTTCAATATAAGAGTGGGATCTTGTTGACTAAATTCAAACATTACACCTTTATATTTTTAATCTCACCGCATATCAGTTGTATCATTCAGATCAATTTTTCTCATTTACTAACACTCCTCTGTCTGATATACTAGTATTTGGAATTCAACTTTTACATTTTCTATTACCTTTGAATAATTTTTTTTCATAATCAAGTGTTTCCCATGATCTTTCATTTTTATTTTAATATTGCCAACATACTGTTCAATCTCTTTATGGATTTTTATTTTACAGTTTCTATTATTGTTCAAACTATTAGTCACTCTTTTTTGATCATCAAATTTGAGTTTTTACACATACATATTTTCTGAGCATTCTGGAATTGAGAAATTTCTATCGTCAATTTTATCATTCAAGACATTTCTTCTTCCATCTATTGCATATATTGTTTGGAATCACATGCCACTTAGTTTTATTTCTTTGTTTTGGCTCTCCAAAGTTATATCTCTTTACGCATAGCTTCTGATTCAATCTGAAGTTCAAACCTTTCATGGAATTCTTTTTCATCAATGTCACTTTCATCCTGTGTTTGTAAATTTTTGAAGATTGGAAAAACAACATCTACTTCATGATCCTTCCATTAAATCAACTCTTCTTCATAATACTCTTATATCGTATCACATTCTTTCGGAAGTAAATTCCTATTGTTTGGAAATTTCCTTTAATATTTTTATTTTGATTTATACTGGATGAAGACTTCTTCATGTGAATTTTATCTTCATCCACTTCATATTTTTAAAACATATTTTGACCCCTTTCTGGGAGATGTACACCCTTTCCACAGTGAAATCATGCATGTCGGAGTTTATTCTTGAACTTTTCTTTTCCACATTGTATATTATTTCAATTGAATGGAATCAAATCAACTGTATCTTCTTCATCATGACCATCTTCAATGGTGAGATTCTTCATCGTATTGAATGGCACATCATTAGACCTCCCTTCCTACACATATTCATTATCATCATTTATTATTTCTTATGCATAAGTGGTACTATTCAATCTTTCCAATGTCAGCTCCATTGGATCACTATCTTACTACATATAAACATTGTAACACACTTAGATTCCATGGTACGCTTCTCTTTGAATAATATAGTAGCGTGTGTTGTACGCAACTTCGAGTTCTAACACACACCACGACCAATCAAAGTAGCTGTTATGAACAGAAATACCAAATTTTTGAAATATTATAAATTTTATCTCTCAAAATGGACTTAATTTTTTGGTTCATAATATCGAAATTAGCCTAGGGTGGAATTTTGGTAGTTTTCAGATAACTTTCTTATTTTGATGAATAGTGAAATTAAAAAAAAATTAATTAAAAAATAAATTTTAATTGAAATAATTAACAGTGATAAATTATTAATTTGAGTGGTTTTAAATTATATTTAGAATATATTTTTACCATTTAATCAAATGTTGGTCATTGGACATAATTTCACATTTAAACCGGACATAAACAAGTGTCAATATTTTGATAGTTAATGATTCTAAAAAACATGTTTATTGTTTTAACAACGGGAATTAATTTTAAATTAATAAATGAAACTTCTATGTTTTGAATTTGGTAAAATAGACTTCATTATTGAATTCGGAATATCAAAATTTCATAGGGTAATTTTTTGGTATTTTTCTAAAAACTTTCAATTTTTTATGAATAGTGAAAAACACCAAGTTACTGTTTAAAACCAGATTTTTATTTAAATAATTATTTATATTATTTAAATTTATTTTAGTTCAAAATATATACATATCACCTATATAAATTCAATGTAATTCATTGGAGGCAGTTTATAATAATTTTAGATATATAAAAATTTTACTGAACTTTTTCACTGTCTTTTACCCACCTCCTTGTAGAATTTGTAAATTCCCATAAAACATAATTTTACCGCTTCTGTGAGTGGAATTTCTAAAATCCGAGAGACACAGTTAATATCAAAGTGTAAAATGTGGTTCAATAAGAAAAAAATAATTTTTGGTGAATAGTAACTTTTTACTTCTATATACCACGGTAAAAAAAATAAGGAAATTAAGGGTAAAAAAGATATTATTATTACCCTAAAACATGTCATAATTGTATTGTATAAGTTTAATTGGACCAAAAACAACCTTAGGAATAAAATATGACCCTTTAGGTCCACATGGATTAGATTAAGACATTTATTATTATTTAGTTCAAAGAAGATTTAAAAGACTTAAAATCAAAGATTAATAACTAAAAAAATTTAATATGGGGTTATACATAAGATAAATTCGATTAAGAATAGTAATTAGAAAGATAAAAGGATTTCCTACATAATGATATTTTAATTATAATTTTTAGACATTAAATAATTAAATTTATTTATGCCACAATGATGATGCAGTAATTAACTTATTAATGTATGAATCAAATAAATGGAAATATAAATATTAAAATAAATATAATTTAAAAGATTTTATGACATCCACCAATTTTCTAGGTGACTATGAAATGTTAGGGATGATTCAATGTATCTTGTTCGAAGTAATAAAGTTTTTATGACTTTCAAAAAAACAAAATACCAAATAGTGTCAAAATTGACATAAAAGAGTTTATAAAAACATATTATATTATTAATTGCTATCAAATTCCTAAAAATTTATGGTTCATCCAAAGGACTTCTGTCACGATTGGTGTATCATTAATGGACCACTTGGGGGTCTCTTGGAGGTATATAGTATGTTTGTTAACTATATAATATAAAAATACAATGTGACATGGTAAGTGTCAAACTAATTAACCAAGAGTTAAAACTAAAAGATAAGGTTAATATAATGACCCAAAACTATCTAAAATCTATTGGTTGAAAGTATTTAGACCCATCCCCACCTTATTATTTGAATAATACACTTTGGAGCAATTATAAACTGAATATGAATTTATTATAAGTTAATAATTTATGTTTTTCCAAAAGAGCCCCACCCTCCCCTTATAAAGGGACCCAACTTCTAACCAATTATTCACACCATAAAAGCCTTTTGGTTCGGCCAACCCCTGCCAAAATACTCTCTCAAATTCCCTAGATTCATCATATAGGACTTAGTTTGATCATAAAGCCAACCTAAGGGGCCCTATTGATCAAATCAAAAGGAATAACCTGAAGAAGAGATAATGTTTTCACCACCCACTTTCAAGTTCCTTTCTTCTTCAACTTCTTCTTTCTTTGTTATTTCTATTAAAAAATAATATCTTCAGTATCTCCTATACACTAGGATTTTATTAAAAATATCGTACCACCACATTCAGTATTCCATCCATCCTTTGAATGATAAGTCACCATACGTGCGTACGTACGGCTTACCGTCTCCACGTCGTGGTATAATTGTTATTCAATACATTATTATTTATATGGGTATAATAATGATTTGTATTTGATGTAAATAATAAATATAACATTATAAGGATTCTGTATATATGATATACCATCCAATTATATATTATTTTAATATGAAAATAATGATATTTTCGCTCGTGCATACGCACGGATTACCATCTCCACGACGCGATGAGATTAATTTCCAAGTTCACCATTCATCGACGATTATAAAAACATATATTACTAATAATTATGTAATAAATGAAATAATAATGATACTGAAGATATATATATTTATATATATGGATTTATGTACTTACATATATCTTATTCACTTACTTCTGTTCAATACTATATGAAAACAGAAACAATGTTTATGCGTACGAACGGACTACCGTCTCCATAAACGGTGTTGTCAATTTCATATATATGTCTATTAAACATATTTATATTCTAAATATATATGAAATATTTATCATGTTTTATATTCTGGAAGTATTTAAATCACGATCTAAGTGATGCACCCATGAGTAACAAGTTAAAACACGTACGATAAAGAAAGTGATTGTTACCCGAAATGTTAATTTAACATGGAAGTTATTATTAAATGAGTAATATAAAGTCATAAATGAATCATGTATGATATCATAAATATCAACGTGGTTCTGTTTTAATTAAATAACATACTACGATCTAAGTACAAGAGGTTAAACGTACCATCGACTAATGGAAAGTACAAGGTAAGAGGTTTTCATCTCACTCCTTATTCCCGTGTGATTCACGCCATATTGCCACTATTACCTTTTGTGTTGTGTATGTACTTCCCATAATTGTATTCCTTGTGTAATACCCATTAATATATGTGTATTTACATATTTATTGTATGATACTTCTTTTATGGGGTGTATGTTTCGTATGTTACCAAATTGGTAAGGGTTAATTTGACAATCTCATTATTATCTGAGGTTGTTTTGCATAAGTATCTACTGGGACATATTTTTTATCCATGTCCTTGATTTATGAAAGATTTTTAAAAGTGATTATTTTAAGGGACTTTTTACTGAATGATCATTTCAAATGTTTTAAATATTTATTCTTCTAAATATTTCTCATTAATGTCCATGTATTCAAAATGGTTTTTAAGGATTTGTTTATAAGGACATGGATGTTTTTAAAATGTTAATTCCTTTCAAAAGTTTCAAAGTGGTAAGGGACACTTTGATTCAAAAATGTCTTTAAATGACTTCTTTTCCAAATTGTGTGATATTTAAATGATTTCAAAAAAGATATTCTTATCTCAAATATATGAAAATAAAGTGAAAATGTATACATATTTAACGCAAGCATAATTTTTTTTCTTCAGAAAACCCGACTCTCTAGTGTGGTAGACAGGAAGGGATTGAGTGTAGACCCATAATGGCCTGTAATTAGTTGAGCAGTCTCATAATTAGTTATTTTGTTTTTAGAAGCTTGAATAATTTTTTCAAAAAAACACTGAAGTTTATTTGAGCAATTTTAAATGTAAGTATCTTATAAAAAAATTCAATTGGTAGGTCTCATGAGACAAACTAGTGTCTTGGCAGGAGGCCTTGACAAAATCTTATTTGTAGTCTTGGCACGAGGCCTTGGATTTGTGGTTATGATAGTCTGGCATTATGCATTCCATCATTATGAATGTAGTTAGTGATATTGCATGTGATTATTTGATTAGTAGAATATCCATGTGAACAAGCAAATGGAATTATTTCATTTTATTTCTACCATATTATGATTAATATCAAGTTTAAAAGGCTTTTGTTTTAGTTTTATAAATTTCATTAAATTTTTATGCTTATTTTTGAAAGTTTCTGCTGTATTGCTTACCTTTACTGAGCATTTGAGCTCACCCCTTTCTATGTTTTATTTTTCTCAGGATTCCAAGAAGTTTATTGTGATTGATATGAATGGGTAATCCAAGAGAATATTGGCATTCATAAATATTATTTATGTTGTTTTGTACGTCTTAATGTGAAAATATAACATTCATGTATGTGATCTATTTTTCCAAGACTTCTAAACTGATTGGTCCATCGAGACTTGATTCCTTGTAATCATGCCAATGTATTAAAATAATGCACCGACTCTGGGTAACTGGGGTTGAGGCATTACAAAAATTCAGATTAAACCGAGGTAGATGTATTCACAAGACATGCATGAAAATATTTATATCATCAATACATTCTCCAAGATCACACATGTCTTCCACAAAAAAATCCACCCAATTAAATAATGCATTAGTAGACTCATTTGGTTTCATTCTATGATCCAAATAATTGTTCCATAGAAGTAGTAATTTTTATTATCTATCATTATATTCTCCCACATAAATTTTTAGAAAATTTTCCCACAAATAATATGATGAATTACCCAAAATCACCATTAAATATATGTATTTGGAAATGGATCCCCCTAAAGCATTTATTTCTATTGCATTGGAATCTAATTCACTACAAGTAGCTTCTAAAAAAGAACCACTATTAGATATTGGATGAAATTACATGCATCACTAATGTAAACACGTTCGTTCCTAATGATCAGTAGTAGTGATGCATTCTTTTCTTCCAAAATAGAAAATAGATTTGGTCAAATAATATAATCCGATTGTGATTAAAGACCTATATTTCTTCAACTAAGAGAGAACGACTGAATTCCATGATTAATTTGGATACCTATTATTATACCAACTACATTAAATAATTTAATAGGGGTGATTCAATGTATCAAGGATTAAAACAACCTCTTCATAGGTTTTTGTTTGGTCATTAAACGTTACACTCTTCTCTCCATTTCCAATATAAAATTATCAAGAGAAATGAAATCATGAATGAGACATAGGAATTTTAATTGTTTCACCCTCACAGGGAAACATCCAAGGAGAATACAATAGTGATGTGTTTATGTACTAAATCCCCTGAGGCTCCCTACCAAAATACAGGGACAAGGTTACATCACATCTATGCCTAGTATCATTTCCATTACTAGGATTATGGTCACCTCAACACTATCGCAAGTGTCACTCCCTAAATCATTTTAGATGGATCACTTTCAGTGGAATGGGTCAACATATTCCTCTTCTATTGATCACTTATCTTGAAAGGATCCTAATACAGTTTATGGATTTGTAGTTCCTTTAATTTTCATTAATGAATTCATCCTCATATATGTGTATTCTCTATTTACGTTCATTAGGATTTGTTCCTTCAAATCATTAAAAACACTGAGATGGAGTACTTCCACTATCTGAAAAACTAGAACATAAATTTATTTTATATACACAAATAAATTATCTCAACGTTAGAAACATCTCCACAAGATGTCAATTATTCCTTTCACCACATTGAATGATGTAGTGAATAATTTCATTCTGTGCGTATTTTTGAATGGTTCTGATTCTATATATTCTTCTTCCTATTAAAAATTTTGATATAAAATTGATTGTTTCATAAGTAAATATCTTCAAGTATCTTCATGTGCAAGGTTCTAGTGTGATATCCATGTGTGATTCCCTGGAACATATCCCTTTTCATGAGATTATTGTGTGAGAAACTAGCCACGAGACCCATTCATGAGTCCCTTCTATGAGTTCTCATCCAAGTTTTGCACGAGTTCCTGATGAATGACCAATTGTTGCATTGTGTGAGTCACCATTTATGAGTACACTCTTGTGAGTCTTCTTTCGTGAGTCCACTTTTGCAATACCACTTCTAGAATCTTCTTTTTCACTTTCTAAAAATACATTTTTTCAGATCATGCATACGAATTTGGTGATGTAAATCACCGATACTCCTTTTTGAGGTCTCTTGGTGAATCCATTTCACAAGATCTCTCCATGAGTCTCCCAATGATATTATTCATGAGAAAAACCTTCTATGAAAAAATTACTCATATTTAATGATCAATAAATGGGTATTTATAAGCACAAAATAACCACCTCAACTACATTAATCACTCCAAAAATTATGGAAAAAATTCTACCACATTGGCATCATGAATTCCAGAAGATATGGTTGTGAAATCAACTTGTGCTTGGAATTTATGCTTTTTTAACACCCCTAGCACAAGTCAACTTTTAACATTAATGATTTCCTTGATTCCATGGTCTTCATTTACGATTTGAGAAATACCCTGATGTGATTCTTCATTCACACATAATGTGAGATATGATTTAGAGTATCAAATACAATCATTCTCTTTATGATATCTTCAATGACAGTGAGATCTAATGTCAATTCCATATTTTTCCATTATCGTCATACACTTTCTCGAGTCACGAGAATGTGTCATATTCACACATTGTGCAAGATCTGGGAAAGTGATCCAAATATAATCATGGGTCTTGTGCAAGATCATTTCACAAGATCCAAAGTGAATCACTGGTGATGAGTGAGATCCCTATGTGATATTCAAATACTATCCTGAGTATTGGGAGAGATACCAGCATGAGACTTGAATCCAATCACACACTTCACAAGATTCGATCATGATATCAAAATTCCATCTTATGATTGTCAATGATGTTGTATTCCATTATTTTTGTGATCAATTTAACGTACCAAATACAAAAATGTGTTCTTGTGGGAGATCATAGTAATTCATGTCTTTCACAAGATAAGGTTCACCTTTCATTCTTACTCATCATGATTTCTTTGAAAACTAACCTTCATCAACAATCTCAAACTTTGTCAACAAACATACTCCACCCAAAGGAAAGATCATGATGTATTTTTTCATAACATCTAGAATAATAATGAGAGGGCTCATCATTTAGATATATATGCATGGAATATATTCAATGCATCAAATTTTATTGTATTGATATGGTGAACAATATTAGGTTGAGTTTATCATCTAATATCTATAATTACTCTAGATAGATTCACACTTCACACATCATGTTTCTTGTATTCAATCAAAATTCTAATGTTATACTCTTTATGTGTATAAAAAAACAATAAAATATATTCTCTATACTTATATGATCTTATATATGATATATATGTGTAAATAAAAACTATAATAAGAGTATTAAAGATGCACTGGATTATGGGATTGAACATAAGTAATACATCTATGAAATACATGTTTTATATGTATGCTAATCATATATTGATGTCAATTTATTTTCCCACTTTTAATTTTTTTTTCTTCTTTAGAATGATGTGAAAACTATTTTATATTGTTTTATGAAGAATTAATGACCCATAGGACATAAATATCGCCATTGTTTTAGTTTAATGGGGAATCAATAATTAAGTTAAATTTCTCATCCATAAAATAATACTCAACTATGGTATCATAATTCCATTGAAACCTAGAACCAACCTCATAGTATGTTTGGTGAAAATGTTCTTAATAAATTTTAATATGTTTGTTCATTTTAGGATAGGTCAGATTAAATCTTTAAGGATAAAGAATGTTTTTATTGAATCTAATTACCACTAGAAGCTAAAAAATATCCCATTTCAATTTCCATTTTGGGTGAATTTTTTTATTTGTTCCTTCAGATATAATTCACATTGAGAAAAATATAAGAGGAATATGGATTTTAGTTACATTGAATGTCATGGTGATGGCCAAATGTGATTTATGATCATTGTGAGAATTTTTCAGCTAGTCTATCAATATAGATCTGTATTCAATCTGTATCAATGAAAAAACTAGAATGTTTTTTTACTTGTTATATAATGAAAATTATTAAAAAATCTATTTATGGATATAATTGAAACTAAATTGGTTCCAGATGTCTATTCCTGAAACCTATCAAATATTACAATAATGGGTGATAAATATGAAACCTCTAAAAAACATGAATATCACATCGTTCTTCATAAATTTATTCCAATAGAAATATTTTATTTACTCTAAAATAATACACAAGTGATAATTAATCTATTGTTCCATTTCAATAGAGAAATATATGATAAAATATTTTCCATATATTTCATGTTAAAAATTCAGTATAATTCCTAATTAATTTTATTTGAGTTAGAGAATTTGTTTCACCTATACTTTTTGGTTTCATGTAACATCCAGTATTTCATCATTCAAGAGAAATATTTTATGAGGTACCCATTATATTTTTATAGATATATTAATCGAAATAAATAGGTACACAATGAAATCATATCTCTGGAACATAAATCATCAGGAAGGATTCATTTTGATATGTTTAATGGGTAAATATTGTATGGCTTTTTTCAGCATATTTGGAGTATGATGGAACAAGATAAAACTGACCAATGATAAATGAATATGGGTAGTATAAATAAATTGATCCATATTTTCCATCTCTAACTGGAAAATGGGGAATTACAAGATCACATATTATTAATCTATTGATCCAATAATATTGGTAAATGACACATGACAATGTATACTTTAACAATTATTTCAACATTGAATACATCAACTATATATATTTAATTTGTTTTTCTCAAAAAAAATAGTTTCATATATGAATTAAAAAATATAGTTTTTTTATTTAGGGAGAATAAAAAATATATAATTGGTATTCATAATGTTTTTCCATTCACAAAAATATATGTTTATCATAAAAAATAGATTCATTATTTGTGGAAATTGAATGTAGGAACATTAATTTTAAAAAATAAAAATAGAAAAATATTAATTTAATTTAATTTTACATATATATATATATGTCAATTAGTTAACCATTTAACACTTCGATTCATAAAATATGAGAATTTGATATTGGTTCTTGTAATTTTTTTCATGTTTTCAAATACCTTGTTATCAATGTGAATAATTTTTTTATAAATGATAGAGTAGTGAACAAGAGAATAGAACATAATTTTTTTAATGTTATCTACCTAGGAATACTGTTATCTTCAAGAATCAAATATTCACCCTAAATATTAAAAAGTGTCTTATTATGTATCTATTGAGAAAACATAAATACTATATTATTAAATTCATGGAAGAGTCACTATTATGATATTAATGTGGTGTGATTCAAATATTTGAAAATAAATTTTTTTATGATTATGAATGTAGAGTTATTGATGAGAATCCAAAGACCCAAACTCCTATATATTGTTCTAAATGACCATCTCTACATACTATCATTGATGCAATGTGAGATTAAACTAGTTAAAACTATGTATATTTTAAAATTTTTTCTATCACAAAATATTATATCTCACAATTAATCTCACAACACCAGAATCCAATGGTTTAGTGTCTTTGAATATTATAAAAATAAAGATCATATTTAATATAACTGCTTCATCCTCCCCCTAATAGCTCTATATGATTCTTTTTTCTATAGATAAACCAATGTGTATGTACATTGGGAAATACAAAAAATATAGGCTGATTTCAAATTATTAGTATGTGAAAATATTATCATGGATTTATTTGAATATTATATTACATGAATCTATGAACATGTTAAAGAAATATAGAAATTTATGTGTTCTCTAAATGTCATGATAAAGGGTAATATAACCTCAAATGAGAAAGGATTCCCCATGTTATAATAGTTTCGATAAATGAGTCGATAAACATATGGAATTGATTTTAAAAAAATCATAATTTCATGGAATAATAGTTTGGGATGTGTATAAGAATAAAATAACAACATCTTCCAATGATAAGTACCATGACGAAGATATCATAGTGAATCAGGAATGAACAACCATTTCTCAAAACATAATGGATTAGGAATCATAAAATTTTGACCTTAGGGGATATAGATTCATGACCTGTTTTCCATTAATATCTCAATTATAGATTTTTTTAATATAATAATTCTGGATTTTTTAATGTATATTTTTCTAGTTAGGCATGGAGTGGGTAAGGAAATTTGGGTCCCATAGAGATTATATACTGAAATATTAAAAATATTAAATTCATTATATCATGTGTGTTTATTTTTTATAAATAATGTACTATCACGTGGATGTGGTCACATATTTGAAAACAGATACAACCATGACATCTAAATCCTGGTTTCACTTTTGTTAGAAGATATGTTTTTTTCAAAATTAGTCATTTCAGTTTAATACATCCAGGGGTGGTTTAAGTAGTTTAAATTAATTTATTACTTCAATATATATTTAAGTATCTAGTCATAACCATATTAATTATGATCCCATTTATAGATTATTTCATAGGGTTATACAATCATATCAAGAGGAATGATACGATGATGTGGGATAGATCTTGTGGATAGTGTATTGGAATGTGATCTCTAGATTGAGGCTCAATAATGAATGATTTTGGACAGTTTTGGAGAAAATTAAGAAAGTACTTTCTCTCTTAAATGAAATATTTCAGGATATATTCTTCAAATATAATCACTCCAAATGCAATGATGGGAGTTGATTTTTGTGGTTTAATTCTTCATCTTGGTTACTGAGAAAAAGATGAAATAATTCAATAAATATTATATAATTTATAGTTCATGTTGAGTTATCTGATTGTTATTACTCTTCATGAAATTAAATTTTTTATATTTAATCATTTAATGTCGGTATAGATTTTATTAACATTCAAATTGATTTTATTTTCATTGAAGATGCCTAAAAAATTAAAACATTTGTTTGATCATCATATTCATGTTTCATATTTTATCTCTATAAGCATTGAACATTTATAATCAGTAATTTTTTAGATAATGATATGACTATACCTAAGAACATATTAATTTCAAAATTTCTCATTAGATTTATAGATCATTGTGTTGGTTTTTGTATTAAATTTGTGGATGCCATGGTAGTGTCTTGATGACGATGGATATCCAATTGTTATTTGAATGATGGTGGATTCATGATCTGAATAATGATGTTATTTCTATATATGACTTTATAGGTGGTTTTCATGAAATATTTTGACAGATTTTAGCCACAAGTGTTTATATAGGCTTGATCAACATGAAACTACAATTTTTGTATTGAAACAAGGAAGAAACAAAGGTAGAATTAATTAGGGAATGATGTAGGTGATGTCCAAATTTTTTTTTATGTTTAGATATTTATAACATTATGTCCAAAAAAACAATTGATGACTGGAACCCTCTATTTAGTGGAATGGGTTTATTTGTAGGGTTTGACATCACACATCAAGTTGGGACCAACATTCTCTATGACCCATATCTGGAAAATATATAATTTATAGAAATTACATGCCCAAGTAGCCATGGGACACTATATGCCATGCCTATCAGGCCACACACCATGGACTTCAAAAAGTGAATCTGCATGAGAAAATGAAATAAACCAACATTGAAACCTAATATATACATTAAATATGTAATACTAACACTATTTTTGTTTAAAGTAACATGTTTTTGTATTAATGTAGCACACATATATTTCTGACCTATTAATAAACACTGTATACCCTAGTTGTAGGCACTATGAAATCCACTCAGGGAAGCTCATAGATATTGACTCCTTTAGTCTGGTTCAAGTATCAGTATGATTTTTTTCACAAATTCTATTCATTATGGGATAAAATTCCATGTCCCATAATCATCCTAGGATTAATTATCCCCTTTGGGGGACAATTATATATATATTTTTCCATCCCTCTAAGTGACATGGGGCATGTTCTTCTTTCTTTTTATCCCTATGTTATGTCAGGAATACTATTTTGGACATTTATTACATGTGATCCCCTCCCTAATGGTTTTATATTTAGATTGGGATACTTATACAGCAATGTTCCTAGTCATGATATCCAATCTATGTATTAATATACATTATTTTGTAATTAGGTGCAGTCTAACCGATTGAGTTTCTCAGATGATCCCCTCTTCATTTCCATGATTTAACATTCAGCAACCAAATTAGTGTGACACCTTTGATGAGATCCATAAGCATTGGGACACTCTACGAGTGAGTTTTATTTATAAAATTATACGTTCTATACCAAACAAGAATACATAGGCTTGTAGTGACGAAAATACACACCATGTATATATGATTATCCATTTTTTGTATCAAAATAATCTTGTTTATTCTTATTTTCATTCATATTTTGATCTATCCCCTTCCTTGATTCATTGTTATTGATTATTTTTTGTGTCTTAGTTGGTATGCTTATACTCACCCCAGCATGGGATGTACCCACACATATCATGTTTTATGTAGATGAAAGGCATTTTGGTAGAGTCCTAGGTTGTCCAAGAGAAGGTGGAGCTTCATTGTGATCAATAAAATATAGAATGTTTCACGAGTGGAATCTTGATAGAAGTTCCCTTCTTTAACACATTTTAAGGATGTAGTGGGATTGTGTTTAGCCCTTTGATTTCCATACTATTTGTCTATATATGAAGTTGGATTAGATTTCATACATTCATATATGATATATGTTTTTTATGTTTTCAATATTATAATTGTTTTTGGAGTATTGTGTGTGTGTATAATTTAGAACAAGGACTCACATGTGTGTGATAAATCTAATCAATGCTAGTCATTATCCCCTTACATATTGAAAGTGGAAATCAATTGGGACACATGGTATACCTCTGACTATGTGGGACCTCATGGGTTAGGTTGTGAAAAGACATATCAATGGGTTTTGTATTATGATTAGTTTTGTTGGATTGTTTACCGATGATTATTAGTTACGGAACCATGGTAATAGTGTTTTTTTCATTCAATTTTAGTCTCGGATGAGGGAAACCATTGATGGAGTTGTAGATGAAATAAAAATTCTCTAAGACTCTAAAAACTATATTATTGACTCCACACATGTAAGAATTTATTACAATTAAATTATTAGTATATTAATAATATAATAATTGTCTATGGTTCCATTTTCATCTAGATTCAATTTACCTAACATGATCTTTGACTATGGTTTTTATTTTTAAGATACAATATTCCACCACGTAGCCAAATAGTGATGGATAATCCAATGGGATCATTAAGATGACCCTACGGGTGATGATGCATTAGTTTTTTAACATGATATTAGAAGTAATCCTTTGGATATATATTTAGTGGTTTCTAAACGTATTGAGTGTCAGATTTAACAAAACCTGATGGTTTAGGTGTATACATCATGATAGGTCAGAAGTTGTTTTATTTCTTGTATGGAATGATAATTCACATATATTTAGGGTGATTCTCTAGTTATCAAGTCAAATAATTCATAGATTTTAGGTCTAGTTAGATCCCATGGGGGTAGGGAAAAAATAAAGTACAAGGTTAAATTATTCTTCACAGTTTTAACCGCTCCTGATAAATCCCTGATGGAGATCATTCTTCAGTGTAATGAAGGATGTTTGGGGACCCATGTGTTGGAGGCTTTTGATGTTACTTCAATAATGAAAGGACGGGGTAATGTTACACAACCGTGATGAAATATGTTATTTTTTTAAATCAA
The DNA here is from genome assembly GCA_963277665.1 of Viscum album. Taxonomy (NCBI): domain Eukaryota; kingdom Viridiplantae; phylum Streptophyta; class Magnoliopsida; order Santalales; family Viscaceae; genus Viscum; species Viscum album. The sequence continues at coordinate 53,293,372 of OY728148.1, forward strand.
TGTGGGTGTGTGAGGGATTAAAAAGCATATATTATCGAGGTATGGTCAATGAGTTCCATTTATTCACATGTTTTAGGCCATTTTGGACGTGATATTATGTTGACGTAAGTGGTGGTTATGGATAACATGTGGTAAAGTGGAATGATATAGATAAGGTGTAGATTATTTTAACCCATAGGATATAACTATTAAATAGTGTATTTAATGTGTCTTATGTACTTAGATTCAATATTTGAACAGCTACACAGAGTTGATCTTTCCTTACGTCATCAGCCGTTTAAGAACTATAGTTTCCAATATAATATCTACATCAATCCTAGTGTTATTAATATCATGGTAAGGATATATACTTTATCAAACATTTATTATAACACATTTATCAAAATTTTGTATGAGTGAGCCTCATGTTAGATTAATACATAGTCACAATGAGTCTCTATGATATTTTTCTTAATAATGACTAGATGTCTTTTATGCATAGCCAATTTGAAGATAACAACTACGACGTTCAGTGTGTCTGGGTTTCTAGAAATGAAATTTCTATCATTTTTTAAAAGTAATAAAAGGTATAGTGTATTGGGATCACATATAGGATGAAATAATTTATTTATGAGAATTTCGATAATAATTCCCTTCAACTAGTAGATATTGTTAGATTTCAATTTTCGACAGTATTGGAGGATAATGAGGAAGTATCTTCTGATTGTGATCTAGGATAGCCTCTACATTAATAGATTTATATCTTCATATTCCTAAATCCGAAGGGAAAAAAATAATATTTTCACAATCATATTGAATATCCCCAATATATATCTATGATCTGATGATTTAGATGTGGGATTTATAGAGTAAGTTATTTTTTAGACCTTTTGTATTCCTCTAGGAATCCCCATATTGTTCAATGATAAGAAGAATAGTAGTATGATCTTATTTATAGATTACCATTTCCTAAAAAAAGGTGACGATCATCACTATGTTTATTATTTTGATAATAATGGACTTATTCAACCAATTTTAACTAGTGTAGTGATTCCTGACAATTGACAACATGTTGGGGTATAAAGAGATCTAAGGTTAATGTAAGGATTTATGAGAATATGTTATTGGAATTGTTATGGTCACCATGAGTACGTGGTTATTCTACAAGGAAGGAATAATTCCCCATTAGTGTTAATTGGACTCACAAAATTGATATTTCATCCATTCCCAGACTAGTTCATGATAGTATTGTTTATTGAAATTTTTATGTACATAGAATTAATGGAGGAGTAGAACAAACATTAGAAGATAGTCCTAAACATAATCTCAAATCCCCATGTATATTGGAAGATCATGATGTTTCAGTTTGAGATTCATGATATCCAAATCATGGGATAATCTATATTAAGAGTGGAACTTAACACATCAATGGTTATGGGAATGCTAGTAAGTAAGCCACCCAAGATTCTGACGAAGGTGTGAAGATTTCATTGGTTGATAGGACGTTATTGGAGTTTTAGCCTAATTTCCCTAGTATTGAGTCACCATTGAATTCAACGGAAAGAATGGGGTAGCCTATCATTTATATGGGGAGGCATGTGTAATATTTATTTTACATGCATCAATGGATGATGATATCACCCATCTTTAGATGGTTAGAGGAGGGCATTGAGTATGTTTTGTTCATTTATTCCTATAGATATGGGATTGGATTCATTATGATAAAGGGGATGGAAATGATTTCTTATGGGTCCTAAAAGATAATATTTTCATGAGATGAATTAAGGTACCATGACATGGACCCCTCAACTGTAGTTCATCCGGAAAATCCTAGATACACAATTTGAGATAGATTCATCATCCAATCTATTCAATAGAGTCTCAAATATAAATTATCATAGAAGGATATTAACCCAAGATAGAGGATATGGATAGAGTTCTTATAGGACTACATTTTTTAATATTCTATACTCTATGAAAATTTGAATATGGTAGTACATTCTTAAGTTTAATATTTTGGAACACCGAAAAATTTTGGTATATATATTTTCCGAAAAATAATGTTATGTATGATATATATCATCACAAATAATAAAATAAAGGTCATTATAAATTATTTAATTAAATTAATCACTTATTGAAGATTAATATAATAACATATCACATATCTATATGTGATATTAAATATTAAAATTCATTAAATTATATTTTTGGTATCAAATAATATTAGCCACACATAATGTTTAACATGGGCGTTTTTAATTAAATTTTCTCAAGAATTATATTTGAAATTCTATATAAACTGTTATATTAATGTATATATATATATATAATATAAATATATAAAAAATATTAATTTATAATATCAAAATTTACATAGTATATTTGTTATCATTTTCTGTAAAATATTGATTTCAATCAAAAATGTTGTTTTAGATATATGATAAATTTTATTAATTTTTTAAAGAACGATATGCATATAAAACCATTTTATTTCTAAAATACTAAATTAATTAATAAAATTTTATATTTTAAAATGTAATTTAACTTAGAGAACCAATAGAGATCAATTTTACAAATAAAGTAAAATGTTACTTTAAATAATATAATTAATTAATTTTTTTTATTTGAACTCATTAATATTTTGGATATATTTGGTTTTGTATAGATTTTGATGACACAGAAAATAATTTTACTTATAATATATCATTTCACATAATTAAAACTAGTGACTATGAAATGTATCTGATACATTTGTTTAATATATCTAATCATATTTTAAAAAACAATTTTTATAAGTTCAATTTCGTTTATTTAAAATAATGTATTCTCATATTTATGAAAATAATTATTATATAGGGATCCCAAATTTAAAATTATAATGTCAAAATTTTGTAATTAAGGTCTAGTAATATTTATTTGAATAAATTAATTGAAATCTTTTATATTTTACTATGAGTAATGTGTTTTTAAAGGACAAATATATATTGATCAAATATTCCAAACATTAAATGTCTTTTAGTCTATCTAGAAAACCTTTTCTAGGATTTAAATCCATTCCCACATGTCTCACAAACAGTACCATATCTATCTCAATGATCATTCTTGCATGTTCATTCTTACCACTTATATTACATTCTTTTCGATGGAAAATGACCATTTATTCACTTGTAAATCATGAATACTTCCACCACATAAATGACTAACACACATATGAAATTTATCCTAAAATATACCCTACTTAAAACTCCTTGAATTCTCTTACATTTTATAAATAATCTTTTCAATAAAGGATAGCCGAACTCCACCATTTTCAATAAGCCTTTCAATAGAAAGTCCAATTTTTCAATGATGCTGTCACATATTTATTATCATTTCATTCTTGTTAATTATTTATTATATCATGTATAATATTTATTATAAATATGAAAACATCAAAATTAATTATATTCTAATATGTTATTATACTATTGGTATATTAGTTTTATGCCTTCCTCCAAAATGATTGAAAAAAGAAAAATGTTCTTGATGTGTATGGGTGGACCTGTCATATTATTCATCAAGAATTTACATGGATGGTTTATAATGGTAATTTAATGAATCAATACTATAATTATAATATTTTTATGAATCAAAAAAGGTAAATTAATTTACTTTCCTCTTGTCTCCTATTTTATCAAATATAAAATTTTCAACTGTGTAAATGTGTGGATTACCAGATCTATATAGTGAAACATTTTTTATATAAATGATATTTCAAAAACTATAGATATTTTTTAGGTTTTTAATATGCATTATGAAAAATGTTATTTATTCCAATATATTAATGTCAAAATAAAATGAATCACATTGAGTAACTGAAATGGGCGCAAATGATTTAAAAAATTATAAATATACGAGAAACAATAGATAATGGTAAATTAATGATTGAAGTAATGGGTTGTTATTAAGGTTTTTAATAAAGATAATTTCATTATTGGGGATGTTATGATCATGTGTATAAGAAATTCATACACAGGTATGTGTTTGATGTCAAGACATTATACTTTAAGACAAATGTTCTTTAATGTAGCTAATTTATTTTAAATGGTGTATAAAAGGACAATTGGATATTTATTGTCATATATTATTCATGTTCACTATATTTTCACTTAAAATTAATTATATTTTTCTTTCATGGGGTATTATTTAGAATTTGTTTCAATTTTTATGGGTTTTTACATAACCATTTTTTATATGAGTCAAAAAAATTATTCTCAAATCCCATATTTTTTTAATTTTTACATTATAATTATCGAAAAATTGGTTTTCTATTTATTTTAAATATATATATAACTCAAACTTATTAATTCCTTTCCATTGGATAATTAATTTAATTATAATTTCATTTGTAAGGGATTATTTTTCTTTACATTTAATCCCATTAGATGTGTTTTTATTATACAAAAGTATTCAATTTTTTGTGAGTAAATACTACCAAATTTTCATTTTATATCACGATTTCTTTATATTTCATCACTTCACAAGATTTTTTTCATGTTTAATATCAATTAGAGTTTGGATTCAATTGATAAAAATTTGTTAGGGTTTTTCATCTTGAATATTCTTCATTGAGATATGTTTTAATGATTTATCACAATTTCTCATTTCTATGGTTTATATGCGACCTAAGAATTTAATTTCAAAAACACTACAATATAATACAATGTATTTATAAAACCCTATAATTTCCAATAATCCAATGAAATATGATTCCATAATTACAAAAACCCATAAGTGGTTTTTCATGACTATGTTCTCTTCTGTGTTTCATAATCAGTTATCATTTTATATTGCCTTTATTGATTGATATATTCTAATCGGTAATGATTTATAGATGAATTCAATCTATTTTTTCAAAAGAAAATTGTTTCAACAAAATTTCTTCTTCTTAGATGGTTTTATTGTTTAATTAGAAAACTATTCTTTTTAATAAGTGTTCACATTGATTTTAATATTTTTTATCAACGATAATATTTGTTTATAACACCAATATTATCCATTACCTATTATAAAATCAAATGTTTGTTATATCGAATATTAATTTTATTTACCTTATTTATTTTTAAGGATAATTATTTTTATACTTTTTAATGATGTTGGTTTTGTACAAGATATTTTAAAATGATCCAAAATATTTTTATATATTTTCCAAATAATTAGTTTATCATCTAGTTAACTTTTAATTTTGATACAATTTAGGTATTTATCATGTTTCCATTACTAGTTATTTATTTTAACGAAAAGGATTTCAAATTATAATGACAAACCAATTAAAATAAATAAATTCAATTCCTAATTAATAATAATTCCTTTTATAATTAATGTTATTCAATTTATTTTTACTTCCCATTTTATAAAACATGATTCTTTCTAAATTTTCTATTATTACATATTATTTAAAAAAATATTAATTTTCAATGTATTTTCTTTTATAATTTCAGAAACTTTTTTATATTTCATATATAGTATATTTAGAACAATTTGTATTATGGATTTTATATATTATACTATTTAATATATCACTAGTTTTTTAAAATTATTTCACATGCCATCTTTTATAAAAATGTTTACAATGTTTTCATAAATTCTTGGGTATTTTCACAATATTTTATTCTCGATAGTATATCTCCAATGAATTGACGTTTTCATTTCCCAAAAATTATTATGTTATTATGATTCATATGGGTTGTCTATATTATAATCTAATGATTGTATGTTTTTAGATTTTTTCAATTTTTAAGAAACACATTATTTTTCAAGGGGTTATTTGATATATGTTGATGATTGATTTTATCTGGAACACATATGCTTGGATGATAATGGGTGGGCTCCTATATTTCCTTTCAATTACTTCATATAATACTATATTTCATATGATAATATGGTATAGACCATATTTTATTTTATATAGGCATGAGCATTATGGGACTACTCACAGTTTTGGATATGTATATAATGAGATTGTTTAGCATGGTATTGACAAAATGGGTTTACTGAGACTAGTTTTTCCATATCATTGAATGTTCCATATTTTCAATTTTATCAATCTATCACACATTTAGAAGATATTTATCCCATTATTACATGTTTTAATATATATTTGAATCCCAAAAAATCTATGATTTCTTAATAATTAATTTTCAGTTATTATTCACCGTATCTAATTGTAAGATGTTATATGTTTTTTTCATAATGATAATTTATTATCTTTTGTGAATTAATATTTTTTAATACCATAAATGGTCATATGATCTCTGATTTAGATAGTTATATTTTAATCATATTGTACTCGTGATTATGATCTAATGTTTTATCCTATATCATTTCCCATACTGACAATTTGAGATCACCCATTTCATGTGATTCCATTCCAAAAATTTATAAATATTATTAAATTATATAATATCCTTTGGAAGTGTTCTAGAGGATTAGAATTACTGAAAAAATGTTTTCAAGTGTTTTAAATTAAGATGATTTGGTTGTTAGTCTATAGGAAACTAGACCTTTATGACCATGTAATTATATATTATTGTGAGATGTTTTTTATATAAATCATTATATTTTTAATTTATTTATGTAAATTTTTTTATTGGTCACAATATTTGTTATTATAAGAGTGTTTATATGAAATTAAAATTTATGATGTTACTCTTTCGAGATGATTTATGATTTTGGAATGAAATCAATGGTTTATGTCTTAAGGATAAAATTGTTTCCCATTGTATAGTTAAACCTTTGGGATGGATGATTTGAATATTTTTTTATTGTCTATGGTTTAGGATAACATATAGTTTTTGAAATAATTTTTATAATAATATGAAAATGAGAACCTCTTGAATTATTGGTAAGTTTGAGATTGTTTTGTTTTTTATTAATGCATAAAATTTTGGTTTGTATAAGTGGATGTAATTTTGGATTAGGTACATCATGGTGTAATAACCTAAAGAATAGACAGTTTTGTATATCTCACATATAATTATGGTGTATGTTGAATATTACGTTACCATGAACAGATTTTAATTCTCATAATGGAAATGCCAATTTAAATTCTTATCCTTTTTCGAAATCATAATTATGGATTTGAACATATTTAATTATGGATGTTAACTAGATTAGATAACCTAATAAAAAAATGTCCAAAGATAATATTGATTGAATTTAAGAACTCTTAATTTAGTTTATTCACTTCATTTATGAATTATATATTCTAAACTCAATTTTTCCCATTGATCATTTGCAAATTTAAATATTTTCATCTACAAAATAACATTTAATATAATGGATATGGACTGGAAGAATAAATATAACAAGGAATGATATATATAATGTGTAGAATACCCATCATATGATATTTTGGGATAGTAACAATTATTATAAATCATGTTATTATTCATAATAAAATTTCATATGGAACAATTATCAAATTAAACATTACTGAGTTCCCTATCACCCCAAATAAAACAAGGACTGATTCCAATTTAAATTTAGGTGACAATGATGATGAAAGAATGAAATACAGTTTCTATCTTGCTAATTTTTTTGGATGAAACATTTTTGGTAAAATTTATATGGATATATAAAATTTATCATTTTTAGAAAAGGTGGACATAAATAATCTATCTATATAGGGAAAATAAAGAATTCTGTTAACATGATAGAGGGTGAAAATTTTTCTTTTAGTTTTACTAATTCAATTTATTTATATGATTCATTTAAAATATTATCACAAATTATTTCTATAGTTTTAAAAAATATTATTAATTTTTGGGTACAAGAATTTCCAGGACATATTTTATTCATGTGGGATAGAATATAGCATATTAATATTTCAGGGTATATATTTTTCATTTTAATAATATTGATTTCAATATATTTCATCTTATGAACTCAAAAAAGTTCTAAAAACATAATTAAATTAAATTAATCATATTTAAAATATCATTATTATCCCATATAAGATATTTAAGTATATGATATAGAATATTAAAATTCAATAAGTTGGAAAATTATTATTAAAAAATTTTACAGAATAAATTTTTTATGAAGAACAATAATAAATAAACAAATATGAACATTACATTATATATTCTCAATAAAAATTTGTATTAATAATTTTTAGAAATAAAAATTGTTATGAATTAATGATAATTGTTGGAAAATAGTGTTATTTGATCCAAAATGGGACTTTTAGGAAAATTATAAGATTCATAAATATATTGACGAGTTATAGGATCCATAAACCATTTAATATATATTAATTTAAATTAAATAATTATATTATGCATTTTAGAATATTATATGATCTTTCTAAGCTCTAGATAAAATTATTTTAACTAAAGTATGTGTTTCCTTTAATAGAAAACTATTTTATTTATTTTATTCTAATTAGATTGTAATTTTTTAAAATATTATTATTTAATGATTTTAAATTTAAATAACCAAACTATTATTTATAATAAATTAATCACACTACAGTAAATTAGTAACCATCCAAATGTTATCCATTTCCAACACATAAAATTTAAAAACACATTTTTTTTAAAAAAAAGGTAACATGTCTTTTAAATTTAGAATCATTTTTTTCATATATATGAAAATTAGTAGATTAAATTGAGGAAAAAATAATAATAACAATTTTAAATTTTTGTAATAAGGGCCATATTATATTTTTATTAATAATTTAATAAGCAATATTAATATTTAATTAATATATTTAATGCATTATAGGACTAATATAATGTAGAATAGAATTTACAAGGTTTACTTGAACTTTTATACTATTAGAAACTATTTAATAGTAAATAAATCCATACCCACATGTCTTGCAAACTATTCCACGATTTAATCACCTATATTTTATGTACTTCCCGTCTAACCTCGTATATGTCATTATATTCAATGGAATTAGCAATTTTCTTCACTAATAAAAGAAGCCCAATTCCACCCCTTCCATGCATTACCTAAAATTACACTTCCTATTTAAATTTAGGCTTAATTAACCCACATATAAATCCATTATATGAAATAAATCCCCTAGTCAACATAATGATGATTAACACATCTTATTCAAAAAGTCTTTCTAAAGAGTGTTTAATGTCTCGACGATGGGATCACTTATTTCAAAACAATTTTTGATATTAATTATTTCTTCGATCTCCTCCAATATATTATATAAATGATAGTATTAGAACATAAATATTAATTATATTTTTTTCTTCATTACACTAATTTAATAATATTTATATCTCTTGCTCAAAAACAATTCAAAAAATAAACACATCGTCATGTGTATGTGTGGACCACCATCCTTTTTTCACAATGTTTCCTATTTTCATCACTAGATTGAATGTAATGTTAAAAAAGATATTTTGATGAATTAATATTATATTAAAAAAAATTATATGACTATTAAATGAAAAATCATTTGATTTTTACCTCCCTCTATTTTCAATGAAAATAAAATTACTAACCGTGTGTACACATATATTATCACCTCCATGTAGAGGCATGTTTTTTTAAATTTCCCCCAATCATGGATTGTGTTAAAAATATATTAATTTATTTTAATTATATTTAAATATCTATTTATATTATGGATTATGTGAATCAATTTTATTTATAAACATAACTAGGTTCTATGTTCCAAGAGAGTCATGAAAAAATCAACTGAACCACCATGACTAGCCTACAAGAGTGTGAACTATTTAATAAATCAACAATATTACAAGATAAGAACAACATAGGAAAATAATTATATATGAATTATATTTTCATTGTAGTTTTTAATGAGCATAATTTTTTTTATTTATGAAGTTATGTACTAGTGTATAATGCATTCAGACACATGCATGGTTTCATCTCAAAACATCCATCATGTAGTGAAATGTTCTTTTATGCACCAATATTTTTTAAATGGCGTGTAAAACAAAAATTAGTGATTTAATGTCATTTATTATTCCTATTCATTTTATTTTGTGTTAAATGCCATGGTATATTTAATTCAATGTGTTATTTGAATGTTTATCATGGCAAAAGGGATTATCATATTTTTTTCCTTTTATTGAGTCATAATGGTTATTAATGAAACCCATTATTCTTTGGTGAATACAGTTATCCAATTATTTTATAAAATTTTATTTAAAAATTATTTTATATGGACTCACAATTGATTCCTAGGATTATGTTTCTAGTTGTCCGCGACATTAATGATTTGGGAAATTTTTAATGTTTCATTTTTTTGAAATTGCAATCCCTTGAGATATGTTTCTATTATAATCCTTGTTACATTTTCAAGGTAGTAAATACTATCCCATTATAAAATTGGTTAATTATTTCATAATAATTCATGTTGTGTAATTATTTTCGAAGTTCATTGCCTATTATTGATTTTATTTAAAATGTATGATGTTTATTAGGGTTTTTTTCAATATCTCTTTATTAAGAGATGACTCATTTTTTTCTTTAAATTTTTATTAATATTGTGTATATAATTTCCAAAACTGTATTTTTCCATAATTATTTATTTAATATAATTTATGTATAAAGCCATATGATTTTCAATCTCACGGTGACTTTTTATTAAAAAAAATACTAGTAAAATAATCATTTTTCATTTCTCATTTATCTTTACTGAGTCGTCATCTTCCATATATTTATATTTTAATTCATGAGTAATATATTCTATCCTATGTGGAATTTTTGATGAATTGCACATTATGTTATATATAAATAATTACACTAATTTAATATTTCCTTATTATTCTAATGATTAATTACATTTAATTTATATTATTAATATGTTCAATTTATTATAATAGATTTCCCCCATGTCCATATTATTTATTCCCCCACCCAAATTTCACCTTTCCAAAGTGGAAACATAAAATATTTTCTACTCCAATGATCATTTTGTTCCCCTTATTTTACTTTAAATCAATGTATCCATTTTCAAATTTAATTTTGTGGCTTTCCAAAGAGGTTATATCAAAATATTTCAAATTGATTTTTATCATTTCATAATAAAATAATTTATCATTAACTCTACATTTTCTATTGATAAAACTTGTTTCCTTATCAATTTTATTTAATTTATGAATAAATTTAAAGTAAATTCTTTAAAATTAATTTGAAAATCCATTTTTGAAAAATTTATGTATTTAATAAGTTCTCAATATCAATTTTTTTATAAAATGTAAGGGGTGTAATTCATTTTTACACAATTTTCATGAAAACCTTAAGTTTTTCCTTATTTCCATTATTAAGGATTAAAATTTAAAGTAACATTTTGTAATGTTATTAAACTATCCTCCATTAAAACTGATTTACATTCATGGATATGTTCTTTTTTTCATCTTTATAACTTGGTTTTTAAAATTTATTCTCTTTTGTTTCTAAAAATATTTTTTAATGTAATTGACACAATATCATTTATAAAAAATTGTAAAATTTTATTTTGAAAATATATTTATTTTCGCTATAATTTTTCCTCCATTGATCATCTCTTATGAATTTATTTTTTTCTAGAATTTTGATTTCATTATGATTTGAATGATTCTTGTAATTTTCTTGGTATCATATTAATTATTAAGCTTATGTTATGTAGTTTTTTAAGAAACTGGTTCTCTTTTCATTTTTTATTTAAGATATGATTATATTTTATTTTATATGTCCCACATATGTATGTGAGATTATACCTGGTGTCCTATATCAAAATCAAATTAATTGGTATAATATTTTATCTCATTTTATAGTTAGGTGTGTAAAAATTGACATTTTTACATAGGCATGGTCGTGATTTCTTTCAATACATTTTCAGGTAGGAGAACAATGTCTTTTTTCACAAATGCATGTGTGTAATGGGTTTACTCATAATGGATTTAATATTATTAATTAGGTGATATATATTAATTTTTATCATTATATAGATCACTTCAATGTTGAATATCTTGTAAATTACATGTTTCATAAGGCATTTCTTTTACATTAAATAACATGTTTTCTTAATTATTCATTTTCATGTATGTTATACTATATATCATGTTCAATTGTTATATAATTTATATTTTATATTTCAACATTTTAAATTTTATAATCATATGTGGCCCTATTTTATTATTATCATACATTGTCATATGATCTGTTATCTCTATAATAATGTTTTCCTCATATTCTCCTCATTATTATAATGATGTACTTTATGATATGTCTTTTCTCTCTCTATGTGATTATGATCACCCCTTTCTATGCATTTATTTTCCAAGTAATGAAGAATAATTTATTATTTTACTTTTCATTTTAAGGTTATAATGGTGAAATCTTAATGAAAAACTCCTAAAATCTCTATAAAATAAGGAGTTTTTTAATCTAATATCCCAGATATTAAACCATTATATCCTTAAATGTGTGAATATTGTGAGATTATTTAATTTAAAAATGAAATTATGGTACTATTTATGTTATATTTGGGATAGGTCAATATAAAATCCATTTATAGTTATATGGAATTGTGACAATGCAGTTGGACTCTTCTCAGTTTACCCATGAGAATTTAGGTTGATAGGTATATCATTACATTATGGTCATAACCCGCACAAAATCTCGAGTGAATCATGGAATAATATTTTATGTATTTATGTTGTGAGGTATTGTGTGACAAGATATCCATTAGAATAGATTTTGATGGATTTTTTGAATGTTATGAGCATTGCTTCAATTTGACGAGAATGAACAATGGTAGTGTTCATGATGTGAGAGGAGGTTCTAAGGGAATTTCATATATCCCCATATATTGTACATATATGAGTTTTTAATATATACTAAGACCTTTCGTGTCAATTTTGGGGATGAAATATAAATAGGAGTATTGATGATCTTTCCTATTGATAAATTTATAGGTAATTAGTGAATGAAAATATGTCATAATAGAATTGGAGGTATGATGTTTTGTACATGGATTATATGAAAATACTTCCATGATTAGCGAGAGGTCAAGATACCGCAAGTGTAATCGAATACTGACTGAACATATCATCCAACTTCTTATCCATTTGAGAATAGATTTAATTGGAGTGTATTGGAAGCCTATACATTCATAAGCAATTTTAGATTCATATAGTTTTAGTAACTAATATTATAGAACATGATTCTCAATTCCATACATGATTATGGAGAATACTAAAAGGGTATTTTGGGAATCATTTGTGATTGAGCATGGAATTCCACCCCCCCCCCCCATAAAGAGTTCTATGGAATGGGACATTTATGTTATAGATGACATGATATAAACTTGCATGCTAGATTCTAGCCATTGATTACAAGGTCACCAAACATTATTTTAGTTTTGTATTATGACATTCACTTTTTCACAATTAGTTTTAAACCATTCAAGGAATATTATAGGAAACCCTATAGGTCACTTTTGTGATTGATAGAGATTCTGGATAAAAATATTCTGGTATTATAGTCTGTGGATGAGATGAATGATAATTTTAATATCATCCAAGAATCGATGAGGATATCCTATATCCACCATAAGTATTATGATTGATGATAATTGAAGCCTTTAGAAATTTACAAGGGATACATGTTTTTAAAAAAGGAATCACACCAGAGTGGATTATAGTTATTTGGATGAGGTTATATTCTATAAATTAAATTCATAGTTAATTTTTTGATAGTGCATAGGGTTAGAGAGCTTGATGATCAAAAATAATTACAACCATAGCACGTGATCTTAATACCGGTTAGTGAGGACTCTACCAGTTCATCTAAGAGACCAATGATCAAATATGGGAATAGAAATATTTCTAGATTACTATTGTACTACTATATAAGTAATTGTATAAGTACTATAAAAAACACTATTCAATACTATAGCATCCAGAACTATTCCCCTATTTGGGCCTTTGGGCAACCGGTTTCATCCTAGTGTCCATAAAAACCTTCGGGCCGCCAAAGGCCTTCAGACCAGTAGTTATTTTATGACACCTCTAGGTCTTCATGCCACCTCAAGGCCTTTAGAGAACATGAAAATGCAGATGAAACCAGACCAGATAACAAGTCACCAATCTCCATATAATGATTTAGAGGATTCACATTCACCAGAGAAGAGCTAACCAATCCTGGATGATTGAGAGGATATGGAACATCCATCAGCACCATGCCTTTATAGCTCTACACAAGATAGAAATCTAAATAGCCATGTAGAAGTAGAGTGTGGACATCAATATATTTGATGGGGGGGATGTTCCAAGTTATCTTGTTTGGGATGATTTTTTAATATGTACGGGTCATGTAATGTGTCACATAGGACTTCGAGCCTTATAAGGGTTCCCCCTCATTCATTGAAAGGGGAACTAACAAAAATAAATAAAAAATGAAGGTCTTCAGGCCATTTAGGTACAACAATAGTTTTACTGTGTGTATGAGACATTCCACGTGTTGTATAGAAGGTGTAACATGAACAAAATGTTTCATGTTTTTGATTGGGGTGAGTTCAGAATTTATGATGGAGTTATATTCTCAGATTACATGGTGACCACCAATTATCAATTTAGGATGATACATTTTGGGAGAGCGATTCATTTGGTGGATGTTTATAGGTTGATTGATAATCTCCATAAAATTACATGAGAATTGGAGAACTTGATGAGAGTACATTACCCCCATTTTTCTATGTTGGATTTTCATTTTTGTCGTTAAAATACTATGGTTTGGTAGAATTTAATGACATTATTTATTATGTTAATAGATTAGAATATTTTATCAAATATTTTTAGAGTTATAAAATGGCATCTCAAATAAAACAATAGTGGCATATATTAAATTCAAAACATTTATTTTACATTTAGAATAAAATTGGTTTTTTCTTATCAGACATTTTGGAAGCGTGATATCATGTGAATATTTTATATTTTCAAATAATTTATTAATTTATTGTCTATATATTTCTCAATTCCTTTTTAATATATCTTATAAACACATCAATGATAAAATGTCATGGGATAGATGTATAATCCAAAATATATGAGAGGATAGAGAGAGAGATGTAATGGTGAATGTGTTAGTGAGTGATTATAGTATTGAGGGTCAAGAACAAACAAATGTAGAGAATTTAGGAGCCAATGACAATAATAGTATATCTCATCACCTACATCATTGTAGATAATTTATGCAACATGGATTTATCTGAATATGATTTAGGTATTTTTTATGTGGTTTAATTATACAGTTTTTGTTGCTAAGATGAATTAGAATTAGTTCAAAAAATAATAATTCATTGATCATTATTTTTTATTTGTGCAAAATTATTTTTCTACCACGATTATTAATTTTATATTTGTTGTTTTTTTGAAATTTTTAATTTGATTATCTTTCCATATTGCTGGTATTCACATTCCAGATGTGAAAAAAATTGTGTTTTTTAATGACCACTTCTATATTTCTTCATCCCCATCATTATTATTTGATAGTTCATCATCAGTATTTCATTGTCGAATTATTTGACTATACTCGAGAACTTGATAATTTCACAATAGCTTATTGTCATAATATACCATAATAGAGGGTTTAGTATTGGGTTTATAGAAATGATAGATGAATGAATATGAAGATGGATATCCAATTGTGGGGTGAATGATTGTGGATTCACGAGTTGTATAGAGTGGGTGTCTTTAGAAGTTATATGTTGATTAGTTTTCAAGAATTTTGGGGATGGAATATGGGAAGAGAAGGTAATTCATTCCTTCTCAAAATGGCTCTTTTTGTTCAAGTCAAGAATCATAGTGGATCAAAATGAAATCATGAAGTTGGTAGAATCACTTAAAAAGTATGGAAATTTCTTAATATCGATATATGGAATTTATTTTTGGGTAACACATGCAATGTATACCCCCATTTCATTGGATAAGGTAGACATAGATAGTTAAACATCAAATGTCATGATTGGATCGCAAAAACTATCTGACACACAACTGACTATCATAGCCTGAATTTGATGTACACACCTTGGAATCCATGTGATCCTACATTTTATATGTATCCGGCCACACCCCATATAATTCAGATGCTGTATTAGAATTGGGGGATAGAAATATATGAGCGAAAAACTATCCTAAATACTATATGTTCATAATAAACCATTGTGTATCTAGAGGAACATGCTGTGTGAGAAAGAAGGCCATGTGTATATTAGACATAGCGGGAAATTCTTTATAACATCATTAAACATTCCATATACTCCTATCAAGCTCAGATAGAGACCTTGATCCACTACATCATGTTCCATCCTTAGTATGGGTTTATTACCATGGTCCAACCGTAATAAGTTACCATCTAAAATCTTGAATTGAGAAAATGATTATGTAAAACCTCTATTGGATAGTAAATGATAGGTTTTGTTATCCCTTTATGAATTTTTGGTTTGATCCCATATCATTTCATACCTATATTTTTTCTGGTATTTCATTCCCATCTTTTTAGTCCTTTGATCCCCTCCCTAGGTGGGGGTGTCTTGATAGGGTTATGTGTCACCAATAGTGCATGATAATGATCCCATAAATATATATTGACGTATATTATTTCATGATGAGGTGACATATAACAAATTAAGAATCTAATATGGTCCGACTCATATCTTTTTGGAATCTTCCTTGAATGGCCGAACATGTGAACCACTCAGGTAAGTGCGATGAACATAGTGAGACCTGATGAGTGAGTTATCTTGAAAAAATTATAAATTGGAGCTGTTATTATACTCTCGAGGATGTTTGGGATGATAAATCTAATATTGAGGCATGACGTCTCTCTTTTGAGTTTATCTAGCTTATCGTGTTTAGTCCCCTTTTCATTATGGTTTTCATATGAATCATGGATTAATGGTTTTTGTTTGGTGATATTCGTGGGTATAAATGAGTATTTTATTACTAACCCCTACTTGAGATCTTCACTCACATGTCATTTCTTATATTGAATTCATTCAATTTTATCAAGTCCTAGATGGACCAATAGGATGTGATGTTTAGTTGTGCTGGAATAACTATGGATAGTTCAAGGAGTATCATTTTGATAGTAGTTTAATTTTTTGTAGTTAGGGTGGGATTGTGTTATGGAACATTTTATTTTCATAGTCTTTCTCATAATATTTTTTTGGATTAGTTGTCATATATACATATACAATATCAATTATATATCTATTATACATTATATTGTTGTATAGATATGTTTGTATAGGTGTAATTAAAATAGACTATATCCACACATAATTATGAAATGCCAACTCAATGATATATATTGACCATTTTCTAATTATAGGTAGGCCAGAAGTGTTACATTAAATATACTACATTCAAGGAAGGCCATGAGGGGTCATGTTATGACATATCTTGATATATAATTCATTTCCCAATGAATTAGGGTGTTATATAGGACCCATCCACCATATAATTATAATCTGTCCACATGTTTGAAATCTAAAATTAATAATATATCATATTATGAAGGAAAAATGTAAATAATATGGTTTTAATAACATTTCAAATGGTATGAAATGGATTGGAAATTAATTTTTTTACTAGATAATAGAAAAACTAAATCAACCAAAGGGTTTATTTCATAAAAACATCTTAGGAGTATTTTATGAATCCTATATATAAAGGAGATATAAATTTTGATGATAAATAACAAAACATAAGAAACATTATAAATAAGGATTCATAAAATATTTTTTTCTTTATCATAAAATGTTATTTTAACAAGTAATATGTGTTGTTATGGTTTATTAATTGAGATAGAGGCATTTTTAGAAATCATTTTTAAAGGAACATCATGAGATGAAATAATTTTAAATTCCAACACTATAGTCTAGATGATAAACTTCATGACCATAAAAATAATCACCTTTTTTAAATTTAAAATAAATTTATAGAATCCCAAATATAAAAAAGGATAACAAAATGTAATTTTTAGAGGGGATAAATAAAAACCAACTATCACATGAGTTGAATAATAATTTTTCAAAAATTATAATTGAAAAAATTCATAATGCTAGAATAAAAAAACATAAAATAATGATATTATTATACTGGATGGGAATAATTCATTACAACATTCCATTTTCCTCCAATAAAACTCCATAAATAAGGAAGAAATAAAATAAGAGATAAATGTTTCCCATATACTAATTATTAAATAAATGATAAAATAATGATATGGATGAATACAAGAAATTTAAAATAACAAAATCATGGGTGAAAACAAATTACATAATGAAAATGAGATTGAGTTGAAAAACCCATATGGATATCATAGCATTTGAGAAAATATTCCTTCATTACAGTTTTCATAAGAATTAATTGAAATTCCATAAAAATTTGAAATAAAATTTGATATAATCATATGGTGGAAGAACTAAAAGTAGGATAATAGTGATTGAGAAGTAAAATTATTATTCATGGAATGGTAATTGAGTTATAAAGAACTGTTACCATGGATTATCACATTAGAAAACATGATCTTACCTCTTATATATATTAAATTTATCTATATTAAAAAATTATTTCATAACCATATTGATATATATTTCATTTTTTAAATTTACTTTTATTCATTATCTACAAATATGTTTTTTAATATCATACATTCATGATCAAAAGTTAATATTTTTTTAATTTTGTATGAGAATTATAATTTCAATATTGATCCTTATTCGCTGATAAAAAATTCCTTATTTTTATATTATTAAATGTTATTGAATATATTTTACATTATGGTTTATCATATTCGAAATTAATTCCATCATAGTATTATTTTTGATTTGTGATGCCAAATTGATGATGATCTTGTTCGATTAATTATTAACAATAAAAAGGTGTTATATTAATAATGAGTTAAAATATTAATAAAAAAACTAGAAAAATAAAAATTATATTCTCATTAATATATACATATAATATTAATTATGTTTCTATATTTAACCATGATTGATATTTATTTCACTTCTCATTTAGGTCGTTGAACCAACCTAATAAAAAACATTCAATAATCAATAGATAAGAATAATTGTGAAGTTATTTGAGTATAACAACATTATACCCCTGTTATTGTAATCATATCAAATTTTAATTAAAGATATCAACAATAAGTTAGATGAGGTTTATGAATAAGGTGTGATAACATGATATTAATTACAGTGAAGAAATCGCTTCAACTCATGGTATTCACTTATTATGTGGAATAATTTAAAATGATCAAGTATTATAAATATTATTAATATAAAAACTAATTTCTCTTTCTAGAATTTTTGATGTTCCATTAATATCATATTTATTAGTTAAATAATTATTTAGTACTATCCATGAAACGTAGTGAGGAAAAACATAAACATGTTATTCTGGGAGGTTGTAGTATACACCTAATAGTAGCTTCATATTCAATTTTTGAATGGATGAGAGATGTAAAGAAATTTTTTATTCCATTAAAATAAAAAAATTTATAAATAATAATAATATTTATGTCAATATATTAACATAGTTAAAATTTTATTTACGGAGAAACATAGTGAATAAATGGTTAAGGGGTAGATTTTAATCATGTAGAGGAATTGAATCTTCACCAAAAAATACTTCATGGAAAAGGGGGTATTGTTAAAAATTATTGTAAATAAAATTATCAAAAATATATGAGGTAAATAGGGAAGTAAAGATAGGAAATCTTTTAATGTAATTTATTAGGAGATATGTAGCTTGATATGGATGGATGTGATCTCCGTTTATTAGTGAAAAACAATGATTATCCCATGAAAAAATAACATTCTATGTAAGGTAATGATTGAATCAAATTGGATTTATGTGAGTAATGTGAGAAAATATTTTTGAGTCAGTTGTGTATGAATTTACCACATCAGGAATCTTTTCAATGAAGTCTACGTGTTGTTTTAATTTAGAAAAATTCCCAAAATATTATATAACCACTTTTCGACTCTTATTAACCCTGATTAAATATTTTTCATTATAATTATTCATTTATTAAAAATATAAATATAATATTCCTGTAAAATATTTTGACGTTTATTTTATGTAAGATTCCATTTTATCAACATTTATTTCTAAATATATCAAAATAAAATTTTAAATTATAAAATTTAATAAGGACTATTTATCTTATATAAATATTTATTTTTTTACATTATGTTTTTTTTCTTACTTTCCATCTATTAAAAATTAAATTAGATTTAATATAATTATTTAGAAGATTTGAAATATTATAATCATTATAAAAAGTGTTTTCATTTAATTTAATGTTAAATAAATAGAAAATTTTTATTAGGAATAATATTCCTTTAGATGTAACCCTTTTATCATTTCCTTTGTAAATACCTTAAACCTTAGTAACATTTCATTATTACTTTAAATTAAATTTAAATTATCACATAATTTAAGCATAATGATTAAAATATTAATACAATTTTATCATATTCAGCTCCGAGATGTGATGAAAATGAAATTTTAATATAGATGTGTTTAAAGCATAAAAATTATTTTTTGAAAAAAATAAAATTTTATACATTAAACAAAAATATTTTTATTATTTTTATAATAATATCTATTTGATGAATAATAACATAATTTCAAATATATATTATCAAAATATTTATTCCAAAATAATTATTTTACAATATTTAATTTAATTTTGATAAAAACACTCAACGCATGATGTCACATCGCCCTCCATCTAGAGATACCTTAATAGGGGTGAGAGATAATGACACCCAACTCCCACCTCCAGTAGACCCTTGGTTGATGAATAGAACAGAGGGTATAAAAATATCTGGAAATGGGACAATTTTCCCTATAATGTAAATGAGGATTAGTATATAAGATGAATAATCCATAAAAAACTACATGGAATAATATAAAAGAAACCAAAACCTTCCCATAAATTATGGTATTGAAAAAATTGATACCTATAAAAGTAACAAATGTGAATACCCAAGTGAAAATATAATGTACCAACATTGAATTTGTCTAATGTTTTAACTATTAATGTCATCAACAGTCCATGTAATCCTCCCAGAAACCCAGAAATAGTTTTATATACATTATGTGGGCATACTGTAGGATAAATATTGATGGTATTAATGACTAAAAGGTGAAAATAGTTGACTTGAAAATCTAAAGTGAAATCATTTAGAATTTATAATTGTCGATATGTAGTGAGTGTAGTGTTCATGCTATGAGGTGAAATGTAAATTATAATTAATGAACACTGACATTTATAGTAGGTTGGATCAAATATATCATTTTACACTCATCACCCTTCTCAACTCCTTGAGAAGATTGGTACCGACTATTAACCTTAGTCTTAATGGAGAGTGAAGCTTGTTACAGACACTAACATTTATAGGAAGTTGGAGGAAGTACCCAGTCATTTACAAGAGTCCCAACCTTGTCAATTTACCTTTATTTTGATTGAGAGTCACAACCTAGACATACTTTTGGTGGTGTATTAACAAGATGATGGAGTACATTATTTTGATTCATAGAAGCATGAAATAGACTCATAGAAATATAAATAGAATAATAAAGATGACATAAATGAAAAAATAGAGGTAAATTAGATTATGACAAAAAAATTGTGGATTTTGAAGCTTGTTGTTAATTGATCACTAGAATATAACTATGTATAATGTTGAAGTTATTTAGTTTTCACAGACAGAGTAATGATTTACCTCAATATTATTGAGTTAAATGTGAGCATTAAAAAGGTCTCAATATTGTTTCACAAATAATCTATCAAATAATATCCCCATGAATTGTTTTTATTCATTTAAGTTTTCTCTAAGAACATTAATATAAAAATCTTCATGGAAAATGTCTTTTTACAATAAATCCATGTATCATTTTAGAGTATAAATGTAATATATTATACTATTACCTCAATTAATAAAACTCGTGCTGAATAAAACATAAAATTAAATATCAATTATTTATTCATTAAATTTTTGAATAAAACATTTATTGTGTTTTCTAATAAAATTATAAAATATTCTCAATTTCATGATAGTTAGAAAAGGATAAACATTCCATTTAATAACATAGTAATAAAATTTTTTAAAACAGAGCATCCCAAGAGATATACACAACATCTATACATGTAAATAAGATAATTTTTTAATTTTTTATTGAAATAATATTAATTTTAAATTCAATATAATATAATGAATAGTTTATTTTAAAAACCAAATTATGAATTATGAATAAATTTTTTGAAACAAAAATTTTAATATAACAGAGGATTAAAATCCATTGTAGTAGATTTATCATGCTACCATTCTTATAGATCAACCATTGAAACAGAGAAAGGTATCTTGATTATGTCTTTGGTAAAAGAAACGATTACATCATGAATCTTCTATAAGTGAAATATATAGAGGTAGCATGATTCATATATGTGTGAGATATTGATCTACTAGTGATGATTTTGCAATGAAATTAGAGGATCTAACAAGGAAGACCAAAAATACTATGTATGTGGAATAGATGAAAAAGACAATTAGGATATATTGTTAGTGTGAACAACTATGGAATAAATAAATGTATTTAAAGAAAAATTATATATAATGATGTAGTTTAATCAACAACAAGATAAAAAAATTAGAAATATAAATAATCGATGACGAAAAATGTTAATAGTGAAAAAATGATCTAGTGTTATGAAATTTACCTATCATGACACCGCTGAAGTGGGACCCACAATTCAGTAATGGTGCTTCTATCTGGGTCCAATGATTGGCCACTGTAGGTATTTACCTATATTTCAAGGATACACCGTAGTTGATGTTGACAATCATATGAATAGGAACAGAAGAAAATAACGAATAAGAAGAAAACATGTGAAATAAGTAATAATATAGTACATTTTTCAAACATGAGATGCATGAGAGTTTAGGTATTGGATGGGTTATCAAATGTTATTGGAATATTCAATTTAAACTGATCTGCTGAAAATGTCCTATCTATGTTTTTTATTCGTATGAACATTATAGAGCCGAATTAGATTGACATTGATTATGAGAAGTACTGGTCACATGGTATATCAATTAATTTGGTTATTTAACATCTCGATCTATCATTGGGTGATCAGTACCCACAACCAACATCTCACACACACTGGCCACGCCCTAACAAGCTTACAAATCCCTACCCATGCACCTGAAATGAATACAAGGAAGCATTATACATGGTCTTGATCATAGTAGAATTTTATTATGCATGGCATCCCATTTCTTCAATGTGATAATCCTTTGGAATGGCTTCCTATAGGGTTGACCCCTTGGGTCCCCTTAATATTGTTTAAGTGTACTCTATGTGGCTATCAATGATGACTGAATTTTTTAAAGGATAGAATAAATATATTATCAAACAATAAGTAAAAAAATAAAAATAATTATTAATA
Organism: Viscum album; assembly: GCA_963277665.1. Classification (NCBI taxonomy): domain Eukaryota; kingdom Viridiplantae; phylum Streptophyta; class Magnoliopsida; order Santalales; family Viscaceae; genus Viscum; species Viscum album. The sequence goes on from OY728148.1 coordinate 53,316,844, forward strand.
AACAATATTCAATATTAAATCATATAAATAATCACTCCATTTGAGTGGTATAAAAAAATAATTATCTTAAAATAAATAGATTGTTATTCTAATTACTATTTTGAAATTTAAAAAATCAGTTAAGGTTGTAATTTATCATAACAAATAAAAAATTTAATTAATGAAAACCAATTTAAAATACTATCAAAATTACCCGTATTACAAATTAAAAAATATAACATTAAATTAATTTTCATATAAAAGAACCACCTTTTTAAATTTATCAAAAATTAAATTAGATTTAATATATATAAAAGACACCCTTTTATTTAAAAGGTAATTTTAAATAAATACTCTGTAATATCATCATAAGAGTAAATATATATATATAAATCTAATGAAAAAGAATTATTATAAATTTAAATATTAAAAAGTTAATTTAAATACGATAAAGTTATTGAAAATTAATAATAATAATAATAGTTTTTAATCTCCAGTCAATCCCAATTCAAATATCATTTTCAAAAATTTTACAGAATCAAAAGGTTATTTTTAAATTTTGGAAATTTTTTTCATAGTAAGAAGAAATTCGAAACATGTGTCACCTTTATTCACATGATAGATAATAAAATAAAATTTAACATCTTTGTTACTAATTTTGTAGCGTTAAAGAGTTTTTTTTAGAAATTGAAATAGAACCTGAATTATCACATAAAATAGATATATTATCAAAAAAATGTTTTTAAATTTATTCAATGTTATTTTGTCAAATTACTTTGAGAACAACCAGTAGCATTAGAAACATTTTCAACATGAGTTATTAATACTGCTACTAAATGTTGTTTTGTAAAACTAAATGAAATTATACTTTTTCCAAAAATGTGACACATACCTGTAGTTATATTCTGATGTTGTCTACAACCTCTAAAGTCAATATTAGAGTATGATAGTAAATCTATAAAATTTTATTATTAAATAATAATATAGTAATAAAATACCATTGATATATCTAATTATTATTTTAATGTCATTAAAGTGATTTTCAATAAATCCAAATGAGTACCTAAAACACAAGAAAACTATGAACATGGTGTCTTATCTATATTTAATGAGATATAACGGACTACCTATCATGCCTCTATTCACATTAATATCAACTAACATACCAAATTCATCCATTCCCAATATAGATATAGTAATCATTGGTGTTTTCATAGTAAAACTAGAATCATGACCATAACTATTTTCACATTCATTATCAAACTAAACATGACTTAAGAAAATACCATCCATCCTTTGATAAATTTGATGGAAAAAGAAAAAATTTATTTCTCCCATTAGTCTCATGTAAAATTTAATTGTATAGAAAAATCATAAAAAAGTGAATAATTGGTTCAACAAAATATCGTATCATCATTATATATTTTATAATCGATATATCACATCAAAGAAATTCTATAAATATGGTCCATTCATCCATTCCATTAAAATAATAATTGTGTAATAATAATTTTGATATTCATTCATACGATGATAATTGAGTTAGATTATGAAAAAATAATGGTATATTATGTTTGGAAACTTGATTTAGAAGCTTATTTTTCTCAAATAAAAGGGGTTATATAACATAGACTTCCTCTAAAATAATTCCATTTAAAAATGAAAATTTTACATCCATTAAAAATAATTTGTTATTTTGAAATAAAGATAAAGATAATAGAATTAAATTTTCATTCATTGCAGAAACAAAAATAAACAATCCTCAATGTCAATTCCAACTTCCTAGGAATAACCTTGTGCTGGATATATTGCTTTATTTTTTACTTGGATTCATGCTTTAACCAATTTATTATGAAAAAAATCATAGAGTTCCAATTATAGGATTATCTTTATAAACTACTATCTCCCATAACTTATTCTTAAAAATTTTATTTAATTTTTCATACCGTGAATTAAGAAAATGTTAATACATTAGATAATATTTAATATTGGAATGAACAAAGCCACTAACAATAATAGATTTTTCATAGTAAAAAACAGATTTTATAGTTTGAATATCATTTTCTCCATTAAGAATTAATTTTTCAATAAGATGATCCTTAATACTTTTCCATACCATTGGTTCACTTTGATAATATATATTCTCCCTGTCAACTAATTAAATAACATAATAAAGGTTATTATATCCACTAAAATTAAATCATCTAAACATATTATTTTAATTTTATTATGTATAAACCTTCATATTATAATTTTTTTCATTAATCATAAGATACACAGATAATTAAAATCCAATTTTTTATTAATAAAAACCCTATAATATATTTTAATATTATAATATCCAAAATAATAACTCTATATATAATTTTGAGTAGGTTTTCTTTACATTTTCTTATGTTTTTGACGTAAATATATTATAAGAAAGGACTCTGAAATAAAAAAATGATTTTTAAATGTTTTTACATGCTTAAAGGTGTTATTATTTTTGAATTTTTAAAAAAACTATTAAAAATGAAAGGAATTATTTATTTATTATTTGAAAAAGTGTTTAGGTACATTAAACTCTAATATCATAGACCTAGACATTTATTGAATTTATATATTCTTTATTTCTTCAAAACCATTCTATTGTGGTATTTTATGAAATGATAATTAATACTTATATCCATTTTTTCATCCAATTCATCAAATTTATCAAATTTGAAATTTAAAAATTCACCACCCCTTTAATTCTGAGTGAGATATCTAATACATTTTTTTATATTTCTAACAAGCTTAGAAAATGCATAAAATTTGGATAATGTACCACATTTATGTGATAAGAAATAAATCCTTATAAAACTAATGTAATAATATTAAATAACAAATAAATACTTCTTTCCACCGAAAAATTATTTTTTATACGTCACAAAAAGTCAATATGTATTAATTATAAACACCATGTTGTAGTGACATCATTTATAGATTTAAATAATTTATTATGTTTTTTTCTACAAAAATTGGATTCGTACATGAATATATACTTATATGTCATTTCAAAAGTTGTCAAACCTATAAATATTTTTAATTTTTTCAAACAATAAAAATCTTACAAGCCCAAACATTATATGGAACATTATATATTCTTCTAATATAACATTTGAACACCTAACCATATGTTTTCTTACATTATAATAATCAACAATGTATATTTTTTATTTTTTATTTATAGAAATTAAAAGTAATTTATTTTTCAAACATGTCGAATTATCATTTTCGAATGCAAAATTTAATCCATCATCAGAAAATTTTTATGAAGTTATTTTTTTTTCAAACAATCACATATAATACTTTTTACATAAAAACTATTTTAGAAAAACTAAATTCACCAATACATTCAATCTAACTATTATAGTTGTCTCCAAATGCTACAAGGCCAACATCACATGAATTAAAATATTTAAAATTTTAAATGTAACCATTCATGTGCCTACATATGGAGCTATCTATTTATCATGAGTTATTAACATTTATAATTCATATTTAATCAAATTAGATAATGAAACAGTCTATTTTCTTACCGATGATAACTTGGTTCTGACATGATTAATATCAAAAAACATTGGCACCAAAATGCATTTATCTTATTTATTAGTATTATTATTAGAAAATAAATCTCTACAAATTAATGTAATTTTCTTCACAATTGATAATTATAACACCCTGATTCTTGGTGTCGCCCAATGGTGCCCCATATCTAGTTGGTCACATTACTTCAAGCACATTTCCACATATTCCAGAGGCTTCCAACAAGCAGTAAGGGTCGTAGGTGTGATATTGGGGAAAAGACGCCCTCATTGGAAGAGTAACACAACATAGTAACAACAATAGACAAAATCGAAAGTAGTAATACCATATAATAATATACAAAAAAAGAATGAAAGTAAATAAACAACTGGAGAAAATATATAAATTATGCTTGGAACATATGTATAAGAAAGAATCCAGACAAGCCACATTGTTTGAAATATTGTACTAAACCAAAGTACAATGAAAACAACATTAAATTAGCTGCATCCCAACCTGCATCATGGTCCCGTGCTCTCCAGATTCATAGCAATCAAGTACCTAAAGTAGAAAGTATCTTTACCTTATCTATACCTATAAAAATATAATCATTTTTGGCATGAAATCATATCCCAAATAGGTGTGTAAATAATCCTTATAGGAAACCTCCAAAATACATCTTCCAAACTGTCAGTAAACATATATATTGTTGGAAAATATGCATAATGAAGTAATAAACAAGGATGTTCTCAAGGAAAATAATCCTAAAATTTTAACTACATTCATTTAAATCTACCAATTATTCCACTAATCAACCAAAGAAACCCTATGAAAAGTTAACAATGTCTAATCCCTATAGTTCAGAATAGAAAAAGTCTCTCTAAATAATTACTCATAGTCAATTCCTCCAATGGTCTTTTAATGGTAAACTATAGAATCTCGGAGGAAGAACTCAATGTCCAATTACCACTATGGTCTCACAACGATATACTAAAGACACTATGAGGGTGCAATCAACATCCATCCCCCCTATTGTCTCTCAACGTGAAATGTATAGCAGACACTCTGGGGAAGCCCTCAATGTCAATTCCCCCTATGGTCCCACTTCACTAGGTTCCCATATCCCTAGGTCATAAAATTGTGCACAAATGATATATAGTATCCAATGTAAGTCTCAAATACTACTTTGTTAAACACCTACAACATATATCACAAGAATTTCATATAAACAACTGCATCCTAACAGCACTAGGAATGGAAAACATAACAGCCTTATAGGAAGTTCTATACCCAAATACAAATATCAAAAATCATGGGAAAACACATCCATAAGAAAGGTAATAAACCTTATTCACAAACTAACAGCCCTACTCAAGAAAACAAAGCAATATAATCATTAACCTGATGAAATTCACAAAACATGAAATTACCAAAACTAGGGTATTGGGCACTTTTTGAACATATAATTCAATGAAATATTTGGATAGGCACAAACCACAATCCATGACATTGTGTGATCAGTATCATTGAATCAAAGCCTTTGATTCGACCTAGAACGTTGTATATCTACAAAATGATAAAAAAATATTCAACCTATAGTGTGTCACGATAGAAGAAAAATCAAGAGGTGAGGTTATAGAAAAATGAAGAACTAGTCGTGGAGATTCACATGAATTCAAATGCGTTTGACATAGAGAATGGACACCCCAATGTGGGCCCAGAGAAGAATTAGTGATATCTATCACTCTGGTATGAGATTGGTTCTGAAAAATTCATCTATGTAAATGAGACACAGTCCCGGTCCGATATATCTATTTAAAATAAAAATACATGAAATTTTCTTTAAGGAAACATTGTGTGTATAAGAATTTGTTGGTACTTGCATTAGGCTATGTCTAGGTCACCCTAAAGAGCCATGCACTTTACCATTACAAGGCCAGGACATGGCTACCACTGACAACAAGGAACTCAACATGTAATCTTATGTACACGGAATGTACTCGTAAAATTCCAAAAAAAATCATTTTTCTCAAAAACCCTTGAAAAAATTGTACATTGATGAAAAGAAGATCCTGGTTCTTACATAAGTCCCCCCTTAAATAAATTCATTCCTGAATTCCCTATGAATGTGGCTAAGAAGAATCCTCCAATAGCTCTGGCCACTACGATTGCATATAGGTATCCCTCTCCAAAGTCTCATCATGTACTCTCTCGTACTGCCATAACACACATACCATAGGAACAAACTAGCCTCATAGAACCTTCATACTACGATCAATAATGTTGATAAGATGATCCTCGAATGATGTTTCCACCCCTAACTCAACCTCCTTGGGTAGAAATACATGAGACAGATCTGAGAATAAAGGACATAGTTGGGAAACGTGGACGAATTCAAGCATAGCCTGGTACCTATGAGGTAATGCAATCGATAGGCAATCACCTCGACCCTCTCCAGAACATTAAACGACCCAAAATATCTTGAGGAAAGCATTCCTTGCCTCCTTATTATCTTATGTCCCAACCTTAATGTGACACATATGAAAACCTGATCTCCGACCTCAAACTCCAGAGGTCGTCTCCATTTATCAGCATAATATTTCATCTGTGACTATGTAGTAACAATCCTCTTCTAAATCAACTCTACCAGCTCTATGGTCTCCTTGATGAGTAGAGTTCCTAACAAAAATTCCTCTCCCACTTCCTTCCAACATAGGGGTTATCAACATGTCCTAGTGTACAAATCCTCATAATGTGAAATCTAAATAGTTTCATGAAAACTATTATCATTGGAATACTCCAATAGAGGTATGTTCCATTCTTAAGAAGCTCCAAAATCTAGGATGCATTCTCAAAGCATGTCTTCCAGCAGCTGAATCATACGCTCAAACAGGCCATCTATCTAGGGATGGTAATCTTTACTCAAAATTATATGTTTACTGAAATCCCTTTTTAGTCCCTGATAGACCCTAAAAGTAAAATGAGTGTCCATGCCTGAAACGATGGAGTGTGTAACCCTAGGTAAATGTACAATCTCTCGAACATACAACCTTTCTATCTCATCTACAGTAAAAATCTCCTTGATCTATATGAATTTTGTAACCTTCGTGAGTCTTTCAATGACAACCCAAACTGTATCATTCCCTGGATGTGTCCTCAGTAAGCCTGTCATGAAGTCCATCACGACCTCATTCAACATCCACTCCAGAATGGGTAACTACTTCAAAATCCATTCTAGTCACTGATGCTCTGCCTTCACCAGCTGATTGGTGGAATATCTCAAGAAAAATACAGTAAAATATCCCTTCATAATTGGCCAACAATACTGAGGGTTCAGATCTATATAAATCTTGGTGACTCCAGGATGAACTGCCTAAACTAAGTATTAAAAATCCACATCACCTCCTCGTGTTTTTCTATTGACACCCATATAAATCCATGAAAATAAAAGATCTCATATTCACCTATAGTTCATCTAGGAATAGGGTCCTCTCATGACACACTCTCTAATAGAACTAGGCCTTCCATATCAGATAGTTTGCTCATTCTCACTCGATCAAGAAGGGTAGAGGTAACAACTAAAAAAGAAAGAAACGTCTGCCTCTATCTGTCTTGCAGCTCCAAATGCATCTCAGAGAATAGATCAATAAGCAATAAATAAATTCTAGCCTCATAAAATACCCATATCCGAGTCTTTATGCTCAATTCATCAACCACTACATTGACATACCCATGCGTGTAGGAAAGCTCAACGTCAAAGGATTGAAGGTACTCAACCAACCTTTGCTATCTCAAATTCAGATCATGTTGAGTGAAGATATAATTCAAAATTGTTTGGCCCATGAAAAACACAATATTATCTCCTAAAAAAAATGTCTCCAATCGCATAGATCATGCAACACTGCAGTAAACATATGATTGTGCATTACGTTATTCTTCTAATGTGGCCTCAAATTCCAAGACTCGTATGTAATGATGTCATCGCCCTATAAAAGCACTAATACTAGTCCGATCCCTAATTTATCATAGTAAATAGTGTAAATTATTCCTGGCTCTAGAAAACTACTATAGGTGATGTATTAATTCTCCATTTTAGTTCGTGAAAGATTGAATTGTAGGAATCAATCCAGATGTACTTCACACCCTTCATAGTCAGGCCTATTAGTGGTGCTGCTAAGCATGAAAAGTCTTTTATTAAATGTCTGTAGTAACTAGCCTACCCTCAAAAACTCCATACCTGAAATACATTCTTCGTCTACCCCAGGAAACTACAGCTCTCAATTTCATTGGGTCTACTGATTCTTCTGTCACTGAGATAACTTGACCCATGAAGTGAATATGGTCCATCCAAAAGTGGCATTTTGAGATCTTAGCATATAACTGATGCTCCCTCAGTGTAATCAAAATTTTCTCAAGATGGGTAGTAAGGTCATGTCGAGTGTGAGAGTACACCAATATATCGACCATGAAACCCACCACAAATGATTACAAGATGGTATGGGAAAATCGGTTCATCAGTTCCAAAAAAAACTGTGGGCACATCTGTGAGATTTAATGGCATAAAAACATTCTCGTATAGACCAATACCTACTCTGAAATGCTATAAGAGATATATCTGATGGTCTAAAGAGTAACTGATGATAACAGGATTTCAAGTCTATCTTTGAGAACACCCAGGCTCCTTGAAGAAGTTAAAAGATATCATCAATCCTTGGAAACTGATATTAGTTCTCAACCTTCAACTGGTTCAGCTTCGATAATCCATGAAAATTATGAGGGTACCAACCACCTTCATCGAAACAGTGTAGGCGATCCCAAAGGAGAAGTAATCGGTTGGATGAAACCCTTTGAATGTAACACCTCCAACTACTTCATGAGATCATGTAACTCTGGCGTACCCATCCTATAAGGTGGAATGGACACCAGTGCCACTCCTGGAAAATGATCAATAGAAAAGTATACCTCTCTCTCTTGAGGAAATCCTAAAAAGTCATCTATAAAGAAACCCCTGAAATGATCTACCACTATAGGAAAGCCCATCTATTAAGTCCCTAGGTCATCTGGATACAAACATGCAATATTGGTTGTAACTCCTCCCACCCCTTTATGTTCTTGTCCTGCTCTGCTAGCCTGGACATCCCATTCACCCTTATGTAGAAACAAACCGCCCTTTGATGATGAAAACCTCACAATATGATGATAAACATCGACAACAGCTTAGAAGGGAACCAACCATTCCATTCTGAGAATGATGTCATATCCCATCATCTATTTGACATAAAGGTCCCATAAAGAGTGACACCCACCAACCACAAGATGTAACTCCTTGAAAAGTCGTAAACTGTCCGTTCTAGTCCCCAAATGTTTGACCAACATCAATATATAAGTACAGGTAAAGATACAGATACCAAGGCTCTCAACAATATAAACCGATATGAAACTATGGGTAAACCCTGTATCAAAAGGTGTAGAATCTAAAACCAAGGAAACAAGAATTGTACCTCTAATTGTAGAGGGTTCGGGATAATTCTCATACTAGGTCTGCTCCAGTGCAATGATTGGAAAACACCACTACCCTCTAAAGATGACTGAGGTCCTTGGGCGGATTTACCCTTTGGCTGTCGTAAACCCTATGTCTTCCCACTATGACCACATCCTCCACCTCAGTCTGAATGGCCTAAAAACTCCACTTCTCTGACTGATGTGGGACTTTTCGTCCTTCCCTTGTTCAAGGAGTTGAAGTTGAACCTCTATCACTAGCTGATGGTGAGAAAATCTGACAGAAACACTGAAGATGACCCATGTTACTGCAAATTAGCACACAATTGGGTCTCTCAGGCAATGTGGTCTTGTATGCCCACTATTCTCGCACTGTTAGCATACGACCCGACTACATGAAAGAGTATCTAATCTAATCAAATCTCCGTACATAGACTCCCCATGGCACTTATTGGTATCGGTTAGAGGGGTACCAATTCCATGGGCCAAGTTGCCCTGGCTCACAACCCCCGAATCCGTCGTGTTGCACTCTATGATCAGGACCTACATGATGATGGAGGATATGAAATTCAACTAGAAGATGTTAAACTAGGATCAGATGTCATGCTTGAGACCATACTCAAACATCCTTGCCCAAAATAACTCATCACCCCCAGGAATGGGTATAAAGCTCTGCAGCTTTGTGAAGTGAGAAAAATACACTATGACTGAGAGTGTACCCTACTCCTAGATCATGAACCCTTGGGCATAGTCATCCCTGAATGTCTTTGGGTAAATGTAGTCATAAAATTTAGGATAGAACTCATCCCAAGCCATAACTTGTCAGCATCACGGATGTGATATCATGTCCCACCATCTCTAGGAAAAATCTCGAAGCATGTATGTAGCGAGCTTCACCATCCATTATAGAGGCGTCTCCAAATGCTTGAAGATAGACATCATGGATTCTAACTATGAAGCTATAGCCCAAGGCCTTCCATCCCCTTAGAATATGGGAGGATGCTGCTGCTGAAAAAACCTCGTCAACTTTTCCACAGATGGGGCAGGATGCAGTGCTCCTAGGAAGGTCTGTATAAAACTCATGATGCCTTCTTTAAACTGTACAATGACACTTATATCTGGAATGACGTATGGTGCCAAGATAGGCATGATGGTGGGATCTACTGGTAGTCCCTAACCTACCTTGTCCGATGTTTGACCGTTTCCCTGTATCTTGCATATAACTAAAGGATGTCTGGTGGCATGACCCCACAATGTCAATTGCACAACATAGATCATGATTATCAATGACTGAAGTTTAGAAGTGCATGATGGAAACAGGAGAAAGAAAACATTCATGTTTTTTAAAACATGGATACACGGCTTGTATGACCCTTACACGACATGTTCCCTTAAGCCTTTACATATGCTTGTACTTCTGCCAAACTAGGTCATCTAAAACCTCATACACACTGTGTGTTCCTCGCAACGACACGACATGTACTTGAATCATTTCCCCAATACTAGGTTCCTCTACATGTATAATCCACGTATTTTTCTTTGAAAATACTACTCGATCTGTTTATTCGAGACATAGAGTTTATTAGAAATATTTTATAGACACATGTCATTAGTCACACGATTAGTTACATAGTCGAATCCAAACATCATGTTCAAGATGGAAACGATGTGTACAACCTGAGTTTCATCCATATATGTCATCGGATACATGACTCAATACCTAGTCACTACAACACGGTGTGTACTGCAAGTACACGGTGTGAAATTGGATAATCTATTCCATTATTGGCAATGAAACCATGTATAATAACAACTATATACAAAAGCAGATGCAGTAATACCATACAATAAAAAATAGTGGAAGACTAGGTGTAAATAAAAAAATGGAGCACATATATAAATGGTTCATGGGAAATATGTCTATGAAAGAAGAAAAAAATGTCTCAATGCTAGAAATACAGTGTTAACCCAAAATAAAATGAAAAAAGTAAACTCTAGTAGCATAAGAAGCCTCATCTTGGCCTCAGGCTCTCCAACTCAACTATAATCAAGTACCTAAAGTATAAAATTTCCTTACCTTACATATACCTGCTAAAATATATTTTTTTTGGGCCCAAAAGCATGACCCAAATATCTGTGAGACGAATCCTAACAGGAAACCACCAAAATATCAATGCCTAACTGTCCGTGAAAATATGTGCAACAAGAAAATATGTATAATGAAGTAATAAACAAAGAAGTACTCAAGGTAAAAAATCCTATAGTTTCAACTAAATTCTTATTCATTTGACAATTATTCAACCAATAAACACAAGCATACCTCTGGGAAGTTCTCATAGTTTCACCCCTCTTGTTCAGATTAGACAAAGACTCTCTAAGGGATCACTCATCATCAATTCCTTACGTGGTCTTTTTATTTTAAACTATAAACTCTTTTTGAGGAAGAACTCGACATCCAATTTTCCCTATGTTCTTGTAATAGTATACTGCAGACACTCTGAGGGTGCACTCACCATCTATCCCCCTATAGAATATCTATGTGAAATGTATGACAGACACTCTGGGGAAGCTCTCAAAGTCAATTCCACCTATGGTCTCACTACACCAAGTCTCCACAACCCTGTGTAATACACTAGTGCACCAATGTTATCTAGCAGACAATGTAAGTCTCAAATACTACTTGGATAAATATATACAATGCATATCATAATAATTTCATATAAACAACTCAATCATAACAAAACGAGGTGTAGAAAACATAACATCCTATCAGGTAGTTGTAGACCCAATGGCCAATATCAACATGCATGGGAAAACCCATCCATAAGCAAGGTAATAATCATTATTCATAAACAAAAACCCCTACTCAAGAAAACAATACATATCAGGCAATAAAAAGGATTAATTTCCAAAACACACAGTATACTAAACTAGGGTTTTGGATAAATTTTTCACATATAATTCAATATCATCTAAGGAAAATGACAAACCACATACCTTGATGTTGTATGTTCAATATAGTTTAATCTCATCCTTTAATTCAACATTGAACATCATAGATCTAAAAAATTTCAAAAAAAATCAACTTTAAATATCTCACAAGTGAAGATAAATCATGATGAGGGGATCTAGAAGAAGGAATAAATCACTGTGGTGATTCCCATGCAATTGGTGGTGTTCGATTCATAGAATGGATGACGAAATGGGTGCTTGGAGAAGAATCAGTGATATATGTCACTCCGAAATGAGACGGGTTCGGAAGAAGTCATTTATGTAAATGAGACGGGTTTCCATTCCAATATATCAATTAAAAAATACACAACATGTTCATTAAGGATACACGGTGTGTATATTCCTTTTCTAGGCCCCGATTTAGGCTGTCTCCATGTCACCCCACAGATCCATGTACTCAGATGTTACACAGCCATGACACAGCTACCCCAACTACTAGGTACACGACATGTACTCTTAAGTACACGACATGTACTCTTAAGTACATGACATGTACTCCTGAAATTCAAAAAACACTCATTTTTCTTCAAAACAACTGAAAACAAGACACGTTCTTCAATATAAGATATCGGGTAATACAATCATGGAGAACTTAAAAGGAATTTGACTAATGAACCTATGTGAAATGGGGATTTTATATTTAAAAAATGAAATCATACTTCATGTAATCACTACACATTGTGTACTGGTTCATTTTGTGGAATAAGGTACACACCCTGAAGTGAAGAAAATTATTTTGAATGATTGTGGGGGAAATTCATGCCAGTTATTGATTCTTCACTTCATGAGTACATGAAATGTAAAGTCATTTTTATTTAATCAATTGAATTATGAGAAATAGAATTATTTTTATATATACCATACCTTTAATTTAAATTTATTTATTATTATATTTTAATGAATAAAATTGAAAACAATGAATTAGTAGTGATAATCATATGTTTTAATCATTGAAAATTTGGATTCTATTAACATATTGATCATTATAAATTAAATTTTTCTTATATTTTTTGTGGTATGAATTTATGATATTTTCATTAATTGATTTAGTTATTTTTAGTCATTTAAATGAGCATCTATCCTTGACATTCATCTCATTCCCATGAAATCTACTAAGACTAATATCACCCATTATTTCTTTAGTATATTTCATGAGAAACTGGGGAATGATTTATTCTAGAATTTTTTTAATATTAATGAAGATATGTCTAAATAGAATCACTTTTAAATTAGTTGAGGCATTATTTTTGTTAGACCTTATCTTTATACCCACAATACAATAATCCTTACTAAGCCTGTTGAATCCATGAAAGGAATTGTAATGAAATTAGGTATGTTACGATCCCATATTTTCCTTTCTAAAATTTATCTAAATATTTTACATTATTAACAAACATAAGTGTTGTGGATATGAATGCTAGTTTCTGGGATGAACATTGAGTAATGAATAATTGTGGGGGGGGCGCAATGGATGATGTTTGGGGAAGGCATGATATTTTTTTCGTGCACACCCTATTTTAAAAAATGTGTTGTGTATAGGGAAATTCAAAAATCACCATTTATTGATTGATGATATTTTTATAACTATTAAAAATATTGTTGGGAGGAGATCATTATGGGTTGGATGCGGTATGTGAAATTGCTTCCGAATATAAAATTTGAAAAATAAATTAAATTAATAAAAAATTATATGGTGTTTCATTTGTTTCAATTAAAATATTTAAAATCCTTCCCCAAAATACTCAGGGAAGAGAATACTTTAATTAGAATTTTATGGATTATCTTGAAAATTACTATGAATTTTAACATTCTTCTTGAGAATTACACGACTAACATAATTTCAATAACATTACTAGGATTTAGAGAATTTTGATCCTAAATGGTTAATAACTCAAAATTATTTATGATTCTTTCATTACACAGTGGAGTTGTAAGATGCCTTGCAATCCCAAAGTAAGTGACATGATCTTGAAGTATGTTAATCACTCAATTCCTTATACAATGATGATGAGTGGAAAAATTAAAAGTGAGAAAAATATAAAATATCATCATTATTGATAATTATTTGAAAAATAAAAATAGATGAAAGAAAAGGAATGTATATTACAAAATTGGATAAGTATAATACAATGTATATTTTTATTCAATGAAAAATGAGGAGTTAAAAAAATTCTACAAGTGCTGCATGAAAATTTAATTTAACATTTGATCAAAGTTTTTAATTGGAAATTAATTTTAAGCATGGTAGAGTAAGAATCCATTCACGTATGGTTAGCTTCTGTCCATGTGAACATGTATGAATTAAAGTATGGGTTATTTTCATATGTTTATTTTAGGCATTTATATTATGGTTTTTAATGAATTGGGTTCTATTTTAAATTTATTATTATTTCAATTTTTTAACAGTTCAACTTTTTTATGATAGTACATAAAATACAATTGAAAAATGATCAAAACACCACATCATGCCATGATAAAAGTGAATTAGAGAGACATAGGGATTTTGAGGATGATCATGGGGGACTTCTAAGGCATATAACTAAAGAACTGAGGAAAAAATAGAAATATGGGTCCTGAAAATGATATTTAACATTGTGTAATTAAAATTCATGGTGTGATAGTGGAATTTTTGAATAGAGGGACACTTCTTGAACTGGAAAAAATCAATTTGAGAATTTCCACTTTCTTTATTAATTTACACTATGTGTAAATTTCCAGGATGTGATTAAAACACCCAGATTTAGTGTATCATCATCTTTTGACAAAATGATTGATTTGGGACATTTACCATACCAATTTTCGACCAATACTTATATAATTAATTAATACAGGATACCAATGTATGTATATATATTTGATTACATGCAACCACTAAAATTATTTATTTAGAGATATGTCACCACTGTCACTAACCAACCGGTTTATTCCCAAAACTGATTAACTGAGCTGATTTGAGCAATGACCTGGAGGAAAATTTTAATCACCATGGGATAACAACTAGTTTTGGGGTATCAATATTGAATCCAATTGAATTATTTCACCAAATATAAAATAAACTAAACAGTGTAAAAATTAAAAAATACTTCCTAAATAAATCAATACAAATTCCCAAACTGAATATCAATAATACAAAAAAAAATTCCAAAAAACTATAATAAAAGACCAAATGATGAACCTGATGAACAAAAAATTTCCATGTACCCGAAATGTCAGTCATTGTTATCAAAACCAACTATTACAACTGAAAATCAAACCCAAAAACATAAGTGTACAAAAAAATAAAAAAAATAAATAATAATAGGCATGAGTATTAAAACTGAATAGGCATTCCAAAATAAATCAATTTCCAATGAATATCATTTATATAATGAAAAATAAATGTCAGGTTTCAAATACAATATATACATGTGAACATTCCAACACGTATTTCCACAATAAATTCAATCATGGTCTATTTCCATTTTTCATCAATCAAATCGACACTCACTTACCAGAAGCATATATAATCATTTTAAAGAAGGATAATGAAATGTGATTTATAAAGTTGATATATATTGAAAAATATTTCCCAAAAACATTTTCAATAACACTTATAATTTTTTTATCATTTTTAGCATGAATCCACATCGCTCGCAAAAACGTGAACAAGAGTCACACAATAAGGGAATTGGAAAATTTCACAAGGGAAACAAACCAGAAAAATTATCCCAATAATTTTTCATAGAATACTATATAGAAAAATAAATTGGATAAACTTGGAGCTTGTGCAATAATACAAAACATACTATACATCATGAATCATCCTAGAAATCATACTTCACTCAATGAAATCATTATTTCCCACAATCTCAATTTCACCATACATGGTTTTACTGAGGAAATCTATCCCAAAATAACAAAAAAACAAAATATCAAATTCCATAAAATGAGCCACTTGTAAGAGTGTAATCCTTAGATAATGCATCAGTCATCCTCAGAAAATTTAGTCATTATATGAGGTTCCCATATCAAGAATAAAATAATATGGGGGTCATACAACAACACCAATTGGTCATCTAGTCAAATTAAAACTTATGATATACAAGAAACTCACATAAACAGTCACCCTCGTGCCACCCCAAAAATCAATCTTTTTCCCTAAAACAAGTAGATATCAAATGATTCTGCAATAAGGATCAACCATTCGGATCAATGTAAGTGGATTATAAAGACTCTATAGCACAGAACTCCTATCTATTTAATATAAATGGATCAATAGGATTACACATTGAGTACATCCCCTCCATTAAATATTATCAACTCAATAGGATTATCCAATGAGAGATTTCATGACAAATGTTTTTCACCAATATCCCAAAAATGGTAAATGAGCCTCAAGAATTATTTATAAAGGAAAAAACCACATTTAAAAAAAGGAACAAACAAACCATTTTAACTCACAAAATCTATCCAACTATTTTATGAAACACTTGGATTGAAACATTTAACAAAAAATTCCATTTATCAAAAATTAATTACAAAAATAACCATTTACATCACTATCTATTATACAAGAAATATTCAAAAATAATGTGACCAATAATTGATTAATTTATGGTACATGTGAAATGGGAAACCTACCTCAAACTTATGATGCTTCAACAAACCACACCTAAAAACCTAGACAAGGTCCAGAGAAGAATGAACAGCCCAAGGATACATAAACAAATGAAACCAATGAATTGAAAACAAATAACATGAGCAATATATCCAAGACACAAAGGTATAATAGATCATAATAGAAAATAGAAGGAGGATGAGTGAGAGAGAGTGGGGAGGATAATACCATGAGAAATTTGGTCATAAACATAAAATGATCCTAATATCCACATGATGGGAGAGTAGGAGAGGCAATAAGAACAAGGGAGAGGCTCCCCTAGGGATATTCAAACAAGAAGGATGGGAATTGGGATTTTTATGGATAAACCCCTTAGATTGTAGAATATGAAATTACCATTTTTAATGACCTGTGAAATGTGCACATTTTGGCAGTAGAGTTTTCCAAAAAAATGCCCCAACTGTGTTCCCCTCACTAGATAACTAAGGAACCTGAATGATATGGCCATATGTTTTGTAAAAATATGCACCAAATGATTGATTCATCTACATCCAAAATGATTAATAGATTCATTTTTTTCTAGGGAAAGGTATAGGGTTTCCCTTATCCTTAATCCAAATGTACTTCACCTACTCTCAAGTATAAAACATAAAATTTTCATCAAAAAACATGCAATTCAAATGGATAAACTATACTTAAAATATACCAAGGAAAATCTAAAACAAAAACCATTGTACACTCGAAAATCGATGTAAAATCAAGATCCAAAAATAAACCAGAACAGTTGATGGAAATAAAAATAAGGTTGTGACAATTATCCCATTCATAAAAACCTTCCACTCCCAGAAATACATATTAATGACTGGTCAATAAAAAATAAATCATAATCCTCCAGAAATCTAGGATATTCTAATCAAGGATCAATATTATGAGAATGAAATAATAACACAAAAGGAAGTTGATATTCACCCGATTAATCTCAAGAGAGCCAAATGGACTCCCCACAAAACACATTCTTCTCCAAGAAACCCAAAACACCTCCCATTGATCGATTCAAATGAAAAAAATAAATTATCACAACCACATAATACATCCATTCAAGCTAATAACACCTAAATAATAACCCAATGAAACTTCTCAATGCAAATATACTCCAAGGACTGAACTCAAGGGAGGTCAAAATGTACTCACCAGCATAAGAAACAAAATAAGAGAGACCATCACAAGGGAAAACCCAAACAACATCTTTGGTAGGTCTCCCCATCATTTAGAACAGATCGCCTTAAACCATTCCATTATCAAGCAATGTGAATCAACCTCCCACTACAAGGTTCTCTAACAAATGAATATCCCATCCAAGAGAAAATAATTCCATTACAAGATTCCTTATTTCCACATGACATAAGAGTTTCCAAAAAGGGTAGAACCACATTGATAACATTTAAACATCCTACACCTAAACGATGGAGACAATATTTTTGCAAAAGTTTACCACACCCCTCGGTGGATTATGAAGTGCATGAAATGATTCACTCTAAGACCTTTGGCTGGAGCTCAGTTAACATGAAGAATAAGTTTTCCTATAGTCAGGAGATGAAAATCCCCAACTAGAACATCATTATTTTTGGGCCACAAGAAGCCACAAATCTCTCCAAGCCAAACAAAAACAACACAATAGACCATAGAACTAAATTCTCCCTAACAAGGCACTTTCACCATGATAGGGATTCAGGTGATACATATGTAACAACATCTATCACCTCGAATGAGAAACAATGGAAAAACATTCCAATGGAATACTCCCATCCATTTAAAATAAATGGATCTCAGATATTTTAAATAAAATAATGATTCCATAAAAATAATTGTTCTTATGAGGTCCAAGATATCCAAATTCTCAATCCAAGAAAACACCACACCAAAAAACACCACCGGGAATAACCACTACAATAAGAGAATAATTTCGTAGTAAGAGTCAATAAACTGATCCCAAAACAACACATTACTCCTACAAATAGTGTGGTGTGTTTTTTGAAGGGGTGGATCTAGCTACATGATGTTCCTTGAAACCCATGAATTAACCTTTACAATCGACATAGGTGTCGAAAGGCACATTATCTATATTAATAACATGGAAATGATGACTTCATAGGACAAATCATGACACCTAGATGGAATAACATGATGTTACAACTATAAGAGTACAACTAAAGAGATGAATGCCTTTTAACCCCCAACCAACACCAAAATCATTAGTCTAATTTTCAACCACGATACTGGTAGTCCCTTAACCAATTATATAAACTATTATAAGGTTTTCCATTGAAATAACTATTTATAAAATTGATTCAAAATATATAACATACCTCACCACATCGGAAAAAGTTGTTAAACAGACCTCTAAAACCTTTGAATTTTGATTAGGATGGAGCCCAAACCTGAAACATCAAGCCTTCAGGGAATTGTATATGTCCCACTCTAGAGTGTAAGGAATTAGATCTACAAATCAATACAGGTACTCTAACACCTATCTATCATGTTTCTTTTGAGAAAACTTATCAATCCTCTTCCTCACCTCGACCACCTTAGATAAATTATGCTGGTTGAAAAGAAGCTCAACTATCATCCAAAAAATATTTTCTAGAGGTATGGTTTGAGAGGAAGAATTCCACCACATCAAGGTCATAACATCAAGAATGATGGTAGAACATTTATCCTATAAAAACTTAAAAACTCAAGAAAACTGCAATTTCTCTATATTTTCCACATCCACTCTTCCGCTATGAGAGAATCCGCTTGACAAAAAAAATTATAGGGATTAAATATCTGAAATTAAAGAAAAATTTATATGTGTGGATCAATGGGATGGTCTACTAACGGTGTATCTTCCTTGGATGGACTTTGAGTAAATATAAAATATTTGTAGGGGAATAAACTATTCCATCACTAAAACCAAAAACCCTATCAAAACTAATCCATTGACCAAAACTCACCATGAAAATACACTAATCATATAGAGGGAACCGACCCAATGGATTACATTTTTTTTTCAAAAGAACCAACTAACCATTATGTCAAAATCAAATCACAAATAATAAATTCTCAAACTCAAATCACTGCATCAACAACATTAATGATTCACAAGGAAACACGATAAATTTTTTTTTTCCAAACATCACTATATTCCACATAAAACACATATCAAAATAAAAAAAACATTATGGGTTTCACTCTCAAAAATATCATTCCAGGTATCCTCACACATGAATATTCTCATTCAAATCCTTTAACCCATAAATTCACAAAAAACTAGCACTCATTCCCTCATTCCATCAACCATCCGTATAACCACACAAACCGATGCATGTGGACACTCATTGAAATAATAATGGTAAAAAAACATATCCACCTTCCAAATAAATACATTAAAAACATGCTTCCATCTTCTAAATTTACATAACATTAAAAAATTAAAAAATCCTTTTCAAAGAACACTAACTACCATCATAAAATCCATTCTTTAATTCCATACACTATGTTGATTATATACAACTGTAATCTAAATCCCATAGATTCTATTCAAAAAACCCAACTCATTACATTCAAAATGATTTAAGTAACATAACCAATCTCATTCCATTAAAAATTATTTGATTAAAAACTCATATATTCTTATTTAAAAACATTTGAAAATCATTTTAAAATTGATCTTCTAATTTCTAAACCAATAGTTTCGATAAACCATAAAGGTTTTTACTATGAAAATTTAATCTCAGTAAACTCTTCAATGTTTTTCTAACTAATTATTTCATTGAAATCCATATTATACAATTTCCTTGAAATAAATCTACAAATTCATTTTCCATTTTCCTAAACCCAAACCATTACCACATAAAATCAAATTTTACGAATCTCAAACAAGGTTTTTCAAAACAACTTTCAGAATCATATAAGAACCAAAAACCTCTCGCATGGGGAAACTTGTGTTGTTGGGTGACATTTTTATACATTTTGTGGCCATATGTGAATCAAACAACCAACATGGGGAGTATTCATAGACCATGTCTTATACTCCACATAGATTTATAGGCCCTGTAAACTTTCTAAGACATTTCTTACAACTCCCATGTTGTATCCCAAACATCTAAAAACCCACAAGAACTAAATAAACAAAATAAATGTAACACCTCGGGCCTAGTTACCCAGAGTTGGTGTACTATTACATAACATTGGCATGATCACAGAGGATCAATTTTCAAAATAATGTTTAGTTTAGTATCCTTGGAAACACTATATACATTCATAATGTTTAAATTACATTACAAAATGAAAACTACAACAACATAGTCTCCATAGCTCACACTCATATCCCCTCATAATATCCATATAGGTTATTCATAAAATATTTCTTCACATCCTAGGAAAAATAAAACATTAGAAGGGGTGAGCTCAAATGCCCAGTAAGGATAACAATATACCCAAAACATTCATATATAAAAATATACATTTAAGTCAATGTATAACTAAAACAAAAGCCCTTTAATCTTGAAATACAGCATAATATGGGAAAAATAAAATGAAATAATGTCATTTTCAAATTCACATGGATATTATACTAGTCGAATAATCACATGCAATACCAATAAACACTTTCATAATGATGGAATGCATAATGCCAGACTATCATAACCACGTATCCAAGGCCTCGTTCCAAGACTACAAATAAGATTTTGTCAATGCCTGGTGCTAAGACACTAGTTTGTATCATGAGACCTACCGATGCATCGGGGAGCTATAGCGGGCTCCACATGTCACTTATTAACTCCAAAGCATTCCTCATATGAATAGGTTTAAACATAACATAAATATTCATATTAAAACTAGCATACCAAATGTCAATACTTTCTCCATAATCCATGAGTGGTATAAAAATAACACATCCATAGTCAAACATATCACAAAACTATCAATAAAATATGGAAGTTTTGTATCACAATAAATCAGAATCAAATAAGGTTAAAATCCATCAAAGGATGTTGACATAGATGAAATCAATACTATTTTAGATAAATATATCATTTTTATGAAATCATTTAAAAGTCACATAATTAGAAAATAAAACATTTACTTTAAAAATTTTCTTATAATCTTGTAAGGGAAGCTTCAACGATTTTATAACGGCGGAAAATAGCCACACCCGCTGTATAAGTTAAAAAAATATGCTTACCTTAATTCTGTTGAAATGGTTAAAAAGGACCTTGTTTGGAAAATGACAAAAAGATTCCTTTATAAACTTCTTATAAAAAGTCAACAATGGTATAAATGACTTTATCCCATAGTCTTTAAAAATATTAAGAATGATTTCAAATACATTTTTAAGAAACGTGGATGTGGATGATAAAGAGGTCCCAGTAGATAATTACTTATAAACAACCACGGATAATGAAGAGATTGTGAAATAAACCCTTACCTTGTACATTTCATTGGTCGAGGGTAGGATAACATACATTATAATGGTGAAATAATTGTTATTAAATTATAAAAGATTAATATACTTTAATATGATATCATATATGATCTTTTAACATTGTTTTGTTAATAATATCTTAGTATTATCGTCATCTCGGGTGTTAACTTACTCGTTTTCTTTTATATGTTTTGTTTCTTAAGACATGTTTGTAATGGATAGATTGTATATTATTCATATCCAGAATGATATCAAGTCCTTAAACATTATTTTCAATCATCAAATGATAATTATACTTGAATGGATATGATGGGGAATGAATCTTATCGGGTTCGTGGAGCCGGTAGTCCGTACATACGCACGAGCGACAATATCAGTCTTCTGATATTAAAATAATATATAACTGGATGGTATATCATATACAAAGAATCATTATGATGTTATATTTATTATTTATATGAATTATACATCATTATTATACCCATATAAATAATAATATATTTAATAACAAATACACCACGACGTGGAGACGGTAGGCCGTAATTATGCGCGTATGGTGACATGTCATTCTAGAGATCGATAGAATAAGGAATTTGGTTGTTACATATTTATAATAACATCATATTATATTGAATATACTGGATATATTATTTTAGAATGTAAATAACAAGGAAAGAAGAAGTTGATGAAGAAAGGAACATGAAAAAGGGTGGTGAAAACAATACCTCTTCTTCGGGTTCTTCATTTTGATTTGATCAAAAGGGATCCTTAGGTTGGCTTTCTGATAAAACTAAGTCCTATAAGTAGTATTGAGGGATTTTGGGAGGATATTTGGGCAGAGTTTGGCTGAGCCAAAAAACATTGATTGTGTGAAATTGAGTGAAGGGGAATTTCCCTTTTATAGGAGAGGTGAGGGGCACCTTTGGAAAAGCTAGAAATATTATTTTATAATAAATTCATATTCGGTTTCTAATGGATACAAAGTGGATTATTTAAAGGTTAATGTGGTTATGGGTAGAAAACCACTAATACAATAGGTTTTAGACAGGTTTGGGTTACAATATTAACCTTATCATTTAGTTTTAACTCTTAGTTAATTAATTTGACATTAACCATGTCACATTGTATTTTTATATTATATAGTTAATAAACATACTATATACATCCAAAATACCCCCATGAGGTCCATTAATGATACAAATATCATTATATAAGTCACTTGGAAGATCCTTATATTTTTAGGAATTGAATATCAATTAATAATATAATATTTGTTTTAAAAACTCTTTTATGTCAATCTTCACACTATTTGGTATTTTATTTTTTTCAAAATCATAACAGCATGATTACATCAAAAAAACATAATTAAATGAATACTAACATGTCCTATTGACCTATAAAATTATAGGAATTCAAAAAAAGTTTCATATTACATTTATTTGACTATTTATAATATCAATTATTTTAATACTTCTTTAATTGGGTAATTACTACATCACCATTGTGTCATAAATAAATTATTTTATTTAATATGTAAAAGTTATAAATAAAATACCATTATGTAGGAAATATTTTTATATTTCTAATTAATATTTAAAATCGAATTTATCTAATGTATAACCCTATATTAAAATTTTTTTAGTAATTAAACATTGATTTTAAATCTTTTAACTCTTCTTTGAATTAAAAACTAATAAACATCCTATTCTAATCAAAGTGGACCTAAATGATAATATTTTATTCCTAAGTTTTTTTTGACAACATACTCTTGTCCAATTGAATTAGGACATGTGTTAGGGTAATCTTAATATCATTTTTACCCTTAATTACCCAATTTACTTTTAACCGTGTTAAATAAAAGTAAAAAGTTACTATTCAACATAAATTATTTTCATCTCATTGAACCACATTTTACTCCTTCATATTAACCGTGTCTCTAGGAGTTTCTAAATTCCACTCACAGAAGAGGTAAAATTAATTTTATTGTGAAATTCCAAATTCTCCTAGGAGGTGGGTAAAAGACGGTGAAAAGTATTATAAAATTTTTATATGTCTAATATTTTTATAAATTGACTCCAATGAATTACATTAAACTCATATTGGTATTACATATCTATTTTGAACTTAATTAAATTTAAATAAAATAAATAATTATTTAAATAAAAATTCGGTTTTAAACTATAACTCAGTGTTTTTTCACTATTCATCAAAAATTTAATGTTTTCAAAAAAATACGAAAAATTCACCCTAAGCTAATTTTAATATTCCAAATCAAGATATGAAGTCCATTTTGAAAGATAAAATTTATAAAATTTCAAAAAGTGGGTATTACTATTCATAACGGCTAGTTTGACTGGTTGTGGTGTGTGTTAGAACTCGAAGCTTCGTACAACACACGCTACTCTATTATTCAAAGAGAAGCGTACATGGGAAGCTTGGGGTGTTACATTCTCCCCTCCTTCAAATAATTTCGTCGTTGAAATTTCTAGAATACTACCGCTTGAAAAGACTCGGGTGGTTCTTCATCATAAGTTCCTCAGTTTCCCACGTTGCCACTTCCATCTTATGGTTTCTCCAGATAACTTTTACCAGATGAGTCATCTGGTTTCTCATCTCTTGTTCTCTTTTATCAAGAATCCTAACAGGATCTTCGCAATTAGACAGATCAGGTTCCAGTTCTAATTCCTCGTAAATGAGTACATGCGTTGGGTCAGCTATGTATTTCCTCAATAGTGATACGTGGGACACAACGTGAACTTTGGAGATACTAGGCGGCATTGCCAAACAGTAAGCTACAACCCCAATTTTTTTATAATTTCGAATGGTCCGATGTACCTGGGACTTAATTTACCCTTCTTACCGAAATGTATAACTCCCTTTCATGGAGATACCTTCTAGAAAACAAGATCTCCTACCTGAAATTCCAAATCCTTATATCGGTTATCGGCATAGATCTTATAACTACTTTGAGCTGTATTGATCTGGTTTTGTATTACCTTCACCTTTTCCATCGTTTCCTCCACCAGATCTAGGCCTACAAGTTTTCTTTCACCAACGTCATCCCAATAGGTTGGTGTGCGACAACTCTTTCCGTATAACGCTTCATATGGTGCCATCTGAATACTTGAATTGAAGCTATTGTTATATTAAAAATATACCAGATGTTAATATTGATCCCACATACCCTGAAAGTCAAGTTACCATGATCTCAACATGTCTTCTAAGGTTTGAATAGTCTGTTCTGATTGTCCATCTGTTTGAGTGTGGTAGGCAGTGCTCAAACGAATTTCAGTATCTAGGGATTTTTGAATAATTTTCCAGAATCTTGAAAAAAATGGGGATCATGATCAGAAATAATCGATAGGGGTACTCCATGAAGTCTCACAAATTCATTAATATATAGTCTTTCTAGACATTCTAGTGGTAGATATTCTCTTATAGAAAGAAAATGTGCGGACTTGGTATGCCGATCAACAATAACCCATAATGCATCATTCCTTCTAGGAGTCTTTGGTAGTCCAATGACAAAGTCCATCGTGATATTATTGCATTTCCACTCGGGTATGGGAAGAGGTTACATGACTCCTCCAGGCTGTTACCATCTAGATTTCACATGTTAATAAACCATACATCTTGACATAAAATCAGAAATATCCCTCTTCAGGTTGTCCCACCAGAAATGTTCCTTCAAATCGTTATACATTTTGGTGCTCCAAGGGTGTATATTAAAATTGTAACTATGAGCATCTTCCAATAATTACCTTTTTAGATCATGTATATCGGGAACACAAAGTCTCTTCCGGAATTTCAAAATTCCATCTTCATACACAAAGTCACTAAATCTTCCACTATTCACAGCTTTAATCTTCTTTTGAAATTCTTCATCATTGGTCTGAGAAATCTTAATCTTTTCTAGTAAATATGTTTTAGAAACCATTTGAAAAATCATTGATGTTTCTCCTTCCATAGTGATTCCCATATCCAACTTTACTAGATTCATGATAATAGCATCCCTTTCAATTCTCATCATGTTCAAAACACCATGATATTATCTTCTCAAATCATCTACCACCTTATTTACATTCTTTGGGCGGTAGTGTATCGTGCAATCATAATCCTCGAGTAGTTCAAGCCATCGCCTTTGGATCACGTGGAGTTCTTTTTGTGAGAAAATATACATCAAACTCATGTGATCAGTATAAATATCACATTTTCACCATAGAGGTAGTGTATCCATATCTTCAAAGAAAATATCACAGCTACTAACTAGAGATCATGAGTAGGATAGTTTTGTTCATGAATTTCCAACTTCTGTGATGCATAAGCAAGAACCTTATCATTCAGCATAAGGACACAACCAAGTCTTTTCTTCGATGCATCACTATAAATAATGAACTCATCATTCCCCGATGGTAGAGTCAATATAAGAGCATTGACTAATCTTATCTTCAGTTCTTCAAAACATTCTTCACACACTTTTTTCCGAACAAATTTATCCCCTTTACGAGTGAGCTTTGTTAACGGGTTAGCCAATTGGGCAATGCTCTGGACATAACACCGATAATAATCTGCTAAGCCAATAAAACGGTATACCTCAGGTATACTTGTCAGTTTAGGATATTATTGGATTTCAATGGTCTTAGAAGGATCAACAGAGATTCCATATTTAGAGACAATATGTCCTAGAAAAGAAATCTCCTAATTCCAGAATTCAAACTTTCTAATCTTCCCATATAATTCATGTCTTCTCAAAGTCTTCAGGATAATGTGTAAGTGATTTTCATGATCTTCGTAGATTTTGGAGTATACCAAGATATAATCAATAAATAACACCACAAAATCATTGAGATATTACATGAATACTCTATTCATTAGATCCAAGAATACATAGGGTGAATTAGCCCGCCCAAAAGGCTTTAGTATAAACTCGTAATGCCCGTACCTGGTTCGAAATGCTGTCTTCGGAATGTCTTCCTTCTTCACACATAACTGATTGTATCCAGATCGAAGGTCAATCTTTGAAAAGTATTTATCTGCATGAAGTTGGTCAAATAAATCATCAATGAGAGGTAGGGGATACTTGTTCTTTATTGTTATAGCATTCATTTCCCTATAGTCGATACATAACCTCATAGATCTATCTTTCTTTTTAACAAAAAGAACATGGGCTCCCCATGGAGAAACACTAGGGAGAATAAATCCCTTATTACTCAATTTACCTAGTTGTTTCTTTAGTTCCACTAATTATACTATGGCCATTCTATAAGGGGTCTTCGATATAAGCCTTGATCCATGAATTAAATCAATGGAAAACTCAACTTCTTGTTCTGGAGGATGTCCAGGTAAATCTTCCAGAAACACATCTACATATTCTTTCACAAAAGGTACATCCTCTATTTGAACATTCCATTCCTCATCCAAAATCATTTCATTCTCTTCCTCCCCAATAATTTAATTTAGTTGAGCTACTTGGGGTGGATCTAGATAAGAATTAGGTGGTGACGATTCTGCTCTAAAGATAAGGTATTCCATATCATCATCATCAAAAATCATAACCTCCTTCTTTTTACAATAAATATTTACATCATCGTCCAAATGCCAATCCATACCAAGGATTATATAAAACTCATTCGTAGGTATGATGTTGAGATCAGCGGATAAAGAACATTTATGTGCTCTAATGGGGACTGATTCACATAACATTGTTCCAATGTTACTTCCCTTAGGAGTTTTAACTGAAAACTCGCTTGTTAAATAAAATTGGAAATATCTAATATTCTTATCAAACTTGGAAGATATGAAACAATTCGATGATCTAGAATCAAATAATACATTTCCTAAGCATGAGGAAATCATCAAATAACCTGCCACCACGTCTTTCGGAGCTTCTACCTCAGCAGTAGTGATAGCATAAACCTGGCCTTGATCCCTTGGCCTTTTTTGAGGAATGTTCCCCTGACGCTTAGGACATTAATTTGCATAATGCACCATCTCCCTACAATTATAGAATTGGACATCAGTAGCTTCATTCTTCCCCTTGTAATCACGAGCTCAGTGGCCTTTTTCACCACACTTGTAACAGACTCCCATTCCATTCAAGAAAGTACCAAGGTGTTTCTTCCCACATATACTGCAGGATGGATATTCAACTTTTCCCTGCTTCCCCTTATTTCCATTCCCAGATTGATCAGCAGATCTCTTCTTCTTTTGCTTTTCTTTAAAGTCATAAGAAATAGATAATTCCTTTTCTGTCTTGATAGCACATGAGACAATGTCTTCGTATGACGAGAAGGATTGTGAGACTAATGATCTATAGAGAAATGGTTTTAACCCATAAAAGAGACGACCAATCATACTTCATGGGTTATATATATAATCTCCAACATACCTTGCTATCATTTGAAAGTTAGCCTCATACTTTGCGACATTCTCATTCTCCTTTTGCCTCAGACTCAGATATTGCCTTTCCATATCTGCTCGATGGTCATGTAGAATGTATTTTTTTCTAAAAACATATCATTGAACTCCCTCCATTCTATATTTTATACTTCATCATCTTCCGTTGTGTTTTGAATCAATGACCACCATTGATCAGCATCTCCAGTGAGGCGATAAACTGTCATGATAACATTTTCCCTTTCACAAATCCCCAAAGCCTGAAATATTTGTTCTAGGGAAATTATCAATTTCTCAGCTACCAATGGATTTGTACTCCTATTGAATTTTCCTGGTTTTTGCTTCATTAAGTGATCTAACATTGATCCTCCTTGTTGTAGATCAGCGTGCTCCATACGGGTAAGGTTATTTTTCATAACCTAAGTTAGTTGTCCCATTATGGCGATTATCTGATCAGCACCAGTTACATCACCAGCTGCACTATAATTATCTTGAGCAGGAAGGAAATCCCTACATGGAGTGCATTCATTGATAAAATTTCCATTCCTTCCACTAGGGGCCATTTCTAAATAATGGCATAAACTATATCAGTTTATAAATCAAAATACATAATTCCATACTTTTAAAACACTTAACATAAATTGATCTATTTATGGATATAATCAATAATTACAAAAATGATTTCATTGAGGAAGTATATAATCATAAACCCTTCAAAATGGTTTGTAAATAAAATAAGAATGATCCTAAGAATATCCCCCAAGAGTGTGGTAACCAAGTGTGCAACAAGGCCCGTTGTCGTGCACCAGTTCTCATTTGAGTATAGTTAAATGCGGTGTTTTCAGGTTTTACCCCTAGGTACATCTGTGGCAGAGCCACCTATACCTGCTCGTATCCAGACAGGGATGTATTGCTCATAAAACTCAAAAAATCTCTACAATACCAAAATTCTAAGAAGTTCTTCTACACTAATCCTCAAAGTCTTTATTAGGGATATGTGCTCTAATCAGAGTTTATCTAACTATAGCTTCCATGGTTTGTACTAAACATCCTCTGATACCAACTATAACACCCCGACCCTAGTTACCTAGAGTCTGTGCATTATTACATAACATTTTCATGATCACAAAAGATCATTTCTCGAAATACTATTTAGTTTAGTATCCTTGGAAACACTAGATACATTCATAAATTTTAAATTGCATCATAAAATGAAAACTATAATAGCATAGTCTCCATATTCTATACTCATATCCCTTCATACTATCCCTGTATGTCAATCATAAAATATTTCTTCACATCCTGGGAAAAATAAAACATATAAAGGGCTGTGCTCAAATGCCCAGTAAGGAAAAAAATAGATGAAACTTTCATAAATAAGCACAAACATTTAAGGCAATGTATAACTAATACAAAATCCTTTTAAACTTCAACTTCAGCATAATATGGCAAAAATAAAATGAAATAATGAAATTTACATATTCACATGGATATTCTACTAGTCAAATAATCATATGCAATATCAATAACCACCTTTATAATGATGGAATGTGTAATGCTAGACTATCATAACCACATACCCAAGGCCTCGTGCCAAGACTAAAAATTAGACTTTGTCAAGGCCTTATGCCAAGAAACTAGATTATCTCAAGAGACCTACCAATGCATCTAGGAGCTATATAGGGCTCCACCCATCTCTTATTAAGTCTAATTCATTCCTCATATGAACAGGTTTAAACATAACATAAATATTCGTATTAAAACTAGCATAAGAAATGTCAAAACTTTCTCCATAAACCAGGAATGGTATAAAAATATCAAATCCATAGTCAAACATATCACAAAACCATCAATACAATATGGAAGCTTTTTATCACAATAAATCAACATTAAATAATCTTAAATTCCATCAAAGGATGTTGACATAGATAAAATCAAAACTATTTTAGGGAAATATCTCTTTTTTTTAAATCATATAAAAGTCACATAATTATAAAATAAAAATTTTTCTTTGAAAATTTTCTTATAATCATTTAAGGGAAGCATCAAAGATTTTATAATGGCAGAAAATAGCCGCACCCAACCATATAAGTTAAAATACATTCTTACCTTAATTCTGTCGAAAAGGTAAAAAAGGACCTTGTTTGGAAAACGAGAGAAATATTCCTTTATAAACATCTTATACAAAATCAACAAGGGTATAAATGAACTTGTCCCATAGTCTTTAAAATATAAAAAATTATTTGAAATACATTATTAAGACACATGGATGTGGATGATAAAGAGGTCCTAGTAGATAATTATGTATAAACAACCTCGGATAATGAAGAGATTGTGAAATAAACCCTTACCTTGTACTTTTCCTTGGTCGATGGTAAGTTAACCTCCTATATAATGGTGAAATAATTATTATTAAATTATACAAGAATCATATACATTAATATGATATCATATGTGATCTTTTAATATTTATTTGTTAATAATATCTTAGTATTATCGTCATTTCACGTGTTAACTTACTCGTTTTCTTTAATATGTTTTGTTATATAAGCCATGTTTTTTATGGATAGATTGTATATTATTCATATCCAGAATGATATCCAGTCCTTAAACATTATTTTTAATCGTCAAATGAGAATTAGACATTAATGGATACGATGGGGAATAAATCTCATCACGTTCGTGGAGACGGTAGTCCGTACGTATGCACGAGCGACAATATCATTCTTCTGATATTAAAATAACATATAATTGGATGGTATATCATATAGAAAAAATAATTATCATGTTATATTTATTATTTACATGAAATACACATCATTATTTACCCATATAAATAATAATATATTGAATAACAATTACACCACGACGTGGAGATGGTAGGCCGTACATACGCACGTATGGCGACATGTCATTTAAGGGATGAATAGAATAATGAATTTTGTTGTTATAAATTTATAATAACATCAAAGTATATTGAATATACTAGATTTATTATTTTGTAATGGAAATAACAAGGAAAGAAGAATTTGAAGAAGAAAGGAACTTGAAAAAGGGTGGTGAAAACATTACCTCTTCTTCGGGTTCTTCCTTTTGATTTGATCAAAAGGGCTCCTTGGGTTGAATTTATGATCAATCTAAGGCCTCTAGTTTGTATTGAAATATGTTGGGAGGATATTTGGGAAGGTTTTTGCCGATCCAAAATGTATTTAAGGTGTGAAATTGAGAGAAGGGGGAGTTCCCTTTTATAAGAGCGTTGAGGGGAACCTTTGGAAAAGCTAGAAATATTCTATTATAATAAATTCATATTAGTTTTCTAATGACTAAAAGTGGATTATTTAAAGGTTAAGGTGGGTATGGGTCTAACAACACTCAACCAATAATTTTTAGATAGGTTTGGTTCACTATATTAACCTTTTCCTTTAGTTTTAACTCATAGTTAATTAGTTTGACATTTACCACGTCACTTTGTATTTTTATATTATATAGTAAATAAACATAATATATACATCCAATAGACCCCCAAGTGGTCCATTAATGATAAAACTATCATTATATAAGTCTCTTGTAGTAAATTTAGATTTTGAGGAATTGAATATCAATTAATAATATAATATTTGTTTTAAAAATGCTTTTATTTCAATTTTGACACTATTTGGTATTTGATTTTTAAAAAAATCATAACAGCATGATTACTTCGAGAAAATATAATTAAATGAATACTAACATGTCATATTAACCTAAAAATTTGTGGAATTCATAAAAAGTCCGAAATTACATTTATTTGGATATTTATAATATCAATTATTTTAATATTTCATTAATTATGTAATTACTACATCACCATTGTGTCATAAATAAATTAAATTATTTAATGTCTAAAAATTATAAATAAAATACCATTATGTAATAAATATTTTTATCTTTATAATGAATATTTACAATTGAATTTATCTTATGTATAACCCTATATTAAAAATATTTTAGTAATTAAACATTGATATTAAATCTTTTAACTCTTCTTTGAATTAAATACTAATAAATGTCCTAAACTAATCCAATTGGACCAAAATGATAATATTTTATTCCTAAGGTTGTTTCTAGTCTATATACACTTGTCTAATAGAATTATGATTTGTGTTAGGGTAATATTAATATCATTTTTACCCTTAATTACCCTATTTACTTTTAACCGGGGTAAATAAAATTAAAAAGTTACTATTGACCAAAAATTATTTTCATCTCATTGAACAAAATTTTACTCCTTGATATTAATCATGTTTCTCGGGTTTTCGAAATTCCACTCACAGAAGCGGAAAAATTATGTTTTAAGTGAATTTCCAAATTCTCCTAGGAGAATGGTAAAAGACAGTGATAAGCTCAATAAGATTTTTATACGTCTAAAATTATTATAAACTAACTCCAATGAATTAAATTAAACTTATATAGGTATTACGCATCTATTTTGACTTTAATTAAATTTAAATAAAATAGATAATTATTTAAATAAAAATTTGGTTTTAAACAATAACTCAGAGTTCTTCACTATTCATCAAAAATTGAATGTTTTCAGAAAAATACCAAAAATTCACCGTAAGCTAATTTCGATATTCCAAATCCAAAAATGAAATCAATTTTGGAAGATAAAATTTATAAAATTTCAAAAAGTGGGTATTACAATTCATAACGGCTAGATTGATGGGTTGTGGTGTGTGTTAGAAATCGTTGTTGCGTACAACACATGCTACTTTATTATTCAAAGAGAAGCGTACCTTGGAATCTTGGGGTGTTAAAATAAAACCTGAACTAACATGGAATCTCAAGGCTTGGTTTATGAAGTGTGGGATATACACTCCCTCATACCAACACCCTAGTGTTCTGACAGTCCTACTCCATCAAACATGACATCAAAAATAACAAAGGGAGCTATGAAGGAAGGGTCATCTAAAGAGAGTGACTTACTCTAATACCATTTTGTCACTAATTAGCCCCTTATGACCTGGAACTGGTGACATG
Source organism: Viscum album (assembly GCA_963277665.1). NCBI lineage: Eukaryota > Viridiplantae > Streptophyta > Magnoliopsida > Santalales > Viscaceae > Viscum > Viscum album. The sequence continues at coordinate 53,350,356 of OY728148.1, forward strand.
ATTCGATCCTAGACATGACATGAAGTGAATTCTCGATCCAAAAGGTCTAGAAACTAGTTTCGGGGAATAAATTGGGAAAACAAGTAATTTATTAATACCAAATGAATATAAACTGAACAATAAAAATGTAAATAGATAAACTTAAATAAATTAATACAAATTTTGAAAAGGGGAATCATTTATATAAAGATAAAAACACAAAAACAATACAAAAACATCCAAAACTAATCCTAAAAACCCCAGCATCTATATGTGACCCTGATGTTCACTCTCATATATCAAATCACACCATCACCCATGCTAATGAAAACCAAGAAGAATCCTATAGTAAAATATGAAAACATGAAATAACTATATGTATGTGAATTAAAACTCGGTAGGGATGCAATAAAAAATATATTCCCAGTGCAAATTCTTTAAATAAAAAATCATTTTCATAATTTTTGAAATACTATATATATAATTAATATTTTCTAGGAATTTTTTCACATTAAAACAAATAATGGTCCATTTTCCTTTTTCATAACATAAAAAAAACCCTACCAAGAAAGCGACATATGAATATTATAGTACAATGATTAATTTATTTTATAAACGGTGAAAAAAATTCACAACCTTTTTTCCGTAACACTTGAAAACATATTATCACTTTTTGAAAGAAGCTAAACTGCTAAAGAAAAGAACAACCCTACAAAAATGGAAATGGAAAATATTACATAAGAGTAACCAACCAAGAAAACTATCCCAATCATCCACTATTTACAACTATATACCAAATGACATGGTAGAAATTAAGAGCTCATGAAATAATCCTGAACAACTTGTATATCCTAACTCATCCCTAAAATCATGCTCCACTAAATGACATAACTATCAACCACACTACGGACCACACCCTACCTAGACTGACTGAGGGGAAATATCCCATAGAATAAAAAAAGACACAATATCTAATTTTGTTCTATATTGCACTAGCTAGAGTGTAATACTATGTGAGTGCATCAATCTTTCATAAAAAATTCACCCATTATTATAGGTTCCCAGGTAGTGAATAAATTAATGTGGGGGTGAGACAACAATGAAAATGAACATCCAATCACATGAACACAAATAATACATAAGAAAATAACAAAATAAATCACCCATGGGTAAACCCAAGGATCAATCTCTTTCCAAAAAACCATCAGATGTCGAAGAATTCCACAATGAGGATCTCTCATTCCTCTGAATGTACATAGAACATGGGGACCCAAAAATGAGGAAGTCCCATCCATTCAACATAAACGGATCACGAGGATTCCATTGAATTGAAATACCCTACATTAAAAATAAATAAGGGACGATTATTATCCAAGGTGATCATTTCAGGATTAACATTTATCACAAATTTTACAAAAGGTCTAAATGGGCGTCATGCATCCATTTTTAAAGGATGAAAACAAATATTAAAAAAGTTACAAAAAACCCACATTAAATTTCACAATCATTTAGATAAATATCATTTAAACACTCACACCAAATTTTAAAATCAAATCCACATTCATTAAAAATTACAACATCCCATAAACCACCATAAAATTAAAACCATTTTCAAATGCCAAATACCCACTTATTTTAATTTGAGAACCACATGCAATCATTTTTTAGAAATCCAAATCATCATATAAAATTCCACATACTTCAAATATCATAAATCACTCAAAAATACAACATAGAATATTTTAAAACACTCAGTACACAACATTTAACAAAATATTTCTATTTATCATTGATCAATGAATAAATCACCACCTTGTAAACCCAGAAAATCATTCAAAATATAACAAATCACTATCTAGTATAAAAATTATGTTAAAAAAGAACTAATACAGTGAATATTAAATTTATTTGACAAGTGAATAGGTAAATCTAACTCAAACTCAAGGCACTTCAATAATGGAAACTCTAAGAAACATGAAAAGTACTGAATGAAAAGAACAACAGTAGGGACCATTGAATAAAAAACCACTAAATTAAACATGACCAATCATGAACCATTGAACCAAGAGTCCAAGTAAGATGTTAATACCAATAGAGAATGGATTAAATGAGATATGGGATAGAGAGGAGGATAATACCCAAATAAATCTATCCCCAATCATTCATAAATACTAATATCCTCACTATGGTAGAAAAGAATTACAATGAGAAAAACGGAAAGGATTCCCTAGAAATGTAAAAACATGTTTGGGGGGAAGTAGAGCATTTTGAGTCAATAATCGTGAGAGAGTGGAATAGGAAATTCACATTTTTAATGACCTGGGAACTACGCATGGTTAGGACTCATCGTTTACCAAATAGTACGCCAATCATGCGCCCCTCACTAGATAACCATGGAAACCAAATCATTTGTAAAACCATGTGAAAAATACTAGACTGAAAATATACAAAGTAAAACATCAAAATAAGTATATGTAATGCCCTGAAAATTGGTAAAAACCATGATAACAAATTGAATTAGGCTAATGGATGAAAATAAAAATCTAGGTGTGATAATTCTCTCAATCATGAATATTTTCTTCCCCCAGAAAATCATACAAGGGTCTGGTTAGGAAACAAGAAATGATACCACTCCATAGGACAAGTATATTGTTAAAAAATTAATGAGAAAGTAAGAGCACCAAAAATCTGAATAGAAATTCCTCATATTTAACATTGGGTGGGAATGGACTCTGCCATGCATGAATTCTTCCCCAAAGAATCCACAACTCCTTTTTTGGTTGATTAAAAAGATAAATGGAATTATCACAACTATATAATCCAACAAATCAAACTGAGAACACCTAAAAAATTATCAAACAAAACATCTCAATGCTAAGATATACCAAATATTGAACTAAACTAGAATAACATGACGCCATATTGGGCTCCACACCATAAGAAAAAAACTATCATTGAAAAACAATAGAAGAAACCAAAACAATAACCTTGGTGGGTCTCCCCACCATTTTGAACTCATCTAGTTAAAAAATTACCACTCAGACCTATCTAGATCAACACACTAAAACATGGGTCTCATATGAATGAAACTCCCAACTAAGAGAAATGAATTCCATTCTTGGATTCATCATTTAAAAATGACGTATGTATCACAAAAATGAGTAACTATAATGAGAACCTTTAAATCCCACACCCTAAAGGTTGAGACAAGAGTTTCTAAAAGGTTCCATAAATCTCCACTAGTTTCCAAACTATTTGAAAAGCTTCACTCTAGGACCTATGGTTGTAGTCCATATGTACTAAAGAATTTTATTCTTGCATCCATGAGATGAAAATCCTTAATTGGAACTCATATGTTATATACCACAAGAATCCATATATCAATCTAGGATAAACCAAAAGTAAAAACCACACCATGTAACTCACTTCTCCCCAAAAAGGAACATTAAACGTGATAAGGAATCAGAGGATACATATGCATCATCATCATTATCCTTAAATGAGAAATATTAGAATAACTTTTCCCACAAAACACACCTACTTTTAAAACAGAATTATCTAATAATTTTTATTGAAAATAATAATTCCATTAAATTTTCATTTATCAAAATTCCCTCAACATCCACTTTGAAAATACATAAAACCATCACAAAAAACACCATCAGGAACAACCACTAACACTGGAGAATAATTTCATTAGAAGAGATAATAACCATGACCAAAACAACACACTACTCATAAAAATGGGATGGGGTGTTCTTCGACCAGGTGAATCTGGAACCACAATGCTTCCTGGAAATACCCTAACTGAACTGCTATAGGTGACTCAAGCGTCTTTAGGTAGAGAGGTTCTTATTATATCTCAGACTTGATCAAATCATATGACCAAACATTCCACACTGATAGAATAGTATGATCATATGCCCATAAGGGTCTAATGGAAGATATCAAGTCCTTTTTATCAAATGACAAGCGCAATACCTTTTGGATGATTATAGACCTCCTTATAGGGATTTCAATCACCACATTCTGAGATTGGAGCAAGGTTGGAAATCTCATGAACTCTTAATAACATGAATTTAACTGGAAAATATTTCCTCACAACATTAGAGAAATATTTTTGATAGAACTATAACACATTTGATTATAGTTTAGGATGAATCCCAAGCTCATAATGTTGAGAATTCAAGGAATTGTTGGTGGCCTACTCTAGAGTGTATGGAAAAAAATTCATGAAATATTAGAAGTACTCACCACCAATCCATCGACATGATATAAATAGAAGATATCCATCCCTTTCCCCAGAATTATTACCTTAGATGAATACTTCTAGATGAACGAAGCCTTGAATAACACCTAGGTAATAACTTATCAAGGTTTGATTTGTGGTATCGATGTCCACCACATCTAGGTTGAACCTTCTAACATTACAGTATGGAACAAAACATTTAACAAATCAGGAAACATATGAAAAATGATGTTTTTCCCAATTTTCCACATCCACTCTTCCACATCGATTGGATCTACATGACCATAAAAGATATCATGAATCAAATTCTAAAAATCAAGAAGAAAGAATATGGTTTGATCAACAGGAGTGGTTTCCAATGGAGAACCCAAAATGAAAACACTTCAAATATCCATCAAATCTGTATAGGGGGATATTCTATAAAACAAATAAAACCAACAACTAAATCAAAACTAATACATTGGTCAAAAATCAACCCCAAAAACATAAAAAGGGAACTTACCCAAAGTTTTCATAATTTTTTTCCAAATGATCCCACTATACACTATTTCTAAATCAAATCACCAATAAAAATATCTCAAACTCAAAACACTAAATCAGCATTATTCCTGAATCACATGTAATCATTCTACATAAACATTGGTTTTTCAAAACTTCAATATTTTCTTCATAAATCACTTTTGAAAAGAAAAATGAACTTGATGGTTCGGAATCACTCTAATGGTATTCATGGAGCCTCACACGAACGTATTCACTTTCCAAAATGGGAACCCATAAACTGATTCACATTTAGGAACTCATCCACTCATGCCATCAACCATACACATATATATACATATCCATGCATGTGGTCACTCATGTAAGAAGAAATGTTAAAACCAATACTTTTCCACTTTCCAAATATTAACCTCCAAACAATTATTCCAAATCATAAATTTATTTCTCATTTTATAATTCACAAATCCTTTTGAAATATCAATAAATTCTATCTCAAAAACCATTTTTATATTCTTCACAACATATCTATTATATCTTTATGAAAAACATCCCATGAATTTTATTCAAAAATTCATATCTTCTCTTTAAAAACATTTTCATCCATATAATGATACAATACAATAAAAATTTATTTGATTAAAAACTCATTTCATCATATTTAAAATAGATTTGGAAAACCTTTTTTAAAGTAAACTACATATTTCTAAAAAAAAATTCCTATAAAAAAAAATATTTTTGACTATAAAAATTTATTCGTGGTAAGCCAATCGTTATTTTTCCCAAAAAAACATTTCATATCAATAAATTTTACAAGCATTCATCAAAATAAATCTTATAACCCATTTACCATTTTCATAAAACCAAACCATCAAAAAAATTAAATCTGGTTTTGACAATCTCAAACAAGGGTTTTCAAAACAATTTTTAGAATCATATAAGACCCAAAACCACTTGGAATGGAAAATAGTTTTATTGAGTGACTTGGACATATGGATTGTGGTCATGTGAAAATCTCACCACCATCATGGAGAGAGGCTATATCCCTAACTCCACATGTCTTTACAGGTCCTACGAGCTCATTAAGGCCTTTGTCCCTACCCCAATGGTGTGTCCCAAACATCAATCCCACAAAAACCAAATAAATTAAATAAAATCATATTTCTCATGGAAACTAAAGGTTTGTTATAAAATTTATTTTCCAGACACACCCGTATACCTACACCCCAAGGTTCTATTAGTCCTAAATCATCTTCCTTGACATCCCATATAACGAAGGTTCTCTGAAATCAAGATCCAATAAAGATAAAGACCTGATATGATACAATTTTTTCATGAACCAATCCATGCCAACCCCGAACAATCAATAAGAGTTAAACAATGACAATGCCAAAAGGGTGTTCTTAATCACCATGAAGAGGAAACTTCTTATGGAGAACTAATAGAGATACCGAAGGAATGATTTCATCCAATATAATATTATACAAACAATGAAGAAATATATAGACCATATTAAAAATATATATATAAATTTCAGAAGTGAAAATCATTTATACAAATCTATAGATACCAACAAAAACTATACAACCACATCCAAAACTGCTCTGGAAAACCCCAAAATCTCTATGTTACCATGAAGGCCACTCTCTGATATCAAAACCAAACAAATCCCCAGAAAATAAAAACTATTATGGAACATTTAGTAAAAGCTAAAAGTAGGAAAGAATTATATGTGTGAGTATTATAACTCAGTATGCGTGCTCAAACAAATCTATTCCCATTGCACTTCATCTAAATAAAGAAACTCCATCATTTGGACTGAAATAAAAAATAAAAAATTTATCTTTTCCAAATATATTTATACAATAAAACCAAACATGTTGCATTACCATTTTTTGACCACTTAATAACAAACTCCCGTTTCTTAATCCTTTTAATGATTTAGGATGGAATGGATTTTTAAAAAAATGAGAATGAGTACAAAATATTTTCCAAAACCCTTTTCCATAACTATTGAAAACATTTAATAAATTTTAAATAGATTCAATACTTCTTAAGAAAACATCAACAATAATCACACAACAAATGCAATGGAAAATATCACACCTGTGTAACCAATCAACAAAAGTAACTCAATCATCCACCATAAAAAACTATGTTCCTAATGACATGGGAGAACAAAAAAATTCATGAAATAATCCATATCATACTATACATATCCACTAATTCCAGAAATCTTGCAGAAAATTATGACATCATTATCGACCACACGCTTGATCGAACACTACCTATTCTTAATAATGAGAACTAAACCATATCAACAAAAAATTAGAATATCTTATTTTTATCTATCGGCTACAAGCCAGAGCATAATCACAGGCTAGTATAGTAATCACTCTACAAAAAATTCTCATTAATACTAAAATAATGTTGGGGTGAGCCAATAATGACAACCGAGCATCCAATTATATGAAATACATCATTTATATGAAACTCACAAAACAAATCACCCATGGGTGACCTAAGGGATTAATCTCTTTCCTTCAAACTATTATATCTCAAACAATTTACATTGAGTATCTGTCATTCAGGTCAATGAAAATGGATCAAAAGGACTCTATTGTGAAGAAGACCCATCAATTCATGATAATGGATCATGAGAATTCTATAAAAATAAAATCTCCTAAAATCAATAAAAACAATGAAAGAGGATTTTCAAGGAGAGTTTTCATGAATTTTTTTTACAAATTTCACAAAAGTTACAAATGGGCCTCATGTGTCCTATCTCAAATGAATTATTCCACTCTTCCAAAATGTAAAAGTTCACAATTTTTCACTTCAAAATCATTTTAAAATATCCCATTTAAACACTAACACCACATTTTAAAACCAAATAGGCATTCATCGAATGGAAAAATTGGCTATAAAACACCATCACATGTAAAAACAAATTAAAAATACAAATATATACTTCTTTTAATTCAAAAATCACATGGAAACCTTTTTGAGAAACCAAAATCAAATTCCCAATGTACAAATATATATTATAAACCCAAACATTACTTCAAATATCACAAAACACTCACAAAATCCTACTTGGAAATTTATCAATCTCTTGGTGTGCAACATTTTACAAAACATTCCCATTTATCACATAACAAGGATAAAATAGACACATTACACACCGAATAATAAATGGAAATATCCCACCTCAATATATATTATAATTGATGGTTCCAAAGGAAATAACCAATGATATGTAAATTTTAGGGACAATTAATAAGAAAGACCATCCTAAAAAATCATGGTGTTTCATTATCACACACCTGAAACAACCATGACAGGGATAGAGGAACTATGAAAACCCCCAATGAAAACTAATGAAATACCCATAAATTAAACACACAAAAACATGATCTCTAGATCCAATAGACTAAGGAATTGGGATATCCGAAGAGAAAATGAATGAAAGATGAAGAGGGAGAGAGAGGAGGAGGATACCTAGAGAAATCATGCCCTAAATATGAAGAAAAACTAAGATCCTAGAAATGAGAATGGAGGAGAGGCACAATGAATATGTAGGAGTTTCTCTAGGTCTGTAAAATCTTATAGTAGGGGAAATGGGGAAATTATGGATAATATATAGACAGGTTAGAATAGGAAATTCCCATTTATAATGAGATGGGAAATGCATATTTTTAGGTTGTAGGGTTTACTAAACCATACACCAATTGTGCACCCCTCACATGAAAACTAGGGAACCCACATGGGTTGGCCACATGGTTTGGTAGTCCATTTATTTTGGATCTACCCAAAATTACAATCGGTGGAATGGTTTCCAAGTAAAGGGTTCCCGGTTTCCACTAATAGTGCTCCAATTCTGTGCCACTAGGTGTTAGAACTTAAAATTTCATTTTTCATTAAAAAATCATGCAAACCCCATGGGAAAAATACTATAATGAAAATATAAGTGGGAAAACATAATAATAAAGTCATAGAACACCAATAACTTTATGGGAAAACAAGGAGAGAGAAAATGGGACGATGGATGAAAATACAAATCTAGGTGTCATAGAGGTTGGAATCAGGGGAATTTATTGCTGTAATTTATCAAATATTATATTTATTTTCTACCTCCATCATGGATAGAATATGGAGGAAGACCTTGTAGAATGAAAACTGAAATTATAATGTGTTTATTGTATTAAGGAATTTTATATTTCAATGAAATTCATTTGGTTGTTTTTCTGCTACCCAAATTTCTCATATCTCTTCGTCTCTCTTTCATTCATGACTGTTATATGATTGGTGATAATTTTAACAAAATTATTATAGAAAAATTAACACCGTGATTCTAGCATGGATTAAATTCTATGTTTAATTATACTTCTATGTCCCCAGTTTAACAAATACCCTAAGTAATATAAAAATTATGAAAACGTAACATTAGTGATTTTGGGGTTGTCTACCATGACAATTGGATTCAACTGACTCTATTCCAACATTTGTTATTCTATTCACATTATTTTATAACCTAATAAATCATGAAAACAAATTTAATATTTCTGAGGATGTATTTCTATTTTTATTAAAAACCAAATCACTCATCACCCCTTCATTCAATGAAATAATTAATGTTTCTTTCATAAAATAATTTTGGTTTATTTTATTAAAATAAAAATTTCTCCAAAAAATATATATCTGTGTTCAACATTAGACATAAAATTCATATACTAATATGTAGGTTAGTGTTTTTTTATTAAATTTATAAATTTATAAATTTACTAACCTTATGAAATTAACATATCCTGTTTGATCATCAATCTACACTTGTTTCCCATCACATAGTGGATTGAGAAACACTTCTTATTTCATATTATAGATCAATCATCAGTACTCATTTATCATTAAAATCTCATGAGAAAAAAAGATTTACCCAATGTATTATAGGGTTATATAGGATCCACCCATTACATAATAATAATCCATATTCATGTCTTCCATGTAAAATAAATAAAATTTCATATCCGGATAAACCCATGGGATGAGATTGGGGTTCATGTAATTTTGAATGGAATTATATGGAAATGACATCAATAATTAGACCAGATGAAACAAAAATTAAATGAACTATAAAATTATTTCATAATGGAATGTTAAAATTATTTAATTAACTTTATTTTTTAAAGAGGTATATATTTTGTATATAATGTGAAAAGTGAAAGAAAAATCATAAAACAGGATATCATAAATCTTTTGGAACATTATTTTTAAAAAGAGAAGTTACAGGTCACATTATGTATTATTTTTTAGATAATGACATGAATAAAAAATAAAAAACCATTCAGAAAGAATCCCATTGAGAATAAATAACATTTATTTTGAATTATTTTGAGGGGAAGCTAAAATAAATGATCCTGATGGGTAAAAAAAAATTTGGTCATTAAAAATACATTTATCTAAACCCACATAACAAAAATGATAATTAAAATTACTTTCGAAATAAGGCAAGGATAAAATCGAATATCGCTTGATATAATTATTTTATTTATTCTAAATCTAATAAATATAATCCATTTTTTTAATATTTAATTTATAAATTAATGTGGAAGTGATTAATATTGATGATAATAATTACTATTTAAAAAATCTCATTTTTATGAGGATAGAGATCCGAAATGGAAGAAAAAAAATTAAAAAGTAATTATACCTATATAAAAAATTTCAAATGATATTTTAAATAAATAAATTGATTAATATAAGATAAATAGAGGAATATAACCAAGGTATAAAAACTGTGACTGAATGAAAATGATGTAAATTCATTGAAAAGGTCGTGGATATCTTAATCATTGATGTATTAATAATTTTAAGGTGGTTCATGAAAAACCATTTTAAATCAATAAATAATATATTTTAAATAAAATATAATTTAATATGAGCATGGAATATTTAAAAATTATAAATTACATCTCAATAAGAAACATTATAACTCAAAGAATGGATATTAAAATCCATACATTTGAACCACTCATGATCTGATGTGACTTAATCTCCAATACAATAAATATAACTATCATAATCAATTACATTGTAAAATTATTCATTGATATTACCATTTATATAATTAATTTATAATAATTAATTTATAATAATTCATCGAAAATATATTTGTTTGATATAGTTAATTTTCATCATAAAATGTCAGTAGTTTCTTTCATATCAAATAAAATATAAAATTGTGATATATACCCTAACAATTTTATAAAATATTATTCCTTACAAGATTATTTAAGCTACTAAATTAAATTTTCAATAATGTTATATAATTTTGATGTATCATTTCATGAGTGGTTTAGTTTCGACTAGTGATGTTAAAATCTATGGAAAGTTTGTTTGGAAAATTCCTAATGGACAAAAGGTTTTATTGTAATAATTAGATTAGATAAAAAAATATTAAAAATGTTGAAATGGGGAAAAATATTGAATATTGAATATATAATCATACAATTAATTTTATTCATATTTATCCTCGATATAAATTCATACCATTGTCTATATAAGTGGTGAAACTGTCCAAAACAAGAACATGTTATAGTCAATAGTAATGTGTGATTGTGAGGTGATATAGTTATAATAAAATTATTATATTAGTATAATGATATTGTTTGATATATTTAATGATATAAATAATAATTAATAAGAGTTTCATGAATATGACATGATATAGAGCTATTAGATATAAAGATGATTTTTTTTCTCTTGGTATGATCATTTTTTGCTACTAAATTTACAATAATCAAATATTTTTAATATTATTAATGAAAATTTTAATTTATATTTATAGAATCTAAATAATTTAATAAACATAACTTATACTCATTGCGTCCTTTTTTATAACCTTACATACAAGGAAGTGATGAAAAATATAACGTGTCTTTCATTAAGGTAGTAGTCCATAGGTAATAGAAGTTGTGTTTTCATTTTTGAAATCGATTAGAGGAAAATAAAAAATGGTTATTACATTAAAATAATAATATTTATATATACTAAAAAAATTATTAAATTATATTATTATTTTTAAAATAGTTTATGTAGATAAATATAGAGAATAAACGATAGTGATTCAATAGTACTCATATTAAACACACCAATAACCCCCAAAACACAGCATGAAAATAGGATAATTGAGAAATGTTAATATAAAAAAGCATTAAATATTCCGTAGAGGGATTTAGAGGACAAAAAATGTGTAGTTTTTTAGGAAAATTTATATTTATATGTGTGAATTGAAGAATATTTATGTTATATATTTTTAAATATTGAAAGAGACCTTCCCTTCGAATCTAAAGTTATGTGTGGGGGTAAAGATCGAATCATAGGGGAGTTAAGATAGTTAGCTGACAAAAATATTTTTGGGACTTGTGGGAATCACTTTAAAAACTAAAAATGGTCTTATATAAGGTTATTGTGTCAATATATTTTTTTTCTAAATTCCTTCCACTTTATGTTACCCTTGTTTACCATTACCATCCATGACTATTTTTTAATAAAGTAATTTTCATAAGAAAAAAAATATTATTAAACATAATAGAAAATTTATGGATTATAATTAAAAATTTTGAATACATTCTATAAAATTTAACTTCTAATAGTGGAATGTTATCTTTTAAAATATATTAGTTTATATAGAGTAAATGTATTCTATGGAAAAAAGGGTTTTTAAAAAATTATGAATTGTAATTCTTATATCTAATGAATTTTAAATTAAATCAATATTACTATAATTGATTTATTTTTTAAAACACATATTAAATTCCTAAAAAATACCTAAATAAAATATATTTTAGAATAATATACCACATTTATAATAAATTTATCCTTAAAAATAACCCCATTTTTTTCTGAAGTAATTAACTTCATACTTAGAAAAAAAATCCACTAAAAATGAAATTTTTATTATAAAATATTTTGATAATTATGATTCAATATATTAAATACATTTTACCTTTTTCATTTACTATAGGTGATTATTAATTATATTTAATATTTAATCACATACCGCATAAAACCAATTTGTGGAAAATAATGTTTTTCCAAGAATATGATGAATTTGTTTTATAAATCTACACATAATAATAATTAGATGAAATATATTTATTATTTTAATTTATATTATCTATATATTTAATTTAAAATCAATTTTTAGATATCAATACCACCTCAAACTAATGATACAACAACCTAGGGGGAGAGATAATGACACCTTATTCTCAACACCAGCATGACCTAGGTTGGAAACAGTCAATGAGGGTGTAAACATCTCACAAATGACTAATATTTCCCAATTTTGATAAATAAAACCAATATATTAGATAAGATACCACCAAAATAATTTAGCACACACACATATATATATACACCCATGTTCATTATAAAATTAATGAATAATGTAAAGCAATAAAAATTAAAATCTCCAAAGTAAATACCAAAATATATTCCATATAGAAGTGATTTAATGGAATCTCCAAAACCCAATCTAGTAATGTCCAAATAAGCCTCCAAATTCTTCTCAGAAACATTGAAAATTTTTTATATAGGTAGTGTGACCATAAGATGTATAATCAGTAGAATCATACCAATTGTATCAATTAGACGTGTGAAAATTGAATGATAATAAACAAAGGGAAAAATAATAGAACCAACCAAAACCTATAAAATTCAACAAACCAATCCAAGCCACATTATTGTTTACTCAAAAAAAAACATATCCAATAATATAATATGCCATCCAGATCAAAACGAATAATTTCACCCAATTTTCAATTTCCATTGATTTACTAATTTGAGACCACAACCTTAAACATCATTAGATCACATCAATTCCATTTACATTTTTTAAGATGACATCACATACTATCCATCTTTGATGTGGTTAGGGATGCATCCCTACCTCCCCCACCCACATAAGGTCTAGTATTCGGTGATATCATTTGTTACCACCGCATTACATCTCCCTTAAATGAAGCACGTCTGTAACATCACACCTAACATAAAGGAAACTGGGGTAGCATCTAGAGTTTTCATGTATTTTTATTTTAAAAAAATATTGAAATTAAAAATATTTTTAATTTAATGAATGGAATAATAAAAATATAATAGATACATTGACTCTAAGAAATCATCTCCATATAAAAACTAATTAAAAAAGATCACTATTAGTGACAGTAACAAAATTGGAGTACCTATGATTAGAAAAATAAGACCAAAATTATATCATACATCTCTAGAATCCACCATATAAAGAAAATAACTGATCATTAAGATATAAAAAATAAATAAATTGGGAGGAAAATAAAAAACATTATAAAGATAAATAAAGAAAAAAAATTAGATAGATTTTGGATACTTTGATTTCCCTTATGGTAAGGGTATCTATAGAAAAATTGTTTCACTATTATAAAAATAAAATTATTAGAATTCATATTTTAGATGTTATAGTGTCATATTGTTAGGTCAAAAAGGCACCTAGATACCTTGAGAGTAGGTAAATCTGGGTATGTATATTCATTTCTCAAATCATTTTGACCCAATAGATCATGAACTCTTTATTATAAGGTTTATTTTTTCACTTAAATGTTTATAATGATCTTATTATCCAATTTTTTATCTAATTATTATTCATTGAATTTCGTGAAGGAAATAAATAAAAAGGAAACAATGATTTTTACTTAGTTCACCATCACATGGCTACATTCAAGGAGCATACAACAATGATGTTCCAATTTTAAACAATGCACTAAGACTCACTAGCAAATTATAATGTTTGGGATAGATACTCTATCCCAAGGCTTGCTACCTTTAGATGGTTTTGTGTCTTTTTACTACATTACCAAGGATCAGTCCCAATGCATCTTACTTTGGCTCACTATTGGTAGGAAGGATCACATTCATCCTCTTCCTTCGCTCACTTCTCTTAGAGGTTATCCACTCATAGTTTATGGAATTTTAGGTCCCTTCATTATAATTAATGTTTCATTATCAACTATAGATAGTTTCTATTTTGATGTTCTACTTTCATCCATTGATTATTACCAAATTACCATATATACACTGGGAAACTACAATATTTTGTGCCAAATTTTTTGGTACATTTCTCCCAACATTATTATCATGTACACAACATTAAAATTTGGTCAAGAAAAACCCCTTTCATGAAAATTCAATCTTCTATGAAACAGTAATCATGCACGTAGCTTCCATAAATTGTGTAAAACTCCATATCTTTTGGGAAACTACCTTTTCTTAAAATTATTAAGTTCTTCAAAGCCAATATTCAATCTCTATGTTGAGATTTTTTGAATGGGGGCCAACTATTATATATAGGTATCACCGACCCATGTGTGAAAAACACTATTGTGTCATGTAAAACCTTGAGGCATCTCACAAAACCCTCTCTTAGTGTGAAAAAAGACATTTGACCTCGTGTTGGGTGCCTCAACCTATTTCACGCATACCCATCTTTCACGCATATTTCCAAATCATTCACACACATGATTCCTTTACCATTTTAAACATTTTTATCCTAAAACATGCCTTCTACACAAGTTTCCGAGTCACCTTCAATCTTTCCGGTAACATCCTCGTCCAAAAATTTGTTTCCCTATTTTCCCAATTTTGAGGCTGAAAAAATTGGCTAACATTGGGAAATTGTGCCACCTAGTATTTTTTCTTTTTGTACCTCCTCTAGATCATCTGTTCCTTTTTCAGGGTCCCTTGTCAACATGGTTTGTTAAAATACCTCTCAAAGTCCACAACTATAAATGGAATCCTTCTTTGTCACCAAACAAAATCATCCTAAGAATGCTTCAATGTTACCATGAAGGATTTTTTCCCCAAAATCTCCCCATTTTGGTTTGTTCACAACACATTCATTAATTTATAATTATTTGGCTTCATCCATCTTCTACAACTATTCACTTATTTTGATTTAGATAGCAATCAATGAATTACTCAACACATACTCAAATACTACATAATTCATTCTCGGTGTGAAAAACAAGAGTAATATGCAATGTTCATCAATGATCATTTTCATTCTGAACTAGTCAACTACTCTCATCATGAAACCCAACTGAGATGATATATATCCACTAATCATACACATCATGATTTTTCAGATTTTATATTAATCCCCATAACTCACGGATCCCCATATCTTGCTGCTCTGCCAATTATCTTCTTATAATGTCATGACTAAGCCATTTTCTCCCTTTTCACATCCACAGCTTCTCCCCTCTGTGAATGAACCCGATGTTCACTCAGTTGTGGTCATCAACAAGGTAAGGAGCACAAATATTTACATCTGGTAAACACACTCCATACCTCAGGGAGAGTGGGTGTATTTCACATCCTCAATTTTGAATAGTGTGGAGTCAATTGAACTCTAAGAGCTACTAATTACCAATCCAATTCTACTTTGGTTAAGGCCCTTTTCTGAATGTCTTCATCTTTTGGGTCTGTAGGGACATACTATAACTTCACATGCCCTTTATCTACCTTCTCCATGAAAAATGAAAATTTATTTCATTAATCTTTTTAACTAAGTGATTGATTGAATTTTTTTCTATTATTTATAGCACATGAATTATAAAAAAGGATTCTGATTGGATACTCCATTTCTACTCCAATATCATCAATCATCTTCTTTATACACAATAATTGTATACATTCCTGTGTAACCTCAATATATTCATTTTTTTGGTGCTCAATGAAATACAATCTTGTTTCATGATTTACCTAGAAATACACAATCTTCTAAGATATAATACCCCACATGATGTATATTTTTTACATCTGCAGATCCAACCCAATCTAATTTTATATATTCCAATAACACTTAAAATTATTTTTAATTATACACCCAACTTAAATCCATCATTTTCTTGATATAATGAATTATTCTTTTCACTACAAGAATGTTTCATTATTTGGGATTTCGTTGATATTGTGTTTCTTGGAATGTGAAAAAAATTCAAGGGATTTTCACTATGATGTGTAGTAAACATAAAATGATTTTCATGTATTCTATGATATTGACTACCTATTCATCATCATATTTTGATAGTTTTTCTAGGTACCAACCCATGTTTCCATATCCTTGTAAATTTCTTTTTCGAATAATCTCAGAACCATTGTGGAATATTTGGATTAAGAATTTAAATTTCTATTCCTTCTTTGTGTAACCTGAGAACCATGGAAAAAATTAGCTCACCAATATTTGACATTTCAAACTCACTTTTTCGAAATTTGGAAATCTATATACATATTTTTTTTCATCTGGTCCACGAAATATTTTGTCATCAGCATTAACCAGCACCATAATTCTTTTTATTACTGTCAATATTGACATATTTATTGCAATGAACTGTACCACACTGAAAACTGGGATTCACCAAAAATAGATTGATCCTTGAATACCATGCTCTTTGAGGTTGCTTCCATCCATAATGTTCCTTCCTCTGCTAACACACTCCACTCACATCTTCATGATTGAAAAAAATATCTGGTGGCTCATCGTACACCTATTATTATAGAACCCTATTCCAAAAGTCATGATTTGATGCCCATATGAATAAAATTGAACATTATTTGAATAGATATAGACCAGAATAATCTGATAGTTTATAGCCTCATAATATGAGAAAATATATCATCCACCTCAATACCCTCTATATGGGAGTACCCTTTTCACACTGGTCGTGCTTTTTTTCATATCACCACAACAAATTCATTCGTCTTATTATAAAAGACCCATTCAGTCATGATGAAATTTATGTTCATTCAACTTGAAATAATATCCCATGTCTAGTATCTTCTTATGAAACATAATTTTACACATTTACTTGCCATGAGTTTCATACCTCTTCATGGCTACCATAACGAAAATATTCACTATTCAGTTAATGATTCTCTTCATTATCTAATACATTTACATCGTTGCATTCAAATATGTTTTCAGCCTCATGTTAAATCATTGATGACAATTTCTCATAGCTTCTGGGTATCCTGTAGTCAGATGATAGCATATAGATAAAGAAAAATAGATAATACTAAATTACATGAGTTTTGTTGATCCTCTGAAAATTGTTCTTATTGATATCCAACAACATAAAATTTCATCATTTATATCCCATTGAGATCTTTCATCTAAAAGGAAGATAGAGTGGTCCCCCAATTATATGAAACTCTTCCTATGGTTGGGCCCACAAAAATTCTTCTTCTCCCCCATTATTTATTTTCATGCGTCCAATTGCAATGATACATCAAAAAAACCTCTAAGACTAGTGGCTCAGAACTCATGTTAGGAAATAAGAGACAATGTTTATATCACGTTCTCTATATATTTTTCTCAATTTCATCCAAACATTTCAAGAATCCATAAACCATTAACACCCATCAAGGAATTATTCCCGATTAATTTTTCAGATCGTGTTATTGATTTTCATTTGTTAAAATTTTAGATCACATCACAAAACCATTTTCCAAAATTTGATAGCACTTCCCCTTGGATCATATCATCCCTTGAATATGAAACACATGAACATCTTATAAAAACATTTATACAAATATGGATAGGGTAATCTCTAGAATCCTTAAGAAGATGATTGTGGTCGATCTTGATAGATCTACACATTGATACGTTCTAGAAAAGAACTTTACTATTTTTATGCTACTTCAAATTGTTCAGAATAACACAATTGTTCTGGCCAGATGAATAAACATTGTTTAACCACATTCTAAGTCTTCTATAGATATGTAGATTATATAGGCTTGGCCTTTTCCCAATTTGGGATATAATCCATATTTTGAAAATTTTATTCATTCATTTTCCATTAAGATTCATTTTTCATGATTCTTTATCTAAGTAAAAATCTCTCCCTCGGTCATCTTATCGTTCTTATTTCTCTATTTGAGGGATCTTTCCCCTTCTATCACATCTCACCTTGTGAATCATGTGAGATTATGGGGACAATATTCAGTCATTTTTCTTTTATCAGTTATTCGATTCTCCATACTATTTATTTTTAATGTTGGGTTATTCAATAAACGTACAATCTTCTTACACACAATGGAAGTAGCACCTCCCTTTTTTATCCAGGATTGTTTATATTATTTCCCAGAGAGTTGTTGTTAATGTATAAGAGGAGGTGATTGATGCTCCTTTTTTTGAGCTCCTTTTGATTCTCCTAAAGTTGTAAACCTAATTTTCAACTTATCATTTTTTCTTCCAATATAGGCCTTTTTGTTATACACAGCCATTGTTGGGGATCTTCTTTTTTAGTTCCTTTTCCTTCTATGATTTTTTCTAGCTATAATATCTTTTTGAATTCCTATGATCATAACATATAAAATTCTCCCATTAAAAAAATTCCTCGTGCCACCGTTTCGTAGATGATATGCTGATGCATTCAATGTTATTCTACTAACATTGATCTCCTAGGATTCATAACACATATTCATGGTGTGTTGTGGTCTTCCACAATAGTAATATTTAATGGATATATTCTTTTGATAGACTACTCATTCAAATTTCTCATGACTCTTCAGCTTATTCTCATATTTTGGAATATTTCTTCCTTCACAGTTTGAATTATAGTCCCAGACATTGTAAAAAAAACATGAATTAAGACTATCAATACCATATAAATGGCACATGATGTCATTATTTCATGGAAATTCTTTTTTAGGTATGTCTTTTTCACTTGATGAAAATTTTCTATTTCTTGTATTATTTGCTTTTATTTTACTCTCATGCATGGGGGATTGTTCATCATATCCAATACTAGATTTCCCATAATTGATTGCATTTAGAATGATACAATCCTTTCATGATTATCCATTAAGTATAATATTTTCTTTTCATTTCTCCATAACCTACCATGATATAATCAAATAGTAACTGTAGAGCATCCTTCAATGTGATCATGCCTTTTGGAATTAGATTTCTCGACTTCTTTCTTCATTGATTCAATCTATTCTCTCAATTTTTTAGTCTATATATCCCTTGATTCAGGTTTAGAATTGATTTATCTCTGGTGATTATTCCCAATACTCATATTATGTTCAAATATACATTTTACCATTTCCACTATATAAACTATCTCCTTTATTATAATTCATTAATGAGAAAAATAATAAGAACAAAATGCATTATCATTTTTTATTCATTGGTTCTTTTAAAATAGTTTAGACAAATGTGTAGCAAGATCATCAATTTTTTATTTTAGATATCAAATTTCTTCTAAGGTCATGTTCTTTCCCTTCTCATCAGATTTTAATTTTTTCAAACATTGTAGACATATTATGTAGTTCTTCATCTTGAAAATCATTATTTCCCATTAGACCATTAGACACATAAATAAGACTTTTATTTAAACATATTATCTTATTAAACACTATTTAAAGTTCTTGAATCTAAATATATTTACATTTAACCTCCTTATCCATGTTATAATCTAATTCATCTGTTTCGTGGACAGCTTCCACATTTGGCCTTCAAGGAGTTTCTAAACCATAATTTGTTTCAACATCAAATTTAACATCATGTTCTTCAATAATTCATAAAAAAATCATTCAATGAGTCTATCATTTTCATATCTGATTCATCCAAAACATTCATTAGTAAACTATTGGATTCCTTAAACTAAATCACACTTTTCCGTAAACACTTCCACACTGTGGAATACCACATAACTTATTCCTCTTCTTTTATGTTCATCCATTTTCCATGGAACATAAATATATAGGATGAATGAATCTTTAAACTCAATAATCGACTAAAACTTGTTAGAAAAAACAAATCTAATTAATGAAATCATTCTCTGATACGAATTTCATGGTCCAAAAGGGGCCTAAATACCCTAATATGGGGGGAGAATCATGGTATGGAAATTCTTTTCTCAATTATTCCTCCCCCAATAGTTCTTGACATATTTATTATAAGGATTAATTATTTTGAACATAAATTTTGATGATAATATTATTATTTCACTATGTATCACATATAGATGCTTTGATTGTAATTTTTTAAATGAAGAGCAAAGACATAGAGATTTTTACATAGTTCACACCCACTAGGATACATCCATGGACCATAAAATGGTGATGTACTCATTGTACCAAATGCAATAAGTCTCACATCCAAATTACAATGTTCAGTCTAGAGCTATTATGCCCAGGCTCACTACCATTACAAGTATTATGTACTCCTAACAACATTCCCAAGGGTTTCTCCCTATGTGTCTTTATCTGGCTCACTGCTGGTGGGATGGATCGTCGTCATCCTCTTCCATCACTCATTACTCTTAGAAGAGATCACATCACATTTTATAGACTCGTAGGTCCCATTATTTTCTTGAAATTTCCACCGTAAACAACAGATAGATTCTATGTTGAAGTTAATTTTCCAACCACTAATAAATACCCATTTACCATAGAAACTTTGGAAAACTCCAATCTTTCAGGAAACCCTTTTGGTTTCCTTGCAATCAACATTCATAGATTGCATGAAACATTCAACATTTTTCACAAAACACCCCATGCGAACAACATCAATCTTACACAAAACTCTAATCTTCTACGCAACTTCTTTATCTTGAGCTGTAAAGACCCGTAAAATTCAAGGAAAATTTTTTCTTAATTTTCTTTAGAATTTTACAAGAGCGCGGTTTCAGACGGCAC
Organism: Viscum album; assembly: GCA_963277665.1. Classification (NCBI taxonomy): domain Eukaryota; kingdom Viridiplantae; phylum Streptophyta; class Magnoliopsida; order Santalales; family Viscaceae; genus Viscum; species Viscum album. The sequence goes on from OY728148.1 coordinate 53,371,822, forward strand.
CTGATTCCGAGACCCGGAGTGCCAGAAATCATTTTCCGAAGTTTGGCTCGGGTACGTTCAGTGAACGAACGAGCGGGAATTCCTAAGATTGATCGGGTGCTCGGAATTGAAATCCAAGGGCACCGATGAACTCGCAGCGCCGATATTCGCTTAATGAGACCTTTTCGGAAGTTGCGTTTGTTGCGGGTTGAAAGTTAGTTTTAGGGGTTTTTAGTTTGAGTTAAATAAAATTGTGTAGAACAATTTTATTTTTAACTTGTTAAAACCTATCAAAGGAGGTTGGGAGTGGGACCCACACCCACTTAACCTCCCTTGGGAGGATTAAGTGTGGTGGGGCCCACACGAGCCCATAAACCTTTCAAATTCTCCCAACTCCCTTAACGCATCATTTAATGGCTTGGGTTACTTAATTAATTATGGGAGTTAAACCTTTTTGAATTTCAAACTTTTGAAATTCTAATGTGTTTTGTAATAATAAAATAAGAAGTTGTCTTATTTTATTATGGGTTGATTGTTTTTCTCCTTGAGAGCTTTTGGAGAGCTTCTTCTTCATCTTCAAGCTCTGACGAAGAATGAAGAACGCTCAAACTCCGACGAAGAACGACGCCTCTCTTCTTCGTCCTCAGTGTCAACGAGAGGGAACGCCGCTTCCTCCTCGGACCTTCTTCGTCGGCATACGAAGATTCGCCAACGACATATCTCTTCGGGCATATCTCTTCGTCAACGGATTTGAAGAACGACGACCGCGACGCCCGACCTCCGCGACGCCATCTTCCGCGGAACGTAGACGAATCTTCGAATCTTAAACCCGAGGTAGGGGTTGTTGATTTAATATTTAATTATTTCATTCTTGCCCGTGGTTCGTATGACTAACGTGAGGATGATGATTCTTTAAAGTTGTGTAATTATTTAACGTGAGGGGGGCCGGACCGCATGAACACGGCCGAACCCCCTCCATCGTTCATGTTGATTATTCTTGCGGGTGGAAGCAAGGTGGCGTGGTGCCGTCGCACCACGCGGATAATTGTACGTTTATCTTACGCGATGCCGTCGCGCGCACCTTGGAAGAAACAACAAGAACGCGACGCCATCGCGCCGCGTTGAATGAATATCAAAGCACGGCAAAGGGGCGCGGTGCCGTCGCACCGCGCCGGATGATGAACGCCGCGGCAGGTTCCGGGCCGCGGCGGGACGAGGAGACTGCGGCCAGTTCTGGGCCGCGGCGGAAGAGAAGACCGGCGGCCAGGCCGCCGGTGTCGGAAGCCGAAGGAGGGGACCGGAAATTCCGGTCCCGCTTGAGAAAACCGGCCGGCCAGCTGGCCGGCCGGATGTCTTAAAAACCGGGGGAATTAATCCCCCGGCCTTCACTTAAAACCCCCCTCTTTATGAGGGGGGGAGCGGTTTCCATGGGGGGGGGGGGGGGGGGCAGGCGGCTCCCCCGGATTTCCTTCAAAGCGGGCCCCCAGGAGGGGGGCCGTTGTTTTACAAAAACAGCGCGGCAAAGCCGCGCCGCCATCCAAGAAACGGGGGCTTGATTGCTCCCGCGTGCGCAGCCTCCTCGCGGCGCCAGGCCGCCGCGGCCCGCCGCGCCGCCGCGCCGCCCCAGGGGGGGGGGGGGGGTCGGGCCGGGTCGGCCCGGACCCGGACCCCCCCGTTTCGAACCAGATTTCGTTTTTGGCCCATAACTTGAGCCTCGGACCTCCGAATGACGAACCGTCTACGGCAACGCGATCCTTGGATCGAGACGGTCGTTTCGGTATATCGCACTCAAGGTTTCGGTTTACTTTGAGTTCGGCCGGGTTGGTTCGTTCACGAAACCAACCGGGCCTTCGGAGCGGAAACGCTCATATCTTGAGCTACGAACGTCCGATTGACGCGCCGTCAGTCGCGTTGTGTTCCTCTTAGTGAGACGAATCTTTTGGCATACTCCGCCCGAGGTTTGGACGCAGGTGGAGTACAGTCGGGTTGGTTTTGCCTTAAAAACCAACCGGGCCCCGGAGACGAAAATGCCAATAACTCTCAGACCGGGCGTCCGATCGACGCGCCGTCTGTTGCGTTGAGTTCCTGTTGACGATACGGAACTTTTGGATACATCAACCCTGGTCTTCGTGACAGTTGATGTATCAGCCTCTCGGCTCGTGGAGCGGACCCTCTGAACGAGCTTGCTGTATGCGGGAACCCTAGTGCTGGCTGCGACGGTTACTGTAACGACTACTACTACTGCTATTGTGACGGCAACGACGACAGTACAGTGATCCTGTGTGGATTCGACGACGACGACTACAGCACTCAGTGATCCTACGTGGAACAGTGCTACCGAACCTGTGTGAGCTGAATCTTCTGTTTACCTTGGGCGGTGGGGCGCTTGGGTGTAGCGGCGGACCCGTGGTACTTGACAGTGGTGGTGCGCTTGGATGCAGCAGCAGACCCTTGGCGGTGGAGCGCTTGGTTGTAGCGACGGACCCGCGATACTCTACGGAGTGAGTGCGCTTGGTTGTAGCGACAGAACCGCGACGGTGGAGACGTGCGTGCGGAGTACGGAGACCGTGTAGATGACTGAGACCTGACGACTGCTTGACCGACTCGACTTGGAGTGAGTCGACTAGCCCAGTGGACGGAGCGCCCAGTAGTTGGCAGCAGACCCACGGCGGACGGAGCGCCTGGTAGTTGGCGGCAAACCCGCGGTACTCGACAGGAGGAGTACCTCAGTAGGCTATCTGGGTGAGCGCCCGGTATTTTCCAGTAGACCCTCAGCGGACGGAGCGCCCGGTAGTTGGCAGCAGACCCGCGGTACTCGACAGGAGGAGTACTTTTGCAGTCTTAGGTTAGTGAGCAGTACCTCGGAGTCGTGACAGGACCACTGTACACTTCAAAGTTGGGGCTCTTCAACAGTTACGGTCTCGATAATGAAAATCCTGGTTTGAGCTGAGTCAATGATCTTTGTGATTCCTCATGATTGAGATGGGTCGCTTGATAACTTAGGTATATTTATGGGCATATACCTGGGTAATGGTTATCCGTTGATTTCATAAACTTGTTATAATCTGTGTGGATTTTTACTGTTTACTCTTCTTTGTGGATTGGGTTGTTCTTGGGCTCGGTGTTGGAGCCGAACGGAAATTGATGACTTAGGTATATGTATGGGCATATATCTAAGCAGTGTCGGTTGTTACTTCGTGATTGTACATTTCTTCGTGGTTTATCCTTTGTGGATTTTAGAGACCTTCAGGGGTCTCGGGGTCCCTACTGAGTAGCTTATACTCACCCCTGCACGGGCTTCGCCCGCACTACGTTGTGTTGGTTGCAGACGACGGACAGCGTTGACCTTAGCTGAGGCTTGTAGAGCGGGACGGTACCCGGAGGTGGACCACTGGGCGGGACGTGCACGGAGCGGACGGCGGGACCCGCGGAGCAGAGGAGCTATCTGTACCCACCCTTCAGGTGGGATTTCCAGTGGACAGCTCGGAGTAGCGGCTTTTACTTTTCAGTTGCTGTTTTCCCTTTCGAGTTGTACTTTACTTTCAGTTTGGGTTTGTATACTGGCCCATTTACTTTTCCGCACTTTCAGTTGTTCTCTGCTTTGTTAAGTGTTTACTTTCCGCTTGCTTACTCTGTGGTGTTTTTTACTTTTCAAAGGCAATGCCTTCCCTTTTTACTGGGATTTACGCCTTGGTGCTAGTCGCCAGCCCCTGGCCTATGGAAGGCGGGCTTGGGGTAGTCACGGCACGGACCCTGAGGGCGGGTCGTGACAAATTGGTATCAGAGGAGTTCGGTTCTACCGCGAACTCTGATCTTTTCTATGTGAAGCAATAATGTTTAGCGTATTGAGTGTGGTTATCAGTCCAGGGAGTCCAGTGTTGGTGCGGCGGCCGACGTATCCGTACACCAGGACCCTGACTTCTGATTTCCGACTTAATGCACGAAAACATTGATTGCGTGTGTGTTTCAAAGTTTTCTTTGTGATTACTTATATCAGCTCACCAGGTATACTGTTCTGACCGTGGCGCACCTGTTTCCTTTTCAGGATGGCCCCACGACGGCAGCCAGCTAGGGTTCCGAGAGTCGAGCGTGACGACAGCCCACCGAGCGATGAGGCCTCGGTGCAGGGCCCTTTGTCAGCAGTGGAACCGGCGGTAGCTCTACCCGCCGAGCCCCCGATGCTTCCAGCAGCAGCCGCTGACGATGCACGTCGCCTCAGCGCACTGCATGATTTTCAGCGCCAGCGACCGCCCAGGTTTCGCGGGGAGACGGATCCCCAGGCAGCAGAGGATTGGCTGGAGGCAGTGGTTCGAGTGTTTAGGCTAGTGAGGACACCAGCAGACCTCATGGTGATCCTCGCTGCGAGCCTACTACATGCAGCAGCATGACGATGGTGGAGCTTGATGCTCCAGGTGCACGATGAGGCATCTCTACTTTGGACGGACTTTGAGAGCATCTTCCGCTCGGAGTTCGTCCCAGCCACCCTTCGTGCGGTGCGTATCCAGGAGCTTCTACAGCTGCGGCAGGGCAGCATGACGGTCGCTCAGTACGCGGCGAGGTTCACCGATCTCTCGCGCTACTCGACCGACATGGTACGGGACCCATTCTTCTGGGCCCGGACCTTCGAGCAGGGTTTGAGACACGAGATCAGGGCATCGCTGATCTCCCTCAGCATACCGACTCAGACAGGAGTACTGGAGCGGGCACTTCTGATCGAGAGTTTCCTTGCTGAGTCTACACCAGCACAGCAACTCACCGCAGGGCGGCACGTGGCAGAGTAATCTGCAGCAAGTAGCCGACGGATGACTCAGGGTTCCAGGCAGACCAGACCTACCGGTGGCCGACTGCACGACTCAGGCTCAGTTGTACAGGGAAGCCGGGGTGGAGTCAGAGCCAGGCATGCCGAGAGTGGGCAGTGTTACTCCTGTGGCGGGATTGGTCACATGGCTCGTGACTGTCCGACCCGCCATGCTGATGATCAGCAGTTAAGTGAAGAACCTCCCAGGCAGAGGCAGAGGTTCGACCGTGGCGGTCCGCAGGGAGGAGGCGGATGAGGCAGAGGAGCTGGACGAGCAGCCGGTGGTGGGCGACGCTTTGAGGCTCTTCCACCACCACCACCAGGAGGTCCAGCCCGACCGCAGGGGAGAGCTCAGCTTCAGGCAGCCGAAGCCTTCGATCATGGAGCTCTGGGAGCCGATGGACAGGAGAAGAACTAGTGGATAACATCCTTTGTACTTCTGGTTCCTTGTTGCTTTTGTGTAGCGTCTTGTATTATTAGCTGCAATAATAAAAGACGCATACCTTTGTGATATTTTCGTTCCTGTCCTCTTTCGTGATGTTACTAAGAGGTTCCAGTTTTGGCTGTTGACTTGACCCTCACTTGTCAGACATCTACTGGAGGAGACCCAGTTACCACACACTGATGTTGACAGTGTGACTCAACCCTTGGAGGCGAGAGTAACGGTTGAATCTTTTAGTAGTAGCGTCGAGGCCTTACGACGTCATCCTTGGTATGGATTAGTATCATCCATGTTAGGATTGACTGTTTTAGGCAAAGAATGTGGTTCATCCAGGGGATGAGACCAGATTTCTCTTTTCGGCAAAGAGGAGATCTTGCAGCTCTTGTGGGACCTGTGATGATCCAGGCCACGACAGAGAAGGTCCAGGTCATCCAGGAGCGGATGAGGATAGCTCAGAGCCGGCAGAAGTCATACGCTGACAGGAGGCGGAGGCCACTGGAGTTCGAGGATGGAGACCACGTCTTCTTGCGGGTCTCACCTCGACGGGGTATTCGGAGATTTGGCCGAGGCGGCAAGTTATCTCCGCGCTTCATCGGACCTTTCCAGATTCTCAGCAGGATTGGTGAGGTGGCTTATCGCTTGGCTCTACCACCTCAGTTGCACCGGGTGCACGACGTCTTCCACGTATCTCAGCTGAGGAAATACGTGCACGACCCGACACACATCATTGACCATGGGGAACTTGACGTTGACGATGGGGCGACTTTTACGGAGGTCCCGGTGGAGATAGAGGATCGACATGAGCGGGTCCTGCGTGGGCGATCGATTCCTCTTGTGCGCATCAGATGGCAGCATGGGAATCTCCAGGAGAGCACATGGGAGCGGGAGGCTCAGATGCATGCTCAGTACCCTCATTTGTTTCCCTAGTTTTTGATATATCTTTACGGGGACGTAAAGCCCTGAGGTGGGAGTAATGTAAAGACCCGTAAAATTCAAGGAAATTTTTTTCTTAATTTTCTTTAGAATTTTACAAGAGCGCGGTTTCAGACGGCACCTGATTCCGAGGCCCGGAGTGCCCGGAATCATTTTCCGAAGTTTGGCTCGGGTACGTTCAGTGAACGAACGAGCGGGAATTCCTAACTTTTGATCGGGTGCTCGGAATTGAAATCTGAGGGCACCGATGAACTCGCAGCGCCGATATTCGCTTAATGAGACCTTCTCGGATGTTGTGTTTGTTGCGGGTTGAAAGTTAGTTTTAGGGGTTTTTAGTTTGAGTTAAATAAAATTGTGTAGAACAATTTTATTTTTAACTTGTTAAAACCTATCAAAGGAGGTTGGGAGTGGGACCCACACCCACTTAACCTCCCTTGGGAGGATTAAGTGTGGTGGGGCCCACACGAGCCCCTAAACCTTTCAAATTCTCCCAACTCCCTTAACGCCTCATTTAATGGCTTGGGTTACTTAATTAATTATGGGAGTTAAACCTTTTTGAATTTCAAACTTTTGAAATTCTAATGTGTTCTGTAATAATAAAATAAGAAGTTGTCTTATTTTATTATGGGTTGATTGTTTGTCTCCTTGAGAGCTTTTGGAGAGCTTCTTCTTCATCTTCAAGCTCTGACGAAGAACGAAGAACGCTCAATCTCCGACGAAGAACGACGCCTCTCTTCTTCGTCCTCGGTGTCAACGAGAGGGAACGCCGCTTCCTCGTCGGACCTTCTTCGTCGGCATACGAAGATTCGCCAACGACGTATCTCTTCGGGCATATCTCTTCGTCAACGGATTTGACGAACGACGACCGCGACGCCCGACCTCCGCGACGCCGTCTTCCGCGGAACGTAGAAGAATCTTCGAATCTTAAACCCGAGGTAGGGGTTGTTGATTTAATATTTAATTATTTCATTCTTGCCCGTGGTTCGTATGACTAACGTGAGGATGATGATTCATTAAAGTTGTGTAATTATTTAACTTGAGGGGGGCCAGACCGCATGAACACGGCCGAACCCCCTCCATCGTTCATGTTGATTATTCTTGCGGGCGGAAGCAAGGTGGCGTGGTGCCGTCGCACCACGCGGATAATTGTACGTTTATCTTACGCGATGCCGTCGCGTGCACCTTGGAAGAAACAACAAGAACGCGACGCCGTCGCGCCGCGTTGAATGAATATCAAAGCACGGCAAAGGGGCGCGGTGCCGTCGCACCGCGCCGGATGATGAACGCCGCGGCCGGTTCCGGGCCGCGGCGGAAGAGAAGACCGGTGGCCGGGCCGCCGGTGTCGGAAGCCGAAGGAGGGGACCGGAAATTCCGGTCCCGCTTGAGAAAACCGGCCGGCCAGCTGGCCGGCCGGATGTCTTAAAAACCGGGGGAATTAATCCCCCGGCCTTCACTTAAAACCCCCCTCTTTATGAGGGGGGGAGGGGTTTCCACGGGGGGGGGGGGGGGGGGGGCAGGCGGCTCCCCCGGATTTCCTTCAAAGCGGGCCCCCAGGAGGGGGGCCGTTGTTTTACAAAAACAGCGCGGCAAAGCCGCGCCGCCATCCAAGAAACGGGGGCTTGATTGCCCCCGCGTGCACAGCCTCCTCGCGGCGCCAGGCCGCCGCGGCCCACCGCGCCGCCGCGCCGCCCCAGGGGGGGGGGGGGGGGGTCGGGCCGGCTCGGCCCGGACCCGGACCCCCCCGTTTCGAACCAGATTTGGTTTTTGGCCCATAACTTGAGCCTCGGACCTCCGAATGATGAACCGTCTGCGGCAACGCGATCCTTGGATCGAGACGGTCGTTTCGGTATATTGCACTCAAGGTTTCGGTTTACTTTGAGTTCGGCCGGGTTGGTTCGTTCACGAAACCAACCGGGCCTTCGGAGCGGAAACACTAATATCTTGAGCTACGAACGTCCGATTGACGCGCCGTCAGTCGCGTTGTGTTCCTCTTAGTGAGACGAATATTTTGGCATACTCCGCCCGAGGTTTGGATGCAGGTGGAGTACGGTCGGGTTGGTTTTGCCTTAAAATCCAACCGGGCCCCGGAGACGAAAATGCCAATAACTCTCAGACCGGGCGTCCGATCGACGCGCCGTCTGTTGCGTTGAGTTCCTGTTGACGATACGGAACTTTTGGATACATCAACCCTGGTCTTCGTGACAGTTGATGTATCAGCCTCTCGGCTCGTGGAGCGGACCCTCTGAACGAGCTTGCTGTATGCGGGAACCCTAGTGCTGGCTGCGACGGTTACTGTAACGACTACTACTACTGCTACTGTGACGGCAACGACGACAGTACAGTGATCCTGTGTGGATTCGACGACGACGACTACAGCACTCAGCGATCCTACGTGGAACAGTGCTACCGAACCTGTGTGAGCTGAATCTTCTGTTTACCTTGGGCGGTGGGGCGCTTGGGTGTAGCGGCGGACCCGTGGTACTTGACAATGGTGGTGCGCTTGGATGCAGCAGCAGACCCTTGGCGGTGGAGCGCTTGGTTGTAGCGACGGACCCGCGATACTCTACGGAGTGAGTGCGCTTGGTTGTAGTGACAGACCCGCGACGGTGGAGACGTGCGTGCGGAGTACGGAGACCGTGTAGATGACTGAGACCTGACGACTGCTTGACCGACTCGACTTGGAGTGAGTCGACTAGCCCAGTGGACGGAGCGCCCAGTAGTTGGCAGCAGACCCACGGCGGACGGAGCGCCTGGTAGTTGGCGGCAAACCCGCGGTACTCGACAGGAGGAGTACCTCAGTAGGCTATCTGGGTGAGCGCCCGGTATTTGGCAGCAGACCCTCAGCGGACGGAGCGCCCGGTAGTTGGCAGCAGACCCGCGGTACTCGACAGGAGGAGTGCTTCTGCAGTCTTAGGTTAGTGAGCAGTACCTCGGAGTCGTGACAGGACCACTGTACACTTCAGAGTTGGGGCTCTTCAACAGTTACGGTCTCGATAATGAAAATCCTGGTTTGAGATGAGTCAATGATCTTTGTGATTCCTCATGATTGAGATGGGTCGCTTGATAACTGAGGTATATGTATGGGCATATACCTGGGTAATGGTTATCCGTTGATTTCATAAACTTGTTATAATCTGTGTGGATTTTTACTGTTTACTCTTCTTTGTGGATTGGGTTGTTCTTGGGCTCGGTGTTGGAGCCGAACGGAAATTGATGACTTAGGTATATGTATGGGCATATACCTAAGCAGTGTCGGTTGTTACTTCGTGATTGTACTTTTCTTCGTGGTTTATCCTTTGTGGATTTGAGAGACCTTCAGGGGTCTCGGGGACCCTACTGAGTAGCTTATACTCACCCCTGCACGGGCTTCGCCCGCACTACGTTGTGTTGGTTGCAGACGACGGACAGCGTTGACCTTAGCTGAGGCTTGTAGAGCGGGACGGTACCCGGAGGTGGACCACTGGGCGGGACGTGCACGGAGCGGACGGTGGGACCCGCGGAGCAGAGGAGCTATCTGTACCCACCCTTCAGGTGGGATTTCCAGTGGACAGCTCGGAGTAGCGGCTTTTACTTTTCAGTTGCTGTTTTCCCTTTCGAGTTGTACTTTACTTTCAGTTTGGGTTTGTATACTGGCCCATTTACTTTTCCGCACTTTCAGTTGCTCTCTGCTTTGTTAAGTGTTTACTTTCCGCTTGCTTACTCTGTGGTGTTTGTTACTTTTCAAAGGCAATGCCTTCCATTTTTACTGGGATTTACGCCTTGGTGCTAGTCGCCAGCCCCTGGCCTATGGAAGGCGGGCTTGGGGTAGTCACGGCACGGACCCCGAGGGCGGGTCGTGACATGAGCACACCTCCATTTATTTGGAACAAATCCCTTTTAAAAAATACTTATGTTCTTTAGAGCTCAGATTCTCTCTAACTATTAATATTTTTCATATTAGGGGGTCAGCTCTTATTTCGTGGCTTCACCAACCCCTGTGCGAGAGACCCTAACACATCATGTGAAACCCTGCAACATCATGAAAACCCTCTTTGAGCATGAAAAACAACATTTAATGTCACAATGGTCATGTAATAATCTTTCAGACATACTCATCTTTTCCACATATTTCAAAATCCATCATGCACATCATGCCTTTGCTATTTTTTGAACTTCTGATCTTAACACATGACTTGTAACATCCCAGGTAAATAAAGAATAATACATTTTAATATTTATTAATATTTTCAAATTAATTATCAATTTTACTTTAAAGGGGTTTCTATGTTTGATAGCGTCCCCGATACGCAACGACGAGTTTCTTTGAAATCTTACGTTGTACACTAGATATATAATAATATTATATTAAGTGGTAGTTAACACGTAGTCGTTGTATTGGTGGGAATGAATATAAATAACTAAACTATGATTATATATGTTTGTAAAATGCTTTTTCATTTATCCAATAAACAATAAAGGATTAAAATAAGAAATAATATCAACTTTAGGCATAGATACTCTAATATTCACTAAAAGGTCAACTTATCACCTTTTGATGGAGAAACCTATTTAAATATATTTTTGGTCACTCTTATAAATTTTTTTGGACCAAATAAAATTATTATTTAGAATTGGGACATAAAAACTTACTTTGTTTAAATTTTTGGTATTTTTTCGATAATGTCAATTTTTAATGAATAGTGAAAAATGTTGTATTTTAATTCAAAAACTCTTTTTTATATAATTTATTTATATTATTAGATTATATTTTGAATTGTTTTTTATGTGAACCTAGAATATATTATTACAATTTTATTAAATAGTGGTCATTGTAATTAATTTCTCTTTGAAATTGGACTTAAACTAGTGTCAATCTTTCGATATATATTGTTTCATAAAAATGAACTATTTGTTATGAAAATGGGAATTAATTATTAAATTAATTAATGAAACTTATATGTTTTGTATTTTGTAAAATAGTCATCATTTATTAATTCGGAAAATAAAATACATCTTAGGGTGAATTTTTGGTATTTTTCTGAAAATATCAATTTTTGATGAATAGTGAAACCACTAAATGGTAGTTAAAAAAATGATTTTTCGTTTAAATAAAATGTTACCAATTTTTTGAATTGAATTTCAAAAATCCTACATACATACTTTTCATTAGTAAGTAAAATGTTGTTCAATGAGATGAAAATAATATTTCAATGAATAGTAACTTTAAAGTTTTATTAATCGCGATTAGAGGTAATTAGTGTAATATACTGTAAAAATAATGTTTTAATAATATGAAATTTCCTTGACACATGTACTACCCTTAATGGATGAGTCATGTATGACCATGAAAATCCATCGGTCAACTTGGGTACCCCATGGAGCCACTTGGGTAAGAAAATGACATTAATAACCTTTAATTTAAAGTAAAAATAAAAATGTCACAAACATGTATTGTTTTACTAAAACAATTTTTACATCTGGTTGTACAAGTCATACTTTTGACTATAAATATTAATTAGAAATATAAAAAGATTTCCTACATCATGATATCTTATTATAATTTTTATACATTTTTTAAATTAAATTATTTATTACACCATGATAATGAAATGATTACCTCATGATTTAACGATTTAAATAAAATGAAACGATAATGTAAAATCTAAGACCTAAACTTGTCAAAAACCTATTGGATGGGTGTATTTCGAACTCTTATAACCTTATCCTCTAAATATATAATTGTAGGACCTTTAAAATCCAAAACTCATTATATAATAAAGTAACATTTTATAACATTCCAAGAGTGCCCCTCCTCCCTCTTATAAAAGGGCCCCACCTCTACCACCTTACCCACACCTATCAAGCCTTTAGATCGACCAATATCAGCTCATTTTATTTCTCCACATACCTCTCTTCATTCTAGAAGCCTTACCATAGGCAGAAAGCTCTTCAAGAAACCCTTTTGGTTCAAACCAAGAGGAGTTACCCGATTTAAAGATAATGTATTCCCTTGTGTTCTTTTGTTTTATTTTTCTTATACAACCCCCTAAAATCTTTTTATTCCTTTATTTTTTTTAACAAAACCAGTATCTTAAATATAGTAAGATGTTGTTATGAGAAGGATTTGATTTACACTTACACACACCTCTGTCTAATGGTTAAAGAACATATTGTTTCTGTGGTTGACGAATTTCGGCCTCACGAAACGATGATTGTTCAATATTCTTTTAACACCTTTCATGGTGGCCATTAAGATGTCACTATATATATATTATATATATTGTGTTTAGGATTTCTTTATTCTTCTTTATTTTTCATTTATGTCATACCTTTATGGTTTCCATTATGGTTAAACGCGACAATTTCATTTTTGGAAGTGCGGACTACCACCCCCTCAAAGTGATTTGATTTGTTAATGCTATATGTGGGATGTATAAATGATAGAGTTAATGATATTATATTTGATATTATACTGGAATAATAATATAACTTTATATGATTATGATTTCACTCCATTAAATACTAAATATAAATTAATGTAGTGTTAATGCGTACGTACGTCTTACCGTCTCCATGAACGATGCATTTCATTTATTACCTCTAAATGTTATATACTATTATAAATACATGTATATGAAGGATATATATGATATATATGATATCCAAATTATGAATAACATTATGGATATAATGAACCTTTGACCACATGAACAATATGTAATTCTAACAAGTCCATTTTTGACTTTAGTACCAAATATTAACAAAACCCACATTATTAACTTAAATGATTACATAATGTTTATAACATGGAAATAAGTGATATAAAAGGAATAATAATCTTGGAAAAGGTTCTTAAGAAAGTGGAAATTTATAGTAGTTTATTATTCAGGAGATTAAAGAGCGATCGAGTCAAGTCGGACACGAGGTAAGGGACTTCGTCTCTATCTCCTTTCATTGAGGCATATTTTGTTTTAATACAATAATTTTTTTATACGCTATATAAACACCTCTGACTTTTCATTTCATTCAAAGGGAATCTTTTTCTATGAAGAGTTTTACTAAAGGAAAAAAAAGGAATGTTTCTTTTAACATACGTGGTGAAAATATCATTTCCGCTGTCGTCAGTATTATTGGATCTTTGGCTTCCTCAACAAGCTGCAATATTTTTAAAATTAAATAAATACCTTATACTCTTTTATGTATTTTGGTATTGAAATTGGTTTTGATAATGGATTTGTTATGTCAATATATTTATGTGATATATTGTGATTGAAATGTGGAAATGTTTTCTCTCCATTATATTTGTGTTATGTCTTTTGACTTTATAATCCTACTTGGACATTTGACGGGAGGTTACGTGATAAACCACATGACGGGTGGTGCCATGAATACAAGGATGGTTGGTTATATTATAACCTCCAATGCATTGGGTATGGATGTCGGCCGTATGACTATTCCATTTAGTGATATGTGTGGAAGTAGACCGTATGGTTATTCCATTTAAGTATATTTATGTCCCAAGTTAAATTTATGTATTATGTGTTCTTTATATGGGTTTAATGGTAATATTTTGGTTAGAAACGGGTAAGTAATGATATTTTATTCAGTGAAGAGTATTTATTAATTAATAAAGGGGAAATGTGTTACATTGATAATGTATTCATGGTTTTCTTGATGTTTTGAAAAACTAATAGTTTTCCTTTTTTATGTATCCCTTACTGAGCTTTTTATACTCACCCCATGTTTTTTTGAAATGTTTTTCATAGGACATAATGTGCAATAGGGTCAAGGATGGGATCATGGAAAAGTCATGTAGTCTTAAACATGGAACTAGACATGTCTCTTTTTTTAAGAGTACATGTTTTTTAAATAAAGGAAACATTTAATGAGTGTATACTGTGTAATATTTTGAGATATAATAGTTATGATCTAATTCTCTAAAACTCTAAACCTGAAATGATCCTCAATGTGAATTATTCATTTAATTCAATATTATGTAATGTTTAAGTCTAGGGCCTTATAGTTGGTATTAGAAGTCGGTTTAGACAACATCAGGAGTTAGAAAATTGTTAAATTTATAAATTAATTTATTGTATGATTGAAATAATATAGAATTTACAGATTACCATGTTGCTTCGCCTATGATATTTCTGTGTTCAGAATGGGTTTCTATAGTGGAAACAAGGAAGCTATTTTGGGATGACATCAGGTGGAAGACAACCTTCCAAATCACAACCTTAGATGTTCGGAATTGGAATTGAACAGTTTGTTGCATTGATGGCCCAATTGACTCAGGCTATAAATTGTGGTGGTATCCTTGCACGAGATCAACCAGATCAACCGCAGAGGAACATGTCAGTGGTGGACCATTTCATGAGGCAACATCCCCCATCATTCAGAGGATCATCTGACCTTGTTCTAGCATAAGGGTAGATTAAAGCATTGTAGAATATTTTTGATGTCATTGGGAGTTCAGAACATCAAAAGGTTAGCCTTGTTATTTACCGTTTTGAAGGTGAAGCAGATCAGTTGTGGTCGATGATGAAAAATATCAGGGATAGTGATGAGATTGATGATCTTTACTAGGACGAATTATAAGTTATGTTTCTTCAGAAATATTTTCCTAAGTTGGTTCGTCATATGATGGAAAAACAATTAATTGAATTGAGGCAGGAGGATGACTCAGTGGTTACATATGAAGAAAATTTCACTCGACTGGAAAGGTATGATCCAAATTCCATACGAGATCTTGATAGTAAAATCAACCATTTTTACTCAGGGTTAAAGCCAATTTATCGAATGGATTTAGATTCTTGTGAGTTCAAAAGTTATGAAAAACTTGTTCGATGTGCGGAGAAGGTGGAAATGGAGTTTTCCAATGATCAGGTGTTCTTTAAAAAACAATCGAATAAGAGGTCCATTTGGCAGGCAAAGGGGAAGAATTCATCAAAGAAGCAAGGAGGTAAGAAAACCAAAAATCCATCCTGTGAGAAGTTTGGTAAAATGCATCCTGGAGAATGTTTATCCAAGTCTAGAAAGTGCTTTTGGTGTGGTAAGTCTGGTCATATTACTTGTAACTCTAAGGAATATGATCAAGTAGGCAATGAATATCCAGGGATAAGATGTTTTAAGTGCAATGAAATGGTTCATTATGAAAATGAGTGTCTAACGAAGAACTCAACTAGGGAAAAGCAGCCAGAATACAAGCAGAAAGGGGTGGTGAAATACTTTTCAACTACTTCAGTAGATGTTGGGCCATCGAATGAAGTAGTATCAGGTACACTGTTTATTTGTTCAGATTATTCCAGTGTGTTGTTTGATTCAAGGTCTACACATTCCTTCATTTCATAGAATTTATCTAGTAAATTGAGAATTCCATCTCAAGATATGAATCCTGAAATTATGGTAAGAACACCTGGAGGGAATGTTGAGACAAAAAGAAATTATAAGAACCTTCATATCTTTTTGTGTGGAAAGTATCTTCCGGCAAACCTTATTGTTTTGCCTCTAGTAGAGGATGATGTTATTTTGGTCATGGATTAGCTTTCTGTTTATCATGCTAGTATTGAATGCAGAGCTAAAGAGGTTTCTTTTCAGAAAGATTTCAGTTTGTGTACACGAATAAACCCTTGATTTTGATAACATGTTGGGAATTTGAGAAACTAGTAAAAGATGTAAATGAATTTTACCTTGCACATATTGTTGAAAATAAAGGAACTGGTCAGATTAATGATGTTCCAGTGGTAAATGATTATCTTGATGTTTTTCAAGATGAGTTTCCTAGTATTATTCATAATTGGGAATTTCAATTTACTGTTGACTTAGTTCATGATTCTAAGCCAATTTCAAAACCCCCTTATTGAATGGATCAAGTTGAACTTTTAGAGTTAAAGAAGCAATTGCATGAGTTATTAGATAAAGGTTTCATTTGACATAGAACATCACCATGGGGTGCTCCTATCTTGTTTGTTAAAAATAAAGATGGTTCAATGAGACATTGCATTGATTATAGAGCCTCGAATAACATCACTATTAAGAACAAGTATCTATTTCCTCATATCGATGATTTGTTTGATCAGCTCCAGGGAGCTCAGTATTTTTCAAATATTGACTTGAGGTCGGTGTACAATCAGTTGAATGTAAAAGAAGCATATGTTCCAAAGCCCGAGTTTGGTACTAGATATGGCCATTATGAATTTTTAGTTATGCCTTTTGGGTTATCCAATTCACCTGTTTTATTCATGGAAATTATGAATAGAATTTTAAATGAATTCATGGATATTTTTGTGGTTGTTTTCATTGATGATATTTTGGTTTTCTCTAAATGTAAAGAGGAGGATGAATGTAATTTAAGGGTTATCATGCAAACCATAAAAGAAAATAAACTGTATGTAAAATTTAGCAAGTGTGAGTTTTGGTTACAACAGATTTCTTTCTTTAGACACATTGTTTCAAAAAATTGAATAACTGTAGATCATGGTAAAAAAAGGTGTTGATGAATGGCCAAGAACCACAAATGTAACCGAGATTTGTAGTTTTCTTGGTTTTTCAGGTTATTATCGGAGGATTTTTGAAACATTTTCACGGTTATCAAGTCCAATGACTAAGCTAACTCAGAATGGTGTTAAGTTTATCTGAAAAAAAAGAATGTGATGATTGTTTTCAGGATTTGAAAAGTAGATTGGTGAATTCTCTAGTTTTGGCACTTCCTTTAAGGAATGGTGAATTTGTTATCTTCAGTGATGCTTCATTGAAGGGACTTGGTTGTGTCCTTATGCAGAATTATCATGTAATTATTTATGCTTCACGTCAGTTGAAAACTCATGAGGTAAATTACCCTACTCATGATTTGGAATTAGCTACTGTGGTTTTCGCTTTAAAAATTTGGAGGCATCATTTGTATGGTGTAATGTGTGAAACATATATTGATAACAAATATTT
Organism: Viscum album; assembly: GCA_963277665.1. NCBI lineage: Eukaryota > Viridiplantae > Streptophyta > Magnoliopsida > Santalales > Viscaceae > Viscum > Viscum album. Next base: position 53,388,894 of record OY728148.1, read on the forward strand.
AAAGTATATATTCACTCAGAAATAATTGAACATGAGACAGAGGAGATGGCTAGAATTAATCCAGGATTATGATTGTACAATTCATTACCATCTGGGAAAAGAAAATAAAGTTGCTAATGAATTGAGTTGAAAAAGTAATTCTTCATTAACCATGCTACGTTTGGAATGAAATCCTTTGGTTTTGGATGTGATGAACTTTAGGATAGAAGTTTTTGGTGTAGGAAGTTCTTCTGTTTAGATTCAGGTTTCAGTGAGATCATCTCTATCAGACAGAATTATGCAAGCACAGAAGCAAGACAATGAGTTGCAGAAAAACTAGAGCTGCTTTAGAAGGGTATGTTTCCTGAATTTAACATTGATTATCATTGTGTTTTGAGGTTTGGGAAGAGATTATGTGTTCCTTGTTATTCATAGTTAAAGAATGAGTTGTTATGTGAGGCTCATAGTTCCCTGTTTTCAGTTCATCCTGGCAGTACTAAGATGTACAAAGATCTGCAATAGTATTACTAGTGGGATGGAATGATAAGAGATATTCCCGATTTTATTATGAAGTGTTTGATTTGTCAGCAGGTCAAAGCATAGCGACAGTTACCGAAAGGGATGCTGCATTCATTGCTTGTGCCAGAGTGGAAATGGGGAAATATATCCATGGATTTTGTTGTGGGATTACCGAAGACATCTCGAGGTAATAATTCAATATGGGTTATTGTTGATCGATTGACTAAATCTGCTCATTTCCTTCCTATTTGAGAAATTATTTCTCTAGATCAACTTGCTCAGTTGTATGTGAAAAAGATAGTCAGGTTTCATGGAGTTCCCCTCTCCATTGTATCTAATCATGATTCCAGGTTCATTTCTATCTTTTAGAAAGGCCTTCAGAAGTTGTTGGGTACTGAATTAAATTTTAGCACAGCTTTTCATTCTCAATCAGATGGGTAGTTAGAATGAACATTTCAGTCCTTGGAGGATATACTACGTGCTTTCTCGATAAATTATTAGGGAAGTTGGGACCAACATATTTCTTTGGTTGAGTTTTCTTATAATAATAGTTTTCATTCTAGTATAAAGATTCCTCAATTTGAGGCATTATATAGAAAGCAATGTCGAACTCCATATTTTTGGGATGAAGTGGGTGAAATGAAGTTGATGGGACCAGAATTGGTAGAAGAGATGGCAGAAAAAGTTCAGTTGATTCAGAAACACATGCGAATAGCTCAGAGAAGGAAGAAAAGTTATGCGGATAACCGGAGGAAGGATCTATCTTTTGAGGTAGGTGATCATGTTTTTCTCAAAGTTTCACCATTGGAAAGTGTGATGAGATTTGGTAAGAAAGAAAATATGGGTCCAAGGTTCATTAGACCAGACAAAAATCTGGAGAGAGTTGGATTAGTTTCTTATCGAGTGGCTTTACCTCCGTGTTTATCTCTGGTACACAATGTTAATCATCTTTTGATTTTAAGAAAGTATATGCTAGATCCATCTCATGTTTTGATCCCAGAGGTAGTTCAGTTGTAAGAGAATCTCTCTAATGAAGAAAAACTTGTACAGATTCTTGACCGTAGAGATAATGTGTTGCGGAATAAGGTAATTCACCAAGTAATGGTTTTGTGGAAAAACCATATGGTTGAAGAGGCAACATGGGAATCTGAAAATGCTACGAGGGATAAATACCCCCACCTATTTTGATAAGTGAATAAAATCATGAGGACGAAATTACCAAAAGGGGGGAAGGATGTAAAATTCTTGGTAAATAAAGAATAATAAATTTTCATATTAATTAATATTTGTGAATTAAATATTAATTTTACTTTAAAGGGGTTGCTATGTTCGATAGCGTACCCGATACGCAACAACGAGTCTCTTTGAAATCTTACGTTGCACACTAGTAATATAATAATATTATTTTAAATGGTACTTAACACGTACATGTTGTCTTGGAGGGAATGAATAAAAATAACTAAAATATTATTATATATGTTTGTCAAATATTTTTACATTTGTCCAATAAAATATAAAGGCATAAAATAAGAAAACAATTCAATTTTATGCATAGATACTCTAATATTCACTAAAAGGTCGACTAATCACCTTTTGAGGGTGAACCCCCTTTAAATATAGATTTTTTCACTCTTATACATTATATTGGACTAAATAAAATTATTCTTTAGAATCAGGGCATCAAAATTTATTTTCTGTAAATTTTTGGTATTTTTCTGATCAATTTCATTTTTTGTATTTTAATTCAAAACCTCTTTTTAATTTAATTTATTTATATGATTAGATTATCTTTTGAATTGGTTTTAAAATGAAATTAGAATATATTTTTACCATTTAATCCAATAGTGGTCATTGGAATAAATTTCACTTTGAAATTGGACTTAATCTAGTGTCAATCTTTTGATATATATTGATTCATAAAAACAGACTATTTGTTTTGAAAACGGGAATTCATTATTAAATTAATTAATGCAACATATATGTTTTGAATTTGTTATAATATTCATCATAATTGAATTCAGAATATCAAATATATCTTAGGGTGAATGTTTTGTATTTTTCTGAAAAACATTAATTTTTGATGAATTGTGAAACCACTTAATGGTAGTTAAAATAACTGATTTTTTGTTTAAATGAAACATTACCACTTTTGTGAATTGAATTTCAAAAATCTGACATACATGGTTGTCATTAGAAAGTAAAATGTGGTTCAATAGGATGAATATATTTTTTTGGTAAATAGTAACTTTTATGTTTTATTAATCGCGATTAGAGGTAGTTAGTATAATTTATGGTAAAAAAAATGTTTTAATAATATGAAATTACCTTCACACATGTCCTTCCCTTATTGGATGAGTCATCGCCGACCAAAAAAATCCATGGATCAACTTGGGTACCCCAAGGAGCCACTTGGGTAATAAAATTACATTAATAACTTTTTTATTTAAAGTAAAAATAAAAATGTAACAAACACGTATTGTTTTACTAAAACAATTTTTACATGGGGTTATAGAAGTCATATTTTTTACTATAAATATTCATTTGAAAGATAATAATATTTCTTACATCATGCGATTTTTTTATAATTTTTATACATTAAATAAATTAAATTATTTATGACACCATGATGATGCAACGATTACCTCATTATTTAACGATTTAAATAAAATGAAAATATAATGTAAAATATAAGAACTAACTTGTCAAAAACCTATTGTATGGGTAGATTTAGAACTCTTATCACCTTATCCTCGAAATATATAATTGTGGATCTTTAAAATTTGAAACTCATTATATAATAAAGTAACATTTTATAACATTCCAAGAGTGCCCATCCTCCCTCTTATAAAAAGCCCCCAACTCTACCATCTTACCCACACCTCTTAAGCCTTTGGATCGACCAATATCTGCTCATTTTATCTCCCCAAATACTTCTCTTCATCCCAGAATCCTTACCATAGGAAGAAAGATCTTCAAGTAACCCTTTTGGTTCAAACCAAGAGGAGTTACCTGATTTAAAGGTAATGTCTTCACTTGTGTTCTTTTGTTTTATTTTGCTTCTCCAACCCCTAATCTCTTTTTATTACTTTATTTCGTAACAAAAAAAGCATATTAAATATACTAGGATTTTTTTATGAGAATTATTATATTTACACTTACACACACCTCTGTCTAATGGTTAAAGAACACACTGTTTCTGTGGTTGGTGAATTTTTGCCTCATGAAACGATGATTGTTCAATCTTATTTTAAAACCTTTCATGGTGACCATTAAGATGTCACTCTATTTATATATGATATATATTATGTTAATGTTTTCCTTATGCTTCTGTATTTTTCATTTATGTCATACCTTTATGGTTTCCATTATGGGTAAATGCGAGAATTTCATTTTAGGAAGTGATGACTACCGCCCCTCAAAGTGATTTGATTCGTTAATTCCATATGTGGGATGTTTAAAGATAGAGTTAATGATATTATATATGATATTATACTGTGATTATAGTATTACTTTATATCATTATGATTTCACTCCATTAAATATGAAATAGAAATGAAAGTAGCATTCATGGATACGTACGGCTTACCGTCTCCATTAACGGTGCATTTCATTTCTTACCTCTAAATGTTATATACTATTATAAATACATGTATATTCTAGATATATATGATTTATATGATATCCATATAATTAATATCATTCTGTATATAATGAACCATTGACCACATGAACAACATGTCATTGTAAGAAGTCCATTTTTGACTTAAGTTCCAAATATTGACAAAACAAACATTATTAACATAAATTATTACATAATGTTTATAACATGGAAATAATTGATATAAAAGGAATAATAATCTTGAAAAATATTCCTAAGAAACTATAAATTAACACTAGTTTATTATTCAGGAGATTAAGGAGCGATCGAGTCAAGTTGGACACGAGGTAAGGGACTTCATCTCAATCACCTTTCATTCAGGAATATTTTATTTTAATACAAGAATTTGGTTTATACGCTTTATAAAAACCTTTGAAATTACATTTCATTCGAAGGGAATATTTTTATATGACGTGTTTTACTAAATGAAAAAAGGGATGTTTCTTTTAACGTATGCGGTGACAACATCCTTTCCGCCGCCGCGCGTATTATTGGGTCTTTGGCTTCCTCAACAAGCCACAATATTTTTAAAATGAAATAAATACCATATAATCTTTTATGTATTTTGTTATTGAAAATGTTTTTGATAATGTTTTTTTATGTCAATATATTTATGTGATATATTGTGATTGAAATGAGGAAATCTTTTCTCTCCATTATTTTTAGTTTTCTGTCTTACAACATTATAATGGTACCTGGAAATTTGACGGGTGGTTACATGATAAACCATATGAAGGGTGGTGCCGTGAATACCAGGATGGGCGGTTATGTTATAACCTCTAATTAATTGGGTATTAAAGTTGGCTGTATGGCTATTCTATTTAGTGATATGTGTTGAAGTCGACCTTATGGTTATTCCACTTAATTATGTTTTGGTCTGATGTTACCTTTATATATTATGTGTTCTTTATATGGGTTTTATGGTAATATTTTTGTTACAAAAGGGTAAGTGATGATATTTTATTCAGTGAAGAGTATTTACATTTTCTTAGTGGTGAAAATTGTTACATTGATAAAGTATTCATGGTTTACTTGATGTTTTGAAAAACTAACAGTTTTCTTTCTTTGTGTATCCCTTACTGAGCTTTTTATGCTCACCCCAGGTTTTTTTTGAAATGTTTTTCATAAGACATATTGTGGAATAGGGTCAAGGTTGGGATCAAGAAAAATTCATGTTGTCATAAACATGGAACTAGACATGACTATTTTTTTAGAGTTCATGTTTTGTAAAAAAAAGGAAACTTTGAAGAAGTGTCTACTGTGTAATCTTTTGAGATGTAATAGTTATGATTTAATTCTCTTAAACTAAAAAACTGAAAAGATCCTCAATGTGAATTATTCATTTAATTCAATATTATGTAATTTTTAAGGCCAGGGCCTTATATGACTTGTGTGTAGGTTTTTGAATCACCTTTAATATTTCTTGCAACAACCTTTTCCAATAACACATTTCCCTATTTTCCAATTTTTTAGGCCAAAAGATTTTTCTAACCCTATGAAATGTTGAAACCTAGTATCTATTCCTTTTTTTCCTCACCCAGATCATCCATTAATTTTTCATGGATCCTTTCTATCAATTTCTATTAAAAATACCTCTGGAGCTCCAAAACTAACAATAGAAACCCTCTTTGTTAACAAGCACAATGAATCAAAAAATAATTCAATGCTACTTTGGGGTATTTTTTCCCAACAGATATAATATCCATTGGTATAATTTAATAAAAAAATGAAATGATTGATTTGAGAACCCTTGATAAATTTTCAATATAATTATTTGTCAGAAATAAATTATATTAGAAAATTTATGAAATGCCCATTATTTTTGAATAAAAATAATATTAATTAATACTCACCTTAGTAATGAGTTTCACCTATCTCATAGTGATATCATGATCTGGGTTAATTAAATATATCTAAATTGTCACTACAAGTAAACTATAAATCCACCTGATATCTAATCTATGATTGAAATGAGGCCAAAAAATTAAATATGAATAAATCTATTCATCATCCTTAGATCTCTAGCACCATTGAAATCCTACTAGATATATATTTTTCCCTATATAAAAGATAATATGTATAAACATATATATATGATTCTATCATTTAAAAAATCTATATCATCAATTTGATGTTGTCAAGCTTTCAGAAAAATCTTGCGGTAAATTCAAAATCTCAATTTTAAAACCCCTAGCAACGAGTTGATATAAAAAAATAAATATCCTATCTTTACTTATAAGATAAATAAATATTATAAATATAAGTTCACAATGAGATATAATTTTTCCCATAAATATAATACAATATTAAGATAAGTTCACATATAAAACTCTCTAGGGCCACCACCGTCTCACAATCAGTGAACCATCTACCATGTATACCCTTTTTCCTTTCTTAATTTGATAAGGTAGGGATACATTTATTTTTATGTAATTTATTAATTAAAAATTATATTCTAAAATTATTTATTTTAAAATTATGATTTTTAATTTCTGGTTTTGCACAAGGGTGACCTTTTATTTTTTATTTTAATATTTCAAGGGGTATATTTATTTTTTAATGAATATATTTATATGATAATATTTTCCCATTATAAAAAACATGAAAATATGTATTCAAAGTTAGATAATAATATACGTATGGGCTTTATCATTGTTTGGACCCCTATAAAGTGAATTTATTTTATAGAAAATTAATTCAATGATTTAATAAACGCTTTTCATTCATTCGAGCATTTCAATTTGTAATCAATGACATGAAATAGTAAAAAATATTTTCATATAACTTTTCAATTTTTAATTATAAATGGGATTTTAATTTATCAAAATCTATATGTCCATGTTTCTAATAAGAAAAGATATTATCTTACAGAAGTTGTATTTTATGTGTATGTTTTAAAGAAATTAATTTTTTATGTAACACTACGAATATCATTAATATTATGAGATATGTGAATTATCTATAACTTAAAACATTTCATGTATATACTATTTTAATTTTAATTATTCTTTTTTTATTCATATGCATTAAACAAATTATCAATTAATAGTAACAAATTTTGAAATTGGTTTCATTAGATTAATGAAGGAAATTTTAATACATTAATTTTAATAATTTATTAATTAACAAATAATTTATTTATGAGATTTAGAATGGTGATGAAAATATTTTTCTGTAAATTTAGATAATTATTTTCTATGAAAATATATTTTTATATAAATAAATATATGTATTTATGTATGTAAATTTGATTTCAAGATTTTAAAGTAGAAACTATAGTGAAAAATATAATTATATTTGAATGAATACTACTTTTTTTTAAAATTTAGAATTTGAATACTAAAAACATGTTAGGGAAGAAGGGATTGAACCATTTTCTTGGTATAGTGGGTAGTCCCAGATATTATTCAATGTTTCATGTTTCCGCCATGTTGTTTTCCAAAATATTTCATATTGTTTTTGGAAAAAACCCTGGATAATTTTTTATGAAAGTTTTTAGTGTATATATTTTTAATGTATTTTAATATTTTATATTCATAAATAAATTCAATGAAACATTAGTATAGTATTTTGATATGTATTCTTGACAATATTATATATAAAATGCTCAAAATTATTTCTCAAAAGATAAATACAAAAGGAGATTTCATAAATTTATTTTCACTGATTTTGAAACCACATATTTGGAAATTTTAACCTCATCCCATGATTCTTAAATGTGCTCACATGTATCTTAAATTTTATTAAAATGATTTATTTCTTTAAAAAGATAGATCCTACAATGAAAATTTAATATAATATATTTTTTTCAAATATAATAAATTATTAAGGTTCGGTCTAATTCTCTAGAACGTGGCTAAAAATGTTATATCATTGTAAAATGTATTGTGTATTGATTCATTTATATTTTATATAGTAATAAACATCATTTCTATATACTAAATCTTGATGAATGGGTTCAGGTATATAAACATGGTAAAAATGAAATGGTATATATAATTTTGTAAAATTAAAACACATTAGTATCATTTATTAGTAAATTCTAATATACCATAATTTTTATATGGAAGAACCAGAAAAAATTATTGTTTTTCTTGAATGAGCTACATTATATGATTATCGTAAAGTCATGCTAAATTGCATTTTATTATTATGGAGGAATTCAAGTTACCTAAAAATGACTTTATAACATAATCAACACATCTGACATACAACAATTCTATCAAAGTTCATGATTTATCTAATATGCACTATCACAGACACAATTTTCTTACAATGAACACCAAGGAAAGTATCATGAATGAGTTTCTAAATTCATTACCCTAACTAACAAAAAATGGAATCATTCCTATATTTTTATGAATCTATAGTAGGGGAAACCTCCACACAAAATATATGTGTCAATTTTTATGTTTTTTGATGGGATAAAATGTTATGTTTTATAAACATTTGAAGATGAATCAATTAGAATATAATAGATGAATAAATATAAAAATGAACTTTTATAGTTTTTTACTCAATCTACATCCATTAAAATAACTTCTCTAGGTTTACATAAATATATCCCCTCTTTCAAAAGATATATTGGGAATAGGAAGAATTAGAATTTGATGTTGCCTTGACAAATACCCTCCTTGAATAAAATCCACATTTTTTTGAAGATAAACATCATTTGGGACAATGAAAAAATATGTAAAGGAATTCAATATAGATGTCTGATGGGTGTAATAATGAACAAATTGTGAGGGAATACTATAGTAAAAGGGGTTGGTGAATTTAACACCTTGAGTTTTAGATATTTTCTAATTTTAATAAATATTATAATTAAAAAATTCCTTGAATTGAATTATAGTTAAGATAAACACTTTATTGATACATTAACTCTAATACATAATCACCATCCATGAGCTAATTCATCAAACATGGTATTAGTGATAGTAACACAATTTGAGTATTGTTGATTAGCAATATAATACCAAATTTATATCTATCGTCTCCTAAATCAACAATTGTTATAAATATATATGTATGGAATAGAGAAAAAATAAAATGAGTGAGAGGTAGATATAGTACCATTCGGGGAGAATGAAAGAAGAATAAACTAGGGGTTTTGGCAATATTGATTCCCACTATGTTATTGGAATTTATAGGAAACATGTTTAACGATTGTAAAAATATAACTATTAGAATATTTCATTTAATAGTCATAGTGACACCTAGGCGCCATTAGAAGGATAACATGAAAATAAATTTTAAACTGGAGATAATATTAGATTTTTAAATCCTTTGATATTCTTGAATTTTATTATTTTTAAATGAAAAATATATTTTCAATCTATATGTATAGAGTTTTATTTTGAATTAAAATAATAATAATCCAAAATGAACTTATTAATGTGTTTTAGCTATCAAAATGTGAGGATATGATATGGGTTAAATAAACATATCTCAAAATTCTGAAATGGATTAATTAAAACTATCCACGATATCTAATATATGATGGAAATGATATCCCAATATATTGTATGTATAAATCTATTCATTATCATTATATTTATATCACTGTAGAAATCCTGCATGATCTATTCAGTTCCCTATATAAATGAAAATGTGTTTAAAAATATATATCACTTCTTATATTTTTTAAAAAAATTGATAGAATCTGTTATACATCATTCATATTACACGTCAATCTATTGGAAAAGCCATAATATAGTATTTAAAACCACTTGAAAATACTAGATATAAAATCTATATATATTCTATCTTCACTTATAAAATGAAAAAACTATCTAAATATAATTGCATAATTGGAGAAAATTCATCCTATAAATAGAAAGTAAACCTCTTATAATATCAAAAATAAAACTCTCTATGACCACCACCCTCTTACGATCGGTGAACCAGCAACCCAATAGACCCATTTTCATTATTTTTCAATTTTTTAATGTAAGGGAATGTTTTTTTAGTTATTAATTTAATCAGATTTATATTTTCATGAATATGATATTAAAATTATTAAATTTAAAATTATGATTTATATTTCTCCCTTCTCCTAAAGAAAACATTTTCTTTCTTCTTTTTTTATCATAATATATAAGTTAATTTTTTTTCAAATTAAAATATGTATATGATATTGATTTTATGTTATAAAAATTTAAAAAAATATGTTTTGAAATTTAGTTATGAATATATGAATGGGTTTTATTTTTATTTATACCCTTATAAAGGGACTTATTTTGTTAGAAAATTATTTCAATAATTTCCTAAAATATTTTATATTATTTCAATAATTCCCTTTTTTAAATTTTGGAATGAATTAATAACAATTATTTAAATATTATTTTTACTATTATTTTTAAATTGTATTTGATTTTTTAAAATTATATATGATTATATTCCATATAAGAATTTTTTTTATTTTATGAATGTTATTATTTTCTGTGTAAGTTTTAAATAATAAAATATATATATTTATGTGAAACAATGAATGTCATTGATATTATGATATATGTATATTATCCATAAAGTGTGACATTTCAGGCAGATACTAGTTTAATTTTAAAGAGGGTTAATTTTATATCCAATATCTGAAACTCTAGGATCTGGCCATAACTGTTACTAAGGAATTTCTGAAATAAATGAGTAATATGAGTGAAACATACAAGATATTATTTCAAAAATGAGAATATATAACAGCCCACATGTTTGTCTCCACCACTGGAACCCAATAATATGGGGTCTTAAAAGACCACATCATATCCATATCCATCATTTAATTCGTTGAAAAAGTACTTTCCACCTTATTGGCCTCCCTATAAGCATGTGAGACTGCCACATTTAGATGAGTTTCCTTGTTGAGATAGTTAATCCAGTGTGGTAGCACTCTACAAGGCACATTAAACATCTTTGTTTTCAAGGTGTGTACTTCAGGTTGAGAATCAGTTCAATCCATAAGAGATCCAATTGTAGGGAACAACATAACTGACTACATGATTTGTCTCCCATAGTTCAGAATCATAGGAAACCCCAATAGTACTACAATGATAAAAAAATCCTCAAACAAAACCATTATATTTTCTGAAAACATCGCCACATCCCAATGGTCCTGCTGCACTGAATGCATCTCCATCCACTTTAACATTAAGCCATATACTAATTTGAGGTATCCAAAAAATGTACTTGATCACTCTAGGTTTCCATAGTTGACCAAAAACTCTATGTAGCCAGATAATCTATAGGTTAAAAATTTATTAGGCATTGTTCCTATTGGGTCCACTAATGCAGCATACAAATAACTATGGGTAGTTTTCATCCCATTCTAAATAGATATCTGTTAACTGTTCGGTATTTAAACATTCCAATCAGTCTATATATCCACAATAATATATATATAAGAAACTATTAGGTTGTTTTGCACCTTTTTACTACATCCAGCTGTGGACAGTCGTGCCCATAGGTCAATTATTTCCATGTTTGTGTTAGTATCCAGCCCAAACAGAAATCAAATTTACGACCATATTTTTTTATCACCATCACACACTTGAAATAGATGTTGTATGTTTTACTCTTCTCTCATTAATTAATTAAAATATGAGGATAACTAAAATCCATTCCAATTAAGTGGATCATGAGTGGGAATTAAATTTTTCCAGTTCATCCAAATCATAATAATCTGAGAAGGATGAATGAATTGAGTCCAAAAATGCATCAGCCATCCAGGTGAAAAAAAAATCAAACCCCCGTATTCCCACTGATTGTAATCGTTATTATGGAACTTTCAATTCCTATTATGCTTCCATATCAGAGTATCACAATCCATGAAATCATAGGTTTTAATTTCAGGATAAATTTGAGAGGGGACCATGAATTCGAATGTATTCATATGTAATAAATATAATCAATGAAAAATTTCATATATTACGAGGAATTTTCATGTGGTCCTAAAGAGGATGTTCAAGACATATAGTATTCCATCAGGTGAGTTTGGAACTCCAACACACTAATCACTTTGTGTTATAGAAGATTATCAATATCATGTTCTTGAAGGATGAACAAATATACAATTAAAGGTAATGTTTATATAAGTTATGCATCATTAATATAAATATATTAGTTAAGAAGTCCTCAGAAATATCATTGGACATCAACCCCCATAAGAATTTCCCAATAAGACCATCATTGAAAATATTTTGGTCCTTGACATGAAAGCCTACCAATTTAATGGGATTGATACATTACTTCTATGAAACAGTGACCAACATCCTCTAATATACTAGTCATGAACATATATAATTATTCACCAAGCATTCAAGCTCTTTGATAAGACCACTAGGCCATCTATATAGAGAAAATGAATAAACAAACATATATTAGATCACTGAATTGACAAGGCATACCCTCCTAGCTAGGGAAATGGATGTTACTCTCTCTCTTGAAAGATGATTAAAAATAACATATATTATACCTTATTGGTATTTCCTTTTCACCTCACCCCAAAATATTGGAACAACAAGATATTAATATGGTAAAAACCCCTTTTCACCCCAAGATGATGAATTATCCTGTTCTTCTTACCCTCTAATATTCAATTACGAAAAATAATAAAAGAGTTATCCCATATAATTTCATGTTTATCCACCTCCTCATAGTGTTTGAATAGGTCCTCGATAAGGATATGGTAATCTTTGAATTCGGTCAAAGAAAATGGATGCCATTAGCATACACCATGTGAGATGGAGGAAAATAATTCTTACTAGCCTTAATTAACTTATAATGACCCAAATGAGCAACGTCAATAAAACATTGTCTTAGGTAATCATAAAAAATATAAAATCAAAGTATAAATAGTGGATCACTATGTCTCACATCTCTGGTGAGTGGTAAATTCCTTGGGTGACCCATTTATAACAATGGATAGCCTTGATGAACAAAGAATGGTGTTGATCAACTTAATGAACAGATTGGAGAAGCAATAAATTTTAAATAAATCCAAGATTAAACACCATATTAAGGTGTGAAATTCAATTGATATGTCAATTTAATGTTCCATGTTTCCTTCCATCTTCCATCTTCTTATTAAGTTGACACTTTACGAAGCTCGGACAATGTAATTTTGGATGTTTCTTCCAAGAAAAAAAAGTGTTTCTCAATGATCTTTTCACAAAATATTCCTCCAATCGTATTAATAATAATCTTAATGATGAGCCTATTAATTATGTTCTAATGTGCATCTATCTGAGAATCATAAATATCAAGAGCATTGTATTTCATGGGTACAAGAAAAATGAAGCTATAATTCTTCCCATAAATAATGTAGAAATGAATGATGAAATTATTCATTAATTGAGAAATTCCAACCTGTAATATATCAGAATAAAACATGAATAATTTTTTTATTAAACCCCTCTAGACTAGGGGAACACTCCATATTAAGAGAGAGAATAGCTACTATAGTTTCCTCTTTGAGAGGAGTGATAATATGTTGATTATCATGATCCTAAATGCAGGGACTTATGTTATAAACATTTTTGGTTTATTTTAATTCCCATAATTAGAGTATAAACACCTAAAGTGTATGCCAACAGCCAAATAAATCTCATTTTTAGAAATATATAGATGACCATTAGTGATGATTACATTATCCCCTACTCATGATCATTTCTCATGATGAAATGTATGGAAAAACCTTGTGTTTATATCCCTATATTTAATCCATCTATCACTTATCTATTTTTTAACAAGATTATCCTTTATCATTATGTTGTCATCCAATATGATAAGGGGAATGGTTACCTATCTCGTTGGAGTAATATGAGGTCGATTTCTAATCTAAAAAAGGAATGGTCATCTTCCGCAGCCTTAATGGCACAATCAATATTTGGAAATGTCATTCTCCATTCCATGATAATTATTTTGAGGGGTTTTAACATCTCATCGTCCATTTGAAATGGGCACCCAATAGTCTCAATTTTCTAAACATCCAGTATAATTTCCCTTCACTCGGGAATCATAAGATAGAAATTGTTAATCTAAAATGGAATAGGAGATGTCCTTTTTTGTGGTGTATTGATATCAACAACAATAGGGTTGTGAATAGAGTGATGTCTAGGATGTATGCATCAAGATATCACATGAGTATCACTTTTTTCATCTATTTGAACAAAACTTCTTTGTAGTTTTATTGTTTTCTTTCCATTCAAAGTGTATTGACACAGTGTAATGTATGCTCTGGAAATTGGAACTTCAACAAGGTTTCACAGATAAATTCCCACAAAAAAATCAGAAGTAGCAATCCTACTAAAGATGAAACCAGTTTTCTTCTTAGGATTCTACACAATATTTTATTTACCAAGAGTCACCCATTTTCAATCCATCCCCTCAGATGTTTTTTTTAAAATCCTTATATAATTCCATTCTCATGATATAGGAATTGGAATCACACACAAACAAGATTGACATTTCATATTTAGAAATACTGCAAGAAATAATAATACCCTAAGACCCACTAAAACATGAGTTAATGTGGATAGTTTCATGCCTTAAAACACATAGATGTTCCATAGCAGATTCATGATATTTTTTCATCACTAACTTGTATCCATGAGAGTCCTACATAATTAATTTCCATTTATCGAAATAAATTATTGGATCAACAATTCCAAAAATAATATGTTTCTAGTCTATAATGAAATATATAACGTCTTGGGTTGTCTGGGGATTTCCCAAACCATTACATTTATAATAAAATACATTCATTGTTTTTGGGATTTTCCCTCTTGTCTGGGGGCCTCCTTTTTGTGGTAGATTTATCTATCCCATTCCTTTCACTTTTCTTTATTTCATCCCCATTTATTTAAAGCCATTGTCTGGTTTAGATTCCTTGATGATTGGAGTAAGGGATTTCTATCCTTCATTAACCAACTTTTAAGTTCCAATAGTATGTTGAGTGTCAACAATCAGGTCTTGAGAGGGGGATACATTATCAAGACTGATATCTCCCACAAAGACAATGGGACTATCCTATTCAACTGGTCTAGCAGTTGAAGTTCCTTCTCCAATCCCTATAATGATTTCAACTATAACAGGAGGTTGAGGATCCTCAACATCAAATGACCAGAAAACAACACTCAGAGGTGTGAACGTATTCTTGGATTGTAAATGAGAAGTGTCACTACTCAATTTTGGATTCTTTAGGACATCATTATACAACAGAGTGTGCATGAAATTCCCACATGTATCTATTATATCCCAGTCCTGATTCTGACCATGAACACCCCCTGTAACATGGAGAGGTAACTATGGTGACACAACTGTAGTGTTAACCCCATGCTCATGGGGTTCAGACCGTATCATCATAGATGTATCAAATCTCCACATAGGTTGTGTCTCATCATAGGAGGGGATCAACAAGATTATTCAATGGGTCAACTAATTTTTGATTCTTTACAATGGTAGTGTGACTACATAAGTGGGAATCATTCAGTTTATCCAGTGCACCTAACTCCTAGGAGATCCTTTGCACACTAAAAGCCATACCCTCTGAACCAGGGTCCTCCTGAGTATGAGTGAGCTACATAGAAAAGTTTTTATCATCTTTATCTAGTACCTATATATTATGAACATTAAAGGGTTTTCTAGAAGAAGAACGCCCTTATCAATGTGTTCAGTGTGACTAGGAAAATCCATCCCCTCTTGAACCAAGGAATTACCAGCCTCATTAATACCCTAGGGATCAGAAGAATTATTTTCCTTACAAATCTTCCCTTTTCATGTGGTATCATTATGACCTTTTTCTTTTAAAAGGCTAGATTCATTTTCTCTCATGTATTCAACATCTAAGTGACCAATAAACATTCATCTCAAACAAAATTTTGGCTTACATTCATATAAAATATCCAATTTTATACATTCAACCCTTTTTGTGAGAACCACCTATTCAGCTAAGTTCATGGCATGTCAACATCCACTAGTATTCGAGAATAATTCCCATACCTGAGATTGTTTGTCTATCAATCCATTTGAATGGGAATTCCAACAGTAGAAGCAACATCCCATAAGATCCTTCAGTGCCAATAAATCTAGTATAACATATATATTCAAATCCATATTTGATAATGTGTATTCTAGACGTTCATGGCATCGAATGTTAGATCCCATTCTTGAATGTTTAGAAATCTAGGTTTTAGATAGATTGTACCCTTGCATCATGGAGTTCTCTTGCATTTATCCAAAGGGAAGACTACATGTTAATACTATCTTCCCTTCGCGATCAATCCTCATTAATTAAATCCACAAACATCGACAATACATTTAGCCAGATCATTGAATTTCCACTTCTTCTCACCTTTTGGAGTCATGAAACATGTAATGATTGAGTATCGACATAAATTGAATCATTCATCAAATTCCTCCAGATTTGATGACACATGAGAATCCAACACCATATCAATCACCTTACTAGGTGGAGGTGAATGAAAATCAGATATGGATGGAACAGAAGCTAGCTTCACAACATATGTAAAATTCTCCTTCTCACCAACAGCCTTAGGAGGAGAATATCCAATAATAAATGAATTCATTTTTCAAAAAGAGAACATTTTATTATGATTGATGGACTCATGGATAGATCCAGTATTATCATCCCCGTTGGTATTTTCTCCGAGGAATTCTTCACACCATCACATATATCATCATGTTTATGGTTTTTTCTTGATTCCCCTTATTCCTCCATCTTCACCCCTTATATCATGTTCATATACAATGAATAATTTATCCCTTTGTAGGAAACTGCACTTGAAATGTATTTTATGTGGTCAATGAATGAGATTTTATAATATGAATGTTAATTATTAATTCATTTACATACCATTTATTTAATCAATTTTTAATGATGATTAAATATAATTTCTCAAAAAATAAGAAAATTATTTTCAATGAGAATATATTTATATTTAAACATCTATATATGTATGTAAATATGTTTCGCTCATTTTAAATAAGAAAATATAGTTAAAAATGTACATATATGTAGGTAAATATTGAAATGTTTTAATAAAATATAAGACATGCACATTTTAAACATTGTAGGGTGTTTGGGAACAAACCCATCCCTCATGAATGTTGGTAGGCCTAAAACCCTTCAATGTTTTCGCAAACTCCATGTTTGGTTTTCAATGTCTTGTGTATAGTTTTTTGAAAAATCACTGGATTATTTTTTAAGAAATTTTTGATCATATATATTTTCAATGTATATTATTATTTTTAATGAATAAATAACTTAAATGATATATAAAAATGGTATTTCTAAAATTCGTTTCAAAGATATTATCAACAGAATGTTCAAATATATATATCAAAATTTAAATTCAAAAAAGAATTTCATAAATGGGTTTTCGCTAATTTTTAAAACCATTACTGGGAAATATAATTCTAATCCAAGGTTTTTAAAATAATTTAGTAGTTATTTTATAAGTTATTAAAAGGACTTATTCATATAAATAGTTAACACATTTGATGAAAATTAACTATTTTATTTTGTTTATTTGGAACTCTGAGGAATTTTCTGTGGTGTCTAATTATCCAAAACCTTGACCATAAATGTCCCTAGAATGTATAATTTATTGTGTATTATTATAATTACACGATTATTTCTACGATATTAAATAATGAGCCGCATGGTTTAATCCTCATTTGAAAAAAAAATCTGGCACTGCCCCTGGAGACGTGTTATGCCACATGAAGCCTTGGTTTTCTAACTATTCCAACAATAAATTTATTTCATTATATTAAATTGGTGTAAATTATTATTATTGAAGTGAGATAGGATTTTTTACTCAAGTGAGATCAATCATAAATTCTACTTCTCTCACAAGTTGAAACCATGAAAATTATCCTGGATATAAGTCTAGAAACTGATCAAAATAGCTTGAAGAATAATATGAACAACATTTTCCACTGATGCCAATAACAAGGCCTCTAACTGATGCAATATCATGCAAAAATCTGATTCCAACAAAACTATTGAACCTATCATTTCATTCTTCTCCACTCTAAATGATGTTAAACTCCATCATCTATCGTAAAACTCACTGTTCATACATAGCAATCGATGTGTTCCATAATCATTGACAGCCAATCCATTACTAAGATTATGTCATAAGCTTCTATCTCAAGCACTAATAAATAACATCAATTCAATTTCATCCACTACTAAAAAACAATCTCAAAATAGAAGTGATCAGCAACCTATTTGAACTAGAGGATTTTGTAGTTTCAAAATAGTTGTCATCATTTCAACCATTAATCCCCAAAAATCAATGATGAGAGAAGCCATAAAAGAATGTTAAGAACCCGTATCATAATATTCATGAATAAATGTGTAATTTAAATTAATCGTACCTCACACCATGGATGGTCCCGTTTGATCATCCATCGTAGCATTCTCAGCTCTGAACAACCAGTTACATTCCATGATTGTGCTTTATTACCTTGTTTATGAGTCGTGGTGTTCCATGAATCACCATCACTAACGTTACACTGATTCCAATGGGTATGTTACTGCCCTTGTCCTGTTGAAACGTAATACCCCTGCAAACCTTGAGGAGTGTTAAAGACACCAGATCCTAGAGAATTCCTACAATACCATTGAAGATGTCACATTTTTTTCAACAATGACATTCATGAGTATGTTTCATTCAATCTTGCTTAATAATTCTCATAGAACCATATTAAAAACATCTAATCTAGCTCTGAGGATTAAGAGGAAGATTCACCGATCCTATCGTCAGATTCATTGTCGTACGTCAACCATAGAAATAAGATTCCCTTTTTTCTTAAAACTAGTGTTTGAGTTCCCACTATTTCACATGGGTACCATCATACATCCCCCACCTGTAGCTCGTAAAAGGTATCAATTAGCTATTGTAGCTTCTATTCACTATTTATGTGTAATCCTTTATACACATCAATGCTATCTTGGAATAAATTTCCTAGTTCAACCCAATTTTAAAAAGTAATGACTTCAACAATGTACTTCCCACTATCTCAGGTGAAAAAACACACTATGTTCATAAATTTTTCCACATATTCTTTTAGTGACAAGTTATCTTACTTCAAACTGATGAAATCCATTGTACATAGAATTCAAAACATGTTAGTGTATATTTGTTTTTAAAAAATTCCTCAAATCACTCCGACGTCACATTTTCTTCCATCCCGTCATGGACCTCCATCTCCCACCACTGAATGGAATGATCTTCCAATATATACGGTGCTAGTTTCACTTTTATCGCTGTCAATGTTTCTAATATGTAAATTGTTTTCCATTTTGTTCAGTCATACTTCAACCCTTTCTAGCTCTGAATCACCCAAAACAAGGGCAGATTCTACCATTGAAATAGAACCGCATGATCCACATGTTTTGGAAAATACACATTATTAGAAACTTACATAACATGGAATGCTGAAACTATACACTTCAATATCTCGTGGTTCACCTAGTGCTAAGGTGCAACCAGATTTTCAGCAGCTTCCTCTGGATGGTCTCTACAATGCCTACCCTATTCCATTTATATCAACACAAAAAAATCCATAGGAACCTATCCCTTCACATTAAAGTATATATAATTTTAAAATTCAATTACTTAACAACTATCATATCTTTGTTGCAATAAGTTTACATTTACTATATTTGTCCATTTTTATTAATCCACCAGGTTTTAAAAATAACCCATTTTCATGATACCACTAGTTTCCATGTTTCATACACTTTCGTTTTGAAACCCAATTCATATTTTACATAATTTAACCATTCATACCACACCATAGATTATTATAACCTATTGAAATATGCATCATAGTGGGAAGTACATTCTACTATGTGTTCCATGCTCATTTCATTGGTTATACCCATGAAAATGGGATATCTACTGCCTTTAAGTGTCTCTAAACACTTATGTACCGAACTCCTTGGTAACATGATGTTAATAATTGAAGGGTCAAATGAGTACTTTTATTTGTTACATTCAAATTTCAAACAATCTAATGCCTGGCTACCTTTCTGACTCACGGAAGAGGCCAAGAATGATTTCCAACAGCAAAACCAACGATCTACACCTAAAATCAAACAACAGATCACACCTAAAAACCAATGTCCTAACAAACTGATACAAATTGTAACTTCCTACCTCAACATATTGGCATTACAGTGTGCGGGAATACTACTTGGCCTTAATAGATATTCTGAAGGATCCAACGGTTGGAAATAAATGCTGAGGGATTTGAGAATATTTTGGGGAATAATTTTTCCTTCTGAAAAAACCAACAAACTAGACAATCCAATATCCCTAAACTAGATGATGCATGTCACAAAATAACACTACTCAAAAATTACCATGAAGGAAACCAAACACTTCCATAACAATCCTACATGACAAATACAACCATGCCGAATACCCTAGGAACAAGAAAAAGACTACACAAAAAGACCCCCAAGAACTAGGACACCATCCATAGCTCCACACCAAGATCCATGCTCCATTGAAAAAAATGTAACCAAATCATCATGCTAAGTCACTATCAAAATAAGATTCCATAATCTTACACGTGTCCCTGAATACAAACATCTACAAATACACCGACATGAAAAAGCATGGAGTCGGTAGAAATACTCAGTATTCTTTCCACAAATGGAGTTCCTAATTATTCCACTACGATAAAACTGTTATTAAATTTACATAATATAGTTTATATAAATCATTAAATTGTAAAAAAAATCAACAGATTCAAACACACCTTTAACAAGCCATTTTAACAGAAAATCTACAATACATAAACAATCCAAACAGCCATGCACCAATCCATTTCACCTTATCACATTTTCACAACAAGTTCCATTTGTTCATTGTAGCACTCCCCAAAACAACCATTTTGGTGGGACTTCCACCCATCTTGTAAAACCCCTTATCAAATAGAGGTTCTTTATGACCGCTATCCATAATGGTGGTACTTCTGACAAATATCCATCATCTTTTTCAGTGAGACATCCAGTCCAATTTCACACAACATTTCAACAAGACCCAACCAATCTTATGAAACACCAATTCCACAACAACAAACATGTAACCATTTACATCACATGCAAATCTACTTCAAAAAATAACCCATTTATTAAGACCCGCCATAAATCATATTACATGCCAAACCACATTTCAATAAAACAACATATTTATTGAAATCCAGCTTTCAAAAATCATTTTTCATAATCAACAACTAATAATTTCAAAATCAATATTAAAATATCACACAATGAAGCCCCATTTTGAAAAAAGAACCCATTTATTCCAAAACCCCCAAATAATCAACATATATGTTTCTAACAAGATTAACAATTAATTTTGAGAAAAAATAAATTATAAATTAAACCAGTAGTTTAAACCATGTGGAGTTGAGAGAAAGTCCACCTAATATTTGTGTTCTGGCTAATTCAACCCCATGAAACCACAACACAATTCGTAAAAAATATTATCGAAAACTACTCTAGATATCATTATCTATCATTAACAAGCCTTAAAATCAACACCCATGGAAACCAAACCCCAAAATCTCCACATAATTGGTTTAGATCTAGAAAACTGAGAGAGAGGGAGATGTAGATTTTTAGGAAAATGGAAAGAACCATGAGAGGATACATTCCTGAGAAGAATCACGTTCGATCCACCAAGAAACCCCTTAAATTTTCTTCCATAACATGTGGTAGAGAAAATCCATCCTCTTAGAAACCAACATCCTAGGTGATGATCGAGTGTGAGGATGTGTGGAGTGAAATGAGGCAATCCTGAGGGAGCCCGGATCTAAAATCCCCATATTTAAGTGGTCGCATAATTAACCAAGACAATTTTTCTTACCATGAACATACAGTGTGCACACCATTTCATCAAAATAAGGGGTCTATATGGTTGCCTACCACATTTTGGAAAACTGTGTGCAGGTTAAGGGAATCATAATATCTCCCCTACTCAGTTTTCTAGAGATCCCGTATGGTTTTCACTAACCGTGCTCAAACCGTGTACCCAATGAAAAGCCACCAAAATTATTCAAAACCATTCAAAACTCTTTAGTCCACTTCCCAACACATCCCTAAACATTAACACATAAAAAGGAATAAATAAGTATATAATCCTCTAAAGGTGGTGGGGGTGCAACATATATTGTATAGTAATGATTTTGGAAAACTATGTGATGACTCGTTTTGTCCCTAATATAAGATTAAATCATTTTAAAATTCATTAATATTTCATTAACTAGAACACTTATTTTTAACCAGTCCTTTACACTCAATGAAATTTGTAGGCAACACATTTCTTTCAGGTAGTAGTGTTTTCTTCAATGATAATATCTGATCAAAACACCTATTTTACATTCCATTATCTAATTTAATAGTCAAAAATTTAGCATCATATTCAATTTTTCTTATCATAAAACTAGGATAAAGGAATCCAATATGGACCACAAAAACTCATTAAAGTGATATGGTTCCAAATTAGGCATTGAATTTATATTGTCATGAGTTTCAGCTTGTTGAAAAGACCGACTTGCCACATCTTGTACTAAATTTTGAAATTATGATTCATCTAGTAAAAAATTATTAATAACTTATATGGAACTGTGTTCATAATGTTGATACAAAAAACATAATATAGTGGAAATAACATACACAATAAATGACCCCCAATGTTCTCATGTATGGTGAATTTTCTTTAGGGCACATTTTATACAAGGTCACATTATAGTCCTTTCTGAAATAAATGATGGTATTTACGAATCTAATGATAAGAAAGCTTCAACACCCTTAATATATGAAAGATTTAAATTGGAACCATTTGGATTTTTTACTGATGTATCCAAGTGAGATCTTCTAATAATTATTTTTTCGATTTCCTTAATCCATATTTCTCTAAAAATATCAAATAATTGGTTTTTTAGTATAATTTAATATACGAAAAACACTATCAAAAAAATGAGAAACAATTAAAAAAATTCTATTAAATTATTGTAATTATTTATATTTAAAAATTATTAATATTATATTTATAATATTTTATACTTATCTATACTAACAAATATTAATTTATACTAATTAACAGTAATTATTCTTAATTACACCTATTTTTTACTAATAATTGAAAATTAGTAGAAACAAAATTTCCAATGGATTGGAGACAACACTATTTCCCAACGACTCGTATCCACTATCATCGACCGAAATCACATTGAATAATTTGTTCTAACATTCTGTTATCCACATTTGTATGCACGAGTATGGAAATGATGGAGGCCTCATCATGCTGCTTTCTATTCTCAAGCATATATAAAATAGACATTCGTATGTTGGAGGATGTTTTTAATAGTTATTTAACTAGACGAACGTTTCAAGGAGAGATGTAATTAGGAAATATGGCCATTTTTACAGATGTATTATATCCATTCCGACTAAACTCACTATGAAAAATATGATCTGATGTACCGATATCAATTTTCATATGATAGAGAATGAAGAGCAGGATTCTCTAATCGTGCTTCTCTCCATTATCATTCATACAAAAATTGATGTCTATATGTTAGGAAAAGTTATTATGTCTAATTATATAATTTATTTCTAATTATTAGAATTTATAATTAAATATTAGAATTTATTACAAATTTTTATAATTTATTACTAATTATATTTTTTTTAGAATTTTTTACTAATTATTGTATTTATTACTTACTATTTAAATTTATTACTAATTATTTCAATTTGTTACTAATTATTTCCAATTATGTAAAATTATTACTATTTATAACAATTTATTAATAATTACTTAAATTTGTTACTAATTATTAGAATTTTGTACTTATTAGTAAAATTTATTAATAATTATTAGAATTTATAATTAATTATGTCTAATTATTACAATTTATTAATAATTATTTCCAATTATTACAATTTATTGGTAATTAGTACAATTTATTACTAATTATTAGTAATTATTATAATTTATTACAGATTATTAGTATTTATCACTAGTAGATTCTATTTATTATAATTTTTTACAAATTATAACTAATTATGTCATGACCCGTCCCTCGTCACCCGTGTCGTGATTAACTGAAACCCACCATCCATAGGCTAGGGGCTGGAGACTAGCACGAATGGTGTATTCCCTAAAACATGGAAGGAATTGCCTTTATAACCTATAAGCACACACAACCAAATATACAACAAGATACGAAATCGAGTAAACTAAATAGTAAACAGAGTGAGTGAAGTAAGTAAATGGGCCATAATACATGAAAAACTAGATTGTACATGTACAACTGAAATAGAATACATATGAAAAAAGATAAAGACAGAAACTGGGTCATCCTCTAAGGTTCCTACCTGAAGGGTTGGTACAGATTACCTCCTCATCACTCCACGTCCACCCATCTCCTCTACATACCGACACACCGTATGGTCCACCTGTGAGCACTGTCCAGTCCTGGTACTCTCAGCCTCGATCAGCGATTTCGGTCATCTTGACCGAACATAATGAGGTGCGGGCATAACCCGTATAGGGGTTAGTATAACGATGCTCAATAGGGACCCCGAGACCCTCACGGTCTCACAAAATCCACAAATCATGAAATTAACTGACAACCCAACATAGGTATATTACCATACATATACCTATGTTATTGTTTATACCCATCACAATCATGAGGAAAACACAGATTCTAACTCCAAATAACCATGCTCAATTGTTCCATGAAAGAAGGAATACCATGTCGGCAAGTACGACACATGCACGCCACACCGATGAATACCACCAAGGTATTACCACGAAGAAAATTACAACATAGGTACAGACATAAATCACAGCAGGTATAACATAAGTATAGAATTAGAGATGATTAGATGTAACTACTGGGTCAAATTACTCTATTAAGAGACAGACCGACACAGGATCGCTCGGTGCTGACCTCCTAGGATCCCTAGGTGCTGACCCACACAGGATCGTTCGGTGCTGACCCACACTGGATCACTAGCTGCTGCCCCACACAGGATCACTCGGTGCTAATCCACATAGGATCGCTAGGTGATGACCCACAATGTGTTTCATGGTGCTGACGCACATAGGATCTCTAGGTTCTGACCGACACAGGATTGCTCTACATTCTTCACGTCACATCCAACTACCAAGTACCAGCACTGTGCTCGCATGTGTCTGGGAGGGTCCACTCCACAATCCACTTATCGATAATACATCAGCCATGAAGTCTCACAAAGAAGTGTCTCAATGAACCTCCATGTCATAGGGGTCTCATCTCAATAGGTAGTGGATTAATCAGATGCCCGGTGTGTGATTTATTAGCCTTTTAGTCCCAAGGGCCTAGTTTAATTCATGCTCGATCCAACCCGACCATTTCCAAACATTATCCAAAACTCCAGTGGGTTATACCAAGTTTATCGTCTGTCTATATGGTTTTTGACGATGCTAACGGTTCGTCAAAATAACGTATGGTACCAATGTTATGGACCAACTAATTTATAGAGTCATATTTGGTCCAGGTCCAATCAGAGTCGGTCAGAACGACACGGCCAGACCTGTTGAGCCTAGCCCATCCCACAGGGAGGATCAGCTTGCTGGGTCCGGCCCGGCAGGCCGCGAGGGCCGTGAGGATGCGGGGGTGCTGCGAGGGCATGCGGCGGCTCGACCGCGTGGGTGCTACGAGTGCCATGAGGAGGCTCTACCATGGGGGAGCCGCGAGGGCGCGAGGACGAGGAGGTGGCTTCATTAGAGCGGCTCGGTATGGAGGGCGGAGGCCACATGTGCCAGGGGGCGGCTCGATCGGGGTGGCACGACGAGGCCACTTGGGCCGGGGGCGGTGCAGATAGGGCGATGCGGCGGGGATGCAGGTGTCGCGGGTCATCTCGGCCGTGGTGGCACAACGAGGCCGTAGGGCGGTGGGGCAAGGCCCTAGGGTTGTGTGACGAGGCCACAAGGTAGTGGGGTGGGGCCGCATGGTGGCACTGACTACGAATGGTGGAGCGTTCCATGGCGCAGAGGCCGTGGGGAGGTGCGGCGCCGTGCCTTCTTCGGTGGTTCACGAGTTCCACCGGTGCCAATCACCGGCACCGGTCACCATCACCATGAACACCTTCTATCATCATGAAGGATACATCCTTTAAGAAGAACGATGGATGGGTAGGGCCATGTTTTTTTGGCCCACACCCTCTATGATATAGTGGTAGCAAGCGACTCAACAACAAAAATACTATCAAGTATGGGTAAATGAAAAACAATTCAAACACCCTCCCTACCTAATTCATTTGATTCGTTGAATATTGTCCTCCTGGAAGGAGACGATGTTGTTGGGAATAGATAGACGTTGGTGACATCGGCCATTCCTCAATCATTGATTCATTAACATTGAAGATGTTCCTTGTCAATGAATGTCTTGTTGAAGAAGTAGGAGTCGAAGTCAGCATTCTTCGTTAGTGTTCTTGGTTGGAAAGCTTTCTCTCAAGGCTGCATCCTTCCAATTCCACAAAAAATGCCAATTATCCAACATAATAGATTATGTTGTCTCTTTATCCAGTTCACATAAATTCAAAAAGGATTAATTAATTAACTGAGTTGGCTTAATAAATGTTGGAGGAGTTGAAGAGGCTCCCCCACATTTAATAGGAAGTTTGAGGGGTTCTTCCATAAAAGGGCTGTTCAAGGGGGGGTTTATACTCGGGTTGTCCGTACCACCAAAACCTCTCAAGGGAGGTTTAGTTCAGCTGGTCCCCACCTTTGAATCATCCAAATGTAGTTTGAAAATAAAAATAAAATATTACACCATTTTATTTTGTTTTTATTCATTCACAAATACGTGAAAAACTAACATTCGCCCTCGACCTAATGTAGTGGAGGTGAATGCCTCTTTATGTGAATACCGGCGCTAGAAGTTCAACAGTTCACTCAGATTTCAATTCTGATCATCAGTTCAATCGTTAGAAAAAACCCACTCACCCAATTAATGAATATACCCAAAAAGAACATCATATATTCATTCTCGGCACTCCCGACCTTTGAATCACGCACCGTCAATTATCACGGGCTCATAAAATTCTCATTTAATTAAATGAAATTTCATCGAAATTCTGGTTTTTTACATTCTCCCCACCTTATGGATTTACATCCCTGTTAGCCACATCGCAAAACTAGAAAAACTATAGGGGGGTATTAAGCACTAATCAGATCCTCTCGCCCCATGTTCTTTTTTGGAGGTTCTCGTGCTGCCAGTGAACGCGCACAAGAGTTATCGACTACCAACGACAGAAACGCTCCTGTCTATCCTCAATCTAGATAGGAACCTCCGTAAATGTTTCCCCATAGTCGACGTTCAGCTCAACGTGGTCGATGATATGAGAAGGGCCGTGAACGTATCTCCTCAGCTAAGATACATGGAAGACATCGTGCACTCGGTACAATTGAGGTGGAAAAGCTAAGCGGTAAGCCACCTTGCCAACTCAGCTAAGGACCTAAAAGGGTCCAATGAACCTCAGAGATAACTTTACACCTCGGCCAAAACTCCATAATCCTTGTGGAGGTGAGACCCGTAGAAAGACGTGGTCGCCATCCACAAACTCCAAAGGTCTCCATATCCTGTCAGCATACGACTCTTGTCTACATTGTGCAGTCTTCATCTACTCCTGGATGATCTGAACCTTCTCTGTGGTAGCCTCTACCATCTCTGGTCCCACTTGTGCTGATTCAGCTGTGTCAGTCCAGCACAATGGTGATCTGCATTGTCACCCAACAATGCCTCAAAAGGTGTCATCCCAATGGTGGAGTGATAACTGTTCTAGTATGAAAACTCCACCAAAGTCAAGAGATCCACCCAGGTGCATCTAAAGTCGAGGATGCAATCACGTAGCATGTCCTCAGTGGTCTGAATAGTCTACTCAGTCTGGAAATCCTTAAATGGATGGAAGGAAATTCTCAAATGAAGTTGCATCCTGAAAGCCTCCTACAACAACTTCCATAGCAGGGAAGAAAATGTCTATCACGATCTGACACAATCATCAAGGGTACTCTATATAGCCACACAATCTCAACCACATAGATTCCTTCTAAGCTCTCTACTAAACCATACAATCTGATCGGTAAGAAGTGGGCCGACTTGGTGAGTCAGTCGACAATCACCCAGATACAATCATGACCTTTGGATGTACATCAATTTCCTGTCATGAAGTCCATGGATATCCCGTCCCACTTCCACTCTGGGACCTCCCAAGGATAAAGTAAGCATACTCATAACTGATGGTCCAGCTTCACATACTAAAAACTGAGGCACTGAGAGACAAACTCTAAAACTTCTTTCTTCATTCCCGGCCACTAGTATTGTCGTCAAAGATCCGGACACATCTTTTCCACTCCTAGGTGTACCAATAGAGTGGATGTGTGGAAATAACTTATCACTTCCTCCTGAAGAAACACTTGTACCATGGTACATCCTCGAAAGAGTATTACATTCTCCCCACCTTCAGAAAATATGTCAGGTGCCTATCCTATGGATATCTGAGCACGAAGAGCCTCATAGTTAGAGTCCCCACATTGTGCCTCCCTGACTCACTGAATAAGTGGGTGAGTGAAGGTAAGAGACTAAAGAAAATTATCTCCATCATGATCCACAAAGGATATCTGCAAAGCAGCTAGCTGCTCTATCGCCTCATCAAGTAGTTGTATACCTGAACTCCTACTGAGTGCATCTTCTACAACGTTCCTCTTCCTAGGAGTATAGACAATCTCAATGTCACAGTCCTAGAGGAACTCAATCCAAAATCATTGTCTCAAGTTCAAGTCCTTCTTAGAGAAGATATACCTAAAACACTTGTGTTCAGGGTACATTGTAAAGCATTCACCCATCAGATAGTGTCACCACATCTTCAAGGCGAAGACAATCGCTTCTAACTCTAGGTCATGGGTAGCGGAGTTCTGCTTGTGTTGTCTCAATTGTCTCTGCTACCAAGAATCATAAGTTATCACTTCTCAATAATGCATCAGGACACATCTGAGCCTTATCCATGATGTGTCGTAGTAGACAACGTACCTATGCCCTCCTCTGGAAGCCTCAAGATGGGGGCACTAGTTAGCCTCTGCCTCAGCTTTGAAAAACTCTACTGGCATCCCTCCAATGATATGAAGGGGTTCCCCTTCTTCATCAATGCCGATAGAGGTGATGCAACTATGGGGAAATCTGACACAAACCTCTGGTAGTATCCAGCCAAACCCAGGAAACTCCATATCTTTATCACACTCCTGGGTGGATCCCATGCAAGTACCACCTCAATCATCCCTGAATCTACTTCTAATCCAGCTTCTAAGATGACATGTCATAGAAAGATAACCTCTTGGATCCAGAACTAGCTCTCCAAGAGCATACCATAATGATGGTGCTCTCGGAGTGTGTCTAGTACTACCTACAAATGATAGGCATGCTACTGCTCAGTAGCTGAGTAGATCAGAATGTCATTGATGAAGAATGCTACAAAGCGATCAAGGAATGGCTGAAAGATCCTTTTCATGAGTCCCAGAAACACTACTGGATCATTGGTTACACCGAATGGAATAACCAAGAACTTGTAATGGTCTTATTGACATCTTAATGTCATATTATGCACATCCTCATCTCATACTCTGAGCTACAGATATCATGATCGGAGGACAATATTCGAGAACCACCATGCTCCCTTTATCTTATCGTAGATGCTTTCAATCCTCAGAAGTGGTTACATGTCCTTTACGATCACCAGTTTTAGGGACCGATAGTCAACACAATGTCTCAAACTCCCATCCACCTTATAGGTGAAAAAAATCAGGGCTACCCTAGGAGAAACACTAGTCCGAATGAATCACGTTCCCTGCATGTCCTCTAGTTGTACCCGCCGACCATGAAACTCCGTGGGATCCATCTGATATACTAGTGTAGAAATCAGTGACATCTCGGGGTATAAGTAAATGAAAAAGTCCACATTTCTATGAGGAGGGAGACTGAAAACATTATCAGGGAAAACATTCGCATACTGGTCCACCACTACAGGATAACTCGGACTCTACCCATGAAATACTCCGAGGGTAAGGCTAGCCAACTGATGAGTAATCGGCTGCACTATCCTCCATGTAAGTCTATCTGGGCTAAAATGGATCCATTGTCACTAGTAAAGGTAAACCTGGTCCCATCCATGGGGACACACCGCACCTTGTGCCTAATATAGTCTATCATAACATGGACTGCAGATTACTGGTCCATAACCAAGAAGATGTCGTAAGGTCTCAACCCTACAACTAGAATATCCTAGCTGAAGCTCTCACCTCCGAGAGTAAACTCATACTACCGACACCAGTGCGTAACCATCGAATCTGCTCCAGTAGGAGTCTCCAATCGTAAGGATCGAGCCAACAACTCCATCAGAATCTTCATGCTTCGAACGATGGAAATGGAAATAAAATAATGAATGACACATGTGTCTATAAGTACGACATCTATGGTGGAGTAGACACATATTGTACCTCATATCATCTCCAGAGCGCCATGGTCATAGGGCTCAGCTTCCTGGAGCAGAGCTCACCCCTGTCCTCATGTTCTCTATGGTCGGGGATGACCACATGGTGGTGGTGGTGGTAACATCTCAAATCTTCGCCCACTGCCAGCTGCACGACCAGATCCACTTCCCTGTCTTCCTGCTCTCTGCGGACCTCCTCGGTTGAACCTATGTCTCTTCATGGGAAGTCCATCAACCATCTACTGATCATCCTTACGGTGGGTTGGACAGTCACGAGCCATGTGACCCTACCCACCGCATGAATAACACTACCCGCTTCTGGCATGATAGGCTCTACCTCGGGTGCCGTGCACAGCCGTATCTAAATCATGTCGTCGTCCACCTGTAGGTATGGATCTCTTGGTCCTCTTTGAAATCTGTCTAATACCAGCTACATACGACTCTCTTACGAGATGAATGGTTGTGGGTCTCGCTGCTATTGACTGCTCAGCAAGGAAAATCTCCACTAAAAGGGCTCTCTCTAACACCCCTGCCTGCGTCGGGATGCTAAGTGAGATCATCGAAGCCCTGATCTTCTTCCTGAGTCCCCACTCAAAGGTTCAGGTCTTAATTAATGAGTTCAAAACCATATTTTTATAGTAGAATAAGAGGTTAGTGAACTTCGATGAGTATTGTGCCACATCCATGCTACCCTACTGTAGCTAAAGTAGCTCTTTAATGTGCATTTCACAAAGAGTTTCTGGGAAAAAATCTTCCCAAAACCGGATCTCGAAGTCTGCCCAGAGAATTGTAAACTCATCATGAGCTTGGAGCATCTTGCTCCACTATCTTCTTGCTCTGCATGTAGATGACTAGCAGCATGGATGACCATGAGATCAGATGATGTCCCTATAAGTTGAAAGACTCGAACCACAACCTCCAGCTAATCCTCAGCCACCTATGGGTCTGTCTCTCCCCTGAGCCTTGGTGGACTATGGCATTGAAACTTGTGAAAAGCCCTCAAGTTATGTGCACTGTTTTCTACTAGGGCTGGTGGCATCGATGGACCAATGGGTAACGGTGCCGCTGGTGCCGCCCCCGGTGCCTCTATTGGAAGAGGGCTGTGCACCGATTCCTCATTGCTCGGTGGGGGCCATTACTGCATACAAATCTCTGAACCCTAGCTAGCTATTTTCTTAGAGGCGTCCTGAAAATAAAAATGTGTTCCACAATCAAAAATTTATACCTGGTGAGTTGAATCAATGAGATCACAATGAATACTCTTCCAAACACACATGCAACCAGTGTTTTCGTGCACTGAATCTGAAATAATAAGATTGGGTCCCTGTGTATGGATAGGTCGGCTACCACAAGAACACTAGATTTTCTTAAATGATATCCAAACTAACTACACATAACAACATTACTATTAAAAAAAATCAACAGAGTCATTTTTTCTATGGTATAACTGACTCCTTTGATACCAATTTTTCATGACCCGCCCCCCGGGGCCTATGCCGTGACTACCCTATGCCCGCCTTCCATAGGATAGGTGATGGTGACTAGCACCAAAGGAGTAGTCCCTAAAACTGTGATGTATTTTCCTTTATAACCTATAAGCACACGCAACCAAGCACACATCAAGATACGAACATGAGTAAACTAAACAGTAAACAGATTGAGTGCAATATGTAATGTGGTCAGAATACAAGTCAGACTGGAAAGTACAAGTACATCTGAATAAAATACATCAAAAGAAAGAGAAAGATAGCTATTGGATCATCCTCTGTGGTTCCAGCCTAAAGGGTAGGTACAGGTCACCTCCTCAGCACTCCACGTCCACCCATTTGCTCTGCGTACCGACACACTGTATGGTCCACCTCCGAGCACTATCCAGTCATGGTACTCTCAGCCTCGATCAGTGCTGTCTGTCGTCTGCACCAAACACAACATGGTGTAGGCATAGCCCATATAGGGGTGAGTATAAAGATACTTAGTAGGGACCTTGAGATCCTGAAGGTCTCACAAATTCCACAACGGCTAAACCAAAAAGAATGAAATTAACTAAAAACCCAACATAGTTATATACCCATACATATACCTAAGTTATTAAGTATACCCATCTCAATCATGAAGAAAAAAACAGACTCCAAATCAAAAGCCCCAAGCTCTACTATTCCACAATTGAAGGAATACCACAGAGGTAAGTACCACACAGGAATGCCACACTAAAGAATACCACCATGGTGTTACAATGAAAAAAATACCACATAGGTAAAGACTCACATCACACCATGTATAACTTAACTACTGTAGTAGAGATTATATGATTAAACTAATGAATCATATTACTATTTTAAGAGGCAGATCCACACAAGATCGCTCAGTGCTGACCCAAACTAGATCACTCAGTGCTGGCCCACACAGGATCGCTAGGTGCTGATCCACCGAGGATCGCTCAGTGCTGACCATCACAGGATCACTAGGTGCTGACCCACATAGGATCGCTCGGTGATGACACACACAACATCGCAAGGAGATGACCCACACAGGATTGCTTAGCGATGACCCACACAATATCATTGGGTGCTGACCCACACATGATCTTTTGGTGCTGACCCACACAAGATCTCTAGGTGCTGACCCAATAATTATAGCTTTTCATTCTACAGGACACAACCAGCTACAGGGTCCCCGCAGTATGACCACTCGTCTTCAAGATGGTCCTCTCCATAAACCACTGGTCAATTATCCAAATTCCTTGAAATCTCATGAAGAAGTGTGTCAAAGGACTACCACATCATATGGGTCTCAAGGCAGCATACGGTGCATCAACTAGACACCCGGTATGTGAGTTATTATCCTTTTAGTCCTGAGGGCTTGGTTGTATTCAGACTCGATCCAACCTGACTATTTCCCAACATTATCCAAAAATCTAATGGGTTATACCAACGAGACCATCTCACTCAAAGGATACAGTCACTACTGATGGTTTTTAAAATGGATTTCCGGTGCCATCTTTATTGCCCATGTAATGTATAGTGTCATATCAGGTCCTGGTCTAGTCCGACTCAGTCACACTGACCCGGCCCGACCCTACCTAGGTCCGGCCCAGCTCACAAGGTCCCGCCTGACCAGATGGGTTTCCTGGATGGTCAGGTGGGCCGTGAAGCCGCAGGGGTGCTGCGAGGGCGCTTGGCAGCTCAACTACAGGGGTGACGCGAGGGCGCGAGGCCATGGGGAGGCTCTGCTAGAGCGGCGCGGTCGGGAGGGTGGAGGCCAAGGGCGTCGTGGGGTGGCGCGGCTGGGGTAGCGTGGTGAGATCATGGGTTCTATGGGGTTCCACAACTGAGGTAGAACGGTGAGGCCGCTGGTGCCGCGGGGCATCCCAGCCGGGGCGGCATGGTGAGGTCATGAGTGGTGCGGGGCAGCTCGGTCGGGAGGCGCGACAAAGCCACCGGGTGACGCTGTGAGGCCACAAGGGGGGAAGCCGTAGGGTGATGTTGCATGGCCAAGGGGCGGCATGAGGAGGCCACATGGAGGAGGGGTTATGTTGTGGGGTAGCGATGATGACAGACAACGGAGCACAGAGGCCGCGGGGCGGTGCGGCCCTGAGCTGTCGTCAGCGGTTCTCGAGTTCCACTAGTGCCAATCGCTGACACCAGATGCCTTCACCAAGGTCACCTTATTTCATCATGAATGATAAACCATTAAAGAAGAATGACGGAGGGGTCTAGCCATGTTTGATTGGCCTGCACCCTCTTCATTTGAGTGGTAGAAAGAAGATCAACAACAAGAAGAATATAAAGAATGGGTAATGGAAAATTAATTTAAACACCCACCCTACCTCGTTCGTTTGATTTGTATAAGATTTTCTACAGGGAAAAAGATGATGTCGTTGGGAATAGATGAGCATTGGTGACGTCACCATTTTCTTGATTTTTGGTTCATTGACGTTGAAGACATTCCTCTTCAATGAATGTCCTGTGGAAGAATTCAGAGTTGAAGTAGGAGTTTTTCGTTGGTGTTCCTCATTGGAGATATTTCTCCCAAGGAACCATCCTCCCAATTCCACCAAAAATTCCAAGTAGCCAACATAATAGATTATGTTGTCTATTTAGTTCATTTATTATAAATTCAAAAAGGCTTAATTAATTAACTGAGTTGGCATAATAAATGTTGGATGAGTTGAATAGGCTCCCCCTCATTTAATAGGATGTTTGAGGGTTTCATCAATTAAAGTGGATTTCAAGGGGGGGATTATACTCTTGTGGTCCACACCACTATAACCTCTCAAGGGAGGTTTAGTTCAGGTGGTCCCCACCAATGGAACATCCTCATGGGAGTTTCAAAATAAAAATAAAATGCAACACCATCTTATTGTATTTTTATTCTTTTACAGATAAGTTAAAAAATAACATCCTCCGTCAACCTACAACAGTCGAGCTGAAGGTCTCCTTTAGCGAATACCAGCGCTACGAGTCCAATGGTTCCCTCAGAATTCAATTTCGAGCATAGTTCAAAATTTAGAAAAACCTGCTCACACATTTACTTAATGTACCTGAAAAAAACTCCGAAATTCATTCTGGGAACTCCGGGTGTTGGAATCATGCATTGTAAATTTTCACGGACTCGTATTATTCCCATTTAATTAAAAAAGCATTACATGGAAATTTCACATCTTTTCAAATTCTGTCAATTTGTTACTATTTATTATAATTTATTATATATTATTATTAAATTAGTACTAATTATTTCAATTTAATACTAACTATTAAAATTTACTATTAATTATTATAATATAGTACTAATTATTAATATTTTATAACTAATTATTATAAATTATTATTATTTTGTTCTAATTATATAATATTTTACAAATTAATATAATTATTTTACAATTTTCATCAAATTATTACTTTTTATTACACTTTATTACATTTAATTACATTTAATTACATTTTAAGACCAATTATTAAAATTTAATACTAATTATTAGAATTTTTTACTTATTGTTACGAATTATTACAATTTCTAATTAGTTATGACTAATTATTATAATTTGTTAGTAATTATTAAAAATTAATTGAATATATTACTAATTATTACAAATTCATAAATTTTATGAGTAATTATTTTTTTAATATTGCAATATATTGCTAATTATTACTAATTATAGAACTTAACTACAAATTATTACTAATTGATACAATTTATTACTAATTAGTAGAAATTTTTTGAAATTTATTACTAATTATAAGAATTTATTAGTAATTATTATAATTTATTACTATTTATTACAAATTATTACTATTTAATTCTAATTAATACTATTTATTACCAATTAATAATATTTATGACTAGTTAACACAATTTAATACTATATGTTGCAATTCGTTAGTAATTATTACAATTTATGTCTAATTATTGCAATTAATTAATTATTATTATAAATAAGTACTACATTTTTCAATATATAAAAAATTTAAAAAATTTATTATAATTCATTACAATTTATTAATAATTATTACAATTTATAACAATTTTATATTAATTATTAAATTTATTATTAATTTTTACTGATAATTATAATTTATTATTAATTTTATCTAATTATTAATATTTTTACTAATTATTACTAATTATAATATATTTTTACAAATTATTAATATTTACTGGAATTTATTACTAATTATTGCAATTTATTAACAATTATTACTAATTGATGCAATTTAATACTAAATATTTCAATTTATTATTATTTATTACATTTTTAACTAATAATTATAATTTATTAGTAATTATTTCAATTCATTA
Organism: Viscum album; assembly: GCA_963277665.1. Classification (NCBI taxonomy): domain Eukaryota; kingdom Viridiplantae; phylum Streptophyta; class Magnoliopsida; order Santalales; family Viscaceae; genus Viscum; species Viscum album. Next base: position 53,425,424 of record OY728148.1, read on the forward strand.
CTAATTATTATAATTTCTTACTATTTATGAGAAATTATTAATATTTATTTCCAATTATTACAATTTATTACTATTTTTACAATTTATTACTAATTATTAGAATTTATTGTTAATTATTAAAATATATTGCTAATTATTTGAAATTTATACTAATTAAAATAATTTAACACTAATTATTATAATTTTATAGTAATTATTACTAATTATTACTAATTAATAAAATAACTGTTACATAATACTTATGAAAATTAATCACATGAAATTATTTGTAAAAATAAACATAAACAATGATAAATAAAAATATCTAATTTTATTTTAATTTAACTTCAGTTAATCCCAAATAATTATAACTATAATAAAATGAAATAAATTACGTAAAAAATAAATGAAATAGAAAAAAAATCATAAAGCTGATGGTTTGAAAGGATATAAGTTACGAATAATATGATGAATTAATATTTTAAACTATTAAAACTGTTGACAAAGAAATTTCCAACTACATAGAGAGGTGTAGAGAATTGAGTGGAATGGGAAAAATGGGGTGGGTTATATATATGATAGATTAGTTGTGATAGGTTTATTTGCGACGGTATTCCCCTCATAAATATATTTATTCGCAACGGGATTCCCGTCCTAAATAGAGTTATTTTCAAAAGGGGACATCATAAATACTCAGGTGTTAAAAAGTAACTTTTGATGGGTCCTGTCACAAATACCAACCTACTGAAAAACTATTGGTAACGGGGGATAAATCCCATTTCCAATAATAAAAAGTGCCACTTGGTATTTGTAAAGGGGCATAAGAGTCCTTCGCAAAGAGCCTTCTTGTGGTTTGGAATGCAACTCAGGCCCTACCTATTGTGACGAGGAACATCACCCCATCCTAACAACCTTATTATTTGTGACGGGCTGGTTATTCCATCACTAATGACACAATGCAAAATTCAATTTTCCCATAGTGAGGTATCCCCATATTAATTCACTATGAAAATGATGTATCACCACAAAAATCTATTTGGTAAGTTAAAAAAAGTCACACAATAAGTCATAGGTGGGGGTCCAATTCTTTTGTGAATTATCTAGTTTCTACCAAATTAAAAAGCCTCAAAATTTGCTTCCCAACAACGAATATTTTGTATATAAACCATGAGAAATGAGATGACGACTGTATAGAGGTAGAGGAATAATAAACATGTTAAAAGTTATTTCAAATGGTTCACTCATACTTTTCTATCAATATTTTAATCATTGGTGATTTCTGGTTTTGATCTCACTATTTCCATTTTTATCTTCTTATCTACAAGAATAACGATTGGTGAATAATGATTATCCTGAACTCCTTGTAAAATAACAACATAAATTCATTACTATTTCTTTAAATCACTTCATCTTAATATCAATTTCATCTAAAATTTCAATCATTGGAATACCCTTTTTATCATACATAGTCCAATAATTAATTTTTATTCATTTCATATATAAGTTGGAGGATATTTATCTAAAAGTATCACCTCCTTTTATGCACTCAACATCTATAGAAGAGTGAAACAGAATTATAAGAAATTTTAATGATCATTAAACAACACTATCCATTGTGAAGTGATCAAAAGATCTATAAAATTCAAAATATAAATTTTCCCAATCATCATTGAAATATATAAAATTAACACTCTCATTTATTCTTTATGACATGCAATTGGTCGTTGTCTTTTTATACCCACATATTCACTAAAGAATGATATTTCCATCATAAGTAACATTTTAGACATGATGAAAACATAATGGAATAATTTTAAAGACTACAAAAATAATATATTCCAATTTAAAAATTATATTTCATTATATATTCTTATATTCAACTTCAAAACACAATATCATTCCAATATGTCCATAGAAAAAACATCATGTCATAATTCCCAATGGAGAGAGTTTTTTGACACATTGTTTATTTAACAAATTCCTTTAAACAGATCCACTCATGAGATAGAATAACAATTAATCCATTATATTATTTAACTCAAGGAAATTCAATTTCATTACCTTCCATATAGACTCTAAATATATTTTAACTCATTCATGCTAATGATGTTAATGAATACAATATGGAGGCACATTTATTATTTATGAATTAATTTTCCTAAGAATGAAATAATATAACAAAGCCAAATTGAATGTTACTTAACACCGTAAAATGGATATAAAGGTGTTTTTTATAATTCTAAAACTTGTCAGTGTAAAGACCCATAATATATAAAGGCCATTAATATATTAAAACTGTACCAAATGACAACAACTCCTAGGTCCCCTATTGTAATTTAAAAGCATAGTTGATCTCAATAATGAATCAAACCATAAAACAAAAATGGAAAATAAATCCCCCCTCTATGTCACTATATCATTCCAATATTAAATATTTGTAAAATTAGAATCATCACATGTACACTTCAATACAAATAATCTATAAGAACCACAATTTTCTATCACTTTTAATATATATAAAAATACTACATAATGATTTCCTTTCATAGAGTAACTTATATGTATTTCCCCACATTGTAATAAAATTATGATAAACAAAACATATAATCTAAATAAGAATATTTCTAATCATTTTTGAGAAAATTCAATCAAAAAAACATTAAAATATGGTAATAACTATAGGAGACCTTTTATTAACCACATAAATTAACATGTTTGTAGTGAACTTTGCTAATAACTACATATTACATGTTATATAAGATACATGATAAATATAAAAAAACACATAGAATATATTTTTACTTTTACACTAAATGTCAGTGTAAATGATAAGAAAAAAATTTAGATGTTACATTGTGAGTAATTTATAATAAAAATTTGTCATGGTAAAAACTAATTATAAAAAATAAACTCTTGCAAAATGACCCTTATAATGTGAGGGTGGATTTTGGTGATAATGGGTCTATTTGTTGTTCCCAAAATATGTGATGAAACTGTCAACCTATTTTTTTCATTTCCACCAAAAAATCCAACCATCTCTGGAGAGAGTAAAAACCCAACCTTTCCCAATTTATCTTTATTTCATCTATTTAACCCATACAGAAATCATACCCATTCTGTTTTCGACATTCTTAAGAAAATAAATCATTTCATTCCTTATATTTTCAATTTTCTAAACATGGGTTTCCATTCATATCATGCAATTAAATACTGATGTTTTATATGTTCCTTAATCTCAAATTATATATATGGAATTCAAAATCCCATCCATTTTCACCCATAATTATTTCTAACACATATAGATTTATCTCATCATTTTTTATATCAATATGAAATATGTTATTCTTTAGTATTTTGGACCTAATAAAAAATTCTATGAAGGAATATAATTACATTAATAATGGTATATGTCTAATGGTTTTTTATTTTTTTTATAGAATATTAACTATTATTTTCAGCATTATATAGATGTTAATTTCATTGAATATTATATTTGAGGAATTCCTTGGTAGTGTTATTATGTTTTTAAAAGTCTCAAAGTTCTGGAAGATCATTCTCACTTTTATTAAGCAACATAGGGCCATTATGGGTCTATTTATAAATATTTTAATTAGGATTACAATGTTTCAAGTATATATATATATTGCTTTAAATAATTCATTTATATAAAATAATAAACAAATTTATGATATGTTCTATTTTATAACCAATGAATCAATACATGATATGTTTTTAATTCATATTTATATTGATATACTATATGATATCAAAAAAAACTTTTTGGTATATATAAAGAAATAATTAGTTTTTCCAAATTGTATTAATTATTTAGGATTTTATTCATTGTGATTATGTATCTAAACTAATATTAGAATCCACATGTTTTCACATTTTTTTCATTTATAAATTGTTTATAAATATTAATTCAATGTAAATGATTGCATTATAAGATAAGGATTTTAAATTGAGAATATATTTATAAAAGTATTACTAATGTTATAATTTTGAATATCATTATATCTTCAATTCAATTGTGAGAAAAAATAAATATCATAAAAATTATAATAATCCATTCATGTAAAACACTAGTTTATGTATTTTTCTATTTTTATCAGAAATCTATTAGATTATAATGAACAATATCAATTTAGTGTGGTTGCAATGTTAAATTCATATGTTATTTATACATTAGTAAAAATGTTCCCTATTTTTGAAATCATTCATGATTAATATTATTTTCTATATTTACTATATATTCCTAAATAATGAGATTATCATAATGTATTTATTTTTATTTTTCAAACATCAAGATAACACTTTTCCTCCCTAGTGATTTACTTCTTCCGAAATATTATTTATTGAAATTGAGTAATAATTATTAGGAAGTTGTGATTCATATATTATAACATTATAATATTTATATATTTAATAATTATTCAATATATTGTTTTATGAATGATGTACCTGAATGTAAAATGATTTGACATGGGAATTATTTTTTGAAAATAAAATCAATCCATTGAATATTTGGTTTTATTCTAATATATATTCATTACAACCATGAAAATAATGGATTAGGAAATTTAAATTATTGTATGAATTTATTATGAATACCTATTTTATAAAATTGATATTTATTTTTTATGGGGGATATATATTATATATTTTTAGCACAAATTTTTTTTCACTCTCCATAATAATATACTATTTTGGAAAATGTTGTTACGTGTTTCAACCCATAGAAAAAAAATATTAGGGGTTCTAATTCATTTCAAAAAGTATGTTTAGTTGTTTTAATTCTCAAATATAAATATAAATTTTAAATTTATAAGTATTATATATAATTATATCCAATTTACTTTAGTTTTATTGGATTTCAATTACTCTTTTTTTTGGATATTTTTGGTATAGTAGAATATAATCATAAATAAATTGATCACCACACTATAATTTTATTATCAATGGTTAATGTTAGTTTCAATGAAACAATAAAAAAAGGTTTATAAAACCCCAAAAGATTCAATATTATACAAATTATGTATTGTAGTAACCTATACATGTGAGAAATATCTTGTAATTTTTTATTTTTTGAGATTTAGAGGGAGTATTTTAGTAACATTGTGAAACTCAATTCAAATTCTATATTTTCCTTGATTAATATTTTTTTATGTGGACCTTAACATAAATTTTTATTTATTTTTTAATTATTATAAAATCTCATTATAATAAAAATATATTTTTAATATATTTTAGTAAATATAGTTTCATTTTTTTCGTTATTATCGTTATGAACAAATATTTTTGGAAAACTGTATCCAGTATTATTGGATAACTATTATTATATATCTCAATTTATTATATAATTATTTATTGTTTGTTATCAAATTAATTTTTTTGTATATTAGTAAATTATTATTTTATGGGTTCAAAATATTTTTATATATGATAAATAAAATGAATATTTCATTAAAATCTAGTTTTACTATGAAATTTTATCCATGACTAGAAGGATTAATTTTTTAGAAAGAAATTGTTTACAATCATTTTTATTTGAAAAAAATATATAATTTGTTAAATAAAATTTTAAAATTATTATGTTAATATATTATGAATTATAAAGTACTCAAACAATGGATTCCTAACTCGATTTTTTTCATTATTGGATACATTTATTTTGAAGCACTTGGTATAATCTAATTGTTAAATATATTCTATATTTTTCATTAGAGAATTGATTCAATATTCATTGGGATATTTTTAGGAAATTTTTATTAAATCCTTTATATTTTTTTTTATTTTAAGAATTGTTAGGGGAAATATTATAGCTTCTCTAAGAAACAATGTCTGGAATACATGGGATTTCAGGATATTCAAAAAGTTGGAATTTTTTTTGATAATGTCAACTATTTTTAAAATTAAAGGATTTTAAATACTGGGGATTAGAATAATTTACATATCATTTTGGCCTGTCTATTTGACCATGAAATAATGGATAATATTCATTCACATATTTAGTGAATTTTTTAACCATACATCGGAACTATAAAGATTCATTTTTAATATCTAATGAATATTTGTTAAACCTAAAACACACCCAAAAGATATCATTCATCATTTTATAGATAGTAAAATTGACTCTCTACATTATTTAATGGAATTGTTTATTATACTACACATTAAGACTCTATTATTGGTCATTTTTCATGTGAAAGAAGTTGTATGAACAAATTAAGGATACATTCACCCCATATAGTATATATATTCTCAATTTCCATGAATAATATTCTAGAGTGTGATTCAGATGAAAAAAACGATGGAATTATACATTTTTTGGTAGGCCTCCTTGTGTTTATTTTGACAAATGTGAGAATGATTCCATATCAATGAAATCATTTATCGATTCTTCACATGAGTTTGTTTTTAGTTTGGTGACATCTCTCATTTTCAAATTAACTATAAAATGATAAATATCATAACCATATATATATTAAATCAATTTTGGATTGAAAAATTCTTATTGAATCTCTTATAAGAATATATCTTATTAATTTATCTTCAAATAAACTCTTTTGGGTGACTACAACAATATGGTTGAAGAAATTATTCAATTGATCTCTTTAATAAATGGATTTATTATCATGAGAAGAAGGAAATATCAGGGATGAGTAATGTCCTAATATATAAAATTAATAAGGTCTTATTGGTTCATACATGATGATAGGTGTGGTATTGGAGGTACAACATGATATATTACCATGTCATGTTGTGGTGAATGACAGATCAATTCTATTGAGTATAGAAACTTAAATGAGGCATGTAATTATATTGTCCCATTGTTTTTATCCATGGAATATCCTTATTATAATTATCAATTATAGTATAATCCCATTAGAATTCACAATGACATATTAATATACCAAATACGATGTGATCATTAAACATAATTTTCCCCTTCTTTGTTTTGAATTTCGATAAAATGACACACACAGTTGTGATCATTATATTGTTTAGAGTCTGATAGAAAAATAATTTTTTTTTAATATTACATTAACCTAATTAATATTAACCTTACTTATGATGTTATAAAAATAATATTCAAGTGAAAGTATGATGTACCAATATTTTTGTATATGTAAATTAATGTTTTAAAATCGGATTTTTCCTACTAAATTATGATTTTAATAAAAAATAAATTAATCATATTTAGAAAAGTAATTTTAAAAAATTGAATTCATTTTTTGATTCTATAAATTGAAAAATGGTTCAGATGAATGATTGGGATTTTTCTAAAATACATGAAATTTTGATGAATAGTAAAATACCATAATTAACAAAATAAGTTAAATAGGATAATTATAGATTCAAGCATGATGTTATGAATATCTAATACCAATTGGTTTGGTTTTACATGGTAAAATTAGCATTCGTGGTCATGGAAGACTCAATATTACTTTTCTTATGGGTAAATAATAAAGTAATCAATTTTATTTAGATAAATCCACTCTCCTCTCCACTATAAATACCACCCTCCACACCCTCATTTCCTGACACCTTTCATGCATAAATCCCTATCTAAACAATTCCCATGAATCTTTCCTAAACCCTCCCCCACGTCTTAGTGCTTCTGGTGTCATCAAAATACAAATCCTAGGTCCATTATGGGGGATCTCAAGAGGAAGATTCAAGAGGTAATTTCTCTACCTCTTTCCATTAATTTCCTTTCAAGTTATTGTTCTTCTATTATTATCTACCCAACTATCTTCATTAAAATGGTATGTTAACTCCATTATAATACATATAATGAAATTTAATGATAATAATTGGATATTATATCATCTCACCACCTTCTCCTTTTCTTTTTATTTTTTAAAAGAAAACGTTGTTCATTAGGTGTTAATCTATCACCTTCAAGAACGACATGTTTTGTTTTTCCATTTCTACAATCAGATCGGGTAATGAAACCAAATTTATTGTTTAAAAAAAATTATATATATTATATCCTATTTAATATTCTAGATCTAACTTATGTACATATTACAAAATTATTAAACAAAACAAGATTTTTGTGGTTGAGAAACCATCAAAATTAACCCAAACAATCAGGATTTAATTATTATCTAATGATTCATCCCCCTGGTATATAATATAATCAACTATATGATCATTTAAACTCAGGTATGATAATTTATAACATGTCATATCAGTTCTGTATGTTTACCGATGTTTTAACCAAACCTATACTTATGAATACAAGTGAACCTCTCAAGAAAACCATAAAATCGAACATTCCCGAACAGTGTTTTAAAACACTATAACTCATCCAAAGGAACGTAAATTTTTTTAATGAACCTATAATGAACCATTCTAATGTAAAAAAGTTTCTTTAATTTTTAATTAATTAATCTAATGTGTTTATAAAGTTCATTGAAATATTGAAATCGTTTGGATATAATGTAAGGGGAAATTCTTGAAACCAACATTCATCCTTCAGGTTCTTCCTCATTCACTCTTTCTTTTCATATGGTTACTCATTAAAAAAAATTTATCATTTTTATTCATTTTTGTGATATAATTTATTTTGACTGGTGTTTATGACAAACAAAATGTTATCCAAAATAACTCTTCTTTTAAGAACACAACATTTAATTCCATTAATGGTTGAATGTTCCTGTAACTTGAATGTCATTTCCTCTTTATTTGGGTAACCCAAAGATTATGACTGTTTCATTTTGAGTTTAAACCCATTTATTTACATGGTTATAATTTATATATGTTCTATCTGGAAATAATTATAATGAAAATGTTATGTTGTGATGGGTGCACCCTAAATTGAATTGCACAATATAAATGTGTGAATGTGACGGGTGCGCCCAGAATTATACAGCGCTACAATGCATTGGGTAAAGTGATTAAACTCATGAGTTAAAGTGAAATTATTGGGGAACATGCTGATATATTTTTTCAGAACTATGTGTGGTTGTTAACCACTATGAAATGATGTTTTCATTATTTTATGCATTTCCACATTTCATGTTTTTGGTTAAAATTTCATCTCATGACTATGAAGATGATGTAATGATTATTCTCACCACATGTAATATTATTATTATCTACCCACTTAGTGGGATTTTAGGTCACCCCATTTGTATTTATATCCTCATGTTACTATATGTACTACAGAGCTGATAGGTTCCAATAAGAATATAGAGAAGAAACAAATTTAATAAATGTTTATGCTTGATGTTGTAATTGTTAGGAATGTTCCTTATTTTCCCAAGACACTAAACCTTTGGATCCTCTATGTGTAATACAATTATGTTTTTATCACTAAAATGATGTAATAGTAATGTAATAAAATGATGGGGGCTATAGTTAGTATGAGAGTCAGGGTTTGGTTAATTTGGGAATTTGGATTAGTGAACCCTAGAGAAAACCTCTAGCTGGAGACTAAATACAAATATCCACACAAGTATCCTTACATAGGGATCCCATTTGTTTTGATTTTAGTATAAACTGTAAAAATGAATAATTTATTCATGACTTGGGGACTTATTTTTTTTCTATCATTTTCTTTTTTATAAAATGTTGGGAACCAGGAGAAATCGGGCCATCAACTCATGCGAGGGCCAATGCAACGATTTCCTGAACTACAACCCAAATGAAATTGGAGTTGGAGTTAAAAACATAATGGTGATGCTTACCCAAATATCTCAGGTTATGAACAATAAACATAATAATGGAGAACATACTCCATCATAAAAGAGGGATCAGCTGGCTATCGAATGTTTTATGCAGCAATGTATACCAACAATTAGTGGAAATTCTGATCCAATAGTTATAGAGTAGTGGGTCAACACCATGGAGATGATAATTTATGTACGTCACTGTTCTGAGATGGATAAGGTGACATTATTAATTTATCATCTAGTGGGAGAATTTGACCAATGGTGGGATTTTATGAAGAATACCAAGCCCAGGGATGATATTGAAGAGATATAATTGGATGACTTCAAGATAATGTTTTATAGTAAGTATTTCCCAAGAACTCTTCACATGATGATGAAGAGGTATTTCAGGGAGCCTAAAAAAAATTAAAATCTGTCACAACCTATGAAGTGAAATTCTGAAGGTCTGTATGGTACTCTTTTGGTTTTGTTATCAACTATGATGGAACAATTGATAGCTTATTTAGTGGAATAAAACCACACCATTTAAAGGCTCTTACAATTAGAGACATTGAGAGTTATGAAGAAGTTGTTCGTTATGCACTCAAAGTGGATATGGATTTTGGATAAAGATCCCATGGATATGTTGATAAGAAATGAAATATAGAGTTTCATGATGGTGGATCTATTGAAAATGGTTGGATGAAAATTCAATGACCCTCATAAATGAGGGAAGTTGCACCATGTGAACTGCCTCAATGGAACATGGAAGTGATTCAAGTGTGGGAATGATGTACACCATGATAAAGAGTGTCGAAAAGATATGAAAAGGAAAGATAATGTTGTGAATTAAAGGATAGAACCTCACCTAGTTCAATGTTGAAACTATTGGGAGCTAGGGAACTATGAAAGCTAGTGCACTAAACCACGAGTTTTCGAGGTTACTCAGCATTAGCAGCCACCATGCCAAAGGAACAACGGAATGCTTATTCCATCACTACTGTGGATATGGATCAAGATAATGATGTTGTAAAGGTAAATGTACTATTCACTCATGAATGGAAATGGTCTAATTTTATTTTGGTTCTACACATTCATTTATATCTTGAATGTCCGCTAGAACTATATAATCTCAGCCCCGAATCCTTGAAGTTGAGATATTTGGAAAAACACCAAGTGTTGAAATCATTGCAACCCATATGTTTGACTCTTATTGTATTGGAAAATGTGGGAATATTCTTCCAAAAAATCTTGTTATACATCCCATGGTGGAATTCAATGCTATAATGGGAATGGATTGTCTCTCATTATATAGAGAAAAAGTCAACGGTTAGGAAAAAAACTTCTTCTCATATTCTGATCCATCCCATTATCCTCTACAAAAGTAACCAAGATCATGAACCTCCTATAAAAAAATCCATCAATTATTTGTGTATGTATTCCCTATGAGGAAGTATACCTTGTCCAAAAGATTGAGTCAAAGGATAGTACCAACAGTGCGGGAATGCCCAATGTGAGTGAATTGGGTGATGTTTTTCCTGAAGAGTTACCTGAAATTCCCCTAGATCAATAGGTAGAGTTCTCAATAGAACACGTACCCGGGGCAAATCCTATCCTATATTTTCCCAATAGGAAGGATCCTATCAAACTATAGGATTTAAAGAATCATCTGCAAGGTCATCTAGAAAAAGGTTTCATATTCCCCAGTGCATAACCATGGCGTGTACTAGTGCTATTTGTGAAATAGAATGATGGAACAATGTAGTTGTGAAATGATTGTCAGTAACTCAACAAGATCACAATTATAAAAAAGTATCATCTTCCAAGGATTGAAAACATGTTCGAGCAGTTATGAGGATATCAGTAATTATCAAATTTGGATCTTCATTCTCGATATATTCTGCTAAAGGTGAAGAAGGAAAATATTCATAATACTACCTTCTGTACAAGGTATGGGCACTATAATTTTTTGGTTATGCCCTTATGACTTAATAATTACCATGCAATATTCATAGATTTTATGAATAGAACCTTTAGACGTTACCTCAAAAAAATTGGTAGTGTTTATTAATGATATTCTCTTCTATTTTAAGAGAAATTATGAATATTACGAAAATCAACGACTTTTTTTGGAGACAGTGAGAAAGGATAAGATGTATGCCATGTTCAGAATGAGTGACTTCTTGGTGATGCAAACCATGTTCTTGGGACATGTGATCACAAATGAGGGAATTTATTTGGGCCTTTAAAAACAACAACAATTGAGAAATGCCATATTCCCTATAGTGTCACAAAAATCCATAGTTTTCATGGATTAGATTGGTAATTCCGATCTATTGTTAGAAATTTATCACTATTGTCAATAACTCTAACTAAGTTAACAAGGAAAGGGTTAAAAAATGTCAGGATAGAAGAATGTGTGGGATGCTTCAAAGAGCTAAATAGATGGATTATCACTGCACATGTGCTTACACTACCAAAAAGTGAAGAATGTTTTGTGATATACAGTGATGCTTGAAATAAATCCTTCGGTTGCATACTATTGGGAAATGAATATGTGATAGACTACACCTCATGGAGTAAAAGATCAATGGGAAAAACTACCGGACACACGATCTAGAGCTGGAAGCCATGATTTTTCCTGGATAATATGGAAGTACTACCATTATGTGGAGAAGTGTGACATATACACCAGCCACAAGATCTTAATGTACGTATTCACACAAAAAAAGATTAACATGCATTAAATTACAAGGTTAGAGCTTATCAAGGATTACAGTTTCTCTAATCACTATCATCTTGGAAAGGTTAACAATGTAAATGATGCTCTATGAAGAAAAGAACATTATACACTATCCATGTTATGGATTTAGAATGACCCAGTCTTCTTTGATATTCAATGCATGGATTTAGAAATCATAAGGGAAGGGGATACATCCTACCTTGGCCTAATGATTGTGCAAAGATAGAACCAAGATAGTATCAAGGATATACAAAGGGATGACGTGTAGTTACAAAAGTGGGCAATTGCAGTAATGGAAGGGAAGCTGCAAGAGTACCATATCGATGATGATCGTGTGACTCTGTTTAGAACATAGCTTTGAGTTCCATCATCACCTGAGATAATGAAGGATCTATTAGATAGTTCACATAACTCAACATTCTATTTCCATCTTGGAAGTACCAAGATGTAACGTGATCTCTGAGAACACTTCATTTATGATAACATGAAGAAGGGTAATGTGGAATATATATCAACGTGCATGGTATGTCAGAAAGTTAAGGGAGAGAAACAAAATTCCAAATTGATGGTTCATCCATATCATATACCCATGTGTAAATGGTTAAATGTAATTATAGACATTGTCATGGGTCTCCCGAAATGTCAAATGGAAATAATTAGATATGGGTTTTAGTTGACTGACTCACCAAGAAAACCCATTTTATCGATATTTGGGAAAACCTCTCACTTGAAAAACTTGCAAATAAATATGTGAAGGAAGTGGTGGGACTGTAAGGATTTCCAATTGAAATTTTCCCTAATCATGACCAAAGTTTCACATTTAAATTCTAGAGGTGCCTTCAATAGGATTTGTGTACAAAATTAAATTTTAGCAAGGCCTATCACCCCCAAATTTATGGCCAATCTGATAGAACTATTCAGACATATGAAGATATGCTAAGAGCATGCTCTCTAGAAATCAAAGGAGTATGGTATCAACATCTCCCATAGGTTGAGATCTTATACAAAAACAACTTACAATCATGTAATTATATTGTTACGTATGAAGCTCTATAAGGAAAGTGATTTAGAACTCCAACCTATTGGAATGAAGTTAGAGAATGAAAGCTACTCGGACCCGATATTCTACCAGAGATGAAAAAGAAGAATCAATTCATCAAAAAACACATCAAAACTTCTCGAAGTCAGAAAAAGAGATGTGTATACAACTATGGATGGGACTTGGAGTTCAAACATGGGGATACAATATTCATTGAAATATCATCATCGTAGAGAGTCATGCTGTAACACCCTGAGATTTTATGAAAAATATTATTTTAATTTCATTGATGTCTTGTGTTGTACGCTACACTAATGTTAACATGTTCTCTATGTAACACCATATTAGCTATCAGTATATGCAAAACTATTCTTGGCTAGTCTTATAGAAAATTTCAAGTTCATTTTGTAGAAATTATTCTACGCAACATTAATTATAGATTTTTTTTAATTTATAAATGAAAAAAGTTTTGATTATGTTATACGCAACACCAAACAGAGATTTCACTACATTTATCCATGACATGGCTTTCATTACACACTACCAAGTCCTTCTTCGATAGTGTGTGTAGTACGCAATACCGAGTTTCACTAAATGAGATATTATTATAATATTATTATGAACTAGACGATATGAATATTAATACCCAATTTTTGTAATTTTATAAATTTTATCATTCAAAATTCAATTCATTTTTGGATTCGGAATATCGAAATTAGCCTATGGTGAATTTTTGGTATTTTTCTAAAAACATTCAATTTTTGATGAATAGTGACAACATTGGTTACTATTTAAAAACCGAATATTAACTTAAATAATTATTTATTTTATTTAAATTTATTTTATGTCAAAAATGATACATAAAACCTATATAAGATAAATATAATTTATTGAAGTCATTTTATAATAATTTTAGATATATAATTTTTTTTGAACTTTTCACCGTCGTTTACCCACCTCATAGTAGCATTTGAAATTGTACATAGAACATAATTTTACCGTCTCTGTGAGTTGAATATCAAAACTTTGAGAGACATGGTGAATATCAAGGAGTAAAATGTGCTTCAATAAGATAAAAAATAATTTTTGGTGAATATTAACTTTTTACTTTTATTTACGACGATTTAATGTAAATAGTGTAATTAAGGGTAAAAATGATATTATTATTACCCTATCACATGTCTTATTTCTATTTTATATGTTTAATTCGACCAAAAATAAGCTTAGGAATAAAATATTACCCTTTAGGTTCACATGGATTAGATTAAGACACTTATTATTATTTTATTTAAATAAGAGTTAAAAGTGATAAAATAAATGTTTAATAACTAAAACATTTTTAATATTGGGTTATAAATAAGATAAATTAGACTATAAATATTAATTACAAAGATAAAAAGATTTCCTACAAAATGGTATTTTATTTATAATTTTTATGCGTTAAATAATGTAATTTATTTTTTACACAATGATGATGCAATAATTACCTTATTAATAAAATATTAACATAACTAATTTTATAAACACCCAAATAAATGTAATTGGTGACTTTTTATGAATGTCACTAATTTTCAAGGTTAATATGACATGTTATTGTTTCTTCCATTAATTGTTTTTGAACTAATCATGCTGTTATGATTTTCAAATAAATCAATTACCAAACAGTGTCAAAATTGACATAAAATAGTTTTTAAAACAAATATTATATTATTAATTGTTATTCTATTCCTAAAAATATAAGGTTCATCCAAATGACTTAGATAGGGTTATATATATTAATAATGAACCACTTGGGATTTGTTTGGCATGTTATAGCATGTTTATTAACTATATAGTGTAAGAAAACAAGAAGACATGGTAAAGGTTAAATTAATTAACTTAGAGTTAAATCTAAATGATAAGGTTAGAATAGTAACCTAAACATCTCTAAAACCTATTGGTTGGGAGGATTTCAACCCGTCCACACATTATCTTTAAAATAAATCAATTTGGAGCTATTATAAACCGAATATGAATTTATTATAATATAATATTTTATGTCTTTCCTAAGGTGCCCCTCTCCTCTCTTATAAAAGGGAACCTCCTCCCTCTTATCTTTACACAATTTTGAGCCTTATATCTCGGCTAAACACTTCCCACTTCCCTTCTCAACTTCCCTATGAACATTATAGAGGTTCTTGTCCCTTAAAAATCCCAACTCTAGTTCCTTAAGAGGAAGCTTAAAAGAGGTACGTTGAAGATGAGGTAATCACTTCTACCGATTCTTTCTAGTTTCTTTCTTCTTCAACTTCTTCTTATTTAGTTATTTCACTATAAAGTAATAAAATAATTATCACTAATATACTTATATGTTTTTAGAAATATGAAACAACCCCATTTCACCTTCTATCTATCCTACAGAAAATGAAATCACTGCGCGTGTGTACGTACAGAATAACGTCTCCACATCGTGGTGTAATCTGTTTTCCCCCACTACATTACTTGGATGGGTATAATGGTGTAAAGAATGAATATATATAGTTATTATAAAATTATAATGATTCTGAGATATTATATCATCTACTTTAATTCAATTCAATAAATATGGGAACAATATCATCGCTCTTTCATACATACGGATTGTCGTCTCCACGACGCGATGAGATTCATTCTCCATGTTAACCATTCAAGAATGATTGTAAAGTATATATAATGAAGAATAATGAAATATATGACATGATAAAGATACTAGGTTTATGTTTATATATATTTCATGTACTTACTTTAATTCAAGTCAATAAGGAAAGGAAAACAACATTCATGCCTACATACAGCCTACCGTCTCCATGAAAGGTGTTTTTCATTTCATTTATCTATCCATTATATATATAAATATATAATAAATAATTATTTTATATAAATAATTATTTCCATTATGGAAGTATGTATAACATGATATTAATATTAATAATATCATGAACAACAATTCCAAACACGTATTATAAATAAAATAATTTTACCCAAAACGCTGCTTTAACCTAGAATTTACAAAAGAACGGGTAATAAAAAGTCATAAGTGAACCATAGATGATATCATAACAATGAATATGATTATTTAATTAGTCAATGACATTATTTGAATCATTATACAGGAGGTTCGGATACGTATGAAGCATATTGGACTTAATGTAAGGGATAATTTTGCAAATCTCAATGTTATATGAAATTGGTTATACGTAAGTATTTACTGGGGTTTTTATTATCATCCATGTCCATGATTTATAAAAAAAATTTCATGTCAGTAAAATTTCCTTTATACCCATTTTTGACTTTTACCACATATTGTAGAAGGAAATATTTCTTTTTTTACCATATGAGGAACGTTTTGACTTTTCCGACAGAAGTACAAGGAAAGTGAACTAGTTGTGGGATTTTGTGAAATTAAAATGATTTTTAACGGGAAATTATATTTTACTCAAGAATTAATTTCATGTGTTTTATCAAAACTATTTTCCATCTAAGATGACATTATTTAGCATGTTTATGATTCAAGTATAATGTCTCTATTATTTACATGGGTTGATTATTCTTATGAGGAAATTATACCCATTTGTTTTATATGGTTTACGTTATGATGGGATGATGTTAATGAAACCCATTTTATTATTTGGGTTATAATGAATGATTTATGTTTATTTTGTGGCATAAGTAAGAATGATTTCAATATGAGATGGGTGGGACCTGTATCCCCCTATAATGCATTGGGTAAAGATTTATATCTCATGCGATGGACAAGGCTGGAACAGTAAGTCAATCTGGTTCAGTGTTATAGGCACTACTTGGAAACTGAGCTATAGCCACGCCTATAAAGCCACAGATTAAAAATTCCATGGCTATACCCCCATAATTAGCCACGGCTCCATGGCTAAGTACCTAGACCCATTCCTTCCGCTCGATCCATCCTCCACAAAACCCCTCAACAGCACGACGCCCTCCCCAATGCCTCCTCACCGCGACCCTCCTCATATAGAGAAGTTGCTCCCATCTGCCTCCCCACCTCCTCTCTTACTTTTCAACGACTCCCCGACGCCTCCTCCCCGACGCCTCCTCGCCAACAGCCCTCAATACCCATGATGCCTCCTCGCCACGACCCTCCTTCCCCATGATCCTCCTCCTCCAGCAAAGCTGCTCCGAGCGGCCTCCCCACCTCCTCCCTTCCATCCTGACGGCTCTCCCCCACATCCCTCAACACCCCGGATGCCGAGGTCGACATCCCCACGCCCTATGATCATGGTATTGGAAAATTTCATTGATTTTTATATTCTTTCTTTAATATGAAACTAATACTGGATGTGGATGAATCTATGGTAGATGGTCTTGTTCTTTTTATATTAATGACTAGATGGTATTATTTATTTTTTAAAGGATGTTTCCCATTTTGGGTTCATTATTTATTCCTCCCTCGATTGATGGCTTTCCTGCTGGAGTGCTACTTCAATCCAGCGGAGGATTTCATTAGAGATTTTGAGGAAGCTTTCTGCTGGACATAGTGTGATTCAAGTGACTTTGGGTTTGGATGAAGATAGTCCAGTGAATCATGATGTGAAAGATCCCTGCAATGTGAATGTGTGAGATGATTTGAAGGATAACCATCTCTCTTATGCTCGGATAGATATTTTTTAACCTTAGTCCTAGTTTTGATTCATATAATAAAAGAATTATGATAAAAGGTACTTTAGATTTTATTGATCCCAACGCTAAAATTCTTAAAGAGATTTTAGAAGAATGCATCATTTAATTCATGGTTGTTTAATGTTGCAGCAGAATAATAACCCATGGAAAATTGATGATCTCCTAAAGCGGTTCCATCAAATTTGGGTATTCGGTGGATGGCGCATGGTGTTGATTGGTAAGGGATTTTTTCCTCTTCTTAGGATGAATTAAAATCAAGAACCTGTGGCTTCATTTCTTTCTCCCTCAAACCTGGAATCTTGAGGTTTCAAGATTGGGATCCTCTCTTTGATCTAGCTTCGGTTAAGAATTTAATTATTCAAACTCGGATTCGCTTTCAGGGCTTAAGTTGGTTTTTTTGGAATTCTCAAATATTCTGGGGTAGTGAACCAATTGTGGAAATTCCTATCAAATTCAATGGGGAGACTAAGCGTTCTTGATATGGTAATTTTGTAAGATTTGTTGTTGAGGTTGATTTATGTTTTCCTCTCATTGAAAATATTTTTCATGTTGTTAATGGTTATAAGCTTGAATTATCATCTGATTTTGAAAGGTTACCTGTTTTTTCTAGTAAGTGTAATTTCATTGGGCACTAGAGTGAGAATTTTTCTAGAAATATAGGATTTTCCAATTATAAGAAGATTTGTCATCTGATTGATCAATGTAATTTTAAACTACCTGGGAATGATGTTGCTGCGAAGGATAGGTCAATCCTAGATAAGGGGCTTGAAATTCAGCCGGTTTCCAATGTTATGGGGGGAGAAAATAGGGTCAATGTTATGGAATATCCTTTCCTGCTACGGTGGTTGTTAAATAACCAATTAAAATTTTTATGGATAAGTAATCTACAGTTAAATCGGTTTAGGTAGGTCGGGAGGATCAGATTTCAAAGACCAAATCATGTAATGACAATACCCAAGATGTTTGAGAGCATATGACTCCAGATCAATGGTTCTCAGATAATGAAACTAAGGTGGATATAGTGGATCTCTAAGAGGAAGATTTTATGAATTATAGAGATAGTAAAGGTAATAAGAACACTGCTATGGTTGGTGTTTATTCCTCCGTACAAAGGAAACAGAAGAAAAATGGAGTTTCAATTTGAGGTAAAGATGAATCTGCTTCTCCGATGGATACAGAATAGGTTCATGTTTCAACATGTTCTCTCTAGGAACTGAGCTAGATACAGGGAACGTTTCCAATGAGGTAGTGGAACCTAGTCTTGGATACTCTGATGTACTATCACCATTGGATGGTAAGAAAGCAGGTAAGTGGGTGAAGCAGTCAACCTTGGTTGGTGAAGACACTTCTATTTTCGATGATGTTCAGGAATTCTCTTCTAAATGGAAATTTAAATCTACATCTTTTTTGATTGCCAAGATGGATATAAGGAAAAAGAAAGTGATTCAAGCAACATTGGCTATTCCAATTTATGAGGCTAATCTAAGAAGTGGTAAAGGGTTTTGTGGTAACCCTCAGTTAGAGATGACACTAGTGGGAGGCAATTTATTCTCTATGATAGATTCATAATTGTTTTTTACAACAAGGAACGCTATCTAGTGGACAGTAAAATAACTCTAGAGAAGGATATAAGTAATGTCAACTTGGCTACTAAATATATTGTGCTTGTTTCTATACATGAGAATGTTGTGCTAGGCACTGATGCATCTGTTTCTTCAAAAGATGAAGTAAAAGAAAGAGTGAGTTTCAACACTAGTAAGAATGTGTAAAGTCAAGACATGGTACTATTGGTAGACTCACTGAGTATCCCCGATAAAATTCTCAAGGAGGCTCAAAAGAAGAAGGGAAATGTCGGAAGCATTTTAATGCCAGCTGATAAAATATCTATTCTTGTTGTACAGGAATGGGATGAGAAGGATATAAATACTTAAGATAAGTATGAATAGGGTGGGAAGGACTTCAGAATGCCTCTTGTGGTTTATTCTAGGGAGGAATAAGGAAATCCATGGAAAACTTCCAAATCATGGAGTAGGGGACAGGGGGAAGATCTGCAGGTCTTTCGGGCAGGGGGCAGGGGCAGGGGGCAGGGGGCATGGGGTAGGGTGGAGGGGGCAGTGGGTTGGGGGATGGTGGAGGGGGGTAGGGGGCAGGGGGTAGGGGCAGGGGGCAGGGGGCAGGGGGTAGTGGGAGGGGGGGGGAGGCAGGGGGCAGGGGGTAGGGGGAGGGTGGAGGGGGGCAGGGGGCAGAGGGCAGTGGTTCCAGATTGCTTATTGTAATTTTTTATTCTGACACTTATTTGAGTGGTTTTCTTCTGGAATTGGAAGTGTAATTTATTTTCAGAAATAGAACGCCACAAATTTTTTCAAAATGTTTATCATAAGACATTAGTACTCTGTCCTAACAAGTAGTCTCACACCAGAACTAAGTAGAAGTAAATGAAAAACAAATCATCGTCTTTTGTTTCTGTAGCCTAAATCTCCAGTAGAGGAATCTACTCGTTTGGATGATTATGGTCATGAGAAGTGTTCACTTTGGAAGGAATCTATCTCTTAGTATATTAATGAGTGTTATGATTTCATTATATTATCTCTGATATTCATTCTTCCAAATATTTAGTTATTATATATTATACATTAAACCAAATTAATATGATCGAAATATATTAAGGTGTAACGCCTTTTATAGTTCCTGATTTTTGTAACATAACTAAATATATCCAACTATATTAACACATATCAAATGAATCTGATGTATAATTTACATGAAACCCTTTTATGTAAATGTTTAGAATCATGTGAAACCAAAATATATACATTCCTAGATAGAGACTAAGCCCTCGGTCTGGTTAAAATATTACCAAAAACCGCATTATATATAGATAAATGTTAAAGATAGTGATTATATCCAATAAAATAATAACATCTAATATATATATATATCAAAATTATCCTTTATTATTTGTTCATTGTTGGTTATGGATTCATGTATCATTTATCATGTACAGTTGACACACTGATCACATATATATAAGAAGTTCTTATATCTCGTTTCTTTACCCACTATTTTCTTATAGGTGGTTTCTTATGATAATACTGGTTTTATCCACCACCATTGAAGACAATGAGTTCAAGATTTGGGTAAGGTTTATTCCGTTTTTATTCTTTCACCCAATTTTAATATGGGCTTTTTTGATTTTTGGGATCCATATATTTTTGTTGTGTGTTTTGGATTTCATTGAGGGGGATTCGAGTCGCTGCTGATGAAGGCATATATGTGTATTCATAGGTTGGCATATGCATATATAGGTTCCCCCTTTATATATATTCACTCATGGCAGTATGAATATATATATTGGGGCTAGGTGTGCTTATATATAGATATGAAAAATGCATACGCGTGTCACTATAAAGGGGTATATGCAAGTATAAACATATATCTAAGGACCCCCTTGTGCATATTTGGCCATGAAAATAAGTTCATAGGGGCTAGGTGTACTTATATATATGTTAAGTTTCCTATGCATGCAAGCAGAAAAAAACAAGATTCGAGTTATCGTCGTCAAAAGAAAACGCACCTTGAGGTTGAGGTGGGGTCCCTCTCCTAGCCTATTTAATTCAAGAATGTTTTAAATTGCATTTATTTTCCTTCTTAATTTTTCATGTTTATATTATATTGCAATTCTTGGATAAGTGTTAGTTAAGATAATTGTTTTGTTTGATAAATAAGTCATGGTTTTGTAATAAAACCCCTCCAACGGAGGTGTGCTGTTTGTGAAAACTCACAGCGGTATACCATGCTTAACATTATTGCATTAATATTTTCCTTATACATGATGTCATTGTTAGTCATAAAGCACACATCATACGTAACCCTTTTCATATCCCTGTAGGGTATTTCCCTCTTTTTATTCAAGCGGTTTTCTGAACCAAGACACTCTTTTAGTGCCGTTAGACTTTTAATATGGGTCCCATGTTGTGTGACCATGTCCCATGGCATGTGATATTTAAATCCAATCAAAATCCCAATTCCATAGCCCAGGGGTCCCATAGTACCAGTAATGTCAGATTACATGTTATGTAACCTGTGATTTTCCTGATCCCATGGGGTATTCCTCTAGGTATTCCAACACATTGCTAGATCTCCAAACCTCACCGAATTAGGTATATCAGGGGTCATCCAATCCTCTAGTCATCACATATTAGAATCCATTTCTTTAAATATTCTGAGAAAACATCCTCTCATTATATCCATATCATCCTACTTGAAACTAAGTGGAAGATGTTGCCCTGTGGATGTTGCTAGACCGGG
Organism: Viscum album; assembly: GCA_963277665.1. NCBI lineage: Eukaryota > Viridiplantae > Streptophyta > Magnoliopsida > Santalales > Viscaceae > Viscum > Viscum album. The sequence continues at coordinate 53,447,829 of OY728148.1, forward strand.
ACGACACGCTGCGGTCACGCCGCGGTAGCGCTGCGGTCACGCTGCGGTCACGCCGCGGTAGTGCTGCGGTCATGCTGCGGTCATGCCATGGTCACGCCGCAGTCACGCCACTGTCACGCCGCGATCACTCCACCGTAATGCCGTGATTTGGACCTACTCCAGCCACATTCATCCTACACCATCCCCCTTACACCTTCATTTCATCCCGCTGCCACCAGCATTCCAGCCTGCAATAGCTCCCCCTGCCACCTTCGAATCAGCCCGCACCATCCCCCCATCACCTACAACTATCCCCCTTCCACCAGCATTCCAACCCCTACCACCTGAATTCGATCCCTCACCGAATTAGGTACATCAGGGTTCATCCAATACTCTTGTCATCATAGAATAACATTCATTTCTTTAAATATTGTGAGAAAACATCCTCTCATGCCATACATATCATCCTATTTGAAACTAAGTAGAAGATGCTGCCACGCGGATGTCGTTGGACTAGGCCAACACGCTGCGGTCACGACGTGGTCACGCTGCAGTCAGGCCGCGGTCATGCCGCGGTCACGTCGCGGTCACGCCGCGGTCACGCCGCGGTCACGTCGCGGTCATACCATGGTAATGCCATGATTTGGCCCTGCTCCAGCCACATCCAGCCCATATCATCCCCTTCCACCTTCATTTCATCCCGCTGCCACCAACATTCCAGCCTGAAATAGCCCCCTGCCACCTTCGAATCAGCCCGCACCATCTCCCCAGCACCTGCAACCATCCCCCTTCCACTAGTATTCCAGCCCCCTTCCACCTACATTCGAGCCCACACCAGCCCCCAGCCACCTGCAATCCAGCCCGCACCATTTAGGTCCTGCCCTTTGGATTAAATAATGATGACACTACATTCTAACACTAAACATATTATATCATTAATACCTTCTTAGAAAGAATAGATGGATGATTTTGTTAATGACATGGCTATCATGTCACAATAGAGATCTGATTATTTCAAAGATCATTAAATAATATTTAACAAGTTGCAGTAGCACAACCTAAACATGAATCTGGTAAAATGTGTTTTCAGATATAGTAGGCATATTAATGTTATCTGAAGTCTGAGAAATACCAATAGTATTATTGACATAAGGGGGAGGAGATGTACCTGAAATATTTTTATCAAGGTTTTCATGTGAAGTACCTGAATGTTTTTCCATCTTTTTTCTAGAACCTAGGGAATCTGTGGTGTGTCCACCAGGATCGGTTGCTCTTGATAAAATGAAAATATACACCACTTATTCTTGACCAATTCAATAGGCAGATTTGGGTTGGCATCTTTCTAATCTTGCAAACCCGAGGCAACCAAATTCTGATTTGGGTAACTGTCCAGAGAAGTATTTGAAACACCCAGAACATTAGGTGCCATGGACATCTCCTTGGGAGATGCACTGTCCAAACCATGTCGGGGTTAAGGGGTCTGTTCAGATCTAAAGTTATTCTCCACATAAGTGTCACTTCTCAAGTGTAAACCCCCAAGAGGGTTGCATTTTTTCTACTTAGAGTCATTATTCAAAATCGGCTTGGTCTGGTCATCTTGTATGTCAAGTAGTGTGCCAACCTGTTTGGATTCACATCCCAAATAAGAAGAAAGGTATGAAGATTGACCATTGTCAATTTTCATACCTTTAAAAAGATCATTATAAATGTGATGTTCTTTATTACCTTTAGAGGGGTCCAAAAGAGTGTCCCCTGCAGCAAGAACTGCCAAAGGAGGCATTGAGTGGACTTGCATGATGGATGAATTGGTAAACATGATCTAAGAAAAGAGTAAGAGTAAAGAAATCCAAGAGAACAACCTAATGCCTGTTGTACTCCACTCTCTTGGATTTTAATGATCACAATCACTGTCATCGTGTTCTAACATGTTTTCAAGTGCTTTTGATGATAGGAAAAAGGTTGCCAAAGAGTTGGCCCAAGGAGACTGGAAATGGACTCACTGAGTCCACCGGCCAACCGGTGGATTACCACCGGCCAACCGGTGGTCTCTGGCAGGAGCAAAGCTCTCTGCCAGGTGACACCGGCCTGCCGGTGCCTGACCACCGGCCTGCCGGTGGAACCAGGCATAGGTTTTGCCCACTGCGAGGTGCCACCGGCCGGCCGGTGTCTGGATCACCGGCCCGCCGGTGGAACCAGACAGAGAGCTTGCTCTCTGTCTGAACCACCGGTCCGCCGGTGTCCCAGCACCGGCCGGCCGGTGGAGTCTGGACAGAAGACCTTCCTTCTGTCTGGACCACCGCCCAGCCGGTGGCTCAGCACCGGCCAGCCGGTGGAGTCTGGACAGAAGACCTTCCTTCTGTCTGGACCACCGGCCAGCCGGTGGCTCAGCACCGGCCAGCCGGTGGAGTCTGGACAGAAGGATCTTGCTTCTGTCTGGAGCACCGGCCAGCCGGTGGACAAGCACCGGTCAGCCGGTACGCCCAATCAAACTAGCCGTTGGGCTTTTGACCAGCCTGTCCACTTGGCCTCCAACGGCTCCGAAAGCCCTCCAACGGACATATTGAAGTATTTGGGGATATTTCTCCTATAAATAGACGAGGATGGATGCTGGGAACACACATCGATACATTGGAATGATATTTTGATCCCTTGAAGCTCTAAAAACAAATCTCCAAGGCTACTTGTGATCCACCTCCATCCTTGAAGCTTGGGCTGCCTCTACATCAACTACTCTCACACTCTTGGCGCTCAAGGCTTCCTCAAGTTTGTTGTAACTTATTTATTTCAATTCTTTAGTTTTTCATTGGGTTTGTATTAAAACAAACCATCCTTTTCTTCCTCACTTTCATTTTGGGTTTCTTGCTACAACCATAATAATAAAGCAAGCTGTACGAAGGTGATCTAGCCTACCTTAAAACAGCTAGTGGGTTTCTTGCTACAACCATTAAAAAGCAAGCTGAAGTAAATCTCTCAACGGTTGAGTTGGGAGCAGAGACGTAGGCTTTGGTTTAAGCCGAACTCCGTTATCAAATTGTGTCTTTCCCCTTTTTATTTCCGCTGCATTTATAAATTGTTTTTTAAATTGTTAATTAATTTTTAAAAGGCAATTCACCCCCCTCTTTCCATCACTCTCCGACCAACAATTGGTATCAGAGGGAGAGTTTGTGTAATACCTTAACCGGTTACAAACTCAAAATCCATAGTGATGGATTCTTCCTCACAAGCACCCGAAGGGTATTCCATGACTCGGGCTCCATTCTTTGATGGAACCGACTACAATTATTGGAAAACTCGCATGATTACATTTCTGAGAAGTATTGGCTATCCTATATATAGAATTGTTTTGCAAGGCTATACTCTCTCTAGAAAAGATGAGTCTAAATGGACCCCCGAAGACATTGCTAATTTTGAGCTTGATGGCAAAGCCATGAATGCTCTTCATTGTGGGTTAGACCGTAATGAATTTAATCGTATTTCTACTTGCACCACTTCTCATGAAATTTGGAAGCTTTTGGAAGTGACCCATGAGGGCACTAACAAAGTTAAAGATACTAGATTAGATATGTATCGTCAAGACTTTGAAAGTTTCACCATGCACCCACACGAATCCATTACGGAAATGTTTACTCGTTTCACTGATGTGTGTAATGGGATAAAGTCTCTTGGAGCTGATGTTTCTGCAGAGACGATGGTCAAGAAGATTCTTTGGGTTCTACCAAGTTCATGGGCTCCAAAGGTGACGGCAATCCAAGAAGCGAAAGATGTCAAGAAAATGCCGGTTGAAGAACTCATTGGATCTCTTATGACCTATGAGATTACCATGAAGAGGCAAGACGATAAAGAAGGTAACATCTTCAAGGAGAAAAAGAACATAGCATTCAAAGCAAAGCAAGAAAGCTCCTCCGATGATAGCGGATCCGAGATTGCTCAACTTTCAAGAAAAATGAGCAAGTTCATGAAGAAAAAGAAGAATTTTCAAAGGGCACGAAAGGAAGAGCCAAAAGCAGAAAAAGAAGTTACATGCTTTGAATGTGGAAAGAAAGGACACATCAAACCGGAGTGCTCTCTTTTCAAGAAAAGGTTAAAGGAGAAGAAAAACAAGAAGGCCTTCAAAGCGTCAACATGGAGTGCAAGCGATGACTCCATGTCTTCAAGCGACTCAAGCGATGAAGGTGGAAAATGCCTAATGGCACTTGATGAGGTATCTTCTTCCGACTCCTCTTCCTCATCTTCTTCTTTTAATAATGAAATGTCTTATGAAGATCTCCAAAATGCGAGAGATCAATTAGAGGAAGGTTTTCACGAACTTACCTCTAAATTTTTGGCCTTAGAAAAGAAACAAAAAATTCTAATTTCTGAAAAAGATCAAATTCTCAAAAAGAATGAGGAACTTTCCCTTAAGGTCCAAGATATTCCAAATGTTGATTCTTTGAATTCAACTATTAAAGATTTAAGGGAATCTCTTACCAAAGTTCACCCAAGGTGAACAAAATTTGACCAAATTTCTAGGTTCTCAACGTTCGGCTAGAACCACACATGGACATGGCTTTAACAAGAAAGCCACCTCTTCTAGATTACCCACTACTTTTGTAAGGGGTATCTCTCAAAATAAATTCTGTAATTATTGTAGAAAAACCGGACATATGATTTATGAATGCGATTGTAAAATTGCTAGATATGGCCGGCCCAAAATCATTACTTACTCGGATGAATATCTTAGGATGTATCCCTCTAGACAAGTATGGGTTCAAAAGTATCTTTTAGCTAATCTTTCCGGACCCAAACTTATATGGGTACCAAAATCTATTCTTTCTTGATTTTTTAGGATAAACACAAAATAAGTAAGCCTTCGAAAGGCTCGTGGTATCTCGACAGCGGATGCTCGAGGCACATGTGTGGCGATCCCTCCGAGTTCAACTCCCTTGAAGAATTCGATGGAGGATACGTCACCTTTGGTGACAATTCAAAAAGAAAGATCGTCAAAATAGGTACCATTGGTTTTGGTAGCTCCTCCTTAATTAAAGATGTTTTATTTGTTAAAGGTTTAAAACATAATTTAATTAGCATTAGTCAACTTTGTGATAGTGGTTTTTCGGTGAATTTTCAAAATGATTTATGCAATGTGTTTAATTCTCAAAAAAATTGATATTTTCTGCTTCCCGTTTTCAAAATGTTTACATTATTGATTTAAAGTCTTTAGCTAGCCAAAATATTAAATGTTTAAGTGCTCTTGACAATGAGTCTTGGCTTTGGCATAGAAGGTTGGGGCATTGTAGCTCTCATTCACTTCTAAAGCTTAATAAGAACAAACTCATCCGTGACCTTCCTAAACTTAAGTTTAAGAAAGATTTGATTTGTGAGCCATGCCAACTTGGAAAGCAACACAAATCTTCTTTCAAATCTAAGAAAGAAGTGTCCACTTCAAAATCTCTTGAGCTCCTTCATCTTGATCTTTTTGGTCCTACCCCCGTAGCAAGTCTAGGTGGAAAATCCTATACTTTTGTCCTAGTAGATGACTTTTCTCGTTTCACTTGGGTTTTCTTTTTAGCTCATAAAAATGAAGCCTGTAGAACCTTCTTGAAATTCTCTAGGAAAGTAGAAAACGAAAAAGGATATAAAATTATATCTCTCCGTAGTGACCATGGAGGTGAATTCGAGAACAAAGAATTCGATGAATTGTGTTCCTCTCAAGGATACAATCACACCTTCTCTGCCTCTAGGACTCCACAACAAAATGGAGTGGTTGAAAGGAGAAACCGAACTCTCCAAGAAATTGCTCGAACCCTCCTTAGTGAATTCAACCTCCCTCAATATTTTTGGGCCGAGGCGGTAAACACTGCTTGTTATACTATTAATAGAGTCCTTGTAAGACCCCTTCTTAAGAAAACCCCCTATGAACTTTGGAAAGGAAAATTGCCCAAAGTAGGTTATTTTAAAGTGTTTGGTTGTAAATGCTTCATCCTTAACACAAAAGATAACCTAGGGAAATTTGATGCCAAATCCGATGAAGGTATTTTTCTTGGGTACTCCAACTCAAGCAAAGCCTATCGTGTCTTCAATAAACGTTCAAAAACCATCGAAGAATCATCTCATGTCAAATTTGATGAAACTCTTCCAAAACCTCACCCGGTCATTGAAGATGTTGAAGATAAGCTTGATAAGCTTCATTTGAATGATTCCTATTCTCCTCCCAAGGAGGATGACCATCAAGAACCCTCTTCACCTTCTTCGCCTTCCACCTTGCCTAAGGTTTGGAAACCTTCTAGAGACCATCCTTTAGAAAATGTTATAGGTGATCTTCAAGCTGGTACTCGAACTAGAAGATCAATCCTCAACGAGGTTGAACATCAAGCCTTTCTTTCCCAACTAGAGCCTCAAACCATTAATGATGCCATTAATGATGAGAATTGGGTTCTTGCAATGCAAGAGGAACTAAATCAATTCTCTAGAAATGATGTTTGGACTCTTGTTGAAAGACCCAATGATCATCCCATTATTGGCACTAAATGGGTTTTTAGTAACAAACTTGATGATCAAGGAAATATAACTCGGAACAAGGATCGCCTAGTAGCTAAGGGCTATAATCAAGAAGAAGGAATTGATTATGGTGAAACCTTTGCGCCCGTTGCTAGATTGGAATCCATTAGGATCTTGTTGGCATTCGCCGCTCACTTAAATTTCAAAATTTTCAAATGGATGTTAAAAGTGCTTTTTTAAATGGTTTTATTTCAGAAAAAATCTTTGTTGAAGAACCCCCCGGTTTTGAAGATCCAAAATTTCCAAATCATGTTTTTAAGTTAACCAAGGCTCTATATGGCTTAAAACAAGCCCCTCGGGCTTGGTATGAGCGGTTAACAAAATTTCTTTTAGAAAATGATTTTAAAATGGGTCAAGCTGATTGTACCCTATTCTTAAAACACACTTCAGAAGATCTTTTAATTGTCCAAATTTACGTTGATGACGTTATCTTTGGTTCAACCAAAGAATCTCTTTGTACTGATTTTTCAGATTTAATGAGAAAAGAATTTGAAATGAGTTTCATGGGGGAATTAAAATTTTTTCTTGGTTTTCAAATCCTTCAAAATTCAAATGGTATTTTTCTAAGCCAAGGCAAATACACAAACGAACTTTTAAGACCTTTTGGTATGGATAAAGTAAAGGAAATTAGTACCCCCATGAGTACTTCTTGCAAACTTACGTTAGATGAAGCCGGGAAACCGGTGGATGACAAGCTTTATAGGAGTATGATCGGGAGTCTACTTTACCTAACTGCGACCCGTCCTGACATCATGTTCAGTGTTTGTCTTTGTGCTCGTTTTCAATCCAATCCCAAAGAATCTCATTTTAAATCGGTCAAAAGGATTTTTAATTATTTAAAAGGATCCAAAAACATTGGTTTGTTTTATCCCTCTAATACTTCTTTCGAACTTTCGTCATATTCGGATGCTGATTTTGGCGGATGTCAATTAGATCGTAAGAGTAATAGTGGAACCTGTCATCTGCTATGCAAATCCCTTGTTTCATGGAGTAGAAAAAAGCAAAACTGTGTTTCTCTTTCTACTGCCGAGGTCGAGTACGTAGCAGCTGGTAATTGTTGTGCCCAAATTATTTGGATGCAACACACTCTCTTGGATTATGGTCTTTCCTACGATCATGTCCCTATACGGTGTGACAACACTAGTGCCATTAGTATTTCTAAAAATCCAATACAACATTCTAGGACTAATCATATAGACTTAAGGCATCATTTCCTTCGTGACCATTTTCAAAAAGGGGATATCACTCTGGACTTCATTTCCACTGATTTCCAGTTAGCTGATATCTTTACCAAACCGCTCCCGGTTGAACGTTTTGAATTTATTAAGGGGGAGTTAGGAATGATTCGTCAATGAGCACTATTAAATATTTGACTCTTTTTGGCTTGCTTATATCTCTTTTTAAGTTATTTAATCTCTTTTTATTTTACTTTAATTTTTTTTTTATGAATTTCAATACCACCGGTCAACCGGTGGTACATCACCGGTTAACCGGTGGTGTCGGGTTTTTCTATATGGGCCGGCCGGAGGAAGGGTTAAAATTAAACCCTTCTCTCTTTTTTTCTTCTCTTCTTTCTCTCTATCTCGTGCGACACCTCCAAACCGAAGCCTCCCTCCCGCCCTAACCTCTATTCCTCCTCCTTGCTCTCTCAAAATCCTTCTTCTCTTAATCTCTTTCTTCTTTTTCTCCCTTTTGCCATCATGGGTCCTCGCTCTACACGTAAAGGGAAGGGAATCGCTGAAGAAGCTCCTCCTCGTCCTTCAATCCCTCAACTTCCGGACATTTGGCATGAAAAAGTCATTCTGCCGAGTAGAGTAATTGATTTTTCTTGGCTGTCTTCTGCTCGTCTCAAGCTTTTCTCAATCATTGAATATCAACACTGGCATTCCTTTTTTGAACCTCCTAAAAAGGATGTCATTTATCCCCTTCTTGTCAAGGAATTTTATGCTCATCTGATGTGGTCGGTTTCTGACGACGTCGATACCATTACCACCACTGCTCTTGGGCAACCCATCACTATCACTTCTTTGGAGATTGCCAGGATGCTTGGGGTTCCTCATGTTGGACCTCATGCATTTGCTCAGGGGGAGTTTCCTAGGGACCCTGATTTTAATCTAGCTGTCGCCCTTGAGCATCTCACAGGGCAGCCCACCGATCCTATTGTCAAGCTCTCCCAGCTCTCCCTAAACCATCGCATCATTGAGCGCCTCATTCAGACCACTCTTGCACCCCGTATCGGTGATCACGATACGGTGAAATTTATTGACAGTTATCTTCTCTCTTTTATCACAAGAGGCATTCATTTCAATCTGGTCCGGTTCCTGTTCCGGGCCATGTCTTATGTGGCTGAGCACCCGCGCCGGTCCAAAACTCTTCCTCACGGGCGTTTATTGACCAAAATCTTTACCTTCCTTGATATCCCTCTCCGTGCTACCTCCTTCGAGCAGCCAAAGAAGGATAGCATCATCAATTTTATGATGGTGCAACGGATGAACATTCGTTGGCATCCTTGGCGTCAGGAGTGGATTACTGACAAGGAGGGCCTTCTCAAGGCTTACTCCCCTCAGACACATTCCCACCCTCCTACCCATGCCATGCCTCCTGCCATTGCTGCTGCCTATCCTCTATCAGAAAGTGAGGACAGTGGTGATGATGAAGAGGAAGGGAGCGGTGACGACGAAGGTGAGGCTGCTGCTGCTGCTGATGAGGGAGATGGAGCGGGTGATGATGCACCGGAGCCTGCTGAGGCTGTGCCCCCTTCCGATGATACTGGGAGCTTGTCGGTGACGGCTGATCAGTTCCTTCGCTTCCAGGATCAGATTGAGACTCGGCTCGACCTACAGTTTTCTTACTTCAGCTCTCAGTTTGATTAGCTCCACTCACGGATCGATTCTCTTGATCGTCGCTTTGAGGCGGTCCAGGCTCCTCCAGCTCCGCCGACCTTCAGGCGACGCCGTCACTCTCGGCCCTCTAGGAGTGAATAGAGCCGTTCTTGTTTTTTGGCTTGTCTTTGTATTTGTATTTTGAACTTTCTGTGTAACGTTTCAACTTTTATAACATTCAAGTTGTCTTATCTATCCATTTGTCATTGCTTACCTCTTTATTACTGTTTTTCTAACTTTCTTTCATACTTTTCCTCCTATTTTGATAATCCCAAAGGGGGAGAAAAACTCTCTATTACATAGTTACTTATTTCATTAAGTGCTCTTTTTAAAAGTTCAATTTTAATTTATTACTTTCATCAAAATCTGTTTTTAAATGGTTAAGTTATTGATTTAAGTTGTTTCTTTAAATGACCTATGATTACAATTTCAAAATGAACCATTCTCTGTATTTCAATCCTTTCAAGATTAATATAATTTTCAACACATGGTACATCTATGAAATTCTTGTATTAAAATGATCTCTAAAGTTTTCCCTGTCCAAGTTTCTTTTTCTTTTTTTACTTGGAATATCCTTTTTAAAAGATTTCTTTTTTGTGATTGTGATCATCAAAATAGGGGGAGATTGTTGTACTCCACTATCTTGGATTTTAATGATCACAATCACTCTCATCGTGTTCTAACTTGTTTTCAAGTGTTTTTGATGATAGGAAAAAGGTTGCCAAAGAGTTGGCCCAAGGAGACTGGAAATGGACTCACTGAGTCCACCGGCCAACCGGTGGTCTCTGGCAGGAGCAAAGCTCTCTGCCAGGTGACACCGGCCAGCCGGTGCCTGACCACCGGCCAGCCGGTGGAACCAGGCATAGGCTTTGCCCACTGCCAGGTGCCACCGGCCGGCCGGTGTCTGGATCTCCGGCCAGCCGGTGGTACCAGACAGAGAGCTTGCTCTCTGTCTGCACCACCGGTCCGCCGGCGTCCCAGCACCCGCCCGCCGGTGGAGTCTGGACAGAAGACCTTCCTTCTGTCTGGACCACCGGCCAGCCGGTGGCTCAGCACCGGCCAGCCGGTGGAGTCTGGACAGAAGGATCTTTCTTCTGTCTGGAGCACCGGCCAGCCGGTGGACAAGCACCGGTCAGCCGGTACGCCCAGTCAAACTAGCCGTTGGGCTTTCGACCAGCCTGTCCACTTGGCCTCCAACGGCTCCGAAAGCCCTCCAACGGCCATATTGAAGTATTTGGGGATATTTCTCCTATAAATAGACGAGGATGGATGCCGGGAACACACATTGATACATTGGAATGATATTTTGATCCCTTGAATCTCTAAAAACAAATCTCCAAGGCTACTTGTGATCCACCTCCATCCTTGAAGCTTGGGCTGCCTCTACATCAACTACTCTCACACTCTTGGCGCTCAAGGCTTCCTCAAGTTTGTTGTAACTTATTTATTTCAATTGTTTAGTTCTTCATTGGGTTTGTATTAAAACAAACCATCCTTTTCTTCCTCACTTTCATTTTGGGTTTCTTGCTACAACCATAATAAAAAAGCAAGCTGTACGAAGGTGATCTAGCCTACCTTAAAACGGCTAGTGGGTTTCTTGCTACAACCATTAAAAAGCAAGATGAAGTAAATCTCTCAACGGTTGAGTTGGGAGCGGAGACGTAGGCTTTGGTTTAATCCGAAATCCGTTATCAAATTGTGTCTTGCCCCTTTTTATTTTCGCTGCATTTATAAATTGTTTTTTAAATTGTTAATTAATTTTTAAAAGGCAATTCACCCCCCTCTTGCCATCACTCTCCGACCAACAATGCCGATGAGAAAACTAGTAAACCCATCATCTCCATCACCACTAAACCCCAACCTCCCAGCTTTCAATCAACAGCCAACCCCTAGTGGAACTGGAAATACTAATAGACCTCTTTACACCAGAAGCACTCCCCACCAAGTAGAAACCTACAATAGTCCAATAACACAAGCCAATAGCACATGTACTAGAAAAAAACACATTAACAATCAGAGTTTTAGCAGTAACCCACTCAATAGAAATAGCACAAACACCTATAAGCCAACTGAAATCTCCAGACACTAGGAATGTACTTAAATTTACATCCCATGCCACCAGCACCAACCCATGCCACTCCTGCAACACACCCCATAAAATAGGCATACTGCACCACACAAAAATCCAAGACAACAACCCATTTACCAACCCAGTGTCAACTATAGTACCCAATCACTGTTGACAAACCTGTCCACAGAATCAAAACCTCCAGCACCTATAAGAAAACATGAGCCATAACTTTATCCTCTACACCCATCCATAACCAAACTTCTATCTTTATGGTCCTATCTAGATGCTCACAAAACTACTCAGCAACATCTCCCAGTTTCTCTAGCACCAAAAATAATCACCCAATATTTTGGAAATCTCCCAGAAGCCACACCACATCCATTGATTATGAATTCAGTGAATCAAAATACTATTCCTCATTTTCTTTAGATGATTGGCCTCTATCAACAGTGGGATAAGATTGATCTCTAATTTTCTAAATAGAGGAAAACAATGCAGTCTCAAAAACCACTTTAATATCAGTATGAATAAATAGTTCCGTGTCTATGTAATCATTTATAATAGAAATTGATTGGATTTGGACTATAATTTTAGTGTCGAAGACTACTAGTTGGTCTTGATGATTTCTTTTATCATTTTTTTAACTTGTTCTTCAGTAAAAGAACTTTGATTCTTATTTTAATCATGATTGATAATAAAAGTCTCTCTCTATTCTCTATTCTATGGTTGACTAATTTCACTAGATATTGAAACCACTATGTTTTGTGCAAGAACTGTAGTACCCTAAAATGTAGGTTTTTTCCTCTGAGTATGCAATATTATAAGGGCCTCAAACTATGTTTACCACAAATGTTATTCTATAGATTGAGGTAATATATTTTAGGTTCTATATTAGAGATGTGGTATCTAATTATTTTTCAATTTTCTTGATCATGGAAATCTATTATGGAAATTGAATTATCTTCGTCGTGAATATGTATTGAAGGTGCAGATCCTAAAATCCCTCACCCCTCCTATGGAATATGACCCAATATTTGTTGGTATTGTTCACCAAAAGTTAATAATTTCAGAATCACATATTCCCTGCAAGAGACCACTCAACTCACCTACAATAATCACCATCAGTGAAACCCACCTTCATGTACCCTTAAAAAACCACAAACCATCCACCTACCACCCAACCACAACACCTCTCCCGTAAACACCAATAATTACAGTCATCCCACCCAACACCAAACAAAACCCAATGGATAAATCTCCACACACTAAAATCAGGAATCCTCTGCACAGGATCCTTGCACTATAAACATCCCACTCCCACCCACCCAACACCATTATAGAAAAAATAACCCCTACAAGAACATCACCTACATCACCCACACAAGCTGAGAACCAGCCAAAAAATCCACTCCACGTTCCTATCCCTTTCCAACGGATAAATTCATAAAAAAACCCACAATAGACTGAAAGGTAGCACAACAGTATAGGGTTTCTAGAAGGGGGGGGGGGGCTGCGGTCTGGGTGGGGTGGTCCAAGGGGGTTTCCAGGAGGGAGGGGGTGTCCAGGAGGGGGGTTTCCAGGAGGGGGCGGGGTCCAGAAGGGGGGGGGGGCAGGTGGGCTGGTGTAGAGGGGATGGTGTAGGAGGGTTGTGGGTATCGTATACCAGCTATACATACGGGGGGCTGGTGTAGGGGGGCTGGTCGGCAGGGAAGGGGGCAGGGGGTAGGGGAAGGGAAGGGGGTAGGGGTAGGGAAGGGGGCAGGGGGCAGGGGGCAGGGGGTAGGGGGCAGGGGGCAGGGGGCAGGGGGCAGAGGGAAGGGGGTAGTTGTAGGGGGGCAGGGGGGCAGGGGGAAGGGTGGAGGCAGGTAGGGGGTAGGGGCAGGGGGTAGGGGGTAGGGGCAGGGGGCTGGGGGCAGGGGCAGGGGGCAGGTCTGTAGGGCAAGGGGCATGAGGTAGGTGGAGGGGGAAGGTCTGCAGTGTAGTGGGAATGTGATTTCCCGGAGGTAGGGGAGTTTCCAGGAGGGAGGGGTGTCCACGAGGGGGGTGGTGTCTAGCAGGGGTGGTGCAAGAGGGCTGTGTATAGGAGGGCTGGTGCAGGTGGGCTGGTGCAAGAGGGTTGTGGGTATTTTATAGCAGCTAAACATATGTGGGGCTGGTGCAGGTGGCAGGGGGCAGGGTGCAGGGGTAGTTGGAGGGGGCAGGGTGGAGGGGGAAGGGGGCATGGGGCATGGGGTCGGGGCAGGGTTGAGGGGGCAGGGGAAGGTCTGCAAATAAGGGGGCAGGGGCAGGGGCATGTCTTCAGGGTAGGGGGTAGGGGGCAGGGGTTAGGTGGAGGGGGCTGGGACAGGGGGCAGGTCTGCAGGGTAGGGGGCCGGGGGCAGGTCTGCAGGGCAGGGGCATGGGGTAGGGGGTGGGTGGAGGGGACAGGGGGTAGGGTGGAGGGGGCAGGGGGTAGGGGCAGGGTCGAGGGTTGCAGGGGTAGGGGGCAGGAGGCAGGGGTAGGGGCAGGGGGTTGGGGGGATGTCTGCAGGGTAGGGGAGGGGGAGGTTTGTAGGGAAGGGGGCAGGGGGTCTGCAGGACGCCTATTCTGCGACTAATGACAGTGCAAAACAGAATCAACTCTCATCACCTTCACACAGTGATTAGATGCTGTACAAAGCATCCATTCAGAATATAGTTTGGAAAATTCATATGGCTGATATTAGAAAAACACAACACATGCAAGATGATGACGAAGGTCTGGAACTACAACAGACACATAAAACCAGCAACCCCCATTATGGATGAATTCACCACTCAGAAACTGGGTGACCAATCTGGGGCAACTAATCACAAATAAATGCACAAAGAAGAGGTCTTATCATGTATGCAAAATAATCATATCTCTCCTAACCCTTCAAGGACTTCTTACGGAAAAATGCAGCGACATCTAAAGAGCATTCTACCAAGCAATTAAGAAAATCCAAGCGCAGAAAAAATTTCAGAGGTAACAAAAACAAGGGGCCTAGCACCAAACGTAAGTATAAATGAATATTTTATATTGGAACTGTCAGGGTATTGCTAACCCTGACACCATCACTACTTTAAAAAATTCTCATTTTAATCATAAATCGATGCTTTTTTCTATCTTTGAACCTAATGTCACTTTTATTTCTGGATATAATATTATTGACAAATATAGTTATACTTTTATAGTATCAATGTCCAATAATAACAATTGTGATTCTTTAGGGGTATTTGCACATATCTCTATAGATAAAATTCATATTGTTAATGATGATTCTCATTCATTGACATGTGAAATAAACTTGCATGATAATTCTTTGTGGGTCTTTTGTGAGCAGAGGTGGTGCAAGGGGGATATTGTATAGGGGGGCCCAACTGTGTGGGGGGGGGGGGCTTCTATCTAGGGGGGTCCAGCAGGGGGGGCTGCTGTCCAGGGGTGTCCATCACGGGGGGCTTCTGTCCAAGGGGGTCCAGCAGGGGGGCTAGTTTTTTATGAAATGGGAAGAGAAATTTGTTTATCTTCATGGATATTGGAAAATAAAAGAATTTTGTCGGCATTATCATAAATAATGCATGCACTATCCTGCAGTGCTCGCTTTTTCCAACTGCGATCGCGTCGCAACTGTGCTGGTGTTGTCCAATAGCAAACAAAGGTCTCACAGTTGTCTCTCTCCTTGATCGGGTACTCACAAATAGCTTCCAAAGTAGTCAACTGACTGAGTGTTCCTAAGATGTCTATATGTCTTGACAAAAGAAGATATAACAACCTTCCTACCCAGATCATAAGTGAAGATCCATCCTTTACGTATATGTGGCAAGCATAAGATTCCCACACTTCTAGAAATGAGAATGATATTTACGGGATTGTCAAAATATACAATGTAATTGAAATTCAAGTAAACTTTGATCATTAGGTTGTCACCTTGATAAGGAATAAAGTTACATTATTAACCGATGTCCACATGGAGATTGAATCAAGAACATGATTCATGGGCATGTGTTAATTAAATAAGAGAAATTGTTGGATTGGTGTTTCCCGATTCAGTTGGGCCGAATGCTTGTGGCCCGCAAATGTAGCACTTTTGACAAAGGGGCCACCATTATGTATAGCGACTCGGGATTATTTTTTGGAATAGTGATCTTCCTCTCCATTTTATAGCCAATTTTCGTGCTAGGCCTAGAATTTACACCCTTATAAAAACCTACCTTGTCCTCAAGGTGAATATCCAGAAACCGCTAACAGAAATCGTTGCCTGGTTTATTGCACATGCTTCAAAGAGTCCCAACTCATGAGAAAACTTCATCTTCATCAAGTAAACCATTGTTTCTACCATCACGAGCATCGTCCTCACCACCACCATTGAATTAATTTTTTGACTAGGAGAGCATGGCTGACAAGTATCTTTGCTATTACAGTCAACGTATTTGAATTACTAGTGGCACTAGAAACCAATTCTTATTTGTTATTTGCCACTAAAAGTAATAAATGGACAAGGTTAGGCTTTCCATCGTAGTTGATATCAAGATTAGTGATAACTCCAACCCCTATAACCATGGGAAACATTGGTTTGCACTCTTCATTCCAAACATCATATTGTCTCATTTCATCTTTAAGACAGTTGTTGGATAAACTGCAATATCCTTCTCTCCCTCCATAATAACATTATCTGGAACATGTAGGAGCTCCTTCCGGTGCAGTGCTTCATGAAACATTATGTCATTTCAACCACCAACATCCCGTGTAAAACCAAACAATTTCATCATTCATAGCCCAACTGTAATGGCATCCCAACTATAGCCTTTATTCACTATTCCAAAAACCAAGTGCTACTCATCCATAGTCTATTTGGCCCACCTAAGAAAACCTTTTAGTACTCTGACAGGATTTTTAGGTGTTCCTACTTTGAAAAACCCCAACATATGTACAGTAGGGGGTGTCCATGTAGGGGGACTAGTAGGTTCAGGGTGACTAGCAGGGGGTAGGGGGGACTGGCAGGGGTGGCAGGGGGCAAGGGGGACTGGCAGGGGGACCAACATGGGGCAGGGGAACTAGCAGGGGACTGGCAGGGGGCCTAGTAGGGTGCAGGGGGGGGACTGGAAGGGGGTGGCAGGGGGCAGGGGGACTGGCAGGGGGTGGCATGGGGTGGCATGGGAACTAGCATGGGGCAGGGCGACTAGAAGGGGGCAGGGGGGACTGGCAGGGGGGCTGGCAAGGGACAGGGGGGACTGGCAGGCCTGCATGCCTGCTGTGTTTTTTATTGAACATTGATATATAGAAATGGTTTCTAACCATGGCTATAAGGATTGTTTGTGTTTTACCTTCTACCACGATTTGAAACCCAGGCTATAATGCTTTATCCACGGTTTTGAACCGTGGCTATAGGGGTTTGGCTATAGACATGCCAATACCAGCCACAGTTCATTGAACCATGGCTCTATGTTACATCCACGGTTTTTGGGATTATAGCCATGGTTTGAAACCGTGGAAATAGCCTAAATTTCCATTAGTGAGGACTAGAACGAGGAGTGAACTCGATTTAGAAAGGGACTTTGTCCACTAAGATGGTCTTGAAGAAATGCCTTGGCTACTATGAAAGTCATATCATGTGCTTAATGGTTTTCCACAATTACATGTTTTATTCCCATGCTATTTTATCATGATTTATGTTCCTTTATGAAATATGCCTTACGTAATTCCAAGATTTATGTCTTTGCTCAAGATTTTGCTGTTTAGATTTTATGATAATGTTTTTGCATTCAAATTTTTATTGATTGTTTTATGTTCTCTAGGTTTACACTTACTGAGCATTTAAGCTAACCATTTTTATGTGTCCTTTTCCTTGGGATATAAATATAGGTTTTAGGTAAGAAAAAAAAGGGGAAGATCTTTATGGAAGATGTTGACGATCATTCACCTTGATTAGAATATTATTTTTTGGAGTTTCCAATGAAACTAACCTATTATGGTCCTTGTGTGTTTGTTTTTGTAATGTATTAAGTATTCCACAAAAGTAATTTAATGTCCATGTACGTCAATATTGGGTCTCCATAGTTGGTATCCGAGGAAAGGATTAGCTAAACTTTGGAAACTAGGATGCGAAGACATTAGTGAAATACCACGGGATATTTATAAGGTATGCCTAGGGATGTCTCAAAGGTTAACTATACGTATAGGTTATAGTCCTAGAATTACTTTAACGATATTAGAATTAAACATATGATGTTATATATTGAAGGTACTCCCCATTTATTATGTTTTTTTCCTAGATTGATTTTTGCCTCTCACATTATTCTTTTTGGGTTTTAGAAAATTGTTGGAAATAGAAAGATTCACGATAATGGAGGATATGATGGATAATGGAATGATATTCTTCATGAGAAACCAAATGAAATGGGATTTGGAAGTCCTAACTTCGTTTTGAGGCCTAATAACCAATCTCATTATATGATCAATAATATCAACTTTGGTAAGTTTCCTGACTGGAGTAATAAGAGAATGATGGAGTTTCATGATGATCATAGAGGAAAGAAAGTTCAATTTCCCTCATTTAAATCATGTGGGAAGAGGAATCAAGGTGAATGTTTCAAAGGAACTGGAAGATGCTTTGGGTGTGGAAAAGAATGAAACAAATCCAGTAAGTATAAAGAAAAAGGTTCAGTTAACACCATGGACAAGGATAATGGTATTGATCCGACATCAATAACAATTAAAAGTTTTAAATGTGGAATGTATGGGCATTATGCAAACCAATTCCATTAGGGAAAGTCTCATGAAGAGAATCAGCATGGTCGTATCGGTAGAATTTATGTTAATGATGATAAAGAGGCTACAAATGATTTGGGAGATGAAATAATTGTTCATTCCCGGTCAATGGTTTAAGAAGCTAGTGGAATGATTTATGTTTATCAAGAGTTATGTTTTATAGGTAATGGTACTATGGAATAAAGACACATCTAAGGATTGCTACACTATTGTTTTTCCTAAATTATTTGAAAGTTTATGTTGAATGGTACCGGTAACCATTAAAGGTTATTCAGATATTTTTGGAATGTATATGATATTCATATAATGAAGGGATAAGGATAAAATAATATGTTTTATGGTATTCATGAGCTCATGATTGATATAAGGACAAAGTGATATCATGGATTGAGTATATAGAATTTTTGGGATTTTGGTATGTGGAAAGAGTTAACTTTTCATAGAATTCATGTTTTCACTAAGGTTTTATTGTAATATATGTTTCAAGAGAATACATGATTAAGGTATTCACATGTTTAGAATGTGACCAACAAGATATATCTTATGATATATGAGATATAAATGATTGTATTCAATGCTTGGTAGATGACCTTTCTTGTAATCATTTTATTTATACTATGAGATTGGACATGAGAATTTTGGATAAACCTAAAGATTGGAATATATTATGTTAGACATTAGATAGTATTGATTAAGGATAGAACATATTGATATGTTATAATAAGTATAGTTTTAGAAAATGGATAACCCATTAGACGGGCGACAACCCATCGCTTTGGACAAGGATGTGGGAATTGAACCCACAATTGAAGTGCGATAAGCCTTTATCGCCTAACACTGGCCTACAAGAATTCTCTAGTTAGTAGAAACTAGTTTTAATTTATTAAGTTGTATGATAGATGATGTATAAGACCAATTTTGGAACCATATACGATTAATCTCACCACATATGGACTTATGTATATTTAATAACTTCTTCTAACCTTTTGAGACATATGAAATGACCTATCATTCTATTTCCTGATCTGCTAACACATCAAGAAAGACAAATTCAACTTCATTTCATTCAGAGATGAAGTGGAAATTGTTCACGGCTCGAGCAACGGTAAGATTCTACCAAAATCAAGTAAGTATTTATTTTAATTTGGGAAATGATCTTGAAAACCATAAATGTTTTCCTAGTGCCCTCATATCTGATGAATCCGATGGTACCTTAGATCATCACAAATTTATGTCTTGGTAATTGTTGGCTTTTTCATAGCCATTTTTACTACCACACTCCATCAGAACTTAATGGTATGATTTCTCTTCCATATCCATATTCTGACCTATGTTCTCTTATGTGGAAACCCAGTGATTAGGTAATTTGGGTAATTGTTACATTTCATAATTTAGTTTTTAAAGGTATGTTTTGGTATTACTTTTTACGATGTGAGTTTCTATTAATGAAACTTTCATGTAGTAAACCATTTATAACTCCGATGAATTTTGAGGGCGAAATTCATTTTAAGGGGGGTAAAATGTAACACCCCAAGATTTTATGAAAAATATTCTTTTAATTTCATTGATTTCTTGTGTTGTACACGACACCAATGTTATCCTGTACTATATGCAACACCAAATTAGCTTGCAGTATACGCAACACTATTCTTGGCTTGTGTTACACACAATTTCAAATTCATTTTGTAGAAAATATTTTATGCAACATTAAGTATAGATTTTGTTTAATGTATAAATGAAATAAGTTTTGATTACGTTAAACACAACACCAAACAGAGATTTCACTACACGCAGCCATGACATGGCTTTCATTACATGCAACCAAGACCTTCTTCGATTGCGTGTGTAGTAGGCAATACCGAGTTTCATTAAACGAGATATTATTATAATATTATTATGAACTAGACATTATGTATAGTAATTATTACTTTTAGACATTCTATAAATTTAATATTTAAAATTGAACTTCATTTTTGGATTCAGAATATAGAAATTATCCTGGGGTGAATTTTTTGTATTATTCTGAAAACATTCAAATTTTTATGAATAGTGAATACACTAGGTTACTATTTAAAAACTGAATTTTTATTGAAATAATTATTTATTTTATTTAAAATTATTTTATGTCAAAATTGATACATAATACCTATATAAGTTCAATTTAATTCATTTGATTCATTTTATAATAATTTTAGATATATAAAATTTGTATTGAACTTTTCACCGCCTTTTACCAACCTTATTGGAGAATTGCGAATTGTACATAAAAATTAATTTTCCTACCTCTGTGAGTTGAATTTCAAAAATCCAAGAGACATGGTAAATATCAAGGAGTAAAATTTTGTTCAACAAGACAAAAAATATTTTTTGGTGAATAGTAACTTTGTACTTTTATTTACCACGGTTAAAAGTAAATACGGTAATTAAGGGTAAAAATGATATTATTAATACCCTAACACATGTCCTAATTATGATGTATAAGTCTAATTCAACCAAAAACAACCTTATGAATAAAATATTATCCTTTAGGTCCACGTGGATTAGATTAGGGCACTTATTATTATTTTATTTAAAGAAGAGTTAAAAGAGTTAAAATCAAAGTTTAATAACTAAATCATTTTTAATATAGGGGTATACATTAGATAAATTCAACTATAAATATTAATTATAAAGATAAAAGTATTTCCCACATAATGGTATTTTATTTATTAAATTTAGACGTCATATAATTTAATTTATTTATGACACAATGATGATTCAGTAATTACCTTATTAAAAATTAATTAAAATAATTGATGTTATAAACACTCAAATAAATGTAATTTGAGACTATTTATGATTTCCACTAATTTTCTAGGTTAATATTACATGTTATTATTGATCCAATTAACTTTTTTGAACTAATCGTTCTCTTATGATTTTTAGAAAAATCAATTACAAAATAGTGTCAAAATTGACATAAAATAGTTTTTGAAACAAATATTATATTATTAATTGATATTATATTCCTAAAAGTCTAAGGATCATCCAAATGCCTTATATAATTATATATATACTAATAAATAACCACTTGGGGTTCGTTTGGCTTGTAATAGTATGTTTATTTACCATATAGTGTAAGAAATCTAGAAGACACGATAAAGGTTAAATTATTTAACTCAGAGTTAAATATAAATGATATGGTTAAAATAGTAACCTAAACATCTCTAAAACCTATTTGTTGAGAGTATTTAGACCCCTATCCACTTTAGCTTCTAAATAAATCAATTTTGAGCTATTATAAAATGAATACGACTTTATTATAAAATAATATTTTTCATTTTTCCTAAGGTGCCCCTCTCCTCCCTTATAAAAGGGAACCTCCTCCCACTTCTCTTTACACAATTTTGAACCTTCAAGATCGGAAAACCCCTGAACATTTCCCTTCCCAAATTCCCTATAAATATTATAGAGTTTATGGTCTCTTCAAAAGACAAACACTATTGACTTAAGAGAAAGCTTAAAAGAGGTGCGTCGAAGAAGAGGTAATCTCTTCTACCGATTCTTTCAAGTTTCTTTCTTCTTCAACTTATTATTCATTATTTGTTTCATTATAAATTAATAAGAAAAGTATATCTAATGTACTGATATTTAATTATAAATATGAAATAACCTCATTTCACCTTCTATCCATCGTACATAAAATGATATCACCGCGCGTGCTTACGTACGGAATACCGTCTCCGTGCCGTGGTGTAATTTGTTTTTCAACCACCACCTTACGTGGATGGGTATAATGGTGTAAAGAATATCTATATATAGTTATTATAATATAATACTTATTCTGAGATATTATATTATCCACTCTGATTCAAATCAATAATTATGGGAATGATATCATCGCTCGTGCGTACGTAAGGATTACTGTCTCCACGACGCGATGAGATTCATTCTCCATGTTAACCATTAAATAATGATTATAAAGTTTAAATAATGAATTATAATGAAATATATGACATGATAAAGCTACTTTATGTATGTATATATATATGTCATCTACTTAATTAAATTCAAGTCAATAAGGAATGGAAAACAGTGTTCATGTGTACGTATAGCCTACCGTCTCCATGAATGGTGTATTTCATTTCACTTATCAATATATATTATATATATATATACTGAATATTTATGATATATAAATCCTGATTTAAATTCAGGATTTATGTAAAACATGATATAATTAATAATAATATCAAGAACAACATGTCCAAACACATAGGATAAATAAAACATTTTTACCCAAAACACTGCTTTAACATAGAATTTACAAAAGACCGAGAAATATAAAGTCATAAGTGAATTATATATGATATCATAACAATTAATATGATTTTTTAATAAGTCGATTACATTATTTAAATCATTATACAGGATTTTAGGATACATACAAATCATATCCGACCAAAGGTAAGGGATAATTTTGAAAATCTCATTTTTATCTGAGATTGCTTATACGTAAGTATTTACTAGGGTTATTATTATCTTCCATGTCCATGTTTTCTAAAAAAAATTCATGTATGTTTAATGTCCTTTTTACCAATTTATTACTTTTACCACATGTTATGGAATTAAATATTTCTTTTGTTTACCATACAAAAAACTTTTTGACTTTTCCGAAAAAATTACGAGGAGAATGTTTTTTTAACTTATACGGCATGAACAGATTTTTACAGTTTTATATCACCTAATTTTTAAGAAGATTCCTCTACAAGTTTTCTTGGTTATTTTCAACAAAATAATTTTCTTTTAAAATTTTCTTTCATTTTGTTAAAAGGAAATGATTTTTAAAGAGAAAGGATATTTTCCTCGTGAATTAATTTCAAGTGTTTTATCAAAACTATTTTCCATCTAAGATGACATTATTTAGCATGTTTATGTTTCAAGTATAATGTATCTATTATTTACATTTTTTGATTCTTATTATGATGAAATTATATCCATAGGTTTTATATGGGTTACTTTATTATGGGATGATGTTTATGAAACCCATATTATTCTTTGGGTTATGATGAATGATTTATGTATATTTTGTGGCACAAGTAAGAATTATTTCAATATGAGATGGGTGGGACCTATATATCCCTCCAATGCATTGGGTAAATATTTATATCTCATAATATATAGATGGCTAGAATGGTAAGTTAATCCGATTTAGTGTTACAGGACTGGAACGAGGAGTGAACTCGATTTAGAAAGGGACTTTGTCAACTAAGATGGAATTGGCAGCAATGCCTTGGCTACTATAGAAATCATATCATGTGATTAATGGTTTTCCATAATTACATGTTGTATTCCAATGCTATTTTATCATGATTGATTTTCTTTTTGGATATATTCCTTACGTACTTCCATGATTTATGTCTTTGCTCATGATTTTGATATTTAGATTTTTTGTTCATGTTTTTGCATTAAAATGTTTATGGATTGTTTTATGTTCTCTATGTTTACCCTTACTGAGTATTTTAGATCACCCTTTTTATGATTTCATTTCCCCAAGATATAAAGAATGGTTTTAGGTAAGAAAAAAAAACGGGGTAGATCTTTATGGGAGATGTTGATGATCTTTCACCGCGATTAAAAGATTATTTTTATGAGTATACAAAGACACTAAATTATTACGGTCCTTGTGTGTTTGTTTTTGTTATGTATTAAGTATTACACAAAATTAATGTTATTTCCATGTACTTCAAACATGGGTCTCTACACATGAGATCTGAAAAGAAATGAAATCTAACACCAAGGTACATTTTCCAATTTGAGTTCCAGGACCGAATATAAGTCGTGGCCTATCATCTTGCACTTCCACAAAATATGGGAAATGTTCATGATTTGTTTCACATATCAATTCTGTGGAAGTACATACCAGAACCCTCACATGTACTAAAGACAGAGGTGGTATATATGGAAGATGATCTCTCTTATGAGGAGAAACCAACTACGACTCTTGTCGGAGGGAAAAGGTTTTAAACAATAAGACAAACCACCTTGTTAATGTGTTGTGGAGGAACCATAAATTTGAAGAAGCTACATGTCAACTAGAATAGGCGATTAAGTAGAAGTACCCTTACATGTTTATGTAAAATGAAATTTCGAGTGTAAAATTTCTTAAGGGGGAATAATGTAGCGACCAAGAGTTTTATCAATGGAATCACCTCCTTATAATTACTCTTTATAGTATAATATCTGTAAAAACCTGGTTTTTTCTAGGAAAGACTTTGGAATATTTTTGATTATATTCCAGAGCAACGCCTTCAGACGGCGTGCGATTCTGAGCCCCAGAGTGGCCGGAATTAAATTTGCAGTGTGTTCACACTGGAAACGCCAAATAAATGGGATAAATCCTAAATGGTTATCTAGATTAGAGATCAGAGTGTATGGATGGGTCTAGAAGGGGGCGTTTACCATAGAGACGACATAAAGCTTGTTGGTGCGGGACGTTTGGACCCCTCGCCGGCTTCTGGAACGTTAAACGTATTAAATAAACAAATTAATTCGTTTAATGTAGAAACACAACTATCTCATAAACGGTGGGTCATATTGGGAAACTGAGGGCACCGTTCAGTTCGGAGCATGCCGTTTACCCTAGGAGAGGTGCATGTTTTGCGGGCGCATCCCTTCTGTGAAAAATGGTCCCAGGGGTGATTTCGTAATTTGGTAGCCTTGGGCATTGAGTTAAATAAATCATGAACGGGGTCTCGGATTAATATTCTGAGACCTCTGTTGTGCTCGGGAGGTGGTGTTTACACTAGGGGAGGCTTAACCTCGCCCCCATCGGGTGTTTCATTAACCATATTATCTTTGTTTATATCATGAAATTTTTTATTGTATTCTCTGAGTTTAGAAAAGCATATATCTAAGAATATAATCATTCATTGAGAAACAATGATCCATGCAAAACATCAAATTAATTAACATAAATGAACTATATAAAAATAACATTATAAAAATTAATATCACTATTATAAAACTTATTTACACTCATCTACATATGAGTTAATGGATAAAATAAATAAAACATTTGGTATCTATAGTTCTCACTAATCTATAAATGTCTGTCATCCTATATCATAGAACAACTCAATAAAAATTTCATAATGAAATATACTTCACTATCCTTGGGATCCATTAATCCTATGAATTGGAAAAACCAATTTCCACTTATCACAGTAATACCTTGATAAAACAAAAAAAAATTATAGAAATTATAAACATAGAATAATTATAGAATTAATATTTAGTGTCACAATGTAATTCATTAATTAAGATCAATCTATGAATAGAATGAAGATATATCTTACAATAAGATATTATATAATCTTCTCATAAACTCAATATAATATTTGATAAAAAATATTAGATTCCAAAAACCATCTCCTCCTATAAAGATTATTATTTGATTTGTAATTAATTCCAACTATATATTCTTCATTGATCTGGGATGTTTTCAATGACTTTATATGAACCCATGTTGACATGAAAAGGCATAGTAAATAATATTCTTATGATGGATGATTCTAATTATCAATAATTAAAATTAATGAAAGGTTCTATTCAATTAAATGATTTTATTCTATAAAGAAATATTTTAAAATTTTATATGGTATTAATTTAAAAAATATCATTCTGATAACATCATTTCCACTATCCAAGTAGTTTTCTATGATGGGAATTATTTATCTTCTTCATTTGAGACATTTTTTTAATTAATATTATAGAATTTAAAAACATTCATCAAATGAAACATACGATTTTTTTTATTTAAAATGAAATATTCTAGTTTTATTATTTTATTTCATGTGGTTTTTTTCTTCAACAATTAATAAGTTCTGTTGTGTATAATTTATAAGGTATTCTATACCTGTTAAATATATTATTTCTATAAAAACAATTAATCACCTGGAATGTCTAATGTTAGTAATATGATTTATTTATGGATGAGTTTTTTATTTTTAAAAATAAGGATATAAATAGTCAAATGTAAACATTTGACTAAACATAATTATGATAAATAATTACATAACACCAAAGAAATATTTATTCAATTAGTAGAAAAAATAAATTATTTTTGATAATTTTAAATTTCATACTATTTTTGTGAATTATAGTGTTGCTCAAATTTTTTGGATAAATATTACATTTTAGACATCTATGAAAGGTTTTGATTCAAATTCTATTATTTTTATATAGTTTTCAA
This sequence comes from Viscum album, assembly GCA_963277665.1. NCBI lineage: Eukaryota > Viridiplantae > Streptophyta > Magnoliopsida > Santalales > Viscaceae > Viscum > Viscum album. The sequence goes on from OY728148.1 coordinate 53,474,300, forward strand.
ATTCAAATTATCTGAATTTTTAATAAAATGACATTATTTGTTTTTTATTATAATCATATATTATTAAATTAGTTAAAAGTCATAAAAATATTTCAAATTAACGCGTAGTATAAAAAATTGTTTAAAATAAATAACATGGAAATTTAATATTACATTTTAAACATATAAGTAATCTTAAGAACCTTTAATATAAAAATATGTCCCTACCACAATAAAGAATTATTTTTTTACCATGAGGTTAATAAAATTTTATTGTTTAATATGATATCCAAAAATGTTTATATTTTATTAGGTTATTATAATTATCACATATCGTACATATCATTATATTCGTATCATTTTATTTCCATTCTACTTGAGTAAGACCCATATTATATTATATTACTTCATTTATTTCCAAAAATGATATTCATGACATATTAAAATAAATTTTAATTTATTAGTTGATTTAAAATACATATAATTCCTAAACGTAGATAATTTAATGGGATTTGGATAAACGTAGCAATCTATTTCAATTTATAAGAATCTATATTTTTAATGGTGACATTCAGGACCATTAAAAAGTAAATAAATTATTATTGTGGTTACTGTCAAAAGTGTTATTAAGGTCATAAAAATTGATAAGGGTAAAAAAATTATGTAAAAATATATTTTTATAAAATTAGATTATATAAAATAATACCCACCATATAATTGATATACATATATTTGGATCCCGGTGACCCTAGATGTTATTTTATATTTTTTAAATACAATAATTAATTCCAACAGTGTCCGTCTCCTCAATTATAAATTGTTACCTCTTCCTAAATCTTACTCGAACACATTTATCTCTATATAGTGACTAAAACAAGACTAATTATCTTCCAAAATAATGCATAAATGAATTATATTTTTTGAGATACTTTAAATCCCAACCATGGGTCTTTTAATGGGATCTCATGGAGGACTACCAAAGATTTGTTAATAATTATACTCAATAACTTTTTTAATATTTATCACTTTACCTACTCAAAATAAATTGTATTTATCATTAAATAATAACTATGATATCCTAAATATATTGAAATTTTATTATAATTAGGTAACCATCAGTATCTAACATATATTTCATTAAATGAAAAGAGAAATTATCACTCATGTATATGTGAGAACTACTACCTCCACGTAATGATACAATTAATATTCTATCATCCCCATTAATGTATATTTAAAATGGTAATTTTAATATTAATATATTATATTTTGGAAATATTTTTTTTGTAATAATAAAATATTCAGTATGTTAACCTATAATCTATTACTAAATCTTACTATCGCTCGTGCGTATGTTTGGACTACCGCCTCTATAAAACTAGGTAAATAAATTTTAACTTAATCTTTTCATGTATGGGAATATAGATAAATTTAATGAATATATATTTTATTTATATATATATTATTCAAATTATTCTTGAAAGGTTATTTATTACTTACTGTTCATTCAATTCATCATTCAAAAAGTACAAAAAATTTCCTTGTGTATGGTTGACCTACCATATCTATAGATGGTGTGATTAATTTTTCATATATATAGAACATTTGTATTAATACATGTTTATATATAATTAATATATATGATATTAATATCAAAAATATTATTCATGATAATATGAATCCATTGTCAATGAAGAAAAATTCTATGGTCACTATACTGAAACATACATGAGAATAAAATCATTTATCTGAGGGAATAATTATTTTAATAATAATAATTAATAAAATACTAAAAAAATATTATATGCAAATAATATTTTGAATGATATATCAGATTAATTTTATTGTAACATGTATAAAAAATCACTATTTTTTATATAGGAGGTTCAAATATATACGAATAATGAGATGACTTGAGGTATGCCATTTTTGTTTAGGTCATATTTTTATGGGGATATTTTATTCATGAATTTATATTGAGGAAATTATGGGATCTTTGTATAGTAAATTTATTTGATTTTAACAGCCATTAGTTATTTCATATGAATTCTTATTTTCCTCCTATATTCTTTAAATTATTTCCCGCTGAGATAAAAATAATGTAAATATGGAAAACTGGTTGCATTTATTATTGAGTAAAAAATAATTTTTATTTGATTTCCATACTTTCTATAAATTTTATTTAAAAAAATTAAATTTACAAATTGATTCATTAATGTAATTTTTAGTGGAATGTGTATTTCAAAATAATCATATGAATCTTCTAAGTATTTTTTGAACAAGGTATTTGTTGACTTCCTTTATAGAAGCATGAAAGAAATTATTTCATTTTACATACAATGTGTGAATAGAATATCTCATTTTCATGGTCTTATAATTATTTTTGGATTTATTTAAAAAGTATCGTTGTTAGAGTTTTGTAAAATGTTTTTATAATTTTTTATAATTTTTTTGAATTAAAATTATTAATTCAAAATGAAAATTCTAGTTTACCAAGGAAATATTTCAATAATTATATAAATGGAATTACGATATATGTTATCTTCCATTGATTTTAATTATGTATTAAAAATGATATGATATAATTATATCATAGTTAAAATTTATCTATATATTTTATGATACTGATAATGTGATATTTATAAAATCAATCAATTTTACAAGGTTTATGACATGATGGATTTATGAAATGTTAATGAATCCCATTTTATTTTCATGGGTTATGTCAGGGTGATATGATAATGGTTTTTTGATCATATGACACACATATTTATGTCCCTCATTATATTGTCAGTCAGACTATATTAATACATTCCTCAACATTATTGGATACTATTTCATAACTCATATGATAATTATTGTAAACATGGTGAGGTTATTGATCAACTATGGGACACATGTATATTTTATTGATCTATTATGGGATGAAAGTCAATATTATTTTTCCACTATGGAATACAAGTGATGATTCCCATGCAGTTATGATATGGGAATGAGGTGTTTAATATAAATCAACTACCATTTAATAGACTTTGTAGTTATCCTTGACCTATTAAATGGATTCTATTCCTATTATGGTTTTATAATATTATTAAATGAACATATATTTCAGGTTATATTTATGATTATTTATCACAATTTTGATTCATCTCTCTTGAAATCATAATTTTATATCCCATGACTGAGGATTATGAACAGTGAAAGATTGGGTTAAATATTTTATATTATTTACATAATATGATATAATTATAATTTTCCATTATTATATTTGATTGATAGATGATATCATCTATTTTTTCTATATTGGGTATCTAAGAACTCCCTTTATTATGTTTACATTCCCTAGGTTATGCGGTAATATTTTATTTGTGTTTCCCTATAATGATTGTCGTAGGGGAATATATTTTTGAGAGATATATAATATCATTAGTGAAATGAGATGATTGTGTATCTAGTTTCTAAATACACTAAACCGATGTATTCTAAATACATGTATTTTTTAAATATGTTGAATATTCATCTAATAAGTTATAAAATTAATATATGAAAATATCAGGTCAATATAGTTTATATTATTGGAATTTTTTATCTAATAATTATAGATTAGGGTTAGAGAATATTTTTGGGGATCCTAGGGATGCATCTATGTATTGGATTCCATATAATGTAATGAACATCGATGAGATAGGATAAACCTAACATTATATATATTATAATGAATTTTTTGTTATTTAAAAGTACTATGAATAATTTTAAAAGATTTATAGAAATGAATACTATTTATTACATAGGTATTTTTGGTTTCAGTCAGTGGCTTGAACTGATTAAAATTGCACAAAGGCCTAATGCAATGGAAAATTTAATGATCATTATAATGAGAAACCATTTGTATAGGATCTAGAATATGAAACCCTTTAATTATACATATGCCCAAAATTTTTTATATAATTTAAATTCCCATCCTTCGTGATATTTCTAACACACTCAAATAAGTGAAAATCATATTTATAAAATTATCATGGATTGAAGATAATTATATTTCATGAACATCAATTATGTGCAAAGAATAAATCAAGGAATTTTTTAAGAGGAATGGAAAGATTATTTTGGTATGTGGTGAATGATTATAAAGAAATTAATTAAAATAGAATATTTAAGAGTTGGAGTGAGGGATATTATGTTCATTCAATATGATACATTATATTTCAATGTCTTATGTGTGCTGAATATCTTTCTTATCCAAGTCAACAATACAATGAAAATGTTTACTCCTAAACCATGTGAGGACTTATGTTATGTAAACTCATTGAATATGAATGATGTAACATCTCACTGCTCCTCTTTGGATTAATAAGTTATGGAGATGATACATAACATTCAGGGGGAATCCCCAAGATGAAAAATTCTAGAAATAAATATAATGGGATTCATAAAAAATAGATAATTTTCCCCTTTTTTAATGAAAACAAAAAAAACATTCAAATATCGAACAGTTACATGACGCACGTCATAAAAATTCCACAACTAAACAAAACCTAAAGACCAATGAAACCAAATCACAATAATCCATAATCATAGTTCCCAGTATGATACTAAAAAACAAAACCCAAAGTGGATATGAAAAACTCCAAAACATCATACCAAGATCCATTTTTTAAACACTATAATACCACCAAGACATCAACATGATCTACTAATGAAATGAGATCTTTTACCATTACCTGTAACATAGATTGCAAAGTCTAGAAAATAATCAATGTGCACAAGAAGGGAATGTGTAATGAATACTCAGTAAGGTTTCCCCAAATAGAAACACTACAAAGGCCACTAGTATATAACCGTTAACACAATTATATAAAACATATTATATAAATCAATTAAATCATTTTAGTAATTAAAAACAATACAAACAAATAATTAATTAGGGAAATTCACCCAAATAAACTTATTCAAAAGGATAGAAAACAAACACATCATTTCCCATTTTATATTTTTATAAACAAATTTATTTGATATGCCTGCATGCCTCCCGCATCTATATAGACAATTTTCCACATAAACATGTTGTTACTATTGATGTTGTAATGTCACATCCATCCACATCACATTTTAATAGGGGTAACTAAAGACCACTTAAAATACTATAATCGTGGACATTTCCACTGAATATCCATCCCAAACATCCCATTCTTATACCACATAAAACAATAATCATAACAATAAATGTTTACCAAAATCATATCAACATAAAATTTCCCAACTAATCAATCCCTTAAGAAAAATACACTACCAACAAAATTAATAACCCTTTAAATAAAATAATCATTTATTTAAAACTATATTCAAATGAATCCATACCAAACACCATTTAATTAAAACAACCCAATTTATTTAAAATAAATTTTAGAAACCATTCCAAATAATTACTCCATTTCAATTATTTTAACAATTTCATTTTAATACCGAGCATCAAGTGAATTACACAATAATATACTATTTTTTACAAATAAAAAAAATCATAACTACATGGTTTTTCAATAATCCCCACACCTCATATACACAATATCTATGAATAAAAACCCATCAATTTGAAATTTCATTATTCTGGTTCTATCCAAATGGAGATAAGAGTGAAGGCACCTACTTTTTGCATTTAGAAAAATTTACCGACACAGAACCACACCAAGAATCCAGGTGAATCTTCACAAAATCTCTTTAGATGTATTTACCTAACATCAAAAAACACAAACCATATCATTTTAGAAAACGGAACCAAATATGAACATGTGATGGTTGTAGATCTATATGACATCCCGAGTGAAAGAGATAGATACAAGTAAATCAAATGAACAACCATGAGAGGAGACTTTATAAAAGGGAATAATTATTTTCCATACCAATAACACCCATTAATTCACATCCAAAACGAGGGTAAGAGGATCCCTAACCCCTGTGAATTTTAATTCCCATGAAGGGATCATATGGGGGTCGAGTTACTTGGTTCAGTGTACATCGCAAGTAATCCCAATTTCCAAAAAGTCCATTTTAAGGACTCACGTTGTCATAAAACAATTATGAGGAAAACCGTGCACTAATCATATGACTACTACAATCCGAAAGGTTCCAACACACAATTGTCCCACAAGCTCATATAAATAGTGTGATTACCGTATGATAAACCATTTTCTAGAGAAATACAATGTATCTGAGGTTGTCGCAATGTTTTGAAACCGTGTGCATTAAGTTTGCGATGAACCCTTTGCCTCTTACCCACTATGCATAGTTACTTGGGTTTGTTTCACGGTTTATAATAATGTTTCTCAAATAATAAACCCTTAAAAAGCTTCCAAACCATCCCAAAACACTTCCAAACACTCCCTAACATATCCTAATCAAATAAAACCATTAAAAACAAATAAAAAAAATGTGACATTCTACAAACTTAGTGTACTACATTATCCATAGCATTGGAATTGTTATCCTTCTAAAGTAGAGAACCACTTCATTGCTGAAATTTCTTAGGCCAGAGCTCGATCAATTAATTCTCCCAATGAAAAGTATCCAAATGAATGTAACCATGTTTCCAATACACCTGAACAAGCCCTATGCTTATACAATGAGAGGATTTCTCTTTCCTACCCAAAATCTACACTGGAATGTCCACTAAAAAGGCATCAGTCTTTAACTCAACTTGATACCAATGAATCAAATTGTCACGATCTAGATAGTACCTTTTCATCTCTGAAACATGAAACAAATTATGAACATTTCTAAATCGTGGTGGAAAATCCTGCTGATATGAAACCCCTCCATCCCGCTAAAGTATCTTGAAAGGACCAAAATAAATCATAGATAACATTCCCTTAATTCCAAAATGATGATGTCCCAACAACATTGATATTCTCAACAACACATGGTCACCCTCTGTGAAAGACAATGGCCATAGACGATGGTCCAAATATGATATTGTATGACTCTAAGCCATATCTATTCTCATCCTTATCAATATAATTTTCTATATTGTTTCTTAAAAATGGTGGAAACAGTAATCAATGTCTCACCTATTTCCAACCAATATAGCAACGAGTGACACAGATTCCAATAAATTGTTTCAAATGGATCCTTGTGTGTGTATTCCTATTAGGAATTATTATACAAGAACCAACACAATGGAAAGTGATCCTATGGTGAGCCACCAAAATCTTTCACACACACCCCCAACATATCATCCAATGTTTGGTTCATCTTCTTGGATTTCCCATCCTTCTGATAATGTTATTTTATTCTCATGGTCAATTGATTCCCAGGGTATTATTCTATGGATTTATAGAAACAATATGTGATACTCATTTCCCTATTTAATATAATTGATAACAGTACACCCTAAAAATATGTCTCCCTATTATACATGATCAATATGATTGAGTTCCAATTTTTCCCTATGGGTAACTAAAATAATCTCCTACCTATAGGATCCATGATATACCTTTAATGAACCACTACTCTATTCACTATTTCCATATAATCAATTATACATAGTACTAGAATTTTGGAATCTATTCCTTAACTTAGACATACTTCAAAAATATGAGCCTTCAATGACGCACTAAATTCCACCTCGGGTAAAAATAACTCTATGTTTATAATCATATATACATATTCTTTTATCGAAATGTTCCCTCAATTCATGCTGATGGAATACATTGATTGCATAATTTTGATAGTATGAGTGTATAATTGTTTATTAAAAAATTTCTCAAACTCAAACCATGTCATACCATGGTCTTTTTAAGCAAAGATATCCAACTCCCACCACTTCCATGAATGATCGTCAAATATGTGTGTTTCTAAATTCACATTCACCATTGTCAGTGTGCCTAAGAATCTATGATGAGATTCCTTAATTTTATCCACTCATTCTCCCTTTTCAGTTATAGATTTCCATAATAAGTGGGTGGATTCTACTTTTGGAAATAAACTGAGTGATCCACATTCCACATCTCATAAGATTATATTCCCACTTTCTACAATATGGAATGATTTAACTATTCTCTTCACGAACAGCAGGTTCCCCTAGGGTTTAGGTGAAGCCATATTTTAATCATTATCTTCATGTTGTGATGTATGAATTCTAATTAGTTCCATTTCTATCAACACAAAAGTCATCATAAATCTAATCTTTATCAACTGGAGGCTTAAAATATCTAATTATATAAAATTCCAACTATCTATACCATACTTTCCAAAATTTCCATTTTTTCATATTCAATCATTTCTATAAAAATCGATTATATTTTGAAAACCGACACATTTTCAAAATATTAAATCCATCCCCTTTTTAAATCCACACATTTAAAAAAATCCTGACATTTCACAGATGAATAAGTTCATATCACAACATGAATAATTATACCAAAGGAAATATGCAATCATATTGTGATTCCATTTCTTCCATTAATTACTTGATCATCAGATTGAATACACCCCTGATAATGATATCACACTCCGATTTGTGTGTTCAAAACACTTATCTATTAAACACCATAGTAACATGAAGTTCATCAAAAAATTGTTAGATACATCATTTTATGAAATACATTTCATGTTCCAACAATCTTACTCCTTGCTATAATCCCAACATATGTAATTCATCATGAAAACATTTATAATCAATGATCCATAATAAATTCCATGTAAACAAAAAAATATGGACGTTTTGAAAAAAAACATTTTACACATGTAACATCCTTCCCCTCCTCATTATCTTATGGTGAGGCAGTGATTCTACTTTTCCTTAGGTGACATCCCCATGATATAGATGGATGGAAATAAATGGAAACATCATCATGAACATTGGGGTAGGATTTACCATTTTTAAATGAAAACTCAAAACCAAATGTGACAATATAAAAAAACTACATGATACATGTCAACAAGTTCCACAAAACAACAAAACCAGATGACTAAAATAACCAAATCACAATAATATATATCAAGATTAAAATGGAAAAGTCTAAAAAGATAACACAAAGAAGATATGAAACAAATCAATAGATACCCACAATATTCCTAGCTAAAAATCTCCCAATATTCCACAAGCATCAAGATGAGCCACATTGGAAATGAGATGTTTTACCATTTACAATGTCTTAGAATAAAACATTTGCAAAATCACCAAATTGAAAGAGAAAGGGGTGAGTAAGGAATTATTAGTTGGGTTTAATCAAATTAATTCCATACGCACTCTACTGTTATTAAACTATTATAACAATTATATACAACAATTTATATAAATCAATTAATAAAAAAATCAAAAAAAAAACACATCCTTACCCAAGGAAATTTATCCCAAAAAAACACTTCTCAAGGAAAAAAAAATTTATTTTCCCATTTCATATCAGCATAACCAAATTAATTTCTTGTGTCTACAATCATACCTCAACTTCATACACAATTTTCCACATGATCTCAGGGTTACAGTTAATGGTGGAACTTTATATCCAACCTTGTTGGCTTTTTATTATGGTAATTCACACCCAAATACCAATATGTGTTGGGGGTCCTTCCGGCCCACTATCCATCCCATTCAACCCCTGACTATAAAACATAATCCCACAATGGGAACAAATAATATTTACCAAAACCATATCAATTCGAAATTTCCCCATCAAACAATACCTTAAGAAAATCACTATTCCAACACAATTCAAAAACCATTCAATGAAATCAACCATTATTGAAATAACAATTAAACCATATACATGTCAAACATAATTTTAGTAAAACAAACCTTTTTATTGAATACTATTTTAACATACCATTCCACAAAAATACGTCAGGCCAATGATTTTACCATTATCATTTTAAAATCCAACAATGATAACATTACACAAAAATAACAAATTATTTCCAAGATCCACAAAACATCAAAAAATGGGGTTCAAAAAATCTTCATACATAAAATACATAATCAATTTCAAGCAACAACCATTACATAGAAATTTTATCATTCTAATTCTTTACCCAACAACATCAAACCCAATTATCATCATTTTATGCATTATAAACCATATATATTCCTGCAAGAAAATTTTATCTATAAAACAAGTAGAAATAGTGATAAAGGGCTATATCTATGGAAAACAATGGAATAACCAATATTGGAGACATACTGGAGGAGAATCATCTTGACCACTCAATGAATACACATTGATTCACTTTAAATATGAGTGTAAGAGGTTCCCTAACCCTTGAGAAGAGATAATACTGAGTTGGGTTCATATGGGTGGAGAAATGGGTTCTTTGGGGTAAATCCCAAGTGATCCCATTTTTAAAAATCCCATTGTTAAATTCGGTCATGGTTAGACAAACCGTGTGCTAATCGTGAGATAAATATGACCCTAAAGGATTCCCTAGATAGTTTTCCCAGATGGCCAGATAAAATATACGATGACCATGTTAAATCCCACACACTTGAGTGGCATAGTTTTATGGAGACAACCCTATGGTTTGGAAACTTTGTCCCATAACTGTAAACCAACCTATTTTACTCTTTGTCACTATGTATGGTTACATGGGATTGTTTCATGGTAAACACATACATTTCACACCTAGGTAATCTTCCATACCATACCAAAACCCATCCAATCTAACCCAAACATAACACAAACAATTTTAACCCATTAAAAGAATAAAAAAGCCACAAACCTCAAAAAATGCGTACTAAAAATGAATTATTTATTTATTTATTAGTATTCAAGAATTATTAAATTCTATGTATATGAACATTGAAATAAATCATGATTTTTCTAATGTATTTTTTATTTTTGAAATGAAAATATATGTCAAATGGTAATGATAACCATGAAATTTGGTTTAATGGTATGAGAAAATATTAAATAAATACATGATTATGGGAAAGATAACCCTTAATAAGAATTATATGTTGAGATAATAATTATTAGTTTGAATAAATGAATGAATCTAATTAATTATGATAATCAGATAATTTTAGTATCCATGAAATTTTGCAGTTATTTGATGACAATGTGATTAAGAACATCATGAAAAAAAATTATTTCATTTTTTTGGAATATATTCTTTAATATAATATTTGATTGATGTTAAAATGTGATTCAGTAGAATATATTATCAAGGTATTCACATGTTTAGTATGAGACACTATGAGATACTTTATTTGAACTAGGGATAAATGTTTGATAATATAATCTTGATTTTTTGGAGTAGAAAGATTTCAAACATACTTTTTATGAGTCTTATAAATATACAATAATATAATTGACTATTTTAAACAATGTGGTTTTTGATAAAATTTTTGAGATTAAACTATTATATTTATCCAAATATGATTATTGAAACAAACGATTTGTATTTTATGTTTATTTTTTTACCTAAGGAATGTATTTTCATTATTTTATCGGTCAAATGATTAGTGAAAGGTTAATTTAATTGGTACAAGAAATAAAATATTATCTTTAATGTTTTTTTCTCCAAAAAGTGATTTTGTATGAATTCATCAAAACATAACCAAATTCTGAAATTATTCTTATGAAATCAAATGAAATACCATATTTAAATAATCAAATAATCTCTATCTCTATACTAATTGAATCCCTAAATGTTTTGAAAATGATAATGAAATTAAAATATTATCTTTTCTCCATCATTTCTTATGAATTTTTTTCATTCCCACCACTAAATGATTTATAGTTTTTTATCATTATATTTCTCAAAATAGTTTTCTCCATTAATATTTTTATATTCCATGATTTAATTTTGACATACCAAAACTATTAACCTTATTTTAGTACCTTATTATGTGTTATATTACATAACTATAATCCTTGCCAAATCATTTGTTATAAATAAAATTTATTATCCCTTGGAATTATGATTGATTGAAATAATGGTATTTTATAAAATTGAAAATATTATGAGAATGGGAATATATTTAGGAAGAAATTTAGCTAATGGATTGATAATGTAAATCCAAAAAAGGATTTAGTAATAGAATAATAATTATGATACTATAAATAACATGAAACACTAAACATTAAGAGAATTTAGTTGTAATATAAAACATTTAGTAAATAAAAATAAAAATTACAAAATTATAATAGAATTATAGTTTTAATATTTGAGTAAATTAATTATGATATATATCTATTGTTTTTTTACTAAATAATTTTGTTTATTAATTTTTTTAAAATATGCACATAGGGTTTAGTAATTATGTTTTATTCACACAAAAATGTTTCCTTTATTTTACCGAGTAAATATTATAATGAATTAATGGAACTTTAAGAAATATTATTTTATAAAAATGATATCATTTTTGATATAAACATATTAATAACTAAATGCTGTTATTTTTTATTAAATTTCTAAAAATATTGACTTTTGAATGAATTGAGAAAAATATTGATTTGTACGGAAAATATAATTTTTTTAGGAATTTTAAAATTATTATCATGTTTTATATGTTTTGAAAATTTAAATAAGATTTATTATATAATTAATAATAAATATATGTTCATTGGAATAAATTTAAATACAAAATTTGGTAAAAATTTCGTGTATATATATATATATAATGGAATTTTAGTAAAAAAACTAATTTTTTTATTTTTTTTACTATTTTACAATAAATTAATTTCTACCACATCTAAAATTTTAGTCCTGATAAGTGGAAACTATATTATGAACCCCAAATAATAGTTTCTTTTAATATTTCCCTTTTATAATTTGTCAGTGTGAATAGTAATGTTGTGAACTAGTTTTTTCCATGGTAATAGTGAAATAGTTAATATAGTGTTAAAACATTGGAATAATGCTTTGAATTTTCTTTAATAGTTTCTTTTTTTATTGGATTATTTATGATTTTAAATTTCTATACAATTATAAAAATATATGTAAACCACATTCCATTATCCTTTTTATTAGGAGCCTTGTAATAATTTTAAAAAAATATCAAATGTCACAGTCTAGATAATTATATCTCCTATAATTTTAAATAAGGTTAATATGAAGATTATTTGAGTTATAAATGTTATTTTGAAAGATTGATAATTTTTTATTTCATGTTCGATTATTTATAGATTTAGTAATAGAATATTTGTTTTAAAATATTATGAATCACTAACAAAATAATTACCAAATTAAAAGACAAACAGAATAAATGATTTAAATATAGTATAACTAATTTAGTTTGGATGAATTATTTTATTTCATGAATTATTATATATATATGAAAATTTATATATACTCTATATGTCAATATTTTAATTCCATTGCATTAATATATTTATCAATGTCAATTTATGTGAATAGTACTTTAATTGAACATTATATTATCTTATGTGGAATATATTTTTTTAATTAATTTAAAATTTGAAATATCATTAAAAATGATATCTAGGATCATAAATCGTCAAAAAATGTCATACATTGTCTACTAATTATCCAATTTTCAAATTATAATTTATATTATTATACAATTACCTTATACAATTCATTACAATGTTAGATACTAAGATTTTATAAAAAAGGGGTTAAACTGTAAGATAATGTCTAATGTGATATATAAACCTATATCAATTTTATTGGGTGAATATTGTAAAATGATATCATCATTATAAAAAATTCTATATAATTTTTGAAAAATTTTAAATGTGTAAGACACATGTTATATTATAATACTTAATGCATTTCTAAAAATGAAAGTAATTAAATAATATAGTAAACATTATTTTACAAAATGATTTAACTTTTTAAAATTATAATATTAAAAAATTGAATTATATATGGTTTAACAGATCAATCATTTTTCATTTTGGGGACACTTTTCATTTTTATGGTAACATTCATGAACATCATAGAGTAAAAACACATTGATATAATGAAAATTATAAAAATGGTTAATTGGGTATTAAAACAAATAAACGAGATTAAAACGTCACATTAAGTTGTGAAAGATTTATTTGATGAAATTATTTATAATAATCCCAACCATTTATTCCATATATATCAATTGGGAGCAACATTAACCTAGTGAATAATTTTTAATAATTTAACACATTAAGTAATTCTATGAGTTACCCACTCTTAACTAATAAAATGGAAACTATTCACCTCAATTCCTCACACTAATTGATATATATATATGTGACATCCATAGTTAAAAAAATATATACTATGTTCGATATCATACATGATACACCTGATCAAACATAAATGAACAACTAAAAATTATTATTTAATAATCTAGATGTTAAAATGGATAGAAATAACAGATTTAATTTTATTATAAATATATGGTTTAAAAATTATTATAATTAATTATTTTGTCCGTAATTAATTATAACTGATTAAAATTATTTTTTAGCCATTTAAAAAAAAATTAAAGGAAAATAAGTGAGATTAAAAAATAAAAACAATTCTTTATTGGGTCTTATCCATGAAATATATATAATTAATATATTCAATTTAATGTTTAATATTCATCTTATATGTTTTCTAGACCTGTAATTTAGAAGAATTCAATTTTCCATATGAATGAAGTATTTTAAAAAAATGCATTATTACATTCTTTTGATAGTGACCTCCTTTTAAATATAATATTTGAAAATTTTATAAGGTATTTTTTCTCAAAATAAGCTTATTAAATGGAAGCAAGACATTATTATTAAATTTGGATGTATTGTTTGTGTTTTTCTAATAAAATATTTATTTTAATGAATAGTAAGAAATTCTACATTTTAAATCAAAAATTGTTTTTCATCTAATTTTAATAAAATGATATAATATTATTTTAATATTTTTTAAGGTATATTTAGATTTTTTTTCAATTAATATAATTCTTTTCGTTATAATTATTTTCAAAACTAAATTATATATTATATCATTTCAAACATTTGGATGTTTTACATTAATAACTATGTTTTTTGTTTTGTCTACAAAATTTATTTTAAATTTAAATTTCAAAATTATTTGAATTGAATTAGATAAAAATAATTCTATATTTGTAATCATTTGGTCCAAATAAGATTTTAAAGAAAATTTTATTTATAGATTTATGAAATTACCATAGTAAAAAAATTACCATAGTAAAAGTAAAGTTTTGAAAATGTATAATGTTGAACGATAAGATCTTCACATATGTAAAAAATAAAACATTTAAAGGGTTATTGAGTATTGGATAGACCCTAAATAGAATATTAAAACATAATTACAATAAAAATTTTCAAATTAATAACTCCTCTATATGGTTAGATTTTTATATAAAATATTCAATAAATTATTCACTTGAACCCACTTATCCACATGTACAAATAACAACAATCACCTCCCAATTTGGACCTAACAATAATTTTAGCTCATAAAATCACCTCCAAAAACTCTCTGAATCACTATCCCAATGACCAAGTGTTGTTTTTTTCACCAAAATATAATGTCAAGTATACTCAAGGGTTTATCATTGAGGGAATTTTCTACATGAAATTTTCTCAAAGAACATATCATAAATCATTTTATTTTTCAACATTCTTCTCACCTCATTCAAACACAAATGATTTATAAATCTAGATTAATTTACATATTGTATTATTATTTTAAAATTTAATATATCATATCCACTTCTTATATACTCATAATCAATGACATGAAATTGGTGTCGATGTTATGTTGGTTAATCACCTTCGTGAAGGATGTTTTCGTTATTTTTACATTACTTCCATCATGGCTACTCATGAAACTATTATTTTTGATCATATTATATTTTAAATTTTATATAATAACATATTTACGATTATATAAATGTTATATTAATCATACCATCATTATTTTAAAATTTTTGTAATAAGATAACGTCGTTTGGGGATGTGTTGACTATTGCCTTCTCAAAGTTTTTTCATTCATTCACACATCACGTAGAATGTATTATGGATTGATTTAGAAAAGATATAAAATATAAAAGAAATATTATTTCTATGTTTCTTGTGTAATAAATTTATATATATTAACATATATTTCATTTATTGTTTCTTCATTAAATACACTTGAAAAACAATAATTGCATTCATGCATACATACGACCATCCATCTCCTTAAATAGTGATTTTAGTTAGTATTAAATTATTGTTATAAAATATTATATAATTAATATATAGGATATTTATGTCATGTTTTATATTCATTAGATGATGGACTTATGACCATATGGAGTTTTGACATCATACCAAGATTATTTATTACTCAAGATCTAAATGCGGACAAAATGTTCTATATAAACATAAATAATAATGTAATTGTTATAAAATTTTAATAAGTGATTTCTAAGGAATATAAATAATGGAACAGGTTTTCAAAAACATACATAATTATCCTAATTTTATAATTTTGGAATAATATGAAACACACAAGACGAGTCAGACTTGTGGTATAAGAATTTAAAAACCCAATATCCATTATTTGGGTTAAACCTTTATCATGATTATATCATTGAACTCTTATGTGGGAATTTATTTTTTTCAATTGTATCTTTAGTTTCTAAATTTTTACATATATTTATAGTGAAAAGACATAATTGAACTATTTTATAAAAAATGATATGTTTAAGGTTCATAATCTCAATCTTTGTTCAATATTAAATTTCATGATAATATGAAGTTTTATTGTTTTATTAGGAATATATACACCCACTATAACATTTTATATTCAAATTTTATTTATACTAAGGTTAAATACTATATTAGAAAATTTATTACTTTATGTAGATTAATATTTAAATTCTAAAGTGGTATGGTTAATCATGAATGTTTATTGATTTAATCATTACAAAATTTAATCATGATATTAATGAAAATATTTAATTATATTGATATAAAAGGTTTATACATGATAATTTATGTATATATTTTAATGTATTTCAAATGGAATCATTTTTTTTCATGAATTATAATTAATTTTCAAAATGAAAAAATGATATCTTTTTTAACATATCTGGTAACAACGACTTCTCCTCATACATAACCTTCATTAATTTTTTGAATTCATCTATAAAATTTGTTGTTATTAAATTGAAAATAAACCCCTTATTCCCATTTTGGGTGTGTTGTTATTCAAAATTGATATGAACGTGGATTTAATATTTCAATATCTTGAAATTATATCTTCTGATTGAATATGAGATTTTAATATTTAAATGTTGATAATTGTGTTATTTAATGTGTTATGACTATATAATGGAAATTGGACATTTTATTAGTGGTTACGTGAAAATTAAAAGTTTTTTGGTTATATGATAATTAAAATATTGGTGGATTCATGATAAACTAGGAATGGGTAGTTATGTTATAACATCCAATATATCAGTTGTATAACTCAGTTGTATGACTATTCTGTTTGGAGAAGTGAAAGGTATGAATGTGGAATGTTTGATTATTCATGGTTTCTATGTTTTCAAATGATTAATTTTTTTTGTTTCTCATAATGAGGTTTTTATGCTCATCTAAGGTTTTTAAATTATTTTCATAATATTTAAATTCTAATAGAGTAATCAATGGGATCATGGAAATGTTATGATTACCAAACACGGTACCAAACCGTACTTCTATTCCCAAATTTTTTTATATTAAAAAATGGACAGTGATTAGAAGTATCTAAATTATAATATTTGAGTTTTTATGTATGAATTATGGACTAAATGTCTATGGCTATAAAATTGTAAAGATACTCAATGTGAGATAATGTAACAATATTGACTTAATTCAAGATTATGTAATGTTTAAGGCTATGTCCTTGTAGTTGTTATCTAAGGTTGGTTTAGATAAATTTATATGGTAGAATGTTATATAGATGTTAGTTAAAGATGATTTATTACCCATATGGTTATTTTGATATAGAAATATTATATAGGATTATAATAAATTTGGGAGATTGAAAAAAAAACCAAATCAATAGGGATGTTTAGAGGTTTATGTAGTTGATTATTATAATTTCTTTTCTTGTTATCTTTACCATATAGTGTATTATCCTTTTAGAAATTCTATACATGTTTATGTGATGTCATTTTAATTAGATTAATGATAATTGTTTAAGATTAAATGAAAGAGATCATGTTAAAAATTCATATCCCACCACAATGATTTGATAATCACTATTAATTAAAAACCATTCTAGAATTATTTTGAAAACCTATTTAATATACAAATCACTAGCATGAAATTTTATGAATTATCCAGAACCAACTCATTTCACATACAATTTTATGGGTTGTATAATCTTTTTATGTATTTCAAGATATCGACACCCTTCAATCAATGGAAAAGTTTAATTGATGTAGTGGAGTGAATGTTTACTTTTAGAATGTTAGAAAAGCTGAAAAAATATAAATTTAACCTCAAGAAGATACTGATATCCATATTCATGGTATGATTTATTTCCCATTCCATAAATAATGAAGCATTATTGGATTGATAATTATAAATAATGAGGATATTTGATTTGCAGTAATGATGTATTAAGAATTATGGTGGAAATACATAGTTAATGGATTATGATGAATGTTTAATGATTAAGTTGTCTACATATAATGTATTCAAGAGTTATGTTTGAATTAAGGATGATTAAATCTTTAAATGTGATAGTACTCTTTTAGTTGTGTTAGTAATTTGTGGATATTTTATTTGAGTTTGAGTTATCCATCCCTATATTTTCATAAAAAATAGTTACTTGAGGATGAAATATCTTTTTTTACATACTTATAATTTTATGTCTAAAAATTAGTGTTCATATGATTTTGAGTTAATTAAGAGTTTTATATTTTGGGTTTCAAAAAAAAAATTAAATAAAAATTTAGGATAAAACATGGTATAGTTATTATGGGAACATTACCATATCTCTGGATCATTATAAGAAATATATAACATTATAAAAAGAAAATCCTAAGGAATGAGTGAAAACCCACTAGATGGGTGACAACCCATCGCGTCCGGAAAGGCTATGAGGATAAAACCCACAACCAAAGGGAAATGTGGGTGCATCACATACCACTGGCCTATGTAGAGTCTAAAGTTATTATGAAATCAAAAAAATTTAATTAAAATTTATAATGTATAAGGAATAATTTTATTTAGGAACTTATGTGTTATCTAATGGATATCCTAGGTTTTGAAAAATAACATAGTAATTAAGTGATTAATTTTATTTTAGAAGACGTTTACTATTTTTTAAACCCTATAATGTAAAATTAAATATAGTAATATGGAATTTTATTTGAGTAATAATGGTTGAATTATAATTCTAATGAATATATGAATGAATTATAGTGATTTGAGTTATCTATCGAAGCCATTAACATATCTGGATGATTATTTGGGATATCACTTTTTGGAGGGAGACTTCTTGAAAAATTGATATTTGGAGGTAAATGATAAGGTTTATCTTGGAATACTATTTTATCAAATACATTAGATTTCTAGTTTCAATAATAGTTTGTATTATTTGAATCAATTTTAAGTACAATTATTTTTTAAATAGTGTTTGTAGAACATGGATATTAATATTGAATTTTGGAGATTAAAAATACTTTTTCAAAAAATATGGATTTATTTTTCTGGGAAATAAAATATATTATACTAAAATTTTTAGTTTTGGTTAGTATCTAAAGACATGAGAAATATATATCTCATCTTCTGTGTATTATGTGAGTCTATGTACATTTTCTTATATTTCTTGAGGTGTTACCAAGTAAGTTTCAATAATCATCATTTAAAGAAAAAAATAAGTTTATGGTGTAAATTGATAAAAGAATTAAACTCTAAATGTCAATTATGTGTATTTCCTTTTGATCTTAGTCATCAATTTAATATAATTCATCAACCCTAGGAAAATTATCTTGAATAAAAAACATTATACGCTTAATTATTTTAAATATTTTTTTCCAAAAATAAATTGTTGATATTGTGATAGTTAAATTTCCATTATCATGTTATCCATTAAAATCTATTAGTATAAAATAAATATTGATATCTTCCATATCAATGTTTTACAAAATGGAACCCTTGTATTTGTTATCTCAAGAGATCTTTATATTCTCCCTCTTTTTCTAATTGGAATTTTTGTTAAACCTTTTTAAAATTGGGGATTTAATTAAGGGTGTTAATAGATATAATACTGTAGTTATAGAACCAAAAATAAAATTTCATAGATGAAAATTATTAATGGGGTGGATATAACATCATTACTTATAAAAAATACACTATATTTGATAGGATACATAATACACCACATCAGACAGAAGAGAAAAAAAATATTATGATTTAATAACCATGATTTTAAAATGGAAATATTAAAAGTATCAAATATTATTATGTATATATGCCTAAAACGTGATTATAATTAAATCATTGGTGCCAAATTAATTATAAATTAATTTAAACCCATTTTTTTTAAAATTATTTGTATTTTTAAAAAAACTATTTAAATGAAAATAAGTGATTTTATATAATAATAAAATGACTGTAGTTGTGTTTTATTAATTAAATATCTATGTTTTATTTTGAAATAAATTTTTAATAATCATCTTATATGTTTTCTAGGCATGACATAAGAAAAAATTCAATTTTTCAGATAAAAGAATAATTTTTGAAAAATTTATTTATATCTCCTTTCGGTGGAAAATAAATTTAAATTATAGTTTATGACTCTTTTATTTGTATTTTATGATGATATATACTTTTTCTATTGGATCGGGACATCAAAATTTATTTTAATTGAAATTTTGGTATTTTTTTTGTTAAATTTTGTACTTTAATTACAATGAAAAATACTGCATTTTAGTACACAACTACATTTTCGTAGAATTTATTTCTATTTATATAAGATCCATTTAAAAGGATTGAATGTATATTTATATTATTTTTTTACCATTTAACCCAATTTTTTTAATTTAAAAAATTTAAAATTTTAATCATATATAAAAACATTTCAAACTGTTGAATGTTTTTCATTAAAAACATTCTTTTTAGTTTTTTCTACAAAATTAAATTTACAACAATTTATTTATATTCTAGGAAATTTTATAGGTATAATTAATTCCATATTAGGAATAATATTTTCTTAATTATTTTTTTAGGTGAATTTCATTTTTAGTTATAAAATGTTACCATGGTGAAACAATTATTTTTTGTAGTAAAAGTAAATTTTTGACAATGAATAAAATTAAATGTTAAATGGATAACATATATAAAAATTACTAATTTTAATGGGTGTTTGAGGAGGGTACAGAGACTAACCATCCAATAAAACATTAATTACTATCCAAATTCTTGTATCCAGATAGAAATTTTTCAAATTAACTCTCTTAATTCCTTATCTTTTTCTAAATTCTCCTAACATCCTTTATCTATCAAGAAATGATAACTCCATAATCATGTACCTAATAATGTTTTGTTTTTATAATTTAATATTTAATATCCATTTATCACCACCTCTTAATCAACAAAACAAATTTATTTTTCAAGATGTGTCGATTAATCTTCTTTGTGAATAATTAATCTGTTTTTGTTTTCATTGGATCATTCAGGGATGGAATTCAATTATTTTTTTTGTCAAATAATATTTTAATATTTATATTATCCTAAATTTAATTTTATGTAATTTTTTATCAAAAATTCATTCTTTCATTCAAAATTTTTGTTATAAGATAGCTTATTTTGCTTATGTGTGGAGTACTACGTTCTCAAAATGATGTGATTCATTCAAATATCACACATAATGTATTAAGTTTTTCTGAAGTAATAATATCTTATATAAATGGAATATTAATTATACTATAATTAAATTATATATTTATATATATTGACACACATTTTATATAATTTATGTTATTTTAATTCGATAGGAATAAAAAAAATATCATTTGTACGTATGTATGGCCTACCGTCTACAGGAACAATGTCATAGTTTCTCTTAAATGATTATTATATATACTTATATATTTAATATTTAAAAATTTTATATCATTTTTTATATTTTAGGATGATTGAATTAATACTACATGGACTATTGACGTCATACTATATTCATTATCGACCCATTAACACAATATCAATAAGCACTCAATATGAACAAAAATGATCGTATAATTATTAGAACAATATAATATTTTTAATTAAAAAGAATAAACATTAAAATGTAATTCACTAATTTAAAATTTACCTCTGTTAATTATTCAGTAAAAAAAGGCATATACGAGCTGAGTCAGACTCGAGCTAAAGGTGTCTCTTAACACAATTTCTTTCCTCGTGACAAAATTCTTCTTCTTGATTAGGTTGATCCCATTTTATGTGTGTAAATAATTTTAAATATAATATCCTTTTATTGTACTATTTTTTGGTGGATTAATAGTTAAAACACATAATTGAAATATTTTGATAACAAAATAACCATTCTAAGGGACTTATTCTCATTCTTCCTTCATTAAAGAGTTTCATGATAATATGAATCTTTATTATTTTATTAGGTGTATATACATCCAATATGAAATTTCATATCAATTTATTATTTATACTAATGTTTATTAATGTGTTGTTAAATGTATTAATTCATGTAGATTATGATTTAAATGTTCAATTTGGTATGAGACACCATCACCATTTAATGATTTAATTATCAAATATTCATTTCATTATATAAATTAACATACTTATTTAAATAGATATAAGAGAATTATATATAAAATTTTATAACTATGATTTAATTTTTTTTTTCAGAAGAAATATTTTTATACAAACCATTTCACATTTGTTACAATGAGACAATAAGAATGAAAATTTAACATATATGGTGAAAAAAAACTCTTATAAAGTAACTAATGATTTAATATTTTCATTCTCTATAATCCATAACTTTTTTGAAAGGATAATAAACCCCTTTTTAACTTTTTGGGTGTTTTTTTACTTTATGTCATTTTGAATGTGCATTTACCATTTTCTTATCTTGAAGTGATTTCATATGATACAAAAAGATATTTCATAAGTGAAATGTTGATAAATGAAATATTTTATTTGTTATTATTATATAATTATACATCGAAAAATTTATGGATGGTTACAAGATAAACCAAATATGTTTGGTTTCATGATAAACTAATGATGGGTTGTTTAGTGATAATCCAAGGATGGGTGGTTATGTCATAGCCTCCAACGCATTAGTTATAGAAGTTTTCTATATAGATATTCAATATGTATGATTGATATGTATGAATGTCAGTTGTATGGATATTCCATTTGTAAGAGTGATATATTTAGATGATGACCACATGGTTAATCATATTATGTATGATTATTTTTTAAGTTATATTTATATGTAATGTGTTTATTTTATCAGTTTTAAGGTATGATTTTCTTTACATAAAGGATAAGAAATATTATTATATTCAATGATGTGTATTTAGTAATAAAAAGTGGTGAAAATTATTATATTCTGATAATGTATTCATGGATTAATTTTTTTCAAATTTTTAATGGTTTTCCAACATTATGTATTTTTTTTTGAGCTTTCTATGCTCATACCATGTTTTGAAATGTTATTCCCTGGATTTAAAAGAAAATAGAGTGAAGGATGGGATCAATGAAAATTTATTATTATTAAACATAATAAAACCATGTTTCTTTTAATGTTGTTGATTTGAAAAATTTTATGGTGATTAGAAGAATGTACTTTGTAATATTTTAGTTGTTATGTTTGAGGTATGGTTTAATTCTCTAAATATATAAACCTGGAAGGATCTTTAATGTGTGATAAAGTACAATTATTGACTAAACTCAATATTATGTAATGTTTAAAAATATGTACATATAGCATAGAATGATAAAAACCCTAATAAATTATATCCCAAAATATCTTATATCATATATGGAGGTTCTTATCTCCTCAAAATACACTTTTCATTTTCCATTACGATGGTATATAATAGTGATCTAATTGAGAAGTGGTGATTATCTTACCTGAAATATATGAGTTTGATTCAACTTCTAGATCATATAAATATCAAAAATTCAACATGAATTTAAATCATAAATTTCTTAAATATAGAAAATTTTTCTTATTATTATGTGACCACCAATACCCGCCCAAAATTCCATCAAATTTGAAGTGAAAATATTTCACAGAGATTTGTGCAGACTACTTTCTTTACATTTTTGATACATTTTATTTGGCATCACGATGTATCTTGGATGGATATTATGATGGTTTTAAATAATAAAATTATATTTATAAACTAATTATTCTTCTAGAATTATATTATTATATCTCCATATAACATTTCAATCTAGTGGAGAATGATAATGTCACTTATGTGTACGTCCACACTTCCACCTCCATGAAGCAATGTGATTCAATTTTTATTTTTGATATACATGTACAGTAATATGGAAATATTAAATTAATATATATGATATAAACACTATTATAATTATGCTATAAAGCTAATTTTCTATTTTTTAAAAAAAATTTAATCAGAAGTCGAAAACACAGTTGATATGTACATATGGAATACCATCTCTATGATTGATGTAGTTTATTGTTTTATTTCAGAAATATATGGATAATATGAAAGGTTTATATACTTAATATATTTTATATTTATTTGATAAAAAATAAATATAATGTGAAATCATTATCTATGTAGAAGGATAGAGACTACCTACCTAAAACATGCAAGAGAAAAGAAGTAGTTACCACCAAGAATTGTGCTTTTAATAACAATTGTTACACAAATTGTGATAATAGATTACAAGGAAATAATATATTATTAGAATATATGACTATTTTTCTTGAATAAAAGTATAACAAAAATATATATATTATATAGTATCATAAAACAATTAATGAAATATAAGACTTAATCTAAGACATTTATGATCCATTCTTATTTTAATTATGATTTTTCATTCTTATACATCCAATCTGTAAATTATAACATAATTGTCTATCAAATCAAAATAATGTTTTTCATGAATTTGTTTAGATAATACATATTTTATTATCATTTTCTTCATGATATATATTTAATAATTTGGATGATTTGATTTATTTATAATCCGGTTAGTTTTACTATTAAGTCAAAAAGTATTTTCCATCAATGTTCATATTTTTACTAAAATGGTTTCACACTTGTTTTAATACTATCATATAATAATTTAAATAAATTTATAACATAAATTTATTTGTATAAAATTATTAAAATGTAATATTCCTTGCATTTTTAAAATATTTTTTATTATATTAAAAAATTAAAAAAAAATGATTTGTATTAACATGTAAATCCTATATAGAATTTCTCACCAAAATGACCGATATTTGATTTTATGTATCCTTAAAATGATTCTATAGTTATTGTCAATGAATATTTATTCCATAACATATTTTAGGTTTTCATATTTTAAAATGTTTTTTGAATATGAATATTGTATTCTCCTCATGAAATATTCCTATGATTATTTTAAATGAATTTTAATCAATGATAACCTAATTAGAAATTATCTATTTTTTAAAATGGATATGATCCAATGATTTTTTTTCCGATTATTTGTTTAATTGTTATTTGTATTATTATAATGATATGATTAGGAAAATACTTTATTTTTAATTGTTTATGCTATGTTGAGATATTGAAATTTTATAAAAACCTTTTTATTTGAATGGATTATGGTATCCGAATATGATTAATTTAATTGGATATTATGGAAGAGGAATGTATGTTTTATATTATGTATGGCATGGTAAAAAATTACACATCCCGACATTTCATTGAGTAATGTTTCATATCACATGAGATTATTATGGTAAAGATGTTGGAGTTCTTGATCAACAATAAGAAAGAAGTCGATGTTTATAATCAACTATGGAAAATATATTAATGTTATTGGGCCACTATTGGGAATAAGAGATTAATACTAATTTTTTATGATATATAAAATTTATTTTTACACCAAATTTTTTATTAATTAAAGATCTTGGTAGTCAACCATGAAAAATGAAATGGTATTGAGGCCTATAATGGTTCTCTACATTAATGATATAAACTTGCGGTTGATGACTGATTTTTTGTGATTTATTAGCTTTATGATTCAAATAATATAAAAAACTAATAATTTTTTGGATTAATATTGTTTACATTACATGATATATTTGACGTGGAAATTTTACATTATATTCATGATCTCATACCCTTATATTATCTAATGATTTCTTATGATCATATATTGATAAAACCCATGTTTTCCCTCACCAAGAATTTGAAATAATCTTATGTTATATTTCCATTAACTATGTTAAAATTAATGGTTTAAATATGGTATTTCCATGATGATTACTATGTGGAGGTATCATTATGGGAGATATTTATTATCATTTATTAAAAAACATGATTTTGTAATTATTATCCAAATACAATGTAAAATTATATTCCGTTGTTGTATATTTATGAAATGTATTGAATATTAATAAAAATGGTTGAATTTCTATATATAAGATGTTCATTCAACTATAAATCCTATCATATATTTCCCATGTTCCATATGAATGGTGTCATTATAATATTTCTCTTCCCCATGATTGATTGACCCATCTTAGTCAAGGAATTTCACAGATTTCTAGATGGCAACACATAATGGTTGTATGCAATATTTTATGTGAACTTCTCAACAATTATATTGTGTTAAGAAGGCTATCATGATAGAGAAACAAGGTCTCTTGAATGATTGAGGTACCATACTCTGGAACACTTCCGTTATAAATTCATTATTTGATACTAGTTAATTACAGCATTATCTTACCTATCATGTATTTAATCAATTAAGATTACCCATATATAATTTTATTTCTTATCATGAGAATAAATACACTACATGTTCATTATGAATGCAGAAGATTCATTTTCATAGCATTTATCATTATCATTTATGTATTTTAGTTCTCCAAGGAGTTTAATTTATCTGTTATCAATATTTTTTATTAAATCACTATAATAGACTAGTTAGTGGAATCCACACCATTTTTCAATTTCAGTTCCCTTAAAGTTAAATTCACTTAATTTTATGGTGGTGAGATTTTCTTCAATGGAGTTCATATATAAATGTTTCTAGAGAAATATATTTAGTTTTAGTACATTGATCATCTTCTAGTTAGATATAATCAATGGAATTTTTTTCTGTAGTCATAATTGGTAACTGGTATCTTCCATTAATAATGGTTCGATACTCAAATGACATATTGAATGATTTATCTATGAAACCCACTAAATGTGAAATCAAAATATTTATTAATATACTATGGGGAAAAAGACCTATTTCAATTCCATCAAATAGAATGAATCATATAAATTTTTTGAGGATACTAGTACAACTATAAGAATTAGAGATAAAGGGTTTTCTTTGAATATTTAGATAAATTTATTAATATTTAGTTTTATTTTAATATATCTAACAAACATTGATTAGATTTAGTTTTCTCTATATTAACCAAAATCATGTTATGATCATGAATCAATATGTTTTCCTTTAAATTTAGTATATTTATTGACCAATTGAATGGAGATATGTGGTTCTATACGATTGGTTTATATTTTAATTTTCATTAACTCAACATTAGCAAAGAGAATATTATATGGATATCATTTTGGAAGTAGTATGTACAATATGAATATGTTCTCATTTTATTTGGTCTCATGAATACCCATGTTATTTTCATATCCATAATAAACTGTACAATTCACAGATTCCTTAATTACATTTTGGTGGTATTTATTAATTATATTTTTTTGACTATCAAATTATGAATTTCCATGATGATAAATTTAATATTTTACTAATCAAATTGTTTGATCACTAATATTATCAGAAATATTTCATGTGTGACTCATATATAAATAAGTAAATTTCATCTGGAAAATCCTCTCACCGTAAGTAATATATATTGGTGTTGGGATGTTTGATGTAGTAATTTCATTGAACACACAAATTAATTCCTTCAAGATATATTTCATTTCATTTTTATTATGTCATTATCATTAATTTTATCAAAAGATATATAGAATTTCATATTCTTTTAACATATTGAGGATGATGATCATTCAATTTCATTGAACTAAATATTTTTAGAAATCCTTTCTGGATCATAAATATTGTCTCACATTAATACCTATATCTTTCATTATAGACCTAGTTGAAGGTTATTTATTTTAAATTGTTTAGTCCAGATTATGAATAGATTGTGTTCTAAGGCATTGAGACCATGTTTTTAAATATATATTGAGGTTGCAAAGAGCATAAGAAAATAATTATATAATGCGTGACCTAGATAAATATTTTTTCATCCTTGAAATAAAATAATGATGAACCTATATATTTTGGGAAAATATCTGAGTCTACATTGATCTTAAAAACGTTAAATATGTATTTCTCCATAGTGTCTTGAAACTCTGGAATTGTAATTGAATTGATTATATATAAATTTTCACCATGAAAATATTGTATACAATAGATAAAGTGATATTCTTGGATGATTCATTATGTTATATGTACTATAATGAAATGTGTAGGGAAACTCTTGAAAAATGTATGATTACTATCACTATTAAAAAAAATTAATTTTCACAGTGATTAATGAAATGGAAAATTAATTTCTTTTCCTAGATAATTTGTTTTTAAATTTAACATATTTATTCAACATGATAAAATGAATAATTAAGACTGTATCATGATTTGGGGAAGCCAAAAAAGGTGGAGAGACTATATATGGTCTGATAGATGGTGGAAACAACACATTTCATTTCCACAGATGAATTTTGTTACATAAGTAATTCAACTAGTAGATTATTTTGGGGTACCACCATTAAAAACTAAATATTCATCTAGTAACTCAAAAAATGTAAAAGATAGTGAAATTTAATTTTTGGTGGTTTTTTATTAAAACAATAATTTTCTTATATCAGGTATTTTCTCATAGGAAAAAATGTAATTTTTATAAATTATTTTAATGTTATTTTTCTATAGAATATACTTATACCTATTTAGAAATAGGATAAAATCTACATGGACTCTTTCATAAGTCTATTAGTGATTTTTTAAAACATGATGACATATGGGTAATTATTTTTTATGTCACAAATTTATTAAAAAGTTAACTAATCTAAGAGTACACGAAGGTAGAGGGTCTAAATATGTGGTATATTTTGTAAATATTTAGGTCACCATGACTATGGAAATATATTATAACTGAAAAATGTCCCTAATTAACTTCTTATTTATTTGTATTTTATCATAAAGATCATGTTAACTATTTGTTCATTAGAACTACATATCATCCTCAAATAAATTGGAAGTCACAATATATAATGAATATGATAGAAGATAAATATAGTATTTTTCCACGGACATTAGTGGAAAATTGTAATATTACATGACATTATTGGAGTTATCATAAAATAATAGTTAATAGGCCATGATTCATAAGGATTCATTAGACGAAATTTATTGTCATAATTTTTACTATCAATTAATGGTCAAAAATAGTACAAACATCATTAACTATATCTGGTCATTCAAATTAGTATACAAAAAAAATTTTGATGACTAATAACATGATGACTATAGTATATTGAGACAAATATATCATATGAATACCATCATCAATGCCCATTATCTTTTGATGTATGTGACCCTGTATTTCTAAATTCTTCATTGTGGTTTGGTCATTTTTATTTTATAGAAAAATGAATGTATGCCCTTAGATATATGAGAACAATTGAGTAGTTGTAATATATAAGTAATGTTCCATATATATTTGAAATACACACAATATTTATGGTGGTATATAATATTTTTTATTTCCCTAAATTGAATATGTACCTTCCATATTCAATTCACAAGATTGAATTGTGTCATGTCATAATAAAAAAAATGAGATGTTAACTCATGATGATAAATTGATTCTAGATTGAAATATAAATATACTTAAATATTGAATTATATCATTGTTATGAGTGTAATGGATTCATGGTAAAATTGAATAAGAGACATGGAAATAAGACCAATTCTAACTGGGGGAGTGGTGGGAACTCTTAAAAGAACCCAAATCTCTAGGTTTTTTAGGATATAATTTCAACTTGTAGGGATAATATGAACCACCAGGTTTGAGGTAATACAATGTTCAATTCTATATTAGAAAATTTTAAATAGTCGGGATATGTGTATATAAATTTCATGTTTTTTTTAAATGATTTTAAGTAATTTGTAAAGATTCAAGATTTCTATACTATTGGGTGAAACCATGAGGCTTCTATAAGAATCCATGAAAAGTGATATAAGAGTTATATGAAAAATGTTTTTAGGAGAATTTTTTCCCAGTCAATGTGGATTAACATTAAGTATTATATGTTGTTTGATATTGGATATTCAAACTATAGGTATACGGTTTTCCTAACCTTAAAATGTAACCATTTGACCTAATATTTTTTTTACCAATTGTGATTTGAATGGTTAGAATTTGATTTCTAAATGTGAGGCATAACCATGTGATGCCACTAATCAATTAAATTAATTGGTGTTATGAACCATAATCCACCATAAAACATGAATACTTCATTCCCTATACAAGGCTCTCTACTCTTGTCCTACCTCTAAAAAATTATTATTCATACCATCATTTGGATATTGTTCTTGATGATTGAATTTTTGTTAGATCTTAATAAAAGGGTAAGGGGTATAATCTTCATTTCCAACATAGATTATAAAATATTAACTGAAATAGAACCCTTGACATATTTTATTTTGGGAGGTTCTAGGGGATTTAAAATGGTTCTTCCAATAATTTTACATAGTAATTTGATAAAAAATGGTAGATTCAAAATATGTGATTTATATTGAAGAATCTTATTTATATATAAAATGTAGGTGGGTTCTTCAATTTTCCACGTTCTCTTGGATGAGAATAATTTCAGGATGTTGAATAAAAATCCTCAGTATTAAAATGAAAAACTCATGTTGAATATATAATAAAATGTATCTTCTAGTTTATCATGAAAAATTGGTTTTTGAGAAAATCCCATGTATATTTAATAAGATAATTTTTTGGTTTTCCCTAATTAAAATATTTATTTTTTTGTGAAAAATTGGAAAATCGGGTATATTGAAAATTTTAATATATTCCTTGTTTGGGGCGTTATTGTATTGGATTATGCACTAGGTTCTAGATATGTGGAATTTGTTGTTATATCACCATATGGTTAAATAGTGAAGGGTGGATCATTACACCTTTGTATAGGTATTTTGGTTTGGAATACTTGGGTGTGTGTGTGTGAAAATGAATTTTTGATTTGATGTTTCATGAAATTACATGAGATTCCATCCAACCCAAAACCTGATACATTCATTGGTATATCTCAATGGTAATTTATAATCCCCATGTGATGTATACGAGTTCTTGGTCATCATGGAACTATTTTTTAAAATGATTCAACCAAGGCAAGAATGTACAACATATTTATAGGATTAACATGATTCTAGACCAATTATGATTATATATAATGAAAAATAGGAAAACAACATGCATCGTGTAATCATTTTACATTTTCAAATTTCTACAAATGAACTAATTATTGGAGTCAATCAACATGTTGATAAAAACATTCTAGTGAAATATGGCTCGACATCACCCTACCACAACCACAATCCATTACCCATCTTAATGTTGATAATGAGATATATCATTTTCACATTAATAGATGTACTTTTAAATTCTTGAGTCATAAAAAATTATACATACACCTATGAGTTTTTATAGGGAATAAGCTCACCTAGCATTCATAATAATACCAGTAATATTAAATTTATTTACATTAAGAAAAATTTAAATGAATGTTCAATAAAATTAATTTAAAATGAAATCTATATTATTTTAATTATTAAATTAAAACATAAAATAGAAAACTGTTAAATTTGCAATGATACATTTTATGCACTTTTTGTAATCCCTATGTATTTATATTAACTTAGTACAAGGATGCTCATACCCCAATGCTAAATCTTTATAGTATTTTTTTTCTTGGAAAAATATTTAGAGATATCCATGAAAATTTTCAAGTGGCCCCAAAAAATTATCATTAATTTCATTACTATTGTCGAATAAACATTCTTGGGAGATCATGTTGTTTCTAGGCTGACTAAAGTAGCCTACCAATCCTTGTAAACCCTTATATATACCAAAAGTTTCACTTTTATATATCCAATTTTCATATATAAACCCCATTTTTTCCTAAATAATACCATTTTCCAGAAAAACTCACCTGAAATAAACAATAATTATAAAGTGGGGAAACAATTTCTCTATATCTAACAATCACCAATACCAATTAAAACTCTGTTTTCACAAAAACATTATTGAAAAACAATTATAAACAAAATAATTATTACTAAAATTTTCAAATAATGGAATCATATATAACTAGATGCTTATTACATGAATATATCAAAAATTTGTTTGGAATAAAAAATACAATCCATGTGATGACCCAAAAAGAAGTAGGAGCACACAATAACTGTCATAATCATAACCAAATAGGTTAAATAATTCCAAATTTGGTAATCATAATAACTTGATAAGAGAAGCATCATGGAGAAAGAGAGTACTGATCATGACCAAGGAAGATAATATGTGAGGATGAACTCACTTGGAGTTTTCTAGTGGTATTAATCAGAAAACCCAAAAAATTCTATGTAATTCAAATTGTATGATAAGATGAATAACACATAATTATAGAGAGGGTATAATGGGATGAAAATGGATGGTATGACTGTTGGAATTTCAGAGTACATTTAAAATTACAAAATATATATTATTCGTGAAGGAGGTACAGTTTTACCCCACATTCTTCCAGACCATGTTCAGACTATATGTTAACACAATCCAAGAGGAGGGGTATGTATCCTGGATTAATTTGAGGGGGTCTCAGTTGCGATGCTACTAGTTTTTCCTTGATAGTACATCTATCTAGGTAACATGGTTACCATTTGGTCGGTGCATGGTTTCCACTAACTATGTTCCATCAATTATACTACATTAATATAAAAAAAACAGAATTTTTCATGGAAAATAACTGTTAATTCTAAGAAACATAAATAAGAAAACATATAAGAGAAAAGGTAACTCAAATAACACTTTCGGTGTTAAAATTCACCCCTCTATAAAAACATTTCTCCAATAAAAATACTAAACTATAATATAATCATTAGATAAATGATTATACAAAACCTCTACATAATATATATGTTCCTATGTCTCATCCTCAATGTTATCCAGAATCAAAAAGAATGAGATTAGTGTAAAATAATAGATCGAGTTCCAAGTCATGTTTTTGAGACACCAATATATGATATGGGTCTCATTTTTACATCTTAAATTGATGTTGTTGAACACATAATTAATTAAAATTCATTGGGAATTCAAAGTCAATCAATATGTTACCATACATTTATTATTAGTAATCTCAAATAGCCTAACATATCACAACATATGTTTCCACTAATTACAAATATTAGGATACCTAGGCGAGTTGTAACAGTTAAAAACACATCTTCAACTATTTATAATTCGGAGGATCTACTTCACAAGTTATTTTAAAAAATATGAATACTATATACTATAAAAAATGGATTTATGATCACCTGAACATTATCCAAAGCCTCTTGTATTGTTCTCGCACATAGTATAGAAGACTCTCTCACATCCATCCAGTACAATGGTGCATTATATGGCTAATCATTGTTGTCATTAACCTGATCCATACTTATACATGATTTATAATGATTATTATATGATAATTCCTCCACCAAATAATGGTTTAACCAAGTTCCCCATATGACCATCACACTCAAGCTGAGCATATCTTTCATAATCTCATTTTTTTCAACTATTTTTGGACATCCATTGGAGGATGGAATACCCTACTAATCATTCATTGTGATCTCATCTCATTTCAAAGACCTTCTTATGATGGAGAGGTAAAATTGGGGTTCATTTTTTTTATAAAAAACATGATTTAAAACTATGAATTATCATTATTTATGGGAATGAATCTTCACAATTATTACACTTTAGTTGAATCCATGATTTAAATGAAATGGATGTATTTTTTTAGTCGGTCAATAACCCCACAACTATTTTTTTCCTCAGGTTTGGAAAACCAATTTTGAATTCTATAGTAACCACATCCCACATATTATTACGAATTGGGTAGGGATGAACCAAACATGAAAATTTCTATTTCTCATCATTAATCTATTGATAACTACAACCAATATATTTTGTGTCATCTATATTATCTCTCATTCCTAGCCACCATAACCGGTAACACATGTAATGAACAATATTAATACATATTTGAAAAATAGAACAAAAATTATTGTATATATCATATATCCGCACCATCCTTATTGAAAATTGAAGAAACAATTTCTCTTGAAACAATGTGAAACCATAGAAGACATTTAACATACATCAGAAACCACTCTATCATTTATAAAGTGAAATGTGTACCGATTGAGTTCATATTTTGGTTTCTCTACCTTGATCAATTTGAGAAGGGAAGGTATCAACCATATTATAGTTAAGAACATATATCTACTGTGATTCATAGAATCTATATGAATACATAGATAAAATCCAAAATTTATTCCACTGATCAATAGATTAATTAATATCAAGAATTGGTAAATCCTTATTAATGTTCCAACAACCACATTTCCTTTACCTCTGGCATATAAATTATCAATTAAAAAACCATTGAGGTGCTATATCCATCAAATATATCATAGATCCATATAATTTATTGATAATAAATAGGGAAATAATTTTTGGTTTATATAAACCTTTAATTTCTCCGAGAAGACATAGTGATGCCATGATTTTAAAGAATGCATCACCACAGCAAGTTCTAAGTCATGTTTGGGGTAATTAATTTATTATCATCATATTTTTTTTTGAATCTAAATGAAAACACATATTCTCATGATATCATCACGCATACAAGATCCATACATGAAGAATCAAAATATACCA
This sequence comes from Viscum album, assembly GCA_963277665.1. Lineage (NCBI taxonomy): Eukaryota > Viridiplantae > Streptophyta > Magnoliopsida > Santalales > Viscaceae > Viscum > Viscum album. The sequence continues at coordinate 53,509,421 of OY728148.1, forward strand.
TGTACCCTTTTCCATCCACGGTTAAAATCATGACATGATATGTGGTAAATTACCACTTAAGATGATCAAAAGATACATATAAATATGTAATATAAATGAAACATACAAATTTTATGGTGTAAAAATTCATCTCTGGGAAATCCCTAGGAAAAATATGATAAAATGTGGGTAAAAGCTGACCAGAATGATGATTTTAATAACCTAAAATGCATTACTCTATTTTTACCTTAACATCATTGCCCTAATTTTCTATAGAACAATTGAAAACCCAATTTCCATGGTCACATGGCATAACAATATTACTTCCAAGATATAAAACAAGAATTTATATAATTAATAATATAGGGAATGATCCTGAAGCATTCATAAAAAAATTCATTACATGTGACATTGCTCTACTTAAGATGTAGATTAGATAATTTTGACATCTATTAATATCTTGAAAAATGATTAGAGGTATTTATTATACCATTTATTTATAATGTGCACAAACCTATTGGTTTATAAATTAGGATAAACTGAATAAATTATTACTATAAATGGTTGATCCTACTTTAGAATGCTATATTGGGATTGTTGTATACACTTTCCATGGCTAGATGATACTTGATCTGCATGATTGTCTTAGACAAAAATAATTCCCGTTGTGCAAATAAATTAGAACATTATAGTGTAGAAATAGAGTATTATTATTGAATATTAACCTATTAAATTTATACTAATCAATCCACAACCATATATATATATATATCTACTTTTAGGAAAAAAATACTGTTCTTAGAGAAGTGGAGACACTCAGGCACTTGAATCTATTTTATTTGAAATCATGTATCTAAATATTTAATTTCCTCAACTTGGTGGAATAAATAAAAAATGGGTGAAGATATATTGTCTATGTCCTCAACACTATATTAATATTTAATAACCCATCAAATTCTAGATATAACCTTTATAATTCCTATTGATTCAACTCTAGAAATACATCCACCTTGTAAGGAACCCATTCTAAAAAATTGATATCATCCTCATCCATCATAATTCAAAATGAATAGAATTTTAGGATACATAAAACTTGAAGATGTGGTATGTACCATCCAGAACATGAAACCTATTCATATTACAAAACCTGACAACACTTGTTAGGTTTCATAAATTTCACTAACTGTCGATAAATATCATTATTTTTCATGATGATAAACCTCTAATACATTCATATGATAAAATCATTGTGTCCCATTTCTAGAGAAATACAATCCATTTTTAACTAATCCTCTAGTTGGATAATTGAATATGATGAGAATTTAAAATCCAGTTTCTTACTATTTCCAAGAGGTGTAACTCACTCCGTGATGGAAAGAATATGTTTTTTTCCAGAAGTTTCAATGAGTCCATAAGGGGAGAAGGGAGGAAAGAATTATAATCTCATGTTCAAATATTTTAATAAATATTAATAATTAAATAATAATACCTTGAAGTACTATAGAACCCCTATTAGATTCTTTAGGATTCTCATCAATAGTTTATAAGTGGATCATATTTTCTTGATCCTAGTAGTGACTACATACATTTTATGCTTCCTTAGTCAGACACATCCTCATCTATGATCTTGATTTTCCACTATGCACCCCAAATCTAGAACCTGTTGATCAAGAAGATTCAAACTGAACATCCATTTCCCATGAAGCAAAATAGACTACACCACTATTATTTGGGGCAAATTTTTAAATATCTCATATAAGGGACACATGGGTTCTTTTTGATGGAATCACATTAGTGTATATGACATTTCTTTCTATACACATATATGGGTTCCTCACGGATGTAATAGAACTGACACACCAAAATTGGTTTCTAATAATGTTGGTATGGATTTATATGTTGTTCTACTACAAAAATTCATCTAATTATAATCCTTATTCATATTTTACATTGTTTTTTCACAACTTCCATGTCCCCTAGTTGTATCTTCATTAGAAAAAATAGATTTAACTCCCCTACTGACCTCCACTATCACAGTTCTATCAACCACATCAACATAGTTCATATATATAAATAAGAATATCTATGATAAAATGTCAAGACAAAAACATATTTAAAATTGATTGGCCATCATATATTCATTTAAAAATACATATATAGTATGATAAAAAATATATTTAAAATAATTATCCTAATTCGACATAGTTCATTCTACCAGATGGAAGTCCAAACACTCTCAGGCCATAGAATGAGAAAAATATCCATTACATTACTTCTCATAAAAGTCATCCTATAAATACTTCTATCACAAATTCCCATACATATCCATTTTAACCAATAATTCTATCAACCTTTTGGTACAAAATTAAAAATAATCACACATTAGTTATTTTTGATAGATTTATATATACCATGTCACCCAAATATCCACTCAATATTCAAAAAAAAAATCTCCCATGGATCTATATATCCATAAAATTTTGGGGTTTATTCCAATAAAAATGCTGATATCTACCAATTTCTAGACATGGTTATGTTTTCCAATCATTAGATACAACATATCCCACTCTCTACACCAAATCATGTGAATCCCAAACCAGTTCCTCAAAAAACCAATGATCATATAATTATGGTTAATTTTATCCATCCTATGTCAACATTTGTATGGGTGGTTTCTAGGTATGCATGATACTATATATATATGAAAACAAAAAAAAAATCAATATATTATTCTATAAGAAACCAACAAATAAAAAAAATTAAATCTCTTACGAATTAAGGGTATAATCATCATAATTTGAAATGGAAATTTAAACCACACCACCCATATTTAGTACTCATTCCCAGTTTATAGCCAGCACGTCATACATTCAGTAGCAGTTTAGAAAAATTCCAACATCCTAGGGAGACTTATAGCCTGTAATGTGGTGTGTGGGCTAGACACCAAACATGTAACCCCATCCCCATACCTTGAATGTCCATTCTATTTTCACTAAACATAAAAAATAACATAAAAAAAGAAAGCCTATACAATCCATGAATAAATTTACACATAAATTGTTGTGGACTTCCATTCAATATGAACTCAGAAATATAATGGAACAAAAGGAATTACCGATCCCTAAATGATATAAATTAGAATCTATGAATCATGATACAGAATTAAAAATATTTCAACTCAGTAGAATAATATCAAACATCCACACAAGATTCACTTGCAACATGACTAATAAATATTACAAATTAAAGAATATAAGACAACTAAAATAATTCATTAAAAAATTAACATTAACATATAGAGGAAAAACTACAAAAAGGGGAGGGAATAAACAATATGAATAGCACCTCTATTTTACATCTCGGTCGACCCTACCATGCCACCACAACCAACACGTTCCCAATGAAAAGATTTTATTGAGAGAAATCACCATCTCGTACATTGATGTACTCACCTCTAACTTAGTCATAGTTAAAAATGTTTATATATAATATTGTTTTATTGGGAGTAAGGTTACATTACTATTACAATACAATCATTAATTTTCATTGAAATTAAATTACGTTAGAAATTAGCATGTCGGTTTTCCAGTAATTATAAAAAGAAATTCGAAATGAAGAAAATAAATATTTTCTACAGAAAAAATCACGAAAAAGAAATTTTATAAATATGTAACAATATAATGTATAAATTAGGGATAATCATCATGTAGTTTGGTCAAGTAGTTTCTATAACCATCAAAAATTGATGATTTATCCATATAATAGTTTATATTTCATGTGCTAATAAATATGATTATTCCAATGTTATAATGTTCTCAATACTATTTCCAAATCATGACAAACCCCTTTATGCAATCTAAATTTAATTTTCTAAGAACCACACATGAGACAAACAACCAGTAAAAAAATTGAAAACTATTTGTATGACATAAACTTACACCGCCACCATTAAACACCCCAATTTCACTTACACACCCAATATAGAAATAGTTTAAGAGACCAAATAAAGAATACTAAAATAATCATGTTAGGGAATGGTACAGAACAACATAATTTTTTAAAATCCATTTAGATATTATTGGAAACCATGAGATTTTCTATGAGAAGACTTGATGGATGAAATATGACAACATAAAAATGAAAAATCAGACCCAATGAGATTATATTGAATCCAATTTAGGTCAAAATAACAACCATAGAACATAATGCCCAATAATAATAATGGAAACATAATGTAATAGGAGTAGAAGATGTGATAGGAGAATTTAATATATTTATGTAGAGGAATTATGCACAAAACCACCACAAAATCATAGAAATATGGATTTGAGGAGAATACGTAGCATGCCTTGCAATGGTGAGAGATGGATGAATTGATAGAGGATGGTCGGAGTATTAAAACTGGGGAGGTTTTAATTAGAATTCCAAATAATTAAAGAAGCCAGTTGGTAGAATTATTTACTTATAATGGTACATGGTAATAAAACTAAACAAGTACCATTGAAAGTTTCAATGTCGATGTTGATGTGTTTGCAATAGACTACCCCATGAGATCCCCTAATAAAAAACCAAGTGTGTGGATCCTTCATTCCACCACAAAATGAACATTTTTCATTGAAAAATCATAATAAATATATGTAACACATGTACGAAATGAAAATAATAGAAAATTGACCTCAAAGAACACCATGGGTGTCACAGTAAGTGGGTTTATATTTTTTATTTATAATTTTTTAGAAAATATGTTCTTGATAAAATACTTTGATATGATTATATCTATTTCTTAAACCTATATTTTTTATAATATTTTTTAATGTATAATACTATTTAATAACACTATGAAATACCTAAATTCTTGTTTTGTGAGAATTTTTGTGAAATTACTGAGGTTTTTATTCTAGATTGTTATAAATACCCTTTACCTATGAACATTCATGAATATGAATTTGTATTTTTTACAAGATATAACAAAAGATATTCAGTTATTTTTCACATGTTGACCATGAAAATATTATGTTCCTAGAGGTATAGAGATTGTGATTTAGAGTCATTAACAATTTGGGACACTTGAGTGGTGCCACATTTTTTCCTGATTTATTAATTATTTTTCAGTATTGGTATTTCTAGTTTATTTTTTCATCTCCAACTATAACTATTTTCATTGTGAAATATTTAATTTTATTATTTAAATTTTCATGAATCAATTAGTTTTTATAATATTATTTACTTAATTATCATTATATGTTGTTTATTGAAAAATTTCAAATCATCCAATAATGATTTACTAATTCTATATATTCTATTAATATCTTTTGGTGTTATGGGTTAGGGGAATCACCTTTGGTTTGTAAAAAAGAGTACCTTTCCATTCTAATGGGTAATGGATAATATGTTACTTGTATTATGAGTTATGAAATCTAGATAGAAACATTTATTATTCAAGAAGGAAACTACATTTTTCAATTTTGATGAAAATGATGATGAGGAATGATATATTTAAGATTTCTATAACCAAATAAGAATTTTTATGAGTAAAAACAAAAGGATTTTTACAAATTCATAGAATCCAATGTTATGATGTGTTCTATATAGGCCTGGGGGATGGATAGTATTGACATATTTTTTATTTATATTCTTTAATAATAATTATATAAATAATCATTTATACTAAAATTTTACATTTTTATTACTTAACATACTTAATGTTTAAAACATATAAATTATTTAGACTGAACATGTTATCTTTTACCGGTATAATTTGTGGTGCCTTTTTTGGATTATGCATCCCACAAATTTGAAGGAACCTATTGAAAATAATGTTCCCAATTTAACTAATAATCTCTAAATCCTTTTTGCAATTAATTATTATAGTTATTCAGTGGACACTATTTCAGGGATTATTTCATACAACTATGATGTAAAATAAATTTATTAACGATCTCATCTTGTCCTTATATATGCTTAATAATATCCCCCTTTTAAATAATATTTTAAAATATTTGTTATTTCTTGTGACATTGACATTTTTTTGGGATCATGAATCCCATTTTCCATATATATGAAGAAAATTAATCACGTCCATAAATAATTATATTCTGATTCATTTTTACAATTACTATTAATTTATGTAATTATTTTCCATCAATTTAATTTATTTGATCGTCATCGCTTTATTATAATGTTTTAAACTGTTATCCACCTTGGAACAACATAGTAGTTTCATCCGTATTTTGTCATTTGTTAGGTATCGGATTTGAGCCCCCTAGGTTCATGTATTTTATAATTTAATTTCTTATCGCCATACCCACTCTGATGTAATATATATATTGTTTTAAATTGAAATATAAAATTTATATATCACACTAGTTTTTCTAATCCCCCATGTGAAAATAAATAAATTTTATATATCATTAAAGAAATTTATTTATATTTATAGTTAAAAATATCAGGAAATTTTATTTCTTCTAAAACATTCGTGTACTCACCATGTAATTATTCGCAACACATATTCAAGAAATATAGTATGTGATCTAGTTTTTCCTAATAAATAGTTCATTAATTAGTCCATAATTTAGGAGTTATATTTATTTCAACTATCTAGTTTATTTCTTTAGAATCATATTTTAATTAATTATAGATCACTATGCATACCATTATCAAACTTGATACAAATATGTAACATATATTACGGATCACATAATAGAGGTTCTGATTGACCCATCTGGATCCGTGATCTCTAATATAGAATTTCATTACATTCAACATGAGTAATATAATTATATAATTAATTAATTATAATGATTCTTAAACAAAATACTCCCCTAAAGAGGTTGATCCCAAGTAGTTCTTGGTTATTTTGTTATTCCAATACCCTCACAAAAGAGAATGCATATATGCCCCTATCAATCCATAATGAGACAATGCCAATATCACCTTCCTTTTTTACCACAGTTTAATGATAATAATTTCAAATTATGTTTCCATCTTTTATTTGAATAATTATTAACATAAAATTATAGTTCAATATAATGATGGTAATAGTTGATAGTGGTTCAATATTTGAAAATGAATTCCATATCAATGATAATTTTAATACAAATAGATCAAATTATGTTATTTATCTCTTTAAAAATGAGAGAAAATTTATTATTATTTCATTTGTGTAATCTTTTATAGAACTAAATTTTCTTATCTGAAAAATAGATCTTCATCCAATTTATATATGGGATGTACAAAATGTATTGAATGAAGAAGTAGACTAATATAACAACGAAAATTCTTATCAAAAATGTTTTCATAATATATATAATTGATAAAATAAAAAATTTAGAATATTGAAATCCTTACATATCATATTAATTAATATATTAGAAATTCAATTTCTATTTAGAATGTGATGAATTTAAATTTCGATTATTAGTAATAATGGTATACTAATAATACCTTTATCATGATTCTATTACAAATAATATTTTGGATGTTGAGGTATTGAATTAAATACATGTAGATGATTAGATAATTACTAAATGTTAATAATCAAAATCTAGAGTCTTAGGGTAGGTTCAAATATGTTTCGAATTTCATGTTCTAATACCGAATCTTGTGTTTATGAGTTTTAAATTTCATTATCCTTATATATAAGAATTAATCTTTTTGTGATAATGATACCAATATTCATTTTTCTAAATCCATGTGAATAATAATTATGGTCGATCGTCATTAATAATTTGTAAAATTTATATTATGCAATCGTTAATTAATATTTATGATGATATTTATTTTATTATGAAAAAAAATATTTTATATTCAAGTATTTAGCGGGTTATAAATTCATGACTATAATAAGAATACCAAAAAAAATTGATATATATATATATATTATAATTAGATAAATTAAATTAAATTTTATACAATAAAAAATAATATCTTGATCTTCTTTTATAATGTAGTTTATTCTATAAAATTTAATTATATTATAACATCCCCTAATATGAATCTATAAGAATTTGCGAAAATGTGATTGTTATGAGATCCCACCTGAAACTCCACATAACCTACAGGCCGCAAACTAGTAATGAGGATGTGATATTTATATTGATGAGACAATACCCTATGTATATATTGTCAAAACATAATGAAGTAAACACATATAAATTATAATATAATAACAATCGTCCAAAAATAATAGAGACAATATATTAAAATAGAAAACCAAAAATAAATTCCCACTAAAAATAAAATAACTAACATTGGTATAACATAATTGTAGTATATGTTTTAACTAAATTGCATTATTTATATAATACAATCAAATTACTAGAAAACTCCAAAGAGCCGAGTTCTAAACCAACATTGATCCCATCTTCCAACTCCATCTCATCCAGTAAGACACAAATAAACTGCAAGTTCCCTTTCCATCTTCCAATCCTACATCCATGTAATAATCCTGGGTACCATATGCATGCCCATTTAGTGTGTGAGTAAAATTTAGTAGGTTTGACCCACCATGTGTATATATAAAAATTATTATATTATGTTCAAGAATTAATGAAACAAACATGTGCATAAATTCATTAAACAAATAAATTAATCACACATCGACCTACTTTGGCACCATGCTGGAATGTTTGTGAGTATGTATCAAGACCATTCCATTGAAAACCTTATATCCATGGAAACGAATTACCTACCTCAATAAAATGTTGGAATGTCCCCAAGAATATCTCAAAACCATGCCAACCATAACCATTTTTATGTGGTATGAATAACAAAAAACTAGTTCAAACCATATATATATATATGAATATTAGACGGTAAATTAGGGTCGAAACTGGTGTATAATACAGTCAATATGTATCTTTTCCAAGATCAATATTTAGTCATTTCATTATGTGTTAGGGCCACACCCACTATACAGTCATTTCAACATCTGTCAGAAGGCATAGTCTTCTAAATAATAATTTCAGAAATTCCTAGTAAATAGCATGCCATAAAATCATATAATCATATAAAACATGCCAATGCCCTATATAAACATTTAAATAACAAAATTTTGATAATTCTTAATATAATCAATTTTGCATAGAAAACAAAACACATGTCATATAAACATGGATATCCAAATATCACATTATAAGGACCAATGGTTACATATGAAAATTAATATATATCAATAAATTTAAAATTTCATTTATCATTTTCCCATATAATAATAAAATTATTGTCATTTAAATAACAAATCCTAATTATGGTGAATTTATTTCATGTAATCACCCTAATAACATGTCATGCTAAAAACTCATTAAGGCGTTATCCAATCAATTTATCATCAAGTACTTTCTACACTAAATAGTATTCATATTCTTGGTAAATCAAAAATTATATAAAAATTAATTCTAATAAATAATTCACTTAATTATTTAATTCATTCATCCACAAATTATGATGGTGAAATTAAAATATTTCATGTATTTTAAATTCAAACAGACAATATAGTTAATGATTACATACCCATTATTTATTTAATTATTATCCCACTCTTCCATAACGATTAGAAAAAAAGAAATGTGGGAACATATAATCTCAATAAGTATCATAGTTAATAATAAATAATATAAAAAATCAACAATGTACATGGGTATATATTGCACCGAAATTACCAGAGAATAAATTAATAAAGTGGAAAACCTAAAAATAAATACTTGGAATTGATAAATTTTCTCAAATTGGATTTCTATAATGGATGATGGATGTAAAAAATATCTAATAATGCACCATAAGGTTTAGTTTAGGAAAGATATTATGGGATAAATTAAAAACCATCCACACACAAAATATAATACATATACTTGTGATAAAAACATGGTGTATAATCCAATTAGGCATCATGTTTTTATTATTCAAATGATATGATGAAAACCCTAAATCCATAAATTATTTGTTATCCTTGCACAAATTTTACATGTTGTGTACCATTTACATGAATTCTAAAAATTTGAATCCCTACACTTGTTCATTGAAAGTCGTATATTAGTTACAAATTGTGAAATTTCCCAAAATCCAATTGTGAGTGAGATTTTCTACCAAAGGGCATATAACACAAAAAAAGCCTACCCATGAATGGAAAACACTCCTAATACCTTTCATATGTACACACCTAGTATTAATTTATTTAAAAAAGTCTATGCCATTGAAAATATAGCCATTTTCCAGAATAATGTCACATCATCACTGAATGTGACTCAACCACCAAGGCTAAAAAAATCATAGAGGGACAACAATGAGAAAAATAGTGGACCGTACAACCTCCCCACACTATAATGGATCATCAATGAGAAACTCCATGAATTATTTTGGAGTAAATGGGAAATTTTTTGTCCACTGTAAAATCATATATGAATCCATCTCCTAGGTATCCTCTTAAACAAACCAATACATACAATGCACTCGAATCTAAGGAATCCTCCTACAATAGAGATATTTATCACTGTAGTTCATAATCCACAACAGATTCTCAAAAAATGATGAATCAACACTATGTTTGATGAATACTACACATTTTACAATATAAGATTCTAAGAAATATCATAGGTGTTATGAAAAGTGAATAACATCATGAAAATAATAGTAGTGTTATGGAAGGTAAAATTGGTATTGAATTTTACCAAGCCTATACACTATCTAAAACAACTGCAAAAGCTTGTGATTTTGATTTTTCTATTAAAGTAATGGGTATTTCTCTAACATGGGAAATAAATGGCTGAAAAAAAGATTACCTACCTCAAACTCTAGTGGTGTTATAAGATGGCCAGTGCAAGATTTATGAATTCTCTACATGTTCACCTACCACTACATGATCAATTGAACCTTCTCATATTTCCATTGCATGATACTAGACCCAATAAGCACTGACTAGCATACCTCTAATAAAAAATGGTGAGAATATAATGGAATATAATAAAATGGCTAAAAAAGTTCCATCTGGATTGATTCCAGGAAGTTTATATTATAATAATACTCTGTAAGTGTCATATTATTCTCCTATGAACCATAAAAATTCAAAATATATACTCATCACATATTATTTAAAACTTGAATAGTAAATTCAAATTTAGAGTCTATTTGTGTATAAGGGGACATAATCAAAAGAACTTGGAATACCATAGCCTTCTAATGACGTTATAGGAACTATTATGGAAACCATGATCTCTATATGAAATAGTACTCATTAGAAAAACATAAAAATGAATGACATCATAAACATAAAGACATCTCAAATCATTATTTATATTGGTATCAGTGATAGAAATAAACTGGTCTACCATCATCAGTAGATCCACAATTACACTTACATCATCAACATTATGGGTTTTGATGATAATCTTATCACAAAAAGCCATTGTAATTTTATCCCATTTTCACTCAAGAAAGGGAAAATGCTAAAAAATAACAACATGCCTCTAACACTCAACAATTAAATTATGAAATTTCGTTCATCTATCCATGAATATATCTTATTCCATATTCATTATAAGTAATTTGTAGTGTATATGTAGGTCATGATACATATTTATAAAAATAGGATGTATCTCCCATCTAGAATCAGGAATCTCTCTCATCGTCTCCCTACGTAAGCATGTAAGATCCCATAATTTTCCACAGAAAAGAAGATTATTGACACTACCAAGAGACCATCTTGATGGTGACCTCCACCATATAATCTATCTATAAAAACTAGACCATCAATTTTAGATAACATACCAGTCATGATCTAGTCCAAATGCATGGGTATACAAGATGTTTGTGTCAAAGCAATTCATACCAGAGACTCTTCAACATTGAGATTATTTTTGGGAAAGAGTTCTATCGTATACCAAACATAATGAGACTACTTCATTTAATCTATCTATATTTTCTAGATCAAAGCAAAAACAATTATATATCCATTTTCTGGTGTATAAACAAACATGAAATCGAAAATCTACATTTACATGATCCACCACCTATACCTAAGGTTAATGTTTATCAAATAAAAGATATACCTCGGGATCTTGTAGTACATTTATTTCAAAAACCTATAACCCATTATAAAATGACATAACAATCCTAATGAAATTACCATTAATAATAACTCAAAATAGTGAGTGGAAAAATTATTCTAAGGTCATTTCACCATACTTGGTCTGTAAGCAACCACTTGATCAAGATGAATTAGAAACTCATCCAAGTCCAGCTCTGGTTGTTACAATGTACATGGGAAATTATTTAAAAATAATAGGAAATATGAAGATATTTATTGAGGAAATAATTCTTTTCATCTCAAGAAAATATTTCTCTTAAGATTCTTACCAAAAAACATTATCAATTTCATCACAATCCCAGACATTAGATCATCCAAATGAAAGAACATCTAGATAAATATTGGATAATAACATGAAAAACCTAAAAATCATATAGTCTTAGAGACATTATTGGGATGCTCCTATGATACCCTAGCTATAATATTATCTAGGTCCACCGATACTTCTTTTTCTGAGATGACATAGAACAATAAGTTGTCATTATCTTTCTAGAAACGTCATATTTTTTACAGTGTAATACTGATTGTCTTTCAATGTACTCATGTTAATGTAAATATGATGGGATTAATTTTATTTTATCAGGGTGTATTCTAAGATTTAATCTATAATCCCTACCCAAATATATATATTAAATAATATGAAATATAATTTTCATTAATGATATGAATTTTGTCAGTGTGTAATTCAATCCAAAAACAACATTATAAACTCATAAAAGAATTGTCTTTCCCTAAATCTATTCTGAGTTATGCCTAGTGGTATCACCATCAACTGATGGTATCCTGATCTCAAATAAATCTTCAATATGATGTAAAAACCTCAATGCTATTTATAGAAGTCATTGATGCATGAAGGGGTATACCAGTTCGTGACTATCATCTGGTAACATCTCTGATAATCCACACACAAGATTAATGTCCCATCATCCATAATGGCAATGATAATTGTATAACCCTAAGGTGATGTTGTATGTTGTATTAAACCATTAGTATCTAGATCATCCCAATCAAAATTCAACTCTATAAGCTCTAATGGTTCCATGGAATATGTTGGGATATAAACATGCTCTTCTCCTAAAATCAACAGATTTATACACTTGATCTCAGTCATGGGAGTAAATACATATAAATAATTAGGGAAAATATCTTAAATAAGGTCTACATATAGTTGAAATGAATCAGGCCTCATTCAAACATAATCTAGAGAATGATTTGATGTATGAGCTATGAGGTAATCGAATCTACATTTAATTTATCCTACATAACCTATTAAAATATCCCTCTCAAGCAGGTGAGATTAGGTGACTCCTAACAGAGATAAAAAGGGTTCATTCCATGTGAAATATTCCCTATGAGACTATTATATAAATAGTTCACCAGTATCAATGATCAAATTAAATTATTTCATTTCCATAATGAATGGTTCCCAATTGAGGCGATGATCACAAATCACTGTAGAACGAGACTTTCCACAATTGATATTCTATAATAGAACTTCTAACAGTGTGTTAATGGTCAAAAAACCATCCAAAATTTCCACATAAAATCTAAATCCATTTCCAAAAATGTAAAAAGAAAATTAATGTGATTCTCATGTATCTAAGAAAATAGAATAAATAATATATGATAACTCAATCATACCACTAATAATAGAGAGTCATGTACCTACACAATCCAGATTAGTCTTTATAACATGATTTGGGAGATCAACTCATCCCATGGATACATCATATCTACAATAAGCAATACCCTATAGGTGGTATTGTCGTTCCTCTAATGGCATAACACATCCCCTACCAAACATAGAATATCATGACGATATTTATCTACTATCATGATTAAGATTATATAATTCGTTCATATAAAAAGTTTCTTTTCATAATCCCCAATAAATACTATATCACATCATTCTTCTATAAAACCCATATAAGTGGCCTTATATGCCACAACTAAAAAACTCCAATGCGGGGAACAATTATTCATTTCATTTTTGGCACATATATCCATAATGATATCACTGCAATAGATCATAGTCTTATGATGGGTAACAACTCATAGAACTTATCTAACAAATTATTTGATATCAAAAACTGCCATATTAATGCATCTTTAGAATAGATAATGACCTCATAGTTTTCCCTCCTATGGAAACATTTCCTCTACTCAGGGACTCTCTCAAATATCATTCTACGTCGGATATATGATTCATCTTATCTTTTAAAATAATTTTCTGAAAATGGTTGAGGAAACTCATATCGAATTAATTCAGAGATAACTCCTAATTCTATCCCTCCTTCTCTAGAATGTACCAAAAACACAACATAGTTCCATGAAACTTATATGTTCGAAGAATCACCTTCATATCATAAAGTACATCATGGTTTTTAAGCATTATCACAACTGACTTGATCCAGAACATAGATTCCTAGGGACGTCCATCCCTAGTGAACTTTGGGGGATGATGCATCTTAAATTGTTTCATTACCTCACACATTGATGTCCTTGTGTGAACAGTCAATTCTTACATGTATAAAATGACCATTTATTATTTTGTGATGTTGAACATCCATAAAATCCTTCAGATCTAGAGGATGTGCTGGTTTAGCTATGGTAGGAGTTTGTAGATTTCTACTCTCTTAATTCTCAACTTGAAGCTGAAAAGGAGAATTTTTTTCTAATGCACAAACACACTCCTATGATATATATATATATAACAATGTAAAACTCAACGGGATAAAGAAAGATAGAACCAAAAAATCCTTATCTCATTAAACAAGTATTAATGGTTTTTTATAAATACATAATAGTTCACTTAATTAATTTCTTAAACATTACTGGTATCATATATCACATTTCATGTATGAAAGTCTATATCACATGAAAAAGATATATCTACATCCTGAACAATGTAAGCTAATTTATATCCCTATTTTCATATCATGATGTATGAATAGACTACATGTATGACATTAGAAGATAATTATTAGTTACAAGAACCAATAACAACATGGAATAATTAACTCACACATCTAGTGAATCACCCACTATTAAATAAAATCAAATTTAATAAGAAAAAATATAAACATAAATCCTTTCCCAGGGAACTCGTATTTCCCCCATAAATGAGTTAGATACTTTTGTAAACTTGGTCATTAACGTGTCCTAAATCATCCTAGTCTTATTTCTACCTTTCCAAAACTGTAATGAAATGGAAATTAAACCTACCACTAAAACAACCTTATAACATCCCCTGATCAGGCACTCTCTCTAGTGTCCAAAATAGGTTGGTTATGAGATATCCAGAGTGAATCTCCATACACCTAAGGATGATGAATATCAGAAGGTGTGTGATATATAATGTTGGGAGACTATACCCCGTATTTTCAGATTTATAACATAGAATAATAATCAAATAATAATAATTAAATAAGTTTATTTTATTATACAATAATGGAGACAATACAATACAACAGAATTGCATCATCAAATGATACGTGGAAATCCAAAAAAAATAAATTAATAATTTAATTATTGGATGAAATGAACTAAATTTCATTTCATAATTAAAAAAATAGAAGACTTGCTTACTACAATGTCCCTGATCCCAAACACCATGCGAGTGCCATCTCCAAACTCCACCCCATCCAGAGAAATAATTGATAGAATGTTTCATTTCCACTTTCAAATTAATCTGCCACGTAATATTCATTATTACCAATTTATATCATAATTTATATGTCATTATAACTCTGTAGGTAGACACTAGCATGTATAAACATAAAAATTCTAATAGTATGTGAATGGAATAAATAAATAAATAGAAGTATTGATTAATTATACAACTAAACTAATACTAAATCAACCTACATTAGCACAATAATTGAATTTTTTGAGAATATCTTGAAACAATTCAAAAAAATAAAATAAAACCTCGGTAACACATATTCTTACTCAACACCATGTCAAAATGCTATGAGTGTGTATCAAGAACTATTCCAACCATAAATAAATATCCATGCAGTAAATCACAACAATATTGGTTAAACAAATTACATATTTATTCATCATTCCACTCATGGTTGATCCTGATGTATAATAATTTCAACATATCAATGTTTTTTTCACAGTATAAAACCATTTTAGCATGTTTTAAGGAAAACAATAGTATATAATCCCTTCTGCTTATGTCATTGTGAAAACAACACTATATAATCATTTAATAACATCCTATGGAATTTCAAAATTTATAAGATAATCATATAAAATGAACCTAATCCATTTATAATCATGTTTAAAATCTATTTGGACCAAAATACTATATTATAATTACATTGTAGAAAAAACCACACATGTTATAGAAACATAGATACCATAATATTACATCATAAGAATAAATTCCATGTTATAGAAATCTCCATTTTCCTTTCAATTTCCCATTTCATTTAGCATATATCCATAAATAAAAAATCCTTTCATTTTAATAACCATTCCAAAACAAGGTGAAATGATATTAAGTAATAACTGTAATCCCATTCCATTCTATAAAACAAATAAGGCATTTGTGAATTAAATGTATTATACATTGTTATCTTACAACAATGGTATGCATATTCCATGTCAATCTAGAATATGTCCAAAATAATTACATGTATTAATAAATACATCCTTTAATTCATTTAGGTGACCAATATGTTGGTTCAATTTATATATTACACATAATTTGTAGTTCTTAACACCATAAGGTAAAATACTTGATAAGAAACCATGAACTGATGGTCAAAAAATTATTCCAGCTAAATTCCAAAACAAGAACAATTGTAAAGAATTTTCCTTGACGGATCCTAGATAAAAAGTGAGAAATACAAAAACAAATAATGAAAACGGCCAATTGATTACACAACAACAGATACAGAATAAAGGGAGATAAGGGGAAAACAAAATATAACGACATAAAATGGGTTGATTCACATAAACATGGTGTTTATGATTGAGGATAGAACTTCACAATCACTAGGAATACACCCTAGGGTCAATAGAATTAATGATATATTAGTATGAAAAGAAAAATAAACCACAATGAACAATTAGTACAATTTGTTGTGATAAATAGAGTGGAATCCATTTACACATCGTGTATTTCATTTTAAAGTGATATTCTAAAAGGCCCATCAACCCAGATTATTAATTAACTATTAGCATCAATTACATGACATGAAAATTTTATATAATGAGTTACAAAATAATTCCCATCACATGTTTACCACATGCCCACGGGCAGTTACACGTTGTGTAACTTGTCCTGGAATGTAATCACCTATATATTGATTTGATACTTAACTATACATAAGAAAATGGAGGTACATCAAAGACATATTAAGCATAGAAACCCCTTATTAACCCATTCAATATATTTATAAATGAACATTATAAATTAAATCACACATGTACCCCTAAAAAATAGGTAATTTCACCCCAATATATTCTATTTATCTCTCAAAAAAACATGGATAGCAAGGCTCAAATGAATAATTCAAAGAGGAATGTACCTTGTAAAAAATGATATCATAAAATATTATATATATACCATTAATTTTTAGATAAATTATTATTAAATAAAATTTTTAATATAAAAAAACACTATTGTGATTCATTTTATAAATTAAAATCAATTTTGATTTTATATTGTCATTAATTAAGTATGAAAAAATAATTTTTAATGAAAAAAATATTTTACTACCATAATTAATATGATAGGACATTAATCATATTATGTTTTGAATAATTATTTTTTTATGATTAGTTTTTCTATAGTAATATTTAAAATAAAATTATAATGTATATTTTCTATAATTATCATGGCTTTAGAAGTGCTATCAATTTTGTTAGAATCAATTTTCCCTAGTTTACTATATTCTTATTTTCAAATGAATCATCCCAAAATAAAAAATCTCTATGTTTTACACAAAAATTCAATCAACAACCTTTTTTTATACATCAATTCATGTTTGGTATGTATTATCAGAAAACATAAAAATTAAAATGTTTTCCCTTTTTTTATCTGGGAATTTAAATTTAAATTTTATGACATATCATATGATATTATGATATCCAAATTTTAAAATATGATGTGTTAAAAAATATTTTTTCATTAATTTGGGAAATTATATTTTCATATTTGTAAAAAAATATTACTAAATATAGAATCAGTATGCCATTGGAATTGTTAATTTATTTATAAGAATAAAATATATTATTTTTTCCTATGATAAATTCAATCTAATTAAATATATGCAGTACAAGTAGTATATATGAATAATCTCATCTGAGGAAAAATTAAAATAGATTATATTTTTTTCTCCTGTAAAATCATTCATAATATATTACCATTTATGTACGTCAACACTGAGATGAATGTTTATATTAATTTAGAGTTTCATTATAAAAATATATCATTTTGAAAATTATTCAATGAAAATTTATTTCATTAAAAAATATAAACTCATAATAGTTCGTTTTATATTGGTAAGTAAAGGTTCAAAAATTTATCATTGTTAAAACCATTATTCTATTTTTATATGATTTTTTTTAAAACAATAAACATATATATATGTTTAGATATGTAAATATTTTATCAACATAAAATATGATAATTTTTCATATATATAACAACTATTAATAATTTTTTAATAGTTTATTTCTAGTTTAATATTTTTCCTCAATAAAAATCATGTATTTTTTACTTGATGTTTATTTGTTCAAATGAGATAATCCTTATGTTCTTGGAATTTTTTCCTCAGTATTTTCAAGTTGTGATGAGATGTTGGTAGCCTCATGATGGTTTTAATTTTTTATGGTTTCATAATTTTTCATGGAAGAAGTATGGTTTCAATGTTGTCCTAATTCAATATAATAATGGAGTCGGTTTAATTTAATAGAGTGTATGTATGTTGATTTGAATTTTTTTTGAAATATTTGCCTTTTGAAATAGAGAAATAAAATAATTGAAAATTAATTAGTAAATACGTATTCTATTTTATACGAATGTATGTATATATATATGTTAATATATGATATGAAATTATATTGTATTTTTAGGGTATTTTTTTATGTAAAACTTATCGGATGTCATTAAATGTAAAAAATTAATATATCATTATTTATAAATTTTTAATAACACATGTAAATTATTGTAAATTATTTGACAACAAAAAATAATATGTCTAATATAATTTTATATTATTATCACGAATTTTTGAACGTGATGCATTTTGAAAAAAAATTAACAAAATACATAATATATTTTTTAAATTGTAATATCATTTAACCTCTTTGATTTAAACTATAATAAATGGTGTTTTATGGTTAATTAAAAAAAACCCATTTTTCTATATTACAATTTTTATATATTAATGGAATCATTAATTATGGTATTTATGAATAAAATAAAATATTATTATGTATAAGATATATTACATAGTGAATTTTATTGTTATTTTAGGATTTGGGATGCATCTATTTTTTTGTTATTGGGATATATGAGTTTTTATGTTTTCTATAAGTCATCTTGTGTCCTTAGGGAATTATTGAACTTTGATTTATTTATGTTATGTGAAATTTAAATTCAGGATTAGGAAACGAGAAAACATTTCACAGTGGGATAGTGTTGAATTAAGGACACTAGGATGATCAAGGATCAAAAACTTCTAAACATATATTACCATGTGAAGAGTGTGAACATCATATTTCTATCATTCACATTGAAATATATCTTAGTTAAAATACTTAATGCATTTGTTTTAAAATCAGTCATATAAAATTGATATCATTTTCTTGGTATTTTTTATATATAATATATGTTATTGACACTATAATGCATTTGGTGGAATATATAATTCATTGAAACAAACTGTGCGATTTTTCTATTTTATATATTTTCCCCATATATAATTGTCTATATTTTGTGTGGAAATATATTGCTGTTTTAATCCACTAAATATGTACATGAAAACTCTTCATGTTTAATAGTTTTTTATGTAAGAGTAAATCCTTAATATGTGAGAGTTAATTTATAGATTTGAATAAATGTATAACTATATATTCCTGTGGATCTACACAGAAAAGTTTGATATGAAATAGTAAGTCTTTTTTTCCATGTATATGTAAGGGTTAATTACCATGATACAATAGTTTTTAATGAATAAGGAGAATACACACTATGTGATACATATGATTCCCTTTGTGTGTCAATTTTGAAGGGAGGTATTCATGGGTCCCTCTGTAGAGTAATTTTAAAATGTGTTTTTAGTCACGTGGGATACATAAGTGAAATTTATTTAGTTTATAACATAAATTCAAATTTTAAAAGAATTTAAATCATCACCTCTTTCCAAAATAATGTTTCAAAATTATTAATATTGTTATCTAACTTATAATAAAATACAATGTAGAACTATAATATCATAAGTACAATTATTAATTCAACAAAATGATATATAAATTTCATATTAATATAATAACATTTATTTCACGAACCCCTCCCACCAATGATTCCCCTCCTGAGCTGGCAGTGTTGAAAGGGAGATAATGACCCCCGAGTCCCACCACTAGTAGGCCCTAGGGTGGCGACTAGAAACAAGGGTATGAGTTTTCACAAATATGGGAGGCATTAACCTTTTTATTATTTAAGATCGGGAAATAGGACAAGTCAACCGCGAAAAAGAAAAAATGAACATGTGTATAGAAATAAACCCAAACCAATCCCACATGAATGTTTAAATAGTTCTGAAACAAGGTACAAGTACAAGAATTTTCAAAAGTACAATACCAAAAGAAACAAGTACAACAAATTGCTGCAACTCTAACTGTCCCGACTAGTAGGGTCCCGCACAGCCCTGGTAGTCCACCAGGAAATGTGAAATTAAACAAAGGGTGAGGATACAAGTATACTCAGTAGGGAAACATAAAGCTCTCGTGCACAAGTGGGGAGACATCCTAATGTCCCATGATAACAACAGATGAAACCTATCAAGAAGTTCTATCCTCCCAACCATACCAGCCACACTCACCAAAACACAATCACTACAGGTAGTAGTATATAAGAACAAGAGTATTGGCTAACCCGGAGCTTCTTCCCCAACTAGCTTGCTTCTCTTCCTAACGGAGAACGTCGTGAAGCTACCACACTCTTCCTGCCCACACACACCTGGGCCTCACAACCACGTATCCCGCCTGCACACACCTAGGCTTCACAACCACGTATCTCGCCCGCACACACCTGGGCCTCACAACCACGTATCCCGCCCGGATACACCTAGGCCTCACAACCATGTATCCCGCCCGCACACACCTGCACCTCACAACCACGTATCCTGCCCGCACACACTGGGGCCTCACAACCATGTATCCCGCCCTCACACACCCGGGCCTCATCCCGAAGGTTCTTAGGAAGTCGTAAAACCTGCCCGAAGAGTCGTGGGCTAAACCACCCCAATCTAAACCTACCCGAAGAGTCTTGGTTGTAAGGTCACCTCAAGCCATTACAGCCTAGGGAAGAATGAGTAGGAAGGAGCTAGTAACTAAAGGAAAAACACCCTCTCCCATGAAATGGGAGTGTTCGACACTAAGTGCTCAACATGGTTGGGGTGCGATAAAACACAAAGATACATATATACAGATATATATATATATATATATATATATATATATATATAAAACACTCATCCTAACCAATGTCTTCTAATAGAAAACTGAGCACGTTCTTCGGCACTGCTACTATGAAGCATGCATACAACAAACAACCCCAACCCCATTTATGTTTTCATGTTACAACAGAATTAGTTTACTAGTTCCTTAACTACTGGGAAACTATCCACAACTAACCACATCGATCATTCATAAAACATATCCCTGCCATTCACAAATCAAGTTAGGAAAACACAAGAAACACAACCAAGTCTTCTAATTAACCAACCAACCACATTAACTATTATTCCCATTCTACTATCATTCCCCACCATTCATTAAATTTTCCACTTTTATTTATTAGTCACAACCCACAGTTCATTCACATTCAAACCCATCCCTGCAGCCCCGTGGCCAACCACCATAATCACAACCACACCATACATCATCATCCCTTGATACCGTTCATCACAACCCCGTTTCCCATCACTAACAAAGCATTCACACCAACCCACAACCAAGACAACCGCATCCCCACTGTTCACTCGATCCACAACAACCCACAAAACACCCCCTTCACATAAATTAACCCAACAACACCCACATGTTTATTATTCCAATTTAGTTCAACTGGGGTGATCACACTAGGGTTCCAGGTTTTCATTTAATCAGCCAACATTACGTGATTAACCAATTTCCACATTCCATGAAGTTTCCATCCATAAACGGTCTAGAAAGATAGGTAAGCATTTAATTGTGAAAGCAAAGGCCCCCAACGACCATGATTTTCAGAAGGCATAAGCCTATTCAATTCACAACATAAACACATGATATAAATAAAAAGGTAATTGCATTCACAACACCCCATCCCCATTATATAATAAAGTTATTATCTTTATTAAACTGGTTCAAATGTGTTTCACGTAAACAAGAATACACCTACCCCACATGATGCACAAATTAGAGAGACAAAGGTAAGATCCCTACTTCAACAGGTTCTGATCACAACCCTCCCCTGTATCAACTTTAGAAAATGTCTGTCGGCGTCCGTCGCTTCTGGAAAAACCGGAAAAAACCTCCTCAGGTGGAAGTTATAAAGGAAAGGCCGACGGATCCAAGCTCAGAAGTCCCGCCTCGTCTTTACGATCCCATGGCCACTGAAGGATCGTAAATCGGAGCTTAGACGAAGAAGTTATGGAAGAAAAAGGAGCCTTCGAGTCTCATGGGAGAGCTCTGCTTAGAGGAAAGGGGAGGAGAGGGGTGTGATGAAAAGGAGGAGGGGACCCCTCCTTTTATAGGTGTGAAAAATAAAAGTACACAGCATGTAATTTATGGTACACGGTGTGTACTTGGCCATTTCGCACGGCCACCCCGCGGTTTCCAACACGGCCTTCAACGCGGCACGCGGCCGTTGACTAGTCAACACACGGTTTGAAGGCAACAAATATGTGTGGAGACACTACATGACATGTAGTATTGGGTACACACCGTGTAGACATTTATTTCACATAGAAAGGACAAGGCTCCAACATGGCACACGGTCGTTGACCGGTCAACTCACGGTTTGAAGGTAATGCATATGCGGGGAGACACTAAAAAACGTGTAGTATTGGGTACATGATGTGTACCCATTTATTTCACATGTCAATGACATAGCCTTCAACACAGGGTATACCCGGAGAGGGGGTACACAGAGTGTACTCACACTACATGGCGGGTACTTACAAAATTATGAAAAGTGTGGGAAAAGTCCATTTTACCCTCCAGAACACTTCAAGACCCCCTTTTTGATAAAGGAATGGGCCGGAGAGGTCCGGGCCATTACATCAGATACCTCTTAAAACATTCTCATCCCCGAGAATTCAAAAGCCAACCCGGAGGAACCCAACAAGATACCTCTTAGGGCCCTCGTTATAACAAGAACCCAACCATTAACCCTAATTATAGGTGTTAGGAATTCCTTCTCCTATGTCGAGATATTATCTGCTTTAGGCGGCACTAACTCGCCTACACGGGTTCAATCGCATCCTCATTAATGTGTCTCGATTAAGAATCGGGTCTTTCCACTTACATACATTAGGATTTTCCAACTTGCACTACCCCCAACACCACACAACCAACACACTGAAAATGTGGTTTGGGAAAAATTCGTTTTCCTATGTCGAGGTATTATCTGCTTTAGCTGGCACTGACTCGCCCACACGGGTTTAATCACATCCGCATTAATGAATCTCGATTAAGGACCAGGTTTTTCCATTTTTCTCACACATCCGGACATTCTACACACTTCCATAGAACGAGGAAAGAAAAAGGGTCTCATAACCGACAAGCCAAGCATTCCATATATCAAAGGTACAGAGTACAAAAAACAATGCTCAGAAAAACCAGGCAAAACACAAGTCAAAACAACTCCGGGTACTGAGCGTGCATCCAGGGTTCCCACTCCCAATTGCTCTCCTTGAGGCCACCATGCCTCCACAACACACGAACCAAGGGAATGGTTCGTCCACGGAGAACCTTCTCTTTACGATCTTCGATTCTGACTGGTCGTTCCTCGATGGTCGCATCATCTCCCATATCTAACTCTCCCCAGTCGACAACGTGAGTGTCATCATGTAAGTACCGATGACGCTGGGAGATGTGGAAGGTGTCATGAATATTCTCCAACTGAGGTGGCAGAGCCAGCTGATATGCCGCATCGCCGACTCGCCTCAGCACCTCAAAAGGTCCGATGAACCTAGGTGAGAGATTGATCCTTCTCCAAACCTCCTCTTCCCCCGTCAAGGGGAAACCTTCAAGGACACATGATCTCCCACCTCGAACTCCAAGGGCCTCCTTCGATGAACAAAATAAGACTTTTGTCGGTCCTGATCCGCTTTCATCCTTTCACGTACAAGCTAGACTTTCTCTGTGGTTCTCTACACTACCTCTGGCCCAAGAGCACTTGTTTCACCAACCTCTACCTAGAAAATGGGTGAACGTCATGGTCTTCCATGAAAATCCTCAAATGGTTCCATGCCAATAGTAGAGTGGAAGCTGTTGTTCATAGAAAACTCTACTAAAGGAAAGTGTTGTACCCATGATCCTCCGAAATCCAGAACGCATGCTCGCAGCATGTCCTCCAACGTCTGGATAGTCCACTCTGTCTGCCTGTCGGTCTGGGGGTGGAAAGAAGTGCTAAGCCATAGCTGGGTTCCAAAATCATGCTGTAACCCCCCCAGACTCGTGTGGTAAATAGATTATCCCGGTCTGAGATGATAGTCTTTGTAACTCCATGAAAATGCACCACCTCGTCTATGTACCTGTGTGCTAAGGTACTCACCGGGATTGACTCCTTAATTGCTAAGAAGTGAGATGATTTTGTCAGACGATCCCACACTACCCAGATAACATAATAACCTCCCTGATCTCTGGGTAGTCCTGGGAAAAAGCCCATCGAGATGTCATCCCACTTCCACTCGGGTACATCTAAAGGATGCAACAAACCACTGGGAACACGGTGTTCATCCTTTACCTGCTGACACGCAAGGAACATAGACACAAACTCCTCCAATGCCCGTTTCACCCCAGGCCACCAAAACTATTCCCTAAGGCCTCGGTACATTTTTGAAACTCCCAGACGTACATCCAAGGCTGAGTTATGGAACTCGCGGAGAACTACCTAACACATCACCTCCGGAACAAACAACCTTCCATGGAAATGCATCTGATGTCGGCATTCCTCTGACCATCCTTCTGAAGCATTTCCCTAATTGACACAATCCCGCATCACTTCCGCCTCAGAGACCACCCATTAAGACTCTTCCACCTACTGCGACAAGGAGTATTACACCGTCAACTGAAACAAATATCCTCTAACACCCTCTACCCTTGCATCTAAGTGCAAGGCAGCCAACTCTAGCATCGCTTTCTAAGCATCAGTGGATTCCTGAACCACTTACTTATGAGAATTTCTGCTCAGGGCATCAGCCACAACATTGCCCTTACCTTCACTGTAATAGATCTCGAAGTCATAGTCATTGAGAAACTCAACCCATCTCTGATTCCACAAGTTCAAGTCACATTGGGAGAAGATATAACGTAAGATCTTGTGATCTAAGAAGACCACAAAGTGATCCGCAAAGAGGTAATGTCACCATAACTTCAGTGCGGAGACTACTGCTGCAAGCTCTAGGTCATGGGTGTCGTAGTTACGTTCTTGAGGGCACAACTTCCTAGACCCATAACAAATCACACCGTTATTCTGCATCAGTACGCACCCCAAACCAAGCCCAGAAGCATCACAGAACACCTTATACAATTGTCCTTGCTCTGGCGACCTGAGTATGGGAGCACTGACCAACTTCTCCTTCAGGTATTCGAAAGATTTTTGGCACTTCTCGCTCCATAGGATGACCTGGTTCTTCCTAGTCAAAGCTAACAATGCAGCATCAACTCGAGAGAATTCCGAAACGAACCCCGATAGTAACCTGCTAACCCTAGGAAACTATGAACTTCTGCCATGCTCTTGGGTGCTGCCCAAGAAACAACTGCCTCCACTTTCGATGGGACCACTAAGACTCCATACTGAGACACCACGTGCCCAAGGAAGTGAACTTCTTATGTCAAGAACGTACACTTCGGCAATTTCCCGTAAAGCTGGTGGTGTCGAAGGGCTTCCAAGACTGCCCTAAGATGCTCAACGTGATCCTCCTATGATCTTGAGTAGATCGGGATGTCATCGATAAACACAATGACAAACCGGTCCATAAACTCTCGGAAGAAAAAGTTTATAAGTCCCATGAACACAGCTGGTGCATTCGTAACTCCAAACGACATCACAACAAACTCAAAGTGCCCGTACCTTCACCTGAAAGCCGCCTTCGAGATGTCACTATCCTTCACCCTCAGCTGATGATATCTTGATTGTAGATCAATCTTAGAAAACCAACCTACGACCCTCAGCTGGTCAAAGAGATCATCTATCCTTGGGAGGGGGTAACCGTTCTTGACTGTTACCTTGTTCAACCTTCGATAGTCTATGCATAGCCTGCGACCACCATCTACCTTCTTCATGAAAAAAACTGGAGCACCCCATCCCAACATGCTGGGTTGAACAAAACCCTTCTCCATAAAATCGTCAATCTGAATCCACAACTCCCGCAACTCCGAAGGTCCCATCCGATAAGGGGCCATCGAAATCGGACGGGCACCGGGCTGTATGTCTATCCTGAACTCAAAATCACATCGGGGGGGGGGGGGGGGGGTAGAGTCAAAAAATCCTTGGAAAAACATCTAGGAAATACCCAACAACCTCTGGTATATCCATCATCTCTTCATCAGCTGGAACCACTGATAACCCACCTAACAAAGAAAGGAGAGGCTCCACATGCTGGCTTCCCACCTGATAGCTCCTCTCCCCAACAAAAGCTACACGCTGACCGTCCACGTCAGAGAACACGACTCTTCTCCGGAAGCAGTCGATAACGGCACTAACAGAAAACAACCAGTCGATGCATGGGATGACATGGTACAGCTGAATCTGTAACAGAAGAAGGTCCCCATCAGATCGATGTGGTCCCAACGCCAGTCCACAACCCCGGAAAACACAAGATACGCTGGTCTGGAAATCAACTAGTGTACTCAGCACCAGTGGTATGGAAAGTCTCTCTATTTATAGTCCCAAATCATGGGATAGACCAGGTGAAACAAAGGAGTGCAAAGCTCCGGAATCGAACAAAGAAGAAACATGAGTGATGAAAAAACAAATCGTACCTCGTACCACCTCTGGTCCTGCTAGAGCTGCCATCTCTACTGCGTGCAACTGTCCATGCCCAGATCCTCTGCCTCTCTGATGTTGTCCACCTCCCCAACCATTCCCTGGTCGAGGTCCCATAGGAGCACCCTGAGGTTGGCCTCCTCCCACAATGTCTTCCCTCGGAGGAGCGTGGTCCTGCTACTGCTGGAAGGGCCTCGCCGAAAACTGGTGCTGTTGAGGTGGGTGCTGAACGTGGCCACCTCCACCATACTGAGGTCAGGTCGGGCACTGACTCTGAATTTGCCCGAAACCTCCACAAGAATAACACTTCAGTTCTGGGCTCGTGGAAATGGGACGAGGACCTCAAGATTTGAACTGGAACTACGGGGGCCTTCTCCTCACTGGCCTGAACCTAGAAGGTCCCGTCGCAGGAGACCTACTGCTGACTACCGTCCCCTTCGATGAACCTGGCTGAAACCCCTCACATGGTTCACCTACCAGTGAGTGCGTCCTCTCTACAACCTCTTCCTTATTTTGTACTACCATGTACGTTGGAAGGGTGAAGGGTGTGACAGCATACTGGAGCGAAGGACGAAGCGCCTCCTCCAAACGTCTTGCCTGAGACTCCCCATCCGGAAAGAGATCCAGAGCAAAGCGTAGTAGATCCTTGAACTTGATCCCCAACTCTCGTACAGAAATACCCCCTACTGGAGGGAGATTAACTCCTGCCGCTTCTCTACCCTGATTATGGAAGAAAGGAATTCCTCTCGGAATTCCTTCTCAAAGTCATCCCACGGAACCTCTGCCTCAATCCTCTCTCCGAGGTAGAGCGTCCACCACTGTCGTGCCACACCTCTGAACTGACTGACTACTAGGGGAACCCAGTACACCCTCAGAGCACCGATCAAGGTAAAAGCAATCCCTTGCCCCTCAATCCACCCCTCCATCTCCGTATCCGAAGTACAACCCTCGTACTTATTGAGGGTTTTCCTCTGGAAAGAATGGATAGTCTTCTGCCACTGGCTATCTTCCTCCTCTCGGTCAATCCTCAACTGATCGACTTCCTGGATCTACTGGGCCGCGGCCGACTGAGTCACCTGGGGATGACGTCTAGGTTCCATAGCTGTACGGTAAACAAGGATCGCCTAATCCCAAGTAGTAAGGAAATTTCTCAAGGTTTAATTTTATCACATTATTTCAATTTCTTTCCCAGAATTCCCAAATCAAGTAAAACACAATCATGATGATGCATGTACCTTCCCTATGGTGTCTACCCTATAATCAATGTGGTATCACTTGGTCGCTCAGTAGCCTCAGAGTCCTTTCATGAGATCACACGGGGCCCTAAAATCTCGTGTCCTAGCCGGTCTTCCCTGGCCTATGTCACACACCAAGATAAACCAACACTGTTTCCCTACCATCTCATGAAATCCTCATTGTGCATAACTCCAGACTCCATCCTATCTCTCAACCATCAACTTTGATTCCATTCTGTCATGACCCCCTCCCACCAAAGATGCCCTTCCTGAGCTGGTAATGGTGAAAGGGAGATAATGACTCCCGAGTCCCGCCTCTAGTAGGCCCCGGGGTGGTGACTATCACCATGGGTATGAGTTTTCACAAATATGGGAAGCATTACCCTTTTTATTTTTTAAAATTGGGAAATAAGACAAGTCAACCGCAAAAAATAAAAAAAGAACAAGTGTATATAAATAAACCCAAATCAATCCCACATGCATGTTTAAATAGTTCTGAAACAAGGTACAAGTACGAGAAATCTCATAAGTACAATACCAAAAGAAACAAGTACAGAAAACTATAGCAACTTCAACTATCCCGACTTGTAGGGTCCCGCACGGCCCTGGTAGTCCTCCTGGAAATCTGAAAGTAAATGTAGGGTCAGCATACAAGTATAATCTGTAGGGAAACCGAAAGATCTTGTGCACAAGTGGGGAGACATCCTAATTTTCCGTGATAACAACAGAAGAAACCTAGCAAGGAGTTCTATCCACCCAACCTCACCGGCGACACTCACCATAACACAATCACAATAGGTAGTAGTATATAAGAAAAAGAGTATTGGGTACCCTGCACCTTTTCCCCCCACTAGCTAGCTGCTCTTCCTAACAGAGAACATCCTGATTCTATCACACTCTTCCCGCCCGCACACACCAGGGCCTCACAACCACGTATCCCTCCCGCACACACCTGGGCCTCATCCCGAAGGTTCTTGGGAAATAGTAAAACCAGACTGAAGAGTTTTGAGCTAAACCGCCCCAATAGAATCTTACCCGAAGAGTCTTGGGTGTAAGGTCACGTCATGCTATCACAGCCAAGGGAAGAAAGAGTAGGAAGGAGCTATTAACTAAGGGGAAAACACCCTCTCCCATGCAATGAGAGTGTTCGGCACTAAGTTCTCAACATGGGTGGGGTGAGATAAAACACAAAGATACCAATATACATATACACCAAACACTCAACCCAACCTATGGATTCTAACAGAAAACTAAGAAAGTGCCTCAGAACTGCTACTATAAAGCATTCATACAACAAACAACCCCAACCCCATTTAGGTTTTCATGTTTCAACAGAATCAGTTTATTAGTTCCCTAACTACTGGGAAACTATCCACAACTAAACACATCGATCATTCGTAAAACATATCCCTGCCATCCACAAATCATGTTAGGAAAACACAATCAACACAACCAGGTACTTATTATTAACCAACCAACCCCATTGACTATTATTCCCATTCCACTATCATTCCCCACCATTATTTAACGTTTTCACTTTTATTTATTAATCACAACCCATAGTTCGTTCACATTCAAACCCATCCCTGTAGCCCCGTTGCCAACCACCATAATCACAACCACACCATACATCATCATCCCCCGATACTGTTCATCACAGCCCCGCTTTCCATCACTAACATAACATTCACACCAACCCACAAAAACAACCCTTCACATAAATTAACCCCAACATCACCCACATGTTTATTAATCCAATTTAGTTCAACCAGGGTGATCACATAAGAGTTCCAGATTTTCATTTAATCAGCCAACATTACGTGATTAACCAATTTCCACATTCCATGAAGTTTCCATCCATAAACGTTCTAGAAAGATAGAGCAGAATTTAATTTCACAAGAAAAGGCCCCCCACGTCCGTGATTTTCAGTAGGCATAAGCCTATTCAATTAACAACATAATCACATGATATAAATAAAAAGGTAACTGCATTCACAACTTCCCAAACCCGCTATATTATAATGTTATTATCTTTATTAAACTGGTTCAAATGTGTTTCACTTAAAAAAGAGGACACCCACCCGCATGATGCACAAATTAGAGAGACGAAGGTAAGATCCCTACTTCAACAGGTTCTGATCACAACGCTCCACCGTATCAACTGTAAAAAATTTCCATCGTAGTCCGTCGCTTCTAGAAAAACCCGGAAAAACATCCTCAGGTGGAAGCTGGGAAGGAAACTCCGACGGATCAAAGCTCAGAAGTTCCGCCTCGTCCTTACGATCCCGTGGCCGCTGACGGATCGTAAATCAGAGCTCGGACGAAGAAAGTTATGGAAGAAAAATGAGCCTTCGACTCTCTTGGGAGAGCTCTGCTCAGAGGAAAGGGGAGGAGAGGGGTGTGTTGAAAATTAGGAGGGGACCCCTCCTTTTATAGGCGTGAAAAACAAAATTACACGGTGTGTACTTTATGGTACACGGCGTGTACTTGGCCATTTCACGCGGCCACAAAACGGCTTCCAACACGGCCTTCAACGCGGTAGGTGGCCGTTGAATGGTCAACACACGGTTTGAATGTAACGCATACGTGGGGAGACACTACACGATGTGTAGTATTGGGTACACGGCGTGTACCCATTTATTTCACATGGCAAAGACACGACTCCGACATGGAAAACGACCATTGACTGGTCCACACCCGGTTTGAAGGTAACACATACACGGGGAAACACTACATGATGTGTAGTATTGGGTTCACGGTGTGTGCCCATTTATTTCACACAGCAAGGACACAACCTTCAACATGGGGTATACCCAGCGAGGGGTTACACGGCGTGTACTCACACTACAAGGCACGTACTTATAAAATTCTAAAAAGTGTGGGAAAAGTCCATTTTACCCTCTAGAACACTTCAAGGCCCTCTTTTTGACAAAGGAATGGGACGAAGAGGTCCGGGCCATTAAAATTTATTTTTGGTTGAAAATATTCTTATAAAATTAATATAGAGAGGATTATATTGTAATGCAATAAGATCTGAGATTCTCTATCCTACCAAAGTGAACAGTTGAAACTCCATTACATACAAATTTACTCTATATGTACATTTTAGAATTTAAAAAAAAGATTCAAATTATCCTATATAAGATATATTTTTTTAAAACCCTTGACATTCATTTTTCATCTCATTAAATATCAAGAAACCAAGGATTCTTCAAACACATTTTCTAATACCACCTTGATCCAAAACTGGTTTTATTAAAATATTAAGGAAGAATATTTTAGTGAAACATTTCTAAACACACTCCTTTATTAATATTTATATTTCCCTATTTTTTCATTCCACGAGTTGTTCAAGGACAACTACTGTTAAGAAATTATAAATTATAATTATCCATAGTTACTTTTTAAGATTATAAATAATCATTTAGTTGTTTACCTATCTAATTTTTTATTGAATAACACCATGGAATTATAATTGACTAGAATGAGGATAATTTAGAGACATGTTGAAATTTAAATTTAAATCTATTTGCTTTCTGCCTATTATTACAACATAGTTTTACACATAAAAAATATGTCATTTCTATAAATTAATCTTTCTTAAAGTGTTATTTGTTTAATTTTTTTTAAAATACTATTTATTTTTTATTAATGATCATAATATATATTCATTCCAAATATGAAAATTATATGTCCTCTAAAATTATTAATATTCATTTATAAGGATATTAAAAGTAATTGATATCATTTGATAGTAATTTTTTTGGGTAAAATTATATTTAAATTGATTGTTTATAAAATATGTATATATTTGGATTCTTTTAATTTTTATCATTATGAACATTAATTTTTTTTTATGATTTTTTAACATGATTTGGCATTCATTTATTATTTTATAACGATTGTATGTAATTATCATTCATTCCATCATTAAAATTTGGATAAAATGTTGTTTCTTAATTTAATTAATCCAATGATGTGATACACATAATGTAGTTAAAATATAAATTTATATGTTATTTTATATTCAGTTTATGTTATTTTCATGGAATGGGATTTTATTGTTATATGTTTTTTGATTAAAAAGTGATAATTATGTGAAGGTAGTTGAAAGAAGTTGTTGTGTAGCGATTCGTGTTAAATATATATAGGTGGGAATTATTTACATTTAATAATATGGATTAATAATATATATCACAACTATTTTATTGGTCATATGAACCCAATGCACATTAGTAGGACCTAATAAATTTTTCTTATTGGAATTTATGAAACCCTCCCTAACCAAGTAATAAAATATAAGTTTTGGTGATACATTGACTATGAAGTGACTTTACAAGAAAAGAATTAATGTTTTAATCCCTTTCATGGGTTTTGAGATTACATCTGTTAATTGATAATGATATCCCTTGAATCAATTATTTAATTGGATATGAGGGGTAGGTCACATTATCTTTTAGGCATTTTTGATCTTATAATTTTAATGCAAGTGTGAATATGGATATGATTTTTTTTCATATAATATAGTATGTGGAGTTTGGATAACAAAATGACGTGAAAAACACTAATAGGGGTGAATAATTTTTGTTCTACTTTTATTAAAATTTTTAATTTATCCATTTATCTACTCTTTACATTCTTAATGAATTTAACTTTCACTCCTACTCATTATTTGTATCCATGATGATGTAGATTTAAAATTTCGAATAAGAAAACTCCATGTATCATTTATATGGGTTTTCTCCCATACCGTGGTGATTTACATTGTACACCTTTTTTATTATCTTATTTCAAAAAATTCATTCTTTCTTTGAATAAATGAGTAAGTGAGGATATATGCTTGAAGTCTTTATCCTATTAAATAAATAGGTACAATTTGATCTCCCATGTTATCCTTTTGTTAATTTTAATGGGATTTCACTTCAAAAATGTTATATTTAATATGAGTAATCAAACCCCATTGAGAATTTTTTTTATTTATCTTCTTCCTCGTATTCATTGATAATATGGATGGAAATAACCCAACACATACTTGTTTAGTGTATGAATATAGTTTTACCTCCCTAATTATCTCATGGAATATAATTTCATGTAGAACATATGAAGTCACTCTTCAATATAATTCTATATAACATTATATATGTTTGATAACTCTCTAATTATATAACAAATGAATATAATATAGAATATAAAAGGAATATATCTCCTACTCCTATTATTCTTCATTAATGTTCCATGTATTTTTTTATATCAAAACAAATCCTTATTTGTTGTAATACACCTGATGAGATGAACAGTGAAAAGTAAGGTATTTAAAATCATCATATTTAGTGAGCATAAATAGATTTGGGACCCACTATAATATCATTCAACATAGATGAAATATTTAACACATATAGTTATATATACACAAACTATTTCATTCTAATTACACTCATTATATGTTGATTCAATTTTAATAAATATAGTTTTTATTATTTTAATTTCGATCCCAGTGATTTTAGACATGTTTACACTAAATTTAATCCCAGACAATCTTATTTAGATTCTATCTATAAAATAATAATGATGCATTCATTATTTAACATGAATTATTTAAATATCATGATCTCATATCCTCTATAAATCTGAAATAGGTCATTTTATCCACTATTTTATTTTCTCATACTTTCACCTTCAACTATTTAGATAACATTATCATAATTATTATATTTTATAATCACATTGAACTAAAATGTTGTAATTTAAATCATAGTATTTATTATAATATACTTCATATAACAAACAACATTCTTTAAAATAGGTCGTCATTAAAAACTATGAGTATGTTTGTAATATTAATGTTGATCAATCTTTTTAGTTTATGACTCAATATGATTTTATTTAGAGGGATCCTCACATATCTAGATGATTATATTTTCAATGAATGTATTTTTTATCTTTTAAGTATTTGGGCCAACCCCATAATTTATTGATTGGTTATTAGAAGATTTATTATAATAAAAAATAGAAATAATATTTTTGGTGTCAAAGGTTGTGTACATATATTTTTTTGATTAAAATAATTATCAGAACTATTATTTATCCAATATATTAAAATATCTACAATAATCATCTCTAATTATTCTTGGGGGAATGTTCTCCTTATAAATTTCATAATATTTCTTAATTTATTATATTTTATAAAAAGTAAATTTCATCTCATATTCTTTTCGAATTAATTGAGCCTCCCAAACATTATAATTAATCATGTAAATTTCATTATAATAATCAGTTTCATTGATGAGTATATCATATTTTCTAATATTTATAATAAAAAACGTAATATATATATATTTATATTTATTTATATGTAATTTTTAATTTATTGTTCCATTCAAGGAACAGATAGGGCATAGTTTTTAAATTAACATCCTAAAATTTTAAACCCATAAAATTAATACAATCTTAAATAGTTTGTGTGAGGCACAACACTGATGTAATGAAACCCCCAACATTAAAACACTAAAATTATAATATTTAATGATATATATAATCATTAGTATATAATAATATCTTAATAATAGAAAATACAATTATTTTATTCTGTTTTTACTAATATTTTTTAAAAAGGAGGTTTTTAGAAGAAACCTATTAAAAAGGGGGTATTCTATTTTTATATAATAAAATAAATTTGAAACAAAGAATTATTTTATGTTATTTCCAATTTCATTAAATTTAATCTTTGAGATAGAAAATTTTTCATGAAACACTGAGCTTAAACAACCATTGATACAACGCTAAATATTTATATTTTGACATGAACATAACTTTTAAATTTAAGGGTAGTAGTAAGATTTTATATATTATCAAAATATAGTGTAACAATGTTAATAAAATTAATTAGTTAGTTAACAATCAATTATAAATGAAAATAATATCCAATTTAATACAAAGGATGTGTTTTTATAGAAAACTAAGTTTATTCCCAAAATAGATTTTTATCATAATAAATTGATTTCACTAATTTTGAAATATTGAAATGAAATTTATATATTATAAATTCAATAAACGGTTTTAAAATTCATCTATTAATTTTCAAAGGCATAATATAATAATATATCCATTTTTATGAAAAAAACTATATTTTTTCTAAAAGTAAGTGTTGTGGCCATTTAATCATGTGTATATATTAAATCCAAATTATATCACCATTATCTAATTTATTTTAAATATTATACTTTGTTTATGAAATTTAGATATTGGAATTATCATAGGAATAATTTTCTGTATTATTTATGATATGTTTTATTTATTAATCAAAGGTGAAAATGAAGCATTTTAATTGAAGACTAAATTTTCATCTAAATAATTAATATTGTCAAATTATGTTTTATATTGGTTTTAAAGTAAATTTACATCAAAAATTAATCACTAAAGAATTTATTTAATTTAAATAAATATCACATTAAAATTTGATATAAAAATATTTCAATCAATTTCACTTTTTCAATTTGTAAACATGTTTTCCCAATGCTTGTGCGGTATATATTTTCAATCTAGAAATTTAATTTACATTTCATGAATTTGGTAAAATTGGTTACATATTTGTAATAAGAATGAAAAAATTATTATATATAGTCATTTTCATTTTTAAAAATAAAAAACATACCATGTTAAATAGAATGATTTACCACAATATAGGTAAATTAATAAAACAAGTTAAATATAAAAGGCTAGAGGAAAAAACATCAAAAAAGTAAAATTTAAATGCTTCATTTAAATATTTATTTACCTTAAAAATACATTGAAATTTTCATTGTCAGAATAAATTATTGAAAATAATTCCACCTTAATGTGGTTGGATTTTATTACTAAATAACCATTATTTAGTAACATAAAACCACTCCTCCTCAAGTATAAATACCACCCCTCACCAACCCATTTATTTTTACATAAATTTATGTTTATAAAATATCTATCAAAATCACTAATTCTTACCATCCCCATGTCACTGTACTTATGGTCTCAAAAAAATAGAAATATTAATGTCTATAAGGGATCATTGAGGGTGGTGATATTAAATATGTAATTTTTTGAAAATCCCTCTTTTATTTTCTTTTTTTTATAATTTAAAAAACCACCTACATATACACATGAATAATAAATCCAAAATAATTAAAATAATTTTATTTTATGTTTATAGTGAAACTTCATATATCCATCCATTTTAATAGCTCATATTATTCAAATTAACAAAACTATTGGCCAAATTTTGCATGTTAATCGCCTCCATGAATAATGATTTTTTTCATTATCCACTACCACTTTCAAGGATCGTCATAAACCTATAATTCATGTTAAATAATATTTTAATATGTATAATATAACCAATATATTTTTTAGGATCTAATATAAACATATAATCAAAAATAGAATTATAGTCGTTCATGTTGTTCGGAAAAATTTCCAAAATTAACCAATCATTTATCATAAAAATATCATCAAATCAATCACCCTTATACAATAAATAAAAATGAAATATTATAAAAAAAATAATTATAGAAGGGAATTAATTCTAATTAATTCTTCTTATTGAGTACAAATATTATAGTACAACATCATCTATAATAATATACAAATAAACAGATCATGAAACCATGAAACAAAAGCACCTAAAACCATGAAAATAATAAAATGTAATTAATTAATGGGTCACGAGATGGAAAAAAATAATCAAATAAGTTATTATAAATATTAATATTGTTATATAGATATTTAGTAACATTATTGGAGCCATTATATATAATCTCACATAATTGTACACTAAAGGGAAGTGTGAGGTAAGAGTTTCTCTACACACATTTACATGCATAAGTTATATGTCATATTAAACACTTATTTATTTTTTGTGAGGAATAAATAATTACACATGATATATATTGGGAAAAATCCATCAATGTGTCCGCTAAGTATGTTTTCACTATGATTGGTTTGGTTGAAAAAGCTAGATGATCACGAATGAGTATGGATTGTGTTTGCAGAAGACATGTTTTAATGGAGGAATGGTTTCCTAGGGGTTGAAAAAGGTTTGGGCCACAAAATAGGGAATTTTCTTTTCCAATTTTTGGGATTCATCATAGTACTAAATAGTGTGAAAAATGGTTAAAGAAATCTTAAATTTTAGAGAAATGTAGATTCTGGGACATGGATGATGTACCATGGCAGGGAAGAGTTCGTGGTCACGTACCTAGACACAAGAATGATACGTGGGTTTGGTTCGTGACAATGGAAACTCTTCACAACAACAACTTGTGGTGAATGGAGTGCGGTAAGTAGAAGGAATGGTGGTTTATATGATGGTAGAATATTATGTTTCAGTTTAGGATCAGAGGCAGTACACAAAATTTGATAGAAAAATGGTTTATAGAATTTTTTTGGTTCAGGACATGAGGATCAGTATGTGTTGGAGGCTGTACTGAATCAAATATTTGGAAAATTCTAGATTGGTTTATTTTTTGGATATCATTTTGTATATAAGGAGTACTAATATAATCTTTTACGAGGGAGGGTGAATATCATTAGAGAACATCTCTTTGCACTGGAAATTCATTGAAATTTGAATGTGGTTTGTGAGGAGTATTTCTATGATGAAAAGTTTTTCATGTAGAAGCAATCCCACCTATTGTTCTTACTAGGAACTCAAACCTACAATAGATATTTTTCATAAATGAATAAAATCTTGTTGAAGAAGAACGCAATATACAGTGGGAGATTTGTGATATGTGGTACTGAAGGCAGTCTGTGAACATATAACAGTTCTAGGATAGAGGGTTGTTTCCAAAGGTGGTTCAGAAAGTCGGTACACAGAGGTGGTATGTGATTGCAAAGGTAGAGGTAGTCTGCAGATGAATGGAGGTTTGGAGAGGCACCATCATTACATGATGGAGGTTTTCCACCAACCATACCCAGTTCACATTATGTGATAGGAGTATGTGGTTTGTAAATCACTCATGCATGCTTGAAAATGCATCAAATTAGTTTGTGAATGTATTTTACTATACATTGTAGTACCCCGTAAGGTGGACTTCACATGCGGATGAAAAAGGGGAATCTTCAGAGTATATACCTATAGTTGAGGATGAAATATTCATGCATGTGAGGATAACTACATGATCAAAATCTATGTTCAACATATATTTCTATAAATAGTGATTGAATTCCTTTCCAAGAGCAGTGAGTGAAGGAAGTGGAAGATGTTAACCCTTTCCACTGGCAGTGAGATAGAGAAAGAGTCCTAAGAAGTGACCCCTGGGAATGCAGTGAGAAGATCCTAAACCTTATAAAGAATATAATACTAGAAATAAAAGATCACACATTATCATTTTACTCATTATTGGTTGTGAGAATTAGTAAATTTGGTACATCAGCACACTTCCATTATAATCTCTGTGGATGTATCATAGTGAGGGTGAACCAATTAAAAATTGGTGTGTGCATGCATGATATGATTTTTGTTCATACTTTTCCAAGAGAAAAGATAAAAAATAGTTTTTTTATTGATGAAACAAGATCTTACGGAGAAGAAATTTCAATATATCAATCACTAATTCATACGTTTCCCCTTTCAGGGTATTCATCATTTTTACCTTACTATTGGTATCAAATGGATGTTGAACATAATTATTTTTCTCATAAAAGAATAAATGGAGGAGTTCAATCATAAATTAATTCTGATCAACAATGGAATTAATTTTGAACTATAGAAGAATGAAATACCACAGTTCTTCCGATCAGTAGGGATGGATGTATTCAGATGATATATTCATGGAATATCATCTGACATCAATATTGGTGCTTTATCAAAAGTAGAAATAAGTTAATTAGATGCATATGATAAATTGATTAATGCTTTCGGGGGAACCCTGAAAAATGAAAATTTATATGAAGGTGATTTCCTAGAAAGAATGACATGATTTGTGGGAAAATTATTTTACATTTATAAGGGTGACACAAAAGTCTGTGAATTAAAGTTGAAGGTTCTGTGGAACAAGTATGAGGATCTCAAAATGAACCCCAATGAGAAAGTTCATGAATTATTTGACAAGGTAAATTTTATTGTGGAATAAATTTGGGGTATTAGAGAAGAAATTGAAGATGTAATAGTTGTGAAATATATCTTAATGAAACATCCACAGTAGTTCAATCCAAATCTTTTAGTTTTGGAATTAAAATACCCGAAAGAGAAGACACTAAATAACATACACAATAACCTTGTAGCATATGAAATGAGAAGTGATGATAGTGATGTAGTGGAAAAGGGGATGACCAACAAATTTGAATTCAATGCCATTAAGAATTTCTCTATTGAAGATAGTTTTAAGGAGGAAAATTATTATAATGTCATTTCATTTCTCTCTTAAAATAATTTGAAGATAGTCATGAGGAGGAAAATTTGTGGATGTGCGGGCTACTGCCACATCAAAGTGATGCGATTCATTAACACACTACAAACAATGTATTAAGAATGGGGTTAATGAACTTATATGACAAATATTAAATAAAAATTCTATTAGATATATATATATATATGTAAATTAATTACTTTCATTGAATATAAAAATAAAACAGAAACAACATCCATGCATATGTACAACATGTCTTCCTCAGGAACTATTTGTTCCATTTAATTTTTTTATGTTTTATATATTTTTAAAAATACATATATACAAAAAAATATTTTATTTATTTCATTAATTAAATTCTTAAAATATGTAAATAATTATCATCATAAGAGGATTATGAATATCAAGCCAAAACATATACGAAAAACAAACCCAACATTACCCAAAACATAACATTGACATTGAGTTTTTAGTAAATCGCTAATATAATATCATAAAAATAAATATATAGAATGATATAAAATTAAATTGTTCTATGAGAAATTTATAATAATCATATTTTTGTTATTCACATGGTTTTTATGTATACAATGAAATACAAGACTTAAAGTAAGGTAATTTCATCTCACTTATTATTTCCATGAGTTATATGCAATATTCACCACATGATTATTTTTTGTGGTGAATATAATTACCAATTATGTGTTATATAATTAATTTAGTGATAGTAAATCCATTAATTGATAATATTCATTCATTGGTATCATGATATTTATGTTGCTCAAGTTGTTGGGGTTTTCTCATCTCACTTTAATTTTTATGATACTTATTCATTGTTCTCAACTCGTTTCTTTTGGGTTCTGTATATAATTCCAATAAATATATTATATGGTTAATATAATTAAATTAATTATTATTTAAATATATATTTTATTATATTTATTTCATTGGGAGTATAACTCAAAGTTATTAAAATTGAAGTAGTTTATTGTTATAATATCTTCATGTATCAGGACAATTTATGATTATGATTCCATTGATAAATTAAAATAAATGATATCTCAAAAACAATGATTATATTTATCATCATTAGGTTAATAATTTTATATCCAATAATGGTAAACTTTTTCCCTCTTTGGTATATAATATAAATTATAAAAAGTTTTCATGAAAATTTTACGTTATTTCTCATTTTGGTCGGAAATATGGGGGTTTTCACAACTGAGTTTTCTAAAAATATTTCCATAATATTTTAATTATATATTATAATTCTAAAATGAATTATTTACCAATGTTTGGACTTCTTTATAAAATGGTTTTAAAAAGAAATATTTATGTCATTTTCCAATCAGAGCACTTTCCCATAGTCATTATTTTTACTGTGGTTTTCAAAATAATTGGTTTAAAAAAAATTAGGATTCAAAAAGCCTTTTAAATGATTGTTAAAGCATCTTTAAATTTTATTTCAATTATATTTCCAAAGGTAAATTTTTTGAATGATATTTTACATAAAAATAGTGTTTTAAATCCATTCAAGTTTACTTTATATGTTTCCATGATTATTTTAAGATAAAAATATTTTCAAAAGGTTTTTTGTCTTAAAATTTATTTTTCCATGAATATTTTATATCTTCCACAAGAAATATTTTCAATGAAATTGAAATTATTTATTTTTAATAAAACAATGATTGAAATTGTTTTATAAAAAGGATTTTCAATAAAAGTACATTTTTCCTTTAGAAAATTTTTTGGTTAACATTAAAAATCCTTCTCCATAAAAGATTTTATAGTTTGTAAGAGTTTGTTCTTCACTGGAGATGTGAAATAAGAATAAAAATAATCTTATTCTTGAATGGTTTATGTTTAGAAGGAATGATTTTTATGAAAACTATTCCTCTTTCAAAGGTTAAATTATTTAGAAAACCATTTTTTTAGTTATTATTTTATGAAATGATTATTAAATCTATCATATTTTGAAAAGAAATGATATGAAAAAATATTATAATACCCATTTCATTTAATGGGTTTTGATATGATGCTTCTGAAACCTACCACTTTTTATGGATCATGATATGATAAATGATTTATTATCCTTTGGATAATGATTGTATGATTTTATAATGTGATGGGTGGGACCTATATATCCCTCAAATTTATTGGGTAATGATTTATATATCATGAGATAATGATGATAATCGGGTCAATATGCATGATTCACTTTGAATGATATGGAAACATGATCTTGAAAGGGTTGATGGGGAACTAGATCCCTTAAAATTAAAGGAATATGAGTAGGGGTGGTGGAGTTTCCCACCTAGTAGGTGTAATCCTAGGAAGATCCCAGTATGGTTTTTGGAAATGAGCCTTGACTTATGGGGAATAACATTACATTTTTATTTGTCTTCCACTAATTTTATTCCATATGCCTTTGATATGATCACATGGTTTTTTTATTCACAATATTATGATTTAAATATTTTAAAGTATAAACTTGTTATGACATGTATCATGATTATTTTATTTTTATGTAGGGAATAATTTTATAACATCATGATCACATTATCATTACCTTATTCTCATGTTATTATTACATGTCTCCATTTTTTTACCTTTACTAATAATATGAGCTCACTACATTCATATTTTCTTCCTATACAATTTTATAAATGTTGTTTTATATAGAATTATAAAATAGGAATTTCGTTACGGGATGTTGTAAATATCATTAACCAAGTTAAGAGACTATCATTTCATGTTTCCAAAGAAACTAAACTATTATTTTCCTCAACAATCTAATTTTTTTATGTGGTAAATGTTCATCTAAATTGTTATAATATCCATATATTCTAATAATGGGTTTCTATAATTGGTATTTTAAGAATGGTTTACTAAAAATTTGGAAACTAGGTTGAGAAAAACATAGTGATATCCTAAGGAATATTTATAAAAATTTTCCTTTGAATGTCTCTAATAATAATGCTTAATGAGTAATAGGAAGGTGTCATAATTTTTACAACCTATTAGTGAATTTTCATGACTATGTGGTTTTCTACTATGATAATTGATGCTCAGACTATGCTCCCTAGTATTAGTCTATGGGGTGAATCTAAATGAATTGTGTTACCATGAATATAATGGAAAATTTTCTAATAATTAGACAAATAGAATTTTTACTAGAGTGATGGATATTCTGATCATCCCTAACATGTTTTTACATAAGACAATAAACAATATGTGCCTTAACCATCTTCTGCACTCACCAAATATGATAATGAATGATTTCACTGTGATTTGGGGTAATGTAGACCATAGATTATATATGATTTAGTTTCCTTCATGTTAAAAATGTGGAAATAATCACTCAAGTGAACATATAAAAGGAATAAAAGGATGATTTGTCTATGAGAAAGAAGGAAAAAAATAATGTAAATACAGAGGAAAAATGAAGAGTTTTCTGGACGAAATGGATGTGAATATTAACATCCTTATGACAACATTGATAGTTATATTTTTAGTTGTGGAACAATAGGTCACTATAAAAGTCAATGTCAAGAGTGGATAAATCGTAATGAGAATCAGCAAGGATATTTGGGTAACAACTATATTTCTAATTAAGATGTGATTATAGATTAAATGTTAAAGGAAAGAGATAATATTTAATAAGAAGTGGTATCCTTGTTATGGAATAAGGATGAATTATAATAATAGAATTGTTTTTGTATTTGTATCCAAGAATAATGAAAATTTTCAGGATTTTTCAATCTATGTTGTTTCACTA
Organism: Viscum album; assembly: GCA_963277665.1. Lineage (NCBI taxonomy): Eukaryota > Viridiplantae > Streptophyta > Magnoliopsida > Santalales > Viscaceae > Viscum > Viscum album. Next base: position 53,553,315 of record OY728148.1, read on the forward strand.
AGGATATAAAAGAATATGTTGAATTGTTTTGATGGACTAGAAAAGCGACTTCATATAAAGGTAAACTATTTACTATGGGATGATAAACATTGATATGTTCATAATAATGATGTTTTTATGAAGATATTTAATGTATAATTTGGTAAATTGGATGGTATTAATTATATAAAAATTGAGAAGGGATTTCTTGAAAATGAATTTTATACTATCAAGGATGGACTTTTCCATTTATAGATTTAAGAAATTCATTCAACATACTATGGAATATGGAATCAGCAATGTTTCCATTATGTATTTTATGTAATTTAGGTTATTACCATGTTTCAAAAAAACACAGTGAAGGTATTGACCTGTTCGGTATGCTACAAGAAAAGATACTTAATGACATATTGGGTATCAATGTTAATATGATTTTAGAAATTTAGTGAACTTAATTATAATGATTTATCCTTCCATATTTATGAATTTTTATAATTTTATCCAATAATGGTATTGTTTATGTAAAAATTATGATGAGTTTTTAGATATTGAAGAGTTATTTCATTGGTTAAGGATTAATGGATATTTGATAACCTCGGGTAAATATAATTTTTGAAAAAGATAGGTTGAATGGCCTATAATTTTATACAAGGATCTCCTGAAATGTTAATGATTTAGGAATGGAAAATGAACAATTATTATTGTAATAATATATGATTTGGAATTTGACCAAAGAATAAAAATTGTAAGGTTGTCTAGAAATCATGTAAGAATTTCATTTCATCAAAATTATACAACAGTAGGGAAACATAGTCTAGAAATAAAATGTTTTTAATTTACCATCATTTTTTGACAATATAGATGAAATTTATCAATCCAATGTTTGTTATGGAATTTTTTGTTAAATTTATATGAATAATATTGACAATTACTCTCCATTCTAACTTAATAGTTATATATATCTTCAATTTAAATGATTTAAATTCCCACCTATGTTCTATAATTTGGAAACATATTTATATATTACTTTGGGTATCCATATTGTTTTAAACATGTCCTTTTTATATGATTTTTAGATGACATTTTTAATATGTGGCTTTCATTGAAAACAAATTTCAAGAATTAAAACACTGATAGCCTAGTAAAATTTCAAGATCATAATTCATTTGAAGGGTGTATAATGTAACCCCATGAGATTTTTTGAAATATATTTTTCTAATTAAATTTAAACTTTCTAATATTTTTAATTTTACACAAAAATAAATATAGTATGATTATAAAAATGCAATATGTTTTTTCTACAATATATACAATACCATGTAAACCGTGCACTACATAAATACAAAACACTTATCCCTTGTATTTCACACAATTTAGGTTCCTTTAATGGAATTACTTACATGTAATGTTTTGTTTAACATAACTGTTTTATAATATTAATATTATCATAAAAATATTATTATAGTAACTAGCTTTCTGTTTGAACTGAATTTATGAATAATATTGACTATATTTTGAACAAAAAGATCAAAAAATGTACATAAAATTTATCATTAGGTCTTCAATTAGTTATAAATGAATGTAATAACTATTTGAGTATAAAGAAATTATTTTCCTAAGTGAACAATTCATATATGTACTAACATAGTTTTATCTTAACCAACAAAAAAAAATATTTGATTAATGTTTCAAATAAAATTTATTTATTTTATATTAACTCACTATTTTTTTTCTTAATATATATTTTGTTTTTTAAGGTAAAAATAAATCCTATTTTTTGAATAAAAATATGCATTTTAAAAAATGGTAATTATAATTCTTTTTAAGGGAGAATCAATTTTAAATGTTATTTTTGCCAATTTTATTGAAAAAATAAATAAGTTATATCTTATTATAATATTAAAATTTAATTGGGATAATTATTGGGATTTTATGATAAGTCATTTTTTTCTTGCGTAGTAAAAAGGCATAATTTTAATAGAAACCTTCTTTTTGTCTAATTTATTTACATAGTAAAATTAAATTTTAGTGTAAATTTGAAGATTAATTAGATTTATATTATATATATTATTCCAATTTAGTTAATTTTGATCAATTTAATTAGATATAAAAACATTTCAAAAGTTCGAGCCGTTTTACATTAAAACCACTCTTTGTCATCCCGTATGTAGGATTAAATTTATATTAAATTCGTAAAAATATGTGAACAGAATGAGGAAAAATTTATACCATATTTTTAATAACAAAATATTTCTACTTTACAATAATTTAAATATATATTTTGACAAAAAAATATATTTGTGAATGTGATTAAAATTAATTATAGTGATTATAAGAATAATTATTATTACAAAGCACTAAACCATAAACTTAGGGGCCATAATGACCTTTAAACTGGTAAAAAATACATTGTTTCGAAATACATCAACACTATAATCAATTTTATATAATATTTACCATTTTCTAAGAAACATTATGTCAGAAACAAATGGGTGGATTTCCCCTTTCCAAAATTTACTTGAATGTCACTCCTCTAATTTTAATAAGCATTAGACCCCCTAATTGTTAACACCTTTGAATACCTTTGAGTGACCCTAAATCTGATAACATAAGATCCAAAAATCCCTAAATTCTTCCAATATTACCCCATCTATGAATAAATCCAAACAAGGAATCCATTTGTAGCAAATCAGTAAGAGTTACCCAAAAAAGAATTAATATCCTTCCTCAAGCTCCTTTATTTTATTTTCATTATCGACCCATCATCTCTTATTATTCCACACGTATATAATAACCGAATTAACCTAAATATACTGATATTTTTAATTATATGTTTTCCACCTATACCTACAAACACTTCAACAAAAGGGTAAACGATCTTATCATTCTTGTGTACGCTGAACTACCACATCAGAAAATGATGTTGTGCATTTTTTCGTTACCTCATACCATGGTTGGGAATTATGATGGAAATATAATTATTATATGATATATATATATATATGGTATATATTATTTATTTATTCTCATATATTTTACATATAAACACATACACTCAATATATCAGTTTTTCATAAATGAAAAACCTTCATTTGTGGACTACCAAAACCTCAAAATAATGAAAATCCTTCGCACTCTACATTGAATGTTTTAATGATGTGTTTAGAAAAAATATATTTCAAATATCAAATTATAATTATTCTAAAATTATATTACATATATACACATATTTCATTTACGTTATTTCCTTTAGTATAATAATAAAATGTATACATTATTCAAGCATGCGTATAGCCTACAATCTATAGGAACATTGTATTCCATTTCACAATTCTGTATTTTATATATTATTATAAAAACACATATAGATAATATATATGATATTAGTATCATGATTAATATTTTTTAAAAGTTTAAATCAATAACCAATTAATATAATCAATAATAACAAGACAAACCATATACTGAAAAAAAATATTACACAAAACATAACATTAACATGGAGTTGATAATAAACAGGTATTGTAATTTCATAAAAAATAATATATGATATTATATATAATAATATGGTTATTTTTTAGATTAATAATAATCATATATATGTTTTTATATTTTTTAATGTATACGATGAATTTGAAGACATAAGGTATGGGAATTTCATTTAACATTTTATTTCCATGAGATAAATTACATATTCACAAATCACTTATTTTTTGGTTTATATATATACATATTCCATTTTATATCATTAATTTTATTATATTCAATGATTTACATGATTTTATTTTTTAATGGGGATCCCGATTCTAATGTTACTCAATTAGTTATGGTTTTCTTTTCTCACTTTTATTTCTAGGAGGCCGATGCTATATTCAAAAGTCATTTATTTTTTGTAGTGTATATACATACCATGAATTTATTATATGATTTATATACATTAATTTTTAGATATTTATATATCGATTTTATGATCATTATTTCATGGGGAGTATAATTCAATGTTACTAATGTGGTAAAAATTTATTTCTACAATTAAATCCTTTATTTGGAATGTTTATAATAATGATTCAATTTAACGAAATCATATAAACCATGTATTACGGAAAACCATGAATTTTCTTATATATTTAATCATGTTATATCCATTTAATGGTTCATTTTTCCATAATTTTTTACCTAAAATAATTAATAATTTTTTATGAAAATTCAACCTTATTTTTACTTGGTTCGAAAATATCTATTCTTTCAACACCTTATATTCTGAAAAATTTGTCAAAAATTTATTACTATTATCAAGTAAAATATAAATGAAAATTTTGGCCGTTTTTACCTTTTAAAAAAAATTAAAAAGGAATATTCTAGTCATCAGTCGATGGTGGAACTTTTCTAAACTTATATGGCGTATAAGGAATGGCCGACAAGTATGGATTTAGCCATCATCCTGGCTATACGTAATTTGACGTTTCCATCAAAAATTTACAGGAGTTATTTTTATGAAAAATGAATTTTCTAATAATATAGACATTTTTTTTAATTATTATTAGTTTTTTTTCAATAATTTTATATTATTCAAAAACTATTTTTAATGATTTTTTGATCTTCCATTAAATGTTTTCTATTATATTATCACTGAAACTTATTATCAAATATGTTATAACTTTAAATGTGTTTCAATTGTTATATAACTACATTTATATGTTTTAATGATTAATTTAAAATAAAATTGCTTTAAATAGTTTTTATGTTTTAATTATAATTTTTCAAACAAGGAAAGATATTATAATCAAAAAAAGTTTTAAATGAAATAGTTTATAATTTTTGATGAGAAACAGATTTTTGAAATTTTTTATCAAAATTATTTTCAATGAAATTATATTTTGTATAAGAAACATTTCATCTGAGCATTAAATAAACTTCTCCATATAATATGACATCCATTTTCATAGATCCTTATTTTTTGGAGATATGGTCCAATAATACCATTCATGTTCATTATTAAAGGTTTTATATTTAGATGGATTGATATTCCTGACATTGATTCCTCAACCAAGGGTTGAATGCATTTGAAACCTGTTTTTTTGTCATTATTTGATGATATGATTGTGAAACCTATGTCTTTTCCTTATGTAATGATATGAAAAAAATGTTTTATACCCATATCATTTCTTGTGTTATGATATGATGTTTCTGAAACCCCTCTCTTTTTTATGGGTCATGTTATGAATCAAGTGTTATTATCTTGTGGAACATGTCTGTATGATTTTATTATGTGACTAGTGGGACCTATACCTACCTCCAAAGCATTGAGAATGATTTATATCTCATAAGATAATTATGGAAAACAAGTCTATGAGATAAATCCATTTTATAACATGGGGAAACATGATCTAATATGGGAATATGGAGAAACACAATCTACTATGGGAAGATGAAGAAACTTCATACCTTATTAGAAAAGAACTGCTAATGGGGATATTGGTTTGTCATGCCTAGTAGGTGTAGTCCCCATGAACTACCCTGATATGTTTTTGGAAACATGCCTTTCCTTATGGTGAATGATTTTACATGTTTATGGGTCTACCACAAATTATAAGTATTATGACTTTTATATGATAACATAGTTTATTTTTTAGTTATCACACAATTCATGTCTTATGATTTTCAAATATATCTGATATACTTAATGATTATGAACTTTTTATGTAGGGTATCATATTAAAATGTTAATATCATGTTTATATACCCTTATGCATATATTATAATTTCACCTATCCCTTTTTTATACTTACTACGAATCAGAGCTCACCCTTTTCTTATGTATCACTTCCCTAGGTTATGACGAATGATTTTATGTAGGAAGACTTATGGGGGATATAATTATTAGAGATGTTGATGATCTTTCACCATTTTAGATTATTTTTTCCATGTCTCCAAAGACACAAAACTATTATAGTCTTCAATAATGTATTTTTTTTAAAGTGATGAATATTTATCTAAAATTTTGTAATATCCATTTATGTCCAACAAGTTTTTCTATATAATATAAAGGATATGTTTTCTTAAAAATAATTTTTATTACCATAATATAATTTCTCATAGAATTTTAAAATATTTAATATTAGTGAAATATAATACAAAAATTTATTTTTTATAATTCTAATAATTTTTTCAAAATAATAAAATATTTTTTATAGTCTTAACAAAATAATATATCCAATTTTAAGTATAAAAAGAAATATTTTTTTAAAAGACAATTTTCAACATGTAAATAGTGCACCGATTCTAAATATAAAATAGATACACTTTTATATATATTAATTTTTAAAATAATATTTAATTTTTAAATTTGGGTATAAAAATTATATTACTCTGAATGTTTTGTTTTTTATAATATGTTTCATTTTTTTAAGAAAAATTAAAAACACAGAATTTTAAATCAAAATTAAAATTTCATCTAAATAATTTATATAGATAAAATATATTTTAAATTAATTTTGAATTATATTTAGTTTAATTATACATAAATGAAAACTATTTAGGTCATTGTAATTAATTTGACATTGAAATTGGACATGAATATATTTTAATCTTTTGAAAATTTTCACTTTAAAATTATGATATCTTAATTTGTGTGTGGTATTAATTTTAAATCCAAATATTCCAATTCAATTTATTGAATTTTAAAAAATAGATTCCATATTTGGAATAATAATGTCCTAATTAATTTTTATGGTTATTTTCATTTTCAGTCATAAAAAGGTATCCATAGTAAAAAAATATTTATTGCATAATAGGTTAAACAATAAAATAGGTTAAAGTTAAAAGTTTAACGGCTTAAAATTCCTACAAAATACCTATTTAAATTTTTAGATAAAGTTTTTATCAACCCTAAACATTCAATAAAAAATTTATTATCATTCATATTTTTTAAAATTAATTTGAACTTAATGTGGTTGGTTTTAGTTATACAATAATCAATAATCAATAAATTTAAACCACTCCTCCTCAAGTGTCAATACCAACCATTTTCTCTTCATAGGAATTTATAATCCTAAAAAATAAAAAAAACTCTCTCTTACTCACCCTAAAAAATTATATTTACTTATTTTATAATTAAAATATCAATTATATGTTGTTTAAAGTATCCTTCATTGAGGTGACATTAAAGAGGCAATTTTATGAAAATACCTCCCATATTTTCATTTCTTCTTCTACATTCACTTAAACAACATCATCCATCATGTAATAATAAAAGTAGAATCATGAAAATACAATAATGATTTTTTAATAATTTAATATCATATATCCAAATATTTTTGATCTCATTTTATTTGAACAAATAAATCTATTGTCTAGATTATATAGGTATATTACCTATTTGAATAATGATATTATTCTATTTCATTTATGGCCTTTGGGATGGTAATAAAACTATAATTTCAGTTAAATAATATTTAAATTGACATATTAAAACCAATTTAATGTTATAGAACAAATATATATTCAAATTATTAAAAAAATGTATTATGTTCGTGATATTCATAAAAAACACCAAAATAAAATAAACATTTACCATTAACATTATTTCAAATGAATCATCCACATACATGAAATGAAAAAGATATATGGGGCCATTTATACTAATTTATGTGAATTTATACTAATTCATTCCTATTATATAGTTTCATTACCCTTTTATAAGAACATCTATATTTACACACAAATGAACCAGTAATGGGTCCATGAAAACAACGCACCAAAAACCATGAAAATAATTAAATATTATTAATGAATGGGTAATTAGATGTTATAGTATAATAACATAAGTTTTTATAAATATGAATATATTTCAAAAACGTGTCAATAAAATTATTCAAATAATTATAAAAGAGTTTAATGAACTATACACTAAAGCTAATCATGGGGTATCAGTCTCTCGTATTACATTTAATTTTGTAAGATATATTCATTATTGAAAACTTATTAATGAATCTTTTGTATATATACACTAATTTGATATATAAAATTATTAAAATAGTTTCATTAATGATATTTAGTGCTTTATTGGATAATTATTACGTTTAGGGGGAACACAATTCAAAAGATTACAAAGGGGCATGGGATTAATATAATAAAATTCTAATTGTTGGGTTAAAATTATTCTTCATTAACTACGTAATATTAATATTATGTGGGAAATGAGTTTTTATTATCATATTTTGTATTTCATCATGATTTTTCGGTTATATAGTGGATACATATAATCTATTCAGATTATTATTTTCTTAAGCCCATATCATTATTATATGTTATGTTTACTTTGAATGTAATTTTATTAACATGGGAAATAATGTAAAATGGAAATATTTTATGAAATATAGAATTTTTTATAATAAATATTGATTCCAATATTAAATAACTTATTCTATATAAAATTAATGCTTTGGAAACACGTGAATTTTTGGGTACCGTATATAAAAATGATGGCTGATGCATCAGTAGTCTCAAGAAACAAAATCCGTTCAAAAAAACTTTCTTGTCAGTTTACAAGAACAATTACATTGGCTTCTACAAATAGAAGTAAACTGTAAATATGATTTATCATGATTGTATGTATCTTGGGTATATATCATTATATTTAAGATATCCTAAATTATAAATTTCCATCATTTTATCTATTACTATCCATAATATTTTCACTATGAGAAAATATAAGGGTGAATTTTCATTTTTAGTTTTTTGATTACATAGAATGTGTGTTTAGTTATTTACATTTCAATTTTTCTATTATAATTAATTCATTAATACTTCTACCGTGATTTACCATTACGGATCCTTTAAGGTCACCCTTATTTTTTTTCTGTCTTATGGATAAAAAAATGAATTATGGGGATGAGTTTCAAGGATATTGATCAATTTATTTTTTATGAATTATATTTCATTTTCAATTATAAGTGTAAAATGGGTTTCATTATTTATATATTTTTAATAGACAACTAAACACTTTATTGAATAGTGATTATATTGCATTTATTCATACCAATTTAAGAGAGTATGGAACTATCTCAAGGATTCTGGGGTTGAGGTCTTTAGAGTTGGTATTAGAGGATTTTATAAGGAACCATAATAACTTGATTTAGTGAATATAATCATATGACTGAATTACAACATAATTCCATGTATTGTATAAATATATTGATTTTTTAAAATAAATGTATAAAATAGGTTAAACTTATATCATATAAATAATTTTTATATCTATGTGTTTGATATCTATGATTATGGTTTCTTATATAATGATTTTTCATTTTATTCTATGGATGGAAAATAATGAACTCATTTGACATTGAATAAATTTTTCAATATGTTTATTATCAACCAAATGGGATGATGAATAGATTATATTGTGATTATACTAATTCAATTATCATTATATATGATAAAAAAACATCCCTTATCACAAATTCATAAACACACCAATGAAGACAAGGATCAAAATTCCGAAAGATCATGAGTAGTGGAGATTATAATGAAAAGAGGATCCAGTTTCATATATGATTATAATGTGAAAATAAACATGAATTAGAATGCATTAGTGGACCAAAAAAATATTCTTGGATTGGAAATTTATTTATAAATAAATTACATTCAAAATAAAGAATAATTTTTTTAATAATATTCTTATAATGATATTATTGAATAAGATGATGAATCTTGGTTAATGGTTTAATAATTAAGAGGAATTATTAAATTGGTTTTATATTTGGATTGAAGAATTATTTTATCAAATGTTGTATAGTTTCTATAATAAAAACATATATATGGGTTTAATTATTGTACATATTGTTTAGGGATGTCGATGCTTGTAATAATTCATACTAGAAACCAATTTATGTAATTCTATTGCAAGTAGATATTTTAAATAATATATTTTTGGAATATAACCATAAATTTATGCCCAATGTTGAGATAATAATTAAAAATATATGTTTATGGAATATTATTATTTATCATGAAATTGGTTATTTATTTGATGGTTAATGTGATATCTACTAGTTCCACTACATGATTTGATTTAATGAATTTATTCGAGAATCCAAGATTTTATATTTAGAAGTATGATTTATTTAATTAAGATTTTACATTGATCATGGTATCCATATATTTGATATGTGAAATTAAGAATTAAATATATTTTTAGTAATCTATTGATATGTTGATATTGAAATTAATTGTCCTTACTTTTTAAATTTTTTGGATATTGAATTAGGGAATAAATATTTTTAGTGAGTCATAAAATTAACTACATATGGAATAGAATAAGTTTGACATTGTAAATTATTGTTTTGGAATAAATTGTAATTTATTATATTCATTATCATGTGATAACCATTGTGTTTTTAGTAAACATGTAATGGATGAATGTGTGATATGTGGATCTTTGTATTCATTAAATTTATTCTAGCCTAAACAAAAATCATCGTGAATATTAAATTCCTGATGTAAGGGAAGAAGTGAAAATATAACGATGAATGACCAAATGCGAAGATTATACCTATGAACATGAAATTAATAATGTTATTTTATTTTTTAATGGGCTTTATGTAGATATAAAAATAACCCCTAAACTATAGGAAATACTTTTTGGAACAAAACAACTTTTTACTAACTATTACTCCTGTGAAATCAATGGCCATTTAAGTGATCCCATTATTTACAGTTTAACAATAGTTTAATTTATAATAACCATATTTTATAACAATCGTAATCCAAACTTGATAGTTATATTTATATTATATTTACATTTTTTCACATTCCACTAATGATTTCTTATCAAGAATACAAGATTTTTTGTGACCTTTACATTACCCTTTCCCTCTACTTAAGAGGATTTTATTATTAACCCTATATACGATTTGGGATTCCCACGATAAAATTTTCTAGTATCATCCATTTATTATCAAAGTAAAATTTCAAATTATGAGGATAGAATTTTTAGAAGGTTTTGAGAATGTAACACTCCAAGATTGTATTGTATGTTTATTTGATTTTAATTTAATCTATTTTATAAAAAACAATGCATATGACCTAATGATTACATAAACCACATTATGATAGTAAATATTATAATTTTAACATGAAAATTATACACTACCCATGAAATTGGTTGGTGTGAATATGACTAAGTATTTTATGAATATATAGTTGACCTATGTTTATTAAGTGAATTAATTGACTAACAATTAATTTGAAAAGAATATAACCACTATTTGAACATAAAGAATGTGTTCTAAAAATTTTTTTTTTATTTCCACACAAACATTTTATATTATTAAATTAAATTAATCACCATCAGTGAAAGATATTATTGAAATTTATATGTTATAATTTTAATAAATAAAATTTAAATTTATTTTCTGTGATTTATATTATTAATATAGGGATAAATCATTTTATATGCTGAAAAAAGATAATTTCTTTCAAAAGGGAATTTTTTCATCCTTTAATGGAACACATTTGTTGAAACTGAATTTAGAATATTTTTTAAAAATTTTATGAAAAAATAAACTCCATTATTGAAAATTTTCCATAAAAATTATATATAGTGGAATTATTATTTTTTTTCTTATAAGTTTTATTTTTTCAAGAAAAACGAAAAGATGCTTTTTTTAATTGAAAAAATAATTTCAAATAAATAATATATATATTTTAATTGTATTTTAAATTGGTTTTAAATTATAATTACATCCATTATACATCATTATACCCAGTTTAGGTCATTTTAATATATTTAATATTTAATTTGGATGTATTTGTTTTTTAACATTTCACTTTAAAAATATGGTTTCCCATTATGTGTGGAGGATTATTTTTCAATCAAATTTTGATATTATGTGAAATGAATTTGGTAAAATTCATATCATATTTGGAATAATTTTCAATTTTTTTTATTTTCATTATGATTTTTAGGAATTTAAAATTTATATTTTAAAAAATAATGATTTATAATATTATACATATAATAATGAAATGAGATAATGTTAAAATCGTAGAGGCTTAAAATAACTAAAAAATATAATATTAAATTATTGGATGACATGTATCTAGACTCTAAAAAATCATAACATTAATTATGATAATAATTATTGGAAAATAATTCCACATCAATTTGGTTGTCTTAAATTATAAAATAATCACGATTTAATCACGTAAAACCACCCATCCTTAAGTATAAATACCAACAATCACCAGAGTATTTTTTTGAAAAATCCTTTAAGATCCAAAGATATGCAACAATATCTCTTATAATCACTATCCCCACTTCAATGTGATAATTTTATAAAAAATTTCAATTCCAATGACTCTATGGGATCTTTCAAGCATGTGATATTCAAGAGATAGTCTTCTAAAAACACATTTCTTAATTTCTTTTCATCTTATCATTTCTCCCCACCTCTTTAATCTATCATGGAATAAAAACTGTTTAATATTTTAAATTATATAAATTTATTTTTATAGTTTAATATAATATTTCCATCGTTTTTATTACCACTTATTATTCCGAGAAATTAAACTATTGTCCAAATGATGTTTTTAATAGCATGTTTTAATAATGATTATTTTCTCGTTTTTTCATTACAGCATGCAGGTTTGGGCATAATCAATTTAATATGGATACATAATATTTGAATTGGTGAAATTTGACTTATTTAATATTCCTTAACTAATATATACTCTTCATATTAAATAAAACATAACTAGTTTGTGGTGTTTCGAAAAACATACAAAATCATCTAAATTTTTATCATCGAAATATAATTTAATGTATCATCCTCACACAAAAATGAAAAATTATAAATAGGACCATTTATAATTTTGATGTGAATTAGTAATATATCATTAAATTTATTTATTTATAACTCCATTTTTAATAAAATCCATAAATATACACAAATGAACCAATTGTGAAACACTGGAATGGATGCACAAGAAAACATGAAAATAATTAATTATTATTAATAAATGGGTAATAATATTATATTAAATAACCATATAAGGTATTATATATATATATATGAATATAGTTCTTGACTAATTCATTACCATTATTTAATAATTATATAAGTTGATAAATAATTTTACATTAATGGGTGGTGTGAAGTAAGGGTTTCTTGACCCTCTTTTAATTTGGTGAGATATATGCCTTATTCACCACTTATTTCATACATTAACTTTATATATAATCCCATTTTATATTAACTTTAATTAATCTATTTATATTCATTATTTTAAATTCTTAATTTTATAATTATTATTTTTATAGGGAATATGTTTGGATCGATGAAAATGTGGAAAGGTATTTTTTAACTAAAAGTCCAATAATTGGGTTAAACATATACATCATCAGTTATTCCATTTTAGGATTATGTGTATAATCTCCTTTTATTATCTTATTTATTATTTTTGGAATGTTTTATTTAGGTATTTAGTGGATACAGACAATCATTTCTTATGATTATTTTATAATTGACATATCATTATTATGTACGACATTTATTTTGAAAGTGATTTTCTTAACTAGGGAAATAATGTTAAATACAGATCATTTACTCAATATTGATATTTGTTTATTATTAATATTTATTCATAAATTCTGTCGATTATTATTTATATAATGTATTTTTTTGGACATAAAATAACTATGGGGATATATATATTGAAATCTCTCATCGATGCATCAGTAGTCGCATGAGACAAAATCATTTGGCAGAAAACTATTCACCTTTTTTTCAAGAAGAATCAAATGGTATTATACCAATGATCATAATTTGGGTAAAAAATTAATCATTAAATGAAATATATAGATTATTTATATTGATATTTCAATAATCTAATATTATGAATTTCCTTCATTTCAGTAATTACTCACTATAATATTTTAGCTCTAACAAAATGTATGGATGAGTTTTCATCCACTATTTATTGATTTAAAATAATAAATGATCAATTATTTACCATTTCATATTTTTTATCATTTATTATTTATTACATCCACTATACATATCATTTACTATAAATTTAATCTCACCCCATGGATTCCACATCTTTGGAATATGATGATGATTTCATAAGATGAGCTTCATTGATCCTGAGAAGTTTATTTTCTTATGTATTATGATTAATTTTATATTCCGAGTGTAAAATAGGCTTCATGTATGAATATATATTACAAATACTAATAAAATAATTGGTCTATCGGGATGTGATTCCTTGTGGTTATCCTAGTATAATAATGTTGGGAACCAGCTCTAGGCTTCTACTGCCATAGTCTTCACAAAAATGATCATAGTGACGATATTATTATTCTATGAAAGAGTAATATTTATAAACTGATAGATCAACAATAAAATACTTATAAATCAATATGAAAAAATATTTAAAACACATTATGTTTAAGAATGATATTATTTAATAAAATTGTGCCATATTTATATGGTATATTTTCTTTTAAAAGATAATTTATAAATTTTATAATTTTAACTTCATAAAAAATTAACCTAATTTAATATTTTTACTGTTGAAACATTAACATAATTTAAATTATTGATATTATAATAAATAATTTATTTTTAAGTGAATGATTCCATATATTATTTTTACAAACACCATCCCATATATGGAATCATTAGTTTATAAGAATGATATGGAAATATATGAGGATATTTTATATATTGAATATTAATTTTATAGATACTATAATTTATTTTTTAAATTTTTTTATATATTGAAAGTATATATTCAATGTTTTTTAACTTCAATAATATTTTTCATAAGATTGTATTACTTCATTTTATACTAATTATTTCAAAATTAATATTATTTATTTTATAAATTTAATTTAATTAAACAGATTCTGGATATGTATTCATTAATGATAAATTTGTTAATAAGTAAAATTTTATTTTTAATCATAATAGATAAATTTCATATGTAAAAATTACATACCATGATAAATTCAAAAAAATTGAAAATATAAAAAAACGATGAGTATGTATCTTTAATTATTTTATGAAGATGTGTATCAATGTGTGGTTGAGTCATTTCTCACACTTATTATTTCTCATATCAATTATTTATCACATTTTAATCCAATTTCATTAAG
Source organism: Viscum album (assembly GCA_963277665.1). Classification (NCBI taxonomy): domain Eukaryota; kingdom Viridiplantae; phylum Streptophyta; class Magnoliopsida; order Santalales; family Viscaceae; genus Viscum; species Viscum album. The sequence goes on from OY728148.1 coordinate 53,568,457, forward strand.
AGTAACTTCCAGTATTTAAAAAAATACTATTATTTCCAAAAATGTCATCTCGTCTCATTTATATAAGGGGATCTCTACTCATTACTTAATCACACACCATAACCCCCTTAGTTCAGCTAAAACATTAACATAACCTCTAATAAACATAATTTACTCCTTAAATTGGTTCTATATTTCTCAAAAGACCCTCTTTTAAAGTTGTAACCCCATTTGAATATGATTTAATCCATGAACTGGGGAATGCATTTCTATTATCTCCTTTCTCATATCAATTTCTTCATGTGACCATATTTTTTTCAAAAATTTCATTAAACTATAATATAATTATAGAATCCTTATTCTTATTATTTTTATATATTATTATAGTGATGATACTATCACTAACCACATATTACCATTCATTACTATGAATAAAAAATATGTGAAATGTTTATAAGTGCATATTATCACCTACATGAAGAAACACGTTCATTTTCTTTCACCACCTACAAAATCTAGTGAAAACAGTAATTTAACTCATAAATAATATCTTAATGACTTCTTTTGATTATGAAATGATAAATAATTTTATGCCACTATCTCTATCAATAATAATGAATTCATCATCTATGAGTATGTACTATCTATCATATTCATGGATTGATGTATTCCATTATTCATTAACAAAATTCATGGACTGTTCAATGAATGGGTCTATATGGAAAATATGATGATTATGATATGAATATGGTTCTGGTAACAAAAATTAATAAACTATTAATAATATTAACCATATACAATATTTATAATATTTACATTCTTAAATATGTGAAATAAGAAAGATAAACAATTTTTACTTAACATATAAAAATTTCATACCCATCACAATAGATACTAATTATTTATAAGTATATATTATTACAGTAATAGACACTAAATGTTATAAACATACTACTTGTATAATTAAATTTCAACTAAATCACCACATTGTTACCCATTGATCGACTAATATTTTTGTTAGGATTAAATTACTAACTAATTAAACAATGCTAAAAAATATATCATTGATAAATATGATAATAATTAATTAATATAATATTATATAAAAATATAATTTATTGTTTTGTTTATATAATTTAAAATACAATATTCATCTCTATAATTAATAAAACACACTTAAATGGTTTTGAAAATCACCAACCTATTCCCATTGTTGAATTAATATTCAATTATAAATCATAAAACAATAATAATATAAATTAAATATTTATATATAATTATAAGTTGGAAATTATATTCACATTAATGATTATTGAATTACGAAATTTTGATAATGAAAAAATACAGAAATTTCTCACATTAAACTAGTATGATTGGTCAATACTATAAAATCAGAATTTGGGAAAATATGTAAACACTAACTAATATACGTGTATAATTATTGAAATTAAAAATTATAAATATGTTTACATATTAATATGTATATCTAATAAGTTATTAACATATTTTAATTTGTTATACTTAATGTTAATGTGTATTTGAGGATTTTAAGATCATGTTAAGTGTTCTTTCTCTCTAATATGAATTCCAAAATATGTTTTTTTAATTTATATAGGTATTTACTCTATTATTTAATATAAACAAAAAACATAGGAACTAGATAGGGAGTGGGAGTACAAAGAAATGTTCCACACAAAAATGTTTTCTACCTCACATTCTCAAAAATCATTCACTTAGTCTTATGTACTTCTGATGAAGTGCATTTTATTTAACAACAGAACTTTTTCATCCATTCCCTCAACCACTAGAACATCCTCCACATGATGGATAATCTATAATCCTCTCATATATCGTCTCAACATAAGTGATATTAGATTCATTACTATCTACCTATATCTCAGGATTCCATTCAGGGGAGATGTCCCTCATCCCCTCAACCACCAGTGATCCAGTCTGAGGAGGAGTCTCCAAATTATTAACCTATTAAATTGTCTACTAAATATCTACATGGGGGTATCTCTAAGACATTTTCTTATTACGTGAAAAAATTTGGAATCCCTCATTTTTCATGATGGGTTTCAATAAAGTAGTATAACTTTTGGAAGTGAGTGGAATTGCAAAAAAAATTTAACCTACTAGGTTACACAAAGCATCAATCGTTTCATAATAATGATGGTGATCAACCACTTTTGAATATCTTCCATATTTACTTTTTCAACCATCATGTAATTGTAAATACCTTTTTCATAGGGATAATCTTTTTTATGTTAGTTTTTTTCATTAATAATATTATCTAAATCAATTCCCTTTTCATCTTTAGAGAAATTTTATCAAACGATTTATTTTTGTCTCTATATGTGGAAGAATTAACAATAGTTTAATCCCATGGTCGATCCGGAAAAATCATTCCCTTCAACGTAGACTCTTGTGAATTAGGGATCAATATGTCCATTATGTTATTAATTGGATAGTCAATGATTCCATCATGAGAAATGATTTTTGTTATGCCTTCATCTTTGAGCTTTGACTTCTTTCAATAGAATTTGATAGGGTTTCCCTTCACCCCACTCTCCTCACATTATATTTTCTTCTGACATTTCTCTAAATAATTCCCATTAGTTATACATTCAAAATAAAAAAGAGGCTCTTTTTATACTCAAATTCAAATTGGATGTTATTCGGAGTAAAAAGGATTACCTTGTCAATCAAGGTGTAGATGAGATAAATATCCACCCGCATCCTAGAAAAATGCCTTAGTCGAATATCCTCAGTCTCCTTATCAATTTGGACAGGAGTCCCAATTTTTAGTTTCAATGTCATGATTTATCCTTGGATTCCATAAGACCCAATTAAGTCCATGTAGACAGACCCAGAACAGAAAAATTGTGCATAGAGATTGTATGAAATTGATTTCCAAATACCATTTATGTAATTTAATCCATCTAACTTTCAACAGCAACAAACCAATTTCCCATTCTTGAATATTTACATCATCTGAAAGAAACAAACAATGGAAAAAACATGACTAATATACTTTTCTAAATAATGATATTTAATTCCATGAGACATGTTATTATTTTAGATCATATTTTCTCAGGAATGGTTAAAATTATTTTATATTTACATTTTTTATTAATATATTCTTATAATTCATTATGTTCAATGTTATATTACATACGTAATTACTCATCTTTTTTACTCAAAAATTAAAAAATCATTAAATGTTTATATATCTAATTTTTAACTCCATGAGACATGGTTAAAATTGTACAACAGAATTTCATTTATATATATAGTACTAAATTAACAATTTACATAATGAATAATTAATATAATTAAACTCATGATATTTTAATGTCTATTGATTTTTACTATATCATGTTAATTTTATTATTATTTTTCCATTACTATAAGGTTATTTGTGACCTAAACTTCCATTATTGAGTTAAAATGATTCTTATTAAACATGATTAATTCATGACTGGTATTATACAGCCTTATATTTCATTTAATTGTACATTATGTTACTATAGTGTGTAAAATTAATATTTCTTTTTAATCATTTACCTTGAAAAAACTAATTTTTCCAAATTATATCATTGTTGAGAATAATTATCATTCTATGTAATGAAATTTTTCTCCTCTTTTATATATTTAAAAAACCCTACAATGTTCTTATTTATATTTGGAAACATAATTATCATTTATCTCTTTATGAATCCATATTTCCCATGCTTACATTTAAAATTTTGTTTTTAACTGTTGGGCAAAAATCTCTCAAGGCATCATTGAAGCATTTTTAAGGTGATTGTGTTTGTTGACAAAGTGGACATCTGAGTGGTGATTGTTGACAAAGCAAAACGATGTCATACAATTTTTTTGACAAAGAGGAATTCATGATGGAATGTCAAGTTCAAGAGCTAAGGTCAATGATCCATGATTGATTCAAGAACATCGACAAAAGGAATGGATGATCTGGAGGCGGTACAAAAGAACAGATACAAGGTGGCATTGTGTACATGAAGGCTTGGAAACGTGCATGTCGTATGTTTTTCAAGATCAGATCATCAAAATATGGCAAAGGGATAAGGTTCGCGCAAGTTTCGTTGAGGTCGCACAGGTGACTTGCGCACCGTGAAAGATACTTGCACGTCGATGCCTTGGAAGTTTGAGAACTTGTGCGCCTATGGTTGTTCAAGATTAGAAGATAAAAATATAGCAAAGGAAAGAGGTTTACGGAAGTTTGGAAGTAGGTCATGCAAGTGACTTGCAGGGGAAGAGACCAGTGCGTTGAGACTTGCACGCCGAGGGTTGACTTGCGCGCTGTCGCGCAGGATGGTCAATTTGCTTATAAATACTAGACCCCCAGTCTTCATTCTTCACCGGAGTTCAACAATTTGAGAAATCAGAGCCCCCGTCGCGCAGGTGTGGTGGTTGCGCAAGTGGTGTGTGTGGTTGCGCAGGTGGGACTTGCGCTCCAGGGTGATTGTTGTGCACTAGTGTTTGAATCTGCGTGCCAGTGTGGAGTTGCACGCCAATATTGGATTGGGCGTAAAAGGAAGTGAGTCACGTAGGATTGGAGTTGAGGAAGCTTGAGTCGCACAAGTGTCTGAGGAGGACTTTCGCGCCCGTTGTGACTTGTGCACCGATACTTGCGTGCCGAGTTTGACTTGCACGCAAATTAAGGTTGAGTTCACAGAAGTATTTTCTGGCTGCGTGGAAGCTGAAAGTTTGCCTGATACCTTCAGTGCAAAGAGAGATTCATCTATGATTGAAAATTGGGCTTCAAAAGAGAATCTACGTACAGAGGAAGATGCATTCCTTAATGCAAATGAAGAGACCTACAGGTCTATAAACTGTGAGTGGATTCCTTCCAAGAGAAGTGAGCAAAGGAAGAGAAATAAGGTGATCCTCTCCACCGACAGTGAGCCAGAGACAGAGAAACAGGGAGTTACCCTTGGGGAAGCAGTGAGCCTGGGCATTGAAGTGATCTAGCCCGAACATTGTAATCCACAGGTAGTGATGTTTAGTGTAATTGGTACGACCGATAACCTGTCGGTGTATCCTCCTTGGATGTATCCCTTTACGGTGAACCAAGTAAAATTATTGTGTCCTGTGCATGCTTTACTTTCTGTTTACTTTGTGCAACATGAAATAGAGAGAAGAGTGTTTTTCTTAACAATGAAACAAGATCAGAACGTGCAGTAATTTTAAATTAGTCATACCCTGATTCACCCCCTCTCAGGGTATTCATCCTTGTGGACCTAACAATTGGTATCAGAGGGAAAGGTTGAAAGTTGTTTTTCTATCAATGGAGGTCACTAATCATAAAGGGATTCCAATCTTCGATGGATGTAATTTTCAGATATGGAAGAATCGAATGCAACCCTATTTCCGATCATTGGGAATGGATGTGTTTTCAGCAGCTATGCATGGTATCACAACTGATATTAAAAGTGGTGCGTTATCAGAAGCCGAACACAGAGAATTGGATGCTGAATCCAAAGAGATCAATGCCTTAGGGGGAGCCCTCTCCAATCCCATCTATACAAAGGTGATTTCATGAAAAATGTCACATTCCATGTGGGAGAAGCTTTTAAATATATATGAAGGGGATACAAAGGTGAGAGAGGCAAAGCTTCATGTGTTGTGGAACAAGTATAAAGATCTGAGAATAAACCCGAATGAGTCCGTTGATGCATTCTTTGATAGGGTAAATGTTGTGGTAGAAGACATGCAGGGTCTTGGAGAAATTATCGAAGATATAAAAATTGTGAAGCGCATATTGAGAAAACTTCCACCTCGGTTCAATCCGAAAGTTTCTATTTTGGAAGATAAAGACCCAAAACAACTGACATTGGATAACCTTCACAGCACTCTTGTTGAATATGAAATGAGAAACGATGATAACGAGACTGTGGAAAAGGGGAAATCCAATGAGGTGGCATTCAAGACCATGAAGAAGCTCACCATTGAAGATTCTAATGAAGAAGAAGAGATAGATGATGTGATGTCATTCCTTTCTTCAAATCTGCAAAGAAAAAGAGGAAATTTTAAAGGTAAACATCCACTAGCATGCTTTCGATGTGGAAAGATTGGTCATCTTTCGGAAAGATACCCCAAAAAGTTTCAAGATGATGATGATGAAGTTGTAATTCCCAAGAAGAAGACTTCAGCATTTGTGAAAGGGAAGAAGAAATTTAAGAGAAATTTCTTCAAGAAAAAGTATCTTCATTCACAAGAATTTGAAAGTTCATATGAGTCTGAGGATGAAGAAGTTGAAGAAATAGAAAATTGCAGAGATCGTGGGGTAAATGCCTTGGTGGCGGTTTATGGTAGTTCTCAGAAAAAGGATCAATCTGAAGCTGAAGAAGAAGAAGAAATTAAAGAGAGAGTTGATATGGAAGATGAATTGGAAGCAGCTCTTGAGGAGATAGACATTTGGAGAGACAAAATGAAGAAATCCAATAAAGTGGTTCATGATGCCAAACTCTATATGCAACAACATGATGAAGAAAAGTTTGAGTTGTTAGAAGAAATTGAAAGACTAAAATTCTCAAAACCAGAGAGCACAGAAAATATTGTTGAGTATAAGCTTAAAATTGAGGAAAAGAAGAAGGAAATTGGTTGTTTGGATAACATAGGAAATTAGAAGGTCAAACGTATCAAAGAGCTTCAAAATGAAGGGGTCAGTCTGTGACAAAAAATTAAGGATCAAGAAAAACTCTTCACCCCCAATGTGATATCAGAAAATCAGGACATTCAGAAGACAGAGAAGGTGAATGCGGAGCCTAGTAGTTCAGTATGAAATAAGAATCAATTGAGCTCAAATGTTATTGCTTCTTCAGGGCTAAATCATGAACAAAAATCTGTGACAATTTCAGTTAGACCGCAATCACCCCTCCCGAAAATGAAGGTTGATTTGGGCAGAAAATAGAATCCGAATATTCAGTGATCCAAAAGGGAAAATCAAAGTGCTGAAGTATCAAAAAAGAATGCATCATATATTAGGTGTTATTGCTGTGGGAAAATTGTACATTCACAGTATGTGTGTTCCATAGCCAAGAGATATAGAAGGGAACACGAACAGAGATGACAGCCAAACAGAGAACGGTTTTCTAGAACATATTTTGAAGGACACTATTTTTGGTGCTGAGGATTTGGGCACATGGCTAGGTACTGCACTTTAACCATTCATACAAATGTGTCAAAGTAGAATCAAAATGTTAGCAAGCAGCAGATCGATAAACCGACAAGTGAGTTAAAAATGCAGAATAGATTTGCGGCTTTGCAAGATGAAGTTGGTCCATCATACTCTGAGAAAGAACAGAAGTCTCAATCTATGCCGAGTATGAAAGACAAAGTATGGACCAAGAAAAAGAAAATTGAGAAGGCCGTGGTGGCAGAGATTTCCCTTAAAGCATCAGATTGCTCTGGTGTGTAGATCCTTGATAGTGGTTGCACATGTCACATGATGGGTAATAAGGATCTTGTTGCGAGCATAAAATATGACAAAGAAGGAGATGTCAAATTTGGAAATGATGAAGGCCTAAAGATTTTTGGCTCAGGGAAACCCAAGTTTGTGGGAAAAGAAATGAGACGTGCTGATGTCTTGGTAGTAGAGGGTCTCAGTCATAACTTGCTTAGTGTCAGTCAACTATGTGACTCTGGGCACTCTATTCGATATACCATGAAGATGTGTAATGTTAAAGGAAAAGATGGAGCAATTATTCTACAGGGAAAATGAACAAAGGGAAATCAATACCTGGTAGGTGGGGAAGAAGATTCATGTTTTGTATCCAGAGAAGAAGAAAACTAGCTATGGCATAAGTGACTTGGTCATCTATGTCAACCATCCATGGAAGATTTGGTAAAGTGTGATGCTGCTAGAGACCTTCCCAAACTATCACGTGATCACACTCATATGTGTGATGCTTGTCAACAAGGGATGACCATCAGAAAAACATACAGGCTAAAGGAACAAAAAACAACTGGAGTTCTCGGATTGGTGCATGCTGATGTATGTGGACCTATCTCACCACGAGCTATAAATGGGAAAAGGTACTATATTCTTTTCATTGATGATTATAGCAGAATGGCCTGGGTATTTGTCATTACCCAAAAGATAGAGGTGTTCAGTTGCATAAAGCATTACAGGAGGGAATCATAAAGGATGCTTGGGATGAAAATTTTGACGTTCCGTATAGATAATGGTACAGAATTCACAAACAGTCAAGTGGAATAATATCTCGAGAAACACGGGATAAGGCATCAAGTTTATTCAGTGAGAACTCCCCAATAGAATAGAGTGGTTGAAAGGAGAAATCGGATCATCAACAATATGGCCAGAAAAATGCTTATTGATAAGGACCTAACAGAGAAATTTTGGAAGGAAGCTGTTTTGACATCAGTCTGTGTTTCAAACAGGTCTCTGTTGTGTCCAAAGCAAGGGAAGACTCCGTATGAACTGTGGTACGGAAAGAAGCCAACGTTGAAATAATTTCAAATCTTTGGAAGTAAGTGTTTCATTCTCAACAAAGAAAATCATAGGAGTTTTGAGGCATGAGTAGATGAAGGGATATTCCCTGGCTACTCAGGGAAAAGTAAAGCATATAAATTCTTCAAAAAGAGGCTGGGAAATTTTTTTGAGAGAAATGATGTCACTATAACCAAAAAATGAACAGAATTCTCAATGACCTAGTGAACAATTTTTGGATGAATGGGATGATGAGGTAAGCGAAACAAGGGGAGTAGAAGTGGCATAGGCTGACTCCGAAGAAGATACTGATGATGAACATGAAAGTGTAAAGTCTGTGTCTACAAGGAAGCTAAAGAGTCGAGCTGAAATTGATAGGAAGAATGTCATTGGTGATCAGACAGCTCCAGTTCAGACTCGAAGAATGAAATAATCATAGCAAACATCATTTTTGTCTCAGGGGGAGCCGAAATGTTTTTCCGATGCAGCTGAAGATGATAACTAGGTTCAGGCTATAAATGAAGAGCTTGATTAGATTGAGAAAAACCAAACATGGGAGATTGTTTCAAGGCAAGTATATAAGAATGTCATCGGGACTAAATGGGTCTATCGCAACAAGATGAATGGAGATGGCACGGTGATTCGGAACAAAGCATGACTAGTGTGCAACTAGTACTCCCAGATCGAGGTAATAGATGTAGATGAGACATTTGCACTGGTTGCAAGGCTCGAGACATTCAGATTATTTTTGGCCATAGCAGTGCAAAGAATGTTCAAAGTGTTTCAAATGGATGTCAAATCCGTATTCTTGAATGGGGTTCTGGAAGAAGAGGTGTACATTGAGCAGCCAGATGGTTTTATCAGTCATGAGGATGAGAACAAAGTTTGCAGGCTGAAGAAGGCATTGTATAGGCTGAAACAAGCACCTAGAGCATGGTACTCAAGGCTTGATCAGTACTTGAAGAAGCTTGGTTTTCAGCATGGAGGAGTTGATTACAATCTCTATTTCAGTAATGACAGTAATCAAAGTATGATGGTGTTGGTTTATGTCAATGACATAATATTTTGCGGATCAGATGAAGCTCAGTGCAGACAATTTTCCGAATTCCTGAAAAAGGAGTTTGAAAAGTCAATTATTAAAGAGCTAATATTTTTCCTTGGTCTACAGGTGACACAAGGACGGAATGGAACATTCATTTCTCAATCTCAATATACCAAGGAGGTCTTGAGAAGGTTTGGAATGGAAAATTCCAAGGGGATGAAGACTCTGGTTTCTACCCGGATGAAATTATCAAAAGATGAGGATGGAAAGGCAGTAAATATCACAGAATACAGGCAAATCACTGGAAGTCTGTTGTACTTAACCGCAACAAGGCCTGATATTGTTTTCTCTACATGCCAAGCAGCGAGATATCAGCGTATTCCCAAGGAAAGCCACATTATTTCAGTGAAAAGAATACTTCGGTATATCTAGGGCATAGTGGATTTCGGTTTGACATATACTAACATATCTCAGACAAGGTTATTGGGATATACTGATGCAGACTAGGACGGTTCAGCAGATGATAGAAAATCAACATCAGGTGGTGCATTCTATCTTTTTGGATTGTGTATTTCTTGGCTAAGCAAGAATAAAGATTGCATTTCATTGAGCACCGCAGAAGATGAGTATTTTGCGGCCAATCAAGCATGCACACTGTTATTGTAAATGAAGCAACAAATTGAAGATATGGGAATTAAAGTGAAGTCTCCGATCGGAATCTAGTGCGACAACTCAAGTGCTATAAATCTTAGAAAAAATCTTGTCCATCATTCCAGGACAAAGCACATTGAGATTAAGTATCATTTTATCAAGGAGAAGGTTGAGCAGTGAATTGTGATGTTGGAGTATATGCCTACGGAGCTACAGGTTGTGGACATTCTGACAAAGGCATTACCCACGGATGTTTTTCAGAGGCATTGACTGGCTCTGGGAGTTCAGTTGATTTCCCTCACTTGAAATAGTGTGGATTTGGAACCCTCCCCCCTCTCCCCGAGGTATGATGTGTTTTTCCCTAATGTGCTGATATGTGTTCTCTACTATGTTAGAGACTACAAACGAGTGTCCTTTAGGTTCGTTGACAAAGGGGGAGAAAATAGTGATTGTTAAAGGGGGATGCAATGTGGAGATTTGATAAATCATGAATGATATGGTGAGAAGCTGACATGTGGAGCAGCCAGATAGGGGGAGTTGAAGCTAGTTGAATGTGCTTAGCCAGAGCTTAGCTTGGACAACACAGGAAATAGGGCTAAAGAGGTTTTGAACCTGACAAGGGATGAAGCTGCGAACAGAAAGGGGGAGCATATTAAATCTGACAATGCTAGAAGTGATCGATCAAGGAATATATATCACAACAGCTAAGGATCGTGATAAAAGCATAATAGTGGTGTTGGAATGTGGTAAAAATATTTCTAAATAGAAATTGGTCTTCCAACAAGTCCTTCAAAAATTGATATCAGTTTAGTACAAATTGGCATCAGTTTGGTGTTAATAGTGGATGTTAGAGATGAAGTGATTCATTGATGAACTTTTCATTTACTCTTGTTTCTCATGCCGAGCATTGCTCATGTGGGCTTAGAGTATGTGTTGAGTAAATCCTTGATCGCTATCAGTATTGCAAAAGGAGAATGGTGGCTGAAGTATTAACTATGTATCTTTCCATAAAAGAGTTATCAACAAACCCAAAAGGGGGAGATTGTTGGGAAAAAATCCCTCAAGGCATCATTGAAGCATTTTTGAGGTGATTGTGTTTGTTGACAATGTGTAAATATGAGTGGTGATTGTTGACAATGCAAAATAATGTCATACAAATTTGTTGACAAAGAGGATTTCATGATGGAATGTCGAGTTCAAGAGTTGAGGTCAAAGATCCATGATTTATTCAAGAATGTCGACAAAAGGAATGGATGATCTGGAGGCAGTACAAAAGAACAGATACAAGGTGGAAGTAGGTCGCGCAAGTGACTTACAGGGGAAGAGACTAGCGCGTTGAGACTTGCGTGCCGAGGGTTGACTTGCGCGCCGTCACGCAGGGTGGTCGATTTTCCTATAAATACAGGGCCACCCCTCTTCATTATTCATTGTATTTCAACAGTTAAAGAAATAAAATCACCCGTCGCGCAGGTGTGGTGGTCGTGCAAGTGGTGTGTGTGGTTGCGCAGGTGGGACTTGCGCCCCAAGGTGATTGTTGCACGCCAGTGTTTGAAGCTGCATGCCAGTGTGGAGTTGTGCGCCAATATTGGATTGTCCGTAAAAGTAAGTTAGTCGCACGGGTTTGGAGTTGAGGAAGCTTGAGTCACGCAAGTGTCTAAGGAGGACTTGCGCACCCATTGTGACTTGCGCGCTGATACATGCGCACCGAGTTTGACTTGCGTGCCAAGTAAAGTTGAGTTCCCGGCAGTATTTTCTAGCTGCGTGGAAGCTAGAAGTTTGCTTGACACCTTCGCTGCAAAGAGAGATTCATCTACAGGTAAAAATTGGGCTTCAAAAGAGCATCTACTTACAGAGGAAGATGCATTCCATCATGCAAATGAATAGACCTACAGGTCTATATACTGTGAGTGGATTCCCTCCAAGAGCAGTGAGAAAAGGATGAGAAAGAAGGTGATTCTCTCCATCAGCAGTGATCCAGAGAGAGAGAAACAGGGAGTGACCATTGGGGAAGTAGTGAGCTGACCCTAAACATTGTAAAGGCAGTGAGCCTTGGCATAGAAGTGATGTAGCATGAACATTGTAATCCACAACTAGTGAAGTTTAGTGGAATTGGTACGACCGGAAACTTGTCGGCGTATGCTCCTTGGACGTAGCCCTTTGCGGTGAACCAAGTAAATTTTTTGTGTCCTCTGCATGCTTTACTTTTTGTTTACATTGTGAAACAGGATATAGAGAGAAGATTTTTTTGATTAAAACCGAAACAAGATCAGAACGTGCGTTAATTTTAAATTAGTCATACCCTGATTCACACCCCCCCTCTCAGGGTATTCAGCCTTGTGGACCTAACATTAACTCTTCTTATGATACTCAGTTTCTACAATTATGTTTCAAAATAATTTTGAAATGTTATTAAATACATTAACTATAATATTATATCTTCAAGTAAAAATTTCATTTTATAAATATTATTTCATTAAATATCCATTATTTATTCTTATTTTATAAAATTAAATCATTCTCATTGTTTTTCATTATGTATGTTGAATATAAATTATTAATATTCATATAACTTCATGATTTTCAATAATATTTAAAATTCATCATTAATTTATTTAGGTTTTTGACAAAAGTGAACAAAAAATGTCTCTACATATTTAATTTTATATAAAACATTCCCCATATGTTTTCATTATTTCTAAAGGAATTAATATACCTCTTAGTTTATTAAGTCAATTATTTAAATAGTTTCCCAAAACATCAATGAAATATGTGGATTATAAATTATATTTTTTTAATACACAAAAATGTTTACTTCAAATTAATGTAGTTTTACTGTTACATATATTCTTCTTAAATGGAGATATTTTCAATTTATACCATCAATAATCTTTCTTTGGATTGATTATGTAATTCCATTCACTGTTAGTGGAATCATCAAGAACAACTACTATCTTTCCAAAACAAATTCACTATATAATGATACTTTTTATTCTTATTCTTATACTCTATTAAGACATTGTCTTGAATCCTCTGATTAATGGTTATCCACAGTGATTATATATATTGATTTGCTGGGGAATTTTTTGACTTAACCATATATCCTTTATCTATACAATTATAATATTATATGGTTTATTATTCTAATTCTATGGTATTTACTTAGTATATTACTAATAATAATTGGATACCAATTTATTGTTTCATTGGTATATAATGTATTGATTATTTAATGCATTTTAAATTTTTTATTATAAAAATTAAATGATATACTTAGCTAATTATTTCCCATGGATTATTTATGAAATTTTTTTATATAGGATGAATATTTATGGATGCTAGCACATTAGATTTTATATCAACACTCTAATTAGTTTTTTGAGGTTTATATCTTATGAGAAAATAAAAAATATTTTTAGAATCTTGATCCACTAAAAATTTGGTGTTTATTTTCTCATTAAATAAAGAAAAGAGGGGACTAAATCCAAATCCCCCAAGGAAGATTCGTTAATGAAGAGGGAACCACTGTAACGCCCCGACCCCAGCTACCCAGAGTTGGTGCATTACTTTGTAACATTGACATGATCACAAAAGATCAAGTCTCGAAAGGCTGATTATCTTAGTAGCCTTGGAAACACTAGATACATTCATAAACGTTACATTACATCATAAAGTGAAAAACTACAATAAAAAAAGTCTCCATAGTCCACACTCATATCCTCTTCTGACTATCCCTACAGGTCATTCATAAAATACTTCTTCACATCTTTGAAAATATTAAAACATTGAAAGGGGTGAGCTCAAATGCTCAGTAAGGATAACAATATTGCGGAAGCTTTCATAAATAAACATTAACTTTTAAGGCAATGTTTAACTAAAACAAAAGCCTTTTAAACATGAACTTCAACATAATATGGAAAAAGTAAAATGAGATAATGCCATTTAATTATTCACATGGATATTCTACTGGTCGAATAATCACAAGCAATATCAATAACCAATTTCATAATGAGGGAATGTGTAATGCCAAACATTATGAAACATTTTGTCAAGGCCTCGACCAAGAAGTCTAAAATTATTAAGGCCTCGACCAAAACCATAAATCAAATTGGGAAAGGGCCTTGGCTAATTCCATGTCTAGTTGTCTCAAGTGACCTACCGATGCATCGAGGAGCTATAGCGGGCTCCACCCGTCACTTATTAAGTCCAATACATTCCTCATATGAATAGGTTTAAACATATCATAAACCATACCATAATCGTATCACATAAAACATGCATAAAGGAAACATAACATTTCCACATTTCAATCACAAGATATCAATACAACACATTGATATAATAAAAACGCTTTCAAAACCATTTTCAATACAAAAATAAATGAAAGATAAAACTTTGTATTTATTTTTCATTAAAAAAATGATGGATTGCAGAGGAAGCCGAAACTCAAATAATGGTCACGGCGGCGGAGAAGTCGTTGTCGCCACAAAAGTACGGAAAGAAAAACATTCCCTTTTGTCGTTTAGAAAAACTCTTCATATAAAAAAGATTCCTTTTGAATAAACGTAAAAGTCAAAGGGGTTTATACACCATATAAAAGAAAGTTCTGTATAAAACCAAATATGCCTCAATGAAAGGAGATTGAGACGAAGTCCATAAAAAGATCATTTTTAAAAGAAAATAGATATATTATGTGTATTCACTATAAGTACACATAAAGAAATTACAAATACAAGATATGACAAAATAATATCATGAAATAATTTGAAAGTAGGAGATTAACCCAAAGAATAGAAATTGGGTTAAGAAATTCCATTACCTCATGTCTGACTTGACTCAACCATTGTTTAACCTCCTGAATAATAACCTAGAGTTAATATATACCTTATTAAGAACCATTTTCAATTTCATTATCCTTTTTATATCACTTATTACAATGATATGAACATTATGTAATTATTTAAGTTAACAACGGTCGTTTTGTCGATCTTTGGTACTTGAGTCAACAATAAACTTATTATAATTACAAGTTGTTTATGTGGTAGAATATCCATTATCTCCAGAATTATATTCATGATATAGATGTCATATATATCATATATATCCAGTATATACATTCATTTATAATATTACATAACATTTAGAGGTAAGAAATGAAATGCACCGTTCATGGAGACGGTAAGCCGTACGTACGCATGAACACTACTTTCATTTATATTTAGTATTTAATGGAATGAGATCATAATTATATAAATGTATAATATAATTCCAGTATAATATAGTGTATAATACCATTTACTCCATCCTTTATACATCCCACATATGGCATCAACGATTCAAATCACTTTGAGGGGGTGGTAGTCCGCACTTCCTTAAATGAAATTATCGCGTTTACCCATTATGGAAATCATAAAGTATGCCATAAATGAGAAATACAGAAGCATAAGTAAAACATATACATATTATATATCATATATAAATATAGTGACATCTTAATGGCCACCTTTTAAGGTGTTATATGGGTGTTGAACAATCATGGTTTCGTGAGGCAGAAATTCGCCATCCACAGAAACCGTATGTTCTTTAACCATTAAATGTAGGTGTGTGTAAGTGTAGCTAGAATCCTCATTATAAAAACATCCTAGTATATTGGGGATACTGGTGTTGTTACAAAAGATATGAATAAAAAGAGTTTAGGGGGTTGGAGAAGAAAAATAAAACAAAACAACATTAGAGAAGACATTACCTCAAAATCGGGTAACTCTTTTTGATTTGAGCCAAAGGCTTCCTTGGGAAGAGTTCTGCCCAAAGTGAGGCTTCTAGGAGTAATAGGGGGAAGTTGGGAGAGTATTTGGGCAGAGGTTGGCCGAGACAAATGGCTTGAAAGTGTGAATGAGGTGGTAGAGGTGGGGGCCTTTTATAAGTGGATAGGAGGGGCACTTTGGGAAAGTAATAAAATGTTAATTTATTAAACAATTCTTTTCGGATTATAAATGTCCCACACATATATAATTCTAGGATAAGGTGTTAAGGGTTCTAAATCTACTCATCCAATAGGTTTTTGACAAGTGTAAGCATTGGATTTTACATTATCTTTTTATTTTATTTAAATCGTTAAATAATGAGGTCATCACTGCATCATAATGATGGCATAAATAATTTAATTTATATAATGTATAAAAATTATAAAACAAATACTATGATGTAGGAAATCCTTTTAGCTTTCCAATGACTATTTATTGTTAAAAATATGACTTTTATAACCCCATGAAAAAATTGTTTTAGTAAAAGCTTTCATGTTTGTGTCATTTTTTACTTTAACATTAAATAAAAGATATTTATGTCATTTTCAAACTAAAGTTGCTCCATGGGGTCCCCAAGTTGACCCATGGATTTTCTTGGTCGGCCATGGAACATCCAATGAGGGTAGGACATGTGTCATGCTCATCTCATATTATTAAAACATTATTTTTACCTTAAACTACACTAATTACCTCTAATCGCGATTAAGAACATAAAAGTTATTATTCACCAAAAATTATTTTAATCTCATTGAACCACATTTTACTTCTTAATGACAACCATGTATGTCAGATTTTTGAAAATAAAAATACATAAGTGGTAATATTTCATTTAAACGAACAATCAGTTATTTGACTACCACTTAGTGGTTTCACTATTCATCAAAAATTGAAGTTTTTCAGAACAATGCCAAAATTTCACCCTAAGCTATAATTGATATTCCTAATTAAAAAATGATGTCTATTTTACAAAATTCCAATCATATAAGTTGCATTATTTAATTTTATAATTAATTCCTGCTGTCACGACAGATAGCGTGTTTTTAAGAAACAATTTATATCAAAAGATTGGCAATTGTTTATGTCCAATTTCAATGTTAAATTAATTCTAATGACCACCATTGGATAAAATGGTAAAAATATATTCTAATTATACTTTAAAACAACTAAATAGTATAATTTATCACTATAAATTATTTTGATTAAAAAAGTTGTTTTTAAGTATTTTTCACTATTCATAAAAAATTAGAAGTTCTCAGAAAAATACACAAAATTCAACATAGGCTAATTTCGATATTCTGAATCCAAAAATGAAGTCCATTTTGAAATATAAAATTTCTATAATTTTAAAAAGTGGTTATTACTATTCATAACGGCTACTTTGATTAGTCGCGGTGTTTTAGAACTCAAAGTTGTGTACAATGCAAGCTATTGTATTATTGAATGAGAAGCGTATCATGGAAGCTCGGGGTGTTACATTCTCCCCTCCTTCAATAAATTGCATCCTCACAATTTGATGTTTTTCTTTGAAAATAAAAGGTTGAAAATAGAAAATACCTTTGTGAAAACCCACATCGGAAATAAGGTTAACAAAATTTACCCTTAATAAGAGAGAAATGGAAATAAGAAAGTCACCACCAAATTATGATCTCGATTAGGAGAACATTGGTGGAAATTAGAGACGTATAATTAGAGGAAAAACGTAAATATATGTAGGGAGTGATTGTGGTCATCAATCACAATCAACTGTCAAATTGAGGGCCTCAAAGCCTTCAATCTATGTTGATTTAAAATATTATCAGTTCAACAAGACATAAGGTATTAGGATAACACATTTTTTTGTTTTAATATCCCTTTACTAAAGTTTAAGAATTAATTTATTCATTGAATAAGAGATAGGTATATATATATTTATGCTTGACAATTAGAGTTTCAACCTTTAACTCATCTTTCACTCAAAAAGATAATAGAACTTAAAAATATTATACTTATCCTAATTGCATAAGGTTCCAAATGTTAACACATACCATTTAGATTAGTAAAATTATATTGTAATAACCAGGGACTTCCTGTAGGCTAGTGGTAGGAAATAAAGGCATGTCGTACTATGGTTGTGGGTTCGATTCCTGCAGCTTTGTCCGACACGACGGGTTATGCCCCACCCTGTAGGTTGTCCTTTTCCTAAAACTATAGTATTATAATATTCCAAAAATAATCTTCAGAAATGTTTTTACCTTAAAAAATACTATCCAAAGATCAACTTAATCCATCCCAACCTTTATAGTTATCCAAAATACCTCTGTCCAAACTTTCTCTAAAAGGTCTCTTAATTCCAAAATCAATTAATCAGATTCCCCAAACAAAGTAAAGTTTCTATTATTGTCACATACTAAAAATATAATTACCTTCATCATATTAAAACCTTACTGAAATCAACATGTACTATAGTAAAATCCTTATATATATATCACATTATTCGAATAACCATAATATAATCCATGAGTCCAAAAGCACCAATACATTAATTATTCCGCTTCAACTGTTGTAACGGCATAAGATTGTCCTTGATCCATTGGCCTTTTCTGAGGTAAGTTTCCCTGACGCTTAGGACATTCATTTGCATAATGCCCCATTTCCCTACAATTGTAGCATTCAACTTTGATAGCTTCTTTCTTTCCCTTGCAATCACGATCCTGGTGACCCTTTTCTCCACATTTATAACAAACTCCCATTCCTTTTAGGCAAGTACCAGGGTGATTCTTCCCACAATTATCACAATGGAAAATCCTTCTTTCCCTTTTTCCCTTTATCCGTCACTTGTTCCACCATTCTCTTCTTCTCTTGCTTTACTTTGTTGTCATAAGACTTAGAGAATACCTTTTCTGTCTTGATAGCACATGAGACAATATCTTAGTATGTTGAGAAAGATTTTGATACTAGAGCTCGATGGAGAAATGGTTTTAACCCATCAAAGAAACGATCAATCTTACCTCTTGGGTTACATATATAATCTGCAGCATACCTCGCTAACTTGTAAAGTTGGCCTCATACTTTCCGACATTCTCATCCTCCTTTTGTTTCGGACTCAGAAATTGCCTTTCCATATCTGCTCTATGGTCATGAGGAAAGTATTTTTCTAAGAAAATATCTTTGAACTCCCTCCATTCCATATTCGATATGGCATCATCTTCCTTTGTGGTTTGAATCAATGAACACCATTGATCAGCATCTCCAGTGAGGCAGTAAAATTCCATGATAACCTTTTCCCTTTCACTACTCCCCAAGGAGTGGAATATTTTCTCTAAGGAGTTTATCCATTGCTCAGCTACTAATGGATTTGTACCCCCATTAAATGTTGGTGGTTGTTTCCTCATGAAGCGGTCTAACATTGATCCTCCACGTTGCGGATCTGGGTGCTCCATACGAGTAAGGTTATTATTCATAACCTGAGTGAGTTGTCCCAGTATGGTAATAAGTTGATCAGCACCAGTTGTATCTCCATATCCACAATAATTATCTTGAGCAGGAGGGAAACCCCTACACGGAGTGCGTGCATTGATACGGTTTCCATTCCTTCTACTAGGCGCCATTTCTAAACAATGGCATAAACTAAATTAGTTTATGAATCAAAATACATAATTCCATACTTGTAAAATACTTAACATAAATTGAACTATTTATGGACATAATCCATAATCATAAAAATGTTTTCTTTGAGGAAGTATATACTCATAACCCTTTATAGTGGTTTTAAAAGGAAATGAGAATTATCCAAGGCATATCCCCCGGGAGTGTCGTAACCAAGAGTGCAGCAAGGCCCGTTGTCGTGCATTAGTTCTCGTTCGAGTCTAGCTCAAAGCGGTGTTTTCGGGTTTTACCCCTAGGTACATCTGTGCCAGAGCCGCCTCTACCTGCTCGTATCTAGACAGGGATGTATTTCTCAGAAAACTCACAACATCTCTACAATACCAAAATTCTAGGATGTTCTTCTATACTAATCCTCAAAGTCTATCTTTGGGCTATGTGCTCTAATCAGAGTTTATCTAAATCTAGATTCCAAGGTTAGTACTAAACTGCCTCTGATACCAACTGTAACACCCCGACCGCAGCTACCCAGAGTCGGTGCATTACTTCATAACATTGGCATGATCACAAAAGATCAAGTCTCGAAAGACCGATTAGTTTAGTAGCCTTGGAAACACTAGATACATTCATAAACGTTACATTACATCATAAAGTTAAAAACTACAATAAAAAAAGTCTCCATAGTCCACAATCACATCCTCTTCTGATTATCCCTGCAGGTCATTCATAAAATACTTCTTCACATCCTAGAAAATATTAAAACATTGAAAGGGGTGAGCTCAAATGCTCAGTAAGGATAACAATATTGTGGAAGCTTTCATAAATAAACATTAACATTTAAGGCAATTTATAACTAAAACAAAAGCCTTTTAAACATGAACTTCAACATAATATGGCAAAAGTAAAATGAGATAATGCCAATTACTTATTCACATGGATATTCTAATGGTCGAATAATCACATGCAATATCAATTACCACTTTCATAATGAGGGAATGTATAATGCCAGACATTCTGAAACATTTTGTCAAGGCCTTGGCCAAGACGTCTAAAATGATTAAGGCCTCGGCCAAAACCATAAATCAAATTGGGAAAGGGTCTCAGCCAATTCCACATCTAGTTGTCTCATGAGACCTGCCGATGCATCGAGGAGCTATAGCGGGCTCCACCCATCACTTATTAAGTCCAATACATTCCTCATATGAATAGGTTTAAACATATCATAAACCATAACATAATCGTATCACATAAAACATGCATAAATGAAACATAACATTTCCACATTTCAATCACAAGATATCAATACAACACATTGATATAATAAAAACTCTTTCAAAACCATTTTCAATACCAAAATAAAAGAAAGTTAAAACATTGTATTTATTTTTCATTAAAAATATGATGGCTTGTAGAGGAAGCTGAAACTCAAATAATGGTCACGGCGGCGGAGAAGTCGTTGTCGCCGCATAAGTACGGAAAGAAAATCATTCCCTTTTGTCGTTTAGCAAAACTCTTCATATAAAAATGATTCCTTTTGAATAAACGTAAAAGTCAAAGGGGTTTATACACCGTATAAAAGAAAGTTGTGTATAAAACCAAATATGCCTCAATGAAAGGAGATTGAGACGAAGTCCATAAAAAGATCATTTTTAAAATAAAATAGATATATTATGTGTATTCACTATAAGTACACATAAATAAAGTACAAATACAAGATAGGACATAATAATATCATGACATAATTTGAAAGTAGGAGATTAACCAAAAGAATAGAAATTATGTTATGAAATTCCCTTACCTCGTGTCTGACTTGACTCAACCATTCTTTAACCTCCTAAATAATAAACTAGAGTTAATATATACCTTTTTATGAACCATTTTCAATTTCATTATCCTTTTTATATCACTTATTACAATGATATGAACATTATGTAATTATTTAAGTTAATAACGGTCGTTTTGTCGATCTTTGGTACTTGAGTCAACAATAAACTTCTTATAATTACAAGTTGTTTATGTGGTAGAATATCTATTATCTCCAGAATCATATTCATGATTTAGATGTCATATATATCATATATATCCAGTATATATATTCATTTATAATATTACGTAACATTTAGAAGTAAGAAATGAAATGCACCGTTCATGGAGACGGTAAGCCGTACGTACGCATGAACGCTACTTTCATTTCTATTTTGTATTTAATGGAATGAAATAATAATGATATAAATGTATAATATAATTCCAGTATAATATAGTGTATAATACCATTTACTCCATCCTTTATACATCCCACATATGGCATTAACGATTCAAATCACTTTGAGGGGGCGGTAGTCTGCAATTCCTAAAATGAAATTATCGCGTTTACCCATAATGGAAATCATAAAGTATGCCATAAATGAGAAATACAGAAGCATAAGTAAAACATAAACATATTATATATCATATATAAATATAGCTACATCTTAATGTCCACCTTTTAAGGTGTTATATGAGTGTTGAACAATCATCGTTTCGTGAGGTAGAAATTCGCCATCCACAGAAACCGTATGTTCTTTAACCATTAGATGTAGGTGTGTGTAAGTGTAGCTCGAAAAATTCTTATAAAAACATATTAGTATATTTAGGATACTGATATTGTTACAAAATAAATGAATAAAAAGAGTTTAGGGGGTTGGAGAAGAAAAATAAAACAAAACAACATTAGAGAAGACATTACCTCAAAATCGGGTAACTCTTTTTGATTTGAGCAAATGGAATCCTTGGGAAGCGTTCTTCCAAAAGTGAGGCTTCTAGGAGTAATAGGGGGATGTTGGGAGAGTATTTGGGTAGAGTTTCGCCGAGAAAAATGGCTTGATAGTGTGAATGAGGTGGTAGAGGTGGGGGCCTTTTATAAGTGGAGAGGAGGGGTACTTTTGGAAAGTAATAAAATGTTAATTTATTAAACAATGATTTTCGGATTCTAAAGGGCCCAAACTTATATAAATCTAGGATAAGGTGATAAGGGTTCTAAATATACTCATCCAATAGGTTTTTGACAAGTGTAAGCCTTGGATTTTACATTATCATTTTATTTTATTTAAATCGTTAAATAATGAGGTCATCGCTGCATCATAATGATGGAATAAATAATTTAATTTATTTAATGTCTAAAAATTATAAAAATATACTATGATGTAGGAAATCTTTTTATCTTTCCAATTACTATTTATATTCAAAAATAGGACTTGTATAACCCCATGTAAAAATTGTTTTAGTAAAACATTTCATGTTTGTGTCATTTTTTTACTTTAACATTAAATAAAAGGTATTTATGTAATTTTCCAAATAAAGTGGATCCATGGGGTCCCCAAGTATACACATGGATTGTCTTGGTCGGAAATGGAACATCCAATGAGGGTAGGACATGTGTAAAGCTCATCTCATATTATTAAAACATTATTTTTACCTTAAACTACACTAATTACCTCTAATCGCGATTAAGAACATAAAAGTTACTATTCACCAAAAATTATTTTAATCTCATTGAACCACATTTTACTTCTTAATGACAACCATGTATGTCATATTTTTTAAAATAAAAACACAGAAGTGGTAATATATCATTTAAACGAAAAATCAGTTATTTAACTACCACTTAGTGGTTTCACTATTAATCAAAAATTGAAGTTTTTCAGAACAATGCCAAAATTTCACCATAAGCTATAATTGATATTACGAATTCAAAAATGATGTCTATTTTACAAAATTCCAAACATATAAGTTGCATTAATAAATTTTATAATTAATTCGCACTGTCACGACAGATAGCGTGTTTTTAAGAAACAATTTATATCAAAAGATTGGCAATTGTTTATGTCCAATTTCAATGTTAAATTACTTCTAATGACCACCATTGGATAAAATGGTAAAAATATATTCTAATTATACTTTAAAACCACTAAATAGTATATTTTATCACTATAAATTATTTTGATTAAAAAGGTTGTTTTTAAGTATTTTTCACTATTCATAAAAAATTAGAAGTTCTCAGAAAAATACCCAAAATTCAACATAGGAAAATTTCGACATTCTGAATCCAAAAATGAAGTCCATTTTGAAATATAAAATTTCTATAATTTTAAAAAGTGGTTATTACTATTCATAACGGCTAATTTGATTAGTCGCGGTGTTTTAGAACTCGAAGTTGCGTACAATGCAAGCTATTGCATTATTGAATGAGAAGCGTATCATGGAAGCTCGGGGTGTTACATCCACCATGAGAAATAATATGTTGGAGAAAAACCCTTTAAGAGGAATAGTTTTCGATACCTTATCCAATATGTGATATTGTATATAATTATCATTGTTACATATCTCTATGATATTTTGCATGATTTTCTATACATATGTGCTTATTCTAATATCAATGTTACTATCTGATAGAATATTATTATTATTTAGATATGTTTTCACACTCTTATGATTAATATCCTCTCTTATTATAATATTTTTGTTATGAATCATGAAATTTGATCTATTCTATAATGGGAATTATATTCTTATGAATCGTGATTATATCGACACATCATCCTATTCACACTTTGATATTTGGTAGCTATTGTTTATTTTTAATATTGCGGAGTCTCTAGGAACACCTCTTTCTTGGGTTTCCATTTCCATAGATTGTTAAGGTAAGAGTTGTTTTTTTATAACTACATGTGATACCTATGAGAATAATTTAAGGAATTTATTGAAGACTTGTAATGGTTTAAGAAATTATATTATGGAAAAAATATTCATTAGTTAAAAAGAGAATGTGTTTCTAATTTCTATTATTTAATAAAACAATAAACATACAAGATCTTGAGATTATATTTTAATGAATTATTTTCATTATTTCATGTAATTGGATTGTAAAATTTTTGGGTTCTTACATTTAGGTTGTGTTCCATGTATTTTTCTTCTCCAAATGGTTCACTACTATTTCTATCATGTTTTCATTCAACAAATACTATAAAGGTACTAAAAGTACTAACAAAGTATATTTTAATTGCTACATAATGTGTGGTAGTCACCCCTAACCTCTATATAACACAGCTACATTTTCTTCTTAGATCATTATCCCCTATTTTCATCATTGATATTGGTAACTTTATAAATTATACCATATTTCATTATTCATTTCCATTCATTTTCCATCACATATTTACATTCTACACCATTATTTTTGTGGAAATAAATAATAATGACTCTAAATACACTAAACATAAATCATTTATATGAATGAGTTCCTTTTTCATACCATTGAAATTTTATATTTTTAATGATATGTTCTAATATACCTCATTATTCTTAGTCTTTTTCATTATCATATTTAAATTCAGTATATGACATTTATTTTCCCCCTCTGATCATTAGTTTTCATATGCAATCAAAATATGTTTCATCTATGTGTTGTTTCTACAATATTGGATCATTAATATAATCCTAGTTTAGAAGAATATTATGAAAATCATTAAAACATAATCCCTCATTTTATTTTGGTATATATATTGTCGTAAAAATATAATAGAAATATTTCTTTTCATATTGTTAACCTAATATTATTCTTCCAATGTATAAGGAATTCCCTTTATGTTACTTATACTCTATTTTACCTTAATGAAATATTAACCAATTATCCCATCATCAGAAATTATAATATTTTAAGATATTTCACATGAAAATTATATATTATCTTCATTAACATTAACATTTATATCATACTTGTTTTAAATATTTTTTCGTATCTCAATGGATAAGTAAATAAAGACCAATTTTGTGTACAATTATTTATAAACTAATTATAAAATCACATCAGTATATTTCACTTTTAACATAAATTAAATATTTTTAGTAAATTTCAAGGTATATTCCCTTAGATGTTGTTAAAATCCCAAATTCACAATTTTACTAATATCAATTCACTGGGATAAATTGAATTACAAAATTATATTTTTTATAAATGAAATATCATTCCAAAAAATATTACCACTCATCTATTCTATAAGAATTAATGTTTTACCCTACATACAATTCTTATATAGTATGATCCTAGAGGGATCCGTGTTCTTTATTACACCACTAGTAGATCCATGGTCAATATTTATTCACCATGGTGGTGAATCATTACATATTTTTTATAATTTCAATTATAAATAAGTATTTTTTAGTTCTTATTATTTTGATCCATCCGTCATTAAACACTCTCTCACCAATAGTTGGATAATAATAAATAATGATAACCATACAAAACATTATAACAAATATTACATTTAGTAAAAAGATATACATCAAATTTTGTTCATTGTCTTCTAAGACACAAATTATCTGAGAATATTGGGTTTTATAATTATTACAATTGTATAATATATCCACACTTTGTTTGGTCATTTTTCATCTAATTCCCATGAAACTAATCGTCCACTTCTAAGTTTCAAATATATGTATTACAATAGTACCACTAGAATTACATATATTACTGAAATCTTTTGTGAGAACCATGCCATTATTGTATTCTAAGATGTATCTTCATCTATATAATTAAATTTTTCATTCAAATAAGTTTGTTGATACATAAAACAATATCAATATAATTTTATGTACATAATATTTTCTCCTCACAATTTCATAACAATCCAATCGTGCATAATTGAATACTCACAAACAAAAATCTTATTCCTCTATGAAATCATAAAATAAGATGGTTATAAATAGTATCTTATTTCCACAGCATTGTTAATTAGTTCAGTACCAAGAATAATTATTTCAATCTTTTCCATCTTTCTTGGGCATAATGGTTCTGTAACTCAATAAGATTTTCTAATTTTTAGTTCTAAATTTTCAATCATAATTATCACATTTCATTTTTTTATTTCATAATCAAATAATTTTTTAAATATTATTTAAAAAACTATAATAGAATATAATTTCATTTTATTTATAAAGATAAATTATCATTGGTCAATCCCTTTCATGATTTTCTACGTAGTTATCTTCTCAATGAGTTTAAAATATATTATTTGGAAATTTATACTAACATTTACCAATGTTTATTTTATTATAACTCTTTTTAAATCAACCCATGAAACACAATATTTTCCTAAAATTTTAAAATATTCATGAAATTGATGTGTATTCTAAATTCATTCCATTATAAAGGTATCCAAAATATGTAGTAATGATAAATTCATTATGGTTTAGCAAAATTTATTTTCAGATTATAGATTTCATATTTTGAATAATCTCCATATTGATTAACCATGACATATAATCATGTGGTAAATGTGACATACTTATTTAATAAATTGTTTTCATTACAAAATATAAATTATATATAGAGTTGTACATTTAAAATTATTTAGTTTAATATAAAAACTTATGTTTAACATTTTTTGAATTGAAGTAATATATATTTTTAAATTATTATTATGGGTTATATATTTTATTATTTTAGTAAAGAATAATGTTCAATTTTATATCTTAAAATTATAAAATTTATTCCAACTTCATAATCATTATATTTATATTTTCTTATAAGATAAATTTCATTTTAGTGGAAAAAAAATTAGTTACTAAACAAAATAAATTGAGTAACCATAGTAAAGGTAAAATAGTGTAAAATGTGTTAAAACTATATGATAATCATTAAATATTTCATGAAAACTATATAAAATCTATTTTTGACTGATTCCTTAAAAAACTATTCTATGCCTTTTATTATTATTAGTTTTGGAGACACATTCCTTGATTATTGTCATTATTGTTACAAAAAATCCACTCCACACATATATAAAAGGTCCCCTTCACCTCCCCAATTATTCCAACACTATAAGGAATAAAAATTTTAAAACAAATATTCTCAAATACATCCTCAAACCCCCTATAAAAATCTTATATTATTTTGGAGTCATCAAGGGACCACACTTTATATGCTTATGTGAATTTTCAAATTAGTTGTTTCCAAAAAAAGTGTAAAAATTCCCAATAATTAATTTTTATATCTATTCCTTTAATTAATAATTAAATTACTCAACCTATATTCAACACATTATTATATAATTACATCACTCTCTTCATTATAATTAAGTGTTATTATTTTGGTGGAAATTTCATCTTCTTCATTTATCTCAATCATTAAAAAATTGAAATCACTACTCATATTATGTGTAAAGTACCGCAACTATGAATTATGTTTTTAATATTTGATCACCATCATACATAGTATATTAAAATATTTTTTTTTTTAATATATAAAATATTGAGGATAATTTTTTTCATGAATATCGTTTTTAATACAACACCTAAAAAAATTAATATTATAATTTAATATGTGTATATCAGTAAAATACCAAATATAAGTTATTCACTGATCATATTTTCATGATTCATCGATATATTTAACATATAAAGATATTGGGGATGCCTAAAAATAAAAAAAAATAATTTTAATATAATCTATTATCAATAATTAATATACATGAAAGAAAATTATGTGGATCTACATCACTATTATCAGACAAGTATAAAAAATCAAATTTAATAACATCTAATGATGAAAATTAATGTCAAAATGACAGATGATGTTCTTTTATTACTATAATTTAAGAGATAAAAAATTAATAAGTATGAATATGGTGGTAAAATAATTCATTATGTTGGGTTCTGTTATTATTCAGGGTGTGAATGATATTTCTTTATAATAGGGAGAAAAAATTAGGGGTTTTCACATCTAAATTTTCATTCAATGATAAATATTCTATGTTAATCATCTCCATTATGTTGTATTGTTTATATAATTATAATTATTATTTATGAAAATTTCCATTTAAATTATTGTCATTAAAAAATCCCTATAATTGTTTCTCTTTATTACGATTTTTATTAAATGGTTATGATGGTCGTTGGTGGTTTCATTATCTCAAATTCCCTTTATCATAATTCTTTTGTATAATTAACCCAATTTTATTTCTATGGTATATATACTATAATGAATATATAATTTTATATTAATATATCTATATGATTATTAATGTTTGGTTTCATATTTTACCACTCAAAGGGATTATATAAAAAAATAAACAAAGATGTAAGGGGATTTTCGTTCCATTCTTTTTTTTAATTTGAGATTTTGTGGACTATGTTTCCCATAGATTAAATCATATGATATTTCATTCTAAACCCACCAATATTTAATTCTGCAAATTTTTCAATTATTTATATTCCCCAAAAATTTGACTTCCCATTTGGATTATGATTCTCATAGTGTAATGCTTGTCGAAAAAATTGTCATTAACTAGTCATATTGACTAGGAATCCATTTCCATGATGACTACATTCAGAATTTTATTTTATAGATATAAATATATCTAAAATTATTTTTATATATGTCCTTTTTTCAATGGGATCAACATTATGTAGAAATGGATTCATATTTTATTTCTTTTACAGTGGGTTTTTTACACAAACTTTATCCTTAATAAAAAATTATTAATGGAATGTTCATTCTAAACGTGTGTTATTGTAATTAACTTCCCACCACTTTGAATGGTTTTATTGAGAAATTTTTATTCAAATATTTTATGTTTTTAAAATCCAATTATTTTTTAATTTATTTTTTAATATTATATCTTACAATGTGTTAAAAAATCTAATTAAATTTATTCATCATTATTCCGGTAAAATTTTTTATTCTTGTGAATGTGTATTCCATACTTGTTTGAATCCATAAATTTTTCTATTTATTATATAAATATATATTAATTACAGAATCATTTTTTATTTATATGGATTGTGACAGTGAAACCAATTTCATTTTTATAAGTGAATTGAATCCTGATGAAATAAATAATTCTCCCTAGTTCCAATAGAACACACACAGACACACAAATATATATATATATATATATATATATATATATATTATCATAATATGTTGGTAGGTAATAAAATTTAATATCGATCAAATTATTTGGTTAATGTTTCATAACTTATTAGATTTTAATTTTATGTGGGGATTTTTTTCTTATATATTTTGATATGGTTTGAAAAATGTGCTTCGTGGTCCTCAATTGTGTGGGATGTGGGAACCTGTTTCAAGGGCCACTATGTTTTTATTTCCATAATTTTTTTATGCCAAATTCATATTTTTTCTATTACTCCTTATATGGGGAATTTTGGATTATATTATTTTGATATTTATGATTATTTTTTTCTATTCCATGCTTTTTTGGGGTGGTTCCTAAATTTTATTTATTAGAAATTGTTTATGTTCTCATACCAATATGTTTATATTATAATCAATTACTACATTCAAATATCAATACTAATGGATACCATTAATGAATATATGTGATCACATGTTCATAATGTTATTTCCCCAAGGTCATAATGATAATTTTTATGTTTGATGTATCAAAATGAGTCCATGTAAAAATTACTTCATGGGATAAGTTGGAGACATTGTAGAAAAGGGTTAAAATGTTTCTGATCTAAAAGAAACATCACCCTTGGCATCTAGGGTGTGACTAATGATGTGTTAAAATGAATATAAATTTAAAATAATTTATTATAAATACATGATATGCATATGTCGCCTTAATTTATATCAAATCATGGATTTGTTTTTTTATTAGTACTACAAATCATTTGAAAAAATGTAAGGGATAAACCAAAATGTTTCAATACATCATAAAATATTATTAAATTATATAGAGTGTACAATAAATAAAAGGGATTATTATGCTAGTTTATTTAAGTCTTTTATTAGTTTTATTTAGATATAAATTTTTGTTTTACTAGTTTAATAATTTTACTGTCCCTAAAATTCCTTTTTATGAAATATGTATAGAATGGATAAATTTATTTTAAAATGTATGTTATCGGGAGTATAGAGATTGTCCGAATGAGATACCAAATGATATGGGATAAGAAGTATAATTTTAATCCTATTATCACTATACCCTACCAATCTATATAAAACAAACCATGTTTCCCTTCCAAAGGAACTAATTATATATACATACTCCGAAAATTCCTTTATGAATCAATGAAAGACCTCCTTTAGTGTGTTTTAAACACAATAGTTCTTGATACATGGATTAATGAAATAATGAATATATTATTAATTCTACAAGGCCTATAGTAAGAGAATTTGTTTTATATCATTTGGATGGTGTGTTTGAGTAACAGAGGAATCTTATTAAGTATATGAATCCAATGGAAGAAGATAAATCAATTTAATTTGTGGACATTAAGAAAATATTATTCATTAAATATTTTAAAAAAACTCTTCACATGGATATAGATTAATAATTACATTAGTTGAAACAAAAAGATAATGAATCCATAGGTTTATAAACATAAAACATAACATTAATTATAATGTATGCCGTGTTTCTATCAACAATTATAATGGACACATTATCCTATACGTTATAGAATTAAAACCAAGAAATCAATTAAAAGTTTCTATAAAAGACATTCATAGCTATAATGTATTGTTTTTAAATTATATTATGGATGAAATAGATATTTTAGACACCGATTCTTATCAAGGGTTTAAAGATGAGTAAAAAATGATATTTCTTTAAAAATAATTATAAAAAATACTTAAAATCATAAAACTAGTCTGTGGGTTGTGTATTTGGATGTGCATTAATTCATTCCCATTCATTATCCATCATCCATAACTTCTTTAATAATCAGATGCACAATAACACACATTGACACAAGTAAATAATCTTCTCAATGTGTGTCGTCATGTATGTGATTATTAAAGCAATTACAGAGGCTGGATAATGAATGGGAATGAATTAATTGTCATCCAAATACCAAACCCATGGACTAGTTATATAATTGTCTATATTTTTTCACAATCCCAAACAATGAACATATTAAATATTTAATTTGGAATATCATTTTTAGAAATCATAAGTGGAATTGATCTAAAATGGTTATTTAAGAACTCATCGTTGAAGATATACTATCTCTGAAGGAATATATCGATGTATTTCATTTGGAAGTTTATATTTCTCCCCTATATAATGATTATGAGTTTACAATTGATCTCTTACTTGGTGTAGTGCCTATATCAAAGACTTCTTATAAAATGGTTCAGATTGAATTGGTTGAATAATGAAGAAACTCTTATAAAATTTGGATATGGATTTTATAGTTCAATGTAAATTACAATGGGGTTCACTAATTGTCTTCTTAAAAAAGTATAATGGGTAAATGTGTCTCTATATTGAATTCATGAACATGACATGATCTTTATCATCAATAAACATCCCCATCCCTTCATTGATGGTTCTGTTCGATAAAAATTAATGATATAAATAATTTTAATGGTTAAATTTCAATCCTCATATCATCAATTATGGTTGAATAGGAATATTTTATAAAATATGTCCTTGTGAATTAGATAATGATACTATAAATTCATAGTGATTTTGTTTAGTCCTAGAAATACCCCTACACTATTCACTGGTCTAGTGAATAATGACTTAATACATTAATTTATAAAATGTTTTTTGTATTTATTGATTATATTCACATATATTTTATGTGTATGAAAAAACATGATAGTACCTTTAGAATTATGATAAATACCCAGTGAAATGATGTATGTTATGAAATGTTTAGTTAGTGTAAATTTTGGATGAAAAACATATAATCATATGATATATAATCATGAGGGGTATTTATATGGATTCATAAAATTTATAATTGAATGAAAAATTTTCTAAAAACCATTATGATAATGATTTCTAGTTTCCTTTGTTTATTTGGATACTATCGATCCATTATCTTAAATATATCAATATTTTAAAACTAAATAAATATATTATCTTGAAAGGGAGTGATGATTTTTCATGATGAAAGAATTTAATGAAAATGTTCGTGGAGAATGAGAAGATATTGTTCCTTTAAACTAGGGTTAAATTATCCTCTAGTGGTTAGGGGATTCCATTATACACATATTTTATATTATAGGGTTTTGATTTTATTCTATAAAATTATAATGTAATTAAATGTTCTTCATATCTACAGAATAATTATGAGAAAAATTACCAATTTTATGATTTGATCTATTTTATGTATTATTTTGTTTAAAAAATTGATGGCATTATATCTATGATGAGAACTGTTATAGCTATAATAAAAAAGTGCATAATGAATATAAAAATAAGAAAGATTATATCATGTTCAATTGGATATTATTGGAATTGACTAAGGAATATGACTTCTAAATACATTATTGTATTATGAAGTCTAAAAGGTTGAATATGCTCAAATTTAAATGGATAATTCAACCTTATCAATTATACATATTGAAAACACCCAATACACAAAAAAATTTAAAGGATGCAACATGAAATCATAATGGAAGGGGAGAAATTATTTCTTTCTCAAATGATGGATCAATTGTATATCCATGTGATGATCATGTAGAAATAGAAGGAGGACACATAGATATATAATAATGAAAGGAATATTATAGTGTTTAAATTTTGAAATGATAAAAGTACATGATCAAAAAAATTATATGTTTCCACTATATTTCAGAATTGATAAATCTTTTCTTGTGTCATGTACAATCCTAGGAATCTATCAAACATTACACATGTTTTGTCTTGTGCATGGACCAAAGTGTATTCTTAATATTCATGATCTAGAATATTGTTGAAACTAATTAAATAACATAGATGTTAATTATTTTCTATTCATGATGATAGTACACATCAATATAAAGTAATATAACAACCATCCATCTTAAAAATCATAACCAAATGATATATATGAATGATAAAGTTTACATTCATTAATTTTTTTGAAAAATAGAAAAATTATTTATATTTATTAAAAAAACACTTATGCACACTAGTGAAACCCATCTAATATTTCATCACCAACACCTTTATCAAAAGGAATCCAATAGAGAATGCACTACATCCATAGGATGTAATGACATAAACTAAATTAGACACTAAAATACCGATATAGAGATATTTTGTGTATATAGTGTGTGAGATCACATTAACAATAGGACCCCCACCATGAATTACATGAAAATAAATAATATTAATAATGTTCATATCTTTGAAAAGTTTGAATATGAAAACATGACTAAGATTTATATGTATTGTAATGAAAACATGGTTAACTAAAAAGTAGATAAAAATACAACATATACACCCTTGTAAATACAAATGTATCTAAGGTTGGTGGGGACCTAATATCCTTGTACTCTTGGAGATCAGAAGATGGGTTCCATGGTTTATTCCCATACTCAACCAATCTCTTAACCACATAATTATAAATAGTTTAGTAAGTGTTGTAACATAGTCCACATATACAATTTAAGGAATTACTATTGTACATGCCATGGTATTCACTCCTCGATACACAAGGTTCCCATTTGATTTATCCATTTTTTCAACCGTAAAAATCAAATTTCATCATAAATATTCCATCACATTCCAAAGAACATGATTTTCAACCATGGCTATTATGAGAATACCATTTCATAACCATTACACACAAAAAAAAATAAAATTGAGACCACCCACAATTACATAGAAAATAAATTATTGAATAATTGATTTTAGAAGTAAAAACAATTAAATCATATAATATTGGAACAACATGAAACCACCTACCTTCTCAGTTTAATCCACTAGGAACTGGTTGAGAATAAAATGAAATGTGGAGGGTTGGTTTTACTGATTCAAGATGAAAACATATTAAATAAAACCCAATAAATACAATTCATATTACACTAAAAAATGTCACTATAACACCTAGGTAAAAAAATTAACCCAATGAATAAGGATAATAGAATCCATGTTGAGTATATGGGAGTACCATACATGGATGTTCCATAAAGAATATAAGCCAAACCCAAATAAAATCTAATCTATTTTGGTAGAGGGAGGAAGATATGTGGTGTAGATTGGTATGTAGGAGTCGTGAGTGGAGTTTAATGGGGGTCATATGGATTAAATTGGTGAAATATATTTTAGGAAATTAAATATTTTTATATTCTAGGAATGATATGTGGTTTGGCCACAGGGTTTTTTAAATCATGTTCCAACTAATCTGGTGCTTTTGATGCTAGTATAAGTGGTCATGGGGTTTGGGCTATATGGTATCAAAAACCATTTTCCTAACTATGTTAGAACACTTATCAATCAATCAATGCACGCTCAATTATCAAAGGTTGTACACATTTTCCTCTATTAGTGTGAAAACCATTCCAAATCCCATGTATCTTGAAAAAACCTATTTTCAGATGAAAAGTCCTAGAAAATCAACACAAAAAATGAAATTCCAAAAATAATTTAAGCAATATACAAAATGGAACTATGGGGGTAACATATTGGTGGATTCATAGTACTCATCAGTTTATATCAATCCTAGAATCAAAAAAATGAACAATTATATCTAGGAGATTTTCTATTAAGACATCACTGAGAGGGGGATTATAGAAAACGTATCTTGGAGCCTATTATCATTTAAATTATGGATAGAAAATAGATGTCCAAGGGGATGATCAAACCATTACCCATACTATTTTCCAAATATTATATCATCACCCCTGATTTCAATGAATGAATCTTCAAAACATATGTTGTGCATAATTTTTTTGGGATATAGTAGATTTTCTTATAAACTCAACATATTTTGTTATTGTGATAGATGAATTCTCACTTAACAAACTTTGAAATATAAAACATATGGTATGAGGTATATGTAACACCACAATATTTAATTATATGTTATCTTCAATAACTTTTGTTGCACGTAACACCAACTTGGCTTCCGTAACACATAATATTGAGTCTCTACAAAACAAAACTTTAGTGTTAAAATTATTTAAATGATATATTCATAACTTATACACTAAATATAGTTATACAAATAGGAAAAAATAATTTTTAAATTTAATTTTTAATATTTTCACATTTATAAAAAATATTTATAATGAAATATATATGTTTCAGTTAAATAGGTAAATGTTCAGAAAATACTATTTTTTAAAGGAACTACTCTTTATGTTCACTTGTGAACAATAAAAAAAAAATAGACACTCTATGAAATTTAATATGGTAAAATAGAATTCATTTTTAATGTCACACACCAAAATGTTACAAATAGATTTAATTCAGACTGCATAAACCACTATGTCTCTATAAAACACCACTTTTTAATAACCAAGCCAAATAAACATAAATTTTCCACCTCTGTGATATCAATTTTGAAAAAATAACATACACGGTTGAATTCAATAAGATATTTAGAGTCATATTAGAAAAATATAATTTTATTTGTGAATTGTAACATACCCTTATTAATAGTAAAATGCCCTTTTGAATTGTAATGAATAATAAATCAGCCAAAAAATATAAGCTTCACCCATAAATTCATAAATACAATTTAAAAGTTTTATAGTGAAAATGATTATAGTGTATGTTTTGGTATTTTTCCATGCCACAAATATTTAAATTACAATTTTATAATTAATTAAATAATTTAAAATGGATATTTATTTTCATAAAATGTATTTATAAATAGTTGCAATATAATCTTATGGTTATAATATAATTTAATGGGACCTTTACTAATTTCTCTATGTGTTATAAAACGAGTTATAGATTTAATGTTGTTTTGTGGAAACAATTATGATTTTATTTAAAAATTAATTTCAAATAATTAGAAAATTAATTTTAAAAAATGGATTTACTTTTTTAATTCTACATGTTGGTGAATGGTTTCGGTGAATTTTTTGGATTTTTCTAGAAAACTCAAATTTCGATGAATAGTGACATATGATAAAATATCGTATATACAAATTATAAGTTGAATACACTGTTTATGACATAATGAGTGATATAAGGCCACATGGTTCAAACTAAAATCAACTTATCGCTATTATGGGTCACATGAAAGAACATCACTGGTTTTCTTGATGGAAATAATAATATAATAAGTAAAATATTCAAAATTCACTTCTCTCCTTCACTATAAAAACACTCCCCACTCCCTCTTTTTCTCACACCTATAATCCTTAATGATCCTCAATTTTATTCAAAAATAAATATCCATATCTACTACTACCATAGAAATATCTCTTGTTCTTTCCAAAAGTCCAAAACCCCTCCCTTAATGAGGCTCTCAATGAAGATTACTTCAAGAGGTAAATTCCTCTTTTCATTTCTTTTATTTCACATTCTCCTTTATGAGGTATGTATTTCATGTTTTCATACCCTATTCTC
Source organism: Viscum album (assembly GCA_963277665.1). Taxonomy (NCBI): domain Eukaryota; kingdom Viridiplantae; phylum Streptophyta; class Magnoliopsida; order Santalales; family Viscaceae; genus Viscum; species Viscum album. The sequence goes on from OY728148.1 coordinate 53,605,294, forward strand.
ATTTCAATATTTCTATGTCCATATACTATTTTAGGAGTCTTTTATGAATGTTTGACTCATGTCACCTCTCTTTTTAATGTTTTCTAAAACCATGATGCATAGTCGTTATGCAGGAGAATTATCATCTCAAAATATCATTCTTTTTCAAGAAATCCTATTATGTTGTTATCTTTTATTTTAAATTCGTCTATTCTGAGATATTTACATATCCCCCTAAATTCCCATATTATGTATTAATGATAACATAACCTTTTTCTCTCATCAAATTATTTCATGATAATTTAAGCGACGTCGCGAGGAAGCCGAATTCTCATGAGGGATTTCTTAATTCTTCTATTATTTCAAGTTCCATTCTTTTTTTTCTTTCTTCATCACCCCTCATTCAAATTCTATGATAATTACAGTTCTATGCATGAACTTTAATCTTATTATTCTAATGGAATATTTAATCATTATCTCTTATTTCCCATTCTTTTATATTAAAAATTAAAACAACATCAGGGATGTTCAAAGTTACATCATTCATGGATGATGGGTTATCAATTTCTACTAATGTATTAAATTAGTGTCATAAAACAATTTTTTGGGTTGAAATATAATGTAATATATATATTATTTCTCACCTATGGTTCTAGAATCTTTTTTTACTTATGGTTCTGATTTATAATGTAAATGAGATTGTGGGTTCCAAAAACCGCCAATTAATCCAAATGGTTATCATTAAAAAATTTATATAATGATTCATATTAAATATAAGAAAATAGTTGAAATTTACAAATTGTATCCTTATGAATTTAAACTGATAACATATATCTTCCATTATGGAAAACAGTCCACATTTTACATGATTCATCATTCATTTGAATAAGTATACCGATCTTGAAACAGATAGACCCGAATAATGAAATTCATCCTTTAAACCCATAAAAAAGGCAATGAATGAACATAATAAGATTATAATAAGTCAATTACCTGTATAAGTGTTTCTTAAAATATTAATTAATTTATTAAATTTTTTTACCCAGGACACTAAGACCAAGTGAATAAAACTGTCGGACTTATGGTATTGGTTTTCTTCATCTCACTTCTATTTTTGTGAGGTATTTCATATTCACTGCTACGACTTCTGTGTGGTGTATGTATAATTACCATTGATGTTTAATATCATGAAAATAATTATATAGTTATATTAAATTTATCATTTGATGATTATTAATATTTGGTCATATGATTCAATTGATTACAATGTTTTATGTATTTTCCACCTGAACCTCCATTTTCATTCGTGTTACTTTTATTATCTACTTACTTTAATTAAATTATTATCTATTCATATTTAATCCTCATATATTATGTGATAATTTTAAATATATATTTTCAAACCAGAATCATATTTTCACTTATGGATATTTATATGTTTTAAAAGGATCCTTCTAAAATTCTTCTAAAAATACACGCTCGATTCCAAGCTATTCTCAAATTCTTTCATATTTTTATGATCACCATATAATATGTTTTATGCTATATTTATCTTTATAAAATCAAAAAAAATTAATGATTAATATATTTTGGTTCATCTCTAGTTTTATGAATGAAAACATGCAAATTTCATTAAAATCCATTAATATTTTCCTTGAACTACAATAAAATGTTTTATTTCTAAATATTCTTTAAAAAAAATTTAAAAAAAAATTTCACCCCAATAAGAATTTATTTTAGCCTCAAATATAATTTTAATGAAATTCCCTTTTATTTTCTGGGATTTACATGTCTATAATATGATATCATGACAAATAAAAATGATTTTCCAAAATCACTCTTCTTTCTAATGTAAAAATGATTTTTCTCATCTCACTTTAACTTTATTGATATATATTCCTTATTCACCACTTATTTTATTCTGATGGTGTCTATAATTCCCTTGGATATATCATAAAAAGAGACTTCTTATTCTAATATTATTCTAAGGGATTATTATTTGAATTTTTCTGGGTGGTATGGTACAGTTTGAAATGTTTAAGGATTATTTCCTCAAGGATTTTCAATGGTCTCATTCAAAAGTATATTAATATAAGTCAAATATCATTATTGAATCATGTAATTCATTTTGTATTTTATCATATAATATCATCAACCAATTTTTATTGAATGTTTTTGGATTTGTTTGATTTTTGATGTGCTATCTTGAAAACATTCGTCATATTACTCTGAATGGTTAGTGTTTATAATTAATGATTAGGGATGGTTAATTACATTTATTATCTTATTTTCAATATGAATGTGTTTTTTTATGTTTATACCCATTCATTAATGGAATTTATTAGATAGAGTAAGTGTTGGGTGGGGCCTTATATAGCTCCTCAGTGCATGTGTAGGTATCATTAGAAAAACTAGGTCATGGTACGAGGCCAGGAAAAAATGGTTATTTATGGTCTTGGCATGAGGCCTTAACAGAATGGTTATGATGTAACACATTATGAATTCTATAACTATGAAACTATTAATATAATGTTCACAAGGTTATTCGACTAGTATAAAACCCATGTTTATACATTAATATAGAATTATTTATTTATCTCTTATTCCTTCCATAATGTGTTCATGTTTATTTTTTAATGGAAAGTTTAGTTATTCACCATGCCTTCTTTTTATGTTTATAATATCTTTTTATTTATTCTTTACCCTTACCAAATATTTGAGCACATCATTTTCATTTATTTACCTTCAACAGGTTATGAAGAGGAGACTATTTATTGAGTTTTTGTGGATATAGTTTATTAGTTATTATTATGTAATGTATTTTGTTACCTTTTCTAGTGTAATATGAGTTACATGTATGTATGATGTTTCTTCAATACTACTAAACATATCATTACTTCCAGATTTTATTCCTTGTAATCAATTTTTTTTTAAAATAATGCACCAAATCGAGGAATCTGGTGTGAGGGTGTTATATATAAATTCAAAATATCAAAATTAGCTTAGGTAAATGTTTGATAGTTTTATCAAATCATTAACTTGTTGATAAATACGAAAAAAAACAATACATTGTTTTTTGAAAACCTACTTTTTTATTTAAATATTTTTTTACATTAAATTTATTTTACTATCACAACAGAGAAAAAAATTATATATTATCCCAATGAGGTTCATTGGAATTACCTTTATAATGGAATTAGATATAATAATTCATTGAAAATATTAAGGTCTCTTTACCCTCCTTATATCCTCATTTGCAGATTAGTATTAACTGTAATCTTAACGCTTCTGTGAATTTAATTTCAAAATATCCTCTTACATTGTTGTAATCAGTTTGAAAATTATTTTCAAATTAGATAAAAATAATTTTTGGTGAATAGTAACCATTGATTTTTATTTACCGAGATTAAAGGTGGATAAAGTAATTAAAGGAAAAACTAATATTATAATAATATAAAATTACCCCAAAACATGTCATAATCTCATTTTATAATTTTGATTCTACCAAAAACATCCTTATGTCTAAAAAATGATTCTCTTTTAGCCACTTGTGTTTTATTATTACATTAATTATATTTTATTTTAAAAATAGTTAAAATTGTCTCATCAATATTTTAATATCTATTTTATTTTTAATATGCGGTTACATAAGTGATATGGATAAATATATATATTATTTCGAAAAAAATTAACTTATCTACATCATGTTTTTATATATTTTTTTATACATTATATAAATAAATTAAATTGTGGCACAATAATAATGCGGTAATTGTTAAGTAAATTTACATACCAAAAAATGATATTAAAAATATAAAAGAAATATAATTTTAGTTAATTAGTGATATAAAATACTTTAAAATATAACATAGAAAATTAGTGACATATTTTATTTATTGGCCTAATGTTGTCATGTTTTTTTGATATGTTTACAAATGTAAATATTTAATAGCATTAAAATTGACATAAATGGTATTTTAGAATAAATATTATTTTATTGAATGATATAAAAGTCAAAAAAAAAATTTCATCAAAATAATATTGATAATGAAAAATATTAAATTAATGATCTAATTGAGTTGTTTTTGGAATTTTATTGAAATATATTAATCCTACAGCTTAAAAATACCAGAGGACACATTAAGAGTTAAACTATTTAACTATGGGTTAAATCCAAATTATAAGGTTAATTTTAAGACATAACATGTTTAAAGTTCATTATTTGAGAGTATTTAGATCCATACATATCTTATCCTTGAAATAAATCACTTTGGAGCTATTTTAAACCTAAAATAAATTTATAACAAACAAATAATTTAAAATCTTCCAAAAGTGCCTCTAGCCTCCCTTATAAAAGGGAACTTCTCTTTATCGGTAATTCACACCTACAAAGCCCTTTTCCTTGAAAGAACCCTGATTATTTCAACTCTCAAATTCCCCCACTACAGCCTTGATTTCATAATTTGGTTTTAAAACCATCTTATGGAGTCCGTTTATGCAAATCAAAAATAGATACCCAAAACAGAGGTAATTGTTTTATCACATATTTTAAAGTTATTATATTTTATACGTACATTTCCTATTTCATTTCCATTAAATAGTAATAAATAAAAAAAATAATATTTTATGAGTTGTTTTTATTGTTATGGGACAACCATATTTATCCTTTTACCCATCATACCAAAAATAATAACACCATGCATGTGTACTTACAACTTACCGTCTCCACACTATGGTGTAAACTATTTTTCATGTGAATTTTATTTCTATAGGTATGAAAAATAATATCAAAGAGGTAAATAATAAAAATAACATTATATTTTTTCTTTAAAATTAATATTCAATCCAAATCCATACCATTTAACTCTTAAGGGATTGATACCATCGCTCGTGCATACGTACAGATTACCATCTCCACAAAATGATGAGATTCATCTTCCACATTCACCATTCAAGAATAATTATAAAAATATATATTTTTAATAAATGGGAAATATATTACACAATAGTTATACTTTAAATATATATAAATATATTTATAAATATTTTATTCATTTCATTCTATTCAGTATGATAGGAAAACAGATACAACGTTCATGCGTATGTACGACCAACAGTCTCCACGAATGGTGTATTCCATTTGATATATCTATCAATTATATATTTTTATATTATTAATATATATGATATAAAAATAATATTATACATTACTAATGTAAGTAAATGATTATATAACAAATACTATCAATAATAAGAAGGCAAAAAAATTATGAAAATGAAAGAAATTATTACAAAAATATTGCTTTTACATTTAAATTATTAATAAAATGGTAATAAAAAAAAATAAAAGAATCATATATGATATAATAAATATTATTATGATTCTGGAATCAATTAATATTAAGTTTATTACCATTATAAATTAGTTTTGGACACAAACATAGAGTATTTAAATTAAGGTAAGGGAATTTCTTCTCACTGTTAATTCTCATGAGATATAAGCCATTTTCACCACCTTTGTCTTGGGATTTGTGTATGTACTACCCCTATTATATTTGATATCGTGGATACATTTATATTCATTGAAATAAAATATTAAATTAATTATATTGATCTTATTATTAAAATTTTAAAAGATGTGTAGGGATCATTTGATGTTTAAAGAATTAATCCTTTATCCCTTCAAAATTCATTATATTATAATAAAATACTAATTTATATCTATATAAAAGATTCAAAAGAAAATTTAATGTATTTTTTTATGTTCATTTAAATTTCATTAAATAGACATTTTTTTTAGTTTTTATGTAAGGGATAAATTTAAAATCTATTTATTATTAGAGATTGTGTATATATAATTATCTAATAAGACATATTTATCATTCATATCCGCATTTCATAAAAAATAAAAAAAATTATCAAAAGTTATTTAATATCATTTTTAACCACATTTGAATCTTTGAAATTTTTTTGATTAGAATCTTTCTATCATTTTCCAAATGAGGTACATTATAAACATTTATCCAAATTACGGAAAGAATTATTTTTACTTATACGGTGCAAGATGCTATTTCCCCCATTATGACGCATTATTATTTTGAAGATTCCCTTACAATATTAAAATGTTATTTTCAAAAAAAAATGTTTTATGTTGTAATTTTGTATATTTTCAGTGATTTCCATTTAAAAAAATGGATATTTCTCTCAATGATTTGTAATTATTTTGTTAAATTATTTTCATCTATGTCAATATCCTCTATTGTGGTTTATTCTTAACTGTGGTTGATTTATTATAATAAAATCATTATATTATATTGAATATTTCATGATATATTTGAGTATCGTTGTGCTATTTTTAAACCATTCATGGTTTGTGGTAAAAATAATAACAATTTGTATTTTAGTTTTAATATGAATGCTTATGTTATGTTTCACCATTTTTATATGAAAAATGAATTGGACCGATTATGTGACAGGAGGGTCCCAAAATAGCACATTGAGGTATCAATAACTCTCATTACACAAAAAAGTATCTTAGCACAAGGCCTTGATATTATATTTTGAAATTTCATGGAATAAGGCCTTGACAATGTGGTTATGATGTTCCCCATTATGCATTACAACAATACGAGATTAGTTGTTGATACTACATGTGATTATTATACTAGTAGAATAACCATGTTTAATGTTAAATGGTGTTATTTAATTTATTCTTACTCTATTATATAGAATGTAATTCTTAAAATCTTGTGTTTTAATTTTATACCATACCATAAAAGTTTATGCTTATTTTTAAAAGTTATAGTAGTATTATTTTACATTACTGAGCATCTGATATCACCTATTATTAATTTTTTATATTCCTAGGATTTAATGAAGTGTATAATTATTTATATATAGGATTAAGTTGAGAGAATAATGGCATTATCAAAGTATTATAATTGTTGTATTTTATTTTTTGAATAGTAATGTTATATTCATTTAATTAATCTATTTCACAAGACTTATAAACTAATCTATAATTCTGGATTTGATTCCATGAAATGATAATAATGTATTAAAATTATGCAATGACTCTAGGCACTTGGGGTTAGGGTGTAATAGCAGGCATCAATGGAAAATTTGTAACAACCATGAAAATGAGATTTAGAAAACCAATATTTAGATCATATCCCTAAGATATAAAAAAAGGATATGTATAGAAGAACATAATAAAATTGATGTGATATAAAAATTAGGTGTGTATTCCTTGAAAACAAATCATTTTCTTGATACTACAAGTTGATGCGGCTCTAGAACAGTTGTACCTAAGAGTAATGAATCGGACAATGTATTTCAAACCTGACTTAGTTTAACTTGGTACATGACAACAAGCATTTCTACACACCAGTATGACACTCCCAATATATATTCATTGTATAGTTGAAATTTAATTTACCTACCATTATGATAGATTTAAATGTAATCATGACCCCAAAGTAACTAAATTTTTTGAATTATGTGATTTACAATATTTATAGTTATACAATGTACATATCTTTATAAGATAATCCATTGTATACTATCTTATAGAAATATTGCATGGCATAAGAAATGAGAACTCCTCTACTGAACATGAACCAAATAGTAATAAGTGTCATATCATTCCTAATCATAAGATAACATTTAAAAAGAAAATAGTCTCCCATGTATTCTAATCATATAAGGAAATGGTGGCATGTGTTAATAAAATATGTAAGGGAATATAAGAGTCCAATTTTATTTATGGGAAGCATGAGAAGAAAAGGAAGGAAGATAAAAAGAGGAATGATGGGAATAAAAGAATGAATGATTTTCCCACAAGTGATCACTGTGGAAAGAATCACTTTAGTAAATGCTTTAAGGGAATGATATTTTCTGATATGTGTGATGAAAAAGGACACCGTATTCATGATTACATGGGTATGAAAAATGTTTCCAATTTATAATGATTCAAATTCAAGGATATGGGGCACAATGTGAATCAATTTTTTCTAATCATGAAAAGAATACACCCAAAATGATGTTATTGGATAACAATCCTAAAATAATACTGGCGTAGATGAGGTGGAATGATTAATATTCTCATCCATGATTTATTTTAATTTAATACATTATTATAAATGTACTATTTATAAGAAATATGAAGTACTTATAGATTTTACAGTAGTACTAGATTATTATTTATTTGATATTGTACAGTATGATGTAATGTAACACATTTGCAAGTTAAAATTTTGGAAAATATATAGTTTGGGGATAGATAACCCTTGATATGTTACTGATACAATGATATTAATTTTATAATAAATAGATTAATGATTTGAATAATGTATATTGTATATTATTGACTATCATGGAACAGATTAATGGTTTGTTCATTTCATCGTTGTTGTAGATTACAACATTTTGGGATTTAAGGAGTTTGTCCAATATTTTATGTTTTACGTAAAGAATAATGAAGGATGAACATATTTAATTAGATTTTTTGTTAATTCAGGGGTATTACCATGTTTGAATAGAATGCACGATGATGTTAGTCACATTTTAAGTATGTGACAAAAAAATATCTGAATTATGTTATGTGACGTTCATTTTAAATTTTTGGACCATGATTTTGGAAAGAAGTGTTTTAGATAAGTGTAAAGGATGGAATGGATTTAGTTGAAATGTGGATAATATTTCATTAATGTTATAAATTTCATTAATATTATTTTTTTAATGTTATAATAATATTTTTTTATGAAAAGAAAAACCCTAAGGTTGGGTGATAACCCGTCGCTTCTAATAAGGCTGTGAAAGTTGAACCCACAATTGAAGGGCGACAAGGGTGAATCGCTTGCCACTAGACTACGTGATGCACTGGTTTATATAACATATTTTTTTATTTAAATTCCTTGAAAGGAGATGTATAAATTCATTTTATGAGTCTTATATGTTTAATATAAATATACATCTTTTGAATGTTATTATATAGAGAGAATAATGAGTTTGTGGTTGAAATTAGTTAATGGAAGAAATAATACTTTTCAAGTAAGAATTATTTATTTTGTTCTTATTATGTGTATTAAATTATTTCTAAAAATATAAGGAAATGATCTTAAAAGAATTTATTTTTTTGGTATATTATTTTATGATGAAACTAATGATCCATTATATCATCACTAACTTCTAGATTTGTGATTGTTATCTTTTCTCTGACCATATTTCATTTCACTCTCTATTAGGACTGAATCATTAGATTTATCTTCCACATCCATGTTTTACGATATAAAACCCTAGTATGTTCTATCTATTTTGTTCTTCGTGCCTCTCTTTCTTTATTTTAAAATGGTGGTGACAATAATCTATTTTCCAATGTGAGATTTTAGTCAAGATATTTTGATAATTCCAGCCCATAGTTTTTTATAATGAGGTTAAATTGTGAGGATATATTTTATTTACATAGGGGATAATCTGTGTAACAACCAGAGATTTTATGGGAATTATTCTTTTTGATTTCATTGATGTCATGTGTTGTACGCTCCACCAAAATTATCTTTTTCTCTATGAAACTCTGTATTAGCTTGCAATATAAGCAACACTATTCCTGGCTCGTGTTACACACAATATCAAGTTCGTTTTTTAGAAATTATTCTATGCAACATTATGTATAGATTTTGTTTAATGTATAAATGAAATAAGTTTTGAATTATGTAATATTAAACACCAAAGGAAGCTTTCACTACACGCATCCTTGACTTGTCCTGCATTACACGCAATTGCGACCTTTCTCAATAGAGTGTCTAGTACACAATACCAGATTTCCATAAACAATGATATATTTTTATAATATTATTATGGACTAGCCATTATGAATAGTAGTAAGTACATTTTTTATTTTATGAAATTATAATTCATCTTACACAATTTGTAGCACATGGTTTGAGAACAAAATAAATTTTTCGGGTAAAATAAGTATTTTTCAAAAAATGTAGTTTTGCCGCCTTTGGATGGCACACCCACATTAAATTTAATTTTTGAAATTTTTATAAGTTCAATTTTAAAAAATAAAATTCTTTTTTGGAATCAGGATATAAAAATTTACTCTAGATAAATTTTTCATATTATTCTGATAACATTTATATTTTAATGAATAGTAAAAACACACTATCTTTTAATTAAACACTACTTTTTTCATCAAAATAATTTTTATGGTTAAATTATAATATTGAATTGTTTGAAAGTATAAATAGAATATATTGTTACCATTTAATATAATTTATTTCATTACAATTAATTTTACATTGAATTCATAGGTAAAAACATTTCAATCTTTGGCAATGTTTTAACTTTAACAACTCGTTTTCTTAGCAATGGGATTTATTTTAAATTAATTACTGAAACTTATGTGTTTTGAATTTTGAAAAATAGGTTCGATATTTTAATTTAGTGGGTCCAAATTATGTTAACAGGTAATGTTTAATTATTTTTAATTATGAATAGTAACAACATTAATTTTTATTTGCTGCAGTTAAAGGTAAATCAGGTACTTAAGGGTGAAAATAAGATTATAAAATTACCATAAAATTTTCCAAAAATTCTATTGTATGACCAAAAGTAGACCCATATCACCTAGGGGCCAGAATAGATTTATTTTATGGACTTTTGACCATGAAAATAATTTAATTATTATTAAAACCAAAGAAAGTGAAAACATGTCACTCTCTTAAATCTCATAAGTATATTAATTTTAATTTAGTGATAAAATTATTGAAAATTAGAACATTAATAGATTATAGAAATATAATAAAATTATATAAATCATTAAAAATTTATTTATAATTTTTAGGGATTAAATAATTATCATTAATGGTGTAATAAAAGTGATTTTGAAATTATTTTATTGAAAAAATATAAAATAAATTATTTTAATGATATTGAAATAAATATTATATGAACTATTTAATTTTCTCTAATAATTTTCTATAAAAATATGACATGTTATGAATCTATTAATTCTTTTAGTATGAACATATCTTCTGTGTGGATTTTATTAAAATTAAAATAAATGAATAGTGTCACAAATGTCAGAATTGTTATTTTATAAAAATAACATAATATATAATTGCTTAAAAATCACAAAGATATTTAAAAATTATAAATTAAAATTTATATGGCCTAAAATGTCATAAATTATCTAATTATGGACAATTTACAACACATAAGAAATTATTTATAACATTTTAAAATTTAGAATCTTATTACCACGAATAAAATTATATTGATTAAATAATGATAAATCAAGTTGATAATGATTAAAATAAATTCAAAACATGTCTAAATTTTATTGGTTGATGGGGAAACAACCCTATATCATCTCATCTTCGAATTGCGTCATTTTTGGAGGTTTTTAATGGGTGTTGGAATTTATTATAAATTAATATTTCTTATAATTCCAAAGGTGTCCCTCTCCTCCCTTAAAAAAGGGCACCTCCTCCCTCTCCTCCTCACACCACTTTGAGCCTTCATTCACATCCAAGACCTACCAATTTATCTTCTCCACTTCCCTAATAGAATAATAGAGATCCTGGTCTTCTTCAAAGACCATCATTAGTGCCCTAAGAGGAGGTTAAGAAGAGGTGTGTCAAAGAAGAGGTATTATCCATTACCGATTCATTCCAATTTATTTCTTCTTCTACTTCTTCTTCATTATTTGTTTCATCATAAATTAGTTACATCGGTATCAATCATATACTGTTATGTTATTATAAATATGAAACAACACTATTTCACCTTCTATTCATCCTACGGAAAATGAAATCACTGTGTGTGCGTACGTATGGAGTACCGTCTCCACGCCGTGGTGTAATCTGTTTTCCACCACCACCTTACTTGGATGGGTATAATTATGTAAATAATCACTATATATGATTATTATAACATGATACTAATTGTGAGACATCCATCTTCCACTCCAATACCATTCAATAATTATGGGAACAATATCATCGCTCGTGCGTACGTATGGCCTACGGTCTCCACGATGTGATGCGACTCGTTCTACATCATCTTAATTGAATAATGATTATATAAATGAATTTAATGAATAAATATTATATATATTATACTAATAAAATTATGTAAATGAGGTATCTGTAACCTAAAAAAGAGGAATAAGAATTTATTCGACAAAACATGCATTAGAACATAAAGCAATGAACACCCGAATAACAAGTAGCAATGAAATATTACTATTAAGAAGATACGAATATGACCATATATGATATAATAAAAATTAATATGAATATATAATAAGTAAATAGAATTATGTAAATCATTATACAAGAGGATCAGATACGTACGAAGCATATCGGACCTAAGGTAATAGAAAATCTCACAATCTCATTTTTATCTGAGATTGTTTATACTACATAATTTACTGGGGAATATTTATCATTAACATCCATGTTTCCTAAATATGTAATATTATTTATATATTCCTACAATTTTTTAAATCCAATTTTACATATTGTTGAATTTTTATTAAAAGATATGAAAATAATCTTTTGTCGTTTTCAGTACGAGATACTTTTTGACTTTTCAGGCCAAAGTACGAGAAGAATGTTTTTTAACTTATACAAAAAGATTGGATTTGTATGATTTCATAGAAAATTATTTACATAATGATTCCTTTACATGTTTTCATGTTTATTTTTAATTAACTTATTTTAGTTAAAAATTTTATGACATGTTAAGAAAGAAAAAATGTTTTTGAAGTAGAAAGGATTTTTTCCTCAAGAATATAGTTCGTGTGTTTTATCAAAAATATTTTACATAAAAGATAATATAGGGTTATGTTTCTATCACTATTATTACATTGATTTGATTATGTTATGATGGAATTATTTTTAGGAAGTCCTTTTATCTTATATGGTTTATGTTTTGATGGCATGATGTCTAAGAATCCCATTTTTTATTACATGGGTTATTATATGATATATGATTTACGATTTTGTGGATCACATAAGTATGTTTTCATTATGAGATGGGTGGGACCTATATCCTCCTCCAATTAATTGGGTAAAGATTTATATCTCATGAGATAGACATGGCTGGAATGGCAAGTTAATCTGGTTCAGTGATACAGGACTGAAACGAGGAGTGAACTCGATTCTAAAATAGACTATGTCCACTAAGATTGTCTTGGAAATGAGCCTTGACTAATAAGAAATGTTTTTTATGATTATTTTTGTATTCCAAAAAGTTTCATGTTTTATGTTATGATTATTGGGATTGCATTTTCACTACAATGATTTATCCCATGTTTTGATATTGTGATCTCTTTGGCAGGTTAAGATATTCAAAATTTTATGTTCTTAAAAATATGATATTATTGATATTTTTATTTACCCTTACTAAGAATTTGAGCTCACCCTTTATATGTTTTCCTTTCCCCAGGATATAAAAAAAGGTTTTATGTAAGAAAACAAAAAGGGAAGATCTTTATGGGAGATGTTGAAGATCATTCACCATGATTAGAAGATTATGTTCCGAGTTTCCAAAGACTGTAAACTATTACGATCCTTGAGTGTTGGATTTTGTTATGTATTAAGTATTTAATAAAATTAAAGCAATTCCCATATACATCATGATTTGGGGCGTTATAGTTGGTATCAGAGGAAAGGTTTTGTTAACCTTTTGAAACTAGGATGCAAATACTTTAGTGAAATCCCTTGAGATATTTATATGGTATGTCTAGGGATGTCCCTAATTTTAAGTATAAGTATTGGTTATAGTCCTAGAATTAAGGTAAAGATCATATAATTAAACCTAAGATGTTAGATATTGAAGGTACTCCCCATTTATTATGTTTTTTTTCTAGCATGATTTTTGCCTCTCTCACTATTTTTTTGGGTTTTAGATGATGGCTGGAACCCAAAGGAATCGTGTTGATCAATGTAATGGAAAATGAAATGATTTTTCTTCTGAACAAACCAATGTTATGGGAGATGGAGTGGAAAATCTTATTGCTATACTTACACAAGCTATGTATCATTATGGACTTCAAAATGAGTAGAGAAGGGAACAATATTCTATTGAGTCCTTCGTGAGGCAACGTCCACCTTCTATCATTGGGTCTTCTAATCCACTTGTTGATGAACAATGGATCAGTACCATTGAAAATTTATTTTCCATACATTGATGTTCGGAACATGAAAAATTCATTCTGGCAATTTACCATTTAGAAGGTGAAGTAGACCAATGGTGCACTGTCATAAAGAATACGAGGCCCCAAGATGAAATTGAATCCATGGAATGAGATGAGTTCAAGAAAATATTTTTCAATAAGTACTTCCCTCTTATTCTTGGAAAAAATATGGAAAAGGAGATCCTAGAGCTTAAGCAAGTGAATGATGAATCTATTGGTATATACGAAGCGAATTTTACATGGCATACATGGTATGCATCTGAATTTATCATCTAACCTGAATGTAAAGTTGATCGATTCTTCAGTGGATCAAAACCAAGTCTTTGAAGGGAATTAAGGATAAGAGACTTCATTAGTAATGAAGAAATTGTGCATTGTGCTATCAAGGTTGAACGAGATGTTGGTCGTACATATCCATCTCATGATTTTGAAAAAAAGAAAGATGGAGTTCAAGGAAAAATCTATTAACAATGGTGAAAAGAAGATGATTGTTTCTTTATGATCAAAGTGTGGAAAGAAGAATGATGGAGATTTCTTAAAAGGTATTAGAAAATGTTTTAAGTGTTGAATAGAAGGTCATTGAGTAGTTGATTGTCGAAGTAATTGGAAAAAGATATCTAATTATTTGAATAGAGAAAATACTACAGAGAACGCTCCACCAACACATCAATGCTTCAACTGAAAGGAAATGGGACATTATGCTAATCAATTCCCTAATCAAAGGGTTAATGATGATCAACGTGAGAATCCTCTTAATGAAAAGGATAAAGGGAAGTCACATGCGATCACTGTTTTTGATGTTTAGCATGACAACGATGTGGTGGAATGAATATGTGTTTATGTAACGAGATTATGAGATAATGTTATAGAATCTCATTTAAATTGTCATGGAATATTGGAATATCATTGTATTGGATCATTATGCTTTTTTATAATTTTATGGTATCAGTAACCATGAAAATTGATTGAAATATTTTTGGAAAGAAAATGAAATGTGCATAATGAAGGGATAAGGAGAAAATAATATCTATTATAATATTCATGCGTTCATGACTGGTATAAGGATAAAGTTATATCATGGTTTGAGTATATAGAAATTTTGGGAATTTGTTATATGGAAAGAGTAAACTTTTGAAAACATTCTTGGTTTCCCTAAGGTTCAATGGGTATTCATGTTTCAATATAATACATGATTACGGTATTCACATGATTGTAATGTGTCTCAAAAAGATATATCTTATGATATATGGGGATAAATGATGGTAATCACGTGCTTGTTATATGACCATTCTAGTAATCATTCTCTTTATAATATGAGTTTGGAAAGAAGTATTTTGGATAAGTCTTAAGGTTTTAATAGATTTTGTTGGACATAAGTTAGTATTGATTAAGGCTATAATTTTCTTTCAATATTAATGATGGGATTTTATAATGTAGAAAAAGGACAACCTGCTTGGTGGACGACAACCCTTCGCGTCAGACAAGGTTCTAGAAATCGAACCCACAACAAAAGTGCGACATGACTTTATCTCCTACCACTGGACTACAGGAAGTCCCTAGTTAGTAGAAACAAGTTTTATTTTATTAATTGCTATGATAGATGAAGTATAAGTTCATTTTTAGAATCATATAAGATTAACCTCACCCTAGACGGACTTATGTATATTTGATAACTTTTCCAAACATTTTGTTTGAAATATATGGAATGACCCATCATTCTATAACATCATCTGCTAACTCTTCAGGAATAACAAATTCTACTTCATTTCTTTATGAGATAAAATGGAAATTTTTTACGGCACGAACAACAGTGAGATTGTACCAAAATCATAAAAGTATTTCTTTAAACTTTAGGGAAATGATCTTGAAAACCAAAAATGTTGTCTTCCTTATCTCATATCTGATGAATTAGTTGGTACCTTAGATCATCACAAATTTATGGCTTCGTGATTGTTGGCTTTTTCATAGCCATGTCCTCTACCACTATTTATCAGAACATGATGGTTAGATTTTTATTCCATATCCATATTTTCACCTATGTTCACCTATGTAGAAACCCCATGATGATTTAATTTGGGTAACCATTATGTTTCTTACATTAATTTCTAAAATTATGTTTTCGTATTCCTTTTTACGATGTGGGTTTCTATGAAATAAACATTCAAGTAGTAAACCATTTATAACCCCGATGAATTTCGAGGGCGAAATTCATTTTAAGGGGGGTAGAATGTAACAATCCGATATTTTATGAGAATTATTCTTTTTAATTTCATTGATGTCTTGTGTTTTATGCTACACTTAAATTTACTTGTGCTATATGCAACACCGTATTATCTTGTAGTATACGCAACACTATTCTTGGGTCATGTTACACAAAATTTCATGTTCGTTTTTTAGAAGTTATTCTACGCAACATTAAGTATATATTTTGTTTAATGTATAAATGAAATAAGTTCTGAATTATTTTATACGCAACACCAAATGGAGCTTTCACTACAAGCATCCCTGACTTGGATTGCATTACATGCAATTGCCACCTTTCTCGATAGCGTGTGTACTACGCAATACCGGATTTCCCTAAACAACGATATATTTTTAGAATATTTTTATGGACCAGCTTTTATGAATAGTAGTAACTACATTTTGAATTTTATGACATTATAATTCATCTTACACAATTTATATAACATGGTATGAGAACAAAATAAATTTTTCGGGTAAAATAAGCATTTTTCAAAAAATGCAGTTTTGCCACTTTTTAATGGAACACCCACATTAAATTTATTTTTTGACCTATTTATAAGATAAAATTGAAAAAATAAAATTCTTCTTTGGAATAAGGATATAAAAATTTACCCTGGATAATATTTTCATATTATTCTGAAAACTTTCATATTTTAATGAATAGTAAACATACGCTATATTTTAATTAAAAACAACTTTTTTCATCGAAATAATTAATATGGTAAAATTATAATATTAAATGTCTTAATGTATACGTAGAATATATTTTTACCATTTAATATAATGTATGAAATTACCATTAATTTTAAATTTAATTCAGAGATAAAAACATTTCAATCTTTGACAATGTTTTAACTTTTAAAACATGTTTTCTTTACAACTTGATTAATTTTAAATTAATTACTGCAACTTCGGTGTTCTTAATTTTTAAAAATTGATTCCATATTTGAATTCAGTGGGTCCAAATTGTGTTAATAGGTTACTTTTATTTTTTTGATATTATGAATAGTAACTACGGTAATATTTATTTACTGCAGTTAAAGTTAAATTGGGTACTTAAGGGTAAAAATAAGATTATAAAATTACGTTAACACCTACCAAAATATTATTGGATGAATAAAAGTCGACCCATATAACCTAATGGTATGAAAATATTTATTTTATGGATATTTTTCCATGAAAATAAATTTATTATTATTAAAACCGAAGAAAGTGACAACATGTCACTCTCTTAAATGTTATAAGTATATTTATTTTAATTTAGTGATAAATTTCATGTAAATTCTAAAATTAATAGTCTCAAGAAATATAATAAAATTATCTACATCATGAAAATTTATTTAGTATTTTTAGGGATTAAAAAATTATCATTAATGGTGTAATAATAGTGATGTTGAAATTATTTTATTGATTGTAATATTAAATAAATGGATTTAAAGATATTAAAATAAATATTATATGAACAATTTCATGTTCTCCAATAATTTTCTAGATTAATATGACATGTTTTTAATCTATTAAAGATTTTTTTCAAACATATATTCTAGGTGGATTTTATTAAAATTCAAATAAAAGAATAGTGTCAAAATTTTCACAATTGTTATTTTATAAAAATAACATAATATAAAATTGTTTAAAAATCACAAAAATAATTAAAATTTTTAAATTAAAATTTATATGGTCTAAAATGACATAAATTATAAAATTATGGACAATTTACAAAACATAAGTAATTATTTTTAACAATTTAAGATTTAAAATCTTATTATCACAAATAAAATTAAATAGATTAAATAAGGATAAATCAAGTTGATAATGTTTAAAATAAATTTAAAACATGTCTAAGTTTTATTTGTGGATGATATTACAACCCTATCTCATCTCATCTTCGAATTGGGTCATTTTTGGAGGTTTTTAAGTGGGGTTGAAATTTGTTATAAATTAATATTTCTTATAATTCCAAAGGTTCCCCTCTCCTCCCTTATAAAAGGGCACATCCTCCCTCTCCTCACACCACGTTGAGCTTTCAAGCTCATCAAAACCGTGAAAATTTATCTTCTACACTTCCCTAGAAACAGAATAGAGGTCTTGGTATTCTTCAAAGACCAACTTTAGTGCCTTAAGAGGAGGTTTATAAGAGGTGCGTCAAAGAATATGTAATCTCCTTTACCGATTCTTTCCAATTTATTTCTTCTTCTACTTATTATTCATTTTTTGTTTCATAATAAATTAATAACATAAGTATCACTCATATAATGATATGTTATTATAAATATGAAACAACCCAATTTCACCTTCTATCCATCCTACAAGAAAATGAAATCACCGTGCGTGCGTACGTACGGAATACCGTCTCCACGCCATGGTGTAATCTATTTTCCACCACCCCATTACATGGATAGGTATAATTGTGTAAATAATAACTATATATGATTATAATAACATGATAATAATTCTGAGACATTCCATCTTCTACTCTAATACCATTCAATAGTTATTGGAACGATATCATCGATCGTGCGTATGTACGACCTACCGTCTCCACGATGTGATCAGACGTGTTCTACATGATATTCATTGAATAATTCTTAAATAAATGAATTTAATGAATAAATATGATATATAGTACACTAATACCATTCTATAAATTAGGTATCTGTAACCTAAAAAGAGGAATAAGAAATTATTCGACAAAACATGCATAAGAACATAAAGCAATGAACACTCGAATAACAAGTAGCAATGAAATATTACTAATATGAAGATAAGAATATGACCATATATGATATAATAACAATTAATATGATATTTTAATAAGTCAATTACATTATTTAAATCATTATACAAGAGTTTTGGTTACGTATGAAGCATATCAGGCCTAAGGTAATGGAAAATCTCACAATCTCATTTTTTTCTGAGATTGTTTATACTTCAGAATTTACTGGGGAATATTTATCAACCCCATCCACGATTGCTCAATATATAATATTATTTCTATCTTCCTACAATTATTTAAATCCAATTTTACTTATTGGGGAATTTTTAGTGAAAGATATGAAAAGAATCTTTTAGAGTTTTCAGTACGATATACTTTTAGACTTTTCCAGCCAATGTACGAGAAGAATGTTTCATAAACTTATATGGAATGAATGGATTTTTATGATTTCATAGAACCTTTTTTACATGAATATACCTTTAAAAGTTTTCAAGTTTATTTTTAATTAAATTATTTTAGTTTAAATTTTAATGACATGTTAAGAAAGTAAAAATGTTTTTGAAGTAGAAAGGATATTTTTCTCAAGAATAGAGTTCAAGTGTTTTATCAAAATTATTTTTCATCTAAGATAATATCGGGTTCTGTTTCTATCACTATTATTACATTTATTTGATTATGTTATGGTGGAATTATTTTTATAAAGTCCTTTTATCTAATATTTTTTATGTTATGATGACATGATGTTTAAGAATCCCATTTTTTATTACATGAGTAATGCTATGATATATGATTTATGATTTTGTGGCACACATAAGAATGGTTTCATTATAAGATGGTTGGGACATATATCTCCCTCTAATTCATTGGGTAAATATTTATATCTCATGAGATAAACATGGCTGGAACGACAAGTTAATCTAGTTTAGTGACACATGACTGAAATAAGGAGTGAAATCGGTTCAGAAATGGACTTCGACCACTAAGTTAGTCTTGGCAATGAGTCTGGACTAATAAGAAATGATTTTATATGATTATGTGTGTATTCCACAAAGATTCATGTTTTTTGTTATGATTATTGGGATTTCATTTTCACTACTATGATTTATCCCTTGTTATGATATTATGATCTTTTTTGCTGGTAAAGATATTTAAAATGTTATATTCTTATGAATATGATATGACTGATATTTTTATTTACCCTTACTGAGAATTTGAGCCTACCCTTTATATGTTTTATTTTCCCCAGGATATAAAGAATGTTCGTAGGTAAGAAAAAAAGGGGAAGATCGTTATGGGAGATGTTGAAGATCTTTCACCGTGATAAGAAGATTATGTTATGAGTTTCCAAAGACACTAAACTATTACGATTCTTGAGTGTTGGTTTTTGTTATGTATCAAGTATTCCAAAAATGTAATGTAATGTCCATGTACGTCAAGCTTTGGGTCTTTATAATCTGACACCCAAATATTTTATGGTACAATAACATAAATAACTTCTGTTTCAATCAACACCTACATGGCTTGTGTAACAGAAAATATTGAGTCTCTACAAAACAACACTTTAGTGTTAAAATTTATTAAATGATATATTCAATACTTAAACATTAAATATAACAATAAAAATTTTAATAAATAATTTTTAAACTTTATTTATAAATGTTTCTAATGAATGAAACAAAATTATAATGTAATTTATAGGTTCCGGTAAAATAGTTATATGTTTGGATAATACTATTTTCATAAAAGAACTCATTTTTTTGTTATTCTGTAAACAATAATAAAATTAATTTTTAGACACCAAATGAAATTTAATTTGGTATAATGAACTAATTTTTATTGTTAAAAACCTGAGTTTTTTATTTAATTTTTTTACATTTAATTGATTTTTACATAACAGTAGATAAATAATTCATGTATTATCCTAATTAAGGTCATTGAAAGTATTTTTATAAATGAATTAGATATAATAATTCAATAAACAAATTTAATGTATTTTTTCCCACCTTCTAGCCACATTTGTAGATTATTTTTAAATTTCATTTTAACACTTCTTTGAATTGAATTTTAAAAATCCACGTACACTATTGTAATATGTACGAATAATACATTGTAATAAGAAAAAAATAATTTTTGGTGATTAGTAACCATTGAATTTTATTTTCCACTCTTAAAGGTAAATAGTGTAATTAATTGTAAAAATAATATTATAATAATAATCATTTACCCTAACTATTGTCTTCACATCATTGGATATGTATTTTTCGACCTAAAACATCATTATATGTAAATAATGATTTTTTCTAGCCACTTGCGTTTGATTGGGACATTTATTATATTTTATTTAAAGAATTGTTAATAAGGTCATAATCAAATTTTAATAAATATTTTATTTTTGATAGGAGGTTATATAAGTGATATGTATGAATATATACAGTATTTATAAAACTAATAATTTTATAAACATCATGATAATTTATTTATATTTTTTAGAGGTTAAATATGTAAATTAAATAGTGACACAATGATGAAGCAGTTATTGTTTAATTAATTAACGTACCAAAATAATATATTAAAAATATTTAAAAATTTATATTTTTTACTTAATTAGTGATAGAAAATAATTTTATATATAATATTGACTTGTAGTGAAATATTTGATTTTTATTCTTATGTTATCATGTTATTTGTATATTTTTAAATATGTAAATATTGAAGAGTTTTAAAATAGACATAATAGATATTTTAAAATAAATAATCATTTATTAAATGATATAAAAGTCCTAAAAATATAAGGTTCATACAAATAAATTGTATGATGTCTTATATGACATGAATTATCCAATTGGGGTTTTTTTGAATTTTATTGAAATATATTAATCATATAGTGTAAAAATAAAAGAAGACGAGGTAAGATGTAAACTATTTCACTATAGGATAAATCCAAATTATATGGTTAATGTTATGAAATAAATATATATAAAATTCATTTGATGATGAGATTTAGATCCAAACTCATCTTATTCATAAAATAAATTACTTTTCTGTTTTTTGAAACAGAAAATAAATTTATAAAAAATTATTATTTTATGATATTCCAAAAGTACCCCTTGCCTCTCTTATGAAATGGGACTTCACATTAACTATAATTCAGACCTACAATGTCCATTGGTTCAGAAAAACACATCTTATTTCCTCACTATAACCTTGTGTCTTTACTTTGGTTAGAAATCCAATGTTGGGAGTCCTTTTCTGCAAATCAAAAGATGATACCCGAAAGAAAAGGAAAATTGTTTTATCAAATCATTTAAAGTTATTTTATTCTCATACTTCTCTTTACTTTGTTGTTTCCAAAATAATGTAATTAATCCAGTATATAATAAATGAAAATTTGTTTTATTAGTTTTTTACAAAGGAATTCCCTCCTGGGGTTCATGATGGTTAGGAAACGGTGGATGAAGATTTATGATGTTGGTATTGGTTCTTTGTTCGAAGTGGTGCCTGTTGTCTTTCAGTGTTATGGTGGTTCCAGCAATAATAGGGTCAATGCTAATGGTGGTGGATCGTTTCGTGTTGGCGATGGAAGAAGACATTGGTGGTGTCTATTTTCGGTGTTGGTTATGTTCGATGATGATACTGGCATGGCCAGAATTTTTGGTGTGATGTTGTTTGGTGTGGTCTACAAAGTTTGTTCCTAGAAAAATGCTCGTTCCATGGAAGATTATACTGCTTTAACCCTTCCATGGACCTGATTTCAATTTCTCCTCTCTAGGTCGGTCGGGAGAAATTTTTTGTTCGAGATTTGGGAGGTGGTGTTCAGGAAGTTCTCGGTTATCCAAGGAATGATCCCATAGTTTGATTTTTCAGTGAAGTCAAATCATAGATGATGGGGTCTTTGTCTTTACGATCGGTCTAGTTATCAGATTTGGCAATGATAGGGCATCAGTGTTGTCTGAGTTTATTTATGTAAGCTTTGATGAATATGGGTATCAGGCATGGTGTACGATGATGGTGTTGATGAAGGTGAAGCAACATTGACGGTGATGATGATAGGTCGATATTGTGATTATGGCGGCTAGGTGGCTATTATAGGTTGGCAGTGCGATGATCCGGTTTCTCGATATGATGGTTTTTTTAATTTTAATTTTGAAATGTGTATCTGGCATAGTGTTTTTTAACAGTTTTTTGATTTTTGAATTTGTGAATGTATTGTGTACTGGTTTAAGGTTATGTGGAGTTTTTATGTAATGGTGCCTTATGTCTGGTTCCCACTTACCCAAAAAGTAGCTTTTAAAATAATAAAAAAATGGATTGTGGATTGGGGTATAAAATTGAATATAAATGTTGTAAATAATAAATACGA
This sequence comes from Viscum album, assembly GCA_963277665.1. NCBI lineage: Eukaryota > Viridiplantae > Streptophyta > Magnoliopsida > Santalales > Viscaceae > Viscum > Viscum album. The sequence continues at coordinate 53,628,802 of OY728148.1, forward strand.
CATGATATTTTTTTTTGAAATTCATATTCCATCCAATTATATAGCATATTACCATTAAGGACGTGATATCGTCACTCATACGTATGTACAAATTGCTGTCTCCACAACATGATGCTATTCATTTTCCACATTAACCATTCAAGAATAGTTATAAAAATAAATACATTATTAATAAATATGACATATATGATATAATAATGATAATTTAAATATATATTTTTTTAAATATGTATATTTTTACATAAATATTATTCCCTTACTTCCATTCAATACTATAAGAAAGCAGAAAAAATGTTCATGTGTGTGTACGGCCTACCATCTCCATAAATGGTGTTATCCATTTCGTATATATATCTATTATATATATATTTTCTGAATATATGTGATATATAAGTCATGTTATACATTATGAAATTATTTATATCACTGTATAACTAATACGATCAAAGATAACATGCCAACGCCCATTCGATAAAGAAAGCGATTATTACCCAAAATGTTGCTATTAAATTTAAATTATTAATAAAAAGTTAATATAAATCTCTAAAATAATCATATCAGATATAATAAACATTAACATTATTTTTAAGTAGTTAATAATAAGTTTAAAACCATTATAAATGTGTTCTGAACACATACAGAGAGTTCCAGACATTAGTTAAGGGAATTTCGTCTCACTTCTTATTTTCAAGAGATATAATCCATTTTCACAACCTTTTTCTTGTGTGTGGTTTATAAACCTCTTAAATTATATTTGATACCATGAATACATTTATATTCATGTTATTCGAAGATTAATTTAATGATATTGAGCATTATATTTAAAATTTAAAACTAGTATGGGGTGCTTTATATGTTTACATAATTAATCCTTTCTATGTTTCAATATTCATGATATTATATTACAAAAAAATTTATACATATATAAAGGATTGTAAATAAAATTTTATTTATAGTTTTATGTTCATTTAAATGTTATAAAATAAAATATTTTTTATTTTTTATGTAAGGGTTAATTTCAGAATTTATTTATTATCAGAAATTTTTTATATATATCTATCTACTAGGACATCTTTATTATACATAAAGTTATTTCATAAAAAAATATTATCAACAATTATTTAATTTCTTCTTAACCATGTTTGACTCTTTATAAATGTTTTTAATGGAACCTTTTTATCAGTTTCTAAACGAGTTACATTATAACTATTTCGTAAAATTAAGGAAAGAATATTTTTTTACATATACAACATCAGAAGTTATTTACACTGTTTTTATGCCTTAACATTTTGATGATTCCCTTTTAATCATAAAAATTTATTTTCAAAATAAATATTTTATTTTATAATTGTTCATGTTTTAAATGATTTCAATTTAAAAAATCGTATATTTCCCCCAAAGAGTTTCAGTTATTTTATTATGTTATTTTTAACTATGCCCACATTCTTTGTTGGGGTTTATTCTTAATTGAATTTGATTTATTATGATAAAATACTGAATATTGTATTGAAGGTTTTATGATATGTTTGACATTGTATATGTTATTTTTATACCATTTATGGTTTGTCGTAAAAATAATAAAACAATTTATGCTAGTTTTAATAATAATTCTTATGTTATGATTCACCATTTTCATGAAAGGAATGCATTGGACCTAATAAGTATTGGGAGGGGCCCACAAATATCCCCTCAATTCATCGAAAGCTCTCGTGATGCAAACAAGTGTCCTGGTACAAGGCCTTAATATATTTTGTATGGTCTGGGCATGAGGCCTTAACAGTACGATTATGATGTTCAACATTATGTATTTCTGTATTATGAGATTAGGTATTCATACTAATTGTGATTATTCGGTTAGTATAATGACCATGTTAATTTTAAAATGGTGTTATTTAATTTAGAATTACCATATTAGGAAAAATGTATAGTTTAACAATGTTTTTTTATACCATACCATACAAGTTTATCTGTATTTAAAAACGCTTTTGCTGTATTATTTTACATTACTGATTATATAAGATCACTTATTTTATATGTTTTATTTTACTTGGATAAAATGATGTGTATAATGTTTTATATGCAGGTTTAAGCTTAGATAATAATTGAATTATCTAATAATTATCATGATTTTATTTTATTTTTTTTAAATTTAATGTAATATTCATATTTATAATATATGTTCCAAGGATTCCAAAATAATCGGTCCTTTTGGATTTGTTTCATTATAATCTTGAAAATGTATTAAAATTATGCTCCGACTATAGACATATAGGGTAGTGGTGTTACTGCTGGTATCAAAATAAAATTTAGCAAAAACAATGGAAACAACATTTACCAAACCGATATTATAGATCACAACCCTAAGATAGACATAAAGGATATGTATAGTGTAACGTAATAAAATTGTGGTAATGTGGAGATTATATAGGTATTCCTTGAAGATAAATCCATTTCTAGATACTACAAGTGGTTTTGGCTCTGGAACATATGTACATAAGAGTAACAACTCTAAAAATGTGTTTTGAGCTTGACTCAGGTTAACATGGCACAATTCTAATGGGGTTACTACACACCTGGTTTGACACTCCTGAGATATGTGGATAGGATAATTGAAATTTTATTTACACACCGTTATGATGTATTTAAATTTAATGATGACCCTAAAGTGACCAATGTTTAGGATTCTAGGATTTTCAATGCCTAAATGTATATTATGGGACATCCCATATTTATAGTTATAAAATGTAAATAAATTTATTGGAAAATCCTTTATATTCCATCTTATAGAAATGGTTACAAGTAGATGGAATGGGAACTCTTCTAGTTAAAATGATCCAAAGAGTAAGACAGATCATATCATTAAATTTTTTAAGACAAAATTTCTATAGAAAATAGTCTTCCATGTATTATCAACATATGAGGAAATAGAATAATGTTTTAATAATATATATAATGTATTATATTCATCCAATTTCATTGAATGGATGTATGGGAAGAATAGGATGGCAGACAAAGTGATGAATCAAGGGAAGAGGGGAATGAAAGATTTTTAAACATGTGATCACTATGGAATGAATCACCCTAGAAAATGCATGATGGCGCTGAGATTTTGTTATAAGTGTAAAGTGAAATGACTCTATTTTCATGATTAAAATGATATTAAAAATGTTTCCAATCTAAAATGCTTCAACTGCAAGGATATGGGACACTACGATAATCAATTATCCTAATCATCAAAGGAATATACCCTAGATGATGTTATTGGATAACGATCAAGTTATAATACTAATGTAGATGAAGTGGAATGATTAATATGACTACTCATGATTTAATTTGTTTGAATACACTATTATATATGTAATTTTAAAAAGAAATATAAAGTATATACGTATTTTATTGTAGTACTATTTCCTTAAGGATTTGAGTTTTTATGGTACTATGTAATGTGACACATTTCTAAAATTAAAATATTAGAAAATATATAGATGAGGGAAAGATAACCCTTGATATGTTTCTGATACTAAGATAATAATGTTATAATAAATGGATCAATTAATTTGATAAAGTTTATTGGATTTTATTTACAATGGTGGAACTGATTAATGGTTTGTTTATTCCATTATTATAGTTGATATTTCTTTTTGTATTTAAGGTGTATATCGAATATTTTATGTTTTACGTATAGAATAAGGAAGAATCAACGTATTCAATAAGATTTTATATTAATTTATGGTATTTCCTTATTTTAAGAGAATACATGATAATTTATTCAAATTTTTTATGTGATAAAAAATATTTGAATTTTTTTATTTGACCATCATTATAAATTTTTAGAGTGTGAGTCTAGAAAGATGTATTTTGGATAAGCCTAATGGTTGGAATATATTAAGTTGAATAGTGGGTAGTATTGTTTTAAGGTTAGAAAACTTAATATGATTTTTTTAATGTTATAATAATATAATTTTACAAAAAAAAAGTCAAACCTAAGGTTTGGTGACAACTCATCACATCTGACATGGTTACAGAAGATAAAACCATAACTGAAGGGAGATAAGTGTGCATCACCATCCCCTAGCGTACGTGATTTACTAGTTTTTGTAACATATTATTTTTATTTAAATGTCTTAAAAAATGAATTATAAATTCATTTAAAGAATCTTATATCTTTAAGGTAAATATATTGTTTTTTAATATTTTTTTTAGAGAATAACGAGTCTGTGGTAGAAAATAGTCAAATAATGAAACTATACATTTTAACATTGAATTATTTATTTTGTTCTTATTAAATGAAATAATTTTTTTAAACAATAGGGAAAGGATCGTAATATATAAAAAGATCCTAGTACATTCTTTTAGGATGAATCCAATGATCTCTTAGAAAATCACTGACATCTAACTTCATTATTATTAACTTTTTCCTCACCATGTTCCCTATCTCACTCCATCAAAACTAGATGGTTAAATTTATCTTCCACATACATGTTTTTCTACAAATAACCCATGTATGTGTTATCTCTGATGTCCTTCGTGCTTCCCATTATTAATTTTAAAATGGGGGCCTTATTAATCTATTTTCTGATGTGGGCTTTCAATAATGATATTTTGATAAGTCCAACCCATAATTTTTTGTTCCGATGTTTAATTGTAAGGAATCAATTTTTATAAATAGGAGAGAATGTAACAACCAAATATTTCATTGTACGTTATCTTAAATAACCTATATGGAAAGAAACACCTATTTTGATTTTATAAGACACAAGACTGGGTTCTATAAAACAACACTTTAGTGTTAAAATTGTTTCAATGATATATTCACAAATTAATCATTAAATAAAGTTATAAAAATAGTAATAATTTTTTTTAAAATTTTTTTATAATTTTTTCACATAAATAAAAATGAATTATAATGAGATGTATATGTATTGGTAAAATATTTATACGATTATAAAATATGATTTTCTTAAAGAAACTAATTTTTATATCATTCTTTAAACAAAAATAAGATTAACTTTATCCACACATAAAAATTTAATTTAGTAAAATTAAATTCATTTCTTAATTCAGAATATCAATATTATCTTACTGTGATTTTTTGGTATTTCATTGAAAACAGTCATTTTTTGATGAATATTGAAAAATGCTACATTATTGTTGAAAACCTGAGATTTTCGTTTACATAATTTTTTTAATTTAATTTTATTTTAAGGACACAATAGATAAATAATGAATATATTATCCCAATTAATTTCTTATTAATATTTTTGATAATCGAGTTAGATATAAAAATTCATTAAACCTTTTTAACATCTTTTTACCTTCCTTCTAGCCACATTTTCATATTAGCATAAAATGTAATTTTAGTAGTTCTATGAAATGAATTTTGAAAATCCAAAATAAATTTTTGGACTATGTAGGAATATTGTGGTATAATAGTATCAAAATAATGTTTTTGTGAATGTAATATTTTTATTTTTATTTACCAAGGACAAAAGTAAATTTGGTAATTGAAGGCAAAAAAAAATATTATAATAATATAATATACCATAACACATGTATTACTATCCTTGTATAATTATGTTTAGACAAAAATAAACCTTATTTTTAAAATATGATCCTTTTTAATCCACTTGTTTTTGATTAGTACAATTTTTATATTTTATTTAAAGAAGAGTTAAAAATGTCATATTAAAATTTTAATAGCTATTTTATTTTTACTAGGATGCTTTATAAGTTATATAGATGACTATAAATAGTACTTAATATTATAATAAATTTATATAAATCATGATAATTTATTTATTATTTTTCCATATTAAATAAATTAATAAAATAGTGACACAATGCTGATGTATTAATAGATTAATTAATTGAGATGTCAAATAAATGATATTAAAAAAATAAAAAAATATAATTTAAATAATAAATGAAATTAAATAATTTTAAAGATACCATAGAAACGTCAATGACATATTGGTAGTATTTTAATAATGTTATCATGTTGGTTTGATATTTTTAAAAACAAAAATATTGAATAGTATTATAATAGAACTAAATAATACTTTAAAATATATTCAATTTTTTAAAATGAAATAAATTTCATAAAATTATAAGGTTCTTAAAAATGACATTTATAATGTCATATATTTTGTAAATGATCAAATTGGGGTTATTTTTGGAATTTTGTAGATCTATATAAACCCTATAGTGTAAAAATACTAGAAGACACATTAAGAGTTGAAATATTTAACTAAGGGTTAAATCCAACAAATAAGGTCAATGATTTGAAAACAAACATGTCTAAAATTATAATTTAGAGGATATAAATCCATTATCTTATTACCCTTAAAATAAATAATTGTGGATCATTTTGAAACTGAAAATAAATTAATAATAAATTAATATGTTAAGATCTTCCAAAAGTGCCCATCACATGTCTTATAAAAGTGCATTTCCCCATCTATTTAATACCCACCCCAAAATCCCCTTAGCTAATCCAAATCCAGAAAATTTTCTCTCCCAACTTCCCTCAATACATTATAGAGGCCATTATTTGGGATGAAATATATCATATGGAGTTTGTTGAATCAAAAAAGAGATACCTGAAAAAGATGCAATTGTTTTATCAACTTGTTCAAAGTAATTTTTTTCATATAATTACACATCCTATGTTGTTTCCATAGTGATGTAATGAATAAAGAATATAATATATTATAATATGTTATTATTATTATTATGGTAAAACCATATAATTTATTTTATCCATATTATAAAAAACAATATAACCTTTTGTGCATACATATGGCATTCGTCTCCACGCTATGGTGTAAACTATTTTTCACGTATACATTTGTCTCTGTAAATAATGTTAAATATAAAGGTTTTAAATAATAAATACTAAATCACTTTTTTGGTAAAATTTATATTCTATCCAATTAAATTAAATTTAACCAATAATGAAATGATATTGTCGCATGTGAGTATGTATGGCGTACTATCACCACGACACGTTGGGACTCCTCTTCCATATTCACCATACAATAATGATTATAAAAAATATATAGTATCAATAAATATGAAATACATTACAAAATAATTATACTTTAGAAATATATATTTATATTTATTTAAATATATTTTATTCACATATGTTCATTCAGTATGATTAGAAAAAACAGAAACAATGTTCATGCATACGTACAGCCTACAATCGCCAGGAATGGTGAATTCCCATTCATATATCTATCAATTATATGTATTTATATTATAAATATATATGATATATAAATATTGTTAAACATTTTGGGAGTAGGTAAAATATTATCTATGTAATATGATCAACAATAAAAAGACAAATCATATACGATATATAAAGCAATTATTACCTGAAATGTTTCATTAACATGGAAATTATAGATAAATGGGTAATATAAAACCCTAAAAGTATCATATATGATATAATACATATTATAATTATTGTATTATTAGGTAATAATATGTTTAAAATCATTATATAGATGTTTCAAAAACATACGGAGAGTATCAGACTTAAGGGAAGAGAATTGCGTCTCACTTTTTTTGTCAGATATAAGCCATTTTCACCTCCTTTTTCTTGTATGTGGTGTATGTCGTACCCCTATTATTCTTTATATCATGTATAATTTTTTCTTCCTGTTATTTAATTATTAATTATAGGATATTGAGGTTATTATTTAAATGTAAAAAATGTTATGGGAAACTTTTAATGTTTACTGAATTAATCCTTTCTCCATATCAATAATCATTATATTATCATATAAATATATATATATATATATAAAGGGTTATAAAAATCATTTTACATATATATTTGTGTTCATTAAAATGTTATAAAAAGGGATTTTTATGGTTTTTATATAACGGTTAATTTCAGAATCTCATTATTATCTGAGATTGTTTATATGTAAGTATCTATGAAGACATCTTTATTATCTATATCTATGCTATATAAATTGTCTTTAAAAATTTTATCAATAATTATTTATATTTATTTTTCCCATTTTTTAATCATCATTAATGCTTTTAAATAAATATTTCTATCATTTTCCAAATGAGGTGATTTTTGACCATTTAGAGAAAATATAGAATGACTGCTATTTTAGTTTTACGACGTGAACGAAAATTTCTTCCATTATATGTCTTAACATTTTAAAGATTCCCATAAAATATTAAGAGGTTATTTTTAAAATATGAGTTTTATTTTATAATTTTTTCTATTTTAAATGATTATAATGTAACTAAAATAGATATTTTTCTCAAATAGTTTTAATGATTTTATTAGATTATTTTCTTCTATTTCAACATCATTTGTTGGATTTTATGAATAATTAAAGAAGATTTGTTAAAAAAAAATCCATATTATATTAAATTTTTTATGATATATTATACTGTGGATGTGCTATTTTTTTTTACCATTCATGGTTTATGGTTAAAGTACTAACCATTCATATGCTACTTTTAATAAGGATTTTTATGTTATGTTTCACCATTTTTTTATGAGGAAAGATTTGGACATAGTATGTGACATGCAAGGCCCGCTATATACCATCGATACATCAGTAGGTATCATGAGGAAAACTATTATATTTTAATAATTACTTCAAAATATATTTTTTATGGTCTGGGAACTATCCATTTACAGTATGGTTATGATGTCACGCATTATGCATTTCTTCATTATGAGATTTGTTTTTGATATTACATTTGATTGTTAGACTAGTAGAATATCGATTTGAATGTTTATATTGTGCTACCTGAAGTAATAATTACATATTATACTTAAGGTAATTATTAAAATAATTTTGTTTTAATTTTATACCTTACCTTAAATTTTTATGCTTATTTATAAAAGCATCTTCTGTATTGGTGTACCATTTTAAGCATCTGAGATAACCCCTTTTTGTTTTATTTTCCAAGGATATCAAGAACTGTATATTGATATATATATATATGGAAAGGACAAGAGAACAATGGATTTCTAAAAGGATTAGCAATGTTTTATTTTATGTGTTTAATTGTAATGTAAATGTAATGAATTTAATGTATTACCCAAAGATTCTAAATAGATTTATCCTTTGGGGATTTATTCCTTCTAATAATAAAAAGGTATTAAAATAATGAATCGACACTGGGGATTTGGGGTCAGGGTGTTACAGTAAAGATACACATTATATAACATTATATTGCATCTAATCTTGTTTTTTGTATTTCCTTGAAAATTTAGATATTTATTTAGAAGGATTTGGATATTGAGAAATTATTCTGTACGACTTATCGTCCATAGACTGATGTTCGGTGTGATACAATCATTAATCCATTGGATTATTTTTAGGCCATTTTTGAGTAATTTCCATAGTTGTTGGGAAAAATAACATATTTTGGTGGATTGCACATATAATTACAACTACAGTTCTAGTATTAATATAGAATTATATGAATACCTTTATGGATGATGTATTAGAACCACTTCATGCTGAGAAGAAGTAAAGCAGTTTATGATGGGTATTATACCATTATTATGTTATAAAATAAAAATTAAAAAACTATACTCTAGATAATTAATGTTTAATAATTTTGAGAGAATATTTATATGTATAACAATCATTTGAATTTTCATATTATTGTTAGACATAATGAATTCCTCTAAATATCGCAATTTAGGAATGTTTGGATATTTGGAAATAAGGGGACGTTAATCTCTAGATACCTCGGAAATTTTAAAATACTAGATAATTTGGGTATTTTATCTTATCATCCAATAATTGTGCCATCATATCCAAGTTATGTGATTTTTTCCATGTGTCACATTTGAGGAAGAACATATTTGATCTATAAAAGCTTCTGAACAAAGGATTTAGAAAGAAGGAACATGATCATTCTTATGAGGAACAACTGAAGGAATTATTGGATCATATAGATATTATACTATGAACAAAGACTTATCATCTTGTAATAGATTCATGTTGTAATCATATGTTAATGTAAGTGACATGAGAACCAAAATACGTAATGAGGCTGAAGTATTCTTATATGTTTCCATTAATGTAGAAATAAATTGAAGGAGATATTATTTTAAGGGGGAGAACATTAATACCCATGATATTAAAATTATTTTTTAATTAATTAATAATATGTATAATATAACATATCCCATTCAACATGAAACTAAAAAACCATGACACATATTATTAAATTTAAATTGTATAATTAATGTAGTTTTTTTAGAAATTATGGGAATGAAAAAACAGATATATTTTAGTAAATAATTGATATCATTTAAAATAGAAACATGTATTTTTAGGCATAATATATTATTATAACATGATGTACTCATAATACTAAAATATATATTTTAGTATTTTTTAATTATATAAATTAGAACTAAAAGTAAAATTTTTCAATGAATTTTTTTAGAAGATAGGTTTCTTAATTACTCAATATTAATGAATAATTATAGTTAATATTGTTGAAAAAAATTATTGTAAATAAATTAATATCCATCCAATATCAATTACATGGAATTTTATAATAATAAATTTAATTTTTGTGTTAAAATTCATTTTTCAAAAAATTTGCATCTTATGTGTTTTACTTTTTTATTTTAGAAAAATAAATATATAAAGGTTAAATAATGATATTTTATATTTTTTATGATAAAAATATATTTACAGTAACTGAAAGGGAAATGGAAAGGAAAATATAATATAATAATTAATTTTTTGAAATTATTGTCTCTAAATACCATTGTATCCTTATATTCTCTATTTCCGTCAATGTTTTAATTTAAAATTTTATAAACATTATTTTTGTATAATAAATTAACTTCTGGTTTAAACAATATAATTTTAGAATGGGGTTAACTGTTTTGATTTTTCTGTAATACATATTTTTAGGAGAATCATATAAAATAAAGTCGTTACAATTACCATAATTTAAATAAATAATCGACATGAAAATCTGTTATTAAAATTTATGAAATCATTTTCATTATTAAATATTTATTTTATAGAAAAATTATTTATTTAAAATATAAATATTAATTTATAACACTATATTTGACATATTTAAATATAGGTTATATTTTCAATAGAACTATTTTTTTCTTTATTTAATTATTATTTTAGAGTGAATAGTTATCAAATTTAGAAATTTTATACTATAATATCATAATATAATTTAAATTATCACTTAAAACATTTTAATAATGAAATTTAAAATTTAGACATACAAATACGGTGTGGATATGAAAATTAATTTCTGTGGTTGAGGAAAAGCAACACAATAAGCGTTAAAACTAGGTGACATTTACTAAATAAACTAACTAAAAATGGTTTGTTGAAGTTATTATAATGAAATCATAGAATACTTCTATTATTACCAATTTTTAGCCACCTTCTATTAACCCCCACTCCAGAAACCTAAAGAAGATGTCTTATTTATTACATTGACACTAGATAGGAGAAATTACATCCCAAAAGACCAAATAGTTTAGTAGTTGGGATTAGTTAGAAACATAAATGATTCACATTTATCATTAGTAGTAAAAAAATAGACCATAATGAAATCACATGTTCATAATACATGAATCTCATTCATTGAAATCTTTATCATATCTCTGGGAAAGGAAAGCTAATTAGGGTGAGCTTATGTACTCATTAAGGATATCATATGAAATAATCAATAATGAATTAATAGGTCATAATCAATATAGAAATAAAAAATAAGATAAATTATATTTTATTTAATCAATAACATGACTATAATAATTGGATAAGGAATAATCAATATTCATATGTAAATAAGTGGAAAAAATTTCATTAATTACAAAAAATAGAATTAAATGAACTAAGAGATAATATAAAAGTGTAAATATCAAGGATAATAACAATAACCAACTTCTAATTGTATGAATTCTTAATTATTGGAATTCAATATCGTAGGTATCATGATACCCTTACTTTCAATACCTTTTAAAAGATAGATTTAAACTATTGGTCAAAAACCATCTAATCTCACAATAAAAAATTGTCTCATTAGAACCATCAATGAATCAAGAATCTATCTATAACAAGGATCCACCCATAATAACATGTGAAAATAAATTCATATATATAAAACATTTGAATAAATTCATATCCCACTAATACAAATATTTAAATATCCATATTAATTAATGATTTCAGATTCCTCATTATTTCCCAGTTAATCAAATAACTACCAAAATAATAACTACATATATAAATTATATATAATTAATATGAAAATCATATAGATGATAATGGTGATATTTATATATAAGATAAATATATTTTTAAATGAAAAATTATTACATGAATGCGATTGTTTCAAGAAAAAGTTTACAATCATAAAAGAAATTGATAACCAACAATATTTTTTATTACTTTGGTAAATTTTAAATTCTTACCCATTAATTAATAAAAAGGAATAAAAACATTAATAATCATGAATAACTAGGTATTATTGATAAATTAGTCAAATGGGTAGTACATACATAACATCAATGTGAAAAAGTTATTATTAATAAATATTTCTCAATAGAACAGTGATTGAGAAAAATCCCTTACCACATAATTACATTTGGTGGAAAATGCTTTAAAATAATGTATAATGGTCATAATAAGGTTTTTAATTTCTTATAGAAACATATCTATTTTCATTATGTCATATATAATCCTTTTATATCAGTATATAACTCATTTTCTAATAATATTCCATTATTTTATTTGATTCGGGTGTTAATTTCCTATTTTCATATGGTTTATCTATTACTAATGATCTTATTATTTTACCTAGGATATTAATACAATATTTCCAGTGTGATTTTTATTTTATAAATATCATATTTTCTCACTGGATTCCATTTTAGAATCATTTATTAATAGTGGACAAGGATAATGAATCACATCGTATTATGGACACAGTGGGTCACACGTATGAACAAGCGATGATATCATTCCACTAATGGATGAAAGTGTAAAAAACTATGTGATATATTTATTTTAGAATATAAATATCATTACATAAATATCACATAAACTTATTTTTTTCATACCTTACATCCATGTAAAATGTTAGTGAAAAACAAATCACATCACTTCGTTAAGTGGTTGTCCACTGTATAAATGAGTGAAATTAAAATAATTCAAACTGAATGAACATTTATATGTGATATGTGATAATATAATTTCATAATAATAATTATATGATAATTAATATATATTTATATACAATAAATTTATCAGTATATTCAATAGTGGGAGGTTTTGATGGAAAAAAAGTTACATGAGTTCGTGAGGCAATTGTCCTCCATTCACACAATCAAATATTTCAATTCCAATTTTTTGTATGTTCATATGGATAAATATTATTTCCTCAACACTATAATAAATAATTTTTAGGTATATAGATGTGTTATTATATTGGGATTACTAATATATTATTGAAGGTGTAAAAAGGAGAAACAACAAATAAATGGTCTCCATTAGACAATTTGCTTCACTTAAAGAAATATCATTTGGATCTCTTATATGGAAATGTTGATTAGTTTTTTGGGAAGAAAAACTCTTCTATAATGTGTCAATAGATTTTTTCGATATATTTTGGTAGGTTAAATTTGATCCAAATTGCATGATATGTGTGATTAATTTATAGAAGTTATTTCCATTCTATATTTGAGGAAGAGTGTCATTTTCTAAAAGTACCCAAAACTATTTCATAATGGTAAGACACTCTCACCCCAAGTGCATTAAAAATTAATAAATAATTTATTAATGCATTATATAGTTGATAACAACAACTGAAACCAAAAAATACATATTTTAACTTGTTATCCATTAACCTTTATTCTTACTAAAATTTAGCATTTTATTTTTCCCTACAATAACTTGTATTATTTTATTTAACTAAATAATTTATCCTTCAATAATAAGATTAAAAAGATCCTTATTAGATAATTTGGAACCTATAATATTATATAATTTTTACAATTTTTTTAATAAAAATTCTATCTGTGTGGAATATTAATTCTATCACAAGAGCATCCAATCTATGAAACTTCTTTTTTACCTTAACTGACATAATTATTTTTTAATGTCCATCAAAATCATTATTTAAATAAATAATTTTATACTTATTATATAATATTATTTATGATCATTAAATATATATAATAAAAATTATTAAATTAAACTTAATAAATAATAATATTTTATTTTAAGATAAACATGTGATTTATGTTGAATAATTGTTTTTCAAGAAATGTACTTATCCAGAATAAGATGATATTATATTAATAAAATCAATTATAATAATCATAATAAGGATTTAGATTATAATATTTATATATATATTCTACAAATTTAATATATATAATTTAACATTTAATATAATTTTATTTTATTAAAAAGTATATTAATTATGCCTTGAAAAAACAGTTTCTTAGATAATAAATAGTTTTTTTGAAATAATTTTTTTTAAATTCAAATGATTATATATTTATTTTTATTAAATAAATGTTTAATAATATTTAATATTATATTTTCTTAATAATTTATTATAAATAAAAGCGATATTAACTAAATACTATAATTTCAATTATTCATAAATGCTTATTTCTAACAGAAAAAAACAAACTATGATTATTGTTACTTGGTAAGATAACTATTTATTTTAATATAAGAAAATTATAATTCATATTCATTTAAATATTAAAATTAACATTGTATTATTTATATATGAAAATAGATTTTTTACATATTTTAATCAAGGCTTGGGTTTGTATGAATTGAAAGCTGTCAAGTTGTGTGAATTTATTTAAAAGGAAATGTATCAAAAGGTCTTAGGAATTTATATTCTTCCCTATTAAAATATCATCCTGAAAATATCAATTATTTTACATTTTAAAAAAGTATGATAGTTCTTCTACATAATATCCTTTATTTCCCATGTTTCTTTCCCTATTTTATTATTTATCCAATGTACCTTTACGAGCTCAGTCATTTGATTCCCCAATAATTTCTCCCTATTTTTATGAACCTATATTGTATCTTAAATTTAAAATAGATTAGGTTCCAAATAAATATATTCAAGGATAACAACAAAAATTTGATCTATAATATTTATAATTAACAATGATATATACAAAATATCATGTACTTTAGAGTGGCATAGAAGCACATCCAAATGATAACCCATGGCTCTAACTAATTAAGATGTTTTGAAGGGTTTTATTTAATTAGGGCTCATTATATCCTTATTACTAATTCTTATGACACTCTTATTGGGATATAAATTTATGAAAACATGATCTACCACTAGAAATTACAAATCCTTCCTCTGATTATTGTTGTAAACATTTTTAGTATAATGAAATGATTTATTATGAGCATGAATAATCTATACCATTATTAGTGTTTCATAAACAAGATATAGGTGTAAAATTTTATTTTAACCAACGTCATCCCAACGAGTTAGAGTGTGACATATCCTCCCATATAATTTTCCATATGAAATCATTTGAATACATAAATGGAAATTGTTATTAAATGAAAACACAACCAAATGTATATATTGGACATGCATTCCAAGAAACTCAAGTGATCATGAATTTAACATGTATTCCAATATTTAATAGTCTTTTTCATTATTTTATATATGTTAGTGGATGGTGGGATTTTCTCAAATGAAGCTCAGTATCATGATTCATTTGAAGATTTTTCTTTAATTTCGATGTCAAACAAGGATCATAATTAGACACAATTGAAATATATACTACATGATTTCATAAAACTTCATTAATATTGATCATTATGATGCACTCAATACGTAAATATTATATTATTGAGAGTAAATGTTCATATTTTAGTTACGGATCAATAATAATCCAGATATAATCATTAATTCTAGTAGTGTTTGGTAGTCTTTTGACAAATTACATAGTGATTCCTTTATATTTTCACATATGAATTTTTATAGGTTTCATGATAGCTCCACAATGTTGACACTTAGCCTTGAATAATTAAAAACATTTTCAACATAATACATAGTTTTTAAATTACTACTTCATTTTATCTTACAAAAATTGTTACCTAAAATTCCCAAACATCTTAGTATTATCATGGTGTATATATAATTTCATTCTTTGAATTTCAATAAATAATTCCCATTTTACAACATGTATAGATGGTATATATATATTTATTCTGAATTTCAAAACACTATAATCAAAAATTAATTCTTCTAGCATCCCATCAATCAAAAATCAAATTAATCTTGAATTTACCCATAATAATATTGATAATGTTTTACATATTCAAGTAAAGATAGATTCAAAATCAATTAGAAAGGGGTTTAAATTTCATCTTCCTTAATAATTACCATATCTATCACTACACGATACATAATGATAACATCACTATCGATCCATGTTGGGGTTAGGAATCCTTGATCCTTCCATCTAAAATCATATTCTACTTTATTTCCCTTCACTGGGTGTTAGAGTTCTTAGAAATTATATCCTTTGAGTACCTCAAGCCATTTTCATTTCCTCATGTTGTGATATTTCTATGAAAATATGTATTTTAGGCTTATATTCTCTATCTATAACATATACATTCACCATAATGATAATTTCTCTATTTTATAAAAGAAATTGTCATAGCTAACAACTGAAGATCATGGGTTGGATAGTTCTGTTCTTGACTCCTCAACATCCATGAAATATATAAAATAACATTATAAATTTTCATAATAACTCAATAAGGTCCATTTATCGGTGCCTCACTATATATCAAAAACCCATAATTTTGGGATGGTAGAGTCAAAATTGGAATGTTTACCGATATCATCTATAATTCCAAAACTATTCATCACATTCCCTTTCCAAAATTAAATTAACCTCATTATAAGTTATATTGGTTAATTGATTATCGAATATAGAAATATTATGAAATAATCACTGATAGTAACCTAATAAATTGATAAGGCTATGTACATTGGTTATGTTCATTATTATAATCCATAATTTGAATTCTATTAACTTTTCAAGAGTAGTTGTGATTATATTTTTAGAGATAATATGTCATTGAGAAATAAATTCATCATGGAAAAAATCACATGTACAAAATTCCCCAAATATATATTTTCTTCTGAAGGTGTCAATAATGATCTAAAAGTGATTCTCATAGTCCTCATATTTGAAAATAAATAAACATATCATAAACATATATTATAATTGAATCATCATGATATTAAATCAATACATTATTATTTGGTACGTAAAAATAGTGGTTTCATTATTCAATTCCAATGTAATTATTATAAACTCGTAATTTCTATACCTCATTTGAAAAGTTTTCTTTAAAATGTTTTCATTATTTACTCTCAATTAAAAATACATAGAATAAAGCTCAATATTTTATTAATATTTCACTCAATAAAGTTGATAAAATTTTTCATAAATTCAATGATGATTGTATTTTTTCTTTATTATAGGATTATTGATTTCCCTATAATGAATGCATAGTCTCATGGTTCAATAATGCTTCTTAATGAAGAGAACACGGGCTCCCAATGTTTATAAACGTTTTTGAATAAATAATTTATCAAAAAACCCTTTTATTTGTTTATTAAACTATAAAATTTTAATATTTTAAACACATTAAGCCATCATTGATATTGTTCTTATATTGGGTATTAAATTAATAGAAAACTAAACTTCACACTTTTGTGGATATACATGTAATTCCTCCAGAAATACATCAATGTATTATTGTATAATAGGTATGTCATGAATTTGAAGGTTACCTTTTCTATCCCGATACTATTTAAACTATTATGCAAGAATAATACCACATTATAGGTACTTGAGGTGAATATAGACTTCTCTATGATGGTTATATATCGTTTAAAACATATAAAATTCTATTTCTTTATCATGACTTGTAGTTTCTTTATTTATGAAAAATGATGAATCATATTTTTAAATCCAGTACACATTAAGAATTATATCAAATTCTAGCATAGGTATGAAAATATGATTTCAAAATAGGGAAAATTTATTTATCATAATGCGATCTTCTTAAAAAATTCCAATTTAATTTTACTTTAACTAGGTGTTTTGACTAACAACTACCTTCTTAATGTTCATGGAAAAATATTATTTTCTTGAAATCCTATTGGATATAAATGAGTGTGAGGTTACTAAATCATATAATATAGTTGATAAATAGGAATTTAAAAATTAATTAACAATCACCACATTATTTATAACATCAACCTTAGCTGTACAGATCAAACAACGAGGCCTTATTACCTTATACTCTTCTATGGTTTGTTCCCTATAAAATTGAAGAATTTTTTTTAATATAACATTTAATTTAAATTGATTAAATGGTAAGAATTAATTTGTTTCTTTCCTTTTCATTAATTAGTATGATGACCCTTATCTCCAATGATATAATAATCCTTGACACCCCTCAATAATTTAAAAGGATAATTCATTTCAAAAGATATCACATAATGGAAATTAATTCATTCCATCCTTTTTCATTAATTAATTCCTTTTTATTAGTTCCCACTCAACCCTTTATATTCATTATTTCTATTAAAGATGTAGGATATGGATTATTTCATATCCATTTTGATGGAATATAAGACAATTTCATCATATTTCAAAAATATTTGAGGTAAAATCACCCTTTGGATATATTTTCTAGTACCTTAAAAGAAAATGTAAATCATAAACTCCATATTGTGATTATAATACATATCATACCTAAATTTCCTTGTAATGATATCATTATAGTCATCTCAAATTTCTTCATCATTTTTTATAGGGTGTGTAACCTTAAATTCATTTTAGTTTATTTTTTATGATATAAATATTTATCAAATAATTTTTAAAAAATATCATTCCATTCCATGAGTTATATATAATATTCCTCCCATGTTTTATAGACTTATAACCGCCATTTATCAGGATCACCAATTAAGAAATATATTATAAGAATAACATTATACACTTCATTACATATCAATGACACAAATATTGTCTCAAAATAATTAATCTATTCGATGGGTAATATTGGATTACTATCACCATTAAATGAGGGGGGATTCAACAAAATGATGTGACAAATATTGAAGAATCATTTTTTTGTATAAATATGTTTCCCCTACTAAAATAATTAATCTTATTTAATATATACATAATTTCATCCGTTCTAATACCTGTTGTACAGGCTTATATTGCATGGAAATATCTATATTGCACATAAATAATAATAACATCATTCAGTCCATGAACCATTTATAGACCATAGAATATACTGTGTTTTTATATAAAATAATAAATTTAAAATAGAAATGTATAATGGTAAATATGGGGAATCACTTAATAGAAATTTAAATTTTGTTAATTTTTAATCTCAAAATTATACACAAGGATTTATTGTGAATGTTTTTATGTTCAAATCCTTTTTTATATTTTTTAATGAAAATTTGAATTATTCTTATAATCACACTAGGGGTGTCAATATATACATATAAATCCCCAATATTGTGTATCGAGTTCTGATTGGATCGTTCCCAATGCAACCCCTCTAACTTTATTACATATTGGTAAAACAGTTCCAGATGTACATTTTTTTGTAGTATCTAGAATGGGATGTATTTCGTGGAAAACCCATATAATATATTCCTTACTAAAATATTAAAATTTTATTCTATATTTTTTTCTTCAATGTCTAGTAGTGGTTTATTTTACATAGTATATGATTTCTGTGATCTAGTTCTCATGTTTTCTTCTAATAATCCCCTAATACCAATGGGAACATCCCAGACACAAGTAACCCTAAGATGATACCAACTTTAATACATTGTAATTAGATAAAAGTGATCACATCCCAATGAATAGAATATTTTATTAGTTTTGCTGAAACAAACGCATACATGATACCTATATTATTTTGTGAATAAAACATATAACATAAAAAAACTCCACCTTGATACTCATTCAATTAAATATTCTTAATATCATTAGGAAATGAAATAATGTAAGGGTGATACCAAATTCATAGAAAGGGTTATATAAATAAGAATCTACAACGAATTTTTATGTAATTAACAATAAGAATGGAAAATAACATAACAAAAATTCCATTTAATCAATATAGTTTAAATAATAATTTTATAACGAATTATCGATTTGGAAAGGTAATTATGTTAAATCACATATCATTTAATTGTTAAAATATAATTAAGTTGAACGCAAATAGGATATAAATACCAAAAACATGTGAATAATAATTAAATCTGAATAATAAATTTTGAAAAAACATAATTAATTGATATCATCATATTTGGAATCATAAAACCTTAACATGAACGGCCATTCACATGAAATTTTAATTATATGATTAAAAAACCAATCTAATATTCCCAACTAATTTATCTAATGAGACCAGCTGATTCCTTGATAGACTCTCTATAATTGGGAACCATCATTCTATTATTGTATAAACTATTACTCATACATTAAATAATCAATTTAATTCATGAATGAATAAAATTTATCATCAAATATTTATATTTAGTAAGGAATGCATCTTAATCACTATTTCCCCAAATAATTGTTAAACAATAAATGTAATAAGCATATGAATAAATTAATATATTTTTTAATAATTAATCATTTCCATGATACATTAAAATATATATATTTTATATAAGATTTATTTCCAATAAAAATTATCACAAGAAAGTGATTTTAACAAGGAAAATATAAAAATAACAAATGAATGTGGGAATGTATACTATTTTTTAATTATTTGGATACATTTAAACATTTACCTAATTAAGGATAAATAATAAATAATAACTAAATAATAATGAATAAATATATATTCTCGATAAATTCTTCAAATGGGTACTGTATACACCACATAAAAATGATTTTGATAATATTAACCAATATATATCAATACACAAAATCGAGATGAAATCCCTTACCTCGTAGTTCCCTTTAGATGAATTGGAATTAACCATATATTTAATTTTTTAAAAAATATTATAAATTTATAAAATAACTATATTAATATTTTTTATGTAATATAAATTATTCTTATAACATCTTTCCTCGGGTTTATTAACGGTATTTCATTCATTTGGTTATTAATTTCCTCGTTTTCTGGTGCTTGTTTTATCTTGAAACATATGTTAGTTTTATATATATTGTATATAAATCATATCCATAAGGTTAATAATTTTATATATATCATAACTAATTATTAGATGATTCTTCATAATAATTCTTGATGTTTGGACATTGTAAATGATCACATCTCATCGTGGATACAGTAGGTCATACGCACGCACAAGTGATGATATCATCTCCTTAATGTTTGATAGTGTAAGGAACTGTGTGATTTATTAATTTTAAAAAATAAGTATCATTTCATATATATCATACATATTTATTAAATTGATCATTTATTAAATTACATGTATATAATTTTTAAAAAACACAACATCACTTTGTGAGACAGCCATCCTCAACACACAAGGGACACATTTTTATATTTTAAGCAGATTGATAAGAAAGAAGGAATGTGAGATATTATAAATTCATATATATAAGAATATCAAAAATATTAGATATATACATTAAATATATCATTATAAGAAACAATTAAAGGTGTTGATTGAAAAATATTTTCATCGGTTCGCGAGGTGGTATCCATTGTACACATGATCACTGATTTTTTATAAATTTAATGGGGGAAGAGATAGAAAAATAGTATTCCATAGACACAATAATATCTCAGTATATGTTATATATTGTTGTTATTATATTGTATGTATTTATACTTTACTTATTGTGGAAAAGCATGACTAAAAAACAGTGTATTATTATGATGATTACATTCTCTTTGTGAAACATCCATTGGATCTCAAATTAGGGGTACTAGCTTTGCCATTTTAAGAATACCAAAACCAATAAATTTGGTTAAAGAATTGTTGGATATAATTTTTCTATCTTTTTTAGATAAATGGCTATATATAAGTAAAAAAGTAAATGGAGTGGGTGTAAATTTATAATTGAGGATGACTGGAATGCTTTGTAAATATTCCTAATATACGTAGGATATATATCCATTAAGAATAAAATTAAAATGGCACTTATTATATAATATAGACCATAATATTTTAAATAATTGATCCAAATTATCTAATAAAATTTTTATATATGGGTAAAATTAATTTCTACGTATGTTCATGAAATATGAAAAACTGCATTATAAAAACCACTAGTGTAAATAAAATTTAATGTATATTTTTACAATTTTGTATAAAAATTAATTTTAACTTATTCAATAATTATAATTATAATTATTAAAAATATGGACTCAAATTTATTTAATTAAAATAAAAAAATTACAAACAATTATTTTAAAATAGACACGTAGATCATTTCGGAAAACAAATTTTCATGAAATTCATTAAATCACGAATAATTTGATCTTGTGTTTTTTATATGGATAGTATTAATAAATAGATGTATTTAAATTATTATATTTATATATATAATCTATAAATTAATCATACTAATTCATATTGAAATTTTATTTTATTTTTTTAAAATCGATATACATTTTGATTTTAAAAACAAAAGTAATTTCATAGAAGGTAAATAGTTTTCGACAAAATATTAAATTTTTACATAAAATGATCATTTCAATATTTTTGGCAAATTAATAGCTAATAAAATTTTTCCATTATAATAAATTATAATAAATTAATATTAAAAAATAATTAATAGTTAAATAATTTTTTTTGATTTTTAATAAAAACTTATTTCTAGGAGAAAATATAAAAAATTCATTTCATTTATAAATTTACTATGAATGTTCAAATTTCATATTAATCATATAGAATAATATGTTTTGACAAAAAATTTTAATATTTCAAATGTTATTTAGCTCACTAAAATATAATTTTGACTTACAATTATATAGTATTACAATTTAATATATCCCAATCTATCAATGAGTTTTAATTAAAGTAGAAGAAAATGTATCATAGGGTATTAGGGTGTTACACACATTCCATGTATATTTCATCACATATTAAACTAATGTAACTCCTATCATTTACAGATGGATCACTTCAATACCCATATTCTCAACACACCATAGGAAAAAATTTCCCTCTAATCTCTAGCCAAATACCTCCCCAAAACATATATTTATTCAATAGAGTTACCTATCTCATTAAATTGCCAACCCAAAAATGATTAATAAAATTTTAAATGTATTTTCTACAAGGATTGATGTAGAAATTTATAACAACAATTTTTTATTTATATTAATTTAATTTTACACACAAATATATATATATTTAAAATCATTATATACTCTACAAAAATAATTTCATTATATTTATTATAATACTGAAATTTTTTAGGTTGTTGCATTAACCATTTTATACCTTCCTCTTAAAAATTCATGATAGGAAAAGGTTTCTCATGTTATGTATAGACTAACAGCTCCATTAATGAATTTTTTTTCATTAATCACATAGGTTCATAGAAAAGTATAAATTTTATTTAATTAATATATTCTATATTCAGGAGTAATATATTTTTAACTCCATAATATTTTATGATATTTTTTTCATCAGATATATTTAATTTCTTCAACTGCTTTTTATTCACACAACCCAAATTTTAAATGAACTATAATATAATATACAATTTTAACATAACAATTAAAATGAATTTTTTAATATGAATAATAAATTTGGGAAAAACAATTCACATTTTTATATAAATTCTATTATTGATAAATAAGTACTTTTTTTAAAAAAAAAAGTCATTATATGCTTCAAAAGTAATAATTTTCCGACAAATGGTTTTTATTGATTTCTGTGAACATATAATATAAAATATTTCACCCAACTTCATAAATTATATATGATACAATGTTCTTTATTTTTTAAATTATCATGTCAAAATTATTTCAATGGAATTTTTTGGGAATTTTTGGTAAAATATAATTTATGAGTGAATTGTGGGAATATCAATTTCCAAATATAAATGATTTTCATTTTATAATAATTTCAAAAAATTAATTTTTTTGGATTTGTTTTTAATATTCAATTATTTTGTCCTAATAAAAAAATAAATTTATGTAACATCTTGACCCATCTTACCACTAAACTGGTAGCTGGACCACTGGGCTATATCACCTCAACCATGCCTCACCATACATAAGAGGATAATTACAAGGAGAGTGGCTATAAGGATTTGATAATGGGGAGACTATACCATCCTAATCTGAGTAGCAAAGTGGTATATTAGGAACTAAATAACTGAAAACATCAAAAGATGTAATAAAAAAAGACAGAGCATCTAATAAATGGTAATAAAATGTATTCCAACAATGGACAACTCCAATATATAACATATTCATGCATGACCTAATCATTATTCAAAACAAAATAGCTAGAATACATATGGAAATAGTAAACAAGGTAATACAAGAATACATAAAAGAAACAAAAGCTACAATGGTGATCTCATTGAGCATACAGAGCTCCAGCTCAGTCCTGTAATTTTAAATCCTAATTATAACACACACATTATAATGATGGCCCGATTAGGGTGTGAGATATAAATCCTTGTGGGTTACCACCCACAATGTCTGGAACTAATTCTAGTCTCTGAATAATAGTAAAAGTAGTGGTGTGATAATATGAATCATAAACACCAATAAATAAATAAATAAATAATGGGTATAAATAGTTCTAATAGGTCACATGGATGACTATACCTACATCAACTCATGACTATAATGAGATTCTGAAACGTAAACTTATGTATATATAAATAATATATACATTTTATATTTATATATTGAATCCACCTATATGAATCCAATAAGTATGGATGTAAGTTGACATATACATAGAATAACTGGTTCTGACTACATTGTGGCATAACATCATCATCCATATCTTGTCTAAATGATCAATTAAGTGGAATCCAATGGTTAAATTCAATATATCTCATAATGAGTGGGTGAATTCATGATCATTATTCTAGATTTATATTCTGCCTTATGCCAACACTTTGAATAGTGGTGAGTCAACCTCGATGTTAGCACTCCACAGGGGACGTGGTGTATCATGCCCACCATCCTAGTAAATTCAATGGTGTGAGATTCTGTGACTTAACAACTGATATATGGTAGCATGATACCGCCTTCATCAATAAATCCTATACCATCCATCCACAACCTATATCAAGGTGCAATGATATTTAAAAAAAATGCCCATGATGTTGTATGACTCATTCATTAAATTATTAACAATACACCATAATAAAGTTATAACATGTTAATTATTTAATGTATATAAGAATGAAATAATCAGTGTGGCCTTTCCACCCTTTACATTTCATCTTATTTGTATCGATATATCATTTCAATTTAACTAATAAATACACTTTATGAAAGAAAGAAAACAAGAACATTCCATTCAAATTAATATATTCTATTTTAATCTATCAAAAGAAAGAAAATCATTTTATATGGATCAGTGGGAATATAGATCATTTATTATTCAAATGAGTAATTACCAACATGGAAAATCCCATAATTAATCAAAATAAATTCATTTAGATTATTAAGGTTCCTTGGTCATGTAGAAAGGAGTGGGATAATCCATGGACCTAGAAGGAGAAATGGTTTCGTAAATATTTACAAAGGTTCTAATCCATTTATTAATACCATTAGATTTCACATCCTAAACATGCCATAACTAAAAAAATTAGAATAGTAATATGAAAATTGAATGTAATCATCCATGAATGAAATGAAATAACCAATAAATAATTTTTCATTTAGAATAAAACACATGTTGTATTAAGAGTTTATTTATAAAACATATAATTATATATCAAACAATTCCTTTAATGTAATTAAACATCATATTCAAATAGCGTAATTCAATTCACCGTAAAGAATGTAATCATGAAAACTAAAAAATAATGTAATTAAATTTATAGAGGATTAATATAGAACTTAGGAAGTTCAATTATCACTTGGTTTATCACAAAAAGAAGGTAAAAAATATACACCATGGTAAAATCATACAAGACATCTAGAGAATATGAATCTTTTAATTAGAAAGATCCAATTTTAGACGGAACATCTAATGAGTGTCAATGATTGAGGGTTTTATCCTATATATGCCAAAAAGTCTCAAAGGATGTATACCAATGTGTGTAATCCATTTTAAATATATGAATTTCTTTTTAAGAATCATGCAAAAAATCCAAATGTGCTGCGGAATGAAAATATTTATGAAATTGATGAAAACATGGGGAAGGTTCCATAGAAAACCGCCCACATTCTCATGATGTTCCTTGAATTTAATATAATGCTCTAACTCATCCTAAATCGGAAGAAAATTATGAGACAATCATTTTCTAGGATAATCTAGAAAATGATCTTGTAACTAAATAGTGGAAAATTGATAGAAGATAAACATTTAAATGATTTTAGAGGAATCAAGATAATAATGATGAAATTCCACAGAGAATTAAGACATTTAATTTGGGGTCCAGACTAAGGATATATTTCCATGTATAGATTGGTGAAGAGGATAAACCCAATATGTATAGGGGATACCCTCATGCAGTTGGAGTAGGTGAATATATGGAATGAATAATTATTTAAACTCATTAATGAAAGTTTTGTAATTTCATCCTCAATACTAGGTGACATGATATGTCTAAACTATGTGGATCCAACTACCTAAGTGTCCCATATAATAAGGTTCTGCCACACTGTATGCATAACCCTGTACATTATGTGTGAGGAAATTTTAGAGGTTACTAACTAAGTGTATACTACCATGCACAATAAAAAACAATTTATGTAAAACATTCTTAGCCGATGCGCTTCACATCATCTCATCTGAAGAGGCATCACCATTTTCTTTTGGTAGCTACATGGATTTAGGAAAACCATTCACCATGTGAAGACCTTCAAAACATTTTTATTTCGGGGCCCAACACTCCAGACACATAATGAGAACTATGTGGGACGTCTCATCCTTTTACCTAGTCCAAAAACTACATATTGAAGTGGTCCAACTCTCATAATTATGTTACAATTCTCGGTTTTATAAATGGGCAATCCATCAAATTCAAAAACTCAAATTCCCATGTAATTATACCATGGACCGAAATATTATTAATTACAACCTCCCCACATTAGAACTTCTATTCCCCATAAATCCTTTATGAACAACAAAAACATCACCTAACAAATGACAGTCATGAAATCTTATTCAAATGGTCATGTTTCATTTTAAAATTCACATTTCACCTTCTAGTACTTCTTCAGCTTACTACATTTAAGATACCAAGACCCCTACCAACACACATTTTTTTGAATGAAACACCAAAATTGATCTTACTACAACTCAATTATCTAAGGATATTATCATGTTGTCTTATGGTTAAAAATATAACAGACTTTTTTCACCAATAAAGGCATTAACATCATAAGAGGACAATTCTAAACTATGGAACCACCATCATCAGATTTTCCAATGAAGCACGCCCTATGAGTTCTAATGATGATCTGGGTGTGGTTTCTTTAATAGGTCAACCATGATTACATATTAGGTCATATTATAGACCTCATAATAAAAAAATACTAAATAAAAATTGACCAAACTTAAATTGGTCCCACAAGATTTACTTGAAAGACACATCTAGTCCTTACACCACACCCGCCTAACCTGAAGATGTGCCTTAAAATGGTTCTACTTGATCATATCCAGTGAAAAAGGAGGATAGTAAGTCATGAAACCTCTATATGTCTTATTTAAAAAACACATGTCTTTGATGGATTTCATATTACAGTATAACTGAAACACCTTCTTCGAATGGATTTTCCATTTGCAACGAACACATAAACTGAATCCCATACAAGACATTCTCTGTTTTTCAATGAAATAACCAGCACATTTTCATTTAAAATATCATGTATCACCATTAACAAGAGGTGACCCTGATCTAGCCTACTCGAATTGTCACCCATTAAATGTTGCCTCCAATACTAAAAACGAGTATATGATAACATAAGATTCATTAAATCTGAGTTCATGGAACTATCAAATTGTTGTCCAAATCCATGTTTACAAGTGAGATGTTAGAAAACATCCAATATGTCAACATCATATAATTAAGTAGGCATAGAGTGGCATCTATATAGTATTCATCTCAAACTAAATGTCTCGTGTCTAAGAGTCATTCCAAGGAACTCCTTCATGGGAACCTAGGTATCACTCTAGAATAACTATTCACGTTCAAAAACAACTAATCAAAGAAAATCATGCATCCAGCGTATAACTCTGATAGAGAACATGAACCATCCCAAAAACATTTAATATTTTTTGTAGTGTAATACTAACAATATTTTAGGGAATCAAAGGTTATATCAGAATAGATTACATGATTTTCTCTTTCAAACGTTTTCAGAATAAGTATTCCAAGAAATTAAAAATAATGACAGTCTAACCACAATAGGTTTACTTCTTGAAAGAATGTCTTCTTGACCGATCTATACATCATCAATCAATTTAATATTCCTTGACCACTTGAGGCATTCATTGATCAATCCGTATAACCAAAAAAGTATATCCAACCCTAGTGATGTATCTATGCGGTTTCATACGCAACCAACCACATCAACACCATGCTACCAAGAATGAACCGACACATATTTACTAGAATTGACGTGATGAACCCAACCATAAGAGTGTATTATTCATAAAAAAGGAATGAAAGACTAATTTTTAACAAGGGTGATAAATCAGAACCACCTTAATTGAATAGGTTTCCCTCCTCTAAGACACAATCACAATATCGCAACATTTAAACTTTTGGTATAAAAGCTAAATCTAACTTGACCGACATGTTAGAACCCCCAATCCTATTAAACCATCATCCTAATCATTGGGAAAAACTAGTTAATTTAAACCATTGGTAAATATACTACATGGGATGGCCTTATCATGTAATTAATAGCTCAAAGCAAAAACATTCCACCAATCTCAACCAATTCATTATTCAATTAAGAAACCCGATGGGTACCATTTTTATCAATGGATTCTACAATGAGATTACAGAAGAAAGATATAAATCCATCAACATTATCCATATGTTGTATAGCCTATGAATTCAAGTATCATATGGACCACCCAGAAAAACTAGCTCAAATCGCATCATCTGAAACAATTGTGGTACATACTAACAAACCCCCCGAGTTTCTTGGGAAAAGGAAACATTCTCACAAGATCTACAAGGTGGAAAACCATGCCCTTATAATTTCTAGATAATTTAAAATTATCATTAATTGATGCTCAATCATATAAAAAGGTTGTGGATGCCATGACCACTGATCCATAAAATGTTGTCATATAGAATCTAGAAGACTTACTAGGGAAAATGACACATGCACATCAGAAAAGGTCAAAAAATCATAAAAATCATGGAATTTAATCTCTAAGGGGTCTACACACCTCATGATAGCCCCTCATGAAACCCTATGTGTTAACCCTATCCCTAGATCGCACTAAAAAGAATGTCACTAGTCATTTACCTATTATCTAATCCCATTTTAAAAAAAGATTACGACTTATGAAAAAAACTCATGTTCCCATTCCAATATAAATCAAATGGACATCTAATATACCCTTAAATGAGGGTTTGAAGAATGGAAACTACTTCGTGTTCCAATTTATAAAATTAAATTGACTCCTATACACATTTAGACATTGATAGGATACAAAAAACACCAATGCATAACATGAATGTCTTATTAAACATCATATATAATCTCTTACCATTTATCAATATCCCATAATTAATTAGTAAATTTATCATTTAAACCAATTTATATATTATATTATATAAAACGACCTATGAGTTTCAAACCAACTTGGATTTATCATTATAAAACCCAATAGAAGTTGATTAATTTTCAAAATATTAAAACACTAATAATGTGTTACCACATTAAAAACATGCCACTACTAACACACTTTGGTCTAGTTTTTAATTTTAGAAAGATAAGCACACAATCTTTATGCCCTGGTGATAGAGTCCTAATCCTTTATAGATGCATCCAACTACATTTTCTCCAAATATAAATAGATTTTCCATTCATAACAATTTAAATGTATACAACATGAACATATAATATTATTGATTTATTTTGGTGGCCATATACCAATCACAAATGTTCCATACACTTTACAGTTTGTCATTTAGCTCAAATTAATTGAAACTAATTAACATTATCCATTAAACATTACATGTTTCTACATTTTAAACAATGGATTAAAATCATGTATGAATCTCATGGATGGTTTGATTATATAGGGTTTATGATCCCAATTATGAGGTTTCCATACACTTTACAAATTAAAAATGTAACTTATTTAATCATAGGCATGTAACATTTAAAATTTAAACGCTTACATCCGTTTAATTTTGACAACCGTATATAATAATGTGTTAATATCAAGGATGGTTCGAGTACAAGGGTTACCTTTTTCGAATAATAATGCACCCATAGACCTTCCAAATGAAAACTGGCCCCCGTTTACTAGCTACCCATGTATATATATATATCCTTTGAATCCATTCAAATATATCAAAATCAAAACTAGGAATTTTAACATAATTATCAACACAAATTAATTTGATAATATACACATAAATGTGTTACACTAGAAACACATACAATATAAAAAATGAAAAATGGCATAATACTCAAGGAACCCAGATCAAAATCAACCATTATTTACAGATGATATTATATGGAATAGAATATACATAACCCATGAATTTATATGATTCTGTATTGATGAATGTAATGATTTATACATTCCATAATTGGACAAGTGTAATATTATATAATCTCATTAATCTATAAGAAGTGGAAAGTAAACCAATAAATCTGCAAGAAATCATAATCATTTATAACTTCAAATATCAAAGACATCGACCCCATACCTACCACTTCTAATTTTCCTAATACTATTGTTGATCACTCCTAAGAATGATTATTTTCATGACGAAGACTCATTGTTAATTTCGTTTATACCATCCCAAAACACTAAAACAATGAAAAAATAAAACCCATCTAATACCGTTGTGCAACATCCTAACCAAGGCCACCACAAAACTAATATCCATGCTTGTGGGTTACATTGCCTCATGTGAACCTCCCAATATGCCGAAGGCAGTTGAGTATTAGAGAGTCTCGAAGGAGGTAATAGTTGGGAGACTATACCCTCATAATAAATGTTCATTGTGGTATATTAAGAATATAATAATAGGGAACAGGGGAAATGCAATAAAAGATATAAAAAGCAACAAAATAATGATATACAATTGTATTCCATGGATGGACAATTCTAGTATACAATATCTACAAGAACAATATATTGATGATAAGAAACTAAAAAGTAGACATAAAGTAGAAAACACTATAAAAGTTAATAAAAATAATAAATAAAATAATGAAATTTCCCATGGGTGATATCCACGAGAATCCTGAGCACTACCTCAGTCTTCTTCTCCAAACTCCCAGATATAATCAAAACAACATAAGTTATCATCCATGGTCCTTTAAACATAAGGCATGTATGGGGACACTAATAAAATGGTTTCTGAAGAAGTTTATGAGATATAAATCATAGTAGGTTATAACATAATACTTTTAAAACTATATCCAATCCATCAATAATAAGAAAAGTTGTGTGCAGGTAAAATAAATTATAAAAAGAACTGAATAACTAAAACACACGTATTGGATCATTTTCAAATAGGAAACATGGATTACTCTACCTGCTTTAGTTCACAGAAAAAATGAGGGTAGGAAAGATAATAATATGTATATAGTAATAATATATACATAGTATATTATATATTTCATCCACATATATAAACAAAGTACAAACAGAAGTATGTTTCCATATAAATGGAATACTAAGTGTTAGATGCATGAAAGAATAACAGAGTCATCTATAAAAAATATGAACAGACCTATATGGTCAAGACAAAGGGTTCAGGCCCAACATCTCATAATTTTTGGGATACTTCTTGATTGCCACTCGAGATGGTGAGTGTGTCATCATTTCAATACTTTGAACAGTATTATGTATTGCATCATGTCAGAAATCAACAAGGGATGTGGTGCATCATTGTAATATCCAAAGTAAATAAAGAATAATAAATTTTTATATTTTTAATTTAAATATTAATTTTACATTAAAGGGGATGCTATGTTAGATTGTGTACCTGATACGCAACAATGGGTTTCTTTGAAATCTTGTGTTGCACACAACGTTGGGTCTTACAGAGAAATAATAATATAATATTACTTTAAATGGTAGTTAACACCTAGTTGTTATATTTTTGGGAATGAATATAACTAACTACACTATAATTATAGATATTTGTTAAATGTATTTACTTTTATCAAATAAATGATAGCGACCTAAAATCTGAATGAATCTATTTTTAAGCACAAATAGTCTAATATTCCTTAAAAGTTTGATTTACCGTCTTTTGATAGAAAACTCTATTTAAATCATGTTTTGGTCACTTTAATATGTTATATTTGTCAAAATAAAACTCTTCTTTAGAATCAGGACATCAAAATTTACTTTGGTAAAATTTTTGGTATTTTTCTGATAAAAATATTTTTTTGATGAATAGTGAAAAATACTGTATTTTAATTTTAATTTTTATTTTAATCTATTGTATTTAAATTGTTAAGTTAACTTTTCTAATTTGTTTTAATGTTTAATTATAATATATTTTTACCATTTAATTCAATGTTATCCATTGGAAGTAATTTCACATTAAAATTGGACATAAACAAGTATCGATCTTTTGATAGTTATTATTTCATTAAAACAAGCCTTTTCTTTTGACAACATGAATTGATTTTAAATTTATTAATCCAACTCCATTATTTTGATTTTTTATAATTGACATCATTTTTGAATTTGGAATATCAAATATATCTTATGCTGAATTTTTTATATTTTTCTAAAAACGTTCAATTTTTAATGAATAGTGAAAACCCTGAGTAGTAGTTAAAAAGATGACTTTTTCATATAAATGGAATTTTATGGATACTATAAATTGAATTTTGAAAATACAACATACGTGGCTCTTATTATTAGGTAATATTTGGTTTAATAAGATGAACAATATTTTTTGTTGAATTGTATCTTTTGACTTTTATTTGCGGTAGTTAAAGGTAAGTAGGATAATCAAGGTACAAAAATATAATAATAATATAAAATTACTTTAACAATTGTCCTAACCTTATTAATTGAGTATTTTCTGACCAATATAATCCTTGAGTTTGACTTTTGGTCTTTTAAATTCACTTGGGTAAGATAATGGCATTAATATAATTTTATTTAAAGTAAAAATAAAATTATCATAAACATGTATGATTTTGCCAAAACATTTTTAATATGGTGTTATATAATTGATATTTTTTACTATAAATATTAATTACAAAGATAAAAATATTTACTATTCCATGGTATTTCTTTATAATTATTAGACAAAAAATATATTAAAATATTTATGACACAATAATGATGCAGTGTTTACATCATTAATAAATGATTTAAATAAATAAGATTAT
Organism: Viscum album; assembly: GCA_963277665.1. NCBI lineage: Eukaryota > Viridiplantae > Streptophyta > Magnoliopsida > Santalales > Viscaceae > Viscum > Viscum album. The sequence goes on from OY728148.1 coordinate 53,662,608, forward strand.
AATGATTAAAACAATATCTAGAACTCATCCAATTATTTTTGAACTAATTTATTTGGAACATGAGTCATATAATATTTGTCTTTTATGAATTCTGGGCCTTTTGAAACCAAAAATCCTTATGTAATAAAATAATATTTTCAAACATTCCTAATGAGCCCCTCCTCCCCCATAAAAAATTCACTCACCTCTAAATCATTACTCACACCTCTCAATACCCTTGTCTCAAAAACCCTCTACCTAATTAAGCTCCCTAAATCCCTCTCTTCTACCTAGAATCATTACCATAGGCATAAGGCACTTCAATAAATCCCTTTGGTTCAAACAAAAGGGAGTTACCCGATTTATAGGTAACATATTCTCTTAAGTTCTTTTGTATTATTTTCTTTATCCACCCCCACTAAATTCTTTTTATTCATTTATTTTATAGCAACACTACTCTCCTCAATATTAAAGGTTGTTTTAATGACAAATATTCTAACTAAACTTACAAAAACCTCTGTATAATGGGTAAAGAACATACTGTTTCTGTCGAAGAAAAAATAACACCTCACGAAATACTGATTGTTCCATTATCTTCTACAGACTCTCATGGTAACCATTATGATGGAAATATATTTATATGTGATATATATTATATTTATATTTTCTATACGGTTCTGTATTTTTCATTTATATCATATCTTTATGGTTTCCATTATGGGTAAATGTGATAATTTCTTTGGAGGAAGGGTGGACAACCGCCCCCACAATGTGATATAACTCTTTAATGCCATATATGAGATGTATAAAGGATGGAGTTAATGAAATTATATATGAAATTATAATTTAATTATAATATAAAAATATATATTTTTGTTTTCATTCCTTTAAATTACAAAATATAAATGAAAGTAGTGTTCATGCGTGTGTACGGCTAACAGTGTCCATGAACGGTGCATTTCATTTCATATCTCCAAATGTAATGTACTATTATAAATAAAAATATATGTATATATATATATATATCTAAATCATGAATACCATTCTTGAGATAATTTAATTTTCACCACATGAACAACTTGTAATTATAATAAGTTCATTTTTAACTAAAGTTCCAAACATCGACAAAATGTCCGATATGAACTCAAATAATTGACCAATTGTTATAGAAAAGTAATAAGTGTTATAATATGAATAATAAAATTGAAAAATGTACTCAAGAAAGTATAATTTAACATTAGATTATTATTTTAAGAAATTAAATAAGGAACAGGTCAAGTCAGACACGAGGTAAGGGACTTCATCTCAATCTCCTTTCAGTGAGGCATACATTGATTTATACACAACATTATTTTATAAAATATTTAATAAACCCCATTGACATTTAATTTAATTAAAAGGGAATATTTTTTCTATGAAGCAATTTACTAAATGGAAAAAGGAATGTTTTTAACATTTGTGGCGACAATGACCTCTCTGATGTCATAATCGTTTGTTGGCTTCCTCTATAAGCTTTAATATTCTTAAAATGAAATGGAAACCCCTTATTCTATTTTTTTGGGTGTTTTGGAATTCAAAATTATTTTTTAAATTGATTTTTAAATTCAATATCATGAAATTATTTATTTTTAATTCAAATTAAATGATATTAGTGAAATATTTATATTTCCAATATTTAAAGTGATATGATTTTATAATATTACATAAACATTTGATGGGTGGTTACGTGAAAAACCAAATGATGGGTGGTGCCCTAATAAACAAAGATGGGTGGCTACATTATAACCTCCAATGAATTGGTTATGGACGTCGGTTGTATGGCAATTCTATTTAGTGATATGTGTGGAGGTCGACCATATGGTTATTTCATTTAATATGTTTATATCTGAAGTTACCTTTATATGTTATGTGTTTATTATATGAGTTTTATGGTAATATTTTGGATACAAAATGGAAATAAATGAACTTTTATTTAGTGATGAGTATTTACTACTTCATGAAGGTTAAAAGTATTACTTATGATAAGGTATTCATGGTTTATGTGTTGTTTTGAAAAAATAACAGTTTTCTTACTTTATGTATCCCTTATTGAGCTTTTTATGTTCATCCCAAGTTTTTTTGAAATTTTTTTCACAAGACATTAAGTTGAATATGGCCATGGATGTGACCAATTAAAAGTAATGTTATGAAAAATATAGAAATAAACATGACATTTTTTAAGGACTTTTATTTTATTAAAAAATGGATACTAAGTAGAAGTGTCTACTTTGTAATATTTGAGATTTAATGTAATAAGTTATCGCCTAATTCTATAAAACTCTAAACCTGAAAAGATAGACAATTGAATTATTAACTTAATTCAAGATTTTGTAATGTTTAATGCTAGGTACTTATAAATGGTATCAGAGATCAGTATATACAACATTTAGAGTTAGGGTATTGTTAAATTAATATCCATAAATTATTTTATTGTATGATTGAAATGATATAGATTTTATATATTACCATGTCGCTTCCGATAAGATATTTTTGTTTTCAGAATGGTTTTTCATAGAGGAAATAGGGAAGCTGTGCTAGAAAGTCATACAGAAGGAAATAGCCATCCAAATCAGCATCCAAAGGTAATCAGAATCAGAATTGAAAATTTTACTATAGTGATGGGTCAGTTTTCCCAGGTAATAAATGGTGGTTGTGTTTATTGATGATATTTAGTATATTTTAAAAGTAAATAGAAACATTAAATTCATGAAAGGGTTGTCTTGGAAACCTTGAAATAATATAAATTTTATGGAAAATTCAGAAAGTGTGGTTTTTGGTTTCAACAAATTTCTTTCCTTTGTCACATTGTTTAAAAAAATAGAATAACTATTAAACCAGCTAAAACAAATGTTGTTTAATAATTGCCAAGACCCACAAATATAACCATGATCTGTCTTTTTCATGGGTTGGAAGGTTTTTATATGAGGTTTGTTGAGAATTTTTCCCAGATATCTATCACACTGACTAAGTAAACTCGAAACGGTGTTAGGATAATTTGGAAAAAAAAAATTTGATGATTGTTTTTAGGAATTGAAAAAGATAATGGTGAATGCTTCGATTTTAGAATTTTACCTTCCATAAATGGTAAGTTTGTTATCTACTGTAATGCTTCATTAAAAGGACATGGTTGTTACCTAATGCAGAATGATTAGGTAACTGCTTATGATTCGCGTTAGTTGAAACTTCATGAGTTAAATTACCCTACACATGATATGTAATTATTTGTTGTGATTTTTTTTAAAAATTTATATTCATCATTTGTATGGAGTAAAGTGTGAAATATATACTGACCACAATTTTTTGAAGTATATATTAAGTCAAAAATAATTAAACATGGGACAGATGATATGGTTGAAATTAATCAAGGATTACGATTTCACTATTCATTTTCATCATGGAATGACATATAAAGTGGATGATGCTTTGACTCAAAAGAGTAATGCTACACTAACTATGTTGAATTTGGAATAAGATCATTTTATTAAAGACTTTATGAACTTTGGAATAGAAGTTGTTGGTTCAAGAAATTCCTCTACTCTATTTCAGGTTTGAGTGAAATCATCTCTATCTGACAGAATTAAGCAACCACAGAAGGAAGATAGTGAGTTGCAAAAAAAGGTAGAGTTTGTTAAAATAGGTATTTTCGTGATTTTAAAATTGATAAATATTGTGTTTTGTGGTTTGGAAAGATATTATGTGTGCCTTTTTGATTCACAGTTAAAGAAAGTCCAATTATGTGAATCTCATAGTTCTCTATTTTCAGTTCATCATAGAAATACTAAAATGTACAATGATCTTTAATAGTAATACTGGTGTGATGTAATGAAATGAGATATTGCTGAGTTTACTTTGAAGTGTTTGACTTTTCAACAGATTAATGTAGAGTGACGGTTAATGAAAGTGATGCTTTAGTCTTTACCGATGCTGGAGAGGAAATGTTAAAATATATCCATTGACTTTGTTGTGGGATTACCAAATACATATTGAGGTAATAAAGTAATATGAGTTATTGTGGATAGATTGACTAAATCTTCTCATTTCCATTCTATTAGATATACTTTATCTATAGATTAACTTTTTCGGTTGTATGTTAAAGAGAATGTCAAGTGGCATGGAGTTTCCCTCTCCATTGTATCTGATCGTGACCATAGGTTTACATGTAACTTTTTGAAAGGCCTTCATAAGTCATTGGGTACAAAATTAAATTTTTTTACATCTTTTCATCCTCAGTATGATGGGATGTCAGAACGAATAATTCAGAACATTGATGATATGATACGTGCTTGCTCAATGGATTTCCAGGGATGTTGGGACCAACATCATTCTATGGTTGAGTTTTCTTGTAATAACAGTTTTCATTATAGTGTACATATGGCACCATTTGATGTATTATATGGGAATCAGTGTCAAAATCTATATTTGGGGATGAAGTAGGTAGAAGAAAGTTGATGGGACCATAATTGGAAAAAGAGATGGAAGAAAAAATTCAGTTGATTTAGAAGCACCTAAGAATAGCGCAGAGTAGGTAGAAAATTTATGTGGATAACCGGAGGAAGGATCTTTCATTTGTGGTAGTTGATCATGCCTTTATCAAAGTTTCTCCATTGAAAAGTGTGAAGCATTTTGGTAAAAATGAAAAGTTGAGTCCAAAGTTAATTGGACCTCATGAAATATTTGGGAAAGTTGGATCAGTTGCCTACAAAGTGACTTTACCTCCATGTGTATCCCAGTTACATAATGTTTTTCTTGATTCAATTTTGATAATGTGTATGCAAGATTCATCTCATGTTTTGAGCCCAGAGGTAGTTTAGTTGGAAGATAATATCTCTTACGATGAACAACCACTCCAGATTCTTAATCGAAGAGATCAAGTGTTGTGGAAAAAATTAATTTATCAGGTTATATTTTTTTGGGAAAACCATATGTTTGAATAGGAAACATGGGAATCTAAAAATCCTTTGAGAGATAAATACCCCCATTTATTTGATAAGTGAATAAAATTGTGAGGACTAAATTTCAAAAAGGTGGAAGGATATAACATCCCAGGTAAATAAAGAATAATAAATTTTAATATTTTTGAATTAAATATTAATTTTATATTAAAGGGGATCTTATATTCAATGGCGTACTCGATACGCAGCAACAGGTTTTTTTGAAATCTTATGTTGCACACAATGTTGGGTCACAAATAAAAATAATAATATATTGTTATTTTAAATGGTAGTTAACACCTAGCCGTTGTAATGGAGAGAATAAAAATAACTAACTACAATATGATTATACATGTTTGTAAATTTTTTTTACTTTTATCTAATAAAAGTTAGAGTCTTAAAATGTGAATGAATCTATTTTTAAGCCCAAATAGTCTAATATTCATTAAAAGGAAGATTTACATCTTTTTGATGGAGAAACCTATTTAAATATAGTTTTGGTCACTTTTATATTCTCTATTTGACAAAATAAAATTCTCCTTTAGAATTGTCACATCAATATTTACTTTGGGTAAATTTTTGGTATTTTTCGAATTAAAATTATTTTTAATAAATAGTTAAAAATTGTATTTTAATTCAAATATGACATTTAATATTATTTATTTATATGTTACATTATCATTTTAATTTGTTTTAATGTTTAATTAGATTTTATTTTTACCATTTATTCCAATTTTGGTCATTGGATGTAATTTCACTTTAAAATTGGACATAAACATGTGGTAATCATTTGATAGTTATTATTTTTTAAAAACCTACTTTTTATTTAGACAACGAGAATTAATTTTAAATTAATTAATCCAAAATCTATGTTTTTAATTTTTTAAAATAGACATCATTTTAAAATTAGGAATATCAAAGATATATTAGGCTGTATTTTTTCTATTTTTTGAAAACCTTCAATTTTTGAGGAATAGTGGAAACGCTGATTACTAGTTAAAAAGTTGAATTTTTCATTTTAATGAAATTTTACCACTTCTGTGAATTTAATTTCGAAACATTGGCATACATGGTTGTTATTAATAAGTAAAAAGTGGTTTAAAAAGATGAAAATAATTTTTGGTGAACAATACCTTTTGACCATTATTTTCTTCGGTAAAAAGTAAATAGGGTAATTCAAGGTAAAAACAATATTATAATAATATAAAATTGACTTAAAACCTGTCGTAACAGTATTGGATTAGTAATGGACGACCAATTCAATCCTTGGGTGATTATTATGGCCTTTGGAAGATAGTTGGGTAAGATAATGACCTTAATAACTTTTTATTTAATGTGAAAATAAAAATATCATAAACTTGTTTTGTTTTGATAAAACATTTTAAATGTGGTGATATATAATTAATGATTTTAACTATATATACTCATTTAAATGTTTAAAAAAAATTCCTACATCATGGTATTTGTTTTATAATTTTTAGACATCATATAAATAAAATTATTTATTACACAATAATGATACAATGTTTAACTGATTAATGATTGATTTAAATAAATAAGATTATAACGTTTAAAAAAATATCCAAAACCTATGAACTTCATATTTAATGATTTTAGTTCAAACATGAGTAATCATATGTTCGACTATAATTATTTTTGGACCTTTATAAACCGAAAATAATTATATAATAAAATAATATTTTCAAACATTCCTACAGACCCCCTCTGCCCCCTTATAAAAATCCCTCACCTCTAACTCATCAATCACACATTTAAAGCCCCATGGATCATCCAGAATCTTCCCAATAAATATACCTACATCACTTTATTCAACTTATAAGCCTTATCTTAGGCCGACGTCACTTCAAGAAATCCTTTGGGTTCAAACCAATTTGAGTTACATGATTTAAAGGTAATGACTTCTCTTTAGTTCTATTGTTTTATTTTCCATCTACATCCCCATAAACACTTTTTATTATTTTTATTATAGAACCACTAGTATCTTCAATACACTAGGTTGTTTCTATGATAATTAGTCTAACTACAGTTACACACACCTCTACTTAATGGGCAAAGGACTTAATGTTTCTGTGGATAACAAACTAACATCTCACGAAACGATAATTGTTCAATTATCTCCTATCGCCTCTCATGGAGGAAATTATGATGAAACTACTTTTATATGTGATATATATTATATTTATATATTCTATATGCTTCTATATTTTTCATTTATATCATAACATTATGGTTTCTGTTATGGGTAAACTTGAAAATTTCATTTGGGGAAATGCGGACTACTACACCCTCAATGTGATAAGACTCATTCAGGCCATATGTGGGAAATATAAAGGATGAATTAAATGAAATTATATATGATATTGTACTGTAAATATAATATACCTATGTATAATTATGTTTTAATTCCATTAAAATATAAAATCTAAATGAAAGCAGTGTTCATGTGTACGTACGGCTTACTGTTTCCATGAATGATGCATTTCATTTCTTATCTCAAAATTTTATGTACTGTTATAAATACATATAGATATATGATATATATGTTTTATATGATATCTGAAACATCATATCATTCTAGAGATAATTTAATTTTTACCACATGAACAACTTGTAATTATAATTCGTTCATTTTTAACTCAAGTTCTAAACATCGAAAAAATGTCTGATATGAACTCAAATAATTAACCAATTGTTATAGAATGGTAATAAGTGATATAAAAGGAATAATAAACTTTAAAAATGTTCTTATTCATGTATAAATTAACTTATGTTTGTTATTATGTAAATTATTGAATGAACGGGTCATGTCAGACATGAGGTATGAGACTTCGTCTCAATCTTTTTTCACTGAGGCATACATTGATTTATACACGACCTTATTTGATATGGTATATAATAAATATAAATGAATTTTAATTTCATTCAAATGAAATCTTATTTCTATGAAACATTTTACTAAACAACAAAAGGAAATTTTTAACTTTTTCTTTGATAATGTCCTCTCCGACGCCGAAATCGTTAGTTGGCTTCCTCTATAAGCCTTAATGTTTATAAAATATAAAAAAACCCCTTATTCTATTTTTTTGGTTATTTGGTATAAAAAATGTTTTCTAAAATAAATTTATTATTTCAATATCTATAAATTATTTATTTTTATTAAAAATGTAATGTTATTAGTGAAATATTTATATTTTCAATATTTTATGTGTTATGATTTTATAATGGTACTTAGACATTAAACGGGGGTAATGTGATAATCCAAATGATGGGTGGTGCCATGATAAACCAAGACAGGTGGTCATGTTATAAACACTAAATCAATTGGTATGGATGTTAGTCGTATGGATATTCCATTTAGTGGTATGTGTGGAAGTTGATTATAAGGTTATTCCATTTAATTGTGTTTACGTCCTAAGTTACCTTTATATGTTATGTGTTCTTTATATGGGATGTATGGTATTATTTTGGTTACAAAATGGTAATCAATGATCTATTATTTAGTGAAGAGTATTCACTACTTCATATTGGTCAAAAGTGTTACATATGATAATGTATTCATGGTTTACATGTTATTTTCAAAAACTAAGAGTGTTCCTTCTTTGCTAATCCCTTACTAAGATTTTTATGCTCATCCAAAGTTTACATGAAATGTTTTTCACATGGCATAAATATGGATAGGGTAAAGGATTGGATCAAGGAAATATAATGATTTATAAAATATAGAACTATACATGACTTGTTGTAAGAGTTTTTATTTTATGAAAAAATGGATACTGAGTAGAAGTGTCTACTTTGAAATAGTCGAGATGTAATGTAACATGTTATGGCCTAATTATCAAAATATCTAAACCTGAAATGATCCTCAATGTGAATTATTAACTTAATTAAAAATTATGTAAAGTTTATGGTATGGTTGTATAGTCATGCCCAACATCCCCAAATTTTTAGTTGTGGGATACACCACGAATCAACACCTAATATAAGGCAGCGTGGTACCTCTATGCTCAATATAACCCTTACAATCATTCCACAACCTATATATATGGGTAATTACGTTTATAATAAATACCAATGATGCAACACCTATCTTAATTTAAATTATTAACATACCACTGTAATCAAGGAATAATATTTCAATATAGCATATGAATAAGATTGAAATGATCGTTGTGGCCTTACAACCATTTACCTTTAATTTAGTTCAACTCTAGAACTCATTTTAATTACACCACTAAAACCACTTATGTAATGAAATTCAACATGACAATGTCATTAAAATTAATACTCCTTATTTAATCTATCAAAACAAGTAAAATCCTTTTAAAAGTCATAATGTGAAATTAGATGGTGCATTATTAAAATAAGTAATTACCTAACTGATAAATTCTTTTATTCCTAAAAATTAAAATTTTAGCATGAGATTTGTTAAATATTCACTTGGGAAAGGAGTCGTCCACACTGTGCACATGGAAAAAGAAATGGATAGATAACCATTTAAAAATGGTAGATTCCATTTAATTATACTATTTGGGGTCACATCTTAAACATCCCACATATCAATAGTAACTATACGAATAAGAAATATCAAATCTAGCAAACATTATTGTAATAAAATAACAAATAAATACATTTTAGTGTAGTAGATACTACACCTCATCTGAGGGGTACAGTTATAAAGCATGTTATTGTTTATAAAATAATTAATTTAATGTAATTAGTCATCACATTCATATTTCATAATTCAATTCACCATAAAGATGAATTTTAAAAAAGAACCCAATATAGATATTTAATTTAGGATGGTTCAATATGGTACACTAGAGGTCCATTATGACTTGGGTGTCACTAAAATTGGATAAAAAATGTATATTCCAAAACAAATTATTTAAAAGAGAACATAGATTAAATTAATTTAATTATATAGGGTCAATTTATATTGTTACACCCAAGGGGTGACCATGATCAAGGAATTAACCCTCTCTATATATAAATTTTTCTCAAAAGATATATTCCTAGGGGAACATTTCTTTATAAAGTAAAGAATGTATTTTTAAGGAAACACAGGGAAATTAGCAGTATGCGTTTCAATTATTCGATTTATAAAATGATTAATATATGAGGATATATATATATATACTACACAAATCATTATCTAAACATTAAAAATATCAAATATCAAGCCATGAGGTAGACCAGTTATAATAAATCGATGAAATAGGCAATTTCTATGAAAATAGGGAAAATGATCTCATACCATAGTAGTGAAACTGATTGGTGGAGAAACATAGAATGGATTAAAGTGGAATCAAGATCTTACTAATGATTTTCTATATGGACTAATGATGATCAAATCATATTCTAGACAGAAAAGATTTAGCGATGCCTATATTAGAGAGTAAGAGAAGCCAACAATGCATTGGGGAGAGCCTAACACGGCTAGAGGAAGAGAAAATAATGAAGGAATAAATATTTAATCCCATTTAGGAATGTTTATGTAATTTCACCATCAAAATATGGTGTCATAGTTTGGCTACATGGTTTGGCCATACTGCACACGAACCATGTGGCTCCCACTCCCTAAGGAACCCACCTTGCATGATTGTGCTTCCTAGACAACCTAACCTTGAACTTACTATATGATGATTAGTGAAATGTTATATCCTAAAGGGAACTAACTTTTTGTGATAATAACAAGGTTTTGGTAAACAATTAATTTCCCATGCACATCATATCTACTGCTCAGAATAAAGGACACAATTTTCTATTTGGGGATTCATGATTTTAGACAAGACACTATCCATATAAAAAATTTCCAATCATTTGATTTTTAAAGGCCCTATATTCCCAAAACACAATGAGACCTCAGTAGGACCTCTCAATCCTTTACCCTAGTCCAATATTAACACAATGAACTGTTCCAAACCTCAAAATTATATTTTGAATCTCAATTTAAAAATTGTTTTTCATCTAAATGAAAAGATTCAAAATCTATAGGAACTCTACCTAGGAACAAAACATGGGTCCTTACAATTTAAAGAATTTGGACCAAAATTATGCTTAATATTAGTATAAAAATAATCCTATACATAAATGGTTATTTTTATTAAAACTATAATTCATCATGAATTATGGGATAATTATAAATTGAATTTCTTTCACATATAGATATTGGAACATGTAAAATGTATTTCAAATTTAGAATAATAATAAGAAATTTTATTTAATATAGGCATCATAATTTCATTTCACAATGAATATTAAAAAAATTATGAAAATTCCACCATGGTAAAAGGGTAAATCAGGTTAACCAAGGTTAATTCTATGTGATTAAACCACCCTTTTAATATTAATTATTATTGGGGGAAATTATTTATAATCTTATAAACATGAGATACATTATTAATTTTAATTAGATATATTCCCATGAAAGATACATATATAATATTTAATGTTAATAGAAATACCAAAGTCCCTATCTTTCTTTTAAATATCTCTTTTCTACACACACAATTATAAGAATATGTGATAAGTGAATCAAAAATTATATTTTGAGTAGCAATAATTTATTTTTATTACGTTTATTAATATAAATTTGTATGAATGGTTTAAATACCTCAAATTATTATAGAATACTAACACAATTCTTGTGAAAGAACTATAAATATCCAAGTAAATAGTTAAAAAATTTAAAACTATTTTTGTGTGATGAATTATGGTTAGAAACTCTTTTTATAGTACTCTAAAAAATATTCTTTATTTTTTAAAGGATGATGTTAAAAATTAGTCTATTTCATGATGTATTTGATGTAAAATGTATTAATATTTTTGAAAAAGTCATTAATGATATTTAATGAAAAATAAATATTTTATATAGTTTTTTCAAAATTAATAGAAAAAATATGTAGGGTAATTTAGGATAATATGTCATATAAAACTTTTAGACATCATAATATATTTCACAGTTTTTTTTATATATTTAAAATTATGACTATTTCGAATTAAAAAAGGCATTACAATAGTTAATGTGAAAATTGTATAATGAAGGGACTATTCCAATGATAAGATTAAAAATGCTACATAAAACAATAATTATTTTGGTATATAGTATTTTAAATATATGATATATTATATTCCTAATTATGTACAAATTTTTCCAATTTATCTTGAAAAATTATTTTATTATATTTAATCTTTTTATTAATTCCATTTCTATCCTTTATTTTTCTATAATAATGCACTGAATCACTTCTCTTATATAATCCATTGTGATCCATGTAGATCAAATGTCTTCTAAAAGAAATCATCTAAAAACATTATATAATTTCAAAAGGTTTTGGTCTCACACAAAGGCTGGCAATATGTTCATTAAGAGAAGATCTTGTAGTGATCATTTCATGAAGTGGTCATCATCATCACCGAGAAGTTTAATTTTTCTTCTTCTTTAACAACCTTCAATTAAATCCAAACCACCACAATAAAATATAAATTGTACCATTAATATAAATTTATTTTATTTTTGGGATGTCAGTAGTATATTTCCATATCCTTCTCTGTCAAATGTTAAACAAAAACATCGATCATGGGAATGGAGGAATATCTCCTCACAAATGGATGTAATTTGAATTCCATTACCACATCAGATGGGTTTTCATAATGAGGGAACTATGGAATGAATATTATACTAATTATTTAATTATAATTTTGTAATTATAATATATCACCTACTAATTTACCCTTAATCCCATTAATAAATGATTTTTTCATTCTTTCACACGTGTGAACTATCATCTCCATGTATCAAGGTGATTCATTTTTTTGAATCCCCAAAAGATGATTTAAAATATTCATATAAGGAATATGAGTGATTTTAATGTCATGATTAAAATTATAGATATGATATAATCCTTATCTGGATATAATGACAATAACAACATTATTAAAACATTCAAGAAAATTTATTCACTTAACACACAATATAATGATAATATTAAAATATTGATGAAAAGTTAGTTATAAGTACTTTATGTTTTAGATATATGATAATATAGATCAATATATGGTTTTTTATGTATGAATAAAAAAATAAACTTAATATATAGGAGGATTAAATAACATTATATGAATTTTGAACTTTAGGTATTGGGATTTTACCACAATTTCAATTCATTGGTTTTACTTCTACATAATTATTCATATTGTTTCATGATTATGTGTGAAATGACATATGATTTTATTAAATTTTATTTCCACATTGTAATTTTAATTTATTTTCAAATAAATTAATCTTTTATTAACTACCACATCAGTATTACGATCATTAAATGGGATTATGTCTCATTTTCTACTCTCTTAAGAAATATATAATATTATAGACCTATTATTTTTTATAAATTATATACTAACACTTTATTTATTTTACATGAAAACAAATATATTCATTATAGATAATTATTCAATTTATATTTACAGTACAAAGGTGTTACAGTTTGAATGATTCTAATGATGTAACAATTTATTTTGTAGTCTCATTTTTTTATGATGGATCTCATTTTTGTTGTGTTAAAATTAAAATAAAATCATTCATAAAATATATATGCTTTATTTTCCCTTAGATATTAAATCATTTTCCATGTTTTTCTAAATTTTCTTTCATTTGGAACTAGAATAAAACAATGACACATTTTTAAAGGATATATTATTTCTCATTTTTTCAGGACTATATTTCTTTTATGTTTATTTTTATAATTTTTTTTAAATTGATTTCTTATTTTCTAAAATCAATTATTATGGAAATTATATGTAATATATTAATTTTTAAAATATTTCAGTTTAATTATTATATTTCATTATTTTTATTTATAAAAATTAAATAAAAAATTGTCCAAAGGAACGTTTCATTTTAATGTAAATGGGTTTAATATATTATATTTATTTAATAACTATTTTTATACTAGTTAACTACATTTACAATAAAAAATAGTTATATTATTTTTTATTTCTTTCTACGTTGGAAATAATTTTATTACAATACATATGTTTATGATTACTTTATTACAATATTTTTTCACATATTTATTTTATTATTATTAACATTATTCATATCCATTCACATTCTTCAAGTCATTTCTCATTAGGAATTATATTTCTCTTCAATATATAAATTCATGTTATCATGGATATGCTTATTTTATAGAATATATAACATATCATTATATGGTGTCTTATAATAAAATTTAATTGATTACCATGATAAATATTAATATTATGCATTCTTTACCAAATAATGAAATTTTTTGGAAAGGTTTATTGTTTATCAAATAAATTAATCATTAAATATATGTATAATGTATGGGATATGTAGTAATAGTTGGGATCTGGTTAGTAATATTCCCTAGATACATTGACATGTCTAGAGAGGCAACCCATTTTCCCACACATACTAAATTTTATTTTGGTGTATATACTCCCATTGATGAAACTTTTTTTAAAGAAGGCTTTGATGGAAAAAATATCATAATGTATGATATCATGATGTAAGACATTAATCTTTTGATTTAATTATGATTTAGTTATTATTATATATTATATTATAGAAAGGATATTTTAATTGGATGAATTTAATTCTTAATTAATTTATTTAATGGAACAAGTTTTTATTTATTTAGCTTTCCATGTTGATTATCAATTATTTACTCATTATTTCTTTAATTGTACTTATCGTTACCTAGGATTTTAAAAAAACCTTTCTTTTTATTATTTTCCAAAGGATATGATAAAAGGTTTTAATAATAAGTTCCAGGATGTGAGAATGTTTCTTTTTTCTGATAATTATAACCTATTATAGAAATCATATATGTATCTAATACATTAAGATAACTAAACTAGTTAATCCTTGGTGATGCAAACTCTTATATATCCTTAAAATGTAAAATTTTTATCATAATGCCTATTATACTGGAGTTGGTGATTTTATTGTTAGTATAAATGAATTTTTTGTTGAATCCATGGAAATTACATTTTATATTCAAATATGAGACCTGAGAATAATGGTAATCCATTATAGTATTTGGGAATGTTTTCTATTATGGGTTTTATTTCACTGGACAACATTCATTATGATTATGAGCTATCATAATGTGTAAAATTATTGATTATGTCACCTAATGGAAGAAAGGTAGTCAACACGCATATTCAATGTTTAGATTTCCCTACTAAAGAATCCAATACATATGGTGTTGAAAATAAATAAATAATTTCAATATTTGATAAGTTCACTCTTATTATGATGAATAAACATGAACATATAGAGAAAAATGTTCATTCACAACATGATTAACATATATTGGATCACATCATCCTAAAATACTCTACTATTTGGTGAAACTACTACTCCACAGGCAGATGAGGAATAGATTACATTTTTTGAAATGATATTCCTAGATTTGGGAAGATGCATTTGATATTCCAAACCAAAAAGTGATAGTCTATCAGTGTGATGGTAAACCTAAACTTGAAATGGATGTTATAACCATCATTTGTGATTTATAACATATTTTGTAGGATATATATATATAATATAGTTATGGAGAAACTAAATATTGGTTATATTACTGTTGTATAATAGTTTTCTGATGTCCTTATAGATGTGATTGTTAGTCATCACATGAATCATGATGTATAATATTCAATAGAACACATACAAATTGCTACACATATTTTAAGGACTCCTTATAGAATATCCCATATTGGTTTTTTGAGATTAGTATTGAAAATCAATGATAATATAGATTCGAGACACATTCAACCTAGTGAATCCCCCGAGAAAGGAGCTGTTTTTGTTTTTTATAAAGACTTATTGGTCCTGAAATATTTTTATTGATTTTTAGAAATATTAGAAAATCAAAATGATGAAAAATTATCCTATACCCTCTATTGATGTTATTTTTCATCAATTACAAGGAGATAAATATACTTCACACATTGATATTTTCTTTGGATATAATGAGTTTAGTGAAAAGAAGAAGTACATATTGTGGAAAGACATTCATATGAGGACTGGACACTATTAATTTTTAGTAATTCCATTTGGACTTACCGATGGACATATTATCTTCATGAATATAATGAATATAATGTTTTAAGATTACCTTGAATAGTTTTTTGTATTTTTTATTTATGATGTTCTTATATAATCTAAATGTATTAAAAATAATGAATACCACATGAGAATTCATCTAAAACCATAGTAAAATATAATTATAATATCAAATTTACAAATTGTAAATATTGGCTATAGAAAGATTGATTTTTGTGTCATATAATATCAAATAATGGTATATCATTAGACCTATCAAGAAGAATGATAATGAGAAATGTCCTAGAACAACTAGGGAAATTGAGATCAATAGATTCCCTATGAGGGAAGGATACTATTAACACATTATAATATATTTATCATGAAGATATAATCTATACAAAATAATGACCTAAAATGGACCCATGATAATATATATATACTATTATAAAGAAAATTTCAATAAATTGAAGGGATGCTTGGTCGGTGCACCGATTATTAAACTAACACATATTAGAGAAAGGCTTGTTATATAGAGTTATTATTAAAAGAAGGCAATTGGATGAATTCTAATGAAAAATTGTAATGTTATAGTTTTTTCCTATATCCAATTGAAAATTTCAAGGAAACATTCCATAATTATGATATATATTTGGTAGTGTTAATTTTGGAATTTAAATATTTACATGAATAATATCTATGGTGAATGATATTATATATATATATATATATTGATTATAAAATATTATGAAATATTTATACATAGAGGTGTTGAAAATGAACTATACAAAATGTTTGGAGTGTATCATTTATTATTGATTCATAGTAAACTACTACCATAGGATTGAAAGAAATATGGTTGTTACTTTGATTCATAAATAAAATTTGAGTTTTTAAATAACAATAAATGAAATAGATCCAATATTTATGGATGTTTAGAAGACATATCTTTGAATAATTATGATAAGGGAAGATGTTATCTCTATTTTTTGAGTCATTATACATACAACTATGATAGGATTATTAATGTTCATATATGATATGTCAAATTACACCATAAAATGAAGTATGTTCACAAGTTCAACCATGATCATTCTATAATGATAATGTTCATATTCTATGAATGTGTTCCATCCATACTAGAATTGAAGGGGGTTCTATAGGATGTAGATCATAAATCACCATTTTTAATTCATCATAGATGTTTGAATATACATATATACCCAAACATGATTTTTTGGGATAATACGAAAATGGATATTTCAGAGCATATATCTTGATTCATAGTGTGTCAACATGTTTAGGATAGAAGAAAATGTCTATAGAGATATTAAAACCATTACCCTTAAATTTATGCAAATGGAAATCCATTATGGTGGATTTCATCATCAAACACTCCAATAAATCTAATGGTAAAAAATTCATTTTTGTGTTAGTCATTCACCTTCTGAAAATAGTTCATTTTATCACTATTTGATATAATTTCCCTCTGAATCAACTTAATATTTTATATATTATATATGTTTTACATTTTTTTGGAGTAGCACTCTCAATAGTATCTGATCAATATCTAATGTTTACCTTAATGTTCAGTAGAAGAATTAAGTAAGACCTATATACAAAGTTCATCTTCATTATTTTTAATCATACATAAATGTATTTTTATTCTTAAAGAACCATTAAAAATATTACTTTATGTTTAGAGGCTATAGAATGGATTTCAAAGGGGGTTTGAATTAACATGTTCCTTTAGTTTATCATTCTAATAAGATTATATTTCACTCGATCATCTCATTGTGAAGTACTATATAGAAGTAAGTGGGTAAATCAATTATAGTTGTATAATGTTCGGGAATGAAATATATTATGGCCTAATTATTTGAGGTAATTAAAGTGAATTTTATAGTTATTCAATAATACATAAGGGCATCTCATAGTCTGTATGATGGTTATATTAGAAATAGTTTATAAAATATTTACTTTGATGTTAGTGAAAAAGAATTATTATGAATAATTCATTGGAAGAGAGTTATAAGGTTTATAATATATAGTAAGAATAACCTTATATATGTCATTCCCTTTGAAATTCATGATCATTTCACGATGTTACCTTATCGCATGTAACTTCCACCAAATATATTTCATGTACATGATGATTCACATGTAACACTCCAAAGGAAGAATTTACCCAATTGTTTATATGTGGAAAAGAATATTTCATATATCTAATGAAATATTTGTCTTATATGGAATAATATATGAATTTTCTAAATCTTAGTTAGATAGTTCTATAAAAAAGACTATTAATCTAGGAAATGTTTTCTTGACAGCCTATAAATTTGAATAAGCTACATGGGAAACTGAGTATGTTATGAGGTAGAAGTATCTGTATTTGTTCATATTATATTGAAAATAAATATGAGGACGGTATATTTAAGGGGGTATAATATAACACTCTAAGAGACTGTGGTAATTGTTTTCCTATAAAATTATTTAATTTCTTCGATAGCTTGTGATATATTGAACCATTATTGTAAATTAACTATAATATATTATGTAACATCCCAAGTAAGTAATGAATAATAGATATTTTTACTTATGTCTATTAATGATTAAGATAGTGTTTTAGAGGCTTAAAATGAAAATAAATACAATCTTATGCATGGAATACACTAATATTTTTAAAAGATTGTTTTACAGCCTTTGATGGAAAAACATTTTTGAATCTATCGTTTGACAATTTTATAAACTATGTTTGTCAAAATAAACTTACCCTTTATGATTGGGACATCAAAATTTACTTTGTGTTTATTTTTGGTATTTTTCTGACAATGTTCATTTTTTAATGAATAGTGAGAAATACTGCATTTTACATCAAAACTGCTTTTTAATCTAATTTATTTATATGATTAGATTATGTTTTGAATTGGTTTTGAAGTGAAATTAGAATATATTTTTACCATTTAATCCAATTTTGGTCATTGGAATCAATTTCACTTTGAAATTGGACTCAAACTAGTGTCAATCTTTTGATACTTATTTTTTCATAAAAACACGCTATTTTCTTTGACAGCGGGAATTAATTTTTAAATTAATTAATGTGACATATATGTTTTGAATTTTGTAAAATAGACTTCATTTTTGAATTCTTAATATCAAACATAGCTTAGGGTGAATTTTTGGTAATTTTCCGAAAAACATCAATTTTTGATGAATAGTGAAACCACTAAGTGGTAATCAAGCAAACTGATTTTTCAGTTAAATGAAAGTTTACCACTAATGTGTATTGAATTTTGAAAATCCAACATACATGGTTTTCATTAAGAAGTAAAATGCGGTTCAATAGGATTAAAATAATTTTTTGGTGAATAGTAACTTATTAAGTTTTTAATCGCGATTAGTGGTAATTAGGGTAGTTTAAGGTTTAAATGATGCTTTAATAATATGAAATGACCTAGAAACATGTCCCAACCTTATTGGTTGTTTCATTGCCGACCAAGAAAAGCCATGGGTCAACTTGGGGACCCCATGGAGACACTTTGGTTGGGAAATGACATAAATAACTTTTTATTTAATGTTAAAGTAAAAATGACACAAACTTAATATGTTTTACGAAAACAATTTTTACATGGGGTTATAAAGATCATATTTTTGATTATAAATAGTAATTGGAAAGATAAAAAGATTTCCTACATCATAGTATTTTTTTTATAATTTTTAGACATTAAATAAATTAAATTATTTATGACATCATGATGATGCAGCGATGACCTCATTATTTAACGATTTAAATAAAATGGAAAGATAATGAAAAATATAAAACCTACACATGGAAAAAACAAATTGGATGAGTGGATTTAGAACCCTTATCACCTTATCCACTAATTCTATCAATGTGGGACCTTTTAAAACCGAAACACATTTTCAAATAAAGTAATATTTCTTTAAATTCCAAAAGTGCCCCTCCTCTCCTCTTATAAAAGGCCCCCACCTCTACCTCATTTCACACACTCCTCAAGCCTTTGGCTCGGCCAACCCCGGCCCATTTACTCTCTCCTCATCCCTCTCCTCATCCTAGAGGATTCCCTTTGGGCAGAATCCTTTCAAAGGAAGCCTTTAGGCTCAAATCAAAAGGAGTTACACTTTTAAAGGTAATTCATTCTCTCATGTTCATTTGTTTTATTTTGCTTCTCCAACCCCCTAAACTCTTTTTATTTACTTCTTTTGTAACAAAACTAGTATAATCAATATACTAGGATGTTGTTATAATATTTATTTGATCTACAATCTCACACAACTACATCAAATTGTTAAAGAACATACGGTTTCCGTGGATGGCGAAATTCTGCCTCCCGAAACGATGATTGTTCAATACTCATTTAACACCTTCAAAGGTGGCCATTAGGATGTCAATATTTTTATATATGATATATAATATGTTTATGTTTTCCTTAAGCTTCTGTTTTTTTCATTTTGGTAATACCTTTATGGTTTCCATTATGGGTAAACACGATATCTTCATTTTAGGAAGTGCGGACTACCTCCCCCTGAAAGTGATTTGATTCGTTAATACCATATGTGGGATGTGTAAAGGATAAAGTTAATGATATTATATATGTTATTATACTGGAATTATAATATACTCTTATATCATTATGATTCCATTCCAGAAAATACGAAATAGAAATGGAAGTAGTGTTCATGCGTACGTACGGCTTACCGTCTCCATGAACGGTGCATTTCATTTCTTACCTCTAAATGTAATGTAATATTACAAATACATGTATATGATGAATATATATGATATATATGTTATCCATATCATTAATATCATTCTGGATATAATGATCCTTTGACCAAATTAAGAACATGTAAGTGTAAGAAGTCTATTTTTGACTTAAGAACCAAATACCGACAAAATGAACATTATTAACATAAATGATTATATGATTTTCATAACATGGTATAAAAGGAATAATGAACTTGAAAAAGATTCATAAGCAAGTAGATATTAACTCAAGTTTATTATTCAGGAGATTAAAGAACGGTCGGGTCAAGTCGGATACGAGGTATGGGACTTCGTCTCAATCTCCTTTCAATGAGGCATATTTTATTTTATACACAACTTTCTTTTATACGGTGTATAAACCCATTTGACTTTTACGTTTATTCAAAAGGAATATTTTTTACACGAAGCGTTTACTAAATGACAAAAGGGAATGTTTTTTTCGTACGTATGTGGCGACAACTACTTCTCTGCCGTCGTGACCATTATTTGAGTTTCGGCTTCCTCTACAAGCCATACCTTTTTTTTAAAATGAAAAATAAATACCATGTTTTACTTTGGTATTGAAAATGGTTTTCATAATGTTTTTATTATATCAATGTGTTTTATTGATATCTCGTGATTGAAATGTGTAAATGTTATGTTTCCTTTATGCATGTTTTATGTGATATGATTATGTTATGGTTCTTGGGCATTATTATGAAGACGGGTGGTTCCGTGATAAACTAAGGGAGGGTGAGCCCGTTATAGCTCTCCAATGCATTGGGTAATGCGAAGGAGTGAAACGTTAAGGTTTATCCGAAGATATTTAGGGAATATACTGTGATGGGTATTCCAAATGTAACCAAGAGGGTTACTCCCTACGTAAGAATGTTATGAATGCCTCAAGTTACCTTTATGTCTTAAGATTTCTATGATTTATTCATGATTTGATGAGGTATGTTAAAGTGATTATGTTTTATTGGTAAAGTATGATCTCATCCTTATGTACATATGTACCCATGTATCCTTTCCATATTTTTATAACCCATACTGAGCTTTTTATGCTCATCCCAAGTTTTTTTTTGAAATGTTTTCACAGGTCGAGGGAAATGTAAATGATAAGATGATAGAGTCAAGGATGTGTCAAGAAATATTCCATGTTTTATTTTAAATGTGTTTCCATTGATGGGAATGAAGAATACTATCTTTATGTAACCACTTTGTTTATATGTGGAATGTACTGCAAGTTTTATGATCAAATTCTCTAAAACTCTAAACCCGAAAAGATCCTCAATGTGTAATCTTGTAATAAATCAAGATTAAGTAAGGTTTAAGGCTGGGGCCTTATAGTTGGTATCATAGGTCGGTTTAGATAACATTAGGAGTTAGAATTCTATTAAATGATTATCCAAAAATATTGTTTTCGAAATGATATACCATTTAAAGATTACCATGTTGCATCATCTAAGACATGTTTGTTCAAAATGGTTTTCCGCAGAGGAAATAGGGAAGCAGTGCTAGGAAGGCATACAGAAGGAAATAACCTTCCAAATCAGCATCCAGAAATGGTCAGAATTGGAACTGAACTGTTTATTGCAGTAATGGCGTAGTTGACTCAAGCGATAAATGGCGGTGGTATCCATACACGAGATCAGCCAGACCAACCACAGAGGAACATGTCGGTGGTGGAACATTTCATGAGGCAACATCCACCATCATTCATAGGATCATCTGACCCTGTGCTAGCTGAAGGGTGGATTAAAGCACTAGAGAATATTTTTTATGTCATGGGGTGTTCAGACAATCAAAAGGTTAGTCTTGCTATTTACCGTTTGGAGGGTGAAGCAGATCAGTGGTGGTCTATGGTTAAAAATATCAGGGACGCCGATGAGATTGATGCTCTTGACTGGGATGAATTCAAAGGTATGTTTTTTGAGAAGTATTTTCCTAAGGCTGTTCGACTTAGGATGGAAAAGCAATTCTTGGAATTGAGGCAAGAGGAAGACTCAGTGGCTGCCTATGAAGAAAGGTTCACTCGATTGGAAAGGTATGCTCCAAATTTTATCTGAGACCTTGATAGTAAAATCAATCGTTTTTACTCAGGATTAAAGCCAAAATATCAAAGGGAATTAGCTTCTCGTGAGTTTAAAAGTTATGAAATGCTTGTTCGATGTTCTGAGAAGGTGGAAATGGAGTTTTCCGATGACCAAGTGTTCTATAACAACCAGCAGAAGAAGAGACCGAGGTGGCAGAAGAAAGGTAAGAATTATTCAAAAAAGTCTGATGGTAAGAGAACTAAGTTTCCAGTTTGTGATAAATGTGGCAAAAGGCATCCTTGGGAATGTCTTCTAAATTCTGGAAAGTGCTACTGATGTGGTAAGATAGGACATAAGGCTCATGATTGCACTGAAAAGGATCAAGGTGAAGGTAAGAACAAATTTGATTTACAGTTAGTGAAATGTTATAAGTGCAGTGAGATGGGTCACTATGCAAATGAGAGTCCGACAAAGAGCTTGAGTGATGGGAAGCAGTTAGACTACAAGCAGAAAGGGGTGGTGAAATCCTTTTCAACTACTTCAGCAGATGTCGGGCCATCAAATGAAGTTGTATCAAGTACTTTGTTTGTTTTTTCAGATTATGCCAGTGTGTTGTTTGATTCGGGGTCTACGCATTCTTTCATCTCTGAAACCTTTTCTAGTAAAATGGGAATACCATCTCAAGAAATGACTCCTGAACTTTTGGTAAAAACACCTGGGGGGAATGTTGAGGCTAAAAGAATTTATATTAATCTTCCTATCCTTATCTGTGGAAAGATCCTACTTGCAAACCTTATTGTTCTACCTCTAGTAGAGTTTGATGTTATCCTGGGTATGGATTGGCTCTCTTTTTACCATGCTAAGATTGACTGTAGAGCTAAAGAAGTTTCTTTTCAGAAATACTTTCAGTTTGTTTACAAGAATGATCCCTTACTTTTGATAACATATCAAGAGGCCGAGAAACTTGTAAAAGATGGAAATGAATGTTACCTTGCACACGTCGTTGAAAATAAAGGAACTGTTCAGATTAATGATGTGCCAGTGGTAAATGAGTATCCTGATGTTTTTCCTGATGAGTTGCCTGGAATAATACCAGATCGGGAAGTTGAGTTTATTGTTGACTTAGTTCCTAATTCTAATCCAATTTCAAAACCCCCTTATCGAATGTCACAAATTGAACTTTTAGAGTTGAAGGAGCAATTGCAAGATTTATTAGAGAAAGGTTTCATTAGACCTAGCACATAACCATGGGGTGCTCCTGTTTTATTTGTTAAAAAGAAAGATGGTTCTATGAGACTTTGCATTGATTATAGAGCCTTGAATAATATCACTGTTAAGAACAAATATCCTTTGCCTCATATCGATTATTTGTTTGATCAGCTCCAGGGAGCTCAGTTTTTTTCAAAGATTGACTTGAGATCGGGGTACCATCACCTGAAGGTAAAGGAGGCAGATATTCCGAAGACCGTGTTCCGTACGAGATATGGCCATTATGAATTTGTAGTAATGCCTTTTGGGCTAACCAATGCACCTGCTGTATTCATGGATTTAATGAATAGATTTTTCCATTAGTTCTTGGATAAGTTTGTGGTGGTTTTCCTTGATGATATTTTGGTGTTTTCTAAAAGTAAAGAGGAGCATGAAAAACATTTAAGGGTTATCTTGAAAACCTTAAAAGAAATGAAACTGTATGGGAAATTCAGCAATTGTGAGTTTTGGTTGCAACAAATTTCTTTCCTTGGTCACATTGTTTCTAAAGATGGAATAACGGTTGATCCTGCAAAAACAAAAGTTGTGGAAGAATGGCCAAGACCCACAAATGTAAACGTGATTCGTAGCTTCCTTGGTTTGGTGGGATATTACTGAAGGTTTGTTAGAAATTTTTCACGTTTATCTAGTCCAATGACTAAGCTAACTCGGAAGGGTGTTAAGTTTATCTGGACAAAAGAATGTGATGATTGTTTTCAGGAATTGAAAAGAAGATTGGTGAATGCTCCAGTTTTGGCACTACCTTCTAGGAATGGTGAGTTTGTTATATACAGTGATGCTTCATTGAAAGGACTTGGTTGCGTCCTAATGCAGAATGATCAGGTAATTGCTTATGCTTCACGACAGTTGAAAACTCATGAGGTAAATTACCCTACACATGATTTGGAATTAGCTGTTGTTGTTTTTGCTTTAAAAATTTGGAGGCATCATTTGTATGGAGTAAAGTGTGAAATATATACCGATCACAAAAGTTTAAAGTATATATTCACTCAGAAAGAGTTAAACATGAGACAAAGGAGATGGCTAGAATTAATCAAGGATTATGATTGTACAATTCATTACCATCCGGGAAAAGCAAATAAAGGGGCTGATGCTTTGAGTCGAAAAAGTAATGCTTCATTAACAATGTTGCGGTTAGAACATGATCCTTTGGTTAACGATTTGATGAACTTTGGCATAGAAGTTGTTGGTGCAGGTAGTCCTTCTGTTTTGTTTCAGGTATCAGTGAGATCTTCTCTATCAGATAGAATAAAGCAAGCACATAAGCAAGATAGTGAGTTGCAGAAAAAGGTAGATCTGGTTCAGAAAGGTATGTTTCCTGAATTCAACATTGATAATGATTGTGTTTTGAGATGTGGGAAGAGATTGTGTGTGCCTTGTGATTCACAGTTGAAGAGAGAGTTGTTATGTGAAGCTCATAGTTCTCCGTTTTTAGTTCATCCAGGCAGTACTAATATGTATATTGATCTGCGGGAGTATTACTAGTGGGATGGAATGAAAAGAGATATTGTTGATTTTACTGTGAAGTGTTTGACTTGTCAGCAGGTTAAAGCAGAGCGGCAGTTAACGAAAGGGATGCTTCAGCCTTTACCAGTTCCAGAGTGGAAATGGGAGAATATATCCATGGACTTTGTTGTTGGATTACCGAAGACATCTCGAGGTAATAATGCAATCTGGGTTATTGTTGATCACTTGACCAAATCTACTCATTTCCTTGGTATACGAGATACTTTCTCTCTTGATCAACTTTCCCGTTTGTATCTTAAAGAGATAGTCAGGTTACATGGAGTTCCTCTCTACATTGTATCGGATCGTGATCCCAGGTTAACTTCTAACTTTTGGAAAGGCCTTCAGAAGTCGTTGGGTACTGAATTAAATTTTAGTACAGCTTTTCATCCTCAATCAGATGGGCAGTCGGAACGAACAATTCAGACATTGGAGGATATGCTACGAGCTTGTTCTATGGATTATCAGGGAAGTTGGGACCAACATCTTTCTTTGGTTGAATTTTCATATAATAACAGTTTTCATTCCAGTATACAGATGGCACCATTTCAGGCATTATATGGGAAGCGGTGTCGAACTCCAGCTTTCTGGGATGATGTGGGTGAAAGGAAGTTGATGGGACCAGAATTGGTAGAAGAGATGGCAGAAAATGTTCAGCTGATTCAGAAGCACATGAGAACAGCTCAGAGCAGGCAGAAGAGTTATGCGGATAACCGGAGGAAGGATCTATCTTTCGAGGTAGGTGATCATGTTTTTCTCAAGGTTTCTCCTTGGAAAAGTGTGATGAGATTTGGTAAGAAAGGAAAGTTGAGTCCAAGGTTCATTGGACCATACGAAATTCTGGAGCGAGTTGGATCAGTTGCATATCGGGTGGCTTTACCTCCGAGTTTATCTCAGGTACACAATGTTTTTCACATTTCGATGTTGAGGAAGTATATGCCAGATCCATCTAATGTTTTGAGTCTAGAGGTAGTTCAGCTGGAAGAGAACCTCTCAAATGAGGAACAACCGGTCCAGATTCTTGACCACAGGGAGCAAGTGTTACGGAATAAGGTGATTAAGTAGGTAAAGGTTTTGTGGAAAAACCACATGATTGAAGAGGAAACATGGGAATCTGAAAATGCAATGAGGGATAAGTACCCCCATTTATTTGATAAGTAAATAAATTGCGGGGACGCAATTTTCTAAAGGGGGGAAGGATGTAACATCCCAAGTAAGTAATGAATAATAGATATTTTTATCTATGTCTATTAATGATTAAGATAGTGTTTTAAAGGCTTAAAATGAAAATAAATACAATCTTATGCATGGAATACACTAATATTTTTAAAAGATTGTTTTACTGCCTTTGATGGAAAACATTTTTGAATCTATCTTTTGACAATTTTATAAACTATTTTTGTCAAAATATACTTACCCTTTATGATTGGGACATCAAAATTTACTTTGTGTTAATTTTTGGTATTTTTCTGACAATATTCATTTTTTAATGAATAGTGAGAAATACTGCATTTTACATCAAAATTGCTTTTTAATCTAATTTATTTAAATGATTAGATTATGTTTCGAATTGGTTTTGAAGTGAAATTAGAATATATCTTTACCATTTAATCCAATGGTGGTCATTGGAATCAATTTCACTTTGAAATTGGATTCAAACTAGTGTCAATCTTTTGATACTTATTGTTTCATAAAAACACACTATTTGCTTTGACAGCGGGAATTAATTATTAAATTAATTAATGTGACTTATATGTTTTGAATTTTGTAAAATAGACTTCATTTTTGAATTCGTAATATCAAATATAGCTTAGGGTGAATTTTTGGTAATTTTCTGAAAAACTTCAATTTTTGATGAATAGTGAAACCACTAAGTGGTAATCAAGCAAACTGATTTTTCAGTTAAATTAAAGTTTACCACTAATGTGTATTGAATTTTGAAAATCCGACATACATGGTTGTCATTAAGAAGTAAAATGCGGTTCAATGGGATTAAAATAATTTTTTGGTGAATAGTAACTTATTAAGTTTTTAATCGCGATTAGTGGTAATTAGGGTAGTTTAAGGTATAAATGATGCTTTAATAATATGAAATGACATAGACACATGTCCCAACCGTATTGGTTGTGTCATGGCCGACCAATACAAGCCATGGGTCAACTTGGGGACCCCATGGAGACACTTTGGTTGGGAAATGACATAAATAACTTTTTATTTAATGTAAAAGTAAAAATGACAGAAACTTAATATGTTTTACAAAAACAATTTTTACATGGGGTTATAAAGATCAGATTTTTGATTATAAATAGTAATTGGAAATCTAAAAAGATTTCTTACATCATAGTATTTTTTTTAATTTTTAGACTTTAAATAAATTAAATTATTTATGACATCATGATGATGCAGCGATGACCTCATTATTTAACGATTTAAATAAAATGGAAAGATAATGAAAAATATAAAACCTACACATTGAAAAATCAAATTGGATGAGTGGATTTAGAACCCTTATCACCATATCCACTAATACTATCAATGTGGGACCTTTTAAAAACGAAACACATTTTCAAATAAAGTAATATTTCTTTACATTCCAAAAGTGCCCCTCCTCTCCTCTTATAAAAGGCCTCCACCTCTACCTCATTTCACACACTCCTCAAGCCTTTGTCTTGGCCAAACCCAGCCCATTTACTCTCTCCTCATCCCTCTCCTCATCCTAGAGGATTCCCTTTGGGCAGAATCCTTTCAAAGGAAGCCTTTAGGCTCAAATCAAAAGGAGTTACACTTTTAAAGGTAATCCATTCTCCCATGTTCATTTGTTTTATTTTGTTTCTCCAACCCCCTAAACTCTTTTTATTTTCTTCTTTTGTAACAACACCAATATCATCAATATACTAGGATGTTGTTATAATATTTATTTGAGCTACACTCTCACACAACTACATCAAATGGTTAAAGAACATACGGTTTCCGTTGATGGCGAAATTCTGCCTCCCGAAATGATGATTGTTCAATAATCATTTAACACCGTCAAAGGTGGCCATTAGGATGTCACTATTTTTATATATGATATATAATATGTTTATGTTTTCCTTAAGCTTCTATTTTTTTCATTTTGGGAATACCTTAATGGTTTCCATTATGGGTAAACACGATATCTTCATTTTAGGAAGTGCGGACCACCGCCCCCTGAAAGTGATTTGATTCGTTAATACCATATGTGGGATGTGTATAGGATAAATCTAATGATATTATATATGTTATTATACTGGAATTATAATATACTCTTATATCATTATGATTCCATTCCAGAAAATACGAAATGGAAATGGAAGTAGCGTTCATGCGTACGTACGGCTTACCGTCTCCATGAACGGTGCATTTCATTTCTAACCTCTAAATGTAATGTAATATTATAAATACATGTATATGATGAATATATATGATATATATGTTATCCAAATCATTAATATCATTCTGGATATAATGAACCTTTGACCAAATTAACAACATGTAAGTGTAAGAAGTCTATTTTTGACTTAAGAACCAAATACCGACAAAATGAACATTATTAACTTAAATGATTACATGATGTTCATAACATGGAATAAAAGGAATAATGAACTTGAAAAAGATTCATAAGCAAGTTGAGATTAGCTCAAGTTTATTATTCAGGAGATTAAATAACGGTCGGGTCAAGTCGGATACGAGGTATGGGACTTCGTCTCAATCTCCTTTCAATGAGGCATATTTTATTTTATACACAACTTTCTTTTATACGGTGTATAAACCCCTTTGACTTTTACTTTTATTCAAAAGGAATCATTTTTACAAGAAGCGTTTACTAAATGAAAAAAGGGAATGTTTTTGTCGTACGTATGCGGCGACAACGACTTCTCTGCCGTCGTGACCATTATTTAAGTTTCAGCTTCCTCTAAAAGCCATACCTTTTTTTAAAACGAAAAATAAATACCATGTTTTACTTTGGTATTGAAAATGGTTTTCATAATGTTTTTATTATATCAATGTGTTGTATTGATATCTCGTGATTGAAATGTGGAAATGTTATGTATCCTTTATGCATGTTTTATGTGATATGATTATGTTATGGTTCTTGGGCATTATTATGAAGACGGGTGGTTCCGTGATAAACTAAGGGCGGGTGAGCCCGTTATAGCTCTCCAATGCATTGGGTAACGCGAAGGAGTGAAATGTTAAGGTTTCTCCGAAGATATTTAGGGAATATACTGTGATGGGTATTCCAAATGTAACCATAAGGGTTACTCCCTACGTAAGAATGTTATGAATGCCTCAAGTTACCTTTATGTCTTATGATTTATATGATTTATTCTTGATTTGATGAGGTATGTTAAAGTGCTTATGTTTTATGGGTAAATTATGATCTCATCCTTATGTACATATGTACCCATGTTTCCTTTCCATATTTTTATAACCCATACTGAGCTTTTTATGCTCATCCCAAGTTTTTTTTTTGAAATGTTTTCACAGGTCAAGGGAAAGGTACATGATAAGATGATAGAGTCAAGGATGTGTCAAGAAATAATCCATGTTTTATTTTAAATGTGTTTCCATTGATGGGAATGAAGAATACTATCTTTATGTAACCACTTTGTTTATATGTGGAATGTAATGCAAGTTTTATGATCTAATTCTCTAAAACTCTAAACCCGAAAAGATCCTCAATGTGTAATCTTGTAATAACTCAAGATTAAGTAAGGTTTAAGGCTGGGGCCTTATATATTATACCAATATAACCTAGTTGAAAAATAGTGGAATGAATAGGAATTACCATAAATTGAATAAAATATTAATACCTGTTTTTATAAAATATATATATCCATATATGAGTAACAAATTATTTGAAATGGCATTATATGTTTTAAAATAAAGTTCTCCATCAAAACTGTTATTTATTTATTTTTTTTTGAAAATTGTACACATTATTTATTCCATGTTAGAAAATATTTTGGAAAAATATTTATTGAAATCATCACAAAAAAATATTATAGTGGGAATTTTTTTAACGTTCCTAATTTGTTACATTTGGTTAGGTAGAAAAAATAAAAAAAATAGCAAATTTTATTTATTTTTATATTGTTTTAAAAGAATAATTTTGAAATATTTTGGTTTTAAATTATATTATTTTATTTATATTAAAAAAATATAGCTTTCGGATCAATATTAATGTTTATCATGGTATTAATAAACATTTACACTTAAAAGTCATTTTTTCATAAAACATTTTTTCATTAGTCTTTTCGGTGTTTTTATAAAATTAATATCTACCACATATAAATATTTAATTTGGTAAAAATATATTCTATATTTTTTATCATGAGAATTATTATAATATAATTAATTAATCATATTATTTGGTCGTAATGAATTGTAAAACACGTAAACCATTTTCACAATGTAAAAGGGTAAATCCGGTCATCATAGGTAAACAATAATCCATAAGGCTCCAATTTTTCAACTTCATTCAAATAGGGTGAACTTATATATATCATTATCGCCTATATCTTGTGATTTAATATTTTATATGAAACCTTTCCATTAAAATGACCTACATAACAGTTTAAGAACTGAAAAATAAAAAATATCACTCTCATGATTTTAAATATCACATGTTTGTCCAAATAATAAGAATATTATCTTATAAAAAATAAAAATATAATATTAAACATTTTTAATTTATTTTTATTATGATAATTTAGTTTTATTATTATTTAATTTTAAAAATAAATAAATTTCCTAAAAAATGCTGACACAATGCCTTTTTGAGAAGTTGAAAAAGAAAAATATTATTTTTCAAACAATTAAAACAACTGGTTTTAGTCGTTTAATTATATTTATAAAATAATTTCATATTAAATATTAATGTATTATTTTTGATGAAATTTATTATATTTTGTTTTGATCTTTTTCAAGACGTATTATAGGTCATAATAATTGAATTGTGTTAAAGATAACATTATTGATTTTTTATAAAAAAATAATTTAGTTTGTCCTTTTTTATTCATCAATATTTAAAAGTGGAAATGATGCATCATATTTTGGATTAAAGGATATATATTTTTAGTTTATGTGAAAATAATTAACTTATAATCTGAATTATATACCACAAATATTGAAAAAATATATATCTACGATTAATGTTAAAATTATTTAATAAAGTGGCAAACAAAATGATAATATTTAAAATAGATTATAAACCTATAAAAAATTTAACAGATGAATTAATTAAAACAATAAAATATATTATATTATAAATTATATCCACATGATTTCACTTTTACATGAAAATATTTTATTATATTTATATATTTTTAATGATTTCAGGATTGTCTTTTCATTAATTATAAAAAAACCACTTGTCTTCTATTCTATTCACCATTTAAAGGAACAAAACACAACCAAAACATATCAATAAAACATATAGAATACCTTATCCAAGAAAAAATAGTTTTTTACTTCACAAAATACCATAAATATGTTGTATAAGAGGAGACATAAAGAAGACCATTCAAAGAAAACGTAAACATCATAAATGAGAACATTAATTCTTCTTCTTCTTTAACCACCATAAATTTTATCCTAACCATTATAACATAATAACACCATTATATTTATTATTTTTAGACGTTACCTTTTCTATATAATTATATTTATCCATATCCTTCTCCATCAAATGGGAAACATAACCATAATTAGTGTGGGTAGTGGATTACCTCATTGTGAACAAGTGTGGTTTTTTTCCTTTACTTCCTAACATGTATTGTCATAATGATGGAACTAGTTAATATATGTTACAGCTAAAAATAATTATAATAATATATTTTTAATAAATAATATACTTCTATACCCTAAAATAAATAAAAAATGATATAATCTTTCATGAATTCATATTTTATATTGTCTCAATGAAGCATTGTGATTAATTTTTATGTCTATTTCTCATGGATGATATTAAATATTTATAAAATGAATATTAATTATGAATAGATCCATCATATAATTATAAATATTATACATCCACATTAATCTTACATGGACAATAATACATGTATCAAAACATATGTTAAAAATAAAGAAGGTAACAATGGTAATACATAGAATAATAAATGATTTTAAAAAAACCCAGGGATATGATGTTATATGTAGATCATATATGATATTATATATATATATATATGAATTTAATGTATATAAGTATAAAAAATATAAATATATAATGTAAGATTTTAATATCACTTATAAATAATTTTTAACTCATGGTTAGAGGTTCCATATCCCAATTTCCATTCTTTAGGTTACAATTATATGTCATTGACTTTCTAATTGAATGATTATGTATGAAATGAATTATGATTGTATTAAATTATATTTAGAATTTTTTCATTTATATTTTTAGAAGATATTAATTTCTCTAATTCACATTAATGTAATGAGAATTTTATGATATTTCATCTTATTTTCATATCCATTCACACATATTTAGTATTAAGAATGCATTTACTATTTTATGTTGTTGATGCGACCCTTTTTGTTTTTAACATGAATTTCAGTTTACTCATGATGATTAATGGATAAATTAAATTTTATACGTACTAAGAGATATTGTTTAAACATTACCAAACTTGAAATAATTTATTTTATAATATGAATTTTTCTATTGATATTATTTTCAATAATGTATTGAAATAATGTATCTTTCATAAAATCCATAAACATTTTAATCATGTTATATTTAATTACATTAAATAGATTATTAAAAATTTTAGTATAAATGGAAGTTCTATAAAATAAATATATCATTAAAATGAAATTTTATTTTATTTCTATATTTATCATGTATATTTTTATTCAATATCGATATTTTTATTATAAAAAAATAAAAAATTATTTTAGTAACATTATTTGTTAAGGGAATTTAATTTTATCCATGAATTTTTAAAATACTTGAAAGGATTATTTTTATTTTTTTCTCAATTTTAAATTATTAATGTTTTGTAATTCCTAACATAATATATCATGTTTGCATATGAAGAGTTTTCATATTGTACTTCTACCATAAAATATTAATTTATTTTATCTTCTTATAAATTTTTTTAATGGTTTTATAATGAAAAATATCTAATGAAACATCATTTAATGAATTCTTCATATATTTAATCAATTTCCTCAAAGGGAATGGTTTTATTAGAAAGCATATATTTTTGAGTAATTTATAGTCACCTTGTATCTGATATTAATTTTTATGATAGTAACATTATCTTTAAACATGGAAGTAATTTTGAAAATTATTCAATATACATTGCATTTTTTTAATTATACATATTCATTATTTCATGGATATGATTAGTTCTCAAACATTATAAAATTTATATAAAATTTGTTTTACAGTACCTATTATTCCATTGGAAGAGGAAGTATTAATATTCTATATTATTTACATGAACAATATATTTAGGTCTAAGG
This sequence comes from Viscum album, assembly GCA_963277665.1. Taxonomy (NCBI): domain Eukaryota; kingdom Viridiplantae; phylum Streptophyta; class Magnoliopsida; order Santalales; family Viscaceae; genus Viscum; species Viscum album. The sequence goes on from OY728148.1 coordinate 53,696,733, forward strand.
ATTTATATTTATTAATTCAATTTATAATTCAATTTATAATTAATTTATTTTAAAGAAATATATGTGTGGGGGCTGGTAATAGATATCCCTTCAATGCATCGACATAAAAAATAAAAAACTTGTTTGATGAAATTATTAAATGGGTTTTTGGTATTTACCCATCCATATTTTAAACTATATTGGAATTAGGAATTGATAGTAAATATATCATGATTTCTATGATTGGGACATCTATCATTAAGTAGTTCCTTTGTTCTGAATTTAGTGGTTATTATATATGAAATTACAATGTTGATATTATCCATGGATTCATTTTTTATAAATTGATTTTTAAATGGATGGATTTTTCAATTATTTACCCTTAAATATTCACTATGAGTTATTTATTTATGGTATAATAAAAAATATAAAAAACTTATAGTGAATATGAGAACACCCATTAAATTTTTCTTTTCCCTTTCATTTGAAGGATGATATTATATGCTATATCAAGGGTGTGAGAATACTTTTTATGCTAGGGTTTTTTATATCCCCAATTTAATTTGGAAATCATGTTTTTATCTTATATTTTTAGACTATAAAATTGATCAATCCTTAGGGATGTGATATGTTGAATATTATTCTTATTTAATAAAGTAAACATAACCTCAGTTATAGGTTTCTAAAATATTTCATGAATATGATTATAAATTCATGACACAGAAATTAATGATCATTATCATTTAATATGTGGATAAAAAAATATTAACACAAACATGTTCATCATGGATCATGGTCTCATAAAACATGACCATAGATTCTATAAGTATAATGTGTATTAATTAATCATTAAATAAACTGGATTTGAATATCTTTTCTAATCTATTAATAAAGAACATGGTGATAATTAAAATTTTATGACCTCTCCATTATAAAAAATTCATGAAAATTCCAAATTTGTAATATTTAAAACGAAAATAAAGATTGTTGGTCCAATGAATGTATAATTAATGGTATTAACCAAATAATATATAATTTAGTATATATGAATATAGTTCTAAAAATATTTATAAATATGGTTTTTTTATTACACATAGGCTTAATGGGATTTTTTTAAGAAGTCATGAGTAAATATCAAGGGTCTTATTATCATAATTTTTCATTCTATGAGATGTTTTATATATTCACCATGTTCTTTCTATTATATTCATAAAATAATTCTCACCGATTTCTTTTATGAATATTTTTAATATATAATTATTTTTTATTAGTCCATCTATGATTCACACTTTCAATATATTTTTACAAATATAATACCAAATCCCAAAGTCTTTTCATCATCAAAATTTCCCTACATTGAGACATGTTTCATATAGTGCACCCATTTCTATTTATTTGGTGTATAAACTTCACTATTATATATTTTACCCAAAATATATTTTTTGTGAAATCAAGTATAATATCATGTTTTATCAATCAATAATTATAGAATCAAAAGTATTAAAATCCTTATTTGTTTTCTCTTCCTAATAACTTTTTGTATTCAAAATTATTTTTACTTAGATACAATCTGGATTATTTGTATGATATTCCCATATAGAACCACATATATAATATTAATCTATATATTTTCATAAATATTACACTTCTATCCCATTATATCACATCATTTTTATCTTCTAATTCACTCTTGATGGTTGATGTAATATAAAATAACCATTCATATTCTTTTCAATCAATAATCACTTGTGAAAATGTTTTTATTACATCAGTTTTTTATATTTTTCACGTCGGTTCTTAAGGTAGAATCATTGAATGTGATGTTGTAAATATTTTTTTGATATATATTTTAAGATCCGACATTAATTATTATAATTTTATGATTTCTTATTTAATTTTTATTAGAAAGGTTTTGAAATATGTTTAGTTTCCAAAAAAAATTCTTATAATCTATTTTTAAAAAACTGATATTACAAATAAAAATTTCATATAGTTTTTGAAAATATATGGTCAAATTTCATTTTTAAAATATTTTTAAAAAATCATTGTGAAATATTTATAAACATGTAGATAATTTTATAATAATTGATTTGACTGGTCATAGAGCTCAAATAGAGTTAAGGATGAAATGATATGACTATCAGAAGATGGATATATTTTTTTCGAGGAAAGATCTCATGAGAAAACCAAAGATTCATCTTAGAAGTAATTTTAGAATAAAAAGGAGAATTTTTAGTTTTACCATGATACAATGGATTATTAATCAATTTAATAATGTATTATCATTCAATGGTATATGAATTGGGAAAACTAGTCGTCAAAAAATAAAAATCGCGGAAAAATAATTATAAATAACTTGATGATATCACAGAAATATGAAATACTGAATTAACAATGAAGATAAAATGATTTGAGTTAGTAGAACTATTATGGTTGAAATAATTAATCGTTAAAATAATATATTCCTAGAATTATATAATATAAATGAGATTATACAAGAAAGCATGGTATTATAAATTTTTTGAAGCAATCAAAAATTTCAATACCACGTTGTTAAAAAATTGAAATTCCACATTGGTTGGATATTAAAATTATCTGTCATATTGGTTTTATGATAAAAATAATGAAAATATATTAAATCTTTCATTTTTCACATATTTTATCATAAAACTAATTTTAAAAGTTAAATTTTTATATCGTTTTAAAAATTACTAACGTCGGTAACTAGATTTCAACATCAGTTATTTTTATGAACCATAATTAAAGGACAATTTTCACATTGGATTCATGAAAATACATGTAAAAATGATAACAAACTTGTATTTACTCTTCCAATATTCGATTTGACTTGTTGTGGAAGTCAAACGGTGTTACAGATCCAATGTTATGGCTATCATATGTCGTAATTCTCTATCACATCATTTAGAGATGATTAAATTTTGATATCCATAAATTTTTATATGTAACTTCATTTGAGCTAGAAGACCCTTCAAATAGAATCTATTGAAATCAAATTCTTGTTTGAAATAATTTTTCACATAGGTTATCAAATAAACATCGTAAAAAAGTCATGATTATATATTTTTCACGCCATATATTAATAAGCTATATAAAAAGTCAAGAAAATTGAATTTTCACATGGTTTCTTATATAACCAATGTTAAAAAGCGCTGAAAATTGATTTTCACACCACTTATATAAGAAACAATGGGAAAATTCAATTTTTTGATATTTTCACATTGTTTCCTAAAACCGATGGGAAAAATAAGATATTATAATATGTTTATGTACAACTGAATCATTTTAATATATTTTTTATCTTATCTATTTTGTTTTGTGGATGATTTTATCAATAGTTGTAATATTTATAAATGTATTTTTCAATGGATATAATATTAAATAAAAATTTAATCTTATATTAAATTTCTTATCATGTTCTTTTGCACAATCATTGATAATATTTGAAAAATGATAAGAAAATTTTATTTTTAATAATTTATTGAACTAAAAAATTTTCCTTCCAACATCAATAGATATATTGGAAACATTATTTTCATATTATTCTTACATTTGGAAAGAAATATATATATCTGTTTTCGAAAAATATTTAAATAAATCATAATAAAAAATGAAGGAATTTTCTTCTTCATTGTAAAATTAATTTGTTTTTATAGAAAAGTGTTTTTCACCTACGTCAATATATATAAAAAATTATTATTAACGTATAGGGATATAGACTAATGAAATTATCAACTATATATCCCATTATATATTAAATTATTGAAACCAATATATATTTTTTGGTTAATACTCCCAAGAAGAAATTATTAATTTTTATATGTTTGAGTGGTAAACACATATATGGCTTATCATTATGTGATGTTTTGTATTGGAATTATATAAAAATCTAGTAAAATGCAACGTTTATTATATCTCTTGAGATAAATATGTAAGCTGAAAAAATTATTCCAAATATTATATGATATGGGTTGGAGGAACACTATTCATGATTTACATTATTACGAGTGGAAGGGATATGATTCTGGATCCAAATTATTATAATTTCTATATTTTTTTCCCTATTCATATATTTTTTATTTTACACATGTTATCATGTATAATGATTAATGATAAAATCATGTATTTAATTAATTATTTATATTAAATGTTTATATAAAAATTATCATGGATTTCTATATAATAGGATATTGATTTTTCCTATATAATTATTGTTTTATCTTATTATTAATTTTGATTTTAAATTATTGTCCATAATATTTAACCTTACTGTGAATTTAAGTTCATCCTTTCCTAAGATTCCATATCTCAGTTCATGAAGATAATTATTAGGTATTTTCTATCTTAGTGCTAGAATATAAGATGTTTTAATGGCGTATATTGAGGACAATATTCAATAAGATTTTTATGTATATAATATGAAATGGAATAAAAATATTGGGTTATTTGGTGTGATTAATTATTAGATGAAATGAATATTCATAAAATTTATTAATAGTAAATCTATGAAATTCACTGGTCACCCTAACTATTTTATGGGATGCATAAATATATTACACAAAATCATGTATATTATGTGTTTAAAACATATGCTTTATATGTTGTAATTATATTATGCACTATTGAAGTAGATTATAAAAAATAAATTCATATTATAGAATCCTAATTGTCTTCTGAAATTCAATAGTCACTGATTATATATAATATATCTTATTCAATAGACTCACTATTTTGTTGATTTTCCAAGACCATGATAGATTCCCTCCAAAAAAATTAAAATTAAATAAATTTTATAAGAGAATCATATATTATTACATGGAAATTGGTAATCACATTTAAATAAAGAAAAATGTTATATAAATATTATTCCAATAATATTAGAAATTGTTGAATAAAATTAATTCATCTTTAAAATTTCAATGTGGTTCATGGAAAATATAATTAAATATTAATTTTATTTTATATGATTAATTTTTTCTATCATTGAATTTCTAAAATATTTCATATATTCTTCTGTAATATATTTAAATAAATAAATTGTTTTATTAGAATTTGTATCTTTCAAATCATGATATGATACAAAAAATTATCAACAAATGATATACACCATATAAAACTTATATTATTTAGAAATAAATGAAGGGAAATTTTTTTAAATAAACTTATGAACTCCATGATGTAAAAAAAACTTATTTAACATGAATTTTATGTCAATGTCGGGCCATGTATATTTTCTAAATAGGTATGAGATGATTTAAAATCTTATGTTGATCACCTAATTTCCAAAAAATATAATTATTTGTTGTAGATATTATTAAACTACTATTTAAATATATATTTAAATATATTCCCATATAAATAATTATTTGGGTAATAATTTCAACATTCTCTCCTACAATTTTAGTTATCCATTTATCTATTTTCTAAATATATTTTAAGAGAAAAATAAAAATAGACCACTTAAAATTATTAGATAATAAATAAATGATATAATATCATATGAACTACACGTAGAATAACTTAACAAAGAAATTAAAAAATAATCACTATTAAATTGTTCAAATTGTTTTCCAGCATAGCATTTTCTCTGAAATAAAGAACCTAATATTATTGAAGAACCCATTTATTTGAGGACCAACACCAAATGTGATGTATCATATACTCTAACATTAAATTTCTCATTTTTTTCATTTTAGATGATCTATTAGTGTGAAGGTAAAATTGACATTAAATAAAATAGTATAATCACATTTTATAGAAAAGTTCATTGAAATCGACTAAAATTTTACATAAAATACATCATTCTTAAAATTATTTTACATTATATTTTTGATATTTCTAACATAATGTATTAATAAAAAATTACATTTTTCTAACATCAATATAATTAAAATAATGAAATTATAATCAAATTTATTTGCTTGTTTTCGTATCTATTTAGAAAAAATACATTCAAACGTTTACGATGTATAATTATTTCAAATTTCAAAAACTAAGTGTCAAGACTCAAAAGATTCAATTCATGATCTATAATAACAAGATTAAAATCATTCAAATAGTAATATATTCAATTTTATTTTTATTTCTCTGATCATTAATACCCAATGTTATCTCCCAAAACCAGAACATATATAAATATTATCATATAATCCAAAAAATTTAATATTCATATCACCTAGTCATGAGAATTATAAAACTAACAAAGAGTTATATATCCTTTTCGGATTTTTTAAAAATATGTTTTCATCCCACATTAAATTTAATCTTTTTTACTTTATTCTGTGAATACATTATAGGAGATTAAATGTATAAAAACTGTCTATAATATACATAAATATAAATGATATGATGGATTTTATAGAACATTCCTTTACCCTTTTGAAAATGTCAATATTATTTATTTTTAATGTACATTGAAAAAAATTTAATAATAAATGTGAATTGGGACAATAAAATCAATAATCATGAATTTAACATTTATGAACATAGAATAGATTTTATTTCAATGAATTCACTAGACATTAATTATAATATGTATATATTGGTCTTTATTTTATATATGTTAAATTAATTTGACATCCAGCACAATATTATACTAGTTTTTAAATGTATATATGAAATAAATACTTTGTATTCAATAACATAAGAAAATTTTTGTCCATAAAATCAAATAAAATAAACACTCATACATATAATATATTTTGAATCAATATTTTTTATTATAATATACTTCTAACTACAAAATTTTGGGTATTTATTATATATGGTTCTTAGAAAACTGAGTACATATCATATGTTTAATGAAATATTCATAAAGTATGTCTATGTATATTATCTCTTGATTATTTCATGATACATTTTTTGATAATCAATGCACAAGAACAATATACTCTCGTGTTTCTTAGAGGATAATTCTATTGATAACTAAGAAAAAAATCATTTATTATACCATATTTATTCTTATTCATTAAGATAAATATTTAAAATAGGGGAATGATTCTAAAATAATGTTATTATAAGATATAAAAATATAGGGTGATTTGGATAACCTATTGATTCCAATATACATAATCTTCCTTTTGGTAAAACATCTTAATTATTTAAAAATATAACATTTTAATATCAATATATAAAAATTAAAAGTTAGATCCAATCATTTCTCCCTAGTGTTTTTGAAATAAATCCAAATAAAAAACAATATATATCCAATACCTCTTATAATTTTACTATGGCTCATTGAATTAATATCCCAGTATCAATAGAATGGTAGAATGGGTCTATTTGGATAAAATAATAGAACAGATTGAATATAATATTGTGTTCTGGTTTTGTACCATAAGAACACATATATTCTGATGACTATCCAATGTGTGTTCTTATAAATAAAGAGAACATCATGATGAATTTATTCATTTATAACCCTCATTCTGGAATATTGATATTTAAATACCCAATAAATATTTATTCAAACTTATTTTAAAAATAAAATTTTTACCCAAACCAATCTACTATGAAAAAATATTAGAATTAATGTGATTCATAGTTATAAAATACTGAAATAGTTACGGTAGATTCATCTATAATTGTTCCATGAAAGTAATATCATATTGCCTCAAACTTATCCTCAAATGGTTTTCTTATTCAATCATCCTCTTATGGTATAGGTCTATTCGCATATATGGGTAAATAAACTATATTGTAACAATTATTCTTACACTTTATTTTTTATCATATTATCATGCTATATCGTTTTATATGAGTGGATGTGATGTGAATCAGTTCTAATGAATGATTGAAATAAAAATCCATTTTATAAAAATATATAAAAAATATAATGATACATAAAAAAGGATTATAATCCATTAGTATACCTAGTTTAACAAATTTATAGTATATTAGTGCAATACTTTGGAATGAGTTTTATTTCATAAAAAATGATTATATGGTGGTGTTTTATATCCTTTTCTCATGATTAAGGACTATCTAGTCCTATTAAAATTTTAAGGAAAGGTCTAACATAATGATATTTTACTTTTTCATTTTATACCGCTGTATCCTTCTATAACACCGTCACATTGGTAAGAAAATTGAAAAGTGTTATTATTAACTAAATAAGTTTTTGAATCCAATTTTTGAACTTATGGGCCTCATGAAAAACATTGAACAGTAGCATTGGAATTCCAAAAGTAAAATTACTTATAAAACTAACAAAATATTTTTATAGTAGAAAAATTTAAACGATCTTATACAAGCTCATGTACATTTCAATATTATGAATATTAGTGAAAATTAGTTCAGTTATAATATTATTAAATCCTTCTTAAGTGAACTCTTCCTAAAAATGTTCTTTTGAGACTATCAATAAATATATTCATAACATGACTTCATTAATATATGTTACAAAACAGAAACTCAATATCACCATAATAAGTAAAACCATAAATATGTTTTTGATTATTTTCAACTAGCATTCATCCACAAATGTTTAATAATCATCCTAAAATATTAGTGGACTAAACATCTTTAATTTCAACAATCAATCACTATCTATGTGAATATCATCAGTAGAATCCCACAAATTAGTTCATATAGTTTATACATCATTATATATTATTTTTATATCAATTATAAAATTTCATTCAAATTTTCAACATATAATGAAAATTAAAATATTATGTGTAATTTTACTAACAATTACTGAAATAATTTTTTTTCCAGAAATAATTATTATTAAATAACATTATTACATAATAAATAATCATCAAGAATTTTTTGATTTCATAATAGAGATAAAATTTATTTGAAATTGAAATTAAGAATATATCAAAAGAACATTATTAATATCTATTACAGTTATTTTTGACCACATACATCATAAATTAATATTAATTATAATGAAATAATTAATCAGAAAAATTGATCAATAATACCTTCTTGATATTTCATAATGCATCTCACCATTTCATTAATTATCACCTCATAATCCCAAATCCATAGATTATAAAATGTATTTAATTAAAAAAAATTCAAAACACATTATGAAGGTCATAAACTAATAGAGAATATTCTCATTCAATTCTTATGTAATGAAATCAGTTTTCATATAATACTTATAAAATTTATATTCTATATATGTTTTAAATGATTCATGAACACATTCATTATCCTTACATATAATTAGTGACTAAGCATAACATTCAATAATAAAATTTAATATCCTTTTGGAGATTTTCTGATTTTTTATTCTACTAAACATCCAGGATATCTCATTTTCTATGAAAATAATAGCATAAATACTTATTTTTATAATAACATTTCTCTTTTTGTGGTTATTTATAAATTACTTCTACAATCATCTAAATGCTCTACCAGAAATATTCATGGTAATATTCTGTTATTTATTAAGTTAAATAACCTCCCAAAAGGCAAATATAAACCCAACTATATTCGACATTCACTAGAGGATAAATTCATGTAGTGGGAGATATGTAATAAAATGTCTGATTGATTTTTCCTCAACAAAAATCAATAATAAAATTAATTATTTAAGTAATATATTCTAAATAAATAATGTTTTCAATAAACATTCATAACATTCACAAGGATAAACTTTTCTCATAATGTGAATAATTAAAAATATAATTACTGAAAAAATGGATCATGATATAACATCATTCTCAAACTCTATAATAATATATCTTATATGAACATTATATACATAAATATATTTTAATTTAAGTATGTAAATTAAAACACCATGAAAATATATATATATATATATATCATAAACCAATAGGTCTTTATTTAGGGGAGAGTATCTATACAAGAAAATATTTCCCAAATGATACACTTATATTCCAACCCCTGTATTTTAAAAATATTTTACCAAAATATAATGTTATCAATAAACATAATCAACTATAAAACAATCATTTTAGATATTAATATTTTTTATTACACTATTATGAAATTTATAAAACATTAAATGTAATTAAAAAACTATTTATTTTTTAAAGTAAAAAATAAATATGAAATTGGATCATTATGAAGTAATAAAATTAAATAAATAGAATAATAATCAAACCTATAGTCATGATCAATAAAAAAACAATGTGATTTTATATAACTACATAAAACTCATAATTATTTAATAATTCATTTCAATTAAATACATATTTATTTATTTATTTTAAACAACATTTTTTGTATTTTCTCATTTTTATCAAATTTTTTGGATTATTAAGAACAAGATATAATAATCATAAGAAGAAAAAACGGATTAAAATATATTAATAAAGCTAAAAAACACTATGGGTTTCTCATTACATAATTAATTAGTATGGGATATCATTGGAAAGGAAGTAAATGGTTGTTGGAATAGATTAACATCTTAACAATGTAAAAGTCTCATTCGTTTCATTAATCGTGGACACTATGATGTGGCCCATCAAAAGTGTAAGATGTAATGGAATCTAATTAATTTTTATATATACCACTATAAGACCCTAATAATCATATTTTCGTTATCATTAGAATGTGAACACAATCTATGAACTTTGTCATGAAGGGAATTCATTTCCAATAGAAGATGATAACACAAGGAATTCTAGAAGTAGACCCACGTATTCTTATATATTAAACATTTCCATTAAATATCACCTTCAATATGATTAGTGACCATTATAAAATAATTTTATGAATACCCACTCGATAGAATTTTCCATCAGTACCAGAATTGACAATCTGTGAAACAACGAACAACACCTTATTGACATTGAGTATATTAGTAATTCCACATAAATGTTTTTATTATATTTCTTAATCCATCTATGATATTAAGGATAGATTAAATTCATTTTCATTTAATAATTAATCTATAATAAGATTAAATGGTAATCCTTTTTAAATAAACAATCTTTGAAAATAACTAAGTTCTATAGAAAAAAAACTATATCAATAAGAAGTTATGGTATCTATTAAATTCACTAATAATATTTCATTGAAGGAAGAAGTAAAAAAAAAAATATTTATGAACCGGTTCACTCTAATTTACAAAATTATTTCTTCCCATATGGATACTCTTAATCGATAAAAAATTTCTAATTTGAAATGATTATTCAATACCCTAGAATATCATATGGACAATGTCAACAGCATTCTACACACTAACAAATTGATCTCTGCATATCAATAACCCACTATGGAGATAAAGTGTATACATTACCTATTAAAAATTTAATAAATAATTTTTAAGACATTAAATAATTTAAACTGTTATTTTAATGAAACATTCATGAATTTCCAATATCAACAGAACACACAATGTAAATTCATTATCATCCATAAAAAAAATAACCAAATTTCATAATTTATTGCGTTATATATATGAAAATTAATATTCAATTTAAATTTTATAATATCATATTTTAAAATACATTTTAATATCATTTTTAATTATAAAACCATCATTATAATAATTTATAATCTAATTTCCTAAACCAATGTAAATAAAATTTAAAAATATAACATTAAAATAATTTATGAAAATTCTATAATTAAAATTTTAAAATATTGATAAAAATAGAATATTGAATTTTTTAATAATTTTATAGATGAAATTAAATCATTTTGATAAACCATTATTTGGTTTGATCAATTATTTCATATCATATTTATATAATTTCGAAGACATTACATGGAATTAAAAAAAATATTTTAATACACATAAAAATATATGTTATGATTATCCTTCATGATATTAATACAATGAAACCTCATACATTGATACATTTATGTAGAATTATACAAATCATTCAATTAAATTATATAGGTATCAATCAAAAAATAATAATCCTTATTTTAAATTTTTTTATATTTCCTAAGATCCATTCCATTATGAAATAATCCTCCATGATACATTTTCCATTATAATGGAAATATTAATAATAAAAATGTAAATGAAAAAAAAATGTACCATTAATAATGGTGTTTTTTTCTATGAAAATACAAATATCTATATACTATCATGAGAGACTATCGATATACTGTATAGAAATAATAAATGTTATATATGAATATATTTGGAGTTATATTTATCATCATTAAGAGTGGGGCAATTTTAGATCTATAATATTGATTTTGTAATCAACAATATTGTTAGATATTCAAATAATTAACACTATAAAATATCGATACCTAAAAAATCTTTTATTATAGAACAATCATGTAAATAACATATATTGTATTAATCATTTCATCCATTAGCTCTATGAGGTGTTGAAGAAAAATAAATATATAACATGGCCATTTAACTATGCATTAAATAAAAGAGTCTTATTTATCTTATATAGATAAAATTAATGATTACGTTGTATAATAATATATTCATTCATTAAATTTTATTTCGATAAAAATAAAATAAAATATTTAAATTTTAACTATGAATCAACCAATAATATACTAATATGAATTCAAATTTATATTTATTAATGAGATAACAATATTATGTAATGTTGAAAATTTATTAGATTAGAATATATTAAAATAATTATAAGTATGAGTATTCCAAAACCAATTTTAATAATTAAAGAGTGTAATTTTTGGAATCAAAAAACATTCATTCCTATAAAATAATTGACTTTGTTTTATATCCACATTCAATAATGTCATATCTATCACACATTATCTATCTATCAAAAATACAAACATCGCCTCTCTCATTCTCTCTCTCTTTATTATCCTTTATCCTACACCAATTTTCATTAAATACGATGGTTATTTAGTGTTTGTTTTTTTAAAATAAATACAAAACATTATTGTAGTGACTCTGAATTTTCCCTATATGGAATTGGAATATTTTTTGGGATATTTTCTAATCCAGGAGTCTGGTAATCATGAGACTCCATGTCCCGATGTCTCCCAATATTGATATTTTAAAAATATAGAATACATTATATCATTTCCTCATAGTATTTCAAAATTAATGTAATAACTCTTGAATAGAATATCTCTTCAAAAATATGAGACCCCTATGAAATCATTGGTTTAGCCTATGTATGGAATAACCTTTGTTAGTGTTAAGGGTATTGTTACCAATTGGCTGTGGGAAGGCCTGTTAATTAATTAAATAAATTTTTTATTTATTATACGTGACCTAGATCATATCTTTTTAAACACAATTTTTCGTAAATCCTTGGGTTATACACATAATCTTAATGATTTTTTAGGTACCATGTAGAAGATATTTGTGGTGAATATAGATCATGGTCTAATATATTTATACCACTTGGATTTTATATGCCTATATAGTTTGTGTATTTCTACAAAAATAAGGATGTAGAATAACTCTTATCAAATGAATAAACCAAAAAGAAGGTAAGATATTGTTTTCTAGATTTTTAATCCACGTTTTTATCCCATGTTGGGATAAATATTCCACCATATCATTGGGATATATTCTCTACTAGATGAATCCTATTGTGGTTTCTATTTAGATTCATTTTATTTGGTACAATTGTATTCATGTATGGGTTGGGTGTAATGGATGCTTATGATGGGAGTCACTTATTATGGGAAGTAATCTAGTGCTCATCAACATCAGATTCTATGTTTGAGATATGATTCCATTTTTTTAGTGAACAATCATCAAAAACATTTACCATCCATATCTCTCAAATCATTATTTCTTTGTATCCTAAATGTAAAGGAGAATCACTGTATTGATTAATTTATATACGTGTTACCTATTTTGATAACCTATCATCTTGATATACCATTATAGGATGTCTTAATGAAATTTTACTATTTTTTGACATTTTTTTGTAAAATTATTCATAAATTTTCCATCCTCAGTTACGGGAGTCCAACTCGGCTTCACCGATCATTCAATGGAGTGTTGTTATGATATATAGTCTAAAAATCTATAGGAATTTGTTATTCTCTTCAAATGATGGGTTCGAAACTAGGGATAATGTGTCTATATCCATCGAAAATTGAGTTTATTTATGATCTATAGGTTACTCATATATCCTTATAATGAGAGGTGTCTAGGATTCTACCACTATTAATTCTCCCATATGTTTTGACATAAGAAAAGAATGAACTCCTTCACTAGATCATCTTGGATCTCATTGTCAGTATTGGTGAGGGGTAAGAACATGTTTTTGAGGTTGTTTCTAGATAAATATATCCATATATTTAGGTTAGCATCTTCTTCACCAGGGTTATATGCGTCTGCCTAGTCAAACCATATGAATTACTTATATGGGTTGCCTACTGACTATGGTGAGGTGCCTTCAATAGTTTACAGGGAATTTTATATGGTTAACCTTGGTGTTTCAAGAACCCTTCAATATTAATCTTTCAAGGAATGGGTATGATTATCTTGTTTACGAGATATAATACAATGGTGAGGTTTTCCATGGATGTCATAAGGAGTGATGTCCATGTGATCCATCTCTACACTTATTTGAGGAGGACTATTGTGGTATTGATAAAATTGTTATTTGGTTGAAGTGTTTGAAGATCCTTTAGTTGATATAGATTTATGTAATATAGCCTCAAGTTCCCTAGAATTGAGTAGATCATGGATATGATCCTAATTATTCATTGTTGACGAAATTGTAGACCTGTATTTGGGGGTGATAAAGGATATGAGTATACTACATGACAGCTTCCAAAATATTTTAATGATCATATTTTTTTTGAATATGACGTCCCTACTAACAAGATAATATAGAATGACTTTGAGCCTCTATCTTATCCTAGCTGATAAGAGAATGTCTATGAGTGGTTTTTGAAAATTTTCATTTAATCATGGTTGAAGAGGGGTTATGATCTCGGATCAAGTACACATTCCCCACTGGAATATTCCATGGGACCTTCCGAATATTAGAATTGATATGATCCTCCTTTTTTATATCAACTGAATGATTCTAGTGAAATCATTCATTGAAAAGAAGTTTATATATAACCTTGTATTTTACAATCTAATAGAATATGACATGTATATTCATCATTTAGGATATGATCATGCCTTAATGGATTATCATATTTTACTAAAACCCATAGTGGGAGTGGGGCTATCAGCCTAGTCATGTTCTTTTAGAGTATGCCACTGTATTTTTTCGATAAGAATGAGTTACTAAATTAAGGCATGTTTGAAACTAGTTTTGTGATACAAATTCAGAATGTGAATATGATCCAAGTCATAATCATTTTCTTTTTCGATAATATGTATATAGTCTTATGGGATAAGATCAATAATGTATGATTTCTATTGAGTATGCACCCAGTCATAATGATCACTATGATATAATACTCTAGAAACAATGATAGAGATATATCCATATACCTATATCTATACTAGTTCTAGAATATATTGAATGATATATTTTTCTATGTCTATGACTTAATGAAATTTTAGTAATGTATTTTCATAAATTCAATCCTTCATGTTCTTAGTCTCATGAAATACTGGTGGATATATTAAATTAAAGAAGGGATATAATCCCATTAATGTTTTCCTTGTTCACTCTAACATAGCTGATGGGCCTCATGCATAGGAGGTTGGATATGTTCTTCCCCAATGCTTGTTTCGTCAATATCCATATAGACGTGATCTGATTGGGAAGGGATATGATCATTCTCACAAACCACCACTAGAATATGTCAATGGTATTAAGCAATGTAATACATGATATGATCCCACTCTTATTTATCCAAAACTTTTCATTCCTAGAATCCTTTTTTTACTCATTAATGAGTTATTTAGGAGTAAATATATCAATTTTTTTCAACAGTGGGTCACTAATGAGCACAGCAAGGATAAAACTAGGGAAAAAAACAGAAAAGATGCCACAAGGAAGCTCTTCAACCGGGATGAAGTCATAGTTATATCATTATTCCAAATTTCTGTATTAATAATGATTTTGATTTACAAGCTATGAGGATAAGATTCTATTTCATTTTGTGGTAGAGAATGTACCACTAGTTTTATTGCAATTTTCCTTGAAACTGACATACATTTTGGATTCCTAGATTCGAGTCCCCTATTTTGGGCCTCAAGAATCATACCATGGTGGTGGTATTCTCAGACCATCATGTCATCCACATAATGTTTAATGTGATATTTGGGTGATGTTTTTTAAAAAACCACATTGGTTACTATTATAACAATGGTCCCGGAACATTTTATTGATGGTGATATGATATTACTTTAAGGTGGTGTTTGTGAGAGAAGTTTCTATAGTAACTGTGATAAGAAAAATGAATATCACCATACTATGAATCATCAATTTGTGATAGATTCTTAATTAGATATGCATGGGTACAATAATTTTTCATTTATTTTTTTGGTACAACCATTTTTATTTCATGGAATTTTCACATCAGGAATATCGTATTTTTTGGAAAACCCATTATATTGTTAAATTATTTAACAGTGATCATATCATTTTTTTCATAGCAGATGGAAAACAATTCCCTGAAGCATTGTAAACTGGTTATTTTTATTATTGGAATGATTCATGTTAGTTTCACCATTTTTCCAATTGAACATCGAGTGTAATAATGGAATGATGGTAACTGGTAAATGTATTCTTTTTAAAATACAAAATCAATGAAATAATTAAAGTACATAACATAAGGTTATTACATATAAATTCATATCATGTTAACCGTATTTACTCACATTGAAATGTCTTGGATTAAAATTTATTGTTTGGGATTTTGAGGGTGGTTCCCCAATAAGTCACCTTAGGCCAACCAATTTCTTCTCTAATGGAAACTCCCAATGTATGTCTCACCTTCCACGAATCGTGGTTCTACATTTGAAAGTTTAGTATACTCATAGTGCTTCATAACCAATGATTGATAGGAACTCACCTTGGTTGAGATGATGGGTGATAGAGCGCATCACAGTCTTTTTAGGGGAAATTATTTCTTACTATAGGTATCTCTTTTAGATTTATGATATGTTTGGGAATATATTTTATATACCAATACAGGATTGGTTACCCTAACAAAATAATAGGGGCTTGAATCCTTCTATATGTAAATGAGTAAATATTAATGAGCATATAAATATATATATATCATAGGATCTCTTTTATTTCTTATTATTATATAGTCATGAGTATATGATTGTTTTTTATTCCATATAACTAGGCACATTGGAGTTTACTTCTATCTTATAAGTTTATTGGAGTTTTGAATATGGAATTGGACTATAAGAGGCATCGTACGTATCTCGTGTGAACATGATGAAAACCCATAAATTTTATTTTGGTCTAATCGATGTTATTTAACATCATCTAGAAAGAATTTATATGAGGTCACTTAGGATTTAGGTATGGCCATTGAGCCTTATAAATAATTAAAGTCTACATTGTTTTGTATTCCCTGATCACATTCAAGGGAACAAATAGAAAATTAGTACTTGTCAGGGGTGCTACCCTATAGTTTCCCAATATAGGAATTCCATTATGAAATACATCATGTTGGATGCCCAAGTATGGTAGACTTTTCATAATCTCATAGAATATGGTTTAAACACAATGGTTTCATTTATTTGGGTTATTTTCTTATTCGAGGGATATGATCATTGAAAATCTATAATTCATAGTGAGTTATTCTAAGTGTGAAAAAAAATGAATATCAAATCATCAGACTCCCTACACTGGGATATGGTGCCTATACAATAGGGAGGCCATGATGGAGTGTTTGATAAAGATCTCAGACTTTAAGAAGGGATCATATATATCTTTTCTATAGATGGAATCATAGTTCTAATAGTTCAATTATCAATCCAATCCTTTGATAAACGAGGAAAAATGATATATATAATAGGATTGGGTCCTATAAACTGTATTAAATAGAATATCAAGTAAATATAAAGATATGTATTCCTTTGTTTGACCCTATTTTCTCTCTTGGGATAGGTAATTAGGGATGATAGACTCATTGTAGTGTTTGGAACCAAGATCTAGAATGTTTACGATATAAATAGGATTACAACATGGTGGATTACATTAGATGATATTCAACCCTTTATATATAAGGATAGAGGATGGGGATAATGAGTGGCATGATAATTTCATAATTGATTTATAGCCCTTTTCTATTATGGACAATTCCCATATGAAAGGGGAATTCTCATCCAAAGGCTCATATTTTGGGGTTCAAACGGTTTGAGGGAACATACCTGATTATTCATACTAGAAAAGGATGACATGTCTAGGGTTGTAAGCACGGTATTACAATGAAATCTATCTAACATTTCCATAGGTTTCTACATGACATGTCGATGGGTCTTCTAAGGATTGAATATGATATGTATGAGGGATATTGCAGGATCAAACTAACATGATTGGTGGAATTTTCATGATTATTCTGGCATGTCCAGAGGGTGATGTATGACATTACTGACATGTCTAAAGGCCAGAACATTATCTAGATGACATGTATGGGGGACTAATATAGAACTTGATAACATGTATGGAGGAAATCACATAATCTACCTGACATGCCCATAAGACTTTATGTGAATTGGATGACATGTATAGATTCCATCAAATGATCTGGATGACATGTCTAGAGGACCTTCCATGAACCAACTGACATGTCCACATGAAATTTCATGAACTAGGATTCATGTCCAATGGACATCACATGAACCAGGTGAAATATCCATAGGTTATTTCTTTATCAGTTAATAGTTCATTTAAATCCAAATATATGAATTTTATTAATTATAACATCTTATTAATACTTTTATAAAACAAATTATACAATTTTCATTAGACACAATCTTATTGAGGACTCATGCGACCAAGTCGAAACATGGAGACTCTTTTTCATGATCTGAAAAAAATAGTAGTACATCATTATATCAATATTGTGATCACATGATGAATATAAATTTACCACGTAATCCCTCGAGTCATTACCTTTGATTACCTAGTTGGAAGTTCTTATGATTTCATTGTTCTCCAACATGATATGTAATCTATCACCTATATGCACTAATTTTTAAATTTTTTGGTGTCATTTGGGGTGGAATTATATAGGAATCACCACCCCATATCAAAACAGCTAGAAGAATCACTTAAATTTTATATATGAGATTGATTGTGTGTTAGGAGAATCACATCATTCACTCCCCATGAACCCACCACATGTCATCAATTTAGTCATCATTATATCATGTTGTGAATAGAGACCATGAGATCAATATTTTAATACCATAGTTATTGAACCCAAGGATTGTCATAATAATTTCACATAATCAAATAAACATATCAAATGTCCTTTAAATGATCATTCCAACACGTTTAGGGCCCTTCATGAAATTGAGATGGAATGTCAGAGGGACTTTTGTGATCAATAACTGATCACATCAAGTGTATAGACCTTTCTCAGGAAATATAGCATAACTCTCCATCTTATAATGTTTCCACATTTTTCATCTTCTATTTTATAAATCACATGATGTTTTTCCATTAGTTCTCCTCCAAGGCGTCTCATGATCAAATAAAAATTTATAAGATACTTTTTAAGATGAAGGTGACATATCTATTATGCTTATCATGATAAATAAAATATTTTTATAGGGGGTATCATGTTATTTATAAATTACATTGATAACCACATAATAATTTAATGTTAAAATCAATAGAAAAAGCATTCTCATGAAGGCTCTAATATTTTAATCTTTTATTTTATAAATGGATTGGGGGATTTTCAAGGCTTCTGTAGATCGTCCTCTTTGATGATTAAGTTAACACTTATAGAAAACTTTATATGATCATATATTCTTTTTTGAAAGCCTTCATACAATTAAAAGGTATTCTTAGTGGGGATTCATGTGATCATGAGTAAATATTTCAAAGCGCATGACCCATTCACGTGATGTTATTGGGGTTACATGATTCTTATGATCTATGTGCCTGATTCCTATATATCCATCTAGATCCATTCTTCCCTCATTGGATAAAATAATACATATACCCCATGGGTTATAATATACTATGATTTCTGATGGTTTATTGGCTATAATCAATGTGAACTTATTTCTAAAGTTTATGATGATGGCATTATTTTAATATTATTTTCTCATATGAATAAAATGATGATCTCTCCCCTCAGTTATGTATCCTTCAAATATTTTTTCCAAAGTGGTAGAAAGATTACATAATAAACCAATATATATATATATATATCTATGTGTGTGCAATTTATAATTGGAATGAATCCTATTTTTATATTTGATTATATATATCCTGACATTTTTTAAATTGTGAAAAAATCAGCCACACTACACAAAAAAAGTGTGTGATGTAAGGATTTCGACATTTGTTTTTGAATTTTTTAATGTGTACAATATTATAAATTGTGTATAGACTATTTTTATATAAATTTTATTCTATAAAATTTAATGTAATTTTTTTAATGATCATTATTTTTTTAAGTTATTGTTAAAAAAATCATTGAATATGAGTTACTATTTTGGTTGGATTTTACATAATTACTTTTTACTCTTAACTAATATTATTGGTTTATTCTCAAGGGATCAAAATAGCTGATTGATGACTCATAACTAATATTTAATGTGATTTAAATCAAAATTGTATATGAAAATATAACTAAATATATTTTTGAACCAAAACCCTATTTGAAAGAAATAGTTATTTCAATGGATGATTAATATATAAATAGATGATAATTGATGAGTAATTAGATGAGTGCTGTGAAATCTATGTTTTATTATTCTATGAAAATAATTTTGTCCAACTAAATCATATTAAAAATTAGATGGATTATAATTTTTCAAATGAAATAAATATCTTTAGGATGTTTCAAAGTGTTTGGGAGAATATTAGAATTGAAAGGCTAATTTATGTGGACATTAAGGAATAAAAAATTCTTTAAATCTAAGAGGTTCTCAAACAATGTTCAACAACATATTTCAATATAAAATGGATTCATCAGAGAAGGAAATGAGAATTTAAATAAATTATGTTTTTTAAAAAATTCTTTCATAAAATAAGGTTTATTATTTTGGGGGGTCATTTTTGGATAGGTAATGGTTTGTGTCTTGTGAAGGAAAAACAAAGAGTATGTTATGATATAATTGATTTTGGTTTTACATGATTTAAGGTAAAATAGGATCTACTATATCATGGAAATACTGATTAAACCATTTTCAAAAGATAGAAAATATCAGGGATTTACTCCATCGTTCTAAAAATGGGATGATAAATGTGAATATGTTCATATTCTTTCTCAGAAGAATAATGTCAAGTATTATTCTTTACGTTATATATCGTTGTTATCGCAATGTTTTTAAATATAAAATAATTATGAAAATGTAATTATATTAAATTTATAGCCATCATATATCATTTCTTTTTAATTTTTAATAAAATGTTGTTTTTGACGGGTTTCAAGTAGTGTTTCTTAAGAAAGGTAGTAGGAAGTGGTGTAGCATGCACAAGGGACCAAATAAAAAATAAAAACTGCATACCAATTTGGTCACCTTTAGTGAATGTTATAATATAATGAATCACCATGTTCATGGTGGATTAATACAATGTGACTAGTATTTTCCTATAAAAATATATTAATAAATGCCAAATTTTCTTTTCATCCCATATAATTAAACATATTAATTTACATACCACCATAATTCACATATTCTATACCCTTGCGACTAGTTGGGATCTCTCTTATTTCTTATTCTTCCCTACAATTAATCACCTAATTCCATTTATGATCATCAAATTTCCTTATCAATGAATCTCTTCATTCATAATGAATGTCCTTGAGTCACCACTTAATCCCCTTTTCCCTGAATTTTTTAGAATCCCTACTCTAGAAAAGACACTTCTAATTCTTTAGTTTTTCATATCATCCACTTTCATCAACACTATTTCAAATTGTTTTCCATAGGTGTTTTTATTAATGAAATTGTTATTATAAACTATATTTCTCTTTAGATTTAATTTTTTATATACATTATATTCCATATCCATATATTTAAATAGTTCTATATTTTCCTTATATTTTATTATAGGAATAGGCTTCCCCTCTGAACCCTATTAAACTAAAAAGAAAATTAATTATAATAAAAAACACGTCCTCCTCAAATAATCATTAAGAAATGGTTTAGAAGGGATATATGATTGAGTGAAATTGAAGAAAACCATATTAGTCTCAAAAACAAAGGATTCTTCATTTGGTATTTTAAAATAATGACATGAAATTATTTGACTTGTTTATGAATTAATATTGGTATGTTTTGTTTTAATAATATATATCTTTTATAAACTTCATTATAGGACTTATTAAAAATATATACATATAATCCAATCCAAAAGGTTTGAAAGGAAGGATTTCTTTCAAAAATTCGATATATAAAATAATAATATTAAATAGGGATAAAATGGAATTATTTAATAACTCATTTACATTTCCTTATATTCCACTGATCATTTAAAATGGAAAGGGATCTCCATGGAACATAAATAAGAATGGGGTAGGAAAAAATCCTAGTAAGGGAATGATAAAATAATATCATTAAGTAGTATAGTACTTGTGATTCAATTTGAATAACAATATGACATCGAAAGGTGATAATCATAATCATAATCGTAAAATAAAAATATTATATGATAACATCAATGAACCTTTGGATTGTTGAAATAAAATAAAAAATTATATCATAATCATAAGATATGTATCACCACTATAAAATCATAACATAGAGTGATTAGGATAACCTACTATGCACTATAAATGGAACCTCAAAAGAGAAAATATTACCAAATTAATTTTAGGTGTATATAATTTTGGTCCCACTAATTAGATTCATATTTTCTACAATCATTTGTAGTCCACATAGATAATACAACATAACAATACATATAATCACATTTAACCACAAGAGTATGGAGTGAATGTTATATACATGGATGCCCACAATCAATGAATTAAATGTATAGGGAGATTATTCTACTTGAGTGGGGATGGGTATAATCATTCATAACATATATGATTGGTGTGTGAAAATCATGGAATAATATTATTATCATAGCGGATATACATAAATGTTCATGGGAGGTATTGATGAGAGTAAAAGAAGTTCTATGATTATTATAAATTATAATTAGATTATGTTGGTTTATAAAAAATAATTTCAACATAGAAAATTTTAAATAAAAATACATAATACAAAGAAAGTACCTAAATAAAGAAGAGTTGGAAGACAATATCTCACTTGAGAGCATGTATCTAAATGTATGATAAATATCCTAATTACCCCATGGTATAGATTTGTATTGGGAAATGGAGAGTAAATTCCTGAAAAATGGACTCTTAGTAAATATTTAAGGTGTTTTGTGTGGGTGTTTATAATAAAAGGGAAGAGATTTATTTTTTAGTTTATAAACCTAGGTTTTGGTCTCTATATTATAAAATAATGAAACCCACAAAACAGGGCTTGGTCTTTTCCTATTTTGTTTAACAAATATGAGTTGCTTCATATATTTTCATATTCTATTAACCAAAAAAAATAAAATAATACCAATCATGTTTTTAAATTGGATCATGTTCATAAAGAATTATTATTAAAAAATTAAAATAAAATATCATTTTTCAATGATTCTGAATATGTTAGTAAAATTAAACAAATAACATCAAAAAAATATTATTTTAAATGGAAATTAATTTTTCTTCAATGTTTCATTTTATATTATTTGTTACAAAAGATTTTTATATAGTGATGTTATAAAACATAACGTATATTTATTCGGTATTTAATTTTTAATCAAAAATTTTATTGTGTTTAAATATTTTGAAAAATTATCCATTCACTACATTATATGTTTTTATTTCTAAAATGATATTTATTTTACAAAAATATCATTCTAAATATATTAATTGCTACTTTTAAATAAAAATATTAATTGAATTAAAAATTCTAGTCAAAACGACATAAAAACATTTTGATCATTATAAAAGTACATAGGATATAATCAATATATATTATCATTTATATTTAATAAAATTATTTAATATAAATTTTTCATGAAAATGAAATTTATTTCAAAACTCATGGATTTATCATAAATAGGTTTTTTATTAGAGCTATATATAGTTCCCAAAAATCTAACGTTTTTTATTTGTATCAAAATATAATTTTATCAAACTTGTTGTATATCCATGTGTATATATATAATCATAATGAAAAAGCATAAATATAAAAATAATTTATTTAAAAATAAAATATAATAATGCATACAACTAGGGAATATATTTATAACCATTTATTCCACCACTGTACTCCCAAATAGTGATATGAGGGAAGGTAATAATTTCATAGGGTGGCTCACCAAACATTTTTTATTTAGTGATTTAGATAAGATTTACCTTCATTAGTAAATTGATTTACTCAAAATTAATTATCTAAATATCATATTGGGATTCCCAAGGGAAATGATCATTATTCCATCTCTCATGAAATCATTGTTAAATGTGATTAATGGGTATGACCTGATTAGTCATGGAAATAGATTTTTTCCACTATTCCATTTAGAAATTATCATAACCCTTAATATATACTAATATTAATTGTCATTATAGAATTATAATGTTAGTAATTGTTATGAGTGTGAGTGTTTTTAAGACCTATGTACAAATTATGGTCATATTTTATAACACCCCAGAAATAAAAAATGAAATATAGGTCATTTGATTTCAATAACTATAATATATGAAAAATAATTATTTCTGTTAGAAGGCAATTTCATTTATAAAAATTTCAGTCATTAAATTATTCCCACATTTAGAAATACCACCGATGACATTTCATTTTAATATACAAAAACAAATGTGGTTTCTTCTGTTCCACACCTCTTCTGGTTCTAATACTAACTCCAAAAAATTTTGGATCCACTATATGACTTTAAATATGTGAGTTGTCTTGTTCAAATGAATATTACTCAAAGGTCCTAGATTTTCAATATATTCTCCTTTTATACATTATTATTCACCAAAGGTACCACATCTAGATTTAGAACATGTTAGGGTACTGGTATGTACTTCCATAAGATGGATGCATGAAAGAAATACAAATAATTGAGATTAGTTGGGTAGGAGTACTAGTCGATAGGGCATAGATTGATAAAATCATGAGTCTTAAAGGGTGTAATGTATCTAGGAATAATTTATCCCTCTTCCCAAAAAATGATTTTATTTAACAGTGATATATGAACAAACACCTCATCTCTGACCTTAACCAAAAGATCTTATCAATTATTATTAATATATCTGTTATTTTGAATATTCATATATTTCGTATGATACAGAATGGTTTGAATTTTCTCTTCCTTCTCTTGGATTTTTTTATGCTCCCATCATCTTTCACACTTTAACATTATCCTATCTTGTTGGACTCTGAAATCTCTTCCCATAAAGAGCCTCATAAGGTTAAATTTGAATGATGGAATGGAAACTGATATTATATGATAACACTTATAAGGGAATTTTATAATCCCAATATCATTTTATATCCATTGAATATTGTATTAGTAGATTCTACATAGTCTGAAAGGTTCTCTCTCATTTAACATCTATCTAATGATGATAAGTGTTATCAAAACATAGCATTATATCAAATGTTGGATGAGGAATTGTCTAGAACATTAATGAAAATAATTGATTTCAATGAGATACAATAGAGAGAGGGACTCTATATAGACTATCCACTTCCCCTAAAACACAATTGTTTTTAAAAGATTAACATTTTGTTTGACATAATATATGATCTGCAACACTGATCTTAAATAAACAGTGAAATATTTTTATTTAAATGAGACTATTATAACCTAGCTGTTTAATTGGTGGGTATGACTAGGATTAACAAATTAATGAAATATATGTTTAAGGGTCCTAATAAATATAAATTAATTTATTAATTCCTATTAAATAATCACTCAATTTCTTATTAATATTTTTTATCTTTAAAAAATAATTTTTATTAAAAAATGGTTTTTATCCATTTCAATGAGAAAATAATATAATTAATTTTGGTAAATTGAAGACATTTTATTCTGTAAAATAGACCACATTTTCAAAATTATTATAAAAAAATTATCTTATGTTGAAATTTACAGATGTTTCTAAAATGATTTATTTTTAAATGAATAGATAATAATAATGATTTTTATTGAAAACAATATTTCATTTTAATGTATTTGGAAATTTAAATTAAATTTACCATTAGAATTAAAATATATGTAGATTATTTGATGAAAATAATCCATTTAAATTATTTGAAATAAAATTTATACTTTAGATTTGTATAATAATATTTTAATACTTAAAATTTTATTTTATAGAAAAAAATTTATTCATTGAATTTTTTATTTTAAAATTAATTTACATTATTACACTTCAAGAAATTGAATCATGAAAAATGTATTCTATATTTTTTATTCACTACAGTAAATATAACTTTTCCAAACGGTTTCATACCATTGGGAAAGGCCCATAAACCATTGGTATATATTATCCCAACGGTTTCACAAACTCGTGGCACTTTGGCCATTTGGATAACCATATACCAATAGTTCACATTGAACCATTGGTATATGGATATTTGGATCTCAATATGACAATGTTTTCTAATGAAATGTTGGGATAAATTGGTCTAACGATTCAGCTGGAAGAGTTTGCATTAATCTCTCTAGGAATTATGTTTTTCGAATGGTTCATCTTGAACCGTGGGGATAATGATCTGCAAGAATTACACAGCTGTATTCCAAAAGTTTTGAAAACACTAGAATACCCCCCCCCCCAAATCATTTTAATGTACAGTTCATGTAATCAAATGTAGTGATTCAACCTGAAACCTGTAATCACACAGGCAAACACACAACAAATAAATTTCAACCTGCAAACAAAGAAAAAACAGCAAAATACCCAACCTGCAACCTAAAATCACACAAAAACACAATGAAAACACAAAAAACACACATGAAATCAGAAATCACAAATAAAACACACACAAAATCACAACAAACAGACAAAAATCTCACTTCAATCACACAAACACTCACAAAAACTCACTGAAATCACCTTCAATCAAACAAAAAACATACAAATACTCAATTCAATCAATCATAGAAACTCTTATGAAGTAGGGATTGAACCTTGATCTTGATTATTGTTGAATTATTTGGATTTAAAGGTTTACATGTGATCCTCATGTGTGTGGAATTCTTTGAACACTATGATTCAACCTTCATGTATATGGAATTCCTTGCGTAATCTCCCTAGATTTGATAATGTGACTATAGATATGGGAATTCTCAATATGTCTTGGAATCAACTCTATGGATGTTGAAACTCTATTTACCTGGGAGAATGGGAATTGAATGATACTAGATGAAGTTTCACTTCCTAAGAAATCAATGAATTTACCATTCTTCCTAATAGTGTATGATTTCATAGGGGGAATTGGTTGTGGGATTTCTGCAATTAGATTTCCTACGACCATTCACCTAGGAAACAATTCTTGATCATACTACTTTGATATTGGATTTCCCTAAAAAGATGAGAATTGGATTTAAATGATATACTTGTTGAAACAGTTTCAGGACATGATCAGAGGCACTTCAACACCAGACGAGGTAGGTGTGGTAAATCACAAGTTTCACATTTGAGCTTGATGATCAATATAAATATAGTTATTTATATAAAATAGTTTATAAATTTATTTATCTATGAATATCACATGCACAAAGACACATTTACTAGTTATTTATCAATCTATTTCAGTGGTTCCCTAATATGTTTTACTCTCCCCATTCTCGAGAGGACAAGACACATTGGTCCTCGAGAGGAATTATTACATGAATACAAGATCAAATTTGGTAAGGGATCATTTTTATATGATAATGATGGAGCTATTTAGATGGTTTGGTGGTTCAGATAATGTGAGACTCTAGGATGTATTGGATTCACTTTCCCCTTTTATATTCATTTTTTTATATCTGGGGTGAATATGGTGGGTGACTAGTGTGTGTTTGTTTTTATGAATTTAATTTTAATTCTTTTGTTTATTATCATTTGTGATATATTTTTTATATAATATATGTTCATTGGTTTTTTTTCATCTATTGTTGTGCACTTTGTTATGGGTTATAGTCTTCTAATGATGCTCCCCTAGAACCTCATTGTTAATCGATATCCTCTAGTGTATGGGAAGGTTTGCCTAATGTCATGAGCTGAGCATCTCAACACAGTGGTTCGTCTGTGCGGAACCCCATCCCCATCGATGATGGGAATTGCTCAATCGTCCAACTCTTCATATGATTTGAGGTTAAATGGTTTCCTCTTACCAAGAAATCTTTAAGAGAGTGTCCCAAAATCCCAACAAGTTGTTCGAAGACTAACACACCCCATCCTCCACTTTGTCGGGGAATCTCCCATATATTCGATAGGGAAAAACCAGATGAACTACACCATTATTGTTCTTACTGGTGTGGGATAGGACCCCCAGGATTGGGTAATCTCATTCTCCCACCACCATTCCCTACACACCCTAATGCATGTAGGATTGTGACCTTTTATAGGTCTATGAAATTTTCTACTTCCAACTAATTGAAATCCAAGCATGGCCAAGGGGATTCTCCAACCTAGTCATTGGCATCAGTAGTCCACCTAATCTTTATTTCACCAACCATCGTGGAACACCCTCTCTCTCATGGTCGAAAACCACCCCCACGAGACCCACCATTCATAGTGACATCTCTGCCTTTGCCATCTCTAGAGAATGACCTTCTCTATCATGCCACCTCTGCAAGACACCTCAGGACTCTACTCCCAACACCAAGGTCTGTCCGGTAGCACTATCCAACCCCCCTAAGCACATTCAATCTGATACAACATGTCACCTACTGAGCGTCTTATTACAATGGTTCCCTAATGTGTCACACCAGTACCCTCCAATGTGGGCCGAGTTCAGCAACCTATCTCTTCCTATGATGTGAGGTTCACTGGTTTCGTCCTTATATAGACTCATTAGGAGAGTGGCCACAACTCCCAACTAGTGGTGTCAAGACTGAAAGTAACAATCCTCCACTTTGTCGGGGTGACTCTCATCACTTTGATAGGGATAATCTTGATGAAACACTCCATTAAAGATTCATTCTGTTGTGGTATATGACCCCCATGATTGGGTTGTGACACTAAGGTCCAGTTGTGACTCCCTGATTTAGACACCACTCTGTGGATATGAACCATCATAAGGATGTTACAAGGGAGTAGATGCTCAATAATTACTCATTTACTCTAATGGTTACACATTAAATCATGTGGTTAGGGTATAAAAAATTTGATCTAGGTATGATTTAGAGGTAAGATGAAGGGTGATCCAAAAACCGCTAATTTTATAGTTTCATAACTTTAAGCAAAGGGAATAACCCTTAAGGTCATATAGCCTAGAGTACAGTGGTGTAATGTTTATCTTTTGTCGAAAGTAACAAAGGGATCGATAGAAAATAAATAAATAAGGGGGAAATGAACATATAATGCTTTCATAGCCTATGGAATATTAATAACACCTCAGGTACAAGGGAATTTCTTTTAGGGTCAGGGTGTTTCAACTAGTCTATTTACACAATGATCGTGATCATGTACATAAGGATGGGAAATTATATAGTGGTAAATAATTACTTATGTTGATTTAGTATATCCTTATCACTCATGAAAAACCTTGTGAATCTCTCACACATATATATATCATTCTCTGAGGAAGGGACATCATCTGATAATTAGGTTGGACAGGGGATCGAATTTAGTTTTTCACAATCCCTTAGATCAAGGATGGAATGAAAATTTTGTTTGTAGCTGGGTCCAAGACATGATTTCTAGACATCACTATGTATCATGTATAGTGGGAATCAAACCATGCAGTTTCCTAGAAGGTAGTGTGAGGTAGATAGCAAAGAAACCTCACCCAAATCATCAAGTAAGTAATTTTTTTTAAGAATTTAATCATCAAATTTCAAAAGTATCTCTTCCAGACCCACTAAACTATTCCGGTTATCATAGAGTTAATTAGAAGGAAAAAACATATATATCCAAGAACGATGCACCTTCTTTCCCTTCAGCATTCCTCAAGGCTTGGAAAATGATCCCAGATCCTTTGGCCATGGTATCTCTTCCCATAGAAGCCACCTATACACCATGCTCACCAAGGGATGCCAGTACGAGTCCCTCAATCACCAACTTGTTACTAAATACATATATGTTACTTCAATAGGCCTGAGATAATGTTTAGAGTACTATATATTTCAATAAATAGTTTTATGAAAAGTGCTGGGAGAGATATAAAGAATGATCTTAGAGGGGCCCTTTAAAGAGCTCATAGACCATTTGGACCACTTCTGGTACATGTTCATAACCCTTAGCTATAGTGGGTTTGTATATCAAGTTCTAAATGATAGGATGAAGTAGGTTCTCACCATTAGGAAATAGAATAGGGACTTTGAATTGAAACTATCAGCAGTTTATGTTTCATGTTTGGCTGCACAACATCAAAATAATTCCCTAGAAAAATTCTCATAGCATGAAATAGAATTAGTGACTCGCTAAAATTCATTCCATGTCGCTAGTGTTGAAAATTAATGAATTAAATAGCAGTTTTACCACCAATTGTACATGATGAATATTGAAAATAAGATAGTAGGAGAACAATATACACTATAAATTATTTTACTTTTTCCAACATGGACATATCTGTTGGTAAAAGTGCATTTTCTGTTGGTAAAACGTTTTATCAACATATATGTCCTTGTCACTAAATTGTTGGTATAAAGTTTGTCGCTAAATGTTTTTGCGATAGATAAAATAGTTCTGTTGCAATTATAACAATACCAACATATAATATATATGTGGGTAAAAGTGTTAAGAAACTAGTTCTGGTGACAAATTTATCTGTTGGTAATAATATTTCCAATTTGTAATATTTGTTTATTAATTACATTTAAATCAATATTATAAATTTTTTTTCCAATAATCTTTCATGTTATATTTTTTAATTTATTATATATAATACATATGTTTTAATTATTAAACCGAATAGGATTTTAAAACATGTTCAAAATTAAAAAATAATTATTTATATTAATAATGAAATTAATTAAAAACAGAACCTCTTGGATCCCCAACAGAATTATTATACAATTCTGGACAAGCCTCCCCCCATTGGATCCCCCCAAATAGAATCAACCACCCCAACAACTCCAACACATCATCGTCAGCAACTACAGCACCATCAGCTCTAGCCCATCCATGTCAACTATATCCCCAGCCCGGCCATGCAAAATCTAGACCCATCCATGACACCTCAATTCTATGCCAGCTCATCCAACTCTAGCCCCATCCATGTCAGCTCCGGCTCCAGCTCATCCATGTGATCTCCAGTCTATGCTCCATCCATGCGAGCTCTTGTCTATGCACAAACAGATGAGAAAATACCTCATATGGAATTGAAGGAGGTACACAGAAAAGTGACAAGAATACGCTTACACGATGGGGACAAAGGTAGTATCTTCACAACAAGAAATAAACATGTGTGTTGAACTTCCATCATGTGTGTTTAAATTCCTTTTGACATTCAACAAATGTGGTACCTGCAAAAGGAAATAAACATTCAAAGACAACCTTTTATTTAGAAAAAATAGACTTAGAATTAGTTTTGAAATAATAACTCACAAAGTACCCATGATATCTTATTTTTCAATTCAGTGGACCTAACAATATCAATAACCCTCCTTCCAACAATCACCTCTAAGAACATGACACAAAATTTGAACTGGTTATCCCATGCATACTTAGAAGCACAACGTACATAGATCTCTATCAATAAAATTATTGAAGATATTTGATGAAATGATAATGGAGGTTTCCACCTAGATTATAAGGATCTAAATGTAATTCCCCTCTATTATAATTCTAATGAACAACCTCTTTTATACCCTCTTGGGGGGACCTTACTCTATAGCTACTTTGTTCTCTTGAATCATATTATTATAAAGGTTGTTTTACATACATAATTTCATTTTATCCTATTGATTTATCATTTTTTAATTTCCATGCTAATTCCATCAACCCAATTGATTAACAATTAAAATAAAAGAGTTAATGATTTTGAAAGAAATGTGCACAAAAATGTGACTACATCAAAACTGTGAATAAATTAACAGTAGGAAAAATGACATGAGAATATCAAAGAATGATCCAAAGCCACCTCCGTAAAACAATTATGGATATTCAAAAAAATCCTGGGTTGAGGAGAATGAAACTTCTCGGTTAGATTCTACAATATACATGAGCTACCTGCCCTCAAATAAAATGATATATACCTATACACCTTGCCACTGGAATTCCAAAAAAGAAACTAAAAATCAAGGGAAAGATAATAAGACTTACAATGAGGGGTCACAAAACTCATTAGTACATGAACCTAGATGATCCCATTAACTGGAACTTGAATATGAACAACCAATCTACTACACATCACTATCTTATTCGCATTCCCTAGCTACAAAGATGATGAGAACACTAAAATAGATACCATATTCCAAAAAGAATGAAATGAGAACTCTAAAATAGATTATATATTCCATATTTCACACACAGGACATGTGTGCAATCTAGGTAAATTCCTGGCTTTTTTGCAAAGTGGAACACTAAGAAACCCAGATGAAAAATATGTGAGGGGATATAATTCATAGATATAAATTCACAATGTATTTATACCAAAGAAAACTATGCCCAGGTTTAAAAATATTCCCTCTACCCAATAATTACAGTATACTTTCTAATCCCTCTCATCATATATAACTAATAAACAATTTAGTATTCAAATGGTTCCCTATAGAAAGGTAATTGATTAATTAGGGGAAAGAGAGGTGGATGTACCTATTTTTCTTGGAAGGATTTTCCCTATACCTTCTATTTGAAAAATGTATGCCAATATTGATTCATCCATTTGATAAAATGATTAGGTACATGTTGAGCATGAAACTTCCTATGGGAAAGATATCCATCCTCTTATTCGTGGCCTCATACCTCCCCTTCCAAAGCTGGTAATGTTGCGCCATAGGGAAGACCATGTGGGCCTAGCCTTCAATTCTCATGCTCTCCCTGCAATGAAAATTCCAGATTTCACAAATAGTACATAAATTCTACACATGGAATGTCCTTCAATGTTCACCCTATCCCTACAATGAAAATTCCAGATTTCAAAAATAGTACATAGATTCTAGATTTCATAGACACTAAGAATCACACATCGCATCTACTTAATTTACACACATGGATGAGGCATAAATTGCATAAATGAACGAGGAATAAATATATTATTAGTGATAACACTAAAACAGAAACAAAATTACAAACCAAGGAATTAAAGAGAGGTGAGGGGAATTAAGACGTTAGTGAGAACAATATAATAGTACCGAGGCATCAATATATTACCTTAAACATATGGTTACAACTACTCTACACATTCCATTTCCAATAATGGATGAAGTAACACCTTTCGACTCTTCATGATACATATTATCAAGGCATCAACCGAATACTACATGTCCATGTCAACAACTCCGAAAACTTTATTCTTTTCATCCACAAGAGGTAGATGAATCTACGAGTAAAATCACATATAAAAAACGACATCATGCCTATATTATTATCATCACCGGGCACATTGAAAATATATTTAATAAAACAATCATTTTTTACCGTGTCAACACATTTATCCTTCTCATTTTGATGGTGAATTTGGAAATGAATTCAATGTGATTTGTCCCTTTGGATGTTGTTGGTGCATCCATCTAAAGGCTTTCTTTGAGATTGCAATTTGATCACAATTTGACAAAAATGGAAAATAAGGTCATTTTATAGGATTTATGACTTAGAACATTCAGCATAAGGTTTATAACGAACATCACTCTAAAGAGGATCGACAGTATATATAACACACTATTAATTTTTATTTTCATCATAGAAACAATACACACACTATCCACTACTCAATATAAAAGCATATCCACATATACAATGAACCCATCCGGTACTGATCAGTGCCTTATAAACACTTCACGCAAGTAATGAAACACATTCTCTTGGATTTACTGTGTTTGCATACAACTCAAAAAATCTCCTCTATAAAAATATTCCCAATAATCAAGTGTATGCGTGAAAATATAATGATATACATTGATTAGGTCATGAAACAGTGTGATATGATTTCATGCTATCTCAATGCCATCATGTAAGTAGTAATTCAATTATACATGTTTCATCATGAAAGCATATACTAATGTATAATGTCTCCTTCTCGAAAATATTCATCACAAAAAAGTATGTGGAAACCATTTATTTTTTGAGTAATAATAGTGTTGTATGTGGTTCTAAAAATTTATTCACACAAATATAATACACAATGTCTCTTTCATGAAAATTTCTACATGGGGATAAATTCTCAATATCCTTCTTGAAAGGAAAAGAGATGTGAATCACGTTTACCCAATATTACCACATGTTCCATCATAAGTCTTGACATACACTAGTTATCAGTAACAAAGTGGCCCAATTCACCTCAAGTTCACCGATTGAAATTGAATGAAATGGTTCCATTTGTGTTGTTCGTGTGAGTTATTGGTAAAAGAAACCAACTGTCACCCATTATGTTGTGGGAATAGAATAATCCAGGGAAATTGTCTTATGAGTATAGCTGAATGCATACCTGGTTTTAATGGTTTAAAATGTACAGTTCGAATAGAACCACCCCGGGAAACGGGGTGATGATCATTGAGCAGGGGTATCAGAGGAGGATCTTGGAGAGGAACTGGCAGGGAAAATGGAATACGGGGAGTGGGGTGGTTGATCGGGGAGGTATGGGGGTTGAGCAGCGGTGGGGGAGGTGACTGATCGGGGAGGCGTGGCGGCTGAATGGTGGCGGTGGAGGAGGCCGATTACGGAGGCACAGAGGCTGAGCGGTGGTGGGGAAGGCAGGGGAAGCTGGGTGGAGGCCTGGGAGGCGGTCGATTGGGGAGGCACAAAGGCGGGGAGTTCCATGGGGAAAGGGAGGGGTCGGGGTGGTAAATATAGTCTTAGGATTGGGGAAGTGGGGTCTCCGGGAATGGGATGGGTGGTGAGGGTTATGGGGCAGGGTCGAGGGCAAGGGCGGGGGTTGGGTCTTAATGTTGGGGAAGGGGGGTCACATGGAATGAGATGGGTCATTATGAATTTAGTTGTTTTATTTTTTTTCATATGTGTGGGTATATATATATATATATTCATAACAATTTTTTTCATATACGGGTTTGTATTTATATATGTATATATATATAAATTCTTATATTTTTTTCATATATGGGTTTTTGTTTATATATATTTGTATATATATATATTCACAACTGTTTTTTTCTTATATGGGTTTGTGTGTGTGTCTATAAACATAAATATTATATATGTATAGATTCATAGCTTTCTTCATTATATAAAAATATATATATTACCTATTTCATACATTTCAAAATGGGATTAACTAAAATAAACATAATTAAGTTATATTTTATATATATATATATATATATATTCATTGTTTTCTAAATTATTTGATATAATTCAATAATTCATTTTAACATATTTTTATAATGGTAAAAGATTTGGTGGTAATAATAATTAATAACAATATATTCATTTATCGGTAAATAAACTGTTGGTACTATTATGATAAGACAATAGATTTAAATGTTGGTAAAAGATTTGTTGGTTTTAAATTACTAATATAAAGAGATATATTTGTGGGTAAAACAACTGTTGGTACCTATAGTTAATATCAACAAAATTTGATATATGTTAGAATTGATCATTTTTACCTATGATATATTATATGTCAGTATTTTTTGGTATATATCACTTTTTTTGTAGTGATAGGCTCCATGATGTGGTAGAGACGGCCATACATGATGTCTCTACCAAGTTATTGGCACTATGATGGGCTACAGAGTTGAGGACATCATCAATTGATTAATAATTCCTATCCATATCTTCTAAAGGGTAAAATATGGTAGACCTCATAGAGTCTTATGAGATCATACTGTCATTATTTTGTATTCATAAGAAACCAATTTTTTCAAGAGAAATCATGTGAAATATTCCAAGATATGGTTATTCATCCCTTATTTTGAATAATCAACATAGAAATTCATTTGAATTCCATGTGGATAAAGAAAGTATTAAGACACTCTGTAGAACCTTAAACACTATCATGATTATTAAGTCACGGATTGACAAGGGATTGATTATAACTATGTTAAATGGGAGTCATGTACTCTATGGATGATAAATTAATGGAAATATATTAACATAGTATACCCATAGATAAAGTGTTCGCAAGCCTCTTAGGATAAGAGAATGGTCTTTAGTGATTTTATTGAAATAAAATCACTATGTCACTAGGTCTCCAAGTGGATGAGATATTAATTGGGATATGAGTAGTCTAAAAAATGTCTAATAATTGTTATGATATGTGTATGGACTAGATGTAAGACCCCAAGATTTCATAGTACAATATTTGTTCAATTTAATTTAATAACTAGCACTTCACACAACACTGATTTCAAGCACACCACGACATACAAAACACGTCGTTCAAAAGCGGTTATGAATAATATTAACTTAATTTAGAATTTTATATAATCCTTATAGTTTAATAATCCATATTATGAGTTTCTTAGACTAATATAAGAACAAATTCATTTTTTCAGATAAATGTATTATTTTTTATAAAATTCAATTTTACCGCCTTTTAATGGAGAACTCTTTTTAAATCCATTATTTGTAACTTTGATATATTAAATTTGAAAAAATAATGTTATTTATTAGAATTGGGACATTAAAATTTATTTTTTATAAATTTTTGGTGTTTTTCTTATAACATTCATATTTGGGTGAATAGTGAAAAATAATAATTTTTAACTGAAAACAACACTTTTAATCAGAATATTTTATAGTGGTCAACTATACATATTAATGGATTGGGAGTATAATTAGATTATATATTTACCAATTAATCCAATTTTGGTCATTGGAATTAATTTCACTTTGAAATTGGTTATAAACAGGTTGCAATCTTTTGGTAGTTATTATTTCTTAAAAATACCCTTTTTGGTTTCGACTACGAAAATAAATTTTAAATTAATAAATTCAGTTTATACATTTTAAATTTGGTAAAATAGTCTTAATTTTTGAATTTATAATACCAGAATTATCTTAGGGTGAATTTTTGGTATGTTTCTGAAAACATTCAATTTTTGATGAATATTAAAAAACACTACGTTATTGGTTAAAACCAACTTTTCATTTCAATAATTATTTATTTTTTTTAAATTTATTTTTGGTCAAAATATATACATAATACCTATATATGTTCAATTTGATCCAATGTAGTCATTTTTTAATAATATTAGATATATAAAATTTTATTAAACTTTTCGCCGTCATTTACCAACCTCTTAGGAAAATTTGAAAATTCACTTAAAACATAATTTTAAATCTTATGTGAGTGGAATTTAAAAAATCCAAGAGACACGGTTGATATGATTAATAAAAAATTTCTTCAATAAGATGAAAAAATTTTGGTCAACAGTAACTTTTTACTTTTATTTACCACGGTTAAAAGTAAATATAGTAATTAAGGGTAAAAATGATATTATTCTTACCCTAACACATGTCCTAATTCTATTGGATAAGTTTAAATCGACCAAAAACAACCTTAGGAATAAAATATGATTCTTTAGGTCCACTTAGATTAGATTAGGACATTTATTATTATTTTATTTAAAGAAGAGATAAAATAGTTAAAATCAATGTTTAATAACTAAACAATTTCTAATATAGGGTTATACGCAATATAAATTTGACAATAAAAATTCATTATAAATATAAAAATATTTTCTATATCATGGTATTTTATTCATAATTTTTAGACATTATATAATGGAATTTATTGATGACACAATGATGATTCAGTAATTAACTTATTAATGAATGAATCAAAAAATGGTATTATAAATATTAAACTAAATATAATTTCAATGTTTTTATGACATACACGAATTATATATGTGGATATGACATGTTAGGTTTGATTCAATGTATCTTTTTTTGAATAAATCAAGTTGTGATGACTTTCACAAAAACCAAATACCAAATACTGTGAAAATTTACATATATTAATTTTTAAAACAAATACTATATTATTGGGTGATATAATATTAATAAAAATTTTAGGTTTGGACAAAGGTCATAAATAATATTATATATTTCATTAATTAACCACATGAGGTTCTTTTGAACGATTAGAGAAATTTTCTTAACCATATAGTGTAAGAATAGTTGAAGACACGGTAAAAGTTAAACTATTTAAATAAGACTTAAATCTAAAAGATAAGGTTAAAATGGTAACCTAAAATTGTCTAAAACCTTTTGGTTGAAGTTATTTCGACCCAAAATCACCTTATCATAGACATAAATTATTTTTGATCCATTATAAACATAAAATTATTTTATTATAAAATAATATTTCAATGTTTGCCTAATGTGACCCTCACCTCTTTTGTAAAAGGGAACTTCCCCTTCGAAAAAATTCACACCTCCAAAGCAATTTGGCTCAGCCAACCCCTACCCAAATATCCTCCCAACTATCCTAAATTAATCCTAGAGGCCTTTCTTTGGTCATAATTTCAAACTAAGGAACCCTTTTGATCAAATCAAATGGAAGAACCCGGAGAAGAGGTAATGACTTCAATACACTCTTTCAAGTTCTTTTCTTCTTCCACTTACAATTTCTTTGTTATTACCAT
The DNA here is from genome assembly GCA_963277665.1 of Viscum album. Taxonomy (NCBI): domain Eukaryota; kingdom Viridiplantae; phylum Streptophyta; class Magnoliopsida; order Santalales; family Viscaceae; genus Viscum; species Viscum album. The sequence goes on from OY728148.1 coordinate 53,735,675, forward strand.
ACCAAAAAAATACCCTCATTGCCTTATATGTACTGTGATGTTACTATAAATATGGAATAACAATATTCATTATTCTATCCATCCTATGAATGATAATTTCACCATGTGTGCGTACGTACGGCTTACCGTCTCCACGTCGTGGTGTAATTATTATTCAAAACTATGTTATTTGGAAGGATATAATGATGAGTAATATGTATATAAATAATTAAAATAACATACTAATGTCTCTTTAAAATTAATATACAATACAATTCCACACCTTTAAGGAAATCATATTTTCGCTCGTGTGTACGTACGGATTACCGTCTCCACGACACGATGAGATTCATTTCCCACTTCACCATTCATTGACGATTATAAAAATATATATTACTAATAAGAATGTAATATATGTCATAATAATTATACTGTAGATATATATATATATATATATATTTACCTTCATATATCTTATTCACTTACTTCAGTTCAATACAATATGAAAATAGAAACAACATTTTTGCGTACGTACGACCTACCATCTCCATAAACGGTGCTTTCCATTTTATATATCTATATATTATAAATATTTATATTCTAAATATGTATGATATATAAATCATGATTTATATTCTTGAAGTATTTAAGTTGTTATATAAATGATACGATCAAGAATAAATAGTTAAAATACGTACGATAAAGAGAGTGACTATTACCTGAAATGTTAATTTAACATGAAAATAATTATAAAATGGGCAGTATAAAGCCATAAATGAATCATGTATGATATAATAAATATTAATCTGGTTCTGTTATAATCTAATAACATACAATGTTTACTCTATAGTAGGTTAAATGTACCCTCGACCAAAGGAAAGTGCAAGGTAAGGGTTAATTCCTCAATATCATTATTATTCGAGATTGTTTATGTGTAAGTTTTTACTTGGACATATTTTTTATCCATGTCCATGTTTCCTAAAATAATTTTCAGTGGGATTATTTTTAATGGACTCTTTTGCTAAAACCACATTTAAAATGGTTTAAATATTTACTCTTTTAACCCTTTTTCATTAATGTCCATGTCATAAAAATGGTTTTAAGTATTTATATATATGGACATGAATATTTTAAAATGTTAATTCCTTTAAAAATATTCAAAGTGGTATGTGAAACATGGAATCAAGACTATCTTTTAAATGACTTCCTTCATAAATTATGTTAATTTTAAATGATTTCATGAAAAAAGTACATTTCTCTCAAGGATTTTTACTGATCATTTTCAACTATGACAACATCATTTACGGGATATTATTCCTCATAGAGGTTGATTTATAATGATAAAAATATTTCATATTTTATTTAAGGATTTGTGATTTGATTGACTATGGATGAGTTATTTTTATGCCATTCATGGTTTATGGTTAATGTATTGACATTTCATATGCAAATTTTAATACGAATATTTATGTTATATTTCAACCTTTTCTTAAGATGAATGTATTAGACTAGTATGTTCTGGGTTGGGGACTGGAAAAAGTATTCCCTCTAGGGTAGGGTCCGGTTATAGTAGACCATCTGGGTTGGAGTCCGATTACAGAGGCTCTCCGGGTTGGAGTCCGATTACAGAGGCTCTTCGGGTTGGAGTCTAGTTGCAGAGGCTCTCCGGGTTGGGGTCCGGTTACAGTTATCCCCTAGGTCCTAGCACGAGGCCCTAACAGAGAAACTAAATTCAAGTACTATACATTCACTAATTATGAAATTAGTTATTACATGTAATTATTCGACCAGTAGAATATCCATGGACATGTTTATATGGTAATATTTGATTTATTTTTTCGATATTATGTTCATGTTTATGTTTAAAAAGATATTTTTTTATTACACATCTTGCCTTAAATGTTTATAGCTTGGGATAAATTATTTACCCTTACTGAGCATCTGATCTCACCCATTTATTATATTTTAATTTCCCATGATCCAAAGAAGTGTTTTATTTTTGAGATGTTGGGTTAAGCTAAGGGAACAGTGGCATTCTCAAAGGAATTTGTTTTTGTGTTGTATGTTAAAAAGTGTAATGTAACCTTCATGCATGTAACCAATTTTTCAAGACTGCTGAAATGATCGGTCCTTCGGGACGTGATTCCTTGTAATCATCCCAATGTGTTAACATAATTCACTAACTCTGGGAATCTTGGGGTGGGGCGTTATAGTGGGTATCAATGGAATTTTAGCAATAACCTTGGAAACTAGATTGAGATAAACTCTGATTAGAGCACATTACCCTAAGATAGACTTTGAGGATTAGTATAGAATAACATCATAGAATATTGGTAATGTAAGGATTTTGTGTATTTTCCATGAAATACATCTCTGTATGGATACGAGCAAGTAGAGGCAGATCTGGCACAGATTTACCTAAGGGAAAAACCCAAAAACACCGCTTTGAGCTAGGCTCGAACGAGAATTGGTGCACGAAATCGGGCCTTGATGCACTCTTGGTTGCGACACTCTCGGGCGATATGCTTAAGATAATTATCTTTTTAATTAAAAACAACTACGAAGGGTTTATGGGTATATACTTTCTCAAATAAAACATTTTTTTGATTATGGATTATATCTATGAACTGTAAAATTTTTGTTAACTATTTTACAAGTTTGGAATTATGCATTAAGATTCATAATCTAACCTAGTGTATTCCATTGTTTAGAAATGGCACCCAGTAGATGAAATGAGACCTATAGAAATGTGCAAGATCCAATGAGTAAGGAAGATCATATATTTCATGGTATTAAGCCAAAATTTAGAAAGTAAATAGTATCCCATATATTATCATCATATGTAGAAATAGTATCATCTGTTAATAAGATAAGTAAAGAATTTTCCGAGTCCTATGGATTTGAAGAGAAGCCAGAGAAGAAAAGCATTGTAGAGAAAAAGATAGATAAATGGAATAGGTAATGAAGTATATTCTCGTATGTGATAACTGTGGAAAGAATCACCATTGTAAATGCTTCAATGGATTGGGAGTTTGTTATATGTGTGGAGAAAATGCACACCAGGTATGTGATTGAATGGGTGAGAAAAAGGTTTCAAATGTACAATGATTCATCTGGAAAGAGTTGGGAGCCTACACGAATTAATGTCCAGATCATTAGAGTACTACATTAATGCTGATATTGGATAAAAATCAAGTTATGATACTACCGAACATGAAGTGGAATAATTAAGAGTTCTTATGTTGTTATTAAAGTATTGTTTCTTTTGTGTATTATATTAATGATGTACATGTTATAAGAATTATAGAGTATATAAGGATTGTTCTACAGTACTATTTCATTAAGGACTGAGATTGCGTGTAACCATGAAATGTGACTAAATGGAATGTTAAATTTTTTGGAAAATACATGGTTGAAGGAAACGAAAAACATTAATATGGTCCTGATACCGAGGTATTGAATTTGGAGTAAGAGATGGTTGATTTGGATAAACTATTTTCGATATTCTTGACTATTTGGAACTGATTAATGGTTTTTTTATTTCATTATTGTTGGAGTATTCAAAATTTTTGGATATAATGAATATATCTAGTATTTTATAATGAATACGGAAGAATGATGTAATCAGTAAGGTTTTATGGTATTTCGGGGTGTTATTATCTTTTAAAACAATACATGATGATGGTATTCACATGTTATTACATGGAAAAAAGGATATTCATTGTATTTTACATCTTTATAAATTTTGGACTATGAGTTTGGAAAGAAGTATTTTTTATAAGTCTAAAGGTTCGAATGGATCAAGTTTGACATTAGATTCTATTGTTAAGGCAAATCATTTCTTAAGATTATTTTTTTGGATTTTTATAAAAGGACAACCCGGAGGTCAGGCGACAACCAGTCATGTCCAGCAAGGCCATGAGACTTGAACCCACAACCGAAGGGCAACAAGGGTGCATCACCTACCACTTGCCTAAGTGATGTACAAGATTGTATAATGTAGTTTTTTTATGGTTTTATAGATGAATTATAAATTCATTTTTTGGAACCATATACGATTAGGATAAATAAAGTATTTTTATTTTTTTTATAGTGAAAGATGAGTTTGTGGTAGAAATTAGTTAAAGGATCGGACTCTACTTGTCAAATATATTTTTTTCTCTTATTCTATGAAAAAATAATTCATAAACATTACTTAAGGGAACATAAAACCAAAGAAAATTTCTTAATACCTTATGTTTTGTTGAACCGATGATATTTTAAATCATTATAGATTGATGGCTTTGAGGCCCTCAATTTTACACTTTTTCGTGATTGATGACCTCAATCACTCCCAATAAATATTTACGTTTTCCCTCCAATTATGTGTCTATAATTTCCACCAATTTTCTCTTAATTGAGATCATAATTTGGTGGTGATTTTTTCATTTCCCTTTCCCTCTTATTAAGACTGAATATTATTAACCAAATTTTCGATGTGGGTTCTCCACAAAGGCATCTATAAATTTTTAACTTTTTATTTTTGAAGAACAATTTCAAATTGTGAGGACACAATTTATTGAAGGAGGGGAGAGTGTAACACCCCATGATTTCTTAATATGTTTTTTCTTCAATGTAATTCAATAAATTTCACTACACACAACACTGAGTTCAGGCACACCATGACATACCAAACTAGACATTCAAAAGTAGTTATGAGTATTATTAACTTAATTTTAAATTTTATATAATCCTTATAATTTTAGAATCCATATTTTGAGTTTCTTAGACATAATATAAGAACAAATTCATTTTTCTAGATAAAAGTAGTATATTTTTTAAATGCAAGTTTACCGCCTTTTAATGGAGAACCCTTTTTAAATAAAATATTAGAAACTTTTATATATTAAATTTGACAAAATAAACAACTGATTTAGAATCGAGACATAAAAATTTGGTTTTGATAAATTTTTAGTGTTTTTCTGATTACATTAATATATGAGTGAATAATGAAAAATACTAAATTTTAACTCAAAATAACTTTTTAATGGAAAAAATATATAGTGTTAATGTATACATATTAATGGTTTGGAAGTATAATTATATTTTATTTTTACAATTTAATCCAATTTTTTTCATTGGATTTAATTTTACTTTGAAATTGGTCATACATAAGTGTCAATATTTTGGTAGTTATTATTTCTTAAAAGTAAGTTTTTTGGTTTTGACAACAGGAATTAATTTTAAATTAATAAATGAAATTTATATGTTTTGAATTTGGTAATGTAGACATAATTTCTTAATTCATAATATCAAAATTATTTTACAGCGAAATTTTGATTTGTTTTTGAAAACATTAAATTTTGATGAATACTAAAAAACACTACGTTAATTGGTAAAACCAAATTTTCATTTAAATATTTATTTATTTTATTTAAATTTATTTTAGGTGAAAATAGATACATAATACGTATATATGTTCAATGTAATTCACTTGATTCAATTTTTAATATATTATATATATAGTATTTTATTGAACTTTTCACTGTCTTTTTCCTCACCTCCTGGAAGAATTAGAAAATTCACATAAAATCTAATTTTCTAGATTTAGTGATTATAATATTAAAAAATCGTGAGATGCAGTTGATATCAGCAAAAAAATGTGGTTCAATAAGATGAAAATAATTTTTGGTGAATTGTAACTTTTTACATTTATTTACCACGGTTAAAAGTAAATAGGGCAATGAAGGGTAAAAATGATATTATTATTACCCTATCACATGTCTTAATTCTATTGTATAAGATTAATTAGACCAAAAACAACATTATTAATAAAATATGATCCTTTATGTGCACTTTTATTAGATTAGTACATTTATTATTTTTTTATTTAAAGAAGAGTTGAAAGAGTTAAAATCAAAGTTTAATAAATAAACCAATTTTTAATAAAAAGATACACAAAATATAAATTCAACTATAAATATTAATTAGAAGGATAAATAGATTTCCTACATCATGGTATTTTATTTAAAAGTTTTAGACCTTAAATAATTATGTTTATTTATGAGACAATGATGATTCGGTAATTACCTTATTAATGAATGATTTAAATAAATGGTATTATAAATATTAAAATAAAAATAATGTCGTTGTTTTTATGACATAAATTAATATTATAGGTTAATATTAAAATTTAGGTTTGATTCAATGTATCTTTTATGAAGCAATCAAGGTGTGACGACTTTCACAAAAACCAAATACCAAATAGTGTCAAAATTGACATAAATTAATTTTTAGAACAAATACTATATTATTGGTTGATATAATATTCTTAAAAATATAAGGTTTGGCCAAATAGCTTAAATAATATTATATATTTCATTAATGAACCACTTGAGGTCCTATTGGAAGTTTAGAGTATGTTTATTAACCATATAGTGTAAGAATACATGATGACATGGTAAAAGATAAACTATTTAACTAAGAGTTAAATCTAAAATATAAGGTTAAAATGGTGTCCTAAACATGTCTAAAACCTATATGTTGAAGTTAATTCGACCCATAACCACCTTATCCTTGAAATAAATCATTTTGGAGAAATTATAACCCAAAAATGTTTTTATTATAAAATAATAGTTCAATATTTTCCTAAAGTGACCCTCACCTCTCTTATAAAAGGGAACTTCCCCTTCTCCTAAATTCACACCTCCAAAGCCATTTTTCTCGGCCAAAACCCACCCAAATGACCTCCAAACTATCCTAAAATCAACCTAGAGTACTTCATTTGGTTATAAATCCATTCTATGGATCCCTTTTGGTCAAATAAAAAGGAAAAACTCTAGGAAGAGGTAATGATTTCACCACCCTCTTTCAATTTCATTTCTTATTCCACTTACTCATTAATTGTTATTACCATACCAAAATAATAAGTATAGTAACTTGTATATATTGTGATGTTATTATAAATATGGAACATCCATATTCATTATTCTATCCTTCCTATTAATGATAATGTCACCATGGGTGCGTACGTACGGCCTACTGTCTCTACTCCGTGGTGTAATTTGTTATTCAACACATTGTTATTTTGTTGGATATAATGATGAGTAATATTTATATAAATAATTAAAATAACATGAAATTTTTTCTTTAATATAAATATTCAATTCAATTCCACACCTTTAAAGAAATCATATTGTCACTTGTGTGTACGTACAGATTACCGTGTCCATGACGCGATGAGATTCATTTCCACGTTCACCATTCATCGATGATTATAAAAATAAATATTACTAATAAGTATTTAATATATGACCTAATAATTCTACTAGATATATATATATATTTATGTACTTACATATATCGTATTCACTTACTTCCATTCAATAAGATATGACAACCGAAATAGCATTTATGTGTACGTACGGCCTACCATCTCCATAAAGAGTGATTTACATTTCATATATCTATCTATTATAAATATTTATATTCCAAATATATGTGATATATAAATCAGGTATTATATTTTGGAAGTATTTAAATCACTATCAAAAGGATACGATCAAGAAATAACAAGTTTATATATGTACGATAAAGAAAGCAACTATTACCCGAAATGTTAATTTAGCAGGAAAATAATTATTAAATGGGCAGTATAAAGTCATAAATGAATAATGTATGATATAATAAATATTAATATGGTTCTGGTATAATCTAATGTCATACAATGGTCATTATATATGAGGTTAAATGTACCCTCAGCCAATGGAAAGTGTAAGGTAAGGGTCAATTCCTCAATCTCATTATTATTTGAGATTGTTTATGTGTAAGTGTTTAATGGGACATATTTATTCTCCATGTCCATGTTTCATAAAAAAATTTCAAGTGGATCATTTTAAGGGACTCTTTCGCTAAAACATCATTTTAAATGTTTTAACGATTTATTATTCTAAACCTTTTTCATTAATGTCCATGTTTTTAAAATGGTATTAAGGATATATTTATATAGACATGAATGTTTTAAAATGTTAAATCCTTTAGAAATTATCAATGTGGTATAGTAAAATTAAATTCAAAACTATCTTTTAAATGACATCCTTGATAAATTTTGTGACTTTTAAATGATTTCACTAAAAATGGATATTTATCTCAAAGATTTTTACTAGTCATTTTCAACTATTTCAACATACTTTATGGGATATTATTCATGATCGAGGTTGATTTATTATGATACAAATCGTCCATATTGTATTTATGGTTTTTTAATATTTTTGAATGTGTATGAGATATTTTTATTCTATTCATGGTTTATGGTTAATGTATTAAAATTTCATATTATAGTTTTAGTACGAATTTTTATGTTATATTTCATCATTTCTTAAGATGAATGTATTGGACTAGTATGTTCCAGGTTGGGGACCGGTAAAAGTAAGCCCTCCGGGTTGGGGTTTGGTTATAGAAGAACCTCTGGTTTGGAGTCTGATTACAGAGGCTCTTAGGGTTGGATTCCGGTTATAGAGGCTCTCCGTGTTGGAGTCTGGTTATAGAGGCTCTTCGGGTTGGGGTCCGGTTATAGTTATCCCTGAAGTCCTATCATAAGGCCTTGACATAGAAATTAAATTCCGGTACTATACATTTACTCATTAGGAAATTAGTTATTACATGTTTTTATTCAACTAGTAGAATATCCATGTGCATGTTTATATGGTAATGTTTGATTTATTTTTTCCATATTTTGTTCAAGATTATGTTTAAAAGGCTATTGTTTTTATTACACATCTTGCCTTAAAAGTATATAGCTTATGCTAAATTATATACCCTTACTGAGCATCTGAGCTCAGCCCTTCCTTATGATTTAATTTCCCAGGATCCGAAGAAGTGTTTTATATTTGAGATGAAGGGTTGAGCTAAGGGAACAATGGCATTTTAAACGGATTATCTTTTTTGTGTTGTTTGTTAGAAAGTGTAATGTAGCCTTCATGTATGTAATATATTTTCTAAGTCTTCTAAACTAGTCGTTCTTTCAACACATGATTCCTTGTAATCATGCCAATGTTTTAAAATAATGCACCGAATCTCAGAATCTAGGGTCGGGGTGTAACACTAGATTCTAGTTTAGATATTGTAAAATATTCCTAAAGGGATTGGGCATTTTAATGATAGGTGTGAAAATTTTACATTTTTAATTTGATGAGCAAACACATATGAGGATGGATTAGAATCTTGGTGGGTTCATATAGTGGGATGGTCCCTCTGAGTCTATAAAATGTATTATTAATGGTTTTTCTCCATTTAATGATTCAATATATTAAATAAGGAGACGAAGAATGAGATGCCAGTGTGGGTATTGGGTATTGTCGGATAGATTAGAATTATAATGCCAAGAAGCTTGGAGTGATTTAGCATAGGATACACCCTGGAAGGTGGGACTGGGTTATAATACATGATTTTAATGAGGTTATACATCAGATTATTGAGAATAAAATTAAGTTATGATCAACATGACGAGTGAATACTAGAGTGTGTGGTATGAGGATTATGGGTAGTGAGAAGTGGCTAGAACGCGTCTGAGGGACCCTAGATGATTCTGATGTGGATGATATAAAAATGTTCCTGGGTTTGACATGGTATTCTTTTGTGACTAGAAAAACCATGAGGTGAATAATTCAATTTTTCTAGATGGATGATTAGACATGCATTGAGGCATGAGATAATCCTCGAGAGATGAGTATAGACTATGTGACTTAGAGGATAGAATGGGATGTGAATATTCCAAGGAGGAGGCACTAAATAATATGAATAGGTGGTGGTAAGATGATACATATAGTGGAGAGCACCCAAAATCTTGACAGGTGTTAATCAATGACCCATCAGTGTTTTTAGATATATAGGCCCAGGTAAACACCCATTGGGGTGGTCAAGAGGCTAGGAAAACACCCAAAATGGGTTTCACCATAAGATAAGGTCACAACGGACATGATGGAACAAGTCTAATATTTAACATGCTATAACAAGGGATCGTCGGAAGGTTGTAGTGAGAAGCACAATGACCCAACATCTAAAGGGAAATGAAATGATGGAAAATAATCATACACCCTACACAAACCATTTTCAAATTCATTCACTTCGCTTAAACATGGAAATTTCATTTATAATCTTCAATAGGTGAAAAGGATAGTGTCATGTTCAACACATATACCTACTTAGGAATTGTAATTTTAGCTAAATGAGTATGATAAGACAAATTATATTAGTCAAAGAAAACAAAAACAAACTATCCATAAAACAAACCCCAACACGCGACATATGAAAAACACATTTGGCACCAATTAAATTAAATAAGTTAATCATATAGATCGACATAACTATCACTGTGAGTTGTTGCAGACAGTGCACCCCAATCGGATGGTTTTTATTATAAAAACATGACTTTATTTATCAGATGAAAAAATTATATTAAGGAATAGTTATTTAAGATATTCAATTCAATATAATTAAGAAGAATTAAGAAATAACCTAAATTGAATTTAAAGAATTCGTGAATTAAAGAGGGAAAGAGAGGTACCCTTACTCATGTTGGATCCTAGTTGTCCACTTCTACGCTTAGAGCTTATTAACTAAAACATGATAATCCCTCATTAGGTATATGCACCTTCACACACATGCAAGGACACCTAGACCCTATGCACACACCTGCATGGCCATGTGAATGTACGAGGAGATCCTTGAACAAATTCTTTTATGCATATACCGGTCTCAACTAACATACGTCTGCATTTTTAAATATATTCATGGGCACACCTATTCCCATATGTTCATAATCACTCCCATGGATGACTATACATGTAATGGGAGAACCCAAATATATATATATACTTACTTACCTATTCACACTCAGGTGAGTCTCCCTTGACTTGGTGACTTGAAACCAATGATCAGGGATCAACACACTGCCCAATGGATATAAGGAACATTAAAACACATAAAAGATGCTAAATAAATATTAAGAGACCAACCAACAACATTAAATCCTTACCTTGTTTGGAAGTAGAGAACCAAATCTACTCGAACCAAGATGAAATGATCCATCACCCTATAAAATACATTATATGGATTAAAAAGAACTGAAATCCCCAAATACATGAGGTGAATGACATGTATTAACCATAGAATCATACTTCAAATCAAAGCCAACGAACTAGATCAATCTGAACCCCTTAATAGAATATAACTAAATGATTTCCATATAAAGCAGTAAAATCCCTTTGTGGCCAATGTGATAAAAAATATAAAAAATATGAATCTAAAACATACACGTCTCTTGTGACTATAAATGTCACATACCAACATATAAGAACCACAACGCCCCATGGGTAAAATCATGTTCCATCAAAAAAGAGGAGAAATAAATCCTTGTTTCAAAATGATACTATCAAATAGTACATTTCTATTAATTAACAATTACTTTGCCTATTAATTTTGTATAATCAGTTTGGATCCAGTTTAAACTTAGTTTGTTTTTGATTGATTCATTTTTGTTTGGTAAATTTTCATTAGATTTAGTTTTTCTTATTTTTGTTTATATAATCTTAGAAAATTTCATTCATTTCAGTTCTATCTGATCATGATATTATTAATAATCAGTCAATCCATATTAATAATTATATCCATTAGTTCAATATCTGGGGTAAAAAATACATAGAAATGAATGATATCATATATGGAAAATCATAATAGGGGTAATATGTAAAGTAATATTATTCATTCAATTCATACCTAATATTGATTTTTCATGGGCACATAAATCACCAAAATACTCAAATTAAATTGGGATAAACAAAGAGGGAAGAATAAACCAAACTCAAACCGCAGAAAATGGTGGATGATTAACCATGATGATCCTAACTACTCTTCCTTTTGTAGTATATGCCAAATCGCATCTGAGGTGGACCCGAAAGAACCATGTTAAACCCTAGAAACATGGATCAATGTTAAACAAGTTTCTATTATAGAATCTTATAAGAGTAGTATAAATTAATTCTGAATATCAAGGATTTTTTACTACTTGTGAAAACTATAAGGGTGAAATTACTTTATATTTTACTACCTATGAATAACAAGACTAATAAAAAACTAAATCATAAAAAATGGATTGTGGATGGACTATTTAAAAATTGTTATAAAGATCAAAAGGGTTTATGATAGAAAATTTAAACTAAAAATGGAAACCATCTAATAAATAGATAGTATAAATGGATTAGTAGTTAAAATATCTGAATAAGATCGAAATATATTTCCAATGTAAAATCGAAAGTAGTTGAATAATTTTTTTTACGGTTTAATTATGTTATCCATGGAGCTATCATATGTTTTACATTGATTTCTAGTAAAAAGAATTTGATTATTGGTATGGGAAAATTTGCAATGTTATCTTCTTCTAAATAAGTTTCTACAAATGGATCCACACCTATGAAGAAGGTTAAACATGATATGAAATAATGTTTGATCTTATAGTCTGATGAGTTATAAAAAGATAATAAAAAATAAGGAAAACATATAGAGTTCATTAATTGATCAAGTGAACATGAAATTTTCAAACAATAATAAACTTTTGAAAAGGATAGAAAACCATGTTTCTTAAACATAATCATGTTTAGTATGTGTAAAATAATAAAGTGAACAGAAAACCAAACATTTTTGAGTTACAAAGAAAATATATCAAGTGTTGTGAAAAAAGCCTGAGTAAGTGTTATAACATAGAAGTTGATAAAACAACCTTATTACCATTCTTATTTATATAAAAAACACTCCAATGGAAATTTCGCATAACACAGACTTCACACACACACACACACACATATATATATATATATTTGATGGAAAATAATTTTGAAAAATGAATCCTTCATATAGTGTTGTTATTCCATTGAAAAAATAAACATAGGGAAAATAAAAAAATACATTCTTCATAATCACATCTCTAAAAAAGTTTCAACACCTTTTCCATGAGTTAATAATATATTAATTGGGAACTTTTCCTCTAGATAACACTTTGTAATTTAATAAAATTGGGACAGCATTCAATTGTATGAGAATCCAAAAAGAACAACACATTTATCCATAAACAAATTTCCATTTACATGCGTCATGTACATATTAAGATAGTATACACTATATAATATTTTCATTTTCGAATTATAACACTCCATTTACATGAAGAATGTATCCACAATGAAATAATAGTAAGAATAATTCTACACATAATATATTTTTTACAATTTTATAAGCTCCACATGATTTCACATAGAATATGATATTATTTATGCAAATAGAACCACGTCTTTATTGTTCACCTAAAACAAAAATAAATAATTTTCTTATGGTATCTTCTATATGAACATCCAGTGATTTATATATACAAACACTACAATGAAAACTAGTTTTATGTTATGAGAAAACCGAAATTAATAATCTCTCACAGATAAATGAAACAATATGAAGTGATACAAATTGAATCAACAAAACTCAAACTAAACGATGAATAAATTAACCATACCAGAAAAATATTTGGGACTCACTACCAATGAATACCAGAAGATGGAGATGATCGACCAGAGAAGATCCTCGACCTTGGAAGGATGCCCGAACAGAGGGGATTATCGACCTTCTCGATCTATATGGATTTCTGTTAGGTGAGAGAATGCTCAAACCAGGGTGGATTCATGCCGGGTGAGGGAAATATTGATCTAGGGGGATGTGAGACCTCATAGGGGATGATCTACTAGAATAAGAAAACGAGGGGAATGCCTGAGTAACGACTTGTGGGGAGGGGTGAGAGGGGTGTGGCGATCTGCGAGTGACGAGGGGGAGTTGGAATGTGATGAGGGTAGAGAAAAGGGGATGAGATCAGCAGTGAGGGGGGTCAGGATGGGATTGGCAGAGAGGGGGAGTAATGATGGAGAAGAGAGGGGCGATAAGGATAAAGAAGTGGGGTGCAACATGGTGGGAAGTGAGGATGCGAGGAGGGTCGTAGGCAGAGGTATTTTTTGTTAGTCAATCCCTACCGTTCTAATGAACCATGGGGTATGGAAGTGCTTTTTTTCTGGCGGTTTTTAATGAATGGTTGCGAAAATGAACAAATATTAATCTGTATTGATTGTTTTACAAAACCATTCGTATATGCTACTTAAACCAATGGTTTTCCCAAGTTGTTGGCAAAGAAATGTTTGTATAAGTTAGATTTCCACCCGTGATTAGAATGTCCATGATCAATATATCATTTCCTTTTACTTTTAATCAAGTTAGATACTGACCATAGTAACTAATTATCAACACTTTAACATAAATTTGTGTCATTGAGGATAAAAATAATATGATATGGACTAAAACATGAGCCTAACAATTACCATTATCCTATTTGACGACTTTAGATGGGCTATTTAAATCAATTTTTTAAAATATTTAAACTTTGATATATAATTTTATTATTTTGACCATCATTTTATTCTATAAAATTAAAATTCAAAAATACAATTCAATTATTTCATTAATTGGGAAGAAAACTGGTTATTTTTAATTATAAATGCTTAATTTTAATGAATTTTTCTTTATAAAGTTAATTTAATTTTAATTTTTTTGGATATATTTACCGTTAATAATTATGCAAAGCTAGCTCGTTTTTTATTCTACTGATTAATAATATAAAATAAATGATTTCAAAAATATTAAAATTAATATAATTTGAATGAATTATTATGTTCGAAGAATTTTTAAGATAAATTTATCTTGTTTTTTATGTTTCAACGTATTATATTATAATTCAATGGTTTTCATGATTTTTTCAAATCTATAAAAAATAAATAGTGTCAAAGATAACATAAATGGTATTTTATGTTAAATGATATATTATTAAAAATTTTACCAGTATAAAAATGGTTTAAAATGAAAATTTAGATACCTAAAGGGATAAAATTTTATCTTTTCAATTTTGATCTAATCTTCACCTTAAAGGTAAAATTATTTCCATTTAATCCTAAAAAATTCATTACAGTTGTTAAGATAAATATTTTTTAACAAAGTGGTTAATCCAAAATAATATGTATCATTCTAATATATTAGCTATAAAAATAATATTGGATGATTATATTAATTCCATATCTTCAATATATTTTAATCCATATCACTTTTAACCATTTTACTTTTGTTAGACATATATTTTATGTTAATATTTTAAGAATTTCCAAAAATTACATAAATGATATTTCCTAATAAAAATTTTCTCATTAAATTATCTACAATAAAAAAAATATTACTATTACGAAACATTAACAAGATATGGTTTGAAATATTAAAAAAGGTCCATTATGTGAAAATTATACTTTTCTAGTAACTATAATGACCCCAAATATGTACTTTCTTTTTATTGTGGTAATCATAAAAATTGTAAACAAAGGATTAATGAAAAATGATAAGGATGAAAAAAATACCTAAAATTGTCTAGTTTGTATTTTATAAAATTATTTTGACTTATCATCATATTATATTTCAATTTTTTAATTTGGATCAATTTTAACAATAAAATTAATTTATATTAATTAAATGGATTATGAAATTCCAATAGTCCCCCTCTCCTCTATTATAAATGGTTACCTCCTCCCCTACTTTATTCCCATTTCCAAAGAATTTTTCATTCGAAAATACCTAAAAATCGTTTTTTTTTGTTATTATTGAACACATTATAGTTATCTTGGTTTAGGTAGAATATATATATTACTGGGCAGAAGGTGTAAATCAATAGTGATTGTATGATAAAGATATACAATGTTTAACCAAATATCAAAATTTTATTTATTCTTCCATCTTATTCAAATATCAAACAACCACGATGATATACTGAAATCAGTTTATCCCAAATACCAAGATCTTATTATTCTAAATCCATAACATTCATCCATATTCTCATCCATAAAATGGGAAATAACACCATCATTTGTATACATTATGGACTGCTGCCTCCTGAACTGATGTAATTTGATTTCCCTCACCACCTATGAAAGATGTTTTTTATGATTGATTTTGAGTATATAAATATATTAATGAAATATTTATCACTCCCTAAAAATAATATTTCTTATATTTTCTTTCATTCCAATTCACTAAAAAAATATAAGATCATTCATCCATATGTTTGGATTACCACCTCTACGAAGCGATGTGATTTATTTTACATGACCACATCACATTGATTGTATATATACATACATTTAAAGATATAATATGATATTATGATATAGTTATAATTATATAAATACAAAATAATAGTTACCTTATTTCCATAATGATCATCAAAAAATGGAAACGTTACTCTTTTGTGTTTACAACATATAATCTCTATAATTATAACATAGATTATTCTACATAACAATGTTTATTATTTATTTTAAATTTATAATTGATATATAAAAATAATGATTATTTAATCATTTTTATTTTTGATGTGTTGGAATAATTATCACTTTCTCCCTATTCAGCCAATTGAATTTACTTTTTCCATTCAATTCAAATATTTAATAAGTGTTCAACATGAACTAAATTGATTAACTAATTAAATATAAAATTGTAATATATAAATTAAAAGTAATTTTTAATGTAAAAAATATTCTTAAGAAAGTAAATAATGAATATATAATTGTTATTCAGGAAGATAAATTACAATCATGACAAGTTAAACTCGAGGTAATGGACACTTTACTTCAAAATCCTTTTTCTAAATGTTTTAATGATTTATTTCAAAAATATTTCCCTTAGATATCCTTATTAACTAAATTATTTAATTATTTATTTATAAGTTAGGGAAAAAGTATAGATGATATTATATACCTCATGTTTATATTATTTAATGTCTTTCAAAAGGAATCTTCTTACATATTGGCTTTTTTTACATAATAAAAAATGAATGTTCAATTTTAACATATATGATATCCCAAGATTTTTCCACTGCCATAACCATTAATTGATTTTGGAATTCCATTACAAGATTTAATTTTTTCTGGAATTAAAAACACTCTTTCCCTATCTGTATGTAATTTTACAATAAATGGTTTTAAATGGAATAGATGTTTTGATATATTGAAATGTTTTTTATATGGGTGCGCAAAATATTTTTAATATTTAAAATAATTCTATTGTTATAAATATGTTATTGTTCATTGTAAATTCTTATGATGATGGGTTGTTATATTATAAACCTTGAATGGTTAGTTATATTATATAATAAGTATGCATGATTCTATTATAAACTGAGGACATGTAGGTACATTATAATCAAATGGTGGGTGTTTCTGTTGAAGACATTAATTTCATTGTGTAATGGTTATGATCAAAGATGATGTGTAGTTTATTCCATTTGTTAGAATGATATATGCTGATGTACCAAGATACTTAACTTTTATCTATTTTCATATGGTTTTTATAGAAATATTACAATCTTAAAGTGTAAATAATGAGCTTATTTTTATTTGAAGTATATGAAACTTCTTGATGTTAAAATTTACAACTATTTTTGGAATATGTTTTCATTATATTTTTATGATATAAAAGAAACATTAATTTTTTGATTTTTACTCAAAGAATACAATGTAAATTTTTTATGAAAGTTTTAGTTAAGGTAATTTTATTTATTTATTATCAAAATGATTTTTTATCCAAATTGTTTTTTTGAAAAATAAAATTTTTTATAAGTGTTGATGGGAAATAGATTTTCATTATTTATTTTTATGTCTCTTCCTGTATTTTTAGTTCTCATACAATGTTATAAAAAGTTTTTCATATGGTTATTTGGATTTATAATTACAAGGAAGTGATCAAGGAGATATTTTTGAAGATGTGTCATGAAAATAAAACTTTTTTTCATCATAAAAGTTTTTTTGTGGAAAAATGGATACTAGGTTGAAATATATAATTTATGATGTAAAATTTATTTATGTATGGGTGATGGCCTAATAAACTAAAACAATAAACCATAAAGATTGATAAATATATGAAATTTAATTCCAGTCTAGAAAATCAATATTATATAATGTTTAACGCAAAGTCATTATATATCTTACGTATATCGTATAAATGTTTTTAAGAGTGAAATATTTCGTGACAGAAAAGAACTTTTATTACTTTATATGGTGGCACACTTCCACTCCAATCTTGTTATTTACTTTATGTTACATTTGGAGTCCTACTATAAAATACATGGTAATGTTTTACCATTTTTTATATTATTAAGGGTAATTTTTTCATCATACACTTAGACTTACATAGTTCAAACATGACTTGTTTCCATATAAAGCGTCGAACTAATAAATTTATAGTATCTATCCTTATGTTATATAAAAAAAGATTTACATTATCTATCTACACATATCATTGATCTATAGATCAATAGAGAATGAATATCTATGGGTATCTTCTAAAATTTACCTCATTAGATATGATCCTAACAGAAAAGATATTACGATTACAAACATTATAACTACATGTTTAGTAAATTTTAACATCATAATATACACAGGCTTTCCCTATATATCATCATTATCATTTTAGGACTCCCATATCATCTCAATAATTGATTAAGGATCATATTATTTAAAACAATTAAGATGAAAATCATTTTATGATTCCCATGTCAATGATTTTCATTACACCATGATTATATCCCTTACAATCCTCATCATGGATAGGGTTACATGACCCCCATTAATAAAAAAATCTATAACATTATTTTCTTTCCCATGAAGGTAATGGGTTGAGTATTTACAATCATTTATTATTTATATCCAAATTCATCAGTTCATAATGAGATAATTGTTTTTGAATATATACTTCAGGATTTTTTTTCCATATACATGTCACACATCTAACCATAGATATAATGTCTCTAATTATTCAATTTTGAGATCATTGTAGCTAATTACAAATCATGGGTTGGGTAGTTCTTCTCTTATATTACTAATTCCATGGAGGAATAATATATAAGTTTTTCCTTTTTCATATATTCGAAACCCTAGACATTTTTGGATGCATCTTTGTAGATAAAAAATCATTCACCAATAGTGAAAACATTCAATATAAGTATAGTGGTTATCCTATCAATTAACGCTATAATTATCTACTCACAATCATTGTTTCTAAAAATAGAACTCAATTACATATTATCCCCATTAGTGTGTTTGAAAATCATGAGTTTTTTCTCATAAATAGAATATAGTATGCATGTAATCCATAGAAATAATGGTTATTTATCCAAGTTGATGGTATCATCCATCCTTTAATTACATATATCTTCATTTAATCAACAAATACACCATTTATAGGGACAGAATTACCCAGGAATATTACATTATTCATCCAAAAAACAATCATACTGTAAATTATGTATAACCATTCCATTCCAATATATTCCATATAGAATTTAAATTCACTTAATATTCCTCCTTCCAATTTTATGTTTTTAGGAATATTATTTATAATTACTAACACAAATTTATCATGGTAATCCCTAAGAACTCTATTCATTAATTCAATGAAGATAGATTGAGATTTAGTGAGCCCAAATGTAATCACAAGTAACTCATTGTTCCTATATAATATTGTAAAAGAATACATTGATATATCCTCTATATTTACATTTACAAGATAATATTCTAGCTACAGATCCACTGTTGAGAAGTATTGGCCTCTAGGTAGCTGATTGTATAGGTCATCAATCATTATTAGAGGATACATTTTTGTCATGATCATTTTGAGAACAAGATAATCATTGAATCAGTTCATTGACTACTCATTCTTCTTGATAAAAAGGACTAGCACACCCCATGGTGAAGTACATAAGAATATAAACCATTTACCTTGAATCTTATGTAGTTTATTATTTATCTCTTCATGTTTAATAGTGGACATTGTATATTGCATATTTGATTTTTAAAAATATATAGATATATTTTCAATTGTGATGTTGACCACTCATGGAGTATGAATGACAAACAGTTCCAATGGGAAGACATTATTATATTCTCTTATAATGTTAATTTCATCATGAATAATCTTTTTCTTTTTTCTTAATCATTTTGGAGAGATATATTTTCTCATATGGAAATAATATCTATGGTTGAGATGTTGATTCCAAAGGAGATCCATCCACATCCATACCGATGTAAATAATATGAAGTAGGTTCAAAAAATAGTTGTTTATTTCTCTATAAAATATATTTATATTGGATATTTATAAAGAATTATAATCTATATTCATGATAACATGAATTTCTTCTAAAGGGAGAATAATAAGTTTCATAGGATAACTCATCTTGAAAATACTTATAGTTGATATGCTATATACTTATTATATAATTATTACACATTTTTCATTTTATCCAATAACTAGGCTACTATGTTTTGAGGTGGTGTTTTAATAGTTTTACAAAAAATTCATGAAATTAAATAATGCATTGAACCAAAATCTAATGTATATTCCCTGTAACAGCTGATATTTTTATGAGAAATATTTTGTTTTTATGTTATATAAATCATAAAAGGAATATTTCACTACACACAACACTACCTTGGATTGCTTTACACGCAATCGCGACCTTCCTCCATAGCTTGCGTTGTACGCAATACCGAGTTTCACTAAACAACGATATGCTATTAAAATATTATTAAAAATAGTCTTTATTAATAGTAATACCCACTTTTTGAAATTTTATTTTTCAAAATGGACTTCATTTCTGGATTAGGAATATCGAAATTATCCTAGGGTGAAATTTTGGTATTTTTCTGAAAACATTCAATTTTTGATGAATAGTGAAAACCCTGGGTTACTATTTAAAACCCGACTTTTTTTTAAATAATTATTTATTTTATTTAAATTTATTTTAGGTCAAAATTGATACATAATTTCTATATAAGTTCAAAGTAATTCATTAGAGTCATTTTATAATAATTTTACATATATACATAAATTTTATTTAACTTTTCACCATCTTTTACCCACCTCCTAGGAGAATTTGCAAATTCACATAAAACATAATTTTACCACTTCTGTGAGTGGAATTTCAAAAATCCAAGAGACACTGTTAATATCAAGGACTAAAATTTGGTTCAATGAGATGAAATTAATTTTTGTGAATAGTATGTTTTTACTTTTATTTACCACAGTTTAAAGTAAATAGGGTAATTAAAAGTAAAAATGATATTATTATTACCCTAACATGTGTCCTAATTCTATTGGATAAGTGTAATTAGACCAAAAACAACATTAGGAATATCAATGACCATTTAGGTCCACTTGGATTATATTAGGACATTTAATATTATTTTATTTAATGAAGAGTTAAAATAGATAAAATAAAAGATTAATAACTAAAACATTTTTAATATAGGGTTATACATAAGATAAATTCGACTATAAATATTCATTTGAAAGATAAAATATTTACTACATAATGGAATTTTATTTATAATTTTTAAACATTATATAATTTAATTTATTTATGACACAATGATGATGCAATAATTATCTTATTAATGAAATATTAACATAATTGATGTTATAAATACTCAAATAAATGTAATTTAAGACTTTTTATGAATTACACTAATTTTCTAGGTTAATATGATATTTTCATATTGATTTAATTATCTTTTTTCGAACTAATCATGCTGTTATGATTTTCACAAAAATAAATTACCAAATAATTGACATAAAATAGTTTTTGATACAAATATTATATTATTAATTGTTATTATATTCTTAAAAATCTAAGGATCGGCCAAGATACTTATATCATGATAGGTGTATCATTAATGGACCACTTGGGGGTCTCTTAGATGTATATGGTATGTTTATTAACTATATAATATAAAAATACAAAGTGACATGGTAAATGTCAATCTAATTAACTACAAGTTAAAACTAAAAGATAAGGTTAATATAATGGCCTAAACTTGTCTAAAACCCATTTTTTGAGGGGATTGCGACCCATCCCCACCTTATCTTCGAAATAAATCAATTTCGAGCTATAAAAACAGAATTTTACTTTATAATAAAATAATATTTTTTGTTTTTTCAAAGGTGCCCCTCTCCTCCCTTATAAAAGGGAACCTCCTCCATCTCTTCCTCACATCACTTTGAGACTTCAAACTCGGCCAACTTATGCCAATTTCTCTTCTAAACTTCCCTAGAAACATCCTAGAGGTCCTGGTCTTCTTCAAAGACTATCATTAGTGCCCTAAGAGGAGGTTAAGAAGAGGCGCTTCAAAGAAGAGATAATGTCTGTTACCGATTCTTTCAACTTTATTTCTTGTTCTACTTCTTATTCTTTAGTTTTTTCATTATTATGTAATAACATCAGTATCAATAATATAATGATATGTTATTATAATTATGAAACAACCCTTTTTCACCATCTATCCATCCTATGGAAAACAAAATCACCACGCGTGCGTACGTACGGAATACCGTCTCCACGTCGTGGTGTAATCTATTTTCCACCACCACCATACATGGATGGGTATAATGGTGTAAAGAATAACTATATATGATTATTTTAATTTGATATTTATTCTGAAATAGTATACATACACTTCAATACAATTCCATGATCATGGGAATGATATCATCGCTCGTGCGTACGTACGGCCTACCGTCTCCACGATGTGATGCGACTCGTTCTACATGATCTTCATTAAATAATGATTATATAAATGAATTGAATGAATAAATATTATATATATTACACTAATACCATTATGTAAATGAGGTATCTATAACCTAAAGATAAGAATAAGAATTTATTCGACAAAACATGCATAAGAACAAAAAGTAATAAATACTCGAATAACAAGTAGCAATGAAATATTACTAAGAAGAAGATAATAATATGACCATATCTAATATCATAACAATTTTTATGATTCAGGAAGAAGTAAATGAAATTATTTAAATCATTATACAGGAGGTTCGAACACTTACCAATCAAATCAGACCCATGATAAGGGAAAATCTCTCAATCTGAATTTTTATCCGAGATTGTTTATACTTCAGAATTTTTTGGGGAATATTTATCATCCATATCCATGTTTCCTCAATATGTAATATTATTTATATCCTCCTAAAAAATTTTAAATCCAATTTTACCCTTCGGTGAGTTTTTAGTAAAATATATGAAAGGAATCTTTTTTCTTTTTCCGTATGAGGAACTTTTTGACTTTTCCGGCCAAAGTACGAGAAGAAAGTTTTTTTAACTTATACGGCCTGAATGGATTTTTATAACATTATTTCCATGAAGCATCCATTAAAGGTTTTCAAGTTTATTTTTAATCAACTTCTTTTAGATTAAAATTATGACATATTAATAATGAAAAAAAAATTTATGTAGAAAGGATATTTTCCTCAAGATTGGAGTTTAAGTGTTTTATCAAAATTATTTTCCATCTAATATAATATAGGGTTCTGTTTCTATCCCTATTTTTAATTTTATTTGATTATTTTATGATGGAATTATTTTTATGAAGTCGTTTTATCTTATATGGATTATGTTATGTTGGCATGATGTTTTAGAATCCCATTTTTATTACATGGGTTATGTTATGATGTTGGATTTATGATTTTGTGGCACACACAAGAATGGTTTCATTATGAGATGGGTGGGACCTATATCTCCCTCCAATTCATTGGTTAAAGATTTATATCTCATGAGATAGACATGGATGGAATGGCAGGTTAAATCGGTTCAGTGAAACATGACTGAAACGAGGAGTGAACTCGGTTCAGAAATGATCTTTTTTCACTAAGATAGTCTTGGCAATGAGTCTTGACTACTAAGAAATGATTCTCTATGATTATGTGTGTATGCCACAAAGTTTCAAGTTTTAAGTTATGATTATTGTGATTACATTTCACTACTTTGACTTATCCCATGATTATGAAATTATGATATCTTTTGCAGGTTATTATTTCCAAAATGTTATGTTCTTATGAATATGATGTTATTTATATTTCTTTTGTTTACCCTTACTGAGCATTTGAGCTCACCCTTTTTTGTTTTCATTCCCCAGGTCAGGAAAAAGTTTATTAAGTAGGATATGACAAAAGGGTCTCTAGATATGATGAAATAAATGGGAGACAATGTAGATGCTTTATGAACCAGTTGTTTACGTTTCCCAGTTTCCAAAGACACTACACCAATACGGTCCTTTCATGGTTTTTTAATATGTTGTAATATGTGTACTTCAATTTTGAAGTATTAACAATGTATGTAAAGTATGGGTCATTATAGTTGATTTTTATGAGAAATATTTTGTTTTTATGTAATATAAATCATCAATGGAATCTTTCACTACACAAAACACTAGCTTGTATTCCATTACACAAAATCATGACCTTCCTCGATAGCTTGCGTTGTACGCAATACCGAGTTTCACTAAACAACGATATGCTATTAAAATATTATTAAAACAAGCCGTTATGAATAGTAATACCCACTTTTTTAAATTTTATTTGTCAAAATGGACTTCATTTTTGGATTTGGAATATTGAAATTAGCCTAGGGTGAAATTTTGTTATTTTTCTGAAAACATTCAGTTTTTGATGAATAGTGAAAACACTAGGTTACTATTTAAAAACACACTTTTTATTTAAATAATTATTTATTTTATTTAAATTTATTTTAGGTAAAAATTGAAACACAATACCTATATAAGTTCAAAGTAATTAACTGGAGTAATTTTATAATAATTTTAGATATATAAAAAATTTATTGAACTTTTCACTGTCTTTTACCCACCTCCTAGGAGAATTTGAAAATTCACATAAAACATAATTTTACTACTTCTGTGAGTGGAATTTCGAAAATCTGAGAGACACGGTTAATATCAAGGACTAAAATGTGGTTCAATGCGAAGAATATAATTTTTGGTGAATAGTAACATTTTACTTTTTTTTAAATACAGTTAAAAGTAAATAGGGTAATTAAGGGTAAAAATGATATTATTATTACCCTAACACATGTCCTAATTCTATTGGATAAGTGTAATTCGAAAAAAAGAAACCTTAGGAATCAAATATGACCATTTAGGTCCACATGGATTAGATTTGGACATTTAATATTATTTTATTTAAAGAAGAGTTCAAATAGTTAAAATCAATGTTTAATAACTAAAACATTTTTAATATAAGGTTATACATAAGATAAATTCGACTATAAATATTCATTAGAAATATAAAAATATTTCCTACATAATCGTATTTTATTTTTAATTTTTAGAAATTAGATAATTTAATTTATTTATGACACAATGATGATGCAGTAATTATCTTATTAATGATATATTAACATAATTGAGGTTATAAATACTCAAATAAATGTAATTTAAGACTTTTTAAGAATTCCACAAAAATTTTAGGTTAATATGACATATTAATATTGATTTAATTAAAATTTTTCTAACTAATATTGCTGTTATGATTTTCACAAAAATCAATTACCAAATAATTGACATAAAATAGTTTTTAAAACAAATATTATATTATTAATTGTTATTATATTACTAAAAATATAAGGTTCGGCAAAGATACTTATATCATGATAGGTGTATCATTAATGGAC
Source organism: Viscum album (assembly GCA_963277665.1). Classification (NCBI taxonomy): domain Eukaryota; kingdom Viridiplantae; phylum Streptophyta; class Magnoliopsida; order Santalales; family Viscaceae; genus Viscum; species Viscum album. The sequence goes on from OY728148.1 coordinate 53,761,288, forward strand.
CACTTCGGGGTCGCTTGGATGTATATGGTTGGTTTATTAACTATATAATATAAAAATACAAGGTGACAAGGTAAATGTCAATATAATTAACTAAGAGATAAAACCAAATGATAAGGTTAATATAATGACCTAAACTTGTCTAAAACCCATTGGTTGAGAGGATTTCGACCCATACCCACCTTATATTCAAAATAAATCAATTTAGAGCTATTAAAAACTGAATATGACTTTATAATAAAAGTATATTTTTAGTTTTTCCAAAGGTGCCCCTCTCCTCCCTTATAAAAGGGAACCTCCTCCCTCTCTTCCTCACACAATATTGAGCCTTAATGCTCGTCCAAACTCTGACAATATCTCTTATCCACTTCTCTAGAAACAACCTAGATGTCCTGGTCTTATTCAACGACCATCATTAGTGCCCTATGGGGAGGTTAAGAAGAGGCGCTTCAAAAAAGAGGTAATGTCTGTTACCGATTCTTTCAACTTTATTTCTTCTTCTACATCTTATTCTTTAGTTGTTTCATTATTAAGTAATAACATCAGTATCACTTATATACTGAATTTTTTATTATAAGTATGAAACAACCCTTTTTCACCATCTATCCATCCTTTGGAAAAAGAAATAACTGCGCGTGCGTATGTACGAAATACCGTCTCCCCGCCGTGGTGTAATCTATTTTCCACCACCACCTTACATGGATGGGTATAATGGTTTAAAGAGTAACTATAAATGATTATTGTAAAGTGATATTGATTCTTAAATATTATACATACACTTCAATACAATTACATGACCGTGGGAACGATATCATCGCTCGTGCATACGTACAGCCTACCGTCTCCACGATGTGATGCGACTCTTCCTACATGATATTCATTAAATAATGATTATATAAATTAATTGAATAAATAAATATGATATATATTACACTAATACCATTCTGGAAATGAGGTATATATAACCTAAAGAGAAGAATAATAATTTATTCGACAAAACACGCATAAGAACAAAAAGTAATAAACCCTCGCATAACAAGTAGAAATAGAATATTACTAATAAGAAGCTAATAATATGACCATATATAATATAATAATAATTAGTATGATTCTGGAATAAGTCAATGACATTATTTAAATTATTATACAGGAGGTTCGGACACATACGAAGCAAATCAGACCTAAGGTAAGGGAAAATCTCGCAATCTCAATTTTTATCCGAGATTATTTATACTTCAGAATTTACTGGGGAATATTTATCATAAAAATCCATGTTTCCTCAATATGTAATTTTATTTATATACTCCTACAATTTTTTAAATCCAATTTTACCCTTCGGTGAGTTTTTAGTAAAAGTTATTAAATGAATCTTTTGTCGTTTTTCATACTAGGTATTTTTTTACTTTTCCGGCCAAAGTACGAGACAAATGTTTTTTAACTTATACGGCATGAATGAATTTTTTGAAAATTATTTCCATGAAGCTTAATTTATGTATTTAAAGTTTATTTTTAATCAAATTATTTATTTTAAAATTATATTACATTTTAAGAATGAAAAAATGTTTTTTAAGTAGAAAGTATATTTTCCTCAAGAATGGAGTTCAAGTGTTTTATTAAAACAAATTCCATCTAAGATAATATAGGGTTTTGTTTCTATCCCTATTTTTACATTGATTTGATTATGTTATGATGGAATATTTTTATGAAGTCGTCTTATCTTATATGGATTATGTTATGTTGGCATGATGTTTAAGAATCCCATTTTTATTACATGGGTTATGTTATGATGTAAGATTTATGATTTTGTGGCACACATAAGAATGGTTTCATTTTGAGATGGGTGGGACCTATATCTCTCTCCAATGCATTGGGTAATGATTTATATCTCATGAGATAGACATGGCTGGAACGACAGGTTAAACCGGTTCAGTGAAACAGTACTGAAACGAGGAGTGAACTCGGTTCAGAAATGGACTTTGTCCGCTAAGATAGTCTTGGAAATGAGTCTTGACTACTAAGAAATGATTCTATATGGTTATGTGTGTATGACACAAAGTTTCATGTTTTATGTTATGATTATTGGGATTACATTTCACTACTATGATTTATCCCATGATTATAAAATCATGATCTCTTTTGCAAGTTATGATTTCCAAAATTTTATGTTCTTATGAATATGATGTGATTGATATTTATTTTGTTTACCCTTACTGAGCATTTGAGATCACCCTTTTGTATGTATTCTTTCCCCTGGTCAGGAAGAAGGTTATTATGTAGGATATTCCAAAAGGGACTCTAGATATTATGAAATAAATGGGAGACAATGTAGATTATTTATAAACCAGTTGTTTATGTTTCCAAGTTTCTAAAGACACTATACCTATACGGTCCTTTCATGGTTTATTTATATGTTGTAATAATTGTAATTCAATTTTGAAGTATTAACACTGTATGTAAAGTATGGGTCGTTATAGTTGGTATCAGAGGAAAGTTATAGTCAACATTTGGAACCTAGGATGTGAAAGCCTTAGTAAGAACCCTAAGGATATATCTAAGCATAGAACACAATCTTAGTGTTTTAGAAATGGCCATGAATAAGCTAAGATAAGACGTTAAGTGTAAAATATTATTCTTGATTATGTGGTTTTCCTATTATAATTATTATTTCTCACACTATTCTTCTTGGTTTTAGTCAATGGCTGGAACCCGAAGGAACTGTGTTAATGTGGAATGTGATGGGAAATGAAATGATTGTCCCCCTGAGCAACCAAATGTTATGATGGATGGAATTCAAAATCTTGTAGCCATGTTCACACAACTTTCTCAAGATATGAATCATGCCGGACTTCAGAACGATCAAAGGAAGGAGGAACATTCTGTTGAATCCTTCATGAGGTAGCGTCCACCCTCATTCAGTGGGTCTACTGATCCATTAGTTGCTGAACAATGGATCAGTACTACTGAAAAGATATTTTCAGTTCTTCAATGTTCTGAACATAATAAAGTCATCATAGTAGTATATCGTTTGGAAGTTTAAGCTGATCAATGGTGGAATCTTATCAAGAATATGAGGCCAATAGATGAAATTGAGTCCATGGAATGGGACTAGTTCAAGAACTTATTTTTCAATAAGTACTTCCCTCGTATTCTTCGAACAAAGACGGAGAAGGAGTTTCTTGAACTCAAGCAAAAGGATGATGAATCTGTTGGTACCTACAAATCAAATTTTACAAGACTTGCAAGGTACGCTTCGGGGATTATTATGCAACCTGAGAGTAAGATTGATCAATTATTTAATGGATTAAAACCAAGTCTTCGAAGGGTGTTCGCCATAAGAGACTTTAATAGCTATGAGGAAATCGTTCTATGTGCTCTCAAAGTTGAGATGGAGATTGGAGTAACCCATCAGTCATATAGGTTTGATAAGAAGAGGAAAATGGAATTCAAAGGAAAATCTAAAGACCACACAAAAAAGAAGATGGGTTTTCCCTTATGCTCAAAGTGTGGAAAGAAACATGGAGGGATTTGTCTTAAGGGATAGGTAAATGTTTCAAATGAGGAAAATAAGGTCATCGGGCATTTTAATGCCGCAATGATGGGAATAAGATGTCTAGAGATGCGAACAAGGAAAAGGCCACACAGAGTAAACCTCCTACACTTCAATGTTAAAAGTTCAACGAAATGGGGAAATATTCTAACCAATTCCCTAATCCAAGGGTTGTTGATAATTATTGACATCAACAAACTCTTAATGCTAATGACAAAGGAAAGTCACATGAAATTTCTATCAGCGATGTGGAGTACGATAACGAAGTGGTGAAAGGTACACTTATCATTCACTCTAATGTAGAAATTGTTTTATTTGATTCTGGATCCACCCACTATTTTATTTCTGAAGAATTTTCTAAGGGTATCTCTATATTACCTCAACAATTAGATGTTGAGTTAGCTGTGACAACTCTTAATGGCACAAGAGTCCCATCAAATGTTTATAATTCTTCTCTGATTGAATATTGTGGGAAAGTACTTCCTGAAAATCTTGTGATCCTTCCTATAGTGGAATTTGATGTGATTCTTGTCATGGATTGACTTTCTTTATGTGGAGCTCATATCAATTACCAAAGAAGGGAAGTCACATTTCATATTCCAGCTCAATCTATGATTGTATATCGATGCAAGGACGAACATAACCTTCCAGTGGAAATTTATTTCATCTGATGGGTCTTGATTCCACTAAATGAAGGTTATTTATCTCAAATGGTTGTTGAGAAACTCACGATTAGTAAAATTCCATTTATACGGGCGTTTCATGATGTCTTTACGAATGAGTTTCCTAGTCTTCCACCAAATTGTGATGTTGAGTTTTCAATAGAACTCTTACTTGGTGCTTTACCTATTTCAAAGACACCTTATACAATGTCCCCAATTCAGTTGCAGGAATTGAAGAAGAAACTCCAAGAGAATCTTGATAAAGGATTCATACGCCCTAGTGTATCACCTTGGGGAGATCCTATTCTGTTTGTTAAGAAGAAAGATGGATCAATGAGACTCTGGATTGATTATCTTGAACTTAACAAGATCACGATCAAGAAAAAATATCCTCTCCCGCGCATTGATGACTTATTTGACCAACTACGCGGAGCTCAATACTTTTCCAAGATTGATCTTTGTTCAGGGTATCATCAATTATTGGTCAAAAGGGAGGATATACCAAAGATGGCTTTCTGTACAAGGTATGGACACTATGAATTTATAGTGATGTCATTTGGTCTTACTAATTCCCATGTTATCTTCATGGATTTGATGAATAGAGACTTTAGAGACTATCTTGATCAGTTTGTGGTAGTCTTTATAGATGATATTATTTTCTATTCAAAGAGAAAGGATGAACATGAAGGTCACTTGAGAATTGTTTTGAATACCCTATAAAAGGATAAGCTTTATGCCAAATTTACCAAGTGTGAATTTTGGCTTCAAAAAGATGCATATTTGGGTGACATAATTTCAAAAGAGGGCATATCTGTGGATCCAGTAAAAACAGAGGTTATCGAAAGATGGTTGACACCATCAATAGTAATTAAGATCCAAATTTTTCATGGTTTGGCGGGATATTATCGACGTTTTGTGAAATATTTTTCACGATTATCTAATCCACTCACTAGGTTTACATGAAAAGGAGTTAAGTTTGTGTGGACGGAGGAATGTGAAGAGAATTTCAAAGAGTTTAAAAGAAGGTTATCCAATGCACCTGTGCTCACACTGCCTTGTAGTGAAGAAAGGTTTGTGATCTATAGTGATGTATCCAAGAAGGGATTGGGGTGTGTCCTCATGAAAAATGATATGGTGATAGCATATGCCTCACGACAGTTGAAAATCCATGAGCAAAATTACCCAACTCATGATTCGGAGTTAGCTGTGGTAATCTTTACATTAAAGATTTGGAGGTATTATCTTTGTGGAGAAAGTTGTGATATTTATACTGATCATAAAAGTTTAAAGTATATTTTCACACAAAAGGTGTTGAATATGTGCCAAAGAAGATGGTTGTACATGATTAAGGATTACGACTGCTCAATTCATTACCACCTTGGGAAATCAAACAAGGTGTCAGATGCATTAAGTCAGCAAGACAATGCTAGCTTATCCATGATGAGGATCACAAAAGATCCAATATTTATGGATTTACAAAGGATGGATCTTGGAATTTCAAAGGAAGGGGAAAATCGTATCTTTCTCAAATTAATGTTCAACCGTCTATTCATGTGAAGATTAATGCACAGAAAAAAATATGTAGAGTTACAAAAGAAGGTGAGAAATGTTCCTGAATTCAACCTTGATTTTTATGGGATAATAAGGTTCAAGAATCGGGTTTCTATTCCTCCCATCCCGGAATTAAAGAAGGAGATGCTGGATGAGGCTCATAGTTCTTCATTCTCTATTCATACTGGAAGCATGATGATGAATAGGGACCTGAAAGAGTACTTCTGGTGGGATGGCACGAAAAGAGATGTTGCTGAATATGTCTCTTGATGCTTGGTTTGTCAGCAAGTTAAAGCTGAGAGACAGAAGTCTAAGGGGATGTTACAACCATTACCCATACCCGAATGGAAATGGGAAAACATCACTATGGACTTTGTCACTGGACTTCCTAAAACATCCAAAGGCAATAAGGCTCTCTGGGTCATAGTTGATAATCTTACAAAGTCGGCACACTTCATTGCTATTAGAGAGGATTTATCTCTGGAGCAACATTCCAGTATATATGTAAAAGAAGTGGTAAGATTGCATGGAGTTCCACTTTCCAATATATCTGATCAGGATATGAGGTTTACCTCAAATTTTTGGAGAAGTCTTCAGCATACTCTGGATACACAGTTGAGTTTCAGCACTGCTTATCATCCTCAGATAGATGGTCAGTCTGAGAGGAAAATTCAAACTCTAGAATATATGTTGAGAGCTTTCTCTATGGATTTAAAATGTGGTTGGGATCAACACCTACCTTTGGTGGAATTTTCTTATAATAACAGCTTTCACTCCAGTATTCATATGGCTCCTTAGGAAGCTCTCTATGGAAAGAAATGCAGGTCTCCATCTTTCTGGGATGAAGTTGGGGAAAGAAAGCTATTAGGACCTGAACTTTTTGATGAGATGGCAGAAAAGTTCTGATCCATTCAACAACGCATAAGAGCAGCTCAGAGTTGACAAAAAAGTTATGCCGAAAACTGAAGAAAAGACCTAGAGTCTCAAGTGGATGATAATGTGTTCTTACGAATATCTCCTTAGAAGAGAGTAATGGGATTTGGATAGAAGGGAAAGTTGAGCCCTAGGTATATCGGTCCTTTTGAAATACTGGATCGTGTTGGGAAGGTAGCTTTCTGATTTGCGCTTCCACCGAATCTCTCTCAAGTTCATGATGTGTTCCATTTATCTCTCCTGAGAAAGTACATACATGATCTATTACATGTAGTCAGCTCAAGTGTTGTAACGCGGGAGCAAGATCTTTCTTATGAAGAACGTCCGATAGATATTCTGAATCATAGCAAAAAAGTCCTAAAGAACAAGACCACTCGCTTGGTGAAAGTTTTATGGAGGAACCACCAATTAGAAGAATCTACATGAGAGATTGAGGATATGATGAGGGAGATGTATCCTCATCTGGTTGTTAAAAAGTGATGAATTTCGAGGGCGAAGTTCATTTTAAGGGGGGTAGAATGTAACAACTGAGATTTTTATGAGAAATATTTTTTTTATGTTATATAAATCATCAAAGGAATATTTCACTACACATAACACTAGCTTGGATTTCTTTACATGCAATCACAACCTTCCTCGATAGCCTACATTGTACACAATACCGAGTCTCAGTAAACAACAATATGCTATTAATATATAATTAAAACTAGCCGTTATGAATAGTAATACCCACTTTTTGAAATTTTATTTTTCAAAATGGACTTCATTTTTGGATTCAGAATATCGAAATTATCCTAGGGTGAAATTTTGGTATTTTTCTGAAAACTTTCAATTTTTCAATGAATTTTGAAAATACTAGGTTACTATTTATAAATCGACTTTTTATTTAAATAATTATTTATTTTATTTAAATTTATTTTAGGTCAAAATTGATACATAATACCAATATAATTTCAAAATAATTCATTGGAGTCATTTTATAATATGTTTAGATATATTAAAATTTTATTGAACTTTTCACCGTCTTTTACCAACCTCCTAGGATAATTTTCAAATTCACATAAAACATAATTTTCCGCTTCTGTGAGTAGAATTTCAAAAATACAAGAGACATGGGTAATATCAAGGACTAAAATTTGGTTCAATGAGATGAAAATAATTTTTGGTGAATAGTAACTTTTTACTTTTTTACCATTGTTAAAATTAAATAGCGTAATTAAGGGTAAAAATGATAATATTATTACCCTAACACAAGTCCTAATTCTATTGGATAAGTGTAATTCAACCAAAAACAACCTTTGGATTAAAATATAACCATTTAGGTCCACTTGGATTAGATTAGGACATTTAATATTATTTTATTTAAAGAAGAGTTAAAATAGTTAAAATCAAAGTTTAATAACTAAAACATTTTTAATATAGGGATATACATATGATAAATTTGACTATAAATATTCATTAGAAATATAAAAATATTTCATAAATAATGGAATTTTATTTATTATTTTTAGACATCAGATACTTTAATTTATTTATGACATAATAATGATGCAGTAATTATCTTATTAATGAAATATTAACATAATTGATGTTATAAATACTCAAATAAATGTAATTTAATACTTTTTATGAATTACGCTAATTTTCTAGGTTAATATGACATATTATTATTAATTTAATTAACTTTTTTCGAACTAATAATGCTGTTATGATTTTCACAAAATTCATTTACCAAATAATTGACTTAAAATAGTTTTTAAAACAAATATATTATTATTAATTGTAATTATATTCCTAAAAATCTATGGATCGGCCAAGATACTTATATCATTACATTTGTATCATTAATGGACCACTTGGGGGACTCTTGGATGTATATGGTATGTTTATTAACTATATATTATAAAAATACAAAGTGACTTAGTAAATGTCAATCTAATTAACTAAGAGCTAAAACTAAAAGATGTGGTTAATATAATGACCTAAACTTGTCTAAAACCCATTGTATGAGACTATTGCAACACATACCGACCTTATCTTTAAAATAAATCAATTTGGAGCAATTAAAAACAAAATATGACTTTATAATAAAATAATATTTTTAGTTTTTCCAATGGTGCCCCTCTCCTCCCTTATAAAAGGGCGCCTCCTCCCTCTCTTCCTCACACCACTTTGAGCCTTCGCGCTAGGCCAACCCCCGCCAATTTATCTTCTCCACTTCCCTAGAAACATCCTAGAGGTACTGGTCTTCTTCAAAGACCATCTTTAGTTCCCTATGAGGAGGATAATAAGAGGTGCTTCAAAGAAGATGTAATGTCCGTTACAGATTCTTTCAACTTTATTTATTATTCTACTTCTTATTCATTAGTTGTTTCATTATTATTTAATAACATCAGTATCACTAATATACTAATATGTTATTATAATTATTAAAAAACCCTTTTTCATCATCTATCCATCCTATGGAAAACGAAATCACCGCGCGTGCATACGTACGGAATACCGTCTCCACGCTGTGGTGTAATCTATTTTCCACCACCACCTTACTTGGATGAGTATAATGGTGTAATTAATAACTATATATGATTATTGTAAATTGATATTGATTCTGAAATAGTATACATACATTTCAATACAATTCCACGATCATGGGAATGATATTATCGCTCGTGCGTACGTACGGCCTACCGTCTCCACGATGTGATGCGACTCGTTCTACATGATCTTCGTTACATAATGATTATATAAATGAATTAAATGAATAAATATGATATATATTACACTAATAACATTATGGAAATGAGGTATCTATAAACTAAAGAGAAGAATAAAAATTTATTCGACAAAACATGCATAAGAACAAAAAGTAATAAACACCCAAATAATAAGTAGCAATGAAATATTACTAATAAGAAGCTAATAATATGACCATATATGATATCAAAACAATTATTATGATTCTTTAATAAGTCTATGACATTTTTTAAATCATTATATAGGATGTTCGGACACTTACGAAGAAAATCTGACCTATGGTAAGGGAAAATCTCACAATCTCAAATTTTATCCGAGATTGTTTATACTGCAGAATTTACTGGGGAATATTTATCATTCACATCCATGTTCCCTCAATATGTAATATTATTTATATCATCCTATAATTTTTTATATCCAATTTTACCCATGGTGAGTTTTTAGAAAAAGATATGAAACGAATATTTTGTCGTTTTTCATATAAGGTCATTTTTTACTTTTCCGGCCGATGTATGAGAAGAATGTTTTTTTAACTTATACGGAATGAATGGATTTTTAGAACATTATTTTCATGAATTTTCCTTTACAATTTTTCATGTTTATTTTTAATCAACTTCTTTTAGTTTAAAATTATATGACATTTTAATAATGAAAAAATGTTTTTTTAAGTAGAAAGAATATTTTCCTCAAGAATGGAGTTCAAGTGTTTTATCAAATTTATTTTCCATGTAAGATAATATAGGGTCTTGTTTATATCCCTATTTTTACATTGATTTTATTATGTTATGATGGAATTATTTTTATGAAGTCTTTTTATCTTATATGGATTATGTTTTGTTGGCATGATGATTAAGAATCCCATTTTTATTACATGGGTTATCTTATGATGTATGATTTATGATTTTGTGGCACACATAAGAATGGTTTCATTATGAGGTGGGTGGGACCTATATCTCCCTCCAATGCATTGGGTAACGATTTTTAGCTCATGAGATAGACATGGCTGGAACGGCAGGTTAAACCGTTTCAGTGAAACAGGACTGAAATGAGGAGTTAACTCGGTTCAAGAAATATACTTTGTCCGCTTAGATAATCATGGAAATGAGTCTTGACATCTAAGAAATGATTCTCTATGATTATGTGTGTATGCGACAATGTTTCATGTTTTAATTTATGATTATTGGGATTACATTTCACTACTATGATTTATCCCATGATTATTAAATTATGATCTCTTTTGTAGGTTAGGATTTCCAAAATGTTATGTTCTTATGAATATGATGTGATTGATATTTATTTTGTTTACCCTTACTGAGCATTTTTCTCACCCTTTTGTACGTTTTCTTTCCCCATGTCAGGAAAAATGTTATTAAGTAGGATATGCCAAAAGGGACTCTATATATGATGAAATGAATGGGAGACAATATAGATGCTTTATGAACCAGTTGTTTATGTATCCCAGTTTCTAAAGACACTATACCTATACAGTCCTTTCATGGTTTTGTTATGTGTTGTAATAAGTGTACTTCAATTTTTATGTATTAATAATGTATGTAAAGTATGGGTCGTTATATTCACTATTCGTGATTGACTGACTAGCTTATCAATCAACACTTTATTGTTTGTATGTACCTCAGATGTTCTGATGGAATATGATCTCCATTTCTATATAGTCTCTAGAGGTTTTTGTCACTATTTATCTTTGACAAGACTTATCTTTGTTAATTTGTTCACATAGTTTCCTTATTCCTTGTATCTAAATCATTGAACAAAATGGTAATGGTTGACTGGAAATTTTCTTTCTTCCATCATATCTGTGGGTTTCTTCTATCAGTATTCTCTAGCTTAGTTCCCCTCCTTACAACATATAAAGTTTTTCTTTTTACCCATTAAAAGCTGTTTTGGGTGTTGTATCCCTCATTTTTGACAAGTGGGATGTTGGAAATTCCCACCAATATGGAATTTATCCATCACCAACCAAGTATTAAAACATATTCTCCTATTTATATCCCTAGTCCTATGACAACCTTGAAATTTTACAATATCTATTTCAAATTTTAGGGAAAATCATTCATTTTATCATAGCTTTCAAAGACTCAAATTACAAAATATATTAACATATTTTTATTTTTCCCACAAAATAGGTAATCCTATTTTCTTTTATGGGTCAATGAAAAATATTGTGGTGTATCATTAATGTCCTCAGATGATTTCATTATAAGATTTTATTGATTCATCAACCATTTTTATGAGGAAAAAAAATTATCTCTCCAATATAATATGGTGACTGTGAGGAAATTATTAATTGAAAAAAAAATCATGAATTCCATCCCATCCATCACTTCAATTTCTTCCTCATGCTTCATATTATTGATCAGATTCACCCATAGAAGGGATTATACAATCATCTAATAAATAACTAGTATGAACTTCTCTTTCTCATTTCATTTAATTACAAAGGTTAAATTTTCAATAGAGTTGTTGCATTGATCCAAAACATCTTGAGGTTCTAAAATATTTCTCAAATCATGATGGGAATCTAATTTTCTAATTCATCACATTTCACATTACACTGGCTATTGACTCGATTCCTCATATTTCATTCTATTAATTAAATTGAGGTAAAACATGGATAATTTTTTAGACTATTAAACACAAATATTGTAAATTATAAACATTAAATGATAACTCATACATGAAATATATTTCCAAACCATTGAATTTATAAGTTTTAATATAATTAATCCATGGCCTATTTCCTATCATTAAATTACAATGTAATTTTATTATATTCATTCTGGTTTGTAAAAATATTTTGAATTAAAGAAATAAATCGACTAAGAGTTTCATACCAAGTTTCTAACATGGCCTCATTGACCTGAACATGATTAAACATGAGTAAATACCCACTAACCCGTCTAAGGGTTATTACCCCTATGCATATGTATGATAAATTTTCCTCTACATTTAGTATCCATACATTTATTTTTATACTTGAAACCACTCACTCTATTATTTTATAAAATTTAAATATGCTTTAAAAAAAATCTTATACCTACATATTTCACTAATTTTTTATAATAACAACCCAAAAAAATATCTAGACAATTATTTGGTATAATCTATGTCATTTAGTGTCTTTTATCCACTTTATTTCATGAGCTATTACCTATTGATATGTAATTAACTGACCCACAAGGGCCTACCCTTGTCATGGAATGATATGTAATAATAACCCCAACCCGACCTCCAAAATTCTTTGGGCTAGAAAAAATAATTATGAAGGAAAATTTTAATTGGTAGGCCTTTTACTAATGTTACTATATGAATACACCCAAACATATCCATCAAATAGTGCGGAGGAATGATAAAATGGGTTTCCAAATATATATCAAATCCATGTATTAATTAAACGTTACGGAATACATCATAATATGATAGTATTGTTAAGTAAAAATTATCCTTTTCGCCTTTTCCATTTCTTTTGTTTTGAATATTACACCCTTTCTGAAATATTTAATTTATAATTCTATCATGTAAAGAGTATTTTACCAATGTTCTTATATGAAACTATATTAAATTTTATTATATATACATTATTTATTTTTAAATGAAAAAAAATAGTTTATCATTAAAACGTTTTAATGAATATGGATTCGATAAATATCGTACTCATGAAAACCATCAGAGTGAGAAACCTCCATGATTACCATATTGAGACTTAGATATTATTTATATCAAAGACATCATTTAAAAACCAATCAATATGTATTGTATTTTTAAATGAAAATATTTTTTGAATAAAATTATATCAATAAAAATTGTACAGAAACTCATAAACTATCATCATCAGACACATTTTAATTTAATTTTCATATCTAGAAAACCTAATCATATTGTTAGGAAATCATTTATTCAAAATCACACTGTAATTCATGTGTTAATCAAAATAATGTCATGCATTAAGTTATTATATGACTATTGGAGTGTCAGCTGTTTAGGTCCTCTTAAAAATCTAAGAGAAGGTCATACCATTGGAGATCAAGATGAATTTTGGGATGAAAACCTATAAATACATTAGAATTGAAACTTAATATAAGATATGTGACATGATATAGACGATATAGAAACTATCCAAGGGATCTTTGGAATTTACTGCTGTGTGAGAACTCTTATGTGTTACCAAGTGAACTACTCTTTTCATTTCTTTATAGCCTCATATTAATAATTTTTTTATAATACAATTTATTTGTGATTCCAATTGATGTATTCCAATTCTAGGAAGACATAGGAGCTGATCAGCTTCTAGGTTGAGGGATATCAATGATTGGTAGACAAAATTAAATCTCATAATTGTCTCGATGGATTAATATGGTGTGGGTAAGACAAGATTTCTTGAAAGTATAATTCAATGGACCTTTATCCTAGGTTACTGGATACACTTCTCTTTGGGTTACAACAATTCAATATTCATTTAATTGTATTTTCATTTTTATGCTATTATAATATATATTGAATTTTTTATATATTAATTTTTTTAATTGTATTCAACTCATCATAATTGATTTGATTACGATTGTTTTTTATTAAATCGTTTATACAAATTTTGAGATTATGATTAAATCATTTAATCAGATTATGATTCAATATTCCTTAAGATAGAATCACCATTTATTGTTTTACTTTGATTAATCATAACCACTGTGATTATGATAATTTTAAAAACTAATATATCATTTCATTAATTGAATATGATTATACCATCATTAACTTGATGCAATTCTAGTCACTAGAATCAATCATGTGGATCAAATATCAGAATCATCCTGATTACAATATTCTTTTCATCGAAACTTTGGGCCCCATTTTATTATAGTTTAATTCATTAATTGGGGTTTTTAATACTTTTTTGTTTAATTCTATTAATCAAAGCTCAACTTGAAGTTAAAAATGAATGTTTTTATACTTACAATTCACTCCCTCTTGTATTCAGCCATCCATATATACATTATTATCCAACAATTGGTACCAAAGTAGATTTCGACTACTCAAATAAGTGGTGATTTTATTACCTTTAAAAATTAGAATTATTTCATGATATACACATTTTATTTATAAATATTTCTTTAACAAAGGTGTACTATGGAAGTGGTTTTGTTTGTAAATATTTTGAAATATGGTAAGACCAAAGGTGGGTTCTATATGCAATCTCAATCCTGACATACCACCAATTTTCAATGGTAATGATTGTGATTATTGAAGGGATATAATGAATAATTTTTTTGTCAAGATATGAGTTTATAAGTTTTTTATACTAATTACAGGATACAAAATCTGTTACAAAGAAATCCGGACATTTACAAATGAAGAAAATTTAGAATATAATCTAAATTACAAGGTATGGAATAATTTATTATATTATATGATAGGAAACATATATATCCATATTTCCTCTTGTGAAGAAGCTAATATTATTTGGAAGAAGTTTGAAATCAGTTATTTTAGACATTATATATTTATTGAGACTATAAGAGCTATGTTAAAAACTGATTATCAAGATTTTGAATTTCCTTATGGAGAACCTATTATTAAGGTAAGACAATTGTTTATTATAATGGTTAAAAATTTACAAGAAATGGGAAGAAAATGACTATATGATGAAATTCTTATTGAAAAGATCATTTATTGTTTTCTAAATGAATGAAAATCAAAGAGAATAATAGTCGATGAGTCTAAAAAGATTAAGAATCTTACACTCCATAATTTATTAAGAACTCTTTTACAATATGATGGTAGGATGAATAATGATTGTGAGAATGAAAAGTATAATAATAGTGGATTGTCCTTTACTTCTACCCCAAATCCGATTAAACCTCGAACACCGAAAAAGGTTGGTAAATCGATATTGAAAATGGTTGTAACTCAATCAGATTAATGTGATTTGTAAAACTATATTAATGATTTATCCAATATTGTTGAAAAAATGAACATGGTTGTTGGTAAAAACGATATTCATCATCATTAAAAGAAATGTAGTGTGGAATGAAATAACAAGAATGATTCTGAAGTAACCTATTATGAATGTAAAAGATTTGTAAACATAATACCCAACTATCTAAAACACAAAAAAGATATATAGAAAGAAATGTAATTCTGATAGAAATAATAAAATTTATTATAAGTCAAGGGGAATGAATGTCTTGAAAGATAATTACTCACGAAGTGGTAGTGGAGGAGTTTCATCATATGATTCTTCAGACAACGAAAATTACAGATAGAGAAATATTTCTCTCTATTCCAGAATACATTTTGAAAATATATTTTTTTTGACTATGGTACAAACAACTGATTCTTTAACAAATATTTCCTTAAATGAAAATTACCCCTATGAAAAAAATTATATTTCTTGTAATGAATATAATTCTTCATCCAAATAAAATACTATAACTTTATATGAATTAGTTTCTTGATTTTCTAAATTCCTTGAAAATAAAAACATTAAAGTAAAAAAGAAACATGAAAAATATAATTCTAGAATAAATTATTATACAAAATAAGTGTCATATAATTCAATATATCCTAATAATATAAATTTTTACATTTATTCTATTTATAAAAACCTTTAAAAATATAATTCTAAAAATCCTATGATTTCGAAAAAAATTTAAAACTTAATTTCATCAAAAAATATTTTAGAAACAAAACTCACTTATGAAACTAATACAAATCATGATGAGAATTTAGTTAAAAAACTAAAGTCTAAATTCTTTTCTTTAAATAATATTTTTTTCAAACTTTACCAATGGTAAAGAAGGATTTTTTAAAATATATAAATAACTCTATCAACAATTTAATGAATCAAGAATTGGATATACAGATTCAAATATATTTTTTTGTGATAATTATTTTTTTTCTTGAAAATGCACCATTTTTTAAATATTTCCAAATTGGAGGATAATGGAATTAATATTTTTCTTAAAAAAATTAGTATTTATGATTTTAAAAAGAAAACTTGTGAAAAATAAATTGGATTTATATATTTTTATTTTCTGACATTTTTAATCCTATGAATTTTTGGGTTCCAATATATTAATTTGTTTTTTAGAAAACAATGATAGTACTAGAAAAATGAATATATGGTACATGGATAGTGTTTGTTCCTGAAAATTAAATGAGAAAAAAGTCATTTTTGAAAAGAGTTTCAAAATGAATGGTGAAAGAGTTACATTCGGAGAAAATTCTCGAGGAAATTTTTTTGGTATAGGTAATATTGTTCTTCATGGAAATTCTTTAATTTTATATGTTTTATTTGTTAAAGGTCATAAGAACAACATTATAATACTGAGTTAATTATGTTATGAAGCATACCTTGTGAATTTTAGTAATAAGAAATGTGTAGTACACAATTCCAAGTATAAATTCATTATTTCTTCCATTTGGCATGAGAATGTTTACACACATAACATAGAAGGCCATAAATGGAAAGATTTACCTTGTCTTAGTAGAATTCCTGATAAATATTAATTATCTAATATATGTTTATAAAATTATAACCTCAAAAACATATGTAAATGGGGTAATAAAAGTCTTATTAAGGATCTACCAGAACATAGATTTGATTTGTCAAAAGATTGTGACCCTTATATATATGGAAAGAATCATAAGTTAAGATTTATATCTATTATTGAATTTTCAACTAAAAAATATTTATATTTGGTGCACATGGATCATTTTGGTCCTTTAAAAAACTATAAGTATCTGTGTTATGTACTATGTATTTGTTTTGGTGGAATCTGTAGACTATTTAAAAAAACATTTGTATCCAAAGTTAAAAATATGAAAAACAAATCCAATTGATAACCATTCAAAGTGATCTTGAAGAATAATTTTTAAACATTGATTATAAAATTTTATTAGTAATAAAGTCATTGGTCATAACTTTTTAGATCATAAAAAACCTCACTAAAATGTGGTTTCTAATATAATAAATTTTATTCTTAGGGGAATAGAAAGAACCATGTTGATTGAATACCAAATTTCTAGACACTTTTGGGAGAAATATGTTAAAACTACTTTTTATAATATAAATTATGTTTTAATTCAACCCATTATTAATAAAATGATTTACAAATTATGGAAAAATGAAGAACAAAATGTTTCATACTTAGGAGTATTTAACTTCAATGTGTTTATCTTGAGTACAAAAGAAAATATACACAACATCACACCCAAATACAAAGAATGAATTTTCTTTGAATATTCCACTACTTATATAGAATATAGTGTTTTCCAAAAACAATTATCTTGTTTTGAACAAACTATGCATGTAAAATGTGATGAAACAAATCATTTTGTTTTTAATCAAACCTAACTAACATCCTCGAATGTATTTTCCAAAATTGAACCTCAAAATATGATAGAGTACTCTTCTGGTAAGTAAAATAATCAATAAATTATTTCTTAAATAGTTACTCTATAAAACTATATATCTTATGTTGATGAACATATTTTAAAATACCCAAGTCATTTGTTTGTTAAGAATCATCATAGTGATTGTATCAGTGGTGATGTGTATCAACTAGAAAAAACAATAAATTATTTTAGAAATGAATTATAACGCCATTGTTTCCTTCCTAAATTGGAAACTAAAAGTCTTAATGAGTCTTTAGGTTATGAATAATGGATTAAGTATATATGTGATTAAATAAACGAATTTGAAATGCACAAAGTATGGAACCTAGTTAATAGGCCTAATGGAGCATCTTCAAGTGGTGTAAAATAGGTTAATAGAAAAAAAATGTGTTGAAAATGATATAATTGTCAGAAATAAATCAAGACATGTTGTTAAAGGTTATATCCAACAAGATGGAATATATTATGAAGAAACCTGTTCTCTATTTTAAAGACATAAGTATATTAATTTTCTATTATCCTTTGCATCATTCATTTATTTGAAAGATTTTCATATTGATTTGAAGAGTTCTTTCCATAAAGAATATGTTCATGAGGAATTCTTTATTGAACAACCTCCATTATTTTATGATACAAAACATGTTAAATACGTATATAAACATACTAAATCTTTATATGGAGTCAATGAATCCCCTTAGATCATGGTATTAAATATTACATGATTTTCTTTACAAACTAATTTTATTAAAGGAACTACTCATGCTAATTTTTTATATATATAGATAATAATAAAAAACTCATTGTTAAAATATATATTGATTAAATTATATTTGGATCAACTAAACAATATTTGAAAAATTGCTTTTTTGATCTTAGGAAATCTGAGTTTGAAATGAGAATGACGGGTGAGTTAAATTTTTTTCTTAGTTTTAAAATTTCTCAAAAACTAAAAGGAACTATTATATCTCCACATATGTATATTAAATATTATCTCAAATTATGCTTATGAAAAACTAAAAGTAGTAGTACTCCAATCGATACGGCAAATACACTTGATATTTAAGAAGTTGGGTGACCAGTTGATCAAGAAATTTTTCAAGGTATGATATGAATTATACTATACATAATATCTAGTCATCCAAAATTAATATATCTTTATTGATTATGTGAAGGATATAATTTTTGTTCTATGGAATCCCATTGAAAATTTGAAAAAATAATTTTTTATCTAAAGGGAATAACTGATTTATGACTTTATTATTCTTCTAGAAATTATTTTTAATTAAATTTTTTTCCTATTCAGTTTTGGTTTTTGTAGAATCGAAGGTAAAAACAATATTTCAATAATTTAATTTATTCAATGATTCTTTAGTTCTATGGCCTATAAGAAACTACACTCTATTTCACTTTCCACTACTAAATTTAAATATGTAGATTAAGGAAGGTTGTGTGCTTAGGTGTTGTACATGAAACACACACTCACTGACTGTGTAATTAGTTTTACAAAAATCTCAAATGCTTTGTAATAAAACAAGTTCTATTTCCACTATTAAAAACCCATCACATCACTCTCATGAAAAACACAAAGATATTTGGCATCTTGTTCTTAGGTATCACACACAAAAAGGAGATAATATTTTATAATTTTTTAGAACCCTTGAACAACATACTGATATCTTTTAAAAACTATTACCTTCTAATAGATTTGAATATATTAAAAAGAAGCATTGAATGATCATTTCAAAGTAATAATTCATATCTACTACATTCTTAAACCTTCCCTTTATATTATGTTACTCCTTTTCAAAGTGGGAGTACATATTTTTTATGTTTTATCTTTACATTAAAATTTTGTAATTTCAATATTTTGCATACTCAATAGTTATTTTTTAAAATTATATTCTAAATCAAAATTTTTTTAATCAAATATTTTAATTCCCAATTTTTTTTTGAAATAAAAATTTTTCATACTCAATATTTTTTTTGCACAACATTTTCATACTCCATATTTTTCATACTCAATATTTTTTTTATTCCATGTTTTTCATACCCAATAATTTTCATAGTTCAAATTTATTCATATTCAAAATTGTTTTACTCAATATTTATCATACTTGAACATTTTAATATTTGCATATTTCATAGCCAAAATCATTATTATTCAAAATTTTAATAATCAATTTTTCTTTTTAAGAAGAACTAATTACTAAAACAAATAGATCTAAAATGAAACTCTAAAAGGTAAAAAATTTTACATTAAAATATTTCAATTAAATTCTTACTGTTGTTATTTTATTTTTTTATCATTATCAAATTAATTTGGAATATGATAAATGTTTTTCAATTTTTTAACTAAATATTTTATTTATTTTTAACTATCAAATCATTTTTATCAAATCTGACCCATATAATATGAGTGGTCACCTTTCACTGACTATATAAAGGGGACCCCAAACCTATCCCCAATCATTTTTGTGATATTTTTTATTGAAAATATTCCTCCATATAAAGAGACTTGTCTAATATTCCTTTATTAGAAGAAGTTTTTGTTCTCACGTCATAATCAACAACGTCTTCTCTAAAAAAATGGCTCTTAATGGATTTTCAATAATAAATATCTTTAGAGAAATGTTAGTCATGCAATTTTTTTATAATAAGTATGATTCCCAATTGAAAAGGATCATTAAATTTCAAGAGTGGGAATCATTTTTATTATAAAATCCTGAAATCGATCAAGACCATATCTATGTTGAGGAAGTAATAGAGTTTTATAGTTTTTTGAAAATTGATAGGGAATTAAAGAATAGTTTTTCTATGTTCAAAAAATATTTTAGCATGTCTTCCAATCATGATTCTCATTCCATTTGTGTACCCAGGGATGGTGATTCTCTTTTCCATCTCAAAAGATTCTAAATAAAAAAGGGACTTTCAATATGAACATATTTAAGAAATAATTCATTGAAATTAATGAGGGAAAAAGTAAAATTTCTCATCTTTCTTCTGAAAATCATCTTAATGTCCTTTGTATGCAAGGGTTTTTTATTTGCAGAAAATGTCACAGGGAAATGATGAGGGTGTCATAATTTCCCATTCTTGATTATATCATAATTATAAGGAAAATAAATATGATGTGTTATATCTTTTTAACAATAAAAAATTTAAAATATGATGCCCCCAAATCTCAATTGATTATGTCTCTTGTATTCACTAGTAAATTTTATTCTGAATGTCTATGGTTTTTCAAAGTCACCATCTAATCGATGCGGAATAAAATTAATAAAACCCCTTATTATTGATGATACAATAAAAAGGATGAAGATTATATTTTATTTAGAACAAAAAAATGTTTTTTAAAGATTCTGAAGCACATCCTTCAATGGAATCTAATTGTAAAGCTTCCAAAGATACCTCGCTAATTTTTTGAGAAGAAAAAATATAGGTATATTTATTAAATTAACCTAAACAAACAATGTGAATTATATAAGGAAGTAGATGTTGAGTGGATAAGAAATAAATATTATAAGAAAGAAGGATAACCCTAGTTTTGTCTGGACCCTATCGAGGGTCTAGCTAAAATAATTCATACTGAGCAAGATTTTATTGATGAAGAATTGAAACAAATGATGAAAATGGAATAGTATGTTGATTTTTTATATTGATAAGTTGTTAAAATGTGTTGAAAATTCTATTTCATGGATCTTAATCAAGCACCCATTCAATATGTTATGGTCCCTCCCACTATCCAATACAAGGGAAAACAAAAGAAAATAGTTGGTAATGAATCAGTTCCACCGAAAGATATTCAATAGATAAATCCAGATGAAAAAGATGAGAAAGAAATAATAGACACACACACACACACATATATATATATATATATAAATATATGAATTAAAACGAAGAAATAGAAAATATAAGTTAAGAATAAGAAGACAAAAAATAGGAAGATGATAATGAAAAAGAATCTTTTCAGATATAAATATATCACTCCAACAATATACCTATGATATATTATAATGAAAATTCATTAAAATTATAATATCTATGATTTGAGTCTTATATGAAATATTTTCATAGAGTATATTAAGATAAATTTATTCACATTTTAGACAAAGTAAAATAAACCATGACTGATGAAATTCATAATCAATCTTTACAATACTTTGATGGTGAAAATCATTATAGAAAAAAAATATTTTTGTCAATGATACTAACTCAATAAATTAAATTTCAGTAAAATGAGATCATTATATTGTCCACAAATTATGAATATTGGAAAATATTGTTCTATATTTCACAATTCTAATGGGAAAATGGATTTGGGTTCTGAAAACCAAAATAAAAGTTCAAATTCAACCAGGGTTTTAAAGGATAGACTGATCCAGATTGAAGCTGATTTCAAATTGTGTTAAGAATGTTCTCAAGTACAAAAAATAGATTACAATAAGGTTATAAAGTGGTCTCACAATTCCAATTCGAATCTAAAAAATCATGAAGACAGAAATTATTACATATGGAAGCTTGTAAATGAATTATTAGTTTTGTTTTAATTTATTATAAAGGGAACCTATTGGAAAAGTATGTTTTCTAAAAAATTTAAGAAATTAAAAATACTCCCAATCAGGGAAAATCATTTATTTAATTGAGAAGATAAAATAAATCACATAAGATATTACAAGGATAAAGAACTAAATTGAATAAATTATTGATATGAAGAATCATATTTTATTTCTGTATGATGTAATTGATGTGCAAGAAAAGACCATCATGGATTAGGAAGATAATGTTCATACTCTTGACCAAAATAATCACTCACATGAAGAATTAAATCATACTCAATATAAGTTGTTTTTAAAATAGTAAAAGAAATATCAGACCAAAAAAACATCTCTCAAAGATCACAGAGGATATAAATGAATTAAAGAATATGAAAACAATCATTTCAATTATCATGGAGAATAAATAAATATTTGAACACTGGTTTTTTTTGAAATATTAATTAATGACATTATCATCCGTATTCAATTTGATTGGATGTTTTTTAATTCTATTGGTTGAATATTCCGTTATTTCTTCTTATATGATTAAGCACTTCATTATTTTTTTTATAGTTTGTTTCTATAATTCCTTTTCACGTACCTCACTAACTACTCCCATTTATTTTTGAAAATAAAAAGGGGGGAATGATATAGATAAGGGGGAAAACTTATATAAAAACGGACAATTCCATAGTAATGGTGGATGTTTTTTAAATAGAATACAATCATAAGGGTATTTTTATCCTAATGGGGAGTTAGTAAAATTAATTATTGTATTAAGATGTGTTATAAACACCCATTGAGGTATGTATTAATGTTTAATTCTGAATACAATTGTTAATTAATTGAATTTTGCAATTAATTTTTATGGATAATCACAATTTAACATTTTTCGTTTGTGATTTCTAAAATGGGGGGGATTTTTCACTTAAAAGTATATTTTTTAATTTTTCATTCCTTTCTTTTTTAAAACCAAAAAAAATTATTAAATATTTAATTTATAATTATATCAAGTCCAAATTATTTTAACAATGTTCTTATAAGAAAATGTATTATATTTTATTGTACACACATTAAGTCCTTTGACTAACAAAAATATATATTTTATTATTACAATTTTCATAATGATTATAGATATAATAAATATCGTACTCTAAAAAGATATCATAGTGATAAACCTAAATTATTATCATAATAATAATTTGGTATGATTTATATCATTAAAATCATTTGAAAAACAATTAACCCATCTATTCTATCGTAATGAAAATATTTTTTATAATGAGATTATATAAATAGAAATCATACTAACACTCATAAAATATTATCATCATGCTCCTTTCAGTTTACCTTTCATAACTTGAAATAATAATCATAATTTTAGGATACATTTTACTTCAAAAAGAATTAATGTATTGTGTGTTAATAAAAATGATTTTATGCATTCAGTTATCATATGACCGTTAGAGTTCTAAGAGTCCTTGCCTCCTGAAATTCACATAGAAAATCCATCTGTTGGAGGTCAAGATAACCATTGGCATGAATGTCTATAAATAACTAGTCATTTCAACTCAATAAAATGGATGTGAGATGTTATATATGATATATACATTGTGTGATACCTCTATAAAATTTACTACTATATTATAACTCTGATGTTCAGAGAAGTGAACTGCTTTTTCCAAGACCTTTTAATATTAGAGTTCAATAATTCATTATGTTACACCAATTTTTGTTATTAAGATAAAGGGATAACAAAGTTAGAATGATCACGGATCTAATCACCTTCTTGATCGAGGGCTAATAGGGATAGGCAGACCGACTAAAATCTGATCATCATATCGAGGGAACACACTTGTGTTGTAAATCTAGACTTTTTAGAAAGTATAAATCAAATAAAATTTATTCTATGTTATTGGATTCCTTTTTCTTTATGGTAAAATAATTTAATATTAATTTTCTTGTATTTCTATTTCCGCTTATATTATAATAGATAGTGAATTATTTTATATATTCATTTTTCTATTTGTATTCTATAAATCGTAATTGATGTGATTACGATAATATTGTATTACACCATTAATATGAATTTTCATATTATGATTAAATAATTTACTCTAATTATAATTCTATGTGCTTTAATATAGAATCACTATTTATTATATTACTTTTCTTAATCATAACCACAGTAAAAAAAGATACTTTTATACTATAATATACTATTTCTTTTTTTTTTGAATGTGATTATACCATCATTATATGAATATTATTGTAATCACTAAAATTAAACATATGAATTAAATATCCTAATCATATTGATTATGATATTCTTCTCATTGAAAACTTGGGCCCAGTTTGGATATTGTTTGAATACTGAAGAGGTGTTTTGAATGCGTTTTTTTAATTATATTAAATAATGTTTATCTTATAGTTTAAAATGAATGTTTTTAAACATAAAATTCACCCCTTATTTTCTTTTTCCATCTGTATATACATTATAATTCAATAAGTATAAAACCACATTAAAAGGTGAAAAAATACACACCAAACCAAAAATATAGTTCCAATATAATAATAACTTGAATAATAAAGAACCTAGGGAACCTGGATCCTGATCTTCAATTCTTACTACTGCACACAGTCTATCCACCTACCTATCACAATTCTCTAATAAGGTCAATGTTGAACTATCTCTCAGCTAAATAAGGAAAGATACATGTGGAAAAATAAGGATGTAGGGATGAGTATAAACATATCAGTAGGATTCCATGAAAATCACTATGGGAGGAATTGAGGGATACAATAAAATTTAACCCAACCGATATATAGATCTAAATGAAATATATAAATACATATATATGCTCAAAATAATCCCAAATGATAGTGAAAGGAGATCACCATCCTCATTGTCCAACCCAATATGAGGAGTTTTCATATATCTCCAATGGTCTATCACCGATGCTTGATATCTATAATTAATTTCTAAGAAATTCATGTGGATTAATCACACCTCATTATTTCTTCACAACCAATTCGAAAAAATATCCAATATAGTACCCACTCTTTAGTATTATAAAGGGGTTATTCTCAATAGATAGAGGACTCATGTTTTAGTTTGAAAAGGGGTTCTGCTAAGTAGGGTGATATATATAATTCCTTTACCCTGGTTCATTAGGGGGGTCCACTAAATTAATATAGAACCAAAACCCTAATAAAAAAATGGGATTCAGCTCAATATATATAAATATATATATAAGACCTACACCTTTGTCCATCATGGGGTACCACTAAATGAACGGAGGACCCATGCCATAATACGGTAGTTGGGAACTCATTCGAAATATAGTAATAAGGGGGACCCACACACTTTTGTGATAGTGGTTTTTCCAATTGCTACGTCTCTATGATGATCCCATTTGATCACGACTATCAGCAAGCATTTCCTAAAGTATCATCCCTCTCATAACACTTTACATCGTATATTTGTTTCCAAAAAAAGGAAAACATTGTATTATACATCGAAGAACACTCAAGATAAACAGATTTTAGGATAAAATTTAATTCCTTGTGAAGGAAATAAAAGATTTAGAATCCTTTCAGGAAGTAATACATGGATTTTTAGGGGTTCCACATGGTGTGTGACCCATCCTATTTTCATATCCTAGTTCTACACAGTAAACAACATATAATCCAATTAATTCTACCTGTAATGTACACATGGTACATGAAATGACTTATAGTTACCAAGGATTAATGTACATGGATATTAAATCATATTATATGAATATTAATTACATTATAAAAATAATTTCCTGATAACCATAATATTTTGTTTTCTTTGGAAACATGGAAACAAAATCTTCTATCATGGTAAAAATATCGTCAAAAAATACCATAAATATATCCAAAATTATTAATTTTTCTTATAACATAATTCATAACTAAAGAAAAACAACATAATAAAGGGGCTATATCAGATTATCAGTATGGTTAAATAACTGAAATATGTTACTATAGCTTGAACAAAAGTTTATGCAACTTCTACATAACATTTGAAGATCATACCCTTCATATTAAAGATCAAAATAAATATATTCTATTAATATGTTACGAATCATAAGGAAATAAAAGCATAATCTATGAATTCAAAACATAAGAATAAAATATGGAATTTGTTCCATGAATATAAGAATATAAAACTTTATATTAATGATACATGCCAAGAACTTTATAGCATGTTAGGCTTGGGATAAAACATGGGTACCTTTTTCATTATTGTTCTAACAACCTATGCAACCTCTTACATTTATTATTGGTATAAAAACCATGTACCTACTTGTTTTCTAACTTTGACTACAACCCATGCACCCTCGTACTTTTAGGATTGGGCTATAACACATGTGACATCTAGTCTTAGAATACAATAATTTTACCCTTTTACCTTTTGTATTGTGCTAAAATCCATATCTTCCAGTTTTTGGGCGTGGTATATAACTAGTGTACACTCTGAGATCATATACAACTTATCATTACGCAATTCATTATAGGGATATATAGGTCTCACCAATCTCATAATGAAATCGTATATACATGTTAAACAAATCATAAACAGTAATATATTATCCCATGAAATGAAATAGGTACCCTAAAAATATAAATATATTATAACAAATGGAAAAAGTTATGGGTTTCCTAGTCATTTCATGAAAAGTATAACCTGTGAAAATGAAATTGATTTCATTAACATATAACCTGTGAATAATAAAAGGGTATCATAAATACGATGACATTAAGAATAAACCATTCATAAAAAGAATAAGAATAGAATATTTGGATCTTTTATAGAATGGCATGAGTAACATCAAAGGATGTTATCTCATATGGGGAATACCTTATGAGGATATTTTGAAACCATTTTTTTAGGTAAATATCATTTCTTCTTTGAAAAGGGTTCTTCAAAACATAAAACCTTTTGTCATCCAATTTATTTAAAAACACATAAAATAATCTATATACCCTATTAAAAACAACTTATTTGAAGATATATTTTAAAAAAACATTTTTCAAAAAATAAAATTTTTTAACAAGGATTTAATTCTTCAATGAATTGATGTTGGGAAAATTTATACATGTCGTATGTGGTAAAAATAAAAATCCTTTTCCATGGTAAAAAGTATTGAAAAATTACTCATTTTGAAAGAGACATGAATATTACTTTTAAGACATTGGTAAATTATAAAAGGAGTAAAAATTAATTTCAATGATCATAATATATTAGTTTAATATTGTAGAAAACCTTTTTTAGAAAACCTATTTTCGAAGGAATTGATATTTATAACAGAAGAGAGGGAAGTGTATGGCTTTCTTAAACAAACTTTCTTAACTATATTATGTACCAAATAGTGGAAAAATTTTACAAATAAATGAATATATCATGTATTAACAAGGTATAATAAAACTAATAAGATTTATTAAGAAATGGATCATATGATTTCATCCATGGAAGCATGAACATAAATAATCTTTTAAAGATATGATAATGCTTCAATGAACGCTTACCGCTTGGTTAATTTGGATCATAATTTTATTTTAATAAAATGAAATTACATGAAGCTTAAAATATCTTGGAAATAAGGATATTTATTATATAACATGTCAATTATGATCATATACACCTCGTTAAAGAATATAGGTTCATAACGAAACATGTTTCTCAGGGATCACAATTTGAGAAAAAACTACTTAACTGATTTAGTATCTTTTGAAACCATATCCTCATAAAATAAATATAATCGAATGGATATTTAAATACTAATAAATTTAGGTATATAAATCATATAATAGATCCATATGTAGCATACATTACACAAAAAATGAATGGGAGGTGAATAAACAATGTATCTCACAAAAATAAAAACTGAGAATAAATTCTCATACCTTGGGTCTTGACTCTCATCATACTCATTAAATCCTCTTGTATAATAAATATGAATTTATTAAAAATCAATAAATTCACCATATTATTACTTTTAATACCATATATAGTATTATTATGTCTTTATATTACCCACATGTTAACAATTTTATGTCAAGGATTCACTTCGGGTAATATTTTCTTCGTTTTTCTCAAGTGTCTTACTTTGTTATATCCTTGGTAATTATATAAATATCATGATTTATAGAATTTAAACATAGATTTAAAAATAATTTTTATTTATTATATGTTTTTTATAATAATCCACAAGATATATAATAATGAAATCAAATTCACCATTCATGAAGATGGTAAGCCTTAAGTATGCATGAATGTTATTTTTATTTTATTTTCATATTGAATGAATGAATGTAAAATAAATATATGTATATATATATATCATTATAACATTATATTTATTATATAATATATATAATATATTTTCACACAATCCATCCTTAATATAGTTTGTTGTCGTGTAGGAATGAATCAAATCTGTTTTAGGGGGTGGTAGTCCACACTTCATCAAACAAAATCAGTGTATTAACACAAAATGGAAGCCATAAATATATATGTAGTAAAATAATTAAATAATATTAAATATTTAATAAATATAATATATAGCATATATAAACTGTGTTTCAATAATATTGTCCATCCTGAGAGGTGTTAACATAAAAATACAATATCATCATTTTATGAGGTTGTACTTCATCATACATGTACACAATATGTTTGTTACCCATTATATAGAGGTGTGTGTAATTATAGTTCAAAAACATAGAATAAAAATTAATATTAATTTTATGATAATTTTGTTTCTTTAAATGCATGGAATAAATATATTGTATGGGGTGTAGAAAGAAAATAATATAAAAGATCTTTAGAGAAGTTGCTACCTCTTAATCGAGTAACTCCTATTTGTTGGTTCCAAAAGGCTTCCATGAATTTCATTATGCCTAAATGAAAGAATGGGGGAGTAAGTGATGGATATTGGAATGTGTATTGGGGATATCACACTAAAAAATAAGTGGTTTGATAAGTGTTAAGAAGAGGGAGATGTGGTGGCCTTTTACAGGGAAGGGAAAGGACACAATTGGTGTTTTTTAAAATAAGTTAAGTGTACAAACATTTTTATTGGAAAAAGTCATAATAAACCAAATTGACTCAATATTATCAGGGTAAGAGCTGAATAATGGCCATTAAATAGTTCTTTTAAAATTTTATATGTATTTTTGGATCTTAAATTTATGGTTTAGTCCGAAGTTAAGTTATGTTTTACTATAATCTATGTAGTTTATTTTAATATGACTACTAATTGTTTTAGTCAAAAACAAACTGGACCTTATTATATATTATAAACTAATATGATTCCAAAAAATTTATTACATTTTTTAAATTTCAAATCTCATAAGTTGTTGAATATTATTTTAAAATAATCCCATAGAAGGGATGACACTACATGTTTTTAAAGTATACATGT
The DNA here is from genome assembly GCA_963277665.1 of Viscum album. Taxonomy (NCBI): domain Eukaryota; kingdom Viridiplantae; phylum Streptophyta; class Magnoliopsida; order Santalales; family Viscaceae; genus Viscum; species Viscum album. Next base: position 53,791,139 of record OY728148.1, read on the forward strand.
CGAAATATTTTCAAATTTTTTGTACACAATTTCAATGTAAAATTGATTCCAATGACCAAAATTGGATTAATTGATAAAACTATTATCACATTAAACATTTAAATAAATTTAAAATTTAATTTAACCTTATAAATTATTTATAATAAAAAATTACTTTTGAATTAAAATTAAGTATTTTTCACAACTAAACAAAAAATAATTTTTCTCATAATAATCCCAAAATATTTACCCTATGATAATTTTGAAATTATAAATTCAAATATATTGTTTATTTTATCAAATTAAATTTCTAAATGTGTTTAAATTATATTTATAATTTGTCATTAAAAGACATTAAAAGAATTTTATCTGATGTAATATTATTTTTAAATATATAAGGACGTTACCAATGATTATATCCTTCATCATAAATGTTTTTTATTTATAGAAATCCATTAAAAAAATATTTCAATTTTTTTCTCACATTTCATATTACAATTTTTAATAGATTGAATAAAATTATGACATTTAAATAATTATAACATTAAAAAATAGTTCTGTATAAACTCAGTGGTGTGTGTAATGTTAGAAAAGTTGTGTAGCCTGTTGAATTTGAAAAGTAAGTGTTGCATTTAATGTATTCCAATTACCAAGATGGTTATGGTTTCCCTTCTGTAGCTTGCTAAAATTTATATTTTTTAATGTTAAAAATTAACATGGAGTTGCATATAATGCAAAATAAACATAGAACATAAATTTAAAATAAATAATTCTATGTGTTACGCGAAATGAAGAATATTGCAATGGTTGGACTAATTTGAAAAAAATTACAAAATATCGTGGTGTTACATTCTTCACCCTTAAAATGAATTTCACACTTGAATTTTATTTAAATTATCCAAGGTTTAACAATTTAATGTTTCATTCATAGAAATACACATTGTAAAAATGGATTCAAAAAAATCCCTTAAAAAGTGTGTGTTGGAACCATAATGGTTACCCAAATTAACATACAACTTGGTTTCTACATGGAAGTACTTAGGTTGGGTGTGATGATTTAACACTGTAGAAAATGTAAATAATTATAGGGAGTTATTGAGGTCATCAATCAAAAACAAGTGAACGATCAAATAAAAGTTAAGGGACTCAAGGTCATAAATATATGATTATTTGAATGTCCATCGATTCAAAAAAATTATGTTATTATGAAAACACTTTTTCTTTTGATCATTATTCTACCGTTGAGTAATTATTTATTGAATAATAATATAATAAACTATACATACTTGATATATTTCAATAAAAAATATTGTGTTCTTGAATTTAGATTTTATCAATTTCTAATTCATTCATTAATTTATGTAATAGAAATTTATAAATTAATAATCATGCATGAATTGCTAAAATGAACTTTTAACTGATTTTGAGGCCCACAAAATAATGAAGAGTATAAATATTTCTCTATAACTATTATTCAAAGTCAATATGTTAATATATTAATATATAAACATAAAAAATAACTACTCTTGTTCATCATTAATAATTATTCAACAAAAATAATTACACATTAATGAGCACATCATGTTGGTCAGTGGAAAGCACGTAACTTCTATAATCTTTGGATCACGTGTTCAAGTCCCGTGACCTTTCCAAACATGATTGGTTGTCACCTGACAGACATGATGTTCCTTTATTAAACCACACTAATATAATTTCCCAATTATTATAGACATCCTTGAGGTAAGGTTAATCAAAATATATCCTTTTAATTAAGGTTTTCAAAATAATATAAACACATAATTATTTCACAAATATTTTAACATAACATTTCATGAATGGTTAACCTTATAAACCTACTAAATGACGAAAATCTAAATCAATAGAAACAATGTCCTGAAATAAGTTTACCATTAATCCCCCTTGTGTCATCACATATCAAACATGTGAATTTATCCATCATATATTATCTTGAAAACTTTTTCATGATCTTAATTTGAAAAAATACTCATTGAAAACATACATGCTTACAAATGATAACTCACCCTTTTTCCTTATATAGACTGTTATCTTAAAAAAATTCAAACGGAATCATGGGATCATTATTATTAATCTAGAAATTAATGGTTCTATTATTATTACAAAATTTATGTAGATAAATATTACCAATGCTTATACTCATAACATGTTCCACTAAAAGATAAATAAGATATTAATATATCTTATTTTTACAAAATCCCACATGAAATTCCCTATTGTGGAGTTCCCCAATTACCATGCCTCACTAATCCATTGTGATTTCATATGATTTTCCTTTTTCATGTATCTTTAATGGTTTTTGTGATGATTACAATTATTAACCAATTTATTTGGGATCTTTTTTCAGAAATTAGCAAACTACCTGTAATTGAAACACTGGAGTGTGGGAGTTTCATCCTGAGGAGTTTTCTCATTATCCACATCATCATATAACTTTTTTAAATTAATTCACTCAGTGTATTTAATTTACAAACTTAATACATTTACTAGTCCCATTAAGTCAAATTCCATAAAGTTTCATTCCAAACATAGAGCACAAAGGAATGATCATCTTTATATCTCAATGGTTTGTTGATTGTACATTGAACACCATCACCATATTCATGTTAAAACCATTATATTAATATATAACATCATCCACTATTCAAAATTTGATTTCTCAATCTACAATTTCTTCATAGCTACTAATTTCACTTATAGACAAATACCTTATAATACTTGGATTTAATCCATTAAAGAACCTCTCAACCTTACTTACTGGTTAGATGATAATTCCATAATTTTATGTTGTGTGTCTTGTGAAAATATCCTTGTAGGAACTAATAAATTCATCATTCATTTACTTCAAATCATGGAACTCATTTCCCATCTTCATAGAAATAACACAAGGAAAGTGGTCATTGAAGAATTAGTTCTTGAGATCATCTCAATCCAAGGATTCAATTTCATCTTACTTCCTCATATTCTTGATTAGAGTCCACTGTTGGTATTCCTTACCATCTAACTAATAGATATCTGTAATGAATTTCCCAAGATCTGAACACTGGGAAAAATGGAAAATTGTTTCAGTGGTACTGATATAATTATCAGCAATAGGATAATTTGAAGACCTGCAGAATAAAGGTAGATGTTTCTTCAATATAAACTCAAAAGAATGTTTCTCCCTCCTTTGATCATTTGAATGTTCATCATGATTCATATATTTAGATATCTGTTTGAGAAAAGCAATGTGGTTTTTCATTACATCTTCAATGAATTCATATCCCCATGAGAATAATCATTTCATTGTCCCTCACAATCAACATTAATGTGGTTCATTTGGGTTCCATCCATTGAATAAATCCAAAAATCATAGAGTAATAAACAATTATCATATAGTGGAACCAAATAACCAAGAAAAGTCACTTATAAGATGTCATTATGATGAATCCTTCCTTAATCTATGAAAACTTTGGGTAATCCTAGGTTATTTGAAGCCAACTTCTGTTTAAATACATCATGATGGTTCATTAATAGTTTTTAAATTCTCAAAGTATATCCTATGGGAGCGTAAAACTTGGTGTCTAGTAAGAACCCTTTTCGTGTATCAAATAACCCCAACTCTGGCCTAGAACATCATTTTAGTGTTATTAATCATATGTAAATCTATTCCAAATCCACATACAATTGTAGTATCAAGACATGAATTTATTACAATGAACCCTCTCACTTTATCATTTACCAAAATTCTAGTACATTTCCTTAAATGTTAACTCATCATTAAAATTATCCATTGAGACATATTTAGATATATCCTTAGAAATATACCTAGGTAACTCACTAAATTCTTCTCAAGTAATTTTGAAAATATTGACTAAGATATTCATTTGATACCAACTACTAAAACCCAATTAGAAAATACATGTATATTACATCTTTTTTTATGAATATTTGGTATGTTACAAAAATACCTTCTCATGGACTGTCTTAGTTTAATATCTTTGGTAACATGGAAACAAAATCATCTATCTAAATGAAAGATCTTCAAAATCTCTAATAAATAACTCCACCTTTATTACTTCTTTCTAAAAACTTTCTTCATAACATGGGGAAAGGAAAATTTAAAAAGGGTTGAGCTCAGATGCTCAGAAATAGTAAATAATGGAAATATATAATCCTAACATGAAAAAAATTGAATAGAACTTGTGCATCACATACAGAGATTATACCCTACATATTTGAGATCATAATAATGATTGGTAGTTTATCAGTAATGAATAATAGAGAAATAAATTACAAAATCCAAGAAACAATAACATTGGAATAAAATATTTAATTTTTTCCATACAAATAAAAATGGAGATTTTATGTCAAGGATACCAAACAAGTCCATTATAACATGTTAGGGTTCGGATAAGACCCATTTTACTTCTTCCTTTTCATCTTAACAACCCAGTTACCCTCTTAATTTTGGGATTATTCTATAACCTGTGGACCTTCATGTTTTCAATCTAAAGATACAACCCATTTCCACTGAATTTTAGGCTTTGTCTACAACCCATGTACCTTCTTGTTTTGGGACATGGGTTACAACATGTGTACCCTCTTACTTTTAGTATTTTCTTATAACCCATGTGCCTTCATATTTCTTTGGATTGGATTACAACCCATGAACCCTATGAGCTCATATAAAATTTATCATTACACAATGCAATGGAGGGAGATAAATGGAACACCCGTTTCATAGTGAAATCATACATACATTTTTCACAAAATTATAAAAAATCATACCTTAACCCAATAAATGAAATGGGTATCATAAAAATATAAAGATTATATAATATTTGGAAGCATATGAAGTCTTAATAAGAATTTCATCAAAACCATAAGATTTTAAAGAGAATCTGATTTCATGTACTTATAACCTATGAGAGAGAAATAGGTTTCATAAAGACCATTACATTAAGAATAAATAATTCATAGAAAGATTATTAATGGAACCATTGGATGATTTCCTAGCATCAACTAATGTTACATTATATGGATAATATGTTCTAATGATATTTTGAATACATTTCTTTGGTAAATATGCTTCAGTATTTGAAAAAAGTTTCTTTAAAACATAATACCATTTGAACACCATTTTCATTAAAACATATAAAAGAAGCATAGAAAGTATTGAAAAACTATTTCATTGAAAATAAATATTAATGAAATATTTTGTTAAAAATTAACCTTTTTAAACAAGAAAATAATGCTTTAAAGAATTTATGGCATGTAAATATGTACATGTCATACGAAGTAGAAAAACATTCCTTTTTAATGGTAAAAACATTACAAAAATGCCTCGTTTAGAAAGAAAAAATTATATTCCATTGAAAATATTGGTAAAATAAAATAATGGTAAAAATTTATTGTAATGATCATATTATATTGGTATAATATTCACAGAATCTATGTATAGAAATCATGGTTTTTAATGAAAATATATTTATGACAAAAGGGAGGGTAAAGTCGGGCATTCTTAAAAAGACTTTCTTAACTATCATATGTACTAAAGAGTGGAAAATGTAACAAATACATGAATATATCATGGATAGTAAGGGTATAATAAAACTCATTATATTTCTTAATATTTGGATCCTATGATTTTTTAAAGGAATCATAAACATAAACCGTCTTGAAAGGTGAGGAAATTGTTTCAATAAACTCTTACCCCTTTGTTACATGGGATCATAATTTTCATGTTTGAACATGAAATTAAATGAAGCTTAAAATATCATGAAATGAAGGATATTAATTATGTAAAATTTCAATTTGAATCAAATAAGCCTCATTAAATAACATAGGTGCACCACAAAACATGTGTCCCAATGAAGGAAATTTTAGAAAAAACAACATTACATATTTGGTAACTTTTGAAACCTTAACCCCATGAAATAAATATCATATAATGGATATTTAAATACACATAAATTTAATTATAAGAATAATATAAAAAAATACATTTGTAGTCTACACACCACACATAAGGAATGAGTGGTGAATAAAAGCATGTATCTCACAAAAATAAAATGTAACATGAAATATTTTACCTTTTGTATTGAATCTCTTAATTCTCATTAGAAAATCCTATATAATACATATAACATTATTATAAATCAATAAAATAAAAATATTATTACTTATAATACCATATATGGTTCTATTAAGGATTTATATTACCCATTTTTTAACAATTGTATGTTATTTTTTCAATTCAGTTAATACCCTCTTTGCATTTCAGATGTGTCTTAATTTGTTATATCATTGGTGATTTTATATATATCATAATTTAAAAAATGTAAAGAATTATTTAAATATATTTTTTAATCATCATATTTTTGTTATAATAAGTCATAGGATATATAAGTATGAAATTGAATAAACCTTTCTTGGAGATGGTAAGTCGTACGTATGCATGAATGTTATTTTCATTTAATCGTCATGTTGAAAGTAAGAAAGTAAAAGACATCTATGTATATATATATGTGTGTATGTGTGTGTGTTTTTACTTATTAATTTAGACTTATTATATCATATATATCATATATATTCACTAAATATATCTTTAATACATTCCATGTAGTGTATCAAAAAAATCACATCGCTTTGAGGGGGTGGTAGTCTACACTTCCTCAAACGAAATTGTCTTGTTAACACAAAATGGAAGGTATAAAGATATGTATCGTAAAATAATTATGAAGGATTAAATAAAAAATAAATATAATACATTTCATATATAAATTATGTTTCAATCATTATATATACTATGAGAGGTGGTAAAAGAAAATGAACAGTCGTCGTTTAGTGAGGTGTAATGTCACCATACACGTAAACAGTGTGTTTGTTACCCATTCGGTGGAGGTTCATATAAGTTAAGGTCAAAATCACTACATAAAAACCTCTTATTATATTTAGGATATTATTTTTCTTATTAAATAATGGAATAAATAGATATTATTGTTGGGGAATGAAAATAAGAAAACAGATCTTGAGAGAAGATGTTACCTCTTAATCGTGTAACTCCTTTTGGGAGGTGCCAAAAGGCTTCCTTGGATTTATTTATACCCAAATGAATGATAAAATTGTCAATGGATGGACTTTGAGATTTTATTGGGTAGATATTGGCCTACCCTAAGTGGGTTTAGAGGTGTGATGATGTGGGATAGGTTGTGGAATTTATAGGAAAGGGAAAAGACACACAACGTGTTTTTTAATGCAAGTTACGTGTACCCATGACATTACTTAAAACAATTCATAAACAATTTACCAAAGTAAATAATGTAACTTTAATGGACGAATAATGGCCTTAAAATAGGTTGTTGACACGTTTCTAGGTCATTTTGGGTCTTAAATGTGTTGTTTAGTCTTTAATTAAGCATAGTTTTACCTTAATTGATGTAATTAATTTTAATCACTTTCACTAATGTTTTGGTCAAAAGCCATCACTAACTTATTAGAAATTATAAATGATGATGATTCCCATTATTTAATCCATTTTTTAAAATTAAAATAATATATGTATCTGAAAATAATTTAATATTAATCAAGCTGACGTGACGACACTACAGGTTATTAAAGTAAAAATAATGAAAATATTGATAAGTTTTTATACCCAATTTAAAAGTGAAATTTATTTCAAATACCTAAATTGAAATAATTGAAAAAAAATTATGAAAATATAATTTTAAAAAAATTAAAAATATAATATAATCTTATAAATAAATGCGATGAAAACACCGTTTTGAATTAAAATCTTATATTTTTAACTATTCATCAAGGAATGAAGTTTCTCAGAAAAATCCCAAAATTCACCTTAAGATGATATAAAAATTATAAATTAAAAATAGATGTTTATTTTTTAAAATTATATTTCTGAATGTGTCAAAAATTAATTTTATTATTTCTCATAGAAGGACATTAATCGTAGTTCTTTTGGGAAAATTGTATTTTTTTAACCTATAAGGACATTTCCAAAAATTATATCTTACATCATCAATATGTATTATTTTTATATAATCATTATAAAAATTAATTTAAAAGTAGTTATAACTATTCATATTTCCATGTTTGACATCTAGATTACAATTATATCATTTAAATAATTATAACAACAAAAATATGTCTCATAAATACTCAGTGTTTCATGTAACGTACATCAAGTTGGTGTTACATGTTGCATATTCCAAGTAAGTGTTTCTTGTAACATAAGACATGTTTCATGATAACCTCAGTGTTCCAAGAAGAGAAATCTAAAATTTATGTTGTGTGTAGTGCATCGTTAACTTGGTGTTTCATATAACAGAATCCAAACATAGTGATTTAATATATAATATACCATTTTCAGAATTATGTGAAATTAAAAATATCATAAAGGTTTAATTAATTAAATTAATGATAACTCACATAATGTCAGAGTGTTACATGTCTCATCCACGTTGGACCTTCTGTGTTCTTCGTGTTGTTCCCATGTAGTTCAGACCATGCCTACGTACTAGTACATGAACCTAGTTGTGTCAAGGTGTTGGCATGATCTTGTGTACTCCCATATTACATGGTGTGTTTCTCCAAGTTAGTGTGATGTCCTAGACACATGGCATGTGGTTCTATCCACACAACATGTGATCATTTTCTAGATTTAAAAAACACAGTATCTCTAATATGTAGACAACAAATTGTGTTTCCTTCTACACTACATGGATTTTTCTTGAGTTTTTATGAAAAATATGTTTCTTTATGAGTATTCTATATAAAAACATGTTATCATGATTCTCACAATTGTTTCACCAGATATTGAAGGAAATCACCACTAAACATATTTTCTCATCCTTTAGTAGTTGGGAAACGAAATATGTCACTTTGTATGAAGCCTTCAATATCAACCATCCAATCACACAATGCTGCTTCAGATTACTAATCCATTGATTATCACATGATAAACATATTTGTTCATATAGAAATATCCAGATTGATTTTCATTATCCAAAAATCTATGAATTTGGGGTTTCAATCACTCTTGAACCCGACCCATCAATGTCGAATCATGTCCTTATGAGCCAAAAGTGATGGACATGGTGAATTATGGGTGAAAATACACATAAAAAAAGGTAATAAATTGTTGGAGAAGAGTTCATGGAAAATGATGAATAATAGGGATATATATGGAGATAGAATGTGAAATGGGAGAATTATAACTAACAAATGAAACCAATTAAATTTTAAGCCCATGTGAGAATAAATAAACCATGGATCAAGGTTGTATATAATAATCCATGGAAAATATTTTAATTAATGGTATGGAATCCAGAATTGATGCACCCTACCTTGAATTTGATCGACTATTTGTGAAGATTATGTTCTCCGGTGATGAAAAGGAAATTCATTGTTCACTACCTCTTGATCCACCCCACTCTTATCATCATTCATCCTCTTATCTTGGTAAACTAATGAATAATGTTTAAATATACTCTCAATTCACCAAGGTTTTATGTAGACAACCATAGGGAAATGATACAATGATTTATTTATAGAGGTAATAAGCTCTAGGTAAATTATAATAAAATAAATACATATATTTTTTTTAATTTAATATTCCCCTAAATAATACCTCAACTGTACATTTGGTTCCAACAAAACTTATGTCACACCTAGGCTAAACCTTGCATTTTAGAATGAAATGAATTTTCCAATTTCTAATATGTGACTCTATTTAATGGATATTACACTTTTTGGGGAGAAATATACTTTCATAATATTAATAGATTAAATATTTATTTAATATTAATATTGAGCTCATTAAGAATTTGAATCTCATTCTATTTTTGTTCTAAGATCCTAAAATATTCTCTATTATTTTCCAAAGTCTGAGAAAGAAAAAAATTCACAACATTATTCTACATTTATGTAATTTTATTATTAAAATAAAGGATAAAAAATTTGGGGATACTAAACCCAAATCTAGATCTCAAACTCCCTTGAGATCTCCTGCATGCTCTCATGCTTCTACAACACTCGAGCCAAGGGAATGGTCTATCATAAAATCAACTCCTCCCAATCAAAGATCACCTCCAAGTACTCCATTATTGTGGATCTATCTTCAATTTCCAACTCATATCATTCAATAACTTTCATAGGATCATTCATGAATCTCATCAACTATAACACATAGAATATTTCATGCACTCTGTCCAACTAGAGGGGTTGGTCCAGGTGGAATGAAATATTTCCAACCCCCCACAAGATCTTGAACAACCCGATGATCCTTGGTGGTAAGTTCTCTCCCCAGAAAAGCATCCAAAATCCTCATCATGGGGTGACTCTCATGAAAAAATGGTCTCCCAACTCATACATTAGTTTCCCACATTGTCGATCTATTTATCCATAATAGTGGTTCCTCGTATACTCACTGATCATGTGAACCATCATGGTCAACTCATACATCCTCTATAAAATTACTAGAGGTGTCTCACCAATATCATTCCAGTATAATGGTGATTGTCAAGCTCTCCCATAAAAGGGCTCAAAAGGTTCCATGCTAATATTATAATGATATCTGTTATTATAAGAAAAATATACCATAGAAAATAGATTCTCTTAACTACCACTAATGTTTAAAACATAATCAATATGAATATCCTCTAATTCTTGGATACAATGGTCATTCTTCCAATCTATATATGGGTTAAATGATAGAACCATCAAAAATCGGGTCCTAAATTCCACCTACAAGACTCTACAAAACTAAGGCATAAACCACCTACCACATTTTGAGATAATTATCTAGGGTACTCCATGAAGATATATGATCCCTCCCATATACAACATCACTTGACTCTCAACCAAAATCTACTCCTTAATGTCTAGGAAATGGGCCAACGTGGTAAGATTTTCAACAATCAACCATATAGAATCGTGGAATCTCACTATCCATTAAATCCCTATCAGAAATTCGATGGTTAATTTTTCCCATCTCTACTATGGGGTCTTATGATTTTTTCCAAAAACATTATGGAACCCAATCAATAGCATTCACCAATTGACAAGGGAGAAAATAAGGGATGAACTCTGACACACTCCACCTCATGTCATCCAACCAAAACATCAACTAATTATCTCTATCAATGTTTTTACCTCTAGGATGTATATCCAAAGTGGATGTGTGAAAATCTCTCATCACCTCCCCAAACAATGTGACATGAACTACTATTCATATTCGGAAAAGTATGACAAGAAAACCTCATTTAGATAATCCATATTGTTCATCTACTTTGCTTATCTGTTCATGATGAACCTCATAGTTGATGTCTCTTGACTAATATTTTCTCACATGCTGAAGAAGTGGTGGAATCACAATCACAACCCGACCCTAAGCAGGGAACAAGTCATAACTACCCCATTTCCACCTCTATATACTTGGTGATGGAGAATAACACCTAAGGAAAAAAAATGGAAATTCCTTCTCATAAGTACCTATATACACACTAAAATGGATCATGATGAATAATTTATGAGGAAAAAAAGTAAAATATTAAAAAAGAACTAGGTAAAAAACTCTGCATGTTTCCATCTAGACAGTACCAGGGTTTGATAGTTTAAACTAAAAATTAAATGGGGGAAATACATTCCAACTGAGAAAATTGTAACAACATGACAAAAACTACAATTTAAACTACGGAGAGATACCCACTCTATACTTTTAAACTATGACCACCATATGTGGTCCACAGATATCAGTATCCCTGAGCTCTTCTAAAGTCACTGCTGACCTATCAATTGTATCCATAATATATGACATGGGTGCGAAAATACCATTTAGTGGTGAGTATATAAACACCCTGTAAGATTCCATGAATGCTTAAAGAATCAGTATTAGATAAAACAAGAATATAAATACATTAGATATTAAATAGTATATAGGTAAACCTAAGAAAGAGATATGGTAACCTTGTCCAAGAACATGGTGCTCAACAAAGTGAGTATATGAACTACACATCAAGACATTTCAACCCATAATAGGATAAATATAACTCATGAATCCATGATAATCTAAAGACATAAATCACATAGATTACCATGCGCGTAATTTCTTATCATGTAACGAAAGTAACCAAATACAATGTTATGGATATATATTTATATATATCCTAATTTCAATGAATCCAAAATGAGAGTAAGGGGATATCCATATCACATCTCATCCCATGAATAAGGGTTTCTAGTAGTTCCAAAATTTCATCAATGATGACCATCATCTAATGTGTCTTCTAGTAAGTAATTATCCCTTCCATCCCATGCCTCATCACTATGCCACACAGTTGAGTGGAAACAATATCTACATAGAAGATTCATTCACATGTACAAATAGTAGGGTTTCACTTATTAGTAGAGGACTCCTGCCTAATCAATCTATAGGGTTTCACTCTAGTTGTCGGTAGAGGACCTGTGACCGACCATGCTGGAGGGTTCCCCCAAGAAGTTGATTGAGGACCCATTCACATCCATGCTAAAGGTTACACTCCAAATGTTTATAGTGGAATCATACCCTACTTAGCAGGTTGATTCCACTCAGGTGGTAGAGGAACCATTCTTGACCCAATTTTAGGGTTCCACTCAGGAGTCAGTATAAGACCCATGGCCTACCCAGCAGGAGGGTTCCACTCTTGGATTCGGTAGAGGACTCTTAACCTATTCAATAGGTGGGTTCCACTGTAGTTGTATTGTAACCATTCCACTCCATGCTAGAGTGAGTGTTAAACACTAAAATTCATCAAAGAACCAATCCCATCTCATTATTAGGATTCCACTCAGGATGCCTTGGTGGTCTTCCATGATCACTCCCACAATTTAGTATCCCCTAACCAAGTGTTGTTCTAGGAACATTCAACCTCATATCCCAAATTCCACAACATAGGGAACCATCAAGTTCATCATGAAAAAACACTCATGATAGGATACTTGTCATCCCAAATCCAATTCCAAATAAAGGTGACATGAAAGCATTATCTTTCCCCAAAAGTAGATTAGGGGTATGTGGTGTGTGAGGAGGCCCACACAAGGTGTGGTGTTTCACCATCACTTATCCAAGTCCCAATATGTACATGCCTATCTATACAAGTATGAATAGATGGATCGTAGGGGATATACACGGTTTATCCATGCCACTCGTGGTCCCACTCAGAAGTTTGGTCATGTCTATATATCGAAGATGTGTCTTAGAACTTTAGTGAATGACATTTCACTGAATAGTTGTTGTTTCTCAGGTGCTCTATTAGTGAATATATACAAAATAACATTTCATGGGACTGAGAGTATTCTTCTTAACATTTCTATATCACATGGGGTAGGGGTACACAGTATGTAGAGAGTCTACACATCATTACATCCTTATAAATTCTAGAAATCCTAGCTACCATAACCAAACAGCTATTCATAGTGGGTTCATCGTAGTATATGGCATGAAGTCATGGTTTTTAAAAACTCTCATATCCATATTCCATGCCTCAAATCATGTAATTTCATTATTGATATCACCTAATTTTTTCAGAGAGTGGTATATCTCGTCCTGATCAATCGTTTTGGGGCATCTGGTGGAGAAATTTGTTTTCTCGTTGATCCTCATAGGATCCTCACTCGACCCATAATCCAACCATTATTCCTCCATGTATTGGATATCTAATTTTCAAAACAATCATACACAACCGAAAAACATCCTAGATATGTCATCTTTTCATTGTTACATGCATCATTCATCGTTTTATTGTTATTTTGGGGATGTGATAGATCTTGTTACTACCTAGAAACATCAAACAATGATCATGGGGTACTACTGGTGAAGAACGTGAAGAAATTGAGAGAGAAAATATCATGAAATAACTTTTAACAAATTTTGGTCATGATTTACTGCTTAATGATCAATAATAAGGATATACAAAAAACAAGAATAACAAATTAAAAGATCAATAAAATGGTGTATTATCATGTCAAAATTGGTGTAATTTCATGAAATAAATGAATCATCTTAATCAAATAATTTAAAATGGGTGTAATCAAAAAATTAAAAAATCCTACTTGGATATTGGATAGTTCATAATTGTGTAATGGGATTTATAATGTTGTAAGGGAGACTTTTCATTTGTTGAGCCCCTATTTTATCTGATCTTGTGTTTTATTATCCTAAATGGTGATTCACCAATGGGTAGAGGGGTAGAATTTTTGAATCATCCTATGGTTTATGCAGATATCCCAAGAGTATTCTCCATGGTATTATCCTTATATAAATTTATATGGGGTAAAATAACCCATTAATTAAATTAAATTAACTATTCATCCAATTGAACATACCTCCAATGTGCGATATGTAAAAAGACCATGTATTGACCAAATTTCGGTCATAACTGGGGTAAACATCATGTTCCAAAATCATCCATGGTATTAGATTTATGATTTGAGATTATGTATAAGGTTCCACACGTTATATTTAAGAAACTATGAGAACATAATTTAAGTAATATTTAATATTTTTTGAAATAAATTCTTGGAACACTAGGACTCAAAATTATTCCTCGCCTCTGCACATTACTCTTTAAATATATATAAAAATGTTTCAAGGTTTTAAAATAAAAATACATGTTATCAATATCATTCCATCCAAAAATATTTCCATCCATGTAAATAAGAACTAAACAAACAATATTGGATATGGACCACTCATCTAGCTCTTCTATTCCTAAGAACTCTCCTACACATTCTCATGCTTCCACAACATTAAAACCAAGGGGATAGTACATACATAAATGTTCATATGCTATCAATCATAAATAACTAATGGATACTCCAAAAAGGTGGCTTCATTATTGATTTTTAGTTAACCCTAGTTGATTGTGTATAGGGGTTCAGTCACGTATCTTCTCAATTATGACATGCGAATGGCACTGTCCACTAGCTCCAGTTATGGGGGTTTTGTGAGATGTTGAGAAACCTTTCCCACACTCTTAAGCATAGTGAAAAGTCCAATGAAACTCGGGGATGGCCTTCCTCCCCACCCAAACTCCCAAAATCCTCCTCGTGGAGAGAGTTTTAGGGAAATTGGTTCTCTCTTCTCAAACTTCAAGGAATTATGAGGATGATTTGCATAAGATTTATATATTCTATATTCCATCCTCATCATCTAATGGAAGACATGAACGTCCTCCATAATTGCCTACAAACACTCTAGACCAATAATATATGTCTTTCCAATAACTATATATCATATGGTCTACCAAAAGGGTCTCCCCAATAGGGCCTCAAAAGGATTTATTCTGATGGTATACTAGTAGATGTTTTGTATGGGAACTCTATCAAGGGAAATTGATCCTCTAAAATCTTAAAAAATTCTAATACCCAAACCACCATCATATACTCCAATACTTTGAGAGAATACTGAGTTTTCACATCCTTCAGGGGGACAGTATACACTCATTCATATTTGGGTCCAAAATTTCTCCTACATCACTCGCTACAATCATGATTCTAATCATGAATTTAATTGGATAAAATCATCGATAGAGCTACATGGATGTGAACGATTTCACGTATGTATAACTACCCCAAACTCTCCATCGAACTCTTACCCCTAAGGGAAAGGACATTTTATGACTTCATGAGTTGGCCAACTATCACCCAGATTGAATCATTGAAAATCACCCTATGCAGAATCCCAATCAAAAATTCCATGGATATACCATCCCAGATTCACTATGAGATCTCAAGGATGTGAAAAATACCTACTAGAACATGCTTCCTAACCATAAATTATTGACCAGTGGGGTACCTAAAGACAAACTCATCTACACACCATCCCTTTCCTAAAAACCAAAACATCTACTAAAGGTCTCAATACAACATACCCACACCAAGATGTACGGTTTCGTGGGATGTGTGTAAATATTTCATCAAATCGTCCATCATCATGACTGAGACCACAATCAATAATTGTAAATGGATGACACGATTCCATAATTTCTATTATCCATAGGGTGAATCCCCCATGGATATATGGTCACATAAGACCTCACTATCAATGTATCCCAACTAGAACTCTCTCTGATGCTCGAGAAGTAGGTAGTATACACCATCAACTATAGAAAGGTTTTAACATCATTCTCTATTATGGTTAGCTTCAAGTAATCCAACTTCTCTGATGTATCATGACCCAATAGAGTGTGGGACTTCTTGCTAAGGGGATTTTCTACTATGTTTCCCTTAACCAAAGTATAGGCTCTCTCTAATTTATAGTCCAATAAGAACTCCAACCAGTTCCACAATATCATTTTCTTGTATCTCTAATTGAAGACATACCTGACACTCTGATGGTCTGAGTAAACATGGAAGAAATCCTCCAAAAGATAGAGCCACCACATTCTCAGGTCCAAGACTACTACTACCAGCACTTGGTTATGAGTGGTATAGTTATTCTCATGGGGTCTCAAATTCCTTGACACATATACTTATCTATATATCATTGTATCAAAAAATAGTAGATACCAACTACTGAGGAATCTAAATACACATTAATGTTCATTCCCAACTCTGGTTGCCTCAGGATAGGAGAACTCATCATCCTCAACCTCAACTCCTAAAAGTATATCAAGAAATTCTCAGTAAAAGTAAATGGATTCCCTTCCTACATCAGGCCATCAAAAGAGATTTAATTCTAGGGAAGTATTCCCAAAACATCATGTAGTACCACTCTATGCTAGTAAGGCTCCACACATCTAACATTATCTTGGGTGGCACCCAAGAAATAATTGCATCAATCTTCATTTGGTCCATAGAAATAATATTCTCAATAATTACATTCCTCCAAAAGGAACCTCTGGATTCTAGAACTAATACATAGGGAGAATTACATAAATTTGGTTCTCTCAAAAAATTATAGAACAATCCTTGAGTGATTTTCAATATCCTCTTATAAAGTAGAGTAGATGTGTATGTCGTCAAAGAATACAACCCCAAACTAGTCCAAGTACGACTATAAGACCTGATTCATCAAATCCATAAACACGGTGGGGGAATTCATCACACTAAAAGTAATCACTAGGGACTCATAATTTATATAGAGACCTCATAGTTATATAATTAAAATATAAGCATAGTGAACCCTCGACATTTGGTATCCAAGAAGAAGATCAATCTTTGAGAACCATCTTGCGCCTCACAACTGGTCAAAGAGGTCACCATTTGTCATTGATAAGAATTTTTTCATTATTATGTCCTACATCTAGTGATGATAATCTATGTAGAGACAAAAAATCATGTCTTCCTTTTTCACCAAGAACACTAGATCTACACTATTCTACAGACTAGGGCTGCTAAACCCCTTCTCTAGAAGGTCCCAAAACTCTAACCATATCCCTCGAAGCTCGGTTGGGGCCATCTGATATGCTATAGAATATATTGGAGTGGTATGTGGATGTGTGACGATGAAAAAAAAATCCATCTACTCCTTTAGAGTTATATCCAAAAAATCCACTCGAAAGATGTCTATATTATCCTCAACAACTAAAATAATCCAGATTCTTGAAGAGCCTACTACTATAAGGGCTATAATTTTTAACTGATGGGTTATGATTTGTAGCCATCTTCTTGAAAATCCCACTCATCCCTCCATGAGATCCCTCTCAGCCATAAAGGTGAATCATGTCCCGTTATTATAAGGGAATTTTACTCATCTTTCATGACTATAGATCTAGTCTTTTAAAATACACATTCAATCCATACCCAATATGACCATATAGTGTTCCATTATGATGACCAAAAGGTTCTTCATGAACCTCTCTCCACCAAGAGATATCTCACACTTCCTACAGATAAAAGATATCGAAGAGTATTTTCTTGTAGGGACCTCAATTCAATGTAGCTAGGGTAGAACCTCAACTAAGATATCCACCTCTCACACAAGGTTTATAAAGAAGAATGAATGATTGGAACATATTTCCAATAAAACAGATTCAATAGTATAATAAACATAGAGATACCTCTAATCATCTCGTGTGATGTGAAGTAATAAGCCTCAAAATCTTCTAGGTGTCCACAAACCTGACATCCTGCTCCCTAATCCTGATGTGGGCCACCAAGTGGTGGTGGTTTAAGGATATCATACCTTCATTCAATACCTATAGCTCCTCTTGATCCCCATCTATCTCTGCCTCCCTAGGGACCACCCTGCCCTTTCCTAGGAGATCCTTAATCATGACGTTGCCTCTATTTTGGTAGTTTTTCATCTACCTTCTTGTGATCCTCATAAAATTTGGTTGGAAAGTCACATTGTATGTATCCTCTCATATCATAAGAGTAGAAATAACCCTCTTCGAGCTTCCCTATTTCTCTTTGATTCCCCTTAACCACAGGACCATGTGATTGAGTCTTATCATTAAATGATATCCTATGTAGAGATCCCACTGACTTGAACATTCTAGCTGATGAAGAAAACTCCTCTATGTGAAACCCACTTCCTACTAGAGATATATATCATACCTAAGATATAAATATATCTTTAACTAGTACCCTCTATAACACCCAGGTAACCGAGTGGATGCACATGGGCACCACACTTGCATGGATCTCTTTACGATGTCCATGATCAAACATTCATTATATGAAATATCAATAAAAATCATGTCAAGGGACTACCATGTAAGGTCTTTGTACACAACTTCATATTCATCCAATATCATCCCTCACATATGCAGTTCTTGATGCTCTAGAAGCTAAATCGAGTGCAAGCAGGATAGGTAGTACTCCTCACCAAAAAGCTGCTCGAAGTCAGACAATGAGAGTGTTGACTCAACAAGATTCTAGGTAATAAGAATACATTATCTCCAAGATACTGTACGGAAATTTCTAGCTACTAGTATATCCCTGTGGTCTATTGGTGTACTGGTGAGCCTAAAGACAAAAACCACCAACTCTACATAATCCAATACTTGTTATGGTCGTGGATCACATAAAATAACTGTGACCTCCTGATAGAGATAATATTTTCCACATTTTTTGTATTCATTTCAATTGTTTTATGAATCCCAAATAATCAATTTCAGCTTATATGAATCAATTTTGGATTTATGATGTGTTTTGAGAAAAATGGTGAAAAATGCATAATTCTTGATTTTTGACAGATTTTTACATCAAGTGTATTTTTTGTAATTTCATGAAAATAATAAATAAAAATTATGTGATTAATTTTTTTTTGTAATCTGGATTGTATTTAACTCAACATTGTCTTCTGGGCCAAAATCTTATTCAGCCATCTAAAGGGCCTGAAAATGCATTAATTTTGGACATTTTTACGGGCGGATAGCATGGACCCCACCACTATAACGGAACCCAAAATCGGCCTACACATATCAAAATGAGGTGTTTCCACCTTGGATATCACAAGGACAGATATGGAAGCCTCTAAAATATATTTTTGAGAGTTTTGAAGTCATTAAGGCGGCCATTTAATGACATAATTTTGGAGGAACCTTCCTAAAAGCTTCATCTAGATTCAGAAACTGGCAATGAAAAAATCATAAGTCCTTCATCTGGTGTCCAAAAGAGCTGAAATATGTAGGGTGAATGGAAAAAATATTTATGAACAACTCTAAAGAAGGGGTTCACGTGTGAAACTTCCAGTTATTGAGTAAAAAATGCACAATCCTTCAGAGTACAAATTTATTCCTATAAAAGGAGGCACTCATCTTCTTCCCAAATCATCTCAGTCTCCATCCATTCCTTCAAGGCACCAAGGAGGAGGTCTCAACCGAGGGAGGCCAGTTGAAAATCTTCCCCCTTTCTTTTTTAATTTATTTATTTTCTTTTTTTTAGTTTTCAATTGTAATTTAGATTTCTAATAAATTCATGCATTGTTTTTATTATTGTGTCCACCCATCCACCATCTATTCTTCTCCGCATATTACCATCTTGAACTATAATACTCATGATCATGAGTATCTAATATGAGGAATATCCCGAGGTAGTAATCAAGTTCGTGAACCCAAGACCATGTTTTTAATATTTTTTGAGTTAATTCTAAGGATAATTTATTTTGTGTGTAATCCTCACTATGATTGTCTAAATTTTAACTTCGTAATCTACAACTATTTCCCCTCGATTGAGGAAGTGGATAGAGGGTGTTCTTGGACATCGCTACGTATAATTTTCATTTATAAAAGAGTTAGACTATGGTTTTCACACATAAGATAGAGTGTGTTCACTAAGAATATTTGAAGCTTGTCAATGAAGGAGCTCCCGGAAAGTTCTCTTGGGAGAACTTCCTTTCTTCCATAATTCCATTTTGTTTAGAATTTCATATTAATTTGAAATGAATTTTTTCATTTCATTTATTTTCATAAATTCCATTTATTTATTAAAATATAAAACAAAAAAAGAATTAATTTTGGTGAAATAGATTATGTGAGTGAATAAATGAGAAAGCTCCTCAAGTGTGATGACCCTGGTCAGCCACTATGTTGTACTAGGAAAACATAAAAATACGCTTTTTCCACTTCCAACAATAAGTGTGTGTCAACAATGGTGTCATTGCTGAGGAGATAATCAGTTGTATAATTAAATATATATATTTTATCATTTTAGATAGTTTTATTTATTTAAAAAACAGCAAAAAAACTTTTTCCATGATCCATTCAAATTCAAATTATTCTGCATTGAACAATTACTCATAGGTGTAGCAGGAAGAAACTGACTACACTGAGGAGGTCCTCCGATAATGAGATGATGAGCTAATGATAACGGGCAAGAAAGTGGAAAGATTCATAGCAACATGGATATCATAGGATGATTTGATGGCCATGGTTGATGAAGTCCAAACTGACTTAAAAACATTCAAGGCCAAGAAGGAAGTGACGCTAGTCTTTCCTGATTTCACTGAAGACAACCATGAAGTCAAATCCAGACATGAGGTGGAGGAGCCTCACTAGCAACCTCCATCCAGTGAAGATGAACTCCAAAAGGCACACTCAATTGAAGAAGATATTAATGTTTATCTAAATCAAGGAGATGATACAATCATAAACTCAAACTCCTTTAATTTTATTGAAACTAATTTGAGTGTCACCCCTAATAGTTTTGAATTTTCGTATTCATCCATCTCTTATTATGTCTTGGAGGATGATGAGGGAAAATAAATTTCACATGTTGAGGAACATTTAATGCTCCCTGAACACCCTGAATATTTACTAGGCGGAGCACAAGAAGGGAAATGGAATGTTGCATAAGTAGTAACAAATGAAGAGGAGGCTCTGTACTTCATCCTACCCCCAGCAAGCAAGCTATACCAAATTGAGAAGGGGGGATCTGTTATACAATTTCCATGGAGTCATCCTCAATAATAACAAAGAATTGCAAGCTGGGAAGAGTGACATGTGGTTTTTTAAATCAAAGAAGCTTCATCCACCGACATATTGTGGATGAAAGCCGGTACTTCCCTCTGGAGGCAGTAAAAGATTCCAAGGCCCACTTGGGAGATCATACCAAGATTTATCTTTGCATGCTTTCTAGTAATTTATATTTGAATTTAGTTTATTATAAAATAATTTAGCATGTGTCCCCTCCCTATTTTTTTGATATTTAATGACATGATCTTTGAGCTTAATGTAGTTGTTTTCTTTTGTAGATTTATGATGTCAGACGGAAACCTGATGCATTGGAAGAAGATGACCAAAGAATTATTTTTAAATCGAGTTCACAATTTATGATTATATCTAAAACTCCATAAAAAAATTTTGGTTGAAAAAATGATTTTATATTTAAAGATAATAATTGCATACCCACACTCAAATTAATGGTTATCCTGACTTATCTAGGAGACATGAGTTTCCTATGAATCTAGTGATTTCATGTTTTAGATTTATATGTTAATGAGATTGAATGACTAAAATGTAAATTTTAATGTTTATTGTGAAGCATGGATATTGAAATGATAACTCATAATTTAAGGGAATTATTTGATTTGTGTAAATGAAATTTCCCTACCATTTTTCATACTTTGAATTTCTGAAATTCAAGTGAATTAATTTGTTATTGTCGATCAAGCCTTGAGTGATTGTCCAATATCATATGTCTCATTCCTGAGAGGGTTTATTGACCTAGTACTTCCTATTTATTCTTGATAAAATTTCTTGAGTGATCATGGGACATGTCACTGACCAGAACATGAATTTGAACTTGTCGAAGCTATGACTATGCAAAAACATATTTAAAATGATTGAGGCACCTTTTGAAAATACCTTATCCTTTAATTCCACCTTTACATAAATCCTTATTTTATCCCATAGAGTCCACGAATGACCTTTATAGGGATAATCCATGTTTCAATCCATTTTTATCCATTCATACCCTTCACTTGGTATTTTCATGGTATTTTAAATATGAAGTGTGTGGGTGAAGGGATTCATGGTGTAAGGGAGGATTTACATTTTAAGGGAAAAGTGTCGGGGTGATAATGTGGGAATTTTAAAAGTTTGTGTAATCCTTCCTTTTACTCTATTGTTTTACCACTCTTGAAAAAAAAATAAAAGAAAAAAACAATAAAAAGAATAAGAAAATTGGGTTGTCATTTGGGAGAACCAAAAATCACCATTTTCCAGACTGATGATCTTCTAATATAATGTGGTTAGGTGATGGATTTAAGGTTTTTTATAATCATAACTTTCATAAGAAAATATATAAAATTAAAAAAATATCAGGAGGGTGCATTAATCATTCGTTATGCTTTACTTTGAGAATGACCTTACATTGAGTTTTTGGGGAAGTGGTTGTTGGTACATTAAAGACGATAATTTTAATACACTTTTACTTTTAATATCATCCATTGTAATTCAGAGATAAACCTTCTCCTTGAGACTTACTTTTTAAAACATCAAATCCCACTAACCATAATCCTCACAGTTATTTGAACCTTTATTGAAAAGTCCTCATGATTTTATGTGTCTTTTGTCTTTACAAAGTGAAGAAAGTAGTTATTTTACAAGCTTATAGATTAGGTTCATGATATCATGATATTATCATAACTCTACATTAATTTTATCATGAGTGATGAGAGAAAAGAATCAAAAGTGAGCTAAATCGTGACACGAAATGTTTAATAATAATGAATCAAGGAGCTTGAATGAATGAAAGGAGAAGTTCAATAAATTTCAAAGGAGAAAAGTAAAATACATGATTTAATTGATTCTTTGAAAAATGGGAAATTAAATTTATATTTCCTTTGGATTTTTTAATGTTTGATTTGACATTAAAAATTATTAAATTTTATTACTTTGGAATTTGAATATTGGTAACATTGGTGTCCTCTGAATTCCATGTTGATATTTTATGCTTGAGGAGAAGCATAGTTTAAGTGTGGGGGAATTGATAGAGCTAATATTTTCAACCTTTTTTTATGCATTTCAATTTTTTTATGAATCTTAAATAATCTGTTTGAGCTTATATGAATCAATTTTGAATTTATGATGTGTTTTGAGCAAAATGGTGAAAAATGCCTAATTCTGGATTTTAGACAGATTTTTACATCAAGGGTATTTAGTCATTTCCTAAAAAATATAAATCAGAATTTTGTGATTAAAATTTATATAGAATCCTGTTTTTATTTCCTTCAATATTGTAATTTCTAAGAGGAGTTGATTCGGCAATCTAAAGGTCCTAAACATTCATTAAACATGGACATTTTTTAGGCGGATAGCGTGGACTCCACCACTGTAACGGAACCCAAACTCAGTCTTCCTATATCACTATGTGGTTTTTCCACCTGGGATATCACGAGGACATATATTTCCAGCTCTAAAATTAGTTTTTGGGAATTTTGAAGTCATTAAGATGGCCATTGAATGATATTCTTTTGGAGGAACCTTCCTGGAAGCTTCATCCAGAATTAGAAAATGCCAATGAAAAATTCATAACTCCTTCATCATATGTCCCAATGAGCTGAAATTTGGAGGTTGAGGGGAAAACATATATATGAACAACATTAAAGAAGGGTTCCATGCGTTAAAATGCAAGTTAATGTGTCAAAAACTCGAAACAATTCAGCATGTAGATTTCTACCTATAAAAGGAGGCCCTCAGCTCCTTCCAAAATCATCCAATTATCCATCCATTCCATCAAAGAACCAAGGAGGAGTTCTCCACCGAGGGACGTCGACTACAAAACTTACCCCTTTATTTTTTAATTTATTTCTTTTCTTTATTTTTAGTTTTCAATTGTAATTTATATTTCTAATAAATTCATGCATTTTTTTATTATTGTGTCAACCCATCCGCCATTTTTTTTCTTCACATATTACCATCGTGAACTGTAATACTCATGATCATGAGTTGCTAATCTTGGGAATATCCTGAGAGAGTAATCAGGTTCTTGAGCAGAATACCATATTTTTAATATTTTTTGAGTTAATTCTATGGATAATTTATAGTTGGTGTAATCCTCACTGTGATTGTCTAATGTTTTACTTCTTAATCCACAACCGTTTTCCTTCGATTGAGGTGGATTATGGAGGGTGTTCTTGGCAATTAATAATTATAATTTTCATTCATAACAGGGATAGACTATGGTTTTCACACATACGATGGAGTGTGTTCACTAAGAATATTTGAAGCTAGTGAATGAAGGTGCTCCCTGAAAGTTCCCTCGGGAGAACTTCCTTTCTTCTATAATTCCAATTTGTTTATAATCTCATATTAATTTGAATTGAATTTTTTCATTTCATTTATTTTCATAAATTCCATTTATTTAATGAAATATAAAACAAAAAAAT
Source organism: Viscum album (assembly GCA_963277665.1). Classification (NCBI taxonomy): domain Eukaryota; kingdom Viridiplantae; phylum Streptophyta; class Magnoliopsida; order Santalales; family Viscaceae; genus Viscum; species Viscum album. The sequence goes on from OY728148.1 coordinate 53,815,968, forward strand.
AAGTAATTTAGTTGAATTAGATTAAGTGAGTGAATAACTGAGAAATCTCCTCAAGTGAGACGACACTGGTCAGCCACTATGCTGCACTAGGAAAACATAAAAATATGCTTTTCCAATGCCCTATGGCAGGCGTGCGTCATTTCTGCTATAAAATCTCATGAAGCCTACTAATCTTGTGAAAATACTCATCCTTGTTTGTTGGGATGATTTGATTCTCAAAAGTTGGAGGTGATTTTACCTTCCCACCTGGAGGAAGAATCTAAAGGGATAGAACCAGAGTTGTGTCCTCATCGCTCATCGAATATTAACCATGATTCAAAACCAGTATCCTGACTGGATTTCATAATAGAGGCATCATAAAATTTTATTAGAACATACCATGGTCAAATGATCATATATATATATATATACATAAAAATGTAGAGATGAATCAAGAAGGATAGCCAATGAATCGATACTATATGATGCATGTACTATTGACTTAGACAGCCAATATCTCAATATGTGGGGTCAATAAGAATATAGATAAGGTTCTTTTGAATGTATACAACAATCTCCAATACCACCATAGGATTTTCTCACCTGAGTACCTCACATCTGACTCTTTGACATTGTTTCCCTAATCCCAACCAAATACACATAATTAGAAAACTCTAAACATTTTACTAAGGATTTAATCATCATTGATACCAATATTTCATGTCCCAACCCTAACTGAGGTTCAAGCTGCAAATACCCTAAGAAAACCTCTATAGGCTAGGGTATGGCAACCAATGCCAAAGTAATAACTAACATAGGTAGGCCCTTACCTATGTTCCTATACACACATATTCATCTTGATTATAAATTTCCATGAACAAATAATAAATGCTGAAAAAACTAGGAAACATCCATGCATTTAAAACTATAGACCTTATAAGAGTATGGTATTTAAACTAAAAAATAAAGGTGAAAAATACACGCCCAACAAAAAAATGTCCCAATATGAAAAAAGTGGAAAGAAAACTACTGATGGAGACCATATTCTGATATCTATGCTATAACAACTATATGCAGTCGACAACACCCATTATCCCTAAGCTCCACTAATGTCACATATAACCTATTAATTGACTACATAAGACCTAACATGTGCATGAAACTCCCATGAAGGGGTGAATACATAAATACCCAGTATGAAACCTTTAAAGATTAAGTGGATAAAAAGACGTACATTTAGAATAAAAATATAGAATATAGTAAATAAGATGTGGCTCAACCAATGAATGAAAACGAGTAACCAAATCTATTGTTATAGACATAGATATACATATATTGTCTCAGTAAAATGAATCATAAATCAGAGAGTAAGTGGATCTCTATATCATATCTTAGACTTGGAAAAATAGTCACCAAAATTTCTAAAAGTGTATCAACAATGTCCAGAATCTCATGCATCTTCCTAGAAGTAACTCTCTGAGCCAATACTTGCCACTTCACTTTGTTGTCCAATAATGGGGTCACAATGTTTAGGTAGAGGAACAATTCCCTAGTAATAAATGAGTGTTACACACAATGGTAATGGACCAACGACCAGCCCAGCAAGAGGGTCCAACTCTAGATTTCGTTAGAGGACCCATGCCTTGCCTCGATTGAAGGTTACATTATATAAGATGGTAGATGACCCCTGACTAGCCCATCTGAAGGGTTCCACTCTAGATGTTGTTATAGTTCCCACTCCCATTTTAGATTTAGAGTTTCACTTTTGTGGTAGAGGACCGATGCCCTTCTAAGAAAGATGGTTTCACCCGAGAGTAGATACAGGACCCATTCCCTCACGAGAAAGAGGATTCCAAATAATGAGGGGGTAGAGGACCCAGGATATATGTAGCAGTAGTTTTAGAATTTGGTGGTAGAAGACTCATGCCCATCCTTTTTAGATTATTTGACTCTAAAATTAATTGGGGACCCATTCCTATTCTAGCTGGATGTTCCAGTTAGGTTTCCTCAGGTGATGCTGCATGATAATTTTATTCATCAGGCATCACCTATCCTAGTTTTATTTTCGGAAAATTCCACATTGTATCCCAAAATCCAAAAAATAGGTAACCATTACGTGATACAAGTCAAGAACATAATATGGGCTATTTTCAGGCCAAAATCAGAGTCCAGAAAAAAGAGATTAATAATTTTGAGCTTTCCTCAGAAGATGCCAAAGGGTACACGGTGTGTGAGGGTACCCCTGAAAACCTGTGGTTCTGCTCCATCACAAGTTCAAGTCCATGGAGGCACACTACACTCCAAGTGTGTATGAATACATGGAATGTGGAGGATATACACATCATACCTAGGACACTCAGGGTAATTCTTTTGTTCTTGGTTTTTTCGATGTATCCAAGACATGTTTATGTATTTCGTTTATGGTGTTCCACTGACCAAGAGCCCCCCCTGTTCTCTAGTCATTCCCTATACTCTGAAACATTGTGTGTTCCAATATGTGTACACTATCACATGGCTCATCAACAAGAATAATAGGGTACACAGTGTGTATAGATTCTACACACTATTCCATCAGTAAAAATCCTAAAACCCATGTTGTCACGACTAAGGTGATAAATGCCATATGTTCATCACAATCAATAACATATATTCAGTTTTTCACATATTCATATACCAACATTTTATACATTAATTAGGCCATTATTCTATATATTTCAACTCTTTTCCACCTGATTGTATGGGATCCCATCTAGATTGATCATTTTTGGCCATCTGATGGCTAGAAATTGATTCCTATAGATCCTCGGTAGCTCTTTCATTGACCCATATTCTTATAATAATTATTCATCAATTAGGATTCTCTCCAATTATCAAAAATATCATCCACAACACAAAAAATATCCTATATTTTACACCATTTCAATTAGTTGTTCCCGGTTCATCATTTCACTACGATTCAGGGGTCCGTTCATGCTCGCTACATCCCGATAATGTTGAACCAATACTTCAGGGTCCTATTACTGAATAACATGAGAAAATTGAGGTATAAAATCAAATAAACATGTGTTTAACCATCATTAGGGAAGAATTATTGTCCAATAGTCAATAATAGGGATATCCATGATATAAAAAAATAATAAACAAAAAAAACTCGACACATGAGAACATTCTAATTTAATAATTGGCGTAGATCCAAGATAAGAATCAATACTCTCAATCAATTTTAGAAAAATGGGAGTAATCCAAAACTTAACAGGTCGTGACAAGATATTGGATCATTTATCAATTCTGAATGCGCTCACCAATTATCAAAGGAAATCATTGAATTTTTTGTGTCATGTTCTCTTCTGGTACATAGTTTTATCGTCATTTGAGGTGATTACCCATAGAAGGAGGGGAAGAATATCTGAAATCCTCCTAGGGTCTATGCAGAAAAATCTACAGGATTATCCATTGTAGTATTCTTAATGAAATTTCATTCAGTTAAAATAATCAATTAATTTAATTAATTTAATTTATTAACTAAAAAAACATACCACCAGGGGATGAGATGTGTGAATTCCATGTGACAACCAATTTTAAGTCATGCATAGGGAAAAATTCACATTCTGGACTCAAACATTGTCTTATATTTTTTATCTAAGATTTTTTTTGAGTTTTATTCCATTTTTATTAAGAAACAATGTGTTAGCAATATAAAATATATTTAATATTTTCATAAAATTACATATGAGCACATCGGGCCTCAGAATCACATGTTGGCTTAGTTATAGGATCTTGAAATATATAGAGAAATATTACAAAGTATTATAAGGGAAAAATGGGTCTCTACAATAAAAACCATCGACTATAGAAAGGATTCACTCGTATCCTCTATAAGGGTTAACTGTAACCCCCCCCCCCCCCCCACTTAGATGCCTCTTGCACTATGTGATAATAGGATTTAATACTAAGGGTATCTACTACCATAATCCCCTTATTTTGAATATAGACAATCTCAAATTCATAATACTATAATAACTCCAACAAGATCCTTTTAATAAGTAAATGTTACCACCGAGTGAATATATAACTGAGACTCTAATGGACTGATTAAATAATAAAAATCACTCTAAAACGATAATGCATCTACATATTTAGAGAGAAGACTATTTATTCTAACTCTAGGCTATGATTCACATATGTGTAATTAAGGGGCCTCAACTACTTTTGTCTAATATGAAATTACAAGCTTCTTATATATAATTATACAACAAATAATTTTTTATAGGCATAATAATACATGAAAAACTCCACTCCCTCCTCAATAAGTCTCAACAAATGATCGTAGGTCAGCCTCAACCACAATTACTCAAAATCTCCCTTGAACATATTTTTATTTGTAAAATGATCATTATTTCACATCATGGAGGATTAAAGGCCACCAATACTATATAATTACTCAATGAACAACCTATAGTAACCTACTAAGACAATAAATCATTTACATATGACACACTCTTGGGTGACAATAAAGAAAACACTATATCAATATTTGTAAGTCCTAAAGATAAACCATTCCTAGAAATGACAAGACAAAAAAATTTATCATGGATATAGACCTAGCTCATAGAGTTCTTACTATAATGATAGTTCTCCCAGAGTATTTTTATTACCATCCTGGGATGCTCTGTATGCCTGATCGTACCACGATTCACTGTTTTATTCCACCCTTACACAGTAGTTTTAAACTAGTTTTGTATTGAATATTCCAAATATAATAATAAATATCACTTTAAGTTTGAATCAATCAATTAATTTTAATCAATATTATAATGGGAAATGATACTTGTTTTTATTGTTTCAATGTAGGTGGAGGTGATTTGGAGGACCCTTGAAGAAGTGGAAGAAAAATGGGCCAAAATTGCATGGATCCATGGACATCTGTCCACTGTTTTGCATATGACACGAAATCCGTGCATCCAAATCGGCTGAACTGTTTTGGTCCTGTCCAGAACATAGTAAGCTACATTTCATATTAAGGAACCCAATCTTGATACGGATTCTATGGGGCCCATCCGAACTAATCTGTCCAAGCCACCGAATATGGACCAAGTCAAATGCGGTGTTCTGTATATTATAAATATCATGAGCTGTAGATGTCCAAAGGGTGCCAAACATTTCGTGAAGATAGGAAAGAGGTAGTTATACCACTTTTATATTTTATCCAAAGAGATTAAATACTTTATGAAGGCCGAAATGCGTGGTACATGTGGATTGATGAAATCTGTGTGCCTGAAACCACCTTCCAATTTTCCTATAAAATGACACCTTGGGCTACCCATTTGTAAGTTCAGACAAAAGGCAAGGTGCTTCCATTTTGGAGTCCCCAAGGAGTCTTCTCAACTTCTCTATCAGTTCTAGAGGATATGTTAAGTACTACTTCAACATCTCCTTCTTCTTCCTCTTCCATGGGTTTCTAAACCCCTTGTGATCACCCGGGGAGGAATGTGATGTAATCCCGAGCTTCAAAGTTGTATTATTTTGAATGATCTTTTTAATTCCAGGTTGTTGTGTTGTTTTTAATCATCCTATATTCTTATTTTATTGATTAATGTACTGTTATGTCATGCTCAGCTCATATGATCATGTTTGGGGGTACCCATTCATGTGATTTTTCACACACCGTTCACCATTTTCTTTTTCCCCCTTACAATTGCGGTGTTTGTGTGGTTCATATTGGTCAATTGAACTCAAATAATCACTATCAAGGTCATGATCATTTATTTCATGGTATCACAATGAAATAACATACAAAACTGGATAGCACATCGAATACTTCATGTGTTACCTTGGTGAGTTTCCGTTATGATGTCAAACCCAAATCACCCAATCATCGGCGGTGTCTGGTGAATCGTTATGTGTTTTCGACGGAACCCTAGGAGGTATCCTAGTATAAACGCAGTAAAATTATGGTTCTAGGTGTTACAAACCAAGGATTAAATGATCATAACCAGATCCCTTGAAGCAATGAAGGATGAGCATCACGAGACTTCCCCAGGTTGACCATGTTTAATCAATCTTGTTCATTTCTACTTTGTTTTATCGCTTTAATTTCCTATTTTCATCATTAATCATAAAACCCCAAAGTTTTACAAATCTTAATTCACCTTCTACTTCCATAATCAAAACCCTATTTTTAAATTATTGGTCGAAGGCTCCGTCGAGAGATGACCTAGGGTTGCTGCTATACTGCAGAAATTCTAGTCATAATTAAAGAACTAATTTGACGCGCTCGACAACGTGATCAAATTTTGGCGTCGTTGCCGGGGAGCCAAGAAAATTTTTTTCTTTATTTCCATTTATTTGTTTATTTTACTTCTTAATTATTAGTCCTTTAAATACCCCACCCCCATTTGATTATTTTTATTTTGGGTTTTGTCTTTATTTTTGGTTGTTTTTAGTGTGTTTGGTCTCTCTCTCTCTCTCTCTCTCTCTCTCTTCTTCTCCATATTCCTCTCTATAATTCTATATTATAATATTATATTCTCCTTTTACCATTATTAAGTGATTTCATCCATATTTAAAAAAACAAACATCACATCTTATTTGCATGACCCGATCTGGTAAAGAAACACTACTTGAATTTGACCCTGAAATTGAAAAGTAACATCACACAAAAATAATGTCATATAGAGAAGGTCAATAAAGTAACACTAAGGAACCCCATTTGGAACCTCAAGTGGTCTTAAACCAATAAAAAATTGAACCAAATAACACCCTAGAGATCATGGCTGCAAATAACCGAACATTAAATGAACTGACCACCCCGGATGTGGAGTACCAACTTGCGTACATCGAATATCCTGAGGAAGTGACCAACATTGATCTGAGATCAGGTCTCATCCACCTCCTTCCAAAATTCCATGGTCTTCCCGGTGAGGACCCTCACAAACATCTAAAGGAGTTTCACATAGTGTGCTCCACCATGAATCCCCAAAATGTGTATGAGGACCTCATTAAGTTTAGGGCCTTCCCTTTCTCCCTTGATGGTGTAGCAAAAGATTGGCTATAATATTTTCCTACCATGATTGGGGGTTGGAATTACCTTAAAAGACTCTTTCTAGAGAAGTTCTTCCCTACCTCCCAAACTGTGTCAATCAGGAAAGAAATATGTGGAATTAGGCAATCACAAGGAGAGACCCATCATGAATATTGGGAGAGATTCAAAAGAATGTGCTCAAGCTACCCCCACCACCAGATTAGTGAACAAATTTTAATTCAATACTTCTATGAGGGACTTATCCCCATGGATTGTGGAGTGATTGATGTTGTAGCTCGTGGTTCCCTCGTTGAAAAAACTCCTTCTTCCGCTCGTGACTTAATAGCCAACATGGCTCAAAATGAACAACCATTTGCTACACAAGCTATTGCACCAACCTGAGGAGTTCATGTGGTAAGTCATTCATCCCTAGGACAAAAGGTAGATAATAAACTTGATGAGATGCATACAACTCTAAGGCAATTAGCTCAAGCACATGGTAACTCACAATCTCCTCTTGTTCCATTACATTGTGGTATTTTTTCGGAGAATATTTATTTTTCTGATCAGTGCCCACAACATCAGGATTCATCTGAGTCATGTGTTATAGTGTTCCTGGGGCATCCATTCCAACAAGCACCACCATTCAAGCAAGAACCATTCAGGCCAAATCCAAAACCCGGTTGGCAAGCACAACTACAATACCGACAAGGAGGAAACTCAAGCTACCCCAAACAGAATTGGTATCAACAAGGACAAGGTATGAAACCTTCTTATCCTTCAACATCTCAAAACAATCTTCCTCCTTCCAAGTCTGAACCAGTACTTGAGGATATAGTGAAGAAAATGGAAACTCAGAACCTCCAGTTCCAACACACCACACAATCAGCTATTCAAGACCTGCGAACTCAAGTGTGGAAATTGGGAAACACAATCAGTGAGCTTAAGATGCAATGTTCTGTACAACTACCATCTGAACCCATTTCCAATCTGAAGGAAAAAGGTAATGTATGTGTTGTTACACTTTGTAGTGGTAAATAAGTTTCTCCTTCTACTGATTCTGCACAGCAGGTATATCCCCCTCATGAAAACTCTCTTTCCCAACCCTCAAAAACTTCATGTAAAGAAAAACAAGACAAAAATGGTAATCTAATTATCATTAAGGATTCCCATAAATAATCAATTCCTATTCCTTTACCTCAAAGACTCTCTAAATCTAATAAAAACTTATGATAATGAGAATGAAAATGAAATAATGGATATATTTAAAAAAGTTCAAGTTAACATTCCTCTATTGGATGCAGTTAAGAAAATCCATCGATATGCCAAATTTCGTAAAGAGATTTGCAACCATAGAAGGGTACTGAAGGGGAATGAGAGAGTCAACTTGGGTAGGAATGTCTCGGCCTTGATTCAACCAGCAATTCCAACCAAATGCAAGGATCCGGGCACATTCACGATACCTTGTACCATAGGGGAGACCTTCTTTTCGGATGCTATGCAAGATTTAGGTGCTTCTTTTAAAATAATGCCTCACTCCATGTATACTTCTTTTCAGGTTGTAGAGATTCAACCAATAGGCATTTTCGTGCAACTTTCTAACCGAATCACAACACACCCATCAGGAGTGGTCGAGGATGTCCCTGTAAAAGTTAAGAATCTCATCTTCCCTGCAGACTTTTACATTCTTGAGATGGAAGATACCTGAACCCAAGGACATGCCCCTCTCATACTTGGGAGGTCATTCCTCAAAATAGCAAAGAGAATCATCAATGTTCACAATGGTACATTGTCCATGGAATTTGGTGGGGAAAAGGTATGTTTTAACATCCTTGCGGCTATTAAACACCCTGTTGAAGAGCACTCCACTCTTCCTATCTATTCGATGGAAGTGCTCTCAAACGATGCACACACACAAAATTCTCTCCTCAACCCAAAATCTGATTCATTTTTTTTTCTTCACCCTTGAATGATTTCAGTTTTGATTCATGTTTTTAGTGTTGTGTGGGTTCTGAAAAGTGTGAATTTTGTGTTTTAATTGATGAGTGTGTTCATTCTGAGTTACCTATGACCGTTGATGATTCTGCAAATCTCATTTCTATAGATTCTCTATCTTTAGAGAATAAACATGAGTAGATAGATAGTTTAAGGGACCTCACACCCCCTAAATCCCCTCCCTCAATCCAGAAACCACTGGTGTTGGAGCTTAAACAACTAACTTCTATTTTAAAATATGCATATCTTGTGGGTATTGACCAATTGCCCGTCATTATTTCCAATAACCTCTCTCCACAACAGGAATCGAAACTACTCAAACTTTTGAGATAGTGTAAAAAGGCTATAGAATGGACATTGGCTGATATTCCCAGGATTATCCCATCTATCTGTATGCACCATATACTTTTGGATGATGAGACTATGCCCGTAAGACAATCTCAACACTGGTTGAATCCCACTCTCCTTGAAGTGGTATAATTGGAAGACAGTAAATTACTTGCTGCGGGGATCATTTATCCTATATCTGATAGTAAATGGGTTTTCCTAGTGCAAATTGTGCCTAAAAATAGTAATAATAGTTCTGTCGAAAGAAAGGAATGAATTGGTTCCAACACGTGTGCAAAATAGTTGGCGAGTCTGTATTGACTATCGTCGACTGAATCAAGCCACGCGAAAGGACCACATTCCATTACTTTTCATTGACCAAATGTTAGAACGACTGGCTGGTAAGTCCCATTATTGTTTCCTTTATGGCTATTCGGGTTATTTCAAAATCTATATAGCCCCTGATGTTCAAGAAAAGACAACATTTACATATCCATTTGGCACATTTTCATACAGAAGGATGCCATTTGGTCTATGTAATGCTCCTGGTACTTTTCAGTGATGTATGTTGAGTATTTTTTATGAGTATCTTGAGGGTTATATGGAAGTCTTTATGGATAATTTCGTGGTTTATGGATATTCTTTTGATGATTGTTTGGAACACCTAGGTTCTGTCCTCCGCCGCTGCATTGAAAAAGATCTTGTTTTAAATTATGAGAAATGCCATTTTATGGTTGAGCGGGGGATAATTCTTGGGCATGTCATTCCAATTATGGGAATTCAAGTTGATAAATCTAAAATTGAATTAATTTCAACCCTTCCATATACAAAATGTGTTTGTGAGGTGAGATCGTTCTTGGGTCATGCTGGTTTTTACCGCTGAATCATTAAAGACATTAGTAAGATTGCACTTCCATTGACCCGGTTATTGCAAAAAAGATTATGTGTTTTTGTTTGATCAAAATTGTGAGGATGAATTAAATTCACTAAAAAAGAGTCTCACATCACCTCCCATAATCTAACCACCAAGGTGGGATCTCCCCTTCGAGCTTATGTGTGATGACTCTAACTTTGCAGTTGGGGCAGTTTTATCACAATGGGTTGAGAAGGCTCCTCATGTCATTGCATATGCCTCGCTTACCATTGACCGTGCCTAGGTAAACTACACAACCACTAAAAAAAACTCCTTTCTATTGTGTTTTCCTTGGAAAAAATTTCGTTCATATCTTCTCAGGTCAGAAATCATCGTCTTCTCTAATCATTTTTCCCTTCGTTTCCTCATAATGAAACCTGAAGCCAAACCACGCCTCATTCAATGGATGCTCCTCCTCCAGGAGTTTGACCTTGAGATTAGATATAAGAGAGGGGTGGATAATGTGGTAGCTGACCACATTAGTAGGATTTTCCCACCATTGTACCATCATGTTGACTCACCCCTACCCATTGGAGAATTCTTCCCTCATGAGATCCTTTTTGATGTTGTGGACCTTACCCCCTCGTATGCGGACATTGTGAATTTTCTAGCAACATCTAGGGTCCCCACTGAATTCAGCATTTCAAAATCCCAGAGACTTAAGCATGATTCTCGTGGGTACATTTGGGATGACCCATACTTGTAGAGAATCTGTAGTGAACAAGTAGTTCGTCGGTGTGTCACTGACCATGAGTTCACCTCTGTTTTGACCTTCTGCCACACTTTGGCCTGTGGGGGCCAATTTGGCTCTCAACGTACAGCTCGAAAGGACCTTGACTCAGGACTTTATTGGCCAACATTGTATAGGGATGCCCATAGATTTTTCAAGTCATGTAGTCATTTTCAATTCAAAGGGAATATCTCCAAGAGGAATGAAATTCCCCAACAACCCATTTTATTTTGTGAGATCTTCGATGTATGGGAAATTGACTTCATGGTGCCTTTTCCAATTTCATTTGGCTCTTTTTACATCTTATTGGCTATTGACTATGTATCTAAATGGGTGGAAGCAAAGGACACTAGGACCGATGACTCTCGAGTGGATGTTGATTTTGTGAGGTCCCATATTTTCAGTAGGTTTGGTCTACCAAGATTCATCATTAGTGATCAGGGTTCACATTTTTGCAATCGTAACATGAAAAACATGCTTCGTAAGTATGGGGTTGTTCATAAAGTGTCTATGGCATATCATCCACAAACTAATGGACAAGCATAAATTTCAAATCGGGAAGTTAAGAGAATCTTGGAGAAAACATTACAACCCAATAAGAAAGATTGGAGTTTTCCCATGGATGATGCACTTTGGGCGTACCGTACTGCTTTTAAAACCCCGATCAGAATTTCACCATATAGGATTGTGTTTGGAACGGCTTGTCACCTCCCGGTGGAGGTAGAAAAATGTGCATCTTGGGACGTTAAGCAATGTAATATGAATCTCTCAGATGCAGGTGAGCATTGGGACTTGCAGATTCACGAGTTGGAAGAAATTCAGCGTGATGCATATGAGAACCCTCGAATCTATAAAGAAAGGACAAAGGAAATAAATGATGGGATGATTCATTAGAGGAAGTTTCATATTGGTGAGAAGGTCCTCACGTACAATTCCAGGCTTAATCTTCACCTAGGTAAGCTTCGTTCCCGATGGCTCGGTCCTTACACTTTTACTAATGCTTACCCTTTTGGTGCAATACAGATGTTGCATGAGCAGAGTGGACGAAGTCTTACCGTCAATGGGCAGCGACATAAACACTTCTATGAGGATTTTCCAAAGAATCTGGTGGAGGAAATCCACCTTCTTGACGCATCATACCAATAAAAAACACCATGTTTTATCCTTCCTTCTCACACTCTCAATTATTTCAGTGAGGACACTGCATACTCTAGGTGTGGGGGGTGGATACAATACTGGGTTAGTTTAGAATTTTCATTTTTTTCTATTTTTGTCCCTCTTTATGGTATTTTCATTTTTCCCCATCGACAATTTCGAAGTTCCATGATTTGGCGACCATAAAGTGGGGAAAGTAAAAAATACCATAACGAAGGATAAAAAGAATTTGTGTTTGATTTTACCATCATGGAGTGATTTTTAGTGAATTGGTTTTCTGTCAATGATATAAATGGCTGTATCTATGTGAAACCTTTGAGATGATTGATGCCCTTTGTGTGAGTAGTTTTTTGGAAAACCATGTCACTAATATCTCCACAAATTTTTGCACCAAACCACAAAGTGTGATTATTTATTACATAATATATGGTAAATATATGTTGGGTTAATATTTTTCAGCTTTAAATGATATTTTCATACGTTCATTCCATATCTGATCTATTTCATTACTGTACCAGAATGACCTATGCGTGTGTAACTAATGTCCGACTATCGTACGCCCTCAAAAAAATTGTTGTGTCTTGGGCAGTTCAAAAACCACTCCTCCTCAACCTTTGATCTTGTTATAACTATTTCAATTTTTGTTGTGAGAAGATCAAACAAGGGTTGAGAGATGAGTGTGAGATTTTTTCCAATTGAAACTTCAAAAAAAATATGATAAATGAGGGGAGTGACAAAATGTGCAACATATGGGGATATCTAGGTCGGGAGCTTTTGGTTTGACTTCTGGGAATGCTTAAATGAGTGGGTCTTGAAATATGATTACAAAGGATGTAGCACAGGTTCGGTGACAAAATCATTTAAGCTGAAAAATGTTAAATTAACATATATTTATTGGATATCAAGTGGAAATAATAACATGGAATGGTTTTCTCACACACACATGGAGAGTTAGTGTCATGTTTCACTTCTGAATTCCTTTCTCAATTGGGTATCGTGAATCTTTTTGAATTTCGCTATGATATGATTTATGAGACATCTTTTTCTATTTTCACTATGAAGAACTCCTTGGTGTGGTTCGTGCACTGATCACTTTAATTTAAATAAAATTTCTTAAAATGATTAATATTCAGGATTTTGGAAATATATATATATATATGAACCATTCTATTTGGATATGTGACTTTTCCTAGGAGTGAAAATGTTTAGGTTAGGGGGTGTGATCGTACCACGATTCACTGTTTTATTCCACCATTACACCGCAATTTTAAACTAGTTTTGTAATGAATATTACAAATATAATAATAAATTGAACTTTATTTTTGAATTAATAAATTAATTTTAATCAATATTTTAATGGGCAATGTTACTTGTTTTTATTGATTCAATGTAGGTTGATGTGATTTAGAGGGCCCTTGATGATGTGGAAGAAAAATGGGCCAAAATTGCATTGATCCATGGACATCTGTCCACTATTTTGCATAGTACACGAAATCCGTGTATCCAAATGGGCTGAAATATTTCAGTCCTATCAAAAACATATTAGGATAGATTTTATATTAAGGAACTGAATCCTGATTCGGCTTCTATGTGGCCCATCCGAACTGATCTTTCCAAGACACCGAATATGAACCAAGTCAAATGTGGTGTTCCGTATTTTATCAATATCTTGAGATGTAGTTGTCCAAAGGGTTCCAAACATTCAGTAGAGAAATTCAAGAATTAGGGATATAAGTTTTCTATTTTCTATAAATCGAGATAAGAATTTATGATGGCCGAAATGTGTGGTACAAGTGTATTGATGAAATCTGTGTGCCTAAAACTACCTTCCAATTTTCCTATAAAATGACACCTTTGGGTCCCCATTTGTATGTTCGGCCAAGAGGTAAGGTGATGCCACTTTGGAGACCCCAAGGAGTCTTCTCAACATCTATATCAGTTCTGGAGGCTATGGGAAGTGCTACCTCAACATCTCCTTCTTCTTCCTCTTCCATGGGTTTCTAAACCCCTTGTGATCACCCGAGGAGGAATGTGATGTAATCCCGAGCCTCAAAGTTGTATTATTTTGAATGATCTTTTTAATTCCAGGTTTTTGTGTTATTTTTCATCATCCTATATTCTTATTTTATTGAGTTATGTACTGGTATTTCATGCTCAACTCATATGATCATCTTTTGGGGTACCCATTCATGTGATGTTTCACACACCATTCACCATTTTCTTTTCCCCCGTACAATTACGGTGTTTGTGTGGTACATATTTGTCAATTGAACTCACAAAATCACTATCAAGGTCATGCACATTTATTTCATGGTAACACAATGAATTAACATACAATCCTGGATAGCACATCGAATCTTCATTTGTTGCCTTGGTGAGTTTCATTTATGATGTCGAACACAAATCACCCAATCATCGGCGGTGTCTGGTGAATCGTTATGTGTTTTCGAATGAACCCTAGGAGTTATCCTAGTATAAAATCAGTAACATTATTGTTCTAGGTGTTACAACCCAGGGATTAGAAGATCATAACCCCAATTCTTGAAGCGATGAAGGATGAGCATCACGAGACTTCCCCGGGTTGATCACGTTTAAGCAATCTTGTTCATTTCTACTTTGTTTTATCGCTTTCATTTCCTATTTTCATCATTAATCATAAAAACCCCAAGTTTTAAAAAACCAAATTCACCTTCTACTTCAATTATCAAAACCCTCTTTTTAAATTAATGGTCTAAGGCTCCGTCGAGAGATGACCTAGGGTTGCAGCTATACTGCAGGAATTCTAGTCAAAATTAAACAACTAATTTGATGCGCTCGACAACACAATCAATGCCCCTTCTCTAATACAATGTAAATAAGTATTTCATAAATGAAAAAAATAAAATAATCAGTTTTATTATTGATGGAACATCCAATTCTTAATAGATATTATGATTACGGGGTTTAATCAAAATGAAATGAATCAGTAGGAAATCATAGTGTTTGTTGGGACATCATAATGTTGTACTCTAAATACCAGCCTCTAAAATCCAGAAATAGTGGTCGTCGGAATAGATATAGATCTTTGGGAACCAAATCATACCTCTTAGATATTGAATGAGGTAATATATCCTCAGAAATGGGTACTTTTTATTTTTTGTTACATGGTTCAAGTGATGATAATCGAAAAAGTTGCATGCTATCATCCACGATTTACATGAAAAAAACGGAAGCTGGATAGGGGGACACACTAAGTTAGATAAATACATTCTCTAGAAGGTCATCATACTACACCATCATCTCAAGGATCTCAATTTGGGGCATTAAATATTATGTATCATATATCATTTAATTATAGGGATTCAATTCAATGTATTAGTACAAATACCACCTCATATGCAGTCTTGGAATGTCCTTCGAAAAGGTGTCAATAAATTAATATTCTCTCAAATGAATCCAAATTCTAGAAGATATTAATACACAAAGGAATAAATGCCGATATTTATGGGTGATGGGATGTAGCCTTCTACTCCTAAGGCCTACTCAGTCATCCATGATATCCATTTTCTCAAAGAAAATAAGAATCTCAGCTCATTTGATGAAAAGAATTTGTCACACTGGTGATGAAAATCATTTTGTGATTGAATCATGGATTGCCATTTGATACCGAAGCTGAAATCATAATTATTCATCGTGATGACTTGTTGGTCTCAAAATAAATTATATCTATCTTGTTCCAAAAGGACCTATCATTAGATAAGGGATATCTAAGAATCACACAAAGTGAGGACCTCTTCCAAAATCTACATAGGTTAGGTCTAAATGGGTAGTCATAAATCTCACAAAAGGGATATTCAAATTAAGGAGTTACTCACACTTATGTCTACAAGTACTGCAGAAAGTGTATAAGAAATATAAATCTTACCTCATATCATCTCTTGAGATACCTTGTTATAACCCTCCAAAGCGTGTATTTTCATTATTCTATAACTTTTATATCTCTAAACCTTGCTGGTTACACCTTGTTGTGATTGTGGAATAACATATATAATCACCCTACACCAGTAGTCACTCTCCATGGAGGCTCACCTTCTCATATTCCAGCTTGGCCTCCTTAGAGGATATCCTTGCTACACTAAGGAGAACCTAGATCATGGTGTTACCTCTTCCCTGGTGGTCCATCTTGTATCTACCTTCCCTCATTGGCACGTCATTTTTGGGAATTAGGTTCCATATGACCTCACCTATCACATATTTATAGCCTTCACTCTCTTGGATGACGAAATCCCTTATGTGATCCATGTGATTAAATTCCACATTACTAATTCAAACCATGAGGAGGTCTTCTATACTTAGATCTTCTCAACTTTCTAATGCTGAAGACCCATCCCCATGATTCCCAATATAAATACCATATATATAGATTTCTTATAATCATAATATCCCTATAACTAGTTACCTCTCTTCCACTCCAGTATAAGTGGAAATAAACAAGGGTACCACATTGGAACATATGTATATAAGGATAACCTTCTCAAGCTTTTTTTTCTCAAATGTGTCCATCCCACTCCATGTAAGGAAGCACTACATTTGTTCATTAAATCAAACATCATACTAAACAACTATCATAATAATATTATATAGATCATGAAGATCCTATATCCAAACTAAGCATGTGCATGAGAAAAAAATACTCCCCATGATACCACTGTTTGAAATTGGACCATGAGAGTACCACCACATTATGATTCTTTATAGATAGAAAATACCAGTGCCATGTCAATACATGAAAGCGGCTCTCAACCATCACAACCATTTAATCATTTATATTCTAAGTGAAAAAAAGACTCAATTTTCCAATTAAAATGAATCATCTACTTATTGGGGATATGGATTGCCAAAAAACCTCAACACTCTCTAATTATAGACCTCACAGAGTGTACTACATATTTTTATATCATTAAATTAAATTTTCATTAATATATTCTCCCCTCTTTGTGAGATCACTTCTCATGACCCTCTTTTAGGAAACATCTCATGAGATGGCCCTATGACTGAGGCCTCATCACTCATCATATCATTTTCATGAACATGAATCAGTAACATGGTTGGGAGTCGTCTTAGTGGAATCCTAAAAGTTATCAAGACATAACATAGTTATATGAGCATATTTGAATGGTGGCCTAACTAAAGATGTATAGTCAAGGGACTCAATATTATAGGATGAATGTACCATTGATCCCTATAACCAATGTCTTAGATTTAGAGTTGAGAAATATATAGTCAGATTCTATGTGAATTTATAAGTCAACCTTTTCACCCGCACTAAGCTCACTATCCAAAAATCTACACTTATGAAACTCCAACACCATTTCCATTTATCCCATCCAATAATCAAAAGGGGAAGACACCAAACAATATACTAAGTATTGAACTTCTCTAGGAAAAACCTTTAATGATCCAACCCACTAGGGGTGACCAAGATAATTGAAGGTCAATAGTACACATCCCTAGGCCCACTTCTAATTGTCTAGGAAATTACAACAAGCTCCACGAAGGAATAATGTAAACTGAGATAACATTTCCTAGTTCTCAAAAACACACACAACCAACCATATCCATAATATAGAGAGAATGAATGATAAAATGGGCTATAACATTTGGAGTAAATCAAAACATGAAATAACTTATAGGGAATACATTAGAGTCAGAGAGTATTAATCCTAATTGTAAATGCATAAAATACAAGGACAACCAGAAAATGAAATCCTAATCTAACAATAACATGAATAATAATGAACTAAGAGATCCCATATTCTGATCAAAATGTATGACAACTATATGTGATTTATATAGGCTACTATCAGTATTATCCATATATATAATTTTAAAATTGTCCACTATATTCTAAATTAATGATATATGTGGGAAAATCCCATGTAGGGGTGAGTATAAACATTCCAATAGAGATTCCCAGAAAAAGAAATTTGGAGCAATAAAGAGATTTGATATAAGTCATATCAACAAAAAGAAATTGGGAAATTAATCCCATATATATATATGCTATAAAGAAACACATACAAGTGAAAAGGGGGTCTCCATCTCTAGACACCAGACCCAGATGATTAGTCTTCCCATAGATCCAAAGTTCTATCAATAATTCCCATAAACTCACATGAAATCCCATGTGATCCATATGGAGGACTTTTACCTAAACATGTTTCCACATCCCATGGGGGTATACACTCCAATAAGGGGACCACTCCATTTTGTGGTGAGGGAGTTCTACTTTATAAAGAGATTTTCCATGCCCTGGCGTGATAGGTGTGCCACATAGTAGATTGATAGATGGAGGACCCACACTCGGGTCCATCAGGGGGTTCCACTCATTGAACAGATGACCCATTCCCTAGTAAAATAGGAGGTATAACTCAGTAGATAGATATATAGAGGAACCACACCCTAGTCCATCAGGGGGTGATATTAAATGAAAATATGACTCACACAATATTATAAACAATGGGTTCTACTCATTAGATATAGAGGAATATGGGACACACTTACAATGGTGCACTAGTGGGGGCCCAACCCTGACGTTTCTATGATGATTCCTCTCGATCCCTGCTATCATAAAGTATAGAATAAATAATTTTCCTACTTGAAACACTTCATGTCACATATTGTTTTTCCAAAATGAAGGACATAAATCTATTGTATGTGGAAGATCACTCAGGATAGGCTACTTATGAGATGCAATTTGAGCCCATGGGAGGGAGCTGAAAGTGGTATATTCCATGTGCAAAGGAATTCATGGCATGTTTGGGGGTCAAAACAACACGTGAACTTACATTTTCACATGCCTATGTTATCCTATAGACCTATAATGGAATCCATGTCATCATACAAGATGTGTGAAGGTGTTACATAGCATGTCTCATCCACTCAATGTCTACCCATGTGCTCCCGATTGTGCCTATGTACTTTATGCCCTTCCTATGAACATAGTTAAGGACCATTCCATGTCTGGGGTGTCGACCCAAACCTATATCCTCCCAGAATACATAGTATGTCCACATACATAGGGTATTATGTATTTCCAAGCTATAAAATGACTTAGTAACCCATGGAGGTCAAAATTATGTTTAGGTCTAGCTACATGATGTGTCAAGTGTTATTGTATATTTTTTAAAATTATTAAATTCATAATGTGACATTTAGATCTATATATTTTTCCAAAATTATATTTACTTAGATAACTGATATTGATGAAAACCCCTTGTTACCATCGTTTCAAGGACTCTAGTGGCTTGAAAATAAAATCAATCAATCCTCATATAGCCTGAATCACTATATGTCATGTATCCCATCACTTGTCACCACTATGAATCCCATATACATATATTATCATGCTAAAAATTCAATGATCCATCCCCAAATCAAAATACTAATCATTATTCACCAAATATCCATGCATTTTTCTATCTGAATATTCTTGAACCTACTCGAGTAATGTCAAACCATGAACCCATGGGCTAATAATAGAGAACATGAATAATGGAGGGGAGTAATGCACAAATAAATATATCATTGGAAAAAAATTCCTAGACAATGATATTATATTAGGCGTATCAAGGGAGATAGCTGGTGAAATGGGAGAATTATATAAGAAAAATATATCAAAAAAATTAAGGGCCTAATGTGAAGAACAATTGAATAAAAAATCATTGAAGTGGATAATAATCCCTTATTAGCATTTTAATCAATTGTGTTGAAGAAAAATTGAATATACCTACCTATAATTAGACCAATTGTTGGTGAATATTTTTTTCACCAGTAATAAAAAAGACCCGCTGAATTTAATTCCTATTGATCCACCTCAATCTGATAGTATATCATTATTTGATCTTGTTCTACCAAAATAGAATGTTCATATATCCTCTTAATCATCCCTGGGTTTATGCGTCCAACCCAGAATAATTGTAATAAGAATTTAATTATAGTGGTAATTAGGTTGTAATTATTTAATATAAATTAAATATAATTATTAATTTATTTTAATTAATTTCACTGCTCATTACAATCACAATTGAATGTCTAGTGTTGACCAACATTTTGTTGAACCATCAGTACACCCCACATTCTAGAATCAACCGTGGTATTATATTTCTGATCTAAGACTTAGTTTGCATGTCATTCCTCTATTTCTAGAAAATTAAATGTATAGGAAAATAATATATTGAATATTTTATAATGTCAATATGGGTCCTTAGAATCCCATGTCGTCTCAGTGTCTAGATTTATAAAAATTACTTATAATTTATCAAAATCTCACTAGGTAAAAATTAAGTAACTCAAATATAAAAGTAATTAAATCCAAATGTATTAGTGGTCTAGAGTATTTTTTTTATAATTACATTTATATAATAAAACATGAAATAGGTATATAATGACTTTATTTAAAAACCACATATCATGTTCTTATAATCCATTGATCATCCATAAATAAACAGGATAACCTAGGTAAATATAGAAGAAATGGGTGACTAATAAATCCTAGAAATGGAATAATCAAAGCATAACATGAGAAAAATTATTAAATGTGAGTAAAGAGGCATGACATGATGAAACAAAAAAAGGTGAGACACATAAAAATCAATATTGAATCAAGATATATTATCAAAAAAATCATGGAATGAAATGAAGAGGAAAATAACATAAAACATCACTAAATAAGAATGATTTAAGGATAACTTTTTAAAAATCGTTACATAGTGTACTCATTCTGACTTCCAACTCACCAAACATTATATCTCATGATATAAAATCATTACCCATTTTATTATAAGACTATATAATTTCATGTTCACCCATCACATTCATATTATTTAAATAAATTGGTGTTTCACATAAATCATATAACATAAAAAAAATTAATCTTATAATATAATCCCAAGATTAATTATTCTGGGTTATATTCATGGTAATACCTAATAAATGATGAATTTTTATGACATGTTTAATACCATTGAGTGTAAATGTGTATGGGTATTGACTATAAAAATTATTGATAAGGGAAATCATGGGATAATATTGGTAGCATAACTATTGATTATAAATATAACTAGAAGGTATTAATGAGATAGAATGGTCGTTTCTCATTACGTTGGAATCTTATAGATAGTAATGTAATATGTTGAAACAAATATCAACATGAGAATTTGAAAATTAAAGGGCTCATTATAATGAATGCACATGAATAAAGATGATGAGGAATGGAATCCCTTACTTGAGATGGTTCTTCTCAATGGAAAAAGTATTTTTAGTCATGGATTCATTTTAAATTATCAATCAAAACAATTTTGGGTTTTTACAATGTGATAATAAATATCATATTTAGATGTCATATTTATTTTTTACCGAGAAATTTGATTGCCTCAGAAAATTCTCAAAAAATCACTTTTTTATAAATATTCATGTGATGACATAAAATATGATATTTATTTTTGTAAAACAATTTTTGCAATATAAAAATTAACTATTTTAAATTATCTTATTTTTTATTAAATAATATTAGTTTTTGAAACACAGACAACACACTGTCCTTTATAAAGATTGGACAGTACTCTATTAAAATATATTAACATTTATATTTAAATAAATATTATTCTATTAATATAATTCATCAAAAATAAATTTATTTTTAAACACATGGATTTATAATAATTAGTTTTTTAATTGAAACTATATATATTTCCTATGATATAGATTTCTTTCCCTATATCATAATCTAATTTTATCAAACTCACTATATAACCATGTAAATATATTAATTAATAATGAATAATGAAAAGTATAATCATTATTTTGTTAAACAAAAAATATATAATTCATTCTATTATGGTATATATACATAGCTTATTATCAAAATATCATATTTCCTAAGGTAAATGTGAGTGATGGTGGTATATTATTGAGGTGGTTTAGTGACTATCGTTTAAGTTTTGATCTAGATAATCTTGAATATCTCTCATAAATAGTTTCACTCAATTTTCAATTATTGAATATCATATTGTTTTTTGTAAAGGGAATAGCCTAGTGATGTAATATCTATATGAGTCAATGATAAATGGGATTCATAGGTTGTGACCCAAAATATAAAGGCCATCTCTTCTTCATTCTATAACATTTATATTTTTTCATATCCCTTAATATATACCAATCAAGTGGTTACTATATAATAGATATATTAACAATGGTTTTGAGGCATAGTGGTTTTTAATCAATATAGATACATTCAGACTATATTTTATAAGAATCCAAAATAATAATTGAAATATAGTGAATTTAAGTTATATAATACAATCCTTAATAATGAATAAATTCATTGAAAAGGGATTTTAATTTATAAGAGATGGGGTTATTACACAGGTTATAAAATTTATTCATTTTTCTATAGGGATAAAATTATAAAGTATGTAAACATGATAATTTGAGTCAAATATTTTAATTTATAGTACTTCTAAGTCATTTTTTACTACCCAATATGATTATATTGAGTTTTTCTTTCTTTCAATATACTATATGGGAAGGATAAATTTCACTATAGTGTTTTAATCTCATTTTCATAAAAAATATATAAACAGTATGTTTAAAAGAGTTTATTTCATGTTTGACTGAAAGGAAAACTTGTATTCTATAAAATGATATACTTGCCGATAAAATGGGATAGAATCTCATTTCCATTGTTCTTTTATAACATTTTTATTTACCCCTAATATGAGAGGTTCTATTATATAAACTACCACTATTATACGCAATTCCATTTCACCAAAAATGGGGGGGGGGTTCAACATGTATCGAATGTTGATCTTCTTAATTACTAGGATAATATTTAGGGATTTTTTATAGTTATGGATCCTCCCATACATAGAATTATTCAATAGGTTTATAAATATAATTCACCAAATTATTATATGAAAAATGGTTTCTTTTTTATATATTTCAATTTAATTCTAAAGTATATCAATAAACATGATTTTATCATAGGGATTTTGGAATAGTTTTGTACCACCCAATAGGTATATCATACTCACAGTCGGCACAACTCCTTGAGACTCATGAAAACCTATTTTTCTATAATCAAGTTAAAATAAATTCTTATAATCAGTATGATATACTCAAATAAGATTATATATTATGTATGGGACTTTTTTCAAATTAAATGGTTAATTTGGAATTGTGGTATAAAGTCTATAATTAATATTATTCATGGGATAAATCACTATAAAGATCGGTATTTCGGGTCTGTAGTTCTTATATGTCCTATCCACCAATTATATGTATATATTTTTTTTAGTGCCTCATAATAATCTATAATATTCATATTTTAGGATTAGTTATATTTATATAGTTTTATGTAAATATTTTCATAATTTTTTATATTTTTTCTAATTCACCATGATTCTTATAATTGTTGATTATGTCTCATGTAACACCAGATATTCGATTATATTATGTACACTTTTCTCACAATAGAATCAAAATCATAATTAAAACGAATTAATTAATGAATTTGAAAAAAAAGAAAAATCCCCAATGTTTTAAACATAAATAGATAATGTTAATTTCATTATTGAGATAATAATGTTAAAATTATCATAGTGTTATTCTTTGATATTTTTCGGAAAGAATCGATTTTTGGGTGAATAATAAAAAATATCAAGTTTACAAGATATTTGTTAATTTTATGAAATTATAATGTAATGAAGATGAATTTAATGTTTATAAAATAATACTATAGAAAAAATATATTTATGACTTTTTATAATGTATATAAAAATAGAATGATGAGATTTTATATATATGCATAAATTTTTTGAATTCTTAGAAGTGTTTTTGTTTAAATAAAAAATAGATATGTTTCTCCTAATAAATAATTTAGAAGGCTACATTACATTTTTTATTTATTTTAATACACATTTTTTAAAAAAATTCCAATTAATCCAATTTAATTAAGAAACATACAATATTTTTTAAAATAGTTATTATGTTTAAAATAAAAAAAATTATAAAAAAGTTCATTGCATTCTTTGAATTAATATTAAAATTAATTTCAACCACATATATTAGTTGAATAACATAAAATTGATTAAATACATGTAATTTTAATAGTAAAAACTATGTAGTATGGAAAAATTAATTTTTCCCAAACGAATATTAACCATTGTAAGTAATTATCTCCCTGATTAAGGGTGATATGAGTTTAAAGAGTTAAAAGTAAATATATATGGAATTGAGATAACACAAAACACATTATTAAATAAAATTTTTGGGTTCGAACTTATCCTTATCATATTTTATTATTTGAAATTTTTGTTCCACTTTCAAAAGAAATTTAATTTATAATATATAAATATTTTTACAAATTCAATGTGTATCTGTCCCCTCTCTTATAAAAGGGAACCCCTAAAACTCCCTTATTCACTAACATTGTCCCACTAACACTACCAATACATTACTAAAAACATTCCTATATTATTTACCATTTTTATTCACCAAATTGCCTTATCTAATGTCTATACAAATAGAAAATAAGCTATAAGCTAAAGGTGATTGCTTAAAAAAGAGGTAATCATCTTACCTGACTCTTTAAAAGTTTATTTATTTTTAAACATCATCAATATACATTATATCAATAATAATATAAGGATAAATAAAATTAAAAATATTTTGAGATGTTATTATTATCTCCAAAATTATTTTCCACCTCATTTATATCTTATGAAAAATGAAAACATTGCTCGTGTGTAAGTATGACCAACGTCACCACATAGAGGTGTAATTAATTTTTAAACCCAACAATACATGGATTATTATAGATGTGTAATTAATGAATATATTTCATATTTATTAAGAAATTAAGATTCTAGAAATATAAAACATTATCTATCATC
Organism: Viscum album; assembly: GCA_963277665.1. Lineage (NCBI taxonomy): Eukaryota > Viridiplantae > Streptophyta > Magnoliopsida > Santalales > Viscaceae > Viscum > Viscum album. The sequence continues at coordinate 53,841,020 of OY728148.1, forward strand.
TTACCCATCCACATGTCCGAAAATAATAACATTTTATGTGCATATTTTTGGAATACGACCTTCAAGAAGTAATATTATTTATAATTCATCATCACTATAAAAATATAAAAATATAAATATAACATTGTGTATTCTGGATAAAATTTATATTAATTTCATTATTAGAAATTATATTCAAGGGAACCATTTCATAACATCCTTAATAATTAATGATATATAGAATTATGTTTTGTGAAATTGATGGTACAACCATAATGTTGTTAATATAAAAAATAACTATTCAACAAATGTACGAAAAATAATTATAAATTTAAATTAATATTTTTAATATAGGTTAAAAATTTTATTAATAAACTATGTAATAAATTAATATTAATTATACTAGCATATTAAACAAATATGACTATGTAATAACCAATGTTAAGGGATTTATATTACAATTTCATTTTATTTCAAGATTGTTTTAGTTCAAATTTTCATCAGGAAAATTGTATGATCAAAAACACTTAAACAAATATATATTCTTTACATTTAGTTCTGTTTGGGATTTGAATGTTTATATTCCATTTCATCTATTTTTGGATCAACCTTCAACAAGTAATCTATTTGTAAGGGACATTATTTTGAAAATATTTTTTAATGTCTTCCTTCAAACACTTTTTCTTCCATGTTGATGTTATTTTTAGTCATTCACAAATGATCTTATTTATTATTCAGAGGTTGATAAATTTCATTCCAAAATATTTCAAAAATAATATACAAATGATTAAAAATGAATAATATCAATTTTTTTATATATTATTTTCAACATTATAAAAAAATAAAGGAAAAATCGTTTTAACATATACAGCCTAAAATCCCATTACTTTATAAATATCAATTATACTTTAAAAATATTCCTTAAATAGTTTCAATGTTTATTTTTAAATAATTGTTTTTCAAAATATAGTAGAAATATTTTATAAATGATATCAAAAGAAAATGGTTTTTTTCATAAAGAAAATGAAATGAATATTCAAAAATTGATTTATAACTCCATTCATACAAAAAGATACAAGGATGTCGTTTTTAATACTTTACATAAATTTTATTTTCTAAAGGATCGGTTTTACTAAAATATATAATTCAAATTCAATGAATTCATAGTATTCAATCATCCATTATTGAAAATTTAATATTCCTTATTTTGAGATCATTTAATTTATTGTGATCATGTTATCTATCACTCTCCATTATTCTTAGACTTTATTATTCTGAATCATGTCTATATTATAAATGTCATGGATCAATTAAATATCATTTATATAACATTGATGATATATAAACCATATAACATTTTTGTAATCATTATCAATTGATGAATGTTTAATCATAATGATATTATATTAATTGTAAAAATATTTTGTATCCATAATTCATTACAAATAATTATTCATGTGTAAGTCATTTTGAGAATTAATTATATTTATAATTAAATATATAAGAGGAATTCAAGGATGTTCGTGCAATGGGTGGGTTCATTTATTAGATAATCCCTTAATTAATTAACAAGTTTTATAAGACAATATTGGATTCAAATAATAATATAATTGAATCTAGTTTACACTGCCCATTTATTAATATTGATATCTTGGTCAAGGAATTGATTGAAATATTTCTAATTACATGGCTAAGGCCCTGATATAATTATCATGAATTTATAGATTTATAAATGTTATTTATAAATTATTTTTTTCTATTATCGATGTGATTGAAACATTGATAGTATTCATCGGGTTTAATTGAGCTCAGTTTTTTTGTTCAATGGAATGTTCATTGGATATATACTATCTTGTTTTTTGTATTCCTTATATATTCATGAAAACATACACGATATTTAACCTATAATGAGTGCATCATCTCAACATATTTTTTATTATCCTTTCTCTAGGATATTAAGAATTATATTTTATATAACACCCCAATATTTCATAGTGTGTTATTATATTTGTAGTTGGGGTTTGGCTTAGTGGTAAGAACCCCGTAATCTTACATGAAAAATGGGGGATCAAAACCCATTGGGCACAGGTACTGTAGAAGTACTATGGTGGCAATGTAGTAGTGGCGGCACTGTTGATCGGCGGGTACTGTAGTAGCGGTAGAGCACTGTAGCGGTGGCGGTACTGTGCGGTACTGTTGCGGACGGATTACTATTTACAGAATGGTTATTGGGAAAAAAAATATGGGCCTACGGGCTGTGGAATGAGCTACAAGCCCACTGGGCCTTCAGGATATGTTATGTGTTTACCTCTACCCAGATAAAATAGGTCTTTTCTTTTATTTAATGATAAAATGAGGCTTCAGACCCAAACTTTAAAAATAATAGTATGTTGTTTTCATTAAAGGTATTTAATAGCTTGAGCTACATGCAACACCGAGTTTGAGCGCACGACGACTTACTAAACATTCCATTCAAAAAGTGGTTATGAATATTATTAATTAAAATTTTAATTTTATATACTTTATATAACTTTATTATCCATATTATGTGTTTCTTAGACATTATATAAGAATAAATTCATTTTTTCAAATAAAATAAGTATTTTTTTAAAAAAAATTATTTTACAACCATTTAATGGAAACCCCTTTTAAAAACCAATATTTGACACTTTTATGTATTCAATTTAATAAAATTAAATTCTTTTTTACAATCGGGACATGAATATTTATTTTCGATAAATTTTGGTACTTTTTTGATAATTTTCACATTTTAATGAATACTGAAAAATAATAAATTCTAATTGAAAACAAATATTTTAATAGAAATAATTTATAGTGTTAATTTATTAATTTGAATGGATTGTAAGTATAATTAGATTTTTTTAATATAATTTAATATAATATAGGTCATTATAAGTAATTTCACATTTAAATTTGGATTAAACACGTGTCATTCTTTTCATAGTTTTTACTTTTAAAAAACCAATTTTCGATTTTGACAAAGGTAATTAATTTTAAATTAATTAATGAAACTTATATGTTTTTAATATGGTAAAATAGAATTAATTTTTGTATTCGGAATTTCAAAATTATCTTAGGGAAGATTATTGGTATTTTTCTAAAAACATTCAATTTTTGATGAATAGTGAAAAACATTGTCTTATAGTTTAAAAACGACTTTTTATTAAAATAATTATTGATTTTATTTAAATTTTTTTAAGTCAAAATAGTTATATAATAACAAATATAAGTTCAATTTAATTTATTGGAGTCATTTTATAACAAAATTAGATGTATAAAATTTTATTGATCTTTTTACCATCTTTTACCCACCTTATAGGAGCATTTAAAAATTTTCATAAAACATAATTTTACCTCTTTTGTGAATTGAATTTGAAAAATATGAGAGTTATAGTTAATATCAGTAATTAAAATTTGGTTCAACAAGATAAATTGTTTTGGTGAATAGTAACTTTTTACTTTTATTTACCACGGTTAAAAGTAAACAGAGAAATTAATGGTAAAAATGAAATTATAATTACAATAACACATGTAATAATTATATTGGATAAGTGTAATTCATCCAAAAGAAACCATAGGAATAAAATATGATCCTTTAGGTCCACTTGGATTAGATTTTTACATTTATAATTATTTTATTTAAAGAAGAGTTAAAAGTGTTAAATTCAAAGGTTATTAACTAAACCATTTTTTATATAGGGTTACACATAAGATTAAATCAACTATAAATATTAATTAGAAAGATAAAAATATTTCCTACATAATGGTATTTTATTTATAATTTAAAAATATTAAATAATTACATTTATTTGTGACACAATGATGAGGCAGTAATTACCTTCTTGTGAAAATATTAAAATAACATATATTATAAATATTAGAATAATTCGAATTTAATAGTTTTGATGCCATCCAGGAATTTTATAGGTTAATATATCATTTTGGGGTTGATTAGAAAAAAAATTCTTAGTGAAAAGGTTGTTATGACTTTCACGAAATCAAAATACCAAATTGTGTCAAAATTTTCATAAATTAGTTTTTAAAAAAATACTATATTATTGGTTAATATAATATTAATTAAAATATAAGGGTCAGAAAAAGGGATTAAATAATATTATATATGTCATTAATTAACCACTTGAGGTTATCTGAAATTTTTAGAGTATTTTTATTAATCATATAGTATAAGAATACCAGAAGACACTGTAAAGGTTAAACTATTTAACTAAGAGTTAAATCTAAATGATAATGTTAAAATGGTAACATAAACATGTATAAAACCTATTTGTTGAGAGTATTTCGACCCATACCCACATTATATTTGAAATACATCATTTTTGAGCCATTAGAAACAGAAATATGTTTTATTATAAAATAATATTTCCATATTTTCCTAAAGTGACTTTCACCTCTCTTATAAAATGGTACTACCCTTTCTCTAAAGATCACACCCTCAAATCAATTTGGATCGGCCAGAACCTGCCCAAATATCTTACAACATTCCCTAACTTAAACATATATTCCTTAAATTGACCACAAATACATCCTAAGGGGCACTTTTGATCGACTCAAAAGGAAACACCTGAAGAAGAGGTAATAATTTCACCACCCTCCTTCCATCCAACGGCCAAAAGGCCTTCAAATTTTTTATTATAAGATAAATCCCCCTTTTAAGGGATGAATGGGGTGAAACCCAAGAAGACTTCATGAACATAGGACAAATCAAACTCAAAGAGTAGAGATATTAAAACCAGACTGACACCACGGGACAGCTCCTCTGTAACACCCCGAGCATCCACAATACGCTTCTCATTCAACAATGCAATAGCTTGCATTGTACGCAATTTTGAATTCTAAAACACCGCGACTAATCATAGTAGCCATTATAAATAGTAATAACCACTTTTTAAAATTATTGAAAATTTATATTTCAAAATGGAATTCATTTTTGTATTCCTAATATTGAAATTAGCCTATGTTGAATTTTTTGTAATTTTCTGAGAACTTCTAAATTTTTATGAATAGTGAAAAATAGTTAAAAACAAATTTTTTAATCAAAATAATTTATAGTGATAAATTATAATATTTAGTGGTTTTAAAGTATTATTAGAATATATTTTTACTATTTTATCCAATGGTGGTCATTAGAATTAATTTAACATTGAAATTGGACTTAAACAATTGTCAATCTTTTGATATAAATTGTTTCTTAAAAACACGCTATTTGTTGTGACAGCGGGAATTAATTATAAAATTAATTAATTCAACTTATATGTTTGGAATTTTTTAAAATAGACATCATTTTTGAATTCGGAATATCAATTATAGCTTAGGGTGAAATTTTGGCATTGTTCTGAAAAACTTCATTTTTTTTATGAATAGTGAAACCACTAAGTGGTAGTTAAATAACTGATTTTTCGTTTAAATGAAATATTACCACTTCTGTGATTTGATTTTCAAAAATCCGACATACATGGTTGTCATTAAAAAGTAAAATGTGGTTCAATGAGATTAAAATAATTTTTTGGTGAATAGTAACTTTTAAGTTCTTAATCGCGATTAGAGGAAATTAGTGTAGTTTAAGGTAAAAATAATGTTTTATTAATATGAGATGAGCTTGACACATGTCCTACCCTCATTGGATGTGCCATGGCCGACCAAGACAATCCATGGGTCAACTTGGGAACCCCATGGAGCCACTTTAGTTAGAAAATGACATAAATACATGTTATTTAATGTTAAAGTAAAAAATGACACAAACATGAAATGTTTTACTAAAACAATTTTTACATGAGGTTATCCAAGTCATATTTTTGACTATAAATAGTCATTGGAAAGCTAAAATTATTTTATACATCATAGTATTTTTTTTATAATTTTTAGACATTATATATATTATATTATTTTTGACATCATTATGATGCAGCGATGACCTCATTATTTAACGATTTTAATAAAATGAAAAGATAATGTACAATCCAAGGCTTACACTTATCCAAAGACAATTGGATGGGTAGATTGAAAACCATTATCACCATAGCCACGAATTATATAAGTGTGGGACCTTTAGAATCCGAAAAGCATTGTATAATAATGTAAAAGTTTCTTACTTTCCAAGAGTGCCCCTCCTCTCCTCTTATAAAAGGCCCCCACCTCTACCACCTCATTCACACATTCAAGCCATTTAGCTCGGCCAACCTCTGCCCAAATACTCTCCCAACTTCCCCATCTTACTCCTAGAAGCCTCACTTTGGGCAGAACTCCTCCCAAGGAAGCCTTTGGCTCAAATCAAAAAGAGTTACCCGATTTTGAGGTAATGTCTTCTCTAATGTTGTTTTGTTTTATTTTTCTTCTCCAACCCCCTAAACTCTTTTTATTCATTTATTTTGTAACAACACCAGTATCCTCAATATACTAGGATGTTTTTATAATAAGTATTAGAGATACACTTACACACACCTACATCTAATGTTTAAAGAACATACGGTTTCTGTGGATGGCGAATTTCTGCCTCACGAAACAATGATTGTTCAACACTCATATAACACCTTCAAAGGTGGCCATTAAGATGTCACTATATTTATATATGATATATAATATGTTTATGTTTTACTTATGCTTCTGTATTTCTCATCTATGGAATACATTATGATTTCCATTATGGGTAAATGCGATAATTTCATTTTAGGAAGTGCGGACTACCGCCCCCTCAAAGTGATTTGAATCGTTAATGCCATATGTGGGATGTATAAAGGATGGAGTAAATGATATTATACACTATATTATACTGGAATTATATTATACATTTATATCATTATGATTTCATTCCATTAAATACGAAATAGAAATGAAAGTAGCGCTCATGCGTACGTACGGCTTACCGTCTCCATGAACGTTGCATTTCATTTCTTACCTCTAAATGTTATGTAATATTATAAATGAATGTATATACTGGATATATATAATATATATGACATCTAAATCATGAATATAATTCTGGAGATAATGGATATTATACCACATAAAAAACTTGTAATTATAAGAAGTTTATTGTTGACTCAAGTACTAAAGATCGACAAAACGACCGTTATTAACTTAAATAATTACATAATGTTCATATCATTGTAATTAGTGATATAAGAAGGATAATGAAATTGAAAATGGTTCTTAATAAGGTATATATTAACTCTAGTTTATTATTTAGGAGGTTAAAGTACGGTTGAGTGAAGTCAGACATGAGGTAAGGGAATTTCTTAACCAAATTTCCAATCTCTGGGTTAATCTCCTACTTTCAAATTATGTCATGATATTATTATGTCCTATATTGTATTTTTACTTTCATTATGTGTACATATAATGAATACACATAATAGATCTATTTTATTTTAAAAATGATCTTTGTAAGGACTTCGTCTCAATCTCCTTTCATTGAGGCATATTTTGTTTTATACACAAATTTCTTTTACACGGTGTACAAATCCCTTTGACTTTTATGTTTATTCAAAAGGAATCTTTTTATACGATGCATTTACTAAACGAAAAAAGGGGATGTTTTTGTCGTACGTATGCGGAGACAATGACTTCACCGCCGCCATGACCGTTATTTGAGTTTCGGCTTCCTCTACAAGCCATACTTTTTTTAAAAAAGAAAAATAAATACAAAGTTTTAACTTTCTTTTATTTTGGTATTGAAAATGGATTTGAAAGCGTTTTTATTATATCAATGTGTTGTATTGATATCTTGTGATTGAAATGTGGAAATTTTATGTTTCTTGTATGCATGTTTTATGTGATACGATTATGTTATGGTTTATGATATGTTTAAACCTATTCATATGAGGAATGCATTGGACTTAATAAGTGACGGGTGGAGCCCGCTATAGCTCCTCGATGCATCGGTAGGTCTCATGAGACAACTAGACATGGAATTGGATGAGTCCCTTTCCCAATTTGATTAATGGTTTTGGCCGAGGCCTTAATCATTTTAGACGTCTTGGTCGAGGCCTTGACAAAATGTTTCAGAATGTCTGGCATTATACATTCCCTCATTATGAAAGTGGTTATTGATATTGCATGTGATTATTCGACCAGTAGAATATCCATGTGAAGAAGTAAATGGCATTATCTCATTTTACTTTTTCCATATTATGTTGATGTTCCAGTTTAAAAGGCTTTTGTTTTAGTTATACATTTCCTTAAATGTTTATGTTTATTTATGAAGGCTTCCGCAATATTGTTATCCTTACTGAGCATCTGAGCTCACCCCTTTCAATTTTTTAATATTTTCCAGGATGTGAAGAAGTATTTTATGAATGACCTGCAGGGATAGTAAAAAGAGGATATGAGTGTGGACTATGAGGACTTTGTTATTAGTTTTTCACTTTATGATGGAATGTAACATTTATGAATGTATCTAGTGTTTCCAAGGCTACTAAACTAATCGGTATTTAGAGACTTTATCTTTTGTGATCATGCCAATGTTACGAAGTAATGCACCGACTCCGGGTAGCTGGGGTCAGGGCATTACAGTTGGTATCAGAGGCAGTTTAGTACTAACCTTGGAAGCTAGATTTAGATAAACTCTGATTAGAGCACATATCCCAAAGATAGACTTTGAGGATTAGTATAGAAGAACATCCTAGAATTTTGTTATTGTAGAGATTTTGTGAGTTTTCTAAGAAATACATCCCTGTCTGGATACGAGCAGGTAGAGGCGGCTTTGGCACAGATGTACCTAGGGGTAAAACCCAAAAACACAGCTTTGAGCTAGACTCGAACGGGAACTGGTGCACGACAACGGGCCTTGTTGCACTCTTGGTTACGACACTCTCGGGGGATATGCTTTGGATAATTATCATTTTCTTTATAAACCACTATGAAGGGTTATGAGTATATACTTCCTCAAAGAAAACATTTTTATGGATTATATCCATAAATAGTTCAATTTATGTTAAGTATCTTACAAGTATGGAATTATGTATTTTGATTTATAATCTATTATAGTTTATGCCATTTTTTTAGAAATGGCGCCTAGTGGAAGGAATGGAAACTGTATCAATGTACACACTCCGTGTAGGGATTACCCTCCTGCTCAAGATAATTATTTTGGATCTGGAGATACAACTGGTACTGATCAACTTATTACCATACTGGGACAACTCACTCATGTTCTGAATAATAACCCTGCTCGTCTGGATCACCCTGATCCACAACGTGGAGGATCAATATTAGACCGCTTCATGAGGCAACAACCGCCAACATTTAATGGGGGTACAATTCCATTCGTATCTGAGCAATGGATAAACTCCTTAGAGAAAATATTCCATGCCTTGGAGAGTAGCGAAAGGGAGAAGGTTGTCCTGGCAGTTTACCGCCTCACTGGAGATGCCGATCAATGGTGGTCGTTGATTCAAAATACAATGGAAGATGAAGAAGTATCAAACATGGAATGGAGAGAGTTCAAAGATCTTTTCTTAGAAAAATACTTTCCACATGACCATCGAGCAGATATGGAAAGACAATTTTTGAGTCTGAGACAAAAGGAGGATGAGAATGTCGCAAAGTATGAGGCCAACTTTACAAGGTTAGCGAGACATGCTGCAGATTATATACGTAACCCAAGAAGTAAGATTGATCGTTTCTTTGATGGGAGAAAACCATTTCTCTGTCGAGCATTAGTCTCACAAACCTTCTCGTCATACGAAGATATTGTCTTGTGTTCTATCAATAAAGAAAAGGAATTATCTAAGTCTTATGACAACAAAGTAAAGCAAGAGAAGAAGAGAATGGTGGAACAAGAGACAGATAAAGGGAAAAAGGGAAAGAAGGATTTTCCATTATGTGATAATTGTGGGAAGAATCACCCTGGTACTTGTCTAAAAGGAATGGGAGTTTGTTATAAATGTGGAGAAAAGGGTCACCAGGCTCGTGATTGCAAGGGAAAGAAAGAAGCTATCAAAGTTGAATGCTACAATTGTAGAGAAATGGGGCATTATGAAAATGAATATCCTAAGCGTCAGGGAAACTTACCTCAGAAAAGGCCAAGGGATCAAGGACAATCTTATGCTGTTACTACAGTTGAAGCAGAATAACTAATGTATTGGTGCTTTTGGACTCATGGATTATATTCTGGTTATTAGAATAATGTGATATATATATAAGGATTGTACTGCAGTACTTGTTGTTTCAGTAAGGTTTTAATATGATGAAGGTAATCATATTTTTAGTATGTGACAATAAGAGAAACTTTACTTTGTTTGGGGAATCTGACAAATTGATTTTGGAATTAAGAGACCTTTTAGAGAAAGTTTGGATAGAGGTATTTTGGATAACTATAAATGTTGGGATGGATTAAGTTGAACTTTGAATAGTATTGTTTAAGGTTAAAACATTTCTGAAGATTATTTTTGAATATTATAATACTATAGTTTTAGGAAAAGGACAACCTGCAGGGTGGGGCATAACCTGTCACGTCGGACAAACCTGCAGGAATCGAACCCACAATCATAGTGCGACATGACTTTATTTCCTACCACTAGCCTACAGGAAGTCCCTGGTTATTACAAAATAATTTTACTAATCTAAATGGAATGTGTTAACATTTTGAACCTTATACAATTAGGATAAGTATAATATTTTTGAGTTCTATTATCTTTTTGAGTGAAAGATGAGTTGAAGGTTGAAACTCTAATTGTCAAGCATAAATATATATATACCTATCTCTTATTCAATGAATGAATTAATTCTTAAACTTTAGTAAAGGGATATTAAAACAAAAAAACGTGTTATCCTAATACCTTATGTCTTGTTGAACTGATGATATTTTAAATCAACATAGATTCAAGGCTTTGAGGCCCTCAATTTGACAGTTGATTGTGATTGATGACCTCAATCACTCCCTATAAATATTTATGTCTTTCCTCCAATTATATATCTCTAATTGCCACCAATGTTCTCCTAATCGAGATCATAATTGGGTGGTGACTTTTTCATTTCCCTTTCCCTCTAATTAAGGCTAAATTTTATTAATCTTATTTCCGATGTGGGTTTTCCACAAAGGTATTTTCTATTTTCAACCTTTTATTTTCCAAGAAAAATTTCAAATTGCGAGGACACAATTTATTGAAGGAGGGGAGAATGTAACACCTCGAGCTTCCACAATACGCTTCTCATTCAATAATTCAATAGCTTGCATTGTACGCAACTTCGAGTTCTAAAACACCGCGACTAATCATAGTAGCAGTTATGAATAGTAATAACCACTTTTTAAAATTATAGAAATTTTATATTTCAAAATGGAATTCATTGTTGTATTCCTAATATTGAAATTAACCTATGTTGAATTTTTTGTAATTTTTTGAGAACTTCTAAATTTTTATGAATAGTGAAAAATAGTTAAAAACAACTTTTTTAATCAAAATAATTTATAGTGATAAATTATAATATTTAGTGGTTTTAAAGTATTATTAGAATATATTTTTACTATTTTATCCAATGGTGGTCATTATAATTAATTTAACATTGAAATTGGACATAAACAATTGCTAATCTTTTGATATAAATTGTTTCTTAAAAACACGCTATTTGTTGTGACAGCGGGAATTAATTATAAAATTAATTAATGCAACTTATATGTTTGAATTTTGTAAAATAGACATCATTTTTGAAGTCAGAATATCAATTATATATTAGGGTGAAATTTTGGCATTGTTCTGAAAAACGTTATTTTTTTGATGAATAGTGAAACCACTAAGTGGTAGTTAAATAACTGATTTTTCGTTTAAATGAAATATTACCACTTCTGTGATTTGATTTTCAAAAATCCGACATACATGGATGTCATTAAAAAGTAAAATGTGGTTCAATGAGATTAAAATAATTTTTTGGTGAATAGTAAATTTTAAGTTCTTAATCGCGATTAGAGGTAATTAATGTAGTTTAAGGTAAAAATAATGTTTTATTAATATGAGATGAGCTTGACACATTTCCTACCCTCATTGGATGTGAGATGGCCGACCAAGACAATCCATGGGTCAACTTGGGGACCCCATGGAGCCACTTTAGTTAGAAAATGACATAAATACCTGTTATTTAATGTTAAAGTAAAAAATGACACAAACATGAAATGTTTTACTAAAACAATTTTTACATGGGTTTATTAAAGTCATATTTTTGACTATGAATAGTCATTGGAAATCTAAAAAGATTTTCTACATCATAGTATTTTTTTAATAATTTTTAGACATTAAATAAATTAAATTATTTATGACATCATTATGATGCAGCGATGACCTCATTATTTAACGATTTTAATAAAATGAAAAGATAATGTACAATCCAAGGCTTAAACTTGTCCAAAGACTATTGGATGGGTAGATTTCGAACCCTTATCACCTTAGACACGAAATATATAAGTTTGGGACCTTTATAATTCGAAATGCATTGTATAATAATGTAAAAGTTTCTTACTTTCCAAGAGTGCCCCTCCTCTCCTCTTATAAAAGGCCCCCACCTCTACCACCTCATTCACACTTTCAAGCCATTTGGAACGGCCAACCTCTGCCCAAATACTCTCCCAACTTCCCACTCTTACTCCTAGAAGCCTCACATTGGGCAGAACTATTCCCAAGGAAGCCTTTGGCTCAAATCAAAAAAGAGTTACCCAATTTTGAGGTAATGTCTTCTCTAATGTTGTTTTGTTTTATTTTTCTTCTCCAACCCCCTAAACTCTTTTTATTCATTTCTTTTGTAAAAACACCAGTATCCTCAATATACAAGGATGTTGTTATAAGAAGGATTAGTGATACACTTACACACACCTACATATAATGGTTAAAGAACATACGGTTTCTGTGGATGGCGAATTTCTGCCTCACGAAACGATGATTGTTCAACACTCATATAACACCTTCAAAGGTGGCCATTAAGATGTCACTATAATTATATATGATATATAATATGTTTATGTTTTACTTATGCTTCTGTATTTTTCATTTATGGCATACTTTATGATTTCCATTATGGGTAAACACGATAATTTCATTTTAGGAAGTGCGGACTACCGCCCCCTCAAAGTGATTTGAACCGTTAATGCCATATATGGGATGTATAAAGGATGGATTAAATGGTATTATACACTATATTATACTGGAATTATATTATAAATTTATATCATTATTATTTCATTCCATTAAATACGAAATAGAAATGAAAGTAGCGTTCATGCGTACGTACGGCTTACCGTCTCCATGAACGGTGCATTTCATTTCATACCTCTAAATGTTACGTAATATTATAAATGAATGTATATAATGGATATATATGATATATATGACATCTAAATCATGAATATAATTCTGGAGATAATGGATATTCTACCACATAAACAACTTGTAATTATAAGAAGTTTATTGTTGACTCAAGTACCAAAGATCGACAAAACGACCGTTATTAACTTAAATAATTACATAATGTTCATATCATTGTAATAAGTGATATAAGAAGGATAATGAAATTGAAAATGGTTCTTAATAAGGTATATATTAACTCTAGTTTATTATTCAGGAGGTTAAAGAACGGTTGAGTCAAGTCAGACACGAGGTAAGGGAATTTCTTAACCCAATTTCCAATCTCTGGGTTAATCTCCTACTTTCAAATTATGTCATGATATTATTATGTCCTATATTGTATTTTTACTTTCATTATGTGTACATATAATGAATACACATAATAGATCTATTTTATTTTAAAAATGATTTTTGTAAGGACTTCGTCTGAATCTCCTTTCATTGAGGCATATTTTGTTTTATACACAAATTTCTTTTATACGGTGTACAAACCCCTTTGTCTTTTACGTTTATTCAAAAAGAAACTTTTTATACGAAGCATTTACTAAACGACAAAAGGGGATATTTTTGTCGTACATATGTGGCGACAATGACTTCACTGCCGCTGTGACCATTATTCGAGTTTCGGCTTCCTCTACAAGCCATACTTTTTGTTAAAAAAGAAAAATAAATACAAAGTATTAACTTTCTTTTATTTTGGTATTGAAAATGGTTTTGAAAGCGTTTTTATTATATCAATGTGTTGTATTGATATCTTGTGATTGAAATGTGGAGATGTTCTGTTTCCTATATGCATGTTTTATGTGATACGATTATGTTATAGTTTATGATATTTTTAAACCTATTCATATGAGGAATGCATCGGACTTAATAAGTGATGGGTGGAGCCCGCTATAGCTCCTCGATGCATCGGTAGGTCTCATGAGACAACTAGACGTGGAATTGGCTGAGGCCCTTTCCCAATTTGATTTATGGTTTTGGCCGAGGCCTTAATCATTTTAGACGTCTTGGTAGAGGCCTTGACAAAATGATTCAGAATGTCTGGAATTATACATTCCCTCATTATGAAAGTGGTTATTGATATTGCATGTGATTATTTGACCAGTAGAATATCAATGTGAAGATGTAAATGGCATTATCTCATTTTACTTTTGCCATATTATGTTGATGTTAAAGTTTAAAAGGCTTTTGTTTTAGTTATACATTGCCTTAAATGTTTATGTTTATTTATGAAAGCTTCCGCAATATTGTTATACTTAATGAGCATCTGAGCTCACCCGTTTCAATGTTTTAATATTTTCCAGTATGTGAAAAAGTATTTTATGAATGACATGCAGGGATAGTCAAAAGAGGATATGAGTGTGGACTATGAAAACATTGTTATTAGTTTTTTACTTTATGATGTAATGTAACATTTATGAATGTATCTAGTGTTTCCAAGGCTACTAAAATAATTGGTCTTTCAAGACTTGATATTTTGTGATCTTGCCAATGTTACAAAGTAATGCACCGACTCCAGGTAGCTGGGGTCGGGGCCTTACATCCTCCCCAGCATTTGATCGTGATGAAGCTCTCCACCATTGCAAGGCTATTGGGCAAGAAAGTGTCATGTGTCAAAGCACATGCCCAATCTGATGGATGACTCCATACCCTCTGAAACAACCAAATCCAAAAAAATTACAATGATTAATTTCTAGCTCTGGATCCTCCTCTGAAGCAAGTACTATGATGTCATGACCAGTTCCACATACATCCCACCTTCGAAAGCAAACCATCCAAGCAAACAACTTCCACCATTCAATCATAACAAACAAGAATCAAACCATCACAAAACATTTACTATGAAGAATTCACTAGCAGCAACGTCTCTACTGAAGATATCCCCTGAAGATTGAAACAAGCCATTCGGTGTCCACTGCTGCCATAGCCACATCCAGCAAAGAGATACCAGCGATGCGACGCAAACACACCGAAAAAACACCAAACGCATCACTAAACAGACCACCAAATATCAAACCTTCAAAAAGAAGAAAATACGCTGAAATAAAAGAAATATTCCCCCCTCTAGACCCCTCAGGATCCAATGGAGAGAAACTCACAAAAACCACACCGGAGTCATTGTAGAATCATGTCGTCAAGCCGGAGCATCCCGATCAATAGTGGAACCACGCCGAGGATGAAGATCCCTATCGAATCTGCCAATCCACGGCAGATCTACACCATCGAGGAATGCAGGAGAGAACTTGAGCCAATCTTCCACATCATGGTGGACGATCCACACCAAAGTCGCCAAGACGCACTTGATCCACGTCATCGAGTCCCGCAGGAGATATGAGCCACAATGCCTCAAAAACGAGATCCAAGAGATGCCTATGTTGAGTCGCTGAGCATGGCGGAGGAGGGAAGAGTATGGTTCCGGAACAGAAAACCCTAGATGCGAAGCAGCAAAGATACCATCTGCTCAGAGGCTCTCGTCCCAATGATCGTAGAATTGATCAAGGCCCACTACCCTCTTTGAAATTCTTTTCTTCTTCCACTTACCCTTTCTTTTTTGTTTCCATACCAAAATAATAAATCCAGTATCTTCTACATACTGTGATGTTATTATAAATATAGTAGAACTATTTTCATTATTCTATCCATCATATAAATGATAATGTCATCATACGTGTGTACGTACGGCTTACCATCTCCACGTCGTGGTGTAGTTTGTTATTCAAACAATTAATTATTTGGATGGGTATAATATTGATTATAAATTATTTAAATAATAAATATAACATGTTAATGATTCTATATTTATGATATACCAACCAATAATACATGATTTCACCATCAATATAATGATATTTTCGCTCGTGCGTACGTACGGATTACCGTCTCCACGAACACGATGAGATTCATTCCCCATGGTAATCATTCTAGAATAATTTTAATTTTAGGATTAAAAATAAAGTTTAAGAAATTAATATAATTCTATATATGAATGAAATGCATCCTATACATAACCAACATGACTTACGTAACAAAACATATAAAGGAAAACGAATCACTTAACAACCAAAACAATGATACTACTGAAATAACATTAACAATGCAATATTAGAAGATCATATATGATATCATATTTATGTATTTGGTTCTTTTATAACTTAATAACAATTATTTCTCCATTATACAAGAGTATAACTTCCCCTATACTAAGGAAAAGTACAAGGTAAGGGGTTTTCATCTCACTTTTATTCCCGTGAGATTAATTCTATATTTACCACTATAACCATTTGGGCAGTCTATGTACTTCTGATGATTATATTGTTTACGTAATATAAATTAATTTATGAGTATTTACATAATCATTGGATGATCCTACTTTAATGGGGTGTGTTTTTTTTTAGTTACCAAATTGTTAAGGGATCTTCCAATTTCAATTTCCAATCATTCAGTTTTACGCAAACCACAATGATTACATTACTCTAAGATTATGTGTGAAATCACTATTTATTTATTTATGTAGTAATTTACACTCCGATTTTTGTGGATATACTTTTGATACACATAATTTCTCTATAGATAAATTCTCAAGTCATCGATATGAACTTGATAAGAGTAATTTATATCAATTTCCATTCATTGAGTTAAACATTCAAGTCAATGGTGTGGATTTTACAAGAATATGTGTAAATATCCTCTAATTTATTTCCACATAATATACAATCATATTTAATGTATTTATATTTTTCACAAATAATTATTTAATTGATTTGTCTTTAACCTAAGGATACAGCCTTTATAAAGGAATTCATCTCAACTTACATTCTATTGAGACTTATTTGTTGTTATACACCAATTAACTTTAATTTGGGGTATATATTGTACTTTGACATAGTATATCATGAATCCTTTTATACTCATGATATTATAAATTTTTTATTACCTCAATTATTTGTATTCAAGTGTCTCTCATTTGGTTAGGAACTATAACTAAAATATCATTTTAAATGTTTTACAAATTTATTCTTCTAAATCTTTCTCATTAATGTCCATGTTTTAAAAATGGTTTTAAGGATTTATTTATATGCAAATTAATGTTTTAAAATTTAAATTAATTTTAAAAGTTTCAAAGTGGTATGTGACACTGTGATTGAAATATCAATTTTGAACATCTTCTTGATAAATAGTGAGACTTTTAATTGGTTTCATGAAAAAGGGATATTTCTCTCAAGGATTTTTACTGATCATTTTCAACTATGTCAACATCCCTTATAGGGTATTATTCTTGATCAAGGTTGATCTATTATTATACAAATATATCATACTATATTTAAGTTTTTGTGATATATTTTACTGTGTATGTGTTTTTTCGTACCATTCATGGTTTATGGATAAAGTATTGACATTTTTTATGCTAGTTTTAATATGAATGTTTATATTATGTCTAAACCTTCTCATATGAGGAATTCATTAGATTAGTAAGTGATATGTGGAGCCAGTTATAGCTCATCGATGCATCGGTAGGTCTCATGAGACAAACATGTGTCTTGGAATAAGGCCTTGAGAAAATCATATTTGTTGTCCTGGCACGAGGCCTTAACTATGTGGCCATGATGTTTGGCATTTTTCCATACATCATTGTGAAATTGGATATTGATATTACATGTGTTTATTAGACTAGTAGAATATCCATGTGAATAATTAAATGGAATTATTTTATTTATCTTTTCCATATTATGCTGATGTTTATTTTTAAAAGGCTTGTGTTCTAGTCTTATACATTTCCTTAAATGTATATTTTATTTATGATATTCACCCTTATATGTTTATCCATACTGAGCATCAGAGCTCACCCCTTTTTTATGATTTATTTTTCCCATGATGTAAAGATGTATATTATGATTAACCTGTAGGAATAAGCTAAGTGATATAATAGTGTTCAAAGGGGACATAATTTTGTTTTTTTATTTCATGATGTAATGTAAAAATTATGTATATATCTAGTACATCCAAGGACACTAAACTGGTTGGTCTTTCGGGACATGATTCCTTTTATCATTCCAAGGGTATGTAATAATGCACAAATTTTGTGTAAATTGGGTCGGGGCGTTACAACTGGTATCCTAGAATGTTTAGTACAAACCATGGAAGCTAGATTTATAAAACACTCTGATTAGTAAACACTACCCTAAGATAGACATTGAAGATTAGTGCAGAAGTACATCCAAAAAAATTTATGTAAATATTATGTGGGTTTTCTAAGAAATAAATCCATGTATGGATATGAGTAGATAGAGGCGGCTATGTAATAGATTTACCTAGGAGTGAAAATTCTGACAATGAGTTTTGGGCTGGACCCAGGGTATCCTAGAACATGACACCGCGCCTTGTTGCATTCTTCGTTACGACACTCTCAGGGATATGCTTAAGATAATTCACATTTTCATTAAAAACTAGTTTGAAGTATTTTAAAATAATATGTTAATAAATAACCTTGGTTAATCATAAGGAGTTTTAGATTGAAAATAAGGTGTTATGATATTCTCTAATTGATTTTATGAATCACACTAAGCACTCTTGTGTTAGTTAATGGATGGATTCCAAGGAAGTCATAGTAAAATTGAACATAATGTATAAGGTTGGCATAGTGGTGTAAATGAGAAATGAAATAGAATATTGATAGGTGTAAAAGTTATTTTGTTCATTCTGAATCAGTTTTCCAAATATATGATAACAATATATATATTAACCATCTTCCAGACTCAACAAAGAAGAGAACGATGGTTAATGATAAGAGATCCCACAGTAGAGATAAGGGAGAAAAGAAAGAACAATTTCCATAATGTAGGAAATTTGGAAGGAGACACTTAGGAATATATCTCAATGGAACAAAGAAATAATTTATGAGAGGGAATGAAGTACATAAATTAAATAATTTCTGAGGAAAAATATAGAGTAATATCGAAGAAAATAAAAATGATCCCAAGATTCCATTTAAAGTCATTATCCGTAAATAGAGGGGACCTATGCACTACCCGAGGGAATTCTCTATTATATATGATAACCTCTTGGTCAAGTAATATCCTATGTGGAAATAAATGGCTGATGAAATGTTTAAAAGCATTAGTCTTCTTTGTTGATGGGGTTACTTTGGAAGATGTTTCTCTTGTATGTGTAACCCTACAGTTTTTTTGGTTTAAATGATATTTTTAGAAGAATTATCTATTCTATTTTTGATATAGTAATAAATAACCATTTGGGTTTATATGATCCCTAAATATGAGGCAATTTCAAGTTATTAAATTTTGGGATGAAAATGTGAGGTATGAGATAACATTTCTGGTGAAATTATGATATAGTTATTTTGAGTAATTTATCTCATTTTGGGAAGGTTATATAATATTGTATTTGAAAAAGGACAAAATGTAGATATTGTGACAACCCATTGTGTATGAAAATGTTGTGGGAATCAAACCCGCAACTAGAGTGCGATTAGGATTTATCGCCTACCACTGGAATACGTAAAGTCCATGTTTAGTGTCACTAATTCTTTTTAGTTAAATGATTTTATTGATCAATAATATGTTGATTTGGGATCTTATGTCTAATCAAATTTATATTCTTATTATAGGAAAATGATTGGGTGATTAGGTGATAAATGTTATTTTGGAAGATGTTTGCTCTGTTGGGAACACTATATGCCCAAAAAAAATAGAATACTAAGGGATTTCATTTTAGGAGTAATGGTGGATTTTTATCTATGTTTTTATATTTGATGTATAGTTATATGGGTTATTTATGGAAATTATTAACCTATATTAGAGAATATGTGATCAGGTTAATTACTTCTAAGTATGTGACTTTATGAGTAGTTGATGTTATTTGGAGATACAATTTTATGTGGAAGACTACATAATCAAATTCTTATATGTTTTGGGATTCAATATTAGTTTGGATTATGTTGAATGATTTTATTGAAAAAAATTTATTGAATGGTATTTATTAATCTTTGGGTATTGTTGCTTTAATTTTAGAAATTATGATTAGTATTTCTTTCTCAAAAGGATTATCCTTTTTGGGGATTATCTGATCTTGTACAAACTATTTTGGTTTTGGATAATTTATTAAGATAGAGGAAATATATTGTACATCTTGTTTGGATTGTGTGATTCTCTAGAAGTTCATTCTTGTACTTTAGGTGTGACCAAGTCTTCTTGAATACTCATCATTTGGAGAAAAGATGAGTTATCGGTAGAAACTTACTAAAGGATGAAACTCAACTTGAAAAGTAAGTATATTTCCTTTTGTCCTTATTCAATATGATAAATAAATTCTCCAAATTTATGAAATGGAACTTAAAACAAAAACACTGTCTGTTTAATTTTCCTACTGGGGAACCAATGACCATTAAAACAATCACATGTATGTGATTTTCTTGTTGCTAACTTTCTAGTGATCATGTTTTATATCACTCTCCATCAGAACATGACACTTAGTTTATCTTCCATATCAATTTATTCCTATATGGAATCCTAGTATGGGTTATCTTAGGTGACCTGTGTACTTCTCTTTCTTTCATTTAAAATGATAGTTTTATTGACTCTTTTTCCAATTTTGGACTTTCAATTAAGTTCCCAAGCCCAATTTTATAATTGGGAGCATGAAATTACCAAAAGGGGGTAATAATGTAACCCCAAGATTTTATATAAAGTTATTTTCATTAAAGGAATTCAATTGCTTTTGCTGCATCAAACACCGAGTTTGAGCGCACCACGACTTAGCAAACTAGTCGTTCAAAAAGAGTTTATTAATAGTATTAACTGAATTTTAAATTTTATATAATCCATATAATTTTAGAATCCATATTATGTGTTTCTTAGACATCATATAATAATAAATTCATTTTTTCAAATAAAAGAAGTATTTTTCAAAAAATTAAATTTTACAACCTTTTAATGGAAAACCATTTTTATAACCAATATTAGAAACTTTCATATATTAAATTTAATTAAATTAAATTATTATTTATAATTGGGATATAAAAAGTCATTTTGGATAACTTTTTGGAACTTTTTTGATAACTTTTATAATTTTATGAATACTAAAAAATACTAAATTCTAATTCAAAACAATTATTTTAATTGCAATAATTTATAGTTTTAAATTATGAATTTGAATGGGTTGGAAGCATAATTAGATTATATATTTAACATTTAATACAATTTAGGTCATTATAAGTAATTTCACATTTAAATTAGACATAAACACATGTCAATTTTTTTGATAGTTTTTACTTTTTAAAAACCCGCTTTTCGGTTATGAAAACGGGAATAAATTTTTAATTAATTAATGAAACATATATGTTTTAAATTTCATAAAATAGAATTCATTTTTGAATTCAGAATATCAAAATTATCTTATGGAATAATTTTGGTATATTTCTTAAAGCATTGAATTTTTTATGAATAGCGAAAAACATTGTGTTATAGTTTAAAAACAGACTTTTTATTTAAATAATTATTTATTATATTTAAATTTATTTTAAGTCAATATATATATAATACCTATAGAAGTTCAATGTAATTCATTGGGGCCATTTTGTAATAAAATTATATGTATAAAATTTTATTGAACTTTTTACCGTCTTTTACCTGACTTCTAAGAGCATTTGCAAATTTTCATAAAGCATAATTTTACAGCTTCTGTGAATTGATTTTCAAGAATCCTAGATAAACGGATAAAATTATTAATTAAATGTGGTTCAATAAGATGATTTTTTTTGGTGAATAGTAACTTTGGACTTTTATTTACCACGGTTAGAAGTAAATAGGGTAATGAATTATAAAAATGATATTATAATTACACTATCACATGTCCAAATTCTATTGGATACGTGTAATTCGACCAAAATAAACCTTAGGAATAAAATATGATCCTTTAGGTACACTTGGTTTAGATTATATTATTTGTTATTATTTTATTTAAAGAATAGTAAAAAGTGTTAAATTCAATATTTATTAACTAATCCATTTTTAATATAGGTTTATACATGAGATAAAATCGACTATAAAGAGTCATTAGAAAGAAAAAATGACTTCCTATATAATTGTTTATTATTTATAATTTTTAGAGATTAAATAATTAAATTTATTTTTGACACAATGGTGATGCATTAATTACCTTCTTAATGAAATATTAAAATAGTTTATATTATAAGTTTTAAAATAAATATAATTTAAGTGTTTTGATGCCATCCAATACTTTTATAGTTTAATATATCATGGTGATGATTATTAGATAAAAAAATTCTAAGTGATAAGGTTTTTATGACTTTCACAAATACAAGCTAGAAAATAGTGTCAAAATTGACATTTATTAATTTTTAAGAAAAATACAATATTATTGGTTGATATAATATTTCTAAAAATATATGGTTTGTCCAAGGGGATTAAATAATATTATATATGACATTAATGAACTACTTTATGATCTATTGTATGTTTATAGTATGTTTATTAACCATATAGTGTAAGAATACCAGAAGACATGGAAAAACTTAAACTATTTAAATAAGAGTTAAATCTATAATATAAGGTTATAATGGTTACCTAAACATGTCTTAAACCTATTGGTTAAGATCATTTAAACCCATAACCACCTTATATTCTAAATAAATAATTTTTTAACCATTATAAATAGAAATTCATTTTATTATAAAATAATATTTGATGCTTTTCCAAAAGTGACCCTCGCCTCTCTTATAAAAGGGTACTTTCCCTTCTCTTAATTTCACAAATCCAACGACATTTGTCTCAGCCAAAACATGCCCATATATCTTCCCATATTCTCAAAAAAAATCTATAGGCCTTAAATTGTAACACCCGAGACTTTTATGAGAAATATATTGTTTTTATGTTATATAAATCATCAAAGTAATCTTTCACTACACACAACATTGGCTTGCCTTGCTTTACACGCAACTGCGGCCTTCCTCGATAGCTTGCGTCGTACGCAATACAGAGTTTCACTAAACAATGATATTCTATTAAAATATTATTAAAACTATCCATTATGAATAGTACTAACTGAATTTTGAATTTTATAACATTTTAATTCAACTTATACATTTTCTAGAATGAGGTATAAAAGCAAAATCAGTTTATTTTTATAAAAGAAATATTTTTAAAAAAATATAGTTTTGTCGCCTTTTGATGGTGCACCCTCATTAAATCTAGTTTTTTCATGTTTATAAGTTCAATTTGACAAAATAGAATTCTTCTTTTGAATCAGGGTATAAAAATTTACTTTGGATAAATTTTTTATATTTTTCTGATAACTTTCATATTTTGATGAATAGTAAAAATACGCTAATTTTTAATTAAAAACAACTTTTTTCATTGAGATAATTTATATGGATAAATTATAATATTGAATTGTTTTAAATTATACATAGAATATATTTTTACTATTTAATATAATGTATGTCATTAGCATTAATTTCACATTGAATTTATAGGTAAAAACATTTCAATCTTTGGCAATGTTTTAACTTCTAAAACCCATTTTCTTAACAACAGGATTTATTTTAAATTAATTACTGCAACTTATATGTTTTGAATTTTAAAAAATGGATTCCATATTCAGAATCAGTGTGTCCAAATTATGTTAATAGACTACTTTTTATTTTTGGGCATTATGATTAGTAACTACGGTAAATTTTATTTACATTAGTTAAAGGTAAATCAGGTAATTAAGGGTAAATATAAGATTATAAAATTACCCTAAAACCTACCAAAATCCTATGGGATGACTAAACGTCGACCCATATCACCTAAGGGTCGGATTAGATTCATTTAATGGACTTTTTCCCATGAAAATAATTTAATTATTTTTAAAACCAAAAAATGTGACAACTTGTCACTTTCTTAAATCTTATAAGTATAATAATTTTAATTTGGTGATAAACTTAATTAAACTTAGAACATGAATAGTATCCAGAAATGTAATACAATTATCTACATCATAGGAATTTATGTAGAATTTTTAGGGATTAAATAATTATCATTAATAATGACACAATAGTGATGGTGAAATTATTTTATTAACTAAAATATCAAATAAATTGTATTAAAAATATTAAAATAAATATTATATGGACTATTTAATGTGCTACACTAATTTTCTAGATACATATGACATTTTATGAATCTATTAACGCTTTTAGTTCGAACATATCTTCTGTATATATTTTATTTAAATTCAAATAAATCAATAGTGTCGAAATTGTCACAATTGTTATTTTATAAAAATAACATATTATAAAATTGTTTAAAAATCACAAAAATATTTAAAAATTATAAATTAAAATTTATATGGTAGAAAATGTCAGAAACTGTAAAATTATGGAAAATTCACAACACATATGTAATTATTTATAATAATTTAAATTTAATAATATTATTACCACAAATACAATTAAATTGATAAATAAGGATAAATCAAGTTGATAATGTTTAAAAAAAATCATTACATGTCTAAATTTTATTTTTTGATTATATTACAACCCTATCTCATCAAAGCTTCGGATATGAGTCATTTTGGATGTTTTTAAGTGGGGTTTGGATTTAATATAAACTAATATTTCTTATATTTCCAAAAGTGCCCCTATCCTCCCTTATAAAAGGGAACCTCCTCCCTCTCTTCCTCACACCAATTTGACCCTTCAAGCTCGGCCAACCCCTTCCCATTTCACTTCCCCACTTCCTTAGAAACCTACTAGAGGTACTGGTCTTATCAAAAGACCAACTCTAGTTCCTTAAGAGAAAGTTTAAAGGAGGCACTTCGAGAAAGAGGTAATACCTTCTACCGTTCTCTTCAAGTTCCATTCTTCTTCTACTACCTCTTATTTAGTTGTTTAATTATGAGGTAATAACATCAGTATCACTTATATACTGATATGTTATTATAAATATGAAACAACCCTATTTCACCTCTTATCCATCTTACGAAAAACGAAATCACCGCGCGTGCGTACGTACGGAATACCGTCTCCACAAAGTAGTGTAATCTATTTTCCACCACCACCTTACTTGGATGGGTATAAGGGTGAAAGTAATGAATATATATGATTATTTTAAAGTGATATTAATTCTGAAATAGTATACATACACTCCAATACAATTCCATGATCATGGGAACGATATCATCGCTCGTGCGTACGTACGGAATACCGTCTCCACGATGTGATGTGATTCGTTCTACATGATCTTCATTGCATAATGATTATATAAATTAATTGAATGAATGAGTATGTTATATATTACAATAATACCATTCTTTAAATGAGGTATCTATAACCTAAAGAGAAGAATAAAAATTTATTCGACAAACACGCATAAGAACAAAAAATTAATAAACACCCGAATAACAAGTAGTAATGAAATATTACTAATAATAAGCTAAGAATATGAACATATATGATATCATAACAATAAGTATTATTCTGGAATAATTAAATAACATTATTTAAATCATTATACAGGAGGTTCTGACACATACGAAGCAAATTGGACCTAAGGTAAGGGAAAATATCACAATCTCATTTTATCTAAGATTGTTTATACTTTGGTATTTACTGGGGTGTATTTTATCATCCACATCCATGTTTCCTCAATATGTAATATTATTTTCATCCACCTACAATTGTTTAAATCCAATTTTACCCTTTGGTGAGTTTTTAGTAAAAGATAAGAAAGGAATCTTTTGTCGTTTTTCGTACGAGGTATTTTTTGACTTTTTCGACAAAAGTATGAGAAGAATGTTTTTTTTAAATTATACGGCATGAATGGATTTTTAATAAATTATTTCCAAGAAGCTTCCTTTACAAGTTTTCAAGTTTATTTTTAATCAACTTATTTTAGTTTAAAATTGTATGACATGTTAAGAAAGGAAAATGTTTTTTTGAAGAAGAAAGGATATTTTCCTCAAGAATGGAGTTCAAGTGTTTTATCAAAATTATTTTCCATCTAAGATAATGTAGGGTTCTGTTTCTGACCCTATTATTACATTGATTTGATTATGTTGTTATGGAATTATTTTTATGAATTCCATTATCTTATATGAATTGTTTTATGATGTCATTTTGTTTAAGAATCCCATTTTTATTACATGGGTTATGCAATGATGTATGATTTATGATTTTGTGGCACACATAATAATGGTATCATTATGAGATGGGTGGGACCTATATCTCCCTCCAATGCCTTGGGTAAAGTTTTTATATCTCATGAGATAGACATGGCTAGAATGGTAGGTTATACAGGTTCAGTGAAACAGGACTGGAACGAGGAGTGAACTCGGTTCAGAAAGTGACTTTGTCCACTAAGATAGTCTTGGCAATGAGTCATGAATAATAAGAAATGATTCTCTAGGATTATGTGTGTATGACAAAAATTTTCATGTTTTATGTTATGATTATTGTGATTACATTTCACTGCCATGATTTATCCCATGTTATGAAATTATGATTTCTTTTGCAGGTTAAGATTCCAAAAATGTTATGAATATGATGTGATTGATTTTTGTTTTGTTTACCCTTACAGAGCATTTGAGCTCAACATTTTGTATGCTTTCTTTCCCCTAGGTCAGGAAGAATGTTATTATGTAAGATATGCCAAAAGGGACTATAGATATGATGAAATAAATGGGAGACAATGTAGATTCTTTATGAACCAATTGTTTATGTTTCCCAGTTTCTAAAGACACTATACCTATACGGTACTTTCGTGGTTTTGTTATATGTTGTAATAAGTATGGTTCAATTCTGATGTAATAACAATGTACGTAACGTATGGGTCGTTATAGTTGGTATCAGAGGCAAAGGAGGTAGGAATGTATCCAATCCTTGGGAACTCTCACATGTGAGCGTTGGACGAAGCATGGCTCTCCACCCAAGGGCTTCATGAGGAAATGGATGCCACTGTGGATGGTGGTGGGTCCCGCCCAGGGGGTGTAGATTCCCATGGAGTGCCCTGATAGGTATCAACAATAGTCCACTAGAAGTAATTCCAGACCTTTATAGTTGGTATCAGAGGAAAGGTATAATCAACCTTTAGAAACTAGGATGTGAAATCCTTAGTAAGAACCCTAAGGATAAGTCTAAGCATAGAACACAATCTTAGTGTTTTAGAAATGGCCATAAATAACCTAGGATAAGACCTTAAGTGTGAAATTTTATTCTTTATTATGTCGTTTTCCTATTATAATTAGTGTTGCTCACACTATTCTTCTAGGTTTTAGTCAATGGATGGAACCCGAACGAACCGTGTTAATGCGGAATGTGACGGGCAATGCAATGATTGTCCCCCTGAGCAACCAAATGTTATGGGAGCTGGAATGAAAAATCTTGTAGCCATGCTCACGCATCTTTCTCAAGCTATGAATCATGCAGGACTTCCAAAAGAGAAAAGGAAGGAGCAACATTCTGTTGAATCCTTCGTGAGGCAGCGTCCACCTTCATTCTGCGTGTCTACTGATCCATTAGTTGTTGAACAATGGATTAGTACTAATGAAAAGATATTTTCAGCTCTTCAATGTTCTGAACATGATAAAGTCATCCTAGCAGTGTATTTTTTGGAAGTAGATACTGATCAATGGTGGAATTATATTAAGAATACGAGGCAAAGCGATGAAATTGAGTCCATGGAATGAGACGAGTTCAAAAACATATTTTTCAATAAGTACTTCCCCCGTATTCTCCGAAAAAATATGGAGAAAGAGTTTCTTGAACTGAAGAAAAAAGATGATGAATCTGTTGGTACATATGAATCAAATTTTACAAGACATGAAAGGTACGCTTCTGGTATTATTATCTAACCCAAGAGTAAGATCGATCGATTATTTAGTGGCTTAAAACCAATTCTTCGAAGGGCGTTATCCATAAGGGACTTCAATATCTATGAGGAAATCGTTCGATGTGCTCTCAAAGTTGAGATGGAGATTGGAGTAACCCATCAGTCATATGGGTTTGATAAGAAGAGGAAAATGGAATTCAAAGGAAAATATAAAGAGCACACTAAAAAGAAGATGAGCTTTCCCTTATGCTCAATGTGTGGAAAGAAACCTGGAGGGAGTTGTCTTAATGGGACAAGTAAATGTTTCAAGTGTGGAAAAGAAGGTCATCGTTCATTTCAATGCCCCGATGATGGGAAGAAGATGTCTAATGATGCAAACAGACGAAGGGATACACAGAATGAACCTACTACACTTCAATATTTCAAGTGCAAGGAGATGGGAGATAATTCCAAAAAATTTCCTAATCCAAGGGTTGATGATGATGGTCGACGTCAAAAAAATCTTAAGGCTAAAGACAAAGGAAATTCACATGCACATGAAATTTCTATCATTGATGTGGAGTATGATAACGATGTGGTGAAAGGCACACTTACCATCCACTCTAAAGTAGCAAATGTTTTATTTGATTCTGGATCTACCCACTCTTTTATTTCTGAAGAATTTTCTAAGGGTATCACTCTATTACCTCAACAATTAGATGTTGAGTTAGCTGTGACAAAACATAATGGCACAACAGTCACATCAAAAGTTTATAATTCTTCCCCGATTGAAGTTTGTGGGAAAGTGCTTCCTGCAAATCTTGCGATCCATCCTATAGTGGAATTTAATGTGATTCTTGGCATGGATTGGCTTTCATTATATGGATCACATATCAATTTCCAAAGAAGGGATGTCACATTTCATATTCCAGATCAATCTATGATCGTCTATCGATGCACGGATGAACATAACCTTCTAGTGGAAATTTCTTCCATCTTATGGGTCTTGATTCCACTAAATGAGGGTTATTTATCTCAAATGGTTGGTGAGAAACTCACAATTAAGAATATGCCCATTGTACGAGAGTTTTATGATGTCTTTCCAGAGGAATTACTGGGTCTTCCACCAAATCGTGAAGTTGAGTTTTCAATAGAACTCATACCGGGTGCTTTGCCTATTTCAAAGACACCTTATAGAATGGCCACAATTGAGTTGCAGGAATTGAAGAAGCAACTCCAAGAGAATCTTGATAAGGGATTCATACGCCCTTGTGCGTCACCTTGGGGAGCACCTGTTCTATTTGTTAAGAAGAAAGATGGATCAATGAGACTCTGCATTGATTATTGAGAACTTAACAAGATCACTATCAAGAACAAATATCCTCTCCCACGCATTGATGACTTATTTGACCAACTACGCGGAGCTCAATAATTTTCCAAGATTGATCTTCATTCAGGGTATCATCAATTTAGGGTCAAAAGGGAGGATATACCAAAGACGGCATTCCGTACAAGGTATGGACAGTATGAATTTATAGTGATGCCATTTGGTCATACTAATGCCCCTTCTATCATCATGGATCTGATGAATGGAGTCTTTAGAGACTATCTTGATCAATTTGTGGTAGTCTTTATAGACGATATTCTTGTCTATTCAAAGAGAAAGTAAGAACATGAAGATCACTTGAGAATTATATTAAGGACCCTGAGAAAGGAGAAGCTTTATGCCAAATTTACAAAGTGTGAATTTTGGCTTCAAAAAGTTTCATTTTTGGGTCACATAATCTCAAAAGAGGAGATATCTATGGATCCAACAAAAACAGAGGTTATCGAAAGATGGT
The DNA here is from genome assembly GCA_963277665.1 of Viscum album. Lineage (NCBI taxonomy): Eukaryota > Viridiplantae > Streptophyta > Magnoliopsida > Santalales > Viscaceae > Viscum > Viscum album. Next base: position 53,871,029 of record OY728148.1, read on the forward strand.
TGAGACCAACAACAGTAACTAAGATCTGAAGTTTTCTTGGTTTGGCTGGATATTATCAACGTTTTGGGAAATATTTGTCACGATTATCTAATCCACTCACCAAGTTGACTCGGAAATGAGTTAAGTTTGTTTGGACAGAAGAATGTGAAGTGAATTTCATGGAGTTGAAAAGAAGGTTATCCAGTGCACCTGTGCTCACACTGCCTTGTAGTGGAGAATGGTTTGTGATCTATAGTGATGCATCCAAGAAGAGATTGGGGTGTGTTCTTATGCAAAATGATATGGTGATAGCTTATGCCTCACTACAATTGAAAATCCATGAGAAAAATTACCCAACACATGATTTGGAGTTATCTGCGGTAATCATTGCATTATAGATTTGGAGGTATTATCTTTATGGAGAAAGGTGTGACATTTATACTGATCATAAAAGTTTAAAGTATATTTTCACCCAAAAGGAGATGAATATGTTTCAAAGAAGATGGTTGGAGCTGATTAAGGATTATGACTGCTCAATCCATTACCACCCTGGGAAAGAAAACAAGGTGGCAGATGCATTAAGTCGACAAGACCATGCCAATTTATCCATGATGAGGATCACAAAAGATCCAATATTTATGGATTTACAAAGGATGGATCTTGGAATTATAATGGAAGGGGGAAAATCGTATCTTTCTCAAATGAATGTTCAACCATATATACATGTGAAGATTAAAGAGGCATAGAAAGAAGATGTCGAGTAACAAAAGAAGGTGAGAAATGTTCCTGAATTCAACCTTGATTGTGATGGGATAATAAAGTTCAGGAATCGGGTTCGTGTTCCTCCCATCCCGGAATTAAAGAAGGATCTGTTGGATGAGGCTCATAGTTCTTCATTCTCTTTTCATCCTGGAAGCACAAAGATGTATAGGGACCTGAAAGAGTACTTCTGGTGGGATGGCATGAAAAGGGATGTCGTTGAATATGTCTCGCGATGCTTGGTTTGTCATCAAGTTAAAGCTGAGAGATAGATGTCTAAGGGGATGGTACAACCATTACCCATACCCGAATGGAAATGGGAAAACATCACTATGGACTTTGTCACTGGACTTCCTAAAACATCCAAAGGCAATAATGCTATCTGGGTCATAGTGGATCGTCTTACCAAGTCTGCACACTTCATTGCTATTAGAGAGGATTTCTCTCTGGATCAGCTTGCCAGGATATATGTAAAGGAAGTTGTAAGATTTCATGGAGTACCACTTTCTATTATATCTGATCATGATCCGAGATTTACCACGAAGTTCTGGTGAAGTCTTCAGAAACTCTGGATACAGAGTTGAGTTTCAGCACTGCTTATTATCCTCAGACAGACGGTTAGTCTGAGAGAACAATTCAAACTCTAGAAGATATGTTGAGAGATTGCTCTATGGATTTCAAAGGTGGTTGGGATCAACACCCACCTTTGGTGTAATTTTCTTATAATGATAGCTTTCACTCCAGTATTCAGATGGGTTCTTATGAAGCTCTCTATGGAAAGAAATGCAGGACTCCAACTTACTGGGCTGAAGTTGGGGAAAGAAAGCTATTAGGACCTGATCTCATTGATGAAATGGCAGAAAAGGTCCGATCTATTCAACAAAACATAAGAGCAGCTCAGAGTCTACAGAAAAGTTATGCGGAAAACCGAAGAAAAGGCCTAAAGTTTGAAGTGGGTGATAAAGTGTTCTTACGAATATCTCCCTGGAAGAGCATCATGAAATTTGGAAAGAAGGGGAAGTTGAGCCCTAGATATATCGGTCCTTTCAAAATACTGGATCGTGTCAGGAAGGTAGCTTACCGATTGGCGCTTCCACGGAATCTCTCTCAAGTACATGATGTCTTCCATGTATCTCTCCTGTGAATGTACATACCCGATCCTTCACATGTACTCAGCTCAGAAGTTGTACCGCTGGAGCAAGATCTTTCTTATGAAGAACAGCCGATAGAGATTCTGGATCATAGCGAAAATGTCCTACAAAACAAGACCACACGCTTGGTGAAAGTTTTATGGAGGAACCACCAATTAGAAGATGCTACATGGGAGCTTGAGGATATGATGTGGGAGAGGTATCCTCGTCTGTTTGTTACCGAGTGACGAATTTTGGGGGAGAAATTCATTTTAAGGGGGTAGAATGTAACACCCGAGACATTTATAGAGAAAAATTTAGTTTTTATGTTATATAAATCATCAAAGTAATCTTTCACTACACACAACACTAGCTTGGCTTGCTTTACACGCAACCGTAGCCTTCCTCGATAACTTGTGTCGTACGCAATACCGAGTTTCACTAAACAACGATATGCTATTAAAATATTATTAAAAATATCCGTTATGAATAGTAATAACTGAATTTTTAATTTTATAACATTTTAATTCAACTTATACATTTTCTATAATGAGGTATAAAAGTAAAATCAGTTTTTTTGGATAAAAGAAATATTTTTAAAAAAATACAGTTTTGCCGCCTTTTGATGGCGCACCCACATTAAATCTAGTTTTTGACATGTTTATAAGTTCAATTTGACAAAATAGAATTCTTATTTTGAATTAGGGTATAAAAATTTACTTTGGATAAATTTTTGATATTTTTCTGATAACTTTCATATTTTGATGAATAGTAAAAATACGCTAATTTTTAATTAAAAACAAATTTTTTCATTGAGATAATTTATATGGATAAATTATAATATTTAATGGTTTTAAAGTATAAATAGAATATATTTTTACTATTTAATATAATGTATGTAATTAGAATTAATTTCACATTGAATTCATAGGTAAAAACATTTCAATCTTTGTCAATGTTTCAACTTCTAAAACCTGTTTTCTTAACAACGGGATTTATTTTAAATTAATTACTGCAACTTATATGTTTTGAATTTTGAAAAATGGATTCCATATTCAGAATCAGTGGGTCAAAATTATGTTAATAGACTACTTTTTATTTTTGGGCATTATGAATAGTAACTTTGGTAAATATTATTTACCATAGTTAAAGGTAAATCAGGTATTTAAGGGTAAATATAAGATTATAAAATTACCCTAACACCTGCAAAAATCCTATTGGATGACTAAACGTCGACCCATATCACCTAATGGTCGGATTAGATTCATTTAATGGACATTTTTTGATGAAAAAAATTTAATTATTATTAAAACCAAAGAATGTGACAACAAGTCACTTTCTTAAATCTTATAAGTATAATAATTTTAATTTGGTGATAAACTTAATGAAACTTCGAACATGAATAGTTTCCAGAAAGCTAATACAATTATCTACATCATATGAATTTATGTAGAATTTTTAGGGATTAAATAAATATCATTAATAATGACACAATAGTGATGTTGAAATTATTTTATTAATTAAAATATCAAATAAATTGTATTAAAAATATTAAAATAAATATTATATGAACTAGTTAATGTGATAAAATATTTTTAGAGACACATATGACATTTTATGAATCTATTAAAACTTTTAGTTCGAACATATCATCTGTATATATTTTATTTAAATTCAAATAAATGAATAGTGTCAAAATTGACACTATTGTTATTTTATAAAAATAACATATTATAAAATTGTTTAAAAATCACAAACATATTTAAAAATTATAAATAAAAATTTATATGGTCGAAAATGTCATAAATTGTCAAATTATGGAAAATTCACAACACATATGTAATTATTTATAATAATTTAAAATTTAGAATATTATTACCACAAATAAAATTAAATTGATAAATAAGGATAAATCTAGTTGATAATGTTTAAAATAAATTCATAACATGTCTAAATTTTATTGTTTTATGAGATTACAACCCTATCTCATCTAAGCTTCGGATATGAGTCATTTTGGAAGTTTTTAAGTGGGGTTGGGATTTAATATAAACTAATATTTCTTATATTTCCAAAGGTGCCCCTCTCCTCCCTTATAAAAGGGAACCTCCTCCCTCTCTTCCTGACACCAATTTTAGCCTTCAAGCTCGGCCAACCCCTGACCATTTACCTTCCCCACTTCTTTAGAAACCTACTAGAGGTACTGGTCTTATCAAAAGACCAACTATAGTTCCTTAAGAGAAAGTTTAAAGGAGGCACTTCGAGAAAGAGGTAATACCTTTTTCCGTTTTCTTCAAGTTCCAGTCTTCTTATACTACCTCTTCTTTAGTTGTTTGATTATGAGGTAATAACATCAGTATCACTTATATACTGATATGTTATTATAAATATGAAACAACCCTATTTCACCTCTTATCCATCCTACGGAAAATGAAATCACCGCGCGTGCGTACATACGGAATACCGTCTCCACGTCGTGGTGTGATCTATTTTCCACCACCACCTTAATTGGATGGGTATAAGGGTGAAAGTAATGAATATATATGATTATTTTAAAGTGATATTGATTCTGAAATAGTATACATACACTCCAATACAATTCCACGATCATGGGAACGATATAATCACTCGTGCGTAGGTACGGAATACCGTCTCCACGATGTGATGCGATTCGTTTACATGATCTTAATTGCATAATGATTATATAAATGAATTTAATGAATGAATATGATATATATTAAAATAATTCCATTCTGTAAATGAGGTATCTATAACCTAAAGAGAAGAATATGAATTTATTCAACAAACACGCATAAGAACAAAAAAGTAATAAACAAACAAATAACAAGTAGTAATGAAATATTACTAATAATAAGCTAAGAATATGACCATATATGATATCATAACAATAATTATGATTCTGGAATAAGTAAATAACATTATTTAAATCATTATACAGAAGGTTCGGAAACATACGAAGCAAATTGGACCTAAGGTAAGGGAAAATATCACAATCTCATTTTATCTGAGTCCACCCCTTTCATATGATTTACTTTTCCCAGGATGCAAAGAAGTATATTATGATTAACCATTAGGAAAAGGTTAAGGGATATAAGAGTGTTGAAAGGGGACATAATGTTTTTTTTATTTCATGATGCAATGTAAAACTTTTGTATGTATCCATTACTTCCCAGGCTAATAAACTGATCAACCTTTCAAGACATGATTCCTTGTATCATGCCTATGTTATGTAATAATGCACTGATTCGGGGTAACAGGGGTCGGGGCCTTATAGTGGGTATCAAGGGATGATTAGTACAAAACATGGGAGATTGATTTAGAAAAAACTCTGATTAGGAAACACTACCCTAAGATAGACATTGGGGATTTGTATAGAAGAACATCCAAAAAATTTGGTAATGTAAATATTATTTGGGGTTTACAAGAAATACATACCTTTCTAGATATGATATGGTAGAGGCAGCTATATCACAGATATACCAAGGAGTGAAAACTCCAACAATGAATTTCGGTCTTGACTCAGGATATCCTAGTACACGATAACGGGCATTGTTGCACTCTTGTTTACGACACTCTTGGCGATATTCTTAGGATAATTGACATTTTCTTTACAAAGAGATTTGAATAATTTTAATAAAATATGAGAACAAATAAACATGTTTTATCTTAAGGTATTTTATATTGAAAATATAGAGTTATGATATTCTCTATATGATTTTATGACTCACACTATTCTTTCTTGTGTTAGTCAATAGATGGATTCCAAGAAGTCACAGTAACATTGAACAAGATGTACAAGGCGGGGAAAATAGTAGAAATGAAAAAAAAAGAATGTTCATAGGTATAGAAGATATCGGGTTCATGCTAAATCAATTTTCAAAAAATATGATCAATAACATATATATTAACAATCATCCATAATCAATAAAGAAACGAAAGGTGGTGAATTATAAGATCTCTAGTAGTGGAGACTCTGAAGAAATGAAAGCTCAGTTTCCATCATTCATAAAATATAGAAGGAGACACATAGTGATGTGTCTCTATGGAACAAATAAATTCTTTATGTGTGGGAAATAAGGACTTACTATAAAGAATTTCAGAAGGAAAATGAAGAGTATTATATATGAATATAAAAATGATCCCAAGAATCCATTTAAAGTCATTTTTTGTAAATAGAGGGGACCTGGGCATTACTCGATTGAATTCCCTATTCTATAGGATAACCTCATGGTCAATGAAGAACCAATATGGGAATAAATGGATGGTGAAATGTTTAAAAGTTTTAGTGGTCTCTGTTGATGGGATTACTGTGGACGAATTTTCTCTTTTTTTTGTAACCCTTTAGTTTGTTTTGTGAAAAAGATATTTTAGTAAGAATTATCTTTTGTATTGTTGTTATAGTTATGAATAACCATTTGGGGAAGATGTTCTCTCTGTTGGGAACACTATATGCCTAAGGAAAATTGAATACTATGGGATTTCCATTAAGAATTAATGGTGGATTTTTACTTATGTTTTTATTGTCGATATATAGATATTTGGGTTATTTATGGAAATGATTAACCAATCATAGAGAATATGTGATTAGGTTAATTAATTTTAAGTATGTGAATTTAAAGGCAATCAATTTTTTTTGGAGAAAGAATTTAAAATGGAAGACTACGTAGTCAAATTCTTCTATTTTTTGGTTTCAATTTTATTTTTGATTATATTGAATGATTTTAAGGAAAATTGTTTATTGAATGGTATTTATATAACTTTCGGTATTATTGGTTTAATTTTAGATATTAAGATTTTTATTTCTTTCCCAAAAGGATTATCCTTTTTGGGGATCATCTGATCTTGTACTAACCGTTTTGGCATTGGTAAATCTCTAAGGACAAGGTAAATATATAGTTTATCCTTTGTGGATTATTTGATTCTCTAGAAGTTGATTTTAACACTTCTTGTGTGACTAAGTCATCTTGAATAATCATCGTTTAAATAAAATATGAGATAGTGGTAGAAATTTATTAAAGGATGAAACTCTACTTAAAAATTAGGTATATCTCTTTATGTATTTAGTCAATATCATAAATAAATTACTCAACTTTATGAAATTGAACTTAAAACAAAAAACATTGTCCATTTACATTTCCAAATGGGAATCTAATGACCATTTATCCCATCACAAGATTGTGGTTTTCTTGTTGTTAACTTTCTTTTGATCATGTTTTCTATAACTCTCCATCAGAACTTGACACTTATTTTATTTCCATATCCATGTTTTCCTACATGGAATCCTAGTATGGGTTATCTCAGGTGACCTTTGTACTTCTCTTTCTTTCTTTTAAAGTTATAGTTTTATTGACACTTTTTCTGATGTGGGACTTTTAATGATGTTACCAAGCCCAATTTTAAAATTTCAAGCTCACAATTTCCAAAATGGGGGAAGAATGTAACTCCCCAATATTTCATAGTAAGTTATTTTCATTAAAATAATTCAATATCTTGCACTATACTCAAAACAAAGTTCAAGCGCACCATGACTTACCAAACTGGCTGTTCAAAAAGCAGTTATGAATAGTATTTACAAAAATTTGAATTTTATATAATCCATATAATTTTAGATTCCATATTATGTGTTCTTTAGACATAATATAAGAACAAATTCATTTTTTCAGATAAAATAAGTATGTTTCAAAAAAATTCAATTTTACCCCTTTTAATGGAAAACCCTTTTGGAAACAAATTGACACTTTTATATAAAAAATTTAATGAAATTAAAGATTTCTTTAGAATCGGGATATAAAAATTTATTTGGGATAAATTTTTGTTACTTTTCTAATAACTTTCATATTTTGATTAATACTAGAAAATAATAAATTCAAATTGAAAAAGTCATTTTCAATCGAAATAATTTATAGTGTTAAATTGTGAATTTGAATATTTTGGAAATATAATTAGATTATATTTTTATCATTTAATAAAATGTAGGTCATTACAAGTAATTTTACATTTAAATTTAACATAAACGCATGCCAATATTTTGATAGTTTTTACTTTTTAAAATTTTTCTTTTCATTTATGACAATATGAATTAATTTTAAATTAATTAATTAAACATCAATGTTATGAATTTTGTAAAGTATAATTAATTTATTAATTTATAATATAAAAACTTATGGTAATTTTTTTGTATTCTTTTGAAAACATTCAATTTTTTATGATTAGTGAAAAACACTATGTTATAGTTTAAAACATAATTTTTTTAAAATAATTAATTATTTTATTTAATTTTAATTAATGTCAAAATATATATATAATACCTATATAAGTTCAATTTAATTCATTAGAGTCATTGTAAAACAAAATTAGATGTGTAAAATCTTATTGAACTTTTTTCCATATTTTACCCACCTTCTAGGAAAATTTACAAATTTTCATAAAACATAATTATATAGCTTATGTGAATTTCATTTCAAAATTCAGAAAGACATAGTTAATAGTAGTATGTAAAATGTGGTTCAATAAGATGAAATTAATTTTTGGTGTATATTAACTTTTTACTTTTATTTACCACGGTTAAAATTAAGTTGGGTAATAAAAGGAAAAAATTGATATTATAATTACCCTAACACTTGACTTAACTATATTGGATAAGATTAATGAAACCAAAAGAAATATTAAGAATAATATATGTTCCTTTAGGTCTACTTGTATAAGATTATGACATTTATTATTATTTAATTCAACGAAGAGTTAAAAGTGATAAATTCAAATTTTATAAACTAAACAATTTTTAATACAGGGTTATACATAAGATAAATTTAATTTTAAATATTCATTATAAATATAAAAATATTCCCTAAATAATGTTATTTTATTTATAATTTTTAGAGATTAAATAATTATATTTATTAATGACCCAATGATGATGCGGTAAATACCTTCTAAATAAAATATTAAAATAGTTTATATTATAAATAATAAAATAAATATAATTTAAAAGTTTTTATGCCATTAAAAAAATTTATAGGTTAATATAACATTTTAAGTTGTATTATATAATTTTTTTCTATATCATAATGTTTTAATGACTTAAAAAAAATAAAAATACCAAATAGTGTCAAAATTGACAGAAATTAGTTTATAAAACAAAGACTATATTATTGGTTTGTATCATATTCTTAAAAATCTATGGTTCAGGCAAAGGTCATAAATAATATTTTATTTTTCATTAATGAACCACTTGAGGTTCTCTTGGAAGTTTATAGTATGTTAATTAACTATATAGTGTAAGAATACAAGAAGACATAGTAAATGTTAAACTATTTACGAAGATTTACGTATAAAATATTAGGGAAAATGTTTAACTAAACCTGTTTAAAACCTATTATTTGAATGTATTTTGACCCATACCCACCTTATCTACTAAAAATCCTTTTGGATCCATTATAAACCGAAATTTATTTTATTATAAAATAATTTTTTAAACTCTTCCTAAAGTGACCCTCACATCTCTTATAAAAGGGTACTTCCCATTATCTTAATTTCACAGCTCCAAATCCATTTTCCTCAGCCAAACCCTACCTTAATATGTTTAAAACTTCACTCAATTAAACCAAGAGTCCTTAAATTGATCATAAAGCTAACCTAAGGTGCTCTTTTGATCAACTCAATAGGCAACACCCGAAGAAGAGGTAATAATTTCACCACCCTTTTCAAGTACTTTTCTTCTTCCACATCCTATTTCTTTTTTGTTTCCATACCAAAATAATAAATCTAGTACCTTCTATTAAGTTTTATTTTTCTATAAATATGGTACAATAATATTTGTTTTTATATCCATCCTATAAATGACAAGGTCCCCATACAGGCGTACATATGGCTTACCGTCTCCACGTCGTGGTGTAGTATGTTATTCAAACACTTAATTATTTGAATGGATATAACAATGAGTATAAATGATGTAAATAATAAAATTAACATGTTATTGATTATTTATATATGATATACCATCAAATTACATATGATTTCACCATCAATATAATGATATTGTCGCTCGTACGCACATATGGCTTACTGTCTCCACTAACGCGATGAGATTCATTCCCCATCGTAATCATTCAAGAATAAATTTTATTATATGATTAAAACTAATGTCTAATACCATAATATCATTCTATATATTAATCAAATACATCTTATACATAACAAACATGACTTATGTAGAAAACAATATAATGGAAATCAAATCAGTGAACAACCAAAACAATGATACTATTGAAATATCGTTAACAAAGAAATATAATAAGATCATATATGATATAATATTTATGAATTTTGTTCTTGTATAATTTAATATTAATGATTTCACCATTATAAAGAAGGTTAACGTAGCCTATACTAAGGTAAATTACATGTTAATGGGGTTTCATCTCACTTTTATTTCTATGAGATTCATGCTATATATGCATCTATTACCTTTTATGTGGTGTATGTACTACCCATGATTTTATTATATACATAATATAATTTAATTTATTGGTATTTACATCATTATTGTATGATATTTATTTCATGGTGTGTATGTTTTGTATGTTACCAAATCGGTAATGGAATTTTAAAATTAAATTTGCACTCATTCTGTTTTACACAAACTTCATTGATTACTTTACGTCATGATTATGTGTGAAAGAACTATTATTTACTCATATAGTAATTTCCACTCCCATTTGGGTGGATATACTTTTTATACACAAAATCATACCCTTGATAAATTCTCAATTCATCTATATAAACTTGATAAGAGTAATTTTTACTCGATTTTTATTCATTGAATTAAGCATCCAAGTCACTGGGGTCATTTTTACAAGAATATGTTTGAATGTCCTTTGATTGATTTACCCAGAATATTCAATAATATTGAGTGTATTTATATTCATCATACATAATTATGTCATTGATTTGTCCTAAACCTAAGGATACAGTCTTTATAAAGTAATTCATCTCAACATACATTTCATTAGGACTTCATTATTGTTATGCACCAATTCAATTTTATTTGGTGTATTTACTTTACTTTGACATTGTATATCAGGAATCCCTCTATTCTCATGATATTATAATGTTTTTATTACCTCAATTATTGTATTCAAGCATCTCACAATCGGTCAGGCACTCTAACAAAAATATCATTTTAAATGTTTCAAAAATTTATTCTTCTAAATATTTCTCATTAATGTCCATGTTTTAAAAATGGTTTTAATGTTTTATTTGTGTGGAAATAAATTCTGGAAAATTGAAATTCATTATAATTGTTTCAAATTGGTGTGGGAAACATTGATTCAAAAATATAATTTAAATAGCTTCTGATAAATAGGGAGACTTTAAAATGTTTTCATGAAAAGTGGATATTTCTCTCAAAGATTTTTATTGATCATTTTAAACTATGTCAAAATCCTTTATGGGATATTATTCTTGATTGAGGTTGATTTATTATGATACAAATATTTCATACTATATTGAAGTTTTTGTGATATGTTTGACTGTGAATATATTATTTATTTTACAATTTATGGTTTATGGATAAAGTATTGACATTTCGTATGATAGTTTTAATATAAATGTTTATGTTATGTTTAAACCTTTAAATTTGAGGAATTTATTGGACTTAGTATGTGACAGGTGGGTCCCACTATAGCTCATCGGTGAATCGGTATGTCTCATACGACAAACTATTGTCTTGGAACAAGGCCTTGACAAAATCTTATTCGTAGTCTAGGAAAAATGCCTTGACTATGTGGTTATGAAATCTGGCATTATGCATTCTATAACTATAAAATTGGATATTGATATTACATTTTATTATTCGACTAATAGAAAATCCATGTGAATAATTAAATGGAATTATTAGATTTATCTTTTCCATATTATGATAAAATTTAAGTTTAAAGGGTTTGTGTTCTAGTCTTAAACATTATCTTAAATGTTTATTATTATTTAGGACAGTTTATACTATATTTTTATCCCTTCTAAGCATCTGAGATTACCCCTTTCTTATGTTTTATTTTTCCTAGGATGCTAATATGTATATTACGATTAACCATCATAAATAGACAAATGGATATAAGAGTGTTCAAATGGGACTCAATGTTTTTTTTATTTCAAGATGTAATGTAAAACATATGTATGTATCTAGTACTTTCAAGGATACTAAACTGATCGGTATTTCAGGACATGATTCCTTGTATCATGTCAATGTTATGTAATAATGCACTGATTCTGGGTAACTGGGGTCGAGGCGTTACATTTTAAATTATTTTCATGATGAAATGTTATTTTTGTTCTGATGGTTTTAAATTTCTAATGTATAATGGGAATAAAATATTTATCTAGTTTTCCATGATTTAAAATGGATCCATCTGACATGATTTCATCCCTTGTGTCTATTACCAATGTAATAATGTATTTTTCAAATCTAGTTTACTAGAGTCGAGGTTTTTATAGTTAGTACTAGATGAAGTTTAATTGTGTCCATGAGAAATAGATTTTTAATAAACATAAATAAAAAAATAATTAGGATAATCACTTATGGTATTGAATAACTATAAACATTATTGGGATTATTACATTATAGATTTATACATATGATGATAATGAATAAACTCAGTGCATTCTATAAGATAAAGACAAATCATACTAGAAGAAAGGGAATCAACACTCATATTCAGTTTATAGATTTCCCTTATGAGAACGAAAATATATCTCATGTGGTTACTATGAAGATTGAGGTCATATTATGGAAGTTTGATAAGGTTATGATGAATAACCGTTATGGTTTAAAGAAAACTATTGATCTATAATATGGTTCATCAATGATTGATTTCATAATATGAAAGAAGCCATGATATTTTAATTGAATTACTAATCCATTAGTACCTAAATAATGGATTAAGTCGCCCAAAAATATATTTCTAACATTTGGATTTAATAAAATGGGATTTTTAATTTTGTAAATGTATATTATATTGGTATATGATGATCGATCACATTAATTGATTCAGAACACTTATGAGGTTGATCAAATATAATTCATGGAATACGGAAAATTTAATTTCATGTTTTTTAAGAAATACTTTCCCAAAGAGAAGTTGGCTAATATATAAATGAAGTACCACACTTTAAAATAGAAAGAATAAGAAATTGTTTTTTAGGATGCAACAAAATTTGGAAAATTATGCACTGATTCTATGGAATAAATATGCAATTGATAAAGTGAGAATGTCTTTTTCTTTTATAATATTAAGGTGATTAATTAAAGGGGATACGTTTCTCAAATTAATTAATCATATCATGATAATGTATAATCTTCCATCAAGGAAGATAAATAATTTTTAGGTTTTATATTTATAAGATAAATAAGGAAAAGAACTTGTCAACTAAGCACAATGGAAAAATTTATGTGTCAAAGAATATTAAAGGGAATATATAATTTACAACATGTGGTAATTATGGAAGGAAAATCATATGTACATGCTTAATGTGAACATGAGTTTGTTTCAAGTTAATAGAGAGAGTTCATTAGGATCATGAATTAAATTGAAAGAAATAACTGTAGAGACCCGAAGCTTGACGTACATTGACATTACATTACTTTTGAAGAATACTTAGTACATAACAAAAACACACACAAGGACCGTAATAGTTTAGTGTCTTTGGAAACTCAGAATATAATCTTCTAATCGTGGTGAATGATCTTCAACAACTCCCATAAAGATCTTCCCTTTTTTTCTTACCTAATACCTTTCTTTATATCCTGGGGAAAAGAAAACATAAAAGGGTGAGCTCAAATGCTTAGTAAGGGTAAACAAAATAAATATCAATCACATCATATTCATAAGAACATATCTTTTGGAAATCTTAACCTGCAAAAGAGATCATAATTTCATAACATGGGATAAATCATAGTAGTGAAATGTAATCCCAATAATCATAACTTAAAACATGAAACTCTGTGGCATACACACATAATCATAGAGAATCATTTCCTGTTAGTCAAGACTCATTGCCAATACTATCTTAGTGGACAATGTCCCTTTCTGAACCGAGTCACCCTCGTTTCAGTCCTGTTTCACTGAACCGGTATAACCTACCGTTCCAGCCATGTCTATCTCGTGAGATATAAAATCTTTACCCAATGCATTGGAGGGAGATATAGGTCCCACCCATCTCATAATGATACCATTCTAATGTGTGCCACAAAATCTTAAATCATACATCATTGTATAACCCATGTAATAAAAATGGGATTCTTAAACAACATGACATCATAAAACAATTCATATAAGATAAAGGAATTCATAAAAATATTTCCATCACAACATAATCAAATCCATGTAATAATAGGGATAGAAACATAACCCAATATTATCTTAGATGGAAAATAATTTTGATAAAACACTTGAATTCCATTCTTGAGGAAAATTTCCTTTCTACTTAAAAAACACTTTTCCTTTCTTACCATGTCATAAAATTCTAAACTAAAAGAAGTTTATTAAAAATAAACTTGAAAACTTGTAAAGGAATATTCTTGGAAATAATGTTTTAAAAATCCGTTCATGCTGTATAAGTTAAAAAAACATTCTTCTCGTAATTTTGTCGGGAATGTCAAAAAGTACCTCGTATGAAAAACGACAAAAGATTCCCTTCATATCTTTTACTAAAAACTCACCGAAGAGTAAAATTGGATTTAAACAATTGTAGGTGGATGGAAATAATATTACATATTGAGGAAACATGGATGTGGATGATAAAATACACCCTAGTAAATACCAAAGTACAAACAATCTCGGATAAAAATGAGATTGTGATATTTCCCTTACCTTAGGTCCGATTTGCTTCGTAAGTATCCAAACCTCCTGTATAATGATTTAAATAATGTCATTGACTTATTACAGAATCATATTAATTGTTATGATATCATATATGGTTCACTTATGACTATATATTATCCATTCTTTTGTAAATTCCATGTTATAGAGCGTTTTGGGTAAAATTCTTTCATTTGTCATCCGTGTTTTGACTTGTAATTATTCATATGATTACTTAAATCATGATTACTTTATTCCAGAATATAAAAACATGATTTATATATATATTCAGAATATACATATATATAATAAATCAGTAAATGGAATGAAATACACCATTCATGGAGACGGTAGGCCGTACGTACGCATGAACGTTGTTTTCGTTTCCTTATTGAGTTGAACGGAATTAAGTAGATGACATACATATATATACACATAAATCCAGTATCATTATTATGTCATATATTTCATGATTACTTATTATATATAGTTTATAATCATTCATGAATGGTTAAAGTGGAGAATAAATCTCATCGCGTCGTGGAGACGGTAGTCTGTACGTACACACGAGCGATGATATCGTTCTCATGATCGTGGGACTGTATTGGAGTGTATGTATACTATTTCAGAATCAATATCACTTTAAAATAATAATATATAGTTATTAATTACACCATTATACCAATCCAAGTACGGTGGTGGTGGAAAATAGATTTCACCACGGCGTGGAGACGGTATTCCGTACGTACGCACGCGCGGTGATTTCGTTTTCCGTAGGATGGATAGATTGTGAAATAGGGTTGTTTCATACTTATAATAAAATATCAGTATATGAGTGATACTGATGTTATTACTTCATAATGAAACAACCTAAGAAGAAGAAGTGGAAGAAGAAATAAATGTGAATGAATTGGTAACGGAAATTACCTCTTCTTTGAAGTGCCTCTTTGAGACCTTCTCTTAGGGCCATAAAATTGGTCTTTGATGAAGACCAGAACCTCTAGGATGTTTCTAGGGAAGTGGAGAAGAGAATTTGGGAGGGGTTGTCCGAGATTTAAGGCTCAAATTTGTGTGAGGAAGAGAGGGAGGAGGTTCCCTTTTATAAGGGAGGAGAGGGGCACCTTTAGAATAACTAAAAATATTATTTTATTATAAAGTCAAGTTCAGTTTTAAATAGCTCTAAATTGATTTATTTCGAGGCTAAGTTGGGGATGGGTCGCAATCATCTCATCCAATAGAATTTAGACAAGTTTAGGTTCCTATTTTAACCTTATCATTTAGATTTAACATTAAGTTAAATAATTTTACTTTTACCGTGTCTTCTTGTGTTCTTATACTATAAAGTTAATAAACATACTATATCAAGCCAAACGAACCCCAAGTTGTTTATTATTAATATATATAACATTATCTAAGTCATTTGGACGAAACTTAGATTTTTAGGAATAAAATAACAATTAATAATATAATATTTGTTTTAAAACCTATTTTATCTCAATTTTGACACTATTTAGTAATTGATTTTTGTGAAAATTCTAACAGAATGATAAGTTCAAAAAAAGTTAATTAAATCCAAACTAACATGTCATATTAACCTATAAAATTAGTGGAATTCATAAAAAGTATCAAATTATATTTATTTGGGTATTTATAACATCAATTATCTCAATATTTCATTAATAAGATAATTACTGCATCATCGTTGTGTCATAAATAAATTAAATTATATAATGTCTAAAAATTACAAATAAAACATCATTATGTATGAAAACTTTTTTATATTTCTAATGAATATTTATATTTAAATTTATCTTATGTATAACCCCATATTAAAAATTATTTACTTATTAAACTTTGATTTTAACTATTTTAACCCTTCTTTAAATAAATTAATTAGAAATGTACAAATCTAATCCATGTGGGCCTAAATGGTCATATTTTATTCCTAAGGTTGTTTTTGGTCGATTTATACTTATCCAATAGAATTAGGAAATGTGTTAGGGTAATAATAATATCATTTTTACCCTTAATTACCCTATTTACTTTTAACCGTGGTATAAAAAAGTAAAAAGTTACTATTCACCAAAAATTATTTTCATCTCATTGAACCACATTTTACTTACTGACATCAACCGTGTGTCTCGGATATTTGAAATTCCACTCACAGAAGTGGTAAAATTAAGTTTTATGAAAAATTCATTTTTCTTAACTACCACTTAGTGGTTTCACTATTCATCAAAAAATGAAAGTTTCCAGAAAAATACCAAAAATTAGGCCTAAACTATATTTGATATTATGAACTCAAAAATGATGACTATTAAAAGCATATCCATTTCATTAATTAATTTAAAAATTAATTCCCCTCATCAAAACAAATAGCGGGTTTTTAAGAGATAATAACAATCAAAAGATTGACACTTGTTTATGTCTGGTTTAAATGTGAAATTACATCCAATGAACAAAATTGTATTAAATTGTAAAAATATATTCTTAATATACTTTAAAACCACTCAAATTAATAATTTATAACTAATAATTATTTCGAATAAAAAATTTGTTTTTAATTAAATTTTCGTAATTTGCACTATTCATCAGAAAATGAAAGTTATCCGAAAAGTACCAAAATTTCACCTTAGGCTAAATTCGATACTCCGAATCCAAAAATGAAGTCCATTTTGAGAGATAAAATTGATAAAATTTTAAATGGTGGTTATTACTATTCATAACAGCTAGTTTTAATAATATTTTAATAGCATATCGTTGTTTAGTGAAACTCGGTATTGCATACTACACACGCTATCGAGGAAGGTCGCGATTACGTGTAATGCAAAGCAAGTCAAGGATGTGTGTTGAGCAAGATCCTTTTGGTGTAGCGTAAAACACAAGACATTAATGAAATTAAAACGAATATTTTTCTTAAAATCTCGGGGTGTTACATTCTACCCCCCTTAAAATGAATTTCGCCCTCAAAATTCATCGGGGTTATAAATAGTTTACTATTCAAAAGTTTCTTTAATAGAAACCCACATCGTAAAAAGGAATACCAAAACCAATCTTTAAAAACAAAAGTATGAAACGTAACGGTTACCCAAAAAAACTAACCACTAGGTTTCCACATAGGTGAAAATATGGATATGGAAGAGAAATATAACCATCATGTTCTGATGGAGAGTGGTAGAGAACATGGCTATGGAAAAGATAGAAATCAAAAATCCATAAATTTATGACGATCTAAGGTACCATCTGATTCATCAGATATAAGAGCACTAGGACAACATTTTTGGTTTTTAAGATCATTTCCCTAAAGTTGATGAAATTAGAAGAAATACATTCGTGATTTTGGTATAGTCTAACCATTTGTAGTTCTTTGGACAAATTCCACTTCATCTCTTAAAGAAATGAAGTTGAATTTGTCATTCGTGATGTGTTAGCAGATCATGTGATAGAATGATGGTTCATTCCATCTGTCTCAAACAAAAGGTTAGAAAAGTTATCAAAAAATACATAAGTCCGTCTATAGTGAGATTAATCATATACAGTTCCTAAAATGGGCTTATACTTCATCTATCATACTACTTAATATAATAAAACTAGTTTCCTACTATACAGGGACTTCCTGTAGGCCAGTGGCAGGCGCTAAAGGCCAGTCGCACTTCGGTTGTGGGTTCGATTCCCACGGCCTTGTCCGACACAATGGGTTGTCGCCCGTCCTGCAGGTTTTCCTTTTTCTAAAACTATATTACTATAATATCCCATCAATAATATCAAAAAAACAAACAATACTAACTTATTTCCAACATAATCCATTCCAATCTTTAGGCTTATCCATAATACTACAGTCCACTCTCAGAGATTTAATACCATCATTGATCCCTATATATCATAAGATATGTTTTGTTGGTCACATTCCAAACATTCAAAGGCCTTAATCATGTACTCTCTTGAATTCCCATTGAACCTTATTGAAAACATGAGTGCTGTTAAAAGTTAACACTTTCCACATACCAAAATCCTCAAAATTATATATACTCAAACCATGATATCACTTAGTCCTTATATCAATCATGAGCTCATGAATACTGTCAAACATTTCATTTTCTCGTTTTACCTTCATTATGCGCATATCATTTTATTTCCAAAAATATCTAAATCACTTTCCATGGTTACCATTACCATAAAATTATTGAATACCACATAAATATTCCAATATTCCATGATACTATATACAACATTATTTTGGAATCCCATTACATAAACACTTAATCATTCCACCACATCGTTGTTATATTCAACATCGCCAATAGTGATCGCATGTGACTTCCCTTTGTCCTTTACCTTAAGTGGTTGCTCATGTCGATCATCACTAATCCTTGGATTAGGGCATTTATTAGCATAATTCCCCATTTCCTTGCACTTGAAGCATTGAAGTGTAGTAGGTTAATTATGTGTATCCCTTCCTTTGTTTCCATCATTAGTCATCTTCTTCCCATCATTGCGGCATTCAAATGCCTGATGACCTTCCTTTCCACATTTGAAACATTTACTTGTCCCTTTAATACAATCTCCACCATGCTTCTTTCCACACTTTGAGCATAAGGAAACATTCATCTTCTTTTCACCATTATTCTGAGATTTCTCCTTGAACTCCATCTTTCGTTTCTTGTCAAAACTATGAGATGGATAAGTAACACCAACTTCCATTTCTACCTTGATAGCACAACGCACAATTTCTTCATAGCTACTGATGTCTCTTATAGCTATTTCCCTTCGAAGATTTGGTTTTAAGCCACTGAAGAATCGATCAACATTACTTTCAGGTTGGATGATAAACCTAGAAGCATACCTTGCAAGCCTTGTAAAATTTGCTTCGTATATACCAACAGATTCATCATTATTTTGCTTTAGTTCAAGAATCTCCTTCTCCATCTTTGTTCGAAGAATACGAGGGAAGTACTTATGAAAAATAAGTTCATGAACTCGTCCCATTCCATGGACTCAATTTCATCTCTTGGCCTCGTATTCTTGATAAGATTCCACCATTGATCAGCATCACCTTCCAAACGATACACTGCTAAGATGACTTTATCATGTTCAGAACATTGAAGAACTGAAAATATCTTTTCAGTAGTACTGATCCATTGTTCAGCAACAAGTGGATTAGAAGACCCACTGAAAGAAGGTGGGCGTTGCCTCATGAAGGACTCAATAGAATATTGTTCCCTTCTCTGCTCATTTGGAAGTCCAGAATGATTCATAGCTTGTGTAAGTATACCGATAAGATTTTGCACTCCATCTACCATAACATTTGTTTGTTCAAGAGGACAACCATTGCATTGTCCATTACATTGATCAACACGGTTCCTTCGGGTTCCAGCCCTCGTCTAAAACCCAAAAATAATAGTGTGAGATGTAAAAATCACGCTAGGGAAAACAATATAATAAAGGGGAGTACCTTCAATATCTAACATCTTAGGTTAAATTCTAAGATCGTTAGCGCAATTCTAGGACTATAACCTATACGTATACTTAACCTTAGAGACATCCCAAGTCATACCTTAGAAATATCTCTAGGGATCTCACTAAAGTTCTCGCATCCTAGTTTCCAATGGTTGACTAAACTTTTCCTTTGATACCAATTATAGAGACCCGAAGCTTGACGTACATTGACATTACATTACTTTTGCGGAATACTTATTACATAACAAAAACACACACACAAGGACCGTAATAGTTTAGTGTCTTTGGAAACTCGGAATATAATCTTCAAATCGTGGTGAAAGATCTTCAACATCTCCCATAAAGATCTTCCCTTTTTTTCTTACCTAAAACATTTCTTTATATCCTGGGGAAAAGAAAATATAAAAGGGTGAGCTCAAATGCTTAGTAAGGGTAAACAAAATAAATATCAATCACATCATATTCATAAGAACATATCTTTTGGAAATCTTAACCTGTAAAAGATATCATAATTTCATAACATGGGATAAATCATAGTAGTGAAATGTAATCCCAAAAATAATAACATAAAACGTGAAACTTTGTGGCATACACACATAATCATAGAGAATCATTTCTTGTTAGTCAAGACTCATTTCCAAGACTATCTTAGTGGAAAAAGTCCCTTTCTGAACCGAGTCACCCTCGTTTCAGTCCTGTTTCACTGAACCGGTATAACCTACCGTTCCAGCCATGTCAATCTCATGAGATATAAAATCTTTACCCAATGCATTGGAGGGATATATAGGTCCCACCCATCTCATAATTATACCATTCTTATGTGTGCCACAAAATCTTAAATCATACATCATTGCATAACCCATGTAATAAAAATGGGATTCTTAAACAACATGACATCATAAAACAATTCATATAAGATAAAGGAATTCATAACAATATTTCCATCACAACATAATCAAATCCATGTAATAAAAGGGATAGAAACAGAACCCAATATTATCTTAGATGGAAAATAATTTTGATAAAACACTTGAATTCCATTCTTGAGGAAAATATTGTTTCTACTTAAAAAACACTTTTCCTTTCTTAACATGTCATAAAATTCAAAACTAAAAGAAGTTGATTAAAAATAAACTTGAAAACTTTTAAAGGAAGATTCTTGTAAATAATGTTTTAAAAATCCATTCATGCCGTATAAGTTAAAAAAACATTCTTCTCGTACTTTTGTCAGGAAAGTCAAAAAGTACCTCGTATGAAAAACGACAAAATATTCCTTTCATATCTTTTACTAAAACTCACCGAAGGAAACAATTGGATTTAAACAATTGTAGGTGGATGGAAATAATATTACATATTGAGGAAACATGGATTTGGATGATAAAATACACCCTAGTAAATACCAAAGTATAAACAATCTCGGATAAAAATGAGATTGTGATATTTCCCTTACCTTAGGTCTGATTTGCTTCATAAGTGTCCGAAAATCCGGTATAATGATTTAAATAATGTCATTAACTTATTACAGAATCATATTCATTGTTATGATATCATATATGGTTCACTTATGACTTTATATTACCCGTTCTTTTGTAAATTCCATGTTATAGAGCGTTTTGGGTAAAATTGTTTCATTTGTCGTCCGTGTTTTGACTTGTAAATATTCATATGATTACTAGGATAATGATTACTTAATTCCACAATATAAAACCTGATTTATATATATATATTCAGAATATACATATATATATAATAAATCATTAAATTGAATGAAATACACCATTCATGGAGACGGTACGCCGTACGTACGCATGAACGCTGTTTTCGTTTCCTTATTGAGTTGAACGGAATTTAGTAGATGAAATACATATATATACACATAAATCCAGTATCATTATAATGTCATATATTTCATGATTACTTATTATATATACTTTATAATCATTCATGAATGGTTAATGTGGAGAATGAATCTCATCTTTTCGTGGAGACGGTAGTCCGTACGTACGCACGAGCGATGATATCGTTCTCATGATCGTGGGACTGTATTGGAGTGTATGTATAGTATTTCAGAATCAATATCACTTTAAAATAATAATATATAGTTATTATTTACATCATTATACCCATCCAAGTATGGGGGTGGTGGAAAATAGATTTCACCATGGCGTGGAAACTGTATTACGTACGTACGCACGCGCGGTGATTTCGTTTTCCGTAGGATGGATAGATGGTGAAATAGGGTTGTTTCATACTTATAATAACATATCAGTATATGAGTGATACTGATGTTATTACTTCATAATGCAACAACCTAAGAAGAAGAAGTGGAAGAAGAAATAAAGGTGAAAGAATCGGTAACGGAAATTACCTCTTCTATGAAGTGCCTATTTGAGACCTCCTTTTAGGGCACTAAAATTGGTCTTTGAAAAAGACCAGAACCTCTAGGATGTTTCTAGGGAAGTGCAGAAGATAATTTTTCAGGGTTTGGCAGAGCTTCAAGGCACAATGTTGTGTGAGGAAGAGAGGGAGGAGGTTCCCTTTTATAAGGGAGGAGAGGGGCACCTTTGGAATAACTAAAAATATTATTTTATTATAAAGTCAAGTTCGGTTTTAAATAGATCCAAATTGATGTATTCTGAGGATAAGGTGGGGATGGGTCGAAAAAATCTCATCCAATAGAATTTAGAAAACTTTAGTTTCCTATTTTAACCTTATCATTTAGATTTAACATTAAGTTAAATAATATTACTTTTACTGTGTCTTCTTGTGTTCTTATACTATAAGGTTAATAAAATTACCATATCAAGCCAAACGAACCCCATGTTGTTTATTATTAATATATATAACCTTATCTAAGTCATTTGGCCGAACCTTAGATTTTTAGGAATAAAATAACAATTAATAATATAATATTTGTTTTAAAAACTATTTTATGTCAATTTTGACACTATTTAGTAATTGATTTTTGTGAAAATCCTAACAGAATGATAAGTTCGAACAAAGTTAATTAAATCCAAACTAACATGTCATATTAACCTATAAAATTAGTGTAATTCATAAAAAGTCTCAAATTATATTTATTTAGGGATTTATAACATCAATTATGTTAATATTTCATTAATAAGATAATTACTGCATCATCGTTGTGTCATAAATAAATTAAATTATTTAATGTCTAAAAATTACAAATAAACTTCCATTATTTAGGAAATATTTTTATATTTCTAATTAATATTTATAGTCAAATTTATCTTATGTATACCCCCATATTAAAAATGATTTACTTATTAAACATTGATTTTAACTATTTTAACCCTTCTTTAAATAAATTAATAATAAATGTCCTAATCTAATCCATGTGGGCCTAAATGGTCATATTTTATTCCTAAGGTTTTTTTTGGTCGAATTATACTTATCCAATAGAATTAGGACATGTTTTAGGGTAATAATAATATCATTTTTACCCTTAATTACACTATTTACTTTTAACCGTGGTAAAAAAAAGTAAAAAGTTACTATTCCCCAAAAATTATTTTCATCTCATTGAACCAAATTTTCTTTACTGACATCAACCGTGTCTCTAGGATTTTTGAAATTCCACTCACAGAAGTGGTAAAATTAAGTTTTATGAAAAATTCATTTTTCTTAACTACCACTTAGTGGTTTCACTATTCATCAAAAAATTAAAGTTTCCAGAAAAATACCACAAATTAGGCCTATGATATATTTGATATTATGAAGTCAAAAATGATGTCTATTCAAAACATATCAGTTGCATTAATTAATTTAAAAATTAATTTCCGTCGTCAAAACAAATAGCGTGTTCTTTAGAGATAATAACTATCAAAAGATTGACACTTGTTTATGTCTGGTTTAAATGTGAAATTACATCCAATGAAAAAACATTGTATTAAATTGTAAAAATATATTCTAAATATACTTTAAAACCATTCAAATTAATAATTTATCACTATTAATTATTTCGATTAAAAAAGTTTTTTAATTAAATTTTCGTAATTTTCACTATTCATCAGAAAATGAAAGTTATCCGAAAAGTACCAAAATTTCACCTTAGGATAAATTCGATAATCCGAATCCAAAAATGATGTCCATTTTGAGAGATAAAATTTCTAAATTTTTAGGAGGTGGTTAGTACTATTCATAACTGCTAGTTTTAATAATATTTTAATACCATATCGTTGTTTAGTGAAACTCGGTATTGTGTACTACACACGCTATCGAGGAAGGTCGCGATTGCATGTAATGAAAAGAAAGTCATGGATGTGTGTTGAGTAAGCTTTTTTTGGTGTAGCATACAACACAAGACATTAATGAAATTAAAAAGAATAATTTTCATAAAATCTCGGGGTGTTACAATATCCCATCTTCATATATTGATTTAACAGTGAATAGATGGGAATTTATCAAACCAATGTAACATGAATCAAGGGTGCCTTCAAGAAAAGAGGATAAGTTCATAAGGACATGCTTATGTTTTTAATATATATATATATGGGGTTAATGTTCCTAAAGTTGTGGTGTAAGGTACTTGGATCATTTCCCCAAAATTATCAAATATATAATCTAATTTCGGATCTTCTATATCTTTTATATCATCCATGTTTTCTAATAAAATTATCTATGTCCACATTAAATTGATATTTTAGTTGTAAATATACTCTCCTAGTGGAAATAATATTGAACCTAGGATGTGTCCTTCATTTCCCATTATGACTCGAAGACAAACCCTATTTGTAACCATGTTTATTCATCCGATTGTTTCCTTTGAAGTAATCCAAAGAATGTTTTTTCTACAAAATTATATTAAATAAAAATTACCAACATAGGGATATTATTTATAATTATATATATGTGGAATAATATTTCTTCAATGGGAGACTACTTCATCTGAATAATATATATTTCTTCCCCCGGTAGATCTCTATAATGAAATTCTTCGAGAAGAAGAATTGAAACAACATATTAATGGGAAATGTATCCATAGGATATATGATCTACCTATTTTTTATAAATACCATTATTATTTTTCTAAATAATGTACCAGATGTCCACCTAAGCATGAAGCTGAGTTTTATATTGATCTTAACACTAAGGTAAAATATATATCTAATAATCCAAAAAGGATGGTTATAGAGTAATTAGTGTAGCATAAGAAACAACTGCATGAGTTGTGTTATAATTTATTTATATCAACTATTGTTTAACCATGTTGAGTCGCTGCTCTTTTTATTGAGACTATAATGGTTCTATAAGGTTGTCCATTGACTACTAGGTAATCAAGGCCATTATTAAAAATAAAAAATATCATATACCCCACATTAATGATTTTTAAATCAGTTAACAAGATAAATATGTTTTAATGGTTGATTTTTTTTGTATATATCATCCAATAAATGTAAATAATGAAGATATTACAAATATGACATTTTTATAAGGTATGGACATTAAAAATTTACATTAATTACCTATAAAATTGAATAATCCACCCTTAATTTATCTAGATCTTATAAATAGAGTATTCAATTATTATGTAAACAATTTAGTTATGGTTTGTATTGGTGATATCTTGATGTACTATAAAATTATTATGTGAATAAGAGTCATTTTCATGTCATTATTAAGACTCTAATTGAATAAGAGTCATATAGAAAATTTAGAAATTGTAAATTCTAGAATTATGTGGATTCTTTATTTATATATATATATATTGGCTATAAATAATGAATATTAATTATCCTTGAATGAAAATGTGTGGAATAAATTTCCAATAATGATGAATATAAATAATAAATTTTGTTTCCTTGTATTAGAAAATTACTATTGATGTTTTCTTCAATATTTATCTCAACTACTTAACCAATAATCCAAGTTTACATATAAGGTTCCTATGTTCCTATGGTCAGAATAATATAAAAATTTTTTGTGGAAATTTAAACGAGATTCTTCAATGCACTAATAATAAAATTAAAATATGTAATTTATGGATTTGTGAAATTTATTGATCCATCAAATAAGGGAATTGGATGTATCCTTATATAAAATGAGAGATTTGTTACCTATGCATTAAATAAATTATTTAATCTTTAATAAATTTATCTTTCACAAGATACTGAGATGGATTCCATAATTTTTTCATTGAGGATATATATGAATTTACTGTATTATGAAATATGTGAAACATATACATTATAAAAAAAGGTTTAAATATATATTATCCATTAAAGAGAACAACCAAAGGTAACAGTGATGTCTATAATTACTCAAGGATTAAGATTTATTATTCTACCAAGTGATGGAAAATAAGTTGGTAAATGTAATAATTAAGAATAAATTTTGGATTTTGACTAAAATAATTATTTCAAATGATCATATATTAAATTAGTTTTTAAATATTTTATATGTCAATCATAAAGGAAAGAAAACATCACATCTATTACAAAAGATTACTAAACCGGACTTAACAGAGAAACCAATTACTTGTTTGATAATAAGTATATTCGAATGAAAATTGAATTTTTCAATGATAGGATATTTGAAGAATTACTCTATAAAGATAGCACAATAAACTTTTTTAAGATGTTATGTGATCGATCTATGCTTGAGCTAAAAATAGAATTATTAGTTGAAGCTTTTTTCTGAAATTTCTCTATACACCATAGTATAACCAAAATGTATTTGGATTTGGAGGAATATTTTTGGTGGGATAATAGTTAATTGGATTTTCCACAATTTTAATCAATATTCATATTTTTTAAATAGATAAAGTCTAAGGGCCATCATACTACTAGATTCATGCAAACTATTCATATTCATGTGTGTAAATGGTATGATAGGTCTATAGACATTGTCACTATATTTATAAAGACTCTGAGAATGATTAATTTCTAATGGGTTATTAGTGATCAAAATTCTAATTCCACACATTCCCTTTTTGTAATTGAATATATACCTCTTTACTACCTTAGATTACTCTATATTGGTGAAGTTTCGAGTCATCCTGGTGTACCAATTTCGATTGTAGTGGATCATGAACCATGGTTTAAAAAGAAATTATAGAAAATTCCATAGAATAACCTCATAATCGAGCTATTTTTTCAGAATAATTATCATCCTTAGAGGGATATATTATCCAAAAGGAATATTTAATCATTATAATACATGTTGCATTTTTATCACATGACTTTCAAATTATACCAGATTTGTGTTTAACTTTTGTGTAAATTTCATATAATAATATCTTCGAGTAAAGAAACTAAATAAAATAATATGATTAATTATATGGGAAAATATAGTCTACATAATCATAATGGGATGATTTTGGTTAGAGGAATATTTTAGGCCAAGAACATATTGAGGTTATAACTAAAAAAGTAAAGACTATAAACATACATATCACAATAGCCCAAAATATGAGAAATATTTATAAGGATAACTGAAGGAAGGATCTGAAATATAATGTAGGGGATCATTTTATCTTGTAAGTATATATAGGGGTGGTTATTCTATGGTTTGGAATAAAAGGGAATCTATTCCCATGGTAAATCAAGTGATCTGATATTTTTCTAAAGAATTGGTGTTGTTTTTTACCTTTTGAAAATGCCACATAGGCCTTCTAAAATTGTTTATGTTCTCCATATTTCATAGTTGACGATGTAAATAATATCTTAATTAATTTTACCACTTTATTTTAAATATAATTAAAATTTGGTTTATTATACTATGAAGAGACTATCTATATTGTTGACACTACAAAACAAGTATTATGGAGTCAGATGATTTTACTGGCAGAAGTATTATAGAAAATCATAAAATAAAAAAGGGAACATGTTAAAATAAATAATTTATGATTATTCCAGACCTAAATATATACATGAGGTGATATTCTTGAATATTCAATGATTAAATTTTTGAAGGAAGGGAGAATGCTGTAATCATGATTTAATTACAGTAAGTATTCTTCTCTGTCAATATAAAAAGTATCATAATAATGATAGTTTTATTAAATAATTTTATTAAAACATAATATATAAAATATTATAAATTTAATTTTATTATATACTTTTTATTTTTGAAATAATATCTTCAATATTATTTTCGGATGAATTTTCAGATTTTTTTGAATGAACTTATATTTGAGTCAGTAGTGAAAAATACCAATATTACAAATAACAATTTTATATAATTATAATTTTATGAGAATAAATTTAATGTTTATGAAACCATTTTGGTAGATAAAATAAAAATTTTATAAGTAATATAATTCCTATAAAAATATAATTTTGAACTAAGAAATAAATTCTTATTGTTTGGGAATTATAAGTAATGTTTTTCATGAAATAAAAAATATTTTAAGTTTTTTATCTTAATAATCTGTTTAAATTGACCCATTATATTTTTATTTGTTTTTAATGTAAACAACTATCTTGTAATTTATCATAATAGAATTAATCCAATTAAAATCAATGTTATACTATGTTTTTTATAAAATCATTTTTATCATTAAAAAAATCATTTCTCAAAATATGGATAGGTTGGATTTTAAAATTATATATTTAATTTAATTTCATCCTTTTCAAGGAGTTTAATTAGTAAAAATTTAGTCCATATTTAGAAGAAAAAGTTTAGATTTTAATTAATATTTTTAAATTTATTTTTTTTTCACTATGAACAGTAAACATGGTAAATATTTATCTCTGCATTTAAAGATAAAATGAGTTATAAGGGTAATAATTAAGGGATATGCCTCTAAGATAACAAAATAAACTATCTTAATCCTCATTGGTTTATAGTATTTAGACCATACCATTATCAACTTCAATGTTATGATGATTTAGTTCCACCTACATAATAAAATGGATTTATATTATTTAAATCATCTAAGTAATTCCATGTGTGTCCCTCCCATCAGAAATAAAATGTAACTTCGTCACCTACCTTATTCAAAAATATAGATACTTATTTCATTTACAAACTCTACCAAAAATCATTCCAAGATTCTTTACCTTTATTCTTGATCTCATTTTCTTTCCAAAATACCTTCCTCAGAAGGATTATGTTGTAAGCCAAATGAGATCTCTAAAAGAACATGTAATCACCATACAAAAATCATTCAATGTTTATTTGTTGTTTTACATAGTCTAAATATATTATATTCATCCCAATTTAATGAATAAATTATCTTTAATATGTTAATAAGTTATTGTTATAATTTTACCAAAATTATTCACCTATTTTCTATCCCATGGAAAATGAACGCATCGTTTGTGTGTAAATATGATCAGACATATCCATGTAGCGGTGTAATTAATTTTTCATCACCACTTTAGATCTATGGTTATAAATATAAAATTAATGAATATATATATGATATTTTTGAAATAATTACATTTTTATAAATATAATATTTAAACTACTTTCTTACCCTTCCATAAATTGAAAAAGGATGACATCCCTCATGCATATGTGTATACTACAACCTTGATGGAGTGATTTGATTCATTTTTTATTTTAACTATATAAATAAAAGATTATAAAACTGTATATAATGAAAAAATGAATTATATTCATGGAACTGTATATATTTTGTATAATATGTAACTATTTTCTAATATCTTTGACTATGAAGAATATACCAAATTAATATAATATACATCTACTGAACATCCTTAATATAGTCAATGTAAGAAAGAACTATTCAATGAATGAATTCCAGATTATTATAAAAGGGAAAAAATTAATATCAGTTAAAAAGGATATGAAATTTTTTTTAAAATATTTAAATTCATTATATAGGTGAATAAACACATATAAATATGAATTAATTTATGTGACAATATCATTTTATTTTGGGACTCATTATGTTCAAATTTCTATTTTAAAATTATATAATATAAACATATTAAACCCAATATAATTTCTTCTCATGTGGTTCGGATTTAGATATAGATTTTTATATTCAATTTATTTTCATTTTATATTATATAAGAACATATATTTTCATTTAGGTATGAAACCATTTTATTTCTAGATTAAATCTTTGATTTTATCCTAATGGGAGTGCCTAGTGGGGTCACAGACGAATTGAGGCTGTCGTGGGCCTACGTGGAGCCTGAATTCTAGGTTTTTTTAGTAGTACATAGGGATAAAAGGTTATCTTAAACCATAAATCCCATAAAACATGGTTTTATTATATCATTTGGGTTGGCCCAACACACAATCCTGGGCCATATTGTTTGATGAAACTTTTAAATAGGGGTCACACACATGTGCAAGTGCTGCTGATTTTTTGGGAAAGAAAAAATGTATTTTCATAAAAAGATGTGTATAACCATATTACAAGATCATGTCTTGGGGATTTGGGATGATTAAGTTCACAAGGTTAGAAAGTGGTTTGGGAAAATATGTGGCTAAATCATGAAACACAATATTTAGAGGGTAAATGACTACTTACATCACTTAATTTATGTTTTAACCCTGTTTGTTTTTTTCTTCCTCCATCAGATAAGAGGTCTTGTTCTCCAGCCTTGTGATATACTCAATCCTTCAACCTAGGATTTGATCCAGTTTCTCCATCCAATTTCTGATTCGAGTAGAAATTAACTTCATGGATAGCCCCCAGTGACATCTCAATTCATATTGATCTTTCTTTTACATTTCCATCCATTCAATGACAATATTTTTCTTCAGAATCTTATTCCCTATTTTCATAGAATTAATTTGTTCTTTTATTTTATTATGATCTAGATCTAACAAAGGATGATACTAAAATACTACCCATCAATGGGATTAAGGTAAGTGGTCTATACCTTTTACCTAAAAGTATCATTATCTATAGATTGGTTTCATTTTTCCATGCAACGAAATTTCACGGAGATACTTCCAAAATTCATTAATCCTTAAATTGAATATTGAAGTAAATTTTATAACATCCATGAAACCATTTATAAATGTTTTATATTTGAAGGCTTAGCCTGAGCAACCCATTTGGTGGGTTCTACATTTTTACAATGATTATGAAACCATTTTGGTGATTCGAACCTGCCCTGTATAGTTGAGAATAGAATGTAGTAATTATAAAAATTATTAATGGTTTTATACACCATATAGAACTATGAAATTGTAAATGAAAGGTATTAAATATATAATCCCATTTATTTAATATGAATACAAATGGGTTATTGAAATTATTAAATGAATTGTTGTAGAAATGATGATTGATTTAATTTTATTGATGTTGGAGGGCTCGTGGTATGGAACTGACGACCCACATGGATTCCATAGACATTTCTATTCCATAAATATGATTTAATTATATTATTAGAAATCCTTAGTCATTTGCACTACTTTTATGTGGTTTAATTTTCATTCTAGGATACCTTGGACATTTCTACTCCTTGGATATTATTACCATATGTGGTTTCCTTGGACATTTTTACTTAAGAATCTTATTACTAAAATTACTGGGATGGATTGAATATTTCAACTCCATAGATATAATCTAGTTAGTTTACCTGATATGATTAGACTCCATTGAAATTTCCACTCCTTGGATCTAACCCATTACGATGTTTTGAAGATTTACACTCCTAGGTTTCTACACCATATATATAGATTACATGGTTTCTGTGGACACTTCCACTACATACACCCTATACCATATTGGCCTGACACTTTATTACAAAATGTTGAATGTTTTTGTTTATTTTTATGATTTATATATCATTGTTATGATTTAATATCATTACCATAGTGAGACATGATATACAATACAACATTACTTTTTCTATTATTACTAATACACTTATTAAATTTTTACACCACTTTAGATTATATGCATAGACGTGACTTATTATAGAAATGGTTCATCATGTCCTAGTGAGTATAATGTCACCCTTTATTGGGTCTATCATTGATTTCCAAGATAAACATCATTGATGCAGGTGGGTATAGTGGAAAGATCATAGTTGTTGATATATAATTGATTGTTCTATAAGAGAAAGGGATAATAGTATCGGGGTAATAGATCATGTTGTTTTCCAAGTCTTGTTTCTTTTTTCCCTTTTTATACTTTTTAATCATGTATTGTACTAGATTTATTATTCCAATTATTGAATTTATTTTTCATATCCCTCCATTATCATAAAACTTATATGAATATTTTGAACTAGATTAATTGGTTATTTATTGGAAGGATGTTTATTCTTATATTTCTTGGTTATTTAGTTTTATTTCTCTATTTGTCATTATGATTATACCACTATGATACAATCTGGTCATGATGTTATAATCTAACAAATACTCCACTATAGACCTTTTCATCTAGTTTAATGCATATGGCATACAGGTACACACACTTGAGGTCATTTTTCTAATCGAGTTTAGTTATTGTTGAGTGAATCCAGTCCATGATGTCACAAAGTGTTATTAAAAACTTTTTTTTCTTTT
This sequence comes from Viscum album, assembly GCA_963277665.1. NCBI lineage: Eukaryota > Viridiplantae > Streptophyta > Magnoliopsida > Santalales > Viscaceae > Viscum > Viscum album. The sequence continues at coordinate 53,903,691 of OY728148.1, forward strand.
GAATTATTTTTTGGTAATACTATATTCTAGATTAATAATGTGTTTGAATTTTTTAATGAGTAATTCCTAGGAGTATGTAGAGACCCAAAACTTGATGTACATTGACATTACATTACATTTTCGGAATACTTAGTACATAACAAAAACACACACACAAGGATCGTAATAGTTTAGTGTCTTTGGAAACTCGGAACATAATCTTCTAATCGTGGTGAAAGATCTTCAACATATCCCATAAAGATCTTCCTTTTTTTTACCTAAAACCTTTCTTTATATCCTTGGGAAAAGAAAACATAAAAGGGTGAGCTCAAATGCTTAGTAAGGGTAAACAACAGAAATATCAATCACAACATATTCAAAAGAACATAAGATTTTGGAAATCTTAACATGCAAAAGAGAGCATAATTTCATAACATGGGATAAATCATGGCAGTGAAATGTAATCACAATAATCATAACTTAAAACATTAAACTTTGTGGCATTCACACATAATCATAGAGAATCATTTCTTGTTAGTCAAGACTCATTGCCAAGACTGTCTTAGTGGACAAAGTCCCTTTCTTAATCGAGTAACCCTCGTTTCAGTCCTGTTTCACTGAACCGGTATAACCTACCATTCTAGCCATGTCTATCTCATGAGATATAAAATCATTAGCCAATGCATTGGAGGGAGATATAGGTCCCACCCATCTCATAATGATACCATTCTTATGTGTGCCACAAAATCATAAATCATACATCATTTCATAACCCATGTAGTAAAAATGGGATTCGTAAACATCGTGACATCATAAAACAATTCATATAAGATAAAGGAATTCATAAAAATAATTCCATCACAACATAACCAAATAAATTTAATAATAGGGATAGAAACAGAACCCTATGTTATCTTAGATGGAAAATAATTTTGATAAAACACTTGAAATGAATTCTTGAGGAAAATATCCTTTCTTCTACAAAATCAATTTCTTTTCACAAAACGTCATGCAATTTTAAAAGAAAGAGATTTAATTGAAAATAGTCATGAAATCTTTTGGAGGAATCTTCATGAAAATAAGGCTATATAAAACCATAAAAATCCATTCGTGTCGTATAAGTTAAAAAAACATTCTTCTCGTACTTTTGTCGGAAAAGTCAAAAAGTACCTCGTACGAAAAACGACAAAAGATTCATTTCATATCTTTTACTAAAAACTCACCGAAGGGTAAAATAGGATTTAAACAATTGTAGGTGAATGGAAATAATATTACATATTGAGGAAACATGGATGTGGATGATAAAATACACCCTAGTAAATGCCAAAGTATAATCTATCTCGGATAAAAATGAGATTGTCATATTTCCCTTACCTTAGGTCCGACTTGCTTTGTAAGTGTCCGAACCTCCTGTATAATGATTTAAATCGTGTTATTGACTTATTACAGAATCATATTCATTGTTATTATATCAAATATGGTCCACTTATGACTTTATATTACCCGTTCTTTTGTAAATTCATGTTAAAGTAGCGTTTTGGGTAAAATCGTCTCATTTGTCATTCGTGTTTTTAACTTGTAATTATTCATATGATTACTTAGATCACGATTACTTAATTCCAGAATATAAAACATGATTTATATTTATATATTCAGAATATACATATATAATAAATCAGTAAATGGAAAGAAATACACCGTTCATGGAGACGGTAGTCCGTACGTACGCATGAACGCTGTTTTCGTTTCCTTATTGAATTGAATAGAATTAAGTAGATGACATAAATATAAATATACATAAATACAGTATCATTATTATGTCATATATTTCATTAGTACTTATTATATATACTTTATAATCATTCATGAATGGTTAATTATTGAGAATGAATCTCATCGCGCCGTGGAGACGGTAGTCCGTACGTACGCACGAGCGATGATATTGTTCCCATGGTCGTGGAATTGTGTTGAAGTGTATGTATACTATTTCAGTATCAATATCACTTTATAATAATCATATATATTTACTCATTAAACCATTATACCCATCCAATTAAGGTGGTGGCGGAAAATAGTTTACACCACGGCGTGGAGACGGAATTCCGTACGTACGCACGCGCGGTGATTTCCTTTTTCCGTAGGATGGATAGAAGGTTAATTAGAGTTGTTTCATATTTATAATAACATATCAGTATGTAAGTAATACTGATGTTATTACTTTATCATGAAACAACTAAAGAAGATGAAGTTGAAGAAGAAAGAAATTGAAAAGATCGGTAATGGATATTACCTCTTCTTTGAAACGCCTCTTTGAATCCTCCACTTAGGGAACTAATATTGGTCTTTGAAGAAGACCAGAACCTCTAGGATTATTCTAGGGAAGTGGAGAAGGGATTTTGGCAGGGGTTGGCAGAGCATGAAGGCTCAAAGTAGTGTGAGGAAGAGAGGGAGGAGGTGCCCTTTTATAAGGGAGGAGAGGGGCACCTTAGGAATATCTCAAAATATTATTTTATATTAAAGTCAAAATTGGTTTATAATGGTTGCAAAGGGTCCTATTTCGAAGATAAAGTGGTTATGGGTCAAAATCCTATCAACCAATAGTATTTAGACAAGATTAGGTTATTATTTTAACCTTATCAATTAGATTTAACTTTATGTAAAATAATATAACTTTTACCGTGTCTTTTTTTCTTCTTACACTATATGGTTAATACACTTACTATAACATGCCAAACGAACCCCAAATTGTTTATTATTAATATATATATCCTTATCTAAGTCATTTGGCCGATCCTTAGATTTTTAGGAATAAAATAACAATTAATAATATAATATTTTATTTAAAAACTATTTTGTGTCAATTTTGACACTATTTGATATATGATTTTTGTGAAAGTCATATCAGAATTATATTTTCGAAAAAAGTTGATTAAATCAACACTAATATATCATAGTAACCTAGAAAATTAGTGGGATTCATAAAAAGTCTCAAATTACATATATTTTGGTGTTTATAACATCAATTATGTCAATATTTCATTAATAAGATAATTAATGCATCATCATTGTGTCATAAATAAATTAAATTATTTAATGTCTAAAAATTATAAATAAAATACCATTATGTAGGAAATCGTTTTGGATTTATAATGAATATTTAATATCGAATTTATCTTATGTATAACCCTATATTAAAAATGTTTTAGTAAATAAGATTTGATTTTAACTCTTTTAACTCTTCTTTGAATTAAATAATAATAAATGTCCTAATCTAATCCAAGTGGGACTAAATGATAATATTTTACACTTAAGGTTGATTTTGGTCGAGATACACTTGTCCAATAGAATTAGTACATGTGTTAGGGTAATATTAATATCATTCATACCCTTAATTACCCTATTTACTTTTAACCGTGGTAAATAAACGTAAAAAGTTACTATTCACCAAAAATTATTTTTATCTCATTGAACCACATTTTACTTACTGACATCAACCGTGTCTCTCGGATTTTTGAAATTCCATTCACAGAAGCGGTAAAATTATGTTTTATGAAAAGTTCAGTTTTTTTTAACTACAACTTAGTAGTTTCACTATTAATCAAAAATTGATGTTTTTCAGAACAATGCCAAAATTTAATCCTAAGCTATATTTCATATTCCGAATTCAAAAATGAATTATATTTTACCAAATTCATAACATAGAATTTGCATTAATTAATTTTATAATTAAATCCCATTGTTAAAACAAATAGCGTGTTTTTAAGAAACAATATCTATCAAAAGATTGACACTTGTTTATGTCTGGTTTAAATGTGAAATTACATCCAATGACCAAAATTGTATTAAATTGTAAAAATATATTCTAAATATACTTTAAAACCACTCAAATTAATAATTTATCACTATTCATTATTTCGATTGAAAAAGTTGTTTTTAATTATAATTTAGTAATTTTCACTATTCGTCAGAATATGAAAGTTATCCGAAAAGTACCAAAATTTCACCTTAGGCTAAATTCGATACTCCGAATCTAGAAATGAAGTCCATTTTGAGAGCTAAAATTTCTAAAATTTTAAAAGGTGGTTATTACGGCTAGTTATAATAATATTTTAATAGAATATCGCTGTTTAGTGAAACTCGGTATTGCGTACTACACACGCTATCGAGGAAGGTCGCGATTGCGTGTAATGAAAGGCAAGTCAAGGATGTTTGTTTTGCAAGCTCCTTTTGGTGTAGCGTACAAAACAATACATTAATAAAATTAAAAAGAATATTTTTCATAAAATCTCGGGCTGTTACATTCTACCCCCCTTAAAATGAATTTCGCCCTCGAAATTCGTCGGGGTTATAAATGGTTTACTACTTGAAAGTTTCTTTAATAGAAACCCACATCTTAAAAAGGAATAACAAAACCAATCTTTAAAAACAAAAGTATGAAACGTAACGGTTACCCAAATAAACTAATCACTGGGTTTCCACATAGGTAAAAATATGGATATGGAAGAGAAATCTAACCATCATGTTCTGATGGAGAGTGGTAGAGAACATTGCTATGGAAAAGCTAGCAATCACAAATCCATAAATTTGTGACGATCTAAGGTACCATCTGATTAATCAGATATAAGAGCACTAGGATAACATTTTTTGTTTTCAAGATCATTTCCCTAAAGTTGAAAATTTGAATTAGATTAAATACTTACTTCATTTTGATACAATCTCACTATTTTTCGTGCCTTGAACAATTTACACTTCATCTATTAAATAAATGAAGTTGAATTTGTTATTCATGAAGTGTTAGCAGATCATGTGATAGAATGACGGGTCAATCAATCTGTCTCAAACAAAAGGTTAGCAAAAATTATATACATAAGTCGATCTATAGTGAGAATAATCATATATGGTTCCTAATATGGACTTATACATCATATATCATACTGCTTAATATAATAAAACTAGTTTCTACTAAACAGGGACTTCCTGTAGGCCAGTGGTAGGCGATAAAGGTCATTCGCACTTCGGTTGTGGGTTCGATTCCCACAGCCTTGTCCGAAGCGATGGGCTGTCACCCGTCCTGCAGGTTGTCCTTTTTCTAAAACTCTGTTAATATAACATCCCATCAATAATATCGAAAAAAAACTTCTATCCTTAAACAATACTAACTTCTTTCCAACATAATCCATTCCAATCTTTAGGCTTATCCATAATACTGCAGTCCACTCTCATAACATAGTGAAAACGATTACCAGAGATTTAATACCATCGTTGATCCCCATATATCATAAGATATGTTTTGTTGGTCACATTCCAAACATTGAAAGTCCTTAATAATGTATTCTCTTGAATACCCATTGAACCTTAGTGAAAACATGAATGCAGTTAAAAGTTAACACTTTCCACATACCAAAATCCTCAAGATTCTATATACTCAAACCATGATATCACTTAGTCCTTATATCAATCATGAGCTCATGAATACTGTCAAATATTTAATTTTCTCGTTTTCCCTTCATTATGCGCATATCATTCTTTTTCCAAAAATATCTCAATCACATTCCATGGTTACTGGTACCATAAAATTATTGAAAACCACAATAGACCAATACATAAATATTCCAATATTCCACGATACTATATACAACACTATTTTGGAATCCCATTACATAAACACTTAATCATTCCACCACATCATTGTCATATTCAACATCGCCAATAGTGATCACATGTGACTTCCCTTTGTTCTTTGCCTTAAGTGGTTGCTCATGTTGATCATCACTAACCCTTGGATTAGGGCATTTATTGGCATAATGTCCCATCTCCTTGCACATGAAACATTGAAGTGTTGGTAGTTCATTCTCTGCAGTGTTTGCTTTGTTTACATCATTAGAAACCAATTTTCCATTACTTCGACACTCAGCTACTCGATGACCTTCTTTTCCACACTTAAAACATATTCTAGTACCTTTAAGATAATCTCCACCATGCTTCTTTCCACACTTTGTGCATAAGGAAACAATCATCTACTTTTCACCATTATTCTGAGATTTCTCCATGAACTCCATCTTTCGTTTCTTTTCAAAACCATGAGATGGATATGTAACACCAACTTCCATTTCTACCTTCATAGCACAATGCACAATTTCTTCATAGCTACTGAAGTCTCGTATAGCTAATGCCCTTCGAAGACTTGGTTTTAATCCACTGAAAAATCGATCAACTTTACTTTCAGGTTGGATGATAATGTCAGATGCATACCTTGCAAGTCTTGTAAAATTCGCTTCGTATACACCAACAGATTCATCATCCTTCTGTTTCAGCTCAAGAAACTCCTTTTCCATCTTTGTTCGAAGAATACGAGGGAAGTACTTACTGAAAAACATGTTCTTGAACTCGTCCCATTCCATGGAATCAATTTCATCTCTTTGCCTCGTATTCTTGATAAGATTCCACCATTGATCAGCTTCACCTTCCAAACGATATACTGCTAAGATGACTTTATCATGTTTAGAACATTGAAGAACTGAAAATATCTTTTCAGTGGTACTGATCCATTGTTCAGCAACAAGTGGATCGGAAGACCCACTAAAAGAAGGTGGACGTTGCCTCATGAAGGACTCAATAGAATACTGTTCCTTTCTCTGCTCATTTGGAAGACCAGAATGATTCATAGCTTGTGTAAGGATGGAAATAAGATTTTGCACTCCATCTCCCATAACATTTGTTTGTTCAGGAGGACAATCATTGCATTGTCCATTGCATTGATCAACACGGTTCCTTCAGGTTCCATCCATCGTCTAAAACCCAAAAAGAATAGTGTGAGAGGCAAAAATCATGCTAGGGAAAACAACATAATAAAGGGGGAGTACCTTCAATATCTAACATCTTAGGTTTAATTCTATGATCGTTAGCGTAGTTCTAGTACTATAACCTATACGTATACTTAACCTTAGGGACATCCCTAGACATACTGTAGAAATATCTCTAGGGATCTCACTAACGTTTTCGCATCCTAGTTTCCAAAGGTTGACTAAACCTTTCCTCTGATACCAACTGTAGAGACCCGAAACTTGACGTACATTGACATTACATTACATTTTCGGAATACGTAGTACATAACAAAAACACACACACAAGGATCGTAATAGTTTAGTGTCTTTGGAAACTCGGAACGTAATCTTCTAATCGTGGTGAAATATCTTCAACACATCCCATAAAGATCTTCATTTTTTTTTACCTAAAACCTTTTTTTATATCCTGGGGAAAAGAAAACATAAAAGGGTGAGCTCAAATGCTCAGTAAGGGTAAACAACCGAAATATCAATCACAACATATTCAAAAGAACATAACATTTTGGAAATCTTAACCTGCAAAAGAGAGCATAATTTCATAACATGGGATAAATCATGGCAGTGAAATGCAATCACAATAATCATAACTTAAAACATTAAACTTTGTGGAATTCACACATAATCATAGAGAATCATTTCTTGTTAGTCAAGACTCATTGCCAAGACTGTCTTAGTGGACAAAGTCCCTTTCTTAATCGAGTAACCCTCGTTTCAGTCCTGTTTCACTGAACCGGTATAACCTACCATTCTAGCCATGTCTATCTCATGAGATATAAAATCATTAGCCAATGCATTGGAGGGAGATATAGGTCCCACTTATCTCATAATGATACCATTCTTATGTGTGCCACAAAATCATAAATCATACATCATTTCATAACCCATGTTGTAAAAATGGGATTCGTAAACATCGTGACATCATAAAACAATTCATATAAGATAAAGGAATTCATAAAAATAATTCCATCACAACATAACCAAATAAATATAATAATAGGGATAGAAAAAGAACCCTATGTTATCTTAGATGGAAAATAATTTTGATAAAACACTTGAAATGAATTCTTGAGGAAAATATCCTTTCTTCTACAAAATCAATTTCTTTTCACAAAACGTCATGCAATTTTAAAAGAAAGATATTTAATTGAAAATATTCATGAAATCATTTGGAGGAATCTTCATGAAAATAAGGCTATATAAAACCATAAAAATCCGTTTGTGTCGTATAAGTTAAAAAAACATTCTTCTCGTACTTTTGTCGGAAAAGTCAAAAAGTACCTCGTACGAAAAACGACAAAAGATTCCTTTCATATCTTTTACTAAAAACTCACCGAAGGGTAAAATAGGATTTAAACAATTGTAGGTGAATGGAAATAATATTACATATTGAGGAAACATGGATGTGGATGATAAAATACACCCCAGTAAATGCCAAAGTATAAAATATCTCGGATAAAAATGAGATTGTCATATTTCCATTACCTTAGGTCCGACTTGCTTTGTAAGTGTCCGAACCTCCTGTATAATGATTTAAATCGTGTTATTGACATATTCCAGAATCATATTCATTGATATTATATCACATATGGTCCACTTATGACTTTATATTACCCGTTCTTTTGTAAATTCATGTTAAAGTAGCGTTTTGGGTAAAATCGTCTCATTTGCCATTCGTGTTTTTAACTTGTAATTATTCATATGATTACTTAGATCACGATTACTTAATTCCAGAATATAAAACATGATTTATATTTATATATTCAGAATATACATATATAATAAATCAGTAAATGGAAAGAAATACACCGTTCATGGAGACGGTAGTCTGTACGTACGCATGAACGTTGTTTTCGTTTCCTTATTGAATTGAATAGAATTAAGTAGATGACATAAATATAAATATACATAAATAAATTATCATTATTATGTCATATATTTCATTATTACTTATTATATATACTTTATAATCATTCACGAATGGTTAATTATTGAGAATGAATCTCATCGCGCCGTGGAGACGGTAGTCCGTACGTACGCACGAGCGATGATATCGTTCCCATGGTCGTGGAATTGTGTTGAAGTGTATGTATACTATTTCAGTATCAATATCACTTTATAATAATCATATATATTTACTCATTAAACCATTATACCCATCCAATTAAGGTGGTGGCGGAAAATAGATTACACCACGGCGTGGAGACAAAATTCCGTACGTACGCACGCGCGGTGATTTCCTTTTTCCGTAGGATGGATAGAAGGTTAATTAGAGTTGTTTCATATTTATAATAACATATCAGTATGTAATTAATACTGATGTTATTACTTTATCATGAAACAACTAAAGAAGATGAAGTTGAAGAAGAAAGAAATTGAAAAGATCGGTAATGGATATTACCTCTTCTTTGAAACGCCTCTTTGAATCCTCCACTTAGGGAACTAATATTGGTCTTTGAAGAAGACCAGAACCTCTAGGATTATTCTAGGGAAGTGGAGAAGGGATTTTGTCAGGGGTTGGCAGAGCATGAAGGCTCAAAGTTGTGTGAGGAAGAGAGGGAGGAGGTGCCCTTTTATAAGGGAGGAGAGGGGCACCTTAGGAATATCTCAAAATATTATTTTATATTAAAGTCAAAATTGGTTTATAATGGTTCCAAAGGGTCCTATTTCGAAGATAAAGTGGTTATGGGTCAAAATCCTATCAACCAATAGTATTTAGACAAGATTAGGTTATTATTTTAACCTTATCAATTAGATTTAACTTTAAGTAAAATAATTTAACTTTTACCGTGTCTTTTTTTCTTCTTACACTATATGGTTAATACACTTACTATAACATGCCAAACGAACCCCAAATTGTTTATTATTAATATATATATCCTTATCTAAGTCATTTGGCCGAACCTTAGATTTTTAGGAATAAAATAACAATTAATAATATAATAATTTATTTAAAAACTATTTTGTGTCAATTTTGACACTATTTGATATATGATTTTTGTGAAAGTCATATCAGAATTATATTTTCGAAAAAAGTTGATTAAATCAACACTAATATATCATAGTAACCTAAAAAATTAGTGGGATTCATAAAAAGTCTCAAATTACATATATTTGGGTGTTTATAACATCAATTATGTCAATATTTCATTAATAAGATAATTACTGCATCATCATTGTGTCATAAATAAATTAAATTATTTAATGTCTAAAAATTATAAATAAAATACCATTATGTAGGAAATCGTTTTGGATTTCTAATGAATATTTAAGATCGAATTTATCTTATGTATAACCCTATATTAAAAATGTTTTAGTAAATAATATTTGATGTTAACTCTTTTAACTCTTCTTTGAATTAAATAATAATAAATGTCCTAATCTAATCCAAGTGGGACTAAATGATAATATTTTACACTTAAGGTTGTTTTTGGTCGAGATACACTTGTCCAATAGAATTAGTACATGTGTTAGGGTAATATTAATATCATTCATACCCTTAATTACCCTATTTACTTTTAACCATGGTAAATAAAAGTAAAAGTTACTATTCACCAAAAATTATTTTTATCTCATTGAACCACATTTTACATACTGACATCAACCGTGTCTCTCGGAATTTTGAAATTCCATTCACAGAAGCGGTAAAATTATGTTTTATGAAAAGTTCAGTTTTTTTTAACCACTACTTAGTAGTTTCACTATTAATCAAAAATTGATGTTTTTCAGAACAATGCCAAAATTTAATGCTAAGCTATATTTCATATTCCGAATTCAAAAATGAAGTATATTTTACCAAATTCATAAAATAGAAGTTTCATTAATTAATTTTATAATTAAATCCCACTGTTAAAACAAATAGCGTGTTTTTAAGAAACAATATCTATCAAAAGATTGACACTTGTTTATGTCTGGTTTAAATGTGAAATTACATCCAATGACCAAAATTGTATTAAATTGTAAAAATATATTCTAAATATTCTTTAAAACCACTCAAATTAATAATTTATCACTATTCATTATTTCGATTGAAAAAGTTGTTTTTAATTATAATTTAGTAATTTTCACTATTCGTCAGAATATGAAAGTTATCCGAAAAGTACCAAAATTTCACCTTAGGATAAATTCGATATTCTGAATCCAGAAATGAAGTCCATTTTGAGAGCTAAAATTTCTAAAATTTTAAAAGGTGGTTATTACGGCTAGTTATAATAATATTTTAATAGAATATCGTTGTTTAGTGAAACTCGGTATTGCGTACTACACACGCTATCGAGGAAGGTCGCGATTGCGTGTAATGAAAGGCAAGTCAAGGATGTGTGTTTTGCAAGCTCCTTTTGGTGTAGCGTACAAAACAAGACATTAATAAAATTAAAAAGAATATTTTTCATAAAATCTCGGGCTGTTACATTCTACCCCCCTTAAAATGAATTTCGCCCTCGAAATTCGTCGGGGTTATAAATGGTTTACTACTTGAAAGTTTCTTTAATAGAAACCCACATCGTAAAAAGGAATAACAAAACCAATCTTTAAAAACAAAAGTATGAAACGTAACGGTTACCCAAATAAACTAATCACTGGGTTTCCACATAGGTAAAAATATGGATATGGAAGAGAAATCTAACCATCATGTTCTGATGGAGAGTGGTAGAGAACATTGCTATGGAAAAGCTAGCAATCATAAATCCATAAATTTGTGACGATCTAAGGTACCATCTGATTAATCAGATATAAGAGCACTAGGATAACATTTTTTGTTTTCAAGATCATTTCCCTAAAGTTGAAAATTTGAATTAGAATAAATACTTACTTCATTTTGATACAATCTAACTATTGTTCGTGCCTTAAACAATTTACAATTCATCTATTAAATAAATGAAGTTGAATTTGTTATTCATGAAGTGTTAGCAGATCATGTGATAGAATGACGGGTCAATCCATCTGTCTCAAACAAAAGGTTAGCAAAAATTATATACATAAGTTGATCTATATTGTGAATAATCATATATGGTTCCTAAAATGGACTTATACTTCATATATCATACTGCTTAATATAATAAAACTAGTTTCTACTAAACAGGGACTTCCTGTAGGCCAGTGGTAGGCGATAAAGGTCATTCGCACTTCGGTTGTGGGTTCGATTCCCACAGCCTTGTCCGAAGCGATTGGCTGTCACCCGTCCTGCAGGTTGTCCTTTTTCTAAAACTCTGTTACTATAACATCCCATCAATAATATCGAAAAAAAACTTCTATCCTTAAACAATACTAACTTATGTCCAACATAAACCATTCCAATCTTTAGTCTTATCCATAATACTGCAGTCCACTCTCATAACATAGTGAAAACGATTACCAGAGATTTAATACCATCGTTGATCCCCATATATCATAAGATATGTTTTGTTGGTCACATTCCAAACATTGAAAGTCCTTAATAATGTATTCTCTTGAATACCCATTGAACCTTAGTGAAAAAATGAATGCAGTTAAAAGTTAACACTTTCCACATACCAAAATCCTCAAGATTCTATATACTCAAACCATGATATCACTTAGTCCTTATATCAATCATGAGCTCATGAATACTGTCAAATATTTAATTTTCTCGTTTTCCCTTCATTATGCGCATATCATTCTTTTTCCAAAAATATCTCAATCACATTCCATGGTTACTGGTACCATAAAATTATTGAAAACCACAATAGACCAATACATAAATATTCCAATATTCCACGATACTATATACAACACTATTTTGGAATCCCATTACATAAACACTTAATCATTCCACCACATCATTGTCATATTCAACATCGCCAATAGTGATCACATGTGACTTCCCTTTGTCCTTTGCCTTAAGTGGTTGCTCATGTTGATCATCACTAACCCTTGGATTAGGGCATTTATTGGCATAATGTCCCATCTCCTTGCACATGAAACATTGAAGTGTTGGTGGTGCATTCTCTGCAGTGTTTGCTTTGTTTACATCATTAGAAACAAATTTTCCATTACTTCGACACTCAGCTACTCGATGACCTTCTTTTCCACACTTAAAACATTTTCTAGTACCTTTAAGATAATCTCCACCATGCTTCTTTCCACACTTTGTGCATAAGGAAACAATCATCTTCTTTTCACCATTATTCTGAGATTTCTCCATGAACTCCATCTTTCGTTTCTTTTCAAAACCATGAGATGGATATGTAACACCAACTTCCATTTCTACCTTCATAGCACAACGCACAATTTCATCATAGCTACTGAAGTCTCGTATAGCTAATGCCCTTCGAAGACTTGGTTTTAATCCACTGAAAAATCGATCAACTTTACTTTCAGGTTGGATGATAATGTCAGATGCATACCTTGCAAGTCTTGTAAAATTCGCTTCGTATACACCAACAGATTCATCATCCTTCTGTTTCAGCTCAAGAAACTCCTTTTCCATCTTTTTTCGAAGAATACGAGGGAAGTACTTACTGAAAAACATGTTCTTGAACTCGTCCCATTCCATGGAATCAATTTCATCTCTTTGCCTCGTATTCTTGATAAGATTCCACCATTGATCAGCTTCACCTTCCAAACGATATACTGCTAAGATGACTTTATCATGTTTAGAACATTGAAGAACTGAAAATATCTTTTCAGTGGTACTGATCCATTGTTCAGCAACAAGTGGATCGGAAGACCCACTAAAAGAAGGTGGACATTGCCTCATGAAGGACTCAATAGAATACTGTTCCTTTCTCTGCTCATTTGGAAGTCCAGAATGATTCATAGATTGTGTAAGGATAGCAATAAGATTTTGCACTCCATCTACCATAACATTTGTTTGTTCAGGAGGACAATCATTGCATTGTCCATTGCATTGATCAACACGGTTCCTTCAGGTTCCATCCATCGTCTAAAACCCAAAAAGAATAGTGTGACAGGCAAAAATCATGCTAGGGAAAACAACATAATAAAGGGGGAGTACCTTAAATATCTAACATCTTAGGTTTAATTCTATGATCGTTAGCGTAGTTCTAGTACTATAACCTATACGTATACTTAACCTTAGGGACATCCCTAGACATACTATAGAAATATCTCTAGGGATCTCACTAACGTTTTCGCATCCTAGTTTCCAAAGGTTGACTAAACCTTTCCTCTGATACCAACTGTAGAGACCCGAAACTTGACGTACATTGACATTACATTACATTTTCGGAATACTTAGTACATAACAAAAACACACACACAAGGATCGTAATAGTTTAGTGTCTTTGGAAACTCGGAACGTAGTCTTCTAATCGTGGTGAAATATCTTCAACATCTCCCATAAAGATCTTCATTTTTTTTACCTAAAACCTTTTTTTATATCCTGGGGAAAAGAAAACATAAAAGGGTGAGCTCAAATGCTCAGTACGGGTAAACAACCGAAATATCAATCATAACATATTCAAAAGAACATAACATTTTGGAAATCTTAACCTGCAAAAGAGAGCATAATTTCATAACATGGGATAAATCATGGAAGTGAAATGTAATCACAATAATCATAACTTAAAACATGAATCTTTGTGGAATTCACACATAATCATAGAGAATCATTTCTTGTTAGTCAAGACTCATTGCCAAGACTGTCTTAGTGGACAAAGTCCCTTTCTGAATCGAGTAACCCTCGTTTCAGTCATGTTTCACTAAATCGGTATAACCTACCATTCCAGCCATGTCTATCTCATGAGATATAAAATCTTTACCCAATGAATTGGAGGGAGATATAGTTCCCACCCATCTCATAATGATACCATTCTTATGTGTGCCACAAAATCATAAATCATACATCATTTCATAACCCATGTTGTAAAAATGGGATTCGTAAACATCGTGACATCATAAAACAATTCATATAAGATAAAGGAATTCATAAAAATAATTCCATCACAACATAACCAAATCAATGTAATAATAGGGTTAGAAACAGAACCCAACGTTATCTTAGATGGAAAATAATTTTGATAAAACACTTGAAATGAATTCTTGACGAAAATATCCTTTCTTCTTCAAAATCAATTTCTTTTCACAAAACGTCATGCAATTTTAAAAGAAAGAGATTTTATTGAAAATAGTCATGAAATTTTTTAGAGGAAGCTTCATGAAAATAAGGCTTTATAAAACCCTAAAAATCCATTCGTGTCGTATAATTTAAAAAAACATTCTTCTCGTAATTTTGTCGGAAAAGTCAAAAAGTACCTCGTACGAAAAACGACAAAAGATTCCTTTCATATCTTTTACTAAAAACTCACCGAAGGGTAAAATAGGATTTAAACAATTGTAGGTGAATGGAAATAATATTACATATTGAGGAAACATGGATGTGGATGATAAAATACACCCAAGTAAATGCCAAAGTATAAACAATCTCGGATAAAAATGAGATTGTGATATTTCCCTTACCTTAGGTCCGACTTGCTTTGTAAGTGTTCGAACCTCCTGTATAATTATTTAAATCATTTTATTGACTTATTCCAGAATCATATTCATTGTTATTATATCATATATGGTCCAGATATGACTTTATATTACCCGTTCTTTGGTAAATTCATGTTAAAGTAGCATTTTGGGTAAAATCGTCTCATTTGTCATTCGTGTTTTTAACTTGTAATTATTCATATGATTACTTAGATCATGATTACTTAATTCCAGAATATAAAACAAGATTTATATTTATATATTCATAATATACATATATAATAAATCAGTAAATGGAAAGAAATACACCGTTCATGGAGACGGTAGTCCGTACGTACGCATGAACGCTGTTTTCGTTTCCTTATTGAATTGAATAGAATTAAGTAGATGACATAAATATAAATATACATAAATAAAGTATCATTATTATGTAATATATTTCCTTAGTACTTATTATATATACTTTATAATCATTCAGGAATGGTGAATTGTTGAGAATGAATCTCATCGCGTCGTGGAGACGGTAGTCCGTACGTACGCACGAGCGATGATATCGTTCCCATGGTCGTGGAACTGTGTTGAAGTGTATTTATACTATTTCAGTATCAATATCACTTTATAATAATCATATATATTTGCTCATTAAACCATTATACCCATCCAATTAAGGTGGTGGTGGAAAATAGATTACACCACGGCATGGAGAGGGTATTCCGTACGTACGCACGCGCGGTGATTTCCTTTTTCCGTAGGATGGATAGAAGGTTAATTAGAGTTGTTTCATATTTATAATAACATATCAGTATGTAAGTAATACTGATGTTATTACTTTATCATGAAAAAACTAAAGAAGAAGAAGTTGAAGAAAAATAAATTGAAAAGATCGGTAATGGATATTACCTATTCTTTGAAACGCCTCTTTGAGTCCTCCACTTAGGGAACTAAGATTAGTCTTTGAAGAAGACCATAACCTATAGGATTATTCTAGGGAAGTGGAGAAGGGATTTTGGCAGGGGTTGGCCGATCTTGAAGGCTCAATGTTGTGTGAGGAAGAGAGGGAGGAGGTGCCCTTTTATAAGGGAGGAGAGGGGCACCTTAAGAATATTTCAAAATATTATTTTATATTAAAGTCAAAATTTGTTTATAATGGTTCCAAAGGGTCCTATTTAGAAGCTAAAGTGGGTATGGGTCGAAATACTATCATCCAATAGGATTTAAACAAGTTTCGGTTATTATTTTAACCTTATCAATTAGATTTAACTTTAAGTTAAATAATTTAACTTTTACCGTGTCTTTTTGTTTACTTACACTATATGGTTAATACACTTAATATAACATGCAAAACGAACCCCAAATTGTTTATTATTAATATATATATCCTTATATAAGTCATTTGGCCGAGCCTTAGATTTTTAGGAATAAAATAACAATTAATAATATAATATTTGATTTAAAAACTATTTTGTGTCAATTTTGACACTATTTGATATATGATTTTTGTGAAAGTCATAGCAGAATTATATATTCGAAAAAAGTTGATTAAATCAACACTAATATATCATAGTAACCTAGAAAATTAGTGGGATTCATAAAAAGTCTCAAATTACAATTATTTTGGTGTTTATAACATCAATTATGTCAATATTTCATTAATAAGATAATTACTGCATCATCATTGTGTCATAAATAAATTAAATTATTTAATGTCTAAAAATTATAAATAAAATACCATTATGTAGAAAATCGTTTTATATTTCTAATGAATATTTACAATCGAATTTATCTTATGTATAACCCTATATTATAAATGTTTTAGTAAATAAACTTTGATTTTAACTCTTTTAACTTTTCTTTGAATTAAATAATAATAAATGTCCTAATCTAATCCAAGTGGGACTAAATGATAATATTTTACACTTAAGGTTGTTTTTGGTCGAGATAAACTTGTCCAATAGAATTAGGACATGTGTTAGGGTAATATTAATATCATTCTTACCCTTAATTACCCTATTTACTTTTAACCGTGGTTAATAAAAGTAAAAAGTTACTATTCACCAAAAATTATTTTCATCTCATTGAACCAGATTTCACTTACTGACATCAACCGTGTCTCTCGGATTTTTGAAATTCCATTCACAGAAGTGGTAAAATTAAGTTTTGTGAAAAGTTCAGTTTTTTTTAACTACCACTTAGTAGTTTCACTATTCATCAAAAATTGATGTTTTTCAGAACAATACCAAAATTTCATCCTAAGCTATATTTCATATTCCGAATTCAAAATTGAAGTCTATTTTACCTAATTCATAACAGATAAGTTGCATTAATTAATTTTATAATTAAATCCCGCTGTTAAAACAAATAGCGTGTTTTTAAGAAACAATATCTATCAAAAGATTGACACTTGTTTGTGTCTGGTTTAAATGTGAAATTATATCCAATGACCATAATTGTATTAAATTGTAAAAATATATTCTAAATATACTTCAAAACCACTCAAATTAATAATTTATCACTATTAATTATTTCGATTGAAAAATTTGTTTTTAATTATAATTTAGTAATTTTCACTATTCATCAGAATATGAAAGTTATCTGAAAAGTACCAAAATTTCACCTTAGGCTAAATTCGATACTCCGAATCCAAAAATGAAGTCCATTTTGAGAGCTAAAATTTCTAAAATTTTAAAAGTTGGTTATTACGGCTAGTTATAATAATATTTTAATAGCATATCGCTGTTTAGTGAAACTCGATATTGCGTACTACACACGCTATCGAGGAAGGTCGTGATTGCGTGTAATGAAAGGCAAGTCAAGGATGTGTGTTTTGCAAGATCCTTTTGGTGTAGTGTACAACACAAGACATTAATAAAATTAAAAAGAATATTTTTCATAAAATCTCGGGCTGTTACAGAGTATCTATCGCACATAAAAGTAATAGAAAAGTTTTTAGGGATGCAATATGATATTCTTAATTGTTCATATTAAAGTTACATTGATATCACCTCTTGGTGATGGACATGATAATTGATGTTCCTTATTATTATTGTTCATTTCCCTTCTCTTAGTATGGAAAGTAAGTGTTTCATCATGCCTCATTATATAATATTCGAGATTTATATATAATGCATTATGATAGGCATTGCTTATATAACTACGTGAATAGTTTGTCACATGTTTTGGCACCAATTTTTATGTCCATGAAATTGTCATAAAATTTTATGCCCGGGCCTGATAAATAACTGGGTTGGATATAAAATATTTGACATATAAATTTATATAGTGTATTGTCCCTTATAAATCGGATGTGGTGATCCATATAGTTCAACTATTTAAATTGAATTCATATATAAATGGAAATTAATTTAAATTGAATTGAATTTTAAAGTGAATGTTTTCATTAAAAGGAGATTCAAATCTCAATTTAAAGATATTATTCCTCAATTAATTATAACTAAATTTTTATATTAAAACCTATGATTCATAGTATAGAACCTAACCATGAACCAACCTGAGCAGTGGGATATGTGAGTGTCTCCTTTTTTTTTGAATTGTATGTCTCCCATACCTAACTTTCTGTGAAGGAATTTGGGTGGTAATTGTATTTACGAATTATTGTTCATGACTCATATTTATATTTGAGATCAGATAGTTATAAAACCTTTAAGGAGACATTTTTTTAGAATTTTAATAGACACAACACTACGACAACCTCCAATTGTGTTTTCATTGGGCGGTGATGACCATACACTAGAGGTGGTGGGCTATGGGCCACATGTAGAACCTCCAGTAGTGAATCATGTGGCAGCACATGTTATAACTTGTGAGGGTGATGAGGCTTAATTTTGAGAGGGCATTGTACATTTCATAAAGACTATTAAGGAAGTACCATGACTTACCCCAACTATGCTAGAGTTGAGGTGTGAATTTCAGAAAAAGTAGCATCCAGCCTCATTTTTAGGGGATATCAGACTGTTGTATGTAGATTCATAGATTAAAAAAATCCTATCAATTTTCAAAAATCTTAGAGTCACTCTATAGTTGAGAGAAGGGTGATGGAAACACATATGTTTCAGGATTCCTCCATCAGATGGTGGAATATGTCTACTCAGAAGGACCATCATCGAGATATGTCTTAGAGGGATTTCTTTATAGCCTTATATGGTTACTTTTTCTCCTAGATGCAGAGGATCAATGGAGACATAGTGATTATGTGTCTGAAGTAGGTAAAAATTTTAGTAATGGACTATTCTGCTGATTTTATGGGGCTTCAATGTTCCCCACCTATTCTGTTAGGTGATTAGTTATCGAATGCTATGAAATTTTGACGATGGTATCATGTATTAAACCCAATCATAGGTGAAAATATTTTGAGAAGATACCATATTATAAATGGTAAATCATGTGTTGATTATTGAATGAATCCTGAGGGAGGTTGGGGCATAGGTGGGGTAGATTAGTTTCATGACCCATTGGCTCCATTTCAAGTGTCCAGAAGAGTCGTTTTGTGGTTTCCCATGAGTGGAATACCTTCTAATGAAATATTTTTTGTCTTTATCTTCTCCTTCATCAGTGTGGTATGTTGGCACACATGGTGACAAAATATGATATGGACCCAGTCGAGTGTTAAGCTTGCTGCAGGATGGGCCATCTTAAGTGGTTTTGAAGGAAATTTCCTCCGAAGTCAAATGAGAGAGGTTCTGCACTGAATCCCCATTTAAGAGAAAGGTCCACAACATCTCATTACAAAAGGTTCTGGAGTGTGACTGTATGAATATTCTGAGGGTATGGTCTTGGATTGGGTAGATTGACACATGATTACTAATGAAAAAGAAACAGACTTTATCAAGTTAGTCGGGTTATATATTAGAGACTATGTTCATGCAAAAGGTAAACATTACATCCAATACATAATGAGGAGAGTGTAGGACCTTCTGCAGTGAGTGTTCCTACTCTGGTTTCCTCTAAATTAGTTTAAACATTTCCCAATATTATGTATCTCATTATTTTATATCTATGCCTCTTGTGAATAGACTTCGATTCAATGTTCTGTTCTTCTATGGTTTGATGGAACTTGATACTCCATTAGGGATATGATCAGGGAGTTAATTCTAGTGTATGTTTTTACTCATGAGGTATGTGGGTGTCACATTATATGGGACCTCTTTTCCCAAAAGATGAGAGGGTGTGACAACATTGTAAGGATAAACTGGTTGATTCTCTATCATGTGTGTGGTAACATATATCATTGAAGGGTGACATTAACACCACCAAAGAGTAGGGTTTTCATTAAAAATGATGAATAGGATTTCCCAGTGAACTGAGAAAGTCTCATGCTTCATGGTCTAGGAACGATGAAATCCCATATACGTGGATGATTAGAGAACAAGTATAGTGGAATTTCTTATAGTGGTTGATCATTTCTGGAATTTTGTTATAATGTTCTAATTATAACTACCTCCCGATAGAGAGAGAGAGAGCATGTGTGTGTGTGTGTGTATACTTGTGTGTGTGTGAGTGTCTTACATTGAGACAGTTTTAGGAGCTACACTGGTATCAATTTCACCTTATAGGATTGATACTAGAAATTTACAAGGGATCAAGAGACATCTAAATAACATGTGGAAAACGGGATTATATGAGCCAGTACATTACCATGGAGTTCACTAGTCCATTTCACCATGGATATGGATAAAAACCATCATTTATGTGTGGATTACCTGAAATTTAACCAGTTAACAATTAAGAATTGGTCTCCTTTTCCATAGGTAGATGATATCTTCAACCAGATATGAGGAGCTCAGTTTTTCTTATAAATTCATCAAAGATCAGGTTATCATCATGTTCTTGTTCAGCCTTTATAAATTCCACATAAAAAATTTCATAGAATATAAGTTCTATATGAGTATTTTTTTCATGCCTTTTAGTTTCATAAACTCACAACCAGTTTTCAAGGAACTGATGAACTAGGTTTTCCATCCATATATGGATTCATCTGTGGTGATAGTTGTGGATGAGATCTTAGTGTATTATCTTACTCAACACAAACATGATAAAACCATATATTAATATTCGATATAATTAAATAGTATAATTTATATTAAAGTATCACTAACTTCCACTACTGGAAATACAAGATTCACATCTTGGGTCATATTATCTGAGAGATAGGAGTACCAGCTGACGTAGACAAAGTGAGAGTCGTAGTTAACTAAGATAAAGCTAATAATATATATTTACATATGGATTTTATTACAAATAGATGGTTATTACATATGATTCATACAATTCATCTAATTATTAAAAACATCTATTATAGTCTTGACTAATATTTCTTAGCTGTTTATATGGATAGATGCCAGTAAGACAACCATTCTAGAGCTGAGAGGGAGTTTTATTTGAGTGTTGATCCTAATTTTTCCAGATCCAAATAGATGTTATGTAGTATATTGAGATGCATAAAGTGGTAGGATAGGAGAAATTCATATGTAGGATGAGTGATTCTTATTTTACGGGTCTCGACGGTTGAGGCCACACGAGACAAACGACTTGGTGCATGATCTCTAGTTTGACTCTATTGTTTATGTATTGAATTTTTGGGGTCATTGGTTACTTGGATATTGATTTGTGGATTATAAAAACAGAAAAAATCATAAAGTACATTTTTATATATTGTTACATGTATCTTAAGAAATAATGGTCATTTGAATACCATTATTCCTTTGAATGAGAAATTACACATATGCCCAGGAAGGGAAATAAGGATGTTGTTTCTCTGAGAAGAAGGACTCTGACATCGGATGTTCTTGAGGCCAGTAGTGAGTGTTAGCTTATGGGAATCTTTTTATATATGGATATTGATATTAGAGACCTTAATGTATAGTCTAATATTTTATCATTTTTAGCTACCTATTCACTAATAGAGAGAGTGAAGATAAAGTAGCTATCAGATTACGAGGGATTAGTCCCATGGTAGATTGTTTCCATTGATGACCCACGTCTTGGTTTGACTGTTGATAGAGATGATATCCTACACATCCAAATACTCATATGGGTTCCTAAATATTTCTGAGAGGGGTTCATGTTAGTGTTTTATGCCTCAATATGGGATGGGTATCTTGGTCTTGCCAAGATAAATTGTCAATTGTATGAGCAATACTAGTGTCTAGGGATGAAGTGAGAGATAACTAGTATTGTTACTTGTTGTTTCACTTTTTAGTAGGTGTAGGGAGAACATAGTTGAAATGTGATTCCTTTAAATTCATTACCTATTTCTAAGTGTAAATGAGATGAAGTCACAAATTATTTAATGATAGTACTTCCATGATAACATTAGAGCAGTGATTTCTTATGGGTGATTGTATATATATTGAAAAAAGTCTCCCATTTTCTACCAATTTGGTAGACTCATTTAGTGGATGATCTTCTATATTCAATATATTATACTCCTAAAAGTGTTTCCAAATTCTATAATATTGGAAATATATTATCATTTAACATTACAATTATAAAAGGTGTTACAAATGGATCTTGGTTCATAGGTACTGTTGAGTACAACCTATAACGTGTAGACTGATGGCTTGTCAGAGTGTATGATATAGGTTTTAGAGGAACTACATAAAACATTTTTCATTTATTTCAACAGTTCTTGGGATAAACACTTACCTATCACTTGCTTCTCATACAATTAAAAATTCCAGGTGAAGATACATATTTCTTTTTATGTGTCCCTATATGGTTGGTCTTGTTTTCCACACCTGCATTAGTTAGAGTTAGGAGACAGAGAACTAATTTGTCCTCATATTGTTCAATATACATTAGAGTAGTTTCATATTATTATAAATTTTATGTTTACTATTAAGTAAATATAGAAATTAAATAATGATCATCATTATCATCTACTTGAATTCGAGGTGGTGGGTATTGTTTTCATGAGAGTTTCACAAACATTGGGGTAGGGATTCATTCAAAATAATGGAAAGATATCACCTTTTAACCTCTGTCCCATTGATAATATAGAGAGAGTTATGTTGGTATCCTGTTAGTTGCAGTTACCTCTAAGGTATTGGTCCAGGAATAATGCCTACCACATATCTTAACATCATCGATATCATTCTGATCTATCATATATTTATTCATCCCAAGGAGGTTTAATTTGAGGAAGATTCATCCATCAAGGATCATCTTATTTTTCTTGTTAAATGAGGTATGATTTTTATCTAAGGTTGTTCATATCCTCTAGAAAAAAAAGTGTTATGGATTCACAGACATGTACATGATGCAACCTGGGAGTTGAAGGCTAGCATACATATAAGGTCTCGGCCTTAAACCTTACATAATCTTGAATTAAATGAATAATTCCCATTGAGGATCATTTTAGCTTTAGAGTTTTATAGAATTAGGAAATAACTATTACATCTCAAAAGATTACAGAGTAGAAACTTCTACTAAGTTTCCACAAAATAAAAACTCTTAAAAAGAAACATCTCTAGTTCCATGTTTTAGACAGCCTGAAATTTCGTTGACCCCATCCTTGACCCTATTAAACTTTATGTCCTTTGAAAAAAATTTCAAATAAAACTTGGGGTGAGCATAAAAAGCTCAGTAAGGGATACACAAAGAAGAAAAACTGTTAGTTTTTCAAAACAACTAGTAAACCAAGAATACTTTATCAAAGTAATACTTTTCACCTTTATGAAGAATACATTACTCTTCATTGAATAAAAGATCATTTCTTACACTTTTGTAAACAAAAGATTACCATAAAACCCATATAAAGAACACATAACATATAAAGGTAACATGGGATATAAACATACTTAATTGAAATGACCATACGGTCTACTTCCACACATATCACTTAATGGAATAGCCATACGGCCGACTTCCATACCCAATGCATTAGAGGTTATAATGTAACCACCATTCCTGGTATTCACGGAACCATATGTCATATGGTTTATCACAAAACCACCCGTAAAATGTCGAAGTACCATCATTACACATAAAATATGGAAAATATAAACATTTCAATGACAACATTTCATTTTCAATCACAATAAGTAATTCCAAGATATTGAATTAATCAATCCATTTTCAAAAACCGTTTAAAAGATATTTTTGAATCAAAGTGTCCAATACCACTTTGAAACATTTAATGGAAATATAATTTTAAAACATTAATGTCCATAGAAATAAATACTGAAAACCATTTTTAAAACATGGACATTAAATTAATGATTTAGAATAATAAATCTTTAAAACATTTAAAACGATATTTTTGTTAAAGAGTTTTTAACAAAATGAGAGACTCTTGAATACAAATAATTGCGGAATAACATTTAATAAGAACTTTATAATATCATGAGAATAAAGGGATTCATGATATAATATGTCAAAGAATAGTATAAACACCATATAAGAGTGAATTGGTGCATAACAAATAGAAAGTCTCAATGGAAATCCAAATTGAGATGAAATCCATTATAAAGATGGTATCCTTAAATTAAGGATAATCTATCACGAAATTATGTGTGAGAAATATAAATACACCCAATATAAGTTGATATTAAGTCTGAAACAATCAGAGGTCATTCAAACATATTCATAGGATGACATGTTCAGGAAGTACAAGTTGAACCTAAAGAAATCGATATTGTGTTAAGACGTTCCCTTGTAAAAATTCGACTGCCTAACGACGTCACTTCAAAATTCAGAAAAAGAGTTGATGAGAGAGAAAATGGTATCTCATCACTTTGACATAAAATTTACATAAATAAAGATATAGAATAGAATATCCCAACATAACAATATGTATATTAAAAGACCCAACAAAAAGAAGTCTTTTAAAATGAGGAGGGTAAAAGGTTCCCTTACCGACTTGGGTAACTTTCGAAACGTACACCTCATGGAAGAAGTGTCATACAATGAATATGTCTATACTCATTAATGGAATTATATTAAAAATGAGTATAATAATGGGAAGTACTTACACCACACAATGGAAATGGTGGCAAATTTAGCATAAATCTCACGGGAATAAAAGTGAGATGAAAAATCCCTTACGAATACTAAGAAGCCTAACAGTGCCACATAAAACATCCAAAAATGGATTGATGAGATCAAATAGGGTCTCTCATCATATTAAAATAAAATTTAAAGAAAGAGGAATATAAAAGAACATCCCCCAACATAACAAATATGTGCTTAAAATAAGTGACATAAAGGAGAGTACTTAAAAATAAAGGGAGGGGTAAGATCTCTTACGAAAATTCGGCAGCCTAACGGCGCCACTCAAAACTTCCAAAATGGATTGATGAGAGAAAATATGGTCTCTAATCATATTAACATAAAAATTACATTAGGAGTAATATAATAGAACATCCCAATCATAATAAAGATGATCTTAAAATGAATGACATAGAAGAGTGTACTTAAAAAGAAAAAGAGGGGTACGATCCCTTACCTTGTGTCTGACATGACTCGATCGTTCTTTAACCTCCTGAATAATAAAATTTTGTCAATTTATAATTTCTTAGGGACCTCCTTTAAATATTATTATTCAGTTCATATCACATATTATAATGTTATAATAATTGGTTAATAAAGTGAGTTCATATCAAACGTTTTTTTCGATGTTCGGTACATGAGTAAAAAATTGAACTTGTTGGAAAAGAATTTTCCATGTAGTTATAGGTACATCATCTCCATAATAGTATTGATGTTTTAAATATCATATATATCCAGTATATTTTCATTTTATACTATTCCATTACATTTGGATATAAAAATTTAAAAGCACCGTTCATGGAGACGGTAGGTCGTACGTACACATGAACGCTACTTTCATTTTTTGTCATATTAATGGAATTAATGTTAAAAGAGAGATATATATATTATAATTACAGAATTATATCCATCATTTAGATGTAATATATTACATATGTATCCATTATATATATTTAATTATAATAGTACATAACATTTGGAGATAAGAAATGAAATGTACCGTTCATAGAGACGGTAAGCCGTACGTACGCATGAACGCTACTTTCATTTCTTTGGCACATTAATGGAATTAAAAATAGATGAGAGATATATATATATATATTATAATTCCATTATAATATATATGTTATATAGATCACATAATTTTATCAATTTCTTTCTTTATACATTCCATGTATTGCATGAACGAGTCACATCACTTGAGGGGGCGGTAGTCCACACTTCCTCATATGAAATTATCACATTTGCATAACATGAAAAGAATACAGAGATGTTTTAAATATAGAATTAAGAAGCATATAGAAAAAATAAATACCATATATATAATATATAAAATATAGTGACAACATAATAGCCACCATGAAAGGTGTTAAGAGAAGATTGAACAATCATCGTTTCGTGAGACAGAAATTCGACATCCACAGAAGCAGTATGTTCTTTAACCATTAGATGAAGGTGTGTGTAAGTGTAGCTAGAATCCATCAAATAACAATATCCTAGTATATTGAATATACTGGTGTTTTTACAAAAGAAAGAAATAAAAAGTGTTTATAGGGTTGGAGAAGCAAAATAAAACAAAAGAACACAAGGGAAGACATTACCTTTAAATCGGGTAACTCTTTCTGATTTGAGCTCAAAGGCTTCCTTGGAAATGATTCTGCCCAAATTTGAGGCTTCAATGATGAATATAAGGATGTGGAGAGATAAAATTTGCAGGGTTTGGCCAAGACAAAGACTTGAGAGGTTTGGGTAAGGTGGTAGAGGTGGGGGCCTTTTATAAGAGGAGAGGAGGGGCACTCTTGGAATGTTATAGAATATTACTTTATTATAAAATGATTTTCGGATTTTAAAGGTCCCAAAACGAAATATTTCGGGGATAAGGTGAAAATTTTTCGAAATCCACCCATCCAATAGGTTTGTGATAAGTTTAAGACTTAGATTTTACCCTATCGTCTTATTTTATTTATATCGTTCATTTATGAGATAATCACTGCATCATCATAGTGTCATAAATTAATTAATTTATTTAATGTCTAAAAATTATAAAAAAAATATCATGATGTAGGAAATCTTGTTATATTTATAATGAATATTTATAGTCCAAAATAGGACTTGTATAACCCCATATAAAAATTGTTTTTGTAAAACAACCCATGTTTTTGACATTTTAATTTTAACTTTAAATAAAAAGGTATTAATGCCATGTTGCAACCAAAGTGTCTTCATGGGGTCCCCAAGTTGACCCATGGATTGTCTTGGTCGTCCATGACTCATAAAATATGGTTAGTACATGTGTGAAGGTCATTTCATATTATTAAATCATTAATTTTACCTTAAATTACACTAATTACCTTTAATCGCGTTTAAAAACTTAAAAGTTACTATTCACCAAAAAATTATTTTAATCTCGTTGAACCACATTTCACTTCCTAATGAAAACCATTTATGTCGGATTTTTTAAATTCAAATCACAGAAGTGGTAATGTAACGCCCCGACCCTAGTTACCCAGAGTTGGTGCATTATTACATAACATTGGCATGATCACAAGAAAGATCAAATCTCGAAGGACCGATTGGATTAATAGCCTTGGAAACACTAGATATATTCATAAGTCTTATATTACATCATAAAATGAAAAACTAATACAACAACATAATGTCTCCACAGTCCACACTATTAACCCCTCATAATATCCCTGCAGGTCATTCATATCTTACTTCTTCACATCCTGGGAAAAATAAAACATA
This sequence comes from Viscum album, assembly GCA_963277665.1. Taxonomy (NCBI): domain Eukaryota; kingdom Viridiplantae; phylum Streptophyta; class Magnoliopsida; order Santalales; family Viscaceae; genus Viscum; species Viscum album. The sequence continues at coordinate 53,931,716 of OY728148.1, forward strand.
GAAAAGGGGTGAGCTAAAATGCCCAGCAAGGATAACAATATAGCGGAAACATTCATAAATAAGAATAAACATTTAAGGCAATGTATAACTAAAACAAAATCCTTTCAAACTTGATCTTTCAACATAGTATGGGATAAATAAAATAAAATAATTCCATATACTTATTCACATGGATATTCTACTAATCGAATAATCACATGAAAAATCAATAACCACTTTCATAATGATGGAATGCATAATTATGAACTTTAATTTCTTTGTCAAGGCCTCGTCCCAAGACATAGGGGCTAACTGTAACCGGAACCCAACCCGGAGTGCCTCTAATAACAGGACACCAACCCGGAGTGCCTCTAATAACCGGAGACCAAACCGGAGTTCCTCTAATAACCGGAGACCAAACCGGAGGGCTTAATTTTACCGGTCCCCAACCCGGAGGGCTTACTTTTACCGGTCCCCAACCCGGAACATACTTGTCTAACACATTCATCTGAATGAAAGATTGGAATATAACATAAACTTTCGGATTAAAAATAACTTATGAAATGTAAATTCATTAAACAAAAACCATGAGTGATATAATAATAACATATCCACAGTCAAAAATATCACAAAACCTTCAATAAAATATGGATGTTTTGTATCATAATAAATCAACTTCAAATAAGCTTAAAATCATTCAAAGGATGTTGACATAGATGAAATCAAAACTATTTTAGAGAGATATCTATTTTTTTAAATAATATTAAAAGTAACATAATTATAAAATAATACATTCAATTTGAAAATATTCTTATAAGCTTGTAAGGGAAGCTTCGACGATTTTATAACGGCAGAAAATAATCGCACCCGCCGTATAAGTTTAAAAAAACATTCTTACCTTAATTATGTCGAAAAGGTTAAAAAGCACACTGTTTGAAAAACGACGGAAAGATTCCTTTATAAACCACTTATAAAAAGTCAAACAATGGTATAAATGACTTTAACCCATATTCTTTTAAATATTAAAAATTTTTTAAAATATATTTTGAAGAAACATGGATGTGGATGATAAATAGATCCCAGTAGATTATTACGTATAAACAACCTCGGATAATGAAGAGATTGTCAAATAACCCTTACCTTGTACTTTTCCTTGGTTGGGGTAGGTTAACCTCCTATATAATGGTGAAATAATTTTTATTAAATTATACAAGAATCATATATGATCTTTTAACATTGATTTGTTAATAATATCTTAGAATTATCGTCGTTTCGGGTGTTAACTTACTCGCTTTCTTTTATATGTTTTGTTACATAAGACATGTTTGTAATGGATAGGTTGTATATTACTCATATCCAGAATAATATCAAGTCCTTAAACATCATTTTTAAATCATTAAATGATAATTATACTTGAATGGATACGATGGAGAATGAATCTCATCGCTTTCGTGGAGACAGTAGTCCGTACGTACGCACGAGCGACAATATCATTCTTTTGAAATTAAAATAATATATAAATGGATGGTATATCATATATACAGAATCATTAACATGTTATATTTATTATTTACATGAGTTACACATCATTATTATACCCATCCAAATAATAATATATTGAATAACAATTACACCACGACGTGGAGACGGTAAGCCGTACGTACGCACGTATGGTGACATGTTATTCAAAGGGTGGATAGAATACTAAATATGGTTGTACCATATTTATAATAACATAACAGTATATGTGAGATACTGGAGTTATTATTTTAGAATGGTAAGAACAAATAAAGAAGAAGTGGAAGAAGAAAGGAACTTGAAAAGGGGTGGTGAAAACATTACCTCTTCTTCGGGTTCTTCCTTTTGATTTGATCAAAAGGGCTCCTTAGGTTGGCTTTCTGATCAAACTAAGGCCTCTAGGTTGTAGTGAGGGAAGTTGGGAGAGTATTTGGTCAGAGTTTGGCCGAACCAAAAGGCTTTGAAGGTGTGAAGAAATGAGAAGGAGTGCTCTTTTATAAGAGGGGTGAGGGGCACCTTTGGAAAAGCTAGAAATATTAATTTATAATAAATTCATATTCTGTTTATAATGGATCCAAAGTCGATTATTTAAAGGTTAAGGTGGGGATAGGTCGAAAAACCACTCAAAAAATAGAATTTAGACAGGTTTGGGTACTTATATTAACCTTATCTTTAAGTATTAACTCTAAGTTAATTAGTTCACTTTTACAATGTCTCTTTGTATTTTTATATAATATGGTTAATAAACATACTATATAAATCCAAGCGACCCGCAAGTGGTCCATTAATGATGAACCTATCATTATATAAGTCTCTTGGACGATCCTTATATTTTTTGGAATTTAATATCAATTAATAATATAATATTTGTTTTAAGAACTCTTTTATGTCAATTTTGACAGTATTCAATAGTTGATTTTTGTGAAACTCATAACAGATTGATTACTTCAAAAAAAGTTAATTAAATCAATACTAATATATCATATTATCGTATAAAATTAGTTTAATTCATTAAAAGTTTCATATTATATTTATTTGGGTATTTATAATATCAATTATTCTAATTTTTTAACTATTATAGTAATTACTTCATCATCATTATGTCATAAATAAATTAAATTATTTAATGTCTAAAAATTATAAATAAAATATCATTATGTAGGAAATCTTTTTATATTTCTAATTAATATTTATAATCTAAAATCCAACATATATAACCCTATGTAAAAATTGTTTTTCTAAAAGATATATGCTTGTGTCATTTTTGTATTCATTTTAACTTAATTAAAAAAAAGTGTCCCTATCACCTACAAGTGGCACCATGGGGTCCCAAAATCGACCCAAAGATAACTTTGGTCGAACATGTATCAACCAATAAGGCTAGGACACGTTTTAGTGTAATTTAGTATTATTATATTATTATTTTTTAACCCTTATTTACTGGATTTACCCTTAACCATGGTAAATAAAATATTTACCGCAGTAATTATTCAAAATGTCTAAAAATAAAAGTTACCTATATACTCAATTTGGACATCCTGATTCCAAATATGGAATCCATTTTTCTAAATTCAAAACACAGAAGTGGCAGAAATTAATTTAAAATTAATTCCCGCTGTTAAAACAAAAAGCGTGTTTTTAAGAGATAATAACTATCAAAAGATTGACACTTGTTTATGTTCGGTTTAATTGTAAAATTATGTCCAATGAACAACATTATATTAAATGGTAAAAATATATTCTAAATATACTTTAAAACCACTCAAATTCATATTTTATCACTATTAATTATTTTGATTAAAAAATTTGTTTTTAATTAAAATTTAGTAATTTTCACTATTCATCAAAATATGAAAGTTATCCGCAAAGTACCAAAATTTCACTTTAGGCTAAATTCGATATTCCAAATCCAAAAATGAAGTCCATTTTAAAATATAAATTATATATAATTTCAAAAAGTAGGTATTACTATTCATAACGGCTAGTTTGATTGGTTGTGGTGTGTTAGAACTCGAAGTTCCGTACAACACATGCTACTGTATTATTCAAAGGAAACCGTACCCTGGAAGCTTGGGATGTTAAATTTTTTGATGCCCCCATTTAGTCAAAAAGTTTAAAATATTGTATTTAAAAAGGTTTCACTATTAAAAGTTGATAAAAGTGAAATACTGAAAATGAATATGTTCTTGCATTATGTCTAGGAAACTCATAATATGGATTCTAAAATTATAAGGATTATATAAAGTTTAAAATTTAGTTAATACTATTCATAACCTCTTTTGAATGGCTTTTTTTTGGTAAGGCATGGTGTGATTGAACTCGGTGTTGCGTGTAGTGCAAGTTATTGAATTATTTTAAAGAAATAACACACTATGAAATCTTGGGGTGTTACATTCTCCCCTCCTTCAATAAATTGAGTCCTCACAATTTGAAATTGTTCTTCGAAAATAAAAGGTTGAAAATAGAAAATATATTTGTGGGAAAACCCACATCAGAAATTGGGTTACCAAAATTTAGTCTTAATGAGGAAAAGAGAAATGAATGGGTCACCACCAAATTATGATCTCGATTAGGAGAACATTTGTGGCAATTAGAGTCATATAATTGGAGGAAAAATGTAAATATTTATAGGTAGTGATTGAGGTCATCAATCACAAAAAAGTATAAAATTGAGGTCCTCAAACTCATCAATCTATGATGATTTGAAATACCATCAGTTCAACAAAACATAGGGTATTGCGATAACACATTTTTGACGTTTCAAAATATCTTAGTTGAAATCCCACATCGAAAAATGAATTAATGAGGCATCTATTTAAAATAAAGAGTGGAAAGTATGAATATTAACAAAAATAACACATACTAGGTTTCAATGTAGGAAAATATGGATATGGAAGAGAAATATAACCATCAATTATCTGATGGAGAGTGGTATAGAACATGGCTATGAAAAGGCCAACAATCCCAAAGCCATAAATTAGTGATGATTTAAGGTACCATCTAGGACAACATTTTTGTTCTAAGTTCCTTTTATTAATGTTGAGGAATTTATTTATGAGATTGGTTAAGATCATAAGGAGATATACTTACTTTATAATTAGAGTTTTATCCATTAATAAATTTCTACCACAAACTCATCTTTCACTCTAAAAGATAATAGAACATAAAAAAAATTGTATTTATACTATTCATACAGGGTTCCAAAATAAATGAATTTATAATTCATCTAACAGATCATTAAAAAAAACTACATTATTTAATCCAGGACATCTCATGGGCCAGTGGTAGGTGATACACCCTTGTCTCCCTTCGGTTGCGGGTTCAAGTCTCGCAGCCTTGCCGGACGCGACGGGTTGCCGCCCGACCTCCGGGTTGTCCTTTTATGGCAATCCAAAATAATCCAAACTAGAACTATCCAAAATACTTCTGTCCAAACTCACAGTCCAACATTTATAAGGAAGGTAAACATAATGTAGATCCTTTTTACCCTGTAATAGCATATGAATACCTTCATCATGTATTCTTTTAATATACTAAAACATCCTGAATTACCATATTCCTTATTGATTACATTCATGCTCCCTTATTCCATATAGAATGCTAGATATACTTCATCAATCCAAAAATGTTTTAAACCCCAACAATGATGGAATATACAAATCATTAATCAGTTCCAAGGTAGTCAAGAATATCCAATATAATTTATCCAAAATAATCATGTATTATTCCAAAATCACTACCTCGGTATTAGAACTATTTTATGGTTTATCATTCTCTCACCATATATTTTCCAAAAATTTATCCTGCTATTGAGTCACTTTTCTTTGTTCCACACAATCTCAAGTCCTTAATGAAATAGTACTGCAGTACAATCCTTATATACTCCATAATTATTATAACAAGTACATTGTTGATACAACACTCAATTGACATAATCAACATATGAACTCTAATCATTCCTCTTCATCTGTGGTAGTATCATAACTTGATTATTATCCAATAGCATCATTTGCGGCATAGTCTGATGACTGGGACATAGGTTCGCGTAGTGTCCAAACTCCTTGAAAATGAAGCATTGTACATTTGAAACCATTTTCTTACCCTTGCAGTCAGGTACTTTGTGCCCTTTTCCTCCACACTTATAACAAACTCCCATTCCTTTTAGGCAAGTTCCAGGGTGTTTCTTTCCACAGTTATCACATATGGGAAAATTCTTCTTTTCCCTTTTCCCTTTATCCATCTTTCTCTCTTCCATCCTTTTCTTCTCTTGATTCCCTTCAAAGCCATAGGACTCAGTAAACTCTTTACTTATCTTATCAACACATGATATTATTTATTCATATGATGATAATACATGCGAGACTATTTCTCTTGTAAATTCTGGCTTAAGACCATAAAATATATGATCCTTCTTTCCCTTTGTATCATGTGCATTGCTAGAGTTCTCATTCCTTCTACTGGGCGCCATTTCTAAACAATGGCATACAATTGATTAGTTTATGAATAACAATACCTAATCCCAAACTTGTAAAACACATAACATAAATTAAATAGTTTATAGATATAATCCATAATCATAAAAATTTCTCTTTTGAGGAAGTATATACTCATAAACCCTTCATAATGATTTGTAAAGAAAATGAGAGTTATCCTAAGCATATCCCCCGGGAGTGTCGTAACCAAGAGTGCAGCAAGGCCCATTGTCGTGCACCAGTTCCCGTTCGAGTCTAGCTCAAAGCGGTGTTTTTGGGTTTTACGCCTAGGTACATCTGTGCCAGAGCCGCCTCTACCTGCTCGTATCCAGACAGGGATGTATTGCTCGGAAAACTCACAAAATCTCTACAATACCAAAATTCTAGGAAGTTCTTCTATACTAATCCTCAAAGTTCATCTTAGGTCTACGTGCTCTAATCAGAGTTTATCTAAATCTATCTTCCAAGGTTTGTACTAAACTTCCTCTGATACCAACTGTAACACCTCGACCCTAGTTACCCGAAGTCGGTGAATTATTACATAACATTGGCATGATCACAAGAAAGATCAAATCTCGAAAGACCGATTGGATTAGTGGCCTTGGAAACACTAGATATATTCATAAGTCTTATATTACATCATAAAATGAAAAACTACTACAACAACAAAATGTCTCTACAGTCCACACTATTAACCCCTCATAATATCCCTGCAGGTCATTCATAACTTACTTCTTCACATCCTGGGAAAAATAAAACATAGAAAAGGGGTGAGCTCAAATGCCCAGTAAGGATAACAATATAGCAGAAAATTTCATAAATAAGAATAAACATTTAAGGCAATGTATAACTAAAACAAAATCCTTTCAAACTTGAACTTTCAACATAGTATGGGATAAATAAAATGAAATAATGCCATTTTCTTATTCACATGGATATTCTACTAATCGAATAATCAATGAAAAATCAATAACCACTTTCATAATGATGGAATGCATAATTTTGAACATTAATTTCTTCGTCAAGGCCTCGTCCCAAGACCTAGGGGCTAACTGTAACCGGAACCCAACCCGGAGTGCCTCTAATAACCGGACACCAACCCGGAGTGCCTCTAATAACCGGAGACCAAACTGGAGTTCCTTTAATAACCGGAGACCAAACCAGAGGGCTTACTTTTACCGGTCCCCAACCCGATGGGCTTACTTTTACCGGTTCCCAACCCGGAACATACTTGTCTAACACATTCATCTGAATGTAAGGTTGGAATATAACATAGACATTCGGATTAAAAATAACTTATGAAATGTCAATAATTTAAACAAAAACCATGAGTGACATAATAATAACTTATCCACAGTCAAAAATATCACAAAACCTTTAATAAAATATGGATGTTTTGTATCATAATAAATCAACTTCAAATAAGCTTAAAATCCATCAATGGATGTTGACATAGATGAAATCAAAACTATTTTAGAGAAATATCTATTTTTTTTTTAAATCATTTTAAAAGTAACATAATTATAAAATAATACATTCAATTTGAAAATATTATTATAAGCTTTTAAGGGAAGCTTCGATGATTTTATAACGGCAGAAAATAACCGCACCCGCCATATAAGTTTAAAAAAAACATTCTTACCTTCATTCTGTCGAAAAGGATAAAAAGCACCTTGTTTGGAAAACGACGGAAAGATCCCTTTATAAACCCCTTATAAAAAGTAAAAAAAGGGTATAAATGACTTTAACCCGTATTCTTTTAAATATTAAAAATGTTTTAAAATACATTTTGAAGAAACATGGATGTGGATGACAAAGAGATCCCAGCAGATTATTACGTATAAACAACCTCGGATAATGAAGAGATTGTGAAATAACCCTTACCTTGTACTTTTCCTTGGTTGGGGTAGGTTAAACTCATGTATAATGGTGAAATAATTGTTATTAAATTATACTAGAATCACATATATTAATATGATATCATATATGATCTTTTAACATTGATTTGTTAATAATATCTTAGAATTATCGTCGTTTCGGGTGTTAACTTACTCGTTTTCTTTTATATGTTTTGTTACATAAGACATGTTTGTAATGGATAGGTTGTATATTATTCATATCCAGAATGATATCAAGTCTTTAAACATCATTTTTAAATCATCAAATGATAATTATACTTGAATGGATACGATGAAGAATGAATCTCATCGCGTTCGTGGAGACGGTAGTCCGTACGTATGCACGAGAGACAATATCATTCTTTTGATATTAAAATAATATATAAATGGATGGTATATCATATATACAGAATCATTAACATGTTATATTTATTATTTACATGAGTTACACATCATTATTATACCCATCCAAATAATAATATATCGAATAACAATTACACCACGACGTGGAGACGGTAAGTCGTACGTACGCACGTATGGTGACATGTTATTCAAAGGGTGGATAGAATACTGAATATGGTTGTACCATATTAATAATAACATCACAGTATATGTGAGATACTGGAGTAATTATTTTAGAATGGTAAGAACAAATAAATAAGAAGTGGAAGAAGAAGGGAACTTGAAAAGGGGTGGTGAAAACATTACCTCTTCTTCGGGTTCTTCCTTTTGATTTGATCAAAAGGGCTCTTTAGGTTGGCTTTCTGATCAAACTAAGGCCTCTAGGTTGCAGTGAGGGAAGTTGGGAGAGTATTTGGGAAGAGTTTGGCCGAACCAAAAGGCTTTGAAGGTGTGAAGAAATGAGAAGGAGGAGTTCCCTTTTATAAGAGGGGTGAGGGGCACCTTTGGAAAAGCTAGAAATATTAATTTATAATAAATTCATATTCGGTTTCTAATGGATCCAAAGTTGATTATTTAAAGGTTAAGGTGGGGATAGGTCCGAAAACCACTCAACCAATAGAATTTAGACAGGTTTGGGTACTTATATTAACCTTATCTTTAAGTATTAACTCTAAGTTTAATAGTTTCACTTTTACAATGTCTCTTTGTATTTTTAAATAATATGGTTAATAAACTTACTATATACATCCAAGCGACCCCCAAGTGGTCCATTAATGATGAACCTATCATTATATAAGTCTCTTGGCCGAGCCTTAGATTTTTAGGAATTTAATATCAATTAATAATATAATATATGTTTTAAGAACTCTTTTTTGTCAATTTTGACACTATTCAATAGTTGATTTTTTTGAAACTCATAAAAGATTTATTACTTTGAAAAAAGTTAATTAAATCAATAATAATATATCATATTATCATATAAAATTAGTTTATTCATTAAAAGTTTAATATTATATTTTTTTGGGTATTTATAATATCAATTATTTTAATTTTTTCACTATTATAGTAATTACTTCATCATCATTGTGTCATAAATAAATTAAATTATTTAATGTCTAAAAATTATAAATAAAATATCATTATGTAGGAAATCTTTGTATCTTTCTAATGAATATTTATAATCTAAAACCCAACATATATAAACTTATGTAAAAATTGTTTTTCTAAAAGATATATGCTTGTGTCATTTTTGTATTCATTTTAACTTAATTAAAATAAAGTGTCCCTATCACCTACAAGTGGCACCATGGGGTCCCAAAATCGACCCAAAGATGCCTCTGGTCGAAACTGCATCAACCAATATGGATAGGACACGTTTTAAGGTAATATAGTATTATTATAATATGATTTTTTAACCCTTATTTACCGGATTTACCCTAAACCATGGTAAATAAAATATTTACCGCAATAATTATTCAAAATGTCTAAAAATAAAAGTTACCTATTTACAAAATTTGGACATCCTGATTAGAAATATGAAATCCATTTTTCTAAATTCAAAACACAGAAGTGGCAGAAATTAATTTAAAATTAAATCCCGCTGTTAAAACAAAAAGCGTGTTTTTAAGAGATAATAACTATCAAAAGATTGACACTTGTTTATGTTCGGTTTAATTGTAAAATTATGTCCAATGACCAAAATTATATTAAATGGTAAAAATATATTCTAAATATAGTTTAAAACCACTCAAATTCATAATTTATCACTATTAATTATTTTTATTAAAAAAGTTGTTTTTAATTAAAATTTAGTAATTTTAACTATTCATCAAAATATGAAAGTTATCCGAAAAGTACCAAAATATCACTTTAGGCTAAATTCGATAATCCGAATCCATAAATGAAGTCCATTTTAAAATATAAAATATATATAATTTCAAAAAGTATGTATTACTATTCATAACGGCTAGTTTGATTGGTTGTGGTGTGTTAGAACTCGAAGTTGCGTACAAAACACGCTACTGTATTATTCAAAGGAAACCGTACCGTGGAGGCTTTGGATGTTAAATTTTTTGATGTCCCCCATTTAGTCAAAAAGTTTAAAATATTGTATTTAAAAAGGTTTCACTATTAAAAGTTGTTAAAAGTGCAATACTGAAAATGAATCTGTTCTTGCATTATGTCTAAGAAACTCACAATATGGATTCTAAAATTATAAGGATTATATAAAGTTTAAAATTTAGTTAATACTATTCATAACCTCTTTTGAATGGATTTTTTTTGGTAAGTCCTATTGTGATTGAACTCGGTGTTGCGTGTAGTGCAAGTTATTGAATTATTTTGAAGAAATAACACACTATTAAATCTTGGGGTGTTACAGGTAAAGTTTCATTTAAACGAAAAACCCGTTTCTTTATGTACCACTTAGTGGTTTCACTATTCATAAAAAATTGAAGTTTTTCATAAAATTACCAAAAATTCACCCAAAGCTATATTTTATATTCTGAATTGAAAAATGATGTCCATTTTACAAAATTCAAAACATATAAGTTGAATTAATTAATTTAATAATTAGTTCCCGCTGTCAAAAGAAATAGTGTGTTTTTAAGAAACAATGTCTATTAAAAGATTGACACTAGTTTAAGTCCAATTTTAAAGTGAAATTAATTACAATGGACACTATTGGATTAAATGGTTAAAATATATTCTAATTTCCCTTTAAAACCAATTCAAATGATAATCTAATAATATAAATAAATTAGATTAAAAAGTGGTTTTGAATTAAAATTCAACATTTTTCACTATTCATTAAAAAATGAACTTTATCGGAAAAAATACCAAAAATTTACACAAATTAAATTTTGATGTCCCGATTCTGAAGAAGAATTTTATTTTTTCAAATATAACATACAAAATTTTCAAAAAGAGTATTTAAAATAGGTTCGCCATCAAAAGACGGTTAATTGACCTTTTAAATAATATCAGAAGATTTATGCTTAAAATTGGATTCATTTTAATTTTAAGCCTCTAACATTTATTTTAAAAAGTAAAAATATTTGAAAAAAATATATAATCACTTTGTAGTTAGTTCTGTTCATTCCCGTCATTACAACGACTAGGTCCTAAATACCAAAAAAAAATTATTTTATTATTAGAGTGCAACATAAGATTTCAAAGGAACTCGTTGTTGCGTATTGGGTAAGACATCGAGCAAAGCGTTCCCTTTAAATTAATATTAACATTTTATTCACAAATATGGATAAATATGAAATTTTCATATTTTCATTTACCTGGGGTGTTACAATACATGACAAGTGCTTGGAGTTATTCCTAAATGTCACATTTCCAACGGTGGAAGGGAAATTTGGGGGTTAATTTGTTTATGAGGGTAATATTGTAAGAACTATAATTTTCATTGAGGTATATAGATTTTTTGTTTTCAGTTTAACTCTTTTATTTTATCCTAATATGTGTATATAGTGGGATCATAAGGGATATAAGACTCTTCAGGGATTTTACAAAACATTGAGAAGGTTTTTTGAGGTGGTAGTAAGGGGAAACGGTTAGTAAAAACCATTTTTCTCGGGCCACATAGTTTTAATAAACTATGTGGAGGTGGTCCAACCCCCAGTATGAGTCCACATGGTTAGATTAAACCACGCAATAGGGGATGCACTATCATGAATGTTCTTTAATGCTTTTAGCATTGCCCAAATCCGAAGTCGGTTCACAGTTTGTTTAACTACGCACCATGACTATAGTAGGGCGATTTGTGAAGATCCAAATTTTCTAAGGAAAACTAAGAGGGGGTAATGAATTATTTGTTTCTTTTAAAAAAATCAAACATTAATAATGTTAACCCCTATAAAATTTTCAAGTTTCTTTCAACTAAAATTTTAGTAATCTAAAATTTATGATAGAATAGGAATGTATCCAAATACAGAATATTCTCAAGGTTCGAACTCATAGTGAGAACCTATATCCATTCCATAGCCATACATGTGGATCTATGGATATTCACTAAAATGAATAAGTGAATAACACTTGTGTAAACTCCTATTAGAAACATTCTATCTCCTGATATGAATTTTTATACTGACTACCATAAGTTTATAAATTTTTCATAAAACAATTTCCCTAAAAATGTAGAAATGCATTGTCAAATATTCTCAACAAAATTATTTGGGTCTGATGATTCTATGTCTAATTAATTCAGTACGATAAAATTAGTCTGATATAGTCATCCTAATAAACTAATTCTAGTAATCTGAACATTCCTCTGTCCGATCATCTAATAAAAATACATTTTCATGAAAACTCTTCTTCAATTCAAAACTAATTCATTTACAAAACTCACTTATGAAAACAATTCAGAATAGAATCATAATTTTTCTCGGGTGAACAGTTTTGAAGAACAATGCACTTTCCTCAATACATATTGGTGTTTCGGAATTAGTAAAGGCCGGAAACTAATATTTTTTTCACACTCACCCAACTTGAAAAATAGAGAATTTAATATTCATTTGAAAGTAATATATTACCACATAAAACCTTCCCATAACTTTTTTTCCTTCCCGATACATGACAAACATTCCATAACTAATTTTCATATTATAAAAAAATAAATCACACACTAATGTATAGAAAACTCATTCTGTTATAACTTATCAGTTTGAATGGACTTCTTCCTAAGTTTTTTCCAATTTTACTTTATATCTTAGATCATACAATCTTAACTTTATTCCGCATCTCATTTTGATTTTTGTTTCTTCCTTATAAAATTATGATATGCCTTTTTTCCTCATCTCGGTCTGATCTAACTTTGTTCCCTAGCCTAGTCTGATCTAACATTATTCCTTGTCTCAGAATGATGTGGAATTCACCTTCTGCCTGGTATGATCAGACACACTTCCCCATCTTTATCCAATTTCACTCTTTTATTTAGATCTATAAAATCTAAATTTATTCCTTATCTCAGTATAAAATTAATTTTTTTACATGATGATTTTTATTTGAAATTCTTCCATAGCTCAACCAAATTTTACATTATTTCACATTTTATTTAGATACGAATTTATTCTTTTTTTCTTAGAAATATTTGACTGTCTTTTTCACTTTAGTCTGACCTATCATTCTTCTTAAGATCATTCTGATTTGACTTTATTATTTACCTCAATAAAATTGGACTATATTTCTCAAATAAATATTTTATGACATTATTACTTAGCTCAATCTAATCGCTACATTTTAAAACAACTTTTCCTTCCAAAATTCTAGTAGATTCTCAGAAACTTAATTATAAATATTTAGAAACACATATTTCACCTGATGTCCAAAAAAATTAAATTACAAAAAGATTAATTTTCAATTTAAAAAAATTATAAAAACAAAAACATCACAATGGATATTCAATCTCCCCTTTGGATTTGGAGAAAAAATTTATTATCAAGTTTTTCAACTTTCCATTTTTCAATCACATAGTAATTTCTCCAACCAATGTTTTTAACATTTACCAAAACACGTATTCTATAAAAAAATTAGTGTCTTGACATGACCCAACTATATAATGTAAATTTTTTTTAGAAAACCCATCCCTCATTGAAAATAAATTTTTTGGACATGTTGTGAAAACACCCCCTCACTTTTAACATTTCCTATCACTTTTATTTTTCCCTCCCCCACGTTTCAATTATTGAAACTTCATATTAATTTAATTAAGAATTTACTTACCACTTCCAAATAGGATAATGTTTTAAAATTTATCCCCCTTTTTGATCATAATACAAATCATGGTGGTGGATTTTTTGATGATTTTTTTAAGTTGATGGTAGAGGATGAAAATAATGTGTATTCCTTAATTCCACACATATTTCATTGGAATATTCTTTTTGTGAAAATATCATCAATTTGATATTTCATTTAATCAAATTCCATCAAATAATATCCAAAAAACATTTTCTTTTATAATGTGAAACTTTTAATAAATTTGTTTTGATCATTAATGTTGGATATAACTTTTATAAAGATCATTTTCAATATGATTATCCCAAAGAATCTCCAATGGTTTACTAACTCCAACATTCAAATCTTCTAAAAGAACCCTCAAACACAACTTTCGATTACATGATTTATTAGATGAAATGTATTTTGACTTTGATATTCTCAAAGTTACTAAACACTTTTTTTTCTATTTCTACCCAAAAAACATTATCCAAATACAAAATTTCCTTAAGTGGTTGATTTTTTTTCTTTAAAGTCTCTATCCCAATCAATATCTATATCACTTAGAATGTTTATTTCATAAATTCTTCTATATAAAATCCTATATGAAGTTTTTCATTAAACATATATCATAATTTAGATTTCTTCCAACATATGAGACTCTTTCAAATCACCCAAAAATCTGCCACACAATGTTATATTATAAGAAATATCAGGTCTTGATTCTATGACAAAAGGAAAAATTCCTATCCATTTTAAAAAATATTTTTATTTCACACTTTATTCACTTACATCTATACTCAATTATGTACCTACACTCAGAGGGGTTTAGAATTATTTGGATTATATCATATCTTACTTATATAAAAATTCTCAAACACAATTTCCTTAGAATAACCAAATGTATTTTTCTATTTCCTTTTTCTTTTTCTCCAAGTAATAATGATAACTATTCCAATATTTAAATCTAAAAATTATTCTTCATTTTCTTATAGAAATATTTAAAAACAATTTTTCTATCCTAAAATTTTTATATATTCAACATAAATAATTGAAATTATGTTGTTGGAGTAAAATTATTTCACATACATGTTTTTATCGACTTTTTCTTTAGAACAATCATCATTTTAAAACAATTTTCAGGGTTAGAATACCACTTACAATGATATTATTTCAACCCATACAAGGATTTATACGATTTATAAATTTTATTTCATCTTCATAAAGTAGAAACCCACAAGTTTTCTCAATGTAAACATATTCTTCAATTTCACAATTTAAAATAGAATAATTTACATTTATCTGATGAAATATGTAATTTTGAAGTTTAACCACTCCATAAATCATTCTAAATGTTTATAAAATTGTAATTTAGGAACATTTTTCCATGTTACACACCATCCACTTGTGCATAAGATTTACAAAAACTCTTTCTTTTTTTCATGAAACTTCTCCAATGATAATTCAACATGATTCTAAAAACTCATTTCATACCAATAACCTTTTTCTCTAGATGGTGAATATGTTTACATGTTTTTCATCCCAATTAGATCCACCTCATCATTCAATACATAAACCCATTATTTTTATTGTAGTTCTTCTAAAATAGATCTTGGATTGATTTACAAAATTATTGTTCTATGATTTTCTTATATCATCATTCTTCTTTTCCGAATCAAATCCTTCTGATTCCCATGAATATATTTTTTCTCAATATGTTGTTTTAATTTAGTGAATTTCACATTTTTCATTCCATCTTTAGTTTCCTCAGTACATAATTCTTCTAAATCTCTATAATAATTTTTTGAGTCACTCTCATTTCCATTATAATTATTCAGTAAATCTTCCTCAAAATTATCTGCATATTGTTTTATGGATTTCTTATTTTCAATAAATATTACATCATATTAATACACCCAATTTAAAAAAAATAACACTATTTTTAAGTTCATCTACTGGCCTAAAAATTCTTTCATTAACCTTCTCATCAAATTTTCCAAAATATATATTTTGTTAAGTGAGCATGGACATAAAAACGATGATTTACTTTAATAATGGTTTTTTGTTATACCACATTTAATAATAAGTCAAGTTATATTTGGACAGCAAGGATCATCAGTTTAATAATAAGTCATGTAATACTTGGACAGCAAGGATCATTGGTTTTGAATGTTTTTATCATATTAACATGGTTCTTCTTATTTCCACCAAACAATTGTTTTACTTTATTCTATTCCTTTTTTTGTTATCTTTCATTAACACTACACTGATGTTTAATTATATTCTTTGATAGGTATGTTTTTAATGAATGGAATTTTTATTCAGTTCTATTAGATATTCTCTACTTATTTATGTAAACCCTCATTTATCTCTCAAATTATCTTCTAAAAACTCTAAACATTAATAATACTTATTACATGTTCTTAATGAACATGAAGTTGGTCATCCAAGTTATAAAATAAGTGAATGTTACAAACTAACAATCCCCTTTTAGTTATTTAGTTTTTATCTTACCAGATAAATTGAAAATATTGAGTTCAAGAGGTTTGTTATACTGAATAAATAACATTATAAAATATTATGCAAACAAAATCATATTTTTTTATGTTCAATAAAAATTTTATAATCATCAAAATTATTATTTTTTCATATTTTTCTATTTAGTATTCTTAATTCTATAGTTTCACAATATTTTTCAATATTCAACACTCAAGAAAAAAAGTGTTTTAAATTTCTCATATTTGAACAATATTTGCAGTTGTTATATCTACTCTTGTAAAACAATTTCCATCTTCCTCACTTTTTATGTTGTAGTAATCTATTTAGAAAAAAATTTCTTTTCCATCATCATAGTTTTTACTCAGACTATGTATGTTAGGATTTATCTCTTATACAAATAGAACAACCTTTGATTTCATCATTTTTGCTTCAATCTCAGTCATTCCAATTCCTAATATTTTTATGGAACTATCAATATAGAATGTAATAGATCTTATATCATGATTTTCAAAATCATTCAAGATATGAAAATAACATTTAATGTATAATGAAAAAACACTATCAATTACACATGTGTTTTTCATTTTTACTTTCATTCAATGATATCTCATGGAAAAAATCATTTTCCCCAATTTCATTATTTCGAGATTCCATTTCTTGTTTACTATAAGAAAATTATTATAGGATGAGTGTAATAAATTTTTGGCATGATGATCAGATTGGAAACATCATCACATACTTCTCCCAAACATTCAATTTTATTATGTTGGCAATTTTCTAACATCATGAGTTTTTTCATTTCCAACTTGTTGTGATTTTTGAAAAATTAATCATTCTTCTTCTACCATTTCTTCCACACTACTCATACCTTCTTCCAAGATGTGACAAGTTATTATAAAAATTATATTCCATGTACCCATACATTATACAGAAGCTTTAAAAACATTTAAATCCCAATTTTCTATTGAAGTAATATCTTTATACGTAGAAACATTATTGTGGTTTATGACGTCTTTCTCCTCTAACTTACTCTAGGTGTATGCCATCTTTCCTACTAATGAAGTTTTATGATTTTTTTATTTAATAGGTTTTTTAAATATATTATCAAGACATATATTTATAATAATTTTCCCATTATCTAATATGTTAGAAAAATTAGAGGAAACAATGTTTCTAGTGGGTGATTATTTCACCTCATTCATGATTTGATTTTTAATTTAAAATTTAATGGATTATATTTTACTTCTAAACTCTTACCCAACCTATTCGTTATCACGACATGATTATTTGACTTAAAATTTTCATACCCCAGGTTAAAAATTTGTGGTGATGGTATACAGAATATGTGTCACTTGTTGGGAGAGTGGGAGGAAATTGGAAGAAGAAATTAAGTGTGTATGATGCTCGTGAAAAATGGAAATATAGTAAAGGATTGTGATGAAATGTGTAGTTGGACTAATTATATATTACTATGTATGTGCATTTATGTACATAGGTTTGTATAAATTAAGTCAATGTGTACATGAGGTGTCAATATAATTTCTGTAGTTGAAGATAATGTATCCATACTGTATGCATAACACTATATGAAATTTGTTAATAAAAAAGAGGCATGAGAAGAATACTAAACTGCTAGTAGAGGGAACACATATTAAATTTAATGTAGCATATAGTGTATGAATATATTATTCACAATGTAGTGAATATAATATTGAAATTATATAAAATCCTATTTTAAAATATAAATATTGAAAAACTCAATATGATTACAAGATTTATTGATAATAATAAAACATCTCAAAAAAATTAAAAGGATTGAAGTGACTATGGTTTGGAGTTCTTAATTTTACACAACATCTTCTCTCATAAAATCGTATGACCATGATCCTCTAACATGTGATTGAAAATGGGAACCCATGATGTTGTATCATCATAGTTGGAATAATTACCAAGATTTTCTCTATCAACCAACAGTAAAATAAATTACCAAAGTTACACCATCAATATATGTTTCTTAAAATCTAAATATGAAGCTTGAGAACCTAAAAATGATCAAAATAACCCATCAAATCATGAACTACAGACAAGTTGATCTCAAAAAACAATACAAAGACATATCTTGTAACTGAGTCCAACCTATATGAGATCCTTTTATATTGAAATGATTTGTCAAAAAAATATACCAATCAACCATAATGGTGTATCCTAACACCCCTCTATATGGTCCATAGACTTTAGTGATGGGGAATCCCTAATGGGATCCTTGGGGCTTATGAATTATATTTCATATCAAGAAATCCTCATCATATTGAGATATATGGATCTATGAGTAAATCATTTCCTAGTATGCCATAATATGATGTGTGATAGAATTTTCAAGTTTTAAAATTCCATAGTACTGCGGACCATTAGTGGAAGGAATGACTTGGTTCATAGTTGTGTATAGAAGGATACCCTAACTAATTTTCACTATAATAAAGTGGAATCATGAATATATATTTAATATATTTTGACCATTAGTATATATAAATAACTAATGAAACTAAAATATTACTTAATACATCAATGAAAACTGTGAATAGGATTAAAAATAGAAAAATGTGTGAAGTGAACTAAAATGATGGGGTACAAGGTCTTTGAAAAAAAAGCTTAAAAAACTTATAGAGTTCCATGGATGATTTTATGCATGTTTAAAACCCATTTTATAGGTCATTTATAGACTTTTGAAAGGTGGTAATACATAAAATATTAATGGTATATCAACTAATGATAGTGGTTATCTATCTTTATGTTGAGGGTGATTTTGAACAGGATAAGAATAGTATATGGTGTGTCATACCATAGATAACTTACAATTTTTTACATGACTTAGAAACATATATTAGAAGTAACTCTAATTTCATGGTTACATGTTTAGGTAAAGAAAAAATTGTGTAGATACAAATGGATTTTGACACAATATACAACCACTGCAATGTAGATGAAACAATCACATATAATGTCATGGAGTCTGTTTTGGAACAAAATCATCAACTCCACATAGATTCGATTATGAAACAAAACAATCAAATCTCTTCAAAACATGAGGAAAATTTTGATAACATATATAGTTTTAATAATGAGTTAATGAATTTTCTGGATAGTTGTAACTTTTCTTTGGGGAAAAAATTCATTGGAGGCATTTCATTGTATAAAATAGAAGAAATATTTTTAAGATATTTTAGAATGAATAGAGAAATTAAGAATTCTATGACTATGATACACAGGCATTCTAAAAGGCCACATACTTTTAGCATTTTAAAATTCCTCAACCCGATAGTTTTTTATGAGGTTTTCGTGGAATACCATCTAATAGTTGGTCGATCTATATAGGTGAACGAAACAATCCCATACAAAGACATGAAGAATCATATATCTATTAGGGTCCCTAAATAAATTTCTGTATTGGTGGTATAATTATGTCTTTTACAGAATATGAATTAAGTTACTAATTATCTTTTTATGGAGACTTTATTAACAACAGATTATTCTCAATCAGTAAAATATACAATCCATAGGCTTTGGTTACATCACATTTATGAATGAATAGTGTTTGGATGATCATTTCTGACGGCTGGAACCACAATATAATAAGAAAAAAAGTTGAGATAAAGAGAGATCATCCAAAAATAATTTTGGTTGGAAACCCATATGGAGGTTATATGGGTGGCTATGTTGGAAAAGTAAATAGATGGAATGAGTAAATGCAGTGATGAAATATAACCAACTGGTTTCGAGTAAATTCTAACTTTGATTGATGTTGATCAAATCCCGTTGATGCATTTGTAATTGAATATTTAGAATCAATTTTTTAGTGGTTCTCGAAAAACATAAATAACCTAATGGGAGATAAATATATAGAAGAATATTTATCATAAAATTTTCATAATTTTTTTTGGTGGGAGTGGATTGTAAATCAATTCAATGATAAAATAGATGGACATAGTAGTTGTGACCTAAAAATTGTGTAACTGGTTATTACAATACAATGAACTATCTGTAGTTCATGAACCTAATATGGGGGGAAGCTCCACCAATAAATTTTTATTATAAAATAATATATTATTAGACTGTACAATTAGATATTTCAAGGAATGAGAAATTAAATATGAACTTAAATGTTCATAGTAAAAATACAGTTTTCTTAAAAACAATTATTTTTCTTCAAAATGATGGTGTCCCAACGCCAATGACCCCACCTATTAAAATAAACATTTATTAAAATGATTTTTTTTTTAAATACAGTTTCTTTCATGCCATAATTTTAAAAAATATCCATTGCAAAAAAAATGTCAATCAAATTTCTACAACCAGTACTCCAAAGAATAATTTTGAGGGCATGAACAACTTTTTGAAAATTGAATTTCCTAGTAGTTTTTAAAAGTTAATTACTTCATCGGAATATTTAGGGTGTGAATAGTTACCTCAAAAAATATTTTCCTAAAAAATATTGTTACCTAAATAATATATTTTTGAGGTAATTGGTGATGTAAATACAGCTACCTCAAAATACAGATTAGGGTGTAAACAACGGTATTTTATGATGTATCTATTCACAACCTCAAAATAATTTTACCTAAAAATGTAGGTACCAAAATATCATATTTTTTCATGCTCTAAATATTTTAAAAAATATACCACTATTTTCTACTAGTTCAAAATATTATGTTCTAGTTGTTTCCCAATAGTTATTAACATAGTTGAGGGATTGAATAGTTTAACTGATATTGACATATTCAATGTTTATCTTTAATTTTATTAATTTTACACACTATATTTTATATTTTATAGTTTTCATTAGTTCTTTTATTATTTACTGTTTTTTTATAAAACTGTATACTTTTAAGGAATCTTTCTACACCCTGCTTATAAAAAAATCTAGTTTTCATAAAAAAAAATAGATGTTTTGGTTTGGTCACATTGTTACAATGAACTGGTATGGTCACATTGTTGGATTATTTCATTGTAAAACATAACTAATTAAAATTGTATTTTATTACCACTATGAACTAGTCAAATTACCTCTATTCCGTATGCAATAGAAATTAAGTTCTATAAAAAAAATAAAAATATAGATTCCTCAATTTGATGGTTTGTTTGGGCTAGAAGAAATGAATTCATTTTCTTAACGAATGGGACCTAAGATAATATTTTTGTTGTGAAGGACATGGAGTGGATGAATTGTTGGAAAGAAAATGATGTAGTGACTTCTTCGGGTGGAATGCAGTGGGAGACTCCCTGTTTCCCCCCCCCCCAAGAGGGGTTTTTCATAATTAATACATATTTTGTTGTCTCTACTAATTCCAGGGTTGATATTGGAGTCATCTCCCATAATAGTTAAAGATAAAATTTGGAGGCGCATTTTAGGTTTGTGAAAATCTCTTGGAGACTTGTGGTGGAAGATGTCTCTTCCATCTTCCATGAGATAAATCTTTCCCATTCTAAAAATTGTCCTATTATTTTGGTGGAATAAGATTTCCTTAAAGTGGTTGACACTCTATCAAATAAAGAAAATTAAGCTCAGGCTTTTAGACTTATCTTGCGAATTCTTTGGTCCCTCACTAAAGGATTCACTGAATGAAAATTATCTTTTATCAAATGAAATGGTAATATTGATGGTTATCAATTGGCATGATTTGGGAAATCATTGGTGATATTTTGTGGGTGGACCCATTTCATGATTAGCGTTGAAGGTATGTTTTGATTGATCAGTACTATATTGTATTTTATTAATGAAATATAAAATAAGAACATACCAGTTTATAGTAACTATATGTTCATGCCCTCAATGATTTTGAAATGGTATATTCAAAGACTCATTATTCTGATGAAGATTATTGATATCATGTTTTTAGAAATTTTGAGCTTGTCGTACATGCCCACAACACGTTTTTTCTAAATTACAGAAAAAAACTGTCAGTAAAATGAAAAAACAATTTCATTCATTTTCACAATGAAAATATTGTTCGTTACCTCTATTAAATATCATTGTTAAATAGAAATGTGTCCATAATATTTCATTGAATTTGAGGAAATAATTTGTCAATATGTGAGCATAGGATGATTTAAAACATCATGTTTTTTGAGGATGAACATGCCTTGGTATCTTATGAAATAGTAGAGGATTCATCTATCCAGAGAAGTAATTGGGTCCTCAATAAAAATATGAAGATATTATAATTTTATGGATGAATTGGCTAATACATGTCCAATTATAAATCTAGTATTTAAGGGAAGAATTTCCCCGCACATGCCATCTTTAGTGAAATGTTACCTTAGAATAAAATATATTTAAACCAAATGAAATAGGTCCAACAAAATATATAAAGGATTTTGTCGATGCATTTCTGTGTACCAAATATATTTTGATGATATTTTCTTATTACTATATGATTATTTTAGTGTCCTTATCTTGTTTCAAGAAAATCGTTGAATTTTTTAACTAACACAAACTAAATAAATACAAAGATCATAAAGAAATAAATTTAAGGTATAATTATGTACACATGTGATTCATTAAAAATACATTTTCATATAATTCCATAAAAAAACATTATGTTAAAAGGAATCATAGATAGATATGATATAATTCATGCAACTTTTATGAAAAATCAATACAAAACTAAAATGTATAATAGGGTTCAAACATCGTTTAATGTTATAAAAACGCATGTGAATTAGTACAGTACAAACACATTTCAATTACTATATGTCATCAACAATCAAAATTACCTACTGAAATCTGAAATTTCCCTACCAAATGGATGATGAGATAAAAACTTTCATAGATATAGAATGAGGTTTATTAATTGTTAGGAATAATCGATCATCATGATGAAGTCGAATGTGGTGGAATATATTTAAATAAGGTGGCATTGATAGTGAAGTAGTGGAAGATGATTTTACTCTTATCTATCTATCTGTATTGATAAATACAAAAAAAAAATATTTCTTTCATATTCATAGTAAATATTAGGTTATTTAGAGGCATGTGAAAAGCAAATTTTCAATAATGATTCATTTATAGAAAAAAAATTAATGATAGAAAGGAAACATCATAGAATGAGACTATGTAATACTCACTGATCCCCATGTTTTAAAGAGATTATTATATACTCTTGGATGGAATACTTAATTGCCTGGTTGTCTAAATATGAAATTTCTAAGAAAAAATCATATAAACATATCATTAAATAGAATTGATAAACATAAAATATGAATTATCATTAGAAAGAGATGAATTAATACTCACTAAGAACATCGAAATATAAATTTAAAACTCATTTGATGTCGGATCATATAAGTTCCCAAATTAGCACGTTCATCACTAGCAATCCCAATCACCTCATATAGCTTTTACTATCCCAAACTAAAGAAGAAACATTTAGAGAATGAGATGATAAACTTAAGATATAATTATGTACACCTATTATTGATTACAAATACCTTTACATATGATTTAGAAAACAAAACATTAATATATAAGGCATCATATATATATATATATATATAAATGATACAATACACACACCTTTTAAGATCAATAATTACAAAACTACAACATATAATAGAGTTCAAACACCCATCAATGCACTAAAAACACTTTTAAATATAGTACAAACCCATGTCAATAATTGTTTTTCCTCAACCATCAAAAGTACATATAGAAATCCAAAACTACCAGAAAAAATTGAAAAGTGAGATAACAAATTTCAAAGATATAGAAATTAATTAATCAATCGTTATGACTAATCAATTATTGGGATGAAGTCGGATGTTGTTAAATGGATATGATGAAGGAGGAACAAATAGTATAGTAGCCAAAGATTATTCTAGTCCTCACTAACTCTCAATATTAATAAAAATAAAAAAGGATATTTTGTTTCATATTTATGGTAAATAGGTGATTATTAGGAGGCATTTACAATGTACCCTTGAAATAATAACATGTAAATAAATGTTTTAAAGAATACTTTTAATTGATAGAATGAAAATTTCATATAAAGAGATAATGGCATAATCATTGAGCATCGCATTATAACGAGATGATGGATTACTCACTAATGGCATACTTGATTGGTTGGTGGTCTAAAAATGAAATTATTAATGAAAACTTCATAGAAACAGATCATTAAACAAAATAGAAAAAATTAATTGATGAATAAATGTTAGATATAGATGATGGCATGCTTACTGGTCACCATGAAATATAAATTTGAAACTAGGTTGATTTCATCTCATTTAACATCCAATATTTTCACATTCATCACTAGAAATTAGAGTCATCTTATATAGGTTAAACTATCACAAAAAAAGAATAACAATTTAAATCATGAAATGATTGATTTAAGATATAATTTTGTACACTTTTCATTAATTACAATTACCTTATCATATAATTGAAACAACTAAACATTAATATATAAGGTATCATATAAATAGATGAAAAAATACAGATACCTTTTAAGATAAATCAATATAGAACTATGATGTATAATAGAGTTCAAAACCCCTGAAACAAAGTTAAAACACATATAAATGCATTACAAACACATGACAATCAATTTTTGTAATGACCCATCACAAGTACCAATGGAAATCCAAAATCATCAATAATAATTGAACATGGGATACTGAATTTCATAGAGATAGAACTGGATTAATCAATCGTCAATTTTAATTAATTATTTGGATGAAGTTGAACGTTGTAAAATGTAGCTGAGGAAGGTGAAACTGATAGCATGGTACCCAGACATGATTCTAGTCCTAACTAAATCTATATATTAATAAAAATTAAAAAAGTATATTTTTGTTCATATTTATTGTAAAAGGTGCTCATTGGGAGGCATGTGCAATATGAAATTGGAAAATGACACATATGTGAAAATTTTAAGGAAACCATTTAAGCATTAGAAAGAAAACATCATAGAATGATATGGTAGAATACTCACTAAGAAACACATTAGAAATAGATGATAGAATACTCACAGGTTTCATTCCAGATTGGTTGGTGGTCTAAAAATGAAACTTTAAAAAACATCATAGAAACATATCATTAAACAAAAAAGATAATCATAATAGATGAAAAAACAATAGAAATATATGATGGTGTACAGACTGAGCACCATGAAATATAAATTTGAAATTGGGTTGGTGCCGCTTAAAGTCACATCCAAAATTTCATGTTCGTCACTAGTAATCTCAATATTAAGAATCAATTCCCTATTCTTTTAAAAACATTTACTTTCTAGTTACTTAGTCCTAGTTATCTGATTGAATATTTTGATCCAAATAAAAGGGATGACAGAATCCATTAAGAAATAAACATATATAAGATGAAATGATAGTATTTATATAATAATTTATATACCTAGTTTAAATCAGGTTTTTTGCATCGCCCATTCTTTGGACTGAATCCCCAAAATCCTCTTTCATTGATGTTTAGGACACTAACAAAGTTTATTCAATTGGGAACATGAATTCTTTTCGCAGATTATTCATTTACCAATAGCAATGCATGCTCTGCCTCTCTTCCATTGCAGTTAATAAGATATAATCATCCAAAATACATGTTAATTGTGTATAGGCCCAATCCACCATTGTTTCCATCCAATCCCAATCGTATTTCACCATGTCTTCCTATTGAATTACAAAAATCATATTTCTTTGTTGTTTTAATGGGTACTCAATTTTCATTGGAAGATCATAGTTTTCTAGTAGAATTTTTTATTCCACCTCTCCTATGATATAGTTTTTTTTCAGATTTAATCATCCAATAGCCGAGTGAAGAGTGTGGTGGTTCAATCCACCATCGTCAACAATAGTGTGTTTTTTAGGAATCTGGTTATTAGGGCTTGTTCAATGAGGAACATGGATCTAATAACATAATAGCCGCGTGAACAGGTTTTTTTGGATTTCTTAGAGGCTAGATGAAAGAGAATATGGTAGATATGACAACTGTTCTAGAATAGGTATGAATTGAGAGGAGGTATTCCGATGAGGCCATGGCTGGGTGAGATAAATATTTGGAGCGAGAGACGGGGATGGTGGGAGAAGAGGGATCCTGATTGGAATGAAAGGAGATGAGGAATCGGTGGAGTCAGGATGTGTGGCCACTATGATTGAATTAGACAGATATGAGATTCCATGGTTATGGGTGACAATTTTGATGGTTTGCTGGACATGATAGAGAGTTATTCTAAGAATGAATGATGATGAGACACGTGGCAGGGGAGGGGACATGCTATAGAATAGATAATGAATATTTTTGGATGTTTTTATTTATCTTTACTAAAGTAATTTTTTCCTCAAGAAGTTATTATTTTGACATGTTAACATCATATTCTATAGAATTCATATTATTGCCAATATCTTCAACTATGTTTAAATGTTGATCAATTCAATGTTTGTACCTTAAGATCTCCAAGATGTATTCTTCTTTTTCTTGACAACATGTTTTTCTCCCTTAACATCTTTTCCACTATCTTTATCTATCACTCTTATTTATCCCTTAATAGATATATTTTTTCAATACATTGAACATATAATGTTATCATCTGATAATATCGTAACATTATTCACCTACTTCTTCATCACTATATACAGAGTCTTCTATTTCCTCAACTTTTGAAATGAAAGTTCTAACCATTTGTAAACATTCAACATATAAAAAATTGTTGAATATTGATATCGATTATTCATTCTCACTCAACATACATATTGTTTTAGTTGCCTTATTCTTATTCTTGTTGGATTAATTTTTTTCTTTATATTTTTTTTGTTCCATATATTCTATTTTTTTTTTCATCAGAATCAACTCAGTATTCTGAAACATTTTTTTGGTAAATTCAAGGAAAAGTTATTAATTCTACTACACTAAAAACATTTGATAGTATGTCTTTGTTCATACTTTCCCCTTCATTTTTGATATTTCATGGAGATAAGTGACACTAATTTTTCATTCTAATGGTCATTCTATTTATCTTCGGACACACAAGTATCAATATCATTAACATATTCAATTTTGATTCCTTCTCACAGCTTTAAAATCCATTTAATATTCCATATTTTTTAACACAATATATTTTATCATTTCATAAGAATTAATAAATGTATGAAATTTAACAAAATATAATTATTATTTATCTTTTGGATAATATGTGTTATAATAAAAAAGTTATAAAAACATTCTCATGAGTTTCTTCAAAATTGTAGAATCTTCAAAGACATTTCCAAAACTGATAATAAAAAAAATTACTCTGGTGAAGTACCCTTTAATATTTTTTTCATTTCTTATTCTCAAGTATTATAAATTTCAATCCCATATTTTTTAATTTTCTCCCTACACATATGTATTCCATTCCAAAATACTTTTCCTCTTGTAAAAATTAAAATTTTTAATTTTTAAACCCATTACCTTCAAATAAATATTTGTTGATATAGACATAAAAATATAATATATTTTTTTCTAACACATTTAGTATTTCTCTTGGCTGTAATATTAAAAGGAGAACCATTCTCAATAGTTTGAAAACCAATTATAATAGCATCAAAAACAATAATTCCAAAACAACAGAGTTATGGAATCATCCTATTTTTCCACCCAAAACAATTTATTCCATAAAATATAGGAATTTTTCTACTATTTAAATAATTGATATTATTTTTGATAACAAATTAACAATGGAAACCATTCTGATACCAATTCAAGCTCTAAAGGATTGAAAAACGGTTGAGAAAGGCTGGTGTTTGAATAGTTTTTCCCTTTTAACAAATTTTATGAGTTAAGAAACTTAACCCATATATAGATTTAGATTTTATTCCTTACCAACTTTTATTAAACTAAAAATCATGAAATAATGCGAACGTCAACAAAGAACAAAATCTTTAAAATGGGTGGACTCAGTGTGAGAACCATTATCCTTCTTATAGAAATTCCCATGGGTGTATTGAAATTCAATATAATGAAGAAGTGAATACAAATTGTATCACATCTTATTATATACCTTCTATCATCATATAGTAATGATTATATTAACTCTTATGAGATTATAAATTCAGAATACAAAAAAATGGGGCACAATAAATGTATATTGACATTGTTCAATCTTTCCAAAAAAATGTCCCTCGGTCCAATGACCATAAGTTTGATTCCCATAGCTAGATAAAATATTTCTGATAATATTAGTCCAAAAATCATAGTCAAGTAATCTGAACATGCCTCATTATGATCTTCTAATTAGAATAATCTTTCTAGAAAATTCTTCTTCAACTCAAATAGATTTGATTGGAAAACTCACTTCTAACACCAAATCTACAGTGCTTCATTTTTTAATGGATAAATATTGTTAAAAATGATATAATTTATTCTCTATATACTTGTGTTTTATTATTGGTAAATATGTGAATTTTTTATTTTTTCCCCACTCACTATATTACAATAACCTGAATTTCTCATTCATTTGATCTTCAATGATGATCGCTTAAAACCTTCTCTTCTCTTCTGGTGTCTTCTCGAAACTCCTTGAATTCTCCAGAGCATCATCTTGATTTCCAAACA
Source organism: Viscum album (assembly GCA_963277665.1). Taxonomy (NCBI): domain Eukaryota; kingdom Viridiplantae; phylum Streptophyta; class Magnoliopsida; order Santalales; family Viscaceae; genus Viscum; species Viscum album. The sequence continues at coordinate 53,960,803 of OY728148.1, forward strand.
AAGGATATGAATCTATTGAATACAAAATGATATTAGTTATCAATTTTTCTTCTTATTTAATTTTTCCTCTACCCAATATGATTTGACTTTATTTCTCATCTTTTTTCGATTTCATTTTTATTCTTCTCTCAATATGATTTGGCATTATTCAATAGACTAATGTCATCTGACTTTATTCCTTAGATTAATCCAATATATCTTCTTTATAATCTTAGCCTTATCTAAATTTCATTCTCAAATATTTATGATTTGACTTTTTTCTTTTTCGCATTCCAACTTATCTTTCTTACTCATCTAAATCTGATTTTAAATTCTTTCTTATCTTAGTCTGATTTAAAATTCTCCTTCATCTTAGTTAGATCAAACTTTCTTCCTCGGCTCATTATGATCTCACTTTCTTCCTTATATTAGTTTGATATTAGATTTCCCACTTTCTTAGTCTTATTTCACATCCATCCATATCTTTGTATGATTTTATTTCGTTTTTAGAATAGTTAAATATGACATTATTTTTCAGGTCAGTATGATCTGACTTTCTTCCACATCTCATTCTGATGTGAATTTCTTCCTTAGTTCAATTTAATGTTAATTTCTTCTTAATCTCATTCTGATTTAGCTTTATTCCTTAGTTTAGCTTTATCATCTTCATTTAGAACCACTTATTCATCTGAAATTGCAATAACTTATAAGAAAAAAATTATAAACATATAGAAAAATATAATTCACCTATTTAAAATAACATTATTTTACAAAAAACTATTGTTTTTATAAAAATTCTAAACAGTTTAAAATCAAAAACATGAAATAGGATCATAAATTTTTTATAGTGAAGGATGCATGGTTGGCACATTTTTTGGCCAACTATGTAGCCAAACTATGTGACCTGATATTTAGAGGGGAAATGAAAATGTTTTCCTTAATTTCTTTTTTAACCGTACTCATGGTTTCTTAATTCATAGGATAGGAGGCCACCTTCTCCTCCCTTGTGAGATCATAAACCCATCAAAGAAGGATTTAATATAGTTTCTCTATCTAATATATTTTTTGGGTGCTGATTATCTCATTTTATAGCCAGTAATGAGTTATTTATAAATATTTATCCATTTATAATTTTCATTTCTTTTAGCGGTATTATTTTGGTGTAGTCTCTTATCACATATTTTTAGGTAGTTCACCCATTATTCATTTTTCTTCTAATCTAGATCAAATTATAAACTGAGTCTAAATGATTTCCCCAAAACGGGCTTATGTTAGGTGGTATATACCTTCTCATTAAAAGTCTCATTATCTATAGTTATTTTTGTTATGTTGCATGTTTTACTTTCTGAGTTATGATTCCTAAATTAATTAATACATAAAATGAATTCTGAAATTAGTTTTTTGACATTCCTAGAAACCATTCATCATGGTTGGAGGTTGTTTCCCTCAACCTAAACAACCAATGGGGTGGCATATAATTTTTTACAATGACTATTTCACCATTGTGGTGTATTGAGATTTCCTTATATACTAGAAAATAGAATCTAGTAGGTAAGGGAATTGTTAATGGTTGTATATATATTGTTTCACCATTTCATTTTTATGAAATGAATAAAATGGTTAACCCAATTTCTTGAATATTAATTTTAAAGGATTAATAAAATGATTAAATGAATGGTTGATGAAATCATTGTTAAATAGATTTTCATTATGTTGGGGGGAACACTGTATGATAATAATGAACTACTTTAACGGCATTGACATCTATACACATTGGATATGATGTACTTTAAATATTATTATGGATTGGATATTTCTACTCCTTTTATCCAGTTTAATTAGCTCTCAAGGATGCCTTAGAAATTTCTACACCTTGAATTTGATTAACATATTAGGGTTTCTTGGAAATTGATATTACTTTAATACAACAACCCATATACCTTTGATGTTTTGGGAATTTCTACTAAATGGATTGAATTCAGTCAGTTTAATTAACATGCTAGGATTCCATGGAAATTTACACCCATTAGATCTGACCCATTTGGATTCCTTGAACATTTCCACTTCCAGGTTCTTCTTTACCTGTTTCATTTAGCATACTAGGATTCAATAAATATTTCTACTCAATGGATATGAATTTAATTTCTTTCTTTGGAAATAACCTCTATTGGAAAATGGCCTAGGTAGGCATGGAAAATACTTACATCGAATTGGCTGTTGATGTTCCTTTATATTCACTACAGATAGCTGTTATGCTTTATTTTCCATATAAAATTGAAACATGATAGATAGGACATCATCGCTTATATAGTTATTACATATACACTTCTTGTATTCTCACACTAATGTAGAAAATATGCAAAAACTGGACTTATTATAGACACCATTGGTGGTGCCTATAAAGTTTTATCTCACACCATATTTGGGAAACCATTGAGTATCTAGGAATACTTAATGGATATAGGTATTCATTGAGAATGAACATAGTTGTTGATGATTGTTTAATTTTTCATAGGAGTAGGGTAGAATAGGATTTGTATATGGATCATGATTTTATCTGGGTACAGTTTTATTTTGTTCTCCTTATATATTTAACACATGTATTGTAATGGATTCCTATTTCTATGTACTAATTTTCTTTTTTTTATAGAATTACAGGATAATCATTTAAAAATAACACTATTAGATGACATTAATAGACCATCCATATGATGTGTTTTTATTATTTTTCTACCCAATTATTTCTTATCCTTCTACTATTGTTCATTATGATTTTATCAGTATGCTAAACTCTGGTCATGAGGGTACAGTTTCCCCATTGTTCCACCATATCCCTTTACTACAAGTTGATATATTCTTGTATATGAGTGGCGTGCTTGAGGTCGTGTTCCTAACTAGGTTAGGTTACTATTGATTAAACTGGGTCTAGGACATCACAAATTAAAAATCAATATGTAAGTACTATATATGAGACTTTGTTTTTCGCATATTGTTTTAAATTCATCATTCCAAATCATTTTCTTCCACAATAACAATATTTTAATTCTTTCAAGAATGATCTTATTTATGATTCAAAGGTTGATAATGTTCATTTTAAATTATTATTTTTCATTATTTATAAAAATATAAAAAATATTCTATTCAATTTTTGCTTTTTGTGTCATTATCAACTTTTTAAAAAAATAAACAAATATTTTTTTATTGTATCGAGATTAGCTACCATTTGATGGTATAATATGTTTTATACATTAATAATTTTCTTCAAAATATTCCATGGTTATTTTTAAGGAAATTACATTTCCAAAGTTTTTTGGAATTTTAATTTAAAATGATAGAAGGAGAAAAATGTAAATATTTTCAAAACTGAATGAAATAATTTGGAAATGTGATTTATAGCATTGTTCTTACACAAATAATTAAGGAATTTAATTTTAATTTTTCTTTTATTTTCTTCTCTAAATAATTATTTTACTATTAAAAATTTATTTTAAATGAATCAATTCTATTTTATTATCCTTTTTTGATAATGGATTATGAATTATTTTGAGATCATTCATTTTCTGGTGATCATGTTCTACATCACTCAAAATTATTCAATGGAGATTAGTTTTTTCTTTCATATAGATAATTTAAATTTCATGGATATCTTCTTTCTCTTTTCTATTCCATTAATTATTTCACAATTGTGTATAATTTCTATACATGATATTGGTTAATATATTTTCACTAAAAGTTTTATTTCATTAACCAGAAAATTATTATATTTTCATAATTAAATATGGATAAATAATGATTTACATGTAATATTGAAAAATAATTTAGTAAATCAATTAATATATAATAAGAATAAAATATATGTAGAAGTTATGTTTAGGGAACGGTTATAGACATCTCATCAATGAATTGAAAAATCTCAGGAGTCCAATATGAGATAGTAATTTAATTAAAACCTACACATTTATTAAAAATGATGTATTGAATGATATCTTAATTTTAATATTTACTTTAGCATTCCTTTTAATAATATATATAGATCAATAATGTTTATATTAATGCATTCCCTTTATTAATAATTAATATTTCCTTATCTGTGTGATTACTATGTCAATATTATATAAGGATGATCATTGATCTCGTGTTATTTATAAATTGGAATGTTTTTTATTATCCACTCCACCATTCTTATTATATTATATTTACTCTTAATATTTTATGTTTTATCTAGCCCGTACTGAGTGTAAAAAAAATAATTTATTTTTATCATTTCCCTGTGATCGAAGAGGGTTTTTTTAATGATTTCAATGATAACAGAATTTTTTTATCATATGAATTTATATTTGAAATGTAATACGTGAACCATGACTGTATCTTGATTTTTAGTACTACTAAACATGTCGATCTTATAAGGTGACATCCCTTGTATATTATTTCTATATAATAATGTAAACACAAAACTTTGGTAACTAGAGTTGGGGTTCTACATCTTGAGGTTATTGGGAACATTCAATCATAGATCATTATACATAGATTCCATTGGGAAACCTTAATTATACCAATGGAAAACATCACCATCATTCACAATAAATCCAATACAATAACCATTTATTCCAAAATCCAGTGAATATGTTGTTTCCTTGAGTGGTTGAGTTCACTCAAACTTATATAATTCAAATAATCTGGACACATTAATTTCACAATGGTATTAAATCCCACATCAATGAATCATTTGTATTTGACATTGTAGTGGCCAGTTGTGAAGATCGTTGAGACTTAAAATGTATCCCATAAATATGTTGATCCAACATAAATATGGTATAAGACTTAGTACTTGGGGTAGTCTATGAGTTTTTCTTTTTCTTTAAATCATTCATAGATCAAATATCTCATGCATCATGTTAGGAATTGATAGGTAGATAACGGTAGGACTAGATCTCATATTTTATTCATAAATTTTAATTACTAAATCATTTTTTTGATAAATTGGATATTCATAAATACAAGAGGTTTGACCTAAATTAATTTAATTTTCTATATTATATTATTAGTATATTTATATGAAGAATAAGTAGATTCTTGGATTTGAAATATATTTTTATTCATGTTTACAATTAAGTTAATTAAATTTATTCTATTTATATTCAGTATAGAATTACGCTAGTTTATTTATAAATCATACCTAAAAAAAATAATGTTTGATAGGATTTGTTTTAAAAATTAATTTTTTAGTTGTTATGGAATACTAGAAAAATATACAGGACAATGGGGTTAAGAATTATATCTATAATGTAATTTCAAACATTTGGATCATTAATAAATTGATGTAAATTGATATTATTCTCCACATTATTTGTGAGGAAACCACCCTAATAAATACATTTTTCAAATAAGGATATGGTTAAATATCGTGTTCCACCTGAATAACTAGTGATAAATCCATTTTTATTATAATCGATTCTATAGTTTCTTCGTGTATCATTTTTGGTAGCTCTAATAAAGGATCATACCACTCCTATAATAATGAAATATTTCCAAATTCACTATAATCTTATCTTTTAAGAGATTTGTATCTTTAGGATGATAAACTTTTCCAGATCATTGAATAAAGTGAGCCTCTCAAGAGGCATTGAGTTCATCTAACTACCACTATGGAATAATGTATATCCAATACATAGTGTGTTTTCTTTTAAAAAGATAATAAGGTCTTCTAAATAACTGTTATGAGCTTCAAAGAGATATTTTTAGAAATTTTTATCCAAAAATATGGTTTTAGATCAAGTAAAATGAGTTTATGATCCTCTAACATGGTTCAGTGTTATTTTTATATTATGTAGGTGTAACACCCCAAGATTTCATAGTACGTTATTTCCTCAATGTAATTCAATAACTTTCACTACACGCAACACCGAGTTCTAGCGTACCATGACTTACCAAACTGGTCGATAAAAAGCGGTTATGAATAGTATTAACTTACTTTTTAACTTTATAAAATCCTTATAATTCTAGAATCCATATTATGGGTTTCTCAGACATAATGTAAGAACAAATACATTTTTTTAGATAAAAGAGGTATTTTTTAAAAAATGTAATTTTACCTCGTTTTAATGGAAAAGACTTTTTAAATCCAATATTTGAAACATTTATATATTTAATATCAAAAAATAAACTTCTTCTTTAGAATCAGGACATAATAATTTAGTTTCAATAAAGTAATGGTATTTTTCTGATAACTTTCATATTTGGGTGAATAGTGAAAAAATACCATATGTTAACTAAAAAGTTTTTTTTAGTCAAAACAATTTATAGTGTTAACATATACATTTTAATGATTTGGAAGTATATATAGATTATATTTTTACCATTTATTCCAATAATGGCCTTTGTATGTAATTTCACTTTGAAATTGGACATAAACTAGTGTCAAACTTTTGATAGTTATTATTTCTTAAAAATACGCCTTTTGGTTTTGACAGCGGGAATTTATTTTAAATTAATAAATGAAACATCAATGTTTTGAATTTGGTAAAATAGACTTCATTATTAAATTTTTAATATCAAAATTATCTTAGGTTAAATTTTTGGTATTTTTCTGAAAACTTTTAATTTTTGATGAATAGTGAAAAACACTAAGATATAGTTTAACACCGAATTTTTATTTAAATAATTATTTATTTTATTTAAATTTATCTTTGGACAAAATAGATTCATAATACTTATATATGTTCAATGTAATTCATTAGAGTCAGTTTATAATAATTTTAGTTAAATAAAAATTTTATTGAACTTTTCAGCGTCTTTTACCCTCGTACTAGGAGAATTTGTAGATTCACATTAAACTTCATTTTACCACTTCTGTGAGTTAAATTTAGAAAATCCGAGAGAAACAGTTAATATCAAGTAGTAAAATTTGGTTCAATAAGATATAAATATTTTTTGGAGAATAGTATATTTTTACTTTTATTTACCACGATTAAAAGTAAATAGGGTAATTAAGGGAAAAATGATATTATTATTACCCTAACACATGTACTAATTCTATTGGATAGGTTTAATTCGACCAAAAACAAACTTAGCAATAAAATATGACCCTTTAGGTCCACTTGGAGTAGATTAGGACATTTATTATTATTTAATTTAATGAAGAGTTAAAAGTGTTAAATTTGATGTTTATTAACTAAAACATTTTTAATATAGAGCTATACATAAGATAAGTTTGACTATACATATTCATTAGAAATATAAAAATATTTCCTATAATATGAGATTTTATTTATAATTTTTATACATTAAATAATAAATTTATATATGACACCATAATGATGCAGTAATTACCTTATTAATGAAAGAATCAAATAAATGGTATTTTAAATATTAAAATAAATATAATTTCAAAGTTTTTATGACATCCACAAATTTTCCAGGTGACTATGACATATTAGTGCGGATTCAATGTATATTTTTCAAAGTAATAACGTTGTGATGACTTTCACAAAAACAAAATACCAAATAGTGTCAAAATTTACATAAATTAATATTTAAAACAAATACTATTTAATTGGTTGATATAATATTCTTAATAATGTAAGGTTTGGAAAAACAGATTAAATTATATTATATATGTCATTAATGAGCCACATTTGGTTCTCCTAGAAGGTTAGAGTATGTTTATTAACCATATATAGTAAGAATACAAGAAGACACGGTAAATGTTAAACTATTTAACTAAGAGTTAAATCTAAATGATAAGGTTACAATGGTAACCTAAACATGTCTAAAACTTATTGGTTTAGATTATTTTGACCAATAACCACCTAAGGATCAAAGTAAATTCATTTGGAAGCATTATAAACCGAATATTATTGTATAATAAATTAATAGTTTAATCTTTTCCTAAAGTTACCCTTACCCCTCTTATAAAAGGGCACTTTCCATTCTCTCAAAATCACACCTCCAAATCCATTTGGCTCGGCCAAACCTTGACCAAATATCCTCCCAACTTCACTCACTTCATCCTAAAGGCTTTATTTTGATCATAAATCCAACCTATGGAGCCCTTTTGATCAAATCAAAAGGAAGAACCCGAAGAAGAGGTAATGATTTCACCACCCTCTTTCAAGTTCCTTTCTTCTTCTACTTCTTATTTCATTGTTATTTCCATTCTAAAATAATAAATCCACTATATAATATGTACTGTGATGTTATTATAAATATTTCACAACTATATTTATTATTTTATTTATCTAATGAATGATAATGTCACCATGTGTGCGTACGTACGACTTACCGTCTTCATGCTGTGGTGTAATTTTTTATTCAACACTATATTATTTGGATGGATATAATAATGATTAATATGTATATAAATAGTAAAAATAACATGATAATGTCTCTGTAAAATTAATATACAATCCAATTCCACACCTTTAAGGAAATGATATTGTCGCTCGTGCGTACGTACAGATTATCGTCTCCCAAGACGTGATAAGATTCATTTCCACATTCACCACTCATCGATGATTATAAAAATATATATTACTTATATGTTTGAAATATATGGAATAATAATGTTACTGGATATATATATATATATGTACTTACATATATTTTATTCATTTACTTCTGTGTAATATGTTATGAAAACGGAAACAGCATTTATACATACGTAAGGACTACCGTCTCCATAAACGGTGTTTTCCATTTCATATATATGTCTATGATACATATTTATGTTCTACATATATATGATATATATATCATGTTTTATATTCTGGAATTATTTAATTCATCATCTAAGTAATACAATCAAAAGTAACAATTTAAAACATGTACGATAAAGAAAGCGATTATTACCCGAAATGTTAATTTAACATGGAAATTATTATTAAATGGGAAGTATAAAGTCATAAATGAATAATGTATGATATCATAAATATTAATATGGTTCTGGTGTAATTTAATAACGTACTACAGTCTTCATATATGAGGTTAAACATACCCTCTACTAAAGGAAGGTGCAAGGTAAGGGGTTTCCATCTCACTCCTTATTCCCGTGAGATTGGTGCCATATTGCCATTATAACCTTTTTTGTGGTGTATGTACTGCCCATAATTGTATTATTTGTGTAATACAATTTAATTTATTTTTATTTACATATTAATTGTATGATACCTATTTCATGGGGTGTATGTTTCATAAGTTAACAAATTGGTAATGGTTTATTTCACACTCTCTTCATTTCCGAGGTTGTTTATACGGGATTATCTACTGAGACCTCTTTGTCATCGACATCCATGTTTCATATATATGTATTTCAAAATATTCTTTCTATTTTATAGACTATTCTTTAAATTCATTTATTTCCTTGTTTGAATTTTTATATGATGTTTATAAAGGGATGTTTCTGTCATTTTCCAAACGAGGTCTTTTCTAACAATTTCGACAATATTTAGGTAAGAATGTTTTTTTAACTTATACGGCGGGTGCTGATATTTTCCTTCATTATAAAATCATCGAAGCTTTTCTTAAAATCTTATAAGAATATTTTTAAAATAAATATTTTCTTTTATAATTATGTGACTTTTAAATGATTTCAAAAAAAAAGAGATATTTCTCTCAAATAGTTTTGATTTTATCTATGTCAACATCTTTTGATGGATTTCAAGCTTATTTGAATTTGAATTATTATGATACAAAGCATCCATATTGTATTGAAGTATTTATGAAATGTTTGACTGTGTATTTGTTGTTTTTATACCATTCATGGTTTATGGATAAAGTATTGACATTTCGTATGCTAGCTTTAATATGACTGTTTACGTTATGTTTAAACCTATTCTTATGAGGAATGCATTTGACATAGTAAGTGATGGGTGGAGCCCGGTATAGCTCCTAAATGCATCGGTAGGTCTCATGAGACAAACTAGTGTCTTGGAACAAGGTCTTGACAAAATCTTATTTGTAGTGTTGGCATAAGGCCTTGACTATGTGGTTATGATAGTCTGGAATTATGCAGTCCACAATTATGAAAGTGGTTAGTGATATTTCATGTGATTACTCAACTAGTAGAATAACCATGTGAATAATTAAATGGCATTAATTCATTTTATTTTTTCAATATTAAGATGAATTTAATGTTTAAAAGGCTTTTGTTTTAGTTATATATTTCCATAAATTTTTATGCTTATTTATGAAATTTTACGCTGTATTGTTATTCTTACTGAGCATCTGAGCTCACCCCTTTCTATGTTTTATTTTTCTCAGGATTCCAAGAAGTGTATTGTGATTGATATGCAGGGTTATGCCAAGGTAATAATTGTGTTCATAAAGGATTATTGATGTTGTTTTGTATGTTATAAAGTGTAATGTAACAATGATGTATGTAATCTATTTTCCAAGACTGTTAAACAGATCGGCCCTTTGGGACTTGGTTACTTGTAATCATGCCAACGTATTAAAATAATGCACCGACTCTAGGTAACTGAGGTCAGGGCGTTACAGTAGGTGTGTTTGCATCTCTACACAAATTTTCTCGCAATAAATTATTGATTAGTAATATAATTTGAGGAATATTAAGATGATATTGAAAAAGATGTTTTAGAAACATGTGATTTTGTTATACTAGACTAAAATCTTGTAGGTTACAAATAAGTTTTTCTGAATAGAGGCTAGATCTATTAGTTTTTTGAGTGAGGGTACCACATTCCACATTTAAACTATAGGAGATAGTTCCCCCTATTGATTGGAAATAGTTATGGGGGATAAAATAATGTCTATATTTCAAATGGGGAAACAATATTGTTGTATCTTCATCTCCTAGATCTTGAGGACATTTTAAAAAGTATAACAAATGTTGATTCTTTCACTATATCATCTCTCACGGTTTTTCAATCATGGTTAATTTAATCAAATTATATTGTTACGTTAACCAACCATATAATTAGAGAATTTTTTATAGTATTAGTCTAATTCTTGTAGTCAATCATCCTTTTATAGTTACTATTATAGAGGAAAATGTAAAATATAGCATCATGTATCTATAGTTGAATCCTCATTGTGGTATTTTAAACATTAGGGTAATTATGAAGTGTTAATCAATATATACATGTTAGACCAATCTTACACAGTGGTTGGAGTATGGACATAAACCATTACATGAAAAATTCATGTATCCATATCATTATCATATTCTTTGTTTTATATAGATTAAAATAAGATTTCTTTATTCTGATGGTATTATATTGTAAAACTAATGAATAAAAACTATACGTGTATATGTGTGTCGATATTTCACAAGTGAACTAGATAGGTAAAAACAATAATTTTCTCTATGTGGGATTATCATTACGTATTAAAGTAATTTGAAGGATCTCATTGTCTTGAATATGGAATCATTTTAAGTCATTATCTGGATGATTTGGCTAAAACATTTCAAAAAATACAATATTTAATTTAGGGTTTCATTATCATCCCGATTTTCTATGTAGTATATCCTTTATAGGGAGTTATTGATTCAAACTAGTTGATAAGTTCATGAACAACTTCATGATGTTTTTGTTGTCAAATAAATGGATTTTTATATTCTTGATGTATGGGAATCCATTGGATGTAATGATTTACCACTAGTAGTGGATCCTTATCCAAATATTTTCTGTGAAAACTACTCAGGGTACCACCAATGCATGAGGTCAGATATATAATTGAACTATTACATTTAATTTAGTATATTTTTTACTCAATTTAAAATATATCCAAGTTAATTTAATGTGATAAAAAATTAATTTGAAGATCTTGATGCTATGAGATCCAATTTTTCTGGAATTTCCAATGAGGGTGCACTAGAACATTTTCTATAAAGGAAAACACAATCTATGTATTTGTTTGGGCTACCAAAAAATTTCTTGTTAATATTAATAACTATTATACTATAACAAGAATTATATATATATTTATTCAATTAAATATGGAAGGGTTGTTCTGGAAAATTGACCTATGTTCTGGATGTCACTAGTATTATGTTACATAAGATGATATTCTTAAAACTAAACTCCAAAACTGATAATTCCATTTTTTTCAATATTTCTTTTTGAAATAACTATATCTGAATATTTATTCATGTATCCAATAAATAGGATAATTCAACTCTTTTTGGATTAATTTTTTATCAACCTTATAGATGATATCATTGTAAATTTTACTTATTAAATCGAACATCATTGAAAATTTTATATCATCTTTAAGACATTTATAGATATCATATTTTACGATAAGCTACAAAAATTTTCATTTTGTATTTAGGATGATATTTTCCTTAGGAATGTTGTCTCAAATGTATGTATCACTGTGAACCATGCCAATATTATTTTAGTAATCACTTAAAAGCATACATTGATAGTTTTTGTCATTAGATGTTTCAATGTGGTTGTGAAATATTACCATTATACCTTTTTTGGTCCTCTCGAGATTTATTACACTTTTTATTGATCTGGAAAAAAGGTAGAAAACTTTATATGGTATTCTCAGTGCCTATTATGCTTTCATGAAATAAATTGGAAGATAGCATCAGCTCTAATTTTCAACTATCCTCGACTTATTAAGGGATTTTAGGTGTACTTTTTTCATCCTCGGTAGGAATTGGTTTTTTATCCTTACAACATCAACAGATAGTGGAATATTATTTAAGAACCATTTGTATATATAATGTAGAAAACCATTAATATGATCTAGAATTATTATCATTGGTTCTAGAATTGTATTTCTAGTGTTTTTTTTTTGAAATAATACATATTGGTTTATTATTATCATAAAAATTGCTAAAAATAACAGAAAGAGAGAGAATTACTATAGAATCTCTAGTTATAATTAAATTATCTTTCAAAATAGATATTAAGTAATCTTCTAGTGATGTAAATGTGGTTTTTGATGGCCGGAGTAAAAAAAATATTCATCCTAAAATAGTTATGGAGAAAAAAAAGAAGGGGTGGATGTTTTTCTCTCTCATTAAAACTCCACATTGATGTGGTCAAGATTATAAAGAATCCTATCTATTCCAAAATTATCTCAATTCATGCTTCATGGAATTATTGAGATTTGATAAGCATTATAGGAAAATATAATATAGTAATAAACATGATAATTTATGATAACTCCCAAAAATCACACACATATAACTTATATATTTAATATATTTTATGATTAAAAACATAGATGACTTACTCTACAACCTATTGGACATTTACCCATAATTACATGACATCTAACCCACCACCTTCTAATAACATAATATGTTATATTCTAATATATATGGTTTGTAATTGAAACATATGAAATGGATGATCTATGAAACTTACTGAGGGTAACAATAAGATATATCAATTGAGCATAGGAGAATGTACTGAAGTCCAAAAGTTAACATAAAAAGTTTATGTGGCATTGAGAACATAATTATTTTCTATTATCATAAACTATTGAAATAATACCCAATAAAACATTTATTATAATACATGAAACATTACATTGATATTTTGGCACACTATAATAATGAACAATAATAATTTGTAAATATGATAAAATTTAAATAATATAAGGAAACATAATATTGTAATATTAAATAACCAATAAATATGGCAAAACAATAATCAAATAATATAATTTCTTATATCCCATTTGAATTCAAACACCATCATCTTGTAAGAGATAGAGTCACATGTATTAGTGGATAATGTTCAATCTCAAGTTAATTACATCTCAGCTCATGAGATATTAAGCATTACCCAATTAATTAGATGGATATACGATTATGGTACCACCATTTAAAAAATGAGACACAATACATTTATCGTCTATATGAACATAATCACATTCATAAATAAATATATGAAAAATAAATACATAAGTATGAAATGGGATTCATAATACTCATCAAAAGGAATAAAAATTATTCATATAAACAAATACTGTGTATAGATTCATTAAATCATATACTCAATCTATTAAGAGAAACCCTAAAATATATTGAAATACAAAAAATATAATTTTGAAGAATAGTATAAAATTATATTTATAAAAAAATAAATATCAATTATATTTTTTAGAATATTTATTTTATTAAAATTAATATATAGATCTATTATTTTAAAAAATATTAATTTTAAATTAAAATTAATAATAACTAATACAATAGATGAATAATTTTAATGAAAATATAATAAAATGCTAGAAGAAGATAACTATACAAAAAATGTAAAATAAAATGACTGAAATTATTCCCTTAACACCCTTTTAAATAATTAAAAGTTAATGAAATGTAACCTTAACGATAAATATATTCATATATAAGTAAATCCAAAATATAATATTAAAAATATCGATATAGATTAAAAATATTCCCAAAAAATTATAGATACATCATACTAACTAAAAGAAACCATTTAAGATGAATTTTAAACCATTGGGAGAAAAAATAGTGAGAAGGCATGTAAACTAAAAATATAAAAAATGAATAAATTGTTGGATTTTTAGAAAATTTAGATTTTACTTCCCCATAAAAATTTATGCACATAAAATATCACCTTCAATATGAGGTTACATGAAAACCCCTTTTGACTATGGTAATGTTTGAATCAAAATCCATTGAATGAATAAATATGAAAAGGATTTATAATTCGGATTAGAATCAAGAATAATATGCTTAAATAAATTTATGAAAAATTATATAAAAATAATAATGAAAATAAGTGATGAATATATTAAAATTCTCATTAAATCAAAATTGGGATGAGAAAACCTTAAAATATTTTCAATTTTAGGATCAAAACTCACTAAAGAAAATAACATGACATGTGTTTTTAAATACCATGACATATTTTGAAATAAACATAAAAAGATTAAATATACTGGAATATCCACCACAAAATAGAAAATAAGTGGTGAATATGGAAGATATCTTAATGAAGAGAAATTGAGATGAGAAACCCTTACCAATACTACTAGCATACAAGAATGGGATTTAACTCCTATATTATAAATATATATATAATAATAACCAGTTAAAAAACCATATTCTTATTTATTAATAGTAATAATTTTAAATTATATTCATTTATTTGTTATACATTTTTTAATTATAGTTTATTTTTATCATCATATTCAATATGTTAAAATTATTTAATACTATTTTTTATGGTTATATTGAACATAACTTATTTATTATGAGTTCCTAATTAACATTTTAATAATATTATGGTAATAATATTTTTTCATGATTTAGGTTTAGTCACGATCAATTGATTAAAGATATTGGTATTTTTCTTAGTATTAAAATTCACAAAATTTAAATTTTCATTTGATTTTATTAAGAGTACACGATACATTATAATTCTCTAAACATATTTATTTTTTTGGTATTTATAGAGAAAAAAATTGAGGGGTTTTTATCAAGGCCCACTAATATGAAAAATGATAAACCCACACTAAAATCCAACACCAAATTCAAGAATGAAATATAACATTACGACCAATAAAATTTTTAAAATTTAAACATCAAACTAAAATAACTCACTACTCAAACACAAGATTAATAATAAAAACATAAACTATAGAACTAATGAAAAGTTAAAAATCAATTAGAAAACAAAATGAATGTGTATACATACTGTTCCTTGATCATGCATGCTTCAATTGTACATCATGTCATCACCTAAACCCACACAGCAGGTAATCTTATATAAATCCAAATTCCATTACCATGGAAACCCACTGAAAAGAATGGACAACAGAAATAATTCTAAAAAAATATCACAACCCATCTTCATCATTGAAAAATATTTATGTATATTTAAAATAAAATATCTCCCAAACCAATTGAATAAAACCACATTTTTTAATAAACTCATACCAATTGAATTGAATAAAAAAATTAGAAAAAAAATTAAATGTCACCACTACTATGAATCTTGAAATACCATATGCAGGGCAACTAAAATCGCATGAAAGCATCACTATAGATATAGAAAACAAAACATTAGTTGATAGTGGCCACAAAACTAGGAAAATATACTTTTTAGTACTATTGAAGTATATTCCCATCAATACATACCATTATACCGATATAATGTGGTCATAGAGACAAATTAAAGTTAAAGAAACAAAGAAACCAAATAATATATAAAATCTATATTTGGATTCCCCATTTAAAATTTCAGGATTCCTTCAATTCCATAATTGTTTTTCCAAATATAGGATTAAGCACAATGATATGGGTTGAAAGTGTATATTAGGAATCAATATAAAGCCTCGACCTTAAACCATACTTAATATTGAATTAAATGAATAATTCACATTGAGTATCTTTTCAGGATTAGAGTTTTAGAGAATTAAGACATAACTATTACATCTCAAAAGATTAAAAAGTAGACACATCTACTCAGTTCCCATTTTTCACAAAATAAAAACTCCTGAACAAAAGATTCATGTCTTGTTTTAGACATCCTGACATTTCCTTGATCCCATCATTGACCCTATTCAACCTTATGTCCCGTGAAAAACATTTCAAAAACGTGGGAGAAGCATTAAAATCTCAGTAAGGGTTATAAAAATACGGAATGAAAACATAAGTCCATGTATAATAAGAATCAATGAAATCATACTTTACTCATAAAACATAAGCACTTTAACATACCTCATGAAATCATAGGATTTGCGAATAACTCATAAATAACATAATACATAAAGGTAACTTGAGGCAATCATAACATTCTTACGTAGGGAGTAACCCACTTGGTTACGTATGGAAAACCCATCACTGTATATTCCCTAAATCTCTTCCGAGAAACCTTAACGTTTTACCCCTTCATGTTACCCAATGCATTGGAGAGCTATATCGGGCTCACCCGCCCTTAGTTTATCACGGAACCACCCATATTCATAAAACATTCCCAATAACCATAAAATAATCATAGATCATAACATGAGCACAATGGAAAGATAACATTCCCACATTATAATAACAATATAACATTTTAAGATATTGAAATAATAAATCCATTCTAAAAACCATTTTCAAAACCATTTAAAACATTTTGTAAAGAGATTTTTTAATCAAAGTATCCCATAATAATTGGAAGCTTTTAACATTTTAAACCATTAATATCAATATAAATAAATCCATAAAACCATTTTGAAAACATGTATATTAATGAGAAATATTTATAAGTATAAATCATTAAAACATTTAAAACGATATTATAGTTAAAGGGTTTTTAACAAAATGAGAGACACTTGAATACAATAATTGAGGAATAAAATTTAATAATAACTTTATAATATCATGAGAATAAATGGATTCATGATATAATATTCCAAAGGACGGTATATACACCATATAAGAGTGAATTGGTGCATAACAACAATGCAGTCTCAATAGAAATGTAAAATGTGATGAAATCCCTTATAAAGAAGGTATCCATAAATTAAGGATAAATCAATCTCATAATTATGTGTGAAAAATATAAATACACCCAATATAAGTGGATATTATGTTTAAAACAATCAAAGTTCATTAACAGATATTCAAAGGATGACATATTCAATAACTACAAGTTGAACCCAAAGAAATCGAAATTTCGTTAAGAAGTTCCCTTGGTAAAAATTCGACAGCCTAACGACATCATTTCCAACTTCAGAAAATGAGTTTATAATAGATTAAAAGGGTATCTCATCACATAGACATAAAAATTAAATCAATAAGGATGTAGAAGAACATATCCCAACATTACAATAAGTAAATTAAAAGACCCAACAAATGAAGTCTTTTAAAAAGAGGAGGGTAAAAGGTTCCCTTACCGACTTGGGTATCTTTCAAAACATACACCACATGAAAGAAGGACAATAAAACATGGATGTAAATACTCATAAAAAATTATATTACACAAATATTAGAATAGAGGGAATTACATATACCACTCAAAGGAAATGGTGTCAAATGTAGCATAAATCTCACGAGAATAAAAGTGAGATGAAAAATCCCTTATGAAAACTCGGCAGCCTAACGGCGCCACTTAAAACATCCAAAAATGTAATGATGAGATCAAATAGGGTCTCTCATCATATTAACATAAAATGTAAAGAAATAGGAATATAAAATAACATCCCACAACATTACAAAGTGGATCTTAAAAGAAGTGACATAAAGGAGAGCACTTAAAAAGAAAGAGAGAGGTTGGATCTCTTACGAAAATTAGGCAGCCTAACGGCGCCGATCAAATCTTACAAAATGGATTGATGAGAGAAAATAGGGTCTATCATCATATGGAAAGAAAAATTACAGTATGTGTAATATAAAAGAACATCCCAATCCTAAGAAATATGCACTTAAAATGAATGACATAAAAGAGTGTTCTTAAAAAGAAAGAGTGCGGTAGGTTCCCTTACCTCAAGTCCGACTTGACTCAATCGCCCTTTAACCTCATAAATAATAAACTAAAGTTAATTTCTACTTTCTTAAGAACTTTTTTTATATTTTATTATTCCTTTTATACAACTTATATCCATGTTATAAACAATATGTAATCATTTATGTTAATAATGTTTGTTTTGTCGATATTTGTTACTCTAGTCAAAAATAGACTTCTTACAATTACATGTTGCATATGTGGTAAGAAGTTCATTATATATAGAATGATATTCATTATTTGGATATCATCTATATATTATATATCCATAATGTACATGTATTTATAATAGTACATAACATTTTAGAGGTAAGAAATGAAATGCACCGTTCATGGAGACGGTAAACTGTACGTACGCATGAACGCTACTTCCATTTCTATTTCATATTTATTGGAATTAAAACATAATGATACATAATAGTATTATAATTCAAGTATGGTATCATATATAATAATATTAAATCTATCTTTTATACGTACCACATATGGTATTAACGAATCAAATCACTTTGACGGGGCGATAGTCCGCACTTCCTAAAATGAAGATATCACGTTTACCCATAATGGAAACCATAAAGGTATACCATAAATGAAAAATACAGAAGCTTAAGTAAAACATAAACATATTATATATCATATATAAATATAGTGACATCTTAATGGCCACATTTGAAGGTGTTAAAAGAATATATTGAACAATCATCGTTTCGTGGGGCAGAAATTCACCATCCACAGAAACAATATGTTCATTAACCATTAGATGTAGGTGTGTGTAAGTGTATCTCGAATCCTTATTATAAAAAAAATCCTAGTATATTGAAGATACTGGAGTTTTTACAAATGAAATGAATAAAAAGTGTTTAGGGGGTTGGAAAAGCAAAATAATACATAAGAACACCAGTGAAGACATTACCTTAAAATCGGGTAACTATTTTTGATTTGAGCTCAAAGGATTCCTTGGGAAGACTCATTCCCAAAGTGAGGCTTCTAAGAGTAAGATAAGTATTTTTAGAGACAGAATTGGCAGGTTTTGGCTGAGCCAAAGGCTTGTGAGGTGTGTCTAAGGAGGTAGAGGTGGGGGCCTTTTATAAGAGGAGAGGAGGGGCACTCTTGGAAGGACTTGAAAAGTAACATTATTATAAAATGATTTTCGAATTTTAAAGGTCCCACAATTTTATATATCAATTATATGGTGATGATAGTAAGAAATCCACGCATCCAATAGGTTTTTAACATTAGTAGGTCTTATATTTTACATTATTGTTTCATTTTATTTAAATCGTTAAATAATGAGGTAATCACTACATCATCATGATGTGATAAATAATTTATTTTATTTAATGTATAAAAATTATAAAAAAAATACTGTTATTTAGGATATCTTTTTATCTTTCCAATGACTATTTATAGTCAAAAATCTATGTTTTATAACCCCATGTAAAAATTGTTTTGGTAAAACAATACACGTTTGTGTCATTTTTACTTTTACTTTAAATAAAAGGCATTAATGTCATTATCTTACACAGGTGGCTCCATGGGGTCCCAAAAATCTACACATGGGTTTTCTTGGATGGACATGACTCATCCAATAGGGTTAGGACAAGTTTCAAGTTATTTTCATTTTATTAGAATATCATTTTTACTTTAAATCACACTAATTACCTCTAATCGCGATTAAAAACTTAAAAGTTACTATTCACAAAAAAATTATTTTCATCCCATTGAACCACATTTTTCTTCCAAATTACAACCATGTATGTAGGATTTTTTAAAATCAAATCACAGATGTGGTAAAGTTTCATTTAAAAGAGAAAATCAGTTTTTAAGTAACACTTAGTGGATTCACTATTCATCAAAAATTGAAGTTTTTCAGAAAAATACCAAAACTTCACCCTAAGCTATATTTGATATTCAAAGTTCAAAAATGATACCTATTTTAAAAAATTAAAAACATATAAGTTACATAAATTAATTTAATAATTAATTCCCATTGTCAGAACAAATAGGGTGTTTTTATGAAACAATATATATCAAAAGATTGACACTAGTTTAAGTCCAATTTCAAAGTGAAATTAATTCCAATTACCACTATTGGAATAAAGGGTAAAAATATTTTATAATTTAACTTTAAAACCAATTCAAAATATAATCTAATCATATAACTAAATTATATTAAAAAGAGGTTTTGAATTAAAATACAACATTTTTCACTATTCATTAAAAAAATGAACTTTATCGGAAAAATACGAAAAATTTACACAAAGTAAATTTTGATGTCCTGATTCTAAGGAAGAATTTTATTTGGTCCAATAGAAGGTATAAGAGTGACCAAAACTAAATTTAATGAAGGTTCGCCATCAAAAGGCGATAAGTGGACCTTTAGTGAATATTAGAGTATATATGCCTAAAATTGAATTCTTTTTATATTTTAAGCCTTTATCCTTTATTAGATAAATGTAAAGACATTTAACAAACATATATACTCATATTTTAGTTATTTTTATTCATTACCGCCAATACAACGGCTATGTGCTAACAACCATTTAAAATAATATTATTTTATTATTAGAGTGCAACGTAAGATTTCAAAGAAACTCATTTCTGCGTAATGGGTACGCCATCTAGAATAGCATTCCTTTAAATTAATATTAATATATTATTCACAAAAAGGGATAAATATAAAATTTTCATTTTCTTTATTTTCTTGGGGTGTTAGATCCTTCCCCCCTTTTGGGAATTGCATCCTCGCAATTTTAAAATTGGGCTAAAAAACATCATTGAATGTCCCACATCGGAAAAAGAGTCAGTAAAACAATCACTTTAAAAGAAAGAAAGAGAAGTACAGAGGTCACCCGAGTTAACCCATACTAGGATTCTATGTAAGAAAACATGGATATGGAAGAAAAAGAAAAGGGTCCTGTTCTGAGGGAGGGTGATAGAAAACATGTTTAGGAGAAAGTTATCCACAAGAAAATCACAAAATTTTGATGGGTTAAATGGTATTTGATTCCCCTGTAGGAAAATTTAATAGAAAAAATTTTTGTTTTAAGTTACTTTTTATTGAGGAATTTATTTTTTTGATCTTAAGGAAACATACTTACTTGTCATGTTGACATTCAACTTTTACTATAATTCTTACACAAACTCATACTTTCTTCAAATGATGAGTATTTAGGATGACTTTTCCATATTAAGAGCGCTATAATCCACTTCTAGAGAATCACCTAATCCACAAAAGAGAACTATATATTTCTCATGTCTTTAGACCTTAACCAAAACCAAAATTGTTTGAACAAGATCATATAATCCACAAAAGGATAACCCTTTATAAAAAGAAAATCTATTCTTAATCTCCAAAATTTTTCCAACAAAACCCAAAGTTCAACTAAGACCATTTGATAATCAATTTTTCCATAAAATTATTCAAATTAAACCAAACTAAGATTGAAACCCAAATATTTGAAGGATTTAATCACATAGTCTTCGAAGTTACAAATTTACACTTATTTCCAAATAACAGCAGTTGCTCTTAAAGTCTCATATTGAAAATTAATTAACCTAAACACATATCCTCCACGATCGGTTAATAATTTCCATAGATAACCTAAAATAAACTTACTCTTAATTCAAAAAATCATCTAACTAAAAAAGAATACTTCATAATAACCAGGGACTTCACGTAGTCCAGTGGTAGGCAATAATTATAAGTCACACTTTGGTTGTGGGTTTGATTCCCATAGCATTGTCCGACGCGACGGGTTGTCACACGTTCTGTGGGTTTTCCTTTTTATAAAACTCAAAAAATACCCATAACATGTTTTAACCTCAATAGTTTCCTTATACCTCTCATTTTAATCTAAATTCATTAGGATCTCAACATATTAATTCTTGAAGTCTTATTTCACCACCATAAGATAAAATAAAATGATTCCCAAAATGAATAACAACATACTTTGATCATGTCGTCCACTCGGTTTCATCGTCATCTTGTTCACGTAGGTAGAATTCCCATACATTACAACAATGATTTAGAGATCCTTCAAAATCATTTTCTTCCTCCATCCAAATACACCTTGTACAACATGGGTCATATGGGTGTTCACAGAAAAACAGTTTTTGAAAATAATCATGTATGACATATAATTCCAAAACATCTGATAAAACATGATTTCTATAAAACAGTCAGACAGAATTTGAGTAGAAACTTTCTATTATTGGTCCTTTTAAAATACCATAAGTATGTGCTGAGAGACTATATTTTAAAAGAAAATATAAATAGGTTGTGCAAGGGTCTCCTTCTTCAGCACCATTTTTAAAATCATAATTTGCTTCAAAATCTTGTGATAAGGTAAAATATTTGAAAATACCTTGATAATATTTACCTTGAAAATATGAGAATATTTTGAAAATTGTATTTGTCCAAATACAACCCATGGTCTTTGATGATAACGAGGTATAGTGGAGGTGTTTGATATCTCAAACAACTGCTTGCAAGTGAGTTGTATGCTTGAAAAAGTTTCACAATCATCTGAACATGACTTTGCAATAACTATTACAAGCATGTCATCATGAAGAGATAGGAATGTCGTTTGAGATCCTCTTCCTTCCATTTGGAACTGACTTTACTTGACCTGAAAAAAATTATAAAACAAGCATTTAACTGAAATAATAGATATAGGGACTAACCATGTGTCTAACAAAAACTCTTAATCCCTAAAGTTGTCTAAACCGAACTCTGATACCAACTATAAGGCCCCGACCTTAAACCTTACTTAATATTGAATTAAATGAATAATTCACATTGAGGATCTTTTCAGGATTAGAGTTTTAGAGAATTAGGACATAACTATTACATCTCAAAAGATTACAAAGTATACACATCTACTCAGTTTCCTTTTTTTCACAAAACAAAAACTCTTGAACAAAATAGTCATGTCTTGTTTTAGATAGTCGGACGTTTCCTTGATCCCATCCTGGACCCTACTCAAGTTTATGTCCTGTGAAAAACATTTCAAAAACTTGGGATGAGGATAATTATCTCAGTAAGGGTTATAACAATACAGAAAAGAAAACATCAGTCCATGTATACATAAGAATTAATGAAATCATACTTTACTCATTAAACATAAGCACTTTAACATACCTCATGAAATCATAAGATTTAAGAATAACTCATAAAAATCATAAGACATAAAGGTAACATGAGGAATTAATAACATTATTACGTAGGGAGTAACCCTCTTGGTTACATTTGGAATACCAATCATAGCATATTCCCTAAATCTCTTTGGAGAAACCTTAACGTTTAACCCCTTCACATTACCCAATGCATTGGAGAGCTATATCGGGCTCACCCGCCCTTAGTTTATCATAGAACCACTCGTATTCATAAACAATGGCCAAGAACCAAACATAATCACAGAATATAACTTAAGCACAATGGAAAGATATCATTCCCACATTGAAATAACAATATAACATTTTAAGATATTGAAATAATGAATCCATTCTAAAAACCATTTTCAAAACCATTTAAAGCATTTAATAAAGAGATTTTTGAATCAAAGTATCCCATACCACTTTGAAGCTTTTAACATTCTAAACCGTTAATATCCATATAAATAAATCCATAAAACCATTTTGAAAACATGTATATTAATGAGAAATATTTATAAGTATAAATCATTAAAACATTTAAAACGATATTATAGTTAATGGGTTTTTAACAAAATGAGAAACACTTGAAAACAATAATTGAGGAATAACATTTAATCATAACTATATTTTATCATGAGAATAAATGGATTCATGATATAATATTCCAAAGGACAGTATATACACCATATAAGAGTGAATTGGTGCATAACAACAATGAAGTCTCAATAGAAATGTAAAACGAGATGAAATCCATTATAAAGAAGGTATCCTTAAATTAAGGATAAATCAATCCCATAATTATGTGTGAAAAATATAAATACACCCAATATAAGTGGATATTAAGTGTAAAACAATCGATTTTCATTCACACATATTCAAAGGATGAAATATTCAATAACTACAAGTTGAACCCAAAGAAATCGAAATTGGTTTAAGAAGTTCCCTTGGTAAAAAATCGACAACCTAACGACGTCACTTCCAACTCCAGAAAATGAGTTGATAAGAGATTAAAAGGGTATCTCATCACTTGGACATAAAATTTACATCAATAAGGATATAGAAGAACATATCCCAACATTAAAATATGTAAATTAAAATACCCAACAAAAGAAGTCTTTTAAAAAGAGGAGGGTAAAATGTTCCCTTACCGACTTGGGTATCTTTCGAAACATACACCCCATGTAAGAAAAACAATAAAACTTTGATGTAAATACTCATTAACGAAATTATATTACAAAAATAGTATAATAATGGGCATTAAATATAGCACTCAAAGGAAATGGTGTCAAATGTAGCATAAATCTCACGAGAATAAAAGTGAGATGAAAAATCCCTTAGGAAAACTCGGCAGC
This sequence comes from Viscum album, assembly GCA_963277665.1. Lineage (NCBI taxonomy): Eukaryota > Viridiplantae > Streptophyta > Magnoliopsida > Santalales > Viscaceae > Viscum > Viscum album. Next base: position 53,985,734 of record OY728148.1, read on the forward strand.
CTAACGACGCCACTTAAAACATCCAAAAATGGATTGATGAGATCAAATAGGGACTCTCATCATATTAACATAAAATTTACAAAAAAATGAATATAAAAGAACATCCCCCAACATAACAAAGTGTATCTTAAAATAAGTGTCATAAAGGAGAGCACTTAAAAAGAAAGAGAGAGGTTGGATCTATTATGAAAATTCGGCAGCCTGACAGCACCAATCAAATCTTCCCAAATGGATTGATGAGAGAAAATAGGGTCTATCATCATATGAACATAAAAATTACTGTAAGATTAATATAAAATAACATCCCAATTATAATAAATATGAGCTTAAAAGGAATGACATAAAAGAGTGTACTTAAAAAGAAAGAGAGGGGTAGGTTCCGTTACCTCAAGTCCGACTTAACTCAATCTCTTTATAATATCTTGAATAATAAACTAATGTTAATTAATACTTGCTTAAGAAAATTTTTTCAATTTTATTATTTCTTTTATAAAACTTATTTCCATGTTATAAACAATATGTAATCATTTATGTTAATAAAGTTCATTTTGTCGATATTTGGTACTTAAGTTAAAAATGGACATCTTGCAGTTACATGTTGTTTATGTGGTCAAAGGTTCATTATATCCAGAATGATATTCATGATTTGGATATCATATATATCATATATATCCAGCATGTACATGTATTTATAATAGTACATAACATTTTAGAGGTATGAAATGAAACGCACCGTTCATGGAGACGGTAAGCCGTACGTACACATGAACGCTACTTCCATTTCTATTTCATATTTAATGGAATTAAAACATAATGATACATAATAGTATTATAATTCAGGTATGATATCATATATAATATTATTAAATCTATCCTTTATACGTACCACATATGGTATTAACGAATCAAATCACTTTGAGGGGGCGGTAGTCCTCAATTCCTAAAATGAAGATATCGCGTTTAACCATAATGGAAACCATAAAGGTATTCCATAAATGAAAAATACAGAAGATTAAGTAAAAAATAAACATATCATATATCATATATAAATATAGTGACATCTTAATGGCCACCTTTGAAGGTGTTAAAAGAATAGTGAACAGTCATCGTTTCGTAAGGCAGAAATTCACCATCCAAGAAACAGTATGTTCATTAACCATTAGATGTAGGTGTGTGTAAGTGTATCTAGAATCCTTCTTATAACAGAATCCTAGTATATTGAAGATACTATAGTTGTACAAAATAAATTAATAAAAAGAGATAAGGGGTTGGAGAAGCAAAATAAAACATAAGAACACAAGTGAAGACATTACCTTAAAATCGGGTAACTATTTATGATTTGAGCTCAAATGCTTCCTTGGGAAGAGTTATTACCAATGTGAGGATTCTAGGTGTAAGAGAGGGATCTGTAGAGAAAAAATGGGCATGGTTTGGCCGAGCCAAAGGATTGAGAGGTTTGTGTAAGGAGGTAGAGGTGGGGGCCTTTTATAAGAGGAGAGGAGGGGCACTCTTGGAAGGTCTTGAAAAGTAACATTATTATAAAATGCTTTTGGGGTTTTAAAGGTCCCAAAATTATATATTTCGATTATAAGGTGACAATAGTTCGAAATACACCCATAAAATAGGTTTTTGACATGTGTAGGTCTTAGATTTTACATTATATTTTCATTTTATTTAAATCTTTAAATAATGAGGTAATCGCTACATCATCATGATGTCATAAATAATTTAATTTATTTAATGTCTAAAAATTATAAAAAAATATTATGATGTAGGATATCCTTTTAGCTTTACAATCACTATATATAGTCAAAATTATGACTTGTATAACCCCATGTAAAAATTGTTTTGGTAAAATAATACAGGTTTGTGTCATTTTTACTTTTACTTTAAATAAAAGGCATTCATGTCATTATCTTACCCAAGTGGCTCCATGTGGTCCCACAAACTGACCCATGGGTTTTATGGGTCGGCCTTGACTCATCCAATAGGAGTAGGACAAGTGTAAAGTTATTTTCATTTTATTATAATATCATTTTTACATTAAATCACACTAATTACCACTAATCGCGATTAAAAACTTAAAAGATACTATTCACTAAAAAATTATTTTAATCCCATTGAACCACATTTTACTTCCTAATGACAGCCATGTATGTCGGATTTTTGAAAATCAAATCACAGAAGTGGTAATGTCTCATTTAAATGAAAAAAATCATTTTTTAAGTACCACTTAGTGGTTTCACTATTCATCAAAATTGATGTTTTTCAGAAAAATACCAAAACTTCACCCTAAGCTATATTTGATATTCCAAGTTCAAAAATGATGTCTATTTTAAAAAATTCAAAACTTATAAGTTACATTATTTAATTTAATAATTAATTCCCGCTGTCAGAACAAATAGCATGTTTTTATGAAACAATATATATCAAAAGATTGACACTAGTTTAAGTTCGACTTCAATGTAAAATTAATTCCAATGACCACTATTGGATTAAAGGGTAAAAATATATTCTAATTTCACTTTAAAACCAATTTAAAATATAATTTAATCATATAAATAAATTAGATTAAGAAGAGGTTTTGAATTAAAATACAACATTTTTCACTATTCATTAAAAAATGAACTTTATCGGAAAAATACCAAAAATTTACACAAAGTAAATTTTGATGTCCTAGTTCTAAGGAATAATTGTATTTGGTCCAATAGAAGGTATAATAGTGACCAAAACTATATTTAATGAAGGTTTTCCATCAAAAGGCAATAAGTGGGCCTTTAGTGAATATTAGAGTATATATGCATAAAATTGAATTCTTCTCATATTTTAAGCCTTTATCATTTATTGGATAAATGTAAAGACATTTAACAAACATATATAATCATATTTTATTTATTTCTATTCATTCCCGCCAATACAATGACTACGTGCTAACTACCATTTAAAATAATATTATTTTATTATTAGAGTGCAATGTAAGATTTCAAAGAAACTCATTGTTGCGTAATGGGTACGCCATCGAGAATATCGTTCCTTTTAAAGTAATATTAAAATATTATTCACAAATAGGGATAAATATAATAATGTCATATTTTTTATTTACCTGGGGTGTTACAAAAATAATAATAAAATCCAAACAAATAATTAGATAAGAAACACCAAAGTTATTAATCACCAAATATTGGTATTGTTACAATCACAAAAACAAAAAATGGAATCGATTTTTATTTAATATGGGGTATCATTTAATTGATATGATAACATTGGATATGGAGAAGAGTAATGAAAAATATACTATGAATAATAAACATAAAGTTAAAATTTTATTATAAAACAAGAATTTAGATACACTAAATATGTATGATTCAGGTCAATTAAGTGATATTTGATGATGAAAAATGATACATCGAAGAATATGTGGGAGAATAGAAGTATTACAAGTGGAAGAGTGAATATGATATGGCATGCGTCATGTGGGTTGTTTCACAAACCCAAAGAAATAAAATGAAACACTAAAGAATGAGTATGAGTCTAGAATCTTATTAGAGTGATATAATTTTTATTGCATAATAATGGTTTAAATAGAATATAATTAGAGGGTAAAATTATATATAAAAAGATGTTATATATATTTTAATTAGAAACCATGTGAATAACTATATACAAACATTGATAAATTTTCTCCTTCTAAAAATATACACTCTTAAATTGAATAATTCACACATCATTCATGGGAGTAAAAGAATCCCAACATCTAGTTGAAAATCAAGATACAATTAAAGTGTAAATATTAATGACATAAATGATAGCTTTTATTGGTTTTTAAAATATGTGAAAACCACAGGGATATGTGATATTAAATATGTTATTTACTTTTATTTATATTTTTATAATATTTATAAAGATTTTGAAAAAATTTACATATCATTTTTATTTATATTTTATGATATCATGAACTCTTCAATATGGTAATGAAAAATTTTAATAAAAATTATATTGACCCCATAACATAATTTTTTAATGCATAATTCCAAAAATTATATCCATTTTAACTTATATATTTATTAATATATGAAAATTTTATTTAAAATAAATATACAAAAGGATTTAAAAAAATCATGACTAAAAAATTAAGTAATGTTTAATTATATTTCACTTATTATCATCCATATATACTTAATTGATGTTAAAAATATATTATACAGGTTTATTGTAGGTTATATGATATATTATTAATTTCTAAAAAAGGAATCGATTCTGATTTCAATATACCAATGTTTTATATTAATTCTCAATGCTTATATATTCTTCCGACATTCATATATATTTTGAATGGACATATATATTTCAAACAGTATTATAACAGCAATATTTGAATTTTCACTCTAATATATAGATTTATATAACTATATAACCTTTATTTATCTTAAAATTATATTTTCCTTATAATATTTTAACAATGTATATATAATTTTAAATTCATTTTTTTTTGTTTTCATTGCCGATATAATCCTCATGACATATCAAGATGATGAATATTTTACTTTTTCCAATTTTATTTTCTTGCTTATTTACTAATTTTAAAATTTACCCAATATTGTTCCATTTGGTTATCCAGTAATTTATTCAATTATATATTTTAGTTTCTAAGATAGTTAAAATAAGTCATTAATCAATTTTGTATAGTTTTGTGTCAAGAAATAAACTAATAAAAAGAATTTTTTTAGGAATTATTCATAGAAAAAATTGGTGTCATATTATACAACCATAAAAAATTATATATGAAAATTTCATTACATAAAATAAGATAATTAAGGTTACTCAAGACACATTTAATCAATAAGTTATTATGTCACTTCTTCGGACTGATGATTTCTCTACAGAATGTTGGATAGTTGTTTGGTGTCATTTTATAGAAATTTATATCTAAAAATCTAGATGATTGTTGGTTCGTACTAGTAGATATCATGTTCCAATTACACAATAATAATGTTTATTAAAAGTGATTTATCAACTGTATAAATCCAAAAAAGTGATACATAGAACTCACAATGTACTTTTTATAGATTTCCTAAAAGTTATCGGTGATAAGATAATATATCTAAGTGACTATGGATCCTAAATGATCTATTTATATAAGACTATAATTTCTATTCTTCAAAAATCTAATAACAATTATCCATTTGATATTCGAATGAATTACTTCTCTTAAACATCAAATTCAAAATCTTCTAGGTGATCGTCATAGTAAAAATTATGTAAACTTTTTGTTTCTTTGATATATCATTGAATGGATTTAATATTATCTATCATCTATTGGGTATGATGAAGTGGAAGTACATTATTCTCCCCAAATTCATCCAACAATTTTTATTTTTTACCTTTTCTCATATAGAGCCACATCTTGTTTTATTTATGTACTAGAATAGAATTAGTTATTTTATAAGGACTCTAATACTATATGATATTAATCTCAACCTATATTTTAATTTGTTAGAAAGTATCATAGAATATATTATAATTCATCAATGGTACATTCAAATAGAGAATCTATCATAGGATAATTTATTTTAATAAATATCATCTCCACATCCAATGCTTGTGGGAAAACTAGATCTTGATCAAATACATTTGAAATTGGTTCTTGAAAAATTCCTCAATTGTTTCTTTTATATATATATTTTCAACTAGATCGATATAGAAATACTATTGAAAATAATATAATTGTTTTTAATTCAATATAAATCCACCCACATCTAAAATGTTTTTATATTATTTAGTGGTAATAGAAATATCTATGATAAAATATATGTTGATGTTATTACATTTTTATACTACTATTGGTAATGGTTACATAACTTCTTTTGAATTTTGAAATTCATTCGTGACATATTCATAGTCTAAAGTTAAAATATTAAAATATACAATATCCCCCTTCATCTTGTCCCTATAGAAATTATATTGGGGATATCAATACATATTATTTCATTCATAATGGAAAAAATGTATGATGACCTATGAGCATCATCAATGTGGTCATTTATCAATTTTTGTATTGAATTATTACATATCTATTTCCCAAATATTATAATTCTATTATATTGATGGACCAGCTTTGTAATATTTCCAACATTCTTTAGTATCTTTATATCATCTTTATTTTCCTTTAGGATCATCAAAAGGATGGAAGGTCGAATAGTCACATAGTATTGTCTAATTTTTCCATTATAGTAGTATTTCTATGTATATAATTCACAAATCATTAATCAGTAGGTCCCATTAAATCCATATCAAGGATTATGTAAAATAATCTTTCATGGTAAAAGAATTATCCCTATTGCTTTCCTTCCTAGAATTATAACTTATTGAGTAATCGTAATCCTTGATCACCTCTAATGATTACTTTTTTCATATTTTCAACACCATCAATGATAATACATACATTAAGATAATATGTCAATATATATATATAACTTTTCACCCTAATGATAATGTATCTATATCTTTACTTTTAATATTAGTAGTGTTTACCCCAAAACATTCCATTGGTTATTTTTCTCATATTCCTTTAACTATTGTGATCAATAATCTACAACCTATTTATATCTCTTAATCACACACCTAGATTTCTACATTGATGAACACATATATTTTAAAACCAATTTTCCACTGAAGGGTAATGTGAGTATAGTTGTAATGAACAACATTTTCTTAAAATCCTTGAAATTGTCTTAACATTCATCTCTCAAAAAGAAAATTAATATATTCTAAGAAAACACGATTAATAGATTAAAAAATAATGAATAAATTCTCATAATTGGTCAATGGTATTCAGTTAATCTATGAAAAATTCGATTCTACTTATCAATTATTAGTTTATCATAGTCTCTAGTCACCTATATCATTGAAATATTAAAAGATAAACATCTAAATATTATTTTATAACCAATAAAAGAAACATTCTATTTCATAAATTAACCATGGATAAACTTGGAATAGAATATATCATTTCAAAAGGTCATCATCACTATCCTCAATACAATTTTAGTTCTAATAATTTATGATTTATTATAATATCGTCCTTAATTACTACCACAAATTGATCACGGTAAACATTAAAGACTCTTGTCATCTAACTATACAAATTGTGAGGAAATTTTTTCTTCCAAATAGCATCAAAATAAAACCATATTATCCACATTTACTTGATAATATCTAGAAAAAAGGCCAATCATTTAGATGCTTTAACCCTTTTATAATTGATTAAACAGGTTAGTTTATTTATATATGATATAATTTTTTCTACCATTTATCTTGATAATATCAATATAATCAATGAAGAGAATAATTGATCTAACCTTAATATTATCAAAGAATTTTTGTCCACACCTTGGGGATTATCGGTAGGGAATGAAATTCTTTTCAATATTCACTTAATGATTCTATTTCAATTCCAGTAATTCAATATAGTTTTTCCTATAAATAATCATTGATATGGTAATAGAACTAGGTATGAATTTAATAGAAAAATCAACTTCATATTGTACTGGAAGACATAGAACCTCATTTATATATACATCAAATTTTTAATTTATAATTTTCATTTCCTAAATATCGTGATTCTCCCTTAACATTTGATCTTAATACCGATCATGGATGGGTATTAAAACCCATCTAAGGGAAGTATCCTCTAGAGTGAGTATGTTGTTATCCTTATAACAACATATACAAATTGTTGGATTTATGATATAAAATTTTATTTTCCTATCCTAAAAACTAATATAGGATCTATGTAGTGAGAACTAATCCATTATAAAAAACCGAACAAATTATAAAAAAAGTAATGATGATAACATCCCTATGAATCCCATGAAAATAATCCTTAAATTGAGAAGAGGCATAGACTTAATATGTAATCATTACAACATCATGTGATTTCAAAAATTATTTAATTTTAATTTTTTGGTTCTGAGTTTATATTCATCAATTTATTTTATGGTATGAATGAGTTTATATAAATAGAATCAAATAAGCTTTATTTGATATTGGGCATACCTTTCATAACCCAAATATCTATATTTTTTCTTCAACCACTTATAAAAACTAAAATTTTCTGTTATAGTGTTAAATAATAATATTCAATTTAGATTATAAAATAATTATTAAAATTAATCATGAGATTCACTAAATTATTACACTATTATTTCAAAAAAAACAGGTTTCTTATTCACCATATGGCAATATTTTTTTAATATATATCATTTTTAGTATAACCGTGATAGGGTTGAGTTTTATCCAAAATTATTTATATACTAATAAAAAAATTACCTTAAACATATGATAAAAAATATAAAAATCCCACCATAACCACTGTAGATAGTTATTACATATGTATAAATTATTATCCATTGAAATCAAAAAAAATTACACCACTTGAACTTAGAGTTATATTTTCATTGTTGATTTGATGTGTAGATGAGATATTATAAAACTAGTTTATAATTTATCAAATAATTAATAATTACCTAGACCCCTTCTAGAAATATGATAATTCATATTCTTCTTAAAAACATTTGGACTGTTAATATAAGAATGTATTAGATCTAATTCTTAGTTGCGGTAAAAATAATCAATATCAATAGAGATTTGGTTTGCAATATAATGATTAGAAGGGAACATTAGATGAACCTAAGGATATGAGAACATAACAAGGGTATACAATCCAAAAATATTAAAATAATACATAATAGAAAATATTTCATAAAATAGAAATAGTCATATAAATATTTTATCATAATATAAAAAACTTTGTCAAAATGTGACAATTATCAAAAGTAAAGGAAACATAACATAGGAAAGCATCTTAACATTAAAATGTGGCAAAAACATAAGCTTGGATAATCATTCCTTATGTCCTGTATCACTTCTGATACCATTATCACATAGTGTATGGGGTCCAATATCATATTATATTATGTTAACTCCATAATTTCATGCATTTAATATTTTGATATATAAATCTTCACACAATTAATTGGATGTATATATATTTTCATACCCAATTATCAAATTAATAAAAAAACACAAATATTTTCCACATGAACATAATTATATTATTAAATTGTTCATGTTTTAATTAAAACAAGTTAATGAAACTAGTTTCTTAAAATTCATCAAAAAGAATTAAAAATGATCCAGTGAGAAGAACACAAAAAAACATGGTAGTTGTAAATTCTGGTTGACTAGAAATCAAATATTTTAAGCTTTTGGTCATCTCTATAAACATTTTATGGCCTACACAATTCCAAGATTCATCCAAGTCGTATTTAAATGTGGTACCTACCATTAATGTAACACTATAATAATTTTTAAATAAAAATCTATATGAAAATATCTAATGTTGTAATATTCAATTTTAATTGATATTTTAGAAATTTTATATTTTTTTAAATTTAAGGAATAAATAGTTTTCACCCATAAATTATATCTCCAATTCACTCTATATAATTTCTAAAATATTTTCTATAAGTGTTTTAGATGTTGAAAAAAAGATTATCAGTTTTAAATAATTTTCCACAAAGGTGGTTTCCTTAAAAACAATCTAGACAAAAAGAGAGGGGATATCTCTACATTTAATTTTTTTTGTAATTTTAAAAATATATAAAATCAATCATATGAGGATATTAAATAATATAAAAGTACATATAATACTATGTTAATTTTAAATACATATTTTTACAACTTAATGCCTTAATGACCAAGAGTGTGATTAACATAAAAATACTACCTGACAGATTTATAATTGAACACAATCCTGAAATATTTTTAAAATAGAATAAAGTAAAGGTGGGAAAAATTAAAGTCATATTCGAATGGTATCAAGACTTAATAATAGTGAAAAAATATATAAATATTTAACCATTTTCCTTATTATAAAAAAATAAACTTCTGTCAACTTCTTCCATACAACAATTCCATTTTCATTATAGTTCTTTTAGAATACACATTTTACTCCTATAACCAAAATATCATTAGGTAACTCAACTATGGTCTTATGTTTCTTCCATTTAAACTGATTAATCTCATATTGTAATGAAATGATCAAATTATTATCAAATAAGGTGACATCTAACATTATAATATAAAAAGTTTATAATATTACAAAATGATATCATTCATTTTATAAGGTACATTAAGTTATATATGGATAACTTATAAAATTGATGATAATATCAGTAGGATTATTCCTTATAATTTTATAGTTCCTACTATAAAATAAAATTTACTCCTTATCTGTAAAATAGTCAACTGATGTTAAGAAAAATTCTAGTAGTCTAGAATCTATAAGTCTAGCCTCTTGTATGCTAATTTTAAATGTATGTGGTTTTAACAAAATAAATAAATATATGAGATTTTAATGAAATTGAAAACTATCTTTAGAGATTTTATATTTACATGGGGACCATTATTATAAATCCAAACATGTTCTTTTTTTAAATAAAATTTGTTATTTTATGTAAATCAAAATAGGCCTTACTTTTGATGGAGTATATAAGAAGAATTCCTTCCTCATAATTTGGATCATATAAATGATGATGATATTTAAAATTTAAAATGAAACATTTTCATCATAAGACATTGAAATATAAATTTTAGGATTCCTACCATTATATAATTCATATGTAGATTTACCTAAATCCAGAACATGAAAAACATGTATTCTATTTTACTAAGAAATGATCATGACTTCCACCTAGAAAAATTATTTATTGAATATTCAAAAAATATAGACTATGTAACTCCTTGAAGGATTTATATCATTATAAAATTACACAATTTTATTTTATAGTTATAGGCTCTGAGAAAATATGACTATTGGTTATTTCATGATAAAATTTTTCAAAATAATAATTTATAAACTCACCAACATGAACACGCCTAATAATGACAATGGGTAGGATTTTCAAATTTTGTTCAAGATAAAAAAATTTAAAATACAGTGGGTTTCATATTTATATTCTAAAAAATCCATGCAAGTATACTTAATGTAAACATCAACTAATAAATTCATATAGTGTTTTCCTCTAAAAAACACACATTGTGTAGGTTTAAAAAGGACTATGTTCACTAAAAATATAGATTCATAATTTGATACTTCTACTAAGGGTTTAAAACATATCTTTATTCCTTACACTATTAAAAGGGGTTCAATAATCTAAAACAAATAAACTTATAATTCATTATAGAAATCACTACCACTTCCTGAGAGTATCATATTAGATCCTAACATTCATATATCCAGACCATCATTGGAAAATAATAAACTTATTCTCAAAAAAGATAAGGAAAAACTGGTATACCAAAATGATTCTTGAATAAGTTTTTGTATCATGTTGATTTTTATTTGATGCCATTTAATATGATATATAACTATATTAAAAACAACAGTTATTAAAATCAATGATAAAATAATTACAATGTTGTATATTAATAAAATACCTTTTTTATAATTATATATATTATTTTTTTTAAACCCCAATATTTAAAATGAATTTTCTTATAAATTATTTTAAAATAAATATGAGTATGATTTTCTAAAAAAATAATTAAATTATAATATGAAGTCCTAGCCATTTTTTGGATAATCAATAGAAACCATACTAGTTACATATACTAATAAAACTAATTTTCAATTGTAAAAAAATCATGGTTTAAAGGAATAATTATCATTTTCAATGATTATTTTTAACAATGATAAAAAAAATAAATGGGAATAAAATATATCAATCCAAATATGTTACCTATATAGAAGAATTTTTTATAAATTATAATATTCAAAAAAATAAACATCATTATTGAAATAATTTGAACCAATTAAAAAATTATTGTTGCATCCCTTTTCCATCACTACAGTAAATATAGAGACACAATTTGTAATATATTAATGATAAATTATTGGTGAATGAAAATAATTAATGAAAATATTAATGGGTGTGATATATATTATGATAGAAGAAAATATGAATATTTTAAAAGGAAATGAAATAAAGAGTGTATTAAGTGATAGATATGTAGGTTCTACAGGATATGTGTATGATATTGATATTAAAAAATGAACTTTTTGTGTGTGTTGGTATTAATATATTTATGGGAATGAATATTTTCATCAACGCTATGTGGAAAATGAAATTTCAATGATTTAACAAAATAAAAATATATCATTAAAAAAATTTATATACTTATTTTTAAGGTAAATAATTAAGTTATATTAAAAATAACTCTTTTTTAGATTTCTTACCTTGATTATGGAAATAAAATTTATAAAAAATATTTTGAGAAATATTTTCAATCACTATTATATCAATAACCAATTTTACAAAAAACCTATTTAGTAGGTTTTTCATCATATAATTTAAAAAACTACATAAACAATAATGTTAATGTTTTTTGTTAATTTCATTATGTTATTAAAATGATTTTATAATTATTTTTATTACTAGTCCATGGTATGTTGGTGAAATTAATGTACCCTATGTTGAATGTATAAATATTGTCTCGCATATCTCTAGATAACATGTGAACTCCTTTTGAACTTTTATTACTGTATTTATCATTCTTAAAGATCACAGACTAACCATAATCCTATAATTAGATTATACTCAGATGTTTATACATAATACATAAACTATAAATTACATTGTAAATTAAATATTTACCAATATATATACAATTACAACCATCAATAATATATCCATCAACATGGTCTCAAAAAAATTACTCATCCAACCTTCACATTTTGTATGTTTTGAATATTACCATTATCTTTTGTCGTGTTCTAATAAAAAATATTATTTATTTGACAATTAATTCAGAAACTACTGCACTTTATATATTTCTTATCTATTAAGTAAATATCATTTTGATAATCCATTTTGTAAAAACATTTAATCTAACATCAATAATCACTCTCCAAATCACTGATTCTTTTGATATATGGAGACTCTCTATAACTCTATATATAATTTGTAATTAAAATTATTTTTCTCTCATTAATTGGTAAATATATAATTATTCTTCTTATTCCACCTTGGACAATCATGTTTTATGTATCGGGTATTTTTTTACCCTTGAAAAAAAGTGTCCATGTATTTTTTTCTTCTAATGTATGTATTTGTATTACTTTAGCTAATCATACTTGAATACATTATTTATAATATTACTATATATACACTTCTTAGGATAAATAATTTCTCCACTTATATATTATGAATTTCTATTATTGGAATTATTTTTATACTTACTGTTTATAGTTTTAGAAACATTTTTTTCTAATAAAAATATGTTAAATAACTAAAAAATAATGTGAACTTAACCCTTAATTTTCTCCTTTTCAACAACTATATTTACCCTATTATTAAATAGGATTTAATTCTTAATAAAATCACTAAAACTATTTGTATTAATATACTAAGACTCATCAGTATTCCTTCATTTGTGTTGTTATTCCTTCAGATGAATATCAATAACCTTCCAAATAAAAATTTCATTAGTAATTTCAATCAAACCCAGTGATTTTAATAAATTAACAAACATCATAAAATATTGGTGAATTCTAGTCCTTGGTTCACTAGGTATAATATAAAAGGCCTTATAATATACTGAAAACACGGACCAATGAGTCTCAATAACATTGGATGTTCCACAATGTGTAGTTTCCATCATTTTCTAAATTATATTATATATTTTACATAAGTAAATGTTATTGAAGTTATTCTATGACATTAAATATAGAAAACTATTCAATAAATTATAATTAGTGTGATATTATAGCTTCAAAACATGAAAATACATAGGGATTTATATCTATTACTTTTTTAAAATTCTTTTTCTCATTTTACAAGGATTTTATCATGTATAGATGACTAGGATTTTCATCTAATCTATAAAATATTCAAAATATTCCACATCAAGAAACACTTTTTGACTAAAATTTAGATGTTTATTATTTCCAACTAGAATCCCTACCCTATTTAAAATAAAATAAACACTCTCTTCTACATGGATAGTCAATGTAAAATTGAATAGATAACATAAAATAAATAATGATTATATTCCAAAAACAAAAATAAATAACTATATTATTTTATAAAAAAAGATTTCCTATATAATGAAATTTGGTTGCTATATGATGGGGTGAATATTAGTAAAACTATAACTACCCATTTTCCATTAACACAAATATTTAGTTGATTAAAAGATACAATTTCAATTTAAATATAAGTAATATAATTTAATGTAGTGTAAAAAATAACCAATATAATATATAAATAGAATTTTTTCCAAAATAAAGGATAAAAATTGAAAGATAACACATATTAAATTACACAATAATGGGAAAGGTGAATAGAGTTTATAATAATGAGTGAAAAAATCCTAGATTATATTATTACGAAAAAATAAAATAATATTAATTTTTTATATTTAATGAAAGGTGGAAGGTGTATCGGTAACCAAATCCAATTTATCCAAGGACTATATGATCTTATTTTTCTATAAACTACTATAAATATATCACGTTTTATCCCCAAAAAATCAGTGAAATATAATCAAAATTAGGATACTTCATACATGATATCCTTGAAAATCTCCCGGATTGGATACAAGTCCAATCTTCTAGACATAATTATCTTTAAACCTGTTATAAGATGTAGCTTCATATCCCTATATAATCACCAATCACACAGGATCATATTCTGAAGTGTTACAATGGAAAAATAATACCATTTAAATAAAACCACCCAATATTAAGGCTCTTATCAAAAGAAAATAATTTGAATAATTTAAATTATAAACAATCAAATAATAGAGATGATTCAAAATTAAACAAAACTATAAAATCCCAACATACATTAATATCATTCATCACTTACACACCTCATGTCCCTAGTTTAATTTTTAATCTTTTTCACAGTAATCATTAATGATCATATACATATATCATCAATTTCATTTTCAACTCTCTCAAAAGCATTAATCAATAGTCTCATGAATTTAAAAATGGTCTCTATCTACAATGTTTCAGTTATAATTCCTTCAAAATACTTTAAATTAATATAATAGATAGATCATTAAAATTCGTTCACACAAACATAAAATTATAAATAATGTCTATATAGAAATATATTTAAAATAAAAACCTTATTTTTTCTCAAAAACAAGGTGCAGGGTATTGGGATTTTTTGAAAAAGTATACAAAGAGTCATGTGATTCTAAATATATTATATTTTAGTATTTGTTATTTTTATTAAATTAATGACCCATGATTATTACCCTCACTTTTCATAGATTATTATGGTCACTTGTAGTAATGGAGGATGAAGCAGAGAAGCCCAATCATGAAATTGTAGTCTTTAAAAAGGAAATGGAAGATCCAACAATTTTTACAAGGATAAATGAATTTATATAAGCTACTCGATAAGAAAATATATAATATTTTTAAGAAAATAAGGAAATAATTCAACTTAAAATATTTTTTCTAATTTATTTGAAATTAAACTCTACATAAATCTCATTTTCACTGATATGATTGTGACATCCCTACTATGGATTAACCTATATAGGAAAAAAGAGAATAATCATATATAGATGAGGTAAATATTTAAGAACCTATATATCCACATTAAATATCTATATAAATAATACCCAAAAAACATTACTGAATGAGGTATAAAATAATCATTTTACAACCATTACATTATTTCTTTATACCCACTATAGTGAAGACATATTTATAATTTAATAGGGGGTGTGGAGACAATTATGTTGACAACCAATGAGAAAATTTAGATATAATAGAATATGAAGAGTTATATAATTAGTATGACATATTTGTTTTCATCACACAAGGCATGTTTCTAATACGATTGGGGACAATAAAATGACTATCCAACTATAAATAGTAAATCCAAAACACATACTTTTTTGATTTATACCATTAAAACTATTCTTCTCTACTAACCTTTTCATTTCAAGGAGATGGTAGTATTTTTGTGTATACATGTTTATATTTTTTTTAATTATTGAGATTAAATGGAATCACTATAATTTTATTAATTTAATAATTTGTTCGATTGTTTTATCTTCAATATGAAAGTCAAATGACTTTTCTAATTAATTAATTCCTTAATTATTTATCTAAAATTTTAATGTAATTTATATCCAATGTGATTCACATAAGAATGATCAATATCAAATAAATAAATTCTAAACCTAAGAGGCTTCTAGTATTATTTTCATATTCATGAATTTATTTTAATTATTTATGAAACATGATTCATGATGAGAAAATATTGAAAATATTTAAATTAAATTTAAATATAAAAAAAAATATATAATAAAAATTGTCATATAAATTTTATACAAAAATTATGTACTCAAAAAAACTACTTGACATTTCTCACCTAAAAAATATTTAAAGACAATGAATGCCATTTTGGAGCCACTTTACAAAAAAATCACATCCTTGTATTATCATGAGTAAACTTTTATATACATATAAATATAAAAGTGAGTGGAAGAGGATCAATTATCATGGATTGTTGCAATAATTTACATTATTAAGATTAAAATGTCTTTATGTGTCACTTAGATTTGGGAATTATAGATCAACACCATGTTTTGAAAAAAATGACCACATTGTATCTAAAAGATGTTTTGATATAATTGAAAAACAAATTAATGAAGTAAAGAGACATTGAGAATGAATCTAAATTATTATCATTAGACTAAGATGAGGGATAAATTAAAATGAAAAAAATATTGATTTATTTACTATAATATTTATCCTATTCAAACATATATAACTTCAAATAAAAAAATATTAACATATTCATTGTACAACTGATAAAGACCACCTCTCTCTAACATTTTTGATATATTTAATGGGTAATTCCCCTTCAACTTAGGACTGGTCAACAGTATCTGGGTGGTGGTATCATGTGACCATAAGAACAGCTCCTCAAACATCAGATGAATCTAACTAGTAGTGTTGGACTAATGTGTTACCATGGGGAGACTGTACGATAATATTAGAGTGAAAAAATTAAAAATGGATAAAAATACATAATAATTATCAAAGTATGAATAATATAACAAAAAAAATCATGATATATGAATATAAAATCAATCATATAATTACACATAATCTATCCTAACTATCATATAACCAATAACATCACATATACAAAATTTGCAAAAGAAATAAAAAACATGGATGCCCTACTACCAATCTCGAGCCTCATCATATCCCAATAACCACACAAATTTTAGATATTGCATCCCAATCATGAAATATTTAGAAACTTCCAGACCTAACATACATAGAAGAGGAAATCATGGGTACAAAAATCCCAAGGCTTCAAAAAATTATTATCAATAAAACATTGTAGGATTCTACTAACATTGCCCCTAACATAACCAATAAATTACTTTATACACAATTTTAAATTCACAAAAAATATATATAAAATATTATCCAAATAACAACATTATATCCTTGTGGTATATGGTGAAATAAAAAAATGGTTGAACCTACTTCATCTAGTGAATAATGATGATGATAATATATTACAATCATTAAGAATCAAAGGGATTACTTACCCACTACCATAAAAACATATCATATCATAAGTTATGTAATGGAATGCCAACTCTCTTACTATAAAAATATAATTTCATCAGATTACATGTGGGACTAGTCTCCCCACCCCTTATAAATTTATATCGTATAATTTGATAACTCAAGGGGGTGGATGAACTCCCTTCGTAGACATAAATATCACATATCATTATGAAACTCAGGTGCATACCAGCTCCATAAATAGAAATACATATCATGAATCATCATGGATAATAAAAGGTAACCCACTCCACACCTACAAACATATATATATTTTTATTAGAAACCATGGAGATGTACTTGTTCTATACCATGTAACATATTGTGTCATCTAGTAATTGAGTAGAATATTCACTCCACACCTAGAAACATATAATGTATTAATATGAAACATAAATTTGTTTATATACCTCCATAATGAAACCTATAAAATATCCTATCATTAAAAAATCAAGGGAATACTCACACCCCACATTGAATTGTATCACAAATAATACTCATATGTGTTACCCCACAAATTAAATTATCTCATCTCTCATAGGAATACCAATAAAAAATAGACTCATTAATCAATACTTAAAACATTACTCAAATAATTTCTACTCATCAATCTATCCTTTTAAACTCATTGTGGAAATATCGTCATAGTCACACAAGCCGATCAAACAGAAACCGTTAATTTCCTCATGTCACATGATTTTCTAACCACAATAGTCCTTCAAACCCAATTCTGGGTCTTGTCACCATCATCAAGATGTAGATAAAAAACTATGTTTTTCTCATTTCTTGTATGATATATCTGATCATATACCCAAAGGAATAGTGCAAATCATAATTCAATTGGGCATCCCACAATAGTCTGCCTAACCTAGGACTCCCTCTATCCTACTCATGTAAAATAAAATGACACCGAATCACCTGGTCTATGGTGTAATGACCTGACCCTAGTTACCCAGAGTCGGTGCATTATTTTAATACATTGGCATCATTACAAGGAATGAAGTCTCGAAGGACTGATCTGTTTAGCAGTCTTGGAAAATAGATTATATACATGAATGTTACATTACACTTTATAACATAAAAAACAACATCAATAATCCTTTATTAAATCCATTATTCCCTTGGAATAACCCTGCATACCAATCACAATACAATTCTTGGAATCCTAGAAAAAATAAAACATAGAAAGGGGTATGATCAGATGCTCAGTAAGGATAACAATATAGCGGAAACTTTCATAAATAAGCATAAACATTTAAGGCAATGTATAACTGAAACAAAAGCCTTTTAAACAAGAACATCAGCATAATATGTAAAAAATAAAATGAAGTAATTCCATTTACTTATTCACATGGATATTCTACTAGTCAAATAATCACATGCAATATCACTAACCACTTTCATAATGATGGAATGCATAATCCCTGACTATCATAACCACATAGTCAAGGACTTGTGCCATGACTACAAAAAAGATTTTGTCAAGGCCTTATGCCAGGACACTAGTTTATCTAATGAGACCTACTGATGCATCAAGGAGCTATAGCAGGCTCCACCCGTCACTTACTAATTCAAATGTATTCTTTATATGAACAGGTTTAAACATAACGTAATCATTCGAATTAAAGCTACTATACGAAAAGTCAATACTTTCTCCATAAACCATGAAGGGTATAAAAATAACACATCCACAGTCAAAAATATCACAAATCCTTAAATACAATATGGATGTTTTGTATCATAATAAATAAATATCAAATATGCTTAAAATACATCAAAGGATGTTGACATAGATGAAATCAAAACTATTTGAGAGATATATCTCTTTTTTTAAACCATTTAAAAGTCATATATTTATAAAAGAAAAAATTTACTTTGAAAATATTCTTATAAGATTGTAAGGGAATATTTGATGATTTTATACCAGCGGAAAATAGCCGCACCTGTTGTATAAGTTAAAAAAAGACACTCTTACCTTAATTTTGTCGAAAAGGTTAGAAAGGACCTTGATTGGAAAACGGCGAAAAGATTCCTTTATAAACATATTATAGAAAGTCAAAAAAGGGTATAAATGACTTTAAACCATATTCTATAAAATATTAAGTATTCTTTGAAATAAATTTTTAAGAAACATGTATGTGGATGATAAATAGGTCCTAGTAGATAATCACGTATAAACAACCTCGGATAATGAAGAGATTGTGAAATAAACCCTTACCAATTAGGTAACTTACGAATCATACACCCCATGAAAGCTGTATCATACAATAAATATGTAAATACACATAAATTAAATTGTATTACAAAACGAATAAAATTATGGGCAGTAAATAGACCACACAATATGTAATTGTGGCAATATGGCACGAACCTCACGAGAATAAGGAGTGAGATAAAAACCCCTTACCTTGAACTTTCCTTTAGTCGAGGGAATGTTTAACCTCCTATTTGAAGATCGTAGTATGTTATTAAATTATACCATAACCATATTAATATTTATGATATCATAAATTATTCATTTATGACTTTATACTGCCCATTTAATAATAATTTCCATGTTAAATTAACATTTCGGGTAAAAATCGCTTTCTTTATCGTACGTGTTTTAACTTGTTACTCCTGATTGTATCACATAGATCATGATTTAAATACATCAAGAAAATGAAGCATGATATATATATATCATATATATTTAGAATATAAATATGTATAATAGACATATATATGAAATGGAAAACACCATTTATGGAGATGGTAGTTCGTACGTACGCATAAACGTTGTTTTCGTTTTCGTAACGTATTGAATAGAACTAAGTGAATGAAATATATGTAAGTACATACATATATATATATATATCCCCATTAGCATTATTATTTCATATATTACAAACATATTAGTAATATATATTTTTATAATCGTTGATTAATGGTGAATGTGGAAATGCATCTCATCACGTCATGGAGACGGAAATCCGTACGTACGCACGAACGACAATATCATTTCCTTAAAATTGTGGAATTGGATGGTATATTAATTTTACAGAGACATTATCATGTTATTTTCATTATATATATACATATTACTCATCATTATATCCATCCAAATATCATAGTGTTGAATAAAAAATTACACCACGGCATAGAGACGGTAAGTCATACGTACGCACTTATGGTGACATTAACATTCATAAGATGGATAGAATAATAAATATAGTTGTGAAATATTTATAATAAAATCAAAGTATTTAGAATTCACTGGAGTTTTTATTTTAGAATGTAAATAACAGAGAAAGAATAAGTGTAAGAAGAAAGCAACTTGAAAGAGGGTGGTGAAATCATTACCTCTTCTTAGGGTTTTTCCTTTTGATTTGATCAAAAGGGATCCTTAAGATGGATTTCTGATACAAATAAGGCCTCTAGGATGAATTTAGGGAAGTTGGGAGTATATTTGGGCAGGTTTTGGCCAATCCAAATGGATTTGGAGGTGTGATTTTGAGATAAGGGCAAGTGCCCTTTTATAATAGGGGTGAGGGTCACTTCAGGAAAAGAATAAAGTACTAATTTATTATATAGTAATATTCAGTTTATAATGGTTAAAAATGAATTTATTTAGATCCTTAGGTGGTTATGGGTCTAAATCCTCTCAACAAATAGGTTTTAGACATGTTTAGGTTACAATCGCAACCTTATCATTTAGATTTAACTCTTAGTTAAATAGTTTAACTTTTACCGTGTCTTCTTGTATTCTTACTATATATGGTTAATAAACATACTTTAAACATCCAAGAGAACCTCAAGTGGCTCATTAATGACATATATAATATTATTTAATCCCTTTGGCCGATCCTTACATTTTTAATAATATTATATCAACCAATAATATAGTATTTGTTTTAAATATTAATTTATGTCAATTTTGACACTATTTGGGATTTTGTTTTTGTGAAAGTCATAAAAACTTGATTACTTCGACAAATTTACATTGAATCATCCTTAACATGTCACAGTCACATAGAAAATTCGTGTATGTCATAAAAACATTGAAAGTATATTTATTTTAATATTTATAATATAATTTATTTGATTTTTTCATTAATAAGGTAATTGCTTCATCATCATTGTGTCATAAATAAATTTAATTATTTAAGGTCTAAAAATTATAAATAAAATATCATAATGTAGTAAATGTTTTTATCTTTCTAATTAATATTTACTGTCCAATTTATCTTATATATAACCCTATATTAAAAATGTCTTAGTTAATAAACTTTGAATATAACACTTTTAACTCTTCTTTAAATTAAATAAAAATAAATGTCCTAATCAAGTCCAAGTGGACCAAAAGGGTCATATTCTATTCCTAAAGTTTTTTTTGGTAGAATGAAACTTATCCTATAGAATTAATACATGTTTTAGTGTAATAATAATATCATTTTTACCCTTAATTACCCTATTTACTTTTAATCGTGGTAAATAAACGTAAAAAAGTTACTATTCACCAAAAAAAATATTTCTATCATATTGAACCACATTTTACTCCTTGATATTAACCGTGTGTCTCGGATTTTTGAAATTCAACTCACTAAAGTGGTAAAATTACTTTTTATGTGAATTTAAAAATTCTCCTAGGATGTGGGTAAAAGACGGTAAAAAGTTCAATAAATTTTTTATATATCTAAAATTATTATAAACAGACTCTAATGAATTACATTGGAATAATATAGGTAATATGTATCTATTTTGACCTAAAATAAATTTAAATAAAATAAATAATTATTTAAATAAAAATTCGGTTTTAAACTATAACTCAGTGTTTTCACAATTCATCAAAAATTAAAAGTTTTCAGAAAAATACTAAAAATTTACACTAACATAATTTTGATATTACGAATTCAATAATGAAGTATATTTTACCAAATTCAAAACATATAAGTTTCATTTATTAATTTTAAATTAATTCCCGCTGTCAAAACCAAAAGTCGTATTTTTAAGAAATAATAACTATCAAAAGTTGGACACTTGTTTATGTCCAATTTCAAAGTGAAATTAATTACAATGCTCATCATTGGCTTAAATGGTAAAAATATAATCTATTTATACTTCCAAATCATTAAAATGTATAAGTTAACACTATAAATTATTTTGATTAAAAAATTTGTTTTCAGTTAAAATATAGTATTTTTTCACTTTTCACCCAAATATGAATGTTATCAGAAAAACACCAAAACTTTAGTGAAAATAAATTCATATTTCCCGATTATAAATAATAAGTTTATTTTTTCAAATTGAAAATGTAAAAATTTAAAATATTGTATTTAAAACGGCTTCGCTATTAAAAGGCGGTAAAATTGCATTTTTTGAAAAACAACTATTTTATCTGAAAAAATGTATTTGTTCTTAAATTATGTCTAAGAAACTAAAAATATGGATTCTAAAATTATAAGGATTATATAAATCTCAAAATTCAGTTAATACTATTCATAACCAATTTTGAACGGCTAGTTTTGAAAGTCATGGTGCACTAGATCTCGGTGTTGCATGTAGTGCATGTTATTGAATTATTTTGAAGAAATAACGTACTATGAAATCTTGAGGTGTTACATTCTTTACTCATTCAATATTTTTCATCCTCACAATTTGATATTATTTTTCGAAATTAAAAGGTCGAAGGTAGAAAATACCTTTGGGAAATCCCACATCGAAAATTAGGTTAATAAAATTTAGTCTTAATAAGAGGAAAAGTGAAATGAAAGGGTCACCACCGAATTACGATCTCGATTAGGAGAACATTGGTGGAAATTAGAGACATATAATTGGAGGGCAAACGTAAATATTTAATGGTAGTGATTGAGGTCATCAATTACAAACAATTGTAAAATTGATGGCCTTAAATTCATCAATCTATGATGATTTAAAATACCATCGGTTCCACAAAACATATGGTATTAGGATAACACATTTTCGGTTTTAAGATCCCTTCACTAAATATAAGAATTAATTTCTTCGTAGAATAAGAGAAGAAGAAAAATATATACTTGAAAAGTAGAGTCTCATCCTTTAACTAATTTCAACCACAAAATCATCTTTCACTCTAAAAGATAATAGAACTTAAAAATAATATTCTATTTATCCAATTCATATATGGTTCAAAAAAAATTATAATTCATATACCAGAATTTTTTCTAAAAAAGAATACATTATTCAATCCAGTACATCACGTGGCCTAGTGGTAGGTGATACACCCTTGTCGTCCTTCGGTTAAGGGTTCAAGTCTCGTGGCCTTGTGGGACGCGATGGGTTGTCGCACGACCTCTGGGTTGTCCTTTTATGGAAATCCAAAAATAATCTCAAACTAGAAATATCCAAAATACATCTATCCAAACTAACAATCCAAAATTTATAAAGAAGTTAATCACAATGAAAATCCTTTTTTCCATGTAATATAATGTGAACTCCTTCATAATGTATTCTTTTAAAACACTGCAACATCCTGAATTATCATAATACCTTATTGATTACATTCATGATCCCTTATTCCTTATAGAATACTGGATATACTCCTTCAATCCAAAAATTTTGTAAACTCCAACAATGATGGAATATTCAAATCATTAATCAGTTTCAGGTTAGTCCAGAAAATCTAATATAATTTATCCAAATCAATCATGCATTATTCCAAAAATCACTACCTCGGTATCAGAACCATATTATGGTTTATCTTTCTCTCAACCATATATTTTCCAAAAATTTAACCTGCTATTAATTTACTTTTCTTGGTTCTAAAGAATTTCAAGTCCTTAATGAAATAGTACTGCATCACAATCCTTATATACTCCTTAATTATTATAATGAGTACATTGTTAATACAACACTCAAATGACATAATTCTCTAATAAAAACATAAGAACTCTAAGCATTCCTCCTCTTCTGTGGTAGAATCATAACATGATTATTATCCAATAGAATCTTTTGGGGAATACTCTGATTATTTGTACATTGGTTCACGTATTGTCCCAACTCCTTACAGATGAAGCATTGTACATTTGAAACCTTTTTCTTACTCTTGTAGTCACATACATGGTGTCCTCTTTCTCCACACTAATAATGAACTCCAATTCCCTTCAGGAAAGTTCCAGGGTGTTTCTTACCACAGTTATCACAAATGTGAAAATTCTTCTTTTCCCTCTTCCCTTTATCCAACTTTCCCTCTTCCATCATTTTCTTCTCTTTCTTCCCTTCAAAGCCATAGGACTCAGAGAATTTTTTACTTATCTTATTAATATATCATACTATTTCTTCATATGTTGAGAATACATGGGAGACTATTTCTCTTCTAGATGGTGGCTTAATACCATGAAAGATATGATCATTCTTACTCTTTGGATCATACGTATTGATGGATTTCACATTCCTTCTAATGGGCGACATTTCTATACAATATCATAAACTAGGTCAGTTTATGAATTGCAATGAATATTTCCAAACATGTAAAATACAAAACGTAAATTGAAAGGTTTATGGATATAATACATAATCATAAAGATGTTTTCATTGAGGAAGTATATAATCATAGACCTTTCATAATGATTTGTAATGAAAATTAGAATTAACCTAAGCATATCCCCCAAGAGTGTCATAACAAAGAGTGCATCAAGTCCCATTGTTGTGCACCAGTTCTCATTCGAGTCTATCTCAAAGTAGTGTTTTCGGGTTTTACCCCTAGGTACATCTATGCCAGAGCCGCCTCTACCTGCTTGTATCCAGACAGGGATGTATTTTCTTGGAAAACTCACAAAATCTATACATTACCAAAAGTCTATGAATTTCTTCTATACTAATCCTCAATGTCTATCTTAGGTCTATGGGCTCTAATCAAAGTTTATCTTAATCTAGATTCCATGGTTATTGCTAAACTTCCTTTAATACCAACTATAACACCTCGACCCCAGTTACCCAGAGTCGGTGCATTGTTTTCATACATTATCATGATTACAAGGAACCAAGTCCCAAAGGACTGATTTGTTTAGCAGTCTTGGAAAATAGATTACATACATGAATGTTACATTACACTTTATAACATACAAAACAACATAAATAATAATTTATGAACTCCGTTATTCCCTTGCCATAACCCTACATATCAATCACCATACACTTCTTGAAACCCTGGAAAAAATAAAACATAGAAAGGGGTGAGCTCAGATGCACAATAAGGATATCAATACAACGAATCTTTCACAAATAAGCATAATCATTTAAGGAAATTTATAACTAAAACAAAAGCCTTTTAAACTTAAACATTAGCATAAAATGGAAAAAATAAAATGAACTAATTCCATTTACTTATTCACATGGATATTCTACTAGTCGAATAATCACATGCAATATCATTAACCACTTTCATAATGATGGAATGCATAATTACATACTATCATAACCACATAATTAAGGCCTTGTGCCAAGACTACAAATAAGATTTTGTCATGGTATTTTTTCAAGACACTAGTTTGTCTCATGATACCTACCGATACATCGAGGAGCCATAGTGAGATCCACCAATCACTTACTAAGTCCAATGCATTCCTCATATGCATAGGTTTAAACATAACTTAAATATTCGTATTAAAGCTACCATAAGAAATGTAAATAATTTCTCCATAAACCATGAATGTTATAAAAATAACACATCCACAGTCAAACATATCAAAAAACCTTCAATACAATATGGATGTTTTGTATCATAACAAATCAACTTTAAATAAGCTTAAAATCCATCAATGTATTTTGACATAGATGAAATCAAAACTATTTGAGAGAAATATCTCTTTGTTTAAGTCATTTAAAATCCACATAACTATAGAAGAAAAAATTTACTTTGAAAATATTCTTATAAGCTTGTAAGGGAAGCTTAACTGATTTTATAATGGCATAAAATACCCGCACCCTCCGTATAAGTTAAAAAATGAAATTTTTACCTTATTTTTGTTGAAAAGGTTAGAAAGGACCTTGTTTAGAAAACGACGGAAAGATTCCTTTATATACATCTTATAAAAACTCAAACAAAGAGATAAATGAATTTAAACCATAGTCTATAAAATAGTAAGAATTTTTTGAAATACATTTTTAAGAAACATGGACGTGGATGATAAAGAGGTCCCAGTAGATAATAACGTATAAACAACCTTGGATAATGAAGATATTATGAAATAAAACCTTACCAATTTGGTAACTTACGAAACATACACCCCATGAAAGAGGTATCATACAAGGAATAAGTAAATGCACATAAATTAAATTGTATTATAGAAATTATACAGTTATGGGTAGTACATACCCCACACAAAAGGGAATAGTGGCAATATGGCACGAATCTCATGAGAATAAGGAGTGAGATGAAAACCCCTTAACTTGCACTTTCCATTAATCGAGGGTACGTTTAACCTCCTATATGAAGCCCATGGTATGTTATTAAATTATAACAGAATCATATTAATATTTTTGATATCATACATTATTCATTTATGACTTTATACTACCCATTTAATAATAATTTCCATGTTAAATTAACATTTTGGGTAATAATCGCTTTCTTTATCGTATGTGTTTTAACTTGTTACTCGTGATTGTATCACATAGATCATGATTTAAATACATCCAGAATATAAAATATTATATATATATATATATCATATATATTTAGAATATAAATATGTATAATAGACATATATATGAAATGGAAAACATCGTTTATGCAGACGGTAGTCCGTACGTACGCATAAATGATGTTTCCGTTTTCATAATGTATTGAACGGAACTAAGTGGATAAGATATATGTAAGTACACACACACACACACACACACACACACATATATATATATATCCAGTAGAATTATTATTTCTTACGTTTTAAACATATTTGTAATATATATTTTTATAATCGTCGATGAATGGTGAATGTGGAAATGAATCTCATCGCGTCGTGGAGACAGTAATCCATACGTACGCACGAGAGACAATATCATTTCCTTAAGGTTGTTGATTTTGATGGTATATTAATTTTACAAAGACATTATCATGTTATTTTCATTATTTATATACATATTACTCATCATTATATCCATCGAAATAACATAGTGTTGAATAACAAATTACACCACAACGTGAAGACGGTAAGCCGTACGTACGCACGCATGGTGACATTATCATTCATAAGATGGATAGAATAATAAATATAGTTGTGAAATATTTATAATTAAATAAAAATATATATAAGATACTGGATTTATTATTTTAGAATGGAAATAACAAAGAAAGAAGAAGTGGAAGAAGATAGGAACTTGAAATAGGGTGGTGAAGTCATTACCTTTTCTTCGGGTTCTTCCTATTGATTTGATGAAAAGGGATACTTAGGTTGGATTTATGATCAAACTAATGCCTCTATGATGAATTGAGGGAAGTTGGTAGGATATTTTTTCAGGGTTTGGCCGAGACAAAAGGCTTTGGCGGTGTGATTTTCAGAGAAGGAGAAGTGCCCTTTTATAAGAGGGGTGAGGGTCACTTTAGGAAAATATTAAAGTATTAATTTATTATACAATCATATTTCGTTTATAATGGCTCAAAATGAATTTATTTCGATCCTTATATTGAAATGGGTCTAAATCATCTCAATGAAATAGATTTTAGACAATTTTAGGTTACCATTTTAACCTTATCATTTAGATTTAACTCTTAGTTAAATATATTAACTTTTATCGTGTCTTCATGTATTCTTACTATATATGGTTAATAAACTTTCTCTAAACATCCAAGAGAACCTCATGTGGATAACTAATGACATATCTAATATTATTTAATCCATTTTCCAAAACATTACATTTTTAAGAATATTATATCAACCAATAATATAATATTTGTTTTAAATATTAATTTATGTAAATTTTGACACTATTTGGTATTTTGTTTTTGTTAAAGACATCACAACATGATTACTTCTAAAACGATACATTGAATCAGACCTAACTTGTCATAGTAACCTATAAAATTCTTTTATGTCATAATTATGTTGAAATTATAATTATTTTAATATTTATAATACCATTAATTTGATTTTTTTCATTAATAAGGTAATTAATGCATCATCATTGTGTCATAAATAAATTTAATTATATAATGTCTAAAAATTATAAATAAACTATAATCATGTAGTAAATATTTTTATCTTTATAATGAATATTTATAGTCTAAATTATCATATGTATAACTCTATATTAAAAATGGTTTAGTTAATAGACCTTGAATTTAACACTTTTACCTCTTCTTTAAATTAAATAATAATAAATGTCCTAATCTAATCCATGTGGACCTAAAGGGTTATATTTTTTTCTATGGTTGTTTTGTTCTAATTAAACATATCCAATATAATTGGGACATGTGTTAGGGTAGTAATGATAACATTTTTACCCTTAATTACACTATTTACTCATAACCATGCTAAATAAAAGTAAAAAGTTACTATTCATCAAATAATATTTTTATCTTATTGAACCACATTTTACTCCTTTATATTAACTGTGTCTCTAGGATTTTTGAAATTCAACTCACTGAAGCGATAATATAAAGTTTTATGTGAACATACAAATTCTCCTAGGATATGGGTAAAAGACGGTGAAAAGTTCAATAAAATTTGTATATATCTAAAATTATTATAAACTGACTCTAATTAATAACATTGAACTAATATAGGTATTATGTATCTATTTTGACCTATAATAAATTTAAATAAAATAATTAAATAATTAATTAATATTTCGGTTTTAAACTATAACTTAGTGTTTTTCACTATTCCTAAAAAATTAAAAGTTTTCAGAAAAATACCAAAAATTTACCCGAAGCTAATTTTGATATTCCTTATTAAATAATGAATTCTATTTCACAAAATTAAAAACATATAAGTTTCATTTATTAATATAAAATTAATTCCCACTGTCAAAACCAATAGGCGTATTTTTACGAAATAATAACTGTCAAAAGATTGACACTTGTTTATGTCAAATTTCAAAGTGAAATTAATTACAATGACCATCATTGGATTAAATGGTAAAAATATAATCTATTTATACTTCCAAATCATTAAAATGTATAAGTTAACAATATATATTATTTTGAATAAAAAAGTTGTTTTCAATTAAAATATAGTATTATTTCACTATTCACCCAAATATGAATGTTATCAGAAAAACACCAAAACATTATTGAAACTAAATTCATAAGTCCTGATTATAAAGAAAAGTTTGTTTTTTTAAATTGAATATATAAATGTTTCTAATTTTGAATTTAAAAAGGCTTCGACATTAAAAGGCGGTAAAATTGCATTTTTTTTTAAAATACCTCTTTTATCTGAAAAAATGTATTTGTTCATAAATTATGTCTAAGAAACTCAGAATATGGATTCTAAAATTATAAGTATTATTTAACAATCAATGTTAAGTTAATACTATTCATAACCACTTTTAAATGGATAGTTTGGTAAGTCATGGTGCGTTAGAACTCAGTGTTGCGTGTAGTGAAAGTTATTGAATTACTTTGAAGAAATAACGTACAATGAAATCTTGGGGTGTTACTTATGGTCTAAACACATTAACCTAAAATGAAACTATATAACACATCCCATTATAAAATTCTCAATCATTTCATCTATACGAAACCCATGAATAACACCTCATTATTCCCTATATGACATATCCAACTCGTGGAACTTACTAAGATTACAATCCTCTCTCAAGCTCTTGAACCTCCTCATGAATGAAATGTATGTATTTAAAACCCATTATTATAGCTTATGGGATGCTTATAAAATCTTCCATTCTCTTAAACCTTATCTATGTAATAAGAATATACTCATGTATAAAATTCGAAACTCAATCATCTTGTCACCCAATTAATATTTTCACCCTTTAATGATAGGGTCATCGGGAAAACTCATTCTTATTAATGTCAATGCAGCCAATGCGCTGGACTGAGGAGGCTCAAATACATGTTATCACAAGGTCCAATTTGTTCATTCACATGTTTAATTTAATAAACCTCAAGGACAACATATATTTTATAATACATTTTGAGTCAAGACCTCAAACATCTATCACTCAAGGATCATGCATATTTTTTATGGTCTATCATGGACCTTAATACTTACTTCAATATGTAAGGGAATTTTAAAATACTTCTTATAGTATTCACTGTAAACCATCCATCAGTGTAAATACCACATATCAAAATTTATATGAAAAATATAAAATCTATAGATATGTTTAAATATCACCTGTTGAATATATATGGATGCAATCTTTATGATCTCTCACTGAACCTCAACCAAGCATGTCCTTATCAGTCCCAGAAATATACCAATACATAAGATAATATCTAAAGTTATAATATTGATAAATTAATTAATTATAATATTTATAAATAATTTTATATTTAATAAAAATAGGAATATTTTGATTAAAACACTATATGGCTTCATACTTTATAAAAACTCGACCAATAACACATTGGAGTTTCATGGAATACTCTTGATATCATCCAATGAAAATTCTTATCTATGGAACCTAATTACTCGAAAATATCATCAATTTAAACACAAAACTATAGGAAAAATCTTATAATTGAACACCAATAGTTATTCATTGAAATAATTAATTTGATAATCCTCATAGAATGTCCTCAAGCTAGGCCAAGAAAAGACTCATCATCTAGAATTGAGTCTACCACGGTCCTATGGAATCAACACCTTAACTATATCGTTAAAACACACAAAACTAATTGTAATAAATTGATAATAATAATGAATTAAAGAAGATTAAATAATTCCAATAATTTTCCTTAAAATAACCAATATGAATGCCATATTTTTAGGAGGGTCAATGGAGGAAGAGGGATAGGGCGGACAAGCCAATATGGACTTTTGAGATAAAAAAATCTCACCAAAATATATTTAAGACCAATAATAAAATGACTATTAATACCCTTTTGATGAAATTCTTATGATTCATTTATGTATAACCCATGGGGTTGCATTTTGATCCCCCCATGCTCAACAATGCTCCATAGAGACTCTCCTTGGTAAGAGTGTGGCCTCCCCTAGTTGAGGGGTTATCCCTCAACATGCCTTTACAATTTCATAACCCTCATATATCATGGAGAATATTCCTTCAAAAATAATTGTTATGACCTTTCCAAAAAACAATTATTATGAAACCACTATTGTTCATACTCTGTTTCCTTTTTTGAGAGTGTCTTGGACTTCATGTTGAGGGTGTTTTTCACCACAATGCACCCCCATTATCCCCCTTTTGGTGGGGAAATCAAACTATTACACCCACAATATTAGTTCCCAATGAGTTGAACTTTAGTTCAATGATCAAGATACTAATAATGAAGTATTTTTGTGAGGAAACCCTTCCATTATACAAATCACAGTTGAGTGCACAAAGAAAACTCTATATACATAATCCATGTCTACAAAAAACTCATTCATATGTTCCAAATCATTGATTTCCAATATGAATCACAAATTTTAGAACAACCCCTAATCATGTACCAAAAAGGTAAATCTTAAATTAATTTTATAAATTGTAATGAGGTGAGGTTTTATAACCACCCAACCATCTTACTTCACCTCTTGGAAAATTCATGATGTTATTTCTAACACCAATCCCAACTTATACTAGTTATCAATTCTCCATTTACTCATTGTAGTCTATCCTAAAACATTGAATTAGCTTCCACTATGAAACTCCAACACCAAGGTGAACTATTCAAAAATACATAATACTACCACTCATCTCTATTAAAAATACCATGATGACCCTTTTCCTTACCCACATATCTTTATATAACCAAGAATCATTGGAAGATTCATCATCCGGATAATGGTTCTCCCCACCATAATTCACTACTTATAATGGATGAATCTATCTAGGTTGGTTACCACAATAGGAAAAGCTTACTAAAAATACATATTAATTGTCCATTGGTGTATTCGGTGTGGTTTCTACTTCACTACCACAAATTATGTGAAAAAATATTACAATCACCATTCACCAAATAATTTCATAAATATCTTATCATAGATCACTGATATGTTATCTCATATCTAAATGGAGATAACTTAATATATATCACATTCATGAAACTATAAAAACACCATCAAAAAATCCTAAACCTAAAAATCAGTTTAATTCCATGATTTAGTCCTATACCAACCAAACCAATTGCAATACTCACACACTAAGAACTTGCTTTCCTCTTATCTGACTCTTTCATAGATAATTCCCAAATACACACTGAGACCTTTTCCAGCATTCATACTGCATCCAACACAATATCAAAATCCCAAACTGAGTATTAAAAAAAAGGTTGTATATGAACAATTTTCATACAATAATCTTAGTGTTATCTCGACTTTCCACCACCTGGTCTCACAGCATCCACAACCAATCTAAAATGAGTTTTATACACCAATTTTTGAATCTGTTTCCATTAAAAATGTTATAAATGTAAATTAAATACAAATTTAATCCTTAGTTCTAACATAAAACACACATCCATAACCATTATCCACTCACCAAGAACATCATCAGTGATTGTAAACATACACCCATAATGATAGTCACACAATCCAAAAACGGATGGTTCACTCTCAATGATATGGATACCTTTACACTCCTCCTTAATAGAAACACCGGATATTATCCAACATCACAAATTTTTTTATCCCCTAATTCTATGTTGACCTATCCAATTAAACCAAATCAAGGAAAATTATTTGATCTTTCATACAGTGGTAATTTAATCCTTCTAAAATATAAACGTTTATAACAAAGGATACACTGACCATCCACATCAAAACTATGTGAGACACTTCTTTTAAGAATCACATTGGAACCTTCAACCCGTATCCAAAATAATTCTACTCAATGATATAAAAATCCAATTTATGATATGTGTAATGTTATATTTTATCATCATAGAACCCTCTTACAATATCCTACCCAATATTTAACTCAATATCATTCAAAATTAACTTGTGTAAGATCCATTACCAAAAAATTAATAAAACCCAACTAAAACCCACATGTGTCACACATAATCTATAATAGTATCATAAGCCAACACTATTAACTGTGTTCCAATTTAGGTGATTTTCATCCTGATAGATACACCTCAAATAATTATTTCTAATAAGTTGAACATCTATCCTACGCCGTAGCCAATGGCTTGATCACCCATCACAAAA
Source organism: Viscum album (assembly GCA_963277665.1). Taxonomy (NCBI): domain Eukaryota; kingdom Viridiplantae; phylum Streptophyta; class Magnoliopsida; order Santalales; family Viscaceae; genus Viscum; species Viscum album. The sequence continues at coordinate 54,019,709 of OY728148.1, forward strand.
TAATTATTCCAAAACCTAAAGAATTCACCTATTTTCCTCATCTCTTATGGTTATACCAATACTAGTCTGAACCCACTCATAAGATACCATCATATATAATGAATAATCTTTATAACTATAGGGAGAAATACCATATGACCCAATCAAATCACTCCACTCACCTATATCCCTAGAATCATTAAAAGGAACTATAGTCTCCCGATTTTATAACAAACCATTTCTATTATACTTCACATCACATTGGGATACACCTATTCTCATGTCTATAACATAACATGGAATGATAGATGTTAAAACAACAACATGAGTGTTCCCCCATATACATATCAAATATAAAATTCCACATCATAGAAGCCTCATCAGCCACACATCCTCATATAAAATCCACATACCAAAATAACACCCATGATGATCAATTCATATCCATGTATATATAACAACACAGTATTAATATAACTACTGTTGGTTAAAACATAATAATATATTTCTTTTAAGTTAACTTCCACCAATAATCTTAATGGTAGAACACCATATTTATCTATGTTAACACATAATGTGATGAAACTAGTATCATATTCACCCAAAAGGGGCCAATAACCAACGAATATAATTCCCATTCCAACCCCCCAAGTGCCACAATACATCCCTTACAATAAGAAACTATATATAAATCTCCAAGTAATATCCCTATATAAGATGAAAAAGCCATATCATTAGAGAAAATATATTATAATTCAGTATACAATAATGACCCCAAAGGTTAATATGGGAAATCATCAAGAATATTGTAACTAAAACATTAAGAAATAACCCTCATCATCTTTGATATCAATTAGATTCTGGTATAAAATTTTCTTGTGAATTTAAAAATTCCAAAATATATTCGTATACCGAGACCTCTCACCACTATGATCTAAAATCCAAAACAACCAACTCCAATATAGAATAAACACATCATACATGAATAAAATTTTATACTATTACTATAAATACTAAAAATAAATATGATATTTCTGAAAACCTAGAATTTTTATCAAAAATGAGTTCCTAACACACTTTTACATTGTCTATCAAAAGATTTTACACATTACTATTCCATATCTACAATACCCCAAGTATTGAAGTATGATGAATAAACTCTAATACCACTTTTTAATTCTTATGTACTCTTGAAAAACATAATAGTGTGATAGAAGAGGGTTTCAAGTGACCTTAGTTGTGCCTCCCCATACACAGATGTTTTTCGACTAGAATTGAGGGTTTATGGTCATATATTGAGTATATAATACCCTATAAATAAGAATGTAGTAGTATGAGGAAATAACCAAAAAACATCCCAATTAACAATTAGAGAATTCTGAATTCAATATCCATAAATCATGATTCATAAAATAAAATACTTTAATACAAGAATACATCAAACATCTCAAAACCCCACCAACCATGTTGTTCCCAAATAAAAATAATGAAAAAGAATTAAATAAAATGAATCACCAAAACCTTTTATATTCTACAATATATTTCTATCTATAAAAACTTATTCAAATATGTTGTCTAGAACATGAAATAATAGGCCTTTTCCCTACCTAAACCTATGAAAATGAGATATAATAAGTGATAGGGCTTCCCAAGTAAGGTATGACTAAAAATTAGTAGGTCATCACTAATGGTCTCCCTAAAATAACATATAAATTTATTTTGTAAATAATTAAATACTCGGTATGAAAAATAAAATAATTATTGAAATCACACTAAATTGATCATTTTCAATTTTCATCTTCTATGATGACACCCAAGATTGACCATAATTTTTCCATGTATTTCCAAATATATATGATAATATCACACAATCATAAGGCATCAAAAGGCTAATCCCCTCCCTCTCTATAAACATATTATAGGAAAAGGAATTTTGGGGAATACCAAAACTCTTACAAGAAAAATATCATATCATTAGATAAAATTGGCTTGCACACACTACCTAATGTTTTATTTGTTCATTGAAAAACTACAATTGATGACCCATTAGGGTAATTTTTATTCCACATAATTCTATTTGGATTGTTTAATTTTCCTGGTATATTCCAAAAAAACATGATAAGTATCTGACATGGTCATATTTAAGTTATTGTGAAGGTATTTCATGATGATTTTATACTGTATGAAACATATTTTTAGTTTTTTATTTATAATCATCAAATATATTTAAAAATATAAATTATAAAGAACTCGGTTTTCAACATTAAAATATATTATATTCTGTTCGAGAGATGAAATATTCTCATCAACATTTTATACAAATAACTTTAGTGGACATGGTTACAGTGATACCATATATACATTACCATTCCCAAAAATAATGAAACATGTTATCTCATTTTTGGAAAATGTAAGATATATAAAAGTTTTCTCGGAAACATTAGAAAAAAATTTTAATCCTCTGATTAATCAACCTAATAGTGAAACTTATTTTCTATTTCATGATTTATATAATAATGATTGAGAAAAAAATTAATGAGATCCTAATAATATCCCTATTAATTATACTGATAAAATTGGGTAATTGTTTTCAGTTATTTTTTGATTCATCAAATCAATCAATATAATAATTTCCTTCATGTAAGATAAATAGACACTTCCATGTCACATTTTATGCCTCACCAACCATTGATATGACATATATTAATTATAAAGTTAAAAATAAAGGGATTATTATATTGTTATTTTAATTGAATAACTTCATTCATTTTTTCAATGGAATAATGTACCATTTTATTCTATTCATGCAGCTCACACGAACATAATAAAGAATAAAAACATAAAATAAAGGTTGGTAATATGGATGCTTATTATATTGGAATCCATCTTGGAGAACATGTAAATCAATGGCTATGAGAACATGGTTATAGGGAACACAATAATATTTACTATATTTTGGAGGTTGATATACCTACGAAAATACTCTCGATTAGTGATCTATTTGGTGAACAAATTTATTAAATAACTAATAAGGATCCACGGTATAAAATATTTTTAAACTTCATGGAAGTTTTAAAAGTTCCATTATTCATATCATGGTATAAATTCATTATTATTAAATATAAATTAATGTACTCTTTTTTTGGTGGATCCTTTTTTTATAGGAAAATTTATGATGATGAAAATTTTTAAATATGTATACCAAATGTAGTGGTAAATTATAAAGATAAATTTGCTAACACAATTTCATTTGTAGGCCACATTAGACCACATCTCACAATAATAAAACATTCAAAAGAAATATTATTTTTTACAAAAATATTTAAAGATTCACATAATTTCTATAATCATACAAAAACTACCAATTCACATGAGGGGTTTATAATAGAAATAAAATTACCCATAAACATTAACCTTAGATGAAATATTTTTTTATGTGATATAACTTTATTTGGGGAATTCCAAATTAATTTTTTATCTATCTACATATATTTAGTATTGGATTTTGTTTCTAAATTGACTGAATGCTAATAAAATATGCTTGATTAAGAAATTTTCATTATTTAGTTTCTATGATTACACTTTTTTATACGTTTGAGAAACCTTGGGATATCTTTAGTTATCATGGAATTTATATCTACAATTGAAGAAACAAATCCCTAATGAATATATATGGATTACAGGGTAATAACACTACTTCCAACAACTAATAAAAAACTACTCAGGCTATAATATCTAATAATATAGTAAAAATTACTTATATAAAATAAAATGTGTACCTACTAAAAATATTAGCATTTTAATCTATTCAATGAACTATGGGTATAAATAATTGACGTAAAACTCCCTTGGAATGTTTACTTATAGAGTAATTTTTAAAAAATATCCCACTTTCCATTTGATTTAATCATAAAACCAACAATGTAATTAAATACGTTAAAAAAATTATAAAAAATTAGGGTGATAAAGGAGAGATAAAAATAGTCTATCTTGAAGGGAAGATGAGGTAAACATGTGATAACTCCTTCAGGTACAAGTAAATGACTAGATATTTCCATGTAAAAATAATTAAATTAATGGACTACCAAGTAGGTTATAATGTTTGTCAATTAACCTCTTTTATGGAACTTAGGTCAGGTATGCTTCATTCTAAGTGTATAGGACAAGTTATAGTATCAAAAACATTTATATTTATTGTAATTGAGATCAAAAGGGATTAATTTTAAAAACCCTTTAAAGTGAATAGGATGAAAATTAATTAGTTTCATTAATATTATGAAGAGGAATCCCATGAGTAATATACACTCCACCAGCTATATATAAGTAAACATTGCTAGGTTCTCTATCTTCTCAACATTATTTTTAACACTCATATCCTAACAATCCTTTACATTGATAATTTAAGATGAAGATTAATTAATGGTAGTGTCTCAGATAAGGGCGGGGGAGTGGAAAGTTTTATTTTGATGTAAATAATTTAACTATTTTTGTTTGTTTTATTATGTTAGTAACCTATAAAATAAAATAAAAATGTAATTTGATTTTAAAATCTCAATTACCCTTCACTAAAATGAGTAATAAAATCACAGTGGGAGCCATAGAAAATTTTGTTTTATAACGTGGTAAAGGATTGTGAATATAAAATAATTAAATGGTATCAAAATTATTGCACTAGGGAACTCGAATTTTAAACTTAACCACTCATAAAATATCAACTATGATTATATTGATCCTCAGGGGCCCTCCTCAAATGACATAAAGATGATTATATGAATTGAAGTAAAAAAATTAAATAGAAATAATATTATTTCTAAGTAAAAATAAATATTGTTTTTATAGTTTATCCACTAAATAAGATATAGAGATACCTAAGACCCAAATACCCAGGCATTGATTTTATACCATAACTATTAAAATTAATATTCAGGGGTTCTATATAACTTTGGGTGGTTTCGTTATATGGTCATTTCCACTCTTCTAATAGGGTTTTTATAAACATGGATAAGAACATTCAAAAAAGTGATAATTATAAAAGGGTATATAATGGTTTGGTGAATTCTCAATATAAATTATGATGGGGAAGAAGATAAGTTTAAATATCATAGAGGAATTAACAATGAAGTGTAAAATGATATTTAGTATAAATGTCCTAACAAATTGGGATTTATGAAATTTAATCCTTTTAAAATGTAAATAATAACAAATTAATTTTTGTTTAAAATCCTAACTGTAGAAATTTTCCTCAAAAGTATGTGATCCATTTGTTTAACTGATGAAAAGTTCAAATTTATTTATGGTGGTGTTATTAAGAAGAAAATTTTCAAAATAATGATATCATCAAATTTTCACCATTATTCTCTTTAGTTCATAATAAATAGTTTAAATGATAGAAACGAATTGATTCAAAAATTAATTATTAAATAGGATTTGTATACATGTTTTTAACAAATTTAATTATTTAGTAATTAATATGATCAAATCCTACATTGTTTTTCTATTCTTTTTTCGTTTTTATTTTTCATCTGGACTATTGATTAATAAAATGATGTTGAATTTGTTAATATTATAGATTATTGGGGATGTATGGATGTGTCATGAGAAATGAAATATAAGATGTGCCTAATTTTAGTGGAAATACGGGGTATGTAATATATTCTGTTTTATGAAATGATATAAATCCTCCCAAAATTAATCAAATTTATTGGTAAAATTCATTCATAAGATAGTTTTTAAATTTAATTTCATATGTAATATGTTTATTAACTATTTTTAGTGATGTGTAAACTCCTATCCATTGTGATGATTAAAATAACATGATGATTAATAGATTTTCAAAGGTATAGTGTGGAATGTACAATATTGAAATTTTCAAAATCCATAGAATTTTATATGTAATATGATGTTAGTCCTAGGGAAACATATAATATTGATGTTTTCAAAATCAATTAAGGATGATAAATATTTTTTTTCTTCTAGTGGAAAAGGACACTTAATATATTGGATTTTTCTAAATAAAAATAAGTCATTACATGGGATGATGTTTCTCCTAAAAAGTGATATGCTAGTTCTCCCCTTAAAAAATATATAATTTTTATCCATAAGATGGTAGTTTGGTAGGATTAATATATTATATATTGAACTCTGTCACTTTTTAATATGGGGGTATTAAATCTGAAATTATTATAACCATTTATGGATGAACTCAATTTCGAATATCATTCCCTGTGTATTCCCAAATCAAGTGAAACACTCTTAAAAATATATGTTTTATCCATGAAATTAATTTTTAATCTAATGATCAAAATAATTTATTCTAATACTGAAAACATTGACTAATTCCGATTTTGAATATATAACCCCGATGATCGGTACACTAGAAATCAATTAAATATTATACTGTTCTCAACACAATATCTTGGTATGATTTTTTTTGGCTTTAAAAAAGAATAATAATTCAATGGTCATGAATAATAATAAAATTAAAGTGGTCACTACTATCCATAAAAGATATATCATTAATTTTAGGTCCTCTTGAGAACCTTCCTAGTAGAAAAACATATAAAACATTCATCTTTCTCTTATTAAAAGTGATAAAAATAATTTTAGAGTAATGAAAGTTGATGGTTTATATAGTTCTCCACTTTTAATTTTCAATAATATTATATGATCTCTCGTTATGACACACTAGACCCATAGTCATCATTCTTAGGATACTTGAACCACCCCAATTAAAGATTTATTGTAAAATATTATGTATTTAATTTTCTATTTCATTATAAAAGACATGGTTGTTTTTGGTAGTCTATAGGGTGCCTTTGTAGCATTATTTTATACAATTCATTCTTCGATTCTTGTTATGTTAAAAAAATAATCCCCTTATATTTTCTATATTGACTATATTATAGAGGGGAGTGGGCTGATTCATGAATAATTGGATAATCCTGATTAATATGTTATGTGATATTAGGGAGTGTATTGATCATTTAAAACCACCATTTAGAAAATAAATCATAATATAATTATATCAATTGACGTATCATTTAGTTAGTGAGATAAAAAATGAATTCCATTTTTATAAAATCATGTTTCAATAGTGATGATGTTGTAATATTGATGGGTAGACTAGTGTTTTTAATATAAAATTTAAACACCAGTTTAGTTATTTTTAAATACATATACACTATTATCAATTATTAAATATAATATTTACCTATATATATAACATAAAAATAACACTAATAATCCTTCCACTCTAGTGACAAAATCACTCACATAATACTATATTTTTACTTTTGTTCATTTTCATTCTCTATAGGTCCCATGACTACTGACATATTAGTCATCATAAATTTATCATGTAAATCAACATCATATTTACTTTATTAAATTATTGAATAGTATCAGTAATGAGAATAATATAATAAATTTATATACATTAATTTCTGATAAAAAATCATATAAAAGTATTTCTTTTTAATTGACTACGGTGGTGGTGCATTTGACATTAAAAACTATAAGTAAGGTATATAAATTTTTAAAATTCCAATCATAGGGTCTAAATTAATCACAAGGTATCTAAAACAATTTTCTATGGCCACATAACCTTCATCAATAAAATACTTCAACAAAAATATCCACACAATATTTCATTTCATCTTTCTCTTCCAAATCCTCATTTACTGATTATAATTTTCACTACTAGATTAACCACACTTCATTTACAATATATAAATTCTAATAAATCATTTTGAATTATCCAACCCATATTTATTCAATTAAACCTATTCCAATTTAAAATTTTTATCTAATTTACATTATTATAGAAACAATATCATTAGGAAACTATAAATAGAAAACACAACAATCATCACCTCACTACTGCATTACCAGACCAAAAAAATTACACAAAACATCACCAAATCTATAATCACCAAAACAAATTCACATATATACTTTTCAAAATAGACTAACCACCCAAAAACCTCCACTGTGGGGACAAAATCTCCACAATAACAATCTAGTAATTCAAAAATAATTACCTTTTATCTTGACTCATCTTATTTTATTATTTCATTTTCATCATCATAGTAATCTATAATTATATATTTCCACCTATATCTTCAATTATTGTCCTTAAATCACTTCTACCGTTTAATAATTATTTATAATATCAAAAACACTTTATAAATTATGTCAACATGTTTAAAAACATTAATAATCAATATCTTTTCAAATCTAATGGGAAACAGGTAAACCATTATCAACCCTCTCCCAAATAATTTAATTTAGTGGTAACCTTCATAAATTTAGTCTTATTATCAGACCTATGAAAACTAATTAATGACTGGTATACATTAACATAACAAATAAATAAATTGAATTAGAAAACCCCACCTTGAATAAAAAATAAACAATGGATGTCTAATAAGGGAGAAATAAGTTGAGATCAAATGCTGAAAACCCCCATTAAACCTGTTTTATAATTTAAAACACATTATAACCCACAAATCCTTTTAAAAACTTATTTAAAACAAAACAACAACCATATTCCTAAATGAACAAAAAAATGGATTAATTAAGTGGATGTAATATTTTATTTTAATATTTTTATGTGAACTAATGTAAATGTTTGTTGAAGATGGATGATGTTGAAATAACAGAATAATGATGATGAAGATACATCCCATAGATTTCAGAAAAGGAAATTGAATTTAATTCCTTGAAATACATGGAAATATAGATTCTAGGTAGTATCTATGATTTATTAATTATTTAATGTATTGTTTGTATAGAAACATCACATTATCAAAAAGGATGAAGGATTAATGGTACTCATTATGTTTATCAGGGATAATTGAAGCAAGATAAATAGTCACCTCGATAAGTAATAATATAGATGTGATATTGGCAATCTGTTTAAGGATTACTTATCATGAAGTTCAAAGAATAATTTTTATAATATCTCATGAATTAAGGTTTAGTAAAATATGATTCGTAGTTGAAATAACTAGGGATTAAATATTCATTAGAGAACTCAATAAAGAGTTTATATATTTCAAGATACATTTGGAATGGCTCTAATTATGTTTCAGTATGATTTATAAGTTACCAAAGTTATATTTTTTATGTTATATATATGGATTCTAAAAATTGAAATAATTTATGAGATAATTTGAATAAATTAATGATTTTATTGTTGAAAAAATAATTTGGACATCTCCCCAAACTAAACTATATTTAATAAGATTCATGGTCATTGGAGACATTCAAAACTGGAAATGAAACGATTTCAAAATACATCAGATCATCTTAAAATATATTTTATGAATTTTATATTTTTATAAGATGTATATAAGATATACTGGACTTAGTATGATATATGAGTTCTCATAATATATTGGATTTTATAACATATTTTTTCACCATGGGTGATACTTTATTTTCATAAGACATTTTCATCATGTAATATATTTTGTTTTATTAAAACTTTTACAGCTATGTCTGATTTTTGTGATTCTTATTGTGATTAAATTTAATTATTAAAATATGTGAAAGGGATATAGATTACACAAATTAATTACATGTGATTCTCACATATGTTATTTTTATTATTTTGTGTCTCATACATGAGACATTCTACAATGTAAAATAATTATATTTATATATACACGGAATTTTAGAATAAATACTTTGATGTGATTAATATCAGATGGTGTTCTATATATTTTTCATGTCTAAAATTTTATGTTTATTTCATAAGATATTATTTAACCCTTGATCAATGGAATAATTAGTGAGGGAAGAATAGAGATAACACTGTTCTTCTAACCTAGGATTACAAAATATTAGAATTTGGAAATCAATTTTTTTGTCAAGGATAAAGGCATTATTTGATCATATATCAACTGATGGCCGTGTTGACCATAAATGTATAAAAATCACAATAAAGAAATTGATTTAATAAAATGAATGATATAATAACCTTCAAAATATGTAGGATAATTCTAAATGAGTATAAAATTATGAGATGTAAAATAAATATGGTGATGGTTGTACTATTATATTGAAATTTAAATTCCATAAATGTTTTTTCGATTCTTCTAAAAAAACATAGAAGATCAAGCACTAATGTTCTCTAGTGATCAAAAAACAATAAGGATCTCAAACATAAATTTTAGAGACAATAACTTTATAAATAAAGCATCATATCTTTAATGTTTTTATTATTGTATTTTTTTATATAGAAGTGGGTGTTATTTAGTTGGAAGTATTTTGGAATTTTTTGGTTAATAATAAACCTAAGAATCATTTTTATAAATAAATATATATTTTTTTAAATATGATAAAATGAAAAAATGGGTATTCCAGGAAAAGTAATAGTTGATTGGTTGAGGTTATATGAATAATATACAATCATGGAAATATAGAGACCCAATTATATTAATAAAAATAGATTGATACTATGATGTTGATATTGATGGAAGATTAAATAATTAATTTTTCAATTTTTATTTATTATAATCCAATCTAATGTATTCTATAGGATATCACCATACGTGATTTAAGAAGATTTTATTTGTTAAATGTAATTAAAATAAATTCTATGATTATAGGATATAAAATCATAAAATATTAAATATTTATGGCCTATTGGTAATAAAAAAAATTTAGTGATCTCAATATAGTTTTTTCGATTAAAAACATTTTCGTTATTGATGAATAAGAAGAAATTAGAGATAATATGAAGGGAAAAAATTAGAATCAAAAAATTGAAGAAGTGGTGGAATAGAAGAAGATGTTATAATAAAAATTATTTTAGATTTTTTAGATATTGAGATATGCATAAGGATTGTGTATAGAGATTTATAATGATTACACATTGGTTGTCAATTTCCTTGAATATTCTATTGTCCGAATTCCTACAATATCATTCTGTGTAAGATCATATTTCATGGGTTTTTTACAAAGACCGAGTTGAATACTATTGTAATTGAAAATATAATGGAATTAAAATACTTAATTGAGGAATAATATTTTAGTTATTGATGTTGTGATACCTTTTATCTAAAATTACACCCTGTTCATTAGCTATGTTGTAATGACTCGGTGAAAGAAAAGTACATTGTTTTGTTATTAAGAAAGAATAATGTAATTTAGTGTTATGTGTGGAAAGCATAATGAAGTTATTTTAGTTTGGGATTCACTATGTATTCAAGATGATTCTTAGTTATTACACTTGAATTATATATAGAACAATATATGGATTAGGATAATAATTAAAAATAAGAATTATTAGTATTCTCATGATGGGTCTAAATCATAAAAAATACCATGTGGTTCTCTTCACTTTTCATTGTTCATTACATGTGAGCATTGTGTGTTGGGTTAAATAAATAAATCCCCTTGCCAAAACGAGTCATAGTGGTTCCAATTCAGAATTGTGTACTATTTCATATGAATACTTGGAATTTTCTAAAAATTAGTCAAACCTAATTCATCAACACCATTAGAGTAACTAGAAACTATTCCTTTGGAATTTCATTTACTATTAGAGAAAACCAAATTCCTCTGGTTGTATTTATTTTTAGGAACTTTTTAATTTTTAATAGACTATTATAAAGTGAAAATTTTAAGTGTTTTTAAAATTTTATTATATAGAATATTATATTTTTTTCTAGTTTCTATAAATGTGAAGATTTCAACCATGTCTATAAAAATAAGAATAAAAATAAATCATGATGTTTTATAATTTATATAGGATAACCCACTATCTTAAGGTAATTATTGTAGTAATTGTTTTTGTAATCCCATTAAAAATGATTTCACTAATGAATTATGTTCACATTGTGAAGAGGTTTCTTATATAAATTTTTTGGAGACCGCTACTCTAAAGACAGATATTACAAGAGGAATGTTTATAATAAATTTTCAAAAAAACAATTGACATTATAAATGGAAAACATGTTGAAAAATCATAACAAGAGTTAGATTTAAATGAAGTGGATATGCATTGGATAACAATTTATGAAAGTAAAACACTCCAAAAAATATTTTAATGATAAGAATATTTTTTCACTTTGTAAAGTAATAGTTTCTCTCATTAAATGGGAATTGAAAAAGAATTATTTTTGATAACGTCTTGCCTAATTGATAATTTTGATAATTTGATAGGACCCCTTAACTATAAGGTGTACCCCTCCTAGGACATAAATTGGGGAAGAGATGTAGTGACACCCATGTAAAACCTCCATTTGGCCCTGGCTTGGCAACTATCACTGAGGGAATAATAACCATGTATATCAGAGCATTACCTCTAAGAGAAAACAATAAAAATAGAAAGATATCATTAAAACCCCCCAAATCCTGATCAGACTCCAATATAAATGAAAATATAAATTAATAATATGTAATTTCATGTAATAACTAGTATAACTGAATGGGAAAAATGTTAGTACCTAAGGAAAAGTAATTAAGACAACAACCATGAAGTCCAAACTCATCCAGCCGACCACAAGCTAGTAGTAACCATCTTGATCTCCAAACTACTAAAACTAAACTAAAAATGGTTCATATATAGTTAGTTTGAATATAATAGTATAATTAGTAGGATCCTCCCTAGAGCCTCTCATGAAAAGGGTAATGGAATAATGATAAAGTATAGTGAAAAACAAGCCAAAACAATTAATCACAAAAACTGGTATACTAATTTCCTAAACTCACCATGGATAATATCACCAATTATACAATGAAAGAGAATATAATATAACAAATAATATGAATGGTACCCTGATACCACTTCCCCACTAGTTTCTCCTCTTCCCCAATAGCGCATGACATTATCATCTCTCTTTAAAAGGCTGGCCCACTGAAAAATGGGGGAAGCACCACAACATGCACCTCATCAAAAATACCTCCAAGTCCATGTAACCAAAATTAACAAGGTTGTTTTTATGATCCACCATATCACATATCATGTGTATCTAACATTGAGTATTATACCTCAATACACCACATCCCATAAACTGAGTAATAATCTTGAAGCCATCAAGGCCTAAATATTTTACACCTATAATATTCCATAGGAAACTATATCAAGAATACATGTGTAGTAAATAACCATAATCCATTACATCACTCTAAAAACATATATGGGGAATACATACCTCTGTGTATACCAACACAGGTGGCTACCAAGAGAAAAGAGTGGGGAAAAAGTGGGTAGTCGGCCATCCATCCTCCCACCAGGATGTTGGGGAAAACACCCCTAGGTCATAGAATCCCTACGGTGATAGTATATCAAGCTTAAATGGTATAGTATCATATAAAAAAAGAAAATTACTTGATATAATATATCTCACAACCACACTATGGAAATAAACTATTCTCATAATAAACTATAGCTAACCTCTCTTAGACTCTATGTTGCATCTAATAAGACCATTTATCCTATAAGAACACAACCATTTAAAAAGATACATTAAATTATTTTGTTCCTTTTTATTAGTTTCACATTAAGTTAATTATTTCATTAACTATTAATTAACCACTATTATTTTTAAAATTATATTATAACCATGTTTTATGTCCTCTTGAAATTTGAAAACTAAGTCCATTACTTCTCATAGTTAAAAACTCAGAATTTCATCCCATCAATAATTATCCCCATGGGTTAAACATTAATTATTTTATTAACATTATTACTTTGAATATTCCTAGGTAATCTTAGAAGAAATACCAAGATACCAAACAAGGTATTAAACCAAGAAAATCCATCTACCTAATGAAGTGGGTAAAGGAAATAAGATAAGAAAACAACTTGGATGTCATCCAAAAAATGGATTAAAATAAGAATACTTCTTTAAAATCAATGGTTAATCCCTAATTCAACCTGTTCAATCATATCTGATGTCCTCCCTAACATCCACATGCATATACTGATGCTTCTCAACACTCTGTGAATCAACTGTTTCCATAACATTCAGTCCTCCCAACCCCACATATAATAATTTCCATCTATGATCATCCATCCCAAGCTCACAACACATCTCAGACTCCCTTCTCTACATACCATAATAGCTATTGATGCTCATCCATCCTAGGCTCACATCACAAAACAACCAGTAGGAATCAAATATAGTAATCATGATCTTTTCCCTAAATAATGGAATCCATCCTTCATAAAAAAAATAAGCTACCATAGATCCAAAGCACAAGGCACAAGGCCTTTACATGAAAATGTGAAACTCATCCTCATAATGAAATTATATGTTATGACATAATCAGCTCTTATTCCATATGTAATTATTTGATTCTTTATTCAGAGGTTCAAACTACAAGAAAAAAAAGCAGTAATCTACAAACAGTTGTCACAATTTAATTAAATAATTATTTTAGCATGCCTTTAATTATTTTATCAATATGAATTAACATGATTCAGTTTCATTAAATAATTCAATTTAAGATTCATGCTTATATTAATTTTATAATCATCAAATTAAAAAAACAACCAGATTCTGTAAACATGCCTTTTAATATTTTAGAAAATTAATAAATAATTAATCCAAAATTTACGTTCTATACAAATACCACATGCTAAATAAATAATAAAAATAAAACCATGGGTATAAAACTATCTATCAAATCATGAGGCAACCTGTTATCATGGTAAAAAAACACAACATCATGGAGATATCGATTCCAATTATTTAATCAAGTTCAAGTAATTATTAGGTTAATTTAATTGTGATCCAAAGGGATAAATCATGTAAATTATATGATTTCATATAATTAAATATATAAGCAATGGATCCCTTACTTGAAATGGTTTTAAATGTTATTTTCATGAGAATAGACGAACATTGCAGATCTTGATCGCCTCTCCCATAAAAACCGCATCCACCAGAGGATTCCATGCCACAACCAAACCAAAAAATAACCAAAAAATTCCATTAGAAATATGGAGATAAGTCTTCATTACATTGAAAATAATAATAGGGGAAAAATATCAAAGAAATATTGAGAATGGGGTTAGAACATACCTTAGTTCAAATATATATCGAAGGAGGGATGTTCGGGATTGATCATTGATAAATAAATCCCAACAACATTGAGGCGGGGGTCATTGGTCACCTATAATTAGAAGAGAGAAACTATACCCATAGGGTTTGGCCAAAATAGGTTGCTAAAAACATTATAAAATGTACATCATTAGGGATTTACACAACATGTAAACCCCTTTCACTTATTATAATCAAATGGTTCACCTTCTTCCAAAAAATTAATATCCATTATATTTATTTATCCTCGAAAATTTACCCATCATGAACATAACATATATGATCTTTAATTCTAACCTGATGTTTAATTCATCAAGTTTCCAGAAATTCATTACCAAACTTTTTCAGACATCCTCTGAGTCTCATCCGAGCACCTTGGTCTTTGGAAACTCGTAAAGGGTCGATCCATTTGGATATAAGCCCTTACATTAGATACCTCTCAAAACATTTTCGTCCTCAAGAACCCAAAACCAACCCAGAGAGGAAATAGAAATGGGTCAATAGAACAGCCACCCCATGGGATACCTCACAAGGATTTCCTCATAGTTGGAGGTCAACAACCTCACCCAAGAATAAGGGGATCGACACTGTGAGCTTACAAACTACTCGTCCAGTCTTCGCCACCTATAGCATGAGATTTTACTCATCCAACCCCATAAATATATACAAATAAATTGCATGGAACACCCTATGAATCATCACATCCCATGGAAATATATTAATCCCTAACAAGAAAAAAGATAAATCCATCTCACATACTAGAAAATTTATACAACCCCTAAAAGAATAGTGTTACAAGAGTTCAGATAAGAATCGAATAGATCATGGTATTGATCACTTATCTATGAATCATGTTCCCAGTTACTCTCCTCCATGCCACTGTGTCTCAAAAATACACAAAGCGAGTAGATATTAGGCCAACATAACACCTTCTCATGGTAGTCCTGGATCTGTATAGGTCACTTTTCAAAGGCCACATCATCATCATCATTGATCTAGATATAATCAATGATGGGAGAGATGTAATGATGATTATATTGTAGATTCTACATGTGAAAAATGTTGTGTAAACATATCATCTAAGGGGGTGAATTATTTTAATATTCTACACCTCCAACATGAACCAACATTTCAGAAGGCCAATCAAACTAAGAGGAATGCTTACTCCCAGGACCAATCCTTTACTTCCCTTGAAGGCGAGTCACATTAAATAACAAATGATCCCCAATGTCGTGCTCCATAGGTCTCCTCTTCTGGTCTGTATACATTTTTTGACCATATTATGTTTCTTTCATCCTTTTATGAATTACCTAAACTATATTTATCGTATTCTATACTAGTTCCGTCCTAAGAATTTATAAATCTCTGACCCCAGTCTTTCACAATAAAAAATTAATATGTCATCCATACAAGTCATTAAATAGTGTTGTAATAATGGTGGAGTGAAATATATTAATGATAGTAAACTCTAACAAGGTAATTTCCCTCATGCACAAAAATCCAAAATCTCGTAAACAGGAGAACAACATTTCTTAAAGAGTCTCAATGGTCAACTTTATCTTGAATTCTATTTATGGATGAAATTTAGTGATCATGAATAGATATGAACCAAAATAATACTAAAGACCTCTCCAAATCACATAGGTAAAGAAAATATATTGATCTAAAATGATCATCCTTGGGACCCCATGGAGTCTCACCACCTAGTTGAGATACTACCTTGACAAAACCTACAGCGAGATCAACTCCTTGATTTCTATAAAGTGTGATGAATTCATAAAATGATCCAATACAACCCATATAGTGTTATAGCCTCCCTGAGGTGAAGGTAAACTTGTAACAAAGTCCATATATATTTCCTACCACTTTTACTAATTATCATCTTACGGCTAGAGAAAACTACTAAGAACATGGTGCTCGGCCTTCACCTTCTGGTAAACAAAACATCGAGTCACAATCCCAGAAACTACACGCAAGGCACCAAAACAGATATCCTCATGATCAATACATATTTTTCAAATTAGGATGTGCTGTTAAATCCAATATTTGGATCTCTTTGAGAGCCATCTCATGCATCACAAAAGGAACTAAAATAATTCATTGAAATAATACTCAGTGTTGTTTATCCTTAGACCCACCATTATGGGCCCCACCAAAAACAAACCAGTCTCCCCAAACCTCAACCTCAAGATCCCCAATCATGGACCTTTCAACCTATTTAACTTGAGATGACAATACCATCACTTTAAAAATACATCCTCTACCCCCTACATCATTAATATCTAGGTTCCCCACTGAAAGTTCTTACATTACTCTCCTGGAGTTTCCTAATTCGAAAAATGAATCACTGTGAAAATTCCTCCTCAGTGCATCGACCATGACATTCCCCATTCTATGTGTATACGAAATATCGAATTCATAATTCTGTATGAAATCCATCCACCCACACTAATTTAAATTCAAGTCGCATTCAGAGAAAACATACCTTAGGCTCCTATGATCGGTGGAGACCATAAAATGCACACATATGAGGTAATGATTCCACAAGTTAATGTAATACACCACTACCTCCAACTAAAGATCATGGGTGACATAGTTATGCTGATGGGGAGATAAAAATTGATACACATAAGAAATGATTGTTCTCAATTGTATAATAACATAGACCAACCCAAGACATTAAAAATCATTGAAAACATTAAACTAAACTCCTTCTAATAAAAAAAAAGATTTATATATCTAACAAACTTCTACTTTATATATTAAAAACATTTTGAAATATATCAGTCCATAAGAACACTTATTCGATTCTATTCAATGTTATAAGATAGTCCCAAACTATGATAAATTGGCCACAAACCTCCTGTAATAGCTTGCAAGACTAAGGAATCTTTGCACCTCTTTCACTATAGTTGGGGATTTCTAAGACATAATTGACACTATATTCGATAAATCTACAACACTTACCTACTGGGAAACACCATTCCCCAAGAAACAGACTTCTTCAGCCCAAAACGCAACATTTTTATCTTCCCAAAAAACTGACCATCACAAAAAACTCCCAAAACAGCATGAAAATGCTCTACATGCTCTTCCTCGGATGTGGAGTAAATTATTATTTTATTGATGAAAACCACCATGAACATATCATGGAACTGACATAATATAGTTTTCATCAACCTCATGAAAATGTTTGAATCATTCATCACATAGAACATCATCACAAAAAACTCGTAATTCCCCTAATGACAACTGAAAGTAGTCTTCAGGATATCATCATCCTTTACACATATTTGATGATATCTTGACTATAGATCAATCTTGGAGAACCAAATATTACCATTGAACTGATCGAATATTTCATCAATACATGGAAGAAGATAGTGGTTCTTCACTATCACTTGGTTTGAGCGATGATAATCTATACAAAACCACAAATAAACATCATCTTTATTTACAAACAAAACCAATGTACCCAATGGTGACACACTTGAATGAAAACTAACACACTATAGAACATTGTTGATCTGTATATGAATCTATGAGAACTCATAGGGTTCCATCCTATATAGAGACATCCATATAGGATACATGACTAGATGTAGTTTGATCCCAAACTTGATCTCTCGTTGTGGGGGTAATATTACAACCTTCTTTGGAAATACATCCAGGTACTCTTCTATGGCCCTTAGAAATGACCAGTAAAGAATCTTCTAAAAACATTGCATCGGATAAACCATTATGGATGATAAGGAAGTAAAATTCCTCTAACCCATATGACAGTCTCTCTTTCAAAAAAAAACTGCTTACTCTCTATTATCATCAAATAACACAACATTCCTCCTAAATAAATCCATGATATCCACCACCAAGTACTACTAATCCATGTTAAGGATTATGTCATATGGTTGTGTTTGTAATCATATAAAATATTCCAAATATTGGTGCTACCCTATAACTATATCACAATTCCTACATACATCAGACATGTCATCTCATCCTGCAACTAGTATATTCAATTCCAATGACACTAGAATCCTCTCTACCTCAAGTATCAATGCATGGAAAAGGTTATGGGATATTAAGGATTGTTTCAATCCCAGATCAAACAAGGCATGTATCCAAGTATAAAACAATAAAAAGGCACCTAAAATGATGTCTAGCTCACCTACTTCTAGAATGGCTAACATGTGAAGCTGACCAAGACCTACGCCACAACCTCTTTGGCCCTATTGATGACCACATCCAAGGTGACAGACTTCTATCTAAGGATGGGGAGCCTCCAATGGTTGTCCTCTACCTACCCCATCAAATCTCTGCTGATCCCAAACCAAATAATCTTGTTTCTTCTACCTCAGCTGGAACTACCTTAGTAGAAAAACCTGAAGCAAAACATCAAGCACATGTTGAATACTTAGAAATGTCAGGCACTCTCATCACTGATAACCTTGGCCTCGATAAGAATGCATGAATTTAATCCCTTGGAATATGTATGGTAGCCACCTCCCCTAGTGAAACAATTCATTTTAGGCTAATAAAAACCCCTATTTTATCAAAACCTCTTCTATCACCATAACTATGAACCCCAAACCACATTGATGCTTCTTGAGGAATCATGATGACTCCCCTATCAAGATTATCCAATTCTAGATAATGTTCAACTGATGACCTATTCTCTCTCCCGCACCATGAGATACATCATTAGTATAAATGGGGTGACCTGTAAATTGGATGTGTGGAGGAAAATCCTCCTCAAAATTCCTCAAACTAACCTCATCATCTAGAAACATTTCTGATGCATATTATAGAAGGTTATTGAAACAGATTATAAACTCTTACACACTGGGGATCCTCTATTGATGTGAAAAATGATTTAGGAGAATGGAATCCTTTTTGTTCAAATAAATAAACTCAGCTTTGAAATATTCTTGGAACCCCTCCCATGAAACTACCATCTCCTCACGATCTTCAAAGAATAAGAACCCCAACAACCATGTAGCCCCATCCAACATCATCAAAACCAATGATACCTATTGATCCTTCCGATCATGGATCGAACTGAAGTCTATATCAACCTCCTCTAAACATTATTCTATGATTGAATCTAAAATATATCCCTGGTACCACTATAGAATCGGTTGTTGAAACTCTTTGAGTTTCTTTCTCTTTCTGTTTTCATCATCATAATCTACTCTGTAGAGTTCTACTAGCACCACATGTTGAACATCATCTGAATGAACTTGGTAAGAACACCAACCTTGAGCCTTGAATTAAATAGAAAAAATAGTTATAGTTCCTATATCTAGAATTTAGAATACTTTACCATTAATTACATGTCTTAATTTATTTGTATTCGGTTAACCTATCCCAAGGTCTACCCTTTCAAACATAGATGAAAAAAATGATGTATGATCCTTTCCTATGTCTCTACCCTATAACCAATATGTCCTTGTTTAGTTGTCTTTGTATGCTTAAATTTATTTGAATAATATTATAGGGTTCCATAAAAACCCATGTCTAAGTTGTCTTCTATGTTTATAGGGATTTCTAAACATAGCTGACACTGTTACCCTACCAGCCCATGCAAACTCTAATGTACCTAACTCGAAACACCTTCATATCCCTCAAACTCCCTTTCATACAACTCTGACATGAACTAGCTGAAAAGCTGTACCCTCCTGGTCTATAAATGGGAGAAGATAGATAGTGACACCTAAGTCCTGCCTCAAGTAGGCCCCGCGTTGGAAACTTTTAGAAAGGGTGTAGTAAATGCACATATGGGAGGCATTGCCCTCTAAGAGAACACATATGAAAGGGATAGATATGATACACACCAAAAAACTCTTAATAAAACTCCAAAAAAAGAAAATACAATGTATTCATATTAAATTTCACGCAAGAACTACTATAATTTAATGGAAAACTAAATGTACCGTAGGAAAATTAAAGATGACAGTGATCATGAGGCCCAAACAGCCCCTTGAAACCAAAAGTTAGTACTAACCTGCTAGATCTCTAACCTCCTCCAACTGAAGAGAAAATTTTTTTATATACACTAAGGTGAGTATAACAACATACTCAGTGGTATCTTCCCCAAATATTATCATGCAAAAGGGAATGAAATCATGCAAAAGAACAATAAAGAATATGTTATACTAACTCATCACTTAAATAGGAAATGTATGTTCACATCCTAACCATGGCAACTCTCACCATGTATCTCTTACAAAAGTATAAAATATAATAAATAATATCAAGGTTACCCCACTACTGTTTCCACATTGGTTTTCTATTCTACCCTAACACCGCATGTCCTGAGCATCACTCTCTAAAAAGGCTATCCCACTGACACGTGTGTGAAGCGCTAAAACATCATCCTCCTAAAACACACCACCATTTCCACATAACCAAAATTAAATTGGTATTTTATGAGAGCCAACATAGTCCACATAACATGCATCATACTTGGGGTATTATACCTCAAGACATCATAGCCCATACACTAAGTAACAATCATCAAGTCATCACAGCCTATACACAGTATACCTATAATAGTATTTAGGAATCTATATCCATAATACGTGTTTGTTAAATAACCACAAGCAATTACATCCCCCAAAAAACAAATATGGGTAAAACCAACCATTTTTCTTACCATCACAAGTAACTAACAAGATAAGAGAGCAGGGCCAAAGTCGGTAGTCATCCATCTGTCCTCCCACCATGATGTTCTGAAAAACACCCCCACTCAAAATCCTTAGGTTGTTAGTTTCCCTAAACAACATGGTGGAGTAGTGTCTAGAATGAAAAAAAGTACATGATATAATATAAATCACAAGAATACAATTCGAATAAAAAACTCTTATACTCAACTGCATTTAACATCTCTCTGACTCCATGTGACCTCTTCTAATACTAGATATCATATTATCCCGAAACCATTTAAATAGGCACATTAAATTATTTTATTCCATTTCATAAAGTTAAATTAATGTTAATTGATTTATTAAACATTAATTAATTGTTATCATTTTCCACATTACATTGAATCAATGTTCCATGCCCTCCATTCATAAGAAAACTGAGTCCAATACATCTAATAATTATATCCTCAGCATTGTATTCCAGAAAGATCCAGCCCCATGGGTTAAAAATTTATTCATTTATTAACATAATTACATTCCATTTTACTATGTACTATAGGAAAAAAATCTTAATCTACCAAATTATGTATACAACCAAGAACATCCATTTACCTCAAGATGTGGGGAAAAAATAAGATAAAGAAACAACTTGGTCAAGAGACAAACAATGGACTCAAAAAATCATCCAGATTTCATATCAATAGTTAATCCCATCATCAACCCATGATGTCATATCTTATGTCCTCCGTAAACCCCACACGAATATACCAATTAATATCACCACTTCAGCCTTAAACGAAAACCACAAAAACTAGACCATCATGACCCACATACCAAAAGAGCTCTTAAGACTCAGCTGTTCCATGCTCACAACACATCTGGGCCTCCCCTACCCACATTCCATAACATCCCTCCAAGATCATCCATCAACGTCTCACATCACATCACAAGCCTCAAAAACCAAACATTGAAACTAAACTATTGGAACTAATACAAGGCAACCTCATTTGACACACAACGAGTTCTCATAGCCCCAAATCATAGGTCACATATATTTTAGTAGAAAACTAGAAACTCATGCCCTATAAAAGAATTATCTTTTTATCGCACAATCTATACATATTCAATTTTGAATTAGCTAATTCATTATTCATAGTTTCCAACAATGGTCAACCTATGCAAAAAGATACCACAAACATCAAAAATAAACTAAACAAATAATTTAACATGACTTTAATTATTTTATCAATAGACACTAACTTACTTCGGGTTCATTAACCAATTCAATTAAACATTCACACTTTCATCAATTTGAAAATCATTAAATTAATATAATAACCACAGCCTAATTCATTAAACATTCCTCTTTAATCATTTATCCAATTAACTAACAATTATTTTTATCTCCACATTCCTCGACAATTTTACATTCTAAACCAACAATAACAAGAAACGAATATATATCATACTATCTAGAAAATAGAGAGGCAACCTGTTATCCTGATACAAATAAAAACATCACCAAGAGATCTATACCAATTATTTAATTTGGTTAAACAATATATTAGTTTAATTTTAATATTATCCAAGGGGATAATCATGATAACTATATTATTTAATGTAATTAAATAGAGAAGAAATGAATCCCCTACCTCAAAATTGTGTGAATGTTATTCACATGAGAATAGACCAATGATGTTGATATCGATCGCCTCTCTCAAAATAAATACATCCACCAGAGGAAATTTTTCCACAAACTCCCTAACAAACAACCAAAAAACTCCTTTAGAAGCATGGAGATCAAGTTCCATTACATGGAAAAGAGGAAGGGGAAGAAACGGATCACAAAAACCATAAGAATATAGTAATAACCTAACTAATATTGAATATGGATTTTAGGATGGAATATAGGGATTGATCCTTATCAAGGGAATCAAAAAAAAGATTAAAGATGGGGTCATCAGGTCTCCTGGAATTGGGAGAGAGGCACTGTATCCCTAGGTTTGAAAAAATAGAGTGGATGAAAAAATTATAAAAATGTATAGCATCATGGATTTACATGACATTTAGACCCATTTATTATTATGTAATCCTAATGGTTTGGTTACCACCAAAAACATGTCCAACATCTATTTATTTAACCCCCAAAACAAACACATCATGAACCTGACTTACACGTTATGTAATTCTTCATGTTTCCATCAATTAGAAACCAATCTACTCGAGGCTTCCTCCAAGATACCTCTGAGCACCTAGGTCTTTGGAAACATACAAAGGATCTATCCACAAGGATCTAGAGACCTATAAAATTATTCATTTTATGAGAATAAAATCACAATATCTCTATAAATCTTAATGATACTCACCTTGATGAAAAAGGAAAAAAAAACAAAATAATTATTTACATGGGAAAAGTAAGATTAATGAGAATTATATGAAGATGTAGAAAAGTGAAATGGAATAAATTTTTATATATATTAAGGATAAAAAATCTCTTAATATGAATTCTCTTGAAGTTGATGTGAAATTTATAAATTATGATGAGGTAAAAAATAAAATGTCCCAAGTAGAGGAGAAAATAATAATTGTTACAAAAGACAATTTAAATGTATTCATTCATCTAAAAACTAAAAACAATAAAAATAATATCTAAGAATACAACCTTGATAAACCTAGTACATGATTTTAAAATAAGGTAACCCATGGTCCATATACTTTTATTTCTATTTTGAAATTTTCATTAGTTAGTGAATTGTTTATCTAAAAATAATGTAAAATATGGGTGAACAAAATTCCAATAGACCCTAAAACGTTCCAATGGTGGATGTTACAATATCCAAGAATAAAATCTACTATTGAAATCCCAAAAATACAGTGCTCCAATCATGAAACATTAAATATCTCATTCTATTGAATCTAGAAGAAAAAGATGGAATTTTATTATCTACTATTGGGGATCTTGGATGTTAGGTTATAAGGAAATTAATAAAAGTTAAAATATTTTAGCATTTAGATATTATAAAAGGAAAAAAATCAAGGTATTTATAGATAAACTAAAAAAGGATAGCTGTAAATATGTATAATTTCTATAATAAGAGAAATCATTAAAGTAAAAATAGATTTTGTTTATTGTAAGACTACTATGATTAAAACAACATTGGTTTTCAAAATTATGATGTGTTTTGTCATATACCATTCAATAAGAATTAAATTTTTGTGTAAATAGAACACTAAAATTAATTTATAATCATATGAGAAAAGAAAAAAGACTAACATAATAGATTAAAATAACAATGGTGCTAGAAAAAATTCTATAAAGATGCTAATAAATAGAATTAAATGGATTCCATGCCTATGATAAGGTGATTCTTATACTCCTTTAGAAAAGGGAACATCATGGATTAAATCAACATAGATATTAATATTAGAATATAATCATTCAATATTGATTATAAAATGAAATTCTTCCCTGAAATAGATAACAGGATGTGTCCCATGCATGATATCCAAGATTAGGAATTCAAATTTCATGAGATGTTATTTACAAAATCTATTTGATATTAAACTAAACTATTTGGGATAGGGTTTAAAATGTAAAGGAATTAAAATTCTAAATATAATAGAGTGATTATCAGATTTAAGGAGATGTTGAAAACATACGAGAAATCACTAGTTACTCCATGTACTAATGATGTCACATCAAAGAATGTGTATACACACAAGAAGAATGATAACCATATTCATTGATAATGTATAATATTTTTGATGAAAATTTATTATATTGTTAATATATGGATAAATCTCAAAATATTGATGGTTCGTTAATGAATATAGTGAAAAAAATAGTTCCAATAATGAATAAATATAAACAAGGGTAATAATTCCTTGATTCTTAAAGAATTTTGGAATTAGAATATAAATAGTGAATCTTGTATGAAGTTGTATCTAAATTTTAGATAAATAAATAAATGAGTATTTGGTTTCTAATCTATGACTTAACCACATTCCTCTTATTGAGTTGTAAATATAAACACATCTTATTCCCATACTCTTTTTTGGTGTTAATTTGTAAATAGAATTGATAGTGAATAATGAGAAAGGAGAATAAATAAATGTTGTGATATATATACACCACAAAACACTCACTTATCATGGAATACATCAATTGGTATCTTTTTTTATACTTAAAAGGAATCATTTATAACAAATTTATGTGTCTTATGATTCAAATGGTTTCACGAATGATTTATTTTTCTTCGTGAAGATGAAAATTAATTATGAACTTTATTTAATAGAATCCCCTGAGGGGAATCAATCAAATAAGTGAAGATATTTTATTTTTAGAATTTTATTAAACCTTGATTTATATATTGATTTATTTAAAGAAACAAATTTATTAGTTATGACGATCATATTATTATGTGGTTTTTGTTTGTGATAAATATTGTTACTAAAAGGGGGTTCATTTATTAAATGAAAAAAATGGGATTCTATATTACTGAAATTGAGAATTGATAAATGTTTTTGATGGAATTGATTGGATTTCATAAAATTTTATGGAAATATATTTATATATTTCCAAATAAGTAAATTTATATTTGGCATAAAATTATGGACATTACAAAGACAATATTCTTATCTAAGTTGTTCAGTGTTCTCTTCCCCACCAAGAATGAATCATATAGAGTTAAAATGGAATAATTTTTGCTAAATTACTACAAAAAATATAAATACACCATTTTCCAATGTGTTATTATATAATGATATCAATAATGGTGTGAAGGGTAAAATAAATGTTAAAATATGTTACTTTTTGAGTAAATCATATGTCGAGATGATTTTTTATATAACATAAAACATTTTCATTTGATTTCAATAATAGAGAGAACAATAAAATTTTATTTAGGAATGATTGTATATTAGATGACTTAAATATTAATTAAATTTTATATTTACTGTAAATCCCATGGAGTTTGAAGAACCCATATGAAATAATGAAGTTGATATTTTATTTTCTTTAGTATTATTATTTAAATGAATGTCAAGGTGTGATAATTTTTGGTTCAATGGGAAGATCCTGGTGATGACTATTATGATATTTATCACACCAATTTGTTAAGGGGAGTGAATCTATTATCTTTAAATACCACTAAAGATAGTTTCATGGTGGGTTCTATGTATATATCGTGAATTATGATTTGGATTGTTTTCCATAATTAAAAGTGATTCTATAAAGAATGTTAAAAGATATATAACGTGCTTATAAATGTTGAATGTTAAAGGATAAGTTGGAATCATGTAGAGTAAATAGATAGATGTTATGTTTGTGGATAATTAAATGATTACATGGCTTGAATGGTTCTAAATATGGGGTATAATTAAATATAAATGATGATATCGTGAATTCTAATTTGAAGCTACGATAATGAGGAAATAATTATCCATTTAAGTACTCAAAGAAGTGTTTATATGTTTCTAGATACATTGATAATGGTATTAATTTTGTCTGAGACATATTTATAAGTTCCCAAAGATATCTCAATTTATTCGATGTTATTGATATTATATAGAATTATTTGTAGACGTTCTCAGTTCATTTTAATAAATTATAGAATTTTTTTATTAAAGTTGAAATTTGGAAATTTTCATTTGAGAAACTATATTTGAAAAGATTTATGATCACTAGAGACACCAAAAATTATAAACTAAATAATTTAAATAATCATTAGAACACGGTGTAAGAGATATAAACAATTTTATAATAATTTTGAAATTTGTGTAATATATTTTGGATTTTATAAGATATTAAATTTCAAAAATCATTTCGTGACAATGTAAGATATTTTTTTCAATATGGTATCCGGACCATGTAAGATATTCCCCTTTCATAAGTATTTCTAGGATGCTCAAGGTTTTTGTGATATGTAAGGTGTTTCATTGAGAATTTAAAAATGTTATAAAGAAAAAAAATTACCCATAATTTATGATATGGGATTCTCAAACTTATAATATATTATATATTTTGTATCCTATATAATTATTTATACATTTAAAAATTGTGATATTTCTGAAGATTAAGGATTCGAGAATGTTTTTTATGGAATTTATTAATATATGATTCTAAATATATTTTTTCACTATAAAAATATCTTTATTTTTAGTTAATATATCAATAATGTATTAAGCTATAAAATACTTTATTACAAGAGTGTGAGGAAAAACTTATTCAGTTCAACTTGTATTTTTAAATATTGAAATTTGGAAAATAATTTTGGTGATCAACGCTAAAGAAATTCATGGAACATATATTAGGTGATGCCAATTTTGATCTTTATTAAGTTAAAC
Source organism: Viscum album (assembly GCA_963277665.1). NCBI lineage: Eukaryota > Viridiplantae > Streptophyta > Magnoliopsida > Santalales > Viscaceae > Viscum > Viscum album. The sequence goes on from OY728148.1 coordinate 54,047,733, forward strand.
CTCACAAATGACATTGAGATTAAAGAAAATGATTAAGTAAATTATATTCAAACTATAGATAAGAAGATAAAATCAGAAGAAAATTATTGAAAAGTTAACAAACCTAAAATAGAAAATAACTGAATAAATGATTTTAGAAATAAAATATAATGATAATTTTATTTTTATATAGAGATTAAAATACCATATATTTGTTTTTATTCTTAGAAAAATATGAAAATATTAAGCAGTGAAGTTAATTGATAAACAAAATACAAGATGGAGCACAGACTCCAATTGTATAGATTGTTAAACAAAAAATAAAGGATCCATTCTATAATATAAATATTAAAATATAAATTTATAAAGAAATGGGTAATTATTATTTGTTTATAATTGTGGAAGGTTTTGTAATAGAGGTTCTTGAGCCACTTTTGTATAAAAATTTAGAATTTATTTATATGGTATCAAATACGAAAAGGTGTTTTCCTACAACATTTATTGATACATATGGATGAGGATAAAATAATTTTATTAAATCATGGAAAGACGCTAATTTGATTCTATTTAGAAGAAGATATAGATATCATAGTTTCAAGATTAGGGGATGATTATATAATGTATTATAAAAATTATTTCTAATAGAAACAATAGAATAATAAATTTTTATGGTGATCACCGTATATTATGGATTAATATTTTCAACATAAAAATTATAAAACAAATATTTTTTTTTATTTGAGGATATAAAATATAAGAATAATTGAGACAAAAGGTATTTCGATAAGAAGAAATTTGAGGTAACCCAATGAAAATATATATAAGTGTAACCTTCTAGGTATCACATAAAAAAATATTTTTAAGATAATATATAGTGGGATCTCATGCAACATGTCATATTAACGAATAATAACAATAAAATGGGATCCTGTGAAAAATAATAATTTAGAATTTATAGAAAATTATATGTAATGAAGGATTATGTGAAATGATTTCTACATGTGATTTATTGATAGTTCATGACTATAAAAATAAATTTATGAAATACTAAAAATATCATTCTTCATAAAATTATATTCAATGGAAATTTAAAGAAATAAAATTGTATATTATTGATCTAAAAATATACTAGAATTTGAAGAGTCTGATGAAGAATCTAGTTTGATCTGTAGTTGTAATGAAATCATAAATCTTGAAGAATATATATTTTTTTATTTATATAGTATTTACTCCCTGATAGAACAATTTGATTCTATGTGAATTAGAATAAAAAGTGAGATGTTATGTATGTGAGGAAAACATTGTGATATTTAGTCTTGATTTTTTATGTAGTATGTGGTTGTGATGATTCCCATGGTACCACGTTCATTATATTTTAATGAATCTATGGGTCAATAAAATAACAGATCAAAACAAGGAGTATGCTTCCAATGATGGTGATAAAACATGTAAAAATATTCTTTCTACTCAATACATTACATTTTATATTTGATGCCAACGTTCTGGGTTGGGCTAGGAAAAATATATCCACTTTTATTAATTATTATTCTATGTTAAAATATGAGATGATGTGAAAGTTTCTATAAATAATTGAAATTTAATATAATTTATTCTACCTGATCCCTCTCCCCACGCACAAAAGTAGAATAAAATATATTATTATTGAATTTAAATAACTCACCAATGGAAAAATAAAATTAATAAAAAACAGAAAATAAGTTTTGGGAGAACATGGATCACAGTAAATAAAATGGAGCTAAAACTCATACTCATAGTAAAAAAAATTATTGAGTCGATGGACAATGGGGATTGAGGATGGACGTTGGAGTGGAGGTCGAGATGGATATTGAAATGAAGGAGGAGTGAATATGATTTCAAGGCCAAAGTTATTGAAGTCTAGAGGTGTATTTATGATTTCATTGGAAGGTTAAGATAACAGTATTTAATAAAAATATTATTGGTAGTTTTTAAAATAATATTGACTGAATTTTATTTAGTCTTAGTACCTAAAATACCCAATACTTAATACCTATGTTAGTGGTTCAGTTAAAATCTTCCAAAAATGGATGAAATAAATATTTAGTAATGGTTTTAAAAACCCTTTCTATTTAAAATCATCAAAATATATCTTTATGGGTTGTCGAAATAGGGTATAAGGTATCTCTGGGGATAGAATATTGTTTATTTTGATTAGTCATATGAGATGACAAATTTTATAGAAGTTGGACAAAATGACGGTTTGAGTGAGGAGGAAAATAAGTATAATTAGTTTATCCATCAGACAATATATAGGGTAAAAAAATACGGTGTCCTAGGATCCTAATATTAATATTATGGATCAAAAACTAATTCATACATTCCATGAGATCACGGTCAAAAAATCATAAGTGATGAACCCTTAATTATGAGATTCTCAATCCTAAATTACTCCACATAATCAAAAAAAATAATAGGGGAAATAATTCCATAATATTTTTTAATTTGTGGGATATTTTTGGGTTAGTGTTAATGTACTATGTTGATTTTTTAACATTGAGAAAACTAGTATGAGAGTATTTTTATTATGTTTAGATATTCCTTACATATTCTATAGTTACTAGTTTATAAGGAAAATTTTGGTATTTTTTAATGATGTATATGTGTTTCTTCTTTTTCATCATGTTCATGGACTATATAAGTCCCATTTAGGTTTCCAATATATTCTATATATTGTGGATATATTTTACAAAATATTATAGGTGATCATCATACTTCTACATGATATTTTAATGTATAGGTGATTATATCTATCCCTCAACTTAAGTGAATTCTTATTATCTCCATATAGATGGGTAATATGATCATTGTGGTATATCAATCAATAAATAAACATACTATTACACAATTAATATACCATATCTAGAACTTTTCACATAATTTTTTCATTGGATTTTCCCCTACAATAGAGAGATTAAATTTATAATTCATCAGGTTTCTTATTATAAGCCCATATTGATACACACATTTCCTATAATATAAAATTACCCAATATGAGTTAATAATGTAGTATATTTTTCTCTGAATACATTAAGACATGGGATTAATTCATCTGGGTGCCTCTCAATGGAGTGTTCTATTGTTCCCTAAGAAAATAAAATTATATCATTAGGATATGAACGGATAATATGATGAAATATTGGTAATCATATTTAATTTATATAAACATCCACATGTATAATGGTTTTTTATTTTTATTTTAGGGGAACTTGATTATTCTATAATATTTTTCTATTGAAAATATTAGCTCTGAGTGATGAGAGAGACTTTCTGAATATGATATTCATGAGCATGTAATTTCAATGAGACTTGTGGGTGACACCATTTTTATTGATTAATATGTTGGAAAAGTTCATTGATGTCATGAATATATTATTCCACCCCTTTACAAAAAAAATTTTATGTTAATTATAATTTTGTATAGTCCCTAACCCAATAGTTGTGTAGGGAGAATTGTATGGTTTCATTATGAATTGGTTGAATGAAAAATCTATATGACACTAAAATTATATGATAATTCTATATTATAGAGGTTTTTTATTTGGTTAGGTAATATCTCTCATTTCTATTCATATTGATACATAGATGATAAACGTAGTGACAACATGGGATTGATCCAAAACATTTTTAAAATTTGATGGTTTCTTGTTCTATCTAGATATTATTTATGGTTAATTATTGATTTCTTCTGATTTATAGGACCTATAGATATATTTTCCAAAATGGGCTATAAATTAGAGTGAAAAAATTAGTCTAAGTAGTTACTTTTATAATTTATTGGAAGGTACAGTTTAAAAATGATTCAAATTCTTCATTACCTATGAATGGGGTACACCATCTACTGTAATTATTTAGGGCTTTTTTATGGAATATATTGATGTAGGAGTATAGTTTAGTCACATTTATACTATTTAATCATGAAAACCATAAGTATAAAACTTTAACACATGATTTGGGGCTTGTCATTATAGTCTATGATTTGAATATTTTGTTCCATTATACTTTTTGGAAGAAATATGTGTCCTATACATATCAAAACACCATAAGGTACATATTTTTATAATTGGATAGAAATTTTTAATAGGGGACCATGGTTGAGTAGTTCTATATATTTTATTTTGAGATACAATATACCTTGATAATAGGTAATTACATGTTTTTACCCTAATTATGAAGACCCAACCCCAAATATTGTGGGAGTCTCATAAAGAATGGATTTTGGAGACCCTATTATCAAAATTACACACTTTGATAATAATATTGAGTGACATATCATAAATTTTACACCTATGTCTATAGTTTATTTTATTGGGTAAGAAAAAAATAAATTTTATTAGAATTTATTCCAAATTCAAAATAGTATATTTGACATAAAACTCACTCTAGGATGAACTCCAATTAATGATGGAGTTATCAATATACATGATAGGGTAGTATACCCACCTTGTTTTATGGAAGAATTTGTGAGGTATTATCACACCTATCCTTGATTACTGCATCTAGAGACAAATAATAAAAGCTATGATATCAATAATAGTTTATTGTTTTCAAGGATGATGAGGGATATTTTTTGTTATCTATATTATGGCCGCATTTAAAAATTTGTTTCAAAGAATTAGAGACCCATGTGATCACTTAAAACAATTTTATTTCCCCCTATGAAGTTGGACTAGGTTACTATGGATTACATTATATGACTTTTAAGGAATAATAATGGTCCTGATGTTGTGTGGTAAATATTATGTAAAACTAGGGAGGTTCTCACACATAACTCTTATCTGTGATTCATATTTATTGGATAAGGTTGCTAAGATATGTGGGTGATCTATTATCCATATATAAAGGAATCCCATGATCATTAAAAATTATTAAAAATTAATTATAATCTCTAAATTATAGATGTTTTTTATATGGTTACTCTAACATAGATAAACTTGGGTATAACACATCACTTGCTGACAAATGGGATGTTAAAAATGAAAATTATGATATTAGAGGATACATCCCTATATTAATTGTTAGGTTTACTAAATGTAAGGGATGACTATATATATTTTTATAAAATTTCATTTAATGATATAGATCTATCATTGAAATAATAATTTCACTTTTATTCTTTATATAGTTGATCAGGCTTCAAACCCTCATGTCAGTTAGTGGTGGGTGAGTTTTTGATAATCAAGTTGACTGTAGAATAAAAGAACATATTAATGTTCTAATTAACCCAAAAGTTTCTTTAAAATACATTATTATATTATAAATAATATTTTGACTAGAGTCATTGACCTTTTGAGTTCATTTTTTGTGAAAAAGTATCATGTGGGTATTGCCTTACTTATATCTTCACTATTAATAGAATTTCACGCAGCTATTTCCACGGTTTGTAGGACTAGTAATATATTAGAGTACATTGGAACGATATCTTATATGATAAAATATTATAACATGAAGATATTTTTTGATATATTTATATCTATGTAAACTTGAACTTTTCATTATCTTTCTTAACATGACATTTCTATATTTATGTGAACAATGATATACAAAAAAATATATAATTTTGTTATTTTTAATGTTACAACATACATTCTAAAATTGGCGGTATTGATAGTGATAACCACATTGTGATAAAGTTTTATAATATATTTTTTAAATTAAAATTTATTGATTAATATAAAATATATAAGTACTCAATTATTAGTAAATTCATTTTAAGAATCAATGATAAAATTTTCTTCCAAAATGTATTTTATTGCACATTGGGAAAAGATATTATAATTAATCTATATCATTTTTACAAATTTTTCCCAAAAAATTGGATTTCTTTTTTTGATTAACTATATTACTTATTCCTATGGTAAATTTTCGATACTTTAAAAAAATAATTGATTTTTTAGTAAATAGTGAAAGTAAATATTTTTCAAACACTATCACATTAATGACATTATTATGATGTAAGTATGAAATAAAAAATTATTTAACCTTTTTCCCATAAAGATAAATGGTTATGGAGTTAAATAATGAATGTTAAAAAATTATTTGAATTTGGTATTCTAAACTTCATTTTAGTAAATATAAGTGGTATTCTTTTCAAATTTAAAATGATATATGGTTCTTGTCATTTATTGGTATAGTTGGAAGACAATTTTCTATATTGGATTGATCTAAATGTTTAAAAAGAATCATTTTTATTATCTAACAAAATAAATCATGAATAAAAATTAATACTTGATTTCATGGTGAAATTATTTTTATTCTTACATTAGTTATTTTCCTAAAAGGTTTATTTATTGATTTTGAGTTTTTATATTAAGTATAATTTTAACCGGATCTAGAAATTTAATATAATAATATTTACTCCAAACATTCATTCATCATGTAAAAAGTTTCCAAAAATTACACTTTTATTTTTTTCATTTAATTATGTGATCAAGGTAAAATAGTTATGTTATCATGATTAACTATAAAAATGAGTTTATTGGTGTTTATTTAGAAGGTAATGATTAAAATTATTATGAAACGTGCATAAATTTTATTCTATGAGTTTAGTTTGACCATATAACATATTATATTTAAATTTGGGGTTCCTTGGTTCCACGTGACACCTTTTTTATGTATATATTATTTTAAATATTAATTAATTTCAAGAATGTGATTTCCCTCAAATATAAAAGGGAACCTCCTCTCTTACCATATTTCAAATGTTTAAATATTATATATCATCCAATAATTACCCTGATACATTTTAATATTATTTAAATAGGTCATAAAACATCTTTTATTTCCAAAATTTAATCCTTTCAATGGTTATAGTATAATCCAAAAGTGGCTTCCCAGCAAAGATTTAAAACTCCAAACTTAGTACTATTAATTTTATTTCTAATTATACCTCCTCTAAATATATGGTTTCATTTAAAAATTTTTAATTTATTATCTTAAATATACCTGATTGGTATTCTGATTATTGAAACAATTATCCACCTCCTTTACATCCTATCAGAGAAGAAAACATTACTCATGCATTCATGTAGACTACCACCTCCACAAAGTTATGTGTTTTTTTTTCATCACCACTCCACCTAATATGTCATAAAAATGTATTTAATGAATATATATGAAATTTTTATTATTCTCGTATTTATTTATTGGTACATTATTTTTACTTTTCTTTCATTCCATCCATCAAAAAGTGAAATCATTACACATGTGTACATTCGAACTACCCTCTCCACAAAGTGATGTAATTCATTTTTAATCACCACATTATGTGAATAATTATAAAATTTTATATAATTATTTCATATTATATTCATGAAATGATTAAAATTATATAAAATATTTAACCAAAAAAATTATAAGGACAGGGATTTACGAACAAAAACATGCTTGAATAATGAAGCCCTTATCACCTGGGGCAGTGATATTAATGAGGAATGGTTAATAAAACAATGAAACATTCTATAAGATAAACATATAAGGTAATATATTTTTTTTAAAGATAAATAATAAATTTATATTTATTATATTTTAGTTACAAATAGTACTAAGAATGATGTGACTTGAGGAAATAGATTAATGTTTCTGTTTAATTTTAATAGAGATTTTTTATTATTTAATTAAAATTGAAGGATATTTAATGATATTTATAATATAAACCTATTTTATATTCTTTTCATATATTTATCTCTATATTTTTTAACTTTTATTACCATTTTCCCTTATTTTGTCTCAAAATCGCTCAAAAAATGTTTTTAAGAAAAATGAACTTTTTACTTCTTTTTGGGATGGTAATATTCCTCATCCACAACCAACTTCTCTAATATATTTTTCAAAAAAAATAATATAACCCAATTATTTTTTAAATTTTATTTTTACCCCAGTTGGAATTTTAAAATAACTAAAAGTTGATTTTTATTTTTCTAAACAATGTAATTTTTATTGAGGGTTTGAAAGAATCGTTTTTTATATAGTTACATTATAAATTTAATTTTCCACTATAGATACCAATAAATGCGTTGATTATTTATTTGAAAAAATTAATGGTTATTTTAAAAAAAATCTATAATATTATGGCAATTTTAAAATGTTAACTAATTTATTCCAAAATGAAAAGGGGGTTTTCCTAAAGATCTATTCCACTGATATTTGAAATGAATTTTTCATCTATGATAACATCATTTGGTATTATGTATTATTTTGTAGGGATATGATTCAATTATAACCTATGTATTCATTCTTGATATTTTTCAGGGATATGATGATAACATATTCCTGAAAACCATATATTTACTGTAGGTCATGCTATGCTGATATGATTAATCTTTTAAAATCATGTGTCATATTAATGAAAGGGTTATGATTATGTAATGGTTGGTCCAAAACTCTATATCCATCAAATAGATTTTTTGATATAATATTGATATAATATGATATGATTTTGATAATAACAGTCATTATTTTGAATATAATTATTCACATTTTGATTCATTGGTATGATTTCTTCTAGATTTTCATAAAATTTTATGAGTAGATGTGATTTCAAAAGTATTGTTTCACATTTTTATGTGTGAGTATGATTTATTCTAGTTATCCTCACAAGATTATGTGTGGATATGGTTGATAATAGATATGATAAAATTATTATGGATTTTTATATTATGATTCTACATTTATAGGTTATGAATATTGAATAATTTTTACTCCTTAACAACCTTATTAATCTTGCATTCAGATATGAATTGATTTTGGATTTTATGATCTATCATGTTTTTATATGAATATTATTTTAGAACATGCATGTGATTTTCTTATCTTATCCTTCTGATTATATTCTGCCCTTATAATTTATATATCATATTTTTACCCTTATTGAGCTTCAAGGATCACTCTTTATTATTTTTCCTTTTCCTTTGGATATGATGAATGTTTTTATGTATGTTATGTCTAAGAAGAGTGATATTCCTTATAAAATAATTGGGAGATTTCAAAGATCATTTATTTACTAGTTATTTATATATTGAATTTCCTAATACTCTAAACCATTAAAATATTTGGAATGGATAATAATGATATAGAATAAATACTTATCTAATAATATATAATATTTATGTATGACATATTTAGGTCTCCTTAATTGGTACAAAATTACACTTATTTTATTTTATTAAAATAAGTTGAGAAAAAAAATTGATAACTCTTAGAATAATACTAAATATATATTGAAGTACTAGGTTGTTATCATGAAAGTATTATGGTTTTCTTATAAATACAACCATTTATATACACTGACTAGTATATGAATTTGTGGCATACATTCACGAAGGGGTAATTACTTCAAAAGGGGGGATTTGATTTTAACTTTTTATACACTAATGTATGAGGATTCATTATTATATTTCACAACAAGATATATAATCATAGTTGACATGCTTTCATTAATTCATACTTTCTTTTTAAATCATTATTAATGGTATTAATATATGATGACCATAGATGACCTAGGTTAAAATTAAAGTGTCATGGGTTGATAATGAGGTGACATAATTTAGTACATATCCGTAATAATTTTTATCTATATATGATTGATCAATCTAATTATTATAGAAAAATTCATAAAATTTATTTTATTTATTAGTCAATGGATTATACCATAAGTAATCCCATGAAAAAATAATGTGAAAACCAATGTAATAAATGTATTAATGAGAAACCAAATGTCATGGAATATGGAATACAAAATAATGGGACTAAGATCACTGAAAAATCTCAATCTATGGTGTAAAAATGGAAAATATTTAATATATATATTAATCGAGGAGGAAACATCATGCCATTGAGTCTTTTATGTGAAAACGTTCACCCTCCTTCTATTGGTCTTATAATCCACTTGTTGCCGAGAAATGGATCATTGTAATGTAATATATAATTCCCATTATTAAATTCATAAAATATGATAAATTATTACAATAATTATATAACATGGAAGGAAAACCATATCAATGTTGTTCACTTTCCATATACATGATAAATGAGTAAGAAATAAAATCTATGGAATTGGATGAATTAAAGAGTATATTTCACAATAAGTAACTTTCTTATACTCTACTTAATAAATTTGAAATAGATATACTGTAGTTAAAATAGACATATGATGAATCAATTGTTACCTAGGATAAAAATACTTCAAGAATCTCAATATATGTTTTTGGATTTATAAATGTCTAGATTAATTAACATGATCGATTCTTTCGTGTTATGAAACTAAGTCATTGAAAAGAATTAACCATGAGATACTTTGGTAACTATGAAATAATAATTAAAGGTTATTTGAAGGATGAAATTGAGAGAGATAACTCCAACGATTATTTTTGTTTTTTCAACCATTATATAAAAATAGATCTTCATGGAGACACAAATTGTGAATCCCATAGTAGAAATGAATTCCAAAAAAATAACTTACTAACTGTGTTTGGGGAAGTACTCAAGAAATTTTCTAAAAATAATAAGCAAATAGTCCATTTGTGGAACGGTTTTCCATAGAGTGAGTTATTTTTTGTGGGAGATCAAAATTTCAGAAAATAAAATAGTTGATAAGGAAGAATTTCAGTTCTTCATACATTCTACATCAATTCTTTGTAATAAATCTTGTGTTTTAGGTGTAAAGGGGTTGTTCGGGGTGTTTCTAGGTGATGTGAGTCATTCCCATGGTGACTCGTTTAAAATTATTTCCAAATTTTTATTTTTCCAAAGGCAGCACGTTCTGATAATAGCTCATTCAAGAAGTTACTCGATTTGGAGGTAGCTCATTTTGGAGGTATCTCACTTGGGAGATAGCTCATTCTTGTTGTCACTCACTAGCGGTGACTCATCTAGTAGAAACTCAAAAATGGTGCCTCATCTCTAGGTGACTTGATTTAGGCGACTCATCTGGAATTGACACGCTAGTGGCGACTCTTTTAGAATTGACTAATCTGGTGGTGACTCGCTAGGGGTTACTCAAAGGCAGTGACTCATTCAGTGGTGACACGTTAGTGGTGACTCATCTATTGGTGACTCGTCTGGTAGTGACTTGCTGGAAATTACTCATCTAGAAGTTTCTGATCGGGCGGTGTCCCACTAGTGGTGACTTATCTAGTAGTGACTCATCTGGTGGTGGTGATGACTCATTTCAAACGTTTTCCAAATTTCAAAAAAATCAATATTTTTCCTATTTTTTCCTCTTGATGTCCCTTTTCACATAAAAAGAGTTTTATTCCCCATTTTATATTGTTTGATGTTATTCCAAGGTCTATAAATCAGGTTTTATTATTTCTAAAAATCTATAGGCTTCAAATTGGTCAAAACATATGGTGTTATGAGATCCTCATTAATTGTCTTATAGTCCATTTAAAATCCTATTGAATTTAGATCTAATATTTCTAATATAAAGATATTCCCTTCAATCATCCCTTACTATTTTTCATTATGTGGACATACCAAAACTTTCTTTGTTGAGGTGTCGTGCAATTGTGTTGTAGTCCTTAGATCAAATCTTCCCTAGAGGATTTTCGTTCTGCATGTAGAGCCCCTATTTTGGTGCAATAAAAACGTGTCTATCATCTCTTCTCCCAAATAGGGATTCTTTCATCTCTCTTTTAGTTATTTATCATGTTGGGTGGGTGTATGAATGTCTCCTTCAAAGGATACCAGAATAAAAAATAAAAGAAATAATTGAATCAGTTCAAATATCAACAAATAGGAGAAAGCGAATGTGACATGTGTTTATGTTCTGCTTTATTTTTTTTAAGGTTGGGGCCATAGCCTCCTTTTTTTATTCGAGTAAATACCTCTTTGGACTGGGTAGAAAGAGACTCATTAAATATCTTGAAGGCCCAAGGCCAAGTGTCCTGAATAGTAGCCTTGAAATCCCTTTTTTACCCAAAGGGTCCTTCAGTGAATAGTAATGCTACAGTACCCCATCTGCTACAGTACCTACTACAGTGCCTCCACCTCTATAGTATCGCTCTTACTACAATTCCACCACTTCTACAATGCATCAATTATACCCGAATACAAGGCTTGTATATACATATTTTTTATCACCTTTGTACAATCATTTATATATCTTATCAATTAACCACATAAATTCAATTAATTAAATGGATGTCCTATTATCTTATGCCTCATGAGATCACCCTGTCAATTTATGAAGTGAAATTGAATAACTTCCCTTTTATAAAGTTGAATAAGTCTTATTTTATTGGTGATACATGGGTTGTTATGGTTTTTGTATATGGTATGATTCTGGTTATTTAATAGAATATTAGGTTTTGGGATTTGTTGGTTGTGGCATGTGTGGTCAGTTTAATGATGTAGGGCTGCATAGTGTGGTGGTGGTGAATTTAGTGGTGTGCGGCCATGATTTATTGGTCTGTTGTACTTGATATTATAGATTTTGTGGGATGAAATTGAACAATGATGATGGGTGTTGTTGGTATGGGAAATTTATTTGACATTTCTATATAAGTATCATGCTAAAAGATTTACTCTATGTCTCAAGATTGGTACATTATTATTGCATGAATGGGTGTAAAACACATAGGAAATGTAATGTGTGTTAAAAAAGCACGTTCTTAGTCTTAAAAAATGTTAGTGGTGGTGTTGAATATTTTATCTATTTTTTGTTTCTAGTTGTGAATATTAGTTTCCCAAGTAGATATGGAATGAATAAAATAATATGTAAACTATGAATGAGAGTCAGTTAAATGAATTGGCTAGGTATGTTTTTAGTTTTTGGATGGTTCTCAGATTGGGTATTTAGAGGTCGCGGTATAGGTGATATCGTTAGTTTCTTGTTGGTTGAAACCCCATATTTTTTGCTTGAGTGTTTAGTATTATAAATATGTGTGTATTTCGTTGTTTTTTTATATGAATCCCATTCTATTTGATCATTATGTGTTGAAACCCACCATTATTACGAGGAAGTGTATCTTTCCCAAACATCTCATTGGGAGGATGGATGACTGGCCACTGACTCTTCCCTGCTTCCTCTTCCAGGCGGTGATGGCCCATGATTCTTTGGGTAGGTGGTGGTTTTTGGGGCACAGATATGTGTGGTCCAGTTTTGTTTTCTCTAGTTCCTTTGGGACGAGATGATTTTTGGTTTCCTAGGTTTCTTTGAGATGATATTTTTGTTCTTTACGTTGTGTTTTTGGGATGTGACGTGGTATGTGGTCCTCATGTCTATGGGTGGGATGTGGTTATCAGACATAGGTTTGTGCTGGCAAAATGTGATTAACATCATTTTCCCAAGTTTGGTGACTAGAAATGAGGCCTAAGTTTGTGTGTTTTTGTTGTCACATTGTACTTTTAGAATATGTGGGAGTTCTAGGACACTTGTATTTAAATTGTAAGAGTTTTCAATTGGTGGTAAAGTGCTTTAGGGTACCCTATCATCGATGTTCGCTATATAATATTAGTTGGAAATTATTATTTTGTGAAATCATAAACCCTTCCAATTTATTTAATTGTTCTTGGGAAACATGTTTGAAGAAAATTGGTTTTACAAAATTTGATGAAAGGGTTTTTAAAAAGATTATTTTGATAAATTCCATGCTATAAAAAAGATTTGATAATGGATTTTAATGCAAGGTAGTTTATTTAGTCTATAGAATTCTGTTCTAAACATTTTCATGTAAATTATTTAATAAATATGTTTTAAAACATAACATGTTTCAAAATAAAATGATGAGTTACATGTTTTGAAAATAATAGATCATTCGAAAAACCATGCTTAGATTTTAAAAAGATACACAAATATGAATTAAAGAAATGTCTAAAATAGAATGTCTATGTTTGTTAAAAATTATTACTCAGTCATGGTAAATTTTTTCCATAATATGGTAATCATGATATGTTATAATGTCATGAATTTTAATTTTACTAATTAACAAATGAAGAAAACATATGTATAGATATTCGTTCAGTGGAATGTCTAAGTGAAGTTGTTGAAATAAAAGGAATATTAATGTTTTCTTTAATCTAAAACAATTATTTTCATTTGAAATTATGTGAAGAAATTATTTTTATATTTGTTACCTACCATTGTGTTATCATTGTTATTTTATTGTTATGAATTTCTTTACTGGACTTGTTATACCTATCTAACTAGATTTCTTCTTGGTGGAGACGTATCTCCCCTATAATTTTGTGTTTAATGTATTGTCTAGAATTGAACATATTTTCCTATGTGGTTGTTGTGTTTCAACTATATCTAGAATCATGAAATGTATCTCATGGATTGGTCATACCACCATTCTCTTTTCTTCATGTTTTGTTTTGGTTCTTGAGGATGAACCATTTCTAATGTTTAGGTTCTTGGGATGCATGGTGTCTTGGAGGGTGCTATTCCCTTATTTTTATTTTTAATTATGTATGTTATGATATGATTTTTTGGGAATTTGGGGAACCATTTTTGTTGATGATAGTATTTTAGGTGTAAAAAGATCCTTGAGTGATATCTCAAGGGATGGTTTTTTTGTCCCTTCCCCTATTTTATTCAATGTTGGTTTTAAATTCTTCCAGTTGATAATAGTTTGAGATGCATCTGATGTAATTTCTTAGACTTTCTAGTCCATTAATTTTGGAGAAATCTAGTGTTTTAGGCATATGTGTGTAGTCCGAGTTGTTTTTGGGACATGTGAGTCATTCCAATGGTGACTCATTTCAATAGTTTTCCAAATTTCATGTTTTCCAATGGTAGCTCATTCTAGAAGTATCTTGTTCTTTTGTTATCACATAATGGAAATAGATCACCTTAGAGATATCTCATCCTGGTAGTTATTCACAGGTAGTGACTTTTCTATTGGTGACTCGGGGGCAGGGAATCGTCTGTAACTGACTCACAGGCAGTAAATCACTACTGCCGACTTTTCTGGTGGTGATTCGATGGTTGTGAATCATCTAGAAGTGACTCGGTGGAAGCAACTCACTAGAAGTGACTCACTGGTAGTGACTCATCTACCGGTGACTCAATGGAGGTAACTCTTCTAGTGGTGACTCATCTGGGGGAGACTCATCTAGTGTTGACTAAATGGCGGTGACACAACTGGCGAGGACTCCTCTGGTGGTGAATCTTCTTGCGGTGACACGTCTAGAGGAAACTAATCTAGTAATGACTTATCTAGCGGTGGTAGTGATTCATTTCAGTAGTTTTCCAAATTTCGATATTTTTCCATATTTTTCTTATTTTTTTTGTTTTGACGTCCCATTTGATGTAAAACATGTTTAATGCCATATTTTATTTGGTTGGAAATAATTTCAAGGGCTTTAAATCATATAATTTATTTTTAAAAAATTCTTGAGTCTTTTAAATTTTCAAAACATGTGGTTTAATGTGATCATCTTTAACAGTCATCTAATATATTTCAAATCTTGTTTAATTCTGATCTGATCTTTCTAAATCGGAGATCTTACCTTCAATAATATCTTCTTCTTTATCATGGTACGGTCACACAAAAGCTTTCTTCCCTGAGTATTTATACAATTATGTTGTAGACTTTAGATTATGTTTTCCTTGTTGTCTTTTCCTACTACATGCATGCCCCCTATTTTGGTGTAATAAGATAATGAAGATCATCTCTTCTCCCAAGTATGGATTCCATTATTTCTTTTTTATGCTTATATCATGTAGGGTGGGTTTATGAATGTCTCCTTATGAGGATATATGAATAAAAAATTAAGAAATATAACTGAACCATGTCAAATATCTAAAAACAGGGGTTGGGAAAGTGGTTGATGATTATATTCATTGTTATTTTTCGGTATTGTGATCTGTATTAGCTATATGCCTATTGAAAATCCTATCCATTGGTGGTTTTTTTTCTTTGATGCAATAGATTGTGGGTGCTTATTTTTTATCATCTTTGAATTACCGTAATTATAAGAAATCAATTAAAAATGTAAATTTAGTTAATTAAATTGATTCCCTAGGGTCTTATGGCTTATGTGATCACACATTCAATTTAAGAAGTGAAAATTATTAACTTCCCTTTTTCTAAAACTGAACAAGTACTATTTTTTGTGATGTGTATGTTTCTATGGGTTTTGATTATTTGAAGGCTTGGTTGGTGTAATGGAATATTTGGTAGAGATATTGGTTGATTGTGGGATGTATGGATAGTCTAATTCAGTAGGGATTTCGAGGGTAGTGGTGGTGCGTTTTGTTGTATTAGGCCATGATATGGGGGGTTTTGTGTTTGATATGATGGATTGGGTGGAGTGAAAATAAAAAATGATGATGGTATTAGTTATTATGGGTAATTTACCGAACTTTTGTCCAAGTGTAGAATGTAAAAAAGCATCACTCTATGTCTTAGTATTTTTACATCATTATAGCATGAATGGCTATTAAATAGAGAGTAAATGAGATATGTGTTAAACTAGTAGGATCTTCACCTTCTAAAAAGATGTTAGTGTTGTTGACTATTTTCCTATGTTTCTTGTTTCCAGTTTTTCTTAGAAGTTTCTTGTGTAGAGAGAGATTGAATAAAAGGAATGTTTAATAAAGAATGAGATTTGGTTAAATGAACTGGCTGGAGAAATGTTTTCAGTTTGTGGGTGGTTTTTTGGTTGTACATTTAGAGGTAGTAGCAGAGGTGTTATCATGATTTCGTTGTTGTTTGGAACCCAATAGTTTAGCCCTGAGTGTTTGGTATTACATATATATATATATATATGTAATTCCTTGTGATTTCTATTCACACCCCATCCTAGTTTAGAACTATGGGCCGTACACCCCCATTCTTATGCAGGGGGGTTTATTTCCCAAACATCCCAATGGGAGTATGGATGGATGGACACCCACTCTTCCATTATCCCTCTTCAATGTGGCGAAAGTCCATGATTTTTTAATAAGGTGGTGTTTTATGGGTCCTAGGTGTGTGCAGGCAAGTTTTGTTTCCCTAGGTGTCATCTGGATGAGATTATTTGAGGTTTTCTATGTGTCTTCGGGATGAAATGTGGTGTTCTTTTCCATTTGTTTTTAGGATGTGACGTGGTATGTGGCCCAGGTTTCTATAGGAAATATGTAGTTGTGAGGATCGGGTGTCTGTACGAGATATGTGAGGAGCTTCATTTTCCATGGTTGTGGGACTAGCTGTGAAGTCCAGGTGTGTGTCAGTGGATTTTGATGGAGTACTTTTGGAAGAGGTGGGAGTTCCAAGAGGTTTTTTTAGGGTGTCAAAGTGGATAATTAGTGGGAAAGTGGTGTGGGGTACCCTATCACTGATGTGTATTATACTATATTACGTAACCTTCTTTATTTGGTGAGAATACCTTGGTGAGGTTATAGTGGTTATTATACCTGCTTAGGTGTAGTTTGGTTCTACTGTTTTCACAAGGGTGAATTAGTATGATCTTTTCACATGTGAATGAAAGAATTTGGTTTTCCTACTATGTATACCTGTTTTCTCACCCAACGTATATAAAAACCTTATTTAGATTTCAAGGAGGACTTTGTGGACCATGGTGGACATTTCTAGTACTATCCTTTAGAGTTGTTGTTGTGTCAATGAATTAGTTTTATTCTTTGGGGATTTTATTTTGATACTTTATATGTATCAGTTTTGATTTATACAAGAATTATGGGATGTCTTGGATTTCTTTTAATTTTATTTCATGGAGTTTTTTGTTGTTGATTCATCCTGTCTCTCAATCAAGTTTTCTATAAAATGTAATTTCTCCCATATTGTTGGATTTTTACACACATGGTTCTAGTTACCAACTCGGGGCCTACTAAAGGAGGGACTCTGGCTTTCATTATCTCTCTTTCTTCATTTCTAGCCCAGGAGGGATATCAATGGAGGGAGGGGTCATGATAGAATGGTATCATATGCTGATGGCTTAGAGATATGGTGGGTAATAGAGTTAGGCACATTGACTAATATAAGGGTTGGTATGGAAATAATGTCAGTTGACCTTGTTGCATGACATAGGTCTGGAGGACCACCTAGGACATTGGATTTTGGGGGACCCATGATCCAGTGCATAGACTATGAGCCTACCAAATGACCAAGTGATGTGACACTACATTCAAGGTAGAGACCTTGGGGAAGAACATGAATCATAATAAATTGTGTTCTTATTTTAAATTAGTTTCCTTTTTGAAGAAAACTGAATTTAATTATTCATGAATGTTTATGTGTGTTAATCAGAATTTTCAATGCATTTATTTCTAACAAGATTCATTAATTATTTTCGGAATTATTCCTGGAAAAAAGTGGAATGTGTAATATTATGGTTAACTGGTTTGAGTTCTTTCTTTGAAACCATTTTTAGGTTTGTATATGTTGTTTCCTTTCGTGTTGTTTCATGGTTCTTAATAAATTGGATTTCTCATCATTTTTTAAATGTATAACATACCATCTATTTTTTCTAATGATTGGAATTGTTCTAGATTCATGATTATATGTATTCAACATTCCTTGTGAGTTAAAATGTCTTCTGTTACTTTCCATCTGTAATTTTTCATAAGAATGTGTTCTTGACATGTGTTAAAATGTGTCTCCAGACATTTTAATTCTAAAATTTCTAAAAATTTACATCTCAGTTATTTAAAATTCTTTATAATTTTAAATCCTTGATAATAATAACTTTCTACGTATTTTTCTTTTGATTTCAGTTATACAGTATTGATATAACCATATCATGTAGGAAAGTGTTAGTGTAAAAATCAATGTGACATTTATTTTTAAATATTGGGAAATGATATGCATGACTTATGGTAACATTTTTGAATTAGAACATTGTATGATATTAAACATATTATTTTATGACATATAAATTTTTTTAAGTATTTAAATAACATTACATCACATATTCAATCATGAGTAATTTTCTATGGGAAGCATGACTAGAGTTGAAATCATTGGTGTCACAACTTGGGAAATTCTAGTATGAGAGACCAATGCATGTGAAATGTTTAATAAGTTACCTTCAAATATGTAAGTATAATAGTGTACTTTTAATTTCTATATATAATCATGTTTTCGTGATCCATGAAATGATTAGATAATATTTATTCTAAGAATGATAAATCATGAAACATAATAATACAACATGTGTAGTTTCATTTTTATTATTAGAAATAATTTTTTATAACAATGATTTTGATATCATGTTGTTTATGTAACATCTAAATTATACGCAAGAACATATCATGTAGAATTGTTTTCAAATGAAGTTGAAAGTATATTTCCATGATAATTATATGAACCCAGAATGTCATGTTTAACCATATAAAACATTTTTCATTATATAATATGTGTATGGTTTTGTCTTTAACTTGAACATGTGTTAAAACTAATTAAATTTAAAGACATCATATTTCACTAGAAATAATCTGGGAATGCTGAGTGTTGTCACATATTTTTATCATTGCATTTATGTGTTGATATGCATCACTAAGAATATAAGTTTTTGGAATCTCTATTTTGTTGTGATTACTGTAGAAAATGGGACCCCTAATTTGAATTCATGTTTAAACTCACCATGTATTAAATTTCTAGTCACTTATATATGAATAATGAACCAATTCCCCATAGAAAATATAAAACCATGTGAAAGTGCCCTTGTGAAATAATAAGATGAAAGAATGTAATCCACTACGCAATTCTGGAAGATGTAATGTGTTGTTTCTATGTGTTATTCTAGTTGATGGGATACCTTGTGTGAAATGTTATTTAAAAACATCAATCATATAAAGAGAGGATATCATGATCCCTGACTGAGCTGCATTATAATTTTACATGATTAAAACCATGAGGGTGAGTCAATGCCACCCAAAGAAGATAATATCTCAACCCGGGTGAGGTAATTCTTTGATTTGTGTGATTGGGGAATTATGATTGATGATAATAGTGATAGTTGGATGGGGAAGTGTAGAGGAAGATATAGAACATATGTTAAGGTAAAATAGGGTAGATTCATGTGGATTGGAAAGTGTTTTCATGATATTGTGGTGTAAAATTTCTAGTGAAATTTTTTCTTTAGTCAGTATGTTTAGTAGGTGGTTGTGTTGTAAAGTTGTATTGATATACAGTGTTTGAGATTTCTATCTATTTTTTTGGTAAAATAGTTTTTTCTGTATTATTTTGATATGTTCATATTTTTGGAATCACTCACCTCTCCTAAAAATGGTTAATCACTTAAAATTGGTAATAAATTAAATTGATTATTTTGTGAGATCAAGGAATAAATATAGATGGGCATTCCTCCCATGCGTAAATATTTTATTTTTAAAGGAAGTGTTTAAAAAAAATTAAAACCACCAAGTTAGTTGGGTTTGTTGTGTTTGATCTTATATTTATTGTAGGTTTTATGACCACAAATATATAATGACTGGGAAAATATTTCCCCGAATCAACATGCGTTATATAATGACATGTTTGAAAAATGTGTTGGTGATTCAGTGAAGACTAAAGCAGACAATATCATGGTGTAGTGGGCGGGCTACATTGATTTGTATGATGGTGGTTTCTCTGTCTTTATTAATATTTCTTTTTGTGTTAAAAGAGGAATTCTATTTGAAACTTTTGTAAATAATGACATGACCCTATGAAAATAGAAATTTGAAATATTGAACCCATTACTATTTCCATATAAGTATATTCCTAGTAATTAATGATTTAATGAAAAACATGGAAATTTTTTATCTTGGATAAGCTAGTATGTTTATAACTCATGTAATATTTGTGATTCATGCAATTTTTTAATTCATTTTTTTCTAAATTTGATTTCAAATTATATTAATATTAACTTACTAATGATCATTATAGAGTTATATCATTATAAAAAATATATTTTATGAAAACATGAACCCTAAAATTTATTTAAGTGGTCTTGGGAAACATGCTGAAGAAAAGTGTTTTTACTAAATTTAATGATTGTGTTTTCGGAGAGAGTATTTTGATATGTACCATGGTATTAAAAGGATTCAAAAATGGGTTCTAAATCAAGGTGCTTTTCATAGTAGACTAAATTTTTTATTTAAAATTTTACATAGAAATGAGTTAATGGGTATGTTTTCAATCTTAACATGCTTCAAAATAAAATGTTGTGGTACATGTCGGGAAATTAATAGATCATTTAAAAATCATACTTAGATTTTATACTCATTCGCCAATATGAATATAAAAAATGTCAAAAATTGATAATCTATATTTGTTAACAAATTATTACTCAATCAAAGTATTCTATTTCATAATGATATGCTAATAATGATATGTTTTTAATATATTGAATTTGAATTCTATAGATTATCAACTAATGAAAATGAATGTATAGATATCCGATCAATGGCATGTCTAGGTGAAGTTATTGAAATAAAAGGCATACTAATGTTTTCTATGATCTAAATCCATTAATATCATCTGAAATATTATGAAGAATTTTTGTTAAATGTGTTACCTCCTAAATTGTTATCATTTTGTTTGATTATTATACATTTCCTTATTACACTTGTTATACATATCTATGTGGATGTCTTCTTTATAGAAACTTATCTCCCCTATATGTTTGTGTTTAATGTATTTTGTATACTTAATGTTTTTTACTTGAGATTTTTGTGTTCAAAATATATTGAGAATCTGGAGTGGTACCTCATGGGTTGGTTGGACCATAATTGTATTTAATTCTAGTTTTGTTTGGTTTCTATAGGATGAATCATTCCCCTGGTTCGGGTGCTGGGAAGGCATGGTATCATGGAGCGCAGTATTCCCTTATTATGATGTTCATGGATGTATGTTATGATATAATTTTGTGGGTGATTGGGGTAACAGTTTTAGTTATTGACTATGGTTCAAGATAAACAAGATCCTTGAGGGGTATTTCAAGGGAGAGTGGTTCGGACACTACCCTTATTTTATTGGGTATGTTTTGAATTATCTAGGGTGAGAATCGTTGAGAGTTATCTGATGTAATGGATACACATTATGGACCATTACTTTGGGATGATTATAGTGGTTTAGGTGTTTCATGGTAGTTCCAGATGTTTTTGGGACATGTGAGTCATTCTAACAGTGACTTGATTCAAGAGTTTCCCAAATTTCCAGTTGTGCAACAGTATCTTGTTATAGTGGTAACTTGTTCTAGAGTCATCTCATTCTAGTGATAGCTCACCCTAGGGGTAGATCATCTTATTGGTGACTTGCAAGTATTGACCCGTATGACAGTGACTTGGTGGAGGTGAATCATCTGGAAGTGACTCCCTGGCGGTGACTAATTGGTCGTGACTCATATGGTAGTGACTTGTCTTGAAGTGACTTGCTGGCAGTGACTCACTCATGGTGACTCGTATCGCAGTGACTCTTTGGTGGTCACTCATATGAAAGTGACTTATCTTGTTGTGCCTCATCTGGGAGGGACTCATCTAACAATGACTCACTAGCGGTGACTGATCTAGCGGCGACATGTCTTGAAGTGACTCACTGGTGTTGAATCATCTAGTAATGACTCAACTGGAAGCTTCGGTGACTCGAATCAATAGTTTTCCAAATTTCAAGATTTTTTTAGATTTATCGAGTTTTTCCTTTTTAACATAAAATGAGTTTAGTTCCATATTTAAATGGGTTCTAAGTCATATCAAGGGTTATAAATCATATCTTTGATTTTTCTAAAAAATATAGAGACTTCTAAATGGTAAGAATGTGTGGTTTAATGTGATCCTCTTTAATGGTCAACTATTCCACATCAAACCCCATTGAGTTTGGATCTAATCTGTCTATGTATGAGATCATCCCTTTGATCATCACTTCTTTGTTATCATTATACAGACATACAAAACCTTTCATCACCAAGGAGTCATGTAATAGGGTTATATACATTGGATTGTGTTTTCCCAATAGGCTTTTCATGTAGTATGTGTGCCCCCTATTTTGGTTAATACGAAAGTGTTGATCATCTCTTCTCCCATTTTGGGATACCTTCATCTCTATATTATTGGTGTATCATGCATGGTGGGTGTCTGAATGTCCCCTTGTGAGGATAGAAGATTAACAAAATAATAATTAAAATATAATGGAGTCAAATATCATCAAACTGGGGACGGGGAATGTGATGTGTGATTATGTTTTGTTTTGTTATTTTTTTATTATGATAGGTATGGGATATATGCCTACTAAATATCATGGTCATCGGTGTTATATATCTTCCCACTAGTAATGGATTATTGATTCTTTTTGTTGATCCTCTATGAATGAATTTATATATGATAAATCAATTATCCTTCTAAATATGGTTAATTAAATTGATTCCCCATGATATTATGGCTTCTGTGATCACTGCCTAAATTTATAATGTGAAATTGAATAAAATTCCTTTTTCTATAACTGTATAAGTCCTGTTTTGTTTTTGATGTGTGCGTTATTTTGGGATTTGTATATGGGATGTTTTGGGTGGTGTAATTTAATCTAATGTTGAGAGATTGGTTGATGGTGGGAGGATGGGTAGTGTTATGCAGTAGGTATATCGAGTTTGGTGGTGGTGAGTTTTTTTGTGTGCGGCCATGAGTTGGGGGTTTACTGTGGTTAAGATGATGGATTTGGGTGGATTGAATCTAAGGAATGATGATGTAGATAGTTTTTATGGGTAAATTATATGAAATTTCTCCATGAGTTTCATGTACAAAGTTTCACTACATGTTTCATGATTGGTACTTTATTATAGCATGAATAGGTGTTAAACAGAGAGTAAATTTGAATTGTGTTAAACTAGTATGATATTAGCCTTCTAAAATGATTGTGGTGGTGTTAACTATTTTCTTATTTTTCATGTTACTATTTGTTATTAGTTTTTTCTCAGGTACGGATATAATGAATAAAAGAAAAATTTAACAAATAATGAGAGTTGTTTAAATGAATTGGAAGGCGGAATGATTTTAGTTTGTGGTTGGATGTGTGGTTGTTCATTTAAAGGTAGCAGCATATGTGGTATCATGAATTTGTTTTTTTTAAAACTAAAAGGTTGGTCTTGTGTTTTTGGTATTATATATATGTACATGTATTTCCTAAATATTTCTATATGAACCCCACCCTTGTTGGGAACTATGTGTCGAAGACCACCATTATATTGGGGGAGGGTGTCTTTCCCAAAAATCCTGGTGGGTGGATTGATAGCTGGCCACCCAATCTTTTCTTCTACCTCTTTCGGGTAGTAATGGCCCAAGATTCTTCATGCAAGTGGTGTTTTGTGGGACCTAAGTATATTTAGTTGAGTTGTGTTTTCCCATGTGTATTCACAATGAGATGAGTTGTGGTTTCCCAAGTGTCTTCAGGATGATATGTGTTATACTTTCTAAGGTGTTTTTGCTTTGTAATGTGGTATGTTACCCAGGTTTTTATGGGTGGGATGTGGTTGTGAGGCCTAGATGTATACGTGTGAGATGTGATGAGGTTCATATTTTGAGGTTTTGAGGCTATCATGGAGGCCTAGGACTTTGCGGGAGTGTTTTTATGTGGTACTTTGAGAAAAGGTGGGAGCGTACAGACGTTTTTCGTTAGGGTGTGAGAGTAGCTAATCAAAGGGAAAGTGGTGTAGGGTACCCTATCATAGATGTCCATTATATTATATTATTTGAATTCCATTATTTTTTGAACATTCCTTGGTGAGGTTTTTGTGGTTAGTATACCTTGTTAGGTGTTGTTTGTTTATGCTATTTTTAAAAGGGTGTATTAGTATATTCTTTTCAAATGTGCATGAGAGACTTTGCTTTTCCTACTGTGTATACATTTCGACTCACCCTACGCATATAAAAACTATTTTCAAGAATATAGGAATACTTTTTATACCATGTTGGACATTTATTTTTTGTCCCTTTAGAGTTGTTTTTCATCCCTTCCTTAACTTGTATTCTTTTGGGCTTTCATTTGGAGCCTTTATATGTATCTTTTTTGATTTATACATGCACTGTGGGATGGTTTGGATTTATTTTTATGTTATTTAATGGATTTTTGGCATTTGATTCATCCTATATCACGATATATTTTTATAAAGGGTAATGACTATAATATTGTGGGATTTGTACACCTTTGGTGCTAGTCGTGAACCCTAGGCCAACTGGAGGTGGTACTCGAGGGTAATTATTTCCCATTCTTCATTTCAAGCCCATGAGGGGTATGTTTGGAGGGAATGGGTTGTGATATGATTTAACTAATAATTTTTGATGTTTATGATTCAAGGTGATTGGGAATTACATTAATAAATTCCATAATCCAATAAATACATCAGATGGTAAGACCTGATAATCTATTAAGAAATTTGATAAAGGGAAGGCCCATAATATCACAACAGAAGAAGGATTTAAAAATGACTTGGAGAAAGGTATAATATCTTCCCCTAGTTGAATATAAAATGTATTATTGGATTCTATATTTACCAACACATTATTATTTGAAGAATTGTCAAATAGTATAACATCATAACCACAAATATTAGATGTTCAGTTAGAAGTAAAAATACTAAATGGTGTGATGATAAAATATCAAGTCAATTAATAATATAAAATTCTAGTTTTTGGGAATGTACTTCCTAAAAAATATTTTGTTGAATTTTATTTGATTTTGGTCATTTATTTCCATTATTTATATAATCCCATACGAAATTTTAAGGATGGGAAATCATTTTTGATATTCCTAATCAATCTATGATCTTATATTGTTGTGGTGATGAATATGAACATCCAATGAAACGTATTTATGTTACGTGGGTCTTATTAACTATTCATGTGGGATATTTTTCTAAAATGGTTTGGGAGAAACTCAATATAAATAAGATGCCTATTGTTTCAAACTATTCTAATTAATTTTCGTAATAAATTCATAATCTTCCCCCAAATCATAAAATTGAGTTTTTTATTGAACTCATACCTCGTCATTCAACTATTTCCATGATCGCGTATAGAATGGAAAAATTTAATTGTAGGAATTAAATAATAAATCAATATGAAACTTGATATTAGATTTGCAATCTTGAGTGCTTCTCTTTGAGGGGAACTTATTTCATTTATGAAGAATAGAGATCGTTAACTGCATCATTGAATATATTATCAAGAAATAGACATGATTAATATAAAAATTAAATAACATTTACCTCATATTGATGACTTTGATGAACTATGTAAACCTCTATACCATTTAATGATCGGAATTTTTTCAAGATATCATCACTTGAGGGTAAATATGAAGGATATATTGAACACAATGATCTGAAATGGTATGGTCATTATTAATTTTTAGTAATCCCATTAGGACTCAACAATCCCCCTATTACCTCTATGGATATAATTAATACTGTATTTAGAGACTTCAATGATCATTTTTAGAAGTATATATAGTATATATGATTATATATTGGGCAAGAAAGGAAGGTCATGAAGATTATTTGAAGATTTTGTTGAAGATATTGAGGAAGAATAATTTATGTTCAAAAAATTTCAAGTGTTAATTTTGGATCCAAAAGGCATTATTCTTAGGCAATATAATATCAATTAAGTGTAAATTGGTAGATCATCCAAAGATGTAAATTATTATCTAATGTTATAGACTAACCATGGTCATTCAAATCCGTATATTCTAGGGTATGGTGGGATATTATCTATCCATTATAATTAACTTTTCATGGTAATATAATCCACTAACCAATGTGAGGTGATAGGGAACCTAGTTTTTATTAATAGATAAATGTAAGGAAAATTTCAATGATCTTAAAAAAGGCTTTCTCGTGAACCTATACTCATATTACACTATAGAGGACAAGGTTTTTTATCTATATTTATTCATTAAATAAGGGGATAGGATCAATCCTAATGAATAATTATATGGTGATAGCTTATGCCTCATTCCAATTAAAAATTCATAAGCCAAATTACCTGATTTTTGGATTTGGGATTGGAAGATGAAATTTTTTCAATGGTGATATGTAGTAATTATAATTATGGTAAAAGGTGTGACATATATATGGATCCTAAACTATTTTAGTATAAATTAACATTAAAAGAGGTAAAAAGGTTCCAGAGAACATAGTTTTAGTTGGTTAAATATTATGACTATTCAAAACATTACAACAATATTAAGGAAAACATGGTGTCTAATTATATGAGTCGGAAAGACCATTCTAGTTTATCCATGATGTGGATTGAAATAAACCCAATATATCTTTTTTTAAAAGATGAAAATTAAAATCTTGTGGGAGGCGAAAAGATTTGAATTTCTCATATTATTGGTAATACATCTATTTATGTAAATATTAAATAGGTAATGAAGGGGGGATGAGGAACTAATGATTAAGGTGAGAAAACATTCAATGTTCGTCCATGATTAGGATGGAATTATAAATTCCCCAAATGGAGTATGTTTCCTATCAATACAAAAATTGAATAAGGGTATGTTGGATGAATCTCATATTTTATCATTCTCTATTAGTCCTACAAATATGATGATTTACAGAGATATGAAAATTATTTCTCGTGGGATAACATATAAATTAACATAGAAATGGGTATTTCATATTATGTATCACGGTGCTTGGTATGTCAGAATGTTAAGTCTTAGAGGAAAAATATTAGTGGTATGTTACAACCATTACCAATAGTAGAATGTAAATTGTAAAAAATTACCCTGGATTTGATCATCAGAATCCTCAATACATAAAAAGTTCATAATTCAATTTGGTTTGTCATTGATAGAATTACATAGAATGAACATTTCATATAATTGGATAATTTTTCCCTCTTGATAAAATTTATAGGATATACATTGATGCATTTGTAAGGTTTAATGGAGTTCAAAATTCTCTAGTATATTATTGGAATCAAGGGTTTACATAGTTTTTCTAGAGAGGTCTTCCAGAAGATCTATATATATATATAAATTTGATTTTCATTACTAAAAATCATCCTCATGTAGATTTTTTGTCTTAGAGGACAATTCAAAACCTATAAGATATATTGAGATCATGTTATATATATTTCAATGGGTTTTTCGATCAACAACTTTCTCAATTTTATTTCATTAAATGATTGATTTCACTCAAGAATGTTAATGCCTCTTTATGTATCCAAATATATAAGGAAGTGATAAACTCTAAAATGTTGGAATAAAGTTGGAGAAATAAATTCATTAGTACTAAATGTATATACTGAAATGGTATAGAAGGTTAGATCCATTTAGAAATTAATCAAGGAAGCTCGTAGTCGATAGAAAAGTTACACCCACAATCATTAATGAGATCTACAGTTTGATGTTGGTGAAAATGTATTCATATGAATATGTACATAGAAAAAGGTTATGAGATTTGGAAATAATGTAAATGTGACTACTAGATATATCAGTTCCCTTGATATTCTTCATAATATTATGATTGCTTCTTACCTCCAAAACCTTCATATAAATCTCTCTTATTTTCAAAAAGTGTTCTTTGTATCTCTCCTAATGAAATACTTACCCGACCCTTCAAATGAACTGAACTCAAAGGTCATACAACTAGAAAATGATTTACCTTATAAATAATAACTAGTGAAGATTATATATCTAAGAGAGAAAGTTATACTAAACATGGCCACTCACATAGTCAATGATTTTTTGTAAAACTATATATTTCAAAAAGCTACATGGGAACTTGATGATTTTATGCGGTAAAATTATCTATAATATATTATATCAGAGTAATGGAATTTTGATAAATAAATTTTTATAAAGGGAAAAATTCACCACCACAATTTTTTATGATATATTTCACTTTAAATAAATTTTAATTATTTCTATATAATTCTTAACCTGAAACACTAAGCTTTAAGCAAACAACAATTTATAATAAAATATTATTTTTTGATTGTTTCTATTATAACCTAGCCATAACAATTAGTGTAATTAATAGAAAATTTACATTATGAAAAAAATTATAAGGGTTTTATATAATAAAAACTAAATGATTCATTCATAATAAATATGTACTCAATTTTTTATAAATGAATTTTATGCTTTAAATATAAGTTATCATTATAAATGGTTTAAATTAAATTATTTTCAAGGATATTATAATTAAATAATACCAGTTTTATAAATTTGTATGAAGTAATGGATTAAATTTTCTAATTTATCATGTCATATTTATCTTGGTGTTATTTTTGAGTTTTCTCTGAAATAGATGACTTTTGGGTGAATAGTGGATAACTATTTTCAAAAATTATCAATTTTATGATAATATTTTGATATAAAAATTAATTATAACATATTTTTATTAAAAAAAATATTACGGGAGTTAAATAAACAATTTTAAAAAAAAATTATATTGAATTTTGTAACATTATATTCAATTTTGAGAATATACCTGGTGTTTTATTCAAATTAAAAACTATTTTTTGGTTTTAGAATTTAATGGTATAGTTGTAAAATGAAATTCAGTTTCTTATTCATCCATAGGTCAAAAAACAATATTTTTTTTTATTTCACTACATGAAAATTTTAAACCATCTTATTTTATGATTTAAAGGTGATATTATTTTTATTCCTAAATTGGGTATTCGCTTAAAAACATTTACTCATGTATTCTGTTGTCTTATATTGAAAGTAATTTGGGACGCCGATAAAAAATTGATTCTGATAAAATAGTTTCAATATTTCTAATAATCTTTCAATAAAATTAAAAATTATCATTTTAGTTTTCTTGAAAATATTTATGTTATCATGGTAAAAAGATAATGTGCCACGGTTAATGTGAAGACAATTTTGAAGTTGTTTAGCTTGGATAAAAATATTAAAATGTTTCCAAAACATGTATATATGTTCATGATTGAATCTTCTTTGTCCCAATAATACCTTATATTCTAAATTTTTGATCTCTTGTACAACATGGCATGGTTATAATGAAAATATTATATAATCTTTTTTTGTAATTCCAAGTGTGTCATTTACCTCACTTATAAAAGGGGGAATCTTATCCTCCCTTATTCACAATGTTTAGGAATTATATCTCATCCAAGACCTACCCTAATACATTCTTATCTTTCTTCCACAAGTCCAATGTCATATATTATTTCAAAATCAATTCTTTTAAGGATTAATATGTAAGTAAAATGATGTTTCTCAATGAATATGTATAACTCTAAATAGAGAACTTTCAATTTATTTCGTATTATACCTCTTATGATTTTATGATATCTACTATTATATAATTAATATATCACCATAAATATACTCAATTTTTATTAATATGATGTGAAAACCATTATCAACCTCCTTTCAATCCAATGGAAAAATAAAAAAACTCATATGTATGTGTGGACTAGATCCTACATAAAGAAATGTATTTAATTTTTCATCACTGATTCACTTTGTAGGTTATAATTATTGATTAGTGAATTTATATGATATTTACGATATTAATATTTTTCATTAAATTTTAATTATGATTTAATTTTCATCACCAATTTATTTTAACAGTCATAAAAGTGTATATAATATTTACAAATGATAGTCATGAAATGATTAAAATTCAAGAGATGATAGAACCAAGATAAAAGAACAATGATTCAGACTGTGGAATCGAAATAATCAAGAAAAATAAAGCATTTATCACAAAGAATAGTGATATTAACAAACAATTTTTTTAAAAAAGTGACATGTTGTTATAAGTATATCATATACAGATTGATATATGTTATTATGGTTCTATAATAAATTTACAATGAATATATATTTATTTTATATTATGTTTCAACATTTATGAAGAAAGATGATACTTGAAGAAAAGTATTTATCTTTTAATCTAATTTTAATGCAGATTACTT
Source organism: Viscum album (assembly GCA_963277665.1). Lineage (NCBI taxonomy): Eukaryota > Viridiplantae > Streptophyta > Magnoliopsida > Santalales > Viscaceae > Viscum > Viscum album. The sequence goes on from OY728148.1 coordinate 54,078,565, forward strand.
ATGCGTGAATTTCTATTGATTGAAAATGTATAATTCTTATTTTAAAACCCTTGTTTATTTTTTCCCGCATTTTTATTTCTATAATTTTAATATTTTACTAACATATTCCTCTTTTTTGAAATAAAAATGATTCCAATTTATTTTTTTAAAGACAAAAATAATTTTCCATTGTGTGATAAGAATATTTATCTTCTATATTCAAGACACAATTTTCATATTGTTTTTACTATACTGTAATTGTTTTTTAAATTCACTTTTCCAATGTTTTAATTTAAATAAAATGTATTAAAAATAGTCTTCTTATCAATTTTTGAACAAGGTACTTTGTACAAAATGTGTGAACAGAATCAATGATTTAAATGATTATCATAATAAAAAAAATTTCCACTTTCAAATTGATCAATGAATTTAAAATTACTATAAAAGTTTACATGTTTAATTTCAAATAAAAAAATTCCATTATATTTTTGAAATTTTTTGATTTTAAAACAATGATTTCAAAATATAAAGGGTATTTTACTTAAAAAATATTATAGTGATATTTTGATGTCATTTTTCATATATGATAACATATTTGGATGTTAATTATTCTTAACAATGTATATGATCCATTGATACCATCTATATTATTTCCCTTTATGTTTTAACAATATGATGATGATATGTTTATGAAACCCATTTATTTTGAATGGGTTATGCAATGATGATATCATTAATGTTTTATTATCTTCAGGAATATTTTGGACTACTTTGAAATTATGTAGAGGGTGGTACCATAATTATATTTCCATGAAATGAATTTGGTAATGTGATATTGATATATTATTAGATAATGATGATAAGTATGGACACGACTAAGAAAATATTTATTAATAATTTTATGTTTCATATTTATTTCTACCTAAAATTGTCACTAGATTATGTGTAGACTTGATTATGAATGGATATGCTAAAATTTGGATATGTGATAATTATTTCTTCAAGTTTTCCTCACATGATTCTGTGTGTACATGATTGTGAATAGCTATTTTCAAAATATTATACCTTCCTGTTCTTACGATTGCACCTTTTAATTTTAGGACTCTTGAATGATGGTTACTTCTTTAACACCATTATTATTCAATAATCTGTATATAAATTGATTTTGGATTAAATTATCATTGTTTTTTTTAAATTAATATTTTTTATTGAGAACATAAACTTTATTGTGTTATCATACCCTTATAATAATTTTTTCTCTTATTATTGATATCTCATATGTTTACCCTTACTGAGATTATCAGCACACACTTTATTATGATTCATTTTCCCCATCATAAGAAGAAACTTATTGTACATTAACTAAGAGGGAGATGATGTTGATTTTTTATGAGATATTTTTTCTAACCAAATTCAAAAATTCACCGAACCTTAGTATTTCTAGCATAGATCATATTTATATGTAATGACTATTGTTCTAATAAGATTCAATATTTATTTGTAAAATGATTGGTTAACATAAAATATTCTCTAACACAATAGTTTATTCATGATATATTTACTGTATACCAACTCCTATGCAATGATAAAAACACCTATAAATTGACTAACCCTAAATATATCAAAATTGAGATGGGAGAATCTTTTGAGGAAAGGCTAGTGAATAATATGAATCAAATTGAGAATGTTATATAAGTAAATAGATCTATTTATGTTTATTTATAAAAAAATCATGAGATTATTCATGATTAGAAGTGGAATAGATATTCAAATATGTTATCCACCTATAAATTAATGTATGATGACGATGTTTAGCGGTTCTCGTCAAGATCAAGAAGATCATAGTGGGGAGTTAATAATTCCATACTATGTCATAAATATGATTAGAAAGTCAATTTATTCATTTCACATGGGATTATAAGTGTTTTCATAAATAAATAATATTTATTGGGTATAAATATCATAAAATTAATGAAGATAATGTCATAAAAAATTCATTTATTATAATAAACTATCACAAAGATCAAACTAGAGTGGTATGGGGATTGTAATCCAAGAACCATACCAAAGTCTCAAAAAGGTACCTTCATATTCCTTCAATGAAACCTAATGATCCAATATTATTGTGTATTTTTTTGATGATTTTATCAGATCCCTTATTTTTAAATCTCTTATATCATCTCTTTAGACCACCTAAAAACACTCTTGATAGATTCGGGCCAAAAATCCAAAATTACTGAATCAAAATGAACCCCAAAAATTTGATGTACTGAACATAGAAGAAAAAATAATCTATGCCACCACTCTTGGTATCCCACATAAAAGCCAATAATCAAATTATATAGATAATCAATAAGAAATACCAACATAATAAATAATTATGAATGCAAAAACATTCATAAACTACATGGTTTAAATAATATTCCTACTCTATATGGGGGGAAATACATCATTTTTAAGGTGTAATATGAGTTACAAGGGAGACATGTCACTTCATATCACTGACTAGACAAATTTAAAAAGAAATCCTTCATGTTTTGATACTCAAATAAAAAAATAATTTACCCAAATGATTAACAATCATCACAAGGGCTCTATGGAGAAGTCAATGAATAGGGATGGATGTTAACCCATCCTCTTTATTCAGCGCATTATGATATATCATTGAAAAAAACATTAATAGAATAGAATGAATGTCCTTAGCCTAATTTTTATAAACATGACACATATATTCGATTATATAATATCTGGTTACATTTTCTTCTAATCTTAAATGAGAGAATTCTTCTAATAAATGAGCATCATGGGATACCCTCATCCTAGTTAAAGGCTACTTCCACATCAATTTATTCTATCATTAAATTGATTAATCTTCTTGAAAACTATGTGTTTATACATGTATATCCTTCTGATGATCACTTATATAACTTAACAAGAACCCTTTTTGATGTATTCTAGTCCACTACACATTCCATTACCTAAAATAGTTGATTTCAATACTACACCATTTCTTCCAAAACATTTATCCCACATCTCGAACTACCCTTTCACCTATATCACTACATCCCCTAGAATTTGGTTTCATGTCTTATGAATTCATCCATATGATCTTATTTTTATATTCCCACACTTGAAAACCACAAGTGAAACTTCTTATATTAAACAAAATTATCTATAAAACTCTCATTGAGCTACATCCACTCATCTAATTCCTATTAGCTACCTCAAAAAGCATCTTCTACTAAATGGATTCAGCTAACATGAATCTAGAAATCCATGGTGAATATGAATATTTTTTCCATCTTATTAAAATATGTGTAATTTTAAATACATATCATCTATTATTCCCTACACATGAAAGTTATTTTTCTCCAACTGAAGCTCAATAATATCCCACTTGAGACTTATTTTACTATATTTTTGTCAAATATTTCTCACAGAAAACCCATTATCAAGGCCTCCACCAATGTCTCTAATGCTAACATCTAGATCTAAAACTTTTTCTTTCTCATTTTAGAGTCACTGTGGTTCCCCATCATAAGACTCCTTATGAAATATTTACCATGAAAATTTAACCTATGTCTTCTTGACATTGATCGCTTGTATTATTCCCATGAATTCTTTTTTAATTCCTCTGAAGCATTTCATAAAAAATTATCATGATCACATCATGAGTTTTTCATTTCCCTAAGATAATTCACGAGCCATGTAACATGTCTATTAACATACTCTATTCTGAGTCTTATTCTTCAAAAACTATACCAAATATACTCTATAACCCAATATTTATTCATCATTTCAAGATTTATTGATACCATGAAAACTGAGGTCTATCAAAAACATAACTTCCCGAAAGTATGATATCAAAAACCTGATAACATCCCCCTAAAAGATGACCTGTCACTTTATAATCATCATCACACTGTGTAATTGAAGCATACACAGTACTTTAACCCCATTACATTCCAACCTATATTTAATCCATCATGAATTCCCCCCAATTATAAAAGAACAAATAAAACATTTTTAAACATCCAAAACTCATTTTGATAAATCCAAAATTTTAAAATACTTCTTCATCACATTCTTACAGTGAAACATTCTTAGGACTTAGTTTGTCCCTATTTTTGCATTAACATGGTCTTGGTCAACTTCATAATGTTTTTTAGTTTATATGATTAAAAAATTATGTAAATTTTGGACATAGAGTATTTCTAGAATATCTAACCCCAACTGAAGTCACCATTCTCTTCATGAAACCATCTAATCTTCTAGGTTCAGTCTCCTTAAACAACTAGAAAGAACTAACAAAAAATCATTTAAAATACCCACTTATTCCCTACTTGCAACATCAAAAAAATAATCTTGATTCCCCTATTAAATATTTTGGTATCTTTAATATTCAATGGTTATTTTTCAATGAATATTTTGAATCACATCATACAATTTCATAAGGAAACAATACCCAAATTTTTATATTTCCATGACCATATATGTAAAATGTAAACTATATCTATGAGGCCAATCAGAATAGGACACCTCATGAACCATCAGTACCGCTCCTTCTACTATAATAATACATCTACCATCTTGCGTAATTATATAAACATGGATCCCAATTCATAAATATCTTCATATTTTTATCCAACTAATCATTAAAGTCTCCTTTTGATTATTTTGGTCCATGTCACACTCCAATCATTTGTTCATTTTCGGGATGGAACCACCACTTATCTAACTCTCTTCAACACTTCTCACACTAAAGATTCATGAAATAAGACACTAAATCCATATTCTCAATCATTGATTACTAAAATTTCCATAACTCAATATATGAATTATATAGTATATGAAATAATTTGTAGTAAAAAAATCCCCCTCTCGATAATATTTATTGTGAACCCATGGATGATAACCATTAAAACATGCTATTTAGTCTTAAAACTTTCATTCCAAAACCCATCCCTTCCACAATTCCTAAAACAAAATCGGGAAAAAAATTGATCAACTCGGTATTCAAACCATAATTAGATCATAGGGATTTGACATCCTATTTCTAGTTAATATTCCACTCACCTGAAAGTACCTTATAGAACATATTATTATGATTTTATTTCATTATATTCCATTTTGATAAAAACCACACTCTTCTAGATGATTCTCAACTAAATGAAACAATTAATACTTCTAGTAATTGTAAGACTATAATACTATAAATTCAAATTCTTCAACAAGTGAATCATAAATTTGGCCATTAATTTTTTATAATTCCATCCTCAAGAAAATATTTTCTGCAACTGAATCTGTAAACTATAATATATTATAAAAAATTTGGGAATTATACTATAAGGCTGATGGAATTATAATTTTACTCCACTAAAATTTAAAATAAAACGTCTATGTTCAAGTCATCTGAAATAATAAGTTGATATTCCATAGAAAATGATGTGTCTAGAACATTCTAACTGGAATTTTATCCCCAAAAACGTACATAAGAGGAATCCTAAGAAACAACAATTATTGAATTTGAAAAAATGTTAAAAATCTAATGTACCTGAACACACATGACTAACGAAACCAATTAGAATTCCCTGAATATCTAATTTACAAACCACAAAAGAACCTCCAAAGACAAATATCATGAATGAATAACATATGACATAAATATTAATGTCATAACACATGAAAATTACATGGATTATATGTTATCCCTACTCTATGGGGGAAACACGTCATCTTTCATTATGGGTGAGACTTAGTTAGTAGGGGACCCAAAATTCAAGTAACCTTATCCGACCTAAGTTACAAGGGACTGCTCATGAAAAAAAATTACCATAGAAACTCTTCTAGTGACTAAAACTCTTTGGAATCACACCGTGAGCATCCCCCGTGATGAAGGATGCTAACCGTTCCACATTATTCTAAATGTGGCGTTTTTTCAAAATACACTACAATTCATCACATAAGAACCGGTGCCTGATAGAGAATAAAATTTAATTATTTTTAATTTTTCATTAACCAATTTTGATCCTAGAATTTTTAAATTTTATGTGTAATTATATGAAATTTTTTTAAATGATCATATTAATGTTTCACTGAAAATGAATTGAATAATGATTTTTTATTTTTTATTTATTGTTTGGAATTATTTCAATATATAATTCATTAAATATAGTTTTTAAAATTTTTACATTAATTTTTAAAATTATCAGTGGTTAGTTTCTAGAATATTGAAGAAATATATGGATGAAGATTAATCTTCCATATGTATAGTGTTTTAGAGGATGTGTAGGAATTTTATATGGAACTCAAAATGTCTATATGTAAAATTCATATACTCTTATGTGAGATTCCTTTTTAATCCCTAAAGGAAAATTTGAAAAGTGAGATTGTTAATATTTATATGCTTTGGATTGATATATAAAATTCATTACATATACATTAGATCCCTATTGTTAGATACATTCTGAATATGGAAACATCTCAATTACACATCCTTATGATAGGTAATTTCCAATCCCATTACCAAAATAATACATAATATTCATTTTCTTTTACACTGGAGGATTCAAATAGATTTTTAGGTTTTTTCTTTCAAGGATAAGTAAAGCTGTGCTACTTATGTAAAATTCATCCAATAACATATGTCAGAATATCATACTCATCCAATAAAAATAATTTCATAAATCATAAAGTTTGTCCATAAATATGTAAATATCCTATCAATTTTTGAATCTAAATATCCAAATATAGTCACTCGATGAAGATAATAGTAATTACATTACAATAATTATAACAGTTTTATCCATAAAAATAATTTAATATCATTTATTTATCACTTTTATTCATTCAAACAATAAAAAGTTATATTAAAATATTAGGGAAATCTTTCCATGAATAATTTATAGTTTCAGTCCTACATATAATTTTCCTTGAAGATCACTATATGTGTATGAATCCATATCCATACATGATGTAAATTTTTTTATAATCCTTCATTGTTTAAATTAATTATATTAGATATTCTCTATTACAAATTACCATAACAATAACACCATTGATGATATGATATTTTACTTTATAATGTTTTCTATTTTAATTTCGAAAATCATTTGGAATATGTTTTATTAAAATTTATTTTGAATCTCTCTTTCTCTCACTCACTTATTTTATATTCTATTGATATTTATCATTATGATCTTTATGGTCTATGGTAGTGGAATACTAACCAAAGGGTTACTTATTGAGAGATCAAATGGTGATTCTAGGTCCATGTTATTATATTTCCATTTTTCTTCCTTCTATTCTTATTAAATAATGAATTTTATAAAGGGAGGTCTTTGATTGTCATCAATTTCATATTCCATTCTTAGACTTATTATTTCTCCTATTAAATGTCTTACCCCTCTAATAATTTATCTTATCCAATATATGATGGAATGTGGTGTGTTTAATGCATCATTGGAGTCACATCTCATTCAACTAATTCCATAATGATCTCATTGAATCGGAACTAAAACCTCATATTTATGTGGTAAAAATTTGTTGAATGTGGGGGGAAGATTAATGAAGGTCCACAAAACCAAATAAGTACCTTTAGTAGAAGAGAAATCCCATTAAAATAGCATCATAAAAAGGCTTTAAGATTTATAGAAGGGGGGGATACCCCTATCCATGTGAGAAAAAATAATAGGGAGAATAGGGTGGTGCCTCCTTAAGAATTAAAGTGTGTATAAAGTGTATGTTTTCCCAATTCTTACACCACTGACTATCCAATACAAGGCCACTAGATAGGGAGAGGCTATAGACTATATCTTGTCTATCCCATCATCTATTTATTACACTCCCTATCCTCCTTACGACCATTAATACACCATTCCATTTTTAAAACACCACTTTTTGTGAGGTTTAAACATTAGAAATTCCACCCTAATGTCTAATTAAAAATCATCCCATCTAGTAATTTGAAAGTAAAAAATTCCCATGAAATTCAATTTCCCATGTGGATAAGGTTATTATAAACTAACTACTATAACACTTCTCATCCCCATGAAGTCATGTTGGACATCTAACAATACATATTGAGCTACATTAATCATATAATTTTCTTCTGAAAGACATTTTATTTCCTCAAAACACCCAACATGATTTTAAAGTGAAGTTCAAAATATAGTGTGATCAAACTTCAAGAAAAACATAGCAATGTTCATCTTAACTATCAAAACAATAAGACTGCTCACTGAAAAATATGCCACTCTTATTACTCGCATGATTCATCAACAATTTATTTTTTTTGGCATGTGGGGATCTCCATCATTAGTCAATGCTCAAAGAGGCCAATAATGAACCACATTAATTTTCACTATTGAAACTTTATACTTTACCACATCCTAAAATTTCCAATGACATTCTTTGAATGGATTTAGACACACTTCTTCTGTTCAAACATGATAGTTTTTTCAAATTCTAGTTCACACTATATTTCCTCAATTCCAAGTCTTGATGGTCATGACAACACCATTAATTTAAAAAAATTGTCATCAACTTTTTCTTGAATATCCATGTCCAACATAGAAAAAAACTATCATATCAAAAAAAATGAAACTATTATGGATTTATAGCTCGCCAAATCCAATTGCATGAAAAATCACTATACATGCCTCCTCAAATAAACTAATCTCAAAATTGATCATATTTATCCATTTGAGTAACCCAATCATCCAATCCTTGGGTATTCACTCCGAAAGGCATCTCCATGTCATCCTTGATGCATCAACCAAACTCTTAACCTAAAATATATTTTAGTTATATAGTCAAATAATAAATCGACTAATTCCACCATCATGTTCGAAATTCATGACCAACATATACCTGATCCAAATCACAGTTAGAACATCAAATATCAACATGAACCCATCAATGATAGTCAAAATCAATCTACAATATCATTAAAATTTACATTCAACATTCTATCAAAACTATAGATAAATATGAATCCATTTACACATTGGTCAAAAATTCCCCATCAACCATGTAACGACCGGTCTTAATACCCCATTATGGTTCTGATTCGAGTTCCATTACACCTAGGACTGATATCACCCTCCCAATACGAGTTTGACAATATCACCATACCACTAAATCAAATTCCCAATCACCATGAACCCTAAACTATCTATAACCGAGCATAATAAGTTTGTGTAGAAATACTAACCCATACCAAAGAATCAAGTCAAATCATCAAATGATCACCCATTACATGTTCACAAAAATATATCCACAACAACCAAGGAATATATAAATCCCCAGCCTTAAACCTTACTTATTATTGAATTAAATGAATAATTCACATTGAGGATCTTTTCAGGTTTAGAGTTTTAGAGAATTTGGTCATAACTATTACATCTCAAAAGATTACAAAGTAGACACTTCTACTAAGTTTCCATAAAATAAAAACTCTTTAAAAGAAACATGTCTAGTTCCATGTTTTAGATGGCATGACTTTCCCTTGATCCCATCCTTGACCCTATTCCACATTACGTCCTGTGAAAAACATTTCAAAAAAAACTTGGGGTAAGCATAAAAAGCACAGCAAGGGATACACAATGAATGAAAACTGTTAGTTTTTCAAAGCAACAGGTAAACCATGTATACTTTATCAAAGTAATACCTTTCACCTTTATGGAGTATTAAAAACACTTCAATGAATAAAATATCATTACTTACCCTTTTGTAACCAAAATATTACCATAAAAACCATATAAAGAACACATAACATATAAAGGTAACTTGGGACATAAACATACTTAAATGGAATAACCATACAGTCGACTACCACACATACTTAATGGAATAGCCATATGGCCGACTTCCATACCCAATGCATTGGAGGTTGTAACGTAACCACCCGTCCTGGTATTCACGGCACCACCTGTCATATGGTTTATCACGTAACCACCTATAAAATTTCCATGTACCATCATTACACCTAAAATATTGAAAATATAATCATTTCAGTAACCACATTTCATTTTCAATCACAATATGTAATTTCAAGATATTGAATTAAGCAATCCATTTTCAAAAACCATTTAAAAGAGATTTTTGAATAAAAGTGTCCCATACCACTTTGAAGCTTTTAATGGAATTATAATTTTAAAACATTAATGTCCATATAAATAAATAATGAAAACCATTTTGAAAACATGGACATTAAAGATAAAGATTTAGAATAATGAATCTTTAAAACATTTAAATCGATATTTTTGTTAAAGAGTTTTTAACTAAATGAGAGACTCTTGAATACAAATAATTGCGGAATAACATGTAATCCGAGCTTCATAATATCATGAGAATAAAGGATTTTATGATATAATATGTAAAAGGATAGTATACACACCTTATAAGAGTGAATTGGTGAATAACAACAATGAAGTGTCAATGGAAATGTAAATTGAGATGAAATCCATTATAAAGATGGTATCCTTAAATTAAGGATGAATCTATTACATAATTATGTGTGAGAAATATAAATACACACAATATAGGTGGATATTAAGTGTGAAACAATCAGAGGTAATTCACACATAATCTTGGAAAAACAAAACCAATGACATAGATATTTAACTCAATTAAATGAGATTGAGTTATTATTTTCCATACAGGTTTGTAAGAATTTATCAATGATATGATTATGTGTAGAAATACAATATCCAAAAAAATGTTTGTGGAAATTACAAAATAGAGATTCCACACATAATCTTGGCATAATAAAATCAAGAAGTAGAGGTTTAACCCAAAGAATTGAAAGTGTGTTAAGAAGTTCCCTTACAGAAATCTGACAGCCTAACGACATCACTTTAAAATTCAGAAAATGAGTTGATGAGAGAGAAAATGGTATCTCATCACTTGGACATAAAATTTACATAAATAAGGATATATAAAAACATGTCCCAAAATAATAGTATGTGAATTAAAATACATAACAAAAGAAGTCTTTTAAAAAGAGGAGGGTGAAAGGTCCCCTTATCGAGTTGGGTAACTTTCGAAAAGTACACCCCAAGGAAGAAGGGTCATACAATGATGATGTAAATACCCATAAATGAAATTATACTACACAAAGTGTATAATAATGGGCAGTACATACACCACTCAAAGTAAATAGTGGCAAATGTAGCATAAATGTTAAGGGAATAAATGTGAGATGAAAAATCCCTTACGAAAACTCGGCAGCCTAACGGCGCCACTTAAAGCTTCCAAAAATGGGTTTATGAGATAAAATAAGGTCTCTCATCATATGAACATAAAACTTACAGTAGGAGTATTATAAAATAACATCCCAATCATACGAAATATGAGCTTAAAAGGAATGACATAAAAGAGTGTACTTAAAAAGAAAGAGGGGGGTAGGATCCCTTACCCCGGGTCCGACTTGACTCGATCATTCTTTAACATCCTGAATAATAAACATGATTTAATTTATATTTTCTTAAGAACATTTTTCAAGTTAATTATTCCTTTTATATCACTTATTTCCATTTTACAAACATTATGTAGTCATTTATGTTAATAATGTTTGTTTTGTCGATATTTGGTTCGTAAGTCGAAAGTGAACTTCTTACAATTACATGTTGTTCGTGTGGTCAAAGGATCATTATATCCAGACTGATATTCATGATTTGGATATCATATATATCATATATATCCTTCATATACATTTATTTATAATATTACATAATCATTTAGAGGTAAGAAATGAAATGCACCATTCATGGAGATGGTAAGCCGTACGTACGCATGAACGCTACTTTCATTTCTTTGTCATATTAATGGAATTAAAACTAAATGAGAGGTATGTATATTTTAATTACAGAATAATATTCATCATTTATATCTAATATACATTATATATATCCATTATAAATATGTACTTATAATAATACATTACATTTGGGGATAAGAAATGAAATGTACCGTTCATGGAGATGGTAAGTCGAACGTACGCATGAACGCTACGTTCATTTCTATCTCATACATTAATGGAAAGAAATTATAATGATATAGAGGTATATTATAATTCCTGTATAACATCATATGTACTAACTTTAAATCCATTCTTTATATGTCCCACATATGGCAATAATGAATCACATCACTTTGAGGGGGTGGTAGTCCGCACTTCCAAAAATGAAATTATCGTGTTCACCCACAATGGAAACCATAAAGGTAACCCACAAATTAAAAATAGAGAAGCATAAGGAAAACATAAACGTAATATATATCATATATAAATAGAGTGACATCTTAATGGCCACCATTAAAGTTGTTTAAAAGAAGATTGAACAATCATCATTTCGTGAGGCAGAAATTCACCAACCACAGAAACAGTATGTTCTTTAACCATTAGATGTAGATGTGTGTAATTTTAGCTCAAAATATTCTTATAAAAACATCCTAGTATATTTAATATACTGTATTTGTTACAAAAGAGATGAATAAAAAGAGTTTAGGGGGTTGGATAAGCAAAATAAAACAAAAGAACACAAGTGAAGACATCACCTTAAAATCGGGTAACTCTCTTAGATTTGAGCTCAAAGGCTTCCTTGGGAAGCCTTCTGCTCAATATGAGGCTTCAAGGAGTAATAGAGGGATGTGGAGAGACAAAATGGGCAGGGGTTTGCCGAGCGAAATGCTTTGGAACTTTGGGTATGGTGGTAGAGGTGGGGGCCTTTTATAAGAGGAGAGGAGGGGCACTCTTGGAAAGTAAGGAAATGTTAATTTATTTTAGAATGAGTTTCGGATTTTAATGGTCCCACATTGATTTTTTTCAAGGTTAAGGTGATAAGGGTTCAAAATACACCCATCTAAGAGGTTTTGGACATGTGTAGGTCATAGATTTTACATTATCATTACATTTTATTTAAATCCTTTATTAATGAGGTAATCGCTGCATCATCATGATGTCAAAAATAATTAAATTTATTTATGGTCTAAAAATTAAATAAAAAATATCATGATGTAGGAAATCTGTTTATCTTTCCAATTACTATTTATAGTCAAAAATCTGACTTGTATAACCCCATGTTAATTTTTTTTAGTAAAACAACTCATGTTTGTGTCATTTTTTATTTTACATTAAATAAAAAGTTATTTATGTAATTTCCCAACCAAAGTGGCTCTATGGGGTCCCCAAGTTGACCCATGGATTTTCTTGGTCGGCCATGACACATCCAATAAGGGTAGGACATGTGTCAAGCTCATCTCATATTATTAAAACATTATTTTTACCTTAAACTACACTAATTACCTCTAATCGCGATTAAAACTTAATAAGTTCCTATTCACCAAAAAAATTATTTTAATCCCATTGAACCACATTTTACATTTTAATGACAACCATGTATGTCGGATTTTTGAAATTCAAAACACAGAGGTGGAAAAGTTTCATTTAAACGAAAAATCAGTTTCTTTAACTACCACTTAGTGGTTTCACTATTCATCAAAAATTGAAGTTTTCCAGAAAAATACCGACAATTCACCTTAAGATATATTTGATATTACGAATTCAAAAATTATGTCTATTTTAAAAAATTTAAAACATATAAGTTGTGTTAATTAATTTAATAATTAATTCCCGCTGTCAAAACAAACGGAGTGTTTTTATGAAACAATAAGTATTAAAAGATTGACTCTAGTTTAAGTCCAATTTCAAGATGAAATTAATTCAAACGACCACTATTGGATTAAATGGTAAAAATATATTCTAATTGGACTATAAAACCAATTAAAAAGATAATCTAATCATATAAATAAATTAGGTTAAAAATAGGTTTTCAATTAAAATAAAAACATTTTTCACTATTCATTAAAAAAAAAGAACATTATCGGAAAAGTACCAAAAATTTACACAATGTAAATTTTGATGTCCCGATTCTAAAGAAAAAATTTATTTTTTCAAATATAACACATAAAATTGTCAAAAAGTGGATTTAAAAGAGGTTTTCCATCAAAAGGCCGATAATCGACCTTTTAAAGAGTATTAAAATGTTTATGCTTAAAAATTGGATTCATTCGCATTTTCAATCCTCTAACATTTATTGTAAAGAGTAAGAATATTTGACAAACATACATAATCATTTTTTAGTTAGTTTCGTTCTTTCCCGCCATTACAATGGCTAGGCATTAACTACCATTTAAAATAATATTATTTTATTATTAGAGTGCAACGTAAGATTTCAAAGAAACTCGTTGTCGGGTATTGGGTACGCCATCGAGCATAGCATTCCCTTTAAAGTAATATTAATACTTTTTTCACAAATAGGGAGAAATATAAAAATGTCATATTTTTTATTTACCTGGGGTGTTACATCCTTCCCCCCTTTTGGGAATTGCGTCCTCGCAATTTCAAAATTGGGCATGAAAAATCCATTGTAAGTCCCACATCGGAAAAGGTGTAAATTAAACTATCACTTTAAAAGAAAGAAAGGGAATTAAAAAGGTCACCCGAGTTAACCCATACTAGGATTCCATGTATGAAAATATGGACATGGAGGAAAAAAACAAAGGGTCATGTTCTGATGGAGAGTGATAGTAAACATCTCTAGGAGAAAGTTAACCATATGAAAATCGCAAACTTGTGATGGGTTAAACGGTATTGGATTCCCCAGTAAGAAAAGTTAATGGACAACATTTTTTTAGTTACTTTTCATTGAGGAATTTATTTTTGAGCTTAACTAAAACATAAGGAAACATACTTACTTGTCATGTTGACTTTCATGTTTTACTAGATTTCTTACACGAACCCATATTTTCTCCAAAAGATGAGTATTTAGGATTACTTGTTTACATTAAGAGAGCTATAATCAACTTCTAGATAATCATCTAACCCAAAAAATAGAACTATATACTTCCCATGTCTTTAGAATTTAACCAAAACCAAAACCAAAAAGGTTAGTACAAGATCAGATAATCCAGAAAAGGATAACCCTTTATAAAAAGAAAATCTATTCTTAATCTCCAAAATTTGTCCAACAAAACCCAAAGTTCAATGAGGACCATTCGATAAACAATTTTTCCATAAGATTCTTGAATGTAAACCAAACTAATATTGAAACCCAAATATTTGAAGGATTTAATGACATAGTCTTCCAATGTACAAATTTACTTTTATCTCAAAATAACATCAGTTGCTCTTAAATTCTCATATTTAAAAGTAATTAACCTAATAACATATCCTTGATGATAGGTTAATCATTTCCATAGATAACCCAAAATAAACATACTCTTGATTCCTAAAATCATCTAACTAAAAAGAATTAGTCAAACTAACCAGGGACATCACGTAGTCCAGTGGTAGGTGATAAATACCAGTTTCACTTTAGTTGTGGGTTCGATTCCCTCAGCTTTGTCCGACGCGACGGGTTGTCACACGGTCTACGTGTTGTCCTTTTTCCAAAAATATATAATTCTTAAAACATTCCCTAAAACGAGGTAAAATATTAAAAAATAATCATAACATATTTTAACCTCAAGTTTATCTCATGCCTTTCACTTTCCATCATAACATATAGTAACCCATAATTACCTCAAAAGTAAGGATCATATAAACCCAAATGGTTCTTCATAACTATGTCCACAAAAGAACAGATAACTATTCCTTGAATAAAATTTTCATATATCAAACATCAGGGTTAGACATACTATAATAAGTCTTCTAATGTAACCCCATCATCAAAAGAGACTTAATACTCTTAATAATTTCACCATAACTCTTGAAGCCTTTATATGTTGACTTCTTACTCATTCAAAATTATTCATGATCCATTAACCATTCCTTTCCAACATATTCTGAAATAATTCTTTCCTACAAACAAAATCATGAATCATATCCTAAGATTCAAAAATAGGAAAACAAAAGTTATCCAATAATTCATACCTTTGATTGGTCATCGTCAGTTTCTTCATCCTCAATCGGAATAGAATTAGGTATTGGTAAATGAATATATGTACGATCTTGGTGATCCCATTCCCGAAACTTCTTCATAGGACATGTTTTTGCATAATGACCATGCACACCACATTTAAAACATTCAATTGATCCCTCAGAAATAACTTCTTTCCCTTTCCTCGAGTCAACTAGATGCTTCCTTTTTCAATGGCAGTTTCTTGTTATATGACCTTCATTTCCACATCTATAGCATATTTCTATCCCTTTGAAACATTTTCCTAGATGTTTCTTTCCACATATTTGACACATAGGTTTTTGAACACACTTACTTTGGTGCCTGCAAGATCCAGCCATTTACTAAACCAAAAAGGTCAGTGTGAGTATATCAACAAAACCATCACGTACTAATTAGTAAGATAAACACTAAGATATACTTACTCATTCACTTTATCTAAAACTAGGACTCTTTCTGAAATCCTAACCATTATGGTAATGTCACTTATGCTTAGAGGATACCATATCCTCTAATGTTATCTAAACCTCCCTTTGATACCAACTATAAAGCCCCAGCCTTAAACCTTACTTATTATTGAATTAAATGAATAATTCACATTGAGGATCTTTTCAGGTTTAGAGTTTTAGAGAATTAGGTCATAACTATTACATCTCAAAAGATTACAAAGTAGACAATTCTACTAAGTTTCCATAAAATAAAAACTCTTTCAAAGAAACATTTCTAGTTCCATGTTTTAGATAGCATGACTTTCCGTTGATCCCATCCATGACCCTATTACACATTAGGTCCTGTGAAAAACATTTCAAAAAATCTTGGGGTGAGCATAAACACCTCAGCAAGAGATACACAAAGAATGAAAACTGTTAGTTTTTCAAAGACACAACTAAACCATGTATACTTTATCAAAGTAATACCTTTCACCTTTAGGAAGTAGTAAAAACACTTCATTGAATAAAATATCATTACATACCCTTTTGTAACCAAACGATTACCATAAAACCCATACAAAGAACACATAACATATAAAGGTAACTTGGGACATAAACATACTTAAATTGAATAACCATACGGTCGACTTCCACACATACTTAATGGAATAGCCATACAGACGACTTCCATACCCAATGCATTGGAGGTTATAACGTAACCACCCGTCCTGGTATTCACGTCACCACCCCTCATAAGGTTTATCACGTAACCACCCATAAAATGTCCAAGTACCGTCATTACACATAAAATATTGAAAATATAATCATTTCAATAACCACATTTCTTTTTCAAACACAATAAGTAATTCCAATATATTGAATTAAGCAATCTATTTTCAAAAACCATTTAAAAGAGATTTTTGAATCAAAGTTTCCCATACCACTTTGAAGATTTTAATGGAATTATAATTTTAAAACATTAATGTCCATATAAATAAATACTGAAAACCATTTTGAAAACATGGACATTAAAGATAAAGATTTAGAATAATGAATCTTTAAAACATTTAAAACGATATTTTTGTTAAAGAGTTTTTAACAAAATGAGAGACTCTTGAATACAAATAATTGCGGAATAACATGTAATCCGAGATTCATAATATCCTGAGAATAAAGGGATTCATGATATAATATTTCAAAGGATAGTATACACACCATATACGAGTTAATTGGTGCATAACAATAATGAAGTCTCAACGAAAATGTAAATTGAGATGAAATCCATTATAAAGATTGTATCCTTAAATTAAGGATAAATATATCACATAATTATGTGTGAGAAATATAATTACACGCAATATAAGTGGATATTAAGTGAGAAACAATCAGAGGTTATTCACACATAATCTTGTAAAAACAAAACCAATGACATAGATATTTAACTCAATGAAATGAAATTGAGTTATGATTTCCCATTCAAGTTCGTAAGAATTTATCGATGATATGATTATGTGTAGAAATACCATATCCACAAAAAGGTTTGTGGAAATTACAAAATAGAGATTCCACACATAATCTTGGCATAATAAAATCAAGAAGTAGAAGTTTAACCCAAAGAATTGAAAGTGGGTTAAGAAGTTCCCTTACAGAAATCTGACAGCCTAACGGCGTCACTTTAAAATTCAGAAAATGAGTTGATGAGAGAGAAAATGGTATCTCATCACTTGGAAATAAAATTTACATAAATAAGTATATATAATAACATATCCCAACATAATAGTATGTGAATTAAAACACATAACAAATGAAGTCTTTTAAAAAGAGGAGGGTGAAAGGTCCCCTTACCGAGTTGGGTAACTTTTGAAAAGTACACCCCAAGGAAGAAGGGTCATACAATAAAGATGTAAATACCCATAAATGAAATTATACTACAAAAAGTGTATAATAATGGGAATTAAATTCACCACTCAAATTAAATAGTGGAAAATGTAGCATAAATGTCACGGGAATAAATGTGAGATGAAAAATCCCTTACGAAAACTCGGCAGCATAACAGCGCCACTTAAAGCTTCCAAAAATGGATTTTTGACATCAAATATGGTATCTCATAATATGAACATAAAAATTACAATAGGAGTAATATAAAATAACATCCCAATCATAAGAAATATGAGCTTAAAAGGAATGACATAAAAGAGTGTACTTAAAAAGAAAGAGAGGGGTAGGATCCCTTACCTCGGGTCCGACTTGACTCGATCGTTCTTTAACGTCCTGAATAATAAACATGAGTTAATTTATATTTGCTTCAGAACCTTTTTCATGTTCATTATTCCTTTTATATCACTTATTTATATATTATAAACACTATTTAATCATTTTAGTTAATAATGTTTGTTTTGCCGATATTTGGTTCTTAAGTCGAAAGTGAACTTCTTACAATTACATGTTGTTCGTGTGGTAAAAGGTTCATTATATCCAGAATGATATTCATGATTTGGATATCATATATATCATATACATCCATCATATAAATGTATTTATAATATTACATAATCATTTAGAGGTAAGAAATGAAATGCACCGTTCATGGAGACGGTAAGTCGTACGTACGCATGAACACTACTTTCATTTCTTTGTCATATTAATGGAATTAAAACTAAATGAGAGGTATGTATATTTTAATTCCAGAATTATATTGATAATTTATATCTAACATACATTATATATATCAATTATAAATATGTACTTATAATAGTACATTACATTTGGGGATAAGAAATGAAATGTACCGTTCATGGAGACGGTAAGCCGTACGTACGCATGAATGCTACTTTCATTTCTATATCATACATTAATGGAAAGAAATAATAATGATATATAGGTATATTATAATTCCAGTATAACATAATATATAATAACTTTAAATCCATCCTTTATACATCCCACATATGGCATTAACGAATCAGATCACTTTGAGGGGGCGGTAGTCCGCACTTCCTAAAATGAAATTATCGTGTTTACCCACAATGGAAACCATAAAGGTAAACCAAAAATGAAAATTAAAGAAGCATAAGGAAAACATAAACATAATATATATCATATTTAAATAGAGTGACATCTTAATGGCCGACATAAAAGGTGTTTAAAAGATGATTGAACAATCATCGTTTCGTGAGGCAGAAATTCGCCAACCACAGAAACAGTATGTTCTTTAACCATTAGATGTAGATGTGTGTAAGTGTAGCACGAAATATTCATATAAAAACATCCTAGTATATTTAAGATACTTGAGAGGTTACAAAATAAATGAATAAAAAGAGTTTAGGGGGTTGGAAAAGCAAAATAAAACAAAAGAACACAAGTGAAGACATCACCTTAAAATCAGGTAACTCTCTTAGATTTGATCTCAAAGGCTTCCTTGGGAAGCCTTCTTCCCAAAGTGAGGCTTCAAGGAGTAAGAGAGGGATGTGGAGAGACAAAATGGGCAGGGGTTGGCCGAGCCAAAGGCTTTGTATGTGTGGGTAAGGTGGTAGAGTTGGGGGCCTTTTATAAGATTAGATGGGGGGCACTCTTGGAAAGTAAGGAAATGTTACTTTATTTTAGAATGTGTTTCGGATTTTAATGGTCCCACGTTAATTTTTTTCTAGGATAAGGTGATAAGGGTTCGAAATCCACCCATTCAATAGGTTTTAGACATGTTTAGGTCATATATTTTACATTATCATTTCATTTTATTGAATTCCTTTATTAATGAGGTAATCGCTGCATCATCATGATGTCATAAATAATTTAATATATTTAATTTTTAAAAATTATAAAAAATATATCATAATGTATTAAATCCTATTATATTTCCAATGACTATTTATAGTCAAAAATATTACTTGTATAACCCCATGTAAAAATTGTTTTAGTAAAACAACTCATGTTTGTGTCATTTTTAATTTTACATTAAATAAAAAGTTATTTATGTCATTTCCCAACCAAAGTGGCTTCATGGGGTCCCCAAGATGACCCATGGATTTTCTTGGTCGTCCATGACACATCCAATAAGGGTAGGACATGTTTCAGGCTCATTTCATATTATTAAAACATTATTTTTACCTTAAACTACACTAATTACCTCAAATCACGATTAAAAACTTAATAAGTTACTATTCACCAAAAAATTATTTTAATCCCATTGAACCACATTTTAATTCTTAATGACAACCATGTATGTCGGATTTTTGAAATTTAAAATATAGAGGTGGGAAAGTTTCATTTAAATGAAAATCAGTTTCTTTAACTACCACTTAGTGGTTTCACTATTCATCAAAAATTGATGTTTTCCAAAAAAATACCAAAAATTCACCCTAAGCTATATTTTATATTACGAATTCAAAAATGAAGTCTATTTTACAAGATTCAAAACATATATGTTGAATTAATTAATTTAATAATTAATTCACGCTGTCAAAACAAATATCGTGTTTTTAAGAAACAATAAGTATCAAAAGGTTGACTCTAGTTTAAGTCCAATTTCAAGATTAAATTAATTACAAAGACCAATATTGGATTAAATGGTAAAAATATATTCTAATTGAAATTTAAAACCAATTAAAAAGATAATATAATCATATAAATTAATTAGATTAAAAAGAGGTTTTGAATTAAAATACAACATCTTTCACTATTCATTATAAAAATGTACATTATCGGAAAAATACCAAAAATTTACACAATGTAAATTTTGATGTCCCGATTCAAAAAAAGAATTTTATTTTGTCAAATATAACACATGAAATTGTCAAAAAGTGGATTTAAAAGAGGTTCTCCATCAAAAGGTGGTTAATCGACCTTTTAGAGAATATTAGAATGTTTATGCTTAAAAATTGGATTCATTCGCATTTTCAATCCTCTAACATTTATTGTAAAGAGTAAAAATATTTGACAAACATACATAATCATTTTTTAGTTAGTTTCGTTCTTTCCCACCATTACAATGGCTAGGCGTTAACTACCATTTAAAATAATATTATTTTATTATTAGAGTGCAACGTAAAATTTCAAAGGAACTCGTTGTCGCGTATTGGGTACGCCATCGAGCATAGCGTTCCCTTTAAAGTAATATTAATATTTTTTTTCACAAATAGGGATAAATATAAAAATGTCATATTGTTTATTTACCTGGGGTGTTACAGAATACCTATTTACAAATTGGATCACTTCTCTCACAGGGTCAATAGTGTGCTCCTAACCACATTGATATATTCATACCTCTCTTTGAGTATATAGCTTCATCAAGTTCATCCATAAAAATAGGCGTGCATCTCCTCAAAATATATTCTCATCAGTTTTGTTTAATATTGGCCCCATAGGTAATCCACTATTCCATGTCAACCTTTATCCCACTCACATCCATCACCAAATTCAAATTCACGTAGTTCCATACATAAATAGTGTGTGTAACCTCGATCTTATTTTATGATAATAGGAAAATATTCCTATTCCACCTGATCCAAGTACCTAAGTAAAAATATCATGAGTCGCATAATATCCATTATATGCTCATAAGCCTATTTCGAAAACTAATAATTCTATATGTGTTTCAGTTTGACCCATCAAAATTCATCATAGATGCTCTTATCCAAAAATTATTTTGATATATAACATTTTTCAGTGCACAACATTCAATAATAAAAATAATATTTGAACTATACATAAACATATTAATGCAAATAAACCCATATAATATCATCTATAATCTTGACACCTCACCAACTTCAAATCCAACCACATGATTAACCTATATCTAGAAAAATTTGAAAATCAAATTTACTTACCCATCATTACCATGATCTTAAAAATCCCAATATGAAGGAAAAGAGTCTAGAATCCAAATGATCATTCCCTTCAAAACCAACCTCAATCCATAGCTCCAACAAATAGAGTTTTTTTCTCTGGAATCTAATGGCATTATCATATTTATTCTACAAACCCTCAAGAACCATTCATGAATAAATATAAAAAATTAAATATTTATGCTTTATACCTCCAACAGAACTCATATACCATGAATAATCAATTAAATTGGTTTCACTCATATAACATTGAGCATCGGATCACCACGCTCTTTAGTCGCATCTAAAGGGTAGCAGGGTACTTCTGCTGAGATTATAAACTATAGTCTCGTTAGGGTCATATCTCACATGAAACACCACATAATTCTATCCTATAACTATATGGAAACTCATGTGCCAACCCAATATCCTGCCAAGGAATTTAGTCTATCTGGGAATCTATACATAGAAGATATCCCTCATAAATATCATCTCATTATTGTCCCCATAGCATCATCCTAGATGATCTACATCAAAGAACCCAGTTCAATCGGTTCTGTTAAGTTGAGTTTTATTCCATGCTACATGGAAAAACACCATATATGTTTTTATTATAACAATAAATAAATTAACCTAAATAACACCAAAAAATAGGGTTTTAACACTATGTAATCACATGTTTCATTATCTTATTATGGTTATTGTGCTTCTGTTCATGTATAATAACATTATTATCCACATCATCAAGCATATAATCATATATCCACATGAACTTCTATTAGAAGAAAATATATATAAATTTCGTCCCATATAAGTAGAATGATCCAAGAAGTCATATGGAAAAATATTATAATAGTAGTTTTTGAAAACATAAAAAACTAACCCTATCATTAGAGATAGAAATCATAAAAATTCAATCATACATTCCATAAACAACCTAAGTTTATAATCATGGTACATATGATGCATTTTCATCTATTTTAAAATCTCAAAATTCAATAAATTGGTTCTTAATAATGTGACAATATCAAAAATTTCATTAATAAGTCATCAATCTCAAACACCATGTTTCTCACACAAGATAAAAATTACTCAACCATAACACCACATACCATGAACCTCAATATTATCCTCAATAAACATGACCTCCTACCATAAATAATGTTCACAGATCATCATCCCCATATCCATCATTATCTTAGATACATCCTTATCTCCTTGATCCTATATCTCAAATAGTCATAAAAAGAAAAATAAAACTCTGATAAAACATTGTAACATCCAACCCTAAACACCTAGAAAAGTAGTTGTATTGGTTCACCACATGACCTCAGGAGCTCATCCATATACATTAGAGGATTCATATTTGTTGTGGTTGTCAAATAGGTTACTAGGATGAGTCTGTACCCCATGTATGATAGTGAATAATTACCAAAAAATTAAACTAATCCATAAATAAAAAACCCATAAAAATATACAGAAGGTGTACATAAGTTTAACATTCCAAAAAATAAAAAGAAAATATAAAAACATACAACTAAAAGTATTATTTTCACATATAAGACAGGTTTCCCATCAATCAAATCACAAGTATCCATAAAACAATATTGAAAATAATCTAAATTATAGGATTTGTCACTTCGTTTGAGCCTCACGTCCAATATCCCAGTTCAACACGAGATACACGAGATTGAACACATAATATCATTTGTAAAACCTAACATGAACCCGAAATATGTTTGTAAATTATCAATTACCCAAGATCCATGGCAGATTGAGTTAGGTGTGAGAACATAACACAGTAGGGTACCAACAACATAGTCAAATACATAACTGTAAAAGAAATGATATGGTCATGTAAAATTCTCAAAAAAAATTAATAGATAACTATTCAAAAAATTCATAAACCAACATTGATCCTTGGGACCAGTAACCTAATCAACCATACCTACTATGAACGATATTAGGGTGTCTCTATTAATGTCAAGATGACTATGCCTCCAATTATAATAGACTCAGATCTCCCTAATATATATATAAAGTATCATAGACGACAACCCACTATGGATATTTTCTTAATCAGTGCATATATAAGGATATGACCAGAAAAATTTAATTTTATTTAGTTTAAAGTAAAAAATATTGCATTTGAGGATGAATACGGTTTGTATTTCTAAATAAATCATCCACAAACCTTATATAAATAAATATTACCAGAAAAAGTGGAAAATTCCACCTTATATCCAATTTCTACAAAAAAAAATACTTTTATATTGTAACATGTTTTTTTATGACACATATTTAATATTTTTGTCTTGTCCTAATACTTCCCTCGATTTATCTTTAAAACTATTTGAAAAACAATTTAATAAATGGAATGAGCAAAAAACCACAATAACGTAGATTAAAAGAATGAAAGGAACCTATAAGTCCTCGAATAGTCATAAAAATATTCATTTTCAAAATAATATTTTTGATAAAAATAATAATTTTCTAAATCAAGAAATCAGCCTTTTCTAGTTCTTTCTTTGATTTATACTTTTCATTGGAAAATTAGGACCATTTTAAAACATTCAGGTCATGTTTTATTAAGGCTTATGTTCCTCTGTTCCATGTAGTGGGTTCCCTCAAGAAATAAAATTCTCTTCAAAGTTAATTTAATAAAAAAATTATTATAAATATTAATGGAAACATAAAAAACATAAATATTTTTTGAAATCAGGATAAACTTATGAGAAAACTTCAAAAAGGTTGTACATTTCACCCTTAAGAAGTAGAATATACATTACTCTAAGAATTATCTCATCCTATTACCCTATGAAATCATAATAATTCCATGAAAATGCATCACAATAATATATAAATCATATAGGTAACTTGGGAAACCTTTTTCATATCACTCATACAAAAGAATTAAAAAACATTCAACTTCAATGATTATCATTACTTAATGCATTAGAGGTCTATAGTGGCCCCGTATGTCCTTGGGTTATGATATAATTACATATCCTTGGTTTATAAAAAAACCTACTATCCTTGGTTTATAATAGAACCAACTATCCATGGTTAATAGTAGAAGCACATGTCATCTTAAACAACTCCCATGTACCATAACATAATCCTAACACATGACATAATACACATATATAAAAAATACACCTAGTACTCATAAGAAAAACAATTCCCATTATCAAAATATAAATTTCATTTAAAACAAATTTTATTAGATCACTAGGACCATGATAAGGGGTATTCTTTGAAAAAAACATGAAATACTATAAATTAATCCATAAATTAAACAACTGTAACTACTATTGGAAAATCCATTGATGTGTTATAGGTTTAAATAAAACATTAATTATTTCGTTTGAAATTAATGTGAATACAAAAAATTCCTTTTTTGAAAAATTGGAAATAAATTATAAAGGATATATAAAATATAATTTATATTTACTTTATTTCCATATAAATACAACCAGAAATTTATTTTAAGAATATGAAGATGTAAGATAATATTTTGAAGAAAACATCTTTAAAACTTTTACAATGAGGTTTTAAATGTAATGTTCCCTTACATCAAGCCCCACTCACCACGTACATTATTTTTCTTCCTAAATAATAAACTTATGTTAATTATTTCGTTGATCAATAAAAATTTTCAGGTTTATTATTCCTTTTTTATTTTTTTTTCAATTACCATGTTATATTTAATTGCAAATAAATAAATTTCACTTTGGGAATTTTTATGATAATTGTATTATATGTACAAAATCACATTGGTAGGTTGACTATTTTCAAAGAGGACATTTTCTAATTATATACTATTTAATAATAAATAAATAAATATCATTTTTTATTCAATTTTATTTTAAAACCAAATCATGAAATATATTTTTGAAAAATTATCTACATTACAATCATGTGGATGATAGGTTTTATATACACATGAGTTATATTTTCATTTTCCAACAATCATTATAAAAAGAATTTATATATTATATTATCTTTATGGATTGATAATTATATAACAATTAAAAATTTATTTATTTAAAAACACATATATATTCTATTTATATGATAAAGTAACTAAAAATAAATCTCATCGCTACTTATGGGTGGTAATCTACACATACACAAGAACAACAATATCATTTTCAATGAATGAAATTGTATAATAATATATGATATATTTATTTTATAGAATGATAAAATTTTCACGAATATAATATATATTAATTAAATACATTAAATATGTCGGTATGTAAGAATGTATTCCACCATTTACATAAATGATGGATTCATATTCAATTTGATGGAAGTGGAGACTAATATAGGTTATGAAATTAACATAATAATATATATATATATATATGTAGACATATATGTTATTATATCATAATTTTTTAATAATATTTGATGTAGGTGGAAAAAAACAAATAGATTCAGATAAAATATATAGCTCTTCTTCAGAACACCTCATTTGCATTACAATTTAATCCCTCTAAGGACACTATTATTATAAAACCTTGGCCTCTATAATAATTGTAAGTATTATAGGAATAGATTTGGTTAGGAAATGTTTAGATGAAAGTTATTTTTAAGTATGAATGAAATAGTATAGTTAGTACCCTTTATAAGATATAGAAAGGAAATTCATGTAATTTTGAAAATAATTAAATTAATATAAATTTTTTAGCATTGGAAAATGGATCACAATAATATATCTAAAAGATTATATTATTATGTGTTGAATATATCCAATAAATAATATTTAGAAATTTTGTATGGTTTTTTACTCTTAAATTTTTTTTAATCTCTTCTTAATACTTTTTTACAATTAATATGATAATAATTTTTTTCTCTTTTGGGTTCAGTATATTTACTATAAAAGGAAAATTTATCCATAAGTTAATATTTGATCATATTTTAAACCATATCCAAATTTATTTCTAGAAAATAATACTTTTAATAACATTAAACTATTTATTAAAAAAATTATTTATTTTAAAAAAACATTAATATCATAACTGGAACTATTCATTTATTTTGAATTTGAAAACCACTTGATGATATCTTTAGAATATATTGTTACTTGAATGTGATAATTTCTCATTAAGTCAATTTCAATAAAAAATATCATCTTTTTCTTCAAAGGATGAGTATTTAATATGAATTTCTCATGTTTGTTTTACTATATTCAACTTCTAATGGATCACATAATCTAGAATAGTATTAAAAGTTATTCATCTTATCTTTGTACATCAACCAAAACCATAATTGTTATGAAAATGTTAAAAAATTCATGAAATGAATATACATTCATGTGAAAAAATACACTATTAATATCCAAATTCTAAACAATAACACACAAAGTTAATTTTGGTCATTTTATAAATAATTAATCCTAAATTTCATAAAACTATTACCAACCCAGTTTTAATCCCAAAAAAATCATAAGAAATTGATCACTAATTCATCCCTGATTAATTTAACAATTTTCTTCTATTAACATTACTCACATATAATGTCATATACCCAAAAATATTATTTCCTATAACCATATAATATATAAAATATGATATCTATTTCAATAAATAACATTAATCAGAAAAAATCAACATTAAAATAAAATATTATTTTAATTCAACCGTTATTACTAAACTAATATACTAAAATATTATGGCAACCTTAGTCATATAATGTTTTGAAAAATTATAGTTAACTTCTTCTAAAATAACAATAAATAATTATTCAACCAATCACTTTTCAATCCCATCAGAATCTATATAAGAAAAAATATGTTTTCAAATTGTAACAACCCATAATCACCTCAATATAAAATATCATATAAACCATAATGGTTATTAGTTAATTTAAAAATATGTGACCAAATTTTAATGTAATTATTCCTCAACCAATTTTGTTACTAAATCAAATATTATAATAAAGATTTATTTTTACATAAATTTCTCCCAAATACTCATAATCAATTTTTACTTCCATATCTTAAAACCAAAAAAGGGGTGTCTATGCCTTTAGTTTATTGGTCAATCATAAACATATAAACCCTTGATGGTTTCCATAAAATATATGATTAACTCACATGAAATAAACCTAATTTCAAGATATATCTAAACAATTCCTCTATTAAAAACTATAAAAACACAACATTGAATAATACATAGTCTTTAAATTTTAGTCAGTAATTATTTTTTAGACATTTTAGGATCTGTAAGGTGTAAATTTTTAGATACTTGTAAATAACCCTCACATAAATAAATATTATATCACAGAGTGGAAACTTCCACCAAGTATCATTTTTCCCTAAAAATAATAATTTTAGAATGTGAAAATGTTTTCTTTTCATAAATAATATTGGTAATATTCATATTTACCTCATCCATGTCCATATAAATCATTAAAACCCAGTGATAGTTTTTAAAAAAATTTCATGATCCAAAACAATCTCAGTAAGTGACATAAAAATAAATAAAAATACATGTTAGACTATGAACACTCAAAAAAATTTCAATTTTCAAAATAACATTTTTATAAAACATAATAATTTTCTATATCAAGAAATAAACATATCTACCTAAAGGATCTCATAAAACATTTCATTATAAATATAAAAAAATTCATCAATTTTTTATTCAAATCATGTTAAACTCTTGAAAATTTATTTAAAATGTAATGCATTTTACCCTTAAGAATGACAATATACCTTATTTTAAATGTTTGCTCATTATCTTACATTGTGAAATCATAAGATTAATATAAAATCCCACAAAAATAATAGTTAAGTCATACAGGTAAATTGGGACAAAATTTTCATATTATCCATACAAATGGAATAACCTATATGATCAAATTCCAACATTATAATTACCTAATGAATTGGAGGGAAATAACGGACCCACTCATCTTTGGATTATAATGTGACCACCCATCTATAGTTTACTATGTATCCACATGTACATGGTTTATAATATTTCCATAAATCAATGGTTAATAATGAAACTACTTTTTATCATAAAAAATGATCAATAACCCTACCATAATCCTAGAACATTAATGTTTACATACTTATAAAAAATATTCCTTGCTCCCATAAACAATATATTTCTAGTTATAAAAAAATTCATTCCATTTAAAACATTCTTTAATTAAATAGAGTATATGTAATTAGTTTATTATTTTAATAAAAAATTATTGTAAATTAATCTAAAAATAAAATTATGGTATGTAGGTGGGAAAATCATTGACCCTGTATATGTTAAAATAAAATGGTCTTTTTTCTTTTTTAAAGAATGTCAATATGTAAAAAGATTCATTTTCAAAACCATTGAATGAAATTAAAAAAAATATATATATAACAAAATTGACAATTATTATATATATATAAATACAAAAAAATATTTTTTAGAATATTTTTATGGAAGATAAGTATTTCAAAAATAAATCTATAAAACATTCAAAAATTGGTTTTCAATGTAAAGTGTATATTTCCTTGAGAATGAATCATCGCATATATTCTTTATCATAATAAATAATAATCTTGTGTTAATTATTTAATTTCTTAATAAACATTTGAGGTTCCATTACTCATTTCATTCTATCTATTACCAAGTTATATTTAATTACTTAATCAGTTGACTTCGGGTCAGACATGTTTAATATATTTGGATTGTATATCCAATATGACTAGAATAGGTTAACTATTCTCAAAGATATAATTATTGAATCATATCAAAAATAAAGAACATGAAATAATTATAATTTTTATATATCAATAATACTATTAAAACCATTAATGAAATATAGTAATGAAAAATAAACTATATTTCAATCATGGAGATGGTAGGTCATATGTAAACATGAGTTACATTTCCATTTTTCAACAATAATTATGGAAAGTAAAAAATTATTATTTTACCCATAAATAAATATAAATATATCCTAAAGAAAAAATTAATTATTCAAATACAATTTTAAATATCATCTATGTGATCTAATAAAGAAAACCAATCACATCGCTTCATGGAGTTGGTAATCCATGAATACATACGAACGATGTTATAATTTTTAAATGAATTAAATGGTATGAAAATATGTGTTATATTATCTTTATATAATTTTATATAAGGAAAAAATATCATATATAAAAGTTATATCAATAATTATTAATAATCATGAGAGGTGGTTATAGAAAACAAATTGCATCAAATAGCTAGCTGGTAGCCCACTGAACACATGGTTGGGGGTTTTGTTTCCCATTTGATGGAAGTTGAGATAGATATAGTTTATTTCATTAACATAATAATATATATATATGTATTAGATAATGATGTTTTTATATCATCATAGTTGAATAATATTTGATGCAGATTAAATTATAAATAAAACTAAAATATTGGGTTAAAATCTTTACCTCTTCTTGGAACAATATTCTTCGATTTGCAGCTCAATCCCATTAAGGATTGTATTATACCTAAAAAAAGAAACCAATAATGAGTTTAGGTATTCTATTAAATGATATTTTCTCCTAAATGAAATTTTATTTAATTATTATGAAAATAGGAGAGGATGTTTCCTTTTAAAATAGTATAGAGGGTCACGCTTGGAATTTCTTATTAAATTGAATTAATATAAATATTTTATTAATAAAAAGTTCCTCAAAAATTATATATTTAAAATATAATATTATTAAGAATATAAATAATCTAAAAAAATAAAATTTACCCATGTTTTGGCCACATTTTCACCCTTATCATTTTTTAACACCCCATTAACCCTTTTGGTCAATTACCATAATACAAAGAGTTTATCTACTTATGGGGTAATATAGTTACTCTAAAAATAAATTTTCCCATTAAATGGAATTAAGATGAAATTTTCAACCATATATTAATAAATTGGCCCAATATAATATTTTTTGATATTTTTAAATCATAAAATGAAATATTGTTTACTATTTAATTTCATTAAAGTAATTTGGGGAACTATTAATTTAATTTGACCTTAAAATCAACATAAAAATAATTAAAATAGAATATTATCCATTAAAAATTACAAACATTTAATATTTGTCTCTAAAATTCATAAGAATACTAATTTATTAAAATTTTATTTCTTTTAATAATTTTGAAATAATTTATTTTATTTATCCACTAATTTAAGAAATATCTTCCCAGCATTGTGTAAGTAATTAAAGTAATTATTTAATCAATAAAAATTAAAAATAAATTCCCATGATAAAAAGTAACTTATCTTCAATATAATCCTTTTATAATGAATCACATTGTTTGTTTATCCTTATGTCAAAAATTTAGAGAAAATAAAATAAAGATAAGGCCATTTTTTCTATTTTATAGTATAAAATACTATAAATCTAAAAATCAATAAAATATGACACAAATATTCTAGATTTTTTAAACTCAAATTTAAATTTATGAACTCAACTCATAAAATTGTATCAATTCAAGAGAAAATATCATTTTATATCATATTCATATTATTCATATATTTAACTAACTAATTTAACCTCACTATGGGTAAAATTATATATAAGAGTTACTATTAATAAGGACAAAAAATAAAAGGGAACTATTTACCCAATTTGGAAATAATGATTCCAAGCATTAAATCTATTTTTAAATAATACATTTCTATAAGTGGTTGAAACTAATTTATATTAAGTAAAAATACAATGAAAACAGTTTTCAATAAAAAATTGTTTAAATTATAAAAATGTTTCTACAAAAAATAAATGTATAAAATTCTTTATAAAGATTATTATTGGATTAAATTTAATCAAAATGAACTAATAAAATTTAAAATTAATCCAAAATATAATTTTATTTTTTAAACAGTTTAAACTAAATTATAGTTTTAAAGTAAAATTTAGTATTTTTATATTATTTAAAAAAATTTAAGAAAAGAAAAAAATCCCAAAATTTAACCACAGAATGATTTTGATATTCTGATTTCTAAAATTATATCTTTTTATCAAATAAAATCTAGAAAACTTCCAAAAATTATTTATAACAATTTCTCCCCAAATGAAAGAGAATAATTTTTGTAACAAAATAAATTATTAAAGGAAATAATGGATAATAAAAATTGAGTAATTATTTCTAATGAAATTATAAATAAATATTTATTGAGTAATAACATTATATATATTTCAT
The DNA here is from genome assembly GCA_963277665.1 of Viscum album. NCBI lineage: Eukaryota > Viridiplantae > Streptophyta > Magnoliopsida > Santalales > Viscaceae > Viscum > Viscum album. Next base: position 54,110,946 of record OY728148.1, read on the forward strand.
AATTTTGTTATTATTATTCATTACTTCCAGTTTAACAACCTAGTAATAGTGGTCATATTTGAATAATAATATTTCATGGTTCGTTTGGGATCGGTGATTTGTATCATATATGCTATTGAAAGATATATTATTTTTAAAATATCAAGGTGTTATAACATAAAGAAATAAGAAAAATGGACCCCCTATGTGATTTTTCTTGTCATGGTATTCTAGTATTTCACTACTGGAGTTTTCATATCTAAGTATCACCAACCTGATCTAAGTGTGTTTTCTTATCCAAACAGTACAATATAAATAAACAAGACCCCGATTGAATTTTATATATACTATAAAAGATCTCCCCAATGAAAATACTTTATTTTAATAAAATGTGTGATAATAAATTATAGAAAAAATAAAGCACGAGAGGGAAATCCCTTCTTTGGAATATTAAATGAAAAATGAACAAGCACACACTATGTTCGAGATGTCATCAGGACACCCATCAAGATTCCTTTGGTATCATCAAGTCTCTTACAATTTATAAGGGTCCCTCAATCCCAAATCATCTCATGGATCAATACCTAACAAATGGTTGATGGCCCTAGGACCACACCTAATCTAAAATGATCTATGTTGACCCGAAAACCCAACATATACATTTTTCTCATAATGGTCAATCATTCATATGTTTCTATGTATTAGTGGGGAATAACACACCTGGATCATCTGAATTTCTTAAGGGAATAATCCCTCACTTGTGTCTCACATGGAAACCCCCTAGGAAATTTCTCCCAGTCCATCACTATCCTTTAATTGATGGTCCTTAAAGGCTTATAACCCAAGGGTGAATGTATCATGGTCACTACATAACATCAAGTGTATGCCCTATCGGGTCCGTACATCACATGACACATAATAATCACTAATTCTATACCCTTCGTTAGGTGATACAAACATCAAAGGCCAAGGTCAATTACGGGCATAAAAAATGTAAATCCTAATTGGGGTAGTTTTTTCAAAATGGTGGTTCATTTTAGATTAAAATTTTTAATTAAGATAAAAAAATTAATATCACATTTCTCAAGGATAACACCTAAGTGTAATGATCACATGTACTTGAATTGTGAAATAATATACTAACAAATAGGGTGAGTATCAAGGACCACCATCCTTATAAACGATGTCATTTTATGCTTTTCTGTAAATTAATAAATTTCATGTGACCCTGTAAAAGGCACATATCACATCCTGAGTGTAACACCTCGAGCTTCCACAATACGCTTCTCATTCAATAATGCAATAGCTTACATTGTACGCAACTTCGAGTTCTAAGACACCGCGACTAATCATAGTAGCCGTTATGAATAGTAATAACCACTTTTTAAAATTATAGAAATTTTATATTTCAAAATGGAATTCATTGTTGTATTCCTAATATTGAAATTATCCTATGTTGAATTTTTTGTAATTTTCTGAGAACTTCTAAATTTTTATGAATAGTGATAAATAGTTAAAAACAACTTTTTTAATCAAAATAATTTATAGTGATAAATTATACTATTTAGTGGTTTTAAAGTATGATTAGAATATATTTTTACTATTTTATCCAATGGTGGTCATTAGAATTAATTTAACATTGAAATTGGACATAAACAATTGCCAATCTTTTGATATAAATTGTTTCTTAAAAACACGCTATTTATTGTGACAGCGGGAATTAATTATAAAATTAATTAATGCAACTTATATGTTTGAAATTTTTTAAAATAGACATCATTTTTGAATTCAGAATATCAATTATAGCTTAGGGTGAAATTTTGGCATTGTTCTGAAAAACTTCATTTTTTTGATGAATAGTGAAACCACTAAGTGGTAGTTAAATAACTGATTTTTCGTTTAAATAAAATATTACCACTTCTGTGATTTGATTTTCAAAAATCCGACATACATGGTTGTCATTAAAAATTAAAATTTGGTTCAATGATATTAAAATAATTTTTTGGTGAATAGTAACTTTTAAGTTCTTAATCGCGATTAGAGGTAATTAGTGTAGTTTAAGGTAAAAATAATGTTTGATTAATATGAGATGAGCTTGACACATGTCCTACCCTCATTGGATGTGCCATGGCCGACCAAGAAAATCCATGGGTCAACTTGGGGACCCCATGGAGCCACTTTAGTTAGAAAATGACATAAATACCTGTTATTTAATGTCAATGTAAAAAATGACACAAACATGAAATGTTTTACTAAAAAAAATTTACATGGGGTTATACAAGTCATATTTTTGACTATAAATAGTCATTGGAAAGATAAAAAGCTTTTCTACATAATAGTATTTTTTTAATAATTTTTTGAAATTAAATAAATTAAATTATTTATGACATCATTAGGATGCAACGATGACCTCATTATTTAACGATTTTAATAAAATGAAAAGATAATGTACAATCCAAGGAATACACTTGTCCAAAGACTATTGGATGGGTAGATTTAGAACCCTTATCACCTTAGCCACGAATTATATAAGTGTGGGACCTTTAGAATCCGAAAATCATTGTATAATTATGTAAACGTTTCTTACTTTCCAAGAGTGCCCCTCCTCTCCTCTTATAAAAGTCCCCCTCCTCTACCACCTCATTCACACTTTCAAGCCATTTGGCTCGTCCAACCTCTGCCCAAATACTCTCCCAACTTCCCCCTCTTACTCCTAGAAGCCTTACTTTGGGCAGAACTTATCCCAAAGAAGCCTTTGTCTCAAATCAAAAAGAGTTAGTCGATTTTGAGGTAATGTATTCTTTAATGTTGTTTTGTTTTATTTTTCTTCTCCAACCCCCTAAACTCTTTTTATTCATTTAGTTTGTAAAAACACCAGTATCCTCAATATACTAGGATGTTTTTATAAGAAGGATTAGAGATAAACTTACACACACCTACATCTAATGGTTAAAGAACATACGGTTTCTGTGGATGGCGAATTTCTGCCTCATGAAACGATGATTGTTCAACACTCATATAACACCTTCAAAGGTGGCCATTAAGATGTCACTATATTTATATATGATATATAATATGTTTATGTTTTACTTATGCCTCTGTATTTTTGATTTATGGCATACTTTATGATTTCCATTATGGGTAAACGCGATAATTTCATTTTAAGAAGTGCGGACTACCGCCCCCTCAAAGTGATTTGAATCGTCAATGCCATATGTGGGATGTATAAAGGATGGAGTAAATGGTATTATACACTATATTATACTGTAATTATATTATACATTTATATCATTATGATTTAAATCCATTAAATACGAAATATAAATGAAAGTAGCGTTCATGCTTACGTACGGCTTACTGTCTCCATGAACGGTGTATTTCATTTCTTACCTCTAAATGTTACGTAATATTATAAATGAATGTATATACTGGATATATATGATATATATGACATCTAAATCATGAATATAATTCTGGAGATAATGGATATTCTACCACATAAACAACTTCTAATTATAAGAAGTTTATTGTTGACTCAAGTACCAAAGATCGACAAAACGACCGTTATTAACTTAAATAATTACATAATGTTCATATCATTGTAATAAGTGATATAAGAACGATAATGAAATTGAAAATGGTTCTTAATAAGGTATATATTAACTCTAGTTTATTATTCGGGAGGTTAAAGAACGGTTGAGTCAAGTCAGACACGAGGTAAGGGAATTTCTTAACCCAATTTCCAATCTCTGGGTTAATCTCCTACTTTCAAATTATGTCATGATATTATTATGTCCTATATTGTATTTGTACTTTCTTTATGTGTACATATAATGAATACACATAATAGATCTATTTTATTTTAAAAATGATCTTTGTAAGGACTTCATCTCAATCTCCTTTCATTGAGGCATATTTTGTTTTATACACAAATATCTTTTATACGGTGTACAAACCCCTATGACTTTTACGTTTATTCAAAAGGAATCTTTTTATACGAAGCATTTACTTAATGAAAAAAGGGGATGTTTTTGTCATACATATGCGGTGACAACGACTTCACCGCCACCGTGACCATTATTTGAGTTTCGGCTTCCGCTACAATCCATACTTTTTTTAAAAAAGAAAAATAAATACAATGTTTTAACTTTCTTTTATTTTGGTATTGAAAATGGTTTTGAAAGCGTTTTTATTATATCAATGTGTTGTATTGATATCTTATGATTGAAATGTGGAAATGTTATGTTTCCTTTATGCATGTTTTATGTGATACGATTATGTTATGGTTTATGATATGTTTTAACCTATTCATATGAGGAATGCATTGGACTTAATAAGTGATGGGTGGAGCCCGCTATAGCTCCTCGATGCATCGGTAGGTCTCATGAGACAACTAGATGTGGAATTGGCCGAGGCCCTTTCCCAATTTGATTTATGGTTTTGGCCGAGGCCTTAATCATTTTAGACGTCTTGGCCGAGGCCTTGAAAAAATGTTTCAGAATGTCTGCCATTATACATTCCCTTACTATGAAAGTGGTTATTGATATTGCATGTGATTATTCGACCAGTAGAATATCCATGTGAAGAATTAAATGGCATTATCTCATTTTACTTTTTCCATATTATGTTGATGTTCAAGTTTAAAAGGATTTTGTTTTAGTTATACATTGCCTTAAATGTTTATGTTTATTTATGAAAGCTTATGTAATATTGTTATCCTTACTGAGCATCTGAGCTCACCCCTTTCAATGTTTTAATATTTTCCAGGATGTGAAGAAGTATTTTATGAATGTATCTACTGTTTCCAAGGCTACTAAACTAATTGGTCTTTTGAGACTTGATCTTTTGTGATCATGCCAATGTTACGAAGTAATGCACCGACTCCGGGTAGCTGGGGTCGGGGTGTTACAGTTGGTATCAGAGGCAGTTTAGTACTAACCTTGGAAGCTAGATTTAGATAAACTCTGATTAGAGAACATAGCCCAAAGATAGACTTTGAGGATTAGTATAGAAGAACTTACTGGAATTTTGTTATTGTAGAGATTTTGTGAGTTTTCTGAGCAATACATCCCTGTCTGGATATGAGCAGGTAGAGGCGGCTTTGGCACAGATGTACCTAGGGGTAAAACCCGAAAACACCACTTTGAGCTAGACTCGAACGGGAACTGGTGCACGACAACGGGCCTTGCTGCACTCTTGGTTACGACACTCCTAGGGGATATGCTTTGGATAATTATCATATTCTTTATAAACCACTATGAAGGGTTATGAGTATATACTTCCTCAAAGAAAACATTTTTATGGATTATATCCATAAATAGTTCAATTTATGTTAAGTATCTTACAAGAATGGAATTATTTATTTTGATTCATAAACTAATATAGTTTATGCCATTGTTTAGAAATGGCGCCTAGTGGAAGGAATGGAAACTGTATCAATGCACGGACTCCGTGTAGGGATTTCCCTCCTGCTCAAGATAATTATTGTGGATCTGGAGATACAACTGGTGCTGATCAACTTATTACCATACTGGGACAACTCACTCAAGTTATGAATAATAACCTTTCTCGTATGGATCACCCTGATCCACAACATGGAGGATCAATATTAGACCGCTTCATGAGGCAACAACCGCCAACATTTGATGGGGGTAAAAATCCATTAGTAGCTGAGCAATGGATAAACTCCTTAGAGAAAATATTCCATGCCTTGGGGAGTAGCAAAAGGGAGAAGGTTGTCATGGCATTTTACCGCCTCACTGGAGATGTCGATCAGTGGTGGTCGTTGATTGAAAATACAAAGGATGATGAAGAAGTATCAAACATGGAATGGGGAGAGTTCAAAGATCTTTTCATAGAAAAATACTTTCCACATGACCATCGAGCAGATATGGAAAGACAATTTTTGAGTCTGAGACAAAAGGAGGATGAGAATGTCGCAAAGTATGAGGCCAACTTTACAAGGTTAGCGAGACATGCTGCAGATTATATACGTAACCCAAGAAGTAAGATTGATGGTTTCTTTGATGGGTTAAAACCATTTCTCCGTCGAGCATTAGTCTCACAAACCTTCTCATCATACGAAGATATTGTCTCGTTTTCTATCAAGACAGAAAAGGATTCTCTAAGTCTTATGACAACAAAGTAAAGCAAGAGAAGAAGAGAACAGTGGAACAAGAGACAGATAAAGGGAAAAAGGGAAAGAAGGATTTTCCATTATGTGATAATTGTGGGAAGAATCACCCTGGTACTTGTCTAAAAGGAATGGGAGTTTGTTATAAATGCGGAGAAAAGGGTCACCAGGCCTGTGATTTCATGGGAAAGAACGAAGCTATCAAAGTTGAATGCTACAATTGTAGAGAAATGGGGCATTATGCAAATGAATGTCCTAAGCCTCAGGGAAACTTACCTCAGAAAAGGCCAAGGGATCAAGGAAAATCTTATGCTGTTACTACAGTTGATGCAGAATAACTAATGTATTGGTGCTTTTGGACTCATGTATTATATTCTGGTTATTAGAATAATTTGATATATATATAAGGATTGTACTGCAGTACTTGTTGTTTTAGTAAGGTTTTAATATGATGAAGGTAATCATATTTTTAGTATGTGACAATAAGAGAAACTTTACTTTGTTTGGGGAATCTGATAAATTGATTTTGGAATTAAGAGACCTTTTAGAGAAAGTTTGGACAGAGGTATTTTGGATAACTATAAATGTTGGGATGGATTAAGTTGAACTTTGAATAGTATAGTTTAAGGTTAAAACATTTCTGAAGATTATTTTTGAATATTATAATACTATAGTTTTAGGAAAAGGACAACCTGCAGGGTGGGGCATAACCCGTCATGTCGGACAAAGCTGCAGGAATCGAACCCAGAATCATAGTGCGACAGGCCTTTATTTCCCACCACTAGCCTACAGGAAGTCCCTGGTTATTACAAAATAATTTTACTAATCTAAATGGTATGTGTTAACATTTTGAACCTTATACAATTAGGATAAGTATAATATTTTTGAGTTCTATTATCTTTTTGAGTGAAAGATGAGTTGAAGGTTGATACTCTAATTGTCAAGCATAAATATATATATACCTATCTCTTATTCAATGAATGAACTAATTCTTAAACTTTAGTAAAGGGATATTAAAACAAAAAAAATTTGTTATCCCAATACATTATGTCTTGTTGAACTGATGATATTTTAAAGCAACATAGATTGAAGGCTTTGAGGCCCTCAATTTGACAGTTGATTGTGATTGATGACCTCAATCACTCCCTACAAATATTTACATTTTTCCTCCAATTATATTTCTCTAATTTCCACCAATGTTCTCCTAATCGAGATCATAATTGGGTGGTGGCTTTTTCATTTCCCTTTCCCTCTTATTAAGGCTAAATTTTATTAATATTATTTCCGATGTGGGCTTTCCACAAAGGTATATTCTATTTTCAACCTTTTATTTTCCAAGACAAATTTCAAATTGCGAGGACGCAATTTATTGAAGGAGAGGAGAATGTAACACCCCGATCTTCCACAATATGCTTCTCATTCAATAATGCAATAGCTTGCATTGTACGCAATTTCAAGTTCTAAAACACTACGACTAATCATAGTAGCCGTTATGAATAGTAATAACCACTTTTTAAAATTATAGAAATTTTATATTTCAAAATGGAATTCATTGTTGTATTCCTAATATTGAAATTAGCCTATGTTGAATTTTTTGTAATTTTCTGAGAACTTATAAATTTTTATGAATAGTGAAAAATAGTTAAAAACAACTTTTTTAATCAAAATAATTTATAGTGATAAATTATACTATTTAGTGGTTTTAATGTATGATTAGAACATATTTTTACTATTTTATCCAATGGTGGTCATTATAATTAATTTAACATTGAAATTGGACATAAACAATTGCCAATCTTTTGATATAAATTGTTTCTTAAAAACACGCAATTTGTTGTGACAGCGGGAATTAATTATAAAATTAATTAATGCAAATTATATGTTTGGAATTTTTTAAAATAGACATCATTTTTGAATTTGAAATATCAATTATAGCTTAGGGTGAAATTTTTTCATTGTTCTGAAAAACTTCCTTTTTTTGATGAATAGTGAAACCACTAAGTGGTAGTTAAATAACTGATTTTTCATTTAAATGAAATATTACCACTTCTGTGATTTGATTTTCAAAAATCTGACATAAATGGTTGTCATTAAAAAGTAAATTGTGGTTCAATGAGATTAAAATAATTTTTTGGTGAATAGTAACTTTTAAGTTCTTAATCGCGATTAGAGGTAATTAGTGTAGTTTAAGGTAAAAATAATGTTTTATTAATATGAGATGAGCTTGACACATGTCCTACCCTCATTGGATGTTCCATGGCCGACCAAGGCAATCCATGGGTCAACTTGGGGATCCCATGGAGCCACTTTAGTTAGAAAATGACATAAATACCTGTTATATAATGTTAAAGTAAAAAATGACACAAACATGGAATGTTTTACTAAAACAATTTTTACATGGGGTTATAAAATTCATATTTTTGACTATAAATAGTCATTGGAAATCTAAAAAGATTTTCTACATCATAGTATTTTTTTTATAATTTTTAGACATTAAATAAATTAAATTATTTATGACATCATTATGATGCAGCGATGACCTCATTATTTAACGATTTTAATAAAATGAAAAGATAATGTACAATACAAGGCTTAAACTTGTCCAAAGACTATTGTATGGGTAGATATCGAACCCTTATCACCTTATCCACTAATTATATAAGTGTGGGACCTTTAGAATCCGAAAAGCATTTTATAATAATGTAAAATGTTCTTACTTTCCAAGAGTGCCCCTCCTCTCCTCTTATAAAAGGCCCCCACCTCTACCACCTCATTAACACTTTCAAGCCATTTGGCTCGGCCAACCTCTGCCCAAATACTCTCCCAACTTCCCCCTCTTACTCCTAGAAGCCCCAATTTGGGCAGAACTCTTCCCAAGGAAGCCTTTGGCTCAAATCAAAAAGAGTTTCCCGATTTTGAGGTAATGTCTTCTCTAATGTTGTTTTGTTTTGTTTTTCTTCTCCAACCCCCTAAACTCTTTTTATTCATTTATTTTGTAACAAAACCAGTATCCTCAATATACTAGGATGTTGTTATAAGAAGGATTAGTGATACACTTACACACACCTACATCTAATGGTTAAAGAACATACGGTTTCTGTGGATGGGGAATTTCTGCCTCACGAAACGATGATTGTTCAACACTCATATAACACCTTCAAAGGTGGCCATTAAGATGTCACTATATTTATATATGATATATAATATGTTTATGTTTTACTTATTCTTCTGTATTTCTCATTTATGGCATTCTTTATGATTTCCATTATGGGTAAACGCGATAATTTCATTTTAGGAAGTGCGGACTACCGCCCCCTCAAAGTGATTTGAATCGTTAATGCCATATGTGGGATGAATAAAGGATGGAGTAAAAGGTATTATACACTATATTATACTGGAATTATATTACACATTTATATCATTATGATTTCATTCCATTAAATACGAAATAGAAATGAATGTAGCGTTCATGCGTACGTACGACTTACCGTCTCCATAAACGGTGCATTTCATTTCTTACCTCTAAATGTTACGTAATATTATAAATGAATGTATATACTGGATATATATGATATATATGACATATAAATCATGAATATTATTCTGTAGATAATGGATATTCTACCACATAAGCAACTTGTAATTATAAGAATTTTATTGTTGACTCAAGTACCAATGATCGACAAAATGACTGTTATTAACTTAAATAATTACATAATGTTCATATCATTGTAATAAGTGATATAAGAAGGATAATGAAATTGAAAATGGTTCTTAATAAGGTATATATTAACTCTAGTTTATTATTGAGGAGGTTAAAGAATGGTTGAGTCAAGTCAGACACAAGGTAAGGGAATTTCTTAACCCAATTTCCAATCTCTGGGTTAATCTCCTACTTTCAAATTATGTCATGATATTATTATGTCCTATATTGTATTTGAACATTCTTTATGTGTACATATAATGAATACACATAATAGATCTATTTTATTTTAAAAATGATCTTTGTAAGGACTTCGTCTCAATCTTCTTTCGTTGAGGCATATTTTGTTTTATACACAAATTTCTTTTATACGGTGTACAAACCCCTTTGACTATTACGTTTATTCAAAAGGAATATTTTTATACGAAGCGTTTACTAAACGACAAAATGGGATGTTTTTGTCATACGTATGCGGCGACAACGTCTTCACCGCCGCCGGGACCATTATTTGAGTTTTGTCTTCCTCTACAAGCCATACTTTTTTTTAAAAGAAAAATAAATACAATGTTTTAACTTTCTTTTATTTTGGTATTGAAAATTGTTTTGAAAGCGTTTTTATTATATCAATGTGTTGTATTGATATCTTGTGATTGAAATGTGGAAATGTTATGTTTCCTTTATGCATGTTTTATGTGATAGTATTATGTTATGGTTTATGATATGTTTTAACCTATTCATATGAGGAATGCATTGGACTTAATAAGTGACGGGTGGAGCCCGCTATAGCTCCTCGATGCATCGGTAGGTCTCATGAGACAACTAGACATGGAATTGGCCGAGGCCCTTTCCCAATTTGATTTATGGTTTTGGCCGAGGCCTTAATCATTTTAGACGTCTTGGCCAAGGCCTTGACAAAATGTTTCAGAATGTCTGGCATTATATATTCCCTCAATATTATAGTGGTTATTTTTAATAGCCCGAGATTTTATTAAAAATATTCTTTTTAATTTCATTAATGTCTTGTGTTGTACGCTGCACCAAAAGGAGCTTTCACAACACGCATCCTTGACTTGCCTTGCATTACACGAAATCACGACCTTCCTCGATATCGTGTGTAGTATGTAATACTGTGTTTCACTAAACAACAATATGCTATTAAAATATTATTAAAACTATCCGTTATGAATAGTAATAACCACCTTTTAAAATTTTAGAAATTTTAGCTCTCAAAATGGACTTTATTTTTGGATTCGGAGTATCGAATTTAGCCTAAGGTGAAATTTTGGTGATTTTCGGATAACTTTCATATTTTGATGAATAGTGAAAATTACTAAATTTTAGTTAAAACAACTTTTTCAATCGAAATAATTAATAGTGATAAATTCTTAATTTGAGTGGTTTTAAAGTATATTTATAATATATTTTTACAATTTAATACACTGTTGGTCATTGGATGTAATTTCACATTTAAACTAGACATAAACAAGTGTAAATCTTTTGATAGATATTGTTTCTTAAAAACACGCTATTTGTTTTAACACCGGGATTTAATTATAAAATTAATTAATGCAACTTTTATGTTATGAATTTGGTAAAATAGACTTCATTTTTGAATTCAGAATAAGAAATATAGCTTAGGATGAAATTTTGGCATTGTTCTGAAAAACATCAATTTTTGATTAATAGTGAAACTACTAAGTGGTAGTTAAAAAACTGAATTTTTCATAAAACGTAATTTTACCGCTTCTGTGAATGAAATTTCAAAAATCCGAGAGACACGGTTGATGTTAGTAAGTAAAATGTGGTTCAATGAGATGAAAATAATTTTTGGTGAATAGTAACTTTTTACTTTTATTTACCACGGTTAAAAGTAAATAGGGTAATTAAGGGTAACAATGATATTAATATTACCCCAACACATGTCCTAATACTATTGGACAAGTGTATCTCGACCAAAAACAACCTTAAGTGTAAAATATTATCATTTAGGCCCACATGGATTAGATTATGACATTTATTATTATTTAATTCAAAGAAGAGTTAAAAGAGTTAAAATCATAGTTTATTTACTAAAACATTTTTAATATATGGTTATACATAAGATAAATTCGATTGTAAATATTAATTAGAAAGATAAAATGATTTCATAAATAATGGTATTTTATTTATAATTTTTAGACATTATATAATTTAATTTATTTATGACACAATGATGATGCAATAATTATCTTATTAATGAAATATTGACATAATTGATGTTATAAACACCAAAATAAATGTAATTTGAGACTTTTAATGAATTCCACTAATTTTATAGGTTACCATGATATATTAGTGTTGATTTAATCAACTTGTTTCGAACATATAATTATGTTATGACTTTCACAAAAATCATATATCAAATAGTGTCAAAATTGACACAAAATAGTTTCTAAATAAAATATTATATTATTATTTGTTATTTTATTCCTAAATCTCTATGGTTCGGTAAAATGACTTAGATAAGGATATATGTATTAATAATAAACAATTTGGGGTTCGTTTGTCATGTTATAGTAAGTGTATTAACCATATAGTGTAAGAAAACAAAAAGACACGGTAAAAGTTAAATTATTTAACTTAGAGTTAAATCTAATTGATAAGGTTAAAATAATAACCTAAACTTGTCTAAATTCTATTGGTTGATAGGATTTCGACCCATCCCCACAATAGCTTCTAAATAAGACCCTTTTGAACCATTATAATCCGATTTTGACTTTAATATAAAATAATATTTTAAGATATTCCTAAGGTGCCCCTCTCCTCCCTTATAAAAGGGTACCTCCTCCCCCTCCTCCTCACACCAAATTGAGCACTCAAGCTCGGCCACCCCCTGACAAAATCCCTTCTCCACTTCCCTAGAATAATCCTAGAGGTCCTGGTCTTCTTCAAAGACCAATCTTAGTTCCCTAAGTGAAGGATTCAAAGAGGCGTTTCAAAGAAGAGGTAATATCCATTACCGATCTTTTCAATTTCTTTCTTCTTCAACTTCTTCTTCTTTAGTTGTTTCATGATAAAGTAATAACATCAGTATTTCTTATACACTTATATGTTATTATAAATATTAAACAACTATAATTAACCTTCTATCCATCCTACGGAAAAAGGAAATCACCGCGCGTGCGTACGTACGGAATACCGTCTCCACGCCGTGGTGTAATCTATTTTCCGCCACCACCTTAATTAGATGGGTATAATGGTGTAAAGAATAACTATACATAGTTATTACAACATCATATTGATTCTGATATATTTTATAATCCACTCCAATTCAATTCAATATTTATGGAAATGATATCATCGCTTGTGCGTACGTACGGACTACCGTCTCCACGACGCGATGAGATTCATTCTCCATGATAACCATTTAAGAATGATTATAAAGTATATATAAGAAATAATAACGAAATATATGACATTACAAAGCTACTGGAATTATGTATATATATATATATGTATGTCATCTACTTACTTCCATTCAAGACAATAAGGAAAGGAAAACAGCGTTCATGCGTACGTACGGACTACCGTCTCCATGAACGGTGTTTTTCATTTCATTTATCTATCTATTATATATATATATACTGAATATATATGATATATAAATCATATTTTATATTCTGGAAGTAAGTAAATCATGATATAAGTAATAATAATGTCAAGAACAACAAGTCAAAACACCTACGGTAAATGAAACGATTTTACCCAAAACGCTTCTTTAACATGGAATTTACAAAAGAACGGGTAATATAATGTCACAAGTGAACCATATATGATATCATAACAATGAATACGATTCTTTAATAAGTCAATAACATGATTTAAATCATTATACAGGAGGTTCGGATACGTACAAAGCATATCGGACATAAGGTAAGGGAAATATCACAATCTCATTTTTATCCGAGATTGTTTATACTTTGGTATTTACTGGGGTGTATTTTATCATCCACATCCATGTTTATTCAATATGTAATATTATTTCCATCCACCTACAATTGTTTAAATCCAATTTTACCTTTCAGTGAGTTTTTAGTAAAAGATATGAAAGGAATCTTTTGTCGTTTTTCATACGAGGTACTTTTTGACTTTTCCGATAAAAGTACGAATAATGTTTTTTTTAACTTATACGGCACGAACGGATTTTTACGGTTTTATAAAGCCTTATTTTCATGAACCATCCTCCAAAATATTTCATGACTATTTTCAATAAAATCTTTTTCTTTTAAAATTGCATGATGTTTTGTGAAAAGAAATTGATTTTGAAGAAAAAGGGATATTTTCCTCAAGAATTCAATTCAAGTGTTTTATCAAAATTATTTTTCATCTAAGATAATAAAGGGTTCTGTTTCTATCCATATTTTTACATTGATTTTACTATGTTGTGATGGAATTATGTTTATGAATTCCTTTATCTTATATGAATGGTTTTATGATGTCATGTTGTTTAAGAATCCCATTTTTATTACATGGGTTATGCAATGATGTATGATTTATGATTTTGTGGCACACATAAGAAAGGATTCATTATGAGATGGGTGGGACCTATATCTCCCTCCAATGCATTGGGTAATGATTTTATATCTCATGAGATAGATATGGCTGGAATGGTAGGTTATACCGGTTCAGTGAAACAGGACTGAAACGAGGGTTACTCGATTCAGAAAGGGACTTTGTCCACTAAGATAGTCTTGGAAATGAGTCATGAATAAAAAGAAATGATTCTCTATGATTATGTGTGTATGCCACAAAGTTTAATTTTTTAAGTTATTATTATTGTGATTACATTTCACTGCCATGATTTATCCCATGTTATGAAATTATTCTCTCTTTTGCAGGTTAAGATTTCCAAAATGTTATGTTCTTATGAATACGATGTGATTGATATTTCTTTTGATTACCCTTACTGAGCATTTGAGCTCACCCTTTTATGTTTTCTTTTCCGCAGGATATAAAGAAAGGTTTTAGGTAAAAAAAAGAAGATCTTTATGGGAGATTTTGAAGATCTTTCACCACGATTAGAAGATTATATTCCGAGTTTCCAAAGACACTAAACTATTACGATCCTTGTGTGTGTGTTTTATGTTATGTACTAAGTATTCCGCAAATGTAATGTAATGTCCATGTAAGTCAAGCTTCGGGTCTCTACAGTTGGTATCAGAGGAAAGGTTTAGTCAACCTTTGGAAACTAGGATGCGAGAACTTTAGTGAGATCCCTAGAGATATTTCTAAGGTATGTCTAGGGATGTCCCTAAGGTTAAGTATATGTATAGGTTATAGTACTAGAATTACGCTAATGATCATAGAATTAAACCTAAGATGTTAGATATTGAAGGTACTCCCCCTTTACTATGTTGTTTTCTCTAGCATGATTTTTTCCTCTCAATGAATTCTTTTTGTGTTTTAGTTAATGGAGGGAACCAGACGGAATTCGGTTAACATTGAATCCAATGGACAAATTGGTGACTATAAGCAACAAAATTATGTAATGCCTAGAGAGAAAGATATTGTGATTATGCCGAATCAGTCATCGCGATATATGATTAACAAGGTGAAATTTAGTGGTATACCTAATTCATCAAAGAATAGGAAGATAGACTATTATGCATGTTCGCATGTTGAGCAGCATAAAGAAAGGAAGATTGAGATTTCTAAAGAAGGGAAGAAGAACCTTGAAGAATACCTCAAATGGAGGGACCGATGTTATTTGTGTGGAGATAAGGGTCATAGAGTGACAGACTGTTATAGAGTTCAATGTATTATTTGTGGAGAACATGGGCATTACCCAACTCAATGCCCTGACCTAAAAAGTTACTTCTAAATCATGGAAGGACTTATTCCAGGATAATAACTAAAGAGGATGGATTGAAGTGTATATGTATTTGTATTCAAGAATAATGTTGTTGAGGTACTTTTATTGTTTATTATAATATTTTTGTATTATTGTGGTTTTCAATAATTTTAATATACCGGTAAACATGAAAAGTGATTCAAATATTTTGGAAAGCAGATGATATGTGCATAATGAAGGGATAAGGAGAAAATGAAATGTTTGACAGTATTCAAGAGCTCATGATTGATATAAGGACTACGTGATATCATGGTTTGAGTATATAGAATTTTGAGGATTTTGGTATGTGGAAAGTGTTAAATTTTAATTGCATTCATGTTTTCACTAAGGTATTCAAGAGAATACATGATTAAGGACTTTGAATGTTTGGAATGTGACCAAAAAAACATATCTTATGATATATGGGGATCGACGATGGTGTTAAATCTCTGGTAATCGTTTTCACTATGTTATGAGAGTGGACTGCAGTATTATGGATAAGCCTAAAGATTGGAATGGATTATGTTGGACATAAGTTAGTATTGTTTAAGGATAGAAGTTTTCTCGATATTATTGATGGGATGTTATAGTAATATAGTTTTAGAAAAAGGACGACCTGCAGGAAGGGGCGACAGCCCATCGCGTCGGACAAGGATGTGGGAATCGAACCAACAACCGAAGTGCGACTGGCCTTTATCGCCTACCACTAGCCTACAGGAAGTCCCTGTTTAGTAGAAACTAGTTTTATTATATTAAGCAGTATGATATACGAAGTATAAGTCCATTTTAGGAATCATATGTGATTAATCTCACTATAGAATGACTTATGTATATTTAATAACTTTTTCTTTCCTTTTGTTTGAGACAGATGGAATGACCCATCATTCTATCATATAATCTGCTAACACTTCACAAATAAAAAATTCAACTTCATTTATTTAAGAGATGAAGTGGAAATTGTTCAAGGCACGAACAATAGTGAGATTGTACCAAAATAAAGTAAGTATTTATTCTAAGAAAATTTTCAACTTTAGGGAAATGATCCTGAAAACCAAAAATGTTGTCCTAGTGATCTTATACCTGATGAATCAGATGGTACCTTATATCATCACAAATCTATGGATTTGTGATTACTGGCTTTTCCATAGCCATGTTCTGTACCACTCTCCATCAGAACATGATGGTTAGATTTCTCTTCCATATCCATATTTTCACCTTTGTGGAAACTCAGTGATTAGTTTATTTGGGTAATCGTTACATTTCATACTTTAGTTTTTAAAGACAAGTTTTGGTATTCCTTTTTACGATGTGGATCTCTATTAATGAAACTTTCGAATAGTAAACCATTTATAACCCCGACGAATTTCGAGGGCGAAATTCATTTTAAGGGGGGTAGAATGTAACAGCCCGAGATTTTATTAAAAATATTCTTTTTAATTTCATTAATGTCTTGTGTTGTACGCTGCACCGAAAGGATCTTGCACAACACGCATCCTTGACTTGCCTTGCATTACACGCAATCGCGACCTTCCTCGATAGCGTGTGTAGTATGTAATACTGTGTTTCACTAAACAACGATATGCTATTAAAATATTATTAAAACTAGCCGTTATGAATAGTAATAACCACCTTTTAAAATTTTAGAAATTTTAGCTCTCAAAATTGACTTTATTTTTTGAATTCGGAGTATCGAATATAGCTTAAGGTGAAATTTTGGTGATTTTCGGATAACTTTCATATTTTGATGAATAGTTAAAATTACTAAATTTTAGTTAAAAACAACTTTCTCAATCGAAATAATTAATAGTGATAAATTATTAATTTGACTGGTTTTAAAGTATATTTAGAATATATTTTTACAATTTAATACAATGTTGGTCATTGGATGTAATTTTACATTTAAACTAGACATAAACAAGTGTCAATCTTTTGATAGATGTTGTTTCTTAAAAACACGCTATTTGTTTTAACAGCGGGATTTAATTATAATATTAATTAATGCAACATTTATGTTTGAATTTGGTAAAATAGACTTCATTTTTGAATTCGGAATATGAAATATAGCTTTGGATGAAATTTTGGCATTGTTCTGAAAAACATCAATTTTTGATGAATAGTGAAACTACTAAGTGGTAGTTAAAAAACTGAATTTTTCATAAAACAAAATTTTACCGCTTCTGTGAATGGAATTTCAAAAATCCGAGAGACACGGTTGATGTCAGTAAGTAAAATGTGGTTCAATGAGATGAAAATAATTTTTGGTGAATAGTAACTTTTTACTTTTATTTACCACGGTTAAAAGTAAATAGGGTAATTAAGGGTAACAATGATATTAATATTACCCTAACACATGTCCTAATCCTATTGGAAAAGTGTATCTCGACCAAAAACAACCTTAAGTGCAAAATATTATTATTTAGGCCCACTTGGATTAGATTAGGACATTTATTATTATTTAATTCAAATAAGAGTTAAAAGAGTTAAAATCATAGTTTATTTACTAAAACATTTTTAATATATGGTAATACATAAGATAAATTCGATTTTAAATATTCATTAGAATGCTAAAACGATTTCCTACATAATGGTATTTTATTTATAATTTTTAGACATTAAATAATTTAATTTATTTATGACACAATGATGATGCAGAAATTATCTTATTAATGAAATATTGACATAATTGATGTTATAAACACCAAAATAAATGTAATTTGAGACTTTTTATGAATTCCACTAATTTTCTAGGTCACTATGATATATTAGTGTTGATTTAATCAACTTGGTTCGAACATTTAATTATGTTATGACTTTCACAAAAATCATATATCAAATAGTGTCAAAATTGACACAAAATAGTTTTTAAATCAAATATTATATTATTAATTGTTATTTTATTCCTAAAAATCTAAGGTTCGGCCAAATGACTTAGATAAGGATATATCTATTAATAATAGACAATTTGGGGTTCGTTTGGCATGTTATAGTAAGTGTATTAACCATATAGTGTAAGAAAACAAAAAGACACGGTAAAAGTTAAATTATTTAACTTAGAGTTAAATCTAATTGATAAGGTTAACATAATAACCTAAACTTTTCTAAATTATATTGGTTGATAGGATTTCTACCCATACCCACTTTATCTTCGAAATAAGACCCTTTTGAACCATTATAAACCGATTTTGACTTTAATATAAAATAATATTTTAAGATATTCCTAAGGTGCCCCACTCCTCCCTTATAAAAGGGTACCTCCTCCCCCTCCTCCTCACACCAAATTGAGCACTCAAGCTCGGCCAACCCCTGCCAAAATCCCTTCTACACTTCCCTAGAATAATCCTAGAGGTCCTGGTCTTCTTCAAAGACTAATCTTAGTTCCCTAAGTGAAGGATTCAAAGAGGCGTTTCAAAAAAGAGGTAATATCCATTACCGATCTTTTCAATTTCTTTCTTCTTCCACTTCTTCTTCTTTAGTTGTTTCATGATAAAGTAATAACATCAGTATTTATTATATACTGATATGTTATTATAAATATGAAACAACTATAATTAACCTTCTATCCAACCTACGGAAAAAGGAAATCACCGCGCGTGCGTACGTACGGAATACCGTCTCCACGCCGTGGTGTAATCTATTTTCCGCCACCACCTTAATTGGATGGGCATAATGGTGTAAAGAATAAATATAAATTGTTATTACAACATCATATTGATTCTGATATATTTTATAATCCACTCCAATTCAATTCAATATTTATGGAAATGATATCATCGCTTGTGCGTACGTACGGACTACCGTCTCCACGACGCGATGATATTCATTCTCCATGTTAACCATTTAAGAATGATTATAAAGTATATATAAGAAATAATAATGAAATATATGAAATTAAAAAGCTACTGGAATTATGTATATATATATATATATATATATATGTATGTCATCTACTTACTTCCATTCAAGACAATAAGGAAAGGAAAACAGCGTTCATGCGTACGTACGGACTACTGTCTCCATGAACGGTGTTTTTCATTTTATTTATCTATCTATTATATATATATATATATATATACTAAATATATATGATATATAAATCATATTTTATATTCTGGAAGTAAGTAAATCATGATATAAGTAATAATAATGTCAAGAACAACAAGTCAAAACACCTACGATAAATGAAACGATTTTACCCAAAACGCTTCTTTAACATGGAATTTACAAAAGAACGGGTAATATAATGTCACAAGTGAACCATATATGATATCATAACAATGAATATGATTCTGTAATAAGTCAATAACATGATTTAAATCATTATACAGGAGGTTCGGATACGTACAAAGCATATCAGACATAAGGTAAGGGAAATATCACCATCTCATTTTTATCCGAGATTGTTTATACTTTGGTATTTACTGGGGTGTATTTTATCATCCACATCCATGTTTCTTCAATATTTAATATTATTTCCATCCACCTACAATTGTTTAAATCCAATTTTACCCTTCGGTGTGTTTTTAGTAAAAGATATGAAAGGAATCTTTTGTCGTTTTTCATACGAGGTACTTTTTGACTTTTCCGACAAAAGTACGAAGAATGTTTTTTTTAACTTGTACGGCACGAACGGATTTTTACGGTTTTATAAAGCCTTATTTTCATGAACCTTCCTCCAAAATATTTCATGACTATTTTCAATAAAATCTTTTTCTTTTAAAATTGCATGATGTTTTGTGAAAAGAAATTGATTTTGAAGAAAAAGGGATATTTTCCTCAACAATTCAATTCAAGTGTTTTATCAAAATTATTTTTCATCTAAGATAATAAAGGGTTCTGTTTCTATCCATATTTTTACATTGATTTGACTATGTTGTGATGGAATTATGTTTATGAATTCCTTTATCTTATATGAATGGTTTTATGATGTCATGTTGTTTAAGAATCCCATTTTTATTACATGGGTTATGCAATGATGTATGATTTATGATTTTGTGGAACACATAAGAAAGGATTCATTATGAGATGGGTGGGACCTATATCTCCCTACAATGCATTGGGTAAAGATTTTATATCTCATGAGATAGACATGGCTGGAATGGTAGGTTATACCGGTTCAGTGAAAAAGGACTGAAACGAGGGTTACTCGATTCAGAAAGGGACTTTGTCCACTAAGATAGTCATGGCAATGAGTCATGATGAACAAGAAATGATTCTCTATGATTATGTGTGTATGCCACAAAGTTTAATTTTTTAAGTTATGATTATTGTGATTACATTTCACTGCCATGATTTATCCCATGTTATGAAATTATGCTCTCTTTTGCAGGTTAAGATTTCCAAAATGTTATGTTCTTATGAATACGATGTTATTGATATTTCTTTTGTTTACCCTTATTGAGCATTTGAGCTCACCCTTTTATGTTTTCTTTTCCCCAGGTTATAAAGAAAGGTTTTAGGTAAAAAAAAAGATCTTTATGGGAGATTTTGAAGATCTTTCACCACGATTAGATGATTATATTCCGAGTTTCCAAAGACATTAAACTATTACGATCCTTGTGTGCGTGTTTTTTGTTATGTACTAAGTATTCCGCAAATGTAATGTAATGTCCATGTATGTCAATCTTCGGGTCTCTACATTATTGATATTGCATGTGATTGTTCGACCAGTAGAATATCCATGCGAAGAAGTAAATGGAATTATCTCATTTTACTTTTGCCATATTATGTTGATGTTCAAGTTTAAAAGGCTTTTGTTTTCGTTATACATTGCCTTAAATGTTTATGTTTATTTATGAAAGCTTCCGCAATATTGTTATCCTTACTGAGCATCTGAGCTCACCCCTTTCAATGTTTTAATATTTTCCAGGATGTGAAGAAGTATTTTATGAATGTATATAGTGTTTCCAAGGCTACTAAACTAATCGGTCTTTCGAGACTTGATCTTTTGTGATCATGCCAATGTTACGAAGTAATGCACCGACTCCGGGTAGCTGGGGTCGGGGCGTTACACTTAGCACCAATCTCAAAATAAAATTTTGAGTAATTAATTATAAGGTATTTATAATTAATTTTAATTTACTAAAAACTTATAAAAATAAAAATAAACATAGTTAAACTGGACCAAAATACTAAATACTCATCAGTTTCTCCCATCAAGCCTGACCCATATTTTTCGGGCCATACCCTGGCCTCATGAATATTACATCACATAATATGAAATTAAATTAATTATAATTTTTTTTAATTAACTAGAAAACATAAATTTAATGAAAAAATTAATTTATAAAGCCATAATCACATAATTACTCATTAGTTAATCCCACCACACCAAAACCAAAACCGATGAAATCTAAATAATAAATGGGGTTCCCAAATCTTAATTCGAGGCAAAATCACCAACAAAAAAATCAAATTTAATTTAATTTAAAGAAAAAAATGTAAATAAATTCATCAATAAAATATACCACTAATGAAATAAGATATTAAGACATGAGGATTTAGTCTTGGGACATCCCTTCCTGGATCAACATGGTTGTCTGATATCAATTGGATGATTCCACCATTATATAGTGGAATTTAACCATAACCCTGATATGGAGGAGGAGAAATTTATTTTAATGTGTAATGGATGATCAATAGAGTTAAATAAAATCATATACATATATTTAATCAATGAGAAAACTATGTTTAAACACCCACTTGTAAGGGGATTAAATAAGCAGGGATAGGGGTACAATTTCCATGTTAAATAAGATAAGGGGGATTTGGTGGTGGGACCTAAAAATCATTAATGGGTAAAATGAGTGAATTAACGAGTTTTTAACACCACCAGTAAGCTAGTACATGGAGATCGGGTAGACAATTGATGAAACTATTGTCGGACTACCCCATAATCTATTTAGTGCTCTCATGAACCTCCAAGAACCCATTCAACATTCATTACAATTCCAAAACACTATGTTTGTGATGTTAAAACTTCAGAATTTCCATCTTGACGATTGTTTCAAAATTTATCCTCTCTAATAAATAGAAATTTCAAATTTCCAGGGAATTTCAAAAGCTTGTATGGATAAGGTGATTTCAATGTCATGATGACCTTTTCAACCATAAAAATTGCCCAGGGTATTTCAAATCAGCATATATATGATTACCACAAACAAGGGAATATGTTGGTATTATCCCTCATTACCTAGTGCTAAATATCAATCCTGTTTTGGGCCCTCTATTTTATCATAGTTTCTTATGAGGGAGTATACAAGTATCAAACCCTCATTATATGGAGATACATAACACCCCAGTTCAAGGACCTCTATTATATCATGGCCTCCTTAAAATGATTATATATATGTGGCTCTCATTATTAATATATATATAATTTCCACTAGTTAAACCTTTTTTATATCATGATCGCATACAATCACATATACAGGTATAGACCCCTCATTACCCATATATGAATAATTTTCCAATGCTTGTACCTTTATCAATTAATATCCTCCTATGATGGAATATATAGATATCATTCCCTGAATACCCAAATATAAAAAAATAATTGGAATCTAACCATTTATCATATTAGGCATGCCTCTTAGTGTATTTTCCCATTGAAAGATAATGTCAATAGAAATAAATAAAAAAGAGTGAGTACCTAGGGACACTTATAGGTTTTTTAAGTCCCATCTTCAATTTTCCATTTACATTTTGAATAATATATATTTTAATTTTAATAATTATTTATTTTATTCTCCAAAATACAATAATTATAGCCTAGATATAAGGCTTTACATGTTCATTTTGGGTTCTAGGGTGTCACTCGCATCTATAACCTCATATGTCCCAATACATAGATAATAACAATGACCCTTACATCTATAAGTTATCATAAGTGTCTTACATGTCCAACACCTAGTTCATCCATCTCAAACACCACTCACCCCTAAATCTAGACCAACATTATAGGATTTAGTCAAAGCCATATCCATCGGAGGCTATAGAAAAATAGCCAGTGCTCATCGTATATAATGGACCCAGACACCTTGTAAAATTCCTTTTCGAAAAAAAAACTAATTATACCATGCAAAATAAAAATATCATTTGTCTTATAAAAATCATCATTTAGTTATAATAATCCACAAATATTAATATTGAGGCCAAATATCACATGCATGATAAAAAAAATTACCATAGGGAATCTAGCAATGAAACTACATTAATTTTTTAAATATATCCCCATAAAATAATTTTAACCAGAACCACTATTAAATTTTGAGTCTAGTCATACATCCACTATAATTATGGGTGATAGGGTACGAATATATCTTAGGTTTCTCTACTAAGTATGATACATTAAAGAACCTTTGTATTGGGATGATTCCAAATTATTCTAGTGGAATCGGCATCTGAATCCTTAATCGAAGAGATAAAAATTAGGTATAATGATGAAAAGAAATAGCTAACATCTCAATAAAGAGATAAATTCCTTAATTACCTTGTAAAATCAAGAAAAAAACACCCCTGGGGTAATAAAATAGAGTGATAACAAGGAATACGGCCCGTCTATTTGGTTCACCATGAAAAAGAATAGATTAGGGGTTGGCACCTCAAAACCCCTAAGGATGAAAAAATTTAATTTTTACCCTTTAAAATCCCACTTGCTTTAAAATGGATCCAATAGTCCATCATGGATATTTTCTAAGACACATAAGTTTTTTTGGTCGCAATGGTTTCCTAGTCAACCCCATCTTTCTTTCAGTGCTCACTTGATCCCATCAGGTTCCCTTTGAGCCACATACCATGTCCAAAATCACATATTTGAGGAGTCAAAAACTCATGAAATTATACTATGAACCCTTCTTATTAAAATTAACTACCCATTAAATTAACGTTCATACTTATCTTAAAATTTGAATGTTGATATAGAAAGACATCATACAACCTTCCTGCCATAAAACATCTAGTCCTAGAGAATCCTCAGTAGTCCTCTAATAGAACATCCTGAATTATCATGGTCGTTATTTCTATTCCAAAAGGTTGTATTATTCCCCAAAATTCTATTCATGACTACCTTTAAAACACACAAAAAATTGAATTATATTATGAAACATAACACATTCAAATGTATATAACTATAATTTTATTCTTTTACAATACACTATGGCACCTTTATATCCCAAGACATAAAAACCTTACCAGGGATTCATCAACTAATATACAGTGCTCCCCACTACATAACTCAACTCACAATAGGCTATTTTGACCCATAGAGTTCCACATAATTAAAATCACCTTCTCTAACATATTCTCATTAGTCCACCGACCAACTAGATGTGCTCTCCGAGTCACTACACCAAATAAATTCAAGAACACTAATCAAACATTAGTGCCCATGATCAATCATGATCTAAAACTAAAAAGGGACTAACTCCACTTCCTATTAAATGACCCATAACATGCATGTTTTTCTTAAAAAAAATTTAAATCACATTGAAATTCTATTATCATAAATATCATTATATTGTCTATTTGATTTACAATGTACCATATCTAATTACATATGATAATATAAAAAGAACCTCCCGTAATTGACCTATCTCAAAAGTGATTTTATTCCGCCGTCAACAAATCACAAGATCAACTCATTCTAATATCATTACTCTTGTAGGAAAAAATCAATAATTTAATTGATAAAATTCAAGTCTATATTGTAACCTCGGTGAAAATTCATGGTTGAATCTTTCACCAATCAAAATCTATTATTATGTTAAACCGCGGGCACCGACGCATCTCTAATTTGAAGCAATCTTGAGTAGTTTCAAATTATTACCATGGTAATTTCCCACATCTAAACTCAATTATATATTATATTCATCTCTATATTTGGTACACACTAACGAATCTAATCTCAAATTAAATTATATTTTCACCAGTAAATAGTGCCATTGTGACCATCTAATAACTAATCCCACACACCCATGACATTTTCCATCCTAGTTCAATTCACATACTACATATGTGATGCTTTTAAACACTTAAATTTCCTCAACATCACTTCATAGGATCAAAAAACCATTCCCCATGGTTCATATTATATCCATAATGGCATATAATTGTCAGATATTTTTGACCCCGGTCATAGATGAGGCCTACTCAAAAAAACCAATACTATCTATTTATAGTTTGTGAAACACCATTCTTGGTATTTACTAAAATCTCAATCAAAATTTTTATCACTCCCTAAAATAGCCAATGGTGTAATCTCCACCATATTTCATTCCATAAATAGATCCTCAAGATTCATATTGATTGTTTTTATCATCAAGGAAGATATACATGTTGATCTTCTCGAACCATATTGATTGTCCATTCATTACCTAACTTTGATCAATTCCTTAGGCCGATCATGTCAAAAAACCCTAATCCAAACTAATGATGCCTCTCTACACTGAGATTCATTTTCCATTTCCTCAAAACCCCCCGTGAAATTATTCATAAAATAGCTCATCAATGCAATCATCCCCTATCTCCCACATGGTCACTCACTAACTAATAATTCCTAAAGCCATATGTATAACCCTGTGTACTGCCTCAATATCATACAAGAATAATGGTGTTCAAACTTATATCACTAGATCACATAACCTAACTCAGGTTTATTGAGTCCCATTATGTCAATATTTGGATCATGTAACTCAAAAACTAACCATGACCCTAATGCATTTTATTATCACATAACTAGGATTACCCTTGGAACTCCACTTAAAAACTAGTAACTTCACTAAGGACAAGTTTTTTCATAAGGTAGTCCATCAAACTGGGTGTCATTCCAAAACAAAAATCAATTAACTATTTTTCATGATGTTGTTGGAAGCATACCCAAATCAATAGGGTCAGGCACACGATCATTCCTTCCTCTAATATTGAACCTCAATATAAATAAATAGTAACCAAAGAAATTTAATGTTTAAAATTACTAATGAAAAACCATACCTATATAAAATAATCAGTCACACCACACATGCACCAATGTTATAACATAAATCTATTACTCAGTATCTCCATAATATCATATTCCAACTTTGGAAATTTTAATTTATCATCTATAATATTTTGTCTAATTATCATGAAATCATCTCATCAACTTCCATTAGCCTTCACATCACAAAATTTTTCTCCCTAATAAAAATTTATTAGGCATCATGTGTGACCAATGTTGAATTCTTGATATCATCTCAATATAGTAGGAATACTCTCTCATATCACCCACTAAACATTTCCATATGTCATTAAACCCATATTAATCACACATTTTCTAACAACCATTGTATTACCTAAACTATAATTTCTACCCACGATCCCACTACACACCAAAAGTCTTTTAAAAAAACATTCTAATGGTATTTCCTTTGCACTCTCAATGATTCACATCTAAAAACATTAGGCATATCCCATCACACCATTTTGAAAAGACTTTTAAGTGTGTCTACATTCATAGAGAATCTCATGAATATTATAGTTTCCTATGTTCATATCAAATACCATGAATTGATGATAAACACGTGTAACTAACCATTCCCTCCACTTATAAGAAACAAATGTTCTCTGGTTATTCCCTCTAGTATGTTACCCATACTCAGACATGTCACCAACTCACAACTATCATGAGTAAAAAATAAGTCCATTACTCTCTCCCATAATTCCCCAGTTACATAGGTCAGAACTCACAGAATGTTATCTCCACTCGTATCTCATGAATCACATGGCATCAATATTCCAAATAACCACATTAAGGTATCACATATTTATATCATCCACCACCTTCCAACATTACCTCCCCTACTGGGGAACCCATACAGAATAAAAATATATACCAAAAACTACACAATTAAGGTTAAATTAACATCCACCTGAATACATCAATTCAGTAAGCATTGTAATATAATGGATTATATCCAATGAATCCCAGCCAAAAAAATTGTTTAAGTAGAATTTCATTTCAAGATATATGGGAAAACACTATATAATATTCTCTAGATATTTTATACAACTGACCCTACCTATTGAAATAAAAAATAGATATCACCCTCGTGGGGTTGATCATCAAGACATCACATTCATGTGTCGAACTATAAGGTTCATCACACAGCTCTGGTTCAGAGGGGTCACATTATCATCATATCCAAGGTGAATAATGTTTTCGATTTACATAACCTTGTATCATAAGTAAGTGTGTGTGTGTGTGTGATGTTTTTGTTGGGTGGAATGTATCTAAGAACATATTTTAAAAAATATTTAATGAATTTTTTAGACACATTCAAAATCTAGTATCTCATTATCTGTGTAACCCCTGAAAAGAAGGAACACATCGTTTTAATTTCCTATGTGCCAAATATGATGCATAAAAAGATGGCTCTTTACTTTGTCGGATAATGGAATAATAAATCAAAAATAAAAAATCACAAATTTGAATATCACATGCATCATTCAGTGAGAAAATCATAATAACATAACAATCAAATTTATAACATCAATCTTATGCCCTAGGTAACCTAGACTTGAACTAGAAAGTTGTTTGTGACACAATAGTTTGGGTTTCATAAATTCTTTGACATATTAAAATACCCCCAATCTACCAAATCCATAAATATTAATAAAAAATTTATAATACCACTTTTTAAGGTCTAATCATAGCTCACTATAAATAGTAATTAGACCTGTTGTTTCAGAGGCCACATGGAGATATCTATCTAGTTATTTTTCATAGTGAGCCATCTTGGGATGTTGTAGTTTCCAAAATATTAAAACTTGTTCTGATAAATTAAAATTATTATCATTAAATACTAAATTTTACTATATATATATATGTGTGTGTGTGTGTTTTTGTTATAAAAAATTGATTTCAAATACTTTAGAGTCCTTATATTATGATAATGTCAAAAAAATGATGGTATTAGAAAAATTAATATTTTTCACTCTTCACATATTTTTTTAAAAATATTAAAAACCAATATTATGATAATTTTAACATAATGAATTCCAAAATTAATTTTTTTGAAAAAAATAAAATTATAAAAATAATAAAAACATTAATTAAAATAAAATATTTAAGTAAATATTTTTTATAGAAAAATGATGTTTTTAAGTGTTCTTAATTTTACTTCATTTCAATTTATAATTAATATAATATTAATATAATATTTTTAATATAATAATATTTTAAATTTATTCAATTTACATTATGATGATAAAATATAAAATACTCTAAAAATATTTATTTATGAAAGAATAATCTTTTTAAAATTAGATCATGATTATTATTTATCCTGTATATCTATGAAATTTTATTCATCTAATATATTTCTATGTACTAGATGGTTCATTATTCTAATATTTTAATTAATAATATCCATCTAATATATCAGGAAAAAATTTCTTTCATTTTTATGTGTCAAAACATTTATCAATCATTGTATTAATTTAGACATAAATATATTCCAAAATCTCAAGGTGTTGCTTCCCCCACCCTCAAAATAAATTGCATCCTTATAGTTTATGTAATTTTTTAATAATGAATGAACCTAAGGTATCCATAAGAAACTCATGATTTATTTTTCAATGAGATACCAATATAACAAGAATAGATATTGATCGAATCATATAGTATTCATGTATTGAGATTTTCCTTTATCATAGCATTTTATACAAAATATGATCTCTTAGTTGGTTGTAGTAATTTTTCAGGAAACCCTATCATAATATCATTTTTATAATCCTATTTCCAACCAAATACAATATCCGAAATTATTTCCCTAATATCTAAAAAAACCAAAGTAAATGATCATATGAATATGAAAAATATATCAAAATATGTCTTATCTTATCACATATTCGTTCCATCCTTTGATACTTTCAAGTCAAT
The DNA here is from genome assembly GCA_963277665.1 of Viscum album. Classification (NCBI taxonomy): domain Eukaryota; kingdom Viridiplantae; phylum Streptophyta; class Magnoliopsida; order Santalales; family Viscaceae; genus Viscum; species Viscum album. Next base: position 54,140,545 of record OY728148.1, read on the forward strand.
AATAATATAAATTAATAACATTATAACTCATTATGTTTAACCTTGTCTCTCTATGGTTTATTTCTTTAAGAATCCTTAAAAAATGCACTCATATCCCTCAAAATCAATAAAAATTAAAATGTGAATTTCCATGTCTAATCTTTTAGGGGTGTCTAGCTAGGTTTGTTGTCTTAGGACCACTCATCGTTCACTAAGTAGAGATAAATTTGAAGATAAACTAGCATTTTTTTGAGTGATTACCCATATTTGAATCAATTTCATAGTCGTATCATCTTTCTAATATCTTGATGTGTATTTTATTACTATACTCAGAACAACACTAAAAATTCTAGTTGTTATCCAGTACTTAGAATTATCTCTACAGTTTTCCATAATCAACACACTTAAGTCAACCTTACCCATCACCTAATCCATCTCATCATATTTCTAGAAGTTTTTACTTAGTCACCACGGACTGAGAACAAGAACCTGAACTCATAGACAATATTTGGGGAATAGTTTCACCCTTGAAAAATTGGAATAACTCATCCATAAAATGATATGGCCACACCAATATCATCAGATTCTATAGCAGGATATGAAACATCAAGATTATTGAAAATAATACAAGTAGATACTACAAGAAATAATATACATCTGAAACAAATAATTCCTTAATATGTGTTATATATACGTGGTTTCTCATTTCAAAATCAAATAACTCATAAGAATGGATTCTTGACCAAAAAAGGTCACTACATACATCCCAATGGATACAAAATCACAAAAATACTTCACACAATCCAACTCCATGAGATCCTATCTCCTCAATCAAACATTGTATGATTTTAATCATGAACATCAACATATTTAAATGGTTCCATTCCCTTAACATGTGTCCAAGAAATAATTCTACATACGCCCAATGTCATATATAGGGTGTGGGGAACAAATCCTTGTTGGATACAACCATAAATCTTTTAATTTTTTTTACCCATGAGAACCAATAAATTAGTTTCAAAAACATTCCAAAATATTAATTTTAAAATAACCATTTTAAATCTCTTGGGGTTACCATTCTAAATAAAAAATATTGTCCAAAACATTTCTCAATATGGATCAAACAAGAAAGAAAATAACTACATGATAAATATACACAAAAAATCAAGGGAAAACATACGACCATAATTAAATAACTATATAAATGAAAATGGGAATAACATATCTCATCATGTAAAACATGGCACTAATAATATACATAAAGTATATAAAATGATCTATAATGAGTAATGTCCACCTAGGTATGTAACCTCAATGGTAGAAAATGAGTGAGGCTAAATAAAGTTTGTTATGAAAATAATAAAAGATGGAAGCTCTCATAGTATTCTATGGGCCTAACTCAAAGAGATCTCGTGGTATCTTGACTACCAAATGGAAGCTTTGACAATATACCAACCCAAAAGAACTCACAATCCCTTGGAATCCAAAATGGAAGATCCCACATTCTTCCTCCACAAAGTCTATCACAGTCCCTTGTAAAACCCTTCATAATTACCACATTCAACCCAAGTACTATTCAATTGAAATATATCAATTATCAAGTTCCAATCTACAAAGAAATATCTCACAATAGTATTTCAAAAAATATATTCCCAATTTTATTCAAATTCCTTTCATAATGAAAATCCATTTATAAAATATTTTAAGAAACCTATTTTAGTCCATAAAATGTCTTTAATCCATTTTTTGAAAAACATGGGTTGCATATATGCCACCTCAATTTACAAAACCCACATTAAACAATTAAATTTCCAGACCAAGCCATAAATCACATCAATATTGGGATCAAAATCCACTATAAATCATTTTAATATTAATTAAAACAACATAAACCAGTGGAAATTAGAAATTAAATGGTGAACCATGTAAAATTACTTTATATATAGACACATAACTTGGGTTTTCATTCAACCTCATCAACTTTTAAGATAACCATCAAGAAGATGAAAATAAATACCAAGCACTCCTAAACCACATAAAAAACCAAATACTTACACGAAATCCCTTTTATTGTCCAGCCCAACAATCAAGGGTTCCATATCTCCATGGATGTGGAAGAACAATCCTAAAAGAGGGGGAAAGAATAAGAATATAAGAATATTTTCACTTATCAAGAAAAATCACCAAGAATACAACAGGAATCAATCACTAAAGTAGAGGGAAATCTTTATAGATAATGATTAGGATGTGAATTTAATGGTAGAGTGTAAAATGATGGATAAAGTATTAAAAATATATAGCTTAAATGGTAAAAGGACTTTTTTTAATGATACTGACAGGGATACACTGTTAGGAAAATAATGTGCCACCTATAGGGAGCCACTGCCTACCCAAAAACAAAGCCTCAATATTCTCCATGAGCAATGAATGATCTTAAAAACCATGTGGAATTCATGAAAAATTCTACATTTACCCTCTAAATCCCCCATTAATGGTTAGTCTCTTGGACATAGAAACCATTCTCTAACTATATATCATTGTATTTCTTCCCGAAATCTCTCATTTTTATTTCATGGTTCTTGAGAACCGTAACATCCAACAAAATGATAAATAAAACTCAAAATTATATGTATTAGTGACTCATAGGCTGTAACAATGTAACATACGAGGTAAATAAAGAATAAGACATATTTAATATTTAATAATATTTTTCAATTAAATATTAAATTTACTCTAAAGGGGTTTCTATGTTCGATAGCATACTTGATACACAACAACGGGTTTCTTTGAAATCTTACATTGCACAGTAATAATATAATATTATCTCATAGTCATTGTATTTGAGGGAATAAAAAAAACTAACTAAAAATGATTATACATGTTTGTTAAATGTATTTACATTTATCCAATAATATTTAGAGGCATAAAATGTGAATGAATCTAATTTTAAGCATAATTTACTTTAAAAAGTCGATTTACCGCCTTTTAATGGATAACCCACTTTAAATATAAATTTGGTCACTTTAATACTTTCTATTTGACCAAATAAAATCCTTATTTAAATCGGGGACACCAGAATTCACTTTGTGTAAATTTTTGGAAATTTCTATAAAGTTGATTTTTTTATGAATAGTAAAAAAATTTGTATTTTAATTCAAAAGTGCCGTTTAATCTAATTTATTTATATGTTTATATTATCTTTTTAATTGATTTTAAAGTGTAATTACAATATATTTTTACGATTTAATCCAATGATTTTCATTGGAATTAATTTCACATTGAAATTGGACATAAACAACTGTCAATATTTTGACAGTTATTGTTTCTTAAAAACACACTATTTGTTTTGACAACGAGGATTAATTTAAAATTAATTAATGCAACTTCTATATTTTTAATTTGGTAAAATATAAATCACTTTTTAATTCTAAATATAAAATATATCTTAGGCTGAATTTTTGTTAGTTTTCTAAAAACTTCAATTTTTGATGAATAGTGAAACCACTTAGTAGTAGTTAAAAAATGACTTTTTCATTTCAATGAAATTTTACCCCTTTTGTGAATTGAATTTTGAAAATCTGACATACATGGTTGTTATTAATAAGTATAATTTGGTTCAATAAGATGAAATTAATTTTTTTTGGTGAATAGTAACTTTTGACTTTTATTTATCGCGGTTAAAGGTAAATAAGGTAATTCAAGGTAAAAAGAATATGTTAATAATTCCAAATTACCATAAAACTTGTCCTAAAATTATTGGATGAGTCATGGAATACCATGGGCATCCTTGGGTCTAACTTGGGACCCAATAAAGCCACATGATAGTAATAATGACACTTTATTTTAATTAACATAATGTAATGACAAAAATGACATAAACAAATATCTTTTAGTAAATCAATTTTTATATGGTGTTATATAAGTTATCATTACGACAATAAATATTCATTGACAAGATAAAAATATTTTCTACATCATGGTATTTTTTTATGATTTTTAGACATCGAAAAATTAAATTATTTATGACACAATAATGATGCAGTGTTTACCTCATTATTAAATAATTTTAATAAATAAGATTATAAATATTATAATAACGTCTAAAACCTATCCAATTATTATTGGATGATTTTATTTCAACCATTAGTCTTTTTAACTTTGACTCTAATTATTTGACCTTTAGAAACTGAATATAATTATATAATAAAATAATATTTTCACACTTTCTTAAAGATCCCCTCCTCCCCCTTATAAAAAGAGACCATTTCTAACCAATTCATCACACCTCTCAATCCTTTTGGCTCGTCCAACCTCTACCCAATTAAGCTACCTACAAACCTCTCTTTCACTTAGAATCCTTACCTTAGGAATAAGGTACTTCAACAAACCATTTTGGTTCAAACCAAAGGTAGTTACCCAAATTAAAGGTAAAAATTTCTTTTAACTTCATTTCTTTTATATTAATTATCCAATGCCTAAACTCTTTTTATTACTCTCTTTTATAACAACACCAGCATCCTCAATATACTAGTATGTTGTTATGAGAATTATTTGAACTACACTTACACACACCTCCACTTAATGGGTGGAAAACATATTGTTTCTGGGGATGGAAAACTAATGCCTCGCGAAACGATGATTGTTCAATTATCTCCTACCTCCTCTCATGGTGTCCATTAATATGAAACTATATTTATATAAGATATATATTATTTTTATTTTTTCTTTAAGCTTCTGTATTTTTCTTTTATAGTATACCTTTATGGTTTTCATTATGGGTAAACACGATAATTTCATTTGAGGATGTGCGGACTACCGCCCCCTCAAAGTGATATGACTTGTTAATTCCATGTGTGGAAAGTATAAAGGATAGAGTTAATGATATTATATATGATATTATATTAGAATTATAATATTTCTATTTATCATGATGTTTTAATTCCATTAAAATAATAAATATAAATTAAAGTAGCGTTCATGCGTATGTACTGCTTACTGTCTCCATGAACGGTGCATTTCATTTCTTACATCCAAATGATATGTACTTTTATAAATATATATAAATATACTAGATATATATTATATATATGATATCTAAATAATGAATATCATTCTAGATATAATGTACTATTGACCACATGGACAACTTGTAAATATAAGGTGTTCATTTTTTACTCAAGTACCAAATATCGACAAAACGAACGTTATTAACATAAATGATTACATAATTTTTATATCCTGGTAATTAGTGATATAAAAGGAAGAATAAACATGATAAAGGTTCTTAAGAAGGTAGAAATTAACTTTAGTTTATTATACATGAGATTAAAGAACGGTCGATTCAATTCAGACACGAGGTAGGGGACTTTGTCTCAATTTCCTTTCATTGAGGCATATTTTGTTTTAATACATGGCTTTCTTTTTTACATTGTATAAGCACTTTATAATTTTCATTTCATTCAAATGGAATCTTTATCTATGAATCATTTTATTAAATGACAATAAAGAATTTTTTTTAACGCAAGCGGTTACAACGACATTTTTTCCGCCGCGAGTATTATTTGATCTTTGGCTTCCTTAATAAGTCGTATTGTATTTTGAAAGGAAAATAAATACCATATACTCTTTATACGTATTTTGGTATTGAAAGTGGTTTTAATAATATATTTTTTATTTCGATATATTTAAATGATATATTGTGATTGAAAGGTGGAAATATTATCTTTCCTTTATGTTTTTTATGTGTTATGAATATGTTATGGTTCTTGGGCATTCAATACTGGAAATGTGATCTATACCAATGGTTTTGGGAAAATCATTTTTATAGTTCACTAATTTGGACCTATAGCAATGTTTTGGCCAAAACCGTTGGTATAGGTCACTTATATGGACCTATACCAATGGTTTTGGACAAACCATTGGTATAGGGGGGACCTATACCAACGGTTTGGCCAAACCGTTGCAATATATTCACTAATTTAGACCTATACCAACAGTTTCGCCGAAACCATTCATATAGTTCCATTATAGAGACCCTATACCAACTGTTTGGCCAAACCATTGGTATAGGTCCCCCCTATACCAACGGTTTTTCCAAAACAATTGGTGTAGGTACCAAAATCAAAGAACATATACCAACGGTTCCCAAAACCATTGGTAAATGTTTATACCAATGGTTTTGAGAACTGTTTGTATAGGTACATGTATTTTTAATGGAATTTTCTTACAACAGGCATTAAATAAATAAAAATTTAAAATACATATGATAATACATATATATATTTATGATATTATGTTCACAAAAGTAAGTTAGGTTAGTGGTCAGGTCGTTCAGTCTCAATCGGGAGGTGCTGGGATCAAAACCAACTGGATGATTATTTTTAGAATTACATATACCAACGGTTTATTGAACCGTTGGTATAGATTTTCATATTACTTATACCAACGGTTTTTAAAACCCTTGATATAGGTCTATACCAATGGGTTTCCCAAAACCATTGGTATACACCTATCCTCACGGCTTACATGGCAACGGATCTCCAAACCGTTGGTATAGCCTATACCAACAGTTTGGAGGCCTATATCAATGGTTCCAAATGGTTGGTATAGGGTATTTTTTAGTAGTGACTGTTTATGTATACGGGTGGTTCTGTGATAATCCCCAGGAAGGTGAGCCCGAGATAGCTCTCCAAATCATTGGGTAATGTGATGGAGGTAAACATGAATGTTTCTCTTAAGAGATTTAAGGAATATACTGGGATTGGTATTCCAAATTTAACTCCCTACGTACCTGTGATTGCTAAAATGTATGTATGATATGAATGCCATAAGTACCCTTATGATTTGTGATTACAATGTGTGATTCATCAATCATATGTTTTCATGAGGTAAGTAAAAGAGTTCATGTTTTGTATGTATTTATGAACTAATGTATTCTTTCATTGTTTTATAACCCTTACTGAGCTTTTTATACTCATCCCACGTTTTGAAATGTTTTCACATGACCTAAAGATGAACAGTGTCAATAATGGGATCAAGGAAAAGTCATGCTATCTACAATTGGGAACTAGAAAATATGCTTTTTTTCAAGAGTTTTTTTTTATGAAAAAAATGGAAACTAAGTAAAAGTGTCTATTTTGTAATCTTTTGAGATATAATAGGTATGTTCTAATTCTCTAAAACTCTAAACCTGAAAATATACCCAATGTGAATTATTCGTTTAATGCAATATTATGTAATGTTATAAGGATGGGTCCATATAGTTGGTGTTAGAGGTTGGTTTATATAACTTTAGGAGTTCGTGTATTATTAAATAAATATCCATAAATTAATTTATGTTAATAATGAAATGATATAGTCTTTGCAGATTACCAAGTTGCTTGGGATAAGATATTTCTGTGTTCAGAATGGTTTTCCACAATGGAAACAGGACAGCTATGTTGGGATGACAACAGGAGGGAGACAACCTTCCAAATCAGTAACCTGATATGGTCGGAATCGGAACTGAATAGTTTGTTGTAGTGATGGAACAGTTGAATCAGGCTATAAATGGTGGTGGTATCCATGCACGAGATCAGCTAGATCAACTATAGAGGAACATGTTAGTAGTATAGAATTTAATGAGGCAACATCTCCAATCATTTAGTGGATCATCTGACCCTATTCTAGAAGAATGGAGGATTAAAGTGGTGGAGAAGTTTTTTGATGTCATGGGGTGTTCGGAACGTAAAAATGTTAGTCTTGTTGTTTACCATTTTGAATGTGAAGCTGATTAGTGGTGGTCGATGTTGAAAAATATCAGGGATATTGAGAAGATTGATTCTCTTAATTGGTATGAATTCAATTGTATTTTTTTGAGAAATATATTCCTAAGGTGGTTTGTCTTAGGATGTAAAAACAATTCCTGGAACTGAGGCAGGAGGACGACTCAGTGGCTGCTTATGAAGAAACATTCACTCGACTATCAAGGTATGCTATAAATTTCATACGAGATCTTGATAGTAAAATCATCCATTTTTACTTAGTATTAACGCCAAATTATCACAGGTATTTAACTTCTCGTTAGTTAAAAAGTTATGAAAAACTTGTTTGTTGTGCGGAGAAGGTAGAAATGGAGTTTCCCAATGATCAGGTGTTCTTTTACAAAAAAACATAATAAGAGGTCGATGTAGTAGGAAAAAGTGAAAAACTCTTCAAAAAAGGCTTATGGTAAGAAACTTAAGTTTACATTTTGTAAAAATTGTGGTAAAAGCATGCTAGGGAATGTATTGTGAATTTTGGTAACTGCTACTGATATTGTAAAATGGGACATAAGGCTCATAATTTCACTGAAAAATATCAGGGTAATGGTAAGAAAAAATATGATTTACAGTCTATAAAATGTTTTAAGTGCAATGAAATGGGTAATTATGCAAATGAGTGACTAAAAAAGAACTGAACTTATGGAAAGTAGCCAGACTACATGTAGAAAGAGGTGGTGAAATCCTTCGCAACTACCTGAGCAGATGTTGTTCCATCAAATGAAGTAGTATCAGGTACACTGTTTGTTTTTTCAGATTATGCCAATGTGTTTTTTGATTTAGGTTCTACAAACTCTTTTATTTATGAGAAGTTTTCGAGTAAATTGGAATATGATCTCAAGATATGAATACAGATCTTTATGTAAAAACACCTGGAGGAAATGTTGAGACAAAATGAAAATGTAAGAACATTCATGTCCTTGTGTGCAGAAAGAATCTACCTGCAAACCTTATTGTTCTTCCTCTAGTAGAGTTTGATGTTATTTTGGGAAAGTATTGGATTTCTATTTATTCATTCTAAGATAGAATTCAGATCTAAAGAGGTATATTTTAAAAATGGTTTTCAATTTGGGTATAAGAATGAACCCCAGCTTTTGATAACATATCAGGAAGCTGAGAAACTAGTAAATGATGGAAATGAATGTTACCTTGCACATATTGTTGAAAACAAAGGAACTATTCAGATTAATGATGTTCCAATGGTAAATGAGTTTCTTAATCTTTTTTCTGATGATTTTCCCAGTAATATACATGATCTAGAAGTTAAATTTACTATTGACATGGTTCCTGATGCTAAGCCAATTTCAAAACCCCCTTATCGAATGGCTCAAATTGAACTTTTAGAGATAAAGAAGTAATTTCTTGTGTTATTAGATAATGTTTTAATTTGACCTAGCACATCACCATAGGGTTCCATTATCTTGTTTGTTAAAAAGAAAGATGGTTCAATGAGACTTTTCATTGATTATAGAGCATTGATTAACATCCCTATTAAGAAAAAGTGTCATTTACCTCATATCGATGATTTTTTTTATCAACTCCAGGGAGATCAGTATTTTTCGACTATTGAATTGAGATCGGGGTACCATAAGTTGAAAGTGAAATAATAAGACATTCCGAAGACCGCATTTCATAATAGATATGGCCATTATGAATTTGTAGTTATGCATTTTGGTTTAACAAACGCACTGGCTATATTCATGGATCTTATGAATATAATTTTCTGTGAGTTCTTGGAAAAATTTTGGTTGTGTTCATTAATGATATTTTGGTTTATTCCAAAAGTAAATAATAACATGAAAGTCATTTAAGGGTTGTCTTGCAAACCATAAAATAAAAGAAACTATTTTGGAAATTCAGAAAGTGTGTTTTTTGGTTGCAACAAATTTCGTTCATTGGTCACATTGTTTCAAAAAATGGCATAATTGTTGATCCTACTAAAACAAAAGTTATTGAGGAATGGCCAAGACCCACAAATATAACTAAGATCCTTAGTTTCTTGGTTTGGCAGGTTAATTCTAGATTTTTGTTGAAAATTGTCCATGGTTATCTAGTCAAATGACTAAGTTAACTCATATTGGTGTTATGTTCATCTGGACAAAAGAATGTGGTGGTTTATTTCAGAAATTGAAAATAAGATTGGGGAATACTTTGGTTTTGGCACTGCCTTCCCGAAATGGTGAGTTTGTTATCTACAGTGATTCCTCGTTGAAAGGACTTAGTTGTGTCTTAATGGTGAATGATCAGGTAATTTCTTATTATTCACGTCATTTGAAACTATATGAGCTAAATCTCTCTACACATGATTTGGAATTAGCTAATGTTGTTTTTGCTTTAAAAATTTGGAGGCATCATTCGTATAGAGTAAAATGTGAAATATATACTGACCACAAAAGCTTAATGTATATATTCACTCAGAAAGAATTGAACTTGAGACAGAGGAGATGGATAGAATTAATCAAGTATTATGATTTCACGATCGATTACCATCGGGAAAATCAAATAAAGTGGTTGGTCATTTGAGTCAAAAAAGTAATGCTTCTTTAACCATGTTAAATTTGGAACACGATCCTTTGGTTTTTGATTTGATAAACTTTGGCATAGAAGTTGTTGGTGCAGAAAATTATTATTTTTTGTATCAGATGTCGGTGAGATCATCTCTATTAGAGAGAATTAAGCAAGCAGAGAATGAAGATAGTGAGTTACATAACAAGGTATAGTTGGTTCAGAAGGGTATGTTGCCTAAATTTAACATTGATAATGATTGTGTTTTCATATTTGGAATGATATTATGTTTTCCTTGTGATTCACAGTTGAATAATGAGTTGTAATGTGAAGCTCATAGTTCCCCATTTTCAGCTCATCCTGGAAGTACTAATATATACATAGATCTTCGAGAGTATTACTGATGGGATAGAATGAAAAGAGATATTGCTGATTTTACTGTGAAGTGTTTGACTTGTCAACAGGTTAAATCAGAGTGGATGTTACCGAAAGGGATGATTTGGCCTTTACTGGTGCTTGAGTGGAAAGGGGAAAATATATCATTGGACTTCATTGTGGGACTACCAAAGGCATCTTGAAGTAATAATGCAATCGGGGTTATAGTTGATCGATTGACTAAATCTGCTCATTTTCTTCCTATTAGAGATACAATGTCTCTAGATCAACATTCTTGGTTATATGTTAAAGAGATATTTAGGTTACATAAAGTTCCCCTCTCCATTGTATCTGATCGTGATCCCAGGTTTATTTATAACTTTTGGAAAGGCCTTCAGAAGTCATTGGGTACTAAATTAAATTTTAGTACATCTTTTCATCCTCAATCAGATGGGAAATCAGAATGAACAATTCAGACCTTAGAGGATATGCTACGTTCTTCTTCACTAGATTACCAAGGATGTTGGGACCAACATATTACTTTGGTTGAATTTTCATATAATAACAGTTTTCATTCTAGTATATAGATTGCTCCATTTGAGGCATTATATAGAAAGCGCTATCGAACTCCAGCTTTTTGGGATGAAGTAGGTGAAAGGAAGTTGATGGCACCAAAATTGGTAGAAGAGATTATAGAGAATGTTTATCAGATTCATAAGAACATGAGAATAGCTCAGAATCGACAGAAAAGAATGCAGATAACCAGAAGAAAGATCTCTCTTTTGAGGTAGATGATAATGAATTTTTCAAAGTTTCTCCATGGAAAATTGTGATGCATTTTTGTAATAAGGGAAAGTTGAGTCCGAGGTTCATTAGACCCTATGAAATCCTGGAGAAAGCGGGATCAGTTGTGTACAGAGTGTCTTTACCTCCATGTTTATCCCAGGTACAGAAGGTTTTTCGTGTTTCGATATTGAGACAGTATATGCCAGATCCATCCATGTTTTGAGTCCAAAGAGAGTTTAGTTGGAAGAGAATATATCTTATGAGGAACAACCAGTCCATATTCTTGACCTAAGAGAGAAAGTGTTGCAGAATAAGGTAATTAACCAGGTAAAGGTTTTGTGAAAAAATCATATTGTTGAAGAGGCAATGTGTGAATCTGAAAATGCAATGAGGGATAAATACCCGCACTTATTTTGATAAGAAAAATTGCAAAGATAAAATTCCCAAAAGGCGAGAAGGATGTAACATCACAGGTTAAAAAACAATAAGACATATTTCATATTTACTAATATTTTTGAATTAGTTATTAATTTTACTTTAAAGTGGTTTCTATGTTCGATAGCGTACCCGATACGCTACTACAGGTTTCTTGGAAATCTTATGTTGCACACTAATAATATAATATTATCTCGGAGCCGTTGTATTGGCGGGAATAAAAAGACTAACAACAATACGATTATACATTTTTTTAAATGTGTTTACATTTATCCAATAAAAGTTAGAGGCTTAAAATGTGAAAGAATCTAATTTTAAGCATAATTTACATTAAAAGATTGATTTACTGCCTTTTAATGGTGAACCCTCTTTTAATCTAGTTTTGATCACTTTAATTCATTATATTTGACCAAATAAAATTATTCTTTATAATAGGGACATCAAAATTTACTTTGTGTAAATTTTTTGGAATTTTTCTGATAAAGTTCATTTTTAATGAATAGTGAAAAATATTATATTTTTATTCAAAAGTGCCTTTTAATCAAAATTAATTATTTTGTTTGATTTCATTTTTAATTGTTTTTAAAGTTTAATTAGAAAATATTTTTAACATTAAATCCAATTTTGGTTATTGGAATTAATTTCACATTGAAATTGGACAAAAACAAGTGTCGATTTTTTTATAGTTATTTTTTCATAAAAACATGCTTTTTTTTGACAACGAGAATTAATTTTAAATTAATTAATGAAACTTATATGTTTTTTATTTTGTAAAATATATATCATTTTTGAATTCAGAATATCAAACATAGCTTAAGATGAATTTTTTGTAGTTTTCTAAAAAAATTCAATATTTGATGAATAGTGAAACCACTTAGTAGTAGTTAAAAAAACTGATATTTTCATTTAAATGAAATCTTCCACTTCTATGAACTGAATTTTAAAAAACTGACATACATAGTTGTTATTAATAAGTAAAATGTGACTCAATAAGATAAAATTAATTTCTGGTGAATAGTAACTTTTGACTTTTATTTTCCGAAATAAAAGATAAATAGGGTAATTCAAGGTAAAAAGAATTTCATAATAATTTAAAATTTCCTTACCACTTGTACCACCCTTATTGTATGAGTCATGGCCAACCATGGGCATCCTTGGGTCGAATATGGGACCTCATGGAGCCACATAAAAGTGATAATGACACTTTATTTTAATTAACTTAATGTAAAGACAAAATGACATAAACAAATATCTTTTAATAAATAACTTTTTACATGGTTTCATATAATATATCTTTTCAACTATAAATATTAATTAGAAATCTAAAAATATTTCCTATATCATTTTATTTTTTTTATAATTTTTAGACCTCGAATAAATTAAATTATATATAACACAATAATGATGCAGTGTTTACCTCATTAATAGATCATTTAAATAAATAAGATTATAAATATTACAATAACATCCAAAACCTGTCCAATTCTTATTAGATGATTTTATTTTGACCATGAGTCATTATATCTTTGACTCTAAGGATTTTTTGACCTTGAGAAACTGAATATCATTATATAATAAAATAATATTTTCACACTTTTGTAAAGATCCCATCCTCCACCTTATAAAAGAAGACCGTTTTTAACCAATTCCTCACACCTATAAAGCCTTTTGGCTCATCCAACATATTCGCAATTAAGCTCCCTACATCCCCCTCTTCCACCTAGAAGCCTTACCTTGGGCAGAAGTCACTTTAATAAACCAATATGTTTCAAACCAAAGGTAGTTACCCAAATTAAAGGTAACGGTTTCTCTTAACTTCTTTTCTTTTATTTTACTTCTCCATCCCCTAAACTCTTTTTATTCCATTATTTTATAATAACACCAGTGTCCTAAATATACTAGGATGTTATTATTATAATTATTTGAACTACCCTTACACACACCTCCATCTAATGTGTGAGGAACATACTGTTTCTTTGGATTGAAAACTAATGCCTCACAAAATGATGACTGTTCAATTATCTCCTACTACCTATAATGGTGAACATTAAGATTAAAATATATTTATATATGATATATATTTTGTTTATGTTTTTTTATTCTTCTTTACTTTTCTTTTATTGAATACCTTTATGGTTTTCATTATGGGTAAACGTGATATTTTCATTTGAGGAAGTGCGGACTACCGCCCCCTCAAAGTGATATCACTCATTAATGCCATATGTGGGACATATAAATCATAGATTTAATGATATTATATATGATATTATACAGGAATTATAATATACCTATGTATCATTTTGTTTTAATTCCATTAAAATAAGAAATAGAAATGAAAGTAGCGTTCATGCGTACGTACAGCTTACCGTCTCCATGAACGGTGCACTTCATTTCTTACCTCCAAATGATATGTACTTATATATATATATATTGGATATATATATATGATATATATGATATCTAAATAATTAATTTCATTCTGGATATTATAGACTATTGACCACATGGACAACTTGTAAATATAACGTGTTCATCTTTTACTCAAGCACCAAATATCGACTAAATGAACGTCGTTAACGTAAATGATTACATAATGTTTATAACAAGGTAATAAGTGATATATAAGTAATAATAAACTTGAATAAGGTTCTTGAGCAGATTGAAATTAACTTTATTTTATTAATCAGGAGATTAAAGAATGATCTAGTCAAGTCGGACACGAGGTAAGGGACTTCGTCTCAATTTCCTTTCATTGAGGCATATTTTGTTTTAATACATGGACTTCTTTTATACACTGTATAAACACCTTTGAATTTTATTTCATTCAAAGGGAATATTTTTCTATGAAGCTTTTTACTAAATGACAAAAAATAATGTTTTTAACATAATCGGTGACAACGACCTTTCCGCTACTGCGAGTATTATTTGATGTTTGGCTTCCTTAACAAGTCGTATTGTTTTTTAAGGAAAATAAATACCATATACTCTTTTTACGTATTTTGGTATTAAAAATGGTTTGGATAATGTATTTTTTATGTCAATATATTTAAATGATATATTTTGATTGAAATGTGGAAATTTTATGTTTCCTTTATGTCTGTTTCATGTGTTAGGAATATGTTATGGTTCCTGGGCATTGTTTATGTATACGGGTGGTTTTGTGAAAAACCTAGGGCGGGTGAGCCAGAGATAGCTCTCCAATGCATTGGGTAATGTGACGAAGGTAACGTGAATGTTTCTCCTATGAAATTTAGGGAATATAATGTGATGGGTATTCCAAATGTAACTCCCTACGTAGATATGATAGCTTTTATTTATGTATGATATGAATGCCATAAGTACCATTATGATTTGTGATTACTATCTGTCATTAATAAATATAATGTTTTCATGAGGTAAGTAAAAGAGTTCGTGTTTTGTATGTATTTCTGAACTAATGTTATCCTTCTTTGTTTTATAACCATTACCGATATTTTTATGATCATCCCAAGATTTGAAATGTTTTCACAGGACTTGAAGACGAATAGGGTCAAGGATTGGATCAAGGAAAAGTCGTGCTATCTAAAATATGGAACTAGACATGACACTTTTTTCCCAGAGTTTTTATTTTATGAAAAAAATGGAAACTGAGTAAAAGTGTCTACTTTGTAATCTTTTGAGATGAAATAATTAGGTACTAATTCTCTAAAACTATGAACCTGAAAATATAATCAATAATAATTATTCATTTAATTCAATATTATGTTTTTTTAACGTCATGTCCTTATACACAAACTCCCCACCAATCCACTTTATGTTCGTTGAAGGTCCTCAAGCATTATGAGAAAAAACAAATTGGGCATTATTTCAACACCAAATCTTCCATATTTAATGAATCATGGATATAACCACCACAAATATAGAAAAATCCATCCAATGGGATCATCTTACCAATTATAAATGTGTTAAGATAATCCAATATATGAAATGGTGTCTCCATAATGGTGGTATCTGGTTCAAACTCCAAATCTTCCAACTCCAACTCATGGTATGGGTCTAGATTGTATCTCTTCAACTGGTATACATGAAAGACATCATTTTTCATGTTCAACCATTGCATTGGACATATAAAAACAAATAACATTCCACGGTTCTCCACAATATGGAATGGAAAGACATAATGTAGTGCCAATTTCCTATGAATTCAAAAGTGATGATATCCTAGCAGAACTGATGTCCCTAATAATTCATGATCACCAAATTGAAACTACAATGAGTTATGAATATGGATTCCATTTGACATATGGTGACTCTAATATATAACTAACATTTTTTGAATTATACACAATATCATATATTTCTACTATACAATGATCGATCCAACTTATAAATTATCACCCACCACATACTAATGCAATGATGATTTTCACATCCACCCATAAAAAAACAAGAACTGAGATATAGTAACAAATTCTTGGTAACTGTTATTATAATAAAACTCATATAATGGTTGTTTCCTAAAAAATGAACCCTTGGAACCAAGAATTCACATTCAAAACATATCCTAGAGATTCTAGATAGTCCTCTTAGTCTGACCATCCATCTGCAGGTGATATATAGTTTTCATCCTAAACTAGGTTCCCAAATCCTCCAAGATTCCCTTATAGAATATAAATGTGAAACATTCAAATCATTCCAAAAATATCACTGAGGTAAATCCATGAAGCCAAAAAACCTCTCAAACAAAAAAGAATATGAGGTTCTCTAACTTTATTTACTCCCTGCTGTGAAAAAAGTAGTTTCATTTTATCTGATGATAAAATTTCGACAATATGGTATCATTCCTAATTCATGCATGACGTATTTTGATCACAAAATCTGTAGATATATCATTCAAATTTGACACTGGAATGGTAATTGGTTGTAAAAACATGTATGATCTATAGTTTGTTATATTGATCCTCTAAATATTGAAGCATTGGGAAACAAATTCTAACATAGCAATGTGATCCCTAGGCCACCAATATTTACCTCTCAAGGTATAACACTTCCTGCTCACCCAAGGATGTGTGGCACATCATGAATGATGTGACTCATGAATAACCTCTTTTCTCAGCCTCAAAAGAATGACTATCCTCTTTTTACGGTGAACATAACAATCAATATATTGAGACCAATCACCTAATGTCCCCACAAAATATTTATGGAAATCATGATCTACTGGAACTTGGGGTCGAATACCCTCTCACTCTAAAACCAATTGATAAGAGATAGTGTAACCTTCACATTTTCTTGGAGGTACTTCCCCCTATAATCTTATACATCTAGTCATAAATAATTAATTAAAATCATTATACCCCACTCATATAATAACATTAAAATAGCCTACACTGTAATCTAACTACTCAAACTATTAATGAACACATTCCCCTTTTCGGGTGTATACACAATATCAAAATCAAAATTACTATATATTCCCCTAATGATATCGATATGAGATTTTGGCCCCTCTAGTTGAAAATTTTCTTCAAGAATATAAGATCTGATTTGACTATAAAATGATCCCCAAAGTTATAATGTATACAATTCATTAGCACGTGTATTATAGATTCCAATTCCAGATCATTGGTGGGATAATTCCACTCATGTGGGTGTAGTTTATATTATCTATTGGATAAAAAAAAGGTCATCCAATCTTATAACACATATCAAACCCACACAGGAAGAATTAAATAATACAACATAATATCCCCTAAGATAAAGAATAATCAAAATAGGCATGGAAGTTAGACGTGTATACAACTACTCAAAATCACTCTGGCAGTTTTCATCTCACTCAAACCACACCACTTTCGTGATCAATGAAATCAAGTGAGAATACCCTCTGAATAAGTCTTGGACAAAACATCAATAATACCTAGAAAATTCCAAAAATATATTGATCTAGAGTATAGTGTTCAGCTACTCCCAAGACATGACTGATCAAACATTATCTTGATCCACTGAAACTCCAACCATTGAAATAACATAGACTAAAATATTTAACTCCTAAATCCAAAAATGGAACATAAAAAGAATTTTCATATAAAAATTTCTCCATAAAACACCTAAAACAACCCATATATAGTTATAATTCTCCTCCTTTATCTGGTAATACAATAAGGTGTCATCTATGAATATGATTACAAAGGATCCCAAAAAGTGGGGTAAGTCTGGTTCATTAATACCATGAAAACTCAAGAGTATTGGTATGACCAAATTCCATAACAAAATACTCAGAATCTCAATACCAAATTTTAAGTATGTATTTGAAACATCATATTCCTAACCCTCGGTTTCTAGTACCCAGATCTAATCTTAATCTTGAAAAACCAATGGGCCCCTCTGAGATGATCCAATATATCATCAATTCTGGAATATGGATATTTTTTTATGGTCTCGTGATTAATATTATGATAGTATATGAAAATTTAGTGTCTTATATCAACTATATTTTTCAATAAACCTGGTAAATCCGATAATGACAGACTAGTATGGGTAAATTTAGTTCATTAATGATCCTCTGGTATGACTTTCTATTCTTTCATATTTGTTGCATCCATACGATAAGACGGCAACGAAATCATGCTCATCCTAAGGACCATATCAATAGTAAAATCAACATAATTATGGTTAGGTATCCTTGAAAATTTATCATTAAACACATCTGGGTACATTTTTATGACTATTAGAATTTCACTCACTAAACTCTTCTAAAACGCACCAAGAATCAACCTAGAGAGCCAGCATGAAACCAACCCCAATTATAATGAAACTGGTCTTACCCACCCCTCCCAGGGATCTATCTCTCCCTGAATAATGTCATTGCTCTCATAATGAGTAAAAAATGAGACCCCAAAAGATAATTTCTAGAAGAACCATGAATCTTATCAACCTATATATTTTGATAATAAGGTAAAAAAACATCCATGTCCAAAATAATGAATCCCCATACAACATCCACAACAACTATTAAAACAAAAAACGATAAAAAGACGAATATATGATGCTTCTTCTTACCTATTGGGTTAAAAAAGACATAAAATATAGTATAAACTCATCTCTCATACCCATAGAATCAATAAGATTTTGTAAAATGAATGAATTTGATGTTCCCATTTTAAAATAAAACTGATGTTATAGTGGAATCAGTTAACATCGTACCACTCATGGTGGCCATCCTGAAATCTAATTCCTTTATTATAACCATCACTGAATAAAACTACACTATCATAGACACACCCCATGTCTTCTTACCCTATTAAGATCCTCTCATATTACAATGATGACAAGCTCCACCCTTGGAAGCCTCTACCTACACCTGATATCCCTTTAAAAATGAATCTTACATCACTCCCCCAAAAATACAATTGACATAAGCACTACAGATTCTTTGACATCCCTCATTTGTGTAATGTCCACAAAGTCTCTATGTAATGAGAAAAGGTGTGTCCAACCATCCCAAGATTAAAATCACTACCACAAAAACAGTTTTTCCTAGCGCCACACTTTTATCAGTGCTAACGAAAAAGCACTCATAAAGGGGGGTACTTTTATCAGTGCTAAAAAAGCACTGAAATCGGGTAACTTTATCAGCGCTAAAAAAAAGCTCTGATAAAGGTACCCTTTATCAGCGCCTTTTTTAGCACTGATAAAGGTACCCCCTTTAACATCCCTTTTTTAGCGCGCTTAAAAGTACCCCAATTATCAGTGCTTTTACTTTAGCACTGATAAAGGGGGTCTATATCAGTGCTTTATTTAAAAGCGCTGAAAAAGGGTCTACTTCAAAAAAAATCATTAAAAATATATTAATAATTAAATATATAGATATAGTTATATTGATATAAATATAATATATATTTTTTAAATATAATTTTAAATATATTTTAGATAAGTATAAACATACAGTTACACTTAATATATAAGATATTTAGTGAATATGGCTTATAAAAAAAATTAAAAAAATATTTTTATTTAATAATTTTCTAATTATTATAGAGTAATAGTCATTTAATAACAATTTGAAGACTAAAAAAATAACAAAAAAATCTAAAAAAGCTCCAAAATATGTTGAAAATGTAACTTGAACTTCATACGACAATAAAATTTGATCCGGGTTTCCGTTTGAGATCTACCACATATCCAATCTAAGCCCGCGACGAGCACTGCGTTGCTGTGACTAGGGGGGACTCTAGTCATGGTTTTTTAGAGGCCAAAAAAGCCATGAAATCCTCCAAAACTGAGTTTTTAGTCGTGGTACCCCAATTTTTTAATATTTTGTGGATTTTCAGCCTCGTTTAAGGGGGTATTATTGGTTTTTTTGTGGGGACTGACTTTATTCCATGGTATTACATTCATATTGATATTATGAATTTGAAATTTTATCGTTTTTTATATTTTTCACTGCTATTTATAATCAAATATATTACAATATATACACATTTTTTATATATTCACACATAGAAATTTAATTTTAAATATAAATAATAAAATATATTTATATATAAAATATGTTAGCTTTATCTAAATAATAACTAATAACCATTTTATTTAAAATTCATATATATGAATATTTATATAACTATATATTAATCTAACTATATATATATAAATATATTAATCTAACTATATATATATATTAATATAACTACATATATGTATTAATATTAGTATAAATATATATATTAATATCACTATAAATATATATATTAATATCACTATAAATATATATATATTAATATAACTATAAATATATATTTTAATATAACTATATATATATTAATACAAAGATATATTACTATACGAATAAATATAACTATATATATATATATAAATAGAGATATATATTAATATAACTATACATATATATATATATATATATATTAATATAACTATATATATATATTAATATTAATATATATTACTATATGAATAAATATAACTATATATATATATCCGGAAATGTAAAAAAAATTAAAATAGAGGAGTGGTAAGGGCTTAGGCGCGTTGGGAGGAGGTCTCGAGTTCAAAATTTGGTGCAGGCAGGGGCACGCGCGCATGGGGGAATATGAGAGCTAGCGATGATAAAGGGTGGAGGGGGTGCGTGGGAGCACTAGAGGGAAGTAGAAAAGCACTGTAAAAGGGGGGCTCAAGCACTATAAAAGCCCCCACGATTGGCAGAAGTTTTTTTTTAAATTTTTTAAAATTTTTCTTAATTTTTTTAATTTTTTTATTTCTTTAACTTTTATCAGCGCTAAAAAGAGAGCGCTGATAAAGGAAGCACTGATAAAGAACCCTTTTATCAGCGCTTTGTTTGAGTGCTGATAAAATGCCCCTTTTATCAGTTCTTTTTTTAGCTTTGACAAACGGTGTCTTTATCAACACTTTTTGGTGTGTTGAAAAAAGGGACATCCCCTTTAACTTCTCCGACTTTAACAGCACTTTTCTAGCACTGATAAAAGGTGGTTTTTAGCCCTAATAAAGGAGGTATTTGTAGTAGTGAATAACCAAATGGATTACATCCTAAATAATCCAAAAGTGCTGAACATGATGAATGTTAGACACTCTTTCCATTACTTTTATCAAACTCATCTCCGATTATATTCTGACCTGATGATGAATTATAGATTCCTCCAACTAAAATAATATCACCAAGACCTATATTTTTAGTCAACTCTTCCTTTTCCAAATCCTCATTCCCAACTAGATTTCAGTAGGTTGGTATAAAAATGAATCTGGATTTAGATATCATCTCTAGCCTCAATAATATATCAATACATTGATCCTTGAGGTAAACTTTCATGAGGAGATCTAGATATACACGCACCAACACAGTAAAGTGGGTTGAATATTCCATCATTAGATGATCCCATTTCTCCAACATCAATATATAATGGTCCTTCATCACTTCTCAGTTATTTGGTTAGAACTTCCCATTAAAATGTACCTTAAAAGTGGTTTATGTCACATCCTCTTGGTTCCTTGATAACACCATTGATTCTAACCACCTCTGACCTGGTCTTTATACCATTTACATAGAAAATACTAGTTTAATGGTCTCATGGTCATCATGAACTAAAATATCTACTTTATACAATGCCACAACTCCTAAGTATCATTAAGACCTATATCACCATAGAACACCATTTTATTTTTTCTCATAAACTCCTAAACATGGTCCACTATCAGTGTCTCCACTCGACCACCCACTTGACCAAAAAATTGAGTCATATGAATTTATAAATTCAGTACATCTAGATCAAGATGAGGGTGCACCTATGGGGTGTTCTCTATAGTACCCTATCAATGTCACGATTAGTTCTTTATGAGAGTCATTATCTATATGAAACTATTCACAAAATTAATAAATAAAAATTCAATATCAACCCATATAATAGAACCAAACGAAATCATCATCATGAGTATAAACAAAAAAACACTAACATAAAAGAAATCTCAAAATAAACGAAAGGATAAAAAACCTAAATATTAAATTTATTTCCCACTGTGAGTGGTTTAGAGACACGGTTCAGAAAACCCTACACCAATTATATCAGTGTCTCTATATTTGGTAGGAAAGGCTTCAATGTCTACACATGGTTACTACAAACCATGTTTACTGACCATGTGCCTCCTCCAGACCTCCTTGTTTCCTCCAAAATAGTAATTAACTCCTAGGAAAACGTCTAGACTCACCATTGATCATAAAATACCAAAAAAACATTAACCCCATAACTGGACTCCAAACATAAGTAAAATCCATGAACACACATCGAAAATTGATGTTCGTCATGATGAAGAGCTGGAAAGTCACTCCCCTATTTCTACCTCTTATTTCTGGATATTCCTTGATCAATTATACCAATGACCACCAAATAATAATATTCCTTGATAACATTTTTAATGAACCAACTTCAATTAACTATACATCGCTCTCAGCACATCTCGAAGTACATTCATAATCTCTATAGGCTTGCAACAAGCAATGAGCATAAGAAATAATATCTGGTGAATGGTTTCACCCAAAATAAATTTACATGAACCATTTATAAAATAGTAGTAACACATAAATATTATTATATTAAATATTGTTATATCAATATTTTGGAGTATGTAAAATAAGATGAGAAAATTCCATAAGAATTAATGTACATATGAAATAAAACATTCCATAATATGACATATATGTACGTGGTATATCATGTAAAATTCCCAAAACTAAATATTATGGGAAAACTACCAAACAAGGTCAATAAAAACATCCCAATAGATAGAGAATCCCAAAATGACTACACATGAGCCAAATCAATGAGACCACATTTCCACCACAAAACGTCATATGACGATAATCAAGAAGATCCACCCAGACACACGGTTCTCCAGCCTCTAATTGTTTGATTCAAAACAAAATCTACATAGAAGAAATGGCATATATGAGGTTTGAGCCCCTAAGTATTTTAGGATACCACCATCAATATATTTAAGGATTTTACCCAAAAAAACAAATGAATTAGTTTAAAAATAGCTTCAAAAACTATACGACATTGAACAAAAATTTTATTTAAACATGACATTAAAATCTATTTGGTTCTCAATTAAAATAAAACATTTCTTCTAAAAAATTTATCATCATGGATAAAATAAGAAATCATGGAACAACATTTTCAGTATAACCAAAAATGTAAACGAAACAATGACATCATTATTAAATAATTATATACCTGAAAATGGGAATAACATATATCATCACATTAAACATGGAACAAATAAAATGTATAAAGTATATAAACCAATATAGCATGATTAATGTGAACGTTGGGATGTAATAACAAGAATATAATGTGATTGATACTAAAAAAAGTATCCTAGATGGCTTGGAAAATATTGATGATATCATAGTCTTCCCCAATCTGAACTTGAAGAGAACATACAGTCTCTTAAAAATTAAATAGAATTTCTCATGGTTTTCCTACCCAAAGGCACTCATAATCCCTTGGAAACCAAAATTTAAGATCACATGGTATTCCTACCTGAAGTCTCTCACATTCCCTCATACAACTCATCACCCCCACCCTACTTAACCCATATGTCAATTCATGCCAACGCAGTCATAAACATGTTCTAATTCAATAAAAATTATTTCATAGGAAAATTTCACAAATAAAATTCCCATATTCTTTAAAACACATTTTATAAGGTAAACCCATTTTTAAATTTTATTTAGAAACCCAATTTAATACATAAAATCTCATTGATCCATTTTATCTAAAACTAAGGTTTCAAATGTTCCACCACCATTTGAAAAAAAACATTAAACATTTAAATTTTCAAAACAATCTTAAAGAACAGAAAGAACATGATCAACATAAACTACAATCCTTTTTAATAGAAATTTTGAAAACTAAAACAAAATGATATTATAAATTTAAATGCATTCCATGGTAAATTCCCTTAAATAAATACACCTACCTCATATTTTCTTCCAGCTTCATTACCCCTGATGATGACCACCCAAAAGTGGAAGATATAATCCTCACACACCTAAATCACCAAAAACATAAATCCCCAATTAAAACCCTAGGTTAGGAAAAAAGATCTCTCAGGGTCAATATCTAAATGGAAAAGGAATAACAAGAATAAAAATGTAGAAATAAGAAGGAACCTAGAATATGTGGACTATCCTCAAACTAAATAACCAATGATTCAAGATGAAACCACCATTATAGGAGAGGGAACTAATCAAGGCCAGGGTGGAGGAGTTTCATGCGAGGGAAAAAGGGAAAATGATGACCAATTACATAAAAAACAAGGTAAAATTGAAATTTATCACTTTTTAATGATCTAGATAAGGATGTAGGGATTGAACATATAGTTAAAAAACTATGTGTCTACCCTATGGGATACACTATTTACCCAAAATACAAGCCTCGCAATTTCTCCTAGGCTACACACATTTTGAAAATCCTAACTCTAACAATAAAAAATACAACATCCACCATCTACATCCCCCTATAATGGTTAAAAAAGATATGTGATCACTATTCAACCAGTTCCTTCCTCCAAATAACACACATATCTATTCTCGACACATGAGAACTCAAAGATACAACCGAATAATAAATTAGACTCCAATTTATAAATAATAGTGACCCCATGGGTGGCACATGTTTCTTAATTTTATTTTATGTTAATTCATAATGAAACAAAATTAATCCTATGAACTAACAAAACTTATACTCAATAATAAATAAAACCTACATAGATACCAAATGTGTTTCCCCAAAATCATGCTACCAGGTTTTTTGATTAAAAATAATTCCTTAAAAAATAACTTTGATGAAAGGGAAAATGTCTCAAGATAGAAATAAATATTTTTCATTAATTTAATCATTGAATCTCATAAATAATCAAAAAATTCCAAAAATGGATTGTATGATGTCTTTGAGGATCGGTTACATAAGAAGCGTATTTTTTGACACTTGTGAACATTTCTCCATAATCCAACAAAATAATTTCATATATATTTATCACAAGATATACTAATCATAATAACCTAGAGAATGGAAACATAAAAAATGGGCGAGGTTAAACACTCTATAAGAGAATACTTATCAACATTTAAACAGGGTTAGATCAAATGAATATGATAAAACATGATAAGGGTAAAATATATAATTAAAAATAGAATAGAATAATAAAATTTTTTCTAATCCATGATAGAAAAACATTTAATCTCAAATGAGTAAACACATACACTGGAATAAGATCATTAGATAATAAACATGATATCTGGTGTAAAATTGTAGGAATGTAATAAATAAATATGTAAAGTCAATGAAACAATGAAAAATAGAAATTGTGGAATAAAACATAACATTATTAAAATTAGGACATTTGGAACAAACAAAATGTCCTCCACAAATATTATAAACTAAAATAATTATCCTTTTTAATTTTTTGGACAAACAAAATTTCCACATTTCATGCTTGAACAAAAAAAAATGTTCATGCTTCATGTTGTGAACAAACAAAATATCCACACTTCATATTGTTGAATAATAAAATGTACATGATTCATAATTATCTCATAAGATGTAAATATATTACCAATTAATTAGATAAGTATATGGGAACCCATCCATTAATCACCCATACATACTTGTACCACATAAAATCAATCATTTGACTTATCATGAAGAACCCATGGAATGATAATGGGTTTCATAAAATTTCAAAATTATGTAACATGAATTGAATTCAAGAAATATATAGGTTGATACCGTTAATTAGATCCCCCAAATTAATATTTCACAAATTAGTATAGGAGTAGATTTATAAAATATAACTAAAAATTATATATATTTTTTATATAAAGAGGAAACTAGGAGAAAATGGATAAAATGTTTTTTAATGTTATCATAAAAGATGAAGATAGATATCACTTATAAAAGGAATTTTTTAAAATTTAATGTGATATTTTTTAAGAAACTTTACATTTTAAAAATAATTTAAAATAGATGATCCTTAAAAATAACATTATGACTATCTCAAAAAAAATGTTGACTGGAAGATAAAATTACTAAATATGGAAGGAAACGCATATTAATATTTTAAAAATAGTTATTTGAATCCCATATCATTAAAGGTATAATAAAACGTCCTTTTTAAAACTAGAAAATAGAATAATTAAGGTCACATGAGATAACACAAAATTTCATTTCCAAATTTAATGAATAATTGTGGCAGGAAGTGAAATTCTAGACATGGAAGAAAAAGCATTCATTTGGAATGAATGGGAATTATTCTTATCAACATAAAATTCTAGGAAAATAGAAGTTGATTAATACAATTACAAATAGCATAATAATTAACGGAATTATAATATAATTATTGAATATAATAAAATCCTATTTTAATTACCATACTCATAGAGGAATCATTACGACTCAAGAAAATAAATTGAGTAAAAACCCCCCCTTATAGATAAAGAAACAATTTAAGAAACACTATGAATGAAATAGACTAAAATTGTACATCAGATACCTTTAATGGATGTTATTTAATGATATTATATATTCAATAGGTTGTACACACAAAAATTAAATGAATTTATGTGTCAAAAACAAAACATTTCGTAAGGAAAGAAAATTTCGATAAAACACACATACCTTAAAACATGTTTAGTCGAACATTCTCTAAACTATTATATAATAAAAATACATGTCCAATTCACAAATTTCATAAATTTATTCATACCTATAAACATTTATAAAATTCATTTACAATCATTTGTAAAAAATATATTAGTTAATTATATTTATTGTCATCATCAAATGTTTTTATCTTCAATTGTCTGTTTGGTAATATTTTATAAATAATGGTGTCCGTTGTTTTTTATAGATTTAAAAATAATTATTTCAAGATAATATTAGTTACTAGAATATATGTCTTATAATTAATTAAAATGTACAAATTTCATTAAAAATATATTTTAGTTATGATTTGAGGTGTTAAATTTTGTGATGATCTTGTTTCTGTAATTTATAATGAATAAAAAGAGATGTATATAAATAATAAGTTAAGTATTAATATACCCTTTCCCAAACCATATATTATTATATCATTCACATATGTTATAAAAACTAGGTTAAATCGTTTACCCTAAAAAGGATATTTACAAGGATAGTAAAATGATAATTTTCTAATTTACCAAATCCACTAAGTCTCACTTCAAAAATAAGGTTCAGGCTAGATGACAACTTGACCCGATATCACTTTCGTTACAATGTTTACGGACATCACACTACATCCCAAAGGACATTCACTCAATCTATCATTCATTGAATCTCTATTTGTGTAAATTATCACCTTATTCCTCTTCTTTTTCTCACTTATATTTAAAAAATTCACACATAGTTTATGAAAATGTATGTCCATACATTATCAGTAATGAGTGCATCCCGAATTGTAGGTAGATGCTCTGTTGAACTTCTTCTTAGGCGACTCCTTCACATCATTGAGAAAATATTTATGTAGTAAATCAACCTTAAAAACACCTATAAAACACTTATGTCATTTGTGGACACAGAAAAAACCAACCACTTTGGATTTAAAAATATATTTATTGAATTCTACGTCTTTTATTCACTTCCATGGTTGTGGTAGTGAATAATGTCCTTCTGCAAGTATTTTAAAATGGTGAAGATCCCATTTATTATTATTCTTATGAATTTAGATATGATAATAATACACTTTATTGGAAAATGTGGTTTTCTATCTCCTTATGAAAATGTCTAGTCTAATACCCTTACATGAGACCCTAATGCATAACCCCTTACATGAGATCCTCTCATGTACCCTTGCACAGGATTCAAGCGTGTACCCTTTTTCAAGATCCTGGTAGGTACCCTCGCATGAGATCCTTGAAATATCCTTGAATGAGATATTTGGGTGAGATACCCTTCACACTCTATGTGAGATCCATGTAAAAGACTCATTTTGTGATTGGCATGGGATTTTGGTGCGAGAGCCCTTTCATGATTTGTGAGAGATCCTATTGCGATACTTGTTTCGCACATTGCGTGAGATCTTAGTGTGAGAACACTTCACACATTTTACAAGATCTCATTAATCATTTCCATGAAACATTTTCCAGATCATCCAAAACAATTATGTGATGTCAATCACGTATATTCCTTCACAAGATCTCTCCACAAACCTCCATAATGAGATCTCTCTATGAGACTCCTTATAAGATTTTGTTTCAGAAAAATATTATAAGAAACATCATATGTATTTAAGGATAGTTTATGGGTATTTATAGGCATAAATATACCACCTTAAATCCAAAAATAATGGACTACCATTTGTTCCAACTCTACAGTTATGACCATCAAACACTCCCTGAGAACCCATCAACAAATCAATTAACAAAAATACGATTTTCTGAGGTGTTTCCGTCTAGTTATATGTGTCATCTATCTCAATATCCTAATAAAATAATTATAATTATTCTCTCTACCATATCAAGATCCAGTGACAATCAAGCGATTCAAGCTATATCTCGGTGATATCTTTTAAAAATTATTCATTTTAATAATGTGCTTCAATAGATCTCAATGAAAGATCATTTCGGACCTTAATTCTCCATCTGATCAGTTTAAACAATCATATTGTACAAGATCATACATTTAAAATTTTATAAGATAAATAATTTCTTTCTTTCATGAGATCAGACATTTGTGCTTTCACAAGATCAAAAATTTCGCTCTTTTGTGAGATCAGGCATTTACGCTTTCATGAGATCAATGATTTCTCTCTTTCATGATATCATATTTTTGTTATTTCACATGATCAAACATTTATTAATAGTGTGACATCCATTATTTCATGATGTCCTAAGATCAGTCATTTCACATTTCTGTGAGATCATTCATTTCGTTCTTTCATGATATTAAGTATCTCAAGCAAAATATTAATGTCTTCTTTGACAACCATCCTTTTTCAACAACCTGAAACATTGTCAATAAACACAATCAAACCAAAAGTACTATTGGGATGGATATTTACCTAATAATCTAACACTTTGGGATTGTTGAAAACACTTCATATTTTCACACCATGTTAAATCTTCTTCCAACTTTTATAAAAAAAGTAATTATTATGATTGGGATAGTGACCAAATATTTACTCAAAAAACACTCTAATCCCACATGATTCATTCTCAACATGAGAACAAAAGATTATCCTGCAATCTACAATGGTGAATCACTTTATTCCCAAACTAGTCATTTATTTTCTTCATGTACCCTATCTGTCATGATATATAACAGTAGATCTAACATCTCTAGTATCGTCAAATTTAAATCTCCTCGTACTTAAATGCTCCCACTATCATGTTCTCATTATATTGGATTAATATATTTTCTCCCCTTTTATAGAAATAATTTAACCCCTTTTTCAATGAACCCGAATGACACTTCATTTTGGTATATATTAGGGTAAAGAACCCAGATGATCATGTTAGAGAAAATAGATTATACCTCAAGTATATGGGGTCTCACATCCACACATTATCATGTTCTTGAAGTCAAGTGTACACCTAGATCTAGTCAATAATGTCCAAATGATTATTTGGTTATGTCCATTGTCAGAATGTCTACATCCTATTGATTTTTTGGAACATACATTAACTTCACTAGACCTTTATCCACTTTATCCTTGACAAAATGATACTTGATATCAATGTTATTTATCCTTGAGTGAGGGATTATATTTTTACTAGGATTTATAGTACGCGAATTGCCATAATGGAATTTGATTGGAGACTTCACTAGAACTCCCATTTCATCATGTTGTTACTTCATCTATAATAACTCCATTCAAGATTTAGTGGCTTAAATATATTCAACATTTGTGGTCCTTAATGAAAGAAAATATTTATTCTTTCTTATCCAATAAATACTCAATATTCCAAGATATAATGCACC
This sequence comes from Viscum album, assembly GCA_963277665.1. Lineage (NCBI taxonomy): Eukaryota > Viridiplantae > Streptophyta > Magnoliopsida > Santalales > Viscaceae > Viscum > Viscum album. The sequence goes on from OY728148.1 coordinate 54,170,930, forward strand.
ATCTGATGTAGATATTCTATCAACTACTAAGCTGTCCCAAAATACATCGGTATATCCCAATAACTCTTGATTATATTTTTCATTCTATAGAAAAAAAACTCCATTGTACACTTGATATACCGAATACTTATTTTTAATGCATGTAAATGGATTTTTGGGAATTAATTTATTATCTTATGGATTAGAATGTATAAAAAACAATATCAATACTTCTCTCTAACATGTATAAGAGACATCCAAATATTTTCCTATATTTGTTCCCTTTAATTTAACTATAATCATTATATTATGATAGGTTTATTCAGGTATCTACTAGAGTCATCATATACATGGAATTATACATTCCTAATATTTTCATAACATCCTTGGAATATTTAAATTGTGAAACAAATGTGTCATTGCTTACTTTTTTCACCTCTAAACTAATGGAAAATGTAATTTTATGAATCATTGACATTTAATGCTCAATGTTTATGAATTATGTGGAATTGTTTCCCTGAGAATCATCTGATCCACCAATATTCATATAATCAGCGTACATAAGAACAATCATCATTTTATTGTTGTCATTATTTTCATATAAATTATAATCCACTCCACCACACTGAAAAATTATTTTATTACCAAACTAATTGAGCCATGAATACCTTGATGTTGGTTCTTACTTTAACCCATATTGTTCTTTCTCAGTCAAAAACTATGTTCTCATCTTCCAGAATGAAAAAAATGTGGTTTATCAATATAAAATCTTCTTCCAGAACCCCATTCAAAAATGATGACTTGAAATCCATCAAGAAAACATTGAACATTATTTACACAACTATAGAAAAGAATAATAACATTTTTTCTATCCATGAAACATGTGAAAATGTTTCATCAACATCAAAACTATCTTTTTGGGAGTAACCTTTTCACACTATTTGTTATTTTTATATAATCTATGCATTGTCTTATTTAATATTGTTATTAAATACCCAATTAGTCTCGATGAACTTCTTATATGTTGGTTTCAAAATAGTATCCCATGTCTGATTCTTCTTAATTTGGTCAAGATCATCATTTATATCTAGAAACCATTATTCATTTATAGCTTTTTCTTCAAAACATTTAGGGTATACTATAATATGAACAATGCTTGTAATAGAGTCTTTATCCTCCATTTCTCTATTGGCCCCATCTGATCACCAATTATGTTTTGTCTACTTATTACAACATGACCCTTCGGCCTTTTTGAAATCCTTGGGTTGTGTTCTTCATTTTCATTATATGAATATTCTTCTATATCATCCTCTAGAACTAGTACTTTATCTGATCTTTTTATCTCTTCCTCATTATCCTCTCGAAACTAATCATGTCATAGATAATTATTCTAATCATCATATACTATAGTTATATCATTTTTTTCATCTACCTGTCCCAAAAGCTTATTGAAAAATTTATATGATTTTATTTTTCTCAATTAACCAATAAATATTATTTCATTTGAATGGTATTTAAACATCCTCTGATTCTCCTAATTGAGAATGAAGAACTTATTTTTTAAGACTCAAAATTACTTCAATGTAGGATTATTTACATAGCATAACTCATATAGATTATTCTATTCTTTTGTACATAATAACACTCTATTTTATTTGTAGACTGATGTCAACACTTATTCATTCCAAAATTTCTCCGGATGGTCTCTCTTAATTAGAATTTTTCTATCCATGTTTTTGATAATTTGTTTTCTTCTCTCATATATTCCATTTTTATCTTGAGTTTTTAATGTTGAAACATGGTGCCTTATCCCCTGTTTGTTGAGATAATAGTCTACAATGACATTTGTCAACTCTACGACATTATCTATTAATATCTTATGTATTTTTTACCTAGAATCTTTTCAACATCCCTTAAATAACTTGTTATGTATTTGAATGACTCATACATATGGGTGATGACAAAAAAAATCATTCCATTGTGATAAAATTGTCAATGAAGAGAACATAATATCTCCTCCCATCAATATCCCATGGTGAAATAGGTCTTCAAACATTAATACACACCAATTTAATCACTTTTTCTACATTTTCTCTTTTTCTTATATTCCTTTCAAATGATCTGCCCTTGTTGAAAAGAATTTCATATATTGTTATGATTATTTGATAAACTTGGGAGGTCTCAACCAGCATCACATTTCACTATATCTTAGAAAAACATTTGTCTCAAATAACAAAGACTTTTAAAACAAAACTTTTTTTTCATAAACCTTGGGAAAAAATCACATATCATCTCCTCCACTTATGTGGTAGAGATCTCCTTTTTACGCTTTCCTTGAAAAGAACTACACTATATTTTTCCGTAAGGATATATAATTTCATTGAAAAGATTATGGAATGACCTGAGTCACATAGATGAATTACACTTAGAAAGTTGTCACTAAGACCTTCACCAATGAAGACTTATGTACATCTCATGTATTTTCCCCCGAACATGGACTTTCTTAAGAAAATAATTTTTTAGCCTTAATTATTACAAGATATCACAATACCTTCCTTGAAATATCATAATTATGTTACCATTTTCATTATTTTTGGTCATACGGGTGGTGTATACATTGTCGATGATCCATATTCCAGCGTAATTTGATTCTTTGAAATTAATCCCTATAACCACTTCTTTTTCATCACTTTTATTTCTAATCCATGTCTTTGACTCCAAACAGGGTATGCATTGATAACATATATATTCCCCAAATTTTGATGTTCCAGCATCAACTTGTAGATTTAAAAATAAATTTTTCATTTTCATATCATTTGATGATACATTGAGGTTCTTCTTCTAACCACACTAAGTATTCTTCAGCACAATTCTATGTATTATTGATGAGAAGTTTCTATCCAAGTGTCTAAATCCTCAGAACATGAAATCGTGACCATAAAATGATATCATGTAATATTGAGATCATTTATTTTTCCTCTATTGTTCGTGTTCCCTTCGATACCATTTGGTCTTGTAACCGAAATTTTGAGAGTAAATAATCATACCACATCAATAACATCTAAATAAGAGTTTATTCTTATGTTTTATTAGTATACTATTTTTCCCATGGGTTTCTAAATCTTCTACTTTTGATTCATACCCAAATAAATCTTAAATCATGGATCAAGTATTTTTTATCAAACTTAAACAATTATTGTTTCTATTTTTGATCAAGTCACATGCTTTTTGATTTCGTAGATTCATTAGTTTACCATCATCTTTAATTTTACTTTACGGGCTGACAACCTCCTACTCAATCATTTCTATGTGTTTATCTTGTTCATTCACTATATTATTCAAAACATCTATTACCCTTTCATTTTCTTCAACTTTGATATTATACCCAGTGATCATATCTGAATTAACTCGAATTTATGAATTTAGTATTTAAATTTCATATTTTAACTTATACTTATCTTTTTCCTAGTCCTGTATAAATTGTTTGGAATCTCGAACCACTTTTTTTTATTTATTTGTTTTGTGTCTCCAAACATCTATCTCTTCAAGTGGAACTTATTATTTGATTTGATTTTGAAATCTTAATTTGAATTATCCAACATAATTTTTAATTTCTACCCATGTTTGGGAAGCTCTAACAACCACCACCATATTATTTTATTCATGATCCATGAAATATTACAATTATTCTACCTCAGATTCTTTTGAATTTTCATCTTCTTTAGAAATAAGATTATTCTTTTAGAATAGATTTATCTTATAATATTTCATACCATTAATGTAGGATAAATACATATTCAGGGGAATTTTTAAATTATCCTCATAATAATCATGAAACATCATGGGACACCTTTCTACAATATGTACGACCTTTCCACATCAAATGAATGCAAGTGGTAGTATCCCTTTGAACTTCCCCTATCATCTTTTAAAATTTGATTATAGTAAGGATATGGATTCATATATCTCTTCTTATTCCCACCCATCTTCAATAGTTAGATTCTTTATGGCATTTAATTCCACTTATTTATAATTACCTCTTTCTATTAACTCGTTATTATAATTTATCCTCTCGTATGAAACAAGAGTACTAGGAAACCAATCAAATTCCAGCTCCTTTGGATCATTATATTCCAATACAGAAACATTCAAATTGAATATAGGTGTATGTCTTGTAAATATATTCTTGAAAATATTTATATTTTAAATAATTTCTCTAAGAATGTTCATGTATTCCACAAAAAATTTCATTGGCCCAATAATTCATCAACAGACTCATTAGAGTGCATTATGATATTATTATACTTGTTCCATAGAACCTATAACATTTATTCTATTACTTTTCAATCACCCCTAAAAATATTTATAAGCTTTTTCCATATAGAATTTAATGGATTAAATTAAATCACCTAAATATATATAGAATTAGATAGGGATCCCCCTAAATATTTTTTTCGTTGGCGTCATCATCTAACTTTCATTAGTCAAACTCTGATAAACAATCACTATCAATACTATATGAAATTCCATGCATCAATGCTTTAAATTCATCTATTCTTAATTTTTGGAATTAGTTCTTCATTTGATTATTCCATAATTTAAAATAGTTTCCCTCAATTATAAGAATCTATTTTTTATTGAAAACCCCTATTAAAACCATTTATAGATAATCAATAATATTAACCTTTCACTTGGATACCATTTTTTATGTCAACTAGGTTAAACAACATAATATGGTGGGTGAATTAGGGTGAGACAGATTAAAACCACTACCCCTTCGAATCATATTTCATCATTAAACAATACACTCTTCTCTATATTTAGCATAGTAATGTGTGGAGATAAATGAATGAATTCACATGACATAGTATTTTTACTTGGATCACCCTCATTGGGATACATCCAAAGAGCACACAACGACAATGGTGTGATGTACCTAGCCCACTAAAGATCCCTTCAAAAATAAGGTTTAGGATATACCACTTATAATCCAATTCTTACAACCTATAAAAAGATTAGGGGTGGATCACTTCTCCCCAAGGGTAACTCCTTCAATATCTCTTTTAATGGATCACTAATGTTGGAAAGGATAACCTTATTTTTCTTCCTTTACTCATTATTCTAGAAAGGATTCAAACCAAATTTATGGAAATTTAGGTCGCTTCATTAGTAGTAATGAATTAATCCTCTTTTTAGGTAGACTATATATTTATGTTCTTTCTAGGATACTCCTCCACTTCCATAAAAATACTTTGATGTGGTGCTTCTAATTTATAGACACCCGGATCAAACCTCTCATTACTATAGACACAATAATTACCTCCAGTTTGTATCTAAACGTATCTTCACTAAATTTCAATTATTCCTTTCTATACCTTTGATATGGTATTAAATAAAATACTTATACAAGTATTTTATAATGGTACGGATCCCCTATATTCTTCTTTTTATGAATTCATAGTTGACAATAATACTGCTAAGAGGGTAATGTAGGCATGAATCTTCCTTCTCAAGAATGTAGTGTGATACCCTTTTGTGAGACCATTTCAGTTAACCGCTTTTGGGAGATCCTAGAAAATACCCTTGTGAAATATCCAAGATCATACCCTTGCACAACATCCAAGAATGTGCCCTTACATGAGATTCTGATGCATACCCATGTGTATGATCCTGGTGGGGTACTCTATTCACAGTTTTCTCAAGATCCTGGTGTGATTCCTCTTCCACACTTTGTGTGAGATCCTGGTGTGAGAGCACTTTCACACTTTGTGTAAGCCCATGTTGTGAGATTCCTTTCACATTTTGTGTGAGATACCTTTTTCACTTTGTATGATACTTTATTTAGATCATGTTCAAATCTTATATGATTTTATTCATGTGTATTCATTAATGAAATTTCTCTATAAACCGCCTTTACAAGATCTCTCTAGGAGATTCTTACTCAGATTTTTCTTTAGATAAATCATTGATAAAAAATATTGTTTTTCTTCATGGATGTGTTATGGGTTATTTTTAGAAATAAATCCACTTCCATAACTCAACAAATTGTGGACACCCATCCGTTATGATGCCAGATAAATCGGCATCACACACATTGTGAGATCACATCACGAGATAAGTTGATAATCATGTGATGGTCAGTGATGTTTTCCACTAGTGTTTCTCATGATCCATAATGAGATCTGAAGACAATAATGAGTGCTTAATGAGATATAATAATGGTATCCAAATACAATCATTTGTTTCATGGGATCTCTTCATGAGAACCTTTTACGATCATACTTTGACATAATGTGGTTCACATTATATCAATGAGATATAAGTTCATACATTTTCACTCTTTGAGATCATTTAACACATTCACACTCCTCTAGATGATACATTTACACTTTTATGAGGTCAGACATTTTTTTATTTCTCATTATTAGACATTCTCACTTTCACAAGATCAAACATTCCACTCTTTCATGGGATTACAGATTTTTCCTTTAGAGATATCAATCATTTCACTCTTCCACAAGATCATACATTGGAACTTTCGTGAGCTCAGACACGTCTCCCTTGACAAAGATCTGTTATGTAATTATTTAAATATATTACACATTTCCTATCGAAGTGATATTAGTTATTACACACTCGTGTGAGGTCAGATATCCCATACTCAATCTTCTTTTCTTATTTGACAATTATACTTCATCAACAACCTCAAAAATTTTCAACAATCACAATCAACCTAAAAGAACCATATAAGGTATTCCTTAATAAAATTATATAATTTCTCTAGTATCTAGGATTCATTATTCATCCATTAAATAAATTTATAGCATTGTTAGAGTATGTGGTTAAACTGGCCCAAAAATGAACAAGCTATGCTCTATTAATGAGTATGGGTAATAAATTGACTATTTTGGAATATTGTATTTATTAAATGACCATAAGTGTTATAATTATATTTTTTAATGTTTTTTTATCAAATTTCATTAATCTTTTATGATGAATAAATGAATATATGAAAAAAAATATCACTTTCATGGAGGGGCTATTTCATAGGTATGCATAGGGGGTCTATTATTTTTAAATAGATTTTGATTATGATAAAAAATTATTTGTAATTTAGGAATCTTAATAATTTATTAAATATAATATTAATCTTTTAAATATAGTTTCTTAACTTATCATGAAATTTGGTGGGAAAAAATTAAGCATATCGTTCATGGAGGCAGTGGTCCCCAAAGAGGCATAACGACATCTTCGTTTTTTAATGGATTATGAGGAACGTATAAAATGTATATTCTGTTAGTATAATAATATTTAGTATATTAGTAAAACTATTGTTATGATAATTTTTTTTTTTGAAATGTTTTTTTAATAAGAATAAAAAAATTTGAGTGCTTACTTGAAAAAATTGCCTCTCCATTTGGGATATTCTTCTTTGGGTTATAATTAAATGCCACTTTTCGTGGTCTATTGGAAATAAAAAATATTATAGGAATTGTAGATGAAGTTTCAAATATAATAAAGTATATTTTTTTGGAATAATCCTTTATAATGATTGGAAATATGGTGTGAATGTGATATCCTATTATAAGGGATGAAATTCGAATCTTATTAAAATACCCAATACTTATTCATTAATAGATTGACATTATAAAATAATAAATTACCTCAATAGTGGTTAATAATGAATTTTTGGGTTATATAAGGTCTATAAAGCATCTAAAATTCATTTTAACACATGTTTTAAAAATGTTTTAGGTTTTTTAATTTTATATTTTTACATTTTTCCTTTCTTGTTTTTACTGAGATAATTTTTTTTAACCAAGTAGATTATATTTTTAAAAAAAAATTGGTAACCCATTTTACAAAGTTTTTATTTTATTATGCTAAATATAATATTCCTATAATATTACTATATATTTATATTTGATAAAATTAATTACTAAATTTATGAATTTAATATATCAAAAACATTTTTGTAGAAAAATATTTTTTTTGTAAATAATTTCTCTTAATTTTTTATACAGTTAATTACCAATTAAATGAGTGATAATATATTTTTTTTTTATGTTTGAATAATATCAAATTTACAATACATATTATATAATTTTTATTTATTAAATAATAACTACACAATTTTAATAAAACAATTCTTTGAAAATAACTCTTTCATAGTTTTCATGGTCATCATTTTTAATCATAGTAATAATTATTTTTTTAAAAAAAATTAAATTGAAATTAATATATAATATAAACATATAAACAAAAAATATTATATTAATTTTTTATTTTATTTTATAAAATCAATAAAAACTAATATTCAATACAATTAAATAAAAAAAGTTTTTTGATTGAAATATTACTTAAGATTCGAATGTGTTGATAATCGGTTTATAAATTTAACAAAAATATTTTAAATGATATTTTTTACTTTATAAATATATATTTTATATATAAAAAAAATTTCAAACTTTTATGTCATTATTTTATTATGATAATGTTATAAAAGTTGTAGAATTGGAAAAATCGATATTTTTTTAATATGCCCAAAACAAATTATTTTAGAAAAATATGAAAAATTAAAAAATGAAATATTTTGAAATTATTAATAAAAAAAATTAACTTATTTTAATAAAATTATAATTACAATAATTATATATTTAATTTTTTAATGATAATACAAAAGATAAAGAAAACTGTTTTTATTGAAAAATGACTTTTTTAAGTGTTCTTACTGTTATTTCATATTAATTTATAATTTAAATAATGTTATTATATCATTTATATATATTAATATTTTAAAGTTGGTGATTTTAATTTATTAGGATAAAATATAAAATACATTAAAAATAGATATTTCTGAAATGACAATCCTTTTTTATTATAAATCATGTTAATTATTTATGTTAATTATTTATGTTATATGTGTAATCAATTTTAGTTGATTAATATCTTATTATTTAGTGGTGGTTGTCTTAATATTATATTTTTATTACTAATGACCATCTAATATTATTGTGGATAATTTTAGAATATTGTTTCATGAAAAATAAGTGACTGATCATAGTATTAAATTATAAAAAAAAATATTCAAACATTTATGGGTTGTATATTCTTAATGCCCTTGGTACCTGTATATATATACAAATGTGTGAAAAAAATATACTGTATGATACCAAGAAGTAAAGTTAAAATATTATACTCAATGTTTTGTATTCTTGATGTAAAATAATATATTCACTTTTTCTTCAATCCATTGTAATACATTTTATAGGGACCTTTCATTCCACATGTGAAGCATATACCCCCTATTGGATACTCAAACTATTTAATTCTTGATTAATTTAAAGATTTTGTAATATATTTATTTATTTACAATTTGTCATTTTTTTTCAACTTATTCATTTAATTGTTTCACAATAAGAAAAAAATAATTATCATTCTTTAGGTTCTTATCAACTTGGAGAATCTTACCCAAAATATATTCACATGGATTCATCATAATTCAAATTTTATAAATCATGATAAAATTTAGTAAATATCTGATAAGGATGATATAAAGAGATTAATTTAAAAAGGATGATTTCAAATGAACTTATATTTCATTTATAATGTGTTCAATGCAATCGCAATCATATTCATTTATTTCATCACATTCTCCTTATAAACTTGGTGATGAAACAACATGGTATAACCATCCTGGTTTTATTGTTCATTTCTCTTCTCATAGTACCTTGATGATAAAATTATGATTTAAACATATAATGTTTTGTACATGAGTTTATTAGAAGCTTTTATTTCACCCTAAATTATTCTTAATGTGGCTCGTTAGGTAGTCGGGACACCAACACATATTATTTACCTTAATTTCATGTGACAATATGCAATATTCTTGGAAAATCTTGAAACTTTTTACCTATTAGGATTCATCTCCTACCTATCACGTATCACAATATTTCTATTGCATTAGTCAAAATTTTATATAAAATAAAACATTAGTAAATTAATACACTTTTCTTGCTTACTATTTGTTAGACATTATAGATCTATTAATTTTAAATATCTAAAAATATATTATAAAATCCTCATATCCCATAAGGGATTGATTTATAATTCATAGTGTAACATTATAATATTTTATAATATATTTTTTCATTAAAAAATTGAAATTTCTTGATAGCTTTCTTTACAAGAAACCATGGGTCTATATAAACCATGATATTATAAAGCATTATAATATATTTATTAAATTTGAATGTATGAATAATAATAGTAAATTATGAAAAATATATATAGTGTCATAAAAATTGGAAATTTATTGACAATCTCATAAAAATATAAGTTTTCAATTTTTAGTAAATTCATTTTTACTTCAAAAATATGCTTTTTTTAAAATGATTTATATTATGTTTTTGCATGTGAACACTCTAAAAACCATTTTTTATGTGTGAAACTTGATTTTATATTAATAAATTAATTTATTCTATATTGATTAATTTTATTAATAAAAATTAGATATTATATAATCTAGAATATTACTTGACATTCATTTTTCCATTCTTCCAATGAAATCTCTGGTAGTGAATTATCTTTTGTGAAGAAATAAATGTATTTTTCAAAAATATGTTTTCATTTTGGGTTGCATGCTTATTTAATATTAAATTATGCCACTTATAAATATATAATCTAGTAATATAGGTTCCATATTTTGAATCAACATAATTAATATTATATAATTGGGTCAACATAATTTTTGGTCATTATGAAGAGTAAAAAGAAGTGACATTTTATTATAGTGGTTAAGGTTAAAATAGGTTTATCAGGGATTAAACCAAGAGAAATGGGAAATATTTCCACCCAAACTATTCTAACTCTAATTTATTGAAAATATTTTAATCTTTTCTTATCATACCTTTTAATACATTTATATATGGTAGTGTCCATATATAAATGAATTTTTTTATAAATTTCATTTTTTTCTCCTACCCTCACTTATAAAATGGAAACTCTCCTCCACCCATATTAACAAAATTTGTGCCTTATATCTCAATCATGAATCACTAAATATAATTAATAGAATAATTAAATTTATACTATAACTTACATTATTCTCTTAGGACTAATACTTCATGGAATAATTTGTAATCAAAATGGGTGTCTCTCAAATAAGATGTATAAATATTAACCAATATCATTAAATTTTATTTCTTATTCTCCCTTATCTAAAAAAGTTTTATCCATAAAAACATGATGAATATAGTATAAAAAATTTACATAGATTGTATTATGATTACTTAATATCAATTTACCACATATTTCTAATAAAATGATTGATGAAATTATTTCTAGTTCATATAAGTGGATAATTGCCTCCACATAGAGATATGATTCATTCCCCACCAACATCATTCATTATTGGTTACTATAATAGGTTTAATGTTTATGTATGAGATTTATAACAATAGTTTTATTTATAGAATATTAATAAATGATTTATTTCATAAAAATACACATAATACAACCAATAAATCACGAATTCAATTTTCTTTCAGAATTAGGAACCTTTCATAACTTATTGAACATGGGATATGATAAATTGTTTGAAAACATCTTTAACATTGTATTAGAAATCATTATCCCTCTAAAATTGCATGGGTTAACCTAAGGATGTGCATAATAAATGGGTAACCTATAAATCCCATTAATCTAATTTTAAAACAATAATAGTAATAAATTATTAAATATTATAAAATGCCAATATCAATGGGACATAAAATGGGTTAAATAATAAACATGAACAATAAGGCATGGTAACATAAAGGAACCAGGGGATTTGTGGAAAGAAAATTAAACATGACATCACACACATATTTAAAGGATAAACAATTATACAAAATAATATAATTTTATTATGATAACCTCCCAAGAATCATAAATTTCATATCGTGAAACTAAATCATTACCCAATGCATTAGAGAACTATCCAGGTGCACCCATCGTAATCATATCATTTACATGCATAAGTGTTCCCCATAGATCCCATAACATAAGAACAAATTTAATCATATTTAATTACACAATAAATTGTTATATAATTAATAAATTTGATTCCCCAATAAAATTATTATGGGTATGTATAGGTGAATAACCTTTAGTGGAAATAGTGATGATATTCAAAACACAAAGGGTTGGCATAGAAAAGTCACTGGTGAATTTTGGTAGCATGATGGTAGTGTATAAATGTTCAAAAAATAGATTAATTATTTCTAAATGGTTTTATCATATTTAAAAAATTAAAAATTAAAGTAATAAGGATGTGGAAAAACACATTTCGACATTATTAGTTTGAAATAAAAGTCATAAAATGAAGAATATTATAGAATTAAGAGGACATGGAGATGATCCCTTACATTAAAAGTGTGATTATAAAAGCATTATGAGAGATTATTAAGAGAAAGGGGGAACATTTGTAGAACTTTATAGAGATTTAGTATGATTAAATACTTGATACAAGGATTTCTAGTGAAGTGGAATTAGATCTTGGGTGTGTTTGTATAGGAAAAGCGTGGGGAGTAATTTATTATTTCAAAAACATTGGTTTAGGTATCTGGTCATTAAAGTAATAAAAAATAAAAATATAACCTAGTTTTTTACCAATGATTTCTACCAAATAGTGATTGTTTTCATTTTTTTATAAGTCTAGGGTCCTAAATCATTAAAATATTACCTTTGGTGAGGTTTATGTGAGTCTTGTTCTTAAAGAAACAATTTTAAAACCTTAAAATAAAATATAGGTTTTAGATGATAATTAACAGATTTTTAAAATTAATCTAATAACCTTAAAACACATTAATTTAAAGAGAAACATTTATTTTTTATTATAAACCATTTATAATATTTATTACATCACTTTGGAACTTTATAATGCCATAATACACACTGTTTGTATATATATCGTATTTCATTTTACCCAAAAATTCATCCCTCGTAAAATTATGAAAAAAATATCCATCAGATAATTTCAAATTGTTTATTAAAAATAATATTTATTTTTTTTAAATAAATTTTATAATTATTTTACTTTTTACTTTTAAACTGTTTATTAATATTTATTTAGAAAAGTTAGGTTTTTTATAATAACAATTTTTAAATCCTTATAAAAATTATTTTTGACTTCATCCAATTATATTGTCAACTATACTTAATAAATATTATTTAATAATAATAATTCGTTAAAAAATCTTTTATTTCAAAAATTAATTAATTCATCAAAAGGACTGTCATAATTGAACTTACATATTAACCAAAAAAATACACTTTGTTTTATCGAATTAAAATCAAAATTATTTATAATGTAATAATAATAAAAAATAAATATAAAAATTATTTTTTACAATATAATATATATTTATATATACATATTATTAGGGTCATGGATCATATCCCTTTTTTAACCCATAAAACACCATAAGTATGAGGTGTGTAATTGTGATATTTTAATTTGGTGGTTCTATATACATGGTTTCGGTTATGATCTCAATGATACTGAACTTCTCCCATAAATGGTTTCACCCATACATTAGTTATTTCCTACCAACATGGGATTGGTCAATTTTAAAGTCCAGTGATTATATCTCCCTTGTAATCTCAGATAAATAGGCTTTATAGTGTATGATCTTACTGGTGGAGGAAATCACTTCCATTATCTTTGTCAATTGGATTTATCAAAATACTATATTTATACTAATCATTTGGTCACCATTAAATTTTCATATTATAAATGGTTATTAATATTAATGGTCTACTAAATCAGATAACATATAATAGAAAAAAAAGTTCCCATGTCTTCTATAACTATATTACATGATAGGGAATTTATTTCAATCACCAAAGGGATTTAATTTATAAAAGTTTAGGTTGTTACAATCTTCCCCCCTTTCATAATTTCACCATTCAAATTTTATTTTCTCACATAAAAGATAGATGATGGTAATTTTGACACATCACCTCCTATGGTTCCCACATCACTTCTTTAAACATTTGGTTTCTCCACAGTACTGTGAATAGGTTCATTGTCTTATTTCATAGAATATTGTCTCTATGATCTATAATCTTCATTGGATTCTCTTCATATGGATGATCATTTTTCAATAGCTTCACCTATATATTTAGTACATGTGATGGGTTTTGTATCAACCTTCTCAAGGTGTATACATAGAACACATCATGAATTTGAGATAGGTTAGGTAGAATTGCTAGTTGATATGCCACTACTCTGACACGATTAAGGATCTCAAAGGGAATGATGTATATTTAACTAATCTTTCGCTTATTCCCAAATATCATGACTTTATCCCATGGTGTTTTGGAATATGTTATCTCCAACCTAAACACTATGTCTCATCAAAAAAAATTCATAGAGAAAACTTGATTCAATAAGAAATCACATTTTTTGTACTTTTCATAAAAATTAACCTTTCATAAGGTTTTTAGCATAGTGATCAACTGATCCTCGTGGTCTTCCTTCATTTTGGAGAATATTTAATTTCATCTATAAACACTACTAGAAATTTTTTGAGGTAATATCTAAATTATCTAGTTATTAATGTCCTAAATATTTCAATATAATTAGTGGGTATGAGAAGAATTAATATGAACGCATAGTGATTGTACCTTTAATGGAAATAAATCTTGGGGATATCCTACTTATTTACAATATCTTGATAATACCCTGACGAAAGATCCACCTTGGAAAAGTATTGGGCTCCACAGATCTGATGGAACAAGCCATCAATCTATGATAGAAGATAATTGTTCTTTATCACCTTCTTGTTTATATAAGAATAATTAATGAAAGGGAACATTTACACATTCTTCTTCTTGATGAAAAGTATTGGTTCACCCCATGGGGATGCACTTGGGTGTTTGAACCCTTTTTCTAGATTCTCCTATAGTTGTTTCTTCAGATCCTCAAGTTATACAATAGCCATTATATATAGATTCTTCGAAATTGATAAAGCCCCATGAATAATCTCGATTGAAAATCTAACCTATTGGATTGGAGGAAGACAAATAAATTATTCAAGAATAACTTTATATTATTCCTTTATAATGGGAATGACTTAAAGGATGATCCATTCCTTAGACTCAATCATTTAATCAAGATACACTTTCTTATAGAGAATTAATATTCATGCTTGATAATTTGGCACTAATTAAGATTCACCTTCATCCTTGAACTTGTATAGAATCGTATTATGATTATCAATAAAGAGAGTGGCTTCCTACTTAGGAAAATTTATATTAGATATATATAATTAAAGAAAATCAATAGATAGAATTGTACCAAATTCCTTTAAATTGACTATCCAAAGGTTTTTTGGGATGTTCATACTAGAAATGTTGATAGATGATGAGTTATATAATTGGTATGACAAAATTTTGATATTTTATATTTTCACCAAAACTCTACATTCATACATTTTGGTGGTGTTTGGATAGTTCTAATAAACATGTGTGATATTTATGAATTTATAGAACCAGAATCAAAAAAATTACACTCGCTAGTCTTAAATGAATAATTTGGGTACCTATCACTACTTCATTTTTGGGGTCCACCATAGTTGTTGTGATGACATATGATCCCCCTTAATGCCTTGGAGTTTCTTGGTGTTTATTTTCAATGGAAGACTTTATTAAATGGAAGTTGTTCTCAAGGTGTATTTATCCCTTACATTTAAAACATTTGACATTATTTTGAGGTTAGGATGGATAATTTCTCTCTTCAATTACATTGGTGAGTTTTTTCCATTGGAAATCATTAGATATGTGACTTTCTTATACACACAAAAAGCATTTCTTCCTTCTCTATAGGTAATTATCTATGTGCTTCTTTGCCCAATTTTGAAAACGTGGATGTTGAAATTTCATACAATGGTTATATTTATCCATCACACCACCAAAATTAAACTCCACTTTACACTTCTAATCCCTTTGTGACCCTTGAGATACTCTGATCTCCATTTCAACATTACGTGCACACTAAATAATTTCCTCATAGTTATCAATGTCTCAAATCACCAAGTAATTCTATAGACATTATTATATCCTAGAATAGAAGAAATAAACTTTTTATTTGGTGGAAATTACATATATGGAGGAATATAGTGAAGGTAATGTGAATTTTTTCTTATACTTCTTGGTGGATTCATCACCTTTTTTCTTGAGTAAAATAAAATCCCATTCCATTTTAAGTTGGAGAGTATGAGGAAAATATATACCAAAATACATTTTCTGAAATCACTACCACCCCATCACTTCTATCTCTTCCTTGGGATTCATATTCTGGATCAATTCCCACCACTGAGTAGCTTCTCCCATCATAAAATAAACAAACAGTATAAAATTACATTTCTTGGAACACTGAATGATGGATATTATCTTCTAAATGGAGTTGATCCATTATTATGTTTTTAAGTTATTGGATTATCCAATGAATGATATCGGCCTTTATTTAATGAAGGTTTCAATTTTATCTTATTCTATCTTATGGGGATTTGGGTGTTCCTCCTTATTCAGGTTTCTATTCAGAAACTGAGTCAACTAAGAGAGTATCGTAAAAGTGTTTGTGATTCCTTCTCCCATTAGGTTGGATATCTAATTTGGTTACTTATTATAGTACCCTTTACATTGGTTTTTTACTCGATTCCTCTGATTTTCATCCATTGTATGGAATAAAGGAAAAAATAAAGGATGAGTATTTTTAAAATATTATACACATAAATGGGAATCCAATAACATTAAGTTGGGATCGTTTATAAATCACATGTATTTGCTTAACATATTAATTTCTAGGCTTAAATCTAAGTCACTCATGATCTATTTAATAACATTGACTCTTATGATAATTTTTTTCCTTAATAATGGTTCATAATGTTATTGTGAATTTTCCTAACCACTTTCTCTAAGAATTTTATACCATGGGTGTAGTAAGGCCCATTTATTATGTACCATTTTTCGATTGATTGTAGCTCAATGTAGTGTTTTTAGGTGTTACCCCTAGGTACATTTCTATGAGATCCACATCCACATACAGTTTCTAGAGAGGGATATATTTTTGTGGAGACCACTTAATCTATAATTTACTAAAACATAGCGATGTCTTCTTATGTTTATACATATCCTGAAGTCTTTTTCTAGAGTTGTGTAATCCTGATTCCAATAATTACTAAAATTTATTTTGATACCAACTACGATAATCATTGTATTTATTACATGTTAAAAAAATTATTATATAGGAATACAAAAAAGTCCATATGACCAAGAAGTATATTATATTTTGGAATTAGTTACATAGAATGTAATCTTGAACATAGGATACTACTACAAAATTAAATACATCCTTAACATACTCTTAGATATCATTGGCCCTCTAAAACAGCATTTGATAACCTAGGGACATAAAAAAGAATAAAGAGAGATTCAAATCTCTCTAAGTTAATAAATAGATAATGACATGAAAAAAATTATTACACATTAAAAAATACATATTTTAGTGGGGTGTAAATGGGGTGAGAATCATGAACATGAACAATACGGCATTACAACATAAATGAAACATGATAAATGTTTCAACAACTTCAAACATGAAATCATAAACCTATGTCATGGTTAACCACTAACACATCATAAAAACAATTCTTAGGATAGCTTCATACATAGAATACATGGAATCACATGAGACTAAATCATTTCCCAATGCATTGGATATCTATTTGAGTGCACCCATCATAATCAAATCATGTACATGAATATGTGTGCCACATATACCATATAATATAAGAACATATTTCATCCAATTTAATTCAATGATCAATTAATGTGAAATAAATACATTGAATTCCTCAATAAAATAATTATAGGTATGTCAATATGAATATCCTTGATTGTAAATAGTGATGGAATTCACAATACAAATGTCTGTCATTGAAAAATCATAGAGAAAGTTCAGGAGAATAATGACCGTACTAAATGGATAAAAAAATGGTTTAATGAGAACTAAGGGGTGACATGTAATTTTTAATTAAAATGGATATTAATATAGATATTTAAAGACATATACCAAAATTATAAATTGGATATAAAGGAATAAAATAAATAATATTCTCAAATGAAGTTGAGAAAGAGAGGATCGCTTACCTTGAGAGTGAGATTCCAAATGATTGAAATGTGATTATTGAGATCATGGGGGAAGCATGGAAAGACTATAGATCTAGGAGGGCATAGTAAGTATGTGATCTAAGGTTTTTTATTAAATATTAATAGTATATTTGGTGGGATTATATAAGAAAATATATTAGAGTTCTTTATTATTTCTTAAACTATGTTTTTGGAATTGATATAACAGTGTAATCCAAAGAAAAACCCTTCCCATAGTTTTTTTCATGGTTTATTACAAAGGGTATTATTTTAATATTTTTTTATTTCCAAGTGCTGAAAGTATTAAAATAATACCCTTACTGATGTGTAAGTGAGTCCTGTTCTTAAAAAAATAATTTTAAAACATTAAAATGTTATACATTTTAGAGGATTAATAATAGAATTATAAAAGTAATAAAAAAGACTAAAAGACATTTTTTTAATTGGGAAACATATATTTGGACATGGAAATCTTTTTTAGTATTTATTGAATCTATTTTGGTTCATTAGGATGTCATAATATAAATCATATATTTATACTGCATTTTATTTTTATCTAAAAAATTGACACTCAAAAAATTATAAAAAATTCACCATTAGATAATTTATATATGTTGATTCAGAAAATAATAATTATTTTATAAAATAATTTTTCTAAAAAATTGATTTTTTACATTTAAAATAAGAATCGATATTTATTGAGAAATTTTGGTTTTTTGACAATAATAATTTTTAAACCCTTATAAAAATTATTTTTGACTTCATAAAATTATACTATCAACCATAATTAATGGGTATTATTAAATAATAATATTTTAATAAAAAATAAATTATTTAAAAAAATAATAAATACATAAAAAGGAATATCTTCATTGAAATTACATATTACCCAAAAATAAAATTTATATTTTATCAAATCAAAATCAAAACCATTTATAAAATA
The DNA here is from genome assembly GCA_963277665.1 of Viscum album. Classification (NCBI taxonomy): domain Eukaryota; kingdom Viridiplantae; phylum Streptophyta; class Magnoliopsida; order Santalales; family Viscaceae; genus Viscum; species Viscum album. Next base: position 54,190,047 of record OY728148.1, read on the forward strand.
ATAATACTAATAAGTAAATATTACCATTATTCTATTAAAAATAAAGTATTCGTAATCAATTATTTAGGGTGTTGAATGTATCCTTTTATAAAACCAAAAAACACTATAAGGGTAAGGTGTGGAATGGTGAGATTTTTTTTGTATGGTCTAATGTATTGGGTTTGGGTAATGATCTTGATGAGATACAACTTCTCTCATAAAAAGTTTCACTCATGCAATCGTTATTGGATAATTGCTTGGTCTTAGTCAGGGGTAATGCCCAATGATCCCATATCCCATGGAAGATCCCATAAATAGTCTTAATAGGGTATGATACTAATGATTGAGGTCATCGTGTCCTTTGTCTATGTCAGTTGGATTTACAGAACTCTATATTTATGTTTATCATCTGATTTCTATTTAGTGCCTATATTATAAATGGTTTTTATAATTATTAGTAATTTAAATTTGATAGGATATAATAAAACTAAATAATTTCATGTGTTTTTTATAACTATAATTCACAATAGGACAGTCAATTCATTCACAAAGGGAAGTTAACATATAAAATTTGTGGTCATTATAATATTTAACTAATAGTAATGATTCTATAAAGGTTAGTTATAATTTAACTTCCATTCATTTCATCCATTGATAAGTGAAGACATCCCTCATGTGTATGTATGGGTTATGTATACTTGATGTGATGTAATTAATTTTTTCAAAAAAAATTAATATGAATGGATACAAATATTTATATTATTATTATATATGATATATATTTGATGATTACCCTTTTGTAAATGAATAAAATATGATCAAAGGGCCAGGAACATAGCTGTTGAACCAAACCCTACATGAAAAACAAACCAATTAACATCTAAATTAACAAATTTAATAGATAATTTTTGATAAAGTGGTGTTAAAATGATATAAGTGTATCATATATGATATTATTTATATTAGTAATATTTTTTAAAAAAATTTTATTAAATAAATATTTTTTATACTGGTGGTTAGAGTGATAATGAATCAAGTTAGATATATTTTATGGTTTTTATCTTAATTTCTCTTCATTGTGACAAGTTTTAGTGTTAAAAACCAATTGTTTATTTATATGGTGTATATGCTTCACAAGAATATATTCTAGAATAATATATGATTTAATGAAATTTATTTACTAAACCATATAATTTTCATGAATTTGATGACTTTTGATTGTAAAATTACTAAATTTTTATGATTTCTTTATCTCGATTTTGATTCATTTATACATGTTTGAGGTTATACACCAATAATTATTTATGAGGATTACCTACTTACCCATTGATATTTTCTTCATGAATATACCTATGTTCATTCTATTTTTTTGTTTCATTTGATTTTATTTCATTCATTGGCGTTAAGATTCAGATGTTCTAATAATGGAAAGGGTTTAATGTTATAGTCTCATTTTTATAAGGATCGTTTATGCATATATATTTCAAGGATAAAATTTTATGAACTATATATACAAAATATTATTTCTTTAATTCACATCTGGTTATTTCTATATATTTCATATTTTTTAATCATTTTCCTCTCTTTGTATAGTCAAGAGATTGAATGAATGTTTTTAAGGAAAACCAAAAATATTTTCCCTACAATAAAGAATATATTCTTCCATGTCAATAGTTTATTTAAAATGGTTTAAATTGTGGTTTTTTTATTATCCAATAATTATTTTAATTTTTTAATCCATATTTTGAATTCCAATCCATTGCTTAAATGTAACTATGTTATCATTTTTCAATGTGGTACTTATGACTTTATAAGAAAAATGAGAAAGAATTTTTTGTTCTAACAAGCACCGCATGAAAGTATATCACCTATATAATTAAAATTAATTTATTTAAATATTACCTTATAAGTTTACTTGGTAATTTTAAAAAAATGTCTTCCTTTAAATTTTTTTTAAAAAATAGATTCTAAATAAGTGATTTCATATAAAAATGGTATGGTCCTCAATAAAAATTATAGTGATATTTTAAGGATATTATTATTTATAACAACATAATTTGATGTTTCTAATGATTTATTAGTGATATGATCCAATTTTACAATATTTATTTCTTCTCTAGGTGGTTTATGGATATGATATTAAAATGTTTTTGAAACCTATGTCATTTCTATAGGTTAATTATTTGATTATATGATAAGTGTTTTATGATATTTTGGGATGTATATATATGTGGATTCAATTATTTGATGTGTGGGACTAGAATTTTATATCCCTTTAATGAATTTGGTAAATATAGATATTTAATTATATAATAAGTTCTATAATGGAGATTTAACCATGGTCATGAATGGGATTTCTCCAATAAGATATTCTTGGGAGTAAACCTTGACTAAGGAAATTATGAAATTTGGATTAGACCCAATACATTATTATATATAAGATAGTGAGCCTCAACTAAGGAAATGAATTTATTTGCCTATGTGTACTTGAAGAAATTATATTCCATACTTATAAAATATTATCATGGCCCATGATAGATTTCTAATTATTTCATACTCTTATGTCTAACATATTTTGATTGAATAAAATCATATACCATGATTCATGATCAAAGATATTTGATAAATTGGGTTTGATTATTATAATTCATGATCATGTTATCATACCCTTTTCTTATATTATGATCACTTATGATCATTAGTTGATAGCTCATATGTTTACCCTTTCTGGGCATTTGATCTAACCTTTATTTATGTTACCTTTCCCCAAGTTAATAAGAAATATTTTAGTATAATATGTCTGTGAAGTGTCTTCATTGTAATGATCGTAATTATAAATTATGTAGTTCTTTTTTGTACCAATTTTTATGGATAAAATATTACAAATACAATAATATTTTATCGATCACATGTTGATATTGTCAATATGTAATGAATATTCGACTATTAATATGCAATATTTACATATGAAATGTATGGTTCACTATAGATTGTATCAAGGAAAAGTTTACAACCATTTCTAAAATAAGAAGGGAAGTATTTAGTAAAATGGTTTATGATTATACCATGTATATGAGAAAAAAATGTTATGGTAAAGAAATATGTGTAGTTCTCTTATAAATTCATCATTTTATAGATACTATAAGTCGGTGTGATATTTTCTCAGATTTATATAGGGATAATTACTTTAAAAAGAGTTGGTCATGTATATCTCATCCATGACTTTGGTGCATGGGGAATGGGCCATTACTATAAAACCTTTTTTGACATTCTTTAGGCATATTCTTAGGTTATAGCATATTTTCATTATTAACTATTATGAATTATTTAGATAGATAATAACTATAGAAAAACATGGTCAGGTGAAAGGTTAAATATCATGGAAAGTAAGTGTCATTTTTCTTAGATATTATTATTTATTTTTCATGAATATTTGAATAACCATTACTATTTCCCACTCCATGTTTTTGGTTTCAATTATTTTATTGATAATGATTAATCATGTTGATGTTAAATATCATGTATGTTGTAATGATTTCCCCATTAGGAAACCAAATTAAATATGATATATGATGTTACATATTTTGAGTATGAATAACTATCCATATTGATATATTTTTGACAACCTGAATACATGTGAGTTTATAAATGAACCAAATAATTATAAAATGTAGTTTCATGAACATTTTATATGAAAGAAAACTCATTTCTTTACATGTGGAGAATCTAAAAATAAGAACCCAAGGAAATGTTTCTATAGAGCAGGAAGAGGTTTTATATATGAAAAATAAGGACACAAAGATAGTAATTTTCAGGGGAAAGGAGGATCTAAATTGAGGAAAATAAATTACATCCCAAGGTACTATTTATTATTCAATTTCTTATTTGTGGGGAATATGGGAATTATCTGATCCAATTACCTCATAGAAGGGATAAATCAAATACAAAGAAAGGACCTATGTTATTTCAATTATAAAAGTGGAATAATTAACCGTTTTTCATATTAGTATTTGAGAATAATTTTTGATAGTGTTTTTTAAATTATATTTTTCTTATAACAATCACGAAACATATAATAATTATTCCAATGTAGTATAATTTTAAGGATTTATAAGAATATATTGAGTGGAATCAATAACCTATAATGTTATATATATGACACAGGATTTAGGGATAGATAATCCTAAATAATTTCATATGGTTGGGATAATAATTTTTTTTGGGTAAAGAAATAATTGATTTTGATTAACCAAATTAGATAGTATTAGTGAACTTGAAATTTACTAGTGGCTTGATGAAAAAGTGATTTTTGTAATCTTTGATAAAGTTATTTTCATTTTTTGATTTATAAAACATATGTAGTAGTCTAGGATTTATTATAGAATAAAGATATTGTTATTTTTGGTAATAATTTATGTTTTTATTGAGTTGTTAGGGTGATTCAGTTTCTTTTTGGAAAGGATTAACTTTTTAAAGAGAATATATGATCATGGTATTTACATATTTGGTATATGACATTAAGAGGTACATTGTGTTAATTCATGAAAGTAGTTATGTTTATTTTTAAAATTTTGTTAAAATAATATAAATTATTGCACATTAAATTTGTATATTCATGTTTCAGATGAGTTTTAATTTCAACTATTTATTGAATGGTTTAAGTTATATGTTGAGTTGATTTTTTTTGTTTTACAGATTAATGTAGTATTTCAACATATAAATATTTATTCATATTGGAATACTTATAATAAACATTGGGTTATGAAAAGTATATAGAGATAAAAGGATTGACGCCTCATTATTTTATGGATCCTATGATCAGTTGAAATGTAATTTTAGTTCAACATTTAGAGAAAATTCATATTATTTTTTCATCATTGTAATATGAATTAATTGTGGTGGAATCCTATTCAAACACACAAAAAAAGGAAAAAATTGCATTTAGTGATTTTCAGAAATAAATTAATTATATTTTTTCATCTTTCTTGTTAAAATAATTCCCAAAACAATAAAAAAAATATCTTCAAAACATAAATATTATCCTTTTTATAGTTATTTCTAATGAGTTTATGTTCGTTTTCACACCACACTAATATATGTTAATTTAGTAGTAAAAATTCTCCTAAACATGTTATACATCACACTCTATTATTATTTGAAGATTATCTCCCTCTTCTATATCAATATTTTCAATTCCCCTAATTAAATTTTCATATGTGACCTAGATTATGTGTCTTTTAAGGTAACATTTATGTTTCACACATCTCATTTTGAAAGAAGATTTTATTATTTATTTGCATGATGTAGGTATTCAAAAAGGCATTTTCTAATATATGACCTTTTATTACCAAAATAAAAACATTTAGAAAGAAAATTATTTAGGGGAGAGATAATTTAACACCATTATATTTTTGAATATATTTTTTCTTTAAATAAATTTCATCTGTTCGGTGTGTTACATTACGTGCACCCTATAGTCAATATGAACCACGATATAATAAACCATTATATGCTAGTTATTTAATTGGATGTAATTAATAGTAATAAAAACATTAGGAAAAATATGTAAAAATATTCTTAATACTGAAAATTTATTGATTAATTCATAATAAATAATTACTCAGTTTTAGTAAAGTCTATTTAGTCATTAAAAATATGTTATCATCAAAAAATATTTTTATCACGTTTTTATCATGAAACCAATAAATAATTAATACAATTATTATAAAATTAATTTGATTAAATTAATATAATTTGTTAAATTTTCATTTCAATACTATCATAGGGTGAATTTTTTTGATATTTTCTAAAAATATTTATTTTTAATGAATAATGAAAAATATTAATTTTGATAAAAAGTATCATTTATTTTATTTTATAATTATCTTTAAGTTTTTAATTTGATATTAATGTTACATAATAATCCACTAATTATAAAAAATACAATAAATTAAATAAAAATTATCATTCTACTTTATTTTGGTATAAGTATATTGTTGGTCTTAAAAATAGATTATCTAAAAAACCATTTTTATGTGTGTAACGTATTTTTATATTAATAAATTAAATTAATCTATAATTTTAAATTTATATGAAAAAAATTATAGATTATATATTCAATAATATATTTTAAAATTAATTTTTTTTGTTTTTTATGAAATGGAATGGAAGTCATTTCGGTCTTATGGTTAAAATTTTCATTTTCTTAAAACATGTTTCTCTTGTGGGTTGTGAATTTATTTAAACATTAATTATTTTTATTATAAGAATTTAATATATTAAAATGCAGTAAATATATTTAATAATACTAATTAATATAATATAATAGTTTCAAGTTAATTTTTTTTCTTAGTGAATGAAAAAAGTAGTAAAATTTACTAACCACTTTTAAGGTAAAATAGGTTTACTAACGGATAACAAATAGATAATGTTAGTATTACCATAAAATCCTTTATAATTATTATATTTTAAATATATATACATATTATATTGTAAAAACATTAAATACTTATCCATTTGGATCCAATTTCCTTGAAAGTGACCTTAGATTATTGAAATATTTTACGAAATCCCATGTGTGTGTCTCCCCTCGCTTATAAATGGGAACCTATCCTCCTCCCTTATTCATAGAATTTTATCCAAATATCTTGACCAAGATATACTAAAAATAATTCCAATAATACATACCTTCATTATAGATATACTTTTCTTCCCTTAATTCCAATCATTTAAGGATTAATGTTTAAGCCAATGGTGGTCCCTCAAAGAAGAGAAATAAATCATAACCGAACTCTTTCAATTTTATTTATTATTAAACCTAAAATAATCAAATAGAAAATTCAAAAAAAATGACAAATACATTATTATAAATATATTTATATGTAATTAATATTATTTCATAAACATTTACCATATCTTCTATATCAAATGATAGAAGAAATTATCGCTTGTTCATATAGGTTGACTACCACCTCCACATAGCGATACGATTCATTTAACACCACCAAACATAATGTTTTCTTGTTATAATTGATTTAATATTTATATATGATATTTTTGTTATATTGAAGAATATTTATTTGTTACTTATCATATAAATTTATTTTGTTTCATCTACTAAAATGTGGAATCATCACTCCAGCGTACGTACAGATATTCTGTCCATCAGGTGATGTAATTCATTTTTTCTAAAAACTTTATATGAATGGTCATATATATATATATATATTATATGAAATATATGTCATGATTATATGTTTTTAGATTTATTAACAATTATCAACATGTAAGTACAGTAACTAACGAACTAAAACATACATGAAAAATGAACATATTAACACACAATGTAATGACTTTAATAGATAATTTTATATAAATTGGTTTGTAAATGATATAAGTGGATAATATATGATATTATCTATATTAATATGGTTTTTTATGTAATTAAAATAAATATAAATTTATAATATAGAATTTTAGGGAACATAAGAATTGAGTAGTATATAATGTAATGGTTTCGTCCCAATTTTGTTTATTAAGTAATTTTTTAATTTTATGAAAGAAATTTTTTATTTATATTCTATATATAATACAAAATAATTTTTTTAAAATAATAAATTATTTAATTAAATTTATTTAAATAACCATGTGATTTTCAAGCTTCTAGTGACTTTTAATTCATAAATTACTAAAATTTTAAGGAAACTACTTCTGAATTTGGTTCCATTGAGACATGTTTATTGTTATACACTTATATTCCATTATGACGTTTATCTACTAACCCATTAATATTTTTTCTTGAATATAATTATTTTCATTAAATTTAATGTTTCATTTGATGTTCTTCCACTCATGGGGGTTAGTATTTAAAATTTATCACATTGGAAATGGTTTTGGGTTACAATCTCATTTATAATGGGGTTGATTATGGTAAACTTTTATAGTGATGAAATTTTGTGATCTATATCTCAAAAATATAATTTATTTTTTCATATATTTTTCTCTATGTATTTTTTTCTATCATTTTACTCTCTTTAAGTCCCCAAGAGGCTGAACGATTATTTTAAAGTAAAACCACTTTTATTTTTTACTTTCATCAGGAATATGTTCTCCTATGTCCATATTTTCTCTAAAAATTTATTTAAATATTTTAATATTATTAAAAGATAATATAAATTAATTTTTATTATATTTAACTATTTTTTAAAAGTATTAAAATGATCAATTTTATCATTTGTAAAAAATGGAATAGTTTAATTTTTACTAAAAATTTGAAATGAATTTATTTTTTAAATTACACGACATGAATAAAATTCCATGACAACATGAATATTATTTTACATAAATAATCCATTATAATTTTTCTTTTGTCTTTTAAAATAAATTTTTTCCTTTTATATTTTTTTATAACATATATATTCTAACCAATAAATTTTAAATAAAGGGGATTTTACCCAAGAAATGTTTTTGTGGTATTTTAATTTTATTTTTATCTAAAACAAAATTCTTTTATGTTTCATATGATTTACTTGGTATAGGATTCAATGTTACAATATTTATTATTTCTATTGATGTTTTGTGGTTATGATAATGATGGGTTTTCAAAATCTATATCCTTGCCATGAATTATGATTTTGTGATATTTTGAATGTTTTAAGATATTATGGAACACACATGATTGGTTTTCATTATTTGATGGGTGGTCATGAGATAATATAGTTCTATAAATAAATTGGAATGTATGGATATCTCATGCGATAATAAGGACTAGAACGAGAAGTGAACCTAATCCAGTAAAGGAGTTTTTATATTATTATATTTTTAGTATTGATCATTGAATAAGGATATGATGGAATAGGGAGTGAATTCAATACAGTATGTAAGTATTGTAAGTGATCCTTTACTATGGAAATGATTCTATATTCTTATGTGTATGCTAAAAACTTATGTCTTATACTTATGATATTTTCACATGGATCATGATTAATTATTTAATATTCTTCACACATATGAATTATGTATTTAGATTGAAAAAAACTTATTCCATAACCATGATTAAATATATTTCATGGATTAGGTATGATTATCATAATTCATGTTCATTCTCTCATTCCCATGTGATTATCTTATGATCACTTATGATCATTGAAAAATAACTCTTCTATTAACATTTATTGAGCACCTATATAAGGACCTGACCTTAAAAATTACATAATCTTGAATTAAATGATTAATTCAGATTGAGGATCTGTTTAGGTTTAGAGTTCTAGAGAATTAAGCCATAACTATTACATTACATCTCAAAAATTACATGGTAGAAACTTCTACTCAGTTTCCATTTTTTCATATAATAAAAACTCTTGAAAAAAAAGAGTCATGTCTAGTCCCATGTTTAAGATAGCATGACTTTTCCTTGATCTCATCCATGATCCTATTCATCTTTAGGTCCTATGAAAAACATTTCAAAACATGGTATGAGCATAAAAAACTCAGTAAGGGTTATAAAATGAGAAAGAAATCTTTAGTCCATCAATACATACAAAACATAAACACTTTTACATACCTCATGACAACATAATATTTATGAATAACACATAGTAATCACAAATCATAAAGGCACTTATGGAATTCATATCATAGATACATTGCAGCTATCACAGCTACATAAGGAGTAACGTTGGAATACCCATCACTGTATATTCCCTAAATCTCTTAGGAGAAACATTCAAATTTACCTCTGTCACGTTACCCAATGAATTGGAGATCTATCTAGGTCTCACCTACCCTAGGTTTATCACAAAACCACCCGTATATGTAAATAATTCCAAAGAACCATAACATATTAATAACACATAAAACAAAAAAAAAATAGAAACATGACATTTCCACATTTCAGTCACAATATATCATTTAAAAATATTTTCATTAAAAATACATTATCAAAACCATTTTCAAAACCAAAATATGTAAAGAATTTATGGTAATAATTTTCTTTTAAAAAAACACTATGGGTTATTAAGGAAGCCAATGATCAAATAATACTTGTGGCGGCGGAAAAAAGTCATTGTCACTGCTTAGGTTAAAAGAAACATTCCATTTTGTCATTTAGTAAAACGCTTCATATAAAAATATTCCCTTTGAATGTAATGAAAATTAAATGGGGTTTAGACACCTTATAAAAGAAAGTTGTGTATAAATCAAAATATGCCTCAATGAAAAGATATTGAGACAAAGTCCCTTACCTCTTGTCTTTCTGGAGCCGTTTATCATTTATTCTTATGAATAATAAACTAAAGTTAATTTATACTTTCTTAAAAACTTTTTCCAAATTTATTATTCTTTTTAGACCACTTATTTCTATGATTTCATCAATATTTGGTCATTAATGTTAATAACGGTCGTTTTGTCGATATTTGGTACTTGAGTAAAAAAAGAACGCCTTATATTTACAAGCTGTCCATGTGGTCAATAGTTCATTATCTCTAAAATGATATTAATAATTTATATATCATATATATCATATATATCCAGTATATATATTTATTTATAATAGTACATATTATTTGGAGATAAGAAATGAAATGCACCGTTCATGGAGACGGTAAACTGAATGTACGCATGAATGCTACTTTCATTTATATTTCATATTTTAATGGAACTAAAACACAATAATACATATTTATATTATAATTCCATTATAATATCATATATAATATCATTAACTCTATCCTATATGCATCCCACATATGGCATTAACGAGTCATATCACTTTGAGGGGTGGTAGTCTGCACTTCCTCAAATGAAATTATCATGATTACCCATTATGGAAACCATAAAGGTATGATATAAATGTAAAGAAAATAAGATTAAAGAAAACATAAACATAATATATATCATATAGAAATATAGTTCCATCTTAATGGAAACCATGAGAGGAAGTATGAGATAATCTAACAATCATAATTTTGTGAGGCGTTAATTTTTCATCCACAGAAACAGTATGTTCTTCACCCATTAGATGGTAGTGTGTGTATGTGTAGTTATAATCCTTCTCATAAAATAATCCTAGTATATTTATTATTATGATTTTTTATAAAATAAATGAATAAAAAGAGTTTTGGGGTTGGAGAAGTAAAATAAAAAATAGAAGTTAAGAGAAACGATTACCTCTAATTTGGGTAACTCCCTTTGGTTTGAACCAAAAGTACTTCTTGAAGTGCCTTGTACCTATGGTAAGACTTGTAGGAGGAGGAGAGAGATATTGAGATATTAATTGGGTAGGGGTAGGACGATCCAAGGGGCTCGAGAGGTGTTAGGAATGAGTATGAAGTGAGGGATTTTATAAGGGGGGGAGGGACTCTTTAGGAAAGTGTGAAATATTATTTTATTATATAATGATATTCGGTTTATAAAGGTCCAAAACTCATTAACGTCAAAGATAAGATGACTGTTGGTTGAAATAAATTCATCCAAGAATAATTGGACAGGTTTTGGATGTTATTGTAATATTTGTATTCTTATTTATTTAAATCATTTGTAATGAGGTAAATACTTCATCATTATTGTGACATAAATAATTTAATTTACTTGATGTCTAAAAATTATAAAAAAAATACCATGATCTAGGAAATCTTTTTATATTTCCAAATAAAATTTATTTTCACACATTTAACTTATATTACACCATTTAAAAATTAATTTACTAAAAGATATTTGTTTATGTCATTTTTCTCTTTACTTTAATTTTATTAAAATAAAGTGTCATTATCACTCCCAAGTGCCTCCATGGGGTCCCCAAATCCTCCAAAATATTTCCATGGTCATAAATGACTCAAAAAATAAGTTTAGGTCATGTTTTACAGTAATTTGGTATTATTATAATATTCTTTTTACCTTGAATTACACTATTTATCTTTAACCGTGGAAAATAAAAGTTAAAAGTTACTATTCACCAAAAATTATTTTCATCTTATTGAACCAAATTTTACTTACTAAAAACAACAATGTATTTCAAATTTTTGAAATTCAATTTAAATAAGTGGTCAAATTTCATTTAAAGGAAAAAGTCAGTTTTTTAACTACTACTAAGTGGTTTCACTATTTATCAAAAATTGAAGTTTTTCAGAAAAATGCCAAAAATTATGCCTAATATATATTTGATATTCTGAATAAAAAAATGATTTCTATATTACCAAATTAAAAAAATAAAAGTTGAATTATTTAATTTAAAATTAATTCTTGTTATCAAAACAAATAGCGTGTTTTTAAGAAATAATAACTATCAAAATATTGACACTTGTTTATGTCCAATTTCAAAGTGAAATTAATTCAAATGATCAAAATTGGATTAATTGGTAGAAATATAAAATTATTACACTTTATAACCAATTAAAAAGATAGTCTAACCATATAAATAAATTATATTAAAAGGCACTTTTGAATTAAAGTACAGTATTTTTCATTATCCCTAAAAAATGAATTTTATCAGAAAAATACCAAAAAATTTCCTAAAGTAAATCTTGATGTCACGAATCTAAAAAATAATTTTATTTTGAAAAATAGATGATTTAAAAGTGACCAAAACTACATTTAAATAGAGTTTTCCATCAAAAGGAAGTAAATCGACCGTTTAAAGAATATTAGATTATTTATGTGTAAAATTAGATTCATTCACATTTTAAGCATCTAAATATTATTAGATAAGTGTAAAAACATTTAACAAACATGTATAATTATATTGTAGTTAGTTCTGTTCATTTCAACCCATAAAACGGCTAGTCATTAACTACCATTTAAAATAATAATATTATATTGTCAGTGTGCACTGTAAAATTTCAAAGAAACTCATTGTTGTATATCGGGTACGCCATCAAACATAGAGACCCATTTAAAGTAAAATTAATATTTAATTTACAAATATTAATAAAAATTAAAGTGTATTATTTTTTTGTTTACTGGGGATGTAACATCCTTCTCCCCTTTTGGAAATTTCATCCTCATAGTTTTTTTCACTTATCAAATAAATGGGGGTATTTATCCCTCATTGAATTTTCAGATTCTCACATTTCCTCTTAAACCATATGGTTTTCCAAAAAACCTTTACCTAGTATATTACCTTATTATACAACAATTTCTCTCTACGATAAAAAATCTAGACTGGTTGTTAATCATAATAGAGATTATCATTCTTTTGAACTACCTTAGGGCTCAATACATGATATGGATCCTGCATATACATTCTCAACATTCCAACCTGAAAAACATTGTGTACCTGGGAAAAAATGGAGGTAAATCCACTCTATAAGTAATTGATCCAACATTATCTAGGATTTCATAGGGTCCAATGAACCTCAGACACAATTTTCACTTCTTACTAAAAACTATCACACGTTTCCATGGATAATCATTGAAAAAGACATGATCACCTACCTCAAAAGAGAGATCCTCCCACCAGTTATCTGCATAACATTTCTGCCTACTATGAGATTTTCTCATGTTCTTCTGAATCAACTGAACATTCTCGTCCATCACTTCTACAAATTCGGGTCCTATAAACTTCATTAACCTACTTCATCCAAAAAAGCTGGAGTTCAACAACGCTTTCCATATATTGCCTCAAATGGATCCTTCTGTATACTGGAATGAAAACTATTATTATATGAAAATTAAACAAAAGAAATATATTGGTCCCAACTTCCCTAGTAATCTAGTGAACAAGCACGTATCATATCCTCCGAAGTCTGAATTGTTCATTCTGACTGTCCATCTAATTACAGAAGAGAATTGGTACTAAAATTTAATTCAGTACCCATAGACATCTGAAGACCTTTCCAAAAGTTATAAGTAAACCTCAGATCACGAGAAGATACAATTGATAAAGGAACACCATGCACCCTGATTATCTCTTCAACATGCCACTAAGAAAGTTGATCTAGAGACAAAGTATCTCGAATAGGAAGGAAATGAGCAGATTTAGTCAATCGATCAACAATAACCCATATTGCATTATTTCCTTGAGATGTCTTTGGTAATCCCACATTGATGTCCATGGATATATTTTTTCATTTCCACTATAGCACCGGTAAAGACTGACGCATCCCTTTTGGTAACTACAGCTCTGATTTATCGTGTTGACATGTCAAACACTTCACAGTAAAATTAAAAACATCTCTTTTAATTCCATCCATTCAGTAATAATCTTGATGATCTATGTATATCTTAGTACAACTATGATGAACTGAAAATGGTGAACTGTGAGCTTCACATAACAACTCATTACTTAACTGTGAATCACAAGGCACTCATTATCTCTTCCTAAGACTCAAAACACAATCATTATCAATGTTAAATTCTGGAAACATACCCTTTTGAACCAACTCTACTGTTTTCTACAACTCACTGTCTTTTTTCTATGCTTTCTCTATTCTGTTTGATAGAGATGATATCACTGACACGTGAAACAAAATAGAAGAATTTCTTACACCAACAACTTCTATGCCAATGTTCAAAAAATAAAAAACCAAAGGATCTCATTCCGAACATAACATGGTTAATGTAGCGTTGCTTTTCTGACTCAAAGCAACAACCACTTTTTTTGATTTTCCCATATGGTAAAGGATCGTGCAATCATAATCCTTGATTAATTCCAACCATCTCCTTTGTCTCATGTTCACTTCATTCTTAGTGAATATATACTTCTAATTTTTGTTTTCAGTATATATTTCACATTTTACTCCATAAAAATGATGCCTCTAAATTTTTAAATCAATAAAAATAGCAGGTAAAACCAAATCCTGTGTAGGGTAAATTAACTCACGAGGTTTCAACTGATGTGAAGCATAAGCAATTACCTAAGCATTCTACATAAGGAAACAAACAAGTCCTTTCAACGAAGCATCACTATAGATAAAAAACTCACAATTTCTAGAAGGTAGTTCCAAAACTGAAGTATTCACCAATCTGCTTTTCAATTCCTAAAAACAATCATCACATTCTATTTTCCAAATGAACTTAACAACTTCTTGCGTCAACTTAGCCATTGGACAAGATAACTGTGAAAAATTCTCAACAAACCTCCTGTAATAACATACTAAACCATGAAAACTACAGAAATCAGTTATATTTTTGGGTCTTGGCCATTCTTAAACAACTTTTGTTTTATCAAGATCAACAGTTATTCCATTTTTTGAAATAATGTGACCAAGGAAATAAATTTGTTGTAAACCAAATTCACAATTGCTGAACTTCCCAAATATTTTATTTTCTTTTAAGGGTTGCAAGACAACCCTAAAATGACTTTCATGTTCCTCTTTACTTTTGGAATAAACCAAAATATCATCATTGAACACAAACAAAAATCCTATCCAAGAATTTACGGAAAATTTTATTCATAAGATCCATGAATACAACAGTTGCATTGGTTAACCCTAAAGTCATAACTAAAAATTCATAATAGCCCTATCTCGTATGAAACACGGTATTTAGAAAGTCGGATTCCTTTACTTTCAACTGATCATACCCCATCCTCAAATCAATCTTTGAATAATAATGAGCTCCTTGCAGCTAATCAAACAAATCATTGATATAAGGAAAATGATACATGTTCATAACATTGATGTTATTCAACGCTCTATAATCAAAGAAAAGTCTCATTGAACCGTCTTTTGTTTTTACAAACAAGATAGAGGAACCCCACGGTGATGTGCTAGGTCAAATGAAACCTTTATCTAATAACTCTTGCAATTTCTTCTTTAACTCTAAAAGTTCAATTTGAGTGATTCGATAAAGGGGTTTTCAAATTGGCTTAGCATCAAGAACTAAGTAAATAGTAAATTCAACTTCTAGATCATGTATAATACAAGGAATCTCATTAGAAAAAACATCAAGGTACTCATTTACAACTGGAACATCATTAATCTCAACACATCCTTTATTTTCAACAATATGTGCAAGGTAACATTCATTTCCATCTTTTACTAGTTTCTCTGCTTCCTGATATGTTATCAAAATCAAGGGTTCATTATTGTACACAAACTAAAAATATTTCTGAAAAGAAACCTCTTTAGCTCTGCAGTCAATCTTATAATGATAAACAGAAAGCCAATACATACCCAAAATAACATCAAACTCTACTAGAGGAAAAACAATAAGGTTTGTAGGTAGATTCTTCCCGCAAAAAATGGCAGGATGGTTCTTATAATTTTTTTGTCTCAACATTTCCCCTCAGTGTTTTTACCATAAGTTCAGTATTCATATCTTGAGATGGAATTCCCAATTTATTATAAAACTTCTCAGAAATGAACGAATGTGTAGACCCTAAATCAAACAACACATTGTAATAATCTGAACAAACAAACAGTGTACCTAATACTGCTTCATTTTATGGCCCAACAACTGCTGAAGTAGTTGAAAAAAAATCACCGCCCCTTTCTGATTTAAGTATAACTACATTCCATAAGTTGAGTTCATATTTGGACACTCATTTTCATAATGACCAATTTCATTACACTTAAAACATTTTACTGACTGTAAATTGGATTTTGTCTTACCATTAACCTGATCTTTTTCGGTGCAATTTCTAGCCTTAAGTTTCATTTGACCACATCGGTAGGCACTTACCAGAATTCAAAAGACATTCCCCAACATTATTTTTTACCACAATTTTCACAAATTATAAACTTATGTTTCTTACCATCAGATTTTTTTGATGATTTCTTCCCTTTCATCTGCACCTCAACCTCATATTTTTTTTGTCAAAGAACATCTGATCATTGGAAAACTCCATTTCCACCTTCTCTGCACAACGAACAATGTTTTCATAACATTTTTACTCATGAGATGCTAAACACCTTCTATAAATTGGATATAATCCTATGTAAAAAATGGTTGATTTTTCTATCATGATCTCGTATGAAATTTTGGGTATACCTTGACAGTCGAGTGAATTTTTCTTCATAAGTAGCCACAAAGTCATCTTCCTACATCATTTCTAGGAATTACTTTTCTATTCTAAGATGAACCACCTTAGGAAAATATTTCTCAAGAAACATACCTTTGAATGAATCCCAATCAAGAGCATCAATCTCTTCACTATCGCTGATATTGTTCACCATCGACCACCATTGATCAGATTTAACTTCAAAATGGTAAACAACAAGACTAAGCTTTTGTTGTTCTGAACACCCCATAACATCAAAAATCTTTTCTAGTGCTTTAATCCACCATTCTTCTAGCACAACATCAGATGATCCTCTAAATGATGGGGTATGTTGCCTCATTAAATACTCCACTACTAACATGTTCCTCTGTGGTTGATATGGCTGATCTCATGCATTGATACCACCAACATTTTTAGCCTCAGTCATCTGTGCCATCACTACAAAAAAATTTCTAGTTCTGATTCTGACGATCTCAAGTTGTTGATTTGGAAGGTTGTCTTCCTCCTGAGGTCATCCCAACATAGTTTCCCTTTTTCCTCTATGGAAAACCATTCTGAACACAGAAATACCTTAGACAAAGAAACATGGTAATCTGTAAATGCTATACCATTTCAATATTAACATAATGTAATTTATGGATATTAATTTAACTATAATCTAACGCCTAAATATGTCTAAATAGACCTTTGATACCAACTATAAGGACATGGCCTTAAACATTACATAATCTTTAATTAAATTAATAATTCACATTAAGGATCTTTTCAGGTTTACTGTTCTAGATAATTCTGTCATAAATATTACATTACATCTCAAAAATTACAAGGTAGACACTTCTAATCAGTTTCCATTTTTTCATAAAATATAAAATTTTGAAAAAAAATTCATGTCTAGTCCCATGTTTTAGACAGCATGACATTTCCTTGATCTCATCCTTGACCCTATTCATTTTTATGTCCTATGAAAAACATTTTAAAACTTGGGATGAGCATAAAAAAATCAGTAACGGTTATAAAATAAGAAATAAATCATTAGTCCATCAATACATAAAAGACATAAACTCTTTTACTTACCTCGTGAAAAAATATGATTTATGAATAACACATAGTAATCACAAATCATAAAGGTACTTATGGCATTCATATCATACTTACATTGTATCTATCGCAACTACATAGGGAATTACGTAGGAATACCCATCACAGTATATTCCTTAAATATCTTAGGAGAAACATTCACCTTTACCTCCATCACATTACCCAATATGTTGGAGATCTATCTCGGGCTCACCCGCCCATGTTTTACCACGGAACCACCCGTATATGTAAATAATTCCCAAGAACCATAACATATTCAAAACACATAAAACAAACATAAAGGAAATATGAAATTTCCACATTTAAATAAAAATTTGTCATTTCAATATATTGACTTAACAAACCCGTTATCAAAACCATTTTCAATACCAAAATACATAAAAATTATATGGTATTTAGTTTCCTTTAAAAAACACTACGACTTGTTAAGGAAGCCAATGATCAAATAATACTCATGGCCGTGGAAAAAGGTTGTTGTCACTGATTACGTTAAAAGAAAACTTCCTTTTTGTCATTTAGTAAAAATCTTCATATAAAAATATTCCCTTTGAATGAAATGAAAAGTACAAGGGTTTTATACACTGTATAAAATAATGACGTGTATAAAACAAAATATGCCTCAATGAAAGGAGATTGAGATGAAGTCCATTACCTTGTGTCTGTCTTGACCCATTTGTCCTTTAATATTTTGAATAATAAACTAATGTTAATTTCAATTTTCTTAAGAACCTTTCTAAAGTTTATTATTCCTTTTATATCACTTATTACCATGTTATTAACATTATGCAATCATTTAAGTTAACAATATTCGTTTTGTCGATATTTGATACTTGAGTCAAAAATGAACACTTTATAATTACAAGTTGTCCATGTGGTCAATAGTCCATTATCTCCAGAATGATATTCATTATTTAGATATCATATATATCATATATATCCAATATATATATATATATTCATAATAGTACATATCGTTTGGAGATAAGAAATGCAATGCACCGTTCATGGAGACGGTAAGTCGTATGTACGCATGAATGCTACTTTCATTTCTATTTCGTATTTTAATGAAAAAAAACAAAATGATACATAGGAATATTATAATACCAGTATAATATAATATATAATTTCATTAACTCTATCCTTTATACAGCCCACATATGGCATTAATGAGTCATATCACTTTGAGTGGGTGGTAGTATGCACTTCCTCAAATGAAATTATCGTGTTTACCCATTATGGAAACCAAAATGGTAGGGTGTAAATGTAAAATACAGAAGAATATAAAAAACATAAACATAATATATAACATATATAAATATAGTGTCATCTTAATGGCCACCATGAGAGGCGGTTAGAGATAATCGAAAAATCATCGCTTCGTGGGGCGTTAGCTTTCCATCCACAGAAACAGTATGTTTTCACCCATTAGATGGAGGTATGTGTATGTGTAGTCAGAATCCATATAATAACAAAATCCTATAATATTTAGGGTACTTTATTTTTTTTAAAATAAATGAATAAAACGATTTTAGGGGTTGGAGAAGTAAAATAAAATAAAAAAAGTTAAGAGGAACTGCTACCTTTAATTTGGGTAACTGCCGTTGATTTGAGCCCAAAGGACTTCTTGAAGTGCCTTCGGCCTAAGGTAAGGATTTTAGAAGGAGGATAGGGATATTGAAAGCTTATTTTTTCAGAGGATAGACGAACCAAGGGTCTTTAGAGGTGTGAGTAATGAGTATGAAGTGAGGAATATTTATAAGTCTTAGGAGGGGCTCTTTAAAAAAGTGTGAAAATATTATTTTATTATATAATGATATTCAGTTTATAAAGGTCCAAAACTCATTAACGTCAAAGATAAGATGACTCATGGTCCAAATAAATTAATCCAATAATATTTGGATAGTTTTTGTATGTTAGATTATTATTTATAATATTATTTATTTAAGTCATTTATTAATGATGTAAATATTTCATAATTATTGTGTCCTAAATAATTTAATTTATTTTATATATAAAAATTATAAAAAAATACCACGATGTAGGGAATCATTTTATATTTCCAAAAAATATTTATATTCAAACAGATAACTTATATTACCTCATGAAAAAATTAATTTATTAAAGATATTTTTTTATATCATTTTTATCTTTACTTTAAGTTAATTAAAATAAAGTGTCATTATCACTCCCAAGTGGCCCTATGGGGTCCTAAAATAGACCCAAATATTACCATGGTTGTAAAGGACTCAAAACATAAGGTTAGTACAATTTCTAAGTTAATTTTCTATTATTATAACATTCTTTTTACCTTGAATTTCCCGACTAACATTTAACCACGGTAAATAAAAGTTAAAAGTTACAATTCACCAAAAATTATTTTCATCTTATTGAACAAAATTTTACATACTAATAACAACCATGTATGTCGAATTTTTTAAATTCAATTTAAAAAAGTGGTAAAATTTCATTTAAATGAAAAGGATAGTTTTTTAACTACTACTAAGTGGTTTCATTATTCATAAAAAATTTATATTTTTCAGAAAAATTACAAAAATTCAACCTAAGCGATATCTGATATTCCGAATTCAAAAATTATATCTATTTTACCAAAATCAAAACATATAATTTGCATTATTTAATTTAAAATTAATTCTCATTGTAAAAACAAATACTGCATTTTTAAGAAACAATAACTATTAAAGTATTGACACTTGTTTATGTCCAATTTCAAAGTGAAATTAATTCTAATGACCAAAATTGGATTAATTGGTAAAAATATAATATAATTACACTTTAAAACCAATTTAAAAGATAATATAATCATATAAATAAATAATATTAAAAGGCACTTTGGAATTAAAATACTGTATTTTTTCACTATTCATAAAAATTTAATTTTATCATAAAAATGCCAAAAATTTACCCAAAGTAAATCTTGATGTTCCGAATCTAAAAAATAATTTTATTTTGTAAAATATAACACATAAAAGTGACCAAAACTATATTTAAAAAGGGTTCACCATCAAAAGGTGGTAAATCGGCCGTTTAAAGAATATTAGAGTATTTATGCTTAAAATGTCACGACCAGACCCAACGGGGCTCGAGCTGCGACTCCCCAAGACCGCCTCCAATAGGCCAAGGGCGAGCAACCAGCGCCGAGTAGGCTATCACACACATGGGAGGCATTAGCCTGAGGTACCTATACACACACACCCACAAACACCTCCATGCAACAGTGCAGAGATATAGAAAACTGAAAAGTAAATGCATGCATACACTATCATACAACCAGAGTACATCAGAAGTACATTAGGGAAAAACAGGTCCCACCAAAAGGAAACTACAAAGCGCATCCAACATGCTCTGAAGAAGGGGAACACTGCCACAAACACCCGCCAGAAATCTCCCTCGGTACAGCTCTGGTAAACACCCCGGTCAACACGCTCACTAAGCTCCGCCTGCTCTGGGTCCTCCAGGGACTCCGTCGAAAGGCATGTGGTCTGCACAAGA
Organism: Viscum album; assembly: GCA_963277665.1. Classification (NCBI taxonomy): domain Eukaryota; kingdom Viridiplantae; phylum Streptophyta; class Magnoliopsida; order Santalales; family Viscaceae; genus Viscum; species Viscum album. Next base: position 54,211,570 of record OY728148.1, read on the forward strand.
CACAAACATGTGCGGGCAAAGCCCGTGCAGGGGTGAGTATAAACATACTTAGTAGGCACCCCAAAACCGAAAACCAAAGAGAGCAACTGAAAGGCATCAGTCCGCTCATCCCAGCCAGAGGGAACCGAGACGAGAGAGGAACTCCATCTCGTGACCATCCTCAGCTAAACACAACTAGTTAGCTCAGCTCAGGTGTATGACCATACATACACCTTGAACAATCCAAATATACTCAGCTCACGCCACAAAGCCATAAGTGGTACCGACCTCATCACCAGCAATTGTCCCCAACCAAGAGAGTACACCACACGAACACTGTCATACTAAATGACACTCATCCGAGAGATACACTCCATCGGGTCCCAAACAAACATCTCAGATTCTCACCCAAGAGACCACGCTCGTCGGATATCATCACTGAGGAGACATCGCTGAAACAATATAACCACCAAACTCCTCGGATAGGGGATCACTGCTAGGGTCTGCTAGGGGATTCCAAGACCCACTCCGGTATACATAGCTCATAGATAGGGGATCTCTCCCAGGGTCCGCTGGGGGATACCACGAACCGATCTGGCATACGTAGTTCTCATAGATAGGGGATCACACCCAGGATCCACTGCGGGATACCACAACCCTATCTGGCACTCGACAGAATCTCAACACTCAGATAGAGGATCATCGTCCATATAAAGGTGGTCACGATGATACCGGAACCCTATCTGGTATAACTCGCGATGTAGGGGATCGAACCGACGATGCCGCAACCCTACCGAAACCACGCGCTGAGTCGGGGATCGCATAACCAATGATATCGCAACCCTAATGACACCAAGTGCTGAGTAGGGGATCGTATAACCAACGATACTGCAACCCTACTATAAACCTCATACTGAGTAAGGGAGCATATTCCCGACGATGACACAACCCTACTGAGCACGACCCACCGCGTAGGGGATCATATTCCTGATGATGCCACAAACCCTACGGGGTTAACCTGCTAGATAGGGGATCGCCGCCCGTGAATAAGCAGTCATAGTGATACCAAGAACCCGATCTAGTGTAAAGATGCTAGAGGATCCCGCTTCAGGCCCATCGGAGGGATGCCACAACTCTAACAGTTTTAACATTCATTTGAGAGGATCACAAACCCATACGAAGGCTGTGATGCCGCGCGAACCCTCGTAGGAACGAATCAAGGGAGAACCCTCAACCACTACTGGTCCAAATGTCGCTAACCCGAGCGACCCGCCATAATGCCATACATCCCACCTCCTAGGCCAAAACCGAGGACACCATCGCGTTCCATGCGGAAAAACACGCAGGATAGGCTATTTACTCGCCCGAAACGAAGCACCGGTGAAAAAGGCACTATTCACCGTAGCTAGCTCATGCAGGGCCCACACAACGATCCCGAAACCCATCAAGTGGATCATACCAAGACGATTCCCTCAGAAAAACAAGCGGAATCGACTACTCGCTCGTCCGAAACGGACACCCGGTGAAAAAGGTACTATTCACCGAAGCCAGCTTGGGTGGGGCCCATGCCTGGATTCCAAAACCAATCGAATAGATCGCACCATTGTGATCCTCTCGAAAAAACACACAACATCAACTATTCATCCACCAAAATCGGACTCCTGGTGCAAAAGTTGTGTTTCTCCGTAAATGCCAAAACCTGGCGTCGTGGGGCCCGCACCCCGTTCTCAGTCCCAGCACCCGGAAACCAACTCAAAAAGTCTGCCATACCATCAGGGTCTCAACGCCACTGATGGCACGTCAAACAGACACTCCAGGAAAAAGTCATGGCCGGTCAAAGTCGAATAATAATTAAAATATTATTATTATTTGATGTTTCGTGACCCCGGGTCACGGACCCAGCCAAAAAAAACCTGAACCTATCCCAATAGGTCCGTCTCAATCCCAGGGTCGCGTCGCCGAAGACGGCACACGAATCGGACCTCTGGGTTACACAGAACGGGGGTTTTTAGAACCCCCGGTCGAATTTGGACCGGACCGGCCCCACATGGCCGATCCGGCCGATTCGGCCGCCCCCGCCGCCGGCCCGCGCCGGCCGGCAGGTCCCCCGCCGCGGGGCGCACAGCACCGCCGCGCCGGCGGATCTGCCGCGGACCGCCGGGGGCACACCGGTGGTCTGTTTTACGATCCGGAGGTGTCTATATGACCCTCGGGACACGATCTGCACTGCTACGGCTTCAATTTGCAGAAAAACGCAGCAAAAACGGGATCAGGGTTAAAACTCAAATCTGCCTACCTCGCGGGTGGAACGCCGACGTTCTGCCATAGATCCGCGCTCCAGAGCTTCCGCTGCACGCTCCTGGAACATCCTCCGTCGAATTCCGAGCTCGTGGGCGCTTCGTTTGCTCGATTCGGCGGAGCGGCGATGAAAAACGGTGAAGAACGTCGAGAGGAACGATAAAGGGGGGGCTGATATTTATATCAGCCGCCCGCTGGCACCAAACCCGCCTCGGACCCGACGCCCGATTCAAACAAAAGTAATGTCACCCTTAGGGTAAACGTGCCATTCTGAACGCAACGGCGGACTCAGATTTTCCATCCGAGACTCCGTTCAGAAGTTATTTGAGCCGACGCCCGCACACTAACTTCTCCATTTAATAACGAAAACGCCCCTGGTGGCGTTTCTCACCGCAGGCCCGTGCCCGCAATGTTTACACCACTCCTAGGGTAAACGGCACGTTCCAGACGTAAAAATGCCCTCAGATTTCCATTTTGAGCTACCGTTCAGGAGATATCACACCCCCACCATGTGCATAGTATAAAAATACTTAATAGTTTTATAAAATTAATTCCGGGAACACAGGGCCTCAGAATCGCACGCCGTCTTCGCGCCTAGCTCTGAAATTCTTCGTAGAAATACCCAAAGTCTGACAGGGTCAAAAACCCAGGTCTCTACATCCTCCTCCACTTATAACTTTTCGTCCTCGAAAAGCCCTAACCACAAGGAAAGCGTCACGACTCTCAACTGGGTCTCACACACCAGCGAGCTCACCAACAAACACCCCTGCCCGAATGCATAAGTCAGAGGGACTCATCCACCACACCTCAACACTATCCTCTTTGGGTGGCACTGACTCGCCCGCACGGTTTTAATCACATCACAAAAATGCGTCTCGGTGGGGGAAGGAGCCCTCTTCCTCATGCATTCGAAGCATGTCGAACAACACCCACTCAAGGTCTTACCAAAGCCCTGAACAAAACTCAAGCAAGCAACAAAACGGAGGGTACCACTAAATAGTGTCTATCAAACTACTACAGAAAGTAGAAAAGACACAAGGCATACCTCTATCCATTCGTGGTGCCTCTGGGTCAACAGCCTCCAGGGCATGCAGCTGTCCTCGCCCTCGGCCACTAGCTCCCTGAGTTTGGCATGGACCACCTGGGGGTGGGGGTGGTGGAAATGGGTACCGCCTACCACCTCCTCCTACTACACCCACTTCGCCGCCACGTCCTCCACCCTACAGACATCCTTTCTCGAGACGCTGCCACTGCCAAGTTGGTCCATCGACCGGCTCCCTCTCAGCAGTACGTCGAGTCGGACAATCTCTAGCAAGATGTCCCCGACTGTCGCAAGCGTAACACTGCCTCTCATGCGGCTGACCAAAACTCGCATGCGAGCCCTGTGAGCCCTGAGGCTCAGATCCTCCATCCTGGGGTCACCTCTTGAAACGTCGGCCACGTACAGACCACTAAGTCTGTCGTCGGCTACCAGATGCTGACGTCTCAGCTCTCATGTACCCAACACTAACAGAGGGAATCTGCTCAGCCAGAAAGCTCTCCACCACCAATGCTCGCTCCAGCACTCTGGCATAGGTGGGCAGGCAAAAGGAAACCACACCTCCTCGGATGTCCCTGTGTAGGCCCTTCTCGAAGGTCTGATCCCTAAAGAACGGGTCTCAAACCATATCTTGGGAGTAGCGTGACAGGTCCGTACACCTCGTTGAGTACTCCGACCCAGTCATCAGCACAATCCTATTGCGGAATCCTCGCTGGCTGTCATCGTGGAGGCATCCTGAAATACATTCAAGACGCACAACAGTCAAAGCGTATATCTGGAGAGCTGGCTCAAGAAGGAAAAAGAAAACCCAAAAACCCAGTCTTATATGATGCATGTACCATTATGTCCCCGCGACCAGTGTACGAATGTCCCGAGTCGAAAGGCCGGTTATCAGAGTCCAGGTGTATGGATACATTGGCCATTGCACCAACACTGAAGTCTCTGGCCGGAAATCCAAACTCGAAACATCCTAACACTACTGCTATGCATCCCAAAACAAACTCTCCCTAGACAATCTACGCTCTGAGATCCCAAAGGTGGAACCTCCTCTGATACCACTCTATCACGACCCGACCCAACGGAGCTCGAGCCGCGACTCCCCAAGCCCGCCTCCAACATGACAAGGGCTGGAGACCAGTGCCGAGTAGGCTATCACACACATGGGAGGCATTATCCTAAGGTACATGTACACATGCACCCACAAACACCACCATGAAACAGTGCAGAGATATAGAAAACTGAAAAATAAATGCATGCATACAGTATCCCACAACCAGAGTACAGTAGAAGTACATAAGGGAGAAATAGGGCCCACCAAAAATAAACTACAAAGCGTGTCCAACCAGCTCTGAAGAAGGGGAATGCTACCACAAACACCCACCGGGAAGCTCCCTCGGCACAGCTCCGGTAAACACCCCAGTCAACATGCTCACTAGGCTCCGCCTGCTCCAGGTCCTCCAGCGACTCCGTCGAAAGGCCTGTGGTCTGCACAAGACAAAAACATGTGCGGGCAAAGCCCATACAGGGGTGAGTATAAACATACTCAGTGGGCACCCCAAAAGCAAAAACCAAAGAGAGAAACTAAAAGGCATCGGTCTGCTCATCCCAGCCAGAGGGACCCCGACGAGAGAGAAACTCCATATCGTGACCATCCTCGGAAAAACACAACTAGTCACCTCAACTCAGGTGTAGTCCCATACATACACCATGAAAAATCCAGATATACTCATCTCATGCCACAAATCCACAAGAGGTACCGACCTCATCACCAGCAATTTTCCCCAACCAGGAGAGTAAACCACACGAACCCTGTCATACCAGATGACACACATCTGAGAGATACACTCCATCGAGTCCCAAACAAACATCTCAGATGCTCACCCGAGAGACCACGCTCGTCATATAACATCACTGAGGAAACATCATTGAAACAACATAACCACCAAACGCCTCAGATATGGGATCGCCGCTAGGGTCCGCTAGGGGATACCAAGACCCACTCCGGTATACATAGCTCACAGATAGGGGATCACTCCCAGGGTCCACTGGGGGATACCACGACCCGATCTGGCATACGTAGTTCTAACAGATAGGGGAACCCACCCAGGATCCGCTGGGGGATACCACAACCTGATCTGGCGCTCGACGAAGCTCAACACTCAGATAGAGGATCATCGTCCATATAAATGTGGCCACGACGATACCGAAACCCTAACTGGTATAACCCACGATGTAGGGGATCGAACCGACGATGCCGCAACCCTACCGAAACCACGCGCTGAGTAGGGGATCCCTTGACCAACGATACAGCAAACCTACCGACACCAAGTGCAGAGTAGAGGATCGTATAACCAACGATACTGCAACCATACTATAAACCTCACGCTGAGTAAGGGATTGTATTCCCGACGATGCCACAACCCTACTGAGCACGACCCACCACGTAGGGGATCATAATCCTGATGATGCCACAAACCCTACGGGGTTAACCTGCTAGATAGGGGATCACCACCCGTGAATAAGCGGTCATAGTGATACCAAGAACCCAATCTAGGGTGAAGATGCCAGATGATCCCGCTCCGGGCCCACCGGAGGGATGCCACAACTGTAACAGTTTTAACATCCCATCGAGATAAACACAAACCCGTACGAAGGTTGTGATGCCGCGCGAACCCTCGTAGGAAGGAACCAAGGGTGAACCCTCAACCACTACTGGTCCAAACGTCACTAACCCGAGTGACCCACCACAACACCACACTGTGCACCTCCTAGGCCAAAACCGAGGCCACCATCGCGTTCCACACTGAAAAACACGCAGGATAGGCAGTTTACTCGCCCGAAATGGAGCACCAGTGAAAAAGGCACTATTTGCCGTAGCTAACTCGTGTAGGGCCCACACAACGATCCCAAAACCCATCAACCGAATCATACCACGGCGATCCCCTCAGAAAAACAAGCGAAATCAACTACTCGCTCGTCCGAAACTGACACCCAGTGAAAAGGTACTATTCACCGAAGCCAGCTCGGGTGGGGCCCACGCCTGGATTCCGAAACTCATCAAACGAATCGCACCATTATGATCCTCTCAGAAAAACAGACCGGGTCGACTATTCATCCGCCAACATCGGACTCCACGTGCAAAAGCTGTGTTTCTCCGCAAATGCCAAAACCCGGCCTCATGGGGCCCACACCCCGTTCTCAGTCCTAACACCCGGAAACCAACTCCAAAAGTCGGTCGTACCATCAAGGTCTCAATGCCACTGACAGCACGTCAAACGGACACTCCAGGAAAAAGTTACGGCCTGTCAAAGTCGAATAATAATTAAAATATTATTATTATTTGACGTTTCGTGACCCCGGGTCACATACCCAGCCCAAAAAAACTCAAACCTATCCGAATAGGTCTGTCTCAATCTCAGGGTCGCGTCGCCGCAGACGGCGTGCGAATCGGACCTCTGGGTTACACAGAACGAGGGTTTTTAGAACCCCCGGTCGAATTTGGACCGGACCGGCCCCTCCTGGCCGGTCCGGCCGCCGCCGCCGTAGGCCCGCACCGACCAGTAGTCCTCCTCCACGCAGCGCACCGTGCCACCGCGCTTCCCAGTGCGCCGCCACGCCGGTGTCGCGCCGACAGATCTTCCGCGGACCGCCGGGGGCACCCCGATGGTCCGTTTTACGATCTGGAGGAGTCTACACGACCCTCGGGACCCGATCTACACTGCTACGACTTCAATTTGCAGAAAACCCCAAAAAAAATGGGATCAGGCCTCCGAATCGCACGTCGTCTTCGCGCCAAGCTCTAGAATTATTCGTAAAATAATCCAAAGTCTGACAGGGCCAAAAACCCGAGTCTCTACATAAAATTAGATTCATTCACATTTTAAGATGCTAAATTTTATTGGGTAAGTGTGAAACCATTTAACAAACATTTTAAATCATATTATAGTTAGTTATATTGATTACCCCAATACAATGGCTAGATATTAACTAACATTTAAAATAATAATATTATATTGTTATTGTGCAACATAATATTTTAATAAAACCCGATGTTGCATATCGGGTCCGCCATAGAACATAAAAACCCCATTAACGTAAAATAAATATTGAATTTACAAATATTAATAAAATTGAAAATTAATTATTTCATTATTTACATGGGATATTGCAACATAAACTCACCCATTAATATATTTATCTTTCTAGGATATGATGAGATTTTCTTCATATTATATGTTTAACAAGGGCGGTAAATTTTATGAACTTAATGGTGTATTTTGAAGATAAATTAGGTATCAGTTGTTTTTATATTTATTTTTCAAAGAAATAATTTTACAATTCTAGTGGGGATCATATTAATATGTAATGTTTATTATTAAAATAAGATAGAGTATTTTTGTGTGAAAATTGTGGGTCTTTATACTTATTCTTTTGACTATTCTGGGTAATGGATCCCCAAAACCACTCTTTATAGAAACTTTTATGGTCACACCACTACATGAAGAGTTTCAAAGCAGTATTTTGGCAATCCTACAATATTTAATCATAGATATTTTATTTATTAATTAGAGTATCATCTATTTGGAATCATTTCTATTTATTTTCTCAACCCTTTGTACCAAAATAAACCCATGAAAGATAGGTATATTTCTTTGATTCCATTTTTAGATACATAAGGAGACCAATTTTGTTATAAATACCTAGTAGTAAGTGTCACACTAAACAATGGAAGAAACCCAATAAACATATGGTTTTTTTCAAAACAAAGTTTTGCATGGGGTTAATGAATTAATATATGAATTAAATTATTTTATATATTTTCATTAAATGAAATCCTTTTGAATTTACAATGATTTTTACTATGTCATTACAGTCATAACATAATCATGCATAAATATATGACATTTACTAGGCATGTTCATTTTTACCTATGTATTTTTGTTTATTGAAATTTTTTATTATGTATAGTCTACATATTCACATAAGTAAACCATGCATAAGTAAATAAATAAATAATGAGATAATGCACATTTCAAATGGTATATCTTTTGAGATAATAATGGATCAATCAAAATATTAGGGGTAACGACTTTAGAATAGTCTTGTTTGAATTACGAAACTCACCCCAACTAATTTATCAATGTTATATCTGGTAAATAGTTATGTCTTGGTGTGGATTGTGTCAACTTTAGTACACCTAATTACACAAATATACTCCCACACGGGTGAGGGGGTCTCAAGAATATGATATACATATGAATCAAATAATTCATTGATATGCCTTCCCTTATACATATAATGAATTAAAAGAAAATTCTCATATAGAAATTTAATGAAATCCCTAACATACATTGGTCGGTCTAAGAACATGATCAGTTGAAATATTGAATTAATTTATAATAAATTTAAATGTAAAATTAATTCTACTAGATGGAATTAATTATGATTTTAAATAAATTAATTGAATTTTTATTCAAAATATACCTATTTAATGGTTGTGAATATAATTTTATTAAACTCCATGTTTTTTTTGTAATATTTTCTGAATTACTTATATAAGTTTTGGCCTCTCTAGATATTCATAAATATTAAGGTGTGACCCAACCCATCCCATATATGACAGGAAAACACGGATGGGCAGCCATGTAATAGGAGGGGCACACCACACAGGTTGTGAAGTCTGTCTTTAGTTATGACCACTCTGGTTTTTCCCATTAAAAAAAATATAAATTAGTTTTTTTCACACTACATCATCAGCAGGTTCTATTATTGGTCTACCCCTCTGCCCAATGGTGGTGGTGTTAAGGAAACATAAGAGACTCATTCACCTACATTATTTTTTTTACTTTTTTTTATCTTATCTATATATAAAAAAAACTTCCCAACTATTTTATTTATTTATTTATTCTACATTAAGAAACAATAATATGAAAGTGGTTTTCCACAAATATTTTAATTTACCCATTGGTAATATTAACCCATGATATGATTCCACCACCCCAATTGTTTAATTAATTTTAATATAGAAAAATTTATATTTAATATTTAGATGTCCATAACTTTTCTATCCGAAAATGGATCAAATTATTATCAGAGTCACTAAAAAAGTATTGACACCCTAAATAGGAATTCTAGAAAACTGAATTTTAATTTGAATTAATCTATAAGGTGGATTTTTTATAGCACTTTCTGGTACCTGGATCAGAGTGGATGTGAATAGTCAAGGAGAAATAAAATATTTAGTTTTAGTTAAATTTCCTAATTTCCTCTCTAACAATATTTCACTCGTTTAACAACTAGCTGATAATTTGTGGTTCAATTTATCATGAAAATTAAAATCAAATATTTACATCATTCAATTTTTATCAAAATCATGTTCCACTCTCTATCAAAGATCATTACTTGATGAAACCCAACTTAAAACAACAATGATTATCCAAATGTAATTTATAATCCTTTTATATAATTGATCTTAAATTTCTATGTGATAATGCTGAGAATTAAAGGAACTTTCAATGTCATAATGATCATGGAAACAACAATACAATTATCAGAATGGGTTATCTAAGATTGAGGTTCCCCAAACCTCTATTTCCCTCTCTATTGCATAAGAGAGTAGAGAGGTAAGGTCCAAATTATGAGGGAATGAATCATCATTATGAATTTTATCCCTCTTATATTATATAGTAAGGTTTAAGTATAAGAAAATTCCCCCCCCCCCTCTAAGATATGTTTAACCCTCTAAATAAAAACTAAATGGTGTTTATAACCTTGAAAGTGTGTCTCTATTATTATAAATATTTGATCATTGAGTTGTAAAATCAAAAATATTATTACATTGTAAAATCCAGTCCATTAATTCATATCACTTCTCTTATAAAGTATAAAAAAAATGTGAATAAAATATATTCATTCAATAAGTTTTTTACTTTGATTTACTTAATAACTTGTTTAGACAGTAAATTGTTAAATTTAAAATTTATTATTTTAAACTTGAAAATTATTGAATTTATTTATTTCCATTCAATCATAATACTAAAACCTAAAATATCACAAAATGCAATACCAACCATGAACTTATATCATATTCATTATAATTGAGAAAGCTTCTGAATTTACATTGTGTAAGACCACTTGTTCCTTACCTCGATAGTAGTGAATCATACTCATAGACTATGTTTAGTATCAATAAATACATTACATTCCCCAAAGAGATATAATTTATTCAAAGAAACAATAACCTCTTATAGTCATGCTCTATGTAATATAATATCCTTTTACTAGGATATCTTATAAAATATGGTTCATATTTTGTGTCATCATCTTGACAGATATTAATGTTTCTTTTAATGACTATTTTGGATGGGATTATATACTTATACCATGGACTCATTTTTTTTTGTTGCTACCATCCTGTTAAAATGGTCTTGTGGTATTTATTCTACACATATGTGAAAAATTCTATCCTGATCAAACAATCATTAAAATACCACCAAGGATTCACCCCATTAATTATAACTCACCAATTACATAAATTTCATGGTTTTTTTATTTCATCAATGTATGTGATCAAATGATACACATTAGTGATGATATAATGTTTAGATTATAATAAATGTGAATATATATAGAAACATAAAATGAAACCCTCTACATGTTGTTTTTCTTTTGGTAGGTCAGTCCTCGTGATATCCTCTTGCCCATATAGCCATGTGTAAACTTTATGACCAAAAGTCTCAAGGATTATTATCCTCTAGAACATAATAGTCATACATTATCTACTTCTTATTATCATAATGTATCCAGACCATAAGATATTTATTTTTGATTATTTCAATAGAATACCAAGGTTCTCATTATATTTGGGAACTACTTTAATCATTTCAAATGATAAATAATCTAAGAAAACTACCATATATTTAATAAACACTTAAGTATTATCATTAATATTGTAAGGATTAATCCTGAAAATCTCCTTGTATACATGATAATATAATCAAATATTATAGCTAGAGTTGGGTTTGGGGAACCCACATTCACAACCCATAAATGTTTTTCTAAGATACTATAGATATGGAAATTCTAATAGACTCATGTCCTCATAGTAAATTAAAATTATAATCAAAACCAACCCATTATATATGTTACTATCCTATAAATACCTAAATTGATTTGTTCTTTTACACTTCACCATTATCATTTAGTTTATTTCTAAAGACATATTTTTCACATATAAAATTTATTTTAGTTGGTCTGGGAATAAGTTACAAGTTTTATTCCATTCAATCTCATACAATTGTTTATTCGTTTTTTGAACCCTGAATTAATGTTCAAAATAATATTCCACCTAATTTGTTTCATCATTTGAAATAAAACTAGTTGAGTTTTTTCTATCATTTTTATCCTACTTTTCACACCATGATTCTTATCATGAATTTTATTATCAACATTAACATACCTCCTTAAACCTAAACCAATGAAAATTTACAACTAAAAATATTTTTAATATCTGATTTTTACATTTTATGAATTTTAATACTCTCTATCTTTGCTAGAGTTATAAAAATATACTCATTATACTTGAATATATATACTTTCAAATAATTATACAACAGATATAGATCTGTTAACATCATTCTCACTATCTATCAAGATAATTCACTTGATTTTCTTTTCATTCTTAAAATTTGTAGAATCATCACTTCCAAAAATTCTTTTATATTTATTATTATAGAATTTTTAGAAACATCAATTTGGTGTATAACCAATGAAAATTTCATCTTCAGATTTTTCATCCTACATCACCACTTGTATCTTTTAGCATAATCAAGTATAGACTTCTAAACAATATGAAATTTCTAAATGATTCATTGTTTATATAACACATCACGTATGGATTCATATCAGAATTTATCTTAAATATAATTCTATCATAAATGAATCTATCAATTATAGTAGCTTATATCTAGAAAAATCATGAATTGTTATTTTCTATTAACTTTTTTCATGAAATTTTAACCAAAATATTATTCTTTATTTTATCCAATAAATTTTTATAGGGATTTTATGGATAATTGAATTGAGGCATGATGTCATTTTTTACATCATTTAGTGGGTTTTTTGTTATAAAACTCGCTATCATATTATGATATCAACCACTTTAAAGGTAATCATACCTACTTATATAAAATCTTTAAAAAAATCCTTAATATGTCTAAGGATACTTTTTGTTTCTAAATAAACATGATACATTTCATCCTTGTGAATTATTATATGTAGGTAATAAAATACTTTTCACTTTGAGTTTATTTCTTGGACATAGGACTAAAAAGATCATAATGGATTTACTCTATAGGTTCTTATCTATGAATCTCACCAAATTAATTGTTTTGGTTCCCTATTTACAAATTTTGAATGTTTCATAAACTACAATTGTTTCTTATTTTAAGAAAAAAATATTTCTCATAGATTCATCGTTAATCAAGTTCTTCATATGGTCAATATAATTTTTCCATAGGTTCTTCTTGTCTTACAAACAAAGATAACACTAAGTACATACCCCTTAATCTTGAAATATATTTTTCTGGGTTCTCAATAACATTATCAGAATATCTCTATCATTCAATATCTTGATAATGAATCTATTCTTAGATAAAATAACTTTATTTTTAGCATCACTTGGATTTTATATAGATAATAAATTATATAGTATTACATTAACAAAGAAAATATTTTCGAGGATTATTTGATTATTACTAATATCTATTGTTCTAATTCCTCTAACTTTTAGAGGGTTTTAATTACAAAATAATAGACCTACTCAAGGTCACAGTCCCCTTTATAGTGTAAAAAATATATCAATATCCCAACATCCTACTCAAATAGTTCTCTTTTGAACATGAAATGAATCATGATCACATAATCGATGCTGATTTTTAATCCCTGATGAAAATATCATCAAAATACTATGATTTTAATATATTTTTAATCAAAATTATTTATGGAAATCTCATAGTGTTCATAAAGTTTATTTTCGCCATACTAGGAACTTCAACCATGTGAGATCCTTGTACCAATTGTACAAGCTCTATTTCAATGACACAAAGACATTATCTTATCCTTATGACCAGGTGTCTCAACCTTGTGAGTAACTCACATTAAACTTATAAACAGATGTGATATTTTTCTCAATATTCTAAATCCATTTCTAAGCCTTACACCTATAGTTACCTCATCATTTTGATGACCAATCTATTTCTTTCACTGATGAGTTGGTCAACATTTCAAAATAAATATATCGGCATTAAAGAGCAATACCCACTTTTATATCATGTAAAAAATTATTAAAATATTTTCAATACTACATTTGTTTATTTCAAGGGTTTTAAAATCACTTAAAATAATCTTAAATCATTATCCAATGGATATACATTAAAAGGATAGATCTTCTCCCTTTCTTTAAAATCTCCATTGTCAAGTATGAAATCCAATGAAAACATCCTCACCCTTTTGTAACTTATAATATCTACAAATATTGTATAAAATACTGCCATTATCTGTATATTTTATTAACTTTAAGAGTACCATAACAATAATCACATATTACCAGTATTGGTAACAAATACAATATCTTCCTCAAGAGGGTTATATAAAACCTATGAGGTATTTATCATTCTTGTTTAATTCATTGCCTATATATTATATTCATGTTTTCTATAAGATAATTCAAATAAGATGCTTGATTTATTTATTGGGTAGAATAATAATAGGTTATGAGTTTTTTTTCTTGTCTTTTCTATTTATCAATTTTTATGAAAAATGATTTAATCTAAATTTTCACTATGATTTTTTAGTATTTAATTAATTTTCATAGATATTTGAGTGGATTATTGAAAACATTATTTGTTTAAACTATTTAAGATAAATAATGTTTTTTGAATTTTATTTTAGAAGCATTTCTATGAGTTTTACCAATTTTATAATTCCATATCTGTGAAACTGTAGCCCAAAATATTTTTCTAGTCTGAGTGGTATTCTAAACAATTTTGAAACATTCTTCATAATATACCCACATTCATGATAGAAACTTGAATATTTTATGTGAAATATAACATGTGAATAATTCTCTATCAAATATTTGAACTTCATGAAAGGTTTTTAACATTATTAAAGAATTTATTTTCTGAGCCATCATTTTTCACCTAAGACATACAATTGAGATCAACTATTATTTTACCCTATGAAAAGATGAATTTCTATATAGGTTTAATTATCATTGAAATTAATTTATCATTAAATACCTTCACTCCTATTATATTTTCTTGATTATTTGATGTTTTAGATAGGGGGTTCATTTTCATGTGTAATTCTTAAAATGGGTAATTTTTTGGTTTTTGGGGTGTTTTTTCACTATTTGTGTTAGTGGATAGAAATTAATGGGCAAGATTCATTATTATCAACGTCATATATTTATTCATAATCTATTATATAAAATTAAAATAAAAACAAATATGATAAAATCGGTGATGATAATGAATTATTTGTTATGATTAATTATATAAAACATGACCCTTAAAAAAGTTTAGATGTTTAAATTGTAATTAATTCATTAAAATCCATTATAACGTTATCTTACATAAAAATAAACTGAAAAAGAAAATAATCAATGTGAGAATAAACTATAGTCATTTTCTACATGTATTTTTTACCTATGGTTTATATCATGAAATGGGGAGTGTGGTGTCACATCTTCTATGGAAAATTGAATGAGGTATATTTCCTATGGTTTCGCATTTATATTCTGTAACACCCCAGGTAAATAAAGAATATGAAATTTTTATAATTATCCCTATTTTTGAATAAAATGTTAATATTAATTTAAAAGGAATGCTATGCTCGATGGCTTACCCAATACGCAACAACAAGTTCCTTTGAAATCTTACGTTTCACATCAATAATAAACTAATTTTATGTTAACACCTTGCTGTTGTAATGACGGGAACTAACTAAAAAATGATTATATATGTTTTTCAAATATTTTTACTTTTTACGATAAATGATAGGGGTTTAAAAATGCGAATGAATCCAATTTTAAGCGTAAACATTCTAATATTCTTTAAAAGGTTGATTAACCGCCTTTTGATAGAGAATCTCTTTTAAATCCACTTTTTGACAATTTTATGTGTTTTATTTGACAAAATAAAATTCTTCTTTAGGATCGCGACATCAAAATTTACTTTGTCTAAATTTTTGGTATTTTTCCGATAAAGATCATTTTTTAATGAATAGTGAAAAATGTTGTATTTTAATTCAAAACCACTTTTTAATATAATTTATTTATATGATTAGATTATCTTTTTAATTGGTTTCAAAGTGAAATTAGAATATATTTTTACCATTTAATCTAATAGTGGTCGTTGGAATTAATTTCATCTTGAAATTGGACTAAAACTAGTGTCAATCTTTTGATACTTATTGTTTCATAAAAACACGCTATTCGCTCTGATAGCGTTAATTAATTATTAAATTAAATAATGTAACTTATATGTTTTGAATTTTGTAAAATAGACATCATTTGTGAATTCGTAAAATCAAATATAGCCTGGGGTAAATTTTTGGTAATTTTCTGAAAAACATCAATTTTTGATGAATAGTGAAACCACTAAGTGGTAGTTAATGAAACTGATTTTTCCTTTAGATGAAACATTATCACTTCTGTGATTTGAATTTCAAAAATCCAACATACATGGTTTCCATTGAGAAGTAATATGTGGTTCAATGGGATTAAAATAATTTTTTGGTGAATAGTATCTTTTATGTTTATTAATCGCGATTAGAGGTAATTAGTGTAATTTAAAGTAAAATTAATGTTTTAATAATATGAAATGACCTTAACAAATGTCCTACCCTTATTGGATGAGTCATGGCCGACCAAGAAAATCCATGGGTCAACTTGTAGACCCCATGAAGCCACTTTGTTTGGAAAATGACATTAATACCTTTTTATTTAAAGTAAAAATTAAAATGTCACAAACATGTGTTGTGTTACTAAAACAATTTTTACATGGGGTTATTCAAGTCATATTTTAGACTGTAAATATTCCTTAGAAAGATAAAAATATTTCCTACATCATGATATTTTTTTATAATTTATAGACATTAAATTAATTAATTAATTTATGACCCTGTGATGATGCAGTGATTAACTCATAAATGAACGATATAAATAAAATAAGACGATAGGGAAAAATCTAAGTCTTAAACTTTTAAAAAACCTATTTGATGGGTGGATTTCGAAGAATTTTCTCCTTATCCTCAAAATATTTCCTTTTGGGACCTTTAAAATCTGAAAATCATTTTATAATAAAGTAATATTCTATAACTTTCCAAGAGTGCCCCTCCTCTCCTCTTATAAAAGGCCCCCACCTCTACCACCTTACCCACACCTCTCAAGACTTTGGCTTGGCCAACCCCTGCCCATTTCATATCTCCACATCCCTATATTCATCATTGAATCCTCAACTTTGGGCATAATCCTTTCCAATGAAGCAATTGAGCTCAAATCAAAAAGAGTTACATGATTTAAAGGTAATGTCTTCCCTTGTGTTCTTTTGTTTTATTTTGCTTCTCCAACCATCTATACTCTTTTTATTCCATTCTTTTGTAACACCACCAGTATCTTCAATATACTATGATGTTTTTACTTGAAGGATTCAATCTACACATACACACACCATCGTCTAATGGTTAAAGAACATACTGTTTCTGTGGATGGCGAATTTCTGCCTCACGAAACGATGAGTGTTCAATCTTCTCTTAACACCATACATGGTGGCCATTATGATGTCAATATATTTTGTAAATGATAAATATGGAATTTATTTTTTCTATATGCTTGTGAATTTTATATTTAAAACATGTCTTTATTCTTTTCATGTTATGCAAATGCGATAATTTCATATGAGGGAGTGTGGACTACCGCCCCCTCAAGTGATGTGACTCGTTCATGCAATACATGGAATGTATAAAGAATTAAATTGATGAACTTATGTGATCTATATAACATATATATTATAATGGAATTATAATATATATATCTCTCATCTATTTTTAATTCCATTAATGTGCCAAAGAAATTAAAGTAGCGTTCATGCGTACGTACGGCTTACCGTCTCCATGAACGGTACATTTCATTTCATATCTCCAAATGTTATGTACTATTATAATTACATATATATAATGGATATATATGTCATATATTACATCTAAATGATGGATATAATTCTGGAATTATAATATATATATCTCTCTTTTAACTTTAATTCCATTAATATGACAAAAAATGAAAGTAGCGTTCATGCGTACGTACAACCTACCGTCTCCATGAACGGTGATTTTAATTTTTTATCTCCAAATGTTATGGAATAGTATAAAATGAAAATATACTGGATATATATGATATTTAAAACATCAATAATATTCTGTATATGATGTACCTATAACTACATGGAAAATTCTTTTCCAACAAGTTCAAATTTTACTCAGGTACCGAACATTGACAAAAACGTCTGATATGTACTCACTTTATTAACCAATTATGATAACATTATAATATGTGATATGAACTGAATAATAATATTTAAAGTATGTCCTTATGAAATTACAAATTGACCAAAATTTATTATTCATGATATGAAAGAATGATCGAGTCATGTCGGACACGAGGTAAGGGATCCTACCCCTCTCTTTCTTTTTAAGTACACTCTTTTATGCCATTTCTTTTAAGCTCATATTTCTTATGACTGGGATGTTATTTTATATTACTCCTACATTACTTTTTATGTTCATATTAGGAGAGACCCTATTTTCTCTAATCAATCTATTTTGGATGTTTTGAGTGGCGCCGTCAGGCTGCCGAATTTTCGTAAGGGATCATACCCCTCTCTTTTTAAGTAGTCTATTTTATGTTATTCCTTTTAAGCTCATTTTTCTTATGACTGGGATGTTATTTTATATTACACCTACTGTAATTTTTATGTTCATATGATGAGAGACCCTATTTTCTCTCATCAATCCATTTTGGATGTTTTGAGTTGCGCCGTCAGGCTGCCGAATTTTCGTAAGGGATCCAACCTCTCTCTTTCTTTTTAGGTACTCTCTTTTATGTCATTTCTTTTAAGCTCATCTTCCTTATGTTTGGGGATGTTATTTTATATTACTCATTCTGTACTTTTTATGTTCCTATTATGAGAGACCCTATTTGATCTCATAAATACATTTTTGGAAGTTTTAAGTGGCGCCGTTAGGCTGCCGTGTTTTCATAAGGGATTTTTCATCTCACTTTTATTCACGTGACATTTATGCTATCTTTGCCACTATTTCCTTTGAGTGGTGTATTTAATGCCCATTATTATACACTTTGTGTAGTATAATTTCATTTATGGGTATTTACATCTTCATTGTATGACCCTTCTTCCATGGGGTGTACTTTCCGAAAGTTACCCAACTCGGTAAGGGGACCTTTCACCCTCCTATTTTTAAAAGACTTGTTTTGTTATGTCATTTAATTAACATACTATTATGTTGGGATATGTTCATCTATATCCTTTTTTATATAAATTTTATGTCCAAGTGATGAGATACCCTTTATCTCTCTCATCAACCCTTTTTGTAAAATTTTATGTGACGCCGTTAGGCTGTCGAATTTTACCAAGGGAACTTCTTAACAAAATTTGGATTTCTTTGGGTTCAACATGTAGTTATTGAATATGCCATCCTTTGAATATGTGTGAATTACAATTGATTGTTTTACACTTAATATCCACTAATATTGGGTTTATTTATGTCTGTCACACATATTTATGAGATTGATTTATCCTTAATTTAAGGATACCTTCTTTATAATGGATTTCATCTCATTTTACATTTATATTGAGACTTCATTGTTGTTATGAACCAATTCACTCTTATATGGTGTTTATAATGTCCTTTGACATATTATATCATGAATCTCTTTATTCTCATCATATTATTGAGTTCGGATTAAATGTTATTCCGCAATTATTTGTATTCAAGAGTCTCTCATTTTGTTAAAAACTCTTTAACAAAATATTGTTTTAAATGATTTAACGATTTACTATTCTAAATCTTTATATTTAATGCCCATGTTTTCAAAATGGTTTTCAGTATTTATTTATATAGACATTGATGTTTTAAAATTATAATTCCAATAAAATCTTCAAAGTGGTATGGGACACTTTGATTCAAAAATATCTTATAAATAATTTTTTAAAATGGATTGATTAATTCAATATCATGGAATTACTTATTTTTATTGCAAATGAAATGTTGTTATTGAAATTATTATATTTTCAATATTTTATGTCTAATGATGTTACTTGGACATTTTACGGGTGGTTACGTGATAAACCATATGACGGGTGGTGCCATGATTACCAGGACGGGTGGTTATGTTTTAACCTCCAATGCATTGGGTATGGAAGTCGTCCGTATGGCTATTCAATTAAGTGATATGTGTGGAAGTCAACCGTATGGTTATTCCACTTAAGTATGTTTATGTCCCAAGTTACTTTTATATGTTATGTGTTCTTTATAAGGGTTTTATGGTAATATTTTGGTTACAAAAGGGTAAGTAATGATATTTTATTCAGTGAAGAGTTTTTACTACTTCCTAATGGTGAAAGGTATTACTTTGATAAAGTATACATGGTTTAATTGTTGCTTTGAAAAACTAACAGTTTTCATTCAATGTGTATCCCTTTCTGAGCTTTTTATGCTCATCCTAAGTTTTTTGAAATGTTTTTCATAGGACATAATGTTGATTAGGGCCAAGGATGGGATCAAGGAAATGTCAGGCTGTCTAAAACATGGAACTAGACATGTTTCTTTTTACGAGTTTTTATTTTATGGAAGCTTAGTAGAAGTGTCTACTTTGTAATCATTGGAGATGTAATAGTTAAGATCTAATTTTTTAAAAATCTAAAACTGAAAAGATCCTCACTATGAATTATTCATTTAATTCAATATTAAGTAAGGTTTAAGGCCGGGGCCTTATAGTTTGTATCAAAGGTTGGTTTAGATAACATTAGAGGTTAGGATATTCTCTAAGCATAAGTGACATTACCATAATGGTTATGATTTCAGAAAGAGTCCTTGTTTTAGATAAAGTTAATGAGTAAGTATATATTAGTGTTTATCTTCCTCATTAGTACATGATGGTTTTGTTGATATACTCACACTGACATTTTTGGGTTTTAGTAAATGGATGGATCTAGCAGGCACCAAAGTGACAATGGGTTTGAAGGGAACTGTGGTGGTTCTCTGATTAAGAGACTGGATGAAATAGGGAATTCAATGAGAAATCTCTTGGTTATTCTAAACCAACTATCAGGAGTCATGATCAACCACTTTAACCTTGGTGAGTTCTCTAATGCATCATGTACGATAGAACCAACTCGACGTGGAATTTCAGGTAATAATTATAAAGGTAACCATTAGTGTTTATATGATCCTTACTTTTGAGGTAATTATGGGTTACTATATGTTATGATGTAAAATGAAGGGAATGAAATAAAATTGAGGTTAAATTATGTTATGGTTATATTTGATGATTTTATCTAATTTTGGGGAATGATTTGAGAATTATATAGTTTGGAAAAAAGGACAACACGCAGACCGTGTGACAACCCGTCGCGTCGGACAAAGCTGCGGGAATCGAACCCACAACCAAAGTGTGACTGGTATTTATCACCTACCACTGGACTACGTGAAGTCCCTGGTTAGTTTGAATAATTATTTTTAGTTAAGTGATTTTATTAATTAATATTTAGTTGATTCTGGGTTATCTATGGTAATTATTAACCTATCATGGTGGATATGTGATTAGGTTAATTACTTTCCAATATGAGACTTTAAGAGCGACTGATGTTATTTAGAGATAAATGTTAATTTGTACCTTGGAAGACTATGTGATTAAATCCTTCAGTGATTTGGGTTTCAGTATCAGTTTTGATTATTTTGAAGAATTTTGTGGATAGATGTTTACTAAATGGTCTTTTTGGAACTTTGGGTATTGTTTGAAAAATTTTGGAGATTAAGAATAGATTTTTTTATAAAGGATTATTCTTTTTGGGTAATATCTGATCTCATACTAACATTTTTTGTTTTAGTTTTGGTTAAGGTCTAAAGACATGGGATGTATATAGTTCTCTTTTGTCGATTAGGTGATTCACTAAAAGTTGATTATAGCACTCTTAATGTGAACAAGTCTTCCTAAATACTCATCTTTTGGAGAAAATATGAGTTTGTGTAAGAAATGTAATAAAAGTTGAAAGTCAACATGATAAGTAATTATGTTTCCTTATGAATAAATTACTCAATAAAAAGTAACTTAAAACAAAAAAATTTCCTATTAACTTTTCCAACTGGGGAATCGAATACCGTTTAACCCATCACAAGTTTGTGATTTTCTTGTGGTTAACTTTCTCCTAAACATGTTTTCTATCACTCTCAATCAGAACATGACCCTATGTTTTCTCCTCCATGTCCATGTTTTCCTACATGGAATCTTAGTGTGGGTTAACTTACGTGACCTATGTACTTCTCTTTCTTTCTTTTAAAGTGATTGTTTTACCAACTCTTTTTCCGATGTGGGACTTTCAATGATGTTTCCGAGCCCAATTTTAAAATTGTGAGGATGCAATTCCCAAAAGGGGGGAAGGATGTAACACCCCAGGTAAATAATGAATATGAAATTTTTATAATTTTCCCTATTTTTGAATAAAATGTTAATATTAATTTAAAGGGAACGCTATGCTCGATGGCTTACCCAATACGCAACAACAAGTTCCATTGAAATCTTACGTTGCACTCCAATAATAAAATAATTTTATGTTAACACCTACCTGTTGTAATGACGGGAACTAACTACAAAATGATTATATATGTTTGTCAAATATTTTTACTTTTTACAATAAATGTTAGAGGATTAAAAATGCGAATGAATCCAATTTTAAGCGTAAACATTCTAATATTCTTTAAAAGGTCTATTAACCGCCTTTTGATGGAGAAACTACTTATAATCCACTTTTTGACAAATTTATGTGTTATATTTGACAAAATAAAATTCTTCTTTAGGACCGGGACATCAAAATTTACTTTGTGTAAATTTTTGGTATTTTTCCGATAAAGATCATTTTTTAATGAATAGTGAAAAATGTTGTATTTTAATTCAAAACCACTTTTTAATCTAATTTGTTTATATGATTATATTATCTTTTGAATTGGTTTCAAAGTGAAATTAGAATATATTTTTACCATTTAATCCAATAGTGTTCGTTGGAATTAATTTCATCATGAAATTGGACTTAAAATAGTGTCAATCTTTTGATACCTATTTTTCATAAAAACACGCTATTTGCTCTGACAGCGGGAATTAATTATTAAATTAATTAATGTAACTTCTATGTTTTTAATTTTGTAAAATATACATCATTTTTGAATTCTAAATATCAAATATAGCCTACGGTAAACTTTTGGTAATTTTCTGAAAAACATCAATTTTTTATGAATAGTGAAACCACTATGTGGTAGTTAAAGAAACTGATTTTTCGTTTAAATGAAACATTACCAGTTCTGTGATTTGAATTTAAAAAATCTGACATAAATGGCTTACATTAAGAATTAAAATGTGGTTCAATGGGATTAAAATATTTTTTTGGTGAAGAGTAACTTTTAAGTTTATTAATCGCGATTAGAGATAATTAGTGTAATTTAAGGTAAAATTAATGTTTTAATAATATGAAATGACCTTGACACATGTCCTACCATTATTGGATGAGTCATAGTTGACCGAGAAAATCCATGGGTCAACTTGGGGACCCCATGAAGCCACTTTGGTTGGAAAATGACATTAATAGCTTTTTATTTAATGTTAAAATTAAAATGTCACAAACATGTGTTGTTTTACTAAAACAATTTTTACATGGGGTTATAAAAGTCATATTTTGGACTATAAATATTCATTAGAAAGATAAAAAGATTTCATACCTAATCATAGTTTTTTTATAATTTTTAGACATTAAATATATTAATTAATTTATGACACTGTGATGATGCAGTGATTAACTCAAAAATGAACGACATAAATAAAATAAGAAGATAGGGTAAAATCTAAGTCTTACACTTGTCAAAAACCTATTGGATGGGTGGATTTGGAAACCTTTTCACCTTATACTCGAAATATTTCCTTTTTGGACCTTTAAAATCCGAAAATCATTTTATAATAATGTAATATTCTATAACTTTCCAAGAGTGCCCCTCCTCTCCTTTTATAAAAGGCCCCCACCGCTACCACCTTACCCACACCTCTCAAGACATTGGCTCGGCCAAACCCTGCCCATTTCATCTCTCCATATCCCTATATTCATCATTGAAGCCTCAAATTTGGGCATAATCCTTTCCAAGGAAGCCTTTGAGCTCAAATCAAAAAGAGTTACCTGATTTAAAGGTAATGTCTTCCCTTGTGTTCTTTTGTTTTATTTTGCTTCTCCAAACTTCTAAACTCTTTTTATTCCTTTCTTTTGTAACAACAAAAGTATCTTAAATATACTAGGATGTTTTTATTTGAAGTATTCGAGCTACCCTTACACACACCTTCGTCTAATGGTTGAAAAACATACAGTTTCTATGGATGGTGAATTTCTGGCTCACGAAACGATGATTGTTCAATCTTCTCTTAACACCTTTCATGGTGGCCATTATGATGTAACTATATTTTATATATGATATATATGGTATTTATGTTTTCTATATTCTTCTGAATTTTATATTTAAAACATGTCTTTATTCTTTTCATGTTATGCAAATGCGATAATTTCATATGAGGAAGTGTGGACTACAGCCCGCTCAAGTGATTTGACTCGTTCATGCAATACATGGAATGTATAATGAATTAAATTGATGAAATTATGTGATCTATATAACATATATATTATAATTGAATTATAATATATATATATATATCTAATCTTTTTTTAATTCCATTAATGTGCCAAAGAAATGAAAGTAGCGTTCATGCGTACGTATGACTTACCATCTCAATGAACGGTACATTCCATTTCTTATCTCCAAATGTTATGTACTATTATAATTACATATATATAATGGATATATATGTCATATATTACATCTAAATGATGGATATCATTCTGGAATTATAATATATATATATCTCTCTCTTTTAACTTTAATTCCATTAATATGACAAAAAATGAATGTAGCGTTCATGCGTACGTACGGCCTACTGTCTCCATGAACGGTGCATTTAATTTTTTATCTCCAAATGTTATAGAATAGTTTAAAATAAAAATATACTGGATATATATGATATTTAAAACATAAATACTATTCTGGAGATGATGTACCTATAACTACATGGAATATTATTTTCCAACAAGTTCAATTTCTACTCATGTACCGAACATCGACAAAAACGTCTGATATGAACTCACTTTATTAACCAATTATTATAACATTATAATATGTGATATGAACTGAATAATAATATTTAAAAGAGGTCCTTAAGAAATTATAAATTGAAAAAATTTTATTATTCATGAGATTAAAGAACGATCGAGTCATGTCGCACACGAGGTAAGGGATCCTACCCCACTCTTTCTTTTTAAGTTTACTATTTTATGTCATTCTTTTTAAGCTCATATTTCTTATGACTGGGATGTTATTTTATATTAATTATACTGTACTTTCTATGTTCATATGATTAGATCCCCTATTTTCTCTCATCAATCCATTTTGGATGTTTTGAGTGGCGCCGTCAGGCTGCCGAATTTTCATAAGGGATCCTACCACTCTCTTTGTTTTTAAGTATACTCTTTTATGTCGTTCCTTTTAAGCTCATATTTCTTATGACTGGTTTGTTCTTTTATATTGCTCCTACTGTAATTTTTATGTTCATATGATGAGAGACCCTATTTTCTCTCATCAATCCATTTTGGATGTTTTGAGTGGCGCCGTCAGGCTGCCGAATTTTCGTAAGGGATCCAACCTCTCTCTTTCTTTTTAAGTACACTCTTTTATGTCATGTATTTTAAGCTCATCTTTCTTATGTTTGGGGATGTTGTTTTATATTACTCATTATGTACTTTTTATGTTCATATTATGAGAGACCCTATTTGATCTCATAAATCCATTTTTGGAAGTTTTAAGTGGCACCGTTAGGCTGCCGAGTTTTCGTAATGGATTTTTCATCTCACTTTTATTCCTGTGACATTTATGCTACATTTGCCACTATTTCCTTTGAGTTGTGTATATACTGCCCATTATTATTCACTTTTTTTAGTATAATTTCATTTATTTGTATTTACATTTTTATTGTATGACCTTTCTTCAATGGGGTGTACTTTTCAAAAGTTACCCAACTCGGTAAGGGGACCTTTCACCCTCCTCTTTTTAAAAGACTTCTTTTGTTATGTCTTTTAATTGACATACTATTATGTTGGGATATGTTCTTATATGACCTTATTTATATAAATTCTATGTCCATGTGATGAGATAACCTTTATCTCTCTCATCAACCCTTTTTGTAAAATTTTATGTGACGCCGTTAGGCTGTCGAATTTTACCAAGGGAACTTCTTAACCCAATTTTGATTTCTTTGGGTTCAACATGTAGTTATTGAATATTCTATACTTTGAATATGTGTGAATGACCTTTGATTGTTTTACACTTAATATCTACTTATATTGGGTGTATTTATGTTTGTCACACATAATTATGAGATTGATTTATCATTAATTTAAGGATACCTTCTTTATAATGGATTTCATCTCATTTTACATTTCTATTGAGATTTAATTGTTGTTATGAACCAATTAACTCTTATATGGTGTGTATACTGTCCTTTTACATATTATATCATGAATCCCTTTATTCTCATGATATTATAAAGTTCTTATAAAATGTTATTCCGCAATTATTTTTATTCAAGAGTCTCTCATTTTGTTAAAAACGCTTTAACAAAATATTGTTTTAAATGTTTAAAAGATTTATTATTCTAAATCTTTATCTTTAATGTCCATGTTTTCAAAATGGTTTTCAGTATTTATTTATATGGACATTAATGTTTTAATATTATAATTCCAATAAAAGATTCAAAGTGTTATGGGACACATTGATTCAATAATATCTTTTAAATGATTTTTGAAAATGGATTGATTAATTCAGTATCTTGGAATTACTTATTTTGATTGAAAATGAAATGTTGTTATTGAAATGATTATATTTTCAATATTTTATGTGTAATGATGGTACTTGGACATTTTACGGGTGGTTACGTGATAAACCCTATGACGGGTGGTGCCGTGAATACCAGGACGGGTGGTTACGTTATAACCTCCAATGCATTGGGTATGGAAGTCGGCCGTATGGCTATTCCATTAAGTAATATGTGTGGAAGTCGAATGTATGGTTATTCCACTTATGTATGTTGATGTACCAAGTTACCTTTATCAGTTATGTGTTCTTTATTTGGGTTTTATGGTAATCTTTTGGTTACAAAAGTGTAAGTAATGATATTTTCTTCATTGAAGAGTTTTTACTACTTCCTAAAGATGAAAGGTATTACTTTGATAAAGTATACATGGTTTACTTGTTACTTTGAAAAACTAACAATTTTCATTCTTTGTGTATCCCTTGATGAGCTTTTTATGCTCATCCCAAGTTTTTTTGAAATGTTTTTCACAGGACATAAAGTAGAATAGGGCCAAGGATGGGATCAAGGAAATGCCAGGCTGTCTAAAACATGGAACTAGACATGTTTCTTTTTAAGAGTTATTATTTTATGGAAACATAGTAGAAGTGTCTACTTTGTAAAATTTGGATATGTAATAGTTAAGATCTAATTCTATAAAACTCTAAACCTGAACAGATCCTCAATGTTAATTATTCATTTAAATCAATATTAAGTAATGTTTAAGGCCGGGGCCTTATATATTAAATCAATATATTCATATATTTTTCTAATAATTTTTAGTCATAATTTTATGGATTTCTTTACCAACCATCCCTAAGCCACTGAAATCACATTAATATTTTCGTCACGATTAAAAATAGTTTTAAACCTCATTGTGTAGAGAAATGTGAGTTTTTAAAAGTTTATAGTGATATATTTATTTTCATTTTATCTTCATAATTCTATATTAAATTTTTATATTATTAGGATTGATATGAATTTTCAATGTATTGTATATTTTGAATGGGTTATAGAAGGATCTATGAGGTTGAGAAATTTTATATATGACAGAATGCAGTTGAAGTAAATTTCATTTCAAATATGACACATGATGAATTACTTTTTGGAGAATGATATTTTAAATTTAATTATTTTATTTAATATGGATATTTTTTATTTCCCAGGTGAAAAATAATTGAGTTTGGTTGAAAGGATTAGAATATATTTTCATTATTTTTATATTTTATTTCACAAATTCTAATACAATCATTTTCAATATTTATGGGTAATTATCACATATTTATTTTATAGATTTATTATATATTTTAATTAAAAAATTGATTAATTATTCATTTTTAAATGACTTATATACTTTTATAACATTTTAAACAATTTCCTATAATAAATATGTGTTTAAAATGATATTTCCAAAACAATTATAGAAGAGGGGTAGGTTTATTTCAAAAAGATTGATAGATGAGTATGTATATGACTAATATTAAATTATTAGTATATTCTATAAAATATTGATAAATTTGTTAAGGGACTCATAAATTCCACATGAATGTGTCACATGTCTTTCAATAATTGTCATTATAAAGCACTAAAAAGAATGTCCAGAAGTAGGTAGATAATTTCTTTGGATGTTTCAGACTCATACGTAAAGGTGACCACCAATATATTAGGGTCCTATATATAAAAACATTTTGAAATTTGAAAATTCCCAATAGATCATCTGTGTGATATGTAAGATACACTCTCAAAACTGAATAAATATATAATAATCAATTCTATTACTTTTAGGTGTTTTCTAAAATACATAAGAGTTATTCTAAGAATATGTTAGGATCTTGTAGATATACAAAATATGGCCAATATTATACCTAAAAATCTCATACTCCATTTGAAATGTGAATCCCACAACATATAAGGTTTATACCCACATACGTAGAGGTTTTTCTTTTTTGAAATCCAAAGAACTGAATTCGATCAGAATTTGAATATATTTTTCATGGGGTGTAAATAATCCTACTAATATTATCTTTAAACATAATTCCATATATTTTATAGTCCACATACATTCATTCAAAAGAGAAACTAAAAATTTTAAATTTTATGGGATTATTTTAAACAATAATTTAATCTTACTTCTAAATGTAGATTTCCCCATAAATTACACTACATGCATAATAATCCATCCCCATTCATGATGTAGCATATTATAGAAAATAGTTTTGTTAATGAAAAATAAAAATTATATTATCCATTATAAATGACTATAAACCTATCCCCATAGATGGGGGGAAAAAGTAGTTTTGGAATTTTCTATTTCTATTTTTTAATTTATATTGTGCATTTTTTATTTGAATGTTCAGTATATCTCTCTCTCTATTATATAATTTTTAATTAATCATTCTCACTATTATCTCTAAAGTCCATGTTTATAGATAAATATCTTGGTGGTTGATTCTTTGGAGAGGTATTAGAGGTCCTAAGTTGTTAATATTATATTTAAATGATTATTTTCCTTTCATATGTGATATTGAACTACAGAGAGAGGGGTTTAGTGGTTGTTAACTTTTCCATACACTAAAAATTTCATTCCCTATTATGTTTAATATATTCATCCACCCTTCACTTATATTATAACGTATATGGGAAAATAAGGTTAGTTTAATGAATAATATTATATAATGTATTCAGTTGTTGGGAAATTTTAATAACTTAGTTGAGTAGTATTAAAAAAACTACCCCTATAGAGGATGTGTGGATATGATTTTAATGAGGTCTCCAGGGAACATGGAGTTCCTCAATAAAAATATAAATATCATAATTAAAATGGTATTGAATAGTCAATTAAATGACTTTGAATAAATAATGTATGGAAATGAATGAACCCTCTAATTAATCATTCAGTATCTACACCTTTCTACCAAAATTCAATTTATGTGAAGCTAAATTTTATGTTTGGTTTCCTAAATCTATATATAACACCATGGATCAATACTTATTTTCTTTTTCAAATATATTTTTAGTAATAGAATACTAATATTTGATAAATAATAATAGTTAAAATAGAATAATTGTTATTGTGATTTTCCCCTTGTGAGATCATCCTTAGGTCATGTACCACTAGTTTTTACACTTAAGAATATAAGAATTTTATTTATGAAGTTAGAATTAACACAATTCTGTCCTCATCATGTCCCTATCCAATTCATTATTAATGAACTCTGTACCAACCAGTTGGTAACATATACTGGCACCACCTTCCAATTTCCATATATAACATTCCTCCATATTTTGATGTAATACCACAAAATCTGGTATTCTAGAGCCAGTTATTTCCTTTTTTTACATTGGCATATACATAAGATTCAAATCCCAAACATCTAAATAATTTATTAGTATTGAATAACTTGATATATAGATGGTACCCTTATTAAATTTTAAATTAAAAATAAAATATAAAAAAATGAATGTATTTTTCATCATTGAACTCATTCAAACATCATCACCTTGGTAAAAGATAACAAGAAAGGGTGAGATCATATTCTCAATAAGGGTTAAATATATCATGAGCTTTCATGAATCAAAAATAAATTGATCCTAATCATTATATAAGTGTAAAAGACTGGAAAAAAATTATATTTAATGAA
This sequence comes from Viscum album, assembly GCA_963277665.1. Classification (NCBI taxonomy): domain Eukaryota; kingdom Viridiplantae; phylum Streptophyta; class Magnoliopsida; order Santalales; family Viscaceae; genus Viscum; species Viscum album. Next base: position 54,241,814 of record OY728148.1, read on the forward strand.
GAAAATTTATAATAATTTCAATTCATGGATAATATCATAGAAAACAATATCATATATCTTTATGAAGGCAGGTATTAATAATTTGGATGCCATGATCTCAGGCATCATGATACCTCTAGTGTCAAAATAGTTCGCAAGAGGATTTAATAATTTGTTGATAAAATATCACATAATATTTCCATCATTTTCATATCATGATATTACTGATGCATTAATGTTCTATTTGTAATCAGACCCCACCCATGTCTATATGTCCAAATTATTGAATATATTTTGAACAGTTGATTAAATCAATGTTTCTCAGAAAACTTTGAAATGTATGAATCATAATCCCCAGAAAGGAATTGAATTTAAAAAGATGTTAAATATCATGAGAATAAATAAATTCATGATATCATATGTCAAAGGGGTTTTATAAAAACATCATAAAATAAGGTGTCTGTATAACATCAAAATATTCCACCATGAAAGGAGATTGAGACGATGTCCCTCACAAAGACAATTTCATTAATTAAATAGATAAACTATGCGTATTAACTATAAATCTACCTAAAATAAGAGGAAATAAAATAATAGATAATCAAAATTCATTTTCCACACAATCTCATCATGACATAATCAATGAAATAGAAGTTAAACCCAATGAATGAAAATTGAGTTAATAAATATCTTACCACTTGTAATCAAATGAACAGTATTCCCAGTAAGATTTATAATTGAAAATTTAAACATTTAATACAATTTGGATAATTTTATTCATGATATAATATATCAAATAGAAAATACATATACAACACCACATAAATATGCGACGAATAAGTCATATATCTCACAAAAATAAATATGAGTTGAGAAAGCCCTTACCTCATGACTCCCTTAATAGTAGAATATTTTAACCTATATTATGATGGTTTAAACAACGTTACTAACTCATTAAAAAATATTCATGTTTACAATACCTCATGTGATTATTTATAGCATCATATGACCCATTAATTAGTAATATTTCTTTATTTTCAGGGTCTTTGGTGCGTTCATTTCATGGTTTTGGGATCTGTTCATTTGTGTATAATTGTGGATTTTGTTGTAAATTTGAAGTCAAACACCCGAAGTGTAATAGAATAGTATTAATTAACCTTAATAAGTTTAAATGGTCCAATTTATTCATTTTTCACTCATACAATAATTTTATTCGATTGATAAAATGATTGTGATAGATGTTTGGTTTATTTTGAAGGTTTTTTCTGAAAATCATAAACTAGTTTCTTTTTTTAATATAATGGGTATATATTCCTTAGAGAACATGAAATGGGATATAATATAAATATTAAAATATTATTTTACCATAAAAAAATTTTATGACCATCCATGAGTTTGTTAAATTAAAACTAATAAAACATTATTCACGGAGACTATTAATATCCATAACTTGTACAATGGCTTTGTTACTTTGAATACGAATATGTAATAAATGATATGGACATAAGATATTACTTTAGTAATAAAAGACTATAGTATATAAATTATTTTAGATTTATAATGACTTAATGTATTAAGTATAGTATGATAACATAGAATTAGAAAAGAAAATAATAGGTGTGTTTTGGGAAACTGCCCTCTTGAATATAACCTACTTATAGAACCCATAAGGACCTTGGATTTGATATTTTTGTGATACCAGGTGGACTTGAATGTGGTGAGAGTGTGGATTATAGGTTTAGTTATATATTTTATAATCTTAGAGGATTGTGATTTGATATAGGAATTTGAGGGGTGGTATTTATACTTGAGAAGATGTTGGTTTAAGTGATTAAATAATGAGTATCTTTAATTAAAGCCAACCACGTTGAGGTAGAATTTATTTACACAAATTGAATTATTAATTAATTTCTTAGGATGGTAATAATTAAAAAATCAATCAATCAACCATTAATTTTTTTAATTTTTAGGTCTCATATGCTTTGACCTTTTAACATTAACCCTTGTTACTATTTTACATATAAATCGGTAAATAATTTTTTTACCATGGAAAATTATTTATACCTAAAAATTAAGATAAAAATAAACCCAAATTTGGAATTTTTGATTCCAAATATTTAATACAATTTACCTATTTCAATTCATATAATTGTAAAAATTATATTTAAAATGAATCTGATTAACATAATGAGAAGGATGGTTTAAAAAAGACAAGTTCAAAAGCATGAAATGTTTTTTCATTCATTTTTCAATGTGTAATAGATTAAAATGAATGGAATTGTATTTATTTAAGTATAATAGAACTAATTATACATAAAAAATTTATAATATAATTTACCTATACATGTAAATTCAACAAAAAATATTTTTTTAATTAAAATTTAGTGATTTGTTGAATTCATCAAAAAATAAAACTTCTAAGAAAAATAAAAAAAATTAATCGTATGATAATTTATAAATTATGATTTATAAAATGGATTTTATTTTTTCAAATAAAATATATAAATATGTCAAAATTTATATTTAAAATACATGTACCATCAAATGGTGGGAAAAGTGCATTTATAAATATATAGTTTTTTATTCTTAAAATATGATTTATTATTATCTTCGAACTATAAAACATGTTGTATGAATTTAAAAACACTTGAATTAATATATATATATATTTTAAATTTCATTAATATATCACTATAATTGTGAATAATTTAATTTATTAATATAAAATTCCATTGTGAGCATAAAAAATAGTTTTTATAAAAACACTTCTCTTATTTTAAATTTGATTTTATTTTCATGTATAATTAATTGGTAATAAATTATTTAGGATTATATTAATTTCTAAAATATATTTTCTTAATTTATTTAATACCATTGTCTACTTCCATTAAAATGGCTACGTGAAAACTATCACAAAAAAATAACTATATTTAATCATTTTTAAGCTCCATGTTTAGTGTAACCTATGATATCAAAAAGAATGAGTTTAAAAAGATACATACCCTAAAATCATATGATGATACCCTCTCCTCTGATTTAATAAATTGTTTCCTCATAATCTAAAATTTTACTTCTAAAATCAATGGTTGATACTTCAAAATAAATTTATGGGAAACACACTTTGTAAATAGGGTTAATAAAACATCCCCTTAATTAGAGGGAAAAGTAAATTATTAGGTCACCCCAAAATGACAATTTTTAAGAGGTTGACATTAGTGGGAATTGAAAACTGGTACATTGAAGAGAAATCAAACTATCATGTTTTTATGGAGAGTGATGGAGAGCATGGTCTTCAGAACTTTTACTATCACAAAACCATAAACATGTGACCAGTTAATTAGGTCATTGGCTTCCCAATAATAAAATTATATGAATATAATTTTTCATTATTAATTATTTTCCAATAGTTGATCAATTCATTGAATATCAATATATGAACATGAAAACAATAAACATACTTAATTTCATTCCATGTCATAAGAGTAATCTTATCACTTAGTTTTACTTCAATCAATTTCCACTTCATATCATATGCCAAGAAATGGATATTAAAGATTATTTTTTATTTGTAAAAACATTTTAATGAATCATACATTCCAAAATTCATTCCTTCATCCATTAAATTTTTACTAAAATAAAAATTCTAATCATGTGATATGTAATATAACAAATCAAACTTTAACCATAAATAATAATATCCCAAAATTGGTTTAATGCATTCCATGAGTAATTAACCATAATACACATTTGTATATTACTGACCATATTCAAAATCCAAAAAAATTGATCAATAATTTTCTCATGTATAAAATTAAGAAGTTCATAATTAAACATTACAAATGTGTGAATACTTTGACCACATATTCTCCTAAAACATGGTAATCACTATAAAACCTTAATGAAATCATAGATAAAATCTGAGGTTGTTTAATATATTTCTAAAACCCAAATAAGTAGTATACTATAGAAAATAAAACCCATCAATATCAATAAGATATTTCATGGTCACTAATTCTATGACATGATTATCTTTTTATTATCTCAATATCGAGCCCATATTAAGGGTTATCTTTCCTCCAAATGTTTCTTTTCAAAAAGATAAACTTTACACTAAATAATTTTTCTTATTAATTTTTTCCATTCAACATGTTCTCCAAAATACATAAAAGAAGATTATTGTACTAATGTTCTTATATGTGTCATAATTCTTATGATGATAATATCATATAATATATTTATTTGATCCAAAAACACAAGTAGCACAATCATTCCATTTCTGTAGTTTCAATATCATAATATTGATGTTAATCCTTTACATTATTCTGAGGTATACACAATTGTTGATTTAGGAATTAATTTTCATAGTTACTCATCTAATTATTGTTTTAAAACTACTCATTAATAACTTATTTATTTCAATTTAAATCATGATTTTGGTGACCTTTCTCTCTACACTTGTAATAAACTATCATTCCCTTCAGAAAAGTATCGGAGTGTTTCATTCCATAATTATCAAACATGGGAAAATCATTCTTTCCCTTCATTATTTTTTCTACCTATTGGTATTTCATTCTCATCATCTCTTTCTTACCCTTAATGTCATGATACTTGGAGAATTATTTCTCTATATTGATAGCACATGAAAGTATCTCATCATTTGAATAAAAAAAATTTGATACAAGTTCCCTTCAGAGAAGAGGTATATGTTCTTGAAATGATATATATAGGAATCATTGTTTTGTATATAATTCATAAAATACCTAGATAACATGTTAAAGGTATCTTCATACTCTTTAAAAAATTATTCCCTATTTTTCTTAAACTAAGGAAATATCTCTTCATTTCAACTTATTCTTTGCGACAGAAATATTTTTCCAAGAATGTATATTTAAAATAATTGTATTCCATGAGTTCCATTTATTCTTACTCCCTCATATTATAGTGAATTAACTCTTATCATTCATCATCATCATTGATGTAATCAATTTAACGTGTGTTGTGATCTTTTTCACTTCATTCCAAGACTCTAAATATCTTCTCCAATGACTTAATCCATTACACAACTTCAAATGGATTAGAATTCCCACTATATCATGGGGTCTTATATTTCATAAAGTGATCCAATATAGGATATTTTTTATATCTAATCATTTACTCCATCCGAGAATGGTTATTTGTCATAACAGAATTAATATTCATTAAAATATCCATAATTTGTTTTATTTCAAAATAAGTTATATTTGTTCCCTCTGCTAGGAAATATTTACATTGTCTATGAGTATTTATACCATTCTTACTTCCATGATACATTTCTAAAAAAATCATATATTTTATTAGATCATATCATTATGAAACATAATGTATAATCCCAAAACATTTTAAATACTGAAAATAAATTGATAATTTTAGTCATATCTAATATCATATTCATAAAAATGGTGTCTTTGGAATTTTTTTTATTATCCTCAAATTATACTATATTTTTACCTTCCCTAATTAATTTCTTACAAAATATAGTTACCAAAATTTATAATAAACTTACTATGTACCAAATTTTACAACCTTGACTCTAGTAACTCAGAGTCTGTGCCTTTCTTCATTATATTGGCATAAATATGATATTAAAATCCCAAATAACTGAATAGTTTAATAGTTTTGAATAAATATATACATGAATGGTACCCTTATTATATTGGTAATCAACAATAAAACATAAAAAAGGAAATTAATTTTTATCCTTGAAATCATTCAAACATTTCAACTTTATTGCCTCGGGAAAAGAGAACAAATAAAATAGTGAGATCAGATGCTCAGTAACAGTTAAATACAAATGAATCATTCATGAATCAATAATTAATGAAATATAATCATTATGTAAATGTAAAATATTGGAAACAACATTCTTTTAACGAATAAAACTGAGATGAATAAAAATTAGAGGATAATAATACATAGGAAATCACATTTGATCTTAATTAAGGAAATTCTTAAAAATAGGATGACATGATCTCAGGTATCATGGTACCACTACCATCAAGAAATTTCACAAGATGGTTTAATAATTATAGATAAAAATACATGTAATTTAGAAAAAAAATTCATCTCATGATACTACTAAAGCATAGAGGGGATATTTATAACTAGGCCCCACTTATATCTGTATGTCCAAAGCATTAATTTTATATCAAATAATCGATTAAATCAAAGCGTCTGATACCACTTTGAAACGTTTTAATCATAGGACCCACAGAAGAATATAATTTAAAAAATTATAAAATAACATGATAATGAATACATTCCTTATATAATATGTCAAAGGGGATGTATATACACTTCATAAATTATGTTCAGTGTATAACATCAAAATATACCTCAATGAAAGTAGACTGAGACAAACTCCCGTATAAATATCATTTCATTAATATAATGGATAGATTATGTGTATTATATATGAATAAAAATTAAAAATTAAGAAATAAAACCTGATTTAATCTAAATTCATTTCCAACAAAACCTCACCTTGATATAGTTAATAAAATAGATGCTTAACCTAATGAAAGAAACTTGAGCTAAAAATATCTTACCACCTGTGATCAGTCGAATCGTATACACCATAAAAGTTATAATTATCAAATGAAAAATTTTATACATTTAATATAATGAGATTAAAGATATTATATATGAAATTTAATTATAAATATACCACACATGTTAAATAAGTGGTTAATAATTCATATATCTCACATAAATAAAAGTTATAGGAGAAAACCCTTACCACACGCTTCACATTAATGTAGAATTATTTAAACTCTTATATGATGGTTTAAATAATGTTATTAAATTATTGTATAAATATATTAATATTTAAAATAACTCATTTTATTCTTTGGAAACATATTATGACTCATTCATTAATAATAGTTCATTATTTCTCTGGTTTCAAGTGCATTCATTTAGTGGTTTCATGATTGGTTTATTTTTTTATAATTATAGATTTTAATGAAAATTTGATACAAAACTCATAAAGTGTAATAAAATTTAATTGGTTAACATACATAATTTTAATTATAACCATTTATCATGTTTTTATTTCTTACAAGATTATGATTCATTAGATAAAATGTTAATGATAAATGTTTTTTTTATTTTGGTAGTTCCTCCAAACATCACGAACTAGTTTGGGTTTATTTAATATTATGAGTATATATTAGTTAAATAACATGAAATAGGATATAATATACCTATTAAAATATTATTTAACTAAAGAATATTTTCATTACTGCCCCTAAAATCAGTAATGGAAAACGAATAAGAACATTATTCACATAGATAGTTAATCACCAAAATTTGGACAATGGTACTGTTTCTTTATGTAAGAGGATGTAATATATGTTCTTGATATAAGATAATAAATTATAAATATAACACTATAGTATATACATTATTTTTTTATTTATCATGAATTAATGGTAGAATGAGGATATGAAAAAGAAAATGAATAAAAGAAAATGAGAGAGTTGTTTTGATAAAATTACCACTTGAATATCACCTCCTTGGAAAACCCGTTTAGGACCTTGTATTTGGTATTTTAATGACAAAAAAGAACATGGTTTTGGGTATAGTGGTGAGGCGAGTATTGGTCAGATATTTTAGGAGCCTCAAGGTTTTTTATTTGAAATGTGGGTTGATGGTGGTATTTATACTTTTGGTAAGGTGGGTTTAAGTTTTTACATAATGAATATTTTATAATTAAAGCCACTAACATTAAGGTTTCATTAATTTCAATGAATTATATTATTAATTATTGTTTTTTGTATTTTAATTTTTTATAAATACCTCAAAAATCCATTAAATTCTATAATTTTTAGGTATGTTAAGCTATTACCTTTTAACTTAATCATTGTCACTACTTTACCTGTACTATGGTATATAATATTTTTCCATAGTATAATTTTTCCTAACTAAAAAATAAATTCAACATAAAACATTATTAGTAACTTCTTAATCCAAATATTTAATATATTTTTCCAAATTCATTTCACGAGATTGGAAAATTTAAATTTAAATTTAATATAGTATACACAACAAAAAAGCGGGTTTTAAAAGTGAAAATCCCTAAAGATTGAAATCTTTTTTGTCCAATTTTTAATGTGAAATTGATTAAAATAACTTAAATGGGTTTTATTGATGTATAATTGAACTATTTATAATTTAAAACTAATATAAAATATAATATTACTATAAAATTATATTATACAAAAAAATAGTTTTTAATGAAAAATCAATATTTTTCACTATTCTTTAAAAAATGAAACTTCTATGAAAAATTAAAAAATAACCCTAATATATTTTTGATACTAAAATTTCAAAATATAATTTTATATTATCATATATAATTTATCAATGTCTAAAAATCCATATTTAAATAGGTTCTCTGTCAAAAGGAGGATAAACTATCTTTAGAAGTATATACCTTTTTAAACTAGAAAAATAGATTTAGTATTATCCTAAGCTTATAAAACATGTTGGGTGATTTTAGCAATAAAATTATTGAATATATAAAATTAAAATTTCATTAATATATCTTAGTAATATTGATTAATTTAATTTATTAATATAAATATCAACTTTTGGCACAAAAATATTTTTTTTATAAAAACACTTCATTTATGTTCATTAGATTTTATTTTCATTTAAATTTAATTGGTATTTTATAGACATGTGTAAAAAATATATTCAAAATTTAGCTAAAATCATTCATCTCATCATTCAAATGTCTAGGTGATAACTATCATAATTAAATAATAAAATTTAATCATTTTTTAAGATCAGTGTTTTGTGTAACCTAAGGTAACAAAAATATTGAATTAAAAAAAGGCATATCATATAATCATCGGTTTTTACATTTGAACATCAAAATAATACCTCTAAATAGATAAATAAAACCACAAACTCAACTTCTCCATCTAGTAAATAGATCCCACTTTTATAAATTTTTTGAGTTTACTCTTATGTATCCTTCTAAGAACCCTTACATATGTCTTTTGAACCTCTAAACATCCCCTCTACGATTAATAGTTATTCTCCACAATTCAACTCATCCTTCAAAACAAACATGATAAATACATAACTACTCATTAATAAATATTAAATTTCCCTCAATAATATAGTTTTCAATCTTTTGAATGAATCTAGAAAATCCATCTTATACATTCTCACAACTGAAATATGTTTCTACTATATCTTTATCTAAAATGTCTCCCATTAAATCCTTCTACTATATATATTAAATTAATATGATCTCACATAGATACATATTTTAATATTCTTCCACTCAAACACATATTCTAACATGGATTTATATATCCTTGTTAATGGTAATATTTTTCCAAATAGTTATACCATGTATACTTTTATATACATACCTTTAAGAAATAATTACACATAACTGAAAAATAGCTCTGGAAGTAAAACTCAACACCCCTCATATTATTTTCCTTCCACTCTTTGGCCTCCACCACCTTGGTACAATATTATAACCATATTTTATTAGGATTTTTATTAATCTATTTCAAAGGATAACACTATATAATCATTAATAATATGTCTATTCCATATTTAATCATCATATATCTCAAATACCTAATCCATAATCCTTTTATAAGATATTTTTCTTGTTGTGTATTGAAATTAAATTGAGTGATGACATTATATGAGCTTAATTAATGGGTCATATGTTATTAGGTTTTTAGTATTCTCAATTTTTTTGGTACATAAACATCAATATTTTTGGGTTTTGTGAGAATCAATTATAATTCTTCCATATATTCTAGGAAAAATATATAATAATTTAAATGTTGACAAAATTGTAGTTAGAACATTTTATCCTTACAAGAAATAACATAATTTTAATAAGAGGGACTTTTCATATGTTTCTTACCATGGTAAATTACACACTATATAAACGGTTTATGTATATGAATTGTTTTATGTGGTGATTACTTTAACACATGAGTATGGATGATAAAATCATTCATGTGATAATGGGAATGGTCTTAAAGATGTCTTGTTTTTATAGGGTTGATTTGGAATATGTTGAATGATTTATCCAGTAGGTTATGATTAAGTATGTCTAATTGGTTGTTATTTTGGATCATTACCTAGATGGTTTGACAATGTTTGGCCAAGTATACATCAAACTCCATTAGTGATCTTGATATATTTTTATTCACAATAAAGAGTTGGGTTATTCTATAAATGTATTATTATAATATTGTTGGTATGGATTGGTTGGAATGTAATACTATTTGTTATATTTTTTAAGGGTGTCTAGGTTACAGCCTCATTGGTATTTAGTTCATGTCAAATTGGTTGGTTATGTTACTCCCTATTTAGTGTTATACCTCTTTCATTAAGGATTACTATATTACCCCCTCCTACATATGGAAATTATTTCTGTGAAATTTTATATGTCAATCCCTCTGTAATATTTTGTACTTTTATAATATAATGGATATGGTAAAACCCACATGACATTTATTTCCATTATAAAGGTTGAATATCTTAGGCCTTCTTTAGTATTTGGTTTCTTTATAATATTTTGGTAGTGTTATATCCTCCCCAATACTTTTATGATCAATTTATTATTGATTGTTGGATTGAATGATATATATATATATATGATGTGGAATATGGATTTTATTACTATAGTACATGGTAACTTCTTCCAGTACCAATGGTCAAATAAAATTTGTTTTGGATTGATGGTGGATGTTTTAAGGAATAATAAATAGAATTAAATTTTTATTTGATATATATTATTTATTATTCATTAAGGAAAGTAAAATATACTTTAGAATTTATATTAAGTTTCTATTTTTGGTATTTTATGAGTTATATAATTACTCCAAACACATTCACCATAAAGGATTGAGAACTTTTCACTATTTCTATTATAAGGAATGGGAAGAGCACAATAATGGGTAGATGATAAGGGAAAGATTGCATAGTGATAGTGGAGTTATGGATATATATCCTTGGAACCCTATTCTTTTGAGCCTCTTAATTCTTATTTTCTTTATTCTATACATGATATACTACCTAATGGGCCGTTAATTTGATTATAGAGTTATATCTATCATGGGTATTTTTGTTACATGGTGATGTTACTAAATAGTTAAAATATTCAATAATTGTATCTTAATTTGTTTATCATTGTAAAATTATATCTTCATTATTATTTAATTCAGAATAATATTATTCATATAGTCTTTCAGCTATATGTAATTGGTCCACATCACTTTTTGGAAAACCCTTGTTTATGGGAAGACTCTCTTGAGGCCATATGGTGCTCCAAGAAAAAGAAATTAACCCATGTTACGTTGTTATGGTTGTCATGTTTCATACACCAATAAATATATAGTTTTAATTTTCATTTTTGTATATAGTTATGTCAATTTTTTAATATAATGATTCATCATGGTCATATATTCCATGATTCACACAATACTTGATAAAATAATATTCATGATTTTAAAATGAGACTTTATTAACATTATATATCATTAATGATAATAAATTATTTTTATTTTTAACTTGTTTGAAATTCAGGTCTTGAATAAAATTTAAATCATTCAAAAAATTTCTTCCCCTCTAAAAATATTTTTTTAATTTATTTTGGTTATGGTTGTTTAAAATTTAAATGATATCATCATTTTAGATGTTATTAAAATAAAAACTAGTGGGATAATAAAATAATTTTTAACACATGGGGTGAATCCTTAATAAAATTATTACATTAACATATGTAGAGAAAATTAGTGGTGAGTAAACTTACACTTATTTTCATTAGACACATTAAATTATATAGGAAATATCAGTCCCTCATCGAGAATAAATCGAATGATTTTAATTCTAAATTCATGATTCAATCCTTCTAAATAATATTTCAAAACAGAACGTAGTTAATTTAATAATACGTGAAAAAAATATCTTCACAAAATTATATGAACCAAACTCTAGTTTCTTTTCTAAAAAAATGTGTAAACACCTTGTAAAATCATCCTCATATAGTCATTGCAAATAAATTATTACAAATTTCAATATAAATTACTTATAATGAAAAATAATCATCATAAAGAATATAATAAAATGATGGGAAAAATGTAAAGGTAATTTTCCTATGTTTCATAAACTTTTAACACAAATTTACCATGAACAATTTTCAAATAACAATAGGAAGTTCAAATGGCCTCATCCTTAACATCTTAAATTCTCTATTCATTAAATTACTAGTTCAGGTTTCACGAGATAATTTTTCATCATATCTTCTAAATATTTCAAATAAAACATATGTATTTTATAATATAATTTTAAAATTATTTAATATCAAGAGAAAAAATGTTTAATTCAATAGAAAATGATTTTCTATTTGGCAAAAAATTCCTTCCATTAATGATTTGGTATCAACAATATACAAAATATTTTCATATAAAAAGTTAACATGGAGATGAATTTATCATTTCCTTCATCTATAGGGATTTCTAATTTTCATGCATATGTTAATTGATATAAATAAAAAAATATTTATTTGCCTAAAAATTATGCTAATAAGAAAATGAGTAAGTGTTAATCCTAAATGAAAGAGGGTTTTTTAATAAACTTCTACAATTCTATTAGGACGGACAAGAGGTTGGAAAAATAAAATATTTAAAAACTAAGTAAAACCCAATTTATTAAATATAATAATGTAATTTTGACATTTTTAATATTCAATTAAATGAAAATAATTATCAATTTTATCCTAGTAATGTATTATATACGATATAAAAGTGTTTCAATAAACAAAATAGGTAAACATAAATGTTTTCCTTTATGTTTATGTTCTAAATATTTTATATTTATCTTTATGATCATTAAAAATATTAATTATGTTTTATATCAACATTAAAATATATATTAGTAAAAAAAATCTATTCATCCATCAAATGAAAAAATCATAAGTATTGAATAAAAATAAATAATGATTTATTTATCACCAACACCTTATCATTATAAATAAAAATGATTTTGTTCTTCTTGAAAAAATAATATTTATTAACTAATGATTTTTTAATTATTGTAACTATTTTAAATAAATGAAATGGACTAGAAATAGTCTTATCTTGTAGATATGTTGACTGTGTGTCAGAAAATGATATATAATAGAATAAAAAGTGACCAGAAGCATCTTATAAAATCATGAAGTTAAATAAATGAATGTAGTAAAATACTTTTAATAAAAATCAATAAAATTACCATAAAAATTTCTAATTTTGTATCATTTTAAAATGAAAATTAATGAATTTACTATTCATTAATATAGACATTAAAATAAACAATTATAGTAGAAAGAAATTTAACTCTCACAATATCTTTCTAAAACTCTTATGTGTATTATATAAGGGCGTTAACATGTTACAAAAAATTTCCCCTCCTGACTCAATTTATATTTATTCTTCCTTTTATAACTTATAATAAAACTAAAATATTTTTAACTCCTTATCCTCTTCAATTATTGTAAAGAGAACCGAAGAAAATTCAATTAGAGAATCATAATAGACTTCATCAAAAAACTAAAACTATAAACAAAAATTGGAAATTTTGAAACTCATAATAATAAGAATAAAACAAAATGAACATTAATTTACCAATATATGATACCTCTCAAAACCTCCTACACAAAATATAGAAATCTCAGTGTATAAATACAACTCACATATTCACATTTTTTTGTAACTCTATAAAAAATCATTGGTGAAAACCCACATAAATTAGATTTCAAAAATATAGAAAATGTAAAAATTTGATGAAGTTCATAGTGAAACAAAAACAATAATAACAATAGTAAAAAATCTCAAATTCATTATAACTAATATTATATGAAATTAATTTCTGAGAGAAGAACACTTTAAAAGTAATAAAACGCTCCATACACAAATAATGATACTATCTCAAAATAGATGGAAAAGGATAAAAACTACATTGAGGTAGCCAAAATATGTTCCCAATATTATAAAACACTTAAACCCCATTACATTAACATACTTGTCTAGTAATCAGATGGATCACATATTCATATCTGAAGATTTTTAATATCTCATTTCCAAAAATGTTTTTGAGATTTAGATAGAATTTAAACTCTTGAGTTTTTGAAGGGTTCTTTTTTGAGATCCATGATTAAAATCCATTTTTTATGAGTTAAACACCTCAATGAATTTTTTTTAATGATTAATGAATCTCATTTGATGGTTTGGGTGCTTGGGTGATTATTGGAGTACGATTGGGGTGACATGGTTACTAAAATTAAACATCTTGTAATGGTTTCTGTCAACCACCATGGTTTACACCATGACTAGAGCAATGAGGTAAAATTCAAGATTCGAATAAGACTTAAAGGCATTGGATGGTTAATTTATTATAAAAGGAACATTATAAAGGGCATTCACATTGTGAATGGTACCCTTATATATTTACTTAATAACCCTTATGTTGTTTATTTATTCTATAAACCATTGTTCACACCATGAATAAGGTATATTCGAGGGAGGCGTCGCTACATTGATTTATTCATGACTTGAATTATGGGTTCTCACTTTAAAATTGTATGTCTTAGTTTCATCACCCTCTAGATAGAGGTGTTCACACTGGTAACCACCCAATTCACATCATAAACTAATACAGGGTGTCATTCTAATTAGGTGAAAATCCAAGTTTTTCTATATGGGGTGATTTAGGTTTTAGAGGTTTGTGATGTAAGGAGAAGCCTATTTTTGGGAAATTATACCCCCACACCCTTCCCTCCTTCAATTCCTATTTAGAGTTGATTGATCCAGTTATTTTCTATTAGTGATCTAAGGTATGGCATTCAATTATTTCTCTGTTCTTATTCATTCATTACAGATCTTGATTTTCAATGATTTTTTGGGATATGTAAGGGTGAATATTTCACTGAATACTGGTGAAATAATTTCATATTAATTGAGATTATTTATGTCATGGATTGAGGATATCCAGAGATTAATTTTTCATGTGGCCTCACATCACATTGGAAAAGTTGTGTTTCATAGTGGGTTTTCATAATTTTTCCCTTAAATTGATATAATTATATATTCAATCTATGTTTCAATAGGGGTATTTTTATAGATATCGTTTCGGGAGTGAAACATGTACATATTTCATGAGGTCGATTTTGGTTTTAGTGCTACAAGAGAGTAAAGTGAGTTGTTAAATAGTTATTTCTCATTAAATTAATTTTAAAATTCTATATAAATTGATAAAATAGATTAAATACTTAATTACAAATTTTTTATATCTAATTATATGATTTCATGGATTTCTATAGATACTTAAGAGTTGATACAATAATAGACAGGCCCTGGATAGTCTTAGGCTGTAGTGGTTGATCAGCTTATAATAATGGTAACTTCATTGAATATTGGTGGTTAATTTTATATTCAAATAGGAAATATTTATTTTCATTGTTTCATGTAACATTTAGTATCAATACTAGGGGAAGTAAAATTATATTTTAAATTAATTGTTTTAATTATAATAAAAATCATGAGATTGAAATGAATAGAGTCCTAAGGGCCACTATGGACACCTGTAAACTGACTAGATGCCCCAACCATCAATGGATATGGAATTGAATATATTTTTCTTCCAAGAGATACATGGAACCTACGCAGTATAATTGAAAGAAATTGAACAAAGAATATTATACCTACTATATTATCCTTATACACATCCTTATAGAGGAGAATGAAATTTTGTGAAAAATGTATCGATTATGCTATGTGTGAACCTTTAGATTCCTTGGATCATTTGGTATAGTTGTAATGAGGATAAAAGTAGTGTTCATAAACCATTGAGATGAGATTACTAGGTTCATTATACCCTATTTAGTATTTCTAGTTTGGTTGAGTGGGAAGACTAGCCTAGGATAGCATTGAGAAGTTTGATAGGAATTATGCCATCTCCTTGATAATGAAAATGAGACTTGACTGATGAAGCTAGTGAGGCCAAGATGTGATCATAAAGATTACACATGATGTTATGGATTTGGAGTGATGGGACTCTACTTGAGTGATTACATGATGAGATAGGATCTGTTGTAAGATATCTTGACTACGATGAGGCCTCAGGGACTACATAGGGTGTAGTATTGATATGGTAACCCTGGGTAGGGTGCATGTAGGAATAAGAAGTAATGATTATGGGTTCCTGAAATTTAATATTTTAACCTTATATGGTTTTATAGGTAATTATAGTTCATGATATTTAGAGGAAAACAATGATTATTAGAGATGGGTTTTGCTGTGGGATGACCCTTTTTGAAGTTTATATGAGGTTGTTTGGATGGAATTCACTACCCACAGAGGTGTACAGAGATACTTGGGCTTCCTAGGTCTGTCTCTATAGACCCATAAGTCATTCCCATTACTATAATGGCCTAGGGTAACCCCTTAATAATCTATAGTTACTCCTAATGATTATATATACCTTGTACAAGTTCCTTGGATATAGAAATGATGTATGGTGCATAATGAATTCCTTGGATATCACATGGGATTTAAAAATTAATGTCTATATTGATCACCTCAGATCCCCTCCTTAGGATTAACATTATTATTGACACTAATAGATAATGTAGTATTACTTGTTAGGGATATTCAATGATTTTGTATGACTATTAATCATCTAAAATATCCTCTTAATAGTTGACAATGATATGAGTTTCTTATTCGATCACATGGGATTTCCTCATGGGGATTATTGATGATGCCTAATGATAATTATATTTCCTTGGATTTTCTTATATGGATTATCTGGGACAATTATGAATTCTAATTTCATAGGATCACCTACAAGGAATCATCAAAGATGAATCAGATAATTGATTGCTGAGGATTTCCTACTAGTGATAGGAGTTATCTCATATAATATTGATTTATTTAAATTATCATCTTGAAATTATATTGGATATTGATATATTCTGATTTACAAGGATCGCATCCCATGAATCAATTATTACACCTAATAAAAATTTATCACATATGATTACCTTTTAGGGGTTGTCTTTATTCCTACTAATATGGATCGACTAGGATTATGACCTAGAGATCATCTAGGGGCATCATGATTATGAAATTCCCTAGTATTTTCTCATATAGATTAGTGATAATTCCTAATGATTATGGAATCATCAAGGATTACCTCCTGAGGATTGGTGATTATGCCTGATGATTTGTGGATTTCTGAGGATTATCTTCTATGGTTCAATGTAGATGCTTGATGACTATTGATCACCTTGGATCACCTCTTAGAAATCGGATTTTGGATTACTCTTATTAGAATGTCTTTGCCTATACCAAATTATATAGAATTTATTCCTAACACTCTATAGTTTTTTGTCCATGTATTTGTAGTCATGGTGATGTCACAGGCTCATATACACTCTGGAAAAATCTAAATCTAGTTCGGCTATATCTCAGTTTCCACATTAGAACTCATGTATTGGAAGGAAATATTTATTTTACACTTTAATAGTAATTTATTTATTTGACTAATCATCTCACATGAACATACCCATTATTTATCATCTATAAAATGTCCCACATTGGTCTCCCCCCACTATGTTGTACTCAGACCCTTCTCATACGGTAATGGCCCATGGGTACCCGAGCATCCTTCATTAATCATAAGATCATGTTAACTGATGCCCTGAGATTTTATCATCTTATTAGACAGCTTGGGTGTAGTTAGGATATGGATTATTTTTTTTTAGGATAGAAGTGGAGCCTCTGTATAGTTTTATATTTTATTTAGTTCCATATGAGATCAAATTAGTGGGAGATTGGCATTGTTATATACTGGAATGATAGTGTGTCTAAATGAATATATTATATTTGATATAGAATGGTTTATTTTATCTCTTCCAAATACTCTAATGTTTATTGTTTTTGATGTATTTGGGTTACTTATATTATATTATTGTTCTCTATTATATGGTTTCCTAGTCACCCAATAGTTACACCAAATACCTAAGTTGATAGTCATAAGCCTCTCATATATAGGGAGTAATTCTTAAGGTCATGAAATTACCTCTCTAGTTTTGGCACTGATCAGTGGTTGTGGACCCGGGGAGGAAGTTACCACATTGCATGGCCAAAGCTTCTTTAATTAAATAAAATCACATAAGTAATCAAGTAGCATATACAGAATTCCATCCTAGAATCTATCATTCCTACACATATGAGGTTTGGTTCAACTCCTTTAAAACATCATAAAAATAAATTTCAAAACAATATATAAAAATTTACTAAATATTTAAAGATAATTATTAAAATATATTTTAAATTGAATTCAAAAAAATATTTTTTTACTTAATAAAATAAGATTATTTATTATTGTCTTGTCCATAAAAATATATATTTTCAAACATAAACCATGTAATATTTTAAATAAACAATATTTTATAAATTATATTATTAATGAATATGGTTTATAAAAAATAATCTATATAATGTTTCATTTTCATTGACTTGTGAAAATTGTAATATATAATAAAAAGTTCTTATTAATTATAAAATATTTAATATGTGGCCACACTAAAAATTTGAACTTTTGGCATAAAAAAATAATGTTTCTCTATGAAATGACTAAATTAATTTTCACAAAATATAATATATCCACATAACAAATAAATATGAGAGTTGGATAAAATACTTGAATGAATAGCTATATAAATTTTGGAAAAATAAAACATGATATATAATGATAGAGGCCAAAAGATAAGGTCTCCATTATAACCAAATTTATCTTATGAAATAAATTGATTGTAGAATGCATAATGACTTGAAATAAATAATTAATTTGGTGAAATATCTACTCCCACAATGAAATTTTATATGTAGTTAAATTTCTTTTCTTATATCAAGGTAAGAGTCTATTTGGTTATTTCTAGTTATTGAGGACCAAAGAAAGTCCATGATAGTTCAAAGAGATATAAATTTGGATTTCCATATTGGATTTTCTAAAGAATAAATTTTAATTCTCCAAATATATGGATTTACAAGAATAAAATAACAATGTGTATCAATTAAAGAGATAACTAAATGGATTGAAAAAAGAATCATGATTAGGTTATTCTAAAATGATAAATATCTAAAAAAGGGACTCTCGGGAGGAGCTAATCGTAATATTTTTGTAATTATCAAGTGTAATAAAAGGATAATTGTGTTCTTATATGTGGATGATATTAAATTTGGACACACAAATTTTGGTCAACGAAATGTTTTTTCAAAATTTTTAAAAAAAAGTATGAAATACATATGACTGATAAATTATCATTTTTCATTTGGTTGTTTTTTATTATCAAATGGCATGGGGATTATATTTTAGTATAAAAATATTAAAAAATATTTTGAAAAAAAATCATAGATTGTATAAATACAACTGAATAACTAGTTTCTACAGATATTAATATGTTAAAATATTATGATGGTATGTTTTTTCATATCATGCATTAAATGAAAATCATTAAGAGGCTATTGCAAATTTTTTTAATGATTCCCAACTTTTTATCTTCTATAAATATAATAGAAAAATATAAATATAGTCTCAATATAATATACATTCTATAATTTAATAAATTATATTATAATATATATATATAAGGAAAATTCTATACTCTGTCTCTAAACAACTTTTTAATTTAGAGTAAAACAAATTATTTGGGTTAAGTGGGAACCCATAAAGGTTATCTAAAAAATCCAAAAACTATATTACCAAATGACCTGTAATTAAATGATAAAACCAAAATAATAAAATAAAAAAACTCTTTTGGTAGATAAGGATCCAAACAGAAATTTGTCAGTATCCTAAGGACAATAGTGCATTCCACATCATATGTCGGTCCTTGCACCCACAATAATTCCCAAGGAAAAATATTCCAAAATATAACCTTCCCCATCATTGATCATATTTATGCATCTTTAACAGTAATGCAATCAAAATTAACTTCCCTAAGGATAAAAACTAAAGAACAATAAAAACTCAGTAAACATTACCCCTATTGGAGAGGTAGAAACCAAAAATAAACTACATTGTTGCATCAATCGCCATCACAAGAGGAAAATAAACAAAACAAATGCTTCACCCTTCAAAAAATATGAAATGAGTATAATTTTCAATATTGTAAAATAAGAACCACTACTAAATTCATACAAAAAAAGATCAATTATTGGTAATCAAACTAGAAAAATGCACCCTTTCTCAACAAAAACCTATAGAGAAATAATAATGTAGTAAGACACAATTACTTTAAATATGTTCTACCAATGTTGGAGGAGACCTCCATAGAAAACCTATTGAGAAATTTACCTAATGGTAGATATGAAAAATAAAACAAAAAATAACTACATACAAAAGGAACATGAACAATATAACCACTATATTTTATCAAATCTTTTGAATGAACACTATAACACAATACAATAATATAAGACACAATGAAATAATCCCCTCCAAGTATAAATATAAAGGGACAAGAAAAAAATTAACAATTATTAGTAAATTATTGAAAACATAAAAAATAAATCCAATAACCAGCATAAAAACCCAAATTAGTAAAATATTGGATCTAGTGGTGTAAATAGATAAATTAGCAAATGGGTAGAAACAAACATTGGCCTCCATAAAAAATCAAGAACATAAAAAAACGGAAAACCGAAAATCTTAAAATAGAGAAACCAAATAACTAAGGAAACCACTCAATCATTACAAACCTAAAAACCAAACAAAATACATCATGCTTGAGTAATGATGGGGATTACCAAGATAAGAGAATCGTAAATATAATAACATAAGAAAACATGAACCTTGTATGTGAAATATGAAACCCAAAATTGATATGATGAAACCAAATCATACCAAAATTGAAAATAACCATCCTCAGAGAATAAAATGGAGTAATGTGGGCTTTGAATAAATAATAAAAGAGGATAATAGAAATATTATAGAGGGTCTTCTGTAAATTCCCATGATTGATGTACATGGACATGACATTACCTTTTCTAAATACTTAAAACATTATAAATACACACTCACAAAGACTATATTATTTAAGTGCCTTTGGAAATTTGGAATACTCTCTTCTAATTTGGTGAAAGATCTTGAACATCTCCAATAAATATATTCCCCTTTATTTTTCCTACCTAAAAGATTTATCTATATCCTGGGGAAAATAAAGTATATATAAAGGGTGAGATCAAATTCTCATTAAGGGTAAACATGGAAAATATAAAATAAAACATAAACATAACAGTTTAAAAACATAAACCTTAATTTCTAAGATCATATCATGGATAATAATTATCAAAATCCTGGTTTATGAAATAAATCATAGAATTTCATAAGGCATAAATCATAATGTAACTTAAACCATGAAAAAATATAATTGACATAAGCATAGAAAACCATTTCAATATTAGCCAAGTCTCATTTCCAAGACCACCACACTGGGAAAATTCTAATTCTTAACTGAGTTCAATCCTCGTTCTAGCCCTTTATTACTGAATAAGATATATATTCCATTATATTCATGTCTATTTAATGAGATATAAATATTTACCCAATTAATTTTAGGTAGATATAGGTTCCACACATCTCATAATGAAATCATTCTTACATGTACCAAAATACATAAATCATTCATCATAGCATAACCCAAAGAATAAATTGGGTTTCTTAATCATCATTGGATAATAACAAAATCTATATAAAACAAATGTATTTCATAAATATCATTCCATGATAAACATAATAAAACCATGGGAATGATAGGGATAGTATAATTAAGACATGTCCTTATTGAATAATTCAATATTTGGTAGAATATAATTTGGACATAACACTTGAAATTAATTCTTGATGAAAATAAACTTTCTTCTTGAAAAACATTTTCTTTCCTCAAAATGACACATGATTTTAAAAGAAAATAATTTATTTTAAAACAACCTTTAAATAATGTAAAAAAAGTTCCATGTAATTAAGATGTTATTAAAATGTAAAAATCCATTCATACCATATAAGTTAAAAAACATTTTTCTCATACTTTTGTCAGATAAGTCAAAAAGTTCCACGTTAGGGAAATGATTAAAGATTACTTTCCAAGAATTTAAAAAAAAACTACACTAATGGGTAAAATTAAATTTAAACAATTATATAATAATGGTAAAAACATTTTGGAAGAAAATTTCAATAGTCATTGACATGGATTATAAATATAAGCCAATAAATACTTATGTATAAACAAACTCCGATAACAATGAGAGTACAAAATTATCCCTTACCAATTTATAATCTTCCCAATAGTATACCTCATAAAATAAGGAATATTATATTCATATCATAACCTTCATTATTATAATCACATAAACATTCATGGTCAGCATAAACACACCTCGAAAGTAATAGGTGGTGAATAATACATGTGTCCCACAAAAATAAAAGTGAGACAAAATAATTCCTCACATTCGATCTGATATCTTTTGTAATTATCTTATACTCATGTATAATAATTTAAATAATATCATTGAAATATTATAGAATCATTTTCATTTTTATGATATCATATATGATCATACTATCATCTTCTTTTCAATAACATTTTATTATTACTCATTATTTGGGCATTAGCTGCTTTATTTTCTTAAGGTTGTTTTGTCAAATAAGTTTTGGTTATCCTTATTAGGTCACAATTAAATCATTAAAAAAATTTATAAAGATAATATATATCATATGTATTCATTATATGCATTTTTATATTCATTTTTAATGGATATCATGTTGGATTAATCCCATTGTATCGTGAATACGGTAGGTCATACATACGCACGGGCGGTGATATCATTCATTTAATTATGAAATGGTATGGATGTGAATTGTATATATGTTGTTATATAATAAATATAATGTTTTAATAATCAAATATAGTTATCTTATTCATCATTATATCCATCCATGTAAAATGGTGAGGAAAAACAGATTACACAAAGGCGTGGAGACGGTAAGTCGTACGTACGTGGGCACTGTGATTAGGTTTTTCGTAGGATGGATAGAAGGTGGAATAAGATTGATCAATAACAATAATAACATATAATTATATAGATTATGCATGATTTATTACATACTAATGTAAACAACAAATAAATAGTATGAATACGAAAAAAAATATGTCTGAAAGAATTGGTAGAGGAGATTACCTCTTCTCTGACGAGAACCCTCTAGATCTCCTCTTAAGGGAATTAGAGTAGGTCTTTAAGGGTCACCAAAATCTCTATAATGTCTCTAGGAAAGATTATAATGTAAAATTATTTGGTATTTCCAATATTTAAGGGTCATAGTGAAGTTAATATTTGACGGGGAGGTTCCCTTTTATAATTGATGTGAGGGGCACTTTTAGAAACTGCAAAAGTATTAATTTATAATAAACTCGAAAAACATCCAAAAACCTCAAAAATATCTTAGTTTATAATATTATATGAGATTATTATGTAATATCATCAACAAATAATTGTAATACCTGTTTCTATTTCAGTTTAAACCTTATCATTTCGTTTTACCCTTAATTATTATCTTTTAATTTTAACAAAAGTAACAAATTGTTCAATATTAAAATAGTGTAACTTTCACCTATATGATATCACATAGACCATAAATTAATAATATATAATATTTTAGTGTAAAATATATTTATTTTTTGAAATATTTTATGATTTTAAAATAATTTAATAAAACAT
Source organism: Viscum album (assembly GCA_963277665.1). NCBI lineage: Eukaryota > Viridiplantae > Streptophyta > Magnoliopsida > Santalales > Viscaceae > Viscum > Viscum album. The sequence goes on from OY728148.1 coordinate 54,265,636, forward strand.
TATTTTGACAACATATCAATAATGTTAATTTTGACACTATTTGGTTAATAGATTTTTAAAAATATCAAGATAATATGTCAACCTAAAAAGAAATATTTTATTATATATATAAGGGGTCAGGTTCATCAATTTTATTTTTTTAATATAATAATTATCATAAATTATATTTATTTTTGTATTTCTAATAGCATTAATTTAATATTTTCATTAATAAAATAATTATTATATCTTTTTTGTGTAATTATTTAATATAATCATTTTTTAGGTAATAAAAAAAAATTAATTCTATGATAAATATAATTCTTATATTTTTAATAATAATTATTATATTTGAATATATCTTCTATAAAATCAAACATTAAAAATGTTATATTTATTAAAACATGAATGTGACAACTTTAATATCACATTAAATAAAATATTATAAGTACTATAATCATTTCTATATTGCTTCAAATGGTCTAGAACTCGACACTAGGATGATTATTGTCGTTATATACTCTACCAATAAAAATTGGTTATATTTTTTTGGCTTTTAATAGGTATTATCAATTTAATTAAAAATATTTTATTGTTTTTCTACAATTAAATAATTTTTACAGCATCATTGTATAAGCCATTAACAAAATTATTTAATCTCTAAAAATTATAAATAAATTACCATGATGAATATAATTTCATTATGTTCTTGAATATTATTTATTATCTAATTTATATCATGTTTATCACTATATTAAAATTATTATACTTATAAGCAATAAGAGGGTTACATTTTGTCACTTTCATGTCACTTTCTTATACATTAAAAATATTTATACCATTTTAATTGAAAAATTATATTAGATTTGTCCATTAAGATTATTAGGGTCAAGGGACAACTTTTACTCATCCAATATGTTTTTTGGGTTTTTAGGGTAATTTTGTTGTCCTTATCATATCAATTGTTTAGTTAAATTATCTGATTTACTTTTAATTGCGTTAAATACAAATAATTATAGTTACTATTAATAATATCCAAAATATAAAAGTAACATATTAACATAATTTTAAACCACTTATTCCAAATTTGAAATTTCTTTTCAAAAATTTTAAACACTGAAGTAGCATTAATTAAATTAAAATTAATTTCGTAGAGGGAATGAGAAAATGGGTTTTTAAAAGTTAAAACATTTCAACAGATTGAAATATTTTTACATAAAAATTCATGACTAAATTAATTTCAATAACATAAACTATATTTAATAATAAAAATATGTTTTATTTTTTATTTAAACCCATATAATAATATAAATTAATCAAATAATTTCTTTTGTTGAAAATGTTTGTTTCCAATTAAAAATTAATGTATTTTTACAATTAATCAAAAGTTGAACGTTGTCAGAAAAATATAAAAAATTCATCCAAAGTAAATTTTTATATCTAACATATGAAGAAGAAGTTTATTTTGTTAAATAGAATATATAAAAATTTTAAAAACTATATTTAATATGGGTACACCATCAAAAGGATATAAAGCTGCATTTTTTGAAAAATACTTCTTTTATACAAAAATATGAATTTGTTCTTATATCGTGTATAGAAAAAATATTAGACAAATTTTAAACATTATATTAAATATATTACATAAATAAAATCCATTTTTAAAACATTTAGTTTTATTTAAATATAATTAATTTTTAAAAAAATTTGTTTTATTTATATTGATTTTTAGAAAACACAATTCATTTTCTTTGAAAAATGTTTTATTTTCATTTTTAATTAATTTATCAGGAAATAATTAATTATATATACCTTTTTAAAACATATTTTCATAAGTTAGTTAATATTGTTCATACATCCATTATAATGGATAAGTTGTAAGGTGACATAATAATACACAATTGTTTGCATAAACTCAGTCTTGTGTAAAGTGAAGACTATCAAAAGAACTTGAAATTGTGCATAACACAATCCAAGAATAGTGTTGCGTATATCACAGGATAATCCAGTGTTTTTTTAGTGAAATATTATATTTTTGTAGCATAAAACATAGTACATCAATGAAATTAAAAAAATCTCTCATAAAAATCTCATGTTGTTACATTCCACCCCCCGTAAAATTAATTTCTCCTGTAAAATTTGTTTGGGTTATTAAAGGATATAAACCCGCAACGTAAAAACAAATACTAAAACTTGATTTAAAAAATAATTGATGTAAAATAATAGTTACCAAAATTAAATCATAACTAGGTCTCTATGTAGGATAATATAGGTTACGATTGGGCATTGACGAAATGCTTAAATATTTATTATGATAACTGATCACAAGAAAGTTAGTGATCTAGTAAAAGTAAAAAATCACAAAACCATAAAATAATGTATCATGAAATAGGTCATTGACATCATCAAAAATTATGATAATAACACAACCTTTTAAATCACTATTCATTTTCTAAATGTTAAAATATTTTCATGAGAAGATATAATTACTTGATTTCAGTACAATATCACTGTTGGTCATGCCTTGTACAATTTTCCACTTCATCTCTTTTTTAAACAAATTTTGTTAAATTTTTCATTCCTAAATATTTATAGGATAATTTTTCTATAAATATAATGATAGGTCATTTCATATATATTTATCACAAAAAAAAAGTAATCACAAGTCATCAAATATGCATATGTCCACCGATCGTGAGATAATATAAACTTCATCCAGAGTTTAACATATACTCTCTCTAAACGGATAACCTTAAAATCCATATGAAAACTAGAAATCCATAACATTTGAAATAGGTGCAATAAACCATCTTAACATTTATCCCCCATATATCATAATCTATCTCGTGTCGGTCACATTTCAAAAATGTCATCAACTTTATCATGTATTCTCTTGATTCATGTTAATAATCTGAATTACTATATAAATAATTATTGAGTACATGAATGTTTTAAATACCCGTAAAATTCCATGAAATTTTGTTTCTTAATTTTCTTGGGAATTTTACAAGAATGTAGTTTCTGACGGCACCTGATTCCGAGGCCCGGTGTGGCCAGAATCATTTTCCGAAGTTTAGCTTGGGTACGTTCAGTGAATGAACGAGCGGTGTTTTCTAACTTTTGAACCGGTGCTCGGAATCAAATTCTGAGGGTACCGATTGAATTACAGCGCCGATTTTTTCTTCGAAACGCTTTTTCCGGAGTTGCGTTTTCTCGGGTGTGGTTTTCAATTTTTGGGGTTAAGTAAAGAAAAAAAATAAAGTGGTGCGAGAACTTTATTTTATTTCACTTAAAGCCACTTACGCCAAGTTAAGCGGATAGGGTGGAACCCAAAATATCCTACCCACTTAGTAGGATATTTGGGAGGTGGAGCCCGCACGAGCCCCACCCATTCTTCCCTCCAAAGTAATGCACCCGCAAACCCCCTCTTTAATGAAATTTAACCGTGCATTTTTCTGATTAAGAAACGCCCCATTAAATTGGGCAGTTAAATTGTAACAATTAATTTTTCGAATTAATTGTTCATTTCTTGTCTTTTGATTTTCAAATTCTTAAGTTGATAATAAAATAAGAAGAGGACTTATTTTATTATTGTTGGGGGTTTGTGTTGTGTTAAACCTTTGGGAGAAAAAAGAGAGGATTCTTTTTTCTTCGACGAAGAACGTGAAAAACGCTCTACCACCACCGAAGAACGCCAACCTCCGACGGTGAGAGATGCCTTCCTCAAAGATCACCCAACGCCAACGGCGAACCTCTTCTTCCGCGGCGATCCTCTTCTTCCGCGACAAACCTCTTCTTCCACGATGGTTAATTCCGCGGCGAACGCTCATTCGACGACAGCATTGAGGTAGAGGTTTTTATGCGTTTCTATTTTGTGTTTTTCTTCCGTCGTTTTTCCCCTTTCAATTGAACCTCCTGTTATCGCATTAACGGGAGGAGGTCGGACCGCACGAACAGGGTCGACACTCCTCCCCTTTTTGGTTGTGGATTATTGATGCGGCGAACAAGGCAACGCGGTGCCGAAGCACCGCGCGGAAAATGTAAAAGGTAGAGCGGAGAAACGCGGTGCCGCCGCACCGTGCCGTGGGAAGCAACAAATCTGCGGCGTCGTCGCGCCGCGTCGTAGAAGATGAACAAAGGACATGGCTCCGTCGCGCCGCGCCGGACGGACGAAGGTCGCGGCCCGTTCCGGGCCGCAGTGGAGCAGGGGAACCGGCGGCCGGTTCCGGACCGCCGGCAATGGAGGGAGGGGACCGGCCCCTGCCGGTCTTGTGATGGCGGTAGCCGGCCAGCCAACCGGGCCGGCCAGTTCGAGGAGAGCGCTGGGGGTCGTAACCCCCGGTCGGCCAGCTGAGGGGCCCCATTAAAGGGGCCGTAGTTTACTTCATGATGGGGGCAGTGCCCCCCGCCCCGAAACGGTTCGGCCGTTCGGCCGAACCCCTGGCGGCACGCGAGCGTGCCGGGCGGCTACCCTGGCCGGTCTGCCGAACCGGACCGCCAGGCTAGGCCGCTCCCCGCCAGGCCGGGCCGCACCCTGGCCGCACCGGGCCACGCCGGCCGAGACGGACCGCACCCAAGCGGTCCGGACCCGGACCGGTTCGGGTCGACCCGGTTTGGGCTGACCCTGGGGGTATCGAGCCGGGTCGGACCAGGCCCGAACCCCCTATTACCAAACAATTTTCGGTCTATCGCCCATAACATGAGCTACGAGCCTCCGATCGACACATCGTCAGTTGAGATACGATCCTTGGATCGAGGCGGTCATTTCGGTATATAGCACTCATGGTTTTGGAATACTTTGGGTTCAGCTGGGTTTGTTTGTACACGAAACCAACCGGGCCCTCGGAGCGGAAACGCTCATAACATAAGCTGTGGACGTCCTATTGACATGCCGTCGACATTGATAGATTCCTCTAAGTGAGACGGATATTTTGGCTTACTCTGCCTGAGGTTTGAACGCAGGTGGAGTACGGTCGAGTAGGTTTTGACTTAAAAACCAACCGGGCCCCTGACACTAAAAAGCCAATAACTCTCAGACCGGGCGTCCGTTTGACGCGTCGTCTATGGCGTTGAGTTCCTATTGACGATACGGAACATTTTGATACATCAACTCTGGACTATGTGTCACTTGATGTATCAGCCTCTTGGCTCGTGGTGCGATCCCTCCCGAACGAGCTTGCTGTGTGCGGGAAGCCTAGAGCTAGCTGCGACTGCGACTACGATGACGACTGTACAAAGATCCTCAGTGGATTCGACGGCGAGGACTTCATCACTCAGCGATTCTACGTGGATCAGTGCTACAGATCCTGTGTGGGTCCGATCCTGTGTGTGTCAGCGCTCAGCGGTCCTATGTGGGCCAGTGCCTACAGATCCTGTGTGGGTCTTTGCGGGGGTTAGTTACCTATCGATCCTTTGTGGGGCAGATCCTTTGTGGGTCATTGCGGGGGTTAGTTACCTATCGATCATGTGTGGGTCAGATCCTTTGTGGGTCATTGCGGAGGTTAGTACCTTTCGATCCTTTGTGGGTCCGATGGCTTAGATGAATCAATGGATATATCTGATCATCTCTATCGTCTTACGAATAAGTTTACCTGTGTGAGTTGAATCCTGTTTTGCTTTCCTATGTGGATTTTGTTGTGCTATCATGTGTGGATTTACGTTTTTCTTTCCTGTGTGGACTGGGTTGTACTTGGGCTTGCATGTTGGAGCCGAATGAGAATTGATGACTTAGGTATATATATGGGCATATACCTAAGTAGTGTCGAATGTTACTTCGTGATTGTATCTTTCCTTTGTGGATAATCTTTTGTGGATTCTGGGAGACCTTCGGGGGTCTTGGGGTCCCTACTGAGTGGCTTATACTCACCCCTACACGGTCTATGCCCGCACTACGTTGTGTTGGTTGCAGACGATGGACAGCGCTGATCGTGGTTGAGGATTGCAGAGCAGGACGGTACTTGGAGGTGGACCACTGGACGGGACATTCTCGGAGCGGACAGATGGACCCAAGGAGTTGTGGAGGCTTTCTGTACTCACCCTTCGGGTAAGATTTCCAGTGGACAGCTTGATGTTGCGGCTTTACTTTTTAGTTGCTGTTTTCCATTCCAGTTGTACATTACTTTCAGTTTGGGTTTGTATACTCGCCCACTTACTTTTCCGCACTTACTATTGTATTCAGTTTTTACTTAGTGTTTACTTCTACTGCATGCTTGCTCTGTGGTGTTCGTTTACTTTACAAAGGCAATGCCTTCCCTTTTTACCGGGAATTATGCCTTGCTGCTAGTCTCCAGCCCCTGGCCATTGGAAGGCGGGCTTGGGGTAGTCACGGCACGGGCCCAGAGGACGGGTCGTGACAAATTGGTATCAAAGGAGTTCGGTTCTACCTCAGAACTTGGGACTATGATCTTTTTCTATGTGAAGCAATAGTGTTAAGCGTATTGGGTGTGGTTATCAGTCTCGGGGGTTCAGTGTTAGTGCGACGGCTGACGTATCCGTACACCAGGACCCTGAGTTCTGATTTCCAACTTAATGCATGAAAACATTGATTGCATGTGTGTTTCAAGTTTTCTTTGTGATTACTTTATGTCAGCTCACCAAGTATACTGTTTGACCGTGGCGCACCTGTTTCTTTTCAGGATGACCCCATGATGGCAGCCAGCTAGGGTTCCGAGAGTTGTGTGTGATGACAGCCCACCGAGCGACGAGGCATCGATACAGGGCCCTTTGACAGCTGAGGCACTGGCGGTACCTCTACCCTCCGAGCCACCGATGCTTCCAGCCCCAGTCACGGACAATGCAGGTCACCTTAGGGCACTGCACGAGCTCCAGCGCCAGCAACCGCCCAGGTTCCACGGGGAGATGGACCCCCAGGCAGCCGAGGATTGGCTGGAGGCAGTGGTATGAGTTTTCAGGTTAGTTAGGATACCAGCAGACCTCATGGTGATCCTCGCAGCGAGCCTACTGCACGCGGCAGCGGGCCGATGGTGGAGCTTGATGCTCCAGGTGCACAATGAGACATCTCTTGTCTGGACAGACATTGAGAGCCTCTTCCCCTCAGAGTTCGTCCCAGCCACCCTCCGTGCGCTGCGCATCAAGGAGCTTCTTCAGCTGCGGCAGGGCAGCTTGACGGTCGCGCAATACTCGGCGAGATTTACCGATCTCTCGCGCTACTCGACAGACATGGTACGGGACCCATTCTTCCGGGCCCGGACCGTTGAGCAGGGATTGAGACATGAGATCAGGGCATCGCTGATCTCCCTCAGCATTCTGACTCGGGTAGGAGTACTGGAGCGAGCCCTTTTGATCGAGAGCTTCCATGCTGAGCCTTCATCAGAAGTGAGACCTACCGCCGGGCGGCACGTAGCAGAGTCTTCTGCAGCAGGCAGTCGACGGATGACTCATGGGTCCAGGCAGACCAGACCCTCAGGCAGACGACCTCAGGACACTGGCTCTGTAGTACGGGGCACACAGCGTGGAGCCAGTCTTTTGAGAGGCAGGCAGTGCTACGCATGCGGCGGGCAGGGCCACATGGCTCGTGACTGCCCGACCCACCGTGTCGAGAAGCAGCAGACGGTTGAGGGGCCACCCAGGCAGAGGAAGAGGGTCGACCGTGGCGGTCCGCAGGGAGAAAACGGATGAGGCAGAGGAGTTGGCCGAGTAGCAGGAGGTGGGCGACGCTTTGAGGCTCTACCTCCACCACCACCAGGAGGTCCACCCCGGCCACAGGGAGCTGGCGGGCAGAGACAGGCATAGCTCCAGGCAGCAGAGGCCTACAACCACGACACGCCCATGATGATTCAAGGTACTATCTGTGTCTATTCCACCCTTGCTGCAGTTCTTATAGACACAAGGGCGAGTCATTCTTTCATAGCCGCTGCCCTTGTTCGGAGTTCGGAGATTCCGACAGAGCCGTTGGCTCGATCCTTATGGCTAGAGACTCCTACGGGAGCAGACTCGACGAGTACGCACTGGTGCCGGCAGTGTGAGCTTACTCTAGGAGGTGAGATCTTTGGCTGGGATATTCTTGTAGCGGCATTGGGGCCTTAGGACGTCATCTTGGGCATGGATTGGTTATCTACAGTCCATGCACAGATTGACTGTATTAGGCGCAAGGGGTGATGTGTACGCACCGACGGGAGCAGGTTCACCTTCACCGGCGAGAAGGGAGCCTTCGCAGCACAGGATGGACTTCCGCAGAGGAGAGGAAATCCCATCACTCATCAGTTGGCTAGTCTCATCCTAGGGGCAGTTGACATGCAGAGTCCTAGTTTTCTTTCAATGGTGGATCAGTATGCGGACGTCTTCCCCGACGACATTCCAGGACTACCTCCTCGTAGAGAGGTATAATTTTATATTGATCTATACCCTGGGATAGCCCCGATATCCACTCCAGCATATCGGATGGCCCCCGCTAAGCATTGAGATCTACGGGTACAGTTATAGGACTTGCAGGGCAAGGGATTCATCTGACCCAGTGTTTCACCTTGGGCTTCCCCGATATTGTTCGCCAAGAAGGCGGACGGGAGCTTGCGACTTTGTGTCGACTATCGTCGCCTGAACCAGGTGATAGTAAGGAACAATTATCTGCTACCGAGGATTGATGACCTCTTCGATCAGCTCGTGGGAGCACGATGGTTCTCAAAGATAGACCTCAGGTTAGGCTATCATCAGCTCAGAGTTCGGGATGAGGACGTGCAGAAGACGGCCTTCAGATGTCGGTATGGCCACTATGAGTTCTTGGTTATGCCATTTGGCATATCCAATGCTCCAGCAGTGTTCATGGGCCTCATGAACAGGATATTTCAGCCATACCTCGATCGATTTGTCGTGGTCTTCATCGACGACATTTTGATATACTCGACGACTGAGGAGGAGCACGCATACCACTTGCGGGTTATACTAGACACACTCTGAGAGAACCTGCTTTATGGAAACCTCTCGAAGTGTCAGTTCTGGATACGCGAGGTCCACTTCTTGGGACACTTCATCTCTGTGGCGGGAGTTGCGGTGGATCCGGCGAAGATCGAGGCAGTGCTAGCTTAGGAGCCACCCAGGAGCGTAACGGAGGTGCGGAGTTTCTTGGGATTAGCTGGATACTATCGGAGATTTGTTCCAGAATTCTCCAGAGTTGCAGCACCACTCTCAGCTTTGACGAAGAAGGGGAAACCCTTTGTGTGGTCAGACAGATGTCAGCAGAGCTTCCAAGAGCTGAGACAGAGATTGACCAGCGCCCCTATCTTGAGGTTGCCAGAGGAGGGAGTAGGGTACGTAGTCTACTGCGATGCATCCGGGACAAGACTCAGATGTGTCCTGATGTAGGAGAGGGTGGTGATCACCTATGGATCACATCAGTTGAGGCCGCATGAGCAGAACTACGCTACCCATGACCTGGAGTTAGCAGCAGTGGTCTTAACTCTGAAGACATGGCGACACTACCTGATGGGAGAGCGCTTTACAGTATTTTCTGACCATCAGAGTCTCAGGTACATATTCTCTCATAGGGACCTGAACCTGAGATAGCGGCGATGGCTCTGGTTCCTCCAGGACTATGACTTTGAGATAGTCTATACTCCTGGGAAGGGGAACCTGGTAGCCGATGCTCTCAACAGGAGGACTAGAATTCAGCTACTTGAGGAGGCGATAGAGCAGCTAGCCGCCTTGCAGTTATCCTTCATGGATAGAGATGGGGTAGCCTTCCTTCAATCTCTCACAGTCCCCCTGCCACTACTGCAGTGGGTCAGAGACGCACAGCGTGGGGACGCTGACTGTGAGATGCGGCGTGCGCATATATACTCAGGACAGGCACCTGATGGTTTCTCCTTTGGAGCAGAGCACGATGTCATTTTCAGAGGACGTACCTTGGTAGCAGTTTTTTTACGGGAGGAGGTGCTGATAGAGTTTCAAACTTCTCCTTTGGTGGTACATCCTGGAGTGGCGAAGATGTACCAGGATCTCAAGTGACATCACTGATGGCTGGGCATAAAGAAGGCTGTGGAAGAGTTCGTTTCTCGATGCCTCACCTGCCAGCAGGTGAAGGCAGAGCATTAGGTACCAGCAGGCTTGGTACAACCCTTGGAGGTCCCAAAGTGGAAGTGGGACAGGATATCTATGGACTTCATGACTGGCTTCCACGCACTTCCAGGGGTCACGACTCCATTTGGGTGATTGTCGACCGACTCACCCAGTCGGCTCACTTCTGACCCATCAGAGAGCATGGCTCAGTGGAGAGCTTGGGACATCTCTACGTCCAGGAGATTTTACGACATCACAGTGTGCCATCATCTATCATCTTTGATTGAGATGCTTGCTTTACTTCCCGGCTTTGGAAGGGGTTGCAGGAGGCGTTCGGGACGCAGCTACGTCTGAGCACCGCCTTTCACCCTCAGACAGATGGTCAGAAAGAGAGGACCATACAGACTCTCGAGGACATGATCAGCGCATGTGTCCTCGACTTTGGTCGCAGCTGGGAGGACCACCTACCCTTGGTGGAGTTTTTGTACAACAACAGCTACCACTCCATCATCGGGATGGCACGATACGAGGCGTTGTACGGCCGACCGTGCAGATCTCCTTTGTGCTTGACAGACCCTGGGGAGTCAGCACTTGTGGGACCGGAGATGGTCCAGGCCACGACAGAGAAGGTTTAGGTCATCAAGGAGTGGATGAGGACAGCTCAGAGCCGACAGAAGTCTTATGCAGACAGGAGGTGGAGGCCCGTAGTGTTCGAGGATGGTGACCACGTCTTCTTGCGTGTCTCACCTCGACGTGGATTACGGAAATTTGGCCTAGGAAGCAAGTTGTATCCACGCTTCATCAGACCTTTCCATGTCCTTATCAAGATTGGCTAGATGCGCATGGCTCTACCACCTCAGTTGCACCGGGTTCAAGACGTCTTCCACGTATCTCAGCTGAGAAGATATGTGCACGACCCGTCGCATATCATTGACCATGGGGAGCTGGACATGGATGATGGGGCGACGTTTGCAGAGATTCCAGTGGAGACCGAGGATGGACAGGAGCGGGTCCTATGTGGACGGTCGATTCCTCTAGTGCGCATCATATGGCATCACATAAACCTCCAGGAGAGCACTTGGGAGCGGAAGGCTCAGATGTGTCCTAAGTACCCACTTTTGTTCCCCTAGTTTTGATGTATCTTTACGGGGACGTAAAGCCCTGAGGTGGGAGTGCTGTAAAGACCCATAAAATTCAAGGAAATATTTTTTCTTAATTTTCTTGGGAATTTTACAAGAACGCAGTTTCTGACGGCACCTGATTCTGAGCCCTGGTGTGGCAGAAATCATTTTCCGAAGTTTAGCTCGGTTACGTTCAGTGAACGAACGAGCGGGGTTTTCTAACTTTTGAACCGGTGCTCGGAATCAAATTACGAGGGCACTGATGGAATCGCAGTGCCGGTTTTTGCTTAGAAATGCCTTTTCCAGAGTTTCATTTGCTCGGGTGTCGTTTTTAAATTTGGGGTTATGTTAAGAAATAAAATAAAGTGGTGCGACAAATTTATTTTATTTCACTTAAATCCACTTAAGCCAAGTTAAGCGGATAGGGTGGAACCCATAATATCCTACCCACTTAGTAGGATATTTGTGATGTGGGTCCCGCATGAGCCCCACTGTTTCTTCCCTCCTAAGTAACGTACCCGCAAACACCCTCTTTAATGAAAGTCAACCGTGCGTTTTTCTGGTTATGAAACGCCCCATTAAATTGGGCAGTTAAATTGTTACAATTAATTCTTCGAATTAATTGTTCATTTCTTATCTTTTGATTTTCAAATTCTTGAGTTGATAATAAAATAAGAAGAGGACTTATTTTATTATTATTGGGGGTTTGTGCTGTGTTAAACCTTTGGGAGAACAAAGAGAGGATTCTTCATTCTTCGACGAAGAACGTGGGGAACGCTCTACCGCCAATGAAGAACGCCAACCTCCGATGGCGAGAGACGCCTTCCTCGGAGATCACCCAACGCCAACGGCGAACCTCATCTTCCGCGGCGATCCTCTTCTTCCACGACAAATCGGCCGGTTCGAGGAGAGCGCTGGGGGTCGTAACCCCTGGCCAGCCAGTTGAGCGACCCCATTAAAGGGGCCACAGTTTACTTCATGCGGGGGCAGCGCCCCCCGCCCCGAAACGGTTCGGCTGAACCCCTGGCGGTGCTCCAGCGCGCCGCGCGCCGGGCGGCTGCCCTGGCCGGTCCGCCTAACCTAACATCCAGGCTGGGCCGCACCCAGGCCGGGCCGGGCCACGCCCAGGCCGAGCCAGGCCGTGCCATCCGGACCGGACCTGGACCCGGTTCGGGTCGACCCGGTTCGGGCCGACCCTAGGGGTATCGGGCTAGGTCGGACTGGGCCCGAACCCCCTATTACCGAACCATTTTCGGTCTGTCGCCCATAACATGAGCTACCTGCCTCCTATCGACGCACCGTCAGTTGCGATGCGATCCTTGGATTGAGGAGGTCATTTCGGTATATTGCACTCAAGGTTTCGGAATACTTTGGGTTCGTCCGGATTGGTTCGTACACGAAACCAACCGGGCCCTCGGAGCAGAAACGCTCATAACTTAAGCTCTGGATGTCCGATTGACGTGCCGTCAACTTTGATGGATTCCTCTAAGTGGGATGGATCTTTTGGATTACTCTAGTCGAGTTTTGGATGCAGGTGGAGTATGGTTGGGATGGTTTTGACTTAAAAACCAACCGGGCCCTTGGGATAAAAAAGCCAATAACTCTCAGACCGGACGTCCGTTTGACGCACCGTCTGTGGTGTTGAGTTCCTATTGACGATACAGAACTTTTGGATACATCAACTCTTGAAGATGTGTAAGTTGATGTATCAGCCTCTCGGATCGTGGAGCGGACCCTCCCGAAGGAGCTTTCAGTGCGCGCGAACCCTAGAACTGGCTGAAACTGCGACTACGACGACGACTGTATAGAGATCCTCAGTGGATTCGACAGCGACGACTACAGCACTCAGCGATCCTACGTGGTTCAGTGCTATAGATCCTGTGTGGGTCCGATCCTGTGTGGGTCAGCACTCAGTTGTCCTGTGAGGGTCAGCGCCTACAGATCCTGTGTGGGTCTGATCCTGTGTGGGTATTTGCTGGGGTTAGTTACCAATCGATCCTTTGTGGGTCAGATCTTTTGTGGGTCATTGTGGGGCTTAGTTACCTATCGATCCTGTGTGGGTCAGATCCTTTGTGGCTCATTTCGGGGGTTAGTACCTTTCGATCCTTTGTGGGTCCGATGGATTAGATGAATCAGTGGATATATCTGATCATCTCTATTATCTTACGAAGAAGTTTACCTGTGTGAGAAGAATCCTGTTTTGCTTTCCTATGTGGATTGTGTTGTGCTATCCTGTGTGGATTTACGTTTTTATTTCTGGTGTAGACTGGGTTGTACTTCGGCTCAGATGTTGGAGCCGAACGCGAATTGATGACTTAGGTATATGTATGGGCATATACCTAAGCAGTGTTGAATGTTACTTCGTGATTGTATCTTTCTTTTGTGGATTATACTTTGTGGATTCTGGGAGACCTTCGGGGGTCTTGGGGTCCCTACTGAGTGTCTTATACTCACCCCTACACGGGCTATGCCCGCACTACGTTGTGTTGGTTGGAGACGACGGACAGCGCTGATCGTGGTTGAGGATTGCGGAGCAGGACGGTACTTGGAGGTGGACCACTGGACGGGACATTCTCGGAGCAGACAGATGGACCCAAGGAGCTGTGGAGGCTTTCTGTACTCACCCTTCGGGTAAGATTTCCAGTGGACAGCTCGATGTTGCGGCTTTACTTTTCAGTTGCTGTTTTCCATTCCAGTTGTACATTACTTTCAGTTTGGGTTTGTATACTCGCCCACTTAATTTTCTGCAATTACTGTTGTACTCAGTTTTTACTTAGTGTTTATTTATACTGCTTGCTTGCTTAGTGGTGTTTGTTTACTTTACAAAGGCAATGTCTTCCCTTTTTACCGGGAATTACGCCTTGGTGCTAGTCGCCAGCCCCTGGCCTATGAAATGCGGGCTTGGGGTAGTCACAACACGGGCCCCGATGACAGGTCGTGACAAATGTTTCATTATTACAAAACATATTAGATATATTCTTTAAGTCCTAATTTATTTAATACTTCATCCATTATATCATAACCCTATTGAGAAAAAATCCATTATTAGTTCCCAAGAAACTAGTATTATCCAATTTACATATTCAAATCCAACATATCTTTATCCAAACATCATTATCTTGACATAAGTGACATATTAAGGGTTATATTTCCCTTAATCGTATGTTCTAAAAATTTATCACATAACCCTTAAATCGCTTTTGAAGGTCCTTATAACTATTCAACATATCCTTTCCTATCATAAATGAAAATTCTATACAGAAAACCCATATATATTTCATGATTTTTATAACAAAATCTTAAAATCTGAAACATTTACACCACAATAATCAATTTTTTTTCATAAAAAATTTCTTAATATCTATAATATTGGTATGACATAAAATATGAATCATTTATTATGGAACCTCAAACTTAATCTTACAATTATTCTTAAGATTAAAGTAAACAATAATGATTTGAACATCCCATACTATTCACATGTTGTTTAAAATCTCTTCATCTTTAGCAGTATACCTAATAATTATGTGACCTTCATGATTCTCTTCATGATATTTCTACTTAGGAAATATATTTTCATAATAACAATACTTTCCACTTTTGAAACATTCAATGTTAACCATTTTTTATCTAGTTCTATCTATTGACTAAGACCAGAAAGAGAAGTGTGAGAAACAATTATTATAAATGAAAATAACATAACCTAGGGAAATTATATATAATATTTCAATATATTACACCTTAAATATAATCATGGGTTATACATGTTTATTCCCAAAATTATATGATTATAACCAATAGGTAGACTCATCCTTAGAGATATCCCTAGACCTATCCTTATAAATATCTCTTTGAATCTCACTAATGTTTTTTCACCCTATTTTCCAAAGGTTAACTAAACCTTTTCTCTGATTCCAACTGTAAATACCCAAGCATGACATATATGAAAATTAAATCACTCTTTCAGAATACTTAAAACATTAAAAAACATTCCTAAAGACCATATTAGTTTAGTTCCTTCAAAAACTTGGAACAAATTCTTCTAATTCGGTGAAAGATCTTCAACATCACCCATAAAGATATTCCCCTTTTTTCTACCTAAAACATTAATTTATTTCCTGTGGAATTAAAACATATATAAAGGGTTATCTCAAATTATTAGTAACAGTAAACATGGAAAATATAAAAAAAAACATAAACATAATAATGTAAAAACCCGAACTTAACTTTTGAAAATCATACTATGTATAAAAAATATCAAAATCTTGAGTCATGAAATAAATCTTGGTAGTTCATAAGAAATATATCATAAATGAACTCAAACCATGAAGGAATTTCATTGGAATAAAACATGGAATTATGGAAAACTAATAATCATATAAAATCATTTATATATTTGACAAGGCTCGTTTCCAAGACCATTATAGCAGACAAAGACCATTACTAAACTGAGTTCACTCCTCTTTATAGCCCTATATTACTAAACCATATTTATATTTTGTTCAAAACCTTTTATCACATGAGATAGAGATATTTAACCAATTCATTGGAGAGAGATATTGGTCCCACCATCTCATAATGAAATCATTCATACATGTTTTACAAAAACATAAAATATTCATCATAGCATAACTGATAGAATAAATGGGTTTCTTATTCATTATTCAATCATAACATAATCCATGTAAAACAAATCGATTTCATAAAAAACACTCCATAAATAAACTAATAAAACCATAAATAAGTAGGTATAGTATACTTGAAACATAACCCAATTAAATAATTCAATCATAAATTGAAAATAATTTTGATATAACACCTTAAATTAATTCTTGACGAAAATATCCTTTCATTTTTAAAAATGTTTTGTTTTCCAAAAATGTCGGAAAATAATAAAACAAAATAATTACATTGAAAATAAATTTTAGGTATTTTAAAGTAATATTTATTTAAATAAGACATTATGAAAACATAAAAAACTATTTATGTGATATAAGTTAAAAGAAAATATTTTTCTCAAACTTTTCTGAGATAAGAAAAAAAAGTCTCTCGTTTTGGAAATGACAAAAGATTCCTTTCAAAAAATTTATAGAAACATCAAGCATGGGTAAAAATTAATTTAGATAATTTTATTATTATAATAAAAATATTTTTGAAAACAATTTTAAGAAACATGGACATAGATTATAAACATACTTTAGTAAATACTTGCATAGAAACATTCTCTACTAACAATGAGATTGAAAAATTATCCCGTACCAATTTATAATAAGTCAATTAATATTCCTCATAAAATAATGAAAATTATATGAATATTATAACCTTTATAATAAGAATAATAAAAACATTCAGTGGTATCATAAACACAACTCAAAATAAATAGTCGGTGTATAAGTTATATGTCCTATAGAAATAAAAGTGAGAAAAAATAATCTCTTACTTTAGATCTGATATCCTTTGTATGCATCTGGAACTCCTAAATAAAAAATTTAAATAATATCATTGACTTATTATAGAATCATATTAATTTTTATGATGTCGTGTATTATTATATTATCTTTTGTTCATTAAAAACATTCCATTATTACCCGTTATTCGGGTATTAACTACTTCAATTTCTTATGCATTTTTGTCAAATATGTTCAGGTTCTCCTTCTTAGGTAATTTTTATATCATTAAAAAAATTATTAACATAATAAATATAATTTTTATTCATTATATAAATTTATATAATCATGTTTTAATGGATATCATGTTTAATGAATCGCATCGCATCGTGGAGACAGTATGTCGTATGTACGCAAGAGGGATGATATTATTCCATTAATTATGAAATCGTATGGAAGTGGATGGTATATATATTGTTAAAAAATCCATATTATTTTTTAATTATTATATATCGTTATTATTTCTATCACTAAATCCATCCATGTAATATGGTAGTGAAAAACAAATTACACAGAGACATGGAGATGGTAAGTCGTGCGTACACACGCGTGGTGATTCCAATTTCATAGGATAAATAGAATGAGGAATTAAGTTATAAAAACACCATAATAAAATATGATAATATAGTTTACACTGAACATATTACATAATAATTGAAAAAACAAAGGAAGATTATGTACAAGAATAAATAAGTTTGATATAATCGGTAGAAGTGATTACCTCCTCTTCGATAAGAACCCTCTAGATCTTCTATTAATGGCACTAGAGTTGAACTTTGGAGGAGAACAAAACCTTAATAATGTGACTATTGAAGTTTAAAAGCGAAAATGTTATTAGGTTTTTTATCTTTATGGATTCATGTTAAGTGAAGAGGTGAGTGAATAGGTACCCTTTAATAATTGATGGGAGGGGCACTTTTGGAAACTCTAAAAATATTAATTTATAATAAAACTAAAACCACATCCAAAATATTAAAAAATTAATAAGTTTAGAATATTAGATGATATTATTATTTAATATCATCAACCAAATATTTTTAGATATGTTTTTATTTCATTTTAAACCTTAACATTTCTTTTTACACTTTATTATTCTATTTTAATTATATCTAAAGTTACATATTGATAAATATTAAAACAGTGTAATTTTTAATTATTTGACGTAAATTAGATCATAAAATAACAATAAAGAAAATTTTAGTGTAAAAATAAATTAAATTGTTTTAAAATAATATTTAATGATTTATAAATAATTTAATAAAACATAATTTTGACCAAATATCAATAGTATCAGTTTTGACACTATTCATTAAATGGATTTTTAAAAATATCAAGATAAGATATTAACCAAGAACTAAATATTCTATTATATCAATAATAAGGCAATTTAATCTATAAAATTTTTTATATATATTAATTATCTATAATTATTTTTATTTTAGTAGTTTTAATAACATTAATGTTATATTTTCATTAATAAAATAATTAGTACATCAGTTTTGTATAATTTTTTAATATAATTATTTATGGAGTAAAAATTAAAAATAAATTATTTTGATGAAGATAAATCCACCATATTTCATAATAATACTTATAGTTGGATATATCGTCTAGAAAATTAGTCATTCAAAATTTTATTTTTATTAAAATATGGAAGAGACAACTTTAACATCAATTTAAATAAAATATTATAATTTTCATAATTATTTACATATGTCTCCAAATGGTTAATACCTAGACCCTTGGATGATTATAGTCTAGATATAATCAAAAAATAATATTTGGTCAAGTTATTTTGTCTTTTAATGGTTATTATAAATTAAATAAAATTTAATTTATTTTTTTTTTAAAATAAAATAATTTCTACATCATCATTGAATAATCCTTTAAAGAAACTATTTAATATCTAAAAATTTTAAATAAATTACCATCATATATTTAATTTCATTATATTTTTGGAGAATATTTTTTGTAGAAGTTTTAACTTGTTTATCATTATATTAAAATTATTATAATTATATGAAATGAGAGGGTTATATTTTTTCACTTTCTTGTCACATTATTTTATTTGAATAATATTTTTATGATTTAAAAAAATACATTAAATGAGTTAATTCCAATCCTTAGGTGTTAATTTTCAATGGATTATCATCCAATAGTATTTCTTCAGGAGTTAGGGTAATTTTATTTTTCTTATCATATTAATTTATTAACTAATTTACCTGATTTACATTTAAACGTGTTAAATAAAAATTAATGTAGTTGCTATTCATAATATCCAAATAATAAAAGTAACATATTAAAATAATTTTTATTCAATGATTAAAAATATAGAATTCATTTTAATAAATTTTAAATAAAAAATTTTTATTAATTAAATTAAAATTAATCTCATTGAGGGTATGGGAAAACAAGTTTTTTAAAAGTTAAAACATTGCAAATGATTAAAAAAATTTACATCATAATTAATGGTAAAATTATTTATAATGAAATACTTTATATAAATGATTAAAAATATATTAATTTTATATTTTAAAACTATTTAATTATATAATTTATCTATATAAATTATTTTTGAAGAAGAAAGTTGTTTTTAAGTAAAATTTAGCGTATTATTACTATTCATCAAAACACGAAAGTGATCAGATAAATCTACAAAATTCGTCCAAAGTAAATTTATATATCCCACTTCCAAATAAGAAGTTTATTTTTAAAATATAATACATATAAATGTCTCAAAACAATATTTAAAATTTTTTCACCATCAAAAGGCTGCAAAAATGTATTTTTTTAAAAAATACTTTTTTTATCTAAAAAATTGAATTTTATTCTTATATAATGTATGGAATACATAATATATGAATCATAAATAATATATTGAATAAATAAAATTATTAAAATCTATTAAGATTAATTTTATTATTTTATAAACCCACTGATTTTCATTTACATAGTTTTTTAGAAAAATATTTCGATTTATATTAAAATTTTGTTTTCATTTATAATTAATTAGTCAACAAATAATTAATTATATATACAATTATAAATCATATTTCTATAATTTAGTTAATATCATTCATACAAAAATTATAACAGCTATGTTATAAGGTAACATAATAATATCTAGTTCTTCGCTTAAAATCATTCTTGAATGAAATGAATTCCATTAAAAGAACTTGAAATTGTGTGTAAAACTAGACCAGAATAATGTTGTGTATATCATAATATAAGTCATTGTTTCATTAAGAACATGATTATCTCAGTGTGTCATACAACATTGTACATCAAATCAATTAAAAAAATCTATCCCATAAAAATCTTGGGGTGTTACAGGTGCCATCATATTGAAAAAGTATCAGGAAAAACAAACCTTTTTAAAGGGAAAAAGAGATAGATACATGTTTAGATTTGTGACATTAATTTAATTAATAAAATTTATTTTATATTATTTTAAAAATTAATAATGTTTGGTGATTTATTAAGAAAAATAAAATGCTAGTTGGGATATTATACAAATAAAAAAAGGTCATCTTCTAATTATTTTTTTAATCTTGGAGGATTAAGTACTTATTAGCTATGTAAGAAACATAATTAAATATCATTATTCACTATATAATTTGAGTGTATTTTAACTAATAAAAATTTTACATGAGACTTATAGAGGACACAACTACTAGATGATGGTGATATGGAGTTTTGATCTCCTATAAAAATTAATTATTATAACTCAAGTGTAATTAATCATAATAAAACCCATTATATAATTTAAGAAAAATGAACTCTAAGACAATATATCATTTTATCAGTGATATAGTAAACCAAGGTAAGAAAAAATAGAATATGTGTCAACATAATAACAATTTGCAGATATTATGATAAAGATTCTATCCAAGTAGTGTTTTATGATGTATTAATTAAATATTAAAATATAATTTTCTTTATCCAATAGATGGTATAGAGGTGGGCCCAAACTACATTAATGTTTTTTGAGTATTTTTTAAGAAAGGACAATAATTTCATTTTGTTCCTTAATTTAATAGGATATATATATATATTTAAATTATAACATGTGGTATCAAAAAAAGTTTTTTATTAAACTTTTTACTCCACTGAGTTAATGTTTTATCTTGTTATCAGTTACCAAATTAGCATTGAACAAGAGATTAGTGGGTTTATAAAAAAATGGAAAGATATAGATGACTCAATTATTTCCCTAAAACAGGTAAGTTATTCGTCAAAATTGAGAAGATATATCTGATATGAGATAGTTTAATTTCATGACAATTGTTTAATTTTTTCAATTGGAAATAAAATTCAAGATAAATTAATTTATATTAATTCTTAAGTGTTTCATGATCAACTCCTCTGTTGTACATAAAATGGGGAATAAGGCTTCTAAATTAATTAATGATACTCTTTCATTTTTAATCATCCTTTTAACAGTGGTCATGAATCAAGTGATATTATTGTGTATTTTCATTGATTCATTAAATATACAATATTGAATATTCTAGTGACTATGGATGTTTCAACCAAATAGAATCTAAAATGGTAGAAGTCAGTTTTCCTCATTATTAAAGAGGCTGTTGATAATGAAAACAATGGAGGGTGTTGTTAGTAAATATCTTAGTGATAATTTTGGGGTTATGTTGGTTGAAAAAAGAAATATATAGATTATTCCAAAGGTTACATATTATTTATGAGATTTCATTACATGGATTTTAAATTATTTTGTTGTAATTTGAAGAGGATTTTATTAAATCACTAAAATCTATATAGTAAATTAATATATTAAAATATTTTTATTTTTGAGGAATTTAGGAAATTAGATTAAGTATATAATATGATTTAATACATTTCTACTGGAAATAATTGTTTTTTGATCATATTATACTTAAATGTTGGGGTTTTTATGAAACGTTTTTGGGTGAAATGGGTTCTTCACATTGTTTTGGTATCATGAGGTAGTTTTAATGATTATGTTTTTAAAAGGTGTTCTGAAAAGCAGTACAATAATATATTTAGATCACACCATATTTGTGTTTTAAGATTTATTGAAAGGGGTTTTTTTGGATGAATTTACCCAGTCCAATCAACACAAAAAAATTTATTACGATATATGTCAAATATGTATTTTTCTATAAAATATGAAATCATGTCACATTTGTTTACCACAAACCAAAGTATACTTCTATATGCATATTCTAATTATTTAAATGATATGAAATTAATAATTATAATTTTAAATAGTAAATTGCTTTTATAAAATCTGATAGTTGAAAATATCAATTCATAGTTTCGAAAAACACATCATTGTTTATGTGATATCTTTATATTTTGAATAATATGTAATCATTTGAATTTATAAAATTCAATATAATAAAAGGAGATGATATTTAAACCTAGGGGTGGATTTGACAACCCATTAATGAGAAAAACACCTTTTAAGATAAAAAGAGGGAAACATTGTCAAGAGATCCAATCCATCGATGATAAGTTATGAAGCACAAAAGAAAGTTATAGATATATATATATATATATAAGATGATTTATGTATAGATTCTAGTAATATTCATGGTAGATTAGAGATATAGAAATAATAAATTGTAAAAACTAACAAAATCATCTGTTTATATATTTCTCCAATATAATAAATAGAATTATGGATTTCATCAACATCATGTAGATAAATATTTTTATCCAATGAACAAAGCTATAATATTTATTTTTTTACATTATTAGAGATTAATTCATAAAAATAATTCCCGATATATTATTCTTAATAAATTTATTTTAGGCACCAATAATTTATAGGAATTATAATTCATTGATGTTTTCAATATTACCCCCACTTCAAGGGATTATGTGTATATTGATTAAATCATCAAATATATGAACATTATTTATCATTAAATATTTTGAAATAAAATAAATATTTGGCTATAAATAATCCATTTATTTGTTGATTTTTATGAATAGGTTAAATTTATAAAAGAAATAGAGGAAGAATAAATGAGGGTGTATAATAATAATCCAAGCTTGAGATGGGCTATAAAAGATTAAAATTCTTCCCACACCAAGGCTCGGGAGAATATAGTGAGGATAACATAACCTTTTATTGAGGTTTTAATATTTTTTAGTTGAATTGAATAAATCTCATATTTTTTTCCTCACATTATATTCGAAGTTTAATGCTACATCATTTTGTTATTTCATGTTACACGAGGGATAATAAATATTTATGTATGATAAAGAGAATATGTTAGAACCTCAACACATTCTCCCATGAGCCATCATCAGGTTTCATCTATTTCTCAATATAAGTTACATTGAATTTTCAGGAATATAATATCTTTAACATAGAGTGGGGAAACACTTGGGTTATCATCTCTTACCAATTTTGCCTCACAAGATTCCACACAGACTCTATTATCACTGGGCATTAGTTCAAGATACAATTATCTTTATAAACACATCTTAATTCTCTCTATATTTTAATATTAAATTTTAATTTATTTAAAAATAAGAGTTAAATCAATATAAATTATAAAGTGATACAACTCATGTCAATATCCATGGATACATCTGAGACAACATCGCCCTCATTATATCTCAATATTACTATTTAGGCCAAAAAAATACTAAGAAACTCTTATAAGATCAAGGATCAAGGATAAATTCAATATTGAACTAAAATTTAACGATGAATATTTTCTAAAAAGTAGTTAAAATTAATCACAAACTACCTCCTTGATTGTAAAGAAATCACTAACGAACCTTATAATCTAATCACATAAATATCTGATCATCTACAATCCATTATCACATGCAATTCCATTGTATAGATTTTGGACCCATCATGATGTCCCATTGAACTTCTTGGTGTTTTTGAAGGATAGTGGAGGTCCTATGAAACTACAAATCCCCTTACTTACACAAGTTGTTAGAAAGTTCCATGTAGTGATTCCATACCCACTATGAAGTCCCTTTATGAACTGTTATGTGGATTTCCATTTTGATTAATTGGATATATTTGATTATATATAAATACCCCATAGTCACTTAGAGGTAAATACATAGTGAGATAGTAGAAATTCTTTTTAATGATTTACTTTCCACTTTAGTAAATTTTAAAGAGCTCCCTATCATTGGTTCATAAAGGATTCTACCTAAATAAAAAGTTAAATTCAAAAAACTAAAAAATACTTGATCTTAATAATGGTTCTTGTTCTCAGAGACCATATATGAATAAATAGTTAGGTGCCTATATGGGACACTCCCATTAAAACGTTTTATGGACAGATTCTCACATAAAACCCTTCATAAAGCTTCTTTTAAACCACCCTATACAACTTACCTCACTTATATGGAAATCCACCTATGCTAATAGAATTTCTTCAAAGGTAGATAATGGCCTCTTCATTGGGCCTCTAGCTCAGATAAATTTTATCCAATTATGGTCACTTTATAAAGAAACTATATAGTGGGTAAATAGACCACTCCCATATGCTATTATTTATTCAAGTTATCTGCATGGGTCATATCTTCAAAAATGAAACTAATAACTTCCTACCTTCAAATTCAAAACTCTGGAAAAACTAATATCATACCCTATCATGAACCACATAACATACATGATAATGTTTTTAGTCATGTCAAAGATCCATATTTCAAACTTGTATTCTCATGATAAATGGTGGCTCAATAATTTCACGCCAAGATTGGTAGAACCCTCAGAGTCATATTAGTTGTTTATTGTTATGATAATAAGTGTCTGCATTATAAATACATTGGATTTGTCTGTTTTGGATTAATTTTCTCATCATATATCCTAATTTCAATCAGTGATTCATATGATTCAAGGATTCCATGTAAGTTTTAAGCCTAAAAAATGTTCCCATAAATGATTTTATCACCATGGATAATCAAAGGAGGTGGGAGATAAAAAGAGATTTGGTCATGTTAATACCCACCCACCCCCCCCCCCCACACCACCACCAATTGGCACGCCTTCTTATGTCTGCATTGAACAGATATAGATATCCCTTGAATCCCACCTCTAATAATTCATGGGTTGGTGAGTATCACTAAGGGTATAGACACACATAGATGTGTTTATTACCCTTTAAATATAATTTTAAATCCAATTGATTTGTTATAATTCACCAATAAAATCTATATAATAAATAAAATAAACCATAGTACATGAATAGAATCTCATAAAATCCAAAAACCACTACAGATTAAAAAATAAATTCTAGGTAGTGACCATGATTCTCCAATAGATAATAAAAATTCTATGATCTAGTAATAAAAATTTTAATTACAAACTATATCTTATATACCTAAAATAAAAATCCAGTATTTATAAGAGTGATCGTAACATGTATACTAAGTAATATCCTCCCCACAAAAACTTTCAAAAAATGTGTAAGAATCATAAGGAAGCCAGGTGAATAAAAAAATCAAACCATATTATCACCTAAACAAGTAATGATATTTATCATCCTCACCATAGCTAACTCACCGAGTTATAAAAACTAGTATCACATCCATATAAAACATTTATATAAATTATACATACCCTACTTCCACTTCTCAACTAGTTTTTACTTATTATACTCCAAAGATCCTATCATATTTTAATCCATACCATGAATCATCTTTCACCTCATGTATATATATATCAAAGCTGTTATACATCCCATGTGGCTCAACACAACCTTAATATCTATATATCCATACAAAATCATTTATAGTCCATAAGTTATTCTAACATATGTATTGACATTACATCTCAAGACACTACAAAAAATCCATGTACACTCATTGAAAAATGTAGTCCCCAGGAAATAATAGATATATATTATATAACCTTAATCCATCACCAACCATTCATAATTGTATATTAAACTGAGATCCATCATATCCATATTCATTAAATACAATATACCTTAATTCATCAAATCCTGACTATGAACACGAAATATACTATAGGTGAAAAGATAATGAGACAGTGGGAGTGGCAAATCATATGTTCCCAAACCATACTAGATATAGAGAAAACATCCCCCAAAGTATTTTTGTGTTGGTTTCACTATTGAATCATGTTTTTGAACTTCATTAAATCATAAAAACATGAAATATTGTACACAATTACACTAAGGGAAACTACATATCCTTATAATCAACTATAGTTAGCATATCACAATGCACCATGTGGCCTCTAATAAGTTCTATACCTATAAAAATCACACAAGAATCAAGGATTAAATATAAGAAACTCATTTAAAAATTATGTAAATAACAATAATATTTTAAACTATATCCATTCATGTTTTAACCATTTAATCTCATTATAACACAACATGTTAAATAATTAATTCAATTATAATATTTACTATTCATTCCCTTCGAGCTTTCCTCGCATCCATAAAATTGTTTCTATTAATAATTAACTTATTTATCGTAAGATTTATTTCCATTAGTAAAACTCAATACCTTTATTTATTTATTTATTAAATTTACATTCCATTGTTCATGGTGCTCAAGGACTCATCCTATGATATGACAACAATAATGAACTTTCATTACATAAAACCGACAATAACAAGAAGTTAAGATTTAGTAATAATAAACCATAATGTGATCTTATAATACATTGTGATGTCCAATTATATAATTAACTCACAATCCCATATCTTACATCATTATAACACTCTACATTTCTTCATAACACCACTTAATATAATATATATTATTTCTTTCCATCACCCACTTTAACCACAACTATAGCCTGGGGAAAACCATACCATTTCTCATCAAGTATACTACTTATAGTGAGTCCAAAAGTGATCAAAATGATGATATATCATCCTAGATAATAAAATCCTAGAAAAAAACATTTTTAGCATCTATATTCAGGGAAGAATATGGTTATAGTACCAATCCATTTAAGACATTAATAAAAAAAGCACTCGTCCCCAATAAATTATATTTCATACCAAATAATTCCATTACCACCTTGAAATAATAGATTAATTATTAATGGAATCCTGAAATAGTTGATTCATTATGCGTAGCTGAAGCAATAGTATCATAGGGTGCAGAAAAAGAAAATTTATTTTCCTTATGCAATATAGAGGATGGATTGTTTTTTATCCCCTGAGGAGCATCACATTATTTTCAATCACTAATTTTAGTTTATCTAGTCTAATTACTTTTGGTTTTTATATTATTTGTGAAAATATTGGATTAGGGGGTTTTAGGGAATGTGCCACTAAAATAATTTCACACTGATTTTAAAACCTAAATGATGATGTAGAAATAATGTAGTTTAGAAAGAAAGGTATTTTTCTAGGGTTTGATAAAGTGGGTTCATTCATTATTTATTTGTTGTTTAAATTAATTTTGATAATTCATTTGATGAAACATCATTAATGAATTAATTTCTTTTGATTTATTCAGTGTGTTATTTTATCAATAATTCAATGCACCAATTTGGGCATCCTTTAATAGTCCAATAGGATAAAACCTAAACCGATAATGAAATTTCTAAAATATGCGGCTCCAAAATATGTCATTTTTTCCATTAAAAAAACCCAACTTCAAGGTATAAAGGTCTTTCCCAAGAGAGGGGAGGTGAAATTAATAAACAATGAAAATAAATAGA
This sequence comes from Viscum album, assembly GCA_963277665.1. NCBI lineage: Eukaryota > Viridiplantae > Streptophyta > Magnoliopsida > Santalales > Viscaceae > Viscum > Viscum album. The sequence goes on from OY728148.1 coordinate 54,292,866, forward strand.
ATTGAAAATAATTTGGTGGTGGAAGACCACCATACTCATGAAATACTCTCACATATACAATAAATAGAATAAAAAATATGTTGAATTGATTATCAATACCAAAAAAACATTATGAAACTTCCACCTAGGTCAGGCCTCAGGTCAGTCACTTTCTATTGAAAATTAAAAAGTGATCACATTAAAAGTTAAAAGAGAGAGAAAAAAATTATACTATGGTTGTAAGAGAAATATAGATGTAAGAACAAAATGGAAATACTTTATTAAAAAAGATGCATCTGTTACATTGGAATGGAAAACATTAATAAAATAAAATAAAATAAAAGTCCTAGAGGATGGATGTCATCAATATATTCCCTCAATGATTGATATTATCTTTAATCCACCCCTAGACTCTTATTTATCGGCATGGAAAATGCTCTGGGATGTCATAACAGAGCATTTAATGAGTTACGGTTCATAATGGGTCATCAGTCTTTTAAAATTTTACTCTCGAATGATTCTTCAAATATTTACAGTTGGTACCACCTTTTTTGGGAAAAACATGAATGTAGGCATCCAAAAAGTTTTTTATAAAATATTTTGGGCATTTTTCATCAAATTTTCAGCTTCATTATCCACAGGTAGAAAATTTTATCTCCCAATTACTCAGAAATTGTATTCTTCCCAAATTTTTCTAAAATCATAATTCAGTGTTGAGCATCCATTAGATTCTTTGATGAGTTTATAACTCCATGAAATTAAATAGGGAAACTATCATATGTGTTATCTCTCTAATTTTGATGGAATAGACTCAATTAGACATGTATAGCATAATCTATAACTCATTTATAAAGTGGGGTCCACTCTTTCCACCCAAACAATTTCTTAACAAGATTGATTTTCTCAGGCCTATAAATGTTTGAATCACCTCTTGTTCTAGAATGAAAAGTTTTAGACCACTAGTCAAGTAATACTAAAAATAATAATCCCAAAAATGGGACTGATATTTTAACAATTATGCCCACAAAAACAAAATCATTAAAATCTTCTAGATTTCCAAAATTAGACACTTTTTACATTTTATCCCAAAACATCCCATAAATACAAATTCGATTCAAATAAGTTCAAAATGATAAAATTTGAGAGATTAAATACTGAAATAAATAAATAAAATATCAAAAAATATTAGCTATATTTTTCCCCCACAAATAAATCATTCTTGTCCTAAAAAATAAAATCTCGACATGGACATTATAGTGAACCAATGATATCCTTATTAAAATTATAAGGAAATAAAATAAAAAAAACATTTCAAATAAAATTATCAAATTTCATACAAAATATGAATTAAATTTCAAAATTTTCAAAGAAATAATCGATTCATAAAATTTATTTTTCCCCTTTAAAAAATGATGGAGCTTCTCCTTTCACTATTTCATGTTCCATAATTCATTATTATCAAACATGAAAATCCATGATTTACCTCACTTTTGATTTATTTCTCTCTGCACTCAGGATTTAATTCAAGTATAGTTATTCTCATATCACGAGAACAAGATCATAAAAAATACTCATGTAATTGAAATAATTTCTCTGAATTGTAAAGACAAAAGGTATACAAAATCATGATGAATTTTCAATCACGGTTGAAATGTATCTGAGGCTAAATATTAGTAGGATTTGATGATTTAAAAATTAATGATTAATGGGGAGTTTTATCTTCCAAGAATAACTCATGATATGAAATATAAAAGTTTAATGAAATTATCCACATTAAAGTAGTTATACATACTTCCCCAAATCGCAATGTAGGGGTTATGGTCAAATAAAGCATAATAAATGATTTCTGCACCCTCATGGATATTTTTTTACTTTTATACTTATTTCTATTTTTAAAAGAACCTTTTTTTTATTTGAAATTTATTATAATAATAATCCACACATCCACAACCTATCCAAATATGATAAAAATAATCATTCCAGAGAAGGTAATTTTTTAGTCTTCTAAGCCACAAACCACTTCTTTTTTTCATGAAGGGAAAACAATAAACTATCGTGAATGAATCAATAACCTTAATTTATTCCCCCAAAAATAACATGAAAAAATTCATTAAAATTTATAACATATATTCCACCATCACACCCTTCACTCACATAATTCAATTTTAAAATATCATCCAAATACCAAGAGTGTGGTAGGAAAGGAAAAATATGAATGAAACATAGATATTCCCTATAAAGATTATTCGTTGTCTCTATGGGATAAAGAATGATTGATGTAAAGGTGGTATTTTAAAGATAACTACTTTATAAAAATATGACTCTATCATTTTAAACGCTTTTTTTCATAGTCATATCTTTGACAAGTTCAAATTTATGTTCTTTTGGTGACATTTACCAAGATCACTCACGAAATATTCTCAAGAATAAATAGAAGGTACCTGGTCTAGAAATAATCTTCGGAATGGAATATATAATATTATAAAATCACTCAATGAATAAGTAATAATAATAAAAATAATTCAAATGAATTTCAAAACTTAAAATCATGAAAAATGTTACAGAAATTTCATTTACATGAATTAATTATTTCTCTTAAATCACGAGTCCACATTTTAATATCCATGGTTTATTTTAATCATACAACTTTTCACATTACTCATTCAATTTCATTAAAATTGAAATATAAAACATGGTCCCATAAGATTATTATGAAACTCATGTATCTTAGATATGTCAAATAATATATGAATTCAAGAGCAGACCTGTAATTTCAATTTGAGGCTCAAAACTTGTTATTGGAAATAATGTAGGGAGTTTAAAAGATAACCACTCAAATTGAATTCCCTTTTGAAATGAATCATTAGTACTATTCCTCCACTATTAGGGACTTTCTTATTCCATTATGGTCTTACAAAAGTATATAACTTAATTAATCACAAGGACCATGTCACTTTTTCTCAAAATGATAAGAAGGACTGGGATTCATACTATTCAAATTCTGACTAATGAATTTGAAATATATGTTATTATAAAGTATTTAAAAAATCGTGGAACGGCCCCCTAGGGAGCCTTAAATATTTACTTCATCCAAAGGGAAGTACCAGATATTATCCATAATCTTATAGCTGGTGGATTTTCATGGACATGAACCACCACGTGTGGATTTTCCCAACATCCATTTATTTGTTCTTTTTGTAGACAATTCCATATATAGAGTACACAAAATATAACTATCTTTAAATTTTTCATAGCTTGCATGAAGAAGGTAGGATGATGTTTTCAACCTCCTCCTCCTTCATTTCTACTTAAGGAAAATATTCTTCTCTATCTGGTGGTTGTTTTGAATATGTATTAAAATCCTCTCATTTAATGTTTTCAACATATAGATTTGTTTTCTTCATGCAGATCCACTGAGAACTCTTCTTGTACTTCCTCTAGTAAATGTTCACTATCTTTCGAGAGTTTTAGGTGTTACTCATAAAGTTAAATTTCTTTTCTCTATTTATCCTCCTATCAATAACAAGAGTAATCTAATTTTAAAAATTTAAATATTTGGGAGTAATACTCAAAGTAGTTTCAATAAAATTCAATCTATCTGATTTTAATAATTTATCATCTCCCTCAGTTGGTTTGGATTTAGTATCTTCTTAGATGAAAAGTTCCTCTTCAAGTTGATTATCCATGGGTGGAGATATATAGTCGGGGTCCTCCATCCATTATATGAATTCGTCCAATTGGTTAGATTTTTCTACCATATCTAGGGAGATATGAAATGGTTTTTTCTCTTCTTCTTTATAAAGACTCAGAAGATCAATTAGTTCCTCACATTCATTCCCAAACGTATTAAGTTAAAATTGATATCCTACTTTAATATCATTAGAAAATTCATGTTCAGTTATGTTTCTTTGAAATGGATGAACAAGGATGAATGAATCTTTAGGTATCTCCACTTTTACCTATTTAGGTTCTTCAATTTTAGTGATGAGTAGAGAAATTTTTTCCACCACTACCTCAGGTTCTTTTTCTAAATCAGGGTTGGGTTTCTCTATTAATGCATGAACGTAGTAAAATTATCTTTCCATTTTCTCCAGAATTCATATAGAGTATCACTTGTCTTTTACACTCAACCATTTAGATCTCTATAATAAACTTCTTATTCTTGTTATTCTAGTTGGTCTTTTTTTAAACTATGAGTAATAAAACCATGCATAATAATTTGAATTTGAAAACATCATGAAAATATGGTTTTATTATATTTTTCTAATAAATAAATCAATTAGAAAATTTATAAAAAATGAATTTAAAAAAGGTGATCGAAATAACTATTTAGATCCCAGGGAATGGAACTAGTTTTGATACATGCCTATCATAGGGATTGGAAAAATAAAATTTATTTTCCTAATACAGTACAAAGGATGACTAGGGTCATCTCACTTAAGGATCATCATAGTTAGTTAAATCACATATTATAGTAAACCTAATCTAATTCATGTTGGTTTTTATATTATTAATGAAAATATCGATTTTGGGGTTTTTAGAAAACGTGAAACTAAATTAATTTAATTGATATTTGAAAACATAACTGAATATGTAGAAAGAATATAGTTTAGAAACAATGTTTGTGGTCCAGGGTTTGATAATGCAAGTTCATTCATTTTTTCTTTATTTTTTAAATCTAATTTGATAATTTATTTTATGAAACCTCATTAACAAATTATTTTCCATCAATTTATTGAGTGTTGGATTTTATCATTCCTTCTATGAACCAATACACCCTTCCTCAAATAGTCCAATATGATTACACCTCAACTAAGAATGTAATTCCTAAAAGACCAGACTCCAATGTATATCATTTCGTACCTTCAAGTAATCCCAACTCCACCGTATGAAAGGTTTTCCCAATATAAGGTAGGGAAAATTAATAAATCAAATAAAATAAAGGGGATATGGAAAAATAACATGGTGGATGACCTCTAAACCTATGTAATAATCTTTCATCCACCACAAATCGAATAAAAAATATGTTGAATTTTTGGGTAATAATAAATAATTCTCTGAAAATTTTCCCTAGGTAAAGCCTCAGGTAATTTATTTGCCATTAAAAAGTTAAAATTGATCAAGGTATAAGATTAAAGAGGGAAATAAATTAAACTAGCGTTGGAAGTAAAATATAGAAGGAAAAAGAACATGTAATCAATTTAATAAAAAAATATTACCATTTTAAATGAAAAATGAAAACTAAAATAAAAGGAATTGAAATAAAATTACTAAAGTATGAAAATCATCCATAGTTTCATAATTAAATTGATATTCACTTCACTATATCCCCATATTCTTATTTATAGTCATGTAAGAGGCCTTAGGGTGTCATAACAGACCATTTGATGAGTTCTGGATCATAATGCGTCGTCAATGGTTGAAAATTTCCCTGAAAAATGTTTCTTTAAATTATTAGGTGTGGTAACCCATAGGTTTTTTTATAATTTTTTTAATGTAATATTCTATAAAGTTATTATAAAATATGATGGCTTTTTTTCAAACATTCAACTTCATTATCCACGTTCATAAAGGGTTATCTCCCAATAACTCAATAATTAATTCTTCCTGAATGTTTCCAAAATCATCATACACATTTTATCATCCATCGACCACCTTAATGAGTTGATAACTCCTTAAAATTAAATGGGAAAACACTCCTAGGATTTCTACCTCTATTCCAGTAAGAATCCTCTCAATTGTATCTGTGTAACATGATCTAAGGATCATTTCTTCAATAGGGTTCACTCTGTCCATTCAAAATATTTCTCATAGTGGTGGATTTTTTTGGGCATTTATATGTTCAAATAACATCATTGTTATGAAGAAAAAGTTAAATACCACTGGTCTAGGAATCCTAAATAAAAAATTACATCAATTGGATTTATATTTTTAAATTTATTCCCACAATACCAAAGTGAATAAAATATGATAAACTTATAGAATTGAGTAGTTTTTTTTATTTTATCCTAAAAACAAAACATTAATAAATAATGGATTCAAATAAGATCAATTTGAAAAATTTGAAGGGATTAAATAATTTAAATAGATATTAAAATTGAGTAATTTATTATCTATATTAGTATCTTAAATATAGATATGAAACCTATAATCAATAGCTTATTAGTATCTACAATTAAATTGTTAATATTCCCTAATCATAAAGTCTATAATCAACCAATTTCAAAGAAGGAGAATTGATAATTTGTATGCCTCATCCATTATTCAATTGTATCATTCAAGTTTTATGCTTTTTTGAGAATTCCCAAATAATTAATCATTTTAAAAGAACAATCATAAAAAATAGATTGCACGCTATCTAAAAAATCAATGGGAAATGTCAAGATGACAAAATAACATAAAATTAGAGGGACCCCTTTCAAATTAATTCTTTATACTCCTTTTATATTAATTAATATTGATTCCAACATTAAAAATAGCTAAACCATGATAATATTATACTTTCATATAATTAAAAGGACAACAAAGGAATCCTCTACCTTGATACAAATATTTAAACATTCTATAGGAAATAATTGAATAAAAATCAATTATCTTTGATCACCTCTCAAATGAAAAATTAATAGTTCCAAAAATTAATTCCCAATTGGAATACTCTATTAAACATCAATCATAAACAACAATAGATTCAAAATCAATGAACATCCATAAAATATAAATAACGATAATAGTGGAGAATGAAACAATTAGATAATAATAAACTCACCTTAGATTGCTAGGACATGATCTATAGAGGCCAGAGGATAAATTCATGAAAAGGGTATTAAAATGGGTATAAAATATGTTTTCCAAAAACCATGGGGTCTATAGAGGAAAGAGAAAATATTTAATTTAGATGGATAGACCGTATCTTTATAGATTGTTTTATTAATAAATCATGGTACAACAACACTGTCCATGTCGAACCACCATTGTTTTTCACCCAAATAATTGTCTGTTTTAGGATACTACATTGCAAGGGGTGTACGAATAAACCCCTCTAATATCCATAGTACAATTCCTTCAATATCACTATCCAAATCCAATCAACCTTGGGTACGACTAAAATAGAATCCTTTTTTCCCACTATAGCCACCCCCAAACTAAACTAGGGTAAGGAATCTCAAGCCATTACACCGCATGATGTGTACCTCAAATGATACAAAACCCAAAAAAAAACTTATCATTATATGTTTAACTATTGAATTATAATCATTATATTTTAAGATATATCCCTGAAGAAACACTATTCTATAGCCTAAAATATCATATCACAACCTCCTCTACCAACTAAAAATTTAGCTTAAAAAACTTTTACCCTCCCACCCATCTCCCAGAAACCTCTGATCTCCCAATAAAGAAAAAAATGGATTGGGAATAACTGAATATATACATTTGATACCTCCCAAAAAATTATCAACCTTGAGAATTAAAATCAACCTTGATTGGAAATGAAAGGGGCCTTAAGCAACAAAAATCTATGATACCTACAAAGGATCATGCTAAAATAGACCACCATCACCACATCATAAGGGAAGTAAACTTATGGAATGAAATATATACATCCCAAATCAATATCCTATCAAAAATACCTCTAAAAATAAAAGGAAATCAACAAAACATCAAATCAATTAAGATGAAAAAAATAGAAAAACCAGTATCAAACAGATTATATATCAAATAGAATATATATATATAATCAATCAGTGAAAAACATTTGATAATGAGCATGAATATATGACTGCCATTCCCAAGTACTCTCCCCCACACCATTGGGCTTCCTCATGGAACAATGAAATTAATATCAAACCCACAAAATACATTCTTATGATGGTCATGAATTTCAACATATTGCACATTGAAATTTGGAATATCATCGAAATCCATCTCAACCTAATAAATGATATAGTAATCAACATGAAAAAACCAAAGAAGATAAAACAAATAGAGTAATTAATTATTCTATCTCATAAGTATGGGAAGTGTTAACTGATATGAAATGGCTATGACACAAAACAAATACTAGAAAGAATCAACAAACCATTGATAGTGCACACTACCATGATCGAACCTTCACTTACCCTAATTATGAGACACATTTAAAAGTATAAAGATTATCTTAGAAATTTAGGTTTTGATGTAATTTTTTTAGAAACTGAAATTAAAAGTAATGTGGAAAAAATTTAACATTAGTTTTATAGTAAACTGAATTTAAAAGTAAAAAACATTTAATGTCAGTTTTTTTAAAACCAATTTTAAATGTTTTGAAAAATATATTTTAGTGTCAGTTTTTAGAAAACATGACATTAATTTTTTTTGAAAGAAATTCAATATCAATTTTTGAAAATTAAAACATTAATATTGTTTTAAAAATATTCCGGGACCCTAAATCCCTTATTTTTCCCCTTCAAAGCTCTTTTCTCTCGAATTACAACATCACTAATGGTACTCAGGGACCGTCGATGAAAATCAATCTTCTATTTTAGTTGATAATAATCATCTTTAACGTTTTTTATCCTGAATATTACATAATTTATCATTTTCCATGACACTCGATATTATTTAGTTCCTATAAACCCTGTTTTGGTTGATTGAAAACCACAATAAAAGGCTTTTATTTGTTCCTTTTTACATTAACTTTAAAAAAATATTCAATCTTACTGCATTCACCCTGTTTCCACCAGCTTTCATAGAGTTTATTGGAATTTAGGAACTATTTTTCATTTAATGTTATAAGGTTTTTATAATTTTAGATTATTTTCAACTACAATCATTCTTTTTCTTGTTTTTATAATTATTTTATTTATAAATTATTTATAATTATATTTTTTTATGGTTGAAATAATTTTTATTTCTTAATTTTTGTCATTTATAAAAAAAATTACATAATGACATTCGATTAATTTTTTAATTTTTTATACTATTTATTATTTTTAAATTTTTTCAACACAAATTTTTTGTTAAAATGTAAACCTATTTAAATTATTTATTTTTATATATAATAAATCAATTGAATTTACATTTTTAAATTATATATTATGATCCTTAGGAATATTTGTTTATTAAGATCAAATATTTATCAATAAATAATTATTTTGATATATATGTTTAGGATTAATATTTTCTATTTATTTATAATTGTAAATATTAATATTTTCTAATATCTTAACCTTTTATATTGTCATAAAAGGTTGTTAATGGATTTAAATTGTAAATATTTATGAATAAGCACTTCTAAGTAGGAAAAAAGAGTTGATGATTTCTTTGAATTTTATAAAAAAATCATTAAAAAAATGTTTTTCATTTTTTATTTCCATACATGAAGTGTTTGAATATAAAAAAGTTAAATTATATATAAATAAATTATCATCTCATTTTCTATGGTTTTAACAATAATTTTACATGTTGGATATATCATGGTAAAGTAATAGAAAATTCAAGATCTAATTTTGATGAAAATATTCAGCAAGAGAGAAAGGATTGTATTGAAAAATTAATTAATGATAACTATAAAAATAATGGGAACTATTGAAGAATTGTATAGAGTTTTTAAGAAACCAATATTCCCAAGTTTCACTAAATGTATAGTGTTATAATATGTTCTAATATTAGTTAATATAAAATTAAGAAATAGGTGGAGTGATAATAGTTTTTCTAAATTTTGTAAACATATAAAATATTTACTTCCAAAATAAAATAGGCTTCAAATTCCCATTATAATGTAAAGAAACTATTTTTCTCATTGGTAATGGGGTATAAAAAAATGAATTCCCCAATGATTTTGTGTTTTCAAAGAAAAAATATATGTGTTTATCAAAATTTACAAAACATGGGACATCACGATATAATATGGATGAAACATTCAACTTTAATTAATTCTTAGGTACTGAAATCAATCTTTATACTAATGAAATTTCTTATATTATAATAATTCCTCTCATAAACAATCTATTTTCAAAATTTGAATGTCATAATGATGAATTCATTATTGATGGAATCTTATATTGCCCTTCTGATTCACTAAAGTGGAATAGATTTGATAAAATACTTTCTTAATTTGGGATGTGAAGCTAGAAATCATTAAATAGATCTATGTATTGTTAGAATGAATCCACATCCAAGCAACATTATCAAATTTAGTTAATATCATTTTTTGGGTAGTTTAAAACTTTAAAGATAGATATGTTTGAATAAGAAAAATTAGTTTGATGATCTTGATGATTTCTGGAATAAAATATAAAAAAAATGATATTGTTGTTTATCTTTCACCATTGATTGATGATTTATAACATTTATGGGAAATAGTTGTTTTAGTTATAGAATCATACCAGAAAAAGTATTTTCTTTTTTATGTTATGATAATGTTCACTATAATTGACTTTCATACATACGGAAACTTTCCTAGATACATTGTTAAGGGATACAAATCTTGTCTAATTTTTGAAGAAAATACATCATATTATGAATAAAGATAATGTACATTGAACATCAATGATTTTTAAAAATTTATTAACCTTATCACAAATTGAAAATAAATTAATAGTTTATAGGCATATAATCCCCCCTATAATCATTTAATGCTGAAGAATATTTCAATAGGGTGAAAATTATTTATTTCACATTTGGAAAGGAAATTTGTTTTTATCATAAAAAACACCTATATGAAAAATTATATTTCTCTAAACTATATTATAAAATAATATTAGAGAAAAAAATAGAATTGATTTTACTCATATTGGGGAAAAAATATTTGAATCTCTTACTATAACTTTTTTAGTCATTAAAGGATACAAACACTATGGATTTTAGGTAATATTTTACTTGATATAAATGAGAATAAATATGAAATTATCTCCCACTAATAAATGAATCATTACATATTTACCCCAGGCATGTCACACATTAGGAAAGACCAATAGGATTAATATCTTTTACAGTTATTATTGTATTAAAATACTTTGTGAATATTTTTAAAATGAGAATAATTTATTTTCATTGGATGTTTTTAATTTAATAGGTTTGAAATATAATTTCCTTCAAGTATTATGGAAACAACCTCTTATTGTTGCAATGTGGGCTATATTTATATCACCTATCAGAAAGACAGTCATCATGAATTTTTTTTCAAATCTATTTTTATCGAAGTAATTAATACAATTATTTTATATATATGGGAGAATAAAATTTCATTCAGTCTTTTTTATCTAGAAATTAATTTCTTAATGATTTTTTTAAAATAATTATTCATTAGTTGATTAATTTGGTATGTGATATAAGAATATGTGGGCCTGATTATTTTTATTGGATGTATCCTTTTTAAAAATATATAAATACTTTGAAGGGATGTGCTAAAAATTTCATCGATTAGAGGAATCTATTGTTCAAAAATATGTATCAGAAGAGGGGATTTAGATTCTACTGATTATTTGTATGTAATGGAGAATAGTGTTTTCCTTATATATTAACATTTGAAAGTTGATAGTGAATATAGAGTTTTTCTTGGCTTGATGAAAATTTTCATTACACGTGATGATGTAGTGTAGGAATATTTGTACATTTAGAAAAACAAAAATGAGGTTCAACCATATCTCTTATCACATATTGTGGGATTAAAGGCACAATATATAAAAATAAATTAAAACTTGTTGATGATTGAGAAAAAAAACATTTGTTTCATGGCTTAAAGATAATGTCAACTAAGATTTATCTGCATTTAAAGTATTAAAATGGATGTCAATGTGACGATCTCTTAATTTTATCACATTATTTCGTTTTTATATTAATTGTTACACATTTTACCCAAAATACTAGGATGAAAAGAGTATTGTTCAAAATAATGGGGTAATGCTCATCGCTAAAGCACAAAATGTTTTTAGTATAAAATTTAAAAACCATATTTATGGACCAATGCAATATTTTAGTGTTCTTGAGTATATATGGTAAATTTATTGTACTAAATTTTTAGTAATACTGTTTAAGTATATCTAGGTTAATAGTAGTAATGGTGTCAAATGTAATGATTATAGCATTACATGGATTTATTTGAAAATATTTAGTTACAAAGAGGATCCATTATCATGAAGACAAATGCAAAGAAAATATTTTTTTATTTAACTATTGAACAATAACTAGTTCATTATTTTTCAAGGGAAAATAACTAAATTGGTTGATTATTATAATGATATTGTAAAAAATTTATATGATTTCTTTTCTTCTTACAATATTTATGGATGATAACAATGACTACACTATAGAAATAATCAATATTGTATGAAATGATCATGTAGAAAATATGTGGGAAAATACTAAATAACTCTCTTAATTATTCGTGAGAAATTTTAAATTTTATTTATTTTGAGAAATTTATATGTGGAAAAATATAATCTTTTAATTTTGATGTTTAATTATATATATTAACTATTTATATAAATTTTTATATTAATGTTTATATTAAAATATTGTCGTTAAAATTTTGATAGAGAAAACCTGATGTACATCATTAGGTTTTAGTTAAATTTTCACATATAAAAACACTTATTTGTAAATTTTATATTTAAATTTATAAATTTAGATCATTTATATCATTTTAAATTTAATGTTTATATTTAAAAGTTTATTTTTTATTTTATTTTTAAGAATCATGAAATTGTTTTTTCTTTAAACATACACATCTTTGTGACTATTTTTTACTTAAATATTTTTTCATTAAATATTTTTAAATATTAATTTTTCTAATAATATGTTGGTACAAAAAATATAATTTCATTAATGTATTTCAACAAAAAAATATGCATATGAACATTTAACTTGGTGTGTGTATATTTTTTATATTTTTAAATAATAAATAATAAAATTATTTAATAAATGTAAAATTTTAATTTTAAAATTATTTTTAGGACTATTGGTGTGCCTCTTATAAAAGTGTCTTCATATTATTCTTCAGATAAAACAATTCTTAGAGTTGGTAGATGTGGAATTACCCCTTTTCCAAAACATTCACTTGGTGATGGAGAGCATAGAATGACCAAAAAATTTGACGATAATAATAACCCAAATTGATCAAATTCAATAAATTTTATGAGTTATATCAACATTTAATGTCTTTAAAGTATTAACATTTTATATCCTCATTGGAATTTGAATGATAATATGGGAAAAAAGTGGTTTTGAAGTATATAATGGAAAAATATCTCAATTGATTTATTTTTTATCTCATTATTTGAATACTATATATTTTATTTGATGAATATTTATTTTATTCTATTATAAATGACATTATGCATTAAAGAAAAAAATATATATTATGATAATATAACTATCTTTACTGGTGGATTGATGGATATATTTTAAAATAAAATTCACGAAAATTATTTTTTTAGAGAATTTATATATTGAAAACCCATAAATCATGTATAGGTTTTAAAATATTGATAATGGACTAAATATTTCACCATCCAACATGATGAAACATTTATGGTATGATAATTATTTTATATTTTATCATTTATTATATAATACCTAATTACTTATTTTTTATTTTTATGTAATAGGCCTACAGGGGAGCTCACCAAGAGATCTGGTTGTTGAATATATACAATCACACTATGTCATGTGGATCATATCATTTACTGGAGGAGAAAATGACTGTAGAAAAGTTTGATGAATTGGTAGATAAATTTAGTTTTGTTTCAGAAGAGGTCAAGTTTGGTTCTTCATATCCCCCACACACCATGAAAAAGGAAAATATAAATAGGGAAAAAAAGAAAAGTATCATAATAATAAATCCAAAAAATTAGTTTACATAATTTTAATAAAAAAATTTGTATTTTCTTTGTATATTTTTTTTAATTAATAAAACCAATATACAATTTTAATTTTCCATTTTGGGGTGAACTTCAGGATAAAGTGATCTACTTGAATTTTATACCTAATTGTAGGATATACATTCTAGCTACTAATTTAGAAAATCTAGAACACCCCGATAGCATAAGAGGATATGAGGTGGGTGTCAGTATCAAGATACTTATTGGTAATAATAGTAATAAATCATGGGAAACATAAATAGATTCGATTTATTTTAGTTTAAATCCCTAAAACAACGCTTGAGTGATAAAATTAACTCAGTTGTGAATGTTATGTTTGAACAAATAATTAGGAAATCACATCCTGCATAGTCTTCCTACTCAAATCCACCACCTATTCATTAAGACTTGAAATTATACTATAATTTGTATTTTATAGATACCCATGTACTTGTTCTAATTTTTGGAGTTGTGTATATTTTGGTAGATTCTATATATCACGATACTATATAGATGGGTCAAGTAAGAGTACAAGTACATTATCTAATTGATCTAAATGCTCTATTTTCCTTACCTATAGAAGAGGTTACTAGAGTTGGTGATTGTGTGGGTAATTTTTTTACTTTAATTGGCTATCCTTTTTCACCATCAAACAAAGGATGAATTAATTTTTTTAATATTATTAATATTTTATTTAAAATTACATATATTTTTTCTTTTATTTAATTTATACAGGAGTATAAAAAATCAAATGAACTATTAAAAAATAAACAATAGTTTTAGGAATTGATAACTTCATATACATCAAATATTTAGGATAGTCTAAAAATATAATACCATATTTCTTCATTCTTGGATAATATTAAAAAGTTTTGGATGATTTATGATATATATAGAAGATACTATACATAGAGAACACTCAAAAAAGATATCATGGGTCCTGTTATTTTGTATGATCTCAATGTACCTATGTTAAACCTTTTTCCATGTAAGTAGATTTATATTTCATTTTTATTTCTTTAAAAAAATATGACTTTTAGGTGACTTCATATGTTATTCATTTAATTATCTATCTACTCTCGTTGTGAATTTTAAATGACGCCACTTCCATTTATAGCCTTTTTTATCTAGAATAATTTTCAACGCCTATTCAATATCCAAATAATGATGCTAGAGTTACATATATATGTGACCAGTTAGAGAATAGAGAAATTGGGTGCATGTTTTTTCATTCCATAATGGGTAATTAGGGTAAGATAATTATGAACTAATATTCATTATAATGTCATGAATTGTGAAATTTTTATATTGTAGTGGTTATAGGATTGCATGCCTATTTTGCCTACATTAATGCACAATATAATGTTTTTTCTCTTTTTTTGGAGGATTTCATAAAATTCTAAGCATATTATTAAATATATATGTTTTATTAATTTTTATAAGTTCTCTATTTTAATTTCTTTTTTGTTTATATATGTTTTGATTATTGACATATGAAAATACTGGTCATGGATAAAGTTTAACAATGACCACTTGTTGATACATGAGGCAAATAAAATTAAAAATGTGAAATAAATGGTAATTATATTTTATTTTAAGTAATATTTATTTTATCTTATATATATATATATATCTCTTTTTGGGTGTTTTCTGGTTTTTATTTACAAGTTAATGTTTCAAAAAGGTACTATCATCATCAAAAAGGAAGGGTGGAATGGGGTTATTATGTTTTAATAGTAATGTTTGAGATAATCACAACTAGGGGGTGAATGAATTTGATAATGTTAGTTATATTAATAATTTTCCCTTTCATACAAAAATATTATATTTTTAAAACTTATATCATTCATTGTTGTTATAGATCTTCAATGAATTTTTGTCATATATAAATGAAAACCTTACCATTATGTAATGTTTTTTTGTATACTATCTTTTAAGTATGCTAAAATTTTAAATTTTAATGTATTACTATTTTAATTAATGCTTAAAAAATCAGTATTTAGAAGAAAAAATCTCTCCTTTAAGTTGGTATATTCTATTTTTTATAGGGTTGTTATTTTCTTTAATTTGGTATATTCTATTTGTTTTTACTGAGATTTAGATGTTTGGGATGATGTTAGTTAATATATTATAAAAAACAGATCATTCCAATTTTGTTTTTTTTAACTACTGTTGAATCACAATTAATTTACTTTTTATGTTAGTTTTTACTAAAAACAGGTATCAAAAGGTATTTTCCACATTGATTTTTCTAAAAAACCGATATACATTGTTATTTCTAAATTTATTTAACATAATTTATATTCTCAAAATAACATGGAAAGGGAAATTTGATATTATTTTTTACTGAAAACTAACATTGAAATATAATACCAATGTTGACGTTATAGAAAAATTGATATGGATATCTCTTTAAAAACATTTCCCCATCTATTTTAGAAAAAAACCTATGTGGAAAGTCAAATTAATTTTTTTTCATGATATATAAAATAATAAAATGGATTCTGAATGAACTTTAAAATTTCTATTTTTTAAAAAAATGAAATATTGCTTAAATCCAATTTTAGGTGAAGGTTTGACATTGGTTTTCAAAAAAACGACATTGAAGGTATTATTTTGAACTTCTCCTATATTAACATCATCTAAAAACCAAAAATAAATATTAATGACATATTGTCATTAAAATATTATTTTCCACTAGTGATTTTGGATCACTTGACCCCCACATAAAACTCTAGAGGCCATATTCAATGATCAGCATATGACTTCTAATGATCTTTCAATGCCTTCATTTTCTAATGGATCACCAACAAACAGTAAATGGAATGCTCTTCGCCTATTCAATTCCATTAATATCTGACTCTCCAACTTTAGACCATAAAAATAGATATCAATAAGTTTGTATATATAGTGCTTCAAACAAATCCATATCAATTGGGGAGTAATTGTTTTAGTCGTAATAAAACTCCACCATGGTTAGGTGACTCGCCCCCACACTTATAAATTCATGAATTCATGGTTGATTCATATCCACAATTGTATAGAGAGTTTACTCTATTTTACCAATAATATTTGAATAAAAAGAAGCACAATTTCATAAAATAGATTGAAAATCACACTAGAGACCCTTAAAACCCCTTGAGATGAACTATGGATCATGGTCAGCGATGATCATCTTTGGGTCCCAATTAATCCTCAACAAATCCTCTAGATACATCCATTGTAAAACCAATACAGAGATCAACACATTAATGATTAATATGTGTACTCAATTCATAAATTACACTATTGTAACATATATATAATAACATCCACCCATAGATTGAGGAAAATTAGTTATAAATTTCATTTAAATTTCTTCTGAATTTCACTATGGAATATTGAGTGGCGGATGCAAATCCACTCGAAACATTTTGATCATCCATCATCGTCTGTTAGACTAAAACCAAGAGACAATCTCTAATACAAATTGCTTTAAATTGGGACACAGAAACTAACATTAAATAGAATGATACATATTTTCAACATCAAAGTGTAGTGTTAATGGTGAATTTTTGAACTAAAGGGGAAACACCTCCCCCCATCACTGAAGGAATGAAGATCCTTCATTGTTAAAACACTCGATGATAATCATATTTAGACTATTACCTAGGGGAATCTCCATAAATAACTGGATTCTGAAAATCCTCTAACTTTGAATCCACTATATTGGACTCCTTCACCTGATACACTAGAGATAATTTCCTCATCTTATAATGAAGACTTACTCTACCATAAAAATATATTATATTAAGTTGTATCATGGAGAGTTCCTCCAAAACATTCAAATAATATCAAGACTCATGTATAGCATCACTACCTGACTTCCTATTCGAAATATCAACCAAAATATTTCCTTTCGTCAATGTATAAGAAATATTGAATTTGTAATCCTTCTTGAATTATGTCCACCATGACTTCTATAAATTCAAATCACATTGGAATAATACATACATCAAAATCTTGTGGCCTATAAAAAAATATAAAATTTTTATTAACAAGGTAGAGCCTCAAAAATATTATAGTGAACACAACAAACATGAACCCAATATTATGGGTAGTGTAGTTACATTCATGAGTCCATAGCATCTAAAACCCATAATGTATTACCACACATCACTAAAAAACACCACCTAGTAAAATATGTGAAGAATTAAAATAAAATAAAAACACAAAACCTTCATATAAGAAAGGTAACAAGGAAATTGACTGGATTCACTCTCAAATAATTAAAAGTAGATGAGTACTAATCAGTCCATATAAATTACTTATCCTTTAAGGTAAAGGATATCATATTAGCAATAATATAATAAAATCCATGTATGAATTTATTTTGACAACTAAAACGAACAAGGAAATTTTCCACCTCCTTAGTATTCTTGGGGGATACTCATGATAAAACTACGTCAATATTCAAAGTATCCATTACTAATTCTTACTAATACATAACATTTACTATGAAATTGACCTTATAGGTAGAAAAATAAAAATTATAAATATTCATTAATACTTTTTTACAATGAAGAACTTCCAAAATAGCTCAAACATTCTCTACATGTTTATCCTCAAACTCCGAATAAAAAAGGATATCATCAATAAATAAGACAAATAATCAATCAAAAACTCATGGAATAATGAATTAATTAGTCCCATGAACACGACAAGATATTTTGTGATATTTAATGTCCTCTAAAAAACATATAATGTTTTTAATTACATTGTAAATTAGACTTTGGAATATCATCATCCTTTACCTACATATGATGATATCATGTACATAGATAGATCATCAAGAAAAAAACAATCCCCATTCACTTGATTAATAATATCACCAATCTGTTGAAGTTGCTATAAATTCTTCATTATCACTATTTAAAGAAATATTTAAATATACATATTTCTAATAATCCCTCATATTTCTTAATAAAAACTAAATAATTCCAAGATAAAGCACATGCAAAAATAAAACCTCATAGAAGAATGTAGTCGTTATGAATTTTTATCTATCGTAACTCGAAAGGAATTATATTTTATTGAGATATTGATATGAGACTGATTTCTGGCTATAAATCTATCCTCAACTCAATCTCAAATAAGTTTGGTAGTATCATAACCTCTTTTTAAGACATCAGAGTACTCTTATAAAACCCTTGGAAAGCCCACTAGGTTATCCTCTACTCATAACAACATCAACTCAAATGTAAATTATGATAGAGACTATATATGAATATAACCCATTTAGGGTCACTCTCACTAAAAAATCTTATCTTCATTCATTATCATTGTTAAATATGACATTTCACTTAAATAAAACCATGATAGAATACACTTAATAGAGATAGTCCACACCAACTTTTATATTTTATGGTTATATTAGTAAAAATAAGAATTCATCTGAGGATTTGTACTTCTATAAAATAATTGAAAAATATCTAAAAATAATAACATATTTAGGTGATCATCTAACTGGAATAGTCGATATCAAAGGATCAGGAATCCTCTCCATGTCAATAATTAAATCATATAATGGGTCTAGGAAATGAAGGAGTTCCTAACTCCAAAATAATAAAATGATATATACCAGTATAGAATATCAATAGATTATAACTCACATTACATTTTTCCTACTTGGAGGTACCAAGTCTAAAAAATGAATTTGACCATAAACTACACCATGGTATCTCTAGTATTAATGGTGACCACCTCTATGGCCATTCCATGGACATTATCCTTTAAGAAGAGGGCCATAACTAGGACATTATCTACCCTCGCCATCCCCTATCTAATAATAAAATTAAAAAACATTATTATGGGTGATGTTTCTACCTCAGTGAATACTAAGAAAGGCGTAATCTTTAAGGGTGCCTCCAATACTACACTAACTACCTATGATGCTTAAAAACTCGTAGGATAGAAAAAACACCAAATGAACAAAAAACCCATAAATTATCTAATAGAAGGGTTTTTATTACTTTCTTCCATTGGAATGAGATGAACGTTTCTTAAACTGACTCCCTAATAACTAAAACTTCTTCAGACCAAAAAATAGGAAACTTTTAGCCATATAAAATCCCTATAGATATTCTTGACAACTCCCTTGTAGAATGATTATGTCTTGAAAGTTTTCCTATAAATAGACACTATATTCAATAGAACCTCGAGATATTTCTTCATCATAAATATGACGACCTTGCATTGAACATTAAAATCAAATACTCATTTAAATTCTCCACCATTGCCTCCTCATCTTCAAAAAGGTTATAAACATAAAGTAAGAGTATATTTTATCATATTCCAAAATCCCACATGTCGGAACTCCATTAAAAAAGGGTAAAAATTCCTATTAACAATACACATTTACAATAAAATAATGAAACTCTACCTCCAATGGCCCGAAGGCTTTCATTTTTTATTGATTTTTCATAATCCACCTTTCAAGGGGTGAGGTGGAACCCTTACAAGGCCCATAGGCATAAGTATTACATTTCATGTAGTCCTTAGAGGAATGTATTGCTCGTAGGCTTCAAACATTACATACAACCAAGACTAACTACTTGGAACTACTCCACCCCAGCATCTTCATCGTGAAATCAGGTCTCCACCTTCGCATGGCTATTAGTCTAGGAATTCCCATGCATGCACAGGCTTGTCCTGATGGTAGGTTTCATACCCTCTCATTCTGGCAGTCCGTTTAGCTTCTGTTTTGGTGAAAGCTCCTTACTTATCCTCCTTGTAGAGCTTTTTCTTTATAGGTTGTCTAGTTTGCATATGCACGTAAGGTGTCCTGAAGGCCTTGAGGTGTCACAAAGGCCTTATTGACGCGAATTCATGGGTGTCCCAAAGTCCTTACAGGACTCAGGGACAAAATCGGTGACCAGAAGGCCCAAATGAGGACATATTTCCAGCTGCTATAGTGTCAAATAGTTTCTGTTATAGTTCCCGCTAAAGTACCTGCTATAGTACTACACAGTTTCCACTACATTACTGCTGCAGTAATCCCAGAAATCTTGCCTCCGCCTGTATTTGATCCCTGGTTGCTTGGATGCACTTACGGAGTCCTTACCAACCGAGCTAAGGCTCATGTGAGAAACCCTCTTAACTTATTCGATTAATCAGTTGAACCATCTAAAACCTTAAGGAACAAGGGAAACTACTTCCAAAATGTACCACATATCATCATAACATCTAATGAACACTAGGGATCACTCTAATCATAGGTCATACTAAATTAAATCTCCACCTCCTTATATAAATCTGCTACCCCTCGATTTGAAATGGGTCTCTCATAAATCTATAGACCCTAGCACTGAAACCCTCAATGTGTCATCCTCTAAGTGTCATCACCATTGATCTCAACTCTATGGTGATCTGTTGGAATATATTTTTATACTTCATTAATATAAAATGGATATGTAAAAAACCTAGAACCATTCATGCCAAAGAAACAATGTTCATAACACCTAAACCTAGAAAATGGAATATATATGTTTATCTAATTATTCAATTCAATATCACAAAAAAATCCCATATTTTACACAACTAAAACACAGGTTATGAAATCCGTGATGCATGATCTTTACCTATCCCACCAATAAAATTGAATTTTCTAGCATCAAATCAAATGGTTCTTAAAGACCCATGTTCTAAACAAACTCCCTTATTTACATCACATTCAAAGTATAGATACTTTTGTTTCCCAACTAACCCAAGAATTTTCATTAGTGTTTATCATGAAACTTTAAACTATCTCTGAACATCAACTCTAATAGAACTCAATTAGGACCCCCCTCCCACTCCACTTTTACTCCACCAAAGATAACAGTGACGAAAGGGAGATAACCCCCAAATCCCACCCCCAATAGTTCATGGGTTGGACACCAACACTAAGGGTATAAAACATAAATATCGAAGGCTTTTCTTTATTAAAATGAATTTTTAAAGGAAAAAATAAGATAAAATAAACATATAAGCTTCATATTATAAATAAAAAATCCTAATACATAAAGGAATTCTCATTAAAACCGAAAATATCTTTAAATAAAAAAATTATGGAAGTGGACATGAAGTTCAAATAACTCATGAAAAAATCTATGAGCATTTAATTATCAACCTGATCACTAACCAACTCCTAAAAACCTGAAATGAAAATTATATATATAGGGTTAAGAATTACATGTAAACTCAATTAGATCCTCACAAAATCCTCTAATGAAAAATGTTTAAAAACATTCTGAATTCCATTAAACAAAAAAATAAACTTTTCAATTAAATAATTAGATCGATTTTCCATCCCCACTAAGGTTATCACACATAGTAACACATACATGTATCATATCTATATCAAAAATATATTTAAATGAAGGGTATCCCACCTTCACTTACCCACTTGTGTGTTTCTCTCATAGCCCAATAACTTATGTTTTGTTCTCATCCCTCCCATTAATTATCCTATACCATATTCATATGCATCATAACTGTAACACCCCAGGTAAATAAAGAATATGAAATTTTTACATTTATCCATATTTGTGAATAAAATATTAATATTACTTTAAAGGGGATGCTATGCTCGATGGCTTGCCCAATACGCAACAACGAGTTTCTTGGGAATCTTACGTTGCACTCTAATAATAAAGTAATATTATTTTAAATGGTAGTTAACGCCTAGACGTTGTAATGGCGGGAATGAACAGAACTAACTACAAAATGATTATATATTTTTTGTAAAATATTTTTACTTTTTAAAATAAATTTTAGAGGATTAAAAATGCGAATGAATCCAATTTTAAGAATAAACATTATAATATTCTTTAAAAGTTCGATTAACCGCCTTTTGATGGCGAACTTCTTTTAAATCCACTTTTTGACAATTTTATATGTTATATTTGACAAAATAAAATTCTTCTTTAGAATCGGGACATCAAAATTTACTTTGTGTAAATTTTGGTATTTTTCCGATAAAGTTCATTTTTTTAATGAATAGTGAAAAATGTTGTATTTTAATTCAAAATTACTTTTTAATCTAATTTATTTATATGATTAGATTATATTTGGAATTGTTTTTAAAGTTAAATTATAATATATTTTATCCGTTTAATCCAATAGCGGTCATTGGAATTAATTTTATTTTGAAATTGGACTTAAACTAGTGTCAATCTTTTAATAGATATTGTTTCGTAAAAACACGCTATTTGTTTTGACAGTGGGAATTGATTATTAAATTAATTAATGCAACATATATGTTTTGAATTTTGTAAAATATACATCATTTTTGAATTCGGAATATCAATTATAGCTTTGGGTGAATTTTTGGTATTTTTCTAAAAAACTTCAATTTTAGATGAATAGTGAAACCACTAAGTGGTAGTTAAAGAAACTGATTTTTCGTTTAAATGAAACTTTTCCACTTCTGTGATTTGATTTTCGAAAATCTGACATACATGGTTTTCATTAATAAGTAAAATGTGGTTCAATGAGATTAAAATATTTTTTGGTGAATAGTAACTTTTAAGTTTTATTAATTGCGATTAAAGGTAATTAGTGTATTTTAAGGTACAATTAATGTTTTAATAATATTAAATGACCTAGACACATGTATTACCCTCATTTTATGTGTCATGGCCGACCAAAACAATCCATGGGTCAACTTGGGGACCCTATGGAGCCACTTTGTTAGAAAAATGACATAAATAACTTTTTATTTAAAGTTAAAATAAAAATGTCACAAACATGAGTTGTTTTACTAAAACAATTTTTAAATGGGGTTATACAAGTCATATTTTTTACTATAAATATTCATTAGAAAGATAAAAATCTTTACTACATCATTATTGTTTTTTTATTAATTTTTAGACATTAAATAAATTAATTAATTTATGACACCATAATGATGTAGCGATTACCTCATTATTTAACGATTTAAATAAAATGAAAAGATAATGTAAAATATAAGACCTACACATGTCAAAAACCTATTGTATGGGTGGATTTATAACTATTATCACCTTATCCTTGAAATATATAATTTTGGGACCTTTAAAATCTGAAAAACATTTTATAATAAAGTAACCTTTTATAACCTTCCAAGAGTGCCCCTCCTCTCCTCTTATAAAAGGCCCCCACCTCTACCACCTTACCCACACCTCTCAAGCCTTTGTCTCGGCCAAACCCTTCACATTTTGTCTCTCCACATCCTTATATTTATCATTGAAACCTAACATTGGGCAGAATCCTTTCCAAGGAGGCTTTTAGATCAAATCAAAGAGAGTTACCTGATTTAAACGTAATGTCCCCCCTTGTGTTCTTTTATTTTATTTTGCTTCTCCAAATCCCTAAACTCTTTTTATTAATTTTTTTTGTGACAACACCAGTATATTAAATATACTAGGATGTTTTTATAAGAAGGATTTGAGCTACACTTTCACTCACCTCCGTCTAATGGTTAAGGAACATACTATTTCTATGGATGGCGAATTACTGCCTCATGAAACGATGATTGTTCAATATTCTTTTAAAACCTTCAAATGTGGCCATTAAGATGTAACTATATTTATATAGGATATATAATATGTTTATGTTTTCCTTTAGCTTCTTTATTTTTCATTTATGGCATACCTTTATGGTTTCCATTATGGGTAAACGCGATATCTTCATTTTAGGAAGTGCGGACTATCGCCCCCTCAAAGTGATTTGATTCGTTAATGCCATATGTGGGACGTATAAATGATGGAATTAATGGTATTACATATGATAACCTACTCGAATTATAATATATCGTTTTATCATTATTATTTCATTCTATTGAATACAAAAAAAAAGAAATGAAAATAGCGTTCATGCGTACGTACGGCTTACCGTCTCCATGAACGGTACATTTCATTTCTTATCTCCAAATGTTATGTACTATTATAAGTACATATATATAATGGATATATATGTAATATATTACATATAAATGATGGATATCATTCTGGAATTATAATATATATATCTCTCATTTTGTTTTAATTCCATTAATATGACAAAAAATGAAAGTGGTGTTCATGTGTACGTACGGCCTTCCGTCTCCATGAACGGTGCATTTAATTTTTTTTTATCTCCAAAGGCTATGGAATAGTATAAAATGAATATATACTGAATATATATGATATTTAAAAGATCAATACTATTCTGGATATGATGCACCTATAACTACATGGAAAATTATTTTCCAACAAGCTCAATTTTTACTCATGTGCCGAACATCGACCAAAACGTCTTAT
Organism: Viscum album; assembly: GCA_963277665.1. Lineage (NCBI taxonomy): Eukaryota > Viridiplantae > Streptophyta > Magnoliopsida > Santalales > Viscaceae > Viscum > Viscum album. Next base: position 54,317,986 of record OY728148.1, read on the forward strand.
ATGAACTCACTTTATTAACCAATTATTATAACATTATAATATGTGATATGTCACGACCCGTCCTTGGGGCCCATGCCGTGACTACCCCAAGCCCTCCATCCATAGGCCACGGGCTGGCGACTAGCACCAAGGCGTAAATCCCGGTAAATAGGGAAGGCATTGCCTTTGTAAAGTAAAAATACACCACAGAGAAAGAAAGAAGAAGAAGTAAACACTAGAAGAAAATTGGGTACAATAGTATGTGGGGAAAGTAAAGGGGGCCGGAAATACAAGCCCAACTGTAAAGTACAACTGAAAGAGAAAAAACAGCAACAGAAAGAAAAAGCTGCAGCGTTGAGCCATCCTTTGGAAGTCCCTCCTGAAGGGTGAGTACAGATAGCCTCCACAGCTCCTCGGTCCAGCCGTCCGCTCCGAGTACACCCCGCCCAGTGGTCCAACTCCACGTACCGTCCTTCTCCGCAAACCTCGACCACGATCAGCGCTGTCTGTCGTCTACAACCAACACAACGTAGTGTGGGCATAGCCTGTGCAGGGGTGAGTATAAGCTACTCAGTAGGGACCCCGAGACCCCCGAAGGTCTCCCAGAATACACAAAGGATAACCCACAAAGGAAAGATACAATCACGAAGTAACATCCAACACTACTTAGGTATATGCCCATACATATACCTAAGTTATCAATCATAGATCAGCTCCAACATCCGAGCCCAAGTGCAACCTAGTCCACACAGGAAAAACATACCCAGTCCACAAAGGAAAGAACAACTTAGTCCACACAGGAAAGCACAACTCAGTCCACACAGGAAAGCACAACCCAATCATCTTGATGATAAGGGTTGAAAGTCAAGACTCAGCTCACACAGGAATACATCATCGAAAAAGTGAAAGAGATGATCAGATATAGATACTAAATCATCTAAGATGGGACCCACATTGGATACAAGACCAGCAGTCTTTATTGATTCATCTATGCTGGGACCCACATAGGATACAAGACCAGCACTGAATCATCTAAGCTGGGACCCACATAGGATACAAGACCAGCAGTCCTCATTGATTCATCTATGCTGGGACCCACATAGGATACAAGACCAGCACTGAATCATCTAAGTTGGGACCCACATAGGATACAAGACCAGCAGTCTTCATCGATTCATCTATGATGGGACCCACATAGGATACAAGACCAGCACTGAATCATCGAAGCTGGGACCCACATAAGATACAAGACCAGCAGTCTTCATCGATTCATCTATGGTGGGACCCACAGAGGATACAAGACCAGCAGTCTTCATCGATTCATCTATGCTGGGACCCACATAGGATACAAGACCAGCACTGAATCATCTAAGCTGGAACCCATATAGGATACAAGACTAGCAGTCTTCATCGATTCATCAATGCTGGGACCCACATAGGAAAGAAGACCAGTGCTGAATCATCTAAGCTGGGACACACATAGGATACAAGACCAGCAGTCTTCATCGTCGCAAACGCAGCTAGCTCTAGGGTTCCCGCACACAGCAAGCTCGTTCGGGAGGGTCCGCTCCATGAGCCGAGGGGTAGATACATCAACTGACACGAAGTCCGAAGTTGTTGTATCCAAAAGTTCTGTATCATTAACAGAAACTCAAAGCAACAGATGGTGCGTCAATCGGACGCCGGGTATGGAAGTTATTGGCTTTTTCGTCCTAGGTGCCCGGTTGGTTTTTAAGGAAAAACCAACCAGACCGTTCTCCACCTGCATCCAAACCTTGGGCGGAGTAAGCCAATAGATCCGTCTCACTTAGAGATATTCAACAAAGTCGATGGCACGTCAATCGGACGTCCGGAGCTCATGTTATGAGCGTTTCTGCTTTGAGGGCCCGGTTGGTTTCGTGGACGAACCAACCCGGCCGAACCCATAGTATTCTGAAACCTTGAGTGTAATATACCTAAAGGACCATCTCGATCCAAGGATCTCATCACCGCTGACGGTACGTCAAACGGAAGTCTGTAGCCCAAGATATGGGCGAAAAACAAAAAGAGTCCGAAAAAGGGGGGTCTGGGCCCGAACCGACCCGACCCGACCAGGGCGGCCCGGCCCGGCCTAGGCGCGACCCGGCCCTGCGGGTCGGCTCGGCTCAGCTCGGCCTAGCCGAGCGGCCGAGCGAAGGAACTGCAGCCCCCACGCGGGGGCCGCTCTGCAGCACCCGGACGCGGCATGCCGGCCGCGTCCCGCCTACCGGTTTCGCGCGGCCACGGAACCGCCTTGCCGCTGCGGATGAAGCTGCGGCGGGTTTTGCCGGCGGCGCGCTGGCGTGGAATTCCGTGGACCATCGGACGTGCTCTGGTGGTCCGTTTTACGTGCGGTCTTCGCCAGTGGTCCTCCCGGGACCCGACCTTCACTATAAGGCCCTTAAATCACCCTTGCGGCCCCGTTTGTCGTCGTCTGCCGTTCCACACACTAAAAACGATAAAGAATGCGGTGGTTCAGACTTGTTCGTTGGTCCGCACCCACCGCGTTAGCGGTTTGAATCAACACCATAATATTTTCCATCAATTTGATAAACCCCGAACCGCAATAATAATCCATGGACCAACTTTTTAATTAGTTGTTCTGCGTTCATGCTTGAAGGGAAACAAACATAGAGTATTATCATTTTCAAAACAACCCCTACCTCGTCATAGTCGTCGGACGAGTTCTTCGCAGAATAGACCGTCGCGGTAGAAGATGATCATCGCGTCGCGGAAGGGCGTCACGTCGTCGCGGTATACGGCGTTGCGTCGACGAACTCTGAGGATCAAGGACACACAGATTTAATTATAACAATTAAATCCATGTTGATGTTATAATCCACAATGAATTAAAAGGACCGCAATCCCCTACCTTGTCTTTGTCGATCGAAGATTGTCGCGGGGTTGGATCGTCATGGAAGAAGCGTTGCGGAGGGAAATCATCAGCGTCAATCTCTGGGGGTCCGGCGTTCTTCGTTGCCCTTCGTCGGAGGCCGGCATTCTTCGCGTTCTTCGCGTTCTTTGCGAAAGATGATGAAGATCTCAAGCCTTGGAGTCTTCTCCAAATCCTCTCAATGTGTAATCCTCAATATGACAAGCGTTGGTCTTATTTTATTAACATGCCAACTAAAAGTAAAACAAACTAAGTAACGACCCATTAATTCATAGAATTAATTCAACGAATAAACCTCCCAATTAATAGGAGTATTTAAGAGTTTAAGGAAACTCCCCAGTTGACTTTCATTTAAGAGGGGGGTTGCGGGTGCATTACTTAGGGGAAAAGAAACGGTGGGGCTCGTGCGGGCCCCACCTCACAAATATCCTACCAAGAGGGTAGGATATTTTGAATTGCACCCTATCCGCTTCAACTCAGCTTATGCAGTTTTAAGTGGCTTTAAGAGGCTTTAAGTGAAATAAAGTAATGTTTTTTGTACCACATTATTTTATTTCTTAACTTAAAGCCCAAAAAATAAAAACCACATCCGAGCAAACGCAACTCCGGAAGAGGCGTTTCTAAGCAAAAACCGGCGTTGCGATTACATCGGTGCCCTCAGAATTCAATTCGGAGAACCGGTTCAAAAGTTAGAAAAACCCGCTCGTTCGTTCACTAAACGTACCCGATCCAAACATCGGAACATGATTTCGGGCACACCGGGCCTCGGAATCAGGTGCGGTCAGAAACTGCATTCTTGTAAAATTCCAAGGAAAATTAAGAAAAAATTTTCCATTAAATTTACGGGTCTTTACATGATATGAACTGAATAATAATCATTAAATGAGGTCCTTATGAATTTATAAATTGACCAAATTTTATTATTCAGGAGATTAAAGAACGATCGAGTCATGTCGGACACGAGGTAAGGGATCCTACCCCTCTATTTCTTTTTAAGTACACTCTTTATGTCATTCCTTTTATGCTCATATTTCTTATGATTGGGATGTTATTTTATATTACTCTTACTGTAATTTTATTTATGTTCATATTATGAGAGACCCTATTCTCTCTCATCAATCCATTTTGGATGTTTTGAGTGGCGCCATTAGGCTGCTGAATTTTCGTATGAGATCCAACCTCTCTCTTTCTTTTTAAGTAATCTTCTTTATGTCACTTCTTTTAAGCTCCTATTTGTTATGTTGGGGGGATGTTATTTTATATTCCTCTTTATGTAAAATTTATGTTAATATGATGAGGGACCCTATTTTATCTCATCAATCCATTTTTGGAAGTTTTAAGTGGCGTCGTTAGGCTGCCGAGTTTTCGTAAGGGATTTTTCATCTCACTTTTACGCCCGTGAGATTTATGCTACATTTTCCCCCATTTCCTTTGAGTGGTATATTTAATTCCCAGTATTCCACTCTTTGTGTAATATAATTTCGTTTATGATTATTTACATCAATGTTGTATTGTCCTTCTTTCATGGGGTGTATGTTTCGAAAGATACCCAAGTCGGTAAGGGAACCTTTCACCCTCCTCTTCTTAAAAGACTTCATTTGTTGGGTCTTTTAATTTACATATTGTAATGTTGGGATATGTTATCATATATCCTTATTGATGTAAATTTTATGTCCAAGTGATGATATGCCCTTTTTATCTCTCCTCAACTCATTTTCTGAATTTTGTAGTGACGTCGTTAGGCTGTCAAATTTTTGAAAGGGAACTTCTTAACCCAATTTTGATTATTTGGGATAAACTTGTACTCCATGAATATGTCATTCTATGAATATGTGTGAATAACCTCTGATTGTTTTACACTTAATATCCACTTATATTTTCTCTATTATTTTTTCACACATAATTATGTGATTGATTTATCCTTAACCCAAGGATACCATCTTTGTATGGGACTTCGTCTCAATCTTCATTCATTCAGGCTTGTTTTGTTTTATACACAACCTTCTTTTATACGGTGTATAAACCCCTTTGACATTTATGATAATCCAAAAGGAATATATTTATATATGAAGCGTTTTACTAAATGACAAAAGGGAATGTTTATGTTGTATGTATGCGGCGACAACGACTTCTCCGCCACCGTGACCATTATTTGAGTTTCGGCTTTCTCTACAAGCCATACATTTTTTTTAAAAGACAAATAAATACCATGTTTTACTTTTCTTTTCTTTTGGTATTGAAAATGGTTTTCATAATGTTTTTATATCAAAGTGCTGTGTTGATATCTTGTGATTGAAAAGTGGAAATGTTATTTTTCCTTTATGCTTGTTTTATGTGATACGATTATGATATGGTTCATGGGAATTATTATGAAGAGGGGTGGTTCTGTGATAAACTAAGCGCAGGTGAGCCCAATATAGCTCTCCAATGCATTGGGTAACATGAAAGAGTTAAACGTTAAGGTCTCTCCAATGAATTTAGGGAATATACTGTGATGGGTATTCCAAACGTAACCAAGAGGGTTACTCCCTACGCAAGAATGTTATGAATGCCTCAAGTTACCTTTTGTTCTTATGATTTCTATGATTTATTCAAGATTTTATGAGGTATGTTAAATTTCTTATGTTTTATGGGTAATGTATGATTTCATTCTTATGTATATATTTACTCATGTTTCCTTTCCAAATTTTTATATCCCTTACTGAGCTTTTTATGCTCATCCCAAGATTTTGAAATGTTTTTCACAGGTCAAGGGAAAGGTACATGATGTGATGATAGTGTCAAGGAAGTTTCAAGAAAGAATCCATGTTTTATTTTGAATATGTTTCCATTGATGGGAAAAATGAATACTATCTTTTATGTATCCACTTTTTTTAAATATGGAATGTAATGCATGTTTTATGATCTAATTCTCCAAAACTCTAAACCTGAAGAGATCCTCAATGTGTAATCTTGTAATAACTCAAGATTAAGTAAGGCTTAAGGCTGGGGCCTTATAGTTGGTATCAGAGGTCGGTTCAGATAAATTTAGAGGTTAGGGTATTCTCTAAGCATAAGTGACATTACCATAATGGTTGTGATTTCAGAAAGAGTCCTAGTTTTAGATAAAGTGAATGAGTAAGTATATCTTAGTGTTTATCTTCCTCATTAGTACATGATGGTTTTCTTGATATAATCACACTGAAATTTCTATTTTTAGTGAATGGATGGATCTAGCAGGAACCAATGTGAAAATAGGTTTGAAGGAAACTATGGTGGTTCTATGATTAAGAGACTGGATGAAATGGGGGATTCAATGAGGAAACTCATGGTTGTTCTAAACCAACTATCAAGGAGTCATGATCAACCACTTGATCCTTGGTATGTTCTGTAATGCATCAATTATGAGATAACCAATTGATGTGGAAGTTCAAGTGATAATTATAAAGGAAACCATTAGGGTTTATATGATCCTTACTTTTTAGGTAATTATGGGTTACCCTATGATAGGATGGAAAATGAAAGGCAGGATATAAAATTAAGGTGAAAATATGTTATTATTATTTTTGAAGATTTTATCTCGTTTTGGGGAATGTTTTAAGAATTTTATAGTTTTGGAAAAAGGACAACACACAGACTATGTGACAACCCGTCACGTCGGACAAAGCTGGGGGAATCAAACCCACAACCAAAGTGCGACTGATATTTATCGCCTACCCCTGGACTACGTGAAGTCCCTGGTTAGTTTGACTAATTCTTTTTTAGTTAAATGATTTTAGGAATCAAGAGTAAGTTTATTTTGGGTTATCTATGTAAATGATTAACCTATCATGGACGATATGTGATTAGGTTAATTACTTTTCAAAATGATAATTTAAGGGCAACTGATGTTATTTGGAGATAAAAGTTAATTTGTACCTTGGATGATTATGTGATTAAATCCTTCAAATTTTTGGGTTTCAATCTTAGTTTGGTTTACTTTGAAGAATTTATTGGACAATTGTTTATCGAATGGTCTTCGTTGAACATTGGGTTTTTTGGACAAATTTTGGAGATTAAGAATAGATTTTCTTTTTATAAAGGATTATACTTTTGTGGATTATCTGATCTCATACTAACAATTTTGGTTTTGGTTTTTGTCTAAAGACATGGTAAATATATAGTTCTCGTTTGTGGATTAGGTGATTCTCACGACGTTGATTATTGTACTCTTAATGCGAACAAGTCTTCCTAAATACTCTTCTTTTGGAGAAAATATGAGTTTGATTAAGGAATCTAGTAAAAGTTAAAAGTCTACCTGAAAAGTAAGTATGTTTCATTATGATTTAGTTAAGCTCAAAAATAAATTCCTCAATGAAAAGTAACTTAAAACAAAAAAAATTTCTGTTAAATTTTCTTACTGGGGAATCAAATACCATTTCACAAATCACAAGTTTGTGATTTTCCTATGGTTAACTTTCTCCTCGACATGTTTACTATCACTCTCCCTCAGAACATGACCCTTTGTTTTTTCCTCCATATCCATGTTTTCCTACATGTAATCCTAGTATGGGTTAACTCCGGTGACCTTTGTACTTCTCTTTCTTTATTTTAAATTTATTGTTTTACTGACTCTTGTTCTCATGTGGGATCTTCAATGAAGTTTCCAAGCCCAATTTTAAAATTGTGAGGACGAAATTCCCAAAAGGGGAGAAGGATGTGACACCCCAGGTAAATAAAGAATATGATATTTTCAGATTTATCCATATTTTGTGAATAAAATATTAATATTACATTAAAGGGGATGCTATGCTCGATGGCGTACCCAATACGCAACAACGAGTTTCTTGGGAATCTTACGTTGCACTGTAATAATAAAGTAATATTATTTTAAATGGTAGTTAACGCCTAGCCATTGTAATGGTGGGAATGAATAGAACTAACTAAAAAATGATTATATATGTTTGCCAAATATTTTTACTTTTTACAATAAATGTTAGAGGATTAAAAATGCAAATGAATCTAATTTTAAGCGTAAACATTCTAATATGCTTTAAAAGGTCGATTAACCGCCTTTTGATGGTGAACTTCTTTTAAATCCACTTTTTGACAATTTTATGTGTTATATTTGACAAATTAAAATTCTTCGTTATAATCAGGACATCAAAATTTACTTTGTGTAAATTTTTGGTATTTTTCCGATAAAGTTCATTTTTTAATGAATAGTGAAAAATGTTGTATTTTAATTCAAAACCGCTTTTTAATCTAATTTATTTATATGATTATATTATCTTTTGAATTGTTTTTAAATTTAAATTTGAATATATTTTTATCATTTAATCCAATAGTGGTCATTGGAATTTATTTCACTATGAAATTGGACTTAAACTAGTGTCAATCTTTTAATAGATATTGTTTTTAAAAACACGCTATTTGTTTTGAAAGTGGGAATTAATTATTAAATTAAATCATTCAAATTATATGTTTTGAATTTTTTAAAATAGACATCATTTTTGAATTCAGAATATCAATTATAGTTTAGGATGAATTTTTGGTATTTTTCTGAAAAACTTCAATTTTAGATGAATAGTGAAACCACTAAGTGGTAGTTAAAGAAACTGATTTTTCGTTTAAATGAAACTTTTCCACATCAGTGATTTGATTTTCAAAAATCTGACATACATGGTTATCATTAATAAGTAAAATGTGGTTCAATGAGATTAAAATAATTTTTGGTGAATAGTAACTTTTAAGTTTTATTAATCGCGACTAAAGGTAATTAGTGTAATTTAAGGTAAAAATAATGTTTTAATAATATGCAATGACCTAGAAACATGTAATACCCTCATTGGAGGTGTCATGGACGACCAAGAAAATCCATGGGTCAACTTGGGGACCCCATGGAGCCAATTTGGTAGGAAAATGACATAAATTACTTTTTATTTAAAGTTAAAATAAAAATGTCACAAACATGAGTTGTTCTACTAAAACAATTTTTAAATGGGGTTATACAAGTCATATTTTGGACAATAAATAATCATTATAAAGATAGAAATATTTCCCACATCACGATATTTTTTTTTATATAATTTTTCAACATTAAATAAGTTAATTTTTTTATGAAACCATGATGACGCAGTGATTACCTCATTATTTAACGATTTAAATAAAATGAAAAGATAATGTAAAATCTAAGACCTACACATGTCAAAAAACTATTGTATGGGTGGATTTCGAACTATTATAACCTTATCCTCGAAATATATAATTTTGGGACCTTTAAAATCCGAAAATCATTTTATAATAAAGTAATGTTTTATAATTTTCCAAGAGTTCCCCTCCTCTCCTCTTATAAAAGGCTCCCACCTCTACCACCTTACCCACACCTCTCATGCCTTTGGATTGGCCAAACCCTGCCCATTTTGTCTCTCCACATCCCTATCTTAATCATTGAAGCCTCACTTTGGGCATAATCATTTCCAAGGAAGTCTTTGAGCTCAAATCAAAGAGAGTTACCCGATTTAAAGGTAATGTATTCCCTTGTGTTCTTTTGTTTTATTTTGCTTCTCCAAACCCCTAAACTCTTTTTATTACTTTTTTTTGTAACGACACCAATATATTAAATATACTAGGATTGTTTTATAAGAAGGATTCTAGCTACACTTCCACACAACTCCGTCTAATGGTTAAAGAACATACTGTTTCTGTGGATGGCGAATTACTGCCTCACGAAACAATGATTGTTCAATATTCTTTTAACACCGTCAAAGGTGGACATTAAGATGTAACTATATTTATATATGATATATAATATTCTTATGTTTTCATTAATCTTCTGTATTTTTAATTTATGGCATACCTTTATGGTTTCCATTATGGGTAAATGTGATATCTTCATTTTAGGAAGTGTAGACTACCGCCTCCTCAAAGTGATTTGATTCGTTAATGCCATATGTGGGACGTATAAAGGATGGAATTAATGGTATTACATATTATATCCTAATAGAATTATAATATACCTTTATATCATTATTATTTCATTCCATTTAATACAAAAAAAAAGAAATGAAAGTAGCGTTCATGCATACGTACGGCTTACCGTCTCCATGAACGGTACATTTCATTTCTTATCTCCAAATGTTATGTACTATTATAAGTACATATATATAATGGATATATATGTAATATATTACATATAAATGATGGATATCATTCTGGATTTATAATATATATATTTCTCTCATTTTGTTTTAATTCCATTAATATGACAAAAAATGAAAGTAGCGTTCATGTGTACGTACGGCCTACCGTCTCCATGAACGGTGATTTTAATTTTTTTTTTATCTCCAAATGCTATTGAATAGTATAACATGAATATATACTGGATATATATTATATTTAAAACATCAGTACTATTCTTCATATGATTTACCTATAACTACATGGAAAATTCTTTTCCAACAAGTTCATTTTTACGCATGTACCGAACATCGACCAAAACGTCTGATATGAACTCACTTTATTAACCAATTATAATAAAATTATAATATGTGATATGAACTGAATAATAATATTTAGAGTAGGTCCTAAATAAATTATAGATTGACCAAATTTTATTATTCAGGAGATTAATGAACGATCGACTCATGTCGGACACGAGGTAAAGGATCCTACCCCTCTATTTATTTTTAAGTACACTCTTTTATGCCATTCCTTTTAAGCTCATATTTCTTATGATTAGGATGTTATTTTATATTACTCATAATGTACATTTTTTATGTTCATATGATGAGAGACCCTATTCTCTCTCATCAATCCATTTTTGAAGTTTTGAGTGGTGCCGTTAGGCTGCTGAATTTTCGTAAGAGATCCAACCTCTCTCTTTCTTTTTAAGTACTCTTCTTTATGTCACTTCTTTTAAGCTCCTCGTTGTTATGTTGGGGATGTTATTTTATATTCCTATTTCTGTAAATTTTATGTTAATATGATGAGAGGCCATATTTGATCTCATCAATCCATTTTTGGAAGTTTTAAGTGGCACCGTTAGGCTGTTGAGTTTTCATAAGGGACTTTTCATCTCACTTTTTTTCCCGTGAGATTTATGCTAAATTTTCCACCATTTCCTTTGAGTGGTATATGTACTGCCCATTATTCCACTCTTTGTGTAATATAATTTCATTTATGATTAATTACATCAATTTTTTATTTTCCTTCTTTCATGGGGTGTATGTTTCGAAAGATACGCAAGTCGGTAAGGGAACCTTTCACCCTCCTCTTTTTAAAAGACATCTTTTTTTGGGTCTTTTAATTTACATATTGTAATGTTAGGATATGTTCTCCTATATCCTTATTGATTTAAATTTTATGTCCATGTGATGAGATACCATTTTTATCTCTCCTCAACTCATTTTCGGAATTTTGTAGTGACGTCGTTAGGCTGTAAACTTTTTGAAAGGGAACATCTTAACCCAATTTTGATTCTTTGGGATAAAGTCATACTCCTTGAATATGTCATTCTATGAATATGTGTGAATAACCTCTGATTTTTTTACACTTAATATCCACTTATATATTTTTTATTCGTTTGTTACACATTATTATATAATTTATTTATCCTTAATCTAAGGATACCATCTTTGTTTGAGACTTCGTCTCAATCTCCTTTCATTGAGGCATATTTTGTTTTATACATAGCCTTCTTTTATACGGTGTATAAACCCCTTTGACTTTGACCTTTATCCAAAAAGAATCTTTTTTTATATGAAGCGTTTTACTAAACTACAAAAGGGAATGTTTTTGTCATACATATGTGGCGACAACGACTTCTCCACCGCCGTGACCATTATTTGAGTTTCGGATTCCTCTACAAGCCATACATTTTTTTAAAAGAAAAATAAATACCCTGTTTTACTTTTCTTTTATTTTGGTATTGAAAATGGTTTTCATAATGTTTTTATATCAATGTTTTGTATTGATTTCTTGTGATTGAAAAGTGGAGATGTTATGTTTCCTTTATGCATGTTTTATGTGATACGATTATGTTATGGTTCATGGGAATTATTATGAAGACGGGTGGTTCCATGATAAACTAAGGGCAGGTGAGCCCGATATATCTCTTCAATGCATTGGGTAATGTGAAGGAGTTAAATGTTAAGGTTTCTCTGAAGAGATTTAGGGAATATACTGTGATGGGTATTCCAAACGTAACCAAGAGGGTTACTCCCTATGTAAGAATGTTATGAATGCCTCAAGTTACCTTTTGGTCTTATGATTTCTATGATTTATTCATGATTTGATGAGTTATGTTAAATTGCTTATGTTTTATGGGTAAAGTATGATTTCATTCTTATGTATATATGTACTCATGTTTCCTTTCCATATTTTTATATCCCTTACTGAGATTTTTATGCTCATCCCATGTTTTTGAAATGTTTTTCACAGGTTAAGGTAAAGGTACATGATGTGAGGATAGTGTCAAGAAAGAATCCAAGTTTTATTTTAAATATGTTTCTGTTGCTGGGAAAAATGAATACTATCTTTTATGTAACCACTTTGTTTAAATGTGGAATGTAATAAAAGTTTTATGATATAATTCTCTAAAACTCTAAATCTGAAAAGATCCTCAATGTGTAATCTTGTAATAACTCAAGATTAAGTATTGTTTAAGGATGGGGCCTTATAAAAACCTTTATGCAAACCATAAATCCTAAGACATCCTTAACATCATTACATACATCGACAAACAAGTAGATATTTAGAAGCTATTACAACACACATATCCTGCATTACACCATCATCCATTAAATACCATGCATGTGCACAAGTGGGAAATCATAGTAACCATGACCAAATAAATGTTTGTGTTATAAACATAAGCTTTTCTAACCTACACAAAAGTGTATAGTAAAAAGAGATTTATCACGGCCTAAGTGAATACATACCCTATACCTAAATCAGTAATAGTATAAGTATTCTCATGCAATATACTAGAGATGAAGTGAGATTTGGGTAGTGGGATACTACATCCAAAAATTCTCTCCTAATAATAAATGTCAATTAAATCTTCCACCAAATCAAAGGGGGTGTTTGTTTCCCTACCAACTCAGGTTGTGAAGTGCATGAAATTAGAAAATATAAGATATAGTACACACTACCACACTAAAGGAAACTACCTTGACTTAGATGAAAGAGTAGTTATCAACCCACAAAAGACATGGATTCCACCACGAAGGTCTATTCCTTAACCATTAAAATGGGAATTATGGTTCAACAATAAAAGAAAATTTTCGTAATTTATAAATTACCCATCTTTTATTAAACCGTCTTCAATCCTAATTTAACCATTTCATCTCATTATAATAAAACATTCATATTATTTCATTAAATTTCATGATGTAATGTACATTAACATTGATCATTCCTCTCAACCATACCATGGGTTCAATTAATAATTGTATCATTTATCAGATTTTTTACTTCCATCAGAAACAATTAATCCCATGACTTCATTATTTGTAGAATATACATTCCATACTTTCAAATAATTTAGTGCTCATCCTTAACTACCATAATGAGAATAAAACATTAGTGTATATAAGAAACTATAAAAATTGGTTATGAATTCATCATAATCAAAAATTTATAAATCCCACCAACTAAAGAAAGAACCAATCCAATAACTAAGTGGAAATACCAACTCTCACTTCATTTATATAACCCTTGGGTCATCCCTCACACCATTGTGCACAATATATATTCTATCACTACATCACTCATATCAATATTTCTTGTATAACATAGAAAACTATCCCATTTCTCATCAAATATAATAAATATACTAGTTTCATATGAAATTACCATGAGGCTATATCATCCTATAAAATCAAATCATAACAACAACGGTATTTTCTGAATATAAATTCAAGAGGAAAATAAGGACATGGTACAAATGAATTCAATCCTTTAACAACAAAAAAATGGAATAGATCAACCCTAACAAGTTATATTTAGTGAATAACGATTTCATTGATGTCTTGAAATAACTGATTCATTATCCATATGTTCAACATTTACAAGAAACCCAAAATTAGTAACTAATCAATAGTTAGTAATCAACTTTAAACACACTGAAATAATATCCTCTATAATAGAATAATTTCAAAGAAAATTTTAATTAATTTACATGCCACCTCCAATAATTATTTATATAATTCCTCATTTAGGGTGTTTAAAAAATTACCAAAAATTAAATCATGTTAAAAAATGAAAACCACTGAAAATAAATAGTATATTATCTCAAAAATGAAGGAGTAAGGTAAACATGAAAAATAATCACATTATCTCAAAAATACATAATTAAAATTAATTATTGATAAAAATTTTATTTTAATTAAGATTGATTCCACCATTATTAAATGTGATCAAAAATTATAATCTCACAATTTAAAAGAATTAAAAGGATATGTAATGATACCCTAACCTTGATAAAAAGAATTAAATAGTCTACAGACATGAATGAAGTAAAGAGAACTAATATTTCATCACCAACCCCATATAAAATCAATGATCCATAAAATTTAATAAAAATAATAATCCTTTATCATACATAAATGAAAACCAAAGGAGAGTCGAATGTAATAACGATCTATAGAAGAGAGAGAGATAATGGGAAGAAACAAAACTATTGTAGTAGATGAAAATCGTCACTGATCACTATCACAAGATCACTAGAAATAAAAAATTAAATCCAATAAAAATTTTAGGAAAAGTTTTTAAAAGAATAATTTGGGTTAACTAGGTTTAAAAATAATAAGGAATAAAATATATAATTTTTTAGGTCAGATAGATAACACCCATAGATTGTAGAACATTTTTATTTTTAATAAATTTGATGTGTTTGATAGCTTGTGATGCACAAAACATCCAAAAATTGGGATTAATTCATTATTAAAATATAAAATTACATTTATCATTAGATGCTTAATTAAATTTATAAAATAAATTACTTTAAGTGTGAAATTTATTTAAGGAAATACAATTGATTTTAAAGAGACTATTTTTAATAGTCCTCTTAATTTATCAATTATTACTAAATTTAAAAAATTTAAGTAATTGAATAAATGAATTTTGTTGATAAAATTTTTAGAATAAAATAAAATGTTTAAATTCATGAAATGGTTTTGAAATACAAATTAATTTTTTACTAATAATTCTATCCTAAACAGAAATGTTTCATTTTCAAATATTGTATTTATCATATAAGATTTATTTAAAATACCTTTCATTTTATTTTCAATGTTAAAATTTAAAAATATTTATAAATATGTACAAATAAATTATCCTTAATAAATTTTGTTATCAATTGGTTATAAATGAAGAAAAATCATTTCAAGGTTTAAAGGAGATATTTTTCATAAAACTATTTTTATTTGTGCATTTTTTAATATTAATAAATTAAATTGACCACTATTGATGAATTTATTTAATGAAATGTTTAGATAATATATATAGTAAATTAAATTAAAAATAATATAATGGTTTTTATAAGGAAGGTTATGAAAATAAAATCATTAAATGCTCAAAAATAGATTTTTTATAAACATGATTTTTACACATTTGATTCACAGATATTAGATTAATTTATAAAACTTATAATAATTGAATCATGTAAAGATTATTTTATATTTATAATCATAATAATAAATATTAAGTCATAGTGTCAACTTAATTTTTAGAAATAATGAATAGATACCATGGTAAAAATCTTATCACCATGGAAATAGATAAAAGGTTTTATGGGAAAGTTAAATTAAATGATAAGGATACAAATATCTCTAAGAAATTATAAAATTGATTAGATGATTGTATTTTTACCTTAAATATCATGTATGTGAAAATATAAAAAACTAAATTCCCTAGAAAGTGACTTTATATTATTTTAGATCTCTTCATATTTGCAAGGGTGTCACTCTCCTCACATATAAAAGGGAACCTCCTATTCTAACTATTTTCACGCGTTGAAAAGTATAGATAATAAAATACATACTAAAATATATTACCAACATTCCCATCCACATATTAGTGTTATTGGTCTTTCTGAATGATTGTCCAAGAAGGCTTAAGGTGTGGGCTAACATAAGATAATCAAAGAAGAGATAATCATCTCAATAATGTTCATTCAAGTTTATTTTATCTTCCAACGTCCCTAAATCACCCTTAACCATCATCATACAATAGCATAATTATATATTATATAAATAAATTTTTTTATTCTAATTATAAAACTTTTATATATCTCATTTCAATAGAATTTAAAATGAAAGTGTTGCCCATGCATACATATGAACTGCTGCCTCCATGAAGTGATATATATAATTTTTCATAGTTGTCTCACAATGATGTATATATTGATGTATTTAATTAATATATATAAAATTTAGGAAATAATTGTGATTATATGAAGATAAGTTATTATTTACCTTCTTTTCATTCCATTAATATAAAAATGAAGACATCATATATGAATTGGTACAGGAAACTGCATCCATTAATTGATGTAATTCCTTTTTCATTACCACATGAAAGGGGTTTTTATAAAATGTGTGTATAATAAATAAATATAATATTTATGATATTTTTATTATCTTCAGGGGATTGAATAAAAAAAATAAAAAAAATTACAAACTTAAACCTGAATGAAAATGAAGTAGTTAACACCCATAATATTGATTTTAATAAAGAATTATCAATAAGTAAGCGATTGAAAATTATTAATGAATCATATATGGTTTGATAAGTCTAAATTTTATTTTTATATATACTTATAATAAATCAATATATATTATACTTTATGTGATACCATGTATGAATAATTTTGGGATTTGTGGTAAAGGTTTATTTTGCAATCTCATTTTTTATTGGGATTTTTCGTGATTAAATGTCCATTGTGGAAATTTCTTGATCAATATATCTCTCTTACAATCCATATATTTTCTCATTATCTAGTTATTTTTTTTTAAAATATTCTTTACATTTTCATCCTCTTTGGTACTTAAAATGTTGAACTGATGTTTTCAAACGATACCAACCATATGTATTCTTTTAGGTTAAGAATACCTTTTGTACTAGAACATATTTTTATAATTTTTCCTTATTTTTTTATTTTAAACTTATTTTTTAAATTAATTTTCAAAAAAAATCATTCATTTGGTTTAGAAAATAATATTTACAATTTTTTCCAATATGTGTTATATTTTATTTTTTGAAATTGAGGTTGAAAAGGATATTTTTTAATGTTTACTGGTTGAATGGTTTTCCCCACCATCTAGACCATTATTAATTTTTATCCATCCATTAACATTGCTTATGGGGTTCCAATGAAATCCTCTTTCCCATTATTCTATGAATTTTTAGATTTCAAATAATTCTAAAAGAAAAGGATTTGTTATTTTTTTCAAATTATATTTTTAATGAATTTATCAATGTCTTTTTATCAATTTCAGAATCATTAAAGGAAAGTTATGTTCCTACATGTATATTATATAATGATACCATCCACTTTTTTATCTATATAAAATATTGTAGTGATTTTTTATTGAATATTTTAGGAAACTATTTTCTTTACCATTGGATAATTAAACTACGATGAAATGTTGAATGTTATAGTGATGTTGTATCACACATATATGAGGTTTCCATTATGTTACTTGCATAACAAGAATTATATAGTGCTAAAATTAATTAGTTTAATATTTAAATATCATAAGTTAATATGAAAACAGTATTGGGGTTAACCCAATCAAATAAGGTACTCTCTCCACTATGAATGAAAAGGTAATGCGGAGTGAACCCAATCCACTATGGGACTCTGATCTATATTTTATAATGGTATTTTTAATTATACATTACAAATTAGATGATTTTATAATTCAATTATTACTCTACACACTCTAATAACATGTTATTATGCTTAGGATATTCTCTCATGCATCATGTTTGATTATTGATGATTTTGAACTCTTATGACCCATGTCTTTTATTATAAAAAATACTTCTTCCATGAATTATAATTTATGGTCTATGACTTATTTTGTATAATTTCAAAAGTTATGATCATGTTTTAATTCCATTATGATTATTATATTTTAACTTATTTTCCTTAATTTGTATCTCCCGTTTTTAACTTATTGAGAATTTGAGCTCACCCATTCTTATGTTTATATTTCCCCAAGTTATGAAGAAAGGCACTAAGTGTGATATGTTTAATAATGGAATTATTAGAGAATATAATTATGGGATATGTTTAAGATATTTCATGAAATAGGATGATTATATATGAAGTTTCCTAAGAGGGCAAACCTTTATGGGTCATGGGAATTTATCATTGCTGTGTGTATTGAATATTCATGTAAATTATTGTAAAATTTATGTATGTGATGCTTAGCCCTTATTGGATGCTATCAAAACCATTATTAGATATTTTTAATTTTGTTCACTATACTGGGGAGTGTATGTTTGGGGTGTCATAGTTCGTATCAGAGTAGGGATTAGTTATTTTTATATATTAATTTGGAAATAATATGATGAATGAATTAAATACAACCTAAGATGAAGTAAAAGTTATAAAATATGAAGCTTAAGTGTTATTGGTTGATAATAAGGTTTCATAATATAGTATATCTAAGGAATTATTTTTATTGTCATATTATTTTTGAATCTTAAAAATGATTATTTATTCTCAACTAACTATTGGTGTTTGAAAATTATGAGAACCTAAATCAAATTGATAAAGGATGTTGATTATGTATTCATGAACTTTTAATGTCATATTTTTATATGGTTCTTCCCGATCATTAATATTTGATGAAATTTATTAGAGTACCACATCACTGCCTAAATTAATATATATTTAACTATCTATGAAAAATCATCATAGTATGATGATTCCATCTCATGTATATAGATCCTCTCTGGTAGAAATTTTTAGGAGTGTGATTCCTATAAGTCATGTGATTCTTACTCTAGTTAAATTTTATATGATTTTAGGAATGTATTTGTATCTCTATATAGAACCATTATCAATTACTAATTAAGTGGAGTGGAATTTTATATTCTGAATCATCCTATGATCATTTATAGATTTAAGGATGAATATCAACATCCAATGGAATTTTTTTATGGGACATAATACCAATTCAAAAGGATTATTTTTCTCAAATGTTTGGAGAGAAAATTTTCATGTAATATATTCCTATTTTATAATAATATATAATTTTTTTAAGAGATTAATCATGAGGTTGATTTTTCAATAGAACTCATACCTCATGTTACACCTACAAAAATACTCTATCTAGAATAGCCATGATGGAGTTATACGAATCGAAGATTCAAGTCAAGGAGAATCTAGATAGAAGATTTATACCCACTAATATGTAACCATGGGGTATAACATTTTTTAAGTTAAAATAATATGGAGAAATTCATATCTTAATCGACTATCATGAACTTAAGAAGATCATGATCAATAATATGCTTCCAATTTCCTATATTGAATATTTTTTTGATCAATTGTGAGGATATTAATAATTTTAAAATAATTATCATTGATATATATATCATCAATTAAGTGTCATGCATACCCAAGATAACCTTCCATATGAGGTATAGACACTATTAATTTATATTTATGCCATTTGTAATTATCAATTCCACTACTATCCTCATGGATATAATAATCAGTGTCATTATATATTACCTGGATCAGTTTTTTATAGTCATTATAGACAATATTATAATATATTATAAGATAAATGAATATCATGAACATTATTTAAGGATTGTATTCAAGAACTTTAGTAAAGAGAATCTATATGAAAATTTAATAATTTTTTATTTTGCGTATTTAAATTATCATTCTTAGGTTATAAAATTACGAGAATGGGAATATTAGTAGATCCTTCAAAGATTTATGGTATTGATCAATGGTCTAGCCCAAAAATGGTAATTGTGAGCCATTATTTTCTAGGATTCTTTTGATACTACCTATATTTTATGATACATTTCCCACTTTTATCAAATCCTTTAACCAGGTTGACATGAAAGAAAGTCAAGTTCATTTGGGTTGATGAATGTGAAGTGAATTTCAATGAAATGAAGGGAATATTTCTAATTATACCTATTCTCACACTACCATGCAGTGGATAAGGGTTTTTAGTCTATAATGATGCATCATATAAGGGAATGGGATGTTTAATCATGTTGAATGAAATAGTAATAGTTTATGGCTTGATAAAATTGAAGATTAATCTGAAAATTAGTCAACTCATTATTTAGATATATCGAGGGTGATTTTTTATTAACGATATAGAAGAATTATCATAATATTTAAAGGTGTGATATATATAATAACAGTAGAATATTTATGTATATATTCTCATAGATATAGTAGAATTTGATTTAAATTAGATGGTTTTATTTGATTATAGAGTATGACTTCTTGATATATTACTACCATGCGAAAGAAAACATGGTGACTAATGCTTTGATTAAGGACCATGCAATCTATTTCCATTATATATATTTATAAAGATCTAATATTTTTGGATTTACATATGATGGTTCTTGAAATCATGATGGATGGTGAGAAATCCTATTTTGATCAGATGAATGTTAAACTATCCATTTATGTGAACATTAAATATGTATAGAAGAAAGATTTGGATATACAAAAGATGGTATGAAATGTTTTTTATTTTATCTTTGATAGAGATAGAATGTTAAAATTTATGAATCGAGCATGAATGTGTTTAATACTAGAATTGAAGAAATAGTATTCAAATGAATCACAAATATCATCATTATATATCCATTCTATAACTAAAACATTTTATAGATATACCAAAGATCATTTTAGTCGGATCAACATGAAAATTGATATTGTGGAGTATATATCACTATACTCAGTTTATTAGAATATTAAGTCTAAACATTAGGATTCTAAGGGGATGATGAAACCATTTTCCGTACCTGTATGGAAATGGGAAAATCACTATGGATTTCATTGTAGGAATCTACATGATATATAAAGAATATAATTCTATTTTAGTCATTGTTAATCACATTATAATGTTATCACATTTTATTGTTATTAGAGAAGACTTTTTTTAGACCAACCATCGAGGATATACATTATGTAAGTGATATGATTTAATGGAGAACCTCTCTCAATAATATCAAATAGATATTTGAATTTTACCTCAATGTTTTAGGGATGTATTCATATATCATTTAATTCAAAGTTGAACTTTAACATTTCATATCATTTTTAGACATTCAAACATTATAATTTATTTTGAGAGCATTCTCTATGTATCTCAAAGAATGTTAGAATCAAAAAATTTCTATAATTTAATTTTCAAACAAAAAAAGCTTTCAAGAATGCATTTATATGGATCTTTATAAAGTAATATATAGAAATATTCATAGAACATGAACATATTAGGATAAAGGTAGTGAATTAAATATATGGAGACCTTAATAATCTAAGGTCATGGTAGAGAAAGTAAGATCCATTTTCAGAACACTATGGTATATTATAGATGAAAGAAAGGTCATGTCGATAATCATGAGTTTCATATAAAGTTTTAATTTAGATGGATGGTATTATTATTAATAACTCCATGAAATAATGTTATGATATTTGGAAGGAAGAGGAATTTGATTCCTAGATATATTGGTCTCTTGATATTCTTTATTTAATAAAGATGGTAGCTTATTACTTGGTGCTTCGAGAAAACCTCTCTCAAGTTCATGATGGCTTACAAGTATATATTTTGAATTAGTATATACCTAATAATTCATGTATACATAACTTATAGGTAATTAAAGTAGATAATGATCTTCCTTATAATTAGAAACTTGTATAAATATAAGATCATGGTAATAAAGTTCTATAGAACAATACTGTAACAGCCCGAGATTTTATTGAAACTATTCTTTTTAATTTTATTAATGTCGTGTGTTGTACGCTACACCAAAAAGAGCTTTCACAACATGCATCCTTGACTTGCCTTGCATTACACGCAATCGCAACCTTCCTCGATAGCGTGTGTAGTACGCAATACCGAGTTTCACTAAACAACGATATGCTATTAAAATATTATTATTACTAGCCGTTATGAATAGTAATAACCACCTTTTAAAATTTTAGAAATTTTAGCTCTCAAAATGGACTTCATTTTTGGATTCGGAGTATCGAATTTAGCCTAAGGTGAAATTTTGGTACTTTTCGGATAACTTTCATATTCTGATGAATAGTGAAAATTACTAAATTATAATTAAAAACAACTTTTTTAATCGAAATAATTAATAGTGATAAATTATTAATTTGATTGGTTTTAAAGTATATTTAGAATATATTTTTACAATTTAATACAATGTTGGTCATTGGTTGTAATTTCACTTTTAAACCAGACATAATCAAGTGTCAATCTTTTGGTATATATTGTTTCCTAAAAACACGCTATTTATTTTAACAGCGGGATTTTATTATAAAATTAATTAATGAATCTTCTATGTTATGAATTTGGTAAAATAGACTTCATTTTTGAATTCGGAATATGAAATATAGCTTAGGATGAAATTTTGGCATTAATCTGAAAAACATCAATTTTTGATGAATAGTGAAACTACTAAGTGGTAGTTAAAAAAACTGAATTTTTCATAAAACTTAATTTTACCGCTTCTGTGAATGGAATTTCAAAAATCCGAGAGACACGGTTGATGTCAGTAAGTAAAATTTGGTTCAATGTGATGAAAATAATTTTTGGTGAATAGTAACTTTTTACTTTTATTTACCGCGATTAAAAGTAAATAGGGTAATTAAGGGTAACAATGATATTAATATTACCCTAACACATGTCCTAATCCTATTGTACAAGTGTATCTCGACCAAAAACAACCTTAAGTGTAAAATATTATCATTTAGGCCCACTTGGATTAGATTAGGACATTTATTATTATTTAATTCAAAGAAGAGTTAAAAGAGTTAAAATCAAAGTTTATTTACTAAAACATTTTTAATATAGGGTTGTACATAAGATAAATTCGATTGTAAATATTCATTAGAAAGATAAAAAGATTTCCAACATAACTATAATTTATTTATAATTTTTAGACACAACGATGATGCAGTAATTACCCTTTTAAGGAAATATTAACATAATTGATGTTATAAATGCTCAAATGAATGTAATTTGAGACTTTTTAAGAATTCCACTAATTTTCTAGGTTACTATGATATATTAGTGTTGATTTAATCAACTTGGTTCGAACATATAATTCTGTTATGACTTTCACAAAAATCATATATCAAATAGTGTAAAAATTGACACAAAATAGTTTTTAAATAAAATAAAATATTATTAATTGTTATTTTATTCTTAAAAATCTAAGGTTCGGCCAAATGACTTAGATAAGGATATGGGGTTCGTTTGGAATGTTATAGTAAGTGTATTAACCATATAGTGAAAGAAAACAAAAAGACACGGTAAAAGTTAAATTATTTAACTTAGAGTTAAATCTAATTGATAAGGTTAAAATAATACCCTAAACTTGTCTAAATCCTATTGGTTTATAGGATTTCGACCCATACCCACTTTAGCTTCGAAATAAGACCCTTTGGAACCATTATAAACCGATTTTGACTTTAATATAAAATAATATTTTGAGATATTCCTAAGGTGCCCCTCTCCTCCATTATAAAAGGGCACCTCCTCCCCCTCCTCCTCACACCAAATTGAGCACTCAAGCTCGGCCAAACCCTGCCAAAATCTCTTCTCCACTTCCCTAGAAACATCCTAGAGGTTCTAGTCTTCTTCAAAGACCAATTTTAGTTCCCTAAGAGGAGGTCTCCAAAAGGCGCTTCAAAGAAGAGGTAATTACCGTTACCAATTCTTTCATCTTTATTTCTTCTTCCACACTCTTCTTCTTAGGTTGTTTCATTATGAAGTAATAACATCAGTATCACTCATATACTGATATGTTATTATAAGTATGAAACAACTCTATTTCACC
The DNA here is from genome assembly GCA_963277665.1 of Viscum album. Classification (NCBI taxonomy): domain Eukaryota; kingdom Viridiplantae; phylum Streptophyta; class Magnoliopsida; order Santalales; family Viscaceae; genus Viscum; species Viscum album. The sequence continues at coordinate 54,341,906 of OY728148.1, forward strand.
ATCTATCCATCCTACGGAAAAAGAACTCACCGCGCGTGCGTACGTACGGAATACCGTCTCCACGCCGTGGTGTAATCTATTTTCCACCGCCACCTTACATGGATGGGTATAATGGTGTAAAGAATAACTATACATAGTTATTAAAACATCATATTGATTCTGATATATTGTATAATCCACTCCAATTCAAGTCAATATTTATGGAAATGATATCATCGCTCGTGCATACGTACGGACTACCGTCTCCACGACGCGATGAGATTCATTCTCCATGTTAACCATTTAAGAATGATTATAAAGTATATATAAGAAATAATAATGAAATATATGAAATTATAAAGATACTGGATTTATGTATATATATATATATATGTATGTCATCAACTTACTTCCATTCAAGACAATAAGGAAAGGAAAACAGCGTTCATGCGTACGTACGGACTACCGTCTCCATGAACGGTGTTTTTCATTTCATTTATCTATCTATTATATATATATATATATATATATACTGAATATATATGATATATAAATCATATTTTATATTCTGGAAGTAAGTAAATCATGATATAAGTAATAATAATGTCAAGAACAACAAGTCAAAACACCTACGATAAAAGAAACGATTTTACCCAAAACGCTACTTTAACATGAATTTACAAAAGAACGGGTAATATAAAGTCATAAGTGGACCATATGTGATATCATATCAATATGTATGATTCTGGAAAAAGTCAATAACATTATTTAAACCATTATACAGGAGCTTCGGACACGAACAAAGCAAATCGAACCTAAGGTAAGGGAAAATATCACAATCTCACTTTTATCCGAGATTGTTTTTACTTTGGTAATTACTGGGGTGTATTTTATCATCCACATCCATGTTACCTCAATATGTAATATTATTTCCATCCTTCTACAATAGTTTATATCCAATTTTACCCTTCAGTGAGTTTTTAGTAAAAGATATGAAAGGAATCTTTTGTCGTTTTTCATACGAGGTACTTTTTGACTTTTCCGACAAAAGTACGAAGAATGTTTTTTTTAACTTATACGGCACGAACAGATTTTTACGGTTTTATAAAGCCTTATTTTCATGAACCGTCCTCCAAAATATTTCATGACTATTTTCAATAAAATATCTTTCATTTAAAATTGCATGATGTTTTGTGAAAAGGAATTGATTTTGAAGAAGAAAGGATATTTTCCTCAAGAATTCATTTCAAGTGTTTTATCAAAATTATTTTCCATCTAAGATAATAAAGGGTTCTGTTTCTATACATATTTTTACATTGATTTGACTATGTTGTGATGGAATTATGTTTATGAATTCCTTTATCTTATATGAATGGTTTTATTATGTCATGTTGTTTAAGAATCCCATTTTTATTACATGGGTTATGCTATGATGTATGGTTTATGATTTTGTGGCACACATAAGAATGGTATCATTATGAGATGGGTGGGACATATATATCCCTCCAATGCATTGGGTAAAGATTTTATATCTCATGAGATAGACAGGGCAGGAATGGTAGGTTATACCGGTTCAGTGAAACAGGACTGAAACGAGGGTTACTCGATTCAGAAAGGGACTTTGTCCACTAAGATAGTCTTGGCAATGAGTCTTGACTAACAAGAAATGATTCTCTATTATTATGTGTGTATGCCACAAAGTTTAATGTTTTAAGTTATGATTATTGGGATTTCATTTCACTACTATGATTTATCCCATGTTATGAAATTATGCTCTCTTTTGCAGGTTAAGATTTCCAAAAGTTATGTTCTTATGAATATGATGTGATTGATTTTTCTTTTGTATACCCTTACTGAGCATCTGAGCTCACCCTTTTATGTTTTCTTTTCCCCAGGATATAAAGAAAGGTTTTAGGTAAAAAAAAGGGGGAAGATCTTTATGGGAGATATTGAAGATCTTTCACCACGATTAGAAGATTACGTTCCGAGTTTCCAAAGACACTAAACTATTACGATCCTTGTGTGTGTGTGTTTTTGTTATGTACTAAGTATTCCGCAAAAGTAATGTAAAGTCTATGTACGTCAGGCTTCGGGTCTCTACAGTTGGTATCAGAGGAAAGGTTTAGTCAACCTTTGGAAACTAGGATGCGAGAACTTTAGTGAGATCCCTAGAGATATTTCTAAGGTATGTCTAGGGATGTCCCTAAGGTTAAGTATACGTATAGGTTATAGTACTAGAACTACGCTAACGATCATAGAATTAAACCTAAGATGTTAGATATTGAAGGTACTCCCCCTTTATTATGTTGTTTTCCCTAGCATGATTTTTGCCTCTCACACTATTTTTTTTGGGTTTTAGAAAATGGCTGGAAACAAGATGATTCACGATAATGGAGGATATGATGGACAATGGAATGATATTCTTCATAATGAAATGGGATTTGGAAGTCCAAACATCATTATTATGCCGAATCAGCAATCTCATAATATGATCAATAAAGTAAAATTTGGTAAGTTTCCTGACTCGGCTAATAAGAGAAAGATGGAGTTTCATGATGATCATAGAGGAAAGAAAGTTCAATTTCCCTTATGTAAATCATGTGGGAAGAGGCATCAAGGAGAATGTTTCAAAGGAACTGGAAGATGCTTTGGGTGTGGAAAAGAAGGACCCAAAGCAAGTAAATGCAAAGGAAAAGGGTCATTTAACAACATGGGTGAGGATAATGGTATTGCTACGACATCAACAATGGTTAAATGTTTTAAATGTGGAATGTGCGGGCATTATGCAAACCAATGCCCTAAGGGAAAGTCTCATGAAGATAATCAGTATGGTCGTATGGGAAGTATTTATGTGGATGATGATGAAGAGACTACAAATGATATGTGAGATGAAAGAATTGTTGAAGCTCGGTCAATGGTTTAAGAATGTAGTGGAATGATTACATGTTTATCATGTGTAATGTTGTATAAGTAATCTCATGGTACTGTAGAATAAAGAGACATGTAAGGATTGTCACACTGTTGTCTGATTAATGTTACCAGTATCCATGAAAGGTTATTCAGATATTTTTGGAATGTAGATGATATGCGCATAATAAAGGGATAAGGAGAAAAATTAAATGTTTGATAGTATTCATGAGCTCATGATTGATATAAGGACTAAGTGATATCATGGTTTGAGTATATAGAATTTTGAGGATTTTGGTATGTGGAAAGAGTTAACTTTTAATAGAATTCATGTTTTCAATAAGGTTCAATGGGTATTCAAGAGAGTACAAGATTAAGGCCTTTGAATGTTTGGAATGTGACCAACAAGATATATCTTATGATATATGGGGATCAACGATGGTATTAAATCTCTGGTAATCGTTTTCACTATGTTATGAGAGTGGACTGCAGTATTATGGATAAGCCTAAAGATTGGAATGGATTATGTTGGACATAAGTTAGTATTGTTTAAGGATAAAAGTTTTTTCGATATTATTGATGGGATGTTATAGTAATATAGTTTTAGAAAAAGGACAACCTGCAGGACGGGCGACAGCCCATCGCGTCGGACAAGGCTGTAGGAATCGAACCCACAACCGAAGTGCGACTGGCCTTTATCGCCTACCACTGGCCTACAGGAAGTCCCTGTTTAGTAGAAACTAGTTTTATTATATTAAGCAGTATGATATATGAAGTATAAGTCCATTTTATAAACCATATATGATTAATCTCACTATAGAATGACTTATGTATATTTAATAACTTTTTCTAACCTTTTGTTTGAGACAGATGGAATGACCTGTCATTCTATCACATAATCTGCTAACACTTCACGAATAACAACTTCAACTTCATTTATTTAAGAGATGAAGTGGAAATTGTTCAAGGCACGAACAACAGTGAGATTGTTCCAAAATAAAGTAAGTAATTATTCTAATTCAAATTTTCAACTTTAGGGAAATGATCTTGAAAACCAAAAATGTTGTCCTAGTGATCCTATACCTGATGAATCAGATGGTACCTTAGATCGTCACAAATTTATGGCTTTGTGATTGTTGGCTATTTCATAGCCATGTTCTCTACCACTCCCCATCAGAACATGATGGTTAGATTTCTCTTCCATATCCATATTTTCACCTATGTGGAAACCTAGTGATTAGTTTATTTGGGTAATCGTTACATTTCATACGTTAGTTTTTAAAGCCAAGTTTTGGTATTCCTTTTTACGATGTGGGTTTCTATTAAAGAGACTTTCGAATAGTAAACTATTTATAACCCCGACGAATTTCGAGGGCGAAATTCATTTTAAGGGGGGTAGAATGTAACAGCCCGAGATTTTATGAAAACTATTCTTTTTAATTTTATTAATGTCTTGTGTTGTACGCTACACCAAAAATAGCTTGCACAACACGCATCCTTGACTTGCCTTGCATTACACGCAATCGCAACCTTCCTCGATAGCGTGTGTAGTACGCAATACCGAGTTTCACTAAACAACGATATGCTATTAAAATATTATTATAACTAGCCGTTATGAATAGTAATAACCACCTTTTAAAATTTTAGAAATTTTTTCTCTCAAAATGGACTTCATTTTTGGATTCGGAGTATCGAATTTAGCCTAAGGTGAAATTTTGGTACTTTTCGGATAACTTTCATATTCTGATGAATAGTGAAAATTACTAAATTATAATTAAAAACAACTTTTTTAATCGAAATAATTAATAGTGATAAATTATTAATTTGAGTGGTTTTAAAGTATATTTAGAATATATTTTTACAATTTAATACAATGTTGGTCATTGGTTGTAATTTCACATTTAAACCAGACTTAATCAAGTGTCAATCTTTTGGTATATATTGTTTCCTAAAAACACGCTATTTATTTTAACAGCGGGATTTAATTATAAAATTAATTAATGAATCTTCTATGTTATGAATTTGGTAAAATAGACTTCATTTTTTAATTCGGAATATGAAATATAGCTTAGGATGAAATTTTGGCATTAATCTGAAAAACATCAATTTTTGATGAATAGTGAAACTACTAAGTGATAACATAATTTTACCGCTTCTGTGAATGGAATTTCAAAAATCCGAGAGACACGGTTGATGTCAGTAAGTAAAATGTGGTTCAATGAGATAAAAATAATTTTTGGTGAATAGTAACTTTTTACTTTTATTTACCACGGTTAAAAGTAAATAGGGTAATTAAGGGTAACAATGATATTAATATTACACTAACACATGTCCTAATCCTATTGGACAAGTGTATCTCGACCAAAAACAACCTTAAGTGTAAAATATTATCATTTAGGCCCACTTGGATTAGATTAGGACATTTATTATTATTTAATTCAAAGAAGAGTTAAAAGAGTTAAAATCAAAGTTTATTTACTAAAACATTTTTAATATAGGGTTGTACATAAGATAAATTCGATTGTAAATATTCATTAGAAAGATAAAAAGATTTCCAACATAACTATAATTTATTTATAATTTTTAGACACAACGATGATGCAGTAATTACCCTTTTAAGGAAATATTAACATAATTGATGATATAAATGCTCAAATGAATGTAATTTGAGACTTTTTATGAATTCCACTAATTTTCTAGGTTACTATGATATATTAGTGTTGATTTAATCAACTTGGTTCGAACATATAATTCTGTTATGACTTTCAAAAAAATCATATATCAAATAGTGTCAAAATTGACACAAAATAGTTTTTAAATAAAATATTATATTATTAATTGTTATTTTATTCCTAAAAATCTAAGGATCGGCCAAATGACTTAGATAAGGATATGGGGTTCGTTTGGCATGTTATAGTATGTGTATTAACCATATAGTGAAAGAAAACAAAAAGACACGGTAAAAGTTAAATTATTTAACTTAGAGTTAAATCTAATTGATATGGTTAAAATAATACCCTAAACTTGTCTAAATCCTATTGGATTATAGGATTTCGACCCATCCCCACTTTAGCTTCGAAATAAGACCCTTTGGAACCATTATAAACCGATTTTGACTTTAATATAAAATAATATTTTGAGATATTCCTAAGGTGCCCCTCTCCTCCCTTATAAAAGGGCACCTCCTCCCCCTCCTCCTCACACCAAATTGAGCACTCAAGCTCGGCCAACCCCAGCCAAAATCTCTTCTCCACTTCCCTAGCAACATCCTAGAGGTTCTGGTCTTCCTCAAAGACCAATTTTAGTTCCCTAAGAGGAGGTCTCCAAAAGGCGCTTCAAAGAAGAGGTAATTACCGTTACCAATTCTTTCATCTTTATTTCTTCTTCCACTTCTTCTTCTTAGGTTGTTTCATTATGAAGTAATAACATCAGTATCACTCATATACTGATATGTTATTATAAGTATGAAACAACCCTATTTCACCATCTATCCATCCAACGGAAAAAGAAATCACCGCGCGTGCGTACGTACGGAATACCGTCTCCACGCCGTGGTGTAATCTATTTTCCACCACCACCTTACATGGATGGGTATAATGGTGTAAAGAATAACTATACATAGTTATTAAAACATCATATTGATTCTGATATATTGTATAATCCACTCCAACTCAATTCAATATTTATGGAAATGATATCATCGCTCGTGCGTACGTACGGACTACCGTCTCCACGACGCGATGAGATTCATTCTCCATGTTAACCATTTAAGAATGATTATAAAGTATATATAAGAAATAATAATGAAATATATGAAATTATAAAGCTACTGGATTTATGTATATATATATATGTATGTCATCAACTTACTTCCATTCAAGACAATAAGGAAAGGAAAACAGCGTTCATGCGTACGTACGGACTACCGTCTCCATGAACGGTGTTTTTCATTTCATTTATCTATCTATTATATATATATATATATACTGAATATATATGATATATAAATCATATTTTATATTCTGTAAGTAAGTAAATCATGATATAAGTAATAATAATGTCAAGAACAACAAGTCAAAACACCTACGATAAAAGAAACGATTTTACCCAAAACGCTACTTTAACATGAATTTACAAAAGAATAGGTAATATAAAGCCATAAGTGGATCATATGTGATATCATATCAATATGTATGATTCTGGAATAAGTCAATAACATTATTTAAACCATTATACAGAAGCTTCGGACACGAACAAAGCAAATCGGACCTAAGGTAAGGGAAAATATCACAATCTCACTTTTATCCGAGATTGTTTTTACTTTGGTAATTACTGGGGTGTATTTTATCATCCACATCCATGTTACCTCAATATGTAATATTATTTCCATCCTTCTACAATAGTTTATATCCAATTTTACCCTTCGGTGAGTTTTTAGTAAAAGATATGAAAGGAATCTTTTGTCGTTTTTCATACGAGGTACTTTTTGACTTTTCCGACAAAAGTACGAAGAATGTTTTTTTAACTTATACGGCACGAACAGATTTTTACGGTTTTATAAAGCCTTATTTTCATGAACCTTCCTCCAAAATATTTCATGACTATTTTCAACAAAATCTATTTCTTTTAAAATTTCATGATGTTTTGTGAAAAGGAATTGATTTTGAAGAAGAAAGGATATTTTCCTCAAGAATTCATTTCAAGTGTTTTATCAAAATTATTTTCCATCTAAGATAATAAAGGGTTCTGTTTCAATACATATTTTTACATTGATTTGACTATGTTGTGATGGAATTATGTTTATGAATTCCTTTATCTTATATGAATGGTTTTATTATGTCATGTTGTTTAAGAATCCCATTTTTATTACATGGGTTATGCTATGATGTATGGTTTATGATTTTGTGGCACACATAAGAATGGTATCATTATGAGATGGGTGGGACCTATATCTCCCTCCAATGCATTGGGTAAAGATTTTATATCTCATAAGATAGACAGGGCTGGAACGGTAGGTTATACCGGTTCAGTGAAACAGGACTGAAACGAGGGTTACTCGATTCAGAAAGAGACTTTGTCCACTAAGATAGTCTTGGCAATGAGTCTTGACTAACAAGAAATGATTCTCTATGATTATGTGTGTATGCCACAAAGTTTCATGTTTTAAGTTATGATTATTGGGATTTCATTTCACTACTATGATTTATCCCGTGTTATGAAATTTTGCTCTCTTTTCCAGGTTAAGATTTCCAAAAGTTATGTTCTTATGAATATGATGTGATTGATTTTTATTTTGTATACCCTTACTGAGCATTTGAGCTCACCCTTTTATGTTTTCTTTTCCCCAGGATATAAAGAAAGGTTTTAGGTAAAAAAAAGGGGGAAGATCTTTATGGGAGATATTGAAGATCTTTCACCACGATTAGAAGATTACGTTCCGAGTTTCCAAAGACACTAAACTATTACGATCCTTGTGTGTGTGTGTTTTTGTTATGTACTAAGTATTCCGCAAAAGTTATGTAAAGTCTATGTACGTCAGGCTTCGGGTCTCTAAAAATACCACTCACCAAGTTAATGTTCTTTAAGGGAAACATAAATTAATGGAATCTATGTAGAAATGGAAAGAGGTTATGAGAAAATTATGCTCATTTTCTGAATGGAGTAATCATATGTATAGGGTGAAATTATTATAAGGGGGTTTAATCTAACACCTTGAGATTTAGTATTTATTTCTAATCAACAAATATTATATGTTTAATAGTTTTGAGGCATATAACACTAAACCACTATAATAATTAAATATAAAAAATATATAATGAAATAATTTTCTATATAGTTAAGTGAAATTGATAAAACAAATCACTCTAATAGTAAAAATCAATTTAAGTAAGTACAATTAATTCTTAAACATTTTTTGAACACTTTTTAAATTACATAGTTTAAATAGATTTAAAAATTTTGAGTAAAGGTATTTGTAAAATTAATTGAAAAATTAAATTAAAAACTAAAGTAATGAAATTAAAGGAATAGATGATAAATTATGAGAAATTTCATCCATGTAATAATTGTATAAATGGAAATGTTTCCTTTAAAAATGTTATTTTTATTACATGTGTTTTATTTTAATGTTAATTTATTTATTTTAGTATTAAACATATAGAATAATTTTTTCCATCCAATGATAGAGTAAAATGACCCTCCTTAAATATATATTATGTTCGTTATATTTCTCCAAATGCAACACAAAATCATAATGGAAAACATAAAATTTTTAATAAAATAGATATTGACGAATGTATGGTATCTATTGAGTAAATGGGTAAAAAGTGTAAAAAACAACTTCTAAAATGAAGGACCATTTCAAAATTTTCTCAAAAAGTGGGCCAAAAAAGGTAATAAAATATTTTTTCCTTAAAATATATTACATAAAATGGATTTTTTTTGTTCTATATATTTATGATTATCATTAATCTTATTATAATATACACAAAAAATGATTTACTATAAAAATAATATTTCAAAATATTTTATGATTTTACATTAAAGTAAAATATTTAAATTTTATAATTTTAATTTGGAAAAAAAAAAATTCATTTCTGAGATTTTTAGAAAATTATTACCATAATATTAATTATGGGATTTTTTTATATAGATTGATTTGTAGGTGAATATTTCAAATACCATTTTTATAAATTAAATGAATTTTATAAAATTATTTGTATATGAATTTAAATTTTAAATTCCTTAAACCATTTTATAAGACTAAATATTTATTTTATAGATGGATTTATAATTTTATAATTTTTTCATTTATAAACCAATATTTTACATCTTATATCTTAACTTATATTTTTCAAAAAAAATATTTTAAGGCATTATACATTTATTATTTTAACATTTATTTTAATCATTTTTAGAAAATTAATATAATAAAATATATTTCAAATTTTGAATTAAGAGAACCAAGTTAATAAGGACAATTTAATTTTCCACCATAAATTATAAACTATGGTGTAAACTAGTTTCCGCGATAAAAATCAAAAGGGGTAAAAAGGGTTAAAGAGGGAGGGAAAGACCGAAAAAAAAAAGTTAAGATATGTGTTTGAATGGGTGATTGAGTCAATTATTGACCTTATAACCCCCATCCCCCCTAATTTCCCAATTTGGGAGCTACATTACTTCTGATTGACTTCACATTATTGAAAATTTTGGGGTATTTACCAAAATCTCATCCCTCTTCACTTATAAAAGAGGCACACCACTCCTCACTTCCACCCACATCCCATCCCACCTAGACTAGCTTAAAATATAACCAAATTTTTTTATATAAGTCCTAGAAACATTATAGTTGTTTTTTCCTTCTCAAAATACCATCCCTTGAATGTTTAACCCCCTTTGAAAAAGAAATAATCCAAGAAGTGAGGTATAAACTCCTAACCTCTACATTCTCATTTCAATTTCACTATTTAAACTTCATATTTATAAAATTAAATTATGACATGATTAAATTAAAGATGTAACATCCCAAGTAAGTAATTAATAATAGATATGTTTATCTTTGTCTATTAATGAATTAGATAGTGTTTTGGAGGCTTAAAATGAGAATAAATCCAATCTTAAGCATGGAATACACTAATATTTTTAAAAGATTGTTTTACTTCCTTTTGATGGAAAACCATTTTTAAATCAAACTTTTGACGATTTTATAAGCTCTATTTGTCGAAAAAAACTTATTCTTTATGATTGGGACATTGAAATTTAATTTGGGTAAATATTTGGTAATTTTCCGATAAAGTTCATTTTTTTAATAAATAGTGAAAATTGTTTTATTTTAATTCAAAACCTCTTTTTAATCTAATTTATTTATATGATTAGATTATCTTTTGAATTGATTTTAAAGTTAAATTAGAATATATTTTTACCATTTAATCCAATAGTGGTCATTGGAATTAATCTCACTTTGAAATTGGACTTAAACTAGTGTCAATCATTTGATAAATATTGTTTCATAAAAACACGCTATTTGTTCTGACAGCGGGAATTATTTATTAAAATAATTATTTTTACTTATATATTTGGAATTTTGTAAAATAGACATTATTTTTGAATTCTTAATACCAAATATATCTTAGGGTGATGTTTTGGTATTTTTTTGAGAAACTTCAATTTTTGATGAATAGTGAAACCACTAAGTGGTACTTAAAAATCTGATTTTTCATTTAAATGAAAATTTACCACCTATATGCATTTAATTTCAAAATTCTGACATACATGGTTGTCATTAGGAAGTAAAATGTGGTTCAATGGGATGAAAATAATTTTTTGGTGAATGGTAACTTTTATGTTTTTAATCGCGATTAGAGGTAATTACTGTAGTTTTAGGTAAAAATAATGTCTTAATAATATGAAATTACTTTTAAACATGTCCTACCTTTATTGGATGTGTCATGGTCGACCAATAAAACCCATGGGTCGATTTTTGGGATCCCATGGAGCCACTTGGGTAAGATAATGTCATTAATATCTTTTTAGTTAAAGTTAAAATTAAAATGTCACAAACATGAGTTGTTTTACAAAAACAATTTTTAAATGGGGTTATACAAGTTATATTTTTTACAATAAATATTAATTAGAAATCTAAAAAGATTTAATACATCATGATTTTTGTTTTATAATTTTTAGACATTAAATAAATTAAATTATTTATGATTCCATGATGATGCAGCAATTACCTCATTATTGAAAGATTTAAATAAAATAAAAAGATAATGTAAAATCTAAGACCTAAACTTGTCAAAGACCTATTGGATGAGTATATTTCGAACCCTTATCACCTTATCCTCGAAATAAATAAATGTGGGACCTTTAAAATCCGAAACTCATTTGAAAATAAAGTAACATTTTGTAACATTCCAAGAGTGTCCCTCCTCATCTCTTATAAAAGGCCCCCACCTCTACCTCTTTACCCACACCTCTCAATCCTTTGGCTCAGACAACCCCTGATCATTTTGTCTCTCCACATCCCTCTATTACTCCTAGAATCCTCACATTGGGCAGAATTCTACCCAAGGAAGCCTTTGATCTCAAATCAAAAAGAGTTAACCGATTTAAAGGTAGTGTCTTCTCTTGTGTTCTTATGTTTTATTATGCTTCTCCCACCCCCTAAAATATTTTTATTAATTTCGTTTGTAACAACTCCAATATATTCAATATACTAGGATGTTGTTATAATAAGGATTAGAGCTACACTTACACACACCTTCATCTAATGGTTAAAAAACATTCTGTTTCTGTGGATGGCGAATTTCTGCCTCACGAAACGATGATTGTTCAACACTCATATAACACCTTCAAAGGTGGCCATTAAGATGACACTAAATTTATATATGATATATAATATGTTTATGTTTTACTTAGGCTTCTGTATTTTTCATTTTTGGCATACCATTATGGTTTCCATTGTGGGTAAACATGATAATTTCATTTTAGGAAGTGAGGACTACCGCCCCCTCAAAGTGATTTGATTCGTTAATGCCATATGTGGGATGTATAAAGGATGTATTTAATGATATTATATATTATATTACACTGTAATTATAATATACCTTTATATCATTATGATTTCACTCCATTAAAGTATGAGATATAAATGAAAGTAGCGTTCATGCGTACGTACGGCTTACCGTCTCCATGAACGGTGCATTTCATTTCTTATCCCCAAATGTAATGTACTATTATAAGTACATATATATAATGGATATATATGATTTATGTTACATATAAGTGATGAATATAATTCTGTAATTAAAATATACATACATCTCATTTAGTTTTAATTCCATTAATATGACATAGAAATGAAAGTAGCGTTCATGCGTACGAACGGATTATCGTCTCCATGAACGGTGCATTTCATTTCTTACCTCTAAATGGTTATGTAATATTATAAATGCATGTATATACTGGATATATATGATATATATGATATCTACATCATTAATATAATTCTTGATATAATGGATATTTTACCACATAAACAACTTGTAATTATAAAAGGTTTATTTTTGACTCAAGTACCAAGGATCGACAAAACGGCAATTATTGACTAAAATAATTACATATTGTTCATAACATGGTAATAAGTGATATAAAAGGAATAATGAACTTGAAAAAGGTTCTTAAGCAAGTATAAATTAACTCAAGTTTATTATTCAGGATGTTAAAGAATGATCGAGTCAAGTTGGACCCGAGGTTTGGGACTTCGTCTCAATCTCCTTTCATTGAGGCATATTTTGTTTTATACACAAACTTCTTTTATATGGTGTATAAACCCCTTTGTATTTTTCATTTATCCAAAAGGAATCTTTTTTATACGAAGTGTTTTACTAAACGACAAAAGGGAATGTTTTTGTCGTACGTATGCGGCGACAATGACATCTCTTCCACTGTGACCATTATTTGAGTTTCGGCTTCCTCTACAATCCATACCTTTTTTTAAAAGAAAAATAAATACCATGTTTTACTTTTCTTTTCTTTTTGTATTCAAAATGGTTTTCATTATGTTTTTATATCAATGTGTTGTATTGATATCTTGTGATTGAAAAGTGGAAACGTTATGTTTCCTTTATGCATGTTTTATGTGATAGTATTATGTTATGGTTCTTGGGAATTATTATGAAGACAGTTGGTTCCATGATAAACTAAGGGTGGGTGTGCCCGATATAGCTCTACAATGCATTGGGTAAAGTGAAGGAGTTAAACGTTAAGGTTTCTCCGAAGAGATTTAGTCAATATACTGTGATGGGTATTCCAAACGTAACCAAGAGGGTTACTCCCTACGTAAGAATGTTATGAATGCCTCGAGTTACCTTTTGGTCTTATGATTTCTATGATTTATTCATGATTTTATGAGGTATGTCAAATTTCTTATGTTTTATGGGTAATGTATGATTCAATTCTTATGTATATATGTACTCATGTTTCCTTTCCATATTTTTATATCCCTTACTGAGCTTTTTATGCTCATCCCATGTTTTTGAAATGTTTTTCACAGGTCAAGGGAAAGGTACATGATGTGATGATAGTGTAAAGGAAGTGTCAAGAAAGAATCCATGTTTTATTTTAAATATGTTTCCGTTGATGGGAAAAATGAATACTATCTTTTATGTATCCACTTTGTTTAAATGTGGAATGTAATGCAAGTTTTATGATCTAATTATCTAAAACTCTAAACCTAAAAAGATCCTTAATGTGTAATCTTGTAATAACTTAAGATTAAGTAAGGTTTAAGGCTGGGGCCTTATAGTTGGTATTAGAGGTCAGTTTAGATAACTTTAGGAGTTAGAATTCTATTAAATGATTATCCAAAAATATTTTTTATGGTCAAATTGAAATGATATAGCATTTACAGATTACCATGTTGCTTCACCTAAGGTATTTTAGTGTTAAGAATGGTTTTTGATAAAGAAAATAGAGAAGCTTTTTGGGAAGGCATAATGAGGGAAATGACCTTCCAAATCAGCAACCTGAGATGGTCGGAATTGGAACTGAACAGTTTGTTGCAGTGATGGCACAGTTGACACAGGCTATAAATGGTGGTGGTATCCATGCACGAGATTAGTGAGATCGACCGCAGAGGAACATGTCAGTGGTGGAACATTTCATGAGGCAATATCATGTATCATTCAGAGGATCATTTGACCTTGTGCTAACTGGAGGGTGGATTAAAGCACTGGAAGAGATTTTGGATGTCATGGGTTGTTCAGAAAATCAAAAGGTTAGTCTTTCTATTTACTGTTTTGAAGGTGAAGTAGATCATTGGTGGTCGATGTTGACAAATATCAGGGATAGTGATGAGATTGATGATATTTTGGGGTTTTCTAAAAGTAAATAGGAGCATGAAAGACATTTAAGGGTTATTTTTTAAACCTTGAATGAAAAGAAATTGTATGGTAAATTCATAAAGTGTGAGTTTTGGTTGCAACAAATTTCTTTCCTTGGTCATATTGTTTCTAAAGATGGAATAACTATGGATCCTGCAAAAACAAAGGTTGTTGGAGAATGGATAAGACCCACAAATGTCACTGAGATTCATAGATTCCTTGGTTTGGCAGGCTATAACCGAAGGTTTGTTAGAAATTTTTCACGGTTATCTAGTCCAATGACTTAGCTAACTCGGAAGGGTGTTATGTTTATCTGGAAAAAAGAATGTGATGATTGTTTTCAGGAATTGAAAAGAAGATTGGTGAATGCTCTGGTTTTGGCACTACCTTCCAGGAATGGTGAGTTTGTTATCTACAGTGATGCTTCATTGAAAGGACTTGGTTGTTTCCTAATGCAGAATGATCAGGTAATTGATTATGCTTTACGACAGTTGAAAACTCATGAGGTAAATTACCCTACACATGATTTGGAATTAGCTGCTGTTGTTTTCGCATTAAAAATTTGGAGGCATCATTTGTATGGAGTAAAGTGTGAAATATATACCGATCACAAAATTTTAAAGTATATATTCACTCAGAAAGAACTGAACATGATACAAAGGATATGGCTAGAATTAATCAAGGATTATGATTGTACAATTCATTACCATCTGGGAAAATAAAATAAAGTGGCTGATGCTTTGAGTCAAAAGAGCAATGCTTCATTAACAATGTTACATTTGGAACGTGATCCTTTGGTTAAGGATTTGATAAACTTTGGCATAAAAGTTGTTGGTGCAGGATGTCCTTCTATTTTGTTTCAGGTATCAGTGAAATCTTCTCTATCAGACAGAATCAAGCAAGCACAGAAGCAAGACCGTGAGTTGCAGAAAAATGTAGAGCTGGTTCAGAAGGGTAAGTTTCCTGAATTCAACATTGATAATGATTGTGTTTTGAGATTTGGGAAGAGATAGTGTGTGCCTTGTGATTCACAGTTGAACAGAGAGTTGTTATGTGAAGCTCATAGTTCTCCGTTTTCAGTTCATCCTAGCAGTACTAAGATGTACAGAGATCTGCGGGAGTGTTACTGGTGGGATGGAATGAAAAGGGATATTTCTGATTTTACTGTAAAGTGTTTGACTTGTCAACAGGTTAAAGCAGAGCGACACTTACTGAAACGGATGCTTCAGCCTTTACCAGTGCCAGAGTGGAAATGAGAGAATATATCCATGGACTTTGTTGTGGGATTACCAAAGACATCTCGAGGTAAAAATGTAATCTGGGTTATTGTTGATCGCTTGACTAATCTCCTCATTTCCTTGCTATACGAGATACTTTTTTCCTAGACCAACTTTCCCATTTGTATCTTAAAGAGATAGTCAGGTTACATGGAGTTCCTCTCTCCATTGTATCTGACCGTGATCCCAGGTTCACTTCTAACTTTTGGAAAGGCCTTCAGAAGTCGTTGGGTACTGAATTAAATTTTAGTACAGCTTTTCATCCTCAATCAGATGGGCAATCAGAACAAACAATCCAGGCTTTGGAGGATATGCTACGTGCTTGTTCGATGGATTATCAGGGAAGTTGGGACCAACATCATTCTTTGGTTGAGTTTTCATATAATAATAGTTTTCATTCCAGTATACAGATGGCACCATTTGAGGCATTATATGGGAAGCGGTGTCGAACTCCAGCTTTCTGGGATGAAGTGGGTTAAAGGAAGGTGATTGGACCAGAATTGGTAGAATAGTTGGCAGAAAATGTTCAGCTGATACAGAAACACATGAGAATAGCTCCGAGCAGGTAGAAGGGTTATGCGGACAATAGGAGGAAGGATCACTCTTTTGAGGTAGGTGATCATGTTTTTCTAAAAGTATCACCATGGAAAAGTGTGATGTGATTTGTAAGAAAGGAGAGATGAGTCCAAGGTTCATTGGACCATATGAAATTCTGGAGTGAGTTGGATCAGTTGCATACCGAGTGGATTTACCTCCGAGTTTATCTCAGGAACACAATGTTTTTCATGTTTCAATGTTAAGGAAGTACATGCCAGATCCATCTCATGTTTTGAGTCCAGAGGATGTTCAGCTGGAAGAGAACCTATCTTATGAGGAACAACCGGTCCAGATTCTTGACCACAATGAGCAAGTGTTACTGAATAAGGTGATTTATCAGGTAAAGTTTTGTGGAAAAACCACATGATTGAAGAGGTAACATGGGAATCTGAAAATGCAATGAGTGCTAAATACCCCCACTTATTCGGTATGTAAATAAATTGCGGGGATTCAATTTTCTAAAGGGGGGAAGGATGTAACATCCCAAGTAAGTAATGAATAATATATATATTTATCTATTTATATTAATGAATTATATAGTGTTTTAGAGGCTTAAAATGAGAATAAATCCAATCTTAAGCATGGAACGCACTAATATTTTAAAAAGATTGTTTTACTGCCTTTTGATGGAAAACCATTTTTAAATCAAACTTTTGACAATTTTATAAGATATATTTGTCTAAATAAACTTATTCTTTATGATTGGGTAATTTAAATTTACATTGGGTAATTTTTTGGTATTTTTCCGATAAAGTTCATTTTTTTAATAAATAGTGAAAAATGTTGTATTTTAATTCAAAAACTCTTTTTAATCTAATTTATTTATATGATTATATTATCTTTTTAATTTTTTTTAAATTTAAATTAGAATATATTTTTACCATTTAATCCAATAGTGGTCGTTGGAATTAATCTCACTTTGAAATTGGACATAAACTAGTGTCAATCTTTTGATATATATTGTTTCATAAAAACACGCTATTTGTTCTGACTGCGGGAATTAATTATTAAATTAATTATTGTAAAATATATGTTTTGAATTTTGTAAAATAGACATCATTTTTTAATTTGTAATATCAAATATAGCTTAGGGTGATGTTTTGTTATTTTTCTGAAAAACATCAATTTTTGATGAATAGTGAAACCACTAACTGGTACTTAAAAAACTGATTTTTCGTTTAAATTAAACTTTAACATCTCTGTGTTTTGAATTTAAAAATTCAAACATACATGGTTGTAATTAGGAAGTAAAATGTGGTTCAGTGGGATTAAAATAATTTTTTGGTGAATAGTAACTTTTAAGTTTTTAATCGCGATTAGAGGTAATTAGTGAAGTTTAAGGTAAAAATAAGGTCTTAATAATATGAAATGACCTTGACACATGTCCTACCCTTATTGGATGTTTCATGGCCGACCAAGACAACCCATGGGTCTATTTTTGTGACCCCATGGAGCCACTTGGGTAAGATAATGACATTAATATCTTTTTAATTAAAGTTAAAATAAAAATGTCACAAACATGAATTGTTTTACTAAAACAATTTTTAAATTGGGATATACAAGTTATAATTTGTTATATAAATATTAATTAAAAATAAAAAGAGATTTACTACATCATGATATTTTTTTTATAATTTTTAGACATTAAATACATTTAATTATTTATGACATCATGATGATGCAACGATTACCTCATTATTTAAAGATTTATATAAAATAAAAAGATAATGTAAAATCTAAGAACTACACTTGTCAAAGACCTATTGGATGAGTATATTTAAAACCCTTATCACCTTATCCTTGAAATACATCAATGTTGGACCTTTAAAATCCGAAACTCATTTGAAAATAAAGTAACATTTTTTAATATTCTAAGAGTGCCCCTCCTCTCCTCTTATAAAAGGCCCCCACCTCTACCTCTTTACCCACACCTCTTAAGCCTTTGTCTTGGCCAAACCCTCCTAATTTTGTATCTACACATCCCTCTATTACTCCTAGAAGCCTCACTTTGGGCAGAGGTCTTCCCAAGGAAGCCTTTGAGCTCAAATCAAAAAGAGTTACCTGATTTAAAGGTACTGTCTTCTCTTGTGTTCTTATGTTTTATTTTGCTTCTACAACCCCATAAACTCTTTTTATTCATTTATTTTGTAACAACTCTAGTATCTTCAATATACTAGGATGTTGTTATAATAAGGATTAGAGCTACAATTACACACACCTTCATCTAATGGTTAAAGAACATATTGTTTCTGTGGATGGTGAATTTCTGCCTCACGAAACGATGATTGTTCAACACTCATATAACACCTTCAAAGGTGGCCATTAAGATGACACTATATTTATATATGATATATAATATGTTTATGTTTTACTTAAGCTTCTGTATTTTTCATTTGTGTCATACCATTATGGTTTCCATTGTGGGTAAACATGATAATTTCATTCTAGGAAGTGCGGACTACCGCCCCCTTAAAGTGATTTGATTCGTTAATGCCATATGTGGGATATATAAAGGATGGATTTAATGATATTATATATGATATTGCACTGGAATTATAATATATCTTTATATCATTATGATTTCACTCCATTAAATTTTGATATAGAAATGAAAGTAGCGTTCATGCGTACGTACGACTTACCGTCTCCATGAACGGTGCATTTCATTTCTTATCTGCAAATGTAATGTACTATTATTTGTACATATATATAATGGATATATATGATTTATGTTAAATCTATGTGATGAATATAATTGTGGAATTAAAATATACATACCTCTCATTTAGTTTTAATTCCATTAATATGACATAGAAATGAAAGTAGCGTTCATGCGTACGTACGGCTTACCATCTCCATGAACGGTACATTTAATTTCTTACCTCTAAATGATTATGTAATATTATAAATGCATGTATATACTGTATATATATGATATATATGATATCTAAATCATGAATATAATTCTTGATATAATGGATATTTTACCACATTAACAACTTGTAATTATAAAGAGTTTATTTTTGACTCAAGTACCAAGGATCGACAAAACGACCATTATTGACTTAAATAATTACATAGTGTTCATAACATGGTAATAAGTGATATAAAAGGAATAATGAACTTGAAAAAGGTTCTAATGAAAGTATAAATTAACTCAAATTTATTATTCAGGACATTAAAGAACGATCGACTCAAGTCGGACCCAAGGTATGGGGCTTCGTCTCAATCTCCTTTCATTGAGGCATATTTTGTTTTATACACAACCTTATTTTATATAGTGTATAAACCCCTATGACTTTTTCTTTTATACAAAAGGAATATTTTCTTATATTAAGTGTTTTACTAAATGACAAAAGGGAATGTTTTTGTCGTACGTATGCGGCGACAATGACTTCTCTGCCGCCGTGACCATTATTTGAGTTTCGGATTCCTCTACAAGCCATACCTTTTTTTAATAGAAAAATAAATACCATGTTTTACTTTTCTTTTATTTTGGTATTTAAAATGGTTTTCATAATTTTTTTATATCAATGTGTTGTATTGATATCTTGTGATTGAAAAGTTGAAATGTTATGTTTCTTTTATGCATGTTTTCTGTGATACGGTTATGTTATGGTTCTTGGGCATTATTATGAAGACGGGTGGTTCTATGATAAACTAAGGGTGGGTGAGCCCGATATAGCTCTCCAATGAATTGGGTAATGTGAAGGATTTAAACGATCAGGTTTCTCCGAAGATATTTAGTGAATATACTGTGATGGGTATTCCAAACATAACCAAGAGGGTTACTCCCTACGTAAGAATGTTATTAATGCCTCAAGTTACCTTTATGTCTTTTGATTTCTATGATTTATTCATGATTTTATGAGGTATGTTAAAGTGATTATGTTTTATGAGTAGAGTATTATTTCATTTATTCTTATGTATACATGTACTCATGTTTCCTTTCCATATTTTTATATCCCTTACAGAGCTTTTTATGCTTATCCCATGTTTTTGAAATGTTTTTCACAGGTCAAGGGAAGGGTACATGATATGATGATAGTGTCAAAGAAGTGTCAAGAAAGAATCCATGTTTTATTTTAAATATGTTTCCTTTGATGGGAAAAAATGAATACTATCTTTTATTGTAACCACTTTGTTTAAATGTGGGATGTAATGCATGTTTTATGTTCTAATTCACTAAAACTCTAAACCTGAAAAGATCCTCAAGGTTTATTCTTGTAATAACTCAAGATTAAGTAAGGTTTAAGGCCAGGGCCTTATTAAAAATATGTATAATTAATATATATTTTTTATTATAATGTCTTTTAATGAATTAACTACCTTTCCCTTTTCTATTAAGAAAAATTAAAATGTGAATTGTGTGTTTGTGCGGACTGCCTTCCCCAAAGGGAATTGTGTTTCATTATCCATCACCACCTAATATGGATTTTAAAAAATAGTTTTTAACTGAATATTTATTATATATATATAATATTTAATTTCTTTAAATGGTAAACGAAATTACCTCTTTCTTCATCTCTTTGAAAATTAAAATCACCATCGATTTGTACCTATGGACCACTGCCTCGATGGAACGATGCATTCCATTTTTCACTACTACCTTTATGGATGGTTTCAATTTATATTTTAATGGTTATATATAATATATATAAGTATTATATGTCATGAATGTTTTTATTTATAGATAATATAAAAAATAACAACCATTATAAGGTACTCTATCTATATTGGTAAATTACTGGAAACTTTTTCATCACCATTTTGGTCTTCACCAAACATGATAAAATTCCTAAGCGATGGAATTATAACATTATTGGTATTTATAAAACATAAATTAAAGTAATTTTAATCGGTTTTTTATAATGAAATTTATAATACTAAGTATTATTGACACCCATTTTACAAACTTATTTCAATATAGTCAATATTATTTACACGTGATGTTCAAAAAAGACTAATAAAATCTAATAAAGAAGGTGAATTGTTATTAATAAAGACAATAAATGTAAATGTATATGAATAAGTTTTTTAAATAGTTAATTAATATATTTATCTTTATGATGAATGAGTTTAAATATCTTTCATGGAAATAAAGGGTAAAGGTAAGAAACTTGGTAACTCAAAACTACATTCTTTGAGTTATAGATTTTTTATTGAACTTCATACTTCTAGGACAGTATATTTTAAAGATTTTATAACCTTTATTACTTGTAAGAAATAGTTTTTGATCCAATTACATTTATATTAAAGGTTTTACATCCACATATTTATGAAAATATTAATAATTTTTTAAAATATTTGCATAACTATAACTTGTACAATGATGACTGAAAATGTTTTTCAAAAAAATATATTTTCATCATTTTGTTTACATTATCTTAATAAGATATATATCTAAATGAGTTATTTTTCTTTTTTCACATTACATTATACTTTTATTTTTTAATTATTTTTGGTGATCTATATTTTAGAATCAATCAATTTTATTCAAACTGTTATACTATACCATTATGTATAATTTATGGAACTTGTTTTATTTTCATGGGGTCTTTATGAAAATTATATAGTTCCCTTTATTTGTTTTCTAAACCCCATTTTATTTACAAGGGGTAATTATTATTTTTTAAATGAATGATATTTATTAGGAAGACAAGTGTATGGATGATGATGGGTGCAGTCCTATATTTTCCCATAGTTCATTAGTTATGATTTTATATCTCTTGATATATGTATTTTTGAGTCAATTTTAATTACTCACAAGAATAGGCACTGATAGTGTGACTAGTGAATATAATGTTTCCCTATGAAAAACTTTCTTCCAATGTAAAAGGATGTCATTCATTATAATATTAAACACACATGATTAAAGGTTTATGTTAAATTCTTCCAAGATATTTTATAGCTATTATGATTCCACATTGATATTTTATGTCATTAAGTTCTTATTCCATGTATTTTTAAGCACATTTATGTCTTATGAATATCCCTCATGATGTTATAATATTTCCCTTATAATCTTATTTATCAATTATGATTATGAAATCGTTATTTATGAAATGTTTTTCTTCTCTTAATGAGTGTTTTATATCACCCATTTTCTCTTTCATTCATTCCATGGGTATTGAGGATGTTACTTACTAGTTTTCTTTCCCTAAAGTTGGCTATTATGGTTCATTTAATGAAAAATATTCATTAATTTTACAAAAGAAGCTCATTATGTAGCTAGCCTCTAAAGATACTAAACCTATTGATCTTTGGGTTTTGTGACTATTTGTGAGATGTATTATTTTAATCATGATATTAATGTATGATTTGTGTTTTTTAAAAAATTGTTTTATCTAGTTTGTATCAGGGTAGGTTTTATTTATTCTGTAGATAAATCTCATTAATGTGGGGATTAGTTTATAGTTCTTTATAAAAAATACTAAGAATATCTCTATGTATTTAGTCTATGTATAGAATAATATCCTAATGTTTTGGAAACTAATTATTATATTGTTTTATTATAAATTACATCCATGTATTGATACTAGCTAGTGGATGTGACTATAGAAAAAATGAACCTATTTGTAATCACCCAAAAAAGTATAGTTTGTAATTGACTCAATATTCACTCTGGTGTATAATGAGTGAGTCAAAAACTATACATATAGATAGACACTCCCATGGGATATGATTTAAATAATCACATGAAATTTGTGAACCAATATAAAGGACTGATTTCTTGTTTATTTTGAAGGATTAGGATAATAAGTATAATAAAATATTACTTAATGTATAACCAATAATGATAAAGAATTAACTAAATGAATTGTAAACTAAAATTATTATTTCAAAGAGAAATACATATTAATTTTGAATTAATTTTGTATTATTATTCCCTTATGATACTCATATTAACTTATTTTTCAATATTCTAATGTTTGAAACAAAAAGGAACCAATTTTTTAATTGGTGTGACTGAAAATGTGATGGTTTCCCCAATGAAAAACCCAATGGAATAAGAGATGAAGTACAATATCTCATCACAATTATCAGTAAACTTTCACAATACATGAATAATAACACAACCCACATAGATCTTTTGAGCACTAAGATATAGGGAAAAATTATATTGATATATTCAGGTGGTAGAATCTACCCCCCTTCATTGTATCTTCAAATACACTTATCATCGAGGAATGTATCAATGTAGCGGAAAATATATTTTCCATTATCTAGTCCTCAGAAGATGAGATGGTTTTTTTGGATTTTATTATTTTTATATATAGGTTATCCAATATTTAATTTTCATTAATAATATAATGATAAAATAGAAAGAAAAGCCAGTGTAATGGGGAGACTTTGAGAAAATTAAATTTACCATGTATTTTCTTCAAAATCATCTAATAAAAATGAATAGGGAATTATTAGAGTCAAATAAAATGAGGATTAATACATTATAACATATGACTATAAAATTATGTGGCTCATTTGATATGCCTCTACCATTATCATATATATGAAAAATTAAAATATATAGTATCTTTGGTGGATTAAAACCTAGTATTCAAAAGACATTGGACCTAAGAGATTTGGAATATATGAAGATATTTTTCAATGTTCCCTAAAGGTGTAGATGGAGTCTAAGGTCTCACAATACTCCATATAGGGAAAGTAAAAGTTGGATACTAGGGTAACCCCAATGATATGTTGTGTTGAGGACAAAATTTCAAACACATATTTTCCAAAGGTGTGGGGGGAAGCTCTCATATAATTGCCTCAAAGTATCAGTGGAGTGTTTGAAAGTGTGTTAAAGTAAGTAACCATGTCTGCGACATTTTATGTAAGGATGAGATACCTATTAAAACAATTTAAGAGAATAATGTCTAAATTAATTATCTTATATCATTACTACTCTTCAATTTTAAGTATTTTTAAGGGTATATCAATAAATTACCCAACACTGGGGCCAATAAAGAAAATATGACAAAAGAAACTCTAAAACTATGGGAATAAGGAATGGTCTTCATTATAAATATTTTTAAGGTAGATAATGAATAAAATGTAATGTGAGGTGCATTAATCTCTCTTTTTGATCTATAAGTACCTTATTGTATTCCATCACATCACAATATTTCATATTACACATGCTTACTAAGAATTTGAAATCATGACCTCAAGTAATGAATATAGAACTATATGTGAAATCTTATTATGGTATAATGATAATATCTAAAATAAATAAATATTACATGATTGGTATTTGGGACAGTATACTTCCAAAAAATCAAATTATTCTTCCTTTAGTTTAATTTGACATAATTTTGGGCATGGATTGGCATTCCCAACCTAAATAACATATCAATTGTCATGGAATGGTGATCCCATTTCATATCTCAAATCATCTAATTATCAAGTATTAACATGGGAATAATAATGAACTTCAAATGGATGAAAATTCTATAATATGTGTCCTGATACCAAGAAATGATGGATTTTTAGTTCAAATGATCAGGGAACAACTCACCATTAATGATATAATTGTTGTATTAGAATATACTAAAGTATTTCTAAATAAACTATATAGTATTCCCTCATAGTGTGAGGTAAATTTTTCAATATTACTTATACCAACATCTATTCATATCTCAAGGTGTACATATATAATGGATCTTATTGAATTTAAGTAATTAAATAAGTTGTTACAAGAAAATATATAAAATGGTTTTATCTACCATAGTGCGTCACAATGGGGTTTTCCAGTCCCTTTTTAAAAAAAATGATGGATTAATGCACCATTCTTTTGACTATCATGATCATAACATGATCATAACTCAGAATAAGTATCATCTTCCCACTATTAATGACCTATTTTATCAGTTTAGAGAAGCTTAACACATTTCAATGATTGACCTATGATGTGGATATCATCTGTTATCTGAAAAAATATAGGATGTTTTAAAGACGTCTTTCTGAATGTTGTATGTAAATAATGATTTTATAGGTATGCCATTCAGACTAACTTATTCCATCTACATCATCATGAATAAAATGAATAGAGACATCAGTGGCTACCTATAATAGTTTTTGGTAGTATTCATATAAGGTAATCTGATTTATTCTACGAGTAAGTAATAGCATCAAGATAATTTTTATATTATTTTGATTAACTTAATAAAGGATATGTTTACTTCATAATTTTTCAAATTTCAATTCTAGCTATAAATGATATCATTCATGGGTCATGTGATCACTAGATATGTCATATATTTACATCCATAAAAGTAAAAAAGTTATAGAGTAGTGGACTATAATAACCACATTAAATGAGTTCTATAGTTTTATTGGGTTGGTTTGATACTGTTGATGATTTTTGAGGAGTTTTTCTTGGATAACTAATCTTCTTACTAAATTAAGATGAAATAGAGGTAAGTTCCTTTGGATGGTGTAATGTGACTAAAATTATAAAAATGAAGAATATATTGGTTACAATACATGTACATAAATTATTCTATAGTATGGAATGTTGTGTAATATATATTGATGCCTCAAAGAAGGGATTGGTATGAGTCCTTGTGAAAAAATGAAAAGGCAATTTCTTATTTTTCGTTATAATTGAAAAGACATGGTCAAAATTACCTAATGTATTATTTTGGTGTAGAGGTTGTGATCATTACATAAAAAATCACTATATCCATGGTGGTATGTGTGATATTTATACCAACTATAAGAGTTTGAAATATATATAATCACAAATAATGATTTAAATATACAAAAAAATAAGATACTTGTAACTGGTCAAATAATATGACAACACAATAAATTACCCCTAGGGAAGTCAAAAAAGGTTTTTGATTCTTTAAGTTTGAATAATCATGGTACCATTTTAATTATAAGGGTGGGAATGGAATCAATATTCATGGATTTTCAATGGATAAATATTTCAGTGATAAATTAATTTGAGAAATATTATCTTTCCCAAATAAATTCACAACCATCCATTCATATAAAGATCAAATAATACAAGAAATATGTTGTATATCTACAGACAATGGTAGTGAATATTCTGGGCATTAAATTTGATAAATATGGTGTTACAGGTTTTACAACATGGATATTTATTCCATCAAAACCATAATTAAAGATGTAAATTATGGATGATTCTCATATCTAATCATTCTCTATTCATCAAGGAATTACAAAGATGTATTGATATCCAATTCAAAACATTATGTGGGATAATATGATGAGGGAGACTATATAATTCATATATTAATTCTCGGTAAACTAGAAAGTTAAGTATGAATGAAAGAAATAAGGGTTTGTTGCAACCATTAACCATACCAATATGAAAATAGGAAAACATCATCATGTATTTCATTATATGGGCCCCCAAAAATGGATATAATGTTACTTGTTTTATAGTATATTTCCTAATAAAGTTAGTATATTTTATTCCCATAAAATAAAATTTCTCTGTTGACTACTGCACCAAGATATTCATACGAGATATAGTGAGGCTACATGGGATCTACAGTTTCCCTCAAGATTCTGTAGAAGTCTTCATATAGAATTGAAACTAGAGACAAGTCTCGTTACTAATTAACATCGTTATTTTGATATCTAGTCAGAAAGGTACATTAATACTTTATAGGGTATGTTTAGATCTTTTTATATGGATTCTCAATGTTATTCTGATCAAAAACTCCCTCAGGTAGAGTCCCCATAAAATAAAATAAAAATTATTTTATCATTTAGATTAAAGCATAAAAGAATATTTATGAGAAGGTATTAAAAACCCTAACATGAATGAAACTAGTTTTATAAAGTATTTATATAGGTCATAAACTAATAAAAGAAATTACAAAGATAGTTCATACCATTCTGTGGCAGATTAAAGTGGCATAATGTTGACCGAAAAGTAATATTGATAATCATTATTGATTTTTAGAGTTAGATTTCAGTGATAATAAGTTCCTTTAAATATCTCCTTGATAGCATGTTATGAGATTTTGGATAAATTAAATCAAGGTTCATATTCATATCAATCCCTAAGTTATTATTGATCATGTAGATGTTGTAACCAATTTGTTATCAATCCCTTTAGACCTCCACAAAGTGCTTGGTTTGTTTCATGTGTCACTTTTTAGAAAGCATAAATAAGAACCTTAACATGTACTAATCTCAAAAGTTGTGAAATTAGAAAATTATATCTCATATAAAGAATAACTAGTATATATCCATGATCACATGTATATGGTGCTATGAAGAAAACACTCATCTAGCCAATTTCTTTTAGAGGAATATAATGTTTTAGGAATCCAAAAGAGAACTTAAGGATGTGATGAGAGAAAATTACCCGCAATTATTTTCTTCCATGTGATAAAATTCAAAGGGTGGAACACTTTTAAGGGGTTATAATATATTGACCTGAGTTATAGTAAAACAATCTAAATAAATAAATATTATTTTTGATATCTTTCTAAACACGCAACACTAAACCATAACAAATCCTAAAACATTTCATTAATATAGATACTCCCCAATGTATAGAATCCATTGAGTAAGTGGTTTTGAATTATTATAACCAACTTATAAAAAAAAGATACTATTTAATACTGTCTTAACAAGTTTTTCTAAGAAGATAATAAAATATATTTTCTAATACATAAAATATAATTTATAAAATTTATATTTCTTTAGTTTTATAAATTTATGATTATCAATATTTTTAGAAGAATAGTTAATGAACCAAAAATTTATTTCCTTTAAAAAAATTACAAATTTGAAAAAAAATCATTTGTGAACATACCCAATCAAAATAAACATAAGATTAATTTTTTATATTTTTTCAAAAACATTGATTATTTCTAAATAGTGAAAAATGCAATTTTTACAGGAAACATAATATTTATGAAATTAATAGTATAAATTTATAAATTTAAAATTCATGAAACCATTTTCTAATACCAAATATGTATTTTTTTAAATTTCATTTAAAATTTTAAAAATGGTTTTCTTAATTTATAAACCCATATTTTACATTTTAGAACATAACTTATATTTTTCAAAAAAAATATTATATTATAAAATTCATATTTTAAAATTAATTTTTAACAATTCTAGAAAATTAATATAATAAAATGGATTTAAAATTGGGAATAATTAGTTCCAAATTATACAATAATTACCATTTTTCAATCATAAATGATAAATTATTTTCGTAAAAACATGTTACCTTGGTAAAACTCAGAATGGGTAAAAAGTGTTTATCTAATAGGTAATGTAAAAAACAAGTCTAAAACATGTGTTTGAATGCGTTTTTGAGGCCTTGATTGACGTTATCCCATACCATCTCCATTATTTCCCAAATTTGGAGATAATTACCATCAAATTTATCACCTATTGTTAAAACGTTTTGGGTATTTGAATAAAATTTGTCCCCTTCCAGATATAAAAGGGGCACTCTTCTCCTCACTTACGATCAAACAAAAACCCACTAATTTCAGCACAAAATATTCCTAAACATCACTAAAATATTCCAAGACACCATCAAGTGGTTTTGTTACTCTTAAAATACTATCCCTCAAAGGCTTAACCCCTTTATAGTAGAGATAATGCAGAAAGTTAAGTATAAATTTATAACTACTCCTTTCTCATTTCTATTTCATTACATGAACTTATTCTACCTCAAATTATATTACAGCATACTAAAAACCTAAATTTTTAATAATTACTATAGTTTTGATTCATTATAATGATGTTACAATCATTAACCACCTTTCCCTTTTCTTTTAATAAAAATGTAAATATGAATCATGCACATGAGTAGACCACCGCCTCCATAAAGAAACATGTTTTGTTTTCCTTCACTACATAACCTGGATGGTCTAGAAGGGTAATTCACTAAATATTCTTGATATATATATCATATTTATGTTCATAAAATTATAAACCTTGTTACATTTTTCTCCTCCCTTCAAAAAGTGAAACCATATTCCATGTGTACGTGTAGGCTATTTCCTCCATGGAATAGTGCATTATTCTTTTCACTAATTACATAAAAGATAGTTTTATTTTTTATTTTTTGATTATATATGATATATATAATATATATATATATATAATTACTATGTTTATTTATATATAACATAAAAAATTAACTATTTTTATAAGGTAATACATTGATATCGTAAAATAACCCAAAACTAGTTTATCGTCGTTTTCGTCTTCAAAAGAACGTGACTAAAACTATCATGGGATTGTATTATAACATTGAGTTTATTTATAAAAATTAAAGTAATGTAATTATAATGGTATATTAATTATTAAATTTGATATTATAAGTAATATTGACACTACTTTTACAAACATAGTGGAAAATGGTCCTGATTGATAACACCGGGTGTTGAAAAAACATTATAAAATTTTAATACAATTATAGAATTTTTACTAATGAAAAGTATGAATTAAAATGTATATGAATAATTTTATTACATAGTTAAATATTATATTTATATTTATGATTTATAATTTTAAATAACTTCCATGAAAATCAAGGATAATGTTAAGGGACTTGGTAACTCAAACTCCATCCTTTGAGTTATAAAATTTCATACTGAACATTATTCTTCCAAAAAAATCTATTTTGAATGATAATATATATTTTATTTATTAGGTAAATATTTTTTAATAAAAATAAATTTCAATTAATGGTTTTATTTTCACTTGTTTTTTTAAGGATACTTTTTTAAAAGTTACTCATAACTATTACTTTAATAATAATTAATAAGAACTGTTTTCAGAAAATTTATATTTTTTATTTTGTTTTCATTATATTCAAATCATCTATATCTAATGGAGTTATGTTTCAGTTTCCAAACTAAATTTTCCTTTTACTATGTGACTATATTTAGTGACTATGTTTTTAGAATCAATCTATTTAATTCATGATGATATTTTATACCATATAGACATTTTATGGAACCCATTTTAATATCATATATTTTTTAAAGTGAATTATTTTAATTTATTATTTTTATGATAATTTTTTTCTCATGGGATATTTAAGATTTAAAATGTGATTTTTTTAAGTTTCACACATATGTTTGGATGATATCGGGTGGGGTCATATATCACCCTCCAATTCATTGGTTAAGAGTTTATATATTATGAGATTGGTATTTATTAATACATTTTAGATTCTCATAAGAATGGGTGGAGATAGAGTGTCCCGTGAAATTAATGTTTCTTTATGATAATTTTTGTTTTATAGTAAAAGGATGTTATTAATTAATATCTAATGCTCACATTATTCAAGGTTTGTGTTAAATTCTTCTATGTCATTTTATAGATATTAATCTTCCATTTTAATCATTATAGATTTATGTTCTTATCCCATTTACTTTGAATATAAACAATTCATTGTGATTTTTACTCTTGATTTTATTATAATTCCTTTATGCTAATGTTTTCACTTATGATTATGAACACATCCTTGATGAAATTTTTACTAATCCATTTCTGAGTGTTTTATCTAACCCATTTTCATTTGTTTTCATTTACCGGGTTTTTAGGATGTGTCCTACTAATGAGATTTCAAGATTTTGGTCGAGTATGGTTCCTTCAAGTATAAATTATCATGAGCTTTGTAAAATAATCATATTATGGTGCTAGTATCCAACGACAAAGATGTCATTGGTCCCTGGGTTATGCTACTATTTATAAGATGTATTTTTTAATTAATGATATTAATGTACTATTTATGTTATGTTTTTCAAGGGTCACTATAATTTTATATCGAATTTGGTTTTAGATATTTGGGAAATATTTTTAGTCAGTTTGGGGATTACTTTATATAAGTTTTGTAAAAATAAAAGGGATAAGTCTATGGGATAAGTCAATTTGCAGGTTACATCCTAATGTTTTAGTAAAGTGAGTATTACATGGTATTTCTAGAAATTAAATACATATTTGGATATTATAAATTGAATAAAAACACGGTTGATATTAACAAGATTATCATATGCCCTTTGTGAAGCATTATGATAAATTTATTTTCTAGTCTCTTTGATGAATTGGGTTAAGATGTATAAGAAAACCCAAACTAAATTTTAACCATTAATTATATAGGATGAACAAAATAATTATAGACTAACATGATTATGTCAAAGAGTAATATATTTGGTGATTTTATTCATGTTTTTTGTTATTCCATTATGATATTAATTGTTCATCACCCATTTTAACTCCTTAATGGCTTTAATAATGGTCGGAACTAAAATGAACTGTCTTAATAATGTTTGCAAGGGATATTGTGATGGTTTCCCCAAAAAACCACCTAGTGTATTGGGATATAGTGTATAAGGTCTCATAAAAATTCTTACTCAACTATCACAGGCTATGAATAATAATACAAACTGGGTTCAGCTCTAGAATTTAATATGGATAGAGTATATTTTTGTTGGTTATTTCTTATGATATCATCCATTTAATTTCAGTGTCTCTTTAAATCCAGTTATTTTAAACAAAGGACCAATGTGATTGAGAAGATGTCTTTCATTCACTAATTCTTATAAAATGAGAAGATTTTTTGGTTGTTTAGTATAAGCAGATTGAGGCAAATGGATGGTGGAATATCAATAATAATACAAAAAATAAAGTGGAAGTATAACTAATTGAATGAGAATATTTTAAGAAAGTTTTTTGTAACACTTCTTATATTAAAACTATTTTCATTAAGATATGGAAGGAATTATTATATTTGAGACAAAATGAAGATGAATCTGATGGAACTTATAAAGAAAAATTCATGATGCTCCCATGATACATCAGGGGATTTTTCATTGATCCAGAAAGTTAAATAAATTGTTTCATCATTAAATTAAAACATGTTTTAAAAATGATTTAGTTATATGATACTTTTAAATCTATGAATAAATTATTTGATGTGTACTGATGGTTGAGATTGAATTTGATGTATATCAGTACTCAAGATATAAAAAATGAATCTTTAATAATATGGTAACATTGATGGTAAGTCACATGGGAGGAGAAATTATCAACCCCCTACTTTCCAAAAGAGCGGGAGAAATAACCCAAGTGGTTTCCTTAATGGATTTCGGACGAATTTTAAGTGTGTTAAAGTGGTCCATTAATCCAACAAATACTGAAGATAAAATAAGAGGCCAATTAATAGATAGATAGTAAAAAGGTCCCAATTAATGGTTTACCTAGAATATAATACTTCATGTGTAACGAGTTTTAATACTATATGAATTTATTACCCATCCCACAAGACAATGAAAAAAATAGGCCCTATTTACCACCCTAATAGAGGGAATAAAGAAATTAATTACTGATAACTACTTTTATGCTGGATCAAGACAATTATGTGAGAAGAGTTAAACATAATCTTTCTACTAAAAGTATAAGTATCTTATTTGATTTTGGTTAATCGTATTCTTTTATATCACACATGTTTTATAAGAAAGTGGAATCACCACCACAAGAGATGGATATAAAACTATATATAAAATCACTTGGTGGAATAATGATCACATTTAGATATATAAATCCCCACTAATTAGTATTTTTTGGAGGATACATACTAATGATCTAATTTATCTTATATTATTTCAATTTAACATAATTTTGGTAATAGATTTTATTTTCCTATATAAAGAACAAATCAACTATGATAGAAAATAGATCTCATTTAATATCCTAGATCATCTTGTTTTCAGGTATCAATATAATAGCAATCATGAATTTCTTTTGGAATAAAATTTCATAATATGGGTCATGATACCCAAGGACTAGGTATTTCAATATCAAATGATCGAGGAGGATTTTAGTATTGATTAAAGGCATAATTTATAGAAACTGAAACAAAGCATACACAATATTTTCATTATTTTACATGAATAGTCATTCGAAATTAAAAATAGTCACACAAACCTAAGAACAAAAGGTTTACTATCTTTGAGGACTAGATATATAACCATCACTTATGAAAATTTATCTATAATTGAATCACAATAGACACCATTAAAAACATACCATATGTTATTTTCAAATTTATAAATGGAGAAGGGAAACATGATAATGTTTTGAGCTCAAATACCATGTAAGGTAAGAATTATCAACCTTTAATCAATATTCATAAGTATATGAGGAAACATGATCATGGGAGAAATAAATTATTACATGATTGTGGAATAATGAGTGTTTTCCAAAAGTCATGATACATTTAATATCAAATGATAAAATAAACACCTTAGAAAATACATTTGGAATCATGATACGTTAAACAAGTTTTTTAAGAGCATAATGATGGATATAATATTACAAAATATAATTTTTTTTATTAGAAAAAGCATAGAAATCATATGCCATGGATACCCACCAAGACATTCGTCACATAATAAGCTTGAGATAATCACCCATGTACCTTATTGTTCTTGGAATAATCTTCTTTTGTACACATGGGACAAGCTTAAAACCACTCATGTACCCCTTTTCATTGGATAAATAATTTTATATACCCTTTTAAATTGGGATAAATTTTTATTTATACACTTTTTCTTGGGATAAATCCTCTCATGTACTCTTCAGCTAGGAAAAGATCCCCTCAGGTACCATCTATCTTGGGATAAATCAACCCATATAATCATTTTCATGGAAAATCCTCTTATGATCCATTTATATTTGGATAAATTCTTTCGTGTTCCATTTTTATTTTTATAAATCCTCTCACGTAAAATTCATATTGGGATAAATCCTATTATCCTACCTTTGTCATGGGATAAATCCTCTCATGTACCATTTTGATCTCATGAGATATAAACATTAATAATTTATTTTATGTAAACATATGTCCCCACCAAACAATAATAAATTCATATGGTTCCACTTAAAAAAATATTCATTAAACATATCATAAGGAACCCATGGAAAGAAAAATTGATTTCAAAATATTTATAGATGGTACTTCCAAAATTGACCTCAAGAATATGAACGATTGATACCAAAAATTCAATTACCTCATAAGAGTATTTTATAAAAAAATAGAAGGTGATTCATAAAAATTTGTTTTCCAATTAATAAATCCCTTATAGATAGGAAATTTATAATGAAACTATAAAATAATTTTATAGAAAACGCTTCTAACATTGGTGCAAGTGATGAAGTTCTTGGTTACTATAAAAATTAAGTTTTGGAAAGTTCACTTTTGAGAACTAAAAAAGAGATATTTTTAAAAATAAATATTTTAAATAAATATTTAAAAATAAATATTTAAAAATAAATATCAATAATTAATCCTTATAAAAGAAATATTTTTTGAAAAAAGGTTATGTGAAAACATTTTGAAAATGATACCTTTTAAAAATAGTCTTCCATAAATATGTAGTAAAAAAATAAAAGTTTTCAAAATTTCTATTAAATTATTTAGAAAAGACATACTTTTAAAAAAATATCCTTTAGTAATAGATCGATTAAATGATATAAACGTTATAAAAATAATGTTTTAGTAGAAGATAGAACTTTATATTTTTAGCAGACGGAATACGTTTTAAATATTTTGAAATTACTTTGTTGAAAACCCACATCATAAAAAGTGGTAGTAAAACTTTCCATAGAAAATTTATATTGAAATATTAGATGATAACATGAAATAACACATGAGTTTGGTTTCAAAATATAATAGCAAAAATTGGTGGGAAGGTAAAATATGGGAATGAAGGGGAAACTGTAGTTAAAATTTATTAGAATTACTATTTAATAATTATATTTTTTTGAATAAGAGTTATATCATGGTAAAAACATTAGGTTTAAATGTCATCTTCCTCCAGAGGGGAATAAAAAATATAAAAAAATAGAAACATAGTTTGGAATAAATCAATATTTAAAGAATTATTTTCATTAATAAACATTTTAACTCACCGAAGGGAGTTTAGTTAATAGTGAACATTATGACTATAGTGTCGTTTGAATTGAAATCCATTTAAAGAAATAAAATGATATATATCTTATTCCCACATGAATTGTGTGAATATGGTAAAATAATTTCATTAGTTAGTAATCACACCATAT
This sequence comes from Viscum album, assembly GCA_963277665.1. Taxonomy (NCBI): domain Eukaryota; kingdom Viridiplantae; phylum Streptophyta; class Magnoliopsida; order Santalales; family Viscaceae; genus Viscum; species Viscum album. The sequence goes on from OY728148.1 coordinate 54,377,634, forward strand.
CAAAACTTTCTTGTTTCACAATATTAAATATGTCTCAAGATATTAAACTTGAGACTTTAAAATCTTGTTATGAATTCTTACTTACTTGACCGTACTCTTACAACCTCAATTATTATATTATATCTATAACAATGGGGGTTAAACCTGTAAGAGATGGTATTTATATATGAAAATAAAATCTTGAAGGTGGATAGTAATTTTAAGAAGATATTTGGTCAGAGTTTAAGATGAACAATGAGGGTTGTATGTTTTAGGGGTTAGTTGTGAAGTGCCCCTTTATAAGTGAAAAAATATGTTCCTTTTGTAAATATGAAAAACTTTTTAATAATGATAAGTTAATTACAATTAAATTTTCTCCAAAATAGAAAAATAATTTATTGGTTAAATTATAAGATCTATCAATTCCTCAACCACCCATTCTAACACATTTTTTAGTAATTTTGGTGGTTTTCCCCTCTTGGTTGAACCCTTATTACCCATTTTAATTTTTATTGAGATAACTAGTTTTTACAGAAGTAATTTATACTTTATAATTGAAATTAAATTGGTCTACATTAAATAATTTTTACCTAATGATTCAAAATTAGAAATTCATTTTATTATATTATTTTTTTAAAAGTTAAAAATGTAATTTTAAAATAATAAATTTAAAATGAATAAAAAAAAATTGAAAAATATTACTTAAGTTCATAAATATATATTATAGGTTGGTGAATTAAAAAAATAAAATATTATAATTTCCCTAATAAATTACACATTTGGATCAATAAAAAGGTTTCATTATTTTCTAATTCATACATATATACAAAAAATGTCATAAAAACAACATTTTTTATTATTCACCTATGAATCAATCAATTTATAACAATAAAAATTGTTCAGATCAATATAATATGGATATTTTTTTTAAAAAAATATTGTTCATTTTGTAAGATTTAAATTTTAAAAATTTTAAATTTATCTATAAAAAAAATATAGTGAAAAGGTATTTTATTGAAAATTGAATTTTTAAACATCATGGGTTATTAGTGTTATCTCATACTAATTCATAACATAATGATGTTAATATTTTTGTTAATAATTTAAAATATTATATATTAACAAAATATTCATTTAAAATTGGCTAATTTACATTTATTAACAAATTAAAATATTACTTAATAATGAACAATACTAAAACATGTTAGTTACATATCCTCTGAATTTATTCATTATTAATTAGTAAATTAGTTTTAGTTTAATTATGTTTTTATTATTATTAAATTATCTTATTAATAAATATGTCGCAGATCATTTTGGTTCTATGTTGTGCGTAGAAAAAATTCATTAAAATATAATTTATTTAAATAAATATATTTCAAAATATATAGTTGTTACAATATCCCCCCTTAAATAAATTACATCCTCACAATTTTAATTATCACTTTTTAATGAAATAAATAATAGAGTTCTTAAAATAGTCAGGACTCGATATATAACTTATAATGAAATATCCATATTAATAACTTTGGTAATAATAAGATAGTAAAATCTTCATTCCTAATTAGAGTATAATAAAAATATTTATGAAAATATGCTTCAATAATTGGTTATAAACTAAATTATTTCTAGATACATACAATTTAAAATGAAAATCATCAGGTTATCAATTTATTTTGACTTAATAAGATTATAGGTTCTTAAATTTGGTTACATGAGTTGATATAATACATCATAAGTTTTCTGAATTCTTGTAATTATTTTTTCCATGTACTAGTTGAAAATATTTTTGAAATAAATGGGAGTAATAATATATATAGTGATATCTAATTGCCAAATTCGACTATAGGGTTCTGAAATATCATTATCGAATTTTTTACACAAAACCATTGTGTAATATTTGACATCATTTTCTTAAATAATATTTTTTGTTTAGGATATTCTAGAGTGTCCTATAATAAAAAAAACATATTATTTTTGAAGTTCACTGTCTATTGTGGTAAAATAAAGTGATAAAATTCCTTTATATGATAGTTCCATTGTAAAAATTTCATAAATTATCATATGGAATTCTAAAAAAAGAGTAAGACATGATAGTTAGGTTCTCTAAATATGACTGGATTTTTTCCATTATCCTTCAGGAAATATAAGTATAAAATAGTATTGGGGTATCTTGTAAATTTGATATCATATAAGTTGTATTTTTGAAATTTCTTCCAAATATATTGATCTATAATTATCAATGATTTTTTAAGTCTTAACCTATATAAGAAAAAGGTGGGGTGTGTGAGACTGACATATATTTATCTCAGGGGTAAATTTTACTCTTTCAACATTATTATCATATTACACATCAATTGTAGTGATTTCATGGGATCTTCCTTACTCAAAATTTCTATGTTGTTTTTAATAATTTCTACCATTATTAGTCATTAGATTAAAAAAGTGACTTGGATAATGCTGAAGTTCCTCACATTAAACTAATAGTTTTATCTAAAGATGAAATTTATTTCCCACTATCATGTAAACCAATATTTTTTTATTGCTAGTTTTTTATTCCACTTCTATCTTTTTCCATAGTTAAAACATTTTCTTATTCCATTGATACCTTTACTCAAGTTCTTATTTCTAATTTCCTGGCACATAAGATGTTGAATCTTATTTAGTTCATCTTATTCTATCATTTTATTATTTAGTTTGTTCAAATATTAGGAAAGACTCATGTTATTAATAATAATTAGGGATATTTGGGTGAGTATAACCACAATATTTACAACACAAAATTTTTACCCAATTGTTTTCTCATTAAAAAAAATTACAATATTTTCTATTACATCCATTTTTAACTTGATCCCTCCAGGATACAGCCATTTCTATGACCAAAATAATTTTATTATGACTGATTAATAATTAACAATGTAACACGATTATTCTAATCAAATTATTTGAAAAATTCAACCTCAAAATATCATACTCTTTGAAACTATCACTAGCTTTAAACTCAATTTATATCAATATCAGTTCAATATGGGTTAATTTATATTCAGTTATATTGAATTTCTTAACCAAATTCCATAATATAATAAATTCTTTATAATTTATAGTAAATAGAAAGTGATTAACCAAAACATATCCTCAGGGATGGTCTTTTCAGTTGTGCAGTCCTAGGCCCACTCATTGTGAACCATATTGATGTTTTAGTTAATACTCGTCCATCCTTTTTATGGGTGATTACCCAAACGTGAATTCCAAAAGTAACATCTGCATGGTAGTATCCATAAAAGGTTGTAATCTCTAAGAGAACCACATAACCTATGCTTTACCAAAACTTTAGGATATTATCTTATATCTATCCATATGTCTTAGAATTATCCCAAATATTTTCACTAATGTTCTATTAAAATATTCCCCAAAATAACTTCAATAATCCTCAAAATAGCTAATCCCACCTCTAATGCCAACTATAGAATACAAATATTGATATAAAAATTTATTTCATTATTTTATATGAATAATCATTTTATGTGACAAATAGTCACAAAAACTATAGAAAGAGAGTTTCATAATCTTCCAGACTAGATATATAAGAAACACATGTGAAACTTTTTCCATAATAAAATAACACTAGACCCTCTTCTATACTTCTAATAATTTACTCCCATATTTATTACCTAAGGAAGAGAAAGATAAGAAATGGTTGATCTCAAAAAATTAGAAAGGGAAAACATATCAATATATTACCAAGGATTAGATCATAAATATACGAGGAAACATGGGAATGGGAAAAATAACATATTAAAATAGAATATAACAATATTTTTTCTCCATAAATCATAATAAAATCTCACATAATCTCAAATTAACCAACACAAACCATTGAAAATGTGTGTGGAATCATGATACATTAAACCTATGTCTAAGAGCATAATCATAGTCATAAGATTATGACATAAAAGTGTGGCATAAACATAAAGAATATATATAATATCTCAAGGATACTCCCAAATACATTAATCACCTAGTAGGATTAGTATAATAACCTATTTAACATCTTAGTATTTGGATAATCCTCTTTTTTACCAATGGGTTTTGGATAAAACCCCTCATTTGCCCCCATTGACTTAGGATGAATCCACTTATATAGCGTTTAGCAAGGGATAAATCCTCATATGTACACTTTGACATAGGATTAATACTCATTTGTAACCTTTAGACTGGTATAATTCCTCCAATTTACCCTTAAACTTGTGATATATCCTCCCTTATACCCTTTATCATGGGATAAATCCTCTCACGTACCCATTTTTTTGGGATAAATTCTCTTGTGAACCCTTTGGCTTGGTAAAAATCCACCTATGCACCAATTTGAGGTCATGAAAAATTAACATTACCAATTTATTAGAGGTGGATATAGTAACCCACCCAAATATCATCTATATATATGGTCCACTTCTAAAAAATTGTTATCAAACACATTATAAAGAACCAATGGAATAAAAAATGGGTTACACAACAGTTACATATGGTATCAACAAATTTTACCTTTAAAATATAAATGGTTGATACCTAAGATTAAATCAACATAAAAGAATATTTCATTAGAATATTTAGATGGTGACTCATCAAGAATAATATAAAAACCATTTTTCCTTTTTAGATAAATTGGAAAATAGAGGTGAATCAGAAAATATTTTTGTACAAATATATTTTAACTAGTTCATATGTGATGAAGTTATGAGTGACATTAAAAGTCATTTTCAAATAGGTTTATTTCTATAAATTTATATAAATGAATTTTAATAATAAATATTTTGAATTAAATATCAATAATTAAACTTTTAAAAATAAAAAATGTTTTTGAAATGTTTAATTGAAATAATTTTGAAAACTATTAAATTTTTAAGCAATCTAAAATAATATATCCTTGAAAAGAACTTATGGTTTTAGAAATGTGAAGTGAATGATTTAGAAATAAATTATTTTTGAAAAAGTGACTTCAAAAATAGATCCATTAAATAAAATAAAGGTTATAAAATTAAATGTGGATTGTAAGAAAAAACAGTTGATTTCAAAGGATTAAATCATTTTTTATATTTGGAAATACCTTTGTTGAAAACCTGTGTCATAAAAATTAGGGAAAACAACTCTTTAAAAAGTGGTATTAGAAAATATAAAGGTCTAATGATATAACACATAATTAGGGTTTCTAAATATAGAGGATAACATTTTTGGGAAAAAGAATATGGACAAGGAGGGGAAACTGTTGTAAACTAATATATGAATTATTCATTAATAATGATATCGTATTTTAAGAAGAATTTTTTAATGATAAAAATATTATTATTAAAAGTTATATTTCTCTATATACTAAGAGAAATTATATTAAAATAGAATTTTAGGGTGTAACAAATAAATATTTTAATAAGGAAGTTCAAGAAGAATAATTTTAACTCAATAAAGTGAGATTAGTTGGCAATGTTCCTTATAGCCTCAGTATACTTTAAATAAAACATCATTTAATGAAATAAAATTAAAAGGATCTTGAAACCAAATGAATTACATAAATATGGAAAAAAATTAATCAGTAAATAATCACACCATATCATAGATATCCTAGAGTATAATAAGAACTAATTATTAATAAATTAAATTAAAGACCAAAAACCATTACCTTGAATTCCCAGTTATTTTATCGCTCTTCAACCTCCTCCCTTCATGGATTATCTCTTTTGAAAAAAAAATTAAGACTCTAATAGTTGGTATTTTGGGAAACACATAACCTATTAAAGGTGGATATAAATTTTTAGTATAAGGTTTAGCATATTTTAGGTTGGACCATGTGGTTTTTTGTGTGTTGGGAACTGAGAAGAGGAGTTCCCATTTTATATGTGAAAAGGGATGACATTTTTTGTAAACACCAAAAAAATTAATGATAGGAATTAACTATCAAGGAAATCACCTCCAAAACTAATAAATAATGGAGGTTATAAGTTATAAGGGTTAGAACTGACTCACTCTCCCTTTCTTATACATGTTATAAACATGTTTGTTTTCATCCCGTCAAAGTTAAACTGTTTTACCCCATTTTATTTTTACTAAGGTAACTGGTTTTTACTAAAGTAATTTACTATTTACGATTAAAAAAAATTTTAAATTATTGAATAATTTGTACCTAATGATTAAATATTTTAAATCAATTTTATTATATTAACTTTTTTGTAGTGATAAAAAATTAATTTTTAAATACTAAATGTATAATGTTTTGAATATAATATTTTGAAAAATATAACTTATGTTCTAAAATTTAAAATATGGGTTTTTAAATTTAAAAAAATTATAAATTCAATTCTAAATAACATGTTTGCACTTAGAAAAAGGTTTCATGAATTTCCAATTCATACTTCTAATGTAATAATTTCCCAAGAATAGAATTTTTCATAAATCACCTAAAAATCTATTTTTTCAAAAATTATAAAAAAATCATATTGAACAAACGTAGATATGTGGTATTCAGAAATTAATATTATTTTATAAAATAAAATTCTAAAATTTATCATTTATCATTTAAATAAAAATATAATGGAAGGTGCTTTAATTGAAAAATGGCATTACTAAACAATAAGTGTTCTTAGCACTGTCTCATAAAAATTCCAAAAATAATGATATTAATATTATAGTTAATATATTTAAATAATATATATTACCAAAATAATATTTTAAAATTGAATTATTTTAATATATTAATACATTAAATAGTGATTTTATAATGGATAATCATTTAATATATTAAACCAAGTTAATTACATCTCTTCTTTAAGTAATCGTTTTTAATCGGTTAATAACTTTTTATTTACAAGAGGTTTTATTATTGTTAAATTTTCTTAATAATTAATATTTCATTGATATTCTTTATTTGGATTTTTATCTAGATAAAGAAATTGAACGATAAATTTAACTAAAGAAATATACTATAAAATCTTATGGTTTTTTATATTGTATGAATGTATCTTGATGTATTTACAGATGAACATTCTATTATTCCTCTAGATAATGAGGTTTAGATCTTAATAGAACTCTTACATGGATCTATACCTATATCAAGGATTCCATATATAATGGCTCACATTAAATTGGAGTAATTAGAGAATTAGTTACAAAAAAACTGGATAAGGGTTTTATCTACCCTAGTGCTTCACCTAGGGGTGAACCAATCCTTTTTTAATGAATAATGGATCAATACATATTTTTATCGAATATAAGGACATTAAAAATAAATGATCTTGTTAAAATTAATGATGGACCAATGCATCTTCACATCAAATATCATGGGATTAAAAAGATCATGATTAAGATCATGTATCCTCTGCCCTAGATTCTTTCTTCTTTATTTCTCTCCCTAATGGTCAATTGCAGCAATTTCATAGAGGATTTTTGAGGTGAAATTAAATCAGTCGCTAGTATTTTAGGGTTTTCATCCTTCATCGGCTTCGACCCGATGACCAAAGTTTGGTATTTTGGAAATGTCGAGGGTGAATGTGGCTTTTTCGTTTCTGGGTTGAAACATTGTCCTGTTTTTACTCTTGGAAATCATTTCCCATTTATGGACTCTGGTGGTATTGGGATGACGAAGGCAACATAGAGAATGGTTAGTGATAAGATTGTGTGGCTGATGGAATCTACTATTTCTGATTTCAATAGTCATATTCAATGTTGATGGATGGATCTAATGACGATGGCAGTTTTCCTATGATGGATGATGGCGGTGATATGATTTTGGATGATTTAGGTCAGGGTGTGCATCATGAGGTGGTTGTCTTGAGGCATAATGGTGGCCTCTTTCTTGAATGTCAAGTGGTTTCGTGGCATGGGATGATGGGTTCGTTTAATTTTATTTAAAATTCATAATATGTTGTGAAATTAAGTTTTTGAGAGGGTTCTTGTAACTCGAAACTTACCTGAAATGTTTTGTAGGATTCTCACATAGCCTCTAAGTGGATTATCAATAATTTAAATCATTAACGCTGAGGAAGAGGGGGATTTTATAGTGTTGTCTTTTGGATTGACTAAAGCATCTTGTATATTCATAGATCTAATAAAAAGTGTCTTTATAAGCTACTAGTATTAGACTGTAGTTATCTACACAGGTGATACTCTTATAAATTCTCTGGTTAAGGAACAATATTGAGATCATGTAATAATCGTGTTAAGGACTCTAATAAGTTCTAATTTGTATGCTAAATTTATCAAATGGTAATTTGGGATATAAAAATTTCATTCTTGGGTCATCAAATCAATAGAAAGGTAATATTACTATATCCTTCAATGATAGAGGATTGTGAATGATGTTTTATGCAACTAATAAAGTGATTGGTAACAAAACCTATACATACATTACACTACATTGGGGTGGGTTTGTAATATATAGTGATGCCATAAAAAATTTCTCTCTATGAATATTTATGTAAAAAGAAACAGTAATTTTTTACACCTCATGAAAATTATATACTCATGAAAAATTTTACTCAATGCACACTTAAAAAAACTTGAATATATAGACATTTTAATCTATTTTTTCAAAATAAATGAATGTTTTAGTGATGTTTCTTAGCCATATTTAAATTTGTGGTTGATGAGAGATGAAAATTTTAAAAATAAATGTCTATATTTTATTGAATTTAACTATGATAATTAATTGAAAACATGGTTCATCGATATAATTTTTACTTTTTTATAATTTCGACATAATTGGAAAATGGATTTAATATTAATTTTTAGTAGAATATTTAATTTTTTTGATTTATTAGGGAAGATATAAATTAATTATGCATATTTAAAATATCATTTTATACAGTCTTTAAATCTTATATTTCTCTATATATATTTTTTCTATAGATTCTCAAACTTAAATCACATTAATTTGTAGTTTTATTTAAGGAATAAAATTGTTTTTTCTTAAAATGTGGGTTTTAAAATGTGAAATTTTGATCATAAATTTTTGAATTTGTTTTAAAAATGATTAACTAAAAAATAACTATGATTTCGAGAAGAAATTATTTATTCTTGCAATTAATGGATCAGGGGAATCTGATTTTATTTTTACTTTTTTTATCATTTTTAAAATTAATTATAAAAAACACCACAATGAATTTGCTTTCTCTTTTCAATTTTACTTGATAAAAAATTAAAAATGGGTTAAAATGACCACGTTACATATGAAAATTAGTAATGTGAGTCGAGTTTCTGTTTTTTTATGGATCAACCGTATGTTTAAAAATTCAAGCTATCTTGAGATGAGAATATACCAAACCCCCAATCGACCATGCCTGCATTCAATAAAATATGTGTAGTAAATTTGAAAAAGAAATAATCATACGACATTATAAAATCCTATCTGACTAGAATAGAAAAATAAATTCAACCGATCATTAGATCATTGATTGTTAATTAAACACACTCCAAATAAAATTCCAAAGGACTCAAGTGATGGCATGTGAAAATTAAAGCCACCACACCCTTTTTCAATAGACTATAATCCTTCTCTCAACTAACTATGAACTCCTCACTTTACCTACTGTGAAGTTCCATTAATCTGCAGTAACAACAAAATCCTACTGCATTCAAGCACGAGCTCGACAGTACTTAGATATGGCTGATTTGATCTATCCAGCAGTGCACAACAGAAGCATTGGGTCATCTCTTTCTGATTGATCATCTTGATCCACCATAATCATCGTAGAGGTATTTTATCACCTGCTGCATACCAGATCATCTTTCACACACAAACCAGGCCCATCTGATCTCACATGACTATATAATCACTTTAATTCACCATTATTTTCACTATACTGAAGCACACTAGAAACTCACACTCAAACGTGATGGTAAAAATTTAATACTTCATACCCATTATTAATAAGGGGTACTATTGATTAAGGTTGAGATCAAAGAAATTTTTTATGCTTTTATGTGTTCTTTATACAAGATTGAATATATAGGACACCTTGGATTCATCCTAATTCACCAACTACTCATTTGAAGAACATTTCATAGAAGCTGTCTAAAGAAAATCCCTAATGATTTCACACCTCCCTGCCTATTTAAATCTATATACAATAAATTATATAATCTAGATCAAGGAATTATCTACTCTATAAGAAGGTTCAATGTTATTTAAAACCCAAAAACATGGTAATTATATTATCCCAAGATCAGTTGAAATAAACAGCAATAATTTCCATCTCGAATGATGAAGAGCATCTAAAGCTAGTTAAGCCCCCAACAAAACTAAAATGGTTTTAACGGAGGCCAATAATAGGATATCAACTTTACACACTTGATGAAATAAAAATTTATTTCAAATTTGAATAAATAATTTTGAATTGAAACTGATGATCCTCAAAGATGAGACTGCTTGAACCAGTGTAGGCTTAGTCATGCCTTTATTGGAGACACCATACCTAATTTTTTAGGACAAAATATGGTGACATCGAATCTTAAATCATTTTAAATGGGTACTTGTTTTTTAATGGTACCCAAGACTAGTATTTTCATCATCTACTTCATTTAATAAAACTTTTATGTCAAGTAAAGCTTCAGAAAAGAAAATAATTTTCTATTCAATCCTTAGTGAAGGTTTATGGAGATCAATCATTGTAGGGGAATGTTTTAATGAAGAATATTTGATTAAGATGAATCTTTTAAATCTCAACTATCAAGTTTTTCACATATAAACTATCTAAAGAAAAAGAATTGGTATTGGATTTTGACTAATTATTCATAAATACCTAAATCATGAGAGAAGAAGTTAATGCTAATCATGTAGCGTGAAATTGAAAATAAAATAACTCTGATCATTTCTCTATAAATCACAAACTCGTCACTTGAATATATGGGTAACTTCAAAGATCACTAAATACAAATCTTCTACAACTTATTTTTTCTTGTTTTTATTAATTTTTATTAGTTGTAGTTCTATATTAATGGAGAATTAATCCATTAATTGATGAGATTATAAGATTACCCATACCCTTGACTAAAGATTTATGATCATCAATTATTTCTTTCTTCTATTAATCTCCCTTGGTTTGTTAGAATAATTTAGGTATTTGGAGACTCCCTAAATTCTATGTATTTTTAATTTATATTCCCTCTCTCATTTGATTTCACACTTAGGTCACTGAAATTCCATCCACTGCTTTTGATCATAAAAATATTGTCAATATAAGGATAATTGGAAATCTAGGCTCATTATTCTCAGTGAGTATTGGTATTTTAATGATTATTGAGGCACTCTTATTGATCTTAAATAACTAATATATAGTGATTAGTGAGGCTTCATATGATATGAGAGATAATAGGGGAATTCAATTAGAATTATGATTTCATAGTGAAGGTTAGAGGATACTCAAGGTAGGGTCACTTTCTTTAAATAGATTCTAGAAACAATTTATTTAAAACTAAATAAATTTCATTCCATTTTTTCATTAATTTAACCCATTAAATAAAATTAGAACACATATAAAACATTTTCCTCTCTATGATAAAAAATGATTCCACTATTACTGCATTACTTCAGGTTAAATTTATTCTTCTGAGGGTATAATGATAGGCTTTTCATCAAACTCGAGGTCATTATAAGGGAGGATAGTGATTTTATTTAAAAAATACAATGATTTTATCAAATGACTATATAAAATTAATCACACCGCCATTATTTTGATCTAGAGGTTGAAAAAATTATACTGGTGATACTGAGATGGAATGAAAGGTGTTAGGGGTTGTTGTTAGTGGAGGAAACGATGGCGGGGTAGGGGGTTGATAAAATATTATATCAAAAAAATTATTAAAATAATTAAAATCATCAATTTATGTCAAAAAATTTAAAAAATAATTACACATATTTATAAAAAATGGATAATAAAAACTCACATACCCACATTTATAAAAAATAAAGGTAAATGATGTAGGGATAATCAATCCACATTTATAAACATGGATAATTAGTGATGTTCATAAACATAATCAATTTATCCAAATCATGTTTCCATATGTTTTTAGAAAACATTATAAACGATATTATATATTTTTTAAATTATAGATAATAAAAAAATTAAATGTGGATAAAACGCATATTTTATATTGTGGCGTGATTTCAAGCTTGTGGTGGTGCTCTTTACATTAAATTTTTTTGGTATCATCTTTATAGTGGAAGTTAGATACTTATACTAACCATAAGATTTTTATATATACATATATATATATATATATATATTCACACATAAAGAGTTAAATATAAGGAGAAGGAGATGGTTGGAACCTGTCATAGAATATGAATGCTCAATACATTACAACCATGTGAATACAATGAAGGTGGTTGATGCTTTTCTCAGGAAAGATAATTCTACCTTATCTAACATAAAGGTTTAAAGATGGTCATTATTCATGGATTTAAAAAGATTGGATCTAGAAGTCATATGGGAAGGTGATAAATCCTATATTTTCCAAGCGACTCCTCAACTATCCATTCGCATGAAGATTAAAGAAACCCTGATAGATAATATATATCTATAGAAAATGGTATTTAATATATTTTTAGTTAAACTTTGATAAAGATGGTGTTATATGGTTTGGAACCAAGAAATGTTTTCTATAAAACTCATAATAACTGTTGTAACACTCGATTAATTCCCAGAACTCATCCTTCTCTATTCTTCCAAGAAGTAAGAAGATGTATATGGATTTAATGAAAAACTTGTGGTGGGATAATATGAATAGGGAAACCCTAGAATACATATCTTGATTTATCATAACCCGTGCTATTGGGGCATGTGTTGTGACTCCCCAAGCCTACCTCCAATAGGATATGGGTTGGTGACTAACACTATGTAGGCATATCCCTATTATGGGAAGCATTTCCTATGTACATATACACATGAACACATCTCTATGCCCACAAGCAGCTGAAATGTAAAAAACACTAAGAACCAAATGCATGCATACCACTATATCTCAACCAGAGTATGATAGGAAAGTAACATAATGTAAAGTTAACCAGGAAATAATAAAATACCACTAACTAGAAGTCTATAACCATGAGTCGAGCCTATAAAAACAAGGTATTGGGACTACTCTCTAAAGTTGTGGGAACACACCTCATCTTGTCTAATCTCAGAAGGCACCGCCTAGTCCTGGTCCACCTAGGATTTCGTAAAAAGGTAGCTCATTTTCACCGGACACGACACGTGTAGGAAAATCCCATTTAGGGGTAATTATTACAATACTTAGTAGGAAACCACAGAACTACAAAGAAATACAGAAATGAAATATATAATCATATATAAATAGTATATGTCTACAACACAAATAACCATGATATCTAGATATACTCAATCCAATACATTTAGTCAAGAGGAATGTCACAACCATGGTATACCATCATTTGGGATTCAGTCCAATGATTCCACAAATAACTAATATGGGAGAACACACTCTTGAGTCTGATAGCACTAATGAAATCCATTTGAGAAGTATTGTTTGTCAAGAACCATCATGACTAGATACACTGGTAGATCTAAAGAGAATATGATACCACATATGAGGATCAAAGCTAGGGTCGTGGGGTGATAGTAAAAACTCCATATAGATTAACATAATAATTAGAGGATCAACACCTGATGAAGTTGGTCACATCCATACAAAGGACTCTTCCAAGGTCAATAATAATGGATATAGGATCATGCTCTGGCCACTTAAGGGATTCCAACACCTCTATCTAGGAAGTCCTTATAAGGACCCAGCCTTATAACATACATAATCTTGAATTTAGTCAAGAAAAAAATTCCATTTACATTGAGGATCTTTTAATGTTTAGAGATATAGAGAATTGGAAAAATACATTCATAACACTACATTTTATTAAAGAGTGGATACCATAAAAATAGTTTCTTTTTTTTCAAAATATAAATCATTAAAACATAAACATGACTCCTTGAAAAATATTCAACATTTAACATGGATTTTTTCTTTGTCTTACACATCCATTCACCTATGAAAAAATCATTAAAAAACTTGGGATGGGCACAAAATCTCGTTAAGGGTTGAAAAATAAGGAAATATCACATTAGACCATGAATACTCGTAACGTATGAAAGCATTTTCAAAAACATGCTTGTCACCAATATATATATACTTACTTTTTGTAACATAATATTTACACAAGATCCAAAAAAAACATGAGAACATAAATATAATCATAAATTTATCTTGGGTCATTACATACATAATCTTGTGACCCTCTATCTACCTTATAATTTGTAACCCTCATGGCTACCTTAATATTTGTGTAACCATTGCAGTTATACTTGGAGTAATCATATGACCGAACTCAAAATTACACATGCCAAGTGCATTGGAGGGAAATATAAGTCACACAATTAATCAAAAACAATTCCCAAGATCTAAAAAATAATCATAGAACATGAATAATAGCATAAAAACATTGCTTTTTGAATTTTGTAAAACAGAATTTTAATATAGGATTTTTAAAAGAAAACCCCATTGAATAATTCATGAAATTGAATAAAGACTTAATAAAGTGGATGGAATATGTATATAAATTTTAAATACAAATAATTCAACATAATATAAACAAACCACAACAATCAAACAATTTTAATACAACATAAATAACAAAGTAAAAGGTTAACCCAAAGAATGGAAATCGGGTATAAAATTCCCTTACCCTAGGCTTGTCTTACTTCAAAATTGTTTAAAATTCCTGTATAATAGTTAAAAGAGTGTTATTAGTATTTTAAAAAAACATGTTCATGTTTATAAAATCATATATGATCATTTCATAACATCATTTCACCCTTTAATTGTTAGTATTTTTCTCTTTGCACTGTTTTTGGGTGAGTTCTTTACAAGATTTCCAAGATTGGTTCATGATGGATGTTCTTGTTGATTGGAAGTGAAAATCCAGAATTGTAAAGGATTTTTATTTTTAAATATCCAGTAACATAAATTATACCATTTATCATTTTTAATTCTTACATGAGTATGATTTATAAGTTAAACCATTAATGTTGTCTGTTTAGATCATTTTAGTGGTTCTTCGACATTAACGACTTCATTTTGTTTTATAAATTAAAACAATCTTTACAAAAGAATTATAGAACCATGGATGAGACATAATAAATATATTGTAAACTGGTTCAAACATAAAAATGTTTTAATTACAAGACTTGAAATAGTTAATGAAAATTAAAATCACATAGTCCATGATGTCAGTAATTCATCACATCATGGACAATGTTTTAATTCCTTAAATAAGTTGGAGAGGAGGAGAAGAATGATGATGAATTTTCCATCAACATGTGAGCATCCAGAATATACAATATTATTGAGCTTTCATGCCTCTTGGTTAGGAGGAGGTGAGGAAAGAAGAAGAAAATAAAGGAATCTTTAAATAAAAGAAAACATGAGAAATTTCTCACGAAAATTCGGCAGCCCAACGACGTCTCTTAAAATTTCATAAAAATATTTTGATGATAGAAATAGATATTTCACCACTCTTACATAATATGGATAGTAACGGTGGATGTGTAATGAAATATACCAATATAAGACAAAGTAAATGAAGATAATAACATAAAATGAATGAAAAGAAAGAAAATAAAAGAGGATGTTTACCTCTTGATCTCTTCTCCTTGAGATCCTTCTTAAGGGATTCAGTTTTGGTCTTTTGGTGAGGCCATAATCTCTAAGAAGTGGGGAAGAGACTTGGGAGGAATATTGGGAAGAACATAGGCATGGCTCAATGCTTTATAGTTGTGGGAAGAATATGGGACTGAGGGTGGTATTTATAGTGGAGGATAGGGGGTATTTTTCATTATTTTAACCATTATTATAATATTTTTGTCAACGATTATGAATAGTTTTAGTTCATCTGAACTAAAATAGTAATAATTGCATGTGAGTTCGAAACAAGGGGCCTGACATCACTTATGATGTCATAAATAGTGAATTTTACTGATAAATTGGTTATACGGTATTTTATCATATTTCACTATTCATAGAAAATTAAAGAATTTCAGAAAATTCCCAAAAATTTACCCTAACCATTTTTCGATGTGTAAAATCCAAAAATGAAGTCCATTTTTGGAAGTTAATTTTCTAAATATTATTAATTTAATTTTTAAATAAAATCATATTTAATTCAAAAATTAACAATTCTAATTCTACAACTACTTCTATATCACGAAGAAAAAATAACCACGAATTAATTATAATAAGTCCTTAAGAAAATAAAATAATAATAAAATTTACTACTTATTAGGGTCATATTACTTTTGATAAGGGTATGTTACTAATCACCAAAAAAACATGTTTGTTCAAATAGACTCCAAATAACATAATGAACACAATTATATATGAGAGTTTCTTGAAATTAAAAACATAGAAGTGGAAAATTTATATTTTAAAGGATAGGTATAAATATCTATATAAAACAAATCTCCTTAAATTATTATTTAATTTTTGAAAAAATTGGGGTGTTACATTATCCTCACCTTCTAGAAATTGCGTCCTCATAATTTTATTTACTTATTAAACAACTGAGGGTACTTTTCCCTCATTGGGTTTTCAGACTCCCATGTTTATTCTTCAACCATGTACTTTCTCAAAAAACCATTACCTGGGTGATTACCTTATTCCACAATACATGTACCCTTAGATCAAGAATCTGAACCGGTTTCTCTTCATAAGATAGGTTATCTTCTAGGTGAACTGCTTCTGGGCTCAAATCCTGTGATGAATCTGGCAAATACATTCTCAACATCAAAACATGAAAAACAATGTGTACCTAAATCAAACTCGGAGGCAAAGCCACGCGGTATGAAATTGTTCTAACTTTATCCAAGATTTCAAAAGGACCGATGAACCATGGACTTAGCTTCCCTTTCTTACTAAATTGCATCACAATTTTACAAGGAGATATTTTAAAGAAAACATGGTCACCTTCCTCGAAAGAGAAGTCTTTCCTTCTGTTATCTGCATAACTTTTCTACCTTCTCTGAGCTATACTCATGTATTGCTGGATCATCCTCACTTTCTTAGCCAATTCTTCTACAAATTCTGGCCCCATAAACTTTCTTTCACCAACTTCATCACAAAACACTAGGGTCCGACACTACTTCCCATACAAGGCCTAAAAAGGTGTCATCTGAATACTAGAATGAAATTTATTATTATATGAAAACTCAACTAAAGAAATATGTTGATCCCCACTTCCCTGGAAGTCCATTGAACAAGCTCGAATCATATCTTCCAAAGTCTGAATCGTTAATTCTGAATTCCCATCTATTTTAGGATGAAAACTTGTACTGAAATTTAACTCTTTTCCCAACGACTTCTGAAGTCCCTTCCAAAAGTTAGAAGTGAACCTGGGATTCCGACCAGATACAATGGAAAGAGGAACTCCATGTAAATTGACAATCTCCTTAAGGTACAATCTAGAAATATGATCCAATGATATTGTATCTCGAATAGAAATAAAATGTGCATATTTTGTCAGCCGGCCAATAATAACCCAAATCACATTGTTTCCTCAAGAAGTATTTGGTAGTCCCACCACAAACTCCATGGATACATTCTCCCATTTCCACTCTGGAACTGGAAAAGGCTGAAGCATCCCCTTCGGTAACTACCACTCTGCTTTGTCATGTTAAAATGTCAAACATCTCATGGTAAAATCAGCAATATCTCTTTTCATTCCATCTCACCAATAATACTCCCAAATGTCCCTATATAAATTAGTACATCCAGGATGAATGGAAAATGGATAACTATGAGCATCACACAACAAATCTTTATTCAACTGAGAATCACTAGGCACACACATCCTTTTTCCAAATCTTAAAATACAATCTCTATCAAGGTTAAATTCAGGCAACATACCCATTTTAACCAATTCTACCTTTTTCTGTAGCTCACAGTTTTCCTTCTGTGATCGCTTAATTGTGTCTGACAACAAATATTGCACTAAAACCTGAAACAAAAAATATGTATTCCCTACACCAACAACTTCTAAGACAACATTCATCAAATCAATAATCAAGGGATCATGTTCCAAATGTGACATGGTTAATGTTGCATGATGCTTCCGACTCAAGGTATCCGCCACTTTTTTTTCTTTTCCAAGATGGTAATTGATCATGAAATCATAATCATTTATCAATTCAATCCAACTTCTCTGCCTCATGTTTAATTCCTTCTGTATGAATATATACATTAGAATTTTATGGTCAGTATATATTTTACATTTGGTACCATTTAAATGATGCATCGAAATTTTCAAAGAAATTACCACGACAACCAATTCCAAACCACGTGTGGGATAATTTAGCTTCTGAGGTTTATGTTGTCTCGAAGAATAGGCAATTAGCTTATCATTCTACATCAAAACAAAACCATGTCCCATTAAAGAAGCATCATTATAGATTACAAACTCACCATTCCATGATGGTATGGACAAAACTGAAGCATTCACCAATATCTTATTCAGTTCCTAAAAAAACATCACATTCTTCTATCCAAAACAATTAACCCTTTTCTGTGTTAACATAGTTATTGGGCTAGATAACCAGGTAAAGTTCTTAACAAAACATTGGTAATAACTTGTTAATACAATAAAACTATGAATCTCTGTAACATTTGTGATTCTTGGTCATTCATCAACCACTTTTGTTTTGGAAGGATCAACTTTTATTCCATCCTTATTTACAATGTTCCCAAGAAAAGAAATTTGTTGCAACCAAAAATCACACTTGCTGAATTTTCAAAACTATTTATTTTCTTTTATGGTTTGTAAAACAACCCATAGATGTTTTTCATACTCCTATTTATTTTCAAAAAACACTATAATGTCATCAATAAACACAACCAAAAACTTATCAAAGAACTCATGAAATACTCTATTCATAAGATTCATGATAACATAAGTTGTATTAGTTAATCCAAAAGGCATAACAACAAATTCATAATTCTCATATCTAGAATGAAAGGATGTTTTCAGGATGTCATCCTCCTTCACCTTCAGCTGATGTTATCCAAATCTCAATTCATTCTTGGAAGAGTACTAAGCTCCCTAGAGATGATCAAAGAAGACATTGATATGAGGAAAAGGATACATGTTTTTAATAGTGATGTTAATCATAGCTCTATAATCAATGAAAATTTCCATGGAACCATATTTATTTTTAACAAACAAAATGGGGTCTCCCCATGGTGCGGTTCTAGGACGAATGAAGCCATTATCAACCAAATCCTGCAACTGATTTTTCAATTCAAGAAGTTCTATTGGAGTCATAAAATATAGGCGTTTTGAAATTGACATAGCATCAGGAACTAATTCAATTGTGAATTCAACTTCCCAGTTAGGTATGACACAAGGTTACTCATCAGGAAAAATATCAAGGTATTCATTTACCACTGGCACTTCATTAATCTAAATAGTTTCCTTGTTTTCAACAATATGAGTAAGAAAAAATTCATTTCCATATTTCGATAGTTTCTCAGCTTCCTGATATGTTATCAATTTTATTGGTTCATTCTTGTATACAAACTCAAAATATTTCTGGAAAACAATTCTTTATCTCTACAGTCAATCTTAGCATGATAATTAGAAATCCAATCCATTCCCTGAATAACATCAAACTTGAATAAGGTTAAAACAACAAGGTTCACAGGTAAAGTCTTTCCACATACCACAATAGAAAGATTCTTATAATTTCTCTTTGCAATAATATTTCCCCTGGTGTTTTAACAACAAGTTCGGGTCTCATTTGTTGAAGTGATATTACCAATTTACTATAAAATTTCTCAGATATTAAAGAATGTGTAGACCCCGTATCAAACAAAACTTTAGCAAAAACTAAGTGAAAAAACAAATTACATAATGCAAATTCATTGGATGGACTGACATCTGCTGATGTAGTCGCAAAGGATCTCACTACACCTTTCTACTTGTAGTACGGCTTATTTGAATCATTCGGATCTCTCTTTGGGAAGGCATTTGCATAATGACCCAATTCCCCACATTTAAAACACTTTATATTCTGCTTATCATGATTAGTCTTATGATCATTTTCAATGAAATCTCAGACCATATTTCCAAAGTTACCACATTTAAAACACTTCCCAATTTTACTAATTCATTCCCCATGGTGTTTCTTTCCACACTTTTCACAAACTGGAGATTGGAATTTCTTACAATTATATTTCCTTGGTTGATTCTTACCCATTCCTTGCCATCTATACCTCTTCATCTCCATATTTCCAAAATTCACATGATCATCAGAAAACTCCATCTCTACCTTTTGATCACATCAGACAAGTTTCTCATAATATTTGGATTCATTGGAGGCCAACACCCTTAGATACGTCGGCTTCACTCCTGATTAAAAGCAATTGATTTTTTTATCAAGATCCATAAATAAGATCAAGAGCATAACTTTCTAGTCAAGTAAAGTTCACTTCATACACGAAAAATTAATCTTCCTCCTTCTGTTTCAATTAAAGGAATTGATTCTCCATCCTAAGTCACACCACCTTAGGAAAATATTTTTCAAGGAAAAGACTTTTAAATTCATCCCACTCTAAGGCATACAAATTATATCTACCCATGATATTCCTTACCATTGGCCACCACTAATCATTTTACCCTTGAAAATGGTAATTGGAAAGACTTACCTTTTGATTGTCTGAACATCCCATAACATCGAATATCTTTTCAAGTGATTTTATTCATCCTCTAGATGCTACTGGGTCAAAATATCCCTTGAAAGCAAGAGGGTGTTGTCTCATAAAATGTTCTACTACTGTCATGTTCTGTTGTGGTACCTCTATTTGTTGTCTTGCATGGATTACACCACCAATCATTGCCAATGTTAGCTGAGCCATTACTATCACAAACTGCTCAGTTCCAATCCCTACCATTCCGGACTGTAGATTTGGAAGGATATCATTATTTCAGTTCCTCTCCTCTTTAGCATCCCAATTCCTTCTACGGACAACCATTCTGAACAAACTTATATTAGATGAAGCAACATGGTAATCTTTAAATGCTATAATAGTTCACATTAAACATAAAGTGGAAATAATTTATGGTATTCTATTAACATCACCCTAACCCCTAATATTATCTAAACCATCCTCTAATACCAACTATAAGGACTGGGCCTTATAACATACATAATCGTGAATTTAGTCAAGAAAATAATTCCTTTTACATTGAGGATATTTTCATGTTAAGAGCTTTAGATAATTGGGAAAATTTGTTCATAACATTACACATTATTATAGAGTGGGTACCATAAAAATAGATTCCATTTTTTTCAAAATATACAACATTAAAACTTAAGCATGGCTCTTTAACCAATATTCAGAATTTAACATGTATTTATTCTTTTTACTACACATACATTAACCTGTGAAAAATAATTTAAAAACTTTTCATGAGAAAAAAAGCTCAGTAAGGTATGAAAAAGAAATAAAGAGTATATTAGACCACGAATACTCGTAACATATGAAACCATTTTCAAAAAAACATGCTTGTCAACCATATATATATACATACACTGTGTAACATGATATTTACACAAGATGCAAACAAAACATGAGAACATAAATATAATCATAAAGTTATCTTGGGTCATTACTTATATAATCTTGTAACCCTCTCAGCTACCTTATAATTTTTAACCCTCAGGAATACCTTACTATTTGTGTAACCATCGCATTTACACTTGGAGTAACCATACGACTGACCTCCAACTTACACATAAGCAATGCATTGCAGGGAAATATTGGTCCAACCCTTCATCATAAACAATTCCCAAGATCCAAAACATATTCATACAACATGAATAATAGCATAAAAACATTGCTTTTTAATTTTGTAAAATAGAATTTTAATAGAGGATTTTTAAAAGAAATTCCCCTTACATAATTCATGTAATTGAATCAAGAATTTATAGAGTTGATGGAATATGTATATACACTTAAAATACACATAATTCAATATAATATAAAAAAAACTCAAATAATGTTAATACATCATAAATAATGAAGGAGAAGGTTAACCCAAAGAATGGAAATAGGGTTAAGAATTCCCTTACCTCAGGCTAGTAATACTTAAAATTTGTTTAAACTTACATTATAATGGTTAAAAGTGTGGAATTGGTATTTTAAAGAAACATTTTAATGTTTATAACATCTCATATGATCATTTCATAACATCATTTCACCCTTTAATTGTTAGTATTTTTCTCCATGCATTTTTTTAGGTGATTTATTGACATGATTTCCAAGATTGGTTCATGATGGATGTTCTTGACGATTGGAAGTGAAAATCTAGAATTGGAATGGATTAGTATTTATATATATACAGTAACATAATTTATACCATTAATCATTTTTAATTATTACATGATGATGATTCATAAGTTAAAACATTAATGATGTTTGTTTAGATCATTTTAGTGGTTCTTTGATAATAACGACCTCATTTTGTTTTATAAATTAAAACCATGTGTAAAAAATAATTCCAGAACCATGGATGAGAAATAATACATATATGATAACCTGGTTCAACTATAAATTTTTTTTCATGACCATACATGAAAGAGTCAATGAAGATTGAAATCACATCATCCACGATGTCGGTAATTTGACACATCACGAAAAATGTTTTAATTCATTGAATAAGTGGGAGAGGAGGAGGAGAATGGTGATAAATTTTACATGAACATGAGAACATACAAAATATACAATATTCTATAGATTTCATGCATCTTGGTTAAGAGGAGGTGAAGAAAGATGAATAAAATAAAGGAATATTTAAATAAAAGAAAACATGAGAAATTTCTCACCAAAATTCAGCAGCCTAACGGCGTCTCATAAAATTTCATAAAAATAGATTGATGAGAGAAAAGGAATATATCATCATTATTACTTAATATGGACAGTAAGGGGTGATATGGAATGAAATATCCCAACATAATCCAAAGTAAATTAAGATAATAATATAAAATGAAAGAAAAAACAAAAATAAAAGAGGATGTTTACCTCTTGATCTCTTCTCCTTGATATCCTTCTCAAGGGCTTCCATTTTTGCCTTTTTGTGAGACAATCAGCTCTAAGACGTAAGAAAGATCCTTGGGAGGAATATTGGGCAGAACATAGGCATGGATCAAGGCTTGAGAGGTGTGAGAAGAAGAGGGAAGTGAGGGTTGTATTTATAGTGGAGGAAAGGGGGTATTTTTCATTATTTAAATCATTATTATAAACATTTTTCCCAATATTATGAAAAGACTTTTTTCATGAGACCTAAAATAGTAATAATGGCATGTGAGTTCTAAAAAATTGACCTTGAATCAATTATGATGTCATAAATTGTGAATTTTACTAATAAATTGATTATACGGTATTAACTATTCATCGAAAATTTAGGAATTTCAGAAAAATAACAAAAAAATACCCTAACCATTCTTCGACGTGTAGAATCCAAAAATGATGTCCATTTTTGAAAATAATTTTCTAAATATTATTAATTTAATTTTTAAATAAAATCATATTTAATTCAAAATTTAATTATTCTAATTCTATATCTACTTTTATATCACAAAGAAAAATTAACCAAGATGTTATTATCTTAAAGCCTTAAAAAAAATTACTATTCATTAGGGTCATATTACTATTCATATTACTATTCATAAGGGTATGTTATTATTCACCAAAAAACAAGTTGGTTCCAATAGACTCCAAATAACATACTGAACACAATTAAAGATGACAGTTTCTTGAAATTAAAAACATTGAAGTGGAAAAATTAGGTTTCAAAGAATAGTTGTAAATATATACTAAAAACAAAGTTTCATGCATTTCTTTTTATTTTTTGAAAAACTTGGGGTGTTACAGTCTTGTGGAATGGATCATAGTACTATGAGTTGGAAATGAATCGTACCTCCCTTCAAGGAAGCGATAAGGGAATGAACCCAAATGAATCTTTTCTAGGATACGGAGGTCAATAAAATCAATACATTTAGAAAGGAATGCATGGAGTGTAGTAGGGTCACACATCGTGTTCCTTGACCTTGGGTACTACCCGTGTACAACAACACATGTCAATCCAAACGGTGTCATGTTGAAGATGGGTACATGTTATGTAGAAGGATTCACATGTTGTTTCCTTCTATCTGTTGTCCACCTGTGTACCCTGGTCATGTGCCATTACAGGGTGTCTACCCATGTATCTCTACCTGTTTACTAATACATTAGGTATTCAATGTACATAGACTAGTCCAAGTCATGTGGGGGATACATGTTGTATAGGCAACCCATGTACTCCGCCATGTGTCTGTGTATCTCATGAGATACAAATCAAGTCTATCGGAAGGTGATACACACTCTGTGATAGGGTTCACAAGGTGTGTGATATTTAACTACCTCCCAGAACCCTAGCCACCACTCATTGGGGGCCAAATGTGATGTGACCCCATGTTACACACCATGTTCATCGGGTTTTTTCAGAAATTCGTGTTCTTTCTCTGTGCGCCTTGGCTGATAATCCAGATATCATTCCAGGGATCCCTTAACCTCAAAAATAAATATCTAGGACCATTACATCACCTTATCACCAAATCGAGGTGATTCAATCCGTCAATCAGCTCAAAACAATGATTAAATTGAATTTGATGCAAACCTCACGAAGAATAGTTTCATCTGATTTTCTCAGATTCATCCATCACCATCATCTATTAACCTCCATTTGGTCATCCCTTGGTCGGATCTTTAAATTTGGATTGTTTCACTAAGAAACTAAGGCCCAATGATCATTTGTTCATAAATGTGATGATGAACAATGAACAATTGTAGAAAATGTGGGAGAGATAAGAACAAGGAAAAAATATGGGGAACATACCTCAGTTATTATTCATTATAGACTTGATCCATTCTCGTAAGAGAAATCAACAAATCCAATCAATTATCAAATAATCAATCCCTTATAATCCATCAATTAAACCCAACTTTCAAAGAATGATCGAATCATGGATCAATCTGTTTGTTGTTGGTCCGCATTCATCATTGAATATAAGAATGTGGAAAGAAATTTATAATAATGAATCCTACATAGAAATTTTACCGTTCAATAATTATGATCGATTACTGCTGGGGAGATCTACTTGGAATGATCTCTGATCCAAGTCCTTGCATTGTACGTCGAGAGAAATCCTCTAGGGTTTCACTCCAGAGCCTCTAGTGAATTCTATGGTTATGAGCCAAACTCTGGATCCCTTTTTAAAGGCTTAATTAAAAGAAGAAGTGTTTTTTCACCACTGCGTCTCTGAGATAAAGAATATAAAAACAATTCTTTTATTTATTTTATTCATTAAAAATGCCTAAAACTACTTTTCACGAATGACCCACATCGGCTGATGTTAAGCATTACCTAGGGTAAATTTTCCACTCTGAAGACAACCATTCCTTTGGATTTCTGATATGGAAAACTATTTAGAAGTTATTCATATTTTTAGGAAAACTATGCATGATTTTTATTTCATATTTTACTATATTTCAAACATTTATTCTGGGAAAACAGGACCTTATAATTTCTTGTCGTCTCAATGCCTGGTCTCGAATTTAATCTATATAATAGTTAAAAATAATACATAGAAAATATGGTACATTACATTCTCCCCACCATGGGGCATTATTTCCATGAAAAGACAAAACAAAGTCTACTAAAAAAGATGTTGGTACTCAGCATGTATATGAGGTTCCCTCTCCAATGTACACTCCTTGATATTCACATGTTGCCAATGAATACTCACTAAAGGAATTGGTCATCCCAAAAGGATCCACCCATGCTGATTCTCAATCTCTACTATGTACTATTCAAAATTTTCTCCATCCATGATGTCCAGCTTTCCCCAGTCGATGACATGGGATAGTTCATCCAAGTACATCCTTAGCTAAAACACATGGAAGACGTCGTTTACCTAGTCCAATAGTGGGGTTACATCTTAGAAGTATTCTACCTCACAAATTATACATGGTATCTGAAAAGGGTTGATAAAACTCATATACAACATTCCTCCACATCCAAATATCTGAAATCCTCATTAAGGTGAAACTTTTAGTAATAGATGGTCTCCTTCCTAAAACTCCAAAGTCCTCTTCTGCTTCTAAGCATAAGACTACTGACAGCTATGGGCAGTCTTCTTCTACACCTGAATGATCTTCACCATCTCTATAGTAGATCACAACAATTTGGCGACCATGAGTGCTGAGTCTCCTAGGTCAGTCTTGTATAGTGGTAACCTACAGGGTCTCCTGTAAAATGACTCGAATGGTGCCATATCAATGGTGGAATGATAGATATTGTTACACATTAACTCCATCAATGGTAGGTGATTCTCATAGCTATTAATGAAGTCCTACATGCAATCTCACAACATATCCTCCAAAACCTGAATGGTTCTCTCTATCTGGTTGTTTGTTTGTGGGTTAAATGTTGCATTCAAGTGTAACTAAATTACAAACAACTCATGTAATCCCTACTAAAACCGAGGTGTAAAACAAACATCATAATTTGAAACAATAATCGTTGGAACTCCATGAAGTCAAACTATCTCCTAGACGTAGAGGCATCTCATGCTCTTTATTAAACTCTACTATAAGATAACAAGTAAGTGGTATGACATGGAGATTTGGTCAAAAATCACCCTTATGGCATCATATCTCCTAGACATAGGTCGTAAACACATCATGAAATCCATTGATATCACATCCCACTTCCATTCTAGCACCCAAAGGGGTTGAGCTAAACCTACTGGAACCTTGTGTTTAGAATTCACTTTCTGAAAAGTAAAGAACCTAGAAACAAACTATGTCACTCTTTTCTTCACTCTTGGCCACCAGGACTGACATTGGAGGTCCTGGTACATTTTCTCCACACATGGATGTACCGCCAAAGGAGGAATATGAAAATCCCTCAGAACCTCCTCCCACAATGCCACTAGTACTACTATGTGTCCTCTAAAAAGGATGACGTTATCCCCACCTTGTGAATATCCAACAGGAGCATTTATTATGGATATTTGAGCATGTATACTCTCATAGTCATTATCTCCAAGCTATGCCTCCTTGACTCACTATAAAAGTGTAGGGGTAAAAACCATCAACTGGTTGTAAGTTGCTCCATCTTCATCCACTAAGGATAATTGTAAGGAAGAAAAGTACTCTAATGATGTGTTCCACAACTGTGAACTAGATCTCCTACTGAGAGAATTTTCCACCACATTCTCCATCCCAGGATTATAAATAATCTCAAAGTCTTAGTCCAGAAAGAACTCTATCCATCGCCTTTTTCTATAGACCAGATCATTATAAGAGAATATATACTTGAGACTCTTGTGATCATAGTAGACAATAAACTGCTCTCCCATCAGGTAGTGTCTATGAATCTTCAATGTGAAGACTACAACTGCTAACTCGTGATTATTGATTTTTTCGTTCTATTCATCTGGTATCAATTAGCATTAACCATAGGAAATCACCACTTTCCTTTTTATGAGGACACAACCAATATAGGTTCATGATGCATCGAATAATACTATGTACTCTACACTATCCTCTAGAAATCTCAGGATCGTAGTGCCTATCGAACACTTCCTCAACTTCTAAAACGCCTTTTTTCACATTACTATCCACACAGAAGATTACTTTTTAAATTTAATGTTATTATAGGTGCTGATACAACAGATAAATCTGGTATGAATCTTTGATAATATCTTATTATCCCACGTAATATTTGCACTGATGTCATGTTCTTAGGTGTCCCACATGCTAACAATGCATCGGTCATGGCCAGGTCTACAGAAACTCCATCCACTGAGATAACTTTCCCCAGAAAGAAGACTACTTGAATCTAGAACTGTAAATTTTAGAGTTTCCCATAAATCTAGTGCAATCATAGTATATACAAAACTATCCATGAGTGTATCACGGGTTTCACCTGGGACGCCTAGTATATAAAGATATCATTGATGAAGACTACCATGAATCAGTTTAAGGCCTAAAGATCTGGTTCATGATCCCCATGAACTCTACTGGGGTGTTTTTCATGACAAAGGGCATCACCAAGTGCTCATAGTCACCGTAGAGACATAATAATGCAATCTTCAGTATATCCTCATCTTGTACTCGCAACTACTGATATCCTTATCTGATATCAAACTTTGAGAACCATCATGACTATCTCGACTAATAAAAGAGGTTGTTGATTCTTGATATTGGATACTTGTTCTTCACAATCACCTGGTTCAGGATACGAATGTCTATACAAAACCTCAATATCTCGTATGCCTTTTTGGAAAACAAAACGGGGGATACCCATGGTGAAACACTCGGTCTCATGAATCCCTTCTTCTGTAATACCTCTAACTGCACCCTCATCTTATAATGATCTGCAAGAGCCATTTAATATGATGGTGAAGATATCAGTGTTGTCTCAGGGTGTAAATCAATGCATAATTATTTCTTCATATGGGAAGGTAATCTTGTATTATCTTTGGGTAATATGTCTTTGTAATCTTACACCAATACAAGAAATTGGTAACTCATAACATTAATTGGACAGAGGGTTAGGATATCCAAATGTGGAGTAATCATTTTCACTCTCCTATACATGAGTCCATCCTCTGCTGGACAGGTTTCCTCTTCACCGAAAAAGGAAAACCTCATTCCATATCTACAGACACATCGCACCCTTTGCCTAAAATTTTAAATATGCGAATGGAATATGGATAAATAATCCATACCAAGAATGAAGTTGTAAGGACTCAGTGCCACCACCAAGAGGTTGAAACTGAAACACTTTCCTCCAAGTTTTAGGTCACACTGTTGGCACAAATGTTTGATCACGAAGTATTCTCCAAAAAGTGTCTCCAAGTGTAAGGGTCGAGTCAATGGTTCAACTAGAATCTCTCGTTCACAAACAAGATATGTGGAGAGAAAGGAATGACTAGAACCTATGTCTACCATTACTACTGCTAAATTAAAAAAGACATAGATCATAGCTAGAATCATTCCTAGAGCATGTGGTTCATATTCCTCGGCAGCATGCACTTGTCCCCTCCCCTATCCTCTAGCTCCCTGAGCTTGATGTAAACCAACTTGGGGAGGTGGTGGTAACATGTCAAAATTTCGACCACCTCCATCTACTCTCCCAGCTCTTCTTTCTTGTCTACAAACCTATGAGTCTTCATTCTCCTGAATACGAATAGATCTCAGCCTAATTGGTGAGAACTCTTATCAAATGATACACTCAAACTATGTCCCCGAAAGAGTCAAATCATCGTGAGTATGGATATTCAAACTCTACCATAGCCCTAGAAAATCTTGTAGAAGGATCACCACTAGGACCACCATATAATCCACTAGAATCCTGACTAAATGGAAAACTCAGGTCACTTTCTCAATCCATTCCTCAGCCTCCTGAGTGTTGGTTTTTCCTTGAACCTGAGGGTTCTAAATCTCTGAAACTTTGGAAGCGTATTCATCCTTCTCTACTCATTTTATGGTACTATATGTACCATGTGATGATCCATGTGTTGTGTTATCATTGGTGAACCACATGAAGGTAACATCTGGAGAATTGGTCTATGTATCAAAGCCTCTTCATTGATGGGATCATCCTCATGATTTGGGTGTTGAATCCTAGTTGGTATGCATCTTAGAGGAATTTTATAAGAAAACAAGGTGTGCCATGATCAATGAGTATATCTAGAGAGCTCACTCAAGAAGGACACGGAACCAAAACCTATTCTTATATGTTGCATGAACCATTATTTTACCTGTAACTAATGTTCTCATGTGCCAAGTTTAAAAGTAGGTTAACAAAGTCCTAGTGTATGGATATGTCGACTACCATACGAATACTGGAGTCTTTGGCTGGAAATCCAAATGTGAAACACTTAACACTATTTCCCCAAACCACTACCACATACTTTCAATCCTAAAGCATAACCAACATCCTCTGATACCACTCTATCATGACTCATCCCTGTGGGGCCCATGTCGTGAATCCCACTAGTAGAAAACTTCCCTATACCAATGGTTTGAAACCATTGGTATATGCCTCCAAACCATTCGCATATCCTATACCAATGGTTTTGAGAACCGTGGCCAATTAAGCCGTGCGGATAGGTCTATACCAATGGTTTTCCAAAACTATAGGTAAATACCTATACCAAAGGTTTTCAAAACTGTTGTTATAAGTAATATGAATAATCTATACCAATGGTTCCAAAAAACCATTGGTATATTTATTTCAAAAAAGAAGCAGTCGGTGGGTTTTGATCCCAATACCTACAGTTTATGATTGAACGACCTAACCAATATCCTAACTTGACTTTTGTGAACATAATTTCACAAATATATATATGTATTATCATAAATATTTTAAATTTTGATTTATTTAATGTTCTCTATAAGAAGATTCCATAAACAAATACATGTAACTATACCAACTGTTCTCGAAACCATTGGTATAGACCTATACCAATGGTTTTTAGAACCATTGGTATAGATTATTTTATTTTGGGACCTATACCAATGGTTTTGGAAAAACCGTTGGTATAGGGGGGGCTTGTACCAATGGTTTGGGGACAACTGTTGGTATAGGGTCTCTATTATGGACCTATACCAACGGTTTGGCCAAAACCATTGTCAAAGGTCCATATAAGTTACCTATACCAACAGTTCTCTCTAAAACATTGGTATAAGTCCCCCCCCCCTATACTAATAGTGTTTCCAAAACTATTGGAATATGTCCAAATTAGTGACATATAACAACGGTTTTGGACAAACCATTGGTATAGGCCCATATAAGTGAACTATACCAACAGTTTGGCCAAAACTGTTGGTATAAATCTTATTTCTAGTAGTGTCCCCCAACCCACATCAAATAGGCTAGGGGTTGGTGACTATAATTGAGTAGAAATATCACTAACATGGGAGGAATTTCCAATATACCGATATGTGTACACACATATCCAAGCACACCAAATGATGAAATGTAAAATCCACAATGAACAAAATGCATGCATACAGTTATATCCCTACCAGAGTACGACAGGAAAGTACTGTGCAGTAAAGTAAACTGAGCTAGAATAAATGCCCACAAAAAAGTTATATGTGACCAAAAGTCCAACCTGTAAAAAAAAGGTATTGTGACTGCTCTCTATAGTCGTATGAACACACCTCAGCTTTTCAGATCTCCCAAGGCACTATCTAATATTGTTCCTCCTAGGACTCTGTCAAATGGTCACTCATATTAACAAGTCATGAGATGTGTTGGGAAAGACCCTACATGTAGGAAATAACAATACTCAGTTGGACAACCCGGAACTACAAATAAATACAGAAAATATAATATACAGTTATCTCTACACAGTATATGTCTACAAATCATAAAAAAATGATATCCAGATATACTCAATCTAAGACACATAGTCTAGAGGAAATTCACAGACACTGTATACCTACACTACTAATTCGGTCTGAAGATTCCACAAAGCATTCATTCGCGATAACACACTCTTGAGTCTCATATCACTAATGACGTCCATCTGAGAAGTACTATTAATAGGGAACCATCTTGAGATAGATATGATGGTAGATCCGAAGACAATATGATAACATAGATGAGGATCCTATCCAGGGACATATGGTGATACCAACAACTTTATCTAAATTAGCATGCAAAGTATATGATCGACTCTTGGTGAAGTTAGTCACGTCAATACCAAGGTTTCTACCTAGGTTACGAAGAATGAATAGTGGATCCTACTCTAGGCCTCTTGAGGGATTCCTACAACTCCATCTAAGAATTAATACTAAATGGATCATAGTCATATGAGTAACAAATGATTTTTACCTACCTTAAGGGAATAGATTAGGGAAGGAACCCTAAAGAATCATGTCCAATATATAGAGGACAAGAGAATAAATCAATGCAGAAAGGGATAAAGAGCATGTAGTTGGGTCACATGTCATGTCCCTTGACCCCAACTAATTCCCATGTAAAATAGATCGTGTCAATCCAAACTATGTCATATAGAGTATGGGTACATGATGTATAGAACGAGTCAGATGCCATGTCCTTCCATCTGAGGTCCACCCATGTACTCCAATTGTGTGCCAATATATGGTGTCAACCCATGTATCTCTTCCCATTTAATAGTAAACAGGTTAGTCCATGTACTTTGTCTAGGAAAATTCATGTCGGAGAGTACATGTGGTGTAGGTAACTCGTGTACTCTACCGCATGTCCATGTATCACCCAAGATACACACTGAGTCTCTTGTAAGGGATTACATGTATTTTTATAGAGGTCACATGCCATGTGATATTTAACTATATTTTTGGACCCCATACAATGCTCATTGGGGGCAATGTTCCATGTAACCTTTGGTTACACGACGTGTTCATAGGGTTTTTCCTAAAACTCACGTTCTTCCTCTGTGCATCCCAACTGATGATTCAGATCTCATTTTGGTGATCTGTTCACCTTGAAACTAGATATTTAGGCGTGTTTGATTACCCTATCATTGAAATGATGTTTTTAATTCCTTTTATAAGCTCAAAAAACAATTGAATTGATTTTAATGAAAACCTCTCAAATTATAGTTTCTTCTAATTCACTCAGATTCATCTGTTTTCATCATCAACTCACCTTTGTTAGGTCATCTCGAGGTTAGATCTACAATTCTGTATTGTTGTGTTATGGAATGAAGTTGAAACGATGATTCGTTCATAAACATGGTGAAGAAAAAATAACAAACATAGAAAAGTATGGAGTGAAAATAATAATGTAAAATACAAGGAATGAACCTCGAACACTATTTGTTCCAGCCTCAATCCATTCCCATTAGATCAATCAATAAATAAAATAAATTCTCAAATAATCAATCCCCGATAATCCCACAATTAAACCCATCACATGAAAAGGATCAATCTTCGAATCAATTGGTTCGTTGGTTGGTCCACATTCATCATTGAATATAAGAAAAGGGAAATAAACCCAAAATAACACATCCTACTTGGGAATTGGATCATTCGTTGTTGAATATCGATTAGTGCTGGTGAGATCCATCAAGAACGATCTCTGATCCAAGTCTCTATCATCTCCAGTGAGAGAAATTATTTAGGGTTTCCCTCCATACCCTCCAGATAATTCTAATATTATGAGTCTAACTCTTGATCTCGACCTAAAGGCTTACTTAAAATAAGAAGTGTCATTGAATCTCTATATTGACGAAACCAAAAAATAAAATAAAATTTTAATTTATTTTATTCATAAAAATGCCATAAACTAATATTCATAGCTGACCCACATGGGTTGATGTTAATCCCGACCTAGGGTAAATTCATTGCTCTGAACTCAATGGTTCCCTTAGATTTCTGATCTTGGAACCTGTTTAAAATTTATTCCACTTTATTAGTAAAACTATACACACATGATATTTAATATTTTAATATATTTTGAACATTTATTTCAGGCACACCCAGCCTCAGAGTTTCAAATCATCTTAGCACCTAGTATCTAATTTAATCCATATAATATTTGAAAATAACTAACGAAAAATATAGTAAATTACATAATTCATGGTTTTCCATCATGTTTAGGATGATAAGAAAATTATAGTGGTATATTACAACCATTATCCATAACATTATTGAAATGGAAATACATCACCGTGGTTTTTTATAGGATTCCACAAAACAAATAATTCAATTGTGTTATTTTCATTGTAGTCAATTGCCTCATGAATTTAGTACATTTTATTTTCATCAAAGAATATTTCTCTATTATCCGAATCAGTATAATATAACTAAGAGATGTGGTGAGGATGAATATAGTACCACTATCCATTATATCTGATTGGGATTTGAGGTTTACATTGAGATTCAAAATAACTCTTCATAAATTATTTGAGAAAGAGTTATGTTCGGTGTTTCTTATCATCGTTAGATGTTTAGTCAAACAAAAAGTACTATTAAAACTATATATGATATGTTGAGATCTTATTATATTATCTTCCAAGGACATTAAGAAAAACCTCTCTATGGT
Organism: Viscum album; assembly: GCA_963277665.1. Taxonomy (NCBI): domain Eukaryota; kingdom Viridiplantae; phylum Streptophyta; class Magnoliopsida; order Santalales; family Viscaceae; genus Viscum; species Viscum album. The sequence continues at coordinate 54,411,808 of OY728148.1, forward strand.
AGAGTGACCAAATGAAAATAGTTTCCATTTTACCGTTCAGATGGTACTGTATGAGGCTCTTTACGTTAACATATGTAGAACTTCTACATGTTGGGATGAAGTTGGAGAAAAGAAGTTGATAGGTCCTAACGTTCTCCAAGAAATGATGGATAATTATCCAACCATGAAGTAATATATAAAAATGGAACTATGTAAATATAATAGTTATGAATATAATCCTATATGAGATATAGAATTTGAAGTATGTGACAAGTTTTTCCTTTGGATATCTCCATGGAAGCATATTATGATATTTGGTAAGAAAAGGAAGTGGAGCTATAGTTATATTGGTCCCTTCAAGATCCTTGATCATGTCGAGGGTTATGGATTATTTCTTAGAACTCCCACCATACCATGACCAAGTATATAATGTGTTCCATCTATCTCTTTTGAGAAATTACATACTAGACCCTACATATGTGTTTTTCTTAGTAGATATGAAATTGGATAATAATATATGATATGTGTTGGGAAAAAATCCATCATGTTATCATTGAATCATTTTTGAGGAGATTGTGTTTGTTGAAAAAGTGGACAACTGTGTTGTGATTGTTGACAAAGCAAACCATGACATACAAATTTGTTGACAAACGGGATTTCATAGTGGAATGTCGAGTTTAAGAGTTGTGGTCGACAATCCATGTTTGATTCAAGAACATCGACAAAGGAATGGATGATCTGGAGGCGGTACAAAAAGAACAGATACAAGGTGGCATCGTTTTCCCGTGTTTGTCAAATTTTTGGGCCTAAAAATCGTCAAATGAAGAAAATTAGTTTTGGAAAAGGGACTTGTGTGCCATATGTTTTTCAAGATCAGGACATAAAAATATGGAAAAGGAAAGAGGGTCGCACAGGTATTGGGTTGGTCCTTCAAGTGACTTGCGTGTCGTGAAGAGACTTGTCCGCCGATGCCTAGAAGGATTGGAAACTTCCGTGCCATTTATCCTTAGTGATTAGATCATCAAAATATGGAAAAGGAAGAAGGGTTGCCCAAGTTATTAAGTTGGTCGTGCAAGTGTCTAGGGGGATAGAAGACTTGCATGCTGAAACTTGTGCGTCAAGGGGATACATTCATACTGTCGTGCAGGTTGTTGAAATGCCTATAAATACAGGACAACCACACCTCATTTTCAACGGAGTTCAGCACTTAGAAAAATCAGAGCTCCTGTCGTGCAGGTGGAGTGGTCTCTCAAGTGGCAGTGTGTCACGCAAGTAGGACTTGCACGCTAGATTTTAAGAAGGTAGATTATTGTTTTCTGCACGTCAATATTGGTTTGGGAGTAAAGGGAAGTGTGTCACACAAGTTTGGAGTTGAAGAAGCTTGTGTAACGCAAGTTCCTGAGGTGGACTTGTGCACCAGTTGTGACTTGTGTGCCTAGACTTGCGCGCCATGTTAGACCTGCGCGCCAAGTAAGGTTGATTCCCTAGCAGTGTTTACAATCTACGTGGATGATGGAAGTTTTCCCAATACCTTCAATGCAAAGAGAAAATCATCTACGGGTGAAAGTTGGACTTCAACAGAGAATCCACATAAAACATAGGATGTATTAATTAGAGATAATGAAGAGACATATGAGTATATAAACTGTGAGTGGATCCTTTCTAGAGTAGTGAGAAAAGGAAGAAGAAGAAGGTGATCCTCTCCACCGTCAGTGAGCCAGTGAGAGAGAAATAAGGAGTGACCCTTGGGAAAGTAGTGAGATGACCCTAAACCTTGTAAAGGCAGTGAGCCTGGGACAGAGTGACTCTTCCCAAACCTTGAAATCCATAGCTAGTGAAGTTTATGGAATTCGGTACGGCCGACAACCTGTCGGCATATGCTCCTTGGATGTATCCCTTTAGCGGTGAACCAAGTAAAAATTCCTGTGTCCTATTCTTGCTTTACTCTCTATTTATATTGTGAAATAGGAAATAGAGAGAATAGTGTTTTGATTAACAGCGAAACAAGATCAGAATGGTATTTAATTTTAAATTAGTAATACCCTGATTTAACCCCCCCCCCCCTCTCAAGTTATTCATCCTTGTGTACCTAACAATATGGGAAACAACATGTGATTATTGAAAGGTACCCTCACTTGTTTTATTCCATTTAATAAAATCTTGGGAATGAATTTATTTTGAGGGGGTAGAATGTAACGAAATATATTTTAGTAACATGTTTTTCCTTAATTAAATATTATCTTCTATATATTTCTTCACATGAAACATCAAACCCTAACAGACCACACCTATTTTTATTCAAACATTTATTGACTAATGGATGATACACATTGAGAGAGTGGGTACAAACTGTGAAAACCAACTTATGAAATAAAGGTCCCTTTTAATATTAACTAAAGTATGACTAAGAAGATAATACAATATTTTTTATGATTAGAATTTGTTTTATATAATGTATATTTTTTTTGATATTTGTATGATTAGAACTAATTTTAGAATAATGGTAAATATATCCAAAAAATGTTTTCCTATAAATATTTATTTTCCATAATAATTTAATATTTCATTTTAAGGTTAAATTTAAAAACTTATAAATTTAAATTTGATAAAATTAAAATTATTTATGATCTTACCATTAAAAAATTAACTTAAAAATACTTTTTTGTGTTTTTATAAGAATATTTTTTTCATAAGAATTCTCAAAATAACACTTATTACAAATAAAATGACTTTTATACCATTATTAGTATATAAGTATGAATTGAAAATTTATAAAACCATTTTGTAAGATTAAATATTTCATTAATAAGTTAATTTATAGCTTTAAATAGTTTTATTTTAATTTAGAAACACATGGTTTACATTTTAGAACATATGTTATATTTTTAAAAAAAATATTTTTAATAAAGTATATATTTATTATTTTTATATTAATTATTATAAATTAACGAAAATAAATATAATAAAGGTGGTTAAAATTTTGGAATAATTATATCCAAATTATGTGATGAGGGAAATTTTATTTTTAAAAATAATGGAGAAATTAATTTGTTAATAACTAGTTACCTCAGTAAAAATCAAATGGGGTAAAATGGGTTTAACCAAATGGGAAAGACTAAAAATTGATTAAAAAATGTGTGTGAATAATTTTTTTTGGCCTTTATCAACCTCATCCCTTCACATATCCCTTATTTATCAATTTTTTAGCTACTTTTCCTAATAGTGACTTCATGTTATAAAAATGTTTTGGGTATTTATGAAAATTTCACCCGATTTCACTTATAAAATAGGAACTCAAATCCTTACATCCCCTCACCCAAAACCCCATATAGTTAGTCCTAAAATATACCCTAATATATCCTAAACATTATTATCTACATTTAAAAGATTCTAGTATTCTTGTAAGACCATCCTTGAATGGATTAACCCCTTTTAAAAGGATATAGTCTAAGAAATGATGTATAAATTAATAGCATCTCTTTCTCGTTACTATTTATTTATGTGAACTAATTATTCCTAATATTTTATTGCACTATCTTAAAAATAAAAAATTAGTATCATTAGTATAATTTTATGTTTTTATAATTATGGTATTCATAACACTTAAGTTAACCCCACATGAAAACATCCTAATCTCCAAAATTATCTAAATAATTCCTATTACACCAACTATAAAGAGTTGTCCTAAAACATTACATATCCTTAGTTTTATGTCAAGAATTAATTTTCATAAATTTTAACATCTTTAAACTCTTAATTCTTATAAAATTAGTCTACCACCCTTATATAAATAAATATCACATCACAAAGATAGAACTTACAAATAGTATACATTTTTTTCACAAATCACAAATTTTAGGATATTAGAAGTAATATTTTCATAAAACATATTCACATTATATATCTTGACCTAATAATTTTATAAAATAATCCATAAAATCCTATAAAAACATTTTAAAATTTGGTATTATCACAAAAAACATTGCAAGGGATATAAAAATAAAGAAAGAAACCTATTAGTCCATGATTAGTCATAAATATTTTCTATTTTAAAATAAACTTTTGGCTCAAAAATAATTATTTTCTTAATCAAGAAATAAAATTCTATTCCCAAATATTTTCACAAAACATTTCATTATAAATCATAGATAAAAAATAGAACACGTAAAGGTTTCTTTGAAATCATGAAAAACTCAAGAATAATTTTTCAAAAAAAGTTATATATTTCATGCATAAGAATTATAATATACTTTATTTAAAACATATTATAATTATCTTAACCTATGAGATCATAATATTTCTATAAAATCTAATATAAATTGTTTTAAATATGTTTTTATTGTAAAAAGTTTGATTATTTTAAATAATATTTTGAATTCAAACATTGAGTTAATGTGGGATTTCAAGGCACCGAGAGACTCAATATAGATATAATATAAATATTAAATATATCATATCAAGTGTGTTCACTTTTCTGAAATAATGGAATAAATCTCTAAATAATTATTTTATCCAAAATTGATGATCACCATTAAATTTTAAACATGGGTTTTAACCTAGGCGTGACACTACCTTTGTGTGTATCGAGTGTTTGTCTTGTTTTCCATTGTGAGAAAGGAAATAAATTTAATAATTTATTTTTTTAACTATTTTTTATTAAAATACTTATCTTATCATCCTATATATAATAATGGTAATTAAAAATCACTAGGGTTATCCACATAACCCTAGGGATTGAGAGATATCCATTAGATGAGGATTCTTGAATGATCTATGATGGACCATGGATTTTTAATTGTTTTTTCGATTAGAGATTTTGAATCTCACCAATAGAAGAATGTGTTATCATTATTATTATGAAATTTATCCAAAATCATGGTAGGGTTATTGTTTTTCATTGGTATAATCCCAATTTTTTATCCCATGATGAACGTGAATCGTCTCCTCTAAAATATTTATTCTTGGTTTGATCAGTTTTGACGGTTATTTATTTATCTACATAGAGTTAGGAGTTGATTGAATTTGATTATTTCATCTTTGTTTATTTTTCATCATTATAATGGGAAAAATTGAGTTCAACCTAAAAAATGGAAAATTTTTGTTCCTCTTGTTGTAACTTTTAATTTCTTCCCCCGTTCTACTCATGTTAATCACCTATATTTTTATGGTCTACTGTTTGACCAATACCAAGTAATTTATTATTATGTGAGTGTTATTTGGTGAAATGGAAAAAAATATAGGTTTTATTATTATATTTATGAAAAAAATTAATTTTTGAGGATCTTAGATTTTTTTATTGGATTTGGAAATACCTAGTTCAAAATTTTTATAATTGAGATGACATGATGCGATCAAAGTGATTATTGATCAGATTTTCCGGTTGGAATCTGGTTAATTGGAGAAAAAATGATTCATTGATCCTATTTACACTTTTATTGGTGGGTAAAGTCATAAAATAGATTCTAGTTTAACGGTCAACATATATATAATAGTCTATACTTTTGTGAAAATTATTACTACACCATATATACTCTATAAGAATACACAGCATGTGATAACCTCTATAAAATTAGTCTCATATAGTGTTCAACAATCCCTCCATGTTTCTTGGGATTTTATCATCTATCATTTCTTCATCTTCTCTTGTTGGGATTTGAGGAATCTTCATGACCAAATTTTCATGTAATATGATCCTCTATTTAGCATGTTATTCTAGGCAGGGTCTGGTATACCCCAAACACCATTTCTGAGATCCATATTTTTTGTATCGATATCTTTAGGGTTCTAGTGAGTACATATTTAGTTATGGCTTATTAGAATGAAATGCAATATGATATCCATCAGGGATATCGTGGCTCATATATCGAGTTCTCTCTAATGATTTCTACCTTTAATCCTTGAGCAGAATCTTATGGATAAAAGTATGGTTAAGAACTCCTTGAGACTTGGTGTATGTTATAAGTATATCTGGTTGTTGTTATTTCTATGTATCATATTATAAATAAAATGAATTTTTTATGATGATGTGAATACTATATTGATTATTTATTTTTATTGATTTAAGGGTGTTCTACTAGTAATTTTTATACCCACCCCTACATGGGATCTCCCCACACATGTCAAGCCTTATGTAGACAAAAATACTCTTGATGGAGTCCCTAGAGGACGTGGAGCATGTGGATCGTATTGATAAATATAGACTATGGTTAATGATCATTGTTTCATTTGATATTGGACCCCTTACACATAGCAGGTTTAAATCTTTTATCAGTTTTGGTGGTCATTTATTTACACCGGTATGGTTTATAATACTTTTTTCATACTCTAGTTATGGGATATACATGTATTCATTAATTTATGTTTCATTTTTATTTTACCTTTCTAAATTGTATGGGTATTTGGAGATGTGCCTTTGTATAGGAACCTTGGGATAAATCCCCACATGTGTGTGATATGAATACTTAATGTTGGTCGCTATCCCCTGCCCTATTAGTGATGTGAATGGGGTGTAACACTTGGCTTTCCACTGGCTAGGTGGGACCCGATGGATCAATTCAAGATAGAGCAATGTTAAGGTAGTGTTCATCTTAAGACTGGTGAGTGGATATTGTATATATGTGATCTTCATTTGGAATTAGAGAAATATTGTTAAAGTGTTTTTATTTTAGATCTCATCATAGGGAATACAATGTCGATATGATGGCTATCATATTTTTCACTAGGACTCTAATAACCTTGTTGTTGACTCGATGCATGTAGGAAATTATTACAAGGAAAATATTGGTACATTTGTCATATAGGAATGATTATTGTTTTTTATATCTTTCATGAATCATCTCCCTAGATATAATCTTTGATTGTGGTACATCTTGATTATTACAGGATCCCTCTACAATGATAGCCAATTAGGATTCCATATCAAGATTTCAATGATAATCTAGTCAGTTACAGGGCTTCAGTGTAGGTTCATGTACATGACGTAGTACATCTGTTTGGTTTTCCGGTCTTTTCACCACCCATTGAGAAGAAGGTTGCACTGAATTTACTTTTTGAGTATTTCAGAGGCTGAGTTCACTCCATGAGTTTTAGAGGTCATGACCTCATAGGTTATGGGGTGATCTAGAACCCCAAGAACATGAGGATTGGCTAGAGGAAATTACCCAAGTTTTCTTCCATGTGAGTACACAAACATAGGAGATATTATTCTTATAAAATAGTCTTATTTAAGTAACCACTTGGGGATGGTGGTGTTTAGTGACTCAAACACACGATGAGACAACTCTCTCTTGGATGGATTTTGATCATCTAATCATAGAGGAGTTATATCTATCTATGTTAAGAGCAATGTGAATCCAAGGTATTTTTTGCAACTTCTATAGGGTAGCATGACAATGGAAGAGTATTAGTCATTGTCTACCAACCTCTCATGATAATATCTAAATATAGTTCATGGTCCATTATTTCAAGAACATACCACTAATTGGGGCATACACTATGATATCATGGCTAGAGTGAAATCTCTTTTCATTCCCAATTATAGACGATTTATTCAGTGGGTTTTGGTAGTTGAGATATTTACTAGAGAGTAGATGTTAATTTTTAGTGATAATAGTGGTAACACATGATTTGATAACATGGAAGTAAATATCCTAGAGTAGAAAGAGTGGTCCAAGCATGTGATACGTTTTAGGAGACGGTCATAGGATAGAGGGTCTACATTTTTCGGCTCTCCAAATGGTTTTATATAGTCAATAGATAGGTGTTGTTTCCCTTGCGATGGTCGGTGACATATCATATGGGATTTTCAAACCCATCATGCATCCAATATATATATGGTTGGAGGACCATCCAATAGAGACAACAGCTGGACCATGATGGTCCATAGGGTGGCGGTTGTGGCAGCTGATATGGGAGAGTAGACGGAGTTGGTAGAAAATTTCACATGTTTCCACCACCACCCCTATTTGATCGGCACTAAACTTATGGAGTTAGTGGTCAAATACAAGGATAGATACAATTATTTGAGGCCTTCAACCTAAAGGCTCCCAAGATGATAAGAGGTGTGATCTATTTTTTCACTACATTATCTTTAGAACTGATTGGAATAGGTGAACGAAACTATTTTCTTTCTACTACTTTTGATTGAGATATAGAGATTATATTTAATCCATTAGCTTAACCCTTAAAATTATAGACTTATACCAGAGGATATTTTTGTGATCAAGCACTCCTACCGATATTGTAATCTGACTCTTGTTGGATAGATCTTCAAATAAAATCTCATTGTTGTGGTGATGAGGCCTTATGAAATCTTCATAGGTATGGAATGTGTATCAATATTTTATGCCCATATTTATTGTTTATGTAGAGGAAATGGTATTTCCTTGCTGATTATATGATTGTTTTCCTAATTATTTGTGAAGGAATCAATGGTATTTTAGGATAGGCTAATTCATATAAGAATACATATAATTATTGTCTTTGGAGAAGTGTGTATTATGGGATTCATACAATGGTGGAAGAGTACAAGGATGCCTTTCCTGATAACATGACAGGCTTAGCTCCCCACCAAGAGATAAACTTATTTAAAGACTCTCACTTAGGGACTTCCCTGATATGTTCAACATCATATCATATGAATCCCATAGATGTTCGTGAGATGAATGTGAAGTTAGTGGATTTATAGAGAAATGAATTTTTCTGATCCAGTGTGTCACCCAAGGAAGTACCGATGAAGTTCACCATGAATAAGTACAATTTATTCAGGTTATGGTGGATTATAATCACATGAAATGTATAAATATGAATAATAAGTATCCACTGTCAAGGATTGGCGACCTCTTATACCATTTGAAGGGGGAGAGATGGTTCTTTAAAATAGGCCTCATATTATTTTATCACTACCTCCATGTACAAGATGAGAATAAAATAAATATGGTATTATAATATTTTTATGGTCAATATTAGTATATATTGATTACTTTCAACATGAATAACTCCCCTATATTTTTTATTGGACTTGTGAAATGAAGCTTTTGACCTTTCTTAGACTCATTTTTTGTGATATTCATTAATTATGTTCTAGTGTACTTATAATTGGAGGAGGAGATTATAAGACATATGTGATTAGTCCTTGACATATTCCAATATCACTAACATTATGGGATTCTCTCAAAGTACTAGTTCTATATTCGATTGTTCCATGTTTTGGGATCGTTCATCTCAGCAGAGGGTGCAGAAGTGAATCTAGTGAAGGTTGGGGTAGTACTAGCTTGGGATCCACCCAAGAGTGTAATTAAGGTGAAGATCCAACATATTTTTTAAGGATACTAATAAATATTCATGCACTATTTATCTATTATATCAGTACCCTTGATTGAATTTACCCGGAAGGGGTATCCTTTTGTATGGAAATAGATGTTTCAAACGGGTTTTCCCAAGTTGCGATAGAGGTTGGTGAGAAACCCCATATTGAGACTATTATAGGAGGGTTTTGAGTATTTTTTCTTCTATGTTGCATCCAACATTGGTCATAGATTTTTTCTGATGCATATTCATGTGTTTATTGAATATAGTCCCAAATAGTTGAGGCCTTATGATAAGAACTAGGTGACCCATGATCTATAACTGGCAGTGATGGTCATCTCCCTAAACATGTGGTGAAACTACCTATTGGATGATCTATTTATCATCTATTCTAATCACAAGTGTCTTTATTATATGATTATGTGGAAGTATATAAACTTAAGTGATAGGTGATAGTTATAGTTCCTTGAATTTTGTGACTTCGAGACACTTTGTACTCCTAGGAAGTGGAACACATTGGATGATTCTCTTAGTGGGATATTTTATTCATTATTACTAAACAAGGTGTAAGATTATTTAGACTTGTTCGAGTTATCCTTAGTAGATAAGGATGATTTATCTTGTCTCTAGTTTATGGTGGTCACCCAAAAAATTATATAGAATGTTAGGGAGGATCATCTTGGAGATACCAACTGTGAGACCTTTCATGTTTGTATATCCACTAGATGTGTTCCTAAGGGATTTTCTGAAGGTGGTGAACACATAATTCTTCTTAAAGGTTGAATGATGTTACCAATGATTTTTTGAAACGAGGTTTTGAAGGATTTTCCTACCACCCCTTTGAGGTGAATCCTAGTGGGGAAAAGAAGTACCAGGACCTTATGTGTCAATTTTGGGGTCCTAGAATAAAGAAGTGTGTAGTTGAGTTTGTCTCTCAATGCCTCAATTATTATAAGGTGAATACTAATCAGCAAGTTCCAGAAAGGTTATCCCAACCCTTTGAGGTTCCATAGTGTAAGAGATATGTTATATCTATAGAATTATTTAGGTAATCCCATGAATTTATAGAGTATATGATGTCATCTGAGTGATTGTATAATGACTCACTAAGTCGTTCCACTTCCAAGATACCTAAGAGAAGAGTTTAGTAAATAGATTTTGATGCTTTTATTTTCATAATATAGTTTGGATTCTCTGAGTTCACTAGATGATCATTTCAAATCAGGATTCTTTCTTTACATATTGATTATGGATTGGATTATAGGAATCTTTTGGGACATAATTGAGTTTGATCATAGTGTTTCACCCATAAAATAATAGTCAAACTGAGCATACTATTCATGATATGGAGGGAATTCATTGATCTTCCATGATTTATTTTAGTTGTATTTTTATGGATAACCTTCCCTTTGTGGATTTGGTGTACAATAATTGTTACCATTCCACTATTTATATGTCACCATTTGATTCGTTGTATGGGAGACCCTAAAGGTCTCCACTATGCTGGAATGATCAAGGGGAGTCAGTACTCATTGGCCCATAGTTAGTGATATAAATAAAAATGAAGGCTTAGATCATCTATTAGGGGATGAGGACTACCATGAGTTGTCAGAACTCTTTTACAGACTGATGAAAAAGGCCTTTGGATTTCGTGAAGTTAGAAAACGTGAACCAGATGGTCTCACCATGATGATGATTATTGTGATTTTTTTTGTAAGTTTATCATCATGTTTCATTTTCCCTTTCTAAATTCTATCTATGTTTGGTGAGGTGGTGTACCTCTTAGCCCCACCTCTATAGTTATACTGGGTACATGGCATCTTCCACAAGTCACAACTGAGGAAGTATGTGCATAACCCATTTCATGTTATCAATTGGGGTGAGATAGAAATCAAAGAAGTATAAACCATTATAGAGTACCTGGTATAGATATAGGATATATAGAATAAGGTCATATACAAGCTAATGATTCCCTTCTTTTATGTCTAATGTTAGTGTGAGAATCCTTAGAAGTGCACCTGGGGGTAGGATTACTAGATGTGACCATAGTACCCTGGTCTTTTTGAGTAGGTTTCTTTCTTTTTAGGATAAAAATATCTATGGTGGGGAGAATTTAACACCCCTATTTTTTCCTTGTAATGATTTGGAATATTTAAAATAATATTCCAGATTCTATACACTGAGTTATTGCAAGATTCTAGGGCACTAAAAGGCTTCATATGGATATAATATAGATATTAAATATATTATATCACACAAGCATAGTTTTTATTAAACAATTTAATAAATCATGAATGGAGACTCTGATAGTAAATATGATATCACCGTAAAATCTAAAATGTTGTTTTTACCCTATGTTCCATATAACCATTGTGTATGTTGGGTGTTCGGATTGAGCACCATCATAAGAAAAATACTAAATTATATAAATTATTTGATTTATATATTTTATTAATGAAATCATATCCTAACCATCCTATATATAAATTTTTTTTGGAAAATCCCTTGGGTTACTCACATATCCCTTGGGATTAAGAGGGGTCCATTAGAATAGGGTTCTCATGCGATATATGACGGTTCATGGATTTAAAGTTGGTGTGCCAATCTGATATTGTGGATATTTCCAATGAAAGTGATTGAATGAATTATTCATTCGTGATTTATCCATACCTTGGGTAGCGTGGTTATTTTTCTTTGGATTAATCCTTGTTTATTTATCCCAGGACAAACATAAATCTACTCCACTGATAGATTTACTAATGGGTTGATAATGTTTTATAGGGGTTGATTTATCTTCTTATGGTTTGGAATTGAATGTATTTGATTACTGGTTATTAGTTCTTAATTATTTAATATAATGAAAATGAATTTATTCCAACCTAAACAATGTTCAGGTTTGTTTCTCTTGTTGTATTTTTGCATTTCTTCCCCTGTTCTTCACACATATATCACTGGTATTTTCTTTGGATGGAAGTTCGACCAATACCCAATAGTCGATCATTGTGAAATTATTCTTTGGTGAAATATCTTTACACCACAAGTTTGGGTTTTTTATTTAAGGATGGATTTTGGTGTGTGTTGAAGATAAATTTTTTTGATCTGATTTGGAGATCCTCATATAACCATTTTCACCTTTTAAATGATGTAGTGTGACAGAGGTGAACCCTGAGTGGATTTGATGGTTGAAATTTGGCAACCAGTAGCGGCCAAGATTTTTCAATACTATATCTACATTTTTAAATCGGTATTTTTGTGGAAAATATAGAAGTAGGGGTGTGGGTGAGACATGTAGGATAGTTTATAATTTTTTTGAAAATCCAAACTACATGATGTGTCCTCCATAAGAACACATGACTTGTGATCCCCTCCTATGATGTTAGGGTTTCTATGTAGAGAAACATATCACATGTCAAATTGACCCACCACACTCTATGTGAACCATGGAAAGCATCATAGTGTGTACCCTAGGGGTACATGGGAAAAAAGACACTATCAAAAACACACACAGGCCCCGGTACTCATACATAGTTAGGTATACGGGCATAACCAGAATAGATGGGAAAAACCCAATGCACACGGACCTGGGCCAAAGTACATAGGCTCAGGTAGGTAGCACATGATAGTTGCGGGATGACCACTACAGGTTGTGTATCCTAAAAGAAAACACTATTTGTCTGGACAAATTCATTCTATGTGAGATGAGGAGACACGAGAATTGATGGGGAAGACAAGAAACATTGTTTACTTCAAATACACACCATATATGTTCTCTAAGGAAGTTTTATTCCCTCTAAAACTTCAGTACAGAATAGTTTCATTTTGGAATGTTCGCTTGGTTCATCCTCATGAGAGAACAATGATACATTATGTTCTAAGAAAAGCATGGGATCCCCTCAATAGGATTAGTCTCGGATAGACATAATGAATCCCTTTGTGTGACCTGGGATGTGATCTTATATCATTTCATTATCCTCCCTTGGTATGGTTTGAGTAATCATCTTCAAAAACTAAAGTTGGTTTATGATCACCTATTTAATAGGTTATTTCAAGTCGGTAATGGTATACCCTAATAGACCTGGGTGAGATCCTCTATCTTTGAATCATGATCTTTATAGATCTAGAGTGTACTTATCTAGTGATTCCTAAAGAGAATGACCTCTCCAAAAAGTTTAGTTAGTGATAGAATTTCTCATAGAGTGAGTTCTTCAAGATGATAGTTACCTTGAATCATTGAGTAGAATATTTTGGATGGTAGTATTGTTGACAACTCCTTGAGACTTGGTGTTTTTATGAGTATATTTAGGTGTTCTTATTACTATGTTTCATATTCCAATGAACATTACTTCATGATTATAAGATTAATAATCTCTTCATGATTTATGTTTAGTAATTTTAGGGTGTCCAAATAAGTATTTTTATACTCATCCCTTTATAGGCTCTACCTATATATGTAATTTTTTGTGTAGATGACAAACATTTTGATAGATTCTGAGGAGGAACTAAAAAAGGTAGAGCATGGTGAGTTAGAATGACCATGGTTCATTCCTGGTGTTTCATTTTATTCCAATCCCCTATTTTTTATTAGCTTGGACTCCTTTATCAGCTTTTTTGGACTTGTATTTGGCCCTTTATGATTTCAGGTACTTTTTTAATCCTCTAATTATGGGAAATATATGTATGCAAGCATTTGGATAGTAGTTATATGTTACCATTAATCATTTTATGTGTATTTGGAGATGTGTACATGTATATAAATACATTAAACTAAATCCTCACATGTGTGTGATATGTATACTCAACATCGGTCACCTTACCCTATCCTGTTGTAAGTAGGATTTGGGTGTCACACTTTTTTTACCACCAACAAGGTGTGTTCTAGTGGGTTAGATCATGAAACAAGAAAAGATAAATCCTATAGGGAACTTGGGATATCATTTTCATATCATTATAGTCAATAGAATTACCTAAATGGTCAACATAGATCATGATCATTACCCAATTCATTAGAGTTCGATATTGAACCCACCCATCCTTGGTTTATAATATAACCACTCATCTTAGGTTTATAATGATTCCACTCATCCATGGTTTATAACAGAATGATATGTCCTTGGTTTATAGCATAACCACCCATCATTATAAACAATTCCAAAAAACTATAACATAATTTTAACACATTAAATCTTAAATAATTTAAAAATAATACATACACCCATTTTTAATATATATATATATATATATTAACTTTATTAAAAATTTAATTATTATTTACTAATAATTTTATAATAAATTTATATTGAGTGGGATTTATATAAAAATATTTCATAATTTGGTTAATCTTATTCATACCCTACAATTCAATGGATAAGTTATAATGGTCATATTTATATAATAATATTTCATGGTTTGTTTAAACTTTATGTTGCCTATCGAATAAGTTATCGAACATAATCTTCTTCTTTTAAAATATTTGGGTCTTAAGAGATCTATAAAGATAATTCCTAAATAACTATGTATGGATTTATTCTTTTTATCATAGGATACATTGTAATGAATGGATCTCCTATGTCAGGACTAACCATAAATTCAAAAGTATTTAATTTCCATTCTATTCGAAGTATCCTCATTCAAATTAGTTCTTGTATAATTAGACTCTAAATTGAGTTGGAATCCTATTTTATATCATAGATATGTGTTCATTTATTCATGCCATTATAAGATATGTAGTGATGCATAGATTACTCATCCTTAGTCTAGTGAATTTCTAAATAAACAATCTACTTTTCCTTGATGGTTGGACACCCCAATTAACATTGTGTTTTCCCTCAATGGGTTTAGCATTGGGACAGGGATATAATTTTTAATTCAAGTACTATATTGCTATTGAACCAATGGAAATAGAGACCTTACAGAATGACATTAAATTTCTTATTCGTCATGTCCTAGTCACATTATGTAAAATTGTACAACTACTCCATTATCAGGTCACCTGAAACTACATCGTGTGTGAAAATATTTTCCAAACCTTTGTATTATCATGTAATACTGAATTAATTTGCCTTGATGATTATATTTTTTTCTTTTTAAATGACATTATGAAAATTTTATGAGTCGGGGGATGGATTGGGTATCCACCCAATGTATGAAGAAGAGTACTTTTCTATACACTATGGGTAACAAGGATATAGAGTTGGCTTCCCATCAATACCTCACTAGATATATTCATGTGGGAAACCAATTACATCATATGATTCAATGATATGACATTAATGGTAGAACGTGAAAATTATAGAAGGAGGAGTTCCAATACTTTATAAAACTGTTTAAAATAGCATGATTGATGGCTATGATGAATAGTTGTAAAAAATTATGATTAGCAGTAATATGGATAGATGATTGGAGTCTTAAGACCCATGAGTTTGGATAATGCCATTCATGTGTACTGCTACATATGACTACAAAATACTATGATGAAGCACATGGATGTAGGCTAAAGGGGAGGACGTGATATTTAAGTACTCAAATATGTTATTTTTCCTAAGCTACAAACTTATTAGTAATCAAAATGAGATGTTTAATATTCTTCATAAATTCCTCAAAGATATTTTTAGGTGTTTATGTCTTACTAATATCATTAGTAGTCAAACTAGAGGAATTCTTGATTAAATATAAATAAGTATTTAATTTTCAAGATCCACATATGTGAATTATAGAACATGAAAATTTAAACATATCCGAATCCATGTGGGTGAAGTCATATATATTAAAATATTTTCATACATAAATACCCAAGTACATATGTTCAATAGTGTAGCCAAATGTTCATGTAAGAAAATTATAGTATGTGTCAAAATTTAAGGAAACATATATTTCAATGGAGATCTAAGTATCTAAATCAGGTGTCATAGTTTATTTTCTCACAAATGTAATTTCCAAAGTTTAGTTTTACATCCTGTAGTTAAATATTACTAAATATCTAAATTTATGATCAATTTACCCAAATATAGTTCCATGTAGAAAATTACTATATATCTGAATCCATGAAATAAAATCTAAACTACGTAAAGTAATTCAATCCAACAATTGTGCATCCTCATGTACTAATATCCATTTTTGAAAATTCCACATTGACATTCACATAAGGGGGGTTTTTTATACCTAATGGGTGAAATTATTTATCTTTCCAACATTCATATTCTAATGAAGAAAAAAATTATGTCAATGTTGAAGATGTTATTTAAGAACTCAAATATCACAAAATACATGAGTGGTGTGTGATCTAATATTTTAGAATCAATATATGTTGATGTTAATCCATTTAATGGGATGATCAATGCAATGTGAATAATAGAGTTTCTAGATTTATATAATTCTAATAAAATAAAATATGACAACTCTTATATTATGAATTGGAGTTTAGAATATCATGATGACTATATAATTCATGATATAATAATTTTCTAAGGAAAAATGAATAATATGAACCTCCAAAAATATTACTTTGGGTTAATGATTGTATTTTTTTTATTTTCAATGTTATTAGGAAGAGGTGCTCAGTTGTGTGTTTGACTGGTTATCCACCCAATATATGAAGAAGATTTGTTACACATACACTATGTGTAAACAAAAATGTAGATTTGAAGACCCTCGAATAACTAGATGGATAGATTCAAGTGGTAATTTAATTACAAAAACAATATTGAATGAGATTAACTTCATGTAAGAACATGAATAGTTATGGAGGAGTTCTAGTACTACCTACAATAGTTTTAAATAGAAAGAGTGGTAGCTATATTGAAAATCTATAAGATCTATTGTAATTAGAGGTATTATGGATAGATGATTGGAGTTTAAATACCCATGAGTTGGTAGAAGGTCATCCTTGGGTATTATTGTATATGAATTCTAAATATCATGATGAAAAAAATGTATGAAATCTAAAGTGTAACGCATGATATTGAAGAACTCAAAGATGTGTTTTTTATAAGTTTTAAAGCTGTTGGGGATTGAAATTAGGTGTTTGAGATGTTTCCTAAGATCCCAAAAGTATCTTTATGTGTTTATGAGTGACTAGTATTGGTTGTAGTAAAGGTGGAGGATCACTAGTTCAAATAGAAATAATTATAGAATTTTTAGGTTCCATATATATAAATTATAGCATAAGAAAATTCAAGTGTACCCAAATCTAGGAAGCCTAAGTATAGTGTATAAAAATATTCACATACATCTACAAACGAAAACTCAATACCATATAAAAAGGATCCCAGAGCAGAATTCCCCATGAAAAGGATTTTTATAGTATACCTAAACATCACATATCCTAATACTATTCTGCATGTAAATTTAAGGCCTGAATAATATAATGTAGTTACACATAGAAAAATGATTAATATATGCATCCATGTATGATAACATAAACTCCATAATGGAATTAAAGATAATTTAAGTAGATCCTCATGTAGCTAAAATCAATATAGAAAATTCCCCAATGGGATTCATGTAAGTTAATTTTTCATATATACCAGGTGAAATTTGGTATATTTCCATAATTTTTATTTCTTTCAAAGATGAATTCCTTCTTCAAGGAAAAAAAATATAAAAATGATTTCATTGGTGTGTAATATATCCTTTTATAATAATGATATTATAATCTATATACATTTAAAGGAAGGATCAAATATACGTGAAAATATTTTTTTTATAATTCTGTAATTCTAACAAAATAAAATATGATGATTCTTGTGTTTTGCATCTGAGTTTGAAATTCAATAATGCTTATTTAATACATGATCTAAATTTTTTTTGATGAATTATGAAGAAGATAAACCACTATATATAATCATTATACTAAAAATAATTTTTAATGTATTTTAAGAATAATTCATATGAAGAATCATCGAACATTGAGTAGTTTTTTTGTCATGGCCTTCATCTTGTTGGTTCTAGGTTTTTTGAGTGTTCATGAGTTACTAAGAAGTTAGTTTGGGTATTCACCCAATACTAAAATGATTTATACACTTCAAATATAATTTCTGTATTATATATAAAATACAAATTCTATTAATATTTAATGTGAGTAATTTTAATGTAAATATCAAGAAAAATGAGTGTGTTAAGCCAACGATAAAATTAATGGAATATTTTTTTTCTTATGATGTTGTATCTTGAGAAAAATGAATATCGTTTTTTCTAAAAATGTCATTATAGCAGATAATTTAGTTTATATGAGTTAATGTATTGGAAAAATAAATTTGACATGGGACACTTTATTGAGCCACGCATGGAAAATCATTGAAAATGAAATTTGGGAATCTGATATTCATGATTTCTAAAGAAAACCTAATGGTTTTCCTGGATTCATATTTGAGGAAAATGGTTTTAGTGGAAGAAACTAAATTCTCTTGAATGGATTATCCCATGCACATGATAACTCTGGATACTCGATGTAGGAAAAAATAGAAAAAGGAAGATCCATGGTTACTTCAAGTAAGATTTTGATAATTGAGATTTTGAGAGCTGTGATGCAATATGAAATTATACGATATATAAAATAATAAAAGGAATAATAAAAAGAATATATTTATGTATGTTTTTCAAAGAAGATGAATAGGATGATCCAACCATTAACCTAAGAAGTAGTTTGAAATAACCTAAGATACTGGTTATAGAGGAATCCTTGTGATCAGATCTATTGAAGTGATATGAAACTGATTTATAATGGATACCTAGTAGAATACATTCTATGTTTAATATTTAAATGTATTCAATGAATCTACTATGAGTTAAATAATATTTGATATTATGGGTGTAAGAGTATCTTGAACTTAAAAGTTGATCTACTTTAAAGGAGTATCTTGAAAGAAAACACTTGCATATATATGATGGGTTGTTGTAGAACCTTTGTTACTCAATATACACCTTGATAATATTGGGTAAAGAAATTTTCGGAATCCCAATAGGAATCATACATTTTTAAGTATATTTGTATGATTAAATTATAGGCATGGGATGCACTTAACCCATTACAATTGATACTTTATTTTGGTAGATAATCTATGATTAGAGTGAATAACCAATCATGGTATGGAGTTGGTCTTATTACCAAACCTTGTAAAAAACACTATGTGCTTATTTAATGCTTTACCCGATTTCAAACATTTGATTGATTAAACATTTATATATTAAATTTCACCAATCCATATCATTGTTTTATTTCTAAAGGGGGTAAATATGTTTTTTTGAATTGGTAAAAATTATATAACATTTGATTCACCCCCAAGTGTTTTCACTATTCAAATAGGTATCTCAAATAAAAATGATCTTCCAACCACCTATTCTTTCCAACACCACGAATGGATGATGTGGGCTTAGAAGATTCGGATGATTACCTCAATTATCATGATTAGGATACTTCATGTTATAAATGAATAGATCTTGGTCCTGGTTGTATGATTATATACTACACAATATAGGGTCCACCCCACAACACCTTAAAATTCTTTTTATAGTCTTACTTATATGACCCACTTCCCTAAATGGGAGATACAACCTTATATAGGTGCCTAGTATATTGTTTAAATCCTACCTATGATAGGGATTAATTCACATATTCCTTTGGAAACATGGATTTATTATCCTGGTTACAAGCTATGGATATTGTCCTAGTTCTAATCCCATGGTAGGAAATAAATAATTCTCCCCTCATACAAATGAGTCATAACTACAAAAGAAATATAATAACTATGTGTGGCCTGATATCTATCCACACAAGTATATATTTTGTTTGATGTATCTTCTATTATGGAACTTTACCTAGATTCTAATAAAATCCATCACTTCATCTTAGTGTCTGAATTATAACTAATTTACATTGGGTTTTCTCCATTCACTCAACACAAAGGTAGGGTTCTTTAATTTTTGGAATAAGATAGATCAACATATAATAATTCCCCTTTCTATTAATTAAGAGATATATATATATATATATATATATATACGAAATTTCAAACTATGTGTGGATTTATTTCTGTTCTCTCATGATATGTATTAATTCCTAGGTTCCATATCTTAGGATCAATTGTAAAATTTCTCTACCATTAAATTAATTTTAAGATTTGGCCCACCCATCATGACCACAAAACTGATCAGAATAATTTATATAATATGAATCATTTATCCTATATGAGAGATAGATTTATGTACAAACACACAACAAATGGGACCCTACACCAAGATAAAATAACCTTCTATTTTCAAAATTAATCCTATAGTTTGTGCTTTCCATATTTATGCTCAAGGTATACACTAGAGTTTGATGGGGAATGACAATATTTCTTTAAATAGTTCTAAAAATATGATAGGAATAAATGGTCTTATCCTATGTGAGAGATGAAAATATGTAATAACCATTATCCACCATTATAGAGTTATTTACCTAATAACCTTTTTTAAAAATTAACACATATAATATTAACTATGTGTAGCTTGATTTTTATCCCCACATTATACATAATGATGCAAAAAAACAATATATTTTTTCATAAATAAGTTTAATTGAGAATAATATAGTAACATGAGCAGTTTTAGAAAATCCCAAATAATTTTTTTTTTAATTTCATTCTAAAATAAATATTTGGGTTAATATATTATTTCACATAGAACATTAAACTAAAATAAAATTGCGGTACTTTGAAATAAAAATATTAAATTTGAATGTTATAATATAGTCATTAAATTAACTGTTATGAATAGAATAAAAACATTATTAAATCTAAAATATGTGGAATTAATTATTATAAGACCTTTTTATAAAGCTCACTTTTTCGATCATGGAATGTTGGTAGCTTTACTGGTGTTATACCTAGATCAAGCCCAAGTAAAACTCTATCCATTATAGTATAATAGAAATTGTTTGTGAGAGAAGTTCAAGCTCACAGAAATTTCCAATATATCCATGCTAGCAGAACCACCACTCATGACTACCTCTAGATCTTATCTTTTACTTACTTCTTAAGTAAATATTATAAGGGGTTGTGTTTGTAGAAATTAGGATGATATAAATATGAAATTATTAAATTAATAAGTTATTTATATATCACATGTATTTAATACCTTCCAATTTTAAAAATGTAAATAAAAATAAGGTACACTTTCAATACTAATTCACATTTAAAATTCAATTGGTATAGATAAAAAACTAATATTATCATTTTATGCCAAAAAATGATTTTTTTTCAAAAAAAACTTTTTATTTGGTGTGAATTTTTATTTTAAGAGACAGAATATGTTTTTTTAAATGATTAAAAATATATTTTTGATATGAATAAAAAATTAACCATAATTTGAATATTAGTTAATAATATATAAGAATAAAAATATTTAATATTTATAAAAAATCATTTTACTATAAAAATAGTTTTTTGTTATATTTTTTATTGCTATTTTAAAGTTAAATTCTTACATTGTAATGTTTTAATTTGAAAATTAAATTAAATTTTCTATCTATTATAAAAATATTATATTCTGATAATTTTTTTGGATTTTTCTAAAAATGATGATTATTAGGTAAATAGTATAAAATGACATTTTTACAAATATTGAGACTTTTAAGACATCATTAAGATATTAGCATAACATAAAATTTACAAAACATATTTATTCACTAATTATATATGTTATAAGAAAATTTACTCATTTAGAAATATTAAAATTAATTTACAAAGCTATATTTTACAAGATTGAACAAAAGTTATATTTTTATCTAAAACTATTAATAATGCATTATAAATTTATTATTTTAAAATTATCTTTATAAATTTTATAGTTTCAAACCAATGAAATGTATTTCATATTTTTAATCATAAGTTCAAAATTATGTAATATGGTCTATTTTATTTTTATACATAAAATTAAATTACATACTTAAAATATAATTAACATATTAAAAGTAAAAATGGTATAAATGGTTTAGAAAGGGTAAAGTTCATAAGTAATGTTGAAAGCATGTAACTGAATGAGATTTATGGGGGTTTATCCAACAAAAATCATCTCCTTTCCATTATTTAAAAATTTTGGAGCCATTTTCCTTGAATAGTGCTCCAATTAATACAAATATGTCACTCCTATCACTTATAAAAGGATCCTTTATCACCCCACTTTTCCTCACACCACAAGCCTTATAACTCAACCAACATCTACCCAAATAGATCCCCAATTATATTTGAAATGTTAAAATGGTACTTATCTAATCAAAATGTCCACACCTCAAAGGACTAATCAAATTTTCAATTGATTTATACCAAGGAGTAAGGTAAAAATTATTATTCACTCATTTTTATTCCTATTTATTTAAGTTTTCTACTTCTACCTAAAATTATCTTGTAAAATCTTAAAATAATAACATCTATATAATTAATATAATTAATTTTCATAATAACCATAAAAAAATTTTTTTTCTCTTTTTATTCCCCCAAGAAGAATGTAAACATCATCCACGTGTAAGTAAAAACTACCTCCTCCCTGGTGAGATGTGTTCAGTTTTTTATAAATATATAACATGGATGGTTAAAAGGGTTATTTAATTAAAAAATATCATATTTTTAAAACTAATATTATTTTTAAAGGATAAATCATTTTCAACCTTATTTTGTTCTATGAAAAATTAAAACATCATATGTGTGTATGTGTGAAATATCGCCTAAGTGGATAAATGTGTTCTGTTTTTCAACACCACCCAACATGGATAGTTCTAAAATATATTTGATCAATATATACTATATTTAGGGGTAATATATTTCATTAATAATATTTTAAATGTATATAAATAAATCTAATGATCCATATAAATTAATCTATTTATATTGATAAATTATCTGAAACATGTGCATCATAGATAATGTTCTCATGAATCGTGCACATATTTTCCATCAAGTGAGCATAAATGTGAATGAATCATTGATGAAATATTATTTTAATACCTATTATAATCTATGAATTATGATCTTGATATCAAGTTATAGGGTATCATGTCACAGTTAGAAAACATATGTGAAACGATTTGATTACTAATATATGATAATGAAAATATACACTAACTAGCTAATAAAGTAATTAAATAAGATTATCATTAAATATTTGAAATAGTAATACAATATAATAATGTTATTAAATGATTAAATAATAAAGTTATTTTTATTATACTAGAGATTAAATAAATTTTGTGGAAGTTGAGAGTAAAGGTAGAGGGTTTTCTTGACTCGACTTCATTTATTCAGTTATAATTGTTCCACTTTGACTACAGTTTTACAATATTTTATTATTATATCATATGATAATATTTTATTTTATTTTTTGAATAATTTTCTATAAAATATATTTTATACAAAAAAACATTTTTGTTGGTGAATTTCAATCTTCTTAAAATTAGATGGTGTTAAGAATAATTTATATCCACCCTAAAAAAGTTATTCTTAATCCATGTACGTGTTCCCTTAATTAATTTGAAATAAAAATATCTTTTATCTCTAGTGATATCAAATTTTATCATTAAATTATTTGAATATAAATGTTTATTAAACTCTTTAATATATATGAATTTCAATAACGGAATTTTTTTTAATTATAACAAGGATTTTCTTTTCAAGATCAAAAATTTTAACCTCCACAACACATTTAATTTGGATAAATTTATAAATTTTCTAGAATCCATTATTGAAATTTTATTCCACATATTATTTATTAAAAGTAATTATTTCAATTTATTAAAATTGATATTTTCAAACGTAAATCAATTTTTTTTCTTATTTATGATAATGTTGAGAAGTTTTTTCCAAATACCATTTTAAGTTTCACTTATATTTTTTTATTTAACTAAAAAAAATATCTATCTCATATAGGGGAAAGTTTTTGGAATCACCCTTTAAATGATTTTATGACACTGTTTTTGGTCTTTTGGGGTTTTTGGATCATTTGTTCTACTTTTGATATCATATTATCCGATACCATTTTCAAATTATATGAAATATTTTTTCTTTCCATAAATTTTCTTGATCGGAGGAAATATTTATTTCTTGTGGAAAACATATGTATGGATGATGAATTATGGGTTTATATATCTCCCAATAATGAATTATTTACAGTTTTATATCTCATGAAATATTAAAGGATGGACATTCTTGGATTTATTCAAAACATAACAGGTGGGCATATTTATATATTTTTTACAACATAAAGGGTATACATACATATATATTTTCAAAACATAAAGGGTGTACATACATGGATTTTATTACAACATAAATGGTGTATATTCTTGGATTTTGTTTACAAATTAATTGCTGTTCAAGATTGTGTCAACTCAAAATGTGAGGTTTTCTTATGATTATTTTTGTGTCATAGTTTCTTATAATGATATGTTTCCTTTTCATGTTGTATATTTATTCTATATTCCTATTATTATACTCCATTTATCGTGATTTTTGTCTCAGAATCTTATTTCATTTTACTTGTTTGAGATTTCATGTCCTTTTTTCATAACTCAAGAACCAGTCTTATTATTCCTTTCTCTGTTTTATAAGTTTTTTCTCCCATACATGTGTTTGATCACAAAATTATTATCTAACTCTCATTAACATTTTTATCAGTTTTACCCTTAGTATGAATTTTAGATCACCCATTATTTTGTTTCCATTCCAAGGGTTATGAAGATGATTATAATTTACGAGAATTCTAGAAAGGAGTCTAGTGTGGTTTGATTATAGAAATATATTCACAAGTATTGTAAAATAAGTTTCTTATGTATTTAATCCTTAAAGGAACTAAACCCTTGATTCTTCTTATTATGATACTATTTTTAGGATGTTATGTTTAAATTATGGATTTTATGTCTAATTATTGTATTCCTTTCATGATTTGCCTCAGTTTATATCAAATCTAGTATTCCACGCCAGTGATTTTTGTACAAGATCCAGAAGTGTAGGAATGGGGAACCTCAATTGGTATTAAAGAGAGGTTTAGTGATTTTTTTGACTTGTTTTAGTAATTTCTAGGGATAAGGATGAGATAACCTTAGTAAAAACCCTTGGAATATTTCAAAGTGTGGTATAATACCCTAAAATTTTGGTAAAGTGGGGATTGTGTGGTTTCTTAGAAATTAAATCTATGTATGGATACAAATAAGAGAATGTAGGCTCTAGAATAGATGTATATAGGTGTAATAAACTTGAAAATGAAGGTTTGGTATTATTTCAATCTTCACGTGGTGCATAACAAAGAGTCCAAACAACAAAACTAATGTGATATGTCCATGGGGTATTATTTGGTTATTTTAATTATCTTAATGAAGTTTTATGATGGATTTGAATATATTTCTATTAGATAACCTAATATAAAATTAATGTGGATATCCTAGTACGAAACCTATAACGTTATATGTTAAAGTACATATGCCTTTTATTATTTATTCCTTTTATGTTTATAGGTTTTCTTTTTTAAAAGAATATCAGATGAAGAATTGTATCATTAACTTTTATCTATTTTTCTCAATGGATAAAAGTATGAGTAATGAAGTAAAAAATGGATTTCATGAACAATGTAGTGGTTATATTAATATGAAATCAAATGAGATAAGTGTTGGAGTGATAAATCTTATAGTTATGTTTAGCCAGCTATCATGGATTATAATTAACAACATGAAACAATTTGAGTTCAAAAATAACCCAAAGAAGATAATCATGGAGTTAAATGGATGTTCTAGTGATAAATAATATAGAATAAATAAGTTTCAATTTAATACATGATAAATATGTGGGAAAATATCCTAGTTGAGTGTCTAAATAGAAATAGAAAATGTTTCATTTATAGGAGGGTTGACCACCATGATTGAAATTTTCATAAAGAGATAAAGATTCAAAAAAATTAATATATGATGACATATTACCTAATGATTCCCCACCCATAGTTTAAATCATCATGTTCAATGAATTTTTTAATTATGTTAATTAATACCCTAATACAAGTTCTAATAAGGATTATAGGCATCAACAACCTCATGAACTAAGTATTCAAAGATAAAGTTATGCTATGAAAATAAGTGAGGTGGGATATGATAAGAAAGGAATAGTTATCTTCCAATTCAATGTTATGTATGACTTATTGTATTTTGATTATTCGAACTCTTGTATATCCATGATTTTTTATAAGATCTTTAAATCACCAATCTGATGATTTTATTATTGAATAAATCATCTTATTATATTATTATTTTATACCATGCTTATGTTTATCAGAAGGTGATTTATAAAAACAATATTATTCTTCCTTTAGATAAATTTGATTTTATTTTGTAAATGGCTAGGTAATGTCAACATAGAATCCATATTAATTACTAAAATTGGGAAAGGACATTTCATAATCCAAATAAACCAATAATGGTGCATGGATAACTTTGAACTATCTCGGAAAAAATAAATTATATTATATGTTTTTTAATAACCAACCATTATGTATATTTAGTTAAAATTATTAGAGAAAAACTAAATATTTTTTATATAATTATTGTGAGTAAAAAGATGTGTTTTCTAGTCTTATAATTGACAGTATGGTAGATATCTAATTAAAAGATATATCGTAATCTATGTTCATCTTTTATATACCCTTTTATTTTTTCCTAAGTGAATAATAATTAAAATTTTGAGGACATAATTTATTTAAATTGGGGCGAATGTAGCTCCCAAATATTTTGGTATTAATTTCCCACTAAATTAAATATTGTGTTTAATAACACAGATCACACAAAACATTGAACTAAAATGACAACAAGATAAATTGAAATAAAATTATTAAATATTATATTTATAATATAGACATCAATTTAGTAGGTATAAATTTGTGTTACCACATTATTAACTCTAAAATAAAAGGTATAAATTTTTAGAAGACTTCCTTATAAAGATCATTTGTCAGAGATTGTAACGGAGTTATCTTTGCTAGGGTTTTCCCTAGTCCAATACCAATATAATCTCTAAAAATTACTCTATGAAAGAAATTATTTTAGAGAGAACTTAAAGATCATGTAATTTTACAGTAGATGAATAATTTCTTTAAAACCACCAATGACTGCTAGAAGATCATATCTTATCCTTAATTCCTACATAAAAATATTTATGGGCTATGTAATTAAAAATTAGGACGATATATACAAGAAATTATTAATGTAATAAGTAATTTATATATCACTTGTATTTAATAAATTTATCATTTAATATTTTAATGACAAATATATTTCACTTTTATTGCCAATGAACTAATTAAATTCAATTGGTGTCGTAAAAGAACTAATGAGGTCATTTTATGCTAAAAATGTATTTTTCACATAATTGGATTTTATTTCCCTAACAATTTTTATCTTTAGAAACTAAATATATTATGGTTAATTGAAGAAAAAATATATTTATTTTAATAATATATTAAAATTAGTTTTATTATATATTAATATGAAATAATAATAAGAATAGTTAATATTTAAAAAAATCCTAGAAAAATATATTTTCTTTATAGTTTATGCTTCTATTTATAAGTTAAATTATAAATTTATAGAATTATTATTTTTGAAAATAGAATTACTTTTTTGATTTAGTAACATAATATAATCTTAAGATGATTTTAATTTGAGTTTTTTGATAAAATTTTATTTATAGATAAACAGTTTAAAAATATCATTTTTTTCAAATACTAGGGCTTTATGACATCGGATATAATCATAAAATTAAATTTATGAAAAAACATTATTCACTAGTTATTTATTTTAAAAGTGATATTATAAATTTTAATATATTATTTTTAACTTACGCACCTATATTTTACTTTATAGAACATAAGATATATTTATCTCCAAAAAAATTCTAATGAGACATGTATTTTTAATTTTTCAATTAATTTTTATCACATTTAGAAATTATATCTAATAATATTTATTTTTAATTGTGATTTTAATGTACAAATTTTATAATATGTCTTATTTTAATTTTTGACTAAAAATTAAATTGCTTTGTAAAAAATTAATTACCCCAACAAATGTCAAAATGGTTAAAAGTGTTAAAACAAAGGGGAAAATAATTAAATAATGTTGAAAACATGTTTAAAAATGACTTTTTAGGGGATTTCTCATCCAATAACCATCTCCAATATATTATAGTCCACTTTTAGAGCTACTTACCTTGAATAGTTCACCACTTAATATAAAAATGTCACTCCTCTCACTTATACAAGGAGTCTGTCACCACAACACTTTTCCTCACAAAACATACCCATTGTATCAACCAATATTTAATAAAATTCCTCCCTAAAATTCCTAAAAACATCCTATAGTTCCTTATCTCAATAAATTAACACCCCTAAAAGGGTTAATCCAATTTATAATGGATTAATACAAAGGGGTAAGGTAAAAATTCTTAATCACTCTTTTTAATTCCAATTTATTTAATCCTTTGTATTCTATAAAAAAGACTATTATACCATCATAAATTGATAAAATAAATATAATTTGTATATTTCAATTTTTTTATATTTATAAAAAATTTATTATATCTATTAATCTATTCTTATTTTAAATGAAAATATTTTTCATGAGTATGTGCAGACTACTGCCTCCATAGATCAAGGTGTTCTGATTTTCATAACAACATTACATGTATTTTTAAAATAGGATATTTTACAAATATATATTATGTTTATAAATTTATAAAAAAAATCATAGATAAATTAATTTATATATTCTTTTTATTCAATGAAAAATGAAAATATCATTTGTGTGTATGTGAGGATTGACCCCTCTATGGAGCAGTATGTTCCATTTTTCATCACGACAATATATGGATGGTTATAAATTATATTCTATGTATATAAATATATATAATATTAATTGTAGTATATGTAACTAATATGGTTATAAATTTATATCATAGAAAACAATTATTATTATAAAATCATCTGTTGATATCAGTAAATTACCTAAAACAATCTCACCATGGATTTCATTCTAACAGAACCTGTCCATAGTTTACAACAATTGAACGTCAGGATTTATAAATAATTGAATAAAAATTACATTAATATCTTTTATAATCCAATAAAAATGAAATATTTATGTAGTAATAATGGTTTATTTTTTATTATAAAACATATTCATAATGATCGAGATTATTAACATCCAATAATGAAAACTCACAATAACTTGAAAATTAACATATAATAAGTGATTGGTTTAAGGATTAAAAATAATATTATAAGTGAAAATAGTTTTAAAATAGTTGATATGTATGTTAGTTATTATGATATAGGATATCAAGTCACTTTTTCAATATTTTGGAGAAAATGTATGTGTTTTTCTACACATAACTTCTTTTCTTAGACCACAAATATTCATCTTTAACAATGGTTTTACAAGAGTGTTTTATTATATTTTATGATGTTATTTTATTTTATTTCCACCATGATATATATAGATATTATATATCACATCAAAATAATATTTTTTGACTGGTTTCTTTCTTCTTAAAATTGGATGATGTAAAGAATAAATCCCACCCCCCCTAATAATTATCTTTCTATTCCATTTATATGTTCTCTTATTTAATTTGAAATAAAAAAAATTATTTCTAGTTATAATAAAATTACCCCTTACTTATTTTTCAAATGAATATGTATGACTCTCTTTATGATGAGGGTTTCAACAAAGTTATTTTTTAATTTTCAAAATGAAGTTTTTTATGATTATATATTTTATCTCTAACTTTAGATTTAATCTAGATAGATTTTTGAAATTTATAGGAACCATTAATAGTATTTCTATCAGAACAATATTTCAAAATATTCGTTATTCTAATTGTTCAAAAATTATATTTTCAAAGGTGACTCAGAATTATACTCCTTACTATGATGTTGAGAAATTTTTTAAAAACACTATTTTCTCTTCACTTATATTTTCTTCATTAACTCAAAAATATATATCTCATACAGAGATATTTTTTATAATTTACCCTCTAAAAACATTTATAAAATACTCATTTTGGGTGATTTAATATTTGGTATCAACGAATATACTTTGGATATCATGTGATTTGATTCCATTTTGAAATGATATATAACACTTTTTTATTTCCAAGGGTTTTCATGATATTATTAATGATTTATAACTTATAACACACATATTTATGGATGATTGGGGTTGGGGTATTATATCTCTATCCAATTCATTGTTTAATGTTTCTAATCTCATGAAATAATGAATCATGGACATACTTTCATGTTTTTCAAAACATAAAGGGAGTATATATTTAGATTTGTTTATAATATAAAGGGTTGAAATGCATGGATTTTTTGACAATATAAAAAATGGGAATAATTAGAATTATTCACAACATAATGGGTTTGAATGATTTGGATTTCTCAAAATATCACTTTTCCCAATTCTTATGTCTATAAAATAGTTTCTTATTATAATATGTTTCCATGAAATTCCACATTTTTTATATAATATTTCTATTATTAGGCTCCCAAGATCATTTTTGTTATCTACTAGAATTTGTACATTGTATATTTTTTATAATATATATACTTCTTTGATAACTTATGAACATCTCTTATTGTTCTATATTCTGTTTAATAATATATTTTCCTCATGCTCATGTTTTATCACATCATTATGATCCTATAATTGATGAAATTTTAACATTTTTTACCCTTATTGAGCATCTAATCTCACCCCATATTATGTTTCAATTCTATGGGTGATGAATACGAGTATAATTTATTATAAGTTTATAAGAGAATATAGTGTTGTTCAATTGTGGAGAAAATTTCAAAATTATTGTAAAATAAGTTGCTTAAGTAGTTGATCCTCAAAAAAATAAAACTTTTGTCCTTTATATTATGAAACTATTTTTAATATATAATTTGTGACTTATAAAAGTGATGTAAAATTAGGATATGTTTAGCTTTGATTACCTTATCTTGTACCAAATCCAGTGTTTAAATAAAGTGTTTTTAGCACCGGATCCAGGAGTGGAGGTTTGGAGAACCATATTTACATCCATGCAGCCTGAAATAAATTTAAAATTGTTATAATAAAAACCAAAAGACTCCAAAATATATAAAACCCTATTCCTTATAACATGATATAAAATAACATGGCACATGTCTTGAGCACTTCATCCCTAAATTGTGTTCATTTATTTCTTGTTTGAAGTTGTGTGTCCTTAATCCCCCAACAAAAATTTGTTTTATATATATGGTTTTAGACTTCATTGAAATCAAATACCTTGAACTTTGCCTCAAATCATGCCTATTCAGTTTACGAATATTTTTAATACATAATGATGTATCCTTTAGTTTACTAAAACACCTTTTTCATATTCTTCCCCCATACCCCACACTACATTCATGAGGGTTTTAATCGTCACTAGACTTTTAGGGTTGTAATATATTATCATACAAAAATATAAAGAAAAAATATTCATATTAATGTTTTGTTGCCTTCATATATGGCCTTTATAAATAGGATCATCACTCATCCTAAGAAAGAAACCATATGCTCTTTGTGCACCTTAGTAACATTGCAGAAAAAGACCCAATTAAAATATAATTAGTGGCCAACCCTATAATCTCCCATTTCATAATTCCCCAATTCAAGCACAAAAAATAGTGTATCACACATTCTATAACATTAATTCCCAAATTGATTCAAATATCCTTAATGTTATATACTTTTTTATTGTACATACTCTCGAAATGAAAAAATTTCATGTTTTTAGTTCAAATAGCATGACTCTAAAATGGATGAAATGTGATACGCCAAGAATGTACTGAAAATACCCAATACATTATGTTTCATATGAACCATATTTAAATTCCCACACCATGCATATAATCTTATTTTTCATATTATTATGTATCTATAAACTATGTGAGAACTCATTCATGTTATCATAAGATACAGAGTGATGCATGGATCACTTTTCCTTAGCACACCCATGAGCTTTCATCTCATAATTTGGCCCAAGAATTAATATATTAAACTATTTTCTCTTATCGAGATCTATAATAAAATTATTCCCTAAATAACATCATTTTCTTCTTTATTATTATACAACAAATATTTCTTAATCATTCATTCAAATTTCTTCGACCTAAAATATCAGCAGCATATGGTCAAAGAACACTGACCTTAAACTCTATGCAATATTTCTCAAAGAAATATAAATTTGTATAATTGGTATCTTTGTTCACATCAGGTCATTTTTACACTTGTTATTATATATACTATACACATTTTTGTTAAATTCATATAACCTTGATCCTCATAAATAGTTGTTCAAAGTTTTATAAACATAAACGTTAGCTCTCAATAGGACTAAATAACATGGCCTTAAACTATAAGTGAAAGAGATGAAAAATTTACAAAATTAAAAACCTCTAAATGGAAACATGAGAAAAAATTAAAATCTATACTCTCTGGTCCATTTCCTTCAAGATTAAATTAAATATAATTAAAGCATAATAAATTTAAAAAATCTCATCATACCCATTATATAGACCTGAAAATAATGGAGAAGTGCTCACTAGACCCACTAATCAAGGGAAAATTTAGAGTGGTTTCATGTGTTATTTACTCTTCCCATTGTTATGTTCAATACATACCTTTGTAACTTTTAGGGTTCTAGAACACCCCTATAATATCCTATTTTCCATAAACATTATTTATTTATCTATTCCTTAAATCCTAAAAAATATTTCATGGATATCGATGAAGAGTTTATTCGACTACAAGGGATTGTTCTATTTGTTTATGCATGCAATCACTTTAATTGATCTATATATGTAACCTAATATGTCTTTCTAATAAAAATAATATCCACCTTTAGGAAAAGGTCCCCTTATTTTCATATTCCTTAATTCCATTATTATGGAACCAGTCTTTAGAATATGGGTAATATCCATCACTATATTATGTGACCTATCTAATAATCCTTGATGCAACCCCCTTGAGATATAATTTACACAACCCAAAATCCAATTATTCATGTGGATTTGATATCCTAGATGATAGAAACTTATGTCTCACACTCTTTTCCATAGAAATAATGTTACATCATATTCTTGATGCCTTCCACGGTTCTCATTGCATGAACCTAAACTGCATGACATGACAGTATGAGAATAATGTACTTAAATGAGGAACACATCTGTTAGGGTTATTGATAGCAGGGTTGGGTTTCACATTCAAATCGGTTACACTTCAGCCTTGGGTTGTATAAATTCCCCACCTTATGGTCATAGTTATAAAACATTGAACTAAAACATCATATATTCAAAGATGTATAGACTTAATAATGAATTATAATTATTCTATATAGCAATACATATAACTAACTAAGGAAATAAATATAAAAATCACTACATAGAAATCATGTGAAGGACGACCAAAGAAAATGGTGTATCTCTTCACCCTTGGTAATCATCTTATATGGCCAGGATAAATTTGATTATTTGAAAAGGATAAATGAATAAAACTAGTTAGAAAAAATATATAAAGTAAAATCCAAGTTTCTACCCACCAATATCTCCCTATATAATTCTCGAGAAAAATTTATTCCCTATAGAAAAATAAATATTCAAGCATGTGGGTACCACAATATAATCCCAAAAAACAGTAAGATATGCTTTCTAATTCCCTTATCCTAGGAAAATTATAAATGAATACCTCATTATTGGAATATCATTTCATAGGATCCGCATTATACACATGAAAAATTAGTTTCATGATAATATTACCCAATTATAAATTGGAATCATCACTCAAAAACTCCCCCACTTTATAAACCTCATCACATTGATTAAACATGTTTCATATCCAAATGGGCCAAATAAATTGTTGTGATAATGGTTTCTATGAGTATACACATTTCTGAGCCACAACCTGGAGAAAATAATCCACATCCAAGAAGACCAACTCTAGCATCACATTGGTGGTGCATATTCTTATACCCAACCATGAGCTATTCCAAGGTCTAAATAATATATATATAAATGGACAATCTCTAGGGTCATGATGATATTGTATATCACTATACCAATTTGTGAGAAACACTTATGAGTAAACCTTATAAAAATAAGTGTCTGAGAACCATGATTGACATTTTTATTTTTTATTTTAATGTTCATGTGTTTTTTGGTTATATTTATATTTAATTTTAGGGGTTTTTAGGTCATTTTTAAGTTATTATCAAATTTAAGTGAGAATAAATATAATTTAAGAGTTGATTAATGAAAATATATTTTTATATATCAAAAAATTTGGAGGACTGTCATCAATTTGGAATCTCCCCTTATCGTTTGATTAATGAGAAAATTAATGATAATGGATATGATAGGTTTTGATTTTTCATGCATAGAAATTCAGTTAATGTTATGTGGGAAGTGATGATAACTTGTTGCAAGTTCATCATCTTGGTAAATTCTTCCTTGACTAATGGATTAATTTTTTCAATATGAGCAGCCAATTCTCTATTACTTTTTCCAAAGGATTTGAGTTATGTAGTAGTGTTCAAAATTCCTTCACATTGGCTATATGATCCTTATATTTATAAATATTATATTTCTACCTAGACATCCAGTTATAAATCCCCATTTATTTTGAAAAAATTTTCTTTATCTTTTATATCCCCTTCCATAAATTTTTCTTTAAGGGTTGCGCTATTAAATAAGTTAATTTTATACTCTTACGTTTTAAATTTCTCTTAGTTTATTTGGACTTATTTGATGAGATTGTACATGATTGGGTAACTGAATATTACTGCACCTAGTCCTAAGAAGAATTTATGAAGACTTTCATCCTTGTCACCAATCCTTTATAACAGGTTCTCAATAATGATAGTACATACATGAAGAAGATCTCACCTCCTAGTTTTCTAGTCATCAACATTAGTTCCAGGATACACATTTAGTTAACTCAACGATGTAGGGATATAATCAGAATAAATTCTAAAATAAATTAAGAATATATAGTCGGTGAAATAGTTATATATTCATATTAAACCACTGCACAATGGAAAGCTCGATGGGCTAACTCAATATAGGTAGTCTCCACTGGTAGATCACTTTTTATTGGTGTGTTATAACCAATTCCATCAATAAATATTATAGATCTAGTCATCAACATTGATCATACAACCTAAGTGATATTAGGAGAATAATTCATATGAATTTTTGTTGTTAGAACCTTCATATGAAGAGTCACTAAAAGGAAAGATCAGGTAGATGACTCTTTCAATATAGTGAAATTTTTATACACCATACAAGGAATTCTAGCACCCTATCAAGGTAAGTCTCTAACCACATATTGGCATAATCCCATGATTGTTTTATGGAATCTCTAGTATGAAGTAATACAACCAAAAAAAATTCCTTTTGTGTGAACATTAACCAATGATGGTAGATGATACTGACCTCAGTAAAAGTTGGTAGAGACACCCTCTTCCAGAGCCTAAACTAGCATGAAAATATGTAAGGTGAATAAGGCTCAAAGATAACTTATTTATCTACTAAGTCCATTAAAACCACATATAAAAATGAAATGATGGAGGATGTTCATTCATGGTACCACATTAACTACCATTAACTTTTCTGAATGGTAACTCTCCATATGAAATAGAATTGAAATTTGATTAAATCAGTAGCTTGTTGATAATCTCATCAGTACTCAAAAACATTTTCCAAATGCCAACAATTTGGAGTATTATTGTACATGATATAAAAAAAGGGATACCTAGAGAATACTAACACTCATAGCACTAGAAATTATCTTCCATCCAACCATACAAAAATGAAATGAATTTTTTATATGACATGGAGTCCCCGAATCCCTTTTATATGTGGATGGACATATTGTAGATCTGAGAAAGAACCATTACTACCATATTTATGGGTTGACTTTCTCCTAATAAATCCTCTATTCCTAGGTTTCTAACCATGACACCCATGTACTAATCCCTAGAAGGGTAGAGTTATATTCTCACAAAAATGGCATAGAATCCTCTTAATTAAAGTGTTGTGGTTAAATTTGGCTAAATTATACACCCCCATGAAGTGTATTAGTCCACTTCCAAGGTATCCCAATATGATCCTTTGACATTCCTGGATTTCTATATAGGGAGGATCCTTGAGTGCCAAACTCTAAACCTCAATTATCTTGGTTTAAGGAATTTTTTCACTCATTCCATGAATGGGATAATTAAATGAAGATAAAGACTCTTTCCTAGTACTCTATTTATTTCAACCAATAGTTCTATTTATATGGGAGGGATTTTTCATAAATCCTCCTATAAATTATACAATAGAATAAAATAATCATCCATATTTTCAAGGATCGGGGCCCCTCTAAGTTTCCAAATATACCATAAATAGATCCCTACCTCACCATGTGGTTGATGGAAATTGTTGATACCCAAAAACCAATGACTAAACAGTTTTGGAAGAAGTTCAATCATCTGATTTGTTATGAATTGAGAAATCAATATGGGTGTAAATAGATAAATTTCATAAATATATTTGGTGAAATCTATAAAAATGTTGATCCACCAAGAATGTTTAGGACAATGCATTATAAAGTCTACCACCTAGGGGTAAACCTCTGTTAAAACATTGCCCTTTAGTAGGGATATTTAGTGAAAAAGTAAAAATAGATGATAAATTCTTAGTGATGGTTGGTTCAAACTAATATTTATTATATTTGGTTAAAAAATAGTTTTTCAAGATATATAAACTCCCTCGATGAGCCTATATGATGAGTTGACCAAAAATAGATATACTCACCTAGATATGACCAAATAAAGATGTGAACAATGTTGATGGTTTATAATGATTATATGTAGGGATCGGGACATCATCCTTAAAAATATATTTTTTTAATAATAAATCTATCTGATAATGGATAATCTAGAATCTTCTCTTCGATAAATTTCTTCAAGGACTCATTTAGGGGAATGATATGGCTGCATGGTTTATCCCCAACATTTCCAAAAATATAAACCCTTATTTCAACCACAATCAATGAGTTATACAAGTGAGAGAACATGGTGGCAATTATCTTCCTAAAAATAAAAAAATGGTGATACACGAAATTCAAAATACTTTAAAAAACAAAACATATAGTGAATTCTATATCCTATCATAACACCTAGGAAAATCATGGAGTGTTATGCGATCCACATGGGTTCTATGTGGATGAATCAATTTTACCTATGGAATTGATTCATGAACTAATATAATTTAGTCAACCCTTGGAGGTTTTTGAAGGACCAAAATAAAAAAGTACTCATATACTGAAGAAATTTCCGATTATGATATTTGAGATGATCCCCAATCAACTTCAGAAGCACAGTGACAAATAAGGGGCCCTAAATCCATCTATATTGGGATAGTCCTTCATTAGACCAAATCATAACATACATAAATATTTTTTTCGTTTTATATAATAACATAATACGTCTCCCAGTAAAAAAACCTAATAATTTTAAAGTTTTAGAGTCTTTGGATACTATATAAATAATAAATGTTTATATGAATAATCATCAATATCTCCCACTATCAATCTCCATACATGGTACCCTTCTGGACTTATCATACATAATAAATTTATTCATAACCTATAGAAATATAAACATAATATAGTATGACCTAAGATGCTATGTAAGTTTAAACATATAGGATAATAATTAAAGGTCACAAGTGAGTATAAGATAATAACAAGGGTATTATATCATGATCATAACATAAAAATATAATTCCTAATAAATCATAAATTATAAATTTATAGTCATGGCATAATGATCTTGCATAAAATTCAGGGTTCATAAGAGTTTGAAATCATCACTCATAAATCATGATTCGTGAGTCCATAAAATAGGCATAAGAATATATCATAAGAGGTTGGTATATTAATAAGAATAGAAAATAAACTTCTCTATGAATAATCACTTCCATTTCCACAATCATATAGTGGACAGAGACCCATAGTGGATTATGATCACTCCCCATTCCATTTAAACTAGGGTGGATATAGTCCATTAGTGGACTGGGTTCAGTCCCCAAATACCTCACATATTATCTCATGAGATATCAATATTTACCCAATACATTGGAGGGAAATATAATTTTTATCCTACCTATCACATAATTAAAACCAAAATTATATGTACCAAAAGATCATAAACTCATTCATCATTTCATCATATCATAATTAACCCATGGAAAAGAAATGGGTTTAATAAAAACATCCTTAAAACATAATCATAATAAGTTATCCATAGAAATAATATGGATGTTATCATTAGGTGATATCCATAAAGAGTTATAAGAAAAAATAAATGATTTGGCATAGATGAAAAATACTTTATTAAATTCATTAGAAATATACTCTCAAAATGAGATGAAAATAGTATTTCTTTTTGTATTTTTAAAAATAAACTAAAAATTTTTACAACATAAGGAATGGTATTTTATTTTTAAAAAATAAGAAAACATATAATTTAATATTTAAAATTAATAATGGAAATGAAAATGGGAAATGGTGGATAAATTCTAAATATTAAAAAACACTTTTTTCAATTCTATATAAAGAAAATCAAAATTGAATGACATCAAAGACATTAAAAATATTCCTCTTTCAAACTTTGTAAAAAGAAATATAGTTAAAATAACCTTAAAACCCTCATTTTATTTTATATATTAAAATTCATGAAAAATATAAGAAACATGGCGATTTAAGGAAAATATTCCCAACCAAAAAAGAAAATAAGGTAATCTGTTAATTAAAAACAATTTTCTCCTTTTTGAGTACCAATATAGGGGATATAGAAAGAATACATTTTGATAATATAAATGAATATAAAAGAATAAAATATATTGGTTTTTTAATGCAAATAACAAAAAATTCCAATAATGGAAATTGAATCATAAATAACCCTAACAAAAAGTTATATTTTAACAAAAAATCATAGCTTAGTCATTAAATTAGTAGAAATTGCTATAAAATCTTATATAATAAATTTAAATTTATTATAAATATATTTTAAAATAATATTTCTATTTATTTTACTCAATATTAGTCACTTATAATTTATTATTACCCATTTGTTAATATGTCTCTGTTATAATCGATATTTGGGTGTTAACTAATCTGTTTCCCATGAATGCTTTTGTTCAATGATTCTGATCCTTTCACCATTTACATGGTTAAAAAATCTTTATAATTGAAAAAATATCATATTTATTAATTATATACATTTTTATAATCATTCATGTATGGTGATAATGAAAAATGGAATACATTTCCATATAGTGGTGGTAGTTTGTGCATACACAAAAATGATGTTTTGGTTTTTTAATAGATGAAAATGAAGTAATGTAGATAAAATTTGTCTTTATAGAATTAATATTATTTCATAAATATCATATATATTCATTAAATATATCTATATATATATCCATGAGAATAGGTGATAAAAAATATATTACATCTTCTTGATCTTTATTTGGTTGGTATTTTGGTGAGAAAATAAACACTAAAACCTAGGGAGGAGAGTTGCAAATTGGGTATGGTTTGGTAAAGATAAGTTTTTCTAAGTTCATGGATAAGTTAGGAGAGGATGTATCCTTTTATAAGGTAGATGATTTGAACCCTTCTAAATATTAAGAACTATTAAATATAACAAATATCATTTACTAAGGGAGTGAATCTAATTTAACCTAATTTCAAAAATAGGAAAATTTTATATTGAAATAAACATAAAAAAATAAAATAAAGAAATTTTTTTATAATATTTTAGGCCTTATCAATTAATTTAA
Source organism: Viscum album (assembly GCA_963277665.1). Taxonomy (NCBI): domain Eukaryota; kingdom Viridiplantae; phylum Streptophyta; class Magnoliopsida; order Santalales; family Viscaceae; genus Viscum; species Viscum album. The sequence continues at coordinate 54,451,993 of OY728148.1, forward strand.
CCTCTTTTAACCATTTTAAAATTTATTATAATGACGTAACTTTTACCATGGTAACTATTCCTTATGTATAAAATTTGAATTTACATTAAACAAAAATTTGGAAATGGTGATTAAAAATATGGAATACATTTTTTAGATTCAATTACTAATGGTTTATAGAATTAATTCTAATATCCATGGACAATTCACAAAAAACCTATTTTTAGGAAAAATGAATTTTTGAAGAATAAATTTAATTAATTATTATTATTATTCTAAAAATAAACCTTTAGTTGATTTAATTTTCTTTAAATGATAATATTATATAAAATAATTATTTAATTAATTCATAAGTAGTGATAAATTTAATTTATTAAGATAAAAATAGATTCCACACAAAAACAATATTTTTTGAAAAATAACTCATTTACTGTCAAATGAATTTATCTTCGTTTATAATAATTTTAAAATAAATTTATTAATGATCATTCCTTATTATTTATGCATAAATAAATTTTTCTCATTAGTATAATACTCTAAATAAGAGGATATAACTTTTAAAAAATATATATATATAAAATAATTTTTATAAACTAAACATTCCCATTTGTCATCAACATAGAGAGGACATGAATCATTTATTTTTGTTATGTTCTACATCATATTATCTTTGGAATTTTATTACTATCATATTTGATTGCAGATGTTTATGCACTGACTCTATTTTCTCTCTGCTGAAACGGACTATTGAACTTGACACTTCACGAAAAATCAAGAATATATTCTTATCCAATGTTGCTGAGATTCTCCATGTTATATGGTATGATATAAATGCCATCATTCATAATAATTACGCATTCAATATTAATTCAATTTTCACAATAATTCTTATTGTTGTTATGGATGCTACCACGCTTGAGGAAGTGCATTGTAACAACTCGGTTGGCAACCTTATGATCCTGCAACGTCTTAGAGTTGACAGAATCTTCCCTCAACTGAAGAATTCCTTAGAGGTGTTCTGGTAAGCCCCACTTCTTGTATGGATTAAAATTAATTTTGATGGTGCCTCCAAATGAAATCCAGGTCATGTGGGTTGTCGGGTCATCATTAGGGACTCTCTTGGACAGTGTCATGGTGGTTTCTATGGCAGATGCAGCTTTGCCTCCTCCCTTGAAGCGGAAATGTCGGATGTGATTTAGGATATTATTTTTGTAAAGAAAAAAGTCTAGAACAATATCTAGATTGAAATTGACTCCACTTACATTGACCTAGCTATCTTGAATGGTGTGGTTCACCTTGCTTGGCCTCTTACAGCATGCTGGATGAATTAACTTAACTCGCTTCTGGAGCTCTAATACATCGCCAAACATACCTATCGAGAAGAAAACATCGTGGATAATGGTCTTCCTAACAAGGGAATCAACCATTACATTATGTGGTGTGATTATTTTCCAGATGATCTTTTCTCATTCTATCAAAAATATTGTCAAAAAAATCCCTCTTTCAGACTTTTGAAGTTCTTTCCTTAAGTTTCAATAAATTTTGTCTTGGTCTTTGACCAAGACATTACCTTTTAAAAAAATTATAGAATTATTTAACATTAATTAACCATTTCATTGATGTACTTAATTTATTTTATTACTTACTACATAAATTTATTAACAAATTTTATTGATAACATTCCAAAAAATATTAAATTTAATAAAATTTTATAATTTAGCAAAACAATCTCTTCAGAATCAATTGTATTTTTTTAAGTGAATTCATCCTCTTTTATTTTAAAAATTAATTTAGAAATAAATTTAATTTTACAATCTTTTAATTTCATCCATTTCTTGTAGTATTAAATAATTTTTCACTTATGTTTAGTGTTGATTGTATCACAAGATTTTGAACTCTTAAATTTATTTTTAAAAACTTTTATATTCTAAAATCATGTTGTGTTGCATTCAACCCCCTTATAATAATTTTCCTCTCAAAATTACATCACTATGATAAAAACAAATTCCATAATTCATCCTCATTAAATATTGGGTTTCTTATATAGATTATCCAAAAATATGTTTTGACCATAAAACTTTTTTTACAGTAGGTTTTCTTGTTCTGCAACACTTTGTCCTTTCAATCCAAATTTACCTTTAATTTTTCACTGTAAGAAATATCATTCTTTAGTGGTAAAAACTGTGAATTCATTATATCTATAAATCCTGGTATTTACTTCCCTATAATATATATATTAAAGACATCATGAACTTGGGATAATTTTATTAGAAGTTCTAATTAATAATCTATCATTCTAATATGATTAACAATCTTTAAAGGACCAATAAATCTAGGTCACAACTTTGAATTGTTTCCAAATATCATAACCTTCATCCAAGGATATATTCAATGTAATACCTTACCTGAAATAATTAACTGTAGATATAATGGACGATTTTCATCATTATCATTTCTATTGATAATATGCCTCTCTGATGTGCTGTTAAATGGTTATAACCTTCTCCATTATTTCATATGATAGCTTAGGTCATAATAGATTTAATTATCTAGCTTAATCCAAACATTTTTGAGTTATGATCTTTTTTCCTTATAGGTGTTAATAAGGATTAATCAAAATTATTGAGTAAAAAATATATTTGAAAGAAAATTTGACCAAAGGAAGGTGTTGATCCCAACCATTTTTGAAATCAAAAGATCAAGCTTTCATCGTATCTTTTTGGGTTTGAATAGTTTTATAAGACTGGCCATAATTATGAGGATGGTATGTACTACAAATTATTAACTCCATATTCAAATATTTTTTAAAAATTCTTTAAAAATTTGAATTAAAACATAAATCTTAATCAGTGATATTTGTGATTTGTAATCTTCAAAACCACACCACTTCCATAATGTTTATCCTGATTAGTAGGTCCAGAAATAAATCTATATTGATAATAATTAAAAGAACAAAATTCGTATAGAAATAGATTATAGAGTAAATAGTTTTATGGAATTTATATGTATTAGGGAGTCTTGTAATGAAATAAATAGTGATTATTTCACATTTAAATAAAGGTATGGGTAAGGTTTAATAATCCCAATAGACTTCTAACATTCATCCTTAACATACTGGCATACTAGAAATCGAGATAAAAAGATTCTAATATCCCTTTTATAGATTCTCCTATAGTTTCTTATTTAAATATTATATCTCAATTAGGGTCACTCTATAGGGATTATTTAAAATATGTGTAGAATCATGTATGAATTCTATTAAAAACAAAACTTGATGAGTCAAGTGAAGACTTGAAAAATATTTTAAAAATACATATGTATCTTCACTCATAATAGTTACATATTCATTATTGATTTTCTCCCCAACCATTTGTGACAGATACCCCTCATGAGTTGGTATTTTGACCCATTAATGGTTATAACTTCATGGGAAGTTCTGATTCATCATAGCACCAATGGATGTTCATATATTTATTTGGGATAACAAATATGATATCCCTTCTTTGGAATTGAAATGGACTCTATATAAAGATAGTTAATCCATGACCAAGATCACATAAAATGTAACTATAGGTATAATAATAACACGTTCAAGAAAAAAAACCCAAAAATTTGTATCATAGGGGATTTATATACTTCATATGAAATCTTTATAAAAAAATTCTTTTTATCAATTGTTTAATCATTAGTGTGATGATTTTATACTCTTGGAACAATATCCAAATATAAAGTATTTTTTATAACCTGAATCAAATAATAAATTTATAGTTCAAGTGAGGATGATAAGTCTACATTTCATCACTTCATTGTTGTTCCCCACATTACTAGTTGCGATTGTGTATTATTTCCATTTTTCCATTGGATTATGAGTTTGTAGATGTCAATTTCCATCATTAACCATTTGATTCATGTACTTATTGGTTTCATGTCTATATATTATCTAATTGTATCATTAGAATGTTGGGGTGAATTTGGTATATATTTATTTACACAAATTATTTGAGTCATCCTGTATATTTTACATGAATGTGCTTGATGGACTTCCATTCCACTCATGAAGAATTTAATTATTTTCTTATGTATATTAAATCCATTATTATTTCAAAACAAATTGTATAAATGAAGATTAATTTTCATTCCTCAGGGGTTTTTTATTTTAATATTCTCAAAAATCAAAATTTTACATCATATAGATAAAGAATTAGAATAATGAGAGTCTGGACTCTTCATTTATAGCTTTATAACACATCAAAAAATTTATTCACAACTATGAAGTATCTTATGGTTTATGCATTTTGGGGACTTGTTTTAAGACATTAAAGAATCAATCAATTTTTATTTCAGGGTTGATGATTAAACCATAAGTACACCTTAAAAGTCTGGGGAAATTTCTCTCATGTTTATTAATGGATTCATCATCCTTATACTCGAGTTCCATGTATTTATATATTTTATTTAGAATATTAAATGAAAATAATGATTGAAAAATAACTTCTAAAACTCTTACCATTTCATGGAGATAATTTCTTCATCGTACCTCGTATTCTTGATAATATTCCGCCATTGAACAGTTTTATCTTCTAAACTATACAAATCCAAAATAACTTTATCATAGTTTGACCATTGGAGAATAGAATATATCATTTCTTTATAACTGATATATATCTCAATAATATATGGATTAGAGGACCAACTGAATTATGGTATAAGTAATCACATAAAACACTAAATGTTAATTTATTCCTTCCTTTGGTCATTAAGAAGTTTGAAATGATTCATGTTAATATTTATATGTTGATATAATTGGTAGAGAATATCCATAAGATTTTTTATCCCGACTCTAATTCCATTAGGTTTCCGTGATGATGATCATTGCATTGGCCATCACTTTTTTTGTTCACACGATTTCTTGTGGTTTCATCCATTAAATAAAATAAAAATCATCCTTATGAGTATCAATAAACATTAATCAATGTAATCAATCATATGATAATTAAAACCATTCCTAATTTGTTTTAAATTACAACACCTTCTTTCAACCCATGATATTCTAGCATTATCCAATATCAATTTCACTATAGTTTGTTTTAGAAACTACTCTCTTATTCTATATATAATAATACCAAAAAATAAATAAACTCTTCTACCATACTAACTAAGGTGAATCAAACATAAAATACATATATATTACATCATTTAAGATGAAAAACAAAAAACATATCATAATAAAAATGCATAATAATCATACAGGTTTAGTGTGTTTGAAGGACACGTTCATAATAAACTAATTTATAAACAACCTAAAATATCTCCAACTACCATTCTCAACACATAGTACCATTCTATACTAGTCACACTTGATACCTTTCTTCATAACCAGTGGAAATTGATACTTAAGAAAGCATGAGCATAGATTCTCAGTAAGGTTAAACATGGGTGACAAAAATTAAAGATCATAAGTGATAATAAAATGTGAATTATGGTAAAGTAATATAATAATCACATACAATAATCATTCCCAATGAATCATATATCATAAATCTGGGGTCATGCAAAAATGATTTGGCCTAAGAGATAAGTTTCATAAGAGTGTGTAAATATCATTAATCACATGATTAATAGGTACATAGCATCTAAATAAGAATTTTTAAAAATATTTTAGAACTTATTTAAGTATAAATAAACCATTTTTTGTCAATTATCACTATTAATACCATCATTAAATAGTGTATATATTTTCATAGTGCATTGGTTTGACCCTCTATTATCATTAAACTTTGGAGGAAATGGTTCCTTAGTGGATTGGGTTCACTCCTCAAACCCCATAAATATTATATCATGAGATATCAATAATTAACCAATTCATTATAAGTAAAAATAATTATATTCTCATACATTAAATAATAAAAATCATAAAAATGTGTTATAAAAGATCATAAAAACATTATTCATTTCATCATCAATTAATTAACTTGTGGAAAAGAAACAAGTTTCATAAAAAAGTCCTCAAAACAATATCATCATAAGAAATATAGATACATAATATGGATGGTATAGTTAGATCATATCCCTAGTGAAGAATATGATTCAATAAATGATGTTGATATAGAAATAAATAGTTTAATAAAATCAATATAAATATTCCTTAAAAATTAAAATAAGTATCCTTTTATTTTTGTATTTTTTATAGAAATTAAAAATTCCATTAACATTAGGAATATTATTTTCATTTAAAAACTATGGAAACATATAATTTAATATTTATAACAAATAATTTTTTTGGAAAAAATGTGGTCAGACATTGAGTTTTAAAAAAACTTTTTATTCATACGTTTACAAATAATGTCCAAATTGACATGTACAAAAAATTATAATGATTATTATTTTTAAACCATTATAAAAAATTAAATATTGTATCATGTTATAATAAACATCCATTTAATTTTATTGAAGATAATTCTTGAAAAAATATTAATAAAATGGACATGAAAGAAAAATATTACCAACCAAAAAAGGAAATAAGGTCGAATTTTCTTTAAAAAATAACTTTTTAAGTATCAAAGAGGGTGAAATAGAAATATAAAATTTAAATTACCAGAATTAGATATGTTATAATAAAATATATTGGGGTTATAATAAAAATAAAAAAATCCCACAATAGAAATTGAAACATAAACAATCCTAAAAAAAGTTATATTGTAACAAAAACTCATACCTTGGTATTCTAATAAGTTAAAAATGATCTAAAATACCATATAATAAATTTAAATTTATTATAAAGTTATATTAAAATAATATTTATATTTATATGAGGATATATCATTCACTAATAATTTATTAGTTTCTATTTATGAATAATTATTTTATAAAATCAATATTTGGGTGTTAAATGTTCCATTTTCTATGCATGTTTTGGTTAAAATATTATATTCTTTTTACCTCTTTCATGGTTCAATAATATTAATCAATTTTTATATACAATTTTAAAACTATCAATCTTAGTCGGTGCTGAAAAATGGAATACATTGCTTCATGGAGGTGGTAGTTTACACATTCACACGGGTTATGTTTTCATCATAAAATAGATGGAATAAAAGGAATGTATACTATAATATATATTTCATAGATTATAATTATTTCATAAATATCATATATAATCATTAAATCCATCTATATAACCAACCATGAAAGACTTTGATGAAAAATTTCGTGCAGGTGTTGTCCCCAAGTATGCATGAGTGACGTTTTATTTTTCCTTTACCTAGAATGAAAGATGGTAATGATCATTAAATAAAAAAAATATTATATTAACATAATTATTTTACTTGTTATGTTTTTTATAGGTGGTTATAAAATATTTAGTAGAGGTTAAAGAATAAAAAAATTGAAAAAATCAATTAAGTTGATTTCTTTTTCCCTAAGTATCCTCCCTAGGATCTCTCCTTAAAACTTTTTGAGTAGGTAATTATAAAATTTACAACCTATAGAAAATTAATAGGATATTTTGGAATTTATTTGGGTAGATATTTTTCAATATGTGGTTATATAAGTGCGTATAGAAGTTATGAGAGTGGGTTCTCTTTTATATGTGAGAGGAGTGGCACCCATTAAATATTTATAACTTTTCAATATAATAAACATCATTCTCAACTAGTGTGGCCCCAATTTAGACTAATTTTGATGAAATAATAAGGGTGGGTTTAAATAAACTCAACAATTAAAATAAATATATATTTTTTATCATAGTTTAATCTTTATCTCATAGTTTAACACCTTTTTAAAATTTTAAACTTAACTATGATGACATAACTCTTACCATGGTAACTATTCATTGTAGATAAATAAATATTTACCTTATACCCATCTATGAAATTTATGATTCCAAATATGAAAATATTTTATTATATTATTTTTCTAAAAGTTTTATAAATTAACTCTAATATCTATGAACAAAATGTGTAGAAACTATATTTTAGAGAAAAAAAAATATTTTTAAAGCTTTAAATGACTTTATTCTTATTACTTATAAATAACCATTACACAATTGTTAATTTATTTAATTGAATAATTTATATAAAAAAAATTACTATAATCATTCTCAAATATTTATTAGTTAAGTATATTAATATTAAAATGCATTGCTTATATAAAAATAGTTTTTTGAAAAATATATATTTCACCTTCAAAAATATTTATCTTCATTTATGATAGTTTGATAATAAATGTATGAATGATCATTAAGTTTTATATATATTGAACAAATATTTATCTATATTTTTAATAATTTAAATATTATAAATTAATATTCAAAGAAAACATATATAATAATATAACGTTTGAAAATAAATTGTTTATGTTTAATGAATAATTATTATACTAGTATTCTTTTTCATTAAATAATCATTTCATTGATTTCCTTAACTGATTTTATTTTTATCACATAAATTTTTTCCATAATTTTTATTTATTTCATTCCTAAAATGTATTAAATTTAACTAAAATTTGTAATTCAATAAAAAATTTATAAACAATCTATTCAGAAACAGTTTTCTTCTTCTTAAGTGAATTTGAATGCTTTTATTTTATAAATCTGGTATATATCAATTTCATCTGAATATCTAGTATAGACTTCCATTTTTCGTAGTATTAAATCATTATTCTCTTATTTTTTGTGTTATTTTCATCACAAGCTATCAAAATCACTAAATTTAATTTAAAGTAAAATGTATTTTAAATCATATAGTGTTATAGGACCTATTTATAGTATACCATAATGAACCCAAACAGGCTACTTCTTTCCTCATAATTGACTCCTCTTCATTACAATCAGACTATAATATAAGGGGGGTTTACTGAGTCTTACAAATTCTTAACGACACTCTAATAATATCAAGGACCATGAAGATAATCAAGATTGATCTAGAATTGGAAAATGAATATTTTTTTGTAAATAATCTCGAATTCTTCATAAATATTCTCTTGATTCGTGAATAAATAATTCATAAACCATGTAGGTAATTTTAATTTCTCAATATTCATCTGTGATCCATCATCACATGTGATTCTAGGGTAAATATTTTTGACCCATGAAAAAGTCTCTTGGAAGCCCCTATTATTTGTGAAGGTAGTTTGAGGTCTCATGAAAACATGAATTACCTCATGCACTAATTTTCTTACAATATCTAGGTGGTGAATCTAGTGACATAGATACATTACTTCTATAAACTATATGTGTTCATACATTTCAATAAATTGGATATCATTGGTTTCCTAAAAATATGCCATAGTCACCGCAAATATATACATAATAAAATAGGGATGAAATATACCAAAGAGAGACTTAACCCTATTAGAAATTTGGAAGAGCCCCAAAAATGGGTTCCTAAAGGAATCCAGTTGAATATACACATAAAATCAAGGACATAAAAATATATGAGCCTCATGAAGTGCCTCCTTCACAATGTCCATGGGTGAACCCTTAGTGTGGTCCCAATATAAAACGCTCTCATGAACTGTGTTCATAGAAGAAGGATTGTATTAATTCCATTTTGAATCCTCCGTAAAACCATTACCTCGATTGATTTCCTCCATTTCATAGAAATCCTCCTATGTGAACAATATATCTTCAAAGGATCCCAGCAACCTCCCCAAAAATACTCTATCACATACAGCATTATTCCCCTAAAGGTCACTTCATGAAGTTACAATATGGTAGGTAAATGGACCACTTCCATGTACTATTTTTCATCTAAGTATATTAATTTGGTCATATCAACCAAAAATTACTATATTTATTCTTACAACCAAGCTTAAAACTCTATAAATTCATATAAATTGCTTATCTTGAACCACCTGAAATGCATGATGAATTTTCTCGGGATGTCAAAGTGTACTCTTTTGATTTTGTATTCCCATGGTAAATAGAGGATAAATAATTGTTTTTATATAGTTTTAGAACCCTCAAGGTAATAATTATTATGTATTCAATTAATAATGAGGATCCCCATCACAAGGACACTAGATATTCTTCTCTTGGATCAACATTATCATCATGGATCCTAATTTCAATAAATGGTCCTTGTGAGGCAACACTTATTTATAATGTTTATAACCCAACCATGTTCTCATTAATGATTTCATATCCTTGGATCATTTAATGGGATAGGTATTAATAATGATCTTTGTGAAGTATCCCTAGCAAGTAGTATTTTGGGACTCCTCCTTAGGTGTAATACCAAACCAATTATACCCTCATTATTGATATATTTTTAATAGTTTTTTTGAGAGATGTATCCTAATATCCCATGAATAAGACCCAAATCATATTTAGAGGGGCCTATCCACTATGAAATCTTCTTCAAATTTCTATATTCCTTAAAAGCCACAATCTTTATAAAAGGGATATATTCCCCATGATATATTCAACTAAACAAAAATGTCCCTAATAAAATACTTGATTAGAAACTTATTTTTAATCCCCACACTATATTATGTCATCACCCCTTTGTGATTAAAGTCTTAATTGAACAATGTAAGACTACACAATAATGTTCTTGTAGCCTCATATTAAATTACACGGTGTGGTCCCATCATGTGACCTTAAATTGTATAGCTTGAAATATGTGGGAATTTCTTCATGTTAATTTGGATAAGTAGGATACCACTATGTGGTTCAAAAACCATATCCAAAATCATATTTTCACTAGGACATAATCTCGGTGGAACCCAAAATCTAAATTCATCTCTTCTTTAGACCATACCCCCGTGAAATAATGTCACCCTTCCATCCCCCTATAAATCCATATCGTTCTTATTTGATTCATATTACCTCTAAGAAAATATCTATTCTCATGATTCCATATCTATAACCAAATCAAAAACATCCTCATTAGTATATATTCCCTTTGTGGTTAACCAAAAATGTCCACTCATGCATAAGTCCCACAATAACCATTTATAGACATATTTCTTTTATAATTCCATTATATATAACTTTAAACTACATGGGAGTGGTCATGGTTTCATAAAAATAAAATTCAACATGATGGTCATTGTCACATAACCGTAAAAGGTACGACATGTCCCACTAAGAAAAACTGAACTATGTATCTTTTGATTCCCCTCATAGGGATATGTAAGAATTCATTATTATGGACATTATCTCAAAACAGCAACATGTATCATATCCCAGGATGATGGTAAATTCAAAATCTTCCAAATGTTTTGATTTAAATCCTTACATCACAAATTAAAAAGAAAAATGGGGATCCTCACGTAAGTAAAAAAAGGTTTCACTAGTGAATTAATATGTTTATATCAAGTATGTTGTGTTAAAAGAGTCATTTTCATGGTGGTAACATGTCCTAAACTAGGGTTTAATTAGTGTTTACAAATACAACACTAAACTACAATAGAGTTAGGAATTAGGTAATAATTCCCCATAAAAATGTGTGTAAGTGATTTAAATATCATCTTCTTGACCAACATACATCCTAAGTGTTGTTGGTAAATTCCCAATGGCCACCTACAATTATAATTAAGGTTCAAAATGACTCAAAATAAAAATATTTGTAATCCTGAGGGAGTATTATTAACATGATATCATATGAAACACATCATAATTAATTGGGTCAACAATTAAAACAAATATTCTTCAGGAAACAATTATTTTTCCAAACCAATAGTATTTTTGGGTCCAATATAGGTTACATTAAAGCCAACATACTCTTGGTGCTAAATTTTAAAAAAAATTATAGTTTAAGAATCCTGACACCATAGTTAAATGAGAAATGTTTATATTACTACCAAACACTCTTAAAAGTAATTGTATGTTCAAATGAATAAATTCAATCACTATGAGCTTGGGATCGAGAGTGTAACCATGTAAAGAACATACGCAGGATGTAGGGACCTATGGAAGATTTCATTCACCATGTATAACCAAATAAGGAAATAAAAAATAAACTAGATATGTGGAACATAATTCTTGATAGAGAGTAATATATTTAGATCTTGGTGGACGGACTTTAATGGTGTAATCAATGAAAAAACATATATGACACATGGAAAAAACATTAAGCAAATAAATGTTGAGTGGAAGGACATATAATAGAGAATAATATTATAAATTGAGGAATAATATATTATTTAGGGGGGAATCTATTTAGATTAAATATATTATAGTTTCTATTCATATAATATTGACATAGAGGGTTAAAACCCTCAATAGTGGTTGATCCAGTATGGGGGATCCTTGTATATGATTGAGTTATAACACATTTTTAATTTCTCTTATACTATAAATATTAATTTTGATATTGTATGGTATGATATTTTTAATTATAATCAATTTATATTTCTTTTTTATTCTCCCTTAGTTAATCATTTATAAACTCCCTCCACTCAATTACTATAGTATATGATGGAACATGGGTGTCATATTGGTGAATTTATAAGTGATCATCAGCACATGTGTTGAAATAAAAATATCACCCTTATCTTATTTGGACTAGAATCTCATGATTATAAGGTTCCATATAATTAAAAATGATATCAGTGTTATAATATTTGGATATTTCTCTTCTCTTCACCAAGTTCATAGGAAGGAGGTTCCTCTTGAAATGATAATTGTAATGTTAAAATTCCCCCAATCCAAAAGATAAGGGATAGAATTTCTTGAATTTAAATATCTCATTTATAAATATAATGAGAGTGATTTATCAATCTAAGAACAATGATATTAGTATACTTGAACTTCATCCCTATGATAAATCAATGATTATTCTATTAATACGTTTTCAAGGTATCTTATCTCTATCAATGTCTTAAAGATTATAAAAATTCCACTTGTTAACACTAATCAACATAACACTGAAATTTCACCCATCTTTGGAGACAATAAAATTTTCCACTACATTGTTTCAACTTGGATTTTAAATTGTGTTCAACCACTTTGAAATAATGTGCATAGTAAATATATTTCTAACCACATAGGATCATTTTTGAGTTTAGTGGTGAAAATTTTCTAAATCATTAACATGCATATTTAATTACTATATCTAAAATCAGGCACCTATTAACTCTTGGTATAGATATTTATATGAATTTTTTTTCTATATTTAGAATACTATGAAACATTTATATTATTCATTTTAAATTGAATAACATTTCTCTGATAGAATAGAGTTAAACTCATAGTGTTCACTATGAATCTAAATCAATGGTTAAAAATATTTAAAAAACATTAAGATATTTTTTGATCACCTCAATTTTTTAATTAAATAACATTATATTATCTATACATCTATAAAATATAAGTTTCAATTGAAAATATGTCCATTTCAATTTCTACCAAAGTTCCATTAAATAGTAAGGAATGATCTAAACAAGACAATAATATAGTTTTATATGGCATGTTCTTGATTTAAACTAAGATAAGTTGTAGGGGAATAAGTTAATTATATAATATTTCCCATTATATCTCAAAGGAGAGGCCATGTAGTGGTTGTAAATCAGAAAAAAAATACAATTCACAATCTAGGATAAGCTTTGGAGGTATTTATTTAAATTATTATTTACAAGAACAAGAATAAATTCCCTGATATGGTAAATATATTCAATTAAAATACCAGTAATAGAAATATTATATGATTAATATTAATTAAATACATTGTGTGCAAGATTTATATACCAAGAAATAGATGAATATCATTTCCTACTTTTTTTATGAATCATTATTCCAAAAATATAGAATCCTACTAAATACAGCATTAAAAGGGTAACTAATTGAAGTATCACTAGTTTATGCTAAAGTATTGATATAAAATATTTCATATAAAACAAAAAAAAATGGAATAATTGGTGTTATCACTAGAGGAGTTAATGAGGTAATGTTTATTATATCACACTTGATTTAATCTGAACTATGAGAATTTACCACTCTATAAAGTAAAATATCTCATAATATATCCATTGAATAACTAACACTTTTTAAGTTATGTGTTCCTAATTCTTCAATCGATGGTTTAACTAGTGTATTTTATAAAATATTTTATAAATAGGTTTGTGTTTTAATCTTTCAAAAATGCATTTTCAAGTACCCAACTATGGATGGGGAGATAATTACCAAGCCTAATGAGGATTAAGTGATCCATAGAGATTATCCATACCACATTATCAACAAATTCTAATTATACCTCTCCATTACAATATAATTTTATACAAGGAGAAAAACAAATTTATTGACCACCGCCATTTCATTAGATTAAACTAACTAATCAAATCATTTTAAATTCTCCGCCTCAATATCATTACTCATATAACCCAATGATGAATTAAAAAATGAATTAATTGAGAACCCATGTATGGATTCTAGTTGAAAGGATGAATATGAACCGAAATAAATTATAATATTAAACTTTATCAAATCTAAATATTAATTTGATCTTGGTAAGAACTTGGAGTTCTAACAAGATTCATCATAATCCAAACCCCAAATTATAACATCCCAAAGAAATCAATAAAAAAAGGAATTAAATTTCTAAAATCAAAGGAAGAAACCAAGTATTCCATTTGAGATAAATTAAAAAGAGAAAGAGAATATTGCCCTTCCTATTCCATTAATAATATATTGGTCCAAAAAATTCATGGAGAAAATATCTATAAATTTATTTTAGGCACATTATCAAAGTTTGAAATAAACATACTACTTCTAGAGTCCCTAAAATTGATTCCCAAATACACTATGTTACTTAAGTAACTAAATTCCAAAAATACAAGTATCCAAGGTAATGATAGGGTTAGATTTATAGGAAGGTGTAAGAAATAATAATATCCCAACTTACTATGAAATTAAGAAATCTTTTGGTTTTCTCATAAGATTTTCAATTAGGGACATGTTATTCATATATTTTTTATGGGGTCTTGGAGCATCCATTGATATCCTACACCATTTTGAATTTTCTTATTTAAGAATTAGATGTCTCATAAAAAAGAGAGTGTAAGTTTGAATTTAAAACTGAGATACTGCATTCCTAGTTGTATTTATATAATATGACCATGAATGAGTTAAAACATCAAATTATCAAGTGAATTTTGTATCCTTAACAAGGAGGATAAAAAACACCTACATAATCACCAATCATCCAAGATAATATATTTTTAAGACTTCATGATCCATCATCAATGTCTATATAGACATTCATATAATTTAATTTGTTTAAAACACGATTTATGTCAATATTTGTGATATAATAAAATTTCTCTAACTGGAACACACACTTACACATTTCAAAGAACCGTTTCATTTTGAGTAAAATGATCTATTGAAGAAAATTATAAATCTAAATAATAATTTCATATTTGAAAAATATATCAAAAAAAATTTGAACAACCTATGATAACTATAACATATCCCAAAGATGAAGTAAATTATGATTTCTTTAATAAATTTGAAACTTTATTCTCACTTTATGAGAAAAAAAATTTCCTTTTATATAGGAACAAAGAATGGTCATAGTAAGTTAACAAATTATTTTTCAATAAATAATTGGTACGCCAAATCTTGAATTAAAACCCTTACCATAAAAATTGAAATATATATCTAATAGGTGATGAAAATAACCCATTATTAATTTACATCAACTTATTATTTGACCACAAAATCCAACTCATTGAACTTTCATGAGAGAATGTGAAAGCCATATGATAGAGTTCTAGGGACATAACCATAAAAATTCCTTGAATGTATATTCATAGAATCTTTCTTGAATATAATTCTCATCCTTTTAGGTAACACTAAAGAAGACTAAACACAAACATAATTAAAGTAGTTAAAAATAAATTTATAAATTTTTAAAGGATGATATAACTCACCCCATATTTGACACAAAGAGGATAAATCCCATTCGTATTGTGCCAAATAAAACTAGACTAAACATTTTTATAAAATAAAAGAATGATATCATCTATATTAGAGTAAAAATAGTTGTTTCTTATGCATAGACATTATGAAACTAAATAAGTTTACCCGGAGTGACTATTTCTAAGTCCCCTTTATAGGTCAGCTGTCAGAATGTATTTTAGTAAAACTTGATTATTTCTCCCTCGATGAATTTCAATATATTTTTAGTTTATTATTCCTCTTATGTATAAGAAAACATCAAAATTCAAAAACCAATATGGAAATTTTATTCCTAATTATATTTCATTTGAACTTTTTGATTCCCTTGATTCATTATAATGATTTCTAGTGAGAATTTTATCTAATTTAATTAATGAATTCCTCGAACTGTTTCAAGATGAAATTACTATTTTTTTGAAATTCATTTGATCACTACTTATCTAAATTTGAAAAATTCATCAAAAATGGGTTTTAGAAAAGGGGAATATTCTCAATTTAAAAATATCTAAATTTATAGTGTAAAACAGAATCATTCTTTGATATGTAATTCCAATTAATTGAATTGAATTTTATAAATTAAAATTTTAAATAATTATTTAATTCCCTAAATCAATATGTGTTGAACATGTAGTTAATTTTTAGGGAATTACAGACTTATAAGTGGTTCATAAAGTATTTTAATAAGATAATCTTAACACTGTCTTATTTTCATAAGAGAGACAGTGACTTTGTTTTTTATTATTAATATAAGAAATATTTAAATGAATTGAATATCAAGATAAATTCACTACCAATAATTCTACCACCAAATTGAGAATACCCTTTTTGAATTAAATATTGATACTTAAAATTATATTTTGTGACTAGTCCTAACATTGAGTATTGAAGGAAAAAATCCATCTCATAGATTATGCATTAAAGATTTTTTAATCTTCCAAAAGAAACTAAATAACCATTAAGAATGAGTTTCCAGCTATTGTTTATTTCTATATATAAATTAATATCATACACAACAACATATTCATTATTTTGTGTTGGTTTTTAGTGGTGGTTTACTAAACCACCGATAAACAAAATTACTGATTTTAGGGAAATTTTTTATAACCCACCACTAAATATTATCTTTAAATTAAAAACAAATTTTTTCCTATGCCCCACCCTTCTCCCCAGAGACCCTTCACCCCCAGTCTCCCCCCTGACCCCGAACCCCAACACCACCACCCCTCATCGGTGCTTGGTTATCTCCCATGCCCTATGTTGTGCCCCACCCTTCTCCCTCGAGCTCTCCTTCCCCCCGACCCTGAACCCTAGAACAAGTATGATTTACCCATCATCGGAACTCAAGAATATTCAAATCCCTTCTACCATGTACCCCCCAAGCCCTTACTAGCACTATGGTTATTGAACCCAACCTATCTCCCCCACCATTTCCCTCATCTGATTCGTCATCCTTACCCAATCCCCCTCCCTTCCATTTCCATCACTTAAGACCATAATGGATGTGAGGTTATATAGGTTTGATTTCTATCTTCCTTTTCATTTAGAGTTTTAGTATTCAATTTTTCTCTCAATTTTGATTACTCAAAGTTTTCACCATAGGTCTTAGTAAATTATGTTAAAAAATATCATTTTCATCATTAGGAACATCAAATTAAAAAAATATATTTACCCTAAACTAAATAACTATGTATTAAGTGGTTATAGGGTTCAATGTAATAGAAAATAAGGTTAATCCCTAGGATTATGGATTTGAACAATTATTTTAGAGATTCACAATTATATGGAAAAAGAAAAAAAATATAACAAATATTACTTCTATAGGATAAAGGAACTATTTTGAATGAAATGATATAATGGGGCTCAATTTAAGATTTTTTTAGGGACATAATCATTCGCTAAATTGTAATTGATGCTTTAGTTGTTATGGGATTCAAATATATAGGCGAGTCCAGGGATCATTACTCACACAATCACCCTATCTAGGTCAGACCATTTGTATACTGTTAGATTTAACTATTATTTTATAACTCACTAATCCTAATGAAAAGGATTGAAAATTAGGTGGTTATATTATTTCTTATTCCTGATGTGTTGGTGTTCCACCACCTTAATCATGTTGGTCTAAAAATTCAAAGATAGTGAAATTACAAATTTTACCTATAATGCAATAAAATAAAAAATATATGAAATGAAAAATAATTAAAAAAATATATCTATATAAAAAAATCTCATAAGCATCATATAAAACACATAAAAAGATAAATTCATAAATGAATATAAATATAGGAAAAATAAATAAAATAATATTAAATATAAAATGAAAAACCAATCCCATAAATATTCAAAGATGATTCCTTATTCTAGAACATTATTAACTTGATAAGTAGTCCCTACTCATTAAAGTTCTTCCCCGACTAATACTAGTTACTATTAGATTGTTAAAATTTAAGATCATATCATTCAGTATTAATCTAGTATATATGTTCTATTTAAAATTGTAAAAAAATAAATATTGATCAAATCAATAATAAATATGTAAAAAATGTATTATTTCATAGGTGAAATTATAAATTATTAAACCTTTTTTATATATAAAAAAACATCATGAAAATCATGCATCAATACTATTCATTGATATTAGATACATTAAAAAGTTGTTAAATTAATCCTGGAAAACAATGAACGGTTTTTAGAAATGTTTTTCCCTACAAAATGGTCAGGTTTTCCTTTAAACACCTACATATAGTGGATATACCCATTATAATTTCTGTGAAATATTGTTTTGAATGATTGTTTTTTGGTTTTTGTAAAATTATATAGTGGTAGGTATAGTTGAAGTAAGATTTTATGTTTTTATTGTTTTAGGAAACACTTTTGTAAGTTTCCCTTCCATTTTAATAGACCTATAAGGGAGACTGTGATTCACAATAGGAAATGGTATTAATGTTGTTATGGTTATTACCATTTATAGAATATATTTAACCCTTGTGAAGATCGAGTGAAAATTATAGTTAGTGGGGTTTGTAACGGTTTTGAGGGATTTATATAGTCATAAAAATTATATTAAAAAGGGGTGTGTTTTTTCTATGATTTGTTTAAATTGATCTATTTTCATTATATTTTCCATAAATGGGGTTGTATAGGCTACACATTCATCACATGTTTTACAAAAGACCAATTTAGCAATTTGGTTGAATTGAAAAAAACATGGTAACACACTGTCACAATATAAATTAGGTATAATTTTTTAAAAGTAAAAAAAATTAAATATTTTATTTTTTACACACTTATTTTATCATAAGTCCCTATAAATCATAAAAAATTATAAAATCATTAAGGATACATATTTTCATAAATGTTATGAAATTTATTTTAATGTATGTATACTTTATATATTTTTCCTATTTATATGTTGGAATAAATATATCACTCATTGAGGGTATCATTTATAAAAATTAATATTTTAAAGACGTTATGAGTTTGTGGTTACTAAGATTTGGATAAATGTGTGATTTGATCCATAAATTCTTTTTCTAAGGTATGGTTTACCAAAAACAAAACCCAATATAAAATTAAAATTTTGATAATTATTCTTTTTTTGAGCACAAATTTCCATATTTCTCAACTCTGGTAAATTGCTCACTAGAAAACTACCCATTATATTCCCATCGATTATATATTCATTAAAATAATTTACATTTTAATTAAATATTTAATCTATTTAATTCTGACTAATTTCACTTTCGACATTTTACCATTATATTTTTTCCTACTGAATAATACTTATGTGTTCTACCATTTTTAATAAATTGTAGGACCAATGTGATATATATAGATAAAAGCTTCATCACATTACCGAGGAACACACATAAGTATATTAAGGGCTTGGAGAAGCTTTTAGATTTTTCAATTTCCAAATGATCAGTTGATGGGAGAATAATATGTCAATATTCTAAATGCAAATTTAGAAGATGGATGAAGAGTGATGATTTTTATGGACACTTGATATTGAATCAATTCCATACTCGCTATTTGTGTTGAATTTGGAATGGAGAATCAAATACTATTGAAATTTTGATCACTGATTTTGATCAATATAATGAGCTCCCAACTACATCGAAAATGGAAATTGAAATAAATGACCATATAAATAATGAATTTGACATTTAAAGACACCAACAAAAACATAAAAACATATTAGAACAACTATTTGAGGGTGCTACAAATAGAAACATGATAGGTGTTGTTTGGGGACTATAGGACAACTAGATCAATATTTTAACATATCATTAGATACTCCTCTTGATTATGTGCAGACTAATATAAGAGAGAACATCAATCTGTAGAAAAATATGTTTCATGGTTTATTTGATTATGAAATCAGGTGTTTTATATTAGATATTTAAAATATTCAAAACATTATTTTCTGTTGAATTTTTTACATACCAATTGCCTATGTGGAATAAATAATAAGTTGATGTCCATAATAAAATAATTATTTCATTTTTAATTTCTTAAAGAAATGATCCCTCAGTCTGTTTTTGATAGGGAAAAGGTAATTTAAAATCTTGGTCTAAATTATTCAAAAATACATGTGTGTCCTAGTGATTGTATGCTTTATTGGGGAGAGGATTCAAGCACACAAGAACAAAAAAAAAATTCTTCTTCTATATAGTAGTAACTGGGTGATTTGGAAGTATAAATCAACATAATACTATGAATATGAAGAAAAGGAACACACTAAAAAGGTTTTGCATTACATTCATTTAAATCCCCGATAACAAATATTGTTCATATCATTTAAAACCACTGATCTCATGAATTGGAATTCTATATATAAAAAAATGATTGGTTAATGAGACATACAAGAGGTTCAAAATCATGGAATACATTTGATTCATTATATTTATATTTCTCATCAAATACTAGGAATGTACAATTGGGATTTACTGTCGATGGATACAACCAATTTGGGACTTTAATCGCTAGTTATAGAATTTAGCTGGTTGTTTTGATCCCTTAAAGTCTGCCTCTATAGATGTGTATGAAACACAAATATTTTATCATTTTAATGATTATTTTAGAAAAAAAATTCTGGAAATGATTTTGATGTATAAATGCAGCATGTAATTGAAGAATTATATGAGAAATGGGGAAATGGTGTTGAGACATCTGATGCATCTTCTAGAACAATGGTGAAAATAAATATTGCTCTAATGTGGACCATTAGTGACTTCCCTAAGCTTGGGAAATTAGATGGTTGGAACACTTATAAGGGTTTGAATTTTACTATTTGTAACTTTTATTTTGAGTTTGAATGACAACCTCACAGTAAAAAATGGTGCTTCTAAGTTCATCAATGATTTCTTGATGCATAACATAGATTTCTATTGAACAAGTAAAAATTCAATGGTTCTATTGATGGTGGAACACCTCCAAACTTATCGATAGGTTCTAAAATATCTTCACAACTTGGAAAAGTTGAAACAAAATTTGGTAAGGAACATTATTTTAATGATAGTGGGAAACAAGTTCGAACTGCATCATCAAATGAAACTGGAATGCAATAATGGAACAAAAATATTATATTCTTCAAACTTCTGTATTTTGAATTTAATCTACTATGGTATAATGTTTATGTTACACATATTGAGAAAAATTTTAGTGAAAATTTGATCTTTACATTTCTTCATGAGTAGGGAAAATCGACAGACCATCTCAATTCATAAAAATACTGAAAAAAAATTAACATAAAGCATGATCTCTGAGCAGATAGTAACAGAAAGTATGCTCCAGAAATTTTTTAAATGAAAAATAAGGATAGAGATACATTCCATTGAATTTTAAAACACATGAAGGTATCTTATGGGTATTCAAGTAACATCTAAAGTTGTGTTGACTTAAAGCATCATAGGTTACAAGGATTCAAAATTCACAATTCACATATTTTTTATAGCAGTTACTACCACCGGTATTGCATACATTATTACCTAAAAAGGTTACTACTATTGTACTCCAATTTTACCCATTCATCAGAAAATGATGTGAGAAAACTATACAAACATTTAAACTTTAAAACCTTTAGGATAGATTTTTATTTACACTTTGTGCAATTGAGATGAACTTTCCTCTAATGTCTTTTACTATCATGATGCATTTAACTTTGAATTTAGTCAATAAAGTTAAATTCGGAGGCATTGTACATCATTGATCGATGTTTCCAATTGAGATGTACTTTTTTATATGTTATTCAAATTAATTAAATAATTCATATCACATCATTAAATACACAATTATGTTTTATTTGTATTATTTGTTTTTTTATTTTTTTATTTGTTTTATTTTATATATATATATATGGTGTTTGAAATCATACATTAAAAATAAGGCTCAACCTGAGGGCTTGATTTTTGAAGGATATTTGGTGAAGGAGTGTCTTAAGTTTTGTTCCAGAAACTTTTATGATATTAAGATAAGATTCAATCAAGTTATATGTGTTGATTACAAATCGAATCATTCTCAAATATATGGGAAATAAAAAATATTTCATGTTATTAGGTGACCAGTTTGGAGGAGCTCAAATGTTATACTAACAGAAATTGAATTATTACTAGAACATTGATATGTGATGATGAATAGTAAAATTAAAGATCCATTTATTTATGATTTAAGGATACAAACAAAGAGATGAATGAAAGTCCAAACAGTGAATGAGAATGATATAACAAAATATTTGAATAAAGAGGTGGTAGAATGGTTTTCATGATATATAAGTTCATTAATATTAAAATCTATATGGATATTAGGTTGAAACATATATTTAATAAATCTAATAATGTATGTTGATTTTTGTAGATCATGAATACTAATGCTCAAGGTGAGTTTTCAAAATATTTGAATTTTTTTCTCAAGTTCCTCTTAAATATGCTAGTAAGTTCAATGCTTATAATGTCAATGGTTTTAAATTTTATACAATCGATTGGGAAGAGGGTTTGAAAACATAGAATAGTATTTAATATATGTTTCATAGAGTAGGATACTATAGAAAGTCAAATGATATTATCGAATTAATCTACCATGGGAATTTTTCATTTGTTTTATTCAAATGCAATTTGGTTGATATTATCAGGCATTTTAAAAGAGATTTCTTACTATTTTCTTTTGTGAACTTCACTCACTTAATGGATTTTGGTGACCATCAATTACGTTATCCGTATATATTATCATCATAATAAAAAAAATTGTATTATGTGGAAGATATCATGGATTATGTGTGGACTGTAGTTACTCACATAAAACAAAGAGACTTGTATGATATGGGTGATGAAGTGGAATATTTGACCTCGGACATTGAATCAAATTCGTAGGAATAAGTGAACTGATTTCCCATATTGATATTGAAAATATTAGTCTTGTAAGGGTGGATACAGTAGATAAAGTAATGATGGAGTGAGAAAATGAAATGATTCAAGGAAAAAATTATTTTATGTATAGTCATCCATTCATTTATCAACCACTTATGTTATTGGTGAACTCATTAATTATCATAGATATGTATATTTTGTTTTTTAGTACAGTGCATCAGCAATCATTTCTAATTTTTTCATAAATTTTTTAAAATATATGTTCTGAAGTTAATTTTATTGGATTAAATGATAGGAATTCCAGAGAGTAAGACTTTTATTGATCTCATTCGACTCCCACATAATGATCCCACAACCAGAAAGATAGATGATGATCCATCGGTCTCTCTCCCTACAACATATAAGACACACTCTACTTTCCCCCCTATACCATCTCTCACACCCTCTATTCCATCACCGTCTATCATACCCATTGCCAGCATCCCATTAGTATCTCAATCAATGCCTCCCCATTTAGTAGGCTTATTAGAGAGGGAGTAGGTCATCACTCCTATTTCTTTGGGAAAATATTTGAGGGTGACAATTAAAGGTAAAAATTTTAATATGAATAAATCTATTGAAATATTTTTATAATTCTAATTTTTTTATAAAATATAGAAAAAAACCCTAATAAGGATAGAAATATAAAAATTTCAGATGTCTGGAATCGGAGTGGACTAAAGATAGTTGTCCCATTTGACTGTTATGGGGTCCCTATAGATTATTTCGTGTGATTATTTTGACACATTTGACATCATTTAGAAGTGGAGTCGGTTACCCTTATGATTACATATTATGATTAAAGGCATGTGACCCAATCATAGAAAAATAAAGTTTTTTATTCACAGATAAAGGTAATTTAAATACATTATAGTGTAATTTAATGTCATTATGTTATTAAATTCTAATATTTTTAAAATTAATCCATTTTTATAGATTTTTCCCATTTTTCCATTACTGCTCTTATAGCACAAAAGTTTACACTGATAAATTTGAGTAAGGAATTGGTGGATTTTAAATGGAGAATATGGAATGACTTTAAAGTTACTTCGTTGAGAACCCAAAAACTATACGATAAGGTGCCCACTGGTTACCAAGTGAGTAATGGAAGATTTTTATTGATAGCCATCATCATGAGAAGCATGTTGTTTTAAAGTATATATTATTATATTAATATAATTTCACATTTACACGTAAATATGGGAAGGATATTAAATTGAATACATTACTATTAAATTATATGTTATTTATTTGATGATTTTATCAAATAATAATGCATCAAGTCTAGCTAAGAGAATCATCCCTCAAACTACCAGGTCAAATAGTTTTCAAGAAACCAATCAACTCTGGTAATATTTTCATTAGTTTAAATATTTATAATACAATATTATCTTTTACATATATTAAATTATTGATTTATCTTTGTTTAATGAAGTCTCATATTTTAGGGCACCAAGTCTCATGAATAGAACTGTCATTGAATATTTATGAAAATCCTATGGGAGTTATGTTAATGACCATGTCAAAGAAGTTGGGTTATTAATTCATTTTTTATTATAATAACCTATTTTTAGTTGTCACTTTGTTGATATGTATTACATAAAATATGATTGATATTTTATTTATAGTTAAAAATAAAGAACAATTGGATGCCAATCTCACATAGGCCTTCTAAGTCTCCCAGGATGACCCGGTTGGTAAAGTTCTTGGGAAGGAGAATCCTGGTCGAGTGTGTAGGATGGGTTGGGGTCCATTACCATTTGAGGTATCTGGCAGGCCATCGGTTATTGAATCTAAATCAACTCTTGGTTATAGTGACTCCATACCTCCAGATGCTCATAGAGAGTTTGTTTCTATTTAAATCTCAGTTCAGGATCAAGGGGATTAGATATCTACTTTGTATAAAGTGTTTATTGATTTATTATAGAAGATGACCATATCTTCCCTCAATAATATTGCATCAATGGATGGTGCTGAGAAAGTAAATCACACAACTTCAAAATTATTTTCTTCACAAAATTTTTTTTTTTTAAGTTTAAATATAAATATAAAACACATTTTAATTTTTAATATAGTTATCTTGATTGTTTCGGGAGGAGGTATTAGAGAAGGAGAAGAAAAGGGTTTCGAGCAGAGTTCAATGGGTAGTGATTAGTGGCCTCTTTGATATATTGGACCAATATGGAAAGAGAGGGTTTTTCATGTATCATTTTTGTCATAGAGTATTCACATGTCATTTTCATGATGTCCCATGTTTTATTATTATATTACCAATACTATGATCATGGTTAGTTATTTAAAGAGGCTGGAACCATTTATATAATGTTTTTTGTATAACTATATAGTAGGATATTAATTAACGGATCCCGAGAATGTATAAAATAGATTTCATATGACTTATTGGTTTGATTTTAATTTGGTCTCCACTAAAGAAATTTCTAATTAAAAATTAAAAACAACTTTTCCCAATGAATTTTTATTTATATATTATTTAACTAATCCTGAGTGGTAAAAAATAATTGTTTCATGTTAATGGTAAAAATTGAATTACAAGATGGATTGTTTTTATTTTTATATGGTTTCAGAAAAATAAGATTAAACATATGACATATAATTTTTTTCCCACTATAGATTGTACTTTACATTTTATTTATCTAACCCTTTGTATGGAATGTTCTGGTTCATGTAAAATGAGAAGGTGTGAATATTATGAAACCTATATATGTATTATATATACCCAGTTAGTGTTATGTGTTAACCATATACAAGGGTTCTTAGGTATGTGAGAGTGTATGAGTTATATGATATAATGTGAGAATATTAGACCCATGATGTGATGGGGATGACAGTGATCTCATGGTTTGTGAGTGACCATTGAATGGGTAGGATTGTTTAGATTTTGACTTCTATATGAGACCTTATAGAGGATGTTTAGTATGTTGGGTGTAATGTGATCTTGGAATGGAGGTGAGTCTCATCTCGAGTGTTCTAGCCCATGTGAGATAGACCTGTTGGAAATGTGTTTGATCATATGTGAGGTTCATGTGAATAATAACACCATCAAAAGGGTTACAGTATAAGGAATGTTTAAAATACAATTACTCTTGAATGAAAATCATCAATGCTTTAGTAGAGAATATGGTTTTAGAGGGAAGAACAAGTTAGGTTCCTAGCCCTATCAACTTAGGATGTGCCTTTAAGAATTTGATGTGATAATAAATAAAAGCCAAAGGAACTTTAGAATAAAACATATCTCTTTAGGGGTCAAGTGAGTGGTTTTGTCTTAGTAATATGCCTCTGGTTCAGAAAATAACTAATGATACTCTTTTATTTCTAATACAAGCATTCAGGAGAGGCATGGCTAGTGTCTTAGACATGTGAGATAAGTTTTGGTGAAACATATCCCATAAGATTTTTTGGTAGGTCATTGGGATCAAGTTGTAAAAGATAATGAATATTTGGAGATTTCATGAAATCATCAGAATATAGTAATTTAGTAGTGACGCACAATGCATTCTAGATTCTAGTTTGGTGAGTAAAAGAGTGGATGCCTATGATTCTTAAATAAATGTGAATCCATTTCTGTGGGTCGTACACTGATGTGGGTTTAATGAGAGTCTTAACAGTGTCATGAATCAAGGCTCTATTGTTAGAATTTTGTTGTTATGGGAATATAAATAATAATATGGAAGGATCTAGGGTGAAAACATAATAAATCTTAGTGTTAAACCTTGAATGAATCATCAAGGGTTAACATGATTTATATGAGTGACTAGATTAGGAGGATAAACACACATGTAGTTCCAATGACACCCATATTAGTATTTCATCTAGGAGTGGTAAGGGATTATATAGATGGTTTTGAATACACCATCAGTCATTTAATGTGTGTCCCCTATAATTTCTATAATATTAATGGAATTGGTAAGCTTTGAATGTTATGATATAGTTATTCATAAATTGTAAAATTAATTTTGATATTATTATTAATAGTGATAAATTTCATTGGGTAATGGTTTATATTTTTGTTTCCACTGTTCTTCTTTTTTTTCTTTGAGGGTGGAGTTCTGGTTTTGGGGATGTAGATTCTATTGCTACCTTTTTTTCTTAAAAATCATTATTTAGTGGTGGTTTAAACCACTACTAAATATTACATTTTATTTTTTAGAGGTGGTTTAAACATCCACTATATAATGTTGATTTTTTCATAGAAGTTAAAACAACTTCTATATGAAGTCATTATTAATTAGCATTAGTTTTCTGGTCAAAAATATTTAGGATTTAGCGGTGGATTAAACCACCACTAAATCCTTGACATTTTTCTACAATGAAAACCCCAGCTAAATATATAATCTAAGAATATTACTAGAAACTTCTGCTAAATGGTAAAAACCACCGTAGTTTGGATGTCGAAACCAACTATAGTGGTAGATTTTTTGAAACCATCATAGAAACACTTGGCAGAAATATAAACCACTGAAAATAGGTAATTTTCTTGTAGTGATATTTCTTTAAGAAAACAAACTATATTTTTGAATCATCTAGAATGTAAAAAAATTATT
This sequence comes from Viscum album, assembly GCA_963277665.1. NCBI lineage: Eukaryota > Viridiplantae > Streptophyta > Magnoliopsida > Santalales > Viscaceae > Viscum > Viscum album. The sequence continues at coordinate 54,479,838 of OY728148.1, forward strand.
GAAGAGTAAAAAAACTAAATCATATATGGTAATATATATTTTAATACTATAATAATTATATTTGGAAATTAATAACGAAAATTGGAATTGATACCAAAATGGTAGATCCCTAGAGTAGGTTACCCCCACACTATTGAGATAAGAATTATAGACTAAAATCCAAAAAATTATCACATTTTAGGTGACAAACTCATGTTTATTAAAGGTGATGTGTCAAGCTATGATAATGTGGTTATATTTCTTATTACTGAACAAATCCATTCAAAAATTAACTCATAATAAATTACAATACAAACGGTTGAATCAAAATGTTATGACTAAAATGATTCAAACATTTGGAAAATATACAGTGACCATGTAATTATAACATGTCTACATGAGAGTGAAACAATCTATTTATTTATCTTCTACAACACATTATCATGTGGAGGCAAATTTAAACCCCAAAGAATAGTTGGGAATGTGTTTTAATCCAAACAGTATTGGATGATACTATTTATATTTTTATAAGAATTAAATAATATGTATCAATAATGAAAATCCACTAGTGATGTTTTAAAATTTTTATAAATTCCTAAAAACATATACCCTTGTGAAAAAAAATTAATATATGGGGTGTAGAATTTATGGAACCATTTATTATGTATTTTGGATATTCTCATATATTACTGACTATTGATTATGTAACTAAGTGTATGGAATCTAATCCTAATAGGATACATGATTCATATATTTTCTGTTATTTTTATAAAAGTCACATAATTTATAGATTTGGAATACCCAATCCATTATCAGGGACCAAGAAACACACTTCTATAATAGAATATCAAAATCATTGATGAAAATATATAGAGTGAATCATTAAACATTAACACCATACCACCAACGGACCAATGGCCTTACTGAGGAAACAAATATATAAGTCAAAGTGATTATTAAAAGGATTTAAATACAAAAAGAAAATATTTTAGTCAGTTTTTTTGAAGACAACTTATTTCTTTATAGAAGATCTTATAAGACACAAATATAAATGAATCTATACAAGATGATTTATATGAAAATACATCACATACCTATAAAATTATAACATAAATTGTACAGGGTAGTAGGGAAGATGTACTTTAACTTATAGGTAACTTGATTATAAATTATGATTTAATTATTAAAGATATAGAAGATTAAATGTATGTATTTTGAGAATGATAAAATACTCAAGGAGAAAAAATTGTTGATTCATGAAAAGATAAAATAGAATACAGACTACCATCCTAGATATATAGTTCAACATTTTTACTCTAAATTGAAGTTCATGATAGTTAAACATAATTCTTGATGGGATGGGACTTTTTTAGTTACTAATATTATACATTATAGTGTAGCTAAACTAAATATAGGATCCTCTGTAAGAGATTTGTATCCTCCTTCTATTCTAAAAATGAACCCATCAATCCATTCCTCTCTTTTACATAGTTGAAATCTATTCTATTTCATAATCTATTAATATTGATAACATTTATATGAATGAAATGAGGATATTACATGAAACAAGTATGGTGGAGATAGAATTTCCGTCGTTTTAGTACTTTTGTGTTTTGTTCATTCATATGTGTTTTCAATCGACCTTGTAGGTGTTTTTGATCAATTACAATATATTTTGTAAAACATTTAATCTGATCTAAGTGTAATTTTAAGAAAAATTTGAAGATATAAATTTGGGTAAGTAAATTATTTTCATCAAAACCCAGAAAAATATGTTTAACTAAAATGGTTTTTGGTGTACCAAAATGTTGACATGAACTCAGTGGATATTCAAACTAAATCATTGGTAAATTATCTATTAAACAAAAGTAACATTGTAACACCTCAAGAATTTACAAATAGATTTATTATAAAATGAATGAAATAGTAATCCTCTACAAAACACCACTTGGTTATAACCTAGTCAAGTAAACATAATTTTACCACCTGTGTGTTTAAAATTTTGAAAAGCTAACATACACAATTGCATTCAGTAACATATTTAGAGTCTAAGAAGACAAACTTAATTTTTCATGAATAGTAACATACCCTTATTAATAGTGACATACCCTTATGAATATTAATGAATAGAAATTAAGATAAAATTTTATAATGAAATAAAAACATCAACCATGAATGTATTAAAACAATTTATACATCTTAAAAGTGAAAAATGATCATTGTATAAGTATTGATACTTTTTTATGACATAAATATTCAAATTACAATTTTTTGATTAATTTAATAATTCAAAATGGAAATTTATTTTAATAAAATTTAACCAAAAATTGTTACTTTATTGTCGTATTATTATAATATAATTTTATATGACCTTGATTAATTTTTCTAGGTCTTATAAAACGAGTTATAGTTTTAAAGTGTTTTTTTTAAATTATGATTTTTTTCTTAAATTAAATTAAAAATAATTAGAAGATTATTTTAAAAAAATTGATTTCAATTTTTGGATTCTATGCGTTGAAAAATGGTTAGGGTGAATTTTTGGGTTTTTTCTAAAATACTTTAATTTTTGGTGAATAGTAAAAATACAGTTTTGAGTTTTCGATAGTTTAATGAAATCATAATTACATAATAATTAAAATAAAAGGATGGCCAACTTATGTGTAGTTAAATATGACATTATGTGTCACAAGTTGATAAAACCATGGGAAAATTCCATGGGAAAGCCCATGGCTTTGCAAAAACCACTAATGAGGTGTCCCTTCGAAATTATTAAAAAACTCCCTCTCTTTTCTATAACTACCCACTCATCCATTCGTTTTCATTCATTCCAAATACATAAACCTAAAAGATCTTGTGTTTATTCTTCCCTAGGTGTCCTCACAAGGTGTTCTTAATCCCCCAAGGTCCCAACCTTCAAGTTCAAAGAGTAACTCTACAAGGTAAGGGAACCTCTCATCCTCCTCTTTTATTCAACACTTCATTCATGTTTTCTCTTTGAATTTACATTATAATATGTTAGAGTTTGATATTATTTAATCATCTTACTTTAATTTTTATTTAAATGTGATGAGATTCCCTTTTTCTCTCATCAATTCGTTTTATGAAATTTTAAGCGATGTCGTTAGGCTATCGAATTTTTATAAGGGATCTCTCAACTATTCTTTAATTTTCAAGTTCATATATTTTCTTTTTCTCTCCTGAACTCTTATATCCAAATGAACATGATAACTCTGGTATAATATATATTATTTAATTGTATCATGTGAATAAAATAACCATCATTAATATTCTTAATCCCTCCCTTTTATTTTTATGAACGAAAACAACGTCCATGAGGTTCCAATTTATAACCTTTGTGGATGAAAAAGTTTAGTTCCTCAATTTTCCCTTAATTATTGGTCATGAAACCATTTTTATGGTCAAACAAAACCTTAAAATATTTATTATAACCTAATTAATTTTCAGGAACTAGTATACATACATATTATTAAATCATATGACCAAACTAGTTCTTAATAATCAAAATACCGCTAAAATATTCTAAGTGAATTTCATAAATATTTCATCTAATGATTCATCATATTTTTATGTAACCAAATGATAGAAATTAAAATTAAAACTTCAATATGTTCATAAATAATATTTAATTTCAATTCTGTAGATTTACATTAATTCCACATGACCTCCATTACTTAAGAGAAGGTGAACCGATTATAAAAATAAAGAAAACAAACACCCCGGAATGAAGAAATTAAATATAATAACATATCAATTAGGGAATAAATGAACTAAAAAATTATGATAAACTAAATTAATATCTAATAGTTTCTTAATTAAGTTATTAATGAGTATAATTTCATATTTTAGGACCTTAAGTTCAAGAGCAAAACACATTTGGACTTAAGGTTAGGGGTTTTTCATCTCACTTTCATTTATGTGATATTTTCATTGTTCATAACTTATTTCTTACATGTGGTATATATGTAATACCATTTGATATAAAATAAAAATATTCACTTTATATTAATTTTATTCATTGATTCGTTTTATGGTTGTTATGTTCTGGTCATATGATTCGACTGATTGCATTGTGGTAAGGGACTACGTCTCTACTACCATTTCGTTGTGACTAACATTGTATTGTGCACCTAATATTTTTTATGTGGTGTATCTACTTCCCATTTGATATCATCATTCATTTGAAATTATAATTATGGTAAATATATGTTTTCTTGTAGCATGTATATTACTATTTCTTTAAGTCGTATAACATTTCACATATAGTGTTAATTTTGAAAGATATTTTAACTATGGAAATATTGATGAATATGTGTTATATAATATATATTTATATTGATAAGGCATATTGAAATTTTATTAAATACATGTATAAATAATGATTTTTACAAGTATCAGTGGGTGGGGCCCTCTATATCCCCTCAATGCATCAACAGGTCTCATGATACAAATTAGTTGGTGACAAACCCTTCAAGATTGTTTCCAAAAATCATACGGGTTTCTACCAACACACTTAAATAGTTTTGATGGTATTGTGGTATCGTGTTCCAGATACATGAAATCCAATTAATAATAATTCTCTTTATTAATTTTCATTTATTACCATCCATGAGGTTTTTACTATAAAAAACCCTATGTATGTAGTTTCACTCTCAATTTATTAAATGTGTGTGTTTTTCATCTATTCACTATGCCATATTGACTATGCCTAATTGTTTATGATTCAGTTATTATTGATTCGTGCTTTCGCTATTTGTAACCCTTAATGATCAATTGATCTCACCCTTTTCATTTGATTACCTTCAATAGGTTATGAAGAGGAGACCGTTTATTGACTTCTCATGATGCAGTATTTTAGTTTTTGTTATGTGTTGTATTTTTTTTACCTTTCCCAATGTAATATGAGTTACATGTATGTATCTAGTTTCTTCAAGACTACTGAACTACTCAGTCCTTCAGGATTTTATTCCTATTAATCATGCAAATGTAATTATTAATGCACCGACTCTAGTCTAAATGGGTCAGGGCGTAACATTTGGTATTAGAGGAAGTTTAGTAGAATCCTTGGGAACTATATTTAGAAAAATTATGTTGTGGAACAAATCCCTACAATATTATTTGAGGATAAACATACAAGAACATATTATAATCATGTTTAGGAATATAATTTGTGTATCTTTCTTAAAAATACATCCATGTCTAGATACAAACAGGTAGAGGTGGCTCTGGCACATATGTACCTAGGAGTGGAAACTCTGACAAAGAGTTTCAAGCTTGACGTATCGTGGTACACGATAACGGGCCTTGATGCACTCTTAGTATTGACACTCTGGGGGGATATGCTTAGGATAATTCACATTTTATTTACCCACCATTATGAATTATTTATGCCCCCAAAGTAACCATAGTATATGGTTCTAGTATTTATGATGCATAAATTCATGTTATGTGCTAAACCATGTTTAAATTCATAGAGAGTTCTTAATGTTACCAGCTAATATATAATATGGAATTGGTTATAAATGGTTGCTAGAAGAAGAAATGAGAAGTTCACCAATTCACGTGAAGTGAAGAGTAAGAATAATCATATCTCTAATGGACTTAATCCATATTTTCAATGGAAGATTGTCTCCCATGTATCATCATCATATGATGAAATAATATCATCTCTTAATAAGGTATTAAATCCTTATATTAGTCCTATGTATTTGAAGGGAAGTAAAAGAATAAGAGGATGGCAGAGAGATATGGAGATAAAGGGAACAAGGGAAAGAAGTGTTTTCCCACATGTGATAACTGTGGAAAGAATCACCTTGGTAAATTCTTGAAGAGAATTGGTGTTTTCCACAAGTGTGGAGAAAAGGACACCAATTTCATTATTACAAGGGTAAGAAAATGTTTTCCAATATACAATGCTTCAACTTCAAGTATATGGGACACTATGTGAATCAATGTCCCAAGCATCAAATAAATCTACCCAAAATGGTGATTTTGGATAATGATCGAGTTATGATGTTATTGTAGAAGAATTAGAATGATTAGTATTCCTTGTCAAGAATCGAGTCATTTGAAAATTTTGTTTGTATTGTAATGGTTGTAAGAATTATTAGATTTATTAGGATTGTACTACAGTACTTTTTCTTTTAAAGATTTTAGGTCATATGGTGAATGGTAAAAAGGAAAAGTGATTCAATATAAATTTTATTTTTTACAAAACACCTGATCTAGGGAAATACCACCCTTAATATATATATATATCTCATGTTGATATAATTATAAATAAATGATCAATTCGAATAAGTACTGACTACCTTGGAACTGATTATTGACTCCTCAAGATGTGGTTTATGCTATCATCGATATAGTTTACAAAACTTTTGGATTTAAGGAATATATCCAAAAATAGGTATCTTACTTAAGGAATACAAAGGAATGCATGTTTATGATATGGTCTCAATGGTAATTAAAGTTATTAAAATATTTCAATAGAATACATGATGATGTTATTCACATTTTTGGAATGTGAATTTTAGAGTTACTTCTTGTTTATTAATGGTTAATGAGAAGTTTATATTGGAAATTTAGAGGCCTTTATTATAATGTGTTTAATAATTATATTTTGTAATTTTTAACCATTTACTAAATTATTTAAGTTCATCATTGTATGGGTTTTTTTAGTTTAATGTTACTACATGATGGTTTAATTATTCTTCCATAACAATGTTGTCCAATTAGAATGCTTCTATTGTAGTAATATATGCATTTACCATTCCTCTTATTAAGAGGATATTTAAACCGTATTCTTGATGTGGGTTTCTCATAATGTAATTTTCAAGTATCAACCATTAACTTTCAAAGTTCAATTTCAAATTTTGAGGAAAAAATTTTTGTAAGGAGGGAATAATGAAACACCCCAAGAATTTAAAAATAGATTTATTATAGAATGCATGAAACACTAAGCCTCTACAAAACACCACTTTTTTATAACCTATTCAAGTAAACATAATTTTTACACCTCTGTGTTTTGAATTTTGAAAAATTGACATAAACGGTTCCATTCAGTATGATATTTAGAGTCTTATAAGACAAATTTTATTTTTAGTGAATAGTAACATACCATTATGAATAGTGACATACCCTTATGAATATTAATGAATATTAAAAAATATTAAATCAAATAAAAAATAAAAACATCACCCATTAATTTATAAATACAATTTAGAAATCTTAAAAGTTAAAAATGATCATTGTATAAGTATTGGTATTTTTGTATGACATAGATATTTAAATTAAACTTTTCAGAATAATTTATAATTTAAAATGGAAATTTATTTTAATAAAATGTAATAACAAATTTTTACTTTATATTCTTATTATTATAAGATAATTTTATAGGACCTTAATTAATTTCCCAAGGTCTTATAAAATGAGTTATAGTTTTAAAGTGTTTTTTTGAATAAATTATGATTTTATTTAAAAAATATATTAAAATTATTTTAAAAATTATTTTAAAAAAATGATTTCATTTTTGGATTCTACACAATGAAAAATGGTTATGGTTAATTTTTTGGATTTTTCTAAAATACATGAATTTATCGTGAATAGTAAAAATACAGTTTTTGATATTTCAGTAGTTTAATGACATCATAATGACATAATAATTTAAATAAAATACGAGTATACTTTCATTAATAACATATTACATTTTGTGTCCCAAGTAGCTAAAAACATGGAAAAATACTAAGGTAAAGCCCATGATTTTGCAAAAACCACTAATGGGGTGTCCCTATGAAATTATTAAAAAAACTCCCTTTCTTTTCTTTAAATGTCGACTCATCCATTCGTTTTCTTTCATTATATATCCCTTTTCCAATAATATATAGTGGTTTTACTTACCTATAAGTCCTCACAAGGTGTTATTAAGCCTCTAAGGTCCCATCCTTCAAGTTCATGGTGTTACTCTACAAGGTATGGGAACCTTTCACCCTCCTCTTTTATTCAAAAAATCTTTTATGTTATCTCTTTGAATTTCAATTATCATATGTTGGGGTTTGATATTATGTATTCCTATTAATTTCCTTTTTATTTCCATATGATTATATACCCTTTTTCTCTCATCAATTCGTTTTATAAAATTTTAAGCGACGTCGTTAGGCTGCCGAATTTTCATAAGGGATCTCTCAACTTTTCTTTTATTTTCAAGTTCATCGATTTTCTTTTTCTCTCCTCACCTCCTCTGTCCAAATGAACAAGATAACTCCATTATCATCTATATACTGGAATTATATCATGTTAATGGAAGAACCATCTTCAATATTTGTACTTCCTCCCTTTTATTTTTATAAACGAAATCAACGTCCATGAGGTTAGAATTTATAACCTTCATGGACGAAGATGTTTAATTATTCAATTTCTCCTTCATTACTGGTCATGAAACCATTTATATGGTTTAACTTGACTTTAAAATATGTATTTTAACCTAATTAATTTTCAGGAACTAGTATACATACATATTATTAAATCGTATCACTAAACTACTTCCAAATAATCAAAATACTGCTAAAATAGTCTAAGTGAATGTCATAAATATTTCATCTAATGATTCATCCTATTTCCATGTAACAAAATGATATAAATGAACATTAACACTTGTGTATTTTAATAAATAATATTTAATTTCAATTCTGGATATTTACATCCACTTCACAGGAAATCTATTTCTTAAGATATTGTGAACTGATTATAAAAATAAAGAAAACGAACACTCCAGAACGACAAAATTCAATATAATAACATATCAATGAGGGAATAAATTAACCAAACATAATAATGATAAAATAAATTAAAATCTAATACGTTATGAATTAAGTTATTAATGATTATATTTTCATATTCTGGGATATTAAGTTCAAGAGAGGAACACAATCAGACTTAAGGTAAGGGGTTTCTCATCTCACTTTCATTTCTGTGAGATTTTCATTGATCGCCACTTATTTCTTGTATGTGGTATATGTGTACTGACATTTGATATATAATTACATTATTCTCATTAAATTCATATTATTAAATTATTAATTTGATGGTTAATAAGTTCTTGTCATATGATTCGACTGATTACATTATAGAAATGGACTTTGTCTCAACTACCATTTCGTTGTGACTAAATTTGTATTATGCACCTAATATTTATTATGTGAGGTATCTACTGCCCATTTGATATCATATTTCATTTGAAATTATAATTCTGGTAAATATCTATTTTCTTGTATCATTGATATTATTATTTCCTTAAGTCGTATACCATTTCACATATGATGTTAATTTGGAAAGATGTTTTAACAATGGAAATATTGTTGAATCTATATTCTCTACTCTATATGGATATTGAGAAGGTAGATTGAAATTTTATTAAATCTATGTATAAATAATTAATGGACATTCATTGGTGGGTGGGCCTGCTATATATCCTTGATGCATCGACAGGTCACATGAAAAAAATCACTTGGCAAAAAACCCTTTGAGTTTGATTCCAAAAATCAGATAGGTTTCTACCCACAGACATAAACTATTTTGACGGTATTGTGGTATCATGTGATATATACATGAAATCCAATTAATATGCATTCTCTTTATTCGTTTTTAGATATTACTATCCATGATGTTTTCACAATAACAAAACCTATGGATATAGTTTCATTCTCAGTTTATTAAATGTGTGTGTTTTTCATTTATTCACCATGCCTTATTTACTATGCCTAATTATTTATGATTTAGTTATTATTGATTCATTATTAAGATATTTGTAACCCTTACTAATCATTTGAGCTCACCCCTTTCATTTTTTTTCCTTTAATAGGTTATGAAGAGGAGACCATTTATTGAGTTCTCGTGATGTAGTTTTTTAGTTTTGTTTCTGTGTTGTATTTTTTTACATTTCCAAATGTAAAATGAGTTAAATGTATGTATCTAGTTTCTTAAAGACTAAAAACCTACCTGGTCCATTAGGATTTTATTCCTTATTATTATTCCAATGTAATTACTAATGAACTGACTCTGTGCTAGAGGGGTAAGGGCATTACAGAAACTGTAGAGAGACTCCCTAAAGGAAATTATAATAAATTCAATGAAATTGAGTAAAATGAGTACATGATAACTTGTTAATAAATATTCCAAGTATTACATGGAACAATATTTTTTCTCTATAGAATTATACTCACACCCTACTTAGGTGTACAAGGCACTTGGGTACCCGAGTAGACTACAGTGATTATAGGTTTTTGTTTGGTAGAGGCTTTGAGTTTCTTAATCTTGTCACATAGATTAGATGGGATTTTAAATTGGGAAAAGTTGAGGCTCGATTTGGAAGTAGAGCCATAGTACAGCTTTATTTCATTTATTTTTTAATTCTGTATGTGTTCGTCCCATTAGGTGACCAATTATTCTATTTGAAAATTACTTCTACATTCATTTATTAGTTATCTGTATTATTTATTATGCTTACTCTTATGGATTGTTATTTTTTATATTTGTTGTTTGGTTATTTTAATATTTAATTATGAACTCTGATATGGGTGTACATTCTCCTCATAGTTCTACCTTAGACCCTCACTGTTATTCTGCAGCTTCTAGCTTAAATGGAGGCAAGCCTGAGGTTTAGAAACTCTCTGGTCTAGTTATTGTACATAGTGAATCAGGGTGGGGACATAACTTACAATATATCTAATTGGCACCCAAAATGTTTTTTCATTATCAAAAATAATTGGATTACTATAAGACTAGGAAATATATAATAAAAATGAGTATCAGTTCTAGAGTTATAATGTTGAGAGATTCATTTATACATAATGATTATGAACAGATCCTTATATCTACAAAATGAAATCTCAGAGATCAAAAAAGTGTAAAGAGGAGGAGAAAATGTAGTATCCCTTGGAACTATAGTGGATATTTCAAAATCCTTATAAGGGTACTATGTTTGTCCATGAAGTAATTGTGACCTAAAAACACACATCCAAAAAAAGTTAGTATAGTGGATTCTAGCACATTGTCACATTCCCATGTGTATTCCAATTGGATTGGACCATTGTGGTGTACCAAGTGAAATCCTTTTGTTCACCTGTTCATTACTTTTTGAATTCTCTTTTAATATCTAGTGAGATCATAATGAAGATAAATAGATATATAAAACACATTCTTTCGAATGTGGGAACAGGATCTATATATCCTCGGGGGGAAAATTAATAGAAAATGATTTAAATTTGTGTAAAACTTGATTCACCCACCCCCTACCACTTAGGGTGTTTTCATTAACCACGGGCCTTCAAATATGCTTAAGAAATGCACATTATATTGGATTCATTTTATGTCATAAAAAATTATGATTATATCAAATAACATTGTTTCAAACGTTTTTATTAAATAATATGGTTTTAAAATTCAACATTAAAATATAATAATAATTGTATGATATTATAGAAATATTAATTCAAAAATATTTCAATATATAGATTAGTGAGAATTTTTCCAACAAGGTAGAAATTCTAACTATTCTTAGAAATTTATTAGGAAATATTTCATTATTAATATTCATATAAACATCCATTTGTATTTCTATATAATACTCATTTGGATCTAATGTAATTTAAATTAGTTGGAGATACTACCAAAATATAGCCTTTATTACAGTATATAGAATTATGTTTCAATTCAAGTCCACTTTACAATTTTAAATTATTTTCTATATACTACTTACATATAAGAAAAATAATTATTAATAATAATAAATAATGTATATAAACCAACTTAGTTATAATAAAACCATCTCCCATTGGTTTTATAAATTTTCTACATATTATATAACTCTAGAACATTCCTTTAACATTAAATCTTGTAGAAATTATCCTAATAGAATCTTATTGGGCATCTAAAAAATTTAATTTATAAAATTATATTTTTATCCCCTTATATCAAATATAAATTTTCACCCTTGTATAGGGATATATTCTATTACATTAATATGACTTTTCTATCTTATGTAATTATAAAATGTATTTAGAAACCCTTAGTATAATTATCTGAGGTTCACTTTGTGTTTTTTTATTAATGAATTTCTATTTATAAAATTACTAATTAGACACTATAAGTTGATAATTTTATTTTTATTTTAGTATTTTTTATGTGATTCACTGTTTATAAAAGATAAGGTTAATTCATTTTAAAATTAAAACATTATTTCTCACCATATTTGCAATTATTATTTAAATGTATTAATCTTGGATTGTTCAAAAATTACCTTACTGAACACTCACTATTCCTGATTTAAATTTTAAATTTCCAAATTAATCTTAAAAATTTTAAAGGAACAGTTTTTAATTTTGGATCAATGGAAAATTCACAAGGAATAAAGATATATTGGCCTCGAGTGAAGAAATTTGTTGGAAAAACTTACTAGACTATTAGACAATAAAGAGGATTAGAGTCTCATGATTCTTGTCTATCTAAGCTCAAAATTTAACTGAATATAGATTATTTTGTTTGGAACATTTCAATAAACTATGACACAAGATATATTGGGCGTCTATATAATGATCTAGGCACCCATGTTGATGTTTAATATTTGGGCCAGATTTCAGTGCCAAAAAATTCATCCCACCATTTATAACACAAATTCAAAATATAATATCAAATTTTGATGAAATTTATTTATCAGTTAAAATATACCTTATTCCACAATTCCCTTTTATATAACCTAACCAAATTCAATCAACATGAAGTTCATTCTGTTCTATCAATATGGTAGATATATAAATCTTTAATAATAATGTTTCCACTCACTATCTTCCACCCTCTATACTACCATGTTAAGAAAGATTAATTTTATGTTTATGTTCTTGAATAAAGCCCTGTAAATCAATTTTTTGTGGTGGAATACTATGAGGAAATGAGATGAGTTTGGTTTCATGTCTCTCTTTTAAATTTTATCCTGTAATTTGTTTATTGTAAACTTGTTATTAACTTTTATGTTTCTAATAAATGTCTAGTGTTTTAAAAATTATTATTTGGTCTTGTCTTATTATTCTTCTCCTTAATAAAATCACTATAACACCACTTGTTTCAAAGTTTTAATCCATTCACACAAAAATAGACGTGATCATTATTTTATTTTATTTTATTTTTTTATCTTCTTCAATCCCACTTGTATGAGTAAGTTCTAATCTCCAATTTAGAGATTCACATAAATGGATGTCTAATCCTATAATGGGTTCATTTTGTGGAGTTTCAAGGGTTTTATTGGATGTTATTTTTATTCTTTAAACCTTTAAGTTGTTTTATTATTTTTTATTTCCATGTTATGATTTATTTTATTTTTTGTCTCTACTGAATTTAAAATCTCTATATTTTGAGGGCTAGTGTAAAAATATTCCTTGGTGTGATCATAAAATTTATACTTCAAAATAATAGGTGATTAGGATTATAATTATTAAGAGGTTAAATTATTGAATGTTGAGGAGGGATTATTTCATTGACTGCATACTTCATAAATTAGTGTAATTAAAATTCTCCAAAAAAACATCAAGTCTAGCCCCAAAAAAATCTAGGCTTGACCAATCTTCATTAATCATTAAAATCCAAATCTTATAAAAAATTTATGAAAATAAACTCACCATAAATAGTTTCCCACTTCATAGAAAAAATCCTTAATAACATTTTAGTTTCTCAAGGATAACGTTTTTGGTCACTATGGATTCGATGCCCTAACTATCCTAAAATATATTGTTTCAACCCGTAGGGTAAATTTAGGTGAACTAATTTATGGAATTATTTAATGGGACCCAAGTAAGTAACATAAATAATCTCATTCTATCAATACCCAAATTTATCTTTCCTTACTCCCATTTATCTTATCTTTTCCCCATTCCTATTTTTCTATATATGCCTTCTTGTATATGAGACCATTCAAAACTCTTATTTAGGGTAGAAAATAATTAGGTTGAGGAACCATTTGAACCTAGGGGTATTTAACCATTATATATAAATTTTTTTGAGAATATAAAATATAAATATTAATCCAATATATTGGAGTGTCATCTAGATAACACCGTCTTAAACCCATGTGGTAATCAAAAGGGAAATCCAAATTAAGAATACCCGAACTTGAGGAATGTATTAGATCAAACCATGAATGAATATCTAACACCTTAATATCCCAATGATTTATTATTTATAATATATACTATATAAGGAGATGAAAACTGCATAATCAAACCCCATTTTTTAAAATATCTTCTCATATTTAGAGTGATAGAGTCCATGATACCTTACCTCCAACTCTAATATTTTAATGACATATTTGAGACCATGTTCCCCCTCATCAAATAGTGTCTCATAAAATGAAATTTTTATATTTTACCAAATGGATTAAAACCGTCGCATGAAATACCCAGCCTCACATTACGCACGTCAACTGCAAAATCAGGATGTCGAGTATCAAATCTCTGCCATGAAAATCCATCTGCAGGATGAACCAACTCATCATTAGTCTTCTTTCTCTCGGTATCATGCCATCTCATTTTTATTGATATGTCATCATACATAAAACGATTCTGGAGTCTGGGGATCAATGGAAAGTGCCACATTACTTTCTGTGGAACGCGGGATGTTGTAACATCAGATTTTGACTTCCAGCGGGATGTGCCACATTTTATACATTCATTTCATTCAGCGGTTTCTTCCCAGAATAAACTGAAATCTTTCGGGCAAGCATGAATTTTGTTTCTGGAAAATCCAAGTTCTTCAACTAACTTCCATGCCATATAGTGGTTTGAGGGAATATCTGCATCATCTGAAATTAAATCATTCAAGAGGGTAAGAATGTAATCGATTGCTGTATTAGAAATCCCATACATAGTTTTTCCATGAAACAATCTGATTAAAAATTCCAGCTTTTTCATTTTATCGCATTGTCGATATACTGGAGTCGTGGCAGCATCATTCAATTTTTTCACCCTATCAATAACATCATTTTCACTAGATGCATCAGTTGTCCTCATATCGACGTCTTCTTGAGTCGAAATCCTTTATTTTTTATGATGACGAATAAACGGAAACCGATCATCTAACAAATTCTCCATTCCAGTCCTTTCATTTTTATCATCACCAATTTGAGACTTCATTTTCTCCCCATTGTGATACCACACAAAGTAGTTTTCTTGAAAACCATTTTTGGTTATGTGGTAGCTGACTTCTTCATGACTCAACCAAGGTCTACCAACACAATTGGAACATGGGCAGTGTATGCGACCACTATCTGAAGCATTGTCAAATGCAAAATCTATAAAGCTCTCCAAATTGTTTTGAAAATCGCTTGAGATACGATCGGTTTCATACATCCAACTTCTGTCCATTCTGTAAAAAAATTCCTATAAGTCATTTTGTCATAAACAATTCAATAGGATTGAACTTTAATAGAAAATACATTTAAGTAAACGATAAAGGAAGAAAATAATCATGGTATCAACTACACATGTGAAAAAAACATACTAATGTGTTATTGAAAAAATATAAAACCAACAAGAACTTAATGTGTTATCACATCAGAGCATGCCTCATCCCATAACCATATTAGTAGGGTACCCTCGTGGATAGCCCCGCCCACCCCCGTGGACAACCCACCCACCCCCGTGGACACCCCCTACCCCCTAGATAGTCCAACCACCCCCGTGGACAGTCCACCCACCCCCCTCGACACCCCTTCTCCCTATGGACAGCCCCCCACCCCCTTGGATAGCCCGCCCACCCCCCTGGACACCCCTACCCCCTGTGGCCAGCCCACCCACCCCCCCTGGACAGCCCACCCACCCCTCCTTGACAGCCCGGCCACCCCTGTGGACAGCCCGTCCACCCTTGTGGACAGCCGCCCACCCCCGTACCCCCCTGGACACCCCGTACCCCCCCCCCCCCCCGGGATAGCCCCACCCACCCTCCCAAACAGCCCACACCCCCTCCCCTGCAACCCCACCACCACCACCTAGACATACCAACCCCCCTGGACACCCCCACACACCCCTCCCCCACCAGGACACCCCACCCAGACCCTCAGGACAGCCCACACCCCCTGGACAGCCCCGCCCACCCCCGTGGACAGCCTTTCCCACCCCCATGGACAGCCCCGCCCACCCCCGTGGACAACCCACCCACCCCCGTGGACGCCCCCTACCCCCTAGACAGCCCAACCACCCCCGTGGACAGCCCACCCACCCCCCTCGACACTCCTTCTCCCTATGGACAGCCCCCCACCCCCTTGGATAGCCCGCCCACCCCCCTGGACACCCCTACCCCCTGTGGCCAGCCCACCCACCCCCCCCCCCCCCTGGATAGCCCGCCCACCCCTCCTTGACAGCCCGACCACCCCCGTGGACAGCCCGTCCACCCTTGTGGACAGCCCGCCCACCCCCGTACCCCCCTGGACACCCCGTACCCCCCCTGGATAGCCTCTCCCACGCTCCCAAACAGCCCACACCCCTCTTCCCTGCAACCCCACCACCACCACCTAGACATACCACCCCATCTGGACACCCCACACACCCCTCCCCCACCAGGACACCCAACCCAGACCCCCAGGACAGCCCACACCCCCTGGACAGCCCCGCCCACCCCCGTGGACACCCCCTACCCCCTAGACAGCCCAACCACCCCCGTGGACAGACCGCCCACCCCCCTCGACACCCCTTCTCCCTATGGACAGCCCCCCACCCCCTTGGATAGCCCGCCCACCCCCGTGGACACCCCTACCCCCCGTGACCAGCCCACCCACCCCCCCTGGACAGCCCGCCCACCCCTCCTTGACAGCCCGGCCACCCCCATGGACAGCCCGTCCACCCTTGTGGACAGCCCGCCCACCCCTGTACCCCCCTAGACACCCTGTACCCCCTGGATAGCCCCGCCCACCCTCCCAAACAGCCCATAACCCCCTCCCCTGCAACCCCACCACCACCACCTAGACATACCACCCCCCTAGAATGTGTAGAAATAACATATAAATACATGATATATAGATAGCACAAAATACTCAACCTATGGGTTCACATTAACTACATAATCACACACTTCACTACTACCATAAAACACATAAACCACACCACCACCACACAAGACGCATAGCATTTCTCACATTCATTTATAAGCCACTTCATTCACACTTACATTGTCCATTCATTTAATGTTAAATTAATTAAATCCATTTACCACTCATCCATTTCTATTCCATCTCATTTATTTAATATCTTGTTTTTTTGTTTTAACAGCATAATTTATTCCATAGATAACCAGGAAACTAATAAAACCACCACACAACAACTCACCATCTCACAATAACCATCGACACCATGTTACATCGACCAACCATCTCACCAAAACAACCACATATCACAATAAAAATATTGCACATCACAAACCACCGCACAACCAATACCACCTCACCACATTATACACCACAACTTCATCACACAACACCTCCACACGACACAACACCACCACACATCATCACTATCATACAACATCACATGACACATCCATGCCCACTAACCATCACATTACAACCCCACATATCACAAAGCCCAACTGGTCACCTCAATCCCCATAAAACAGCCTACAACATACAATGAAACACAACAAAAACCCTCTCATAGAGGCAACATACCCCAACTTCCACAATTTATTTATTCAAGGTCTTTTATTACATTACCCCTTTATTTAGCATGGACATTATAACACAACTGATATTCCAAGGGAAACTAATTAATTAACAAAATATTTATTCATTTCCCTATTTTACACGGTGAAATCACATCAAAATCCAAACTTAAAACTAAAATATTAGATCAATAACAATAAAAACAAGGTACCATATGTGTATAAAGAAAAAATTACTTGATTTGAGATGATTCAAATGGGTTTTCACCTATTCGGATGGGGGATTTGGAGAGTAGCAGAGAGATGGAGGTGGATTGATAACTTAAAACTAAAATACTAAAGCAATAACAATAAAAATAAGGAAGTATATGTGTATAAATGAAAAGATACCTGATTTCAGATGGTTATCACCTCTTCGGATAGGGGATTTCGCGAGAGGAGAGCAGTGGAGCAGATGAAATTAGGTTTCTGTGCGAATGGGGGAGAGCAGCCCCGCGGCTGGATTTGGGGGAAATAATTCCCAACGGTTTTTAAGAACCATTGGGAAAGAGATGCTAAGGATCCCTTTACCAACGGTTTGAGGAAACCGTTGGCAAAGGGGTGACCCTTTCCCAACGGTTCAACAGAACCGTTGGCAAAAGGTATGGTTTCTTCAAACTGTTGGCAAAGAGGTGGCTTTTCCCAACGGTTTCAATGAACCGTTGGGAAAGGCTTTCTTAATCCTTCAAGCCCAACGGTTTTAGCAAACCGTTGGTAAACACCCGTTTGGAAAAACAGCATTTCCAGTAGTGTCAAGAGGATTTCTCATTGGATCAACATGCATGGATATATATCTAAGAAGTGGTAAGGCTAGATGGATTACCACTCTCTATTGTATCTTATCGAGATCAAATATTCACCTCTATGTTCTAGAAGAGTCTTCTACAAGCACTGAATACTGATATGAACTTCAGTACGACATATCATCCTCAGAATGATGTCCAATATGAGTAGACTATCCAAACAATTAAGAACATTTTTAGAGTATTCACAGTAGACGTAAAAGGAATATGTGATCAAAATATTCCCCTCATTGAGTACTATTATAATAAGAGTTTCCACTCAAGAATCCAAATGGATCCTTATGAAGCCCTGTATGGGGGGAGGTGCAGAACATCAGAATGTTGGAATGAACTTGGGGAGTGATAACTCCTAAGTCCATAAATGGTTGAAGAAATAGTGGAGAAGGTTAAGACTATTCTATATCACATTAAATCTAATCAGAGTCGACAAAAGATCTATGTTGATAATCATCGATGAGAACTAGAGTTTGATGTTGGAGGCCTTATATTCCTTTGTATATCAATGTGGAATAAAGTTATGAGAGTTGGGAAGAATTGAATGTTTAGTCCAGGGTACGTCGACCCTATTGAGATCCTTGATCACATTGGAGAAGTTGCCTATCGACTATAACTCCCACTAAACCTATCTCAAGTTCATGATGTATTCCATGTATCACTCTTGAAGAAGTACATACATGACCCATAGCATGTACTTAATCCATAGGTGGTACCATTGAATAATGACCTCTCCTATTAAGAGAATCTGGTGAAGATCTTAGATCATAGGAAAAAAATTCCAAAATAAGACAAATCCCCTCATTAATGTGTTGTGGTGAAACCACAAGTTTGAATTGGAAACGTGGGAATTATAGGAGGTGATGAGGAAGAGTTACCCGCATCTGTTTTAGTGTGGGAAAAATAAATTTTGATGGTGAAATTTCTTATGGGGGGAATATTGTAACGACCCAAAATTTTATTAATGAAAATTATTCCTGGTCTAATTAAATGTCTTACTATGTAAAATGGTTATATAAGACATATGCACTTCCTTAGTTTTATGTTTTTGGATTTGAAAATATCATTAAGAATTGTTACCATTTCTAATATAGTCATTGGACATTGATCACATGATTAGTATAAATATAAGGCTTTAACAAATCCAATTTACATAGACAAATGGATGGCCTCATCCAGTAGAATTGCTCCACATGAAGCCCATTTTTTTGGATCTTGGAAAGGAGGTAGCATCACTGGGCTTCTCTCTTGACCAATCCCAAGCCAAGCTTCAGCACTTTAAGATTCAATGGAATCGCTTATGGGAGAAGTGGAAGTTAATAGAGATTACCACTCGAGCGATGTTATCTGAGCCTCCCCAAGAGTTTGTCACTATCGCACTCCTTAAACTTAGGTCTTATGCGGGTGTTATAAGGGGTTATGTAACATGAACCTAGAACTATGATTATGTGCTTTATTTTTTTTATAAATAATATACATTATTTTCATTATTATTATTTTGTAATTGGTTTTTAAAGCACAAATAGTATTTTTTGTTAATATTCAATTAAGAAATATATTTTGATGAAATAATTTTTTTTTGAATTAAATATTATTTTAATAAAATATTATTATTACTAATTTAATTTTTATTAAATATAAATGATCATATAATTTTTATGAATACAATTGTAATTTTTATTATGGTTTGAAAATTGGTTTTGTCAAAACCCATGAATTTTAAATAAATGTCAGTTTTTATTTTAAAAGTGAAAAGTCCCATATTTATAAAATTATTTAGATAAAATGAATATTATATTTTGAATCAGGATATTGAAATTATCCAACAGTGAATATTTCATAATTTTCTGAGACAGTCGAATTTTTGGGTAAAAATTAAATACCGTTTAAATATATAATGTGTTTTATGACATCATAATGACAAAATAGTGATTTAATAAGATATTATATACCTAATGTTCGGCCAATATATGTTTTATTTTTAAAATAATGTGATTTTATATATTTTGATTAATTTTATGGTGCCTTAGTGGACCCTTCAGCACTTATAAAACATTTTAACTTTTTTAATTGATTTCTTGGATAGTGTGACTCACCTCTACATAAGAAAACCTAATATTTTAAAATTTTAGGCCTTTGGACATATAAATTAATGTTTTTCACTCCACTTTGGAAAAAAAAATGGTCAAAACCCATGGTTTTTTTGTGGTTTTGATTATTTTAATGTGTGGTGTCCAAAACCTAAATAATAAAGAATTTCCTCTCTTTTCCTTTATAAACTCACCCAAGATCCCAATTCCTTTTCACTAAAAACCTTTATATCTAGAAAAATATCTACCCTAATCACTCTATAATCCTCCCAAGTCACCTCAATCTCCTAATAATCCTCTCCTAAGTCCCTTCCAAGCCTTTGGGATCACACTTCCAAGTAAGGGATTCCTTCCTTTCTTGTTTTTGTCCAAATTTTATCATGTTGTTATACCATTTTGTTTTCAATTAAAAATGTTGGGGTATGATTTTTCTCCTATCCCATACTACCCTACATATTTTTTAATGATTAGAGACCTATTTATATCTCATTAATTCCTCCCATGTACACTCGTTACTATGCCGATATTCTATAAGGGATTTCCTCCTCTCTCTTTTTTTGTCCAAGTTTCTTTATGATTCTATACCCTTGTATTTTCAATTAAAAATGTTGGGGTATAATTTTTGACCTCCCATATACTTCTATTATTATGTTTTAAGGGTTATATAACCTTTATCTCTCGTTAATTCCTCACATGTACACCAGTTACCATGCTGAAATTCCGTAAGGAATTTCTCTCTCCTCATTTACATTCAAGCAATTATTTTATATTCTGAATCTAAATTCCATTACATATATTGGGACATGTGTCTATAAGAACCCCTTAATTTAAATTTCATTTAAAAATTATGATACACACTTTTCTATATTATCAACCATTTTTATGAATTCTTATGTCACATTGTTATGCTGCCGAAATTGCACCGCGATTTTCCAAGCCAAAGTCATTGTGTAGTGAATATCATGCCCATTTCTCTATCAAGGGTATTCACTTTTATGAAAACTTACTTATTGATTATATATTTTCATGTATAAATTATAAATTCCTTTATGATGGAATAAATTATGATGTTTAATTAATCCATGTTATATGATCTATGTGGCATACTTATGCATGGAATAAAATGATTATGAAGGGTGCACCCTGATAGTGCCCAATGCATTGGGTAAAGATTAGTATCATGATAAGTCAAGTGAAATTTGGGTCTACTCATGCTAATTCAAATGAAATAAGTTTTTACTCATGCTTAATTGGAATTATCCTTGTCTCATGCTAATATCATGTTAAATGTTGTGTCCATATTTGCTTGTTATGATAATCATGTTATATCATGCCTTTGTTTTCTTGTTTTTATTATTCTTCATTGATATGCCTATTGCCTAACATGTACTATATTATTCATGTTATTCCTTATTTACTCCCTTAGTGAGATTTATAGCTCACACCTTTCTTATGAGTGTCCTCAGAATATCCCATGCAATGCTAAGTATGAAGGAATGTGAGTGTTCATGTAAAAGAAGTTTTAAATAAAGATATGTATTTAATCTTTTATGTTGTTATGTAATGTTACCAATCACTAAATAAAATATAACTCTCGATCTTATATATTGTATAAAATGATGGTTTTATGTAATAAATTATGTTTATGTTTGAAATAAATATAAGGGTTGTTATACTCTTAATATAAACATCCAATTGAGATAAAATTTTGTAGACACAAATTACAGATTTAGGATCCAAAACTTTTAGAATTAAATGTTCATATATGATTGAATATTTATAGACTAAAACTAATTCACATTTTTTTTATTTCAAAAATTATATATAAAAATAGAAAGATCACATGGTTATGAAAAATAAGAATAAAAATTGGTTAAAAAGTCCAATTAATTCTACATTTGGAGGATTAAATTTACAAAACTATATATACAACATTTAAGAAGAATATTTCTTAGGATTCGGTTATCTAATTGTTTCAATGGTAGAGAAAACTTGAAGGGAAATTTTTTAATGTAAACAATCTACCACTTTGTGATATAAATTCATCCACATATTCTCCTTGCAGGATGTTAGAATTTCAAAGCATAGTAGGATACATTGTAATGAACATAGCCTTGATAAAATCTTATGAGGACCTTCCAAACTCAAGTTTTCATTTTATATACCTTTCCTCCACTATTTATTTCATGTTATTTTCAATTCGCTTTCATTTTTAATCACACAAGTGATTGAGTTTTAATTTTGTTTAAATTTTAATGAAAAAATATTCATTATATTATTTTATCATCAACCATATATTGTGTAATATTAATGGTCCTAAAATATGTCAAATAAAGTTGAAAATCCATTACTATTTTTCTTTTTTATTCAGTCATATGCATGTGTTTAACTCCCTTCATCATTCGTGTGTTTTTTTAATGCGTTAATCATTTCTTATCTCAATATTATTATTTTATTTTAAATTCATAATCCTAAAAATCATAAACAAAATTAATAACCATCTCAATTATTCAGTAAATCATACATTGGGGGGAGTCATAATTTGGGGATGTTAAGTGATTGAGAGATCTTTCCCATTAAATACTCTTTGGGTTAATATGGTGTATGTTAAACTTAAAATTTTAGGGATTAATGACAAGTTTTTTAGCATGTGGGTTCCATGAATTATTGGAACCATAAATAAACTACCCCAAAAAAAGAAATTACTAATATTTTAAACCAAGTTATGTTATTTCTTGTATTAAAGTCCAACAATTAGGAATTATGATCAAAACTGTATTGTAAATTGGATGTTGATTTAATGAAATATAATGTATTTCTCAAGAATATCATAAGCTTAAATCACTAATAATTAACTCACCCTAATATTTATCAAATTTTAAATCACAATAAATACATAAATAAATTTAATTAATCCATGAAAACAACCCCCCACCCCCCCCCATTCAAAAGATAAATAAAAAATTAATCAACTCCAAAAAAATTACCATCACTGAGGATTCGACCTGAGTGTTACTATACATATTAGCATATCACTGGGAATTTAAATGGTCGATAGGTGATAATAAGACATTATTTGATAAAGCATGATCTCATCTTCTAAAATCCATCTAAAAACCTTAAACTAATTTCCAGGTCACACTCGAGTTGTACCAATCACTGAGCTCACAACCCTCACCTGAGCCTTACAGCTCACAACCAAACCCCCAGGATAATATTGAAATAAAATCTCTGAGAAATCATCTTATAAAGGATCACCCATCTAAAAAACTATCCAGATGGCCTCTAAATGATGATGAGATTCCACCATCATGATCTACATGGAAAAAACACATGGAATGGACAACTCCAAAGTAAAATTCTATATCCAAGGCACAAAACACTCACAAACCCCTTACAAGAAAAAAATACATGGCATGTACATATAAGTTCGTGGAAGGTACCCTAAAAGTTTCACCAATCCAGATAATTCTATATGTCCATAGCATACATGGGGTCTATTCATTTAATACTACATGGCCAATTTATATATGGGCTCTTTACATGTACATCTACATGGCCATGTGGCCCTATTATGGGGTGTCTACCTAAGTACATGGTCACATAACCAAGATCCACTACACTAAGGGTGTCCAGAGTACATGGTGTATACTTCCCAAAACACAATTTTCCTATGTACTTGACCATATGGTCAGGTACATGGCCAACTGATACTACACAACATGTACTTCTAAATACTCATCTTCCTCGAATTGCAATAACACATGACGTGTGTTCTCGAAACCACACACCATGTGCATAGGTTTCCTAGAATGGAAAGCCCTCAAATCTCCTTGAAACCCAAAATTTCTCCTAAAACTCCATATATAAACCCCTAAGTGGTCCCTAACAACACAAAATTGGAATTAAATCATAAAAACAGCAACGAAATAGAGATTTATGTATTAATATATAAAATTTTTCAACCTTTGGGTAGAAATAACCAAATATTCGATATGATTTGTGATCCATAGTTGTCGTAGGATGATCTAGTGAAATATGGTCTCTACAGTGGAGCCTCCTTCAATACCTCTCCCTCTCTCATATGAATAAACCAAAGGAGAGATCCCTCACAAGCTCTCATTAAAAGTAAAAGGAGAAAATGAAAATAAAAAAGGTAAATGGAGAAAAAGGAAATGAAAATGGAAAGAAAATGATCTCCAACCCAGCCCTAAAACCCAATGTAATGTTGTACCTCACATAGAAAAAATACCATTATGGGATCTACCATGGAGATAAAATCACAATCAGATGCTCCATTTCAAATATATTATTGAATGAACATGTGTGAATAAATTAATATTTAACTAATTAAATAGTAACTATTTTGTGAAACTTTGAACGGCTCGAATTTCCACCAAACTCCTAAACTAGAGTAAAAACCTTATTCCAAGAGCAATGAAGTGTTCATATATATTATCCATAATCATCTCATTGGTAAATTACCATTCTTACCTTGAACACTCCTAGGAATAAAAATGTTCAAATTTCTCCGAATTTTCAAAACCCATGATAATAAAGATTATCACAAACTATCTACCAAAAATGGTTCTCACCCCTGATAAGCCTTGGCATAAAACTCATATAAATTCTCTCCCAAAATCATTGTCACAACAAATTATATCTCCACCATCCAATGATTGGTAATACTACATCGAATGTTCTTTACCAACACAATACGCATTCTTCCATGACCGATCTAATTCTCCCCACCATAAAAGCATGTTTATATTTTCCTCACTGCCCAACTAGAAAACCAAATGTCCCATTATAAATCCATACCCAAATATTATGGATAGATATGAAAAACCACTCAAAACTAATCACCATATTGAAAAAAATACTCATTCCTATCCCATCAGAAACTAAAACCTCCATGCTTAGAAATCTACTTAAAACAAGGATCACAACCTACAACATCCTATGGTGCAGCCCCCACCATAAGTATTTATTTAAAGCACTATAAAATGAGAAATAATATTGATTCTCACATGGACCAATTTCTAATTAAACTAAGATAATGTTCTTAAAACTTATGACCATGTTTCTTATGCGGATCAGTTCTAACAAACCAAAGTACCCACGTCAATCCTCTTCAAAATCGAGGCATCTCCCTCATTCCAAAATCAACCACACAACCACTATCCTTCCCAAATCACAACCAAAAAGAGTAGGGCCATAAAACCAACCAAACATTCCCTATCAATCCTACCACAATACAAGGATAACTCCAATAAATCCTATTCTTAAACACAAGGTATCCTCATACCTATCCATACCCTGTTGATTGTGAACCTCAATGGTCCCACCACTGAAGAACATCCACGCCCACCCAAGTTGTTGGGGCTTACAGGCACATGATCCCCACTACATGACCTAGTAGAAAATACATTGTAAGAAAAGCTCCCTCTAATGGAACAATAATTTGGGGCCTTAATGGAACCACAACCTTAGGGAAACTCATGACCAATCCAAATATCTCTCTAATTTTTTATAACTCATCAAGCCACCAATGAGGAACTCAGAGTCCATTACTGGACCATGAGGGTCTCCATACATCCCTTGATAAATGGATTACATCTTCCCCACTGGAGAACTTATTTAAAATTAGACACATTTCCTATCTGTAAAATAAAATATATACAATATGTTTAATTAATTATAATTCCACCAAGTAATTATAAAAGAATACACTATATGGGAAGCTAGTAACACTTTAAATTATTATACCTTCATCGTTAGTAAAACACAAAAAATAGGAATATTTCATGTAAATACTATATGCCTAGAATGATTCCTGAACATTGGCCGCTTTCCCATGGGAAAAAATCCAAAAACTAGAGTAAACCATAAATCCATAAATTGAAAAGCATAATGCTAGGTGAAATCATGCAGTCCTAAAAATGAAATACAAGAATATTGATCACATGCCCTGGAAAGTTAGACCTAATATAGAAAAAGGTTTTCACAAAACTCAAGTATGATATCCACTATAATTTTGGACACATAACTAGACCACTTTTCTACCAACTCTCCAAAGCATAAAACCAAACATCTCTAACATTATTTCATAATGAACCATCCAAGTTTGACCTAAAACATCACTCGATATGTCCATCCACAATGACTCAAGCATACCCCCACGCAAATATAATAGGATTACGACTATTATGGAGGCTCTTTAAAAGGTATTGGGGAGACTATACCCTCATTTATTAGGGAAATAATTGAATAAAATAACTTAACACATACATAGGGGGTACATCAGAGTATGCATAATATGTAACTAAAATAGTATCATGTTATAATAAATGGAATGCAGCATATAGTCATACAGACTCAAACAATGAAAAAAAATTCAAAATATGGTAACCCACTAGTCCGAACACATATTAAAAAACAAAATTAAAATAAAATACATCAATCTATACTACTAACTATGATCCAAACCATGTACCTGGTCTCCATGATGCTCAAGATGTACCAAGTAGATCCTTATACTTCACATGAGTGGCTATACTCAATCAAGAAACATTGGGCCTCTTCCCAATCCACTATGTAACCTATGTTTCAACTTGAAAAAAGATACTAGGTCATCTTGCACACCAAGATTCATATACAGGGGGTGAGACATAAATCTTAGTAGGGCACCCCCAGTGGTAAACCTATAACCTATTGTTATAAAAAGTTCATACACATGTGTTATTCCCAACCTAACTAAAAACTAATAGAATATGGTATAAAAAATTCATAGAAAGAAGGGGAAATAATAAATTAGCCATCCATGGGACTAGCCTAACACTTGAGTTAAATATAGCCCTGATTTGGCCCACTGAAGAGAATTTATAACATGCGCCTCACCCATACACACAATATCAGGTGTGTCATCCAAATATATACAGGAACTCCAAGACAGTTAAATTAGAAGGAATGAATATTAGGACCTAGGTTGAAACCATAATCATCCACACAGTAAATCACATATACCAGGCTTTAGGAATCTTATGGTATGATCTGAATTGGTGACAGGTACATCTATGTTGTCACAACTAGAGAACCTGTCTATCCTAGAGGTTCTGAAGAATAAATCAAGAACCTTTTATAGACCTAATAAAGGTGGACTCCATACCATAATCTGGGATCATATAGAATCCACATCCCCAGGAGAACAATGACATCCATGGTACACAAAGCTCACTTCATGAGTGCCCCAGCACCTCATGATCCAAAATCCACTCTATCCATGGTGTCACACTAAACTAGATGTTGATTTTCATTATCCATATTTCCCTTTACCAACCTAATAATGTCTAACAACAACTACAATGTATAGGATAGAACCAGATCAAAACTCATGGACAACACTTGATCCATGATAGCCTAATATTTTTCTCCTCAAACCAAAGTTCAGTGTAGAAACTACCTAAAACATTAAATAAAAAGGCCAACCAAACATGGGACGTCCCAAACATAAACCCAATTCCAAATATATGAACAAGTATCATCAATAATCTCTCATCCAACAAAGTATGGGGTCTCCCTTAGCACCCTAGATCTCAGTATTTGAAAAACAGTCACCAAAGGCTCTCCATGACCAACCTTAGGTAGATACCAAAACTTATGGTGCTCATAGTCTCTGAGGTCATAGAATACAGTGATTTCTTACTAGGGAACCCACTACTACACACAAGAGATTGTTCCATTCCCACAAAAACATCCACAAATGTCCAAATAAACATAAAAATAGTTGGAAAACCTACTAGGGATTCCTCTATCACATCTGAACGAACCGGATATGTTCAGTTTAGAAACATATCAAATGTCCCTTAGTGTCCTACAACTAAACCTCGATCAACTACACACCTAAGGGGGCATCCAATGCACAAGACACCGAATAGGATCACCCAAAATTGTCTCTATGACCACCTCAAAGAACGACCATCCATAAGTCTCTTCAACATAAATAAAACCTTGTTGAAAATACCATGTAGGAAGACCTCATTCAGCCTTCACAATAAACAACCCATTCATGGGTACCAACTCTCCCATAATTATGGATCAAGAATGCCATGCCATACAATAATTCTCACTGTACGACTATAGAAACCACTAATTAATTGATTAAAAACTATAACACAAGGGAATACTCAGAGTTCTCTCAGACACGTCTCAACAAATCAGTGTAACAGGGTTGTAACTTCCATCTCATTATGTCAACCCTACCCAAAGGCTCCAACAGATATATTCCTCAAACCCAGGATCTAAACCTAAACTTCTCTAATATTGATCAATTTGTTCCAATATAAAGGGACAAACCAAGATCACTTCATAGATTCCACAAGATCCCATCTTCCAAAATTCCTCTCAAGAACTTCTAAATGATCACTATGGTACACTCAATGTAGGATGATCACTGAGCTCACAACCCTCACCCAGGCCTCACAGCTCACAACCCAACCCCCAAGAGAATTTTGAAACCAAACCTTGAAGAAATATTTCAAAAAATTCTCTCCCATCAAAAACACCTTCCATATTGTGTTTAAACTATGAAAGGATTCTACCATCAATATCTACTTAGAAATCTCTGATAATAGACAAATCACAAGCCCTATTCAGACTTTGGGTCATAAAACACCCACAAACGCATTATTTAAAAAAACATATGGTGTGTACTCTCAAATATTCACCTATCCATGTACTTCTACAGGGCCATAGAATACATGGGATATGACAATATACTACTACCCAGTTAGGGAATGCATGGGGTCTTCTTGTATACTATTTCATGGCCATGTAACCCTCACATTGGGAGTATTATCAGGTACATGGCCACATGCAAATGTCCTAATACATGGTGTGTACCCAGAGTACATGGCATAAACTTCTCAAAACTTCATATAACCAAGTACATGGCCATATGGCCAGGTACATGTCCAAGTACTAATACACTGTGTGTATTTAAAGTAAAGGTAATGCACTTAGAGTACATGGTGTGTACTTATAAAAAATAGTATTTTCCAAATATGAATAATTCATAGAATGTTTTCTCTAAACCACACATTCTGTTAATGAGTTTCCCCAAACAAAAATCCCCTAAATCGCCGTGAAACCTCCTAATTTCTCTACAAATTCATAGATCGACCCCCAAGGGGTCTCCATAAACCCAAAAATGATATTGAAACCCAAAAAAAGTATTATATGGGTATTAATGGCTTAAAACTTAAAATATACCTACCTTTAGGAGGAAACTATCGAATATTTGATCTAATTTGCGATACACAACTACAATATGATGATCTGTCATGAACCAAGCTCTACGGTGTTCCCTCCTCCTCTCCCTCATGCTCTCTTGTCTCCCTCTCTCCCTCAATTGAAGACAATAAAGGGGAGTTCCCCATGTAAATGTGTGACAATCCATGGGAGAAAATTGAAATTAAAATAAAAAAATAACAAGGAGAAAAATAAAAATAAAAAAAGTGGTATAGGAACGACCCTAGCTCCCAACTCAAGGTTATTTCTAACCTAGGATAAACCTCCCATTATAGAATCAACCAATGAGATGGAATATACTCTGTTTAAATTTTTTGTTATAATTTCTATGAATAATACACAATTGAGGGTGAATTGTTTCCTTTCAAAATCTTGACAAAAGTAAAACATCCCTCTCAAAAGGAAGTGATTATTTATTTGACTATTAGAGTTTAGAAAGTATTGAAAATAAATAAAGAAAATAACATGGTAATGTATTGTGGTTCAGAACATATAAATCCCCTATTCACCTCCACCAACTCTCTACTCTATGAGCTTAGTGATTTTCACTAGTAGGTCCTCTTATTTGAGAACCTCTACAACTGAGTACAAGTAGTTGAAACCTTATAATAATTGTATAGGTCCTTATGCTTCTATTAAAGGAGACTGAAATATCATAATATTAGTATAATAATATGACACTCCACCTTAACTGATTTCAAGTAGCTAATACTCTAATAAATCGAAATAGTTTTATTTTATTATGAAAAATAGGTTATGCTCATCGTTTCAGCAGCAACATGTAGATGTATTGTATATTCATTAATATACAGTAGTACATAAATAATATTCAATTTTTTCTAGGATTATTATTATTTAAATAGAAAAAAATATACTAGATAATATTGTGTAGGATTCCCTCCTCTTTACATCATGATAGAATAAGGATAGATAAAGAATATTTATCTCTTCTTTAAAATGATGAATAGTGGAATGAAAATATTTCAGCAACTTATTTTCATCTAAGTTTTCACATCACCTCACTTCTCCATATATTTTAATTTTCTCATATATATAGATATATAGAGAGAATAAATATTCTGCAGTTTTAGTGATCATCTTCCTTCAGATATTCAAAATAAATATAGTCAATAGACCTAATAAATATCCCAAGAATATCATAGAATCATTGTCTTCTATCTGTAGAATAAATCTCTAATAAAATCATTCAAAATTATTTGAAAAACTCTTATAATAAAATATCTAGAATAATAGTTGTATTGAAAATTTGAAAATCCTATTTAAATCCATTCAAACCTCTTTAAATTTAGTTAAAATATTTCATGAAAACTAGCAGCACAATCAAAATTTAAATACAAATATTTAAATTTGAATAACCATGAGTCTTTTAGAATCATGTGACCTTTTTTGGAAATATCCAAAATATTGTATATCCTCATATTTCTAATAAAATATTAATATTATCATCTTCATGTTTCCATGCTGAAATCATTCTCTAAAATTAAATAATACAGAGACGTCACTTTTATAATGATATGAAATTTGTAGTTATTACCATCTTGAGCTTCTAGTTGTAATGTTAAAGATTTAGATTATGTATTCACATGAAGTGAATTTTAGTAGTTTATAGTAGATAACTTTCT
This sequence comes from Viscum album, assembly GCA_963277665.1. Classification (NCBI taxonomy): domain Eukaryota; kingdom Viridiplantae; phylum Streptophyta; class Magnoliopsida; order Santalales; family Viscaceae; genus Viscum; species Viscum album. The sequence continues at coordinate 54,511,404 of OY728148.1, forward strand.
ATTTTTTAGTATATAGCAAGTCAAGTTCCTATGTACAGAAGCTCGTGAATATTGTAATATTTCAAAATAACTCTTCATAGATAATTTTCTTGATTTGAGATATTTTTTATATTCTCCATTTTTCAGTTCATGTAGTGAACAACAATGGTGTTCTGGATAGTATACTTCATTATAAAGAACTATACGAAAAATGTGCTAATACTGGATATTCATTGCAGAAATATACAGTAGATTTAAAGGACCATTTTTCATCAAATAACATATCACCATTTCTGCATATAATATGTTGCACATGGGATGAATATGTCATACTTAATTTTAGATTTGGTCAAGACTCAAATGGCATAAATATATGACGATAACATAAATATAGTTTACATTCTCACCAAAACATAGGGCTTAAAGAAGGTAGGGTTCATTGAAAGCAGGGTTAACTTAAATTAGGGTTCACTGAAAGTAGGCTTCATTGAAACTGGGGTTCATTAAAAATGTAGTGTACGGTAAATTTTAAACTTATGGTGTATGATCCATACTTTTATATCGAATGTTGGACTGCTAAAAAGTAACATATAGTGAATTAATTCCAATGTAGAGTAAATGAACTATAATTTTGTAACAAAAGTATCATTTCACTATTTTGAAAGTAGGGAACGTTTTTATCCAAATGTATGGTTCAGATAAACCATCAAAAAAACTAGATAGCTTACATTTGGAGACAGAAATGATTTTTTAGAGCCCTTTACCAGCAAAAGAATCCTTTGGAATAGAAGACTTGTATTTAGATAATTTTGATACCTTTATAATAGATCAATAATTGAAATAATCTGACATTCAAATCTTCAAATATATATGAAAAATAGAATAAACGTAATTCTATATAAATTATAGTGTTGTAAAATCATCGCAAAATATTAGATAATGTACTGACCATTCAAACGACCTTTTTATCCTTTGATGTAAAATAATGAAATCAAGATAAACTTATTCTATTTCTACATCACTAGGTTTCTAGGGATTATAATGTCTTTAGAACAAGAAGTAAAAGGAAAATAGTAACTTTCCAAATCTAAATACTATAAAGGTCTAAAACTACTATATAAATTTAAATGATTTTTTATAGTACCAAAAAATACTTTTTAGACTTCCAAATAAACTAATGATGTTTATATAAATCTCTTTTCTATCAAATAGAATAATTTTCTTGAAAATATATTCACTTTAACTTAAGATATTATCAAAATTTAGAGGTGTATTTAAGTTAAAAACTACAATGTCACTTGAACAACTTAGAATTGCTTCGATGAATTGTTTCAACATTGAAACAACTGAATTGTATTTTGATATTGACAGATGAAATGAAGATAATATTATTATCATTACAATAGAAAAAACACTATAAGAGTTTGATTAAAATTTCTTCAGATATAAAATAAATACATTGACATATAGAATCTAGAAAAAACTAAAACAAATTTATTAGCAAACAAAGAATGATAAGTTGAAGTAATTATCAAAACCAACCTGAAATGAGAATCATAATGATACACTCCACATTCTACCAAATTTTGATAACTAAAAACCCTAATTCTCTACAAAATTTCGTTCCCACTTTTTATAAGTATCAAACAGATGAGTTCTTTAGTATATTAAATAATACAATATATTTACCACTTTCTATAAAGAAAATACATTTTAAATTTATGTAGTATGATAAAAAAAGGTTTAATGTCTGAAAAAAAAAATTTCTTCCCCATTGTTTAAGAATAAAAAAATGATGAGTTGTTGAAAAATATGTTCATAATACATGATTCAATATAAACCACCCCCCCCCCAAATTGATGGTTCCTTTAAAAAAATAGATATAATCAAGGAGCCATGAAACATAAAAAAATATTCAATGAATAATAGGGTTTTGAAATGAATGTATTAAACCATTTAATTCATGCCATGATAATAAAAAATTTAAACCCGAGATAAATATTTAAAATAATTCTCATTAAGACATAGAATACTTTTAAAATATATTCAATGAATGAAATAAAATATATTAAAGGAATTTTAATTAAAAGAATTTATTTTCAAATATTTTAAAATAAAGGGTTTCAGAGAATTTAAAATAACTTTTTCAGATGTCATAATTGACCTAAACATTTAAATAAAATAATTGAATAATTTATCACTTACAGAAATTGATTATTTTAGAACATGAAATTAAATTAAATAGTAAGACACTAAATACATGTTTAGACATAAGATAACCATTCATATAGAATCATAAGAGTATTTTTGATGGTTATTGTTCAGTCAATTAATTCATAAAATAATAGAGAGATAAAATATTAATAATTTAATTAGAAGTATAGTTAAATATAGATGAATAAAATATAAAATATTAAAACTTGTGTATTCCCTATATAAAATAATTATTTAATTTCAATAGAACGTTAAAATTGATAATAAAATTATTCCTTGATTTTAATAATTCCAACTCTACAAACTTTTTCAAATAATGAACGACTTCATAGATGTTCGTCTTCTAAAAGAATTAAAATAAATCTCCTAGTATTTTAAAATAAAACACTTGATGATATAAAAATGACTTTTAGTGGAGAAAACATAAAAAAATATAAAATACAAGTGTCTTTCGGTACCTATATACTTATGGGTCTAACGGTGTTATCAAGTAGACTTAGGTAGACAAATATGTTTATTTTGATCAAACGTTTTATAATTAAAGTTACATAATTCTTTCAAAAAATGAATATTCATGACACAAAAAAATAGTTTTTATAAATTAATTATCATTAGCATAATTTCTGTTAATACTATAATTAAGACATGTATCTGTGGACATGATTTTTCTATTTAAACTAGGAACAAAACAATTCTTATATAATTTTGGATTTTATCCATTTCTTCGAATACTGATTTTTCATTTTTCTAACATCATTTTTACCAAGAATTTTATTCAAATAATTTTCTATCTTCATAAGAATATTAGAATCTTGTTTTGAAGTTTCAAATTCATCCATTAGTTATTTAATTTTAGTTTCATGCAGATCATAATAAATTTTAGAACAATTGATCTTAAATCTTCAATTTTCATTAAAAACTATATTTATAAATTGAAATAGAATAATAATACTTTATGTGTTTTCTATGCTCTTTCCTTAAGGATCCATATTCTTATCAAAGCATAAAATAATATTTGTCATGTTAATCAGGAGAAAAATATTCTAAATTATAATTCTTATAGTAAGAGGATAGTACTTCATCAGCAAGAGTTATAAGACATAGATTTACCTTTTTTATTTCAAGATCATCTTCAGAGCTTGTATTAGATTCATCACTTGAATCCAAATGAATATAATCAAAAACAATTATCCATCAAAACTACAAGTGTGTCATTTTATTCTTTAATAGAAATATGATTTTCAGTTTCTGCTTACATCTCAATAAACTCCTTTAAAGGTTGATTTTTTTCTAAAATTTGAGTTTTCAAGGTAGAAAAATCATTGAAAAATTATATCAATTTATTGGTTTCTTTATAAGAAACTATGATTTTCAACCACATATCATAAGCAGTAGCACATTTAGAAATGCGATTAAATTAATTAAGACAAAGTCCACATATAATTTCATTCCTAGCTCTCGAATTAAAATCATATTAAAATTCATTGGCATCAATCCAATTTTATAGTTATCTAGGGACTTAATAAGATTTGGTATTTTTTATGTAAAATTTAAAAGAAACATTAATCATATAGATAGTAATGTGAGATTTCTAGTATCCATAATTATCAACATTAAAATAAGGATCGAGGATTATAGACTTGAATTATTTAATATAATCCACTGATATTTTTCTTCATCTGAATCGTTAACTCAGGAATATTATAGCCAATAAAAATATTTAATATTCTAAAAGAGTCCAACCTATGATATTACTTTTTAGTTATTAGATAGAAACAAAAGAATAATCAAGGATTTCCAAAAAAAGAAATTTTTCTATATAGAACTTCTTTGATATCACTTATTGGTATCAAGTAGAAATAGATTTCTAGAAACAGAAATATCTATAATAGATTCTAGCCTTTGATACCACCTGTTGTATTAGAATGGATATGATAAAGACGCAAGCGGGGGTGAATTTTTTCCTTTAAAAATATTGAAACAATTCAAACAACCCTCTTGAAATGAATTATAATTTCCTTATTTCATAAATTCAAGAAGGTAGTATAAACAAATAATGAAAAGAACACAGTTGTGTTTTGGGGTTTGGGGAACTGAAGTCCCCTATCCCACTCCAACAACCCTCTACTTCATAAGCTTATGGATTTTTACTAGTAGGTCCTCTTATTCGGAGACCTCTAAAATAGAGTACATGCAATTAAAACCTCACAAGTATTATATAGGGTCATCTGGTTCTTTTATAGGGAACCAAAATATCAACAGCTTAGTAAAAAAATCTAACACTCCACTACGACTGATTATAAGCAGCTAATAATCCAATAAATCAAAATAGTGTTATTTCATTGAGAAAAGAAGTTCCAATCACAATTGTACCAACAAAGGATAGATGCATTTTATCTTCAATAATGTACAATATCATCAAAATAATCTTCAAGGATGTGTAGGATTATTCTTATTTAAATAGTATCAAATATATTAGACAATTTTATGAAGGCTTCCTTATTCTTTACACCGTGAGAGAATGAGGATGTATAATGAATATTTCTCTCTTATTCAAAATGAAGAGCAATATAATGAAAAGAATTAAGTACTATATTTTTGTTAGAGTTTTCACATCTTCTCTCTTCTTTATATATTTTCATTTTCTTAATAAATATATATATATATATATATATATATATTAAATATCTAGTAGTCATGGTGCTCCTCTTTATTCAGATATTCAAAATAAATTGATTCAATTTTCTTCATAAATATCTCAAGAATAGTGTATCATCATTGGCTCATTCTTATAGAATAAATCTATATTAAAATCCTTCAAAATAATTTGAATATATCTTATGATAAAGTATCTAGAATAATAGTAGTGTTGAAAAATTTAGAACTCCCCTTTAAATCCATTCAAACATCATTAAATTTTTTCAAAACGGTTCTGAAAACTAGCAACACAATCTGAATATAAATTTTGATATTATAATTTGAATAAGATTGAATCTTTTAGAATCACGTGGCCTTATTCAGAAATATCAATAATATTGTATATTATCATATTTATAACAAATTGTTAATTTCATCATCCCTTTGTATCCATGATTCATGCTTTATTTAAACATAAATAATATAGAGACATCACTTTTAAATTAATATTAATATTGTAGTGCTTAACATCTTGAATTTTTAGTTATAATCCTAAATATATAGACAATTAATTCCCATAAATCTAACTTTAGTAGTGTACAATGGGAAAATATCTATTTTTTAGTGTACAACAGGTCAAATACCTATGTACAGTATCTTATGAATGTTGTAGCATTTCATAAAAATTCTTCACATATTATTTTCTAGATTTGAGGTAATGTTTATCTTCTTCATGCATCAGTTTTTTCAATGAATAGTAATGGTGTTATAGAGAGTATGCAACATTATAAAAAAATTTACAACATACGTTCCTATATTGGATGTTCATTATAGCAATATATAGTAGATTTAAAAGCTATATTTTTTCTTCACATGCACACCGAATGAATATTTTGTCACGCATTTTAGATTTTTTGAAGCTTCAAATGGAATAAAAATATCCAAAAGAATAAATCCTGATAGAAATATAAATGTATGGTGCATTCTCACTTGATGAAGGGTATACTAAATATATATTTTAGTGAAATTAAGTTTCACTAAAAGTAGGATTCACTGATCGTAGGGTTCATTGGATGTAGTGTTCATTACGGATATAGTGTAGGGTTCATTTCAAATGTAGGGTTCATTAAACATACTTTTGTATCTAAATGAGGGTTGTTAAAAAGTAAAGTATGGTTCATTGATTCAAAATTAGGGTTTATGAACCATAATTTTATAAAAAAAGATGGTTTTCAATGTTATGAAAGTAGAAAACATTTTTTTCCAATGTATGGTTTAGATAAACCTTCAGAAAAACTATAGAGGTGGCATTGTTGCAATGTTAGGCACTGTAGTGGTATCAAGCCACTGTAGCAGTTGTAGGGTACTATAGCATTGGTATTGTAGCAGTACAATTCATAGACTGGGTCATTGGCCAAAAGTTTGGGCCTACGGGCCATGTAATGGGCTAAATTCCCACTGGGCCTTTGGGCTATGTAACGAGTCTCCCTCTACCTAGTTAAAGAGTTCTTTGCTTTGATTTAATAAATAATGAGGCCTTGGACCCAACCTTTACAAAAAAATCTAGGAAAATTGTAGTCCAGTAAAATCATTGTAGAAATGTAGATAATTTATTGATCATAAAAAATAAATTTTTAGCGTTTTATATAAAAAATGAAATCAAGATAAACATATTGGTTATATATAGAACCAGCTTCTTCAAATTATTATTTATTTATAACTTTGACTAAAATGGAAATAGTAGCTTTCCAAGTCTACAGATTATACAGTTGCAAAACTTTTGCAGAAATCTCGAGGATTTTTTAGAGTACCAAAAAAAAAATTTTAGACTTCCATGTAAACTAATTGTGTTTATATAAATCTATACACTATCCAATGATACAATTCATATGAAAATCCATTCACTTCATCTCAATATATAATCAAAAATCAGAGGTGACTTTAAGCTAAAAACAACAATGTCACTTGAACAACCTGTAACAGCTTTAGTAAATTGTTTCACCCTCGAAACAATTGAATTGGCCTTAAAAATTAATATATTAAATGAATATAATCTTCTTATCATTCCAACAAAATAAACTCCAAAAGTTTTTTGTCATAATTTCCTTAGATATAAAATAAATATATTTACATACTAAATTTGAAAACACTTAAAACAATTTATGAGAAAATAGAGAATGATGGGTGTAAGTGATTATCAAAACCAAAACAAGATGAGAATGATAAGGACCCAATCAGAAAATATCACTAAAAATAATTCAAGATTGAATTAATATTTAATTAATTAAATATTGAATATTTTTTTAAAATTCAAATGGCATGGATTTCCACAAAACTCCTATCCTAGGATAAACATATTATTCTCAGACCAATGGAGTGTTGGGAAAAATTATTTGAGTTCACCACAAAAGAAAAAATATCATTTTCCCCTGAAAACTATGAGTAACAAAAAGGATAAAAATTATGCTAATTTTCAAAAGACGTGATGGGACAGATCATCACATCAATAATTTATGGGAAAATTCCTTCAAGGTGTACTCCCAGTATGTTTTGGGTGTGATTTTGTTTGTTGAAAAATCTAGATGACAGTGAAGGAGCATGGTTGGTATTTTCCGAGATAAGAGTGTAAGGTGATGTAGTTTCGTAGTGTTTTCCAAATTTTTGGGCCTCAAATCAGGAGTTTGGTTTTTGTAAAAGGGTGATTTCTGCATAAGGGTACACAATAGGCAGACCATGAATCCTGGTTCAGGTATTTCAATGGTGGTTCATAGAATTTCTAAGGAAATTGGAAAATTAAGTGAACTGAAAATCATGAGAGACAGACCGTGTATGGGAATGGTTCCTAAGGATCAAATGGTTCAGAGTGAAGAAATATTTTAAATGGAAGTCTTGTGATACATGGGAGGGACTATCATTCTCGAAAGTGTGGAAGTGATTTTAGAATCTACGAAGGGAATAATTTGGGAAAACTTGATGATGATTTGGGTAGCTATAAAGGAAGAGAGGTGGTCTGTAGACCGCATAGGAAAAATGGTTCATGGGATAATTGGGGTTAACGAAAAATGTATGTAGTGAAGGTAGTACCACGTTGAATATTTGGAAAATCTAATATTAATTTATTTTTCTGATGTATTTTCTTATATTAGGGGTGATAATCCCATTATTACAAAGATATAATTTTAAAAGAAAACATATTTTCTCTTGGAATTTAGCTAAGTCTGAAGGTGGTTTGCGAGGAAGGATTCTGCGATTGGTGAAGTAGTTTGCATAAGCGATTCTATCAAAGGGTGTTGGTGGAGAATTTTAGTCCATAAAGGAAGAAGGTGTTCCATGAATATATTATTCCATGGAAGAAAAAATTCTATAGAAATGGAAGTGGTGAGAAAAAGCGGTATGCGGAAGTGGTACACATAAATGGTAAGCGAAAGTCGTACGTGGAAGTCGTATGTGGAAGCGGTATGCAGAAGAAGTATGTGGAAGAAGTATGAAGAGGCGGTTCTCAAAGGATGTACATAGAGGCGGTACATAGTAGATAAAGTGGAGGGGGTTTATAGAGAGGTTATTTGCGAAGAATAATTACTACATAGTACATAGAGGAAGAAAGGTGGTATGTGGAGGAAGCCTGGTGGTTCATGGAGGACTCAAGCAAGCATGCAAAATCTCAAAAACTATTCATGAAAGTAATTTATGCTAACCTAATAGTACAAAAAATTTGGATTTCATCTATGAGTGAAAAAGTGACTTCAACAAATCATCTACCTATAGTTGAGTATACATGTTTCCATGAAAATAAAGTGACCTACAAGTCCATAAATTGTGTGTGGATCCCTTCCATGAGTATTGATCGAAGGAAGAGAAAGATGAAGATCTTTCTCACCGGTAGTGAACCATAGGAAGATACATAGGGAGTGACCCCTGGGGATGTAGTGAGCAGACCCTAAACCTTATAAAAGTATTGATCCTAGGAATAGAAGATCTATCCCAAACCATATAATTGGCAATGGGCTTTAGTGGATTTGGTACATTGTCACATCATCATTGTATGCTCCTTAAAAGTAGCCCAATGAGGGTGAACCAAGTAAAATATCTATGTCATATGAATGATTTTATTTCTGTTCATACATTGCTATGGTAGAAAGAGAGAAATGTGTTCTTTTAATGATGAAACAATATCTAAAGGGGTGATAGTTTTAATTTTTCATACCCTGATTCACCCCCCCCCCCCTCTGGGTATTTGACCTAGCAGACCTAATAATTGGTATTATTAGGAAAGGTTAAAAGTCATTGAATCTATCTTAGTAGAAGAAGTTGATTTGGTAAATCACAAAGGTATTCTAGTCTTTGATGGGAAAAATTTCCAACTATGTAAGAGTCGGATGCATCACAACTTCCAATCATTAAAAATGGATGTCTTCACAGCATCTATGCATGGAATGTTAGCCGATGTCAACAGTGGGGCTTTATTAGAAGCTGAAACAAGAGAATTTTATGATGATGCTAAAGAGTTCAATGCTTTGGGTGGAGTCCTATAAAATTAAATTTATATGAAGGTGATTTCATGTAAAACATCACATGATATATGGGAAAATTGTTGAATATTTATGAGGGCGAATCAAAAGTGAGAGAAGTAGAGCTGCAGGTTTTATGGAACAAATATGAGGATTTCATAATAAACCCCAATGAGTATGTTGATGCAATCTTTAATAGGGTAAATGTTGTTGCGGAATATATATGGGGTCTTGGATAATTCATTGAAGATATAAAGATAGTGAATCAGATCTTGAGGAAACTTCCACCACAATTAAATTTGAAAGTTTCAGTATTGGAAGATAAAGATCCAAACGATCTGAAACTAGATAACTTGCACAGTGCCCTTGTAGCGTATGAAATGAGAAATGATGATAAAGATGCAGTAGAAAAGGTGAAGTCTAAAATAGTGGCATTCAAGTCCATGAATAATCTATCTATTGAATTTATTCAGGAGGAAGATAGTTTTTATGATTTCATTTCATCTCTCTATTCAAATTTGTAATGATGGAGTAGAAAGTTTAAAGGTAAACTTCCACTTGCATGATTCTGATGATGAAATATTAGACATTTTTTACAGAAAATTATCCTAAGAAGCTTGAAGATGATGATGTAAACAATAATAAAATTCCCAAAAGGAAGTATTAATCCAATGAGAAAGGTAGGAGAATTTTTAAGAGAAAGTTCTTCAAAAAGAAGAATATTCTTTCAAAAGACGGTGAAACTTCAGAAGAATCTAAGGTAGAAGAGTTGGAGTACTATATGGATCATAATATAGATTCTTTAGTGGTTTTGTTGGAAATTACTTAAAAAGAGAAGAAAAAAACAATGAAGAAGGACAAATTGAAGGAAAGTTTGATCTTCAGGCTGAATTAGAAGCTTCTCTTTAAGAGATATATGTTTGGAGTGAAAAAAAAAAGAAAGCTAAAAAATTTGTTTATGAGGAAAAACTATTTTTGTAGTATTAGGAAGAATAGAATTCTAATATCAATGAATAGATTGAAAATTTTAAGTCTTCAATGTCAGAAATATCAGAAAAGGTGGTTGAGTAAAAAACTCAAAATTGAATAACAGAGAAGAGAGATTGATAGTTTGACAGAAACTAGAAAAAATCAAAGAAAATGCATCACAGAACATGAAGAGGAAGTTGTTGGTTTCAGATGAAGTGTTAATGATCATGAAAAATTGTTGAATCATAGGAAATATCATGAAAATAGATAACACATACACCATAAAATATGAAAGTAGAGCATAGTTGGCCAGCAGAACAGAAGCAATATTCAAATTAAAATGATAAGGCTGGTATGGGGCTTGATCTAAAACTCAAGTAGTAATCATGGAATTTAGACCACAAGAACACACTCTGAGAGTAAATATTGATTTGGGTATGAAGAAGAATCACAAGATTCATAGAACTTAAGGGATAACTAGTGGTGATGTATTTCCACACAAGAATGTAATCCGTAGAAGACGTTATTGTTGTGGAAATATGGGACACTCAAAAAAAATTTGCTCCTTATAAAAGAGGTATCAAAGTGAACATGAACTATAAAGGAAATCATATGGTGATCAATTTTCCAAGTCATCATTTTATGGTCACAGTTTTAGGTGTAGAGGATTTGGACACATGGAATGATATTTCTCATCAATAATACAGAAAAATGTGTTGAAGTAGACCGAGGTTGGTTATAAGTAATAGACAAATGTATCATCAAATGAGATGAAAATGTAAAGAAATTGCATCTCTCCAAGATTAATATGGTCCATTTTATTCTAATTAATTTCAAGAGTATCAATCCATACCAAGTAATAAGTCAAAAACAAGGATCAAAAATAATATCTGAGTAAAACGTGGTGGAAACAAATTGTGCCAAAGGCATCATATCGCACTAGAATATGGATCATTAATAGTGGATGAACCACTCATATGATAGTAAACAAGGATCTGGTGATATGAATCGAGTATGATAAAGAAGGTATCATAATATTTGGAAAAGATTAAGGGTTAAAATTTATCGGCTCTAGGAAATCAATGTTTGGGGGGAAAAGACAAGAGACGTGTAGATGTCTTAGTTGTTGAAGGTCTTAGCCACAACTTATTAAGTGTAAGTCAATTGTGTTACTTAGGACATTACATAAGATTTTCAAATAAATTTTGTGTTATAAAGGCAAAATATGGTGAACTTGTATTGTAGGGAAAAGTATACAAAAGTGAATATCTAACTCATTAGTGGAGAAATAGATATGTGCTTTATGTCCACATAAGAAGAAAATAAGTTATGGAATAAACATCTTGGCCATGTGAGACAAATGTTCATAGAAGATCTGGTGAAATATTATGTTTCTCGAGATCTCCCTAGATTATTGTGTGATTGTACACATACATGTGATGCTTTCCAACAAGGGAAGATCATCTGAAAGACATGTATGGAAAAATTCCAAGGGCCAACAAGATTTCTCAAGTTGGTTCATATATATGTGTGTGGACCAATTTTACAAAGAGATCTTGATGGGAGGATATATTATGTTTTCTTCATTGATGATTACAGTAGAATGGCATGGGTTTCAATCATCACCCACAAATCAACGGTATTTAGTTTCATAAAAACCTATCGAATGGAAGTTGAGAAGATGTTGGGTCGAATAGTCTGGAAGATCCAAACAGATAAGGGGACAGAGTTCTCAAATATAAAAAGTAGAGCATTATCTCAAGAAACATGGGATAAGGCATCAAGTCCCTATAGTAAGAACTCCACAGCAGAATCAAGTAGTTTAGAGAAGAAATAAAATTGTCAATAACATGTCCAGAACAATTCACATTGAGAAAGAAACTTCTAGATAAATATTGGAAAGAAGTAGTTACGATATTAGTCTAAACATAAAATAGATTATTACTATGGACGAAGTAATATAAGACTCTTTATGAGCTATGGTATTGAAAGAATCCATCACTGAAGTACTTTTGAAACTTCCAAAGTAAGTGTTTCATTCTCAATAAGAAGAAACATAAGAAGTTTAAATCCCATGGAGATAAAGGGATATTTCTTAGTGAATAGAAGGAAATAAAAACATATAAATGCTTCAACAAGAGGCTAGGAAAGATTTTTAAAATCCATGATGTAACCATAGTGGAAAATGAGAAGAATCTTTAGCAAATACATGATCAAACTCTAGAGAATGGTGATGAAGAATTAAACAAATCAGGTGATAATACTGTTCTAGAGGTTGATTTAGAAGAATATTCAGATGATTAAAATGATTATCACAACTCAGTATCTATACAAAGATAGTATAGAAGAGATGAAATTGATAGATATAATGTAATTGGTGAATAAGTAGTGCCACTGCAGACTAGGAGGATGAATACTCGATAAAAAACATTATACATACCACTGGTAGAGATTAAATGTTTTGGTGAAGTTTCTGGTAAATAGAATTGGTTTTAGGCTATGAATGAAGAGCTTAACCAAATTAGAAAGAATCAAACATGGGAGATTATTTCAAGGACAATAGATACGAATTTCATCGGAAAAAATGGGTCGTTTGCAACAAAATGAATGAAGATGGTGTTGTGATTCAAAAAAAACATGTCTATTATGAAAATTATACTATTATATAGAGGGTATAAAAATTGATGAGATATTTTCACCTGTTTCAAGGATGGAGACAATTATACTATTTTTTCATAGTAGTGAAAATTAAGCTCAAAGTTTTCCAGATGGATATCAAGCCCTGATTTCTAAATGGGGTTCTATAAGAAGAAGTTTATATTGAGTAGCCATATGGTTTTCTCATTCATGAAGATGAGAATGGATTTTTTTAGTTGAGGAAGTCTTTATATGGTTTGAAGCATGCACCAAGATCATGGTATTCAAGGAAAGATTAGTTTTTGACAAAGATGAGTTTTCAGCAGGGTAGAGTGGATTACAATCTATATTTTAACCATGATAGTAATAAAAGGATGATGGTTTTGGTATATATCAATGCCATAATCTTTGGAGGTTCAGATAAATCCCAATGAAAAATATTTTCCAAATTCATGAAAAGTGAGTTCGAAATTTCAATGATTATTTAAGTAACATTTTTCCTAAAAATACAGGTAACACTAGGAAAGAATGGAATATTAATTTCTCAATATAATTACACCAAGGAATTTTGGAGAAGGTCTGTAATGGATAATTACAAAAAGATGAACACTCAGGAGGCTACCCGGATAAAACTATCAAGGTATGATGAAGTAAATATAGTTAATATCACTGAATTTAGGAAAATCATTGGTTGTTTATTGTACCTAAAATCAACAAGACCTGACATTATTTTTTCCATATTCCAAGCCAAGAGATATCAAAGAAATCCCAAGGAAAGACACATTCTTGTAGTAAAAATAATACTTTGGTATATCAAGTGCATTTTGGATTTCAATTTTATGTATAATGAAAAAACTCATCCAGAGCTATTGGGATATATAGATGTAGATTGGGCCAGTTTAGTAGATGATAGAAAATCCCTGTTAGTAAGTTTATTCTTTCTTGGGGGATTATGTATTTCTTGGATAAGAAAAAAATAATATTTTATTTCATTGAGCACCATAGAAGCAGGGTATATTTCAGCCACCTGAGCATGCACATGGTTATTGTGGATGAAAAAGTATCTTGATGATAGTTGAAGTGAAGTCTATGAATGGAATCCATTATGATCATTCCAGTTCTATAAATCTTGTAAAAAATATATTCCATCACTCGAGGACAAATAAAATTGAAATAAAGTATCATTTTATTAAGGAAAAATAGGATCAAGGGCCTGTGAAGTTTGAGTATGTGCCTACAGAAAAAAAAAATTGCAGATATTCTAATAAAGGCCTTACCCAAAGAAGCATTTCAAAAGCATCAAATGGCTCTGGGAGTCCATTCGACTCCCCAAACATGAAAAAGTGTGGATGTAGGATCCCCTCTCCCTGAGGTATGGTATTGTTTTTTGTAATGTGCTAATATGTGTTCTTTACCCTATTTCAAACGTCAAAGGAATGGCTTTGAGGTTCATTGAAAAAGGGGGAGAAATTGTGGCTAGAAAAGGGAGAAAATTTATTAGTCAATACATGGGGAGAAGTGTCTTGGTGCAGTAGTGAGATAGGGGATCAGAAATATAGGGAGAGTATTGAATATGACGATGCTTGAAGTGATCAATCAAAGGATACATATAACGATAGATGAGGTTCATTATGAAATTATTAGAGTGGTGCTGCAGTGGAAGGAAGTGATCCATTGATTAAATTTTCATTATACTCTTATTTCTCATGCCGAACATGGCCCATGTGGTCTTAGATCGTGTGTTGAGTAAATCCTTGACCGATATCTTAATTAGAATAAGAGAATACAGAAAAAAGTTGAAAAAAGCTTTAATGAGATATCAAATTATGAAAGTGTTGTCAACAAACCCAAAGGGGTGATTGTTTGGAAAAATATCTCAAGATTTCCTCTCGGTATGTTTTGGGTGTGATTTTGTTTGTTGACAAACCTAGATAACTGAGAATGAGAAGGGCTGGTGTATGCTGAAGAAGGTGTGTAAGGTGACGTAGTTTCCCATTGTTTTCTAAATTTTTGGGCCTCAAAATCAGGAGTTTGGTATTTGGTAAAGGATTATTTCTATATAGGGGTACATAGCATGCAGACCAGGAAGACTATTTTATAGATTACAAAGGTTCTATGCAGAATGTCGAAGGAAATATGCAAAGGAAGGGAACCTTGAAGCACAAGATGCAGACACTGTACGATAACAGATCACAGGGAGCAAACAGTTTGGGGTGAAGGCATGCAGTACATGGAAGGATTGTGGTATATGGGATGGCCTGTTGTTCATGTAAATGAGGTGGTGATTTTAGAAGCCAAAGAGAGAATCGTTGGAAAAAATGTGATGGTGATTTGGGTTGCTGTGAAGGAAGAGAGGTGGTACGCTAACTGTGTAGGGAAAATGGTTCGAAGGATGACTGTGGTTCATAGAAAATAAACAACATGCAGTGATGGCGGTACCACATTTAAGATTTTGTAAATCTCATATTAACGGATTTTTTGGATCTATTTTCCTATATAAGGAGTGTTAATACCATTATTGCAAAGAGATAATTTTATAAGAAAACATCTTTTCTCCAGGAATTTGGATAAGTTCGAAGGTGGTTCGCGAGGAACGATTCCATAAAGGGTAAAGCAGTTTACGGATGTAATTCTATGAAAGGGTGTTTGTGGAGAACTATAGTCCATAGAAGAAGAATAAGGTCTGTGGAAGAATTAGTCTGTGAAAGAATTAATTTCACATAAGAGGAAGTAGTATGCGGAAATGGAAGCGGAAGCGGTATGCGTAAGTAGTACGCATAAGCGGTACAAGGAAGGGATACATGGAAGCAGTACTGCTAGAGGTATGCAGAAGTGGTACCGCTATATGTATGCAGAAGAAGTATGGAGAAGAGGTATGTGGAACCGATATGTGGAAGCAGTATTTAGAATTAGTACGTGGAGGCAGTTAGTGATGGCGGTATGCGGAGGTGGTACATGGAAGAAAAATCAGAGGCAATTCACAGAGAGGTGGTCTTCAAATCATACCCACTACACAGTATGCATAAGAAGCAAGGTGCTACATGGAAGAAGCTAGGTGGTTTGAAGAGGAATCAATGAAACTTGTAGAAGCTCAAAAATAGTTCATGAAGTCTATTTTTGTTAACCTAACAATACGTAAAAAAATCGGATTTCAGCTACGGGTGAAAACCAACTTCAACAGAGCATTTAACTATAGTTTAGGATGTGTGATTTCATGAAAAAAATGGACCAACTAGTCCATAAACTGTGTGTGGATCCCTTCCTATATTAGTGAGCGAAGGAATAGGAATACGTTGATCCTTCCCACTGGTAGTGATCCAAAGGAAGTGCTATACGGAGTAACCCTTTAGAATGCAGTGAGAAGACCTTAAACCTTATAAAGGTAGTGATCCTAGGCATAGAAGATCTAACCCAAACCATGTAATTGTTAATGATCTTTAGTGGATTTGATACATCATAAAATCATCGTTGTATGCTCTATGGAAGTATCCCAGTGAGGGTGAACCAAGTAAAATCATTATGCCCTGTGCATTTTCTCATTTTTGTTCATACATTACTATGGGAGAATGAGAGAAGTGTGTTTTGTTTAATGATGAAACAAGATCCGAAGGGGTAGTAGTTTTAATCTCTCATACCCTAATTTACCCCCTCTTGGGTTATTTGACCTGGTATACCTAAAAATTATATAAAAAATTAACACACTTCTTGGATGATAAACATGCATATTTGGAAAACTAGCATACAAAATGTTAATACTTTCCCTAGTAAACTAAATATGACAATATGATCATAAAACAAGTTAAGAAATAAGGTGGATATTATAAATAGATCATATCCTCATTTAAGTATAAAAATTCTAAAAAGATATTGACAAAAATGAAAAATACCTTTAAAAGAACATTTGATCCTTTCTTTTAAAACAAGAGAAAATATACTTTTCTTTAAATAAAATTTTAAATAAAAAATACCTGAATATTGAGAAATTGATTTTATTTGAGAATAATGATGGAGACACAAAATTTAATCTTCATAACAGATAAAATCTATGACAGTGGGAAAAATCATTCATTTGGTAAAAAATTAAAACAAATACTCTTTTTACACCGTTGGAAAAAATTCAAAAACAACTCATTCAGAAAACTTCAAAAATATTCCTTTATAAGACCTTAAAAATGAAGTCAAATATGGTTTAAAATTAATTTACATGGTCATTTAAAAATAATAACATTCATGAAACATTTATAATGCCATGTATGAAAAATAGTTTGAAACATTTAAAAATCTTTTAAATAAAAATCCTTTACGAATCTCATGACATTTAAAATAAAATGAAGTTGAAGAAGATAAAATGAAATGGGTTTTTAAACCATGTTAATTTTATAAATTAAATGATAAAATAAATTCTTAAGTTAGTTCATACACCATGAAAAAGAAAACAAGTGGTGAGAATAACATAATTCTCAATGAAATGAAATTGAGAAGATGAATCCCTTACCTCAAGTCCCGACTCATTTCATACATTCTCTAACTCCAAAATAACAAAATTATATTATTTTTATAATTGAATAATAAAATTTCTTCAAGTTTATTCTCTTATCATAATAATTTTTAATTCATTTACTACCATATCTTATATTGTTACAAAATCGATTAAGTTCAAGTCTAATGATTTGAGGACGTTCGGTTCATAATCACAAGATAACTTCGGTTGGTTGAACATGGTCAAAGTGGTAATTATTACATCATATATAGATTATTAATCAAGAAAAAATGATCATTTTTCTATAATAACTTAAAATTTTATAATCATTAATGAAGTGTGTACATGAGAAATTAATTTCATTAATTCTGGAGGTGGTAGTCCACACGTATGCCAGAGCAATGTTTTCATTTTTACAATGGATGGAAGGGTAAGTAGATAAGTGATATCAAATGTTTCTATAATCATAATTATATATTTAATATCATATATATTCATTAAATATATCATAATGACAATAATTTTGAGGTTGTGATGAAAAGTTAAACACATATGTTCGTGGAGGTGGAAGTCCACACATACTCATGAGCAACATTTTCATTTCACATATGATGTAAAATGAGACAAAAAGAAGTTGTGACATCAATATAATAAGATTTTATAATATTTAATACAATAATATTTTCATATAAACATGATTATGAAATATTTCAAGTATTTTTAAGAAGAAATAAATAGGGAAACATTCAATTATTAGTTTTTACTCTTCTTTAGAAAACCTCCTTTGGCTTATAGATTTAGCCTTACAGGCTAATATTTTGGTGAGACAAGGATATCTAGGATATGGGTAGGAAGGATTAAAAAATATTTTTATAAAAATTATTTGACCTAAATGGCTCAAGAGGAGTGAATAGGATAGGAGAGGAGGTTCCATTTTATAAGTGAGGTGTGAGGAAGTCATACAAATACATGAAATATTAATACATAATATGTTTCTAACTCATGTAAAATAGATAAAAAGTTTCATTGTTAAAAAATTAAGTAGTATAAGTTTGAAATAAATTCAACCACTAAAATAAATTCAAAATTAATTGTAATTTTATGTAGAGTGGCTCCTTTTCATTCTCATTCTTATTTATTTTTGATAATTACTTCAACCATTCATTTTTTGTTTTCTAATAAATTTGTTAAGTGTTTCAGATTTAGTATTTCAAAGTATTAGCTTTATATGTTAAGAAATTATAATCATATTATTAAAAATTTTAATCCTTTGGAAAGATAATAATATTATCTTCATTTCATTTGTTTATCTCAAAATCCAATTCAATTTTTTTGATGGTGCAAAAATTCATTGAACCTATTACAAGCTGTTCAAGTGATATTGCAATTTTTAGATTAAAGTCAATTAGAAATTATATTAATATATCAAGATAAATTTAAAAGATTCATGGGATAATTATACCACTGGATATCTAATGGAATTATATAAACTTCATTATTTTATGTCGAAGTCTGAAAAGGATGTATTGATACTCTAAAAATTGCTAAAATTTATGAAGAAATTTTTTAACTGTAGAGTTAATAGATTTGAAAACCTAGAGTAATTATTTTATTGAAAGTCTGGAGATATCAAAATTTCTTGAAACCTACGGAGTTGGAAAGACAATAAGTTTATCTTGATTTTATAAATTTACTTAAAAGTATAAAAAAGTGGTTTGAATGGTCAATAAATTCAATAAATTTTCGGAATGTAGTTTCCCAACTATAGTTTTCCAAAATATTATTGCGTTAGTTTTTTGAAGATATCTGGAGTTGTAGAAGTCATGTTGATTAGATTATTAAAATATTGGAAAGATATTGAGATTTACTAAAAATAAGTATTGTGGGTTAAGGATATATCTGATGGTAAAGGGATCAAAAAATTTGGTGAAGTATAAACTTAAGATGTTCGTATTTTCTGAAAGAATTGTTCATACCCTACATTGGTAAGTGTAATGAAAGTAATGAACCCTACGTTTGAAAAATGTGCATATGGATTATCAACCCTATGTTGAATAGTTTTCATATAGATCAAAAAACCTACATTTTGAAAATGATAAACATAAGTAATATCAACCCTACATTAAAATCTGTAAATATTATTCATACCCTACATTCGGGAGATTGAACATATGGTTAGTCAATTCTACGTTTGGATTCTTATACTGAAAAAGTTGAATGTATGGATCATCATCCCTATGTTAATTTTGACCCCTAAATTATGTGAAGATGAAAGTATGGTTAAGTAATCATATGTTAGTAGGAACCCTATGTTACACAAAGAAACCCTACTCTACACAAAGGAACCATAGGCTACGTAGTTGAACCCGACATTTGGTATTTTTTCATTACATGGTGGAACCCTATACTTGAGTTTCCAACAACACTGTTCTAATCTGTGATATTTTGTGTGATTTCTGAAACATTCTTATTAGAATAAAAAGATCATTATAATGCTATTTTATGACCAATTCAATGGCTCGCATGAAATGGATTAGATCGTTCCTATTTATTAAATAAATTATGAATCCTTTTGTATGATTTTTATTTCAAATATTCATGATTAATTATGATACTATTTTTTATAAATGGTTTCAACTGTATTTAAAGAGGTTTGAATGGATTTAACTAGGAGTTTTAAATTGTTAAGCACTGGTATTATTTTAGAGATATTATTACAGAAAATATTCAAATTATTTTGAATTTATTTATTAGGAATTTATTCTACATGAATAAAGAGGCAATGGTGTTATTATATTCTTGGAATATTTATGAAGGCTATTGACTCTATTTATTTTGGGTATTATAATGAAGAGAAATATTCTTGAAACTCCTGGATATTGATTCTCTGTATATATATATATATATAAAAATCTAGTAAGAAAATAATATAAATAATGAATAAAAGCATATACCTGAATACTATGTTAAAAAGAAGGCAATGAAAATATTCATATTAAACCTCGACACTTTTAAAAAGAGAATTAAAATTCTTTATTAATTATTATTATCTCGTGGTGTAAAGACAAAGGAATCATACACAGTCATTAACTAATCTATTTGATACTTTTTAAAGATGAAGAAGTCTACTCGACATTGAAGATTATTTTGCTGCTACTATTGTACTATATTGAAGATATGATTTCATCTATTAGTTGCTTCTGAATACTGTGAAGTTTAACCAATACCATCAAAAAAATTAATATATATTAATATGGTGGAGTATTGGTTACATTAACTCATTTTTTGTGGAGTTTCGGCTTCTCAAAATAAGTTGTGTACATTTACAGTTCCATATAAAAGAACCAGAAGGCCCTATAAAAGCCTTGTAAGCTTTCAACTGTTTGTACTAAATTGTGGAAGGTCTTGTGATAAGAGGACCTATTAGTGAAAATCACCAAGCTCATGGAGATTATCATTAGTAGAGTGGAATAGGGGATTTATGTTCCCCAAACCACTATACACCCTTATGTTCTTTTCCTTTATTTATTTCCATTTCTCGCTCAACTTTAAGAGAGAAGTAAAGGATAACCTCAGTTCAATAGGGACATTTTCATATTTTCAAGATTTTTAAAAGGCCACAATTCACCCCCCCCCCCTCCTCTTGTGTCTTCATCATAGACATTCTGAGCTAAAAATTGGTATTAAAGGGTGGACACTTTTGGAATATTGAAGATTTATTTTTCCTTTAGTAATATTGAGTTAAAGATTCGTATATAGACAAATATCAAATGGAAAATTTTAGAGAAGGTATGTTGATGATCCATGCTTTTTATTTTAATGGTGATAATTATGGATGATAGAAAGGTGGAATGACTATATATTTTAAGAATCTTGGTTTCAAAGTTTATATGAAGATGTTACAACCTTTCTCTAGAGAACCAAAAAAATTGGGATGCTGCTAAGGAATCTGAGTATGATATAAATTCAAGATCCATGAATGCAATTATATGTGGTCTTGGTCCTAATGAATTTAATTGTGTTTCTCAATGTAATATTACCTACGAGATGTGGTAGACTACTATGGTTTCATATGAAGTAACATAAAATGTCAAAAAACTTAGGTAAAATACTGCAAAACTTAAATTTGACATATTCTAGATGGAGGAATATGAGAGCATCACTCAGATGAATGGAATATTAACAGAAGCTATTAAAAAAATTTGTATGGGGGACTCCAATTATAGAACCAAATCAGGTGTTAAAGGTACTTATAGTTTTACCTTATATGTGGAATTCAGTATCATAACCTATTCGATAATCCACACCAGTAAAAGAATTAAAGATGAAATAATTTATTAGAACATTGATGATGTATGAATTAGATATGCAAGAAGAAGTTGAAAATAATATTACTTTAAAAATGTAAGCAGTTTCACTCAATGTTTTTATGGATGAATTTTTTTATTCAAATTCTAGTCATTATGGTTTAAGATAAGATCTAAAACTTCTTGCTAAAAAAGTGTCAACCTGTATAAAAAGAGAAAAAAGAAATTAAATTTGAATAAAGAGAAAGAAGTTAGATGCTATGAGTGTAAAAAGAAAGGTCATTTGAGACCTGACTATCATTTGTTTAAATATAAAAGGAAAGATGAATATAAATGATAAGAAAAGAAAGGCATGAAGACTAGTAGTATTTCATTTTAAGATCCAAATGATAAATCTACTACAAACTCATAATATGAGCATGAAAATCAATTGGTTAATCTATGTATTATGTCTCTTGCTAATGAGATAAATCTTCTTACTTTGAAAGTTCTAATTGTGACAGTTTTTCTTTTGATGAAAAAAATAAATTTTGTTTTATTCTTCAAGATAAATTTGATTATTTAAAGAAAAACCATAAAAACAGAAAAAATCTTATCATTCTATTTCAATTGATAATGAAATACTGTCAAAATAGATAGCTGATTTAAAATAAAATTCTCCCAAAATTTATTATGATCACCATGAATCTAAATTTAAAGAATTTTTGGAGGAAGTTGATAATTTAAAGCAAGATTATAGTATTCTTATCAAGGGACATAATTATTTGAATCAAATTCCTGGTAAAAATAAAATTCACAAAGGAAAACTCAGTGATGGTAGTAATGGATAAAAGAAAAAATTATATAAAAATAATTGTGTTCCAAGTTATAACAGAAAAATCATGTCTGATATTAAATTTTTTTATTGTTGTATTAATAAAAAATTATGTTACAGATTGTTAGTATAAGAAACCTCAATTTTTTTGTGTCAAGCATGTTCACAATTCAAAATAATTATCTAGTATTAATTACGAAATGTTTGATCTAAATAAACATATTTGGTTACCTAAATAATTAATTACTAACAATGCCAGACACAAAAGTATATGGTTACCAAAAGGAATTTGTATTTGGTACATTTTAGGTATGTGCCACTGAACGTAATCGTTATATCATCAAGTGGATACTAGAGAATTATGAGAATTTATTATATTATTATTTATTAATATATTAAATTGAAACTTTATTAGATTTTGAAATTTTAATCAATGAAGTATTTTATTTTCAATTATACAATTCGATTTAAATTCACTAACTTTTTTAAAGAAGGAGAGAATTTATTTGTAATTTTTTTTCTTTTATTCTTCTACATTTAATTATTCTTATGATTAAACTATTAAATCTTTTCACACCATTATTTTATAAAAGGAATTAATTTAATGATTTATTTTATTAACAAATGACCATCAAATTTTATATCAATATTTTAAATAAATTTTTATCTTTTATGTAAGAATTTGTTTAATGTTTTACTATTTAAATTAATTTCATGTACTAAATTAATCTCTTACTATTTTTGATACATTATTCTTTTATTAGATTAAAATATTTTTTCCATTTATGATATATGTAAAATTCCTTTAATTAAATTCTTTAAAAAAAATTTAACTAAATTATTCGAAAATATTTTAACTAAATTAATTGAAAATATTTTAATTAAATTAATTGATAATATTTTAATTAAATTATTTGAAAATCCATTATTATTTTTAATATAAAATTTTTGTATTTATTTAAAAAATTATTTTACTTAAAATCCTCAAAAATCATTTATTTAAAAAAATTTAATATTATAAATACTTATATTTCGTCATAAGGGGAGTAATATTAAATATTTAGCATGTGTTTAAATTTTTTTAAATTATGGCATGATTTAAATGGTTTAATACATTCATTGATAGATCTTTATATTTATTGAATAAAATTTTATATGTTTTCATGGCTCCTTAATTATATCTTTTTATCTTTTTTAAGGAAGCATGAACTTAGGGTGACTTAATATTGTTATATATATTTAGAACAGATTTCGAAATAACTAATATTTTTAAAAAATTCAGTTTATTTTTCAAATTTAAAGTATTTAAAAAATATTTACATTTTAAATATTTTTAAAATGGATAAAAATAGAAAAAATAAATTTACATTTTTCAAATTTAAAAAAAATTCAAAGGAAAAAAAATTTCCTTACTCAATTTTTTATTTTATTTTTTTCAGGGGAAGAAAATTTTGTTTTTAAAATTTTAAATTCTTTTTCTGCTACTTAAAATTTAAAATTCCTATTCTTTATAAAAAAGGTAAATATATTTTATTCTAGAACACATCTTTTTTATTCTTACAAAAAGGAGGATAAAAGTTGGTAATAATTTAGGGTTTTGCAATTATCAAGAAGGGGGAGATTGTAGAGTGGCTTCTTATCATTCTCATTTTTCTTTTATTTTTTATAATTACTTTAACCCATTAATTTTTATTTTCTAATAAAAAATTTTCATGTTTCAAATTTAGTACGTCAAAGTATTTATTTTATATCTAAAGAAATTGGGATCAAATTTTTATGATGTTTATTCTATTAGAAAGATAAAAAATATCTTCATTTCATTTGTTTATGTCGAAATCCAATTCAATTGTTTCAATGGTAAGAAAATTCACTGAACCTATTAAAATATGTTCAAGTGATATTACAGTTTTTGTCTTAAAGTAAATTCGTAATTATATTAATATATCAAGATAAATTGAATGGATTCATGATCACATTATACCTTTGGATAGATAATGAAATTATCTAAACTTCATTAGTTTATGTGGAAGTCTTATCAGGATTTTTTGATATTCTAAAAAAACATAAAAGTTTCTGAACCAATTTTGCAATAGTACAATGAATAGAATTGAAAACATAAAGGAATTATTTTATTATAAATTTGAAGATATAGTAATTTATTGAAACTCGGGGTGAAGGAAATCCAATGAGTTTATATTGATTTTATGAGTTTACATAAAAGGCGGAATAAGTGATTTCTATGGTCAATAAATTCATCAAATATTGGGAATACATTTTCCCATATACAGTTTTCTAGAATGTTATTGCTTCATTTTTTCGAAGATATTGGGATTTGTAGAAGTTAGATTGACAAGATTCTTGAATCTTTTGAAATATGTTTAGATATACTAAAAATAAGTCTCGTGGGATTAAGGATCAATATGATGGTAAAGGTCTCAAAATATTCAGTGAATTCTGAAGTTACGATGTTCACATTTTCAGAAAACATTGTCCATACCCTATGTCAGTAAGTGTAAAATAAGTAATGAACCCTATGTTTGATAAAAGAGTCTATAGATTATCAAACCTATGCTGAATAGTTTTAATATGGATCAATAACCCTACATTTGAAAAATGATAAACGTAAGGAATATCAACCCTACATTGAAATCTGTGAACACTTTTCATCCCCTACATTCGAAAGTTTGAAAATATGGTTAATAAATGCTATATTTGGATTATTATGCTAAAAAATTTGAACGTATGGATCAGCATCCCTATGTTACTTTTGATCCCTAAATTCAGTGAAGATGAAAATATTTTTAAGGAACCGTACATTGGTAGGAACCCTATGCTATGAAAAGGAACCCTGCGTTGTGCAGAGGAACCATACACTAAATAGTTGAAGCCTAATTTTTGCATGTTTTTCATTACATTAAGGAACACTATGTTTGACTTTTCAACAATGTTGTTTTAAATCTGAGATATTTTTCATGATTTCTACAATGTTCTTATTAATATTTAAAAATTGTTATAAAGTTGTTTTACGACCAATTCAATGATCACATGCAATGGATTAAATCATTAATATTTATAAGGGATGTTATGAATCTCTTTGAATGATTTTTATTTCAAGTATTTCTGATTAATTATACTGCTTGTTTTTAGGAACTATTTTAACTATACTTAAAGAGGTTTGAATGGATCTAAATAAAAGTTTTAAATTGTTCGACACTACTACTATTATGGATATATTATTTGAGAATCTATTCAAATTATTTTCAATGCATTTATTAGAGAGTTTTTATACATGAATAAAGAGGCAACGGTGTAACGCTATTCTTGGAATACATATAAAGGATATTTACTCTATTTATTTTGGGTATCCTAAGGAAGAGAAATGTTTTTACAAGTAATAGATATTTATTCTATATATATATATATATATATATTTATAGAACATAAAATAATATACAAAACAAATAAATTGGGATATTTGAATACTCTATTAAAAAGAATACCTTGAAAATATTCATATTAAATATCAATTCTTTTGAAGAGATAATTGATATCTAATTAAAGATGATGTAAGCCTATACTGTATATGTCTAATCTATTTTCTTTTGTTTAAATACAAAGAATCCTACTTGACATTGAAGATTATTTTTTTGCTACTATTGTGCTATATTGAACATATGATTTCATCGGTTAGTTTCTACTAAAAACTGTGAATTTCAACCTGTACCATCAAAAAAATATCCATTGATTTGGTGGAGTGTCAGATTCTAGGACTCATTTGTGGTGGTGTGTTAGCTTCTCAAAATAAGCTACAGACATTTATGGTTCCCTATAAAAGAACCAGAAGTCCATGTAAAATCCTTATAAGGTTCCAACTTCCTATACTCAGTTGTGAAAAGCCATTCAATAGGAGGTCCTACTGGTGAAAATCACCAAGATCATGGATTATATCATTGGTGGAGTGGATTAGAGAATTTTTGTACCCTGAACCACTATACATCCTTGTGTTCTTTTCCTTTATTTATTTCTGCTACTTGCTCGACTTTAAGAGAGAAAGAAATGATCGCTTCATTTCAAGAGGGATGTTTTAATATTTTCAATATTTTTAAAAGGTCACAACTCAACATCCCCCCCCCCCACACTCTTATGTATTTATCATATCCATTCTGACCTAACATTGTTTACCTTTTCTCTTAGTTTAACCTCCTCATTAACTCTTTCAACCTTAACTGTGGTAGCAAGTTTTTCAATCCCTAAGGATCATTAATGTAATTTTATAAATGAGAATTGGTGAATACCAAGAAAATTCATCAAATACTATAAACTTTAACATAAAATTGATTTATTATAGTATTTTTATGATATTATAACCATTCAAAAATAATATTTAAATAATAAATACAATTTGAAGTCAGTTTAATGACTATTCACAAAATTTGACTTCAAAGTCATAAACATCGAAATATATATAAGATAAAAAAAATTATCATCACATAAAATTTATAATTATCCATAAAATTAATGTGATATCATAATTCAGCTAAAATATATTAATTTTAATGTTGTTAAAATCTTTTACTCAGTTTTTCTAATGCTTTGACAAGCGGTGCATCAGTGTTGCATAAAGGTTCTAGTTAATTATACCATCACTAAAAACTAATAATAAATTAATTTCTTAAATAGAGCTTATTATTCATCAATTTTATCATATATATTCATTCATATATCATTTTTATCTATATATATATATATAATAAAAACACAATAAGCAAGAGAGAGTGGCATTTTTTAATTACTCTTTACATTAAATAATATAAAGTTAATAATCACAAGGAAGTTGAAAATTTTCCATAATTTCAATTTTATATGATTATGGATTAAATAATAACATAAAATGAGATTAATGCAAGTGCATGAGAGATTTTGAAACCTTGTCCCACAATTTCAACCTCGATTAACCCATTTTACTCTTTACTATGGTGATAAAAGTTTACCACGGTTACTATTAATTATTACTAAATGATGAATTAGACCTTTTTACATATTTTAAATATGATAATTCCAAATATGGAATGTAAACTAAATTATTAAATTTCTTTAAGTGGTAAAAAATAATTTTAATATATGTGCATGAAACATATAGAAAAACAATTTTTATAAAAATAATCATTTTGTGCATAAAAATTTTTTCTTAAAAAACCAAGAAAAAATTTGATTCCCATGGAATAAATTGGATTATGTTTAATAAAATAAAAAATATTTATCAATCAAACATATCCAAATCCAATTGGAACATTAAAATTAATTTCACTAAAATTAAACAAATGGAAGTTTTTGAAAAATTAGTATTTTTAACTATTCAAGAAAAAAAATTAACATCATCTACAAAACCCCAATAATTGATCTTAAGATTATATTAAAATGTAAATTAAAAAATTATTTTCATTTTATAAAATATAATTTCTAAAAGTGGCATGAATTTATCATAACATTCATGAAAATAAATAAATAAAACCCATTTTTGAAAGAAAGTGTATTTTCAAAGTATAAAATGAATTAATTGATATTATTTATTGAGTAACATCTATTTGAATAATATTAATTTATTTTATTAAATATATGATATATACCATTCATTAAAATTAGTCATCTATAATTATTAATTTAATTTAATTTGATAAAAATTACTTGTGTATATAAATCAGTTTTCTGAAAAATATATCCCTTAATATTATATGATCTTATATAAAATTGATCACTTATTTACTTATAATTAATTAGTAAATTTGTATTAAGGAAAATATTTATACATTTATTTCATAATTTATTTACACCTTTTCATATCCTTAAATTCAATGACTAGGCTATAATGATCAAATTTTAATAACAAAAAATTTAATAGTCTATCGCAATTCAATTTATTCTTACTATTGTGTGTGGTACACACAATCGAACATAGTATTACGTTTAGATAAAAATATTGGGGCATTAAATACCCCCTAAATAAGTTTCATCTTCTAATTTTCATTTGATTCTCTCAAAATAAATCGTTCATAGTATTTTAATTAAATAATATATAGTTTTTTTCATTAACATTAATTTCTACACAAAAATCAGGTAACTTGTTATTTAAAAAAGAATTTACCAATATAGGTCTCATACTTGTAGATGAGTTTCAAAACTTGTACCTTGATAATTCACTATTTCATTACACATAAATCTTGATAGATTATAAAAATTATTTTACCATCGAGAGATATATATTAAGAAATTATATATACTTAATCGTTTTCTACTACATAAGTGTAATTTAATCCTTTTTTGTGATTTGATCAATTCCCACTTCTTTCTCATCGCATACTCTAAGAAATTAGTATTAAATAAGAATTTTTAATGATTAGAACACTAAATTAAACTTCTAATCTGTTATAAGATCCATAGAATAAAAAAAATTTGTTTCTCTTGTTTCTATCCACTAATAAAAACCAAAAATGGATAGAAAAAGTTAAGATAATATTATCTATGAATAAAAATTCATTTGATGAAATACAACATTAATCTAAAAAACTAATAACTCATAAATTTACATACCAAAAATGTATATGGCCTAATCATATAATCTTTAAAAGATGATAATATCTCCCATAGATAACCTAAATCAAATAAAGACATAATAAAATCAAATATGATTAAAAAATAATACTCATCCTATATTACTCAAATAAAATCCTATATTAACAAAAAAACATATTTATATTTACCTTAATCATATAATGTTAACAATATATTGAACTCATTTAAAAATATATTTAAATACTTAGTCACCAAACCACTTTACAATCACATGGTCATCTCTATAATAAAACATATATTCCCAAATGTAATAAGTATTTTCCTAATTATCTATAATTACCTAAACATGAAATATATTTTTATCCCTAATAGTTATTAATATATTTCAACTAATGTCTATAAAATATATAATCATTCTTCCCTAAATAACCTTTTCACTAAAATAGATGTTAAACTTAAGGGTTACATATACCTCAGAAATCTATTATAACTCAATAAATGTCTCCCAAAGTACTCCCATCATAAAAAACATCAATTAATATTAATAACTTTAAAATTATAATAATATTTAAATGTATCAACCATTAAATAAAAAAGTACTAAATAAAAACTCTCAAGAACCTATATATACATTTTAATAATTCAATTTCCTTCATAAACAATTAAATAACATTTTCCATCTTATTCCTTAATACTTACTTTCTATAATAAAAAAATAATTCAAGTTATAAGATTCATCAATATGAATCTAATCATGCTTCCTATATTAAACATAAAAAAATAATTAAAATAATTTATACCTTTTATATTTTATAAACATTTTCTTTTTATTCACCGTAACAACATATTTCATTGTAATATATTTATTTGTTTGATCTTGAAGATTCTATTCTTGATACTTCCTCTTTTTTTGTCAGTACATTTCTCTATTTCCTTATTTAACACATGTGAAACTCCTTCTTAACCCTTTGAGACATTTTTATATGTGTTTCTTCCTACATTCTTGAGTGTATAAACATTAATATTTTTACCTTTATGATCTTTACCACCTAAAATTCAATAAAAAACCATTTTTATTTTATTTGGTCTGATAGAAAACTCACCTTAGTTTAGTTTTTAATGATAACTCATAATAGTTGGTTAGGAATGACCACAAGTGTTTTCACTCTAGCTCCTGTCTTTTTTGGTTTCATATTCAGACAACAACTACATTGTCCTTCACATCCTTTTTTAATTTGGTTCATGTCACATCTATCCATTTAATAAAACCAAAACAATATTATGAGTATATTAAATGAAATAAAAATAAAACATTTTATGGGGAGGAAAACTACTAAGATATCATTAACTATGTCATCTTCTATTAAAAAAATAATTTTCCATATTATATCAACCTTTATAGTTATAGAATAATTCTATATTATTCTAATCTAACACCCTAACCCCTAAATATATTAAAATATTTCCTTTTATGATAACTATTGCACTATGTAAATTAAAAAACCCATAATTATGTGATTTATAATAAGGGTTTAAATTTTTTACATTTTTACGAAATTTTTAGTTTATAGTTTTATAGAATTAAAAAAACTCTTACATATCTAAAACATGTAATAAAATGTGAAAACTTTCACTAGATGTTAATTTTTCCAAAAAAAAAATAGGATTATTATATTTAAACTTTTGTTCCATTAAAAACACATTTTCTTCCTTTAAGATGGATCACCATCGTGGAAAGACAGACATTGTTATAGTTCATTTGCATCCAAAATACCTATGAAAAACATTTTAAATTTACAATGAGCAAAAAAAACCTCATAAGGGTTATAAAAATAAAATCAAACCATTAGTTCTTTTAAAAACAAGAAAACCTATATAAAATTTTTCATTTTATTTTAATAATATTTGAGTTCAAAAATAATAACTTATATAGTCTTAAAATAAATCTAATTTCTTGAATATTTTCATAAAACATTTCATAAAAAAGTATAAGGTAAAAATAATTATTCATAAGGGAATCATAAAATACATGAGAAATGATCCTTAAAAACAAACCTTTCACCCTTAAAAGATCATAAAATTTATTTTAAATCATATGCTCATTTTTTTATCTTATGAAATCAACATATTTCTATAAAAAGCCATCAATAACTTAAAAAAATATATCCAAGGATAAGAATATAAATAATCACATGGATAATAGTCATTAATTTCATAATTATGGAATACATAATATTTTACATCATGATTTTACCATCAAGGTATGTTGATATGAAATTATAAAATATACCATCATGGCCGTATGCCAAAAAAAATTACATACGGTCAAGGCCTTATGATAAGTCATTTTTATTGTATGGGATCACTTAAACCATGCAATACCCAATTTGTTTTGTCACATGAAAATTTTAGATGCATTGAGGGGATACCTATATTTATTCCCCACTCATAAATTACATATTTATAATTCATTCATAATATTTTGAATCAAAAAATATAAAACATAATCAAAATGACTTGATAATAAACATTCATATTTAGAAAACTAGAATATGAAATATTAATATTTTCCCTAGTCAATAAAATAGAACAACATGATCATAACCCATCAAGATAAATAAATTTGATAGTATCATTAGATAATGTCCTTATTTGATGATGATAGTCCTTAAAGGATTTTGACATGCATTAAAAATACCTTTAAAATAACATCTGAACATCTCTATAAAAACATGAAAAAAATTACATTTCCTTTTGAAAACATTTTAAATAGAAATTCCTATAATAATGAGAAAATTATTTTATTTTAAAATAACCATGTAAAATTATATGTGAAGTTGAAAATTAATAAAATCAGTGATGTTTTGAAAATAAATTCATGTTGTGGATGTTAAAATAAATATTCTTTTTGCACCTTGTAAAAAAAGTCAAAAACAACCCATTTTTAGAGCAGAAAAATTATACCTTTATAAAACATCAAAAATAAAGTCAAATATAGTTTAAAATGTCCTTAAAAAATATTTTAATCATATATAACAAAACAAATTGAAATATTTATAATAACATGGATGAAAATTTTTAAAAACATTTAAATTAGTGTTTTAAATTAAAATCTTTTTTGGATATCATACCTTTTTAAAGATAAAAAAGTTAATGAATATAAATAGAATAGATCTTTAGACTAATATAATTTTACTAAATTAATGATAAAATACTTACATAAGGTATTTCATAAACCACAAAAAGGAAAAAAGTGGTGATTGCATAAGTCTCAATTAAAGAAAATTGGGAAGAGAAATCCCTTACCTCAAGTCCCCCCTGAATTTGTACGTTCTTTAACTCCTGAATAATAACATTATATTAGTTTTCTATTTTATTAATAACCTTTTATGGTTTACTCCCTTAACATAATCCATTTAATTTCCTTAGTTACTATATCTTATACAGTTACTAATTTTATTCAGTTCATGTTGTACGTTTTGAGGACGTTTGGTTCATAATCTCAAAACAAATTCAATAGGTTAACCATGGTTAAAGGTTTCATTATTCCATCATATAAAGAAAATTAATAATAAAATAATTTTAATTTTTATACATTAAATATAATTTTAATACCATTAATTAAGGTTGTTCATGAAAAATTAATGACATCATTTCTTGGAGGTGGTAGTCCATTTGTACACACAAGTAGTGTTATCATTTTTCCAATAGATGGAAGGGTAGGAATATAAGAAAAATATTATCTTTATATAATCATAATAATGTCATTAATATCATATATATTCATTTAATTAATCATAATAACCATACTTGTGTGTCAATGATGAAAAAACACATCACTTCATGGGGGTAGTAATTTACACGTATGCACAAGTGATGTTTTTATTCCCTATAGGATCGAAAAAGATATAAAAAAGAGTCATTCTTCAAAAATAATAAAATTTTTGTATATTAAATATATTTATGTCATAAAATCATCATGTTTTCAGATTATTTTAATGAGTTGGAAGATGAAATCAACATGAAAACGCTCAGTTAAGAGTTATGTCTCTTCTTAAGAAAACACTATTTTACTTAAAAATTAAGACTTATATGTTGGTATCATATGGATTATAGAAACTATAGTACATATACTGAAAGTTTTGTAAGGTATTTTATCAATTATTAGTCTTGAAAATGTCTCTATAGGTGTAAGGAATATAGTATTAGAGGTTCCCTTTTATAAGTGAGGTGGGTGAGAAACTTATAAATACAATATATATTAATATATAATATGTGACTAAAACATGGAAAATGGATCCAAAGTGAAATATATTTTATGATAAGTAAGTTAAAGTTTAAATAAATTCATACAGTAAAATTTGTACTAGTTTATGTGTAATTTTTAACCCTGTCGCTTAGTTTAACCCCCTCGTTATACCTTTTATCCTCGACTGTGGTACCAAATTTTTCAATACATAAGGGCCATGAAAGGAATTTTATAAATAAAAAGTGGAACATAACTAAAAAATTAATTATATAATCATAAATTTCCCATATAATTGAGTTATTATAGGATTTTTATTATTTTCTAATGATTTTAAAATAATTTTTAACAATAAATACATTTTAATGTCAATTTTGGGACAATTCATAAAATTCAATTTCAAATACATCAAGATAAAAATAAAATTAGAAGATAAAAAAATTTAATAATACTTATGATTTTTAATTATCCATAATATTCACGGTTCATCGTAATTCATCAAAAATATTACTATTAATGTTTTTAAAATCACTTACTGGATTTTTTTTACTACTTGCACAAGCACTGCAACGGCATGCCATACACATTATAGGTAGTTATACCATCATTAAAAATTAAAATAAACTAATATCATAAATATAGTTTACCTTCATAGATTTTATCATCTATATTTATTAATATAACATTTTTCTATATCCATATCATGAGAACATAATAAATGAGTGAGAGTGATATTTTATAATTACTCTTTATATAGAATAATATAAAGATCATAATCATAATAAAGTGGAAACAATTGAAATATTTTAAATTTTATGATCATTTTTTATAAAATAAATACATAAAATAATATTGATTCATTTTTTTGAGACATTTCTAAGCCCTGTCCCATAATTTATACCTCGATTAACTTCTTTTACCATTTATTGTGGTGATAAAATTTTATTATGGTTACTATTCATTGTGAATAAATTTGAATTTAACCTTATTTCATAATTTTAAAATGATTATTAAAAATATTTAATCAATATTTTTATTTAATTTTTATAATTGGTAAAAATTAACTATAATATAAGTGATTAAAATGCAGTGAAAATTATTTTTTGAAAAATAATCATTTTATACATAAAAATTATTTTATTCCAAAATAAAGTGTAATTCTGATTCTCCTGAAATTAATTAGATTATGTGTAAAAAAAATGAAACCTATTTAACATTAAAACAAATATAAAACCAAAAGAAACATTGAAGTAAACTATATTAGAAGTAATGAAATGGTAGTTTGTTTGTAAAATAATTATTTTTAAATCATCATCCAAAAATAAATCTTTTTAGAAAAACCCGAAGAATTTATTATAAGAATATTTTAACATGATGATTTCAAAAATTATTTTCATTTTATGAACTTAAAATTTGAAAATTTTAATAAATTAATCATAATATCCATGCACAAAAAAAATCTTTTTTAAAGAAAATTTATTTTCAAGTTATAAAATGAATTTATAATTATTCCTTATCAAGTAACCACCATTATATTAATTTAAATTTATTTTATTAAACATATGATCTATTAATTTCATTAAAATTATTCCTATATAAATATTACCTTAATTTATTTTGATAAAAATACTTTATGAATATAAAACAATTTTCTAAAAAATATATCCTTTAATCTTATTTGATATTATTTAAAATTAAGTTCTTATTTTCAAAAAAAATAATTTGTAAATTTTCATTAAGTAAAACCTTCCTATGTGTATTTGATAATAATTTTACTTGTGTTCATACCTATTAATTCAATGGCTAGGATATAATGGTCATTTTAAATAATAATATTTTAATATTTCATCATAGTTTATTTTAGTCTTGGTATTACAAGTGCTACATGTAATAGAACATAGAATTTTTTTATAATAAAATATCTGGGTGTTTCTACTTTTATACCATATACTTTTTTTATTTTTTTATAAGAATGTGTTAATTCACATTGGCCCAGCAACACCCCTATGGTTCAATGCATTTTTTACTTTCAATAATTTAGATTATATTATATATTTTTAAAACAAGAATTATTTACTAATTAACCCCCTTATATAGACATTATAGAAAATTCATTATCATCGGGTGGTCCTGTCTTGTTTACAGGGTTCTGGATTCAAATCTGGGAACCCGTGAGGAATTCATAGTGAACAGGATCTTGGTTCGAGGTGATTTCGGTGAACTGAAACTTGGTAGTCATGAGGTGGATGAGTAATCGGGTTGTGTGATGGTTTATGCAGTGTGTTGGGTGAATTTTATGATGATGTTGGTTGTCTTTTCTTGGTTTTTTTTCATTGCTGAAGTTTGATAAGAAGAAGGCGAAGGGCAAGTCTCTGGTGAAGGATCCCTTGGTGGTTTTGCGTAATGGAGTTTTGTATGATTTGGCTTGTTTTTTGTTTAGTGTTGGCTTATTCCCTACATTCTACAAGGATTTCTTAAGATAAGGATTTAGAGAAGGTTGCCTTCATTGTTCATGGATATTCAGATTTGGTAAATTGAGAAGGCATGGAACAACCATTAGAACTGGGCCTATGCATTTCGGTATAGGACAGCTTGCTGAGCATCCATGAAAAGGTAGAGGCATTCCATAATGATTTTAATGCTACATAGGTGTATTTCTACATAGTCTTGTTCTGGGATGAGGGAAGCCCTTTTGATCATCAAATTTTGTTAAAGTATCTATGTATTATAAGTTATGTATGGTTCACCCCTTTACCCTTAAAATGGGTTTTATCGAAAAATAAATTAAAAAATTACGCCTTCGGGCCATTCAGTCAGTCATAAAATAATATTTTTATCATATTAAAATTTATTCTTAAATAATGTAAGAATATAATGAGTAATAAATTCAATTATTATTAATTTAAACTTGAATAACAAAATTCAATTAATTTACTCATGGTCATTCACACTCTAAAGTGGGGCCTACCACATCATAATATATAATTTTTTCAAATTGGTTGAACTTAAGAATATACTTTGTGTGGGACACTCCAGGACCATTTGTCAATATTAGTGGATCATATTCACATACCAAGAGAAATATCAATCAATACCTCATTTCCTCTAAATATATAAGGATTAGTCATAGCTACAATAACCTCATATGAACATTTTCTAAGTAATATATTCACTTTGTCTCTCGATATCTAATAAAATAGGATGCATACTTTGTGCCATTATAAAATAAATTATTTTTTATATCATATTAAAACTATTGGATAGACCTTCCTGTTGGGCGGAAGAAACAAGGGAGTGATGGCAAGAAGGGGGGGTGAATTGCCTTTTAAAAAAAATAAAAAAATTAAAATCAAAGTGAAAATGCAGCGGAAATAAAGAAGGAAATCACACAAGAAATTGTTAACGGAGTTCGGCCAACACCCGGCCTACGTCTCCGCTCCCAACTCAACCGTTGAGAGATTCCTACCACTTGCTTTTCAATGGTTTTAGCAAGAAACCCACTAGAATTTGAGGTAGCACTAGGACCTATTACAGCTTTCTTTTGATGGTTGAGCAAGAACCCACTTGCTTTTAATGGTTTAGCAAGAACCCACTATCCTTCTTACAGGTGAAGGATAGCTCACCTATGTCTCAAGCTTTTTAAAGGAAAAGCTTGTGAACCTCTTCACACCTTAGTGGTGATGTGAAACCCAAAAGAAAGGGAGGATAGAGAAAAGGTTGGGGTTTGTAGGCACAAACCCAATTTTAAGCTCAAAATATATAAAACAAGAAAAACCGTGATTGAGGAAGACTTGGGCGCCAAAGTATGATGGAGTTGATGTAGCGTGCTCTCCCAAGCTTCTTGAGGTGTTCCTTAGATTGGAAATTGGCTGGAGAACTTGAGGATCCTTGAAGGTGGAGCGCCGGAGGTTCTCCAAATGTTCAACAATATGTCCGAGCGCTTGGTATATGATCCGGGTTGTGTCCGGGGCTTCCTTGGCCTTTATTTATAGGCATGGAACCCTTGGGGAGTCTTCGGAGCCGTTGGAAAAGGCCTCGGAGCCGTTGGAGACCAAAAGAGGGTTGACTGGTCAAAGCCAACGGCTAGTTTGACTGGTCTACCGGCTGGCCGGTGCAGGTCCACCGGCTGGCCGGTGCCTTGGATGTTGAGAAGGCCTTCTGCCCAGGCAGCACCGGCTGACCGGTGCCAGAGCCGCCGGGTGGCCGGTGGTCAGGCAGTAGCCATCACTGTTCAATCAGGTTGCCACCGGCTGGCCGGTGACAGAGCCACCGGCTGACCGGTGGAACCTGGCAGTGGGCAATGCCTCTGCCAGGTCCACCGGCTGGCCGGTGCTATCACACCGGTTGGCCGGTGGACTGAATTTCAGTCCACTTCTTGTCCATTCTTGGGCCAACTTCTTGGCAACCTTGTGCCTATCATTCAAAAACACTTCAAACAATATTAGACAAATAATAAGGTGATTGTGATCATGAAAATCAAACAACGAGGGGAACGAGAGGTACAACAATCTCCCCCTATTTTGATGATCACAATCACCAAAACAATTAAAGTAAAAACATAAATTGAAGGCATTCTTAAAGGATAATTTGAAAATAAATCAAAGCATGATAGAAAATATTCTCCCCCAATCAATCAAGAAATTTCTCCCCCTTTGTGATTATCAAAATAGCGTGGGGAAAAAAACTTGATTGAGGGAATCGATGAAAAACGAGATTTTAAATCAATTGAAAATGATATCAATTGTTGAAAATTTTGAAATGAAAATTGAATAACAGTTTGAATTGAAAGTTTTGAATCAAAAACCAATTGAAATTTGAAATTTTAAACCAAATGAAATTTTTGAAATTGAGAGTTTTGAAACAAAGTTTGAAAACAATTTAGAAAGTTCTCCCCCTAAATAAAAACAGTGAATCACCGGGGAAAGGAAATAAATTTTGGCCCGGAGAGACTCGCAAGAAGGGATTTTTCAATCCATACTTGTCTCATGGCGGGTCTTCTCCTATAAAACTCATCGGAATAGAAAATAGACTTGGGTTGGCCGTACCGGGCATTTTTGCAATCACACTCATAAATGAGGTGCCCGGGTTTTTTACAATAATTGCAAAATTTATAACCAGAGCTCCCCCTTACAAAAACAGTGGGTGCATGGGAGGAGGAAGCTATATTGGTGTAGCCAAGTCCATTGGTGGTTCTAGATACTCGTTGAGAACCTAAGAGTTTGGACAAATTTTTTTCACCTTGGGTGAACTTGGCTAAAGATTCCCTTAGGTCTTTAATGGTTGATTCTAAAGAATCAACATCGGGAAAATTTTGGATTTTGAGGGAGAGTTCCTCCTTCTCTTTAAGAAGTTGTTCTTTTTCGGAGGAAAGCTTTTTGAAATTCTTTTTCAAAGCGACAAATTTTGAAGAAAGCTCATGAAAACCATTTTCTAATTGATCTCTAGCGTGTGAGAGTTCTTCATAAGATAGATGATTAAATGAATTAGAAGAACTAGAGGAGGAAGAGGAGGAAGAGGAGGAAGATACCTCATGTTTTGCCATTAGGCAATTATTACCATTGTCGCTCGAGGAGAAAGAAGAGAAGGAGGAGCTATCACTCCATGTTTTCTATAAAGCCTTCTTCTTCTTCTTCTTGGCCCTTTTCTTGTGAGGTGGGCAAACGGGCTTGATCTTTTCGTCGGGTTCTAGCTTTTTGACGGGTTCTTGCTTTTGATCGGATTCTTGCTTTGGAGCCTCGCTAGTACCTTCATAGGTTAGTTCTAAAGATTTCCAAATATCATGTGAAGTAGAGCAAGTAGAAATGCAATTAAAAACATTACGGTCAAGACCACAATGAAGAGCGTTCATGGCTTTGCCATCAAGCTCAAAATAAGCAATGTCATTGGGGGTCCATTTAGACTCATCGGGAGAGGAGAGGGAAAATCCTTGCATAACAATTTTAAAAATTGGATAGCCAATACTTTTAAGAAATGTGGTCATACGGGTTTTCCAAAAACTATAATCGGCTCCATCAAAGAATGGAGCATGATCCAAAGAATGTCCTTCGGGGGATTGAGAGGAAGAAGCGGTAGAAGCCATCAAAAAAAATAGGATCTTTAATTTGAAACCGGTTAGGGAATTATTCAAATACTCCCTCTGATACCAATTGTTGGGCAGAAGAAACAAGGGAGTGATGGCAAGAAGGGGGGGGTGAATTTCCTTTTAAAAAAAATAAACAAATTAAAATCAAAGTGAAAATGCAGCGGAAATAAAGAAGGCAATCACACAAGAAATTGTTAACGGAGTTCGGCCAACACCCGGCCTACGTCTCCGCTCCCAACTCAACCGTTGAGAGATTCCTACCGCTTGCTTTTCAATGGTTTTAGAAAGAAACCCACTAGGCTTTGAGGTAGCACTAGGACCTATTACAGCTTTCTTTTGATGGTTGAGCAAGAACCCACTTGCTTTTAATGGTTTAGCAAGAACCCACTATCCTTATTACAGGTGAAGGATAGCTCACCTATGTCTCAAGCTTTTTAAAGGAAAATCTTGTGAACCTCTTCACACCTTAGTGGTGATGTGAAACCCAAAAGAAAGGGAGGATAGAGAAAAGGTTGGGGTTTGTAGGCACAAACCCAATTTTAAGCTCAAAATATATAAAACAAGAAAAACCGTGATTGAGGAAGACTTGGGCGCCAATGTATGATGGAGTTGATGTAGCGTGCTCTCCCAAGCTTCTTGAGGTGCTCCTTAGATTGGAAATTGGCTGGAGCACTTGAGGATCCTTGAAGGTGGAGGGCCGGAGGTTCGCCAAATGTTCAACAATATGTCCGAGCGCTTGGTATATGATCTGGGTTGTGTCCGGGGCTTCCTTGGCCTTTATTTATATGCATGGAACCCTTGGGGAGTCTTCAGAGCCGTTGGAAAAGGCCTCGGAGCCGTTGGAGACCAAAAGAGGGTTGACTGGTCAAAGCCAACGGCTAGTTTGACTGGTCTACCGGCTGGCCGGTGCAGGTCCACCGGCTGGCCGGTGCCTTGGATGTTGAGAAGGCCTTCTGCCCAGGCAGCACCGGCTGACCGGTGCCAGAGCCACCGGTTGGCCGGTGGTGAGGCAGTAGCCATCACTGTTCAATCAGGTTGCCACCGGCTGGCCGGCGACAGAGCCACCGGCTGACCGGTGGAACCTGGCAGTGGGCAATGCCTCTGCCAGGTCCACCGGCTGGCCGGTGCTATCACACCGGTTGGCCGGTGGACTAAATTTCAGTCCACTTCTTGTCCATTCTTGGGCCAACTTCTTGGCAACCTTGTGCCTATCATTCAAAAACACTTCAAACAATATTAGACAAATAATAAGGTGATTGTGATCATGAAAATCAAACAACGAGGGGAACGAGAGGTACAAAACTTCCTTCATCTACCATTTCCATTAATTTAGTCAAGTAACCACCATACTAGTCAAGTTTCCAAATATAGTTTTTTCTACAATAAAAAGTGAAAAATACTTTCAAGATCATTAAATCAATTTTATACCACCATTAATGACCTAGGAAGATGATACCTCCCCACATATATAAATATTCATGGTTTTCATCAAAAATAAATGTACATAATCAATTATACACACTAATAATGATCTCATTCCAAGATACCAATGCACATGCACATAGATAGGAACATCTAATGATACTTAAAACATGTGTTCTTCCTATTGATAGTATAGTCCTTTTAATTTCCTCCACTCTAGATCTCTATGTATAAACTTCATGAAATGAATTCTCAATGCTTATGATCCACTAATACCTGAAAGTCATATATAATCTATGTCCCATCAATCTGATGTCTTTATAACATAGTAAATATAAATAATATTATTGTCATAATATATCATGGTTCTCGTTGATGCTTGTAACTTCTATGACCTTTTGATATGATAAATAATCCAATGAAAATATCATTTAAATAGTTTATAAAAAATTAAAAACACTATTATCATAAGAACACATCATGAATAGCTCTTAATATACATGATATTGTAATAAAAAGGTAATACTCATGTTTGGTCTAGTGAAATGACTTTTAGGATAATTAATATCATGATATACTTATTTATTAAAAAAATTATAAAAATATGCAAATATTCTTTTAGAAGTCTCTAATTAATACCTATTAATATTATAAATATAAATATAATTTCAAAATTTATGGAATAATAAAATATAATTGGAACTAAATATGATGAAAATAAAACTTATCTGATGGATACCCTCACTTAAAGAGGGTCCAAATATTAGGTCCCCATAATGATTTACACTTTTATTATTATATATATAAGTATAATATCATATTTTTAGTAAATTGTAATCCCTTTTTATGTAAAATAGTTAGTGTAATGAACTAACCTGGGTTACCCTAAAACATGGAACCCAACCCAATCTGCCACATACCCGGAGGACATTCTTGATCCCCATGGTCCAGAGATAAGATCATCAGAATCAAACAACAACCAGAGGGAACAATTTCAACCAACCTGATGCAGACACATGGCACATATATGCATAGTATAGATAAAATTTAAAAGATAAAATAGTAAAATATATTCCATAACTGAAATAAGATAGTAGAAACAACACAACTTGAGCAGTCAGAGCAACCAAAAGTAAAAGTCAAATGGTAAAGGAAAATTATAACAGACACTGACTAATCCATTTGATAGCATGAGAAAAATTCCACCATCTCACCACTAGATAGACAAACTAGGATAATAGAATCCTTATCTCCTCACTATGTCACCTTTCCTTTCCCTACCCAAAAGACATAACCAAGACTACGTACTAGTGAAGGGGTTTATAGGGTGTGAGCTAAATAGAATCATTCATATACCACCCAAGTGCTTTAAAAAATTCTCTAAAAAATCAACATGATTAACATTGAATAAAATAGGCCATGATAATTAGTTAAACAGTTATTATATAGAAAAAAATGGTAAGACATTACCTTTTTCCACAGTTCAAAATAATTTAGGTAAAACAGTTTCAAATCATATCATGTATATAAACATAAGGGAATCAAATACAATTAATAAAAACTAAAAGCATAGGTAAAATCATTCTAAGGATCCCAATAGGTTAGGCTTGCTAGAATACTCATACCCAAACATAGAAAATCATGTACATTAAGTCCCTAAACATATCCATTGAATCTAGGGAGGACATGAACACCCTAAAAATTGAACCACCCAATAGTTTCTAATAAGTCCCTAGAAAAATATGCCAAGGGAGTAGAGGAAAACCCCATGATTGAACCCCAAATAGTTTTAATGGGTGATAAATATTTCTAAACCTTCCACCTAAGTACCCTAAGGCTTCCCAAGAGCTACATTTTCTAAATAATTTTATAAAAACCATTCTTTGAAAAACCTTTCATAAATTTATTTCACAGTGCTTTGAAAATTTCATTTTTTTTACTAAAAACTAGGGAAACCCATATTTTCTCAAAAAAAATATTTACACACACAAGTCAATAAATCATGAAAATTTATGTATAAAAAAAATTATAAAAAAATAAAGCATTCAAGGTTCATCTAACACAAGCTATACACAGAACCACCTACCTAAAATTCGGGTCACACAGAAAAAGTGACAGGATCCAAAATAACTATATAGATCACAAAACAAAAAAAACAGGTCCTAGTAATTATTCTTACATCATAGAATCACATTACATAAATAAAACAGATGATATAAAGGGTAGATCACAATATACATCATAGAACATGAACTTGATGCACCACAACCAACAAAGAATCAGACCCTGAAAGAAGATCGAACAATGGATATATAATGGATCCAAAATAACATCATCATAAAATCAATAAACATGAAAATATTTTCATGACTAATGATAATGAATAATTATAATGTTCACTTTCTTAGAGAGATACGGTGTAAACACCAAGACAATCCAGCACATAATAATGTAATCTAAAAGGATCATAGATGCCCAAAATCACCCTGGATAGTACTTATGGTTTTAGATAGGATGATTTATGAAAACAAATGAAGGAGTTTCCCAATTTGTGAACAAAACCTATAGAATATGGGGGATTTATGGTGTAAATCTTATTCTTACACACAAAAAAATTCCATAACTCGTTTACAGTGAGAAAAACTATTATTGGGGTTTAATTATCCTGAGAAATGATTTTATGTCTTAAGAAAGTTTATTATATTGTAAAACCATTTTATAAAATAAAATATTTTATGGCCCAAAGCATTTTTATAGCTTATTCCTAGTACGTAACTTATATAGTAATCCAGAAATTTATGGAATAAATTTCTCTTATAGGGAGTACCAATTATAGGCCCCTATAGAAAACTCCCCAAAATATCCTGACTTTATCCAAATATTTTGTCATATTTATAACCATACTTAATTAATTCACACAAACATTCCTAAAAATTATTCCATTTTTTTAACAAACACTCTTCATCCTCGAAAGGATCGAAACAAAGACAAACAAAAAGGG
The DNA here is from genome assembly GCA_963277665.1 of Viscum album. Taxonomy (NCBI): domain Eukaryota; kingdom Viridiplantae; phylum Streptophyta; class Magnoliopsida; order Santalales; family Viscaceae; genus Viscum; species Viscum album. Next base: position 54,555,270 of record OY728148.1, read on the forward strand.
AAACAAAAAGAGAGATAAGAAGTACCTAAAATAAGGTAACGTGGTATTAAAATCTCCCCACCATATAAATTTCCATCCTCAAAAATTCATGTAGAAGAAGGGTGATCTAGAAATAGGTGAGGCCACTACTTCCTCACTTGTGTTTCATGCTCCCAAGTCTCATTCTGATCGTTATCTCCATAACACTCTAGACAATGGAATATAATTTCATGAAATACTTTCACCTAAGTGTCAATGACCTTCACTGGATACTCTAAAATAGAAACATCAATCTCTAACTCAATATCTTCCCAACTTAGAACATGAGATGGATTGGGATGGTACTCCCTGGGTTGAGATATATGGAAAACATCATGAATACCTGTCAACTGAGCCAGTAATTCCAACTGATAATCTACCTAACTAAGACACTTAGAGACTTTAAATAGTCTCACATATCTCAAAATCTATATTTCTCTATTTCCCAAGTTGATGATGACCCAACCAAAGAGAAACATTCAAGAAAACTCAGTCACTAATTTAAAACTCTAAAGGATGACATTTCTGATCCACATATGATTTCTTCTGACAGTAAGTTATAACAAATCACTAATGTATATCTTCAATACTCACTGACATATACTAAATGATATGTAATCACACAAGATAGGCATCACCCCCTATACCCAACAAAGATGTCACCTGCATGGGGGACCATACCTATCCTCAAAGGGATGAATTCTTATTAAAGAATGATAACTATTTTTATAAGAAAAATCAAAAAATCCCATATAGCTATCCCATGAACCACCAAAATAAAATACATAGAAATATATCGTATCCTCTATGATCTAAATATCACACTTAATATGACTGTCAATCTGTGGATGATAAGTTGTACTCAAATTGACCTGAGTTCGCATCACCTCCTAGAGACTCTTCTAGAATCATAAGGTAAACCTAGGATCCCTATCCATAATAATGGTAGATGTAACTATATGTAACCTCACAACCATATTCACATATAGCTTACCTATAATATGAAATTTTTCACTTTATAATCAACCCCCATAATTACCATCTCATGTCATAATACATTTTTGTATTTCCAGGATGAATGGCCCATGGGATACTATGACAGTCAAACAAAAATAATATCATCACAGATGCCAAGATGAAAACTCAATCCCCAAAGTGTAGAATATAATATGAAGATAGATACAAAATAGAAACTATGTCCCAATAATAAATGGTTTCTTGAATTATTATGAACGCATTATTCTACTATTAACCCAACAAAATTGACTCAAAGAAAGATGATGATATCTGAACATTGGTCAGAACCATACCCAAAACATCCTCATAAGCCTCTAGATGAAACTAATAAAATATTCCTATAAGGTTCTACTCCTCCTTCGATCCAAAACATCCAATGGTGGCACTATTCTACTAAGATACTATGCAATGAAATTACCCTTCTTTCGGGTACAGGTGATATTATAGTCAAACATCTAATAGTATTCCACCCATTGCATCTATCAGATATTCAAGTCTTTCTGAGTAAAAATATAGCTCCAACTCTTATGGTTATAAAATACTATGAACCACACCCCAAAGATATAGTTCCTATAACATTTAAGGGTATTAATAATTATGATAAGATCCAAATCATGAGTGGTGTAATTCTTATCATACGGCTAAAGCTTATGAGATCCATAGGCTCCAATATGATCACCCTTTATAACAATGGAATAGAAATCATCAGTAAAAGCACAACAATATACCATATACCCCTTACTAGTATCAGGTAAGATCCAAATATGATCCAATGTCAAAAATTATTGCAGTTCATTAAATGAATAATGACATTTTACTTCCCATGTGAACTTCACCCCTTTCCCTGAAAGATCAATAAATGGTGATTCCAATATCAAGAAATCCTTGATGAACCATCAATCGTATACTTTAAGACCAATTAATCTCTAAATATCTATGACAATATGTAGATACTCCTATGAAAAGATATCCTTCTTCTTCTAAAGATGAACTGATAGGCAATGTTCATAAATAATGTGCCCCAAAAATATCACTTCTTGGATCAAGAAACTTCATTTAAAAATATTTCTATAAAAATAGTAACTCCTCAGAATTTCCAAAAATAAACTCTAATGGTTCTTGTGCTCCTGATTAGGTACCAAATAAACCAAAATATCATTCATGAACACTACCACAAAATTGTGGTGATACTGATGTAATATCTAGTTCATTAGACCCATAAAAACAATAGTAGTGTTAGTTAGATAAAATGGAATCACAATATATTTATAATGGATATACCTTCTCAAAAAAACTATCCTTAGAATATTATACTTTTGAACATTGATATGATGATAACCCAACTAAATATTGATATTTAAAAACCACCTTACCCCCTTTAACTGATCAAACAAATTATCTCGCATATGGGAAAACGTACTGATAATTAACTTTCACTTGGTTCAGCTTCTAATAGTCTATGTACAATCGAAGTGAATTATCAGAATTCTTAGAAAAGAGAAATAAGGATTCTAAGGAGAAAAACTAGGTAGAATGAAACCTTTCACCCTAAAATTTTACAAATGAATATTGAGATCTTTCATCTCCTGTATTTATATAAAATAAGAGGGTATCGAGATCAGTTGTGTGCCTGGGACCAGATTAATCAGGAGCTCCATCTCCCTCTATGGAAGAAGACAAGAGATTTAATTTTGGAAAAAATCAGGAAAATAAGTAGAAACTAAGGGAAGATAACTAATGGAGAAAAAAAATTTGTATCATCTACAATAGTAAATAACAAGATCTTGATATTTAGGAAGAAAGGTATGCCCTAACCTAACCTCAGATACCAATATCCTTAAAACACCTAAGAGCTCTCATCACCATCCAAAAATGAGACATTCCAATGATAAAAATTAACCTCAACAAGATGAGTGATATATCAATCTATCCAAATGATGAAGTCAAAAAATATCAAAATCGAGAATGAGAAAAACCTAGAATAACTCCAAATCAGTTATAAATAGAGAACAAAAAGGACACCAAAACCCCTTCACTTTCCTCTTCCTAACAAGGGTCTATATCTTCGTAAAAATGGATGTGATCTTCATCATAATTTTAATCATATGAAAAAAATTAATAGATATAAATTAGTGGGATGAATTGGTGTTAAAAAATTAGTCTCTATAGAAGATATAATAAAGGTGGTACCACTCACTGTCGTTAGACCTGTGTACAACTATGTTGGAAACTTATCCACTGTCTAAAGGTGATTCACTCCTAAATATTCTAGCTAGATCCCTATATACTTTGAATAATCTTAATGCATTGTAGTGATCTTAAGATATTTCAATCCATAACCATAACTAATTATAGAAATATTTTGACAGAGCCTATGTATATAGTCTTACAGGCCACAACCACTGCACATCTTTACAGATGTGGAACAAGAACATCAAGTGTTACTAAACATTCCACATGTTAGCATGTCATGGGAATACTACTAGTTGTAACAGATAGTTCATAGGAGGACCATTATTGATAACACCCCCCCCCCCCATGATGAGCATGCCACTTCATATTCCTTCCATGATCTCCACTAAAGCTACCACTAGGTGGAATAGAAGTTCCAGAAGATCCAACCATGTCTTACATGTCTATATTTAAAATAATTTCCCTATATAGTATCTCTAAATAGGTATCATTCTTAATAATGAATACCTTTTATATGATATAAAATCAAAAATCATGTATTTACTTCCGAGCCTTTAGCTATTCATTCTTCACTACCTTTAGAGAAAAATGAACTAGCTCTATCGATTGATTAGTATACACCAACACCTATCTCTCTCCTTGATATAGAGTAATTACATAAGATTCTCCATCATCAGTGAATCAATATATAAATTTTTTAAGAAGAGGTTATTGAAACTCTTATAGTTCAATACCACGTCCATATATACCTACACCATGGAATCCCACCATTGCTTTTGGGGACCCTCAAGTCTAAACTCCACTCAGTTCACCTTGATATGATAAAGTGTATCTAGGAAGCCAAAAATATCATCAATATTATCCAACATGTCCTCTGACTCTTGGGGAACAATCATAGCTTTAAAAGATGGTGGTTTCTTATGTAATAACTCTCCAGAATGATCCCTTTCTCCCCCAACTCCTAGATAAACCTCAACAACTGCATCCCAAAATTGTGATACATTTTGGTCCATGACATGAAATGATCACACAAAATCATCTATAAGATTCTAGTACAAATGAATATTCCCTTTAGGATCATTCATTTATCCCTATCACAAAACCCATGTAGGACATCTTTGAGATATATCACTACACATTGAGATCAAAAGAAACAATCAGACAATAAGAAAATCTTAATTCAAATCAAAAACTATAAGAAAGAACTGAGATTAAGATCAAAAACTCAAAACATGAGACATATATCCCAAATTCCTTGGAAACTTGAGTCTCTTCATGGAAAGATCTATCTAGGAACTCACTGTAACCTACCTCTCATTTATCGACAATCCTAAACCATGTTTACCAACTTACCAAGGCAAAGCATATGATATAAAACTATAAAAAACCAGCCCAGGTTACCCTCAAACCTGGAAGCCAACCCTATCATCCAAACAACTAAAGGGTGTTACCAATCCCCAAGGGAAATTGACTAGAATCTAGGAATCATGATAAAACTAGATGGAATAATTTCACCCAACCTTAAGTTGACACATAGAACATATATACCTAGTAGATAGGAACAACTGAATAGAAAACAAGAAAATAACTACCATAAATGATAGAAAGACAATGGAAATGAAAAAACTCAAGAATTTAGAACAACCAAAAGTATAATTACAATTTAGAAATGTAACTCAAATAGAAATTGACTACTTCATGTGATAAAGTGGGAAAACTCCCATCATATCACCACCATCTACCCAAACATGGATGAAAAAATCTTTCTATATTATTGTGTCATGTTTTCTTTCCCTTCATCAATAAATATAACCTAGTCAACACACCACCAAAGGGGTGTGTGGGGTTTTTTCTAAACATGCATAGTAGGATCCAACCAAGGTGTTCCATAAAAACCTTATCATAGCTATATAAACATGATAAAATTTGAATAAAATAGGGCATGATAATTAGTTAAACAGTTTTTATGTAAAAATAATGGTAAGAAATTCCTTTTTTCCATAGTTCTAAATAATCCAATTAAAAAGAGTTTCAAATAATATCATATATATCAAATCTAGTAATCAAATCCAAGTGGTACTAACAAAAAGTATAAGTAAAATCATGAAAAAAATAACTATAGGTCAGTATAACTAAAACACCCAAACCCTAACATAAAAAATCATGTGGATTGAGTCCCTTAACATATGCATTCAATATATAGAGTATAGAAAAAACCCTAAAATTGAACCACCCAACACTATCTAACAAGTCCCTAGAATAATATTCTTAGAGAGCATAGTAACTCCCCATGAGTGACCCCCCCCCCCAACAGTATCAATGGATAAGGCATATTTATAATCCATCCAAATAAAAACCCAAGGATTACCAAATCTTATATTTTCTTAATCCTTTCATCAAAACCATACTTTTAAATACCCTTCATAATCCCATTTCACATTTATTTTAAAATTCCATTTTCTCTTATGAAAACAATATAAAATCATCATTTATCAAAAAACCCATTTACAAACTCAAATAAATATATCATGTCAATTTATTTATAAAATAATTTATAAAAAAACATATAATTCAAAGATCATACAACACAGGCTAGATATGAGACCACTTACCTCAAAATCATATCACACACCAAAGGTAATGGTATAAAAAACAACTATAAGGAACAAAAAATCATAAATGAATGCACTAAAAATGATTATCACATCTTAAAATATAATTAAAAAAAATAGATGAATGAGAGTGTAGATCATAGTATACCTTAGAGAACATGCACCCATTGCACCACAACCAACAAAGGGAAATGTAGAAAGTATCATGAATAACATCACCATAGGATCAATGAAAACAAAAATATAGCACATCAACACTACTGAGACCAAAAAAGGGAAATGTAGAAAGTAGAAAGGTTTATTTCTTAGAGAGATGTAGTTCAACCACAAAGAAGATCATGTGTCAAATGATGTGATTCAAAAGGAGCATGCATACTCAAAATTTCCTAAAAAATCACCTAGGGGTCAAGAAAGAATGTTTCATAAAAAATGGAATGGAATTAGCTAAGTGTTCAATAAAACCTATAGAAGGTGGGAGATTTAAGGTGTAAATATTTTTCTTATGCCATAAATTTCACATAACTCATTTACACTAAAAAACTCATCGCCTCAGTTTTAATAATTCATAGAAACTATTTAACATTTTAAGAATGGGTTTTGTGATATAAAACCATTTTATGGAATAAGAATATTTACAACTTAAAATATTTTCAATTCATGTTCCTAGTGATAAACATATGACATAATCCTAACATTTACAATGAAAATGTCTCTTATAAGTAGTATCGATTAAAGACCTCTGTAGAAAACTCCTAGTAATAAATAACACCCTCCAAATATTATTTCAAATTTATATCCATTATATATTAACTGAAAAAAACATATATACTAGAACTTTAGGTCATTTTCCATGAAAAACACTCCCCATCCTTGAAAGTCTCCAAACACACCCAAACAAAAAAATAGAAACAAAAAGAGAGACAAGAAGTACCTAAAATAAGGTAATAATAGGTTATATTTAGAACATAATTACTCTAAATAAAATTTTCACTACTAATAATTTTTTATAAAATGCATCATGAAAATTAAATGATGAAATCATTTTAGTATATTGATTAAAATAAAGAATAATGTTAAATTTTTACCATTGTAAACAATGTGTATTCATTTTTTATTGTAAAGGTTCAAGAATGGGACATTGCATTAGATATGATTATCTAAATTGTATAGAGGGAATACAAGTTGAGTAAATCATATAAGGTGTTTAATATCATTACATTTTTGGATGTCATCTCATTGTTTCAGACTTGAAATTTTTGATGACTTTACTATTTTAATGTTTTATTTATAAGGATTTGTGTGAAATTATTTCAATTAAATATTTAAGTATGATATGAATGTTGTGTTAATTTCCTTATAAAAATTTTAGTATTTTTTCTATTTATAAAATCTATCCAATTATTTTTTAGGATTATTATTCAGATTCTCAATACTAGTCCATAATATATTAACAGTGGTCATGGGATAACACGTATTCCTTAAAAACCGATTCATTAAATATTTATTATCTTATATGTGTAATTAAATGTCTTGTATTTTATTATATTCCTTGACCTACTCAGGGAAAATTCTCATAACATAAAATACATCACTACATAATATTATTATGTTCCATAAAATATCCATGATAGTTTAAATTTTTTATTACTTTAAAATCATAATTAAATAAAAATAACTAATACAAATTTATTATCCTTTTATATGTATACTATGATATTAATCTCATTCATATTAATTACAACTAAGAGGTTGATATTCAGAATGAACATAAAATGAGTTAGGGTTGGGATTATATATATAAAAAAATGAAAATCATTTTCATAGTCAAGAACATCCATTACCATATTCAAGGATAAATATGATTCTAATAAGATAAGGTGTTCCATGTACCCAAATAATCTCATTGAATGATATTATATCAGCCTATAAACAAATGGATGCAATTTGGGATAGATAGTATTTTTATATAAATGTAAAAGATATGATATTTCACTATTAAATTTATATTCTTTAATTGACTCCCAAATAAAAATAACTATTTATTGGATTTTCTTTTTTTATTTTCATGTTTCATATGTTTATAATCCACCATTATATTTTTATTGGTATTTTCTATTTTATTAAAATTAATTTACTCATTATTTCATTAGTTTTTATACATTTTATTTAATCCTATGTGACTTTCATTTAATCTTCCATGATGAATTTACCCATTGTTCCATTCTTATGTGTAAACTGATTTATCTTCCCTGACATGAATTTTTTAATCCTATATAGAAATTTTATATGTTTTTTAATATTATTCTAGTATGTTTTAAGATCATGTGAATTTATGATCTAGGATTTTAATATTACATAACATTTCTCATTTGTGATTTGATCGCACATATGTTGTTTTCCTTGAAATTTAATCTTATAAAATGGTTTCACTACCTATTTTATATTCAATTATTATGTGTACTCTCATGGTTTCTATTTAATATGATTTTTACAACTAATTTTATCATTTTCATCCACCTTTCCTGAGTTGTTACATTGAAACCTTGTCTCTCAGAACTTTAACATTACCAGTGTAGTTTAGTTGTGTGGGGACTGTGTAATTATATTTTTTTTGTTCAAACAAGAGGAAGAATATAGATCATGAATGATTAGAATATCACTATTACTAGAGATTTCCATCCAATAAGGGATAGTTCCTATAAAATTTCTATTCTTGAACATAGTATATCTTATATATGGAGTCTGGGGAAGATCTTTAGGTAGAACATATGATGATCTCATTACCCTTTATTTTCAAAGACATTAATCTTTGGGAAATAACCTAAAGAAAAAATTGGTTTTTAAATCTATATTTCATATAATTTTAAATAAAAATTATCATTTCCTTTCTGTATTTGTGCATATGGTTTATTTATTTCTCTATATTTTCATCAACACGCTCATAATTTTTCTTTTTGTTTATATTATTAATGTTGCAATCCCACTTTTCCCATGTATAAGACATAGCTCATTTTATATTTTTATAACTACCAACCCCTGATAGGGGTAAAATGGTTATTTCCCATTAAAATGGTGTTTAAAAAAATTGATGCTTCTATTGATCTTAGGATGGGTTTATTTCCCATTGTATAAATTTTGGGGAGATTTTAAGATGGGTATATTTTTGATGATATTTAATTTTAATTAAATAAATATTATTTATTCCCATGTATGTGAATATATATTACTCTTTATCAAATATATATATATAAATTATAACTTTGTGGTTGATTCCAAAATAGGGTGTTCACCCAGTAATGTTTTAAACTCTTAGGTTTTGGGTCTCATGTCTCGGGTCAAGACACTTAGAATTTTATATTAAGTTACTTTATTTTGTTTTATTTTCTCCATCTCCACAATTATATCGAAAATTAAAAAAACAAGTAGATGATGTGACCTCCCATTTTTATATTCCACTAGATATATAGGAGAATAAGGGATAGGGAGTCATAGCTATACCAAATAAGCTCAATCAAAGCCATATAAGGGGGAAGTAATAATAAAGCACAAAACTAGACCTGAATCATTAGAGATTCCCCATGGGTTTGGGATCATTCAATTTTTAGTGAAATGGGTGATAAAATTATTTCACAAGGTTCCTATTCTTGTAAATCTTGATTACTTATCATGTAGTCCTATAAACTCACACAGTGTTGTTCTCTAGTGCGATGAAGGTAGAAGATGGTGACTAAAAATCATGTAGTTCAAATAGATATTTCATGTGGGTTCTTTTAGTTTATATTATGGGATTTGGCCATGTAAATTTTTGGATACCCCATGTAATTAATATTATGTGCATTAGTATTAGTCATATTGGGTTCCAAAATATGGCTTGATACTGGGTACAAAAATTGGTACCTCATCTAGATTAAACACAATATATTTTAAAGAAACACTATATAAGTGGTAAATACATGTCAATTTAGGTAGATATACATATCCATGGTGGTATTTTATGTGTACACACTTTTTATTTTTCCCTCTATAGTTTTTTACCTACTTTATTTCCCTTTAGATGGAATTGGGATAAATATGTAGACCATTCTGGGTATCTGCCTCTGTAGAACATGATTATAGGTTATTATTCACTATTATAGGAACTTTTAAAGTTATTAAATGATAGTTATGGTACAAACCCACATGGTTACAATTATGGGATCTATGTTATGATCTAGAAATATTGGGATAATGGGTATTCTCAGTGCAGCCTTTTGAATCCCGATTGTGTAAAACTCACATTTATTTAGATATTGGTAATATTTGGGAGTTTATTAGTTGTTAAAAATCCTAAAAGGATGTAGATTCATGAATTTATAAGTTTATACACATATTTTGAGGAACCATTTATGTATTAAGGTAGATTGAAGTTTCTTGTTGATGGATATGGGAATTATGGAAATTTATTCCTTCTTATGTACCCTTGAGTGGGAGTCAGTGCATGTGATTTGGATAGGAGTATGGATAGTTATAAATTTACACAATAATATTGGGTTTTTAAAGTATATAATACCATTTGGTATGGTGGATTACCAACCCTTGGGTTGTACTCCATGTGTCATTATAATATGTAGAAGAATACAATTACAAAGAGTTATTAATGGATCCTTTCAATGGACCATATGTTCTGATGTCTATGTGGTTATAATGGTATGGAGGTGGAGTTTGGGTACTCCCTTTGGCTTTTATCCTATAAATAGGTTAAGTAAATCTCTTAAATTAATTTATTGGTCACTCCCATAGATATCTTGGTTGAGTGGTCTACTTTGTTAGGAAATGATTTCTTAGTTCTCCCTCTTTGAGGCATGGGATGAATTATTATATGGAAAAGAGGTATTCTCCTCATTATATTTAGGCCATTAGTGGGGCATGAGGTCCTACATATGGTTAGTAATTCCTCATTTTACATTCAAACCTTAGTCAGGTAAAGGTACACCAATTCATTTTCATTTGGTGATATGATGGTTATAGAGGTCAAGTGGAGAGGATGAATAAAGAGCTATAGGTTAGTAACTCCCTTGGCTGGTTTATGCACCCTAGTGAGGTGAAACCTATTATAGTATGATATTTATAGTATAGTGATAGCGTTATTATATCATCAATGGTATTTTTTCAACTTATAAATTTTTATATCATAGGGTGGACTAGCCTTCTCCCCTTTGGTATATCAATCTAGTAGTGTTGGGTTGAGTGAGAAGAGATTAACCATACATTCGGTTGATCTCCATTTTGGTAATATCTAGGTCACAAAAATCCTATTTTATTCCAATAATGGTATATTAGGTTTCTTTCCTCTTATATTATAGGTTAGAAAAATTCCCCATAGGATAGGGTGTGGTTCACCCATCCATGGGGATAGTGATCACCTCAACCATTATATCATTCTGAAGGTATATCTCACCCCACTATGTTTAAAATAATACTTTTGGTCTTTGAGTGTGAGGTTTCCCATTGATTCTTGGTTAAAAAATGCATTGTTCTAGGATCAATGAGTTATTTATTCTCCATGTGTGACAGTTGGGTGGTGTTTTTAGTTTATGATGATCGGCTTATGAATAAGGATCTCTTTTTAGTGTATGGGATTTTCCTAACTATATCCTCTTTGTTTGATGTGGTGATTTTTGTTATGATCCCCTCATATAGATTGTATTAGTTTTATTATATAATTATATGAGGATCATTAAGGTGTTTATCCCTTATGTGTGTGGCTCATCTATTTCAAATGGGTAGGGAGGTGTTTTCCCTTTGTTTTCATGAGTCGGGAGGTGTTTTCCCCTTTGGTTTATGAGTAGGTAGGTGTTTTACCCTACTGTATGTGTTTTATTTGTAGTTTTTTCATTCCAATAAATGAATCAATAGTTGGGTTTATTTATAATTAATCTCTATAAGTTAGGGTTTCGGTCATATTGGGAGGTTATATCTTAGCTTATTTCATATATAGTTTTTTCTCCCTCATTTGAATTGGTTTATTGTATGGTTTATCCCTTGGTGGAAAGATTACCTATAACTAGATTCTCATTTATGTTTTCTAGAGGTCCTTATGGGTATTTTTATACTCACCTCTACATGTAAATTGACCCGCACATGTTTTATATGTAACACCCCAAGATTTCATAGTGTGTTATTTCTTCAAAATAATTCAATAACTTGCACTACACGCAACACCGAGTTCAATCACACCATGACTTACCAAAAAAAAGCCATTCAAAAGATTTTATGAATAGTATTAACTAAATTTGAAACTTTATATAATCCTTATAATTTTAGAATCCATATTATGAGTTTCTTAGACATAATGCAAGAACAGATTCATTTTCAGTATTGCACTTTTATCAACTCATAATAGTGAAACCTTTTTAAATACAATATTTTAAACTTTTTGAATAAATGGGGGACATCAAAAAATTTAACATCCCAAGCTTCCACGGTACGCTTTCCTCTGAATAATACAGTAGCGTGTGTTGTACGCAACTTCGAGTTCTAACACACCACAACCAATCAAACTAGCCGTTATGAATAGTAATACCTACTTTTTGAAATTATCTATATTTTATATTTTAAAATGGACTTCATTTTTGGATTCGGAATATCGAATTTAGCCTAAAGTGAAATTTTGGTACTTTTCGGATAACTTTCATATTTTGATGAATAGTGAAAATTACTAAATTTTAATTAAAAACAACTTTTTTAATCAAAATAATTAATAGTGATAAATTATGAATTTGAGTGGTTTTAAAGTATATTTAGAATATATTTTTACCATTTAATATAATGTTGGTCATTGGACATAATTTTACAATTATACCGAACATAAACAAGTGTCAATCTTTTGATAGTTATTATCTCTTAAAAACACGCTTTTTGTTTTAACAGCGGGAATTAATTTTAAATTAATTTCTTCCACTTCTATGTTTTGAATTTAGAAAAATGGATTCCATATTTGGAATCAGTATGTCCAAATTGTGTAAATAGAAAAACTTTTATTTTTAGACATTTTGAATAATTACTGCGGTAAATATTTTATTTACCATGGTTAAGGGTAAATCCGGTAAATAAGGGTTAAAAAATAATATTATAATAATACTAAATTACCCTAAAACGTGTCCTAGCCTTACTGGTTGATACATTTTTGACCATAGGCATCTTTGGGTCGATTTTGGGACCCCATGGTGCCACTTGTAGGTGATAGGGACACTTTATTTTAATTAAGTTAAAATGAATACAAAAAAGACACAAGCATATATCTTTTAGCAAAACAATTTTTACATAGTGTTATATATGTTGGATTTTAGATTATAAATATTCATTAGAAATATAAAAAGATTTCCTACATAATTATATTTATTTATAATTTTTAGACATTAAATAATTTAATTTATTTATGACACAATGATGATGAAGTAATTACTATAATAGTGAAACAATTAAAATAATTGATATTATAAATACCCAAAAAAAAATATAATATGAAACTTTTAATGAATTAAACTAATTTTCCTACATGGAACCCTAGTATGTGTTATTTTCAGTAATCTTCCTACTTTCAACTCTTTATTTTAAATAGATGCCTCATTAATTCATTTTTCGATGTGGGATTTCAACTAATATATTTTGAAACGTCAAAAATATGTTATCCCAATACCCTATGTTTTGTTGAACCGATGGTATTTCAAATCATCATAGATTGATGAGTTTAAGGACCTCAATTTTATACTTGTTTGTGATTGATGACCTCAATCACTACCTATAAATATTTACGTTTTTCCTCCAATTATATGTCTCTAATTGCCACCAATGTTCTCTTAATCGAGATCATAATTTGGTGGTGACCCTTTCATTTCTCTTTTCCTCATATTAAGACTAAATTTTAGTAACCCAATTTCCGATTTGGGTTTTCCCACAAATATATTTTCTATTTTCAACCTTTTATTTTTGAAGAACAATTTCAAATTGCGAGGACGCAATTTATTGAAGGAGGGGAGAATGTAACACCCCATGATTTCATAGTGTGTTATTTCTTAAAAATAATTCAATAACTTGCACTACACGCAACACCGAGTTCAATCACACCATGACTAACCAAAAAAAATCCATTCAAAAGAGGTTATGAATAGTATTAACTAAATTTTAAACTTTATATAATCCTTATAATTTTAGAATCCATATTATGAGTTTCTTAGACATAATGCAAGAATTGATTCATTTTCAGTATTGCACTTTTATCAACTTTTAATAGTGTAACCTTTTTAAATACAATATTTAAAACTTTTTGACTAAATGGGGGACATAAAAAAATTTAACATCACAAGCTTCCACGGTACGCTTTCCTTTGAATAATACAGTAGCGTGTGTTGTACGCAACTTCGAGTTCTGCCACACCACAACCAATCAAACTAGCCGTTATGAATAGTAATACCTACTTTTTGAAATTATATATATTTTATATTTTAAAATGGACTTCATTTTTGGATTCGGAATATCGAATTTATCCTAAAGTGAAATTTTGGTACTTTTCGGATAACTTTCATATTTTGATGAATAGTGAAAATTACTAAATTTTAATTAAAAAAGACGTTTTTAATCAAAATAATTAATAGTGATAAATTATGAATTTGAGTGGTTTTAAAGTATATTTAGAATATATTTTTACCATTTAATATAATTTTGTTCATTGGACATAATTTTACAATTAAACCGAACATAAACAAGTGTCAATCTTTTGATAGTTATTATCTCTTAAAAACACGCTTTTTGTTTTAACAGCGGGAATTAATTTTAAATTTATTTCTGCCACTTCTGTGTTTTGAATTTAGAAAAATGGATTCCATATTTGGAATCAGGATGTCCAAATTTTTTAAATAGGTAACTTTTATTTTTAGACATTTTGAATAATTACTGCTGTAAATATTTTATTTACCATGGTTAAGGGTAAATTCGGTAAATAAGGGTTAAAAAATAATATTATAATAATAATAAATTACCCTAAAACGTGTCCTAGCCTTATTGGTTGATACATGTTCGACCATAGGCATCTTTGGGTCGATTTTGGGACCCCATGGTGCCACTTTTAGGTGATAGGGACACTTTATTTTAATTAAGTTAAAATGAATACAAAAATGACACAAGCATATATCTTTTAGAAAAACAATTTTTACATAGGGTTATATATGTTGGATTTTAAATTATAAATATTAATTAGAAATATAAAAATATTTCCTACATAATTATATTTATTTACAATTTTTAGACATTAAATAATTTAATTTATTTATGACACAATGATGATGAAGTAATTACTATAATAGTGAAAAAATTAAAATAATTGATATTATAAATACCCAAATAAATATAATATGAAACTTTTAATGAATTAAACTAATTTTCTAGGATAATATGATATATTAGTATTTATTTAATCAACTTTTTTTGAAGTAATAAATCTGTTATGAGTTTCACAAAAATCAACTATTGAATAGTGTCAAAATTGACATAAAAGAGTTATTAAAACAAATATTATATTATTAATTGATATTAAATTCTTAAAAATCTAAGGTTCGGCCAAGAGACTTATATAATGATATTTTCATCATTAATGGACCACTTGGGGGTCTCTTGGATGTATATACTAAGTTTATTACCCATATTATATAAAAATACAAAGAGACATTGTAAAAGTGAAACTAATTAACTTAGAGTTAATACTTAAAGATAAGGTTAATATAAGTACCCAAACCTGTCTAAATTCTATTGGTTTAGTGTTTTACGACCTATCCCCACCTTAACCTTTAAATAATCAACTTTTGAGCCATTAGAAACCGAATATGAATTTATTATAAATTAATATTTCTAGCTTTTCCAAAGATGCCCCTCACCCCTCTTATAAATGGGCACTCCTCCTTCTCATTTCTTCACACCTTAAAAGCCTTTTGGTTCGGCCAAACTCTGCCCAAATACTCTCAAAACTTCCCTCACTACAACCTAGAGGCCTTAGTTTTATCAGAAATCCAACCTAAGGATCCCTTTTGATCAAATCAAAAGGAAGAACCCGAAGAAGAGGTAATGTTTTCACCACCCCTTTTCAAGTTCCTTTATTCTTCCACTTCTTCTTTATTTGTTCTTACCATTCTAAAATAACAAATCCAGTATCCCACATATACTGTGATGTTATTATAAATATGGTACAACCATATTCAGTATTCTATCCACCCTTTGAATAACATGTCACCATACGTGCGTACGTACGGCTTACCGTCTCCACGTCGTGGTGTAATTGTTATTCAATATATTATTATTTGGATGGGTATAATAATGATGTGTAACTCATATAAATAATAAATATAACATGTTAATGATTCTTTATATATGATATACCATCCATTTATATATTATTTTAATATCAAAAGAATTATATTGTCGCTCGTGCGTACGTACGGACTTCCGTCTCCACGAACGCGATGAGATTCATTCTCCATCATATCCATTCAAGTATAATTATCATTTGATGATTTAAAAATGATTTTTAAGGACTTGATATCATTCTGGATATGAATAATATACAACCAATCCATTACAAACATGTCTTATGTAACAAAACATATAAAAGAAATCGAGTAAATTAACACCTGAAACGACGATAATTCTAAGATATTATTAACAAATCAATGTTAAAAGATCATATATGATATCATATTAATATATATGACTCTTGTATAATTTAATAACAATTATTTCACCATTATACGGGAGGTTAACCTACCCCAACCAAGTAAAAGTACAAGTTAAGGGTTATTTCACAATCTCTTCCTTATCCGAGGTTGTTTATATGTAATAATCTACTGGGATCTCTTTATCATCCACATCCATGTTTTCTTAAAAATGTATTTCAAAACATTTTTAATATTTACTAGAATATGAGTTAAAGTCATTTATACCCTTTTTGACTTTTATAAGTGGTTTACAAAGGAATCTTTCCGTCGTTTTCAAAACAAGGTCCTTTTTAACCTTTTCGACAAAATTAAGGTAAGAATGTTTTTTTAACTTATACGGCGGGTGCGGCTATTTTCCGCCGTTATAAAATCTTCAAAGCTTCACATACAAGAATATAAGAATATTTTCAAAGAAAATGTTTTATTTTATATGTATCTTAAATGATTTTAAAATAAAAAGAGATATTTCTTTAAAAAGAATTTTGATTTCATCTATGTCAACATCCTTTGATGGATTTTACGCTTATTTAAAGTAGATTTGTTATGATACAAAACTTATATATTATATTGAAGGTTTTGTGATTTGTTTGACTGTGGATGTTCTATTTTTATACCATTCATGGTTTATGGTAAAAGTATTGACATTTCGTATGCAAGTTTTAATACGAATGTTTATGTTATGTTTAAACCTTTTCATATGGGAATGCATTGGACTTAATATGTGACGGGTGGAGCCCGCTATAGCTCCTCGATGCATCGGTAGGTCTCATGAGACAAACTAGTGTCTTGGCATAAGGCCTTGACAAAAGCTTATTTGTAGTCTTGGCACGAGGCCTTGGCTATGTGGTTATGATAGTCTGGCATTATGCATTCCATCATTATGAAAGTGGTTATTGATTTTTCATGTGATTATTCAATTAGTAGAATATCCATGTGAATAAGTAAATGGCATTATTTCATTTTATTTATCCCATACTATGTTGAAAGTTCAAGTTTGAAAGGCTTTTGTTTTAGTTATACATTTCCTTTAATGTTTATTCTTATTTATGAAAGTTTCTGCTATATTGTTATCCTTACTGGGCATTTGAGCTCACCCCTTTTCTATGTTTTATTTTTCCCAGGATGTGAAGAAGTAAGTTATGAATGACCTGCAGGGATATTATGAGGGGTTAATAGTGTGGACTGTGGAGACATTATGTTGTTGTTGTAGTTTTTCATTTTATGATGTAATATAAGACATATGAGTATATCTATTGTTTCCAAGGCTACTAAACCAATCGGTCTTTCGAGACTTGATCTTTCTTGTGATCCTGCCAATGTTATGTAATAATGCACAGACTCTGGGTAACTAGGGTCGGGGCGTTACAGTTGATATTAGAGGAAGTTTAGTACAAACCTTGGATGCTAGATTTAGATAAACTCTGATTAGAGCACGTAGACCTAAGATGAACTTTGAGGATTAGTATAGAAGAACTTCCTAGAATTTTGGTATTGTAGAGATTTTGTGAGTTTTCCGAGCAATACATCCCTGTTTGGATACGAGCAGGTAGAGGCGGCTCTGGCACAGATGTACCTAGGGGTAAAACCCGAAAACACCGCTTTGAGATAGACTCGAACGGGAACTGGTGCACGACAACGGGCCTTGCTGCACTCTTGGTTACGACACTCCCAGGGGATATGCTTAGGATAACTCTCATTTTCTTTACAAATTATTATGAAGGGTTTATGAGTATATACTTCCTCAAAGGAGATTTTTTTATGATTATGGATTATATCCATAAACTATTTAATTTATGTTATGTTTTTTACAAGTTTGGGATTAGGTATTGTTATTCATAAACTAATCAAATGTATGCCATTGTTTAGAAATGGCGCCCAGTAGAAGGAATGAGAACTCTAGCAATGCACATGATACAAAGAGAAAGAAGGATCATATATTTTATGGTCTTAAGCTAGAATTTACAAGAAAAATAGTCTCGCATGTATTATCATCATATGAAGAAATAATATCATGTGTTGATAAGATAAGTAAAGAGTTTACTGAGTCCTATGGCTTTGAAGTGAATCAAGAGAAGAAAAGGATGGAAGAGAGAAAGATGGATAAAGGGAAGAGGGAAAAGAAGAATTTTCCCATATGTGATAACAATGGAAAGAAACACCCTGAACTTGCCTAAAAGGAATGGGAGTTTGTTATATGTGTGGAGGAAAATGGCACAAAGTACGTGACTGCAAGGGTAAGAAAATGGTTTCAAATGTACAATGATTCATTTGCAATGAGTTTGGACACTATGCGAACCTATGTCCCAGTCATCAGACTATGCCGCAAATGATGCTATTGGATAATAATCAAGTTATGGTACTACTACAGATGAAGAGGAATGATTAGAGTTCTTATGTTGATTATGTCAATTAAGTGTTGTATCAACAATGTACTTGTTATAATAATTATGGAGTATGTAAGGATTGTACTGCAGTACTATTTCATTAAGGACTTGAGATTGTGTGGAACAAAGAAAAGTGACTCAATAGCAGGATAAATTTATGGAAAATATATGGTTGAGAGAATGATAAACCATAAAATAGTTCTGATACCGAGGTAGTGATTTTGGAATAATACATGATTGTTTTGGATAAATTATATTGGATATTCTTGACTACCTTGGAATTGATTAATGATTTGTATATTCCATCATTGTTGGGGTTTAAAACATTTTTGGATTCATGAAGTATATCCAGCATTCTATATGGAATGAGGGAGCATGAATGTAATCAATAAGGAATATGGTAATTCAGGATGTTTTAGTATATTAAAAGAATACATGATGAAGGTATTCATATGCTATTATGGGGTAAAAAGGATCTAAATTATGTTTACCTTCCTTATAAATGTTGGACTGTGAGTTTGGACAGAAGTATTTTGGATAGTTCTAGTTTGGATTATTTTGGATTTCCATAAAAGGACAACCCGGAGGTCGGGCGGCAACCCGTCGCGTCCGGCAAGGCTGCGAGACTTGAACCCGCAACCGAAGGGCGACAAGGGTGTATCACCTACCACTATCCCATGAGATGTCCTGGAATAAATAATGTAGTTTTTTTTTAAAGATCTGGTAGATGAATTATAAATTCATTTATTTTGGAACCCTGTACGAATAGTATAAATAGAAAAAAAAATTACATTCTATTATCTTTTAGAGTGAAAGATGAGTTTGTGGTAGAAATTTATTAATGGATAAAACTCTAATTATAAAGTAGGTATATCTCCTTATAATCTTAACCAATCTCATAAATAAATTCCTCAACATTAATAAAAGGAACTTAGAACAAAAATCTTGTCCTAGATGGTACCTTAAATCATCACTAATTTATGGCTTTGGGATTGTTGGCCTTTTCATATCCATGTTCTCTACCACTCTCCATCAGATAATTGATGGTTATATTTCGCTTCCATATCCATATTTTCCTACATGGAACCCTAGTATGTGTTATTTTCAGTAATATTCATACTTTCAACTCTTTATTTTAAATAGATGCCTCATTAATTCATTTTTCGATGTGGGATTTCAACTAAGATATTTTGAAACGTCAAAAATATGTTATCCCAATACCCTATGTTTTGTTGAACTGATGGTATTTCAAATCATCATAGATTGATGAGTTTAAGGACCTCAATTTTATACTTGTTTGTGATTGATGACCTCAATCACTATCTATAAATATTTACGTTTTCCCTCCAATTATATATCTCTAATTGCCACCAATGTTCTCTTAATCGAGATCATAATTTGGTGGTGACCCTTTCATTTCTTTTTTCCTCATATTAAGACTAAATTTTAGTAACCCAATTTCTGATGTGGGTTTTCCCACAAATATATTTTCTATTTTCAACCTTTTATTTTTGAAGAACAATTTCAAATTGCGAGGACGCAGTTTATTGAAGGAGGGGAGAATGTAACACCCCAAGATTTCATAGTGTGTTATTTCTTAAAAATAATTCAATAACTTGCACTACACGCAACACCGAGTTCAATCACACCATGACTTACCAAAATAAATCCATTCAAAAGAGGTTATGAATAGTATTAACTAAATTTTAAACTTTATATAATCCTTATAATTTTAGAATCCATATTATGAGTTTCTTAAACATAATGCAAGAACAGATTCATTTTCAGTATTGCAATTTTATCAACTTTTAATAGTGAAACCTTTTTAAATACAATATTTAAAACTTTTTGACTAAATGGGGGACATCAAAAAATTTAACATCCCAAGCTTCCACGGTATGCTTTCCTTTGAATAATACAGTAGCGTGCGTTCTACGCAACTTCGAGTTCTAACACACCACAACCAATCAAACTAGCCGTTATGAATAGTAATACCTACTTTTTGAAATTATATATATTTTATATTTTAAAATGGACTTCATTTTTGGATTCGGAATATCAAATTTAGCCTAAAGTGAAAATTTGGTACTTTTCGGATAACTTTCATATTTTGATGAATAGTGAAAATTACTAAATTTTAATTAAAAAAGACTTTTTTAATCAAAATAATTAATAGTGATAAATTATGAATTTGAGTGGTTTTAAAATATATTTAGAATATATTTTTACCATTTAATATAATTTTGTTCATTGGACATAATTTTACAATTAAACCGAACATAAACAAGTGTCAATCTTTTGATAGTTATTATCTCTTAAAAACACATTTTTTTTTAACAGCGGGAATTAATTTTAAATTAATTTCTGCCACTTTTGTGTTTTGAATTTAGAAAAATGGATTCCATATTTGGAATCAGGATGTCCAAATTGTTTAAATAGGTAACTTTTATTTTTAGACATTTTGACTAATTACTGCGGTAAATATTTTATTTACCATGGTTGAGGGTAAATCCGGTAAATAAGGGTTAAAAAATAATATTATAATAATACTAAATTACCCTAAAACGTGTCCTAGCCTTATTGGTTGATACATGTTCGACCATAGGCATATTTGGGTCGATTTTGGGACCCCATGGTTCCACTTTTAGGTGATAGGGACACTTTATTTTAATTAAGTTAAAATGAATACAAAAATGACACAAGCATATATCTTTTAGAAAATAATTTTTACATAGGGTTATATATGTTGGATTTTAGATTATAAATATTAATTAGAAAGATAAAAAGATTTCCTACATAATTATATTTATTTATAATTTTTATACATTAAATAATTTAATTTATTTATGACACAATGATGATGAAGTAATTACTATAATAGTGAAAAAATTAAAATAATAGATATTATAAATACCCAAATAAATATAATATGAAACTTTTAATGAATTAAACTAATTTTCTAGGATAATATGATATATTAGTATTTATTTAATCAACTTTTTTCGAAGTAATAAATCTGTTATGAGTTTCACAAAAATCAACTATTGAATAGTGTCAAAATTGACATAAAAGAGTTATTAAAACAAATATTATATTATTAATTGATATTAAATTCATAAAAATCTAAGGTTCGGACAAGAGACTTATATAATGATATTTTCTTCATTAATGGACCACTTGGGGATCTCTTGGATGTATATAGAAAGTTTATTAACCATATTATATAAAAATACAAAGAGACATTATAAAAGTGAAACTAATTAACTTAGAGTTAATAATTAAAGATAGGTTTAATATAAGTACCCAAACCTGTCTAAATTCTATTGGTTGAGTGGTTTTCGACCTATCCCCACCTTAACCTTTAAATAATCAACTTTGGAGCCATTAGAAACTGAATATGAATTTATTATAAATTAATATTTCTAGCTTTTCCAAAGGTGCCCCTCACCCCTCTTATAAAAGGGCACTCCTCCTTATCATTTCTTCACACCTTAAAAGCCTTTTGGTTCGGCCAAACTCTGCCCAAACACTCTCACAACTTCCCTCACTACAACCTAGATGACTTAGTTTTATCAGAAAGCCATCCTAAGGAGCCCTTTTGATCAAATCAAAAGGAAGAACCCGAAGAAGAGGTAATGTTTTCACCACCCCTTTTCAAGTTCCTTTCTTCTTCCACTTCTTCTTTATTTTTTCTTACCATTCTAAATTAATAACTCCAGTATCTCACATATACTGTGATTTTATTATAAATATGGTACAACCATATTCATTATTCTATCCACCCTTTGAATAACATGTCACCATACGTGCGTACGTACGGCTTACCGTCTCCACGTCGTGGTGTAATTGTTATTCAATATATTATTATTTGGATGGGTATAATAATGATGTGTAACTCATATAAATAATAAATATAACATGTTAATGATTCTTTATATATGATATACCATCCATTTATATATTATTTTAATATCAAAAGAATGATATTGTCGCTCGTGCGTACGTACGGACTACCGTCTCCACGAACGCGATGAGATTCATTCTCCATCGTATCCATTCAAGTATAATTATCATTTGATGTTTTAAAAATGATGTTTAAGGACTTGATATCATTCTGGATATGAATAATATACAACCTATCCATTACAAACATGTCTTATGTAACAAAACATATAAAAGAAAACGAGTAAGTTAACACCCGAAACGACGATAATTCTAAGATATTATTAACAAATCAATGTTAAAAGATCATATATGATATCATATTAATATATATGATTCTTGTATAATTTAATAACAATTATTTCACCATTATACAGGAGGCTAACCTACCCCAACCAAGGAAAAGTACAAGGTAAGGGTTATTTCACAATCTCTTCATTATCCGAGGTTGTTTATATGTAATAATCTACTGGGATCTCTTTATCATCCACATCCATGTTTTCTTAAAAATGTATTTCAAAACATTTTTACTATTTACTAGAATATGAGTTAAAGTCATTTATACCCTTTTTGAATTTTATAAGTGGTTTATAAAGTAATCTTTCCGTCGTTTTCAAAACAAGGTCCTTTTTAACCTTTTCGACAGAATTAAGGTAAGAATGTTTTTTTAACTTATACGGCGGGTGCGGCTATTTTCCGCCGTTATAAAATCTTCAAAGCTTCACTTACAAGAATATAAGAATATTTTCAAAGAAAATGTTTTATTTTATATGTATCTTAAATGATTTTAAAATAAAAAGAGATATTTCTTTAAAAAGAATTTTGATTTCATCTATGTCAACATCCTTTGATGGATTTTACGCTTATTTAAAGTTGATTTGTTATGATACAAAACTTATATATTATATTGAAGGTTTTGTGATTTGTTTGACTGTGGATGTTCTATTTTTATACCATTCATGGTTTATGGTAAAAGTATTGACATTTCGTATGCAAGTTTTAATACGAATGTTTATGTTATGTTTAAACCTTTTCATATGGGAATGCATTGGACTTAATATGTGACGGGTGGAGCCCGCTATAGCTCCTCGATGCATCGGTAGGTCTCATGAGACAAACTAGTGTCTTGGCATAAGGCCTTGACAAAAGCTTATTTGTAGTCTTGGCACGAGGCCTTGGCTATGTGGTTATGATAGTCTGGCATTATGCATTCCATCATTATGAAAGTGGTTATTGATTTTTCATGTGATTATTCAATTAGTAGAATATCCATGTGAATAAGTAAATGGCATTATTTCATTTTATTTATCCCATACTATGTTGAAAGTTCAAGTTTGAAAGGCTTTTGTTTTAGTTATACATTGCCTTAAATGTTTATTCTTATTTATGAAATTTTCCGCTATATTGTTATCCTTACTGGGCATTTGAGCTCACCCCTTTTCTATGTTTTATTTTTCCTAGGATGTGAAGAAGTAAGTTATGAATGACCTGCAGGGATATTATGAGGGGTAAATAGTGTGGAATGTGGATACATTATGTTGTTGTAGTAGTTTTTCATTTTATGATGTAATATAAGACTTATGAATATATCTAGTGTTTCCAAGGCTACTAAACCAATCGGTCATTCAATATTTGATCTTTCTTGTGATCATGCCAATGTTATGTAATAATGCACCAACTCTGGGTGACTAGGGTCGGGGCATTACATTATATCTTCAAATGAAGTATATTTTAGAAGAATTTTTAGTACGCATATAGCTAGTGGGGATAGTGGAACTAGATCCTAGTTGGAGCCTAGTAGGATTCGTGGATGGTAGTTCATGGGATAGAGTTGGTATGATTTGGTGATCTTAATATACCCTATATCTGGAGGTTTATAAAATTTCATGGTGTTTTTAATTGTATCATTTTCTCCTTTTTGTATTTGAATTTTTATTATATACCATTTGGGTTTTTGGAAGTTATGTGAATACATATTTTCTTTTCAGATAAATTTGTTTGTCTAGTCTGGTTGTGATTTTTTTAGATGGACAGTTATGCATGTAGATATATGTTTTATAGGATAAATACTCTAATTTTTAATTTATTCCTTCTTCGTGTTATTCAGAAGCCTTTTTCCTATTAGAGGCATTCTTGGGGTGGCACACTTGACCTACTATAAACTCAGGATGGGACCTGGTGGTTCAGGTCATATCATATTTTTATTTGAGTATGTGGATTAAGTAATGAAGTATGGGCATAGATATATCATCAGTGTGTTTTAGTATATATTGGGAAAAAATCCTAAAGGTTTTTTAGTTTAGTTGAAAGACTAAGGAACCCAACTAAGATGTGGTGTTTGACACATTCCTACACCAAGAATTTATGATCTATTCAGTAACCTGATTACTAAGGGATTTGGTTGTAGAGTACTATCAAGTAAATCTATTAATTATTTTGAAATCATTTAAATTATTGCTTAAGCGAGTGATATACACCTTTAGAATATGACACTATGAAATGTGGGTTCTGATTTCCCTCATCGGAATGCCTTATCTAGAGGAGTGAAATGGGCATTCTATAAAATATGAGAGCAATGATATTACTCAACAAGTTTTGGGATTCCACAATTATGATCCCTCAATATTGTACAAGTAACTATGGCTAGGATATTTATCTCTGTTGAGATAATAATTAGATTTTTTAATCAAGATTATATCATTTTTATTCTATAGGTATAGTAATTACCCCCCCCCCCGATTACTCGAGATGAGAGATCTTATATTTGTAGATTGGTTTGTAAATAAGGTCATGTATCCCCCCATAAAACATAGTTTGGATGTATAGAACCCGACCCCAGTATCCCGGAGATGATACCTTGCATTATTACATTGGTACTATGAACAAGTCTTCAAATCCCAAAGGACCGAATAGTTTAGTAGCATTAGAATACCATATACAAACATAATTTTTAGGTAACAACTTGAAAGGAAAAACAACATAGAAACTCCAATTTAAATATCCATAAACTCCTAGGTATCCTTACAAGTCATTCATAATATACATATTTGCATCCTGGGGAAAAATAAACATTAATAAAGGGTTGATCTCTATTGATTAGTAATGGTAATTAATATAGTGGAAGATAACATAAATAAAAAGGCATGGTGAATAACTAAAAACACATTCCAATAAACATAATCATGAGAATAATATGGAAGTAATAAAAGATAAATAAATATCACTATAAATAATCACATGAGAAACATGACCATGGATATTATACTAGTCTAATAATCAAATAGATTATAAATTAATAATATCACAGTGAGGGAATTCATAATTTTGGACATATAAAAATTACTGTTGAGGCCTCAGCCAACACATCTAAAAATAAATGGTTAAGGCCTCGGCCAAATCCATATCATAAAATAAATAGGCAAGGTGTTGGCCAAGTCCATATATTTTTTTATCATGAGACCTAAAAATTATTTCAGTGGATATAGAGGGTCCTTCAAATCACATACTAATCCCAATTCATTTCTCGTATGAATGGGGTGAAACATAAACAATATATACATAAGAAATGTAAATAACCTTCCCCGATTAGAAAACATGGTCACTGACCATTCTAAGTAATGTGGCGAATGGTATCAGGGGAGCACAATCATAGTAAATCTAATGATAAACCATTTTATAAAATATGGTAGATGATATCATAAAATTTAATTCCCAATTAATTGTAAGATTCAATATATGGTGTTGAGAAATAATACAAAACTCTAATAAAATCATAGAAGAATTCTTGAGAGAAATGCCCCTTTTTCCCTTTGTAGAGAAGTTTTATTTGGGAAAAATCATTTTTATTTGTCGTAAAATTAGATTTTAAACATGTATATCCCATAAAATAATTATAATTCAATTATTATTTCCAACTAAATTGAAAACTTGTGAAAAAAAAATTAAGAAACTTTATAAATGTGTTGCTTCAGTGTGGTTTGAGGGAAAATATAAAAGAGTTTTAAAGAGGACAAAGGATTGATTATTTATATAAAACCAGAAAATATCTAAGATACTTTTCCATGATAAAAAAATATTTATTTTATAAAAATATGGGTGTCTTAAAAAATATTATGGATTTCACTTGATAATGAGTATGAAATTGGAAATTTCTCTTAAATCGGGATTGCCTATCGAGAAAAATTGAAAAGAGAACCTTATAAAAATGTATTTACCCATAAATGAAAGAAAAATTGAGCTAGGTAAATATTTTTCAAACATAATTATAGAATTTTTTAGTACTACATAATAATAATTAATAATTACATTTGGGTAAAGAGATAAAAATAGTAACCTGAGGGAAAAATGGAACTTCGAATAGAATCCCTTACCACTTTGTATTCAATCAAATCATATGCCCCAAAAATAATAATCATCAAATGAAACATTGAATACCATGAACAAAAATAGACTCATGATATTATATATCAAATGGAAATATACATAAACCACACATAAGATATAATTGGTGAATAAGGTAAATCTCATAAAAATAAAAGTGAGATGAGAAACCCCTTAACTTATGTCTGCAAATGTTCTTCACTTGTAATTAAATTCCTAGATAACGAATTTACATTCATTAATAAATTAATTAATAACCTAATTAATAAGTATTTTATTTTTTTATAAACTTTTTATGTTCATTTATAGCCTTTTTTATGAGTTATAAGATTTAATTATGTCGTTTAGGAGTGTTATTTTCCGTGTTTTTAATAATTGGCTCACTTGTATACATGTATGAAAGATCATGTAAAATGGGAATATTTAACCAAAATTGAAATTATATTTTATTAATGAACATCCATATTATTAAATTTTTATATAATTCATTTGGTTATTTATGGTGAGGATAAATCATTATATAAGACGTTAGTGATACTCTCTTATATTATTTAGGTAGTTTTTTGTCACCGCAAACTAGTTTTGTTTCATTAATTAATATTATGTATATATACTAGTTACATAATATTAAATAATAACTAATAAATATATTATAATATTTTTTAACCATAAAAATGTTTTTATGACCATACATGAAGGCATAATTTAAAAATGAAAACATTTCATCCACAAAGGTTGTAAATCGGCACCTCACAGACGTTGTTTTCATTTTTAGAATAAAAGAAAGAGGAGAAGAGTCTTGATGGTGGAGTTCCCATTGAAATAATAAAATTATAGTATATATAAGATACCAAAGTTATCATACATTTTCTTTATAGAGTAAGTTATGATAGTATAATAAAATAAAATAAAGTGAAAAAAATATCAAAGCAAAAGAATATTTTACCTCTTGAATTATTCTCCATGAGATCATCCTTAAGGAAATTGGTTTTGCTTTTTTTAGAACAGAACCTCTTGAACGTGGGGGAAGAGTCTTGGAAATAGTATTGGATAGAAACTGGACAATCTTTAAATCTTAATAGGTGTGAGGTGAATAGGTGGTGAGGGGTGACATTTATAGTAGAGGATAGGGTTGCTTTATTATTTTGGATCAAAATAAGAAATAGTGATGATTACATGACTAAATACAGTAAATAGAGAATTATAGTTCTATATTAAGGTTCTTACATTAGCGATGACTCAGGGAATGTTTTATTAACTTAAAATGTATTTATATCTTAAATTACCGTATTTTTCAATTCACCAAAAAATCAACTATTTTAAGAAAATAATAAAAATCCAAACTAATAATTTTTTGGACATGAAAAATTCAAAAATTGAATCCATTTTATAAAAATAATTTTCAAAATATGTTAAATATAATTTATAATTAAAATCATCATTATTCTACAAATAGAAATTTTAAAATTATAACTAATTTTATAACACTATGAAAAAATAATTAAGGTCTCATAAAGTTATATTATAATCATAAGAAAATAAAATATTAATTGATGAATCTATTTTATGAAAATAAATTTCTTTTTCAATCATTATTTTAATTATAAAATTAGAAATAAATATATATGATTCACAAAAATATCAACACATAATCTATTGTTTTTAAAACATTTATTTACTTATTCCATGATATAAATATATCATATCTTCATTTATATGATAAAAAAATATTTATGCTCTCCTAGGTGAGTTGATTATTCTATGGTTCAGATTACTATTCCTAAGGGTTACATTACTATTCCAATGGTCATATTTAATAGTATATTATGGTTTTAAACTTAGTGTTTCATGAATCATATATTATCAAAGACGTTAAATTTTAGAAGAGACATACCATAAAATATTAGAGCGTTATATTCTCCCCTCCAAAAAATTTCATCCTCTAAATTTCTAGAATGTCACCTCATAATAATATTTGGTTATTTATCTACCATAATTTTCTCTCATTCCCATTTCACCGCTTCAATTTTATGATTTTTTCAAAGTACCTTAACCAGATGAATCATCTGATTCCTCAACACCTATTCTTTAGTGCATAGAATCAGGATAGGCTCTACATAGTAAGATAAAACATATTCCAGTTCTATCCCTTTATAAGTTGGGAAATGGGATGTTTCTAGAAAGTACTTCTTTAGTAAAGAAATTGGGAACACATCATGTACTTTATAAAAGATAGATGGCATCATCAAATAATGAGCCTCAAATCCAATTATCACTATAATTTCAAAAGTTGCAATGTACCTTGGGCTTAGTTTCAGTTTCTTACCAAAGCTTATAACACCCATTCATGGAGACACTTTCATAAATACATGATCTCTCACTCTAAACATTGTGCCCTTTATTTGGTTATCAAAAAAGATCTTTTTTATAATTTTACCTATTTTAATATGGTCTTGAATATTCTTTAACCTTGATATTATTTCCTCTATAAGATCTAGGCATACAAGCATACTTTCACAAACTTTGTCCCAATAATTTCATGTATGACATCACTTGCCATATAAGGCTTCATACGGTTCCATTTGAATACTTTAATAGAAACTATTATTATGTAAAAACTATACCAAAAGTAAATATTAATCCCACATACCTTGAAATTCATGTGATCATGATCTCAACATGTCTTCTAATGTTTTAATTTTTCTTTCAGACTATCTGTTGGTTTGAGGGTGATAAGCTATACTTAAATGAAGCTTAGTATCCAAAGCATTATGAATAATTTTCAATTATTTTTATGTAAATCATGGATCATGGGAAAAAAATTGGAAATATGTAATCCATGATGTCTTACAAATTCATTAATATATATATTTTTAAAGGGTTCTCCAGCGGAAAATCCTACCTTATAATGAAGAAATGTGTATATTTTGTAAGTTGATTAACAATTACCCATATTTCATTATTATTTATTTGAGTCTATCATTACCCAAAAAAAATACATGGCAATGTCATCCCATTTAGATGTAAGAATAGTAAGAGGTTTCATGACTCCACTAGGATGTAGTCTTTCAGCCTTCACCTTTTGATAGACTAAACATCTTGATACATAATTAAAAATTTCCCACATCATATTATCCAACAAAAAATGTTCCTTCAAATATCTTTACATATTAGTGATTCTAGGTTTTATAGAGAAATTTGATCTATAAACATCATCCAATAATTCCCTTTTTTGAATAGGTATAGAGGGAACCCAAAGCCTCTTCCCAAATTTCAAAATTTCATCTTCATATTTGAAGTCTACCAATTCCCCATCACTCACAACTTCAATTTTATTTTGAAAATTTTCTTTATTTGAAAGAAAAATTTTAATCCTTTCTAATAAATATGGTTTGGAAACCAATTGAAAATGCAGTGATGTTTCACCTTTATTGGTAATTCCCATATCCATATTTACTAAATCTATGTTCCAAGGATCCCTTTTCATCCTCATTTTTTTAGAACTCCATAATTTATCATGATCAATGCATATTTTTCCTTATTTTCCATCCTTTGGTGATAGTGTATTAAAAATCATAATCCTTGAGTAGATCAAGCCATCTTCATTGCCTCATGTTGAGTTGTTTCTATGAGAAGATATATTTCAATCTCTTTTGATATGTATATATCTCCCAAATTTCACTATGGAGGTAGTTTCTCCATATCTTCAGATAAAACATTACAGTTATTAACTCATGATCATGAGTTAGATAGTTCTATTTATGATTTTTCAAGTTCCTTGATGCATAGACAATAATACTATTATTCTGTATAAGGACACATCCATGTCCTTTCTTTGATGCCTCACTGTAAATCACAAATCCACCATTTCCTGATAGTAGATTCATTATTGGAGAATTAAAAAATTTCCTCTTAAATTCTTCAAATAATTCATTACTTTATTTTATCCATACAAACATAAACACTTTATACGTAATCTTGGTTAACAGGTTAGCTAATCCAAGAAAATTATGGATGAAATTTTGATAGTAACCGGTTAAACCAATGAAACTATGTTTTTCAGTTATGTTTCTTGGTGTAGGTCATTGATGAACTGCCTTTTTCTTAACATGTAAACTAAGATTTCATCCTTAGAGACAATATAGAAAAGAAAATAAATTGTTTGAAGCCAGAATTCACACTTTATAAACATCCAATATAACAATTTTCTTCTATGAGTCTCTAGAACAATCTAAAATTAATTTTCATGGTCCTCATAGATTTTTAAATATATCAATATATCATCAATAAACACCACCACAAAATCTTCAAGATATTCCTTGAAAACTATGTTCATTATATCCATAAAAAAGGTGCATTAGTCAGCCAAAATGGCACTACTGAAAACCCATAATATCTATACCTGGTTCAGAATTATTTCATAGGAATATCTTCCTTCCTCACATGCAATTGATGATGTCCAAATTGAATTTAAATCTTCAAAAAATATTAAGCTCTATGAAGTTGGCCAAATAAACGATCAATGCAAGGCTGGGGATACTTTTACAATATTATAATTGCATTAATTTATCCATAGTTGATGCACAACCTCATGGATCAATCTTTCTTATTGACAAAGAGAACAGGGGATCCCCATGGAGAAATACTATGGAGAATAAATCACTTATTACTCGACTCATCTAGTTGTTTCTTTAGCTATACCAATTCTAAAGTGGCCACTATATAAGAATTATTTTATATTTTCCTTCATCAAGGATTAAATTAATAAAAAACTCAACTTCCCACTCTGTAGGATGTCCATGTAAATCCCTTAGAAATACATCAATGTATTCTTATACAATAGGTATGTCATCAATTTGAATATTTCTTTCCTCATCCATAAATTCCATTTTCTCTTACTCTTCAAGAATTTCATTTATATGAGCTACTGGAGGTGGATCCAAATATGACTTAGATAAGGAAGTAACCCCTTTGAAGATAATAAATTTCATACCATCATCATGAATCAGAATTTCCTTCTCTTTATAATAAATGTTTGCATTGTATTTTGAAATTCAGTTCATACCAAGGACTATATCAAAATAAACCATAGTTGTGATGATAAAATTTAAAATTAGAGCACGTTTATAAATAATAATAAGAACTACTCAACATGTATTTCTTGCAATAAGGTTTCCAGTATGATTATTTACTAACAACTCCCCTATTAAGGTGAATTTAAAATATATGATTTTTAAAGAAAAGTTGGAAGATATAAAGGAATGTGATTATCCAATATCAAATAACTATTTAGATAAATTTTATGAGATGATTAAAGTATAGAGACTACATCATTAGTAACTTCAATCAAAATTGTTGTGATCGCATAATCTTGTTCTTGATCTCATGGCCTTTTCTGAGTCAGGTTTCTTTGACACTTCATACAATCATTTTCATAGTGTCCCATATCCCTATCATTATCTCATTGAACATCGGTAGCTTCTTTATTTACCTTGAAATCATTAGAATGATGGAATTTCTCAGCATAACTGTAGAAAAATCCTATTCCTTTTAAGTAGGAACCAAGGTTTTTCCTTCCATAAGTATCGCATGTTAGAAAATTCCCATTTTTACTATTCTACTTATACATTCTTTTCTCTACCACCATATTCTTATATTTTTTCCCTTAAATTCATAATACATAGATAATTATTTCTTTTTATTTGTATCACATGTGACTATATATTCATGTGATGAGAAATTTTTGGAGACTTGTTCCCTTTATATAAATGGTTTTAACACATCAAATAATCGATCATTCTTCCTATATGGATTATTTAGGTGATCTATAGCATGCCTTGATAACCTTGTAATGTTGGATTCATTCTTGGAAACATTTTATCCTCTTTAAATCTTAGATTCAACAATTACCTCTCTATATCCACTCACTTTTTGTGATGGAAATATTTTCTAAGAAAATTTCATTAAAATATTTCCATTCTATATTTTTAATTTTTTACTCATCCTTTGTGTTTCAAATCAATGACCACCATTGATTAGCATCTCCTAAGAGTTGAAAAACCTCCATGACAAACTTCTCCCTATCATTACTTCACTAAGTGAGAAATATTTTTTCTAATAAAATTATCCATTTCTCACCTACAAATGGATTTTATTCCCATTTAATATTGAAGTTTGTGGTCTCATTAAGTGTTCTAACATTGTTCCTCCACATTGTGTATCGGGTTATTTCATTCGATTAAGTTTATTTCTCTTAACCTAAGTTAGTTTTCTTAGTATAGTTATAACTTTCTCATCTTCATTTGCAACTCCCACTTTATCATCATTGTCTTTCATAGGATGTAAATCCCTATAAGGAATATATTCATTGATATGGTTCTCATTCCTTACATTATTAACCATTTCTAAACAATGTAATGCACTAAATTGGGTTTTAAAACATAATTCAAAATTTTGAACTAGAAAAACACTTAACATAAATTGAACATTTATGCATAGATAATCTCATAATAATAAACATGTTTTCTTTGGGGAAATATTTACTTCTAAATCATTTTTAATAATTTGTAAAGAAAATGTGAGTTATCCTAAGAATATCCCCTGAGAGTTTCAAAACAAGTGCATAGTAAGGCCCATTTTCATCCACCAAGTTACACCGAGTTAGACCTGATGCACCTTGTTTGATTTGTTACCCCAAGGTACATCTATTTCAGAATCACTTCCACTTATAGTATCTAGAAAGGGATGTATTCCTAAGAATACCCACATAATCTATACCTTACCAAAATTCTAGGATGTTATTACATACATATTCTCAAAGTATATCTTAGGGTTAGGTTCTATAATTTATGTTTTATAAATCTAGTTTATGAGTATTATATTAAAATTTCACTGACACCTACTATAAATACCCTTACCCCATCATCCTCGAGCCGGTGCTCTAAGAATTATAAACAAGTGTTCTCGTACCAAAGGACCAAATAGTTTAGTATCTTAGGAATACCAAATAAAAACATAATTTTTACATTACAACATAAAAGAAAAAACATATAAACTACATTGGAAACATCCATAAACACTTAGATTATCCTTATAAGTCATTAATAATATCTATCTTCACAACCAACAAAAAAATAAAACATAATAAAGGGGTGAGCTTGGATTCTTAGAAAGTATAATCAATATAAAGTAAGCTAACATAAATAATAAGACATGGAGAAAAACTTAAAACAAATTCCATTAAACATAATCTTGATCATAATGTGGTAGGAATAAAAGGTGATTAAATAATGTCATAAATAATCGCATGAGAAAGAAACTTAACAATCGATATTCTACTAGTCGAATAAACACATGGATTATCAATTACCAATACCATAATGAGTGAATGAATAATGTTTTACATCTAAAACTTACCGTCGAGGACTCATCCAAGACATATAAAAATAAATGGTTAAGGCCTCATCTAAATCCAAATCTATAAATAAATAGGCAAGGCCTCAGCCAAATCCATATCTATTTTGTATCATGAGACCTGCTGAAGCATAAATGGGATATATAGGGCCCCTCCCATCACTTAATAAGTCCAATTTATTTCTTTTATGAATTATTTTAAACATAGACAACATATACATAAGAAAATCAAATAACTTTCCCCCATTAGAAAACATGATCACTAATCATTATGAGTAATACGGTGAATGGTATCAAGATATAACATCCATAGTCAAACTAATCATAAAACATTTAATAAAATATATAATTTGATATCATAAAATATCAATCCCAATTAATCATAATATTCAAAATAGGTTTTTTAAGAAGATGAAAATAATATAATAAAATCCTTGAAGAATTATTGTGAGAAATGTCCCTTTTACTTTGAAAAGGATGTTTTTTTAGAAAAATATTTTTTATTTGTCATAAAATCATATTTTAAACATATATATCCCAAAAAATAATAAAAATTCAATTATGATGTCCAATTCAAGTGAAAACTTGTAAAATTTGATTTTAAGAAACTTTAGAAATGGGTCACTTCGGTGCGATTTGAGGGAAAATATAAAAGAGTCTTTAAAGAGGAAAACGATTAATTATTTACATAAAACTAGAAAATATATAATATTTTTTCTTGATAAAAGGATTTATTTTTTAAAAATATTATCATTTTAAAAATATATTATGGAGTGTGCTTGAAAATGAGTATGAAATTGGAAATTTCCCTTAAATCGGGATTGCTTATCGGGAGGAATCGAAAAGGGAACCTTTTAAAAAATTTATTTCTCCATCAGTGGAGGAATAATCGATCTAGGTAAATATGTTTCAAAAATACACATAGAATTTATGAGTATTACATAATAATAATTAAGAATTATATTGGGGTAAGGAGATATAAAGAGTAACCCAATGTAAAATAGAAGTTCAGGGAGAATCCCTTCCCACCTTTTATTCAATCAAATCATATGCCCAAAAATTAAATATAATAAAATTAAAAATTTAATACCATTAATATAAATATATTTATGAAATTATATATCAAATGTAATTATACATACTCCACACTTAATAAATAAGAGGTAAATCAGGGAAATCTCACATAAATAAAAAGTGAGATGAGAAACCTAATACCTTATGTCTGAAAGCATTCTTCACTTGTAATTAACATCCTGGATAATGAAATTATATTAATTAATAAATTATTTAAGAACCTCATTAACATTTATTTTTTTATTATAAACTTATTATGTTCATTTATATACTTTTTTATGAGTTGTAATATTTAACTCCATCATTCGGGGTTGTTCTCTTCCTTGGTTTTCATGAATGGTTCAATTATATACTTGTATGAAATATCATGTAAAATGGGAACAGTTATGTAAAATATAAATAATAAAATATTAATTAAAATGCATAAGATTAAATGGTTATATAATTCATTTGGTTATTTTTGTTGAGAATGAATCATTTGATGATACGTTAGTGATAATCATTTTGATTATTTTTTGCAGTTTTTTTATCATCCCAAACTAGATTTATTTAATTAATTAACATTATGTATATATAATGGTTCCAAAACATTAAATAAGTTTTAATAAATATATTATAAAATTTATAAACATAAAAATGGTTTTATGACCATCCTTAAATGAGAAATATAAAAAGTAAAATACGTCATCCACATAGGTGGTAAATCGGCACCTCACGGACGATGTTTTCATTTTTAGAATAAAAGGAATAGGAGAAGATAATTGATGGTAGATTTTCCATTTATGTAATAAAATTAAAATATATATATGATACTGGAGTTATATTTCATGTTTTTATAGATTTTGGGAGTACATTATAATAAAAGAGATGAAAGTGAAAATAAAATAAAGAGAAAACGGATTTTACGTCATGAATTCTTCTCATTGAGAACCTCCTTAGGGAAATTGGTTTTGGTCTTTTGTTGATACTAGAACCTTCTGTAAATTTTGAAGAGTCTTGGAAAGATTATTTTGTATAAATTTTAAAATATTTAAGGCTTAAGAGTTGTGAGGAGAATAGGTGGTGGGGGTTTGTATTTATAGTGGAGGAAATGGGTGTTTTTTTATTATTTTATTCATTAGTTTGTTATTTTTTCTCAAGAAACGAAATAGTGATTATTCCCTGAATAAATGATTTAAATAGATAAGGATAGTTCTATATTATGGTTCTTAAATCATCTATTAATCATGTAATATTGTATTTAATTTATAATGTATATATACCATAAATTACTGTATTTTACTATTCACCGAAAATTCAACTATTTTATAAAAATACCAAAAAAATATCTAAAACCATTTTTTGACATTTAGAATTAAAAAATTGACTCCATTTGATGAAAATAATTTTAAAAATGTGATAAATTTAATATTTAATTAAAATCATCATTTATTAGAAAATTATTGATTTTAAAATTATAACTGATTTTATAACACTTTGAAAAATTAATTTAAATCACATAAAATTATATTTTAATCGTATGAAAACAAAATTATAATTCATTAATATATTTTATGAAATTAAATTTTCTTTTAAATCATTATTTTAAATATAAAATTATAAATAAACATTTATGTTTCAAAAAATATCAAAACTTAATTTATTTTATTAACACATTTATTTACTTTTTCCCTAATATAAATTTACCATATTTTCATTTATAAAAGACCCAAATTTTATTTACACTTTAATAAGTGAGGTCACTATTCTATTGGTCGTATTACTATTCCAAAAGGTCACATTACTATTCTAATGATCATATTTAATAGTATATTACAGTTTTAAACTCGGTGTTGTGTGCTGCATAAACTATCAAAGATGTTAAATTTTAAAAGATACATACCATAAAATATTCGTGTGTTACAGTAAAGGGTCATTTATCTAATCTTTCATTTAGGTTCATAATCCCTCCATTTATTTATAGTTTAGGATCCTCATTTTATGAGTTCTTTTACTGGTAGCGTCAGCATCCCTCATTAACTTGAGGTGAGGGGTCCTTTATCTGTGGAGTCAGTATCCCCAACCACCACAACTAAAATCACAATTGGGGTATTAGATTCTCAACTAGATTCGGTATCCCCCCCCCACTTACCATGTATTTTGGATCCTCCAACACATTTCCATAGAGGTTATATTACTGATATGGTCATATCCCCACCGTTCACTTGAGGTATGGGTCCCTCTTTCTCATCCTTCAGGTAAGGTCAAGTATTCCCCCAGTATTCTCAAGAAATGAGAGACATTATTTACATGTTTTGTATAGATAGGTTTGGTATCCCTCCCCCATATGTACCATAGTTTTTGATCCTATATCTCATCTTATAGTGTCTATACTCTTCTAAGAGATATGGTGTGAATCCTATTTCTATATAGGTTGATGTTGTGTGGATTTTCCACTTATAAGATTGGTTACCCCCTGGATGATTTTATAGACACTTGGTGAGGTGTGGGTCTCTTATATTAGTTCAGTGATTGGTAAGGGTTTAGTGTATGTGAATTATTGTATTATGACCTCTTGGTTTAGAGTGAAACACCAAGATGATCTCTTAATGAGTGTCACTGTATCCTAACAGGCTTTATCACACAGTGGATATGTGTATAATGAGAAGGATTGTTGTATTGGGAGACCTGGATAGATTATATATCCCGCCTCATGTGTTTGAGAAATACTTTTATATTTATCTAGTATCATTAGTTTCTAATCGATGATGGATGATGATCATTTCAATGATTATCTTCTTATTCGAGTTATGGATAGCTTTGATCAGGTAGTTACTAATGTGATGGGAGGTGCGATATATATTTTTTTGTCTTCGATTCAAAGTACATTAGCAATATTATATGCTTTTATATTAATTTTTCATGGTTTTATATGGATCTAATGACCTAAGTACAGTCTTTATACTTGCACGGTACAACTAGAGACTTACTAGAGGTGAAAATATATACTTGTCTCTCAATCAATGTGAGATGGTTTGAGAGGGGATTTTTTCCTGGGCTTGTACTATGGTGGAGTTTATCCTAGTGTATATATTTTCATTGATTGATGATCACCTATAGTTTTATTTTGAGTAGATAAGTGTATTTTTTAGTGTTTTCAATTAATTAGATAGGTCACGGTCCACTTTTAATGGGAAGTCAGACCCAAGTAACAAACAAGGCTAACAATCAGAAAGCTTCAAATAGTTCTTTCACTAGTTGAAAATTTTTAAACCATGTGCTATATTTTTTTTAGAGGATCGTCCCAATGGTTTGGGAATAGTTTTATTTTTCCTAGGATTTTCCTAGATGATCTAGGGGACAATCATGTTGAGCACATGGTAATGGCCAATTTTAGTAGTTTTTTAAGATCTGAAGTAGAGGTTTCTCTATACACCCTATTGATGTTTTATATGGTATGTATTCATGTATATAGTGATCTATATCATTCTTAGAGTTGGTCTTAGATATGTGATAAGGAGAATAAGTGATATATGGTTCAAATTCGGCTATTGTGATTGTTCGAATGATCTATAGTCTTCCATACTCACTCTGAGGCCACTTGGATGGTGTGAAGATAATTTCAATAACCATAATGTTATATCATAGTGTTTGATAAGGTATGTAACTCTGTAGGATTGTGATTAGGATCATTGGTTTTGGGAATTATTCCAACCTCTAATCCTAGAGTATTGAATCATGTCATCTATGGTGGATGATATCCTAAAATAGTTCGGTGATGATTGTGTATTTCATTGTTTTTTTAGTATAAAATAGATTTTAGGATCAGTGTAATCCTCATTTCCTAATCTAAGAAGTTTCATTATGCACATTGGTCAACTATTAATGTGTAATGGAAGTATAGCAAGTTGTAGTATGGTGGTATTGTGCCTTTGTTGTGGTGGTCAGTGATGGAGTTCAATGTAGTTTTATTATCTCAACAAAAAAATATTTTGGGTCATTATTTTTATAGTGGGTAGCATGATACCACAAATGGAAATTCCTTGGTATATGAGTCATATCTTGGTGATACTGATGGTTCATTGAAACACTTTATACTAGTGCTGATGGGTATCCCAGATTTAGATGAAAAATATTTTGGTGGAATACCTAAATTAAATTCATGAAAGGAGAGTTTTAATAGTTTTAAGATATTCCCCTATGGAGGGTATAGGGGATTTGGAATTCATATAGGGATGAGAATCTCAAATGTGGTTTCATTAACCTACCTAATAGAAAAGGTATGCATTCACAAGTGTGATTTCATCCTCCTGCCTTATATATTTATAAACCTTCAAAGGATGGTGGATTTCATGCATGAGTGACTTCCCCTGGGATGAGATAAAATCTTCTCAGACATAATTTTTTACTATTATCATTTTAAAGATGAATTGAAACAAAGGTGGGCAGGATATAATAACCTCAGTTTTCCCATGGGGAAGAATTTTCTCATTTTTCATTTCTGAATCCTCTATACCATAAGGGGGAAAATTGAAATTTAAACAATAAACCCACATTGAAAATAATTTCTAGTTATTTCATTGATATAAATAATGTATTTTTACCCTTGGTCTGAATTTTTGTGATATTATAATCCATCTATATTTTTAGGATATTTAATATTTTTTAAATAAGTATTATTTATTCACACATGCCTGAATGTTGAAATCTCATTAATTAGAGATATTGAGGGAAATTATGACTCTATGGATGAGTCAAAAATGGGTGGTTTACCATGATGTGGTATAAAATCCTTCAGGGTTCTGGGTTCCATTTCATGCCTCTTATGGTATTTTATTTTATTATTTTTTATTTTTATTTTTCTCCCCCCCCCCATATTCTCTCCCCACTCACAAGAAGGGGAAGAATATATATCCACTTCATTAAAACAACCAAACCAAGGGGATAATTAGGTCAAGGATGTGGATTCACACTTGAAAATCTCAATCCAAGATAAATCAAGAGTCATTAGTGATGGATTATGGAATTAGACTTGAAGATTCAATGATTCACCGCAAGGTAGGGATAAATTTTTTGATTTTCACCTCATCCTCATTTCATTGTATTTTTCAATTTTTATTAAGAATTTTAGATACTATATATTCATTAAGATTCATGGGGGTATGATTTCCAATGAAAAGGGTGATTTAATTTGTTCATAGGGAACCTGGGTCTAGAAATCAGATCATGTGGCATTACATAAAAACACACAATATAGTTAATTAGTGTGATGGAGGATGAATATATTGAATACATAGCCTATAGTCTAAATGGGAATTCCATGTGGGTATTTTGGGAACAAAACACAAGGTTTTACCAAGTATATGGTCAAACACACTATGTGGGGCACATGGAATGTAGTGGTATATGTCAGGTCAATTTACACAAAACAGCTAGAGAAAACGCATACGATTTGGTTCCTTGTGTGTATTACAAATCGTGTATTCCAGAGACATGTCATATATATATATAATACACTCTAATTTTGGTATAGGTACATTCTCTAGGTTGTAATTTGGGTGTACAAATCATATACACTGGGGTACACACCATGTACTCTTCCCATATTTGGGTTTTTGGTATTTTATCACCATATAGGGAATATTGGGATAAGAAAGTAGACCATTATAGGTATCTATCTATGTAGAACATAATAGTGTATTATTCAATAGGATCATGGGACCTTTGAAATATTATTCAAACCCATTTATGGATCTTATCCCCATTATGATGATAATAAGATCTTGGTGATGATCTAGGTCTAGTGTGAGTATGGGGAGCCCCTAGGTAGCATTTTGGTTTGGGGTAAAAAACCTTCACATGTATTCAAAGATTGGTATTCTCTAAGAGTTTGTTATAGATTATGTATCCTCAATGGATGGAGAGTCATAAATATAGGATTTCATACCAGAATTCAATGCCATCATCTATATAGTATGGTATCCTGAAGGTTCTTATTGATGGATGTAGAACTTATGGATATTTAATTCTACCTATGGACCCATGAGTGGGAGGTGGTGAATGTGATTTGTATAGTAGGATGGTGGGTTATTCATTTACCTTATTGTGTTGTCATTTTCATATATAGTTTACCATCAGGGATAGTTGAGAAATTACTAAGATTTCTTAGTGTCCCCTTTCATCATACATTCAGTTCCAATGAATATAAGGTAAGAATAGTATAAAGGTGAGATTTGGGTACTCCCTAATAATTGTTTCATGTTATAAGGTGTGATTATTTCCTTGTATTCATAGACTTGGTACTACCCTATAGATGTGGGGTAAGGGGTCTTCCATGCTTGTCGATGGTTTCTCAGTTCTCCCTCTTTCAATTTTAGGATGATTTATTATATGGATGAAGAATGTATTCTCTATGGATGATCTTGTCCTTTAGTGGGATATAGGTCTTGTGTGGTTTTTTACTCAATTGGTTGAAAAAAACACTCTTTAAAGTCTTGGGTTTATTAATTCATTTGTATTTAGTGATGTAACGAATGTGACTATCGAATAGAAATGAGGGATTAGATTCTCATTTTTGTAACTCCCCTGGCTAGTCTATATTCCCCAGAAATATGTGAATCTCCTATTGTGATATGGGGTTGATATTTTTATTATAGATACATTTTATTTATATGTATAGTTTGAGTTCTTGGGTATTTACTAATCATATAGGGAAATGGTTTTCTATACTTCAATATGATTCTCTTGTGGATCGAGTATAAGTGAGTGGGATGCACCTTGTGGTTTGATTATATCCATTTTGAGCATAGATAGGTCATATAAATTCTCATTTGTTTTTAGAATAAATGAAGAGGTCTCTTCCCTCTAGTATTATGGGGAACAAAACTCCATTATAGTATGTGGTACATGCCACTCATCCATGGGGCTAGTGATACCCTCAAACATTGTGTTATTATTGAAGTTTGGGTCTCCCCATTGTTGTTAGACTAATGATTCAAGACTTTGATATTTAGGTGTTGTGATGGGACTTAGTGGAAAGAGACATTATTATAGGAACAATTATGAGATGATAATTTTTTTTATTCACCCTATATGATAGGTAGGTGGTGTTTCTAGTGCATGAGGATAATCATATGGATGACGATCCCCCCTGAGGAAATTGATTTTACAAACTATATACTTAGGGTTTACTATGGTGATTTCTATTGTTGTCCCCTAATATAGATTATAGTGGTTTGATCCTCTATGTATCAGAGTATCATGGGGGTATTTACCCCAAATGTTTGTAGTGTTCCCATTATGTATAGACAATGAGGTGTTTTCCCTTGGGTTTTATTAGAAGAAAAGTTTTTCCCATTTGGTT
Organism: Viscum album; assembly: GCA_963277665.1. NCBI lineage: Eukaryota > Viridiplantae > Streptophyta > Magnoliopsida > Santalales > Viscaceae > Viscum > Viscum album. Next base: position 54,598,387 of record OY728148.1, read on the forward strand.
TATGAGCAGTGAGATGTTTTCCCCTAAGGAATAGTTTATTTTTCATGGATTCCTCATTCCATAAAATTAGACAAAATTTAGATTTATCCCTAGTATATCCTCTTGAGTTAGAGTTAGAGTCATATTGGGATGTGAATTATAGATTCTTCCCTTGATTGCTTTTTCACTTGTTTAAGTTTGTAGTCCATACTATTCATCCCTTGGTGGAAATATTTACTATATCTCGATGCACCTTTATATTTTTTAGGTGTCCTATTGGGTATTTTTCTACCAACCCATACATGGGCCTTGGACCACACATATTATATCTATACATACAGAGTACATGTTTGTGGCCTTTTTGGTGGGTATGGAGCTATTAAAAGTAGTGTATCTAAACCATAGTTTATGCCTGGTGGAATCCATGGATGGAAGTTATTAGTATGGAGTTGGTATGACCTGGTGATCCCTATATTCCTAGTTTCTTTTGGTTTGTCATATTTCAAGGTGTTAGTCCTTGTATAATTTTTCCCCTCTTTGTAATGGAATTTTTAATTTATTCCCCTAGGTATTATATCATTTGTATGCATGCATATTTTCTTTTGAAGTATATATTAATATCCTGTAAGTTTGTGGTTATTTTGGAAATATAAAGATGTATGTTGACACATTTTTTATATCCTAATGACTCCCATTTTTTATTTATACCTATTTGGTGTGAGACAACTTCTCTTGAACTATTGAAGGTGGTATTAGAATGTCAAACTTGGCCTATTTCCATCCTAGGAGGGAACCCAGTAGTTTGAGTTGTTTAAATTAATAAAACACATAGACATGGTATTATTATTATAATTCATATAAGACCAAAATAGTTTGAAGAAAATTAAATCAATATTTTATCTTTTATTTCATTGTTTTATTTTTTTTATCATGCATTTATTGAATCGTAAAATGATCACTTATAAAATTTTCATTGACCTATTACCTTAACATTCTACATATATATAAACCATTCAAAATTTCATTACTTTCTACTCTATCATTTGAGGGATTATGGTAAGAATTTCCCTTAATAATTGGAATCAGGACCTCCTATATTTTTTATGGAATCTTCTAAGAATAAAATTGATAAGTTCAATGGAGAGAATGATTTCAATATTTTTTTAATAAATATTCTTGCACTCCTAGTCAAATAAGTAATTCGTGATTCACTTCACTAGACCTAAAAGATTATGGTCAGTCGGCCCCCTAATGGACATGTTGTGACCACCTAAACAAATTCATCACTTAAAGTTAAAATGAAACCACATTTTCCCATTGCACTATATTTAGAAAATAATCCGTATATCAGGTTAATTTCAAAACTTCTGCTACTGGTATATGGTAAAATATTGATAAATTGTACATGACTACTTCATTAGTTGGGTGTTTCTATATAAAAATAAAATATATAATTTCAATATACATTTTGGTATCCCAATATAGGAACATCAAGTTGAATTTAGAAATACTATGCATGACCTAATTATTATTAAAGGTTCATTAAATGATGAAAACCAATATTAATTTTTTTAACCTCCCTTAATAGTTCTTATAATAATTCTATTAATGTTGTGATTAATGGAATAGATTCCTTGGCCTCAAAGGAATATTGATATTCTTTATATTCATAATATTTTCTTGGTAAACCTAAGGTTAATCCTGAATTAATGAGTCTCATGGATAAGGGTCAATCTGAATTTTTGGGTGAAATAAAAGGTAAAGTGAAAAACAATGGCATGAAACATAGTTAGTAAAGAGATAATAATTCTAAATCTATGTCCTTAGATGTTATCTTATACAATTTCATGAAACCTAAACATGTATGAACCATGTTCCCTAAAATAAAATATGGTAAGAATTAGAAATAATCTAATGACCATTCCCAATATATTGATGTTGTTTATGATAGTGTCAAGGTACTAAATATGTATAATAATTAGATGATTAATTAATGGCTCCTTAACTCCTGTTTCTATTTTCATATGTTCCTTGGAATATTTTAATTTTCTAAATTGGATGAGGGATTTGAAAGTTAGTTATTCTTAGTAATAATATGAGATATAGGTTCATGGGGAGAGGATCAATATTTTTAGAGCTAGTTGAATTATCTATTGTAAACATATATTATTTAATGTGGATCCCAAGCCTATATTGAAACCTTTTTTCTTTATGATTTCAAGATAAAAAAATTAATGTAAAATTTGAATATAGCTGAATTAAGGTCACAAAAATTTCTAAAATGATCATTAAGGGATCTCTTGTTAATAGGTTGTATGTTTTGAATATAAATAAACATAACATTTAGTTGTGTGACACCTACGTCATTAATAATGATACCACTATACTTCGGTATAGAAGGATGGGGTTTGTATGTTCAAGGGACATGAGGAGTTTCAAAAGCATGGAGTATTTTCTCAAGTTGTACTAGAAAACTTACCATTCTGTGAGTACTTTGTTCTATATAATCATAAGAGAGTAAACTTTCATAGGTCTGTTTTTAAATCTAGTTACCCATATGAGTATTTCCACATAGAATTTTAGGGTCCCTCTATTAATTCTTCTTATGATGGAGGATAATTATTTTTCATATTTATCTATGAATTTTACATGAATTTTTGGCTCTTTATCTTATGGAAAAAAATATGATGTATTTGTGGTGTTTAAAAATTGGAAAACCTCTATCAAAAATAAAATTAAAAAAAATATTAATGAAATGAGAACCAACAATGGTTTCAAATACCTATCAACTGAGTTCACTCAATATTGTGAACCAAAGGGAATCATTATGCACTACACTATCAACTAAACTCGATAAAAAAGGTCTAGTATTATAATATATTAATCACACCATTTTTTGAATTTTTTTGTTACAATATTTTATACTTGGTCCTTTTCAAATCTTTCCAGTATGAGGCTACCACCATGAAAGTATACCTTATTAATATATATCTATTCATTGTTAATCAGTTTAAGACTCCATAATAACTCTAGAGAAACTAACCTATATCTTATAGACATCTAAGAGTATTTGGTTATAAAACCAATGACCATATCAAGACTGATAAGCTTAATCATAAAGTTATTAGTGCCTCTTTATATGTTATCCTGATGGGTTTAAAGGCTATAAACATTGGTTTGAAAACCTTTTTTCAAAAATGTATTATATTTTTGGATATTAGGTTCCATGAGTCTATTGAATTTAAGGAGTAACCTACCACTAATGACAGTGGTTATAAACTATGATTGACCAACTAACTAGGTCCCGCCTTTTCAGTGAAAGTCTGGGCCGCTGCAACCCCAAGCCTGTATCCAGTAGGCTTGGGGATGGTGTTAAGAACCAACAAGGAAAAACTAAAATGGGAGGCCTTTTCCTAATGAACGTGTACACATGCACCCAATCATTTCTATACAATATAGCATACAAATATAAAGTAAAGGTTGTAACATCTATAGATAAACCATATGTGAAATAAAATCGATGGAATACAACAAAGTACAATATAATACAACCAAAGTGTAAAGGTAAAAATTAACACCCAACCATAAATAGATCCCCATCCTAAAAACCCATAAATAAAGAAACCTAAGAGAGCCATTCTCTTTATCTCCAATATCAACTACCAAATACAGTTAATACACCTAGGGATATTTATATTACATCCTAGTTGAAGTCGATGAGTTGGACTACAGATCCATAATTCTATCATCGAAACCTAGAATCAAACACAACCTCACCAAAATATCAGTGAAGAATCCCACACATATAAATTGTTATCCAAAAATGAGGGTGTATACATATCTTATGGATGAAATGAACCACATCAGATCTTCATGATAAATGAGTACCAATCCATAGGTATAGAACCTACACCTTATGGTATGGTGAGTACTGACTCTACCTATATAAAGAAATGGTAACCTACACCCTAGTGTGATAGAGAAGTAATGGACATAATATCTCTTGGATAGATTGAAGAACTCATTCCCTGATGTGGTAGGAGATTACTAACCCATAAATTTATCTCAAACCATGGGTATCCCATTCCATGGTATAATAGGGGAGTGTTGACCCTAAAATATATCTTCTTGAGTGAGAACATGTTCTCGGGTGTAATAAGAGAGTACAAACCCCATTATCTATATGGTGATATCTTATAATCATTGTCATCATCAAGCATTTCTTAAATAATCATCATGATCTTAATATCTCACATCGTATCTAAAAATTCACTAAAAATAAAATCATCACATTATACGTTGAAAACACTCAATATAGGCTACTCATAGGCTAAAATCTGAGTCAAAATGAAGAAAATAAGAGAGGAAGATGATTCATATAGGAGTACACATCATGTATATGGTCCACATGGTGTGTGGTCCCACTCTTCTTCCTAGTTCTGTTATCCCTTGATAAGTATTTGGAATACATGTCTCTGTACATGATGTGCCCTATGGAATATATGGCATGTATGACTACCCAAGTCCTGGTCGTGAAACTTAACATGTTCCAGTGTATTATTGCATTTATATATGTACTCTGGTACACAGTGTGTCCATCCACATGGGGCCTTGGGTGTGTGATGCTTTCACATGGCTTGGCCACCTGGGAAGGTTCTCATGGTGTGTAGGCCTACCTACATGGAGTGTGATATTTAACTTCACCCAAAACCCTAGCACCATAACAAGGGGCTACACATTAGGTGTTATTCAGAGAGACAAGGCATGTAGTCTTGATTTTCAAAGAAACAAAACAAGGTTTAAAAAGTCATCTAGATTCAATCCTACCACTATAGATATCACCATTTTACCAACTAATATTAATATAACATGACACCTTCCATCTATTCCCATCCTTCGATAGCCAAAATTTTAATACGGAAAGCCTCTTGAATATTGTGTCTCCTCTCATCGCCCCTAGCACCTCACTTCATTGATCATCCCCACTGTGGATCTGATATCCAAAAAGAAACACCCAAAATACATCACAATATATCTTAAAAACACTGATTCGGTAATCGTTCACACATACACCATGAATATATGTGTTCAATAAAGCTCATACCCACCCCGAAATGTCGAACAGTTGCCCTATAGGCTAACGGTAAAGAACACAAAGAACAGGGGGAAAGGCATAAGAAAGAAGGTGAAAAAATTATTGGATAAGTTTTCTTGGGAAAATATCATAGGTCAAAGATATCTTGGCGAATAACATAACATAAAGAACTTAAATTGAATAAAATAATTTAATTCATCAATCGGATCATGCAAAGGGCATGCAATCACTAATAAGAAAAATAAAGCAAATCAAATCCATGCTCTATCAATTTAATAAAGAGGTCAGAATCCATAATTGTTGATTCCTACCTTGAAAATATATTGATCATTTGGGAAGAACATGTTCTCCAACAAACAAGACAACCCTTCGTGACAACTACCTCTTGATCCACCTCAATCTTACCAATCATTGTTATTTGTTCTCAATCTGCCAATACAATATGTTAGAGATTTTATTAAATATCGCATGTTTGAAGTGGATAAACATATAGAATTGATATAATGATGTATATATAGATAATTTTAGGTCATTGGTGTTTTAAAATAATATAAAAAATTATTTATTTATTATAATTAAATACACCTCCAATGTCTGCCTCAACCAGACGTTCGGTGCTGACCAAACATAGGTAGAACCTATGGTAAACCCCATATTATGAACTCAACGGTGTTATAAAATTCCTGATTTGAGACTTAATCTAAGTGATATTATCTTATTCCCTAAAAACTAAATTTTTATGATTTTAATATATTTAATATTTTTATGACATCAATTTGGGGATCATCAGGCCTTGGAATCTCATGTCATCTCAACAGTTGGATCTAAAAACATTCTTTAAATTATTCAAAAATCTTACAAGGAAAAAAATGTTTCTATATTATTCCCTACTCCAAGGATTTTTATCTTCCAAAATCAGAAGATAAACAAAAAGGTGTGGATACTAAGCTCGCATCTAGATATTTCTCTCCCAAGATGTCTCTTAAATACTCCCATACTACCATTTAACATAGAACAAGGGAATGGTTCAACATCATAGGATCCACTATTATTGATCCCTGATCACCACTAGGTACTCTATGAATGTGGATATATCCTTGATATCTATCTCACCCCAGTCAATGAAGTGTATAGGATCATGCATGTATCTTCTCAATTGTGACACATGGAAGACTTATTGCACTCACTCCAACTGTATGGGGTAAGGATAGGTGGTAATAAACCTCTATAACCATCCATAATATCTCAAAAATCCTAATAAACCTCAAGGATATCTTGCCTCCCCAAATAAATCTCAACAATACTCATTGTGGAGAGACTCTCATAGAAATATGGTCTCACTACTTAATCTATAAGGGACTAAAATATCAATAAGTATAAGATTTTTGTCATCTTACAAGTTTTCTCAATGGATCGTGGATTTCTTGGACCTTCTCCATTATCACCTTCACTTTATTTAGCCCAACAAGAGATGTCTTACCAATCTCAATCCAATATAAGGGTGACCAGAAGGGTCTACCGTATCAGACCTAAAATATTTCATGTCGACAGTAGAGAGATAGATATTATTGTAAGAAAAATCTACAAAGTAAATTAACCCTACAAGATCTTTCCTATGTACAAAACATAATACTTCAATATATCCTCCAACACCTAGATAGTGAGATCGTCTTCCCATCTATCTATGGGGGAAATACCACACTAGTCCACAACTATTTCTTGATTTCCTCTTGTAGGCCTCTCCAAAATAGAGAATTAATCCATGCTTCTTGTAAATAAACAATCATTGAGGTTACACCATGGATCTAGATGATATCCCTTGCATAAAACTATACCATACTCTTTGCCAAACTCTTATCCTTGATTCTATGTTAGTGTATCGACTTTGTAAGTCAATCAAATATCACCTAGATAGCATCTTGGCCTCACAATATCTTAGAAATCCCTATAAAATTTTATATATATTCCATACCATTTCCACAAAGGGGTATTAATAGGTTTTGTAAAACCTATCACAACCTGGTGGTCATCCTTCACCTACTGACATGTGAGACATCAAGAGATGAACTCGGAAACACTCTAAATTATGCCATCCCACTAAAACTACTACTGAAGGTCTTTGTACATATTCCCTTCATTGGGATGTACTTCCAAAGGATAAGTGTAAAACTCCCTCATCACCTCCTCTCACTTTTCTACTTGATCCATTTTCTACCCCTAAAAAGGGTGAAGTGTTCCCCTCCTTCATAAAATCCATCTAGTGAATATTATGATGATATCTAGTCAAAAAGGACCTAACAGTCGATGTCTCCCAAATAAGCCTCCCTCACATACTGAATAAGACGATGATTCAACACCATTGACTGAATATAATCTACACCCCTCTCCTCCACCAAGTTCAGCTACAAAGAAGACAAGTGCTCAGATGCCTCCTCCACCAAATGAGAACGAGACTTACTACTAAGGAAATCTGGTACCATGTTTCTCTTTCCAAGAGTATAGACTATCTCGAAGTCATAGTCCTGTAATAACTCCAACCAATGCCTTTTTCAGTAGTCTAAATCTCTCTATGTGAAGATATACCTAAGACTCTAATGGTATGAGTAAAAAAATGCACTCTCCCAGATGATAGTGCCTTTACATCTTCATATCAAATACTAACACTAATAACTCCAATTCATGATCCATGTAGTTATACTCATGGGGTATCAACTACCTCAAAACATGTGTGAATGAATCCTACCTATATATAAACTTGCATCCAATCCCATTTCCAGATGCATCACAATACACTACATACTCCACACCCTCCTCTAGTAGTCTCAAAACAAGAGAACTAGTCACCCTCATCCTTAACTCTTCAAAGGAACTCTGACATAGCTTGATACAGGTAAAAAATCTTCTCTTTCCATATCAAAGTAGTCAAAATGCTTCAATACAAGAGAAGTACTCCATGAACCTCTTGTATTACCCTTTAAAGATAATAAAACCCTACACCTATGACACATTCTTAGGTGGCTTCTAATAAATTAATGCATCAATTCACCGAGGTATCACTATGCCCCACCATATTCATCGTCAATCTATCTATATTCTATATAATACATGACACATGTAGGAAAAGAACATATAGGGGTGATAATATTTGTACCCATTAGAACACCCTAAAATATAAAGGGAGTGATAGAGGGAAAAAATAAAAGTCAACTCAACCCCAAGTGGGAGGGAAATGAAACCTAACAAATACACTTTTATATAAACATAAAAAAACTACAGTGAGAGAGTAAGGGGTTCCCCATATCACATCTCATCCAAAATTGATGAGTAACCCTACAGCTCTATAAGTATATCACTAAGGCCCAGCATCAAACACAACCTCACTAGAATATGATTGGAGGGGAACAAACCTTGAAACTATGCTCCACGGTTGAAGGAGCACACATATTCTATGTAGGGCCATCATCTAATTAGAGCTCAAATACAAGGGGATTCCACTCTATGGGTAGATAAATTATTCCCTATAGTAAGGTGAGTGTTGACACTACCTATATAAAAAAATGGGAACCACTCCCTAGTGTGATAGGAGAGTACTAACCTCGATATCTCTATGATAGCCTGAGGAACATGTGTCCTGATGTGGTAGGGTTTTATTGACCCCAAAATTTCTCTAATGAAATGGGGAACTTACAGCCTAGTGTGATGGGGGAGTTCTAACACCAACATCTATCAAAAAGAGTGTATAACACATTCCCTAGTGTAGCTGGGGATTACTAACACCATTATTTATCTAATGATCCTTCCTGATCACTGCCATCTTTAAGAATCACTTAAATATTCATAATATTTGAAAATCCACTATGAATGAAACTATTTTTTAAGTATGAAAACACTCAAAATAGGATACTCATGGGCCAGAATATGATTCAAGTGATGGAGGTATGAGATATAGAAGATTCATATAAGAATACATGATGTTTATGAGTTCCGCACAGTGAGTGGCCCAAATCCTCTTTCTATTTTTGTTATCTCTAGACATGTATCTATACATACCATTCCCTCTAGGATACATGGAATGTATGAACACCCATTGTCCTGGCCATGAAACTCTGCATGTTCCTATGTATTTCTTCCCTTTCTTATGTACTCTGGTACACAGTGCGTTCGTCCAAACAAGGCCCTAGGCATGTGCAGCCTACACACAGTTTGGCCACCTAGGTGGGTCAAATGGTGTGTAGGCCTACCTACAAAGCATGTGATTTTTAACTTCACCCAAAACCCTAGTGTTTCATCCAAGGGGTTTTACATTGTGTGTTCTTCAAGAATATACGTCTTGTAGTTGGGATTTTCACAAAAACTAAAAATTGTTTCACACATCTTCCAGATCTAATCCCACCCCCATGGATATTATCCTTTAACCACCGAGGATTGAGGGAACATTCCATTGGCCTTCAATTACCAACCTTCAATAGTTGTAAATCTCATTCTAGTGATACTCTTAAAGACTGTGTCGCCTCCCGTCACCCGTAGTGCCTCACGTTGTTGTTCGTCATCAGGTCAAATATGATATCCTTAATGAAACAACCATAATCCATCTCAATATATCTGAAAACACCAATAAGGGAATCGTTCACACAAACACCATGAATCTAGGGTTCTGATCATTCTTGGACCTTCTCGATAGTGTTGAATTGTGGCCCTATAGGCCAACGGAGAGGAATGAAAAGAAATGGTGGGTGAAAGGCATAATAACAAAGGTAAAAACATTATTGGACAAGAATTATTGGCCAAATATCATAGATATATGATATATAGGGTGATAACCTGAAATAAAAAGAATTAAATTGAATAAAACAATTTAATTAATCAATAGCCTCATGTGAAGGGTGTGAAATCACTAATAAAAGAAATAAAGAATATAAAATCCATGATTTAACAATTAAATAAAGAGGGAAAAAAGCACAATTGATGTGTCCTAAATAAAAAAAAGATCAATAATTAGTGATAAATTCATTCATCATTGAATTATAAGATCTTTTTTTTCTATTTTCACTCGATCCACCTTGATTTGATCAACCATCTTCCTCCATTCTCGATCTTCCAATGAAGGACGTTAGATATCATCTTGATTATTCTAGGGTTTAAGTGGATAAACCTATAGATTTTTAATAATTAGGTTTATGTAGATTATTTTAGTACATAGTTGTTTCAAAATAATATAAATAAATTTTATTTTTTTTAATTAATCGAACCGACAATGACCGCCTCAAATGGATGTCCAGTGCTGACTAACCTTAGGTCACACCTAGGGCAAACCCCACATTAAAAACGCAATATAGGTATCATATTTTTTTATCTAAGACTCTATTTTAGATATATTCCAATATTAAATCAATTACAAGACTCTTTTTATATATTTAATATTTTTATAACTTCAATTTCAGGCTCATCGGGTCTCAGAATCTCACATTATCTCAGCATCTGGCTCTGAAAACATTCCTTAAAATATTTCAAAGTATTAAAAGTAAATAAAAAGGTCTATATATAAACCCCAAAACTAAAGATGTTAAATTTGATCCACTAGTTGAAATTGAGTCTCCTATTGAGACTCATCCACTTGATCATCCACTCAAACCTCATTTTGAGTCTAATTATAATAGTTATTTAAAAAATGAAACTCATAATGATATTAGGGAGTACCAACTCATCAGATATCATATTAAAAGGGGGTTATACCTCTCTCTAGGTATATACAAGATGATATGGATGTTTTTTCAATTTATATTTCCCAATATTTTAATTATTAGGACATAAGAGCTTATAAACAATCTATGAATAATAGTGATCCACACATCTGATCATTTCTATGATTGAGGAAATGAATTCCCTTATAAAAAACCAAAAACGATCTATTGTTAACAAGACGCCTGATTTTAAGTTTATATGATATAAATGTATATTCCAAAATAAAGAAGGTAAACTAGAGAAAATAAAAAACAAATATATATAAAAAATTATGTCTAAATAATTCCATCAAAGAGAAGGGATTTATTATTTTAAAATTTTCTCTCATATGGATAAAAAAATCTTCTATTATACTATTTTTGTGTTTTTTTTTACCATCATTTACATACTAAAAAATATTGTTGAAACTACTTTATTTCATGGTTATATTGATGAAAATATTTAAATAAAGACTCTTGATGGTTTTCTCATGAATTTAAGTCTAACCAGATCTAATTTCTTAATAAGACTCCTTATATTTTAAAGTACGAATCTAAGAAATCGTATAATAAGTTTGATTCATCCATGGTGTAGAATAAATTCAATACATTTATTTTTAATGCTTATGTTTATTTTAAATTTTTTCAAAACTATATTATTTACCTAATGCATTATGTAGATGATATGTTGACTATTTGTAGTAACATGAAACTGATCATCACTATCAAAATGAAATTGAAAATGGTATTTGAAAAAAAATCTAGATTATTCCAAGAATATTTTAGGTATCAAAATATTTAAACCTAGAAAAATAAAATCCAATATTTTTATCAGTATATTAATGCTCTTAAAGTGCATAAAAGATATCCCTTTGATTCTTTAAATCAAGATATTGTCAATTTTGACCATAACATTAAACTATCACTTTAAAAATATCCTAAAATCGCTAATGTTATTGAATACATGATTAGAAATATATATATTAATTTTAAAGGTGGACTAAAGTATACTAAGATAATTACTAGATCATATGTTGTTTTCTCTATTTGTAATTTAAGTAAGTTCATGGGAAATCTAAGTAAGAAACACTAACATGATCTTAAGTTGTTATTAAGGTAAATTTATTATACTATACCTTTTTAATATGTTATAGTGGGAAAAATAATTCCAATGAGCTTGTGACTGGATATATTGATTCAACCTATACAGGAAATTTTAATAGTAGAAAATCAATAAATAGATAGGTTTTTAATACCCTTAGAGGTCTCATATCATGGAAATAAAATATGTAGTTATTAGTGTCCCAATTAACCACTTAAGATAATTATATTTCATTAAAAAATCCATTAAATAATTTATTTTTATTAAAGGTTCGTTTTTGAAGAAGAATTTGAATAATTCTATTATTACGGTTTTCTCATATTTACAGTCACCTTTACATATATCTAAGGATGTGGTTTTTCAATTATAGGTTTAGGAACATGTACATAAGGATATGTTTAATTAAATAAGTAACATAATGTGGAATAATTTGTACCAAAAAGTTACACACTAAATAAAAACTAGCATATATTTTACCTAATTTTGTAGATTTTTCCATATTTTGGAATTTTTAAATATTCTAAATATGGTTCCACATTAGGCATAAGGAAATCATCCATTAATTCCATTATAAATGGTGGATATTTTCTGAATTTGATTTATTTAATTTATTTAAAATAGAAATTTACTATTTATTGGTTTTTCAATTTGTATTACTATTCATCAATTGTTTATGACACTCCATGATATAATATTTAGTATTTTTCAAATTATTATGCTATTATATTTACTTTTAAATTACTTATTATAATTTTTTTTAATCATACATGAGTTTCCTTTAATCTGATGTGTGGCCTTTATCCATTGTTTCATTATTATCTAAATAATGTCTTATCATCTGTGAGACACATTTTCTAATACTACATAGCTATTACATGACCTTTTTTAGTTTAATGCGACTTGATTTTAATCTCACATGATCTATTGATCTGGAAATTGAATCATACATATCATGTTTCTTTAGTGATTTAATCACATGAGAGTTTTTTCATGTAAGTTTCCCTTACATAGTGGTTTCACTACCTCTCTTATCTTCTCCTTTTGTGTCTTATCTCATCAAAACCATTGGATTTGTGTTATTAACGAATATTTGATCAAAACCATTATTTTATCATTAGTTGTTACATCACAGATTCTCCTTCCTACATTTCAACATGGTCTTCATAGCTCAATTTTATATTTATTGTTTGATATTCACCTTTTGGTTGAAACCATATAAAATAAACTAGTATAAAAATAGGCATCTATGGTCACCAAAAACTACCCCAAAAGGGTAATTTGAAACATGGGTGATATATCTATGTCTACTTTAAGTGTTCATGGTAGATCGGGTCACAAATACCTATTTAGTGACCACTAAAGGTGGATTCCCAATAAATGTTTTAAAAACATTATAATTGAGATGGTAGTGCTCATGGTGATGGAAAGAATCACAGGGTGACTGGTAAAGAGATAGTGGGGGAGGTGTTGATTAGTTGGAGTGGGAGCTAATGGAAACAAGTAGAAGTATAGGATATGGCAACAACAATCAACAAAGTGGGGTGAGATAAGGTGATATGGGGTTGATCGATTTTGATGTGAGGGGATATGACTTCAAGATAAAGTTGGGTGGGTGATGGTGAGTTAAGTCAATGTAAATTTTTATTTGGAGTAATTGAAATGTACAATGGAATAGGTAAGCTAGTTAAAGTGATTGGAAATAATGGAGGGTCATTAATGGTAACAACTTAGCTAAGGGTGTCACATGGGCCAGTGTGAATGTCAGAGGGTAGGTAGTCAATAGTGGAGGGTCACAATATGAGTGAGGTTGGGTAGTCTATGGTTATAAAGAAATCATGGGAGTTTATTAGATAGCGGTGACACAACATGTAGGGAAATGGTAACTGGTGTGCAAGGTGGATTTTGGGTTTTAAAGATTTTATTGTGGGTTCTATTGGTGTTAGCCCTTTTAATTCATTTTATGTTAATTTTTGTTGTTGTATCTTGATATAGGTGTTTTGTATTAAAAATTTGTTTTTTATAGAATGATTTTAAGTTAAATTTATCAAGAAATATACAATATGCATTTAATGTATTTTGATTTTGAAATTAAAATGGTTATCGTTTCATGTATTTTGACTTGATATATAGTTTGGATTTAATTTTGTAATAATTGTATATTCATGTGTTATCATTTCATAATTATAGACTTGATGAATGGGATGGTTCATTGGATGACTGATTCAAAAAAGTGGGGGCCTATTTATCTTGGATATTTGAGTCCATGTATTGAATTAGTAATATAATAGAATGGAATGATAAATAATGAAAGGTAATGCAATATAAGGGACTAAAAAATAAAAAAGTTTAATGTTCCATTGTATATGGGATTTATGATAGAATGAAATTTTTTTACCATATATATATACTTTTTTATAGTAAGGAAAGTATGTAAAAACCTTTCTTGTATCATAGGAATAAATTATTACAAGAGAGACCATAAATATAAATAGAAAAAAAATACTTTAATCCCCATTAATCTTACACTAAAATAAAATATGGTTGTTAAAATGGTTTAATATATATTTCTAAGAGATAGATTCATTGTTCAAATTCTGGTTATATGAAAGGGGTCTTAAAAATATTCCAAAAAAGCTATCATAGCCCCAAAAAATTTATTCCAAGATAATCCATTTGAAATTGACACCATTAGTAAAAATTCTTACCTCCATTTAAATCTAATACAAATACTTTTTTGAATATTTCATAGTGATCCTTTTAGAAATCTCTCATGATTCATTATCCTCTTCATTTCCTTGAAAAATAAATGGACCTTGAAATTTTTTTTTGAATCTAACAACACTATGGATATCATTTGCGAAGGAATTTCCTATTTTTAGGTCTTAAATTACATCATTTTAAATCCATGTCCACCAAGTAAAATTCTTATTTATTTATTAATAATAAATCATTGAATATGTGAGTAATTATTACAGGGCCAAGATTTATTCAACTGATATAGATTGAATCCCTCATTTAAAAAATATGATTCTTTCTCTTATGATTATTGAAATGATAAAACATTCCTATAATAACTTTATTGAGAGACTATGAAAAATTATTATCATCTTATGATATATCTAAAATCCCCACTGACTGTAGAACATCTTGAAACTAATCAGCCTATAAATTTTCTTGATCTATGGGTTTCACCACTCTTGCCACAATAGTAGTAGCTTCACCAATAGGAGCCTTATAAAAGACGGTATATACCTATCAAGAAGGGGGAGGTGATCCATCAATAGGATCTAGATCCTCAAGACCCCATACCCTTGCAGTTTCAAAACATTTGTAGACACCAAATGCTCATAAGGAAAAACAAAAGATGTATAAGGTAGTTCCTTCATCTTAGAATGAATGTTCTTCCAACCCTTAACAATAGACCGAAATAATAAAATAAATCTATATAACACCCTCATTTTTTAATATATTATTTACATTATATAATTTAATTTGTTTGATAGATTTATCCCCACACAACAACAAACTAAAAAAATTGTGATATATTTAGGTAAAAATATAAATATTAAGTATGACCATAAAAACATAGCTATTTAATTAGTAGTAATGAATATGTGCAACCACTTTATGAAATATATGTATAAGGTAAATAAATTTTACTTTTAATATGATTGAAATTTAATTAGTTTACTTAAAATGACTAATAAGATCATTGTTATTTAAAAATTATTTATCTAAAAATTACCTTTTCTTTTATATGCATTTATATTTATAGAAATTTATTGTTAATGATTAAAAATTATGATTTATATTAATTACTTGTGACACTAATTTATTTGGTAAATAATATGAATTAATAATGATAATTGTTGATATTTGAAAGTGTTAATTTTCTAATAAAAACAATTTTTCATTATATTTTATGATTTTATTCAAAAATTGAAATAATATATTTTATAATTTTAATTTAAAAAAATTAACATCATTTTTTGATATATGAAAAAAAACTTATCTTAAAAAAAATTTGGTATTTTTCTAAAATAATTGATTTTTAGGTGAATAGTGAAAAAGTATCGATTTTATTAAAAACTTTCACTTTTAGGAAATTATCCAAATAAAAAATTACTTGAATGTTTTATAAAACTATTTATATAATATATATATATATATATAAGTAAAAAGACATTTAAAATTACTATTTTATTTTTATAAAACCCATGTATATCATTTTCTAAACATTATTTTTTTTTCTAAAAATATTTTAATTATCTTATATTAAAATTTATTTTTCATCACCTATATAAAATAAATGTATCAAAATGGATATCATATTTTAGATCAAAATGATCATGTTATTTAATAATTTCAATTTAATTTTTGGTTGTAAAATTATGATTACTATTATTTAAGCTAATTATAATGATAATGGTAAAACTATTATTTTCAGCGAATTGTTTTATTAATATTGTGTAATTTTTATCTAATAAGTTAAACTAATATTTTTCAAATTATTATTATTTTGTTATTTTTAATCACATATATAATTTTAATAACATATATTAAATTTTTAACCAATTCTAAATAATATAAAGCATACATAATGATAAAAACATAATTTTTCAATAAAAATCATTTATATATATATAATGTTTTAATTTAAAAGATAATTTTCTATTTTTTTGAAATTAAATTATGTTAAATTGATATTAAATTTAGGTTCATCACACATGAAGTTTTTGGGATAGTTTATTTTATATGTTTATTAAAGAATAAATTACTTAGTAAAAACTAGTTACTAAGGTAAAAACAAAAAAAAGTATACGTGAAAACCCCAGAAAAAATTACTTAAAACATGTTTATAAAATGTTTTTAGATACTTGGTTGAGGATTTATCGATCCAATATCACCCCACACTCCTTATTTCTATATTTTGGAAACTTTGAATCTTGAATAGTGTAATGATATCAAGGAAAAGTATAGGGGTATTCACAAAAGTGTTATTTTTTATCTTAAAAGGGGGACAATTCTACCCCTTCATGCCACACTCATTCCTTAAAATTAATTCCTGAAACTGTGATATTTTTATTCTCCTAATATACTCAATAAATTTACCAATCCTATTTCTATATTAGTTATCCTAATCCCTTCATTTCCAAGGAAAATTTCAAGAAAATCTCAAAGTCCCAAAGTGAGTATTATTTAATCCTTAACATTTTATTATTAATATTTCACTTAAAAAATTATATGTATCATAGTAATATTATAACCTCAAATAAATTTTTATAATGAAATTTTATTATATTAATTTAAAAAAAATTATCTATTCCATTCCATACACTTATAATAACAAAAGGATGGTAATCATGTGTTGTGTGGATTGTCGCCTCCATGAAGTAACATTGTTCATATTTCATCTTGATTCTATTTAGTTATAAAAATCACTAAAAAAATTATATAATATCTAAATAATATCATTATTTTTTTATTATAATTATATTATACACTTCCTTACCCATACATTCCCATCGAGATATAGTGTGTTCATGTTTGGGTGAGTTTAATATCCTACTTGAATAATTAAAAAAAACTATATCTTAGATGACAACGGGAAATTAAATAATATTATTATTATTATTTAATAATAAATTAAATATTTTAAATTTGTTTTATAATGGTAATAATAAGTATTTATTTTATCATTAAAATATCATCTCTCATTTCTAAAATTAATAAAATAAGCTTACACTGATTCAATTTTCAGGAAAACATAAACAAAAAAATATAATAAATATATAGAAAATGATAATAAATCATCCATACTAAATTAAATATGTAAGAATAATTTTATTAATAATATATCTAATAAAATTAATTTTATTATTCATGGAGTTAGGCACATGTGTAAAATAAATCTGTAACAAGGAAAGGGTTTTTCATCTCTGATTACTTCCTTTGAGATATGTTTTGTATCACAAAACTAATTTCATTAATAAGGTTAAAATACTACCTATTTTATATATAATATCATGAATTTTATTTTAATCATGATATTTTAAGTCTAATTTAAAGCTCTCTATTTAAAGGGGTGTTGTTTAAAATGTTACTCAAACTGGAAGGGGAATTTGTCTCAAATATAAATTCCTTGAGACATGTTTATATTATGCACCATGTTTTATATTATATAATTTAATTACAACCCATTTAATATTTTATATCATTACTCTATCATAATTAACTTTATTTAATATTATATTTTAAATTTTATCCTTCAAGGGGTTTTGATCCCAATGTTTCTAAAGTCGTTGGGGTTTCTTATCTAAATTTTCAATTCCTTAATACAAACTTCATATTATGCACCATGTTTTACTTTTATGATATATTTAATACTCATGAATATAATTTTATTATATATTTTTTTTATGGGATATAATAGAATAATATTTCCTTTTTAAGGTCGCTATTGGTTCAATTGTTTCCCAAATATGAGGGATTTTTGGTAACTCCACTTTTGTTCATTTAGTTATGATCATACTCGTGAAATTATTTCATATTAGTTGGATAAAATATACAATTTAATTATTTTATTTAATTTTTGATCATTATTTTTTGGGGATATAAATTCCTACCACATAAACCCTTTGATAAATATTTCTCACTTCTTGTGATATGTTCCTTATAAGTGTTATTAGTAACTCAAATCTTATTATTTAAGTTATAATGTTTTATCTTGGAATTATCTCTTCCAATAATTTTTTATTACAACCTAATATTATATTATATGTTATTTTATAATCCCCAATAAAAAAACAAATTTTTTAATACAAAAATGGTTTTTTTTTATCTTTTAAAAATGTGTGTTTTCAACATAGGTAATTTTAAATTATTAAAAAGGATCTTTCTATAATCAAGTGTTTTATATTTAAATACAAATTTCTTATAGAAAACATAATTTAAATTTCAAGGATCCATATTTTATTATTGTTTCTTAAAATTAAAAGTTTTAAAAAGCATTCCCTTAACCTTTTAAAAAATTACTTTTGAAAGTGACATTTAATTTTGTATTTTACATCATTGTTAAAATGATTTATAAAATCTATTTTATGTTTTCACCTAAATTTTCTTTTTTCATGTTCAAATTTATTTACACTCATGGGATTTATGTTACATGATTTATTCTATGATGAGAATATATATTTATAAATCAGGTAAATAAATTCAAGATATAAAAAATGATTCTTAATCCCTTATTGTGTCATGTCGTTCAAATCATTCTTTTATAGGGATTATTTTCATCTATGTTAACATCCTTATGAGTTTCCTTTCTTACATTGGGGTTATATTCTTTTTTAACCACCAAAACTATTTCTCTATATGAATTATGTAATATTATTTTCTATCAAATATATGATCCATCACTACCTTTTCATATCCTAACCATCCACTGTGAATAGAAATAACATTTCATCTAATGCCTTTTCTTTATGAATAACTTATTTTTTATACTTTGATTTAAGGGTGTTCACCTAGATTTCATTCATAAATTCATTGGGAAAATTATAGTATTGACAATATTCTATTACTCTATAATGGTTTATCTTGGGGGATGCTTACATAGAAATATATTCCATTTATTTGTTAGGACGGTATTGAAAATCCATATATTTTTTATTATGAAATAGATGCTTATTTATTACTTGGGAAAGTTGAATATGTATTGTTTAACAATTGAATTTATTTATATATATGGTTTATGTTCATTTTTTCCCTTTTATTGAAATAAGTAAATTTATTGACATTATTTATTTTGTTATTCCAATACGAATGATTATTGGAAATTTCGATTATGTATTGTTTACTTATTATCTCATATAATGAATGCATTATACTTATAAAAGTGATGGGTATGACCAAAATTATATATCCCCAAGATTATATGTTAGGTCTCATGAAACAAATATGTTTTGGTATTTTTTTTTACATCCCAATTCAGAAAGATGTCTTTACTATGGTCTTGATGGTAATAATGATTTCTTAGATATGACATTGACGAAAAAAATGATGTCTTGGATAAGGATTTTATGGTAAAATAAGGATATCAAACATTATTCATTCCATTTTAATAAATTAATTTATTTTATCCATGTGATCTATTTATTCACATTTATATCTATAGATGTATTATTCTCTCAGTTTTAGTCGATTGGGGTATTATTATGGTTACTTATTCCTACCATAACATTTATTCTATGTTTATGCCATGTTTTCCTTAGTTTTATGTTTTTACTTGCTGAGAATTTAAACTCACTTATTCTTATGTTTCCATTTCTCTAGGTGATAGAGACAAGTATTACACATTATATATCTAACAAGATAGCATGTGGGAAATGTTGAAGATTTATTATGGATTAATTAGTTTCTTATAGGGGAAATAAAATTTCATTTAATTGATAAATGAATCTTATTAATTATTTTATGTTTTATCATAATTATCTAAATCATTAAACCTAAAATGTATAAGGAATTTATGTAATGAAATATTTTATTTAACTCATGTAATTATGTGATAGTTATATGCAAGAATCCACGGATATTATTGAATCTAGTATATAAAGTATGTATTATTCATGCCAGATCTAGGAGTATGGGTCTAGGGAGACACAATTGGTATTTGAGTTAGGTTTAGATAACTTTTTAGATTAAGATGTTTTTATAAGATAATTAAAGAGTTTATAAGTTAAGGTTGATCACAATTTCAAAGGTATAGATAACACTTTTGAATAGTATATGATTTAATGTTAAGTTAATAATTCACGTTTTATTTGGAGATTAGGATAAAAAAAATTAGTTAAAACCCTAGGGATAAGTCAAAGTGATAATTTAAATGGTTGGATAACAACCCAAATTTTTTTAAACTGGACATTGTGTGGTTATCTTAGAAACTATATGAATTTCTAGATACTACATTTGGATACAAGATCTAGAAAATATGTACCTATGGGAAATAACCCTGAGAATAGTGGATTGGGAATTAACTCAATCATCGCCTGGTTTGAGAAAAAGAGAAAACTTTGCACACCTGGGTTGACACTCTCAAGTTATATGTTTTGTTTAGTAAAATTTTATCTATTGAATCACTATGAATTATTTATTTATTAATATTTTAAGGTACTATATTAATAAGTACAAGAGAACATAACATAAGTTAAATTAGATTGAAATGAAAATATCAAATGATGAAAAGAAGGTTTCATTGGAGAAGACATATTAAGATGGATTTTTCCTATTCAAATTTTCATTTATTCTAATTTTGTTGACAGTCTCTTTTGTTTTTAGTATTTATTTGAATCATGATGAAAAAAATTAAGCTAACAAATGTATGTATCTAGAAACCACTCTCTTATAACCAAATAAGGTATCATACTTAAATGGTTTAGAATCATGGTATATTCCAATAATGATGGAAAAGGTGAGTTTTACAGTCTTACCAAAGGTAATGAGGCTGATATTATTATATAAATTAATTCAAGATTCTCTTAGCTATTTTCATTAGTAAGTAATATTTATCAATGATAGTTTTGTGCATTTTTTAAGTTATGTGGATTATGTGAAACATATAGGGATTGTTATTTATTAGTTTTTTAAAGGTTTGAAAACATATATTAAAAGGTATCAATAACCTTGAAATGTTATTTTATGACGAAATTATATTTTTTGGGATACATATTAGAGAACATGTGATTTAACTATAGATAACTATTAGGATTGATATATTCTTGATGTTCAGTTAATAAAGGTTGATTGATTTTGAGAAAAGTGAGTCAGAGATTATTGGAAATGAGTTATGATTTAAAGAAAAATTAATCCATTATATGATTGGTGATTTTTATCTAATTATTTTTATTATGATATATATTTACTAGTTTGTGAATTTATAAACTAGTGATTATTATGTTTTAAGGTTAAAGATAAAGTTAATATTTATAAGAATAAATAATTTCATTATGGTTTAATATCTTGGATATTTAAATTTTTGTGGGAAGTAATGTTGTTGGGAATATATGATAATGGTATATAAATACTTTGGTATATGATTTTAGGAATTATTAATGTTTTGTGGAAATATTAATAACTTGATATATCCTATAGAGTAATATAGATGTCATATTAGATGTTATATTCAGAATGAAAAATATTTTAAGAATAACCTCACCTACTTTTATTAGTAAGTAATAATTAAAATTGAAAGGATAAAATTAATTTAAGGTATGTAGATTGTAACACTCTAAGATTTTAATATATGATTACCTTTAAATAATTCAATGTGTTTGATATCTTTCTCAACACATAATATCGAACTAAAAAATAAGCCATAATATATTTTGAGAAAAACAAAAATATTAACTATGATTGATAAAACTTATCCATAGAATTATAAGTAATTTATAAGAATAAATTCTTTATGAAATATATTTATAAATAAAATAATGGAAAATTTTAATATGAATTAAATTTATATAGTTTACCTGTAATGAAAAATAAGGTCATTTATTTTTTAGAAAAGTATTTTCTAAAAATTTCCTTCTTATTTGATATGAATTATAATTTCTAGAAAAATATAATTAATGATGATACATTGTGTTTGATATTAATAATTGTTTAACAAAAATTTAGTTTTTAAATGATATGAAATAGGAATAATAACAGTTGATATTTGAAATTTTCAACTTCCAATAAAAATGGTTTCTCATTATATTTTATAATTTTATTCAAAAAAATAATTTTAAAATTTTAAAATTTTAATTTAAAGAAGAAATATTTTCTTATTTAGGTAAAAAATAATATATGAAGATGATTTTTGTGGATTTTTTTGAAATAATCGGTTCCTAAGTGAATAGTGAAAAAATAATGATTTTTTTAAAACCATCACTTTTATGACTTTATAATAATATACGAATGAATTAAATGTTTTTAAAACTTTTTTATATAATATATATATATATATAATAAACCATTTAAAATTACTATGTTGTTTTTATAAAACCAATGTATATATTTTTGAAAATATAAGTAATATTTTATTCTAAAACTGTTTTTATTCACTTATACTAAAAAAATTCCAACACTTATATTAATAAAATATATAAAAATGGATTTAATATTTTATATAATCCTGATAATATCATATAATTTGTTCAAATTAAATTTTTGGCTTAAAAGTACAATTACAATTATTAAAGATAATGACCATGTAAATGGTAAAGATGTTATTTTTTAAAAAAATGTTTTATTAATATTGTGTAATTTTTATTTAATAAATTGAATTAATATATTTTAAGTGATGACTATAAAATTATGTTTAAAAAAATATATAATTATATTATCACATATTTAATTGGAAACCAATATTAAATAATATTAAGATCACATAATGGTCAAAATGCCATTTTTCTACAAAAGAAACTATTTTTCTATAAATAAAATATTTTAGTTTAGAAGTTAATTTTATCATATTTAGAAATTTAATTAGATTAAATTTATTGTAAATTTTGGTTAATCACACTCAAATTTGGTAATATGGGTTATTTTATATTTTTATCAAAACATAAATTACTTGGTTAAAAACTATTTAACAAGTTAACAACAAAAAAAGGTAAAAGTAAAAACCTAAGAAAAATGACTCAAATATGTTTAAAACATGTACGTAATTAATTTATTAAGGATTTATGTACCCAATATAACCACCAAACATAATTATTTATAAATTTTGGAGTCTTTAACCCATGAATAGTTCAATTATATCCTTGAAAATTAAATGGGTATTCACAAAAGATCCCTTTTAATCACATATAAAAGGAAACACTTACACCCCTTCGTGAAACAAAAAATCATTTTAATTACTTCCTAAAACTCTGAAATTTTTTCCTAATATAATTCTATCTCATATTCATAAGCCTCAAGTCCCAATTAGTTAGGTGAATCCCTTAATTTACATGGGTAATTTCAGGAGAAATTTCAAAGTCCCAGAGTGGGTATTACTTAATCCTTAACATTTTATTCTTAATATTTCACTTCAAAACCCCATACATACCATAGTAACATGAAAAAATAAGTTTCATTATTATAATTAAGTGTTATTATAAAAATTTTACATCCTTTATTTATTCTTTTCCATCCACTTAGAAAAACAAAGGGATATTGATGGTGCATTGTGCGGACTACCGCATCCATGAAGTAACATTTTTCATTATTCATATCGATTTTATTTATTTATCCAATTCACATAAAATATGATTAAAAAATTTTAAAAATATAAATATTAACATTATTCTTATATTATAATTGCATTATACACTTTTTCAACCACACTCACCAATTGAGATAGAGCGTGTTCATGTTTAGATCAGTTTAACCACTAGCTAAAATAATGCTATAAAAATATATCTTGAATGAATATGGGAAATTAAAAACTAAAATTATTATAAGTTAATAATAAATTTAAAAAAAAATTAGTTATGTAATGGTAATATTAATAATTTATCTTCTCATTAAAATATCATCTTCGATTGCTAAAATTACCAAAATAATCCAACACTGATTCAATTTTCACAAAAACATAATCCAAAACTATAAAATAAATAAATATAATATAATAATAAATGGTACTTATTAAACTAAATATATAATAATAATTTTCTAAATAAGTTATATAATAAATTTTATTTTATTTTTCAAGAAGATAGGTTCATTAATAGAATGAATCTAGAACTGGGTAAGGGTATTTAGTCTCAAACCCCTTTTTTTGAGACATGTATTGTATTTTGCACCAAATTTAATTTATAAAGTTTAAATTATTTCAATTTGATATATAATATCTTGAATTATCTTTTAATCATGATTTTTAAATTTAAATTACAATCCCTCTATTTAAATGGGTTTTGAATAAAATGTAACTCAATCTGTAAGGGGATCATTGTCTCAAGTTCAAATCCTTGAGACATGTTTATGTTATGAACCATATTTTCTATTATATAGTTCAAATATTTACCCTTTTATATTTTATATAATAATTATATCAATATTAATTTTATTTAATTTTCTATTTCAAATTATATCCTTAAATGGGTTTTGATCCAAAAGTTTGTAGAGTCGTAAGGGTTTTTATCTCAATTTTTAATTCCTTAAGACATAATTATTATTATACACCTTGTTTTCCATGTATGTTGTATTTATAGACCATGAATGAATTTAAATCAAAAAAAAATTATTTGATATTATATACTAATACAAATCATATTGCCTTATTCAAGTGGATATTAATTTATTTTGTTCCTCGATAGTAAGAATTTTTTGTAACTCAACTTTCGTTCATTAAGTTATGATTGTTATCTTTAACTTATTTCATATCTGTTGAGAATATTATACCTTTATATTATTTTATACAATATTATATAATTTTATTATAGGGATATACATTCCATCTAGATAAACTCTTTCACATATATTTTTCACTTCATTGGATATTTTTCCGATAAGGGATTTCGATATTTCAAATATTATTATTTGAGTTATAAAGTTATATCATGGGTATTGTTTTTAAATGATTGGTTTATTCCACCATAAAGTTATATTATACGGTATTTTATAATACTATATGGTAAAATTTATTTTTAATACAATGAAGGTTTTATTAATCTTTTTACAATGTGGGTCTTCAACAATGGTAATTTTAAATTATTTAAAATGTTCCTTTTGTAATTAAATGTTCTATATTTAACTCCATAATTCCTATAGAAAATTTTATGTTATTTTCAAGGCCTCATAATTTTATATTCTTTTTAAAATTAAATGTTTTAAAAATCTTTCACTTCACCTTTTCAAAAAATATTTTTTAAAGTGGTATGTAAGTTTTTATTTTATGTCAATGTTAAAAATGTTTTCAAAAATGTCTTATAAGTTTTAACCTCGATTTTCCTTTTCATGATCAAAAGGATTCACATTAATAGGATTTATGTTACATTATTTATTCTATAATAACTATATATATTTATAATTTGGAAGATTAAACTCATGATATCAAACAATTTGATTCTTGATACCTTTCTATGTGATATTATATGAAGAATTATTTTTCATGGATGGTTTTCATCCATGTCAACATCCTTTTGAGTTTCCATTTTTAAATTGGGGATATGTTATTCTTAAAACATTCACTATATTTCTCTATGTGTATTATGTAATGTTATTTTATATCAAAGATGTCATCCATCACTTCCTTTGTCTTTCCTAACCATCCACTGTGAATAATCATAACTTTTCTTCCAATGCCTTTTCTTTGTGAGTACCATATTTTAAATTCCTTTGATTGAAGCTTGTTCATATATATTTAATATTTTGACTGATTGGGGAAATTATTTACGTAATCATATACCATTAATCTATATGGTTTTAACTTGGGGCATGATAAAATATAAATCTATTCTATTTATAGATACTAAAACTATTGAAAATCAATATTTTTTTTTCTAATAAGGATTTTGGTTGATTACACAAGAAATTTGACTAAATATTAATTAATAATACGCCTTATTTTTATATATAGGTCATGATAATTTTATCCCTTTTATTGATATGGAAAAATTTATTGACTCTCTGTGTATTTTTATTCTAATGCAGATGATTACTATCAAATTTTATTATGTGTTGTTTGTTAATTATCTCATATGATAAATGCATTGGACTTAAACAATTTATGGGTGGGGCCTAGTTTTATATATCACATTTATGAATTAGTATGTCTCATGTGATAATAATGTTTGGTTATTTGGTGTATGATTCCCCAATTCATCGTGATATCTTGACTATAGTCTTGATGATAAGAATGATGTCTTGGATATAGCCTTGATGGAAAGAATGGTGTATTGGATGAGGTCTTAATGGTAAAATAAAGATATATGGATTTATGTATTCCATCACCAAGAATTAAATTATTATTATAAATGTGATCTATTTATTCTCATAGTTATTCATGGATAAATTATACTCTCAGTTTCAGCAGATTATAGAATTATGGTGATTACTTATTACTTCAATTATTTTTATTCCAAGTTTATTCCATCATTTCCTTAGTTTAATTTTTTAACTTACTAATCATTTAATCTGACCCGTTATTATGTTTCTATTTCCCCAATTTATGAATATAAGTATTACACCTGATATGTCTAAAAAGTTATCTTGTAGAATATATTGAAGAATTTTAATGTATTAAGTAGTTTCTTATAGTTGAAATAAAATGTCCATTAGTTGACAGAAACATTTAATTTGTTATTTATGTTTTTTCTTAATTATCTATTTATATAAACCTAAATGGTTTTGGGAATATATGTGTTGTAATATTTTTTTAGACATATAATTAGGGGAAAGTTATGCCTAGAAATCTATAGTTGGTATTGAAGCCAGTATGAAAAGTATGTGTTATTCACACTGGATTAGGGTATGTGGGTATAGGTCTCTAAACTCAAAATGAATCCTCCCCTACAATATATCCAAAATCCCAAACATCTCCAAGAATACTCCCCATAAAATACACTATATATAACACCTCTATATTTTCATGAAATATTTTTTTAAATAAATTTACTTTTTTTTATATTTTCATTACACACAACCCCAAGAATATCTTAAATTACAAAAAATAATGAGTTTAGATTGTGTTACATTTGACACTGAGTCTTTCTTGTGTTACACACAACG
Organism: Viscum album; assembly: GCA_963277665.1. Taxonomy (NCBI): domain Eukaryota; kingdom Viridiplantae; phylum Streptophyta; class Magnoliopsida; order Santalales; family Viscaceae; genus Viscum; species Viscum album. Next base: position 54,626,033 of record OY728148.1, read on the forward strand.
CTGAGTTTAAACCAAATGTCACTTGTCATTAATAAATTATTATTTAATATGAAAGGTATCACCTATACCAATGGAGTGGTGGGTATGAATAATATTAACTAAATTATGAAAATATATTATTTATAAATTTATATATAATTTATTATTTTGTGACCAATTAGTTATAAATGAAAATGAAAACTTTTTGAAAATAAAGGAAATCTTTTTATGAAAAAACTATTTTTACATGCACAAATGTGTTTTACATAAATAATTTATAAACTTTACTTTAGGTGAATGATTATTATTAAATTTATATATTATATATTCAATAAAATTTTTAAAATTCATCTTATGTGTTTTCTAGATAAGAGATAATAATTAACTCAATTTTACAAATAAAATTGTATTTTTCTAACAAATATTTTTTTCACCTTTTGCGTAATTATTTTGAAACTAATTTTTGAAAATCTTAGAAAAAAAATTTAAAAATAAAGTTAATTTTTTAAATAATCATGTCATAATTATCTTTGGGTTAATTTTTTAGATTTTTTTGAGAAGATAAATTTTTTGATAAATAGTGAAAAATGTTAATTTTTATTAAGAATTGTCATTAATTTTAAAGATTTTAAAAAAAAATTGATGGTTTAAAAAGATTAATTAGTTCAATTATATATATATTAATTCAATTTATTTCATTTTAATCATTTTTATATTAAATTTTTAATAAAAATTAAAAAATTTGAAAATTTTCTCTTTAAAAATTCGCTTTCTCATCACATTTGTGAGATTAATTTTATATTAAATTTTACCAATTAATGAATGGAATTTGTAAAAATGGATTAAATATTTGGAATCAGTGTAACTTATATTATATAATAATTTAAACTTCATTTTTTATCATAATGAATAGTAAAAATTCTTTACCATGGTTATGGTAAAAATGGGTTTACTAGGGGTTAAACTAAAAAGTTAAGGATTAAACATGAAAAAGAACATGTAAAACACTCATTTTATGGAAATATTTATACCTTATATAATCTATGATTGATAATGGACCATTATTTATCCTTTTGGAATTTAAAAAGTCATTGGTAATCCTTTTCCATTTCAAAAATTACAAGTGTGTCACTCGCCTCACTTATAAATTTCCACCACCTATCCTCTCCTCTTCACTCTTTAAAAACCCATTGGTTCTTCCAATACCAACCCAATTAACTTCATTACATACCTATTATCATCCTATAATCATTATTTTGGTTATAAAACCAATCTAGGAAGGGTTTTGGTGAAATCCTAAGGAAGATAATCTAAAAAAGGTAACGCTCGTCAACGAGTGTTTTTATTTTATTTTTCCCTACACATACTTAAATTATTATTTAAAAATTATGATATAATAATCAAATTGTATTAAATATAATGATATTTTTTATTTTAAGTTTGTGACCTAAAACCATCTCATCTTCCATCAAATAGGTTATAAATTTATCATTCATGTGTATGAAAAACTACCGAATCGTGAACCGATGTCATTCATTTTCCTAATATCACCTATCAAAGATGGATATAATAATAGATTAAATATTTATTTATTATAATTATAATATTATTATAATTTTTAGATTTTTATATCACATATATCTTTAATATATTTTATTCTGTGGGAATATGATAATATTTTCCATGTGTACGGAAGATTATCACCTCGCATAGTGATGTGGTTCATTCATGATTTATATGGATGGTAATAAGGATGGTTTAAATGATAATATGGGAAATATATGACATAAAAATAATTATATAATTTTAATATTTTATATACCTTTCTTTCTTTCAATCCATTGAGAAAATAAAAACTATGTCTATGCATATGTATGGCTTACCGTCTCCATAATCGGTGTATTTCATTTTCAATATCTAAATATTATAGATTAATCTAAAAATATATATAATTAATATTTAGTATATTTTTATCATGGTTAAAAAATTTATTTTATATAACCATTATAAAATTAAGAGGACTAAAAATAACAAATAAAAACATACATGAAAACAAAGGAATTATTTCCTCAAACGTGACTTTAAAATGAAATTGTTAATAAATAGGTAATAAAAGGTCATAAAAAATAATATATTGTTTGATATATATAATAATGGTTCTATAAAATATTTATAATAAAATTATACTTATGATATAGTATGTTTTAATGTGTATGAAGGAAGTCGATACTTAAGGTAGGGGAATTTCGTCTCACTTTTTACTTCTATGAGGCACAAGCCATATTCACCACATATTTATTTTATGTGGTGTAAATATTGCCTATGAATGTATTTCAAGATTATTAACATAATCATTATTGGTATTTAAATATTAATTTTATAATATCACTTTCATGGGGCTTACATTTCAAGAGTTACCAAAGCGGTAACATTTTTTCTCTCAATTTTCCTTCTTTGAGATATATGTTATATTATAAACCTATCTAATTTTATGTGGTGTATATAAATCATGCTTAACATGTAATATCATGAATTTATTTATTTTCATGATATTTTAAGTTTTATATGACGTTATTCTTTCATTGGGGATTAAATTTCAATGTTAGCAAAGTCTTAAGGGTTTTATAATGCAATCTCATCATTTATCAATATTGTTTATGTTTATGATTCTTAGGATGAATTATTAGGAATTTTATCTCAAGAAATTCATGAATTTTATTATAATCTGGTTATTTCTTGAGAATACATGTTTTCTATTCATTTTTCTCTCTTTATCTACTCAAGATTTCAAAATAATGTTTTTAATAAAAATCATATTTATTTCTCTCTTTGATTGAAAACCCCTTTTCTATACAAAAAAATGTTTAATAAACAATCAAAAATGTTATAAAAATTCTTCAAATAATTTATTAAATACATTTTTACCCATGATTAAATTTCTACAAAATGTTTTTAAAGAAATATTCATGTCATTTTTTAAAAAAATCCTATATTGATTTTGGAAAAAATGTGAAAGGAGAATTTGTTATAATTTTTATGGAATGAATGCAATTTCCCATCATTATAACCATTATTTTATTTGAATATTACCTTATAAGTTTTAAAGGTTATTTTCAAAGAAAAATATTTTCAAAAAAAATTATGTTTTAAGAAAAAATCCAAAGTGGAAAGGTTATTTTTCTCAAAAATTGTTTTAAATAATTTTTAAATATTTCTTTATAAGTTTTTGAAGTTTATTTTAAATTTACTTCAAAAATATTTTATAAATTTTAGTTTTAAAAAATGATTTTCAAAGAAAGTTTATTTTCCTCAAGAACCATTCCAAGTGATTTTTTTTCAAAATAATTCTCCATATAATATTACAGCCTTTGAGGTTGCTTATTATTTACTAGGGATATAATATAAGGATACCATTATTATTCTTTCTCTAAATGGTTTATTTGTATGATGACAGGATTTTTATGAAAAAAATTCTTTTCTACGAGTTATACCATGATATAATTATTATGAAACTCACTTATTTTTTCAAGATTTATACCATAATATAATTCTTATGAAACCCATTTCTTTTTCCATTGGTTATACCGTGATATAATTCTTATGAAACCCACTACTTTTTTCATGGGTTATGCTATGATGAAATGATGAAATGAGTATGAACAAGTTTAATTTCCATAGTTTATGCTATGAAGAAATGTTTATGAAACTAATTTCTTTTCATGGGGTTTGATATGATTAATGTTATATGATCGTATTTCACACATTTTTATGATTCTAATTATGTGATGGTGGGACCTATTTATTCATCCAATTCATTGGGTAATTATTAATGTTATATTAGCTCAAAGAGTGTAAATAAGAGGTTATGAAAATCTCGAAGAAGGTACACAGGTGGTTATACCAATCCTAACATGTAATGAATGTATTAGTGGGTATCCTTGACATTATATTTTTTATTATCATATATATTCCACAAATATATGTCTTATAAAAATGTTATGCTCTCAAGGATCATGTTTGTAGATTTCTTTATGATGCGGGTCTTGTGAACTACCAATCTTTATGCCATGAATCAATATTGTGACATTTTATATGCTTGGTATGGTTTTAAAATTTAATACTCATGTTATCATAACCTTATACTCGTGTTATTCTTATTTATATCTATTTTCTACCCTTACTGAGCATCTGATCTCAACCTTTCTTATGTTTCTTTTCCCCATGTTTTGAAGAAAGGTTTCAAGTAGGGTATATTTATAAAGAGTAAAAAAGGGGAATATATTTATGGGGTATATTGAATATATTTAGCTAAATAATAAGATTTTGTACCTAGTCACCAAATTAATTAAACAATTACTATCCTCAAACATGTATTTGTGTGATTTAATAAATATTTATCTAAAAGAAGTAAAATATATATATATAAATCTTGGGTCACTATAGTTGGTATCAGATCATAGGTTTAGTTAACCTATGGAAACTTTGATGATAAGACATTAGTGAGATCTATAAGGACATGTCTAAAGATAATTCTAAGTTTTATATAAAGTATATGAAGATATGATATAGTTTTAGTAAAGGATAGATTGAGTGGTTTCCAGAAATTATATCCCTATCGGGATACTATAAGTGGATGTGTAACTCTGGAACAGAGGTGTTTAGGGGTAATAACTCTCAAAAGGGCGCATTGATATGGACTCGATCATCACATGGTTCAGGATAATGGGCCATACTACATGCCTAGTTTGATAGTCCAAAGGGATATACTTTGAAAATTCACAAACACTTTATGATTCTAATGAAGGATTTAAATAGATGATGACTATAAATGATATAATTTCTTGACCAGAGAGCCATTAAAATGGTGCCCCAAGTCTCTGGCTACATCATCACAATCATGCCTCCCTATATACCAGAGGTTGTTGACTAGTAGTGAGAGTTTAATGGATGTATAGTGGGGAGACTATAAATTATGGATTATTGAAAAATATAGCTAAAGCAATAATAAATAAGTGAAATTAAATAATAGGAACTAATAATAATAAATGAAGATTAATCATGAATTTATATGTTATAACATGAAATAAAAAACATACAGTAGGTACAGATAAAAATATACAAGTAAAATACAAAATCACTACGGGACATCTCTTCAAGCATCCTAAGCTCTGTCTCAGCCCTATTCTCCTAATCTCCCATGTATAATAATTACTGCATAAGTGTGAACTGTGGACCTGAACCTATATCTATAAGGTTTATTAGGGTAACTCAATGAAATAGAATCCTGAACACAGTGTGATATATACTCAGTAGTCCAACACCAATAATGCATACAGATATCTAGTCTATGAATATAAAATAGGAAGTGTCTGGGTATATCAAAATAAAGTAATAAAAAATAAATAATAACATGGCAGGATCAGGTTCCTTAAAGACACCTGGATGGCCATACCTTCTTTTACCTATGCTAGAATGTCACTTAACACTAGCCATCATTTTTATATATTCATATATATGAAAATCATTTGTACAAATATAAATAGAACAATGTAGACCCATAGTTTAGTACCTAAGTCATCTATATAGAGATAATATCCTGAGTTTCACAATTAAAATTAAGGGGTGACATGTCTATATACATCATGTACAATTAAGGGACCATAAAAATGTAAATATGATGATATAGAGGGATATAAGGTGTAATTGAGGCATCCTTGACAATAGCAGGTCAAACCAACCCATAGTATCAACTCATGTAGTATAAATATAGTGTTCTAAGTGTAAACCAAATGATAAATCCTTGGAATTCCACTATAAAACTTTTTTACCAAGTTTAGGGATTAATGTCCCAAATAATCTTGGAATAAGAATGATTTGGAGCCCAAGGAGGTAACCCTTGGCATCACTTGACTGAGGTCATTAAGATGAATCCAAGTACTGCATCTGAGGCATTATAATATCTATAAAATAGATAGATCTATTTAATCATTTTGGACATATCGAGGAATTGACATATAAAACAATGACTATGTTCCAAGGTGGTTATCTCCCCTGTAAAATGACCCAATGACTGTAGTTAGCATCCTATGAGTGCTCAAGGTATTTTATCAGGAATCCAGGGTTGGCTCAACTCTAACCACTCCCAAAAATAAAAATTTCCACAATAATAATAGTAGATGCCTTAAATTTAATAAGTACTCTTTTCCATATAATATTCACTAAAAATTATCATTTCCTTTTATTTAAATTGTATCATTTTATTAATAAGTGGAAAGGGTCAACATTTGATGTCATTCCAATTAATTAAATCAATTCATTCTATTTATTTAATTCAAGCATATACCTTTTCACTAAAAAATTGATAAAGGGATATATAAGGTGTCATACCATTAATCACAGCACCCAACATATTTTAATCCATTACATTTCATTTATACATGACAAGGTTCAAGGGAGGTTTCATACCTGTTAACATTCCATTTCAAGTGATGAAATCCTGATGAAACATGATCACCCAATTATAAGGTGTCAATTCAACCATTTAAATTAATTAAATCATATCAGGGAGTCGAACCAAATGCACCAATGGGTGTTTTAGTCATTAAGGTGTAAAGGGGAACAACAAAATAAGCATGGAACACCCAAGGGGTGGTTCAATTTTTGTTCCTTGGAATCCAACCATAATAAATTTGTCCAATATGGTATTTATATTCTAAATTAAACAAATATTTTAAGGAAATTTTGTTCTAGGGGAAATCATGGGTAAATCCAATGCACAACACCATAAAATTTATTTATAATTAGATAATACATCAAGGAAAAGAAACAAGAATACCTACCTCATGATTAGGAAATTCCAATAGACCAATATCAGGATTTTATTCAAGCTAGAATGGAATAAATTATAAGAATCGTCAAATACAATATAAATGGGGAGAATTAGCTCACACAGATTTCACATTCTATATGGGAAGATAAATGAAGAAAAAAATAAATAAGACTCTATCACTAACTGATAAAATTCCAATACACCTGGTGGTACTTGAATCATAGATCTTATGAGGGAGATCTGTCAAATAGGAGGATTGGGAGAGCTTGGCACACACGGGGGAGCTTCTGGAGAAATGGGAGGAGAAGTAGGGTAAAACCCATCTATGAGTGGAGGGGGGAAATGGTCATTTTTCCTTTAAATGAGGTACATAGTTAGGTTGCACGGTTTGGATAATAGTGTTTTGACCATGCTCTTCTCACAGTTCAAGAGCTACACCATACATGGTTAGGAAGTACAGTCAAAAAAACTATACTCTATCCATGCCCTTGGAACTATCCAAATTCATATCCATGTGAGCTAGGTGAATGGATAGAGAAATAATGGGTAATACATGGGGTTCATATCTATAATAAGCTATATAGATCTTGTATGTTCATGAACTCCACCTCGCATAGTTTAACAAATCATGTGACACCCCTTATAGGGTTGCATGGTCTCTTGAGGGGCTGCATTGTTTAAAAAATGGTGTGCCCTGTCTGTTTTTCATAAAAAGTGATATTTTGGATCCAAATGCTCCCAAAACACATCCAAAATTCTAATACTTCTATTGGTCTCTAAAACACATCTAAAAATAACACTTTCAAGTGTTCCAAATCAAAAAATTATGATATGGGGATTAATTTAAGGTTTGGACCATCCATAAAATGAAAAGATAATATTCTTTGGAGATTTCAACCAGTCCAAAAAAATGGGAACTTATTATCACCACACCTTAAAACTTCTCATCCCTAAGAATTCTTTGGGAATAATGAAAACATCACCTTATCTACTTAGGTTATGAAATTTCTTTCAAATGTTCATGTTGAAATTCCAAACAGCAAATACACCTCCATAAATAATTTTAAATGCATAGTAATTATGCCATTAAAACTTGATCCAATTCTCAATTTAAAATCTAAAACACCAAGACAGTTCTTACCCAAGACCATCAAACTCGATACACAATCACATAATCATATCTTACCAAATATAACCTAGGGATCTCCCCTCTCTAGGTTCAATATTTAAACATCCAATTTTGTGTTACGGTACTCATCCATTGGAATTTATTAATGAAACATATCCATAGAATTCTTACAAGACTCCTATAACATTTAAAAAATTACATGATATAATATTAACCATGGTCCTAAAAAAATTTTAAATGATCGAGCTTCAACCGAACAAACTCAAAGTGGTCACAGTAACTCTTCCTTAAAAAATCCTCATTCGATACAATATATTTCACCCACCTAATCCCGACAGTATGCCCGATTTTATTTCTTCACCAACTGTATCCATATAAAAGATATAAAAAAATAAGAACTACATCTGATCTTCTACTTTATGAGAAATCTTATCCTTTACCGATGACGTATCACTAAAACAGGATTTTGAAGCCTTTATCCCAAGACATACAAATATTTCTCTGGGTATACTCACCAAGGCCTATACTGAGTTCTGGTGACATATTCAAGATAAACTATCTCTTACTCAAATATGTTTTCATGCAATAACACTAGCACTATCACTATTCTGATGCAACATCTATGGGTCGTCATAAGCTACAGTTGTGTTAACTCCCACATCTGGATTTCACCAAAATCCATAAACAATCCCACACCTAGAATTTATCTAAGATTTCATCCACTTACTTATTAATCTATTAAATATTATATTATTTTAAAAACAATCATCACATGTGTAACACCCCAAGATTTCATAGTACATTATCTCATTAAAGTAATTCAATAGCTTGCGCTACACGCAACACTAAGTTTGAGCGCACCACAACTTACCAAACTAGCCATTCAAAAAGCATTTATAAATAGTATTAACTGCATTTTTAATCTTATATACTCTATATAATTTTAACGCCCATATTATGTGTTTCTTAGACATAATATAAGAAAGTATTTTTCAAAAATGCAATTTTACCGCCTACTAGTGGTGAATTTTTTTTAAATGTAATATATGAAACTTTTATATTAAATTTGACAAAATAAACTTCTTATTTATAAGTGGGACATAAAAAATTTAGTTTGGATAAATTTTTGGTACTTTTCTGATAACTTTCATATTTTGACGAATAGTTAAAAATACTATGTTTTAATTGGATAAAACATTTTTAAATGAAATAATTTATAGTGTTAAATTATGAATTTGAATGGTTTTTAAGTAAAATTATATTATCTATTTAACATTTAATACAATTTAGGTCATTATAAGTAATTTCACATTTAAATTTGACATAAACACATGTCAATCTTTTGATAGTTTTTACTTTTTAAAAACCTGCTTTTTGGTTTTGACAATAGGAATTAATTTTAAATTAATAAATGAAACTTATATGTTTGTAATTTGGTAAAATATACTTCATTTTTGAATTAGGAATATCAAAATTTGCTTCGGGAGAATTTTTTGTATTTTTCTGAAAACATTCAATTTTTGATGAATAGTGAAAAACAGTGTGTTATTATTTAAAACCAATTTTTTATTTAAATAATTATTTATTTTATTTAAATTTATTTTAAGTCGTAATAGATATATAAAATCTATATAAGTTCAATTAAATTAATTGGAGTCATTTTGTAATAAAAATAGATGTATAAAATTTTATTGAACTTTTTAACCTCTTTTACCCACCTTCGAGGCACGTTATCAAATTTGCATAAAACATAATTTTACCACCTCTGTGAGTTGAATTTCAAAAATATGAGAGACATTTTTTACATCAGTAAGTAAAATTTGATTCAATAAGGTGAAAATAATTTTTGGTGAATAGAGACTTTTGGCTTTTATTTACCACAGTTAAAAGTAAATAGTGTAATTAAAGGTAAAAATGATATTATAATTACCATAAAACATGTGTTAATTCTATTGGATAAGTTTAATTTGACCAAAAATAACCTTATTAATAAAATATGAACCTTTAGGTCTACTTGGATTATATTAGGACATTTATTATTATTTTATTTAAAGAAGAGTTAAAAGTGTTAAATTCAATTTTTATTAACTAAACCATTTTTAATATAGGGTTATATATAAGATAAATTAGACTATAAATATTCATTAGAAAGATAAAAATATTTACTACATAATGGTATTTTATTTATATTTTTATATATTAAATAATTAAATTTATTTATGACACAATGATGATGCAGTAATTACTTTTTTAATGAAATATTAAAACAATTGATATTATAAATATCCAAATAAATATAATTTGAGACTTTTGATGAATTGAACTAATTTTATAGGTTAATATGACATGTTAGGGTTGATTTGATAAAAAAAATTGAATTGATAAGGTTATTAGGAATTTCAAAAAAACAAAATACCAAATAGTGTCAAAATTGACAAAAATTAGTTTTTAAAACAAATACTATATTATTGGTTGACATAATATTCATAAAAATCTAAGGTTCATCCAAAGTTCTTAAGTAATATTATATATGTCATTAATTTACCACTTTAGGTTCTATTGGAATTTTAGAGTAAGTTTATTAACCATATACTATAAGAATAAAAGAAGACACGGTAAAAGTTAAACTATTTAACTTAGAGTTAAATCTAAAAGATAAGGTTAAAATGGATACCTAAAACTGTCTAAAACCAATTTGTTGAGAGGATTTAAACCCATAACCACCTAAATCTTTAAATAAATTAATTTTTAACCATTATATACCTAATTTTATTGTAAAATAAATTAATATTTTAAGCTTTTCCTAAAGTGACTCTCACCCCTCTTATAAAAGGGCACTTCTCCTTCTCTCAAAATCACACCTACAAAACCATTTGGATCAGCCAACCCCTTACCAAATATCCTCCCAACTTCCCTCAAATCAATATAGAGTCCTTAATTTTATCATAAAACCAACCTAAGGAGGCCTTTTTATCAACTCAAAAGGAAACACTCGAAGAAGACTTAATAATTTCACCACCCTCTTTCAAACTCTTTCTTCTTCCACTTTCTATTTCTTTGTTTTTTCACACCAAAATAATTACTACAATACCTTATAAAAATTGTGATATTATTATAAATATGGTAAAAAGTTTTTCATTATTATATCCATCTTATGAATGATAATGTCACCCTGCGTACGTACGTACGGCTTACCGTCTCCACAACGTGGTGTAATGTGTTATTCAACACTATGTTATTTGGAGTGATATAATGATGCGTAATATGTATATAAATAATGAAAATAACATTATAATTCTCTATAAAACTAATATACCATCCAATTCAAAACCTTTTAATCATTAAGGAAATAACATCGTCACTCGTGTGTACAAACGGTTTACTATCTCCACGGCGCGATGAGATTCATTTCCACATTCACCATTCAACGATGATTATAAAAATATATATTATTAATAAGTATGTAATATATGACATAATAATTCTAATTAATATATATATGTGTGTGTGTGTGTGTGTTTGTTTTTTTGTAAGTACAAATATCTTATTCACTTACTTCCATTCAATACGATATGAAAACAGAAACAGTGTTTATGCACACGTACGGCCTACCGTCTCTATAAACGGTGTTTTCCATTTCATATATCTATATACTATACATATTTATATTATAAATATATATGATATATAAATCATTTGTTATATTCTAGAAGTATGTAAATCATGATCTAGATGATATGTTCAAGAATAACAAGTTAAAACATGTACGATAAAGAAAGCGCTTATTACCCGAAATGTTAATTTAACATGGAAATCATTATTAAATGGGTAGTATAAAGTCATAAATGAATCATGTATGATATAATAAATATGAATATGGTTCTGTAATAATTTAATAACATACTACAGTCATTATAAAGGAGGTTAAATGTACCCTCGACCAAATGAAATTGCAAGGTAAGGGTTAATTTCACCATCTCTTTATTTTTCGAGGTTATCTTAACGTAAGTATCTACTGGGAAATATTTATTATCCATATCCATGTTTCATAAAACAATTTTCAAAGGGATTATTTTTAAGGTACCTTTAACTAAAACATCATTTTAAATGTTTTAAATATTTATTCTTCTACACCTTTCTCATTAATGTCCATGTTTTCAAAATAGTTTTAAGGATTTATTTATATAGACATGAATGTTTTAAAATGTTAATTACTTTCAAAAGTTTCAAATTGGTATGGGACACATTGACTCAAAAATACCTTTTAAATGAATTCCTTTATAAATTTTGTGACTTTTAAATTATTTCCTGAAAAAGGGATATTTCTCTCAAATATTTTTACAGATCATTTTCAACTATGTCAACATCATTTACGGGATATTATTCTTGATTGAGGTTGATTTATTATGATACAAATCTTCCATATTGTAATGAAGGTTTTGTGATATGTTTTATTGTGGATGTGTTATTTTTATACCATGCATGGTTTATGGATAAAGTATTTACATTTCGTAGGGTAGTTTTAATATGAATGTTTATGTTATGTTTAAACATTTTCATATGAGGAATGCATTGGACTTAGTAAGTTACGGGTGGATCCTGATATAGCTCCTCGATGTATCGATAGGTCTCATGAGAAAAACTAGTGTCTTAGAACAAGGACTTGACAAAATATTATTTGTAGTCTTGGTACAAAGCCTTGACTATGTTGTTATGAAGTCTGGCATTATGCATTCCATCATTATGAAATGGGCTATTGATATTGCATGTCATTATTCGACAAGTAGAATATCCATGTGAATAAGTAAATGGAATTATTTGATTTATCTTCTCCATATTATGCTAAAGTTTAAGTTTAAAAGTCTAATTTTTTTGGTTTTATACATTTCCTTAAATATTTATGCTTATTTGCGAAAGTTTTTTCTATATTGTTATCCTTACTGAGCATTTGAGCTCACCCATTTCTTATGTCTGGTTTTCTCAAGATTCCATGAAGTTTATTGTAATTGATAAGCAGGGTTAGTCTGGGGGATTAAATTTTTTCTCAAAGGATCATCTATGTTGTGTTTTATTTTTTAATGTGTAATGTAACATTCATATATGTAATCTATTTTCCGAGACTGCTAAACTGATCTATCTTTTGGGACTTGATTCCTTGTAATAATGCCAATGTATTAAAATAATGCACTGACTCTGGTCTTTTGGGGTCAGGGTGTTATGGTTTGTATCAGAGGAAGTTTAGAAATAGCCTTGGAAACTAGATTTAGAAAAAATCTGATTAGAGAACATTACCCTAAGATAGACTTTGAGGATTAGAATAGAAGAACATCCTAGAATTTTGATAATGTAGATATTTTTGTAAATTTTCCAAGCAATACGTCCATGTCTGGATACGAGCAGGTAGAGGCGGCTTCGGCACAGATGTACCTAGGAGTGAAAACTCTAACATGGAGTTTTGGGCTTGACCCAAGGTATCCTGGTACACGACAATGGACCTTGTTGCACTCTTGGTTATGACACTCCCGGGGGATATCTTAGGATAATTCACATTTTATTTACAATCCATTGTGAAATATTTAGAAGTAAATACTTCCTCAAAGAAAACATTTTTTTATTATTATATATTATATGAATAATCTTTTCAATTTACATTAGGTATTTTACAAGTTTATAATTATGCATTGTGATTCATAAAACTATCCTAGTGTATGACATTGTTTAGAAATGGCGCCCTGTAGATGGAATGAGAACTACAGCAATACGCATGATCCTAAGAGTAAGAAGGATCATATCTTTCATGGTATTAATCCAACATTTAGAAATGAAATATTCTTCCATGTATTATCATCATATGAGGAAATATAATCATGTGTTAATAAGATAAGTAAAGAATTTTTTGAGTTCTATGGCTTTGAAGGGAAGCCAGAGAAGAAAAGAATGGAAGAGAGAAAGATGGATAAATAAAATAAGGGAAACAAGGATTTTTTCCAATGTGATAACTGTGGAAAGAATCACCTTGGTAAATGCTTGAAGGTAATGGGAGTTTGTTAAAAGTGTAGAGAAAAGGGACACTGAGTATGTGATTGCAAAGGTAAGAAAAAGTTTTCAAATGTACAATGATTCATATATAATGAGTTGGGACACTATGAAAATCAATGTCCAAATCATTAGAGTATACCACAAATGATGTTGTTGGGTCATAATCATGTTATGATATTACCACATATGAAGAGTAGCAACTAGTGTTCTTATGTTGATATTAAAGAATTATGTCATTTGAGAATTGTATCAACGATGTACTTGTTATAATTATTATGGAGTATATAAGGATTGTACTACAGTACTATTTTATTAAGGATTTGAGATTGTGTGGTACCATGAAAAGTGACTCAATAGAAAGTTAAAATTTCTTGGAAAATAAATAGTTGAAGGAAATATAAAACTTTAATATGGTTTGGATTCTGAAGTATTGATTTTGGAATAAGATATGATTGATTAGGATAAATTATATTGGATATTATTAACATCCTTGGAACTGATTAATGATTTGTATATACCATCATTGTTGGATTTTACAGCATTTTTGTATAGATGGAGTATATCTAGTATTTAAAGGAATAAGGGATCATGAATGTAATCAATAAGGTTTTATGGTAATTCAGGGTGTTATAGTGTTTTAAAAGAATACATGATGAAGGTATTCACATGTTATTACGTGGAAAAAATGATCTTCATTGTTTTTACCTTCCTAATAAATTTTGGATTGTGAGTTTGGAAAGAAGTATTTTGGATAAGTCATAAGGTTGGAATCAATTAAGTTTGAAATTGGATACTATTGTTAAGGTTAAATCAATTCTTGAGATTATTTTTGGATTGTCATAAAAAGGATAACCCGGAGGTCGGGCGACAACCCGTCGCATCCGGTAAGGCCGCAAGACTTGAACTTGTAACTGAAGGGAAACAAGGTTGGATCACCTACCACTAGCCTACGTAATGTCCTAATTTGTATAATGTAGTTTTTTTAAATGGTCTGACTAAGGAATTGTAAATTCATTATTTTTGGAACCTTATACAAATAGGATAAATATAATATTTTTGAATTCTATTATCTTTTGGAGTGAAAGATGATTATGTGGTAGGAATTAGTTGAAGGATGAAACTCTACTTGTCAAGTATATATTTTTTCTATTATTATATGAATAAATTAATACTTAAACTTTAGGGAATGGATCTTAAAACCAAAAATGTGTTATCTTAATACCTTATGTTTT
Organism: Viscum album; assembly: GCA_963277665.1. Classification (NCBI taxonomy): domain Eukaryota; kingdom Viridiplantae; phylum Streptophyta; class Magnoliopsida; order Santalales; family Viscaceae; genus Viscum; species Viscum album. Next base: position 54,641,241 of record OY728148.1, read on the forward strand.
ATTGAACCGGTGATATTTTAAATCATCATAAATTGTTGGCTTTAATGCCCTAAATTTTACACTTATTTGTGATTGATGACCTCAATCACTCCCTATAAATATTTATGTTTTTTCTCTAATTATGTGTCTATAATTTCCACCAATTTTCTCCTAATCGAGATCATAATTTGGTAGTGACTTTTTCATTTCCCTTTCCCTCTTATTAAGACTAAATTTTATTAAATCGATTTCTGATGTAGGTTTTCCATAAAGGTATTTTTCTATTTTTAAAAATTTATTTTTGAAGAACAGTTTAAAATTTTGAGGAAGAAATTTATTGAAGGAGTTGAGAATTTAACACCCCCAGATTTCATAGTACATTATCTCATTAAAGTAATTTAACAGCTTGCGCTACACGCAACACCGAGTTCGAACGCAACACAACCTACCAAACGAGCCATTCAAAAAGCAGTTATGAATATTATTAACTATATTTTGAATCTTATATACTCTATATAATTTTAACACCCATATTATCTGTTTCTTAGACATAATATAAGGAAGTATTTTTCAAAAATTCAATTTTACTGCCTACTAATGGTGAATTTTTTTTGAACGTAATATCTGACACTTTTATATTATATTTAAAAAAATAAACTTCTTATTTATAATTGGGACATAAAAATTTAGTTTATATAAATTTTTGGTACTTTTCTGATAAATTTCATATTTTGATGAATAGTTAAAAATATTATGTTTTAATTGAAAACAACTTTTTTTTAAAAAATAATTTATAGAGTTAAATTATATATTTTAATTGTTTTTAAGTATAATTAGATTATATTTTTTATCATTTAATACAATTTAGGCCATTATATGCAATTTCACATTTAAATTTGACATAAACACATGTTAATATTTTGATAGTTTTTACTTTTTTAAAACCCGCTTTTTGGTTTTGACAATGGAAATTAATTTTAAATTAATAAATGAAACTTATATGTTTTTAATTAGATAAAATAGAATTAATTTTTGAATTTGGAATATCAAAATTAGCTTCTGGTGAATTTTTGGTATTTTTCTGAAAACTTTCAATTTTTGATGAATAATGGAAAACACTGCGTTATTATTTTAAATCGACTTTTTATTTAAATAATTATTTATTTTATTTAAATTTATTTTAAGTACAAATAGATATATAATCCCAATATAAACTCAATGTAATTCATTGGAGTAATTTTATAATAAAATTAGATGTATAAACTTTTATTGAACTTTTTAACCTCTTTTACCCACCTTCTAGGCACGTTAGCAAATTTGAAAAAAACTTGATTTTACCGCTTCTCTAAGTTGAATTTAAAAAATCCAAGAAAAAAAATTGAAATAAATAAATAAAATGTGATTCAATAAGATGAAAATAATTTTTTGTGAATAGTAACTTTTGACTTTTATTTACCACAGTTACAAGTAAATAGGGTAATTAATGGTAAAAATGATATTATAATTACCCTAACACATGTTATAATTATATTGGAAAAGTTTAATTCGACCAAAAACAACCTTATGAATAAAATATGATCCTTTAGGTCTACTTTTATTAGATTAGGACATTTATTATTATTTTAATTAAAGAAGAGTTAAAAGTGTCAAATTCAAAGTTTATTAACTAAACCATTTTTAATATAGGGTTATATATAACATAAATTGGACCATAAATATTCATTAGAAAGATAAAAATATTTCCTACATAATTGTGTTTTATTTATAATTTTTAGAGATTAAATACTTAAATTTATATATGACACAATGATGATGAAGTAATTACCTTCTTAATGAAATATTAAAATAATTGATATCATAAATATCCAAATAAATATAATTTTAGAATTTTGATGAATTCCAACAATTTTATAGGTTAATGTAACATTTTAGGGTTGATTAGATAAATTTTTTTCAAAGTTATAATGTTTTTATAACTTTCACAAAAACAAAATAACAAATAGTGTCAAAATTGACATAAATTAGTTTTTAAAAAAATACTATATTATTGGTTGATATAATATTCCTAAAAATATAAGGTTCAGAAAAAGGGCTTAAATAATATTATATATGTCATTAACTAACCACTTGAGGTTATCTTGGAAGTTTAAATTATGTTTATTAACCATATAGTGTAAAAATACAACAAGACATGGTAAAAGTTAAACTATTTAACAAAGGGTTAAATCTAAAAGATAAGGTTAAAATGGTAACCTAAACTTGTCTAAAACCTATCGGTTGAGAGTATTTTTACCCATAACCACCTAAGTATTGAAATAAATTATATTTTATCCATTATAAACCGAATATAATGGTATAATAAATTAATATTTTAATCTTTTCCTAAAGTGACTCTCACCCCTCTTATAAAAGGGAACTTCCCCTTCTCTCAAAATCACACCTAAAAATCCCTTTTTCTCAGCCAAAACCTGACAAAATATCCTCTTAAATTTATTCATTTAAACCTAGAGTGCTTACTTTGATCAGAAAACCAACATAAGAATCCCTTTTGATCAACTCAAAAGGAAACACTCGAAGAAGAGATAATAATTTCACCACCCTCTTTCAAGTTATTTTCTTCTTCTACTTCCTCTTTATTTTCTATTTCCATACCAAAATAATAACTCCAGAGACTTCTACATACTGTGATGTTATTATAAATATGGTACAACCTTATTCATTATTCTATCCATCCTATGAATGATAATGTCAGCATGCGTGCGTGCGTACGGCTTACCGTCTCCACGTCGTGGAGTAATTTGTTATTCAACACTATGTTATTTAGCGGTAAATAATGATGAGTAATATGTATATAAATAATTAAAATAAAATTCTAATATCTCTATAAAATTAATATACCATCCAATTCCACACCTTTTAATCATTAATGAATTGTCATTGTCGCTCATGTGTACGTACGGCTAACCCTATCCATGACGCGATGAGATTCATTTCCACATTCACCATTCAAAGATGATAATAAAAATATATACTATTAATAAGTATGTAATATGTGGAATAATAATTCTACTTAATAGATATGTGTGTGTGTGTGTGTGTACTTACATATATCTTATTCACTTACTTCCATTCAATACGATATGAAAATAGAAACAGCGTTTATGCATATGTACGGCCTACCGTCTCCATAAGCAGTGTTTTCCATTTTATATATCTATGTACTATACATATTTATATTATAAGTATATATGATATATAAATCATGTGTTATCTTCTGTAAGTATGTAAATAATTATCTAAATGATATGATCAAGAATAACAAGTTAAAACACATAAGATAAAGAAAGTGATTATTACCTGAAATGTTAATTTAACATGGAAATCATTATTAAATGCGTAGAATAAAGTCATAAATGAATCATGTATGTTATAATAAATATTAATATGGTTCCGGTGTAATTTAATAACATACTATAGTCATTATATAGGAGGTTAAATGTACCCTTGATCAAAGGAAAGTGAAAGGTAAGGGTTAATTTCACAATCTCTTTATTATTGGAGGTTGTTTTTACATAAGTATCTATTGGGGCATATTTATTATCCATATCCATGTTTCATAAAAGATTTTTCAAAGGGATTCTTTTTAAGGTACCTTTTAATAAAACATAATTTTAAATTTTTTAAAGATTTATTCTTCTAAACCTTTCTCATTAATTTCCATGTTTTCAAAATGGTTTTAAGGATTTATTTATATAGACATGAATGTTTTAAAATGTTAATTAATTTCAAAATATTCAAAGTGGTGTGGCACAATTTGATTAAAAGATACCTTTAAAATGGCTTCCTTTATAAATTATGTGACTTTTAAATGATTTCATGAAAAAGTGATATTTCTCTCAAAGATTCTTACTGGTCATTTTCAACTACGTCAACATCTTTTACGGGATATTATTCTTGATCGAGGTTGATTTATTATGATACAAATATTCCATATTGTATTGAAGGTTTTGTGATATGTTTGACTGTGGATGTGTTATTTTTATACCATATATGATTTATGGATAAAGTATTGACATTTCATGTGCTAGTTTTAATATGAATGTTTATGTTATGTTTAAAACTTTTCATATGAGGAATGCATTGGACTTAGTAAGTGATGGGTGAAGCCCGCTATAGTTCCTCGATGCATCGGTAGGTCTCATGAGACAAACTAGTGTCTTGGCACAAGGCCTTGAAAAAATCTTATTTTTAGTCTTGGAACAATGCCTTGACTATGTGGTTTTGAAGTCTGGCATTATATATTCCATCATTATAAAATTGGTTATGGAAATTACATGTGATTATTTGATTAGTAGAATATCCATGTGAATAAGTAAATAGATTTATTTGATTTATCTTTTCCATATTATGCTGAAGTTTAAGTTTAAAAGGCATTTTTTAGTTTTATACATTTCTTTAAATGTTTACACTTACTTGTGAAAGTTTCTGCTATATTGTTATCTTTAATGAGTGTTTCAGCTCACCCCTTTCTTATGTTTTATTTTCCCAGCATTCCAAGAAGTGTATTATTATTGATAAGAAGGGATAAGCTGGGGGATTAATGGCATTATAAAAGTATCATTTATGTTGTGTTTTATTTTCAAATTTTTAATGTTACATTCATGTATGTAATCTATTTTCCAAGACTGCTAAACAGATCGGTCTTTCAGGACTTGATTTGTTGTAATCATTCCAATGTATAAAAATAATGCACCAACTCTGGGCTTCTAGGGTCAGGGCACTACAACATGACTGGCATCAAGGTTTAATTACCTTTATCTTTTGAGTTTCTACATTATAGATTGAAATCTTGATCCCCACTTTTGGATCACCCCTTTAGTCATATTAACAAATAGAAAACTGATTACCTCAGTGCATGCCATGTCCATCTTGTATATATAATTGGTATGGCCAAGAGACTTCTCATACTTGAGGGATAAGTAATTTCACCCATCACTCATTCCAATTATTTAAGACCGGTCCTTATGACATTTATCGAAAAACAAAAATATCAAGGTTCATCACGTTCCAATAGCCAGTGGTGTACTATATATGCACCATTTTTCTTATCTTAAAATAACACTTCAGATCAACTTACAAGTATTCCTTTCATCAAAACATAATATATATTTAAATAGATATCTCATTATATTGACTATTCTATCTTATCATGCTCAGGGTGATTTCAAGATATGGGTCACGATGAACTCTTAATTAGGAGTACACTAATATTATATCAATCATAATGTATGGATTCCTCTGAGTCACACTCACATTAACTAGGCCACACCTATTTTTTCCAATGTTTGACACAAAATATCATAAATGTGAATGTCTTGGAAATTATATTTTATTCATTTTCACTAAGAACTTTATCTTAATTTTTCCAATCTTAGGGTCATTATGCCCCTAAGAATTACATTTGAAAACCATAGATCCTCAAACCTCACCCGATCACTCAATGATGTTTAATACTAAATTTTTTCTACATGAAAGATATGTAAACTAACTTATCATTTACATCCATTTTACTATCTCATACCACATATTAAAAGAACTTGACTCATCCTTCTGAGATTCATTAGTAAAAAAAGCAAAACATATTGCACTACACAGTAGGTCAATATTTTAATACATCATAATTTCCCTTGGAAATACTCTTAAACATAACTCATCTCACATATTTCAATATTTATTGAATGAAAACCCTCATTACAGCACCTATTCTGAGTAGGATTTTTCAATAGTGCATCCATTGGTCAACTATGATAGAAACCCAAAAAGTTCTACCCAACATATCTAGTTTTAATAAATAAGAACTCAATGTGATTTTAAAAAGTAATTTCATTACCATTCCTAAATCAAAAGACTTAAGAACCTATTGTGTTTCTTTCAAAAAAAGTGTGAAAAATGAATTTTCCCAAAAAAAAGAAAAACATAGCCATGGAGTAACCTCTTCCATAGGTTGTCCTTAACAAAACCACATCATTGAACAACTGAGGCCTTATTCAAGGTTAGGGTATCTAGTTCAGTCTACCTAGCCTTAATTTCTTTAAGATGAGAACCAAAAACCCATAAGATATTTATTACATGGAATCTTGAAATCTTGTAAACCCTATTTTATAAGTGGTTAATATAGAATATGTAAAGATGCATCGACCTATAAGGGTATGAAACTATCATCAAAAGAATAACAACATAACATTCCTAACATTAGGCTATCACGCCCTGATCATCTCTGATCATCTAAATATGATAGTTCTCACCAAAATATTTCAATGATAAAGTAAATAAAAAAGTATTTACACTTAGTGGAATATGGATATGGAAAAACCCCCCTTAAGTTTTAACTTACCAAAAGACCATCATCTTCCAAGCTAATCCTTTCATTATCCTGAGTCCTACTTGTGAAAACCGGCACCTAAATGGAACCTCTCATATAAAAATTGAAATAAATTATTCATAAATGGATTAAGACTAGAATATTCTACCATAACTAGGATATCTATGTATATAAACATGGAATCGACCATAAAACAAGGTTGCACCAAAAAATATCACTAGAACTTATCACTTAACCTTTAAGTCTAACATATCCTATGAAGATGTCAGCAGAGTTCCACATAAAAAATTGTGTTCCTATTTAAGGAAACTCTCAAGAAAACATTTAAAATTGACCCTAACATGGGGGGTCCTTATAACAAGAATCTCTAAAAGATTTAATTTTAAGTCATTTAAATGTTGATCATTTATTTAAATTTTTAAAATAGTTCACATGCTAGGGATATCAAGTACTAGTTATTGGAGAAATTGTACTATTCACTTTATTTATCCGAATATATGAATAATTTTGAAAATTATCTCATATTTTCCCCCTTTTTTAACCATTTATTTGATTCAAGAGTTTTTAAAAATAGATTGATTAAATAAAATGTCAATTTCTAATCTATAATGGAAAAAACTCTTTATTTTGTAATTTTAATTTCAATTAATTGACTCCTCATAATAAAAAAGCTCAAAATCATATAAAAATGATTTTTGAAATTAAGGGAAATCATCAAGTAAGATGCCACCATACATTTATACATAACACCATATAAGTAGTTGTGGACACTTAAATTGACTATTCTGTTAGCATAACCATACCTCTATGTGGTTAAGCACAAAGATATAAAAGAATAGGGAGACTTACATGGGTTACTTCAGGCGATGATCAAAGGTGGACTATGAGTGTCCCATCATTTCAACCCAAGTTCAATTAAATGCAACCCATAACAGCTTATATTATTGAATTTTCAAACAGCCTTAATGGGTTTATCTCATAAGAAACCTTCCAAGACCAACCTACTTGGGTCAATTCCACTTTATCTCATAAGAAACATTTCCCACATGACCTACTTGGGTCCAATTTTGAATTTAAGGATTTAGTTATACTGCATGTCACGCCCAAGTCATAGAGGTACAAGCCCCTTAAGTCACAATTTACCCTTTATTTAAAATAATTCATTTTCTATACGAATTCTCATTTCAACATTTATATATATACATACAGCATGGTTCAATTAGATAAATTGAACTTCTCAAATTATAAAGGAAATCTCCTTTATAAGTTATAGTTGGAATTCATTTAACTACAACCATGTTTGTCACACTTGTTTCCAAAATATATAAAAAATATACATATAATAGTTTTATTATATAGGTTATTTTTTCCAATTTATACAGGCCCATAAACTCTATAAATTGTTAGTGGTACCCATTTAATCACAACTATAAATATTTCAGCCTGTGAAACCATTGGTCCATGGCCAAAACATGTCATAATTGGCTAATTAAGGTGCCACCATCAAACTATATGATAAAACCCATTTAGATTGATGTAGGCACTTTAATAACCAATCATTTTTTATAATATAAAAAAGAATTATATTATATAAACAAGAAATTTCATGCATATTATAAGAAAATCACATAATAATGTATACATCTAACTAGGTTAAATAATCATCAAGTCATATTAAATAGAAAAAAATGAAAATCAAATAGGCAATGCACATCTATAAATTATAAGGAAATCAAGAAATGAAAACAACATGGCATGACATATGCATGGCATGTGAATCTATATGTGCTATAATTATGCATGAAACAACACTTCCTCGCCATACTGATCTAAGGGTAAAATTCATAAATTAAAAATCAATAACTGGTAGAAGTAGAAAAATCAACCAAGGTGAAAAAATATAAATCAATAATATAAAACAACATTACCATCCTTGGAAACTTGATCTTTCCCCCATGCATGGGTTGGATAGACCTAAACACGGGATTTTTACAAAGTGTTGACACATTCTAAGCCTCATTTATACCATCCCAAAATAATAAAATGAATTAAAAGGAACCCTTTATTTCCAATTTGTAATGTTATGACATGAGAGTCACTAAAATGGTGACTTGATCCTATGGCTACCTGACCTCAAGTGCACCTCCCCATACACTAGAGGATGCCAACTAGCAGCAAGCATCAAATTGAGGTATATTGGAGAGAATATACCATTTGTATTAGTGATAAATACATTATAAAAAATAATAAATAATAGAAATATAATAAAATCAACCAACAATAATAAATGAAGATAAATCATGCATGGACATGTCATAACATGCAAAAACAATCATACAGTAGGTGAAAATAAACAAAATACAAGGAAAATATAAAATCCCCAAGGGCTATCTCTATGAGAATCATAAAAACTGTCTTAGTCATGTGCTCCAAATATCCAATGTACAAGCATAACAGCACAAGAATGAACTATGGACCTGAACCTATAAGCATAAGATCTATTCAGGTACCTAGTGAGATGAAAGCTAGAATAGGGTGTGAAATATACTCGGTAGTCCACCTCCAATGGTGTCTAATGTTATATAGTCCTTGAATATAAAATAATAAGTGAGTGAGTATATCAGAATGAGTCAGTAAATAATAAATAATAACATGTCAGGCTCAGGTTCCTCAAATACACTTGGCCAACCATACCTGCTTTGGCCTATACCATAATGACTCTTCACAACTTCCATCATGTATATATATTCATATGCAGGATAATAATTTTCATATATATACATTCACCATCATGGATACTTGGTTTAGTATCCAGGGCTTCTATATAGGGATAATATCATGATTTTCATAATTAATATTAAGGGGATACATGACTATAAGAATTATTAATAACAAGGGAACATATAATATATAATTTTGATGATAAGGATGGATATAAGGTGTAATAGAGTCATCATTGACTAAAGCTGGTCGAAATAACTCATAGTATCAACTCATATAGTCTGGTTCTAGGGGTCTGAGTATAACCCATAGGAGAAATCCTTAGCATTCCACAATAAAAAGTTCTAATAGAATCCATGGAGTCGTGTCCTAGGTAATATTAGGCTAAGAAATACTTGGGGTTAAAGGAGGTAACCCTTGGTGTAATTTAACCAAGTTCATCAAGCTGAATATATGGAGTGTGTTTGAGGCATTCTAATATTTGGAAAATAAAGAGAGATAGTGAATAATTAGGGACACACAAATGCATTCACATATAATACATTGACCAAGTTCTAAGGTAGATATCTCCCCTAGAAACTAGCCTAATGAATCTGGGTGGAATCCTCTGAGTGCTCAAGGAATTCCCTCATGAATCTAAGGTTGGATCAAGTCTGACCACTCCTAAAAAATAAAAAGGTCCATAATAATAATAATGGGAACCTTTCATTTCATAAATACTCTCATTCATGTAATAATCATTCCAAAGTAGCATTTCAATTTATTTAAACTATTACTATTTTATTAAAAAGTGATAATTTCAATATTTTATGTCATGAAAATTAATCATATCAATTCATTCACATTATTTAATTCAAGTCTCTAACATTTCACTCAATAATTAAAAAGGGGTATATATATTGTGTCATACCATTAATCACATAATCCCAAATAATTTAATCCATCACCTCTCATTTATACAACAAAATTTCCAAGGGATGTTTCATACCTATTAACATTACATTTAAAGTGATGATATCTAATCAAAAAATTATTTCACAATTATAAGGTGTTAACTTAGTCATTTAAATTAACTAAATCATTTGAACAATCCAAACCAAACACACCAACAGGTGTTTTGATTATTATGTTGTAAAGGGGTATATTGGAATAAGAATGGAACACCTAAGTGGTGGATCAAGTTGTGGTACTCAGACTCCAACCATAATAAAAGGGTCCAATATGGTGTTAATATTCCAAATTAAATAACTATTTTAATGAAATATGGTTATATGGGAAATCATGGGTAAATCCAACATGTGGAGCCATGAAATTTATTTATAATTTAATGATACTTTATGGAAAAGAAACTATACTTCATGAATCATGCTTAAGATGTTCTAGTCATCCAATATTAGGCTTTGTTTTGAGCTAGAATGGAAGAAATCAAAACAATTATCAAAATCCCTAAAAATAGGGTGAATTAGATTACATTGAATTAGCATTCTATATGGAAAATGAAGCATGTGGATTATAATAATAACCTATATACTTCTAATATACCTAGAAGTGATTGAATTAGAACTCATATAGAGAAAATTCACCAAGGAGGAGGAGAGGGAGAATGAGGTGTGTGCGAGGGAGTAGTTGGAGAAATGGGAGGCGAAAATGGGGTAAAGCCCATTTAAGGGTGGAGGGGGAAATGGTCATTTTTTCAAATAAAGTTCATGGATAGGCCACACAGTTTGGATAACCATGAGCCAACCATGATTATCTCACTATCTAAGAGCTTCACCCCGCATAGTTTGGTCATATGGTCAAACAAACTGTGCAACAATCGTGCCTTTGGCACTATCCAACTCTACACGTTACATAGGATAAGTTCATGGTTAGATAAATTGTGTGAAATCCATGTGGTTTAACTCATTAATAAATATCTCACATGTTCATGCACCCAACCTTTCACTATTTAAAAAACTATTCAATACTCCTTATAGGTCCACATGGTTTCTCTTGAGGGGATTCACTCTTTAAACCAACAATGCAGCCTGTCTATTTCTCCCAAAAAGAGATAATTTGGAGTCTGATACTCCCAAAACTCATCCAAAAATTATGATACATCTATAGGGCCCTTAAACACATCCATAAAGCTCTTTAAAGTGTTTAAACTCTTAGAATTATGTTCTAGGGCTTAATTTAAGGTTTGTATTGTCCACCAAACAAAAGCTCAAATTCTTTCAAGAATTCAACCAGTCCAAAAACATAGGACCTAATAAATAACCTAGGATAAACCTAAGGTTTCATATATTAAAAATAATATGTCATTATTTATACATCCCATAAGTTATTTTTCATTATTATGTGATTCATCACTATGATTATTGTTTCTAACACTATGATTTTAGTTTTAGTCAATGTTAGGAACCAGAAGGAACTGGGTTATCATTGAATGTGATAGAAAATGTGTTGATGAGAAACTAAATGGGATGATGACTAGATTAAAAAAATTTGATAAATCCTGATCAACTATCATGAAATATGATTAACAAATTTTACCTTAACCAACTCTCAGACTCAACAAATAATAGAATGATATAGTTCATTGAGAGTTTAGGTGGTGGAAACTATATAGGAAAAAGATTTTATTTCCTATATGTCAAGAATATGGGAAGAATCACCCAATTATATGTCTTAGAGAAATGGGAATATTTTCTTTTTGTGTAAAATAAACACACAAAGAAATTAACTACAATGTAAGATTAAAAAAAATTAACACACTGGATGAGAATAATGGTATCCCTAAGGTATCATTGACTATTGAATATTTTAAAGTTGGAATGTATGGGAATTAAGAGAATTGATTTACTAAGGGGAAATATCATGAAGAGAATTGGTAAGGTCATCTGAGTAATGGTTTTACTGTTGATGATAAAGAGACTATAAATGATATATTAAACGAATGAGGTATTAAAGAATAAGATGATGAGGCATAGTTAATTACTTAAGGTTTTAGTGGAATAATTAAAGTTTTTATGTATTTTAATTTATGGATTTTGATATATATAATGATTATTCAGTATAATAATTCATTGAGGATTTGTATGAATATTTCGAATGGTAAATATGACCTAGAAAAGTGACTTAGGGGAAAGGTGATATTTTACAAAAAAAATGTGATTATGGGAAGGTGAACCTTAATATATTCCAAATGTTAAGAAAATGGAATTTAATTTGGATAAATAGATAATGGATATGAATAGATTAAATTGGATAGTATTGATGACCTTGGAACTGAATAATTATTTATAGACAAAGTGGTTTAAGTTATCATTGATAAAGTTTATAGCATTATTGGATTTATGGAATATATTCAATAATATATGGTTTAATTCAAGTAATGAGGAAGTATGAATGTTTTCATTAATTTTTATAGTAATTTAGGTTATTAACATGTTCCAATAGAATGCATGATGAAGGTATTCACATGTTTATTATGTGAAAAATAAGATTTTCTTCATGTTGTTTCAAGTATTGATGATAAGTGATTTTAGAACTTCAGGGTCTTTCTTTATAAAGTTTTTATTTTTAACCTTCTGGATAGGTTATAAGGTTAACAATTTATGGAATGGTTTAAGTCTAAATTTGGATAAGGTTTTAGATATTAACTTATTACTTCCCCATATGAATATTTATTTATACTGGATAATTATTTATGACCATTTTTTATAATAATAACAAGAGATATAAGTAATTACTTATCATTCTATTATGGAACTTCTTATCCATTAGTGTTTTAGGAAAAAAAATCCACTTAATTTCTTAGAGTATGATATTAAGTGTAAATTGATCAAAGCATAACCAAAGGATGAAATTCTTCATATGATACAAAGGAAATCTAAGACCTAGTTATATAGGTCCCTTTTAAATTCTTAATCATATCAAGATGGAATAATATCACTTAGGGATTATACAAAACCTCTCTTAGGTTTATGATGTGATCTATATACCTCTCATGAGGATTTACATATCTGATCCATCACATGTACTGAACTTAGAGGCCATACCATTGAAGAATGATATTTCTTAAAGGGAACAATTGGTTTAGATTCTAGTTCATACAGAGAAAGTGATATGAAATAGGACCACTCACCAAGTCAAAGTTTTGTGGTGAAACCACTAGCTTGAGTAAGCTATGTGGGAACCTTAGGATTTATTGAGGAATAATTATCACTAATTATTTTTATAAAATAACAAATTTTGTGGGTGGAATTCATTTTAAGGGAGGTATAATGTAACCCCTTGAGATTTTGGTGATTGTTTTTAAAATAAATTTAATATTTTTGATATTTTTCGTTGCAAAAAACACCAAGTGTATATTTCATTACATGAAAAACTAAGTTTAGATCTTATTACATTCAATATTGAGTTTATATTACATTACAAACAACACAGATTTTAGCTTGTGTTATACGCAACGTCGAGTTTAAACAAATGGGGCTTATTATAAATAAATTATTATTTAATATGATAGTTATAAGCTATATTGTTGGAATGGTGGGTATGAACAGTTTTGAATAAATTATGAAAATATATGGTTTAAAATATATATATATATATATATAATTAATTATTTAGTGTCAAATTAATTAGAAATTAAAATAAAAACTATTTAAAACTAAAGAAAATAATTTTTTGAAAAACTACTTTTACATGCACAAATGTGTTTAAAATCAATATATTAAAAACTCACTTTGGTTGACTGATTTTATTTAAATTTATATATTATATATTCAATAAAAATTTTAACATTAATCTTAGGTGTTTTCTAGACAAGATATAAGAATAAATTTAATTTTACGCTTAAAAGTGTATTTTTCTAAAATGAAGTTCTGTCACCTTTTGTTCATTTATTTTAAAACAAATTTTTGACACTTTTAGAGAAACATTTGAAAAAATAAAGTTAATTTTTAAAATCATCATTTTAAAATTATCTTAGGGTAAAGTTTTGATAATTTTTAGAGTAGATAAATATTTCAATGAACAGTGAAAATACTAGTTTATATTAAGAGTTTTCATTTATTTTAAAATTTTTAAAAACTTATAAACTATTTCAAAACATTTTTGAAAGAAAAATATGTTCAATTATATATCTAGTAATCAATTTTAGGTCATCGTGCTAATTTTCATATCTAATTTCAATATAATAACTTTTCAAACTTTTGAATATTTTCTCTTTGAAAACCTACTTTCTCGTCACGTCTACAGGATTAATTTTAAATTAAATTTTACCACTTATTTGAATGGAATTTATAAAAATGGAATCTATATTTTGAATAATAATAATTTATATTATCTAATAATACCAACTTATTTTTTTACCATATTGAATTGTAAAAGAACTAAAAATTATTTATCACGGTTAAGGTAAAAATAGGTTTAATAGGGGCTAAACTAAAATGATAAAGGTTAAAAATGAGCCAAAACATGTCCAACAACCATTTTATGGACATTTATTGATCTTTTCTCTTATTGTTTCAATAATTTCCCATTTTTTAATCCTCATATCATGTGGAAAATGTGGGTACACATTTTTATTTACAAAAATTATAAATGTGCCCCTTGCCACACATATAAAAGTCCACCCGCTCTCCTCTCCTATTCATAGTTTCAAAACCATTTTATTCAAAAACTACCTAACAAAATAACTTTCTTAATTCCCTCATATCATTATAGAATCATTAGTTTGGTCATGAATCCAACCTATGAAAGATTTTTCTGAAAGTCTAAAGAGGTTAGCCCAAGAAGAGGTAACGTTCTTCAACAATTGATTATATTTTCTTTCTTCATCCAGTTACTTAAAATATTATTCAACCACGATGATATAATAGCCTTAGTATCATTAATATACTAATATATTTTTATGTTAAGGGTATTAACTAAAAAATGTGATGAACCGTCCTAAATACCCACTCAAACCGGTAGCTGACCCGATATGACACATACCCGAAGGGCGTTCCCCATCCCTTCAAGCTGGTGAGTAGCACCCAAGCATCAAACAACCAATAGAGAGAAATATTTTTTCCAAAATAAATAAATAGTATGGAACATATATATAATATAGATAGAAAAGGAAAAGATAAATATATTCTATAACTAAAAGAGAATAGTGGAAACCAAACAATTCGAGTGTATAACAAATCTCTAAGTATAAGTCCAACCACAAAGGAATACCAAAATAGGAAAAAAAAACTACTCCATGTGATAGTGTGGTAGGATACCCACCTTCTCACTACCAGCTACTCATCTCAGTTGACAGAAAACTTCATCACTTCACTGTGGTTCCCTGCCTTTCATTGCATCTAAAGACAGAACTAGGTCTATGCATCGCTGAAGAGGTACACAGATTGTGAGATAATTGGATCAATAGGGTCTCACCCTAGTGTTCTATATCATTTATATAAACAATAGTCCAACCATTCTCAACTTTAGAGAAAATAAGGCATGATAACAATTTAATAGTTCTTATATCAAAATCACAGAAAAATAGTTTAATTTCCCTTTTTTCCACATTTCCAAACAAAGCAGGTAAATCTATTTCAAAGAATTTAATATTCATATATCTCAGCAGATATACCAAGTAAAAAACAAAGCATGCATCATTTCTCATATCAAATCCATGGCAGTACAAAAAATAGTATAACCCAAAAGAAGAAGCACAGGTATCATCACACCAGGTGTAACACCCCAAGGTTTAATAGTATGTTGTCTCTTTAAAGTAATTCAATAGCTTGCACCTCACACAACACCGAGTTCGAGCGCACGATGACTTACCAAACTAGCTGTTCAAAAGAAGTTATGAATAGCATTAACTAAATTATGAATTTTATATATTCAAAATAATTTTAAAATCCATATTATGTTTTTATAATACATAATATAAGAAAAAATTCAATTTTTTCAGATAAAGGAAGTATTTTTCAAAACATACAATTTTACATCCTTTTAATGGTGAACCCATTTTAAATCCAATATTTGACACTTTCATATATTCAATTTGACAAAATAAACTTCTTATTTAGAATAAGGACTTAAAAATTTAGTTTCGATAAATATTTGGTGTTTTTTTGATAACTTTCATATTTGGGTGAATAGTGAAAAATACTAACTTTTAATTGAAAAAAAAAATTTAATCGAAATAATTTATAGTGTTTAATTATTAATTTAAATGGTTTGTAAGTGTAATTATATTATATTTTTACCATTTAATCCAATTTTTTCAGTGGAATTAATTTACCTTTTAAATTATACATAAACAAGTGTCAATCTTTTGATAGTTATTGTTTCTTAAAAATGTGCTATTTGTTTTGACAACGAGAATTAATTTTAAATTAATTAATGCAAATTATATTTTTTGGATATGTTAAAATATAAATCATTTTTTAATTTAGAATATCAAATATATCTTAGGCTGAATTTTTGGTACTTTTCTGAAAAACTTCAATTTTTGATGAATAGTAAAACCACTTAGTAGTAGTTAAAAAACTGACTTTTTCATTTAAATAAAATTTTACCACTTTTGTTAATTGAATTTTGAAAATACGACATAAATGGTTGTTATTAGTAAATAAAATTTAATTCAATAAGATCAAAATTATTTTTGGAGAATAGTAACTTTTGGCTTTTATTTACCATGGTTAAAGGTAAATAGGGTAATCCAGGGTAAAAGAATATTATAATAATACAAAATTACCCTAACACTTGTCCTAACCTTATTGGATGAGTCATGAACGACCATTTTCATCCTTGGGTCGATTTTAGAACCCCATGGAGCCACTTAAGAATGATAATGACACTTTATTTTAATTAACTTAAAGTAAAGACAAAAATGACATTAACAAATATCTTTTAGTATATAAATTTTACATGGGGTTATATAAGTCATATTTTAGCCTATAAATAATAATTTTAAATCTAAAAATAATTCCTACATTATGGTATTTTTTATAATTTTTATACATCAAATAAATTAAATTATTTATGACATAATAATGATGCAGTATTTAGCTCATTAATAATGATTTAAATAAATAAGATTATTAATATTAAAAAAAATATCCAAAACTCGTCCAATTCTTATTGGGTGATTTTATTTCGAACTTGGGTCATCTTATCTTATACATTAATGAGTTTTGGACCTTTTGAAACCGAAGATAAGTTTATAATAAAATAACATTTTCAAACTTTCCTAAAGATCTCCTCCTCTCCCTTATAAAAGGACACCACTTCTAACCAATTTCTTACACCTATAAAGCCTCTTGTCTTGTCCAACTCCTACCCAAATAATCTCTCAAGATCCCTCTCTTCCACCTAGAAGCCTTACCTTATGCATAAGTCACTTCATGAAGTCACTTAGTTCAAACCAAAGGTAGTTACCCAAATTAAAGGTAATGGTTTCCCTTAATTTCTTTTCTTTTATTTTACTTCTCCAACCCCTAAACTATTTTTATTACTTTATTTCATAACAACACCTGTATCCTAAATATACTAGGATGTTTTTATGATAATTATTCAAACTACACTTACCCACACCTCTATCTAATGGGTAAAGAACATACTGTTTCTGTGGAACGAAAACTATAGGCCTCATGAAACGAGGATTGTTCAATTATATCCTACCACCTCTCATGGTGGACATTAAGATGGAACTGTATTTATACATGATATATATTATGTTTATGTTTTCTTTATGATTCTGTATTTTATATTTATATCATTCCTTTATGGTTTCCATTATGGGTAAAACGTGATAATTTCATTTGAGGAAGTGCGGACAAAAACCCCCTCAAAATGATATGACTCGTTAATGCCTTATGTGGGATGTATAATGGATGGATTTAATGATATTATATTTGATATTATACTGGAATTATAATATACCTATGTATAATTATGTTTTAATTCCATTAAAATACAAAATATAAATAAAAGTAGCATTCATGCGTACATACGGCTTACCATCTCCATGAAAGGTGCATTTCATTTCTTATCTCCAAATGTTTTGTACTGTTATAAGTACATATATATACTCGATATAATATATATATATGATATCTAAATCATGTATATAATTCTGGAGATAATGGACTTTTGACCACATGGAAAAATTGTAATTATAACAAGTTCATTTTTTACTCAAGTTATGGACATCGATAAAATATCCAATATGAACTCAAATAATTAACTAATTGTTATAGTAACGAAATAAGTGATATAAAAGGAATAATAAAATTGAAAAATGTTCTTAATCAATTAGAAATGAACTAAAGTTTATTATTAAGGGATAACAAGGAATATACAATAGAAGTTGGACTTGAGGTAAGGGATTTATTATCTCACTTTTAATTCTGTGATATTTCCATTGTTCACCACTTATTTATTACATGTGGTGTATTGTGTACTGCCATTTGACATATACTATCAGGATTATATTTATATTCATGGTATTTTGTAAATTTTTTTTTTATTAACTTTTGGTCATACGACTCGATTGATTACAGCGTGGTAAGGGGATTTCATCTCACTTCTTATTCTCGTGAGATTCACGTTGTATTGCCACTATTTCCTTTTTTGTGGTGTATGTACTGGACATGATTGTATTTCATATGTAATATAATTTAATCTATGGGTATTTACAACTTCATTGTATGATCCTTATTTCATGGGGTGTATGTTTCGTGAGTTACCAAATCGGTAAGGAAATTTCAAATTTCAATTTCCACTCATTGGGCTTTACACATACTTCATTGATTATTTTACTCCAAGATTATGTGTGGAATAACTATTTAAAAATTTATGTAGTAATTTACACTCCCTTTAGTGTGTATATACTTTTGATACACATAATCGCTCCATTTATAATTTCTCAAGTCATTGATATGAACTTGATAAGAGTAATCTTAACTCAATTTCCATTAATTGAGTTAAACATCCAAGTCATTGGTGTTTTTTTCAAGAATATGTGTGAATGTGCTCTGATTGATTTAAAATTAATATCAAATCATATATAGTGTATTTATATTTGTCACACATAATTATTTTTTTGATTTATCCTTAACCTAAGGATACGCTCTTTATAAGGGATTTCATCTCAATTTACATTCCATTGAGACTTCTTTGTTATTATACGCCAATTCACTTTTATATGGTATATATAATGTACTTTGATATAGTATATCATGAATCCTTTTATTCTCATGATATTATAAAGTTTTTATTACCTCAATTATTCTTATTCAAGTGTCTCTCATTTGGTTATGAACTCTAACGAAAGTATCATTTTAAATGTTTTAATAATTTATTCTTCTAAATATTTCTCATTAATGTCCATGTTTTAAAAATGGTTTTAAGGATTTATTTGTATGGAAATTAATTTTTTAAAATTAAAATTCCTTTTAAAAGTTTCAAAGTGTTATGGGACACTTTGATTCAAAAATATATTTTAAATGTCTTTTTGATCAATAATGTGACTTTTAAATGTTTTCAAGAAAAAGGGGGATATTTCACTCAAATAGTTTTGATGATTATTTTTATCTATGTCAATATCCTTCATTATTCTTGATTGA
Organism: Viscum album; assembly: GCA_963277665.1. Classification (NCBI taxonomy): domain Eukaryota; kingdom Viridiplantae; phylum Streptophyta; class Magnoliopsida; order Santalales; family Viscaceae; genus Viscum; species Viscum album. The sequence goes on from OY728148.1 coordinate 54,660,924, forward strand.
GGTTAATATATTATAATAAAATATTCTATATTATATTGAATGATTTATGTTTGACTGTGGATGTGCTATTTTTATACCATTCGTGGTTTTTGGTTAAAATATTGACATTTTGTATGACAGATTTAATATGAATGTTGAGATTATGTTTCAACCTTTTCATATGAGGAATGCATTGGAATTAGTAAGTGACTGGTGGATCCCTCTATATATCCTCTATTTATCAGTAGGTCTCATGAGACAAACTAGTGTCTTGGAACAAGTCCTTGAAAAAATCTTATTTGTAGTCTTGGCATAAGGACTTGACTATGTGGTTATGATGTCCGTCATTTTTAATTCCATCATTATGTGATTACCTATTGATATTTAATGTGGTTATTCGACTAGTTGAATACCCAGAACTATGTTTTATTATGTCATTATTTAATCATCTCATATTCTTTCCATAAAGTGGTCATGTTTACTATTTGTAAAGGCATGTGTTTTTAATTATTCACCATGCTAATGTTTATGTTATCTTCTGTTGTATTGCTTACTCTTACTGAGTGTTTGAGCTCACCCAATTCTTATGTTTCATTTTTTCAGGATATGAAGAAGTTAGTTATGAGTGACTTGCAGGAATAATCTTGGAATCTTGGATGTTTTTAATGAAATAAATTAGTGTTGCTTTTATTTTCAAGTTGTAATGTTGAACTTATGTATGTATCTTGTTTCCAAGACTACTAAACTGGTCAGTCCTTTGGGACTTGATTCCTTGTAATCATGCCTATGTATTAAATTAATGCACTAGCTCCTAGATTCTGGGTTCGGGGAATTAAAGTTGGTATCAGAGAAAGTTTAGTACAAACCTTGTAAATTAGATTTAGATAAACTCTGATTAGATCACATTACCCTAATATGGACTTTGAGTATTAGTAAAGAATAACTACCTAGACTTTTGGTAATGTAGAGATTTTGTGTATTTTCCAAGCAATACATCCCTATCTGGATACGAGCAGGTAGAGGAAGCTCTGGCACAGATGTACCTAGGATTGAAAACTCTGACAAGGAGTTTCGGGCTTGACCCAGGGTATCCTGGTACACGACAATGGGCCTTGTTGCACTCTTGGTTACGACACTCCCAGGGGATATGCTTAAGATAATATACATTTTCTTTACAACCCGATTTTAATGATTTTAATATTAGATGAGAATAAATGAGCTTGGTTAATCCTAATGTGTTTTAAATTGAAAATAAGGTGTCAGGATATTCTCTAAATGATTTTATGACTATTGTTACTCACACAATGATTTCAGGATTTAGTCAATGGCTAGATTCCAAGGAAGTCATAGTAACTTTGAGAATGATGTACAAAGTGGGAATGATGGTGGAAATGAGAAAAAAATGGAATGTTGATAGGCATAAAATATATTGTGTTCATACTGAATTAGTTTTCCAAAAATATTATCAACAACATATATATTAACCAACTCCCAGACTCAACAAAGAAGAGAAAAGCGATGAATTATTAGAGTTCCAGCAGTGGAGACCATGGAGAAAAGAAACCTAAATTTCCATCATACAGGAAATTTAGAAGGAGACACCCAAGAAAGTGTCTCAATGGAACAAAGAAATACTTTACGTGTGGGAAAGAAGGACATAATGTAAAGAATTGCTGAGTAAAAATGAAGAGTAATATGGAAGAAAATAAAAATGGTCCCAAGAATAAATTTACAATCATTTGTTGTAAATGTAGGGGACCTGTAAATTAACCGAGTGAATGCCCTATTCTATAGGATATCCTCTTGGTCGAGGAAGAATCTATGTAGAAATAAATGGATGGAGAAATGTTTAAAATTATTAGTTCTCTTTGTTTATGGGATTACATTAGAAGAATTTTCTCCTGTATTTATAACTCTGCAATTTTTCATGTGAAAATTATATTTGAGGAATAATTATCTTTTCTCTTGATTATATAGTTATAAATAACCATTTGGTTTTAAATGATCATTGAGTTTGAGGCAATTATAAGTTATTAAATTTTGGGATGAAAATGCAAGGTATGAGATAAAATTTGTGGTTAAATTATGTTATGGTTATTTTGAGGAATTTATCTCATTTTGGTAATTTTATAAAATATAGTTTTTGAAAAAGGACAACACGCAGACTGTGTGACAACCCGTTGCGTCGGACAAAGCTATGGGAATCGAACCCACAACCAGAGTGTGATTGGGATTTATCACTTACCACTAGACTACGTGAAGTCCCTGGTTAGTGTGACTAATTATTTTTTGTTAAATGATTTTATTAATTTTATTTGGGATATTGTGTATTATCAAATGTATATCCTTATTATAGGAAAAATATTTAGTGATTAAGTGATAAATGTTATTTTGGAAGACGATCACTCTGTTGGGAACACTATATGTCGACGAAAAATAGAATACTATGGGATTTTATTTGAGGAGTAATGGTGGATATTTTTCTATGTTTTTATTATGGATTTATAGTGATTTGGGTTATTTATGGAAATCATTAACATATCATAAAGAATATTTGATTGGGTTAATTACTTTTAAGTATGTGACTTTAAGAGTAGTCGATGTTATTTGGAGATACAATTTAACGTGGAAGACTACATAATAAAATTCTTTTGAGTTTTGGGTTTCAATCTTAGTTAGGATTATATTGAAGGATTTTAAGGACAATTGTTCATTGAAGGGTATTTGTAGAACTTTGGGTATTGTTTGTTTAAATTTTGGAGATTAAGAGAAGTATTTCTTACTATAAAGGATTGTCTTATTTGGGAATCATATGATCTTGTACTAACCATTTTGGTATTGGTTAATGTTTAATGACAAGGGAAATATATAGTTCATCCTTTGTGGATTTTTTGATTCTCTATAATTTCATTCTAGCACTTCAGGTGTAACCAATTCATCTTGAATACTCATCATTTGGAGAAAAGATGAGTTTGTGGTAGAAATTTATTAATGGATGAAATTTTACTTGTAAAGTAAGTTTATCACCTTATAATATTATTCAATATCATAAATAAATTCATCAGCATTATGAAAAGGAACTTAAAACAAAAACGTTGTTCGTTTACTTTTCCTACTGGGTAATCAAAGACCTTTCAACCCATCACAAGTTTATAGCTTTCATATCATTAACTTTCTCCTAATAATAGTCTTGATCACTCTCCATCAGAACATGATTATTAGTTTTCTCTTAAATATCCATGTTTTCCTATATAGAACCCTACTATGTGTTATTTTTGGTAAACTTCATACTTACCATTATTTATTTTAAAATAGAGGCCTCATTAATCCATTTGCGATGTGGGATTTCAACTAAGATATTTTGAAATGTCAAATCCCAAATTTTCAATCTCAAGCTTGACAGAATTTATTGAAGGAGAGAAGAATGTAACACCCCAAGGTTTTATAGTACATTATCTCTTTAAAGTAATTCAATAGCTTTCACCTCACACAACAACAAGTTCGAGCGCATGACGACTTACCAAACTAGATGTTCAAAAACAGTTATGAATAGTATTAACAGAATTTTCAATTTTTTATATTCCATATAATTTTAATATCCATATTATGTGTTTCTTAGACATAATATAAGAACAAATTCAATTTTTTAGATAAAGGAAGTATTTTTCAAAAAATGCAATTTTACAGCCTTTTAATGGTGAAACCTTTTTAAATCCAATATTTGACACTTTTATATATTCAATTTGACAAAATAAACTTTTTATTTAGAATAGGGACATAAAAATTTAGATACTATAAATTTTTTTTGTTTTTCTGATAACTTTCATATTTGGGCGAATAGTGAAAAATAATAAATTTTAATTGAAAACAACTTTTTTAATCAAAATAATTTATAGTGTTAAATTATACATTTGAATGGTTTAGAAGTATAATTAGATTATATTTTTACCATTTAATCCAATGTTGGTCATTGGAATTTATTTCACTTAGAAATTATACATCAACAAGTGTCAATCTTTTAATAGTTATTGTTTCTTAAAAACATGATATTTGTTTTGACAATGAGAATTAATTTTAAATTAATTAATGCAACTTCTATGTTTTGAATTTGGTAAAATAGACATAATTTTTGAATTCAGAATATCAAATATATCTTAGGCTGAATTTTTGGTATTTTTCTGAAAAACTTCAATTTTTGATGACTAGTAAAACCTCTTAGTAGTAGTTAAAAAACGTACTTTTTCATCTAAATGAAATTTTACAGCTTCTGTGAATTGAATTTTGAAAATAAAACATACATGGTTTTTAATAGTAAGTAAAATGTGGTTCAATAAGATGAAAAGAATTTTTTTTGTGAATAGTAACTTTTGACTTTTATTTATCGCGATTAAAGGTAAATAGGGTAATTCAAGGTAAAAAGAATATTATAATAATACAAAATTGCCTTAACACTTGTCTTAAACTTATTGGATGAGTAATTACCAACCATGTTCGTCCTTATGTTGATTTTGGGACCCCCAGGATCCACTTAAGAATGATAATGACACTTTATTTTAATTAACTTAAAGTAAAGACAAAAATGACATTAACAAATATCTTTTAGTATATCAAGTTTTACATGGGGTTATATAAGTCATATTTTCAACTATAAATACTAATTAGAAATATCAAAATATTTCCTACATTATGGTATTTGTTTTATAATTTTTAAACAACAAATAAATTAAATTATTTATGACATAATAATGATGAAGTATTTACCTCATTAATAAATGATTTAAATAAATAAGATTATTAATATTAAAATAATATCCAAAACCTGTTCAATTTTTTTTGGATGATTTTATTTTGAACATGAGTCATATTATATTTTAATTTAATGAGTTTTGAACTTTTTTAAACTGAATATAATTTTATAATAAAATAAAATTTTCAAACTTTCCTAAAAAGCCCCTCCTATCCCTTATAAAAGGACACCACTTCTAGCCCATTAGTCACACCTCTCAATCCTATTGTCTCGTCCAAACCCTGCCCAAATAATCTCTCAAGATCCCTCTATTTCACCTATAAGACTTACCTTAGGTATAAGTCACTTCAAGAAGTCTGTTTGGTTCAAACCAAAGGGAGTTACCCAAATTAAAGGTAATGGTTTCTCTTAACTTCTTTTCTTTTATTTTACTTCTCCGACCCCTAAACTCTTTTTATTTCTTTATTTCATATCAAAACAAGTATCATAAATATACTAGGATGTTTTTATGAGAATTATTCAAACTACACTTACACACACCCCCATCTAATGGGTAAAGAACATATTGTTTTTGTGGATGGAAAACTAACACCTCATGGAACGATGATTGTTCAATTATCTCCTATAGGATCTCATGGTGGCCATTAAGATGGAACTGTATTTATATATGATATATATTATGTTTATTTTTTCTTTAGGCTTATGTATTTTCCATTTATATCATTCCTTCATGGTTTTCATTATGGGTAAAATGCGATAATTTTATTTGAGGAAGTGCGGACTATCGCCCCCTCAAAGTGATATGACTCGTCAATGCCTTATGTAAGACGTATAAAAGATAGAGTTAATGATATTATATATGATATTATACTGGAATTATAATATACCTTTGTATAATTATGTTTCAATTCCATTAAAATACAAAATAGAAAAGAAAGTAGTGTTCATGCGTAGATACGGCTTACCATCTCCACGAACAGTGCATTTCATTTCTTATCTCCAAATGTTATGTACTATTATAAATACATATATTTACTGGATATATATTATATATATGATATCTAAATCATTTATATCATTCTGTAGATAATGGACTTTTGACCACACGGAAAAATTGTAATTATAACAAGTTCATTTTTTACTCAAGTTCCAAACATCGATAAAATATCCAATATGAACTCAAATAATTAACTAATTGTTATAGCAAGGTAATAAGTGATATAAAAGGAACAATAAACTTGAAAAATGTTATCAATCAAGTATAAATTAACTTAAGTTTCTTATTTAGGGAGAACAAGGAACATACAGTACAAGTCGGACATGAGGTAAGGGGTTTCTTATCTCACTTTTTATTCCGTGAGATTTCCATTGTTCGCCACTTATTTATTGAATGTGGTGTATTGTGTACTGACATTTGATATATAATATCACAATTCTCTTTATATTCATGGTATTATATGAATTATTTGGTGGTTATTAACTTTTGGTCATACGACTCGATTGATTACAATGCGGTAAGGGGATTTCCTCTCACTTCTTATTCCTATGAGATTCAAGATGTATTGCTACTATTTCCTTTTGTGTGGTGTATGTACTAGACATGATTTTATTCCTTGTGTAATAAAATTTAATCTATGGGTATTTACAAATTCATTGTATGATATTTCTTTCATGGGGTGTATGTTTCGTGAGTTACTAAATCGGTAAGGAAATATCAAATTTCAATTTCCACTCATTGGGCTTTACGCATACTTCATTGATTATTTTACTCCAAGATTATGTGTGGAATAACTATTTATTATTTATGTAGTAATTTACACTCTGATTTGTGTGGATATACTTTTGATACACATAATCACCCCATTTATAATTTCTCAAGTCATTGATATGAACTTGATAAGAGTAATCTTAACTCAATTTACATTAATTGAGTTAAACATCCAAGTCATTGGTGTTGTTTTTTCAAGAACATGTGTGAATGTCCTGTGATTTATTTACAGTAAATATCCAACCATATAGTGTATTTTTATTTTTCACACATAATTATGTCTTTGATTTATCCTTAACCTAAGGATACGGTCTTTATAAGGGATTTCATCTCAATTTACATTTCATTGAGACTTTTTTGTTGTTATGTTCCAATTCACTTTTATATGGTGTATATAATGTACTTTGACATAGTATATCATGAATCCCTTTATTCTCATGATATTATAAATTTTTTATTACCTCAATTATTTGTATTCAAGTGTCTCTCATTTGGTTATGAACTCTAACTAAAATATCATTTTAAATGTTTTAATGATGTATTCTTCTAAATATTTCTCATTAATCTCCATGTTTTAAAAATGGTTTTAAGCATTTATTTATATGGACATTAATATTTTAAAATTAAAATTCGTTTTAAAAGTTTCAAATTTTTATGGGACACTTTTATTAAAAAATATCTTTTAAATGTCTTCTTGATAAATAATGTGACTTTTAAATGTTTTCATGAAAAAGGGGGATATTTCTCTCAAATAGTTTTGATGATTATTTTCATCTATGTTAATATCCTTCATTTTTTCTTCATTTAGGTTAATCTATTATAATAAAATCTTCCATATTGTATTTAATGAGTTATATTTGACTGTGGATGTGCTATTTTTATTTCATTCATGGTTTGTGGTTAAAATATTGACATTTCGTATGATAGTTTTAATATGAATGTTGAGATTATGTTTCTGCCATTTCATATGAGGAATGAATTGGACTTAGTAAGTGAGGGGTGGAGCCCACTATAGCTCCTCAATGCATCAATAGGTCTCATGAGACAAACTAATGTCTTAGCACAATGCCTTGAAAAAATCTTATTTATAGTCTTGGCACGATGCCTGGACTATGGGTTTATGATGTGAGGCATTATGAATTCCATCATTATGAGATTATCTATTGATATTTCATGTGGTTATTAGACTATTATAATACCCATGACTATGTTTTATTATGGCATTATTTACTCAACTCATATTCCTGCCATAAAGTGTTCATGTTTACTATTTGTAAAGGCATGTGTATTTAATTATTTACCATGCCTAATGTTTATGTTATCTTCCACTGTCTTTCTTACTCTTAATGAGCATTTGAGCTCACCCCTTTCTTATGTTTCATTTTACCAAGATATAAAGAAGTTAGTTATGAGTGACTTGTAGGAATAATCTTGGAATCTTAGATGTTTTTAATGTAATAAATTAGTGTTGTTTTTCTTTTAGAGTTGTAATGTTGAACTTATGTATATATATTGTTTCCAAGACTACTAAACGGGTCGTTCCTTCGGGACTTGATTCCTTCTAATCATGCCAATGTATTAAAATAATGCACCAGCTCCTGGATTCTGGGGTCAGGGAGTTACATCAGGGGTCATACTAGGTCAGGACAGCTAGGAGACTCATACCTAAAATAGACAATCAGGTACGCATAAAGCCACTAGACATGTTCATCAATTTTAATGATAAAAAAAATGCCTCAGCAAGTGAACCTCCTAACATATCTTATAAGTCCCTAGAACAATAAACCTAGAGAGTAGAGGAAATCTGGATGAAAAAAACCCTCAACATCATATGAGACCTATCACTATACTTTCCACATACGAACCCAAGGATTACCAGGTTCTCTATTTTATAAATCAATTCATCAAACCATTTCATTATTTCATTCTTTGAAAACCATTTCACAAAAAAAATAATGATTTTATATCCATTTTCATTTACCAAAACCTGGGTAAATACATATTTTATATAAACTATGTTACACACACACAAATAAAATCAATCATATCATTCCATCTTATTTATTAAAACAATTTATCAAAATGGAAGCAATACGGTTCACCAACACGGTCTAGAGATAACACAACCATCCTCAAAACATGGGATCACATACACTCACAATGGAACCCACCAAAAAAAGGATTCAACAATGACAATAGAGGCCCAAAAACTAATCTATGCATCTTGGAATTGATTCAATTTATGAAAAGGATTAGAAAAGAAGAGTAATCAAAACATACCTTAAGAAAACACACCTTCCACCCACAACCAATGAAAGAACGGCCCTGAAACAAGATCTAACAATGGATCTAGCATAAAACAATAAAAACATCACCACATGTCAACGAATCTGACAATGTAATGAAATGGTTCCACCATGACCAAAGAAATGAAGAATTAAAAAAGGATCACCCAATATGAGAGACAAAACCAATTGTAATGGTGATCAATTCCTAAATGAATCAATACAGACTGAATGGAGACTCCCAAAATTTCTAGAGAAGCCTTCTAGGTTGAGATCTAAAGGAGCTATGGATGAATGAAATATAATTTTAGCCAAGTATCACCATAAAATCTCTATCCATTACATTTACACATATTGTAATACCTTTAAATTTCGTGTAATATTTGGGACCCAAATGCACTAAAAAACCATCACCTTTTATTAAAAATGGATCTTTTAACATTACATGATGTGAAATCAGTGTACAGCATGTACCCACCTCCCGTTGTGCATCAGATTCGTGACATCCACCCTGTATAGATTACATGTCATGTACTCCCATTACATGGTGTGTATTTCTCATATAGACTAAAAAATATATATTCATACATGAAACCCCAAATCACCTCAAGAATCCTCCAAACATGGGGAGAAACCTACAAAACCATTAACACATTTATACCTAGATTCCATGAATTCAAACAAATATACATCCCCAAACTTTAGTTCATTTCCCCCAAAATATTATATTTATCTTCAAGAGTCCCAAGACGCACCCAACTAAATAGTAAATCAAGAAAATAAATGGTAATTACCTAAAATAGGATAACATGATGTTACAAACTCTCCACCATAAGACTTTTCATTCCAGAGAAGTCATGTGGATGAGTGAAGTCTAGTAAAGCAGTGAGGTCACTTCGTCCTCATTAATGACTCAATACCCCAAGTCTCATGAGAATCTGATCTATGTCATCATAACACTATGACCATAGGAATCGACTTCCCACACAATACTTTCACTTGAGATCCAGAAATCTCAACTGTCTATTCAAAAATAGAAACAACTAGTTGTAACTCAATCTCTTCCCAACTCAAAATGTGAGAGTGATTGGGATGAAATTTCCTAAGCTGCGATACATGTAAAATATCATGAATTCCAATCAACTAAAATAGAAATACCAACTAAAAAGAAACCTCCCCAAGCTGCCCAATGACCACAAATGGTCCCACGTATCTTGGATATAACATTTCTTATTTTATAAGATGATGGTGACCCAACTATAGAGAAAAATTCATGAAAACAAAGTCACCTATAGAAAACTACAAAGGATGAAATCATTAATCCATATAATATTTATGTTGAATCTATCTTGTAACTAGATGATAACGTATATCCTGAATCCTCACAATTGTCTCTTAAACCAAACTATTCCCCACTAGAGAAGCATCTCTCACCTATTCCAAACAAATAGGTGATATGTATGGGTGGCCATACATAGATTCAATAGGATTCATTATAATTAAAACCTAATAACTATTATTATAATAAAACCCAATCATTCATAGATGGTTATCCCAAGATCCACCAAAATCTATGACACGGGCATAAAAGCATATACTCTAAAACCTAAATAGTAAACTTTTTTTGGCCATGTATCTATAGATGATAAAATATAATCAATCTAATATGATTACTCATCACCTCTTGGAGACTTCTCTAGAACCTCAAAGTAAACCTAGGATCCCTATCAAAAACAACTGCATAAGGAACCCATTGTAACCTCACAATTTATTACACATACATTTTACCAAGATCTTCAAGTTTTTCTCTGTATTTGATCAAAATAAAATGAGCTATATTTTTCAACTGATCAATCAACACTCAGATATAATTTCTCCCTCAGGGAGTCTATGGTAATCCAACAACAAAATCTATGGATACCATATTTCATTTCCAAAACAACACTAGAAGAAATTGAAGAAAACCAGGAGGTTTCAGATGCTCTACCTTAATCTATTGAAAAGTGTAATAGTGGGACACAATATTAGTAATGTCATGTTTCATACCTGACCAGCATAATTTCTATCTCATGTCATAATACATATTCATAGTGCCAGGATGAATGCCCCTTGACGAAATTTTAAAATCAAACAAAACTAGGCTCCTCAAAAATACTGGGATGACAAACTGATCTCCAAAACTAAGAATACGATCTGAAGAGAGAGATTAACCTAAAACGGTCTCCCCATCATATATGGTTTCTCAAATTTCTATAAACTTATCATCCTACTAATAAATCTATAAAATAGAATCAATTAGAGATGAATACAATTGAATAATGGACAAAACTATACCTGCAACATCCTCTCAAGCATTCATATGTAACTGATCAAAAATACCCATAAGGTTCCACTCCTCCATATATTCTTGAATATCTTGTGATGGAACTTTCCAATTAAGGGAATTTGTAACAACCTTCCCCTTACCTAAGGTAAAGGTGATATCAAAGTCAAATGTATGAAGGTATTCCACCCATTTACTCTATATAAGATTCAAGTATTTCTTAGAAAATATATAACTCAAACTCTTATGGATATAAAAGACTATGAAAATTTCCTAGAAAAAAGATAATTCCACCAACACTTAAACACATTCATAATTGTGGAAATCTCTAAATCATCAGTGGGGTAAATATTTTCATGTGGTGTAAGATTATGAGAACCTTAATCCACCACATGATCGTCCTACATGAGAACAAACCAAAATTAGTGTTATAAGAAACACAAACAATCACATACACCTTATTGGGCTCAAGTAAGATAAAAATAGGATCCAATGTTTTAAGTATTTTCATATCATTGAAAGAAGAATGAAATTTTTCATCCTAGGTTAATTTCACCCTTTTCCTAGTAATATCATTCCAATGTGATGCCAACTTTGTGAAGTCCTTAATGAACCATCGGTAATATCTTGAAAGACCAAGGAAGCTCTAAATATCAAAGACATTCTATGGATCCTCCCATGACAAGACAACCTCTACCTTTTTAGGGTCAATAGATAATCCATGATTAGAAATCACATGCCCCAAGAATTCCACTTATTTAATATAGAGGTTCCATTTTTAAAGATTTTCCTACAAACATTGATTCCTCAAGATTCCCAAAACCAAACTCAGCTGGTGGTCGTGCTCGCACTGGGATCTTGAGTAAACCAAAATTTCATCTATGAGAACTACCAAAAAAGTGTCAAGATACTAATGGAATCTCAGGTTCATCAAACCTATAAAAACTTCAAGATATTTATTCAGAAAAAATGACATCACATGATATTCATAATGGCCTTACCTACTTCTAAAAGTTGTCTTTGGTATATCACACTCCAAAACTCTATGATGATGATAACCTAACCAAATATAAATCTTCAAAAACCACTTTCACCCCTTTAATTGATCAAAAAAATCATCCACACAAGTAAAAGGATACTTGTTCTTAACTGTTACCCAGTTAAACTTATAATAGTCCACAAATAATTAGCGTAAACCAGATGAATTCTCTGTAAAAAAAACTAGGGTCACCCAAGGAAAAATAGTATGGAGAACAAAACCCTTTTTCACTAGGTTTTCCAACTGAATATTGATCTCTTTCAAATCTGATGGATCCATAAGATAACAAGGTATTGATAAGTTTTGTGTCCTTGGAACCAAGTCAATCATAAAATCTACTTACCTCTCTATAGAAATCCCAGAGAAATATTTTGGGAAAACATTAGGAAAATTCCAAACAATGGATGAAAGATCAACAAAAGAATAAATGTCATTGGTCTCAACTACAAAAGAAAACAACAAATATTGAGCTCTAGGTGGGAAGGTCATGCACGACCAAACATCATATCTCACTCTCCTTGAAACACCTATGATCTCCCATAGACCATAATAAAAAATACACACCAACGATAACAATCAACCTCAACTCAATAAGTAACTAACCAATCCCTCTCGATGATGATGTCAAAAAAATCCAGATTGAGAATAAGAAAAACTCAAACTAACTCAGCATTAGCTATCAACAGCACACAAGAATGACACCAAAACCCTTGCTCTTCTCTCTTATCAAGATGTTTCTCTAACTCTATAAAAAACATGAGCTTCTTTATAGGTTTAATCATATAAAAAATTGCCATGTATAAATGAGTGGGAAGAACTATAATCAAACAAAGTAATCACTAATGAGGATTCAATAAATATAGTACCTATCACTATTGTTGGACCCGCATCTACCTCTATAAGAAACACATATTCTATATGAAGGTGCTTCACTTATAAGGCTTGTGTCTAGAGCTATATAGTCTTTGAAGAATATAACTACACCATAGTAGCCTTTAGATCCAAGGATCCCTGCCCATATCGAGGAGTATACATAACCTGATATAAATTCTACATATTCCCATAACAACTAAAACTATTACACATCTTTGAAGATAAAGGAAAAGAATTTTGTGTGTTCCCGACCATCCCACACTGATAGTAAGTTACTGGTACACTACTAGGTGAAACTGGAGGTGCCTAAGAGGCCTTCTTTCAAGAACCACTTCCACCACTGCTACAATAATCCTACCAATTTATCTTTTTTCATAGAACACCACTGAAGCTTCCACTATGTGGAATAAAAGGGGAGGAATATCTAACCTTGTTTGTCATATTATTTTCTGCCATCATAGCCCTATCCACTATCTCTACATAGGTTGAAAGATTTAGTATAAATACCTATGATTTAATATATGGTCACAAACCCTGCAGGTACTTCTGAGCTTTCATCTGGTCATTATTTACAATCTATGGTGAAAAATAAACCATATCAGCACCAATTAGTTTATTCCAACACTAAACACTATCCCTACTACAAATATAGGAACTCTATATACTTATCCATCATCAGTGACACTAGAAAAAATATTTGAAGAAGATATTCTTAAAATATCTCCAGTCCAAGCCCATGTTCTTATCTGTTTGCACCATATAATCCCACCAACATTTATTAGGACCCTAAAGTCTAAATTCTACACACTTCACCATGACACTCTCAGATGTATCTAGGAATTCAAAGATCTAATCAATCTGGTTAAGACAACCCTCTACCTCTTGGGGTCCATTCGTACATTTAAAGGATGGTGATTTCTCATAAAAGAACTATCATGATCAATCTGTTTCTTCTATAGTTCCTAGTTGTTCCTCAATAACTATTTTTCTAACTTATAGAACATTATTTTCAATAGTACAAAATGATCACACAATAGACTCAATAATTTTATAATGCATCAGAGGATTCCATTAAGGAGAATCAACTTCACCATCCAAAGAAACTTTGTAAACACATCTCAGATGTAAATTTATACACACTAAAACAAAAGAAACTATCAAAAAATAGAAAAATATCAATTAAAACTCAAAAACTCATAAGAAAACATTGATATTAACAATAAGAACTCAATACAAGAGACACACATACCAATATCCAATTTTAACTTGAGTATCATCATAGAAATATCTAGTCAGGAACTCACTACAATATACCTCTCAAGTCCTGAAAATATTATCTACAATCTATCAAACTTACCAAGATAAGGACTCTTGAGGACAGACCACCTCTGATACCAAACTTTGATGAACCGACCTAATTACCCTCTCAAACTGGTACCCAACCCAATATACAACATAAACGAAGGGTGTTCTAGATCCTCATAGGCTAGATACTATCACCAAGGAATCAAAAAACAATAAGAGGAAATGATTTCTCTCAACCTAAAGCAACAAAATGGTATATTTATTTATAACAGATACCCTAGAGAAAAAAAATATAACCCATAACTAAAAGAAAACATCCAAAAAAAAAACTCAAGTGGAGAACAAATATCCAAGTACAAGTCTAACTATAAATGATTACCAAAATTGAAAAAACAACTACATAATGTGATAGTGTTAGTAGACTCACACCATCTCACCACCAGCTACTCAACTCAGCTGATTAAAAACCTCAACACCTCCCTATGATGACTTTACATTCCCTGTATCAAGAGAAATAACCAAGTATACACACCACCAAAGAGGTACATAGGGTGTGAGCTAACAAGATCATTAGGGTCCTACTCAGGTGTTCCATATAAAATCTCTAAAAAATAATCTAATAATTCATAACTTTAATGAAAACAAGGCATGATAACAATTTAACAGTTTTTATATCAAAAGCATTAAGAAATACTTAATTTCCTTTTTTCACATTTATAAACAAAGAAGGTAAATCGGTTTCAAAGAATTTAATATCTATATATATCATTAGAAATATCATGTTAAAACAAAAAAAAAATTATTCCTCATTTATCATATCAAATCCAAGGTATTACAAAAAAGAGTATAAACCAAAAGCAGAATCATGAGTATCATCATTCCAAGGATCACACTAGGTTATGATAGTTAAAGAACTTATAATTAACATCGAAAATAATGTACACATCAAGACACTAGATATATGCATCAATTATAGAGAGCATGGGAATACTCCAGCAGGTAAATCTCCCAACTGGTCTAACAAGTCCCTGGAACAATGGGTCTAGAGAGCATAGAAAATCCACATGAGAAAACCCCCAAAAGTGGATGAGACCTATTACTATACCTTCCACTTAAGTACCCAAGTCTTCCCATGTGATCTATTTTCCAAATAAAATCATCAAATTAGTTCATCATTTCAAGATTTGAAAATAATTTCACAAAACTATTTCACAATGCTTTGAAATCCCTTTTAATTTAACAAAACCAAAGGAAAAAACATTTTTCATAAAAAAACCCAGTTCTACACACACAAATGAAATAAATCATATCATGCCATATTATTTAATAAAATAATTTATCAAAAGATGATCAATGTAGTTCACCAACATAGGATAGAGACAGAACCACCTACCTTAGAACTTAGGGTCGCTCACGCCCAAATTGAAATCCACCACAAAAGGATTCAATAGTGAAAAATGAGGCCTTAGAACCAATATAAACATATGTTAATCAATTAAATTTATGAAAAGGATCACTAGAGAAGATTAATAAACACATACCTCAAGAACTCAAACCCTTCACACAAAAACCAATGAAATAAAGGTCCCCAGAACAATATCGCATAATGGATCTAGAAGAAAACAAGAAGAAACATCACCACGGGTCAACAGATCTGATAATGTAATGAAATGCTGCTACCACAACCAAATAAATGAATAATAAGAAAGGATCACTCACAAAGATATATTTAAACCAACCAAAATGGTGATCAATCACCGAATGAATCAATCTAAACTGAAGGAAGACTCCAAAAATCTTCATATAAACCTTCTAGGTAGAGATCCAAATGAGCTATGGATGGATGAAATATAATTTTATCTTATAAGGACCCTAAAATCCATTTACATGACATTTAAATGTCATGTAATCCCTTTACACTTCATGTAATACTTAGGACTCAAATATGGTGAAAAACCCATCTCTTTTTTATTAAAAAATAATCTTTCAACATTACATGGCATGCAATCAGTACATGGCATGTACCCACCTCACTTTGTGCACCAAATTCACAGAATTATTCCTACAAAGATTACACATAATGTAATCTCATTAAAAGATAAATATTTCTACTACAGACTTAAAAAAGTAAATATTATTACATGAAATCCCAAAACACCTTGGGAATCTTATGAACTCGGGGAGAACCATAAAAACCCATTAACACATTTATACCCAGACTCCATTAATTTAAACAAGCATACATCCTTGAAATTTAGGACATTTTCCCCAAAACATTATCTTCATCCTTGGGATTCTCAAGACACACCCAATTAAAGAGGAAAACAAGTAAATATATGTAAATTTCCTGAAATAGGGTAACATGATGTTACAACCCGTCTCCTATTTCATCAAATGGGTTGTGAAATCAGCATTCATGTGCATGGTGAACTACCATCTCACAAACTAATGTCATTATATTTTCCTCTATTACCTATCATTCCTGGATATAATGTTGGATTAAATACATATATATATTATTTATGATATTATTATACTTTTGAAATTATTATATCACGTATACCTGTATACTTTTCATTCTGCGGGGATATGATAATGTCACTTGTTTGTACGGAAGACTATCACCTCGTGAAGCATTGTAATTCATTCACACTTTACATGAAAGGTAATAAGAATGGGGTTAATGAACATATGTGATATATATTTCATAAAAACAATTCTATAATAGAAATAAATTATTTACCTTTATTTATTTCAATCCGTTGAGAAAATGGAAATAGTGTTCATACGTACGTATGGTCTGCCATCTCCATGAACGATGTGTTTCATTTTCTATCTATAAATCTTATGGATTACTCTAAAAACATATATACAAAATATATATGGTATTTATTTTATGGTTAAAATTTTTTAGATTTTAGAACCATGATAAAATTAAGAGGACCAAAAATAAAAAATAAAAACATACAAGAAAAAAAAAGCAATTTTTTCCCAAAATGTTGCTTTAACATGGAATTTTAAATAAATGGGTAATAAAATGTCATAATAAAATCAGATATGATATGATATATATAAGTATGGTTCTGTAATATATGTATTTTTTATTATACATCATGTTTGAATGTTTCTGAAGGAAGTCAAGACTTAAGGTATAGGATTTTTATCTCACTTTTTACTTCTATGAGACACATTCCATATTCTCCACCAATTTATTTTATGTGGCATATATAATTCCATTGAATTTATTTGATGATAATTAACCTAAAATGATTTTTATTTACATATTCATTTGATTATATCTCTTTCATTGGGTTTATAATTCAAAAGTAAACAAAGTGGAAAGAGATTTTTGTCTCAATTTTCCTTCCTTGAGACATATGTTATGTTATGCACCTATATTATTTTATGAGGTATCTATATAGCCCCATTGACATGTAATATCATGAATTTATTTATTATCAAGATATTTTATGTTTCACTTAATGTTATTTTTATATTGATTCATACAATTCAAAGTTATCAAAGTGGTAAGGGTTTTATAATACAATCTCATCGTTTATCAGAATTGTTTATGTTTATGATTTTTATGATGAAATAATATGAACTATATATCAATAAAAATTTTGAATTTTATTCTCCTATTATTATTTCATGAGAATATATTTTTTCCATTCATTTTCCTCTCTTTATGTACTCATGAGTTCAAAATATTTTTTTTAATAAAAAACATCTTTATTTCATAATTTGTTTAAAACCCCCTTTTTCATCCAAAACAATGTTTTCTAAAAAAATCAAAATGTTTTTAACATTTATAAAATGATTTATTAAATAAATTTTTACCCATGTTTTTACTTTTTACAAAAAAAAAATAAGGAATCTTTATGTCATTTTCCAAACAATTACTATTTTGATTTTACTGAAAATGTGAAAGGAATATTTATTTTAATTTGTATGTGATTAATAGAATTAACCTCCACCATTAACCATTATTTTATTTTCAGATTAAATTATAATTTTTCAAGTTTATTTTTAGTGAAAAGGATTTTCAATTTTTTGTGTTTTAAAAAAAATAAAGTTGGAAGGATATTTTCCTCAAGAATTGTTTTAAATGGTTTTTAAAGATTCCTTTATAAGTTTTAAAGTTTATTTTCAGAGAAGAGTATTTCAAAAATATCTTATAATGTTTAGTTTTAAAAAAATCAAAGAAATGTTATTTTCTTCAAGCAATAGCCTAAGTGATTTTTCTTTCAAAATAATTCTCTATTTTGGATGACATTATTTGAGGTTACTTATGCTTCACAAGGGATATTGTCCAAGGATACCATTATTATTATTTATCTGAATAGTTTATGTTTAGGATGAAATGATGTTTATAAAACCTATTTCCCTTCCACAGGTTATACCAAGATAAAATTCTTATGAAACCCACTTATTTTTCCACAAGTTATACCATGATATAATTCTTATAAAACCCACTTCTTTTTCCATGGACTATACCATCATAGAATTATTATGAAAACTTTTTATTTTTCTACAATTTATGATATGATGAAATGATGAAATTATTATAAACTTGTTTCCTTTCCATAGGTTATGTTATAATTAAATGTTTAGTAAATCTATTTCTTTTTATGGGTACAGATATGATGAATGTTTTATGATCTTGTGGAAAAAATGTGAATGATTTTCATTATGTGATGGGCAAAACCTATTTCTCTCTCTAATGTATTGGGTAATGATTAATGTTATATGATCTCAAAAGTGCATGGAAAGTTATCCCAAGCCAAAAAGAGTGTATATATAAGGTTATCCCAATCCCAAAAGAGGTTACATATGAGGTTATCCCAAGACAAAAAGAGGGTATATGGGAGGTTATCCCAATCCCAATGTAGGTACACAGGTCATTAGCCCAAACCTTACATGTTATGAATGTCTTAGTAGGTATCCTTGACATAAAATTTTCAATGATTATTTATATGCTGCAAATATATGCCTTATACCAATGTTATTCTCTCATGGATCATATTATTTTCTTTCCTTGGGATTCGTGTCTTATGGAATGCCAATGTTTACACCATGAATTAATATTATGATCTTCTATGTTAAAGGTATGGTTTTATAATGTTATGATCATGTTATTATACCATTATGACCATGTTATACTTATGTATCTCCCTTTTTTACCCTTACTAAGCATCTGATCTCACCCTTTCTTATGTTTCATTTCCCCATGTTATGAATATATTATTTATGTAGGGTATGTTTATAAAGAGTATAAAAAGGTAAGATATTTATGGTATATGTTGAAAATGTTTCACTAAATAAGAATATTGTATACCTAGTCTCCAAAGGCACTAAACCATTATGATCATTTGGAGTGTGTTTGTGTAATATAAATAATATTCATCTAGAATGTGTAATATCTATGTATAAAAATTTTGGGTTTATATACTCTACCTACATTCAAAACATCACTTATGAAATCCACCAAACTGAGGAGTGAATCATCAAAAATAGCATCATCGGTGTACTCCCCTGTTATAACAGTGGTCTTATCCACCCAAACATAGAATTTTATTTGTTTCTCCTTCAATTTTTTAATATTAACAAAATTCGATGGGTTAAAAACATTCAAATCCTTGTCTTTATCACTTCCTTGAACTATTTTGATTCAATAAAGATAGCACTTTAACTCTAGTAATCTAGAGTCAATTCTTAATTATTACATTGGTAAAAGATACAAGGGATTGAATCATGAAGGATAAATTAGTTTAGCAGTCTTAGCATACTGGATACATACATAATTTCCATATTATATTGGAAAAAATCAAACATATCATAAAATTTTTATTTCATCCTTCTATATTAATGAAATATTCTATCTAAATATCTTGGGGAAAGGAAAAAAATAATGGGTGAGATTAAATTATTAGAAAGTGGAATAATAAAAAGGCATAATCAATATATAATATTGAATAATCAAAACACATTTCACTTCCATAAACAACTATAGTTTAAAGTACATCTATGGATAAAATCAATATAACAGTCATATGGATAATAAAAACTAAATTATTAATAAAGGAAATTCATAAATCTAAATGGTTATGTACTTTCCATCAAGGCCTCAACCAAGTTATCATGAATCTTATAATTAATGTCATTCAACTATGACATTATTCAAAATAAATGGGTAGGTGTAAACCAAATAACTATCTATTATGGCCACCTATTTTATCTCATGAGAACTATCGACATATCAAGGGGTTATCTATAACGAATCTCCACACATCACTTATATTTCCTATTTATTTCTTATATTTTGAATGATTAATACAATTAATTCTAAAAATTCTATATAATTTACCAATTATCAATATTGAATCAAGAAAATATAATATCAATATTTTCCCCAGTAAATGAAATAACTTAATTAATAATATTCCATCAACTGATTCCATATAGGGAAATTGTATATAGATTAAATATCATCAAATTAATAAAAATTATTCCAAATTCATCCATGATATAAAAAATTTGGAAATAAGGGAGAAAAATAATTTGCAATCAATAATGGAGAGTAGTAGATGACTGGTCATAGGAAAGTGAATGATCTAAAAATAAGAAATAATACATTTTCATAAAATGATGATAGAAGACCATTGATTCATTATAAATTAAGGTTTTTTAATAAAACCAAAACTTTATAAGAGAAAATAAAAGCAATGAAATAAATATAACTCCCTTGTAACTTCTTGTAAGAATGAAATTATAAATCACTTTTCCAAATTATTTTAATTCCCTTAAGAAAATAATACCCTTTTATTTTGAAAACATTAGGCATAAAAATTTCAAGAATATTGATAAAATTATTTTCTTTAAAAATAACCATAAAAATATGAAATGTATTCTTGGTAATTTATAATGGTTATATTGGTGGGAAAGGTTGTTCAAGCTATATACATTAAAAACAATATTTTGATAATTTTTAAAAAAATTAAAATAACTCCTAATGGAAATTTTGAAATGATTCCCTTTTAATAATTGAAAATGAACGTTAATAACCTTTAAATAATAAATATAAAAATTCTTGTAATAATTAAAGTAATATTGTCATTGGATAAAAATAGTTGTAAGGAAGACTTTGAAACATTATTTTTTGAAAATAAGGTCCATTACATGTAACTTACTTATTGATTCTTGTCCCAAAAAGAGAATAAATATAAATTAATCCTATAAAAAACAAATTTAAATATATTAGGTGAAAATTTAATGGTTTAAGAGTATAGGATAATAAAATTTTTCCAAAGTAAATCTTAACATAAATAATCCTGAAAAAAAATGAGATTGATATAATACTCTTACTAATAAAAATTTTGAATCCAAACCCCTTAAAGAGAAAACTTGAATTATAAAATTGAATTCCATGAAAAAATATAGATTAATTATAAAAATTATAAATGATTTAGTATATAAACCATGTAAAATAAATTAGGTGAATAATGTAAAACATTTTTTCTTTGAAATCAAAATGAGACAAAATTACCCTTACCTCAAGTCTAACATTCTTCATATACACACTTAACAAATTGTATGATAAATTGAGATCTATTATAACTATATAATATTATAATATTCATAGTTATAATACCATATATTATTCACTTATAACATTATATCATTCTTTTATTAACAATTGATTATTTACATCTCCATCCTGGGTGTTAACTGTTTTTTTTTTCATACAAGATTCGGTTTGGAGGTTATGATCCTTTAATATTGGTCATGGATTAACCATATAAATAATATTAATAATGAAATAATTATATTTCATATACATTAAAAAATTATATTCATTCATGAAAATTGTGCATCGGAAATAAATCACATAGCTTCATAGAGGTGATAATCCACATATATGCACGAACGATGTCATCATTTTCCAACGGATGAAAGGGTAAGAAGGTATAAAATATGTTATATTTCAAAAATCATAATAATTTCATAAATATCATATATATTAATTAATTCCTTCTTTATAACCAACCATGTAAAATAGATATGAAAAAAATTACATCGCTACATGGAGGTCGTATGTTATACATACGCACGAGTGATGATTTCACTTTTAATAGGATATAAAGGAGTTGTAATTTTGTTGTATAATAAACATAATAAAATAAAATTATATTTTTTTAATATATTTATTATTTTTTTGTGGATAAAATATATTTAGAGTAATTAGAATAAAATATCAGCTTTGAAAGAGTTGGGTAAGATGATTACCTCTTCTTTTAGAGACCTCTACTGTCTTACACATTAATCAATCCTAAGATGGTCTTATAGTAAAACCAAAAGATCAAGAACAAAACTAAGGAATATATTATGGTATTATGGTTTGTATTTTATGATTTATATGGAAAAAAAATTTGTGAATAAATAAGAATAATATGTTCCCTTTTATAAGTGTGGAGAGGACACAATTATAATTACTTAAAATATTTAAATACAATTAAAATATTTCACAATTAAACTATTTAAAATGATCCATGGACTAGATGAAAAATATTATAAGGTCTAAATATAATCCTAAAATCAAATTTATATTGGTTTTTTCTCATTTTAAACCTTATCTTTTGATTCAACCCCTTTGTAAACCATTTTTAACCTTAACCGTGATAACAAATATTTCACTCTATAAGGGTTATATATTTACTTATAAGGATAAAATAGGATAAAAATGGTCCATAGATGAAATTTTAGACCATTTAACTTTCAATTTCTCCTATTTTAATATTATTTTCTTAAATAATTTAATAAAATATTATTTACTATAAAATTCCATCAAAGTAAATTTTAGGACTATTCATTTGATTGGACTACAAAGCCATCAAGACAAAAAGAGAATTAAAAAGTAAAAACATTTAACATTAATTAAAATTTATAATTATATATGAAATTATTTTAAATAAAAAATTCACCCAAAACATATAAACTTTAATTTTCTTCAAAATCATTTACACTAATTTTTCTACTACTTTCATAAGCATTGTGTCGGCTTTGTGTAAGAGTTTAGGGTAATTATACTATCAATAAAACTTACAAAAAAATATAAATCATAAAAACAAATTATTTTTGTTCAAAATTATATTTTATATTCATTTATAACATCTTTTTATCCCTACAGAAACATATAAGATAAATCAAAATTAAGAGAGTGACATTTTGTATTTATCCTTTTCTTAAAATAATATAAATATTATAATCAAAATAAAGTGGCATGAAATATACATATTTTTTAATTATGGATGATTATTGTGGAAAAACTCATAAAATAAAATAAAGAAAATTTTTAGGGATATTTTTATACCTTATCTCATAGTTTTAACCCTATTGTATCTGTTTTACCCTAACCGAGTTGACAAATCTTTACCATGGTTACTATATATAATGAAAAAATATAAAAGGGTTGTATTTGAAAAATTTGAAACTCATTATTATAAATATAGAATCCATTTTTAAAGGTTATATTTATATATTTTTAGAAATAAATTTTAATATAAATTCATTAAATGCAATAAAAAAAATTTAGAAAAATGCATTTTTAAGCCCAAAGATAAACTTATACCAAAATAAAGTATAATATTGATTCATATATAATTAATTATATTATTTATAATTAAATAATAATTATTTTACTTTAATATTAAATTCAAAATATTAGGTTATTTTGGGATTATTTTATTTCACGAAAGAAAATGACAATTTTATAAAAATCAATATCTTTTCCCTATTCACTTAAAAATCAACCTTTTTCAAAACAAATCTCAAAAATTAATCCTAAGCCTTGTATAAAATGATTATATCAAAAAAATTCTATTTTTAAAATAATATTTATAAAATTTCCAAAAATTTATTATAAATTCTCTACATAAAATGAAATAAATATCATTTTTGAAGAAAAGTATCTTTAAAGCATAAAATTAATTTGCTCATATTCCTAGCCTGAATGGCCCTAAGGCCTTCATTTTAATGGATTTTTGATAACCCCTCTTTCAAGGGATTAGGTAGAACCCTTAAAAGGCTTGTAGGCTCATAGATTACATGGCTCGTACGCTTAGGAGATTATATAACCCGAAGGTCTTAGGGAATTCAAACCAGACTATCTACAAGGAACTGCCCCTCCCCAACATCTGCATCTTGATAGTAGCTCTCCACCTTTGCATGACCGTCTGGCTAGGCTTCTCGTGCAAGCACAAGCTGGTACCGATGGCATAGTCATACCCTCTCATTCTGACAATCCATTTGGCTCTGCTTTGGTGAGTGCACCTGCTCTGAATCCTCATCTAGGGCTGCTCCTTTTATGTAGTGTGTCTGGGGCCTGCATTCATGTGTCCTGAAGGCCTTGTGGTGGCCCTAATGCCTTAAGGTGGCCTGAAGGCCTTGAGAATCAACTGGTCCGAAGGCCTTGGGTGGCTCAAAATCCTTGCAGGACCCGAGGACCAAAGCGGTGGCCCGAAGGCCCAGATGGATGAATAGTTCTGGCTGTTACAATGCTGAACAGTGCCTGCTATAGTGCTGCTACAACATCTGCTACAGTACCTTCTATAGCACTGATACAGTAGATGCTACAATACTGCTACAGTAACCCGGAAATATGCCTCCACTCGGGTTTGATCTCGGGTCTCTTGGATGCACCTAGCGAGTCCTCACCAACTGGGCTGAGGCTCTTGTGCTTTACTCATATTCCTTTCCTAGAAAAAACAATTAGATTAATGTTAAATTTCTTGATTTAATTTATTATTTTTATCAATGAAATCCTTTATATATATATTTTATAATTTTTTTATTCATATTCACACCTTCCAACCCAACAACTGGGTTATAATAGTTATATTTAAATAATATTATTTCTTGGTTCTTTTAAGCTTGAGGTTATGTGTGATGTATGATATACTGTTGTTTGAAAATAAAATATAATCTAATATCTTAGGGTAATATATGACATGATCATAGGAATTTGAATGATCTAAAAATAAGGTGTGATATATTTCAGTAAAGGATGATAGAAGACCATCGATTCATCAAAAATTGAGTTTTCTTAGTAAAACCAAAACTTTAGAAGATAAAATAAAATCAATGAAATAAATATAACTTCCTTGTAACTTTATATAATATTGAAATGATAAATCACTTTTTAAAATTATTTTCATTCCTTTAAGAAAATAATTCCCTTTTTTTAAATCATTATGCATAAAAATATACAAAATATTGATAAAAATATTTTCCTTGAAAAAAACCATAAAAACTTGTAATGTAATCTTGGTAATTTGTAATGAAAATTATAGTGGGAAATGGTGGAAAAGTTGTATACATTAAAAAACAAACTTTTTATACTTTTTTAAAAAGATAAAAAAACACATACTATAAATGTTGAAAATATTCCATTTTAATTGTTCAAAATGAAATTTGTTAACATTTGAAGAATAAATATAAACATTATTGTAATAATTAAAGGAACATTATCATAGAATAAAAAGAGTTATAAGGAAGACTTTAAAACATGATTTTTTTTAAAGAAAGTACCTTACATGTTACCTACTTGTTGATTCTTAATCTAAAAAAGAAATTAAATTAAATTAATCATGTAAACCCCAGATATAAATATTTTAGGTGAAAATATAATGGTTTAAGAGGATAAGATCGTATAATTTTCCCAAAGAAAATCTAAACATAAAAAATCAAGAAAAAATAAGATTATAATAGAATTCTCTTAATACTTTGATAAATTTTGAATCCAAACCCCTTAAAGATAAAAATTGAGTAAAAAATTATTCCCTGAATAAAGATATATTAATTATATAAATTTTAAAAGAATTATTATATACACCATGAAAAAGAAATAATGTGAATAATGTAAAATATCTTTCATTGAAATCAAAATGAGTATAAATTACCCTTACCACAAGTCTAACATGTTTCATATAAAATCTTAACCTCTTGTATGATAAATTAATATATATTATTAATATATAATAGTATATTATTCATAGTTATAATACCATATATGATTCACTTATAACATTTTATCACCATTTTATAAACAATTCTTTATTAATATCACCATCTTGGGTGTTAACTGTTTCGTTTTTCATACAAGATATGATTTGGTGGTTATGATCCTTTCATATTGGTCATGGATTAAAAATATCCATAAAATTAATCATGAAATGATTATATTTCAAATAAATTAACTAAAATTTTATATTAATTTATAAAATGTGTACATGGTAAACAAATCACATCGCTTCATGGAGATGATAGTCCACACATACGCATGAACGGCGTTATCATTTTTCAACAGATAAAAGGGTAATAAGGTATAAAATATATTATATTAAAAAATATAATTTTATAAATGTCATATATACTCATTAATTCCTTTTTTATAACCATCCAAGTAAAATTGGGATGTAAAAGATTGAATCGCTATATGGAGGTCATAGGTCGTACATACGCACGAGCGATGATTTCATTTTTGATAGGATGTAAAGAAATTGGAATTTTGTTGAATGATAATAATAATAACATCTATATATATTTTATATAATATATTTATTATTTTTTATGGATAAAATATATTTATACTAAGTATAATACTAGATAAAATTTGAAAGAGTTGGGTAATATGATTACCTCTAATTTAAGATACCTCCACTAGATTACACATTAAGCATTCCTAAGATGGTATTGTGGTAAAAATAAAAGATTAGTAAAAAATATAAGGAATATATTAAGGTATTATGGATGGTATTGGATGATATATAAGGCTAAAACTTTCTGAATAAATAAGGATAAGAGGTTCCCTTTTATAAGTGTAGAGAGGACACACTTGGAATTACTTAAAATATTTAAATATAATTAATGTATTTCACAATTAAAATATTTAAAATGGTCCATTGACTCGATGAAAAAGGTTATAGGATCTAAATATGATCATCCAATCAAATTTAGATAGGTTTTTTTCTCATTTATACCTTATCTTTTGGTTTAACCCCTTTGTTAATCATTTTTAACCTTAACCATGGTAACAAATTTTTCACTCTATAAGGGTTATATATTTACTTCTAAGGAATAAATATACTTAAAAATGGTCCATGTATGATATTTTAGACTATTTACCATTTCATTTGACAAATTTCAATGTTTTTTATTAAATCATTTAAAAAAATAATGTTTACCATAAAATTCCATTAAAGTAATTTTTGGGACTATTCATTTAATTTGACATAAAATCCATAAAGAAAAAAATAGAATAAAAATATAAAAAAATTTACATTGATTATAATTTAAAATTACCTATGAAATTATTTTCATGGAATAGTTCATCCTAAACATATAAATTTTAATATTTTTAAAATCATTTAGATTGATTTTTCTATTGATTTCACACAAATTTTTCCAGCGTTGTGTAAGCGTTTAAGGTAATTATACTATGAATAAAAGTAAAAATTAAATATATATCATATTATAAATTATTTATGTTCAAAATAAATTTTATATTTATTTATAATATATTTTTATCCCTATGGAAGCATATATGATAAACTAAAATTAAGATAGTGACATTTTGTATTTATTGTTTTCTTATAATAATATAAATGTTATAATCAAAAGAAAGTGGCATGAATTTTCCATATTGTATAATTATGATTATTATAGTGTAAAAAACTCATAAAAAATAATGATATTTTTAGGGATATTTTTACGCCATATCTCATAATTTTAACCCTATTGTATCCATTTTATCCTAACCAAGTTGACAAATCTTTACCATAGTTACTATTTATAATAACCAAAAATAAAAGCATCTTATTTACCAAATTTGAAAATCATGACTCAAAATATTGAATCCATTTTTTAAGTACATATTTTTATAATTTTCATAAATAAATTTTAATATAAATTCATTAAATATAATGAAAAACAATTTTTAGAATAATTTATTTTAAGACAAAAAATGAACTTATACTAAAAAAAGTATAATGTTAATTAATATATAATTAATTATATTATTTATAATTAAATTATACTTATGTTACATTAATATTAAATTCAAAATATTATGGTAATTTGATACTATTATATTTATTTAATGAAAATGATAGTTTTACAAAATTCTTTATCTTTTCACTATTCACTCAAAAATCAACCTTTTCAAAAAAATCTCAAAAATTAATCCTTATACTTTTATGAAATCCTTTTATTATAAATTATTTATATTCTATAAATACTATTTATAAAATTATCATAAATTTATTTTAATATCTTCACATAAAATGCAATAAATCTCATTTTTGAAGAAAAGTAACTTTAAAGCATAAAATGAATTTATTAATATTCTTTGTCTAGTAAAAAATTATATTAATGTTAAATTTATTGATTGAATTTATTATTTGTATCAATGAAATAATTTCCACATATATTTTATAATTTTCTTATTCATATTCATACCTTCCAACCCAAAAATTGAATTATAATGGTTATATTTAAAAAATATTATTTTGTGGTTCATTTAAGCTTGAAGTTATGTGCGGTGTATGATATAGTGTCATATGAAAATAAAATATAATCTAAAATCTAATGTTATTATATTATACCCTCCTTAAAAAAATTTAATCCTAATATTTTTAATTCTTCTATTCTAAACTAAAAATATCATATGATAGTAATAAAATAGGATATAGGTTTTACCATAAGATTTAATTTCTAGGTTATAACCAAGAAACATACTATGTATGTACCTCATGCTTGAAATTTTTTTCTGAAAAATTACCATAGTATATGTGTAACACCCTGATATTTTGTGAAATATTTTTTTGGAATTCATTTAACCATTTAGATATTTTGAATTTCACACAATACTGAATATAGCTTTTATTATATGAAAAACACTATGTTTGGATTTTTTTTATATGAAAAACCAAGTCAATATTGTGCTACACTCGACACTTGGATTATCTTGTGGTATATGCAACACAATGCTGGACCTATGTTACACCTAACACCAAGTTCTTTTGATAGCTTTCATAACATGCAAGACTAAGTATTACGGAACATTAGTATATTATTAAAATATTATTATTTAATATAACAAGATATAACCTAGCTATTAGAATTATTTATTATGAATATTATTAACTAAATTATGAAAATATAATGTTTATCATATGAATTCATAGGTTACTAATTAATTATAAATGAAAATATATAACAACTAATTATAACAGAAATAGATTTATTTTTATGCTCCCAAAGTTGTTTTGACTTAATAAATTAAATTAATTACAATTATTGAATGATATTAATGAAATATATATTTTATATGTTTAAAAAAATTTATACTCATCCAATAGATTTTATAAGCATAAGATAAGAATAAACTCAATTTTACACATAAACCCCTATATTTTTTAAAAGGGTGATTTTACCACCTTTAAATGGGGAAACAATTTTAAATATAATTTTATAATTTTTTAGAATTTTTTATATGAAAAAATAAACTTAATATTTGAAATAGGGATATCAAAATTTAATTTGTTTCAATTTTTGGTATTTTTATGATAAGTTCCATGTTTTGATGAATAATGAAAATACATAATTTTAATTGAAAATAGCTTTTTCAGAGAAATAATTTATAGTGTTTAATTATATATTTCATTGATTATAAACTATAATTAGCTCAGATTTTTATAATTTAATATAATATAGGTCATTTGAATCAATTTTACATTGAATTTGGATATAAAAACTTTTCAATCTTTTGAATGTTTTCACATTAAAAACTTGCTTTCTCGTTCCGTCAACGGGATTAATTTTAAATTTTTTTAGAATTTTTTTTTGAAGTATGAAATATGGATTTAATATTTTGAATCATAAGGTTCAAATTTATTAAATATTTCCTTTTTATTTTTGGTCAATATGTATAGTAACTTTAGTAATTTTTAATTCCACAGTTAAGGGTAAATCAGGTAATTAAGGGTAAAAATGATATAATAAATATTAGAATACTACCCTAAAACTTTCAAAAAATATATTTTATGAAGATAATTATACCGTAAACCTATAAGTGTCTAAATTTAATAATTAAATATTAAATTTTCTATGAAAATGACTTAACTATTACTAAACTCTAAGGGAGTGACAAAATGATACACTCTTACTTTTAATATGTATAATATTTCTAATACAGGGATAAATAGAATATATTCAAGACTATATGTATAATAATATGATTTAAAAATTTTATATACATCATATAAATTAATTTTAATTTTTATTGAAAAAATAATTGTCCTAAATAATTACAAAATAATGATGCAGTAATTACACAATTAATGAAACAATCCATTAAATGATATTAGAAATATTAAAAGAAATGTAATTTTTCTTAATTAAGGTGATACAATAATTTTATGGGAGAATATAAAATGTTAGGTGTGTGTTATGTGAATTGGTTCAAAGTTATATTGTTTTATGTATTTTCTTAAAGTCAAAGTTATGAATAATGTCAAAATTGAAACTTATAATATTTTATGAAACTAGCATTTTATAAATATATTTAAAACTCATAAAAACATTAAATAAGGACAATGGGATTATATATGGTCTAAAATATAATAAATTTTACATTTATGGTCCAATTTACAATTTATAAGTAAAAATTACATCCTTTGAGTATAGAACAATTGGTTACCATAGTTAAAATTAAAATGGAATAATTAAAGGTTAATCAAAATGATTAGGATTAAAATAACGCCAAAACTTGTCTAAAATATATTATATTGTTATATTAAAACGTTATAATGTATTATAATGGAATAAATATAGTTTTGGAGGTATTTGTATTGATTTGTTTCTATTATAAATTAATATTTTTTAGAGTTTTAAAAAGTACCCATCCCTTCTCTTGTAATAGGGAACATTTACCTCTCTTTTATTCATGCCTCTAAATCCATTTGGTTTTCAAAAACTCTACCCAAATATCATCTCAAATACCTTACATTAATCCTATAACCCTTAATTTATTCATGAATCTAACCAAGAAAGTTCTTTGTGTAAATCAAAAGGATATACCAAAAGAATAGGTAATGTTTATCAATGATCATTTTTTATTTATTTCTTCCTTGAACCCCATAAATTATTTTTATTTCATGTTTATATAATAACATTTTCATCCTTAATATAATGATATATTGTTATATTAATGGTTTTAACTACACTTTTACACACTACCATCTAATGGGTAATGAATTTACTGTTCGTGTGTACAGCAGATTACTGCCTTGCGAAACAATGATTTTTTGTTTTTCCTTTACCACCTCTCATGGTGGAAATTATGATGGACATGCTATTTTTATATTATGATATATATGATATTTATTAAATAATTATACTTATTTAATGAAAATATCATATCTATCTTTTTCCCATCTAATTGGGAAATGATAACGTCGCTCATGCGTATGTGTGGCTTACCATCTTTACGATGCGATGTGATTCGTTTTCCAGATATGTTTCAAATAGATGGTAATAATAATGAATTTTATGAATATATATGTTATATATATAATAATTATTTTTATAATTTTAATATATCATATACTTTTCTATCTTTTTTATATGATAAGAAAATGGAAACATCGTTCATGCATATGTACGACTTACCATCTACATGAACGGTGTATTTTATTTTATAACTTTAAATTTTATAAATCACTATAAATAAATATATACTAAATATATATGATATTTATTTAATTTTCATAGTTATGTATATTATTAAATCATGATCTATATAATAGGACCAAGGGTAAGAAGTCAAAGCACATGTGAAAAATAAAGCAGATATTACCCAAAGCGTGACATTAACATACAATTGTTATTAAATGAGTAATATATATTCATAATACAATAATATATGGTATTATATATAATAATATGGTTCTGTAATAGATTTATAATAATCTTATATTAGTTATACAGTAAGTTTTTATGATTACAGTTAGAGTCAAGGAATAATGTAAGGGAATTTCATCTCACTTTTTAAATTTGTGAGATACATGTCATATTCACCACTAGTTTATTTTTTGTGGTGTATATAATGACCTATTATTTTTTAAATTATTAATTTAATTTATTTAATTATATTATATGTTTTAGGTTATTATATTATTTCATGTATCTCATAATTCATAAAGTAGCTCAGGTAGTAAAAGATTTATGTCTCACTTTTATTTCTGTGGGACACATGCCTTATAAACTACTTGTTCCTTCTATGTGGTGTATATACTTCCCATGAACATATTTTATGAGTATTATCCACAATATTTTGGTATTTTCATATCCATATAAATCTATATACTCTATCCTTAAACCACCTTGTCATCATATTACTAAATAGTTTATAGGTCCTCAATACTATCCCATTTATGTTATGTCGCAATCAATAGTATTTAAGTATGAATGTTTGAACTTGGTCAATGAGAGTAAACATATGGATATATTTTTTATAACTATGATATAATGTCTTAAAAGTGGGGAGTCATCTTCTTGTCGCGATTTTGTCAATGATGGGGCAGTTTGTGTTGATGACCATTTTGTGGTGCAAAAAATTATGCTAGAAGAGTTTATGCATGTGGCACCTTCATCAAAGTGGTAAGTGAAACCAAGTTTTACTAAATTGTATCATGATCATAATAGATTGTTTTTTTGGGTGGGAATGAACAAATATTTTTTTTGTTTCATTGTGGGACACCTCACTTGTCAGTAGGTGAAGGCTGAGCATCAACATCGAGGTGTTTTTTACATCCTTTTCCAATTCCATAATGTATTTGGATAATCTAAACAAGGATTTTTTATTGGGTATTCCACATATGCCTAAAAAATGATACAATCTAGTTGTTCATGGATCAGTTGACTAAATAGGATCATTTCTTACTGATAGAGTATTCTTTCATCATTGAACTATTGTGTGAGTTGAATGTTCATGAGTGAGTGTGATTTCAATAAGTAACAAGGAATGTATCTTCAAAACGTGATCCGCAATTCACATCGAACTTCTGTCAAGGAAAATATATGATATAGGAATTAGGGTGTTTCTATTTATGGATTTTCACCCATGAATAGAAGGGAAGTCAGAGCATAATATTTAGGTGTTATAGGACATGTTAAGGTATTGTGCCCATGATTTTGATGGTTTTTGGGAAAAAATACCCCTATTTTAGTTTTAATAGATAAACATTTATCATGCGATGATTATGATGATACCATTTTAGGAAATCTATGGGAGTACATGTAGATCTTCATTGTGTTGGATATGAGGTGAGTATTATGATCAATTGGGGCCAAATATCATCTTGGAGTTGACTAAAAATCATCTGATTCAGAAAGGAAAGGAAATGTATTAGAGTAGAGAGAATTTTTATGTAGATCAATGTTGTAGACCACATTAGTTACTGGTGGGTGACACGGTGATTTATTGGATGTCACCAGTGTTTGGTCACTGTCATATTCATAAAGAGGGAATTTTAGATCTTAGTTTCATGGTTTTATTTGATATTGTGGAAATAATTAGACAGGCAGAATACCAATTTTATCTTCCACAATAATATTTTGGAATGCATGATGTTATTCATGTGTTTCTTCTCAGACAGTATCATAGTGATTCATCTCATGTGGTTAATATTTAGGAAGTTGAGCATGATTTTGATGTTTTCTTTGAGGATAATGAAGTTTTTATTATATTTTATAGAGAGAATGTCTTGTGTGGAAGGGTTCTTCCATTGGTTTGTGTTCTGTGGAAGCATGAAAGTGTTCTTGAAGAAACATTCCAGAGGGAGTTTGATATATGGGCCAAGGGGCCTGATCATTTCACTGTAGAAGCTAAGTGTTTCTAGGGAAAGTTTCTCAACGATGATCCATTATATTGTGGGTAGGATGTAATATTCCATACATCATGGAGGTTTGTTCAAGTACACAATTTTTGGTTATATTATTTTTTTGGTTAATTAAGTGTTTCTAAATAGATTTAGGGGACTCGAGGTGTTCTCTGAGGATTCAAAACAAGAAATTATGGGAAATTATTACATATTAATCAAGGTTGATGATTGGCATAAGATTGGAGCACGATTTAAAATATTTTACAAAGTGGGAGGCCGAATTGTAAAATTTTGGACAATGTCATATCACATTATTGGAACATGGCTTGTAAAATGTGATGGTCCCCCAAAGTAACCATGCATACCAAATTTCCTTATAATGTGTCTTGTTCATGGTGGGATCATGGATTGCAACATCGTACATGAAAAAGTGTGCCCCTATAAGATATTTAAATAATTACAAAATATCCCCTTCAGGATAAAAATTTGGAACTCCTTTTGCATCCCTATTTAACCCCATGTATCCCTAGTGAAGAACCCTAGTTACCATGATTTAGCTAGTGTGCATCCCTTTCATGTCATGTCAATTTTGTGTGTCATTGTTTGTGTATCGATGTTTCGGGTAAGCCTAATCCTCTCATTTATTATTTATTTGGATTAGTGATTATATCTATGGTTATCTTATTTGATCCCTCTACCACCATATTTTTTTAATTAAATATAGGATGATGCATCATGTTAGGTTTGAATCCATATTTAAGGCTTTGATTAGGATTTAGATTTTCAAAATATTAGTTGTAGGTGGTCTACAGGTTAGGTCCCATTGTTTTATGAGTATTATTGGTATTTCATGTTATCCAAAATATTATGTTATCACTATTGTGATGTGGAGTGCGACAATGATGTGGTGGAAGGATTAAATTTTTATGAATTTGAAATCAAGAATAATGTTTTTTAAATACTTTTATGGTATTAAAGAATAATTAAATATCTAAGTATTGTTCCACTATAGTTTTTACTTAATTATTTGAAATAATATGTTGAATGGTATTAGTAACCATGAAAAGTAAATGAGGTGGTAAGGTGACTAAGGGAAGGGTGAACTTTAATATGTGCATGATATTGGGATTTTAATAGGATAAAGATATGTTTGATTGTGACATAACATAAATGGGATAGTATTCAGGACCTATAAACTATTTAGTAATATGATGACAAGGTGGTTTAAGGATAGATTATACAGATTTATGGTATGAGGAAAGAGTTAATTTTTGAATTAATGCATTCTTTTCAGTAAGGTTTTATGGTAATTAAGTATATTACCATGTTTTAAGAGAGTACATGATAATGGTCTTCACATGTTGGTGTCTGAAAATTAATATCTACATAAAGTTGTTTGGGGGATTAATGATGAGTTGATTTTTTAAAGTTAGTAACCTTATTTTGAATGTTTTGAATTTTAATATTTTGGAAGGATCATAAAGGTAACCATTTATGAAATTATTTTATGTTTTAGGGATTAAAGTATTATCTATACATATGAGAATTTATGATTATTATATAACCTATGCTAACCTTTTGTTATAATAAAAATAGATGGAGTGACCTGTTATGATCTCTTAATGCTTTAGGAATGAAAAATACACCTTTATTTCTTAGAATGAGAGATGAAGTGGAAGTTGATCAAGGAAAAATAAAGGGTAAGGTTATACTAAAATCATGTAACTATATATTTTCATGAAAAATATTCAACATTAGGAAAACGATCTAGACATAACATTTTGTCCTAATACCTTGATTTTTTTTTTAATTGCTGGCCTTTTAAATAATCATGGATTTATTACTTTGAGGCCCTCAACATTCTAATGATCTTTCACTTGTTTATGATTGATGAACTAAATCAATCCCTATAAATATATATTATTTTCCTCCAAATCCATATTTTAACTTTCCACCTATGTTATCCTATATAGAAACCTAGTTATATGTAAATTTGGGTAATCGTTATGTTTCCAACTTTCTTTTTTTAAAGGAAGTTTTGGTATTAATTTTTATGATGCTGGTTTCTATGAAAGGAACCTTCAAGTATTGAAATTTTGATGACCCAGATTATTTTAAAGGGAGAAAATCATTTAAAGGAGGGTATAATGTAACACCCTAATATTTTGTGAATTATTTTTTTTTTGAATTAGTTTAACCTTTTTGATATTTTTCATTTCACATAATAATGAATATAGATTTTGTTATCTGAAAAACACTATTTTTGGATTGTGTTATACACAACACCAAGTCAAGATTAGACAATATAAAACACTTATATTACATTATGGTATACACAACAATATTTTTTTCATGTGTTTCAAAAATATGGAGTTCTTTTTATATCTTGAATTACATGCAATACAAAATTTTACTGAATAATATTATATTATTAAAATATTATTATTTAATATAATAAGATATAAACTATATGTTAAATTAGTAGTTATGAACATTATTTACTAACTTGTGAAAATATAAGGTTTATAATATGAATTAATTGGTTACCAATTAATTATAAATGAAAATATATACCAATTATTTATAAAGACAATAGTTTTATTTTTATTCTCCCAAAGTTGACTTATCTTAATAAATTAAATTAATTAAAATTAGTGAATGGTATAAATGGAATATATATTTTATATATTTGAAAAAATATTTTTGATACTCATCCAATAGATTTTATAAAAAAATATAAGAAAAAACTTAATTTTATGTGTAAATCTATATATTTTTCAAAATAGTAATTTTACCGCCTTTTAATGGAGAACCCATTTTAAATATAATTATTGAAAATTTTATAATTTTTATATGAAAAAATAAACATATTATTTTAAAAAGGGATATCAAAATTTATTTTGGTTGAATTTTTTGTATTTTTCCGATAAGTTTCATGGTTTGATGAATAGTGAAAATGCTGAATTTTAATTGAAAATCGATTTTTCATAGAAATAATTTATAGTGTTTAATTGTATATTTTATTGGTTTTAAAGTATAATTATATCCAATTTTTATTCTTTAATTCAATTTATTTCATTGTAATAAATTTTACATTGAATTTCGATATAAAAACCTGTCAATCTTTTGGACGTTTTCTCTTTAAAAACTTATTTTCTCATTCCATCAACAGGTCTAATTTTAAATTAATTTTAGAAATTTATGTGTTTTTAATTATGAAAGTTGTATTTAATTTTTTTGAATCATAAGTTATATATTTAATAAATAGGTTCCTTTTATTTTTTGACAATATGAATAGTAACTTTAGTAATTATTAATACCATGGTTAAGGGTAAATTAGGTAATTAAGGGTAAAAATGATAAAATAAATATTATAAAACTACCAAAAAAACTTTCCCAAAATATATTAAATGAATATATTTCTACCATAAACACATAATTATCTAAATTTAATAATTTAATAGAAATTGTTCCATGAAAATTTCTTAAATATTATTAAACTTAAAGGGAGTGACAAAATGTCACACTCTTACTTTTAATAAGTATAATATTTCTAATATGGGGAAAAATAGAAGTTATTATAGACTATATACATTATTATTAAAAATAAAGAAATTATATACATCGTAGAAATTTATTTTGAATTTTCAGTGAGGAAATGATTATCATAAATAATTACAAAATCATGATGTAGTAATTACTCAATTAATGAACCAATAAATTAAATGATATTAGAAATATTAAAATAAATATAATTTTACTTAATTACGGTTATCCACTAATTTTATGGGTGAATATGACATGTTATTATTTTTTTAGGGAATTTTTTTGAAGTTATCTTATTTTATGTATTTTGTTAAATTCAAAGTTATGAATAGTGTCAAAATTGACACTAATGATATTTTATGAAAATAATATTTTATAAAATTATTTAAAATTATTAAAAACATTAAATAATGAAAATGGGTTATATATAGTCTAAAATATCATAGAATTTCCATTTTTTCCAATTTAAACTTTATAAGTAAAAAAAATTACATCCTCTTAGTATAGAAAAATTTGTTAACATGGTTAAAATTAAAATTGGTTAATTAAAGGTTAATCCAAATAATAATGATTAAAATAACCCCAAAAATTGTATAAAATATAATTGTTGATTATATTAAAACTTTATCATGTCTTTTCTTCAAATAAATTTAATTTTTGTGGTATTTTTATTGAGTTTGTATTTATTATAAATTAATATTTTTGAGAGTTTCCAAAAGTGACCCTCACCTCTCTTATAAAAAGGCACATCTTCTTATCTTTTATTCACACCTCTAAAGCCATTTGTATCAAAAACAACTCTACCAAAGTATCCTATAAACTTCATTATCTTAATCATATAATCATTAATTTATGTATAAATCCAACCAATGAAGTCTTTTTGTGAAAATCAAAAGGAGATACCCAAAGAACAGGTAACGTTCATCAATG
This sequence comes from Viscum album, assembly GCA_963277665.1. NCBI lineage: Eukaryota > Viridiplantae > Streptophyta > Magnoliopsida > Santalales > Viscaceae > Viscum > Viscum album. The sequence continues at coordinate 54,699,659 of OY728148.1, forward strand.
AACGTTTTTGTTTTATTTCTTTATAAAACCCCATCAATTATTTTTATTTAATGTTTATATAATAACATAAGTATCATAAATTTTCTTATATGTTTTTATATTAAGGTTTTGACCTATAATTTCACACACTTACATCTAATGGGTAATGAACTTATCATTTGTGTGTACAGCGGACTGTCGCCTCACAAAACGATGATTATTCGTTTTTCCTTTACCACCTCTCATGGTGGGAATTATGATCGACACACTATTTTTTATGATATTTATGATATTTATGAAATAATAATACTTCTTTAATGATAATATAATATCTTTCTTTTTACCATCTAATATTTTGGGAAATGATAATGTCGCTCATGTGTAAGTATGGCTTAGCATTTCCATGATTCGATGTGATTCTTTTTTCATATATATTTCACATGGATGGTAATAAGTATGAATGTTATGAATATATATGATATATATAACATAATAATGATTATTTAAAGATAATATATCATATTAATTTCCTTATTTTAATATGAAAAGAAAATGAAAACATAGTTCATATGTACATACGACCGACCATCTTCATTAACAGTGTATTTTATTTTATACATTTAACTTTTATAAATCACCATAAATACAATTATAATAAATATATATGATATTTATGTAATTGTTATAATTATTTATATGATTAAATAATGAACTATGTAATAGTAATATGGATAACAAGTCAAAACACATGCGAAAAACAAAGCACATATTTCCTGAAGCGTAACATTAACATAGAATTATTAATAAATGGGTACTATATATTCATAATCAAATAAAATATAGTATTTTATATAATAATATTTTTATTTTATATATGTATAATAAAATTATATTTATTATATAGAAATATTGTATGAGTGAGACAAGATTCAAGATATAAGGTAAGGTAATTTCATCTCACTTTTTAATTATGTGAGATACGTTCCATATTCACCACTAGTTTATTTTATGTGGTGTATATAATGACCTATGATATGTTAAATCATGAATTTAATTAATTTAATAATATTATATATTTAAATTTATTTTATTATTTCATGGATATCATGATTCACAAAGTTACTCAAGTTGTAAGGGATTATGTCTCACTTTTATTTTTGGGGGACACATGATTTATACACTACTTGTTTCTTTTATATAGTGTATATACTCCCCATGAATATATTTTGTGAGTTTTATCAAGAATATTATTTTATTTTCATATCTTTATAATTTATTTTCTTTCATTATGCATATGATTCTGCTAATTATAAAGTGATGAGTATTTATTTCACAATCTCATCAATATTTGGGATTGATTCGTTTTAAGTATCCATTTGGAAAGATTTATCTTCCATGTATATTTTTTCTAAATATTCTTTTAAATATGTTTTTATTATTCTCCTATGGTTTATTAAATTTATTTTTACTCATTTTAGACTTTTACAACACAGTTTAAAAGGAATATTTTTATCATTTTACAAAAGAGGAACTTTATAACTTTTTCAGAAAAAGTATGAAACAAATGTTTTTCTAAAACTTATATGACATGAATGGGATTTTCCATAATCATGATACCTTAATTAATTGAAGCTTCCCTTACAATATTACATGGTTATTTTCAAAGAAGAATTTTTTTCTTTTAAAATTGCATAACATTTTATGAAAATAAAATGTTTTCAAATAAGAAAGGATATTTTACTCAAGAATTTTTTCAAGTGATTTATCAAAATTATTTCCCATCTAAGATAATATTATTTTGTGTTACTTATGTTTTATTAGGGATATGCTTCAATGATATCATTTTTATTCTTTTTAATAATGGATTATGTTGATGATTGAATGATATTTATGGAACCCATTTCTTTTCCATGGGTTATGTAATGATTGAATGATGTTTGTGAAACCCATTTCATTACATGGGTTCTGATACAATGAATGATTTATGTTCTTGTGGTACAAATATTTATGGTTTTCATTATGTGATATTGGGGACCTATATCTCCTTCCAGTTAATTGAGTAAATATTTATATCTCATGATATATACATGGCTAGAATGGGGAGTAAACTTGTTTCAGTAAAGAATTGTGTCCACTAAGATGGTCTTGTGAGTAAAAATTAACTACTAAGATGGTTATGGTAGTGAACCATAACTAATAATATGGTATATGAAGTGAAACCATACAACTAATATGGAATTTTAAGTGATTCTTTGACTACTATGGAAATAATTTTATATGCTTTTGTATCTTCCACAATTCCATGTCTTATTTTAATGTTATTCTTTCATGGATTATGCTCTTGAATCCCTTATTATTTATGTCTTATGAACTAAAAATATTTTTTAATTGAATCATTTATTTGATATTTTGTATTTAGGGTATGATATTCTAATTTTATGCTTATATTCTCATTCCCTTATGTTCATGTTATGATTATGTATCTTCATTGTTTACCCTTACTGAGCAACTGAGCTCACCCTTTCTTATGTTTCTTTTACCTATGATAAAAAGAAAGGTATTAAGTCTGATATGTCAAAAATGGTTCTATTTATGAAGAAATATTTAAAAGAATAATTATATGTGTTATAATCTAGTTTTTTATGTTTCCAAGATTCCAAAGGCACTAAACTATACGGTCTTTGGGTGTGTGTTTGTGTAATGTATGAAATGTTTTGAAAAAATGATGTAATGTCAATGTACATTAAGACAATTTTATTATAATATGAGTGTTACTTTCCACATAAGACTCAATATATTTACCTTAAATTTTCTAGAGTTTGAGATATTCCTTTATTATTGGGATAGAAATTTTTATAAAATGTACTTACTTTATTTCTTCCCATTCTATAAGAACGATTTTATCTTTAGATATTCATCATCATGACTATTATTAATTTACATGATTTAAGTACTAAAATAAACTTTGAATTGACTATAATATCATTAAAATGATGAAAATTTATTCCAACTATATAAAACCAAAATTATTATTATAAGATAAAAGAATAAAAAATATGAATTAGCCGTTATATAAATAATCTCTAAAATATTAATAGTAACCAAGAATAAATTTAAAACTCATAAAATATTCTTAATTAAATTTAAACCCAAAATTATAAATTTTTTATCACTTATTATTCCATTATCAACTCATTTTTTCTCCCCAAACAAACTTTATCACTTACACGGTCACATACTCAAATATTTGTACACCCTAATATAATTTTTTCTAAAATAAACTAGAACAAAATGTATTAAAATTAACTAAGGATCACCTTTTACTATCACATAACAATCTTAAATACAATCTATACATTATTCAATAAATATCTCCAAAACATATCATATTTTTATCAAAATAAAGTTTCAGCATAATTGATACCATTCAACATATGTTTCCAAAATTCACATTTTCTAAATTTTCTATACAACAAACCCATTTTTAGAAAAAATATTGTATGTTTTCTATTAATCCTCACACTAAACCACCATTGATAAATACCAAAAAATAATTATAATATAATCTCTAATTTGACCATAACTAACCTGAGTTTAAATCCATAAAGGTTATATTCATCCATGAGGGATATTATTCGATTTCCTTTTATCTAATAAATATTAATAGATATTCCATCCCTAGAGAAAATATTACCAAGAAAATAAACTTCCTAAAATCTTTATTTACACTTACTAAATTTCTCATATATATCTTTTTCTAGTAAAATATTCAATAATTATTCTCAATTGATTCACATTATTTCTTAATACTTATGGTATCTTATGATATCAATAATAAATAGTAAAAGAAATCTATCATGGTAATCCCTACATTAACAATAGGTGTATATCCACTTCTTTCCTATTTACGCCATCCCTAAACCATGGAACTCACTTAGTTAGACTAAATTCATCATTAATATTGATCCATGGAATAAAAATCCATAAAAATTTATCAAATACTCTATGTTATTATCGTAATGCTCATGTTATCAATGTTAATCTAAAATAGAGTTCCCAAGGTTCCCACTAAACTTCCTTTGATTCCAACTATAACACCCCGAATCCATTAACCTGGATTCAATGCTTACTTATTATATGGGTACAAGATACAAGTTATCACACCATTAGGGATCAATTAGTTTAGAAATGTTGGTAGACTGGATGCATACATGATTTCTAAATTATAATGGAAAAATAAATCATGGCATAAAAAACATTTTTTAATCCTTGAAAGTTAATCAAAAATTCATTCCTTATATACTAGGTAAATTAAAACATAATAAAATGTGATATTAAAATATCATAAAGGGAAAACATACATTAGAAGCTATCATTCATAGATAAGTCATGATCAAAATGGTAGATTGGATAATCAAAATACATTCCATTTTAATCAATAAGTTGACTTAAAATTACATCCATGGATAATATCAACAATGACATCCTGTAGATAATGGAATATAAATTATTAATAAAGGAAAAGCATGGATTTGGGAATTCATGAACTTTCTATAAAGGCCTCATACATGTTGTTATGAACCTTAGTATCAAGACATCTCAACCAAGATATCATTCTCAATAAATGGGTAGGTTTAAACCAAATACCCATTTAATGTGGCCACTTGTTTTGTCTCATGATATTTTTTTATTTATAAAAGGGCTATCTATAACTAATCCTCACCCATTAATTTCACATCCTATTCATTAATCATATTTTTAATGATCAATATAATTTATTCACAAAATGCCTTTTAAGTCAACAGTTATCTGTATTGAATCAAGAATATAGAACATCAATATTTACATATTAAATTAAATAACTTTCTTAATAATATTCCTTAAACCTATATAGTATATAGAAATGGTTAATGGTTTAAACATCATCAAAGTAATATAAATTATTCTAAATTAATCCGTGATATTAAAAATATGGACATTAATGAGGAAAATAATGTTCAATAAATAATGGAGAGTGGTGGAGTGCATGATCACATTAAATTAAATGATCTCAAAATAAGGTATAATAAATTATCAATAAAGGGTGATAAAAGAATATAGATTCATCCAAAATGATGTTTTTATAGTAAAACAATGACTTTAGAAAATAAAATATAAGGAATATATTAAAAATAACTTCCTTGTAACTGCTTTCAAGAACGGATTACGTTAAAAAATAATACCATTTTTATAACATTTAATATAAAAAATCCCAAAATATTGACAAAAAATTCTTTGAAAATAACCATGTAAAATTTAAGATTAATCTTGATAATGTATAATGCCTATGATGGCAGGAATGGGTGGTCAATCCATATACATTAAAAAACATTCTTGTTATACTTTTTTAAAAGTTAAAAATAACCCATACGGTAAACGTAGAAAATATTCCACCTTAGTAGTTTAAAATAAATTTTATCAACCATTTAAGAATATGTAAGAACATTATTAATAAATTTAAAATATCCATTAAATGGAAGAAAAATATTTGGAAGGAAAACCTTCAAAAAAAATTTAAAAGAAAGTCCTTACGTGTAACTTACTTGTTGATTATTGATCCAATAAAAGAAGAAATAGAAAAAACTTGTAAATACCAAAAATATCCATAGGATAAGAAATTATAATGGGTTTATGATGTTAGGGTCATATAATTTTCCAAAAGTAAATCTTAATATAAATAATCCTCAAATAAAATGAGATTTTAACAAAAATACCTTACTGCTTGGATAACTTTTGAATAAAAACACTATAAAAGGAAAACATGAATAAAAAACATTTAATACATTTAAAAATTATGGATTCATGATATAAAGATTAAAATTGGTGGTATATACACCATGTAAATGAAATTATGTGCATAATGTAAAACAAATCTCATTGAAATGAAAGTGAGATGAAATTACCCTTACATCAAGTCCAACTTTCTTCATATGCACTCTTATCCTAATATATAATATATTTTAATTTTTTATAAATCTATAATAGAACAGTATTCATAGTTATAATACAACATATAATTCACTTATAAAATTCTATCACCCATTTGTTTATAATTACTTATAAACATCATTATCCTTCGTGTTAATTATTCTATTTTTCAAAAAAGATTTGGTTTGATACTTATAGTCCTTGAAAGTTTTTATATATTAATCATCTATAGAATAATAATCATAAAATAATTATCATTTTTATGCATTAAATAAAAAATTTTAATCATTCATGAATGGAATAAATGGGAAATGGATCATATAGATTCATGGAGGTGGTATTCCACATGTATTCATGAACGACGTTATCATTTTCTAATGGATGAAAAGGTAAGAAGTTATATGATATATTATATTTCAATAATAATAATTATGTCATAAATATAATATATATTTATTAATTTTACCTCTATTTATATCCTTGTAAAGTGGTGATGAAAAAAAATTACATCTACATGTGTAGATTGTAGGTCATACATACACCTGAGTAATGTCTTAATTTTACATATGATGGAAATGAGGTGGAAATGGTTGTATAATAATCATAAAAACATATAATTATATTTTTTATACTATATTAATTATGTTATTATCAATAAAATATGATTATAGTAATTATAAGAATAAATAATCTTTAAAAGAGTTGGGTGATATGATTACATCTTCTAGGAGAAACCTTTATTGGCTTACACATTAATAAATATTAAGATGGTCTTAGGGTAAAACCAGGACCTCAAGAATAAAGGGAAATAATCTAGGAAGGTGTTATGGTACTTATTTTCTATATATACCCATACATTTACATATAAATATCAAATTATTTTAGATGAATAATCAACACATTTTACAATAATACATGTCTAAGGATCACATAGGTTTAGTCTCTTTGGAAATGTGGATACTTAAATAAATTATATATAAAAATATATATCATTTACCATTTATTTATTTATAACTATCACCCTTATTAAAACAAAACATACTTAAAAACATTCTATATAACATGGGTACGAGAAGCATGAGAAAGGGTGATCTCATATTCTTAATAATGGTAAACATAATAGATGCCAATAAATGGTCATAAGTGAGAAAAATATAAGTATAATGGAATGATAAAATGATAAAAAATTATAAAATAATACCCATAAATTAATATATCATAATCATGAAGAATGGAATAAAATTTTATCTATTGAAAAGAATAATATATAAGATTTCAGAATCATCAATAATAAATCATGATCCATGAAAACATATCATAAGAATAAGACATAATTTTTTGGAATTCACATAAGAATATAAAATCATTTCTTTATTCAAGTATCACTTCCAATACTATCATCGTTTATTAGTTTCACTCCCCATTACATCATTTTATAAATCAAGGATTACTACCAGGACTATTTTATTAGAAAATTACCTTTATAAACTAGGATCTCTCCTAATTCCAATCCTTATTATCTCATGAGACATCCTTATTTACCTAATGAATTGGAGAGCTATGTAATTCTAGGACCACCCATCACATAATTAGAACCATTCATATGTATTCCACATTATTATAAAATATTCATCATATCATTGATGATATTAATATTTTAAGGACTTATTTTATACTCCCTTTATTGATTTTATATGAAATGTGCATAATTTGTGTGAAATATTAATGTTTAAATATTAAATATAATTTTAGAGAACTATTTGAATTCATCTAGATTCAAGTATTCTTAATGTTTTAATAATAACTATAACTATACTAATAAAATATGTATGGTTCTTATTTTATAATATTCCTCATTCAATATCCAACATTTCATTATAAGGGATCTTGGGTCAATTCCACCATTTGAAGGGTCATATGGATCACACAAAAAAGCCCAAAGAATTTAAGAAGAAACTAGTTAAGCTATGAAGATTGAATTACTGGTACCAATACAGAAGTCTAAATCCTTTAATTATCCTCCAAAGGTTGTTGTAAAATTCAATTCATCTTGGATAAAAATTTCAAGGCCTAACTCCAAATACAAGTGTCCCAAATAATGAATTTAAACCCATCCCACCATTGTAGATGGAAATTAAAATCTGGATACTATTAATGAAATTTCTCATGATCTAGTAATCAAATAAATATCATATTTTTTAGTGAGAAAGAGGAGATATATTTGGTCTACTTTTTTGAATAAAGAATTTGGATTTTAAGGGATCTTCTTATTCAAAAATCCATTCACATTTCAACCATATAAAAAGAATGTGTAGAAATAGACAGTTTAACATTTTTTATTAAAACCACTATAACTTTGGATACAGAAGTCCAATGGCCACCAAATTTTGAGGCATGACCATAAAAAAAATTATATACAACTTTTAAGAAGATATAATCTCTATATTCAGCTTTCTGGATGTCCAAATTGTCTATTAAAATGGAGGTTCATATTTGGAATGCAAACTGTCCACCTCCTTGGGCTATAAATACAACCCCCTCTTCTCCTTGCATGTGGTTGGAATTTTAGAAGAGAGTATCAAACATTGGAACGAAAAAAGCTTTAAAAAGTCTTGGTAGGACCTTCCATACTCAATTTTTTACTTGAGAGACCTTTCCTCCCCTCTTTGTTTTAATTTACTTTGTTAGTTTCCTTTATTTGTAATTTCACAAGTGTTTGTCTTTGTAATTCTGTTTTAATGCAAGTTTCTTCTTCAATATCTATTATTCTCATAAAACTTATGTTAAATAATATTAGTGGTATTAAAATAGTTTAAATATAGTTGAATCCCATTCCCTTATTGTGATTTCTCATTCAATAAAAAGTCAGTATTTAATTCCCTTCACTATTTGTGTGTGTGTGTTCGACGCACAACTCTTTTCTTATCCCTTTCTTTTTCTTCAGTTATTAATTCATCACTATAAACATAAATTACCATATTAATAACTATCTTAATGTCTGGGTAAATATACTATTTTGTTGAGTCGTTATTTAGAGATGTTAAGTGATTGAGAGCTTTTTCTCAGTGAGTATTCTTTAATTTAACATTGTGTATGTTGGACTTAACATGTCATGGATTAATGACTTGTTTTATTTAACGTGTGATTTCCATGGATTATTGGAACCATAAATACACTACCATCGATATGCTCTAATTTATATTAGAACCCTATGTTACATTAAGGCTTGGTTTAAAACCTTAACACTTAATAATTCTAATCAATGTTATCTTGTGAAGTGGGTGTTAATTTAAATGTAATATAAAGCAAAGATCAAGGATATCGCAAGCTTAACTCCTTAAAAATGAACTCACCCCAATATTTATCAAATTGTTAAATCAAACACCAATCATTAATCACTTAATTTAATATCTAAAAACAACCCCCCCCCCCCCCAATCAAAATACAATAAACTAAAAACAATACACTATTAAAAAGTATCATCACTGATGATTCGACCCGAGTGCTGCTATACACATTAGCAGAGCATCGGAAATTTCAACGGTCGATAAGTGAAAATCAGCTGCACCATCAATCATTAAGTTGTAACCCATGGAACGGATATGGGTTTTATAAAACTTTCATCATCATAATCATAAACTATCAAGATAAAGAATAAATATGGTAACATTAGATTCTATCCCATGTAAATCATAATAAATATCAAATTATGTTGTTATAAATAAAAATACCTTTAAAAAATCACTAGAATATTTCTTTAGGAATATATCCTTTTTTATTTGAAATCAGTTATTTAGAATATAAAATTTTCTAAAACATTATAGAAAAATAATAATTTAAATTGACCAAGAAAACTTTTAAGGTATTATTTAAATAAAATAATTTTCATAATGGTATATAAATTTATCCATGTAGTGTATGTTAAAATAAAATTCCCTTCATATTGTGGGTAAAAAGTCAAAATCACCTTGTTTTAAAAATTACAAGAAGATTAAATTAAAACATTTTTATACCAATTAAAAAATTGGAAAAATGGTTTTAATAAATATTTTTATAATATAAAAAAATCTTGAAACATTTTAAATAAAATATGTTCATGGAAGAAAATATTTTTGACCGAAAAGAAAAACATGGTTGGTTTTCCTTAAAAATATTATTTTGGATTCTTGAGTAATTAAATAGAGGAAAATTGATTTAAAACATGAAATATATAGAAATAAATATACGATAATAAAATACATAATACATGGGATATTTTGATCACATAATTTCATCATCATAAAATTTAATCATAAATAATTTTAGTAAAAATTAGATTATAACATAAAACTTTTACCTCAAGTTTATATTTATTTATAAGCACTTTGAACACATGTATAATCATTTTAAATTTATTATAATTATATAAAAGAATAATAATCATATATATAATACCATAAATTTTTTACTTATAACATATTATCACCTATTCATGAACAATCATTCGTTATCATCATTATTTCGGGTGTTAACTGCTTTGTTTATCATGTATGTTTTGGTTCAGCGGTTATGGTACTTACACTTTGATCATGGTTCATTAAAATACTTAATATTAATAATGATATAAATATCATATATATTGATAATATACATATTTATAACTAATAATTTAACTCAATGATGAAAAATGAATCACATCACTACGTGGAGACAGTATTTCATACGTATACACGAGTGACATTTCTATTTTTATATGGATGGAACAAAATAATGGAAAATATTAATTAATATTTTCATAATAATTATTAAAACATAAATATAATATATAAATATTAAATATCTCATAATAACCAACCATTAATGAATGTGGTGGGAAATGAGTCGTATCGCTGTGTGGAGACAGCAGCCCACACTTACACAAAAGTGATACCTTAATCTCCCATTGGATTGAGAAGAGGTGGTAAATGATTATGAAATAATCATAATAAAATATCAATATATTTATGATACTATATTCAAAAATAATCTAGGATACAACAATTTTAGAGGAATAATAAGAAGAAATAAAATTTAAAGAGCATGGTTAATATTTATTCCTCTTCTCTGAGAGACCTCTTTTGGCTTACTCCTTAAGCCCTGAAGAACTATTAATAGGAGAATAAAAGTAGATATAGGATTAATAGAATTATTCTATGAAGGTTTTTTAGTATTAATTTTCTAAAATATAAGTCAAAAATGGTGTGAATGAGGGAGGATAATAGGTTCCCTTTTAAAAGTGAGTGGAGGGACACACATGGAATTTCTTAAAATATTTCAATGATTTAAGGTCACTTCCATGAGAAAGTAGTTCAATGGATATGGATTAAAATTAAGTAAAATATAAGGTTTAAATAAATTCAAAAAACAATAATTTGATAAGTTTTGGTGGAAACCCAACCCTTGTCTCATTGTTTAACCCCCCCCCCCCCCCCCCACTCGATAAACTCATTTTAACCTTAACAATGGTAACAACATTTTAATATATTTACTATTCAATATGAAAAAAAATTAATTTGAACATATTAAATTATATTAATTACAATTATTAAAAATATGGAATCCATTTTATCATATTAAATTTATATATATGGAAAATTTTAATTTTAATTAAGCACGCAAACTCCAACGAGAACCCATTTTCAAAAAAAATATTTTGTATCCATAAACCTTAATCTAATTCCATTAATTGCCATGTAAAATCCATAAAATGAATGTTAAAATATTATAATAAATATATAATATATAATATTAATTAAAAAATCAATTCATAAATATTTAATTAATTTTTTAAGGTAAAGATACATAGAGAGAATAAAAACAGTTTATTATAAAAATGAGTTTTTAAGCCCAAAAATTATCTCATACCAAAATCAAGTATAATTATGATTCCTATGTAATTATTTATATTATTTATAATTAAATATAAATTATATTAATTTAATATCAAATTAAAAACATAATAGTACATTTAATTGAAAAAAAAATACATTTTTTATAAAAAACAGTATTTTTCAATATTCATGGAAAAATAAATCTTTTTATAAATATCCTAAAAATTCGTCCTCAAATAATATTGAAATGATGATTTTAAAAGTGATATTCATTTACTCAGATAAAATTTATAAAAATATTATAAATTAATTTTAGTCTTTTTGTACAAAAATTCAACAAAACCCATTTTTGAAGAAAGACATATTTTTGAAGCATAAAATGGCTTTTCTGAAAATTGAGTTATTATTTATTTTTCATTAATCAATACATTTTAATTATTAAAAACATTTATATATATTTTTCATAAATTTTTTATTATCATTTATACATACCAATTTAAAGTCAAAATTTTAATGTTTTACAATATCGAGGTTTATATAGACTCGGGGTTGCGTGTCAGAAAATCTATCAAATACTTAATGTTTTATTTTAAATGAAATACATATAAAATCTTGGTATATTACATTATATCCCCCATTAAAATGAATTTATCCCACAAAATTCCACTACTATAGTATAAAATAATGAGTATACCTCTACTTAATCACATTCTTGGGTTCCCATGTAGCTTCCACAAATTTTGAATTCATCTAAAGAAATTTAACCTAATGAGTAGACTTGTTTAGTAGAAATTTATCTCTATGATTCAAGGTTTCTACTAGTTGTTATTCATAGGAAATATCATTATCTAGTGCTATAACATCTGATTTTATTACATGTGAAGGATCAATTATATACTTCCTTGGGAGAGATACATGGAATACATCATGAACTTGAGGGAGGTTTGGTGGGAGTTCCAAGTGATAAGATATAGTCCCGACTCAATCAATAATATCAAAGGGAGAAATATGCCTTGGGATCATATTTAGATTATTTTTAAATATCATAAAATTATTCTAGAGATAAATTCATAAGTTAAAATTCTCACTACCATTTAATTCTAGATCTCACTGGTTATTATTAGCATAAATATTTTGTTAACTCTAAGATGCCTTGATATGTTGTTGAATGGATCTACTATTCACTATCATTTACTTAGCTTTCTCAGGTCCAAATACATTTCTTTCTCTAACTTCATCCTATTATGTTTGAGTTCTATACTTATTTTCATATATGGCTTCATGAGGAGCCATATTAATGCTTGTTTTAAAGCTATTTTTGTAATAAAACTCAACTAGAGGAAGGTGTTGATCCAAAAAACCTTTGAAATCTAGAGGATATGATCTCAACATATCATCCAGGGTTTTAATGGTTATATTATGATGAAAATATATCTTAGGATGATAATTAGTACTAAAAAAATTTATCTTGTTCTTTCTAAATACTTCCCTAGAACATCTAGGAAAACCTCATATCCCGATCAGAAATAAAAAAAATTGGTGCCCTGTGTAACTGTACCATTTCCTTAACGTATATTTTGACAGATTAACAAGAGATAAATCTTCTTTTATTAGTCCTGCTAGATAAAATTCTATAAGAGGTGGGGTGAATCAGGGTATAACAATTTAAAACTATTTCCCCTTCGGATATTGTCTCCTCATTAAACAAAACACTCTTCTCTTCTTATACTGTAATAAAGTATGAACATAAATTAAATCATGCATGGGACATGGCAATTTTACTTGGTTCACCCTCACTGGGATACAGCCAACGATCATAAAAAAACAATGTTCCAATATACCAAATTCACTAAGGATCACTATAAGAATACAATTTTTGGGCTAGATCACTTATTCCTAGGATCAGTGCCTTTATAGGGTTTAGGGTCATTCCACTACTTTCTCAAGGGTCACTCCCTAAGTCTCTTTCTCTGGATCAATGTTGGTGGAAAGGATCATCATCTTCCTCTTACTTTTCGTACTACTCTTTGAAGGTATTCACTCATATTTTATAGACTTTTATCCATTCATTATCACTAATGAATACATCCTCAGTTGTAAATGGATGATCTGTTGAAGTTCTACTTTCATCCACTAAATAATACCACATTAGTATAGATTTACTAGGTAACTTCTATATTTCATGAAAACTTTGGGTGTCTTGCACATAGATTTAAAAACTTTCATGTAATATTTATGATTTTTCATGAAAAACCCTCTATCACACAACTGCCTTTTTACATGTAACTCCCTTCTAACATACAACTCCCTTTGCATGAAATTCTTACATGATTCAGAGCCTGGGATTTCTCTAAGGGTTGAGATACTGAAATGAGTAGGGTATACGTCTATTTATAGGCATGGTCAACCCTACACATAAGATCTTAATGCTTCTTCCTTTACATGTGTAAGATCCTCTTCAAGCATGTAAAACCACATTTGACATCGCAATGGGTATGTAAGTCTCTTTTGCATCGATCACTTCATCTTTTTTTCGCAGGCATGCACAAACCATATTTCATAAAAAACCAATATTTCATGAAATTATTTCCTTTTACATATTTTTATGTGATAATCCTAGAACTCCACTTGCATGAAACATTTAGATTCACATTTTATCTTGTGCATAACATCCTTTTCCAAAACCACCTTTCTCTATTCTCTAGATTTTTTATACAAAAAATTTGTAAAACACTAGGAAACAACACCACCTTGTATACAAACTTTTCATACCGACTCCAAAGAATCAATTACTTTTTCTTGGATATTTTTCAACATATCCTATAAAAAATATCTCTGGATCTCCCCAACTGATCAGGGAAACCTACTTTTTCAACAAATACAATCAACCTAAAAACATTGTAATGTTACCTTGAGTTATTTTTTCCCAAGAATTTCCCCCTTTGGGTTTGTTGACAACTATTTACATTTTGATATATCATTAAATATTCTTCCATATTATACCATTGTTTGCTTATTGCGATATATGTAATGATAAAAGATTAACTCAACACATATTCTAAGTTCACATGAGCCATTATCAACATGAGAAATAAGTGTGGAATGAAATGATCATCAATGAAACACTTAATTCCTGAAACTAATCAACTACTTTCATCACAATGTCGTTATATATATCCTTTGATTGATCAATTTTAGCATTATTATATTTAAAAACCCCCCCTACATCACCACTTGGGTTATCGTGACTTGGAATGCTCAAATATTTCTAATCTAAGATCTGATATACATGTTTTGTAATGATTAAAAATGTCAAAGCTAAGCACTAATTACTCCCCCTTTTTCATAGCTCCCCATCTTATCTTATCCCCTTATCTTTATTGAGACATCTTAAATAGCCACAGTTTCTCCCCTTTTGTCATTGAACCCAAAGGTCACTTTTTTGTGGTTTGTAACAGGGTAAAGAACACATATCAGTACATTAGGAAAAAAATCATACCCCTGGGAGAGGGGGTCCCACATCCTCACTTTTTCAATTTTAGGGAGTCAACTTAACTCCCAGGTCCAGCGATACCTTTCAAATGATTCTTTGGGTAAGTTCTTTGTTAGAATGTATTCAACCTATAGTTTTTTAGGCACAAACTTCAACTTGAGAAGCCCATGCTCTACCTTATCATTGGTAAATTGATATTTGATTTCAATGTTCTTTTTCCTTGAGTAATGGACTATATTTTCTATAAGATTTATACATTTGAATTATCATAATGGATTCTGGTCAGAGGCTTCACTTCAACTCCCATATCCTTAAGTTGTTGCTTCCTCCACAATAACTATGTGCACTCTTGAGTAGCTGCAATATATCTAGCTTCTGTGGTGCTAAAAAATGAAATCTTATTTATTACTTATCCAATAATACACAATCCACCAAGATAGAATGCACCACTAGATGTTTATTTTCTATTATCTACTAAACCATCCGAAAGTTCATTAGTATATCCTAATAACTCTTGCTTAGATTCTTTATTATACAATAAATTGAAATCCATTGTGCCCTTGGTATATTGAAGTATTATTTTCGTAGTAATAAAGTGGATTTCCTTGGGATTTCATTGATATATATATACCTGGAATATTGAAAAAAAACAATATTTTTTCTTTTCATTGTCAAGTACAATATACTTCCAATGATTTACCTATATTTTGTGGTATTAACTATATAACCTTCAGCATCACATGAAAGTATCATCCAGGTAGCTACGAGAGACATTATCTCCCTGTAATTATCCATTAAAATAATTTCAAGAACTCCTTGACATATTTATATTGTGAAATGAATGTTTCATTATTTCTTTGTGTCACCTATAAATCAAGGAAAATTTCAGTTCACCAATCATTGACATTTTCAACTCACATTTCATGAATTTGGAAAATTGTCTGCACTTTGCTTCATTTTATCCACCAAATATTATGTCATCAACATATACCAGCTTCATCATCCTTTGATTACTATCATTTTTTATGTAGAGATTGTAATCAACTCCACCATGCTGAAAAATGAGCTTCTTTAAAAATTTATCTAGTCTTGAATACCATGCTCTTAATGCATGCTTCAACCCATAAAGTGTCTTTCTTACCTGAAAAACTCTATTCTCATCTTCATGAAAGAGAAAACAATTTGTGTAGTCCATATAAACTTCATCTTCCAGAACCACATTCAGAAATCTTGATTTATCATCCATCTGGAAAACATTGAGCTTTCTTTTCACTATTCTGTCCAAGAAAATGTGATTTTATTTAGCCTTGAAAGAGGCGAAAAAGTTCCATCAACGTCGATAACCTCTATCTAGCAGTACCCTTTTCAAACTAGTCATTCTTTGTTTCGAATCACAGCATCATGTTCCTTTATCTTATTCTAAAAGACAAATTTAGTCTCAATGAAATTATTGTCTGTTGGTCTCAAAAAAATCTCTCATGTTTGATTTTTCTCAATCCGATTAAGCTCTTCATTCATATCTTAAACCCAATTATCATATCCAACTGCTTCATAAAAACATTTAGGCTCTACTTGGGATAATTATGATGCATGTTGTAGAGTCTTAATTCTCCTTTTATGCACAGGCACTATCAAATCACCAATTATGTTATTCCTATAAATTTCAACTCTTATTATTGGTTTCTGTATAGATACTGATTTATTCTCATCCTTATCATTATTTGATTATTCTTATCAATCAGAATCTGGAACTAAAACATAAATTGATCTTCTATCACTATCCTCCTAAGTTTAATCATGTATTTTCTTAAGATTATACTCATTCTCTACAATAGTAACATCATTGTTTTTAACTACCTTTCGCATCCTCTTATTTAAGAATTTATATGATTTATTTTCTTTGAGTATCCAATAAATATACCTTTATCTCCACAATATTCAAACATCAAGTGTTTCTTCTTATTGAGAATGAAACACTTAATTTCAAATACTCAAAAGTACTTCAACGTTGGATTCTTTACATAGAAAATCTCATATGGATTCTTTTCCTCTTTTGGACACAATAACACTCTATTTTATGTGTAGACTGATGTCATCACTACTTCTTTCCAAAACTTCTTTAGAATTTTTTTCTCAATGATCATTATTCTAGCCATGTTGTTGATAATTCAATTTCTTATCTCAATTACTCCATTCTGCGGTGGAGTTATTATAGCTAAAACTTGGTGCATTATCCCATGTTTCTTGAGATAATCCTCCACTTGTAAATTTGTGAAATTTGTTCCATTATCTGTTTGGATCTTTCAGATTTTCTAACCTGGCATCTTCTAAACTTCTCTTGGATAAGTTTTTATACAACTGAACACCTCATATTTATGGGTGATGATTGAAACTCTTGTCATTCTGCTAAAATCATCAATGAATATAACAGAATATCTCCTCTCATTGAGAGATCTTAGTGAAATAAGACTACATATGTCAATATGCACCATCTCAAGCACTTTTGTTGACCTTTTCTCTTTTTTATTATATGTCGTTTGAATAGTCTTCCCTTATTGAAAAGCATCACACATATGAGTACATTCATATGACAATATAGGGAGGTCTCAAGAAGCATCATATTTCACTAAATATTCCATGTAAGTTTGGATCAAGTGTCCAAGATGTTTATGCCATAACTTATTTTCTTCTTCATTGGGCAGAAAGAACACATCTTCTTCTCTGTTTACAAGGTAGATATTTCCCTTTGTACACTTTCCCTAAAAAAACTGAACCATCTTTTTCCATAATGATACATGACTTCTTTGATAATATTATTTCATGTACTGAGTCACATAATTGATTGACATGTAGTAAGTTTTGAATGAGACCTTCAGCAACCAAGACATCTTCACATCTCATGTCATTTCCCCTAAACTTGTCTTTTACCAAGCCAAAAATCATCAAACCTTCATTATTAACAAATCTTACGATACCTCCCTCATAATATGTGATTCCAATCACAAAATCCTTATTTATTATCATATGAGAAGTGTATCTACTATCAATAATCCATATTCTAGTATGATATGATGCTTTAAAAGAAATCTCTATAACCACTGTGTTCTCAACTCTTTTCTTCTTAATCCATGTTTTTGACTTCACACCTAGTACGGATTGATAATATTTATCATTCTTCAATGTATGAAGGAACAGCTTCAACTTAAAACACTACAAACCAATTATCCATTTTCCGCTCGCTTGATAGTTCATTGAATTACTTCTTATGACCAATTTGGTTATGCTTCGGAACATTCCTCTATAAGGTTGATGTACATTATCTGGACATGTGTCTAAATCCTCCACACCAGAAATAATGAACCTCGAAAGATATTATAGAGTATTGAACTCTATTTGGATATCATTTTTCTTATTGTTCCCTTCAGTATCTCTTGGATATAGAACACACATTTTGTGAGTGTCCTATCTTTCCATAGTAATTACACCTGATTCAAGGTGCATTCCTACAAATCACTTCTACACCATTGTTTGTTCCTTGGGTTCCTAAATATTATGACTATAATTCATACACAAATTAATATTCACTTTTGGAGTGGGTGCTTGTGATTTTACATTAATCGTCACACTAGTTTTTTTATTAACCCTCATACCATCCTTATCATTTGGATTTGACAATTACATTTTTACTGCTAGACCTCTATAATACACCTACATCTTCTTTGTTTCCTGAATGATATCCTTTCCCAATGTCGTACTGAGAGTTAAGAGTTTTTTCTGATCCTTAACACTTCATTACAGGTTGAAAACTTCCTCTTCAAGTTCATTTATACACTTGATTTGATCTTTTTAAATGTTATTAAAACTATTAATTTCTCTTTTTTGTTATTCAATATTCATCTTGTACTCAACAACATTTTCTAATATCTCTAGCATTAATGACTTCAGTTTTTCAATTTCTTCATTCAACTCAAACTTCTCTTCTTCCTGGTGTTGCATATAGAGTTTGAAATCTTGAACCACTTTGTTGACTTTCTTCATTTTGGTTCTCCAAATATATATTTCCTCTAGAGAGGATTCTAATTCTACTTAAAGGTAAACTCATTCTTCAACCTCTCCTTCTTCATTGTTGCTTTCTTACCTTGTTTGGGAATTTTCTACAACTACCACCATAGCATTTGATTCATGATCCTTGAAATCTTCCAAATCTTATGCCTCATATTCTTTTGACTTGCCATCTTATTTTTAAATAATACTCTTCTTTGTGATGAAATTTTTCTTTGAGTTTTTCTTACCTTTCAAATGGGATGAAGACTAATTCATGGGAATTTTAACTTAACCCTATTCATATTATTGAAACTTCTTTGTTCACCTTGTTTAAAGATGTCTAAAATTTCCACATCGAAATCATTCAAGAGGTAGTTTCCCTTGGAACATTATTTTTCATATGTAGAGATTTTAGAAAAGGAATGACATCATCTCATTTGTATCTTCATCTTCTTCACCATTTTTAATGGTGATATTCTTCATAGCCTTGAACACCACTTCTTTGGACTTCCCTTTTTCCACATAATTTTTTTCATCATTTATCATCTTGTATGAAACAAGAGTATTATGTAAGTTATCCAGTGTCAACTCCTTCAGATCTTTATCTTATAATATAAAAAATTTTGGATTAAACTGATTTGGTAGTTTTCTCAGAATGTTCTTAATAATCTTTATATCCTCAATAATTTCTCCAAGGCAATGCATTTCTTCCACAAAAATATTTACCCAGTCAAAGAATGTTTCAAAATACTCATTAGGGATCATTATGAGATCCTCATATTTGTTCCATGGAACCTATAAATTTTTTTCCCTGACTTTTGAGTCACCCTTATATATATTCAAAAACTTTTCCCAAAAATCATGTGATGACTTGCATGACATCAACTTTGTAAAAATTTCATTTTATAAGGATCCCCCTAAAGTATTGATCCCTTTACAATCAGTATCCAATTCCCTTATATCAACTTATGATAAATCACCACTATCGATATTTGATGATATTCTATGCATAGTTGTTGTAAATATATCCATTACTAATGATCGAAAGTAGTTATACATCCAATTATTCCATAATTGAAAAAAGTTTCCATTGAAGATCGGAATCCCTTTGTGATTTTCTACCTCCATTTTTTATGATGAGAGAGAACCACTAAATTTCAACCTGGCTATGATACCAATTTCTAGGTATACTAGGTCAAATACCCTTAGAGGGGGCAGAATTGGGGTATAACAGTTTAAAACTGATTTCCCTTTAGATCTTGTCTCATCATTAAACCAAACTCTATTCTCTCCTTCTCTTATAATAAAGTATGAAAATAAATGAAATCATGCAGGGGACACTATGATTTTACTTGGTTCACCCTCACTGGGCTATTTCAAGGAGCATACAATGGTGATGTGCTGATGTACCAAATTCACTAAGGCTCACTACCAAAATACAATGTTCAGGCTAGATCACTTTTATTCCCATGCTCACTACCTTTGTAGGGTTTAGGGTCAGCTCACTACTTTCCCAAGGGGCACTCTTTAAGTCTCTTTATCTCGATCACTACTGGTGGAAAGGATAACCATCTTAATCTTACTTTTCTCATTGATCTTGGAAGGGATCCACTCACATTTTATGGACTTGTAGGTCCCTTTATTATCACTAATGAATACATACTCAGTTGTAAATGGATGATCTCCTGAAGTTCCACTTTCATACTCTAATGAATACCACTTTATCATATATTTACTGGGTAACTTCTATCTTTCATGAAATGTTTGGGTGTCTTGCTCACAGCTTTAACGCCTTGCGTACAACATTTATAATTTTTCACAAAAAACACTCTTACATGAAACTCCATTTTTATGTGAAAATCCCATCTTACATGCAACACCCTTTACACACAATTCTTATTTGATTCAGAGCCTCAAATTTCTCTAAGGGTTGAGATGATGAAATGAGGGGGGTAACCGTCTATTTATAGGCTCATCCAACCCTACACCTAATATCCTGACGCTTCTTCCTTTGTGCATGTACCATCCTCTTTCAGTTTGTAAAACAACATTTGACTTCGCATTGGGCGTGTAAGCCTCTTTCACACTGATCACTTCATCTTTATTTCATAGGCACGCAAAAACCATATTTCATGCATAAACTAATATTTCACATGATTCTTTACTTTTCTATATTTTGATGTACTTATCCTAAAGCTCCACTTGCACATAAAATTTAGATTCACCTTCAATATAGCGCGCAGCTTCCTTTTCCAAAAACAAATTTCTCCATTCTCCAGAGTTTGGACCTAAGAATTTGTAAAACACTGGGAAATGGTACCACCTTGTATATGAACTTTTTTTACCGCCTCTAGAGGATCCATTACTTCATCTTGAATATTTTTTGACTTATCTTGTTAACAATCTCTCTTGATCTCCCTAACTGGTCATGGAAACCCACTTTGTCAATAAACACAATCAAGCTAAAAACACTGCAATGTAACATTGAGAGATTTTTTTACAATGTATTTAATAGTAATGTGGTGTGTTGACTCTAAAAAATCCAATTTTTCCTCCTTAATTAAATATTTTTTTGGTTTATTTCTTTACATGAAACATTAAAACTAAAAAAATGGACCATTGTAAGGTAGTTGTAGAATTGGTAGGTATAAACAGTGGTAACGAAATTATGATAAAAAATAAATATATATAAATAAAATAAATTTTAATTAAAATATTGGCTCAAAATATAAAAATAAGAATATAATTAAACATCTTCTCTAAAATTTACTTCTTTTTAAGCATACTATATTTTCATATAAATAAAGTATTAACACAAGTTTAATTGGTCTCTTCTTATAAAAAAAATCATTATACTTTATATTTTTAATAAAAAATTAAATTTATAAATTGTAGGATGTGAATTGAAAAAATTAACATAATTTTTTAATTTATCATAGTTATGTTATTTTAATTTGAAATTTTTGTATTTTTAAGAAATAATTATTTTTTAAATGAATAGTGAAAATACAAAAAAAGGTTGCCCCTTTTATGAAATTTTTATTATTATACATTATAATATTTTGAAACTTTTACATATAAAATTATATGTTATTAATTATAATAATTTATTTCATAATTATATTATTAACTTTATAAACCCATGCTCAACATTTTGAATATTTATGTGGCATTTTAATGAAAACTATTTTTAACTGTTTTGTTTAATTAATTATAACATGATGAAATGAAGTTTTTACTTTTTTATATTTTTAAAAAAATAAAATATAAATTATAATAATTATTTAAATTCATTATAATCATTAGAATTGATAATTATATCATAATCATAAATCTTTTTTCTTAAAATTAAACATCTTCAAAAGACTGGTTTTTGAGTGTTATTTGCACTTGTGTTAAAATACATTTCCATAAACATCTGATTTTTATTTGATAAATTGGATTTAATTTTTATAATTATTTCATCTGAATTATCTAATAATACAAGTTTTATTTTTATAGTTTAAAATTTTTTTACTTAGGTGAAATTGTTTTACCTCGGTACAAACCCAAAAAATTGTAAAAGTAAAAAACATAAGAGAAAATGGTTTACAACATGTTTAAAACATGTGTGGAAACACTTGGTTGAGATTTTATTGACCAAAAAATATATCAAACTCAAATTATTTCCATTTTTGAGTCATTTTACCTTGAATAATTTCATGGAATTATTGAAAAATGATGAGTGTTTCCAAAAGTGCCCATTTTCTTCCCTTATAAAAGGGTACAAATTCAACCCTTAAATGATACACTTAAACTTTTAATTAATCATTTAAAATATATAATTTTTATATCCCTATAATACTATACCATAAAAATAATCTCCAATTCACTCATAGCTATCCTAAGTGCTTCAATTTCAGGGAGTTTTCTGAGGGACAATCAAGTCTCCAATGTAAGTATTATCTCTTTCTTAAGTTTTTCTTCTTAATATTACTCTTACAAATATATTATCACCATAATAATTTGATGAATTAAGTATAATTATAAAAATTATATGTAGTTATATGAATTGTAAAACCCTTATTTATTCATTTCCGTCCATATATAAAAAAAGGAACCTCAATTATGTGTGTGCGTGGACTACCGCCTCCATGAAGAAACATTTTTCATTTTTCTTCTTGTTTTTAGTTATTTATAAAAAATATTAAAATAGGCACAAAATCATAAAAAAATAAAAATAATATCATTATACTTTTTTTATAATTATATTATGTAGGAGAAACACCTCTTTAACAATAGTAACCAATCGATTAAAATCATTTTCATGTTTGGGTCAGTTTAACTACCTACATGAATGATGCTATAATACCTTATTAAGGATGAATATGGGAACATAAATACTAATATTATTATAATATAATAATAAAATCATGATTTTTATGTTTTTATATAGATATTATATTAATTATTTAACAACTATTAGATTGTATTTTTTGTTCTCTAAAATCGCTGAAATAATCCTACACCAATTCAATTTTCACACAGCATAACTAAAACACTTATGGAATGGTTTGAGAGATTTAAAAATAAATATAAGTTATATATAATATCATATTAAAATAGGAATTTATTATTAACTTTTTATCAAAGAATTTTTAATGATATCAATATTGTAAAGCATGTAAAAATTGTTGAAGATATTAACACTCGATGTAAAAAAAAGATTACAATAATCTTATACATGAAGATAATTGTTATTAATTAAGGGTATAAATAGATATATATATATATATATATATATTAATAAGTTTCTTAAATAGGTAATAATTATTTTTATCATTGTTATATAGGATGTTAAATAACTTTAGTGGAAATCAAGACTAACGATGAGGGACTTGGTAACTCAAAATTCTTTCTTTAAGTTATAAAATTTCTTATAGAACTTAAATTTTCCATGAATTTATAATTTTAATTACATTTTATTATTATTTATAAGAGAATTTTTTTTTGAAAAAAACCATTAAGGTATTCTTTTTATTTTTATAAAAAAAGGATACTTTTTGAAAAGGGACTTGAAACTATGACTACAAAATGTTTTCAAAAAACTCTTTTCATGATTTGAATTTCATTATACATAACATATCTATCTCTAATGAATTTGTGTCTTTATCATACTTTATATATTATTATTTTATGAATCGTTTTTAAAATGAGATTTTTATATCCTATGATTTCTCAAGATCATGTTATGTTATAAGTTTAAGAAACCCATTTTCATGGGTTATTTAAGATATGATGATGATTGATTTTAAGTGGCACACATATGTATGGATGATGATGGTTGTAGTATTATATCACCCTCTAATTCATTGTTTTAAGTATATATATATCATGATATATTAAAGTTTGGACATCATGATTTTGTTCACAAAGGCATGGGCATGTGGGTTTTCTCACATTTTCATATGTTGACATAATTAGTTTATTCACATAAGTGTGGGAATAATTATTTTTATCAAAAAAAAATCAATGATTTTAGTTATTCCAAACATCCAAGATTTTCATAAAGTTATGATAAATTTTTTATATTTATTTCATTTATATTAAATGACTTATTTTCAAGATTATACTTTGTTTTTAAAGTATTCTACACTTTTATGTCATGCTCACATGTTATATGACTATTGAGATGTGTTTTGAGCTAGGTAATTTATTCTATGATTACTTAATGATATTTTTAAGATATTATTTTACTCTAATATTTTTTATGATTATAATCCAAGGTTTTTGATAATTTATTATTATATTTATGTCTTTATCATGTTTTCATTCATGTTATGATATTATTTTCCTTACTTTTCCTTATATTTTTAAATCTCCATGTTATGAATAAGATTATATCATGTGAAATATATAGAAAATAGTCTAGAGGATCGTGATTATGGAAGAAAGTTCATAATGTTAATAAAATAAGATGATTTTGTAGCTAATATCCAAGACACTAAAACTTTAGGTCTTTGGTTTGAGTGACTATTGTGAGATGTAATATTTAAATCTTTTTATTATTGTATTTTTTATATCATTTAATACTGGTTCACTATACTAACTCCATAAGGTGATCGATTATAACCCAAATATAATTATGGCCATTAAATGTTTTGGGGGAGTCCGATAATGAAATCCAAGGTGATATTTAACCATTTCTATTCTAGACTGGGTAATTTTTGTAACATCCCCTTATAATTTTTCCCTTATCCTAAACTTACTAACATACCTAATACTAGGATACATACTCTATAATATCTATCCTAATATTTTTCCACTAGAAATACTCTTTTATATCTCTATACACATTCAAAATTCTAGGATGAATAAAAAATGATGAGTTGTGGTCTTCTTCCAATAGTTCCTTCTTCGGGTCTAATATTGATGGGACACATAATTTGTTCTTGAAACTTATCATTCCATCACAATCAAGGTTGAACTCTAGTACATTTATCACCTTATTTTTTAGTTACATGTCCTCTTTTTTCACATATTTAATATTTAAATGGATATATGGTTAACCACTCATTTGAAAATGATAGTATTTATCCCCTTTCTTCATGATTTCAAGGCCTATCCTTTACAAATCCATAAATATTGGATATTTTGTGATCCTCATCATAAATAATCTAGTGTGGTCCTTTCGACTCAAATAATCAAACACCTTGTCTGCTTTCCCAATGTGGTAGTGTATTGAGCAGACATAATATTAATGATCTTTGCCCATCTTCCTTAGTGCATATTCAACTCTTTCTAGGTGAATATATACTTAAAAATTTTATGATCAGTATATTTTGTTACATATTTATTCATAAATATAATACCTTCATATATTTAATTTAAATATTACCACTGTTAACTCCAAATCATGATTCGGGTAATTTTTCTCATGAACCTTCAAGTGGTGTGAGGCATAAGTTATCACCGTATCATTCTATATGAGAACACATCCCTGCCCTTTTGTTTGATGCATCACTATAAATCATAAACTCTTGTCCATAATAGGTTAGTGTGATCATAGGTAAAATATCCATCCTTCTATTTAGTTCCTTGAAATTTTCTTAACACTCAATAGTCCATTGGGATTTAACTTCCTTCTAAGTTAACTTGAATAATGGATTAGATAGTTGTGAGAAATCATTCACAAAGTTTAAATAATATCCAACCAATCCAAGAAAAATACAAATTTTAGTCACAGTGGTTGGTCTAGGCTAATGTTCAATAACTTCTATCTTTGATTGATCTGCCAATTTACCCTCCCTTGAGATTATATGACCCAGTAATAAAACCTTTTGTAGCTAAAATTCACATGCGGAAATTTTTTATATAACTTCTCCTTACTTAGGGTATTCAACATGATCATCAAGTGATATTCATGTTATTATTTTCTCTTATAATATATAAGAATATCATCTATAAAGACTACCACAAAAATGATCAAGGTAATTAGTAAATTTTCTATTCATTACATCCATTAAGGTTGTGGGGTAATTAGTAAGACCAAATGGAACCACTATAAATACATGGTGTCTGTACCTCAAATAGAAAAATTATCTCAGATATGCCTTTAATTTTTACCATGAACTAATAGTATTTAGATCAAATATAAATCTTGTAAAATATTTATCTTCTTATAATTGATCAAAAAATCATCAATACGGGGTAGAGGATACTTATTATTGATCATGATTTTGTTAAGTATTTTATAATAAATATGAGTAGTATTGATCCATATTTATTATTAACAAAAAGTATAGGTTTTCCCAATGGGGATGCACTTGGTATGATTTCTATTGAAAATTAAACTTCACGATTTGTAGGAAGACAAGGTATCTCTTCTGTAAAGACATCAATAAACTTCAATAAAATTGGAATATATTTGATGTTTACATTCTCCCAAAACATCTAAGATAAATACACCCTTTGAATAAGAATCATGTTCGATTTGATGAATTTAATTTCCATTAGATTTTCATATTTATCCTCACACTAAAAGATGATAATAGGTTAGATTACAATATAAAATTTGACTTCCCTTCTTCAAAAATTTAAATGGTATTTATATAAATAAATACAATCCCTGACTAAAATTACATCAAATTCATATCGAGGAATAATAACAAGATTTACAGGAATCACATTCCCATAAACTTTAATTGGGGAAAGTTAATAGACTTAATATGCGATCATCATACCCCTATAAGTTTTTACTCCAATTTTAGCATCTAATCATTAAGGATATGAATTAAAATTCCCTGAGACTTTTCTTGATATGTAGGAATTCATATAACTAATATCAAATAGGGTACTTCAATATTCGAGAAAACCTATAACCACATTAACATTATCATTCTATATTAAATCCATTACTAAAACCAAAAATGTTATCATGACCATCAGGCATTCGTTATCAGACTGATTAATCATGAGAAATCATTCATATTATGTTTAAATATTTGCACTTTTTTCAATCTATGATGCCTTATGGTTAACATAGTTCATCCATAGTCATTATATTTTCAAATCCTTCATAATGTATCTAAAAGAAAATGTGAATTAACCAAAGCATATCCCATAATAGTGTCAAACTAGATGTATAGTAAGGGAAATTCATCATGCACTAGAATGATAGTCAAGATATTCTCAACCAACTATTTTCCGGGTTATTACCCCTAGATTAATACATTCCAAAACCATTTACACTTATAGTATCTAGATGTGGATGTATTAGATTAAGTAACCCACACTCTTTTCTTTATTATAATTTAAGATGTTCTCTGGTACTTAGGCTTGTCCTGAGGGTTCTCAATAAATTTTCCTCATCGTAGTTTCCAAAATTTACTAAACCTAGCCTATGACACCATATATAGAAACCCGTGATTTTCATATATAAATATTACATCATTTTAGATGAATATTCAAGATATTTGACAATAATACATGTCTAGGGACCGTAGAGGTTTATTGACTTTTGGAACTTGGATAAATAAATAACCGGTACATAAAATATCAACATAATTTCCCATTTAATTCTTGGTAACTATTAAATTTCTTATACATAACATAATTAAAAACATTCTCTATAACCTGGGTGAGGGAAACATAATAAAGTCTTATATTATATTCTCAGTAAGGGTAGTTATAATAAATATCAATAAATGATCACAAGTGATTATAAGAGAAGAAGAAGGGTATGATAACATAAGAAAACATTATAAAAACATACTAATAAATTCATATATCATAACAATGAAACATGGAATAGAATTTTATTAATCCAAAGATATAATACAAAAGTGTGTGGAATCTATAGTAATTAATCATGATCCATAAAAACATATAATAAATATAAAGAATAATTTTTTTGGCATGCACATATTGATATAAAATAATTTCCTTATTTAAGTAACATTTAAAATATTATCATAGTGGATTTATTTTACTCCCCATTTCATCATTCCCTTAGTCAAAGTTCACTCCCAAGACTATCTTGTTAGACAAAGTCTCTTACTGAACTAGTTTCAATCACCATTTTAGTTCTTATTGTCTCATGATATATCCTTATTTACCCAATTCATTGGATGAATATATGATTTTTTTTCCCACCCAAACATAATGAAAACCATACATATGTGTGCCATAAGATCATAAAACATTCATCATATCATCAAATTATTACTTGTGGAAAGGATACAGGTTTCATAAAAAATTATCATTGTAATCATAAATCAAAAAAATAAATAAAAAATTTTGTAACATTGAATAATATCCTTAATAAATCATAAGAAACATATAATTATGTTTTTTTATATAAAAACATCTTTAAAATATCACTATAACATTTCTTTAATAAAATACACTTTTTATTTAAAATCACTTATTTAGAATCTAAAAATTTCTATAATATTAAGGAAATTTTTTCTTTGTAATTAACTAAGGAAAATTATAATGAAAAATTTAAATAAAATATTATTCATTATGGTAGAGAAATTTTTTCATTTAGTGTATGTTAAAACAAAACTTACTTTCACGTTGTTAGTAGAAATTCTAAAGCATCTAGTTTAGAAAATGACAAGAAGATTAATTTAAAAAATTATAGAAAGTAAAATATGGGTAAAAATGAATTTAATAAATATTTTTATAATTTTAAAAACATTATTTTAAACTTTATAAAGAATATATGTACATGAAAGAAAATATTCTCAACTAAAGATAAAAACATGGTCAGTTTTCCATAAAAAACATTACTTATGTATCATGAGTAATTAAATAGTGGAAAATGAAAGGAAAACATGAAATATACATAAATAACTAGAGGATAATAAATAACATAATACTTGGTAAATATAGATCATATAATTTCATCATTAGAAAATTTAATCATAAACAATCTCGGTAAAAATGAGATTGTAACCTAAAACTCTTACCATAAGTATGTCTTGCTTTGAAAGTGCTTTAACATCCTTTAGAATAAATTTAAATTTATTATAATTATATAAAAATTCCTATAATACCATAAATGGTTTACTTATAACATCTTATCACTCATTTATTAACAATATTTTATTATCATCATCATTTTTTGGTGTTAATTACTTCATTTTTCACGTATATTTTAACTCAACGGTTATATTCATTTCACTTTAATCCTAGATCCTTAATATAAATAATTCTAATAATGATATAAATATAATAAAAATTGTTTTTATATATATATATATATTTATAACCATTCATATAAGGCGGTGATGAAAAATGATTCACATCACTTTATAAAGACGGTAGTCCGTAGGAATACACTAGTGACGTTTCTATTTTTTGATTAATTGAATGAAAGATAGGTAAATATTAATTAATATTTACATATTAATTATTATAAAATAAATAAAATATATAAACTTTATATATATCACAATTACCAACCATGAATGATGGTGGTGGAAAATGTGTTGTATAGGTATGTGGAGGCGGTAGTCCATACGTACACACGATCGATAATTTCATCTCCCATTGGATTGAGAAGAGGTGTTAAATGGTTGTATAATCATCATAATAACATCTAAGTATATTTATGATACTGTTGTAATAATTTTTGGATTGATAAAATAAGTTTATAAGAAGTAAAAGAATAAATAAAATTGAAAGAACTCGGTTAAGATCTATAACTCTTCCTTGAGAGGCATCCATTAGCTTACTCCTTAAGACTTGAAGGGTTGGTCTTAGAAGAAGACTACAAGATCTAGGTTGAAGGTAATTATTCTAGTAAAGTTTTTTAGTGTGGATTATATGATCTATATGGATCAAATGGTTTGAATAATAAAGGATAAGGGGTTCCCTTTTATAAGTAAGGGGAGAAACACACATAGAATTTCTTAAAAGATTTAAATGATTTAAGGTAACTTTCAAGGTAATGTGGATCCAAATGGCTAGGTATTTGAAGTTAGGATAAGATAATATTGAAATATATTCCAATAATAATAATTTTATAGTATTTTAGGGAAATCCTACCCTTATCTCATGGTTTAATCTGCCCTCCCAGGTAAACCTAATTTAACCTTAACCATGGTAACAAAATTTTAATGTTTTTACAATTCAATAAGAACAAAAATAATTTGAACCAATTATATTATATTAATTATTATTATTTTAAATATTTAATCCATTCTAATAGATTAAATTTATATAAGTGGAAAATTTTAATTTCAATTAATCATGCAAATTGTAATGAAAACTCATTTCAAAAAATGAATTTTTAAGCATAAAACTTAATTTGATTCCCTTAATTACGTTGTAAAAACCATAAAATTAATGTTAAAATATTATATTGAATATTTAATATATTAATTTCATCAAAATAATTAATCAATACATATTAAATTAATTTATTAAGATAAAAACACATTGCTCGCATGTAAATAGTTTTTTAGAAAAACAAATTTAATCTCAAAAATTAACTTATAAAAAGATAAATTATAATAATTATTCCTATGTAATTAATTATATTATTTTTAATTACAGTATTATTATTTTAATTTATGATTAACATAAAATCATAATGGAAAATTTACTTGAAAAAAATGACAATTTTTACGAAAAATTATATTTTTTGTAGTCACTAGAAAATAAATATTTTTAGAAAAATACTAAAAATTAACCCTCACCTAATATTGACACGATAATTTTAAAAAATATATTAATTTCCTGAAATAAAATTTTAAAAAAATATTATAAATTAATTATATAGTTCACATGCATAAATGTGATATAAACTATTTTTGAAGAAAGTGTATTTTTAAAGCGTTAAATTACTGTACTAAAAAATGATTACTTATTTATTATTGATTAATAAATAATGTTTCATTGTTAAAAAAACTTTATAAGTTTTTTCTATATATTTTTTAAGACTTACTATACCTTCTAATTTAACATAAAAATTTTAATAGTTTAATATATTGTGGTTTATATAGACTTGGGGTTACGTGAAAAGAAAGTTATCGAATACTTCAATTTTTATTTAAAAGTAAATACACATAAAATATTGGGGTGTTAAATTGTTTGATCTATAAGGCTGAAAAATTTTGAATAATGAAGAATGGGAGGTTCCCTTTTATAAGTAAGGAGAGGACATACATGCAATTGCATAAAATATCTAAATATAATTAATGCATTTATCAATTATAATACTTCCAAATGATAATAGATTAAGTAAAAAATAGGATAAAGTTAAAATATATTCATAAAATAAAATTTATATAGGTTTTAAGTCCATTAAAACTATATTTTTTTGTTTAAACCCATCGTTAAACCTTTTTAACCATAAATGTTGTAACACATTTTTCACTCTTTAAGGATAATAAATTTACTTGTAAGTTGGAACGTGCATAAAAAATGATCCATAGATGAAATTTTAGACCATTTACCATCCCACTTGTCCTATTTAAATATATTTTTTATATTTAAATAATTTAATAAAATATTTTTTATCATATAATATCTTTAAAGTTATTTTGGGGACTGTTCATTTAATTTGACTTCAAACTCATTAATACAATAAATAAATTCGAATATAATCATACTTTTCATTAATTATACATTATAATTAAATTTTAAATTCATTTAATACCACAATTTATACAAAAAATATTCATTTTATTAATTTTAAAATCATTTATGTTGATTTTTATTCTTCTTGTACAAGCATTTTTCAGGTGTTGTACATACGTTTAAAGTAATTATACTATCACTAAAAATTTAAAATAAATTACCATCATACAAAATATTTATGTTGGAAATAATATTTTTAAATAAATCATAACATATTTTTATCCCTGTGGAAATATATAAAATAAATTATAATAAAGAGAGTGACATTTTGTATTTATCCTTTGCTTAAAATAAGATAAATGTTATAATCAAAGTTATATGAAAATAAATTACCATATTTTCCAATATTATATGGTCATGGTTTAAAAACACTCATAAAATAAAATAAAAAAAAATTTTATATCAATTTTTAGGCCTTATCTCATAGTTTGAACCTGGTTTTACCTGTTTTACTCTTGTCGTGGTTACAAGTATTTAATATGGTTACTATTCATAATGACCAAAAATAAAAGGGGAATATTTACCAAATTTAAACCACCTGATTAAAAATATGGATTAAATTTTTAAATATTAAATTTGTATAAATTTCACAAATCAATTTTAATAGAAATGTTTAAAATGCAACAAAAAACAATTTCTAGAAAAATGCATTTTTAAGCCCAAAAATACCAAAATCAAATATAAAGATGATTCTTGTGTAATTATTTGTATTATTTATAATAAAATAAGTATTATATTGATTTAATATAAAATTAAAAATATAATGGTACTTTTAAATTAATTTATTTATTAAAAAGAAATGATGGTTTTACAAAAATCAGCATTTTTCACTATTCATTCAAAAATCAACCTTTTCAAAAAAAATATAAAAAATAAACCTAAGCCTATTATAACATGATTATTTATAAAATGATATCAATTTTTTAAAATGGTATTTATATATTTTTCAAAAAATAATTTTAATGTTCATATAGAAAATACAATAAAACCCATTTTTTAAGATAAGTAACTTCAAAGCATAAATTGAATTTATCCTTATTATTTTCCTAGTAAAAATAATTAGATGAATGTTAAATTTATATATTTAATTAATTATTTGAATTTTGGATATAATTTCAACATATATTTCAAAAAAAAAATTCATATTCATACATACCAACCCAACAGCTAGGGTATAATAGTTATATTTAAATAATATTATTTCAAAATTCATTTCAGCTCAAGGATTTGTGTGACGTATGTTATAGTTTTCTTTCAAAATAAAATATAAAATAAAATATTATGGTTTTATAATAAAAATAATCTCTATATTTCCTAAATTGAAAGTCGAGTGGCCATAGTGCTTATACTAGAATAAAACGAGTGGGACATCCTCATACATAACTTCCTGAAAAAATCTTCCCTATACACTATTAATCCCAACATATTTCTAAAAATATCCTAAAATATAATTGAAGATGATAATCCAAGAAACCAAATTTTTTGAAAGGTTGAGATTTAAATAATTAGTTTTAATGGGTGAGTTGAGAACATTGGTGATTGATATGAGGGTATCAGATCAAAATAGGTGAAGAGAAAACCCCCAAAAGACAACCCAAATCATTATTACTAAAGAATCAAAATATTAAAACATAAAATGGGACCACTAATAAACTTAAATATCAAATCCCAGTACCCTAAAAACTCCACGATTCTAACATATATATAGTTATTCATGGTCTCTAAATTAAATAATAACCCTATAATCATTCAAGATTCTTATAATCAACCTAAAAACTAATTACAACAATTATATGTAGGATAAAATATAATATTGGTCATCCTCCATGAAAAAACCCAACCATATTAAATCATATATCATTCAATAGAATCTTTAATTCCTCCTTTATAAATAAAATAGTTGGATCTCTATTCTAACAAAAGGGAGGGGAAGATAAGAACGTAGATGATTTGATGATTACACCTTTAGAATCTTACAAGAATTAAATCAAGGTCATCAAGTGCTTCCCTATATCAGTCTTGAGCTAAGATCATTGTGTTTCCATCCATTATATCAAAATTATTTTACCATATTATTATTTATAAAATAAATAAATAAATTGTATTTTATTAATAATTTTTTAAACTACCCTAATTATTTTTATCCATTTTATTCTCGTTACATGTGTTTCTGTATTAAAAAATATATTTTTGTTTCCATTTAATTAGTGAACCTCTAAATTTTAGGGTCTGAAAAATTGGTCTAGGATGTCCAAGGATGGCTTGGGGTGTCATTATTTTTCATCTCACTCCCTCATAGAAAACTCTTAAAATTTATTAATCTAATAAACCCTTCTATTTAATTCTATTATATACATTATAAAACTTCCAAACAAAAGATAATTAATTAATTTATGTTATTATAGGGTTTAACCAATTCTATTAGATTCCATTCCCTAGATATGATGTTTTTGGGGATTAATTGTATGTTTGGGGGATGTTATTGGGGTAGATTGATTCTTTACCCCAATAGATTGCTAAATTTTCCATTTTTAATAAGTGTTTTTGGTTCTTGTATATCAAAAAAATTGTTTTTACAATAGTAATTATGGGGTAATTTAATTAAACTCCCGCTTATAATCATGAAATTATCTAAATAAATACAAAAAATTAAGGCTAAAATTTAAATTATGATATAATTTATTTATTATTGTGGGTGTTAGTTTTATTATTCATTCACTGGGATTTTAAAATTTATAATTAGGTTAATTTTATATTAGGGATATAGGAGAAACAAGATTGAATCAATAAATGATTGTGGAGGATGATCATCAACAAAGATTAAAATTTTATTACATTTAAGAGTATATACACTCACACCACTATGGTTGTATATT
Organism: Viscum album; assembly: GCA_963277665.1. Lineage (NCBI taxonomy): Eukaryota > Viridiplantae > Streptophyta > Magnoliopsida > Santalales > Viscaceae > Viscum > Viscum album. The sequence continues at coordinate 54,734,998 of OY728148.1, forward strand.
GGGTTACTAATGAATTATATTTATGATACAATGATGATATATTGATATTACAAAATTTTAATTATTTTGGAATATCCTTTAAAGGATAGGAAATAAAATATAATAAAAATAGTCTTTTACTTTGTTAAAAGATGAACTTATTAAGGACTTATTATAAATAATTATGTTCTGTATTGGGTGAGTGGAAATTAACATTAGATTCTAAATTTTATAGATAATCTAGCCTCTGCACTATTTTATATCAATGAATTAAGATTTATATTTATATAAAGTTATTGGGAATTTCATATATGATAAATTTATATTATTGATATAGAAATTTATTTAAAATTATTTTTCTATATCATATCTTACCCAATCATATTGATGATCATTGTTTAACCACTTGATCTATGGTCAGTTGGAATTGGTTCCATAACACCAACTTAATTTTTACTTTTGATTACTTGTATATCAAATACCTAAATATTAATAAATATATTATCATTTGATTATTATTTTTTCTACATAACATTAAGGTGATAATTCCATTAGAGTATCGGTCATATCAAAAGTTTATAGTATTTCCCCATTATAATTATAACCTTTAAGTGTTATGATAATATTATTAAAACATATGATATATGGTTAGTTGAAATATATTTTATGGGACACAAAGTATGCTAGACTGTCTTGTTTTAGAGGCACATAATACAATGATACATCTTCTCATGATGTTCGCACTTGGAAATATCTAAGACTAGAGGTTATGATAACAGACATGCTATTAGAAATTCCACATGTTATATATTTCATTGGTTATTTCTATATGAGGATGCTTGTATTGGTATATATAATTGATATTATTATTAATGTGTAACATGAATTATTTACTTTTACATATTCATGAAAACTATGATGACATATGCTCATGGAAAGGGGGATGTGTTGGTTGCATCCTAAGTGATATGACATTAATTGAATAATTCATGAATGGATTTGTCCCATCAAAATTAATGAAAGTTGTTTTCTTTAGACCTTTGGTTGAAATAGAATTTTTGATTAGGTCTATGGACATGGTGATTTTTTGACAAGTTCATTTTAGGTAGTCAAAGAAAGATATATAAATAATATAGAGTGATTCCACAAGTATGCATTCTACGTGATGAGATATTGAAAAAAAGTGATTATATTGTACAATAAGACTTCTTATGAGGTTTTCATAACTATAAATTATCATTTTAAATTCAGGGGTCATTATTTGTTTCTAGATACTATTATTGGTCTATGAGTATGTTCAGTTCTGTTGAGATAAGGGTCTATATGGTCACATGCAAAGTTTTCCCTCAAGTTAGACCAATTTAGATGAATTGAAATTTAGGAAAAGGTGGGGCCCACATGTGAGGACTCGTGAATGTCTGAGTGATTGATCATAAGTAAATTAATTAAATTATTTTATTCTAGTTTAGATTAAAGATAATTGAATTTATTTCTCCAAGTATTCACTAATTATAAAAGTGAATAAAAGAAAAAATTATTTTCAAATTAATGTTAGATGTTTATGGTTTATTTAAAAACTATAGGATAAATGTGATAAGTTAATGGATCATTGTTCATTTCATGAAATTCAATAATTTCATAGATTAGTGATAAAATATTTATGACATTCCTAACATGTTTACTTAGTTACTCATTCCTTTTTGAGAAGGTTTAAGAGGGTTAACTTATCTAATGGAAAAAGTGAAATTTTGGAAAGTTAGACCAAACTATTTAAAACTCATTTTTAGTCCATGAATAGTTATAGAATCCCTTTACACGAATTTGACTCCACTATTCCCTTAACTTATGTTCTAGAAAAAAAATTAAGGGAAGATAAAAAAATGGATTGATCCATGTTTTAGGATTGATCATGTAATCTTCCGTTGATCACAAGAGTGTCATAAGTACTTTTATCTTATGGTATAGTACTTTGTAGTCAAAGTATGATATTCAAGATTCTATCATTAAAGTTTTGATGATATATAAAGGATTTATTTTGATGCCTTTAAGCTATAATTATTTGGATATGAGTAGATAATAATAAGATCACATTGTTCCACTGAGGTACCTTTTTTTATTTAATTTCATACATAAAATAGATTTCATGGGACCCTTGGTGTGAATCAAGTGTTTCTATAGTAGATCATGTATCTTGTAATAGATTTGTTTTTAAAAATTGTAATTTTATCTTATTTCACTCTTCCATGAAAAACCCAGTTCTTTGCATGGTATGAGATAAGTCATTAAGTTATTTAAGTTGAAATTTAAATTAAACTTTCTATAATTCGGATAGAGGGGTTTGATATGGTCTCAACTCCATAGTGTAAACATCAATCAATGGATAGATGAGAAAATTATGAATATTTTAAGATCATTTGGGCTTTAAAAATGAATGAAAATATATTTTTGTGTGTGTGTCTCTGTTGATCCCACTTTGTGTAAATTTTAATTTTTTTCAATGATTATAAATGAACTTGAAGTATCAATTATTCTTGATGTTAATATTGAATGGAAAAGAATTGAAGTAAAAAATTATAGATTTTATGTTAGAAGAATATCTAAATAATTATAACTTGTGTGGAAATAAAGGAAGAAACATCATGGAATTTAGGTTTTAAAGTTTCTTGTTATGTTTTATATGATAAAATAAACCCTTACCCAAAATGATTTTGGAGAATAGGTTATGGAAAAATGTTGGTTGAAGATTTGAGGTTCTATAGAGTATTTATAAAGATAATTCTTATATATCTATAAATAAGGAATCTGAAGATCATGTAGAATCCCAGAAACCTTAAGAGGGAAGGGATGAATCAAGGTGTCAACTTTTTCTTTTAAAGTGACGGATCATGTTCCCACATTGGTAGGAACTTGTTAAACATGTCTGACGGAATCATGTAGTAATTAAAAATTCACATGTAAAGAGATAATAAAATAGTTTTAGTTGGTTTTCCACTAAGTTCAAGTTTAAGGAGTATAGGAAGATAGTGTTTAAGCTATACCTAAATCCACTAAGCTTCACCTATTATTGTGAAATACATAAGTTTATGCATAGTCACTTTGTGCCAGGCACAATACCTTTACAAGATATTAGGTAAAGAATGCTACCTCCCTTAGAATAATTCCTTTGAATCCCACTATCTCACTGCTTTGGGTGAAGTATTACTCAGTTTAATGACTTAAAGTTCACTTCAGTAGATTATAATTTAAGTCTTTTTCCCTGACTTTATTGAGACTCTACTTTCACCATTGTCATGAGTCGATGCACCTGAAATCACTATTCACTAAAACAAGATGTTCAACATTACAGATTTTTAATATCCTATACTTCATGAAATCCCCTTTATGATTCAAGTAAATACCATCCTTCTCAAACCCACACACTTTCATGAAGCTCCCAACCTTCATGAACATCACAGCCTTCGTGGTGCACACTACCTCCGTGAAGCTCACTACCTTCATGAAACAATAATTATTCACGAACACCAAGTCTTCAAAAAACTCACATAACTCAAAATAATTATCATTTATTAATACTTAACCATTATTTTGATGATTCTCAAGATCGTAAAGAAATCTTGATTCGTGAATCTCCCTACCTTTTCAAATTCAGAGAGATTTGGCCTTTTCTCCAAAACTCATTGTGTTTTCAAATGAGGGGTAGACACCTATTAGTATACTTTTCATTTTTTTAATATCTCATAATCCCAACATAATTTTCATGAAGATATTCTATCATGTTCAAAAATATCCATCATTCATTAATCTCTAGTGAAATTTTCCCATTTTGGAATCTTTCTCATAGTCGTGTAGAACATCGTATTTCCATTGCACGTTCATGATGCTCCACACCTTCATGAAACTGGATGCCTTTGTGAATATCCACACCTTTGAAAAACTAAAATATTTGAAAAAACCATTCTTTTAATATATATATGAATATTCAATCCTGGAAAAACACCTTTCTTGAATCTTCCTCTTTCTTCCTGATATTGAACCCAAAAATTTGGAAAAACTGGGAAAAGATGCCACCTTCAACACTAAATACATCTACACCATAAGATATCTCTACTTAAAAACTCCTTAATCAACCCTAGTGTGGATTGAAAACAAACACAAAACAAACTCAATTTATAGCTGTGAAAATCCTTGGTTCCAACAATCTCCCCCTTTGGGTTTGTTGGAAATCTATAGAGAAAATTCAATAAAGCACCTACCTCAATCAAAAACATGATAGGCCTAAAATAGCGCATGCATCATTAGAAGTCTATCGGAGAAAATCTCAATGTAGAAAAAAAATAGTGTAAAAATAGAATTTTATGCTACCATAGACCACTAACCAATCCTTTAAAACATTCCTACAAACCTATAGATCAATCATTTAATTTCACTTCCACTTATTTCCACCTTTTTCGATGAACCCAAAGACTCAGTATGTGAACATTAAGTGCTTAAAAATAAACTCTCCCTAGATCATTTATCCCTCGTAGACCTGCATCACATCTAGAAATAGAATAAAACATTTAACACAACTAGGGAGAGGGGAATAAATTTAACCTCCTCATGCATTAGTAGGTGTCTAAACACTGAGGTTCAACTAATGTTTATTGAATATATATGTTTACAATGGATTAGTCAGAATGTCAACCACTTGATAATTACTTCTAACATTCAACATTTTGATCATACCTTGTTAAACTTTTTCTTTGATGAAGTGATATTTGATATCAATATGTTTTGTATGAGAGTTCTGAACTGAATTCTTTGTAAGATCAATCACGCTCTTATTGTAATAGTGAATCACCATTGGTTGTTTCACCTCATCACTAATATAATTATGTTGTTTCTTAATCAATAATATCTTAGTTAATTCCTTTTTAGTAGATATATACTCTGCTTCAGTTTTACTATGAGAAGTGATTTATTGTTTCTTTCTCAACCATACCACACATTTTTTTCCAATTAATAATTCTCCATCACTTGTGGACTTTCTATCAACCACATATCCATCCCAATTAGTATCATAGAATGTTAATAGTTCATTATCTATTCCTTCTGAAAATTATAAGCCAAAATTGAGTGTAACTTGAATATACCTCATGCTTCTCTTAACTGCTTCCAAATTATCTTCCTTCAGATTACTTTGAAAGTGGGCCTCTAAAAAAGTTACAAAGATGATATATATCCATTTTATAGTTGATTAAAATAAGATTAAAATGATTCGACTATACATGGTGGGATCTACAGATGTCTCATTCTCATGTTTTCCATGTTTTTTCCCATCCAGAATCAGAGTCGACACTGGTTTGGAGTCATGCATGTTGAATTTATTCAGAAGCACTCTTGTATATTTTTCCTGATAAATAAAGGTATAATCCTTCTTTTGAAGCACCTGAATCCCTAAGAAGTATGTGAGTTCGCTAATCATGGACATTTCAAACTCTGATTTTATGTGGTTAGTAAATTCCCCTACTAATTCGTTCCTGCTTCCAAGAAAAATAATATCAACCACATACACGAGCACCATAAATTGATCGTTTTGAGATTTATTCGCATAGATATTATGGTTAATACTTCTTATTTTAAATTCTAGCCTCTTAATAAAATCTTCTATTTAATAATCCCATGCTCGTGGTGCCGGCTTCAGACCATAGAGATCCTTCTTTAATCTACAAACCTCTATCTCATCACTTCCAATCAAACATCTCACCAGTTGTTCAATGTAGACTTCTTATTCAAGAACACCATTTGAGAATATCATTTTGACATCCGTATGATAAACTATGTACCCTATTTTAATTGACATGGAAATAAATAGATTTGTAAAGACCCGGAAATCCCATGCAATTTTTTTTAATTATATGGTACTTTTATGAGTCCGCGAAAATTAACGGCATGTGATTTCGAGGCCTGGTGTGCTCGGGATGAATTTCTGAACTTTTTTTAAGTACATTCAGTAAACCTGCGAGCGGGTTCTTGTAACTTTTGAACCGATGCTCGGAATTCAAATCTGAGGACACTGTTGAACTCGCAGCGCCGGTATTCTCTTAAGGAGACTTTCACCTCGACGGCAGTTGGTTGGGGGTGAAAGTTAGTTTTTTTGTTTTTCGTGGAAATAAAAATAAGATAAATAATACCTTTTTATTTTATTTTTATCCTCCCAATTGAAAGGTTGGTGGGGGGGACCACCCGAGCTAGAAAAAACCCTAATTCAAATCCATGGTGGTGGGGACCACCCAAACCCCTATTAATGGGGGGGAACGTCTTAAAATCCCTCTTAAATGTGGGGAAGTCTCTTGAACTTCCACCAATTTAATTGTGCCACCCTCCTTTGACTAATTATGCCACATCAATTAATTAATTAATTAATCCAACTCCATTTGTTCCAACAATTTAAAAATTGACAACATTTATTTCATTTGGGTTGGCTATTCTTTTTGTTGGGGGTTTTAGGAAGTGTTGGAAAAGGGGAATTGGGAGAGAACTTTGGAGAAATTCTTCTTCTCCAGCGAATAACGCTTCTCCAATGAAGAACATTGACGTTCTCCAAGGACTTCGGCTCCTTCCTTATGACATCCTCCAACGTGGGACGTCTTCAACAATGAAAAACTGACGCTGGTCCTTCCCTCCTCACTAACGTCAACAAAACCTTCAGGTAGGGGTTTTGTTGTTCTTCATGGTTTGCGTTGAGTTAATACTCTTGATCCTCCAGCTACCAATCTAATGCGGAGGGTGTGGGACAAACAAACACCTCCTGATTCCTCCGTTGTTCTTCATGGTTGTTGTGTTCTTCACGGCGGAGAAAAGTGCTGGTTGCCTCTCGGGAAAGCTGCACGGAACTGGGGCGGCGCGCATCTGCACCGCTGATTAGTCACTGAAAGTGGCTAATATTAATTGTTAATATCTTTAAATTAATTGTTCCAAATTCCATAAACATTGTTTTTAGTGCATTACATAAATAGAACTTCATTTCTCATCTAAAAATCAATTCTTGTTTAAAATACAACTTTGGGCCCAATCATTCATTTGTTTTTGTACAACATTATATTCATTTTATGAATTTTAAATTTTGGGATATGATTTATCACTTTGTTTGGAAAATTTTATCTTTTAGGTCTGATGGATGAATTCCAAGGGAAGATGGATAATTTTGCGCCCAAATGCAGAAATTTGCTGGAGAAAGCATAATGGGCCTAAGGCCCACCAACAAATGTGGGGCTCACAAAAAAAGCCCAATGAAGCTCAAATTTATACAGTAGAAATATAAAAATATGAGTATCATTTTATTCCACTGTGTACAGATCTAATTTTGATGTTTTTATGATGATAAAGGGATCTAAAGTTGAGATTTAAATGGTGGACCCGATATTAATGCACAGAAATCCGTCCCACCATTTCGACCATAACATCCAAACGGCTGAGCCAAATGTCCTGAAATTTTTACATAGGATATAGGACACAAGAAAAAAGATATTTTTCTTCTACAACCCCTCATGATTCTGCCTCCATAAATTAAATATTCGAACGTCAAAATGGTGGACGAATCTGGACAGTTTTCCGGGTCAACTTAGAAACGTCAATTTCCTTTTCATTATTCACACTCGTTTTGACTCTATTAATTTTTGGGGGGTGAATTGATTGTGGGGGGTGGACCTAAGGCTCCTAATATGCCTATATAAGGAGATTTTTCTAAATGAAATTATCATCTAACATTTTTATTTGAATCCAAGTTTTTCTTTCAATTGTAATTTCCCACTTTCGTTTTGTAATGACATCGTCAATTTCTCTAATGTAAGTTTTTCATTCACGTTTAGTATTTTAATAAAATTTCTTCTTCTTCACTTTTTATTTTCCTTTTCTTCACACTTTGATACCGTTGAATCCAAGTGTGAATTTATTCACACCTGCACTTGTGAATTCATCACACAACGATGGAGTGTTCATTTTGATTAATGTTTTTCTTCTTCAATCCCGCTTCTTTAAGTCAACTACCCACTTCCATTGATATAATAGCATCAATGGAGGGATAAACTTTTATGGCTTGATCCTAGGGAGTTGCATGGGCTGGATTGAATGTTATTTGATGTTCTTAAATTCTTAAATTTGTTCTTTATTTTAAGAGTTCCTTTCTTTGATTTATCTTCTTCTTTGTCTTCACCGACTTTAATGATGACACCTTTTGAGTGCTAGTACAATCCAATTACTTGGAGTGCTCATTTAATTTATCCTCTAAGTGAATTGGTGATTAGCCTTGAAATTATGTATGGATTAAATCGAAGAATGAAATTGAGGAATTATTTCATTTAATGGATACCTCTTGAACCGATGAACTGAAAATCAAATGAGAAACAAATACATCCAATCAAGCCCAAGAGACAACCTAGGATCAACTCACCTTAATTAGTTGTTTTAATTCAAGTAATTTTATTGGTTTTGTTCTTTAAATTAAATAAATATTTCTTCAAATCAATCAACACCATATTTGGCCACTTCATAGCCAATCCCACATCTAATCAAAGTGTCTCAAGGTTTCTTCTTCGGTCCCTGTGGATTCGATCCCTACTTGTACTTCAACAACCGCTTTTACCGTTAGGGTAAATTTGGGCGCAACCAAATTTTGGCGCCGTTGTTGGGGACCCAAGTAAGTACCTTAGACACTCATCTTCTTTTCTCGTCCCAAATTCTCTATTCTCACCCTAATTTCTCTTCTCTATTCCCTTTTCTGTTTCTGCGTGTCCAGTGAATCACAAAAACAACTTTCAATCAACTCCAATGGATTATCTTAAACAATACCCATTAATATATTAACGCTATAATCAACTGGAAAATCAATATTTTGAATCACCTCACATATAAAATTTCATTGACCAAAACATGATTGAATACACCACATCAGATGATATGTACAATCAATGGGATGCTGATTGTTTAAAAGATCAATTTCCATACCTCTCAAGGATGATTGAAGAGATCAAACATAATGAAGTTCATGATGTCCAAACATCTATCAATCCTAAGTCTGAAAAAATTCTTGAACATTTGTGTGAAAAAATGGATAAAATGAATTCATAGGTTTCATCTTTAAGAGTAGAACTACAAAGCATTGAAATGGTTGTGGAACCCGTTCCCACTCAGGTTGTCTCTTCCTCATTAATAATATAAGAATCTTGTCTCTCACAAACCTCAAATTAATCTATTGAATAACTAACCATTGGATTTGGGATAGTTGAAGATAATCAAGGAATTGTTGATGGGTGCTTAAATCAAGAGGAAACTGATTTTTTGTATTCACAAGGGGAAAATTTGTCTTCATGGATTGAGTGTTCATAATATTGCTCCAATAACATTTTTTTAGAATCACCGATCATTGAACCACTGGGAGATATAACGAATAGTGATCCCATACACACTTCTGATATTCAACTGGACAATTTTTAGGATGAATCTTATTTTCAAAAGAAACAAATTCTTTCAAAATGTTTTGTAGAAGAAACAAATTTGGATTCAAATTTCCATTCATCTTTGGAAAAATTCAATGAAACTGAACTCAACATTATAATCCTTCCTTCCCCACTCAAGAATCCCTCTATTTATGAAAACCTATACCATTAAATTATCATCCATTTTCATCAAGAATCTCACAAAGTAGGAATGAACCTTGAAATCATAGGAAATACTCCAAATGAAACTCAATCAACCATTACAGAAATTCCTTGGACTTTCACACTCATTGTTAATCATGGGATTTCACATGAAAAAAATTCTAAAAAAAGACATAATCTAAATCTTGTTGAGTTGGAAAAAAATGGGGTCCTAAAAATGTTGAAAGTTGGAATTGGATAAGTTGGGGGGTTCAAGTCGAGCTAACGACGTTAAACAAAAGCGCTGCATGGGAGGCAACCCATGGTTTTCATGTTTCAAATCATTTTGAATCATTTTCTTTTTCATATAATAAATTACCATAGACTGTTGACCTGTTCTTCTTTTATGAGTAAGGATGGGTATGAAATAGGAGCATCGTATTCATCCGTGTCACGCGGTGTGATCCTTGATTAATACCTTACCCAGAAAACAAAAAGAAGACAATGTATCATCAGTTTATTTTGTTTTGTTTTATTTTTATGTTTTTATAGGTTAAAAATAAAAGGACATGTCGTAAGTCATAAGGAAAATCCATTCACCACTATCAAAGCCACTGAGACTCGAACCCAGGATTGAAGGGAGACATTGTCATGTGATATCATCATCAACCACTAGGTGACTTCATTCCATGATTATCATTTTAAATTTCTTCTTTAAACTCCTCTCCTACCCCCCTTCTAAATTTTCTTTTCTTTAAACACTGGGGACAGTGTTATTCTATGTTGGGGGGAGGTGAAATAAAAAATGATTTTTTTTTCAATAAGAACATGAATGGAAAGAAAAAATTCTATTAACCATGAACATGATAACACACATTGCAAACTCTGAAATTGGATATTGAAAAATTTGGATGCTTCGATTTTGATTTTAATGAAAGTTTATGTTCATGAGCATAGTTTTTGGAAAGTGCGGTTGTCCGATGTGATTTTTCAATGTTTACATTTTCATCCTCTTAATAAAAATGACACAATGCACGTCTACTAGATCGTGGGTGTAAATTTGAGTTCTTGGGTCCATTCATTATAGCATAGGGTTCTGGGGTCACTTTTAGTTTAATCTGACTATCCAAAAAAACAAAAACAAAAACAAAAACAAAATTGACCACATAGAGCAATGTTTTGTCCAAATGGGTGGCATCCGGCACTTGGGGATCGTGACTCTATAGTTGTATTTCCCAGAGTTAGGCTTTATATCTCTATTGTAGAGAATGGAATTGACAATATGTGTGGCGTCCGGTACTTGGGGATCGTGACTCCATAGTTGTCTTGCCCAGAGTTAGTCTTTTCATATCTATTGTGGATTAAAAAATATCATCAAAAAAAATTAAAAAAATGGATACTCATATTAAGGTTTATTGTGATTCCCACCTAGCGCTTCCATTTTTTCCCCTTGAACAATAAAATGGGCCCCATATCTTTTGTGATGCACAACACTTTATCATGCTTAATTTAAATTGGATGAAATGTGGCGATGAATTTGAACAAAGGAATGGGATTGGGATTGGGATATTCTTATGGACCTAGCTTGTTTTAAATGATTTTTATGGCTTCCATAATTTTTTCTGGTATTAGATGTTTGGGTGAGCAATGTGTATTAAAATGTTTTTGGAAAAGGGGATTTGAATTTCATATTTGTAATTTATTTTTCTCGGGACTAGCAAAACTCAAGTTGGGGGGTGTGATTAGTCACTGAAAGTGGCTAATATTCATTGTTAATATCTTTAAATTAATTTTTCCAAAGTCCATAAACATTGTTTTTAGTGCATTACATAAATAGAACTTCATTTCTCATCTAAAATGTAATTCTTGTTTAAAATACAAATTTCGGCCCAATAATTCATTTGTTTTTTTACAACATTATATTCATTTTATGAATTTTAAATTTTGGGATATGATTTATCACTTTGTTTGAAACATTTTATCTTTTAGGTCCTATGGATGAATCCCAATGGAAGATGGAGAATTTTGAGCCCGAATGCAGAAATTTGCTGGAGAAAGCATAATGTGCCTAAGGCCCATCAAACAAATGTGGGGCTCACAAAAAAAGGCCCAATGAAGCTCAAAGTTATACAGTAGAAAGATAAAAATATTAGGATCATTTTATTCAACTGTGGCTGGAGCTAATTCTGATGTTTTTATGATGATAAAGGGATCTGAATTTGAGATTTAAATGGTGGACCCGACATTAATGCAAAGAAATTCGCCCCACCATTTCGACCATAACATACAAACACCTGAGCAAAATGTCCTGAAATATTTACATCGGATATAGGACACATGGAATAAGATATTTGTCTTCTACGACACCTCAATATTCGTCCTCCATCAATTAAATATTCAAACGTCAAAATGGTGGACGAATCTGGACAGTTTTCCGGGTCAACTTCGAAACGTCAATTTCCTTTTGATTATTCACACTCGTTTTGACTCTATTAATTGTTGGAGGATGAATTGATTGTGGGGGGTGGATCTAAGGCTCCTAATATGCCTATATAAGGCGATGGTGGTGAAGGTAATTATCATCTAACATTTTTCTTTGAATCCAAGTTTTTCTTTCAATTGTAATTCCAGCTTTCGTTTTGTAATGACATCGTCAATTTCTCTAATGTAAGTTTTTCATTCATGTTTAGTATTTTAATAAAATTTCTTCTTCTTCACTTTTTATTTTCCTTTTCTTCACACGTTGATACCGTTGAATCGAAGTGTGAATTTATTCACACCTTCACTTGTGAATTCATCACACAACGATGGAGTGTTCATTTTGATTAATGTTTTTCTTCTTCAATCCCGCTTCGTTAAGTCAACTACCCGCTTCCATTGATAGAATATCATAAATGGAGGGATAAACTTTTATGGGTTTATCCTAGGGAGTTTCATGGGCTTGATTAAATGTTATTTGATGTTCTTAAATTCTTAAATTTGTTCTTTATTTTAAGAGTTCCTTTCTTTGATTTATCTTCTTCTTTGTCTTCACCGACTTTAATGACGACACATTTTGAGTGCTAGTATGATCCAATTCCTTGGAGTGCTCATTTAATTTATCCTCTAAGTGAATTGGTGATTAGCCTTGAAATTGTGTATGGATTAAATCGAAGAATGATATTGTGGAATTATTTCATTTAATGGATACCTCTTGAACCGATGAACAGAAAATCAAATGAAAAACAAATATATCCAATCAAGCCCAAGAGACAACCTAGAATCAACTCACCTTAATAAATTGTTTTAATTCAAGTAATTTTATTGGTTTTGTTCTTTAAATTAAATAAATATTTCATCAAATCAATCAACACCATAGTTAGCCACTTCATAGCCAATCCCGCATCTAATCAAAGTGTCTCAACGTTTCTTCTTCGGTCCCTGTGGATTCGATCCCTACTTGTACTTCAACAACCGCTTTTACTGGTAGGGTAAATTTGGGTGCAACCAACCGCCAGTAGAGGAAGAGAACGCATGGAGGCTGGAGGGAAGTTGGCTATTTCTATCCACGGCGGATGGAGGAAGGCAGCTGGTGTTCGGCCGGCAGTAGAGGGGCGGCGCACGACGCGCCTCTGGGAGGCAAGGGGCCAGCCGTTTCGGTCGGTCGAGCTGGACCGAGCAGGACACAAGGTGGGTCCTACATACTTTGGCGATTAAACGGATTCAGTCGTTCGGTGAATGGAAGTAGGGGGCGCGTGACTCCCCCCCCCCCCATGCTGCTAGGCCAGCCTGCCCAGCGCGGGTCAGAGCGGACCCGGACCAATTTCGACCGTACACGTTTTTTCGCCCATAACTTAAGCTACAGGCATCGGTTTGATGAACAGTCTACAGTTCCGGAAACCTTGGAGTGAGAATGTCCTTTTGGTATACCCCAATTGAGATTTGGATTAAGTTGGGGTATGGTCAGGTTGGATCGAGCATGAATCCAATAGGGCCCTCGGGACTAAAAGGCTAATAACTTACAGAACGGGCATCCAATTGACGCACCTTCTGTTGCGTTGAGACCCATTTTACATGGTGGTACTTTGGGATACTTATTAGTGGGACGTAGTGGAGTTTTTAGTGTATAATAGTGGATTGATGAGCATACCCTCCCGGAGACGAGAAAGCTTAGTGCGGGAACCCTGTAGCTGGTTGTAACATGAGAAAGGGATCCTTCATGGGTCTGTATTTTAAGATCCCACATGGATCCACTCTAGGAATACATGTGGGACTACATTTGGATCCTTTGTGGGTCTGATGATGTACTAGGATCCTGTGTGGGTCTGTTGATGTACTAGGATTTTGTGTGGGTCTGATGATGTAGTAGGATCCTGTGTGGGTCTGATGTCGTACTAGGATCATGTGTGGGCCTGACGATGTACTATGATCCTATTTGGTTATAATGATGATTTAGAATCCTACGTGGGTCTATCTCTTAATGGATTAAGATGATTCAGTAATTACATCTAGTCATCTTTACTACCGTACCTAATTTATACCTGGTATGAGCTGAGTCTTTACCTTCATGGAGATACCTTTGTGGTACTCTTCTGTGTGGTGTACCTGTGTGGTACTTTCCTTCATGTTAATACCTTGGTGGTATTATTCTGTGTGGCGTACCTGTGTGCTACTTACCTTCATGGTATTTCTTCCTTTGTGGAACATTTAAGCTTTGAGATTTTGAGTTGGACCATGTGTTTCCTAATGATTGAGATAGGTATACATGATAACCTAGGTATATGTATGGGCATATACCTAAGTAGGGTTTTCAGTTGATTACATGATATGTGGTTTATCCTTGGTGGATTTTTTGAGACCTTGAGGGTCTTGGGGTCCCTACTGAGTATCTTTATACTCACACATGCACGGGCTATGCCCGCACCTTGTTGTGTTTGGTGCAGATGACAGGCATCGCTGACTGAGGATGAGAGTACCAGGACTGAAGGTAGCTCGAAATTGGACATTAGACGAGGTTTACTGCAGAGATGGCCATTTGAGAGCTATACCTACCCTACAGGTAGGATCCTTGGTGAGTGTTCATAGGATTTGTTCCAGTTTACTTGTACTTTTCAGTTTTTTGTACTTTCTAGTTGGGCTTGTATTCTGGCCCCTTTACTTACTATACTCACTCTATTTAGTATTCAACTTACCTTGTGTCCGTATCCATCTATTTGCTTTGTTGTGTGTGTTTATAGGTTATAAAGTCAATTCCTTCCCCGTTTTATGGAAATACGCCTTCGGTGCTGGTCATTAGCCCCCTATAGAAGGCGGGCTTGGGGTAGTCACAGCACAGGCCCTAGGGGACGGGTCGTGAAAAGCTTGATCAACTTGATTATAGAAATTGGATCAAATTTTTCTTCAAAATCAATGTCTTTAAGTTGTTCATAGACTTTACACACCAATTATTCCTTATTTATGATCACATTTCTATGCTCGTCGAATTTTTTTTAAAGATCCACTTTATTCTAATAAAATTGTGATTTTCTAGTCTCTTAACAAGATCCCATGTCTGGTTCTTATCAATATGATCCAATTATTCATTCATAGACTTAACCCATGATTCATACTTTGCTTCTTATTCAAATGACTTTGGTTATACAATTGATAGGAAGGTAGAATGATCTTTACTTATCATTTTACATGTTTGTGTAAGTGAGCTCCAATCCCCATTGATGTTGGATTAATCAATTTATGCTCTTCTATTTTTCCAATGAGGTACTAATGAAGTTTTTTCTAAAATGGTTTCCCCTTATAATTATTCTTTGTAATCATCCTTATTTTGTGAGCCCTATAAATTTTGCAAGCCTTCCACTATTTTTTCATTTAAATTCGTCTCTTGTCCACTTTCTTCTTTATCTTCAATTATATCATCATATGAGATCCTTGAGGTATTTATGTTTTTATCCTTAATGATCTTGACACCATTTCTTTCCAATATCTTTCTGGGATGATTATTGTAACATTTGTAGGCTTTACACTTTATTTAATATCCAAGTAATATTCCCTCATCTATAGTATCACCATACTTTCCTTGATTAAATTATTTATTTTGGATGAAACGTTTACTTATAAAAACACAAAAATACTTCAAAGAGGGATTCTTTCCAAACCATATCTCATATAGTGTCATGGTTTCTCCCATAAAATCCATATTCAATTTTGAGTGTACATCGCTACTTGAATAGACTCTTTCCAATAATGATGAGAAATATGACTATCAATCAGCATAGTTATAACAATGTTGTTCACCTATATATTTCTACATTCAACAACCCCATTTTATTGAGGGGTTCTCACCAAAAACATATCATACTTTATCCCATGTTTTTTAGATAATTTTCAAATTCAATGGATGTGTATTCTTATCCATTTTATGATCTTAGAATCTTGATTATGTGTCCAGTTTCATTCTCATCTCTTTGATGATAACTCTTCATGCAATCAAGCAGTCTTCATTTCCTATACATAAACATATCACAATTCATTATTCTATAATCATAAATAAAAATAATTAAGTACATGTTTCTATTTATTCCAGCCACATTCATTGAACCACATACTTCTGTGTGGATAAGATCAAGAAAATTCAATGCCCTTTTCTTCTTAGGTCTATATGAACTCTCGACCATATTTGCTCATATTCATGCATCACATGTCTTTCCACAATCACAATTCATATTGTGAATTTCACAAACCATATTAAGATTTGATATCTATTCCATGCTATTTTGATTATTGTGAACCAAACTCTGATGTCACAAATTGATTTCTTCTTCAATTATTAAGTAACAAGTGTTCTCTTTACTATCAACCTAGTATAAATTTTTATCTATTTAGCAAGACTTCATGAGAGAACTACCTGTATTTTCTTTGATAGTTCACCCTTTCTGATTAAATGTCACTATCAGTCCAGATTCATATATTTGACTCACACTTAAGAGATTATGATACAAATTGAAGACATAAAGAAATTCAGTTTTCATTAGCCCATCATTTTCTAGTTTTGTATTTCCAGTGCCTTTTATCTTTAAAGCACCATCGTTTTCAAATCTCACTATTCCATCAACCCTTTTCTTAACATTCCTTAACAAATCTATATTTCATGTCATGTGGGATGAGCATATTCTATCAAGAATCCATGTGCTACTGTTCTTTATAGTTTTAAGGGCTATTTTTGTAATATTGGCTTTCTCAATTTTCCTATTTTTCTTCCATGAGATGCCTAATTGAGTGAAGGAAAAGGATAGTCTTTCCAATATATTTTCAATGTTCATGGGTTCATTATACTCATATACTTCTTATATATGAGAATACATATTTTTAATAGTATATCTAATTTTTTGATAGGTATTTACTTGTCTTTGAGTTATGTAGGTATTATTACCACTTTTCTTGTTCTTGTAATAAATCACTTTATGAACATAGTTGGAACAGTGAAAAAAATATCCATAGAAACTATTTCTTCTATATGATAAAGTATGTGGAATTAATCTCCTTATTGACTTTTATGTGCTTCCCCATTCAGATATCCCCTTGCCTCTTCACAATAAGACATAGTATGGCCCAGAAATCCATAGAATTTACATTTCATTAGAGGAAATGTATTCTCACTTCCATTACTCCTCTGTTATCATTATTTTTTAAATTTATTTGACTGAAGATCCTCTATAGATACTTGAACATAATTTTCAACTCTCCTTTTTATTTTATTTTAAGCTTTATTTGTTAGAACATCAGGTGCGTTTGTAATATGTCCAATTTTCTGATTCCCTTTATTTTGGATCATCCCATTTCTAGCCTTTAATGTTTCTACATCAAAGCCAATTCCACTTTTTTCCCATAATTTTGGATCTCTAATTATTCACGGACTTCTCTACTCCTTCAGAAACACATTTAGCACTTTCTAGCAGCTCTGCCTATAAGAATTTTCCAAATTACAGTTTCTTTTTTTCCCTTGATTTAGATTCAGTTTTCAGTTTACTCCCTAGATTAACAAATTCTTCTTCAATTACCTCAACTATCTTATCCCTTTCCTATAGTCTTGATGTAAGTTCGTTGATGAATTTTTCCTTCTCTTAAATCCTGAGTTAATATTCCACAACCTCTTCTGATTTTTCAAGATTTTTTACATGTTCTTATATCTCTATTTCCAGTCGATCAAGCCCTACTTCAAGCTGATCAACATACTCTTATGACTCTTTCAACATATCTCTCATCTTTTTATTTCTCTTTCTTTGATTTTAAATCTCATTGAGAGAACCCTCAAGTTCCACCTTGAGATCTAAAATACCAATCAACTGATTATCTTCATCTTTTGTAGGTTATGAATTTTCAATTGTATCCATCATGGATTATTTGGTTTCATATTTAAAATATGGTTTTACATCCTCTAAAAATTCATTATCATCTTGTTCATATTTGAAGATTAAACAATTTCTTTGAAATTTATTTCCTAATTTTAAGTCCAATTTTTTATAGAACCTCTTATGAGTCTCCTATATGATTTCTACTTCACTTTCTATATCATCAAATCTCTTTGGGAATTGAGAAGCAATGTTCCTTACTTTACCACACTAAAAACAATCTAACGGAAGATTTCCATCAAATATCCCTTTTCCTATTTTTAATTTTGTGGAAATAAGAGAAATAATTTATTCTTCCTCATTATCACTTACTATGTAAATATAATGTTTTTCCATGGATTTGAATTCCATTTATTTTCTTACTCAAGTGGATGCATCTTCTGGTTTGACTCTTCTTTCATAATCCATCAGACTACTTATAAGATCATCAAGAGAGACCTTTGAAATAACTCCTTCCTCAAGAGCTAGAAATTTTGGATTATACACAGATGAGATCCTTCTCAATATTTTCTTCACAATGAAAATATCCTTAATTTCTTCCCCAATTCCTTGAATAGCTCCAAAAACTTCACTTATGCAATTAAATAATCTATATGTATTTTCATCTAGATGCATTTTCAGATCATCAAAATAATTATGAAATACTTGAAGTTTGGACTCCATTACTTTTTTAACACTTTAGTATATATTTTTTAGCTCCTCCAATATGGACTTTGATATATTTAAACTCATCACCTTCAAATATATGTGATCATAAAGTGTCTTTGTAAGAGAATTTTGTGATTTGGTATCTGCATCAATAATTTTTTTGTCTGTTTCAATTAGATAAATACCTGTCACATCAGTGACCTAGATCCCCTAAGTAGTGGAAAAAATAACTTCTATCCCAAGGGATCTTAGATGATATCTCATCTGGTTCTTCCAAATCTGGATTTGTATTCCATCCTATAGGGGGACTCCCCTAACATTCATTGAATTTTCCATGAAAACATCTGAGGAAAATTTTAATTCTAAAAACCTATTTGATCTAATACCACTTGTAGGACCCCATAACACCCTAAGAGGAAAGGGGTGAATTAGAGTGTCAAATTTTTCTTTTAAAGTGACAAATATTGTCCCCATGTTGGTATGAACTTATTAAATCTATCTGATAGAATTGTGCAATAATTAAACATTCACATGCAGAGAGAAAACACAATAGTTTTACATGGTTCACCACTAAGGGATTTTATAAGTAGAATAATCTAATAGTTTGTTGGTTTTACATAAATCCACTATGATTTACTAGTAATTGTGGAATACATAAATTTATACACAGTTACTTTGTGTCAGGTGCACTGTCGTTACAATATTTTAGGGACAACATACTTCTCCCTCAGAACACTTCTATTGACTCCCCCTAGCTCACTATTTTGGGTGAAGTCTTACTCGGTTTAATGACTTGAAGTTTGCTTCTATAGATTTGAAGTTAAGACATTTTCCCTGACTATAATTAGACTCTACTTGAACCGTAGTCCTTATTTGATTCACTTGAAAGCATTGTTCACTAAAACCAGATGTTCAATATTATAGTTTTTAACGATCCTAGCCTTCACAAAATCCCCCTTTGTGATTAAAATAAATACCAACCTTCATGAACCCACACACTTTCTCGAATCTCCCAACCTTCATGAAGCATGTAGCCTTCATAATGAACACTCCCTTAATGAAGGTCACTACCTTAATGGAACACTAAGTCTTCATGAAACTCCCAGTCATCAAGAAACTCTCATAAATCAAAAGCATTGGAATCAGTTAAGACTTAACCAGTCCTTTAATAATGATCAAGATCACAAAAAAAATTATTTTTGAAAATCTCTACCTTCGAGAATTTAGATTGATTCAACCTTTTCTTAAAAACTCTTCATGTTTTCAAATAATAAGTATCCACATATTTATATACTCTTCCTTTCATGAACCTCCCATGCTCCCAGTAGCCTTTTGAGAACCTCTTATAGCTTTTTCAAAAATCTCTATCATTCATGAAGCTCCAATGAAATTTTCTTATTCGTGAAAAATTCTCGTAGTCATGTAAAACACCATATTTACATCATGTGTTTGTGATGCTCCACACCTTTGAAAAGATAGATGCCTTCGTGAATATCCATACCTTCATGAAACTCAAATATTCACGAAACCCATACCTTCATCATATATATGAAGAGTAAGTCCTGTAAAAATAGATTTCGTGAATCATTCTACTTCCTCCTGATTTTGAGCCCAAAAATTTGGAAAAAACTCGGAAAATATGACACATTTAACACTAAAGTTATCTATACTGTAAGATCTTTTACCTTGAAAACTCCTTGATCAACCCCAGTGCGTATTGATAACAAAAAAATCACTCCATTTCCAGTTGTAAAAATTCTTGGTTCCAATAGATCCATCCATATTATTTATATGAATCAAAATAAATATGGATGAATTTGAAGAAGTGAAGTGAATGGATGGAAGTTGATCTTGAGGTTACTATGGTTATAATAATATTTTAAAACGTAATTATTTGAAGACTTGGGAAAAAAATATTTCCAACCAATGGATAGATAATCACCCATGTAGCTTATCCATAACATGGATAGCCAGGCCAAGATCAAAGGTGGAAAGAGGCCACCAGTAGTATTAAAGGTTCATATTGAGGGTAGATCATATGTAAGGGTAGGTGTGAATGCATGTAGGAACACAGTCTAGAATAGATGGGTGTGGGTTCTTATACTTAAAAATGTGGGTCAGTACATGTGTCCAATGCAAATATCTAGCTCTATACGGGCTTTATAGAATGGTATATGGAGCACCTTTTATTATTAAGTGGAGTTTTTTTAATATGCCAGTTTGATGTGGGATCATTTAATAAGTGTGTACTATAAATTTTAATATGTTGTTTTGTTGGGATTTCTTGGTGTGTAATGGATTCGGTTCCTTTTGTTACCATTTTCACTTTTACCTAAAACTCCCAATGATTCCCCCATCTGTAGCAGGGTATGGACCAGTTTTACAAAGTTCAATGGTCGTCTAGGCTTCCAGGCCTAGTGAATCTTGGGGACTGGCATTGGTTGAGAGCATGGGAGGTTGGGCTCATGGAGTATGGATATGGGATCTGCATATTGGGGTAGTACTTGGAGTGTTTGATATAGATATCAGTCCTTTAAAGAGGCATCCTATATATCTTGGTTATGGGAAGAATTAGAGTCCTAATAGTTCTCTTAGAGATATTGGGGATTACACACTGAGGCTGCCCTGGTGAATGGGTATTTAATGTCTAATGAGGTGTTTGTTTCATCCCCTTAATCCCATGTGATCCATGGTCATTGTGAGAAATAAAGGGGAGTTCATGATCAGACTCATGGCATATGGATATGGGATCTACATATTGGGGCAGTCCTTGGAGTGTTTGATATAGAACTTGGGCCTTTAAGGAGGTGTCATACGTATTCCGATTATGGAGAGAATCAGATTTCTCATGGTTATCTTGGAGATTTTGGGGCTTACACACTGAGGCTACCCTAGTGAATAGGCCTTATTATCTGGAAGTTGTTGAATGATCATGTTGTCATATCCTAGAGGTCATCACATGACCTGGATCGACACATGTGAAGGGTCCTGTGAGATCCATAGTGGCATGGTCTGGGGGGTGTCGTGTGTCTTGGATGACACCTTAGGGGACATCGTGAGACCTGACCAACACATTTGGGGGGGTGTCGCATGTCTCAGCTGACACCTCGGGGAGACATCATGGGACCAGGCCGATGCGTCCATGGGGTACGTCGTGAGATATGGATTGTCATGTTCAGATGTGTCGATGAGACTCTAATGACATGAGTGTGCGTTGTTATATGAGTTAGGCAGTGCATCCTAAGGGTATCTCAAATCTGGGGTGACAAACCAAGAGGATTTTTAGGATCCAAGTGGTGTCCATGAAGGGTCTGCAAGACTTGTCCCAACATGTTCGGGGCATTCTTCATATCCCAGATGTCATGTCGAAGGGATGTCTCGAGGTCTGGGTGTCATGACTTGGTAACATTTCGTATTCTTGATTAAAACATGCATAGCACACGGGGGGTCCATGATCATGTCTTCCACTTGGGTTTTCTACCTTGAATCCTAGTTTTTTTACCCTTGTGTTGAAAGTTCCTTGGTTTGGTTCAGTGTCGGTTTTTTTGGGTCTCGCGTGGTCTAGAGGACATGCGATATGGTTTTTGCATGTCTCACCAGAAGTCCTTAGCATGATCTTTTATTGATCGTGCAAATTTATTTATTCCTATAGAATGACTATTTTTGTGTTCCACCAATGTATTACCTGGTGGAAAGTCAACTGGTCATGTGATTGGATGTGTGTAGAAATCCAAAGTCTGAGCGCCGATGTGTGTAATGGTGGTTCAGGTCCAAACTTTTAGCATTTTATCTACCAACCAATGAACCAACAAACTAAACCCTTTTTCTGAGTTAGAGTAGGTAATTTATAGGCCTATCCATCCAAATACTCACTATTTTGTGTGGGGTATCTGGTGAAAATCCAGGCTGGAGTTGATGTGGGGTCTAGCATTATGCGGTTTTGTAAGTCTCTACATTGGACCGCATCAAGGGTTCTGCCTAATTTTCAGTGGTCGTAAGTCCATCCGTCATTTATCAAATTATTGTCGACTATTGAGGACTTTAACTTAGAAGTGCTTCCATGTATTCATGTTGACATGTCCAAGGGTCTATGTGAATTCTAAATGATTGTTGGAAGGAATCCACAATTCCTTGGATGGCTTGTCTCGAGGTCTTGTGGGACCACGCTAAGCATGCACTGTGTGAATGGCATGCCCTTTGGTGACCACAAACCATTCTCGCCTTCTCCTTTCCTATCTCTATCATTTTATATGAAGAATGTCGGGAGTCAAGTGAGATTTTATGTATGGTATTGAGGGTATTTCCTCTAGTTTTTGGAGATACATCGCATTACTAGTATGGGTCGTGTGGTGTGCAAGCATTTTGTGGACAAGTCATCAAGCCAAAGGGATTCTATGATGCGAGGCAGGCATGTCACTAAGGGATCATGGTTCTACGCGGGTCATCAGGGGTGCGTCTCATGTCTTTCAGTGATCATGGACCCTGCTCACCTCCTCTTTTTCTATCTCCTTTGTTTTATTTCACAAAGTTATAGGGTCATGTGGGATTTCATGATCAATGTATGGGTTTTATGCTCCATTTTTTTGTTATGTTTCACTTGACCAATATGAGGCATATGGAGATTGTGTGAGCATGTAGGGGGAAATCTGTTTGTTCATCTTTCGAGCACTGTGGAGTTGTCTGGATGTGTGTGCAAGCTTCTGAGTGGAGAGGTTGAAAAACCAAAGGGACATCACGAGGTGAGGTGTTCATGATGCTGAGGTCTCGTGGTGTCTCGCAAATTGCTCAAGGTGTGTGTCACATGTCCTTCAGTGACCACGGACACCACTCACTTCCTACATTTTGATCCCATTCATTTTATGTGACAAGGTTTGGGGAGGCATTTGATTTTTCTCAAGTAATATTTATGATTTTTACTCGATTTTCTAGTGGTGTCTTGTGTGACCAATATAGATCATATGAGAGTGCATAAGTATTGTGGAAAAAACCATGCATTTGACCTTCTCTAGAATATTCCCACTATTGCCTTGTCATAAGACCTCTCTGTGAACCCTGATCATGAGTCCTACCTGCAAGTTTGTGCCTTGAGTCCCAATCACGATCAATGCTCTTGCACAATACTTATTTCTACTTAGACACTCATATGTCTCAACCATAGACTAAGCTTCGTTAATTACTTAAAAATGGGTGGTTTTTATGAGGGCTTTTCAAGCTTTTTTGGCTTGGCCTCCTGATCAATTTTGCGTCACCATGTTTAGGTCACGTGACCACAATCCTCCAAGGAGGTCATGCGATGTGCTTGGGGCCTCGTAGGGGTTATGTTCCCTATGAGTTTTTATGGAGACCAGGTGGTTCAAGAACTTCTTGATGTGGCTCGTAGACCCTTGGTTGGGTCATACGATGCACTTGATGCCATAGGGGAATTCTCATGCATTTATATTTGTCAAGACCTTTTTATTCCTTCATCTAACATGTGCAACTAACTTATTTTCAGATGGATTCTGGATCCCATCAAGGTTCCTCATCCAAATCTAATCAAAGGGACATGCTTTCCAAGAATTATAATGTTAATCCCCGCTATCATGTGTGTACCAATATAGAGATTTTATGGAAGTTCCTTTCACCCAGCATCCAAGATTATCCCTTATCTGACCAATTTTTATTGTATGAGTTTGGTCTAGTGGACGATGTGGCTATTCCCTCCCTGTATTTCAATCTACCATCTCCTTGGGTGTTTAGTTCCTTCAAATGTGTTCAAATGATGATTATTAAGGATGGTCAGCTGGAAACTGTCAAACCTCAAGGATTATCCTACCTATTGGCCAACTCTCCCTGATCCCAGATAGTTGTGATATTTCCCAATAGCCTATCGCTCAGAGATATTCAAGAATATTTTCCTCTTCCCTGAATTCTCCTAGTGGTGGGTGGTACTCTAAGTAATACCTTCTCCCTAGTGGAAACTTATCTAATGAATGGGCATGGCCATCCTAGGTATGAAAACCTGTCTGGAGTTTTTCAATGATCTATATAGGGTTCATCGTTATGAATCCATGTGGATATCTCAGTTCATCATCTAACACCAACCTAACCTCCTTCGAGAAATGATCATCCGCTGGTGCCCTGGGACCAACACATTCCACCTTCCCCATGGAGAGGTGGGTATCAGTCTATGGGATATTCATTAGTTGGGTGGTATCATCTGGATAGGACTCTTGCATTGTTGACTCCTCTATCTATGGCATCAATGGATCTGTTTGCGAATTTGGGTGAGGCATCCCGAAAACGACCTCACTCGAATGGCATCTATTCAGATAGAAGACCATATTCTTTTGAGGAAATCAGTTTTCCCATGTAGGATATGGATGATTAGCCTATTGAATGGGGGTGTATGGGGCCTTATCTCTTATTTCATCATTGATTCGATTGGTTGGTGATCTTTCTAACATAACTACTTCATCATATGCTGAGGCTCAGTCACATCCTAGGCTGGTCTGGGAGCACATTTAGGAACTAATTACTGAGACCCCTCTGGATACATTCTATCATCAAGGGGAATGGATTTACAAACTATTCCATGATTTGGGGGAATATGGTTTTGATCAAAAGCCTCTATTTGAAATTATGCAATGGATCATTCTAACCCATAGAGACTTGGCTACACACGATAGGAGAATTCATGATTTTTCTAATGAGGCCTCCCTTGACTAATGATTGAAAGAGACGAAGGAGGCACTAGAGAAGGGTCATCATATATCGTCTAGATTACAAGCCCAGATGGATTCTTGGACAATGCAGATATGGAGGCATGAAGATATGATTGCTCAGTTGAAGTATAATCTTTCAACATCATCGGCTTACTTGTCCACTTCTCTATGGAGAGTTTAAGATATAACTACTTTAGTAAAAGTTTTTCATCTTTCAACATAGGTGGAGGAAGCGGGGAGGGAAACACTTCAATGCTCAGTTGATGAATCCCACCAAACCCTTGATGATATTTCTAACACTGCTGATCATTTTTTTCCATAATTCAGTTTTCTTGCATCAAAAATCATACTTTTTCACTACACCCCATTTTTGTTAAGGTTTTTGGATAGACTCCAAAATTTGGAGATTCCTACCTCTTTTACATACTATGAATGGTTGATTTTAGTTTACTATCTAGTCTCATTCTTTGTATTATTATTTACAATTCAGTTTCATTAGGAATTTTTGTGAGGTCCCATCTCTTACATTGTGATATATGAGTGTAAATGTTTGATGTTCGGGGAAATAATCGGAGTAGAAGATAAGTACTAAAGGATAAGTTCTTTTCATATCTTCAGAGAGCAGATCGAGCATAATAGGTTCATATAGCGGGCTCCACGAAAACTTTAACATGATTTAGTTTAGGGTATTTTAGATTGGACCTTCTATTTCTTTAGTTTAGGGTCTTTTAGATCATACCTTTTATTGCTTTAGTTTAGGATATTTTAGCTCAGACCTTCTTCTGCTTTAGTATAGGGTCTTTTATCTTATATCTTTTTCTACTTTAGTTTAGGGTCTTTTATCTCATACCTTCTGTTGCTTTAGTTTAGGGTCTTTTAGCTCAGACATTTTGTTGCTTTAGTTTAGGGACTTTTAGCTTAAACCTTATATTGCTTTAGTTTAGGGTCTTTTAGCTTGGACCTTCTATTTATTTAGTTTAGGGTCTTTTAGCTCATACCTTATATTTCTTTATTTTAGGGTATTTTATCTCGGGCCTTCTATTGATTTAGTTTAAGGTCTTTTATCTCAGACCTTCTGTTGATTTAGTTTAGGGTATTTTAGCTCAAACCTTTTGTTACTTTAGTTTAGGGTTTTTTAGCTCGGACCTTCATGAAATACAGGGATGGCAGGACATAAATGACTCAAAACACTCTAGGGTGTTGAGTTTTTCCATGATACTAACAGGGATCACAAGGATAGGAGTTCATTTTATGTAAAGGGGAGATAATTTTAGCTGGCAGGTTAAATCCATTATGCATCAATAGCATGGACAAGAAAAGCTGATATCCGCTCTTTTCCAAGGACTATGGAGGATTTTATGGGGTGAATATGGTTGATGGAAAAAATACTAGGGTAGCTAGGTTTTCCTAGATATTTGGAATGTGGGTGATGTAAGTCACAATACAAAATTTTGAGCCAGGTAATATGGAATGGGGTAGACATGTCAGATATGTCTCTTAACACTATGGGGTTATTAGGTTCTGCCACGGTGTCATTAAGGCTCACAAGGATTAGGAGGCCCTTTACACTGGGCCAAGATGTTTCCAATTGGTGGGTCTGATCCCTTGCATTAATATTATGGCCAAGTGGAGAGATCCCTTTTTCTTTCTATGGCTATGAAATATTTATGAAGGCTCAAACATCATGATGATAAAGTTGTGTATATAGAGAAGGATATCTAGGAAGGGTTCTAGAATCCTAGGGAAACATATCTCTTAATTGAACATCTATAGCCCTTTCACCTTGTGGTTTCGAATCATGAGGTGTGAGCCATCAAAAGGTTTAAGAATGAAGGGTCACATTCTATATTTGAGAATGGGTACAAAACATGGTTACTCAACGTCAATGATATTGGATCCACTTGGATAGTCTAATGTAGAGACTTTAAATCACATTCCAAAAAAATTAGGTCATGAGAAAGGTATGGGATAGTCAATTTGGAAGGAACCTATAACACTCTAGTGTGTTGGGTTCTATCGTGATGATGCCAAGCTCACAGGAATTATAAATCGCTTTACACCAGACCAATATGTCTCTGGTTGGTAGGTTTGAGCCCTCGCATGAATAGCATGACCAAGAGGAGAGATCTCTTTTCCTATTTAGAGGAAATAAAATATTTGTGAAAACCTGATATGCTTCAGATCATGAAGTGGGATATATGGAAAATGTAATATCCAAGAAGGGTTTGAGCACCCTAAAAATTGTGCCACCACGAGTCGAACATATTCTCATGGCAAGAAGATGTGAAGAATCATTTCTCTAAATATTTCTAGGACTAGGGGTCCAGTGAGCATAGATTGGATTTTACTAGGGATATAGAGTAGATCCTATGAGATTTATGAATTATTTACTTGTGCCCTAATTTTTTCCCTAAACTTTGAAGGTGGAGAGTTTGGCGGGAAGAGACATAACTTTTTCTTAGGTCACCCTTTGCGGGTTTTTGACCTGAAAAGTTTTTTGTCTCTTTCCTTGGTAGTTTAAGGTCTTGTGATTTGGACCATTATGTGATAGATTATAATGTCATAAAGCTTTGATCAAGGTGTGAGTAGTTTAAGGTCATGCCACTTAGACCTGGTATGGGGATGTTACACAAGAGGCTCAATAGGATACCTAGGGTCAAGAGTACTCCAATGTCCCTCTAAGAAAGCGGTGCAGGTGTTGTAAATCATGGATCAAGGTTCTCAGGTCATGAGTTATTATATGGGATAATCATTATGGGGGTAACCTATAACACAATGGGTGATGGGTTCCACCTTTGTGACGTCAAGATCACAAGAATTAGAAAGCCCTTCACATTTGGCCAAGATATCTCTGGTTGGTGGGTCTGATCCCTCACATCAATAGGATGGCCAAGAAAAGAGACCTCTTTTCTTCTTAAAGGGTGGTTAAAGGTTTTAGATTACTCGAGACACTTGAGACATGAAGTTTGGAACATGTATTTATGTTATTATGAAGATGATGGAAGCACTCTGTTCTCTGGTTGGCCAGGGTAAGGATCTTGTAGTCCTTTGATAAGGAGGGGTAATGAATGATGACCTGCATAGTTTATCATCATATAGTGTGGATGTACTTCAATACAGTTTAACATCATTTGGTAAGGAAAAACTTCCATGTAGTTTAATGTCTTACGGTGAGGACTTCTCCATGTAGTTTAACGTCATGTGATAAGAACGTGAGAACTGTCATGAAAGGTGGTAATGTTATGGTCGGGGCCCAGGATGAGGACTTGGGAATCACTATGTATCTTATAGGAATGAAAATCAAGCCACATGTAGTTATTGGAAGATTCCATGTAGTTTAACATCATGTGTTAAAGAAGAAGGTGACCCATCGTGAATTGATGGGGACATTCATCTCCATTCAGTTTAACGTCATGTGGTAAGGACGTGAGAACCGATGTGAAAGGTGTTAATGTTGCGATTAGGCCCCAGGATGAGGACTTGGGAATCACTACCCATAGGAAAGAGAATCAATCCACACATAGTTCTTGGAAGATTCCATTTATTTTAACATCATGCGGTAAGGATAAATCTGACCCGTCATGAATTGATGGGGACATTCTCTATGCAATTTAACGTCATACGGTAAGGATGTGAGAACTAACATGAAAGGTGGTAATGCTATGTCTGGGCCCAAGTATGAGAACTTGGGAATCATTATGTATCTTGTGGGAGTGATAATCAAGCCACACTTAGTTCTTGAAGGACCGTGCAATTTAACGTCATGCGGCAAGGACTTACTTCCATAAAGTTCAACATCATGCAGTGAGGATGATGCGACATAGTTTAATACATGTTGTAGGGACATGTGTGTAAAGTTTAGGGTTATGTTATTTGGACCATAAGATAGAGTCCCTAATGTAGATTCACAATGTGGTTCCATGAAGCGACCTGACATGAATGAAGACCGAAGAGGAATCAGCCACACCACACATATTTCTAAGAGAACTCAAGCCAATGGGGCTAAATAAGGTTATACTCATGGATGGGTCCAAAGAAACAATTTATGGGCATCAATGCGTATCTCATGAGGATAAGAATCAAGTCATACATAGTTCTAAGAGATCCATGCAGTTTAAAATCATGTGGTCATGATGAATTCCCGTGAATTTTAGCGTTGTGTGGTAAGGATGAAGGATCCCTTGTTGTGAAAGGAAGAAAATCCTGTGGTTGGGCCCAAAAATAGGGGTCTGGGCAACAGTATGTATCCTATGATGACAAGAATCAATCCATACGTAGTTCTTAGAATTCCATGTAGTTTAACGTCATGCAGTAAGCACAAAGATATTACATGTAGTTTAACATCATATGGCAAGGAAGAATGCGAACTGATGTGAAGATGGTGGAACCACTACTAGAAAAACAACCTATACCCATAGTTCAAAACTGTGGGTATAGCCCCCAAAACCGTGGGTATATCCTATACCCATGGTTTTGCGAACCGTGTGGGTGAGATGCGTCACAATATGGGTCTTGGCCTATACCCAAAGTTTGGAAAAACCGTGGGTATAGGATTGTCACAGCATGGCACACCGTTGTATAGCTTGGCACAGCACTTCCCCCATAGTTTTCAAACTATAGGGATTTGTATTCAAAAAAACACATGTGGCGTGATTCGACCACAGGACGCCCCACAAGCAGTTTGCCTGCTCGGACCAACTAAGCCAACGAGATGTTTGATATATATATATATATCCACTTATCTAAAAATGAGTAAGGAAAGAATCGAACATGCAACCGGTTGGAGGAGGATACGTCGCCTAACCAACTAAACTGCAGATATTTTGTTAATTTTTACATAAATCTTTTTACTTATATTAATTAAACTCATTAATAAGAAAAAAAATCAACGAGATTCGAACAGTGGACCTCCTTCAGCAACATGGATTGCCTGATCAACCAACCTAAGGATTTTACTTGTATTTATATTTGTACCTTTGTAATTATATTAATCCAAATTGTATTACCAAGAAATATTTTGTTTGTCCCGTATAATTTTTCTTTTTCCGCCATAATGTGGGAAAGCTATACCCACAGTTCTCTAAAACTGTGGGTATAGGTCTTCAAAAAAACCCAATACCCATGGTTTTGAAAAACTGTGGGTATAGGTCCTCTGAAAAAACCCTATACCCATATTTTTGGCCATACCGTGGGTATACATATTGAAAAAAAAACACATATACCCACAGTTTTGCAGAACCGTGGGTATTGATCTTAAAAATATATATACCCGTGGTTTTGGGAAAAACCATGGGTATAGGTGATATATACCCACGGTTTTTCAAAACTGTGGGTATAGGTCCCCATATTATCCATATACCCACAGTTTTCTACAACCGTGGGTATAGGCCCATTTTCTATGTAACGGCCCGAAATTTTGAATAAATCTTGTTCCCTAATTTCATGTGTTATTTTATTTTATTTTTATACTCAACAAAAATGTTTTATTTAATAAACATGATTATAATTAAAATGAGACCAGTGGGTTTTGACTGTTATATGACCATCGGTCAATATGCCCGCTGTGAACAAAATGTTTTGATTATTGTCTCTAAATATAAGTAATCTTGGTTAATTATTATAGAAAGAAGATTTGATGGCCTCACCTAGTAGTCTTGGACCGATCGAAGCCCATCTAACAGAGCTTGGGAAGGAGGTAGCACCATTGGGCTTTGCTCTGGACCAAATCCAAGCCGAACTTCATCATGTGAAGCTAGAACGGAATCGCCTTCGCGAGAAGTTCAAACTGATAGAAATTACTACTCGGGCAATGTTGACTGAGCCGCCCCAAGATTCTATCACCCTAGCACACCTTACTCTTAGGTCCTATGCTGGTATTATAAGGGGTTATGTAACGAGACCGTAATTGCCTTGTGTAATCCTTGTTTTAAATAAAAATTGGGATTTCTTCTTATGATGAAGTTTATGAATTTTCAAATGACTGGATAAAAATAGTATGCATATTTTTGATGAATTTTAAAAAGGATATTTTAAAAAAAAATGTTTGTGTAAACCTTAAATAACTTAAAATGTTTAATGATTCTCAAAAAATGGTCTTCTACAATTATGTTCAGTACGAAATTTAGAGTCTAATAAGATCAACATGATTTTTGATGAATAGTAAATTATGAATAGTGATTTTATGATTAGGATTAGTAATATGACCAAATGGATTAGTAATCTCACTTAAAGAAAGTTTTAAAATAATCTAGGCACCTTGATTAAGTAATGTGATTCAATAAAATGGTTAAATAACGGTTTCATAAATTATTATTCAAGTATTAGTTTTTTCGGGTGAATAGTGTTTTTTAATTAAAAATTAAATTAAAAATATTTAGAAAATTATTTTTATAAAATGGATTTCATTTTTGAACTCAGAGCACCGATATTATGTTATGGTAATTTTTGGGGTTTTTTCTGGAAAAAATGAATTTTCGGTGAATAGTGTATTTATTTAAAAATAAATTTAAAAATATTTAGAAAATTATTTTTATAAAATGGAGTTCATTTTTGAAATCAGAGCATTGATATTTGGTTAGTGTGAGATTTTGGGATTTTTCTGAGAAAGTTGAATTTTCAGTGAATAGTAAAAATGCAGTTTTAGGGTTTCGGTATGTTTAATGACATCATAGCTGTGTCATGATGATGTCATGAGATATTTTAAGATTTGGCCGGCCAAGGGTGATTAATTATTGTTTTGGGGGCCCCATGTGGCCTAACTCAATGGTAAATGCCAAGGGAGAGCACATGGGTTTGAGAAAAGCACATGTGAGGTGTCCCTTGGCCATTAATGCCTTGTCCCCTCACTTTCCCTATAAATACCAAGCCCTCCACTCATCAATTCGACTCCCCACTCTTCCCCAACGAAGTTCTGGTCTCATTACCTCCCAAGGAGTACTCCCAAGGTGCCCCCAAGCCCTCAAGGTCCCAACCTTTGAGGTTTAAGAGTTACATTTTAAGGTAAGGGATCTGACCTCTCTCTTTCTTTTCAAGTAATCTCTTTTACGTCATTTATTTTATGATCCATATTCTTATGTTGGGGGATGTTCTTTTATATTCATCCTACTTCCCATTTCATGTTCATATGATGAGAGACCCCCCTTGATCTCATCAATTCATTTTAAGAATGTTTAAGTGGCGTCGTTAGGCTGCCGAATTTTTAAGGGATTCTTTCACCTTCCTCGTTTTCAAGTTCTATTTTGATCCAAGTCTTTCATGTTCCTTTTTATTATGTTGGGGTATGATCTATAAATTTATCATACTGATCTTTTATGGTCATATGAGGAGATACCCTATTTGACCCCTTCAATTCATTTTTGTTGAAGTTTAAGTGGCGCCGTTAGGCTGCCGAATTTTTAAGGGATTCTTTCACCCTTCTCGTTTTTCAAGTTCTACTTTCATGTCAAGTCTTTCAAGTTCCTTTTTGTTATGTTGGGGTATTATATCTATATCTATAATACTGGAATATTATGTTCATATTATGAGAGACCCCATTTGATCTCTTCAATTCAGTATTTTGAAGTTTTAAGTGGCGCCGTTAGGCTGCCGAATTTTTAAGTGGTTCTCCACCCTTCCCGTTTTGAAGTTCTACTTTCACGTCAGTTCTTTAAAATTTCTTTTTGTTATATTGGGGTATGATATATATATCTATCATGCTGGACTCTTATGTTCATATGATTAGAGACCCTATTTTATCTCATCAATTCATTTGTTGAAGTTTAAGTGACGCCGTTAGGCTGCCGAACTTTTAAGGGATTCTTTCAACCTTCTCCTTTTCAAAGTTCTAATTCCATGTCAAGTCTTGCAAGTTCCTTTTTATTATGTTGGGGTATGATATCTATATCTATCATACTGATCTTTTATGTTCATATGATGAGAGACCCTATTTGACATCATCAATTCATTTTTGGTTTAAGTTTCTGTAACGCTGTTAGGCTGCTGAATTTTCATAAGAGAAATCTTATTTTTGTCTTCCTTTCATGTTCTTCATTTCATATGGTATATTTTCAAATTTCATTACCATGTTCTTAAATTCTTTATATTCTGTCCCTCTATTGTTTTATGGGTCATTTATGAATGTTTGACCCGTGTCCCCTCTCTTTTCAATGTTTTCTAAAAACCTTGTAACATAGTCGTTATGCTGCAGAATTTTCGTCTCAAAATGCCTCTCTCTTTTCTAAAAATTATTTTATGTTATAAAGTGAATACTCAAAGCTATTATTTCTACAAGGGTATTCACATATATATCAAAATGTTCTATTTTAAATTCTGGGATTTACATACATGATACCCTCTTTCCCTTTCCGTGGGTTTAAAGTGACGTAAAGATCATGTCATTAAAGCAGTTTTTAAAACGTGGTGATTATGAAATGAAACCCATTTATTTTATGCTATATGGGTTATTTATGAAATTTTTGATGATGATATATGTGGATCACATGATAATAAAGGCAAATTTAAGGGTACGCCCTGATAGCGCTCCAATGCATTGGGTAAAGACTTAATCTCTAGAGATGACCATTTTAACGACGCCTTGGTGAATAACCTTGGTAATTTTTAACGACACCTTGGGGATGGACCTTGGTGAAACGAAACGATTGTCAATATTAAATGTTGCAGCCGCATCTTCAAGTTATAAAAAAATGTTATTTTTATTATGAAATGCCTCATGATTTCTTTCTCATGCCTTAAAGTTCTTTTCATGTCCTTATTGAAGTATCTCAAGTTCTAATGTAAAATGTTTCTCTTGTTTCCCTTATTGGGCCTTCTGCTCACCCTTTCTTTTGATGTATTTCCCCAGGTTATGAGATGCAGTAATGAACCTAGGATGAACTTAAGGAGAATCCTTTCAAGTGTTTAAGAAGAGTGTTTTTTGATCTTTTCATGTATTATGTTCCTGGTTTCCAAGACACTAAACCTTAAAGATCCTCAGTTTTGTGTAATGAAATGAAAGTTTATGTTATAAAAAGACGGGATGCTATATTCTAGTAGTGAAAAAATAAGGTACATGAAACATTGGGCTTGAACCCTATGGAGTTATCCTACTTATCCAAGCTGGTTGGGAATAAAATTCCATGTAGTTCTTGGAAAAGGAGGTACTCTACGTAATCTTGTCCGATACATAAAGGTGGGAATTATATCCTATTGATAGTTAAAGTTTAGCCTAGGATTGGAGATATAATCATCACTATATATCTCATGGGAGTGAGAATAAATCTACACATAGTTCTTAGAATTCCATGCAGTTTAACATCATGTTGTAAGGACAAATTTGGGGGATGAGGTCCCGAAGGGGATGTTCATGGAGTGATAAAGAAAACCCAACATGAATAAAGACAAAATATATCTAAAACATTCCATACATCCATGAAAGGGGCTCAGGAAAAGAGGCCGAAAATAAGGTAGGTTTTGTGGTACTGAGGGCTGGACACAAGGATTAAATGCCTGGGAGTTTCTACGTATCCCATAAAGGTGGGAATCAAGACATGCATAGTTCTAGAAGCATAGTAAAATTTAATGTCATGCATAAATGATGAATTCCCCTGAATTTTAACATCATTTGGTAAGGACATGGGTCACTTGATGTGAGTGGAGATAGATTTCATGGGTCTGTGAAGTTTTATTTCATGCGGTGTGGACATTGGCCATGCAGTTTAATGTCTTGTGGTAAGGACATTGGATCTCCCAATGTGAAAGAAAGACAATACTATGGATGGGCCCAAAATTAGGGGTCCATAAATCACTACATATCATATGATGACAGGAATTAAGTCATACATAATTCTTGGAGAACCGTGAATTTTAACGTCCTATAGTAAAGACGTGAGGGAGGAGCACCTTCAGAGGGGTATGTATGACAGGACCTATTAAAACTTGATATGAATAAGGACAATGAAGGCCAATGATGTTCCATATGTTCCTAGGGAAGGAATGTGGTTGGGCCCAAAGATAAAGTGTCTGGACATCACTATATATTCCATAAGGATGGGAATCAAGCTGTACGTAGTTATGGAAGTGCTAGTGCGGTAGAAGACCAACATCAGTGATGGTGTCCCTCTCAGGTGAGGTCCACAGGGGTGTACAATTTTATGTCATGTAGGGGACATTGACCATGCATTTTAATGTCAGTTGGTGAGGAATAATTGTCATCTCAAGCCTTTATGCCCTATTTTTTGTAGCGGGAAATCCTTACCGGAATTCCAAAGCTCGCATGAGTTGTGCTCGGTGTGATAAAGAAGGACTAATAAGGGTCCCTTCCACTATTCAAAGGCATGGAGGATAGAATAAGAGTATTTTATGTTGTGTGGTGGTTAGTCCAAGATATATTATCAAGGCATCCCTATGTATCCCATTGGAAATGAGAATCAAGTTGTACATAGTTCTGGGGGGGTTGTGTAGTTTATTATTATGCGGTGAGGATGCACCTGCAAAGTTTATTGTTGTGTGCAATACATTCCATGAAATTTAAATTCATGTGGAAAGGATTATTTTGGGACTTACACCATCATGTATTCCCTATTTCTAGCGATTATGCAACATATTTCTTGAGAAATCTAGAATTGGTGTGTGGTGTGACATGCTCCCCATCCATGGTGGCCAGTGAATAGGATCCATTATCATAGAATTTATGTCTGATGTAAGGTTCCTCCCACTTGGTTTACAACTTTAGGGGATTCTTTCCCAGTATCATTGGGGTTCTAAAATCTATCACCAGTTCTACCTAGAGAAATGAACTGAGGAAAACCTTTTTATTGAAGTCTTGTGCTATTTAGTTCTGGTGGATCTCATGGTTTTGTATTGTGTGTAACCTATTCTCATCTAGCTTATCCAACTCATCTAGAATTTTATGTTCCTGTTCATCATCTGAGAGTTGCTTTCAAATGGCTATTTATAGTGAAGGAATTTTTACCTATATGGGTAGCACTACCTCGGTCTTGTACACCAGCGAGTATGGAATTGGTTGTGTAGTAGTACGCATGGTGGTATGGTAGGCCCATAAATCATGGAGGAGTTTTTCTATCCAATACATCTTATCCTTGTTCACTATATTCTAGATTATGTTCAATAGGGTCTTATTGAAGGCCTATATTTTTTCATTTTCCACCGTATGATAGTGATATGAGTGATTGAATTCAATGTTATACTCCTGGTATAACTTCTTTAACCCTGCAGAATAGAAGTCGGTGTCATTGTCCATCAATATCCTGTGTGGGACTCCAAACCTGGTGATGACATAGGACTTTAAAAAGTTGATGATATTCTTTATTCCGACTTCCTTGAGGGGTATCACCTCATCCCATTTGGAGAAGAAGTCGATAGAATTAAGGATGTACTTGAACTTCTTTGCAATGGCTGGGGGATATGTTCCCATAACATCCATCCCACAAATAGAGAATGGCTAAGAATATTTGGATTTATGCAGTAATTCTATGGGTTGATAGATGAAGTTTTCATAAATATAGAACACATGACATTTTCTGGTGAATTCCACATAATCTTGAATCATGGTCTACCAGTAATACCCCAACCTTATGATCCAGTGGAAGATCCTAGTTTCAGATTTCTGGGCACCATAGGAACCTACATGGACCTCTTCCATAATAGTGAGTATTTATCCTTCTGTTATCCACTTCAGGAGAATTCTGTCGAAACCACGCTTGTATAAAATTTTATGATCATTTTTTCCATCCTGCAAGGTAAATTTTGATTCCCAGTGTCGAATCAATTCCTTTCTAGTGTGATCCATTGGGATATTTCCATCCCAAATATAGCTGATTATGGGATCCATCCACCTAAAGGAGGTCGTTTGTTCATCATGCTCTGGGGCGGTGCTAACCTGATTAATCTATTTCATATCAAATACGATGATCGATGAGACCATTCATCAATGTGTTGTGTGAAAGGTTGCCTCCTCCTGATTATGGTCTTCCAAGATGGCCGCTGCATTATCCAGTGCGTCGGTATGAGCATTCAATGATCGGGGGATATAATCAAATGTGGGCTCAAAAGAATAATTTGTCATTAGTTCCCTGATATATCCATTGAGGGGGGATAGTTCTTCATTCTTAATGGAATATTCATCGTTGATCTGCTTTATCACCAATTCAGAATCCCCTTTTATGTTTAGTTAGGCTATGTATAGTTGTAAAGCTAGTTCCAACCTAGTGATGAGGGCTTGGTATTCAGCCTCATTATTCATGCAGTCTTCAGACACTGAGAAAGAGTAGGGAAGAACTTATTTGTCTAAAGAGACAAATATAACCCCTAGGACAACTCTATTGAGCTTCAAGTTTTCTATTATTGTGTCGATAGGAATTTGGAAGGCACCATAAAAATACATATCCCATGTTTGGAGGTATTTTGGGAATAAAATACCTCTTCTTCTGGGAGATCAGTGTCCGGTGGTGTATTTTCTAGAGTGGCATGTGGTGCTAGGAAGTCATCTAGAGCTTTCCCTTTCACTGAATTCAAGGATATGAACTGGATGTCATACTGCTACAAAATGACCACCCATCGACCCAAGTTCCTGGTCAATATAGGGTGGCCAAGGATATACTTGAGTGGGTTGATACAAGAGCCCAAGTGGAACTCATGGTACTGCAGGTAATGCCTCGTCTTTTTCACTGCAAAGATGAGCGCAAGGAAATTATTTTCGACATAAAAATATTTGGTATTGGCACCCAGCATAGTCCAGTTGAGGTGGTAAAGACTATTCTTGATCCTCGCATCATTCTTCTATGCAAGGAGGGTGCCTAGTGAGAATTCCATAGAGACCACATATAAGATGAGTGGCCTCCCTTCCACTAAAGGCATCAAATATGGTGGGTGTAATAGATACTACATGATATTTTTGAAATCTTTTTGACACTCATCGTCTCATTGGTAGGTGACCCCCTTCTTCATTAGCCTCATAAAGGGGAATGATTTGTCGGCCAGGTTGGCTATGAATCACTGAATGAAGTTGAGGTGCCCTTGTATCCCCCTTATCTCTTTTATATTTTTGGGGGTGGCATTGCTAGGATAGCACTGGTCTTCTCTGAGTCTGCCTCGATACCATGGTGGTGTACAACAAATATGAGGAATTTACCTAATGTTACCTAAAAATATCAATTTATTGGATTCATATTTAGACTATTATATTGCAACTTTTTTAATATTTATTAGAGATCTGTGAAGTGATCACATCACTATCAGGATTTTATGACTAAGTCATTGACATAACACTCGTCTATCCTTCCCAAGAACATATTAAAGATGCAATGTATGGCACATTGATATGTGGCTCTAGAATTCTTTAATCCAAAGGGCATGACCTGGTAGTAGAAGATCCTCTAGGGTGTCCTGAAGGTCGTGGCTTCTTCATCCTCGAGGTCCATTTTGATCTGATTGTACCCTGAGTACCCATCCATGAAGAAAAGGGCTTGGAAGCCAGCAGTGGCATTGATCAATAGTTTTGAGATTGAAAATGGGAAATCTTCCTTTAGGAAATGCTGGTTAAGGTCTCTGAAATCAATGCAGACCCTATATCTACCCATTCTTTTTCTTTATGGGGATGATGTTGGCAAGCTATTTTGGGTATTTCACTTCTCAGACAAAGTTGGATTTGATCAAATTTCCCCCTCTACATTTTTATCATGAGAGGGGTGAATTCTCTTGGTCATCTGCTTTAAGCCTCGATGATCTTCGGGTAGTCTGAGAGGGTGTGTAGCCACATATGGATTTAATCAGGGAATTTCATTATAGTTCTAGGAAAACACATATCGGTGTTTCTTTAGAAATGTGATATACATCTCCTATTCTTTGAGATGCATGGTAGCGCTAATCAAGGTAGGTTGTGGGTCGTCCTCTATCCCGGTTTTATTTATCATACGTCATCTATGGGGGAGGAAAAACCTTCTTAGAATTATGGAGGGGTGTTTCTGAGATCATCCTCATATTATTCTATTTCTTATTCATCTCAATTCATCTGAGTTGCATCAAATAGATGATGAATATGATTGTCACTAAGGATAGGAGAGGCCTGGTCCTCTGGGATTGGGTCTTCTATTTTGACCATGTTTATGGGGATTACATAATCCTCATCGAGCATGATCTAGGGATTTACAGGGGTAGTCCCAAAACCATTGGGGGTGGAAACCTATATAACATCATCCACCATCATCTGTTCTCCTACCTTCTTGTAGAATTATACTGAAACGTATATAGATCTTCAAGTCTCTAAGGGGGAATTGTCACTATGAAGTATGATAACCTTACCATTTATTGGGTACTACAAATATTGATGGAATATTGATGGTATCACTGAGTGTCTATGGAGCCAGGGCCTTCCAAGCAAGAAATTAT
The DNA here is from genome assembly GCA_963277665.1 of Viscum album. Taxonomy (NCBI): domain Eukaryota; kingdom Viridiplantae; phylum Streptophyta; class Magnoliopsida; order Santalales; family Viscaceae; genus Viscum; species Viscum album. Next base: position 54,774,712 of record OY728148.1, read on the forward strand.
ATGCGGTGTCTTATTAGAATACCATGAACTTGGCATTAGATGTGATCTCCCCAAATTGGTTTTCCAGCTTAATCTTCCTGAGGGGCCTTTTCTCACACTAATCATATCCCTGGATGGTCATCTTTATAGGGGATAAGTCTCCTTTGCTATACCCTAAATGTCATAGGGTTCATGCTAGGATGATATTGATCCTAGATCCATTTTCAATCAACACCCTTTGGATGTTGACGTTGTTGAGTTTTCCTAAGATGTGCAAGGGTTTTATGTGTCCTTAGATGGCCGCCTTCTAATATTGAACAGTGAATGATATTGTGACATGACATCCTAAGGACATGGTCTCCACTCAATAGAACTCAACCATAGTGACTTCTGTCTCAAATTCCTGTGGGCTTCGGAGGGCTTCAACAAATTCCTCCTTGATTTCTCTCAAAATAAAAATCACATTAAGGATTGAGAGATTGGTTGGGATTGTAGCTAGCTATTTCAAAACATCATACTTTTTCACCAAAGTTCATCGCTTCCCAATATAGGGATACTCTGGGGTGTATGGCTTAGAAGTTGGAGTAGATGAGTTTGATGGACCCTGGGCTTGCGTGGAGGTTGAAGGAGTATCTACCACCAGTGGAATAGGTTGCACCAGCCTTCCCCATTTCCTAGGTTAATTAGGTTGAACCCCTATTAAGTGTTCATGAAAGACAATCAGGTATGGGCAACTCTTGGAGGGCTCTAAGGAACCTCCCTACTTTCTTTGAACCTACTAGAGTGATTTCCCACAGGTCTCATCTACATATGTGTCTACTGTGAGGATAAGACTAGAATACTATCTTCATCCATATCCATGTTGTCCCCTGTATCCTCAGATTTAGTGCATGAGGCCTCTCATTCTCCTGTTATATGTGTTAAAACCATATTCAGGGGCATATTCATCATCAAAGAAGGGGTTAATCAAGTGTATCATGTTGACGAAACTGAATATGATCTCTTTTCCTAATGAGGATTCCATTTTGCGGGGCGGTTCCAATGTCACAGATGTTGTGGGGAAGAAATATGTAAGAGTTAGAGTCTTCTTTGGAGCATAATATGACTCTTCCACTTCTATTTCTTTCTGATTTTAGTGGTCACGCCCACCCTTGGGTGGTATATCAGACTTCTCCTTTTTTGGTGGTGGAGCTGTTGTGAGTTTGTGCAACTGTATCCTCAAGTTTTTGTGAGCTCGATCAACTATTTTACAAGTCATCTGGCTGTCAAACTTCTATGCTTTCATGGTAGGAACTATCTACCATCCTTCCTCTTCCTCTAACTAGGAAATAGTTATGCAAGCTACTTTTTTTAGAGGGCCGTCTAATTTCACCTATCCATAGTTGGCCATTCCATAAAGGATTTCCATAAAGAAAAAATAGTTTTGGATATTATGACACAACCTTCTATGGAAAGGGAAGTAATCGGGACTATAGATGAGGTTGACATCATTGAGATTCCTGGGATGTGGAAGCATGAGCAAGCTTTTGTCCATGGCTACTAAGAAGTATCCCAAGACTTGTTCATTTTGAAAGGAGTACACCTTGTTCATTTTTTCTTGAAATATTGGGAAGTCCTAGTTTCTTTGTGCTTCCATTCGAGAGAAATTATATGACTATTATCGGTTAGTAGGAGGTGTTGGGTAGTTTGGAGCTTTCCTAGGTGCATGTACTATTGTGGGATTGAGGTTGATAGTTGCATCTTCCACTCTTCCTAGGTTTTTTATTGTGTTGTGGGTGTGGGTCGAGACTTAGATCGGGTTTGTTGAATATATTTTTCATGATTCTATGTTGTTTCAGTGAACTCTTTGAATCCACCTAGATATTTCATGGGTATTATGGGTGTCTACATCTCATCCCTGGTATTTTTAGCACATATTTCCAGCAGTTGTTCTTGAAAGATATGGATGCTGAGCAAATAGGTCAAACCCTTACACCTTTCTATGAATTTGGACACCCTTTAATTCTCTTACTGCATGTAGTTCTTAATGTAAATGATCTTCATATTCCTCAGTGTTGAACTAAATTGGTAAATGAACTGATGAAAAAGTTCTTCCCATACTTTGATAGATCCTGCGGGTAGACTGCTATACCAGACGAAGGCTAGACCTATCAATGTCTATATGAAACTCCTTAGCTTATTCACCTCATACTGCTCTTTAGGTCCCATCATTGGTCCGCATCGAGACATGAGGTTTGTGAGATACTTCTTCAGATCGCCTGCACTGTTAAAGGTGGAAAGGTAGGATTTTCTAATTTGGGTGTAGGCGGGGTATCGTTACCCATTAGGGATATAGCTTTTTCTCAAGATACACTAGAGCACGTCGCCCTTCCATGGATTCCATCTAAGTATTAAGGGATTCAATGGTAGTGAGAAATTCTATAGGCACTATTGTTTGATCTACCTCCCATTCATAGGGAGTGGGTGGGGCTGATAAGGTGGCCCCACTTTCATCTACCATTGATCCTATATTTGACCTATGACTGAGGAGTTACCCCGGTGAGGGAGAGGTCATCGTCATAGCAAGGGGAAGTCCCATTCATTCCCAGATTCCTCATTTATATGGATGGGTTTTCTAGACCCATATCCAATCTGATATTTAGACACTGCTCTGGTTGGCAGATCAACTATAGGAGGGAGAATATTCACCTCTGGCTGGAGATGATACCCAATGGGGATATTTCCCCTAATAATATCCTCATTGAGCTATCGAATATCTCATATTTCACTCTCATATTGTGAAAATTTCTCTTCAAAAGTAGGAAACTAAGGTATTGTCACTTATTTCCATTTATCATTAGATATATTCCACCAAGGAGGTGTCAACTCATTATTTGGTGGTGGCAAATTATGGAGCCTTCTTTGATTTTGGGTGTGCACAACCTCATTTAATGCATCCAAATCACCCTCCTCCTAGGGTATGTATTCCCTATTGCGACCCTCTACATTTGGATCTTGATCCATTTCTACCATGTTAATAGTAATGATGTTCATAGAGGAATATCAAGAAACGGTGGTTATTCCATTGCTTTCCAGGTGGCAAGTCGGTTTTGTAAGGCTTTCATTAGGATAATTATTCAAACCCTTGGACTTGTTGGACTATTTTGGCATGCGGCCCTGGCAAGGCCTAATTGCTTTCACCATACGCTCCTCTTCTCTTGGTTTATGAATAGTGACCTTGAGGGAATTTTTAGTCAGGGTTGCTGAATGATAGCCAACCAACAGATGTTTGTCTTGCAGAAAGAGGAACTGGTGGGACGTCGACCATTGATCTCTTACTCCCAACCTAGAGAATACAAATTCCCTCTATGGTGCTGATGATGATAAAAATTCCCCTAGCCCTGTGGGATGGGGTTTATATGGGGATGTCATTATACATGATGATGTATCAATCCCTCGCCCATTAGTGATATAGAATCACTACTGATGTATCCCATCCATTTTTAGGGGATAATGAATTTGGTTATGGTGATTGAGATATAACTTCCCCCAACCCTGTGGGCTTGGGATTATTTAGGACTACTGCAAGCATGTCCTAAATTTTCTCAGGAACTGATGACCTGATGGGTGGAGGCAGTAGAAAATATTCTCTTGGTCCAGGAAGGCTGAGTCTATTCTTAGATGACCATTATGGTTGTTTCTACTGCAGTCTTTGTGATGCGGAATAGTTGTGATTTCATGAGAGATTAGTGTAATGGTATCCCATGATGAGTATCGTTCCTTGCGGGTGGTTTTCCAGGTGATTGAAACTATGATATTCATGTTCGGAATTTCCTTTTATTATCTTGAGGGGCCCAGTTCGAAGTCTTGTTGTCTATCCTCTCTCCCTGTCTATGATGTCTAGGCATTTTTTGAGCGAGGGTATTCTCTTACAGCAACCAACTAGCCCAATAATTTCGTAGTCCATTGACCACACTGGAGGCTATAACATTATAGGATGTCGTGTCTGAGGGGATCTGATATTCTAGGGGAGCAGTGAAGTTTAATGCTCCATATTATCCCCATACTCTAATTCATATGCCTGACGTGGATTTGGAGATCATCTGCCAAAGTGTCATGATATATTAGCGGCAAGCGTGTTGCAAATTTTCATTGTTCTTTTCCAATTTTGAATTTCGGACCATGGATATATCAGTTAGGTTAAGCTGGAAACAGAGTATCCTGATTGTCTAAAGGTGAAACTCATGTCCTAGATAAGGGAGATGTATATCCTTTAGTCACTGATGAGTAGACCACATATTATGGCGTAGATAAGGAATTCACTCCTTTTCTAGCTCATTAGGGATCTTATAGCTGGAAGTAGCGAGGGGGCAGAATATGATGTGGATTTTGTTCCCATCTAACTCTCTCCATATATCAATATCAGCCTCTTATTTTTCAGACTTACACACCTTCATCCGGTTAGACCATAGAAGATGACTCTGATGGTCGCATGTTGATGGGAGTGGAGTTCTTTTGGATGCTGATGGGGAACTATATACAATTGAACCTGGTGTTTCGAGCACCTCTATATATGAAGGTGTTGGTTTTTTGTTCACCTCTCTATACAAAGGTGTCTGGAAACAGGAGGACTACCTTTATCATGGGAGATATCACCATGGGGAGGTTGACCATGGTGGATGTCAGGAGTAGAGTCCCTTCAATCCATATCCACATTACAATGATGAGGAATATTGTGGTAATGAAAATCTTTTATTTCCACTTCGATAGAAGAGTCGATGGACCAATGTGGTGTTGAGAGTGTTCCTTGAACAACCTCAAGGACACTGGAATTGAGAAAATTAGAAATACAAGTCATGTTCTGTATCATGGTCAGAGTATGCCGACATGTCTTTTGTGGTTGTGCAGGGATATAGACCTATTGTACGCTGGTGGCCAGAATTTTTATATGACCACTCGGTGTCGTGGGGATATGATCCCACTATTGAGGAGCTGTTAGAATATGTTAATAAGTTCCCTCATTTTCGATAAAGATATGAGCCTATACTAAGGCGTGTTCCACTCTCACTTGGTGAGCCTCAGTCAGGACAGTGGTATGGGCCCGATCTTGATTCTTTTAGATATTCCACCAGTCTTTATTGGAATGAGTGTGAGCCTGCCCTGAGGCATGTGCCTCTTTCACTTGGTTGGCCTTAGTCGGATCAAGATTATATGCATGGTCCGAATATGAATTCCCTACCAAAATATATGGATATACCTCCTTAATGGGAGAAAGAATATGAGCCTCCTCCTGTATTGCCTTGGAATGATGTTGGTACAATTGTCCATTGGAAAAATTAGGAATATGTACCTTAATTATGTGATCTACTGAATTATGTTGAGTAGATTTATTGAAAATAATATGAACCTATCTGGAGTCTTGTTCCACTCTCACCTGGTTAGCCTTGGATGAAATGGGGATGTGGACCTGATTCTGGGCCATCAGATTATGTCATTGGAATTCTTCAACATGCATGTGCCCCTATCCTAAGGCATGTGCCTCTCTCACCTAGTTGGCCTCAGTTGGAATAAGATTATGAGTTCAGTCTGATTCCTTTCCCTTCATCGGGATATAATGATAATCCTCCTGGGTGGGATCAATAATGTGTGGTTGCTCTAGTACAACCACTTGATCATAATGATCAGAGTGTTAAGTTGTCCTGATTATAGAGATAGGATTATATACATGTCCCTTGATCTAAAACAGTGTCAGAATATGTCAACGGAGTTCTTCAAATATTGCTAAAATGTATTGGTATTTTATAAAAGTGTGTACAAGGATATAAGCATGGACGTTTTTTGTCTCTATTACCTACTGATAGATATATTCTATTGAAGTGGGGATGTGTTCCCACTTCTTTCCTCCATGTACCATCAGGATATATCGATAGGCCTCACACACAAGGGTAGGAGTATGATCATCCCCCATGTTTGTTGTTGGAATATTCCCATAGACTTGTTCTAAGTGAGTAGGGATATGATCATGTCGGCTAGTCCCTGCTAGAGTATACTAGCAGGTGATGTCAGTAGGAGTGGGGGTATTATCCCTATCCTAGGTATCCAGTGTCTTCTTTCTCAGATCAGTTTTCCTCAGCAGAGCTTGTGCATGGGTGTCTGAGGTGGTTATCTGTTAGTAGGTACCCTCAGTAGGTGGATGATGGGTACTAGTATGATGATGCTGGTGATGGCAATTATTAGACACCCTCCTTCGCAGTTCTTGAATCATGGGGAAGCTAGATTCATCCCCCTGATCCAACTTTATCAGGTATATAAGGTGGTGGTTGTCATGATTCGAGGATGGGCTCCCAAAGCGATTGGTCATGGTGATGGGGGCCACTGGTTTAGCGACAACCTTCATTGAGTGATGTGGACTCGTCGGCTATCACGCTTATATAATCTCACAAGAAGCTTCCACATTTGTGATTCTACCATATCGGTGGTACTCCCAAATCATCGTGCTTTCTGCCAACTACTGAAGATGTTTGGAAGGCGATATTGTTTAATGAACCGTGGGGGTCATGATGGAAGATGGAGTACCATAATGAGTGTTGGAAGATGAAGACATTCTCTGGGATCGGGAGTCTGAAATCATGCAGAAAAAAAGTAACAAAACCACCAATCATTTCTATATCATAGCCATAATAATGCTTAATTAGATATGCATGGTTAACACAATTTTCCTCTATTACCTTTCCATCCATTTTTCTCACGTGGACTTGTCAACACAAGGATGGACTTATAGAAATCCCAGTTTATGATGGTCTTATTACTTTGTTTGTATATGGTTTACAAAGAAAAGTGGTCTAAGAGGTCTACATTGAGCTTATCAATGTTTTTTTATATTGTGACAAATAGAATGGTCTAATGGATTATAACCCGGTCATTTTGTTATTTTATAGATTCATCTCAGGTTCAACATTTCTATTTTTTTAGGATTTTGTGGTGTGGAATGGATTCCACTCATTGTGTTACCATTGTCACTTTTCCCTGAAAATCCCAATGGTTCCCCCATCTGTAGCTGGGTATGGACCTGCTTTCTAAAGGTCAGTGGTTTTCTAGGCTTTCAAGCCCAGTGACTCTTGGGAACTCACATTGGTCAAGAGGATGGAATGTTGGGCTTATCGCACCCTTTTGGGGGGAATTGTTGCCGACTTTGGGACTCTCTTATAGATTTAAGACATGTTCACGAATCTCTTCCTAATCTCAATGTGGGACTGGTTACCCTAACAAAATAACTATGGGTTAACTCTATTTTATGTGCAATAGATTTGGATCGCTTTTGTGAACCCATCTGTATGTATCTGAGGTTCTTCATCATTTTATAGTAATGAGCGGTTGGTTATATTCTGAAACCATATGACCAAGTGATTTAGGCCATGCTCCCTTTTATGGAGTTAGTTGATGTTCTGAGGATGGGATTGACCCATTATGAGGCATCCTACATATCCTGGTTATTTCAGGAATCAAAACCCATGTAGTTAGGTTAATCTATGTGGTTAAACATCATGCGGTAAGGACTAATATAGGGGTGTTGAAACACCAAATATTTGAGCTCAATTCTAGAAGAGACGTCCTACGTATCTAGATTATGGAAAGAATCAGAGTTACCATAGTTTGGTCGATGTTGGGTCTTACACATCGAGGCTACCCTGGTGAATGGGTATTTTATACCTATTGAGGCATTCGTTGCATCCCGTTAAGCCCACGTGATCCATGATTTTTGTGAGAAATAATGGGGAGTGCATGATCAGCCTCATAGAGTATGGACATGGGATCTACATATTGGTATAGTCCTTGGAGTGTTTGATATGGATCTCAGGCCTTTAAGGAGGCATCCTACATATCCCAGTTATGGTGGGAATCAGATTCCTCGTAGTTATCATGGTGATGTTGGGGATTACACACTAAGGCTGCCCTAGTGAATGGGTATTTGATTCCTAATGAGGTGTTCATTTCATCCCCCCAAGACCACATGATCCATGATCGTTGTGAGAAACAAGGGGAAGTGCATGATCATCCTCATGCCATATGGATATGATATCTCCATATTGGGGTAGTCCTTGGAGTGTTTGATATAGAGCTCAGGCCTTTAAGGGGGTATCCTACATATCCTGGTTATAGTAGTAATCAGAGTCCTCTTAGTTCTATTAGAGATGTTGGGGCTTACACACTGAGGCTGCCCTGGTGAATATGACTTCTTATCTAAAAGGTGTCACATGATCCTGTTGGAATATCTTGTAGGTAATCGCATGACTTTTCTCAACACATGTGGAGGGTGTCGTGAGATCCATGGTGGCATGGTATTAGGGGTGTCGCGTGTCTTGGATAACACCTCAGCGGACATCATGAGACCCAGCTGACACATCTAGGGGCATTGCATGTCTTGGATGACACCTTAGGGAGACATCGTGGGACCAGGCCGACGCATCCGAGGGGTACGTCGCGAGATCTGGATTATCATGTTAAGATGTGTCAATGAGACTCAGGTGACATGAGTGGGCACCGTTATATGAGTGAGGCAATGCATCTTAAGGGTGTTGTAAGTCTAGGGTAACGAACCTAGAGGGTTCTTAAGATCCAAGTGGTGTCTGCGAAGGGTCTGAAAGACTTGTCCCAGCATTTATGGGGTGTTCTGCATATCCCAGATGACATATCGAAGGGATGTATTGAGGTCTAGGTAGTGTGAATTGGTACCATCATTTATTCTTGATTGACACATGCGAAGCACGTGGGGTTCCGTGATCATGTCTTCTACTTGGTTTTTCCACCTTGAATCTTGGTTTTTTTAACCCTTGTGTTGCGATTGCCTTGGTTTAGTTCAGTGTCAGTTTTTTTGGGTCTCACATGGTCTGGAGGACATGTGATATGGTTTTTTCATGTCTCACCTAAAGTCCTTTGTGTGATCTTTTATTGATCACGCATAGGACTTTATTCCTGGCACATGATTGTTCTAGCGGTCCATCGTTGTATTACCTAGACACAATTTGACCGGTCGGGTGATCGAATGTGTGGATAAGTCCAGAGTCTGAGTACTAACATGTGTAGTGGCGGTCTGGGTCCAAAATTCTAGCGTCCGATCTTCCAAATAGTGAACCAACCAACAGAACCATTTTTCTGAGTTAGAGTAGGGAATTTATAGGTTCATCCATCTGCATACTCACCAGTTTTTGTGGGGCATCTAGTTCAATTCTAGGATGGATTTTATGTGGGGTATGGCATTACACAGTTTTGTGAGTCTCTACGGTGGACCATGTCAATGGTACCGCCTGATTTTCAGCGGCTGAAAGTCCATCTATCCTTTATCAGATTATTGTTAAATATTGAGGACTTGTGATTCGAAGGACTTTCATTTCATCATTTTGACATGTCCAAGGGTAGTTTTGAAATCCAAATGACTTTTGGAAGAAATATGCGAGTCCTTGGAAGGCCTTTCTAGGGGTCTCGCAGGACCACACTGAGGGTGTGTTGGGTGCATTGCATTCCCTTCAGTGACTGATAACCCTGCTCACCTTCTCCTTTCCTATATCATTTGTTTTATATGATGAAGGTCGGGAGTCATGTGAGATTTTATGTATTGTATTGAGGGTATTTCCTTTTTTTTGAGATGTGTCGCGTGACCGGTATGGGTTGTGTGGTGCGCGAGCATTTTTTGGACAAGTCCTCGAGGAAAATGGCTTCTACAAGATGAGGCGTGCATGTCACTGAGGACTCATGGTGATGTGCGGGTTGTCAGGGGTTCACCGCATGTCTTTTAGTGATCACGGACCCTGCTTGCCTCCTCTTTTTCTATCTCCTTTGTTTTATTTCACAAAGGTCTGGGTTCATACAATATTTTATGATCAATGTCTGGGTTTTATGCCTGATTTTTGGGTGATGTTTCACTTGAAAAATATAAGGCATACGGGTATCATGTGAGAATGTAGGGTACAAATGCATCTGTTAGTTTTTAGAGCACCATAGAGTTGTCTGGATGCATGTGTGGGCTTACGAGCAGTGAGATCGACAAGACAAAGGGACTTTGTGAGACAAGGTAGTCATGGCACTGAGGTCTCGCGGTGTCTCGCATATTTCACTAGGAGTGTGTCGCATGTATTTTAATGATCACGGACACCAATAACCTCATCCCTTTGGATACCCATCATTTTATGTGATAAGGGTTGGGAGGAATGTAAGTTTCCTCAAGTAATATCTATGATTTGTACTCAATTTATTAGTGGTGTGTTGCGTGACCAATGTGGATCATGTGAGAGTGTGCAATTATTGTGTAAAAAACAATGCATCTGTCCTTAGAGTGCCACATAAATGTCCAGAATTTTCCATGTGGAGAGATTGACTATCTGAAGGGGCTTTTTTAGGTGCACCGGACAGTTCGTGGTGTGTCACATGTTTTCAGGGTCACACTGCATGACCTTCATTGACCGAGAGCCCCTCTCGCCTCCTCCTAGTTATCTCCTTCGTTCTTTGTGATGAAGGCTCAGGGGTTTCATGAGATGTCTTGGATATCATCTAGGGATTTTATTCTTCACAATGATGATTTGGTACGTGATCCGTGTGACCACTGGGGGTCTCTTCTTTGAAATGTTTTTCCCTTGATTTTCAAAGGATTCTAGATGGTTTTTCAGGTACTTGTCAATGAAAAACCACGCGGCCTGGGGGGTGCTCATATAGCTATCACCGTTCAGCCACTGGTGAAAAAGGGTTCTTGTTGAGGAGGTATCCATGAGATTTTCTATGGTTTATGCACCTTACATGGAAACTTCACATGACCTTACAGTGGTCATGCAATTGTGAGTCTTTAATTGTCCTCTTCTTCCTTTCTATCATTGGGGAAATAATATCCACATTCAAATGTTTATTCCTGTATGGTTTTTCTAATGCCTATTTTGTGGGCATCAACATATGTCGCACACACATGTTTTTAAATAATTTCTCATTGATTGAAATCCCACCATGTATGTTTTCCACGTCCTTGGGAACTCAATTATACATGAACTCGAGTTTAAATAAAAATGTGTAGGAGATACAGTGATTGTGCATGTGGAATTTCAAATAAAAACACACAATCAATATAGTGATTGTGTATATGTAAAATAATTTCCCTAAGATAACTAAACAACTCAAAAATCATAAGGAATGTTGTGTACACATGAAAAATAATTAGGGGAATTGACACAATCACTTCATGTTGTTGATTACCTTATAGTTGATTGTTCATATGGTTGATTTTCATATAGTCAATCCATCAATGATGTATTTGTATGATCTATTAGATTTTTTAGTTTGGTTGATAAGAATATTCATATGATCAATTTCCATATGATTAATCCATTAACTATAGATTTATATGGTCACTTACTTTTCACGTGGTCAATCCACTGACCATATACTTTACATGACCGATCCACTGACCAAATGTTTTATATAGTTGATTCATTTACCATATAAATCATGGTCAATTCAATATTTATGATTCATCCTAAAGAATAAGAATATCTAATAAATTCATAACATTGTGGAGAACATTGAAATTGAGGTTCCCAGTTAGGATCCAAGTATCACTGAGAGGGGGAGGGGATGAATCAGTGATATCTTTTTCTTTTTATGTTTCCTTCTAATTGAAACAACTTTCGCCTCCTGTTAAAGAGTTTCTTCCCTGCTGAACACACACAACCATAGAAACACAAGATTTACAAGGTTCACTACTCAACAAAAGTAGCTACATTCTTGGTATGGTACAGAAATAATCCAGTACCACACAATCCACCAGAAAATAATCCTTTGATGTGGAATACAATGAGTAGGATATACCCTTACACTCGTGTAGCACTTGGAAAACAATCCACAAGCATATGTGCACCCTCTTAGCACAAATAGGGTATTAAATTATTTCAGTGCTTCTTTATAATTAAACAGTTGTATTCTCTGAAGTACAAATCTTCACTTTCCTACCCAGAAGCTGGTAAGAACTCCCATACGCACAACTGAATATGTGTGAAGACCCCAAATTTTTCACGCATCCTTTAGATTACCTTGCATTTAATTCAATTGTCTTGCACGTAAAAATTCCTTTTTGGCGCGAAAAACTTTTTCGCGCAACTTTCCTTTTTCGCGCAACTTTTTCTCTTTTCGTGTAACTTCTCAATTTTTCACGCAGCTATCCTCTTTTCGTGAAAACTTATTTATTTTCGCGCAACTCACTTAGCATATAATTTACACGCACCAGAGATCATTATTTCTTATAAGTGTAGAGCATTAAGAAATGATAGGGGTTCACCTCATATTTATAGGCATTTTTGACCCTGTGCGAAAAACACTAATCCGCGCGTAAAACCTCCTTCATGAGCGTAAAAATTCTTTCATGCAAATTCATATTTCGCGCAATGCTCCAATATTTCATGTACCTCATTCCTTTTCCAATTTTTGAGCTTCTGATCATGAAACACCTTTTTTGAAAAAAACTTCTTTCCTCTATTTCGCGCACGACACCAATATTTCGCGCAACAATTATTTGTTCCATGAATCCTGCTGATATTCTGCGCATACCTCTACTATTTCGCGCACCACATTATTTTTTCGCGCAACCTGCCTAAATTTCCACGCACTCCATGCCTTTACAATTATTCTATGTTCTGACTTTAAATCATCCCTTGCATGAAAAATTCTAAATCATATTCAATCTTTAGTGCCACATTCATTTCCAAAAACACACCTTCATCTCCCGATTTTCAGGCCCTAAAATTTGGAAAACACTAGAAAACGGCGCCAGCCTTAAACTGTGATTTTGTGTCGCCCCCAGATTATCCATTGCTTTTTCATTTCAATCTTCACTTTTTCCCATGACCATTCTTTAGCTTTCATCACAAACTCCACTATCGTGATATATATCCTTTGATAGATCAGTTTTGGCATCGTCAGACTTACAATGGGAAGTACTGAAACATCCCATCTTCCAGCAGTATCATTCCTTCCAATCAAAACTGTATATGATTGGCATCATCATTTCTCCCCCTTTCCTTTATAAAGCTTTCATAACAAGTTCTCCTAACTTCTGATATTTGTGAAATAAAAATCAGTAAAGCATCGTCTGTTTTTTCAAGTTCTTTAAAAAGTGAATTGATTTATCTTTTTGACAACAAAAGGAAACACTCTATAGCAGCAAACTTTTCTTACTTCCTTATCCATCCAACTTGGTCCCAACAATCTCCCCCTTTGGATTTTGTTGTCAACCAAGATTCATAAATCACTGAACTTTGAAATCTTATGAAATGGATTATTTATCAACAATTCTAAGCCTACATAAGCTAACTCATTGTAGGAAACAAGAATTATTGATAGAAAAAACCATGCTGGCCAAAATAAGTGACTGTGAAATCTCATGAGCATACCTCCTCAGCCTTCTTCAGATCATCTTTCAAGCTTCTACCTCAGCATTCTTCACTTCGTTGACTTTTCTAGAAAACAACATGGTTTCCTACAACCACTCCAATAAACAGTTAGAATATTTCACACTCATACATGCTGGATTTACAGCTTTCCCACAACTCCCCCTTTGTGCATGATTCCATAAGGATAGATTTATGAAACAATTCTCCCCCTTGACAAAACTATCTAAAGATAATATGAGATAGGGGACAGAAACATGTACCTTAACCTTGATGATAAGGAGGTTGTACACCCTTGTTCAGCCTCAATTTTGAAAATGGTTCCTTCGGTAACAGTTTTGTGAATATATCAGCAACTTGTTCAGATGTAGGAACATACTCCAGCCTCAATTCATTCTTTTCCACTTTCTCTTTGATGAAGTGGTACTTTATATCAATGTTTTTTGAATGAGAATGTTGTACTGGATTTCTTGTAAGATTGATTGCACTCTGATTATCACAACCCAAGAGAAATGGTAGATTTACTTCAACAAGTAGATCTTCTAGCTGTGTCTTCATCCACGTTAGTTGAGTTGCAACTTGAGTATCAGCAATATACTCAACTTCAGCTATGCTAAGAGTTACTGAATTCTGTTTCTTGGTATGCCAACTAACACAACTTTTCCCCAGAAAAAAAACTCCACCAGATGTGGATCTTTGATCATCAACATTTCCTGCCCAATCAGCATCAGAATACCCGAATAGATCAATATTTTCAGAGCTGTCATACCGGATTCCAAAATTTGTTGTTCCTTTGATATATCTGAGAATTCTTTTTCCAGCAATCAAATGTGATTCTTTAGGAGCACTCTGAAATCTTGCACATAAAGTGAAAGCATATACGATATCGGGTCTTGAGGCAGTCAAATATAGTAGACTTCCAATCAGCTTTCAAAACTCGTTCTGATCAACTTCTTTGTCTTCTCCATCTTTAGACAACTTGGTTCCCACTGAAATCGGTGTGGAAAGTGGTTTTGAATTTTCCATGCCAAACTTCTTCAGAATTTCCTTAGCATACTTTTCTTGAGACAGAAAAACGTGATTCTTCTTATGTGAAATTTGTATCCCAAGAAAGTACTTCATTTCTCGCATCATGGACATCTCAAATAACTTCTTCATCTCCTCAGCAAATTTTTTACATGATCTTTCATCATTTCAAGCAAATATAATATCATCGACATAAACAATAACGATCAGTGAAAACTCCTGACATTCCTTGATGTAGAGATTGATGTCAACTCTCCCTTTCTTAAAGTTCATCTTCTTCAAGAAAGTATCTAATTTATAATACCATGCTCTCGGAGCCTGTTTTAGCCCATACAAAGCCTTCTTCAACCTGCACAAAAAAATTTCATCCTTTCCAATAAAAAATCCACAATTTTGATCAATGTAAACTTCCTCGTCAAGGTCACCATTCAAGAATGCATATTTTACATCCATTTGAAAGATCTTTTAACCTCGTTGTGCAGCAATAGCAAGAAATATTCTGATTGTTTCTAATCTTGCCACCGGAGAAAAGGTTTCATAAAAATCAATGCCTTCAATTTGTGAATACCCTTTGTAAACCAATCTTGCTTTGTTTCTTATTACTTCACCTTCTTCATTCAGCTTGTTCCGGAAAACCCACTTTGTACCAATAATGTTCTTATTGTTCGTCTTGGGTACAAGTTCCCAAGTATCGTTCTTCTCTATCTGATCAAGCTCTTCATTCATAGCATGAACCCATTCTGGATGCTCAAATGCTTCATTTACATCATTTGGTTCAACTTTCAAATAAAGATAAGTATGTGATATAGCATTCATTGTTCTTCTTGTTTGAACCCTCTGATGTTGATCTCCAATAATGTTCTGATCCTCCACTTGTTTCCTCAGCCTAGGATGAGTTATTCTAACTTCATCCTCATCACTTGAAATTTCTGAGTCATATTCTTTATCTTTATTAGGATTAACACAGTCTGCATCATTATCAAAATCATTAATAAAATCTTCTCTATCCTTCTCAACTTCCACATCAACTTATGACAACTTTTCATTCTCAACATTTTCAACAAATTTAACACCTGAAGAATAAATAATTCTTCCTATTTCTTTGTTGAGACATCTATATCATCTTCCTTCTGGAGCATAGCCAAGAAAAATTCCTTCATCACATCTTTGCTCAAACTTTCCAAGGTTTCCACCTTTCTTCTTTATAATGCACGGACTCCCAAAAACTCTTAAGTGTTTCAGACTTGGAGTTTTTTCATAGAACATTTCATATGGAGTCATATCTAAGTTTGGACTATAGAAACACCAGTTCTGAATATACACAGTAGTGCTCGTGGCTTTCCTCCAATAATAATGAGAAAGACTATGTTCAAGTAACATAGTTCTCCCCATTTCTACCAAACTTTGATTATTTCTTTCAGCAACCCCATTTTGTTGAGGTGTATATGGTGAACTGGACTCATGCCGAATTCCATGTTTCTCAAGGTAACTTTCAAACCCCTCATTCTTATACTCTCCACCATTATCAGTTCTCAACTTCTTCACTGAGTACTCACATTCCTTCTTTTCTTTCCTCCTAAAACTCTTAAACATTTTCAGAGCATCTGACTTATGTCTCATGTACATAACACAAGTAATGCGAGTAGTCATCAATGAAAGTAATAAAGTATTTATCTCAATTTGTTGATTTTTTGTTCATTTTTTCACATATATTATAATGAATAAGTTCCAAGGGTTTTTTTTAACGAATTTCAACTTTATTATGAAAGGAGTTTGCAATCTTCCCTTTTTCACAAATAGTGCAGCACCAATCTCTTCTTCTTGATAAATCAGGCATATCTCATACATAATCTCGTGTTGATAGCTTGCACATATTTCTTTGACACATATGCCCCAGCCTTTTATACCATAACTGATTTTCATCTGCTACACCCATGTAACAAGATTTCTGCACTTCACCAACTTGGAATAAATTTCCTCTTGTACGTTGGCCCCTTGTAACTATATTTCCATCATTTTCACTTTTCACAAAAAAATACATCTTTTCTAAAGATAACTTTGTTGCCCTCATCACAAAGTTGTGACACACTAAGTAGGTTATGTTTCATCCCATCAACATATAGTGTTTTTCTATATTTCATCTTTTCTTTTCAAATGATGGCTGATCCAACACCTTTGATCCTTAGAGATTCATCATTTCCAAATGTCACAGTTCCTTATTTAAAGTCTTTCACATTCTTCAGCAGATTTAAGTCTCATGTCATATGAGATGAACATCTACTATCAAGAATCCATGGACGTTATCCTTTTGTAGATTTCAAAGTAGTTTCAACAAAAAGAGCTTTTTGTTCTTCCTTTTCCTTCAATTTCTGTTGCGCTTCTTCTAATTTCCTAGCCAAATCAATGTGTTCTGGCCAGACAACCGTGCATTCTTTCTTTTCGGACTTATCAGACCTGCCCCTTTTATATTTTAAAAACTCTGGATTTTGAGAATTATTAAGAGTATTTTGTTGCTCTGGTAACACACTAAGGCAGCCCTCGGCAAGATGTCCAGGTCGATCACATCTTTCACAAATAGTTTCCAGTGGTTGGAACCTATTCTCAACTTTCACACCAGTATTCTCAGATATCTTCTGAAATTTATTTAGAGATTTTCTATTTTGAAAGGATTGAATCCCCCTCAATCCTTATCTTTCAAAACTTGTGGAATAGTTGTAATGTTGTTGGTTGAACCAACACATATTTGCCATGTGCCCGAATCCAATGAAATAACAGCAGTAACCATAGAAGGAATATTTGCCTCTAAAACTTCTATACTGACCATATTTGTGAACACGCTTCTCAACATCCTCCATGTTTTCATTTGTAACTCCCTTTCTCAGTTCATATTTAACAACACCAGAAGTATTAGAAGTCTTTCTTGACTCTTGATTTTTATGCACTTCTGACTTTTCATCATTGCTGACTTTGACCACATACATGGTCTTTCCATCCTTGTTCTTAACAGAACCAGTTCTGTATTTCATTTCAACCTTTGAAGGTAACTTTTGTGGATCCTTGTTTGGTTCATTCTTACTGGAACATTTTCCAACTTATGAGATAGAATTTTGGAAACTGATATTCATTTCTTTAGATTTATAGAGTTTTTGTTGGACAAGTTCCAACTCTTCTTTTGCCTTCAGCTTTACATCAAGATGATCATTACGATTCTTTGTATTCTCAAGAGAATTTTTCAGATCATCAATCTCTTTTTCCATCTTGATTTTCTCATCAGTAAAACCTTCTTGGTTGATTAATCTAGAATTTTCATTTATCAACTTCTTGTTTTCCTTCTCAAGCCTTCTGATCTTTCTCAAACATTACTTCAACTCTTCTTTAAGATATTGTTCAAGTTGCGTTTTTTCTTCTTCAGTACTACTGCTCTCATAATCATCATTATTCACTGTTGCAAAAAAGGTACTCTCTCTAGCTTTCTCAGCAATAGATTTTTCAGATCCAGTCTCACTATCATCATCTTCTTCACTTTTTGAAAACAAGCTTCTTCTTTTTTATTTGAAGAACTTTTTATCTTTACCTCTTCCAAAATATTTATATTTTCCACACCATTTCTTCCATGACCTTCTTGGTCTTCTGTATTCTTCATCACTATCTTCATCTTTCTCTTTTTGAGGACAATTAGTCGTAAAGTAGCCAACATATCCACATTCAAAACATTTCAAAGGAAGTTTCCCATTGTATTTACTTTTTCCTCTTTTCACATTTTTAGAAAACAAGGAGAGTATTTCATCGAAATTTTGGCATACCTCGTTTTTAGAGTCGGATTCACCATCTTCTTCTTCAATATGAATTTTTTTCTACTTCTCTTTCTTTTCTTCCTTGAAAGACATTTCTCTATCATCTTTTTCTTTGCTCTTCATGGTCTTCTCCCTTCTCATCTCATAAGTGATGAGAGTACTATGCAAATCATCAATAGATAATGTTGTTGGGTCCCTGTCTTCCAATGATGAAACTTTAGCATCAAATTTGTTAGGAAGAATTCTCAATATCTATTCAACAACTGTAGAATCCTCCAAATTTTCACAAAGACATCTGATTTTACTGACAATGTCATTAACCCTGGTAAAGAAGTCCCCAACAGATTCAGATTCTCCCATTTTCAAGTCTTCATACTTCAGCTTTCAGATTTTTAGTTTTGCCTTCTTCACTTTTGTATTTCCTTCATAAATGTTCATCAACTTATCCCAGATGCCTTTAGTTGTAGTGACACCTTTCACTCTTAAAAACTCACACTCATAAAGTGATAAGAGTAATGAATTTTTAGCTCTTCCATCATTCTCAATATTTTTCTTATCAATAGGAGTAAGAGGAACCTTGTCATCAATAGTAGGAAATCTATCTGTTGTAGTTTCAAGAACTTCTTATCCAAGAGACATAAGATAAGGCATCATTTTGTCCTTCCTAATGTGACAGTTCTTTCCATCAAAAATCGGAATCCCCTTACTGTTCACGCAATTAATATTCTCCATCAAAACTTCTCTTCAACCACTTCAGCAAATAATAAACGAAGGGAACCTTCCTATGATACCAATTGAAGTTCCTAGTCAGGATCCAAGTATCACTGAGAGGGGGAGGGGGTGAATCAATGATATCATTTTCTTTTTATGTTTCTTTCTAATTGAAACCACCTTCACCTACTATTAAAGAGTTTTTTCCCTGGTGAACACACACAACCACAGGAACACAAGATTTACAAGGTTCACTACTCAACAAGAGTATCTATGTCCTTGGTATGGTACGGAAATAATCCAGTACCACACAATCCACTAGAAAACAATCCTTTAATGTGGAATACAATGAGTAGGATATACCCGTACACTCGTGTAGCACTTGGAAAACAATCTGCAAGCGCATGTGCACCCTCTTAGGACAAATAGGGTATTACATTATTTTAGTGCTTATTTACAATTGAAAATTTGTATTCTCTGAAGTACAAATCTTCACTTTCCTACCCAGAAGCTGGTAAGAACTCCTATAAGCACAACTTAATATGTGTGAAGACCCCAAATTTTTTGCGCATCCTTTAAAATAACTTGTGCACAATTCAAGTGTCTTGCGTGTAAAAATTCCCTTTTGGTGCGAAAAACTTTTTCGCGCAACTTTCCTTTTTCACGCAACTTTTTCTCTTTTCACGCAACTTCTCAATTTTTCGCACAGCTATCCTCTTTTCGCGCAAACTTCTTTCTTTTCGTGCAACTCACTTAGTGTATAATTTACACGCACCAGAGCTTAGGATTTCTTCTAAGTGTCGAGAATTAACAAATGAGAGGGGTTTACCTCATATTTATAGGCATTTTTGACCCCGTGCGAAAAACACTAATCCACGCCTAAAACCCTTTTCATGCACGTAAAAATTCTTTCATACAACTTCATATTTCGTGCAATGCTCCAATATTTCGTGCACCTCATGCCTTTTCCAATTTTTGAGCTTCTGATCATGAAACACCTTTTGAACGAAAAACTTCTTTCCTCTATTTTTCGCACCACACTAATATTTCACGCAACAATTATTTTTTCCGTGCATCCCGCTGATATTTCACGCATCCCACTACTATTTCGCGCACCACATTATTTTTTCGTGCGACCTGCCTAAATTTCTGCGCACTCCATGCCTTTGCCATTATTCTATGTTCTGACCTTAAATCATCCCTTGCACACAAAATTCTAAATCATCTTCAATCTTTAGCGCAACATTCATTGCCAAAAAAACATCTTCATCTCCCAATTTCCAGGCCCTAAAATTTGGAAAACACTGTAAAACGGCGCCACCTTAAACTGTGATTTTGTGTCACCCCTAGATTATCCATTGCTTTTTCATTTCTCTCTTCACTGTTTCCCATAACCATTCTTCAACTTTTATCACGAACTCCACTATCATGATATATATCCTTTGATAGATCAGCTTTATCATCGTCAGAGTTACAATGGGAAGTACTAAAACATCCCATCTTCCAGCAGCATCATTCCTTCCAATCAAAACTATATATGATTGGAATCATCATTTCTCCCCCTTTTCTTTATAAGGCTTGCATCACATGTTCTCCTAACTTGTGATATTTGTGAAATAAAAATCAAAAAAGCATCATCTATTTTTCAAGTTCTTTACAAAGTGAATTGATTTAGCTTTTTGACAACAAAAGACAACACTCTGTAGCAGCAAACTTTTCTTACTTTCTTATCCATCCAACTTGGTCCCAACAGAAATGATACCTATGAGGCAAGAATAATAGTGGAGAATATTTGTAATGAAAATCAATGATGATAATTTTCAATATTTATCACTTGTTAAATCAGTAATTTCCTAGTTTAGTGTTCTACATTTATAAATAAATATTATGATCTATTTATAATGATCTAGATTGAATTTATAAAGATAAAAATATATTAGGTGTAATTTAAGTACTCGTGCATAATGATGGAATAATATTTTATGAATTCTTTTTTCACCACAAAGGATGAATACATTATCATATTTATTGTATAAATTCATATTAATATGAACACTTTAATATCTATGAATAATCATGGAAAGAAAAATGGCTTGTGATGTTTGGGAGAAGTAGATTAATTTTCATACTCCATGCAATAACAGCTGTATAATCTTAATCTAAATACTTCATAAAGATATATAAAGGAAAGATATAAATATTTAATATCATGTTGATTTAGTTGATTCCATGTAAGAATCTCTTAAATGAAAATATTACAATAATATTCATCAGGATTTAGGGATGTTTTGAAGATGGAAATAAGAATATTTGTTAGATTAATGTTAGAGAAATCATGGATCCATGACTGAAACTTGATAATGCATGAAGAAATCTTGTATATATGGAATTTTTTAAATGAAGAGATATTCATGGAAGAATTTATAAGAAGAGAAGGACGTGTTTGTTTCCAAACAATGATGGAAATAAATTAAGTCTACAAGAAATATTTAAGGATATTTTAATATCAAAATTCTAAGTGGTTTTAAATCATTAGGATTTATTTCCACCACTAATAGCCATAATATTGTCCACTCTAGGGTTACACCTACATGTTTTTTTTCCTAGGTCTCCCACCCATATAAAAAAGGCCTCAAACTGGAGGGAGAAAATCCCTAGAATTAAATACAAAGTGTGGGACTCTAATAAGTCCTCTATGGGGCTCGAGATGTGTGGTGTCACTCCAATGCCATATTCAAGGCGAGGTGTAGCACCTAGCACATAGAAGGCTGGTTAAAGTCAATTCAGGAAAACCAAGGAGAGCATCACAACCATAGGTGAAAAAAACTAATCATCAGCATTACCCAAGGGTGTATGATGTTATCCTTATACTTAGATACCATGTCAAGATCTATACCCACCCTTAATAGCCATGATATTTTCTACTCTACAATTCCACCTGCATGATTTGTTTTCTTGGGTCTCCCACCCATTTGTAAAAGGTTGTTAATTGGGGTGAGAAAATTCAGGGACTTTAATACCGAGCCTAGGACTTACATGTGCTATATATCTAACTTAGGATGTATGGTTTCACACCAATGCATTATTCAGGATAGGGCATAGTGCTTGGCACACAGCAGGCCAATTAAGGTTAGGTCATGGACATTAAGGGGAGCACTACAACCCTAAGTGCAATAATACATACATAAATACATATATAAATAAATAAACACATATATACATGCATACATACATACATAAATATATATATATATATATAATCTCCCAAAAGAAAGGATCGTCTCATTGGGGAACTGGATGAGTCACCAATGGGCGATGTCATGTCAATCGTGGAATCATAATAATATATAAAAAACAAAATAAATATCTATATGGGTATAAATTCCACAAAAAACCCACTACCATCCACCCAAATGTTAATGGGGGTGGAGGTTGGGAGATAAATCCCGCACATAATGCACCAGTGATATCTTTTCAAAAAATTATTTATTTATTTATTTATTGTAAATCTAGATGCCAGCACATATGGGTGGAAGCTAACACATGTAGGAACCATGACCCGTGTGCTTCATAGGTTCCATGAACTGTGACCTAGCCCAGAGTTAGGTCTACTAGCCCAACTAGGCCTAATAAGGGCCTCATAGCCTTCTAGGGATATATTTTGGGTCAAAACAGACCCAAAAATTTATAGAAAAAAATTCAAAAAATAATTTTAATTGTCTAAAATTATTAAAGATGTTTTAGGGTGTTATGGGAAAAATAATCTATTAATTGAAATTATTTTAATGAAAATTTAAGGCATTAAAATGACCTTGAGTTTAATTTTAGTAATATTGATTTTATTATGAAATATTATTGTATGTTGACTGACCATGAGTTGAGATTAATCTGTGCATGTTTGGTTCTATTTATTTAATTTTCATTATTATAATAGTGATTGTTATATAATAATTAATTATTAAGTATCATTTTATATGGTTTATGAATCATCCCTCCATATTTAAATTTATAAGGGCCTAATTTTCTATTTTTGAGAAATAAAATGTAAGTATCATATCCCATGTAACCCTCACTTACATGTGTGTATGCATTATAATGATCAAAGGAGTTCACGATGATGAGGTTTTTTGACATGAGTTTTCATGGATCCAAAAAAGAATAATGAATGGGTGTTTGATTGGAATTTTAATTTGAGTTATGATATTTCTCTAGGAATTCCCCTAGTATCTTGATTGATCCATTATCTACTTAATGTATCAACCAATAGAAAATTGCACATTATTGTGTAATTGTTTATTTATTTTTGTCTTCCATGGTTAATTATATCATTATGTGAATGTTTTGATGTTATATGATCATATGAGATAGTTATCAAGTATGAAAATATAAAAATAAATAACAATGTGATGAATTTTTTCTATTCATGCATGGTTAAATATGTGAGTACGATCCCATATTAATAAGCATGTTAAATAGAATAAAATTCTCATAATTATGATAAATTAAATAATAAAAACCATCTAAGTAAATATTAATTTAAAAAGACTTGTATTACTTGAGTTAAAATTAAACCATGGTTCAAAGTACTTGTATATCCTCCATGAGGGTGTTTTTAATTATTGGGGAGTTATACCAAAAGTTTTGGGTCAAATTGACCTAGTTAGAATCAAGGATTGATTACCTATGAAAGGATAGATGTTATTAGGAAGAAAATATTGAGTAAATATGAGTCTATGATTTCATGATTGGGGATTCCACTAAATGAGTCACAGAATTGTTAGTGGACCAGATAACCTACCTAAATACCTTTATATAGTTTGATAATGCATTTTTTTGGGTTAATTAAAGAGAAATATGGATCTTTTACACTAGAAAATCCACACTAATGGATATTATGGATCCAATGGTCAGAGATATTGGGATTTAATAAAATAAAGGGAGAATAATTCAATATAATTTATTACATCACACATGGTAATCAAGATGAAGTATTAATATATGATTTTGTTTTATTGTAGAAAATGAATATTAATTTTACCTTGAAACTATTATGATGATTGATATTTAAGAAATAAAATCACATGACTAACACTAACTTTCAGGAGTGGTACAAGTTCTTAATAATCATACTACACCAAGAAATGATGTTTTAAATGCTGAAGTCTCTATTTCATGATAAGCCTTATAAGGAGTAAAGTGAGGAGGGGAATTATATATTCTTGAAACATGTTGATGATGAATTTTATTTTAAATTTCCAATTTTATCATCCATGACTAGTGATCTATAGAAGATTCAAAAATATATAGATCTATACACCATGTTATCCCATATTTATGATCTTTATCAAAAGAAGGAAAATATTATGGGTGTGTGATTTCTATAAAAATATTTACATGAAAACTTAGAGAATTTGTTTCAGTCAAAAATCATATAGCTAAGATGGTTGGATCTATTAATATTTTGTAAATTCTGGGTTTTAAGCTGCCTAAAGAATGGTGAATGGACCTAATTATCTCCTCACTTCCTAAAAAAATTATCTAGTCTTATTATGAGTTCTAATATGAAAAATATCAATAAGTCACTCCCAGATCTTCTAACTTTTATTCACCAAGCATAAAAGAATATAAGGCATGAAAAACCTTTAGTTATAATGGTGAACAAGAGAAAAGGAATGGTGAAAATATCTAAGATTAATTCCAATTCTATGGAACCTTTTCACTGCCCAACCAAGAGGAGTATGATCAAGGGGAAGAATAGTGAGAAATATGTATTATGTTTTAAATATGGAAATAATGTCCATTAGAAGAAGAACTGCATCTTAGTAAAGAATTAAGTGTAAGCTTCAGGTGATTTTATTATCCAATGTAAACACACCATTTAAAAGAATTATTTATTAGATATATCTTTTGATTTTCACATTTGTATCCAAATATAGGAACCAAGTAGATTTTGTTAGGTTTCCTAAGGTGAGGTGGATATTCTAGCTACCCAAGTAGTAATATTGGCTGCACTAGCTATTAGAGACTACCATCTCACTTTTTTCAATGGGATTGATTCTAGTTTTAAATAATTTTTATTAGGTACCCAGTGTAATTAAAAACATAATATCCATATTATAACAACCCTGCTCTTTATTTCACACTTAAACATATTTTATTACATAAAACCTTAACTTAATACAACATCTAATATCAAGATTTCTAGTGTATTTGGGTATTAGTAACATTACATAACAACTTAAAACATGAAATATACATCTTTATTGAAAACTTCTTTTACATGACCACACACATTCCTTCGTACATAGCATTGCATGGGATATCCTAAGGACATGCATAAAAAAGGGTGAGATATAAAGCCCAGTAAAGGAAAAAAAAGGCATAACATGAATAACATAGTACATGTTTGGCAATAATCATATCAATTGAGCATAAAAGAAACATGAACATAAAGTCCTGATATGGCATGATTATCATAACATGGAAATGTGACAACAACATTTAACATGATATTAGCATAAGCCAAGGATCATTGCACATGGAGAATGAGTAAACCCTTATTTCACTTGAATTATCATGAGTAAAACCTTATTTTACTTGACGTATCATGATACAATCTTTACCCAATGCATTGGAGCGCTATTAGGATGCACCCTCCTTAATCATTTCATTTCATGCATAAGTGTGCCACAAATATCATACAACATGGATTCATTAAATATCATCATTTATTCCACAATAAAGTAATATGAAATTAATACATGAAAATCTATAATCAATAAGCGAATGTTCATAAAGGTGAATACCCTTGATAGAGAAATGGGCATAGTATTCACTACACAATGACTTTGGCTTAGAGAATCGCAATGTAATTTCGACAGCATAACGGCGTGACATAAGAATTTATAAAAATGGTTGATGAGAGAGAAAGGGGAATCTCATCATATTTACATGAAATGGACAGTAAGTGGGTAATATATATACATTTCCTAACATACGTAATGGAATTTAGATTCATAATATAAAAGTATTTCTTGAATGTAAATGAGAAGAGAGAAATTCTTTACGGAATTTCATCATGGTAATGGGTGTGCATAGGAGGAATTAATGAGAGATAAATAGGTATATAATCATTAAAACTTAATAAGGGAATTATGGGGTAGGTTATAAATCATACCCCAACATTTTTAATTGAAAAAATGGGTATAACAATATAAATAAATTTGGACAAAAATGAGAAAGAAATAAATCCCTTACTTGGTAATGTGATCCCAAAGGATTGGGAGAGGATTGAGAAAAGATTATTAGGATCTTGGGGCTCCTTGGGAGGATAATAGAAAGAGGAGTTCATATTATGGACGTGATATAAGGGTTTTTATTGAAGATAAGTGATAGATTGGGTGGGTTTATATAGGAAAAGAGAGGGAATTCTTTATTATTTAGGTTTTGGATACCACACGTTAAACAAATCCAAACCACAAACCAAACCATGGTTTTTGCCCTTGGTTTTTAACAAAGAGTAGTATAAAACATTATTTTATAAGTCCAATGGCCTAAATTCTTAAAATATTAGGCTTGCTTATGTGGAGGTGAGTCACACTATCAAAGAAATCATTTTAAAAGGTTAAAATGTTTTATAAGTCTTGGAGGGTCCACTAAGGCACAATAAAATTAATAAAACAAATATAAAATCACATTATTTTAAATTTAAATAATATATTGGTCTAACATACCATTTATTACATCACTATTGGGTCATTATGATGTCATAAAACACATTATATAATTAAACAGTATTTAATTTTTACCCAAAAATTTGACTGTCTTAGAAAATTATGAGAAATTCACCGTCAGATAATTTCGATATCCTGAATCCAAAAATGATATTAATTTTATCTAAATAATTTTATAAATATGTTATTTTTTAATTTTAAAATAAAAACCGACATTTATCGAAAATCCATGGGTTTCGACAAAAACAGCTTCCAAATCTTAATAAAAATTACAATTGTATTCATAAAAATTATATGATAATTTATATTTAATAAAAAGTAATTTAGTAATAATATTTCATTAAAATGTTATTTAATTTAAAAATCCATTAATTCATAAAAATATATTTCTTAATTGAATATTAACTAAAAATACTATTTTTGTTTTAAAAACTATTTACAAAGTAAAAATAATGAAATGTATGTATATTCTTTATTATATAATTCACATAATCCTAGTAATAGGGTCTTGTTACATAACCCCTTATAATACCTACATATGACTTAAGGGTAAGGTGTGCAGTGGTGATAGACTCTTAGGTTGGCTTGGATAATATCACTCAGGTGGTAATCTCTATCAAATTCCAATTTTCTCATAGGTGGTTTCGTTCAAGCTTAACGTGTTGAAGCTCAGCTTGGGCTTGGTCAAGATTGAATTCCAGTGACACCACATCCTTTAAGAGATCTGAAAAATGGGCTTTTTATGGAGAAATTCTTCTAGATGAGGTCATCTCTTCCTTTATCTGAGTAAATTTGATTTGTTAAAGCTCTATATTTATACTAATCATGTGATCACTGTTCAACAGCTATATTAGAGACGGTAAAAAATTCTTAATGGTATTTTAAAATCCAAAAACATAAAACCAAGAAAGTGAATATGTTATATAACTATTTTAAATAATAAGACATTTAATTAGATCAAGAGAAATTTTCATTAATAAAATTTTGGGTCATTAAAATCTTACCCCTTAAGAAATTTCACCCTCGAAATTTCCTTTTCCCACACTAAATAGATGCAGGTAACTTTGTTTCATCACTTCCTCTGATTCCCATGTTTCCTCTTCCAACTTTTGGTTTCGCCACAACACCTTGATGAGGGGCATTGTTTGATTTTGTAGAACTTTTTCCCTATTATCTAATATCTTAGAGGTCATTATCTAATGGTACCACCTATAGATTGAGTACATGTGATGAGTCAGGTATTTACTTCCTCAAGAGTGATACATGGAATATATCATGTACTTGAGATAGGTTCAGTGGGAGTGCTAGTTGATAGGCTGATACTACAATGCGGTCAAGGATATCAAAAGGGCTGGTGTACCTTGGACTAATCTTTCCCTTATTCCAAAATCTCATAACTCTTTTCCATGGTGATATGCAGAGGAATACCATGTCTTCGAAATCAAACTCAAGTTATTGTCAATGATTATCAGCATAGCTCTTTTATCGACTCTGAGTATCTTTAATGTGATGCTGGATGGTCTTAACCTTCTCTACCATTTCTTCAAACATTTATAGACCTAGGATTTTTTGCTCCCCAACTTCATACCAACATGTCAGTGTTCTATACCTCTTCCCATACAGGTCTTCATAAGGATCCATTTGGATGCTTGAGTGGAAACTATTATTGTAAGAGAACTCAACCAAAGGAAGATGTTGATCCCATCCTCCTTTAAAGTCCATTGAGCATGATCTCAACATAACCTCAAGTGTTTAGATAGTCCAATCGGATTGGCCACCAGTTTGAGGATGATAAGTCGTACTGAAGTTCATCTCAGTATTCAGAGCATGTTAAAGACTCTTATAGAACTTAGAGGTTAATCTTGGATCTCGATGGGATATAATAGATAGTGGTACTCTATGAATCCTTCCCACTTCTCTGATATATATCTGTGCCATTTGATCTAATGAGAAATCCTCTTGAATTTCAATGAAGTGTGCAGTCTTTATAAGATGATCCACAACAACCCAAATAAAATTTTTTCCTTTGGATGTATTTGGAAGCTCGGTGACAAATTCCATGGTGATTTTCTCCCATTTCCATGCTGGGATGGTTAATGGTTGCATCATCCCTATAGAATTCTGTCTCTCAGCCTTCACTTGCTGACATACCAGGCACTTTGATGTATACTCAGCGATATCCTTCTTCATGTTATCCCACCAATAATTCTCTCAGAGATCTCGATACATCTTTTTGTTCCCTGGGTGAATGGAGAAATTTGAACTACATGCATCATCCAAAAGTTCATTCTTTAACTCTGTATTTGATGGAACACATAGTCTTGTCCCAAATCTCACAACTCCTTAATTAACATTGAACTCTGAGGATTTACCTTTTCTAATAGTTTCCACTTTCTTCTAAATTACCATATCATCCTTTTGAGCATACTATAACCTTTCTAAAAGAAACGGTTGAGCAATCATTTGTGAAAGGATTGATTATGTTCCCTTATTTATGATTTCCATGTCCATCTTTATCAAATATAAGAAGATTGGATCCTTTTCAATTCTCATCGATGATAGAATTGTTGGGTCCTTTCTACTTAGATAACCTGCCACCTTGTTCACTTTCCGAGGGTGGTAATATATTGAGTAGTCATATTATTTGATCATATCTAACCATCTTCGTTGGTGCATGTTCAAATATTTATGTGTGAATATATACTTGAGTATTTTTTGATCCGTATATATTTCACACTTCTCCCCAAAGAGGTAATTTGGCCAAATTTTTAAAATAAAGATTACTGCATCCAACTCCAGATCATTTTTTGGATAGTTTTGCTCAGTAACTTTAAATTTCCTTGAATCATAGGCAATGACTTTGTCATTTTTCATCAACACACATCCTAGGTCCTTCTTCAAAGCATCATTGAATACCACAAAAATTTCTCTACTTGTGGGTAGTGTGAGCATGGGTGCAGTGATAAGCCTCATTTTTAACTCCTTGAAGCTATCTTTGCATTCATCACTCTAAGAAAACTTTACTCCCTCCCATGTTATCTTGGTAAGAGGGTTGGACAATCATGAGAAATTTCTCACAAATTAGCGATAATATCCAGCTAACTCTAGGAATCTACAAATATTTATCACCGATGTTGATCTTGGCCATCCCTATATTACATCTATCTTAGAGGGATCAACAGATATCCTATTGCTTGTGATGATATAACCCAAGAATGATACTTCCTTAAACCATAACTCACACTTGTTGTACTTTTCATAGAGCTTCTCCTTTTGCAAGTTCTCTAATACAGTGCTTATATACTCATCATTCTCCTCCTTGGTTTTGAAGTATATTAGAATATCATCTACAAAGACTACCATAAATTTGTCGAGGTAATCTCTAAAGACTATATCCATAAATTCCATGAAGATTTATGGAGTATTAGTGAGTCTGAAAGGTATTAATATAAATTCATAGTGCCTGTACGTTGTACGAAAAGTATTCTTGGGGATATCCTCCTTCTTCGCCCTTAATTGGTAATATCCTGTCTGCAAATCCACCTTAGATAAGTATTGTGATCCATGTAGCTGATCGAACAAGTCATCAATTCAGGGTAGAGGATACTTATTCTTTATTGTGATTTTTTTGAGCTCACAATAATCAATTCAAAGGCACATTGACCCATCCTTCTTCTTGAAAAAGTGGACTGGTGCACCCCATGGTGAATCACTTGGGTGTATAAACCCTTTATCCATATTCTTCTGTAGTTGTTTCTTCGGTTCCTCAATCTCCACAATAGCCATTCTATACAGAGCCTTGGATATTGGAAATTCCCCAGGTATAGGATCAATAAATAATTCAACATCTCTTCTAGGAGGAAGACCAAGAAATTCCTTAGGAAACACTTTGGTGAATTCCCTCACAATAGGCATGTCTTTAAGGATGGTTACTTAGACTCAATCATCTAAGCAAGATATGAATTCTCATAGGGCAGTAATATTCATTCTTGAGATGATAGTGATAAAGAAGATTCATCATCCTTCTTGAACTTGTATATGATCGGGGATTGATTCACCATATGAAGAGTGATTTCACTCTCACGGTAATTTATATTGGCTCTATATAAGGAAATCTAATACATTCCAAGAATTGCATTAAATTCCCCCAGAGGAAGTATGATGAGGTTCTCTGGGAAGTTAAATAAAAAAATTATGATATGGTAGGATTTATATTCATGGGATTCAATTATTTCCCTATCTTTCATTCTCACTGACATCTTTACTTCCATGATTTTTGGTGGTGTTGGTATTGTTCTACTAAACTTTTGGGATATAAAAGAATGCATAGAACTATAGATGATAACCATACCTTTAACTTTTTTATTTTTTTTTCTACTTATTTAATTTATCCAAAACAACTTAGGGAAATAACTATTAAACACATAAAAGGTAATCCAATGACATTAAAGGGATAACTTATAAATTACATTTATTTCCTTAACTTATGAATTTATAGGCTTCAATCTATGTTATCCGTGATTTACTTCCCAACATATATTCTTAGGGACATTTTTTTTATTCCCTTAATAATGGTTCATACTAAGCTTGTGAATTTACCAAAGCATATCCCCCGAGAGTGTCGTAACCAAGTTTGAATCAAGTCATATTGTCATTCACCAATTCCCATTCGAGTCTATCTTAAAGCGGTGCTTTTGGGTTTTACCCCTAGATACATTTGTGCTAGAGCCACTTATACTTGCTCATATCCACAAAGGGATGTATTTTCTTGATAAACCACTTACTCATTACTCACCAAAATTTAGGGATGTTTTTATTATACTTAGTCTTATCCCTAAGGCTTTCACTAGGGTTTTTTAATTCTAATCCCAAAAATAAATAAACCTATCCTTTGATACCAACTATAATAACCCTGCTCTTTATTTCACACTTAAACATATTTTATTACATCAATAATTCACTTGATACAACATAGAATATCAATAGGTCTAGTGTATTTTGGGTTTAGAAACATTAAATAACAACTTAAAACATGAAATACACGTCTTTATTGAAAACTTCTTTTACATGACTACACACATTCCTTCGTACTTAGCATTGCATGGGATATCCTAAGGAAATGCATAAGAAAAGGGTGAGATATAAATCCTAGTAAAGTAGTAAACAAGACATAACATGAAGAATACAGTACATGTTAGGCAATAGGCATATCAATGGAGCATAAGATAAAAATGAACATAAAGGCATGATATAGCATGATTATCATAACATGGAAATGTGGAAACAACATTTAACATGATATTAGCATGAGCCAAGGCTCATTACACATAGATCATGATTAAACTCTCATTGGACTTGAATTGGAATGACTAAACCCTCATTGCACTTGACGTATCGTGATACTAATCTTTACCCAATGCATTGGAGTGCTATCAGGGTGCACCCTTCTTAATCATTTCATTTCATGCATAAGTGTGCCACAAAGATCATATAACATAATTCATTAAACATCATCATTTATTCCAAGATAAAGTAATGTTGAATTAATACATGAAACTATATTATCAATAAGATAATGTGCATAAATTTTAATACCCTTGATATATAAATGGTCATGGTATTCACTACACAATGACTTTGTCTTAGAGAATCAAGGTGCAATTTCGGCATGATAACGGCATGACATAAGAATTCATAAAAATGGTTGATGAGAGATAAAGGGGTATCTCATCATATGTACATGAAATGTAAAGTAATGTGTCATATAGATACATGTACCAACATATATAATGGAATGTAGATGCATAATATAAAAGGATTTCTTGAATGTAAATGATAAGAGAGAAATTCCTTACGGAATTTCGACATGGTAACAGGTGTGCATGGGAGGAACTAATGAGAGATAAATAGATATATAATAATTAAAACATAAGGAGGGAAGCATGTGGTAGGTTCTAAATAATACCCCAACTTTTTTAATTGAAAACAAAAGGGTATAACAATATAAAGAAATTTGGACAAAAATGAGAAAGGAAGAAATCCCTTACTTGGTAGTATGATCCCAAAGGATTGGGAGAGGATTAAGAGAGGATTATTTGAAGATTTAGGTAACTTGGGAGGATACTAGAGATATTATTTCATAGTATGGACATTATCCAGGTGTTTTAGTGAAGATAATTGGGATCTTGGGTGGGTTTATATAATAAAAGAGAGGGAATTCTTTATTATTTAGGTGTTGGACACGACACATTAAACTAATAAAAATCACAAACCAAACCATGGTTTTTTTACCATGGTTTTTTCCAAAGGGGAGTGGAAAACATTATTATATAATTCCAATGGCCTAACTTATTAAAATATTAGGATTTCTTATATGTAGGTGAGTCCCCCTCCCAAGGAATCATTTTAAAAACTTAAAATGTTTTATAAGTCTTGGAGGGTCCACTAAGGCACCATAAAATTAATCAAAAAAATATAAAATCACATTATTTTAAATTTAAATAATATATTTTCCGAACATACCATTTATTAAATCACTATTGGGTCATTATGATGTCATAAAACACATTATATAATTAAATGGTATTTAATTTTTACCCAAAAACTCAACTGTCTCAGAAAATTATTAAAAAATCACCGTTAGATAATTTCGACATCCTAAATAAAAAAATGATATTCATTTTATCTAAATAATTTTCTAAATATTTGAATTTTTACTTTTAAAATAAAAACCAATATTTATCGAAAATGCATGGGTTTTGACAAAAACTGCTTTCAAACCTTAATAAAAATTACAATTGTATTCATAAAAATTATACGATAATTTATATTTAATAAAAAGTAATTTAGTAATAATATTTTATTAAAATATTATTTAATTAAAAGATCCATTAATTCATCAAAATATATTTCTTAATTGAATAGTAACTAAAAATACTATTTTTGCTTTAAAAACTATTTACAATGTAACAATAATGAAATGAATGTATATTATTTATTCTATAATGCACATAATCATAGTGCTAGGTTCTTGTTATATGACCCCTTATAACACCCACATAATACCTAAAGGTAAGGTGTGTGATGGTGATAAAATCTTGGGGTGGCTTGGATAACATCGCTCGGGTGGTAATCTCAATCAACTTCCACTTCTCCCATAGGCGGTTCCATTCAAGATTAACATGTTGAAGCTCGGCTTGGGATTGGTCAAGAGTGAAGACCAGTGATGCCACCTCCTTTTAGAGATATGAAAAATGGGATTCATACGAAGTAGTTCTACTATATGAGGCCATCTCTTCCTTTTTCTGAGTAAATTGGATTTGTTAAAGCCCTATATTTATATTAATCATGTGATCACAGTTCAACGGCTATATTATAAACGGTCACAATTCTTAATGGTATTTAAAAATCCAAAAACATAAAACCAAGGAATTTTATATATTATATAAACATTTTACATAATAAGACATTAATTAGATCAAGATTAATTTTCATTAACAAAATTTTGGGTCGTTACACATATTTAGTTTAGATATGGATGGCATTGTTTTCAAGTTCATAAATAAGAGCTACTACTTTTACAATGATAGAATATTTTATGGGAGGAACATTTAAATAATGATTTTCATATACTATAATATGAAAATAAAGTGTTATAAATCGATAAAAAATCAAGTTCACATGAATCATATCACACCTATTTGTGGAGTCACTAGCTTAGTCATGAAAATGAGAAGTGTTTTAAAATGTTATATCAAGATGGTTATTTAGATTCTTTTGAACAAAAACCACTTGATATTTATGATGATTTTTTAAATGAAAAATAACTAAATTTATATTCATTATAAAAGGTTAAATGAATACAAATATTCTTAAATTAGTTCATACATTCATGTTTGGACCTTTTTTGGTAAAATCTATGGGTGTATTGTAGTAACTTAACCCCAATAATTTAGGATATGGTTTCTACTACCATTACATTAGCATGATTACAAGGAATCAAATCCTAAATGATCGAAGAGTTTAGTGGTCTTGTTAAACTAGATACATACATGAGTCTTGTAGTATAAATTAATATACTAATTACAATGTAATTTATTTTCTTTTGAGGAGAAATTTATTCCATCTATGATATCTGTGTATATATTTCTTAGTACACTTCATGGAATCCTAGGGAAAGAAACAAAATAAGGGTGGTATTAAATGATAATTAAGGGTCAAGTATAGTATAAGCAATAATTAATCAATTAGAATAGTAAATATGGAAAGTTAATAATTGAATAAAAATTATATGTGATCCATAAACTGATAAGGAAGTATGTAAATAATATAGAAAGGTAAATAACTGAAAACACATTCCATGTAAATAATAAATTGAGAATGAAATTAATCCACAGACTTTATCATAGTGAAAACATCATGGATAATAAATACTAAATCAAAATTATGGAAATGTTTAATTATTGGAATTAATGTATCAAGCACATGAAAACCTTTATTCTCAAGATCTATTCTCTAGACAGTTTAAAACTACAGGTACAAACCTATTTAACTTGGAAAATTAATTTGTCTCATGAGAACCTGTATATGCTTCGAGGGGCTATATAAATTTTGGGCCCCACTCATCACTTAATGTCCAAATCATTCCACATATTGAGTAATTGAATTAATTAATAAACAAAATTCCTTATCAAATATTTGTATTGAATATAGAATATGGATTTATCAATATTTCCCTAAATAATCAAATAAATTTCAAGTATAAACCATATGTAAAAATGGTATACAGTTTAGAAAATAATTATATTCATCACATAAGAGTGTGCATATCTAAAATAGAAGTTACTTACAATGGAAAATTTTCATATGTAAGTGATTGTTTCAAGATAAAGTTAACAATCACAAAAGAAAGTGAGATTGTAAAGATAACTTTTACCACTTGGTAATTTTCAAGTCAAAACTATTTGGATGAGATAATTCAAAGAAAAAATTTAAATACCATGAATATAAATAGATTCATGATATAATATATAAAAATGGTCAGTATATACACCACACAAAATTATTAAGTAGTGAATATGACATTTATCTCACAGATGTAAAAAGTGAGATGAAAATCTCTTACCTTGTGTTTCCTTTCAGGTGAAAATCC
Source organism: Viscum album (assembly GCA_963277665.1). Classification (NCBI taxonomy): domain Eukaryota; kingdom Viridiplantae; phylum Streptophyta; class Magnoliopsida; order Santalales; family Viscaceae; genus Viscum; species Viscum album. The sequence goes on from OY728148.1 coordinate 54,810,506, forward strand.
TTTATCCTCCTGTATAATGGTTTTAATCATGTAACTAAATTATAAAAAAACCATAATAATATTTATAATATCATATATTAACTTCTTATAACATCTTATTACCTATTTCTTAATAATATTTCATTATTTTCACTATTTTGGGTGTTAATTGCCTAGTTTTTCAGGTATGTTTTAACTTGTTATTTTTGTTCCTATTACATAGATCATGATTTAATAATATCAAGAATTTAAATCATGATTTAATTATCATATATATTGAGTATATATCTATTTATAATAATCCATAAAATTTGGATATGGGAAATGAAATGCACTATTCATGGAGATAGTAGGTCGTATGTACGCATGAACGCTACTTCCAATTTTTTGTATTAAAATAATGAAAAAAGAAAATGATATATATTTATATTATAATTAAATTATCATATTTATATAATATATGTAAAATATTTTTATTAAAACTACTCTTTATACATTTCATGTATAACTTGAATGAATCACATCACTTTAAGGAAGCGGTAGTCCACAGTTCCAAAAACGATGTTATCATATTCCCAAAAAAATAGAAATCATAAAGGTATATGTTATATAAAAAAATTAAATAAGAATAAATACATTATAAATATCATATATATCATATATAAATATTGTTTCCATCATAATTTCCACCCTGATAGGTGGTAAAAGAAGAACGAACAATCATCATTTCGTGGGGTGGTATTCTGTCATACACACAAATGGTATGTTTGTTACCCATTAGATGGAAGTGTGTATAAGTGTAGGTATAACCAGTTGGTGAGGACTCGGTAGGTGAATCTAACAGACCCAAGATCAAATCTGGGTTGAGGTGTTTTTCTAGGGTAATGTAGCAGTACTGTAGCAGTACTATAATAGTATTGTAGCACACACTATAGCAAGCATTGTTCGATAATGTAACAGCTGAAACTATTCATCCATCTGGGCCTTTGGGCCACCAGTTTGGTCCTCGGGTCTTTCAAGGCTTTTGGGCCACCCAAGGCCTTCAGGCCAATTGATTCTCATGGCCTTCGGGCCACCTTAAGGCCTTAAGGCCACCCCAAGGCCTTCGGGCCACATGAATGTAGATGTACCAGTTTGACTATAAGAGAAAGGGCTCCAAATGAGGATTCAGGGCAGGCCCATTCACTTGAGCAAAGATAACCAGATTTGAAAAAATGATAGGGTATGGATTTTCCATCGGTATCGGACCTGTGTAGCTTTTCATAAGATAGCTAGTCGACCAACCCTATGAAGGTGGAATGCTGATTTAATGACATATGCTAGGGAGGAGCAGTTCCAAGTGTGTTGTCTAGGTGATTCCCTCTAAGACCTATGGGTCATGTAATTGTCTCTAAGCCTTCGGGCCTTGTAAAGGGCTCCACCTCACCCCTTGAAAGGTGGATTATCAAAAAAAAGTACTTTGGTCCATTAAGACATATTAAGTATACTTAGTTTGTTATATAAGCATGTAATAAGAATATTTTAATGGTTTTAGAAAGAAATAAAATGAAAGTGATCGTTGAAGAATGTTACCTCATTTTTAGGGAACTCCTTTTGGTTTATAGTTGGATTTATTCCTAAAGGGAGGATTATAGGTTGAAGGGAGTTATTTTAAGAGATTATTTTATCATATTTTGGTTGATCCAAAGGTCTTTAGATGTGTGAATAATGGATATGGGTGAGTGCCTTTCTTATAGTGGAGGAGTGTCATTCTTGTAAATTTTTTAAAATGGAATTACACCCATGTTTTTTCCATGTAAAGTGGCTCCAATAATGGTCGAAATTAAATAAAAGTGATTATATGGTCTAAATATGGATATATAATGGCTTTTGGAAAAGTTTCTAGGTCATTTTGGCCCTTAAGTATAAGGTTTAGTCCTTTATTAAGCTAATTTTTCTCTTAATCGTTGTAATTAATTTTAATTACCTTCACCAATATTTTTTGTCAAATATGAATAGAAATTATTATAAATTATAAATTATTATTATTAAAAATATGGAATATATTTTTCCAAATTCAAATCACATAAGTGGTTGAAATTAATTTAAATTTAATCCCGTAAATGGGACAATGAAGCAGGTTTTTAAAGTAAAAAATGTTCAAAAGTTTGAGATGTTTTTATATTAAATTTCAAAATGAAATTGATTCCAATGACCTAAATTGTATTAATTAATATAAAATTTATCTAATTAAACTTTAAAACAAATAAAATATATAAATTGTTCTTATAAATAGATTAGGCGAAAAATCGGTTTTGAATTAAAATTCAGTATATTTAACTAATCATAAAAAATGAAACTTCATAGAAAAATACCAAAACTTCACCCTAAGATAATTTTTATTTTCCTATTTTAAAAATGAAGTTTATTTTTACCTATAAAATTTATAAAATTTTCAAAAATTGTATTTAAAATAGGTTCACAATTAAAAGGCAGTAAAAGTGTCTTTATAAAAATATAGGTTTTTATGCATAAAATTGGATTTGTTCTCATATTATGCCTAAAAAATAAATTGGATGAATATAAAAAATATTTTATTGAATATATATATATATATATATATATAATTTATCAATATCATTCACTAATATAAATTAATTTAATTTATTAGGATAAAACACCTTCATTATCATAAAAACATTTTATTTATATTCAATTGGTTTTTATATTCATTTATAATTAATTGGTAACCAATGAATTCATTTTATATTTGTGTAAACTATATATTTACAGAAGTTATTTAATCCTATTAATAACCACTAATTTAATGGCTAGTTTATATCTTATTATATAAAATAATAATAATTTAATAATATATATTTTCTTGGTAAAACTCAGTCTTACGTGAAATGTAAGCTATTGAAGAAAGTCTTGGTTGTGTGTGATACAAGATAACTCATTATTGTATGCATTGAAATATTTAGAATATATTAAGTTTATTTAAAATGTTAAATATACCATAAATTCTTGAGAGTTTGGATTCCTTTCTATGTTTATTGTTGCATGTCATACACGCTATCAGATAATAAGTTACTCTTCTAGAATTTCCAGGGTGTTACATTCTACCCACCTTAAATAAATTGTGTCCTCACAATTTAAACTCTATCTCAGAATTATAAGGTTTGATATTTGAAAATTTCTTGGTTTAAATCCCTCATGATGAGAATGGTTAATAAAATATCCTCTTAATAAGAGAGAATGAGAAGTAAAAAATATCACATGGAATAACATATAACTAGGTATCTATATAGGAGGACATTAGTGTCAAGTGAGGATACTTACATGGAGGAAAAGTGTAAATAATTATAGGGAGTAATTTAGGTCTTCAATCACAAAAAATTGAATGATCAATGGAAAGTTGAGGTACTCAAAGACATAAATCTGTGTTGATTTAAAAAACCATTGGTTCAACAAAAATTAAGGTATTAGGATAACATTTTTGTTTTAAGATATTGTTTCTAATGTTTAGTAATTATTTTATTAACCAAGAATATAAGGAAATATACTTACTTGATATGATTTAATTTTATAGGAATAATTTCATCTTTGGGTTGTGATTCAATCAAATTATAATTCATTTGTCACTCTAATAAATTAATATCCTAAAATTAACTTTGATGCCTAAAGCACTAAAATAAACTTTTAATAGGTCATAAGGCCCATAAAAGAATAAAAATTCTTTCCATTTGTCTCTAACTATTCTCCAAATCTAATATGGTTAATACATTAATCTCTAAATCTAAAAATCAATACTACTGGTTCATCATTAATATTTGTTAATCAAATTTTTTAGCTAAAATAAATGAGACATTAACTAGGATATCACATAGGCTAGTATAGGTGAAAACCCTTATCATACTTTTGTCATGGATTCAAGTCCTATGGCCTTTCTAGAATGGGTGGGTTGTCACCTGAAATACAGGTTTTCCTTTTCTAAAACCAAATTTATATAATTTCCAAAATAAATATGATGGGCATCCTTGAAATAAGGTTAATCACTAAATAACCTTTTAAATAAGGTTTTAAATACAACCCAAATACATAAATACTTCATCCATTTTATTTCAACATAATTAATTCCTTGGTTTATGATTTAACCTAGTTCATTCATTATAATTATCTATTCAAATCCTTTATAATAGTTTGTAATGAAAATGTGAATTATCTTAAGCATATGCCCTGGGAGTGTCAAACCAGTTGTTCAATAAGGCTTATTCTCATGTACCAAGTTATTCTCAAGTTGGGCTTGACACACCTTTTCAGAGTCTTTACCCCTAGGTACATCTGTGTCAAAACCATGTCCACTTCTAGTATCCATACATGAATGTATTTCTAGGAAGACCCATATAAACTCTACCTTACCAAAATTCAAGGATGTTCTTATATAATTATCCTCAAAGACTATCTTAGGGCTATGTTATCTAACCTAAGTTTTCTAAATATAGTTTCTAATGTTGATAATAAACTTCATCTAATACCAACTGTAGTGACCAGACCCCAATAAGCTCAGAGCTAGTATCTACTACCATTACATTACCATGATTATAAGGTATCAAATTTTGAAGGATCTAAGAGTTTAGTAATCTTGTAAAATAAGATACATACATAATTCTTATATTAAAAATGAATACACTAATTAAAAAATGTTTTTTTTTCATTCAAGGATAACTTTATTCCATTTATGATATCCTTTCATACCCTTCTTAGTACACTTCATGGAATTCTATATAAAGAAACAAAATTAGGGAGAGATCAAATGCTTTGTAAGGGTAAAGTACAGATGAAGAAATAATGAATCGATGATAATAGTCAATATGTAAATATAATAAACAAATAAACATACCATTAAATCAATAAACTTAGAAAGAAGTGCGTAAGTAATATGGAAAGTTAAATAATTGAAAACACATGCCATGTAAATAATAAACTAATAATGAAATGTATCCATAGACTTTGTCATAGTGAAAATATCATGGATAATAAATACTGAATCAAAATGAAGGAATTTATTAATTATTGTATTTCAAGTCTTAGGCACATGAAAACCTCTACTTTCAAGATCTATCCTCTAGACAGTTTAAAACTATAGGTATAAACCTGTTTAATTTTCACAACTAATTCTTCTCAGGAGAACCAGTCAATACATCAAGGGGCTATATAAATTTTGGGACCCACACTTCATTGTATCTCTAAATCATTCCTCAAATCAATTAATCGATTTAATTAATAAACAATATTCCTTATCAAATATCTTTATTGAATAAATAATACAAATTTATCAATATTTCCCTAGATAATCAAATAACTGTCAAGTACACACTGTATATAAAAATGGTATATGGTTTCGGAAATAATTATACCCATCACATAAGAGTATTTATGTCTAAAATAAAATTCATTTCCAAAGGAAAATGTTCATAATTAAGTGATTGTTTCAAGATAAATTTAACAATCACAAAAGAAAGTGAGATTGTAAAGATAACTTTTACCACTTTGTAATTTTCAAGTCAAAACTCTATGGATGATATAATTCAAATAAAAAATTTAAATACCATGAATATAAAAGTATTAATGATATAATATATAAAAATGGTCAATAAATACACCATAAAAATTATTAAGTGGTGAATATGATATTTATCTCACAAATGTAAAAAGTGAGATGAAAATCCCTTACCTTGCATTTCATTTCAGGTGAAAGTCCCTTATCCAATTGTATAATATTTTTATTCATGTAACTAACTTATACCATGACCATAAATATATTTATAATTTCATATATTAACTTATTATAATATATTATTACCTGTTTGTTAATAATATTTCATTATTTTCACTATTTCAGGTGTTAATTGTCTAGTTTTTCAAGTATGTTTTAACTTTTTATTTTTGTTCCTTTTACATAGATCATGATTTCATAATATCAATAATTTAAATCATGATGTAATTATAATATATATTCATTATATATATATATATTTATAATAATTCATAAAATTTGAAGATATAAAGTGAAATGCACCGTTCATGGAGACGGTGGATCATATGTACACATGAACGCTACTTCCATTTCTTTATCATATTAAAAGAATGAAAAGTAAATTATATATATGTGTATATTTTAATTAAATTATCATAATTATTTAATATATTTCACATAGGTTTATTAAAATCGTCCTTTATACATTCCATGTATAGCATGAACGAATCTCATTGCTTTGAGAGGGCGGTAGTCCACACTTTCACAAATGATGTTATCATATTCCCATAAAATGGAAAGCCTAAAGGTATGTGTTATATAAAAAATTAAAAAGCGTAAATATATTATAAATATAATATATATCATATATAAATAGTGTGTTTATCATGATTCCCACCATGATAGATGGTAAAGAAAGAACGAACAATTATCGTTTGGTGAGGCGGTAGTCCGCCATACACATGAACGGTAAGTTCGTTGCCCATTAGATGGAAGTGTGTGTAAGTGTAGGTATAACCATTAGAATAAAAAAAATCAGTATATTTATAATACTTAGGCTATTATATAATCATGTAATAATAATATTTTAATGGTTTGAGAAAGAAATAAAACAAAAGTGATCATTGAAGAATGTTATCTCGTTTTCACGTAACTCCTTTTGGTTTATACCAAAATACTTCCTTGTGTGGATTTACACCAAAAGGGAGGATTATAGGTTGATAGTATGGATTTTGGGAGATTATTTGAGTAGATTTTGGGTTATCCAAAGGGATTGAGAGGTGTGAATAAGTGGGAGGGGTGAGTACCTTTTATAGTAGAGGAGGAGGGGCATTCTTGTAAATTTTTTAAAACGTAATTCCACCCACATTTTTTCCATTTCAAGTGGCTCCAATAATGGTAAAAAATTTATAAAAGTGATTATATGGTCAAAATATGGATATCCAATGGATTTTAGACAAGTTTCTAGGTCATTTTGGCCCTTAAATTTAAGGTTTAGTCCTTTGTTAAGTTAATTTTTCTCTTAATTGTTATAATTAATTATAATTACATTCACTAATATTTTTGGTAAAAAAAATAAATTCAACTTATTAGAAATTATAAATTATTCTTATTAAAAATATAAAATATATTTTTAAAAATTAAAATCACATAAGTGGTAGAAATTAATTTAAATTTAATCTTGTAGACGAGATGACAAAGTGGGTTTTTAAAGTAAAAATGTTCAAAAGTTTCAGATGTTTTTATATCCAGTTTAAAAGTGAAATTGATTCCAATGACCTAAATTTTATTAATTGATATAAAATTTATATAATTAAACTTTAAAACCAATCAAAAATATAATTTATCCTTATAATTAAATTAGATGAAAAGTTGTTTTGAATTAAAATTTAGTATTTTTTACTATTCATCAAAAAAATGAAACTTCACCGAGAAATACCAAAAATTCACCCTAAGATAATTGTGATGTCACTCTTAAAAATTAAGTTTATTTTTACATATAAAATTTATAAAAGTTCCAAAATTTGGATTTAACATAGTTTCTCCATTAAAAGGTGGTAAAAGTGTCCTTATAAAAAAATAAGTTTTTATGCATGAAATTGGGTTTGTTCTCATATTATGCCTATAAAATGTAAAGACCCAGATTTTTCCATGTAATTTTTTTTAAATTATATGGAATTATTATGTGTCTTCAAAAATTGAAGGTGCATTATTATGAATCCTGGTGTGCCTGAAATGATTTTCTGAACTTTTTTAAGGTACGTTCAGTAAACGTGTAAGCGGCATTTTCTAAATTTTGAACAAGTGCTCGGATTAAAAAAACTGATAGCACCATTGAATTCGCGATGCTGGGATTTTCATAAGGAATGCTTCACTTTGACCATAGTAGGTTGGGAGAAAAAGATAGATTTTGGACATTTAAAATAATGATAAAATAACAAAGTTGTTTTATTTCTCTTTTTCTTTCCTCCAACGGACAAGCAACGGTGGCAGGACTAACAACATGTTAAGACATTAATTGGCTTGAATCCTCAATATCTGTAACAGAACCATTGGAATTTGGGAGGTTCATTCATTAAATAAACCTCATAAATTCCCAACGGCGTTACTCACCCTCCCCCTCTCCTATTTATATGGAGCTCGGGGAGGAGTGTTGGCTGGGATTCACCAAACAACGAATCTATGGAAAAGTACCGTGACGCCAACCACTTGGAGGATGGGACTGGTTCTAGAAAGCTGTGACGAGCACCATTGAATCATGAATGACGAACACCAACTCTTCCTCAAATGCAGACGTTCTCTAATGATCTTGAGGTAGGGTTTATTTCTTGTCTAAATTCAAAAGTTGCTGAATCAATATACTACCCTCTTGCTATCAAGATAATACGGAGGGCGTGGGCTATACAAACAAGGCCTGGACCCTCCGGCTTTTGTTGAAATTTGATTTGTTCTTTGATAGAGATTTATTCGGGTTGGACGGAACCTGAAACAGTTGGTTTAGTGACAAATAGGGTGTCCCAGGGAGTCTATTAGCACCTTCGGATAAAAAAACAGGCCATAGGAGATCACCCAGTGAACCACAGAAGACCACCGAAAACCAGCGCTGGTGAAAGAGGATATGGTGGTGTGTCATCACGCACCGCCGGCGGAGAAGGTTGTGGTCGTAGTCGCGATGGGTGAAGATGGTGGTCAGCTCTGGCCATCTGCAAAGAAGGTAGTGGTGCGCCGTTGTGCGACACCAGAGAAGGGGGCCGCAGTGGATAGCAGTGGCCGGCATCGCTAGGCCGCGGACGAAGGCGAGCGGTGCGCCGTCGCGCACCGCTAAAGATGGTTGCAGCTTGGAAGCCGCAACAGAGGGTCAAGACCCGCTCTCTGCATATCCCATGGGCGACCTGGTGCCACCGCTCCGTGGTGTCGCCGCTCCAACTCCAAACAGGGGGAAACCCCCCCCCCCCCCCCCCGCCTGCTAGGGAGGGCCCCGCTCTAGCGGGCCGCGTGGGCCCAACGAGTCACGCCCCTCTGTGGGTCGGGTTGCGCCCCTCCGTGGGCTAGGCTCATCTAGCCCAATGGGTTTAAACACCCAAGCGGTCCATCCCTGGCCAGTTTGGGCTGGGCCGGGTCATACTCGGACCAGGTCAGGTCGGCCCGAACCGGATCGGACCAAAGCCAAACCCTTCCAGGCCCAGTTTTTCTAAAAGTTCCATAACATGTGAACCAGGAGTCCATTTGACGAACCTTCTATGGTGCTGGGATCCTTGGAGAGAAACGATCCTTTTGGTGTACTCCACTTGATTTTTAGATAAATTTGGAGTATGTACAGGTTGGATCGAACCTAAATCCAACAGGGCCCTCGGTACTAAAATTCTTATAAGTCACAGATCAAGCGTCTGATTGATGCGACGTTTGTAAAATTGGAACCCTTACGAAATGGAGGTCATTGGGGTTACTTTTTAGTGGAACTTTGTGGTGGTTAAGGTATGACTGATGTCTTGAGGATAGGATCCTCCCAGAATCAAGCGTTCTTAGTGCAGGAATCTCGTGGCTAGCTGTAACGTGAAGAAAGAACATCGATCCTATCTGGGTCAGCATCTATCAATCATGTGTGGGTCATATCTTAGTGGTCCTGTGTGGGTAAGTATCTATCTATCATGTTTGGGTTAGCACTTAGTGATCCTGTGTGGGTCAGCATCTATCGATCCTGTGTGGGTCAGCAGTAGAGCCTCTCGATAGAATAAGATGATCTAGATTTATGACTAATCATCTGTACTTATTTACATGAGTTATATACCTAGTGTGAGATGAGTCTTTACCTTTTTGGTACTTTTACCTTCGTGGCGTTACCTTCTTGGTATTACCTTTGTGGTACTTTTACCTTCGTGGTGTTACCTTCGTGGTGTTACCTTTTTGGTACCTTTACCTTTGTGATGTTACCTTCATGGTGTTACCTTTTTGGTATTCTTCCCTCATTGATCATTTGTTAAAAAGGCTTAAAAGTTGGGGAATTATGTTTCCTCATGTGTGAGACTAGTATATCTTGATAACTTAGGTATATTTATGGGCATATACCTAAGTAGAGTTGAGGAATGATTCGTGCTTGGTGTTTGAGATCTTTCTGTGTGGTTTATCCTTTGTGGAACTCTAGGAGACCTTCGGTAGTCTTGGGGTCCCTACTGAGTATTATTATACTCACCCCTACACAGGCTACACTCGCACCTTGTTGTGTCTTGTGTAGATGACGGATAGTGTTGATCGAGGCTGAGGGAGCCAGGACTTGATGGTGCTTATAGGTGGACCATTTGACGTGACATGTTGTAGTGAATACTGATCGTGATTTTTACCTACCCTTTAGGTAGTATCCTCAGTGGATAATCCAAGAGTTGTTTTCTCTTTTCAGTTGTACTTGTACTTTTCAGTTGGGCTTGTATTCTGGACCCTTTACTTTCAGTACACTTTTTACTACAGTAGTTTACTTCGTGGTTGCTTCTTTTTGTGATCTTGGATTGTGTGTTTGTACATATTTAATGGTAATTCATTCCTGTTATAGGGATATGCCTTTTTGGTGATAGTTTCTAGCATCTGGCCTATGGAAGGTGGGCTTGGGGTAGTCACGGCACGGGCCCTGGGGGACGGGTCATCACAAAGTGGTATCATAGGAGTCGGTTCTACTGAAGAACTACGACTCTGATCTTTTCAATGTGGAAAAAGTGTTAAGTGTTATGAGTGTGGTTTTCAGTTTAGGGAATCCATTGTTGGTACGATAGCTGACATATCCATACACCAGGACCTTGAATTCTAATTTCCGACTCAGTACATGAAGACACTGATTGCATGTGTTTGGAAAAAAATTCTTATGATTTATTTGATTCAACTCACCAGGTATAAATTATTGACCATGGAGCACCTATTTTATTTCATAATGAAACCACGTAGGTAGCCATCCAGGATTCTCAATAGAGTACACGATGATGTCCCATTGAGTGTTGAGGCCTCGGTGTAGGTCCCTCTTACGGTGTTATCACCTTCGGGTGGTGTACCACCAACACCACTACCCGTTGGGCAGCCATTTCCACCAACCCCACCAGCAAAGGGTGCACACCGACTAAGCACATTGCACAAGTTTTAGTAGTAGAGGCTTCCAAGTTTCTGAGGTGAGACGGATCTATAGGCAGTTGAGGACTAGTGGGAGGTTGTGGCCATAGTTTTTCTTTTAGTTGAGACACCAGCTGATCTAATGGTGATCCTATCTGCCAGTCTCTTCTAGGGAGCAGCCGGGAGATGGTGGAGTTTGACACTCTAGTTACACGATGAGGTGACCCTCACCTGGGTGGACTTCTAGGACCTTTTTTGGGCAGATTTCATCTCAATGACCTAACCCTCAGTGTATATATAGGAGTTGATGCACGAAGGGAAGCATGACCATGGCCCAATACTCGGTGAGGTTCATTGATCTCTCCCTCTACTCCACCGACATGGTACAGGACCATTTCTTCCGGGCCCAGACCTTTGAGCAGGGTCTTTGATGGGAGATCAGATCATTGATGATATCTCTCAGAATTTCGATGCAGGTTGTGGTGCTAGAGCGAGTGCTTTTGGTGGAGAGCTTCCTAGCTGAGTAGGCACTGACAATGAGAGCCACCATAGGATGTCAAGTAGCTGAGTCATCCACAGCAGGCAGTAGATGGATGACGTAGGGGCCCAATCGGGCCAGACCTTCTAGTGGATGAACTCAGGATATAGGGTCGGTGGTGAGGGGATCACAGGATAGAGGAGGATAGATAAGGAGCAGGCAGTGCTACTCATGTGGCGGGCGGGGTCACATGGCTCGTGACTGCCCAACCCACCGTACAAATGTCCAGCAGATGGTCAAGGGACCGCCGAGGAATAGGAATAGGTTTGAGTGAGGAGTTCCATAGGGTGGAAGACGTGATAGGAGAGATGGTTTTACAGCAGGTGGTGGGCGGCGATTCGAGGTTATACTGCCACCACCTCCAGGTGGTCCACCCCGACCACAGGGAGCAGGTGGACAGGGACGAGCTCAGCTACAGGAAACTGAGTCTTATAACCATGGTGCTCCAGAGATGATTTGAGGTATGATCTGTGTCTACTCCACCTTATATACAGTACTTATAGACATAGTTTCTTGTCACTCTTTCATTGCCACCACTCTCATTCAGAGCTCGAATATTCTAGTGGAGTCATTGGCTCAATCCTTGCGATTAGAGACTCCTAAGGGAGAAGATTCGACGATTACACACTAGTGTCGGCAGTGTGAGATTACTCTAGGAGGCAATAGATTTGGTTGGGATCTTCTAGTATCGGCATCAAGGCCTTATGATGTCATCTTGGGTATGGATTGGTTATCCACAGTCCATACTCAGATTGATTGTATTAGGCGTAAAGTGTGGTGTGTCTGTGAGTATGGGACTAGGTTTTCCTTCACCAACAAGAAGGTAACCTTTGCAGCATAGGATAGACTTACCCAGAGGAGGGTTCATCCTATCACACATCAGTTGGTTAGCCTTACCCTCAGATCAATTGATGTTGAGAGTCTGAGTTATCCTATAGTGGTAGACCAGTATGTTGATGTCTTCCCTGATGATGTTTTGGGACTACCTCCTCACAGAGAGGAGGACTTCTACATCGACCTGTACCCTGAGATGTCACTGATATCTACACCAGCATATCGGATGGCTCCTATGGATCTTTGTGAGTTATGGGTACAGCTGAATGACTTACAGAGGAAGGGGTTCATAAGGCCCAATGTTTCTCCGGGGGAAGTCCAGATTTTGTTCGCCAAGAAGGTAGATGGGAGTTTTAGACTCTTTGTGAACTATCGACACCTGAACCAGGGTACCATGAAGAACAAGTATCCACTTCTGAGGATTGATGATCTCTTAGATCAGTTTAAGGGAGCTCGGTGATTTTCAGAGATAGACCTCAAATCATGCTATCATCAGCTCAAGGTACGAGATGAGGATATGAAGAAGACGGCCTTCAGATATCGGTATGGGCACTATGAGTTCTTGGTTATGCCATTTGGCATGACCAACGCCACTGTAGTGTTCATGGGACTCATGAACATGATCTTTTATCCATACCTCGATTGCTTTTTGGTGGTCTTCATCGACGACATCTTGATATACTCGGCATCGGAGGAGGAGCATGCCTATTATCTGCAGATATTTCTGGATACACTTTGAGAGCACCAGATTTATGGTAATCTCTCAAAGTGCCAGTTCTAGATACGATAGGTCCACTTTCTGAGACACGTTATCTTAGAGGTTGGAATTCTGGTAGATCTAGCGAAGATAGAGGCAGTGCTTGCTTGGGAGACACCCAGGAGTGTGACCGAGGTGCAGAGTTTCCTGGGATTGGCTGGGTACTGCTGGAGATTCGTACCCGAATTTTTCAGAGTTGCGGCACCCTTATTAGTGTTGAAGAAGAAGGGATAGCCCTTCATATAGATATAGAGATGCCAGCAGAGTTTTCAGTAGTTGAGGCAGAGACGGATGAGTGCCCCCATCTTGAGGATACCAGAAGAGGGCGTTGGGTATGTAGTCTACTACGATGCATTAGGGACTGGACTTGGATGTGTCTTAATGTAGGATCAAGCAGTGATCTCTTATGATTCACGACAACTAAGAAAACATGAGCAGAACTACGCTACCCATAACCTAGAGTTAGTAGTAGTGGTCTTCTCCTTGAAAATGTGGTGACACTACTTGATGGGAGAATGGTTTATAGTCTACTATGATCACAAGAGTCTCAGGTATATCTTCTCATAGAAGGACCTGAACCTGAAATAGCGGTGTTGGCTAAATTTTCTCCAGGAATATGACTTTGATATAGTCTATACTCCTATAAAGGGCAACAACGTAGTAGACAAACTCAGTGGGAGGTCTGGTATATAGTTGCTGAGTGAGGTGATAGAGTAGCTAGCCGAGTTGCAGGTATCCTTTGTGGATAGAGATGGAGCATCTTACCTCCAGTCTATGACTGTCACTCCCCCACTTCTTCAGCAAGTTCAAGAGACACATCTTGGGGACATTTACTATGAGTCTTGACGTGCTCAGATATCCTCAGGATAGGAATCTGATGAATTTTCTAAAGGTAGAGAGAACATCATTATCTTTAGAGGATGCACTATGGTACCAGTGGCGCTACTGGAGGAGGTGTTGAGGGAGTTCCATACGTCCCCTCTGGTAGTGCATCCTAGTGTGGAGAAGATGTACTAGAACCTCCAGAATTAACACTGGTAGCCAGGTATGAATAAAGAAGTGGCAGAGTTTGTTTCATGATGCCTCACTTGTCAGTAAGTGAAGGCCAAGAATCAGGTTCCAGCAGGCTTGGCGTAGCCACTAGAGGTTCCAGAGTGGAAGTGATATGGTATCTCCATGGACTTTGTGATAGGTCTTCCATGTACGTCCAGGGGATATGATTTCATCTAGGTGATCATTAACCGACTCACCAAGTCGGCCCACTTTCTATCCATCTGAGAGCAAAGATCAGTAGAGAGCTTGGGATGACTCTACGTATAGAAAATTGTATGAATTCATGGGGTTCCATTGACGATTGTCTCTGGTCGTGACGCACGTTTTACATCTTGGTTGTGGAAAGGATTACAGGAGGCCTTCAGGACTCAGCTACGTTTGAGTACCTCCTTTCATCCTCAGATGGATGGTCAGACAAAGCAGACCATATAGACACTTGAGGACATGCTTCGTGCTTGCGTACTAGATTTTGGCTGCAGCTTGGAGGATCAATTTATCTTGGTGTATTTCACATACAACAAAATTTATCACTCCACCATTAGTATGGCACTATTTAAGGACTTGTACAGTCGACCTTTTCAGTTACCACTATGCTGGACAGACCCAGGGGAGTCAGCACTTATGGGACCAGAGTTAGTATGGGCTACCACTGAGAAGGTGTAGATTATCCAGGAGTGGATGAAGACTGCACAGAGTAGACAGAAGTCTTATGCTGACAGAAGAAGGAGACCTTTATAATTCAAGTATGGAGACCATGTCTTCTTATATGTTTCACCTCAATAAGGTTTGCTGAGATTTGGATGGGGTAGCAAGTTATCTCTGAGATTCATCAAACCTTTTTAGGTTCTCAGTAGAGTTGGTGAAGTGGATTATCACCTGGATCTTCCCCCATAGATACACCAGGTGCATAACATTTTCCACGTGTCATAACTGAGGAGGTACGTGCATGATCCAACACACTTCATCGACTGGGGTGAGCTGAACATCGACGATGGGGAGACGTTTACGGAGGTTACGGTAGAGATTGAGGATCTACAGGAGCGGGTCCTTTGTGGATGATCGATCTCCCTGGTGTGCGTTTTCTAGTAGCATGGGAACCTCTAGGAAAGCAAATGGGAGTGGGAGGCTCAGATTCATGCTCAGTACCCCCATTTGTTTCCTTAGTCTTTGTTGTGACTTTCGAGGATGAAAATACTGAAGGTGGGGATAATGTAAAGACCCGGATTGTTTCATGTGAATTTGTTTTTAATTATATGGAATTATTACGAGTTTGAGAAAATTTATGGTGCATGGTTCCAAGGCCTGATGTGCCCGGAATGATTTTATGAACTTTTTTTAAGGTGCGTTCAGTAAACACGCAAGCGGCGTTTTATAACTTTTGAACCGGTGATCAGATTAAAAAACTGAGAGCACCATTGAATTCGTAGTTCTGGGATTGCTTAAGGAAGGCTTCACTTAGACCGTAGTAGGTTGGGAGAAAAATATAGATTTTGGACATTTAAAAGAATGATAAAATAACAAAGTTATTTTATTTCTCTTTTTCTTTTCTCCAACGGACGAGCAGCGGTGGAAGGACCAACAACATGTAAAGCCATTAATTGGCTTGACTCCTCAATCTCTATAACAGAACCATTGGAATTTGGGAGGTTCATTCATTAAATGAACCTCATAAATTCCCAACGGCGTTACTCACCCTCACTATCTCCTATTTATATAGATCTCAGGTAGGAGTATTGGCATGGCTTCACCAAGCGACAAAGCTCTGGAAAAGTACCGTGACGCCAACCACTTGGAGGACGGGACCAGTTCCAGTAAGCGGTGATGAGCACCACTGAATAATGAACGACGAACACCAAATCTTACTCAAATGTGGACATTCTCCAATGATCTTGAGGTAGGTTTTATTTCTTGTCTAAATTCAAGAGTTGTTGAATCATTATACTACCCTCTTGCTATCAAGCTAACGCAGAGGGCGCGGGCTAAACAAATAAGGCCCGGACCCTCTACCTTTGGTTGAAATTTGACGTATTCATTGAGAGCGATTTATTCAGGTTGGACGGAACCTGGAACGTTGGGTTTAATGACGAAGAGGGTGTCCTGGGGAGTGTTTTAGCAACTTTAGATGAAAAAACGGGCCACCGGAGCTCACCCGGTGACCCACGAAAGACCGCTGGCAACCGATGCTGGAGGAAGAGTAGATGGTGGCGCACTGTCATGCGCCACCGGAGGAGAAGGTTGCGGCCATAGCCGTGGCGGGTAAAGATGGTGGTCGGCTCTGGCTGGCTGCGAAGGAGGGGTTGGCGCGTCGTCGCACGCCGCCGGAGAAGGGGGTCACGACATATAGGCACGACGGATAGTGGCGGCCGGCATTGGATGGCTGCAGACGGAGGCAAGCAACACGCCGTCGTGCGTAGCTGAAGATGGCCATGACTCATAAGTTGCGGTGTAGGGCTGGGACCTGCTCCCTGTGGGTCCTGAGGGTGACCTGGCGGTGCCCTGTGGTGTCGCCACTCCAACACCGAATGGGGTGACCCCCCCCCCCCCCCCCGTGCCAGCTAGGCTAGGACCCGCTCCAGTAGGTCACACCTCCAGCAGGTCACACCTCCAGCGGGCCGCACCCCTCCGCGGTCTGGGCCGCACCCCTCCGCGGGTCAGGCCGCATTTCTCCATGGGTCGGGCCGCACCGCGGTCCCATCCAATAGGGATGGCCTGGGCTGGGTCAAGGCGACCCAAACCGGGTTGGGCTGACCCAAATCAGTTTGGGCCGATCCGAACCGGGTTGGGCCAACCCGAACCGGGTGGGGCCGACCTGAACTGGTTCGGGTCGGCCCAGACAGGGTTAGACCAGGTCGGACCGGAACCAGACCCTTCCAAGCCCAGTTTTACTAAAAGATCCATAACTTGTGAATCGGGCATCCGTTTGAAGAACCGTCTATGGTGATGGGACCCTTAGAGTGAGACGGTCCTTTTGGTATACTCCACTTGAGTTTTGGAGAAATTTTTAGTATGGATGGGTTGGATCGAACCCAAATCCAACCGGGCCCTCTATTCTAAAATGCTTATAAGTCATAGACCGAGCATCTGATTGACGCTCCATCTATCACATTGGAACCCTTATTACATGGAAGTACTTTGGGTTACCTATTTGTGGAACTTCATGGCAGTTGAGGTATGACCAATGGATTGGGGATCAGATCCTCCTGGAATCAAGCGTGGTTAGTGCGGGAATCTTGTGGCTGGTTTTAACATGAAGAAAGAACATCGATTCTATGTGGGTCAGCTTCTATCGATCTTGTGTGGGTCAGATCTTAGTGATCCTATGTGGGTCAGTATCTATCAATTCTATGTGGGTTAGCGATTATTGATCCTATGTGGGTCAGTATCTATTGATCCAGTGTGGGTCAACAGCAGAGCCTCTCGACAGAATAAGATGATCTAGATTTACGACTAATCATATGTACTTCTGTACATGAGTTATATACATGGTGTGAGCCGAGTCTTTACCTTTGTATTACTTTTACCATCATGGTGTTACCTTTGTGGTATTACCTTTGTGGTACTTTTACCTTTGTGGTGTTACCTTCGCGGTGTTACCATTGTGGTACATTTACCTTCATGATGTTACCTTTATAGTGTTACCTTTGTGGTATTCTTCTCTCATGGATCAATTGTGATGAACTCTTAAAAGTTAGATCCTTGTGTTTCATCATGTGTAAGATGAGTATATCTTGATAACATAGGTATATGTATGGACATATACCTAAGTAGAGTTGATGACTGCTTCATGTTTTGTTTTGGAGGTCTTTCTTTGTGGTTTATCCTTTGTGGAACTCTGGGAGACCTTCAGGGGACTTGGGATCCAAACTGAGTATTGTTATACTCACCCCTGCATGGGCTACGCCTGCACCTTGTTGTGTCTTGTGCAGATGATGGATAGTCTTGATCGAGGTTGAGGGAGCCAGGACTGGAGGGTGCTCAGAGGTGGACCATTTGGCGTGACGTGATGTAGTGACTACTGATTGTGATTCGTACCTACCCTTTCGGTAGGATCCTTGGTGGACAATCTAAGAGTTGTTTTCTCATTTTAGTTGTACTTGTACTTTTCAATTGGGCTTGTATTCCAGACCCTTTACTTTCAGTACACTTTTTACTACAGTAGTTTACTTCATGGTTGCTTCTTTTTCTATTCTAGGATTGTGTGTTTGTATAGATATAAAGGCAATTCCTTCCTGTTATAGGGATATGACTTTTTGGTTATAGTCGTCAGCCCCTGGCCTATGGAAGACGGGCTTGGGTAGTCACGGCACGGGCCCCAGGGGATGGGTCGTGAAAAAGTGGTATCATAGGAGTCGGTTCTACCGAAGAACTAGGACTATGATCTTTTCAATGTAGCAATAGTATTAAGTGTTATGAGTTTAGTTTTCAGTATGGGGAATACGGTGTTGGTGTGGTGGCCGATGTATCCATAGACTAGGACCCTAAATTCTAATTTTTGACTCAGTGCACAAAAACACTGATTTAGTGTGTTTTGAAAAGTTTTTCTTATGATTTCTTTGAGTTAGCTCACCAGGTATAACTTATGGATTGTGGCGCATCTATTTTATTTCAGGATTCCACCATGTAGATAGCCATCCAGGATTCCCGAGAGAGTACACGATGACATCCCACCAAGAAATGAGGCCTCGGTGTAGGGACCTTTTACGGTGTTAGCACCTTCGGGTGGTGTACCAGCAGCACCATTACCCGTTGGGAAGTTGTTGAACCTAGCCCCACCAGTATAAGGTGCATGTCGACTGAGTGCATTTCACGAGTTTCAATGGCAGAGGCCTCTAAGGTTCTGAGGTGAGACGGATCTGCAGGCGGCTGAGGACTGGCTCGAGGTTGTGGCCAAAGTTTTTCACTTAGTTGGGACACCAGTTGATCTGATGGTAATCCTAGCTGCTAGTCTCTTCCAGGGAGCAGTTGGGAGATTATGGAGTCTGACACTCTAGTTATACGAAGAGGTAACCCTCACCTGGGTGGACTTAGAGGGCCTTTTTAGGGTAGAGTTCATCCCAGCAACCCTATGCTCAGTGCATATACAGGATTTGCTGCACTTACAGTAGGGCAGCATGACCGTGGCCCAGTACTAGGTGAGATTCACTAATCTATCCCGCTACTCCACCGAAATAGTAAGGGGCCCTTCCTTCAAGTACAAAACATTTGAGCAGGGCCTCGATGGGAGATCAGAGCATCGATGATATTTCTCATCATTCTGATGCAGGATGGGGTGCTATAGAGAGTTATTTTGATGGATAGCTTCCTAGATGAACAGGCACTGACAGCGAGAGCCACCATCAAACATTAGGTAGCATATTCATCCACAGCAGGTAGTAGACGGATGACTCAGGGGCCCAAGCAAGCCAGACCTTCTGGTGGAAGACCTCGGGATACAGGGTTGATAGAGCGGGGATCACAGAATAGAGGATGACAGATGAGGAGCAGGCAGTGCTACTCGTGCGGCGGGCAGGGTCACATGGCTCGCGACTGCCCGACCTGCTGTATGGATGACTAGCAGACGGTCGAGGGACCACCGAGGAAGAGGTAGAGGTTTGAGAAAGGAGGTCTGTAGGGTGGCAGATGTGGCAGAGGAGTTTTCCATGTAGCAGGTGGTGGGTGGTGATTCGAGGTTCTACCGCCACCACCTCCAGGTGGTCCACCCCGACCACAGGGAGAAGGTGGATAGGAACGAGCTATGCTCCAGGTAGCTAAGGCTTACGACCATGGGGCTCCAGAGATGATTTGAGGTACGATCTGTGTCTACTTTACCTTATCTACAGTACTTATAAACACAGGTTATAGTCACTCTTTCATTTCCATGACTCTCGTTCGGAGCTTGGAGATTCCGGTGGAGTCGTTGGCTCGATCCTTGCGATTAGAGACTCCTACGAGATAAGATTCAATGATTACACACTGGTACCAGCAGTGTGAGCTTACTCTATGAGGCGAGATATTTGTCTAGGAGCTTCTAGTAGTGGCGTTGAGGCCTTATGACGTCATCTTGGGTATGGATTGGTTATCCATAGTCCATGCTCAGATTGATTGTATTAGGTGTAAAGTGCAGTGTGTATGTGAGGATGGGACTAGGTTTTCTTTCACCAGCAATAAGGGAACCTTTGTAGCATAGGATGGACTTACCCGGAGGAGTGTGCAGCTGATCACACATCAGTTCACTAGCATTACCCTCAGATCAGTTGATGTTGAGAGTCCGAGTTATCCTGTAGTGGTGGACCAGTATGATAATGTCTTCCCTGGTGATGTTATGAGACTACCTCCTCATAGAGAGGTGGAATTGTACATAGACCTATACCCCAGGATAGCACCTATATCTACACCATCATATTGGATGGCTCCCGCAAAGCTTCGTGAGTTATGGGTACAGCTGGAGGACTTGCACAGGAAGGGGTTCATAAGGCCCAGTGTTTCTCTATGAGCAACCTCGGTTTTGTTTGCCAAGAAGGCATATGGGAGTTTGAGACTTTGTGTGGACTATCGGTGCCTCAACTAGGTGACCATGAAGAACAAGTATATGATTCCAAGGATTGATGATCTATTTGATCAGGTGAAGGGAGCTAGATGGTTTTCGAAGATAGACATCAGATCAGGTTATCATCAGCTTAGGGTATGAGATGAGGCTGTGAAGAAGATGGCCTTTAGATGTCGGTATGTCCATTATGAGTTCTTGGTTATTCCATTAGGTATGACCAATACCCCTGCAGTGTTCATGGGACTCATGAATAGAATCTTTCAGTTATACCTCGCTCACTTTATGGTGGTCTTGATTGATGAAATCTTGATATACTCGGTATTGGAGGAGGAGCATGCCTATCATCTGCAGATAGCTTTGGATAAACTCTGAGAGCACTAGATTTATGGTAATCTCTTGAAGTTTCAGTTCTGGATATGGGAGGGAGGTCCACTTTCTAAGATACGTTATCTCAGAGGCTGGAATTACGGTAGATTCTGCGAAGATAGAGGCAGTTCTTGCTTAGGAGTCACCTAGGAGTGTGATCAAGGTGAGGAGTTTCTTGGGATTGGCTAGGTACTACTAGATATTTGTAATCAAATTTTCTAGAGTTGCGGTACCCTTTTCAGTGTTGAAAAAGAAGGGAAATCCCTTCGTATGGATAAAGAGATGCCAGAATAATTTTCAGGAGTTGAGGTAGAGACTAACGAGTGCCCCCATCTTGAGGCTGCCAGAAGAGGGCGTTGGGTATGTAGTCTACTGTGATGCATCAGAGACTGGACTTGGATGTGTCCTGATGCTGAATCAAGTAGTGATTGCTTATGGTTCACGATAGTTGAGAAAACATGAGTAGAACTACTTTACCCATAACCTGTAGTTAACAGTAGTGGTCTTCACCTTGAAAATGTGGTGACACTACTTGATGGGTGAACGTTTTATAGTATACTCTGATCACTAGAGTCTCAGGTGTATATTCTAATAGAAGGACCTGAACTTGAGACAACGATGTTGGATAGAGTTCCTCTAAGACTATGAATTTGATATAGTCTACACTTTTAGGAATGGGGATGAAGTAGGAAACACATTCAGCAGGAGGTTTGGTCTATAGTTGTTGAGTGAGGCGACAAAGCAGCTAGTCGCATTGAAGGTATCCTTTGTGAATAGAGATAGAGTAGCTTACCTCTGATCTATGGCTGTTAATCCCCTACTTCTTCAGTGAGTTCAGGAGGCACGGCTTGGGGACATTGACTGTGAGAATCAACGTGCTCATATTTCCTCAGGAGAGGCACCTGATAGATTTTATGAAGGTGGGGATCACATCATTCTCTTTAGAGGACGCACCATGGTACCAGTGGCGCTACGGTAGGAGGTGTTTAGGGAGTTCCATATGTCCCCTCTGGAAGTGCATCCTAGTGTGGAGAAGATTTACCAGGACCTATGGTATCAGCATTGGTGGTAAGGGATGGAGAAAGCAGTGGCAGAGTTTTTTTCACGATGCCTCACTTATCAGCAAGTGAAGGTCAAGCATTAGGTTCCAGCGGGCTTAGCGCAGCCACTAGAGGTGCCAGAGTGGAAGTGGGACGGTATCTCCATGGACTTTGTGACAGGGCTTCCACGTACATCCAGGGGACATGATTCCATCTGGGTGATCATTGACTGACTCACCAAGTCAGCCCACTTCCTACCCATATGAGAGTAGGGATCAGAAGAGGGCTTGGGATACCTCTATGTACAGAAGATTGTACGACTTCATGGGGTGCCATCGACAATTGTATCTGATCGTGAAGAACATTTTACATCTTGGTTGTGGAAGGGATTATAGGAGGCGTTTGGGACTTAGCTACATTTGAACACCCTCTTTCATCCTCAGATGGATGGTCAGACTGAGCAGACCATACAGAAACTCGAGGATATGCTTCGTGCTTGCATCCTAGATTTTGGCCGCAATTGGGAGGATCACTTTCCCTTGGTGGAGTTCTCATACAACAATAGATTTCACTCCACCATCGGTATGACACCATTTGAGGCTCTGTACGGTCGACCTTGTAGGTCACCTCTATACTGGACAGACCTAGGGGAGTCAGTACTTATGGGACCAGAGTTAGTACGGGCTACCACTAAGAAGGTGCATATCATCGAGGAGCAGATGAGGACTGCACAGAGCAGAAAGAAGTATTATGCTTACAGGATATAGAGACCTTTGGAGTTTGAGGAGGGAGACCATGTCTTCTTACGGGTCTCACCTCGACAAGGTTTGCAGAGATTTGGCTGGGGCGGCAAGTTATCTCTAAGGTTCATAAAACCTTTTCAGGTTCTCAGAAAATTTGGAGAGGTAGAATATCACTTAACTCTTCCCCCACAGATGCACCAGGTGCATGATATTTTCTACGTGTCGTAGCTGAGGATGTACATGCATGATCCAACACACATAATTGACTGGGGTGAGCTAGAAATTGACGATGGGGTGACGTTTATGGAGGTTCCAGTGGATATTGAGGATCGACAGGAGCGGGTCCTTCATGGATGATCGATCCCTCTAGTGTACATTCACTGGTAGTATGGGAACCTCCAGGAAAGCACATGGGAGTGGGAGGCTCAGATTTGTGCTGAGTACCCCCATTTATTTCCTTAGTCTATGTTGTGGATTTTGGGGACGAAAATCCCTAAGGTAGGGAGAATGTAAAGACCCGGATTTTTCCATGTAATGTTTTTTTAATTATATGGAATTATTACAAGTCTGTAAAACTTGACGGTGTATGATTTTGAGGCCCAATGTGACCAAAATGATTTTCTGAACTTTTTTTAAGGTATGTTCAGTAAACGTGTGAGCGGCGTTTTCTAACTTTTGAACAGGTACTCAGATTAAAAATCTGAGAACATCGTTAAATCTGTAGCGGTGGGATTCACTTAAATAAGACTTCACTTCAACCATAGTAGGTCGGGAGAAAAATATAGATTTTGGACATTTAAAAAAGAAATAAAATAAAAAAGTTATTTTATTTATATTTTTATTTCCTTCAATGGACAAGCGGCAGTGGCAAGACCAACGACATATCAAACCATTAATTAGCTTGAATCCTCAATCTTTGTAACAGAACCATTGGAATTTGAGAGATTCATTCATTAAATGAATCTCATAAATTCCTAACGGTGTTACTCACCCTCCCCCTCTCCTATTTATATGGAGCTCGGGGAGGAGTGTTGGCATGGATTCACCAAGCAACGAAGCTCTGGAAAAGTACCACGATGCCAACCACTTGGGGGATGGGACCAGTTCCAACAAGCGGTAACGATCACCACTGAATCATGAATGACAAACACTTACTATTCCTCAAATGCAGACGTTCTCCAATGATCTTGAGGTAGGGTTTATTTCTTTTCTAAATTCAAGAGTTGTTGAATCAGTGTATTACCCTATTGTTGTCAAGCTAAAGCGGAGGGTGTGGGCCATACAAACAAGGCCTAGATGCTCCTCCTTTTGTTGAATTTTGACGTGTTTTTCACGAGTGATTTATTCCGGTTGGATGGAACCCAGAATGGTGGGTTTAGCAATGAAGAGGATGTCTTGGGGAGTCTGTTAGCACCTTATGATGGAAAAACGGTCCACCGGAGCTCACCCGGTGAGCCACGGAAGACCACCGGCAACCAACACCAGTAGAAGAGGAGATGATGGCATGCTTTTGCATGCCGCCGAAAGAGAAGTTCATGGTCGTAACCACGGAAGATGAAGATGGTGGCCGGCTCTGTCCAGCCGTGAAGGAGGAGGTGGCACACTGTTGCGCGCCACCAAAGAAGGGGGCCACAACATATAGTCGCGGCAGACAATGGAGGCTGGCATTGGATGGCCATAGATAGAGGTTATTAGCACGTCATCGCATGCCACTGAAGATGGTCGTGGCTCAGAAGCCACTGAGGAGGGATGGGACCCGCTCCCTGCGGGTCCTGCGGGTGACTTGGAAGTGCCCCGTGGTGCTGCCGCTCCGACTACGAATGGGGTGAAACACCCCCCCCCCATGCCAGCTAGGGTGGACCCTGCTCTATCAGATCGTGCCTCAAGTGGGTCGCTCCCCACCGTGGGCCGGGTCGCGCCCTCAGTGGTCCAGGTCGCGCCCTTCCGTGGGCCGGGTCACGCCAGCCCAATGAGCTGCACCTCCTAAGAAAGCCAGGGTGGTTTGCGTCCCAGCCCAACCGAGGAGAACCAGGCTAGTCTGGGCAGGGCCGAGTCAAACCTAGACCGGGTCGGGTCAGCCCAGATCGGGTCGGACCGGACCACTACAAAATAAACAGTGTTTAGCGGCGGTTTTGTGGCGGCGGTTCACAAAACCGCCGCTAAACGTTTTCCGAAATACGTTTCGCGGCGGTTTTTAATAAACCGCCGCTAAACCTTTGTTTTTTTTAAAAAACCCCGACCCTTCCCTACCCCGACCCCCATTTCCCCCGACCCCGCGTGCTGCAACCCTCGCCCGCAGCCCCCCATGACCCCCCGGCGATCCCGCGACCTCCTTCGGCGACCCTGCGACCTCCTCCGGCGACCCCGCGACCTCCTCCGGCGGTGCCTGCGACCGGAAACCCGTGACCCCCTTCTCCCGACGACCTTTCTCACTTCAACCTCGGCCCCAAAGTGAGTTTTCTCTATTATCACATCCATCATGATGATTTGTTTCTAATTGAATCTGAGATTCATTATATGGGTCTCTTGGTTAATGGATTTATTTTAGTTTTTGATCCTATTGGTATTTATTTCATTCATTTTTAAAAAAAATTATGTGTTTTAGGTAATAGGCTTTAAAGATATCTTTTATTTTATAATCCATACTTGCTATATCATTTTTTTGGATTATATAAGTTGATTAATAGATTGATTTATGATTCTTATAATGGTTTGTTTTTTTAATTATTTGATTAAATGATTTATTAATTTGGAATTGATTTTGAAAATGGATTTTGAATCATGTTTTATTTGAAATTAAGTAGTTTGATTATTGATGTGTGATATTCCCTCCAAATAGTTTGAATTTTTAATTTAAATCCTACATGTATGGGTCATTTGTGAAATTGAAATCCTTTATGTGTGGGAAAATTAATAAATGAAATCCTTCCAATATGGGCTACGATAGATGGGATCATGTGGTACTTAGTAAGGGATATAATAAGAAAATAATTCTAGGATGAATTGTGGCTACCTATCAATGATTTATACTAAAAATATAACTAAATATTGTTTCCATAGTGGATTCACTTATCAGGGTGATTACCTCATTTAAGGGAACATATTTTAGGGATATGTATGTAAATAGTCATTTGACCATAGATTTAAAAGGATCTTAGATAACTTATACCTAATATACCATAGGAGTATTTTCTATTGTTTTCCTTTTCAAAGAGGTTATTTATAAATACAATATGAAATGGTTTAATCACATTTATTTTAAATGGAATATGATGTATCAATTTGATTATTCTTTTTAATATATTCTAAAAGGGTGAATTACCATTTTTTTAATATATATATATATATATATTTTATTATTTTATTTTCCCTTAATAAGAATAATTGTTTTATTTTTCTAATGTATCCTTATGAAAAACATGGTGTAATATTTCTAATATTCATTTTCTCACACCATACACTGACCATTGGGTGTTTTCAGGTCCTTTTTTATATAATGTATGTAACGGAAAGGTTCCTCATAGAAGTCATGGGTATCCATGTTAGTAGGGTGTGTGATATTTATGGTTACATGGTGTCATTTTTTTCATCATATCACATGGATAAGGGTTGGGATCTTAAAACCTCCCCACCTTATAACATATCATCACATATCCAAACTTCCCAAGCATCATAGCACCCCTAAGGCCAATTTTAGTTCCACAGACCCACCTATAAACTTCCATCTTCAAATATACTCCTTGAACTCAACCATGTTATAACAACACTCGGACTAAGGAAAAGGTCCTACCTGAAAACATTTTCCCCAACCATGAACCACAATTAAAACCCAATTATCTTTGAGGATGCATCCACCTCAACTATTTATTATCAACATAAAAAAAAAATAAAGGTTTAGGTAATGTTACTATACCACCGCACAAGAGGAAATCGATAAGGCACTACACTACCCTGTGGAGAGCCAATCGGAACACCTTTGTTCCAATCCTCTCCACAACTCATGGCCCAAAATTCTTAGCACCACCTCACCTAGTTACCAAAATTATAATGGTGACACAAACTCATTGTCGCTGAAGGGATACATAGATTCCAACCACATTCTCTGACCTACATCAATCCAGAACTCAAGGCCCACCAGCCTCACTCCATTTCAAACATCCAAAGCACAACCCAAGCATAACCTTCATCTCAATGTATTCAACCATCCAAAACCTGATCCAACACCCATCACCAAAACTGATACACTAATATGGTTCCTACCTGAGACCATCCAACTTGAAACTCTAGCCACACCATTAATCGATTACTTTCCTTCCATGGTTCTCAACACCATATTACTTACTTCGTCACCACAATTTTCTAGTTTTGAGAACTTCACTCATCATAAAAGAGGTCAACAGAACCTCAACTCAACCTTCAAAACTTCCCTAACATGTTTTCCAACTCACAACATCCATGAAAACTCCACCCAATTCTAGCATTCATTATTTCGGCCAAAACTACCCAGATTTGTCACACTTTCACCATCCATATCTCAACCAAGGACTACTTGGTTCTTCTTCAAAACTCATTCACATTACTAGGATAAACTTATCATTTCAACATTAACTTGAGGTGCCTCGCAGCCCACCACATCCATTCCCTTTCTATCCAACTATGTCTTTCCATTCCTGCTAACTCACTCCGTTGGTTCCCAACTTCCCCTATTGGCATGTCGCCCCTCTACCCAAACACGAAGCCTTCTCACTTAAGGTATACCTCCATCACCTACACACACCATATCCAAGTTCCACCTGGCCTTCCCTAAGAACCCCCAAACATGTCCCTTATAGGTTTCTATTTGGAACCTTGATTCCTCCACATCCACTCTACAGTTTTCTCCACATTTCCATGACTAACATAATTCTCTCCACCTTAGGAGGGTCATTATCACTAATTTATTCAAGAAATTCAAACACCATGTCTCATGCTTCCATCACAAGATGAACCCCAAAACTTAAATGTGGCCATTTAGATTTCCCTAGAACAATAAAACAAACATTACCCATTGTGAAAATGGTTTTAGTGAATGTAGTTAACTTGATTTAAAATGCATTATGATCAGTTTTGATCACACATCAATGGGGTGTTGTTTGAGGCAACATAAATGTGTGATCGATGGTGTTATGATAAGTGTGTATCCCGATATTCTTATTGCTCCTCAATGAGGTGTTGACGCTGTCTCCTATGGACCAGACTTGTTCAGTTGGTCTGAAATGGTAAATGTGGTCAATGAATCATCTTTATTATATTATGCATACTTTATGGTCAATGGTTCATCTTTATTATATTATGTTTCTGTAATCTTACACTATCGTATATTTTGTGTAGGCACATTGTGATATACATGGATAAAAGCTGGATCACATTACCGAGGAACACACCTCAATATGTTAAGGGTTTGAATGGGTTTTTAGATTTTGCAATTTCTAATCGATCCGTTGAAGGGAGAATAAGATGTACATGTCCTAAATGTAAATTTAAAACATGGTTGAAGAGAGATGAAGTTTATGAACATTTAATACTGAAGCAATTCCCTGAGCAATATTTGTGTTGGATTTGGCATAAAGAATCAAACAATACAGAAAGATTGAGGACTGATGTTAATCCACATAATGAGGTCCCAAGTTCTTCGACAATGGAAAATGAAATGAAAAACCTCATAAATGATGCATTCGGCACTGCAAGACACCACTATGAGCATCAAAACATATCAGAACAACCAGAAGAGGGTGCTACAAATTGCAACGTGACAAGTGATGTTTCTGAGACTGTAACACAAGTAGATCAAGATTGTAACATATCATTGGATCCTCTTGATTCTGTGGAGCCAAATGTAAGGGAAAACTTCAGTGAGGAAAATGCATTTCATGATTTAGTTGACGATGGAAATCAAGAGTTGTATAGTGGGTGTTTGAAATATTCAAAGCTTTCATTTCTACTGAAGTTGTACCATATCAAATGTATATGTGGAATTAAAAATAAGGCAATGTCCATGTTATTGGAATTGATTCGTTATGCATTTCCTGAAGCAAAAATCCCAGAATCGTTTTATGATATGAAAAAAGTTGTTAACAAGCTTGGTCTGAATTATACAAAAATACATGCGTGTCCCAATGATTGTATGCTTTACTGGGGAGAGGATTCAAGTTGATATAATTGTAAGAAATGTTCTTCTTCTAGATGGCAGTCAAAGGGTGATGTTGGAAGTATGAATGAACATAATTTCACGAAGAAGAAGAAAAGGAACACACATGCAAAAGTTTTGCGTTACCTTCCTTTGAAGCCTCGATTGCAAAGATTATTCATGTCATCAAAAACCGTCGAACACATGAAGTGGCATGTTGTAGATAATAACAATGATGGGTTAATGAGACATCCACGAGATTCCCAATCGTGGAAGACATTTGATTCATTACATCCAGATTTCTCAGCTAATCCTAGGAATGTTCGATTGGGATTGGCTGCCGATGGATTAAACCCATTTGGGACTTTGAGTACGAGTTATAGCATTTGGCCAGTTGTTTTGATCCCTTATAATCTGCCTCTGTGGATGTGTATGCAACAAACATCTTTTATCATTTCGATGATTATTCCTGGAAAACAAATGCCTGGAAATGATATTGATGTATACCTGCAGCCTTTGATTGAAGAATTACAGGAGTTATGGAGCAACGGTGTTGAGACATTTGATGTTTCTTCTAAAACAATGTTTAAAATGCATGCTGCTTTAATGTGGACCATTAGTGACTTCCCTGGGCTTGGGAATTTATCTGGTTGGAACACTTATACGGGTTTGGCTTGTCCCGTTTGTAACTTTGATTTCGAGCCCAAACGGCTACCTCACAGTAGAAAATGGTGCTTCTTGTGCCATAAAAGATTTCTTGATGCATCTCATAGATTTTGGCTGAACAAATCAAAATTTAATGGTTGCATTGATCGTAGACCACCTCCAAAGTTGTTAACCGGTTCTGAAATATTGACACAGCTTGAAAATGTTAAAACATAATTTGGGAAGGTTCATCATTTGAATGATAGCGGAAAACGAGTGCGAAGTGCATCGTCAAGTGAAATCAGAACGCAACAATAGAAGAAAAAAAGTATATTCTTCAAACTTCCGTATTGGGAATTTAATTCTTTGCGCCACAATCTTGATGTGATGCATATTGAGAAGAATGTATGTGATAATTTGATTTTCACATTACTTAATGAGCATGGAAAGTCGAAGGATCATCTCAATGCTCGCAAAGACTTACAAGTAATGAACATAAAACGTGATCTCTGGCCAGATGAGAATGAAAAGTATGCTCCGGCCATTTTTTCATTGAAAAATAGGGATAAAGATACGTTCCTTCAAATTTTAAAGAATGTGAAGGTATCTGATGGGTATTCGAGTAACATCTCGAGGTGTGTTGACTTGAAGAATCGTAAGTTATATGGATTGAAAAGTCACGATTCACATGTTTTGTTACAACAGTTACTACCATTGGCATTGCATACATTATTACCTGAAAAAGTTACTGTTGTTGTACTCCATTTCTGCACATTTTTCAGACAGTTATGTGAGAAATCTCTACATCCATTTCAGCTTGACAACCTACAAGAGAGGTTTGTATTGACCCTTTGTGCAATGGATATGATCTTCCCTCCATCATTTTTTACTATCATGATGCATTTAACTGTGCATTTGGTTGACGAAGCTAAATTAGGAGGCCCCGTTCATTATCGATGGATGTATCCAATTGAGAGGTATTTTACTTATATGTTTCCAGTTAAGTAAACATTTTTTAGCATTTAAATAAATGCATAATATTATTTTTTTTTTCACAGATATCTTGGGAATTTGAAAGCATACGTGAGAAATAAAGCTCAACCAGAAGGCTCTATTGCTGAAGGCTATTTGGCCGAGGAGTGTCTCACCTTTTGTTCTAGATATTTGGATGATATTGAGACAAGATTTACTCGAGTTGGACGTGTTGACGACACATCAACTCAATCTCAAATGCATCAGAAATCAAAAATATTTCCTGCTATTGGCCGATCAGTTGGGAGGACCTCATACGCGACACTAACAGAATTGGAATTATTACAGGCACATAGATATGTGCTGCTGAATAGTGAAATTGCAGATCCATTTATTGAAGAGTTGAGGATAAAAACAAAGAGACGAATGAGAAGCCGAACACGAAATAAAAAAGATATAATGAAAGCTGTGAATAAAGAGCTGGTAGAATGGTTTGCACGACGTGTAAGTTTATAAATATTGCAATAAATATGAATATTACTTTGACACATACAATTTGCAAATCTATTAAATTATATTTTTTTTTCAGATCATGAAAACTGATACTCGAGCTGACTTTTCAGAAGATTTGAATTTTCTTGCTAGAGGTCCTATAAAAAAAGTTAGAAAGTTCAACGCTTATAATGTGAATGGTTTTAGATTTGCTGAAGTGGAATACTATGGAAAGCTGCATGATATTATTGAATTAAACTACCACGGGAATTTTTCTGTTGTTTTATTCAAATGCAAATGGGTCGATTTTATCATAGGTGTTAAAAGAGATTCCTTGCAATTTACTTCTGTAAACTTCTCTCGCTTGATGGATGTTGGTGATCGTGAACTGCATGATCCATATATCTTAGCATCGCAGGCAAAAATGGTATATTATGTGAATGATGTTGTGAATGAAGGGTGGAGTGTAGTTACTCACGTAATACAAAGAGATTTGTATGATATGGGTGATGAAGTGGAATATTTGACCTCTGCAATTGAATTTCATCAACAATAGGAAGCAGAATTATTTGTCCATCATGATATTGAAAATATTGGTCTAGAAAGGATGAATGAAGTGGATGAAGCAATGGAGTAGGAAACCGACATGATTGAAGGGGAAAATGATTTTATGTACAATTATTTATTCATTCAGCAACTACTTGTTTCATTTTTGTAGTCATTCATTATCATTGTTATATATATTTTGTTTGTTAATAATGGGAATCTATTATCATTTTTAATTTTTTTTCTGCATAAATTTTTTGAAATATATATTCTGAACTTAATTATATTTGATTAAATGACAGGAATGCCAAGGAAGAAGCGGTACACTATTCCTTCTTCTTCTACGACAGATGACGATCCGTCTGTCCCCACGGCATCATCTCCCCATGCACCATCTTTGACACCATCAGTGGATGCCTCATTAGAGGATGAGTCATCGCCTCCCCCTACAGGAGCTTCAGCAGTGGGGCAGCGACACGCCCCCTCCAGTTCATCACGGACATTCTGGAGGGTCGCAGTCATAGGTACAAATTTTAATTAAATAATTTTATTGCATTTTGTTTATAGTAATTGTTTGCTCATTGCAGATGAAGACAATGAAACCGTGGAAAAAGACATAAAAATTTCTGATGTTTGGAACATGCATGGCAAGAAGATAGTGGTGCCATTTGATTCTTATGGGGTCCCGACGGATGACGCCGCAGGTTTACTTGGTCAGATTATAGGTCAGCTGGCAGCGGAGCCCGTTTCCCTGCCTATTTCGTATGATGATTGGAGGCATATGCCTCCAAACTATAAAAATGAAGTTTATGATTCTAAGATAAAGGTAATTTTATTACTTTATGGTTTAATTGAATGTCATTTTACTAATATATTCAAAATGAATTTCTGTATACAGATGTTCTTCCACTTTACCATTGCTGATGTGATAGCACGGAAGTGGACATTGAAAAATCTTGGAAAAAAATGGAAAGATTTCAAATGGAGGTTGTGGTGTGATGTAAATGATTCTTCGTTGACCGTGCAGCAGATGTATGAGAAGATACCCAGTGGGGTACCGAAAGAACAGTGGAAGGTTTTTGTCGATAGACATCGTGATGAGAAGCGGATGGTATTGAAATATATATTATTATATTATCCTCATTTTACATTTATACATGTACATGAAGAGGAGATAGACATTTAATACAATACTGTTAAATTGAATTTTATTTATTTCAGGATCTCTCAAGAAAGAATGCTTCAAATCGGGCGAAGCATGTAATCCCGCACACTGCGGGTTCAAAAAGCTTTTCAAGAAGCCGAATGTCATTGGTAATATTTTAATTAGTTTAAATATTTATAAGATAATATTATCTATTTAACATATTTGATTGATGATTTATCTTTGTTTAATGCAGTCAAAGAGTTTAGGGCATGAAGCATCCCGAACAGAACTGTGGATGGATGTTCATAAAAAACAGATGGAAGTTTTGTTAATGAACCTGCCAGAGAAGTTGGGGTATGAAGTCAATTATTTATTATAATAACTTAATATCAGTTTTTACTGTGTTAATATATATTGATATTTGATTTATAGGTAAAAATTAAAGAAATATGGGATGCCAATCCTGGGCAATCCTACTCAGTCTCCCAAGATGACCCGGTTGGTCAAGTCCTTGGGAAGGAGCATCCTGGTAGAGTGTGCGGGATGGGTTTGGGACCCGTACCATCTGAGGTCTTTCGCATGCCATCAGTGATTTCGGCCTCATCTACTCCTGGTTATAGTCATTTCATACCTGAAGATGCTCAGAGAGAGATGTCTTCTCTACAAAACACAGTTCACCAGCAGGGGGATCAGATATCTGCTTTGCAGAAAGAGTTGCTTGAAATATGTCAGCATATGAGCAGATATGCCCCCGGTGGTAGTGCATCGGGTAGTGGTGAGCAGGTAAATCACAAAAAAATCAAAATCATTTAGTTTTCAAACTTTTATTGGTTTTAATTTTTATTATAAATATGAAACAATATTTAATTTTCAATATAATGTTCTTACAGGTGGTAGCAGGTGGTGGAGATGAAGGTGGAGAGGGTGACGATGCAGCATCAGATGATGAGTAGTAGTATTGTTGATGTGTTGAACAAGTATGATAACAGTTGGTTTGTATATGTAACATTTATGGCACATAGTTGCCACCAAACATTTCCATGTCCTAACATTTTCTTGATTTCTCATGTTTCCTTCTATGCATTTTATTTATTGTGTTCTCGATTCCTCATGTGTTAACAAAAAGATTCTTAATGAAATATGCATGTGATGATACCACATCCAATGAGAATAACATATATGTAACCCATATTTATACCCCTATTGGATCCATATCCAATATGTATCACACTAAAAGACCAATCCCATGACCATAAATGGCTAAGGCATGAAAGGTTAATGATAAAAGGCTCTGTCATGGCCTTAAAATTTTTACACCACTCCAATGGGTCCAGGAATACCAATTTGTTTTTAGTTTAGGCATGGTGGATGTCATTGGATTCGGTGGATGTTGGTTGGAAATTGGTGGTAATACCTTCCTTCTTCTTGGTTAGTTTCCTCTTATTATTCTCTTGGGGATTCAATACAATGATTCCTTTTTGGTCTAGGGTCTGAGTTGGTTTACATTTTGATGATCTTTTGGCACAGTGTAGGTTTATTTGTGGTTTTTTCATGCATTTGTGGTTTATGGTCATTTCTTCTTCACCCTATGGTGTGCTGCGAGTCGAAAAATATTCTTTAAGGTAGGGAATCAGTTATTTCTCTTTATTGTGTATCATGCATGGGGGGTTACTCTTGTTCATCTATGGGTTCTAGTTGTGCTGCCTTAATCAAAGATAAATAATTGGCTAATTGAAACTGAAGGGGGAAAATAGGAATGATTCACATGTTTTTACAGCTTTGATATTATTATGATATGATGGATTGTATGGTATTGATACCTTGGTTAAAATTATGGTCATTGGGGGA
The DNA here is from genome assembly GCA_963277665.1 of Viscum album. Taxonomy (NCBI): domain Eukaryota; kingdom Viridiplantae; phylum Streptophyta; class Magnoliopsida; order Santalales; family Viscaceae; genus Viscum; species Viscum album. Next base: position 54,845,265 of record OY728148.1, read on the forward strand.
TTTTCTTTCACTGGATGATATGTGTTGGGACTGTTGTGTCTATTGTTATTGTTGTGATATCACCCTAAAAGGGAAATTAACCAACCACTTATATTTTTCTAATGAAATGGATACTCTGTGATTATGGATTGTGTTACAACACTCCTAAAATAAAGTATCATGTGATAAAATACCCGTTGATAAATCTATAAAATGATCCTTGATGTGTTGTGATGCATGTACATGATTATGGGATGATGATGTGTGGATGTGATATTATGTGGGGCTGACGGGTGAGATGTGGCTGTGGTTTTGGAAAATTTAGGGCAGTGGTGGATCAGATCCAATATTTTTTTTTCCAGTTCAACATTTAGCGGCGGTTTTAACCGCCGCTAATGCCATACCTGTGAGCATTTAGCAGCGGTTAAAACCGCCGCTAAATGATGAACAGGGAAACATTTAGCGACGGTTAAAACCGCCGCTAAATATATTATGTTGATATTTAGCGGCGGTTTTAACCACCGCTAAATATATTATGTTGATATTTAGCGGCGGTTTTCACCGCCGCAGAATAGGCGCATCAAACGCCTGAATTTAGCGGCGGTTAAAACCGCCGCGAATAAAAAATGTCAGATACCCATATAACCGCCGCTAAATGACGGATCTACGACACATTTCTAAAACCGCAGCGGAATCGAAAAAACCGCCGCTAATAGATTGTCGACGCCAAACTTAGCGGCGGTTTTTGTAAACCGCTGCCACACAATATAGCGGCGGTTTAAACCGCCGCTAAACAGGAAAAAAACCGCCGCTAGGACCGGCTTTTGTTGTAGTGGACATGGACCCTTCTAGACCCAGTTTCGCTAAAAGATCCATAAATTGTGAACCGGGTGTCTGTTTGACGAACTGTCTATGGAGTTGGGATCCTTGGAGTGACATGGTCCTTTTGGTATACTCTAATTGAGTTTTGGATAAAGTTGGAGTATGTCTGGGTTGGATCGAACCCGAATCCAACCGGGCCCTTGGTACTAAAATGCTTATAAGTCACAGACCGGGTGTCCGATTGATGTGTCGTCTTTTGCGTTGGAACCCTTACTACATGGTGGTACTTTGGGTTATTTCTTCCTGTAACTTCATGGTGTTTGAGGTATGATCGATGGCTTGAGGATTGGATCCTCCCAAAATCAAGTGTGCTTAGTGCGGGAATCTCGTGGTTGGTTGTAATGTGAAGAAAGAACATTGATCCTATGTGGGTTAGCATCTATCGATCCTATGTGGGTCAACCCTTAGCGGTCCTTTGTGGGTAAGTATCTATCAATACTATGTGGGTCATCACTTAGCGATTCTATGTGGTTCATCATCTATCGATCCTATGTGGGTCAGTAGCAGAGCCTCTCGACAGAATTAGATGATCTGGATTTACAGCTAATCATCTGTACTTCTGTACTTGAGTTATATACCTAGTGTGAGCTGATTATTTAACTTTGTAGTAATTTTACCTTCTTTGTGTTACCTTTGTGGTAATTTTACCTTCATGGTTTTACCTTCATAGTGTTGACTTTGTGGTATTCTTCCCTCATGGATCGGTTGTGCTAAAGGCTTAAAAGTTGGAGCCTTATGTTTCCTCGTTTATGAGACGAGTATATCTTAATAACTTAGGTATATGTATGGTCATATACCTAATTAGAGTTGATAACTACTTTTTACTTTGTGTTTGAGGTCTTTCCTTGTGTTTTATCCTTTGTAGAACTCTAGGATACCTTCAGGGGTCTTGGGGTCCCTACTAAGTATTGTTATACTCACCCTTGCACGGGCTACACCCACACCTTGTTGTGTCTTGTGCAGACAACAAACATCATTGATCGAGGTTGAGGGAGCCAAGACTATAAGGTGATCAGAGTTGTACCATTTGATGTGAATGCTGCAATGACTACTAATTGTGAGTTTTACCTACCTTTCAGGTAGGATCCTCAGTGGATGATCCAAGAGTTTTTTTCTCTTTTCAATTGTGCTTGTGCTTTTCTATTGGGCTTGTATTCCGGCCCCTTTACTTTCAGTACACTTTTTACTATAGCAGTTTACTTCATGTTTTATTATTGTTGTCTTCTTGGATTGTGTGTTTGTATAGGTTTAAAGGCAATGCCTTCCTGTTATAGGGATATTCCTTTTCAGTGCTAATCACCAGCCCTTGACCTATGGAAGGAGGGTTTGGGGTAGTCACGGAATGGGCCACAGGGGACGGGTTGTGACATAAAATCAATTGGATAAATATATTAAATATTTTTTTGAATATATTTAATATATATATATATATATTTCATTAATATTATTCACTAATAGTAATTAATTTAATTTATTAGGATAAAACACTTTTGTAAGCATAAAAAAATTATTTATATTCAATTGGTTTTCATATTCATTTCTAATTAATTGGTAACCAATGAATTCTTTTCATATTTTTATACACCATATATTTTCATAAGTTAGCTAATATTATTCATAACCTCTAATTTAACAGCTAGGTTATATCTTATTATATTAAATAATAGTATTTTAATAATATATTGTTTCTCGGTAAAACTCAGTCTTACGTGTGACACAAACTATAGAAGAAAGCCTTAGTTGTGTGCAATGTAAGATACTTGGTATTGCATGTGTTGAAAGATTTGGAATATATTAAATTTATTTAAAATATTAAATATACCATAAAGTCTCAGGAGATTAGATTCATTTCTATGTTTTGCGTTTCATGTAATACATGATATCGGATAAGGAGTTGCTTTTTTATAATTTTTTAGGTGTTACATGGATACTATTAATTCATAACTTTTACTAAAAAAACATAGACAAGGTTGTGTCTGCTTAATGTGGTATAAGTTTGATTCCTTTGAGAAATTTAAGGAATGCATAGATAACATAGAGAATCATCTTGGTAAAAAGATGATGAAACCCTAGTCAGACCATGGTGGAGAATATATTAACTATGAGTTCATTAATTATCTAAGTTATTTTGGAATACTATCACAACAAACACCTCCTTATACACCATAGTGTAATTGTTTTGGTGAAAAGATAAACTACACCTTGTTGGACATGGTGAGATCGATGTTGAGTCTTGTGATTCATCCATTATCCTTTTGGGGATACACATTTTAGGTTGTAGTGCATATATTAAACCAAGTTCCAACTAAATTTAAAAATATAAATTCACAAAACCTAGTGTTTGGGAAGAAATATTTTTTTATCACATTTGAATTTGTAGGGATGTGAAGTAATTATTAAGGATATCTCAATAAATAAACTTGCATCCTAAGTCACTAAGTGTATCTTTATAAAATATCCCAAGGAAATATGAAGATATAATCTATATGAACCCTTATACAAAAGGGTAATGGTGGAGGGACAAGTTGTATTACCTGAGAGGGATCACATCTCTAAAAGATATAGCGTTGGAATGATTTATAATGATAAAGTTGAGGAAAAAGATATACATGAGTTGTAATATGAATAAATTTCATAAATCCCCATATAAAAAAGTTTTTTTTGACTCACAAGCACTGTATAAGAGAACCATATAGGTTAGAAAACCATAGAGTTATAGTTTTCTAGTCATTGATGATGGTGACACATTATTAGTTAATAATTATGATCCTATTTCTTATAAAGAAGAAAAAATTAGCTCAAAAGTTACAAAGTGGAAAGAAGTCATGAATTATTAAAGGGATTCCATGTACCAAAAACAAGTCTAGGTTTTGGTGGATCCTCCCATGGGTGAAAATCCAATTAGTTTAAAATGGTTATTCAAGAAGAAACTAGACATGGGTGGTTATGTTAATGCCTATAAATCATGAATAGTTTCTAAAAGGTTTAAGAAACATTAGGGTATAGACTATGAAGAAACTTTATCACCAATTTATATGATAAAATCCATTATAATTCTACTTTCCATAATATATTTCCATGATTATGAGATTTGGTAAATGCATTTCAAAACAAGCTTACTTAATGGGAACCTTATGAAAGATGTCTATACAACACAACTAGAAGGGTTTGTAACTCTAAAAGATGTCAATAAGGTATAAAAATGGTATAGATCTATTTATGGATTGAATTAAGAATCAAGACCATGGAATGTTATTTTTGATGAATTTATCAAAGAATTTGGTTTCATAAAAAATGAATGGGAGCCTTGGGACTACAAGATGTTTTGTGGGAGTGTATTTGTTTTTATAATTTCATATGTTTATGATATATTACTAATGGGAAATAAGATACCAGTATTACACTCAGTTAATACATAGTTAAATAAATGATTATATATGAAATACTTTAGTGAAGAAGATTACATTCTAGGAATCAATATCATTCATGATATATCTAATAGGATTCTTGGACTAAGTCAGGGTACATATATTGACAAGGTACTAAATAGATTCAATATGGAATAGTTTAATAGGGTATCATTACTAATGTGACATGGTATACATCTCTCCAATAAAATTTCCCTCATAAACAAGAGGATAAAGAGAGGATGATTATAATATCTTATTATTTTGTGTTAGGTTCTATCATGTATTTAATGTTATGCATCAAGCTTGATGTTACATGCGCCTTGATCATGGTAGGAAGATATCAAAGAGACCTAGGTGAGCTAAATCGGATATCTATAGAGATTATCCTATAGTATATTAGTCATACTAAGGATATGTTCCTAGTTTTTGGAGGAGATGTGGAATTGAATATTAGGTGATATACATATGCTAGTTTTTAGATGGACTATAATGATCTGAAATTATATTTAGGTTATGTCTTCTTCCTTAAAATGAGTTATGAGATGGAAGAGCTCAAATAAGTCAATGGTTTCCAATTCTAAAGTAGATTATGATTTTATTACAACTTTAGATGCATCAAAAGAATTATTTTTGAAATGTAACATTTTCTAAGAGCTTGAATTGGTTCCTAATAGTAAATTTTTTATCACACTATATTGTGATAATATTGCAGTAGTGGTCCTAGCCATGGATCCATGATCACATCAATGGAAAAAACATATACTTCAAAAGTATCACATAAAATGGGTGAGGTTATAGTAAGAAGATTTTTCATGAAATAGAATGTGTATGATCCATGACTAAATACTTATCTCAATATAATCATTGATATCATGTGAGAGCTAGTGGACTAAAAGTTTTTAGCAATTCACTCAAGTACCGGTGGGGGTCTATTAGAGTTGGTTCCCTAGAATTGGCCTAATTTGTACTTTAAATTTCCTATATATTTAAAGGCCTAAATATTAATAAATAACTTATCACATGATGAGTGTCATTATTCATAAAATTAATGTGGTAATTTCCTTTGAGTATTTATCGCATCAAAAGGTTATATAAGTTACCCGCTATATTGAGTACCTTGAAGTGTTATAACAGTATTCTTAAAACATATATTTGTTGGTTAGATGACATATATATAACAGGACATGGATAAATATATACTATTAGGTACTAGAGTCTCATAAGAAATTGAGACTTCTTCTCATTATGCTCACACTTGGTAATCTCCAAGACTGAAGGTTATGAGAACATGACCACTAATAGGAATTCCACATGTTGTATGTGTAATTGGATATTTATATCTATAGTCATGTGTATTGGTCCTTATAATTGAGATTATTATTAATTTATATTATGAATTATGTACTTTGATGTATTGATGAAAAATACGATGAAATATGCTCACAATGAGGTATGATGGGTTGGGTGTGTCATAAGTGATATGACATTAATTGAATAAGTCATGAAAGGATTTGTCCCATGAAAATTATTGGAATACTATATTGTTGGGACTTTAATTGAAATGGAATTATATAATTAAGTCCTTGGCCATGGAAATTTTCTAATTAGTTAATTTTAGGTAGTCAAATAAAGATATATCAAGCATTTAGGGTGATTTCACAAGTATGAAACATGCTTGATGAGATATTGAGTCAAAGAGATTATGTTATGTAATAAGTGTTCATATGAGTTTGTCATAGCCGTGAATTATACATATATCTTGAAGGTCATTATGTGTTGCTAGATTCCAATTTTTCTCTGAGTAGGACTCATTGTTTTCGAGATAAATGCCTAGAGGTTCACACACAGAGTGTATCCAGAAGTTCCACCAATACGAATGAATTGGAATTTAGGATGAAGTGGACCCCATGTATGGGTAACAATGAACGAATGAGTGATTGGTTGCAAGTAAATTAATTAATTTATATTATTCCAGTTTAGAATAATGATAATTGAATGTATTTCTCAAGGTATTCACAAGTTATTTAATTTGAAAAATGAATACGATAAAATATTATTTTTCAAATGAACATTATGGATTCTATGTTCATTTAAAAACTACAGGATGAATAATCCGAATGAATCCTAGTTCATCACATGAAATTTAATAATTCCATAGATAAGTTTTGAAATATTCATGACATGCATGACATCGTTACTTAGTTATTTGTGTTGTTTTGGGTCGGTTTAAGAGATTTAAATTATCTAAGGCTTAAGTGAAATTTTATAAAGATAAATCTAACTATTTAAGATCATTTTGATCTGTGAATAGTTAGATAATCTCATTTCCCAAATTTATATCCTATAATCCCTTCTATCAACTTTTAAATAGAGAAACAAAAGGAAATATTAACAACAGACTGATCTAAGTTTGAGGATTGATCACATGATCTCTCAGTGATCGCATGACCATCATAAGAACTTTGATATATTGTGGTAGAATCCAAGAATTGAACTATGAAATTTGAGTGATTTTGGTAAAAGTGTGGATAATCTAGAGGGTGTCTACTTTAGTGCCTTTGGGATACAATGATCCGGATATGAGTAGATAACATCTGGAACACATCATTCCCCAAAGGTACTATTTTGATTGTGTTTCATACTTAAGATGAATTTCATGAGATCCTTGGCATGAATCGGGTATTTCCATATCAGGTAAAGTATCTTAGAATATATATGGTGTTGAAATTTGAAATTTTACTTGCATGTATGGTTCCATAACATACACAATTCTTTCATGGTCTTGGTTATATGGTGTACCAAATCATAATTTGAAGTGAACAAGTGGAAATAAACATATGAGTTTTGAATATACAACCTTGATCACATTTATCTTTTGATACAAAAAATATGTTTTAACTTCATGGTAGATCTAAAGTAAAAAGTGCATCATCAATGCATTACATTGCATAATGTTTTCATAGTCACTCTAATACCAAAAAAGAGGTAAAAATGTGCAAATTTATCACTACTTTTTAAAATCACTAAAAGGCCCTTTTTCTTTGACCTATTTCAAAATTGTGCTGAAAAGGAGTAAAAAATATCGATTTATTGAAAACTTCTTAGTCCCCAGTAAAACCATACCCAGAGATTTATTTGGATGTTACCTGAAAAAACCTCATCATGTGATGAGTGATAAGAATGACACCCAAATCTGAAGAAAAACATCCATAACTAAAGAAATATATCTAGATCTAAAAAAATGATATCCTCATATGCTTTGAAATATCTAAAATTTTCAATCAAGATTATTTGGTGCTCATAATTGTTTTATAAATATATTTTTTACAAATTTAAATCTATGATAAAATCTATCTTTATTATGTTTTTTAGGGTTATTTGATCCATGTTCGTCGTTTGATCAAAATTCATCTCACTACTACAAAATCCCCTTTTATCTGAAATCAAAAGTGATAGTTATCATCACTTTTTAAGCACTGATAAAACGATCACTAGTAAAAAAATGTGAGGATTTTATCATAGTTAAAAAATAACACTGCTAAAATCATCATTTTATTATCAGCACTAGTTTTGAGCATCGATAAAAAAGGATTTTAACAGAACTAATTTTCTATCTCTAATAATTCCATTAAAAATAATTTTAAAACATGTTGGGGTAAAAAAAATCTTTCACAAACCCATCCTTTTGAGCCCGCACAAACACGTGTGCAGACATAAAATTCAGAATCAATTCGAAGTTGGTGAGATTTGAACCCCCTTCCTGAACATTCTCAATAAGAAACCTTATCACTAGATCAGATGATATTACTTGTCATATAATGATATATTTGTATATTTATATACATGAATATATTTTCTAAAATATACTTATTTTAATATATATACACCATTACAGATTTAGATTTTAAAAGCACTGGAAATTGCTTCTGTCAATAATAAAAAATCACTGAGGATTTAAGCGTCTTTAAAAGTTGATAGTTTTTGTTAGCGCTCAAAAAACACTGATAAAATCACTCTTTATCAGTGTTAAAAAAAGAATTTATAAAGTATACATTCATCATCATTTTTTTAGAATTGGTCAAGGGTGAATTTATCAGTGTTTTTTTAGCATTGATAATGGTTTCATTTATCTGCGCTAAGAATTAGTGTTGATAAAACATAAAAATCTTTTTAAAACTTATCTAGTGCCTCCAAGCCACGTCATCACACTACCCTTGTATCAACACTATTTTCATGCACACCCCTTTTATCAATGTTATTTTCATGCACCCCCATTTATCAGCACAACATATCCCCTTTATCAGTGCTATTTCTGCACTTGCATGCCCTTACACCCCTTTATCACCATTATTTTTGTCCATGTGCAACATTACCCATGTCTAGAATTGAATATGTGACATCTTCTTTTAAGCATATTGCATTGTCGTTGTACCATCCTGATTTCTTCAATATTTTATTATATATCTATTTATTTATATATACACACACATAATTCTTTTTTTATTTATATATGTTTTTCATCATGATAATTATATATATTTATATAATTATTTTTAAATGCATATTTAAAATATGTTTATATATTTCTACATATTTATATAAAATTTTATATTTACATATAAATTTTTTATATTGTATTTATATAAAATGCATATTGATTGTAAATACATTTATATACTATATTTCTATAATATGTTTAAATACATTTACACACATGTGCACATATTTATATTTCACATACACACGCACACATATTATTTGTATTTGTATTTAAATTTACATTTCATGCGCACACCGACACACATATTTATAATTATGTTAATATTTATATTTATATATATTACAATCACATGCACAAGCGCGTGCGCGCGCACACGCACACACATATATATTTATTTATATATTTATATATACAGTTCATATCACTGTATTTTAGAATATTTATATGTAATTATAATTATATATATGATTATAAATAATTATAAATAATTATAAATGAATAAATGAAATTATCAATGATTAAAAATATACATAAATTGTATTTATATAAATATATATTTAGTGCTATATAAATCATATTCATGAATATATAATATGTATATATAAAATATATATGCAAGGTACCCTTTGTGTTGTGTGTTTATTTGCAGATATTAGAATATATGCATAAAATAATTTTTTGTTTATTGTCACGCATATTTTATATAGGTATACATATATTCATGTATTTTTATAAGGTAAATAAAATGGATAAAAATTTATTTAAAATAAAATGGATAGTAAATATTTATTTCTATATGGTTCATTTATTTAAAAAGGATTTTAAAATGTGAATATATCAAAATATTTATTTATATAATTAAATTATTTATGTGAATATATGAAAATCTGTGTGTGTGTGAAGTTTAATTTATAGACAACACTAAAATATGAAAAACATTGAAATTTAAATATCAGAATATGTCACAACCCGTCCCCAGGGGCCCATGCCGTGACTACCCCAAGCCCGCCTTCCATAGGCTAGGGGCTGGCAACTAGCACCGAAAGGCGTATTCCCTAAAACCGGGAAGGAATTGCCTTTATAACCTGTAAACACACACAACCAAGCACACAACAAGATACGAACACAAGTAACATGTATAGTAAAAGAGTGCGTACAGTAAGAAAAAGGGGCCAGAATACAAGCCCAACTGTAAAGCACAAGAAAATTGAAAAGTACAAGTAAACTGAACAGCTCCTGTGAAAACACGCCAAAGATCCTACCTGAAGGGTATGTACAGCTCTCAAACGATCATCTCTACAGTACACCTCGTCTAATTCTACCTCCGATAAACCTCCAGTATTGGTACTCTCATTCTCAGTCAGCGATGTTCGTCGTCTGCACCAAACACAACAAGGTGCGGGCATAGCCCGTGCAGGGGTGAGTATAACGATACTCAGTAGGGACCCCGAGACCCTCAAGGTCTCACAAAAACCACAAGGCATGTAAAACAGTGACAGCCCTACTTAGGTATATGCCCATACATATACCTAAGTTATCAAGTATACCCATCTCAATCATGAGGAAACACAGGGTCCAACTCAAAACCCAAAGCTCAACATTTCCACAAAGGAAGGAATACCATGAAGGTAAGTACCACACAGAAGAATACCACCAAGGTATCACCATGAAGGAAAGTACCACATAGTTACTCCACACAGAAGAATACCACAAAGGTATTACCACTAAGGTAAGGACTCAGCTCATACCAGGTATAACTTAAGCACAGAAGTATAGATGACTAGATGTAACTACTAAATCATCTTACTCTGTTAAGAGGTAGACCCACGTAGGATCCTAGTACATCATCAGACCCACACAGGATCTTAGTACAGAAGACCCAAATGGGATCCTAGTACATCATCAGACCCACACAGGATCCTCGTACAGCAGACCCACAGAGGATCCTAGTACATCATCAGACCCACACAGGATCCTAGTACAGCATCAGACCCACATAGAATCCTAGTACATCATTAGACCCATATAGGATCCTAGTACAGCAGACCCACGAAGGATCCTAGAGTAGTCCCACATGGATTCCTAGAGAGGATCTATGTGGGACCCTAAATCACAGACCCACGAAGGATCCCAAATCACAGACCCACATAGGATCCCTTTCTCATATTACAGCCAGCTACAGGGTTCCCACACAAAGCTTGCTTGATTCCAGGAGGGTCCTCTCATCAAGCCAAAGGTCAATACTCTAACTACCATGAAGTCCCATGAAGAAATATCCCAAAGGACTGCCATGTAATAGGGGTCTCAACGCAACAGACAGTGCGTTAATCGGACGTCTGGTCTGTAAGTTATTAGCCTTTTAGTCCAGAGGGCCCGGTTGGATTCGTGTTCGATCCAACCCGATCGTACTCCAACTTTATCCAAAACTCAAGTGCGGTATACCAAAAGGACTGTCTCGATCCAAGATTTCTGGCATCGTAGACGGTTCTTCAAATGGACGCCTGAAGCTCAAGATATATCCGAAAAAATGAAAAGGGTCAAAGTTGGTCCGGGTCCGACCCGACGCAGTCCGACCCGACCCGTGGGATCCGACCCGTCCAACTGGGTCTGGCCAGGCCCAGCCCGGACCGCGCTAGGCTCGCAGTGCGGCGGCCCACCGTGGATGGCTGGATGACCATCCCCTTCCTCTGCGTGGCGCGGTCACACGCCGCGCCTTCGCCGGCAACCGGCGGCGAGCCGGCCGCTCCTACATCACTGTTACGGCCCTTCTTCGTCGGGCGACATGGACGTGCATCGCCACCTCAGTCACATGGATGGCTATGCGCCAGCCGCCGCCCTCGCTCCGCCGCGGCCGACGGGCCGCAACCCTTCTTCGGCAGCGCGGTTTCGCCACCGCCGTCTTCGCGGCCGGCCGGTGTGCCGGTCGCCGGCACGGGTCGCCGGTGACATTCATCAGGTCACCGGGCGCGTCCCGGTGGCCTGTTCTTCATTCCGTAGATTTTTGCACTCGTCTCAAGACATATTCATCTATTCAAGACCACCAAAGATTCCACAAAGTTTGTGTAGGGTTCAGGTCGTGTTCGTTTGGCCCGCACCCTCTGCATTAGAACGTTAGCAAGAAGCAATAATGTTCTTGAATCAAGGGGGTCGACAAGAATGGGGAAAGGGGGTATAAATCAACAACAAACCCTATATGATACCCCGCAACAACCACCCGCAAAGACAAAAGAATCGTGGGTCAACCCGTTAGTCGGTTGACCCATTTTCTTCATATAAATTCAAGAATGGGGAGGAGGAAAATCAAAAACACTCAAATGAAATAACCCCCTACCTTGAACATAGTAGAATCGTCCGCGCTTGCCGGTGGACCGTGTTCTTAGTTCCCGCGATCAGATCCCAAATACGCCACTTGCACGTCTCCCATTGGTGGTTCAATGTCATCTGTCACCTCCCGCTGGGTCAGCTTCGTCTTCTAAGAGTCTGGCGTTGTGGCATTCCTTCAGCAATTTGCTTCTTGGTGAAGCTCTCTGGTACCCCTTTCCTAGCTCCATATTTATAGGAGAGGGGGAGGGTAAGTAACAACATAGAGAGTTAATGGGGATAATTAATTAGGAAGCTTCCTAATTTCCCCCAATGTTTTTGTTACTCAAATTGGAGGGTCAATCCATTTATTGGCTTGACACGTCGCTGGTCCCACCTTACCACTCGTCCGTTGGAGGAATAGAATAAAAATAAAATAATAAAGTTATTTTATTTATTATATTAAAAGTTCCAAAAACTAACTTTTTCTCAGGACTTATTGTGGTCGAAGTGAAGGTCTATTTAAGAGAAAATCGGCACTGCGAGTTCAACGATGTCCTCAGATTTTAATTCTGAGCACCGGTTCAAAAGTTACAAAACACCGCTTGTGCGTTTACTGAATGTACCCAAAAAAAGTTTGGAAAATTATTAACAGTCACCCTCGACACATGCCGGTTAAGGTTAGGCTCTACCCAAGTGAAACACGCCCCAACGAACCCAACGGTACTCTCAGATTTCTAATCCGAGTTACTTTTTAAAAGTTATGAATTTTACAATAAAATAATTTTCACTTAATTATTTTATTTATGGCCAAAAACTAACTTTCACTGGTGACCCGCACTGGACAATGTTAGTGTCTACTTAAATAAAGCATGCCATCACAAGTTCATCAGTGGTCTTAGACTTTCAATCTGAGCTATAGTTTGTGAGTTATAAGAATTTGAAAAATAAAATAATTTATTTTATTATTTTATTTATGATTATGCCATTTTTTGGGTTTTCTCACAGGAATCCCGCGCTGAACAAACTTAAGTCGCGCATAGGGTAAACCCACCATTCTGAACGCAACAGTTCCCTCATATTTCTGATCTAGGAAACCATTTAAGAGTTATTCTAATTTTTCAAGAAAACTGATTACTTGCACTAATTAAAGCGTAACAAAACTTTGACGGATCATTCTGGGCACTCCGGACCTCAAAATCACGCACCGTCAAATTTCACAGTCTCAAAATAATTCCATATAATTAAGAAAATTATACAGAAATTCGGGGACATTACATTCTCCCCACCTTAGGGCTTTACATCCTTGAAATCGAAAATAAAGGAAAAACAACCAAAAGAGGTTACTGAGCACGAATCTGAGCCTCCTACTCCCATGTGCTCTCCCGGAGGTTCTCGTACTGCCAATATATGTGCACCATAGGTATCAACCACCCACAAAGGACTCACTCCTATCAATCCTCAATCTCCACTGGAACCTTCGTAAACGACGCCCCATCGTCTAAGTCTAGCTCGACGTGGTCGATGATGTGAGATGGGTCGTGTACGTATACCCTCAGCTAGGATACGTGGAAGACGCTGCGCAACCTCTACAACTATAGTAGAAGAGCCAAGTGGTATGCTACCTCCCCTATCCTCTGAAGGATCAGAAAAGGACCGATAAAAATTGGTGATAATTTGCCTCCTCGGCCAAATCTCCATAGTCCCCATCGAGGAGAGACTCGCAAGAAAACATGGTCCCCCTCCCGGAACTCCAAGAGTCCCCGTATTCTATCAGCATAAGACTTCTTCCAACTCTGTGCAGTCTTCACTTGCTAACAAGTGAGACATCGTGATACAAACTCTGCCACTGATTTCTTTATCTCTAGCCACCAGTACTGACGCTGGAGGTCTTGGTACATATTTACCACACCAGGATGTACCGCTAGAGGGGACGTATGGAACTCCCTCAACACCTCCTCCCGAAGCATCACCGGTACCATGGTACGTTCTCTAAAGAGGATGACGTGCTCCCCACCTTCATAAAATCCATCAGGTGTCTGCCCTAAGGATATCTGAGCACATCGAGCCTCGCAGTCAATACCCCCAAGTTGTGCCTCCAAAATTCACTGAAGGATTGGGGGAGTGACATCCATAGACTAGAGGTAAACTACTCCATCACTATCCACGAAGGATATCTGCAGTGCAACTAGCTTCTCTAACGGTTCACTCAGCAGCGGTTGACCAAACCTTCTGCTGAGTGTGTCTGCTATCACATTCTCCTTCCTAGGAATAAATATTATCTCAAAGTAATAGTCCTGGAGGAACTCTAGCCATCGTCGTTGTCTCAACTTCTGAAATCTCTGCTGACACTTCTCTGTCCACGAGAAAGGCTCCTCCTTCTTTGTCAAAGCTGACAAGGGTGTTGCTACCCTGGAGAAGTTTGGTCCAAAACTCTGGTAGTACCCAGACAAACCAGAAATACCTCTCCCTACGGGGAGGTAATCCTAGAAACATCTTTTGAAAATATGTCCCCATGCTCTGCAACTCCTGTTTGGAACTTAAAACTCCAAACTCCTGCTGCCACGAGAGTAAGTCTGGCCAACTCAAGAGTGATTGGTTGCACCCTCCTATGCATGAGTTTATCCTGTGTTTCCCAGATTTCCTTTTTCGTCGACCAAAGAAAACCTCATTCCATAATTGTAAAGAAACCACAACCTTTTTGCCTAATACAGTCAACCTGAGTATGAACTATGGATGTCCAGTCCATACCCAAACTAACGTTTTAATGCCTCTACGCTACCACCCAGAGGTTCCAATCGAAACCCTTGCCTCAAGGGTCAAATCACACCGTCGGCATAAGTGTGATTATCGAGTCTCCTCCCAAAGGTATCTCCAGATGTGAGGGTAAAGTTAATGGCTTAATCGGAAACTCTAGGTCTTGAACAGGATTCATGGAAAGAAGGAATGATTGGTTTCTATGTCAATTTATACAGCAACTAATAGTAGAAACAAATTGTACCTCGAATCATTCCTAGAGCCTTGGGTCAGACTCCTTGACCGCATGCAGCTACTCCCTTCCCCTGTCCTCCTGCTCCCTAAGACTGGTGGGGTCCACAAAAAGGGGGGTAGTTGTAACATGTCGAAAAGTACACCACCTCAAGCTTCTATCCTAGCTTTTCTTCCATGTCTACTGCCCTGCGGATTCATTTATCCCTAACACTTATTCTTCCTAAAACATTTTACATGCCCAAGTCTCTGAGACTGGCGCCAGTTTCCTGCTTTCCCACTGCTAACATTCACTGGTTGTATCTGTTCAGCCAAAGAACATTCAACCACAAAGTTTCTCTCTAGAACCCTAACATAAATAGGAATTCATGGAGGAAAAGTGTTGGCTCGAATGTCCTTAAACTCACCTTGATCAGAAGTCTGATCCCTGAACACTGATCGTATTGTATTCATCGAGTACCAAGAATGGTCAGTGCGCCACGATGAATACTCAACTACCGACATGTCGTCCTGCTGAAGTTGTAGAAGCTCTAGGGAACTCTCAACCACCTCCTCAAGCTAGTCCTTAGTCATTTGTGAGTTGGGATTGCCTTGGAACCTGAGGGGTATCTGATACTGAAACACGTGTAAGGCACTAAGCTTACATGTGTCCTCTACCGGTACCGCCAGTTGTGATTGTTGACCAACGGGCAGCGATATAGCTGGCACACTACCCGAAGGTACCATCCTGGGAAACAGTCCACGTACCGAAGCCTCATCACTATGCAGACCATCCTCATGGTTGCTCGCCGGAAAAGACTAGTAGCTAAGATCACCATCTGCTCTACTGGTGTCTTAACAAGGCGGAAAACTCTAGAAACCACCTCCATCCAACCCTCAGTCACATGGGAATCTATCTCGCCTCAAAACCTCGGAGGCCTATGTTTTTGGAACTCGTGCAATGTGCTCAGTCGGCATGCACCCTCTACTGGTGGGGCTGGTGGCAATGGTTTTCCAATGGGTAGTGGTGTTGCTGGTACACCACCCAAAGGTTCCAATGCCAAAAGGGGGCCCTACACCAGAGCCACGTCGCTCAGTGGGCCATCGTCGTGTACTCTCTCAGGAATCCTAGCTGGTTGTCTACGCGGTGGCATCCTAATAAGGAACAGTTGCGCCACAGTCATTAAGTTATACCTGGTGATCTAACTCCAAAGAAACCAAGGAAAGGCATCTCCAAAACACACGCAATCAGTGATTTTGTGCACCGAGTCGGAAATTAGAATTCAGGGTCCTATTGTATGTATACGTTGGTCACCGCACCAACACTGGATTCCCTAAACTGATAACCACACTCGATACACTTACCACTATTGCCGTTAAAATATCAAAGTACAATGTTCTATGGTAGAACCGAATACTCTGATACCAATTTGTCACGACCCATCCCCCAGGGCCCGTGTCTTGACTACCCCAAGCCCACCTTCCATAGGCCAGGGGCTGGCAACTAGCACCAAAAGGCATATTCCCTAAAACCGTGAAGGCATTGCCTTTATAACCTGTAAACACGCGCAACCAAGCACACAACAAGATACGAACACAAGTAAAATGTATAGTAAAAGAGTGTGTACAATAAGAAAAAGGGGCCATAATACAAGCCCAACTTTAAAGTACAAGAAAAATGAAAAGTACAAGTAAACTGAACAGCTATAGTGAACACCTGCCAAAGATCCTACCTGAAGGGTAGGTACAACTCTCGAATGATCATCTCTATTGTACGCCTCGTCTAAGTCCACCTCCGAGCAACCTCTAGTCCTGGTACTCTCGTCCTCAGTCAGCGTTGTCTGTCTTCTATACTAAACACAACAAGGTGCATGCATAGCCCGTGCAGGGGTGAGTATAATGATACTCAGTAGGAAACCCAAAACCCTAAAGGTCTTACAAAAAGCACAAAGGATAAACTACAAAGCATGTAAACCAGTGATAACCCTACTTAGGTATATGCCCATACATATACCTAAGTTATCAAGTATACCCATCTCAATCATGAGGAAATATAGGGTCCAACTCAAAATCCCAAAGCTCAACCGTTCCACAAAGGAAAGAATACCACGAAGGTAAGTACCACACAGGTACGCCACACAGAAGAATACCACCAAGGTATCACCATGAAGGAAAGTACCACACAGGTACGCCACACAGAAGAATACCACAAAGGTATTACCACGAAGGTAAGGACTCAGCTCATACCAGGTATAACTTAAGCACTGAAGTATAGATGATTAGATTTAACTATTGAATCATCTTACTCTGTTAAGAGGCAGAACCACATAGGATCCTAGTACATCATCAGACCCTCACAAGATCCTAGTATAGAAGACCCATACAGGATCCTAGTACATCATCAGACCCACACAGGATCCTAGTACAGCACACCCACACATGATCCTAGTACATCATCAGACCCACACAGGATCCTGGTACAGCAGACCCACACAGGATCCTAGTACATCATCAAACCCACATAGGATCCTAGTATAGAATCAGATCCGCATAGGATCCTAGTACATCATCAGACCCACATAGGATCCTAGTACATCAGACCCACGAAGGATCCTAGAGTAGTCCTGCATGGATTCCTAGAGTGGATCCCTGTGGGACTCTAAATCACAGACCCACGAAGGATCCCAAAGCACAGACCCACATAGGATCCCTTTCTCATATTACATCCAACTACAGGGTTCCCGCACAAAGTTCGCTTAATTTTGGGAGGGTCCGCTCCTCAAGCCACCGGTCGATAATCCAACTACCAAGAATTCCAATGAAGAAGTATCCCAAAGTACCGCCACATAATAGGGGTCTCAACGCAATAGACAGTGCGTCAATCGCACACCCAGTCTGTAAGTTATTAACCTTTTAGTACAGAGGGCCCGATTGGATTCGTGTTCGATCCAACCCGATTGTACCCCAAATTTATCCAAAACTCAACTGGAGTATACAAAAATTACCATCTCGATCCAAGGTTTCTGGTGCCGTAGATGGTTCATCAAACGGACGCCTGAAGCTCAAGATATAGTTGAAAGAATGAAAAGGGTCGAAGTTGGTCTGGGTCCGGTCTGACCCGGTCTGACCCGGGCTGTGGGATCTGACCCGACCTGACCCAACCCGGGTCTGGACCTGGGTCGGACCCAGCCCGCGGAATCTGACCCGGCCCGCGCTGGGCTCGCGGTGCGGCGGCCCGACGCGGCTGGCCAGATGGCCAGCCCCCTCCTCTGCACGGCATGGTCGCGCGTCGCGCCTTCGTCGGCGGCAAGCCGGCGGCCGGCGGCAAGCCGGACCCCCCTCCATCGTCGCCGCGACCCTTCTTCATCGGGTGGAGCGGACGCACGCCGCCACCTCCGTCACATGGACGGCCGTGCGCCGGCCGCCGCCCTCGCTCCGCCATGGCCGACAGGTCGCGACCCTTCTTCGGCGGCGCGGTTGCATCGTCACCGTCTTCGTGGCTGGCCGGTGTGTCGACCACCGCTTCCCAGCCTCTTTGGTGTCGGTTGTTGGCATGGGTAGACGGCGACATTCCTCGGGTCACCGGTCGCGCCCCGGTGGCCCGTTCTTCATTCCGTCCATTTCCGTACTCGTCTCGGGACGTCGTCGTCGATTCAAGACCACCAAAGATTCCACAAAGGTTGCGAAGGGGTTGTGCCGTGTTTGTTTGGTCTGAACCCTCCACGTTAGAATGTTAGAAAGTGGAAATAATGTTCTTGAATCAAGGGGATCGACAAGAATGGGGAAAGGGGGTATAAATCAACAACAAACCCTACATGATACCCCGCATCAACCACCCACAAAGACGAAAGAATCGCGGGTCAACCCAACCCGTTAGTCAGTTGACCCGCGCTCTTCATATAAATTCCAGAACATGGAGGAGGAAAATCAAAAATGCTCAAACGAAATAACCTCATACCTGGAATGTTGGAGAATCGTCTATGTTTGTCGGTGGACCGTGTTCTTAGTTCCCGCGACCGTCTCCCAAAGACGCCACTTGCACATTGCCCATTGATGGTTCGATGTCGTCAGTCACCTCTCACTGGGTTAGCTTCGTCTTCTAAAGGTATAGTGTCGCGGCATTCCTTCAGCAATTCGCTACTTGGTGTAGCTCTCTGATACCCCTTCCCTAGCTCCATATTTATAGGAGAGGGGGAAGGTAAGTAATGACGCAGAGAGTTAATTGGGCTCATTAATTAGGAAGCTTCCTAATTTCCCCCAATGTTGTTGTTACTCAGATTGGAGGGTCAAGCCATTTATTGGTTTGACACGTCGTTGGTCTCACCTTACCGCTCGTCCGTTGGAGTAATAGAATAAAAATAAAATAATAAAGTTATTTTATTTATTCTATTAAAAGTTCCAAAAACTAACTTTTTCTCCAGACTTACTGTGGTTAAAGTAAAGGTCTCCTTAAGCGAAAATCAGCGCTACGAGTTCAACAATGTCCTCATATTTCAATTCAAAGCACCAGTTCAAAAGTTACAAAATGCCGCTTGCGCATTTACTGAATGTACCTGATAAAAAGTTTTGAAAATTATTAACAGTCACCCTCGACCCGCGTCGGTCGAGGTTAGACTCTGCCCAAATGAAACACGCCCCAACGAACCCAACGGTACTCTCGGATTTCCAATCCATGTTATCGTTTAAAAGTTATGGATTTTACAATAAAATAATTGTCACTTAAGTATTTTATTTACGACCAAAAACTAATTTTCACCGGTGGCCTGCACCAGCCAAAGTTAGTATCTACTTAAATAAATCATTCCCTCATGAGTTCAGCGGTGGTCTCGGATTTTCAATCCGAGATACAGTTTGTGAGTTATAAGAATTTGAAAAATAAAATAATTTATTTGATTATTTTATTTATGATTATGCCATATTTTTGTGTTTTCTCACAAGAGGCCCGTGCCGACCAAACTTAAGTCGCTTCTAGGGTAAACCTGCCATTCTGAATGCAACGGTGCCATCAGATTTCTGATATGGACAACCGTTTAAGAGTTATTCCACTTTTTTAGGAAACTGCTTATGTGAGCTAATTAAAGCGTAACAAAACTTCGACGGATCATTCTGGGCACTCTGGACCTCGAAATCGTGCACCGTCAGATTTCACGGTCTCGAAATAATTAAATATAATTAAAAAAAATTATACAGAAATTCCAGGACATTACAGAATATCCATATGAATGTAAACCTGAGGATAAATTAAGTTTTCACTAAAAAAAAGTCTCACTTGAACGAATCGAGAATTCCATTGAATGTTAAAAATCAAGGGCATCTCAACTAAAAACTCGGTTTATGAGGTATTCTGAACCTTTTTTGACAAATAAAAAATTGGGACCCCCTGGGTCCAGAGGTCATAGATCACTTTACAAGTTTCGGTTTGACATCTCGTGGAGCCCAAACATACATTGGTATCAAAAGTTATGGTCGTTTTAAGTTCATGCACTTTTTTCTACTTATCTTAAGATATTAATTAATTAATTAATTTTTTATATCACTCAATTGTTATTAAATGACTATTACTCAATAATAATTAGTTGATTTTTAATTAATATAAAATTTTAATTATTTTATAAAATATCTTTTGTTAAAACTATTATATGTCAAGTTTAAAAACATATTTAAGAAAATTATATATATATATATATATATACTACAACATGCTATTTAATAGCACATAAAATGTTTCTTTTATAAAATATGACTTTTCTCAGCGTTAAGAATAGTGTTGAAAAAGGATCTTTTATTAGTGCTAAAAAAACATTAACAAATGGTGTTTTGATCAACACTAAAAGAAAATGCCGACAATAAATGTCTTTTATTAGCGCTAAAAAACACTAATAAAAACACCATTTTCCACCACTAAAAAAACAACACTGATAAACGCCACATTTTGTTCAGCACTTTTTTTAACGCTGATAAAAGGTAGTGCTTAGCAAGGCCAAATATATAGTAGTGATGTGTGTGAGTGTGTTAATATTTATTTACATAAATTAGAATACATATACTTAAATACATATGTGTTTATTAATATATTTATATGTGTGTGTGTTTACTAATATATTTATATATACTCATTATTTATATTTATATATATTTAAATACATTGGTATATGTATGTGTGTATATATAATTTGATTTATATGTTTAAATAAACATTTTTATGTAAATATATGAAAATATGTTTATATATTTATATATTCATTTTTAAATAACTCTACTATAAGAAAAATGATAAAATGTTAGCACCATCATGTCAATATGAATATAAGAGCAAAGAATAAATTTGGACTTCTTGCAAAAAAGAACTGAAAACACTATTCACTACCACATAAATGGGTTTTTTTACAACGCCGCCCTTTAATAGTGTTAAAAAACACTGATAAAGGGTAGTTTTAACAGCATTAAAAAAACACCATTAAAAGTACCTCTTTATCAGTGCTTTTTTAGCACTGGTAAAGGTACCCCTTTATCAGTGTTTTTTTAGCGATTTTAAAAGGACCCCCTTTATCAGTCTTTTTTTGATAGCATTGATAAAGAAGGTCTTTATTAGCGTTTTTTTTACTAACGCTGATAAAGGGTATATTTCAAAAAAACATCAAAAATAATATATTGATATATAAATATATTTATATAGATATAAATATAATATTTTTTTAAATATGTTTTAGATAATTATAAATAGACATTTACATTTAATATATAATATATTTAGTGAAAATAGCTTATAAAATATTTTAAAAAATATCATTAACTAATATTTTTCTAGTTATTATTGAGTAATAATCATTTAATAACAATTTAAAGACACAAAAAGTCAAAAAATTAATAAATGATCTAAAATAAGTTCAAAACGTAACTCAAACTTCAAACATCCATAACTTTTGATCCGAGTGTCTGTTTGATTTCTACCACATATCAAATTGAAACATGCGATGAGCTCTACGCCCTTAGTGATAGAGTTAAACCTCTTTCATATTTTTCGAGGCCAAAAAAGACTCATAAGACCTCCCAAACTGAGTTTTTAGTTGGGGTACCTTAATTTTTTAACATTTGATGTATTTTCAGTCTTGTTTAAGGGGATATTTTTGCCCCTTTTCAATGGGGACTGAATTTATTCTCAGATCTTACATTCATATCGATATTATGGCTTTGAAATTTTATCGTTTTTTACAACGTAATATTATTTATAATCAAATATATAACAATATATACATATTTTTTATATATTCACACATAAAAATTTAATTTTATAAATAAATAACTAAACATATTTATATATAAAATATATTTCTCAACATACAAGTCTTATCTAAATAAAAACTAATATCCATTTTATTTAAAATACAAATATATGAATATTTATATACCCATATAATGTGTGTGTGTGCGTGTGTATTATTGTGCGTGTGTATTAAAAAACTGATATATATTATTTATATATTCTAACATATAAATATACATATTAATATATAATATATGTAAATATATATAAATATGTATAAATATGTATAATTATACTTACAGATACACACATATATAATATATATACATGTGCATGTATGTTGTATGTTGTATATATGTATGTATTTATTTATTTATACACACACAAAAAAAACATATTTTATAAATATATTTAAAACTAATCTTATAAATATATATTAATATATGAATAAATATGAGAATAAAAAAATATAACTATATATATATAAATAAATATTAATATAGGAATAAATATATATATATATATATATATATTAATATACAAATAAATATAACTATATATATAAATAGATATATCATTAAATGGAGAAAAAAACAAGTTGAGCGAGTGGTAAAGGTGCATGCGTGCAAGCGGTATCGGGTTCAAATCCAAGCAGAGGCAGGGGTGTGTAGGTGGGTGCAGGGGGGATAGCGCTGTTAAATGGGGGGGGTGTGCACTTAGCGTAGTTAAAGGGGTGGCGGGTGTGCGTGCGGGTGGGGCTTCCTAGCAGGTCAAGTGCTGTTAAAAGGTCCCCTCCAATTTACATAATTTTTTACTTTTATCAGTGCTTTAAAAAAAACGCTCACTTAAAATTAGGATACCTTAAATTAAAATTGGGATACCCTAACTTAAAATTAGGATACCCTATCTTAAAATTCAGTTTTGAAGACCTTATAAGTCTTTAATGATTTAGAACAAACATGCCACATACTCCCCCTAATGGTAGACATCGCACATCTCTTTACATGTTTTGATTTGACAACTCAGAAATCTCAAACATACATCCATATCAAAAATTATGATCATTTGAAATTCAGTTCATATTTTCGACTTATTATAAAATATTAATTAATTTATTAAAACTTTTTATTACTAAGTTTCCATTAAATATGTGTTACTCAATACTAACTACAAGACTTTTTATTAGTATTAATTATTAATTATTTTTTAAAACATATTTAAGCAAATATATATAGTTAATGTTAATACATATTTTGAATTATATAAATTGTAAGTAAATATATTGTCACGACCCACCTTCACCAAAAGGAGGGAAGGGTCAGTAGATTTTCGAGCCCTTCCTTCTTTATGTTGAAGGAGAGATAATGAGCCCCGAAACCCGCCTTTTATAGGTCCCAAAGTGGTGACCAACACCAAGGGTATAGAATCTCACAAAAAATGGAAGGCATTACCCTTTTTATTTTTTTATAGGATCGAGAGATAAGATAGCAACCCCAACAATACCGAAGCTGAAAGTAAAGTTAAAGCCAAAATTAAACCATCCCATATGCATGTTCAAAAGTAAAAGATACAAGCCACAAAAACTCCAAAGGTAAAGTACCAAGAAAAAGGAAAAACGACAACGGAAACTGCCCCAAGGTCTGAGCTAGTACGGTCCTGCACGATCCCTGAAGTCCTCCTGGAAACTTGAAAGTAGTTTATATACGTAGGGTGAGCATACAAGTACACTCATTAGGGAAAACCAAAGACTCTCGTGCATAAGTGGGGAGGCATTCTAATTCCCTGTGAGAAAAGAAAAACCAAGCACTTCGCAAGGAAAAACTATCCACCCAAGTCTCATCAAGGCACACTCCCCAAATAACGCAAGGAAAGTAAAGTATAGTAATATCACATCAATATTTGGGTACCCCGCACCACTTTCCCACTGGTTATTGAAGACATCCTATGCATCGAACCAATCCTGTCATTCTCACCGCAGTCCCACTGCCAAATCCTGCCTGCACACACCTGGGCCACAACCTCACCGCAGTCCCACTACCAAACCCCGCCCGCACACACCTGGGGCCATAACCTCACCACAGTCCCACTTCCAAACCCTGCCCGCACACACCTGGGCCAGAGCAACTACTGCCATGCCCGAAGAAACCTGGGCCAGAACAACTACTGCCACTCCTGAAGACACCTGGGCCTCATCCCGAAGACACTTGGGAAACAACCTGCCCGCAGACACCTAGGCCAACCACCACCACTACCCTGCCCGAAGATTCTTGGGATAAAAATGGACCTCAGACCATCACATCCTGCTCGAAGAGTCGTGGGCTATTTGGGAAAGGGAGCAGAAAAGGAGCTAATAATCAGCCACTCATATGAGTGTTGGAAAAAACACCCTCCCCATGAAATGGGGCGTTCGGCACTAAGTTCTCAACTTGGGTGGGGTGCAAATAAGAAACATAAAAGATACAGATATATGTATAGGTAACAAACACTCATCCCAACCTAGGGGGTTCCAAAACCTAAGCACAAACACCCTTATTACTATTCATTCACAAAAGAAGCAACGGCACTCACAGCCAAGTCACAACTCATTCCCAAACTAATTCCCCACTCAACCATTCTTGTTTTCATGTTCAAGTGATCCCATTAGGGTGAATTATGCACTACCGGGAAACTAACAAGCATAAACACAAGCCAGAAAATAGAAACAACCAAACACCAATTTAAGCATTCACACCCGGTTCTCTTGTAGAGTTGCATCAACAAAAGGGGATTAGTGAGATCCCTCAAAGTAATGGGACCAAATAAAACCTCACAAAAGGGACAAGTGAGATCCCTCGAAGTACTGGAAACAAAGAAAACCCCGAGACACAACCCCATGTCCCCAAAACTAGGAACCAACGATTCCCCAACAATAGAGGATTCCACCCGAGTTCGTGTAACAGCAGAGCAACCACAAAACTTCACATTCACAACCAACTATCGTGCCACAACAGAGGATCCCATACCTGTTCACATATTCCCATGAGTACCAGGCAGAACAACACACCCACCACCAAGCAGAGTGGAAAAAATTCCAGGTTCAAGCACATCATTCATTAGGTTCTTCTTTTTGTTTGCTAACCGGGGTGGTCACACAGAGATTATTGTTTTAATGAACATCCATTTAAACCAACTGAGTTTACGTGATTAACCAACTTCTAGGTTAATCCATTTAATCATCATAGAAGAAAAAGGTTCATTAGTGCGCAAGGAAAGACCTCCAACGACCATGATCTTCAGTGATCATATGCCCGCACAATTCACAACACATACAATATAAAAGTAGTGCAACAGAAACATTGATCACAACCCCCTTCATTCATTAAAATTCTGTTCATTATTTTCATTAAGTTTGGTTTCATCAATTCCCATAGAGAGAAAAGCGTACCCACCCCACATGATACACAGAAAGGAGAGGCGAAGGAAAACCCAACCTGATTGATCAAAGATCGGCGTTTTTCTCCATGAACCAAGAATCAGGGAAAAGCGTGACACATAGGGGAGGGATTACTTGGACACCAAGAGGTGTAGGAAGCTCCAGCAAAGGCACTCCACAAGCCACGGGGATAAGGGACTCCAGGCGCACCAGGGGGATGAAGGAAGTCGACCAAAGGAAGAAGAGGAAAAATAACTTCCTGTGCGATATTAAGATAAGATCTCGTTGTTACGGGATATGGGAAATTTGAATGCCTAGAAAGTCGGATCGTGGTATCCCATGTGGTTTGGCAGTTACACACGATGGAATTAAGTTGTTATTTAATTCTCCATTGAGGAGGTCCCTCAGGATTTATTGGGTATTAATTATGGGATTTTAAATGGCTTTAAAATCCCAAAAGAGGCGTTACGGGAAAAACTGTAGAAGAGAAACCCGACAAGGCTGGGTGACACCGATCGGTCGCCCCGATTGGTCGCACGCCGAAATGACGTCCTACCACTGAGACGTCACCCCTAGGATCCGGAATTTGGAAAAGGGATGGACCATGAGGGTTCGGGTCATCACATCAGATACCTCTCAAAGAATTCTCACCCTCGAGAATTTAAAACCTGACCTGAAAAAAAAGGAGGGGGGTCCGAACAACCGCCTCGGAACATACCTCTCAAGAGTGAACCCAAAAAATTACAATCACCGTAAAACAAAGGATTAAACAGTCTGGTCATGTGGTGAGGGGTTTCCCTTCCTCCATGTTAAGATACTATCCACTTTGGGTGGCTCTAACTCACCCACACGGGGTTAGGCGCATCCACTCTAATGCGTCTTAACTAGGGATTAGGTTCTCCCCTCCCCACATTTCAAGACACTTCACACACATTCAGAGAAAATGAAAACCAAACATTCCATAGTTTAACAAGGAAAAATGGGTTCCATCAACCAAGTATAAACAGATCATGACAAATCTCAAAACAGCTCGGAGTATTGGGCACGCATCTGCGCCTCTCATTCCCAGGTACTTTCCTCAAGCCCACCATGCCTCCACAACACATGAACCAAAGGAATGGTTCGTCCACGAAGCACTTTCTCTTCACGATCCTTGACCCTCACTGGTCTTTCCACAAAGGTTACGTCATCCTCGATATCCAACTCTCCCCAGTCGAGGACGTGTGAATTGTCGTGCAGATACCAACGGAGATTGGACACATGGAAGACGTCATGTATCCTCAGTAGTGGAAGTGGTAACGCTAGATGATAATCCACTTCTCTAACCCGCCACAACACTTCTAAGGGTCCGATGAATCTAGAAGAGAGATTGCTCCCCCTACCGAACCTCCATTGTCCACACCGAGGGGAGACCTTTAAGAACACGTGGTCCCCAACCCCGAACTTCAAGGGTCTCCTCCTATTATCGGCATATGACTTATGTCAGTCCTGTTCCACCTTCATCCTTTCCTGTATAAGCTGAACCTTCTCTATTGTGCTCTGTACTTCTTCCAGGCCAAGAACACTCACTTCCCCAACCTCAGTCCAGCACACGGGTGAGCGACATGTCCTCCCTTACAAGGCTTCAAACGGAGCCATGCCAATGGTAGAGTGATAGCTATTATTGTAGGAAAACTCTACCAGAGGCAAGTGTCGCACCCACGATCCCCCAAAATCTAGAATACATGCCCGTAGCATGTCCTCCAATGTCTGGATGGTGCGCTCTGTCTGCCCATCTGTTTGGGGATGGAAAGCAGTGCTAAGACGTAGCTGGGTTCCAAAAGCATGATGCAATCCCCTCTAGACTCATGAGGTAAACCATGCATCCCTATCTGAGAATAGATCTTGGAACTCCATGAAACCGCACCACCTCATCCACGTACCTTTGTGCTAAAGAATCCACTGCACCCGACTCCTTGATTTCCAGAAAGTGGGCCGATTTCATCAACCGATCCACCACTACCCAGATAGCGTCGCAGCCTCCTCGAACCTTGGGTATCCCTGTGATGAAATCCATTGAGATGTCATCCCACTTCCACTCGATAATGTCTAAAGGTTGCAACAAGCCACCTGGAACACAGTGTTCAGCCTTCACCTACTGACACACTAGGCACTTTGCTACAAACTCCGCTACTGTCCGTTTCACCCTGGGCCACCAAAACTGTCTTATCAGGCCCTGGTACATCTTGGAAACTCCCGGGTGCACCGCTAGGGGTGAGTTGTAGAACTCACTAAGAACTTTTTCATGCATTGCCTCTGGAACAAACATCTTTCCTTGGAAAATCATCTGGTTCTGACCATCCTCCATCCATCCTTCTGGTGCATCACCTTGGGTAACCCGGTCACGTATCACTTCGCTTTCTGATTCTCCCCATTGGGACTCCTCCACCTACTACAACAGAGAATATTGCACTATCATCTGATACAGGCAACCTATACCACCTTCCATCCTAGCATCCAAGTGCAGGGCAGCCAACTCCTCCATCGCCTTCCAAGTATCCGCCAACTCTCGGACTGCATCCTTCTGCAACTTTCTGCTCAAAGCATCAGCCACCACATTCCCCTTTCCCAAGGTGTAGGAAATCTCGAAGTCATAGTCTTGAAGTAATTTCATCCACCTTCGCTTCCATAAGTTCAGGTCCCCTTGGGAGAAGATATACTTCAAGCTCTTATGATCTGTGAAGACCATGAAGCGCTCCCCAATGAGGTAGTGTCGCTACAACTTTAGTGTGAACACGACCGCTGCAAGCTCTAGATCATGGGTAGAATAGTTACGCTCATGGGGACATAACTTCCTAGACCCATAAGAGACCACCCCTTGCTGATGCATCAACACACATCCAACGCCTTTCCCTGAAGCATCACAGAACACCTTATATGTTTCCCCTTCTTCTGGAAACCTCAGCACTGGGGCACTAACCAACTTCTCCTTCAGATAGATGAAGGCTGCCTCACACTACTTGTCCCACATGAATGTTTGGTCCTTCTTGGTCAAGGCTGTCAAGGGTGTCGCAACTCAGGAGAAGTTGGGAACGAACCTCCGGTAGTAACCTGCCAGGCTGAGGAAGCTACGAACCTCCGCCATGTTCTTGGGTGCAGCCCAAGAAACAACCGCCTCGACCTTCGATGGGTCCACTGCAATCCCCTGCTCGGACACCATGTGGCCATGGAAATAAACTTTTTGGGTCCAGAACTTGCACTTGGACAACTTCCCATAGAGTTGGTGCTATCGGAGGACCTCTAAAATAGTTCTCAAGTACTCAGCGTGATCCTCCTCCGATCTTGATTAGATCAAGATTTCATCAATAAACACGACTACAAACTGGTCCAGATATTCCCGGAAGACGGAGTTCATGAGCCCCATGAACACGGCTGGAGCGTTCTTAACGCCGAACGACATGTCCACGAACTCAAAGTGGCCATATCTGCACCTGAAGGCCATTTTTGAAATTTCTCCCTCCTTCACCCTCACTTGGTGATATCCAGACCGCAGATCGATCTTCAAGAACCAACCTGCTCCCCTCAGCTATTCAAAGAGATCATCTATCCTCGAGAGAGGGTAGCGATTCTTGACCGTCACCTGATTCAGCCTCTTGTAGTCTATGCACAGCCTCAGACCACCATCCGCCTTCTTTTCAAACAAAACAGGAGCACCCCATGGTGACATACTTGGTTGAACAAAACCCTTCTTCATCAGATCGTCAATCTGGATCCACAACTCTCGCAACTCCGAAGGTGCCATCCGATAGGGGGCCATCGAAATCGGATGAGCACCAGGTTGAAAGTCTATCCTGAACTCAACATCATGTCAAGGGGGTAGAGTCGCCACCTCTTTAGGGAAGATGTCCATAAATTCACTGATGATTCCTAGGACTTCCACCATTTCTACATCCACCAACTCCACTGATAGCTCAGCCGGCAAGGAGAGGAGGGGTTCCCCTCGCTTGCTTCTTCCCTGGAAACTCCGCTCGCTGATGAAAGTCACCCGTCGGCCACCCAAGTCTGAAAACAAAACCCTTCCTCGGAAGCAGTCAATGATGGAACATACGGAGAATAGCCAGTCAATGCCTAGGATGACATCGTATGGATGTATCTTCAATAGTATGAGATCCCTGACTGACTAATGTGGCCCTATCATCTGTCTGCATCCTCGACAAACATATAACAAGTTGGTCTATCCTCCAACTGGTGTGCTCAGCACTAGGGGCACTGGAAGTCTCTCGGTGTCTAAACCCAGAGCATGGGCCAGACTGGGTGTAACAAAGGAGTGTGAAGCTCCTGTATCGAACAAGGCATACTCAAGGGTACTAAACAAGCTGATCGTACCTCAAACGACCTCTGGCCCTGCTGGAACTGCTGCCTCCACGGCGTGCAACTGCCCAAACCCAGCTCCTCTGCCTCTCGGTTGTCGGCCACCTCCTTGACCACGCCCAAATCAAGGTCCCTGAGGAGCGCCCTGAGGTCGGCCTCCTCCTGCAACGTCAGCCCTCGGCAGAGCGGGAGCCCGCTGCCCCTGCTGCTGCTGCTAAAAGGGCCTAGCCGGGAACTGCTACTACTGAGGTGGGCGCTGGACCTACCCACCCCCACCATACTGTACTCTATCCGGGCACTGGTTTCGAAGGTGCCCATGGCTGCCACATATGAAGCACCTCGGTCCCGGGCCCAAAGGGAAAGGGCGAGGACCGGGAGACCGGAACTGGAACTGCTGCGGCATGCTCCCTACTGGTCGGAACCTAAAGGGCCCTGATGTTGGAGTTCTGCTGCTGACAGCCTTCCCCTTTGACGAGCCCAACTGGATTCCCTCTTGTGACACACCTCCCAGTGTGTGCACCCTCTCCACCACTTTAGCCTTCTTCTGCACCTCCAAGTATGTCGATAGGGTGAAGGGGGTAACGACGTATTGAAGAGAAGGTTGGAGTGCCTCCTCTAAACGTCTCACCCGAGACTCCTCATCCGGAAAGAGGTCCGGAGCAAAGCGAAAGAGATCCTTGAACTTGATCCCCAACTCTCTCACTGACATACTCCCCTACTGGAGGGAGAGTAGCTCCTGCCTCTTTTCGGCCTTCATCGTGGAAGAGAGGAATTCTGCCCGGAACTTCTACTCAAAGTCAGCCCACGCAACCTTAGCTTCCCTCTTCTCTCAAAGATAAAGCGTCCACCACTGACGCACTGCTCCACGCATCTAGCTGACGGCCAGAGGAACCCAGTACTCCGTCAGAGCCCGAATCAGGCTGAAATCTATCACTAGTTCCTCGAGCCATCTCTTCGTCTCCATATCCGAGGTACTGCCCTCATACTTCCTGAGGGCCTGTTGCTGAAAGGCTCGAAGCGTCTTCTGCCATTGATCATCATCCTCCTCTCGGTCGGCCCTCCGTCGATCAGCTGAGTCAACCTCCTGGGCCTCGATCACCCGCACAACTCGTGGTCATCTCCCAAGTGCCATAGCTGTAAGGTAAACAAGGAATGCCTAAACCTGAGTAGTGCAGAATATTGTTCTCAAATTTTCTTAGACTCCTTTATTTATTTCGAATCCCCAAGGCACCCATGAAACACAAGAACACAAGTCATTATGATGCATGTACCTCTCCTAGGGTCTCTACCCTGCAATCAGTGTAGCCTCACTTGGTCGTTCGGTAGGTCCAAAGTCCTTGCATCGGATCACGGGGGGGCCTAAAATCTCGTGTCCTAGCCTGTCTTCCCTGGCCCAATTCACGCACCAAGGTCGCCCAACACTGTTTCCCTACCACCACCCATGCAATCCTCACTGTTCCTAACTCCATAATCCATCATATATCTCAACCTCCCTCTGATACTATTCTGTCACGACCCGCCTTCACCAAAAAAGAGAGAAGGGTAAACAGATTATCAGGCCCTTCCTTCTTTAAGTTGAAGGAGAGTGTCACGACCCATCCTTGGGGCTCATGCCGTGACTACCCCAAGCCCGCATCCCATAGGCCAGGGGCTGGCGACTAGCACCAAAGGCGTAAATCCCGACAAAGGGGAGGGCATTGCCTTTATAACGTAAACAAACACCACAGAGTAAGCCAGCAGAAGTAAACACTAAGTAAAACTGGGTACAAAAGTAAGTGCAGAAAGTAAATGTGCTAGAATAAAAACCCAAACTAAAAGTAAAGTACAACTGGAAAGAAAGTACAACAACTGAAAGTAAAGTAGCCACGTCGAGCCGTCCACTGGAAGTCCCAACGGAAGGGTGGGTACAGATAGCCTCCTCAGCTCCTCGGGTCCAGTCGTCCGCTCCATGTACGTCCCACCCAGTGGTCCACCTCCAGGTACCGACCTGCTCCACAAGCCTCAATCACGATCAGTGTTGTCTATCGTCTGCATCCAACACAACGTAGTGCGGGCATAGCCCATGCAGGGGTGAGTATACGCTACTCAGTAGGGACCCCAAGACCCCCAAAGGTCTCCCAGAATCCAAAAAGGATAATCCACAAAGGAAAGATACAATCACGAAGTAACAACCAACACTACTTAGGTATATGCCCATACATATATCTAAGTCATCAATTCCCGTTCGGCTCTAACATCTGAGCCCAAGTTCGATCACGTCCACATAGAAGTACAACCCAATCCACACAGGATAACACAACTCAATCCACATAGGAAGGCAAGTCAATCATATCGAAGATATTGATTGAAAGTAAAGACTCATCTCACTTAGGTATACTTCTTCATAAGGTGATAGAGTTGATCAGATGTAGCCACTGATTCATCTAAGCTGGGACCCACGTAGGATACTAAACCAGCTAAGCTGTCAGACCCACATAGGATACAGACCAGCTACTCTACCAGACCCACGTAGGATAGCAAGAACAGAGTCAAACACTTCCAGACCCACATAGGATACAAGAACAGTAGTCATTACCATCGAACCCACAGAGGATTTCAGTATGGTCTTCATCGCTGCCGAACCCACGGAGGATTTCAGTGCAGTCTTCATCATCATCGAACCCACGGAGGATTTCAGTACGGTCTTCATCGCTGCCAAACCCATGGAGGATTTCAGTGCAGTCTTCATCGTCGTCGTACCCATGGAGGATTTCAGTACAGTCTCCATCGATGCCGAACCCACAGAGGATTTCAGTGCAGTCGTCGTCACTGCCAAACCCACGGAGGATTTCAGTGCAGTCGTCGTCACTGTCGAACCCACAGAGGATTTCAGTGAAGTCATCATCGTCGTCGCAGTCGCAGCCAGCTCTAGGGTTCCCGCACACAGCATGCTCATTTTCGGGAGGGTACGCTCCATGAGCCAAGGGGTCGATACATCAACTGACACATAGTCTGGAGTTGATGTATCCCAAAGTTCCGTCTCGACAAAGGGAACTCAACGTGACAGACGGCGCGTCCATCGGACGCCCGGTCTGAGAGTTATTGGTTTTTTCGTTCTAGGGGCCCGGTTGGTTTTTAAGTCAAAACCAACCCCACCGTACTCCATCCGTGTCCAAACCTCGAGCGGAGTAAGCCAAAAGGTCCGTCTCACTAAGAGGAATCCATCAAAGTCAACGGCACGTCAATCAGACGTCCGGAGCTCAAGTTATAAGTGTTTCCGCTCCG
Source organism: Viscum album (assembly GCA_963277665.1). NCBI lineage: Eukaryota > Viridiplantae > Streptophyta > Magnoliopsida > Santalales > Viscaceae > Viscum > Viscum album. The sequence continues at coordinate 54,878,594 of OY728148.1, forward strand.
AGGGCCCGGTTAGTTTCGTGTTCGAACCAACCCGGTCATACCCAAAGTTCTCTGAAACCTTGAGTGTAATATACCTAAACGATCTTCTCAATCCAAGGATCGCATCTCAATTGACGGTGCGTAGATCGGAGGTCCGTAGCCCAAGATATGGGTAAAAGAACGAACATGTCTGGTTTTAGGGGGTTTTGGGCCCGGACCGACCCGGACCGAGACCCCCTGGGTCAGCCCGAACCGGTTCGACCCGAACTGGGTCCGAGTCTGGCCCATTAGAGCGCAGCCCGGCCCATCCTGCGCGGCCCGGCCAAGCCGGCGCGGCCCGGCCTGGCCCGATGCGGCCGGTTGGCCTAGCGCGGGCGCGGCCCGGTGTGGCCAGCTCGGCGCTGGCCGAGCCGCCGTGAAAGGGGGGGCACGCTGCCCCCCTGATTTAAACCCCCCCCCCCCACTTGGGGGTCGCTTCCCTTGCCAGCCGGGGGTTACAACCCCCGGTTTGTGGATCTGGCCGGCCAGGGTGTCGCGCGGGACCAGCCGTTACCGCCCCCCTGTACACTGGCGGCCGGCGGCTCCGGCCGCCTCTCCTGCTCCGCCACGGCCAAAGGTCGCGGCCTTGGTCCGACCGGTGCAGCGCGACGGCACCGCGCCCCTCTGTCGCGGCCCTTAGTGGTTCTCCGGTGGGGCGCGTCGGCGCCGCGCCCCTTTGCCGCGGCCCGACTCCGGCCGCAGATTCTTTCGGTCTCAACGGCGCGGCGCAACGGTGGGGCGCAACGGCGCGGCGCGACGGCGCCGCACTTCTTCGCCGCATTCCTCTATATTTCCGCGTGGTGTCGTTACACCGCGCCGCCTTCTTTCAAGCCGCAACGAACAACATCAAAAGGGAAGGAGGGTCGGCCGTGTTCGTGCAGTCCGACCTCCTCCCGTTAAAAAGATAACAGGCAGCCCCAAAATAAAAAGGCGAAGAACGGAAAGAATAATCACGAACAAAATTACAAACCCCTACCTTGATGAAGTCATCGAATGAGGTTTGTCGCGGAAAAGGGACATCGCAGAAGACGGCGTCGTAGAAGGAGGATCATCGGTGTCGCGGTACACGGCGCCGCTGTACACAGCGTCGCGGTACACGGCGTCGCAGAGAAGAGGACCGTCGGCGTCGCAGTACACAGCGTCGCGGAGAAGAGGACCGTCGGCGTCGCAGTACACAGCGTCGCGTCGTCGATCTCCGAGGAATCAGCGTTATTCGCCATCCTTCGTCGGAGGTCGGCGTTCTTCGTCGGTGACGGTGTGTTCTTCGCGTTCTTCGACGAGGAAGAAGATAATCCTCAAGAGCGCAAGTGTCCTCTCTTTTCTTTCGCACAACGAATTAACCCTCAATAAAATAAGTCATGTCTTATTTTATTATCACTCATGCATGCCATTAATTTGAAATTCAAAAACAAATATCATTCAATTAATTGACTTAATTGAAGAGCGTTTAATATCCAAATTAATTTTTGAGGGTTGGCATGGCATTTAAAAGGGGTGTGGGTGAGTTACATATTAAATGCATGAGAGGGAGGTTAAAAAGGGATTTGAAGGGGTGGGGATTGTGTGGGACCCACTTCACTAATATCCTACCTAGTAGAGTTAGGATATTAGTGGGTCCCACTCCAACCATCAAGCATAGGTTTAAACTACCTAGAATAGAAAAAAAAATTGTAGCACAATATTTTATTTTATTCTTTAGTTAACCCATTTAATTTATAACCTCACCCGAGCAAACACAACTCCGAAAAAGTTGTTCTTAAGCAATTACTGGCGTTGCGGTTTCATTGGTGCCCTCAGATTTTGATTCCGATTACCGGTTCAAAAGTTAGGAAAACCCACTCGTTCGTTCACTGAACATACCCGAGCTAAACTTCGGAAATTGATTCCGAGCACACCGGGCCTCAGAATCAGGTGCCGTCAGAAACTGCGTTCTTGTAAAATACCAAAGAAAATTAAGAAAAAAAATTCCCTTGAATTTTACGAGTCTTTACATTAATCCCACATCAGGGCTTTACGTCCCCATAAATATACATCATAAACTAGGGGAACAAATGTGGGTACTGTGCACGCATCTGAGCCTCTCGCTCCCAAGTGCTCTCCTAAAGGTTCCCGTGCTACCATCTGATGCGCACTAAAGGAATCGACCGCCCACATAGGACCTGATCCTGTCGATCCTCGATCTCCACCGGGACCTCCGCAAAAGTCGCCCCATCGTCAAGGTTTAGCTCCCCATGGTCGATGATATGCGTCGGTTCGTGCATGTATCTCCTCAACTGAGATACGTGGAAGACGTCGTGCACCCTGTGCAACTGAGGTGGTAGAGACAGGTGGTAAGCCACCTCGCCTACCGTGCTGAGGACCTGGAATGGTCCGATGAAGCGCGGAGATAACTTGCCACCCCGACCAAATATCTGTAATCCACGTTGAGGTGAGACCCGCAAGAAGACATGGTCGCCATCCTCGAACTCCAGTGGCCTCCGCCTCCTATCAACATAAGACTTCTGTCGGCTCTGAGCTATCCTCATCCGCTCCTGGATGACCTGGACCTTCTCTGTCATGGCCTGGACCATCTCTGGTCCCACAAGTGCTGACTCCCTAGGGTCTGTCCAGCACAGAGGTGATCTGCAAGTTTGGTCGTACAATGCCTCGTATGGTGTCATCCCGATGGAGGAGTGGTAGCTGTTGTTGTACGCGAACTCCACCAAGGGTAGGTGGTCCTCCCAGCTGTGACCAAAGTCGAGGACACATGCACGGAGCATGTTCTCAAGAGTCTGAATGGTCCTCTCCATCTGACCATCTGTCTGAGGGTGAAAGGTGGTGCTCAGACGTAATTGCGTCCCGAATGCCTCCTGCAACCCCTTCCAAAGCCGGGAAGTAAAGTGAGCATCTCGATCGGAGACGATAGATGATGGCACACCATGAAGCCATATGATCTCTTGAACATAGAGGTATCCCAAGCTTTCCACTGAGCCCTGCTCTCTAATGGTTAAGAAGTGAGCCGAATTGGTGAGTCGGTCGACAATAACCCAAATGGAGTCGTGACCTCTGGAAGTATGTGGAAGTCCAGTCACGAAATACATAGATATCCCGTCCCACTTCCACTCCGGGACCTCCAAGGGCTGCACCAAGCCTGCTGGTACTTGGTGCACTGCCTTCACCTGCTGACAGGTGAGGCATCGAGAAACGAACTCAGCTACAGCCTTCTTCATACTCGGCCACCAGTGCTGTCGTCTGAGATCCTGGTACATCTTCGCCACTCCTGGATGTACCGCTAAAGGGTAAGTGTGAAACTCCCTCAGCACCTCTTCTTATAAAGCAGCTGGTACCATGGTATGTTCTCTGAAAAGGACGTCGTGCTCTCCTCCTATAGATAATCCATCAGGTGTCTATTCTGAGGATATCTATGCACGTCGCGTCTCACAGTTAGCGTCCTCACGATGTGCCTCTCTGACCCGCTGCAGTAGTGGAGGAGTGACTGTGAGTGACTGAAGAAAAGTTGCTCCATCTCTATCCACGAAGGATATCTGCAAAGCGGCTAGCTGCTCCGTCGCCTCCCCGAGTAGCTGAATACCCGTCCTCCTGCTGAGAGCATCGGCTACTACGTTCCCCTTTCCAGGAGTATAGACTATCTCAAAGTCATAGTCCTGGAGGAACTCGAGCCATCGCCACTGTCTCAGATTCAGGCCCTTCTGCGAGAAGATGTACCTGAGACTCTGATGGTCAGAGTAGACTGTAAAGCGCTCGCCCATCAGATAGTGTCGCCACATCTTCAGAACGAAGACCACTGCTGCTAACTCCAGGTCATGGGTAGCGTAGTTCTGCTCATGCTGCCTCAACTGAGGTGATCCATAGGCGATCACTGCCCGCTCCTACATCAGGACACATCCGAGTCTGGTCCCTGATGCATCGCAGTAGACTACGTACCCTACTCCCTCCTCCGGTATCCTCAAGATAGGTGCGCTGGTCAATCTCTGTCTCAGCTCCTGGAAGCTCTGATGACATCTTTCTGACCACATGAAGGGTTTATCCTTCTTCGTCAAAGCTGAGAGTGGTTCCGTAACTCTGGAGAAGTCTGGCACAAACCTCCGGTAGTACCCAGCTAGCCCCAAGAAACTCCGCACCTCCGTTACGCTCCTAGGTGGCTCCCAAGCTAGCACTGCCTCGATCTTCACAGGATCCACCGCAACTCCCACCTCAAAGATGACGTGTCCCAAGAAGTGGACCTCACGTAACCAGGACTGACACTTCGAGAGCTTTCCATAAAGATGATGCTCTCGGAGTGTGTCTAGTACAACCCGCAAGTGGTAGGCATGCTCCACCTCAGTGGTCGAGTATATCAATATGTCGTCGATGAACACCACGACAAATCAATCGAGGTATGGATGAAATATCATGTTCATGAGACTCATGAACACCGCTGGTGCATTAGTTACGCCGAATGGCATATCCAATAACTCATAGTGGCCATACCGACATCTGAAGGTCGTCTCTTGCACGTCTTCATCTTGAACTCTGAGCTGATGATAGCCTAATTTAAGGTCTATCTTTGAGAACCATCATGCTCCCTTGAGCTGATCGAAGAGGTCGTCAATCCTCAGTAGCGGATACTTGCTCCTCACGGTCACCTGGTTCAGGAAACGATAGTCGACACACAGTCGCAAGATCTCGTCCCCCTTCTTGGCGAACAATATCGGGGAAGCCCAGGGTGAAACACTAGGTCGGATAAATCCCTTTCCCTACAAGTCCTACAGCTATACCTATAGCTCTCGAAGCTCTACGGGAGCCATCCGATATGCTGGAGTGGATATCGGGGTTTTCCTGGGGTATAGGTCAATATAAAATTCTACCTCTCTATGAGGAGGTAGTCCTAGAACGTCGTCAGGAAAAACTTCTGCATACTGATCCACCACTACAGGAAAACTCGGACTCCGCACGTCAACAACTCCTAGGATGAGGCTAGCCAACTGATGAGTGATGGGTTATCCTCTCCTCTGCGCGAGTCCATCCTACGCTGCAAAGCCTCCCTTCTCACCGGTGAAGGTGAACCTGCTCCCGTCGGTGCGTATACACCGCACCTTGCGCCTAATACAGTCGATCTGAGCATGGACTGTAGATAACCAATTCATGCCCAAGATGATGTCGTAAGGCCTCAACGCCGCTACAAGAAGATCCCAGCCGAAGCTCTTGCCTCCTAGAGTAAGCTCACACTGCCGGCACTAGTGGGTAATCGTCGAGTCTACTCCTGTAAGAGTCTCTAGCCGTAAAGATCAAGCCAACGGCTCTGTCGGAATCTCCGAGCTCCGAACAAGGGCAGCGGCAATAAAAGAATCACTCGCTTCTGTGTCTATAAGAACTGCAGCAAGGGTGGAGTAGACACAGATAGTACCTCGAATCAGCTCTAGCACGCCGTGGTCATAGGCCTTCGCTGCCTGAAGCTGAGCCTGTCTCTGCTCTCCATCTCTCTGTGGTCGGGGTGGACCTCCTGGTGGTGGTGGTGGTAAAGCCTCAAAGCGTCTCCCACCACCTTCTACTCGGCCAGCTCCCCTACCTCGTACGCCTGCTCTCAACGGACCGCCACGGTCGACCCTCTGCCTCTGTCTGGGTGGCCCCTCAACCGTCTGCTGCTCCTCTGCATGGCGGTTCGGGCAGTCATGAGCCATGTGGTCCTGCCCACCGCATGTGTAGCACTGCCTGCTCCTCGGAAGGCTGGCTCTATGCCGGGTGCCCCGCACCTCTGAGCTAGTATCCTGAGGTCGTCTTCCTAATGGTCTGGTCCGCCTGGACCCCTGTGACATTCATCGACTTCCAGCTGCAGACAACTCTGCTACGTGCCGCCCTGTGGTAGGTCTCGCTGTGGGCGTAGGCTCAGCAAGAAAGCTCTCTATGAGAAGAGATTGCTCTGGTACTCCTGCCTGTGTCGGAATGTTGAGGGAGATCATCGATGCCCTGATCTCATGCCTCAGTCCCTACTCGAAGGTCCAGGCCCGAAAGAATGGGTCTCGTACCATGTCCGTTGAATAGAACGAGAGATCGGTAAATTTTACTGAGTACTGGGCGACCGTCATGCTGCCTTGTCGCAGCTGTAGAAGCTCCTGGATGCGCACCGCACAGAGGGTGGCTGGGACGAACTCCGAACGGAAGAGGCTCTCAAAGTCCGTCCAGAGGAGATATGCCTCGTCGTGCACCTGGAGCATCAAGCTCCACCATCTGCCTGCTACCACGTGCAGGAGGCTCGCTGCGAGGATCACCATGAGGTCAGCTGGTGTCCCCACTAACCTGAAAACTCTCACAACCACCTCCAGCCAATCCTCGGCTTCCTGAGGGTCCGTCTCCCCAAGGAACCTGGGCGGTCTCTAATGTTGAAACTCGTGCAGTGCACTAAGGCGATGTGCACTCTCAGCAGATGAGGCTGGTGGCATCGGTGGCTCGGCGGGTAGAGGTACCGCCGGTGCCTCCGCTGAAAAAGGGCTCTGCACCGAGGCCTCGTCGCTCGGTGGGCTGTCATCTCGCACAATGCTCGGAACCCTAGCTGGCTGCCGTCGTGGGGCCATCCTGAAAAAAATAGGTGTGCCACGGTCAAAACAGTATACTTGGTGAGCTAACACAAAGTAATCACAAAGAAAACTTTTGAAACACACATTCAATCAATGTTTTCGTGCATTGAGTCGGAAATCAGAAGTCAGGGTCTGGTGTACGGATACGTCGGCCGCCCCACCAACACTGGACTCCCTGGACTGATAACCACACTCAATACCCTTAACACTATTGCTTCATATAGAAGAAAGATCAAAGTCCTGAGTTCTGCGGTAGAACCGAACTCCTCTGATACCAATTTGTCACGACCCGTCCTCGGGGCCTGTGCCGTGACTACCCCAAGCCTGCCTCCCATAGGCTAGGGGCTGGTGACTAGCACCCAAGGCGTAAATCCCGACAAAGGGGAAGGCATTGCCTTTATAAAGTAAACAAACACCACAGAGTAAGCCAACAGAAGTAAACACTAAGTAAAAATGGGTACAAAAGTATGTGCGGAAAGTAAATGGGCCAGAATACAAACCTAAACTGAAAGTAAAGTACAACTGGAAAGAAAGTACAACAACTGAAAGTAAAGCAGCCACGACGAGCCATCCACTGGAAGTCCTACCGGAAGGGTGGGTACAGATTGCCTCGTCAGCTCCTCGGGTCCAGTCGTCCGCTCCGTGTATGTCTCGCCCAGTGGTCCACCTCCAGGTACCGACCTGCTCCACAAGCCTCAACCACGATCAGCGATGTCCGTCGTCTGCATCCAACACAACGTAGTGCGGGCATAGCCCGTGCAGGGGTGAGTATACGCTACTCAGTAGGGACCCTGAGACCCCCTAAGGTCTCCCAAAATCCACAAAGGATAATCCAAAAAGGAAAGATACAATCACGAAGTAACAACCAACACTACTTAGGTATATGCCCATACATATACCTAAGTCATCAATTCTCGTTCGGCTCCAAAATCCGAGCCCAAGTTCGATCACGTCCACATAGGAGTACAACCCAATCCACACAGGATAACACAACTCAATCCACATAGGAAGGCAAGTCAATCATATCGAAGATATTGATTGAAAGTCAAGACTCAGCTCACTCAGGTATACTTCTTCGTAAGGTGATAGAGATGATCAGATGTAGCCACTGATTCATCTAAGCTGGGACCCACGTAGGATACTAAACCAGCTAAGCTGTCGGACCCACATAGGATACAGACCAGCTACTCTGCCAGACCCACGTAGGATAGCAAGAACAGAGTCCAACACTGCCAGACCCACATAGGATACAAGAACAGTAGTCATCGTCATCGAACCCACGGAGGATTTCAATATGGTCTTCATCGCTACCGAACCCACGGAGGATTTCAGTGCAGTCTTCATCGTCGTCGAACCCACGGAGGATTTCAGTACGGTCTTCATCGCTGCCGAACCCATGAAGGATTTCAGTGCAGTCTTCATCGCCGTCGAACCCACGGAGGATTTCAGTACGGTCTTCATCATTGCCGAACCCACGGAGGATTTCAGTGCAGTCTACATCGTCATCGAACCCACGGAGGATTTCAGTACGGTCTTCATCGCTGCCAAACCCATGGAGGATTTCAGTGCAGTCTTCATCGTCGTCGAACCCACGGAGGATTTCAGTGCAGTCGCCGTCACTGCCGAACCCACGGAGGATTTCAGTGCAGTCATCATCGTCGTCGCAGTCGCAGCCACCTCTAGGGTTCCCGCACACAGCATGCTCGTTTCCGGGAGGGTCCGCTCCATGAGCCAAGGGGTCGATACATCAACTGACACATATTCTGGAGTTGATTTACCCCAAAGTTTCGTCTTGACAAAGGGAACTCAACGCGACAGACAGCGCGTCAATCGGACGCTCGGTCTGAGAGTTATTGCCTTTTTCGTTCTAGGGGCCTGGTTGGTTTTTAAGTCAAAACCAACTCAAACGTACTCCATCCGTGTACAAACCTCAATCGTATTAATCCAAAAGGTCCTTCTCACTAAGAAGAATCCAATAAAGTCGACGACACGTCAATCGGACGTCCGGAGCTCAAGTTATAAGTGTTTCCGCTCCGAGGACCCGGTTGGTTTCGTGTTCGAACCAACCCGACCGTAACCAAAGTTCTCTTAAACCTTGATTTTAATATACCAAAACTACCGTCTCGATCCAAGGATCGCATCGCAACTGATGGTGCATAGATCGGAGGTCCGTAGCCCAAGATATGGGTAAAAGAACGAACCTGTCCGGTTTTAGGGGGTTTTGGGCCCGAACCGACCCGGCCCGAGACCCCATGGGTCGGCCCAAACCGGGTCGACCCGAACCGGGTCCAGGTATGTCCCATTAGGGCGCGGCCCGACCCATCCGGTGTGGCCAGTGCGGCCTGGGCGGCCGGTTGGCCTGGCGCGGGAGCGGCCCGATGTGGCCAGCTCGGGCTAGCCGAGCCGCCGCGGAAGGGGGGGGGGGGGGGGGCGCTGCCCCCCTGATTGAAACCGCGGCCCCCCACGTGGGGGCTGCTTCCCTTGCCATCAGGGGGTTACGACCCCCGGTTTTTGGATCTGGCCGGCCGAAACGGTCGGCCAGGGTGTCGCGCGGCACTAGTTGGTCCCGCCCCCCTGTGCACCGGCGGCCGGCGGCTCCGGCCGCCTCTCCTGCTCCACCGCGGCCAAAGGCCGCGGCCTTGGTCCGACCGGCGCCGCGCCCCTCCGCCACGGCCCGCCCCAGCCGCGGACCTTCGTGGTTCTCCGGTGCGGTGTGATGGCGCCACGCCCCTTTGCTGCGGCCCCACTCCGGTCGCGGATTCTTTCAGTCTCAACAGCGCGGCGCGACGGCGCCGCGCTTTTTCCTCGCATTCCTCTATATTTCCATGCGGTGTCGTTGCACCGCGCCGCCTTCTTTTGATCCGCAACGAACAACATCAAAGGGTAAGGAGGGTCAGCCATGTTCGTGCGGTCCGACCTCCTCCTGTTAAAAAGATAACAGGCGGCCCCAAAATAAAAAGGCGAAGAACGACAAGAATAATCACGAATAAAATTCCAAACGTAACATCCCACGTAAATAAAGAATAAATAATTTTCATATTTATTAATATTTACGAATTAAATATTAATTTTACTTTAAAGGGGTTGCTATGTTTGATAGCGTACCCGATACGCAACAAAGAGTTTCATTGAAATCTTACGTTGCACACTAGTAATAAAATAATATTATTTTAAATGGTAGTTAACACATAGTTGTTGTATTGGCGGGAATGGATAGAAATAACTAAAATATGATTATATATGTTTTTTAAATGTTTTTACTTTTATCTAATAAAATATAAAGTCTTAAAATACGGAAAGAATTCAATTTTAGGCGTATAAGCCCCAGTTTTCACTAAAGGTTCACTTATCGCCTTTTGATGGCGAACCGTCATTAAATATAGTTTTGTTCACTCTTATAAATTATATTGGACCAAATAAAACTCTTCTTTAGAAATTGGGACATCAAAATTTACTTTGTCTAAATTTTTGGTATTTTTCCGATAAAGTTCATTTTTTAATGAAGTGTAAAATGTTGTATTTTAATTCAAAACCTCTTTTTAATATAATTTATTTATATGATTAGATTATCTTTTGAATTGGTTTTAAATTTAAATTATAAAATATTTTTACTATTAAATACAATAGTGGTCGTTGGAATTAATTTCACTTTGAAATCAGACTTAAACTAGTGTCAATCTTTTGATACTTATTGTTTCATAAAAACACGCTATTTGCTCTGACAGCGGGAATTAATTATTAAATTAATTAATGCAACTTATATGTTTTGAATTTTGTAAAATGGACTTCATTTTTGAATTCGTAATATCAAATATAGCTTTGGGTTAAGTTTTGGTATTTTTCTGAAAGACTTCAATTTTTGATGAATAGTGAAACCACTAAGTGGTACTTAAAAAACTGATTTTTCGTTTAAATGAAATTTTACCACCTCTTTGTTTTGAATTTCAAAAATCCGACATACATGGTTGTCATTAAGAAGTAAAATGTGGTTCAATGGGATTAAAATAATTTTTTGGTGAATAGTAACTTATTAAGTTTTTAATCGCGATTAGAGGTAACTAGTGTAATTTAAGGTAAAAATAATGTTTTAATAATATGAAATTAACTTGACACAAGTCCTAACCTCATTTGATGTGTCATGGCAGACCAAGACAATCCATGGGTCAAATTGGGGACCCCATGAAGCCACTTTGGTTGGAAAATGACATTAATATCTTTTTATTTAAAGTTAAAATAAAAATGACACAAACATGAGTTGTTTTACTAAAACAATTTTTACATGGGGTTATACAAGTCATATTTTTTACTATAAATATTAATTAGAAAGCTAAAACGATTTCCTACATCATGATATTTTTTTTATAATTTTTAGACATTAAATAAATTAAATTATTTATGACATCATGATGATGCAGGGATTACCTCATTAATAAAGGATTTAAATAAAATGAAATGATAATGTAAAATCTATGACCTACACATGTCCAAAACCAATTGTATGGGTGTATTTCGAACCCTTATCACCTTATCCTCGAAACACATCAATGTGGGACCATTAAAATCTGAAACGCATTCTAAAATAAGGTAACATTTCCTTACTTTCCAAGAGTGCCCCTCCTCTCCTCTTATAAAAGGCCCCCACCTCTACCACCTTACCCACACTTCCAAGGCCTTTGGATCTGCCAAACCCTGCCTATTTTGTCTCTCCACATCTCTCTCTTACTCCTTGAAGCCTCACTTTTGGCAGAAGTCTTCCCAAGGAAGCCTTTGAGCTCAAACCAAACGGAGTTACCTGATTTTAAGGTAACGTCTTCACTTGAGTCCTTTTGTTTTATTTTGCTTCTCCAACCCCCTAAACTCTTTTTATTCATTTATTTTATAATAACTCCAGTATCTTAAATATACTAGTATGTTTTTATAAGAATATTTCTAGCTACACTTACACACATATACAACTAATGGTTAAAGAACATACTGTTTCTGTGGTTGGCGAATTTCTGCCTCACGAAACGATGATTGTTCAATCTTCTTTTACACACCTTTAATGGTGGCCATTAAGATGTCACTATATTTATATATGATATATATTAGTTTTATGTTCTCCTTATGCTTCTTTATTTTTCATTTGTGGTTTACCTTTATGGTTTCCATTGTGGGTAAACACGATAATTTCATTTTAGGAAGTGCGGACTACCGCCCCCTCAAAGTGATGTGATTCGTTAATGCCATACGTGGGACGTATAAAGGATGGATTTAATGATATTATATATGATATTATACTGGAATTATAATATACCTCTATATCATTATTATTTCTTTCCATTAATGTATGAGATAGAAATGAAAGTAGCGTTCATGCGTACGTACGACTTACCGTCTCCATGAACGGTGCATTTCATTTCTTATCCCCAAATGTAATGTACTATTATAAGTACGTATTTATAATGGATATATATAATGTTTGTTACATATAAATGATGAATATAATTCTGGAATTAAAATATACATACCTCTCATTTAGTTTTAATTCCATTAATATGACAAAGAAATGAAAGTAGCGTTCATGCGTACGTACGGCTTACCATCTCCATGAACGGTGCATTTCATTTCTTACCTATAAATGATTATGTAATATTATAAATACATGTATATGCTGGCTATATATGATATATATGATATCCAAATCATGAATATCATTCTGGATATAATGAACCTTTGACCACACGAACAACATGTAATTGTAAGAAGTTCACTTTTGACTCAAGTACCAAATATCAAAAAACGACCGTTATCAACTTAAATGACTACATAATGTTCATAACATGGTAATAAGTGATATAAACGGAATAATGAACTTGAAAAAGGTTCTTAATCAAGTAGAAATTAACTCAAGTTTATTATTCAGGACATTAAAGAACGATCGAGTCAAGTCGGACCCGAGGTAAGGGACTTCGTCTCAATCTCCTTTCATTGAGGCATATTTCGTTTTATACACAACTTTCTTTTATACAGTGTATAAACACCTTTGACTTTTACTTTTATACAAAAGGAATCGTTTTCTATGAAGCGTTTTACAAAACGACAAAAAGGAATGTTTCTTTTAACGTACGCGGTGACAACGACCTTTTCCGCCGCCGTGAGTATTATTTGGTCTTTGGCTTCCTCAACAAGCCGTAATGTTTTTAAAATGAAATAGATACCATATAATATTTTATTTATTTTGGTATTGAAAATGGTTTTTATAATGGATTTTTTATGTCAATATATTTATGTGATATATTGTGATCAAAGTGTGGAACTATTTTCTTTCCATTATATTTGTTTTATGTCTTATGATTTTATAATGGTACTTGGAAATTTGATGGGTGGTTACGTGATGAACCATATGACGGGTGGTGCCGTGAATACCAGGACGGGTGGTTACGTTATAACCTCCAATGCATTGGGTATGGAAGTCGTCCGTATGGCTATTCCATTAAGTGATATGTGTGGAAGTCGACCGTATGGTTATTCCATTTAAGTATGTTTATGTCCCAAGTTCCCTTTATATGTTATGTGATCTTTATATGGGTTTTATGGTAATATTTTGGTTACAAAAGGGTATGTAATGATATTTTATTCAGTGAAGAGTTTTTACTACTTCATAAAGGTGAAAAGTATTACTTTGATAAAGTATACGTGGTTTACTTGTTGTTTTGATAAACTAATAGTTTTCATTCTTTGTGTATCCCTTACTGAGGTTTTTGTGCTCACCGCAAGTTTTTTTGAAATGTTTTTCACAGGACTTAATGTGGAATAGGGTCCAGGATGGGATCATGGGAAAGTCATGCTATATAAAACATGGAACTAGACATGTTTCTTTTTAAGAGTTTTTTTATTCTATGGAAACTTAGTAGAAGTGTCTACTTTGTAATCTTTTGAGATGTAATAGTTATGTTCTAATTCTCTACAACTCTAAACCTGAAAAGTTCCTCAATGTGAATTATTCATTTAATTCAATATTAAGTAAGGTTTAAGGTCGGGGCCTAATAGTTGGTATCAGAGGTCGGTTTAGACAACTTTAGGAGTTATAAAATTGTTAAATTATAAATTAATTTATGGTATGATTGAAATGATATAGCATTTAAAGATTACCATGTTGATTCGCCTAAGATATTTGTGTGTTAAGAATGGTTCTTCGTAGAGGAAACAAAACAGCTTTTCTAGGAAGGCATACAGGGGGAAATGACCTTTCAAATCAGTATCCTGATATGGTCAGAATCAGAACTAAATAGTTTGTTGCAGTGATGGCTCAGTTGACTCAGGAGTTGAAAAGAAGGTTGGTGAATGCTCTAGTTTTGGCACTTCCTTCCAGGAATGGTGAGTTTGTTATCTACATTGATGCTTCGTTGAAAGGGATTGGTTTTGTCCTTATGCAGAATGATCAGGTAATTGCATATGCTTCACGTCAACTGAAAAATCATGAGGTAAATTACCCTACACATGACTTGGAATTAGCTGCTGTTGTTTTTTCTCTAAAAATTTGGAGGCATCATTTGTATGGAGTAAAGTGTAAAATATATACTGATAAAAAAAGTTTAATGTATATATTCACTCAGAAATAATTGAACATGAGACAGAGGAGATGGCTAGAATTAATCAAGGATTATGATTGTACAATTCATTACCATCCAGGAAAAGAAAATAAAGTGGTTGATGCTTTGAGTCGAAAAAGTAATGTTTCGTTAGGAATGTTGCGTTTGGAACGTGATCCTTTGGTTAAGGATTTGATGAAATTTGGCATAGAAGTTGTTGGTGTAGGATGTCCTTCTGTTTTGTTTTAGGTATCAGTGAAATATTCGCTATTAGACAGAATTAAGCAATCACAGAGGGAATACAGTGAGTTTCAGAAAAAGGTAGAGCTGGTTCAGAAGGGTAAGTTGCCTGATTTCAACATTGATAATGATTGTGTTTTGAGATTTGGGAAGAGATTGTGTGTGCCTGGTGATTCACAGTTGAAGAATGAGTTGTTATGTGAGGCTCATAGTTCCCCGTTTTCAGTTCATCCTGGAAGTACTAAGATGTACAAAGATATGCGGGAGTATTACTGGTGGGATGGAATGAAAAGAGATATTGCTGATTTTACTGTGAAGTGTTTGACTTGTCAGTAGGTTAAAGCAGAGTGGCAGTTACCGAAAGGGATGCTTCAGCCTTTACCAATGCCAGAGTTGAAATGAGAAAACATATCCATGGACTTTGTTGTGGGATTACCGAAGACATCTCTAGGTAATAATGCAATCTGGGTTATTGTTGATCGCTTGACTAAATCTGCTCATTTCCTTCCTATTCGAGATACTTTCTCTCTAGATCAACTTTCTCGATTATATCATAAAGAGATATTCAGGTTACATGGAGTTCCTCTCTCCATTGTATCTGATTGTGATCCCAGGTTTACTTTTAACTTTTGGAAATCCCTTCAGAAGTCATTGGGTACTGAATTAAATTTTAGTACAGCTTTTCATCCTCAATCAGATGGGCAATCAGAACTAACAATTCAGACCTTGGAAGATATGCTACGAGCTTGTTCGATGGATTATCAGGGAAGTTGGGACCAACATCTTTCTTTGGTTGAGTTTTCTTATAATAACAGTTTTCATTCCAGTATAAAGATGGCACCATTTGAGGCATTATATGGGAAGCGGTGTCGAACTCCAGCATTTTGGGATGAAGTGGGTGAAAGGAAGCTGATGGGACCAGAATTAGTAGAAGAGATGGCAGAAAAATTTCAGTTGATTCAGAAACACATGAGAACAGCTCAGAGCAGGCAGAAGAGTTATGCGGATAACTGGAGGAAGGATCTATCTTTCGAGGTAGGTGATCATGTTTTTCTCAAGGTTTCTCCATGGAAAATTGTGATGAGATTTGGTAAAAAAGGAAAGCTGAGTCCAAGGTTCATTGGACCATATGAAATTCTGGAGAAAGTTGGATCATTTGCTTACCGAGTGGCTATACCTCCGATTTTATCTCAGGTACACAATGTTTTTCATGTTTCGATGCTGAGAAAGTATATGCCAGATTCCTCTCATGTTTTGAGCCCAGAGGTAGTTCAGTTGGAAGAGAATCTCTCTTATGAAGAACAACAAGTCCAGATTCTTGACCGAAGAGATCAAGTGTTGCGAAATAAGGTAATCCACTAGGTAAAGTTTTTGTGGAAAAACCATATGGTTGAAGAGGCAACGTGGGAATCTGAAAATGCGATGAGGGATAAATACCCCCACTTATTTTAATAAGTGAATAAAATTGCGAGGACGCAATTCCCAAAAGGGGGAAGGATGTAACATCCTAGGTAAATAAAGAATAAATAATTTTCATATTTATTAATATTTACGAATTAAATATTAATTTTACTTTAAAGGGGTTGCTATGTTCGATAGAGTACCCGATACGCAACAAAGAGTTTCATTGAAATCTTACGTTGCACACTAGTAATAAAATAATATTATTTTAAATGGTAGTTAACACATAGTCGTTGTATTGGCGGGAATGGATAGAAATAACTAAAATATGATTATATATGTTTTTTAAATGTTTTTACTTTTATCTAATAAAAGATAAAGTCTTAAAATACGGAAAGAATTCAATTTTAGGCGTATATGCCCCAGTTTTCACTAAAGGTTCACTTATCACCTTTTGATGGTGAACCGTCATTAAATATAGTTTTGTGCACTCTTATACATTCTATTGGACCAAATAAAACTCTTCTTTAGAATTGGGACATCAAAATTTACTTTGTGTAAATATTTGGTATTTTTCCGATGAAGTTCATTTTTTAATGAATAGTGTAAAATGTTGTATTTTAATTCAAAACCACTTTTTAATCTAATTTATTTATATGATTATATTATCTTTTTAATTGGTTTTAAAGTGAAATTAGAATATATTTTTACCATTAAATCCAATAGTGGTCATTGGAATTAATTTCACTTTGAAATCGAACTTAAACTAGTGTCAATCTTTTGATAGTTATTGTTTCATAAAAACACGCTATTTGCTCTGACAGAGGGAATTAATTATTAAATTAATTAATGAAACTTATATGTTTTGAATTTTGTAAAATGGAATTCATTTTTTAATTCGGAATATCAAATATAGCTTATGGTGAAGTTTTGGTATTTTTGTGAAAAACTTCAATTTTTGATGAATAGTGAAACCACTAAGTGGTACTTAAAAAACTGATTTTTCGTTTAAATGAAATTTTACCACCTCTGTGTTTTGAATTTCAAAAATCTGACATACATGGTTGTCATTAAGAAGTAAAATGTGGTTCAATGGGATTAAAATAATTTTTTTTTGAATAGTAACTTATTAAGTTTTTAATCGCGATTAGAGGTAATTAGTGTAATTTAAGGTAAAAATAATGTTTTAATAATATGAAATGAACTTGACACATGTCCTAACCTCATTGGATGTGTCATGGACAAACAAGACAATCCATGGGTCAACTTGGGGACCCCATGAAGCCACTTTGGTTGGAAAATGACATTAATATCTTTTTATTTAAAGTTAAAATAAAAATGACACAAACATGAGTTGTTTTACTAAAACAATTTTTACATGGGGTTATACAGGTCATATTTTTTACTATAAATATTCATTATAAAGATAAAAAGATTTCCTACATCAGGATATTTTTTTATAATTTTTAGACATTAAATAAATTAAATTATTTATGACATCATGATGATGCAACGATTACCTCATTAATAAAGGATTTAAATAAAATGAAATGATAATGTAAAATCTATGACCTACACATGTCAAAAACCTATTGTATGGGTGGATTTAAAACCCTTATCACCTTATCCTCGAAACACATCAATGTGGGACCATTAAAATCCGAAACTCATTCTAAAATAAAATAACATTTCCTTACTTTCCAAAAGTGCCCCTCCTCTCCTCTTATAAAAGGCCCCCACCTCTACCACCTTACCCACACTTCCAAAGCCTTTGTATCGGTCAACCCCTGCCCATTTTGTCTCTCCACATCCCTCTCTTACTCCTTGAAGCCTCACTTTGGGCAAAAGTCTTCCCAAGGAAGCCTTTGAGCTCAAACCAAATGGAGTTACCCGATTTTAAGGTAACGTCTTCACTTGAGTCCTTTTGTTTTATTTTGCTTCTCCAACCCCCTAAACTCTTTTTATTCATTTCTTTTGTAACAACTCCAATATCTTCAATATACTAGGATGTTGTTATAAGAAGATTTCGAGCTACACTTACACACATCTACATCTAATGGTTAAAGAACATACTGTTTCTGTGGTTGGCGAATTTCTGCCTCACGAAACGATGATTGTTCAATCTTCTTTTAAACACCTTTAATGGTAGACATTAAGATTTCCCTCTATTTATATATGATATATATTATGTTTATGTTTTCCTTATGATTCTTTATTTTTCATTTGTGGTTTACCTTTATGGTTTCCATTGTGGGTAAACACGATAATTTCATTTTAGGAAGTGCGGACTACCACCCCCTCAAAGTGATGTGATTCGTTAATGTCATACGTGGGACATATAAAGGATGGATTTAATGATATTATATATGATATTATACTGGAATTATAATATACCTCTATATAATTATTATTTCTTTCCATTAATATATGAGATAGAAATGAAAGTAGCGTTCATGCGTACGTACGGCTTACCGTCTCCATGAACGGTGCATTTCATTTCTTATCCCCAAATGTAATGTACTATTATAAGTACATATTTATAATGGATATATATAATGTATGTTACATATAAATTATGAATATAATTCTGAAATTAAAATATACATAACTCTCATTTAGTTTTAATTCCATTAATATGACAAAGAAATGAAAGTAGCGTTCATGCGTACGTACAACTTACCGTCTCCATGAACGGTGCATTTCATTTATTACCTCTAAATGATTATGTAATATTATAAATACATGTATATTCTGGATATATATGATATATATGATATCCAAATCATGAATATCATTCTGGATATAATGAACCTTTGACCACACGAACAACATGTAACTGTAAGAAGTTCACTTTTGACTCAAGTACCAAATATCGACAAACGACCGTTATCAACTTAAATGACTACATAATGTTCATAACATGGTAATAAGTGATATAAAAGGAATAATGAACTTGAAAAAAGTTCTTAATCAAGTAGAAATTAACTCAAGTTTATTATTCAGGACGTTAAAGAACGATCGAGTCAAGTCGGACCTGAGGTAAGGGACTTCGTCTCAATCTCCTTTCATTGAGGCATATTTTGTTTTATACACAACTTTATTTTATACGATGTATAAACCCCTTTGACTTTTACTTTTATACAAAAGGAATCTTTTTCTACGAAGCATTTTACAAAACGACAAAAAGGAATGTTTCTTTTAACGTACGCGGTGACAACGACCTTTTCCGCCGCCGCGGGTATTATTTGGTCTTTGGCTTCCTCAACAAGCTGTAATGTTTTTAAAATGAAATAAATACCATATAATCTTTTATTTATTTTGGTATTGAAAATTGTTTTTATAATGGATTTTTTATGTCAATATATTTATGTGATATATTGTGATCAAAGTGTGGAACTGTTTTCTTTCCATTATATTTGTTTTATGTCTTATGATTTTATAATGGTACTTGGACATTTGACGGGTGGTTACGTGATGAACCATATGACGGGTGGTGCCGTGAATACCAGGACGGGTGGTTACGTTATAACCTCCAATGCATTGGGTATGGAATTCGGTCGTATGGCTATTCCATTAAGTGATATGTGTGGAAGTCGACCGTATGGTTATTCCATTTAAGTATGTTTATGTCCCAAGTTACCTTTATATGTTATGTGATCTTTATATGGGTTTTATGGTAATCTTTTGGTTACAAAAGGGTATGTAATGATCTTTTATTCCTTGAAGAGTTTTTACTACTTCATAAAGGTGAAAATTATTACTTTGATAAAGTATACATGGTTTACTTGTTGTTTTGATAAACTAATAGTTTTCATTCTTTATGTATCCCTTACTGGGCTTTTTGTGTTCACCCCAAGTTTTTTTGAAATGTTTTTCATAGGACTTAATGTGGAATAGGGTCAAGGATGGGATCAAGGGAAAGTCATGCTATATAAAACATGGAACTAGACATGTTTCTTTTTAAGAGTTTTTTTATTCTATGGAAACTTAGTAGAAGTGTCTACTTTGTAATCTTTTGAGATGTAATAGTAATGTTCTAATTCTCTAAAACTCCAAAAATGAAAATATCCTCAATGTGAATTATTTATTTAATTCAATATTAAGTAAGGTTTGAGGCCGGGGCCTTATAGTTGGTATCAGAGGTCGGTTTAGACAACTTTAGGAGTTAGAAAATTGTTAAATTATAAATTAATTTATGGTATGATTGAAATGATATAGAATTTAAAGATTACCATGTTGCTTCGCTTAATATATTTCTGTGTTAAGAATGGTTTTTCATAGAGGAAACAAAATAGCTTTTCTGGGAAGGCATATAGAGGGAAATGACCTTTCAAATCAGTATCCTGATATGGTCAGAATCAGAACTAAACAGTTTGTTATAGTGATGGCTCAGTTGACTCAGGAGTTGAAAAGAAGATTGGTGAATGCTCCAGTTTTGGCACTTCCTTCCAGGAATGGTGATTTTGTTATCTACATTGATGCTTCATTGAAAGGAATTGGTTGTGTCCTTATGCAGAATGATCAGGTAATTTCATATGCTTCACGTCAATTGAAAACTCATGAGGTAAATTACCCTACACATGACTTGGAATTAGCTGTTGTTGTTTTTGCTCTAAAAAATTGGAGGCATCATTTGTATGGAGTAAAGTGTAAAATATATACTGATAAAAAAAGTTTAAAGTATATATTCACTAAAAAAGAATTGAACATGAGACAGAAGAGATGTCTAGAATTAATCAAGGATTATGATTGTACAATTCATTACCATCCGGGAAAAGCAAATAAAGTGGCTGATTATTTGAGTCGAAAAAGTAATGCTTCGTTAGGAATGTTGTGTTTGGAACGTGATCCTTTGGTTAAGGATTTGATGAAATTTGGCATAGAAGTTGTTGGTGTAGGATTTACTTCTGTTTTGTTTCAGGTATCAGTGAAATCTTCGCTATTAGACAGAATTAAGCAAGCACAGAGGGAAGACAGTGAGTTTCAGAAAAAGGTAGAGCTGGTTCAGAACGGTAAGTTGCCTGATTTCAACATTGATAATGATTGTGTTTTGAGATTTGGGAAGAGATTGTGTGTGCCTGGTGATTTACAGTTGAAGAACGAGTTGTTATGTGAGGCTCATAGTTCCCCGTTTTCAGTTCATCCTGAAAGTACTAAGATGTACAGAGATATGCGGGAGTATTACTGGTGGGATGGAATGAAAAGAGATATTGCTGATTTTACTGTGAAGTGTTTGACTTGTCAGTAGGTTAAAGCAGAGCGGCAGTTACCGAAAGGGATGCTTCAGCCTTTACCAGTGCCAGAGTGGAAATGGGAAAACATATCCATGGACTTTTTTGTGGGATTACCGAAGACATCTCGAGGTAATAATGCAAACTCGGTTATTGTTGATCGCTTGACTAAATCTGCTCATTTCCTTCCTATTCGAGATACTTTCTCTCTAGATCAACTTTCTCGATTATATATTAAAGAGATATTCAGGTTACATGGAGTTCCCCTCTCCATTGTATTTGATCGTGATCCCAAGTTTACTTCTAACTTTTGGAAAGGCCATCAGAAGTCGTTGGGTACTGAATTAAATTTTAGTACAGCTTTTCATCCTCAATCAGATGGGCAGTCAGAATGAACAATTCAGACCTTGTAGGATATGCTACGAGCTTGTTCGGTGGATTATCAGGGAAGTTGGGACCAATATCTTTCTTTGGTTGAGTTTTCTTATAATAACAGTTTTCATTCCAGTATACATATGGCACCATTTGAGGCATTATATGGTAAGCGATGTCGAACTCTAGCATTTTGGGATGAAATGGGTGAAAGGAAGCTGATGGGACCAGAATTAGTCGAAGAGATGGCAGAAAAAGTTCAGTTGATTCAGAAACACATGAGAACAGCTCAGAGCAGGCAGAAGAGTTATACAGATAACCGGAGCAAGGATCTATCTTTCGAGGTAGGTGATCATGTTTTTCTCAAGGTTTCTCCATGGAAAACTGTGATGAGATTTGGTAAGAAAGGAAAGCTGAGTCCAAGGTTCATTGGACCATATGAAATTCTGGAGAAAGTTGGATCAGTTGCTTACCGAGTGGCTTTACCTCCGAGTTTATCTCAGGTACACAATGTTTTTCATGTTTCGATGCTGAGAAAGTATATGCCAGATTCATCTCATGTTTTGAGCCCAAAGGTAGTTCAGTTGGAAGAGAATCTCTCTTATGAAGAACAACCATTCCAGATTCTTGACCAAAGAGAGCAAGTGTTGCGAAATAAGGTAATCCACCAGGTAAAGGTTTTGTGGAAAAACCATATGGTTGAAGAGGCAACGTGGGAATCTGAAAATGCGATGAGGGATAAATACCCCCACTTATTTTGATAAGTGAATAAAATTGTGAGGACGCAATTTCCAAAAGGGGGGAAGGATGTAACATCACAGGTAAATAAAGAATAAATAATTTTCATATTTATTAATATTTACGAATTAAATATTAATTTTACTTTAAATGGGTTGCTATGTTTGATAGCGTACCCGATACGCAACAAAGAGTTTCATTGAAATCTTACGTTGCACACTAGTAATAAAATAATATTATTTTAAATGGTAGTTAACACAAAGCCTTGTATTGGCGGGAATGGATAGAAATAACTAAAATATGATTATATATGTTTTTTAAATGTTTTTACTTTTATCAAATAAAAGATAAAGTCTTAAAATACAGAAAGAATTCAATTTTAGGCGTATATGCCCCAGTTTTCACTAAAGGTTCACTTATTGCCTTTTGATGGCGAACCGTCATTAAATATAGTTTTGTTCACTCTTATACATTCTATTGTACCAAATAAAACTCTTCTTTAGAATTGGGACATCAAAATTTACTTTGTGTAAATTTTTGGTATTTTTCCGATAAAGTTCATTTTTTAATGAATAGTGTAAAATGTTGTATTTTAATTCAAAACCTCTTTTTAATCTAATTTATTTATATGACTAGATTATCTTTTTAATTGGTTTTAAAGTGAAATTATAATATATTTTTACCATTAAATCCAATAGTGGTCGTTGGAATTAATTTCACTTTGAAATCGGACTTAAACTAGTGTCAATCTTTTGATACTTATTGTTTCATAAAAACACGCTATTTGCTCTGACAGCGGGAATTAATTATTAAATTAATTAATGAAACTTATATGTTTTGAATTTTGTAAAATTTACTTCATTTTTGAATTCAGAATATCAAATATAGCTTATGGTGAAGTTTTGGTATTTTTCTGAAAGACTTCAATTTTTGATGAATAGTGAAACCACTAAGTGGTACTTAAAAAACTGATTTTTCGTTTAAATGAAATTTTACCACCTCTGTGTTTTGAATTTCAAAAATCCGACATACATGGTTGTCATTAAGAAGTAAAATGTGGTTCAATGGGATTAAAATAATTTTTTGGTGAATAGTAACTTGTTAAGTTTTTAATCGCGATTAGAGGTAATTAGTGTAATTTAAGGTAAAATTAATGTTGTAATAATATGAAATGAACTTGACACGTGTACTAACCTCATTGGATGTGTCATGGCCGACCAAGACAATCCATGGGTCAACTTGGGGACCCCATGAAGCCACTTTGGTTGGAAAATGACATTAATATCTTTTTATTTAAAGTTAAAATAAAAATGACACAAACATGAGTTGTTTTACTAAAACAATTTTTACATGGGGTTATACAAGTCATATTTTTTACTATAAATATTCATTAGAAATATAAAAAGATTTCCTACATCATGATATTTTTTTTTATAATTTTTAGACATTAAATAAATTAAATTATTTATGACATCATGATGATGCAGCGATTACCTCATTAATAAAGGATTTAAATAAAATGAAATGATAATGTAAAATCTATGACCTACACATGTCCAAAACCTATTGTATGGGTGGATTTCAAACCCTTGTCACCTTATCCTCTAAACACATCAATGTGGGACTATTAAAATCCGAAACTCATTCTAAAATAAAGTAACATTTCCTTACTTTCCAAAAGTGTCCCTCCTCTCCTCTTATAAAAGGCCCCCACCTCTACCACCTTACTCACACTTCCAAAGACTTTGGCTCAGCCAAACCCTGCCCATTTTGTCTCTCCACATCCCTCTCTTACTCCTTGAAGCCTCAATTTGGGAAAAAGTCTTCCCAAGGAAGCCTTTGAGCTCAAACCAAATGGAGTTACCCGATTTTAAGGTAACGTCTTCACTTGAGTCCTTTTGTTTTATTTTGCTTCTCCAACCCCCTAAACTCCTTTTATTCATTTATTTTGTAACAAATCCAGAATATTCAATATACTATGATGTTTTTATAAGAAGATTTTGAGCTACACTTACACATGTCTACATCTAATGGTTAAAGAACATACTGTTTCTGTGGTTGGTGAATTTCTGCCTCACGAAACGATGATTGTTCAATCTTCTTTTAAACACCTTTAATGGTGGCCATTAAGATGTCACTCTATTTATATATGATATATATTATGTTTATGTTTTCCTTATGCTTCTTTATTTTTCATGTGTGGTTTACCTTTATGGTTTCCATTGTGGGTAAACACGATAATTTCATTTTAGGAAGTGCGGACTACCGCCCCCTCAAAGTGATGTCATTTGTTAATGCCATACGTGGGACGTATAAAGGATGGATTTAATTATATTATATATGATATTATACTGGAATTATAATATACCTCTATATCATTATTATTTCTTTCCATTAATGTACGAGATAGAAATGAAAGTAGCGTTCATGCGTACATACGGCTTACCGTCTCCATGAACGGTGCATTTCACTTCTTATCCCCAAATGTAATGTACTATTATAAGTACATATTTATAATGGATATATATAATGTATGTTACATATAAATGATGAATATAATTTTGGAATTAAAATATACATACCTCTCATTTATTTTTAATTCCATTAATATGACAAAGAAATGAAAGTAGCGTTCATGCGTACGTACGGCTTACCGTCTCCATGAACGGTGCATTTCATTTCTTACCTCTAAATGATTATGTAATATTATAAATACATGTATATGTTGGATATATATGATATATATGATATCCAAATCATGAATATCATTCTGGATATAATGAACCTTTGACCACACGAACATCATGTAATTGTAAGAAGTTCACTTTTGACTCAAGTACCAAATATCGACAAACGACCATTATCAACATAAATGACTACATAATGTTCATAACATGGTAATAAGTGATATAAAAGGAATAATGAACTTGAAAAAGGTTCTTAATCAAGTAGAAATTAACTCAAGTTTATTATTCAGGACGTTAAAGAACGATCGAGTCAAGTCGGACCCGAGATAAGGGACTTCGTCTCAATCTCCTTTCATTGAGGCATATTTCGTTTTATACACAACTTTCTTTTATACGGTGTATAAACCCCTTTGACTTTTACTTTTATATAAAATAAATCTTTTTCTACGAAGCGTTTTACAAAACGACAAAAAGGAATGTTTCTTTTAACATACGCGGTGACAACAACTTTTTCCACCGCCGCGAGTATTATTTGGTCTTTGGCTTCCTCAACAAGCCGTAATGTTTTTAAAATGAAATAAATACCATATACTCTTTTATTTATTTTGGTATTGAAAATGGATTTTAAAATGGATTTTTTATGTCAATATATTTATGTGATAAATTGTGATCAAAGTGTGGAACTGTTTTCTTTCCATTATATTTGTTTTATGTCTTATGATTTTATAATGGTACTTGGACATTTGACGGGTGGTTATGTGATGAACCATATGACGTGTGGTGCCGTGAATACCAGGACGGGTGGTTACGTTATAACCTCCAATGCATTGGGTATGGAAGTCGGCCGTATGGCTATTCCATTAAGTGATATGTGTGGAAGTCGACCGTATGGTTATTCCATTTAAGTATGTTTATGTCCCAAGTTGCCTTTATATGTTATGTGATCTTTATATGGGTTTTATGGTAATCTTTTGGTTACAAAAGGGTATGTAATGATCTTTTATTCAGTGAAGAGTTTTTACTACTTCATAAAGGTGAAAATTATTACTTTGATAAAGTATACGTGGTTTACTTGTTGTTTTGATAAACTAATAGTTTTCATTCTTTGTGTATCCCTTACTGAGCTTTTTGTGCTCACCCCAAGTTTTTTTGAAATGTTTTTCACAGGACGTAATGTGGAATAGGGTCCAGGATGGGATCAAGGGAAGGTCATGCTATATAAAACATGGAACTAGACATGTTTGTTTTTAAGAGTTTTTTTATTCTATGGAAACTTAGTAGAAGTGTCTACTTTGTAATCTTTTGAGATGTAATAGTTATGTTCTAATTCTCTAAAACTCTAAACCTGAAAAGATCCTCAATGTGAATTATTCATTTAATTCAATATTAAGTAAGGTTTAAGGTCGGGGCCTTATACCAAACCCCTACCTCGATGAAGTCATCGAACGAGGTTTGTCGCGGAAAAGGGACGTCGTGGAAGACGGTGTCGTGGAAGGAGGATCGTCGGCGTCGTGGTACACGGCGTCGCGAAGAAGAGGACCGTCGGCGTCACGGTACACGACGTCGTGGAGAAGAGGACTGTCGGCGTCCCGGTACACGGCGTTGCGTCGTCGATCTCCGAGGAATCAGCGTTATTCATCGTCCTTCATCGGAGGTCAGCGTTCTTCGTCGGTGACGGTGTGTTCTTCGCGTTCTTCGACGAGGAAGAAAATAATCCTCAAGAGCGCAAGAGTCCTCTCTTTTCTTTCGCACAACGAATTAACCCCCAATAAAATAAGTCATGTCTTATTTTATTATCACTCATTCATGCCATTAATTTGAAATTCAAAAACAAATCTCATTCAATTAATTGACTTAATTGAAGAGCGTTTAATATCCAAATTAATTTTTGAGGGTTGCCATGACATTTAAAAGGGGTGCGGGTGAGTTATATATTAAATGCACGAGAGGGAGGTTAAAAATGGATTTTAAGGGGTGGGTTATATATTAGTGGGTCCCACTCCAACCACCAAGCATAGGTTTAAACTACCTAGAATAGAAATAAAATTTTTAGCACAATATTTTATTTTATTCTTTAGTTAACCCATTTAATTTATAACCTCACTCGAGCAAACGCAACTCCGAAAAAGGTGTTCTTAAGCTATTACCGGCGTTGCGGTTTCATTGGTGCTCTCGGATTTCGATTCCGAGCACCGGTTCAAAAGTTAGGAAAACCCGCTCGTTCATTCACTGAACGTACTCGAGCTAAACTTCGGAAATTGATTCCGAGCACACCGGGCCTCTGAATCAGGTGCTGTCAGAAACTGCGTTCTTGTAAAATCCCAAAAAAAATTAAGCAAAAAAATTCTCTTGAATTTTACGGGTCTTTACAGAGAGATAATGACCCCCGAAACCCGCCTTCAATAGGTCTCGGAGTGGTGACCAGCACCAAGGGTATAGAATCTCACACAAAATGGAAGGCATTACCCTTTTTATTTTTTTATAAGATCGAGAGATAAGATAGAAACCCCAAAAATACCGAAGTTGAAATTAAAGGTAAACCCAAAAGTAAACCATTCTCATATGCATGTTCAAAAGTAAAAGATACAAGCCACAAAAACTCCGATGGTAATGTACCAAGAAAAAGGAAAAACGACAACAGCAACTGCCCCAAGGTCCGAGCTAGTACGGTCCTGCACGATCCCTGAAGTCCTCCTGGAAACCTGAAAGCAGTTTATATACATAGGGTGATCATACAAGTACAGTCAGTAGGAAAAACCAAAGACTCTCGTGCACAAGTGGAGAGGCATTCTAATGCCCTGTGAGAAAAGAAAAACCAAGCACTTAGCAAGGAAAAACTATTCACCCAAGTCTCACCAAGGCACACTCCCCAAATAACGCAAGGCAAGTAAAGTACAGTAAGAGCACATCGATATTTGGGTACCCCGCGCCACTTTCCCACTGGTTATTGAAGACATCGTACGTATCGAACCAATCCCGCCATTCTCACCGTAGTCTCACTGCCAAAGCCCGCTCGCACACACCTGGGCCAAAACCTCACCGCAGTCCCACTGCCAAACCCCGCCCGCACACACCTGGACCATAACCTCACCGCAGTCTCACTGCCAAACCCCACCCACACACATCTGGGCCAGAGCAACTACTGCGAAGCCCGAAGACACCTGGGCCAGAACAACTACTGCCACGCCCGAAGATACCTGGGCCTCATCCCGAAGACACTTGGGAAACAACCTGCCCGCAGACACCTGGGCCAACCACCACCACTACCCTGCCCGAATATTCTTGGGCTAACAATGGACCTCAGGCCATCACAGTCTGCCCGAAGAGTCTTGGGTTATTCGGGAAAGGGAGCAGAAAAGGAGCTAATAATCAGTCACTCATAGGAGTGTTGAGAAAAACACTCTCCCCATGAAATGGGGCGTTCGGCACTAAGTGCTCAACTTGGGTGGGGCGCGAATAAGAAACATAAAAGCTACAGATATATGTATAGGTAACAAACACTCATCTCAACCTAGGGGGTTCCAAAACTTAAGCACAAACACCTTTGTTACTATTCATTCACAAAAGAAGCCACAACACTCACGCCCAAGTCACAACTAATTCCCAAACTAATTCCCCACTCAACCATTCTTGTTTTCATGTTCAAGTGATCCCATTATGGTGAATTCTGCACTACCGGGCAACTAACAGGCATAAACACAAGCCAGAAAAGAGAAACAACCAAACACCAATTTAAACATTCACACCTGGTTCTCTTGTAGAGTTGCATCAACAAAAGGGGATTACTGAGATCTCTCAAAGTATTGGGACCAAAGAAAACCTCACAAAAGGGACAAGTGAGATCCCTCGAAGTACTGGAAACAAAGCAAACCCCGAGACACAGCCCCATGTCCCCAAAACCAGGAACCAACGATTCCCCAACAATAGAGGATTCCACCCGAGTTCGTGTCACAGCAGAGCAACCACATAGCATCACATTCACAACCAACAATCGTGCCACAACAGAGGATCACATCCCCATTCACATATTCCCATGAGCACCAGGCAGAACAACACAGCCACCACCAAACAGAGTGGAAAAACTTCCAGGTTCAAGCACATCATTCATTAGGTTCTTCTTTCTGTTTGTTAACCGGGGTGGTTACACAGATATTCTTGTTTTACTGAACATCCATTTAAACCAATCGAGTTTATGTGATTAACCAACTTCCAGGTTAAGCCATTTAATCATCATAGAAGACAAAGTTTCATTAGTGCGCAAGGAAAGACCACCAACGACCATGATTTTCAGTGAGCATAGGCCCGCACAATTCACAAAACATACAACATAAAAGTAGTACAGCAGAAACATCGATCACTCCCCCCTTCATTCTTTAAAAGTTAGTTCATTATGTTCATTAAGTTTGGTTTCATCAATTCTCACAGAGAAAAAAGCGTATCCACCCCGCATGATACACAGAAAGGAGAGAAGAAGGTAAACCCTACCTGATTGATCAAAGTTCGACGTTTTTCTCCACGCGCCAAGAATCAGGGAAAAGCGCGACTCGCAGGGGAGGGATTCCTTGGACTCCAAGATGTGCAGAAAGCTCCAGCAGAGGCGCACCACAAGCCACGGGGAGAAGGGACTCCAAACGCACCAGGGGGAGGAAGGAAGTCGACCAAAGGAAGAAGAGGAAAAAGAACTTCTCGTGTGATATATAGATAAGATCCCGTTGTTAGGGATATGGGAAATTTGAACGCCTGGAAAGTCGGTTCTTGGTTTCCCGCGTGGCTTGGCAGTTACGCACGATGACATTAAGTTTTTATTTAATTCTCCATTGAGGAGGTCTCTCGGGATTTATTGGGTATTAATTATGGGATTTTTAAATGGATTTGAAAGCCCAAAAGAGGATTTACGGGAAAAGCTGTAGAAGAGAAACCCGACAAGGCTGGGTGACACCGATCAGTCGTGCTGATCGGTCGCCCCGATTGGTCGCACGCCGAAATGACGTTCTACCACCGAGACGTCACCCCTAGGATCCGGAATTTGGCAAAGGGATGGACCGCGAGGGTCCGGGTCATCACATATATTATATTTACCAGTGCTTGTTTTTAGCACGAATAAATGTGGTATGCTTCGGTATATTTTATCACCTTTTTAACACCGATTGTTTTTATTGTTGAGAAATGACACCAAACGTAACTGTTTTTTAAAAAACACCTGTAAAGGTGTCACTTTATCAGTGCTTTATAAAAGGACCAATAAAGTAGTGTTTTTTAATCATGGTTTTGTAGTACTGTTTACTCAATGTTCTTAGTATGCTCCATGATATTCGTTTGTTTGGATTTCTTCGTCTATATCCTGTTCTTCACCTTATCTGCAAGTTTCATGTTATCGCAGTTTTTCATAAATAAATGTTTAACAATGCTAGATTCAAACGCGGATAAAACATGCTTTCATCACTAAATTAGCACTCATTAAAGTCTACATTTATGGGTGCTAATTTAAAGTTTATAAAAGTAGTTTGGTTTGACCAATGCAATCTTTTGAAAGATCTCAAAAATGGTATATTTTGTAATGGTGAGAAAAAAGTGCATATGTGCGTGGACAATGAAATCCTTTATCAAATGAAAAATGTAGAAGTGGTTGTTTGACGATTCAATAAATATCACAGTGATGCAAAGGAAATGAGCTACGCTACACGGCGCACAAATGATTTGAAGTATTTTGCGAGACTCGAACTTGAGAACTCGTTGAGACCCACAGGAGCAGTGACCACCGAGCAGCTTCCTAAGCCCACGATTCAAGAAATGCATGCGAAAAGAAAAAACCAAACCAACAAAAGAGGCGATACACATCAAAGTAGTATGTTCCT
The DNA here is from genome assembly GCA_963277665.1 of Viscum album. Lineage (NCBI taxonomy): Eukaryota > Viridiplantae > Streptophyta > Magnoliopsida > Santalales > Viscaceae > Viscum > Viscum album. Next base: position 54,909,264 of record OY728148.1, read on the forward strand.
CCGTGGACAATAAGAACACCACTCTACTCACACTTTTTATTAATTTTCAAAATAAGAAATATAAGAACGAGTGCAACAATGAACAAACTGGATTAGCAGCCAATCTAGATTCACAAATGCATGAAAGAGTTTAAAGAAAACAAGGAAACCTACACGCCAACAAAATTTACCAACTGAACGACTCTCCAGGATCTTCGATAATACTTTATGTCATTGACAACAATGAGCGAGGACCTCCTCATAGGTTCCACCCAGAGATCTCCACCAAACTCCAACTCTGAGATCTTCTGAGTTTGAGAATAGAAAGACTACAAAATAGAATTAAGAACACTTAAAGTTTAAACAATTTATTTTTCAATAAAATCAGTTTTTCATTACAAATTTTTATTTAAAACTAAATTTGAATTCTGAAATAGTTTAGGAAGAATTTTTAGGATTTTTCTAAAAAAAATAATTTTGTATGTGAATCGTGAAATATACTGTTTTTTCTAAGACTATATCTTTTATGACTTTTTTATAATATAAGTAAGACCTAGAAGTTTATAAAACATTTTAATTGATCAAAGATATATTTTGTAACACCTCGACCTGAATCACCGAGTTCGAGCCGGGGTGCCACATGACCCCAGACGCGGCTCCTCGTACGCCATAGGCTACTCACTAGTAGCACACGTCTAAAATGGATCGTGGGGAGACCATACCCTCAATCAAAGTGCACAAAAACAGATAAATAATCAAACATGTAACAATATATAGAGTATAGGGAAACCAATAAACATATCATTTGTAATGAATGAATACAGAAACAACAGACCAGATAGTGATGCCTAAATACAAGGACACTTATCACCCACTTGGCCGATCTCATATACAAAATATAAAAGAACAAAAGTACAAAAGCGAATCTGCACCCAACTCCAAGCCACACCTCCTCCTGGTCTCTAGACTCACAACGAGCTATCCCTCTCAATTACTATTCCGAGCGTCAACCCAACATGTACCTGTAATAAATGTGGGCTGTTCGGGTACCCAAGGGTTATGGGTGCCCAAGTGATGTCACGACCCGTCCTCGGGGCCCGCGTCGTGACTACCCCAAGCCCGCCTTCCATAGGCCAGGGGTTGGCGACTAGCACCAAGGCGTAAATCCCGATAAAGGGAAGACATTGCCTTTGTAAGTAAACCACAAACAGCACAGAGCAAGCAAGCAGTAGAAATAAACACTAAGTAAAAACAGAGTACAACAGTAAGTGCGGAAAGTAAGTGAGTCAGTATACAAACCCAAACTGAAAGTAAAGTACAACTGGAAAGGGAAAAATAGCAATTGAAAAGTAAAGTCGCTACGTCGAGCTGTCCACTGGAAATCTCACCTGAAGGGTGGGTACAATTAGCCTCCACTGCTCCTCGGGTCCAGCTGACCGCTCCGAGTACGTCCCACCCAGTGGTCCACCTTCAGGTACCGTCCTGCTCCGCAAGCCTCAACCACGATCAGCACTGTCCGTCGTCTGCAACCAACACAACGTAGTGCGGGCATAGCCCGTGCAGGGGTGAGTATAAGCTACTCAGTAGGGACCCTGAGACCCCCGAAGGTCTCCCAAACTCCACAAAGGATAATCCAAAAAGGAAAGATACAATCACGAAGTAACATCCGACACTGCTTAAGTATATGCCCATACATATACCTAAGTCATCAATTCTCGTTCGTCTCCAACATCCGAGCCCAAGTACAACCCAATCCACACAGGAAAGAAAAACGTAAATCCACACAGGATAGCACAACACAATTCACATAGGAAAGCAAAACAGGATTCAGCTCACACAGGTATACTTCTTCGAAAGACGATAGAGATGATCACTGATCCAACTAAGTCGTCGGACCCAGAAAGGATCGATAGAAAACTAACCCCCGCAATGACCCACACAGGATCGGACCCACACAGGATCTGTAGGCGCAGACTCACACAGAACCGCTGAGCGCTGACCCACACAGGATCGGACCCACACAGGATCGGTAGCACTGATCCACGTAGGATCGCTGAGTGCTGTAGTCGTTGCCGTCGAATCCACTGAGGATATCTGCACAGTCGTCGTCGCAGTCACAGTAGCAGTCGCAGCCAGATCTAGGGTTTCCGCACACAGCAAGCTCGTTCAGGAGGGTCCGCTCTACGAGCCGAGAGGCTGATACATCAATTGACACATAGTCCAGAGTTGATATATCCAAAAGTTCCGTATCGTCAACAGGAACTCAACGTCGCAGACGGCGCGTCAATCGGACGCCCAGTCTGAGAGTTATTGGCCTTTTCGTCCCAGGGGTCCGGTTGGTTTTTAAGGCAAAACCAACCTGACCGTACTCCACCTGCATCCAAATCTCGGGCGGAGTAAGCCAAAAGATCCGACTCACTAAGAGGAATCCAACAAAGTCGCTGACACGTCATTCGGACGTCCGGAGCTTAAGATATGAGCGTTTCCGCTCCGAGGGCCCGGTTGGTTTCGTGTACGAACCAACCCGTCCAAACCCAAAGTAATCTGAAACCTTGAGTGCAATATACCGAAACGACCGTCTCGATCCAAGGATCGCATTGCAACTGACAGTGCGTCGATCGGAGGCCCGTAGCACAAGTTATGGGCGTCCGACCGGAAAAGATTCGGTATTAAGGGGTTCGGGCCCGATCCGACCCGCCCCGAACCCCCGGGGTTGACCCGAACCGGGTCCGGGTCCAGCCCGCTTGGGCGCGGCCCGGCCCGGCCTGGGCACAGCGCGCCCAGCGCACTGGCCAGGCGCTCGGCCAAACGGCCGAGCCGTTTGGCGTGGGGGGGGGGGGGGGGGGGCTGCCCCCCTGGTTGTAACCGCGACCCCCCTTTAATGGGGGTCGTTTTGTTGGCCGGCCAAGGGTTTGAACCCCCGGCTGTCTTCCTGTCCGGCCGGCCGGTTTCTGCCACCACGGGACCGGCGACGGCCGGTCCCCTCCCTGCTCCGACACCGACGGCCCGGAACCGGCCGCCGGTCACCCTGCTCCGCCGCGGCCCGGAACCGGCCGCGGTTTTGGTTCGTCCGGCACGGCGTGACGGCACCGCGCCCCTTCGCCGCGACCCCGCTTCGGCCGCGGTGTCTGCGGTTCTCTCCGACGTGGCGCGACGGCGCCGCGACTTGGTTCAACTTCACGGCGCGGCGCGACGGCGTCGTGTCCTTGTTCGTTTCCAAGGAGCGGCGCGACGGCGCCGCGCATTCCTCGTCGCTTGATCGCACGCGGTGCGACGACACCACGCCATACTCGTTTCAAACCACAAAGAAACAACACACAGATAAGGGAGGAGGGTCGGCCGTGTTTGTGCGGTCCGGCCCCCTCTCGTTAATCGATAGCATTTGGTCGTATTTTCACGAAGAACGACAAAGTGGTAAACACGAACAAAATAAAATAATTAAACCCCTACCTCATGCGAGCTTGAACGGAGGTTCGTCGAACGAGGATTCATCGCGGAAGGAGACGTCGCGGAAGAAGACGTCGCGGAAGAACCGTCGCGGTAAACGGCGTCGCGTAGTCGGTCTCCGAGGACTCGACGTTCTTCGACGGAGTTTGATGCGTTCTTCGCGTTCTTCGTGTTCTTCGACGGAGTTCGATGCGTTCTTTGCGTTCTTCGTGTTCTTCGACGAAGAAGATGAAGAACTCTAGCTTTCCTTAGCTTTTCTCCCCAAACCTCTCAAGAAACAAAGGTTCCAACCCCAAAATAAAATAAGCTTACCTCTTATTTTATTAACATAACATAACATTTGAATTTCAAGAGTTTAAAAATCAAATATCCACACTTAACTCACTTAATTAATAACATAAGTTATTAATGTTTAAGTTAACAAAAGTTAATGGTGAGTTGAGGGGGGTTGAAGAATATGAATGGGTGGGGTTCGTGTGGGCCCCACCACCCTCATAACCTCTCTTGGGAAGTTGGGTAGTTACCCAACTTCCACCCAAAGCCTTAAACCACTAAAAGAAAATAAAAATTGTAGTTAAATTATAAATTAAAATTCCACAATTTTAATCATCTTCTATCGGGTAAATGCAACTCCGGAAATGGCGTTCTTAAGCAATTACCGGCGCTACGGTTCCATCGGTGCCCTCAGAATTCGATTCCAAGCATCGGTTCAAAAGATAGAAATTCCCGCTCATTCGTTCACTGAACGTACCCGAGCTAAACTTCGGATAGAAATTCCGGGCACACCGGGCCTCGGAATCAAGTGCCGTCAGAAACTACGTTCTTGTAAAAAATCCCAAAGAAAATTAAGAAAAAATTTCCCTTGAATTTTACGGGTCTTTACATTACTCCCACCTCAGGGCTTTACGTCTCCGTAAAGATACATCATAAGCTAGGGAAACAAATGAGGGTACTGAGCACGCATCTGAGCCTCCTGCTCCCAAGTGCTCTCCTGGAGGTTCTCGTGCTGCCATCTGATGCGCACTAGAGGAATTGACCGTCCACGTAGGACCTGCTCCTGTCGATCCTCGATCTCCACTGGGACCTTCGCGAAAGTTTCCCCATCATCAACGTCTAGCTCCCCATGGTCAATGATATGCGTCGGGTCGTGCACGTATCTCCTCAGCTGAGATACGTGGAAGACGTCGTGCACCCGATGCAACTGAGGTGGTAGAGCCAGGCGATAAGCCACCTCGGCAATCCTGTTGAGGACCTGGAATGGTCCGATGAAGCGTGGAGACAACTTTCCACCTCAGCCAAATCTCCGCAATCCACGTCGAGGTGAGACATGCAAGAAGATGTGGTCTCCATCCTCGAACTCTAGTGGCCTCCGCCTCCTGTCAGCATATGACTTCTGCCGGCTCTGAGCTGTCCTCATCCACTCCTGGATGACCTGGACCTTCTCTGTCGTGGCCTGGACCATCTCTGGTCCCACAAGTGCTGACTCCCCAGGGTCTGTCCAGCACAAAGGAGATCTGCAAGGTCGGTCGTACAACGCCTCGTATGGTGCCATCCCGATGGTGGAGTGGTAACTGTTGTTGTATGCAAACTCCACCAAGGGTAGGTGGTCCTCCCAGCTACGACCAAAGTCGAGGACACATGCGCGGAGCATGTCCTCGAGAGTCTGAATGGTCCTCTCCGTCTGACCATTTGTCTGAGGGTGAAAGATAGTGCTCAGATGTAGCTGCGTCCCGAACGCCTCCTGCAACCCCTTCCAAAGCTAGGAAGTAAAGCGAGCATCTCGATCAAAGACGATAGATGATGACACACCGTGAAGCCGTACAATCTCCTGAACATAAAGTCATCCCAAGATCTCCACTGAGCCCTGCTCTCGTACGGGTAAGAAGTGTGCCGACTTGGTGAGTCGGTCGACAATCACCCAAATGGAGTCGTGACCTCTGGAAGTGCGTGGAAGTCCAGTCACTAAGTCCATAGATATCCCGTCCCACTTCCACTCCGGGACCTCTAAGGGATGTACCAAGCCTGGTGGTACCTGAAGCTCTGCCTTCACCTGCTGGCAGGTGAGGCATCGAGAAACGAACTCTGCCACAACCTTCTTCATGCCTGGACACCAGTGCTATCGTCTGAGATCCTGGTACATCTTCGCCACTCTAGGATGTACCACCAAAGGAGAAGTGTGAAACTCTCTCAGCACCTCCTCCCGTAAAGCAACTGGTACCAAGGTACGTCCTCTGAAAAGGACATCGTGCTATGCTCCAAAGGAGAAACCATCAGGTGCTTGTCCTGAGGATATCTGTGCACGTTGCGTCTCACAGTCAGCGTCCCCACGCTGTGCCTATCTGACCCGCTGCAGTAGTGGAGGGGTGACTGTGAGAGACTGAAGGAAGGTTGCCCCATCTCTATCCACGCCTCTAGGGGCGCTGGTCAAACTCTGTCTCAGCTCCTGGAAGCTCTACTGACATCTGTCTGACCACACGAAGGGCTTCCCCTTCCTCCTTAACGTTCTACAAAGCTGCAATGATTTCTCCTTTGCCGAAAAGGAAAATACGGTCTCATCCCCTAGATGAACCACGTTCCTTGCCTAATACAGTCAATCCCATCATGATTAGTTAATTCATGGCATGGATGACGTCGTATGGCCTCAACGCTTCTACCAAGATATCCAACAGTTACTCTCGCCTCCAAGGGTTGAGTCACACTGTCGGCATCTGTGTGTGGTCACTGGGTCTCCTCCAGTAAGAATCTCGAAAGTGAGGGTCAAGTCAACAGTTTTTTTTAACCGACATCTCTTAGTATTAACAAACAAAAGACAAGAAAGCAAATGTCACTATTGCAAGCGTCTTTTATTACTTCAACTCAAAGTACAAGGACACAAGGCAACACAAACAAAGAAGCTAGAGGCATTATGGTCAAGGGATTCTATGCCTGGAGCTAGTCCCGCACTTGTCCACCCGCTTCCGGAGCTCCATGATCGTAGGCTTCAGCTGCCTGAAGCTGTGCTCTCCCCTGAGGTCTGGGTGGACCTCCTGGTGGTGGTGGTGGTAGAGCCTCAAAGCGTCGCCCACCACCTGCTGCTCGGCCAGCTCCTCTGCCTCGTCCGCCTGCTCCCTGCGGACCGCCACGATCGAACCTCTGCCTCTGCCTAGGTGGTTCCTCAACCGTCTGCTGCTCCTCTGCATGGAGGGTCGGGCAGTCACGTGCCATGTGGCCCTGCCCGCCGCATGCATAGCACTGTCTTCCACTCATAAGACTGGTTCTACTACGTGTGCCCCGCACCTCCGAGCCAGTATCCTATGGTCGTCCGCCCGTTTTCCTGGCCCACTTGGACCTCTGTGACATCTGTCTACTGCCGGATGCAGAAGACTCCGCCACGTGTCGCCCTGCGGTAGGTCTCGCCGCTGGTGTAGACTCAGCAAGAAAACTCTCGATCAAATGGGCTCGCTCCAGTACTCCTGCCTGAGTCGGAATGCTGAGGGAGATCAGCGATGCCCTGATCTCATGTCTCAATCCCTGCTCAAAGGTCCGTGCCCGACAGAATGGGTCCCGTACCATGTCTGTCGAGTAGCGCGAGAGATCGGTAAATCTCGCCGAGTACTGGGCGACCGTTAAGCTGCCCTGCCGCAGCTGTAGAAGCTCCTGGATACGCACCGCACGGAGGGTGGCTGGGACTAACTCCTAGCGGAAGAGGCTCTCAAAGTCCATACAGAGAATAGATGCCTCAACGTGCACCTAGAGCATCAAGATCCACCATCGGCCCGCTGCCGCGTGCAATAGGCTCGCTGCGAGGATCACCAGGAGGTCTGCTGGTGTCCTCACTAACCGAAAAACTCGTACCACTGCCTCCAGCCAGTCCACGACTGCCTGGGGGTCCATCTCCCCGCGAAACTTGGGCGGTCGCTGGCACTGGAAATCATGCAGTGCACTAAGGCGACGTGCATCGTCAGCGGCTCGGGCTGAAAGAATCGGTGGCTCGACGGGTAAAGGTACCGCCAGTTCCTCAGCTGACAAAGGGCCCTGCACCGAGGCCTCGTCACTCGGTGGGTTGTCGTCACGCTCAACTCTCGGAACCCTAGCTGGCTGCCGTCGTGGGGCCATCCTGAAAAGAAAACAGGTGCGCCACGGTCAGAACAGTATACCTGGTGAGCTGACACAAAGTAATCACAAAGAAAACTTGAAACACACATGCAATCAATGTTTTCTTGCATTAAGTCGGAAATCAGAAGTCAGGGTCCTAGTGTACGGATACGTCGGCCGCCGCACCAACACTGGACTCCCTGGACTGATAACCACACCCAATACGCTAAACACTATTTCTTCACATAGAAAAAGATTAGAGTCCCAAGTTCTACAATAGAGCCGAACTCCTATGATACCAATTTGTCACGACCCATCCTCGGGGCCCGCGCCGTGACTACCCCAAGCCCGCCTTCCATAGGCCAGGGGCTGGCGACTAGCACCAAGGCGTAAATCCCGATAAAAGGAAGACATTGCCTTTGTAAGTAAACAACAAACACCATAGAGCAAGCAAGCAGTAGAAGTAAACACTAAGTAAAAACAGAGTACAACAGTAAGTGCGGAAAGTAAGTGGGCCAGTATACAAACCCAAACTAAAAGTAAAGTACAACTGGAAAGGGAAAAACAACAACTGAAAAGTAAAGCCACTACGTCGAGCTGTCCATTGGAAATCCCACCTGAAGGGTGGGTACAGTTAGCCTCCACTACTCCTCGGCTCCAACCGACCGCTCCGAGTACGTCCCACCCAGTGGTCCACCTCCAGGTATCGTCCTGCTCCGCAAGCCTCAACCACGATCAGCGCTGTCCGTCGTCTGCAACCAACACAACGTAGTGCGGGCATAGCCAGTGCAGGGGTGAGTATAAGATACTCAGTAGGGACCCCGAGACCCCTGAAGGTCTCCCAGAATCCACAAAGGATAATCCAAAAAGGAAAGATACAATCACAAAGTAACATCCGACACTGATTAGGTATATGACCATACATATACCTAAGTCATCAATTCTCATTCGGCTCCAACATCTGAGCCCAAGTACAACCCAGTCCACACAGGAAAGAAAAACGTAAATCCACACAGGATAGCACAACACAATCCACATAGGAAAGAAAAACAGGATTCTGCTCACAGAGGTATACTTCTTCGAAAGACGATAGAGATGATCATTGATCCATCTAAGTCGTCGGACCTACAAAGGATCGATAGGAAACTAACCCCCGCAATGACCCACACAGGATCAGACCCACACAGGATCTGTAGGCGCTGGCTCACACAGAACCATTGAGCGCTGACCCACACAGGATCGGACCCACACAGGATCGGTAGCACTGATCCACGTAGGATCGCTGAGTGTTGTAGTCGTTGCCGTCTAATCCACTCAGGATCTCTGCACAGTCGTCATCGTAGTCATAGTAGCAGTCGCATCCAGCTCTAGGGTTCCCGCACACAGCAAGCTCGTTCGGGAGGGTCCGCTCTACGAGACGAGAGGTTGATACATCAACTGACACATAGTCCAGAGTTGATGTATCCAAAAGTTCTGTATCATCAACAGGAACTCAACGTCGCAGACGACGTGTCAATCGGACGCCCGGTCTGAGAGTTATTGGCCTATTCTTCCCAGGGGCCCGATTGGTTTTTAAGACAAAACCAAGCCGACCGTACTCCACCTGCGTCCAAACCTCTGGTGGTGTAAGCCAAAAGATCCGTCTCACTAAGAGGAATCCAACAAAGTCGATGACACGTCATTCGGACGTCTGGAGCTTAAGATATGAGTGTTTCCGCTCCGAGGGCCCGGTTGGTTTCGTGTACGAACCAACCTGGCCAAACCCAAAGTAATCTGAAACCTTGAGTGCAATATACCGAAACGACCGTCTTGATCCAAGGATCACATCGCAACTGACGGTGCGTCGATCGGAGGCCCGTAGCACAAGTTATGGGCGTCTGACTGGAAACGATTCGGTATTAAGGGGTTCGGGCCCGGTCCGACCCGGCCCGATACCCCCGGGGTCGACCCGAACCGGGTCCGGATCCGGCCCGCTTGGGCGCGGCCCGGCCTGGCGGACCGACCAGGCAGCCGGCCCGGCTTGGGCACAGCGCGCCCAGCGCGCTGGCCAGGCGCTCGGCCAAACGGCCAAGCCGTTTGGCGTGGGGGGGGGGGGGGGCTGCCCCCTGGTTGTAACCGCGGCCCCCCTTTAATGGGGGCCGTTTTGTTGGCCGGCCGAGGGTTTGAACCCCCGACTGTATTCCTGTCCGGTCGGCCGGTTTCTGCCACCACGGGACCGGCGACGGCCGGTCCCCTCCCTGCTCCGACACCGGCGGCCCGGAACCGGCCGCCGGTCACCCTGCTCCGCCACGACCCAGAACCGGCTGCGGTTTTGGTTCGTTCGGCACGGCGTGACGGCGCTGCGCCCCTTCGCCGCGACCCCACTCCGGCCGCGGTGTCTTCGGTTCTCTCCGACGCGGCGCGATGGTGCCGCGACTTGGTTCAACTTCACGGCGCGGCGCGACAGGGTCGTGTCCTTGTTCGTTTCCAAGGCGCGGCGCGATGGCGCCGCACATTCCTCGTCGCTTGATCACACGCGGTGCGACGGCACCGCGCCATACTCGTTTCAAACCACAAAGAAAAAACACACGGATAAGGGAGGAGGGTCGGCCGTGTTTGTGCGGTCCGGCCCCCTCTCGTTAATCGATAGCATTTGGTCATATTTTCATGAAGAACGACAAAGTGGTAAACACGAACAAAATAAAATAATTTAACCCCTACCTCGTGCGATCTTGAACGGAGGTTCGTCGAACGAGGATTCGTCGCGGAAGGAGACGTCGCGGAAGAAGACGTCGCGGAAGAACCGTCGCGGTAAACGACATCACGTAGTCGGTCTCTGAGGACTCGGCGTTCTTCGACGGAGTTCGATGCATTCTTCGCGTTCTTCGTGTTCTTCGACGGAGTTCGATGCGTTCTTCGCGTTCTTCGTGTTCTTCGACAAAGAAGATGAAGAACTCTAGCTTTCCTTAGCTTTTCTCCCCAAACCTCTCAAGAAAAAAAGGTTCCAACCCCAAAATAAAATAAGCTTACCTCTTATTTTATTAACATAACATAACATTTTAATTTCAAGAGTTTAAAATTCAAATATCCACACTTAACTCACTTAATTAATAACATAAGTTATTAATGTTTAACTTAGCAAAAGTTATTGGTGAGTTGAGGGGGGTTGAAGAATATTAAGGGGTGGGGTTCGTGTGGGCCCCACCACCCTCATAACCTCTCTTGGGAAGTTGGGTATTTACCCAACTTCCAACCAAAGCCTTAAACCACTAAAAGAAAATAAAAATTGTAGTTAAATTATAAATTAATCTTCCACAATTTTTATCATCTTCTCTCGGGTAAACGTAACTCCGGAAATGATGTTCTTAAGTAATTACCGGCGCTACGGTTCCATCGGTGCCCCCGGAATTCGATTCTGAGCATCGGTTCAAAAGATAGAAATTCCCGCTCGTTCGTTCACTGAACGTACCCGAGCTAAACTTCGGATAGAAATTCCAGGCACACCGGGCCTCAGAATCAAGTGCCGTCAGAAACTGTGTTCTTAAAAAAAATCCCAAAGAAAATTAAGAAAAAATTTCCCTTGAATTTTACGGGTCTTTACAAGTGAGGTGTGAGTACAACTCAACATGGCATCAAAAACATGATCTAGTACCTAACTGGTAAATGTAGTGCACATGCATGCGATAAGCTTAGCATAAAGTAAACAGACAATACATAAATTTTGAAAGTATAACATATAATCACCAAGGAACAAGTAAGAAACAATAACCATATACCAAGTAGTCGTTTGCTCACTGAGCCACCACAAACCTTGACCGTACCTGCTTTGGCACCATGCCGGACGAAATATCAACCAGTCGCCTGACACCCCCCCTAAATGGGATTATCCAAAAACATGTTTAACACATCACCCTCTAAGGGATAAACCATGTACATGCTGACCAAACGTCTGACACATCCCCTTAGGGGATAGTCCATATAGCTCAACCTGCATGATCAATAGAAAAGACAGAGGATCAACACATACTATAAATATATACAAGATAACATATCAATATCACATCATGTCAAGCAAGTTTCATAACCATCACAATCCACATGCGAGAAAACATCAAATATAGGTCTCATAGGGCCACACACACACATACCTCATGCGATCAAAAAACGAATATAGGCCTCATAAGGCTATACACGTACACATCAAGTGATCAATATCAAACATGCGTCCCATGGATACATGCACACACACACACACACACATGTGATCAATATCAAACATGGGTCTCATAGGCTACAAATGCACACACTTGTGATCAATATCAAACATGGGTCTCACAGGCTACAAATGCACACACTTGTGATCAATATCAAACATGGGTATCACATGCTACTCACGCATACACATGTAATCAAGTATCAACCATCGGTGACCGTCATCAAGCCAATGTGCAAGGGTCTGTCATGGCCCTTTGGCACTTTGTTCTATTACATTAGGCATGGTTCACTTAATTAGTTGAAACCTACGCATCATTAACCAATTAAGCATTACATGAAGTTCATAACACAATTATGAAGTAAGTTTAATTCGCCCAACATGGAAAACCACATATCGCATACCAATAAACCATGCATAATACCATAGGGTAGAGATCACGAGACCTCCTACCTCAACATGAAGCCGACTTCTATCCAAGAAAATCCCAACTTATTTTTCTGAGTTGTCCAAGTCTATTCAACATCCAAGAATCACCACGAGGTCCTAACTTATGCCCGTGCATTCCAATTTAATCCATTATAACTAAATTATAATTAATTAAATGTTTATAATAAAATTCACAACCAAAGGCGAGGGACATAATTTTTGAAAGACTCATCAGAAAACACTACCTAACCGGAACCATGAACAACCATCCATGGAAGGTCCACAACGCTATCCTGGCATCATTTTCCGGGAAAAATACCTTTGCCGCAATGTCATCCAATAGAGTTTGGGCCACTCCCGACATACTCCCGAACCTAAGGATTGCAAGATCCCTAGTTCAATTCCATAATTTTATGATTGATCTAACCCAAATCAGACGATAACTATAGAATGATACACCAAGGGAACATACCTAAAATGAAACTTCCACAAACAAAACTCATTCATCATCACATGACATCATCTAGCCATGTAGATCCAGATCCCCATTGTTCTAAGAAAATTCCACCAATATCTGGTGGAATTTGTAAGAGTTGGTGTACTAGAACCAACTGGTTTTACTTTGATTACATGGATATTTAATTTATTATTACATATTTTTCATTGTTCTACATGACTATGATGTAATAATGTCCTAGAGTATTTGTTGCATTGATAAGGTCATGACAGTTCCCTGCTATGATGAGAACCTTGAAATGCTATAACAATATTCTTAAATATAGTTCTATAGTTGGATGAAATGCTATGATGGGACACATAGCATGCAGACCATTAGGTGTGAGTACTCGTAAGCAGATGAGACTTCCTCTCATGAAGTTCACACTTGGTAATCTCCAAGATAGAAGATTATGAAAACAGACCTACTAGTAGGAATTCCGTATGTTTTGGTGTCATTGGATATTTCAATCTGTGAACGTGTGTAATGATCCTTAGACTTTAATATTATCATTAATACGTGTCATGACTTATGCACTTTGATTTACTGACGAAAACCGCCATGCAGACAGTTGACGGGAAGTAGGGTACATTGGGTACCTCATGAGTGGCATGTTATTAATGGATAAGTCAAGGAATAATTTGTCCCTTCTATTTATGAAAGTTGATATCTCGGCCCTTTGATTGAAATATAATCGTTGCGCGAAATTCCATGTCCATGGTGTAACGATGAGTTTATTTCATGTAGTCAAAGAACGACATATCAAGCATAAAAGTTGATGACACAATCATTATTCTTGCTTTATGAGATATTGCGACAAAGGGATTATATTACACAATGAGTTTTTGTATGTGGATGTTGTTGTTGCAACTTTACATTCTTTCTCTTGGGTGCCTTGACCCGTTGCTAGATAATACTCTTGGACTTTAGGCAAGCCCTCCTAATGCCAATGAGAAATAATTCAAGAGGGTCACACACTAAGTGTTTTTGGTGGTCTCGATTAAATTCTATTTGAATTTAATTAATGAAATAAATATTATTCTCAAACTGTAGAATAATTTTATTCAAGTTAAAATGATCGCATAAATTAAATAAAATATATTTATTTATTTTATTGGACATTTAATAAATATTTATTTACTAGTTTTTAAATAAATTATTTATTTAAGAGAATAAATTATTTATTTATTTATTCGAGTGTTCAATAAATGGAAGTGGAGTTTGAGCGGGCCAAGGTCGGTTCGGTAGTAAAATAATTATTTACAAAATGGTAAATAATTATTTAACTAGTTGGCACAAATTAAAATAATGCTGCTATTATTTTGTGACGTGGAATTTATCATTCCGTTTTGCGCAAGTTGGAGCACCATAAATAATGACGCGATATTATTATTAAATTCATGGTTTTTCTCTAAGTTCATGAATGTATTTAATTGTTTCTATGCAATTAAATATTGTAACTGAAATTCCATGTATATAAATAAACAAGTACGCCTATTTTTCCAGACACCACACCACACACTTGGTAAATTTAGAATTTGTGAGCCAAAAAATTTCTCTCTCAAATCCTCTTCTATCCCCTCTCAAGAACGAGAGACGTTCTTCAAGGCCGAAGAACAAGCGATCAAGAACGACTGACACAAGACACTCGCTTCACTACGCTAGCACCTGGAGAATGAGTGGTGTCGATCAAAGGCTATCAAAGCATGTGTAGATCACTGCTAGAGGGATTCTAGTTTGGATCCTTACAAGCGCAGCAAGATAATCCGGAAGGGTCAATCCGAATGATCAACATCATCAACGAAGAAAAATACCAAAGACACAGGTATTATTTTTCTTTATAAAATTAATTAAATTAATTATAAACATGATATGCAAAATCCTCTCTAAGGTTTCGAGCCTCTTTCGTCTTTAGCTAAATCTTTGATTATATTTTGTGGAGACTGACGTTCATCCTCGTATTGATCTCGGAATAATCATTGATCGTGGTAAAAATCAAAGTTGGGTGCCGTCCCAACCACGCTTCCGCTGTGCCCGGAACCTAAAATTGGTATAAAAGGGGTTACATCGTAGTTTATAATTATTTAAATATTTTGTTGATGAATTACACATTTAATAATTTAGTTGTTTCAATTAAAGTTAATCGTTCTAAAAATTTGAATCTCGAGATCTATTCCACCTCTTTCGTTTCTCGTTCACCTTACATAAAATATCTTCTCTTTTAATTTTGATTAAAATAAAATAGAGGATCTCATCCGGAGGTGCCAAAGATTCCTGGCCGTACAACACTAGAACACACAATGTGTATTCAGTAGTACACGTCGTGTAGTCAAGATTCAATGCGTCAGACCGGTCTTCCAAACCAAGTCGTGTGTTGGTGTCTTTCTAAGTATCAAATGACTCTGTGTATTGACTAGGAACATGTGGCACATAGTTTCTGGATTACACGCCGTGTGGCCCAATCGACACGGCGTGTAGTCTCTTCGGGTTAGGGTTGGACCATGTACCCCGTACACAGCTGGCCCAGCTGGAGACCATGTAACGAGGAAC
Source organism: Viscum album (assembly GCA_963277665.1). NCBI lineage: Eukaryota > Viridiplantae > Streptophyta > Magnoliopsida > Santalales > Viscaceae > Viscum > Viscum album. Next base: position 54,924,431 of record OY728148.1, read on the forward strand.
TACACAGCGTGTGGCCAACTAGACACACCGTGTACTCCTAAGATTTCTGAAGTACACTCACACGCCATTTCCCCATGTGTGTACTTCAGATGGATGGTGAAAAATAGTACACGCTGTGTAGTTGGAACTACACACCGTGTAATCGTCCAAATTACGCATATTTATTAAAATTTATTATTATATTATACAAACCCTTGAGACGTGTACCATCGTGCGAGTGTAAAGCTGAGGCACAACACGTGATAGGTGTTTTATATATATGTATTTAATTTAACATCTGTGTAATGTTCATTTCTACTCATTGGGTAGTTATGAATAGGAATTCACCAGGTTTCCTCTAAGGTACAAGTTACGTACAAAGATGATTTTAAATGAATTTATTTGTTTAAAATTATGATGGATGAGAATATCAAGGAAATTCAGAAAAGGGTTTAAGATAAAAGGATTGATTAATTAAAGATGATAATTAATTGATTCGAGCGTGATTTATCTTAAACAAGAATGATTAAAGAATTGATTGATGGTTTTATTTATACGTAAATATCATTGCATATATGGATGATCATGAGATATACCAAGACCTTTGTATCTGGATGGTTTCTTTTAATTTATTTATTTGAATTAAATTTGTCAGCCTGCGAGCCTTGTCCTCATTAATATGTAGGGCCTGCGTGCCCAAGGTTTCTTTTATGTAAACCCCCTTTTTACCCCTTACCTACATGTGAGTTAAAAAAGGCATATGTAATGGATAGAACTCCCAAGCTAGTGGAGGAGGTTCAAGATGGATCCGATATGAAACCAATCCCAGGAGATACAGTGGTGGACAAGTGGAAGCTGTAAACACGAACCCAAAATGTTCAAGGTGTTTCTCCCCTAGGTCAGGGTTAGTTTACCAACCACTTGATAAAATAACCATTAGAAAATATCATGATCATTCCATTTACTTTATTTTATTTCTGTCAGTTTCATGGTTTATCATTATGGATGTGTTGTCACGATCACATAATTAATGAATTAAACAAGCATACAAGATAGAACTAAAATAAACCATACTTATGAATAAATATTATCAAGGCATGGTTACTCACTTAAGTAAGTTCCACTTAATATTAACAAGTGTGTGATAAGGATAATAATCAATTCACACATAGGAGATAAAAATACCTCAAATAAAATATTAAGTCAGAACAAGCCTTCCGTTACTTGATTAAGGGAAAAACTCAATAAAACTATGTGTTTGACCAACCCTTGTTGGGACACTTACTTTTATATAGGAAGCCCTTATGAAAGGTTTAGGGTTGACTTAACCATATTACATAAAGAGGAGTAACCCTTGCTATACTTGGTGTAATATTGAAGGTAAGAGTTGAGGAAATCCTAAGTCATGATTTTAGGATTGGGGAGTCCACTCAACATATCAAGGAGCTACAAGCCTGCAGTTGGTAAAGACCTGCCTACCTAAATACCTTCTAACAGCTTGACCAACCCTTGTTGGGGTTATGAAAAGGGGAATATGGATCCTTTCCACTAGAATGTCATGGAAACTGGACATTTTGAGTTCAATGGTGAGGGATATTAGGACTTGATAAAATAGTGGGATACTTAATAAAATTTATTATTTCTTATAAAATGTAATCAAGAAAGTACTAATGATATTCTCTTTTAATTGTAGAATAAAAATGACAAACTCACCAACCACACTATCCCTATGATAAATTCTGGATAAAGACAACATCCTCACTGGCAGTAACTTCCAGGAATGCTTTAGACACCTTTGGGTTATCCTATGCCATGAATGGAAGTCTTACATGCTGGAGTCAACATTATCTAATCTGCCTTCCAAAGAGGTGAGTGATGAGGATTTCCTAGTCTATGAGAAACATATGAATGATGCGGTCGACATTTAATGTTTGATGTTATCATCAATGTCTAGTGAGCTCATGAAGTCTCATGAAAACATGGATGCTTATAGCATGCTCGAGCAACTCCATGGTCTTTACCAGGAGAGAGAAAGACATGAAAGGTTTGAGATATCTAAGGCACTCTTTCAGAGTAATCTTAGAGAAGTTTCCCCAGCTGGGCCTCATGTAGTTAAACTCATTGGATACATTGAGCACCTAAAGGTTCTAGGGTTTAAAATCCCCAAAGAACAGGATACCAATCTCATTCTCGCATCACTCCCTCAGAGCTTCTCTAACTTTTTTGTCAATTTCAATATGAACAATATTGAGAAGTCTCTATCTGATATTCTTATCCTCATTTTCTATGTGGACAAAGATATGAAGCGCAGAAAGTGTTCTATCCTTATGTTGAATAAGAGGAAAGGGAAGGCGAAGAGATTTAAGCCCAAAGATTCTTTACAGCCTTCCAAGAAAAGAAATATCAAAGGGGAGACAAGGGAATATGAGGCTGTTTGTTTCACATGTGGTAAAAAGGGCCAATGGAAGAAGAACTGCACCCAGCCTAAGAAGCAAGGGGAAGCTTCAAGTGCATTTGTTATCGAATGAAATCTATCTGTTTCTACAAAGTGGGTATTAGATACATCTTGTGTTGCTCACATATGTATCCAAATATAGGAACCAAGTAGATTCAGGAAGATTGATCGAGGAGAGGTAGATCTACGAGCAGCCAACAGAGCCAGACTTGTTGCTATAGCTGTCAGGGACTACCACCTCACGTTGTCAAATATGATGATCTTGGTGTTAAAGGGTTATTATTATGTGCCTTTTGTTACAAAAAACATTATTTCTGTATCCAGATTAGATACAAATGGATTTTTTTCAATTTTGGAAATGAATATTGCTTCTTTTACAAAGATAACATTTGTTATGGTAGGGAACATTTATACAACGAACTTTATGTGTTGGATTAAACAAACCAAGTAATGGAAATCAATAACAAAGATACTTCACATGAATCATATCACACCCAACATTGGCATCACTGACTAGGTCATGTAAATGAGAAACGCTTGACAAAGTTACATTAAGATGGATATTTATATTTTTTCAAACTAAAACCACTTGGCATATGTCATGCATGTTTACAAGGAAAAATGACCAAATCCCCATTTAGTGAGAAAGGTGAAAGGGCTAAATAACTTCTTGAATTGGTTCATAATAATGTGTATGGACCATTTCCAGTTGAAGCAAGGGTAGGGTACTCATACTTCATAACTTTTACTGATGATTTTAGTAGATATGGATATATCTACTTAATAAGGTATAAGTCAAATTCTTTTAATAAGTTCAAAGAATACAAGAATGAAGTTGAGAACCATCTTGGTAATAAGATTAAGAAATTCCTCTTAGATCTACGTGAAGAATATCTTAATCAAGACTTCATTGATTACTTATAGGAGTTTGGGATCCTATCCCAACTCACTCCTCCAAACATGCCGTAGTGAAATGGTGTGATCAAAAGGAGGAACCACACCCTGTTGGACGTGGTGAGATCAATGATGAGTCATTTGAGTCTTCCATTATCCTTTTGGGGATATGCATTACAAACAGCGGAACACATACTAAACCAAGTACCAACTAAATCGATAAATGGTATTCTATAAGAGTTCTGGAGTGGAAGAAAATCCATATTAACGAATTTACATGTGTGGGGTAGCAAAGCATTTGTTAAGGCCTCTTCAGGTAACAAACTTACACCCCAATGCACAAATTGTACCTTTATAGGATACCCTAAGGAAACAAGGGGATATTACCTATACAAACCCTTAGAAAAAAAGGTTATAGTGGCAAGACATTCCATATTCCTTGATAGGGATCACATCTCCAAAAGAGATAGTGGGAGTGAGATATACTTCGATGAAGTCGAGGCTCAAGGTACACAAGAGTTGGTACAAGAACAAATTCCACAAAGCCCTGTGGAAGAAAAATCTATTCCAGAGACACAAGTACTACATAAGAGTACAAGAGAGGTTATAGAACCAGAACGGTATGATTTTCTAGTTACTAAGGACAGTGACTCCTTATTATTTGATAATAATGATCCTCTAACTTAAAAGGAAGCATTAAGTGGCACAAATGTTGCCAAGTGGAAAAAAGCCATGAATTCTGAAATGGATTCCATGTACCAAAACCAAGTCTGTATTTTGGTAGATCCTCCAGTTGATGTCAATCCTATTGGTTGAAAATGGGTATTCAAGAAGAAATTGGATATGGAAGGACAAGTCAGTACCTATAAGGAATGACTGGTTGTAAAAGGTTTTAAACAGTGTCAAGGAATTGACTACGATGAAACCTTCTCACCAGTTGTAATGCTGAAATCCATTAGAATTTTACTTACCATTGCGACTTACCATGAATATGAGATTTGGAAGATGGATGTAAAAATAGCATTCCTTAATGGGAATCTTTAGGAATATGTCTACATGACACAACCTGAAGGGTTTGTGACTCCAAAGGATGCCAATAAGGTATGAAAGTTGCAGAAATCCATTTATGGATTAAAGAAAGCATCCAAGTAATGAAACATTTATTTTGATGAATCCATAAAAGAATTTGGTTTTATCAAGAATGAATGTGAGAATTGTATCTACAAATGGTTTAGTGGGAGTGTAGTTGTTTTCCTAATAGTATATGTTGATGACATATTACTTATTGGAAATGAGATACCAGTCTTCCAGTCTGTTAAGGCATGGTTGAATCAATGATTCTCCATGAAAGACTTGGGTGAGGCAGCATATATTATTGGGATCAAGATACATTTTGATAGATCCAAGAGATTGTTGGGCCTAAGTCAAAGTACATAAATTGATAAGTACTAAAGAGATTCAGTATGGAACAATCTAAGAGAGTATTGTTACCAGTGTCACATGGAATTCATCTTTCCAAGAAAATGTGTCCTAAAAAACATGAGGAAAGAAAGATAATGGCAAGGAATCCATACACATTAGCGATTGGGTCAGTCATATATGTCATGCTATGTACTAGTCTAGATGTCACCTACGCATTGAGTGCGATAGGAAGATATCAAGATGACCCAGGTGACCACTATTGGATGGCAGTCAAGACTATCCTAAAGTATCTGAGTCATACTAAGGATATGTTCCTAGTTTATGTAGTATATGAGGAACTAGTAATTATAGGATATGAAGATTATAGTTTCCAAACTGATTAAGATGACATGAAGTCACAAACGGGATACATATTCACTTTTAATGGAGGTGCAGTGAGCTGGAAGAGCTCAAAGCAGAGTGTAGTCGCATATTCTACAGTAGATTCCAAGTATATCGCAGCTTCTGAGGTAGCTAAAGAAGCAGTTTGGATGCAAAGCTTTTTCCAAGAGCTAGATGTGATACCTAGCAGTAAATATCCCATCACACTGTACTGTGATAATACTGCAGTGGTGGCTCTCTCAAAAGAGCCAAGGTCACATCAGCAGACAAAGCACATACTTCAAAAGTATCATCTCTTGAAGGATTTTTCTCAGAGAGGTGAAGTTGAAGTGATAAGTATTTCCATGGAAGACAACGTGGTGGACACCTTGACTAAAGCCTTGACTCAGTAGAAACATGATCATCATGTGAGGTCTAGTGGACTGAAAGTCGTAGGTATTTGGTTCTAGTCCAAGTGGGAGTTTGTAAGAGTTGGTTTCCTAGAACCAACTGGTTTTAATTTTATTACATGGATATTTAATGTATTATTACATATTGTTCATTGTTTTTCATGACTATGATGTAATAATATCTTAGATTATTTTTTGCAATGATAAGGTCATGAAAGTTCCCTGTTTTGATGAGAACCTTGAAATAATATAAAAATATTCTTAAATATAGTTCCGAGGTTGGATGACATGCTATGATGGGACACATAGCATGCAGACTGTCAGGTGCGAGTACTCGTAAGAATATGAGACTTCCTCTCATAAAGTTCGCACTTGGTAATATCCAAGATAGGTTATTATGAGAATAGACCCACTAGTTGGAATTCCGCATGTTTTGGTGTCATCAAATATTTCTATCTATGAGTGTGTGTAATGATACATAGACTTTAATATTATCATTAATATGCGTCATGACTTATGAACTTCGATTTATTGATGAAAATCGTCATGCAGATAGTTGGCAGGAAGTAGGGTATGCTAGGTGCGTCATGAGTGGCATGTTATTAATTGATAATTTGAGGAAGGATTTTTCCCTTCTATTTATGGAAGTTGATATCTCGACCCTTTGATTTAAATAGACCCGTCGTGCGAAATTCCATGGACATGGTGTAACGATGAGTTTATTTCAGGGAGTCAAAGAATGACGTATCAAGCATAAAAGTTGATGACACAATCATGAAACCTTCTTGATGAGATATTGATACAAAGAGATTATATTACACAGTGATCATTCGTATGTGGATGTCGTTGTTGTAACTTTACGTTCTTTCTCTTGGGTACCTTGACCCATTGCTAGACAGTACTCTTGGACTTTAGGCAAACCCACCTAATGCCAATAAGAAAGAATACTAGAGGGTCACACACTAAGTGTTTTTGGTGGTCTCAGTTAAATTCTATTTGAATTTAATTAATGAAATAAATATTATTCTCAAGACTTTAGAATCATTTTATTCAAGTTAAAATGATTTCATAAATTAAATTAAATATATTTATTTATTTTATTGAACATTTAATAAATATTTATTTACTAGTTTGTAAATAAAATATTTATTTATTTATTCGAGTGTTCAATAAATGTAAGTGGAGTTTGAGCGGACCAAGGTCAGTCAGGTAATAAAATAATTATTTTCAATATGGTAAATAATTATTTATCTAGTTGGCACAAATTAAAATAACGCTGCTATTATTTTGTGATGCGGAATTTATCATTCTGTTTTGTGTAAGTTGGCACACCATAAATAATGACGCGGTATTATTATTAAATGCATGAGTTTTCTCTAAGTTCATGAATGTATTTAATTGTTGTTATGAAATTAAATACTGTAACTGAAATTCCATGTATATAAATTTACAAGTACACCTATTATGCCAGACACCACACCACACACCTGGTGAATTGAGAATTGTTGAGCCAAACGATTTCTCTCTCGAATCATCTTCTCTCTCCTATCAAGAACGAGAGATGTTCTTCAAGGCTGAAGAACAAATGATCAAGAATGACCAAAACAAGATACTCATTTTGCTACTCTAGTACCCGGAGAGCGAGCGGTTTCAATCGGAGGCCATCAGAGCACGTGTGGATCACTGCTAGAGGGATTCTAGTTTGAATCCTTACAAGCGCAATGAGATAATCTGTAAGGGTCAATCCGGATGATCAAAACCATCAATGAATAAAAATACCAAAGTCAGAGGTATTATTTTTCATTATGAAATTAATTAAATTAATTATAAACAAGATGTGCAAGATCCTCTCTAAGGTTTCAGGCCTCTTTAATCTTTATCTAAATATTTGATTATATTCTGTGGAGACTGGCGTTCATCGTCATATTGATCCCGGAATAATCATTGATCATGGTAAAAATCAAATTTAGGTTCCATCCCAACCACGCTTTCACTACGCCCAGAACCTACAAAATTATCACCCAATTCTCTAATTGGAATCAATCAAAAGATCAATCGATGATCAAGATAAATGAGGAGAAGAGGATTCAAAGAGAATTAATACATCCAAGGATCAAAAAGGATAAAACTTACCAAGAGGAATCATCCATGACTAATGAAACAATGATCCATCACCGCATGAGGAATAAGGAAGTCAATATTGAAGAAGAACATGTGATCTCATCAGGATTCACCAATGGTTTGCATCTAGATCTACCCTAGATCAAGGGGAACTCATAGAGGGAAGAAAAGAGATGTGTATGATTGAATTACCTTCAAAAATATGAGTGAGGCTTGTTAAACTTGAGGGAGTATTGATGACCAAAAGGACCAAAATTCCCTTAGTTAAGTGATAATTAGCGCACCCCACATGCCACCCTGTGTAGGCTCACTGGCTAGCTGCTGCATCCACCTGGGCTGCAGGACTACTTCCCACCCCACTGGTTAGCTAGTGGATACAATAGTAGCCCTGGATGCTTAGAGATTCCTCTTCTAAACACCTGAGCTCAATTAAACCACCAATATTCTTTTCAAGTCTCAAAAGACTTATTTAATATGTTTAAATAGGTATCCTCTCGGTTCAACACCCAATTCTCTGAAGGATCCGTCCACCCAATGAAAGGTTCAAATTCCCTCTAAAATTATTAACTAGTAACAATGAAAACTATTATAATCTCACCACCATAGTGATTATCATCCTTGAGAAGCTATGATAACACATTAATCACATCCCCTGATATTCCTTGATCTTCATCCACAAGGAGTTCTCTGCATTCCATCCTCGAACTCCAGACCATCACCCCATGGATGCACTGTAAGAACCCATATTTTTATTTCAGGTATGGATCATTTTATTTTAAGTTTAATTACTTGGGTTTTACATAATATGAATGAATAGTAAGGATATGAAATAATAAAGGGTGTCCTAAGATTTTTTTTAATCCCGAAACCTCGACTGGTGGAAGAAACAGCTGGTCCACACGGTTAGTAGAAACCAAGATGCTCAGTCAGCACAGTTTCTCCCAACTATGTGGGGTGTTTTAGTGATAAGAAGTGAGCTGCACGGTTTAACCTAACCATGAAACCCAATCCACACACCCATAAAAAATCTCTACAATTTTTAATAGATCCATATAGCATGGTTTGTGCACGGTTTTCTAAACTGTGTGCATGGTTTGTGTGAGCTCCCTCTTTGGAAAATAGGCTATACACGGTTGTCATACGGTTTATCCAACCGCGCAACCCCTTAATTCTAGATTATTTTACCACTTCCTTTACTTAATTTTAACCTTAAACCTTCCATTATTTTCTTATTTTTAGTGGGAATAACTCTTCCTCCTTCACATTGAAGTTCCTCCTCCCATTAACCTAGTTTCATGGATAATTCTTCCATCCGGACTCCAATTAGACTTCTGTTCATCGCATTAGACTCCTATTGGTAATTTATCTACTCCTTAGACTCCTTTCATCATTCTTATTCCTATCAGTGAAACTATTTTGGTGTAGGATATTATGCCCTATTTTTAGGGCATTGATATATTTTTTTCTTCTTCCGATATGTACCAAATTAAAGGCTGATACTGGATGAGTAATCCTCTACAATCATCAGGTAGGTGGTCTATTAATTATCCATCAAATTTGTGATGCTTTATATTATATACCATTATTCCACACTTGGGTTTCACCAAGAATTTCCCCTAACATAAATCCGCCTTAAAATTGGTTGTCTTTTTTGGAACTTAATAACTCCTTAAGATTATAAAAGACATTGTAGTTCATAAAAATCAACATGAGCCACCCCTTTTGGGTGTGCATTTTATATTTCTATTTGAATTTTAGGGTTATATAACCAAAAAAACCATTGGTGTGTTTGGTTTGACTTATAGAAGGTGATATCATAATTGATAATGGACAATTATAGTGGTGTAACATGGCTAGCACACTTATTAGACTATAATGAATTAAATAGAAGTGAGAGGTATGAATATATCACTTTCTTAGATAGAAAAATGGTTACTCCCTTGTTAAAGATAAATGATAACAAACTAGGAACTATCTATTGGCTCTTACTAAAGATTTTGACTACTTATCACTATTATGATAAATAGTCATGACAACCCTTACTCATTATGATATATGGTCATGGTGATCCTACATTTATGAGATATGGGAATGATGTCCCAACATCATGATACAGGAATGGCATCCCAATATTTTTATATGGGGATGGTGTCCCTATATTGTGACACTTGGGAATGGAGACCCTCATAACTTATGATGAATGGGAATGATGACCCTCATAACTTATGATGAATGGGAATGATGACCATTATGGATTATGATGAATGGGAATAATGACCCTTATAGCTTATAATGAATGGGAATGGTGACCCTTATGGACTATGATAAATAGACATGGTGACCCCACTAATATGATACATGAGAATGATGTCTCTATAAACACGATACATGATAATGATGTCCCTATAGTTATGAGACTGGGCATAGTGTCCCTTGGAGCTTGAAAGACTCATGCTACTACTCATGGATGTATGAGTCACGTTTTATGTCCAGACTAGTAGTAGTATCCATATATATGGCTATAGACTCACTACATATACAAACCATATATATATATATACATATGGTTACTTTTTCATATTTTATTTGGATTAGGCCGAAGTAGGTAGTGTCATCCTGACGTCCTTTAGGAACTAGAGATGAAACTTTATAGCTTTTATTACTACTTACCATTATATCTACAAACTACTCATATTATATGCATTAACTGGATATTTATAGACACTATTGGTGATGGACTACTGAGTTTATCTCACACCCTATTTGGGCCGCCAATGGAACCTAGAAAGATTATGTGGATGTAGGTAGGGATAGGGGAAATTTACCAGTTATTGATACTTGATTAACTATATCATGGGAGTGGGGATGCACATGACTGAGTTATGTCTCATGATGCTATTGGAGATAGAATTTTTTGTGTTTTTGTTCTTTTGATAACTGTATTGTATTTCATGTGTGATTCCATGAATTCCTATTTCCTTTTAATAGATACATGACATTAAATCATTTTTTATATGATATTGGATGTTATATTAGATGGATTGTTTATTTATTATTTCATCTATATGCTTTACCTTCTGGTGTGTAGTTCTCATTTATAATGTTGTCACTATTTATCTATTTATTTCACAGTTGTGCTACTCTGATCATGAGGGTATATTCTCCCCAATGTATCACCATGGACCCTAACTACTAGTTGAAAGAATTTGGAATATGGGGAGGTGTTCTTGTGTCTATGTGAACCACCGGATCAGGGCACCACTTAGTGGTATCTGGGTCGGGACGTCACAAAGTCGTATTAGAGCATCTTCTTTTATTTTTTCTTATCATTTGGGAATATTAGTCAAGATATTAGGAATGTGTCAGAGTTTGGTAATGAGTTGTGCCTGTGATTAGATAACCCACGTGTAGGTAAAAACTAAATTTACCTGGGTTTGGGACTTGATGTTCTGGTTTATTCTTGTTATAGCTGATTCGATTCCACCATTGGGTGACAAACATGATATGTGATGTTTATTATTATTAGGATGTTAGATTATATTTATATCCTTGCCTCGGTACGACAAGGAAGCATTGATCATGCATCATTTTAGACACCTTATAGGACTAATATGTCATGAATTATGACATGCTATGTAGGATTCATTACTTGATAGCAAGATACCTGTTGTATATGCCTTGAATGATATATCTGTTATGAAACTAACATTTTTGTAGGAAGAAATAGATTAGATAATGTGTTATTAAAGTGTATGAATCATCCTAAATAGTGTTTTACTATATATATTGACTATGTAACCATAACTAACCAATTATCACATGTTTGGGTTATGCAATTGAGGTTACATAGGCTGAAATGTTAGTTTATTTTATATACATAAATGTGTTTCGTAATCTAAATATTGCACATACCTTTATAGATTTAGAATGATGATTCATTTAGAAAAATAATCTTATATTACATGTTACATTATTATATTTAATGTAAATGTTTGGATGTAGTTAATTGAACTACTAATAAATTTTTTTAAATTATATACTTGTATAAATTGGGAATGGTACTTCACTTAATTAGTCTATTATGTAAATACAAGAATCGATAAATCTATAATTTAAAATATGGTAACCGTTAAATGGGTATTCCAATTTAAAATTAAAGAGGTTTTCCCTATATAATTTTTAATTAATAGTCCATATACTGAGACCCTTACAGTCAAACATAGAGCTTGACCCATAACCGAACTTAGTAGTAGGCGATCAGTAGTGTCTCTCAGGTTCTTGATAAAATCCCATCACCCAAACCTGAATCCAGGAGAAAGAAAAGTGTTGTGACTTTTATATAGGAAGGCTTATACCTATCCTATTATTGTATCTATGATATTTATCACTATTGATCTTATCTAAGGTGATCATATATAATTTTTAGATCTATGCCATCATGACATCCTTTAGTCGTGTTATAGGAGGGTGGTGATGACCATGTTTCAGAGTTGGTGGGCCTTGAGCCACCAGTGAAACATCAAGTAGTTCCACCTATATAACCTCCTCTTATCCTTGATGTTGGCAATGACACCCAAATTTGATGGGAGTTTTTTCTAGCTTAGGAAGACTATATAGGGAGCTCTGTGACCTGACCAATCTATGGGAGAGTTGATGCTGGAGTTTTATTAGAAACATACACCTACTTTTTTAGGGGATGGTTCCCCCTAAACTGCAGAGTTATGTATTGAGAAAATATTATCCATATTATATCACTTAGAGACTCCTCCTAAGAGGTGAGTAAAGCTAGTGATGTATATGCTTCAGGGATCCACCAATTTTTGGTGGGATATTCTGACCTAGGCATGTTAGTATTGGGAAGTGATTTGGAGTGATTTACAATCTAGATTCTATGACTATTTATTCCATAATACCTTGAGTAATGATCATTCCAAGTAGTTCATGAACCTACAGTGGGGTTCAATGCCTGTTATAGACTATTCATCTCATTTTACAAAGCTTCAATCCTTTTAAAATATCTATACAACATTTAAGCTAGTGAAAGCGAGATGATTTGAGGATGAGATTATGCATTCTATTCAATCTCATGTGAATGTTTTTTGGTTGACTACTATGTATGATAAATTAAATTAGACTCTCATCACCAAGAGAAACTTGAGAGAAGACGATGGTGTGGGCCAGGGTAGTTCAGAACTGAGATAGGGTAGTGGTTTGACTTGAAAATGAAAACGATTCTTTGAGACTACATGCAAGAGTAGCAGAAGCTAGGTAATAGTCACTAATATTTACATGGATTTTCACTGGTGTGGAAATCCATGGAATAAGAATACCCAGTGTTCTAGAGACCTCATTGAGTGTCAAGGCTGATATAGATTAGGGCATCTTCAGTGTTTTTGTAGGACCTTACCATTGGTGCCTAGTGGGAGAGGATCCATATCAGCTCCATCTTCAAGATCAAGATCAGGATCACCTCAACAGGTAGATATTTGGAGTACTTACAGTTTTATAGGCATAGAAGGAGGTCATGGTTGGGGTATCCAGGCTTTAGATACATAGCACCATCAGAGTGGACCCGATCAAGGTAGCCAGGTTGTAGCATAGGGTTATGGATCATTCCGGATTTATTCAGTGTTGCCTATCCTAGAGGAGCAGGGTACCAGACCATTTACTATTTGAGGTATTAATCTAGAAACCTATACTATCGTGTATACCTTATTTTATACATGTGATTCACATTCCTTTATCTCTATGGATATTCTGTAAGTAATTGGTCTTGATATTGAGCACTTCTGTGGTGTGATGACACTTGACACCCCTTTGGGTATGAATTTAGAGAGAGTACACCAATGTAAGGAATTATCCTTGAGGTAGGAAGACATCATTTCTTATTGGAATTTTTCATCCTCAAGATGAAGAACTTTTATGTCATTATTTGGATGGACTAGGTGGATCCCCATCATGCACTTGTGGATTCTTATCACCATAGGGTATTGTTTACATCACTAGAGAGTGGTACTTATATTCTCAAGGGTGAATGGGATGTATAGGAAATTAGAGCCAAAATAGAGCATCTTAGGCTAGGTTGAGTGACCACCTAGATTTCTAGCCTTTATATAGATGATATGGGACTAAATTAGGATGATTTACCTCATGTATTAGACTATTTTAGGGATGTCTTCTCGGATGACTTCTCTAGACTAGATCTTGATAGGGAGATAGAATATACTATCAAGCTAGCGCCTAAAGATGCATCAGTATCAATTCCTACTTATAGGATTACTACTATTGAGTTACAAGATATCAAGAGAAATCTGGAGGATTTAGAAGCCAAGGGTTTATAGGGCCCAATACTTCTCCCTGGGGTTCACTGGTCCTTTTCTCCAAGAAGGTGGATGAAATCCTTAGGATTTGTGTGGATTAATGAAATTTGAATTAGCTTACTACGAAGAACCAGTATCCTTGACCTTGTATAGATGATCTATATGACTATCTTAGAGGAGTGGGTTTTTTTTCAAAAATCGACATGAGAGCAAGTTATCATGAGGTGAAAGTCATGCCTTAATATATACCACATACGACTTTCCTAAGTCGGTATGGTTTATATGAGTATCTAGTTATGCTATTTGGTCTCATAAAAATGCCAGAAATTTTCACGAATTTTATGAATCAATATTTCCAACCATTTCTAGATTCATTTGTGATGGTATTCATAGATGAAATCTTGGTGTATTCTCATACTTGAAGTGACCATGAACAACATCTTGAGATAGTTCTAAATATACCGAGAGAGCACCAGCTATATGAAAATATCATTATGTAAAAACTTTTGGATTAATAAGGTTCACATAATGGATTATATTATCATAGATGCAGGAGTATCAGTTGACCCAAATAAGGATAGAGTTTTAGTTACCTGGGAGTATCCCAAGAACATCATTGACACAAAAAGTTTCTTGGGGTTAGATAGTTATTACATGCTCTTCATATAATACTTCTCATGATGAGAATAACCTCTTACAAGATTAAATAAGAAGGGCGTGAAGTTTATATGGTCAGAATCATGCGATAATACCTTTCAAGTTCTGAAAGGAAGGCTTACTTTGACACCAATTTTGATTCTTCAAGAGTTTGGAAGATGCCTTATAGTGTTCTGTGATGCATAAGGAATCAGGATTGGTGTAGTATTGATATGGGTGGATCAATTATTTGTGTAAATTTCTTTTCAGTTGCGACCTCATGAGTGTAATTAATTGACACATGACCTCAATCTTGCAATATTCATTAATTTTTTGCATTGCTAGAGGCATTATCTGATGGGAGAACAATTTTTGGTGTATAAAGACCACAAGATCCTAAAATATATCTTTATGCAGTGTGAATTGAATCTCAGAAAATTAATATGGGCCAAATACCTTAATTCCTTTGAATGTGAGCTTTCTTATATGCCTAGAAAGGGAAATATGGTAGTTTATGTTCTGAGCTAGAAAACTCACTCACAAGCAGTATAGGAAACCAATGATGAATGGATATTGATGAACCTTCTTTCTTATATGCATATGAAGTTTCATGATAGTCATGATAAACCTTTTCTTTCAGCCTTATCGGTTACCTATTCACTTCTAGATAGGTTTAAGAGAAGGCAGTTCTCAAACCATGAAGTTTTGGTCCTATGGAAGAGTATTTTTGGTGAGGACCTGATCGTACCACGATTCACTGTTTCATTTTCACCCTTACATCATTGTATTAAATTGAAATTGTATTGTAAATTAAAAATATAATAAAAAAATGAACTTCATGTTTGATTTAATTGTTTTGTGTTTATCACTATTAAATATTTCAATGTTACTTGTTTTGATAATTTCATTGAATGTGGAGGTGATTTGGAGGACCCATGATGATGTCTAAGAAAAATGGGCCAAACTGCGCAATATCCATGCACACTAGTGGACTCATACACACAATGATCCTAAAGCGTGCCTCAAAATGGAATGAGATTTTGTGTTCTGGTCCAAAATTAATTGGGATAAATTTCATATGAAGGAACCCAAGACTCATTCGGCCATCTGGTGTCCCAACCGACCTAATCAGTCCAGCGCACCAAATCTGCATGAAGTCAAAAGTGTTGTGCTGTGATCTATCCATATACCAGGATTTAGTTCTCTAAATTGTGCCAAACTTTTGGTGGAGACATCCAAGAGATGGGTATACAACTTTTTTATTTTCTACAAAGTGATATAAGTCTGTCTGGAGGTTAAAACCCATATGACAAGTGGTTTTAAGAAATATGTGTGCTCAAAACAACCTTCCCATTTTCCTATAAAATGGCACCTTGGGCTCCCCATTTGTAAGTTTGGCCAGGATATTTGGTATTTTGGAGACCCAAAGGAGTCCTATAATCATCCATGAAGTTTTGGGGGCCCCTATCCTCACAGGGGGATCAAGGATGACGGTGAATTTCCACCCGAGCTTCCTCCTCCTCTCGATGTCGAGCTAAACAGTGGACAATCATTTAGAGGGAGATACACACACTTGAGAGGGAGTTCCAACACTGGTAATTCTACTGGTTTTGTTTAATTTTTGTGATAAATATTTCACTTATTTCCTATCTTGACATGCATCTCTTGTGATTTCATTTCTATTGATATAATTAAGTGAAACATTTTTTTATTTCAACACCAATTGGGTTGAGATTTCAAGTGGGAATCTTGGGTTGTTCCAATTGGAAAAAACAAACATCCTTTCTATCTCAAACATATATAATATTTCAGTATGATTTGATAGACTTTAATCTGTTCTTGAAGTCCAAACCTTGACAACATGATTGTTGTGTCAAGGGTTGGTACTTTGTGCAACGTTTTGAGAGGAAAGAGGAGAATCAAGATCTTAACAACCCTCAACCAAAGAATTAAAAAAAACCATGTGGAATTTTTAGAACAATGGACTATCCAATATGTGTAGTTAACTTGAAGTGATCACCTTATATCATAATTCTTAAATCACCACCTTATTCTATCAACTATTAAACTCTTTAAGTTAATTTATTTTCTTAAAATTGTTTTCAAAATCACCCCCTCTTTTAGTAATCTTTATTATAAATACACACTATAAGCTACCAACACTCCTTGATAGACGACCTAGGATATTCCCTAGAATATAAATAAATCTTAAAATCATAATCATTTTGTTGTTTCATGACAACATGATCAAATTTTGGTTTTGTTTTTGGGGAGCGCTTTGGTTTTAGTGCGTGTTTTTGATAAGTTTTTTGTAATTTTTGTGAATATTTATTTGTTTTGTATTATAACTTTTCATATACGTTTGTGTTATAATTAATTTATTCTATAGGTTTTTTAAATAATGGGTTCTAATTTGGGAGACTTACTACCTTTCAAACCCAAACTGGAGAGGATCTTATGTCAGCGACCCCGAGACGCACAAGAGAACCCTTTAAAGTAGGACACACAAGACAACAACACACTTATTGATCCTTAATCCTATTCTTCTAGAAACAACATCAAAAATGAAATAAAATTGCATAAAATGGATGAAAATAACTGGAAATTAAAATAAATAACCTCGGCTGATGTTGATATCCAACCCACTTACATTCAAATGCAAGGAGAGGAACCCAATTTTGAACTTAAATATGGTTTAATTCATTTATTACCAAGATTACATGGAATCGCAGGAGAAGAACCACATAAAAATTTAAAATAATTTCATACTATGTGTTCAACATTAAAACCTACAAATATTTATGAAGAACAAGTAAAACTTAGAGTATTTCCATTTTAATTAGAAGACACTGCAAAGGGCTGGCTTTACTATGTTAATTCACTAATTAGAGGCTGGGTAGACATGAAATGCCTTTTTCTTGAAAAATATTTCCCAGCCTCTCAAAATTAAACTATAAGGAAAGAAATATGTGGTATAAAGAAATCACAAGAGGAAACATTACATGAATATTGGGAAATATTTAAAAGGTTATGTTCAAGTTGTCCAGACCACCAAATAAGTGATCAACTTTTAATTTAGTATTTTTATAAAAGTTTAATTCTAATTGATAGAAACATGATTTATGATGATGTAGGTAGTGTACTATTTGATAAAACCCCAATCATTACAAGGATCCTAATTGAGAACATGGCGCAGAACACTCAACAATTCGGTTCAAGGTCTAGTGTACCCATTCGAGGTGTCCATGAGGTTCAAAGTATTGAATTTGAGAAGAAGGTGGACACAAAGTTTGAAGAGTTAAGTACCCTTCTTCGACAACTTGGACTTTCCCAAGGGAAATATCAATCTCCTCCTCCCATCCATTATGGTATATGTTCTTCTAACACCCACTACTCTGACCAATTCCCCCAATTGAGAGAAAATTCTAAGAGTTGTGAGGAAATATTTCCAGGCCTCCCATATAACCAACCCTTTAGGAAAAACCCTTACTATCCATCCAAACCTAGATGGAAAGAAAACCAAGCCTATAGGAAATGGGGTATTCAAACCAACGTCAACAACAATGGAACGAACTAGGGTAGAGTATTCATCCACCACCACCACCCAGAAATCCTCAACCACCATAAAGGCCATTCCAACCACCCCCTACAAAACCTGAGCCTATCCTAGAATATATGATGAAGAAAATGTCTTCCAATAATCTCCAATTCCAACAAACCACTCAGGCATCCATATAAGACCTAAAAACACAATTAGTCCAACTTACCAACTCGATGGGGAAAATCCAGAGCCATGGGTCGGGTAAACTACCTTCTCAACCTGTAGTTAACCCTAGGGATAAGGTAAATGTCAGTTCCATCACCCTTCAGAGTGGAACAAAACTAAAAATACAAATGAACGCTCCACTAGAGTCATCCTTTCCTAAGGAAACCACCATCCCAACCATTAAAAATGTTCCAAATGTTGAAAAACCATGTCTTGAGAGAAGAAATTACAAAGGAAAGAGTGTGTATATTGATGAGTCTCCTAGCCCAACCATTCCTCTTCCATTTCCCCAAAGGTCCACCCAACCTAGAAAACAAAAGGAAACTGAACATGATAAGGAAATATTGGAAACTTTCAAAAAAGGGTAGGTTAAAATTCCCTTGATTGATGCTGTGAAGAAAATTTCACGATACCCCAAGTTTCTAAAGGATATGTGTACACACTAAAGTAGACTTTGAGGTGATGATAAGGTGAGCTTAGGGAGGAATGTTTCAGCATTAATAGAGCTATCACTTCCTACAAAGTGCAATGATCCTAAAACATTCTCAATTACATGCACCATAGGGGAGTATTCTTTTTCTAATACTATGTTTGATTTAGGTGCTTTTATAAATGTGATGCCTCACTCCATTTACTCTACATTGTAGGTCGGGGAACTGAAGCCCACTAGAATTTTTGTTCAACTACCTAATCGGAGTACCACACACCCCCCTGGTGTGTTAGAGGATGTTCTTGTGAGGGTTCAAAATTTAATTTTTCCTGCTGATTTTTATGTGCTTGAAATGGAAGATGATAAGATGAATGGACATGACCCAATTATATTGGGGATACCTTTCTTGAAAACCACCAAAACTATAATTAATGTCCATAATGGTATATTATATATGGAACTTGGTGGTGACATAGTCCATTTCAACATCCTTGATTCCATGAATCACCCTCAGAAGAACATTCCTCTCTCTCAGTAAATTCAATTGATGTACTCCCTTCCTCTGAAAATACTTCTTTTCATTCCCATGATCCCCTTTTTGAGTTTTCATCCTTGATTTAATTTCTTGGAAATGAATCATGCATTTATTGTTGTAGTGGTCTAGAAAAATGTCATGCATGTTTATTAATTGATGATTTCTTGAACACTGAGGATCCAATGACCATCGATGATACTGCTAATCTTGTAAAAGATCATTACTCATCTAAGGATGATACCGTTGAGCAGTTAGATGAGATCAATGACCTCTCACTTTCACACAAACTCCCATCAATCCAAAATACCCCTAAATTGGAACTAAAAAAGCTACATCATGATTTAAAATATTCATATCTTGAGAATGGAAACAAGATGCCTGTCATCATTCCTAGTTCACTCCCTCCTGAGCATGAATTGCGTCTTCTTGAAATTTTGAGGGCGTATAAACAAGATTTGGGATGGAAACTTGCATACATTCCTGGTATTATCCCATCAATTTTCACACATGATATATTGTTAAATGATGAGGCTAAACCAGTGAGGCAGTCACAACGTTGACTGAACCCAAACCTCCTAGATATTGTTAAAAAGGAGGTAACAAAATTATTGGCTACTGAAATCATTTACCCCATCTATGACAGCCAATGGGTCAGTCCCGTTCAATTAGTTCCTAAAAAACTGGCCTTATAGTAATAAAAAATGAAAACAATTAATTAGTTCCAACTCGTGTGAAGAATAGTTGGCGTGTCTGTATAGACTATTGCCGACTAAATCAACACACTAGGAAGGACCATTTCCCATTTCCATTCATTGACCAGATCCTAGAGAGGCTAGTAGGGAAGTCCCATTACTATTTCCTTGATGGGTATTCTGGATAATTTCAGATCCATATTACCCCTGAGGACCAGTAAAACACTACCTTCACTTGTCCCTTTGGCACATTTTCATATAGAAGGATGCCATTTGGTCTGTGCAATGCTCCAGGTACTTTCCATAGATGTATAATTAGTATTTTTTTGGATTACCTGGAGAATTGCATGGAAGTTTTTAGGGATGATTTCAGTATTTATGGATTTGCTTTTGATGAATGTTTAAGTAGTCTTAGTTCAGTCCTATGTCACTACATTGAAAATAATATTGTATTAAATTATGAGAAATTCCATTTCATGGTGCGATAAGGTATAGTTTTGGGACATGTAATTTCTAGGGATGGTATCCATGTAGATAAATCAAAAGTGGATGTCATATCTTCCTTACTATTCCCTAAAAATGTATGTGATGTGTGGTCTTTCCTAGGTCATGCTGGATTTTACAGTCATTTCATTCATGACTTTAGGAAAATTGCACTCCCACTCTCCCGATTACTCCAAAAATAAAAAGAATTTGTTTTTGATAAATAATGTGAAGAAGCTTTTAATAAGTTAAAATGAAGTCTCATGTCACCCCAGGTGATCCAACCACCTTGGTGGGATTTACCATTTGAGCTCATGTGTGACGCCTCTAACTATGCAGTTGGAGCAGTCTTATCACAAAGGGTCGATCAAGCTCCACATGTCATTTCCTATGCTTTACGTACACTGAAACCTGCCCAATCAAACTAAACCACAACTGAAAAAGAATTTCTTTCCATTGTGTTTTCCTTGAATAAATTAAGGTCATACCTTTTGGGGTCCAAAGTCATTGTGTTCTCAGACCATGAAGCCCTCCAGTATCTCCTTAAGAAACCGAAAGCCAAACCACATCTCATTCGCTGGATACTTCTCCTTCAAGAATTCAATCTATAAATTAGAGATAAAAAAGAAGCAGATAATGTGGTGGTTGACCATATCAGTAGGATCCACCCATCCTAGGACATTGGATCATCCCCTTGTATTCCCATAAATGACATGTTTCTTGATGATCAACTGTACCGAGTGCAAGATGTTATTCCTTGGTATGCTAGAATTTTAAATTATTTGGTAGCATATTGCATTCCCACTGATTTCAAAAAACAATAAAGCCAGTCATCTAAAACATGAGTCTTGTTGCTACATTTGGGATGCCCCTACCTCTGGCACACATGTAGTGATTAAGTCCTTAGGTGTTGTGTTCCCAATAGTGAGTTTCAGTTTGTCCTTAGATTCTACCACACTCTTGCTTGTGGGGTCTACTTTGGTCCCCAATGGACTGCTCACAAAGTCCTTGATTCTGGTCTCTTTTGGCCAACACTTTTTCAGGATGCTCTTGATTTTTTTAAATATTGTCGTCATTGTCAAATAATGGTTAATGTCTCTAAAAGAAATGAAATTCTATAACAACCATTGATCTTTCATGACATTTTTGATGTTTGGAGTATTGACTTTATGGGGCCATTTCCAAATTCCTTTGGCAACTTGTACATTCTTCTAGTGGTTGATTACATGTCAAAATGGGTAGAGACATGAGCTACAAGGACTGATGATTCTAAGGCAGTTGTAGAATTTTTGAGAACCCAAATCTTCTATAGGTTTGGATTACCTAGGTTCATCATTTGTGTCGGTATGAGGTCGGTCATATAGTGTCTACTGCATATCAACCATAGACCAATGGTCAAGCCTAGGTGTCGAATAGATAGGTAAAACAAATTCTTGGAAAAATAGTTCAACCTAATAGAAAAGATTGGAGTCTTTGACTTGATTATTCATTATGGGATTGTTGTACTTATTTTAAAACTCCAATTAGAATGTCACCTTATAGGCTTGTTTTTGGGAAGAGTTGTCACCTAACTATTGAGATTGAGCACTGGGCCTACTGAGCCATCAAACAATGCAACTCTAATATTTTTGGTACAGGTGATCAAAAGAAGCTGCAAATTCAGAAGATGGAGGAAATGAGAAGAGATGAATATGAGAACTCTAGGATTTATAAGAAGTGAACCAAGGCTTTCCACGACCGTCTTATCCCTCATCGTCAGTTACACATTGGGAATAAGGTCCTCCTATATAATGAAAGGCTAAATTTGCATCTAGGTAAGCTTCATTCCTACTGTTTTGGACCATACACTATTACTAAAATCTCTTCATTTGGTGTTGTCTAGGTTTAAAATGAATAAACCAAGCAAACCTTCACTGTCAATGGGCAGCGACTGAAGCACTTCCACAAAACCCTTAAGGAGTCCCCGATGGAGGAACTCCAAGTTCAAAAAGTAGTCTATGAATGAAACCCACTAGGTTTTATCCTTCCTTCCTACATTTTATTTTATTACAACGAGGACAATGAACACTCTAGGTGTGGGGGGATGGGTATATTCATGGGTTAGTTAGGAATTTTCATCATCTTTCTTCCTTTTCTATTTTTATCTTGCTGAATTGTATTGTTAATTTCCCCCCTTTCCCTCCCACTCACCTTTTTACTGGAATATTACTTTTTTTATTCCCACTTTATCAGGGAAAATGATGCCCGTTTAATCATGGAAGTTATTGAAAATGCCCGTGGAATGTTTGTATTTAATATTGTTTTAACATTCAAAAAAAATCTGATGAAATGTGCATTTCAACAAGAATTAAATACTGTGGTGTGAATTTATTTTGAAATTTAGTTCTTTACATATGATATAAATGGTTTTATCATTTTGAAACATTTGATAAGAATGCTTCCCTTTTTTGTGAATAGTTTAAAAGAAAATTTTGTCACTTAATATCTCCAAACATTTTTTTCACCCAACCACGATGTGTGAAAATTTATTACTTAATAGAAGGTAAATATAAGTTAGGTTTATTTTTCTCTACTTTCCAAAATAATTTTTCCATACATTTGTTCCTTATCTGATTTATTTCATTACTGTACTAGATTGACCTATGCATGTGTACCTGTTATCTAACTATTGTACACCCTAAAAAAAGGGTTGTATATCGACCAGGTCAAAAACCACCCTTCCTTGACTTTTGATCTTGTTATAACTATTACAATTAGTGTCATGAGGAGATCAAACATGGGTTGGGGGAAGAGTGTGGAATTTATTCCAAGTGAAACTTTTGAAAAAAATATAAAAAATGAGGGGAGTGATAAAATTTACAGCATACGATGATATCTAGGTTAGGAGCTTATGGTTTGACTTCTGGGAATTCTTAAGTGAGTGGGTCTTGAAATTTGATTGCAAAGGATGTGGGGCAAGTTCGGTGGAAAAGATATTGTAAGTAGACAATTATTGAAATACCTTATATTTAATCAATAAAAAGTGGAAAGAATAGCATGAAATGGTTGTAACACACACACACACATTAAGAATTAGTGACATGATTAACTTTTGAATTATTTTATTTTACTGGTATCATGCATCTCTTGTAATTTCATTTGGATACAATTTTTGAGATGTCTTTTTCAATGATTGTTGAGAATAACTCCTCGGTGTAATTTTTTCTTTGATCACATTTCTATGAGGAATTAAATTTTCATTGAATGTTAAATCTTTATAAAGTTGGAAATATCTACATGCATAATTTATGGAAATATTACTTTTCCCAGGAGTGAAAATGTTTAGGTGTGGGGGTGTGATCGTACCACGATTCACTGTTTCATTTTCATCCTTACACCATTGTATTAAACTGAATTTGTATTGTAAATTCCAAATATAATAAAAAAAATTCACTTCATGTTTAATTAAATTGTTTTTTGTTTATCACTATTAAAAAGGTCAGTGTTACTATTTGTGATAATTTCATAGAAGGTGGAGGTGATTTGGAGGACCCACGATGATGTCCAAGAAAAATGGGCCAAACTGCGCAAGATCCATGCACACCAGTGGACTCATCCGCATACTGATCATAAACTGTGAATTTAAATAGGATTATATTTTGTGGTATGGTCCAAAATTCATTGGGAAATATTTAATCTTAAGGAACCCAATACTCATTCGACCATCTGGTGGCTTAACCGACCTGATCTGTCCAACACACTGAATCTGCACGAAGTCAAAAGTGGTGTGCTATGATCTATCTATATCTAGGGATATAGTTGTCCAAATTATTCCAAACTTTCAGTGGATACATCTAATATGTGGTGATACAACTTTTTTATTTTCTCCAAAGCGAGATAAGTCTGTCTAGAGGTATAAACCCATATGAAAAGTGGTTTTAAGAAATTTGTGTGCTCAAAACCACCTTCTCATTTTCATATAAAATGGAACCTTGGTCTCCCCATTTGTAAGTTTAGTCAGGAGGAAAATCTCTGGTATTTTGGAGACCCAAAATAGTACTCTTATAATATAATAAGTTATGGAGGCCCCTGTCCTCATAGGGGGATAAAGGATGAAGGCAAAGTTCTACCCGAGATTCATCCTCCTCTTGATGTCGAGCTAAACGGTGGACGATCATTTCGAGGGAGCTACACACATTTGGGAGGGAGTTCTATCACTTTTTATTCTACTTATTTTGTGTAATTTGTGTGATAAACATTTCACTTATTTCCTATATTGACATGCATCTCCTCTTATTTCATTTCTATTGATATAATTAAGTGAAACATTTTTTTATTTCAACACCGATTGGGTTGAGATTTCAAGTGAGAATCTTAGGTTGTTACAATTAGAAAAAACAAGCATCCTTTCTATCTCAAACATATATTAGATTTCAATATGCTTTGGTATAATTTAATCTATTCTTTAATTCCAAACCTTGACAACACGATTTTTGTGTCAAGGGTTGGTACTTTGTGCAACATTTTGAGAGGCAAGAGGGGAATCAAGATATTGACAACCCTCTACCAAAGAATTAAACAAAACCATGTGTAATTTTTAGAACAATGAACTATACAAGATGTGTAGTGAAATTTAAGTGATCACCTTCTATCATAATTCTTAAATCACCACCTTATTTTATCAACTATTAAACTCTTTAAGTCAATTTATTTTCTTAAAACTATTTTCAAAATCAACCCTATTTTAGTTATCTTTATTAAAAATACACACTATAATCTACCAATGCTCCTTGAGAGATGACCTAGGATCTTACCTCGAGTATAAATCAATCTTAAAATCATAATCAATTTGACGTGTCACAACAGCACAGTCAGGACCTATCTCCAGATTGGTCTCTTGATTGTGACAATATCCTACATATACATGGGAGTATCTAGGTTCCTAGAGATATGTGAGAGGATCTTATGAGAGAATCACATTCTTCTCAAAGGGTAGTGAACCCAATAATCTTCAATATGTATCATGATATACACCATCATTATTGGTGGCATGGGATGAAATTTTAGATAATGGGTTTTATCACTAGGTGTTCTACCTATCAGCAGGTGAAGGTGGAGCACCATTAACCTGCTGGATTATTATAATTGTTATTGGTCCTAGAATGTAAATGGGAACATGTCATAATGGATTTTTGGGTTGGCTTACCGAGGTCACCTCGAGTTAGCGACACAGTTTGGGTATTCATGGATTGACTGAGCAAGGTATCCCACTTCGTTTATATCTGGGAGACTTTCTTAGTTGATGATCTAGGAAAACTGTATGTTTGTGAGATTATACACCTACATGAGGTACCTCATACTATCATTTTAGATAGATATTATCATTTCATGTATAGTTTCTATAAGTATTTACAGAGATCTTTGGATACATAGGTGCTTCTGATCATAGCCTTTCACCCCCAGATTGATAGTTAGTCAGATCAGATGATACAGGTATTGAAGGACATGATCTAAGCATGTGTCTTTGATTTTAGTGGTTATTAGAAGAATTATATCCCTCTAATTATTTTTTCCCACAATAACAACTTTCAGAAAAAAATTCAGATGGATCCGTATGAGGATTTATATGGTAGGTCGTGTCGTTCACCCATGTAATGGTTAGAGGTAGGAGAGGAAATGCTACTAAGTCCTTATCTCATGCAGGAGAATTTATAAAAGGTTTAGTTAACCATAAAACATATTTATACTTCTTAGTATATAAATAAATCATATGATGACTGCCATCAGTGACCTATGGAGTTCTAGGCCGAGGATCAATTTTCCCACGAGTATCACTCAGACTTGAGCATATGCAGATATAGAGGTAAGGGAAACCATAACCTCATTTTTTCAGTCTGTTTGAGATCTTGGAGAGGGTTTGGCTAGTATCCTATCAGTTTCTATTATTTCAAAGGTACTATTACATGCATTATGTTTTCCACATTTTACATCTTCACTGATATCATGCCGAACCGTCTCATAATTTTGATCCCGAGGATATTGAATTAGATGTTGATGATTATTTTGAAGAGTATCCCATACAAATTGCTGATTAGAGAATGAAGTATCTCTGAGGATGGTTTTTCCCTTTAGTATGGGTTCTATGGAAGCACAATTGTGTACAGTATGAGACCTGGGAGTGGGAGGCTAACATATGTGCTCAATGGTCAGAGTTTTTCTCAGATAGTGTTCTACCACTCTTGTAAGGGTAACTCAGGGATGAGTTCCTTTAAGAGGGGAAGAATATAAGAACCTAATTTTTCATTGAGTCATGGATCCTTTTATTTTATATTTAATTCCTTATTTTTAACCTAATATTAATTCCTAGTTAGGATGTGGAGGAAATGAGGGTGTCCGGGGCTTGTTCGAAGCACAAAACCCCGAATGGTGGAAGAAACATCCACACCACATGGTTAGTAGAAATTGCGCTACCCAGTTCGCATAGTCTCTCCTAACCATTCAGGGTATTTTAGTGAGAAAAAGTGGGATGAACGATTTTCCATAACAATGAAATCTAAACCAAACGCTCATGTGAAACCAATGTAGTTTTTAATAGATCCATATAAATTGTGTCATGGATTGTGCGACCTCCCTCTTTGGATAGTAGGCCACACATGGTTGGCTTCTAGTTTGGCCAACCATGTACCCAAACTATACGACCCCTTAATTTTGGGAGATTTTACTATTTTTCCTTACTTCCTTATAACCTTAAACCATATCTTATTTTCTTATTTACAGTGGGCATAACTCATCCTCTATCATGTTGAAGCTCCTCCTCCCATCAACCTAGGTTCTTGGATAATTCTTTCATACAACCTACAATTCTACTCCTGTTCATCTTGTTAGACTCCTATAGACAATTTCTCTACACACGATGCTCATTTCATAATTATTATTCTTATCCATGATGCTATTTTTGTGAAATATCTTATGCCCTATTTTTAGGGTGTTTGTCTGTTTTCCATTTTCTTCTGATTTGGACCAAATCAGAGGATGATACTAGATGAGTACTCCTCTAAAATAACTAAGAAGGTGGTATAGTAATTATCCCTCAATGTCATAATGATTTATATTATGTACCATTGTGTTTCACACCATTTTCTCTAAGAGTTTACCCTAAAATGAATCTGCCTTAAAAATTAGTTGCCCTTTTTGTAACCTAATGACTCTTTTAGATCCCAAAAGACATTGTGGGTCATCTAACTTAATGTGATACAACACTCTTGGGTGTACCTTTTATATTCCTATTTTAATTTCAAGGTTAT
The DNA here is from genome assembly GCA_963277665.1 of Viscum album. Lineage (NCBI taxonomy): Eukaryota > Viridiplantae > Streptophyta > Magnoliopsida > Santalales > Viscaceae > Viscum > Viscum album. The sequence continues at coordinate 54,952,217 of OY728148.1, forward strand.
GTAACCAAAACAACCATCAATGTGTTTGTTTTTACTTTTACAAGGTGAATCATAATTGATAATGGATAATTGTAGTGGTGTAGCATGGAAAACACACTTATCATACTATAATGAATTGAATATAAGTGAGTGGTATGATCATGTGACTTTCTTAGATATGATAATTGTTACACCCTTTCTAAAGATAAATGATAATAAACTAAGAAATATCTATTGGATATTATTAAAGACTTTGACTACATATCACTATTATGATAAATGGGCATAAGGACCCTTATGATTTATGATATAGAGGCATGGTGAACCTACCTTTATGAGATACGGTCATGACGTCCCATCATTGTGATATGGGTATGGTGTCCCAATTTTGTGATATGGGCATGTCATCTCTATATTATGACACATGGGCATGGAAACCCTCATAGCTTATGATGAATGGGCATGGAGACCCTCATAACTTATGATGAATGGGAATGAAAACCCTTATGGATTATGATGAATGGTCATAGAGACCCTTATGGATTATGATGAATGAGAATGGTGACCCTTATGGATTATGATAAATGGGCATGGCCAACCCACTGATATGATACATGGGAATGATGTCCCTACATACATGATACACGAGCATGATGTACCTATATTTATGAGCCCAGACATGGAATCCCTTATAAATTTAAAGACTCATGCCACTATACATGGACACCTGAGTTACTCCTTGGGTATAGACTAGTCGTAGTATCCATACATATGTCAGTATACATCGCTTTTTTATATATACCATATATATATGTATACATATGGTTACTTGTTTAGAGATTTTCCATCTTAGGCTGAATTAGGTAGTGTCATCCTGACATGATTTAGGAACCAAAGATGACAACATTTATTACTTCTTACCATTATATATGAACACTGGTCATAGTAGATGAACTAACTGGATATTTATACACATCATTGGTGGTGGACTACTAATTTTATATCACACATTATCCATGCCGTCAATGGTATTTGGGAAGATTATGTGGATGCAAGCAGGGACAAGGGAAAGCATCTAGTTGTTGATACTTGACTGACTATATCATGGGAGCGGGGAAGCATAAGACTGAACTATGGCTCACGATTCTATTGGAGATAAAATTTTTAGTCTTTTTTTCTTTTGATACTTGTATTGTATTGCATGCCTACTTACATGATTTCCTATTTCCTTTTGATAGATACATGACATTACATCATTTTTTATATGATACTGGATGATATATTTGATGGCTTTTTTATTTATCATATGAATGCTTTACCTTCCATTTTTTAGTTTTCATTTATTATTATTATAATATTTATCTATTTATTTTACCACTGTGATACTCTAATTATGAGGGTATAGTCTCCCCACCATAATACCTTATACCCTCAGTTCTAGTCAGAAGCATCTAGTATATAGGGAGGTGCACTTGTGGCCACGTGACCCATCATCTTGGGGAACCGTTTAGTGGAATCTGAGTCAAAACATCAAATACACTCATTCCTAAATCCCCATCACACTCTCCCAGTGCGATTACAATTATAAACACCAATATATGACCAAAAAGCCTGTTGTCATTGAACATCAAGATCACAATCACCACAACCATCCAACTCGACACCACAAGGTTTTGAACAGATTCCTCCTAGAGCATTCTGGTGCTCCCTACTATTGGAATCACTATACAGAACATGATTTTGGCAGACCAACGACACACCCAGTGTGGTTTAGTTCCATCACACCTGATCATATGCAAAACATGGGTTAAAATTTTATACCAAAAAGATCACCCCATATTTCAAACTAAAAAATGATTCTTTACCGACCAATATAACCCAAACATTTCAACTAAACATATCCAGGCCTCCAATGGAATTTGGGAAGATTATGTTGATGTAGTTCCAACCCAACATATTTAGTTTCATGTGGAAACACTAGTTGGATTCTTTCTAGGAAACTTCCTACAATGGTACCCTACCTAAATAACCAATGATCCATGAACCACTAATCATGATGCCTTAAGCCTTGAAGGAACCATTAAATTGATCACAATCCTTTATCAAACTCTGAATTGACTTTAAAGGAAACTTCCTGGTTTGTTAACCAACTACCCACAAAAACCATTATCTTCTTAGCCATGAGCTAACACACCACTGATCTGAGTCACTCTCAGATTTCATCAACTATTCTCCAAGTCTTATGCCCAAATATTGTCTCTATCCATCACCACATCTAAAACACACATCATAAAATTGTGGAACTATATAATCTTAGGTTCATTAGACATCGGCCTTCTGAAGTCACCAAAATCATCCAATAGTCGGTCTTACATAAAACCCATGGACCTTACTATAAGAGTTCTATTAACTCACTACCATATCAATGTTACCCACTATAGGATTATACTTACTATCACATTTTAGTTTATACATCGATATTCCTTGTCTTAGACTAGTCCATCATAGAACACAATGACTAAATGTGATCGTCCGTTCACAACCAATTATCAAATGAGAAACCATGCATTGTACACACTTTGATTGCTCAAGATGTAATTCACTACATTCAATAATCCATTAATGACATGAGAAGTTTCCTCTAGACACCTAGGTGTGGGCTATGACTTCGGACCTAGATGGGTTTTTTACCCTCATGCGATCCACTATACTGAACCGTGGAATCTCTATTAACAAAAAACTTGGGTTAACCACACAATGGTACCATGATCCATTGTTGATGTTATATATTTCCACACAGAAATTTCTAGGTTTCCAATCCTACTTTCTTCATGATGAAAACACCAATTGTTAACTCCAAGGGTGACCCTGAACTGAATTTTTCAGTAACCTACCGCCAATACCTTTTTTTGGGTTCATTCCCAAAACCTAGATCATCCTCAGTAGTAAACTCATAACCCTTTCTACTGACTCAACTGACCCAAAACACCCAAAAATAGAAACACCCACTCATCAAGGCTTTTCCAATAAGAAATGATAATTCCACCCTTTACTTTACTTGAAATAGGGTAGTTCCCCATGAGTCATAGACCTTTGGTCTCAGAATCACATGACTCTTTAGATGTTCATGATATATAAAGTGATTAATCCACCAATATAAACCTCCTCGATGCTCATTTTTAGAATTATAAGATCATTTCTTCCAAGATTCACCATACACCACCTATCACATAGGTGTAAATTCAAGTCGCCAAGCATCCACCCATGCTCCAACCCTCCTAGGTTTAACCAACTAGGTTCTTCACTCGACCTCCAATGTGATTCCCATATAAAAAATAGGTTAGGAATCCCCTGTTCATGTTCTCCATGCCACAAGCATCCAAAGGCTCCAAAACCTAACCTCACATCATAAGTGGTATCACTCAAGGTGACCCCCACTCCAATATTTCAAGGTAATTTGCAATACCTTCCTCTAAGACTTCCAAAGGTTATCCACATGCATAAGGAACTTTCATCAATGAAACCTGACCTTAAAGCACTAAACCTGAATAAACCTCCATGCAATGACATTTTTCACCCAGGTTACTCCCACATAGCATGAGGTAACAACATACTAGTAACCAGAGCTACATCACTAAGTCCACAAGGGTTTTGTACATAAGATGAAACAAGGTCTCACTAAGGGTCACAACTCATGTAATGTCATTTAAGCACATCACTATAGATATACCATGACATATGTTCCATGAACCATACATCTCAATTGGTCATAGATTCCTGATTTGAATAAATAGAATGACACAAGGTACTACATAGATAAATCCATAAATGCTATAGTTGGCATCTTAATTAATCATACCTATCTAATGGCTACTTGCATAAGGTTCTCCACTGAGGAAATTAACACCTGACAATGACTTAATAAGGTACACAACACCATTTATACATAGAGGGACTAAACCATCATCATCATCACCATTTTTGTCTAGGTGCACCACACTATAGTTTTACATGACCTTTTATCAGAATTTGACATGCATAAGGTTTCACCCGAATAGAATGTCATTAATAAATCAAATGTGAAAACACAATACAAGTTGTTGACACTAAAGAAATTGAGTCCTTTTTCATTATTATAATCACATTTAATAATCATAGTTATCGTGTGAATTATACATTCCAAATATGAATCATGTGATTCCCCTTACTGATAAAACCAATAGTCAAATACATATGAAATCATGAACCTTAAAATCCACGTGCATCATAGGCTATGAAACCATATAACCACAATATAAAATAAATACACAATCTCATGACCTATTAACCTATAATTCCCTCATGAAATGTGTTTATGATGCACCAGAATGAGTTTTATCCCAAGATCCAATAAATTCATATTTTACATTTTTACTAACTCCCCAAATCAATAAAAAAAGACAACTCTTATAACATTTTGTAATGCCCTGACCCAAATCACCGAGTTCGATCTAGAGTGACACATGACCTAAGGTGTGCTTCCCCACACTCTATAGGCTATTGAATAATAGCGAGGCTCTAAAGTACCCTCAACCAGAGTGAAAAATTAGATAAATATCTAAACATGTAACAATATACAACCAGAGTATGAAAAAACCAATAAACATAGCATCTATAATGAATGAATGTGGAAACAATAGACCCGAAAAATGATGACTAAATACAAGGACACTAATTGAACACTAGGAAGATATCATATGAAAAATATAAAAGAGAAAAAAATTAAAAAAGATGATATGCACCCAACTCCAAGCCACACCACCTCTCATTTTTCAGACTTGTAGTATGATATCCCACTCAACGACCAACCTGGGCCACATCCCAACTTTTAACCACAATAAATGAGGGATACTTGGGTACCCATTTGACATGGATTCCCAAGATAAGTGTGATTTTAACTTAGTATGAAACCACCAATGTGGTACAATACCTAACTAGTAAATGTAGTGTATGCTCATGTGATAATATTAGTAGAAAGTAAATAGAAAATGCATAAATTATTCAAGAATAACATATAATCACCAAGGAATAAGTAATCAACAAAACCCATATCTAGAGAAGTTGTGAACTCACTAAGAATACATGAACCTCGACTATGCATTATTTGTAACCATGCCAGAATTAATATCAACCAGCCACCTAACATATCCCCCTTGATGGGATAGTCCAAAAACATGTCTGACACACCCCCTCTAAGGGATAACCTAAGTACATTCCAACTAGATGTCTAACACATACCCCTAAGGGGATATTCCATATGGATCAACCTATATAATTGACTAATAAGGATGAGAAAAATACATACAATACATAGATACGAGATAAAAAATCAATATCACATAATGTTAATCAAGATTTATAACCATCATAATCTACATGTGAGAAAACATCAAGAATAGGTCTCATTGGGATACAAAAACACACACACACTTCACGTGATAAAATATTAAACATAGGTATCATAGGGATACACATGCACACCTCAAGTGATCAAAATCAAACACGGGTCCCATGACCACACAGACACACATACACACTTGTGATCAATATCAAACATGAGTCTCACATTCTACACACACACACAAACATGTGATCAATATCAAACATGGGTCTCATAGGCTACTCACGCACACACTTATGATCAAGCCTCAGATATCATAGAAAAACATCAAGATAATGAATAAGGGTTCATCATGTCCCTTGGAACTTTGTTCAGTTATATTAGGCATGGTTCCATTAATTAGTTAAGACCTATATAACTTCAACTAATGAAGAGTTACATGAAGTTTGTAACCCAATTATGAAGTAAGGTATATTCACCCAATATAGAAAACCTTATATTAAATTCAAATAAACCATGCATAATACCATAGGGTAGAGAACATGGAACCATCTACCTCAACATGGATCCAAATCCCATCTAATAAAAGCTAAATTTCTTTGTTTGAATCATCCAAGTCCATTCAGCCTCCAAAAATCCTCATGAGGTCTTAACTCGCACCTGAGCATTAAAATTTAATTAATTATATCTAAATTATAATTAATTAAAGTATCAGAAAAAAATTTACAACAAAAGGTAAGGAAAATACTTGTTGAAAGACTCATCGGAAAACATCGACTAGCTGTAATCATGACCAACCATCCATGGAATGTCCATAATTCTCTCCCAAAATCATTCCAGGAAAAACCCCTTTGACAAAATGTTATCCAATAAAGTTTTTTCCACTCCCAACACACTCTCAAACCTAATTCATACAAAATAACCAACTCAATTCCATGATAAAATAGTTTATCTAACTTAAATCGGCAAAAAACCATAGAAGGAAACACTAAGGGAATGTACCTATAATTTAACTTCCATAAACAAAACTCATTCATCATCATAGGACATCCTATATACATGAATATCTAAATCCACATCATTATTTAATAATTCCAACAAGATTTAGTGGAATTATCATTTAATTATCTAATTAGAATCAATCTAAATATTAATTAGTGGTCAAGATGATCAAGTATAAAAGGATTTAAGGAGACTTGAGATATCAAAGGATTATAAAGTCCAAAAAATACCAATAAGAATCATACATGATGAATGTAACATCGATCCATCACTACTTAAGTAAGAAGGAATTCAAGATTTAATAAGTATGGAGGATATAACTCAAATTCATGAATGGTTTGAAAATAGTTTTTAAATTTGAATGAAATTTCACTTGTGTTATAAAATTTTGAACACAGGTTTTAATGGATTAATATATTGTTTTAGAATATATAATTTTACTCCTTAAATATTAAACTACCTATATAATTTAAATTTATTAATTTCGGAGGGAATTTGAACCTTTTTTTTGGTGGAAATATCGTTTAGAGAACTGAGCATTAAACTAAGATTCTACCTATTTGAAAATATTAAAGAGGTATTTTAATATTTTAAAGGAATATTGGTGGGTGACTCAGAGCTAAAGTATTTAGTGGATGAATACTATAGAAACTAGGGATTATACTATAGCCACCAAACCTCATCCCCTCTATTATTTTAATCTTCTATAGCCTTTTACCCTTTAATAGTGGTAAACCATTACTGAAATGAAATGGGTACTTCCAAAATTACCTTTATCTCCACTTACAAATGAGGATGAATTCCACCACATCATGATGGGACTATCAAATCAAATTTCATTATGAAACTATAGCATTTTTATCCTTCTAGAATCTTCTCTCAAGTTTACAAGTTCTAGAAATCCTAAATTATTAAGTTGGATTTCTTAACAATAGCATTGTTTAAAACACATGATTGAGGATGACCAAAGTGATGAAGTAGTTCTTGGTATATTGGTCAATCATAATGGTGATGTAAAATGTGAGTTATTGAAAAAAATATTAATTGATATTCATATTGGATTTTTTAACAAGGTAATTATTAATTAAGTGGAATAATTCCAGATGTAACCTGAATGTGAAACACCATGTGTTGTATTGCACAAGATTAAAAAAAGTACAAAGTAGAAGGAAAAACCCCATGGACTTGGTGTCCATGATCAATAGGAGAAGAAATATGAAAAAATGGGAAGGTTTAAGAGACCATTCCCATGGTAGAATAAGCCATGGTCAACAGGTGGTCTTACAAGTGAAAACATATAGAAAGAAGATGACCATGCTGGTGGTGGTTGGTGTTTTGATGAAAAAATGGACAAATTATTTTCACCAGGCCATAGTGCTGGGTGTTTTGAAATTAAATGTGGAAAATTAGGAAGAATTCCTTTAGGATATGCATGAACCGGTCATCAATGATTTAATAATCATGAGGAATGTTTTTGGTCCATGATACAAGCATGATTTGAAGCATTTGTATAATTTTACACATGAAATTAAATAGAGATTTATAACTATAATTTAAAAGGAGGTTTAGGTCCACAAATCATTATGTGGTGGAAGTTATAGAGAAATTTATAGAGGAGGTTTTTAGAGAAGTCAATGGATAATTATAATGGTCCAATGAAATAGAAACATGTGGAATTTGATTTTCATGTGATCTCCTATTTTTGAAGAAATATTGAGAGGAAAAGGGGAGGTAATTAGAGTCTCTATTCACATCATTCATATCCAAAAAATAGAAAATAGAAAATAGATAGAGGAATGTATCCTTTTTATAAGAACCAAATTCATTGAAGATAAGAAGAAGGTTGTGTTCCAGTGAGGGGATGGAAGTCTTGAAGGTTTGGAAACCCTCGAATATTCTACTAAGAGAAGAGTGATTTTTGTGCCTATAGAAAATTGAAGTTATCTATAGTTATTCTAGAAAGAATAAGAGTGTTTCCAAGGGAGTTTTCATAAGAGGCTAAGGATCAAATCAACAGGTTATAATAGAGAATATATCATTTTTTAATATGAATTAATTGATGCTATAAAGGGACCTATACATATATAAACTAGGTAGGGATCCCACCACATAGTAGTGAGAAAAGGTATATGAAGGTGGAAGTGTGAAAAAAACTACAGTGAGATAAATTTATGGAAGTGGGCCTCGGTTGATAGTGATTCAACCCAAAAAAATTTAGGGTAGTGAGCCTAGGGAAGGAGTGACCATCCCATACCCCACCATTTTTCACTAAGGATAGTGGATTTTGGTTCATGATGCAACATCAATGCATTCTATTTAGATGTATCCTAGTGAGGGTGAACCAAGTAAATACTCGGTGTCCTATTTACTTTCTTTATGAACCCCAAAAGCGTGTCAATTAACCTAAAGAAATATCTAGAAATAAGGCCAGGTCAAGTGAAGATTTAATTTAATCAAGTTAATAAAAATATAAAAACATGTTAACCTTAAGGTTAAGAGGTCAAGATATTAATAGGGAAGTGAGTTATTTAAGGAAATGTGTTTAATTTTTTTAATAAAAATACCCTAATTTGTCCCCCTTATCAAGGAATATATCAATATAATCCCCCATTGAGGGACTAACACATGATATTAATGAAAAGGGTCATTTTGTTTTATCTAACTTGATTCTATTGAAGATAAAGTTTTAACCCACTCTTATTATATTTTTTACCATAGAAAAGGGTAGGAATTCAAATAATAAGTATAAATATTTTATTAGACCACATTGTGGAAGCGTCTATATAAAAATATAGGTTATTTTGAATGAGACATACAGACCACAAATGTAAGGTATTAATGTGTGAGATAATATATCTATTTTATCATTTAATGATGCAATAGGGATTGTTGAGGAACCTTTTATACAATGTGATAATAGGACTATTGAGGAAGTGGAGATCCCAAGGAGTCTAAGAAGAGATGATTCTGATTTTTTGAAGAAAAGGACTGGTAATTATAGGAATACATCTTGACAATTAAAGAAGAAAACAAGTCTATAGACATTAATATTTAAGTGATGGAAATTAAAGTATAAAATATGAGACGTCTAAACAAAATGCTTGTTGAAATTTCATCTAACCTCAGAGACATGAAAATTTTCTCATGTAACAAATACCATAATCCATGGGTAAATATAGTTTTGTATATGAAGGAACGCCACCAAATCATGAGAAGAAAAGAGCTATGAATATTCCCACGAAATGGGAATGTTGTGAAGGAGATGGAAATTGACTTAAAAATGACCCAAAATAGGTAAAAATAACTGGATGAGGATTCATGGAAGGAATGGTAATATGTATTAATTTTGTGGGATAAATGGACACACTTTTATTTTTTGTGTTGAGGTATGGGAATATATCAAGTGCTGGAAAGATGGTGTAAAACATGAAATATTGAGTCAACAAGTACAATAAAGGAGGTATGAGTATTATCCCAATGATTATTATTTTTCTAAACATTTCTTAAGTTGAAGTTTCAAAGGATAATCAGTAGGGATTAAAATAAAATAATAACACACATACTTTTAAAGACCTATTACTTTGAGAAATAGATTTAAAAGACTATATAAAGAAGAATAATTTGATAAATTTTAGGTAAATAAAATCTCTAAAACTATACCTAAACCTCATACATCCTTGAGATATATGAAAATGATTTGGAATAAATAGAAGAGATCACTTCATAGTGAAACTAATAAGGGCCATGATAAAAGAACATCATAAATAAAGTTAATCATTAAAAAAATATAATAACGCTTCAAGATATATTAAAGTAAGTAAGAAAGTTTCTAGAAAGAAAAATTCTCTTATTATGAGAGAATAATCCATTAGGGGTGAAGCTTCCCAAGAAATAATTGATTGCGAATTGGGTTTTATGAAAGAGAAAAAACCTAATGAATATGATATGTGGTTTGAATATATAAAATTAAGTTCATATATAAACATGGACTCTAAAATTAAAGACAAAGGAAAAATGGTGGTCAGTAGTGACTTACCATCATCCTCAACATGACTAATATTGTGGTACCCTTCTTCCCATATTCTTTATTTTTTCTAACATTTTTTAGAAGAGGTTCATAATTAAGGGGGAGATACCCATGGGGTAATTTTTATAGAAAATCACATGTGATGGGAGCTAAAAAGAATATATTATTTAGTCACAAATTTTAGTGATTTTAGTACACTTAATGAAAATTAAATAAGAAATAGTAACATCCAAAAAAATGAAATTAAAATATTTTTTTATCTAACAAGTGGTTTAGTGTTCGGTGTCATATAATGTTTTTTAGGATATCAAAAATCTACTTGGTTGGTATAGTTTTTTTCTAGAATTGGTATTACCAAATTGAGTTTCAATAATTGGTCTCAATAACCAAAATACTTAGGGGAGTTATGATAAAAAATAAAGGATATTAAGCCTTATCACAAGTTTTTGAAGACCGTTAAGAATTGAAAGTCATGGAGTTCAAGTGGCATCATTTTTTCAAATTGAACCACTATTGCAATAAGTGGAATTAAATTTTTTAATAGGAGATATCATTTACTTTATCATGTGGTAAGATCCTCACAAAAAATTTCTTTAATTTTACCTACTAATGGTTTGGTGTGAACGTGTTTTAGAGATCACATATTGTTTTAAGAAATCAATGAGACAAATCTGCTATGATTTTTTAACCAGTAACCATTGGTGACATGGAAAAAATTGTTTTTGTCTTTAAAAAATATTGTTTTCTACATCGGTCTTAGGATTAGTAGTCTTAGAGGATTTATTTACATCTCAAGTACCAAATGGTAAATTCACTCAATGAATCTCTAAGGAATATGAATCAATGATGAGAATTGGTTTAGAGAAGAAATATATAAGGGGTAGAAGATATATTGAAATGGAGAGATGAAAAGAGATGAATAATTACTCCCTATCCACATATGGGGAGTTATAGCCCATGAGGAATCCCTCTTATATGATGAAAACTAAGGGTGAGTTGCACCTTCTAAGAGTTTCTTCCCGCAAATCAAGTGGGAGAAAAGTTTGAAAGAGTAAGAAGATGAACCAATTTAAATAGGTGGAGTTCAACCTTCAATGGATGATACCTATATTTTATGTAAGAGTAAGTGACCTTTTTTATTTCATTGATAATAAGTGGGAGTAGTATATTTTAAAGTTTTAAGTGTTGTGTATTGTCAAAAAAATACAAAGGGGGAGATTTTTAGCTATCCCAAAGGATTGAGTTGAATTTTTTGACAATAATACAAGATGGATATTGTAATATTAATGAATTAAGTTGGATTTTTTACAATAGAATGGATGAAAACATATGATTGAAGATAACCAAATTGGTGAAGTGGTTCTTGGGAGATTGGTAGATCCCAATAGTGATAGTACATGTGAGTTGTTAATAGAAATATTAATTGATATTAGTATTGTATTTTTTTGAAAAATTATTGATTTATTAAGTGCAATAAGTCTAGAATAATCCTAAAAGTGAATCACCATGTGTTGTATTGCACAAGAGTACAAAACAAGTAAAGAAAAAGGACCACACCTGTGGTTTTTGTGGCCTTGGTTGATAGGAGAAGGGGATATCCAAAATGGTAATGTGTAAGAGATCATGACCATGGTAGAATAATTCATAGTCAAAAGGTGTAATCTCAATCCAAACTGGACAAAAGGTAGAGGACCACACCCATTTTGGTTAGCATTTTAATGGAAAATGACCAAAATGTTTTCACCATAATGTGGAGCTAGGCGTGTTGGGATTTATCATAGAAAATTAGGAATAATATCGCAAGGAAATGCATGAATAAATCATCAATGCTTAAAAAAACATGTTACACATTTTTGTTTCATGATACAAGCATTATTCAAAGGATTTGTACAATGTTACACATGGAATTAAATAAAGATTTAATTCCATGTTGTAAAAGGAGTTTGGGTTCATAAAGAAGTTACGTGGATATAGTTATGGAGAAAATATTGGAGTAAGTTTTTAGATAAGTTAATGGGAAATTATAAGGGCCTAATGAAATGAAAATATGTGGATTTTGATTAAAACATGAACTTCTATTTATCAAGGATGATCAAGAAGTCCAAGGGGAGGTAATGAGAGTCTCTGTGCACATCCTACATATCCATAAAATAGAGAAGAGAAAATAGATAGAGGATTATTTTCATTAATAAAGATATGAATTTTATGAATAGAAGAATAAGGTTGTGTTATAGTGAGGGGATGAAATTATTGAATTTTTTTCAACCATCAAAGATCCTACTAAGAGAAGAGTGATTGATGTGCTTATAATAAAGTGATGTTATTACAGAATTATTTTGTAAAGAAGATGAATGATTCCAAGGGTATTTTAACAAGAGGTAAAGTAGTAGCTCAATGAGACTACAACAGATCATATATCCTTGTTTGAAGATGTATTAATTGATGTTATTCAGATACCTATATGTCAATAATTTGTTTGTGGATCTTACCTGAGAGTAGTGAGTAAAGGTGGAGTAAGATGGAAATGATCTAACAATGATAGTGGGACAAAGTGAGTGCAATGGGCCTTGGGTGATAGTGAGTTGGACCTTAAAATTATAGGTCAATGATCCTAATAAAGGAGTGAGTTACCCAAAAAACTCACCATTATTTAGTGAGGATAAGGGATTTTGGTGCATGACAAAATGATAATGCATGCTCCTTGGACATAGCCTAGTGAGGGTGAAACAAGTAAATACTCCATGTCCTATTTAATTTATATATTAAAAAAATAGGTTTAAAAAACCTAAATGAATATTTTTCAATAAGGCAAGGTCAAGTGAATTGGTAATTGAATCATATTAATCAAAAGAGTAAAACGTGTGACCCTTAAGGTTATGAGGTCAAGATCTTAATAGGGTAGTGAGCTATTTAATGAAAAGTGTTTAATTTTTTTTGACAAACATACCATGATTCAACCCCCTACCAAGGAATATCTCACTATAATACCCTATTAAAGGACTAAAAATAATCCTCTGGTCTCAATTAGTTATTCTAAGGCCTCTATTTTGAAGGAATCTCCAAGGGAAATCTCAATAACTCAACGTGGCAACTAATCTTTCCCTAAATTCTATTCCTTTATATCTTAATTTTCAAAATATAATTTTCTCATTCCTATATAATGAAATAAATATTATTTTTACAGTTAATTTTATTATGATATGGCAATAATAATTAACAACCTTTCCCCTTTTACATTAATAAAAATGAAAATGTCATTCGTTGGTATGTGCGAGATACCACCTCCGCGACACAATATGTTTTGTTTTATTTCTCTGACTTAAAAGGATTTTAAAAATTATGAATTTAATAAATAAAAATTATATTAATAACATATTTAATATTATGAAAATATAAACCATATTATACCCTTCTATAGTTCTATGGAAAATGAAATCAATATCCATGTGTATGTGCGGACTACCACTTCCATGGAGCAGTATATTTTATTTTTAATCACCGCATTTCATAGCTATTCATGAGAATGGGTTTAATAGATAAATATTATTTTTATTAAATTATTAGGATTCAAATAAGACAAATTGGAAAAACTATTAATATTATGATCAATAAACGACCATTGTAAATTCAACCATCTAAAATAATCAAACTTAGAGGAAACAATTTATTCATACCATGTAATAGTTTTTTATCCATTACATATTTTTATAATTATAATAAATTATAATTTATCACTTTAAAAAAAATCTTGAAACATATCATTATTCTTCTATAATAATGTTATCAAAACTAAATCACTTAATGATCATCCATTAATTATGACATGTTCATGTTTGTGTCGGTCTAACCACCCACTTGAACCATGATATAAAATAATATTATGGATGAATATGAGAACTTAATTAATTATAATATATGATATAAATAAATAAATAATGATTTTATTTTTTTTCTATAATTTTAACATTAAAAATGAACTCTTTAATTAAGATACCAATATCCGTTAGTTAAAAATCACTAAAACAGCTCATAACTGATTTCATATTTAAGGATCGTAACCAAAACTCACATAGAATTAAATTACAAAATTATAAATAATAATAAAGAATAAATTAAATTTCCTTTAATTACATGGTAATTATGAACTTTGGTATAATAATAAATCACAACACAACTATTATGAAACTATTACAAAACAACCACGATTACTCACACCCGATTTTGAAAATAGATTACAACTAATTAATATACATCTCAAGAATAACTATAAATGAATTTTATAAAAGGTTATATATATGAATAATGTTTTGAAATATGGGATCAGGATATTTATTTTTGTTTTATTGGATATTCAAGTGCTTTAGTGGAATTCATGAATTAAGGTAAGAGATTCTTTGTCTCAGATTTAACTTCTTAATACATTTTTCATTATATGAAAAATGATATATTTAATATTATGTGAATAACTACTAATGAATTTATTTTACCATATTCATGTAATTCATGATATTTTAATATCCATATAATGTTCTTTCTTCAAATGACTTTTGATTCAAATGATACCAAAGTTGTAAGGGTTTTATTATCTCATTTTCAAATCCATGAGACATGTTTGATTTAGTGATTTTTATGTTGTAAATACTATCCATTTTAGATGTTATATCAGGAATTATATTTTATTCATAGTATTTTATGTTCAATTTTAGGCTCCCTCTTTAAATTATTTTTAACTAAAATTTTACTCAAACCATAAGGGGTTTTTCCAATATTATTTTCAAATCAAGATTGTTTTTAAAAGATAATCCATATAAATAAATTGTATTCTTTATGAAATACCCCATAATTTTCTTTATTTATTAATGAGGTTTTACATTCCCCCTTAAAATTTCATTTCCCCACGACTCATATTTTACCCAAAGTTTTTCTTGTAAGTGAAACTGACCCCGTCTATTCTTTTCAGCCAAGAAACCTCCTTTTCCATGTCCATATTCATGGATTCTTTTATGAATGACCTTATATATACATCAATAATTTATTAAGGTTATTTTATACTATTTTTTACTTTAATAAAAATGTTTTAAATAAATTTTTAACATTTTTTATATGGGTTTTTTCATCAAAGTGTGAAAATAATATATTTTAACATTTTCGATGTGAACACATCTTTCCACCATTTTGTATTTTTATATAAAACTTCTTATATGCACTTTATTGGATTATAAATGAAATTATAATACTACATTCTTTATAAAATATTTAATTTCTAAATAATTTATTTTAAAATTTCAAGGATATTCTTTTTTTCAAAATAAATTTTTCTAATGCTCATAAAAATCGGTTTTTAACCACGGAAAGGATTTTTTAAATATTTTATGCTTGATCGAGGATATTAATCATATATTACCATCCACCTTTTTTTATCTGGATGGGTTATGAAATATTATTTGAAATCATAGGGGTTATCCATCACTAACTTTTTCATGCCTAACCATCCACTGTAAATAGGAATAACTTTTATTCCAATGCATTTCCTTTGTGAAAACCTTATTTTCTATTTATTTAGTTGAATGTTGTTCACATAGATACCTTACATAAATTGATTTGAAAAATTATTGACTTCATATAACATGTATCTATATGGTGTAAATACTATATACTTCATTTATGTAATGACCCGAATCCGGAGCCCTTCCACTGGTTCCCCATACCCGGTTTTCCACATGACCTCAAGCGCGTTTCCCCAAATGCCAGAGGCTGCCGACTAGCAGCGAGGTCCTTGGTAAGTTATTTGGGAAACTATACCCTCATTTGGTAAGGTATACAAGGCAAGAAAACAATAGTCAATAGCGGAAGCAGAAACAACATACAAACACCGAAACTAAACAGCAGAAGCAATGAACATATAATGATAATGATAATGATGCAGAAGGTACAAGAATCTAAGGAAAGCATAAAACACAACAACGTGATGAAATACAACTGAAAAAAAGGTATGAAAGTAAACAGCAACTCCAGCAGCATCGCAAGCCTAAGCTCGGTCCTATGCTCTCCAGCTCCAACCAACAATCATGTACCCGAATTAGAAGGGCCACAATCCCTATCCACACCTACAACCATATAACCTGTTTAGGATGAAAAGAAGGACCCAAACAGGGTGTGAGACTAATCCCAGTAGGCAATCACCACGAGATCCATGCCCTACTGTCAGTGAGTAATATAGCAAAAGTAAAGGAAGTAAATGCAGTAGAGAAACAAATGTACACTAAAGTAAGAATTCCTACCAACTCCATTCACAATTATTTATTAGTTCAGTACAATCATTTAGCTATCAACCATAGAACCTAGCAATAGATCTATACTCCCAAGGCAATCAAGTAATCACAACAGGTAACTCAGCAGTCTACCTAAACAGCAAGCAGTACAAACAAAATCTTGTTCTCTGTCTTGGTGGACTCGTCACAACCAACAAAAAAATAAAGCACTGACTCTCTGGGTGGCTCCTACTAGCAAACCCCTCTAGTCGAGTAGACGTACAAAGGCACAGAAACTCTAGGAAGCTCTCACCGTTAATTCCCCTGTGGTCTTGTAACAAAATATATAGACTCTCTAAGGAAGAACTTGCATCTAATTCCCCCTATAGTCCCGCAACATAACTAAGGACACTCTAAGGAAGCACAAAATCCCATTCCCTTAGGTCCTGCGATCGATAATAACTATAACAGACTCTCTAGGGAAGCCCTAATCGTCAATTCCCACTTTAGTCTACCACACCAGGTTCACTCAGCCCTGAGTAGTTTAGTCGTGCGTAATTGAATGTTAGCAGCCTAAGTAAGTTCAGAAACTACTTGGCTAATAGCTACAATGCATCCACAAACATATAAACAGTAGGTAATACATGAAATCAAGTCAATAGGCAAACTAGCAATGTGCAAAAGGGTTGCCTCATAGGCAAACTGTGCCAAACAACAATCAACATCCAAAACAAGGGGAACACCCATGGGGTGATCCTCAAACATGCTAACAAGAAATTATTAATCATCTAATAACCTCAAGCATACAAGAAATCTAAGGTAGATAATGATACAAGATCAAAACCCTAACCTGAGATACCCGATACATGGGTATCCAATATTTTTTGTACCAAAAACTCAAAGACATTCAACGTAGGGCAACAAACCACCTACCCCAATCCTAGGAGATTGATATTCTTGAACCTGGGCCTGTGAATCATCCTAGAACGAAGTAAATATGCAAAAAAGTATAAGACGTTCAACCTTAGATAACTCTCACAAGAGGAGGAATCAGGAAACATGGCCAAAGAAGAACCGAGAACTCACCGCTGCGATTCTATTGCACCTGACGACGTTCGATTTGGACAACCGGTGAAGGATCGGTGGATTGGAGAAGAATTGACCCTCTAGGTCGCTTCTGGATATAATTAGGTGGAGAAGAAGATGAAAACAATGATTAGGCACGACCCCGATCTGATTAATGAAATAAAAAGAAAAGTACACGGCGTGTACTTCTTGAGTACACGGCGTGTACTCACCTCCTTCCATACGCCATATTAATCGGACTCCACCTCATCGCTACACCCCATGTGACTGGCCCAAACATGACCAGCACACGGCCTCAAGAAAAAGAAAATTACACGGCGTGTACTTACAAAATTTTCAGATTCTCCTCTTTTTCTAAAAAATGGCCAGAAAAGGAAAACATACATGAAAAAGAAGGTCTGGGTTCTTAAAAACTTCCCTCCTTAAAGAAATTCGTCTCCGAATTTCCCTAGCAAGGTGGAAAAGAAGAAAGCTCGAACAAATCTGGCCACTGTGATCGCATATCGGCCTCCCTCTCCCCGGTCTCATCCTGCACACGGCCGTGCTGCCATAGCACTCATACCAGAGGAACAGACCGGCCACATAGTACGTTTTCACTACGATCGACGATCCTGATAGGGTGGTCCTTGAATGATGCATCCTGCTCCTGTTCAACCTCCTCGGGTCGAAAAACATGAGACGGGTCTGAGAAATAGCGTCGAAGCTAAGAAACATGGAAGATGTCGTGCATAGCCTGATATCTCTGAGGTAACTGCAACCTATAAGAAACCAGCCCGACTCTCTCCAGAACCTCGAACAGCCTGACGTATCTCAGTGAAAGATTACCTTGTCTCCTGATCCTCTTGTGTCCCAACCTTGGGGTAACACGTATGAAAACCTGGTCTTCAACCCCAAACTGCAGAGGTCGCCTCCACTGGTCAGCATAAGATTTCTGATGAGACTGTGCAGTAACCATCCTCTTCCAAATCAACTCTATCTGCACTGAGGTCTCCTGGAAGAGATGAGGTCCCAACAAAGCTGCCTCTCCTGCCTCCATCCAACACAAAGGTGATCGGCATGGCCTACCGTACAAAGCCTCATAAGGTTCTATCTAAATAGTTGCCTGGAAACTGTTGTTATATGCAAACTCCATGAGTGGTATATGATTTTTCCAAGAACCACCAAAGTCTAGAATGCAAGCTCAAAGCATATCCTCAAGAACCTCGATCGTGCGCTCTGACTGACCATATGTCTGAGGATGATAAGCTGTACTCAGGAGAACCTGTGTACCCAAATCTTTCTGTATCCCCTACCAGAAATGCAAAGTGAAGAGGGCGTCCCTATCTGAAATGATAGTACTCAGAACCCCATGCAAGTGAACAATCTCACAGATGTACAACCATCCAAGCTCATCGACACCAAAGGTCTCCTTTATCGGCAAGAAGTGAGAAAACTTCGTAAGCCTATCAACAACAACCCACACCGCATCGTTTCCTCTTGACGATCTTGGTAACCCTGTCACGAAGTCCATCGCAACATCGTTCCACTTCCACTCTAGAATGGGTAGCTGCTGTAAAATCCCTGCTGGTTGTTGGTGCTTCTCCTTCACCTGTTGACAGGTGGAACATCTCATGACAAAACCAGCCACATCTCTCTTCATACCTAGCCACCAGTACTGGCGGTGTAAGTCACGATATATCTTGGTGACGCCAGGATGAACTGCCCAAACTGAGGAATGGAAGTCTCACATCATCTCCTCACATATATATGCTGGCACCCATACGCGTCCCTGGAAACGCAAGATCTCATCCTCGCCAATGGTCCACCCAGGAAGAGGGTCCTCTCCTGACACGCTTTCTTGTAGGACTAGCCCTTCTGAATATGCCAGCTGCCTCATTCAAACTCGGTCCAGAAGTGAATAGGTAATAACCATAGAAGATAGGAAAGTCTTCCCCTGCCTATCGTGCACCTCCAAATGCATCTCCGAGAACAGAGCTATTAGTTTCCACTCAGTGCTGGCCTCTTGAACTACCTGTATCTAAGTTCTCCTGCTCAGTGCATCAGCCACTGCGTTGCCTTTCCCAGGCATATAGGCAAGCTCAAAATCGAAAGACTGGAGATACTCAACCCACCTCCGCTATCTCAGATTCAGGTCACGCTGCGTGAAGATGTACTTGAGACTCTTGTGTTCAGTGTATACCACAAAATGTTCTCCCAGAAGGTAGTGTCTCCAACAGCGTAAATCATGGACGACCGTGACCAACTCTAGGTCATGCGTAGGATAATTCCTCTCATGAGGCCTCAGCTATCGAGATCCATATGCAACCACCCGATCCTTCTGCATAAGCACTGATCCAAGATCTATGCTAGATGAATCATAGAAAACTATATAGCTCTTTCCTGGCTTCGGAAAAACTAGGATCGGTGCTGAGTTCAATCTCCCCTTCAGCTCCTAGAAGGCTGAGTCATAGGCTTCTGACCAAAAAAACTTCACCCCCTTTTTAGTCAGGCCTATCAGCGGTGCAGCTAGGCGGGAGAAGTCCTGTATAAACCGACTGTGGTAACCAGACAGCCCCAAGAAGCTCCATACCTCGAAGACATTCTTCGGCTGCTCCCATGTAACTACTGCTCTCACCTTCTCTGGGTCTACTGATACTCTTGTCTATGAGATTACATGACCTAAGAAGTGAATCTCATCCATCCAAAAGTGGAACTTTGAGAGTCTAGCATAAAGCCGATTCTCCCTCAGTGTACTCAAAATGATCTCAATATGGGTTTCATGGTCGTGTCGAGTGTGAGAGTACACCAAGATATCGTCCACAAAGACCACAACAAAGGAATTCAAGTAAGGATGGAACACTCGGTTCATCAGTGCCAAAACTACTGGCACGTTTGTAAGACCGAACTGCATAACCGTATACTCGTAGAGGCCATACCTACTCCTGAAGGCTGTCAGAGGTATATCTGAAGGTCTAACGCACATCTGATGATAACTGGACCTCAAATTGATCTTTGAGAACACCTAAGCTCCTCGAAGTTGATCGAAGAGATCATCAATCCTCAGAAAGGGATATCGGTTCTTGACCATCAACTGGTTCAACTTCCGATAATCCACGCAAAGTCTAAGGGTACCGTCTGCCTTCTTCGTGAATAGGATAGCCGAACCCCAAGGATAAGTACTGGGTCAGATGAAACCCTTTTCCTACAACTCCTCCAACTACTTCTTGAGGTCCTTCAACTCAGGTGTAGCCATCCTATAAGGAGGAATGGACACCGGTTCTACTCCTGGCACGAGCTCAATCGAGAAGTGTACCTAACGCTCCATAGGTAAACATGAAAAGTCTTCTCGAAAGACATTTGGAAAGCGATCAACCACTGGAGGAAAATATAACTGTGAAGTACCCTGGTCATATAGATAAAGACTAGAAATCCGGGCCGTAACTCCTCCTAGACCATGATGCTCGAGTTGGGCTCGACTCTTCTGAACATCCCACTCGCCCTTATGAAGGAAAGATTCACCCTCTGGTGATACAAAACTCACCCTGCGGCGATAGCAATCGACGAATGCCAGGAAGGGAACCAACCAGTCCATACCGAGAATGACGCCATAGCCCATCATCTCCAGGACATAGAGGTCCCATAAGAAACGATACCCTGTAGCCTCGAGAGGTCACTCCTTGCACTGACGTACACTAGATGTCCTCGTTCCCAAGGGTGTGTCGAGAGTCAACATGTCAGCAGACGAAAAGACACAGAGATCAAGACTTTCCATGAAAGAAACAGAGATAAAGATATGTGAAGCAACGATATCAAAAATGGATGAAGATAAAACTGAGGCTACTAAGATCGTACCTCAAACTGTAGAGGGTCAGGGATCCTACTCCTGATGAATCTACTTTACAACAAAAGTCTGGCCTGTACCGCGGCCCTGTGTAGCAGCCTGGAAACCCTGAGCTACTCCTCCCTGAGCCTGAACACTGTGTCCACGACCTCTAACCTGACCTGAACACCCTGCAGAACCCCATCCCCCAGTCTGCTGCGGAGCTGGAAATCCTGCTCCCGTACGCGGGGTCGAAACTGATCCTCCTTCACTAGCTGTTGGAAGGGGAACCTTGCAGAAACGCTGCAGGTGACCCATCTTGCCGCAGGATCGGAACTCCACTGGGTCCCTCGGGCACTAGGGCTTCTTATTCCTGCTCCTCCCACACTGATAACACACCACTTGGGTGCCAGAAGGGGCATCTCGTCTACCAAAAGGAATACCTTGCTTCCTCATGTCGCCTCAGGTAGACTCTCAGTGGCTCTTCCTGCTGTCTGTCTGGAGGGAATCAGCCTTGGATGCTGTACCGCCCTGGTCCACAGCTCCATTCTCCCTCAGGTTACTCTCCGTGATGAGTTCCTGGTTGACTATCAGAGTAATAGAAGTCAACTTAAAGACATTCACCTATGATCTGATCTCCAGTCTGAGGCCTTCCCCAAACTTCCTTGCTAGAAACAGCTCGTCATTTCCCAGAACGGGAGTGAATCGCTGTAACTCAGTGAAGTGGGAGGAATACTCCATAACTGAGAGAGTACCCTGCTGCAGGCTCATGAACTTCCTGGATCTGTCAGCCCTCAGCGTCACTGGGTAGAATTAGTCATAAAACGTACGCTGAAACTCATCCCAACCCATAGCCTGCTGGCGTCCCATTTGAGAGACTACGTCCCACCATCTCTTGGTGGAGTCTCGCAGTATATACGTCGCGAGATTCACCCTCCTCTATGGAGGCGTATCCAGAAGCTCGAAGATGGACAGCATGGCTTCCAGCCATGACTCTGCAGCCTGAGGTCCTCCATCTCATGTGAAAGTGGGAGGATGCTGCTGCTGAAAGACCCGCGTCAGCTCTGCCATAGTCGGGGTAGGATGCTGAACTCCCTATAAGGTCTTCATGAATCTCATGAAACCCTATCTGAATTGAGATTCGGCACCAGTGTATGGAATCACTGCAGGTGCCATGTCTGGAACGATGGGAGAAACTACTGGCAGTCCCTGATCGGTCGTATCAGGCGTACGATCGCTGCCTGGTTCCTGGCGTGCAACAGGAGGACGTCTTGGTGCCATAGCTCTAAAATACCAAAACACACCTCCATTAAAGATGAACACAGTTTCAACACAGTAGAGTAAAACAGAATAGGAGGGAAAACCCTTTAAATTTGAAAAAAAACATAACTACACGGCGTGTAATACAGTTACACGGCGTGTTTCAGAAATCTTACCCTGGGCATGTACCTTGGCCATACATGGCTGTGTAAACAACCTGACTACATGGTGTGTTCTTAAAATACATGGCGTGTACTGACCCTTTTCTCCCTACCCAATTACTCCTACATGACTAAGTCACACATACTGTCCCAACCGAAGACTACACGACGTGTTTAACGAAGACACGGCGTGTACTAGACATGCCTTACCTAGCCCGTGTTGTTAGCAACATGGCCTGAACCATGGTTGACACTACACGGCGTGTTCCAAAGGGACACGGTGTGCACTTAAAGGGAAACCTCAACCCGTGTTGTTCGTGACATGGCCGGGTACTCGGATGATCCTTACATGGCGTGTTCCGAACAAACACAACATGTATAAGAGAAGATAACATCGACCCGTGTTTTTCAAGACACAATCGGGTACCTGGGAAAGGATACACGGTGTGTGCATACCGAAAACGACATGTACTAAAACATGCATTAAAAAGACCGTGTTGATAGTTACACAGCTGGGCTCCTAGTTAACCTCTACATGGCATGTACCTAGAGTACATGACGTGTTCCTGAAAACCATTTACAGCTCTGTGTCCCTGTCCACACGGTCAGTGACACGGCCAAAAACTACACGACGTGTATATATAAAGTACACGCTGTGTATTCTGGGTTTTTCCAGATAGTATCCTCAGAACTGCACTGGAGCCCAGAAAACACAGAAAAACCAGGGTTAAGGTGCCAAATTCTGATCCGTGGGGGCCCATACTCCCCGCGAATCAAAGCTTGGCATCATAACGGTGCATAGAACAAGCCACAATATAAGAACTCTCGACCCACCAAATTTCGATCCTTGAGGGACCATAACACCTCTAAGATAAAATTTTGGCATCCGTGATAAGAAAACTCCAACAATGATACCCTATCAACACAGCAGGTATTTTATCACAACAGCTATCACAATAGCATGCATTGTCTATCACAAATCCTATCACAATAGCATGAAATCTCTAATGCAACCTAGATGGCATGGAAAGATGCATGGAATGTGATCTTCTAACATGTGCCTATATGATGCATGAGATGGCATACCCTCATCTCATCGGGTTGCAACAAAATAGAACCGAAATCATATAAACAGTAACATCACAAAACAAGTGCATCACTCAACGGTGAAATCAATTAAACTGTAACATTCGCAAAACTCAAAATTTTCAATATTTGAGGTAATCTGGCTTTTTCCCTATACACGGGTTCTAAAACGCCCGAGCATAACTATTTACCATATACCTATTCCTTCCTATCCCTGTCTAATGTCGCTAAACAGTAAGTCAATAGAAAAAGGAAAGAACATTCTCTGATACCACTTTGTAACGACCCGGATCCAGAGCCCTTCCACTGGTGCCCCATACCCGGTTCACCACATGGCCTCAAGTGTGTTTCCCCAAACACCAGATACTTCTGACTAGTAGCGAGGTCCTTGGTAAGTTATTGGGAGAAACTATTCCCTCATTTGGTAAGGTATAGAAGGCAAGAAAACAACAGTCAATAGCGGAAGCAGTAACAACATACAAACACCGAAACTAAATAGCGGAAGCAATGAACATATAATGATAATGATAATTATGCAACAGGTACAAGAATCTAAGGAAAGCAGCAAACACAACAATGTGCTAAAATACAACTGAAAACAAGGTAAAAAAGTAAACAGCAACTCCAGCAGCATCGCAAGCCTAAGATCGGTCCTATTCTCTCCAGCTCTAACCAACAATCATGTACCCAAAGTAGAAGGGCCACAATCCCTATCCACACCTGAAACCATATAACCTATTTGGGCCAAAAAGCAGGACCCAAACAGGGCGTGAGACTAATCCCAGTAGGCAATCACCATGAGATCCGTGACCTACTGTCAGTGAGTAATATAGCAAAAGTAAAGGAAGTAAACGCAGCAGAGAAGTAGATGTACACTAAAGTAAGCATTACTACCAACTACATTCACAGTTATTTATTAGTTCAGTACAATCATTTAGCTATCAACCATAGAACCTAGCAACAGCTCTATACTCCCAAGACAAGCAAGTAATCACAATAGGTAACTCAGCAGTCTACCTAAACAGCAAGCAGTACAAACCCAAGCTTGTTCTCTGGCTTGGTGGAATTGTCACAACCAACCAACAAATAAAGCATTGAATCTCTGGGTGGATCCTACTAGAAAACCCCTCTAGTCAAGTAGACGTACAAAGGCATAAACACTCTGGGAATCTATCACTGTTAATTCCCCTGTGGCCTTGCAATGAAAGATATAGTCTCTCTGAGGAAGCACTTGCATCTAATTCCCCCTATAGTCCCGCTACGTAACTAAGGACACTCTGAGGAAGCACAAAGTCCCATTCCCTTAGGTCCTGCGATCGATACTAACTATAACAGACTCTCTAGGGAAGCCCTAGTCGTAAATTCCTCCTTTAGTCTACCACACCAGGTTCACTCAGCCCTGAGCATTTTAGTCATGCGTAATCGACTTTTAGCAGCCTAAGTAAGTTCAAGAACTACTTGGATAATAGCTAAAATGAATCCACAAGCATATAAACAGCAGACAATACATGCAATCAAGTCAACCGGCATACTAGCAATGTGCAAAAGGGTTGCCTTGTAGGCAAACCGTGCCAAACGACAATCAACAGCCACAACAAGGGGAAAACCCATGGGGTGATCCTCAAACATGATAACAATAAATTATTAATCATCTAATAACCTCAAGCATACAAGAAATCTAAGGCAGATAATGATACAAGATCAAAACCCTAACCCAAGATACCCGATACATGGGTATCCGATACTTTTTGCAAAAAAACTCAAAGACATTCAACGTAGGGAAACAAACCACCTACCTTAATCCCAGGAGATTGATATTCTTGAACCTCGTCCTGTGAATCAGCCTAGAATGGAGTAAATTTGTAAAAACTTCTAAAACATTCAACCTTAGATAACTCTCACAAGAAGAGGAATCAGGAAACATGGCCAAAGAAGAACCGAGAACTCACCGCTGCGATTCTATTGCACTCAACGATGTTCGATTTGGAAAACCGGTGAAGGATCGGTGGCTTAGAGAAGAATCGGCCCTCTAGGTTGCTTCTGGACATAATTAGGTAGATAAGAAGATGAAAACAGTGATTAGGCGCGACCCCGGTCCGATTAATGAAATAAAAAGAAAAGTACACGACGTGTACTTCTTGAGTACATGGCGTGTACTCACCTCCTTCCGTATGCCGTATTAATCAGACTCCACCTCATCGCTACACCCCGTGTGACTAGCCCAGACATGGACAACACACGACCTCGAGCGGAAGAAAAGTACACGGCGTGTACTTGTAAAGTACACGACGTGTACTTACAAAATTTCCAGATTCTCCTATTTTTCTAAAAAACGACCAGAAAAGGAAAACTTACCTGAAAAAGAAGGTCTGGGTTCTTAGAATTTAATGGAATCTACCTAGAATGTTATTTAGTATCATTGAAGACCCATTTATATTCCATGTTTTTATCATTTTTATTTATAGAATTATTAATGTTTTACTTATATTATTACATTTGAAATGGATATGAAACCTAATTTATTTCCATGGGTTATTTATGATATGATGATGACTGATTTTATTTGGAACACGTATGTATGGACGATGATAGGTGGGGACCTATATTAACATCTAATTAATTTATTAAGTTTGATATCTCATGAGATAGTAAGGTGTAGATATAATGAGTTTGCTCAAAAAGCTATAATCATAATGAGTTTTATAAATAAGTTTCTTATTCTTATAAATGAGAATCCTTTATATGTTTCTTTTATTTTCATGGTATGTTACATTCCATGTTTATGCCTATTCTCTAAGATAATCCACACATTTATGTTATGCTCCCATTATTCAAGATTATTGTTTTATGCTTATAATACATGTTATTATTGTTGGGACTCATTAATATGAAAAACAATTCCTTGATATTTCCCTATATTAATTTATGACTTATGATATGATTTATGATCTATGCTTTGTTGGGTATGAATTTATTATGTATTCTGATTATACCCATATACCCATCTTAATCTCACTCATGATCATTGATTATCATTACTTATGATTACCCTTATCAGGCATATGAGCTTACCATTTTATTATGTTTCTATTTCCCCAGGTTATGAAGAAAATTAATATATATGATGTGTTTAGAAGAGTATTTTATGTAGATAATTTATGGGAGATATTTAAGACTTGTTATAGATTAAGAAGTTTTCTATATAGTGGAAAAGATGTCCATTAGTTTAAAAATACATGAGTTTTGTTAGATAGTGTTTTTTCCTAATTTTCTAAAACTATTAAACTAAAAGATCATGGGAATTAATTGTAATACAATATTTGATTTAAGTCATGTAATTATGATATGGTCATGTTTGTGGGTTTTCATACTCCCAATCATATCTCTTCATCATCAATTGTCGACCCCCACTCACATTGTCACCGTTGACTACCCACCATTGGTGGTCATGTTTCCCTCCCTCATTGGCCTCCCACCCTCCACCTCATGCACTGACTCTCATCACCCATCTCATTGTGTCATCTACATTGAACTTCCATCCATTATATCATTTCCACTATCAACTACCCACCCCCTCTAGTCGTGTCACCCTTCATCATTGATTGCCTTCCCTACACCTCATGCACCAGTCCCCATCACCCTACTTGTTGCATTGCCACCATAAACAGCCCATATTTTCTCTTAGTTTCCATATCCTCCTACCATTTTTCTTTTAACTTTACCAAAATCTTACTTTATGTTTCTCTTTGCCACCTACACCATCATCCACCCTAATTATAGCTCATAGTCGCTTTCCTTAGTACCATCATCACTCATCATCCCATGTAACCTCCATATTACCCTACACAGTTGACCATTGATAGAACCTGCCTTCACTACCACTCATCATGTAGGACCCCAATCCATCTCACCATAACATACAACCACTAGAATTTCATCCCTCCATCCACTTCCCACCATCACCATGAGCACCACCATCTCAACATTATTTTTTATGAAAATAATTATGATATGTCCACCTTAAGTGGTCGTAGAAGGGGTATTTGAGACCTTATCTACAATGAAAACTAAAAGCTACCACAGAATGGTAAACCATTACTCATGACTCCTTCCATGGATAAATTTGGTATCCACATATGCCTATTTTTATACTATTTTCTTTTCTCTATTATGGACTGAAATGTGAGTATCATAAAATCACCACACAATTAAGTTATGAGGGTGATGATGAAGTCCCAAGAGAAGAGGATATGATGTAACAACCAATGGAAGGTGAAAGGTTGTGATCAAATTAACCATAAAAACCCACATCCAATGGTATCCATGAGAGTAAACATAATAAGAGAAGATAAAATAGCTGGTTCTACCATTGCATAAGACTAAATTACATGAAACAAATCCTATACGCTTATATCCCTGAAGCAACATTCTATAAAAGATATAATTCCCAGATAAAAAATTTATTTGAGATTAAAATAAAAAAACATCCGATTTAATAGGAAAATTAAATTACTAGGTAGGATTAAAAAATTCATCATATGGAAGATAAACCAATATCCATATAAGAATGAAACAATGGTCAAATTCCTCATTTCATATTAAAATAAAACCATGTAGGATTAAATAGAATGTATAATAGCTCACATAAGGGTAAAAAAAGAGCATAATAAACTAAAAAACACCAAATAAAATATCTTGGTGGATCTTAAAATAATTTAATTATAAAAAAATCATGTAATAATGTTATAAATTTTATTCAAAATTTATACAATTGAAAAATAACTAAATTATATACATTTCTTGAGGCAACAAAATAAAAACTTGCATATATTTTACATCATTTTTGTAATTTAAACATTACATTTAATAAATAGTCTCACAATCCTATAACATAAAGTATTAGCGTCTTTGAAGATTAGCTACATAAATGTATTATTACACATTATTTCTTTAACATATCCTACAAACATATCTACATAAAACTTCCTTATATACATAGTCCTGTATATCATTTCTTGGGGAAGTAGAGAATAAAAGGTGTGAGTTCAAATGATCAGTAACTTATCAATGATACACAGAGTCTTAGATCATAAGCATTTTATATAACATGAGAATGGTAGAAATATCTGATCAAAAGGATCATGAAATCATAAGAGACAATTTTCAGGGCATGAGATCACATGATCATAAAAATCTCATCATGGAAGCATAAAAAATATACCATGGATTGGAAACATAACATTAGAGTGTTAAATAACCATAATAATAAGAAATAATAACATTTTGAATATATCTACACACAATCAATTTCATTTATAAAGTTGTAAACATAGATAAACAATAGTCATGTCTATGCACATGATTGTGAACATAGTTAAATAAAAATTATGTCCACGCACAAAGTTGTGAACATAGCTAAATAAAAATTATATCCACACATAATATATTTATCTCATCAGGTATAAAAAATTAACCAATGTATTGGAGGGATATACTGGGCTTCACCCATCACATAACAATTAACTATACTTATGTATGCTACAAGAACATAAGAGAATTCATTATTTATTAATAGTTTAATTAAACCAAGGAAAATAAATATGTTTCATAAAAATTTACTCAAAACACTGTCATAATCCATCTAGAGAAATAAGGTGGATGGTTTCATTAGAGCGTATCCTTATTAAAGCATAGAACTCATTAAATGATTTTTAAACATATGAAAAATAATTTTGTAAAAGTATTAAAAATATTTTTTTAAAAAATTAATAAATATCCTTTTAATTTAGTAACTTTTTTAAAAAATAAAAAATTCATAGAATAATAGGATAGGGTTTTCTTTGAGAACCATGGAAACTTAGAAAGTAATCTTAATAAAGAATAATGGTCATGTAAGTATAAAATGTTGTCAGGTGGTAAATGATATTTTTTTGACAACAACATCATCATCATTTATAAAGAAAAAAATCCAAATACAAAAAAGATGGGGGATCAGGGGGGCCTAAAGTAGAGAAGCCCAAGGGAATCCAACCTTATTATATCAATGCACCCGAGGGGAAGGGACCCTATACTAGTGAAGGAGATACGAGTATTCCCCTTTGGGTATTAATATTCTAGGAAGTTAGTAGCTTTGTTCCCTTCATGTCATGAATTAAAAATGAAAATCTAGTCACTAATCATAGTTTTTCATTTATGAATGCTATAAGTAATGGACCAAGGAGGAGGGGAGTTATATCCGAAGGAATTGAAAATTATAAAAGTGACTATTTTAACTTGGGTTAGTGAAATAACCTTGGAGTGACATAAATCAATCCCATGAACCATGAAATGGGATATTATAAGAAGGGAATCTCCATATCTCAAGGACACACTGAAGGCGAGAATAGATAAGACCATGGAGAATGATCAGACCCTCTATCATGTGACCTTGAATTCATGATCTGTCCACATTGAGTTTGAGGTAGTTTCTAGGAGGGTTCCACTGAACCCAATGATCATGGTGTGGCTAATATTGAATAGATGGAAAATGAATCCTATCATCAAAAATCCTCCTTAAGGAGGGGGAACACTCTAAATGCTTCAACAAGGGACCTATCTCTACTACTAAGATTATGGTTCTAAAAACATGCATAGTTCTTGAACTGGAGATACCTTAGAACCTTTCTTTGTTACTAACATTATAGATGCACTAACATACAACTGCCAACATCATGGATATCACCTTCATTTATTTTTCATTACTACCCATTACATGGAACCAGGTGTGTAGAGGGTTATTTTGCATAGGTTTTAAGGAGTTAAGACCAGCACTAAGGGAGATCCAAAATGTCGAGGCCCACTCTCCCTTAAAGAATAGATGTGTCACTGATTATTCAAAAGAGGATTGGCAACAATGTTAGTGGGAGTCCTGGGTGATCCCATTACATTGGATGGATTCATCTATTGGGAGTTCATTATTCTTCATGATCTAAACAATAAATTTATATTTCAAAGGAATATCCTTACACCAGAGAGCCCCCCCCCCATTTGTATTGGTCTTCCTGTCTATTCTAGATTGCATGATGATAACCCTTGATGATGATCCAGGATAGAATTTATTAATTATGGGTGTTTTATATTCTATTGGAATGTGATATTAGGAGTTAGGAGTCTAGGGAATCCAAAAGTGGTTCCTTCCTAATCATGAATCCAAAAATTGATATCCCACCAGCCAATGATCAAGCATGAGTGCCACTATAGAACAAGAACATGAATTTAAAGTGACTAAAGTAATCTTGAGGAATTCCATTTTATATGGTTTAAATCTCCTCCATACATGGAGACACTGAACCTACCCTAAATAGACTTTACTTTCACAACTTCCCATGTGAGTTTCCCTTGAAGTTCATGGAATTAGAAATGATTCTCAGATTTATTCCTCCTTCTCCTATCGACCTTGCCACCCTTGTACCTAATTCCCAGTGGAATCTTCCACCCACATGAGCATCCCATATAAAAGAGGTAATAAGGTTATATATATATATATTAGGATAGTCTTTGGCACTTTGAGAGCATATGACACATGCATAGGGATCAATGTAAGCATTCAGTTCAATAACATGAATCTA
The DNA here is from genome assembly GCA_963277665.1 of Viscum album. Taxonomy (NCBI): domain Eukaryota; kingdom Viridiplantae; phylum Streptophyta; class Magnoliopsida; order Santalales; family Viscaceae; genus Viscum; species Viscum album. Next base: position 54,983,855 of record OY728148.1, read on the forward strand.
CCACTGAATGAACAAAACCAATTATTCCAGTTTTTTATGTGGTTAGATATATTTTAAAATAGACCATAAAAATTATAAATAATAATACTTAAAATGAATAGTTTCACACCCATTAAATCTATGGGAAATAATCTTCTTTGGACCCCCATCTTGGCTACTAACGTTCTTTACCACCCCTATGAACAAGTTTTCAAAATATAAACACTACTCTTCCCTTATTTATAAGATGGAAAATCCATTTGTAGTATTATTCCATTATTTTGTTGAATCCTTAAATGGATTTAATATTTACATTCATGAATAAAAAAATATCATCTATAAATATAAGGCAAGACACTATTAAAATGAGGCATACTGCAAAAGGAGAGGATTCTCTCATTGTTCATACACAAGTTGATGTGTATGGAGATAGAATATCACACCATAATTTAGATGGAATGTAATAGAGGGTAACCCTTCTATAAACCTCATGTCTAATTGAAGAATACAACAATAATACCCATAAAAGACATGGAAGGCTAGGGATAACTAAAGCATCTGGATAGGAGTTCAGACGTCCATGAAAAAAATGATGTAAGATGACACCTTAAGGATGATTGTCATGACCTGTCCCAGTGGGGCCCGAGTCGAAACTCCCCAACCCCACCTCCAATAGGCCAGAGGCTGGTGACTAGCACCGAGTAGGCATACCACTAACATGGGAGTCATTGCCTATAAACCAGTACACACGCACACACATCTCCAAGCCCACAAAGCTGATAAGTAAAAACTACTAAAAGGAAAAGGTGCATGCATACACTAAAACCCAACCACAGAGTACGACAGGAAGGTAAAGTGCAAGAAAGAAAAACCCTGGGCTAAAAGTACAAGCCCAACAAAAAGAAAATATGTAACAAAGTCCAACCTGAAAAGAAAGGTGTTGGAATTGCAGTCTGTAGCCGTAGGAACACACCTCGGCCTGTTTGATCTCACTGAGTACCATCCGGTCCTGGTCCACCTAGAATCCTATCAAAGGCTCGCTTGTCTGCACAAGACACGACACGTATGGGAAAAAGCCCATGTAGGTGTGAGTATAACAATACCCAGTAGGACACCCCGAAACCACGAAGGAAATACAACAAGGGAAAATACCACAAAAGAAAGATACAGTCAGCTCTACACAGTATATGTCTACTAAAAATATAAAAATAATATCCAAATTTACTCATACATAGACGACCATCTCAATACCGCCACTAGGATCCAGTTCGGAAATTCCACTAAGCATGAAACTGGGAGAACACACTCCTAGGTCTGAAGAGAGAGATATGAAGTACTTGTTCCGGGAGAACACACTCCACAAGTACTTTGAGAACACGATGCTCAGATGAGGATCACAACCAAGTCATGGGGTGATACCGACAACTCAGTCTGAGCTAATCCGCTAAGTAGAGGATCTAAACCCAGGTAAAGTTGGTCACCTCGATACCAAGAACTCTACCTAGGGTTCCAGGAATGAATAGAGGATTCATCTCTAAGTCTCACAGAGGGGATTCCAACAACTCTATTCTGGAAGTTCTGCTGAAGGGATCATACTCCTGAGTAAAGGAAATGATACCAGAACCTTCAGGGGAAAACCAAGGGTACGAACCCTAAGAACTAGTCCAAGTAACATAATACAAGTGGTTCAATCCATGAAGAAAAGGTTACACGTCATGTAGTATGGTTACACGCCGTTTTCCTTGACCCCGGGTACTACCCGTGTAAACGGCCCGTGTCATTCGTTCAAGCCATATAAAACCAAACTACACGGCATGTAGAAAAAGTACACTCCGTGTTCCTTGACCTTGTGTACTGCCCGTGTAACCGGCCTGTGTCATTCGGCTTGTCAGATAGAAAGCAACTACATGACGTGTAGAAGAATCACACGTTGTGTCCGAGCACTTGGGGCTCGCTCCGTGTACGCTGGCCATGTGCCCATACACGGTCTCTTCCTGTGTCCGTGTCGCCTTACCATGTGCCAGTACACGGGGTATCCCATGTATCTAGCCGGGTCTGGAGGGGAGGGGTATACACAATGTGTCTTTGGCCGTGTATTCTGCCCATGTCTGTGTACTCCCGAAATATACGCCATGTGAACCTGCCGACGAACACACGCCGTGTAGCCCATACTACACGGTGTGTAGTTGGGAAATTTACAGAACGCCGTCTTCCTCCGCGCGCCTCGGCTGATCCTCTGGATCTTGATCCAACCATATGATCATTATGAAACTTCGGATTTGGGGTCGTCCTGCCCCTACGAAACCGATTCCACCAGTTTTGGGCTTCCTATTGGCCTTGAAAACGCATCCCGATCCGTCCGCACGAAAATGCTCAAAGAACGGGAATTTCTGAACCACATCGATTTATCTGCCGCCGTCACCATCGCATCTCTGCTAGGTTGCTTTAATGTTGGATCTTTGATTTCAGACCGTTGCGCCGACAAACGAATGCGCAACGATCGATTTTTCCCAAGAACACGTAGAACGTACTTGAATAACGCGTAGAAATCGGGAGAGAAAAAAACAATCGAGAGGGAAGAACCTCGATCTATTTTCATGTCGATCTTGGTTCCTCATCATTAGAAGGTTGAACGAAAACCAAAACAATATCAAGAATCAAATCCCATGATTCCCGCAAATATCCCATCCCGCAAGAACGATCGATCCGTGGGCTAATCTGTTCGTGGATTAGTCCGCGTTCATTGTGGAAATAAAAAACGGGGAAGAAAAATCACAACAAACATCCTACCTATATTTCACGGTGTTTGTTGGCGATGATCTGGTCACCACGTTGTCGTCACCGGTGAAAATCATCAATAATCGTCATCACCGCGTCGGGAGATCTTCTCCATAGCTCTCTAGAGAAAATCAGAGTTATGGGAAAAGTAACCCTGACCCTCCCTGTGAAATATTTATTTAAAATAATAAAAGATTTCGTTGCAACAAGGATTTAAATAATATATTTTAATTAAATATTTTATTACAGTTACGTCCAAAAGCCAGATTTCACCACCGACCTGCTCCGACCGAAGTTAGGTCCCGCCTAAGGTAAAATTTCTATTACAAATGCAACGGTGCCCTCAGATTTCTGATTCGAGCCTCCGTCAGGGAGTTATTCTACTTTTTCAAGAAAACCGCACGTGCGTGCAATTTAATTATTAAATTAAATTCAAATATTTGTTCCGGGCTCACCGTGCCTCGGAACTGCATGTCGTCTCAGATCCTGGTCTCAAATTAATCCCCATATAATATTCAAATAATACATGGAAAAATCCAGGAAATTACATCACACCCACCTTAGGGATTTTACGTCCCCGAAAAGCCAAAAGAAAGGCTACTCAAAAATATGTGGGTACTGCACGCGAATCTGAGCCTCCTACTCCCACGTGCTCTTCTGGAGATTCCCGTGCTACCACCGGACACACACCAAGGGAATAGCTCGCCCATGAAGGATCTTCTCCTGCCGATCCTCGATCTCTACTGGGTACTCTGCAAAGGTCACCCCATTATCGATGTCCAGTTCGCCCCAGTCGATGGCGTGCAATGGATCATGCACGTACCTCCGTAGCTGCGACACATGGAAGACGTTGTGTACCCGGTCCATCTGAGGAGGTAGAGCCAAGTGATACGCCACCTCACCAACTCTACTCAGAATCTGAAAAGGGCCCACGAACCTCGGAGATAGCTTGCCACCTCGGCCAAATCTCCGCAATCCCCATCGAGGTGAGACCCGAAGGAATACATGGTCTCCTTCCTCGAACTCCAAGGGCCTCTGCTTCCTATCGGCATAAGACTTCTTCCGACTTTGTACAGTCTTCAACCACTCCTGGATGACTTGCACCTTCTCTGTAGTATCTCTCACCATCTCTGGGCTCATGAGTGCTGACTCTCCCAGGTCAGTCCAGCAAAGTGGCGATCTGCAAGGTCACCCTTACAGAGCCTCGAATAGTGCCATACCAATTGTGTAATGATAAATTTTGTTATAAGAAAATTCCACCAGTGGTGGGTGATCCTCCCAGCTACGACCGAAGTCAAGACTGCAAGATCGAAGCATATCCTCCAGGACCTGGATGGTCCGCTCCGTCTGACCATCAGTCTGAGGATGAAACGTTGTGTTCAAGCGTAACTAAGTCCCAAAAGTTTCCTGCAATCCCTTCCACAACCGGGATGTGAAACAAGAATCAATATCTGAGACGATCGTGGATGGCACTCCATGAAGTCGAACTATCTCCTTCATGTAGAGGTGTCCCAAGATCTCTACTGAACTCTGCTCCCATATGGCTAGTAAGTGAGCCGTCTTGGTGAGTCGATCAACGATAAACCAGATGGAATCATATCCCCTGGATGTATGTGTTAAAACCATCACGAAGTCCATGGATATTCCACCCCACTTCCACTCTGGCACCTCAAGGGGCTAAGTCAAACCTGCTGGCACCTGGTGCTCAGCCTTTACTTGCTGACATGTAAGGCACCGAGAGACAAACTATACCACACCCTTATTCATTCTTGGCCACCAGAACTGAAGTCGGAGGTCCTGATACATCTTTTCTATGCCTGGATGCACCGCCAAAGGGGATGTATGGAACTCCCTCAGAACCTCCTCCCGCAACTTCGCTGGTACTACCGTGCGCCCTCTGAAAAGAATAATGTTCTCCCCACCTTCTGAATATCCATCAGCAGCATCACCTATGGATATCTGAGCACGTAGAGTCTCACAGCTTACATCCTCCCATTGTGCTTCCCCGACTCGCTGTAAGAGTGGAGGGGTAACTACCATCGACTGAAGGTAAGCTCCCTCATCTCCATCCATGAAGGATAACTGTAAGGAGACCAAATGCCTCGTCGCCTCATCCAGCAACTGCGAACTGGATTTCCTACTGAGAGCATCAGCCACTACGTTCCCCTACCCAGGAGTATAAATGATCTCAAAGTCATAATCCTGGAGGAAATCAAGCCATCAAATTTGTCTCAAATTCAGATCCTTCTGAGAAAAGATATATCTGAGACTCTTGTGATCAGAGTAGACGGTAAACCGCTCACCCATCAGGTAGTGCCACCACATCTTCAACGTGAAGACTACCACTGCCAACTCATGATCATGGGTCACATAGTTCTACTCGTGTGGCCTCAAATGACATGAGCCATAGGCAATCACCGCTTTCCTCTGCATCAGGACACAACCAAGCCCAGTTCTTAATGCGTAGCATAATACTACGTACTCGACACCCTCCTCCGGTAATCTCAAGATCGGGGTGCTCGTCAAACTCTGTCTCAACTGCTGGAAAGCCTGCTGGCATCTCTCGGTCTACACAAAAGGCTACCCCTTTCGGGTCAAAGATGTCATGGGTGCTGCAATCCTGGAGAAATCAAGGATGAATCTCCGATAGTAGCCTACCAACCCAAGGAAACTCCGCACCTCCGTCACACTCCGAGGTGGCTCCCATGCTAGCACTGCCTCCACCTTGCCTGGGTCCACTAATACACCATCTTCCAAGATAACATGTCCCAGAAAATGGACCTCCTGTAACCAGAACTGACACTTCGAGAGTTTCCCATAAAATTGGTGCTCTCAGAGTGTGTCCAGAACCATCCTTAGGTGTCTCGCGTGCTCCTCCTCAGACGTAGAGTAAAAAAGGATATCATTGATGAAGACCACTACAAGCCAGTCTAGGTAGGGATGAAAGATCTGGTTCATGAGTCCCATGAACACTGTCGGGGCGTTCGTCACGCCAAAGGGCATCACCAAGTACTCATAGTGACCGTAGCGACATCTGAAAGCCGTATTCGGTATATCCTCCTCCCGTACTCACAACTGGTGATAGCCTGATCGTAGATCAACCTCCGAGAACCATCGTGCCTCTCTAAACTGGTCGAAGAGGTCATCGATCCTCGGTAGTGGTTACCAGTTCTTCACGGTCACCTGATTCAAGCGCCGGTAATCCACACATAGCCTCAAGCTCCCATATGCCTTCTTGGAAAACAACACTAGGGCTGCCCAGGGTGAAACACTGGGTCTCACAAATCCCTTCTTCTGAAAGTCTTCCAACTGCACCTGCAGCTCACGAAGCTCTACAGGAGCCATCCGATATGCTGACGCTAATATCAGTGTCGTCTCGGGTTGCAACTCAATGCATAAATCTATCTCCCGACGGGGAGGTAGCCCAGGGACATCTTCCGGAAATATGTCCTCATACTCAGCCACTACAGTTGGAAACTGGAAACTCGTAACATCTACTGTGCCAAGGGCTAGGCTAGCCAACTTATGTGAAATCGGTTGTGCCCTATTATACACGAGTCCATCCTACGTTTCCAGGGTCTCTCTTTCACCGACAAAAGAGAACCTCGTTCCATCACTGCGGACACACCGCACCCTTCGCCTAAAACAGTCGATCTAGGAATGAACTGTGGATAGACAATCCATACCAAGAATGAAATCGTAAGGCCTCGACGCTACCACAAAGAGGTTCCAACCAAAACTCTCACCTCCAAGGGCCAGGTCACACTATCTACAGAGGCGTGTGATCTCTGAATCTTCTCTAGTCAGTGTTTCTAAGCGTAAGTGTCGAGTCAACGACTCAACTAGAATCTCAAGGTCTCGAACAAGATAAGCAGCCAGAAAGGAATGACTAGAACCTGTGTCTATCAATACGGAAACCAAAGTATAAAATACACAGATAGTACCTCTAATCATTCCGGGAGTACCTGGGGAATAAGCATCAGCGGCCTGCAGCTGTCCCTGCCTCTGTCCACCAGCTCCCTGAGCCTGGGGTGGACCTCCTGCGGGTGGTGGTGGTAAAAGATCAAAACGTCGACCACCTCCAGCTACTCTCCCAGCTCCCCTACCACATCCGCCGCCCCGCGGATCTGTCTGCTCCACATGTTTCCTCTGCCTCGGTGGTCCATCCACTGCTCCCGTGTCAGTAGTACGGAGGGTCAGACAATCTTGAGTGAGATGTCCCCTGCCATCACATGAGTAGCATCGCCTCTCTCGAGGCTGGCTGGATGCACCCTGTGAACCCTGTACGGCAGATCCCCTATCCTGGTATCTCCTCTGAAAATGTCTCCCATGCCTGGGTCCCTCACGTCGGCTCCCTGCTGCCGAGGTCTCTGCTCTAACTCGCCCACTACTGACATCTGCCGGCTGTCTCTGCTCTTCCAAGAAGCTCTCGACCACCAGAGCCCGCTCGAGCACCCCAGAATAAGTAGGAATGCTCATAGGTATGATGTTAGCTAGAATATCTCTTCGCAATCCCCGTTGAAAAGTCCGAGCTCTGAAGTACTAATCTCTGACCATATCCATCGAGTACCGCGAGAGGTTGGTAAACCTCGACGAATAGTCAGCCACCGTCATGGTTCCCTGCTGGAGTTGAAGAAGCTCCTGTATACGTACTGCTCTCAGGGTAACGGGTGAAAAATTCTCTCTGAAGAGAAAATCAAACTCCGACCATGCAAGTGTCTCCTCGTCGTGGGTCTGGATAACCAAACTCCACCATCGTCCTGCCGAGCCCTACAAAAGGCTCGCTGCCAGGATCACCATCTGGTCTGCCGGTGTCCTGACCAAATAGAAGATTCTGGTCACTACCTCAAGCAAGTCCTCTGCTGCCTAAGGGTCAGGCTCACCTCGAAACCTGAGGTGTCTCTGTCTCTGAAACTCGTGGAGTGCGCTCAACCTGTTCTCCTCCTCCACTGGTACAACAGGCACTAAACACTGCTCCACAGGTGGTGGGATAACTAGCACACCACATGGTGGTAAAAATGGGGGATCTGGTCCCTGTATCGAGGCTTCATCACTGAGGGGGTCATCCTCCTGATCGAGCTGCTGGATCCTAGCGGGTGCGCGTCGCGGAGGCATCCTGTTAAAGAAACAAGATGTATCTCAGTCAGTGAGTATATCTGGAGAGATGACTCAAAAAGGACATGGAAACCACAACCCATTCCTATATGATGCATGTACCATATTTTTTCCCCTTCAACTAGTGTTCTCATGTTCCGAGTCGAAAAGCAAGTTATCAGAGTCCTGGTGTATGGATACGTCAGCCGTCCGCACCAACACCGGGGTCCCTGGCCTGAAATCCGAACTAGAAACACTTAACACTGCTGACCCAAACCAACTCACAGACTCTCGGTCCTAAGGTATAACCAACCTCGCTCTGATACCACTCTGTCACGACCCGTCCCAGTGGGTCCCGAGTCGCAACTCCCCAAGCCCGCCTCCAATAGGCCAGGGGCTAGTGAATAGCACCGAGTAGGCATACCACTAACATGGGAGGCATTACCTATAAACCTATACACACGCACACACATCTCCAAGACCACAAAGCTGATAAGTAAAAACTACTAAAAGGAAAAGATTCATGCATACACTAAAACCCAACCACAGAGTACGACAGGAAGGTAAAGTGCAAGAAAGCAAAACCCTGGGCCAAAAGTACAAGCCCACCAAAAAGAAAGTCTGTAACAAAGTCCAACTTGAAAAGAAAGGTGTTGGAACTGTAGTCTGTAGCCGTAGGAACACACCTCGACCTGTCTGATCTCACTGAGTACCATCCGGTCCTGGTCTTCCTAGAATCCTATCAAAGGCTCGCTCATCTGCACAAGACATGACACGTGAGGGAAAAAGCCCGTGCAGGGGTGAGTATAACAATACCCAGTAGGACACCCCAAAACCACAAAGGAAATATAACAATGGAAAATACCACAAAGGAAAGATACGGTCAGCTCTACACAGTATATTTCTACTGAACATATAACAAGAATATACAGATATACTCATACATAGACGACCATCACAATACTGCCACTAGGATCCAGCTCGGAGATTCCACTAAGCATGCAGCTGAGAGAACACACTCCTAGGTCTAAAGAGAGAGATACGAAGTACTCGTTCCGGGAGAACACACTCCACAAGTACTTTGAGAACACGATGCTCAGATGAGGATCACAACCAAGTCATGGGGTAATACCGAAAACTCAGTCTGAGCTAATCCACTAAGCATATGAACAGTTCCCGGGTAAAGTTGGTCACGTCGATACTAAGAACTCTACCTAGGGTTCCAGGAATGAATAGAGGATCCGGCTCTAAGTCTCACAAAGGGGATCCCAACAACTCTATTCAGGAGGTTCTGCTGAAGGGATCATACTCCTGAGTAAAGGAAATGATACCATAACCTTCAGGGGAAAACCAAGGGTACGAACCCTAAGAACTAGTCCAAGTCACAGAAGAAAAGTGGCTCAAGACATGAAGAAAAGTTTACACAGTGTGTAGCACGGTTACACGCTGTGTTCCTTGACCCCAGGTACTACCCGTGTAAACGGCCCGTGTCATTCATTCAAGCTGTATAAAACCAAACTACACGGCGTGTAGAAAAAGTACACGCACCCCGGGTACTGCCCGTGTAACCGGCCCATGTCATTAGGCTTGTCGGATAGAAAGAAACTACATGGTGTGTAGAAGAATCACACGCCGTGTCTGAGCACCTGGGGCTTGCTCCGTGTACGCTGGCCATGTGCCCGTACATGTTCTCTGCCCATGTCCGTGTCGCCTTCCCGTGTTCCAGTACACGGGGTATCCCATGTATCTGGTCGGGTCTGGCTGGGGAGGGGTATACACGGTATGTCTTTGGTCATGTATTCTTCCCGTGTCCATGTACTCCCGAAATATATGCCATATGAACCCGCCGACGAACACACGCCGTGTAGCCCATACTACTCAGCGTGTAGTCAGGAAATTTCAAGAATGTCGTCTTCCTCCGCGCGCCTTGGTTGATCCTCCAGATCTTGATCTAACCATCTGATCATTACGAAACTCCGGATTTGGGGTCGTCCCACCCCTATGAAATCGATTCCGTCAGTTTTGGGATTCCGATTGGCCTTGAAAATGCATCTCGATCAGTCCGCATGAAAATGATCGAAGAAAGGAAATTTCCAAACCACATCGATTTATCCACCGCTATTGCTGTCGCACCTCCTCTAGGTCGCCTCAATGTTGGTTATTTGATTTCAGACTGTTGCGCCAACAAAAGAATGCGCAACGATCGATTTTTCCCAAGAATGCGTATAACGCACACGAAGAATGCGTAGAAATCGGGAGAGAAAAACACAACAATCGAGAGGGACGAACCTCAATCGATGTTCATGTTGATCTTGGTTCATCACCATTAGAAGGTTGAAGGTAAACCAAAACAATCTCAAGAATCAAATCCCACAATTCCCACAAATATCCCATCCCACAAGAACGATCAGTCCGCGGGCTAATCTGTTCATGGATTAGTCCGCATTCATCGTGGAAATCAAAAACGGGGAAGAAAAATCACAACAAACATCCTACCTGGATTCCGCAGCGTTCGTTGGCGATGATCCGGTCGCCGCGTCGTCTTCACTGGCGAAAATCATCAAGAATCGTCGTCGCCGCATCAGGATGTATTCTCCAGAGCTCTCCAGAGAAAATCAGAGTTATGGGAAAAGTAACCCTGACCCTCCCTGTGAAATATTTATTTAAAAGAATAAAATATTTCATTGCAACAAGGATTTAAATAAAATATTTTAATTAAATATTTTATTACGGTTACGTCCAAAATCTATATTTCACCACCGACCTTCACCGGCTAAAGTTAGGTCTCGCCTAAGGTAAAATCGCTGTTTCGAACGCAATGGTGCCCTCAGATTTCTGATTCGAGCACCCATCTGGGAGTTATTCCACTTTTTCAGGAAAACGGCACACGCACGCAATTTAATTATTAAATTAAATTCCAAAATTTGTTCTGGGCTCACCGGGCCTCAGAACTACACGCCGTCTCAGAGCCTGGTCTCAAATTAATTCTCTTATAATATTAAAATAATACATGAAAAAATCCGGGACATTACAATGATGCCCTATTCTATCCTATCATAGGACATATAAATATTGAAATTAATGGGAATATTTTATCTAGATATTTTTATATTTATTTTTACAATCATATATTGGGAAATATATATGGTTCTTTGAGTGTAATTCCCTTTGATGAAGGTGTGATGCTCCTCAAAAACCCAGTTATGGAGATGCAGAGAGAGTCACCCATTTAAGGTACTCATAATAAGTTTATACAGAAAATTTAATATACTAATTAGATGACATTTATTTAGAAAATAACTTTCCTTCACCTTCATGATGATAACTGAGATGGTAACACAATCTACCTGAGGAATTTCGCCCCCTCAAAAGAAGTCCTGAATCGCCTCAATGAAATCTCCCTTGATCAGGTCCCATAATGACAGATAAAATGATCATAGAAAATCTTATTGGTATGGAGATTTGTATATATTGATATATTGAATAGATTTATATTTTTTTGTTGGGAATGGATTCCCGACAAAATTTGGTTGAATCCGACACCACTCAAGGGATGGAATAAAAAATCCATGCTTGTAACCTTATAAAACCATCATGCATATAAATATTAGAGACAACTAAAAATTATTTGAAATATTACTTATAAATTACACCCACAACCTTAGGATCATTGATGGATTAACCAAATACTATGAATATATTCAGTATATTTATTCTCCTCCTTTCCTTGATGCATTCTTGAAAAAAGTGGTATTCAAGTCACCTTATTTCCACACTTTTTAAAGAAATTGAAATGTGACCTAAGATTAAAATGTTAAGGTGATTCATTTTAAAAACATTGTAATAAAATCAAAAGATAATTTAAAATGACTATTAAAAATCATTTAAGGATGTATGAGAATATTTTTGAATCAATATAAAGAATATGGATATGGAGGAAAAAGAATAATTCAAAAGGATGAGAATTATTATTAATAAAGTTAAATTTTTATGGAGAACAAAATACATCAAATAAAAAGGTTTTTATGTAAAATAATAAATTCATGAGATATAAAGAGAAAATTCCTTATGAAATAAAATAATGGAATAATATGAGAAACTCATAAGTGTATAGTTTAGAATGAAAGTTTATGACACAATGAAAAAAAATTTAGTTGACAAAACCCTTACCTTGGAACCTCTCTAGGTTGGAAATTCTCTAAATTACCTATATAATAAATAATGTATATTATATATATGAATAATAACCTTATTCATATTGATTTTATTTTATACCATCCATTTATATTTCATTATTACCCATATATCAATTTTTTATTCTTAAAATTAATATTTTGGTTTAATTGTTCTGTTTTTTTACATGATTCCATTTGGTGGTTCCAGTCCTTGAGTCTTATTCATGGGTTTATCACCTCAAAAATTTTAATGACAAGGAAATTCATGTGTTGATATATTTTTGGAGTTACATAGTCATTTCATTGAACTTATTCTAACGGTTCTCGTGAAACACTTAAATTTTTTATTTTTTTGATGATTATTGAATTAACAAAAAATTGAATTTATTTACTAATATACCTTTGAAAATTACCCCTATAGAATTATTAAAAAATATAATACTTATAATTAATATGTATAATTACCATTATTTAAGTTTTCTTTGTCATTCGTGATATGAACATCATAACAATTTCCATGTTGGTGGTAAACCAAGCATAAGAAGAACACATTATAATGGTTGAATGAGTAAGAAAATGTTATTGTATAGTGATTAGATCAATTTTATAGAATATTAATGATTATAATATTTTTTATTAAAGTGATAAATCAAATTAAAGAATAATTATATGAAGAATATAAATGTGAGTGAATGGTAAGAAGTTATTACTTACGAAGTGTCTCAATGCCCTCGTTTTAGGCAATTAAATTTTACAATGACCATTTATACTTAATATCATTAATATAATGGAAATATTATATTTATAGAACAATAATAATATTATAAATATCATATTTTTGTATAAGCACCCATGTAAGGTAGGGATGAAAAATTACAAATGTCATTCATGCAGGTGGTAGTCCGCATGTAACATAGACGATATTTTCATTTTCCAATGGGTGGATGGAAGGTAGATAATGGTTGCTCCATAAACATAATAATAGTTCAATATACTAAGGATAATGATTTAATTATATTAATATGGTTATAAAATATTTGTAGGAGGTGAAATAAGAAATAAACTTGAAAGAACATGGTTGCAACAATTGCCTCTTCCTTGGATATCCTCCTTTGGGTCCTTCCCTTAAGCCTTCTTAGATTGGTATTTCAATGAGACCAAAACCTCTAGGACATGAGAATGAGAGTTAAGGAGAGGTTTTGGCAGTTATTGATCAATATATAAAGTTTTATATTTATGGATAAGTGGAGAGGTAAAGGGGTCCTTTTATAGATGATAGGTGAGACACTTTTCAAAATACTCATTTATTATATTACAACAGTTTAGGGGAGGGGTGTTACAAAGAAATAAAGAAACTATGGTTGTAACAACCCAAAGTTTTTCAATGGAAATTCCCTTATTATATTTATGTCATAAAATAAAATGAAATCACAACATAATGAACTACTAAGTGATAAGTGACCTTTAAATATAAGTTTGTCACTTCTGTGTTTGGAATTTTGAAAATCTGACATACACGGTTGTGTTCAAGATATTTTTTGGAGTTTAATGAAACAAGAATAATTTTCGGTGAATAGTAATGTACCCTTGTGAATAGTAACCTACCCTTATGAATAGTAATATGAACCTTATGAATAGTAAATCATCCAACATAAGAGTAACCTTACCCATGAATAATTAAATAAAATTTAGACATCTTAGAAAGTGACAATTTGTCCTTAGTAAACATTTTGGAATTTTGTAAGTCATAAATAATTAATTATAATTAATTAATTAATTTAAAACAATATTTATTTCCCTAAAATGTATTCATGAATTATTTAATCAATGTCTTATATTTTTTATATAATTTTATAAAACCCTACGTAATTTTTGAAAGCACTATAAAATCAGTTTTAATCTTAAAAACTGTTTTTTAAGTAAATTATGATTTTAATTAAATATTAAATTAATAATATTTAGAAAATTATTTTTGAAAAATGGAATTCATTTTTTGATTCTACACATAGAAAAATGGTTGGGGTAAATTTTTGGGATTTTTCTGAGATACTTGAATTTTTGATGAATAGTAGAATCTGATAATTCACAATAAATGCTAAATAATGGATTAATTGAGTCATTGATGATGTTATGATGATATAATCCCAATTGGTTCGGGATAACATGATAAAATTACTATTCTTGGTCATTCAAGACTCACCATTCCTTGTGTTAGGGGAAATTAATAAACTAATGAATTTTATATTAAAGAAACCCCTCTCCCCACCACTATAAAAGCCACCCTTCACACCCTCATTTCCTCACACCTCTCAAGCTCTAAGCCTTCTCTAAAATCTACCCAAAAAAATTCCCTAGACACTCCCCCACGTCCAAGAGTTTCTGGTCTCATCAAAAGACCATTCTTAGGCCCTTAAGGAGGATCTCAAGAGGAGGATTCAAGAGGTAATTTCTCTCCCTCTTCTCCTTTAATTTCCTTTCATGTTCAAGTTCATTTCTTGATCTCTCCCCACCTATATTCATATTAATTGTATTGTAACTCCAGTATCATACATCTAATGGAATTTTATGATGCTAATGGGATATTATATCATCCAACCCCCTTTCCATCTTCCTTTTATTTTATTAAAGAGAATGTTGTTCGTGAGGTGTTAATTTTTCACCTTCAAGAACGACATGCTTTCTTATTACATGTATACCTTAATATCTGGTTATAAAACCATTTTTATGGTTGAAACAGAACATGTTATATGTATTATCTCCTATTTAAAGATCTGGAACTAACTTATGATCATATTTCTAAGTGATAAAATTAAACAAGTCCATTATGGTCGAAAAACCGCCCAAATTAACCCTAATAATAATCATTTAATTCTTATCTAATGATTCATCCACATGGATATAATTTGATTCATTATAAGATCATTTAAAATCCTGTAATATAATTAATAACATGTAATATCAGTTCTGTATGTTTACCCATGTTCTACCCAAACTTCAATTTAAGAATACAAGTGAACCACTCATGAAAACCATAAAAACAAACATTCCCAAATAATGTTTTTAAATGATATAACTCATTCAAAGGCACATAAATACACTTAATGAAACCATAATGAACCATATTAATTTACACAAGGTTCTGTATTTCTAATTAATTAATATAATGTAATTATACAGGACATTAAAGAGAAGGAAGCATTCAGGTACAAGGTAAGGGGAAATCTCGAACCTAATTTTCTTCCTTCGGGTTCTCCCTCTTTAACTCCATTTTTGATATGGTTACTCCTTAAAGATAATTTGTTCATCATTTTCTTTAATTTTCTGGGATATAGATGTTTTTCACTGTTTTTTATGTCAAACCAAGTGTTTTCCAAAGAACTCCACTTTTAAGAACACCCCTTTTACTTCTCACTCAAAGTGGACGGTTCTTGTAACATGTATGTTATTTCCTCTTTATTTTGGGAACCCAAATCTTAGGAATGTGTTATTATGAGATGAAACCCATTCCATTACATGGGTTAGTTATGTAAATTTTTGATATGTGTTCTATGTGTCAAGCATGATGATGATAATGTTATGATGTGACGGGTGCACCCGAAATTATATAGCGCAATATGAATGTTTCAATGTGACGGGTGTACCCAGAATTATACAGGGATCCAATGCATTGGGTAAAGTGACGAATATCATGAGTAGATGTGAAATGATGTTTGAACAAGATTCTATCTTGGTTCACAAGTATGTGGGGGTAGTTAACCACTAAGACATGATGTTTCATTTTTATGCATTGCCACATTTCAAGTCTTTTATTTATGTTCCTCTCATGTTCATGATCTTTTTCCCGTGTTATGATTATGATCATCCCATGCTATATTGTTCTTATATATCCTCTTACTGGGCTTCTAGATCACCCCTTTTGATGTATATCCTCAGGTGGCTACATGTACTAAGTATATGACAAGTGCCAATAAGAAGCTAGACAAGAAGAAATTAAATAAATGTTTATGATTGATGTTATATTTGTTATGTGTGGTCCTAGTTTGACCAAGAAACTAAACCTTTAGATCCTCTATGTCTAATACTATTATTTTTTTTATCTTTGAAATGATGAAATAGTAATGTAATAAAATTCCGGGATGCTATAGTTGGTATTTGAGTCAAGGTTTAGTTAATTTGGGAACTAGGATTAGTGAACCCTAGAGAAAACCTCTAGTATGAGATTAAATACAAATATGCACACAAGAATATTTACATAGGGATCCCATTTGTTATGTTTTTGGTAAAAATTGTTTAAATGAATAAGTTATTCATGACTTGTTTACTTATGTTTTGTTCTAACATTTTCTATTTTAGAAAATGGTGGGAACCAGGAGAAATCAGGCCAACAACTCATGCGAGGTCCAATGCAACAATTTCCCGAACGATATCCCAAATGATTTGGGAGGTGGAGTTCAAAACTTCATGGTGATGATTACCCAATTATCTTTGGTTATGAATAATAAACATAATAATGGGGAACATCCTCCTTCACCAAAGAGGGAGCAACTGGATATTGAATGTTTTATGCGGCAACGACCACCGGCATTTTGTGGATCTTATGATCCACTAGTTGCAGAACAGTGGATCAACTCCATGGAGAAGATATTTTCTATGCTTCACTGTTCTGAGACGGATAAGGTTACTCTAGCCATTTATCATCTAGATGGAGAAGCTGATCAATGGTGGGATTTGATTAAGAACACCAAGCCAAGGGAGGAAATTGAAGAGATGGAATGGGAAGACTTTAAGATAATGTTTCTTAATAAGTATTTCCCACGAAATCTTCGCACGAATATGGAGAGAGAATTAATAGATCTCAAGCAAAAAGAAGGAGAATCTATCACAACCTATGAAGAGAATTTAACAAGGCTTGCAAGGTATGCTTCGAGTTTTGTTATCAATAATGATTGCAAAATTGATAGATTCTATAGTGGATTAAAACTACACCTTCGAAAGGCTCTTAAAATTTGAGACTTTGGGAGTAATAAAGAAGTTGTTCGATGTTACCTCAAAGTGGATATGGAGTTTGGAGAATGGTCCCATGGTTATGGAGACAAGAAAAGAAAGATGGAGTTTCAAGCTAGCGGATCTAATGATAAAGGTGGGAAGAAAACTCAACGACCCACATGCCAAAAATGTGGGAAGTTGCACCATGGGAACTGCCTCAAAGGTACGGGGAAATTCTTAAAGTGTGGGAAAGAAGGACACCATGCTCAAGAGTGTCGAAAAGACACGAAAAGGAAGGAGAATGTAGCCGATGAAAGGAGATAACCACCCATGGTTAAATGCTACAACTGTAGGGAGCTAGGGCACTATGAAAACCAGTGCACTAAACCTCGAGTTCTCGAGGATAATCAGCGTCAGCAGCCACCAAAGCCAAAGGAAAAAGGGAAGAATTATGCCATCACTACTGTGGAGGTGAGGCATGACAATGAAGTCATACAAGGTACACTTCCTATTCATTCAAGAATGACAAAAGTATTATTTGATTCTGGTTCTATGCATTCCTTTATATCTTGAAAGTTTGCTAGAACTATATAATCGAATCCCCAAAATCTTGAAGTAGAGATATATGTAAAAACACCAAGTGGTGCAATCATTACAACCCAAGTGTTTGACTCTTCTCCTGTTGGCGTATGTGGGAAGATTCTTATGGAAAATATCGTAATACTTCCCTTGGTGGAATTTGATGCTATAATGGGAATGGATTGGCTCTCATTATATAGAGCACATATCAACTGTCGGAAAAAGGAAATATCTTTTCATAGTCCAAACCATCCCATGATCCTCTACAAATGCAAGGAAGATCATGAATCTCCTTTTAAAAATCCTTCAATGGTGTGGGTGTTGATTCCCTATGAAGAAGCATACCTCACCCAAATGGTTGGGTCAAAGGAAAGTGGAAATCTTGAAAAAATTCCCATCATGAGGGAATACGACGATGTATTTCCCGAAGAGTTACCCAGAATTCCCCCGGATCGTGAGGTAGAGTTTTCAATTGAACTCATACTCGGAGCTACTCTTATCTTGAAGTGTCCCTATAGGATGGATCCTATAGAACTGGAGGAGTTAAAGAAGCAGCTATAAGAGTATCTGGACAAAGGGTTCATATTCCCTAGTGCATCACCTTGGGGTGCACCAGTGATCTTTGTGAAGAATAAGGATGGAACAATGCGGTTGTGTATCGATTTTTAGGAACTCAACAAGATCACCATAAAGAACAAGTATCATCTTCCAAGGATTGATGACTTGTTCGATCAGTTAAGAGGATCTCAATACTTCTCCAAGGTGGATCTTCGTTCTGGATATCATCAGGTAAAGGTGAAGAAGGAAGATATTTAGAAGACTACCTTCCGTAAAAGGTATTGGCACTATGAGTTTTTGGTGATTCCCTTCGGACTTAATAATTCACCTACAATATTCATGGATTTGATGAATAAGTTCTTTAGTCATTACATCGAGAAATGTGTGGTAGTGTTTATCGATGATATTCTCATCTACTCTAAGAGCAAGGAGGAACATAAAGAGCATCTAAGACTTGTGTTGGTGACATTTATAAATGAGAGGTTTTACACCAAGTTCAGAAAATGTGACTTTTGGATGAAGCAAGTCACATTATTGGGACATGTGATCACAAGTGAGGGAATTTCTGTGGATCCTTCAAAAACTAAGACTATTGAAGAATGGACCATGCCCTCTAGTGTTACAGAAATCCGTAGTTTTCTTGGATTAGCTGGGTACTACCGACATTTTGTGAGAAACTATTCACGATTTTCAAGCCCTCTAACTAAGTTAACAAGGAAAGGGGTAAAGTATGTCTGGATGGAAGAATGTGAGGGAAGCTTCAAGGAGCTAAAGATAAGGTTGATCACTGCACCTGTACTCACACTATCGAAAAGTGGAGAAAGTTTTGTGATATACAGTGATGATTCAAAGAAAGGCTTGGGTTGTAAACACATGAAAAATGATAATGTGATAGCCTACGCCTCACGAAAGTTGAAGATCCATGAGCAGAACTACCTGACACATGATCTAGAGCTGGAAACTGTGATTTTTGCCTTGAAAATATAGAGGCACTATCTTTATGGTGAGAAGTGTGACATATACACTGACCAAAAGAGCCTAAAGTATATATTCACACAAAAGGGGCTCAACATGCGTCAAAGGAGGTGGTTAGAGATAATCAAGGATTACGATTGCTCTAATCATAATCATCCTAGAAAGGTGAACAAGGTAGCTGATGATCTAAGCAGAAAAGAACCTGCTACTCTATCCATGCTGCGGATTGAGAAAGACCCTATCTTCTTAGATATGCAAAGGATGGATTTGGATGTCATAATGGTAGGGGATACATCCTACCTTGACCAAATTATTGCGCAACCATCCATCCAGGAGAAGATTAAGGAAGCACAAAGGAATGATGTGAAGATACAAAAGAGGGTGAATGTAGCAAAGAAAGGGAAGCTTCAAGAGTTCCATATCGACGATGATGGTGTGATTTAGTTTGGAACGTGGCTTTGTGTGCCTTCATCACCCCGGATAAAGAAGGAGCTATTGGATAATGCACATAGCTCAACTTTCTCTATCCATCCTAGGAGTACCAAGATGTATCTTGATCTCCGAGAACACTTCTGGTGGTATAACATGAAGAAGGAGATTGCAGAATATATATCAAGGTGCTTGGTATGTCAGCAAGTTAAATCTGAGTGAAAAAATTCCAAAGGTATGATGCAGCCATTGCCTATACCCATGTGGAAATGGGAAAATGTTACTATGGACTTTGTCATAGGTCTCCCGAAGACGTCAAAGGGAAATAATGCGATATGGGTTGTGGTTGACCGACTCACCAAGACTGCCCATTTTATTGCTATTCGGGAAGATATATCGCTTGAACAAATTGCAAAGATATATGTGGAGGACTTGGTGAGACTGCATGGTGTTCCACTCTCAATTGTCTCTAACCGTGATCCAAGGTTCACATCTAAGTTCTGGAGGATCCTTCAACATGCTTTGAGTACTGAATTTAATTTCAGCACAGCCTATCACCCCCAAACTGATGGCGAGTCTGAAAGGACTATTCAGACGCTTGAAGATATGCTAAGATCCTGCTCTCTTGAATTAAAAGGTGGTTGGGATCATCATCTCCCGTTGGTAGAGTTATCATACAACAATAGCTTCCAATTGAGTATTCAGATGGCTTTGTATGAAGCTCTTTATGGGAAGCGATGTAGAACTCCAACCTGTTGGGATGAAGTTGGAGAAAGAAAGCTACTTGGGCCTGATCTTGTTCAAGAGATGACAGACAAGGTTCAGGTCATCCAGAAACACATCAAAGCTGCTCAAAGTTGGAAAAAGAGCTATGATGACAACCGTCAAAGGGACTTGGAGTTCGACGTTGTAGATAAAGTCTTCCTTCAAATATCTCCATGGAAGAGAGTCATGAGATTCAGGAAGAAAGGGAAGCTAAGCCCAGGGTATATTGTCCCCTTTGAGATCCTTGACCCTATAGGATCTGTGGCCTATCGTCTTGAACTTTCACCAAATATGGCTCAAGTTCATGATGTGTTTCATGTATCACTACTGAGGAAGTACATACCAGACCCCTCACATGTACTAAACTCAGAGGCGGTGCAACTGGAAGATGATATCTCCTATGAGCAGAAGCCAGTAAAGATTCAGGATCGGAGAGATAAGGATATACGCAACAAGACAACCCATCTTGTCAAAGTGTTTTGGAGGAACCATAAATTTGAGGAAACAACTTGGGAACCAGAAGAGGCAATGAAGGGGAAACACCCTCACCTGTTTGTGTAAAGTGAAATTTCAGGGGCGAAATTTCTTAAGGGGGGGAAGAATGTAACGACCCAAAGTTTTTCAATGGAAATTCCCTTCTTATATTTATTTCATAAAATAACATGAAATCACAACATAATGAACTACTAAGTGATAAATTACCTTTAAACATAAGTTTTTCACTTCTCTGTTTGGAATTTTGAAAATCTGACATACATGGTTGTGTTCAAGATGATTTTTGGAGTCTAATGAAACAAAAACAATTTTCGGTGAATAGTAACATACCCTTGTGAATAGTAACCTAACCTTATGAATATTAATATGACCCTTATGAATAGTAAATCATCCAACATAAGAGTAACCTTACCCATGAATAATTAAATAAAATTTAGACATATTAGATAGTGACAATTTGACCTTAGTAAACATTTTGAAATTTTGTAAGTCATAAATAAATAATTATAATTAATTAATTAATTTAAAAGAATATTTATTTCCCTAAAATGTATTCATAAATTATTGAATCAATGTCTTATAGTTTTTATATAATTTTATAAGACCCTACGTAATTTTTGAAAGCACTATAAAATCAGTTTTAATCTAAAAAACTGTTTTTTTAGTAAATTATGATTTTAATTAAATATTAAATTAATAATATTTAGAAAATTATTTTTGAAAAATGGACTTCATTTTTGGATTCTACACCTTGAAAAATTGTTGGTGTAAATTTTTGGTATTTTTCTGAGATACTTGAATTTTTGATGAATAGTAGAATCTGATAATTCACAATAAATGCTAAATAAAGGTTTAATTGAGTCATTGATGATGTTCTTATGATGTAAGCCCACTTTTCTCGGTATCACATGATAAAATTAATATTCTTGGTCATTCAAGACTCACTATTCCTTTTCTGAGGGGAAATTAATAAACTAATGAAATTTATATTAAGGAAACCCCTCTCTCCACCACTATAAAAGCCACCCTTCACACCCTCATTTCCTCAAACCTCTCAAGCTCCAAGACTTCTCTAAACTCTGCCCAAAAACCTTCCCTATACCCTCCCACACTTCCAAGAGTTTCTGGTCTCATCAAAAGACCATTCTTAGGCCCTTAAGGAGGATCTCAAGAGGAGGATTCAAGAGGTAATTTCTCTCCCTCCTCTCCTTTATTTCTTTTCATGTTCAAGTTCATTTCTTGATCTCTCCCCACCTATATTCATCTTAATTTTATTGTAACTCCAATATTATACATATAATTTAATTTTATGATGCTAATGGGATATTATATCATCCAACACCCTTTCCCTCTTCCTTTTATTTTATTAAAGAGAATGTTGTTCGTGAGGTGTTAATTTTTCACCTTCAAGAACAACATGCTTTATTCTTCCATTTATACCTTCAGATCTGGTCATGAAACCATTTTTATGATTGAAACAGAACATATTATATGTATTATATCCTATTTAAAGATCTTTAACTAACTTATGATCATATTTCTAAGTGATAAAATAAAACAAGTTCATTATGATCGAAAAACCGCCCAAATTAACCCAAATAATTATCATTTAATTGTTATATAATGATTCATCCACATGGATATAATTTTATTCATTATAAGATCATTAAAACTACTTTAATATCATTAATAAAATGTAATATCAGTTCTGGATGTTTACCCATGTTCTACCCAAACTTCAATTTAAGAATACAAGTGAACCACTCAAGAAAACCATAAAAACAAACATTCCCAAATAATGTTTTTAAATGCTATAACTCATCCAAAGGCACATAAATTCACTTAATGAAACCATAATGAACCATATTAATGTACAAAAGGTTCTGGATTTCTAATTAATTAATATAATGTCATTATACAGGACATTAAAGAGAAGGAATCATTCGGGTACAAGGTGAGTGGAAATCTCGAACCCAATTTTATTCCTTCGGGTTCCCCCTCTTTCACTCCATTTTTGATATGGTTACTCCTTAAAGATCATTTGTTCATCATTGTATTTAAGTTTCTGGGATATACATGTTTTTCACTGGTTTTTATGTCAAACCAAGTGTTTTCCAAAAGAACTCCACTTTTAAGAACACCCCTTTTACTTCTCACTCAAAGTGGATGATTCTTGTAACATGTATGTTATTACCTCTTTCTTTTGGGAACCCAAAGCTTATGAATGTGTTATTATGAGATGAAACCCATTCCATTCCATGGGTTATTTATGTACATTTTTGATA
Organism: Viscum album; assembly: GCA_963277665.1. Taxonomy (NCBI): domain Eukaryota; kingdom Viridiplantae; phylum Streptophyta; class Magnoliopsida; order Santalales; family Viscaceae; genus Viscum; species Viscum album. Next base: position 55,006,953 of record OY728148.1, read on the forward strand.
TGTGTTCTATGTGGAAAGCATGATGATGATAATGTTATAATGTGACGGGTGCGCCCGTAATTATATAGTGCAATATGAATGTTTAAATGTGATGGGTGAGTCTGGAATTATACAGCACTCCAATGCATTGGGTAAAGTGATGAATCTCATGAGTAGATGTGAAATGATGTGTGAAAAAGATTATAGCTTGGTTCACAAGTATGTGTGGTAGTTAAACACTAAGACATGATGTTTCATTTTTATGCATTGCCACATTTCAAGTCTTTTATTTATGTTCCTCTCATGTTCGTGATCTTTTTCCCATGTTATGATTATGATCACCCAATGATATATTGTTATTATCTATCCACTTACTGGGCTTCTAGCTCACCCCTTTTGATGTATATCCTCAGGTGGCTACATGTACTAAGGAGAGGACAAGTGCCAATAAGAAGCTAGAAAAGAAGAAATTAAATAAATGTTTATGCTTGATGTTGTATTTGTTATGTGTGGTCCTAGTTTTCCCAAGACACTAAACCTTTGGAACCTCTATGTGTAATAATATTATGTTGTTTATCTTTGAAATGATGTAATATTAATGTAAGAAAATGCCGGGATGCTATAGTTGGTAACAGAGGCAAGGTTTAGTTAATTTGGGAATTAGGATTAGTGAACCCTAGAGAAAACCTCTAGTATGAGATTAAGTAAAAATATGCACACAAGAATATTTAAATAGGGATACCATATGTTATGATTTTGGTAAAAATTGTTTAAATGAATATGTTATTCATGACTTGTTTACTTATGTTTTGTTCTAACCTTTTCTATTTTAGAAAATGGTGGGAACCAGGAGAAATCAGGCCAACAACTCATGCGAGGGCCAATGCAATGATTGCACGAACAACATCCCCAATGATTTGGGAGGTGGAGTTAAAAACTTCATGGATATGCTTACCCAATTATCTCAGGTTATGAATAATAACCATAATAATGTGGAACGTCCTCCTTCACCAAAGAGGGATCAACTGGCTATTGAATGTTTTATGCAGCAATGACCACTGACGTTTTGTGGATCTTCCGATCCACTAGTTGTGGAATAGTGGATCAACTCCAAGGAGAAGATCTTTTCTATGCTTCACTATTCTGATATGGATAAGGTGACTCTAGACGTTTATCATCTATAAGGAGAAGCTAATCAATGGTGGGCTTTGATTAAGAACACCAAGCCAAGGGAGGAAATTGAAGATATGGAATGGGAAGACTTTAAGATAATGTTTCTTAATAAGTATTTCCCACAAAATCTTAACACAAAGATGGAGAGATAATTCATATAGCTCAAGTAAAAAAAAGGATAATCTGCCACAACCTATGAAGAGAATTTCATAAGGCTTGCAAGGTATGCTTCGGGTTTTGTTATCAACAATGATAGCAAAATTGATAGATTCTTTAGTGGATTAAAACCACACCTTCGAATGGATCTTGCAATTCAAGAATTTGGGAGTTGTGAAGAAGTTGTTCGATGTGCCCTAAAAGTGGAGATGGAGTTTGGAGAATGGTCCCATGGTTATGGTGATAAGAAAAGAAAGATGGAGTTTCAAGTTGGTGGATTTAATGATAAAGGTGGGAAGAAAAATCAACGACCCACATGCCAAAAATGTGGTAAGTTGTACCATGGGAACTGCCTCAAAAGTATGGGGAAATGCTTCAAGTGTGGGAAAGAAGGACACCATGTTGGGTCGGAAGAACACCCCAAGGAGGGAATGATGGCAAGAGGGGGGGTGAATTGCCTTTTAAAAAATTGATTAACAAATTAAAATCAGAGTTAAAAGTGCAGCGGAAAAAAAGAGGCAATCACACAAGAAATTGTTAACGGAGTTCGGCCAAAAACCCGGCCTACGTCTCCGCTCCCAACTCAACCGTTGAGAGATTCCTACCGCTTGCTTTTCAATGGTTTTAGCAAGAAACCCACTAGGCTTTGAGGTAGCACTAGGACCTATTACAGCTTGCTTTTGTGGTTTAGCAAGAACCCACTTGCTTTTGATGGTTTAGCAAGAACCCACTATCCTTCTTACAGGTGAAGGATAGCTCACCTTTTTCTCAAGCTATTTAAAGGAAAGCTTGGCAACCTTTTCACACCTTAGTGGTGATGTGAAACCCAAAGAAAAGAGGGGATGAGAAAATTGGGAGTTTGTAGGCACAAACTCAAAGTTAAGCTCAAAAAGAATAAAACAATAAAAACCGTATATGAGGAAGTCTTGGGCGCCTTTGATTGGATGGAGATGTTGAAGGCCGCTTACAAGCTTCTTTGGAGGTGCTCCTTGGATGTGGAATTGGATGGAGCACTTGGGGTTCCTTGAGGTGGCTTGCCGGAGGTACGCCAAATGATCCAAAATATGTCCGTTGGCTTTGTTTATGTTCCGGTAGTGGTCCGGGGCTTCCTTGGCCTTTATTTATAGGCATGGAACCCTTGGGGAGGCTTCGGAGCCGTTGGAGAGGCTAAAAGAGCCGTTGGGAGCCAAGTGGGCCAGCCTGGTCAAACTGCAACGGCTAGTTTGACTGGCTCCACCGGCTGGCCGGTACAGTCCCACCGGCTGGCCGGTGCTTGAGAAAATTGGGAGATTTCGAGACTTGGCTCCACCGGCAGACCGGTGGATGGGCCACCGGTTGGCCGGTGCCTTGGATGTTGAGAAGGAGGTTGGTCCAGGCCCCACCGGTCGACCGGTGGAGGAGCCACCGGCTGGCCGGTGGAAAGACAGTAGGTCTCACTATTTGTGCTGGGTGCCACAGGTCGACCGGTGGCAGAGCCACCGGTCGACCGGTGGGGAGGCAGTAGCTTCCCTTTGAGTGCAGGTGCCACCGGCTGGCCGCTGGTGTTCCACCGGTTGGCCGGTGGACTGAATTTCAGTCCATTTCTTGTCCATTCTTGGGCCAATCCTTTGGCAATCTTTTGCCTATCATCCACAACACTTAAAAACAATGTTAAACACATATGAAAGTGATTGTGATCATGAAAATCAAAGAGTGTGGGGTACAACAATATCCCCCTATTTTGATGATCACAATCACTTATCTAAGCAAAGTAAAAACTTAAATGAAAGGCATGCTTTAAATGAAAAATTGAAAATAGATACTAAGCATGAGAGAAAAGATTCTCCCCCAATCAATCAAGAAATTTCTCCCCCTTTGTGATTATCAAAATAGAATGGGGCATAAAACTTGATTGAGGGAAGTTTTGAAAAACAAGGGATGGGATTTGAAAATCAATTGAAATTTTGGAAATTGAAAGATTTGAAACAAAAATTGAATAACAGTTTGAATTGAAAGTTTTGAATCAAAAACCAATTGAAAATTTGAAATTTGAAACCAAAAGTTGAAATTGAAAGTTTGAATAAAACAAAAATTCTTAAACAAACCTAACTCCCCCTAAATAAAAACAATAAATCACCGGGGAGAGGAAACAATTTTTGGCCCGGAGAGACTCGCAAGAAGGGATTTTTCAATCCATACTTGTCTCATAGCGGGTCTTCTCCTATAAAATTCGTTCGAAAAGAAAATAGACTTTGGTTGGCCGTACCGGGCATTTTTACAATTACATTCATAAATAAGGTGCCCGGGTTTCTTACAATAATTACAAAATTTAAAACTAGAGCTCCCCCTTACAAAAACAGTGGGTGCATGGGAGGAGGAAGCTATATTGGTGTAGCCAAGTCCATTGGTGGTTCTAGATACTCGTTGAGAACCTAAAAGTTTGGACAAATTTTGTTCACCTTGGGTGAACTTGGCTAAGGATTCTCTAAGATCCTTGATGGTTGATTCCAAAGAATCAACATTGGGGAAATTTTGGATTTTAAGGGAGAGTTCCTCCTTCTCTTTGAGAAGTTGTTCTTTTTCGGAGGAAAGTTTTTTGAAATTCTTTTTCAAAGCGACAAATTTTGAAGAAAGTTCATGAAAACCATTTTCAAGTTGGTCCCTAACATGTTGGAGTTCTTCATAAGACAAATGATTGAAAGAATTTGAAGAACTAGAGGAGGAAGAGGAGGAAGAGGAGGAAGATACCTCATGTTTTGCCATTAGGCATTTTTTACCTTGGTCGCTCGAGGAGAAGGAGGAGAATGAAGAGGTGGAGCTATCACTCCAAGATGCCTTTGAAGCCTTCTTCTTCTCCTTTTTCTTGGCCCTTTTCTTGTGGAGTGGGCAAGCGGGCACGGATTTTTCGTCGAGTTCTTGCTCTTGAGCGGGTTCTTGCTTTGGAGCCTTGCTAGTACCTTCATGGGTTAGTTCTAACAATTTCCAAAGATCATAAGAAGTAGTGCAAGAAGAAATACAATTAAATACATTTCGGTCTAGCCCACAATGTAGAGCATTCATGGCTTTGCCATCAAGCTCGAAATTCTTAATATCTATGGTGGTCCACTTAGACTCATCGGGAGAAGAGAGCGTAAAACCATGCATAACAATTTTAAAAATTGGATAGCCAATGCTTTTAAGAAATGTTGACATGCGGGTTTTCCAAAAAGTATAATCGGCTCCATCAAAGAATGGAGCACGATCCAAAGAATGTCCTTCGGGGGAAAAAGAGGTTGAAGCGGTAGAAGCCATCAAAAAATAGGATCTTTAATTTGAAACCGGGTAAGGAATTATTCAAATACTTCCTCTGATACCAATTGTTGGGTCGGAAGAACACCCCAAGGAGGGAATGATGGCAAGAGGGGGGGTGAATTGCCTTTTAAAAAATTGATTAACAAATTAAAATCAGAGTTAAAAGTGCAGCGGAAAAAAAGAGGCAATCACACAAGAAATTGTTAACGGAGTTCGGCCAAAAACCCGGCCTACGTCTCCGCTCCCAACTCAACCGTTGAGAGATTCCTACCGCTTGCTTTTCAATGGTTTTAGCAAGAAACCCACTAGGCTTTGAGGTAGCACTAGGACCTATTACAGCTTGCTTTTGTGGTTTAGCAAGAACCCACTTGCTTTTGATGGTTTAGCAAGAACCCACTATCCTTCTTACAGGTGAAGGATAGCTCACCTTTTTCTCAAGCTATTTAAAGGAAAGCTTGGCAACCTTTTCACACCTTAGTGGTGATGTGAAACCCAAAGAAAAGAGGGGATGAGAAAATTGGGAGTTTGTAGGCACAAACTCAAAGTTAAGCTCAAAAAGAATAAAACAATAAAAACCGTATATGAGGAAGTCTTGGGCGCCTTTGATTGGATGGAGATGTTGAAGGCCGCTTCCAAGCTTCTTTGGAGGTGCTCCTTGGATGTGGAATTGGATGGAGCACTTGGGGTTCCTTGAGGTGGCTTGCCGGAGGTACGCCAAATGATCCAAAATATGTCCGTTGGCTTTGTTTATGTTCCGGTAGTGGTCCGGGGCTTCCTTGGCCTTTATTTATAGGCATGGAACCCTTGGGGAGGCTTCGGAGCCGTTGGAGAGGCTAAAAGAGCCGTTGGGAGCCAAGTGGGCCAGCCTGGTCAAACTGCAACGGCTAGTTTGACTGGCTCCACCGGCTGGCCGGTACAGTCCCACCGGCTGGCCGGTGCTTGAGAAAATTGGGAGATTTCGAGACTTGGCTCCACCGGCTGACCGGTGGATGGGCCACCGGTTGGCCGGTGCCTTGGATGTTGAGAAGGAGGTTGGTCCAGGCCCCACCGGTCGACCGGTGGAGGAGCCACCGGCTGGCCGGTGGAAAGACAGTAGGTCTCACTATTTGTGCTGGGTGCCACAGGTCGACCGGTGGCAGAGCCACCGGTCGACCGGTGGGGAGGCAGTAGCTTCCCTTTGAGTGCAGGTGCCACCGGCTGGCCGCTGGTGTTCCACCGGTTGGCCGGTGGACTGAATTTCAGTCCATTTCTTGTCCATTCTTGGGCCAATCCTTTGGCAATCTTTTGCCTATCATCCACAACACTTAAAAACAATGTTAAACACATATGAAAGTGATTGTGATCATGAAAATCAAAGAGTGTGGGGTACAACACACCATTCTCAAGAGTGTCGACAAGACATGAAAATTAAGGAGAATTTAGCTGATGAAATGTGAGAACCACCCATGGTTCAATGATACAACTGTAGGGAGCTAGGGAACTATGCAAACCATTGCACTAAACCTCGAGTTCTCGAGGGTAATCAGCGTCAGCAACCACCAAAGCCAAAGGAACAAGGGAAGGCTTATGCCATCACTACTACGGAGGTGGGGCATGACAATGAAGTCGTACAAGGTACACTTCCTATTCAATCAATAATGGAAAAAGTTTTATTTGATTCTAGTTCTACGCATTCCTTTATATCTTGAATGTTTGCTAGAACTATAGAATCAAAGCCCTGAAACCTTGAAGTAGTAAAAACACCAAGTGGTGAAATCATTGAAACCCAAGTGTTTGACTCTTCTCCTATTGGCATATGTGTGAATATTCTTCTGCAAAATCTTGTAATACTTCCCTTGGTGGAATTTGATGCTATAATGGGAATGGATTGGATCTCGTTATATAGAGCACATATCAACTTTTGGGAAAAGAAAATATCTTTTCATATTCCAAACCATCCCATGCTTCTCTAAAAATGCAAGGAAGACCATGAATCTACTTTGAAAAATCCTTCAATGGTGTGGGTGTTTATTCCCTATGAATAATCATACCTCGCCCAAATGGTTGAGTCAAAGGAAAGTGCCAATCTTGATGAAATTATTATCGTGAGGGAATATGGTGATGTATTTTCCGAATAGTTACCCGGAATTCCCTCGGATCGTGAGGTAGAGTTCTCAATTGAACTCATACTTGAAGCTAATCCTATCTCAAAGTGTCCCTGAAGGATGGCTCCTATCGAACTAGAGGAGTTAAAGAAGCAGCTGTAAGAGTATCTGGAAAAAGGGTTCATACGCCCTAGTACATCACCTTGGGGTGCACCAGTGCTCTTTATGAAGAATAAGGATGGAACAATGCGGCTGTGTATCGATTATTGGGAACTCAACAAGATCACCATAAAGAACAAGTATCCTTTTCTAAGGATTTATGACTTGTTCGATCAGTTAAGAGGAGCTCAATACTTCTCAAAGGTGGATCTTCGTTTTGGATATCATCAGGTAAAGGTGAAGAAGGAAGATATTCAGAATACTTCCTTCCATACAAGGTATGGGCACTATGAGTTTTTGGTGATGCACTTCGTACTTAATAATGCCCCTACAATCTTCATGGATTTGATGAATAGAGTCTTTAGAAATTACCTCGACAAATTTGTGGTAGTGTTTATTGATGATATTATCATCTACTATAAGAGAAAGGAGAAACATGAAGAGCATCTAAGACTTGTATTGGCGACATTGAGAAAGGAGAAGTTGTACGCCAAGTTCAGCAAGTGTGACTTTTGGATGAAGCAAGTCACATTCTTGGGACATGTGATCACAAGTGAGGGAATTTCTGTGGATCCTTCAAAAACTAAGGCGATCGAGGAATGGACCAGGCCCTCTAGTGTCACAAAAATCCGTAGTTTTCTTAGATTTGCTGGGTACTTCCGACGTTTTTTGAGAAACTTCTCACGATTATCAAGCCCGCTAACTAAGTTAACAAGGAAAGGGGTAAAGTATGTCTGGACGGAAGAATGTGAGGGAAGCTTTAATGAGCTAAAGAGAAGGCTGATCACTGCACCTTTACTCACACTACTGAAAAGTGGAGAAAGTTTTGTGATATATAATGATGCTTCAAAGAAAGTCTTGGGTTTTTTACTCATTCAAAATGATAATGTGATAGCCTATGCCTCACGACAGTTGAAGATCCATGAGTAGAACTACCCGACTCATGATCTAGAGTTGGCAGCTATGATTTTTGCCTTGAAAATCTGGCGGCACTACCTTTATGGCGAGAAGTGTGAAATATACACCGACCACAAGTGCCTAAAGTATATATTCACACAAAAGGAGATCAACATGAATCAAAGGAGGTGGTTAGATCTAATCAAGGATTTTGATTTCTCTATTCACTGTCATCCTGGAAAGGTGAACAAGGTAGCTGATGCTCTAAGCAGAAAAGAACCTGCTACTCTATCCATGATACAGATTGAGAAAGACCCTATCTTCTTAGATATGCAAAGGATGGATTTGGAAATCATAAGGGTAGGGGATAAATCCTACCTTGCCCAAATGATTGTGCAACCATCCTTCCAGGATAAGATTAAGGAATCACAAAGGGATGATGTGGAGATACAAAAAAGGGTGAATGTAGTAAAGGAAGGGAAGTTTCAAGAGTTCCATATCGACGATGATGGTGTGATTCAGTTTGGAACGCGGCTTTGTGTGCCTTCATCACCCGGGATAAAGAAGGATCTATTGGATAATGCACATTGATCAACTTTCTCTATCCATCCTGGGAGTACCAAGATGTATCGTGATCTCCGAGAACACTTCTGGTGGGATAACATGAAGAAGAAGATTGCAGAATATATATCAAGGTGCTTGGTATGTCATCAAGTTAAAGATGAGTGAAAAAAGTCCAAAGGTATGATGCAGCCATTGCCTATACCCATGTGGAAATGGGAAAATGTTACTATGGACTTTGTCATAGGTCTCCCAAAGACATCAAAGGGAAATAATATGATATGGGTTGTGGTTGACCGACTCCCCAAGACTGCCCATTTTACTGCTATTCGGGAAGATCTCTTACTTGAACAACTTGCAAAGATATATGTGAAGTAAGTGGTGAGACTGCATGGTGTTTCACTCTCAATTGTCTCTGACCATGATCCATGGTTCACATCTAAGTTCTGGAGGATCCTTCAACATGCTTTGAGTACTGAATTAAATATCAGCACAACCTATCACCCCCAAATTGATGGCTAGTCTGAAAGGACTATTCTGACTCTTGAAGATAAGCTAAGTGCCTACTCTCTTTAATTCAAAGGTGGTTGGGATCAGCATCTTCCGTTGGTAGATTTCCCATACAACAATAGATTCCACTCGAGTATTTAGATGGCTCCGTATGAAGCTCTTTATGGGAAGTGATGTAGAACTCCAACCTGTTGGGATGAAGTTGGAGAAAGAAAGCTACTTGGGCCTGATCTTGTTCAAGAGATAACAGACAAGGTTCAAGTCTTCCAGAAACCCGTCAAAATTACTCAAAGTCGGCAAAAGAGCTATGCGGACAACTGTCGAAGGGAATTGGAGTTCGATATTGGAGATAGAGTCTTCCATCGAATATCTCCATGGAATAGAGTCATGAGATTCAGGAAGAAAGGGAATCTAAGCCCAAGGTATATTGGCCCCTTTGAGATCCTTGACTGTATATGAGATGTGGCCTATCGTCTTGCACTTACACTAAATATAGCTTAAGTTCATGATGTGTTTCATGTATCACTACTGATGAAGTACATAACAGACCCCTCACATATACTAAACTCAGAGGTGGTGTAGCTGGAAGATGATCTCTCCTATGAGGATAAGCCAATAAAGATTCTGGATCGGAGAGATAAGGTTCTATGCAACAATACAACCCATATTGTCAAATTGTTGTGGATGAACCATAAATTTGAGGAAGCAACTTGGGAACCAGAAGAGGCAATGAAGGAGAAACACCCTCACCTGTTTGTGTAAAGTGAAATTTCAGGGGTGAAATTTATTAAGGGGGGAAGAATGTAACGACCCAAAGTTTTTCAATGGAAATTCACATCTTATATTTATGTCATAAAATAACATGAAATCACAACATAATTAACTACTAAGTGATAAGTGACCTTTAAACATAATTTTGTCACTTCTGTGTTTGGAATTTTGAAAATCTCACATACATGATTGTGTTAAAGATGATTTTTGGTGTATAATGAAACAAAAATAATTTTCGATGAATAGTAATGTACCCTTGTGAATAGTAACCTAACCTTATGAATAGTAATATGACCCCTATGAATAGTAAATCATCCAACATAAGAGTAACCTTACCCATGAATAATTAAATAAAATTTAGACATCTTAAAAAGTGACAATTTGACCTTAGTAAACATTTTGGAATTTTTTAAGTCATAAATAAATAATTATAATTAATTAATTAATTTAAAAGAATATTTATTTCCCTAAAATGTATTCATGAATTATTTAATCAATGTCTTATAGTTTTTAGATAATTTTTTAAGACCCTACATAATTTTTGAAAGCACTATAAAATCAGTTTTAATCTTAAAAACTGTTTTTTAAGTAAATTATGATTTTAATTAAATATTAAATTAATAATATTTAGAAAATTATTTTTGAAAAATGGAATTAATTTTTGGATTCTACACATCGAAAAATGGTTGGGGTAAATTTTTGGGATTTTTATGAGATACTTGAATTTTTGGTGAATAGTAGAATCTGATAATTCACAATAAATGCTAAATAATGGATTAATTGAGTCATTGATTGTGTTCTAATGATGTAAGACCACTTGATTTGGGATCACATGATAATATTACTATTCTTGGTCATTCAATACTCCCTATTCCTTGTCTTAGGGGAAATTAATTAACTAATGAATTTTATATTAAGGAAACCCCTCTCCCCACCACTATAAAAGCCACCCTTCACACCCTCATTTCCTCACACCTCTCAAGCTCCAAGCCTTCTCTAAACTCTGCCAAAACACCTTCCCTATCCCCTCCCCCACTTCCAAGAGTTTCTGGTATCATCAAAAGACCATTCTCAGGCCCTTAAGGAGGATCTCAAGAGGAGGATTCAAGAGGTAATTTCTCTCCCTCTACTCCTTTAATTTCCTTTCATGTTCAAGTTCATTTCTTGATCTCTCCCCACCTATCTTCATATGAATTGTATTGTAACTCTATTATTATAAATATAATAGAATTTTATTATTATAATGGGATATTATATCATCCAACCTCCTTTGTCTCTTCCTTTTATTTTATTAAAGAGAACGTTGTTCGGGAGGTGTTAATTTTTCACCTTCAAGAACGACATGATTTCTTCTTCCATTTCTACCTTCAGATCTGGTAATGAAACCATTTTTATGGTTGAAACCAAACGTCTTATATGTATTATCTCATATTTAAAGATCTGGAACTAACTTATGATCATATTTCTAAGTGATAAAATAAAACAAGTTCATTATGATCGAAAAACCGCCCAAATTAACCAAAATAATAATCATTTAATTCTTATCTATTGATTCATCCACATGGATCTAATTTGATTCATTATAATATAATTTAAACTCCTGTAATATCATTAATAATATGTAATATCAATTCTGGATGTTTACCCATGTTCTACCCAAACTTCAATTTAAGAATACAAGTGAACCACTCAAGAAAACCATAAAAACAAACATTCCCGAATAATGTTTTTAAATTCTATAACTCATCCAAAGGCACATAAATTCACTTAATGAAACCATAATGAACCATTTTAATGTACACAAGGTTCTGGATTTCTAATTAATGAATATAATTTCATTATACTGTACATTAAAGAGAATGAAGCATTCGAGTACAAGGTAAGGGGAAATCTCGAACCCAATTTTCTTCCTTCGGGTTCTCCCTATTTCACTCCATTTTTGATATGATTAATCCATAAAAATCATTTTTTCATCATTGTATTTAATTTTCTGGGATATACATGTTTTTCAACAGTTTTTATGTCAAACCAAGTGTTTTTCAAAAGAACTCCACTTTTAAGAACACTCCTTTTACTTCTCACTCAAAGTGGATGGTTCTTGTAACATGTATGTTATTCCCTCTTTATTTTGGGAACCCAAAGATTATGAATGTGTTATTATGAGATGAAAACCATTCCATTCCATGGGTTAGTTATGTACATCTTTTATATGTGTTCTATGTGGCAAGCATGATGATGATAATGTTATGATGTGACGGGTGCACCTGGAATTATAAAACGCTCCAATGCATTGGGTAAAGTGATGAATCTCATGAGTAGATGTGAAATGATGTGTGAACAAGATGATAGATTGGTTCACAAGTATGTGTGGTAGTTAACCACTAAGATATGATGTTTCATTTTTATGCATTGCCACATTTCAAGTCTTTTATTTATGTTCCTCTCATGTTCATGATCTTTTTCCCATGTTATGATTATGATCACCCCATGCTATATTGTTCTTATATATCCTCTTACTAGGCTTCTAGCTCACCCCTTTTGATGTATATACATAGGTTTCTACATTTACTAAGGAGAGGACAAGTTTCAATAAGAATCTAGACAAGAATAAATTAAATAAATGTTTATGCTTGATGTTGTATTTGTCATGTGTGGTCCTAGTTTGCCCAAGACACTAAACCTTTTGATCCTCTATATGTAATACTATTATGTTTTTTATCTTTGAAATGATGTAATAGTAATGTAAGAAAAGGCCAGGTTGCTATAATTGTAAGAACCTGGTTTTTGCTGTGAAAGACTTTGGAATATTCTTCATGATATTCCAGAGCAGCGCCTTCAGACGGCGTGCGATTCCGAGCCCCAGAGTGGCCGAAATTAAATTTTCAGTGCGTTCACACTGGAAACGAAAAATAAATGGGATAACTCCCAAACGGTGATCCGGATCAGAGATCCGAGTGTACGGATGGATCCGGAATGGGGTGTTTACCGTAGAAACGACATAAAACTTGTCGGCGCGGGGCGTTTGGACCCCTCGCCCGCTTCTGGAATGTTAAACGGATTAATTAATTAATTAATTTATTCATTTAATGGAGAAATGATAGTATCTCTTAAACGGTGGTTCAAATTGGAAAACCGAGAGCACCGTTGAGTTTGGAGCGTGCCGTTTACCCTAGGAGGGGTATATGTTTTGCGGGCACTGGCCGTTTGTAAAAAAATGGCCCCAGGGGCGTTTTCGTAATTTAGCGGCTTCAGACGTTAAATTTTATAACTTTTGAACGGGGTCTCAGATTAAAATTATGAGACCTCCATTGCGCTCGGAGCATCATGTTTACCCCAGGGGAGGCTTAACCTCGACCCTGCTGAGGGTTCGGGTTCGGGCCGATGGGCGGGTGGTTAAGAGTTTTCTATTTAAATGCTTAACACACCCCTTCCTCTTCTTCTTCCCCACCTGGACAGCTGCAGGAGGCAGCCTCCCCTCTCCTCCTCCATCTCCGGCGAGGCAGCTCCGGCAAGGCGCGGCGCGGCGGCGGACTCCCCGTGAAGCTCCGGGCATCGCCCAAGAGGTAGGAGGTTGCGTTGCATTTTCATTTCTGAACCGCCCTTTGAATTCAAATTTAGGAATCGATTTGATGTTTGATCTTCGAACAATGCCCGTATATGCGTAGTACTTTTTCTGTTCTTCCCATCACTTCTTTCGAATCAAAAATCCGAGTTCGGACATAGTCGCAAACTCCCGTCGAAGTTTGTGGGTTTTGGGATTTCACGGCGGCAGCGTGGTGGTCCGGGGAGCTCCGGGGCGGCGCGACTTCGGTTCCAGGCGGTGGCGCGATGAGAAGGCGGTGGCGCGGCGCTTCGGTCGGGCGAGCGGCCAGCGGAGGCGGCCGACTTCAGGGCGACGGCGAGGCGGCTCCCGGGCGGTGCCGACGTAACGCGAAGGGGAGGAGCTTGATGGCCGGTCGGTGGCGACAGGCTGTGGCCACCTGGCCGTGGCGGATTGAACCGGACCCGCGGCCGGGCCACGGGCAGGCTGTGGGCGGACCGGCCGGTCCGGGCCGGTCCAGGCCGGTCCGACCCAAGGGAGTGCCCCTTTGAATGTTCGACATCTGTAGCTTTTGCTACGGGCATCCGTTTTGCGCGCCGTCAGTGGAAGCGCGGACCTTGAATCGTGGGAAATGTTTTGAGATGGTTTCGGGAATTTTTAATTCCCAAAACGAGGGGGCGTGGAGGCGCGACACATCTTTAAGTGGGAGAGCGTATTCCCCAAGTTTCTTGTTTTGGACGGCGCGGACGCATGTGACGTTCGCTTTGAGTGTCGTCAGTTGTGTTGGGACCCTGGCGCAGGGGCGAAGGTTTCCAGGGTGATTTCGGGCATTGGAACTAGATTTGGGGCGTGGGCCCCACGACCCGTCTTTCGAGCTGCGTGCAGCGTTCCACGCCTTTTTCCCCAGACGTCTGTTCGGGGCGTGCGAGCAGTCGATGTTGGGTGTTTTTCCGAGGGAATTGCAATGGTGCAATCCGCCCACCCTAATTCGGCACGATGGTGCGGGCCCCGCGAGGTCCGTTTCGGGAGTTGACGGTGATTTCCAGCTTTATCACCGGGCGACCATTTTGGACATGTGAGTAGTCCATTTCGTGTACTTTTTCGAGAGGATCACAACAGTGTGATCCGTTCGTTGAGTTTCGGGACCGGGATGCGGGTCCCACGTGGCACCACTCGTGTGCGGTGCGCCGGGATGCATCTTTTTCTCCGGATATCCGTTGCACTCATGTGGGTAGTGCTTTTAACGTGTTTTCCCGAGGGGATCGCAATGGTGCGATGCGCCCGACTATTTTCGGGGCCGAGGCTCGGGATCACGGGACGCCGTTCGGGCGTGAGGCAGTGTTGGTGAATTTTCCGTCGGGTATCCGTTGGAGGCGAGTAAGTAGTCGATCTCGCGTGTTTTTCCGCGAGGATTACAACGGTGCACTCTGTTTGGTTGTGCGGAGCCTCTTGCATGATCTTCCTAAATATGGAAATGTGGAGGTGCCCCGGTGGTGGTTCTTCTACCGTGTTTGTAGTGGACCTTTGGCGAGTGATCGCGTGCACTCCCGTGTGAGTGATGTAAATGCTTGAGGTGATGTGGTTGGCCGTGCCTGGGCCTTTGAGGTGGAGTTGTTACGTCACGCCTTCGCGTTGACGTTGGGTGCCGTGTGCACGATAGCCCTTGGACTAGAGACGTGGTATACTCTGGGAGTATATGGGACCACTTGGAGGTATGTGTGGTTTGTACCTGAGATGTTTGTGCTCTTGGTTGGGGTTGACTTGGGGCCACACGTTCTGTGGGCCCCATGTGCGTGCCGTGTTCTGCCTTACGTACTTTGACCTCTCGCGGCGTAGAGGGTCCCTCCGTGTGTTTGTTTGACCAGCAGGGTGGAGCTCTTCCCCTGGCTCTATGCTCGTTTGTTGACCAGCATGATTGAGTGGTCTCCCCCTAGTTTCGTTCTCGATGGATTGGCTGGTAGTGGTGCTAGTGACACCCAGTGCTGGGGCAGACGCTGCACCTCTTTTGGGAGAGCTATTCTGGAGTTGTGTGGTTGCGCGAAACCCACTCCGTGTTCAGTCGGCCAGTGTTGTACCCTCCTGTAGAGAAGGCAGAGCGGTTCTGAGTTTTACCCTCCAGCGGGGCTGGGCAGTGGGTTAATCATCGACTTCCTCGAGCTTACCCTCCAGCAAGGCTGGGCAGTGGGTTGCTCACTGACTTCTAGGGTTTACCCTCCATCAGAGACTGGGAAGTGGTTCACCCGACGCTATTAGGGTCTACCCTCCAGCAGAGACTGGGCAGTGGGTCACCCGACGCTATTAGGGTCTACCCTCTAGTAGAGACTGGGCAGTGGGTCACCCGTCGTCTAGTTCCAGGTCTACCCTCCAGCAAGGCTGGGCAGTGGGTCGCCTGTCGACTTATTCCAGGTCTACCCTCCAGCGGGGCTGGGCAGTGGGTCGCCGGATGATGTGTTATGGTTTACCCTCCAGAAGGGCTAGGCAGTGGGTCACCCAGTATCTTATTATGGTTTACCCTCCAGCGGGGCTGGGCAGCGGGTCGCCTGATGATGTATTAGGGTTTACCCTCCAGCGGGGCTAGGCAATGGGTTACGAATTACCCTCCAGCAGGGCTGGGCAGTGGGACACCTGGTTGACATTCCAGACTCAGTCCTCTCGACTAGGATAGCCTGTGGCTTTCCTCCGTGATTACTGGAGCGGGACCCCTGGTTACGGGTCAGTGTTGTGACGACTTGACTTGAGGAGACCTCTCAACTGCAGGGCAGTGACGAGGTGTGGTTTGAATTTCCCTAGAACTCTCAAGTATGAGGGGTGCTTTACCCACCGATACACGTTCTTGTGACGCGATCTAAAACCGTGCGGGCGAATCAGTGCCGCCCAAAGCGGATAGTGTCGAGGTGCGATGATTGAGCCCCTTGGCTTGTGGTTCGGGGCAGACGTGCGGGATGCTGGGCATTGATGGAGTTTCTTCTGGGACTGTTGGCGACTCATTTTCTTGTGCTGAGCTATGGGATGGGGATCCCCTTATGGTCTTGTTTGGGCTTCTTGACAGAGCATATCAATATGTATATACCTTGTTTCAGTACCCACTTCTTGGGCTTGGTTACTCTCCCTCTAAGAGAGGCGAAGACGCACGGGGTATGCCACATGCTTTCCGTGTCTAACTTCTCGTGGTGGGAAGAGTCTACACTCCTGCTATAGGTAGCGAAGACTCGATTAGAAGTTCATATTTTCACCATTTCCATCTCCTTGTGCCTGGACGAGTTTACCTTCTTTCTTTTGTTGGGTTGAGCTGGACTCTTTACTGCACTCTCTGTTGTACTTCTGTTCTACTCCCTGTTCGCTCTACTGCTCACCCTTCGGTACCTTTTTTGTTGCTCCCTCGAGCATTCAGGGTATCCTACTGAGTATTTTTATACTCACCCCTGCTTGGGCTTTGCCCGCACTTGGTGTGCCCTTGCAGACGACAAACAGGTTGGTCGTGACTTCAGTGGAGCTTAGGAGTTTAGGAGCTTGGACCGCGTGCGGTGGTCATGGTTAGATCCCAGGTGGGGGACCCCTTCCGACTGTTTTTCTTTTGTTTACCTGTTGCCGGGTTCTGGAACCTTTTCTAGTTGGGCGCGTGTTTTTCCCCTTTTCTTTTTCAGTTACCTTCAGCTTGTACTTTGTACTTTTAGAGGTCGATGCACATTGTGGTTTATATATAGCAGTTTCCCTTTACTTTGCTTGTCTTTTCTTTTTTTCTCTACACTGTTGCATTGAGTGTGTTGCGTGTGTGTGTACAGGTAATTAGGCAAAGGCCTCCCCGAGTTATTGTGCCTTCGGCGCTGGTCGCCATCCCCTAGCCTATGGAGGCGGGCTTGGGGTAGTTGCGGCTCGAGCCCGGGCAGGGTCGGGTCGTGACAATAATGGTTCCTACCAGTACTTAGGGAGACTCAATCCTAAGACCTCACACAATACCCGTCAAAGGTTTAACCACTAGGGTATGCCCCTAGGGGTAGTAAATACACATTTATTAAAATAAAATTTAAATCACACTCACATAAAGTTTCTCTAAAAAAGAAAAATTTCAAATATAGGAAAATTTAGGCTAATAATCCAATCATATAATCAATTAAATATAATTTATTATTATATCTATGGCCTTAAATATTAATTTAATATGGTGCTAACCATTTAAACCTTTACCAAAGTGACTAACTTTCACTAAGGTAATTTATTTATTTATGACTAAAAATGAAATGGTCCTTATTACATAATTTTAATATACTTATTTTAAGTTTTATTTTTTTACAATATTTAATTTCTATTGGTGGTAAACATTAATTTTAATAAAATAAATATTAACACAACACAAATAGTTTTTATAAAAATGTAATTTATAAGAATTAAATTGAATTTACACCAAAATCGTGTAAAATATTGATTCCAATGATATTTATTTTCTTAAAATAAAATTAATTGGATTTTTTTTGGATTTTCAAGGAAATAAAAAATTTAATGTATCCATGTGAATACTTAATTAATGAAAAAGGAAAAAAATAGTTTTTATTAGAATAAATTATAACCTATGTTCCAAAATGTTAAGAATAGATTTCTAAATCTAAAATATTAATTTCAAATGAATTAATTTACTCCATAAATTCAATTTTGTTCAATAAAATGGTTTCATATATTTTTAATCCATGCTTATATCATAATGATTTTAAAAATATAATTTATTTTTAAAAACTATATTTTAAACATTCACTTAAAAGCCATTTTTTATAAAATTATCAAAAATTACCCTAAGCTAGTTTTTACACAATTAATCCAAAAAATGAAGTTTATTTTTTCAAATTAAAATGATTAAAGTGATAAAAATTAATTATAATATTAGAATAAATGATGAAAAAAAACAACCTTTAGAAAAATTATTTTTAAGCATAAAATGAATTTTATCAATATATTTATATAAAAATGCTTAATTATACTTATAATTACATGTTTATATTATCTTAAATTATACTTAAAAAACCCTGAATTACCTTTTCATAAGATATAAGTGTAATATATGCACTAGTGGTTTTAACAGGTGGTAGTTCAACTAGGATGGATCTCATAGTGATTTCCATGGGCTTGAACTTCTCCTGCAAGTGATTTCACTAAAGACGGACTTGTTGAAGTTAAGTTTGGGATTGGTCTAGGGAAAACCCTAATGACACCACCTCCATTACATAATTATACAAATCAACCTCATAAAGAATCCTACCACCTATTATTTCATTACTAAAGGTTTCATAATGCTGTCACTTATACTTATTCATGATAATTCAATGACTATATAACCAAAACTATATTTAATGTATCATGTTTTTTATTTAAGTGTTCCATGTGAAACAAGATATTCAATAATATTTATTTAAGGAGAAATATATTCTAAAATCATATGCTATTACATTATACCCCCTAAAAATAATTTTATCCTCAAAATTACATTACATAAATAAAAACAAGTGAGGTTACTTTTGTCCCATTACATCCTTAAGTCCCCATGTAGCTTCATCATACTATTGATTTCACCACAAAAATTCACTAGGTGGGTGGTATTTTCCCATAACACTTTATTTATTTAATTCAAGATCTCCCCTGGTTGTTCCATATAAGGGAGATCATGTTCCAACTACATAGCTTCTGAGTTTAGTAAAAGTGATGGATCTAGTATATACTTAGTCAAAAGTGATACATGGAACACAACATGTACTTGTGAGAGATTTGGATAAAGTAATAATCAATAAGCTTCCACCATGACATGATCAAGAATATTGAAAGCTATAATGTACATACATATCAGTTTCCCCTTCCTACAAAATATTACAACATACTTCCAAGTAGATATATAGAGGAAAAAATTATCACAAACTTCAAACTCTAGATCTCATCGATGATAATAAAAAATATCTTCAATAAAAGTTGTGTTTATTTTATATATTTCTTAATGGTTTGAACCTTCACCATCATTTCTTGAAAAATATCTTATACTAATAGATTCCTCTCCCAAAATTCATCCCAATATGTTATATATTTACATCTCTTCTCATATAGAGACTAATATGGTGCTATATGGATTCTAGAGTCGAAAATTTTTTAATATGAAAACTTGAAAAAAGGAATATATTAATCCTAACTTACTTTAAAATCCATTGAACACGATCTTATCATATCCCCAATGAATAAATGATCCTTTCATGCTGACCAACATTATGAGGATTATAGGTTATGCTAAAGTTTTGGTTTGTATCTAGTGCTTGTTATAGACTCCTTCAGGATTTTGATGTGAACCTTGGATCTCAGATAGATACAATTGAAAGTGTTACTCCATGAATCATTACTACTTCATTTATGTATAAATTTTAAAGTTGATTAAGAGATAAAACCTTCTAGATAACAATTAAGTGTGATGAATTTTTTTAGTTGATCCATGACTACCCAGATGAAATTTTCCATTTTGGAGCCATAGGGAGACCAATAATAAAATCCATGGTAATGTTCTCCCACTTACATACTGGTATAGGAAATGTTTTAATCATCCCCATATATTTTTGATTCTCAATATTTAATTGTTGAAATACCAATGATTGAGATATATACTTTTCAATTTCCCACTTTATGTTGACTCACCAGAAATGTTTCTTAAGATCTATATACATCTTAATTATTCCTATATAAATAGATAAAGGTAAATTATGTAAATCATACAAATGTCCCTTCTTCAGTCCTATTTTTTATAATAAACATATCTGAGTTATAAATTTTATTATTCCATATTTATGAAGGTTGAACTAAAAAATATCTGATACCTTCTTCTATAGTACCATATCACTTTTCTAGGCGTCCTTAATTTTTATATAGATAGATGGTTGATCAATAATTTGGGACAGGTAGGATTTCATCCCATCCTTTATGATTTATATATCCATACTCTAAATATTCATAATGATTGTCTCCCTTTAAATCCTTATCAAGGATATGTTAGAATGATCCTTTCTTCTTATAGTATTCACTACCTTGTTTGCCTTCCCTATATAGTAATTTATTGAGAAATTATAATCATTGATCTATTACAAACATCTAATTTGGAAGATATTGAATTTATTATATGTGAATATATACATTAAGATATTATGATCAGTATATATATCAAAATTTTCACCATATATATAATTCCACCAAATCTTTGATGCAAAGATAACTAATTCCATCTCTATATCACTTGTCAGGTAATTTTACTCATGGACATTTAATTAACATGGAACATAAGCTATTACCTTATCATTTTACCTGAGAATTCATCCCAAACCCTTTATTGAAGCATTACTATATACTTAAAACACTTCCACACTACATAGTAATGTAAGTATAGGTGCAGTAAACAACCTCTTCTTAAGCTCCTTGAAGATTTATTTACATCCTTCAATCTAGAGAAATTTTACTCGCTTATTTTTTTACCTAATTAGGGGATTTTATAGAAGAGATAAATTACTGAAAAAACATCAATAGTATCCATCCAACCCATGAAAACTACATATTTTGGTTATTGTGGTTGGTTTGGACCATTATTTAATAACATCCATCCTTGAACGATCAATAGATATGCTCTCACTTATGATTACATGACCCGAGAATGATATTTTCTATAACCAAAATTAATACTTTCTAAATTTGGAATACCATTTATCATTTCTCATGTTCTTCAACACAATCCTCAAATTATCTTCATGCTCTTCCTTACTCTTTGATTATGTGATAATATTATCTATAAAGACCACCAAAAATTGATCAAGTTAGTTTTTAAAGTCTCTATTCATAATATCCGTGAATAATTTAGTGTAATTTGTGTAGGTTCAGGGCGTAGCAGAAGCATGGTTGGGTCAGCACCCAACTTTGATTTTTACCATGATCAATGATTATTCCGGGATCAATATGATAATGAACGATAGTCTCCATGGAATAGAACCAAAGATTTAGATAAAGAAGAAAGAGGCCCGAAACCTTTAGAGAGGATCTTGCTCTTCATGTTTATAATTAATTTAATAAATTTTATAAAGAAAATAATACCTGGATCTTCGTTATTTTCTTCATTGATGATATTGATCATCCAGAATGACCCTTCCATATTATCTTGTTGTGCTTGAAAGGATCCAAACTATAATCCCTCTAGCGGTGATCAACACGTGCTTAGATGGCCTCAGATCGACACTGCTCGTTCTCCAGGTGCTAGCGTAGTGAAGCGAGTGTCTTGTGTTGGTCGTTTTTGATCACTTATTCTTCAGTCATGAAGAACATCTCTCATTATTTAGAGGGGAGATAAGTGGATATGAGAGAGAAATTTTTTGTCTCAACAATTCTCAATTCACCAAGCATGTGGTGTGGTGTGGGGTATGACATAATAGGTGTACTTGTCTATTTATATACGTGGAATTTCAATTCCAATATTTAATTGCATAGTAGTAATTAAATACATTCATAAACTTAGAGAAAACCAATGCTTTTAATAAAAATACCGCATCATTATTTATGGTGTGCCAACTTGCACAAAACATAATTATAAATAAAATTCCGCATCACAAAATAATATCAGCATTATTTTAATTTGTGCCAACTAGTTAAATAATTATTTATCATCTTGAAAATAATTATTCTACTACTGAACTAGCCTTGGTCCGCTCTAACTCCACTTCCATTTATTGAACACCCAAATAAATAAATAAATACTTTATTCTCTTAAATAAATATTTTATTTACAAACTAGTAAATAAATATTTATTAAATGTTCAATAAAATAAATAAATATATTTTATCCAAAATCTGGTGAATAAATATTTATTTAATTTATGCAATAATTTTAACTTGAATAAAATTATTTCACTATCTTTAGAATAATATTTATTAATTAAATTCAAATATAATTTAACTGGTACCACCAGAAACACTTAGTGTGTGACCCTCTAGGATTCTTTCTCATTGGCATTAGGTGGACTTGCCTAAAGTCCAAGAGTACTATCTAGAAACGGGTCAAGGAACCCAATAGAAAGAACTTAAAGTCACAAAAATGACATCCTCATACGAACACTCACTGTGTAATATAATCTCTTTGTCTCAATATCTCATCAAGCAAGTTTCGTGAGTGTCATCAACCTTTATGTTTGATACATCATTCTTTAACTACCTAAAATAAACTCATCGTTACACCATGGCCATGGAATTTCACATGACAGTTCTATTTCAATCAAAGGTCTGAGATATCAACTTCCATAAATGGAAGGGACAAATCCTTCCTCAACTTATCCATTAATAACATTCCACTCACGACACACCCAACATACCCTACTTCCCACCAACTGTCTTTGTGACAGTTTTCGTCAGTAAATCAAACTGAGTGAGTCGTGACACTTATTAATGATAATATTAAAGTCTAAGGATCATTAAACATGCTCGCAGGTAGAAATATCCAATGACACCAAAACATGCGAAATTCCTACTAGCGGTTCTATTCTTATAATCTCATGTATTAGAGATTAACAAGTGCGAACTTCATGAGAGGAAGTCTCATCTACTTATGCGTACTCACACCTAATGGTATGCATACTTTGTTTCCCATAATATTATTTCATCTAACTTTAGAACTATATTTAAGAATATTGTTGTAACATTTCAAGGTTCTCATTATAGTGGGGAAATTCCATGACCTTATCAATGTAACAAATACTCTCAGACATTATTAAATCATAGTCATGCAGAATAATGAACAATATATAATAAGATGTTTGATATTTAAATACATCAAATGTACATGTAATAAAAGTATAACCAGTTGGTTATAGGACACAAAATCTTACAAACTCCCACTTGGACTAGATCCAAATTCCTACAACTTTTAGTCCACTAGACCTCACATGGTGATCATGTTTCTGCTGAGTCAAGGATTTAGTTAATGGGTACTCCATGTTGTCTTCTATGAAAATATTTCTCACTGTAACTTGACCTCTATGAGAAAAATACCTCAAGTGATGATACTTCCCAAGTATGTGCTTCATCCGATGATGTGACCTTGGCTCTTTTGCGAGAGCCACCGCTGTAGTATTATCACAGTGCAATGTGATGGAATCTTTACTACTAGGTATCACATATAACACTAGGATGAAGATTTGCATCCAAAATTCTTCTTTAGCTTCCTTAAAAGCTGCGATATACTCAGACTTTATTGTAGAATCTGTGACCACACTCTGCTTTGAGCTCTTCTAGCTCACTGCACCTCCATTCAAAGTGAAGATGTATCCTGTTTGTAACTTCATGTCATCTTGATCAGTCTTGAACCTAGAATATGCATATCATCTGATGACTGGTTCCTCATCTCCTCCATAAACTAGGAACATATCCTTAGTATGCCTCAGATACTTTAGGATAGTCTTGACTGCCATCCAATGGTGGTCACCTAGGTCAGCTTGATATCTGCCTACTGCACTCAATGCATAGGCGACATCCAGCCTGGTACATAGCATGACATACATGACTGACCCAATCACTGATTTATATGGATTCCTTTCCATTAATTTCATTCCTCATGTGTTTTAGGACACATTTTCTTAGAAAGATGAATGCCATGTGATGTTGGAAACAATACCCTCTTGGATTGTTCCATACTAAATCTCTTCAGTATCTTATCTATGTATGTACTTTGGCTTAGGCCCAACAATATCTTGGATCTATCACAATGGATCTTGATCCCAAGAATATATGCTATCTCACCCAAGTCCTTCATGGAGAATCATTGATTCAACCACACCTTAACAGACTGTAAGACTGGTATCTCGTTTCCAATAAGTAATATGTCATCAACACATACTATTAGGAAAATGACTGCACTCACACTAAACCAATTTTAGACACAAGGCTCACATTCATTCTTGATAAAACCAAATTTCTTTATGGATTCATTAAAATGAATGTTCCATGACCTGGATTCTTGCTTTAATTCATAAATGGATTTTTGCAACTTTCATACCTTATTGGCATCCTTTGGAGTCATAAACCCTTCAGGTTGTGTCATGTAGAAATCTTCTCGAAGGTTCCCATTAAGGAAGTCTATTTTGAAATCCATTTTCCAAATCTCATAATCATGGTAAGAGACAATGGACAATAGAATTATGATGGATTTCATCATTGCAACTGGTGAAAAGGTTTCATCGTAGTTAATTCCTTGACTCTATTTGAACCCTTTTTCAACCAGTCATGCCTTATAGGTGTTGACTTGTCCTTCCATGTCCAGTTTCTTCTTGAATACCCATTTTCAACCAATAGGTTTTACATCAATTGGAGGATCTACCAAAATATAGACTTGGTTTTGGTACATGGTATCCATTTCATAATTCATGGATTCTTTCCACTTGGAAACATCTGTGCCACTTACTGCTTCCTTGTAGGTTAGAGGATCATTATTATCAACTAATAATGAGTCACCATCCTCAGTAACTAGAAAACTGTACCATTTTGGTTCTCTAACCTCTCTTGTACTCCTACACAAATCTTGTTTCTATGTAATAGTTCTTTCTTCCATGGGGCTTTGGGGAATATATTACTGTACCAACTCTAGTGTACCTTGATCCTCAACTTCATCGAAGTCTAACTCACTCCCACTATCTCTTTTGGAGATGTTCTCCCTCTCAAGAAATATGGCGTGTCTTTCCACTATAAACTTTTTTTCTGAGGGGTTGTATAGGTAATATCCACATGTTTCCTTAGGGTATCCTATAAATTACACTTTGTGCCTCGGGGTGAAAGTTTGTTACTTGAAGAGGCCTTAACAAACTCATCACTTACCCACACATATAAATTCGATAATATGGATTTCTTTCCACTCTAGAACTCGTATGGAATACCATTTATCAATTTAGTTGGTACTTGGTTTAGTATGTGCACCGCTATTTGTAACGCATATACCCAAAATGATAATGGAAGACTTTCATTAATCATCATTGATCTCACCATGTCCAACAGGGTGCGCTTTCTCCTTCCACTCACATCATTCCACTGGGGCGTGTATAGAGGAGTGAGTTGGGATAGGATACCAAACTCTCATAAGTAATCAATGAAGTCTTGATTAAGATATTATCCACCTAATTCTGAGCGGAGTTTCTTAATCTTCTTACAAATATGATTCTAAACTTCATTCTTGTATTATTTGAACTTATCAAAAGAATCAGACTCATACCTCATTAAGTAGATATATCCATATCCACTAAAATCATTAGTAAAAGTTATAAAGTATGAGTAACCTCCACTTGATTCAACTGTAAATGGTCCACACAAATTGGTATGAACCAATTCAAGAAGTTCTTTATCCTTTTCACCTTTCCCACTAAATGGGGCTTTGGTCATTTTGAATTGTAAAAATGCATGACATACACCAAGTGGTTTTAGTTCGAAAGAATCTAAATATCCATCTTGATGTAACTTTGTCAAGCGTTTCTCGTTTACATGACCTAGCTGGTGATGCTAAATTTGGGTGTGGTATGATTCATGTGAAGTATCTTTGTTATCGATTTCCATTACATGGTTTGTGTAATACAACACGTAGAGACCACTGTATAAATGTTCCCTACCAAAACAAATGCTATCTTTGTAAAATAAGCAACATTCATTTTCAAAATTGAATACAATTCCATATGTATCTAATCTAGATAGAGAAATAATGTTTTTAGTAACAGACAACACATAATAACAACCCTTTAAAACCAATATCATCCTAGTTGGCAATGTAAGGTGGTAGTACCTAACAGCTACAACAACAAGTCTAGCTCCGTTGGATGCTCATAGATCTACCTCCCCTCAGTAAATCTTCCTGAATTTACTTGGTTCCTATATTTGGATACATATGTTTGAACCAAAATCTGTATATAATACCCAATTTTTAGAAATAGATAGATTTCATTCGACAACAAATGCACCTGAATCTTCCCCTTGCTTCTTAGGCTGGGTGCAATTCTTCTTCCAGTGGCCCTTCTTTCCACATGAAAAACAAATAGCCTCATGTTCCCTTGCCTCCCCTTTGATATTACTTTTATTGTAAGGTTGTGAAGAAGCTTTTGGCTTAAATCTCTTTACCTTCCCCTTCCTCTTATTCACCATAAGGATAGAAGGCTTTTCGCGCTTCATATCTTTGTCCACTTGGCGAATGAGGATAAGAAGACCAGATAGAGATTTATCAATGTAGTTCATATTGAAATTGACAACAAATTTAGAGAATCTATAATGGAGTGATGCAAGAATGAGATCAGTTCCTAGTTCTTCAGGGAGTTTAAACCCTAGAACTTCTAGGTGCTCAATGTATCCAATGAGCTTGACAACATGAGTCCTAACTAGGGAACCTTCTCCAAGATTACTCTGAAAGAGTGCCTTAGAGATCTCAAACCATTCCTATCTTTCTCTCTCATAGTAAAGACCATGGAGGTGCTCAATCATGCTATAAGAATACATGTTTTAATGAGACTTCATGATCTCACTAGACATTGATGATATCATCAAACATTTAATGTTGAATATGTCATTTATATGTTTCTTATAGACCAAGAAATCCTCATCACTCACCTCTTTGGAAGGCGGATCAGGTAATGCTGACTCCAGCACGTAAGACTTCCGTTCATGGCACAGGATAACCCGAAGGCATCTAAACCATTCCTGGAAGTTACTACCGGTGAGGATGTTGTCTTTATCCAAAATTTATTGCAGGGATAGTGTGGTTGATGAGTTTGTCATTTTTAGTCTAAAATTAAAAGATCAGATCATTAGTACTTTCTTGATTACATTTTATAAGAAATAATAAATTTTATTAAGTATCCCACTATTTTATCAAGTCCCAATAACCCTCACCATTAAACTCAGAATGTCCAGTTGCCCAGATATTATAGTGGAAAGGATCCATATTCCCCTTTGCATAACCCCAACAAGGGCTGGTCAAGCTATTAGAAGGTATTTAGGTAGGCAGGTCTTTGCCAAATGTGGGCTTGCAGCTCTTTGATCTGTTGAGTGGACTCCCCAATCCTGAAATCATGAATTTGGATTTCCTCAACTCTTGCCTCTAATATTACAACAAGTCTATTAAGGTATACTCCTCCTAATGTAATATGGAAGTCAACTTGAAGCCTTTCATAAGGGCTTCCTGTATAAAAGTATGTGTCCCAACAAGGGTTGGTCAAACACGTATTTTTATTAAGTTTTTCCATTAATCAAGTAACGAAAGGCTTGGTATGAATTAATATTTTATTTGAGGTATTTTTATCTCTTATGCATCAATTTATTATTATCATTATCACATGCTTGTTAATGTTAAGTGGTACTTACTTAAGTGATTAACCATGCCTTGATAATATTTACGCATAAGTCTGGTTTATTTTAGTTCTATCTTGCATGCTTGTTTAATTCATTAATTATGTGATCATGACAACACATCCATAATGATGAACCATGAAACTAACAGAAATAAAAAAAATAGAATGATCATAATCTTTTCTAATGGTTAGTTTATCTAGTGGTTGATAAACTAACCCTGACCTAGTGAAGAAACATCTTAAACCTTTTGGGTTCGTGTTTATAGCTTTTCCACCTATCCACCTCTGTATCTCCTGGGATTGGTTTCATCTCAGCTCTAGCTTGAACCACCTCCACTATATTGGGAGTTCCATCCATTATATATGACTTTTTAATTCACATGCAGGTGAGGCGTAAAAAGGGGTTTTACATAAAATAAACCTTGGGCATGTATGACCTACATATTAATGACGAGAAGGCTCATAAGACAACAAATTTTATTCAAATAAATAAATTAAAAGAAATAATCCACATACAAAGGTCTTGGTCTAGCTCATGATCATCCATACATGCAACGATATTTACGCATAAATAAAACTAGCGTTCAATTATTTAATCGTTCCCTGTTTAAGATAAATCATGTTCTAATCAATTAATTATCATCTTTAATTAATAAATCCTTTTATCTTAAACCCTTTTATGAATTTCCTTGAGATTCTCATCCATTATAATTTTGAACAAATACAATCATTTAAAATTATCTTTGTATGTAACTTGTACCTTAGAGGCAACCTGGTGAATTCCTATTCATAACTACCTAATGAGTAGAAATGAACATTACACAAATGTTAAATTAAACACATATATATATAAAACACCTATCACGTGTCATGCCTCAGCTTTAAACCCGCACAATGGTACACGTCTCAAGGGTTTGTATAATATAATAATAAATTTTAATAAATCTACGTAATTTGGATTTGTACACGGCATGTAGTTCCAACTATACGTCGTGTACTATTTTTCACCGTCCATCTAAAGTACATGCCTAGGGAAACGATGTGTGAGTTTACTTGGGAAATCTTCAGAGTACATGGTGTGTTCAGTGGACCACATGCCATGTAGTATCCGCGTTACACAGTTTTCATCCAGGAAAGCCGTGTACAATGTACATGGTCCAACCCAAACCTGAAGAGACTGCACGCCATGTCTAGTGGACTACATGGCGTGTAATTCATAAATCGTGTGCCACCTATTCCTGGTCAACAGACGGAGTCATTTAAGACTTAGAAAGACTCCAACACATGACTTGGTTTGGCGGACCGGTTCAATGCATTGAATCTTGACTACAGGTGTGTACTTATGAATACACGCCGCGTGTTCTGGTGTTGTACGAACAAGAAGCTTTGTTACCTCCGAATGAGATCCTCTATTTTATTTTAATCAAAATTAAAAGAAAATATTGTTTCTGTATGGTGAACGAGAAACGAAAGAGGAGGAATAAACCTCAATATTCATATTTTTAGAACGATTAACTTGAATTGAAACAACTAAATTATTAAATGCATAAGTCATCAATAAAATATTTAAATAATTAAAAACTATGATGTAACACCTATGATACCACTTGTTGGTTCAGGGCGTAGTGGAAACATGGTTGGGTCGAAATCCAACTTTGATTTTTACCATGATCAATGATTATTACAGGATCAATACGATGATGAAATCCCATCTCCACATAATAGAATCAAAGATTTAGATAAATAAAAAAGAGGCCCGAAACATTTAGAGAGGATCTTTCACATCATGATTATAATTAATTTAATTAATTTCATAAAGAAAATAATACATGGATCTTCGGTATTTTCTTCATTGATGATGTTGATCATCCAGAATGACCCTTTCAGATTATCTTTTTTCACTTGCAAGGATCCAAACTAGAATCCCTATAGCGGTGATCCATACATGATCTCATGGCCTCCGACCAACACCACTAGTTCTCCATGTGCTAGCGCGGCGAAGTGAGTGTCTTGTGTCAGTTGTTCTTGATCGCATGTTCTTCGGTCTTGAAGAACTCTCTTGTTCTTGAGAGGGGAGAGACGAGGATGCAATATAGAAATTTTTTTTCTCAACAATTCTCAATTCACCAGGCATGTGGTGTGGTGTGGTGTATGGCATAATCGACATACTTGTCTATTTATATACTTGAAATTTTAGTTACAATATTTAATTTCATAGCAGCAATTAAATACATTCATGAACTTAGAGAAAACTCATGATTTTAATAACAATACGGCATAATTATTTATGGTGAGATAACTTGAACAAAACATAATTATAAATAAAATTATACATCACAAAATAATAGCCGCGATATTTTAATTTGTGCCAACTAGTTAAATAATTATTTATCATCTTGAAAATAATTATTTTACTATCGGACAGGCCTTGATCCACTCGAACTCCACTTCCATTTATTGAATACCTGAATAAATAAATAAATAATTTATTCTCTTAAATAAATATTTTATTTACAAACTAGTAAATAAATATTTATTAAATGTTCAATAAAATAAATAAATATATTTTACCCACAATCTGGTGAATAAATATTTATTTAATTTATGCAATCATTTTAACTTAAATAAAATTATTCCACTATCTTGGTTATAATATTTATTAATTAAATTCAAATAGAATTTAACCAAAACCACTGGAAATACTTAGTGTGTGACCCTATAAGATTATTTCTCATTGGCATTCTGTAGAATTGCCTAAAGTCCAAGAGTACTGTCTAGCACGGATTAAGGTAGCCAAGAGAGAGAACTTAAATTCACAACAACGACATCCACATAAAAACACTCACTATGTAATATATTCTCTTTGTGTCAATATTTCATCAAGAAGGTTTCATGATAGTGTCATCAACCTTTATTCTTGATACGTCATTATTTGACTACCTGAATTAAACTCATCGTTACACCATGGCCATGGAATTTCACGCAACAGTTCTATTTCAATCAAAGGGCCGAGATATCAACTTCCATAAATGGAAGGGACAAATCCTTCCTTGACTTATCCATTAATAACATGCCACTCGTGATGCACCCAACGCACCCTACTTCCCGCCAACTATCTTCATGATTATTTTCATCTGTAAATCAAAGAGTGAAAGTCGTGACACATATTAATGATAATATTAAAGTCTAAGGATCATTAAACACACTCACAAATAGAAATATCTGATGACACCAAAACATGCAGAATTTCTACTAGCGGGTCTATTCTCATAATCTCCTGTCTTGGAGATTGCCAAGTGCAAAGTTCATGAGAGGAAGTCTCATATTCTTACGAGTACTCACATATGACAGTTTTCATGCTATGTGTCCCATCATAGTATTTTATCCAACTGTAGAACTATATTTTAGAATATTGTTATAATATCTCAAGGTTATCATTATAGCGGGGAACTACCATGACCTTATCAATACAAAAAACACTCTAGGACATTATTACATCATAGTCATGCAGAACAATAAAAAATATGTAACAAGATGTTTAATATTTAAATACATTAAATGTCCATGTAATCAAAGTACAACCAGTTGGTTCTAGGACCCCAACTCTTACAATTTATTAGTACGAAATCCATAACTATCAATTCATAGTCTCTATAACTCAAAAATAAGGCTACCTTAGATACATCCTCACTCTTGACCCTTAATTGATGATATCCAAATAAAAGTTCAATATTTGAGAAGTATATATCCCTTATAAGTTGATTAAACATGTCATCAATATGAGGTAAATGATACTTTTTCTTGATCATGTTTTTTTAATTTCATGATAATCAATGTAAAGATGCATTGATTCATCCTTATTATTGAAAAAGAGGATTGTTGAACCCCATATTGATGAACTAGATCATATAAAACCATTATCCAAACTATATTGAAGATTATTATTCAATTTTTATAATTTTATGAGTTTTTTTTGATATAAAATCTTTGATATATCCATAAAACCTGGTATGAGTTCAATTAAAAACATAACCTCATGTTCTAGGGGAAGACCAAATAGTTTATCAAAGAATAAATCAATGTAATCTCATAAAATAGGAATTTCTTAAATTTTTAGTTATTTCCTAACCATTTAATACAACATTCCATCATTATTGGGTATCATAACCCATGTTATATAATGTAATTTTAAAGGGAGTTCATAATAATCCTTGCATTGATATTTAATAATTGTATGATCTAGGATGTAAAATGAGACTTCCATATCCCAAAAATTTATATGATCTCTATATAGGGAGATCTAATTCATTCCCAATATCACATAAAATTCCAAAAAGGGAGTAAGATCTAGATAAGTAGGACGTATCTTCCCACAAACCTTAATTAGTAAAGAATTGTATACTTTAGATATAATCAATGCACCACCAGGTGTCTTCACCAATAATTTAATATCCAATGTTTTCAATGGTGAATCAAAATTCTTTGTAAACTTTTATGATATGAAAGAATGAGTAGATCCATAATCAAATAAAAAAATTTCAGGTTTGGAGTGGAGAGTAAGTGAAATTTTAAACACTTCATTATCATGATTCACTTAATTATTAGTGATTTCATATGCTCTTCCTTATTCCTTTGGTCTAGGAGGTTACTGCTTCATATTATCCTCATTAATACTTGGATTTGGGTATTGATTTTCATAATGAACAAAATACTTGTATTTGAAGCATTAATGTGTGGGTGGTTTATTTTTTGGTGTATTATACTCCTCCATTTCATCAATAGTATTATTCACCCCTCTTCAAAAACCATGATCTTGATGGCCAATCCTTACACACACAAAATATTCTCCTATTACCCTATGAAAATTTCATGGGTGATTTATCCCACATTTTTAGACTTTAGGTGGTTTTAATTTATTTCCTCTATGTGATTCATCATTCAGTATTCCTTGAAACTCTATTTTTTTGATTCATGTATCCAAATCCATGGTAATTATGAGTCTTAAATTTATATATATACCTTAAGTTCACATTTTAAAATTTATTCACAACCATAAAAGTCTCTTGTAGGTAGTGTATTATGAATAATTTTACTTTAAAAATTGAAATTATCATCAAAATTATTCAAGAGTTGATAATAAAACTGGATTCTTAGTTTGAGAGTCTGATGAAGTTTTCTTCACAGGTGTTAATGAATTTATCCTCATTTTGATTTATATATAGTAATTTTTACTCCATTTCATGTGAAGAATTCAGGGAAAATATTTGGTGAATAATATTTTCTTGAAATATTTCCATTCCACAGAGTCAAAGTTTTCCTTTTGTATCATATTCTTAATGAGGGTCCACCACTAGTAAATCTTATATTCTAAGTGATAGAAAACTAAAACAACCTTCTCATGGTCTGAGTACTAGAAAAAATAAAATATCTTCTATATTGAATTGATCCATTACTATAAAATTAGTGAATCATAAGGACCACTAAAGAAAGCTGGAAATTTGTGTATGAATAAAATTATAACATGTTTTGAATTCCTTTGTGTTTTTTAGATCTCAACATGATTTTATTTATTGTTTATTTCTTAAGATAGTTGATTAAGAATTTCCATGATGTTTTTAAATTCAACTCACATCCCATTTGGTTTCTTAAGGGGAAAATCACTGCATTTCCTTTCACACTCATTATTAACATAGTTTCTCTTAGTTATAGAAATTTTATAATACCAATAGTGGCTAATGTGATTAATACAAAATAATATATTAATAGAACATGAGTTAATATAAAGATAAATTTGAATAGTCTATCTTATGAATGTCTTACTCTATGAAACCTTACTCTTAGATTAATATACATTCATTTAATTTTTTGTTCAAACTATATCATCTTTGATTCCACCTAGGATGTTTTATGTTTATTTCTCTTATAATTCTTAACCTAATCCAAAAAAACGAAACCCCACTTTGATACCAACAGAGGTGACCCAAGCTAAACATGCATATATGTTATATCATTTTCATAATTGAAACATCATATCTCATAATCCCAGAATCCAAAGGTTTAGTGTATTTTGATATTAGTTACATAAAAATATTATTACAAATTATTTCTTCATCATCATTACCAAATATCTCTAAATAAACCTTTCTTCTATACGTATTCTTATATATCATTTCCTAGGAAATTGAAAAAAAGATGTAAAGTAAATCATATCAGTGAATTATAAAGGGTTAGATCATAAGCATGTGAGATAATATGAGCACAATATAAATATATAATTAAAAGGATCATGTGTTTATAATAGATAATCATCATGTCATGAGATCATAAGATCGTAAAAGGTCCACCATTAAATTATAAAACATATACCATGGTTTGTAAACATAACATTAGAGTGTGGCATAAACATTGGAATATGAAATCATAAAATTGTGAACAAAGGGACATGAAATCATGTCCATGCACAAAGTTGTGAATATAGGTAAAAAAATAGTCATGTCCATGTACATGGTTGTGACTTTATTTAAACAACAATCATGTCCATACACAAAGTTATGAACATAGAAAAACAGAAACAATTTCCATGCATAATATATTTATCTCATGAGGTATAAAAATTTAACCAATAAAATGAAGGGGAATATTGGACCCTACCCATCATATAATAATAAAACACAATTTTTATGCCACAATAACATAAGATAATTAATTATTCCTTCATAAATCAATTAAAAAATGGAAAATAAATGAGTTTCATGTCAATTTAATCAAAACACCATAATAATATAACTAAAGAAATAAGGTGGATGGTATCATTAGAGAATGTACCTAGTGAAGCATAAAAATCATCAAAGGATGTTTAAAAGGGTGAAAAATACTTTTATAAAAGTATTTAAAATATATCTTGAAAAGAAAGAATAAATATCCTTTTATTTTGGAAACATAAAAAAATGAGAAATTCATAAAACAATATGAATAATATTTTATTTAAAAAAATATGGAAACTTGGAAGTGAATCATAATAATAAATAATGGTTATGATGATGAGAAAATTTAGTCGATCGGTAAAAATAAAAAAAAAAACAATATTTTCACAATATTATAAAGAAAGTTAAATGTGAACTTTAAAAAAATGTTGAAAATATCACTCTTAAAACATTTTTAAATAAAGTAAAAGGTACTTGATATTGAAATTAAACAATAATTTAAGTATAATGAATAAAATACTTGAATAAATATAAATAATATGCATATGAAGGAAATAAAACCATCAGAAAGGATGTGAATTATTATTAACAAAGTTAAATTTTTATGGGGAAATAAAACAATTAAAGAAAAGTTTTTTATGTGAAATTTTAAATCCACAAGATATAAAGATAAAATTAAATATGAAATAA
Source organism: Viscum album (assembly GCA_963277665.1). NCBI lineage: Eukaryota > Viridiplantae > Streptophyta > Magnoliopsida > Santalales > Viscaceae > Viscum > Viscum album. The sequence goes on from OY728148.1 coordinate 55,041,811, forward strand.
TTTTAGGGTAGAATATGATAAAATTAAATGTGTATACTTAATAAAGAAAGTTTGTAACTCAATGAAAATGAAATTAGGTTGACAACACCCTTACCTTGGATCCTCGCTTGGCTAGACATTATCTAAAATAACTCTATAATAAACAAGGTTTATTATTCATATGAATAATAACCTTATTCATAGTTATTTTATTTTATACCATAAATTTATATCTCCTTATTCTTATATATTAATTTTTTATTATTAAAATTAATATTGGGGTGTTAACCGTTATGTTTCCCTTACCCGATTCGGTTTTGTGATTCCATTAATTGATTATTATTTATGGTTTAATAACATTAATAATGTTCATGATAATTTAATTCACGTGTTTGATATATTTTTGGATTCATGTTCTTATTTCATGGAGATTATGTTGACAGTTCTAATGAAAACTTAAAAATTCAATTTTTTCGATTATTATTGAATTGACAAAAGAACTAAATTTATTTGTTAATATAACTTTAAAAATTACCAATAAAAAATTATTAAAATATATATAATTCATAATTATTACATATTATTACCAATATTTAGTTTTCTTAGTCATTCATGTGTTAAACATTATAACAATGTCTGTGTAGGTTGTAAACCATGAAAAATAAGAACACATTATAAAGGTTGAATGGGTAAGAACATGTTATTTTATTATGATAATATTACTTTTAAAGAATCATAATGACTCTAAAAAAATGTTATTAAAGTAATAAATTGGATTCAAGAAGAGGTTGATGAATAAAATAAATGAAGAGAAATGGCAAGAAGTTCTTAACATTTATTGTTATTATGATTAGTAGAATGGAAAAAATATATTTAAAAAAACATAATAATGTTATAAATATAATATTTATTATTCTTAGAACCAATCATGTAAGGAAGTGATGAAAAATTAAATATGTCATTCATGGAGGCGGTAGTTCGCACATAACACGAGTGACATTTTCATTTTCTAATGGCTGGAAGGAAGGTGGATAATGTTTATTCCATCAACATAATAACATTTACATATACTAATTATATTGATATCATTATATATATGGTCATAATTTATTCAGAAGAGTTAGAAGAATAATTAAATTTGAAAAAACCTGGTTAAGATTATTATCTCTTCTTTGGATATCCTTCTTTGGTCCTCTCTTTAGTTCACCTCAGATTGGTATTTTAAGAGAAAAGAACCAAAAAAACATAGGATAAAGGGATAGGAAGAAGTTTTTTGGAAGATTTTATAGATAGTATAGTTTATATGTGATAAGAATTGGGGTGGTGAAGGGTTCCTTTTATAGATTAGAGGAGGGAAACTTTTAGTAATTCACATCTATTAAAATAAAACTAAAGTCACACTCCAGTAAAGTTGCTCCAAAATAGAAAAATATAAAATATAGGATGATTTATATTGATAAAACGTTCATATAATCAATTATATATAATGTTTTATTATATTTTTCACCATATCTTTTAATTTAACCTCTTGTTAATGATTTAAACCTTTACGGAAGTGACTAATGTTTACTATGTTAATTTATTTATTTTGAATTAAAATTAAATTGACATTACTACATAATTTAAAAATGATGATTCTAAATTTAAAAAATATTTTACAAGATTAAATTTCAATAGGTAGTAAAATTTAATTTTAATATATGTTCGCTTAACGCAATGAATGTTTTTTTAGAAAAATGCCTTTTTCAGGAACTAAAATGAATTTACACATAAAGCATAAATATTATTTATTCTTATGATATTTATATATTTATAATCAAATAATGAATATTTTTATGACTTTTAAGTAAATCTATAATTTAAGAGAACATTGTGAATACTTAAGTAAAGTAAAATGACAAAAATAGTTCTTTTATTATAATAAATTATAACTGAGGTTCAAAAAAGTCACGAATAGACTTATAAATTCAACACATTAATTTTAAATGACTTATTTTTCTCTATAATGATTTTTTTGGTTTATGAAAAGGGTTTAAATATTTTAAATTCATTCTTACATCATAATTATTTCATAAAATCTACATCATTTGTAAAAAACTATATTTTCACTATTCACTTAGAAATCAACATTTTTAGGAAAATATGCAAATTAAATATTAGATAATTTCAAAAATTTTAATATAAAATGAATTTAATTTTATAAAATATATATTTTAATAGTGATAAAAATTAATTTTAATATAAGAACCAATTATGCAGAAAAATAATTTTTAGAAAAGTATTTTTAAGCACAAAATGAATTTTATCCATACATTTGTATAAATATGACTAATTACATTAAAAATTACATGTTTAAATTATCTTAAATTATAATTAAAAAACTAATCATGTCCTTATCATTATATATAAGGGTAATATATACACCTTTGGTAGTCATGAGTCGTGGTTCAACTAACGTGAATCTCATAGTGATTTCCATGAGCTTGAACTTCTCTTAATGACAATTTCCCTCAAGTCATACTTGTTAAAGTTCAGATTGAGATTGTTAAAGGAAAAACCCTAGTGGTGCCACCTAATTTATAATATCATAATAATGACCCTAATAAGGAAGATTAATGCTGATTAATTCCATTTCTATAAGTTTTATAATGCAGTTAATTATATTTATATTTTCTCATTTGATGAATATATAATAACTAACATATATAATGTATCACTATTTTATTTTGAAATGTTATATATGAAAAAAACTATTGTATAATATATTTAAGGGAAAATATATACTAAAATCAGGTTTTGTTACATTTCCACATAAAATTTTATTTGAAAAATACATTTAAAATATCATTCATAGTAATTAAACATATCACATTTTTAAGTTTTTCAATCCATTTAATTTACAATTATAATAATATTTTATTTCATTTAAATCAATTAAATATGTAATAATTTTCATTATAATTTAATTTAATTGAGGAATAATTTAATTACTTATTTTTTAAATGAAATGAGATATGAAAAATAACTATAAAATATCATTTATAGTAATCAAATGTAAAATTATTTAATTTTTTTGATCATTTTAAATGATAAATATAATATTATTTTTCTTAGAGTGATTTTATGTGTTGGATAAATTTTATTTCATAATTTTTTATTATGAAAAATATATAAAAAATAAAAAATTAATTCAACCATTTTAGATATTAATTGAAATTACCTTTAATTATTATAATGTAATTTTAAAATGCAATGGTTGTACAATTTCATAATTATTCATAGACTTTTAAGATAAATTATATTATTATAAATGATATGAATTATGAAATTGGTGGAAAATTTAAGGTTTTAGTTTTTTTAAACTCAATAAAAACAAAAACAGACACAAGATAATTTAAATTTTATAGAAATTCATCAATAAAATATATATAAAACCAATGGTTATTATCATTAATAATATTGAAATTGACATATGAAGTTCTCAATGGAATTATTAATGATTTTTTTAATTATTTGATAAAGGTTGATAAGAATGTTTGAGAATATGTTTGATGTTCTTTAGGGGTGTTTGAATGTTTTTGAGCTGGCCAAAACATATTTTAGAAGGACTGAGGAGGCTGGTGCATGGTTCTAAAATTTCAAGTTTCTTAGTATCTTCTTAAGTATGAGTTTTATAAGATTAGTTTTTGTTTTAATAATATCTTTTTAGTTTTTTAAGATACTTAGTCCATTATAGTAAGATATTTTTATTTTTTTATGATACTTAGATTGATTTTGTATAATATGGGTTATTTAAAAGACATTATTCTCGTTTCATAAGATACCATGTGTTTTTTAAAACACTATAATCATTTCATACAATTAATTTTTTTTTGTAAGATACTAGAGACATTTTTTAGGATATCATATTTCACATGATATTTATTTCTTATAATATATATTGACTTTAAAAATCTAAAAGTAATTATTTTTTGAAGGAAGAGTTCAAATGACCAACTAGGATGATGTTATGATGATCCTAATTTCATAAACATCACAAAACATTTTAGGGGTTGTGATTAAAGTTGTGTGTGAAGAATAAAATGAATTTTGTTTTAAAGAAAAATATATTGTCATACCATAATAGAAAGTTCCATGTAAAAAATCTCTAGCAATACCGAAATAGATGCAATTTAAAAATACATTTGGATTTCTTTAATTATTTAAAGAAGAATTAAATATTGTGTTTTTTGGAATATTTTCACCAAGGTTTTTATATGGGGATCATGGGTAGATATTTTTGGTAATTTCAAATTCATATATTTGAAATTTTATTATCGCTATCAAGCTAGAGACTTTATCAAAGGCTGTTGACCAGAATTAATTATTTTTTGGGAATTTTTGAAGATTTCCATATTCAAAATGGAACCACTATTCACATAATTATATATGAATATAAAAAGGATAAATAAAAAAATTTAAAAAATGTTTTATAATTAAGAAAATATGTCAATATTCTTCTACATTGAAGCCTTTCTATATCGAAGGGAGAAAATCTGATAAACATCGACCTATGATATATCTCTAAGGATTGATTCTATTGAGGAAAGTATATTTTATTAATGATCATATGAGAATTTTTTTATAAGGAATAATATCATCTAATTTTTTTATTCTCTCATGCATGATTTTATCATTCTGAAAATTTAAGATGGTATGATTGATGATCATGCTATTGGGTTTATCCTACCTTGGCAGTTAAAGATCCCACTATAGGAAATATATATTTTGATTGATACTAAAAAAGATAGTATACTATTTAAGGTATTTTCCACCATCAAGAGTGAGGGAATAATCTTAAAAATGGGTGGTTGTAGTAATAACAAATCCTAACTATTCTTTTCTCTATATATGACTAAAGGATGAACACTATCCTTATTTTGTATTAGCATAGACAGTCTAACAAGAGTAAAATAAGAACACTTTATGTAACACCCTGAGATTTTATGAAGTATTTTTTTCAAATATATTTAATTTCTTTGATATCTTTTACTGCAAACATCATCGAGTTTAACTTTCATTACACACAACACTAATTTTAACTTCTATTACACTCAACACTGAGCTTAAATAAATCATGACTTATTATTAAAATATTACTCTTTAATATGATAGTTATTACCAATCCACTGGAATGGTAGAAATGAATAGTATTAACTAAATTATGAAAATATATGATTTAAACCTACATATAAAATTAATTCTTTTGTCACCAATTAATTAGAAATGAAAATAAAAACCATTTGAAATTAAAAGAAAACAATTTTCTAAAAAACTATTTTTATGTGCACAAACATGTTTTATCTTAATAAATTAAATAAATCACTTTTGGTGAATTATTTCAATGAAATTTATATATTATTTATTCAATAATTTTTTTTAAAATTCATATTATGTGTTTTCTTTATTTGAAATAAGAATAATCCCAATTTTATTCTTAAAAACTGCATTTTTCAAAAAAACAGTTTTATCGTATTTTGAGAACTTATTTTTAGAATTATTTTTTGAACATTTTATAATATATATATGATAAAATGAAATTATTTTTTTAAATTATAATTCCAAAAATATATTAGGCTTAATTTTTAATAATTTTTTGAGAAAATAATTTTTTTGATGAATAGTGAAAAATATAGGTTTTTATTAAGAATTGTCATTTATTTTATAGAATTTAAAAACATAAAAATTGTTTTATGATAGTTTTAAAAGAAAAATTAGTTTAATTATATATATATTAATCCAATTTAGTTCATTATAATTAATTAAATATTGAATTTTTTACAAATTCCTTTTAAACTATAGGAACTATTCTATTTGGAAAACTGTTTTTTGTCGCGTCTACAGGATTAATTTTAAGTTAATATTTTCCAATTATATTAGTGGAATTTGGTAAAATGGATTACATATTTGGATTAAGAATAATTTATATTATCTAATAAGGTTAACATAATTCTTTACCATAATAAATAGTGAAAATAGTAAAAATTAATTGTCGTGGTTAAGGTTAAAACATGTTTACCGGGGGTTAAACTAAAATGATAAGGAGTAAAATGATTTTGAAACTTGTAAAAAAATAATTTTATGGCCATATTTAAACCTTATAACCTCTAAGTTTTGATAATGAACCATTTTGAGACTTTTTTCATGTAAGAAATATGGTCAAACCTTTTTCTTTTCAAAAATTATAGGTGTGACACTCACCCCACTTATAGAAGGAAATCCACTCTATTCTCCTCTTCACACTTCCAAAACCTATTTATTCAGAAAATAACTACCCAATTTACTTCCTTAATTCTATCCTATAAAAATATAATCATTATTTTTCTCATAAATCCAACCTAGGGAGGCTTTTGGTACAAACAAAAAGAAGGTGTCTAAAAATGAGGTATCGTCCCTAATCAAGCGTTTCATTTTATTTATTCATCCAAATAGTTAAATTATTATTAAAAAATTATTATATAATTAAATTAGTATCTTGTATATAATTAAATATATTTATTATGTTAATTTAATTACCTAAAACTATATCCACTTCCATCAAATGGGATAAAAAGTCATTATTCATGTGTACAATAGACTACCGCCTCGCAAATTGATATTATTCATTTGCATCACCACCTATGATAGATGGATATAATGATTGATTATATATTTATATATAATATTTATTATATTATTATACCTCTTTAATTATAATATGACATATACCTTCTTACCTTCTATCTAGTTGGAAAACAACAACGTCGCTCGTGTGTATGGTGGAATACCGCCTCGCGAACAGATGTGCTGTGTTTTTCATTTTTATTTTACTTGGATGGTAATATGGATATATTAAAAGATTTTTTTTATATTTTTAAAATATTTATATTTATTTAATTATTATATCACATATAACTTATTACTTTCTATTCTGTGGGTGATACAATAATGTCGTTCGTGTGTACAACAGACTACTGCCTCACGAAGCGATGTGATTTGTTTTTCATGTATGATTTAAATGGAATTTAATAAATATATGTTTAAATAAAAATATGTGATAAACATGAAATAAAAATGATCATGTAATGTAAATTTATTATTTACCCTTATTCTTTTCATTATTTTGAGAAAATAGAAACAATGTTCATGTGTACGTACTGCCTACCATGTCCATGAACGGTGCATTTCATTTTCTATATCTAAATTTTATGGATTACAATAAATATATATACAATAAATATATATTATATTTACATAATTTTTAAAATTATTGATATTATGGACCCATGATCAAAGTAATGGTAATGAAAATAACAAATCCAAATATACAGTAAAAATAAAGAAGTTATTACCTAAAATGTGATTTTAAGAAGGAATTATTGATAAAAAGGTGATAAAAGGTTATAAGTAAATCATATATGGTATTATATATATGATTATGGTTATATAATATATTTATAATAAACTTATATTTATTATATAGGGGGATTGAATGTGTACGAAGGAAGTTGAGACTTAAGGTAAGAGATTTTCGTCTCACTTTTATTTTCTATGAGACAAATTCCATATTCACCGCATATTTATTTTATATAATATATATAATTCCCATGAATTTATTTTATTATTATTCTCTTGAAAATTATGGTTATCTTCATATCCATTTTATGATCTATCTTTCACAAGGTTTAAGGTTTAGAAGTTACCGAAGCGACAAAGTATTTTTATCTCAATTTGTCTTCTTTGGGACATAAATTATGTTATGAACCTACGTTAATTTATGAGGTGTATATACCACCACTTTGACATGAAATATCATGAATTTATTTATTATCTTGATATATTATATTTCATTTAATTTTATTCTTTCATGGGACTTATGATTCAATGTTACCAAAGTGGTAAGGGTTTCATGATACAATATCATCTTTTATCAGGATAGTTTATGTTTATTATTATAAAGATGAAATATTATGATCTATATATCAATAAATGAATAAATTTTCTTCTCCAATAGTTATTTATTAATAATACATTTTTTCTCTCAAGATTCCAAATGAATTATTTTAATAAAAACTGAAATTATTTCTCTCTTCGGTCGAAAACCATTTTTTCTTCCCCAACAATGTTTTCTAAAAATGTTTTCATAAATGTTTTAACATTATACAAAGGATTTATTAAATAAACTTTTACCCATGTTTAACTTTTAAAAAGTGTTTAAAAATAAATATTCATGTTTTTTTCTAAACAATGTATCTTTGTATTTTTTCTGAAAATGTGAAAGGAATATTTTTTTAAAGTGTACGAATTAAACGATATTTTATGCCATCATGACCAACTCATTGTTTTAAATATTATTTTAAAAGTTTAAATGGTTATTTTCAATGAAAAATATTTTTAAAATGTTTTATGTTTTATTTTTTTCAATGTGGAAAATATATTTTTCTTAAGAAATGTTTTAAATTATTTTTAATGCTTCTTTTAAAAGTATCTAAGGTTATTTAAAAAAAATGATTTTTAAAATGTTTATATTTTAAAAAGTTTTTGTTCAAAGTGGAGATTGTACTTTCTTCAAGAAATATTTTAGATTATTTTAAAATCATCTGTTATATGTTTTCAAGGTCATTTTCAAAGAAATGGATATTGAAAATGTTTTATGTTTTAAAAAGTTTTTTTCAAAGTGGAAAGAATATTTTCCTCAAGAAATGTTCAATGTGCTCTTTAAAAATAATTTTCTATATAATATGACCTCCTTTGAAACTAATTATGATTTATTGGGGAAATGATCCAAGGATACCATTCTTATTCTTTCTCTTTATGGTTTATGTTTTTGATGAAAAGATGCTTATGAAACTCGTTTCACTTGCATTGGTTATACCATGATTAAATGCTTATGAAATCTGATTCTTCTTCCATGGGTTATTCTTCAGTGAAATAATGAAATGATTATGAAACATATTTTTTCCACATTTTATGTTATGACGAAATTTTTATGAAACCAATTTATTTTCATGGGTTCTGATATGATTAATGTTTTATGATCTTGTGTTACATGTATGTATGATTTTAATTATGTGATGGGTGGGACCTATATATCCCTCTAATTCATTGGGTAAATCTTTATATTTAATTATATAAACAATACTGAAATGGTGAGTGAACCTAGTATAGTAAGAGAATTTTTCCATTACGATAGTCTTGGGACTATATCTTGACTACTATAATAGTTTGGGGAGTGAACCCATTCCACTATAATATCTAGGTAAATGAGCCTTGAATACTATAGAAATGATTTTCTATGCTTATGTGTATGCCATAAATCTATGTATTATGCCTATGTTATTATCTCATGGATTATGTTCTTTGATTCTTTTATGATTCATGTATTATGAACTTCCAATATTTATGTCATGACTCAATATTATGACCTTATATATAATGGGTATGGTTTTCATATGTTATGATCCTATTATCATACCCTTATACTCATTTTATGTTTAAGTATCTCCCTTGTTTATTCTTAATGAGCATATGAGATCACCCTTTCTTATGTTTCCTTTACCAGGTTATAAAGAAAGGTTTTAAGTTGGGTATGTATATGAAGAGTAAAACAGGGGAAGTTTTTTATGAGAGATATTGAAGATATTTCACTAAATAAAAAGACCATGTACCTAGTCTTAAAAGGAACTAAAAAATTATGATCATTAGGTGTGTGTTTGTGAAATGTAATGAATATTCATCTATTAATATGCGATATCTACGTATGATAAGCTTGTGTATCTACAGTTGGTATCAGAGGATAGGTTTATTTCACCTTTATAAAATAGTATGAGAAAACTTTTTGGATCCCTAGAGATATTTCCATGGATATGTCCAGGGATATGTCTAAGGATAATTATAAGGATGATTCAAATTATGGGAAAATTTCCTTTAATTTTTGTAAAGGATATAAAAATTTGTTTCCAAGAAATTAAATATTTATGTAGGTACTAAAAGTGGATTTGAAACTAGAAAAGAGGTACCTATGAGTAATAACTTTGAAATGGGTGAATTTTAATGGACTCCATCATCACCTGGTGAATAAAAACAGGCCTTACTACACACCTGGTTTGAAAATCCCAGGGGATATGTATTGGAAATTCACAAAATATTTACAAACCATAATGAAGGATTTAAATAAGACTATTAATGACTTAGGTTAATCCTAAGGTACCATATATTATAAATAAGGTGTTATGATTTAGACATACTATAAATAATTTTTCATGATTATGTGGTTTTCCACTATTATTAGTGTTTCTCACACTATTATTTTGGTTTTTAGTTATTGGATAGAACCCTAATGAACTGTGTTAATGTCGAGTATGATGAACAATGCAATGATTTTCCTCCTCAAAAACCAAATGTTACGGGAGTTAGAATTAAAAATATTGTTTCTGTTATCAATCTATAAATAACGATGAACTTCCAAACAAGCTAAGGAGGGAAAAAGTTAGGTTGAGTCCTTAATGAGGAAACTTACACCTTCTTATAGTAGTTCTATGGGTCCACCAGTTTCTGAGAAATGGATTAGTACCATTAAAAAGATATTTTTTCCTTCAGTTTTTGGAGAATAAAAAGTCATTTTGGTTGTTTATCATTTGTAAGGTGAATCAGATCAGTGGTGGACTCTTATTAAGAACATGAGGAAATAAGAAGAAATTGAATATATGGAATAGGAAGATTTTAAGGGGATATTTTTCATTAATTACTTACATCATATTCTATATACAAGGATATATTAGGAATTCCGTGAGCTTAATCAGAAGGATAATGAATCTATTGGTATATATGAAGCTAATTTTACAAGGCTTGCAAGGCATGATTTTGGTTTAATAATTATGCATGAAAGAAAAATTGATCAAATATTTGTTATATTAAAACAAAGTATTAGAAAGGCCTTTTCTATAAGAGACTTGAAAATCTATGAATAATTTGTTCAATGTGTACTAAAGGTAGAAATGGAAATTTTAGAATCCAAGCATTCCCATGGGTTTGATAAGAAAAGGAATATCGAGTCTCATGAGAACTCGAATAAATCACATGGTGGAAAGAAATTTTAGTCACCTACATGCCAAAAATGTGGGAAGAGGCACTCAAGTGAATTTATAAAAGGAACTAGAGGGTGTTACAATCCTGGGAATCATCTCTTTTAAGAAAAAGAATGTAGAAGATATGTTATGAGGCCAGTAAATGAAATGAATATAGATAGTGTTCAATATAATGAACCACTCACACTTGAGTGTTTAAAATGAAAATTTTGTGAATTATGAAAATCAATTCTCTAATACAAGGTATAATTATGATGATAAGTAGTAAAAACCTCTAAAAACAAAAGAAAAATTTAAACCTTATGAAATCACCATAATTGAAGTGAACCATGAAAATTGGGGTACTGCATAGTGGTGAAATTCATGTTGGATTTTGTATGAATGAGCTCTATGGAAATCATTTTGTGCATCCTTATGTGAAATTTGATGTTATTGTCTCTCTATAAATGGATTTCAAAGTAAGGAAATCACATTTGATATTCTGAATCAACTTATGATCATATATTAGTGCAAGGATGTTCCCATTTTTTCAATGAAAATGTTTTTGGATAAGATAAGAAATTATTTAAGGAATAAAATTTGAATTTTATTTTGAAATAATATATGGTTTTATTGTGACATTTGGAAGCAATTAAGGTATATATATTTTGGTATGAGACTTTATGGGATATTAGAATTATTGTTAAGTTGATCATGGAAGGATATGAGATCAAATCATTATAATCTACGAGATTAAATTTTGGATAGATATATTTTGGAGGAGTCTTAAGGTTAACTATTTATGGAATTTATTAAGTTTATATTTAGATGTTATTGGATAACTTGTGATATACATATTGGTTTAAGTAAATATTTAAAGGCTGAAGGAAATTCTTATGGATATTAAGATGATTCTAGTGATTTAGGAATGAAAAATTGGTCATGAATATTCATTTCACAGGAAGTTTATAAAAGAAAAAAACAAAAGATAAAATTGTATTTAAGAAATAAAGGAAAGTTAATCCTGAGATATATTTGTCCCTTTGAAATTCATGATTGTATCAGGACAATAGATTATCATTTGGTGCTTACATATAATCTCTCTCAAGTGCACACTATGTTCCATGCATCTCTCCTGATGAAGTATATACTTGACCCTTCACATGTACTAAACTTAGAGGTCATACCACTAGAGTATGATATTTAATATGAGGAATAACTGGTGGAGATTATATATCATGAATAGAAAGTTCTATGAAAAAAGACCACTCACTTGGTTAATGTTTTGTGGTGAAACCACCAGCTTTAGGAAGCTATGTGGGAATCTTAGGATGTAATGAGGAAGAAGTATAATAATTTATTTGTATCAGAGTAAAGAATTTTGAGGGAGAAATTAATTTGAAGGGGGTAGAATGTAACACCCTGATATTTTATGTAATAAAAAATTTCAAATAAATTTTATTTCTTCAATAGATTGTGTTCCATGAAACACTGAGTTTAGCTTGCATTACACACAACACATAACTTAAATGAAATGCAACATACTATTAAAATATTACTATTTAATATGATAGTTATCACCTATAAATTAGAATGATAGAAATGAATGGTATTAAATAATTTATAAAATATATGTTTTTATAGTTATATATAAAATTAATTATTTGGTTATTAGTTAATTAGAAATTAAGAAAATAAAGGAAATCATTTTTTTAAAAAATATTTTTATCCGCAAAAACATGTTTTATCTTAATAAATTGAATAAATCACTTTTAGTGAATGATTTTAATGAAATTTATATATTATTGATTCAATATTTTTTAATATTAATTTTTTTTGTTTTCATGGAATGAGATAAGAATAAATTTAATTTTATGCTTTAAAACTAAATTTTTCAAAAAAGAAGTTTTATCATGTTTTGCGCACTTAATTTTAAAAATTAATTTTAAAAAATAATATAAAATTTATTTTAAAAAATTAAATTCTTTTTTGAAATCATAATTATAAAATTATCTTAGGGTGAATTTATGAGAATTTTTTGAGAAGATAAAAGTTTCGATGAATAGTGAAAAAATACGGGTTTTTATTAAGAATTTTCATTTCCTTTAAAGCATTTAAAAATGTAAAAAATTATTTTATAATAGATTTAAAAGTAAAATTATTTCAATTATATATATATTACTCCAATTTAGGTCATTATAATTAATAACATATTTAATTTTTATATAAAAACCATTTAAACTTTTGAAACTTTTCTCTTTGAAAAACATCCTTTTCATCGCATTTATAGGATTAATTTTAAATTAAAAATTTCAACTTATGTGATTTGAATTTTAAAAAATAGATTCAATATTTGGAATTATCATAATTTATATTATCTAATAATTTCAACTTAATTTTTTATCATAATGAATATTAAAAGTAGTAAAAATTAATTATTATGGTTAAGGTTAAAACGAGTTTACTAGGGGGTTAAACTAAAAGGATATGAGTAAAATGACCTTGGAACTTGTAAAAACCCATTTTATGGACATATTTAGACCTTATTACATATAATATTTGATAATGGACCATTTTTAAGACTTGTGGCATGTGAAAAACATAGACACTTTTTTTCCAAAAATTACAAGTGTGTTACTCACCTCACTTATAAAAGTCCAGCCACTCTCCTCTCCTATTCACACTTCCAAAAACCATTGTTTCAGAAAATACCTACCCAAATAATATCATTAATTCACTAATATAATCCTATAAGAATTATTTTGGTAATAAATCCAATCTAGTAAGGATTTTTGTGCAAATAAAAGAAGTTGTTTGAAGAAGAGGTAACGTCTCTAATCGAGAATTTTATTTTATTTCTTCCTTGATCTAATTAAATTTTTATTAAAAAATTATGATATAATAACCTATGTATATTACATATAATGAGATATTTTTATGTTAATTTAATTACCTAAAACCATCTCCACTTCTATCAAAGGGGATATGGAATCATTATTCGTGTGTATGGAGGACTACTGCCTTACAAACCCATGTTATTCATTTTCCATCACCACCTCTCATGGATGGATATAATGATGGATTTAATTTTTATATATTATATTTATGATATTATTATACCTATGGAATTATTATACAATATCAAACTTCTTACCTCATAACCCATTGGAAAACAATAACACTGCTCTTGTGTACGATGAACTACTACCTCATGGACCGATGCAATGTTTTTTACTTTTTTTACTTGGATAATAATAAGGAAAGATTAAATGAATAAATATGGTATTTTTAATATAATTATAATTTTATAATTATGATATCACATATACATTCTTACTTTATATTCTATGGGGGATTCAATAACTTCATTTATGTGTATGACAAACTACTACCTCATGAAGTGATGTGATCCATTTTTCATGTACACTTTATATGGAAGGTAATAAGGGAAGGTTTAAATAAAAAAAGTAAAATATATATGAAATTAAAATTATTATGTAATTTCAATATATTATCTACCCTTATTTATTTTATCATTTTGATAAAATGGAAACAAAATTCATGCGTACGTACGACCTACCATCTCCATGAATGGTGTATTTCATTTTCTATCCCTAAATTTTATGGATTATGATAAATAAATATATAATGAATATATATTATATTTATATCATGGTTAAAATTCTGGATATTATTTAACCATGATAAAATTAATAGGACCAAAAATAAAAAATCTAAACCTACATGAAAAACAAAATAGTTATTACCAAAATGTTATTTTAATAAGGAATTATTGATAAATAGGAAATAGAAGGTCATAAGTAAATAATATATGATATGATATATATATTTATTGTTTTTTAATATATATATAATAAAATTATATTTATTATACAATAGGTTTGAACATGTATGAAGGAATTCAAGACTTAAGGCAAGGTATTTTCTTCTCACATTAATTTTTGTGAGACACATGACATATTCACCATGTCTTTATTTTATGTGGTGTATATAATTTCCATGAATGTATTTTATTATTTTTATACTTAAAATTATGGGTATTTAAATATCTATTTTAGGATCTATCTTTTATGGGGTTTACAGTTCAAAAGTTACCAACACGGTAAGAGATTTTTTGTCTCAATTTGTCTTCTTTGGGACATACGTTATGTTATGCACCCATATTATTTTATGAGGTTTATATAAAACCCTTTGACATGTAATATCATGAATTTATTTATTCTCATGATATTTTATGTTTCATTTAATTTTATTCTTTCATGGGGCTTATGATTCAAAGTTAGCAAAATGGTAAGGGTTTCATGACACAATCTCATTATTTATCTAGATTATTAATGTTTATTCTTAAAATGATGAAATATTATGATATATCTCCCAATAAACTCATGAATTTTCTTCTAATATGGTTATTTATTGAAAATACATATTTTCATTTAATCTTCATCTCTTTATGTACTCAATATTTCAAAATAATGTTATAAGGAAAAATGACATTATTTCTCTCTTCAGTCAAAAAACTTTTTCTTCCATATTCTTGTTTTATAAAAAAGTTTTCAAAAAAGTTGTAATATTATATAAAGGGTTTATTTAAGTGATTTTTACCCATGTTAAACTTTTTACAAAGTGTTTTGAAAGGAATATTCATGTCATTTTCCAAATAAGGCTCAATTATATTTTACAAAAAAATTTGAATGGAATCTTTGTTTTAAAGTTTATGACATGAATGATATTTTCCATATTCATGACCAACTAATTTTTTTAATGATTCACTTAAAAATTTCCAATGTTATTTTAAAAGAAAATAATTTTTAATTTTTTTTTGTTTTAAAATGTGTTTTTAAAATTTTAAAGGATATTTTCCTGAGGAAATATTTTAAATGATTTTTGAATCTTATTTTCAAATTTTATATGGTTATTTTTAATGAAAAGGATTTTGAAAAAGTTTTATGTTTGAAAAATATTTTTTTAAATTAGAAATTATATCTTTCTATTTAAATTATTTTTAAAACATACTTTATATATTTCCATGTTGATTTTTAAATAAATGTATTTTTAAAATGTTTTATGTTTTAAATAGTGTTTTTAAAGTGGAAAGGTTACTTTCCTAAAGAAATATTCAAAGTGATATTTAAAATTAATTTTATATCTAAGATGAAATACTTTAATGTTAATTATGATTTATTTGGGATATTATCCAAGTATAATATTCTTATTATTTCTCTGGATGATTTATGTTTATGAAACTCGTTTCTCTTCCATGGGTTATACCATTATAAATTTTTATGAAACCCACTTATTCTTCCACTGGTTATACTTTGATGAAATGAATAAATAATTATAAAACTATTTATTTTCCATAGTTTATGTTATTATGAAATGTTTATGAAGCCCATTTATTTTCATGGGTTATGATATGATGAATGGTTTATGATCTTATAGAAAATGTATATATGATTTTAATTATTGGATGGGTGGGACATATATATTTATCCAATGCATTGGGTAAATATTTATATCTCATGAGATAAATAGGACTGTAATGAGGAGTGGACCAAACTCAGTAAGGGAGTTTTTTCTATTATGATAGTCTTGGGATTCAACCTTGATTACTATAATATTTTGTTAAGCGAACCCATTCCAATATGATAGCCTTGGAAATGAGCCTTTAATACCATGGAAATGATTTTCTTTTCTTATGTGTATGCCACAAATCCATGTCTTATACTTATGTTATTCTCTCATTAATTATTTTATTTTATTACATTATGATTTATGTCTTATGAACTAAAAATATTTATGCCATGACTCAATATTACTAACTTTGATATATGAGTAATGGTTTCCATATGTTATTCTCATGTTCTCATACACTTATTCTCATGCTATGTTTATGTATCTCCCTTGGTTACCCACACTAAGTACCTAGGCTCACCCTTTTTTATGTTTCTTTTCCCAAATTATGAAGAAAGGGTTTAAGTAGGGTATGTTTATAAAGAATATAAAAGGGTAAGATCTTTATGGTAGATGTTTAATATCTTTCATTAAATAATAATATTGTGCAACTAGTATCCAAATACACTACTCTATTATGGTCCTTGGGTGTGTGTTTGTGAAATTTAATGAATATTCATCTATTAAGATTTTATATCTATGTATGAGAAGTTTGGGTCTTTACACTATCCCTATCTTATAATCATCATTATTAGAGTGATAATATAGGTATTTGATCATGACGCAAACCTAGGCTTTCACATTAAGGGTGAAACTTGTAAAATATTGTTTGTTTTTCATTTTCATATTTATTTCATATAAGTGAGAGTGAAAAATTAAAGAAGAATGGATTAGAAAAATAATTAGTTATAAAGGTCAATTTCAAAAATAAATTATAAAAAATACAATTGATTCACCCCCTCGCAATGGTTTACCATTAATTTAGGCACATCAATTGGTTTTAGAGTAAATTAGGATCCCTCTGAGATCCCACTATTTTTAAGGAATAGCCTGGAAAACATGAATTTTGTGAATAACATAAGAGTCCATATTTTTTAGGGAAAGAACTACCATAGACTAAATAATAAAATTCTTCCTTATTTACTATCACAGTGTCTTAGGGTTAGTGATGTTTTGATTGTGAGTTTCCCACCACTTGGGATAAATTCTACTGTGAAATTTGCAGAAAAATAATTTTGGAAGTATATATAAATGCCAGGAATTCTATTTTACCTTCCCTATTTGATAAAGTCTACACTAAGGAAATGAGACTCAATACTACTAAGTAAATATTACATATTATAGAGGACATGCATGAAGGGAATTTCAAAATCAAGGAATCCAAATGGAAAATATAAAGAGAGAAAAGTTTTAAGGCGTTATAATGGATGGTGATAAGAGTGTTTATGACTAATTTACTAGGTTTAATGAGATATCCAGTCACATCAGTGGGTTTGGAGAAAATATATAGGATTATATTATTTTCAAGAATCTAATGAATAATTTTCCTTAAAATTTTAATACAAATATTTTAGCTATGGAAGAAAATAATTCAAATCACTGGATTATTTTCACAATACACTTATCAATTATGATATGATAAAAGATCTAATTTCTCAGAAAATGATAGAGGAAAATGAATTCAAATCCATGAAAAACTTTAAGATCAAGGAGGAAGTTGAATCATTGAGTGTTTTTTAGGAACATAATGAAAATGATAAGAATTAAAATAGGATCATGATCCTTATATTGAAAAATATAAAAAGTTTATAAGGTGAGTAAAATGGAAAAAATCCAATCAAGTGCTTCATATGTGGTGTAATTGGACACATTCCTGCTGATTTTTCATGAAAGAAGAGTTTCAAGTATGAATATAAGGAGGATAAATAGAAGATAAAATAAAAAAAATCCAAAAAGGATCAAAAGGATTTAAGAATTTAGGCTAAGATCAAAGATAAATCCAAATAATAAAGAAGAGAAGTATGCCAAGTAAATAAGAAGATGAATTCTTATCATCTAATAGTGATTTTGAGGAAGATTGTGCCATAAAATATATAGAGCTAATGGACAATTTTGAGAGAAAATATGAATTATTTGGCTATAAAGAAGGATAATAAGCTTACATTGATCATATTATTAAAGTATACATTGAGTTGTGCTTTTAAAGGAACACACAACTTTAGAAGGAAATAAAATCCCTGAATAAAGAGATAGTGAAGTTGAGGAGAGAGAATTATTAATTACATAACAAAATAAAATGATATTATTGAGGAAATCAATATTCTCAAGTTATGTTATAGAGACTCTATTTTTCCCTTGTAATACTTTTTAATATATTAAGGAATATTTTCAGAGCCATATGCTGAGAAGATGCAGGATTCTAAGGCCCAACGAGTCCACAATTGATATTATAAAAATATTAAATATATTAATATCATGCATGCACAATTTTTCATAAATAATGGGTTATCTCCCAAATATAATCTTAGATAAAAAGTTTAAGACCATATTAAAATCTAGAATGTGTATTTTACCCTAATAGTGATCTAGAATTGGTCGGCGCAAGATGCATGGATGAGTCAGTCATTGGCGGGTGCGTTTAATTTAAAATAAATGATTAATTTATTTATTTTAAATTAAATGACCTAAATCTAATACTCCAAAAATATTTTATTGTGAAATTTTTCTAGGGTTATATATATAACCCCATGAGGTTATTGATAGGATCTATGATGACCTTCATTGGTGAATCAAAATTGAACGATTAACACTGATCATATTGATGTGGAGCGAAGGGTAATGAATGCATCAGATCATCCACAACAATGGTGAACACATTATTCACCAAAAATTGATCCTAAATCAAGGTAGGGATTATCTTTTTTTGTTTTCCTCCCTTCTAATTAAATCTATTAATAATTCATTTTATATTTTTTTGGTCTATGTTTTTTTACCCTTTGCATGAGCCCATTGATGAATTAAATTGTTTTATTCGATTAATTCTTTTATGTCTTGATCTCACCATAGATTACCCTATTTGCAATCATTGGTCGATAATTATTGGACAATGATGTTCATCACCCTTTTTATTGTTATTTCCCCCCATCATAATTTTCATTCTTAACCATTGGAATACAAGGTTACAGTTCAACTTTACCGGAGCAGTTTTGAGCATGATCGATGTCATGACCTGTCCCACGGGGCCCGGACGTGACTACTCCAAGCCTGCCTTCCATAGGCCAGAGGTTGGTGACTAGCACCTAAAAGATTTTCCCAAACAGGGAAGGCATTGACTTAGATATATGTACACACTCAATAAGGGAAACTAAACTAAACAACCAACGAAAGTAAGGTATAACCACAAGAGTAAAGTACAACCACACATACAACTGTAAACTGAAAACAGTGGGCTAGAATACAATCCTTATAAACTAAAAAGAATGTAAAAAACTATCACATCTACCTTGGAGCTCTACCTGGAGGGTAGTAGCTATAATCCAGAAGTCGGAGAAGAGGATCTCGACTGCTCCCGTCGCACCAAGCTCCACCAAGTCCCAAACCACCAAAGTATGCCTCAGAGTGTTAGTAGTCTGCACCAGACATACATGTGCGGGCGGAGCCCATGCAGGGGTGAGTATAACAACTCAGTAGGGGACCCTAAGACCTTAGAAGGTCTCTCAGTAATCCACAAATGAAAACAACACAAGAAATACCACAAAGGTAATATCAAAAGCATGGTCTAAATCATGAAGTACAAAGCAAAAGAGATAGATCACTCTAAAGGTATAACTTCAAGGTTATTGGGATAGGGATGACTAGTCATAAATCCAGATCATCCTATCCGTAGTAACTTTACTGTTGACCCGTAAGTTCAATTTATGCTGACCCGTATTGGTCGCTAGATGCTAACCTATATTGGTCATTTGTGCTGACCCGTTTTGGTCGCTGGTGCTGACCCGTATTGGTCGCTGGGGCTAACACGTATTGGTCACTGGTGCTGACCCATATTGGTCGCTGGTGCTGACCTATATTAGTCGCTGGTATAGAGGTATGGATGATTAGTCATACATATATATCATCCCACTTTGGAGTTTCTGATGCTAACCTGCGTTGGTCTCTCTTCTTCTTCATGCCACAACCAGTCACTGGATTCCCGCACGAAGCATGCCTAATCTCCAGAATACTCGGATTCTCAAGCCATCGGTCATATTATAACTGGTACCAAGTCTCGCAAAAAGTATACCCAAGGTACCTCCTCATCATAGGGGTCCCAATTTGATAGACGACGCATTGATCGGATGCCCAATCTATGAGATATGGGCACTTTTTTAAAAAGGCCTTGGTGGGATTGAAGGGTGATCCAACCAAGGTCACACAAAAAACTCCTTCAAAACTCACTTAGAGTATCTCCAAAGTACTGACTTGTCACAAGGGTCCTTACACCATAGACGACGCATTGATCGGATGCCCGATCTGTTAGTTACAGGCATTTTGGTGCCGAGGGCCCTGTTGGATTCAGAGTCGATCCAACCCACTCATATTCCAAAATTATCCAAAACTCTCGTGGAGTATCTCAGAAGGACTGTATTTCTCTAAGGATCCTAGCGGTTTAGAGAGTTCTTTAAACGGACGTTCGGTTTGCGAGATATGGTCACTTAAGCGTTTTTGGGCCCGAGAGGGGTCCGGGTCCGGTCTGACTCGGCCGAACCGATCCGCCCTGGCTGGGGCCGACCCAAACCGACCCGGTTATGACCCAACTCGGCTTGAACTAGCCTGTGCTGGTGCGGTTAGGCTGGGTTGTGGTGGGCTCAGCCCGCTGGGCCGCGGATCGGCCTACCCTGGCTAGGCTAGGCCGCGGCATGCCTATTTCGCTGCGCCGCGGACTAGCCCGACCTCCTAGATGGGCCCGGCCTACCGGGCGACGTGGTCTGACCTACTGGCACACCTCGTATGGGGCACATCGTCCACCTGTTGAATAGATTAAGCTATTTGGACCCCCATTAATCAGCGGTTCCACATGGTCTGCGGGACGCGGGTCCCCCTACCTTTGCCGCGACTTCAAGTTGTGACTTTATTCAATACGGCGCATGATGGCACGCAACCTACGCCTCTGCAGCGCGGCAGAGGTTTGACCGACTTATGTAGATGTCACAACATGATGCCGCAGCTCCCCTCCGTGGCATGCGAAGGCGCACCGCCTGCTGCTGCCGCGGCCGGACGATGCCGGCCGCCGCTATCATTCACCGGTGCCAATCACTGGCACCGCCGCACCGGTGCCAGTCGCTGGCACCGCCGCACCGGTGCCAGTCGCTGGCACCGCCGCACCGGTGTTGCGCTGGAGAATCTTCCGTGGGGTTCCGACGATTCTCCAGAGCTCCATTTCCACTCACATATGCACCTACGGGCCTCCCGAACTGCCACTATCACAATACGACCCTCTGCCTCGCATTTCCGTCAAATTGGGAAGACCTTACCCAAAGAACGCAATGATAAACAAAGCGGCAGAGGGTCCAGGCCTTGTTCGTTTGGACCGCACCCTTTGCGTTAGTGTCATAACAAGTGAGATTAATTAAGCATAACATTTAAAACAATGATAAACCACATCCAAACATAATCCCGCTACTTGTAACCTTACAACAACCTTCCGTGTTTAAAGAATAATCCGCGGATCAACCAGTTGGTTGGTTGATCCGCATTTTTCATATAAATCAAGAACGTGGAAGGAGGAATTTTATAATATAAAAAAAAACCCTACCTAGATGAGACATCCGCTGATGATAATCCACGAAACCCCATTCATTGTTATCGTCAGTTCATGATTCTGTAGAGCTCGTTATCGTTCGCTGAATCCGGTCTCGTCCTCCAGGTGGATGTTGCCGCATAACTTCTCCAGAGTTTCCTTGCTTGAAGAAGCCATGCCAAAACCCCACCTCGAGCTCCATTTAAATAGGAGGGGGAAATGTGAGTAACACATTAAAGAATTAACGAGGTTCATTAAATCAATTAATGAACCTATTTTAATTCAAAATTGTGAAGTTATGCAGTTGATGAGTCAAGTAATTAAATGGCCTGATAAGTCATCAGCCCCGCCACTACCACTTATCCATTGGAGAAAAAGAAAATAAAATAACAATTACATGTTATTTTACCTTTCTTTAAAAAGTCCAGAAACTAAATTTTTCACCCAACCAACTACCGTCGAGGTTAAGCCTCCTTTAAATGAATCCTGGTGCTACGGATTCAATGGATCCTTTGGTTTTTTTATCCTAGAACTGGTTCAAAAGATAGAAAGTACCGCCTGCGCGTTTATAGAACGTACCTTAAAAAAAGTTCAAAAATTATTAACAGTCACCTTCGACTCACGTCGTTCGATGTTAAGATCCACCCAAGTGAAAAATGTCTCCATGAATCCAACGGTACTCTCAGATTTTTAATCTGAGTTACGGTTTATAAGTTAGAGAATTTAACAATAAAACAATTGTTACTTAATTATTTTATTTACGACCAAAAACTAATTTCCACTGTTTGCCCGCACCATCCAATGTTAAGGTATTCCTCAGAAAATCATACCCTCACTAGTTTAGCGGTGGTCTCAGATCTTTAATCCAAGTCACCGTTCGTGAGTTATAAGAATTTCAAAAATAAAATAATTTTATTTAATTATTTTATTTACGGTTATTCCATTTTCGGGTTTTCTCACTGGAGGCCTACATCAACTAAAATCATGTCGCGCCTAGGGTAAATCTACCATCCTGAATGCAATGGTGCCCTTAGATTTCTGATCTGGGCAACTGTTTAAGAGTTATTCCACTTTTTCAGGAAAACCACTCACCCGCACTATTTTAAATTTAAAAACCTTCGATGGATCATTCTGGGAACTCCGAGCCTCGAAATTATGTGCTGTTAGATTTCACGGTCTCAAAATAATTCCATATAATTAAAAAAAATATACGGAAATTCCAAGACATTACATTCTCCCCACCTTAGGGATTTATGTTCTCGAAATCCAAAACAAGGTAAGAAAAACAAATAAGGATAATGAGAATGAATCTAAGCCTCCCGCTCCCATGTTATCTTCTGAAGGTTCCCATGCTTCCACGAAACTTGCACCAGAGGAATCCACTATTCACAAAGGACTCTCTCTTGTCGATCCTATATCTCCACTAGGAACTTCATAAAAGTTGCTCCATCATCAAAGCCCAACTCGACCTAGCCGATAACGTGCGATGGATCATGCACGCATATCCTTAGCTACAACACATGGAAAATATTATGCACCTAGTGCATATATGGAAGAATATCTAGACAGTACGCCACCTCGCCTAATCTGATAAAAAACTGGAGAGGTCCAATGAACCTCAGAGATAGCTTGCCGCCCCAGCCAAATATCCGCAATATTGGTCAGGGTGAGACCCATAGAAAGACATGTTCTCCCTCCTCGAACTCCAAGGGTCTCCGTCTCCTATTGGTATAAGACTTCTTCTGGTTCTATGTAGTCTTCATCCCTGGTCACTAGTACTGACGCCGAAGGTCCTGGTACATCTTCGCTACACCAGGATGTTCCACTAAAGGGGGATGTGTGGAACTCCCTCAACACCTCCTTTAGTAGCATCACTGGTACCATTGTGCGTCCTATGAAAAGGATGACGTGCTCCCCACATTTAGAAAATCCTTCAAGAGGCTATCTTGAGGATATCTGAGCACGTTGGGTCTTGCATTTTTTGTCTCTGAGTTGCGCCTCCCTAACTCACTGAAGGAGTGGAGGGGAAACTACCATTGACTGGAGGTAGATTGTCTCATTTCTATCCACATAGGATATCTGAAGTGAGGCTAACTGCTCTGAAGCCTCTTTCAGTAGCGACAAACTTGATCTATGGCTAAGTACATCTGCCACTATTTTCCCCTTCCTAGAAGTATAGACTATCTCAAAGTCATAGTCCTATAGGAATTCTAGCCAACATCGCCATATCAGATTCAGATCTTTCTGTGTGAAGATATATTTGAGAATCTTGTGGTTTGAGTAAACAATGAACCGCTCACCCATCAAGTTGTGTCACCACATCTTCAGTGCGAAGAATACTGCTACCAATTCCAAGTCATGAGTCACATAATTATGCTCATGAGGCCTTAGCTATCATGAGCCATAAGAAATCATTGCATCACCCTGCATCAGGACACAACTGAGTCCGATCCCTGATGCATCATAGTAAACCACGTAGTCAGTGCCCTCCTTCGGCAACCTCAGGATGAGAGTTCTGGTCAAGATCTTCCTCAGTTATTGAAAGCTCTGCTGGCATGTATCTAACTACAAGAAGGGTTTCCCCTTCTTTTTCAAGGCAGTCACAGGTGATGCTACTCTGGAGAAATCAGGAACAAAACTCCGATATTATCCTGCTAATCCAAAGAAGCTCCACACCTCAATAACACTCCTAGGTGGCTCCCAAGAAATAATTTCCTCGATCTTTGATGTATCCATTGCTACTCCATCCTCTGAGATGATGTGTCCCAAGAATTGGACCTTCCATATCCAGAACCCCCACTTCGAGAGCTTCCCATATAACTGGTGCTCCCAGAGTGTGTCCAGAACTATCCTCAAGTGTACAACATGCTCTCCCTCAGATGCTAAGTACACCAAGATGTCGTCGATGAATACCACTAGAAACCGGTCTAAGTAGGTTTGAATGATCCTGTTCATGAGACCCATAAACATTGAAGGGGAATTCTCCATGCCGAACAACATCACTAGGTATTCATAATGTTTGTACTGACATCTGAAGGCCATCTTTGGGATGTCCTCATCCCGCACATGAAGTTGATAATAGCCTGATATGAGGTCTATCTTTGAGAAACACTTCTCTCCTTTCAAATGATCAAACAGATCATCAATCCTTGGCAGAGGATACTTGTTTTTCATGGTCACATGGTTTAGGATATGGAAGTCCACGCATAGCCTCAAACTTCTGTCTTCCTTCTTATAAAACAACACCAGGGATGACCATGGAGAAACACTAGGCCTTACAAATCCATTCCTCTGTAAGTACTCCAACTGTACCCTCAACTCCCAAAGCTCCGTAGGGGCCATCCGATATGCTGGTGTAGATATCAGTGTTTTTCCTGGGTACAAGTCAATGTGGAAGTCTACCTCTCTATGAGGAGGTATTCCTGGTACATCTTCTGGAAATACGTTATCATACTCATCTACCACTACTGGAAACTGTAGACTCGCCTCATCCACCGCGTCAAAGGTCATGTAAGCCAACTGATATGAAATCGGATCCCCCCCCCCTAAGCGCAAGTCCATCTTATGCTGCTCTATTTTCCTCCCCACCAATAAAAGAAAACTGTACTCCATATCTACGCCTACATCGCACTGTACGTCTCAAGCAGTCAATCTGTACGTGAACTGCTGATAGCCAGTCCATTCCTAGAATGAAGTCGTAGGGCTTTAATGCCGCTACTAGAAGATCCCATCTGAAACTCTCTCCTCCAAGAGTAATGTCACACTATCCGCACTAGTGTGTGACCACTGAATCTCCTCTTGTAAGAGTATCCAAACACAAAGGTTGAGCTAAAATATCAATCGGAATCTCAGAGTCCCAAACTAAGTTCACACCAAGGAAAGGACAGTTTGCACCTATGTCAATAAGCACTACTACTAAAGTAGAGAAGATACATATTGTACCTTGTATAATATCAGGGATTTCTGGATTTTGAGCCTCTACTTCCTGTAGCTAGGACTTTCCCCATCCACATATTCCCTCAGCTCATGGTGGACCACTTGGGGGTGGTGGTGGTAGTTCCTGGTGACCCCGACTACCTCTCGATGCACATCCTACTCCCCTGCCTCATCCGTTGCCTGGCTGACACTCATGCTCCCGCCGTTGCTGCTGCCTCGGTGGCCCCTCCACCATCTGCTCATAATCAATGCAGGTAGTCAGACAATCATGAGCTCTGTGACCCTATCCCCCATAAGAAAAATAGATCATGCCTTACTGGTGGCTCCCACAGCCTCTCGAGCCTTTCACCTATAACCCTACATCCTAGGTTCGCCCTATGGAAGTTCTAGTCCACTTGGGCTTCTGTTTCGTCTATCTACTACTATCTGTCGATGACTCTGCTACCTGTCGTCCAATAAGGGCTCTCACTGTCGGTGCCTACTCGGCAAGGAAGCTCTCCATCAGAAAAGCTCCCTCTATCACCCCATCCAGTGACAGGATGCTGAGAGAAACTATCGCATCTCTAATCTCTCGTCGGAGCCCCTGCTCAAAGGTCTGGTCCCTAAAGTAAGGGTATCTTACCATGTCAGTGGAGTATTGAGAGAGGTCAGTAAATCTCTCAGAGTACTGAGCCATAGTCTGGCTGCCCTTCTGTAGATGTAGTAGATCTTGAATATGCACAGAGCATAGATTCGCTGGCATGAACTCTGCCCTGAAAAGGCTCTCAAAGTTTAGAAAGGTGAGGGTCATCTCCTCATGCATCTAGAGCGTCAAACTCCACCATCGTCCTGCTGAGCCCTAAAAAAGGCTATCAGCAGAGATCTCCATCTTCTCGGCAGGTGTCCCTACTAAGAGAAAGACCCACGAAACCGCCTCAAGCCTGTCCTATGTTATCTAGGGGTCCATCTAACCTTGAAACCTTAGAGGCCTCTTCCTTTGGAACTGATGAAATTCACTCATCTAGAATGCATGATCCACTAGTAACACATGCTGCTCCATAGGTGGTGGTGCTGCTGGTACACCACCCAAAGATTTCATTACGGTGAGTGGTCCCTGTACCGATGCCTCATCGCTCGGTGTGATAATGTCACAATCTCTAACCAGAATCCTAGCTGTCTGTCTTCATGGAGGAATACTATAAGAAATATATGATCTATGGTCAATAAGTTATAACTAGTGAGTTAAGTCAAGAAAGATCAAGAAAAAAATTCAAAACACTAGCAACCAGTGTTTTTGTGTACCAAGTTAGAGAATAGAATTCAGGGTCCAGGTGTATGGATACATCGGCCGCCACACCAACACTAGACTCATTGTACTGAAAACCAAACTCAAGACACTTTACACCATTACCTCATTAAAATTATACTCTTAGTTCTTTTGGTAGAACCGACCACCCTTTGATACCACTTTGTCAGGAACCATCCCATAGGGCCTGAACGTGACTACCCCAAGCCCGCCTTCCATAGGCCAGGGGTTGGTGACTAGAAACTGAAGTCTTTTCCCAAACAAGGAAGAAATTGACTTAGAGATCTGTACACACTCAATAAGGGAAACTGAAGTAAACAACCAATAAAAGTAAGGTATAACCATGAGAGTAAAGTACAACCACAAGTACGACTGTAAACTGAAAACTGTGGGCCAGAATATAAGCCCTCAAAATTTAAAAGAAAGTAAACAGCTATCACATCTATCCTAGAGATCTACTTAGAGGGTATTAGATGTAAGTCATAAGTTGAAGAAGAGGATCTCGACTACTCCTGTCGTACCACGCTCCACTAAGCCCCTAACCTCCAAAGTCTGCCTCGAAGCATCAATAGTCTGCACCAGACACACACGTTCGGGCATAGCCTGTGTAGGGGTGAGTATAACAACTCAGTAGGGGACCCCGAGACCCCCGAAGGTCTCTTAGTAATCCTCAAAGGAAAGCATCACAAGAAATACCATAAAGGTAATATAACGAGCATGATCTAAATCATGAAGCACAAAGAAAAAGAGACAGATCACTCTAACAATATAATTTGAAGGTTACTGGGATAGGGATGGCTAGTCGCAAAGCCAGATCATCCTACCCATAGTAACTCTACTGATGACCCGTAAGGTCACTGTATGCTGACCCGTATTGGTCGATATATGCTAACCCGTATTGGTTGCTGGTGCTGACCCATCTTGGTCGCTGGAGCTGACCCGTATTGGTCGTTGGGGCTGACCCATAATGGTCGTTGGTGATGACCCATATTAGTCACTAGTGCTGACCCGTATTGGTCGTTGGTATAGAGTTAGGGATGATTAGTCATACGGGTAGATCATCCCACTCTGGATTTTCTGATGCTAACCCGTATTGATCACTCTTCTTCTTAATGTCACAACCAGCCACTAGATTCCTGCACGAAGCACACCTAATCTCCAAAAGACTCTGCTCCTCAAGCCATCAGTCATATTTCATCTGGTACAAAGTGCTGTAAAAATCATACCCAAGGGACCGCCCCGTAATAGGGGTCTCAACATGACAGACAGCACGTCGGTCGGATCCCTGGTCTTTGAGATATAGGCACTTTTGTAAAAAGGGCCCAGTTTGATTCAAGTCTAATATAACCCTGGTTGCATGTCAAACTTCGTCAGAACACACTTATAGTATCTCCAAATGGCCGCCTTGTCACAAGGGTACTTATGCCACAGACAACACGTCGATCGGACACCCGATTTGTTAGTTACAATAATTTTAGTGCTGAGGGCCCCGTTGGATTCAGAGTCGATCAAACCTGACCATACTTAAAATTCTCTAAAAATCTCATGGAGTATCTCAAAAAAACCTCCTTGTTCCAAGGATCCCATCGCCGCTGACAGTTCATCAAACAGACGTCCGGTTTATGAGATACGGTTACTTAAGAGTTTCTTGGCCCGAGAGGGGTCTGGGTCCGGTCTGACCCGGCCTGGGCCGCCTTGACCTGGTCTGGGTCTGACCTAACCCAGCCCGAACCGGCCCGAACCGGACCGTCGGCTGAGTGCGCATTCCTCCTGTGGAATGGCTTAAGCCGTTCTCCCCCCCTTTAATCAGCAGTGCCACGTGGCGCCTCTACGTGGTCCATGGGACCCACAGGATATGGGTCCTCATTGCCTTCACCGCAGATTTGAGCTGCGAATTTCTTCAACGTGGCACGTGATGGTGCACCACCTCCTCCTTCGCGGTGCGACCAAGGGTTGGCTGCCTTCTACAGTCGCCACGACATGATGTCGCGGCTCCCCTTCGCGGCGTGCGACAACGCGCTTCCTGCTGCTTCCACGGCAGACCGATGCTGACCACCTCCATTGTTTTCTGGTACTAGTCATTCTATGGTGCCGGTCTTCATTGCTGGCATTCGCCGGCACCGGTCGTCATCGCTGCTGTTCGCCGTCACCGGTTGCCGGTGCCACTGCGCTGACGAATTTTTGTGGGGCTCCAGAGATGCTATGGAGCTTTGTTTCCACTCCTATCTGCTCCTATGGGCCTCCCAGACTACCACCGTCACAGCAAGACCCTCTACCTCTCATTACCATCAAATTGGGAAGACCTTCCTCAAATAACTAAATGATAAACGAAGTGGCGGAGGGTCCGAGCCTTGTTTGTTTGGCCCGTACCCTATACATTAGTGTTATAACAAGTGAGAGTAATTAAAAATCACATTTAAAATAATGATAATCCAAATCCAAACATAAAACCCCTACTCATAACACCGCATCAACCTCCCGTGTTTAAATAATGATCCGCAGATCAACCCGTTGGCCGATTGATCCGCGTTCTTCGTATAAGTCAAGAACGAGGAAGGATGAATTTTATAATATCAAAAATAAAAACCCCTAGCTGGATGAGACATATGTTGACGAAGATTGACAGAACCTCCTTCGTCATTGTTGTCGATTCATGATTTGGTGGTGCTCATCACCACTTGTGGAATCTGGTCTCTTCCTCCAGGTGTATGTTGTTGTAAGACTTCGACAGAGTTTCCTCGCTTGAAGAAGTCATGCCAAAACCCCACCCCGAGCTCAATTTAAATAGGAGGGGGAAAGGTGAGTAACGTATTGAGGAATTAATGAGGTTCATTAAATGAATCAATGAACCTCTTTTAATTCACAATGGTGGAGTTACACAGTTGATGAGTCAAGCCATTAAATGGATTGACAAGTCACCGGTCACGCCACCGCTGCTCATCCGTTGGAGAAAAATAAAATAAAATAACAACTACATGTTATTTTATTCTTTTTTAAAAAGTACAAAAACTAACTTTTTCACCCGACCAATTGCGGTTGAGGTTAAGCCTCCCTTAAGTGAATCTCGGCACTGGGGACTTAATGGTTCCCCCAGATTTTTAATCCGATCACTGGTTAAATAGATAGAAAATGCCTCTCGTGTGTTTACTAAACATACCTTAAAAAAAGTTCAAAAATTATTAACAGTCACCCTCGACCCATGCCAGTCAAGGTTAGGCTCCTCCCAAGGGAAAAAAGTCCCCAAAAATCCAACGGACCTCTTGAATTTTTAATCTAAGTTACGGTTTAGAAGTTAGATAATTTAAAAATAAAATAATTGTTACTTAATTATTTTATTTATGGACAAAAACTAACTTCCACTGTTGGCCCGTGCGGACCAATGTTAGGGTCTGCCTAAGGAAAGAATACCCTCACGAGTTTAGCGATGGTCTTATATTTTTAATTCGAGTCACCTTTCATGAGTTATAAGCATTTCAAAAATAAAATAATTTTATTTAATTATTTTATTTATAGTTATGCCATTTTTATATTTTCTCACTGGAGGCCTACACCGACTAAAATTAAGTCATTATTAGGGTAAACTCTCCATCCTAAATATAGAAATACCTTCATATTTCTGATCCAGGAACCCATTTAAGAGTTATTCCACTTTTTTATGAAAACCACTCACACATGATATTTTAAACTTAACAACCTTTGATGGATCATTCTGGGAACTTAGGGCCTCAGAATTATGCACCGTCATATTTTACGGTCTCAAAATAATTCCATATAATTAAAAAAAATTATACAAAAATTCAAGGACATTACAATCAAACCCCTAGATTCATGGCAGTTAAACAAGAAAAAACTGGAATGGAAATTTATAGATGGATTGAGATTAGTTTTTGTATGTGGGTGATGATTTATGTAGATATGGGATCCACAAAGACGAAATATCACTGGGAGGATTAAAAGATGTGTGGTGGACCACTACGGGTGATCAAGATCTGATTTCTGTCCATCGGAGGGCCGAAGTTGATCGATGGAGGTGAACCCCACTAGTTCTAGATGGTCCAATAATGGGAATCACAATGATGGGTGTAGTTATGAAATCCTCATGAAGAAATTGACTTTTTATGTAAAAAATGACTAAAAAAAGTGTAATATGATGAACAAACACCATGTAGTACTCTCTGTCTATGGTTCTATGGTTTTATGGAAGATAAAGATCAAATGATGTGTGGTTGGGTCTACATGTTGTATGACCCTCCTTGGGTGGATGAGCCGTGTGCAAGCTTCACATAGTAAGGAACCCGTATGGGAGGACACACTATGTATTCTTGGAGTATACAGAAATGGGATGGTACCTTTTCACATCCAAGTGTACAACTAGGTACACAACATGAATAATAGAGACATGTATGATTAGGAGCACACAGGTAGGCCCTGGGTGGCCAAGACACACCGTGTGGTCCCCATACATGTCGTATATGGTGACATGGCCACTGAGATATGTCCAGAGGAGAACATGATCAAGAATTGGAGGGGGACCACATTCCATGTGGACCCCATACACAAAATTTAACTCCTTTTTAAGAAACTTATACCTCTCGTATCTCCTTTTTTGACATGGATTTTGGCCCATGAGTAGCCTATCCTAAGTTTTCTTTCATATAGAATGTGATGGAGTAATTCATAGTATATTTTGAGATATGTTGAAATATTTTCTAAGTGGGATAATTCTTTAGGTAATGCTCGATGATGGTAGTGATCAGGAAGGATCATCAAATAAATTCTAGGTAGAGATGATACTCCCCTATTCAGGGAACAAGTCCTCTATCCAGGGGGACGACACTCCCCTATTACACTAGGTCATGGGTCACCCCATACTCATTATTACAGGTATAGATGGTACTCCCCTATTCAAGTAATTAGTACTTTATTTATGGGGATGGTACACCCCTATCACATCAGGGTGTGGGCCCCCATACTCATTATTACAGGTAGAGATGGTACTCCCCTATTCAGGGTGCGAGTCCTCTATCTATGGGGATGATACTCCCCTATCAAACCAGGGTGTGGACCCCCATATTCTTTACACATATATAGATAGTACTCCCTAACATGGGTATGTATCCTCTATCTACTGAGTGACACCCACTATCATACCAGGGAATGTATCCACTTTTTATTAGATATTTCACTCCCTTGGGATGTGGAGTAGTGGCGAGGTACAGTCCCTCCTCATGAATTCTTCAAACGGACATTTGATTTGTTAGGCATCGATGATGGAACTTTTGAGCTATAGGGTTACTCATTAACCTAGGGTATTCTATGAGATATATACCCCATTTCTATCTCATTTGGTTTTATTTATGAGAATATATAAGTATTGGGTTTCGTTTCCCTCTTGCTTTGGGTTGAGATAAATATTGTTGTATCTCTCCATCACCCCCTTTTGGTTTTTCGGGTGTCTTAATGGGTATGTATATAAATACCCCTATATGATATTTTCTCACATGTATCATGTCTTATACATATGATAGATATATTGGTGGTGATTTCAGTGGAGCATAGTAATACCTGGGTGTATTGACCACGTATGATGGCCAGACTTGGTGATTAGAAGTCGTACTCTCTTAGTTTTAATTTATTCTAGTTGTTGTTAGTTTGGGACATCTATTTTAGTTGGACATGTATTTTTCTTTTTTCTTTTACTTAAAATTATGATTTTGTACTCTTTTATATTCCCTAGATTTTATTACATGAATGGTTTTTACTCTATATGTTACTAAATTTTATTATTATTCCTATGAACTTATTCATAGAGATGGTTGTGTGTATGAATATAAGTACATTAGGAAAAGTAATTACAATTTATTTATTCTTTCTTAGTGCTTATCACCATCCCCTAGCCTATGGAGGTGGTATTGGGGTTGTGGAGGCCTGAGCTTTTGCTGTCTAGGTGGGACCCAGTGGGTTGGGTTGTTATAGAGTGGTATCATAGGAGTTTATTACTTGGGAAAGGTTTTGGAGTTTTCCCTATAGGAGGATTGGTTGGTACTTAGGGAAATAGTGTCAAAGTTTCTTAAGTGCAGATTTCAGGCTAGGGAACTCAGTATTGGTGTGGTGGCCAAAGTATCCATACACCATGACTCTAAATACCTGCTTATCAACTCGAAATACTTAGACATTGGTTATAAGTAACTTTGGCACATGAATCATATAGTATTGAGTCATATTAATACCCTTATTTATTCATATCCCTATATATATATATGCTCATTTGAATATGGTATATATTGACTACTTTTAGGATTCCTCCATGAAGATAGTCATCCACGTTTCCAATTTAGGATCTTGATGATGATCTGATGAGTGATATGGCCTTAGTTTAGGGGTCATCTTACAAGATCTTTCCTCTAGGAGAGTAGGTAGAATTCACTCTTATTGTTGAGTAATATATTGTATTAGCATATCTGGTTGAGGATGCACACATACTTAACACACTCAGCGAGTTCCAATATCAGAGATCACCGAGGTTCTATGGATATCCAAGTTCCTAGGTAGCAGAGGATTGGATTTAGTTAGTGGTACTAATCTACAATATGGTTCAGAACCTGAAAGATCAGATGGTTTCATTAATAACTAGTATTTTCCATAGAGTAGCTAGGAACTAGTGAAGTTTGGTTACATATAACCATGATAAGACAACACTCTTATGGTCCAACTTTCAGTAGCTATTTCATGAGGAGTATTACCCATAATTATTATACTCAGTTTAGATCTAGGAGATTATAGAGCTAAAAAAGGTAGTATTTCAGTAGTTGAGTATTCCATGAGGTTCACTGACCTTATGCGGTACTCCCTTGACATGGTATGAGATGGGTTCTTCTGGATGAGAAAGTTTGAGAAGGGTTGCTAAAGAGACATCAGGGCCATATTAGTCTCCTTATATATCCCTACCTATGTGTGAGTTATGGAGTGAGCTCTATTTATTTTGATCTTTATAATAGAAATATGTTGGGTGGCTTATTTCATCAGTGGGATTACTAGAGTTAAGTTATATGTAGTTTCTGGCATGAGAAAGGTGTTGAGAGACAAGAGGTGTACTCATTCTTAGACTCAGGCATGTGGTTATACAGTTCATGAACCATAAAGTGTATTAGGTAAGACTAGAGAGGTGTGGTGCTATGAATGTGATGGGAATGGTCACATGGCATGTTATTTCTCAACCTGATGTATCATGGAGGGAATGCAGGCAAGATATGGACCGCTATAATAGTGGTAACCCCATGATCAGGGTTCTACCAGGCATGGAAAGGGTGGACCCTAGGGATGAAGAGCTAGAATAGGATAATGTGGAGCTCCAAGAGGTGGAGTTACTGGTGGAGGGGGAAATTATAAGCTACTTCCACCACCACCGCCACTAAGCGGCCCATGCTAGCCTCAGGGATTCAGAGGTTGGGGTCATGGGTAGTTGCATGCTATGAAGGCTTATAACCCTACAAATAACAAGATGATATGAGGTATGATATGTGTTTATTATACACTTTCACCAATAATTATATACATAGGTGGGAATTAATCCATCATTTCCATATCCCTTGTATGAGAGATATGATTCCTCATTGAGACCTTATCATAATAGCTTTTGGTAGAGGTTCCAACTGGGTGTGATTCTTCAATATCACTTGTTTGTTGGCAGTAAGAGCTATATTTTGGTGGATAGGGTTTCACATGGGACCTATTAGTCATCATGGTAAAAAAATATACTATAATATTAGGTATAGACCGGTTGTCCATAGTTCAATCCCAGATCGACTATCCTCATAGGTGAGTCACATACCTACAGACCGATTGGATGATATTTTCTTTTTTGGGAGAGAGAAATATCATGGATGAGAGATTGGACCTTATGAGGAGGAGTATTAATCTCACCACCATTAGTTTTAAATTTCATACCTTGTCACAATGGGATCTTCATACATCTTTATTCCTTCAGTAGTGGAGGATTTTATAGATGTCTTCTTTGAGGATGTTCTGGGATTACCTTCAAGGAAAGATTTGGACTTTTGTATTGACCTACACATTGTTTGCTGATATCTTCTATGGTATATCGGATAAAACATACCTAGTTTCAGAAGCTGAGGGTGCAGTGTGAGGAAATTTTATAGAAGGATTTTGTAGACCCATTGTATCCCCCTGGGTAGCTCTAGTTTTGTTCATGATAAAGGTGAACAAGATATTGTGGATTTGTGTTGATTATCATCACCTAAGCCATGCCATGATAAAGAATGAGCCCCCCTTGTTTATGATTTATGTACTCTTTTATCATTTACGAGGTGTAAGTTGGTTCTCAAAGATTGATTTATGGTCTGACTACCACTAGTTGGGGGTTTACAAGGCTGATATTTTTAATATGGCTTTCTAATGTTTGTATAGACACTATGAGTTTTTAGTGATGCATTTTTTTGTGAATAGTGTTCCCACTATGTTTATGTATTTGAATTAATATATCTTTAATGCATACTTGTATTGATTTGTGGTTTTATTCATTAATGACATACCCATCTACTCTATGTTAGAGGAAGAGCATACAAAGCACTTAAGGATGGTCCCATACTTACTCTAAGAGAACCAGCTTTATTGTAAGATCTCTAAGTGATAGTTTTGGATCTATGAGGTTAAATTTCTATGGAATTTAATTTGTGAGCATATATTAGTTGTGGACCCAGTAATTATTGATGTAATGGTTTCTTGGGAACCACCCAAGATCATATTGGAGGTGTGGAGTTTTATTGGATTGGAAGGGTATTATAGGGGTTTTTTAGTATAATTATCTAATATTTAAGTACCTTTGACCACCCTAACATGAAAAGGGTATCGGTTTACCTAGATTGAGTAGTGTTAGAGAGCCTTTGAGGATTTTAGGATAAGGCTGACTAGTGATCTTGTTTTGAGAATACTGGAGGAGGACGTGGAGCACATAGTGTATTGCAATGACTATAGGACTAGGCTTGATTGAATTTTGATGTAGAGGTAGGTATTGATCACATACGGGTCATGGTTTTTTGAGACCCCATGAGCATAACTACATGACTAATGACTTATAGTTTCTAGTGGTAGTATTTTCTATGAGGATGAAGAGTCTCTATCTTCTGAGAGAGCTCATTGTTTGTTTACTCAAACCGTTAGAGTCATAGGTATGTCTTCATATAGAGAGATCTAAAAATAAGAAATAGGTTCTTGTTGGAGTTCCTATATCACTATGACTTTTTGATAGTCTATAGTCATTGGAAGGGAAATTCGGTAGTAGATTCCCTTAGTAGGAAGTCCCATTTTTGTCTGGTGAAAGAGGCGTTAGATTAGTTGAATTCTTTATCGCTGACCTTAGTGGAGGAAAGGGGAGAAATATATCTTCATTCAATGATGTTGAATCCATTGCTTATATAGTGTGTGAGAGAGTCTCAGTTAGAAGACATTGAATGTGGGGTTCTTCATGACCAGATATTATTATAAGATTCACCAAATGGATTATTTAAAGGTGGGGATCACATCATCTATTTTCAAGGATGGATGGTGGTTATATTCACATTGTCGGAGGATGTGATGAGGTAGTTTCACACTCTCCTTTATCTATACATACCAATGTAGAAAATATGTATATGGACCTTCAATCAAAGTTTTGGTGGGCTAGCATGAGGTGGAGAAATGCTGAGTTTTTCTCTTAGTGTCTCACATGTTAGTAGGTGAAGGTCAAGCACTAGGTTTTAGCAGGTTTGTTCCAGCCTCTTGAGATTCTAGAGTATAAATGGGATGAAATATCCATGGACTTTGTGATAGGGATTCTACAAACAATGAGAGGCCATGATTCCATCTGGGTGATAACTGACCAACTTATCGAGTCAGTTCACTTCCTCACCATCAGGGATTAGAGTTCAGTGAAGAGTTTAGGGAAATTATACATGTAGGAGATCATAATCTTTCATGGGGTTACCTTGATGATTCTATCCAATCACAATGTTTGGTTCACATCGTGGTTGTAGAGAGGCCCGCATGAGTCATTCAAGAACCAGTTGAGGATGAGTATATTTTTTCACTCTCAGATAGATGGAAAAATCGAGTGTACTATCTAGGTGTTCGGGGATATGTTAAAGGCTTGCATGTTAGACTTTGTATAGATATGGGAGGATACCTTAACTCTAGTATAGTTTTCTTATAATAATACTTATCAATATACTATTGGCATGACACATTTCAAGGCCCTTTATGGGAGACCCTTCAGGCCACCCTTATGTTGGATTGAGATCGGCGAGGCATCTTTTATTTGGATAGAGATGTACAAATGATGATAGAGAAGGTCTAGGTGATCCACTAGAGGATGAGAGTATCCCAAATAAGGCATAAATCTTATGCATACAAACATCATAGTCCTTTGGAGTTTGATAAGGGAGACCAAATTTTCCTAAGAGTTTCCCCACAATGAGGATTGTGGAGATTCATCCAAGGAGGAAATAAATCCTAAGGTTTAGTGATCCATTTGAGATCCTATAGTGGGTTGGTGAGGCTGTTTACTATTTAGCCCTGCCACCACAGTTGGACCTGATGCATGATGTCTTCCATGTTGCATACATGAGGAGGTACGTGAATGATCCTTCACATGTTATTGATTGGGGTGTTCTAGACATTGAGGATGGATCCACCTTTGTGGATTACTTGGTGGATTTCAAGGATCATCCAAAGTATATCCTATGAGGATAGACCATTCCATTGGTTTTTGTGATGTGGTAGCACAAGAGAATGTATAAGATATACTTAGAACATGAGATCTATATGTGAGTTCCGTATCCCAATATTTTTGTATATTTTTCGTTTTTTGGGGATAAAAATCCTTGAAGGGTGGGGGGATAATGTAGAGACTCTATTTTTTTTCTTAAAATAATTTGGAATATATTTAGAAATATTTTTGGAGCTAGGTTCTATGAAAACGTGAGATTATGAGGCATGGTAATCCCAGAATTGATATTATAAACATATTAAATATATTACTATCACACACACACACACAATGTTTTATAAATAATGAGTTATATCACAAATAGAGCCTTAGATTTAAAATATGAGACCATGATTGAATCTGGACTTTGGGTTTACCCTAGGAATTACTTAAAGTTGGTCAACACGAGATGTTCAGATGAGGAAGTCATTGGCTGGTGCATTTAATTAAAAAAATGATTAATTAATTAATTTTAATTTAATTTACCAAGATATAATTCTCTATAAATATTTCATAATGAAATTTATCTAGGGTTATCCACATAAACCTGTGATTTTTTTGAGAGGATCTCTGTTGACCTTTATTGGTGAATCGATATTAGACGATGAATGAATATTGAATCGAGGTAGAATGATGAGAAACAAATGTCGTTGATCATCCCCATCACTGGAAAATGAATTATTATACAATGATCAATCCTAAATAGAGGTATGGTTTTTGATTTTTGGTTTTTATATATTCTAATTAAATCAACTAGGTAATGGTTTTATCCACTTTTGATATGCATTTTACAACCCTTCGCATGAGCCCATTGATGTATTAAATTGTTTTATTTAATTAATTATTTTATGTCATGATCTAACTCTGGATTCCATACTTTTCACCATTGTCCTTTTGGGCTATGATTCTACTTTACCAGGGTAGGTTCAAGTGTGACCGAACCTCCAGATTCATATAGGTTGTGAGAAAGATGATTGGAATGGAAATTTTTGGGTTGATTGAGATTTATTTTTGGATGTTGGTGATGATTTACATAGATATAGGGTTCATGAAGACTGATGGGTGATGGGAGGCATATGGGACATACGACAGACCACTGTGGGTGATCGAGATTCGATTTATGGTCACCAAAGTGCCAAAATATATAAACATAGGTGAACCCTACTAGTTTCAGGTGTTTAAACAGCGGGAATCATATTGGTAGATATAGATCTGAAATCCATATGTAGAACTTGTATTTTTATGGAAAACCAGACTATATGACATGTATTCTAATAAACTCACACTGTGCAGTACCCCTGGATATGATGCTAGGATTTTGGGAAAGATAAGGATCACACATCATGTGGATGTGCCCACACACTGTGTGAACCTCCTTGGGTAACTGATCCATAAGCCAGTTGTACATGGATAGGACCATTTATAGGTGGACATGCCTTGTACTCTAGGAGTACACGGGCATGGTCCAGTACCTAGGCATGGTTAGGTTAACAGCTAGGTACACAACATGAAAATTTGATATGATCATGACTAGGATCACATGGATAGTCATCAGGTAGCCGAGACATGCTGTATAGGCCCAATACACATGATGTGTTTTGATTTGTCCGTCGAGCCATTTCTAGAGGGACTATACAGATGAGTGGGATCACATGTTGTGTGGACCCCATACACACCATGTACCTCTTTTTTTAGAAACTTATACCTCTTTTATATCCTTTTTTACTTGGATTTTGTCCCATAAGTAGACTATCCTAAGTGATTTTATGCATAGAACGTGATGGTGTCATTAATAGTGGATTTTGAGATATGATGTGAGATTTTTTGATCACGATACTTCTTTAGGAAATGATTGAATATGATAGTGATTGGGTATAATCATCGGAGATATTATAGGTAGATATGATACTCTTCTATTCAATGCATAGGTCCTATATTTATGGGGAGGATACTCCCCCGTCTCACCAGGGTATTGTTCCCCCGTACTCATTATTCTAGGTAGATATAGTACTCACCTATTCAGCGTGCATTTTCTCTATCTATGGGGATGGTACTCCACTATTAAACAAGGGTGAAGGCCCCCTATACTCATTATTACAATTAGAGATTATACTCCCCTATTTAGGACAAAAGTCCTCTATCTATAGGGATAGTAAACCCCTACCACACCAAGGTGTAGGTCCCCCATATTCATTGCACAGATAGAGAAGACACTGCCCTACATGGGTATGGGTCCTATATCTACCGAGTGGCACCCTTCTATCATACTAGGGTCAATGTCATATTTTCTATTGGATATTATTCTATCATGGGTTTTAGAGTTGTGGAGAGGTGCAGGACCACCTCTTCACTTCTTTAGATAGATATGCAAGATGTTGGGAATCGATGATGGACCTTTGGAGCTACATGAATACGCATCAATCTATGATGGTCTATGAGATGGGGATTCCCTTTCTCTCTCATATGATATTATTTATGAGAATATATAACTATTGGGTATCATTTTTCACTTAATTTAAATTGATCTGAATATTGTTGCATCTATTTATTTCTCTATTTTAGTTTTTGGGGAGTCCTACTGTATATGTATATACTCACCACTACATGGTATTTTCCCGCAAGTGTTGTGTCTTATGAATATGATGGAAAAATCTATAGTGATTATGGTGAAGCATAGTGATACCTAGGTGCATTGACCACATATGGTGGTTGGGTATAGAGATCAAGAGTTGAGATCTCTTATCTTTACTTTATTGTAGTTATTGTCATATTGGAGCATATTTTCTAGTTAGTTGTGTATTTTTACCCATTTGATTTTATATTATTATTTCTTGATCTTTTGTATTCACTAGAGGTTATTACTTGCATGGTTTTTAACACTAGATGTTACTGTCTTTTATTATTATTATTATTCCTATGCACTTTTTCATGGAGATGGTTA
Source organism: Viscum album (assembly GCA_963277665.1). Classification (NCBI taxonomy): domain Eukaryota; kingdom Viridiplantae; phylum Streptophyta; class Magnoliopsida; order Santalales; family Viscaceae; genus Viscum; species Viscum album. Next base: position 55,083,049 of record OY728148.1, read on the forward strand.
GGTGTGTGTATATTGGTACCTGGTGAAAATGCCTCCCATTTTTAGTTATTAATTCTCAGTGCTTTTCAAGATCCCTTGGACTATGGAGGCATGATTGGGGTTATGGCCACCTAGCCTTCCACTGGCCAGGAGGCCCTCAACGGTTCAAGTCATTAAATATGTCTTTTTTAAAAATACATAATAATAGAGGACTTTGATAATAAATTTACTAATAAAGAAAAATAACTCAACATTGATAATTCAAGGTTCCTTGAGTATAATGACACACCTATAAAAAATATATATGAATATAATAAAATCATGGACATAAAGGCTAAGTCATCCCAGATTTCTGAGAAATATAGAACAATAGCTTTGGTAAAAGGTTCACCTATGATAAAAACAAAATATATTTCTACTGAAAATGATGGATATAAAAGAAAATTTGGGAAAACATGAGTTGTGAAAAACACATAAATGAACACCTCTATATAAAATATTCTTTAAAGAATCATTAAGAAGATAAGTTCTCCCAAATTGAAGTAGGATGAGGCTAAAAATGCATCAAGATAGAAAGTAATAAATTCTAGATAAACTCAACTATTTCAAACTATAATTGGACTCAAAGGATAATTTTAGTGATGCCGAGTGTTTAGGAATAAATAATATGCTTTATATTAAAATATAAAAATTAAATCAAATAAGGTATGAATCAAGGGGGTATATCCTAAAAAATTTAAGTATCAAGTCCATGAAGATGAATAAAATGAATGTAATTTCATCCATGGTATTGTTACAAAATGATTTTGGTTACCTTGATAAAATATATGGAATATGTGATCAACAATGTCACTATGAATAGGAGTTCATGATCTTAATTCTTGGTCAAATACCATAGATAATAGGAGAATATAATAATTGGAATAGAAGAAAGATAGAGAAGTCATTCATCATGGAGGTTTCACTAAAATCCTATAAGAGGATAAAGTCAAGGATCATTTTTAGTTGTTAATCATAAATTATGATTGGGGTAACCAAGTTATTGAGAAATATTGTAGAAAATTATTATGTTTCTATGACCTTTGGTAATGAGAGATCCATAAATATTGAAGGAATTGGAAAAGGTTGGTACTCAAGCCCAAATACTGAAGTCAAATGTTGTTTTATTTGATGATGGTATTAGACATAACCATATAAGTGTTATTTAGTAGTTTGATAATGGAAATAAAGTTATTTTAATAATAAACACTTACCTAATCAATATATTAAGGGATGTGAAAATCATTACCATGAGTGGAAGAACTAGTGGTAACCATTTATAGATTAAATATATAAAAAAATCCTTCTATTTGAGTTTAAAACATGAGAACACTTTATAGAATAGAATATTTGGTAATATTTTTCAAATTATATTCAGAAATATTTCCAAGGTATATGCATTGATAAGATTACCTCATCACAACATAAAAATAGATATTTTTTTTGAAACATTACACAAATAGAAAAATCACATAAGGAATCTATTGAAGGGTGAAAATACAATATACAAAGCCACTTGAGATGATGTATTCATATATATATTGATCCATGAGACATAATTTCACTAAGGGTGATCTTTATTTCAGCACATTTAATAATGATCTCATTATAATAGAAAGTTTGATGTTGGTAAATCACACATATGAGGTAGTGGACTTGTTTAAAATTTTTAGAGGAATAATTGAGTAAAAATTGGGGATGTTCATCAAGAAATTCCAATATGAAAATAAGGAGATCATAATAAAATCATATGAATATTATCTTTAGAAACATGTTATTAAAAATTAATACATTAATCCTTATACATACTAATAAATTGAATTAGTAAATAAGGACAATAGTTTCTTGGTAGATATGGGGGGAACCATCTTGGAGGAAAAAAACCCCATATTATTACCAGAGAGTGGTTATGTTCACAAATTTCTATATTCAAAACAAGATCCTAGTGATAAAAAAACCAAAAAAGACCTCCTATGATATTTTTAAAAGAAAAATACTAATATGGACTACATTAGTGTTTTTAGTGGTCCCTATCTTATGAATATTAAAAGCACAAATATGGGTAAGTTTGATAAGAAGTTTGAATAAGGTACACGTTTTGGATTTCTATGACAGGGTAAGGGATAAGATTTCTGTGATAAAAGACTTCATAAATTTTATAACTATTATGATGTGAAAGTTATGAAAATAAACCTAACATTAGTTTTCCTATTATAGAATATTACGAGGATTCATTTGAATAATGTGATAATAATTCTAGAAAAAAAAGGGAGGAACATGTCATGTTTTAGAAATATATAATAGACAATTATTTTGATCAGAGCGGTGATGATGAGGAGGTAGTAAAATCAGAAAATTAGATGTTTTAGAGGCTAAAGAAACAAGTAGATGTTGATAACATCATTGGGAAGAAAAATTATTATGTTTAAACTAGAATAAGACTGAGATTTGAGAATCAAATTTCTCTAATTTACTAAACTAAATCACATTCAATGGTTGAATCTATCAAGAATAAATAATGGGTTGGATTTATTAATGGAAAGAATGAGAAAAAAGAATATAATTCCACATAAGATCTTGTCCTTATAAAAAATGATAAAAATGTTATTGGGACTAGGTGGGTATTTAGGAATTATTTCAATTATAAGGGAAATATTATAAGAAAAAAATTTAGACATGTTTTCAAGGGTCTCTTACAAGTTTAAGGGATTTAATTTTAAGATACCATTGTTCCCATTGTTTTTTTTGGAATTCAAAAGAATTTTCCTAGTAGTTAATGCTTTTAGGAAATATAAAATTTATAAAATGGATGACAAATATTATTTATTTAATATTTATCTAGAAGAAGAAGTGTATATTGAGTTACATGAAGGTTTTATTCTTTAAAATGATGTAATTATATTGTGAAAATGGGAAAAAAATTTATATAGATTAAAGAATTAATATAGGGCCTAGTATTCAAATAGTAAAAACTATATAAGAATAAGAAATTAATAAATGGAATAGTATACAATAATCTATATATAAAATAAAATGAAGAAGGTGTTGTAAATTTATATGTTGATAAAATCATTTTTTAGGTGATCAAAAGAGTTATTGTAATGATATTTGTTTTTCAAATGAAGAATTTGTTTTTAATGTACATACTAGAAGAGTTGAGATATTTTATAGGATTTATAGTTTTACAAATGGAAAACTTAATTTTTCATTTACCAATAAAATAATGTAAAGGAATTGTTGAAAAATTATGTATGAAAGACTCTATGATAGTTTCTATTCCTATAAAAATTGGGTTTAAAATTTCCAAGGATGCAATATATGAAAGTGTAAATTATAAGGAGTTTGGAAAAAAATCAATAGCCTTCTCTATATTATTATTTCTAGACCTAAAATTATTTTTGTATAGAGTTTGTGTTCTAGGTATAAAAGTTTTCCTAATGAATCATACTTAATGGATTCCAATAGATACATTAAGTATATCAAAGGTCCCTGGATCTTTGGGTTGATGTATAGGAGATTAAAGCACCTAAATTGGTTTTGGTATATTGATTTATAATGGATAGGTGATTGTGATGATAAAATATCTAATTTAGGAGGAATTTTTATATTTGTATAAATGTATTTTAATTATAACTACTAGAAGAAAAAACCTATTACCTTAAGCACCCTAAAATCTAAATATTTTTATGGTAATAGTGATTTCACCTAGATTATTTGGATGATGGTGTGGCATGATGATTTGAGGGTGAATATTGAAAGAACTCTTAGAATTTCATGAGATGTTATAGATCTTTCTAAAAGTCCTATGAAAAAATCAAGATCAAAGAACAATTAAATTAGGTTTCACTTCATCAAAAAAAGGTTGAAAATGTTGATATTAGGTTGGAATTAATTCCAACTTGAGGATAATATATTGATATTTTAACTAAGTTAATGATTAATGATAGGATTGAGACTCTAAAGTTGAATATGAATATTCAGTCCTTCCCTATCTATTTATGGACATTGGTAGGACCCTGACTTATATTTATATTTTATTAAAAAAGGGGGATAATTTTTTTAAAACTCTTATAGAAAAATGTTTTGATTATGTATTCAATTGAATCCAAGAGCTATTTTTATTTTAAAAAGTGGTAGAATATTGTGAGGTGAGTTCTTGAGTTAAAGGGGAGGACATTCAAATTAATTGGAAAATTTTTATTCTCAATGTGGAATGGAAGTATCTAAAAAATACTATAGGAATATATCTTCAAATATGGGATGTGATTTGATTTTTCTTGTATGATTTATTGAGTTTTGATCAAGAGTTGATTGATGTTTCCCATAAATATAAAGGGGGAGATTTAAGTTCCCAATGAAAATTTGATTCATGTTGTATTTATTTTCCTCTAATTAATAAAGAATAAGAAGAATGTTTGAGACTATTTTTAACGTGTTAATGAGTTTTTTTAATTTTTTTGAGTAGTACTAAATATTTTTGAGAAGGAATAAGGATGCTGGTGCTTGGTTTTTGAATTTTTGGTATCTTGAGATCTACTTAAGAAATATTTTCATAAGTTAATTTGGTGTTTTTAAGTTGTTTTGAGTTTAGTAAGATACTTGGTCCATTATCATAAAATATTATCATTTTTTATGAGACTTGTTGTAATGTCATAATTTAAGGGGTTTTATATGAAACTATGCACATTTCATAAGATACCCGGGGATTCATAATCCACTATACTCATTTCATAAGATACATAGTGTTTTATAAGGAACTATTTACCTTTTTAAAGATACCTATTTCATAAGATATTCAGTTATCATAAGATATGATGACTTTTTAAGATATCATACTTTATGAAAATTATATAAGTTTGAACTTATGAAGGAGAATTTTGAAAGACCATTTAGGATGACTCTATGATGATCCTCATTGAATAAACATAAAAATAAAATATAGGGGTTATAATTCAAGATGATTGTGAAGAAAAAAACAAAGTATATTCTGAGAAAAATATGTTTTTGTGACAAAATAAAAGGGTACATGTCCTTAAGCTCTATTAATGTCAGTGTCTAAGGAATTCAAAAAATACACATAGATTTCATGAATTATTTAAATAATGATTAAATCTTGATATTAAGAGGATTATTTTGATAGTTATTTTTATGAGAAGATCATGGGGTGATATCGATGGGAATTTCAAATTCATGTATTTGAAATTTTGTTATTATGATCAATCTAGAGACTTTCTTAGAGTTTGTTAACTTGAATTAATTTTTTCTTAAGAATTGTGAATGATTTATATATTTTAAATACATAATAATTATTAAAAAAATTATCTATTAATATATAAGGTAGAAATAAAGAAATGAAAAATGTTCAATAATTGAGAAAATAAGATGATACCATACTACTTCAAAAAATTACTGCATCAAAGAGAGAAAATTATAAAAATTTAAACCTTTGCTTCTTCTATAATTTATATTTTTATTGAGGAAATAAAATTTTATTTTTGAGCATCCAAGTTCTTGATGTTGAGGAGTAAATCAATCAACCCATGTTTGTATATTATCATGCATGAGTTGATTATTTTGATAGTTTAAGAAGGTAGGACCAACATTCATGTTGTTGTGTTAATACAATTTAAGAAATTAAATATCCTACCATATAGATAATATAATTTCATTGATTCTAAAATATCCACTAGTATACTAAATGTATTTTTAACTCTCAATAGAAAGGAAATACTATTAGAGACTGGTGGATCTAGTGTAAAAAATTCCCCATTGTTTCTATCACAAAATAATACTCAAAGATGAACAATGCCCTTATTTTGTATTATCATAGACAGTCAAGTATGTGTTAAGGAAGAAAATTTAATATCTCTTGTAATAAAAATTATTATAGTGATAATATTGGTCTTAGATCTCTCAATGAACATAACAAGTAGTATTATCTCATGTTGATATTGAACCTTGAAAAATTCACGAGTTTTTTATTTACTTATTTGTTGGAAATGGGTGATGAATAGAAACTAAAGAAGAGAGTATAATGACCTTAATCAGTCAGAAATGTTTATTTTGAAAAGAAATTATAAAAAATGTACCACATATTAACCCTCCTATTAGTGGTTCACCATTGATATAAGCACATTAATTTCTATGAAAATAGTTATACCTTATCCTGGTGTATGGATATCATGTCCATATATAATATTCTTTTCACAGTTTGATATAGTAAAATAAATGGGAGGTAACTTTTATTCATGATCATGTTATAAACTACATGTGTTATAAAATTCTTTTTAGTTGATGGATCTTAATACTGACAAATAAATGTTTAGATAACATATATAGTATATATAAATTTCAGTTAGAATAGGTTCAGTGTAGGATCACACACAAAATATTTGAATTGTAAATAAGTATTGAAAATTTCATCCATTGTAAACTTATTCATGTATTTAGGGAACTACATTGGAAAATGAGGATACCACACCTCCTCATCCCCAACCAACTTAGGATAAGAATTTGTTATATAAAATATGTTTACAGTAGGAATTTTAAGAGATGATAAAGGTATGTCTTTTGTCTATGTAATAGTTAGTGTCACATTAACATAAATATAACATAAAAATCCCAATAATGGTGGTGGTGGTGCATCATCAATGAAGGTGAGGATTTTCATGTTCATAAATATCATGATAAATTCATTTCTCTTCATTGTGCATTCTATTTGTAGGAATGAGAAAGATATTAGAGATATAATATATCTATATGAAACAACTCTTGAATTAATGATTCCTCCTCACAAGGATCATAGATGAGTATAATTTTATAGGGACCCTATGATTTTTAAATTGATTATGATTTAAATTAATAAGTAACATTAAATAAAATCAATAATGAAATATATTTGATTTACTATGTCATGGAGGCCACTCTCATGTCATGTGAGGTGTAATATATAGTTTCCTATATACCAAGACACTAATCACCTTGATTATACAATAAAAGTATAATTAGGGCCTCCTCATACAATATTATAGTAAACAAAAAATTCCTATCCCAAAATAATTGGTAATATATGACACAACATAATCAATCCACCTCCCACCACTCAATCAACTTAACTAAATGTTAACCAACTAATAGATAGAGTGAATTAGGAATATGTTGAGAGTTATAATCTACCTCATAAATTGATTTTCTTGGTTCCACCCAATGATACGGTAATGAATGAGTGAAACTGTGAATGATTGATCATCAGTCATAGTTGTCTATTATCAGAGAAGAATCATGAAGACATATATATAATATGTGCACCATTTGACCTGAAATAAAATTTGAGATGATTATATAAAACTTATATAAACAATATAATTAAATTTTCAAGATAACATAAATGAAATAAAATAATTCAATCTTTTACATTTATCATTTGATAGGATTTTATAGAGTATAATTCAAATTTTGTAAACATTATTCCTCAGTTATGGCCATGATGATAAGTCTAACCACATTTTTGAAATAGAGTAAAATAAGTTTAGTCAAAAAATATAAATTTTTCATTAAAAATTTCATTGACATTAATTCTATAAACATACTAGTATCCCCATGAAAGTCTATTAATATATGCATAGGAAGTGTCACAACATCTTCAAGTGAAATATATAGGGATCCCCCCTTCCCAAATATGTAGTAGTACTCTATTTCCCCTAATCTAGTTGTGGATTGAATGACATTCCATATGTAAGTCTATACAGGTGTTTGCTAATATAATTTATGCCCAACCATATTTGGTTATCTTGTTTAAATCCTCTAGTAATGGCATGTACATTATGTGTACAAGTCATTGAGTGTTTGGTACACAACATGACACCAATAATCCATATAATATATTCATGAGTGTGTTTGAAAATAGTGATCTTATAAACACCATCATGTAAAAAAGTGAAGTGATCATACAACTAACCCATTTGAAATCAACTTCTAAAGTGGATTGTTAGTCTTACTTGGAATGTTCATGTCTCTAGTATTTACCTCTCAACTGGTACATTAATAATCTTGAGGTTTATGGATTTAAATCCACACATAGAAACTATATAAAATCTATCATGGAATATACAAGGAATAAAAAACGTTAGTGGTTCAATGTAATGAAAGTAATTTGATCACCAAATAATGAGTAGTCTAATAATCAGACCCTTTAGTAGATCATGTGATACATGTGTCCCCTATGAAGAATGTATAGTTCATCCTCTATGTATAATTATAATATTTAGGTAAATAAATATATGATATCTGATGGATAACTATAGTTAAATTTATAGGAATATTTTATTTATAGAATTAATATGGTGTTATTCCTAATAAAGGTAATTACCCTAAGGAGGGGGGGGGTAAATCTAGGCATATCAATCTATTTAAAAATATCCTCACCAATTATCTTGTTCCATCATTATTAGGAACAATCACTTCCTTATAATAAATATGATTTGACAATGAAAATAAAAGAGGGATATAAGAAATTTACTTGGTTCTCCCAAACTGAGTTAATCTAAGTAGAAAACAAAGATGATGTGTCGGTGCACTTGGAATACTATAGACACTTTTTATTTGTTACAATTTGGAGTGGAGGCATTTTAACCTCTAGGTTTGAAACCCTAATAAAACAAAACCCATTGCTCTTACTCACTTATAAATCTCACTACTTCTATATGTGAAAAACGTGTCAGTATCCATGAAACAATAGAATATTTACACTAGTAGTGGTCTAATAATAAGATCCACCTTCACTAAAATGATGAACTCCATGAACCTATAGTGAAATAAAATTCAATATATCTTTATTGAATTTATAGTAAAAATCTAGGGTTCACCAATATTTAGTTCTCTTCATAAATATTAAAAACCTTACTCTCTATAAATAAATATATCAAACATATATCTTTAGAGAATATCCACATTACCCTCATAATTAATCTTTAATATATACCCTTAATTTTTTAATATTTATCCAATAATCCTTTATAAAACAAATAAAATACCACTCATTTAATTTTTGGATATCCATCCTAAAATATAGGATATTTGAATATGGAATTTTTCTAACTTGATACATTTATGGTGTGACCAATAATATCATAGAATGAACCTCAACTTCCTCTAAAACTCTAATATTGAACTTCTACCTCCAAATACACCTACACAATATTAAATTCTCTATCATAATGTCTTATTTATAATCTATGAATTTCATGGTCGAAATCCATAAAACATGTTGGGGTGATAAAATTTGAATTCATCTTGACTAACACACTATGGAATGAACCTCATAATCATGATGTGGTCACCTATAATCCATGAATATTAACTCATGCATTCTATTCTCCATGGAATGACCATACACTATGGTGTGAATTTTTTTTTATAAAAAACGAAAATCTATCTATGCATCTTCATGGTGTGTCTATATGTCCCATGATGTTCATAATACTTATGAATCACTCCTTCTCAAGTTATAAATGATTTCACAATGTGGCACTCATTTTCAGGATGTGACCCACTTTATTATCCTCCAATAACATAAACCCTAATTCTAATAGGGTTACCTTAATGGAATGATCATATCCTCAATATAATAACTTTTTGATCCAAATAATCAACTGTATCATACTCATGACATAACCTAGGTTATCATGGTGTAGATTTGGTCCCACATAAATAACCACTATAGTTCCTTAAATCATCATAAAAAACTCTTTTAGACATATTCATGAATTTTTATGCTCCTTTTGGAAGTATCACCACAAAAATTTATCAATAAACACAACCGAAAAGTTCACCAACTACATCTTTGATAACAATATCTCCCTTTGGGTTTGTTGATAACTCATTCAAAACTGAATCAATATACTTCTCACAAAATGTTACAACTATATATCAACTCAATATAAAACCTTTAACCTTCATATATTAAATCACTGATTCAATAATTATTATATATAAGCCTATATAATTTCATATTGTCATGAAAAACATGAGTTAAATGAAATATTACTCATGAAAACAGTCCCTTGATATTCATTCTACTATATACCAAGATTCTCCCTCTAAATAATCATTCACATACTCTACCCCTTTCAAAAATACTAGCATGGGGTAGCTCCCCCTATATTAATAATAAAGAAAACTCTTATCTATATTTATTATCAAACATGTAAAATCCATCCCAAGTAATTCATGGAAAAATTCTCACCTTTTATCAATGAACCCAAAGATTAATTATTTGAAAGTTCACAAGTGGGTTAAAAATCTAAAAAATTAATTAAATATAGTTACTATTCCTTTATAAAAAGATAAAATTCCATAGTATAGTGGGTCTAACTTCTCCAAAATATATAGTTGGATAGAGATAATTAGACTTCAGGGGTAAAATAATGTATTTAAAAACTAGTCTTCGGTAGCTCCTTCATCGTAATATATACAACTTGATCTTTCTTTAGAAAATACACTAAATTCATCATCCCTTGTTTAGCATTCTCTTTGATTAAATGATATAATATCTCAATGTTCTTTGTCTGTGAGTGAGGAAATTTTTTAAAAGACTAATAGTAATAAAACTATCACACTTGATTGTAATAGTATATTTTACATATACTCCAACATCCTCAAGATATTTCTTTATCCATATAAATTGAGTACTCACTTAAGTAGCCATAATATATTCAGCCACCAAAGTGCTAAGTGAAATGCAATATGGATTCTTACTCTTCGAGGAGATGAAAAAACCTATATAATAAAAATCACCATGCAATGTTGATATGTGATCATTTACTAAACCAGAATAATCCACCTCCAGGTATCCCAACAACTCATGTTGTGACGTGTCATGATAAAATATCCTAAAATCCACCATCCTATTGATGTAATTAAATATTATTTTCACTAATATCTTGTGTATTTCCTTAGTATAACATCGATATCATGAATATTGAAAAGTGAAAACACAATGTCGGGTCATGTCACTATTTGGTATAATAATCATTTAATCATTTTTCTATATTTCATTAAATTGACCTTATTTAAATCAAAATATCTTAATAATATCACTTAGGTAGCTACTAATGTTTCCACCAGCTAAGAATCCTCTATTTTAAACCTATTGAATGTTTTTGGGATATATTGATTGAGAAAAAAATGTTTTATCCTTTCCTAGATTCATCTATAAACTAAGGAAAAAATATGAACTCCCTAATCAAGGATATTTTAAATTCTCACATCCTATATTTTGTAAATATATTAAATTGTACTTATTTAAATCCTCTATAAATTATTTCATTCATAAAAATAAGAACCAACATCCATTGATCATTCTATTTCTTGTTATAGATATGGTGATAAACTCTACCACAATGGAAACTAAGATTTATCAAGTATTGATAAAGCATATAATATCAAGATATTATTACTTATATTTTCTTATACAATGACTTATTCACCAACCATACTATTCTTTAGTCATCATTTATAATAAATTCATTTAGTTTCTTCATGTACACTTCCTCTTCACAAACTCCATTGAAGAATGCTTATCTGATATCAATTTGATGCACCTTGAACTTTATTTTCACCACTATCATTAAAATATTAAAATGGTTTCCTATTAAGATAAAGGGGAAAATGTATCATTAATATAAATTCCTTTAGTTTGTTGAAACCCCTTACACAATATGTATGATTATTTCTAAGTTCCATTTTCATCTTCACTAAGTTTTTTATAAGACACCCACTTGGTTTTGATGGTGTTCTTATCATCCAGCCTTTGGAAAGCATCCTAAGTTTTATTTTTCCCAATTCTATCAAACTATTTATATATCATGTTAGAACAATAGTTATAATTAGAATCCTATTAAAAAAATTTAGGTCATAATTAATATAAAAGATAAAATTGTTATAGAGGCTTCATCCTTTGAGTTTTCACCAAAGCTGTCCAATCACCAATAATAATTACCACATTGATTTTAGACTAATTATGTGAACTATTTATAATTGTTAAACCTATTTAAATTTCCCCATCATTAGTTTATTCTTTTAGAAATTATATAACACCTATAACCCCTTGGAAGATCACTCTGACTTTATTATCCTATGAAATTCCATTGATATACCACTGTGAAAACTACTCAGTATATTATAAACTACTCTTTTTTACACAAAATTATAATTTTTAATTTCAATGATTTTTCTAAGAATTTTGTTATATAATTTCTATGACTTGATTTTAAATGAGTATCCATGAAATATACCTTCACAGTTGTAGGCTTCTAACTTTAAACCCTTATCCTTGTTGATAATAAAGTATTGAATTTCAATTACCTAAAAGTATTTCACTATTGGATTCTTATCATACCACATATCATAGATTATATTTTCTTTATTTAGATATAATAATGAACTATTATTGATATAAACTTATGTAATCATTTATTCCTTCAAATATATCTCTAGTAAATCTTTCTCGATGATAACTGACTAAGACATGTTATTAATAATCTAGTTTCTCCTCTCAATATAACAAGTTTATTAAGGAGTCATTACAAATGAAACGTGGTGCCTTATCCTGTGATTCTCCAGATATTACTCACTTTTTTTAGTGAATATAATACCATTATTATTTCACAAATTCTGAATTTTCAATAAAAGCATCTTCCCTCCAATCTCAGCCAATGTGTAATACACTTGAACAATTCTTATTTGTGAGAGAACACAATCTTCCTTTCCATACTTCTATAATCTATGATGAATATAACATAGAATTTTTTAATCCAATTATTTTATGGATATTAGACCACATTCATCAACATAAACCAATTCAATCAATCCTATAAACTTTTTTTTATCATTCATCTTGTAAATATTTTGAATGATTTTACCCTTTTTAGAAGTATCACATATGTGAGGGTGATCACATGAAGGTTTTTTAATATCATAATCTCATACATTATTTACCAAGTCTTATAATTATATTTAACTTATGTTTTCTCATATTTGGGGCCACAATTCATTCTCTTATTCATTAGATATAAAACATTTTCCCTTTTCTCCACCAATATGGTAGAAATTACCATTTTTGTGCTTCTATTATGTCAAAAATTTATTATATATTATACAATTATTCCTGATTTTTTATTAAAATTAAAATCATGCCCACATCACATAATTTTATTACACTTAGAAAATTATGACCAAGGACTTCACCCCTTGAGACATCAATAAACCTAAAGTCGTTGCCACTGATTTTTTATTTTTTGAAGCTAATGATTTTTAGACCTTCATCATTTCTAAATTGAACAATAACATCATTGTTTTAATTTATTACCCTGAAAATTTATTTATTTACCGTCATATGGGAAGTACAACCAGTTCCCAATATTCATACTCATGTTTGATCTATTTCTTCCAAGGAAACTTCCCTAAAAATCACCCACTCAAAATTTTATTTCATGATACATGTTCATTACTTGGATTCATTTGGTGTTCAATATGAAGGTTACAAATCTCATTACCTAGAATAATAATCATTATACAAGGATAAATATTCATTATGAGTTTTTATCCCACTTAATGATGCATCTAGATATTGAGATATCCTATTTGGGGTCTCCTTTGGAATGGTTCTTTAAAATCTTAATAGGTAATTCATGGATATGTGTCCATAATATTCACACTAAAAATAATATCCATTAAAAAAATACTAAGTATAAGATTTTATTCTCATTTTTTGTTTCTCTTGAGAAATAAAATTCATTTTTTCCATGGAACACACATATTTGTTATATCTCAGTTTTTCATAACAATATTATTGGATTCATGGTGTATTATTATTTTGAATTTTCTACTCAACCTTTGGAATTTTGGATCTTATATGAATCACCCAAATTAACCTTCTTTCATGGAGAATGTGAATCTTATTTTATATTATCTGCCACTATTTTTTCCCATCACTCCCATTAACAATACATCCTTTATCATTGAAATTCTGAACTTTTGGGAAAGTTTCCATTTTTTATTGAATCCAGGTGTTCTTTCTTATTTTCCTTAATAGCCCATACACTCTAACTTATCAATGACATTACAAGTGTTAAAATTATTTCTTTTTTATCAATAATTCATTGCATATAAATGAATTTATATTTTATCTCCTCAATACTCTTGACATGATCCACTACCACAAAACAGGGCAAGGGAAGCATTTCCCTTTATCAGCACTAAACAGAAAGTGTTGATATTAAATCAACTGAAATTGTTTTCCTTGACCATATGTATTGGGAAAACATCTAGGGATTTTATGGACCCTCTGAGTAGTATTCCTGAATTCCATGACTCTAATTCATTCTTATATGTCTATGAAAAAATGGTGGTACCTATGAGTATGAATGCATAGGTGATGAAAGAGTTTAGTGCCTATAAATGGGAGATATAAAATGCGATCATAATGATGTACCATGATATTCATCACCAGTTTTGGTGCCCTAATTTGAAAAAGGATATTGAAGGATTTATTTCTAGATGCCTCACCTGTCAGTGGGTAAAGGTAGAGGTTCAAAATAAAGTGAGTACTCTTTACTCACTTCCTCTATATGGAAAATGGATGAAATCATGATATATTTTGTTTCTAGTATTTCAAGATCATATAGAGGCTAATATGAAAAATGGGTAATTATGTATATTATAAATATGAAGGCTTAGTTTTTAATAATCAATGAGTCATGTTCATTGGATGATCTCAATATATTATTTATTAAATAAATTTTAAAGCTTCACGGTGTACTAGTTATAACCATATTTGAATGGGACCCATGGTTTATGTCTCGTCTCTATTAAGGAATTCAATATGAATTGGAGTATTAGGTAAATTTGATTACTACCTATCACTAGTATATTGATCCTCAATCTGATTTAACTATTTTTATTCTATAGGATAAGCCTCAAGAATGTATCCTATATTTTGTTTATATCATGGGTGGATCAAATTAACTTGGTGGAATTCTATTATAACAAAATATACCATTAATCCATTCAAATGGATCAATTTAAAGCTCCATATATAAGCCCATGCCATTAACCTATCATCTAGATGGAAATTGGAAAATCATTAGAAATCACATCTAGTATAATATAGGATATGATGAAAAAACTAAAAAGTTTCTAGAATTTTCCCTTAACAACATAGAGTCATCAAAATTTATGTGTTAATCATCAAAGGATACCATTGTAATTCAATGTGGGTGATCACATCTTTCTTCGGGTTTGGTGAAAGTTAGGTCATCGATGATTAGGAAAAGAAGGGAATATGACTATGATAATTTTCAGGCCTCTCTAAATCCTGAGTAGATTCAAAGAGGAAATTTATCATCTATCCTTACCATCAAAATTTAATACCATGCATAACACCTTTTACATTTCTCAATTGATAAAGTATATACTAGAATCCTCACACATGATACTATGTGATGACATTGAGATGGAACTCAATGTTTTTTATGGATAATAATATATGTATCATTGATTTTACTGAGAAGATATGGAAGGTTAAGGAAATTCCTTTAGTTAGATTCAGATTATAATATACTAATAATTCAGTTAAAATACTAATAAACCCAATATCTTACTTAATACGTAACATTGATGTAATGTACTAGACCTTGTAACCCATTACATCATGGAAATTATAGTGGAAAATTATACAGGGGAATTCAAGAATATTTTGGATGGAAAAGGAGTATTTGGATAGATCTAGAGAGTTATGTAGTGCGGAGCATGGGGTTGCGTTATAGGGGGGGTCGTTGTGGCGTTGAGAGGTAAGATGAGGCATAGGGTTCTCGGAGAGTGTGTTTTAATACCACTTTTATTTATGTCATGGTTGTGGCATAGAGAAATGTTGTGTCTTGGAGGTGAGTTATACCTATATTGGTCACAATGTAGGAGGTATATTTGTGGTATAGAGGGTGGTTAGAGGCATTTTTGGAGCTACTTCCATTTTGGGGGGTAGTTGTGTTTTTGGGTCCTACAGCATAACAGTCCTACCTACATCATGATGTTTCCCTAATTTTATAGGATATTTTGAATATAAATAGATTTATATCTTATAGGATGGTTTGACTAGCCAAGCTATAGTGTGGTTCTTCTCAATAAACTATTGACTTCTTCCTCTGTGGTGTGGGGAAGCATGGGATGATATAATTGATGTGATACTGTGATGTGTTGTATGATATACTTGTTATGATACTCTGATGTGTTGTATGAGTTTCATTTCCCACTTACCATATAATAATGTTATCCGATATGCTATACCAATTATGAAATATTCAAATAGTTTGAGATGAACTGCCCAATAATATTGATATCTTAAAGGAATTAATTTGAGGGATGATATACCCCTTCTATGGTGAGACCACCCCTACCTGGACAAACCACACCCCCACCTGGACACCCCACCCCCCTCCATGGATAGCTCATACCCCCCCCCCACACCCCTGCAACCTCCCTACCCCCCGGACAGCCCACACCCCCCACCTGGATAGCCCAACCCCTCCCTGGACAGCCCACACCCACTCCCCACACCCCTGTACCCCCTACCCCCCAGATAGCCCACCCCTTCCCCTTTGAACCTTTTATGTTTTACTAGATTTTCCCATTTTCTCATCCAGAACCCCTCTGTGCTACGCCAACCTCCCCCTCCTCTCCTCTTGGGTGGTTCTCCCTCACCGGGTATATATTTCATCTTTCATAACTTTTATTGGAGAGACTAGGATATTTTTTACCTCTCTTATTCCTTATATATATTAGTGTCTGACCCCCCCCCCCAAAAAAAATCCTATATTTAAATGGACATGGGTCAATTACAATTGGAAATGTAATTATATGACCCAATCCGGTATCATAACCAAAAACTGACCTGACTTTCTACTAACCTAAGAGGCGTTCATGATCCCTATGGGATAACAATGATCCCCTGAAAAAAAATACAATTAATGTGGAATATTTTACCCCTAAAATAGGGTAAATTAAAAATGATGTTTCACAAAAGCAGACATGTCCTATTCATAAGTTGAACATCTAGGAAAATAGTAGATACTCAAAAAATAAATAAATAGGAAGCAGATATCATAGATGAAAAATAAAATCCCACTATTGAAATATACAGTTGTTTAACATGTGAGTTCTCATTTTATGTTTTCTTTTTTAGTTAGAAATCTCTTCTACCATGTGCCTCTCCTCTACTGTGAACTCACCTCTCATGCACACTGAATGACACCTTTGTAGTGAGTTTTCTTCTATTACTCATTTTCCCCTCCTGTTTTAATGTTTTTATTGTTTGATAGTGATGGCTATGTTGTGAAATGTACTATCTAAACGCCCGGTTGAAAATCATGGTCGTTGGTGTTACTTTTTTGCGCACTAAATGAATTGCATGTTGGTTGGTTCCTGTTGAACATTTGAATATAAAAATTGGTAATTTATATATACCGACTAATTAATGAAGGCCTTAGAATGATAAAAATTCTATGATAACCCCTGAATTAACAAACATAATTGAATAAGGGATTCTTCGTAAAATATGAAATTGTGATTGTTTGGTTTGTATGGTTTTGTGACTATGAGAATGATTGTGTGTTTGTATGGTGTTGCGGTTCTTGGAATGATTGGTATTCCATTTTTTCCATATTTTAGTTCTTCCACCATTGAATATCAATCCAAAATTTACCCATTTCAATGGCACCATCACTTTGTTACTAGTGCAATTCCACTGAATCTTAGAACACCACTTCACTAGAGGACTTTTTGAGACACTTTATGGACACCCTAGTCAAATAACCATAACAACACATGTAATGAATCTTTCCACCCACAAGAACTCTATTAAAAATCATACCATATATCAGTTTAGTACCATAGTTATTGACTAGAGACAATATGTTTCTAGGGAAACACTAAAAAACTGGTTTACAACAATGCATATAGATTACATGTGGGACACTAAAAAATTCTAGTGCAAGGGATTATCATAGCTAGTTCCATTGATTAGGTGGTTGGGAAGATGGGTGTGATCTACTTTGGTCCTAATTAATGCATGGAGAGGTGAGGGTATTGTTTACCATTGTTAGTTCCATTGATTATAGTTGGATGATGACCCTAGTTTTTGAACATATTTTGTATAATTATTTTTTAAAATATTAATATTACTATATCAAATAGGATGGATATGAATAATGAATGGATGGATGCCAATCGGTTGACAAAAGAGTATGAATATGGCGTGAAAGAGTTTATCAAGTTTACAAAAGATCATGCATAGGACCATTCTCAAATTATTTTTCTATGTTTACACTGTTGTTATTCAAGAAAAATTAGTTAAGAGGGTTAGAAGAACACCTGATCTTTCACAGAATAGATAAAAGTTATACATGTTGGAATAAACACAAGGGAAAAATGAACGCAGGTAGTGGCTGGGATAGCACTGCATTTTATGGATCATCTAATATGATTACAAGCGTGAACAATGAAGATGATCATATGGAGGATGTGATTATAGATGTGAATGATGATGAAGATTGTATTGAGAAAATGACAAGGATAGTTGAATATGAACTTTTTGATTTCCCAAAATAGTTTGAGAAGTTAAAGAGTTGTGAAAAGACACCATTCTATGCTGGTTGCACTAAATATAGAGCATTGTCAGCCGTACTGAAGCTGTATAATTTGAAATTAGGCAACGGGTGGAGTGATGCCAGGTTTATGTAACTACTTTCTATCCTGAATGACATACTCCCAGAAGATAATAAGCTCTAGATCCGAACATACGATGCCAATCTAATGCTACGCTCGATAGGTATGATTTCTGAAAGAATACACGCCTGCCCAAATGAATGTATATTGTTTCAAAAGGACCAAAAATCACTTAAAGAATTCCCGAAGTGTGGTGCTTCTTGATATAAGAAAGATGAATCTAGTCCTACAAAAGTTGTATGGTACTTTCCAACCATTACAAGGTTTAGGTGCCTATATAGAAGTGAGGAGACTGCAGGACAATTGGCATGACATGTAGATACAAGAATTAAAGATGGGAAACTATGTCACCCAGCAGACTCTCCTCAGTGGAAGAGAATTGATCATGAGTATCCTGAATTTGGAAATGATCCGAGAAACCTTGTCTTGCATTGTCTACAGATGGAGTGAATCCTTTTGGTTTCCAAAGCCGCAATCAAAGTACATGGCCAATTATGTTGGTAAATTATAACTTACCACCATGGTTATGCATGAAACAAATATACATCATGTTATCTATGCTTATATTAGGACCAAAACAACTGGGTAATGATATTGATGTTTATTTGGTTCCACTGATTGAGGATTTAAAATTATTGTGGGATTCAGGTGTTACATTGTACGATTCTTACAAAAATAAAGATTTCACTTTGAGAGCCATGTTTTACAGATGATAAATGCATTTCCTGCTTATAGAAGATTTTCAAGTTATATAATTAAAGTAACTCAAGGGTGTCTCATTTGTGAACAAGGTACAGAGTCAATTAGGTTAAAACATTCATTGAAAACCATGTTTCTAGGACATCACAGATTTCTACCACGGTAGAATAAGTACCGATCTTGGATGAAATCATTCTATGGAAGTTTAGAAGAATGTACCACACTGTCTCCACTAACAGGTGATCAATTATTTGATAAAGTAAAATATGCGGACACTACTTTTGGTAAATCGTTTCCGAAAAACCTTAAAAAAACCAGTTGAAAAAAGAGATCATTTTTTTTGAATTACCATATGTAATTTTTTGTATGTCAGAAATTTTCTTAATGTTGTGCATGTTGAAAGAAATTTATGTGATAGTGTCATCGACACATTGCTAAATTCACCCTAAAAAACAAAGGATGGAATTAAGGCTAGATTGGGCATGGTTGAGATGGAAATACGAGAAGGGTTGGCATCGGTGAAGGGTGAAAAATGAACATTTCTTCCTCCTACTGCTTACACTCTTTCCAAGCATGATAGATATTAGTTTTTCAACTTCTTTAATGAAGTAAAGGTTTTAGAGGGGTATTCATCAAATATCAATAACATCGCGTCAATGATCAATTTAAAGTTAAAGGATCTGAAATCACTTGACTGCCATGTTTTGATGAAAAATATAATTCTTATAGCTTTACGTTGTATTTTTTCCAAGAATTTCCACCATATATTAACAAAGCTATGTTTCTTCTTCAAAACTATATGCAGAAAAGTTATAGACCCAGCGAAATTTCCAACTATAGAAAGAGAAATTGTTGTCATATTATTTGAATTGTAAATGTTATTCCAACTGAAATTATTTGATATGATGGTTCATTTGATGGTTCATTTGGTGAGAGAGATTTGACTATGTGGTCCTATACATTATAGATGGATTTTCCCCATTGAATGGTATATAAAGATTTTAAAAGGGTATGTCAAAAATTGAAGTTGGCTAAAGGGTTATATTGTGAAGCAATATATTGTTGAGGAATCTATTGAATTCTGTACCAAATAACTGTTTCGTGTGGAAATCATTGGCCTACCTAAATCTTGTCACACTGGACAGCTTGAGGGCAAATGAATTTCTGGAAGATAGGTTGTCACAATCAATATTACAGATCAGGAGCAGGCCCACCTTTACGTTTTGCATAACAGTTTTGATGTTGACCCATATGTTCAAACCAAAAAAGAAATTCTTAGGCATTTGAATCCATTTAAGGATGAAAAATGGATATCAGATACACATAATTGAAAGTTTACAAGATGGTTTCGGGACAATATTTTTAAGAAGTTAGATGAAAATCCATACTGAATTTCAGAAAGACATCGATGGCTAGCTGGAGGAGCAAGTGTGTATGTATTATCTTACAATGATTATGTAGTTAATGGTTATACATTCTATACTAATAAACATTATGAAGACAGTACCATGCAGAATAGTGGGGATACACTTGTGGATGAAGTGATTCATGTTTTCAGTGCTAAGGACAGAAATACAATTTATTCAAATATGTCATACTTTGGCATCATCAAACAAATATGAGAGTTGGATAATACGAAATTATAAGTGTCAATTTTTCAATTAAAGTGGGTTGATAACAAGAGAGAATTTAAAATATATGAATTGGGATTCATGAAAGTTGATTTTAGTAAGGAAGGGGAGAAAGACGATCCATTTATAATGGCATCACAGGCAGTGCAAATATTTTATGTTCCAGATCCCGCAAACCAAAACCGGTCAATTGTTCTATTATTGATCAAAACAACTGAAGGGTAAGATGAAAGTTCAACGGAGAATGACCCTTTAATTTGGAATTTTCAATCATTTCACAGGGGTCCCAATGTAGATGGTGTTTTTTATGTTAGAGGAGACCACAATGAATGTATTTACATAGTTGATAGAGGGGTCAAATATCTTCATCCTTAAAAAAGAGCTCAATAATTAGGTTATTTGTTTATTGTAATATACATTGTGTTAAGTTATGTTATTATATGTTCACTACTACTTTTATGTAATCTAAATTAAATTTTAAACCACTTCTGCAGATAATGACTTCTGCACCGGCTGATGCACCCAATCTCGAGGCACAACAGGTCTCTCAAGCTGTTGCTGCTGGTCCCGGTGCAGCGTAATAATAGGTTTCTCAACCTATTGCTGCTGGTCCCAGTGCTGAGGTATAATAGGTTTCTTAACCTGTTGCTGCTGGTCCTAGTGTTGATGATAGTGCTACAGAGGAACATAATGATGATTCTTCTGATGAAATGGTAGGAAATGAAACCCTGATGGTGGAAAAAAACAGGAGTGCTATAGTTTGATAGTGTGATTCAAAATCCTTGTGGAAAAAGAAAAAGACATCAAATTTGAGGTGGGATGGAATAATTGAGGCCAATATGTTAACCCCCAAAAGCCATCTTTAGTAGCTACATTAGAATCGTCACTCGACAACGCATGCCAATTGATTTATAGTCATGGAACCATGTTTTCACCAGGATTAAGACACAAATGTGGGAAGATATTATAGTAACATTCTGATATCATTTATTAAATTTATTAAAATACAATAAAATACTAAAACATTGACCTAAGATTCATCATCCATTGCAGAGTTCATTTATAATAGATGTATCGCAGAAGGAATATATATTCAGAGTTGCAGGAAGGATTCATAGAGGCTTTCAAACAATTTTAATTAAATATCACCTTAAAGACACTGAAGAAAAAATCCATCCACACCCACCTTCTCTTTATACACACTTGATATCCCAAGGAGTGTGGGATTACTTTTTCAATTGTCGTGGGGAACAGAATTTTCAGGTACATTGTGTCTGGTAAAATGTTGTTTGACGTTGCTTGTATTCACCACTTTGATTAACAATTTTTTATTTATGAAACAACAACTTAGTGTTGAAAATAAATAACAGGAAACAAAACCAGCATACTGCTACTATAAATCAAGGATGTGGTACGCTTCACTTGAGAAAAAATTAATACGTTTTTTAAATCTACCATAATAATTTTATGTGATATAAAAAAAACCATAACCATGTTCCTTTGTTTATATACAGATTGATGAATCAAAATAAAAAGCCACTTCCATCCCATTCCATGTTCTATGGAAGGAGGCTCATGTAAATAAAGAGGGGATACTGATAGATGAAAGCACACAAATAGTGTCGGAAACATGTGTAAGTATGACATAATATAAATTTGATTTTATTTAAATCGCTATTATATAACAATGACTACTTATTTTCCTATATTTTCTATTTGACATAGTCACATGAATCAACAACACCTTCACTAGATGAAGACATACTTTAAATGACCTTGAAACTACTAGAAAAATATGGCCGCATCAGAGGTCCGAGTTTTGGGGTGACACCCCGAATATATTTTCAGAATAAAAAACAAGCGAAGGATCAAACCGAGGAAATGAAAAAGATATAAGAAAAATAATCTATTTTTCAAGAAGAATTAAAATTACAGAGAGAGATGATAGTAAGTTTTATAGGGGAGGAAAAGAGAAGAAACAACTCAACAAGAACCTATGCGTGAAGATCCCGCCCCACCCCCACCAGCTTTGAGGCAAGCCATTCCCCTAAAAAACCTGACTTAGATGAGGTAATCAATGTTCTAATAATTATTTCTGCAAAATTTGAATCACATATACACTGATACCTTTCCTGTACTAATATTATATGGGGTAAAAATGACTGTGATTTATATCTATCAACTCCCACCTATCACCATGTAGCGAGGGATATGGTGTTCAATATACAGAAATAAATGGCACACAACAGACAACTTCCAAAAGATCATGTCAGAGTGTCGATTAATGTAGCTAATGAGATGAGTTCCAAGCTACATGTTCCAAATGATGATGATGACATTCATACAGTCAAACAATCTATTGTAACATTCATCGCTTGTCCATCAATCCTTGTAAAAAAACATGTTGAAAAGGAGGTAACCATTTTCAATTTATTTTTCATGCTGAACCATTAACATTTAATGAAAAAAGGCACGAACTGATGAATGTTATTACAGAACAAAAAATAGAAGGGCATGAAATGAAATATTGACTTAAAACTATCTCAAGGATCAACCAACCTATTGAAACGATCTAATGAGAGCACATTCACCTAGCTCGTTCTATATCCACATTTAATATCATTGCAGGCTCATGTGGATACAAAGTTGATAGAGGGAAATTCTCACATAGTTGATTTTGAAAAAAAATTGTATGGAGATGAAAAATCAGATTTCATTAGTGCTAAAAATGTAAATGAAATACTGAAGTATGAATGGCTAGGTGCCTCAGTTGTAAATGTATAAATGAGGTATGTCTTCATGATTTGATTTTACAAAAGTTGATATACTATGATAATTATGACTAAATATATTTCATATTTTTCGCAGGCATATATATGAAAAACAATCGAAGGGAGTTTTCCATGAATAAAAATTTGGACTCATTAGTCCTCACATCACCTCTTCAAAAGAAGAAATAAATTCTGACAAAGAGGTTGAAATAATGTCATCCTTGTTCAAATCGTTTGAAAAAAAATTGGATGACATATACTTTTTAATACCAACGATGCAGGGGTAAAACTCTACAATTTAATCATATCAACTATATTTTAATTTATTTCATTAATTATTCATTTTTTTGTTTTTAGGTAGCATTGGATGCTGATTGCAGCCAATTTGGACACTCCAAAGATTTATTTTCTAGATTCAATGCATGGATATGCAACAAACTGACCACACATGATGGCATTTATCAATTTTCAATACACTAGATCCAACATTTTAGAACTCAACATATAGTTATATAATTTATATTATCTTTTTATGAGGATTCTGTTATGATAGGGTGGTTCATAAATATCGTATACTTAATGGAATGAATCCAGGGCCTAAGGACAAGAATGCCTAAAAGATCTACAACTAGAAAATTATCCTGGTATATATAATAATATTTCACTATCCAAACACATATAAAAAAAATTACTTATTTTTCTCGATGTTTCTACAGTGTCCAAAACAAACAAACGGAAAGGAATGTGGTTATTATGTTTATAAATTTATGAAAGAGATCTTATTTCATCAACAAACTAACATCCCTAAAGAGGTATTTTCACAAATAATTACGAGCTAATTTAAAATATTTATTAATTATTTGTGTATTTATATTTTTTAGTACTACCATGACTGTCACAAAAAATAACATTCAAAAGATAATATAGATATGTTTAGAAACAAATGGGCAGTATACCAGATGAAATATATACACAAATAGGATGAATGTGAATTCCTACTACTTATTTTATCCTTATATGATCATTGATATCTCCCTTGTTTATAATTATTGAGCATATACAATCACCCTTTATTATGTTTTATATCTTTAGGTTATGAAGAATTATTTTAGAAAAGATTTTTATTTCTTGTAAATCATAACTTAATGAGAATATTATGAACTAGTTCTTTATGATTCCATGCTTCCAAAAGTACTAGATCTAAACTATTATGGAATGGATCATTTATTTTCTCTATTTTGGTCATTTATGCAGCTGTTTCTACTGATGAACTATGTTGGAAGAATAATGGTTGTGCGCTACTCACAAATTTAATAAAAAAACTAAATATTATTCACTACTATTGGTTAACTACTGCTTAGAATACCATATGATCTGAACTTCCGATCTGGAATCCCCGTGATGCTCTCATCTGACACCATCTATATGATATCATCATTCACGATTCACTTTTCCTACTCTTTCTGCACCCATTTACTAGGTAAATGGGTGCAGGAAGAGGAAGAAAAGTGAACACCAAATGATGATATCATATAGATGGTGTCCGATGAGAGAATTACGAGGACGCCGGATCAGAAGTTCAGATCAGATTATATGCTAAGTGGTAGTTAAAAAATAGTAGTAAAGTGCACAAAGAATCATTAGTTTTATTATTAGCTTATATTTGGACCAAATAAACCATTTGTAAAGAAGTAAAGGTAGTTTTACATTATAATATGTCTATTTTAATGAAAAATTATATAATAAAACTTTGATTTGATTTTCATTATTCCTTGCAGGGTTCGTTTATTTTAGAAGATTCCTGTCCATGTGACATGCCTTTATAGGAAGAGAAACGACGCTGTTTCTGATCAATCACAGAGGTAATATTAATATTTTCACAATAAAAAATAATTGTCCATAAATATTGTATCTCAAAAATTGCTCAAATAAACCCACATCATATATACATATGCATGCCCATCAAAATATGTGTGACTATGCACCTTATATAGAACCTGCATCACATCAATGCCCAGATGGATACACACCTCACATACAAATTACTGAAGAAGAAAAAAGGAATTTGTTATAAGAAAGTGAATACCTAACTGATTCCCTTGGGCTTATATTTTTCTTTTAGTTTTCTAAGATACTATTGGTATTCTGTGAAATTTCCTATAGATATGAGAGTAATGAGAAATCTATTTCATGAATGAATCAATATTTCATAGATCTACAAGAAATTTTTTTTTCTCTACTTCACATAAGCCTCTTCATGTGATCATGACACATAATCTCCTTTGTATGAAGTGAACTAATTGTGTGATCTCATCACATGATCAAATCACATAAAAAAATAACATAATAAAAGTAATTCACTTGAACTATGATTTGTATATTCTTGCCTTATTTACATGATCACATAAAGCTTCAAGGGTCATGTAATCATATAAATCTTTCAGGTTCATTTGATCACGTGATCCTATTATGGTCATGTAATCACATGACTTTGAACAATTCATGAACTTAATATGATATTTATAAATAGTCATGTTCTCCTTTCTTACTCAAGTCCATTTTTAACCCAAAATCCTCCATTTTCATAATTAATAATTTTTTTCTCTTTCTTATGATACAAATGAATTCAAGAATTAAATCCGAGGAGGCTATAGTTCATTGGACTACAATGGTCGATAGTGTGGAAGTCAAGAAGTGCATAGTCATTCAGTCCATTCACAAGCATATTAAAATCTTGATGGGAACCAATATCTTGGATTTTTTATTTTCTAATTAGTTTCCCTTATATGGTTTTGTTATTTGAAATGATACTATGATCTCTCCACCTCATGAAGGGATCATGCCTCCCTCTTACATCCTTAAGACTAATAACATGTTTAGGGAGAACATCTCATATGTGGGTAATTTTATCTCCAAAGAAGACATCTCTAATGGTTAATTTTAAAGCCTATGTGGATTGATTTTAAAGGGTTATAACATGATTTGGAGCTTAAAACCCATATTTACAGATCAAAAATGTATAATTATATATCAAATTAGAAGTTTGGGTGGTTATTTAGCTGGGTTATTCGATCAGGTAGAAGCTTTGGGATGAACCAGGGTTTTCCCTTCTTGGTTCAGTGTACATCCATAGAGTTTGTGGTTGACTAAAAAAGATAGGATTTTATGAATCTATTTAGGCTTACCAAACCCTTACTTATTGCAAAAAAAATCTGATGGTAGATTTGTTCAGTTTATAGATTCAATACATGAACACATTTCATTTTATGGATGGTGAGTTTGACATCAGTATATGGGACATTAAGATGATCTGTGGTGTGATGATTTTAGGAGACAATTATGATGAGTAAATTCATCCCCCATATACTCAGGATTTCATGGAATAGAATCCTCCCATTATGAATGATCTCATCAATCTGGATAGAAAATCCCTTGGAAAGAACCCATATCCAAGGGTTGACATCCCCTTCAAGAAGTGGGATGAATTTTTCATCAAGAAGACTCGACATGAGTGTCTGAATAAAAATCCCGAGGCTTGGCCATCATGAGAATACCATGGGGAAGAGTTTTTTCAATTTAAAATAGTTTAAGAGTGTCAATTCAATGAATAGGGATGGTCATTCACTTCCCAAGACCATTACCTTCTTCATCTAGTAAGCTTCTTAGCAATGTATCTAAGTGGGTACTTATTCACAATGCAGAAAAAAGATGGAGTTATGGTCTCCACCTTAATGATGGTAGATGTAATTGTAGGTGGTATGATTATTATCTTGTTTGTTTCCCTATTGGAGAAGTTATATTTCCAACTTCACCACATCTATAGGGGTATTCCCCACTCAGAATATTTATCCCCTTCCAACTACAGTTGGGTTGGTTGGGGCTCCACATTGGTGGATATGAGTTACTTAATACTCAAAACAATAAATAATAAATAATAAATAATAAATAATAAATAATAAATAATAAATAATAAATAATAAATAATAAATAATAAATTGTAAATAATAAATAATTAATAATAAATAATAAATAATAAATAATAAATAATAAATAATAAATAATAAATAATAAATAATAAATAATAAATAATAAATAATAAATAATAAATAATAAATAATAAATAATAAATAATAAATAATAAATAATAAATAATAAATAATAAATAATAAATAATAAATAATAAATAATAAATAATAAATAATAAATAATAAATAATAAATAATAAATAGTAAATAAATATAAATAATAAATAATAAATAATTATAAATAATAAATAATAAATAAATATAAATAATAAATAATAAATAATAAATAATAAATAATAAATAAATATAAATAACAAATAATAAATAAATATACATAATAAATAATAAATAAATATAAATAATAAATAATAAATAATAAATAATAAATAATAAATAATAAATAATAAATAATAAATAAATATAAATAACAAATAATAAATAAATATAAATAAGAAATAATAAATAAATATAAATAATAAATAATAAATAAATATAAATAATAAATAATAAATAATAAATAAATATAAATGATAAATAAATATAAATAATAAATAATAAATACGAAATAAGAAATAAGAAATAAGAAATAAATATAAATATAAATAATAAATAATAAATAATAAATAATAAATAATAAATAAGAGATAATAAATAATAAATAAATATAAATAACAAATAATAAATAAATATAAATAATAAATAATAAATAAATATAAATAATAAATAATAAATAAATATAAATAATAAATAATAAATAATAAATAAATATAAATGATAAATAAATATAAATAATATATAATAAATAATAAATAATAAATAAATATAAATATAAATAATAAATAATAAATAATAAAAGATAAAAAATAAATAATAAATAATAAATAATAAATAATAAATAATAAATAATAAATAATAAATAATAAATAAACATAAATAATTAATAAATATAAAGAATAAAGAATAAATAATAAATAATAAATAATAAATAACCAGTTACAAATAATATATAATAAATAAATTAAAGTATATTATAAATAATAAATAATAAATAATAAAGGAAACACATGAAAAAGTATGAAAAGACGTGATAAGGGATGAAAAATCATGAAAATGCATGAAAAAGGATGGAGAAGCATATGAAGAATGAGGTATTAGAAAGAATGAGAACGCATGAAAACTCATGACAACTCTGGAAAACTCCTTAATAATTCAACATAATCATCATAATAACCCACAAAAAACCATTGATAAGGATAACAAGTCATGGAAACCCAAATAAACAGTAATAAATGGAGCTACTGTTAAAACCCGTCAAAACGGCCATAAAGAGACAAAAACATTGGACTCACATTAACGGAGATAACTTAAGATCCGAGAGTCCATTTTAGATCCGCGACCTGTCAAATCAAAGATCCTGAAATGATCTTCAACCTGGAAGGTGAAAGAGTCCGAATGGACAGGCGGATCGGAAGTTACGACCACTTAAAAAAAAAAGCTGACGGGGAACGGGTGCTAGAAACGAGGCATTGAAAAACATAACAAACCCGATACCCACTAAAAAGGCCATAACATATGATCTAGGAGTGCATGTGGGCGCCGCGACCAGTCAAACTGAAGATCATGAAACGAGCTATGATCTGGCAGGTGGAGGAGTCCGAACTGACACGCGGATTGAAAGTTAGGTCCATTTGAAGACAAGTTCGACGGGACACCGGTGACGGAAACCGGATTTTTGAGGCCTTAGGAGGGGTTTTTGGGGTCGAAAAACCTGACAGAAGCTTAATTGTGTTGAACTGGTGTGTATCTCTCTTCGCTGGCTTCGATTTGATATGTGGTAGAGCCCAAACGGACACCCGGAGCGAAAGTTATGGCCGTTTGAAGTTGGAGAACTTTTTTCAGCTTTTTTATAACTCTAATATCGTCCACACCTTAGAAAGTCTCACAGTTTTGATTATATGTTCCTCTATATTTGTTCATGAGCTTCGATTTGACTAGTCGTGGCGCTTCAACGGACGCCCGGATCAAAAGTTACGGTCTTTTTAGTGATTTCAGGGTTTCTCACGTTTTTTTATTTTTTTCATTTCATTTCACGGCGGTTTTACCGAAACCGCCGCCATTTCGCGGAGGTTTTTTAAAAAAACGCCGCTAATCCTCGAATAAAATTAAAATAAAAATAAATAAAAAAAATTAAAAACAATAAATTTTTTTTTGCCGTTTAGCGGCGGTTTTAAAAACCGCCGTGAAATGCCGGCCCGAAACGCATTTCGCAGCGGTTTTTAAAACCGCCGCGAAAAAACCGCCGCTAAATGGCTGTTTTGTCATAGTTCATGGTGTCTCACAAATTGTGGATAATGTTCACATGATAAGAAACTTAGGTTCGGGTTAACTTCCCTCTGTATAGTGTGGGTTTTGGACAGTCCTAGGCTTATGTCGATACCTTGGTCCGATCATACCTGAATGGTCAGTTGGATCTATTGGTGATAATACACATATATCTTATAATAGTGGACGAGGAGGAGGACACAAGGGCTCGAGAATCATCAAAAAGTTAGATTCCAGACAAAAAAAAATATCTTCTAGAAGACCCACATCTCTCTATATGTCTTATTAGTAAATGATGCACTTAGATCCAACACCATCAACAAGGAGGGTGACAACAGATTTGTTAACAATGTATGGGGTTCCCATGAAAGAAGTTCTAGTCGGTGGGGGATATGCTCTAATTATGGTTGTGCTTCCCATAACATTCCAATACTGGGAAAACTAGAGGAGGAATACATTGACCATAGAGGTCTGGAGAGTGTTGTGTCAAGTGGAAATAGAGCTAGAGGTATTTGGGAGTGTGATCGCTCCAAAAGGAATCTTTATGAACAAAAGTCCATTGAAGTCAAATCAATTCTCTAAGAACTTAGTGTGGTGATTCATTCTGTCAAATTCCAAGTCTATTACACACCCTTAGCTTATATAATGATAATTCCTAGCACAATGGTAACTAGTGAAGATAAGGGAGACTAGGATGGCTCTCAAAATCATTAATTTTTGTACTTTTTATAATTTTTTCCTTTTAATTACTCTAGTATCTTATCATGGCCTCTTACCTACCCATATCAAGGTCAGGTATCAAGTATCATCTAGTATTATGGCCCCCTACCTACCCAAATGCGTCTTTTTTATTAAAAATTGACATTTTATTAATGTATTCTTTCATTTTAATGTTTAATTTATTTCATTATTATATTACTAACATAATATTTGTTTTCTTATGTTGGTGTAATTTTTTTCCTAAGTTCGGATGCTTTGTTCGACAACTAATACCATGGATGGAAATTTTTGAGTGGGGATTACATATGCAAAAAGGATGAAACATTAATGTTTTTTACTATTTGTTGGATAATTTTAATTGTAACCATATAAAACATTGTTTGAAATGTATATATTCTAGTGTGTGTTTTTTTATTCATGATTTCAACTAAATGTATATAGCATTGTTTGCGAAACTCTTATGTGCGCTACTTTGTTTGTGTGTAGGTGTTGTTTTGTGCAGCTATTTTGTATATATGTGCTGTTTTATAGTGCGTGTGCAGGTGATGTTACAGGTGTGCAGGTGTCGTGCAGGTGTTGGGTTTGCTCAGGCAACTTGGCCTTTATCAGCGCTAATTAAGCACTGATAAATTGGGACTTTATCAGTGCTCAAAATAGCACTAATAAAGTAATCCTTTATCAGTGCTCAAAATAGCGCTAATAAAGGGCACCCTATATCCACATTTTTTTAAATCTGTTAAAGGGGACCCCCTTTATCTTCACTACGATTAATAGTGCTTTTATAGTGCTGTTAAAGCCAGTTTTTAGCGCTTTTAAAATCCCCATTTGTGGTAGTGATATTTTATATAATCGGTCAAACCATAAATAATCTAGGCTTACTCCTATATCTCAATATTATAATCAATCACCTTTTCTAGGATTTCTAAAATCCCATATTTGGTATGTTCAATATTATAAATTAAATCATAATTTTACTCACTTTCATATTGTATATACACTTTGTAATCTCATAGAACTCCATTGGACTTATTTGTTTTCTCCTTCCAAACATAAATTTCTTTAAGAGAAGCTTCTAGTTCAATGTTGAGAACAAATTCAACCTCAATATTGTGACATTAATCATAATTTATATCTAACTATGGTTTGCCTATGATATTCACAAGAAAATACTCACTGAGTTATTTTTTGTCCTTAGTATCTTTCACTTCAGTTTATTTAGATTTAAAATTTTATTATAAAAGAAAGTTCTTATTTTTAAAGAATTTCTATTATGAAACCCTCATGATTTAGTATAATTAAATGGTTTCTTCATGGGTTATCACTTTTCATCACTATCATTTAACTTTATTAGGAACTTTTCTATGTGATTATAAACATTTCCATATTGAAAGAATTTAAGTGAAAACATTCCTTTGAACATACCTTTTTCCCTTTTAAGGTTTAATGAAAGGACCAATATCACCTCATCAATCTCTCTTTCTTTGGTATCATCCTCCAAAGTGAGTTTCTTCATTGAATTGAATTCCAATTCCTAAAAATTATCCATTACTGCGGAATATTTTCAATTGTTCCTCTTATCATATACAACAAGAATTATATAAATAATATTTAGTGTTTCCACCTTTGGATCCTTTCCTTCAATCCCCAAAACCTTCATATTGAAATGTAGTGTTAAATATATCAGATTCCTATTCAATATTTTATTATTAGTGATGGTTTTTATAATCCCATTCTAGTCCTCCAAAATAATGTTCACCCAATCAATGAATGAATCAATGGAATCATTTAGGTGTATCTTCAAACCCTCTTAATTTTTCAAAATCACTTGAAAATTTTCTTTGTGTGACTTGAAATATACTTCATAGATATTGATTTGTTTTCCCCCATGGATTGTGAGGATTTAAATGATCTAAAATTCATGTATATTTCATTGGAAAAGGATCATCCTAACACATCAAATCCTTTGACATCAATATCAATCTCCCTTAAAACTTTGTTTAATAATTCTCCATTATTTATACTAGCCAAAATACTATGTATAGTATCCATGAACACATCTAATCCTATAGATCAAAAATACTGTTGCATCTATTTATTCCTTAATTAAAAATTATTTCTATAAAAGATAAAAATAAATATTTTGTTAATTATCACTTATATCTTTTTTGAGAGAGAATACTCCACCAAGAAACATTTCTTTGATACCACTTGTTGACCCCGATCACATTAAATACCCTAAAGTTGGGTAGGGGGTGGTTTAATTTGGGCATGTAGATATTCCCAAAATAACCATCACTAATGATTTTATTACACCATTAATAAAAAATATCTCTCCCACAAATCAAATATGAAGTGATAAAGAAAATGACACAGGGAAACAATAAATTTACTTAGTTCACCTAAATTCAGCTAATCCAAGAACCCTAAAATAGAGATGTATCGATGTACCCAAAACATTAAGTTCACTACTAGTTCAATTAATTTAAAAGAAACTAAAATGAAACTCCATGTTTATTGCCCTCATAAAAAATATCAAAATCTTTATTCTATCTCAAAAAATAACTACTTATTCATGTGAAAACCATATTGATCTCTATGAAATAAGAGTAAGTATACACCATTAGTGGTGTAACAATAATTTCCACCTTCACTAAAATGATGAACTACATGAACATCTAGTGAGATGAACTTCTAGTTCTCTTTATCATCTTTATATTACAATTCTATAATTCCCCTATATCTACTTATCTATATATAGATTCACAACCTTCCTATATTTAAAGAAATATATCTTTTGTATATCTCTAGAGAATCACCATATTAACCCCATAGTTTATCTTTAATTATGAAAATTAAAATAGGGAAATTTATCCAATAATACTCTCTAAAATTGAGTCAATATCAGTCATTAAAATCTGAGATCTCCCTCCTAAAATACAAGATATTCTGATTTGGAATTATGTTAACTCAATACTTCCACAATGTGACCATCGAAATCATAGAGTAAACCTTGTCTTCTTATAAAACTCCATGATTCTAATTAATTATCAAAAAGCACCTCTATGATGTGACATTATATATCACAACATGTGATTTATAATCTCTAAATTTCATGGATCACATCTATAAAAAAATTTATATAAAAAAACTGAGATTCATTTTGACTAGAGTACCATGCTGTGAACCTTATCATGGTAGTGTGTCCGCCTAGACTCCCTGAATATTTACTTGTGTATAATGAGTCTCTATGGAAATATCCTCCAATAAAACATGGACATATTAAAGTTAATTAAATCACTAAAATCCATCAAATACCATTTATATCATGGCCATATTCCCAGGGGATTCATAATCCTTAAACATATCTCCTTAATTAGTGATAATGGATGTCACAACATAACACTTTTTATCATAGTTTGACATAGTTGATTATCCTAAAACATCATATATCCTAACTCTCCTAGGATTCCCTTTATGAAACAATCCACTCTCCCTATTAATAATATATAGGTCCAAAATCATAGTAACATATTTCACTTGGTGTGACCTTGGTTGTCATGGTGTGACTTTTATTTGACAAACCAAATAGCTGAGGCTCCTTCTGGATTCCTTAAAAACTACTTAATCCTTATTCAATCCTTTTTAATCATCTTTTGAAGTCTCACCACACCAACATTTTCAACAAAAACAACCCAAAAAATATTCCATGGAGATTTTTTTCTAACATATGGTTTATTATATTTTATGAGTTTGTTTAATTTTTGATTGTTCAATAATGACATTGTTCTTTATTATAAATGATATTTTAAAAACATTATAATTATGGTTTATCATAGTTTATAAATTTATTAAATTGTCAAATTTATAAATTTATAAAGTTTATATATTAATATTTTTGATAAATTTATAATATAATAATATAAAAGGAAAATAATTATTTAATAAAAATATATAATATATATCATTTCAAATATTCATTGACTTGGACCTCCTTCATGATATTAACCTATTTTTGTTTATAAAAGGTGTAAGTGTATCATGGGACATGATGAAAATTTTATAATCCCCAACATGAATACATAGAGTTTTATAGAAATTTTAAATAGTTTGGATGTGGTTTAACAGATAAAGAAATTCCACATAGGCTAAGTGGATATATTATGATTCTAAATGAAATTTAAACATTGATACCTAAACATTTGGATGTTTCTGAAATCATTGTCGCATTTTTTAAGTACAATAACTGTCATATGATCAATATTACCCAATAGAAGATCATAATACATAATGAATTAAAATATATCACCTATAATAATGAATTATTAAATAAAAAATGATAGAGTTTCCTGTATAATTCTATCTATGTCCTATTGAAAGTGTTCTTAAAATTATACCCTTTCTAGATAAACTCTTCAACCTACTTATCAAGTTCTAAAAAAAACTTCTCATGGAAATCAAATTATTTATAAACAAATTAAGTAATTTGAAATTAGAAAACTCCCTTAAATATTTTATTAATTAATTATATAATATTATAATCATGTGGTCATATATCCTCTCACCATTAGATAAAAATAACCACTTATATTTATGATTTTTTATTATATAGTCATAGATTTTATTTTTATGATCATATTATTTATAAAGGATCTTCTAACATATTTTTTTGTGGTTTATATGATGCAAAAAATCTGAAGATGATACATATCATTGAAATTAAATGTATATTAAAAATATAATTTTTTATAATGACATATATGTACCCAACATAATGAAAACCATTAATATAACATTATCCTTGAACTACTTATATATATTATTAAAAATATAGTTAATGTAATACTAATGATAAGAATTTTGTGGGATCCTTGTAAAACACTCAGAATTGATCACCCAATGATGATCTAAAATCAATAAAATTATTTCACTATCCATAAAATAGTGGAAAATAAAATCCAAGAACCTTTTATAAGATTTTAATTTATTTCTCTCAATGATATAAAATTCCAATGGTTTTGGAACACGATTCTTATCATATTTGACAAAAAATAAGAGTGTTCCACAATAAATTTCATATAGAAAGGTGTAATCAATATAAATAATATTTATAAAGTATTTATATACATCTATAAAAGGTATGAATTACAAAAAAATCTATCAAATAATACCATTTATCAATAAAATAGACTTTAATGGCTGGAATATTTAGTATTAAAAAATCGATATATTTTGTGATTATTATGGTACAAAATCTCCATAAATTGTGGTATCACTCAATAATTGTCATCCCAATTGAAATAAACTTTCACAATTAATTTTTATCTTTCCATTAATTTATTATTATAAGATACTATATAATATAAATATATCTATATTCAATGATCCACAATATAAATAGAAATATCATGAAAATTTATTATCATTTTAAAAATAAGAATTGATATTAATTTAGCATATAATGTTGTATGTTCCTATATCAGGGTTTTTTCAAAACAAGTGTTTTGGTAATCAGATATTTAAATCTTCCAATATCAAATATTCTTTTTAAGTATACCTTGAAAATATAATATACAATTTTCCCTATACTTTTTACACCACATGTTTATATTTTATTCTTTAAAATTTTATTTTAATGTAATTAAATGAGATACTATTTGATTATATTCTCTAATTATTCTTTAAGTTCAAATTTTCTCCATACATATTAAGAATTTTCTTTTAAATCTGTATGTATAAATATAAATTCAAAGAAATTTTGTAATGGGTTTAATGATATTCCATTAAAATTTAGTTAAATGTGACATTTCTTTAGATGAAAACAGTACTAATGGTGGAGGATGATTTAAGGTATGATGTAACTGATCATGTCTTTTTTTGACTATTACTCAATGAATTATTCTTATTCAATATTTTTCATTTCTATTCTAAGTTATAAATCATCATCATTTTCCAAGTCCCACCTTATTGTATTTATCTTGTAAAATGATATATTTAATATATACAATTTATCTATGATATATCATATAATAAAGATATGAGATAATATCATATAATAGTGATAAATCATCTTTAAATTATACCTCATAATTAAATTTACTAGTAATATTATTATACCACTTGACAATAAATATATCAATATATAATTCCAACATTAAAATTTAACATTTTTGTATGAACAATGATAATTCTTCTAGCCAATAATCATCATAAATAAGTAGGCATGCTATATTCCATACCATACATTTATATTGAATATATCTATAATTGATTAATAGAATTTTGTGGTCATCTATAAGATCTAATAAACTATGAAAATTTATTCGAACATCTTCTATTGTTATACAGTCTTTCAAATTAAAATCTTTTACTAGTTGTATAATATATATTACCCATTAATTAGTATGAATTACTTTTACATTATAATAAATATAACTAACTATCATTATAATATACATAAAATATGTCATATTACACTCATAAAAATATCCAGTCATATGAGTACTTTAACACATATTTAGATTTTATTTAAATTTATTAATTATTATGTTTTTAATTAATTTATAATTTGTATCATTATATTGATATACTATTAATATTTATATATGTATAAATATGTAATTTAAAAATTTATTCCTTTAATTAGAAACTAATAATTTTGTTATTCAATATAAGTTTTTTGGAGAAAGCCTTAGGCATCCCATCAATATTAGTTAGGGGGAAACCCCATGATTGATATAGTATAGGTCCTATGTGATTCCCCACAATACAGAATTCCCACAATGAATAAATATTTTGGTGTTCTTATTAATTAAAAATTTATAGATTTATATTATAAATATAATGTTTTCATTAATAAAAATATTAAAAAAAATCAATCATAATATTTTATTTTATTTCTTAGAGAACATTTATTATATTTAAACTAATTTATTTAGTTTTTAATTCTAAATACTTTATTTTTTTAAATTATCATTATATCATTTATATTTAACTAAAAATAATTTTAAAAAACAAAACAATGTAATTAATATTTCTAATTATAGCTATTAAAATAAAATAAATATTTCCAACACAACATTATCAAGAAAAATTATTCTACTTTAGATGAATGAAAAAATGAGACCTTTGAACATTATTGGAACTTCATGACACACCCTAAGGTATGATTAAATAAAATGAGTGGGGTGGGGGTCCCTATTATAGGAAAGAGATATGAAGGCATGAAGTAGTTTCATGCCTTATTCTTAGTTAGTAATTGTGATAGTTTCATTTGATAACAAATATTTTTTTTTAAATCATAATTTATTATTTTATATATATATAGAATATGATGTTATAGGATAGTGGGTTCTGTTTTTTTATTAAGAGAGTGTTGGTATTTCACCCAATGGAACACTAATGAGTTAGGTAAAGGAATTTAACACAAAATATTTTATTTTGAAATATTATTTATAAACTAATTAGAGAATTGTATAAATTGATAGATTGTAGTACATGTCATGAGTATTAAATAAAATAATTAAAAATTTGTATAGGATTTTATTTTAATGCTAAGAAAGATATTATAACTATTTTATATTGAAATAAAATACTTTACTCACCTTCAATAAACCCTAAAAGCACACATATGGTTTACCTATACACTATTATTAATATTAATTAAACTAAAATGAGTTTAAACCACTGCAAATATTTTTTATGTTTTTTATCCTTATAAAGATAAGAATATTCAATTAAAGACCCAATTTACTAAGAAATTTATAAAAATTAATTTATTTTTTCAGATAATATTTTATGGATATAAATTAATCTCAAATGAAAAAACTTAAGTAGATCATTTAAAAAAAGAGTATAAATATTTTCTTATAGTTCTTCATCATGTAAGATACTAAATGAAATTCAATCATTTTCCAAATAAATTACATATATTCCTCAAATATATATGATAGATATTAAGTAGATAAAATATATTATATATATTTTATAATTATTTTTACTTGAACATATATTTAAATAGTATTTAGAGTTATTAATTGATATATAAAGTATAAAAGCTAATAAAATTTGAATAGAAATAAAATAATTAAAAAATAGTGTGAAAAAATCATTAAAAATAAAATCATTATATGAAAAAAATTTAGACGAACGACAACTCATGGAGTGAGGTTTTATTAATTTTGTATCATTCATGAATGATGGGTAATTAAATAAATGTACTGGTTCCATTGTACATATTAATTAATGAAATTATGAAGTGTTTTATGATGGGAATACATTGAAATTTTATTTGTCAATAAATTTCTTGATGTAAGATATATAATTAATTATTATTTATATATTAAAAATAAATATTATAGAATGATGATGATTTTGTGCATAAGGATAGAGTGGTGAGTTCATTCCATAGGAAATTCCATTGATTGTTATGGTAACTACCCATAATACTAAATCCTATATCTTGAGATATTATTTATAACCAAGTTTGGGTGATTAATCAATTATTTTGAGATATATACTTTAACAATCAATCCAAGTATTGATACCCTATTTGACATCTAATGATTTATTATATCTTATTTAATAATTAAATATTTTAATAAAATTATTTTAGTTAAATATAGATTTATTATAACATAAAAAGTTTATTAGTCGAATTATTCTATTCTTACACTAATATTACTCAATAATTTTAGGAGTTACCCACTTTAAATTCATATTTTTAATTCCCTAATTCCTATTTTTATTCTTATAATGTGTGATATTATTTAATGACCTCAATCATATTTTTGTTATTAAAACCATTATAGTGTTATCAGATTACATAAAAGAGACTATTAAATTATATATATTTTTATCAATCTCCCATTCCAAAAATTTAACACCCTTTTGTTTTAAAAATTTTAGGATTACTCATATTAAGGGAGTAAACTATACATATATATATTAGTTTTAATAATTTAGCTATTTTAATATTAATTGAGTCCCATTTGAACACTACAATATAAAAAACAACCAAAATTGGTTTTATTTAATAAAAATCATGTTCTTTGGTTATTATGATCGACTAATAACAAAAAAATAAAAAATATTTCAATAGATGTAAATACGTATTAGTTAATTTTTAAAAAATATTTATATTTTTTTATTTTATGGGATTAGATATGAATGGTTAGATTATTATAAAATTAATTAGAAAATCAAATCATAAACAAGAGTATTTTAAATTAAATTGAATGATATTAGGAGCTCAAAATTAATTCTGAATTTGTGACATGGTTTCCCAAAAATAGAAATAATAACTAAAAACTAGGGATAAAAGAACTATAGGGTTTTTTATAATAAGTAATGGATAATTAATTAGTTAATAATAATAATTTTTTGATTAGATATTCATATAAATTATCATTAAATAATCTATTTTTTGTACCCCAATTGTTAAAAAATAATCATTCTATTATACCAATGACCTTAATTTGACAATAATTAAATAAAAAATTTAACCATCGTTATATTTTCAATTTTGGATAAATAAAAATTATAGAATTATTTTATGAAATTTTAGTTTTATCACAAATCCATTATTTAGAATCATTATTTAGATTATTCGTATTCATTCTCCTAGTGCACGTTTCCTAATTCACTTATTTTTATATCATTAAATCCATAACACCAAACATATGGTCAAAGATCCCTGAATTTTATAAAATATGAGTTGATGGTTTTTGAAAGTAACCAAAATCAACATTGATAAAAAATATCCTTTTAAGTTATTTCTTTAAAAAAAGAGTTTGTAAATTTATGAATAATAAATACCCCTAATGTACATTATGTTTGATTATATATTATGTATAATCTATTATATGTGAATAAAAATTAAAAACTAATAGATATATTCTTAGACAAAATCTATATATTATTACAACAACTCACAAAAAACTATGATAAACCACAATGGATGTTTTTTTCATTTTCATGTAAATTTTAAAATTTCCCAACCAATTCAAATTTTGAATATAAAATTATAATAGTTTTTGATATCTAATTTCATATCCAAATATAATATGAAATTTATTTATAAGTCACAATTAAACACTATAGGATTCTCATGACCTATATTGACATGACCTGACCCTATTAGGGTACCACATGAAAAGCTGATGATCCCAATAGTACTTTCCCCAAGTATAACTCAAATAGGAAAGAGTTTTTTTACTATTAATAAGTGAATAAATCCACACAAATTAAATTAATTATATTTAATTTTAATCTATCACCATTAAAAATATACCAAAACCATCAATGATGATAAAATAAATATTAATAAATTTCATACAACAAAAAATTAATGGAAAAACTAGAATCCCAAATGCACCAAGGTGACTCTCAAAAAGTAAATACAATATAAATTCATTCAAACTACTAATACGTCTAGTAAAAAATAAAAACAAATAAAATATTCCAATGATATAGTGGAATAAACCCTAATTTGTTTCATTTATGAACACAATCCTTGAAATCATCCTTAAATACGATAAAAACAAATATGTGTGAATGTAGGGGTGAGTACTTCTACTTTGTATGGTCAACTTGAGTAGTGAGTTTAATAAATGAAATAAGAATAATATTAAAATAAAAAATGAATGGTATATTATGGAATTTTGATCCCAATATATTTTTCACAATCATGTTATTATCTATGATTAAAATACCTACACATTTATTTCCATTATATATTATCATTAAATAAATATAGATATAAATTTCATGTGGGTGTCTGTGTGTA
The DNA here is from genome assembly GCA_963277665.1 of Viscum album. Lineage (NCBI taxonomy): Eukaryota > Viridiplantae > Streptophyta > Magnoliopsida > Santalales > Viscaceae > Viscum > Viscum album. The sequence continues at coordinate 55,124,795 of OY728148.1, forward strand.
TAGTGAATATCCAACATTTTAGAAATAATCATTATGAATATCCCACCAAACTACATCCTTTCCAGTATTTATTCTAAAGAAATATGAACTATCCGTATAGATCAATAATATAAATGGAATTTAAATAGTGAGATAAATGAGGGAAACATAGTATTTTAAATTTAATTACCCCCATAATTCACACTATAAAAGGATAAAAAATACCAATTTATATGAAATTTAAAACTCATCATACATGATATCGTGGATAGTAATTATATAAGGTGATGTTTAATAAAGATTATTTCAACCAAGAATCATAGTAAAGAACATAAAAAAATAAAAAAATATGTAATAATATACATTAAACCTCATATTACATTAAAAAATATCAAATAACAACCCAACATTTTCTACTATTAACCTCTAATATTAATAAAACCAAATCATCGCTTAACTAAATTTTATCAATATTAGATACATATCGATGTTAACCCTATATAAATATATGAGGATTTTTTATCTTGTTATTCCAATTCTATAAAAAAGTGAACATCAAAAACCAATCCACATCAATATAATAAAATAGAATTTCACTACACAATATAATCATCCAACTAATATAACAATTTACCACACATATATCAATATCCAAATTAGATCCTGATACACCCTATCATAAAAAAACCACACTACCTAATGAACTACGTAAACCACACATTATCACATATTATATCCCAAACAATATATGTTTTAAGAAAATAAAAAATCCTATAACACAAATCCCTAAATATAATATTTATCCGAATAACCACATAAATATAGACACAATCATTAAAAGAATAAATGTATAATTTTTCTTGGATCTTTATTTAAAATCCAATAATGATTTATAGTGTCAGAAAATAATTATCAATGAAAAATTTGAATAAATTTATGTTTCATCACTTTTATAGTTCATCCATGGATCATATTATAGTTTTTGAAACCCATAAGAAGTATCAACCATGATATTTGGATCAGGGAGTCATATTTCATCCCATTAATATTATATACAACTACTTGACTAGCAGGGGCAGTTTAATGATACACAAATGTTTAGTTCATTTGATAATTAATAAATGTCCTAGATGAATCACAAGAAATATAGCTTCATGTTAGACTATACAATACATGTAATTGACATATTAGAAGTTTTATTTTATGTATTGGATTTGGTTCAAAACACTACATAATAATGCACTATAGTTTTCAGATCCATCATGTATATTAAATCTGATTATTAATATTTAACAAAATTATGTTTTAGTGAATATTTCTAAAAACCATTAAAAATTATCACTTTTTAGAAATTTTGAACCACTTATGAATATTTCATAGCGGTTATTCATGTACTAAATTTTTTTATATAAGATGGAAAAACCTCTTTGAAAATTATAATAATAGTTTGTGAAATTTAAATTTCCTTACCAAATAGAGTAGTGTATTGAAAAATCTGAAAAATTATTATAATGGTTTTGGAATTACATTTTTTACCAAAAATTAGAGCCAAATTTAACAACTTCTAAACAAATAGTGATAATTTATTAAAATCTAGAACAAATTTATTAGTGTTTATTTTTATTTTTTACCACCACTAATTAATTAGAATTGGTTTACAATTACACATGAAAATTAAAACCACTACCTTATGTTCAATTGAAAAAATATATCTTACTATTCAACTTTTACAGTAAAAAACCCTATCATAGATATCTAATAAATCCATCATAGACAAAAATATAAAATAGTAAAAAAACAATTATAAAATATTATAATTTTGAAAAATTTATATTAAATTTTTTAAAAAATATATAAAATAAAATGTTAAAAAATTATTTATAAAAAATAAAAATTATAATATGTGTTCATTCGTGACATAAAATTATAATGGCATGATATTGAAAACTTTGTAACCGGGGTCACATTGAATTTATGTTGCACAAGACAAAAAATTGAAATTATTTTCCAATAGAGTTTTTGATCCTAATATAAGGATTTTAATAACTATTTAAGCTATAGAAAACAAGTATATACATGAGTATTGACTACACATTGGCACATATAAATTTTTAGGGATTTTGGTTTCTCCATGACAAACGATGTCCTTTACTTAAATGGGAAAATAAGATATTAGTGTCATGAATTTCCCAATTCCTATTTTTGAAAATGGTAAATCTTATTTATAATAACTGATAAATTATTTATAATATGTAAATAAATAATTATTTTAATTTAATAAAATAATATAAGATTTAAAATGACATAGTATAAATAATTTATTAAATAAAATTCATTATATACAACAAAAACTATAAAAATATTCCCTTTTTCAGAGAATTATTTATATGTTATAACTACTAAAATGTGGGTTTTATATGTAAAAAAATATTTTTTTATAAAAATCATATATTGATAATCATTTTTATATATTTTAAAGTAAAGACCTGTAAAATTCAAGGATTTTTTTTAATTTTCTTTGGAATTTTACAAGAACGCAGTTGCTGACGGCACCTGATTCTGAGGCCCGGTGTGCCCGGAATCATTTTCCAAAGTTTAGCTCGGGTACGTTCAGTGAACGAAAGAGCGGGGTTTTCTAACTTTTGAACCAGTGCTCGGAATCGAATTCCGAGGATACCGATGGAATCGCAGCGCCGATAATTTCTTAGAAATGCCTTTACCAGAGTTGCGTTTGCTCGGGTGTGGTTTTTAATTTTTGGGGTTAAGTTATGAAATAAAATAAAAGGGGTGCAACAATTTTATTTTATTTCACTTAAAGCCGCTTAACCTAAGTTAAGCAGATAATGTGGGACCCACAATATCCTACCCACTTGGTAGGATATTTGTGAGGTGGGGCCCGCACGAGCCCCACCATTTCTTCCCTCCTAAGTAACGCACCTGCAACCCCCTTTTTATGAAAGTCAAACCTTACGTTTTTCTGGTTAAGAAACGCCTCATTAAATTGAGCAGTTAAATCGTTACAATTAATTCTTTGAATTAATTATTCGTTTCTTATCTTTTGAATTTCAAAAGCTTAGGTTGATAATAAAATCAGTGTTGAACTTATTTTTTTTTGTTGGTTCGGTTGTGTTAAAGCTTTGGGAGAAAATAAGAGAGGATTCTTCATTCTTCGACGAAGAACGCGAAGAACGCTCTACCGCCAATGAAGAATGCCAACCTCCGTCAGCGAGAGACGCCTTCCTCGTAGATCACCTAACGCCAGCGACGTTCCTTCCGCAGCGATTCGCTTCTTCCATGATGACCCTCTTCTTCCACGATGGTTAATTCTGCGATGAACGCTCGTTTGACGAAAACGTTGAGGTAGGGGTTTTATGCGTTCTCTTTTGTGTTTTCTTCCTTCGTTATCTTCCCTTCCTTGAACTGCCTGTTATCGTGATAATGAGAGGAGGTCAGACCGCACGAACACGGCCGACACTCCTCCCACTTTTGGTTGTTGATTTTTTGATGCGGCGAGCAAGGTAACGCTGTGCCGAAGCACCGCGCGAGCATTGTAAAAAGGGAGAGCGGAGAAGCGCGGCACCGTTGCACCGCACCGTTGGAAGCAATAAATCCGCGGCGCCGTCGCGCCGTGCCGTAGAAGATGAACAAGGACGTGGCGCCGCGCCGGAGCACCTCATAAGCACCGCGACCGGAGCGGGTCTGCGACCGGTTCCGGGCCGCGGAAATGCAGGGGAACCGGCGGCCGATACCGGGCCACCGACATCAGAGCAAGGGGACCGGCCTTGCCGGTCCCATGGCGGCAGAAGCCGGCCGGCCGGAGCGGGCCGACCGGACCGTGGAAGAACCGGGGGTCCGAGAGCCCCGACTGGCCGGACGTGAGCAGCCCCATTAAGGGGCCTCGGTTTCCTCACGCGGGGGCAGCGCGCCCCCCGCCAACAGCGCTCGGCCATAAGGGCCGAGCCGGTCACCTGGCCACCCGGCCAGTGCCAGCGCGCCGGGCTGTGCCCAGGCCGGGCCGGGCCGCGCCCAAGCCGGGCCAGGCCGCGCCGACCGGGTCGGGCTGCGCCCAAGCGGGCTAGACCTGGACCCAGTTCGGGTCGACCCGGTTCGGGCCGACCATGGGGGTATCGGGCCGGGTCGGACCGGGCCCGAACCCCATATTACCGAACCTTTTTCGATCTATTGACCATAACTTGAGATAAGTGCCTCCGATCGATGCACCGTCAGTTGAGATGCGATCCTTGGATCGAGGCAGTCCTTTCGGTATATTACACTCAAGGTTTTGGAGTACTTTGGGTTCAGCCGGGTTGGTTCGTACACGAAACCAACCGGGCCCTCGGAGCGGAAACGCTTATAACTTGAGCTTCGGACGTCCGATTGATGTGCCTTAGACTTTGTTGAATTCATCTTGATGAGATGGAAATTTTGACATGTGTGTCCTGAGTTTTGGATGCAGTTGGATAATGGCCGGTTTGGATTGTACCCGAAATCCAACCGGGCCCCTAGAACAGAAAAAGATGACAACTTTCAGACCGGACGTCCGTTTGACGAACCGTCAGCGACGTTGGTGATCACGTTGAAAAACGGTATCTATGAGCATACAATATGAGAGTTCGGGGTACAGTCGAGATACGGCCGGGTTGGTTTGCACACGAAACCAACCGGGCCCCTGGGACGAAAAGGCTAGTAACTCACAGACCGGGCATCCGACTGACGCGTCGTCTGTTGCGTTGAGACCCCTATTATGAGGCGGTACTTTGAGATACTTCTTCGTGGAACTTCATGATAATTGGAGTATCGACCAGTAGCTCGTGGAGCGGACCCTCCCGGTGATGAGCTAGCAGAGTGCAAAGACCTAGTAGCTGGCTGAGACTTGACAACTGTTGATCTATCGACTCGGTGTGTTTCAGATAGCCCAGTGGGGAGCACTTGGTTGTAGCGGCAAACCCACAGTGGAGGAGCGCTTGGTAGTAGCGGCAGACCCGCGGTACTCAACAGAAGGAGTACCTATGGAGGCTATGAGGGGGAGCGCTTTGTTGTAGTGGCAGACCCCCAGCGGAGGAGCGCTTGGTTGTAGCGGCAGACCCACAATACTCAACAGAAGGAGTACCTCTGGAACCTATGAGGGGGATTGCTTGGTTTTAGCAACAGACCAATGGTGGGAAGCGCTTTGTTGTAGCAGCAGGCCCACAGTACTCGACAGGTGGAGTACTACAACAGTCCAAGGAGTGTGACGCGCTTGGTTGTAGCGGCAGACCCTCTGAACTCGACAGAGGAGGAGTTCAGCGCGCTTGGTTATAGGGGCAGGCCCTCTGAACTCGACAGAGGAGGAGTTCGGCGCGCTTGGTTGTAGCGGAAGGCCCTCTGTACTCGACGGATGAGGAGTTCTCCAGCAGCCGTGGTTTCGACATCATGAATAAAATCTTGGTTGATCTGAGTCTATAATCTTTGTGTTTCCTCATGATTGAGATGGGTTATTAGATAACTTGGGTATATGTATGGGCATATAACTAAGTAGAGGTTATATTTTGAGATCTTCTTTGTGGTTATCCTTGTTGGATTTAGTGAGACCTTGAGGGTCTCAGGGTCCCTACTGAGTATCGTTATACTCACCCCTGCACGGTCTATGCCCGCACCTCATTGTGTTGGTTACAGACGACGGGCATCGCAGACAGAGGCTGCGTGTTCAAAGACTGGACGGTACCCAGAGGTGGACCTCATGATGAGACAGTATCCGGTGGTGGACTTCACGACGAGCCGACACTCGGAGGAAGTTGAGGGGTGAGAGCGTTGTGGAGGCTATCTGTAACTACCCTTCAGGTAGGATCCGTGGTGGACGATTCAGGAGCTCCGCTATCTGTGTCTACCCTTCAGGTAGGATCTGAGGAGGACGACCCAGGAGCTTCTTCTATCTTCTTCTTGATTTTTTCTTTTCTGTTGTACTTACTTTTAGTTGTAGCTGTACTTTCGATTGGGTTTGTATTCTGGCCCATTTACTTTTCAGCACTTCCTTTTTGTACTTAGTGTTTTACTTCCACTTGTACTGTGTCGTGTTTTGTTACTTTTATAAAGGCAATGTCTTCGCAGTTATCGGTAATTACGCTTTTGGTGCTAGTCGCCAACCCCTGGCCTATGGAAGGCGGGCTTGGGGTAGTCACGACACGAGCCCCGTGGACAGGTTGTGACGAATTGGTATTAGAGGAGTTCAGTTCTACCACAGAACTTTGGACTCTGATCATTTTCTATGTGAAGCAATAGTGTTAAGATTATTGGGTGTGGTTATCAGTCTAGGGAGTCTGGTGTTGGTGCGGCAGCCGACGTATCCATACACCAGGACCCTGACTTCTGATTTCTGACTTAATGCATGAAAACATTGATTGCATGTGTGTTTTAAGTTTTCTTTGTGATTACTTTGTGTCAGCTCACCAGGTATACTGTTATGACCGTGGCGCACCTATCTCTTTTCAGGATGGCCCCACGACGGCAGCCAGCTAGGGTTCTGAGAGTTGTGCATGACGACAGCCCACCGAGCGACGAGGCCTCGGTATAGGGCCCTTTGACAGTAGAGGCACCGACGGTACCTCTACCCGCCGAGCCACCGATGCTACCAGCCCCAGCCACTGACAGTGCACGTCGCCTTAGTGCACTACACGAGTTTCAGCATCCGCGACCGCCCAGGTTTCGTGGGGAGACGGACCCTCAGGCAGCCGAGGATTGGCTGGAGGCTGTTGTACGAGTTTTCCATTTGGTAGGAACACCAGTTGACCTTATGGTGGTCCTTGCAGCGAGCCTCCTGCACACGGCAGCAGGCAGATGGTGGGGCTTGATGCTCCAGGTGCACGATGAGGCATCTCTCCTTTGGACGGACTTTGAGAGCCTTTTTCGCTTAGAGTTCGTCCCAGCCACCCTCCGAGCGGTACGCATCCAGGAGCTGCTACAGCTACGGCAGGGCAGCATGACAGTAGCCCAGTACGCAGCGAGGTTTACCGATCTCTCGCACTATTCCACGGACATGGTACGGGACCCATTCTTCAGGGCCCGAACCTTCGAGCAGGGGCTCAAGCGAGAGATCATAGCTTCAGTTGTTTCTCACAACTTTCCGACACAGACATGGGTGTTGGAGCAAGCCCTCTTAATGTAGAGTTTCCTTGCTGAGCAGTCTCCAGCAACAGGACCCACCACTAGCCGGCATGCGACAGAGTCTTCTACAGTAGGCGGTAGATAGATGATGCAGAGGTCCAAGAGGACTAGACCTACAGGTGGTCAACCGCATGACACAGGATCGTTTGTGCGAGGCACCCGTGGTGGAGAACGGCTTACCATGCGTGGACAGTGTTACTCCTGCGGCAGGGTTGGTCACATGGCTCGTGACTGTCTGACCCACCATACAGATGACCAGCAGATGAACGAAGGACCTCCCGGGCAGAGGCATAGGTTCGATCGAGGCAGACCGCATGGAGCAGGAGACCGTGGCAGGGGAGCTGGCCCTGCAGCTGGAGGTGGATGATGCTTCGAGGTGTTGCCACCACCACCACCAGGAGGTCCACCCTGACCGCAGGGAATAGGTGGATGTGGGAGAGCTCAGCTGCAGGCAGCCGAGGCATACAATCATGGAGCTCCGGGAGCAGATGGATAGGAGCGGGACTAGCTCCAGACTTGGAGACTTTTGTTCATGTTGCTTCTAGCTCTATTGATGTTTGTCTGTTGATGCTTTGTGTCATTGTACTTTGAGATGTAGTAATAAAAGACACCTTTCTTGTGGCGTTTACCTTCTTGTCCTCTCTCTATGTTGTTACTAAGAGGTTCCGGTTTAAAAATCGTTGACTTGACCCTCACTTTGTGATACCTACTGGAGGAGACCCAGTGACCACACACTGATGCCGACAGTGTGACTCAACCCTTGGAGGCGAGAGTAACGGTTGGATCTCTTGGTAGTAGCGTCGAGGCCTCACGACGTCATCCTTGGTATGGATTAGTATCATACATGTCGGGATTGACCGTATTAGGCGAAGAACGTGGTTCATCCAGGGTTTGAGACCAGATTTCTCTTTTCGGCAAGGAAGAAATATTAGCAGCTCTTGTTGGACCAGAAAGGTCCAAGTCATCCAAGAGCAGATGAGGATAGCTCATAGCCGGAAAAAGTCTTGTGCTGACAAGAGGCAGAGACCACTAGAGTTTGAGGATGGAGACCACGTCTTCTTGCATGTCACACCTCGACGTGGATTGCGGAGATTTGGACGAGGCGGCAAGTTGTCTCCACGCTTCATCTGACCATTCCAGTTCCTCAGCAGGATTGGAGAGGTGGCTTATCGCCTGGCTCTACCACCTCAGTTGCACCGGGTGCACGACGTCTTCCACGTATCCCAGCTGAGGAGATACGTGCACGACCCGACGCATATCATTGACCATGGGGTGCTGGACGTTGATGATGGAGCGACTTTTGCGGAGGTCCCGGTGGAGATCGAGGATCGACAGGATCGGGTCCTATGTGGACGGTCGATTCCTCTAGTGCGCATCAGATGGAAGCACGGGAACCTCCAGGAGAGCACTTGGGAGCGGGAGGCTCAGATGCATGCTCAGTACCCACTTTTGTTTCCCTAGTTTATGATGTATCTTTATGGGGAAGTAAAGACCTGAGGTGGGAGAGATGTAAAGACCCGTAAAATTCAAGGAATTTTTTTTTAATTTTCTTTGGAATTTTACAAGAACGCAGTTTCTGACGCCACCTGATTCCGAGGCCCGGTGTGCCCGGAATCATTTTCCGAAGTTTAGCTCGGGTACGTTCAGTGAACGAACGAGCGGGGTTTTATAACTTTTGAACCGGTGCTCGAAATCGAATTCCGAGGACACCGATGGAATCACAATGCCGGTAATTGTTTATAAATGCCTTTTCCAGAGTTTCATTTGCTCGGGTGTTGTTTTTAATTTTTGGGGTTAAGTTATGAAATAAAATAAAAGGGGTGCGACAATTTTATTTTATTTCACTTAAAGCCGCTTAACCTAAGTTAAGAGGATAAGGTGGGACCCACAATATCCTACCCACTTGGTAGAATATTTGTGAGTTGGGGCCCGCACAAGCCCCACCGTTTCTTCCCTCCTAAGTAATGCACCTCCAACCCCCCTTTTTATGAAAGTCAAACCTTACATTTTTCTGGTTAGGAAACGCCTCATTAATTGAACGGTTAAATCGTTACAATTAATTCTTTGAATTAATTGTTCATTTCTTATCTTTTGAATTTCAAAAGGTTAGGTTGATAATAAAATAAGTGTTGAACTTATTTTTTTTCGTTGGTTGGGTTGTGTTAAAGATTTGGGAGAAAATAAGAGAGGATTCTTCAATCTTCGACGAAGAACGCGAAGAACGCTCTACCGCCAAAGAAGAACGCCAACCTCCGTCGGTGAGAGACGCCTTCCTCGGAGATCACCTAACGCCAATGACGTTCCTTCCATGGTGATCCTCTTCTTCCGCGACGACCCTCTTCTTCCATGAAGAACGCTCGTTCGATGACAATGTTGAGGTAGGGGTTTTATGCGTTCTCTTTTGTGTTTTCTTCCGTTGTTATCTTCCCTTCCTTGAACCACCTATTATCATGATAACGGGAGGAGGTTGGACCGCACGAACACGGCCGAAACTCCTCCCCCTTTTGGTTGTTGATTTTTTGATGCGGCGAGCAAGGCAACGTGGTGCCGAAGCACCGCGCGGGTATTGTAAAAAGGGAGAGTGGAGAAGCGCGGTGCCGTCGCACCGCGCCGTTGGAAGCAATAAATCCGCGGCGCCGTCGCGCCACGCCGTAGAAGATGGACAAGAACGCAGCACCGTCGCGCTGCGCCGGAGGACCTCAGAAGCACCACGGCCGGAACGGGGCCGCGGCGGAAGGGAGCGGTGTCGTCGCGCCGCGCCAGACGAACCAAGGCCGCGACCGGTTCCTGGCCGCGGTGATGCAGGGGAACCGGCGGCCGGTACCGGGCCGCCGGTGTCAAAGCAAGGGGACCGGCCTTGCCAGTCCCGTGGCGGCAGAATCCGGCCGGTCAGAGCGGGCCAACCGGACCGTGGAAGAACCGGGGGTCTGAGACCCCCGTCTGGCCGGAGGTGAGCGGCCCCATTAAGGGGCCACAGTTTCCTCACGCGGGGGCAGCGCGCCCCCTGCCAGCAGCGCTCGGCAATAAGGGCCGAGCCGGTCGCCTGGCCACCTGGCCAGCGCTAGCGCGCCGGTCCAAGCCACCGGGTCGGGCCGAGCCACCCAGGACGGGCCGCGCCCAGGCTGGGCCGGGCCGCACCGACCGGGTCGGGCCGCGCCCAAGCGGGCCGGACCCGGACCCAGTTCGGGTCAACCCGGTTCGGCCCGACCAAGGGGGTAGGCCGGGCCGGGCCGCGCCGACCGGGTCGGTCCACACCCAAGCCGGACGGACCCAGACCCAGTTCGGGTCAACCCGGTTCGGGCCGACCATGGGGGTATCGGTCCGGGTCGGACCGGGCACGAACCCCCTATTACCAAACCTTTTTCGATCTGTTGACCATAACTTGAGCTACGGGCCTCCGATCGATGCACTGTCAGTTGCGATGCGATCCTTGGATCGAGAAGGTCGTTTTGGTATATTACACTTAAGGTTTCAGAGTACTTTCGGTTTGGCCAGGTTGGTTCGTACACGAAACCAACCGGGCCCTCTGAGCGGAAACACTTATAACTTGAGCTTCGGACGTCCGAATGACGTGCCGTCGACTTTGTTGAATTCCTCTTGATGAGACTAAACTTTTGGAATGCTTCGCCTAAGTTTTGGATGCAGTTGGATAATGGCTCAGTTGGATTGTACCCGAAATCCAACCAGGCCCCTATAACGGAAAAAGATGATAACTTTCAGACCGGACGTCCGTTTGACGAACCGTCAACGACGTTGGTGATCACGTTGAGAAACGGTCTCTATGAGCATACCCTATGAGAGTTCAGGGTAAAGTCAAGATATGTCTGGGTTGGTTCGCACACGAAACCAACCAAGCCCCTGGGATGAAAAGGCTAGTAACTCACAGACCGGGCGTCCGACTGACGCGCCGTCTGTTGCGTTGAGACCCCTATAATGAGGCGTTACTTTGAGATAATTCTTCGTGGAACTTCGTGATACTTGGAGTATCGACCAGTAGATCGTGGAGCGGACCCTCCCGGTGATGAGCTAACAGAGTGCAAAGACCTAGTAGTTGGCTGAGACTTGACGACTGCTGATCTATCGACTCGGTGTGTTTCGGGTAGCCCAGTGGGGAGCGCTTGGTTGTAGCAGCAGACCCACATCGGAGGAGCACTTGGTAGTAGCGGCATACCCGCGGTACTCAACAGAAGGAGTACCACTGAAGGCTATGAGGGGGAGCACTTGGTTGTAACGGCAGACCCCCGGCGGAGGAGCGCTTGGTTGTAGCGGCAGACCCATGGTACTCAACAGAAAGAGTACCTATGGAACCTATGAGGGGGAGCGCTTGGTTGTGGCAGCATAACCATGGTGGGAAGCGCTTGGTTGTAGCAGCAGGCCCACAGTACTCGACAGGTGGAGTACTACAGCAGTCCAAGGAGTGAGACACACTTGGTTGTAGCGGAAGACCCTCTGAACTCGACAGAGGAGGAGTTCAGAGCACTTGGTTATAGAGGCAAGCCCTCTGAACTCGACAGAGGACGATTTCAGCGCGCTTGGTTGTAGCGGCAGGCCCTCTGTACTCGACGGATGAGGAGTTCTCCAGAATTCGTGGTTTCGACATCATGAATAAAATCCTGGTTGAGCTGAGTCTATAATATTTGTGTTTCCTCATGATTGAGATGGGTTATTAGATAACTTGGGTATATGTATGGGCATATACCAAAGTAGAGGTTATCTGTTGAGATATTCTTTGTGGTTATCCTTGTTGGATTTAGTGAGACCTTGAGGGTCTCGGGGTCCCTACTGAGTATCGTTATACTCACCCCTGCACGGGCTATGCCCCCACCTCGTTGTGTTGGTTGTAGACGACGGGCAGTGCAGACAGAGGCCGAGTGTTCGAAGACTGGATGGTACCCAGAGGTGGACCTCACAACGAGACAGTATCCGGTGGTGGACTTCACAATGAGGCGACACTCGGAGGAGGTTGACGGGCGAGAGCGCTGTGGAGGTTATCTGTACCTACCCTTCAGGTAGGATCCATGGTGGATGATTCAAGAGCTGCGCTATCTGTGCCTACCCTTCAGGTAGGATCCGAGGAGGACGACCCAGGAGCTGCTTCTATCTTCTTCTATCTTTTTTATTTTCTGTTGTACTTACTTTCAGTTGTAGCTGTACTTTCGATTGGGTTTTTATTTTGGCCCATTTACTTTTCAACACTTCCTTTTTGTACTTAGTGTTTTACTTCTGCTTGTACTCTGTGGTGTTTTGTTACTTTTATAAAGGCAATGACTTCCCAGTTATCGGGATTTACGCCTTTGGTGCTAGTCGCCAGCCCCTGGCCTATGGAAGGCGGGCTTGGGGTAGTCACAACATGGGCCCCGAGGATGGGTCGTGACATTTAATGTGTAATTAAAACCAATTTAATAAAAATTTGAATAATTGATTCTATTAAATTCTTCATGAGTTTAAATAAGTTTTTTAACAAAATATAACCTAGTTTTAAGTGAAAATATTAAATTATTTATAAAAAAACATAAAAATTTCCCTTTATAAGATAAATGTATATAAAATGAAATATGGTGAACTTAGTTTATTTTTTATTTAAACACCCTACACTATTAAATGAATAATTTATTGAACCTAATAATAAAACTATTTTTGAATTTAGTTTTGTTTACCATAGATAACCTACACAATTGATTACAATTATATAGTTTTTAAAGAAATATATAGTTTTCTAGAAAAATTATGATATTTAATGGATATAACATCACAAATCATTTCATTCAAATATTAAAATATATATAATTATTCTTATATAAAATGTAATATTTTAAAAAATTAATCATACTATTTTATTTTGAGTTTAAAAATATTTAATTGAATTAAAGTATATTTTATATATATATTATAACAATATATAATTATTGTAAACTATTATTTCAAAATTTATATCTTAATATCAATAATAAGGGAAAAAATATGTAAATGTTAGGCTTTGTGAGACCAAAAAATTGTGGTATAGGTATATTTTTTTATTTAAAAAAAATCAAAAACATAAAATAATAATTAGAAATAATAAATAGGGATTTTATAATAAAAATTACTCTGTGAGCATGTTTATAATAGGTATAATATTTATTTCATGTTTATAGATCCCATTAACTATTTAAATGTGTTTATAAATCTTATCTCAAAAAAAGAGATATTCTTATTAAAAAATCATAATAGTTATCTTCACAATATTCACAAACTAATCCACTTTTAATGTAGTATTCACATGCTCTCTACACTTATATAGTTATATAATTAAGGGAAGTAAGATATTATTATCTAAAATAAATAATGTAATCATAGAAAATGATATTTTGAATTAATATTAATTATATTTTATGTGAATTAAAAATTATTTTCAATAGAAGAAAGTTGTTTCAATGTAATAACCATCTCATAATTGAAACAATTTAATATATAATTCTATGTTTACTGAGACACCCTATACCCTAACTCTCTGATATCGTATTGAAAACATATCCTTTAAAAATTGGATTTGATGGTAGAAAAATCCACCCAAACATAAACATCTATAATTATAATATTAATAAAAAATATTAAGTCTTATATACAAGAAACCTTTTAGGATTATATTTTTATATAATTATAAAAAACCTTTAATGATAAAAACCCATAATTTTCCCATTAATTTAGAATTTTTCCCACTAAACTAAGGAACCATTAATTAACCATAAATATTTAACATCTCTCACAAAATTCTACACACATGATACCCATATAGTCATATCATGTGAAATATTCTTCTTCATAACCATGGTAACTGGAAACAATAGAAGTGTGTTCACAAAAACTAAGGGTAAACATAAGTAATAACAACCCAAGATCATATTTGAGAATAATATATACATGTAGGTATGATAACCTAACCATAGTATATGTACATTTCATAATGAAATAATACCTAATAAAAAATAGATCAAAATTTATGAATCATAAAATAAGGATCTTTCAAAATAAATTATACATAATAGGATTATGGAATTATAAGAATGCATAAAAAACCATTACATCATAAGAATATGTCAAGTATCTTTTCCATGACCATCATCATTGCATGGATATATTACTATGGTAGATTGGGTTTACTCCCAAGTCACTTATATAACATTTCATGAGATATAAAACATTACCCAATGAATTTTTAGGGATATCTAATTTGGATCCATATATCACATCATAATAGTTAAATGCATATGTGTTCTACATAAGAAAACATTCAAAATTTTATCAAAGCTTAATTAACCTGAGAAATAAATGGGTTACATGAAGATTTAAACAAATAATTAGCACAATATATGTAGATAATGAATATGTTATTATTATAGAATATACCTAATGAAGCATAAGAATGATTAGAGGATATTGATATAGATAAAAAACAATTTTAAAATAATATAGTCTACTTAACATTTTTTAATTGCATCACATAAAAAGAGATCTATAATTGGATTGTTTGCTACCATAAGTTCAATCTCCCAAAAGAAATCATCATAAGATCATTTAGGGATGTAATATGAAACCTAACTCCAAAGTGGAGGGATATTTTTGAGCGTTAAAGTAAAATTGAAGAAAAAATATAAAACATTTTTCATAAATCTTATATAACATGGTTGTAAAACCAAAATTATAAGTCAATTCAAAGATATATTTAATGTGTGAAAAGTGTATATTAACAACATTAATTTTAAAAGTATTTCAGATATTCAAATCATGACACAAAATAAAGTTAAATATAATGTTGAGTAGAAGATACAATTACATATAAGTGGAATGAAAGCCCATGATTTTTTCATTTAAAACATCAATGCTTATTTTCTAAAATTAAAAATTCATAAAATAATAGAAATATTATTTTTAATTAAAAACCATGGAAACTTATAAAATAATATTAATTAGGAATTACAGTCATTGTCAATGAATAGCCTAGGTCACCCCTAAACTGGGCACCTGAACTGGTGTGTGGAAAGGCCTTAGGTGCATTCTCAATTACCTGAGGCTAGAAACTAGTGATAGGGTTTCAATAGAGGAAAAATGGGAACAATTTCACCTTTAAAAAGATAATCACATCCATTCAAAGTATAATACAATAGAAAAATAAAATTAAATAAAATAACCAAGGCTTCATAATATGATAAAGAATAAAAGAATAACCAATATCACATAAACATCACAAGATGAATATAAATCTAGGCCCAAGGATGATACAAAATTATCCCATAAATAAAAAAACCAAAACTATCCAGACATCTCCATGTAACCCTCTTGTCATCACCATACCCAACTCATCACTCAATAGAACAACTCATACATAAAAATGGGGTAGAGTTTGAGGCAAAGGCACTTAAAAATATACCATAAAATTTATATACATTTAATGATATATGTAGGGTGTGAGTGAAACCAATCCTAGTAGGATCCCACCAATGAGTTTATATAGCTCAAAAAATGACATTTTATCCATACTAGTTTAAAATATAATTAGAAAATAGTTTTTATATATGTGAATACATAAAGAGAGACAAACATCACATCCAAAATATTTTTATAAACAGTCACCCACTTTTCTTTAAATGAAAACAATCACCTTCAAAAAATTTATTTCGAATTATCCTACTTTATAAAAAATATTTGAATCAAAATTTAAATACAATTTTAAAAAAAAAACTTTTGAGAACCCAATTGGAATACATGATGTAAAATAGACTCGCATTTATGAATAAAAAAATAAATTAAAAATCACCACATCATAAGGAAACGAATCTAAATAAGGAATAGAAATATACGATCGTTCTATATACGTAAATAAAACTTGGGAGCACAAGGGATGTTTTTCTGATGTCATTAGTTTATTAATCATTTTTAATCTACCCCATTACTGATTTTAAAGGAAAAGTATATAATTGGCATGAAATTATAATGTTTTAATATTAAATATAATTTGAATTATTCGAATTAGTCCAAATTCAAGCCAGTTAGTATTTTAATCATAAATCACACCATACATATCCACCAATGTGATTACTATTTTTTAGGATTTCTTATTCCAATTAATACAAATCATTCAACTCAAAATTTGGCTAATTAGGCCATCTAAAGGGTCTTTTTAAAAACATATAAAGGCCCAATGAATTTGTGGATAAAACTAAACCATCCATGATGATTGAATTTCTTGGCTTAATCTAGAATCCAGAATTTGATAAACTCAAAAATGTGTTCTAGGATATACAAACACATTTTGGATAAAAAATTTAAGGTCCAACTCAACCAATAATTGGCCCAATTGATGCATGAAAGTCTAGTCCACAATTTTTTCACAGATTTGAAAACATACAAAAATGATTGTATTTTCTCCCAATCTAATCACCAAATTGGTTTGAAAATTTTTGGGTAGAAATTAAAGACTTTGGATCCATTTTTTTTAAATAAATGGTCTCAATATAAGGGTAATATACTAGTCTAAGACCCATTCACATTCATTCCTTTGAAAAATATAGGATTAAAATATAAAATAACACATAATTTATGTAAATAGCCACAACTTTGGACCTATAAGTAAAATCAACACAAAATTTTGAGGGAAAAATTCCACTTCCATATATACAATTTTCAAGATACATATTTTTTATTATTCATCTTTCCAAATGGTCAAACGGTTGAGGAAACTTGAGGGTCATTTTTGTAAGGAAAACAGTACACCACATTGAGCTATAAAAAAACTTCCCTATTCTCTTTGTAATAGGTTAGAAATTTAATAATTTTGAAGATATATTGGAATGAAAATATCCTTTCTAAAGGCCTTATTTAATCTAAAAAACTCTAGTTTCTATTAGATTTATCATTTCACCTCTGTTTCTTTTCATGTACTTCAAGTGTTTTAAACTGTAATTGTGTAAGTGTGATTATAATTTCAATTGTTTTTAATAAATGTGTAATTATCATAATATATTATTCTCATAAAACGTACATAGTGTAATATAAATGGTCTTAAAATAGTTTGAATCAATTAAAAAAACTCTTTCCTCTTTCTATTTATTGTTGAATCCAAAGTTTATGTTTAACATTCTTAACCCTCATGTGTGTGTTCAGGGAACATATATTTTATTGCCTCAATTTTTATTATCTTTTTAAATAATCACCATAGAAATCATAAACTATATTACTAAACATATCAATGGTTGAGTAAATAATTCGTTAGGTTGAGTCATAATTTAGGTATTTCAAGTTATTGAGATATTTTATTCCTTAATAATTCTTTAGGTTAACATCAAGTATGTTAAAACTTAAAATATCATAGATTAATAAAATGATTGGTTTAACATATTAATTACCTGGATTATTGGAAACATCAAGTATATATTGATATCAATACCCTATTTGAGGCTTGTATTAAAGCCTCAATATTTAGAAATTCCATTCAAAATCATCTTGTGAAGTGGGTGTTATCCAAAATATCAATTATATCATAATATTACATTCCTAATATTAAATTCACCATAACATTTATTAAAATTTTAAATTAAAATCATAAATCATTCATTTCACCTAATCTCTACAAACAACCCCCAATTTCAAAAATACAAACAAATAGTAATTGACTCAAAAATATAATACCATCATCGAGGATTTGAACCGAGTGATGATATATACATTATAGAAGAGCACCATACATTTTAATGGTCGATAGGAGACAATAAAACATGATTTAAATGGTTCTATTTATGGGGATGGTGTGATAAATATTCTCATGAACAATAAGAACTGATATCTAACTTCTCCT
Organism: Viscum album; assembly: GCA_963277665.1. Classification (NCBI taxonomy): domain Eukaryota; kingdom Viridiplantae; phylum Streptophyta; class Magnoliopsida; order Santalales; family Viscaceae; genus Viscum; species Viscum album. The sequence goes on from OY728148.1 coordinate 55,142,745, forward strand.
TATAATTGTCCACATAGGTCTTACTAAACTAATTCTAGATTTTTTGGTATTTAACACCTTTACTTTCTGAAGCATTATTTATCTACAAATTAATAATTAATTATTTCAAACACCAAATAGTTTTAAATCTAAAGATTTTAAACACCTTTCTGGGTATATTCTCGATAATTAATTTTATTTTTACTTGAAAAGGTTTAATCTTTACATAACATGGTATTTTTTGAGTATTGTAATTTATATTCATCATTAGTTTCTAGTAATTGGATTTATATGATTTAATCATAAGAAAACTCTTAATTAATTATGATTTACCATAACATTAATTATGTAAATAAAATAATGTCTATTTTTTATAAGAATAGGACACTAAGACAAATTTTCTTGTAAAACTTATATAAAATACAGTTTTACAAGAATATAATTACTTGGTAATATTGAATTTATGGTCTTCTTTAGCTGATGTAGCAGTCAAGTCCCATCAATCACTTAAAGATTCATGTTACTTATTATAATATTTTTGGCCTTTATTTGTTCCTATATTTTGATAAAAATATTTGAAACACATGTTTTATTTAATATCTATGAAGTGAAATAAAAATATTACTTATAATGATGAATATACATGAAGTAAAATAATATTGTTGATTCATATTTAATTTACTGAAGTTTCTCAGCCAATTTTATTTCAAACCACTTGTGAATTAGGTAGCCTCATGTTTATTTCTCATGTATCACCTTATCTCAATAAAACTCATTTTTTTGCCTCATATGCTATGCGACCTTAGGTACCTCCATGTACACCAGAGGCAACTAAATAGTAATGAGGGTTAAAGTTTCTTCTATGTGAAGAGTATACCACCATATCATAGCATGAAAACAGTGGAAAATAACCATAATCACCCTTGATAATAATAATATAACACATAAAAAATAAACATAACATGATATAATAATATAAAATTCCACAGATAGACACATGGTCATACATCAAGACTAACCACCTACTGGGCTAATCTCATATATGAATAAACGAATGAACCAAATCCAAATATACTTTATTTTCATCCCTAAACTATACCTCACCCCCAATATCCATCATGCTACCCCAGTCCATCCTAGTGAACAAACTATGATCAATATAAAATAAGAAATGAGGTATGCTTATACACCACAACGCTCATGCAGGGTGCGAGCATCTAAATCAATGGGGTCTCACCAAGCATCCCTAATATACAGCGTTATATGTGTGTGTATTCATAATGAAATTAAATTAATAAAATAATCATTCCCATTGAGTTTTCATGTGCTATCCAATACACCATGGTACCCAATGGGATTCACACACCTATGAGAACAGTATGTGCTAATCAAGACAACACACTACTTGACCACACCAACTTCAATTCCAATTTGGAATCCAATTGTCTCATCATACCACAACCTAGATTATAACTATATAATTAGGGTAGTGTTTCATCCATATCCTCATACTATACCCCAAGATTCATAGAAGAGAGTCATTGAAATATTGGCTAATACTCCCTTGGAGTGGAGTCCTTATCCACATACCATGATTACTAACAAATAAATACCTTATCACTCAAGTTTAATTCTATCTGTCACGTCACACTTGGACTTGGATTTCTGACTTAAATCCTCCCAATTTTCTTGAACACCAATAATTTATCTCAAACTATTGTAACCTAGTCCTGATTGTTGCTTGATTACAATGGACCAAGATATAAGTGATCTCATAGTTTAGCAGTAATGAGAGACTGGATGCATAAATAATTCTCACATTACATTTGAAAACACAAATTACAACTTAAAATTCTTGTGAAAACTTTATTATTTCTTCTATAATATCCCTGAAATCAATCAAAGTTCTCTTTTTGGTACCTTAGGGATAAGGGAAAAAATAAAATGATGATATAAAATTCTCAATAAGTGATAATATATAGTGGATTCTATCATAGAATAAACAATCCATAAATAACATGTAAGAGATAAAAAATACTCAATTGTTATATATAACTAATACCATGAAATAATAATATAGAAAATGGATAAAATAATAAAAAAATAATCACATGGATAATAATAATTGGTTTTAGAGTGGTATAATACATAATTTCATATATTATAAACTTACTCTCAAGCCCTTTTTCCAAGACATCATACATAAATAATTAAGACATACGTTAAATACCCAAACATGTTTTTCTCATGATATCTACCGATGTATCAAGGGGATATTGTGGGCCCCATATACTATATAATGATTCTAATGCATTCAGTATATCAAGTAAATCAATAAGAATACAATTAAAAATAAATTTTATTTAGTAATCAATAAACATCCATATTGGAAATAATAAACATATGGGATATCAATATTTTCCCCATTTAATAAATGTCATAAACATACCATAATCTAGTGAGAGAAAGAAAGTGTATGGTATCATTAGAAAATATAACTAGTGAATTATTAATAACTTTAAATTATTTTTTCATACATGGAAAAACAATTTATATGCGAATTAAAATTTGACCTAGAGAAAGAAGAAGAAATTTCCTTTATATTTTATACACCTATTTTAGAAAATATTTATAATCCAATTGAAATTTATATCTCCAGTAAAACTATGAGAAAAAAGAGAGGAAAATTCTAAGATAAATTGATGAAGGTGGAGAGAAAATTAATTAGTATGGAATACATTTAAAATATTATTCATATCATATTTTATAATAAAAGTCAAAGTCAATTGAAAATGAACTCACAAGTCAATTTTAAATACCATTTTACATAAGATGATCATAATAAATCTTAAAACATTAATTTAACATAAAAATAATTAAAAATGTATTTTTTAAAAGAAATAAGGGTTGTTTTTATAAATTTTGAGTAGAAGATAAAAGATACAAAAAAGAATATTTTTTTCAAAATATATTTATTGAAGCCCGCATCTTTAAAATAAAACTTTGGATTCCTTTTAAAAATGGGAAAGGGTAAGTATTGGGGTAACAATAAATAATAAATATCTGGATTTAGAAATAATAAGGTATAATATTATATAGAAAAATAATATGGATATGGAGGGAAAATATTCCTAATCAAAATTAAGCGATATTGGAAAATAAACCCTTTTAGTTTTGGTAGATTTGGAACCAAAATACCTTATAGGGAGACTTAAAATATAAATTTACATAACATGATTAAGGATGGTCATAGTAAAACATATCAAAGGGGTAGTATATACACTATGTAAATCAAAATATTTTCATAATACTAAACATTTCTCAAAGAAGAGAATTTGAGACCAAAAACCCCTACTTCTTTGGTAAAATTTAAATTAGAAGATACTAAAGGAAAGAACATAAAATATAAATTTAAATACCATGAGTTTCATGGATTATAAGATAAAATATAGTCATCTTGAATTATATACTCCATATAAATATATAAGGTGGTGAATATATAGCATATTGTAACGAATGAAAATTGAGATAAGAAAACTGTTACATTTTACTTCCGAATTTCATGAAAGATATTTAACCACTTGTATAACAAACATAACCATATTAATATATTATTTAGAAAAATTATTCAAATTTATTACCTTTTTTATTCTTTAATTACACACATTCACTAATCAAATATTATTTTATTAATTTTTATTTTCATTATCAAATATTAATAATTTCAATTGTTTCGTACATGTTTTGTAACAACGATGTCAGACCAAATTCATTGATACAAATATCATAATTGAAAAATTATTTAATATATTATAAAATTTCTATTTAAATGATTTTTATTTTCCCAATTTCATTTCATTGAAGTGATGGGTATGTTTTATTAAAATTGATTCTATGATGAGAATGTTTCAGGTATTTTACTGAAATCAATGGGTTACTTTATAATGATCCGTAATTTTTATGTTATACTTCTAGAATAATATTTATGAAATATATTAATCATTGATATCAATTAAATTTATAAAATAAATTATATGAACAACCTTATAATGTGGGTATAAAAAATGACACACATCGCTTTGTGGGGGTGGTAGTCTGCATGGACATACAAATGACATTTGAATTTTTCAAAGAATAGTAGGAAGGTAGAAAATGGTTTATCTTTTAATAATATTAAACATGTTATAAATATAATGATTAATATTTAAATATTATATATTAACTATCCATTTAATTTTTTTATAAGAAATTAAAATACATCACTTTGTAGAGATATTAGTCCGCACGTATGCATGAATGACATTATAATTTTTTTGATGAAGGGTGAAGTGGTATATAATGTTTACAAAATTAGAAAATTAAAAAATAGATTAATAAGAATTATTTCATTATATTATAATGGGTAAAATATATTTTAAGGAGAAAGATAAATAATAAATAATATAATAATTGATCAGTACTCAATTTGATAATTTGAACCTTCTCATTGATGAACACATAAAATAGAGAATGTTAGGATTTTTATTGGATAAAAGGGATTGAAAATGTGGAAGAGGGATATAATAGAAGTAAAAATAGAATATTTATAATAAGAATTATAAATTTATAGTGTACATTAAATGTTTGTAAAAACATAATTTTATAAGTAAGAGATATGGAATTTTTTTAAATACCCCTAACTTTATTTCAATACAAGGACACATTCAAATGATATTGGATAAAAAAGTGGAACATAATGGACATAGTATGATTTTTTGTACATAAAACTATTAACCACACATTTTAGGTAAGGTTTTAGGAATTTTGGGCTTTTTCCTTAGTTTTAACGTTTACTATAATTTACTTTAAATATGGTAACTCACTAAATAACATAGGTAACCTATTTTAATGACCAAAATTAAAATTGAATTGATAGATATATTTCATGCATATATATTTAGTGTTTTAATGTGTTGATTTTTGTATTTAAATGAAAAATATTTTTAATTTGTGAATGATTTGACTTGTTTTCAATTTTATGGTAGGATTCTTTTAATATTTGGATAAGAAACAAAAACGGATGGAAATATGAGCCAGAAGACACTTTGTTCCATGAGTGAAACAAAGCGGTGCAACACCAAATTTTTTAGGACGTAGAAAGCTTAAAAATGGAGAATAATAGTAACACGTTGTATATTTCATTGCATGATGTAAAATTAAAATAGATCTACCACCTCTAAGGATAAGTCATGAAGAGGTTACATGCTGTGAAGAGAAATTAAATGTCATGTATTCTCACTACATGGTGTGACGATTTTTGAGATAATTGTTTTGAAGAGATATGCCAAAAATCGGGATGCCTAAGAATTAAAATACTATACATCATGTAAGTCCATTACACATCATGAAGATGGTGGAAAATAGAAAAATAAATGTGATGTGTCTGAGGGTTTGACTAGAGAGCTAATAAAATTAACCCTTTGGTCGCTACAAGCCACGATCCAATATGGGAGTAGACAAAGCAATGTTGCATGGAGGAGCTGTACGCATGGAGTGATGATCCAGGGCACTACTTCACCACTTTTATTCTTCTACATTCTATCTTTGATATCCATAATGATCATTATCATCATGCCTAGTATGAGTGAGTACTTTTCATTGTGATAGGTGATGTTATTATAGTGGGATGTGATGCATAGGTATTATTTCTTTTTATTATTCTCTATTGGGATTACTATAAACCTATTTATTAATTCCAATATTCTTCTTTTTTCAATTTCATGACCATTTCATCTGATTTGAGGATGTTTATTTTGTTGCATCAATTAATTGTCCTATTTTGTGTTTGACCATTATGAAATCTAGGTTAGTTATGTTTTAATATGTTTTTTTTTTCCTAATTTTGTGATTTTCATTGAGTATATGACCATTCCAATAGAGAAATCATGGGATTAGTGTAGGGTACCTAGATTTTGGATCCCTACTGACCTAATTCTGACACCAAATGTAAATAAATCTATTATCAATTGAATCCATAGTGCCCAATCCTAAATATCACTAAACTTGGCATAACTCATCTCTAGATATTCAAACTAAATCTTTTCTTATATTTATCATTTCTCCAACCAATCAAAAATTTGAAATTTAAATTTAATTAATTAATTTAGAACATACAGATCATCCCTATGGGTTCGATGCTCAGAATTTCTAGATACTTCATTTTCAGTTAGGTTATCATATTTTTTATAAATAATTAATTTTTTATATCTCCATAGGAATTAACGATACCATGTGGGATATAATAAACTCATTAAATAATTTTTATATTATTATTTCAAATATGAAAATTATTTTATTATATCAAATTTCTAAAATTGGTAAAAATTAAATTTAAAATAATACAGGTATAATGTATAAATAAAGTTTCTAGAAAAAAAATACTTAGGTTGAAAAATATTAATCATAGGTTTATAAATTAAAATTAATATTTCAAATATAAAATTTTAAATAATGAATAAAAATATAATTAGGAAATATTTTTATAAAATTTTAATCCGTGATTATATCATAATGTTTTCATAAAATTCATGATATTTGAAAAAGTAATATTTTTTAATACACGCCTAAAAATCAATATTTTCTAAAAAAATCACAAAAAAATAATCCTAATCTAATATTATTGTGATGAATTGGGAAATCATGATCATTTTTTGAAATTAAAATTCTAAAATTCCAAAATTAATAATTTAAATGAAAATAAGAAATATAAGTAAAAAAATTATTTTATAAAAAAGACCTTTCAAAATTTAAGTGTTCATAATATTATTTCATATCAATTAACAATTAAATAAATTTTAAAATATTAATTCATAAATTAAAATATCATATATTTTTAATTATTATAGGTTTTATTATTATTTTAAATTTCCTAATAATTTTCATCTAATTTGTTGCGATTCATTTTAGTTAGATGTTCCATGTAAAACAAGTTATTCAATATAGTATTTATTTCAAGGAGAATTATATATTGAAATTTCATGGTGTTAAATTATCCCCCTTTAAATAAATTATTACCTTGAAATTTTAATTTTTTCTTACCAAAAGGAATATATCTTGGCATGAATATAGTCCCAACTATAGGTTTATCATGATAGGTAATCTTTAAGTTAAAACTAGGAAACATATTATTTCTTAATTAAACTTTCCAAAAACCATTTATGTACTATTATAATACTCGTAACGAATTTCCAAAAGAATACCTTGGAAGATGAGTGACATTTTACATGTAATAATTGATATATTTAGCCTCCAATTTCTTTTGTTTGATAAATTATTTTTCCATCTGAATATAGAAAATGAGAAAATATAATTAAATTATTTCTTCTATTCTATAAGAATCATTTTATCCTTTGCTTGTATTTACATTGGTTTTACACCTTTTCTTAATCTCGTATTATAAATGATGTATAATTATGATGGATTTTTCATGCCTGGAGAATGAAAATTAACTTTTAATGGATCATAATATCAATAAAAGAAACAAACATTATTTCTCTTTTCTATATCCTTTTATATAAAACCAATATGGTTGTCAAAAGTTAAGATAATATTAAAAATGAATAAACCCTCATGTGAATAAGTGACATATTAATCTATAAAACTGCAATAATAAAACCCAACATTTATCTAAATTCATTCCAAAAAAATCTAAAAAAATTCAAAATATTGTCGACCAAATTCAAAGTAAAAAATCATAAGTATTAAGTCAAAGTCAATAATATATATAACAAAAAAGTTTGAAACTAGGGAAAATGTGTGTATTTATTTGAGAACACCTAATATATTATCGTTTCAATGATATTACCACTAAGTGTCTTTATTGAAAACTACTTCCTTAGCATGTTGGGGGACAATTAAATATTCTTAGTATATATACAAGAGTGTGTAGATTCGGAATCAAATAAAGCATTCAATAGCTTTGTGTTTATGATAAAAGTAACTATAATAGAATCATTCAATATTTCAACTTTATCTATCATGATTTCATAATATTTTTCTTTCTTCCTTCTCATTTTCAAGGGAAAATTTCCTTGACACTAGGGGCCTAGGTTCTCATAGTACACCATCTCCTTGCTATTGAAGAATTGGACCTTTAAATTTTCTTTATGAGCTATGTGGACTTTATTTAACCACCTATAATAGACTCACATTCCCTTCAATCATGTTCCATGGTGCTTCTTTTCACAAGTATTACATGTTATAAATTCCACCCTTCCCTACTTTCATTTATCCCAAAGTTAAAAAATAAATTTATAAACCAACTCTTTTCTCATGAGAAAAGAAATATTCAAGGAATATAGCCTTTAAATTAACTCATTCCATATCCTATATCTTTTCTACCTTCTTAGTATTTTAAAATAATAACCACCATTTATCATAATTTACCCTTAAATGACGAACCACCATGAAATTGTTTCCCATTCACTACTTCCCAAAGTGATAAATATCTACTCTAGGGGATTAATTCATTGTTATGATTCCAATGGACTAGTAGTCTTATTAATGTATAGTGGTTGCTAGCACATTAAGTGGTCCAAAATAATTGTATCATGTTGTAAAGAAATAGCTTTCTCTATATAGCTAATATTATTAGTTATAACTTTCCTCAAAATATTTATAATCTACTCAAATCTAAATCTACTTTTGTAGACCTGGTTATAATGGAAATAAATTTATAGATGTAGAAACCCAAACTCTAATTACCATATTTAGGGTATACTTAATTACATTATGATTAGATATAAGGGATATTGTCTTGATGGATCAATCAGATTAGTAGTCTTAAAGAACCAGATAAATACATTATTTCCATATTACATAGGAATTATAAAATAAATTTCATAAGAAATATTCTTGAATGATTAGTATTATTCACAATAAACATATTCATATCATGTGTAAACGAAATAAAATAAAATTTAATCTCATATACTTTGTAAGAGTTACTTACAATAGAATCTATCATGACTAAATAAGGCATAATCTAGATGTAAAGATAAATAAATAAAACACAATCCATTTAATAAATAACTTGATAAATAAATGCATACATGGATAATATTAATGTAGTAATATCATGGATAATAATAAGTAAAATTTAAATGATGGAAAATATTAATATTAAAAGTCATGTTCTCAGATATCACGATATATTTACCATAAAATCCTTATTCCAATACAACCCAATCAATGGGTTGGTATATACCAAAAAACCCATTTAATAATTTTGGTGATTTAATTTTTCTTAGGAGACATGTTGATACATAGAGGGGATATCTATAACTTGGACCCACCCTTCACTGGATTTCCAATTCATTCCTCATATATTGAATGGTTAATTTAATTAATAAACAATATTCTTTATTAACAAATATCTATATTGAGTAAATAATATGTAATATTAATATTTCTCTAGTCAAAAAAATAACATTCATAGAAAAAAACCATGCATAAAAATTGCATAAGGTTTAGGAAATAATAATATCCATTATATAAATAATATTTATATTTAATAAAAATGTAATGTATAGTTAATAATGATCACAAAAAATTAAATTTTTCAAAATTTAACGACCAAAAAATTAACAAGAGATAAAATATAACCATCAATACAATGTAAATATAAATTTGCGAACATTAGAGAATAATGAAAAATGAAATTAAAACATTAAAATAAGATTTAATTAAAAAAATATTTTAATACCATTAAAATCTTATCATAGAATAAAAAATAGTATAAAATGGATTTGGTGGTGGGAAATTACATTAACGCTGTATACGTTAAAAAAACACCCCTTTTGACTTTTTATAAAGAAATTCAAAAATAACATTTTAAAAAATGTTAAAAAGGTTCCTTTAATTTTTTTTAAAAATTCAGATATAAAATAATATTTTATTAACAAATCATTTGATTAAATAAAAATAATTTTTTTAAAATAATTTTGAAAACTATGGACATTGAAGAAAAATATACTCGATCAAAAGAGAAATAAGATTAAATTTCTTTTTAATTTTTTATTTTCTTGATTAAATTTACAAAGAGAGTGAAATTTGATATAAAATATTGAAAATACTTAAATATTTAGAGGATAAGAAAATAGATGGACTTTATGAAATATATATTATAATATTTATTGAATGAAGAAAACATCAATCCCAAAAAAATTAGATTATAAAATATTTTATTGCCTCTTTGGTAATGTGTAAATTATAAACCCCTGAAAACATGGATTGAAACTTTTCTCATCATTAATAAATAAAATATCATGTTAAATATGTCAAAATAGGAATTATATACACCACATAAAATTAAATGGGTTTATAATACCAAATATATCTCAATGTAGTGGAAATTGAGTTGAAATTCTTACCTCAAGTTAAACTTTCCACAGAAGTACTTTTAACTTACTTTATAATAAATTTAGATTTATTATAATTAAACAAAATAAATTTATACATATATATAATATAATATATGATCCATTAATAAGATTTTATCCCACATTTTTTAATAATATTTTGTTATTATCATTATTTCAGGTGTTAACTGCTTTATTTTTCAAGTATATCTGATATAGTAGTTTCAATATTTGAATCTCTATCATGGTTACATATTCTCCATAATTTTATTCAGGATATAAATTTCATATATATTAAATATATATACATATATATATTTAGATACATCCATAAAATATAGATATAGAAAAATGAATTACATCATTCATGGAGACGATGGGTCGTAAGTATGCATGAACGTTATTTTCACTTATTTGATGGATGGAGAAATTAAAGGTAAATAATATTTATAATATCCATAATACCTAATATATAACATATATTCATTAAATATATTATCAATACCATCCATGTAAATCATAATAAAAATAGATCACTTCGCTTCGTAGAGGTAGTGATCTATATGTACGCACGAGTGACATTATCAATTTCAAAAAGATTGGAATGTAAGAAGATAGAAATGATATTATAATCTCATTAGAATAATTACATCATAAATATCATAAATATTAATTAGTTTCTTTTTTATAACCATCCAAATAAATTAATGATGAAAAATAGATTACACTGCTACATGGAGGCAGTAAGTTATACATAAGCATGAGCGATGTTATCACGTTTCATATGATGGAACAAAGATGGAAAATATTTATATAACATTCATAAAAATATATAATTATATTTATTATATGGGAATTATTATTTTATTATGGTTACAATAAATTTATAGTAATTAAAATAATAAATAAACTTGAAAGAGTCGGTAAAGACGATTGCATCTTCTTCAGTTGACATCCTGTAGTTGCCTTCATAAGGACCAATGGAATGGACTTTTAAGAATACCAAAACGTATAATTTTTATCTAGTGAAGTGTATAAGATAATTGGGTAGGTTTTACTTGATAAATATGTCTCAATTTGGTGTAAATAAGAGAGATAATGGGATTCCTTTTATAACCGAGGGGAGGGGACATTTTAGAAATCCCTGAAATGTTATCAAATAATCTATGTCCAACTCATGTAAAATGGTTCCAAAATAAAATATATTAAAATATATGGGGTATATGGTCATAATATAATCATAAAATCAATTTTTTTAGGTTTTTATATCATATTAAACCATATCATTAGGATTTACCACTTTATTAACCAATTGTAATAGTAATTGTGGAAATGACTTTTTAAATATTAAAGGGTTCTAATTTTACCAATAAGGTGATAATTGGATCATAAATGAACAAGTTATGAAACTTTAAATGATATATTATCCCCATATTCCTATTTAATGATTTTTATGGTTTTTAAATAATTTAATAAAATATTATTTTCATAAAATATCTTTAATATTATTTTTGAAAATATTCATTTAATTTGACATTAAAGACACCAAGATGAAGACATAATTAGAATATAATAGTTAATACATATATAATATGATATATTCATATATAAAAATCATGGAACACAATTTTTCATCGAAATTTTATTAATTTTAATATTTTTTAAATCATTTATTGTATTTTTCTATTAATAGAATAAATATTGTGTAGGGATTGCGTAAGCATTTAAGATAATTATTGAATTATTAAAAATAAAAATCAAATTAAAATTAGAAAAAAAATTATTATTTTCAATTAAAATTTAAAGATGAATATAACCACCTTTTATCCTTATGTAAAAATATTATATATATTAAATTTAAGAGTGTGACTTTTGGTTTTTATTCTTTTCTTAAAGTAAAAGTCAATATCAAAGCCAAATGGCACCAAGTGGCCATATTTTTAAGACATATAAGTACATTACTGAAATCAATCAATACAATATTATAAAAAAATATTAGAGGAATTTTAAATCCTTATCTCAAATATTTAACACTATTTTACCCATTTTATCCTTATCAAAATGACAAATATCCATAATGATTATTGATCACAAGGACCAAAAATAAAAAGGAACTATTTAAAAAAATTTAAATTCAGAATTCATAATATTGAATCCTTTTTTTTCAAATTTATTAACAAAATTTACATAAATTAGTTTATGATAAAAACAGAAAATGCATCAAAAAATGATTTTTAAAAAAATGTGTTTTTAAGTCTAAAAATGAACTTATCCCAAAATAAGGTATAATAACGATTCAAATATAATTAATTAAATTATTTATGAATAAAGGAGTATTGTTTTATTTTATTATGAAATAAAAAAAATTATGGGTATATATGAATTAAAAATAAAATATAGTTTAACAAAAATCAGTATTTTCTCATTATTCACTAAAAATATTTTTTTTAGAAAAATCAAAAAATTTCTACCTAAGATAATACTTACATGATTAATTAAAAAATTATTTAATTATCACATGATAATATTTTAGAAGGTTATCATGGTTACTTTAAACTCATTAGTATATTGGTAGGTTCCAGTATATACCTCCTTATGATAAATATATGGAACACATCATGAACTTAAGAGAGATTTGGTTGAAGCACCAAGCGATAAGCTACTGTCCCAATAGGATCAAGAATTCTGGTGGGCCAATATTTCTAGGGCACAAATTTCCAATATTTCCAAATCTAACAACCATCTTCTAAGGTGATATTCATAGGAATATATTGTCACTAACTTCAAAATCTTGATCTCATTAATGATTTTCCACATAACATTTTTTTCTTGAGCTTCCCTTATGTGTTATTAAATGGATCTCACATTTTCTACCATTTACATAGCTAGATCATGTTCCAATAACATTATTTATTCATCTTTATCTGAAAAAATTATATTTTTTCACTCCCTTCCATATATTTTTTATAGGGATCCATCTGAATACCCCAGTTAAAGCTATTTTCATAAGAAAATTATACTAAATGAAGATGTTGATCCCAATAACCATTGAAATCCTTGAAGTAAGCTCTTAAAAATTATTCTAGAGTTTTAATATTCCTCTCTAACCAATCACTAGGTGGATTCTAATAAGAAAGATATAAATTTAACTCTATATTCAGAGCCTATTAAAGATTTATCCTGAAATTAAAGGTAAACCTTGGATCTGGATTATATATGATTGATAGTGGTACTCCATGTATTCTCTAACTTCCTTAATGTATAATTTAGTAATCTAATAAAGAGAGAAATATTCTCTAATATAGATAAAATTCACTAATTTTATAAAGTGATTGAATATAACCCAAATAGTATTACTCCCTTTAGATGTGTTTAGGAGTTTGATGATTAAATACATGTTAATTTTTCCCCATTTACATTATGGTATGGATAATGGTTGTAATATCCCCATTGAATTTTTTTATCTCAGCCTTAACTTGCAGACACACTAGGAATCTGAATACATACTTATAAATATCCCTTATCATATTATCCTACCAAAAATATTATTTCAAATCTTTATTAATATTTATACTTTCAAGATGAATAGAGAATTGTAGACTATGATCTTCATCTAAGAGATACTTATTCAACCTTGGGATTGATGGGGCACGTACTCGGTTCCAAAAACTTATCATTCTAGTATCATAATATTTGAACACATGAACATTCCTTACCTTCTTCTATAATTCCTCTTCTTCCTTATATTTCTTCTTAATCCTCTCATGAATGGATAGATTAAAATTAATCTAATAAATATTATATCTTCCCACTTTCCTCAAGATTTCAAGATCCAACTTCTTTAAAACCATAAATATTGGATCTATTTTGATCCTTATCAGGGAAAAATTAATATGATAAATTAGACTCGGTGCATCATCCACTTTGTTCTCCTTCCCATAGTGGTAATGTATTAAGTAGTTATAATCTTGGATCGACTCTAAACATTTTTTTGTGGAACACAATCAATTATTTGTATGAAAATACATAATTTAGGATTTTATGTTCAATATATGTATCACACATTTAACCATAAATATGATTCCTATATATCATCGATAGAAATTAATTACCAATACCACCTCCAAATCATGAGTCAGATAATTATTCTCATTAATTTTCAGTTAGATTGAGGAATAAGATACCACCATATCATTCTACATGATTATGTATTTCAATCCATTATTTGATGCATCACTGCATATCACAAACCCTTCTCCACTACAGGGTAGTGTAAGAATATGTGTGTTGACCAACCTTCTCTTTAGTTCTTTGAAATTCTCCTTAGATTCATCTGTCTAAAAGAATTTAACTGCCATCCGAGTCATCTCAGTGAGTGGGTTAGATAGTTTTGGGAAATATCTCACAAAGCATCATTAGTATCTATAAAACCAAAGAAAACTATGGATCAAAGTTTCTATGGTTGGTCTAGTCCATTTCTAAAAAACTTATTTTCTTTGAAAGATCCACCAATATACCTTCACTTGAATATATATGACATAATAATGAAACTTTATAAATCCAAAATTCACACTTCATAAGTTTACAAAACAACCTTTCCTTTTCACAAGGTGTTAACCACAATTCTCAAATGTTCTTAAACCTCTTCCTTTCTCTTTGAATAAATAAGAATATTATCTATAAATACTACCACAAAATGATCAAGGTAATATCTAAATAATTTATTCATTAAACCCATGAAGAGAGAAAGAGACTTTGTGAGTCTAAATGGAATTATTATAAACTCATAATGACCATACCATGTACAAAAGGCTGACTTGGGTATATCATCCTTCTTAACCCTTGGTTGATGATATCCAAATAAAATATTAAACTTGTAAAAATATCAACCTCTTTTAATTGATCAAACGAGTCATTGATAAGGGGTAGAATATACTTATTTTTAATAGTTATATTTTTATGTTCCAAATAATCATTGTAAATAAACATTATCCCATATTTTCCAACAAAAATAATGAATTTTATTAAAGAAGAAAAATACAAGGTCAAGGATGTCTGAAAAAATAGTGAGAGAGCATTACCAATAACAACATCAGCACCACCAGTAGGAAGGTATCCAATACTAGAGAACACCATGTTAGGTGTTTGCTGGGAAGCCCTGGAAGCCAAAAAAATAGCAACCTAGTTCCCTTCGCACCAAGTCTGAAGAATCTAGATATAATTATAGAGGATGGAATTATATATTCAAAAAAGGTAAGAAATGTCCTAGGCTGTGTAAGTAGTACCTTTAAGAGCGTTTTAGATAATTTTGGATTCCATTTCCACAATAGAAAGGGGAATATAATGATGATGAAAAATTTTGAGGTCGTTGTTCATCACCTCAAATACAGCATGAAAGGAAGTGATAGCCCTATAAAATGATCTAAAAGAAATAATCATAGATCCATAGGAGTTGTGAACCAACCCTCCACCACACATAGTCACTTGAATACACAAGCCATCAAAGTTGAGTTTAAGACTCACAGTAGGAGGGTTATATCTAACCCATTGACCCCTCGATTGAGAAATTGTAACATCACTATTACATCTAGGAATAAAGCACATAAGTAAAGGAGCTTCACTAGATCCGTTATAAAGACCTGGAAATTTTGATGAAAGACACTTGGGTCTTACCTTGATTGCTAGATTAGATGTATGATCTTGATGGAGGGTCTAATTTTGGGTTTCCCAAATACACTAGTATCCCACTGAGAATATAATAGTGTGTCACTTATCCTCATGAAAATTTCCATTAGACCCATGGAACCAGTGATGAAGAAAGTCATCCAGGAATTTTAACCTCAGGATGAAACCCAAGAAACAACCCAACAGAGTTCAGATAAGGACAACCCAGTCACTTTTTGGGATTATGTGGTTCAACTACTCTTCCTTGTGCAAGTTACAGTAGTAGCAACTAGAGGAAAGGATAACTCCTTTCCATTTTATGGAAAATTTTGATGGGACAACCTTATTTATGATTTTCCAGATTAGGAAGCTAAACTTTCCAGGAATTGACTTACACCATAGGATATACACCATCTGTATATGCTCAGATGGGAGTAGACCAATCTCCTATAGTTTTTAGTCTCGAATTTACCCGTGTTCTAACCCATGAATCAAAAAATGTTAAGATATTCTTCCAAATGAATCACATTGAAAGCCTTCCTCTGAGATGGTTTTAGAACAATATGAATGAATTGTGGTTAACTGATGGCCTACTTGAAAGACATATCATAGTTTGGGAAACTAGGGAAAACCAAGAATTCTACAACCCAATTGCAGTCCTAGAAGATTTTGTTCTCAACCCTTAAAATACATCTAGAATTTTTATAGAGAACAAGAATATTATCTTTCAAATGGTTCTATAAGGCTAAGGATTTATGACTGTTGTCTCTAAGAACATTACCATATTTTTTCTTAATGAACTTTCTCCACAAAGAGGTTCCTTCAATTACTTGTCGTGATAGATAAACTTTTAGAGGGTTAATTGACTCTACCATGTTCCTTATATTAACTCCCCCATCCTCTACAGGTTTGGACATTTTGTTCTAGGTAGCCAAGTGGCCACTTCCTTCTCCCTATGTATGCCAAATAAAATAACATAAAAACTGATAAATCCTCTGTTAAATTACTTTGGGAAACTTAATAACTAAAATTATATTAATTGGAATGGAATTAGACACACTATTCACAAGGGTTATCTTTCCCCCAAAAGAGAGAAATAAAATTTTCCAATTTGTAATATGGTTGGTAATTTTGTTAACCAGACACTCGAAGTGCCTAATTCAGACTCTTCCAGTTGATATAAGAGATCCTATATATTCTAGGGGAAACCCCTTCCTTCTAATGACCAGATTGGTTTCAATGATTCTATTTCACCTATCAAAGCATGTTTTGGAAATATAGACATGGATTTCCCCCCTGTTAATGACATTTCTACTTACCCTTGAGTATTCTTCTATGATTTTATTATATCCTCTAATATAATGAATCCCTATATTAATGAAAAATCCATATCATCTATAAATAGAAGATAAGATATCCCATTACACCGGGCCCCATAGTGAAAAGGTTTGATTCCACATCCTTGAAGACTAGAATTCATATATTTACTAAGACAATTGTGATAAATAAAGGGGTAGAGAGGGCATCCTTGCTGTATTCATCTAACTAGTTTGAAAAAATCCACACTGCCTCCCCATCAAACGGATATTGAACCAAGAGGAGCTGAAACACCCAAAGGAGAGATTAATGGCCCACATAGAAAATACCATTTATCTCATCACCTTTATAATATTTCTCCATTCAAGTTGATCATAGGCTTTGTCCATGTTCAGTTGGATAACAATATTTGTTACGAAAACCTTCATGTTAATTCCTCAAACCATTTCCAATGCAAGTCCCATAGCTCCCTGAATATATCTACCCTAAATAAAGGCATGTTACTTCTTAAAAACCAAAGAATGAATATATTTAGAAAACCTTATATTGATGATCGAATAAAGGATCTTGTAATCCACATTACACATGCTGATGAGGCGGTATTGAAAAATGGAAAATTGTTCTTTCACTTTAGGGATAAGAACCATAGAGGCTGCACAAGACACCTAAGAGAGAGGACCACCTTAGAAGAAGTCATGAATAACCTCTTCTAGATAATGTTTTATGATCATCCAAGCACTATAATAGATGGATCTAGGAAAAGAATCCAGACCAAGGGAACTTTCTTTGTTAAGATAGACAATAGTGTCCCAAACTCCATCCTCTCCTAGAATACTTTGAATATAAAAATTAATCCGAGGTAAGATGATATGCGGTATAAAATTGTAGAGGTCAATATGTCCACATGGATATTCCTACTACATATTCATGTTAAGAGAACATAAAATAGAGTCTAAATGGGACATCACCTTCTCACTGATAACATATGGATCCATGGTATGTGAGCTATCATCCAATAAGATATTAGAAAATTGGTTTTACTGCTTTTCCTTAAGACATGAATGAAAGATCCAGGAGTTCATATCACCCTCTCTAAGCCAAGTGTTCCAAGACCTTTCAAGAAGGCTCTATTCCACATCAAGTAGATGCTCTTTAAACTGCTAATTTTTGTTCCCAAGGGATATAACATCATCATAATCCTATGAATATTCTAACCTTAATTCAATACTTACAATTTACTATTGAATCGCCTCTATATTTGAGTGAGGAGAAGGAACATCACCATCCTAGATAACCAAGTCCTTCAACTGGTGATGTTTTTTGTGAAACATCATCCAGTGAATTCATGGGATTAGCTTCTCCCTAGAAGAGATAACATTCAGGAGGAAATTGATACAGGAGTACCAACTATTAGAGTAGAAAAAGTGCCACTCCTCAATCGTTCAAGCCTTCAGATGAATGAGAATAGGGGAATGGTCCAAGAGCATTTGAGTCATATGAATCACCTCTAAGATGAAATATGTGGATATAGCTTGAAGATTACCAAAACACTAATCTAACCTACACTAGGACTAACAATTTCCCCTATGATTATTTCACCAATTACATATGTTACCTAAGAAAACAAAATACTTGAGGCCTTCTTCGGTAGTGAAGGATGAGAAGTCCAATATTTTCCTACTTGAGTTGATTCCACAGCCTTTTTTCTTAGATAAATCCAATATCATGTTTAGGTATCTCCCCACTGTCCAAGTATTTTACCCTATGTTAAAGGATTTAATATCCCTCTAAAGGTTATCATAGAGTTAGAAACACATTTAGCATAAATGAAAAAGGATAAGCAAACCTCATTACCTGAAGCTAGCGTGCCCTAGAGATGTTGATCCGAGGAGGCCAACTCCTCCATATAAATTGATTGATTCTAGAATACACATATATGTAGATTATCTAGACTACCATGCACAAAAGTTTCTAATCCAATTATTCTAGAAATGATACCAATTATTTATGTACTCTGTTTAGGCTCCAATATCGCTACAACATAAACATTTTTTCTGATCACCTATTTGGATATAAATTCAGTTTTTACCTAGGATCCTAGGCCATGAAAATTCCATATATTAAGTGAGATCATTAGAAGGAAATTTTCCAATATCTACCCCCAATCATAGGGAATCTCTTTCCAAGAGAGATATCACCAGTCAAACTCATGTTGGTTTGGGATCTGGTATGAACTCCCAAAGGGTTCAACGACTCTTTAAAGGAAGACCGAGGATACCTCCTAGACTATCCATCATATTTGACACATCCTAATTGAATTGTAGATGAAGTAATGGGATCATATTCCACATTAAATAGCATAGAGAAGTTATTGGATAAAACAATCAGGGTTGATGGCATGTTGGAGACATGGGGAGAGGGGGAATTAGAGATCGCTAGGGGATTCAAAGAAATCAAACAAGGGAATTACCAAGAGAGACTTTTCTCATTAATGGAATCTTTATTTGAGGGTGAATAGAACACCCTAATCTTAATAATATCTTCAAGATCCTATCAGATTGGGAGATAGTGGGTTGGGAAGGCATAGAGAAGCTCCTTACCTTTGGGAAAAGAATATACCATAGGCATTAGAGGATCTGGCACACAAGGAAGAGGGTCATAATAGGGGATGATGGCCGAGAAATGAGAAACTAGGAGGGTGGAAATATCATCAAATGAAGAGGGGGGAGAGGGGGTGAAGGAGGGGCCAAGGAGTGGGGCCAAGCCATTAGGTTCTTCATAGATGATGAGAAACTATTCATATAAATCTTTTCTAGAGACTCAGTCCCAACTATAGGATCAGACATCTGAAATGAAGAAGCATGCCTGTATTCATCTAGACAATGTCCATATAGGAGACAAGAAGAAAAAAGTGAGTTATTGAGAGATAAACCACTGGTTGCATCCAGTCTTCCAAACCATCTAATCTGAGAAGGATATGAGCCGGGGGAGAGATCATATTCATAGAAACATAGGTTTGAGGGGAAAAATTATCCCGAAGCCAAAGTGAATTCTTCTTTTCACAAATAAATCCTCCAAGCATATCTCTAATCTTCTATAGGAAAGCAGGGTTCTATAATGGCAGTGGAAGACCTAGAAGTTGATACAAACATCCAATAGGGGGGACTCTCGAACTTTGTGCACATCCATCGACTAAAGAGAAATGGAGAAGCATTATATTTCTTTTTACAAAAAAATAATATGTGTACCCCATGGTGAAGCACTTGGAAAAATGAATCCCTTATCAATATTATTCCACAATAGATTATTTAATTCTTATAACTCAATTGGGACCATTATATATAAATTATTTTAAATAGGTGTTGTATAAGGCATGAGTTATTTTGAAAACTAAAATTCAAGATTCATGGGAAGAAAAGGAAACAATTCTATAAATACATTAAAAAATTATCATATAATAGGCATCTATTCAATTTTATGATTCTCCCCAACCATCTGAGATAAATATCCCTCATGAATAATTAATAAAACCCATATAATGGAAGTAGTTTTCATTGTGAAATCAGGTTCATCCCCAAATAAAAAGGCTACCATAGGTTGATTTAGAATACCAAATGACACTTCCTTAATGAAATACTAAATATCTGCTTTATGTTGAGATATCCAATCCATGCCCAAAATTAAATTAAATTAAATAGAGGTAGAATAAAAATATTTTAAGGAAAACATTCCCAACAAAATTATATCAAAGTGAGGATATAGACTTTAACTATAATAATCCTACCATTTTGAGTTTTTATTTCCAACTCAACATATGATCATTGAGGTGGTGATATGATACCCTTAGAAAATTCATTAGATATAAATTAGTGTGTAGAGATAAATAAAATAAAATATTTACAACTATAGATTAGATGATAAGTCACCTTTCACCACATCACCTAGAAATTCCACTTAATCTGTAGTAATTTCATATGTTTGGCCTTCTCCCCTTAGCTTCTTAAGTTGTAAGTTCCCTAGGAACTTGGGTAATTAGTTTGAATAACACATCAACTATTTATAGTTAAACCACTATATAGTATTAGTTTCTTTATTTGTCTTATATTAATTAGCCAGATGATCCATATCTCCATACTTTCAATAAACTCTAATTCCCTTAAAACATTTCTCAGTATGTTTCTATCTATAATTTTTACATTATGGAAATTGTTTCATTCCTTTATTATTATTTTAGCTGTTCCCTTTTTCTTAGTGTTCATATAAACAGTTATTCTATTAATTTTACTTGATGATATAAGATCTAGAAATTTTTTTCCATTTCTTAATGGAACTTACTACTATATCATCATACAATAAAAATATTTGAGAAACTAATTCCCGTCATAGATATGGATTAATTCTATTAAAGAAAAAATAAATCTTGTTTTCTAGATTGCGTTTGTAATCTGAAATATGCCTACTTAATCTTGTAAAGTTATCTTCATAATCTACAACAATTCCTTCTTCATTTTGATTTAAAGTGATAAAATTCCTCTCCATTTCATCTCACTATTCTCATGGGAAGTATTTCTCAAATAAAATCACTTTAAAAATTCTACATTATTTGTTTTCTATTTTTTAAACTTCTTTAGTGTTATGGATCAATGACCACCATTGATTGGAATATCCATTTAAATAATACACTACCAGAATAACCTTTTCACTTACATTATATCTGAAATCTAGGAATATATTTTTGAGGTACTTAATCCATTATTTAGCTAACAATAGATTAGTAGTTCTATTAAAATATGGAGGTTTATATCGCAAGAAATAATCCAACATAGGTGAATCATGCTTTGTAAAAAAAGTTTTATATATTAAAGAATGTGTATTAATCATAACATCATTCAACTACCATAATATATCCATGAACTACTCAATTTTAGCACTAATTTTATTGGCTTTCTCAGTACTTCAATATCTACATTATCTATGGGTTTTGATTCCATTTCTTCTATTAGGTGCCACCATTAAATAATGAAACACATTGAGTTATCTCGTAATCATCAAGAATATTTATCCGTAAAATAAAAACTCCTATAATGGTAAAATTTCTCAAATACTATAAGGGATTATGATAATTCTAATGTTATCTATGATCATTTAAAATCTAGTTCCAAAGGTTTCTACAAAACTTCATCTGATACAAACTGTAAGAATTCAAAATCTAATAACCCAAAGTTGTTTTATACTTTATTACATTGTCCTAATAGATAAGGGATATCATCTTTAAGGATTAATCATTTTAGTAGTCTTTAATAACTAAATATATATATGATTACCACATTACATAGGAAATATAAAATACATAGCATAATAAAGAATATTTAATTTTTGATATTAATCATAATATCCTTCTTCATATCCTAGAGAAAGGAAAACAAATAAAGTATGAGATTAGATCCTTAGTAATAATTATGTACATTATAATTCATCATGAGTAAATAAGGCACAATCAATATGGCATTGTAAATAACTAGAAAGAATGTTATTTAATCAATAACCTGAGTATGAAATGCATCCATGGATAAAATTAATGAAGTAACATAGTGGATAATAATAACTAAATTCTCAATAGAGGAAATGATTAATATTACATTTCATGGTCTCATACATCATGATAACTTTATTTCTAATTTCTTGTTCCAAGATAGCTTAATAAACGGGTAGGTATATACCAAAAACCAATTTAATAATTTTAGACAAATTATTTTTCAAAATAGGCTTATCGATGCATCGAGGGGATATCTATAACCGGGTACTACACATCACTACACGCCCGATGTATTCCTCATATATTTAATGATCATTTTAATTCAAAAACAATATTTTTTATCAATAAATATATATATTAAGTAAAGATTATGAAATATACAGATTGACCTTATAATAAAATAACTTTCATTGTAAAAAAACTATATGTTAAAATGATATATGGTTTAAGAAATAATCATATTCATGAAATAATGAATGTGTATATTTAAGAGAAATTTTATTTCTAATTAAAAGTGATCACAATAAAGTGAATTTTTCAAAACATAATGAACCCAAAATTAATAAGAGATAAAAGTTAAGAATAAATTAATTAGAAATATAAAATCATGTTCTATGGGGAATAAAGGAAAATAGAATCAAAACATTAATATAATACATCTTTAAATATTTTTCTTTGTAATACCAATGAAATATTTTAGAATAAGTAGAGAATAAAATAATTTTGGTGGTGGGAAAATCTAATTACATCATATACATTAAAAAACATTCCTTTTGAAATTTTATAAATAAATTGAAAATAGACTTCAATAAAACATTAGAAATATTCCTTATAAAACTTTTAAAAATTTAATGATAACATAAAATGAAATTTATAAAAAAAAAATAATTTGTAAAATAATTTTGAAAATTATGGACATGGAATAAAAATATAACCAATAAAAAGAAAAATAATATCATCTTATATTTTAAAAAATTATCTTCTTTTTTAAAGTTCCAATGAGTGTAAAATTTTGAAGAAAATATGGAAACTCCAAAAATATTTAAATTATTATATTTTAAACTTAGTTTATTAAGGATAGATTATAATATTTCTTCAATGAAAATACGAGAAATCCAAAAAAATGATATTGTAAAATAAATTCTTACCTCTTTGGAAATGTTTAAATTGTAAACCCTTGAAAGAGAAAAATTGGATTGAATATTTAATCATAATTAATAAATATATTTTTATGTTAAATATATAAAATGGTAATTATATGAAACATATTAGAATAAATAGGTGCATAAAACCAAATATGTCTCAATGGAGTGGAAATTGAGCCAAATCCCTTACATAAAGTTCAACTTTCCTCATAAGTGATTTTAACATCCTGTATTATAAATTTATATTTATTATTAATACAAAAAATAACCATATAACTGTCATGACCCGTCCTCGGGGCCCGTGCCGTGACTACCCCAAGCCCGCCTTCCATAGGCCAGGGGCTGGCGACTAGAACCAAAGGCGTAAATCCCGATAACTGGGAAGGCATTGCCTTAAAAAAACAAGCACCACAGAGTAAGCAAGCAGAAAAAGTAAAAACTAAGTACAAGAGAAGTGCTAAAAAGTAAATAGGATAGAATACAAACCCAAAATAAAGTACAACTACAACTGAACAAGTACAAAAGAAAGATAACAGCTGGAAGGAAGGAAGCGGCTCCTGGGTCGTCCTCCTCGGATCCTACCTGAAGGGTAGGTACAGATGGCGCAGCTCCTGGTCGTCCACCACGGATCCTACCTGAAGGGTAGGAACATATAGCCTCCTACACGCTCTCTTCCGTCAACCTCCTCTGTGTGTCGTCTCATCGTGTAGTCCACCTCCGGGTACTGACTCGTCATGTAGTCCACCTCCGGGTACCGTCCAGTCCTCGAACACTCGGCCTCCGTCAGCACTGCCTGTCGTCTGCAACCAACACAACGAGGTGCGGGCATAGCCCGTGCAGGGGTGAGTATAACGATACTCAATAGGGACCCCGAGACCCTCAAGGTCTCACTAAACCAACAAGGATAACCACAAACAAGATCTCAACAGATAACCTCTACTTAGGTATATGCCCATACATATACCTAAGTTATCAAGTAACCCATCTCAATCTTGAAGAAACACAAGGATTGTGAAATCAATGGATAACCACTACCCAAGTATATTCCCATACATATACCTAAGTTATCAAGCGACCCATCGCAATCATAAGGTAAACACAAAGGTCAAAAGATTCAGATCAACTAGGATTTTCATTATCGAAACCGTAACTACTGAAGAGCTCCATCTCTGGAGTGTACAGTGGTCCTATCACGACTCCGAGGTACTGCTCACAAACCTAAGACTGCTGAGGTACTCCTCCTGTCGAGTACCGCGGGTCTGCGGCCAACTACCGAGCGCTCCGTCCGCTGTGGGTCTGTCGCCAAATACCGGGCGCTCCCCCTAATAGCCTACAGAGCTACTCCTCCCGTCGAGTACCGCGGGTCTGTGGCCAACTACTGGGCGCTCCATCCGTCGTGGGTCTATCGCAAAATACCGGGCGCTCCGTCCACTGGGCTAGTCGACTCACTCCAAGTCGAGTCGGTCAAGCAGTCATCAGGCCTCAGCCGGCTACACGGTCTCTGTACTCCGCACGCTCGTCTCTGGGAGGGTCCGCTCCACGAGCTACTGGTCGATATTCCAAGTATCACAAAGTCTCACAAAGAATTATCTCAAAGGACCGCCTCGTCATAGGGGTCTCAACGCAACAGACGGCGTGTCAATCGGACGCCCGGTCTGTGAGTTACTAGCCTTTTCGTTTTAGGGGGCCAGTTGGTTTCGTGAGCGAACCAATCCCGGCCGTATCTCAACTATACCCCGAACTCTCATAGGTTATACACATAGGGACCGTTTCTCAACGTGATCATCAACGCCGCTGACGGTTCGTCAAACAGACGTCTGGTCTGAAAGATATCATCTTTCTCTGATCTAGGGGCCCGGTTGGACTTCGGGCACAATCCAACCCGGCTATAACCCAACTGCATCCAAAACTTGGGCGGAGGATGCCAAAAGTTCCGTATCGTCAACAGGAACGCAACGCAACAGGCGGCACGTCAATCGGACGCCCGGTCTGGAAGTTATTGGTGTTTTCGTCCCGGGGGCCCGGTTGGTTTTTAAGTTAAAACCAACCCGACTGTACTCCAACCGTGTCCAAACCTCGAGCGGAGTGAGCCAAAAGATCCGTCTCCCTTAGAGGAATCCATCAAAGTCGACGGTACGTCAATCGGACGTCCGGAGCTCATGATATGAGCATTTCCGTTCGGAGGGCCGTGGATGAACCAACCCGGCCGA
Organism: Viscum album; assembly: GCA_963277665.1. Classification (NCBI taxonomy): domain Eukaryota; kingdom Viridiplantae; phylum Streptophyta; class Magnoliopsida; order Santalales; family Viscaceae; genus Viscum; species Viscum album. The sequence goes on from OY728148.1 coordinate 55,168,993, forward strand.
ACCCAAAGTATTCTGAAACCTTGAGTGCGATATACCGAAACGACCGTCTCAATCCAAGGATCACATTTCCGCTGACTACGTGTCGTTCGGAGGCCCGTAGCTCAAGTTACGGGTAAAAGACCAAAAATGGTCCGAAGACGGGGGGTCTGGGCCCGGGCCGACCCGACCCGACCCCCTGGGTCCGCCGAATCGGGTCGAACCGACCCGGTCCGGCCCGGCTGGACCCAGTCCAGCCCGGCCAGGGTGCGGTCCGGCTCGGCCGGCCGGCCCGGCTCGGCTCAGCCGAGCGGCCGAGCAACGCGGCAGCCGCGGGTCGCCACCCCCGCGGGTTGGAAGAAGCCGCAGCCCTCGAAGGGCCACGCTGGAGTCAATGGACACGGCATAGCCGCGTCCCGTGCATGAGGGCTGGACCCGTGCGGCCGCGGGTCCGCTGGCCGCCGCCGCCGCAGCTTTAGCCGCGGTGGCCCTGTTTGGTGGCGTTCCGGGGCACCGCCGCCTCCGGTCGCTGGCGCCGCCGCGCCGGCGACCCGCGTCGCTGGCAGCTTTCGCGGGCCACCGGAGTTGCTCGGGTGGTCCATTTTTCTTCCCGTCTACGCTGTTGTCCCTCCCGGGTTCCGTTCTTCACTGCAGGATCATCAAATTGCCCTTGCGTCACGTTTTGTCGTCGCCCACCAAATCCGCACAACCACGTAGAACGGCGGAGGGTTGTCGGGTCGTGTTCGTTTGGCCCGCACCCTCCGCGTTAGTTAATAACAACGAGAGAAAAATTCAACACATGAAACAACAATTTTAATAAATTAAAATTGTTCATTTGAATATGGTTCTTTAATTTTAAAGAAACATTCACGGGAATATAAAATATTCACAACAACCCCTACCTCGTCAAGTCGTCGCACGCGCATTCTTCGCGGATTTGATCGCCGCGGAAGGAGGTGATCGTCGCGTCGCGGAAAGGCGTCGCGTCGTCGCGGAAGGGCTTCACGTCGTTGCGGAAGGGCGTCGCGTCGTCGCAGAAGGTGATGTGTCAACAAACTGTGAGGTTCAAGAACATGAAGATTTAATTATATCGATTAAATCCATGGGTTGTTATAAACCACAAAGAAGATTTAAAAGAAACTCAAAATCTCCTACCTCAAGCAGTTGGTGATCGGAGATCGTTGCGGGGAAGAACGTCTCGGAAGAAGCGTCGTCAATCTCTGAGGGTGATGGCGTTCTTCGCGTTCTTCGCGAAGGAGGATGAAGGCACAAAGAATTCTGTCAAAGGCCTCCCAATGTGTAATCCTCAAGATGTGGCGTTGGTCTTATTTTATTACTACGCCAACGGATTTCAAACCGGTTAAGAAACAAATAAAGAGATAAGTAACGACCCATTAATTCGTAGAATTAATTCAATGAAATAAACCGCCCAATTAATTCAACGAAGAAAACCACCCAATTAATTGGTGCGTTAAGAAATTAAGAAAACGCGTCTGTTGACTTTCGTAATGACGGGTTTTCGCAGGTGCGTTACTTAGCGGAAAAGAAACGGTGGGGCTCATGCGGGTCCCACCTCACAAATATCATACCAAGAGGGTAGGATATTTTTGGATAGCACCCTATCCACAACAACTCATCTTAAGCTACTTTAAGTGGCTTCAAGTGGCTTCCAAGAGGCTTAAGTGAAATAAAATAAAGTTTATCGTACAATTATTTTATTTCTTAACCTTAAGCCCGAAAATTAAAAACCACACCCGAGAAAACACAACTCCGGAAGAGGCGTTTCTAAGCAATTACTGGCATTGAGATTCCATCGGTGCCCTCAAAATTCGATTCCGAGCACTGGTTCGAAAGTTAGAAAAACCCGCTCGTCCCTTCATTGAACGTACCCGAGCCAAACTTCAGAAAATGATTCCGGGCACACCGGGCCTCGGAATCAGGTGCCGTCAGAGACTGCGTTCTTGTAAAATTCCAAAGAAAATTAAGAAAAAAAATTCCCTTGGAATTTACGGGTCTTTACATTACTCCCACCACAGGGCTTTACGTCCCCGTAAAGCTTCACCACAAACTTAGGGATACAAAGGCGGTACTGAGCACGCATTTGAGCCTTCCGCTCCCATGTGCTCACCTGGAGGTTCCCGTGCTGCCAAAGAAAGTGCACCAGAGGAATCGATCATCCCCATAGGATCCGCTCCTGTCGATTCTTGATCCCCACTAGAACCTCCGTGGAAGTAACCCCATCACCATTGTCCTGCTCCTCATAGTCGATGATATGCGAAGGGTCGAGCATATATCTCCTCAGTTGAGATACCTAGAAAACATTGTGCACCTAGTGGAACTGAGGTGGATGGGTCAAGCGGTAAACCACCTCGCCTACCCAGCTGAGGACCTAGAAAGGTCCGTTGAACCTCGGAGATAACTTGCCTCCCTGGCCACATCTCCGTAAACCTCGTCGAGGTGAGACCTGTAAGAAGACGTGGTCGTCATCCTCGAACTCCAGAGGTCTCCATTTTCTGTTAGAACTGAAACTCAAAAGACCGCTTCCATGAGGGTATGGTTGACTGACTCAAGAGTGATCAGTCGCACCCTCCTGTGAAAGAGTTTATCTCGTGCTGCCTGGGGTTTCCTTTTCGCCGACCAAGGAAAACCCATCCCGACGTTTTCCTAAAACCGTCAATTTGAGTATGAACTGTTACTGTCCATTCCATACTTAAACTAATGTCGTAAGGCCTCGACGCTGCCACTAAGATTTTCCAACCGAAACTCTTGCCTCGAGGGTCTGACCACACCGTCGGCATAAGTGTGATCATCGAGTCTCCTCCCAAGGTATCTACAGACGTGAGGGTCAAGTCCACGGCTTACCGGAAACTCTAGGTCTGGAACAAGATTTTTGAAAGCAAGGAATGATTCATATCGACGTCCGTTACTACAGCAGCTAGTAGTGGACATAGACTGTCCCTTGAATCATTTCTAGAGCCATTGGGTCACATTCCTTAACCGCACGCAGCCGCACTCTTCCACCGCCCTCCAGCTCCCTGAGCCTGGCGGGGATAACTAAGGCGGGTGGTTGTAGCATGTTAAGATGCACACCACCTCATAATGCTCTCCTAGCTCTGCCTCCATGTCTGCTGCTTCGCAGACTCATCTATCCTCAAAGCTTCCACTTCTTGAAACATTTAACACGCCCGAGTCTCTAAGACTGGCACTGGTTTCCTATTTCTTACTGCACTGTGCAGTCTTCATCCGCTCTTGGATGACCTGGACCTTCTTTAGTCTCACAAGAGCTGCTATGATTTCTTCTTTGTCGATAAGAGAAATCTGGTCTCATCCCCTGGATGAACCACATTCGTTGCCTAATACAGTCAATCCTGACATGAATGATGCATTCATGCCATGGATGACGTCGTAAGGCCTCGACGTAACTACCAAGAGATCCAACTGTCACTCTCACCTCCAAGGGTCAAGTCACACTGTCGGCATCAGTGTGAGGTCACTGGGTCTCCTCCAGTAGAAATCTAGAAAGTGAGGGTCAAGTCAACAGTTTAATCGGGGCCACTCAGTATCAACCAAACAAAAGGACAGGAAAGCAATCAAAGATAAGTGTCTTTTTATTATTGCAGCTCATAGTACAAAGACACGAATACAAAAGAAACATGGAACTATAAGTACAAAGGATGTATCCACTAGTTCCTCTCCTGTCCACCTACTCTCGGAGCTCTACTGCCTTGTCCACTGCTCGGCTGTTGCTCAAGCACTCGCCGCTGTTTCTGCCTCAGTGGCTCCTCCAAAGCATGCAGATCAACTATACGAGGATTAGGACAGTCACGTGCCAGGTGACCCTTCCTGCCGCAGGAGAAACACTATCCGTTTCTGGCACGCCTGGCTCTGACCCCACCCCGAGTGCCCCGCACCACTGATCCTAAAACCCGAGATCGTCCAACTGCTGGTCTGGTCCTCCTGGACCTCTGCATCATCTGTCTATTGCCCACAGATGACTTGGAAACTGATCAAAAACCCTACGGTAAGGGAAGAAGCTCCTGTACACGCTCGGGGTGTAGAGCTACTGGCATAAACTCCACCCTAAAGAAGGTCTCGAAGTCTTCCCATGCGAAGGTCATCCCATCGCAAAACTGGAACAAGTGGCTCCACCACCTGCCTGCTGCTGCCTGAAGGAGGCTGGTAGCAAGGATCACCATGAATTCTGTCGGCATCCCCACTAGCCTGAAGACTCTCACCATAGTCTCCAGCCAATCCTCAGCCGCCTGCGGGTCCGTCTCTCCCCGGAACCTGGGTGGCCTCTGGCGCTGGAACTCATGCAGCGCACTCAAGTATCGTGCATTGCCTACTGCTGGGGCTGGTGGCATCGGTGGCCCAATGTATGGTAGTACCGTTGGTGCCTCCGCTGGTGCCTCAACTGCAAGAGGGCCCTGTACCGAAGCCTCGTCGATCGACAGACTGTCAGCACGCACATCCCTCCGGGCTCTAGCTGGTCGTTCGTGAAAAGGCATCTTGGAAGAAACATCGTGACACGGTCAAAAGATTATCCCTGGTGAGCTGACCTGGTTTGAGATTACATTTAAATAAATCTTCTGGAAAACACACACGCAATCAGTGTTTTCGTGCACAAAGTCAGAAATCAGTTGTCAGGGTCCTGGTGTATGGATACGTCAGCCGCCCGAACCAACACGGGACTCCCTGAACTGAAAACCACACTCGGTACTCTTAACACTGTTGCTTCACAGAAAGAAACATCAGAGTTATAAGTTCTACGGTAGAACCAAACTCCTCTATTACCAATTTGTCACGACCCATCCTCGGGGCCCGTGCCATGACTACCCCAAGCCCGCCTTCCATAGGCCAGGGGCTGGCGACTAGCACCAAAGGCGTAAATCCCGATAACTGGGAAGGCATTGCCTTAAAAAAAGAAAACAAGCACCACAGAGTAAGCAATCAGAAAAAGTAAACACTAAGTACAAGAGAAGTGCTGAAAAGTAAATGGGTCAGAATACAAACCCAAAAGAAAGTACAACTACAACTGAACAAGTACAACAGAAAGATAACAGCTGGAAGGATGGAAGCGGCTCCTGGGTCGTCCTCCTCGGATCCTACCTGAAGGGTAGGTATAGATGGCGCAGCTCCTGGTCGTCCACCACAGATCCTACCTGAAGGGTAGGTACAGATAGCCTCCTCCACGCTCTCGTCTGTCAACCTCCTCCGTGTGTCGTCTCGTCGTGTAGTCCACTTATGGGTACTGACTCGTCGTGTAGTCCACCTCCGGGTACCGTCCAGTCCTCGAACACTCGGCCTCCGTCAGCACTGCCCGTCGTCTGCAACCAACACAACGAAGTGCGGGCATAGTCCGTGTAGGGGTGAGTATAACGATACTCAGTAGGGACCCCGAGACCCTCAAGGTCTCACTAAACCAACAAAGATAACCACAAAGAAGATCTCAACAGATAACCTCTACTTAGGTATACGCCCATACATATACCTAAGTTATCAAATAACCCATCTCAATCATGAGGAAACACAAGGATTGTGAAATCAACGGATAACCACTACCCAGGTATATGCCCATACATATACCTAAGTTATCAAGCGACCCATCACAATCATGAGATAAACACAAAGGTCAAAAGATTCAGATCAACCAGGATTTTCATTATCGAAACCGTAACTGCTGAAGAGCTCCGTCTCTGGAGTGTACAATGGTCCTATCAGGACTCCGAGGTACTGCTCACTAACCTAAGACTGCTGAGGTACTCCTCCTGTCGAGTACCGCGGGTTTGCGGCCAACTACCGGGCGCTCCGTCCGCTGTGGGTCTGTCACCAAATACCGGGAGCTCCCCCTAATAGCCTACAGAGGTACTCCTCCTGTCGAGTACCGTGGGTCTACGGCCAACTACCGGGCGCTCCGTCCGCCGTGGGTCTGTCGCCAAATACCCGGCGCTCCGTCCACTGGGCTAGTCGACTCACTCCAAGTCGAGTCGGTCAAGCAGTCATCAGGTCTCAGCCGGCTACACGGTCTCCGTACTCCGCACGCTCGCCTCCGGGAGGGTCCGCTCCACGAGCTACTGGTTGATACTCCAAGTATCACAAAGTCTCACAAATAAGTATCTCAAAGGACCGCCTCGTCATAGGGGTCTCAATGCAATAGACGGCGCGTCAATCGGACGCCCGGTCTGTGAGTTACTAGCCTTTTCGTCCCAGGGGCCCTGTTGGTTTCGTGAGCGAACCAATCCCGGCCGTATCTCAACTGTACCCCGAACTATCATAGGGTATACACATAGGGACCGTTTCTCAATGTGATCATCAACGCCGCTGACGGTTCGTCAAACAGACGTCTGGTCTGAAAGATATCATCTTTCTCCGATCCAGGGGCCCGGTTGGATTTCGGGCACAATCCAACCCGGCTATAACCCAACTGCATCCAAAACTCGGGCGGAGGATGCCAAAAGTTCCGTATCGTCAACAGGAACGCAACGTAACAGGCGGCGCGTCAATCGGACGGCCGGTCTGGAAGTTATTGGCTTTTTCGTCCCGGGGGCCCGGTTGGTTTTTAAGTTAAAACCAACCCGACCGTACTCCAACTGCGTCCAAACCTCGAGCGAAGTAAGTCAAAAGATCCGTCTCCCTTAGAGGAATCCATCAAAGTCAACGGCACGTCAATCGGACGTACATAGCTCAAGATATGAGCGTTTCCGCTCCGAGGGCCCGGTTGGTTTCGTGGATGAACCAACCCGGCCAAACCCAAAATATTCCGAAACCTTGAGTGCGATATACCGAAACGACCGTCTTGATCCAAGGATCTCATTTCCGCTGACGACGTGTCGTTCGGAGGCCCATAGCTCATGTTACGGGCAAAAGACTGAAAATGGTCCGAAGACGGGGGGGTCTGGGCCCGGGCCGACCCGGCCCGACCTCCCCTGGATCCGCCGAACCGGGTCGACCCGACCCGGTCCGGCCCGGCTCGGCTCGGCCGAGCAACGCGGCAGCAGCGGGGCGCCGCCCCCGTGGGATGGAAGAAGCCGCGGCCCTCGAAGGGCCGAACTGGAGTCAACAGACGCGGCATAGCCGCGTCCCGTGTGTGAGGGCCGAACCCGCGCAGCCGCGGCTTCAGCCGCGGCGGCCCTGTCCGGCGGCGCGCCGGGGCGCCGCCGCCTCTGGCCGCCGGCGCCGCCGCGTCGGCGACCCGCACCACCGGCAGTTTCCACGGGCCACCGGAGTTGATCCGGTGGTCCGTTTTTCTTCTCGTCTACACTTTTGTCCCTCCCGGGTTCCGTTCTTCACTGCTGGATCATCAAATTGCCCTTGTGTCACGTTTTGTCGTCGCCCGCCAAATCCGCACAACCACGAAGAACTGCGGAGGGTTGTCGGGCCGTGTTCGTTTGGCCCGCACCCTCCGCGTTAGTTAATAACAACGGGAGAAATATTCAACACATGAAACAACAGTTTTAATAAATTAAAATTGTTCATATGAATCCGGTTATTTAATTTTAAAGAAACTTTCACGGGAATATAAAATATTCACAACAACCCCTACCTCGTCAAGTCGTCTCACGCGCGTTCTTTGAGGATTTGATCGCCACGGAATGAGGCGATCGTCGCGTCACGGAAAGGCATCGCGTCGTCGCGGAAGGGCGTCGCGTCATCACGGAAGGTGACGTGTCGATGAACTGCGAGGTTCAAGAACATGAAGATTTAATTATATCGATTAAATCCATGTGTTGTTATAAACCACAAAGAAGATTTAAAAGAAACCCAAAATCTCCTACCTCAAGCGGTTGGTGATCGGAGATCGTTGCGGGGAAGAACGTCTCGGAAGAAGCGTCGTCAATCTCCGAGGGTGACGGCATTCTTCGCGTTCTTCGCGTTCTTCGCAAAGGAGGATAAAGGCACAAAGAATTCTGTCAAAGGCCTCCCAATGTGTAATCCTCAAGATGTGGCGCTGGTCTTATTTTATTACTACGCCAACAGATTTCAAACCGGTTAAGAAACGAATAAAGAGATAAGTAACGACCCATTAATTCGTAGAATTAATTCAACGAAATAAACCGCCCAATTAATTCAACGAAGAAAACCACCCAATTAATTGGTGCGTTAAGAAATTAAGAAAACGTGTCAGTTGACTTTCATAAGGACGGGTTTTCGCGGGTGTGTTACTTAGCGGAAAAGAAACGGTGGGGCTCGTGCGGGTCCCACCTCACAAATATCCTACCAAGAGGGTAGGATATTTTTGGATAGCACCCTATCCACAACAACTCAGCTTAAGGTGCTTTAAGTGTCTTCAAGTGGCTTTCAAGCGGCTTAAGTGAAATAAAATAAAGGTTTTCGTACAATTATTTTATTTCTTAACCTTAATCCCGAAAATTAAAAACCACACCTGAGCAAACGCAACTCCGAAAGAGGCGTTTCTAAGCAATTACTGGCACTGCGATTCCATCAGTGCCCTCAGAATTCGATTACGAGCACCGGTTCGAAAGTTAGAAAAACCCGCTCGTCCGTTCACTGAACGTACCCGAGCCAAGCTTCGGAAAATGATTCAGGGCACACTGGGCCTCGGAATCAGGTGCCGTCAGAAACTGCGTTCTTGTAAAATTCCAAAGAAAATTAAGAAAAAAAATTTCCTTGGAATTTACGGGTCTTTACAATAACTATCTATAATATATTATATGATCCATTTATAACATTTATAACCCATTTTTAATAAACTTTTATTATTATCATTATTTTGGGTGTTGACTACTTCATTTTTCATATATGTTTTGATTAAATTGTTTCATTCCTTGTATGATTATCAAGGTTAAATGATCCTAAAAATTTTATTCATGATATGAATATCATATATATTTAATATATATATATATAGTCATCCATAAAATATAGAAATAGAAAAATTAATTACACTGTTCATGGAGGTGATATGTCCTACGTATGCATGAATGTTTTTTTCACTTTTTTGGTGGATGTGACAAAACAAAGGTAATTAATAATTAAAATTTAAAAATAATTATTATATCATATATATTCATTAAATATATCCTTATTACAATATATGTGAAGTGGAGATGAAAAATTGATCACATCGCTTTGTAGAGGTGGTAGTCCATATGTACACATAAGTGACATTATCCTTTTCCGATGGATTGGAAGGTAAGAATTTCGATATAAAATTATAATTTAATAAGAATAATTATTTCATAAATATCATATATATTCAATATTTACATCTTTATAACCATAAAAGTAAATTGGTGATGAGAAACAAATTACATCGATACATGTAGATGGTGAGTCATATGTACGAACGAGAAACATTTTTACTTTTTGTAGGATGGAAACTTTATGTAAAATGTTTTTAACATAATAATAATAAAATATTAGTATATTTATAAAACTATAGTTATTATTTTAGGATGGGTAAAATATATTTATAGGAAGTATAATAATAAATAATCTAGAAAGAGTTAGTAAAGTTGATTACCTCTTCTTTGGTAGAGACCATTGAAATGATATTTTGAGTATCCCTTTGCATCTAATTTTTATCTAGGGAAGTGGATAAGATAATTTTTTTAGGTTTATGTTGAGAAATATGGCTCAATTTGGTGTAAATAAAATACATAAGGGGTTTCCTTTTAAAAGTGAGGGAAGTGAAACATTTTAAAATTCATGAAATATTATAATATAATATCTATCTATATCATATAAAATAGTTCCAAAAAGTAATATATTAAAATATAAGTATGACATGGTATCATTATAATCATAAAATAAAATTTTTATAGGTTTATATATCTTATTAAACCTTATCCTTTGGGTTAAACCCTTTGTTAACCAATTTTTACCTTAATCATGGTAATAAATTTTTAAATATTAAAGGGTTATAATTTCACTTATAAGGTGATAATTAGATCATAAATGGTAAAGGAATGAAATTATAGACCATGTATTATCCCCCTTATCCTATTTCAAAAAAATTATTTTTAAATAATTTAATAAAATATTCTTTTCATAAAATTTTATTTTTAACACCACTCATTTAACATGACATTAAAGACAACAAGGAAAATATTTAATTCAAATATAATCATTTAAAAGATCTATAATATGATATATTAATCTCCTAAATTCATGGAACATAATAATTATTCCAAATTTTATCATGTTTAATAGTTTTTAAATCATTTATCATATGTTTCTATTAATTTAATTAATATTACGTCGACGTTGCGTAAGAATTTAAGGTAGTTATTCAATCACTAAAAATTTAAAAAATCCATGATAAAAAAATAAATACAAATTTAAAATTAATATTAACATAACCTCTTTTCATCATTGTAATATCCCACCCCATCTCATCGGCTTGAGAGGGCGAAGGAGTGCAACTTGGCCTTATGCAACGTTCCCAAGGCGCCAAAGGCTGGAAATAAATTCCAAGAGATTCAAGAATAATTGGGGAACAATTTTCCCTTAAGAAAAAACTAACCAACCAAACAAACCACATATTATAAGATGCACGTCAACAAAATAACCAAACTCATACATTACCAAAAGACAACCAGGTTGTTCAACAATACAACCCTAAAACCCATAAAACCAAACACAATATCAGAGTACTATGCGGAAGACTAAAAAGAGACCCAAAATAAACCAAGACACACTCCACATCTCCACACTAAGCTCCATGCTCCAAGAACCAACACATCTCCCAAGAATCAACACGAGACACTAGCAATGAGATGCTTTATCTTTACGCGTGTCCGGAAATATGACATCTACAAAATCACCCAAGTTCCAAAGTAGGGGGTGAGTACTGATACTCAGTAGGTTTTCCCCAAATGACTTCCCTACACATGTCACTAGGATAAAAACATTAGCATATTTAGATAAGAAATTTATATAAAACAATAAATAGTGAATACCTTACCATAAGCCAAACATACCCTTACCAAACCATGTCAAATAAGGTAAATCCACACATAGGCTATAATCCATGTTACCGTCACACAAAAACACAACCAATCACCATTTTTCACAGCCACAACAAAAACAAACAACACACAATGTTTCACAAACCCAAAACGGTGTAACAATCACAACATTACTTCCGTCTGACCCATTCTTTCCTTCCCGAACTAGTGGCACTTCCCATACACTTATCCTTGATGGTGTAACTTCCATCCACTATCCATCCTCTTTTATAGTGGTAGTTCTCTCCCACTTTACACACAATTCTCACAATCCATACCTAAGCATGACTCACTAAGGCCGCAACAATATACTCATAATCGCTTCCACCACATTCCAAACCACTTCAATAAATCACCCATTTATTGAATTACCATTAAATTATTTTCCTTTCCAAATAAGATTTAAATAAAACAACATTTTTATTGGAAATCATTCCATCAACCATTTTCACAAATCAATCCCAGCAACCCATTTTAAAATCACAAATTTAAAATCCACAATAAGAGCATTTCACCAGAAACCCCCTTTTCCCCAAAAATATGAAAAACATCACCAAAGGGATTTCCGGACAATTTCTCACATCATAGACAAAATTAATTTCAAGGAAAAAAATTAATTATATCTAAGCTTCAAGTTCTAGAAAAGTGGAGTTGAGAGAGAATCCACCTACCTTTAGGGTTCCAGTTAATTTGACCCACACACAAACACACCCCAAATTCAGAGAATGCACCACCGAAACCATTCTAGATACCTTTCCCTAACATCCACAATCCTTATAATCAACACCCAAGGAAAATAAAACCCCAGATCTAAATTCAAAGGATGTAGATCTAGAAAACCAAGAAAGAGGGAGATATAGATCTAGGGGAAACCACAAATAACCACAAGAGGAGACTTACCTGGGAATAACCACCTTCAATCCCCCAAGAAAACCCTTCGATTTTATTTCAAAACATGTAGAAGAGAACCTCTAACCTTTGATAACCCAAAATTCCAAGTGAGGATCAAGTGGGAGAAAATTTGAAGTGAAATAGGTTAAGCCCGAGGGATCCCAAACTTAAAAACCCCATTTTTAAGTGGTTTCACGGTTAGTCCACATGGTTTGGATTTTTATTATCTTCCTTGACTTGCTGGAAAGTCAAGCATCTCAAGATAAACTCATCCACATTACTTTTCAAAAAATCCCATCAAAACTTCACTTTCAACACCTTGTACATCTTATGAATTATAGGATGGATAGACCGAGTGGAATGATGATAAGATCTGAGAAGTTCTTCCCGACAAGACACTAGTACCACCATCCGATTCTAAAAACACAAGACTGAATTCCCATTCAGTTCCCAACTCTCAATGGTCTCCCCACTATTGATTTTCGAACTCATCGCCATACACTCGGAATCAGATGAATGTGTCTCTTTAAGTAAAACATTCAAGTCAGGAGCCAATTAAACTAGAAAGAAGACCGCTTTTTTACCCATGTACTCACATTCCAAACACATGTCGATGATGACCAACATCAACTAGCACTAATCGGATGCTTGTTTCACCACATGAGCATATGATTTCTACTTAATGCATCTTCCACCTAATTCCCTTTACTCAGTGTGTACATTAAATAAAACTCAAACATCTGGAGATATTACATCCATATCCTTTTCCTCAAGTTCAAATATCTCTTTGAGAAGATATGCTTTATGCTCTTGTGGTTAGTAAACAGTGTAAATTTCTCCCTAAAGAGATAATGATGCCACATCTTTAAAGCATGAACCACTGCTGCCAACTCCAAATCATGTGTTGGGTAGTTATTCTCATTCAACCTAATCTATCATGAGCCATACGCAACCACATGATCCCCCTGTATGAGAACACACCCCAACCCAGATCCCGATGTGTCACAATACACCACATACCTTTTCCCTAGTTCAGGAAAAACCAAGATTAGTGCCGATGTAAGGCGACCCTTTAACTCTTCAAATCATTTCTAACACGGATCATACCATTGAAATGAAATATTCTTACTTATAAAAGCTATCATCAGTGAAGTCAGTCATGATAAATCACGAACAAAATTTTGATAATACCCAGCTAGACCAAGGAAGCTCTGTATCTTTAAAACATTCTTTGGGAAATTCCATGAGATAACAACCTCTATATTTTCCGAAGCAACTGCGACACCCTTCTTAGAAATAAAATGTCCAATGAAACGAACCTCCTGTATCCAAAATTCACACTTTGACAATTTGGGATACAACTGATGATCCCTCAATATCCCCAACACTATCGCCAAGTTCTTCTCATGCTCTACCCTTTTCTTTGAATACACCAGTATATCATCCACAAATACCACCAAAAAAGAATACATATATCTCTGAAATTTCGATTAATCAATTCCATGAACACTGCTGGTGCATTTTTTAGATAAAAGGGCATAACCACATACTCGTAATGGACATATGTACTTCTGAAATATGTTTTTGGAATAACCTCCTTCCCCACTTGCAATTAGTGATACCCAAACCTCAAGTCAATCTTGTAGAACCCCTGATATCCCCTCAACTTTTCAAACAAATCATCAATTCATGGAAGTGGATATCAGTTCTTTTTTGTAAATTGATTAAGTATACAATAATAAATAGAGAGATGCAAGGTTCTGTCTGCCTTTTTAACAGACAAAACTGGTGCTTCCCATGGAGACGTGTTGTGATGGATGAACCCTTTGTTCCCTAAATCCTCCAACTACACCTTTAAGTGCCATAATTATATTGGCGTCATTCGATAAGACATAAGTGAGATAGGACTGTTCCCCAGAATGAGATCAATCATAAAATCCACTTCTCTCATGTGTGGAAACCCTGAGAATTATTCAGAAAATACATCCATAAACTGCTCCACAACTTCTAAAAGAACACTCTTCTCAATAGCTTTGACCAATGCCAATGAAAAATCTACTAACTGAAACGATATTGTGCCAACTACTGGTGCCAACAAGCTTGTTTCACCCTTCTTCTAATTCTTCTCCTCCTTAAAGAGATGTCTAACACTATCCTCCATTAAAAAACTAAACGTTCACGCATATAAATCGATGTGGGCCTTGAACAATGTCAACCAATCCATTCCCAGGATTATATCATAAGCCTCCATCTAAAGCATTGAGAAATCCAACATCAATTCGATGACATCCATAACTAAACAATATACTTGAAATAGGAAGGATTGACACTCTCTTTGACCAAGAGGAGTTTGTAGCTTCAAAAAAAAGGCATCATTTCTATGTGTAAACCCAAAAAATAAACAATGCGAGAAGAAAGAAAAGAATTGGAAGAACCCAAATCAAACAAGGATTGCATCAATGTTGAATTTAAAAGAACCATACCTCGCACTGTGGATGGTCCCGAATGATCATCTATCACCACCTTCTTAGCTCCAAACAACTCCTTACTCACCACACTCTGCTCTTTATTACCCTGATGAGGAGTCGTGGTGTTCATCAAATCACCATAACTAACTTCACTATACTGTCGAGGGGTATGTTTCTGCCCCCGTCCCGTCGAGGCATGTTACCCCTGCGACTCCTGAGGAGTGTCACAAACACCTGACCATGGATAATTATGATAATAACGTTGTATATTCCCCCATATGCTTACAATTATGACATGCTCAAGGTGGTGTCGTACAATCCTGCTTGATGTGTCCCATGGATCCACATTGTAAACACCCCTATTTTCTCTAACGATTCATAGGAATATTCACCGATCCTGTCGTTGGATTTTGAGTCGTACTCCCACCTTTTAAATAGGTTTTCCTTTTTTTAAAGACCCAAAAATTCCATGTAATTTTTTTAAATTATTTGGGATTGTTACAAGTCTGCAAAAATTGACGGCTCATGATTCTGAGGCCCGGTGTGCCAAGAATGAATTTTTGAACTTTTTTAAGCTACCTTTAGTAAACGCGTGGGTGACATTTTTTATCTTTTGAAACGATGCTTGGATTAAAAATATGAGGGAACCATTGAATCTACAGTGCCAAGATTCTCTTAAGGGAAGCTTCACTTCGACTGTAGTAGGTCGGGAGAAAAAGTTAGTTTTTTTTTTGGATTTTTAAAGAAAAGTTAAATAACATGTAATTGTTATTTTATTTTAATTTTCTCCAACGGATGAGCGGCCGTGGTGGGACAAGTGACTTTTCAATCCAATTAATGGATTGACTCATCAACTGCGTAACTCCACTATTGTGAATTAAAAGAGGTTCATTAATTCATTTAATGAACCACATTAATTCCTCATCGCATTACTCACCTTCCCCCTCTTATTTAAATGGATCTCAAGGTGGGGTTTTGGCATGGATTCTTCAAGAGAGGAAACTCTAATAAAGTTTTGCGAAAAAATCCTCCAACGGAGGATGGAAGCTCAGACGGAAACGATCCGGGATTGATGAATGTCGATGACTCCATCCAACGTGGACACTCCTCCCGCCTCAACCGTGACACCTCCAACAGATCTTGAGGTCAGGGTTGCCTTTTTATTCAATAAATTCCCTCAATAATATTCCTCATTCTTGAATTTGTAGGAGGTTGTTTTGTGGGATTCGAATGGGGTCCATAATTATTTTAAATGTGATGTTTAATTACTCCAACTTGTTATAACGCTAACGCAGAGGGTACGGGCCAAACGAACAAGGTCTGGACCCTCTGCCACTTCGTTTATTATTGCGTTCCTTGAGGAAGTTCTTCCCAATTTGACAACAATGCAAGGCAGAGGGCCGTGCTATGACAGTGGCAGTCCAGGAGTCCCATTGGCACAGACGGGAGTGGAAACAGAGTTATGAAGCATTGCCAAATCCCCGTGGAAGATTCACCGGTGACCGGTGCCGGAAAACGATGGAGGAGGCTGGCATCGGCCGACCATGGAATCAAAAGGCATTGCTTCATCAAGCACTATAGATGGGATCCATGACATCATGTTGCAGTGCCTACAGAAGGTGTCCGACCCCCGGCTGGTCTCGGATGTAATGTCCAGGTTTCAGAAGCCGCCCAAAGATGCCCCATACCCGGTTGGTCACATGGCCTCAAGCAAATTTCCCTGAATGCTAGAGGATTCCAACTAGTAACGAGGGCCTTGGGTGTGATAGTGGAGAAACTATGCCCTCATTGGAAGAGTAACACAGTGGAAGAGAAATAAATATACAATAACGGAAGCAGTAAATATCCAACAACAATAAACAATAGAATACTGGAAGAAATAAAATAGAGCACACATATATATGAATTATGCATGATACATATGTCTAGGAAAACAACAACACAAATCAAAATTCTGGAATACAATAGTACTAAACAAAAGTATAAAATAAAATAGTAACCGACTTCTTAGCATCACAAGCCTCATCTTGGTCCCATGCTCTCCAGCTCCACAGTCAATCAAGTACCTGAAGTAGAAGGGCGCTTGCCCTTATCTATACCTGCAATAATATAATCTGTTTGGGCCCAGAAGCATGGACCAAACAGGGTGTGAGACTAAATCCCAGTAGGCAACTACCATGATATTTTTGCCTAACAGTCAGTTAATATATGGTAGGTAATAAGTAAAAGAAAGTAGTAAACAAGGAAGTACTCAGTAGTAAACAATACACAATTTCAATGCAATCAGTTCCACATATCAATACAACTAACCAAATAAGGTAAACACAATCAGGTAACCATCTAGGAAGTACGCACGACCTATCCCCTCTGGTCTTACCTAGTAACACAAACAACCCTCTGGGAAGCACACACAGTTTACCACTCTGGTTCAGAATTACAAAGATATAACCAAGACTCTCTGAGGAAGCTCTCTCAGTCAATTCCCCTTATAGACTAATATCATTAAAGAATCTCTAAGGAAGATCTCACAGTAAATTATTCTTATAGTATAATATAAATAACAACTCTATGAGGAAGCTCTCTCAGTCCACTCCCCTTAAAGTCCAACATAAATAAAGACGCTCTGAGGAAGCTCTCTTAGTCCATTCCCCTTATAGTCAAACATAAATAAAGACTCTCTGAGGAAGATCTCTCATTCCATTCCCCTTATAGACAACTACACCAGGTTCTCACATCCCTGTGTAAGTCAATCAAGCATATAAATTCAGTATGACCAAAGTAAACCTCAAGAACTACTTGGATAATTAGTCTACAACATAACAACATGTCATAACAATCACACCATCCTACAACTAGGCATGGAAAAAACAATAAGGAATCCTACAAGATAAACAGAACAAAAAAACGATAAGAAAAACATGCATGGGAAACACCTCCAAATCATAATAATTAACCCTATTCACAATCAATTATCCTCTACTCAAGTATACAAGCATAGCAGGCAACCAATATGGCTAAAATAGTAAACACGCAATACCCCGTTCATGGGTATTGGAAAATTTGCACATATAACTCAAATAATTTCAACATAAAGGCACAAACCACCTACCTCGACATTGGGAGATCAATATACTTGAGTCTCAGGGATTGAATTACCTTAGAATGCCGAATATCTACAAAAATGTCTAAAACGTTCAATAGAGGATAACTAGAGAAAGAGGAGGAATCAAGAAACAAAGCTCAAGAAGAAGGAAGAGCTTACCAAGGTGATCCCAACACAATCGACAATGGTCGAATCAGAGATCAGATGCTCGGTCGGAGGCTTGAAGGAAGATCGTGGTTGTATGGGAGATCTTGGCCGAATGAAACCTATAAGAAGATGTTTCTGGCGATTAGATGTGACCCCGGTACATTTAATGAAAAAAATCAAGTACATGGTGTGAAATTTGGAAGTACACAGCGTGTACTTTCCATTTCCATACTCTACTTTAGGCGGCCTCCAAGTCACCCCCACATGACTGTGTGTTTGGACCTTACATGGCTAGCATACGGCTACCTGCGGTAACCAAGTACATGGTGTGTAATCATAAAGTACATGGTGTGTACTTAAGAAATTTCCAGAAATTCCTCTTTTTCTCAAAAATGACCAAAAAAGGAAAACATACCTCAAAAGAAGATTTGTGTTCTTATAGAGGAGGCAGAGATGACTTGTCGTTGTGCACCACATTGAAGAAAGCTATGGTGAAGGTAGGGGGACCCACGCCTTGCGGGTCCCGCGGACCACGTGGCAGCACCACGTGGTGCTGCTGATTGAAGGGGGATGAATGACTTAAGCCATTCGAACAGTGGAACACGAGCCCCACATGAGGTGCACTAGTTGGCCAGGCCGTGTCGCCTGGTTGGTCGTAGCCAGCAGGCCGTCCGGGCCGGTCCCCAGCCAAGCAGACCTGGCCCGCTATGGCCTAGCCTAGCTAGGGTGGTCCAGGCCAGTCCGCGGCCCAACTGGACGAGCCCACTACGGCCTAGCCCAACCGGGCCAGGTCAAACCCATACCGGGTTGGGTTGACCCAAACTGGGTCGCGTAGGCCTAGGCTGGGTCTGACCGGACCCAGACCCCTCTCAGACCAAAAAACGCTTAAGTGACTGTATCTCGTAAATCATACGTCTGTTTGATGAATTGTCTATAGAACTAGGATACTTGGAGCAAGAATATCCTTTTGAGATAATCCACAAGAGTTTTGAAGAAAATTGGAGTACGGATGGGTTCGATTGAATTTGAATCTATCCAGGCCCTCAACACTAAAATACCGATAACTTGCAGGTCGGGCGTCCGTTTGGTGCACTGTATATTTCTTTGTAACCCTTATGATGTGACAGATCACCGGGTTACCTCTTAGTGGGATTTATTTCTAGTTGAAGTACAACTGATGGCTTGAGGAGTGGTTATCCCAGAATCAAGTGTGCTGTGAGCAGGAATGCAATGGCTGGTAGTGGGGAGGAGGTTGGAGACTGATCATACAAAGGTTAGTACCAAGTGATCCTGTGTGGGTCAGGACCTAGTGATCCTTTGTGGATCAGAAGTATGGGACCCGAAGAGGACCATCCTTAGAGAATCCAATAGTGGATCAGTGACATACCGATCCTGTGTGGGTCAAATCCTATTTGGGTGAGTGCTCAACGATCCTGTGTGGTTCAGCGCATATCGATCCTATGTGGGTCAGATCCTATATGGGTCAGTGGTCAGTGATCCTATGTGGGTCAGCGCATACCGATCCTATGTGGGTTAGATCCTGTGTGGGTCAGCAGGAATTAGTACCTATCGATTCTGGGTGAATCAGATCATGTGTGGGTCAGTGAGGGTTAATATCTATCGATCCCAGGCAGATCAGATCCTATGTGGGTCAGAGGGGGTTAGTACCTATTGATCTTGTGTGGGTCAGACTCCGTATGGTCCGCAGCAGTACCTCTCGATAGAATAAGGTGATCTAGCTTCTCAACAAATCATCTGCACTTATGTTCTTTACTTATACCTGGTTTGAGCTGAGTCTTTTTCTTTGTGCTTTGTGATTTAGATCATGCTTTGTGGTTTTCCTTTGTAGAATTCTGAGAGACCATCGGTCGTGTCTTGTTCATACGATAGCAGGTTGGTTGAGACTTGAGGGAGTCAGGACTAGGTGGTACACAGAGGAGATTGAATGACGTGGAGAGCAGTGGAGATGAGATTTACCTACCCTTCAGGTAGGATCCTTGGTGGACGATTATAGGAGTTGTTTTATGTTTTTTAGTTATAGTTGTACCTTTAAGTTGGGTTTGTATTCTAACCCCTTTACTTTCAGTACACACATTTACTACTAAAGTTTTACTTCATGGTTGCATATTATTGTGTTCTTGGTTTGTGTGTTTGTACAAATTTAAATGAAACGCAATCATGTTTTAGGGATATGTCTTTTTGGTGCTAGTCTCCAACCTCTGGCCTATGGAAGGTGAGCTTGGGGTAGTCAGGGCATAGGCCCCGGGTGAAGGTTTGTGACAAATTGGTATCAGAGGAGCCAGTTTTACTGAAGAACTAGGACTCTGATCTTTTTAATAGATTAATAGTTTTAAGTTTTTTGAGTGTAGTTTTCAGTTCAGGGATTCTAGTGTTGGTGTGGCGGCTGACATATCCATACATCAAGACCTTGAATTCTGATATATGACTCGGTGTAAGAAAGTAATGATTGCGTGTGTTTTGGAAATGTTTTTACTTGATCACTTTTGATTCATCTCACCAGGTATAAATTTTTGACCGTGGAGAACCTGATTCCTTTCAGGATTCCACCACATAGATAGCCTTCCAGGATTCCCGATAGAGTACACAATAATGGCCCACCGAGCAATGAGGCTTATGTGTAGGGCCCTCTTACTGTTGTAGCACCTTTGGGTGGTGCACCAGCAAAACCACCACCCATTGGGCAGCAGATGCCACCAGCCCCACCAACAGACCATGCATGCCGACTGAGTGCATTGCACGAGTTCCAGAGACATAGGCCTCTGAGGTTTTGAGGCGAGATAGATCCCCAGGAAGCTAAAGACTAGATGAAGGCTGTGGCTAGAGTTTTTTTATTGGTTGAGACACTAGTAAAGTAGATGGTTATCTTAGCTACTAGCCTTTTCTAGGGAACAACAGGGAGATGGTGGATCATGACGCTCCAGCTACATGACAAGGAAACCCTCACCTGGACGGACTTTGAGAGTATCTTCAGGGTGGAGTTTGTTCTAGTGACACTACGCTTAGTGCATATCCAGGAGATGCTTCACTTAAAACATGGAAGCTTATCAGTGGACCAGTACTCGGTGAGGTTCACTGACCTCTCATGCTACTCCACCGACAAGGTACGAGACCCATTTTTTAGGGCCTGGACCTTTGAACAGGGTCTCTGGTGAGTGATCAGAGCGTCAATTATATTGCTAAATATCCCAATATAAGCTGGAGTTCTCTAGAGAGCATTATTGGTGGAGAGCTTCACATCTGAGCAGGCACTGATGGTGAGATCCACCACCATATGACATGTAGTTGAGTCATCGGTAGGAGGAAGTAGATAGATGACACAGAGGTCCAAGTAGGCTAGACCCACCAGTGGATGAACCTAGGATACAGGGTCGGGGGTACAGAGCCTGCAAGGCAGAGAAGGTCAGTTGGGAGTTAGGTTGTGCTTTACATGCGGTGGGCAGATCCACATGGCTCCTGACTGCCCGACCCGCCGTACTGATGATCAGCAAACGATTGAGAGACCATCAACGCAGATGCTGAGATTCAAATGAGGAGGTCCGCAGGGCAGAAGATGAGGTAGATAAGTAGGTCGTGGAGTAGGCAGTGGGAATCGATTTGAGGTTCTACTACCACCACTACTAGGAGTTCCACCTTGACCACATGGAGCAGGTGGACAGGGGCGAGAATAGCTACAGGTAGCATAGGCCTATGACCATGGTGCTCCGGATATTATTAGAGGTATGATCTATGTCTATTCCACCATAGTTACAGTACATAGAGTCATAGGTTCCGGTCACTCTTTCATTTCCACTTCACTCATTCAGAGCTCATAGATTCCGATGCATCTTTTGGCTCAATCCTTGTGATTAGAGACCCCTACGGGAGAAGATTCGATGATTATAAACTAGTGCAGGTAATGTGAGCTCACTTTAGGAGGCGAGAGATTCTCCTAGGATCTCATGGTATCGGCATCAAGGCCTTATGACGTCATCTTGGGTAAGGACTGTCTATCCACAGTCTATGCTCAGATCAACTATTTTAGGCGCAATGTGCGGTGTGTCTGCGAGGACGGGATCAGGTTTACCTTCACCAGTGAAGAGGAAACCTTTGCAGCATAGGATAGACTATCTCAGAGTAGGGTTCAGCTGATTACTCATTAGTTGTCTAGCCTCACCCTTAGATAATTTAACGTGAGGAGTCTGAGTTATCCTCTAGTGGTGGACCAGAATGCTGATGTATTCTCGAATGACGTTCTCGGACTACCTCCTCGCAGATTGGTAGACTTTAAGATCGACCTTTACCTTAGGATGACACCGATATCTACACCAGCATATCGGATGGATCTCATGGAGCTTCGTGAGATGAGGGTACAACTGGAGTACTTGCAGGGAAAGGGGTTCGTAAGGCCCAGTGTTTCTCCATGGGCATCCCCGATCTTGTTGACCAAGAAGGCAGATGGGAGTATAAGGCTTTTTGTGAACTATCGGCGCCTGAACTAAGTGACCGTGAAGAAAAGTATCCTATGTTGATGATTGATGATCTCTTCGACCAACTGAAGGGAGCTCGATGGTTTTTGAAGATAGACCTTAGATTGGTTTATCACCAGCTCAAAGTATAAGATGATGACGTACTGAAGAAAACCTTCAGATGTTAATATGGCCATTAAGAGTTCTTGGTGATGTCTTTCAGCATGAAAAAAGCTCTGATAGTGTTCATGGGGATCATGAATATGATCTTTCTACCATACCTCGATCGCTTTGTGGTGTTCTTCATCAACGACATCTTGATATACTCAGCATCAGAGGAAGAGCACACCACACACCTACAGATAGTCCTGGATACACTTTGAGAGCACCAACATTATGGAAATACCTCGAAGCACCAGTTATGGATACAGGAAGTCTACTTCCTGGGGCACTTTATCTCAGAGGCTAGAGTTGATGTGGATCTAACAATGATAGAGGATGTGCTTGCTTAGGAGACACCTAGGAGTGTGACCGAGGTTTGGAGTTTCCTGGGATTGGCTGGGTATTACCAGAGATTTGTACCTGAATTCTCCAAGGTAGTGGCACCCTTGTTCGCCTTGAAGAAGAAGGGGAAACCTTTCTTGTGGAAAGATAAGTGACAATAGAATTTTCAAGAGCTGAGATAGAGACTGATGAGTGATCCCGTCTTGAGGCTACCAGAAGAGGGCGTTGGGTACATAGTTTACTGCGACGCATCAGGGACTAGATTGGGTTGTGTCCAAATGAAAAAGAGAGCTATGATCACCTACGGATCATGGTAGTTGAGACATCATGAGAAGAACTACACTACCCATGACATGGAGTTAGTAGCAATGGTATTTGCACTGAAGATGTGCCGACACTACTTGATAGGTAAACAGTTTACTGTTTACTGTGATCACAATAGTCTCAGGTATATCTTCTCCCATAAGGACCTGAACCTGAGACAAAAATATGGCTAGAGTTCCTCCAGGACTATGACTTTGAGATATTCTATACTATTGGGAAGAGGAACATAGCAGCAGACGCACTCAACAGGATGTCTGTCCTATAGTTGTCGAGTTAGGTGACAGATCAGCTAGTCACATTGCAGATATCCTTTGTGGATAGAGATAGAGCAGCTTACCTCTAGTCTATGACTGTCACTCCCCAACTTTTTCAGCGATTTCGGGAGGCACAGCTTGGGGACATTGACTGTGAGGCCTGACGTGCTCAGATATCTGCAGGACAGGCTCCTGAGGTATTTTCGGAAGGTGGGGAGCACGTCGTACTCTTTAGAGGATGCACTATGGTACCAGTGACGCTACGAGAGGAGGTGTTGAAGGAGTTATATACATACCCTTTAGTGGTACATCCAAGAGTGTCGAAGATGTACCAGGACCTCCGACATCAGAACTGGTGGCCAGGGATGAAGAAAGTAGTGGCAGAGATTGTATCCTAATGCCTCACTTGTTAGCCAATGAAGGTCAAGC
The DNA here is from genome assembly GCA_963277665.1 of Viscum album. Taxonomy (NCBI): domain Eukaryota; kingdom Viridiplantae; phylum Streptophyta; class Magnoliopsida; order Santalales; family Viscaceae; genus Viscum; species Viscum album. The sequence continues at coordinate 55,192,525 of OY728148.1, forward strand.
ATCAGGTACCTGCAGGCTTAGCTTAGACACTTGAGGTACCGGAGTGGAAGTGGTATGATATATCCATGGACTTCAAGACAGGGATACCATGTACATACATGGGCCATGATTCTATCTAGGTTATCTTTGACCGACTCACCAAGTCAGCCCACTTCCTACCCATCTGAGAGCAGGGATCAATAGAGAGCTTGGGACACCACTACGTGCAAAAGATATTACGACTTCACAGAGTGTCGCTGATTTTCATCTCAGATAGCAACGCATGTTTTACATCCCAATTGTGGAAGGGGTTGCTGGAGGCATTCAGAACTTAGCTATGCTTGAGCACCACCTTTTACCCTCAGACAGATGGTCTGACAGAGCGGACCATACAAACACTCGAGGATATGCTTTGTGCTTGCATCCTCGATTATGGACGTAGTTGGTAGGACCACCTTTCACTGGTGTAGTTTTGATACAACAATAGTTATCACTCTACCATATGCATGGTATTGTTTAAGGCCTTGTATGGATGTCCATGTAGATTACCTCTTTGCTGGACAGACCTAGGTGAGTCAGCACTTATGGGTCCAAAGTTGGTATAGGCTACCACATAGAAGGTGCAAATCATCTAGGAGCAGATGAAGACTGCACAGAGCTGGCATGAGTCTCATGTTGACAGGAGACAGAGACCCTTGGAATTTGAGAAGGGAGACCATTTCTTCCTATGGGTCTCACCCCATCGAGGATTACAGTGGTTTGGTCGGGGTGACAAGATATCTATGAGGTTCATCGGGCCTTTCCAGATCCTTAGCAGAGTAGGCGATGTGGCGTACCATCTAGATCATCCCCCTCAGATGAACAGGGTGCATAATGGTTTCTGCATGTCGCAGCTGAGGAGGTACGTGCATGATCCATCGCACGTTATCGACTGGGGCGAGTAGGACATCGACGATGGGGCAGTGTTTGCGGAGTTCCCGGTGGAGATAGAGGATCGACAGGAGCGGTTTTTTTGTGGGTGTTTGATTACTCTGGTGTGATTATGTTGTTATCATGGGAATCTCTATGAGAGAACATAGGAGAAGGACTCTCAGATGTGTGTTCAGTACCCCCATATGTTCACTTAGTTTTTTTTATCATTCAGGGACGGGAATCCCTAAGGTGGGGAGAATGTAAAGTCCCGAAAATTCCATGTAATTTTTTTTAAATTATTTGGGATTATTATAAGCATTAAAAAATTGACGACGTGTGATTCAGAAGCCCAGTGTGCCCAGAATGAATTTCTTAACTTTTTTAAGGTACGTTCAATAAACGCGCAGGTGTCGTTTTTATATTTTGAACTGATGCTCGGATTAAAAATTTGAGGGCACTGTTGAATCTATAGTGTCAAGATTAACTTAAGGGAAGATTCACTTAAACTGTAGTAGGTCAGGAGAAAAATTTAGTATCTTTGACTTTTTAAAGAAAGGTAAAATAACATGTAATTGTTATTTTCTTTTCTTTTTCTCCAACGGATGAGCGGTGCTGGTGGGACCGGTGACTTGTCGATCCAATTAATGGCTTGAATCATCAACTGCATAACTCCACCGTTGTGAATTAAAAGTGGTTCATTAATTCATTTAATGAACCACATTAATTCCTCAATGCATTACTTACCTTTCCCCCACCTATTTAAATGGATCTTGTGGTGGGGTTTTGGCACAAATTCTTCAAGCGAGGAAACTCTAATGAAGTTCTACGGAAACATCCACCGATGGAGGAAGGAAGCTCGGGTAGAAATGATATGGGATCAACGAACGCCGACGACTCCATCCAATGTGGATTCTCCTCCCGACATAACTGAAACAACTCCAATGGATCTCAAGGTAGGTATTGTCTTTTTATTCAAGAAATTACCTCGATACAATTCCTTATTCTTGAATTTTTGGGAGGTTGTTGTAGAGATTTGAATAGGGTTCGTCATTATTTTAAATGTGATTTTTAAATACTCTCACTTGTTATAATGCTAACACAGAGGGTACAGGCCAAACGAACAAGGCTTGGACCTTCCGTCGCTTCGTTTATCATTGCGTTCTTCGGGGATGGTCTTCCCAATTTGACTACAACATGAGGAAGAGGGTCGCGATGTGATAGTGGCAGTCTGGGGGGCTCGTCGGAGCATACAGAAGTGGAAACAGAGCTCTAGAGCATCACTGGAGCCCCGTGGAAGATTCACCGGTGACTGATGCTGGAAAACGATGGCGGGGGCTGACATCAGCCGGTCGTGGTAGCAGCAGGTGGCATGTCGTCACACGCCGAAGAGGGGAGGCACGTCATTATGTTGTGGTGACTGTAGAAGGCGGCCGACCCTCAGCCGGCCACGGAGGTGGAGGCGGTGTGCCTTCGTGCGCCACATTGAAGAAATCCACAGCATGAAGTCATGATAATGGAATGGGGACCCGCATCCTGCAGGTCCCATGGACAAAGTGGAAAAGTTGATTGAAGGGGGGATAAATGGATTAAGTTGTTCGGCAGGTGGATCGCACGCCCTGCGTGAGGTGCACCATTAGGACGAGCCGCACCCAACCGTCCGGCCGGGCCGGTCCGCAACCTAGAGGGTCGAGCCTGCCACGGCCCAACCCAACTGGGTTGAGCCCACCGCTGTACAACCCAACCAGGCCGGGTCAGACCCGGACTGGGAGGGGTCGGCCCGAATCAGGTCGAGTTGGCCCAGGTCAGGTCTGGTCAGCCGAGGCTGGGTCGGTTCGGCCCAGGCCGGGTTGGGTCGGTCCAACTGGATCATACTGAACCTGGACCCCTCTTGGGCCCAGAAACGATTAAGTGACTATATCTCACAAACCAAACATTCGTTTGACAAACCGTCTACGAAGCTGGGATTCTTGGAGCGAGACGATCCTTTTGAGATACTCTATGAGAGTTTCGAAGAAAGTTGGAGTACATCCAGGTTGGATCAATTCTGAATCCAACCGGTCCCTCAAAACTAAAATACCAATAACTTACAGACTGGGCATCCAGTTGACGTGCCGTCTGTTGTGTTGGAACCCTTATGACATGATAGATCATCAGGTTACATCTTTGTCAGACTTTGTGATGGTTGAAATATGACTGATGTCTTGAGGAGCTGTTCTCCCAGAATCAAGAATTCTATGAGCGGGAATCCATTGGTTGACAGTGAGGAAGAGGTTGGATACAGATCATATGGAGGTTAGTACCGACCGATACTATGTGGGTCATCACCTAGAGATCCTAGGTGGATTAGCTGTATGTGTCCGTATGAGGACCAATCGTAAAGCAGCATGTTGTGGATCATCGATATATCGATCCGGTGTGGGTCAAATCCTATGTGGGTCAGTACTCAGGGATCCTGTGTGGGTTAGCGCATACTGATACTGTGTGGGTCAGATCTTATGTGGGTTAGTGCTCAGCTATCCTATGTGGGTCAGCGCATACTGGTCCTGTGCGGGTCAGATCCTTTGTGGGTCAATGGGGGTTAGTACCTATTGATCCCGGGCAGATCAGATCATGTGTGGGTCAGTGGGGATTAGTACCTATCGATATCGGGCAGATTAGATCCTGTGTGGGTCAGCGGGGGTTAGTACTTATCGATCCTTTGTGGGTTAGACTCCATATAGCCAGCAGTAGTGCCTCTTGACAAAATAAGATGATCTATATTCTCAACTAATCATCTGTACTTATGTGCTTTACTTATACCTAATTTTAGATGAGTCTTTTTCTTTGTGCTTTGTGATCGAGACCATGCTTTGTGGTTTTCCTTTGTGGAATTATGAGAGACCTTTAGGGGTATCGGGGTCTCTACTTGATATTGATATACTCACCCCTGCATGGGCTTCTCCCGAACCTTGTTGTGTCTTGTTTAGATGATGACCAGCTTGGATGAGACTTGAGGGAGCTAGGACTAGGTGGTACATGGATGAGATTGGCTGATGTGGAGAGTAGTGGAGACGATCTGTACCTACCCTTCAGGTATGATCCTCAGTGGAGGACTCGAGGAGCTGTTTTCTATTTTTCAGTTGTAGTTGTACCTTTCAGTTGGGCTTTTATTCTGGCCACTTTACTTTCAGTACACACCTTTACTAGTGAAGTTTTACTTCGTGGTTTCATCTTGTTCTGTTCTTGGTTTGTGTGTTTGTATAGGTTTAAAGGCAATTCCTTCCCATTTTAGGGATACACATTTCTGATGCTAGTCACTAAACCCTGGCCTATGGAAGGAAGGCTTGAGATTTTAACGGCATGAGCCTTGGGGGACGGGTCATGACACTCCTCCTCTTGAACCCAACATTCAAGTTCCCACTATTCTCGATGGGTACCAAAACACTTCCTCCGCTATCTGCCCCCAAGAGATCCCTTTCAGGCACCAGGGCTCTATTCACCATCTCGTTATAATCATCTATAAACAGTATTGATATCCTCGACCGGATATCCTACCTCAAACCAGCTTCAAAGATACGAGCTTTCAATGATGTACTACCCACCACCTTGGGTGAAAATCGCACTAAGTTCATAAACTTAGCTGCATATTCTATTATTTACAAGTTACCCTGCATCAAAGTGAAGAAATCCATTGTATGTTGAATTCTGAGCGTATGAGGGTAGAATTGTTTATTAACCATTCCTCAAACCCTGCCCATGTCACACCTTGGTCCGTCCCCACTTGGGCCGCTAACTCCAACCACTGAAGGGAAAGATCTTCGAACATATATGTGGCTAGTTTCACTTTCTACTCCGTCGGTGTTCCCAAGAAGTCAAGTATCTTATTTATTCTGTTTATCCATGCTTTAGTACTTTATGGATCCGAGTCACCCCTAAACATGGGTAGATTCTACCTTTGAAACTGAACCACATGATCCACATGCCTAGGTTCATCCACTTTATTCCCACTTTCCATAGCTTGGAAAGCTTTCACTATACTCTGCTCTAGCTGCTAGTTCACTTGGGGCTTAGGTGCAACCATATTTTCAGCAGATTCCTCCGGTTGGTCTCTACGACGCCTACCCAGTTCCATTTTAATCAACACAAAAACAACCATAAGTCCCACTCCCTTAATAAGAAAGGGTATACAATTTTAAAATTAAATTACATAACAACTATCACAACCAAGATTTCCACGAGTTCACATTTCGCATGTTTCTCTCTTCTGAAAAATCCACCATGTTTTGAAAATCAACCTATTTTCAAAATACCACATGTTTCCATGTTCCAAATCCTTCTGTTATGAAACCCAAAATAGATTTTAAAAATCAAACCATTCATATCACACCGTAGATCATTATACCCCAAAGAAATATGTATACTAGAGGGAAGTCATTTCTACCATGCATTCCATGCTCGTCTCATTGGCTAGACCCATGATAATGAGATATCCAATGCCTATAAGTGTCTCCAAACACTTATGTACCCAACTCCCTGGTAACATGATGTTAAATGTAAAAGGGTTAGCTATGTCCTTTTATGATATACATTCCAAGTTCCAATAATCTTACATATTTCTACCATTACGACTCAAGGAATAGGCCAAGAGCAAATGTCAACACCAAGACCAACGACCAACACCAAGGATCGAACAACTGCTCTCACTTGAAATCCAAGGACAGAACAAACTGATACCACTTGTAACATCCCAACCCATCTCATCAACTTAAGAAGGATGAGGTGTGCTACTTGTCCTTAAGTGAAGTTCCCAAGGTGCCAAAGGCTAGCAATAAATGCCAAGGGATTCAAGAATAATTGGGGAACAAATTTCCCTTAAGAAAAAACTAACCAACCAAACAAACCACAGACTATATAATGCATGTCAACAAAACAACCAAACTCATACATTACCAAAATACAACCATGTTGTTCAAAAATACAACCCAAAAAACCCATAAAATCAAACAAAATATTAGATTACTATACAGAAGACTAACAAGAGACCCAAGATAAACCTAGACACACTCCACAACTCCACAGTAAGATCCATGCTCCAAGCACCAACACATATTCTAAGCATCAATACAAGCCACTAGTAATGAGATGATTTACCATTACATGTGTCCTAGAATATGACATTGACAAAAGCACCCAAGTGCCAAAGTAGGGGGTGAGTACTAATACTCAATTGGTTTCCCCAAGTGACTTTCCTAAACATGCCACTAGGATAAAACCGTTAGCGCATTTAGATAATCAATTTATATAAAACATTAAATAGTGTGACCCTTTACCATAAGCCAAACATACCCTTACCAAACGATGTCAAATAAGGGAAAGCCACACACATGCCATAATCCTTGTTAATGTCACACAAAAGCACAACCAATCACAATTTCACACAATCAAAACACAAACAAAGGACACACAATGTTTCACAAACCCAAACTGGTGTAATAATCATGGTGACACTTATGTTCGACCCGTTCCTACCTTCTCGAACTAGTGGAACTTCCCATACACTTATCCTTGATGGTGGTCCTTCCATACACTATCCAAAAACTTTTATAGTGGTAATTCTCACCCACTTTACACATAATTCTCACAATCCATTACCAATCACAACTCACCAAGGCCACAATAATATACTCATAAACGTTTCCACCACATGCCAAACCACTTCAATAAACCACCCATTTATTGAATTACCATTAAATAGTTTTACTTTACAAACAAAATTTCAATAAAAAACCTTTATTAAAAACCATTTTCATCAACAATTTTCACAAATCAATCCTAGAAACCCATTTTAAAATGTCGAATTTAAAAACCAAAATAAGAGCACTTCACTACAAATCCCCTTTTTCCTAAAAATCCAAAAAACATCACCAAAGGTATTTCCAAACAATTTTGAACATCAAAAACACAATTAATTTCAATAAAAACAAATTAATTGAAACCAAGCTTCAAGTTCTAGAAAAGTGGAGTCGAGATAGAAGCCACCTACCTTTTGGGTTCTGGTGAATTCAACCCACACACAACCGTACACCAAATCCGGTGAACACACCACCAAAACCATTCTAGATCCCTTTACCTAACATCCAAAAGCCATAAAATCAACACCCAAGGAAACTATAACCCTAGATCTTCATGAAACAGATGTAGATCTAGAAAAACAATAAATATAGAGATGTAGATCTAGATGAAACCACAAAAAACCAAGAGAGGAGACTTACTCGAGAAGAGTTGCCTTCAATCCACCAAGAAAACCCTTTGACTTGCTTCCAAAATGTGCAGGAGAGAACCTATAACCTTTGAGAAACCAAAATACTGAGTGACGCTTAAGTGGGAGAATATTTGGAGTGAAATAGGTTAAGCTCGATGGGGCCTATATTTAAAAACCCCATTTTTTAAAGTGGTCGCACGGTTAGTCTGCACGGTTTGGAAAACCGTGTGATAATCGTGTGCACGCCACTGTATCAAGAGAAGGGGTCCACACAGTTTCCTCACATAGCTTATAAAACTGTGCGTAGGCCATGCAAAGCCTACTGTCTCCCCCTACATGGTTTCCTGGAGAACCCGCATGGTTCCCAAGCACATTTAACACATAAAAAGACATTAAAAAAGGTTGAATACCTCAAACTGGGGGTCCTTCAATCATCATGTAAAAATACTTAAGATACTAAATTAAATAATTTGATAGTTTTTCTATTATTTTTTAAAAGTAAAATAAAGGTCAATGCCAAAGAAAAATTGAACAAGTTTCTATATTTTTGATACATGTATATGAATGGCATAAATTAATTCATCCAATATGATAAAGTAAATTTAAAAAAAATTAAGTCCATATCCAAAAGTTTTAACCATGTTTTACCACTTTTACCCTTATTGAGGTGACAATTATTCACCAAGGTCACTATTCATAATAACTAAAAATAAAATGAAACTATTTACAAAATTTGAAACTCATCATTCCACATATAGAAAAAAATTTATCAAATTCAATTCATATATTTGGTATAAATTAATTTAAGATAAAAACACAAAACACAATGAAAAAAAAAATTAGATAAATGAGTTTTTAAGACTAAAAATGAACTTATACCACAATCAGGAAAAATGAATATTCAAATTTATTTAATTAGACTATTTATTACTAAATTATTATTATTTTAATTTTTTATTAAACTAAAATAATTATGGGTATTTTTATCAATTAAATGAATTTAGAGTTTTACAAAAAAATGGAATATTGTCACCATTGGCTAAGAAATCATTTTTTTTTCAGAAACAACCAAAAATTTAAACATAAGATAATATTAATGTGATGAATTATAAATTTCTATAATTTCATCATGGTAATATTTTAAATGTATTTTTTGTTTTTTTAAACTCAGGGTGGCATTAAAAGTAAGATAAAAAAGAAATTATATTTTTCTAAAGATAAATATATCATTAAATCATCAGTTATTAAAATAGATTATGAGTGTTGATATGTTTTCCCTTTCATCCACCAGGAACCATATCTAAAAAATTTTATACACTTAATTATTTAATAACTAACAACATGAATTTTGAATCAAAGTTTATTATCCAGGATATGGTGTAACTCTTAATATAAATTGAAAATATAAGCAACAACTAATATAGGAATCATAAGTTTTGTGTCCTTTGGAATATCATCAAATCATAAAAATATTTTAAAATCCTTAATAATGGTTTATAAACAACATTTAAATAAACCAAATAATATCCCCCATTAGTTTGTAACAAATTTTTCTGTTGTGCCTATTTTTTGTCCAACCGGTAGAGATCGAGTTAAAACCCAACCAACCTTTTGGGTTTATTACCCATTGGTGTATATGTGTAAGATCCTACATCCAAATGTTTGTATATTGATTAGGATTATATTTATAGGAAACTAAAAATTCTCCACATTACCAAAATTCTAGGATATTATCTTATATATAGACTTATACTTAAATTCGACCATAGGGTTACATCGTCTAATCAATGTTTTTCGAAATATAGTTCCCAATGTTTATACTAAACATGTTTTTACACCAACTAAAACAACCATGACTCTATTAACCCAGATTTTGTGGTTACTTTATTACATTAGTAAAATATAAAAGGGATCACATCACATAGGATCACATATTTTAACAAACCTAGGAGACTAGATGCACGCATGATTCTAACATTTCATTTGAAAAATACTAAATACAACTTAAAATTATAACGAGGGATTTGATATTTCATTATTTTCTTCTAAAAAACAATCAAAGTTTACTTATATGTACCCTTGGGATAAGAAAATAAATAAAAGGGTGAGATATGATCCTCAGTAAGGGACGATATAGAGCAGAGTCTATCATAGGTAAATTTGGATCACCTGATGACTCTAGTTTTACTAATAAGACTTAATGATGCATCAAGGGGTTATTATATGTCCCACCCAACTCTTTATAATTTTAATCAATTCACTATATAATATAAATAAATTTTACAATGAAAAAATATGGTAAGAGGTGATGCACTAGGGTTGCATTATTTTAGGCCTCCATAACTCTTCTTGTATTTGTTGTATAGTGTTTTCTTTCTGTGTTTTTTCTTTCTTGTAATATCTCTTTAATAAAAATTAATGAATAAGTTAATGATGATAAAAAAATAACTTTAACTTGTAATAAATAAACATGTGTATTAGGAATAATTAACATACGGGATGTTAATAATACCCCCAATCATTGAATAGAATAACATGATCATAATCTATCCATAGAAAGAATGAACACAATATGATTAGATAATATCCCTAGTGAAACATTAAAAACATTAAAGTATGTTGACATAGATTAAAAAACCTTGATAAAATAATAAAAATTTTACTTGGAGAAAGAAGAAGAAATACCATTTAAATTTTTTATCCCACTTTTAGAAAATATTCATAAAGAAAAATAAATATAAATTTCTTTAAGAATACATGAAAACATGGATTAGTATTTTATTTAAAAAGTTATGAATTTCATAGTAAAATATTTTAGTGAATAAAATATTTAAAATAACATTCCTCACACATTTCATAAAGTAAGTCAAAGTTAATCAAAAATTAAGTCACAAGTCACTTTTAAATACTATTTTCAAGAATATGAATAAAATAAATTTTAAAATATTAATTACAAATATAAATCTTTAAAATCTACTTTATAAATTAAATAATAGATGAAACAATAAATGTGGAGTGAAAGATAAAAAATATGAACATGAATAATTTTTCCAAATATCTTTACTGAAACCCACATTGTTAAAATATAAATATGGATTCCCTTTGAAATTTGGTAGGATAAGTATGGTGTTAAAAATAAATAATAAATATTTATATATAATAATAACAAATTATAATGTTTTCATGAAGAAGAATATTGATATGAAGGATAGATATTCCAGACCAAAATGAAGAGAGATTAGAAAATAAACAATTATGATTTTTTGTAACTTTGGAATAAAAATACTGTGTAGAAAAAAATAGTACTTTAAATACCATGAATAAATATATTCATAGTAAAATATTTAAATGGGTCAATGTATACACCAACAAAATGAAAATAGGTTCATAATACAAAACATGTCTTAAATAAGATAATTTGAGAGTGAGATCCATTACTACTTTGGTAACATTCAAACTAGAATCCGTTAAAGGAAATAACATGATATTTAATATTAAATAACATTAATTTCAAGAATTATATAGTAAAATATATTCATGGTTTATTATATAAATCACATAAAGAAATACAGTGGTGAATGTAGAATATATCTCAATGAATCAAAATTGAGATCCAAAAACCCTTACCTTTTACACATGACATTCACAAAATATCTTTAAACTCTTATATAATAAACATAAACTTATTAATAACTTATTTGAGAACATTATTCATATATATTACCTTTTATATTATTAAATTATACACATTCATTGCGCATATGTTAGTTAATTAATGTTTATATTCATTATAGGAGGTTAATAATTTTGATTATTTCATATGTGTAATTGTGATGTAAGACCCCAATCTTTGATAAAAAAGTTAATCATTCACAAAATTTTCAAGATATTATATTATTTTTATTTTAATCATTTATGAAGTATAGATTTCATTTCGTGGAATTCATGGGTATGTTTTGTGAAAATGGAATTCATGAGGATCTTGTTTCGGGTAATTTACTGATATCAATAGGCTACTTTATAAATATTTTTAATTATTCTATTATCCTTAAAGAATATTATTCATGAAATATATTACTCATTAATATCATATATATTCATCATATAAATTTTTATAACCAATCATGTAAGGTGGTGATGAAAAACGAGACATATTGCTTCATGGAGGTTGTGGTCCGCCAGAATAAACGTACGCCTAAAATATATTCTCATTTTTATAAGAAAGTATGAAAGGGTTGATAATGCTTATAAAATTGAAATAAAATAATTTAAAAATATTTATATTATTTAACTATATTATAATGGGTAATATATATTTTTAGGAGGAATATAGAGTATAAATAAAGTTAGTAAGTGATTAGTACTCATGATGAGAATTTGAACCTTCTCTTAGATGACCTTTTGGAAATGGAAGATTTATAGATTTTCCTTTGATCAAGGGGATAAAAAACATGGTAGAGTGATATAGAATAAGTAAAAAAGTTAATAGTTTAAATATTAATTTTAATTTTAGAGTTTATTTAAAATGGTTTTGGAAGTATCCTTTTATAACTGAGAGGGGTGGAACACTTTTAAATACCCATAACTTTATTGAAATTTCATGTTACTTTGAAAATAAAGTAGATACATAAGTGGAAAATAATGTTTAGGTGATGATTTTTGGTCAATGAAACCCATAAAAACAAATTTTGAGATAATGTTTTAGGAATTTTATGCTTTCCTCATTAGTTTTAACATTTACCATAATTTACTTTTACCATGGTAGCCCATTTTTTGTCCTCGGTAAGTTATTTTCATGACAAAATTTTAAATGGAAGTCATTAAATATTATTTGATATTATCATTAAGAATATAAAAAATCATTTTAAAATATTAAATTTCTAAAAGTGATAAAAAATAATTTTAAAACCATATGTGTATAATGCATAAAAATAGTATCTAGAAAAAAATTATTCTTAGCTTTCAAAATTTTAATCTTAGGTTTTTAAAAAAATTAAATATTTTAAAGTTATAACTTTACTTATTAAGTACATATATAATTATGAAAAATGTTTCATAAAATTTTAATCCATGATTATTTCCTGAAGATGTCCTAAAATTCATTGTATTTGTAAAAACTATCTTTTCACTATTCAACTAAAAATAATTATTTCTAGAAAAATCCAAAAAATTCATAAAAATATAATATTATAGTGATAAATAAAAAATGAAGTTATTTTGTTACAATTAAAATATAAAAATTATAAATGATTTTTTTTTATAAAAACACCCTTTAAACTTTAAGTGTTTACAATCATATTTCATATCGACTACTAATTAAATAAATAGTAATAAATTATTTAATATATTTGGAATATTAAATATCATAATAATAAAATCTTAAAATTTATTAATTTAATTTATTTATATTAAATTCTTAACACAAAAAATAGTTCTTTGAAAAACAATCCTTTTTAACATTAAATCAGATTAATTATTTATCCCATATATCTAATAATTTTTTAATTGATTAATTTATTTTTATTTACCTGAGACATTTTTTTTTTATAATTTTATTAATCATTTTCATATAATATGTTTTGAATCATTTTATTTAGGTTTTTCATGTTAATCAATCTATTCAACAAATTGTTTAATTAAAAGGAAAATTGCATGTTGAAATCTTAGGTTGTTACAACTACATTCTCACTCAAGGAAGGGTTTATCATCCATGTATCAACCAAACAAACCTTATCACTCAAGAATTTTCATCATCCAAAAAACTACCTTCACACTCAAGGTAGATTTAAACATCCACATCTTAGTCCGACCAGCCTTCTCACTCTAGATTTCATATCATCTAGGCTAATGCCTTCTCACACAAGGTCGGGTCTAGCCAACACCTTCTCACTCAGGGTGAGTACATAAAGTCTCATGACATACCTTTTCACTCATTTTAAGACTAGAATTAAATAACACTTTGACTTTATCTCACTCATGGTAGTCTTACTAGTTTCATCTCACTCATAGAGGGGTATAACCTTGAGATCCAAATCACCTGCATTGGAATATGTCGCCAATCACAAGCACATAAAACCACAATAGGGAGCATAACCCATTAAAAAATAATACCAGATCACCATAGAGAACTATTAACTCAAGAAACTTCCCCTCATCTATACTCACTATCTATCCATCCTCATAGACTCTTCCTCTAGACCATCCTAGTCACATAAGCACAACCTATTGAACCTCTCGGCATCCTCATATCATCCATCAGGGAATCCACTAGGGAACTTTAGACCCAACCCAATATTTTCCCACTGATATAATATCATATATATCACCCCTTTGTGACCCCAAATCCCATGGGATCTACCAAACCCATAACATAGGTGTTTAGTCCAATTCCATTAAAAAATATTCCTTAGCATCCCAATGCTAACTGCTTGAACACTTCCCTAGAACCGTACCTTGGTCTCATCTCATATATTTTAGGGGATATCTACCAAATAAATACCTAGAGTAAAACCATATATAAAAAACATTAAAATTATCATACTAATCATCCCACACTTCTCATATACCAACACTCTACTTCAACCATGTGAGGGAGTTCTTAGTGACTCGCGAGATGTACAACCATATCACCCACCATCGCTCATCCCCAATCCTCTCATGAATTCCCAATAGACATAAGAAACAATAATATTCCACCACACATCACCAATTTCACCATGATACCTACCCAAGGCCTCACATCAACCCAATATTTACCTTCACCACATGGATATAGAGTCATCGGGTGATCCCAATTTACCTATGTATTAATGACCACATATTCTAGGAATTGGAGGCCCAAATCCATCTTATCTATAATACCTAGAGAACCCTTTTTACCTAACCATTATAACCTAACTCATGAAGATATTTAGGAATTTATTCTTGTAAATAAACATGCGATTTATTTTGTATCATAGGGGCTAACCACCTCAAACATGAAGTAAACCCCTCACTGAAGTCCTCTTAGCCTTGTCCAAGATCAACCACACTCCCAACACCTATTCACTCAATAAGAAACAAATAATTAACATTTATAATTACTATAAATACCCAAACCCCAATAAACTAGATTCATCGGTTACTTTATTACATTTTCATAAGATACAAGGTATTGTATCCCAAAGGACCGAATAGTTTAGTAGTCTTGGAAAACTATAAACATACTTGAAATTATCATTACATTTTAAAACATGAAATATATAAACAATTTATTTGATAAGCCCATTATTCCCCTTTGTGTATTCATTAATATAAATCACAAAACACTTCCTCATATCCTTGAGGGAAATGAAAAATAATAAAGGGGTAAGCTGAAAATCTCAGTAAGGGTAAGCGTACTTGAGAAGCTATAAATAAATAAGGAATAAACCAAATTGAAAGTTAAATAACTAAACACACATTAAATTTAAATAACCTGAATATGAGGACACAATAATTCATAATAAATATGGGATGGTAAATAAATGAAAAAACATATTCTGTTAAATCAATAACTAAGAATGAAATACATCGAGATAAAATATCATAGTGAAAATATCATGGATAATAATAACTAAAATCTTAATTAAGACAATTCTTAATTATCAGATGTCATGTTTTCCAATAAAATTATTCCTTTACTATAAATACCTTTCACAAGATGTTTTAAATCTACTAGGTATAAATCTATTAGGTTTTTCCAACTTCATCCATAATTTCAAGACCTTTCACAAGAAAATTTAAAAATACTGGGTGCAACCTTATTAGGTTTGGCTAGATGATTTGTATCATGATACCTATTGATGCATTGAAGATATTTATATATTGATCCCCACCCATTTTTTCATTTCCAAATCATTCCTCAAATATCAAATAATTGATTTAAGTTTATAAAAAATGTGTCTTATCAATAAGTATCTGATTTGAGTAAAATATACTGATTTATCAATATTTCCCTGGTTAAAATAAGAAAAAACCATCTAAATAAATATAATGAATTGTATTATATAGTAAATATTCAACATAAAATTCAAAAAATTATGTTTCAATATATGAAAATAATTTAAATATATTATTTTCATATTTCACTAGGAAAATCTCCTTTTTACTTTGAAAATAATTTTTAAAATCTAAAAACTATGCACCTTATAAAGAAATAATTTTAATTGAAAATAACCATGTAAACTTGTAAATCAATATTTAAGTAATTTAGGAATTATGATAGAGGAAAATTATGTCCATTCCATATAAGTTAAAAAATATTCATTTCACACATTTTTAAGAAAAATCATAAAATAACTTTTTTGAAAATAAAAAGAAAATTCCTTTTGAAACATTTTAAAAAATTCAAAATAGAGTAAAATTGACTTAAAAATCTTTTAAAAATATTAAAAAAATTTATGAAAACATTTTTATGTTCATGGAAAAGAAATATTCCTAGGAAGCGACTTCAACTTAACCAATATCAAATAATTATGACATTGTAAAATAAACCATTACCACTTTGTAATCCGTTGAATGGTATTCCCCATGAAAGAAATAACTTTAGATAAAACTTTAGATATCATTAATACAAATATATTCAGGATATAATATATAAAATGGAAAGTTTATACACCACACAAAATAAATAAGTTGTGAATATGACATATGTTTCATGGAGGTAAAAGTGAGATGAGAAACTCT
This sequence comes from Viscum album, assembly GCA_963277665.1. Classification (NCBI taxonomy): domain Eukaryota; kingdom Viridiplantae; phylum Streptophyta; class Magnoliopsida; order Santalales; family Viscaceae; genus Viscum; species Viscum album. The sequence continues at coordinate 55,208,363 of OY728148.1, forward strand.
TACCTCGCGCTTTCCTTTAATTAATTATTATTTTACCTCGTATTTAGAGGTTTAAATGATTTTATTAATTTATAACAGAACCATATTCATATTTATGATATCATATATGATCATCTAATATCATCTTATGTCATTTTTGTTAATAATATTTCTTTATTACCCTTGTTTTGGGTATTAACTGCTTCATTTTCCTATGAATGTTTTTGTCATTTTAGTCTAGGTTATTATGATTAGGATATAGTTTAATGATATAAATAATAATGTTAATAATATTTAATCATTAAAAATTGTTTTATAATCATTATTGAATGTTTAACAAGGAAAATGAATTGCATTACATCGTGGAGATGGTGGGCCTTACGTACACACGAGCGATAGTATCAATATCTTAATGGTGACTGGATATAGAAATAGATGGTATATTAAATTTCCATAATCAAAATAATATCATAAGTATCATATATATCCATTATTTTAATATTTATACCCATCCAATTAAATTTGTTTTGAAAAATTAATTACACCACTACATGAAGATGGTAAGTCATATATATGTTCATGTGGTACATTTGTTTTTAATAGGTTAGATAAAAAGTGAAATATGGTTTTACCATAATCATAATAAAATATTAGAATATATATTATACTAGATTTATTATTATACCAAGGAAACAACGCTTTAAGGGGAAGTAGAAGTTGTAATAAACTTGAAAGAGTCAGTAAAGATGATTACCTCTTCTTCAGAGGACTTACTTTAGATCCCTTCTTAATGGGTATAGCATTGGTATTTTGACTGGACTAGAACCTATATAACTTTTATAATTATTTTGAGAATAGAAATGGGTAGGGTTTTGTCAAGATATATTGCTCCAAGTGGTGTTAATAAGTGAATCAAGGGTTTCCCTTTTATAATTGAAGTAAGTGGCACTTAAGTAATTTAAAAAATATTAAATTAATATAAATTAAAATTACATTAAAAATGTATAAAAACTATTTAATTTAGAATATAATATGATTAAGTTTCAAAACACACTAATCCAATAAAAATTAGAAAATTGTTTACTAAATTTCTACCCTTGTTTGGTTTTAACCCTTATTTAACCTCTTTAACTCTTAGTACGACAACATAAATTTTTACTTTTTGAGGGTTGATATAGTTATTATAAAATAAAAACATACCCATAAATGGATCATGAATTATATGTTAAACAATATACCAATAATTTGGAAAAAATTTGATTTTTTTTAAATTTTATATCATTTAATAAAATATTATTTACTATAAAATATTGATAATGTCAATTTTAAGAATTATTATTTACTTTGACTTTAAAAAATTCAACACAATAATATGAATTAAAAAAATACATCCCTAATATGTAAATTTCATCTATAAAATTCTTCTATGTCCTTAATTATCTCAAATTATATTAATTTTAATATTTTTTAATAACATTTATTTGATTTCTATATTAATTAAATAATTACTTCATTATCATTATGTAATTATTTAAGGTAATTATTTCTTCAATGAAAATTAAATATAAATTACCAGAATTTATATAAATCTTTTATATTTCAAAATAATATTTACATTCAAATATATATTTTGGATAACAGTATATTAAAAATACTATATTTATTAAAAACAAGACTATAACATATTTGACTTTTCATTAAATAAAATATAATAAAGATCATAATCTCATCAAAATAGACATAAATATTCATATAACTAACCCTAAAATGATTATCAAATAATATTATTCATCAAATAAAAATTTTAGAAGTGTTAGGGCTATTTTCTAGTCCTTATAATTTTATTTTTAACCTAAATTGCCTGATTTACCCGCTATCGTGGTAACAAAATTTACCAAGTTACTATTCATATTGGCTAAAACTAAAAGGGAATTATTTAATAAATTTTTAATTTTTGAATAAAAATATGGAATCCAATTTTCAAAATTCAGAAAATATAAGTTTTATAATTTAATTTTAAATTAATCCCGCAAAACGCAGCAAGAAATAGTTTTCCAGAAAAATGCATTTTTAAGGCCAAAAATGTTCTTATACCAAAATAAGATATAAGTGAGATTAAAATTAAATTTATTAGATCATAAATAAATAAATAGTACTTAATTTACTTTAGGATCACATTAAAATAATAAAGGTTCTTTTGTATATAAAGAAAATGACAGTTTTATAAAGATCACTATTTTTATACTATTCCCTAGAAATTTAGTCTTTCCATAAAATTACCAAAAAATAAACTTAATTTAATTTTAATTTTATGATTTAAAAAATTATATTAATTATAAAATAAAATTATAGAAGTTATAAAAATATTATTTACTCATAAAAAATAATAACAATATTTTTTGCAGAAAATATATTTTTGAAGATTAAAATGTCCTTACTAAAAAATAAATTCTTACAAATAATTATTTTATAAATTAAAAATTAGTTGGAAAATTATATATTTCATAATGTGATAAATACTATTAATTCCCAATAATTTAATGGCTAGTTTATAATGATCTCATAATAATATTTCTTTTTTCCTTTAAGTCGGGTGTTGTGTAAAACATAAGTTATTGAAGAGATTAAATTTAATTGAAATGAGGCATACCAAAAAATCTTGTTGTGTTACAATTAATTTTCCAAATTAATTCCAATAGAATATTTTCCTAATAACTCACCATGCATCCTCACCAAACTAAAAGTTCCTGAAACCCTAGGTGTTCATCCATTCAAGGCCTCATCTAGCTAGGCCGAGAAGAAGTCCCATTAAATTGGGATGACAATAATCTGCAGTGAAATCCTTACCAAAACACTAAATTAAATCATAAATAAATCATATTCTAATGAATGGATGGAATAAAGGAGGAGAAAAATTCAGGGTGTACCTTGGATATAAAGTTTATGAGTAATTTGGAAACACAAGTAGGGCATGACCAACTCAATATTTTGTCTTAATAGAGGATTAATTTGAAAATTACATCCAGAAAGAATTTCATGACCAATAGAAATTAATCAAGGATTAGTTTTCATGAGAATTTTGGAACCAAATATTGGATCATCACATAACAATTTATAATTAATTTAAGTAGTTAAAGAATTATCTTGTGATGAATTCTTTATTCGTTGATGAATTTGAAAATGTATCAATGTCATAATGTCATTTCATCAGAGTAATCAAGTATATATTATCTCTAGTGATGATCTAAACAAGTACCATGAACCTTTGAGCATCATTGTATGAATATCTCAATGAAAGAATAGAAGATCTTAATTCTTGCATCATTCATCTATGATCGTCACAAGAATATCTTCAAATAGGGACTCTCGTTGATCGCCCTATAATTAAAAGGGTTTGTGGAGGAGGATAACTCTATGTTCTTCAAAGATTTCTTAGAGAGGTTTTATTTAGGTCTTAAGAGTAATCTCCAGATTCATTGTGCACAACCAAAAAATGGATAACCTTAGGATTAGAAATAATACAATTGGGTTTAAATAGTGCTAGAGTCAGAAAATAATAATTATAGATGTGCCCTTATTATTTTCTTAATCCCTACGAACCCCATATCTATAATAATAATAATTTTATTATCATTTATTTACATGCACAAAACCAGTGTATGAATTAAATATTATATCTTTAATAAATTGATTAAAAATTATTCAAATAATATTTAATATATATATATACATTATTTATCAACATACCATTAAACTTGGTCCACCATTACTCCATAATACTTATCAAGCCTTGAATAATTAAACTTTATTTAATAAATAAATATCATTGCATTATTTAATAATAAATAAATAAATATTATATCCACTAAATAGAAAATAAATATTTAATAAATACTCTATTCACATAGCATTATTTTGAATAACAAGTTACTAAATATATTTGATCAATTAAATATTGATAATTATTAAACCTTTTATGGGGATAATATTTATCCTACATATTAAATAACAAAAAATATCTAATATTTAATTGAGTTTATGGATACACTTAGAGTGTGACCCTCTTGGCCTTTTTCTCAGTGACATTAGGCAGAGCTACCAAAAGTCCAAGGTTAGCATCCATCAACACACTAAGGCACATATAGAGAAATAAGTTAATGTCATAATGACATGAAACTTCATACAAACACATACAGTGAAATATAATCCTTTTATCATGATATATCAATCAAGAAGGTTGTATTATGGTGTGATCAATTTATGTGATTGATGTATATTTATTTGAGTTTCCACAAATGATCTTTCTCATAGAACACCTTTACCTTTGACTTATTTAGTATGTTTCATTCCCATAAAATGGATTAATGTATTAACTTACATTAAATAGAAGAAGTTAAAAACGCTTTATTACATTATTCATTAATATAATATTACTTTTAACATGCCCAACATATCATACTTCACCACAAACATATGTCGTCGTGGTTTTTATGAATACATCAAAGTATGTGATTAATAATATACATTAATAATAATATTCAAGTATATGGATCCATACACACATAAATAGATAATAACATCCAATGAAACATATAAATATGAATTTCTTACTGGTGTTTCATTTCCTCATAATATTCTGTATAGAAAATTTTCAAGTGCTTATACTATAAGAAAGTGTATCAAAGTCCTATGAGTCTCTACCCCTAATAGAATTTATAATTTATATATCATAAAATTGTATCATCTGGAAAAATAACATATATTTAATAATACTATCATGGTATTCTTGGGTTCTCATCATAGTAGGGAACTTTTATGACCTTTTCTGTGTGAAATTTTATCTTAGAACATTATCACATACTTTGTAATGATTAAGAACAATCATGATGTTATAAGAAGTTTATTAAAATTTAAAAAAAAAAGAATATAGGTAATCATAAATTGTATAGAAGTTTGTTATAGGGAACTGACTACAATAGTATCTTTGAAAGAAATCTACCAAAAATCATCCCTCTCCAAGGAGGATTGAAGGGAGGGAGTGACGGGGAGGATCGGGCCAAAATGGGCCACCCTGAGTGGCTCTACCCTCTAAAATCTTAAGGGGTATGATTGGTAAAATATCAGTATGCCCTTTTTAAAAGAATATATTAGGGGGGGAATTGTGAAAATTCCATATGGGACACAATATAAGGACCCTCTCATATGAGTTCTTATACTATAACCCCTTGGGATGTGGCGTAAAAGGGCACCACAGACCTTTGGTTGCGGTGTGCAACAGTGTTCCATAATGAATCCCACCTTAGGGTGGGGGAATCAAAACCTTGTTTCCTCTAAAGAACCATACATGGTATAGACTTTGGGATATATTGTGGTCTCCCTCACAAACATCACTATGGAGTAGTTCCCACCTCCACAGCACATCACCCCTCCTTTAAAAAAACAAACACCTGGAGCACATTTCAGACCACAAAACCTTGGGATGTGGCATTATCTGCTGCATGTATCAGACTTTCAACACTGGTGCCACCTTAACCCCACTCCAACGGTCAACTGAGAACCTTAAATACATATTTATCCTCAATCCATATCCAAAAATACCTTCTTGAGATGTTCCAACCCTCATAATCTTTATTTGAGTCTCAATTCAAAGAACAAAACCTACTCCATGACAAAAAAATCTAACTCATATAAAAAAGTAACAACCCTAAAATTTATGGGTTGTTATAAAATCCCCTTGACCCCTCCATAATTTTTCTTGTACTCAAGAAGTAATGTTATTCCTAGAGACATAATTATTGACCTACCATGTTCATCAATCTTATGTTTGATTGACACATCCTTCCTCTGAATGTGGAATACGCTACTACTGCACAACTTCAACCACTAAGTCACACCATTCCTTGAAATTTGATCCACCCATCACCTCCAAAATCAACACCAATATTTTTCTAAAATTAAACCATCTCTCTTAATACACTAAAGTGTATTAATCAATCCATAACCAAGACTATATATCTCCCCATAATAAGAATTCTCTTATAGAGTTCGACTCTAAAAACATGGTGCTCACCACAATTGGAATCATTTGAAAAATCCCACTACAAGTGGTTCAATGGAACCCTCAATATAGTTTTTACCATATCACATCTCATTCCATGTATGAACATCCATCAATCCTCCACTAGTTATCATCCCCTGAAAACACTAAGCCTTACACACCAATGCATTATCACACCACTCCAGCATGAAGACTTAAATCATAAAGGAATCATGAGATTGTATAAACTCCCACACGAGAGTCCAAACCTAACTCTAAATGTAAATTACTTGGTGATTCTCTAATCACCAGTGCTGTATATCATGGTCTCACCCTGAGCATTGGTGTACCTCTGATCTGACTCACTCCAAGATCACTCTAACTCTCATCACCGTCTATCATGCTAACCCCCCCCCCCCCCGAGCACCAGAACACCTCATAAGTCCAAAATAAAACATTTTTGTAATTTCATGACTTATTAACCAACCAACTACACCAATTGTCTTCTCCCACCACTAGCATTGGCACACCTATGTACCGAATCACTCGGACATCACTTCTTTGAGCTCTAATAAATCTCCATGACTCCTTAAAAACATCATCCAAATTCCAAATTTTGTATTTTCAAGGAACTAGATATCATAAAATCTACCCATACACCAGAAACTTGGTGTCTCCCTGACCATCAATTTCCCATTCTCACTACACCCGTTACCTATCCAGTATGAGGTTCATACCTTCATGGCCAATATGAATCTCCCCACCATAAGTGTATTTTTATTATCACTCTTCTAAACAAAAACACCATTATCCATGTATAACATTTCATCCATTATCATATGAAATGATTGGACATGACCAATCTTGTGATACTTGAGTATCAACATGAAATACCAATCACTATATATTCCTGACTCACCAAGAACATCATCCTTCAATATCTAATGGTGCACTCCCCACCATACAGCTTCCCTTACACCTCTCATTTAGAAAAAAAACTCAATAGATTCTATCACCACGTGAATTTCACTTTTTTTAGCCACACTCACCCATAAAAACAAAGTTTCTCAAGGATAAAACCCTAGACACCCATTCCCACATGAGCATCATTGACCACATGATTCCTCAACCTTCACATGACCATTCATCATCACATAAAAAAGTCAAGTTCAATATAACCAATGTTAAATAGCCCTCACACAATGAGAATTTTCCAAAAAACTTGCTAACACCTATCTCCTCTTCTTAAGGTTGAGTGAACAAATAATGAACCCCCTCACTCGTTATAACCCAATATATACCTTGATATTTCTGAAACCAAATAGGTGTATTCTCTCATAAATCATGATCAAACAACTAGACTCAAACCCCCATGAGTTATATCCCATCAAAACTAGTCTCATGCACCTAACCCATTCGTAATGATCTTCCTGAAATCCAATCACATTCAATAATCATGAGGTATCACACTCATTCCAATGATAACCACTTGCTCACCAACCACATAGGAATCAACCTAGAACCATGATCCTCTACCCACACTCTACTTATCCTAGTACCAACCACCTAGGATCTTGATCCAAGGATATAGGAATATAACTAATTATTACCTCTTACCCAACCTCAATACCAAGTATAAAGCATCCCATATACATTTCCTTAAACACCCAATTCAATTAATTAGAGTACCACAAAGAATAAATATGAGAAAACATTCTATAGGTTCTTATTAACACTTTAAGAAACCATGACCACATATTCAAGGACACTTATGGCCACCCTTATATTATTTCTTCAGTATAAAATATATACACCACCCCACCCCCGGGATTCCATCACTGAGGAATTAAATTCCAACATTGATCTGAGAGGGGTCCTTATACATACTTCGTATAAGGGAATGTATATTCTCCTTCAAATAATATAATTCCACAATATTTACATAAAAAATCCCAAAAAAATATCTTTAAGGAAATAATAGCCCAGCTAAGTACAATTCCCCCAAAATGCTATATAGTAAATTCCATATATTTGTTTTTAACATCTTAACTAGTCAGTCCTCCCATAGATAAAAATATTACACACAAGCATGTGTATGTCATGTGAATCCTATGAGTTGATAATGATTCATTTATATAGGCCTCTTGACAATGAGAATTTATCCAAAACCATAAATTACAACCTCTAATAAAAACATCATAATTAAATAAACATCTAAACCATTACATTGAAAACCAAAGAACAATAATCGCATAACTCTAATAAATAAAACATTCCACAGGAAAGTTGTTTGTGACACATTAGTCCTTAGTTCATCACAATCCCTAACAAATTATTATATCACCTACCTACTAAATCACTAAAAAATAAAATAAATAAATTATTTGATTCCATTTTTTAATTCCTCTGTCTAATACCACTCATTAGTGTTCGACACGGTGTGTTATGTGACCTGAAGCATGCCTCCCCATATACTAAAGGCTACTCACTAGAATTTAGTGTCTATAGTGTGACCATGGAGATATATAAACCTCATATCAGATTAAGAAAAAATTATAAAATGAAAAATAATAAATCATAATAAGACCCATATCATACATAAAAAATAAATATAACTTGTTATAATAATATGAAATGCAACATACAGGCACATAGTCACACTCCAAGGATGATTCCCCACTAGTTTGATCACATATATGAATAAATAGAACAAAATAAAATAAAAATAGGCTCTATTAAAATCCTTGAGCCTCACCAAATCCTATTCTTCGATACCTATTGAGATGACCTAGCCAATCCACTTCACAACATGTGCTCAATATAAAAGTAGGCATAACATATACATGTTCACCAATGTTTCAATGCAAGGTTTGAGCACATTACTCAATAGGAACACACCAAACACCATTAATATACACCATTATATAAATTTTCATGCATGAGTAATATAAATACATTAATAAAAATTCTTTCTCAATAATTATGTGTTAACCAGGCTACTATGACACCCGAAGAGACATGCATGGTAGTCAAAAAACCATGTTCTAACCAGCCCACCATGATGCCTTTCCATACATGATTTGGTGCCATGAAAAAATACAATCATCCTAAAATACCACAACCTATTCCATGCCCATATAAACATGGTAGGTCATCATCCATAGCCTCAAGTCATACCCAAAGATACAGGGTAGGCTGTAATCCAAATCTCAATCATCTCTCCCTTAGAGTAGGGTCCTGGTCTACCTACCATGTTTATTACCTAACATCTAGGAATTAAACCAACCATGAGTGAGAAGTTATTATAGGATAGGTGATATATGGGTTGTAATGGTAGTTTTAGGTGTTTTATATAATGCATTGAGGCTCTCACAGACACTTCCTTTCGGCATATTTTCAAATTTGGTATTTCTGGGGATTAGTGTCAACCCGGTTTCCATGTGATGACCCGATGATTATTATATGAACTATATTAATTAAGAATAAAGGGTATATGAATTATTACAAACATTATTTATAAGTATTTATGGGCTATGTTAACTCATTTGGGGTAATAAGGGCTGGGTCAGGTGTTTGATATGAGTCATTGAAGTTCTGATAGACAGTTCCTTTTAGCATGTGGTCGAAGATGGTACTTTTAAGGATTTTAAATGGATTATTTGACATGTAATAACCCATTAATTATTATAAGACCCATATTGAATAAGAATATAGGGACTGGGAATGATACCGACTTTGAGTGAGAAGGTTTACTGGGCCAGGTGAACTTCCTTGGGTAAGAAGGGCAGGGTTAGGTGTTCGATATGTGGCATTGAAGTCCTCATAAACACTTCCTTTCATAATATTGTTGAAATAGGTATTTTTGGGGATTAATGGTGGACTTGGTAACATGTTATGACTTATTTATTATTATATAACGTATCTTGGGCGATAAGACAAGTTCTATGAATGAGACTAACCATGAGTAAGAAGGTGTTCTAGGTCTGGTGAACTTTCCTCAGTAAGAAGTAAAAAGCCAGGTCTTTGATATGATGTATTGAGGTTCTAACAAGCTGTTCCTTTAATCATATTGTTAAAATAGGTATTTTTGGGGATTTATGGAATCATGGTTACCATGTGATGACATTGTGATTATTATATGTTTATTTATTTATGTTTTCTTATCATCACATATAGGTTAAGGTGTCATCAAAATCCCAACCATATACTCTTCAACCCATGAGTCACATACTGATCACCTTGAGATTGTTTTGAGAATTCTTCAGGAAGACTTATTTTATGAAAAGTACTCAATGTTTTATTTTGGATTTATTATGTTATATTTCATAGACATATGATCTTTGAGGTCATGATTTCAGCTGATCCAGAGAAAGTGGAAGAAGCAGTTTCTTAGGATCATCACATGTATGTGCTCAATATCTATAGTTTCATTGATTTGTATGAGTATTATATACAGTTAATTCAAAACTTATTTCACTTAGAATAACTTGTGATAGAGAAGACCAAGAAGGGGTTCAAATTTGATTGGACTAGTATGTGTAAGGAGGCCTCTAGGAACTAAATAATAGGTTTATGTCTATTCTAATTTTTATTATTTAGTACACAAGGATTCTTAATCCGGTCTATTTTGATGCCTCATGAGTTAGACTAAAGGATTTATAGATGTAGAGTAATTGGGTGGTCACTTATGGGTCTCATAAACTATGAAACCATGAGTGTAACTACCCTACATATGATGTGAAGCTAACAGTTATGGTTTGTGTCTAGAAGTGTTGGAACCATTATCCATATGGTGAGATATTTTTCATCTACATGGACTATAAGATCTTGCGGTATATATTATTCAAGAATAAATTAGATCTATAGAAAAAAAATTCGGTCAAGAATATTCATAAATTCAACTTTAAGATAGATTATTCCTCTCAAAATAGGAATTTCATTATGGATTCTCCAAGAAGGAAGACCAAGGAATTGGGGGTTTATACTTTTGAGGAGTGGGAATAGATGATCCAACTTAAGGATGGGAAGGTGGATTTTTCAAACGACAGTGTGGTGGTATTTTGTGCTCCCATATCTAATACATATTTGATAGCATACCAAGTGAAGTACAACAAGATGTTTGATTCAAATTACTTTGTAATGTTGTATTGGATCATAGGAAATTAACTTATCCAATGTTGGTCTCATGATGGAGATGATGTGTTATACATCCACTATAAGGTAGTGGTCCATAATTTTGTGAGGGAATAGATAATAATGGACTCTCATAACTTATAATAAATAGTATATCTATGATTAAGTAAGAGTTTCCATGATATTAAGTGATATTACCAGTGGATTGGTATGCAAAAGGATCACATGAGTTCTGTTACTCACTACTTTTCCTATTAGAGGATAAAAGTAAAGCACCGGTGAATGGGTGGTTTACTTGAACCCACTATAATATTGGTATTGAAATGTGATGAAGCGACTATGTAATTCATCATAGGACTACCTAGGACCCTGAGGGGATATCGTATAGTATGGGTGGTATTTGACCGGTAGATGAACGTCACACATTTCTTTCATATTGAAGAGACCCATTTTGTAGATGGGTTAGGTAGGTTATATGTGTGGGAGATAGTGTTTATTCATGGAATACCATTGATAATTGTATTATACCAATATGTGAACTTCAAATCAATATATTATAAGTTTCTACAGAATTCCATGTGGTCTTAGATAAAGATGACTATGGCGTATCACCCGCAGATGAATGGAAAGTCAGAGAGGATAATTTTTACATTAAAGGATGTGATTAGGGTTGGAGTGATTGATTTAATTGGATCTTAGGATGACCATTTGTCCTTGTAAGTGTTTTTTATAAAAAAATATTCTGGTATTTGATCTTTATGGATCCTTTTGAGGTTCTTTATGGTGGGTCTTGACACTTTTTATTTTTTTTATTTTTGGAAGCAGGTGAGTTGGTAGTAATTGGAATTAGCTTGGTGCAGTAACCCACCAAGAAGGTGTAGTTGATCTAGAAGAGGTATATAATCAATTAAATTAGGAATAATTCATATGAAAACTATAATAGGAAATCCTTGGAGCTCATGATGGGTGACTGGGTGATCTTGCAGGTATTACCTCTGTTGGGTCACCAGTGGTTAAGGAAAAAGGGGAAGCACACATCATAATAATTTGGGCTAGTCAACATCATGGAATGGATGGGGTTTGTTTCTTACTGGTTAAATCTTCCTCTATGACATCGATGTATATATTACATGTTTAATTTTTTTCCACTCTAAAAGTATGAGTAGGATCCTATGTAAATAATGAAATATGACGATGTCAGGTTAGAGGAAGATGAGTGAGAATGTGTTTTATGTTAGGTTAACTCCCTTGATTAGGAAGGTGTTCTAGGATAAGTGAACTCCCGTAGGTAGTAATGGAAGGTTAAGGTGTTGAATATGAGTTATTGAGGTTCTAAAAGACACTTAATTTGAGAAATTTTTCGAATTAAGTATTTTTGCGGATTTGTGGTGGCCGGGTTAACATGTGATGATCCATGGTTTATTATAAGACCAATATTGAGTGAGAATACATAGTCTAGGTTTGAGACCAACCATGAGTGATATGGTCTTCTAGGCTAGGTGAACTCCCTTGGGTAAGAAGTTAAGGGTTATTTGTTTGATATGATACATTGAGGTTCTAAAAGACACTTCCTTAACACATGTTTCTAAAGAAAGTATTGTTAGGGATTCATGGATTCCTAGTTACCATGTGGTGACCTACTTATTATTATATAACCTATATTGAGTGAGAATACAGGTTATAGGAATGAGAATAACCTTTAGTGGGAAGGATATTTTGGATAGGTGAACTCCCTTTGGTAAGAAGGGTATGGTCAGGTGTTTAATATGAGGTAATGAGGTTTTATAGACACTTCTTTTTAATAGGATATCAAAGCTGATATTTCTAGGGCTCTTGGCATCATGGATACTATGTGATGACATAGTGATGATTATATTACCTATCTTGATTTAGAATATGGGTTCTAGGGATGAGAATAGCCTTGAATGAGAAGGTGTTTTGGGCCAGGTGAACTCCCTTAGGTAAGAAGGGAAGGGTCAGGTGTTTGATATGAGGTATTAAGGTTCTAAAAAACACTTGCTTTCAGTATGTTTCTAAAGTGGGTATTTTTTTTTGATTCATGGTGACCTAGTTACCATGTGATAAACTAGTTATTATTATATGACCTATCTTGAGTGAGAACAAAGGTTCTAGGAATGGGACCAACCTAGATTGAGAAGGTGTTTTTTCTAGGTGAAATCCCAAAGGTTAGAAGGGTAGGTTCAGGTGTCCAATATGAGGCATTTATGTTCATAAAAACACTTCCTTTGATTATTTTTTGACAACATGTATTCTTTTGGATTTTGGGAAGCTTATTTTCCATTTGATAACCTAGTGATTATTATTTATTTATTTATGTGTTTTTTCATTGTATACACATTTATAAATCTACTACACTTATATTAAAGATACATTAGAGGTGTCCTACTAGGTTTATACACACGCCATGAATGAATATCTTGGGGTGTGTGTAAACTTTATGGTTAAGGATATAGACAGGTCCAAAGTCCCTATGATAGACTGTTCAGTAGATAACTGTGGACATGATTGGTAAATTTCTATATAATATTTTAGTATTTTTTTATTAATGACCCATTCATTGTTATTTTTCTTTTATTAATTATACATATTGATCGAATACATAGTGGGAACTCTATTTTGACATGATGTACTCATAATTTTTTTTAATTTTGATAATGAGTGGGGTGAAGGTACTATTATATCTGGTATTCTATTTTTCAACTTATATTTATTGTTACATCTATTATATTCAATTTCATTGATGGTTATCTAAAAATAGGGGAATATAATCTCCATATATCTCCTCACCATTAGTAGGTATCCTATTGTGTATGGTAAGGTTTACATGAAATAATGTGACCCTCAAGACTAGACCCAATGATCTGAACTAGGGTGTCACAAAATGGTATCAGAGTCCCTTTTCTTTTGATTTATTATTTGGGGCACATTTGAATGGAGATAGGATTGTCAGAACTCATGTGAAATTTTATTATTACATCTTAACAATGCATTTATAGTAGAAAAATGAGTTACCAAGGTATTGGGATTTTTTTATTTATTAGGATGGTGTGGTTTCATATTGTTCCCCAAGAATTTTAATTTTTTTATAGTTTATGGGATTATCTATTTTCCTGATTAGCAAGAGTATGTGAGTTAATTTATCATGGATAGGTACATTGGTTCACAAGTCACAGTATGGATTTCCTATGATTGATGTTGGTATAAATTAATTAAAATCCGAGAATAATATATTCAATTTTTCTTCAAATACATTATCGGTGACATTTAATTAATTAAACCTAAGAATTTTAACTACTTTTTCTATAATGGACATTACTAACATGCATGTACTAAAGACTTGGGTTTATCCTTTGGGTAAGTTCTATAAGGTCATGCTAAGTTGTTTTGGGTAGGCCACAAGGGTCTGTTTCCAAGTTCTATTGTATGCATGTGTGCCTATTAGTTGCTTAGGTATTTTTAAAATTTAATATTTTAAGGGAATTGTTGAGTATTCATTCAAAAATCTAAGATAATGTCGCCCCATCAACTAAAGGGCCCACTTTAAGTATGATTTTTATTTTATGGAAATAGATTTTATTGGTTGTAAATGGTTTTAAATGAAATATAAATATTCCATTATTGTCAATATATTGAATATTTTGTGACGAAGTTATTGAAAAGTTTAGTTGAACTATCCAACCTTGGAAAAAAAGTTGATATAACTTGGATGGAATATGAAATAAGAAAGTAAGTGATTAAGTATTATCCTTTTAAGAAATTTCATTGAAGGATTTGAGTTTAAACTATGTTTATTATTGAACTAGTCTTAAGTTAAAAAAGGAATGTGTTAATGGAGTATTATAATTAATTCAATGTTAACTACAAGTGATGATGATCATGAAAATTTATATTTGTATGAGTAATTGTTATAAGATCATTGAAACCCAATTTATTTATTTATGTGGAGCATTAAAAAAATTCTAAGTATTTTTTAAGAAAATTTAAACAAAGAATGAAGGCCAGGGAAAAAATATTTATATTTAAGCATGAAAAAGTTTTGAGAAGATGATATTGAAAATGGAAAGAATTTTAGTTGGATTGGAATTTTTATACTTAGTAATTTCACTAACTATATATGATATATGTGTTAATCTAAAACATTATCCATATATATCCAACCATCTAGGACAACTCAATCCCACATATGTGGGAGTATGTTCAACCATATAGGATATCCTTCCAAGATAGCTATACAAACAGGTGTTAGTCGATGCATTTTTTCCAAAAAAGTTGTGTACAAGTGTGTGTATGGAATGTGTAGAGAGGTTATAGAGGTGGTTATGGGACCTTTCGTGTGTGTGGTAGGGCTTGTGTGGGTTATTGGGTGAAACTCTGTATGGGTGTCAACCCTAGAATTGGATCAAGTGGTGGAAGGAATGATAAGTATTATTAAAAATCCAAATAATGAATAGAGGATCTATGTGGGATAAGCATCGATCACTTTATTGTTAATCTATATTAAAATATACATAAATAATCTTGACTGTTTTATCAAACTGATCTTGGTTTTCAATTAAGATATGTATTTATTTTTCATCCTTAGATAGGTTTTCCTCCGCACAACGTCTTCACCATTGTTTGCGACAACTGATGTTGGTCCATCACTGATATTCATGATCTTAATAATATCCACTGATCAAAATGAAGGGAATTGGGCCTGCTCGGTCACCAGAATATATTTATAAAATATCCATCTTGCATGCATGAGATCATTCAAATAATTAACATTAACCAAATGCATGAGATAATTTAATAATACCACTTGATTATATGAGAGCATAGATGAGATTGGGTTATAGTGTTGTGTGAGGTGATCATTGCATAAATTTGATAATTTAAACACAAAAGAAGTGACACTATATTTAAAGGTAGAAACTAAATCTGTATAAAGATCTAGAAAAGTCAATATCTTCAGGTATTAAAAATAAGGATTCATGTTACATATTTTCTCGGTCATTTAATTCGATGAATTAATGAGGTAGATGTGTCTAACCTTGTTTATAAATATAAAATCCCCAAGACTAAGATATGTTGCTTCCATTCAAATTTTTCCTTGGGGACTCTCATTCTTATAAAATAGAGGATCTCTAAGAATCAGCATGAAACCACCATGAGTCACATTTAGAGGGGATTAGATGATCCAAAAACCACCATGGGTGGTGTTTTGGTAATAGGGTTCGAATGGGGTAGGATAAGGGAATAAACCCTAATTTAAGAGAACGAGAAAATCCCAAAACACCCTTTCTTGAGTGGGTTGCATGGTTAGATCGCACTGTTTAAAAAACTACGTGAAAACCATTCAATTATCCACTATCTAGTGTTTCATGGTATTCACACTTATTCTTCATTATTAGTTAGACCGTGCACAAATTTTGTGACCCACTATACACTTACCTGAATGATTAAACTAACTGAGTGCCTTAACCGTGCGACCTAGAAAAATTCCCCAAAAATCACCATTTTCACCTAAAAACTCATCTAACTCAAGGGGATAACCCATCCAATAGACATGACACATAAAAAGGGGCCACTAGGAGTGTTACAAACTCATTTTCCAAGCCACATCCTCCTCATAACTTTCACGTTAAACACGAATGTCTCCAAAAATAACCAAAAACTTCCAAAACATAAAATTTAAATCTGAAACATACAAAAATCAGGGGAAAAAACAAGAAAAAGGTACTCCAGAACAAAGGATGAAAAAAAAATCCTGGTGTAACAATTCTCCCCACCATAATTCTTTCCACCCCTGGAAAGCCACTGCATTTTCCAGTTAATTGATCAATGAATAAGGATTATAAAAACCACAAGATCCAACCCCTTGATCTAATAACATCTCAAAAAATTCAAACAGAACTTTTTTCTCTCTCTCAAAAATAGACCAACAAACTAGAACCACTTCCCTAGAATCAATGGGAAATTAGAGCCACAACCTTCACAACCATACTTCGAACAGAACTGTTGGCCACACTCCAAAAAGACCAATGTTTACCCAAACCAAAAATGAAACATAGAAATCAAGAAACTTAAAAATAAATACACTTCAAAAATACTAACACTAAAACCAAACCAAAATAGATCACCAATAGGGGGAGGCCCAAATGGACTCCCCACTATTTGAAGAAACCTATGACTGATTTCTCACAGAATATTTTTCAACATAACCCATGGTGGGTCTCCCCACCATTAGGAACTAATGATATTAAACATACTTTAAAACTTCCCCAGACAGACCAAAAACTCCCCACCAAAAAGGGAGAGGAGGGAAGGGGCCCAATGATTAGAACACTGAAATCACAACTAATAGATTCCCATGATTCATTACCTTCGGATGACCATAAACCAAATCCATAATTGATTCACATGGGTGGTATGCATAAGGAAACTTATTGGAAACTTGAATCCAATAAGGTACAATCATAGACATTGTGTGAGGGATAAGTCCATCATGCTCATTTCCATAAGAGGGAATTTTCAGTGACAGATATACCACAATAGAAACATAAAAATTGCTTCACTACAATGGTGGAAACACAATCTTAGACAAACTCCCCCACAACCCTGGGATTCCTAACTACGCAACAGCTTCACTCTGAGGCCTTTGGATGGAGCCCTGGTATTTGAAGAATCCACTTCCTTGTAGTCATGAGTTGTTAATAAATAATGAGAACTCCTTCTTTTTGTGCCACATGAATCCACATGGAACTACAAGAAAAAATAGAAGATCAAGACACACAAAAAAACTCACTTGCTCAAACAACACACATTTACCCAAATAGGGACTTTGAATATGCACACACCATTATTTATCACACTAAACAAGGAAAAAATGAATAAGGAACCTGAAATATCACACAAAACACCATTGATAACAACTGATATAACTGATAGAAACACTAAAATTGGAAGGCACTTCAAGTCAACCCCAAACATCTCTTTACTCTAGAAAACGGGTTGGGGTATCCTTCAGGTAGGTTGATTTAACTTTTAAAACTCGAGAATGAAATCCTTACGTTGATCAACTAGCAATATTTATAATAGGGAACCACCCATATCCACACTACTAATATTCATCAAATCTCTATGGGGGTAAACACAGGGCAACAATAAAACCAAGAGATTTATAAAAACCATCTCATAAAACAAAACACACCTCAACTAAACAATGATCCCCACACAGAAAACAAGAAAAAACTTCCAAAAACTATTTTCTATAAATCCAAAAAATGTCACTTCAAAACCAAATCCAAAACAAGAATTTAAACTCAAATCACCTCATAATTAAAAATTCCCAAGTAACAGGAAAAAACTACACAACTACTAGTTTTTCAAAACAACACAAATTTCCTCTTAAATAAATTTTCAAAGAAAGCAACTTGGTGGGTTGTACACTCAAGAATGGTCTTCCATGTAGCCTCACACATGCAAATTACATAACCCCCACAGAATCCAACAACACATGCCAATCCGGTCACATTCCGACCACATTCCATATATACCTATGTGTGTGAGCACCCATGGAAACACCAAAGGTAAAAAAGCACATTCACATTTCACAATTCATAAAACATTTCAAAATCCCACAAACCATCAAGTCAAAAACATTTTTAAAACTCCACATATCAATCCATTCATTAAAATAAATCCCATGGATTCCATTCAAAATCCCCTTTTTTATTCAATTTATAGAAAACTTTTTTCAAAAAATCACAATTCTCATTTCATCAAAATCATTTGATTAAAACCCCACTCCTTTTCATTTAAAACAAGTTCCAAAACAAACATCCACTTTCAAAAAAATTCCATAAACCCCAGGTTTTGATTATAAACATCCAATCTAATTAAATCATTTCCATTTTACCCCAAGAGTTCATTTTATCAAAATTTATTTTTCTAGAGTCTTCCACTTGGCTAATTATGAAAATCCATTTTCCCATTTTCCCATTTTCCCATTTTCCAAAATCCAACCACTACCACTAAAAACGTTTTTTCAAAATTCTAACACAGGGGTTTTCAAAACAATTTTCAAAATCAATGAAGACTCAAAGATACTCAAAAGGGAAACTAACATCATTGGGTGACTTGACTATATGGTTGGTGACAATATTCAAAACACACCACCATCACAGAGATCCTTCTAAGACCATGTCCCCATATCCACATGGATTTCAAGGCAATTAAAGTTCATGGAGACCATTATCCCAACTCCCATTTCATATCCCAAACACCGAACAATCCAAAAAGACCAAATAAACTAACAAAACTAGACTTCCCATGGAAACCAGAGGTTTGGAATGAGAAACGGTTCATGACATCTTTCCCATTATTACCTATTGAGTACTAAAAATGCTACTCCAAATACCTTGACATACCCAAGTATCAATGGGATCTTTGAAAAGCAAGGTCCTCTAAAGATCGTACCACCTTTGATATAATTTTTTCTTGAACCAACCCAGGTCAACCCAGAACTAATCACCCAAGCCAATCCATGGCATGTCCCAAAGAGAATTATCAATCCCCACTGGACAAAAACTTGTGTCAGGCATCAATAGAGTACACCAAGGGGATGATTTCACCTAATAAATAAAAAAGAAAATAAATAGAAAAAAGAAGAAAAAAGTTGTCCAGTATATAAATAAAACTGAACTGAACATATTTTGTACAGGAATATGAAAATACAACCAAAATATGAAACAAAACCAAATGAACAAGATGACTATGTGATATCCATCTAACCCTGTGGGTCACTCTCTAACACAAAGATCAACCATCACCCAAGGAAATCAAACTCAAGATGAAGCCTCCACCAAATATATAAACCAGAAGAAACTATAGGTTTAAGTATTAAAACTCAGTAGGTAAGAATAAAAAATCTATCTTAAATTCACTTACTTTAAAATAAAAGAAACAACAACTTAATTTTTTAAATAAAATATATAAAATTATATTTTATACACATTTTACTTAAAAACAAACTATGGTCAATTTCCCTACATCATTTCAAAACAATGTTTGTTTCTAATAGTGAGACTTTAACATTTCAATGGAAAAAGGATACTTTCATTTTTCAAATAGAAAAATATATTATAAAACACTTTTAATTAAAAAATCATAAACCAGTGGAATCTGACACATCACTTTTCGTGATAAGAAACACACATGACAACACTAAAATAATCACATAAATAGGGCAATGGAAATAAACATACAAGTGACCAAGTATCTCAATCATCATTATAAGCGGCTAAGTGTTAATACACATGGGTAAACCTAGGAGATCATGAATATTATAGAACATACTAAAAAATGATACCCATACCCAAAACCATACCTCACACAATGAAGATCAGAGTACCCAAGATACTCTCGGCCACCCTAACTCATGACATATCGAGGGGAAATACCATAGCAATAAACCTAATATATCCACCTAATATGGGCCACCAACTACTGTGTAATATATCCAGTGCAGCAATCATTATTAGAAAATTATCTCACTATGTTAGGTTCCCATGTCTAATGTATAAATGGGGTTAACCAACTGATTCCAACTGAGCATCAAAATACATGCATATATAATAATAATTCAACAATAGTCCTCACCCCGATTCACCCCAAGGATCAATTCACATGCCATAAAAAGAATAGAACTCAATGAGTTCATGATGTGGACCTAAAATTATTATAATGGATCACAAGGATTCCTGACTGAGGACATCCTATCCATTAAACACAAATAAGGTAGGATAATCACCCAATGGGGGCTTTTATAATAAAAAATTTCACTATTTTCACAAAAGTGCCAAACAAGCCTTTAAGAATTCTCCACAAAACCATCACTTAAAATGAACCAATTAAATTTCCTAAAAAAGTTGAAAATGTCATTTTTTCATTTCATAAACATTTATAAAACAATACCTTCAAAGTACTCATATTTCAATTTCAAGATAAAACCATTTTAATAAAAATGGAAAATGGTACACTAATCGACAACACGTGCCAAACCAAATTTTAAAACCAATATACAATCTTTTTAAATTCAAAACTACATTGAAATACCTTTTAGGTAACCCAAAATATCATTTTCCATATCAAAAATATATTCACAAGGCCTAACCATGATTTATATGTCACAAAACACATGAAAAATCCAAACGGGCATTTAATCGAACACTTGGTGTGAAATATTTGACAAAATAATGCTATTTTACATTTAACAACGAATAAATCTCTAATTTTAACACCAAATAAATATTTCAAGGATCACATATCACTAATTAATAATAAATAGAGGAGATAAAGTCATAAATCCAAGGAATCTTAAATTAAAAAGGGAAAGTGCATGGGAAACCTACCTCAAATCCATGGCTCATAAACTACACACACCGAAAAACCACTTTATAAAGGTTCCAAGATCCAATATCTACCAAGAGGAACCCTAAACAAGAAAACCCCCCAATTATCACCACCCTAGATATCTAAATCATCCCAAACATGGCCATAAGGTCTATATGAGGAAGGTAAAAGTGAAGAAAACCAAAGGAGAAATAGATATGAGTATTAACCTTTCAATATGGGTGAAGAATCACTAAGAAACAACCTTGAATTATACATGGAGGGTCTTGGTGGAGACAAAAACCAAAATGGGAAGCATTTTGATCATAGGGTTTTAATGGGGAGGTTAATGGAAGAAACCCCAATTAAAAAAGAATAAAATACCAAAAATAACTTTTCCCAATTGGGTTCCATGGTTAGCTCGCACAGTTTAACAAATCGCATGTAAACCATACATTTATCCACTATCTAGTGTTTCACAGGCTACAAACTTAGTCTACATGGTTATTTAAACCATTCTCAAACCATTATACCCCCTATACACTTACCTTAATTAATAAACTAATTGTGCACCTTAACCATGCATCCTAAAAAAAGTCCCCAAAAATCACCCTTTTTATCGGAGAAATCATATAACTTAAGGGGTTAAGACATCCAATAGACACACCCCATAAAAAGAGGCCATTAGGAGTGTTAAAAACTCATTTTCCAAGACACATCCTCCTCATAACTTTCACACTAACCAAGAATGGGTACAAAAACTACCCAAAACATAAAAAACATAACATTTATTTCTAGAACACTCGGAACTCCAGAGAAAAACCAAGAGTCAAAAAGGTAATCTAGAAAAAAGTATTGAAAACAAAAATTTGGGTGTGACATAAATCCTTTATGTGAAGGAGAACTGAGATATCGTGTACAATAGCACATGATGTTTTCAAGTAAGTTAATGAGAACATGATAATATATGTATAAACCATAAAAAAATATTGATATTAAAATAAATTAATAATGTAAATGTGGGGTTTGGATGAAAATTCCATGTATGATTATAATACATTTATTATATGATATTATATGTTTAGTGGAATGTAATTTGTGTTTGTAAAATATTCTATTGCATTAAGAGGATATTGATGCAACATTCACAATTGATATTATATCAAAGAAGGACTAGAAGAAAATGGAAACTGATCATGCATCGATGATTATATGTGTTTGATAAATTCTAATTTGGGGTTAATTAAAGAATAAGGGATCTTCCAAATACTCGTTAAGCCTTTAATTGTCATTTGGAATCAGACAAACAAGGGGAATATGAGGCATCAGATGAACTGTCCGTAGAAGAACCATCACCATACAAACATAACCGAATATACAGAACTAGATGGACATAATCATATGGAATAATTAGAGAAAATAATTTTTAGATGAAATAAGAAGTTAATATTTTAGTTTACTTATGTGAAGAATATGAATGGTTACTTTTACATTGTTGTACAAGTAAGAAAAGAGGTAATATAATATCAAAGCATCACTATGGAATCCATTAAAAGCCTCAACATGTGGAATACTTTATTAGTGGTATAAATTTCCTTTATTAAGGTAGATAATTTGGTTTCATAAATAATGTGCAATGATCATAATATTTGTCGATTTCTTATAGTGTGACATAAGGGAAATGATATTCCCTATATACTACAACCACATATAAAGGATTTTTTCTACTTGTTGTGTTGTATTAGATTATTTTAAAACCATTCAAATGACTAAATACTTTAATTTAGTAGTGAACCTTGTAAAAATATTGGTTTTAATCTTTACCTTATATCAAATACTTGGATACGATGAGGAAAATAGAATGGGAGGATCCATATAATCACAGGTTTAAGTGGTGGAGGGGATAAAAGTTATAAAAGGTTAAAAAGTTCCCAACATAGATTCACCCCCACTATAAATTATGAATATTTCCTAGATTGTTATTCCCAATTGATATCAATGTCAAGGATCACCTCTATTACATTCTCTATGTATCATTTATTCTCTTTTGAATATTTTAGTTTCTTTTTTGTATTGAAAATGAAGTGAAACTTTGGTGAACATTCAGTTATCTCTTAGAGAAATAATATATCTACAAGGAAAGTGATGAATATTAGAAATAAAGATAAGATGAATTTTAAGAGGTTATCCCTATTTCCTAAATAATATAAATTATTATTTTCTTTATGCCATGTTAATAAAGAATACATATTGGGCTTGTAAATTGAAGGGAAGGTGGATAAAGTTTCCACCAAGGAGAAGGAAAACATTTCAACCTCAATTGAGTCAATAATGTTAAGTGTTCATGAGGTATGTGAAAATTCTTCAATAAATTTTCCTTAAGAATAAGATCCTAGAATAAGTGTTTATAATGATCAATCTATAACTTCTCAAGATATATCATTTGATATATTGATATATATTCTTCATTGCATTCCAAAAGAAATAGTCTCTCTTGTTTTTGGTTTCTATTAAAGTATGTAGTAAGAGATCACCTAGCTAGAAGTAGAAAAAAATTACATGGATAAGGCTTTGTAAAGAAAAATTCTATAATTCCTAAATCTATCTATGAAATTTGGATCCTTTGGAGAATAAAGATTAGAGTTTAAAAGAAGTTCCTAACAGTTTGAATACAAGTGGCTGAATGAAGTTGAAGAGAAAGGATTCAAGAATACTCTAGAATAAACAATCTAATCATTTAAATAAAAGTTAAAAAATAAAAATGAAGTCATGGATTCACAATTAAGAATTAAATCCAATAAAATCAATAATATTGAATCTTTGACATAAAACAATGTTAAGGTTCATGAAGAGTAAATTGGAAAATTGAAGAAGGTTTGTGAAGAGAATGTGATTATGATCAAATATCAAAAAAGCCTCAATATGGAATGTATATAATTGGGATCTTGATTATATAATCATGATAAGACACTTATTTAGACTTTAAAAAATAAGGAGACATTTATTAATGATGCACAATGTTCACTATTGCATTTTAAGTTAAAAATACCTACAACATTTGATAACAAGATCATGACTTCTTTCAATGATCTATCTCAATTAGTTGTGAGGAAAGAGGTACCATCCATACCAACTTGTAATAATGTTTCAAAATATATTTGTATGAATATTATAGGTTAGAATAAAAAATCTGTAAAATTATGGGTTTATAAGGAAGAGAATAATCCTACCACCATGACTAGGGTGGATGGTAAAAATAGTGTTGAAACTAGTTCTCCATGAACAACCCAAAAAGTTATAAATAAGACCCAAAATATTCATACATATAAAATAATAGGAATAAGGTTTATGGGTCAATGATGGTGCTACAATAGATTCAGACATTATTCATTAGAAAGGTGGTACAATACTCTATATGAAAAATCAAAAAGGAATCTCATTCCAAGGGGGAGTAAGCTAGATATGAAGAATAAACATTCACAGTGTAAGAAAAAACTAAAAACATCTAATGGTTTTGGAATGTTTAAAAATACCTGTTATGTTGGAAACATTTGTGGTCATAACAATGGTTCATGATCATCTCAATATGTACCCAAATATGTTAATAAAATAACTCCATATAATTTTTTGAAGAAATAATAAGAATCCTTGGGATTCAAGAAGAAAAATGTTGTAAAAAAATTCCCCTAATATACATTCAAGAAGGAAATGTGATAAGAACTTGGACTCTAAATACAATAAGTTAAAGAAAAGTTAATCATCTAAAATAACTAATAAAAAATATGAAACTCAGAATAAGTCATATTAAAATTTTAAAATTACTATCAGTGATCCTAATGATATATTAGTTATATGAATAGAATATTGGTAATGAATGAGTAAAATGTTAGAATAATAAGAAAAGGATATTGAAAATGGAAAATAAAAGATTCTACACGAAGTTTAAGTTCTTTGTGTTATGTTCAACATGGATGGAAAAACTCCTAAAGATTGTTTTACAATAATTCCACCACCATAGGAATTATTTAAGAAGATGAAAGTCGCACCAGGAGATATAAGTAATTTTAAATCTCTTGAAGAAATAAATTTGACACACACATAAATTCAATTTGTGATAAGATCCACACATTCTTAATCAGAATTGATTTTCATATGTTCAAGAATTAATAATATAAGAAACAAAGAAAATTAGTTTATAAAATCATCCCAATATTTCCCCTACTTGAAGAAGCAAGAAAACAACCACCTTATTACCTTAAACTTTTTGTTTTTAGTAATTATTTTAAAATAGGGAATTGAAGGTGATTCATGTACTCTGAGGGAGAACATTAGTGGGAGTAATGAATACCTAAAAATTATGTTTCAAAATAATATCCATTGAAAATTTTCAGCATTATAAAGAACATAAGAAAAGTCTCCCTAAGGGGAGACATTTGGAGAAGGTTTAGCATTGCTATCATAATTGTGATATAATATAAATCTTATTATTCTAGAAATTAATTAAAGATCGTGTCATTAGAAAGGTTATTTTTTTCTTAATCCATCATCTTTGGTTACAAAAATAAAAAATATTACACAAAGGTAGATTAATTGAATCCATCAAAGACATAAGAAAAATAAAATTATGAAAAGTAATACAAGGTCACTTATCTTACTTTGTTTCATGAGTATTTTTGATCTATTTGTTAAAGTTAGTATAAGAGGTTAAATCTGACTTATCTTATTGATTTTTTATATTAAAAATTACCATATTTAGTATAAAATAAATATGGAAACAACTTGAAGACAATTTTAAGGATTCTCGTTCCTTATGGTGTCAATATTTTTTGGTAATGGAAATCTTTGTAGTATTAATAAAATCCAATTATTTTATAAACCGATCATGGATCATGTAAACTTAGAGTAAAATGATGGATGGAACATTTCATAAGTACATACTGGTACCATTTCTCCCATGAACTATGTATTTATTTTCAATAAGGGGAGAGAAAGTGAAATGAATGTTTAAAATGGTAAAAGGGGGAGAAAGAAGATGAAGACTCACATATTAACATATTCATTTGGAAATAACATTAAAGGTATTGATAAAAAATTAAAGAAGGGAATTGAAGAGAACACTTTTTGTATGAGTTTTATTTGTTTTCAATGGATTTTCTTGGTTTTCAATGGTTTTTAGTGAAATAGAAAGATTAAAATTGATGTCAATATTTTGAAGATGTTATAAAGTTTTTGTTTGACTGTTTGTTTGAAGAATCCAAGACTAGTAAAAAAGTTGATATATCTTGTATGGAAGATTAAATAATAAAGGAAGTGTCCAAGTCTTATTGTCTTAAGAACATTCACAGAAGTATTTGAGTTTAAACTTTGAGGAATGTTGAACAAGTATTTTGTTGAAAATTAAAGTGTTAATGGAGTTGTAAAACTAATAAAATACTTACTACAAGTGAATAAGGCCATGAAAATATCTATTTTCATGATTAATTGATAGATTACCATGAAAAACTAATTTATTTTTTCATGAGGATCAATGAATAGTTCTCTAAAGATTTTTGAAGAAGAATTCAATGAATAGTGAATGCCAGTAGAAAAATTATATTTATGAATTAATAAGTTTTGAGAAGTTGACATTGACAAGGGAATGAATTTTATTTGTATTGTGATGTTTCTTGTAGTGATTTTAATAAGTGTATATGAAATGGGAGTTAATATTAAAAATTAGCCTAAGATAACCAACCATCAAGGCTAGGTTAATCATATACATGTGGGAGTAGAATCAACCACATGGAACAACTAGCCAGGCCAGCTAGCCATAGCAGTATGAGTTAGTGTAAACATAGATACCATAGAGGTTTTCATAGGTATTTTCATGGAATTCATGGAGAATTCCATCACAGATATTCACGATCCTTGCTATATCCACAAATTGGATAGAAGGGAAGAACACATGCTCGATCACTTGAATACAAATATGAAATATATGTACTTTATGTATGAAATAATTACAATAATGAGAATATTCCAAATATATGAGATAATTTGAGAATTCCATTCGAGTATCTGAGAACTTCAATGATATTGGTTTATTGTGTTGCATGCGATCATTATTGTATGTAAGTAATAATTTCGTAATATAAGAATATGTACCAAGTTTATCGATGTAAAATAAACCCATGTAAAGATTTTGAAATGGATAAATCTATAGGTATTCAAAATATAGGTTAAAATGGAATTTTTTTATGTAATTTAATTCAGAGAATACTTGTGGTGGATTTGGTGAACCTCACCTATAAATATCGAAGCAACAGAGCCATGTGATGCTTTTAACATTCAAGTTTTTTCTTGAGAAATCTTTTATTTAGAAAATAGAGGATCTTCGATCTTTTATTTACATGAAGAAGAAATATATACCACTATCCACTCGAATTAATGAAGTAAAATAGGATTTATACTCTTATTTGTGTGTAAAGGTTCATTGATCCTCCTAATCTATGTGAATATGGTAGAGAGTTTCATCAGCCACTTGGCTAAAAAAGGAATAATTTCATGCTTTCATTATTGAGAATAAGTTTCATGTAATAAATTGTTTATATAAAACTTTGAGTTTTACATGAAAAATAATAAGTTAGTTCTTAGTGTATTTACACTATCACATGGATAGTATTAGGTCAATGTTCCATGAATCATCTCTTTGTTTTTTGAAGCTTTTTCTACACTTGGTTTGTGTGAAGAAAAAGAAACTCCCATATTTGAATCTATATGAATAAGAAAATGGTTTCACATACTTGAACTTAGGAAAAGAATAATCAATTTCCATCACATATATGAACTTATGTGGAGAGGTTTCCAAAACAAACACTACCTTTATGGGAATGAGAACTGAGATATTGTGCACACTATAGTGAAAAATTTCATGCATGTTAGTGAGAACATGATAATTCATACATAACCCAAGAATAAAAAATAGGCTAATAATAAAAGAGTGGAACGATATTCACATGTGGTTTTAGTGATAATTCCATGAATAATTTTAATACATGCAGGATATGATGTTAGATTTTCAGTGTAATGTAGTTAGAGTTTGAAAAATATTCAATTTCACTACGAAATTACTAATACTAAATTCACTATTGATATTGTATTAAAGAAGAAGAATAGGGGAATTGATCATACAAAGTTAATCAGATATATTTGAGAAATTTTCATTTCATTTAAAGTAAAAAATAAGAGATCTTCCATATACTGGACATATATTTTATTATCATTTGATATTACATGAACAGGGTGAAGAAAAAGGGTCAGGAAAACTATCATTGGATGAACAATCCCCAGACAAGAATCATCATACAGATAAGATTAGATATATGTAATCATATGTAAAATATATAAACAAAATAAGAAGTTAAATATTGATATTTTCTATTAATATTAAGAATAGTTACTTTAATACTATTATTCAAGTAAGAAAATATAGAATAGAATATCAAATCAACATTGATACATTCATCAAATGTCACAACAAGTGGAAGTATTTATTGGTGTTGTAAATTAGCTTTAAGAAGGTGTAGACTATATTTAGTGGAAGTATAATGAATTAGAAAGGACAACAATCACTATATATTGACTATAGTGTGATTCAAGTGAAGGGATATTACTTTCTTGCTATAAACACATATAAAGGATTATTTTCTAGTGGTTTTGTGGTATTAGATTATTTATAAATCATTATAGGGACAAGATAATCTTATTGTGTGGTGAACCATATAAAAATATTATACATTATATTTACTTACTTTCATATACTTTAATATAATAAGGAAGAGAGAATAAGATAATAAATATCCTAACACGTCTAAAATTTAAAAGGGATAAAGGTAATAAAAGGTTAAAAAGTTCTCAACACTGATTCACCCCCCTCTTAGTGTTTATTTTATCCCAAAGTTTTCAATTCATCAACATCCTATTGTGACACCCATAAATTGGTGTGAGTATGCTACTAAAGTATGGAATATTCTTATTGTACCTCCAGATATCTAAGAGGTCTATGTTGAGAATGATTTTAAAATTTCTCTTGTTGTATATGTGATAGAGCCTCTTTGGTTGGGAGTCTTTCAAATAGTGCTGGTGTGAGGTGGAGTTTCCCATTATTTATTGCTTATAATGGTGGATTTCACTCAGGATATACAGCTATAATATGCTTCAAATTTCCATGGCTTGGTATTTCCTTAAGATTCCAAGGAAAGGATCTTGATCCTCAAGGTGATCATCAAGATTGTGAAAATTACTAATAACCAGTGGGTAAATATATAACTTTATCTACTAAAATGACCTACTAGGAGGTGGTGGGGAATGATGATATAGGATTAGGTTTAGGAGGGTCCTTCATGGTATTCTTTCAAGAATCTATTTTTTGAGGAGTTATTTCTAGATAATTTTAGAATATATAGATCTTAGGAGTCATCTGATCTCTAGTAGGGGAAAAGTTTTCCAATCTACACAATCTATTTTTGGGAGTCTGCCCTCTTTCTTTCATTGGTGGTTAGGAATGAGGCCCAAAATTCTAAGAGATTTTATATAGTATTAAATACTAAGGTTGGATGACAATTCTAGATGTTTTAATTAATAACTTACTCAATGGATATTCAAAAGGGTGTTATGATTGAGAAGTGCATATAAAAGCACTATGTCATGAGGTTACCTCCCCCTTTAGTGGGCCATGTAGTAGCCATATGAGTAATGTAATTAGTGCCTCTTCTAGTGGTAGGAATATTATATTTAAGAATATAAACTAGGGTGGTGAGACAAAGGTTGGGTAGGTAATGGCTCTGTCTCTTCCATCTCTTGGAGAGACTACCCCTATGTGTTTTTAGTGTGGGTGTTTTGGGAATTTCCCTAGGATATGCACTACTAAAATGAGGGAGTGTGATTCATGTAGTAATATGGGTCTTCTAAAATTATTATATTAAATAATATCTCAGTGTGGTATGGATAGAGGCCTAGTACATATTCATAACTTGGGGGTTTGTTCTAGAGGACCTCCAATGGATATCTGATTTAAGTGTGGAAGGTGGAGCTGGGGAGTTGGTCAGGGGGGTCTCAGCAGCCACAATAATATACTACTTAGTTTCCATCCCCATAGGTGAGTCAGGGGTCATGGGGGTAGGAATACTAATTATATTTAAGTAGGATACATACCTTATAACAAGTTCTAGGTGATATATTTTAGGGTCCTTAAATGGGTAGAGGTAAGGTTTTGGTTGCTTCGATGCTTTTAGTTAATCAATTTGATTTAGAAGCTTTGCATTCCTTCATTTCTTCCCATGTTGAATTATATTTGGGGTTGACTATAGGGTTTTTTCATGGGGTTTTATCACTTCATAAAACTCTTTGTAAGAGGAAATTATATGTTAAAATTTGTCTCATATGTGTTATAATGATTGGGGGATATGGACATTTATTTGATTTACTAGTATTGGGTATGATAAGATTTCATGTAGTTTTTGGGATGGAATGGGTAATGTGCTTCCAGGATCTCATTGAATGATATTGAGGGTGGGTTTCTTTTACCTAACTTATATGAGAGGATTATTTTTTTCTATTAGAATGGGATGAAGAGATAGGTAGATATGGACATGGATTCATCTAGGTAGGATCCATTAGAGTGCAGGTGGGGTATGGATCTTATAGTAGATGAGGTGAAAATTCAATCCACTTTTACTCTAGTGGTGTATTATTTTTAATATTTTCCTATCAAGTATTTCTCAGGGTTACATCCTAATAGGGGGGTTGAGTTCACAATTTTTATCATGTCAATAATGGATCATATATTAATTCCCCCATACCGTATGGCATTGATATGAAGATGGAACTGAAATTATAGCTTGGGGACCTTAAGGTGAAGGGTTTTATTTATCTAAGTACCTACCTTTATGGTTCCCTAGTGTTACTATCCATGAATTAGGATGGTTACATTTGGTTTTCTATGGATTACTAAAAAATGAATTAGGTTATATTGAAGAACAGATATCCATTACCTCGGATTGATGATTTGTTTGACCAGTTGAGGGGATACCAATGGTTCTCCAATATTGACCATTGATTGGGATATCGTCAATTTATGTTAATGTATAGGGTATAATAAATATGGTGATTAAGAGAAGGTATGGTTTGTAGGAGTACCTTATGATTCCACTTGGTTTGAATAATAAACCAACAGTGTTCATGGATCACATACATCAAATTTTTCACCCCTATTTATACTCATTTATAATAGTGTTTATCAAAAAAATCTATTTATAATCTTGGACCTAGGAGTCACATTATGATCACATTTATATTGTTTTGAAAATTATTTAGGCACATTATTTTTATTCCAAGTTCTCAAAGTGTCACTTTTGGATTTAGGAGGTTCTCTTTCATTGACATATAATATTAGAGATTAGGATTTTAGTTGATATATAGAAAGTAGAAGTAGTTATTTATTTGGATAATTCTATTAAGTTTTTCAAGATATGAATTTTCCTTTATTTTGATGATTATTATAGGTGGTTCACTCAGCAAGTATCTCACTTGGAAGAACCTATGATAGGGCTGGCCAAGAAGGCAGTAAAATTCAAGAGGACTAATAGATGCGGGGAGGACTTCTAGAAACTAATGAATTGGTTGATGTCCATTATAATTTGGATTATCGAAGACCAAATTATTGGTTATGTAGTCTATTATTATTAATTATGAGTTAGAATGATTGATTTATGATATATAGGGATTGGGTGGCCACTTATGGGTCTCATCAGCTATGAACCCATGAGTGTAACTACCCTAACTATGAAATAAAGCTAGCATCTATGGTTTAAGGAATTATGCCTTATGGAAGGGAAATTTTGTTACAAATTCTCTAAGAATAAATACCTTGGATTTTGGAGTTTAAACTTTGTAATAGGAGTAAAAACTAGTAATCCTACTCATGTATTGTCATGTGTATGTGTCAATGGAATGAGAAGTGGTAGTTTGTGTTTCCTTAGCTATTATATGTTCTATATTGGACTGATTAAATGCCATCCAAATGTATGATTTTAATTTATTTACAATGTGGGAATGGATCATATAAAATGATCCAATGTTGGGTTTAGAAAGGAGATGGTTTTTTTTTATTTCTACGATAAGGTGGGGTCCATAATTATATGAAGGAAGAGAAAATGAGGGACTTGTATACCAAAAAATGTGAAGTATATCTAGGCTCAAGTAATATGTTTCAAGATATTAATTTATGTTTATAATGGCTAGGTATGATGAAGGATATCATTTGTTTTATCACTTGCTACTTTTCATTTCAGATGAGAAAAGCATAGCACCAGTGACTGGGTGGTTTACATCAACCATTAACGAATTCTATTTGAAAATGGGATGAGGTGACCCTGGAATTCATCAAGGGGCTATCGAGGACCCTAAATGGTCATTATTTAGTGGGGGTGGTATCTAATCGATTGAAGAAAGTCACACATTTCAAGTATATTCAATAGAACCATTCTGTAGATGAGTTGGGTAGTTTATATGTGTGGGAGATAGTGTGTTTGCAGGAATACCCTCAAGCATAGTATTGATCTATTATGTTTTCTTCACATAGAGACTTTGTAATTTCCTATATAAAGTCATGGTTTCTTAGCTAAAGATGAGTATGACGTGTCACCTAATTGAAAGTCAGAAAGGTTAATCCATGAATTTGATTATATTATTAGAGAATACATGATTTATTTTGTTGAATATTCAGATGACCATTTGTCCTTGTAAGAGTTTTTTAAAAATAACATACTCCATTATATGATCTATATGGCACATTTTGAGGATTTTTATGGTAGTTCAATCCACTAATCATTGTGTTTTTTGGAATCCGATGAGTCGGAAGTAATTTCACTATGCTTGGTGTAGAAAATCATAGAGAAGGTGTTGTTTATAAAAAAGTTGTATATTATCATATAAAGTAAGAATAATTTTTATTCCAATTATAGGAGTAAAACATTGCAGTTCATCATAGGTGAATGGGTGTTCTTGCATGTATTGACTCAATTGGTGAATTATTGGTTGAGGAAGCAAGGAAAGCTCACATCATAGAATTTTGGTCCTTTAAACATCATAGAATTGATTGGGATGGTGCCTTACTAGTTATATACTCCTCCATTAAATAAAGTTATGTATAACGTGTTTCATTTCTAGCAGCTCCGGAAGCACAATTCAGGTCATATTCAAGTAATTGAGGATGATGATATTAAGTTATAGGAAAATGATTTATTTGAGTATCATCTAGTGTGGATAGTGTACCAGAGTGAGAAGGTACAATATTAAATAATAGTTCCTATTTTATAAGTAATTTTAAAGTATATAGATACCTAAGATAATACTTGTTACTATGAGTCAGATGTGTAGCCACAGTGGATATATATTTTCAACTATAAACCCAAGAGATGCTTCTTAGTGATGAAAATCACTTAGAGTGTGAGTTTGTAACAATCCTTAAATTTCAAGGTTTTTAAATTTAAATTTAATTTATTTATATGTATACTGAATAGTTTTTTATTTTTTGTGTGTTTATGAGGGTGTGGGAGTAGGTTCAGGAGTACTGTAATGGGACTACATCTAAAATTCTACTACAGGTGTCGGACACAGTGTGGTGTTTGGGGGTCACATCACAACAGAATCAATAGATGGGAGGCCCTCTACTAGATGTTACTTAATAGTGTTATAGACATGGTTGCACTATGATCATTTCACTGGGTAGATTTTAAAATAGTGTAGACTTGTAATTTCATTTGCAACTCCTTCATTCACAATTCTCTCCTAATAGTTGCTCAACCTAGGTGACATTAAGAGCTCTCCTTTGTTTATTTGTGCTCCTCTACTCTACTTCCTTGATTATTCAAGTTTTTTATTGTTTCAGAGGTTTTCTATTGAAATTTCTAATGTCATTTAAGCCCTAGGTTCCTCATTATTTTCATATCACTTGGTTTTATTTGACTAAAACCTAATTGTGATGATTTAGAGACTATTCATGGGTTTTTTTGTGGGTTTGGATTGAATCAAAAGGTGAATATTTGTGACTACAATTTGTTATTATTGATCTAGAAATTCATTACCATGTTACAGCTTCTTTATAAAGTTATATACCTTTACCTGAATTTGGGTGCATGTGTAGACTAGTGAGAACTCTTCCTGTGCTACCAACATGACTCGGTAAGCCTATATAGTTGTGGTTTACCCTTTAGAGAGGGATTTGGAAAATTTATGACAATATAGATTGGTTGATATGTAATTTCCTCTCATTCCATGGGACACTAGGATTATTTTCCCAAATAATTTGGTTATGTGGGAGTTTTTTGGGTTCAGTTGTGGCTAGATTGAAAAAATAGGATGGTTCAAGGATTTTGGAGATGATTCCAGATACTTGTGGTGATATTTTATGTTTTTTTTTATTTATTTCTATGATATTGATGATTTTTTGGTACATATTAAGTGATAATGTGTTACATGGGACATCTATAGGCCCACCATGAGTGAGAGTTATGGTTGGTATTATGAATTCAGGTGCACCTTAAGTGATAAGGTGTGGCATGGCACATCAATGATGTTTCGTGAGATAGAATAAAAGGTAAAGGAATGAGACCAAACTTGAGTGAGAAGGTATTCTATTCTAGGAAACCTCCCTTGGGTAACAAGATAAAGGTCGTGTGTTCAATATGAGGAATTATCTTTCGAAAAACACCTCTTTACAGTATGGGGATCATAAAAGTATGGTTGGGGATTCATGGTGGCTAGGTAAGTGTGTTATAAAACAGATGTTATTAAATTTTTATTTATTATGTGTTCATATCATTTCATACACCTTTATACATATGTTTCACTTAACACTACAAGAAAACCACCTCTTACCGGTGGTTTTTTTTTTCATATAGCAGCAGTTTAATCCGCCGCTATATGGTTTGGCGGCGGTTTACAGAAACCGCCACTAAACAGGGTGTCGGAAATCTATTAGTGGCGGTTTTATGCATTTCGCGACGGTCAAAGAAAAGTGTCGTAGTACCTCATTTCGCAGCGGTTTTTGGTAAATTTAGCGGCGGTTTTACGGGCTATTTAATTAGCGGCGGCTATAATCACCGCGAAATTCAGGCGTGTCATGCACCTGCTTAGCGGCGGTTTTAACCGCCGCTAATTCCAGAGTGATTTTTCGGCGGTTTTAACCGCCACTAAGTTTATTACCGAATAAATATAGTGGTGGTTTAAACCTCCACTAAATGTATAAGTGGTAAAACATTAGCCGTGGTTAAAACCGCCGCGAAATGCTAACCCGAAAAAAATAGCATTTTTGCTTATACTGCACCACTGCCCTGGAAAACAAACCAAACAAGAAACCATTTATAAATAATAAAACATTCATGGTTTTAATCACACCCAACACAACTATCAAAGAAGAGAAGGTTTGGTGTTACACCCAACATATATACATGAAGATAACAACGGTTAACATTACACCCAACCCATATAATAAATAATAACAGTAATTGCAGTTACATTCAACCCATGTAACTAACAAGAACACTAGTTTTCATTGCACCCAACCCATATAAGAAGTCATAGGAATATTTGGAATTATACACAATCTATGTAAAAACCAAGATAAATTTTTAGAATCATGTATAACCTACATAACCACAAAAATTTGGTTGGAATCACACCCAACCCATACACTAATAAGACTGATAGTTGGAATCTTATACAACTTATTATAAAGTGTTCAACATGGTTAAAAAATATCCAACCTATATAGAATTCCAAAGAAATTGTTAGCATTATGCCAAACCTAATTAACAATATAGAAATATCATTGGAATGAAACACAACTAAAGGACCAAGTAATAACAAGAATTTAATTACACCCAACCAAAAATATACATCATTTTACTCAAGTCACTCTTACTTGGATAAGATCTCCACTATCAATTATGTTGTATATAATTCACCATCATTGAGGAATTTCTTTAAATAACTTTTAAGATATTATCATTTCAGATTAATACATACCCCTCTTGGTTATCATTCCAAGTTCCACCACCAATTTCAATTTAATTCATGGATGTACATGATTAATAATTATAAACCATAGGACCTTACACAGCCCTAACAAACCTTTCCTGAATCTCATCTATGAGGAAATCTAATTTTGTTCCATCCTGATCCATTGTTACCTTCCCTTCTACACTTGTGCATCAAACAACACATACAACATATATATAATGAGGAGAAAATTTATGCACCACCTACGCAATATTCATAAACACCCTTTCATTTAATGTTGATGAAAAAGTTGATCCAATTCAATAAGAATACCTAAAGCATACAAAATACCTAAAATTATGGATTTAGAATGAAACACAAGATAACATCAAATGAAACAAGAGATTGGGGGTCACATGGATTTATACTTATAGTTTAGAGATGATCAAAATTGAAAATATTTGATTCCATAAAGGATTAAAGTGTATGGATCAAAATGTGCAAAAGAAGAGAGGGGAGGGATCACTACTAGTCGTTTGTCCTATAAGAAGGAGGAACGAGGATTAAATGGGTTGATGTTTAGTCAGAATAAGAACCTTTAAAACATCATTGTTATAAAATACTTTGTATCGATGATTGACATTATGGTTCCAGGAAATAAGGTCTCTCCAGTCTACCACATAAGAAGAAATTTGAGAAATAGAGGACATATTTAAAGAGAATAGAGAATATATTAGAAGATATGTAACCATTAAGAGATAATCAATTGTGCTAATCAAACAAAATAAGTGCATAACATGGAAAACATTACGTGGACCACATGATCCATTCTAGGTCACGAAAATCACATAACCCATAAAACATCTTTTGATCACATGATTTTTCTTAATACATATAATCATTTTACCATGTGAAGGTCACATGAATCACATAAAGATTAGTATATCATGAAAAAAATCCTCAAGAGACAACCGAATCACGTAAGATAGACTAATGGCCAAGGGTGTGCATCAAAGTTCAAATAAATTACCATTGATTAGTTCATGGATTGATTAAGTGAGATATTTAGACAAGGTGATCACACAAAGAGGTCAAGTGACATGATCACATGATTAGGTCTCTTGTATGGTTCTTGTGATGAGGTCATGAAAAGTTGTCTTGCAAAACAATCGCACGAGAGAGGAGGTTTTGAGAGCTATGGAGCTTCATGTCACCGGTCAATTGACCAGCCTCTCACCCCCTATTTATAGGGAACCTCAAGGAATATGAATGGACTTATAGAAGACCAAAAGATGTTTTGAATTCCAACCATAGAAATCATAAGAGACTCATGAAGTCATTTCCTACCTCATAAATGAGTCCTTGTTCCTTCAAACATCACTTTTGTGGGGGGGGCATTTTTTGACGCTAGCCAAATGACCATTGTATATTTTAGGAACAAAGAAATACCCAAAGCATAGGTATTAATATATACCAAAAGGAAAGAAAATTATAGCATGTATACATATAGATTAATCACCTAGGTCACAAGGACCATGTGAACTTCAATGAGGCTCATGATCACATGACCCTAGGAACATCATGCAAAGGGGTTATGCAATTCATGTGATCTGTTCCTGATCATGTGAAGCCCCATCAAATAGCCCAATTAATCATGTAAAACCCCTCTGATTATTCTTTTTTATCATATGACATGTCATCTAACAATCTCCCAATATGTTCCTAAAATAAAAGTTAGAAAAGAGGGAAGCTTCATGGGAAGGGATTTGCATTGGTTTTCATGTGATGTGGTCACGTGCCTCATAAAAACTATTAATGATCATGAAAATCACCTCAGAAAACCATCTCGATCTAGTGATATCCATTCAACATGGCTGTTTGGACATGCAACACCCTAATGAGTCCAATTCCCAATGCTGAATTTACAACAGAAACATCAAGGAGCCTATTACCATAGATCATCTAACCAATGAAACAAACACATCATTCTCTTTACCACCTGAGGTTATTGTGATCATTCAAGGTTAGCCATTGAAGCTCCTCCAAGACCAATGGTTTTTTAAAGGTTCCATATAACACACATGTTATATATACAAACCAACCTTTCCCATATTTGTTAAACACATCAACAATACTACTCATGGTCCGATGATGCATCGTCACGCTCTCCACCTCTATCTCCCGATGCCACCTATAAGAACATTATATTGAAAATTAAATATTGTTACATATTTATAATTAAACTTAAAACCAATAAAAGTTTTCAAACTAAATGATTTTGATTTTTGTGATTTACCTACTCACCACCACTCGGTGCACTACCACTAGGGGCATATCTGCTCATCTGGTGATATAAATCAGTCAACGCTTTCTGCATAGTGGATATCTGAGCCCCTTGGTCTTCAACTATGGCTCGTAGAGAAGAAATATCCCTCTGAGCATCTTCATGTATGGGCTGACTATAACCAGAAGTAGATGCGGTTGGAATCCCTGATGTCCTGCTAAAGACCTCAGATGGTACAGGTCCCAAACCCATCCTGCGCACTCTACCAGGATGCTCATTCCCAAGGACTTGAGCAACCGGGTTATCCTGGGAGACTGAGTAGGACTGCCCAGGATTGGAATCCCATAGTTCTTTAATTTTTACCTATAAATCAAATATCAATACATATTAACACAGTAAAAACTGATAATAAGTTATTATAATAAAAATTTGACTTCATACCCCAACTTCTTTGGTAGGCTCATTAACAAAAGAGCCATCTGATTTTCTATGAACATCCAACCACAGTTCAGTCCGGGAGGCTTTGTGCCCTAAACTCTGTGACTGCATTAAGCAAAGATAAATAAAAAATTCAATATATTAAATTGATAATATTGTATTATAAATATTTAAACTATTTAAAATATTACTAATGACATTCGGCTTCTAGAAAAGCTTTTTGAGCCCGCCGTGTGAGGGATGACTTGCTTCGCCCTGTTTGATGCATTCTGTCGTGAGAGATCCTAAAATAAATAAAATGAAATTTAACAGTAATGTATCCAATGTCATTTCCTCTTCATAAACATGTATTAATGTAAAATGAGGATAATATAATAATATATATTTCAATACCATCCGCTTCTCATCATGATGCCTGTCAACAAAAACATTCCACTGCTCTTTCGGTACCCCACTGGGTATCTTGTCATACATTTGTTCCAAGGTCAACGAAGTATCGTTGACATCACACCACAATATCTATTTGAAATCTTTCCATTTTTTACCAAGATTTTTCAAAGTCCACTTCCGTGCTATCACATCAGTAACTGTGAAGTGGAAGAACCTCTGTATACAGAAATTCATTTTGAACATATTAGTAACATGACATTCAATTAAACCATAATGTAATAAAATTAACTTTATTTGAGAATTGAAAACTTCATTTTTCCAGTTTGGAGGCAAATTTCTCCAATCATCATATGAAATGGGAAGGGAAATGGGCTCCGCTACCAACTAACCTATAATCTGTCCAAGTAACCCCGCGGCATCATCCGTAGGGACTCTATAAGAATAAAATGGCACGACTATCTTTTTGCCATTCAAGTTCCAAACATATGAGCTTTTTAAGTGTTTCTCCACGGTTTCATTTTTTTCATTTTCAATGAGAAAACAATTAGTAAAAAAAATGCAATAAATTTATTTAATTAAAATTTATACCTATGACTGTGACCCTCCAGTATGTCCGGGATGAACTGGAAGGGGTATGTCGCCACCCAACTGATGAGTCACCTGTAGGGGGAGTCGACGACTCATCCTCTAATGGGAGGCCCTCTGATGGTGTGAGAGATGGTGCAGGGGGAGATGGTGCGGGGGTGTAGGCAGCTGGTGCCTTAGATGTCATGGGGAGTGACCCAGATGGATCGGCATCCGTCGCAGAACTAGAAGAAATGGTATATCGCTTCCTCCTTGGCATTCCTGTCATTTAATCAAATAAAATTAAGTTCAGAATATATATTTCAAAAAAATTATGCAGAAAAAAAAATTAAAAATGATAATAGATTCCCAATACTAACAAACAAAATATATATAACAATGATAATGAATGACTGTAGAAATGAAACAAGTGGTTGCTGCATGAATGAATAATTGTACATACAATCATTTTCCCCTTCAATCATGTCAGTTTCCTGCTCCATTGCTTCATCCACTTCATTCATCCTTTCAAGACTAATATTTTCAATATCATGATGGACAAATAATTCTGCTTCCTATTGTTGATGAAATTCAATTTCAGAGGTAAAATATTCCACTTCATCACCCATATCATACAAATCTCTTTGTATTACGTGAGTAACTACACTCCACCCTTCATCCACAACATCATTCACATAATATACCATTTTTTCTTGCGATGCAAAGATATATGGATCATGCATTTCACGATCACCAACATCCATCAAGCGAGAGAAGTTCACAGAAGTAAATTGCAATGAATCTCTTCTAACACCTCTAATAATATCAACCCATTTGCATTTGAATAAAACAACAGAAAAATGTCCATGGTAGTTCAATTCAATAATATCATGCATCTTTACATAGTATCCCACTTCAGCAAATGTAAATATACCACTATTCTGTGTTTTCAAACCCACTTCTCGATCGACTGTACGAAATCTAAAGCCATTCACATTATAAGCGTCGAACTTTCTAACTTGCTTTATAGGACCTCTAGCAAGAAACTTCAAATCTTCTGACAAGTCTGCTCGAGTATCAGTATTCATGATCTGAAAAAATATATATAATTTAATATATTTACAAATTGTATGTGTCAAACTAATATTCATATTTATTGCAATATTTATGAACTTACATGTCGTGCAAACCATTCTATAAGATCTTTATTCACAGCTTTTGTTATATATTTCTCATTTCATGTTCAGCCTCTCATTCGTCTCTTTGTTTGTATCCTCAAATCTTCAATAAATGGATCTGCAATTTCACTATTTAGCAACACATATCTATGTGCCTGTAATAATTCCAATTCTGTCAGTGTCACATTTGAGGTCCTCCCAACTGATCGGCCAATAGCAGGAAATATTTTTGATTTCTGATGCATTTGAGATTGATTTGATGTGTCTTTAACACGTCCAACTCGATTAAATCTTGTCTCAATATCATCTAAATACCTGGAACAAAAGGTAAGACATTCCTCAGCCAAATAGACTTCAGCAATAGAGCCTTCTGGTTGAGCTTTATTTCTCACGTATGATTTCAAATGCCCAAGATATCTGTGAAATAAAATAATAATATTATGCATTTATGTAAATGTAAAAAATTGTTTACTTAACTGGAAAACATATAAATAAAATACCTCTCAATTGGATATTTCCATCGATAATGAACGGGGCCTCCTAATTTAGCTTCTTCAACCAAATGCACAGTTAAATGCATCATGATAGTAAAAAAAGATGGAGGAAAGATCATCTCCATTGCACAAAGACTCAATACAAACCTCTCCTAGAGGTTGTCAAGCTGAAATGGATGTACAACCTTCTCACATAATTTCCTGAAAAATGTGCAGAATTGGAGTACAATAGCAGTAACGTTTTCAGGTAATAATGTATGCAATGCCAATGGTTGTAACTGCTGTAACAAAATATGTGAATCGTGACTTTTCAATCCATGTAAATTACGATTCTTCAAGTCAACACACCTCGAGATGTTACTCGAATACCCATCAGATACCTTCACATTCTTTAAAATTTGAAGGAACGTATCTTTATCCCTATTTTTCATTGCGAAAATGGCCGGAACATACTTTTCATTCTCATCTGGCCAGAGATCGCGTTTTATGTTCATTACTTGTAAGTCTTTGCGAGCATTAAGATGATCCTTCGACTTTCCATGCTCATTAAGTAATGTGAAAATCAAATTATCACAGACATTCTTCTCAATATGCATCACATCAAGATTGTGGCGCAACAAATTAAATTCCCAATATGAAATTTTGAAGAATATACTTTTTTTCTTCCATTGTTGCGTTCTGATTTCACTTGATGATGCACTTCGGACCTGTTTTCTGCCATCATTCAAATGATAAACCTTCCCAAATTCTGTTTCAACATTTTCAAGCTGTGTTAATATTTCAGAACCGGTAAACAACTTTGGAGGTGGTCTACGATCAATGAAACCATTAAATTTTGATTTGTTCAGCCGAAATCTATGAGATGCATCGAGAAATCTTCGATGGCATAAGAAGCACCATTTTCTACAGTGAGGTAGCCGTTTGGACTCAAAATCAAAGTTACAAACAGGAAAAGCCAAACCCATATAAGTGTTCCAACCAGATAAATTCTCAAGCCTAGGAAAGTCACTAATGGTCCACAGTAAATCAGCATGCATTTTGAACATTGTTTTAGAAGAAACATCAAATGTCTTAACACCGTTACTCCATAACTCCTGCAATTCTTCAATAAAAGGCTGAAAATATACATCAATATCATTTCCAGGAATTTGTTTTCTAGGAATAATCATTGAAATGATAAAAGATGATTGTTGCATACACATCCACGGAGATAGATTATAAGGGATCAAAACAACTCGCCAAATGCTATAACTTGTACTCAAAGTCCCAAATGGGTTGAATCCATCGGCAACCAATCCCAATCAAACATTCCTAGGATCAGCTGAGAAATCTGTATGTAATGAATCAAATTTCTTCCATGATTGGTAATCTTGTGGATATCTCATTAACCCATAATTGTTATTATCTACAGAATTCCACTTCATGTGTTCATCGGTTTTCGATGACATGAATAATCTTTGCAATTGAGGATTCAAAGGAAAGTAACGCAAAACCTTTGCAGGTGTGCTCCTTTCCTTCTTCTTCTCCATGAAATTATGTTCATTCAGACTTCCAACATCACCCTTTTCCTGCCATCTAGAAGAAGAACATTTCTTGAAATTCTGTCTACTTGAATCCTCTCCCCAATAAAGCATACAATCATTGGGACACGCATATATTTTGTATAATTCAGACCAAGATTGTTAACAACTTTTTTCATATCATAAAAAGATTCTGGGATTTTTTCTTCAGGAAATGCATCACGTATCAATTCCAATATCATGGACATTTCCTTATTTGTAATTCCACATAGACATTTGATGTGATACAACTTCAGCAGAAATTAAAGTTTTGAATACTTCAAACAACCACAATACAACTCTTGATTTCCATCGTCAACTAAATCATGAAACGCATTTTCCTCAGTGAAGTTTTCTCTTACATTTGTCTCCATAGAATCAAGAGGAGGTTCCAATGATATGTGACAATCTTGATCTGCCTGGGTTACAGTCTCAATAACATCACTTGTCACGTTGCAATTTGTAGCACCCTCTTCTGGTTGTTCTGATATGTTTTGATGCTAATAGTGGTGTCTTGCAGTGCTGAATGCATCATTTATTAGGTTTTGCATTTCATTTTGCATTTTCGAAGAACTTGGGACCTCATTCTGTGGATTAACATCAGTGCTCAATCTTTCTGTAACGTTCGATTCTCCATGAAAAATCCAATACAAATATTGATCAGGGAATTGCTTCAGTATTAA
The DNA here is from genome assembly GCA_963277665.1 of Viscum album. Classification (NCBI taxonomy): domain Eukaryota; kingdom Viridiplantae; phylum Streptophyta; class Magnoliopsida; order Santalales; family Viscaceae; genus Viscum; species Viscum album. The sequence goes on from OY728148.1 coordinate 55,252,536, forward strand.
ATGTTCATAATCCTCATCTCTCTTCAACCATGTTCTAAATTTACATTTAGGACATGGACATTTTATTCTCCCTTCAACGGATCGATTATAAATCGCAAAATATAAAAACTCATTCAAACCCTTAATATACTGAGGTGTGTTCCTCGGTAATGTGATCCAACTTTTATCCATGTATATCACAATGTTCCTATAAAAAAGATACGATAGTGTAAGATTGCATAATAATAATATAATAAAGATAACCCATTGATCATAAAGTATGAATAATATAATAAAGATGATTCATTTATCACATTTACCACTTACTTAGCATGCCCAGACAAACCAAACAAGTTTGGTCCCTAGGAGACAGCGTGAACACCTCATTGAGGAGCAGTAAGAATATCAGGTTACACAATTATCATAACACTGTCAATCACATATTTATGTTGCCTAAAACAATTTCTATCCCCATTACATTAATGAGATACATTGGTCCACTCAGATTACTTCCACACCCTCACAAAAAATACTACAACTTTCCTGAACATCTCATATACTCACGTGCTTGGTCATCTCAATTAAATTTTTTATTTTATTTTCTATATCTAGAAATGGGATACCAGTCGGTATTTATAACATCCATCCAAAATCACTAATATAGAATACCAATGCATGGGTTCCCATTTCTAGAGTTTCCCCTCATTGGATTATGTTTAATAATCATTACCTTCACTTATCAATATTATAGATCAATAAAAATAATATGGAATATTTTTTTACCATATTTAGTTTCATAATTTGAACAATGTTGTTGATACTTGTTTATATGCTAGTGAATATTCTTCTCACTAGATCCAACACAGTGATAACACATTATGATAATTCCCCCACTTAATTTCAATGTTTTTTCATCTATTAACCATTTATTTAGTCGTGATTACCTATTCTTCAAAGATGGACAAGGATTATTTAATTAATTAAAAAGATGAGTTTTATTTTTTTGGTCTTTATCAACATTACTATAAATTATTATCTTTTAATTACATATAATCAAGTACCTTTTATTTATATAATAAGAATATGGTTCAAGTGATCTTTTATTTTGAGCGATGATACTTTTTTTAAAAGAATTAAATGGTTCTGTCCCATTTATCCTCATAAACCAAAGAAAAATATTCATATATCTATTATCCATATATATTACATTGTTGTACCTTCCATGAGTTCCTCATGAGGGTGTCGTTGAGTTGGAGATAGAGAACACGAGTCGTTGATGAAGGAGCAGTGAACTCATATTTTTCCATGGATTACATCTTTTACATGACTTATTGAGGACAAAAATTATTTATAGTGGGGAGTTTGTAAGATCCTATTACTGATCTATCAGGTATTTTCTTATCCTCTTCATGGTTTTCCTTTTTTCCATTGTCTGTAAAGGACTAGGAAAGAATTGGTAAGATACCTAAAATGGTAAAGTCAGATATTTGTTGTACTTTCATCTTTAACCAGCTTTTTCTACATGATTCAAAAGTCTTTCACACTCTATAACTAGGTTACACACCGTGTAACTATTACTATATACAAGTCATGAAAGGGTATTCATGCTGTCAAAGTTTACACCTCGGGAAGAGTAGTTTCACATCTTAAATTTTAAAATAATGGATTTTTAATCCGAGGTGAAGATTTTTCAACATACTAGAACACCTTGGATTTCACAGTAGGTAATAGTATTACACATCATCAAATGTCCCTCGTTTAGTTTTTAAAATAGGCAAGTGGCTATTTTGGTTTCAGTTCTTTTCTCCAGGCCCTTGGATCCCTACCTAGAGATCTTCTAGGGTTATTTTAAGAGACTATGCTCCATCTAGATTGATCCATTCAACATTGGATCTTTTATTATAGTCATGGCGCATCTCTCTGGGTAAGAAATATTTCTGATTCTTCATTTCTCTTGATAATGGTGGCACCCTAGGGTAAAATTATTATATCTGGTGGCCTAAGTTTTTGAATCTTTGTGTATTCTTCTAGATCCTTTGGGAGATCTCATTATGGAGGCCATTCCTTGGTTAGTTGTGGTGTGTGGGATGTTTGTTCTTGAGGTATTTGGTGTTTTCCCTTTCCACCAACCCCTTATTTTATAATTTATATCAATATTAATGTTTTTATTATATTCTAGGGCCTTCGTTTTCATCATTTGGTTTTCACTATTGGTGGATCCCATTATGGTAATGTGTGACTTGAGCTTTGAGGTAGGTGGTTCCATCTCTAGACTATGATAATTAGCCTAATTTCTCTTAATTTATAAGTTGATTTATCAAATTGGAATGACTATTTTCTTTTGTTTAAGAAGAGGTTTTTGAGAGAAATGTTTTTCCATGATTTTTGATAAATGAAAATGAAATGGGTACTTTTAAAATATTGAAATTGATTTGTGAAAATGAGAACTTAGGTTACCTTGGGTACGTAGGTGGAAGGTTTATCTTGAGTACATAGTCCATGTTTTGTGATTATTAGGAGGTTTTCTCATGGGTATTTCCTTGGTTTCCTAGTCCCATTGTTCTAGGGGATAACTTAGCATTTTCAGGGGGGGTTTACTCATGGGGTATTCCTCTTCTTCCTAGGAATGTGTTATAGGAATTGGATTGTGCACATGATTTATTATGGTATAAGTATTCTTATAGTTTAAACTATAGTGTTCCTTGGTACTTATGCCTCTACTGCTTATTTTATTTTGTACTGATTGGATTTCTGAGTTATAATTGATATACATTATGTACCTACTTTTGTTTAGAACTAGGAAAAAGGGAAATGTTTACCCATGTTTTCTATAAAATTTCATTACTGCTTATCATTCCATGTTATCACCCAGTAGACTCCAAGAAAAAAATATCCTCATCGATCTAACAGTTATTCCAAGGTTTAAGTTTCTAAACTACTAGACTAGAAAATCCCTAATAGAACCACTAATGATGTGATTCCTTAAGTAAACTAAATCACATCACCCCAAAAATTAAACCACACCAACCACTCCAATTGGATCATAGACAGGGTCAAAAAAAGTTGGTAGAACCCATAATATGAACACTTTAATTTCATAATAGATCTTTTTTGGAGGGGGGGATCACATCAAATAAACTAAATCATAGACCCTTAAGTATTTGTTTCCCCAAAATCACACCAAGATATCCCAAAACATCCTAAATGGAACATCACATTCTCCTATAAATTCTTTTAAAACAACAAAATTCACAATAGAATAAAAAAACCATTCTCAAAAAATGCATTTTCCAAAAATAAATTTTTCAAATAACACATGTTCTTGTAAAAGAACCAAATTGCATACGTCAATCCTAAAACATTATCAACCATTTCTTGATACCACCTAAGATTCTCAAATCTCAATATTTAATTAATGTAAAAAACATTTACTATATCAATTTCATTAAATGAAAATAGTATGTTTTTCAAACCCCCCACGGGGTTCCAAATTCCTTTAAAACTGAATTGGTTTTTAAAAGAGAAAATTATTAAAGAAAACCAATTCAAATGATTTAAAATAAGAAAAAAATCCCAATAATTTTCCAAAAAACAGAAAATTAGGAAACAAATCCCAAAGGATTCCTATCAAATTAGAATCATTTTCCATAAAACACTCATTTAAAAAACACACATTTCACACAAAAAATCACATCAATTATTTTCTAAATTCCTAATAAAATCAATGGTTTCAAAATATTTCATCAAAACAAGCACATTTTACAAAAAATTTATATGGAATTAATTTATAACCAAAGGAATGTTTTCTAGGGAAATCTATTTTTTTATGCACATAAAATTATTTTCATAGCACATCCACAAACTGAATATCAAAGAAACAAAATAATACTAAAAATTAATCAAAATATTCAAATATAACACAAGACCTACCATAACCATAATCTCTATCAAAATTTTCTATATTTAAAACCTAGTTAAATGGATACATACCTAGAAAAGATGGGTCGTCGGAGATGGAGGTCGTGGGGTCGCCAGAGACGGAGGTCGTGGAGTCACCGGAGGTCACGGGGTCGCCGGAGGTCGCGGGTCGCCGGACAGGGGTTAGGGGAAAGATCGGGAGGGCGCGGGGGTTTGGGGAAAGATCCGGAGGTCGCGGGTCACCGGGGGGGTTAGGGGAAGAAGGGAGGGCATAGGGTTTGGGGGAAAGATAGGGGTGGGGTAGGGAAGGGTCGCGACTGTTTTAAAAAATTTCGGGTTTCGCGGCGGTTTATAAAAAACCGCCGCGAAACCTTTCAGCGAAAATGTTTAGCGGCAGTTTTGTGAACCGCCGCCACAAAACCGCCGCTAAACCCGGTTTTTGTTGTAGTGTATGTTAAGGGCTAATTGGTGGTTTATCATTGGTTTTATACTCACACCCTACATTGGAATCTTGGTGTGTGTATTGAACTTATGGTCATGGATCTAGATAGGGTCAAGTTACCTATAAAAAACATATAAGTATATGATGTTCAATGGGATTAGATTAATTCCATAAAATATTTAAGGATCTATTTCCAAGATGACTCATTTATTTAATTTTTTTTCTTTTTTCATTGTACATATTGATCCATCGCATGTGGGGATCCCCATTTTTAATTGATATAATTTTTATTTTATGACATTTTGATAGTGTATGGTATGATGTTACTATTTAATTTAATATATTATTTTATGCCATATATATATTATTTATTCTATTTTATGTTTTTACTGTAATGGTTTTATGATACGGAGAGCATAGTATCCTCACTGTGTCATTTAATACCTCACTCCTAATCAGTTTCCTCTTGTTTACAGGGATATATGCATTAAGTCATGTAACCCTTCAACTCAGACTTAGTGATCTAGACTAGGGTGTTACACCACCAACCTCAAACATGTATTTAACCCCTTTCTAAGCTCCTATAAGACTTATCCAAGTTTTTCCATTCTATAGAGAACTTATCTCATTCCAAATGACACAAATAATTAATTATAAGAAACTATTATTTATTTTTAAAATTAATTCCAAATGAAAATTCACTTAAAACTCATCTCACATACTTCTCACACCAAAACTATCCAAACCCCTTGGTTTTCATCTTTTTGGGAGCTCCTCCATCCATGATAGGAAAAAACCTAATCAAATTTAGATAATTTCACCATGATATAAAGAAATCATCATAGAAAACCTCTATAAAATCAAAATGAAATCAATGTCTAATGAATGAAATGAAAAAAAAATAAAACATAAGTAAATTTTTTACATCACCATAATAATTCTGAAAAATCATCCCCCACCATAGGGGATCAAATTGTGGGAGAAAGGGGGAGGATCAACATTGAATTTCACCTTAAGGGGGAGGTGACGAAAATCTTGACAACACTACTTCATGATCACCCACCATAGTGTAGCCTTCTAGATTTGGTGTGGTCTACCCTATTGACACCACCACTACACAGTGCCCTCCTCCATGGCATAGAACCCTCCTCTAAAAAACCATCCATAGCACACTTCACACTACACCTCTTGAGGTTGTGTTATAGACTAATTCTTTTAAAATACTTTTGACACTCAGGTCACCTTGAACCAACTCCAACACTCACCCAAGACATAAAAAGACCTCTCATCCTCGATCCATGTCCAAAAAATCTTCATGATGTGTTTTAACCCTCAAAATCTATATTGAAGTCTCAATTCACAAAATTACCCACACTCTGGGGAAAACTTAAAAATACCACTAAAAATGTAATGAACCAGAAAGTCATGGGTTTTTGTAACTCTCACCCAAAATCTAGTGTTTCTATGGTATATATTATAAAGTATCCATGACTTTAAACTTTTCATTGGATTTTCAATCTTTTACTCCACATAATGTGATATAATTCATGAAGAACCATATTCTCACCAATCCTTATGAGCTTGGAAAGTCATAGTCAAAATATTATTGAGTTTCTTATCCATAATTTTTATTTTTTTATTTCTTAATGAACATGGATAAAATGGGTGGTAGGGATGAAAATTTAATATTAATGGATAATTTATTATCTATATAGAAGCCTAACATCACTAACTGATTGGTATACTTAATCAACCTAACTATGTGATCAAAAACAAGGTATACATATTCTAGTTTACACTTATACATTATAGTGATAATATTATTTATCTTTATCCTTTAAGTATCCCTTTCATATTCTTGGAAATGAATCAGCATGCTATATGTGTCCACATCCTTATGTTTCATTTCAACTCTCTGAACATGGAAAATAGCATGATGTAAAAGACAAATAAATCATTTTATATGTTCCTATTATACACATCCTTATTAAATTCATTCACTAATTGGGTGGATAATTAGTAATATGGGACTCTGACACATATAAAATGTATTCCTGTAGTAGTGAAATGTGAAAGCACTAATACCTCTCTTATAAGATTTTTCTAGTGATGACATTTTATATTTCTAGGAAAAAGAGAATTGATGTCTTGGTTTTACTTTACATTTTTTTATAATAAATAAAATCATATTTTAGTACTTTATCTTGATTATCAATTTCTAAAATAGTTAATTAATTAAATTAGTGTCCCGATATTTTATCAAATCCCCAACAACCTTCTCCATTTGATTTGGAATATCCATTCTCTCAAATATTCTCGACGAAAGGGCCTATATTACACTTCATAAAACCTATACTATATCCATGAAAATTACTCAAACGTATTTAGGTAGGATTTACTTAAAAAATAAAATAATGCATATAACCTTGATATATTGAGTGGACTCCAAAGTCCAAAACTTAAAAACTTTTATTTCCTAAACACTTTACTTTAAATTATATTAAGTAGACTATGATTGTCATCTTTAATACCAATTTGTTAAATCAATGCATTATATTAAATATTACTCCCTAATAATTGAATGTTCCCTAACTAGGGCCAAAATTACACTTTAGGTATGTTTTTATATTAAAATGTAAGATGGAAGGCATTATATAACTTCATATTTTGGTTGAGGAGTTTATGTTCAACTTATTAAAACATATTATTTATTTTATTCTTCACCAAATCATTAATATTATGTAAAATTTACATAAGTAATTTTTCATGAATGATAAAATAATTTTTCTATGGTAATTTTGTTTTATTTTATATTATAATTCTTTTTGATTAAATATCATGTCATTATAAAAGTTATTTTTTCTTAATCTATAATCCTTGGTTACAAAAATAACAAACCTGACATAAAGGCAGACTAATTGAATCAATCAATTACATAAGAAAAATATAAGAATGAAAAGTGATCCAAGGTCACTTATCTTACTTTTTTGCATGAATATTTTTGATCTATTTGTTAAATTTAGTATAGGAGGTTCAAGATGACTTATCTTATAGATTTTTTATATAACAAATTAGCATCTTCAGCCTAAAATAAAGTTAGACACCCCTTAAAGATAATTTTAATCATTATCATTCCTTATGGTGTCAATATTAGTTGGTAATGGACATATTTTTAGTCTAAATAAAATCCCATTATTTTATAAATCGATCATAGATCACGTAGACTTAGAGTAAAATGATGGATGTAACATTTCTTAAGTACAAACTAATACCATTTCTCCCATGAACTATGTATTTCTTTTCAATAAGGGGGAGATAAAGTGAAATGAATATTTAGAAAGGTAAATGGGGGAGAAAGAAGATAAAGACTCTCATATTGATATATTCATTTGGAAATAACTCTAAAGGTATTGATAATAAATATAAATGGGGAGATTAAAGAGAACACTTTTTGTATGAGTTGTATTTTCTTTCAAATTATGTTCTTGGTTGTCAAAGGTTTAAAATGAAATAGAAATATTGCATTGATTATAATATGTTTATGATGTTATAAAGAAGTTGTTGGAGTGTTTGTTTGAAGAATAAAATCCTAGTAACAAATTTCATATAGCTTGTATGGAATATGAAAGAAGAAAGGAAGTATCCAAGTCATATTGTCTTAAGAACATTCATTGAAGACTTTGAGTTCGAACTCTTAGGAATATTGAATAGATATTTAATTGAAAAGGAATGTGTTAATGGAGTTTTAAAACCAATAAAATACTTAATAAAAGTGCATAAGGCCACAAAAATATATATATTTTTATTAGTAATTGATTTAATACCATGAAAAACTAATTTATTTTTCCATGAGGATGAATGAATAGTTATATAAGGATTTTTTAAGAAGAATTCAATGGATAATGAAGGACAGCAGAAAAATTTTATTTATGCACAAATAAGTTTTGAGAAGTTGATATTGACAAGGGAATAAATTTTATTTTTATTGGAATTATTATTGTATTAATTTTACTAAGTATATATGAAATAGGAGTTAATCTAAAAAAATATCTAGAGATATCCAATCATCAAGACTAGGTCAATCCAATACATGTGGGAGCTGGATCAACCACATGGGAAAACCAGCCAAGCTAGCTAGCCATAGCGGTAGGATTTATTGTGAACATAGAGAACATGCAGGTTTTCATAGGTATGTTCATGGAATAAAAAGACCACTTATATAGGTTTTTGGGTGACCGTGTAGGTGTGTGGGATGGACTGTGTGTGTGATTGGGTGAATGTTTGTCTTGGTGCTGACCCCATTGTCGGCTCAAGAGGCATAAGAAATGATTAGTATTATTAAGTGGTTTAAGAATGATAAAAATATGAATAAGAGATAAGAATTGAGTGCTTCTTTGTTCATCCATATTAAAACTTATAAAAATAATGTCATCCATTTCATAGAAATGATATTGGACATCCATTCAAATCTATATTTCATCATTAAACATAGCTAATTTATCTTCCACATGATGTATACAAAATTTTTCCAGACAACCAATGTTCATCCATCACAGATATTCACGATCCCCACCATGTCCACAAATAAAATAAAAGTTAAGAACACATGCTTGATCACTTGAATAAATACATGAAATCTCTATATTTTATTTATGAAATAATTATAATAATTAGAAACATAAAAATTCATGAGATAATTATAGAAGTACATTTGTGTATCTGAGAGCGTAAATGAGATCAAGTTAAGGTGTTGCATGCGGTCATCATTGTATGTAAGTGATAATTTCATAATGTAAGAAAAAGTACCATGTTTATCAATGTAAAATAAAATCATGTGAAGATTTTGAAATGGATATATCTATAGGTATAAAAAAATATAGATTGAAATGGAATGTTTTTTAGGTAAATTAATTCAGAAAATACTTGAGGCGGAGTTAGTGAATCTCACCTATAAATATCAAATCTAAAACACCAAGTTATGATTCTACCATTAAAGTTCTTTCTTGAGAACTCTTATTTTTAAAAAATAGTGGATATCCAATCTTCCTTTTACATTAATAAGCAGTATGTACCACAATCCACTCATATTCAAGAAGTAGAAGAGGATTCATAATCTTATTAGTGTGAAGAGGTTCATTAATCCTCCTAAGATATGTGAAGAGGGTGGAGACTTTCATGAGCCACTTGGATACAGAAGGAATAATTTCATGCTTTCATTATTGAGAAGAAACTTCATGTAGTATACTATTCATAAAAAATGTTAGGGTTACATGAAAAATAAGAATTTAGTGCTTAGTGTATTCACACTATTAAATAGATAGTATTATATCAATGTTCCATGAATCATCTCTTGATTTTTTGAAGGTTGTTAAGCACTGGGTTTGTGTGAATAAAAAGAAACTCACATATTCAAATCTATATGAAGAAGAAAATAGTTTCACATAATTGAACTTATGAAAAGAAGAATCAAGTGGCCTCACATATATTAACTTATTTGTGGATGTTTTAAAAAAAACACAACCTTTATGGGAATGAGAACTGAGATATTGTGCACACTATAGAGAAAAATTTTCATGCATGTTAATGAGAACATGATAATGCATACATAACCCATGAATAAAAAATATGATAATAATAAAAGAGTGGAATAATATTCACATGGGATTTTTGGGATAATTCCATTTATAATTTAAATAAATGCATGATATGATATGATATTTTCAGTGTAATGTAATTATTGTTTGAAAAATATTCAATTTCACTAATAAGACAATGATTCTACATTCAATATTGATATTCTATCAAAGAATAATAGTTATATAATTGATAATAAAAATTTAATAAATTATATTTGATAAATGATAAGTTAATTTTAAGGAAAAAATAAGATATCTTCCAGGTACTAGACATATATTTTACTATCATTTGATATCAGATGAAAAGGGTGAAGAAGAAGAAGGGTCAGGTGAACTATCATTGGATGAACAATATTGAGACAAGAATCATCATAAAGATAGAATCAGATATATGTCATCATATGGAAGAGTCATATGGAAAATATCCAAACTAAATAAAAAGGGAAAAAAATTATTTTTTCTATGAAGAATAAGAAGTGTTACTTGTATACTATTATTCAAGTAAGAAAATATAGAAGAGAATATCAAAGCAAAACTGCGACATTCATCAAATGTCACAAGAGGTATAAGTATTTATTGGTGTTAAAAATTACATTTAATAAGGTTTAGACTTTCCTAAGTGTAATTATAATGAATGATAATGGATAATAATCACTATCGATTGACTATAGTGTGATTCAAGTGAAAGGATATCCCTTTATTGCTATAAACACATATATAGGATTATTTTCTAGTGGGTTTTTTGGTATTGAATTTTTTATAAATCATTATAGGGAATAGATACTCTTATTATGTAGTGATACTTATAAAAATATTAAGTAAAATAATTACTTACTTTCATAGACTTTCATATTATAAGTAAAATAGAATAAGATAATCAATATCCTAACAGTTCTAAAATGTAAAAGGGATAATGTTAGTAAAAGTTTAAAAAGTTCTCAACACCTATTCACCCACCTCTCAATGAGGATTATATACTAAATTGTTCATTTCATTAACATCCTATTGTGACACCCAGAAACTGGGGTGAGTATGCTACTAAAGTAGGGAATGTTCTTGTTGTACCTCCAGATATCTAGGAGGGCCAAGTTGAGAATGATTTTTAAATTTCTCTTGTTGTATATGTGGCAGAGCCTCTTTGGTTGGGAGTCTTTCATATAGTGCTGGTGTGAGGTGGAGTTTCCCATTGGTGAGTGCTTATAATGATGGATTTCACTCAGGATATACCGTTAGAATATGCTTCAAATTTCCATGACTTGGGAGTTCCTTAGGATTCCAAGGACAAGATCTTGATCCTCAAGGGGATCTTAGATATTGTGAAAATTACTAATAACCAGTGGTTAAATATAGAACTTTATATACTACAAGGACCTACTTGGAGGTGGTGGGGCATGATGATTTAGTATTTGGTTCAGGAGGTTCGTTCATAGGATTCTTTCAAGAAACTATTTTTTGAGGAGTAATTTCTAGATAATTTAAGAATATATCAATATTAATAATCTTTAGATCTCTATTATGGGAAAAAATGTTCCAAGATACTCAACCTATTTTGGGGATTCTGTCCTCTTTCTTCCATTTGTGATCAGGAATAAGGCCCAAAATTCTAAGAGATTTGAGATAGTCTTACATTATAAAGTTGGATAACAATTCTGGATGTTTTAATTAATAACTTACTAAAAGAAGATTAAAAGGGCTCTAATGATTGATAAGTTCCTAGAAAATCACTATGTCATGAGGTTACCTCCCTACTTTAGTGGTCCACATAGTGGATATATGAGTAATGTCATTAGTTCCTCTTATAGGGGTAAGAAGAGGATATTTATAAAGATGCACCAGGGTGGTGAGATAAAGGTTGGGTAGGGAATGGCTTTGTCTCTTCCTTATCTTAGAGATACCCCCAAATGTGTTTTTAGTGAGGGTATTTTAGGAATTTACATAGGATATGCACTACTCAAATGAGGGAGTGTCATTCATGTAGTAAGATGGTTCTTCTTAAATTATTATATTCAATAATATCTCATTGTGGTTGGGATAGAGGCCTATTACATATTTATAAATCTGGGGTTTGTTATAGAGGACCTCCAAGAGATATATGAGTTACATGTGGAATATTGAGTTAGGGAGCTGGTTAGGGGGGTCTCATCAGCCATAATAGATGATTCCTTATTTTCCATACCCATAGGTGAGTCGGGGATCATGGGGTAGGGATACTAATTATATTTAATTAGGTTATATACCTTAGAACAAGTTCTAGGTGATAGGGTTGAGGGTCCTTAAATGGGTAGAGGTAAGGTTTTGGTTTCTTCGATGCTTTTAGTTACTCAATTTGTTTCGTAAGATTTTAATTCCTTTATTTATACCCATGTTTAAGATTTGGGGTTTATTGTAGGGTTTTATCTTGTATTTTTATAACTTCATAAAAATATTTTTAAGAGGCAATAATATGTTCAAAATTGTCTTGCATGTGTTATAATTATTGGGGGCTATGGCCATTTATTGGAATTACTAGTCTTAGGTATGTAAAGCTTTCATGTAGTTTTTGGGATGGATTGGGTAATGTGATTCTTGGATCTCATTGAATGATATTTAGGGTGGATTTATTTTACCTACCTTGAAAGAGAGGAGTATGTTTTGGTAGGATAAGGGGATGAGGAGTTAGGTAGAGATGGACATGGATTCATCCAAGTATGATCTATTATAGTGCAGGTGGTGGGTATAGTTCTTATAGTAGATTAGGTGAAAATTTAATCCACTTTTCCCTAGTGGTATATTAATTTTAATATTTCTAGATAAAGGATTTCTCAGGGCTACCTCCTAATAGGTGGATTTATTTAACAATTTTTATCATGTCAAGAATGGAGCCTATATTAATTCCCCCATATCGTATGGAATTTACAAGATGATGGAGCTAAAAGTAAAGCTTTGGGAATTTGAGATGAAGGGTTTTATTCAACTAAGTACATCCCTTTATAGTTCCCTAGTGTTACTCACCATGAAAGAGGATGGTGTCCTTTGTTTTTCTAGGTATTACTAAAAAATGAATTAGTTTATGTTAAGGAGCTGATATCCATTTCCTAAGATTGATGATTTGTTTTACCAGTTGAGGGGATACCAATGGTTCTCCAATATTGAACTTTGATTACGCTACCATTAGTTTCATGTTAATTTACATGGTATACTGAAGATGGTGATTGTGAAGCGGTGGTTTGTAATCCCTTGGATATTACATCTTCTATAGTGGAATGATTAAAGGCCAAACAAATGTATGATTTTAATTTATTTACAATGTTGTAATGGATCATATAACATGATCTAATGTTGTGGTTTAGGATGGGGATGATTTTATTTATTTCTACGATAAAGTGGGGGTCCATAATTATGTGAGGGAAAAAAATGAGGGACTCATATACCACAAAATGGTAAGTATATCTAGGCTTAAGTAAGATGTTTTGAGATATTAATTGATTTTTACAGTGGCTAGTTATGAGGATGGATATCATTTGTTTTATCACTCAATAATTTTCCTTTCAGAGGATAAAATCATAGCACTAGTGATTGGGTGGTTTACTTCAACCATTACCAAATTCGATAAGGAAATGGGATGAGGTGACCATGGAATTAATAATGGGACTATCCAGGACCCAAAAGGCTCATAATTTAGTGGGGGTGGTAGCTGATTAGTTGAAAAAAGTCATACATTTCATGTATATTCAAGAGAATCGTTCTGTGGATGAGTTGGGTAGTTTATATGTGTAGGAGATAGTGTGTTGGTAGAAATACTGTCAATAAAAGTATCAAAATGAGATGTTTTCTTCACATAGATATTTTGGAATGGCCTATAGAATTCCATGGTGTCTTGGCCAAATATGATTATGACGTGTCACCCATAGATTAGTTGAAATTTATAAAGGTTAATCCATGATTTTTATTATATTATTAGGGAATAATTGATTGATTTTGGTGGATATTTGGATGACCATTTGGCCTTGTAAGAGTTTTTTAATAACAACATATTCTGGGATTTGATCTATAAATAACATTTTGAAGATATTTATGGTATTTAAATCCACTCATCATTTTGTTTGTTGGAATATGGTTATTTGGAAGTAATTTCACTAAGCTTGGTGTATAAAATCATCTAGAAAGTGTAGTTTATTCAAAATTAGTATATTATCATATAAAGTATGAATAATTTGTATGCCAACTATGGGAGGAAAACCTTGGAGTTCATCATAGTTTATTGTGTGTTCTTGTGAGTATTGAATCAATTGGTGAATTGGTGGTTGAGAAAGCAAGGGAAGCTCACATCATAGTAATTTGCACCATTCAACATCATGGAATTGATTGGGATGGTGCCTTACTAGTTATATACTCCTCCATGAAATAAAGTTATGCATAATATGTTTCATTTTTAGCAGCTCCATAAGAACATGTCGGATCCTATTCAAGTAATTGAGGATGATGACATTAATTTAGAGTCAGATCATTTATTTGAGGATCGTCTAGTGTGGATAGTGTACCGTAGTGAGAAATTACTATATTAAATAAAATTTCATCTTTTCCAAGTACTTTGGAAGTATAGAAATACCTAAGATGAGACTTGGGACTAGGAGTTGGATGTGTGGGCACAGTGGGTAGGTATTTTTCAACTATGAACCCAAGAGATGCTTCTTAGTGATGAAAATCCCTTAGAGTATGAGTTTGCAACAATCCTCAAATTTTAAGTTTTTTACATTTAAATTTCATTTATTCATATGTATATTGAATAGTTTTAACTATTTTGGGTGTTTATGAGGGTGTGGGAGTAGGTTCAGGAGTACCAGATTGGGTCTACATCTAAAATTCTACTATAGGTATCGGCCATAGTGTGCTACTTGGGGGGTCACATCACAATAGACTCAATAGAGGGGAGTCCCTATACTAGAGATTACTTCATATTGTGATAGACATGGTCACACTATGACCATATCATTCGGTAGATTTTAAAAGATTGTAGCCTTGTAATTTATTTTGGAAGTCCTTATTTCCCAATTCTCTCCTAATAGATTCTCAATTTAGGGGACATTATGAGATATCCTTTGTTTATTTTTTCTCCTCTACTCTCCTTCCTCTATTATTCAAATTTTTTATTATTTTATAGGTTCACTCTTAGAATATCTAATGTCATTTAAGCCCTAGGTTCCCTTTATTCCACTATCACTTGGTTTTATTTGACTAAAACCTAAATGTGGTGATTTACAGACTATTCTTCATTTTTTTTTAGATTGAATCAAGGAGTGAAGATTGGTGTGTATGATTTTTTTTATTGATCTAGAAATTAATTACCTTGTTTCATCTTCCATATAAATCTATATAACTTTACTTTCATGTGGGTCCATGTGTAGACTAGTGAGAACTCTTCTTGTGCTACCAACATGACTAGGTAAGTCTATATAGTTGTGGTTGACCCTATAGAGAGCGATTTGGTGAAGTGATGACAATATGGGTTGGTTGAGATGTAATTTAATCTCATTCCATGGGACACAAGGATTATTTTCCCAAATAATTGGGTTATGTGGGAGTTGTTTGGGTTCAGTTGGGTCTAGATTTGCAAATTAGTATGGTTGAAGGATTTGAGAGATGATTCCCCTTACTTGTGGTGATATTTCATGTGTGTGTTTTTATTTATTTCAATGATAATGATGATTTTTCAGTACAAATTAAGAGATAATGTGTTAATTAGGACATCTTGAGGCCCACCATGAGTGAGAGTATGGTTGAGATTATGAAGTCAGGTGCACCTTAAGTGACAAGGTTATGCTTGGGACATCAATGATCTATCATGAATTAGAATAAAAGCTAAAGGAATGAGACCAACCTTGAGTGAGAAGGTGTTCTAGGGCAGGAAACCTCTCTTGGGTAATAAGGGAAAGGCCAGGTGTTCAATATGAGGTATTAGGTTTCGAGAAACACCTCCTTCCGATATAGATGGTTGCAGATTCATGGTGGATAGGTAAGTATGTTATAAACCAGATGTTATTAAATGTTTATTTATTATGTGTTCTTATCATTTAATACACCTTTATACATACATTTCACTTATGTTAAAGGACCATTGGTGTTGTATCATTGGGTTTATACTCACACCCTACATTGGAATCTTGGTGTGTGTATTGAATTTACGGTCAGAGATCTATATAGAGTCAAGTTACCTACGAAAAACTCCTAAGTAGACGATGGTGGATGGGATTATATTAATTCCAGGAAATATTTAAGGATCTATTTCTATGATGCCATATTTATTTAATTATTTATTCTTTTTTTCACTGTACATATTGATCCATCGCATGTGGGGATCCCCCTTTTTAATTGATATAATTTTTATTGTATGACATTTTTACATTGTATGGGATGATGTTACTATTTACTTGAATATATTATTTTATGCCTTATATATATTATTTCTTCCATTTTATATGTTTAATCTAATGGTTATATGATACGAAGAGCATAGTATCCTCACTCTGATGTTCAGGACCTCACTGCTTTGCAGTTGCCTCTTGTTTATAGGGATAAATGCATCAAGTCATGTAACCCTTCAACTCAGACTTGGTGATCTTGACCATGGAGTTATACCACCAACCACAGACATGTATTTAAACCCTTTCTAATCTCCTAAAAGCCTTATCCAATTTTTTCCATTTTCTTGAGAACCTATCTCATTCCATATGACACAAATAATTAATTATAATAATTTATTATTTATTATTCCACCAATACTATACAAACCCCTAGGTTTACATATTTCTGGGACCTCCTCCATCTATGATAGTAAAAATCCTAATTAAATTGAGACAATTTCACCATGATATAAAGAAATCATCATAGAAAACATATCTAAAATCATAATGAAAACGATGTATAATGAAATAAATGAAAAACAAAGGATATGTAACACCCTAATATTTCATAGTATGTTATTTCTTTAAAGTAATTCAATAACTTAAGCTATACGCAACACCGAGTTCAAGCGCACCATGACTTACCAAACTAGCCGTTCAAAAGTGGTTATGAATAATATTAACTAAATTTTTAATTTTATATATTTTATATAATTTTAACATCCATATTTTGTGTTTCTTAGACATAATATAAGAACAAATTCATTTTTTTAGATAAAGGAACTATTTTTCAAAAAATGCAATTTTACAGCCTTTTAATGGCGAACCCCTTTTAAATCCAATATTTGACACTTTTATATAATCAATTTGACAAAATAAACTTCTTATTTAGAATCAGGACATAAAAATTTAGTTTCAATAAATTTTTGGCATTTTTCTGATGACTTTCATATTTGGGTGAATAGTGAAAATACTAAATTTTAACTGAAAACAACATTTTTAATCAAAATAATTTATAGAGTTAAATTATAAATTTTAATGGTTTATAAGTATAATTATATTATATTTTTATAATTTAATACAATGTTGGTTAGTATAAGTAATTCCAGATTTAAATTTGACATAGACATATGTTAATCTTTTGATTGTTTTTACTTTTTTAAAAAACCGATTTTTGGTTTTGACAACGGGAATTAATTTTAAATTAATAAATGAAACATTTATGTTCTGAATTTGGTAAAATAGAATTCATTTTTGAATATAGAATATCAAAAATATCTTAGGGTGAATTTGTAGTAATTTTCTGAAAACTTTCCATTTTTGATGAATAGTGAAAAACACTATGTTATTGTTTAAACCGACTTTTTATTTAAATAATTATTTATTTCATTTAAATTTATTTTAGGTCAAAATAGATACATAATAACTATATAATTTTAATTTAATTCATTGGAGTCATTTTATAATAAGTTTAGATATATAAAAATTTTATTGAACTTTTTACCGTCTTTTACCCACCTTCTAAGAGCATTTGCAAATTTGCATAAAACTTAATTTTAAAGCTTCTGCGAGTTGAATTTTAAAACTCCGAGAGACAAGGTTAATATCATTAAGTAAAATTTTGTTCAATAAGATAAAAAAAAATTTTGTGAATAGTAACTTTTGACTTTTATTTACCACGGTTAAAGGTAAATAGGGTAATTCAAGGTAATAATAATATTATAATAATATAAAATTACCTTAACACTTGTCTTAAACTTATTGGATGATTCATGGCCTACCATGGGAATCCTTGGGTAGATTTTGGGACCTCATAGATTCACTTGAGAGCGATAATGACACTTTATATTAATTAATTTAAAGTAAAGAAAAAAATGGCATAAACACATATCTTTTAGTAAACCAATTTTTACATGGGGTTATATAAGTTATATATTCGAATATAAATATTAATTAGAAAGGTAAAAATATTTCCTAAATATTGGTATTTTATTTAGAATTTTTAGACATTAAATAATTAAATTTATTTATGACACAATAATGATGCAGTAATTACCTTATTAATGAAAAATTAAAATAATTGATATTATAAATATCCAAATAATTGTATTTTGAGACTTTTGATGAATGAAACTAATTTTATAGGTTACTATAAAATTTTAAGGTGTGTTAAATAAGTTTTTTTCGAAGTAATCATGCTGTTATGACTTTAACAAAAACAAAATACCAAATAGTGTCAAAATTTACATAAAACAGTTTTTAAAAAAAATATTATATTATTAATTGATATAGTATTCATAAAAATATAAGGTTAATACAAATGACTTAAATAAGGTTATATATTAATAATGAACCACTTGGGGTTCTCTTGTCTTGTTATAGTAAGTTTATTAACCATATAATATAAAAATACAAAGATACATGGTGAATGTCAAACTATTTAACTAAGAGTTAAATCTAAAATATCAGGTTAATATAATGACCTAAACCTATATAAAACCTATTGGTTGAGTATATTTAGCCCTATAACCACCTTATACAATAAATAAATCATTTTTGAGCCATTAGAAACCGAAAATTATTTTATTATAAAATAATATTTCAATATTTTCTTAATGTGCCCCTCACCTCTCTTATAAAAGGGCACCTCCCCTTCCCTCAAATTCACACTTCCAAAGCCATTTAGCTCGGCCAAACCCTGACCAAATATCCTCCCAACTTCCATCACTTAGACCTAGAGGCCTTAGTTTGATTATAAATCCAACCTAAGGAGCCCTTTTGATCAACTCAAAGGAATCACCCGAAGAAGTGGTAAATATTTCATCAGCTCTTTCAAGTTCTTTTCTTATTCCACTTCCTATTTCATTGTTGTTTCCATTCTAAAATAAAAACTCCAGTATCTTCTATATATTGTGATGTTATTATAAAAATTTTACAACCATATTCATTATTCTATCCATCCTATGAATGATATGTCACCATACGTGCGTACGTATGGCTTACCGTCTCCACATCGTAGTGTAGTTGTTATTCAATACATTATTATTTAGATAGATATAATAATGATGTATAATTGATTTAAATAATAAATATAAAATGTTAATTATTATGTATATATGATATACCATCTATTTAAATGCAACTTAATCATTAATATAATGATATTGTCGCTCGTGTGTATGTATGGATTACTGTCTCCATGAATGCGGTGAGATTCATTCCCCATCATAATCATTCAAGAATATTTTTCATGTGATGATTAAAAATAATATTTAGAGAACTTAATATAATTATGTATATGAATCAAATACATTCTATCCATTACAAACATGGCTTATGTAACTAAGCATATAAAGGAAAACGAATCAGTTAACACACGAAACAATGATAATACTAAAATATTATTAACAAAGAAATATTAGAAGATCATATATGTTATCATATTTATGTATATGGTTCTTTTATCATTTAATAAAAATTATTTAACTATTATACAAGAGGTTAGCATACCCTTGACCAAGGAAAAGTACAAGGTAAGGGTTAATTTCACAATCGCTTTATTATCGTAGATTGTTTTTACGTAAGTATCTACAGGGACATATTTATTATCCATGTCCATGTTTCATAAAAGATTTTTCAAAGGGATTATTTTTAAGGGACTTTTTACTAAAACATCATTTTAAAATGATTTAAATATTTATTCTTCTAAACTTTTCTCATTAATTTCCATGTTTTTAAAATTATTTTTAAGGATTTATTTATATGGACATGAATGTTTTAAAATGTTAATCTTTCCAAAGTTTCAAAGTGGTATGGGACACTTTGATTCAAAAAAGTATTTAAATGTCTTCCTTTCTAAATTGTGTGACTTTTAAATTATTTCATGAAAAAGAGATATTTCTCTCAATTATTTTTACTAATCATTTTCAACTATGTCAACATCCTTTATGGGATATTATTATTGATCGTGGGTTATTTATTATGATACAAATATTCCATATTGTATTGAAGGTTTTGTGATATGTTTGACTATGGATGTGTTATTTTTATACCATTCATGGTTTATGGATAAAGTATTGACATTTTATATTCTATTTTTAATATAAATGTTTATGTTATGATTAAACCTTTTCATATTAGGAATTCATTGGACTTAGTAAGTGATGGGTGGAGCCATCTAGAGCTCCTCGATGTATAGGTAGGTCTCATGAGACAAACTAGTGTCTTGGCACAAGTCCTTGAAAAAATATTATTTGTAGTCTTGGAACAAGGCCTTGACTATGTGGTTATGAAGTCTGGCATTATGCATTCCATCATTATGAAATTGACTATGGATATTTCATGTGATTATTTTACTAGTACAATATCCATGAGAATAAGTAAATGGAATTATTTGATTTATCTTTTCCATATTATGCTAAAGTTTATGTTTAAAAAGATTTGGTTTTATTTTTATACATTGCCTTAAATTTTGTTGCTTATTTGTGAAAGTTTCCACTATATTGTTATCCTTACTGAGCATTTGAGCTCACCCCTTTCTTATGTTCTATTGTCCCAGGAATTATGGTCTGGTAAAGAATGAAAAATTTTCCAACTTAAATTCTTAAAAAGTATAGAATATTTTCATTTTGATTACAAATATCATGACAATTTTTGAGGAAAAGTCCAAATATTATTTATTTATTCGATATTATAATGAGACATTGGATATTAGCTATGGGATAATGAAAAACAATAATTTATTATAAGTTTAGATGTTCACATAATTGAATAGGCTCTATAAATGGATCGAAACATGGTTGAGAAATAGGTTGAAGGAAACAAATCAACTATTAAAATCCAAGTTTTTTTGATAAATAATACCATAAGTTAAAAAGTAACAAAGAACTTATATAATAGAATTAGAAGTCTAGTGGTGATACCCATTGAAGAAATTCCATAAATCTCAATATGGTATGAAGTTCAAGTAAGATAACCATAATAAATTAATCATAATTTTATATTTCTATAATTATAATTATCTAATGTTAAAGCTAATTTGAGTAGTTAAATATAGAAAATTTAGTTTTCTCAAATCAACTAGAGTCAAAAATCAAGTTTAATTACTTAGGGATGACATAACTTACTAATATTAATAGATGAAATATAAAATAATATCTTGTAATAGGTGGATACACATAGTGATGAAAAACTGTGGAATTAAATAATAAATAAAAATATGGATTCATTTAAAATGATTGGAACTTGGGGTCTGACTGGTCTACCAAAAGGTAAATGAACACAGTATAACAAGTGGGTTTACCAGATAAAGTAAGTGTCTAAAAGTAATAAGATTTATAAAGATTATCCTGTGTTGAAGGGATTTCAATAAATAGAAGGTGTTTATTTCTTTTAAATATTCTCACTAGTAGTTAAACATTCAACTATTTAGAATAACCAATGTATGGTGGAATTAGAAGGAGTAAACTTGGAATAGATGGTCGTGAAGATTTATTTCCTTGATGTAAATTTAGAGGAAGTGATTTACATGGAGAAACTATTAGGTTTCAAGGAATATGGGAACTATTAGTTGGTTTGAAAGTTGAAGAGAGGTGACTTTGAACTAAATAAATCTTCAAGATAATGCAATCAAAAAATCAATTCATTTATGTCAGAATAATTTTTCAATAAGTGAAATGTAGATCATTCTTATTACTATAAGGAGTGTATATATGGAACATTAATCATTTTATTATTTAATGTGTATTGCATTATTCTGGTGGAAACATCAATTCAGTGGATTCAGAAGCTGAAAATTAAGTTGGTCGAAATATTCAAGATGAATGATCTTGGATATATTAAGAAAATATTTGGCATAAAGATTGAAATAGATTGGAAAATTGGAACTTTAATTCTATCTCAGATGGACTACATCTGAATGGTCATCATAAGATTTAGGATGATTGGATGCAATCCAGGATCAACTCCTTTTTTAACACTTCATTTTGTTAAAGGAACTAGCACATATATTTTAATAAGAAATGTAGTACATAGAGAAATTATAACATGCATCAATGATCATAATTTTGTCTTATTTCATTATTTTACTTGTCCAAATACAGCATATGTAGTGGAAGTTGTTATTCAATTCATGGAAATCCAATAAAGGTACACTGGGATGCTGTAAATTGGATCCTTTGTTATTTGAAAATAACAGAAGATGTAGCTTTGTGCTATAGGAAGATAGATCTATTATAAGGATTTTTGGATGTAGACTTCACCAAATATTTAGAAACATAAAAGATAACAATCAGATTCATTTTTACCTAAGGAGGAATAGAGACTATATGGATGTTAAGGTTTCATTGGATCATTAATATAATTACAATTGAAGCTGAGTATGTAGCTGCAAAAGAATATAGGAGAGAAATGGTATGG
Source organism: Viscum album (assembly GCA_963277665.1). Classification (NCBI taxonomy): domain Eukaryota; kingdom Viridiplantae; phylum Streptophyta; class Magnoliopsida; order Santalales; family Viscaceae; genus Viscum; species Viscum album. The sequence continues at coordinate 55,275,308 of OY728148.1, forward strand.
ATTGTGTATTTATTAAAGGAACTTAAGAGAATTCGAGAATAAGGAGTTCTTTTATAGGATAACCAAAGTGAAATCCACTTGGATAAAAATATAGGGTTACATAAAATGATAGATCATATATACTTTATGTATCATTTCATTTATAATTGGTTGGAGGATAAGGATAAATAGTTATAGATGATAGTGGGAATCTAAAATCCAGTGGACCTGTTCACCAAGATGATAATTAAAGAAATATAGAGGTAATTTCACATCTCAGTGGTACTAGGGTGAGAGAAAGGGTGAAATAGAGAAACCCTACTTCAGGTTATCTCTTCTCTCCCTTGCTCGCTCTGGTCTGTCTTTTCCCTTGGTAACTTCTTCTCTCTCGCTCGCTTCTCTCTAAGTTTTCCATATTCATTTTTCCTGCCAGCTCTATGAGGTGATTTTGTTTCTCCTCTACTACCTCTACCATGATCTGACCTAGCATTCCACCACTCCTCTCCAAGTTGGATTTGGATTGAGGGATAAATAGGGGTTTTGGGAAAGCGGTTTGGTGGACATCGAGTTTCTAGGCGCTATTGGATTTAGTTCCTCCTACTTGGGTTTCATTCTCAGTTTCCTCCCTTTCTTTTTGGTTTTTCATCCTAGGTTTTCTTCTTAGGGTTTCTTCCTCAGCCGCCTCACCTTCTCTGACCCATCATTCCACCTCTCCTCTCTAGGTCAGATTTGGAGTGATGGATACACAGGGGTTTTCTTCCTTGTGGTTCGATGGTCGTGGAGTCCCCTAGGTTAGCCTTCTTTTATTTTCTTCTTTTTTGGGTTTCATTCCCATTTTCCTCTTTATTCAGTTTCATTTAGGTCTATTTCCCCGGTTTCGTTTTATCTTTTTGTGTTCTTCCTCAATGGTGGTTCAGGATTGACATTGGTGATTTCATTCTCTGGTTTGGTCATTAGTGGCATGAAGATGAGATAGTGGTGATGATATGATGTTGTTGATGGCTTCGGAATTATGTGTGGATGTATAGAGACGATGATTTTATAGAAGATCGGGGTCTGAGAGGATGTTCGATATTGGTGGAAATTGTCAGATAAGTGGCTAAAGTTGATGATGACAATGTTGAAGGTGATTGAATGAGGTTACCGTGGTGTCGGTGATAGAAGGATGAGGATGAAGTTGTGATGATTATGGTGATGCCTCAGGTGGTGGATTTATCTAACGGTGATGGATGGTAGTAGGAAGTAATGGGGTTCATGAAGCAGTCTAGCATGTGGCCCTTGTTTGTGGATGTTCTTCTTTTGAAATTTTAATTTTGAAATTTGAAAAACTTTAGTGGGTGAAGTTTTTGGTTTTTGTTTTGGGTGGTATTTGTAACTGGCTAGTTCTTTTTGTTTTTTCTGTAGGCTAGATCTATATATAGTTGGACTTTTATTGGGTTCACACTTACCCCTTTAAAAGTTCCAGTTAAAATTACAAAAAATAAGGATTGTGGTATAAATCTAAAGAGAAAGTAAAACCATAAAAAGTTCTAAAATTCTAATGATATTTTGATGGAGAATAGGAATTCTGGAAGTTCAAAAAAATTTAAGGTTCACTCGATAGGAAACCAAAATGATGCGGTTATTTTTAGTGATCTATGATTTCAGGGGAGCATGGATCACATGTTGATTGAATGGTACTTAGTATACAAATGCATATGACCTTTGTGCTAAATAACATTTATTTGATAGATATCAAGAATATGGGAATGGGTATTAAAACTCATGGGAGGATTTCATGTACTTAGTATTCATTGTTTTGAAATCCTTGTGATTCACTTATATTGTGTATTTTAATGAAAATTCAATAGTAATGTTTATCACATGCATGTAGGACTCATTTTATGAAGCATGTTAATCTACTATGTAATTTCATTCTTTTATGTATTTTTTCACCTTGAATGTATGTGAGATAACTTAGGTGGTCAATGGATAAATTAATCTAGTGATTAGGGTGTAAATTATACCTACTTTTGGTACACTTAATTGTGGTAAGTGAACTTCCAAAGGTATCCTTTCCACTATGAAGAGCTTCTAGTGTGTGAAGTTTTGGTGAACTAAGGATCCTCATTATATTAGTCTTATCATAATCATGGGTGGTTTTTGAGGTCATTTTCCTAACATCTAATTAGAAAACTATAGCTATCCCACTAACCACATATAGAAAAATGGAAAAAACAATCCATGATTTAATGAATTTTTTATCTATAAATGTATTCTTATAGAATTTATAAAATAATGATGATAAACTACTTATAGAAAATTGAATTCAATTGGAATTTAAAATCTATTTTAGTGAAAATAAATTGACATGGTCAACATTTGGATTGATCTAAATCCATCAATAATTGATATTTCTTTATAGTTAAATACTTTATTATCCATGTTCATCTCTCCATTGAATACCCAATTTGACCCAGTGATTGTTGTATCAACTGGAAAATTTACCAAAATACAAACTCGATTTTGGTAAAAGGAATCTATTTTTTTGAATTCATATACACTTTAAATTTTATGTTACTTCCTTTAACTACTTCCATAAAGGATAAATATTCAACATTTTCAATTATTAATAAAACACCTAACTTATTAACTATAAAATAACTTATATTTTTTCATTTTTATATGCAGTTTATGTCTCTAGAGAAATTACTTTACATAAGATCTTGTGAAACTTGTTTATGATGACCCAAGAATTTCATATATATATATATATATATATATTATAACTTACTTTGTAAATATTCATTACTTATCATTATGATCCACACCAAAACCATGAATTTTTAGTGTCTTTGGAAAATTGGATACATAAACAACTAGTACATTAAATATCTACATCATCTATCATTAAATTCTTCATAACTAGAACCCTTCTTAGACATATCATACTTAAAACCTTTTTTATAACCTAGGTAAAAGAAAACATAATAAAGGGTGATCTAAGATTCTCGATAAGTGTAAATGAGGGAGATATCGACAATCACTTAAGCATAACATGATCATAAGGTTATGATAACATGATATTAATATTTTAAAATCATACCCAGCAATTCATAGATCATAGTCATGAGTAATGGAATAAATCTAGGTAGTTCATAAGACAAGAAGCATAACAAATTCAATGAACATGATCCATGAGAGCATAACATTTTCATAATATAATTTCATAAAAGAGTGGAATAAAGTTTGGAATAATTATAATCATATAAATATTATGTATAGGACTCCCACAATGACATTCATCCCAGGTTTGGCTTGGGATAACCACCTAAGTACCTACATCAGTCTTGAGATATGTAACAACACAAATTGTTATAAATAAAATTCCCTTATGATTTAATGTTTTATTATGTAATATGGTTATAGAAAACCCATGTAATTATTTTTTTTATTATATATAATTGGATTCAAAATACCATTAATAATATTTACCATTGATAGTATATTCATTAAACAATGATCACATGATTAGTATAAATATAGGGCTTTAACAAGTCCAATTGACTCAGAAAAAGGAAGTGATGGCCTCATCCAATATGATTTCACCCTATGAATCCCATTTATAAGATCTTCTAAATGAGATAGAATCTATGTTATTTTCCTTCAACCAATCCCAAGCTGAGATCCAACAACTTAATCATGAGTGAAACCGTTTACGGGAGAATTTTAAGCTCATCAAGATCACGGCCCAAACCATGTTTGTCGAATGACCCCATGAAAGTCTCACAGTTGCACACCTAACTCTTAGGGATTAAAATAGTGTATTAAATGTATTTGTATCAAGGTTCTAGAAAATTTATTATTTATATTATTTTATAAAGAATAATTTATATATTTATTTTGATACAATAAAACACGAATAGTATTTTTGGGTACTATTAAATTCGATTAAGGAAATCATTTTGATGAATTAATGTATTTTTTAAATAATTAATATTTTAATTAAAAATTATTATTAAATTTTTTTATTAAATATAAATTATCTTATACTTTTTGTGAAGTCAAATGTAATATTTTATTAGGGTTCAAAAACTACTATTGCCAAAAATCCATCATTTTTAATAAATATCACTTATTTGTTTTAAATAAAAATTCACATATTTATAAAATTATTTAGATAAAATGAATATTACTTTTGGAAATAGAACATAGAAATTACCCAATGGTGAATTTTTCATAATTTTCTCAGACAGTCAAATTTTTGGGTAAAAATTAAATACCATATAAATATATGGTGTGTTTTATGACATCATAATGACCCAAAAATGTTATAATAAATACTATAATGGGTATATTAATAAAAATATATTTTTTTCATTTAAAATAATGTTATTTTATGTTAATTTGATTATTTTTATTTTAGCCTTCATGAATCCTCCAAAACCCTTAATATATTTTAGAGTTTTAAATTCATTTCTTTAAAAGTATAACTCACCTCCACATGATAAAGGTAATTAATTTAATAAGTTCATCCCATTTACAAATAAAATAGTGAAAAAAAACCCCTTTGGTAGAAAACATAAGCAAAAACTATGCGAAGTTTTGTGTTTTTGAATATTTTATTTTGTAGAGTCCAAAACCTAAATATTAAAGAAATACCTCTCTTTTTTTATATAAACCAACCCAAGATATAATTTATCTTCACTCAAAATCCTTTTATCATATATTTAATCTTCTTTAATCTCTCTATAATCCTTAAAAGTTTCCCCAATCTCTCCATAACCCTTTTTCAAGCTTTTTGAGTCACACACTCAAGTAATGGTTCTTTCCTTTATCCTCTTTATTCAAGTTTCTTTATAATGTTATGCCTTCTATTATCCATTTAATAATATTGGGATATGTCCTTACATGTCCCTATTACTCAAATTTTATTTAGAAATCATGATATTCCCATTTATGTCTCATAAACGCATTATATGAATTTTTAAGGGATGTTGTTAGGCTGTTGGAATTTCATAAGCGAACCTCTATTTCTCCCCTTTATTTAAGAATATTCTTTATTTTATGCCCTTTAATTTTCAATTATTAATTGTGGGGTTTATTTTATTACATTTACCATACTGTAATTAAAATTTATAAATGATGAGAGACCCGTTTATCTCTCATTAATTCCTTCCATGAATATTTACACTTCCAATTTTGGTGTCGAAATTTTACTTCGGGAATCCATGCCAAAACAATTGTGTAGTGAATATCATACACAATTTCTATTAAGGGGGTTCACATTTATGAACTTATACTCATTATTATTGGGTATTTACATGTATTTAGTCTACACTCCATGTTTATTGAATAAAATATGATGATGAATGAATCAATTTTGTATGATCTATGTGGAACACTTAAGCATGATATTGAAATGAAAGTGACAGGTGCATCCAAAATTATATAGGGCTTCAATGTCTTAAGTAATGTTTAGCATCATGATACATCATGTTGGGATAGGGAGTGAAAATGATTCCTTTATGGTACTTTTTCTATTATGATATCTTTTTATTTATCCATGACCAATGATGTAATGTTTTAAGTTATTGCCATATTTTCCATGTAGCCTTTATGTTATCATGATATATCATGTATTATCATTCATGTTTATGATTCCCACTCTTCTTATGCCCCTTGATATGCCTATTGTCATACATTTTTACCTTATTCCATGTTTATTCCCTTACTAGTCTTTATAGATCATCCCTTTCTTATGTATTTCTTCAGGTTATTCCATATAGTTTAAAGTGTGATCATGTTAAAGAAGTTTTCAATAAAGATGTTGTATTCCATGTTTTAATTTGTAATGTAATGTACCTAATTCCCAAATACCCTAGACTTATTGATCTTTCATGTTACATTCAATGTAATTTTATGTGATAAATATTATGTTAATGTGTAATAAAGGGAAGAGATGTTATAGGATAACCCCATGTGTACCCTTGATGGGCTTAGTTTAACCACTCGTGTACACTATTTTGGGCAAGGGATAACCTCCCATTTAATTTTTGAGGTAAAAAAACATAAATCTTTTCCCAATGAATTGGAAAGCTATAATTTACACACCCATCACATAATTATAATTCATTTATATTTATTCCATATGATTAAGAAAAAATTTATCATTCATCATAACTTAACCCATAGAAAATAAAATTGGTTTTAGTAATATTTCATCATTATAACCATCACTATTAAAAAAATAGTTTTTTTACATCATCATTTTATATTTTTAATGTTATATATTTTAATTGAAAATATTTTAAGTGATGTAAAAAATATTTTTTTTAATTTAGGTTATTATAAATGATGTTAAAATTATTATTTCAAAGGAATTTAAAATCAGTTATAAAAAAACGACGTTGAATGTGAATTTTTATACCGGTTATATAATAATAAACATAAAAAAATATCTATTTTTTAAACAAATCAATATTTATTAATCCCTCTGATTAAAATACATGATCAATAAAAGTTAAAAATCGCATAAACCAAATGAAATCAATAAAAAAACTTAAATATTTTAATTAATTTTAAAGCTTATTGTAGTCATAGTTGACATAATTTTCTTTAGATGAAATAATTCATGAGGCATATGAAGATATAGATTGTAAGGAGTTTTAGACTTTTACATAAGCTTTGTAATTTTAACTTGATCTGAAGAATAATTCTTTATTATAAAAAAAGTAATCATTAACTGGTGCATCAATTGAGAAAACTAATAATAAAGAAATTAAATCAAGGAAAAATAATTATAAATACCATGATGAGATCACTGAAAGAAGAATCAATGGAATAGTGATTAATATTTAAATATTTGAACTGAAATGAATATGTGTGGAGCATTAAAACATATAAATAATAATTTAAAATCATACAACGTCATCATATATTTTAGGTGTCAATTGAAAATTTAAAATGAACGCTGTAAAAAAATGTAACACTATATTGGCATGATCCAAAATTTTAACATTAACATGTCTTATTTTAAAACTTATATTAAAACCTCAAAAATAATGTTTTCGATATCGGTTATATAAATAATTGACTTCAAAAAACTTTTTAACTATAACTATTTAAAAACCTACATTAAAGCTTAAACATAAAATCTATTTTTTATACTAGTCTAGAAACCATATAGATAAATAATAATAATGTCATTATAGAATCATATTCCCAGTTAAGTATAAGTAAAATCAAAGGATGATATCATGGGGAAAAAATACCTTTAAAATATTACTATAACAGTTATTAAAGAAAATACCCTTTTCATTTTGGTATCAACTATTTTAAATCTAAAAATGTTAAAAATATTTAGAAAACAATTTTATTTGAAATAAAACATAGAAACTTATTAATTAATATATAAATAAAATATTATTGACATTAGTGGGAAAATTATTTCATGCAATAAATGTTAAAACAAATATTTTATTCACACCTTTGGTAAAAATTACCTCATTTAGAAAATTAAAAGAAAATTAATCTTAAACCTTTTATAAAAAATAAAACATGGGTATTTTTTTTAATAATTAATTGAATAATATTAAAAAAATTCTTTAATAAATTTTAAATAAAATATAGATATGAAAGGAAAAGATCTGCGACTGAAGATAAAAACATGGTCGATTTTCCTTAAAAATTTCTTTCAGAAATTTGAGTACTTAGAGTGAGGAAAAAGAAATAAAAACATATTATTTCAAAAAATAAACAAAGGATAATAAAATACATAATATTTTTGAGATATATATCATATAATTTCATCATCATAAAATTAATCATAAATAATCTTGGTAAAAATGATATTTTAAAGTAGAACTCTTACCTAAAGTATGACTTGCTCAATAAGCACTCTAAACCCCTATATAATAAATTAAAATTTATTATAATTATATTAAATAGCCATATTTATATGTATAATATCACATATTATTCACTAATAATAATTCAACACTCATTTATTAATCATTCTTTATTAAAATTTTCATTTCAAAGCGTAAACTGTTTCGTTTTACATGAATGTTTTGGTTCAGAAGTTCAGGTTCTTGTATTTTATTGTGATTACATAATATCCATAATATAAATAATGATATAAATATAATATATATTCATTATATATATATATATATATATTTTATTCCATAAAATTCAAAGGTATAAAATGAATTACATCGTTCATGGAGACAATAGTCCATACGTACGCAAGAATGTTGTTTTCAGTATCTAACAAAAAGAAGAAAATGAAGATAAATAATATTTTATCAATGTTTAATCATAATTAAATCATAAATATCATATATATTTATTAAATAAATAATTATAAACATGAATGTATTGAGGTTATGGAAAATGAATCATATCTCTACATGGAGGCGGTAGTCCACATGTACGCACGAGCGATACTTTCATTTCCCATTTGTTGGAAAAATGTGGAAAAAGTTTTTGAAATAATCATAATAAAATATAAATATATTAATTATGTTGTATCCATAATTTTATTATGGATAATATATAAATATATAATGGTTAATAATAAATAAAATTGAAATAACTTGGTTAGGATTTATACCTCTTTATTGAGAAATCTCATTTGGTTAACACCTTGTGCCTTGAAATGATGGTATTATAATAAAAACAAGTCCTAAAAGACATGGGTAGGGATATTGGGAAATTATTTGGCCAATTATTTTCAAATATAATTGGCTAAAACTTTGTTAATATGGGTGGATAGGAGGTTCCATTTTATAAGTGAGGGATAGGACACACTTTGAATTACTTAAAACATTTAAATATAATTAATGTATTTATCAAGTATAATGATTCCAAATGGAAAAGTATTAGAATTTACTAAAATATAGGGTCAAAATATCTCTAAATAAAAATAATTTTACAAGTTTAAGTGGAAATATAACCCTTATATATTGTATTGACCTTTTGGTAAATTCATTTTAACCTTAATTGTGGTAACAAGTTTTTACTATTTTTACCCTTCATTATGACCAAAAATGAATGTGGCCTCATTAAAAACTTTTAAAATACTTATTAAAAATATGAAATTAATTTATCAAATCAAATTTCTATAAATTTCAAAAATTAATTTTAAAATAAGGCTGCAAAATGCAACCAAAACTTGTTTTTAGAAAAAAACACTTTTAAGTATAAAAATGAATTTAATTTCATTCCTTACCTAGTAAAAACTATCAAATTAATGTTAAAATATTTTAGTAAATATATAACACATAAATTTCAAAAATATCATTAATAAATAATTATTTATTTAATTTATTATGATAAAATCAATTTTCACATATAAAAATATTTTTATGAAAAATAACTCTTTTACATTTAAATGATTTTATCTTCATTAATAAGAATTAAAAAACTCATGTATGAGTGATTATTAATTTATTGATATAAATTATCAATATATTTCATTAAAATAATTTTTCAGTAGTTATCAATATACTTTGTTTTGATAAAAATACAGAACATGTAGAAAAATACATTTCTTTAGAAAATATGTCTTTTAATCATTAAATAATTCCATTAAATTTAAATTATTATTTATGAGGAATTTATCAACACATTTAAATATAAAAAAAATATTTATATATATTTCATAATTTTGTTTAATCTTATTCATGTATTCTAATCCAATGACTATTTTATAAATATATACTATATCATGGGTTTATTTAGACTCAAGATTGCGTGTAAATCAAACTGTTAAATACATCAACTTTATTTCAAAGGAAATACTTATAAAATCATAGGGTGTTACATTGTTCATATACTAACTACATTTTCATCTTGATCCTTAATTTTTTCTAAGTTTATCATGCTCCTACTATCTTAAATAGATATGTGGACCCTGATATAGAAATATATTCTTTCACTTAACAATAAATATTCTATATTAGGGATTTATTTAATGTACTTTGAAACCTTTAATATATTTAACTAAGTTTAAATTTTTGTTTTTTTAATGAAAGTTTTTTTTCACTTATCCTTTACAAACACTTTACAACTATACACATGAATTTGAGACATATAAATTTATTTCATACAATAACTTATATGATATCAATTTATCATTATATTTGATTTTTGCTTCAGGGTTAATGTCATTATTTATGAAGTATCTGTCAAAAGGTATGATGGAAAACTTCTTATACTTATAATACTAATCATTTATCCTTCTGTTAATAACATCGTGACTCTAATATGTTTTAGAAAATATGATTTTATAAATAAATTCCCCCTACATATTAATTATAGATGAATGTTTGGATAAGATATTATTTCACTCGCCCGCTCATAACATATTTTATATTCTTACCAAGGATACTCATTATTTTTTGGTTTACCACCTTTAATGATTAAGGTGTATTTCTCACTAAACCTTAAAATAAATCATGTCAGATACATTAATATTTTTAACTCAAAAGAGTATAAACTCCCTACTTAGTATATCTCTGACTATTTTCCTCTAGTTATACTTGACCAAGTTATATCACTCCATAACTTGATATTATTTAAGCCTTATATTTTATATTCATAATTAACTACTAAAATAGGATATATGTGATTCAAGTATAATTAAACTATCAGTTAATAGTGGTATACCATAATAACTTTATTTCTAAATTGAAATAAAATTACATTATTTCTAAACTCAAAATTTAATTAAACTATTTAGTAACACATGTAACAAAGCAATAGTATTCTATTAAAATAATCTATTCTCTGGGTATGTGTGGATGTGATATTCTCTAAATGAAATAGAAGTTAATATCCATCATCAATACAAATATTTAATTCACTCTTATAATATTTATAAACTTCATTGGATCCTATCATTTCATATATAAAAAAATTCACATATTGTATCTAATACACAAGAATTAAAATAAAAATATTACATTCAATAATGAATATACTTGAAGTATAAGTTTTTACTTACTTGTTTTTCAATTCATTTCAATTTATCTTACAATGGACTTCCTTTCCATATGTGAAGAAAATAGTTCCTTGTTCGATGCTCTCCCTATTTATCTTTGGTTTATTAAAATCATGTTGAGAAGTTATCTATGGTGTTGTACTTTAAATTTTCCTTTTCACCATTATTTGTGTCTTATTCACCATAACAACTAAATATTTGTTTTCCTTTAGGTTCTTGTCAACTTAGAAAACTTTACCTAAAATATATTGAAGAAATTTATTCATACTATTTGTTTTATAGTTCTAAATGAAACTTGAGTAAATTATTGATAAGGATGATATAATGAAATGTATTAAAATGTCAAGACTCAAATTTGAATCCCAGTTATTCTATTCAACAAATGTACTATATCATCTTGAGTATATAAGGACCAGCATAAATTCCATCTTTCAATTTACACTACTTTAGTGTAATGATAATATTATTCCTTTATTGCTTCAATTTATCATCAAAAACTCCTTAGAGATGGTAAAAAAATGTCTAAACTTCTAGGTCCTTGTGTTTTTTCATAAATCAGTATACATAGAAGATAATATAATTATGTAAACATAAAATAAATCATTCATGAGTCTCCTTTAAGAATCCATTTCTTCCTCACTTTTATCTTGAAGTGGATCATCAAGTGGTGGGGACTCTAGTATATATAATTTACTTTCATATTGTATCACTATGTGAAAGAACATGTACCACTCATAGATTTTTTTCAAGTTAGGGAATGTTATTTTTCTATTATTTATCATAACATTTCACTGGTATTAATTTCCATTTTCCTATAAAAATAAATCATTAACATATTAGTAATTTTATCATAATTACCACTGAATATACATTATATATTTATTAATAAAAATGTATCCCACTATTTTATTCAAATACCAGTGTCCCTACATAGCTGGATTTAGAATACGTAGTTTCTTGAGTATTCTAGTGAGAAAGTATCCTTAAACCTATTTTTATATCATGATTTATGGTATCACTACCACTCTGAGTGTAAAATGTTGTTTTTTGGTTGGAAAACTAGATTAAATAATGGATCATTGATCAATTAAGTGGATTCCCATATCCTATTAATCCATAACTTGGATTCTCTCAACACTTTCCTCTAAAATTATATAATACTATTTATGGATATTTATTTAGTGGAAATTTTAGTTAGTATATATCACTACTCTTGTTAGAACTCTTTTATATAAGGAGGAACCATCAACTATAGTTGATGAGAACCCAAAACTATGGTTTCATTATAATTGAAGTGGTAAAATGAATTTGTGACTTCATAACAACATTGAGGTATTTTAAATGATTTATTTTTTTATGATGGAAATATGATTATATTTTTCATGTTAGTTACTATTTGATCACCCTCACAACTTAACCAAGTATAAGTATAAAATAGTCATTGTTTTTTTATTCATTAGTATCTTCTCATGATCATTAACTATCCAATGTGGTCACATTTCATCCAAACATTCACATAATAATATAATTAACCATGCAATACAAAAATAAATAAACAATGATGTGACCATGTTCTATTTTCTACTCTTTGATCCATGAATTGGATAATGAATCAACTGGGAATCTAGAGGAATTACTTGAGTTCTATCCTAACTCTAATTGTTAAGGCCATAAAACCCCCATGAATTTTTTATTTGGTTCCACATCGGTACTCGTACTCGAATTGGGTCATCGTGAACTCCCCTAATCATTATAATGTTTACTCACACACTGGTGAGGGGAACTCAGGATATGATAATTACATTTTCATCACTCAAATATGGAAAAATATGTCCTTATATATTTAAATATGTAAGTAAAATATGTATATTGTCATAAATTAATATTTAATAACTAATTATTACATTTTAAAACTTAAAGATTATAACTAAATTAAATAAATTGACATCTAAGCAGACTTGGTTCAGTCTCAGCTGATGATCAGTAAACATATAATAAAATTTAATAATAAAAATTAAATGATATAGAATTATATTTGAGTTAATTTTTAATGAATTAATATTGAATTCAAATAATTTAAATTAAAAAATGATATGTATCATGACTCCTAAAAAATAATTCAATTTACAATAAAATTAACTGAATTTATGATTTTTTTAAAATATAATTTTTCTTGTTCATTTTGACCTAAAATATGGCCATAAGATTAATAACAAGACTTTACTGATCTTTTTGGTCTGGGTGGATAAATTTTCAACTAACCCTCCTAGCCCAAGTCAGATGACCTAGCTGGCTACTTGGTCGGGGAGGGTAGTGCCCCGTAGTGGGGTGATTGTTTGCTAATTGATTCCTACAAATGAGGGTAGTATCTTTTGTTTTATGTAATCCACACCTTTAACAATACTAGTTATTAGTGGGCATGACTCCCTTGATAATGGAGTAACAGGGAGATCAACTAGGTTGCATGCCATCAATTTCACACTCCACCCTTTAATTTGTTCCAATGTATTTTATTAAAACTATGTATTGACACGATTAACCCCAACCCAATTATTTCTTTTTAATAATTTTTAATACCATTTTTCATGTGGTCTTCATCTCTATTTTGGAATGCTAGAGAAAACATCCCCTAGATTTGTTTTATGTTTTAAATTTCAATTTTGTATTAATTAAAATTGAAACCAAAATAATCAACATGTATATCTATATTTGAAGGATCGTTTCTTAGTTGTTCAAACATTAATCGGCATGTTATCAATGGAATTGGGTCTACATTGAATCACCCTACCTAAATTCTATAAAATTTAATTAATATTTTAAATAAATAATTTTCATGAATACTTTGATACTACTTGAGGGATCCCAGACCTTTGTGGAAGTATATAAATCAGTTTTTTTAAAAACTTTTAGTCTAGATCCATGAAATAACACTAGATTTAGAATACAGGTTCCTAGATTCTCTCATCAATATTATATAATTAATTTAAGTATAAATAATTAAAATAAAACCATACCTAATTCATAATCAAGTTTCATGGTGTATCATTTGTCTGAAGTGTTGTTTTCAACACCAAATTAATTTCCCTAACTTGTAACTAGCCTAGTGTGCAAGTATGAGGTTGGTCCACAGGGAAACCATGTTAGCATTTATGTATCTTGATTTGAAATTTCTCAAGTGAAGATTCTGAATTTAAATATGATTTTTTGGTTCATAATTATGTATCTTGAAAGAGAACTAATTGTGTGGCCTTCTCTAACTCACTACGAATTAACTTCAAAATCGAAGATTACTTAAAACTGGATTTTAATGGATAATGATAAAAATGTGTTGGGGATGGAAATTTATGTGGGGCATTAAACCTTATTCCCTATTGTGTTGTGTTGTTCATAATAACCCACATTTCTGGGTTTCCTTTTTTTTTTGAAACTCCCTTGGTCCGGTGAGTTCTGATTAAGTTGGTAGAAATCAATCTCTTGGTCTGGAAATTGATTTCTATTGACTCTTAATTTAGTAACTGCCTTCTCGAAACGACAAGTATATCCAATGGTCATGGATATCCTTGTTATAATTCTCCCAAAGATCCCTAGAAACTCTATTCTTGGTTCGATATGGAGTTTACAGTGAAATTATACACATAAGTTAGGAGAATTAGATGATAGACGATGAACAAACTCAAGAATATAGAAATTGGTTCTAACAAACCCACATTTTTTCCATCCCCAACATAAGAGGGGTTTAGCTACTCATGATGAAAAGGATAAGAAACTTAATAAAATTCATAAGATATTTCATTACAACAGAAAATAGAATAATTATAAGCACAAAAAAATACAGATAACAAGTGATCCAAAACCTTCCTCTCACAAAAAAAACTTATTTCCCAACCTTTTTCTTCTCCTCTCTCGAATCCTCTTCTTATCCAGGCTCACCCCCCAGGGTATTCTCAGTCAGAAAGGACCTTTTTCCAGTTTTCCAAAAGCAGGTAGAAAGGGGAACCTCGGGTCAAGGATTAGGTGAAAAGTGAAAAATCTAAAAAGAGAAGGCTGCAGTGGTCCACACGGTTTTGGGCACATGGTTTTGTAAATCATGCGCCAACCATGCGAAAGTCTCTATCTCAAATCCTTAAGGCCGCACAGTTTTCTTGGATGGGGTGCACGGTTTGTGTAAGACATGTGCCAACCATATAGATGTCTTTGTCTATATGTGCATGTCTCTCAAGGTTTATTTGAAGGGACGCACGGTTTTGGTAAGTTGTGTGCCAACCGTTCGTACCTCTCTGTTAGTGGCATCTTCTCCCGCATAGTTTGAACACAGTTTGGATAACCGTGTGGCGGTTGTTCGGGTTGCCTTTATCTTTGAAATTCTTGAAATCTCCAGTCCTTCATGTCTCAGTGCTTGATCTGGGTCACTCCAATCTGGCATAGTCTGGGGAAAAGGTTCCAAAAGCCTCCAATTCCCTTCTAAATCTCCAAAATTCCTATACTTCTTGCTTCATCCTCTGGTGACTGAAAAACCTATTAAGTAACATCAAACTTGTGAAATCCATGCAAAAACTATCCAAAAACCCATTTTATATATATTAAACCAAGTGGAAATGCCTTATTCATAGTAGTGCATCAAACTCCCCCACACATGATTGGTTGTTTGTCCTCAAACAAAGGCATAGACTGTCATTTCCAAGGAGTTACCAGAGAAATAGGTAGAAACATGACAGATTATACCAATTGTATGAATATGAAATTTGAACTAATTACCATTAAAAATTATAAAATTCATACTTCATAGTTCCCCAAGTATATGAGGTTAGCCAAAAAACGTAGTCTTAATCCAAAACAGTCAACCATTCACTCATAAATCATTTTTTCTTTATACCGAGTTTACCCTTTTTCATTCAAAGAAAGTGCCTACCTCCATTTTCATCTCGTTATACACTCAGATTAGTTAAGCCCAGGTTTCTTCATCACCAATTGGTGGGATATCACTTTTATAGGTCACACACCCTCATTGACTTTCATTATTTGGAACATGATAAAAGGTCATCAAAATTATTGGGCATGCCTTTCCATATCTCAAAAAAAATCTTTGTAGTGGGGTGAGATACTAGCATAAATTTTTTCACAATTTGATCATGTCAAAAAATGATGAGAATATTTTAGAAAGCCAAGATTTCATGGAATTTAGACCACCTAATAGCCACTATTGCGGCAATAACAATTCCCAAAACCTCACCTCTCCTTATGCACATTTTGACTTTCATTTTAAGGTGTTCCTCAATTCGAATTACTCCATCACAAAAATAATTTTTAAAAAAACTTTTTTTCTAAATTAATGGCTAAATGTTCCTTTTCAAGTATTACATGGTTTATTCACCTCACAAACTAGGTTCAAAAATCCGGACATATGGGCCATTTTCATAGATAAATTCTAAAATTCATTTTTATCTAATTGATATAAACCCATGACATCTATAACAGCCATTTAGACACTCCAAAGAAAACATGCTACCATAAGTACATAGGCAAGCAATCAATCAAAATGGGGTGTCAATTAAGGGATCCCTCCCCAACTCTTAAAACCAAGCATAGTCCCTCGTAAAGGTAATAAAGTAGAGAAGGGTGGTCAAGGAAGAATGGAAAGGGAGGGAAAAAAGTAAACAACAGAAAACAGTGAAAAAGTGAAAATCTCCCCTGAATGTCGGTCAAGTGTGGAAAATAGGTGGTGTGTGAGAGCCCGACGAGCAGAAAGATGGCTGGCGTGGATCAAATGAAAGCCCTTGATGGTGAGACACAAGAACCAGACAAGTGAAGTAAGAAAAATCAAAACAAGCAGTAGGGAAAGAAAATCACATCACACAATCACAAAAATTCATTCAAAACATCACACCATAAAAGAGGGTACAGTATAGGATAGTACAAATAGAACATAAAAATAAATAAGTAACAATGCAATCAATTCCCTCCCGCCAGTTTTTTATAAAATTTCAGGTTTTAAGTGGCTGCATGTCCTAGGGCGCATGTTTTATCAAACCGTGTGGAAGCTACTAGAGTGAGTGGTTCGGGGCGCATGAGCTATGCACAGTTTAGATAACCATGTGCCAACTGTGCATTAGTTCTGTCTTGGGTGGTCCAAGGAGCACGGTCCACACATGGTTTGGAAAACCATGCGCAGACCGTGCGGTTGGTTCTGAGTGATGATATTTTGAAATTTTCCCCTTTTTGAACAAAAAACACACCCTTTGCATTAAAATACTTGGCTCCCATCGAATGAGATAAAATATCTTGAGATTTTCCATAATAATTGTAAGACTTAAATTATATAAATTCAATAAGATACCGTGACTTGTGGCGAGAATTCAACACTATAACACACAAGAAAATAAAAGCACACTATCATGCAGTCTTAGGCACACTCAAAAAAACAAATCATTTGAACAGAAAATTTTTCAGAATGCTGGGTTACCTCCCGGTCAGTGCTACGTTTAAAGTCTCAAGCTCGACTTACCTGGGCCTTGAGCTACCCCAATTTCATGGTGGAAACTGTTCCCATCATGTCTTCCATGCTAAAGTAAATCATGAGGCACTGCCCGTTGACCTTGAATGTTTGATCATCTGTGCTAGCCACTTCCAGCATACCATGGTGGAAAACTGTAATCACCGTAAAGGGTCTCGACCACCAAGACTTCAGATTACCTAGAAAAAACATCAAATGAGAATTAAAAAGTAAGACTTTATCACCTATCTAAAAGGATTTCTGGGAGATCATGCAGTCATCGACCTCCTTCATCTTCTCTTTATAAAGTTCAATATTCTCATAGGCCTCCCGCCTTATCTCATTAAGCTCGGTTAAATGGAATTTCCTCTTTTCTTACACATCTTTGAGATCATAATTTAGGGCCTTGAAAGCCCAATAAGCCTTTTGCTCCATCTTCACTAGCAAGTGGCAGGGTTTCCCATAGATCAACCAGAAAGGAGACATACCCAATGGTGTTTTGAAGGCTATCCGGTAGGCCCATAACGCATCATTTAATTTATTGGGCCAATCCTTTCTTGATGCGCCTACCGTTTTCTCCAATATTTTCTTTAACTCGCGGTTTGAAACCTCCACCTGACCATTGTATTGAGGGTGGTATGGTGTCCCTTCATTATACTTGACCCCATACTTTAAGAGCACATTTTTCATGAGAGTGTTGTCAAAATGTGTACTGTGGTCGCTAATCAACACCCACGGGGTCCCAAACCGACTAAAAAAATTATTTAGAAAAGTGATGATGACCTTAGCCATATTATGTGTCGTTGACACCTCTTCTACCCACTTGGAAACGTAATCAACACATACCATAATGTACATGTACCCAAAGGATGGGAGAAACGGACCCATGAAGTTGATTCTCCACACATCAAAAAGTTCAACCTCAGGTATTGGGTGTTGCGGCATCTCGGCACGACAGCCCACATTTTCCGTCCATTGGCACCGATCAAAGAAGGAGACAAAATGATGAGTTTCCTTATGCATGGATAGCCAGAAAAATATTGATTGTTAAACCTTTTCTACTATTTTATCTAGACCATGATATCCTCCTACTGAATAAGAGTGACATAATTCCAAAATACTTTGAATCTCTTCATTCGGGACGCAACGGCGGATTACCCTATCCCCACATGAGCGAAAGAGCAGGGGGTCTTCCCAGAAATACCTCTTTACCTCTAAAAAAAAGCTTCCTCTACTGAAATGATAAGTTTTGGTGGACAACTCCTATGGATAAGTAATTTTCAAGGTCGACAAACCATGGTCGAGGTGGTACTCTAATGGAAAATAGTTGTTCATCGGGGAAGTCTTCCTTTATATCTCGGTCTTCTTCTCTCTCTAAATGGGGTAGTTCCATCCAGGAGAGATAATCAGCCACCACATTCTCACTGCCCTTCTTATCCTTAATCTCCAAATCAAACTCTTGTATGAGGATCACTCAACGGATGAGTCACAATTTGGCATCCTTCTTGTTCAGCAAATACTTGAGTGCAACATGATCCATATGGACTATAACTTTATAAAGCACTAAGTAGGAGAAAAATCTTTCAAACATAAAAAACACGGATAGCATTTCTTTCTATGTGGTGGTGTAATTAAGCTACGCTTCATTTAATGCTCAACTGGTATAATATATTGGTCTAAAAATACGGTCTAGCCATTGTCCAAGAACTCCCCCCATGGCATAATCGCTCTCATCGCACATAAGTTCAAACTAATCCTCCAAATTCAGAGTGATCATTACGGGTACAGCGACCAGTTTTTCCTTCAGAATTTGGAGGGATACGATACATTTATCATCAAAATAAAAAAACTGCATCCTTGGATGGTATATTGGTTAATGGATGATCGATCTTGCAGAAGTCATGGATGAATATTCGATAAAAACCTTCATGCCCCAAAAAGCTTTGAATTTCTCAGACTGATGTGGGAATGGGCAGCTATGAGATAACTTCAATTTTTTGTGGATCCACCTCAATTCCTTTCATCAAGATCCTATGGCCTAATATGATTCCATGTTGCACCATAAAATGGCACTTATCCCAATTGAGAACTATATTTTTATGATCATATCATTCAAGAACTAGCTCCAGATTCGTCAAGCAAGTTTTGAATGACTTCCCGTATACCGAGAAGTCATCCATGAAAATATATAGAATCTGCTCTGCCATATCATGGAATATGGATAAGATGCACCTCTGAAAGTTTGTTGGAGTGTTGCACATCCTGAATGACATTTGTCGGTAGCCTAAGGTTCCATAAGGACAAGTAAAGGTACTCTTTTTTTGATCCTCCAGGGTGATAGATATTTGATTATATCCTGAATAACTGTTTAAGAAATATTAAAATTTATGCCTCGCCAATATTTCCAGCATTTGATCCATGAATGGAAGAGGGGAATGATCTTTCCTAGTTGCATAATTCAACTTCTTGTAATCGACACAAACCCATCATCCCGTAACTGTGCGGGTCAGGATGAGCTCATTCATTTCATTGGTCACCACCATGATGTCTCCATTTTTAGGCACCACATAGAGAGGACTCACCCACGAGCTATTGTATATGGGGTATAAAATTCCATCATCGAGTAATTTGATCACCTCCTTTTTGACCACTTCTTTAATGGGGGGGTTCAGTCTTCGTTGTGGTTGGCGATAGGATTTTTTCCCTTCCTCCATAAGTACCTTGTGGGTGAAGACCGTGGGGATTATACTATTAAGGTCAATGACCGTCCAACCAATGGCCTATTTCCGCCTTCAGAGGACTTGCAGAAGAGCATGTTCTTTATATTTTTAGAGTGAGGCATTTAGGATCACCAACAATGTATGTTTCTATCCCAAATAGACATATTTCAATGATAAAGGGAGAGGTTTCAACTCGAGCTAGGGAGCCTTGAGAATGAAAGGTATGATCGGCTCAACCTCGACTCACTCTAATAAATCTGAAACAACTTCCCTCTTCCAGTAATGGTCACCTTGGCCTACAATAAAGCTTAATTCCACCTGTTTTTCTTCAAGATGGTCGTCCTCCAGAACGGGTTCATTGCTGGATGAATAATATTGCATATCATCTTCCTATAGGCCTAAGAAGTCTGTTGTTTTTTTCAAGGCACAAAAATCCTCTTACTCCATCAGTGAAACATGTTTCACCACCTTGAGGAAGTTGTAGGAAACCATCTCATCACCCACATGGAAGATCAGCTCACCTTGGTGAACATCAATTAAAACCTTCCCGGTAGCCAGAAAGGGTCTTCCAAGAATCAAAGATGCCTCTTGGCCTTCTTCAATGTCCACGATAATGAAATCGAGTTGAAGAATTAATTTACCCACTTTGACCAACATGTCTTCCAACATCCCCCTAGGGTATTTAATAGAACAATCATCCAGTTGGAGTGCCACTCGGGTTGGCTTGAGATCGTTCGGCCCTAAATTCTTGAATAGTCCAAAGGTCATTAAATTAACACTCACCCCCAAATCCAAAAAGGGATTTTCCAAACTCGCAAGGTCTGATAGTTCATGGGATAGTAAAGCTTATTAGATCCTGGAGCTTAGGAGGGAGAGTGTGTTAGACTACTTCCGAGCATTCCTTGGTCAGGGGAATCATGCCCAAGTCTTTCATCTTCCTTTTATTTGAAAGGATCTCTTTCATGAACTTCGTATATGTGGGAATTTGAATCAATGACTTTTCAAATGGAATGTTGATGTGAAGCTTCCGAAAGACTTCCATGAATTTGGAAAATTAATGGTCCATCTTCCGTTGTTTCATCCTTTCTAGAAATAGAAAGGGAGGTTCATACGCTTTAACCACTTATTTTCCCTTATCCTATGGGACTTCTAGTTCTTTATCTAGCTCCTGTTTTGGGAGAGATTCCTCAGCTGTGACTTCTCCACCTGAGGATAATTTGGAATGATTTGATGGTGTAGCACCCTGACTCATGGTTACCTTTGGCATCATCTCCTTCCCACTGCGTAAAATAAGAGCATTAGCCTCCTCCCTTGGATTTTTCTCAGTATTGCTTGGTAGTGTACCAGGCTGTTTGTGAGAGAGCTGATTAGAAAGCTGCCCAATTTGGTTCTCAAGGCTTCTAATTGACGCCTTCGGGTTTTGAAATCTTGTTTCAGCAGTAGATATAAATTTAGACATCATTTCCTCCATCCTTAAGAGAGGTTCCTGCTGAGTTTTTGGGGCTACTTGTTTGGGAGGTGACTGTCGCAATGGTTGAGCATGATGAGGGTTTTGATACCCTTACAACTGATATTCTCCTTGCTAAAATTGGTTACCCTGTTTCTTACTTAGATACAGAGTCTGAAACTGTTGTTGACTATAACCAGGTGGTCTTTGTGGTCAAGGCTAAGGATTTTGATGTTGCTGCCCCCTGCCTATATTTTGAGTCTATTTCCACCCCTGGTTTTGGTACTGAGGGTAGTTGTTGGGTCCTCTGTTCTGTGAAACATAATTTACCTCATTGGTAGAGGCTCCCGCACTTTCCCCTAGGCACTCACCCATAGCATGGTTGTCACTGCAATCACTACATGCTGGTTGAATGATATCTTGAACTTGAGATGGATGTTTTAGATTTAGAGCATCAATATTCTTTGATATGGCATCGAGTTGAGCCACAATAATGGTGGTGGAATCTATATTATGCATTCCCCTTTTCTGAGTGCCCCGTTCTGAATTCCACTGAAAATTATTGACTGACATGTCTTCCAACAATTCAAAAAGCTCTTCAGGGGACTTCCTCATGACTGTCCCTCCAGCAGCTACATCAACCATGGACTTTGTATTAGTTATTAGACCTCCATAGAAAGTTTTGACTTGCATCCACAATGGCAGTCTGTGG
Organism: Viscum album; assembly: GCA_963277665.1. Lineage (NCBI taxonomy): Eukaryota > Viridiplantae > Streptophyta > Magnoliopsida > Santalales > Viscaceae > Viscum > Viscum album. The sequence continues at coordinate 55,297,643 of OY728148.1, forward strand.
TGTGGGAATTTCCTCAGAATATCCTTAAATCATTCCCATGACTCATATAAATATTCTAAGTCATGTTGTTGGAAGTTATGTATTTCATTCCTAAAGATGAACATCTTCGAGAGAGGGAAGTATTTCGATAAAAAGTATCGGTCCAATACCTCCCATGTAAGAATAGATATCTGAGGTAACCCCTTGATTCAGTCCTTCACCTTATCTTCTAATGAGAAGGGAAATAGCCTAAGGCATATTTCATCCTCTGAAACTCTGTGGTACCGGAAAGTGTCACATATCTCCAAAAAATTGGATAGGTGAGCATTTGGTTCTTCACTTGGAAAGCCACCGAACTGAACTGTATTTTGAATTAACTGCATTATCACCAGCTTGATCTCAAAATGTTGCGCATACACCGGTGGTCTTACTATTCCAGTGGCTGCTCCCTAAATGGATGGTAATCCATATTCCATAAGAGTATGGCATGGCGGAATCAGTTCCATAGGTGCTTGGGGAATGAACTGTTATTCCTCCAGAGGATAATAAGCCTGCTGATTCTAAGGAAAATAGGGAGGCTGATCCCATGGAATATTTTACCTCAGCGGTGGCTTCCTGAACCCTAGTACATATTGAGCCAGTGGCCTATATTGTTTCCTCAGAAGGTATTCCCTATAATCCCCCAATGGATTCATATGTTGGTCTTCCTCAACACCCAGTGGTGGATTTCCTTCAATGACGATGGGTTTCCCAACTCATTAGACAACCCCCAATTCTTACTCCTGATGCGACACGTGTAAGGACCCGAACTTAAACATTACATAATCTTGATTTAAGTAAAGAATTCACATTGATAATCTTTTCAGGTTTATAGTTTTAGATAATTAGGCCATAACTTTTACATTACATCTCAAAAATTACAAAGTAGACACTTCTACTCTATCCAATGTTTCACAAAAATAAAACTCCTTAAATAAAACAAGAGTTCTTTTCTTGATATAAATCATATTGAATACTTCCTTTCTCTTACCCTTCCTTATACCTTGTGAAAAACATTTCAAAAACTTGGGATGAGCATAAAAAGCTCAGTAAGGGTTATAAAATAAGGAAAGAAAACATTAGCCTATTAATAAAAATAAATCAAAGAAACCATACTTTTCAATCATAACATACCTCATGAAATCATAAGATTTATCAATAATAAAAAGGAATCATAAATCATAAAGGTAACTTATAGCATCCATATCAAACTTACATTGTAGCTATCATAGCTATGTAGGGAGTTACACTTGGAATACCCATCACAGTATATTCCTTAAATATCTTAGGAGAAACATCATGTTTACCTCTGTCACGTTACCCAATTCATTGGATAGCTATCTCGGGCTCACCCACCATAGGTTTATCGCGGAACCACCCATATACGTAAATAATTCACAATAACCATATCATATTCATAACACATAAAAAAGAATAAAGGAAAGATAACATTTCCACACAGTAATCACAATATACCATTTCAAAATATTGACAAAATTAAAGGTTTATCAAACCATTTTCAAAAACATTTAAGAAAGATATTTTTGAATCAAAGTGTCCTATATCACTTTGAAGATTTTAAAGGCATTAACATTTTAAAACATTAATATCCATATAAATAAATCCTAAAAACCATTTTGAAAACATGGACATTAATGAGAAATATTTAGAAGAAAAAATCTTTAAAACATTTAAAACAATATTTTAGTTAAAGTGTTTTTAACCAAATGAGAGACGCTTGAATCACTACTACAAATATGGCTTTTATCAGTGCTAAAAATGGCCATTAACAGCGCTAGAAAAAATGATATTAATGCCGGTGAAGATAAAGGGGGGTCCCCTTTATCAGCGCTCCAAAAAATGCTAATAAAGACCCATTTTATCAGTGCTAAAAAAAAGCGCTGATAAAAGGGGTCTTTATCAGCGCTAAAACGAAGTGCTGATAAAAGGTTCTTTTATCATCGCTTTTTTTAGCGCTGATAAAAATAAAAAAAAATAAAAAAAATAAAAAAAATAAAAAAAAATACTGCCAATCTCAGGGGGGGTCTTTTTAAAGTGCTTGAGCCCCCCTTTATCAGTGCTTTCCCACACCTCCAGCGCCTGCCCGCACCGGCTACACCCTTTATCAGCGATATCCCTTTAAAGCACCCTTGTGCGCGCGCCCGTGCTTCCACCTGGATTTGATCTCGAGACCTCCCCCTGCGCACCTAAAGCCTTTACCACTACCCTATAATGATTTGTTATCTTATTCATGATATATCTATTTATTTATATATATATTTAGTTATATTTATTCATATAGTAATCTATATTTATATTAATATATATAGTTATATTACTATATATATATATAGTTATATTAATATATATATAGTTATATTAATATATATATATAGTTATATTAATATATATATATAGTTATATTAATATATATATATATAGTTATATTAATATATAGTAGTTATATAAATATTCATATATTGGTATTTTAAATAAAATGGATATTAGTTATTATTTAGATAAAGCTAATATATTTTATATGTAAATATGTTTAATTATTTATTTAAAAAATTTAATTTTTAGGTGTGAATATATAAAAAGTATGTACATATAGTTTTATATTTGATTATAAATAGAAGTTCATGTCATAATATCAATATGAATGTAATACCTTGGAATAAATTCAGTCCCCACCAAAAAATCCAATAATAACCCCTCAAATGACGCTGAAAACCCACAAAATGTTAAAACATCTGGGTACCCCGACTAAAAACTCAGTTTTGGAGGCCTTCTGGGCCTCTTTTGGCCTTCAAAAACGCTTGATTTGGGTCCCCCAGATCATAGCAACGTAGAGCTCGTCGCAGGCTTTGATTTGATATGTGGTAGAACTCAAACAGACACCCGGATCAAAAGTTATGGCCGTTTAAAGTTTGAGTTGCGTTTTCAACATATTTTGGATATTTTTTTATTTTTTTTATTTTTTTTAGTCTTCAAATTGTTATTAAATGACTATTACTCCATAATAAGTAGAAAATTATTAATTAAAAATATTTTTTAAATTTTTTAAGAATCCATTTTCACTAAATATCTTATATATTGAGTATATTAACTGTAAATGTACATTTATACTTATCTAAAATATATTTAAAAATTATATATTATATATTATATTTATATCAATATAACTATATAACTATATTTATATATTAATATATTTTTTAAATTTTTTTAAGTCGACCCTTTATCAGCGCTTTTAAAAAAAGCGTTGATAAAAGCCCCCCCTTTATCAGCGCTACTAAACAAGCGCTGATAAAGGGGGTCCCTTTATCAGCGCTAAAAAAAAGCGCTGATAAAGGGGGTGCCTTTATCAGTGCTAAAAAAAGTGCTGATAAAGGAGTCCTTTTATCAGTGCTTTTTTTAGCACTGATAAAGGCCCCCTTTATCAGCGCTTCTTTGAGCGCTGATAAAGCCCCCCCCCCCCTTTATCAGCGCTTTTTCGTTAGCGCTGATAAAGGGGTGGTGCTAGCCTTGCCTAGTTTTGTGGTAGTGAATACAAATAATTGAGGAATAACATTTAATAAAAACTTTATAATATCATGAGAATAAAGGTATTCATGATATAATATTCCAAAATATAGTATATACACCAGATAATAGTGAATTGGTTCATAACAATGAAGTCTCAATGGAATGTAAATTGAGACGAAATCCCTTATAAAGATAGTATCCTTAGATTAAGGATAAATAAATTACATAATAATGTGTGAAAAATATAAATACACTCAATATTATTGGATATTTAGTTTAAATAAATCAGAGAATATTCACACATATTTTTTTAAAAACAACACCAATGACTAGGATATTTAACTCAATGAATGGAAATTGAGTTAAAATTACTCTTATCAAGTTCATATCGATGAATTAAGAATTTATAAATGGAGTGATTATGTGTATCAAATTTATATCCACACAAAGGGGAGTGTAAATGAAAACATAAATAAATAAATAGTGATTTCAGACATAATCATTGCATGACATAATTAAGAATTAGAAGATTAACCCAAGGAATGGAAATTTGGTTAAAAAGTTCCCTTACCGATTTAGTAACTGATAAAACATTCACCACATGAAAGAAGGATAATACAATGAATATTTAAATACCCATAAATTAAATTATATTATACAAAGAATACAATAATGGGCAGTACATATATCACACAAAAGGAAATAGTGGAAAACATAGCATGAATCTCACGGGAATAAAAAGTGACTTGAAAACCCCTTACCACGTTGTAATCAATCGAGTCGTATATCCAAATTTAATAACCAATAAATGATTCAAATAATATCATGAATATAAATATAATCATGATAATATATATCAAATTTAAGTACACAATACACCACATTCATGAAATAAGTGGCAAAAAATAAAAATCTCACGGAATTAAAAGTGAGATAAGAAATATCTTACCTCATGTCCGACTTGAATCGTATGTTTCGTGTTCTTATTGAACAATAAAATTAAGTTAATTTATACTTCCTTAATAACACTTTTAAATTTTATTATTCTTTTTATATCACTTATTACCTTTCTATAACAATTAGTTAATTGTTTGAGTTCATATCGGACATTTGGTCGATGTTCAGAACTTTAGTCAAAAATGAACTTGTTATAATTACAAATTGTCCATGTGGTAAAAAGTACATTATCTCCAGAATGATATTCATGGTTTAGATATCATATATATAATATATATCCAGTTTTTATGTACTTATAATATTCCATATCATTTGGAGTTAATAAATGAAACGCACCGTTCATGGAGACGGTAAGTCGTACGTACGCATGAGTGCTACTTTTATTTCTATTTTATATTTAAAGGGATGAAAACTTAATAATAATATGTATATTATAATTACAGTATAATATCATATGCTATATATGTTACATAATTTCATTAACTCCATATTTTATGCGTTCCATGTATGTCATAAACGAATCATACCACCTTGAGGGGGCGGTAATCCGCACTTCCTCAAATGAAATTATTGTGTTTACACATATTGGAAAGCATAAAGGTATGTTTGTAAATAAAAATTATAGAATAATATAGAAATAATATGAATAATAAATATCATATATAAATAAAATTCCATCATAATGGCCACCATGAGAGGCGGTAGGAGATAATTGAACAATCATCATTTCGTGAGGCTTTAGTTTGCCATCCACAAAAATAGTATGTTCTTAACCCATTAGATGGAGGTGTGTGTAATTGTAGCTCGAAATACATCTCATAAAAAAAACCTATTATATTTATTATACTGTTGTTGTTATAAAAAAATTAATAAAAAGAGTTTATGGGATGGAGAAGTAAAATAAAAGAAAAGAAGTTAGAGAAATTGTTACCTTTAATATGGGTAATGCACTTTGGTTTGAACCAAAAGGACTTCTTTAAGTGACTTATGCCTAATTTAAGGATTCTAGGAGAAGGAGAGGGATATTGAGATATTATTTGGGAAGGGTTTGGATGATCCAAGGTTCTTGATAGGTTTGAGTAATGAGTTATAATTGAGAGCTTTTTATAAGGGGGGCTCTTCAGGAAAGTGTGAAAATATTAATTTATTACATAATGATATTCGGTTTCTAAAGGTCAAAAACTAATTAAAGTCAAATATAAGATGACTTGTGTTCTAAATAAAATCACAAAATAATAATTTGACAGGTTTTGGATATTTTTTTAATATTTATAGTCTTATTTATTTAAATCATTTATTAATGAGGTAAACACTACATCATTATTGTGTCATAAATAATTTAATTTATTTGATTTATAAAAATTATAAAAAATACCATGATGTAGGAAATATTATTATATTTCCAATGAATATTTATAGTCGAAAATATGGATTATATAACCTCATGTAAAAATTGATATACTAAAAGATATTTGTTAATGTCATTTTTGTCTTTACATTAAATAAACTAAAATAAAGTGTCATTATCACTCTTAAGTGTCTCCATGGGGTCCCAAAATTAACCCAAGAATTCCCATGGTCTTCCATGACTCATAAAATATGGTTAGGATAATTGTTAAGGTAATTTTTTATTATTATAATATTCTTTTTACCTTGAATTACTCTGTTTACCTTTAACCACAGTAAATAAAAGTCAAAATTTACTATTCACCAAAAATTATTTTCATCTTATTTAACCAAATTTTACTTACTAATAATAACCATGTATGTCGGATTTTCAAAATTAAATTCACAGAAGCTGTAAAATTTTATTTAAATGAAAAAGTCATTTTTTTATCTACTACTCAATGGTTTCACTATTCATCAAAAATTGAAGTTTTTCAGAAAAATACCAAAAATTCAGCCTAAGATATATTTGATATTCCAAATTCAAAAATGATGTCTATATTACCAAATTAAAAACATATAATTTGGTTTAATTAATTTAAAATTAATTTCTGTTGTCAAAACAAAAAACGTGTTTTTAAGAAACATTAACTATCAAAAGATTAACACTTGTTTATGTCCAATTTCAAAGTGAAATTACTTGCAATGACCATTATTAGATTAAATGGTAAAAATATAATCTAATTACACTTTAAAACCAATTATAAATATAATCTAACCATATAAATAAATTATATTAAAAGGCATTTTCTAATTAAAATACAGTATTTTTCACTATTCATTAAAAATGAATTTTATCAGAATAATACAAAAAAATTACCCAAAGTAAATTTTGATGTCCCAAATCTGAAGAAGAATTTTATTTTGTCAAATAGAACATATAAAAGTGACCAAAACTAGGTTTAAATAGGGTTCTCCATCAAAAGGCAGTAAATCGACCTTTTAAAGAATATTATAGTATTTATGCTTAAAATTAGATTCATTCACATTTTAAGCCTCAAACTTTTATTGGATAAATGTAAAAACATATAAAAACATGTATAATCATATTTTAGTTAGTTATTTTTATTCCTTCCATTACAACGTCTAGGCATTAACTACCATTTAAAATAATAATATTATATTATTATTATGCAACGTAAGATTTCAAAGAAACATGTTGTTGCGTATATGGTATGCCATCAAATTATAGCATCCCCTTTAAAGTAAAGTTAATATTTCATTCACAAATATTAATAAATATGAAAATATCTTACTCTTTATTTACCTGGGATGTTATATCCTTCCCCCCTTTTATAAATTGCGTATTCAAAATTTTAAAAGTGGGTTTGAAAACATAATTGAAAGTCCCACATCAAAAAAAGAGTCAATAAAACTATCACTTTAAAATAAAGGAAAAGAAATACAAAGTATACTCGAGATAACCCATACTAGGATTTCATGTAGGGAAAACATGGATATGGAAGAAAAAGTAACCATTACGTTTTGATGAAGAGTGATAGAAAACATGATTAGGAGAAATTTAACCACTAGAAAATCACAAACTTGTAATGTGTTAAACTTCCTTTGATTACCCAGTAGGAAATATAAACTGACAACGTTTTTTTTAAGTTCCTTTTCATAATTCTAAGGAATTCATTTACTACATACAATAAGAACAAAAGAAATATACTTACCTTCAAGTAGAGTTTCATCCTTTAATAATTTTCTACCAAAAACTAATCTTTTCTCCAAACAATGAGTATTCAAACTGACTTGGTCACATCAAAATCACTAGAATCAACTTCTAAAGTATCACATGATCCATAAAAGATGAACTATATATTTACCCTATCTTTAAACATCACCAAAAACCAAAAATTTTAGTACAAGATCAGATAATCCCCAAAAGGATAATCCTTTATAAAAATAAACACTACTATTAATCTCAAAGATTCAACCAAAAGAACCCAAAATTAAAGAAAGACCATTCAATATACAGTTGTCCTTAAAATTCTTTAAAATAACCCAAACTAATATTGTAACCCAACACTCATAAGGATTTAATCACATAGTCTTCCATAGTAAATCTTAACATTTATCTTTAAATAAAATTGACTAGTCTTAAAGTCTCATACTGAAGTTTAATTAACCAAATTGCATATTCTCAATAATAGGTCAATCATTTCCATAAAAACCTCAAATCATCATATGTCCATAATAAAAACATATATTCTCCCAAAATGAAATTCCACCATTACTCACCAAAAGAAAATATAATTATTCCTTGAATAACATTTTCATATATCAAACTTTAGGGTTACACATACTATAAAAAGTATTTCAATGTAATCCCATCATCAAAAGAACCATAATACTTTTAATAATTTCATCATATTAAAATCTACCATAACTCTTGAATCCCTTATATGTTGACTTCTTACTCATTAAAAGTTCTTCATGATCCATTAACCATTCTTTACCAACTTATTCTGAAATAATTATTTCCTACAAACAAAATCAGGAATTGTATCCTAAGATTCAATAATGTCAAAACATATGTCAAGAAATAATCCATACCTTTCATTGGTCATTGTCAGTTTCTTAATCTTCAATTGGAATGGCATTAGGTATTGGTAAAAATATATTTGTATGATCCTGGTGATCCCATTCCCGAAACTTCTTCATAGGGAATCTGTTTCTATAATGACAGTGCACATCACATTTAAATCAATCAATTGATCCCACAGAAAGAACTTATTTCCCTTTCCTATAGTCAAATGGATGCTTCCTTTTTTCATGGAAGGTTCTTGATTTATGACCTTCATTCCCACATATATAGCATCTTCCTATCCCTTTGAATCATTTTCCTAGGTGTTTCATTCCACATCCTTGACACATATATTTTTCAACATACTTACCTTTATGATTATTACCTGAATTTCTATAGGGATTTGTTTCTCTCATATATGATGCCTTATAAAAATCACCAAGGTTCAGGTTTTAAATCAAGAATCCAGATATTTGGTTGAGAATAACCAAAAGATTTCTCATTGTTGCTCCCATTTCATTTAGTTGCTCATTCAAAAAAACATCACAGTTTTCTTTACATCAACTGTTACTTTGGTGTCTGCTAGATCCAGCCATTTACTAAAACTAAAAAGGTCAGTGTGAGTATATTAGTAATATCATCATATAATATCTTATGTGGAGGATAAATACTAATATATACTTATTCATGTTATCTTAAACTCATCCAATTTATCTAAAATAACTATGACTCTTTCTAATATGATAACCATTACAGTTATGTCACTTATGCTTAAATAACACCCTAACCTCTAAAGTTATCTAAACTGACCTATGACACCAACTGTAAGGACCCGACCTTAAACATTACATAATCTTGAGTTAAGTAAATAATTCACATTAAGAATATTTTCAGGTTTATAGTTTTATAGAATTAGGCAATAACTTTTACATTACATCTCAAAAATTACAAATTAGACACTTCTAATCTATCCAATGTTTCACAAAAATAAAACTCCTTAAATAAAACAAGAGTTATTTTCTAGATATAAATCTTCTTGAATACTTCCTTTCTCTTAACATTCCTTATACCCTGTGAAAAACATTTCAAAAACTTGGTATGAGCATAAAAAATCTCAGTAAGAGTTATAAAATAAGGAAAGAAAACCTTAGACCATCAATAAATACCAATCAAAGAAACCATACTTTTCAATCATAACATACCTCATGAAATCATAAGATTTATTAATAACAAACAGAAATCATAAATCATAAAGGTAACTTATGGAATCTGTAACAACCCAAGCTTCTACGGTAAGCTTCTCTTTTAATAATGTGATAGTGTGTGTTGTACGCAACACCGAGTTCTAACACACCATAACCAATCAAACTAGCTGTTATGAATAGTAATACCTACTTTTTGAAATTATATATATTTTATATTTTAAAATGGAATTCATTTTTGGATTTGGAATATCGAATTTAGCCTAAGGTGAAATTTTGGTACTTTTCGGATAACTTTCATATTTTGATGAATAGTGAAAATTACTAAATTTTAATTAAAAACAACTTTTTTAATCAAAATAATTAATAGTGATAAATTATGAATTTCAGTGGTTTTAAAGTATATTTAGAATATATTTTTACCATTTAATATAATTTTGGTCATTGGACATAATTTTACAATTAAACCGAACATAAACAAGTGTCAATCTTTTGATAGTTATTATCTCTTAAAAACACGTTTTTTGTTTTGACAGCGGGAATTAATTTTAAATTAATTTCTGCCACTTCTGTGTTTTGAATTTAGAAAAATATATTCCATATTTGGAATCAGGATGTCCAAATTGTGTAAATAGGTAACTTTTATTTTTATACATTTTGAATAATTATTGTGGTAAATATTTTATTTACCATGGTTAAGGGTAAATCTGGTAAATAAGGGTTAAAAAATAATATTATAATAATACTAAATTACCCTAAAACGTGTCCTAGACTTATTGGTTTATACATGTTCGACCATAGTCATCTTTGGGTCGATTTTGGGACCCCATGGTGCCACTTCTAGGTGATAGGGACACTTTTTTTTAATTAAGATAAAATGAATACAAAAATGACACAAGCATATATCTTTTAGAAAAACAATTATTACATAGGGTTATATATGTTGGATTTTAGATTATAAATATTCATTAGAAAGATAAAACGATTTCGTACATAATGATATTTTATTTATAATTTTTAGACATTAAATAATTTAATTTATTTATGACACAATGATGATGTAGTAATTACTATAATAGTGAAAAATTAAAATAATTGATATTATAAATACCAAAATAAATATAATATGAAACTTTTAAGGAATTAAACTAATTTTCTAGGATAATATGATATATTAAGATTTATTTAATTTACTTTTTTCTAATTAATCAATCTGTTATGAGTTTCATAAAAATCAACTATTGAATAGTGTCAAAATTGACATAAAAGAGTTCTTAAAACAAATATTATATTATTAATTGATATTAAATTCCTAAAAATCTAAGGTTCGTCCAAGAGACTTATATCATGATAAGTTCATCATTAATGGACCACTTGGGGGTCTCTTGGATGTATATAGTAAGTTTATTAACCATATTATATAAAAATACAAAGAGACATTGTAAAAGTGAAACTAATTAATTTAGAGTTAATACTTAAAGATAAGGTTAAAATAAGTACCCAAACCTGTCTAAATTCAATTGGTTGAGTTGTTTTCGACCCATCCCCACCTTAAAAGTTAAATAATAAACTTTGGAGCCATTATAAACCGAATATGAATTTATTATAAATTAATATTTCTAGCTTTTCCAAAGGTGCCCCTCACCCCTCTTATAAAAGGGCACTCCTCCTCATTTCTTCACACCTTAAAAGCCTTTTGGTTCGGCCAAACTCTGCCCAAATACTCTCCCACCTTCCCTCAATACAACCTAGGGGCCTTATTTTGATCAGAAAGCCAACATAAGGAGCCCTTTTGATCAAATCAAAAGGAAGAACCCGAAGAAGAGGTAATGATTTCACCACTATTTTCCAAGTTCATTTATTCTTCCACTTCTTCTTCCTTTGTTGTTACCATTATAAAATAATAACTCCAGTATCATTTATATACTGTGATGTTATTATAAATATGGTACAATCATATTCAGTATTCTATCCACCCTTTGAATAACATGTCACCATACGTGCGTACGTACGGCTTACCGTCTCCACGTCGTGGTGTAATTGTTATTCAATATAATATTATTTGGATGGGTATAATAATGATGTGTAACTCATGTAAATAATAAATATAACATGTTAATGATTCTGTATATATGATATACCATCCATTTATATATTATTTTAATATCAAAAGAATGATATTGTCGCTCGTGTGTACGTACGGACTACCGTCTCCACGAACACGATGAGATTCATTCTCCATCATATCCATTCAAGTATAATTATCATTTGATGATTTAAAAAATGATGTTTAAGGACTTGATATCATTCTGTATATGAGTAATATACAACCTATCCTTTACAAACATGTCTTACGTAACAAAACATATAAAAGAAAACAAGTAAGTTAACACCCGAAACAACGATAATACTAAGATATTATTATCAAATCAATATTAAAAGATCATATATGATATCATATTAATGTATATGATTCTTGTATAATTTAATAACAATTATTTCACCATTATACAGGAGGTTAACCTACCCCAACCAAGGAAAAGTACAAGGTAAGGGTTATTTCACAATCTCTTCATTATTCGAGGTTGTTTATATGTAATAATCTACTGGGATCTCTTTATCATCCACATCCATGTTTTCCTAAAAATGTATTTCAAAACATTTTTATTATTTACAAGAATATGGGTTAAAGTAATTTATACCCTTTTTTGACTTTTTATAAGAGTAATCTTTCCGTCGTTTTCAAAACAAGGTCCTTTTTAACCTTTTTGACAGAATTAAGGTAAGAATGTTTTTTTTAACTTATACGGCGGGTGCGGTTATTTTCCGCCATTATAAAATCTTCAAAGCTTTCCTTACAAGATTATAAGAATATTTTCAAAGAAAATGTTTTATTTTATATGTCTCTTAAATGATTTCAAAAATAGAAAGAGATATTTCTCTAAAAAGAGTTTTGATTTCATCTATGTCAACATCCTTTGATGGATTTTACGCTTATTTAAAGTTGATTTATTATGATACAAAACTTCTATATTATATGGAAGGTTTTGTGATATGTTTGACTGTGGATGTGCTATTTTTACACCATTCATAGTTTATGGTGAAATTATTGACATTTATTATGCTAGTTTTAATACGAATGTTTATGTTATGTTTAAACCTTTTCATATGGGAATGAATTGGACTTAATACGTGACGGGTGGAGCCCGCTATAGCTCCTCGATGCATCGGTAGGTCTCATGAGATAAACTAGTGTCTTGGAACAAGGCCTTGGAAAAATATTATTTGTAGTCTTGGCACGAGGCCTTTGCTATGTGGTTATGATAGTCTGGCATTATGCATTCCAACATTATGAAAGTGGTTATTGATTTTCCATGTGATTATTCGATTAGTAGAATATCCATGTGAATAAGTAAATGGAATTATTTCATTTTATTTATGCCATACCATGTTGAAAGTTCAAGTTTCAAAGGCTTTTGTTTTAGTTATACATTGCCTTAAATGTTTATTCTCATTTATGAAAGTTTCCGCTATATTGTTATCCTTACTGGGCATTTGAGCTCACCCCTTTTCTATGTTTTATTTTTCCCAGGAAGTGAAGAAGTAAATTATGAATGACCTTCAGGGATATTATGTGGGGATATGAGTGTGGATTATGGAGACAATATGTTGTTGTAGTAGTTTTTCATTTTATGATGTAATGTAAGACTTATGAATATATCTAGTGTTTCCGAGGCTACTAAACCAATCGGTCTTTCAAGATTTGATCTTTCTTGTGATCATGCCAATGTTATGTAATAATGCATTGACTCTGGGTAACTAGGGTCGGGGCGTTACAGTTGGTATCAAAGGAAGTTTAGTACAAACCTTGGAAGCTAGATTTAGATAAACTCTGATTAGAGAACGTAGACCTAAGATGAACTTTAAGGAATAGTATAGAAGAACTTCCTAGAATTTTGGTATTGTAGAGATTTTGTGAGTTTTTCGAGCAATACATCCATGTCTGGATACGAGAAGGTAGAGGCGGCTCTGGCACAGATGTACCTAGGGGTAAAACCCGAAAATACCGCTTTGAGCTAGACTCGAACGGGAACTGATACACGACAACGGGCCTTGCTGCACTCTTGGTTACGACACTCCCGGGGGATATGCTTTGGATAACTCTCATTTTATTTAAAAATCATTATGAAGGGTTTATGAGTATATACTTCCTCAAATAAAACATTCTTATGATTATGGATTATATCCATAAATAGTTCAATTTATGTTAAGTGTTTTATAAGTATGGGATTATGTATTTTTATTCATAAAATGATCTAGTTTATGCCATTGTTTAGAAATGGCGCCTAGTGGAAGAAATGGAAATCGTATCAATGCACGCACTCCATGTAGGGATTGACCTCCTGCTCAAGATAATTATAGTGGGGCTGGTGATGCAACTGGTGTCGATCATCTAATCACCATACTGGGACAACTTACTCAGGTTATGAATAATAACCTTACCCGTATGGAGCACCCTGATCCACAGCGTGGAGGATCAATGTTAGATCGGTTCATGAGGTAACAACCACCAACGTTCAATGGGAGTACAAATCCCTTAGTAGCTGAGCAATGGATAAATTCCCTAGAGAAAATATTTCAGGCTTTGGGGAGCAGTGAAAGGGAAAAAGTTATCATGGCAGTTTACCGCCTCACTGGAGATGTTGATCAATGGTGGTCATTGATTCAAAACATGAAGGCAGATGATGAAGTATCAAATATGGAATGGAGGGAGTTCAAAGATCTGTTTTTAGAAAAATACTTTCCTCGCGACCATCGAGCAGATATGGAAAGGAAATTTCTGATTCTGAGACAAAAGGAGGATGAGAATGTCACAAAGTATGATGCTAACTTTACAAGGTTAGCAAGGTATGCTGGAGATTATATATGTAACCCAAGAAGTAAGATTGATTGTTTCTTTGATGGTTTAAAACCCTTTCTCCACATTGTATCATGTGCTATCAAGACCGAAAAGGAATTCTCTAAGTCTTATGACTTTAAAGCAAAGTAAGAGAAGAAGAGACCTGCTGATCAATCTGGGAATGGAAATAAGGGGAAGAATGGAAAGGTTGAATATCCATCTTGTGGTAAATGTGGGAAGAAACATCCTGGTACTTGCTTGAAGGGAATGGGAGTCTGTTACAAGTGTGGTGAAAAAGGCCACCAAGCTCGTGATTGCAAGGGGAAGAAGGAAGCTACCAACGTTCAGTGCTACAATTGCAGGGAGATGGGGAATTATGCACATGTGTGTCCTAATCGTCAGGAGAACTTACTTCAGAAAAGGCCAAGGGATCAAGGCCAGGCTTATGCTATCACTACTGCTGAGGTAGAAGCTCCGAAATACGTGGTGGCAGGTAATTTAATAGTTTCCTCAAGTTTAGAAAATGCATTATTTTACTCTGGATCATCGCATTGTTTCATATCTTCCCAGTTTTCTAAGAAAATTAGATATTTTCAATTTGATTTAATAAGGGAGTTGTCAGTTAAAACTCCTAAGGGAAGTATCATTGCAACAAAGTTTTGTGAATCAGTCCCCATTAGAGCGCATAAATGTTCTTTATCTGCTGATCGCATCGTCATACCTATGATTGAGTTTGATATAATCCTCGGTATGGATTGGATTTCAGACTATGATGTGAAGATTTATTGTAAGAAGAAATAGGTTACGATTCTTGATGATAATGATAAGGAACACCTTATCTTTAGAGCAGAATCGTCACCACCTAATTCTTATTTAGATCCACCCTCAATAGCTCAACTAAATTCAATTATTGGGGAGGAAGAGAATGAAATAACTATGGGTGAGGAAAGGAATGTTCAAATAGAGGATGTACCTATTGTGAAAGAATTTGTAGATGTATTTCCGGAATATTTACCTAGACATCCTCCAGAACGAGAAGTTGCGTTTTCCATTGATTTGATTCCTGGATCAAGGCCTATATCGAAGACCCCTTATAGAATGGCCACTGTAGAATTAGTTGAACTAAAGAAACAACTAGAGGAATTGAGTAATAAGGTATTTATTCTCCCTAGTGTTTCTCCATGGGGAGCCCCTGTTCTTTTTGTTAAAAAGAAAGATGGATCTATGAGGTTATGTATCGACTACAGGGAGATCAATCCTATAACGATAAAGAACAAGTACCCCCTACCTCGTATTGATGATTTATTTGACCAACTACATGGAGCTCAATACTTTTCAAAGATTGACCTTCGATCTGGATACCATCAGTTGTGTGTGAAGAAGGAAGACATTCCGAAGACAGCATTTCGAACCAGGTACGGGCATTACGAGTTTACTGTAATGCCGTTTGGATTGACCAATGCACCCTCTGTATTCATGGATCTGATGAATACAGTTTTCAAGGAGTATCTCAATGAATTTGTGGTGGTATTTATTTATGATATCTTGGTATACTCCAAAACCTACGAAGATCATGAAAATCACTTGCGCATTATCTTGAAGACTCTGAGGAGGCATGAATTATATGGAAAGTTTAGCAAGTGTGAATTCTGGCTTCATGAGATTTCTTTTCTTGGCCATATTGTCTCTAAAGATGGAATCTCTGTTGATCCTTCTAAGACCAAGGCAATCCAAGAATGGCCAGCACCTACGAGTATAACTGAGGTACGTAGTTTTATTGGTTTGGCAGGTTATTATCGACGTTTCGTCCAGAATTTTGCCCGATTGGCTAACCCATTAACGAAGATCACACGTAAAGGGGTTAAATTTGTTTGGACAAAAGAGTGTGAAGAATGTTTCGAAGAACTGAAGAGAAGATTAGTCAATGCTCCTATATTGACTCTACCATCGTGGAATGATGGGTTCGTTATTTATAGTGATGCATCAAAGAAAGGACTTGGTTGTGTCCTTATGCAGAATGATAGAGTTATTGCATATGCATCACGACAGTTGAAAATTCATGAACAAAACTATCCTACTCATGATCTCGAGTTAGCAGCTGTGATCTTTTCTTTGAAGATATGGAGGCACTACCTCTATGGTGAAAAATGTGAGATTTATACTGATCACAAGAGTTTGAAGTATATCTTCTCACAAAAAGAACTCAACATGAGGCAAAGGAGATGGCTTGAATTACTCAAGGATTATGATTGTACAATACACTACCACCCGGGGAAAGCAAACAAGGTGGCAGATTCTTTGAGTAGAAAATACCATGGAGTTTTGAACAATATGAGAATTGAAAGGGATCCAATTTTCATGGATCTAGTGAATATGGACATGGGAATAACCAGGGAAGGTGAAACATCAATGCTTTTTCAAATGGTTGCCAAACCATCTTTACTAGAAAGGATTAAGAGTTCTCAGACCGATGATGAAGAATTTCAAAAGAAGATTAAAGCTGTGAATGATGGGAGATTGAGAGACTTTGTGTATGAAGATGGAATTTTGAAATTCGGGAAGAGACTTTGTGTTCCCGATATATCTGATCTAAAAAGGGAATTGTTGGATGATGCTCATAGTTCCAATTTTTCTATACACCCTGGGAGAACCAAAATGTATAGAGATTTAAAGGAACATTTTTGGTGGGACAACATGAAGAGGGAGATTGCTGATTTTGTGTCAAGATGTATGGTTTTCCAACAAGTGAAAGATGGAAGGCAACAGCCTGGAGGATTCATGCAACCTCTTCCCATACCGGAGTGGAAATGGGACAATATTACGATGGACTTTGTCATGGGGCTACCAAAGACTTCTAGAAGGAACGATGCAATATGGGTTATTGTTGATCGTCTTACCAAGTCAGTACATTTTCTTGCTATAAGAGAAGATCTACCCCTAGAACGTCTAGCAAGACTATATATTAATGAATTTGTGAGACTTCATGGAGTACCCCTATCGATTGTTTCTGATCGTGATCCCCGTTTTACTTCAAGATTTTGGAAAAGTCTTCAGAAATCCCTGGATACTGAACTTCATTTGAGCACTGCTTACCACCCTCAGACAGACGGACAATCAGAACAGACTATTCAGACCCTAGAAGACATGTTGAGATCTTGCTCACTTGACTTTCAGGGTATGTGAGATCAATATTTACCACTGGTAGAATTTTCCTATAACAATAGCTTTAATTCGAGTATTCAGATGGCACCATATGAAGAGTTATACGGAAAGAGATGTCGTACACCAACCTGTTGGGATGACTTTGGTGAAAGAAAACTTGTAGGCCCAGAACTGGTGGAGGAAATGGTGGAAAAGGTGAAGGTAATCCAAAATCACATCAAAGAAGCTCAAAGTAGGCAGAAGAGCTATGCCGATAATCGAAGGAAAGATTTGGAATTTCAAGTCGGTGATCATGTTTTCCTGAAGGTATCACCATGGAAGGGAGTCATACATTTTTGTAAGAAAGGTAAATTGAGTCCCAGGTACATCGGACCTTTCGAAATTCTAGAATGAATTGGGGTTGTGGCTTACAGATTGGCAATGCCGCCAAGTCTCTCCAAAGTTCACGATGTGTTCCACGTATCTCTGTTGAGGAAATACATGTCTGACCCAACACATGTACTCACCTATGAGGAATTTGAACTGGAACCCGATCTTTCCTATTGTGAAGAGCCCGTCAGGATTCTTGATACGAGAGAACAAGTACTGAGAAACCGGATGACGCGTCTGGTAAAAGTTTTGTGGAGAAACCATAAGATGGAAGAGGCAATGTGGGAACCCGAGGAACTTATGATGAAGAACCACCCGAGTCTTTTCATGTGATAAGTATTCTAGAAATTTCGAGGACGAAATTATTTGAAGGAGGGGAGAATGTAACACCCCAATCATCTATGGTACGCTTCTCTTTGAATAATGTGATAGCGTGTGTTGTACGCAACACCGAGTTCTAACACACCATAACCAATCAAACTAGCCGTTATGAATAGTAATACCTACTTTTTGAAATTATATATATTTTATATTTTAAAATGGACTTCATTTTTGGATTTGGAATATCTAATTTATCCTAAGGTGAAATTTTGGTACTTTTCGGATAACTTTCATATTTTGATGAATAGTGAAAATTACTAAATTTTAATTAAAAACAACTTTTTTAATCAAAATAATTAATAGTGATAAATTATGAATTTGAGTGGTTTTAAAGTATATTTAGAATATATTTTTACCATTTAATATAATTTTGGTCATTGGACATAATTTTACAATTAAACCGAACATAAACAAGTGTCAATCTTTTGATAGTTATTATCTCTTAAAAACACGATTTTTGTTTTAACAGCGGGAATTAATTTTAAATTAATTTCTGCCACTTCTGTGTTTTGAATTTAGAAAAATGGATTCCATATTTGGAATCAGGATGTCCAAATTGTGTAAACAGGTAACTTTTATTTTTAGACATTTTGAATAATTACTGTGGTAAATATTTTATTTACCATGGTTAAGGGTAAATCTGATAAATAAGGGTTAAAAAATAATATTATAATAATACTAAATTACCCTAAAACGTGTCCTAGCCTTATTGGTTGATACATGTTCGACCATAGGCATATTGGGGTCGATTTTGGGACCCCATGGTGCCACTTGTAGGTGATAGGGACACTTTTTTTTAATGAAGATAAAATTAATACAAAAATGACACAAGCATATATCTTTTAGAAAAACAATTATTACATAGGGTTATATATGTTGGATTTTAGATTATAAATATTCATTAGAAAGATAAAAATATTTCCTACATAATGATATTTTATTTATAATTTTTAGACATTAAATAATTTAATTTATTTATGACACAATGATGATGTAGTAATTACTATAATAGTGAAAAATTAAATTAATTGATATTATAAATACCCAAATAAATATAATATGAAACTTTTAATGAATTAAACTAATTTTATAGGATAATATGATATATTAGTATTTATTTAATTGAATTTTTTAGAAGTAATAAATCTGTTATGAGTTTCATAAAAATCAACTATTGAATAGTGTCAAAATTGACATAAAAGAGTTCTTAAAACAAATATTATATTATTAATTGATATTAAATTCCTAAAAATCTAAGGTTAGGCCAAGAGACTTATATCATGATAGTTTCATCATTAATGGACCACTTGGGGGGTCGATTGGATGTATATAGTAAGTTTATTAACCATATTATATAAAAATACAAAGAGACATTGTAAAAGTGAAACTAATTAATTTATAGTTAATACTTAAAGATAAGGTTAAAATAAGTACCCAAACCTGTCTAAATTCTATTGGTTGAGTTGTTTTTGACCCATCCCCACCTTAAAATTTAAATAATAAACTTTGGAGCCATTATAAACCGAATATGAATTTATTATAAATTAATATTTCTAGCTTTTCCAAAGGTTCCCCTCACCCCTCTTATAAAAGGGCACTCCTCCTTCTCATTTCTTCAACCCTTAAAAGCCTTTTTGTTCAGCCAAACTCTGCCCAAATACTCTCCCAAATTCCCTAAATACAACCTAGGGGCCTTAGTTTGATCATAAAGCCAACCTAAGGATCCCTTTTGATTGGAACCCGAAGAAGAGGTAATGATTTCACCACCCTTTTCCAAGTTCATTTCTTCTTCCACTTCTTCTTCCTTTGTTGTTACCATTCTAAAATAATAACTCCAGTATAATTTATATACTGTGATGTTATTATAAATATGGTACAACCATATTCAGTATTCTATCCACCCTTTGAATAACATGTCACCATACGTGCGTACGTACGGCTTACCGTCTCCACGTCGTGGTGTAATTGTTATTCAATATAATATTATTTGGATGGGTATAATAATGATGTGTAACTCATGTAAATAATAAATATAACATGTTAATGATTATGTATATATGATATACCATCCATTTATATATTATTTTAATATCAAAAGAATGATATTGTCGCTCGTGCGTACGTACGGACTACCGTCTCCACGAACGCGATGAGATTCATTCTCCATCGTATCCATTCAAGTATAATTATCATTTGATGATTTAAAAAATGATGTTTAAGGACTTGATATCATTCTGGATAAGAATAATATACAACCTATCCTTTACAAACATGTCTTACGTAACAAAACATATAAAATAAAACAAGTAAGTTAACACCCGAAACAACGATAATACTAAGATATTATTATCAAATCAATATTAAAAGATCATATATGATATCATATTAATGTATATGATTCTTGTATAATTTAATAACAATTATTTCACCATTATACAGGAGGTTAACCTACCCCAACCAAGGAAAAGTACAAGGTAAGGGTTATTTCACAATCTCTTCATTATCCGAGGTTGTTTATATGTAATAATCTACTGGGATCTCTTTATCATCCACATCCATGTTTTCTTAAAAATGTATTTAAAAACATTTTTATTATTTACAAGAATATGGGTTAAAGTCATTTATACCCTTGTTTGACTTTTTATAAGAGGAATCTTTCCGTCGTTTTCAAAACAAGGTCCTTTTTAACCTTTTCGACAGAATTAAGGTAAGAATGTTTTTTTTAACTTATACGGCGGGTGCGGTTATTTTCTGCCGTTATAAAATCTTCAAAGATTTCCTTACAAGCTTATAAGAATATTTTCAAAGAAAATTTTTTATTTTATATGGCTCTTAAATTATTTCAAAAATAGAAAGAGATATTTCTCTAAAAAAAGTTTTGATTTCATCTATGTCGACATCCTTTGATGGATTTTACGCTTATTTGAAGTTGATTTATTATGATACAAAACTTCTATATTGTATTGAAGGTTTTGTGATATGTTTGACTGTGGATGTGCTATTTTTATACCATTCATAGTTTATGGTGAAATTATTGACATTTATTATGCTAGTTTTAATACGAATGTTTATGTTATGTTTAAACCTTTTCATATGGGAATGCATTGGACTTAATATGTGACGGGTGGAGCCCGCTATAGCTCCTTGATGCATCGGTAGGTCTCATGAGACAAACTAGTGTCTTGGCACAAGGCCTTGGAAAAATCTTATTTGTAGTCTTGGCACGAGGCCTTGGCTATGTGGTTATGATAGTCTGGCATTATGCATTCCAACATTATGAAAGTGGTTATTGATTTTGCATGTGATTATTCGATTAGTAGAATATACATGTGAATAAGTAAATGGCATTATTTCATTTTATTTATGCCATACCATGTTGGAAGTTCAAGTTTGAAAGGCTTTTGTTTTAGTTATGAATTGCCTTAAATGTTTATTCTCATTTATGAAAGTTTCCGCTATATTGTTATCCTTACTGGGCATTTGAGCTCACCCCTTTTCTATGTTTTATTTTTCCCAGGAAGTGAAGAAGTAAATTATGAATGACCTGCAGGGATATTATGTGGGTATATGAGTGTGGATTATGGAGACAATATGTTGTTGTAGTAGTTTTTCATTTTATGATGTAATGTAAGACTTATGAATATATCTAGTGTTTCCAAGGCTACTAAACCAATCGGTCTTTCAAGATTTGATATTTCTTGTGATCATGCCAATGTTATGTAATAATGCACTGACTCTGGGTAACTAGGGTCAGGGCGTTACAGAATCCATATCAAACTTACATTATATCAATCACAGCTATGTATGGAGTTACACTTGGAATACCCATCACAGTATATTCCCTAAATATCTTAGGATAAAAATCATGTTTACCTCCATCACGTTACCCAATGCATTAGAGAGCTATCTCGGGCTCACCTACCCTAGGTTTATCACGAAACCACCCATATACGTAAATAATGCCCAATAACCATATCATATTCAAAGCACATAAAACAATCATAAAGAAAAGATAACATTTCCACATAGCAATCACAATATATTATTTCAAAATATTGACAAAATCAAAGCTTTATCAAACCATTTTCAAAACCATTTAAAACATTTAAGAAAGATATTTTTGAATCAAAGTGTCCCATACCACCTTAAAGATTTTAAAGGCATTAACATTTTAAAATATTAATGTCCATATAAATAAATCCTAAAAACCATTTTGAAAACATGGACATTAATGAGAAATATTTATAAGAATATATCTTTAAAACATTTAAAACAATATTTTAGTTAAGGTGTTTTTAACAAAATGAGAGACACTTGAATACATATAATTGAGGAATAAAATTTAATAAAAATCTTTATAATATCATGAGAATAAATTTATTCATGATATAATATTCCAAAAGATAGTATATACACCAGATAATAGTGAATTTGTGCATAACGACAATGAAGTCTCAATGGAATATAAATTGAGTGAAATCCCTTATAAAGACAGTATCCTTAGATTAAGGATAAATCAATTACATAATAATTTGTCACAAATATAAATAAACTAACCACGATTGGATATTAATTATAAATAAATTAGATAACATTCACATAAATTTTTGTAAAAACAACACCAATGACTTGGATGTTTAACTTCATGAATGGAAATTGAGTTAAAATTACTCTTATCAAGTTCATATCGATGACTTGAGAATTTATCAATGGATTTATTATGTGTATAAAAATTATATTCAAACAAAGGGTAGTATAAATGAAAAAAATAAATAAATAAATAGTGATTCTACATATAATCATTTCATGACATAATTAATAATTAAAAGATTAACCCAAGGAATGGAAATTGGGTTAAAAAGTTCCCTTACCGATTTAGTAACTTATGAAACATACACCACATGAAATAAGGATCATACAATAAAGATGTAAATACCCATAAATTAAATTATATTATACAAAGAATTCAATCTTGGGCAGTACATACACCACACAAAAGTAAATAGTGTTAAACATATCATGAATCTCACAGGAATAAAAAGTGAGATGAAAACCCATTACCATGTTGTAATCAATCGAGTCATATGTACAAATTTAATAGCCACCAAATGATTCACATAATAACATGAATATAAATAAAATCATGATAATATATATCAAATTGAAGTACACAATACATCACATGCATGAAATAAGTGGCGAACAATGGAAATATCACGGAATTAAAAGTGAGATAAGAAATCACTTACCTCGTGTCCGACATGACTCGTATGTTCTGTGTTCTTCCTGAATAATAAAATTAAGTTAATTTATAATTCCTTAATAACTTTTTAAATTTTTATTATTCCTTTTGTAACACTTATTACCTTTCTATAAAAATTAGTTAATTATTTGAGTTCATATCAGACATTTGGTCGATGTTTGAAACTTTAGTCAAAAATGAACTTGTTATAATTACAAATTTTCCACGTGGTCAAAAGTAAATTATCTCCAAAATTATATTCATGATTTAAATATCATATATATCATATATATCCAGTTTATATGTACTTATAATATTCCATATCATTTGGAGTTAATAAATGAAATGCACCGTTCATGGAGACGGTAAGCAGTACGTATGCATAAACGCTGCTTTCATTTCTATTTTATATTTAAAGGGATTAAAACATAATAATAAATAGGTATATTATAATTATAGTATAATATAATATGATATATATGTTAAATAATTTCATTAACTCCTTATTTTATACATTCCATGTATGTCATAAATGAATCATATCACCTTGAGGGGGCGGTTTCCTCAAATGAAATTATCGTGTTTACACATATTGGAAAGCATAAAGGTATGTTTGTAAATAAAAATTATAGAAGAATAGAGAAAACATATGCATAATATATATCATATATAAATACAGTTCAATCATAGTGGCCACCATGAGAGGCGGTAGGAGATAATTGAACAATCATCGTTTTGTGAGGCGTTAGTTTTCCACCCACAGAAATAGTATATTCTTAACCCATTAGATGGAGGTGTGTGTAAGTTTAGTTTGAATACATCTCATAACAACATAATAGTATATTTAGGATACTGGTTTTGTTCTAAAAAAGGAATAAAAAGAGTTTAGGGGTTGGATAAGTAAAATAAAAGAAAAGAAGTTAAGAGAAACAGTTACCTTTAATTTGGGTAACCCACTTTGGTTTGAACCAAAAGGACATCTTTATGTGCCTTATACCTAAGGTAAGGATTCTAGAAGGAGTATAGGGATATTTAGATCTTATTTGGTCAGGTTTTGGATGATCCAAGGGGCTTGAGAGGTGTGAGGATTGAGTTATAAGTGGGGTCTTTTTATAAAGGGGAGGAGGAGCTCTTTAGAAAAGTGTGAAAATATTATTTTATTATATAATTATATTTGGTTTTTAAAGGTCCAAAACTAATTAAAGTTGAAGATAAGATGACTCATGTTATAAATAAAATCATTAAATAATAATTGGATAGGTTTTGGATACTGTTTTAATATTTATAATCTTATTTATTTAAATCATTTATTAATGAGGTAAACACTGAATCATTATTCTGTCATAAATAATTTAATTTATTTGATTTATAAAAATTATAAAAAATACCATGATGTAGGAAATATTATTATATTTCCAATGAATATTTATATTCGAAAAGATGACTTATATATCCCCATGTAAAAGTTTATATACTAAAAGATATTTGTTAATGTCATTTTTATCTTTACATTAAGTTAACTAAAATAAAGTGTCATTATGACTCTTAAGTGGCTCCATGGGGTCCCAAAATAGACCCAAGGATGACCATGGTCGTCCATGACTCATCAAATAAATTTATTACAAGTTTTAAGATAATTTTGTATTATTATAATATTCTTTTTACCTTTAATTACTCTATTTACCTTTAACCGTAGTAAATAAAAGTAAAAAAGTTACTATTCACAAAAAAAAATTATTTTCATCTTATTGAACCACATTTTACTTACTAATAACAACCACGTACGTCATATTTTCAAAATTAAATTCACAGAAGTGGTAAAATTTTATTTAAATTAAAAAGTCAGTTTTTTTATTTACTACTCAGTGGTTTCACTATTCATCAAAAATTGAAGTTTTTCAGAAAAATACCAAAAATTCATCCTAAGCTATATTTTATTTTCCAAATTCAAAAATGATGTCTATTTTACCAAATTCAAAACATATAAGTTGGATTAATAAATTTAAAATTAATTTCCGTTGTCAAAACAAAAAGCGTGTTTTTAAGAAATATTAAGTATCAAAAGATTGACACTTGTTTATATCCAATTTCAAAGTGAAATTACTTCAAATGACCATTATTGGATTAAATTGTAAAAATATAATCTATTTACACATTAAACCCAATTATAAAGATAATCTAACCATATAAATAAATTATATTAAAAGTCATTTTTGAATTAAAATACATTATTTTTTACTATTCATTAAAAAATGAATTTTATCAGAATAATACAAAAATTTTACCCAAAGTAAATTTTTATTTCATGAATATAAAGAAGAATTTTATTTTTTCAAATAGAAAATATAAAAGTGACCAAACTTGGTTTAAATAGGGTTCTCCATTAAAAGGCGGTAAATCGACCTTTTAAAGAATATTAGAGTATTTATATATTTAAAATTAGATTCATTCACATTTTAAGGCTCAAATTTTTATTGGATAAATGTAAAAACATTTAAAAAACATATATAATCATATTGTAGTTAGTTCTGTTTATTCCTACCATTACAATGGCTCGGAGTTAACTACCATTTAAAATAATAATATTATATTATTAGTGTGTGACGTAAGATTTCAAAGAAACTCGTTGTTGCGTATAGGGTATGCCATCAAATTATATCCTCCCCTTTAAAGTAAAATTAATATTTAATTAATAAATATTAATAAATATGAAAATGTCTTACACTTTATTTACCTGGGATGCTATACCACGAGATTATTTGTGTTGTGATCACCCATAAGAGCACGGAATCGCCTAGACAATGTTCTTTTGATTTCTGGATCTTTGGAGTGTAACTTTGATGACTCGGAAATCTGGGAATGAGTGACCTAGCCACTCATATACCTACAGGTCTACACAAAAGAAACAACACACCCAGCGTAAAAGGGAAAAAATAATGAAAAATAGAAATGAGATGAAGAAAAGAAAATTTAGAAAATTTTAATTTTTGTTTTCACTAAATGACTCCAATTCAATTAAAAAATGACCACTTCCCCCGAAACGATGCCAAATTTTGGTGTGTCATTTGTCTGAAGTGTTGTTTTCAGCACCAAATTAATTTCCCTAACTTTTAACTAGCATAGTGTGCAAGTACGGAGTCGTTCCATTGGGAAACCATGTTGGTGTTTATGTCTCTTGATTTAAAATTGCTCAAGTGAAGATGTTGAATTTAAATATTATTTTTTGGTTCATAATGATGGATCTCGAAAGAGAACTAATTGCTTAGCCTTCTCTAACTTACTACGAATTAACTTCAAAATCGAAGATTACTTAAAACCGAATTTTAATGGATAATGATATAAAGGTGTGGGGGTTGGAAATTTATGTGGGATGTTAAACCTAATTCCCTATTGTGTTGTGTTGTTCATAATAACCCACATTTCTGGGTTTCATTTTTGTCGAAACTCCCATGGTCCGGCGAGTTCTGATTAAGTCGGTAGAAATAAATCCCTTGGTCTGGAAATTGATTTCTACTGACTCTTAATTTATGAACCACCCTCTAGAAATGACAAGTATATCCAATGTTCATGGATATCCTTGTCATAATTCTCCCAAATATCCCTGGAAACTCCATTCTTGGTCCGATATGGGGTTTCCAGCGAAATAAGACATGGAAGTTGGGAGAATTAGGTGAGAGACGAAGAACAAACACAAGAATAGAGAAACCGGTTCTAACGAACCCATATTTTTTCAGCCCCAACATAAGGGGGTATATCTAATCATGATGAAAAGTATAATAAACTTACTAAAATTCATAAGAGAGTTCATTAAAACCAAAAATAGAAGAATTAGAAGCACAACAAAAAAACAGATAACAAGTGATCCAAAACCTTCCTCTCACAAAAAAAACTTAGTTTCCAGCTCTTTTCTTCTCCTCTCTCGAATCCTCTCCTTATCCAGGCTCACCCCCATGGTCTTCTTAGTCATAAAGGACCTTTTTTTAGTTGTCCAAAATCAAGTAGAAAGGGGAACCCCAGGTCAATGATTCGATGAAAAGTGAAAAAGCTAAAAGGAGAAGGCTGTAGTGGTCTGCACGGTTTTGGGCACACGGTTTGGTAGGTCGTGCGCCAACCATGCGGAAGTCTCTATCTCAAATCCTTAAGGCCGCACGGTTTTCCTGGATGGACCGTAAGGTTTGGGTATGTCGTGCACTAACCGTGAGGATGTCTTTGTCCATAAGTGCATGTCTCGCACAGTTTCTCTGAAGGACCGCACAGTTTTGGTAAGTCGTGCGCCAACTGTGCGAACCTCTCTGTCAATGGAATCTTCTCCCAAACGGTTTAAACACGGTTTTGATAACCGTGTGATGGTCGTTCAGGTTGCCTTTCTCTTTTAAATTCCTGAAATCGCCCATCCTTCATGTCTTGTGCTTGATTCGGGTGACTCCAATCTGGCATAGTCAAGGGAAGAGGTTCCAAAAGCCTCCAATTCCCTTCTGAATCTACAAAATTCCTAGAATTCATGCTTCATCCTCTGGTCACTGAAAAACATAATAAGTATCATCAAACTTGTGAAATCCATGCAAAACCCATCCACAAAAACCATTTTATAGATATTAAACCAAATGGAAATGCCCTGCATCATTTCATTATAACCTACTCATTATTAGCATGTTGCATCTCAAGGGCACCAAACAAGGCACTCTCTATACCATCCACACAAAAGGATCTAGGTATAGTAGAATCTGATTGGGACCATTCCCAACGATGTATTTTCATTTAATCCAATGAATAAATCATGAGATCATAATGAATAATTACATTTCTTGAGATTATATATAAAGAATCATAATGAAATAATCCCATAACTAGAGAGAGGATCTTTCATTTTAATTATAAAACTAATTTAAAAAGAAGAATTTCCTTGGTCTTATTATTCTTTATTCAAAGAATATTTTAATTGTTTGAACCTAAATTCATTTGTACCATAATTACATCTATAGGATACAAAGTATAATCCCCAAAACAGTGACCCACACATGATCCTTTGATCTAGAAGCATCATCTATGGTACCTCTTATTCTAGTGTAGCAGTACCAATCATCCTATGTCACTTCCTTTTATCACCACACAATCCATTAAGGTTAAAGGATTGATTTTGGTTCTCTTTAGACTAAAGAGGGAGGATTAGGATTATTTATCTTAGTTATTGAGAGCATTTTATAGAATTTTCCCTTACTGTTGAGAGAACCTATTAATGGAATATGTTGTGTACAATAATATCTAACCCTGGGAAATAATAAAACTAGGTTTTTATAGAGCTAGGTTAGAGAATAAATAATTACATATGTTCCCTTAATTATTTCTCATAATCCTTAGAGAACCCCACATCTAATGATAATAATAATAATATTATTATTATTATTATTATTATTATTATTATTATTATTATTATTATCATCATCATATTAAAGATCACATGTCTCATAGATAAATAAATATCATTCCTTTAATAAATAAATTAATATTTATTTAAATTATATTTAATATATCATTCCTATGGAACACATTCACTCGATCTATGTTTCCACCTTGGTATTTATCAAACCTAAAATAAAAAAAAAAATTATAAATAAATAAATATTTTTAATATTCATGGTTTTTTTAATAAATATTTATTTTAACATTCAAAACACATGAAATGGTGACTGAAAATATAGGATCAAAGAATCCTGAATAAATATTATTACACATTCTGTAGAATAATATTTATTCTAATAATTAAATTCAAATAGAATTTAACTAAGATAAATGGCAAAACCAAGTGTGTTACCTTATATGCCTCTTATTCAGTGGAATTAGGAAGGTTTTCCTAAAGTCTAATATAAGTATCCAGCAATGTGTAAAGGTTCCTAAGAGGAAGAAGTTAATGATACAACATTATCAACCACATAAAGATTCCCATTGTGTAATATAATCCTTTTGTCTCGATATCTCATCAAGTAGGTTTTATATTTGTGTCATCAACCTATATACTTGATACATTTTACTTTGACTTTATAAAATAAACCTATACATACACATTGTCTATGAAATTTAGTTATACAGTTTTATTTCAATAAAAGGGTTGAAATATGAACTTCCATAAAGATGGAATGAATAAATCATTATTCAAATTATTCATTAATAATATATCACTCATGAAACACCTAATGTACCCAACTTCACCGTGAACATATAAAATCATGGTTTACAGTAATACATAAAAGTAAATTAATCGTGATATGAATTAATAATAATTATAAAGTCTAAGGATTATTACACATGTTTGAAGATATGAATATCCAATGACACGTAACATGTTAAATTCCTATTAGAGGTTTTTCCCCATAATTTATCATCTTATAAATTAATGAGTGAGAACTTCATGATATGAGGTCTCATCTTATTGTGAGTATCCATAACTTTATGCTCAGCATAATATATGTCCCTTTAGATGATTCCATAAAACCATAGGACATATATAATTTAAGAATATCATCATATAACTTCACTGTTCTCATCACAGAGGGGAACTTATATGACCATTTCAATATGATAATTACTCTAAGACATTATCATAGTAAAGTTACATATAAGAAAAATAAATTTAAGATAAATTATTTATTAATATTCAAGTATATTAATCAATAAGTATTATAAATCACAACAAATTTGGTTCTGGGGCACCGACCTCAACAGACTCCCACATAGACTAGAGCTAACTATTAATAAATATATGTCCATGATCTCTCATGTGATGTTCAGGATTCTAATAAAATATAGATTTATTCAATGGGTCCACCATGTTGTTATCCATGGAAACTCTATTTACTATGATGTTACCACACTAAGAAAATTTCATCAAGATATGATATTTCATGCGTATATACTTCATCCATTGATATAACCTTGGATCCTTTTCAAAATCCACCATTATAATATTATCATAGTATAGTGTGAAAGTTTATTTACAACTATGCACCACATTAATCTCTTTGATAAAGTTACACATCAAAAAAAACTTATTTAGCTATCTCAAAAGTTGTAATATACTCAGATTCCACTATAAAATTGGTGACCAAGACATTTTTTGATCTATTATAACTCATAAAACCTCCATGAGAGTGAGGATATATCTTGATTATGATATTAGATCATCTTTATATATTTTTAAACTAGCATATGTATATTCTCTAATGACTAGTTCTTCATCTAATCCATAAACTAGAAAGATATCCTTAGTATGTCTAAGATAATTATAGATAGTTTTGACCTTCATCCAATGGAGGTCTCTTAGATTAGCTTGATATATTCATACTACAATTAAGGTGTTGACAACATCTATCATAGAACATAGCATAACATAAGTGACTAACCCAATCATTGATGTTTATATAATCCATTCCATTCTCTCTCTCTTCTTGTGTATGAGGAAATATTTTCTTAGAGAGATAAATTCCATGTGACATAAGAACAGCTCCATATGGGATTGTTCCATATTAAATCTCTTTATTATATTTTCAATTTATGTACCTTGAATTAGTCCAAGAATCCTCTTGGATATATTATTATGAATCTTGATACTGAGGCATGCATAAAAAATAGATGGTCTGGGGATTTAAACTTTTCATCAATGGATCGACGTTTTTTTAGGTATTTAATTGTGTCTTTAGGTTTTTGTAGGGTTTTTATAGTTGTTTTATGGGTTTTTATATCTTTTGTAAGGTTTTTAGTGTAATTAGGTTTTATTAAGTGATTCGATCCCCAATAAAAGGGAAAGGAATTTACATGAATTAATTTAACCACAAAAATTATAATGAACAATTACCTTGTTCAAATTAAAGGTGTGTTCGATAAATACTCATCACTAGATACCATTTCTTGAAGGATCTATGGTCGAATCCCTCTAGATCATCCACACATGATTTAAGAGTATGTGGGAACATTGATAGTCAAAATATAGGTGCTTATAAAGAGTTTTGATGAAGCCTATGACATACTAAAGGTCACCACGATGTCATTCCTTCGATCTGCAAAGGAAATCTTGGACCAAACACTTGGAAATAGCACTTCTCTATCTAGGATGTGGGAAAAAGGAGAGGCAACGTCTCAAATTAGATTGTATGAATATTACCTTGGAAAATAGCTACCCATTGCTTATATAGTAGAGGTTAAACACCTAGAAAGGACTCTCAAGCCCCCATATAAATAACACCCACTAAATAAACCATAAATTAATGTTTTGAACAACTCATTGTATTATACACATCATTTAAATTCTTATCACTTACTTATAATATATAATAAATATATATCACATGATAAAATTGATTCATTAACTTGACTCATAATTCTCATAAATATTAAATAAGTCTTGAATATTAAAATAATATTCATTCAATAAATATTCTCCCATGTATTCACTTAAATAATAGTAAATACATTAAATAAATGAATTAAACTCTAATTATTATATAATATAATAATAAATAATTTAATTATTCATCGATGATAATTAATACTTGGACATCTCTCAGACCCCGTGTTGGGGCCCACCAAGTCCTGTACTCATATCCATTAGAATATGATATACTTTTCAATATGTTCTGTGTATAACCCTCTAGGACCTTATCTCAATAGTAGTGAATACTATTCAAAGACTAGTAAATTGGTCTAGAAACCTATCAAGGCCCGTAATGATATAAGGAAAAGTCATGGTAACGATGACCTATCTTTTGAACACAGTCTGTGTAATATAATCTCTTTATTGTAAGATATCTCATAAATATATACACACACTATATGCTATCATCCTTTATTTAATTATTTTTTTCTAACCATAGAGGACATGCTTACCTTCTTATAAAATAGAAAAGGATTTAGTAAACGAACTACCATCCTAATCAACTAGTCACGATATATCACTTCCCTTTTCGAAGCAAAAAATTTTGTCTTGATTATTCAATGAAGGTAATACCACCAATGATGTACCCAACACAAGATACCTCACTATGACATCAATATCATAGTTTTCATCTTGAATTAAATTACATGATCAAATAGTATACACTGATAATAATCTTAATTTAGGAGACTATTACATGTGTTTATAAATAGAAACTACTAATGACACTTGAAACATTTGGTGTTTTTATTGGTGGGTCATTCCTCATGATCTCATCTACTCAATATCACCAAGTGAAAACTTCCTGGGAAGAAGTATCAATTCTTATCATCCCCCAGCACCTGATAGTCACACAGTCACATTCCATATATATCCTATAAGAATAATTTATCTAGATCCTAGTACCTATGTTTAGGATTACTCCCAATGTATCTCTAGGTTCTCATTATAGCGTAGGAACTTCTTTAACCTTTTGATACTTCATGTAATATACACACAATACCATAAATATAGTGGATACAATAGTATCAACACTATTATAGTAAGGTAAACACACACACACACACACACATATATATATATATATCAAACTATATACATGTAATGGTAATTAAAGTACACAAATGAGTTGGGTATAGGGAACCCTCTCACAACACTCTCACTTGCACTAGATCCAACTAATAAAAATACTCAAACCACTAACCCTCATATGAGAATCATTCTAATGGTGAGATATTTATTTGTTCATGGGATATACCATGTTATCCTTGGTGGAAACTCTATTAACTATGACTTCACATCTCTAAGTAAAATCCCTCAAGAGATAAAACTTATGAAGTATATTATTTTTCCTCTGGTGTGACATGGGCTCCTTGGCAAGCATTATTGTTGTAGTATTATCATATTAAATTGGAATAAGGTTTTAACTTATAGGAATAAAACCAATATATATGATAAATTATTCTATCCAAATTTTATCCTTAGATGCATCAGAATCCAATTTATACTTAGATTTTTCTATAGAGTCAGTGACCACAGGTCACTTTGATCTTCTCCAAATCCATGAACTATCATTAAGGGAAAATACATAGCCTAACTACTATTTTAGATCATCATAATATGTCTAGAAACTAGAATCAGTTTATGCCCTCTCTATTAGTTCCTCATATCCTCCATACACCAAGAATATATCCTTTATACATCTCAAGTACTTAAAGATAGTTTTTACACCTACCCAATTTAGTTATTCTAGATTATCTAAATATCTTCCCATAATTATTAAAGAAAAGGAAACATCAAACCTTTTACATATCATGGAATGCATGATAGATCCCACTACTAAATCATAATGGATTATATTAATTCTTTCAATCTCCTCTTGTTTTTTTGGATACATTCTCTTATAGAGATTAATGCCATGTGAAATTGGAAACAAAACACTCTTAGATTTTTATATATTGTACCTTTTTAGTACCTTGTCAATATAGCCTCTAAGATATATCTTAATAGATCTTTATCCCTATAGTATAGTCTCTTTAACATAAGTATTACATAGAGAATCACTCATTTAAACAAGTCTTAATTGATTGAAATACATATACTTAATTTCCCATGATTAATATGTCACCAACATATAATACAACAAAAATGATGTAATTCAAACTAAAAATCTTATAGAAATGTGGATTTCTTGCATTCTTGAAAAAAAATCTCTTATGGCCTCATCAAAATGATCATTCCTTGATCATTATTCCTACTTCAACCTATAAATGTATCTCTATAGCTTGCATACTTTATTGGAAATATTTGACTTAATGAAGACTTTGAGTTGAGTGATATATAAATATTCAACCAAATTCCCATTTATAAAGGAAGTTTTTTCATCCATTTTCCAAATACCATAATTATGGAAGGATGCTATTTTAAGTAATATTTTGATGGATTTAAGCATCAAAACTAGGGAGAAGGTTTCATCATATTATATTACATGAAATTTCTTAAAACTACTTTCTACTAGTCATGCATAATTGGTATTTACTTTACCATTCATGCCCATATTTTTCTTGAATACACATTTACACCCAATGGGGTTTACATTGGTTGGAGGGTCTACCAGAATCCAAACTTGGTTTTGATACATGGTCTCCATTTTAGAATGCATGTCTTCTTACCGTTTAGCAGTATCTTTGTCATCAACTTCCTCAATGTAGTCTATAGGTTTATCATTATATAGGATTAATGTGTCACCACACTCAGTGATAAGAAAATTATATCACTCTCATCCTCTAACCTCTCGAGTTTCCCTATTTAGTAATTGTGTCTCAAGAACATCTTCATCTCCCATTATCTTTTGTGGAGATTATTCTTATACCATCACTTATACATTTGGATCATCAACATGATCAAAGTCAATATTTCTCTCTCTATTTCTATTATAAATGTGTTCCCTTTCTAGAAATATGGAATTTCTTTCTACGGTTACTTTTTTATCTAAAGATTTATATAGGTAATGTATATTAGTTTCATTGGGATAACTTATAAAAATTCACTTTATGATTCGAGATTCTAATTTTTCACTAGGTATAGACTTGAAAAAATACTTTCATCCCCATGAACATATGTGTGATATACTAGGTTTCCTTCTATATCATAATTCATATAGAATTCCACCTGTAGATTTAGTTGGTACTTGGTTTAGGGTATATACCGTTTTCTGCAACATGTATCCCCAAAAGGATGATGGAAGAGTCATATGACATGTCATTGATATAACCATGTCAAGAAAGGCATGATTCCTTCTTTCATTAACAGCATTCCGTTGAGTTGTATAAGGAGTAGTGAGTTGGGATATTGTCCCAAACTCCTTTAATTGATCAATTAAATCTTGGTTAATATACTCTCCACCTCATTCTGATTGAATTTCCTTAATCTTCTTACCAAGATTCTTTTATAATTCATGTTAGTATTCCTTGAGAATATGAAAGGAATAGTGCTTATATCTTTTTAACTATATATATCCATACTTACAATAATAGTCATTAAAAGTAATGAAGTACAAAATACCACCCCTTTTTCACTA
Source organism: Viscum album (assembly GCA_963277665.1). NCBI lineage: Eukaryota > Viridiplantae > Streptophyta > Magnoliopsida > Santalales > Viscaceae > Viscum > Viscum album. Next base: position 55,333,383 of record OY728148.1, read on the forward strand.
GAAATAGGACACAAACATCATTATGAATGAATTATAGTAATTCAGTGGCTCTTACACCTTTCCTAGTAAAGGTTATTTTGATCATTTTCCCCTATAAATAAGTGTTTCATATATTCAAGGGTTTTAACTCATTAGATTCTAAGTTCCATGTATGATGTTGTTTTTATAAATGCTTCTCATTTACATAAACAAGTCATAAGTTCCATAGGTGGATATTATATGATTCATTATCATTTTTTTAATTTATTTCCATTATAGGGTTTTCAAGTTCAAGTATATGCAATCCATTGTTAAGATGATCTATGCCATAACACATGTTTTCATTATAAAAGAGAAAATATTTATTTCTAAAATTGAAATAAAATCTGAGGGTTTCCAAAATTTAAATAGATATTATGTTTCTAATAATTGAAGGAACATAATATAAATTTTTTAATACAAGAAATAAACTACTATGCAAGGTCAGATGATAATCTCCCACTACTAATTCTACTATTCTTGTAACACCCCCAAATGATAAAGGGTTAAATGAATAAATGATATGAATCATGTCAACAAGGTGCACCTTCCTTTTCGGGAGCCTACCTGATTAGAATTCCAGAGTTAAGCGTGCTTGGATTGGAGTAGTGATCAGGATGGGTGACCTTCTGGGAAGCTTCCCAGGGTGTGTGTGTGTGAGGACAAAGCACACTGGAAAGGACATGTGTTGGACTGTGGGGACAGTCATTAGTCAGATGGCCCATTTGGGCATGTGGGTGGACACTCGGGTGGGCCCCACGTGTTTTCGGGGCAACTGGCGGTACCTGGTAGGCCAGGACCCGACGGCCATGTTAAGGCGGGGTGGTTGTGCTGTCACTAGGACCCAGTTGTCACATTTGGTATCAGAGGAGGAACCCGGCCTTAACTGTGGTGCACTGCCTAGGTTGAGATTTAGGGCCCATAACGAGGACATTGTGCTCTAAAGGGGTGGTGATTGTAACACCCCCAAATGATAAAGGGTTAAATGACTAAATTATATGACTCATGTCAACAAGGTGCACCTTCATTTTCGGGAGCCTACCTGATTAGAACTCCACAGTTAAGCGTGTTTGTCTTGGAGTAGTGATCAGGATGGGTGACCTTCTGAGAAGTTTCCCAAGGTGTGTGGGCATGTGGGTGGACCCTCGGGTGGGACCCACGTGTTTGCGGGGCAACTGGTGGTACCTGGTAGGCCAGGACCCGACGGCCATGTTAAGGTGGGGTGGTTGTGTTGTCACTGGGACCCGGTTGTCACAGTTTTTGCACTATTTACTACATGGCGATCCACGTCACACTTTTCAATATTATATAATTTACTTGGTTTATGAATATGAATAAAAATGTTTGAGCCACATGTTGTATCTAATGTCAACAAGGTGCACCTTCCTTTTCGGGAGCCTACCTGATCAGAACTCCACAGTTAAGCGTGTTTGGCTTGGAGTAATGATCAGGATGGGTGACCTTCTGGGAAGTTTCCCAAGGTGTTTGGGCACGTGGGTGGACCCTCGGGTGGGACCCACGTGTTTGCGGGGCAACTGGTGGTACCTGGTAGGCCAGGACCCGACGGCCATGTTTAGGTGGGGTGGTTGTGCTGTCACTGGGACCCGGTTGTCACAGTTTTTGCATTATTTACTACATGGCGATCCACCTCACACTTTTCAATATTATATAATTTACTTGTTTTATGAATATGAATAAAAATGTTTGAGCCACATGTTGTATCTAATACCAAACTTAATGATAAAGAAATAATCCATTTAATAAAAAAATACTTAAGGTGGAAGCTTCACCTTACTTATTTTCCCAAGACTTGAAATTATTCTTCCAGTGTCCTTTCTTAGCAGGATGGGTGACCTTCTGGGAAGTTTCCCAGGGTATGTGTGAGTGAGGAAAAAGCACACTGGAAAGGACATGTGTTGTCATGTGGGACATTCATTAGTCAGATAACTCGTTCGGGCACGTGGGTGGACCCTCGGGTGGGCCCCATGTGTTTGCGGGGCAACTGGTGGTACCTGGTAGGCCAGGACCCGACGGCCATGTTAAGGCGGGGTGGTTGTGCTATCACTGGGACCCGGTTTTCACAGTTCTTGCACTATTTACTACATGGAGATCCACGTCACACTTTTCAGTATTATATAATTTACTTGGTTTATGTATATGAATAGAAATGTTTGAGCCACATGTTGTATCTAATACCAAACTTGATGATAAAGAAATAATCCATTCAAACTTGATGATCAGAATGGGTGACCTTCTGGGAAGTTTCCCAGGGTGTGTGGGCACGTGGGTGGACCCTCGGGTGGGCCCCATGTGTTTGTGGGGCAACTGGTGGTACCTGGTAGGCCAGGACCCGACGGCCATGTTAAGGCGGGGTGGTTGTGCTGTCACTGGGACCTGGTTGTCACAGTTATTGCACTATTTACTACATGGAGATACACATCACACTTTTCAATATTATATAATTTACTTGGTTTATGTATATGAATAAAAATGTTTGAGCCACATGTTGTATCTAATACCAAACTTGATGATAAAAATGTTTGGCCTATTTGGGCACATGGGTGGACCCTCGGGTGGGCCCCACGTGTTTGTGGGGCAACTGGCGGTACCTGGTAGGCCAGGACCCGACGGCCATGTTAAGGCGGGGTGGTTGTGCTGTCACTAGGACCCAGTTGTCACATTTGGTATCAGAGGAGGAACCCAGCCTTAAGTGTGGTGCACTTCCTGGGTTGAGATTTTGGGCCCACAACGAGGACATTGTGCTCTAAAGGTAGTTAAGCGTGTTTGTCTTGGAGTAGTGATCAGGATGGGTGACCTTCTGGGAAGTTTCCCAGGGTGTGTGGGCACGTGGGTGGACCCTCGGGTGGGACCCACATGTTTGCGGGGAAACTGGTGGTACCTGGTAGGCCAGGACCCGACATCCATGTTAAGGCGGGGTGGTTGTGCTGTCACTGGGACCCGGTTGTCACAGTTTTTGCACTATTTACTACATAGCTATCCACCTCACACTTTTCAATATTATATAATTTACTTGGTTTATGTATATGAATAAAAATTTTTGAGCCACATGTTGTATATAATACCAAACTTGATGATAAAGAAATAATCCATTCAATAAAAAAAATACTTAAGGTGGAAGCTTTACCTTACTTATTTTCCCAAGACTTGAAATTATTCTTCCAGTGTCCTTTCTTAGCAGGATGGGTGACCTTCTGGGAAGTTTCCTAGGGTATGTGTGAGTGAGGAAAAAGCACACTAGAAATGACATGTGTTGTCATGTGGGGACGGTCATTAGTCAGATGACCCGTTCGGGCACGTGGGTGGACCCTCGGGTGGGCCCCATGTGTTTGCGGGGCAACCGGTGGTACCTGGTAGGCCAGGACCCGACGGCCATGTTAAGGCGGGGTGGTTGTGCTGTCACTGGGACCTGGTTTTCACATCTCTTGCACTATTTACTACATGGATATCCACCTCACACTTTTCAATATTATATAATTTACTTGGTTTATGTATATGAATAAAAATGTTTGAGCCACATGTTGTATCTAATACCAAACTTGATGATAAATAAATAATCCATTCAAACTTGATGATCAGGATGGGTGACCTTCTGGGAAGTTTCCCAGGGTGTGTGGGCATGTGGGTGGAACCTCAGGTGGGCCCCATGTGTTTGCGGGGCAACTGGTGGTACCTGGTAGGCCAGGACCCGACGGCCATGTTAAGTCGGGGTGGTTGTGCTGTCACTGGGACCCGGTTGTCACGGTTCTTGCACTATTTACTACATGGAGATCCACATCACACTTTTCAATATTATATAATTTACTTGGTTTATGTATATGAATAAAAAATTTTGAGCCACATGTTGTATCTAATACCAAACTTGATGATAAAGAAATAATCCATTTAATAAAAAAAATACCTAAGGTGGAAGCTTCACCTTACTTATTTTACCAAGACTTGAAATTATTCTTCAAGTGTCCTTTCTTAGAACATGAAAAGAATACATCCTCTTTTTCATTTCCCTCCCTCTATATCTTTTTCATTTTGTAAGGATGGTTCATTGATGTCTTTGGCTTGGGTTTAGCCTTAGACCCCTTAGTCTTTACCTTACTCTGCTTTTTCACTATAAGGACTAAAGAATTGGTATTCTTAATATCCTTATCAATTTGTAAAAGTAATTCTAATATGTTTTTGAGTGACGTTTTAATGTTATTAAAGTTTAAATTAACAATAAAATTCAAGGATATTGGTGATAAAGAGGAAAGAATAAGATTAGTCACTATTTCTTGATTTATTTTAAACCCAAGGGATTCAAGCCTCTTGATGTAACCAATTATATTGAGTACATAATGTACTCCTTAATTCCCTTATTCTCGATTTCACCTATATAGTGCACTTCATATCTCATATATTTCCTTCCTTTATCTCTACTAATATAATTCTTAGAGGTAAGATAGCATCTTTTTGTCATCTTTATCCTCGTGAATTTTCTATAGTTGAATGGACATCGATGACAACATGAAACCCTGTACATATAATGAATCATCTATATGCTTCTTATATTTTTATTTATCTACCTTACTTTCTCCCTAAGGAGTCTTAATAAGAAGTGAGTTTTCCAACACATAAATCTTCCTCTCTTGGCTTAGTACTATGAAAAAGTGATTGTACCACTCCTAGATGTTATGGAAGTTCAAGATGTTTTCTTTATCAAAATTGATCAAATTGATAATTAAATGGTGGGGTGAATTTAATTTTATCTATAGTATATAAATTATCAATTATTACTTTATCTTTATTACCATTTATACATTACTTTTTAAATCATTAAATGTATCCCACTATTTTATCGAACCCTAGTAGTCACCACTACTATATTCAGAATATCAGTTGTTTGAGTATTCTACTGGAAAAGATCCTTGAAAACACACCTCATATTCCATGATATGGATATACCACTACTAAGATAATTTCAGGATGGGTGCTATAATGGTCATCTACATTGAATCACGTCTCCTTAAATTGTTGAGTGAAGTCTCAACTTCTTTGAATCATAACCTAGATTCCCTCAAAAATTTACCTGTAATGTAATAGAAATGTATATATGGATAATTATTTGTTTTTTAACTTAATTTATTCAACCCATAAATCTTATAAGATCTCCCCAGTATTAGGAATCACCCTTAACTAAGGTTGAAAAGCACCTAGTACACCCAGTTCTTTTAAAATGTAAGTGATAAAAGGAATTACAACGTAATATTTATCTGAGGGTTTTTATTATTAATTGATGAATGAATTAATTTTCTATTTGATATGTTTGTACTATTTGACCCCACTCACAACTAAACAATTCAATGATAGAAAAAATTCATCACATATTTATTTGTTTTTAAACTATGCATTTTAGTTTTTTATTTTATGTATTTTCATAAACATGCATATCCACTAAAATAATAATCTGTGAATAAATTATAAAAACTCCCTAACTGATATTGAGAATTTGGTATGGTTTAATCCATTTATGCTCAATAGATCAATCATGACCCTATGGATAAAATTCTTAAGTCGTTTCTGAATTGTACTGCATATCACACCCTGATTCAATGTTTCTATATATCGTAAGGGATACCACCTCATCTTGGTGTGGTCCATGTCATATAACATCCTCAAAATAATACATAAACACCTAATAAGTGAAAAATACATACATAATTATATTTATAGGATCACAAACCCTTATACATATTAATTAGAAAAATATGATGCACAAACAGTCAAAAATGAATTAACTATTACATTCATCACTCACAATTGTAATAATTAATTAAATTAACAAAACCAAAAAACATATTATTCATTCAATGATCAATATCATTAGATATATATCATCTTTTAAACTTATTTCAAGATACCAAGAGGTTATTCTGACTCATCCAAACCCTTTTCTTAGCCGATTGAAGCTCTAATGATTTCATTTGATCTCCTTGAGGTTGTGTTTCTTGATCTCCTTCCCCTTGTTCTTAATTAGTGATACTATTGTGGGTGTTTTATTTGACCATGTGATTAAAGGTAGGTAGATCCATGATGTTTTTCTCTATGATAGAAACCTTAAATTTCTTGATTGAATTGAAATTATTTTTTAATTTATTTAAAAACCTGGTTTGAAAAGATTTGTTGTGTGATTTGAAATGGCATGGAAATTTTGGAAATAAAACCCTAATTTTAATAGAATTGAAATATGGGTTAGATTTCTAGAAAATTATTGGTTGATTTTTAAATTTATTTGATAGATTGGTTTGATTTGGAACCTTGATAAAAATTTCTTAAATTTAAAGATGATTTGAAATGGAATGAATTGATGAAAACCTACTCTCAGGATTTAAAATGAGAAATTCATATTGAAAATAGAAACTGGGAATTTGTAAAATGAATAGATTTAAAATGTTTGATTTTTCCATGTTTTATTGATTTAATGGTTGAAGAATATGTTATCCTAGGTAGTTATTGGTGACTAGGAAAAGTACATTAGAAACTTGATTCCCTGGAAAAGGATTGATAATGAAAACAATAACTAAACAATTGCGGCAGTAATACCCAATAGGTTTCCCCTTTTGGGGTGTAGATGGCCCATGAGAGTTTCCCATTTGAGAGGTAGATTGATTTATGTGTGAATAATTATCTTGAGACAATATCATTTTTGAGATGTGTGAGGATTCCATTACATGAACTAACATATTTTAGGGCTTTTGTACATGCTGTTATAATTTTTTGACTTGATTTTACATGCCAATAATTATTTAAATCTGTTATTCATGACAAATTTTTTATATAATTTTTTTATTAAAAAAATATTTTAAGATGTTTTTGATATATCTAGCATCTCTTTTAATTTCAAATCTTGTTTTGGTTTTAAATATGTGAATTTTATACCACCCCTTATTAAAATTTAAAAATAAACATAATTGGTTTAATTGTTATGGTATTGATTGTGGAACACTTATTGAGAACATATTGGAATGTATAGATCACATCCTACCTCTTCCTTTGGTAATTTTTAGATTTTCTTATGCTAGGTACGATCAAAGGGAAAAGCAACACTTGGAGGTAGTGGGTGTTCTTGATCCTTGGAACCATTGAGTGGTGATGGTGACCGATGGAGCTATTTTCCACTTGTTGCATAGTATTTTTTTATACTTTTTTTTGGTTGAAATTTTTTTCTTTGGGAAGTTTATCTTTTGGTTTGGGTACTATTTTACCTTTTTTTAGTACTTTATCCCTTTGGAGTGTTGAATATACCAACTTTTAACTTTTATCCTCTATTATTTTGTTGAAAAATTTGTTCCCTCTTGATCTTAATTTGATTCTAAATGCTAGTCTCTAACCCATGGGATTGTGAATTACCTTCAATCCATTTCAGGGTTAACTCAGGTATTAGGGTACTAGGTTATCTAGGATGGTTCGTGACAAAGTGGTATCAAAGGTACAGGTTCAGCATCTTTCCATGATGTGAATATACATCTTGGGATGTCTTTATGGGACTTAAGAGGTAGTTACGAGTGATTTCCTAGAAAACTCTCATCATAATGATCCTTAAGTCACCATGGGGGTTTGGGAAATGTGTATTCGAGGAATTTTTTGATCATATTCCAGTATTATTTCTAACTTTGATCTGGGTATGTTGAAATCCCAATCATAAATTTATGCTTGATCAAAATGAGATTCAAGTATCTCTTGTCTGAGTTGATGATTTTTGTATCCTTTATGTTGTCTTTAGTGTTTTATTTTGATTTTGAGTATCATCATTCCTATAATAAGATGTGAATATGCCCCAATAGGAAGATTCTATTGAAATGCAGTGATAAAATCTTACAGTGGACCAGAATCATGTTGAGATAGTAGTGTGGGTTGTCCAAGCTCTAGGATAAGTACCTGCACTCCTTCCAATTCGGGATCTGGTATCATAACCTCAAAGTGATTAATATAGAGATTATTCTTCATATTTTCTTCTCCATAATCCACCATATTTCCAAGGCTCTAATGATCCTTAGGAGGCTTAGGACTGGTTGAAAAATTTAGATATTCTTTTTGAGTTCTTGGAAACACATGAATTTATTAAGGTGAAATATATTACCTTTATACTGGAAGGGCCTAGAAGGAGATTGTGGTATTTTATGGTGATAGAAAAGAAGCATAAGGTTTTTTAATGGAAATACTTTTGATTCATTTTCACCAATCAATTAAATATTGAATCTATATGGTTGTAAAATCCATGGAGTTTCTCAAACTTTAGTAGGGCGACACAATAATGGATTATTACACAAACTGATTTGATGATCTTGTTCAGTTTTCTCTGAAGGTGGTGACTAATGAGAAGCTGAAGGCGCAAATATTTGATATATATATTCGATATTACATATAATATCAGGTTTTCTTACTAAATTTGGATTCCTATACTGATGAGATAGATAGAGAATTGATGGTTGATTGTGACATGTCTGGTAAGTCAGGGTTATTGGAGTTAATTTGTCTCCCAATGGTAGTTCTATGAGTTCCTTTGAAGGAAAGAGTAATTGTTATGTGTCTCATAGTGGTTCTAGACATCAGTAATCTTCCAAGATTCTTGTAGTTCCTGGAAGAGTCTCATAAACTTCCATACAGTGTGGCATGGTTGGGAATTCGAGATGCGTTTGTACTGAGGTGCCAAAGATCTACAGTTCTTGTGGTCGTCCAATACATCCACAAAAGTGATTCCACTTATTTTCTACTCTACGCAGTGGAATGGGATCATCGGTTAAAAATATTAATTTGGAGAAATTATATGTTTCATGATCTATGGGGTTCTAACCATAGGCATCTATAAACAAGCTTCTTTATATAATGGAAGAGTCTCCAAAGGATGTGTATATTGGTCCAATGACTGTGAGAGGTACCATCACTATAGCACAATCTATAGTGACTTATATATTTGATAGTGGTTCATCTCACTTGTTTATATCAACTTTTACTGTGAAAATACTAGATATTCCTATGGATATTTTGTCTTATCTGATGGATAATACTATTCCCCTTAGAACAAAGAGAGATAAATTTCTCCATTGTCCTTATTGTGTTTTCTCTTTATCAGATATTGATATTACTTGGAATATTCTAGATCTCAACATGACCCCTATTGATGTCATTTTTTTATGGGTTTGAAAATTTATAATAAGTCCTTAATTCACTGTTTTCTTTGATGGGACTCCTTTACTACACCTGATGGGGTGTGCCTTGTCTTTTAGGGATATTGGGATCTGAGTTTGAGTGGAGCTAGTCCACCTTTTCTAGAGTTGAGTAGGGTAATGTTGGTGTTTTATTTTAACTTGGTGTGATAATATTTGAGTGATAATCTCCCTCTAGTCATCATCGAGTTTCCTAATGTGTTTTCTTATGATTTCTCTAGTTTTCCACCGGTAAGAGAGGTAGAGTTCTTTATTTATTTTGTAATTGGTACTTAGATGGTATTTATTCCTTCTTAATGTATGGTTCTAATATATTTAAAAGAGTTAAAGACACAATTGGATGACCCGTTAGATAAAGGATTCATATGACTAAGTGTGTCACCTTGGGTGAAACCTATTCTCTTTGTGAAGAAATCTGACGAAACTCTTAACCTCTATGTGGATTATCAAAAACTCAATTGAGTATCAGTAAAAAAACAAGTATTTGTTACTATAGATTGATGATCTATTTGAAAATTCAAAAGGGTAAAAGTGGTTCTTAAAGATTTATCTTTGATCTAGTTATCAGTAGTTGAGAATAAAATAATATGACATTAAGAATACTACCTTCAAGATTAGGTGTGGCCATTATGATTATCTTTTCATGTCATTTCTTTTAACCAATGCTCCTATAGTTTTATTGAATTTAATGAATAGGATTTTTTATGAGTGCCTCAACTCATTTTTAGTAGTCTTTTTTGGATGAAATCTTGATTTACTACAAGACTAAGGAAGATCATCTGATTTATTTTAGATTAGTCCTAGAAATCTTGATAGATCAAATACTTTATAAGAATCATTCAAAATGAAATTTCTAGATTTAAGAAGTGTAATTCTTGGGGCATATAGGGTCAAAACATGGTGTCTCATTTGATCCTGATAAGTTTAAATACATTATGACATGGGAGAAACTATTTAATGTTTTCATGATATGAATCGTATGGTCCTAGAAAGGTATTACCACAGGTTTGTTAAATATTTCTCGAAGCTCGATTATCTAATGAATACTCTCACTCAAAAGGGAGTGAAGTTCTTTTGGGATGAGAATTGTTAGAGTTATTTTGTTGAGATAAAATATATTTTGAATTATGAACTAGTGTTTACTCTTCCAGGGGATGGGTAGGGCTATGTGGTCTTCTGTGATACATCAAGTTCAGGTTTAGGCTATGCTCTTATGCAGGGTGATCATGTGGTAGCATATCACTCCAAAAGGATTAGGCCACATGCAAAGAATTATCTGACTCGTGATCTTGAACTCATAGTTATGGTGAAATATCTTAAGAGTTAGAAGAATTATTCTTTTAGATAAAGGATTACCATTTATTCCAACCACGAAATCTTGAGTTATATATACTCTCAAAAATATTTGAACCTCTACAGAGGCATTGGGTGGATTACCTACATTCTTTTGATTTCAACATTTCCTACACCCTGGGGAAGGGGAATATAATTATTGATTATATGAGTATAAAACTTCCAACCCGTACTATGAAAGAATCATTAGAAGAGTGTAAATTGATGAATCCTTTTTCACAGTTACATATGGGAGTCCAAGAGGGAGAGGTCTAGTTTATCTTGTCATGTGTTCGGTTGACCTTCTTTCTTCTCGAGATAATTCTTTTGGAATAACATATTGATGAGGAATTTCATATCATTAGGGAATCTCTTTATATTAGGGTGACCATCGATGAGGGGATGTTATATTCTAAGGGAATCATAGGTTTTTTGAATCATTTTATTGTATCTTTTACCATAATAAAATTTTTGATCGGTAATTGTCATAGTTATTATTCAAAAGTGCTCCATGGAACCATAAAGATGTTTTATGATATGTGGTGACAATTTTTGTGTCTATGTATGAGAAAATATATCACTAACTTCATTTGTCATTGTTATACCAATCAGCATATCAAAGTTAAGCACCATATACCTTTGGGTTTATTTTAACATCTTTTTTTGCTAACTTTGATGTGGGATGATATCCCTATATACTTTGTGGTTGGGTTTCCATATACCCCTTGGTAGAATAATTCGATATGGTTTGTAAGAAATAGGATGCCCAAATTGGATAACTTTATATCCATTCGAGATACAACCAAATTTCAGGACTTGGGGAACCTCTATATGTAGTAGATTTTCATATTGCATGGATTTCCTTCTTCTATAGTCTCTGATAATGATCCCCATTTTACTTCTCTCTTTAAGTGATTCCTCAAGGAGGAACTTGGATCATAGGTACATTTGATCATGGAATATAATCCACATACAGAATTCCAAATAGAACAAGCTATAAAAATTATTGAGGAAATGATTCGTGATTGATTTTTTACTTTGGTGGAGCTTGGTATATTCATTTAGGATTAGTTAATTTATCTTATAATAACACTTACTAGCCCTCTATCAAGATGGATCCTTTTGTGTCTTTTTATGATCACACAACTAAAAAACTGGCCTTTAACAGCGCTAGAAATAAACTTTATCAGCACTAGAAAAGTGATGATAACTTGAGTGATGTTAAAAGCCCATGACTTTTATCAGTGCTGAAAAACACTGATAAAGGGTCCATTTATCAGCCATAAAAAAGTGCTGATAAATAGGACAATTATCAGTACTTTTAAAACCACTGATAAAGATCTCATTTATCAGCATTTTAATTTAGCTTCGCTAAAGGATTCAATTATCAGTGCTTTTATAAGTGATGGTAAAGGCCTTTATCAGTTCTCATAGAAGTGCTGATGAAGGGACATACCAGAGTGTGCTATAAGAGAACATTGCAGTACCACTACAGTGTGGACATCGATTAGGATGATACCACAGTTTATGAAGAATTTGATATGAATACCTTTATAAAAGATGATGGAGATTTCATGGAAGAAATGAAAATGTAAATTGAAGATGACCTTCATGATTGTCCAAAGATGTTTTAGGAATTAAAAAATTGTTCCAAGAAACCATTGTATACTGTTTGTACTAAACACACAACATTGTCAACTGTATTGAAGTTATATAATGTGAACTCTAGCAACAGATCGAGTGACACCACCATTACAGAACTACTTGGTCTTCTGAAAGATATGATACTGGAAGAAAATAAACTACCATACTGAACAAATGATGATAAATGAGTATTACATTCAATGGTAACGATCTCTAAAATAATAAATTTTTTCCAAATTATTTTATATTATTTCTCAAGGACCATGAATCACTCATAAAATTCCCTAAGTGTGGTGCATATAGATACAAGAAAAATGAATCAAGTCCTTAGAAATATCTATGGTATTTTTCTACCATTCCATGCTTTAAAAGACTATATGGATGTCAGAAAATAGTGAGACAATTAACATGGCATGCATGTAGAAGAATTAAATATGGGAACATACATCATCCAGCAGATTCTCCTGTGTGGAATAAAACTGATTAAGATTTTCCAGAATTTTCATATGAGCAGAGAAAATTTTGTCTTGCGTTATCTACATATGGAATAAATCCTTTTGGTGTACAGATTATTACTCACAATACATGGCTAGTCATGTTGGAAAATTATAAATTTCCACCATGGTTATGCATGAAACGCAAATACATTATGTTGTCTCTGCTTATATCTGGACCAAAGAAACCTGGTAATGATATTGATGTCTATTTGGATCCATTGATCGAATATCTAAAATTGATGTGGGGTATATATGTTACAATTTATGATGCTCATAGAAGTGAATAATTCACATTTTGTTCCATGTTGTATGGAATGATAAATGACTTTCCCGCTAATAGAAATTTATCAGACTATAGAATTAAAGAAATTTTGGGGTATCCCATTTGTGAAAAATGCACATACGCAGTTTAGTTGAAACATTCCTTGAAGACTGTGTTTTTAGGTCATTGGAAATTTTTACCTCAATGACATAAATATTGATCCTCAATGACTTTTATGGGAATATTGAACAAGGTACAACACCGTCTCCAGTAACGAGTGATCAACTGTACAAAAAAGTAAAAAATATGGACACTATTTTTTGTAAACCATTTTAAAAAACCTTAAAAAATCATGTTGGAAGAATAGATCAATTTTCTTTGAATTATGCTGTTGGAATTTTTTGTATGTCAGACATTTTATTGATGTCAGGCATGTAGAAAAAAATGTATTTGATATTGTTATTGGCATGTTACTAAATGTTCCTGAAAAAATGAAATATGGTGTCAAGGCTAGGTTGGACTTGATAAAAATGGGGGTAAGGTAATATTTGGAACCGGTGAAGGTTAAAAGGTGCACTTTTCTTCCTCCATCAGCTTACACTCTATCCAGATGGTAAAAATTTCAATTTTACCTTTTCCTTACTAGTGTAAAAGTTCCACAGGGGTATTTATCAAATATCAAGAATGTCGTTTCAATGACTAATTTGAAGTTACAAGGATTAAAATCACATGACTATCATGTTTTGGTGCAAGATTTAATGCCTGTTTATTTTTGTTGCATTCTACCTCAAAATGTATGACATACATTAACCTAACTTTTATTCCTTTTCAAATCCATATATAGTAAACTTATAGACTCAGTGAAGTTTCCCATCATGAATAATAAGATTTCAGTCATATTATGTGAATTAGATATGTTCTTCCCACCATAATTCTTTGATATAATGGTCCACCTGAGGGTTCACTTAGTTATAAATGTTCAACTATGTGGTCATGTCCATTATAGATGGATATATCCCATTGAATGGTATATGAAAATTTTGAAAGGGTATGTCAAGAATTGAAGTTGTCCAATAGGTTGTATTTCTAAATGATATATTGTTGATGAAGTTATTGAATTATGTAATGATTACCTATCAGATATTGAAAGCATTAGTCTCCCAAAGTCTCCTCACAGTGAACACCTTATAGGAGAAGGGATTTTTGGAAGATATTTTGTTACAATTACCTTGATAGAGTGGGGACAAGAACATCTTTACATATTAAATAATAGTGAATATGTTGATCCATACACTAAATCCCACAAATAAATTCTTAGATATTTGAATCCATCAAGGGCTAGAGGATGGATATCAAATACACATAATCAATGGTTTATAGGATGGTTCTGAGATCCAATTTATAAGGAGTCATCTGAAAGTCTAAATTCAATTGTCAAATGACGTTAATGGCTAGCCAGAGGACCAAATTCAAATGTTATATCTTACATTGATTTTTTGATCAATGGTTATAAATTATATCAAAAAAATGATGACTTCGGTACGATGAAAAATAGTGGTGTTATTCTTGTGGATGAAGTGATGATCATATCTGGTTCCAAGGATAAAAATACAATTTATGAAAATATGTCATATTTTGGCATTATCATACAGATATATGAGTTGTATTATATAACATTTCAAGTGCCACTTTACCATTTCAAATGGGTTGGCAATATCAATGGATTGAATGTTTATAAAATGGGATTTGTGAAGGTGAATTTAAATGTTGAAGGGGGAAAAGAAGAGTCATTCATAATTGCATCACAAGTAGTGTAAGTAATTTATGTCTCTTACCCAATAAATAAGAATTAGTTGATTTTTCTATTGGGAACTAAAACAAATTTTGATTCGTGTGAAAATTAAATTGATGATGACCCTTTCAATGGGAAATCATAATCAATTCATGTCGGTCCCAATATAGATAATGTCTTATACATTAGAGGGTACTGCAAATAGAGGATTTAGATTCCTAATAGAGGAACCAAATCCTTTTAACCTTTAAGAAAATAAATAGGGTTAAATAAGAAGGTAAAATTATTTTTTAATATATTATGTTTTCCTCATAATATTATATGTCCTATAATGCATTAAAATAATCTAAATTAAATGTTCAACTACTCATACATACAATGTCTTCTGCACATGATGATATTACCAATCCCTCGGAAGAACAAACTATAATGAAGGAAACCCTTTGGAAAGATGTAAAGGGAATTTTACAATATACTTTCTCTATTTTACTGAAAAAATATATAATATAACGTTGATTTAATTTTTATTATTCCTTGTAGAGTTCGTTTATTTTAAAAAATTTCTTTCCATGTGCAGGAAGAGCAATGACACTGCCTCTACTCAATCACAGAGGAAATATTGACCTACTCAAAACCAAAAAAAATGCATTAAAATTTTTTAAAGGCTTTAGAAAAATAATCTATAAGTAATTTTTTATGTGTATGAATCAGCTTCACCTCAATCCGATATATAATGTGATCAATATGAGTCAAAGTAAGTGTTTCAATTTTAAAATGACATTTTAGTAAAAAATACAAGTGAAGTACTCAAAACCAATAAAAAATATTCATATTGTTTTGAAACTTTAGTATGAAAATCCATAAGTCATTTTGGATGTGTAGGAATTAATCGCACCTCAATCCAACACATGGTGTGATCGGTGTGACTCAAAGTGTGTCTTTTTATTTAAAATTGTCATCAATTTTAATAAAAAGGCCAACTGACCTACTCAAAACCAAGAAATCACATTCATATTGTTTAAATACTTTATGAAAATGATCCATAAGTCATTTTTTATGTATAGGAATAATCTTCACCTCAATCTGATACACAATGTGATCGATATGAGTCAAAGTGCATGTTTCAATTTTAAAATGAAATTTTAGTAAAAAAGACAAGTGACATACTCAAAACCAATAAAAAAATTCATATTATATTAAAATTTTAGTAAAATGATCCATATGTCATTTAGGACGTGTATGAATCATCCTCACCTCAATCTGACACAAGGTGTGACCAGTATGACTTAAAGTGCGTCTTTTTATTTAAAATTGTCATTAATTTTAGTAAAATGGACAACTGTCCTACTCAAAACCAAGAAAAAACATTTAGATTATTTTGAGACTTTAAAAAAATGATCCATTGGTCATTTTAGATGTCTAGGAATCATCCAAATCCCAATATGATGCACATTGTGCCTGGTATGACTCAAAGTGTCTGTTATCATTTTTAAATTGACATTTTAGTTCAAAAAGTGTCACTCATTAAAACCTGATCAAATGTACTTGAATATTATTGACAATTTATGACAATGATTCATAAGTTATTTTTGATATGTAGGAATCTTTTTCACATTAAACAGATACATGATGTGATCATAATGATTCAAAATTGTGTGTTTCTAGTTTAAAATTACATTTTAGTAAAAAAACTGACATACTCAAAACTGAGAAAACACATTCTGATTATTTTTATACTTTAGAAAAATGATCCAAAAGTCATTTGAGATGTTTTGGAATCATCCACACCTCAATCAGATGTGTGCTGTGACGGTTATGACTCTAATTGAGTCCTTTTATTTAAAATTGACATCAATTTTAGTTAAATTAACACTTTCTATTAATTTATTTCTTTATATTATTACTAAAATAAGAATTGTTTTCTCATATAGGTGCATTATTTTTCTTGATCAGGGGTATTTTTTTCATAAATTGCATGATTACGGTTATAATTAAAATATAAAGGAACATTGATGTTTTTGAATTTATGTAATAATTTTTATTTATGTAATTGTATAAACAAATGCTTGAAATGTCTATAATATAGTGTTTTTTATTGTGTTTGTGTTGTAAATTTCATTTCATTTAAATATTTTATTGTTACTTATTTCTATTTATATTTTGTGTGTTTTTGGTGTTGTGGTGTGCTATTACAGCACATTACAATGGTGCTATAGTGTACTGTTACAGCACGATGTAGTATGGCCCTTTATCAACACTTTCAAAAGCACTGATAAATGGTCCTTTATCAACGCTTTCAAAAGCACATATAAAAGGTCCTTTATTATATCTTTCATAATCATGGATAAAGGTATAATTTATCATTTCTTGTATAAGCACTGATAAAAGATCATGGCTTTTAACCTTTCTCATGTAGTTAGATATTTCCTAGCACTGATAAAGGTCATTTCTAGCACTGTTAAACGCTGGTTTTGTAGTAGTTTCTGGTCCTTCTACTCCCCAGTCCTAAAGTAAAAAAGATATATTAGATTATTTTATGTGTAATAAAGTCTGACAATCCCTTTTCTAGTCTATGAATTCATCTTGGGGGACTCTCAATCATCATTGGATGAACCCCAACCCCCCCCCCCCCCTCACCCCTACTCCTTCATCAAATAGAGTTTTCATCAAGTCTCATTCCAAGAGTATGTCTTCCTATTCCATTTCTCAATCTAAGATCATTCTAGTGTCAGGGTCCAATTATAGGTGCATTCTATTTAAATAATCTCACTTATCAACTAGAATTCTAAGGACCTTAGTGCCTGGGTGAAAATGGAATTTCTTTCCAATGAGGTATCCAAGAAAATTTTTTCTCTTATTGTGATTCTCAAACTGAAATCATGATCCTACAAGATTTAATAATTTTATAGTAAAACGGGTATACATTTTTCCATGTAGATAGATCTCATCAATTACCATATTTAGATTCTATATAATTACTCCATCTTAGTGGATAAGTTGGATGTTTCTAACTATCATGTTTCAATTATATTTTTCTCTCGCTATGCAGCTTGCTTATTCTTATTTGTTTATTCTAAGTGTGATACTCATTTAAGGGATCAAATTTGGTGTGATGTATAAGAATTCAACCCAAGGGTATCTCCCTGGATGGTGGGAGGTGATTTTAATATTATTATGTATTATTTAAAGAATAAGGGAGGGGTATTGCATCCTCCAAGGGACAAAACTGACTTCTCCTCATTCATATCTCGAGATGGCCTTATTAACATGGGTTTTTTGTGTGATAAGTATACTTGGTTTAATAATCATAGAGGCATCAAACACACTTGTTGAAGTATGGATCATTTCTTTTCCAACGTCCACACCATCTCTTCCTTCCCTAATGCAGCGACCACCCATCTGGTTTTTGTGATTTCAAACCACTCTCCTCTCTTGGTTAACCTAAATCCAAGGATTTATGGTGGTGGATGCCTTTTTTCTCCAATCAGTGGATAGATTAACCTAATTGCCAAAAATTTATGGAGGTCTCCAGTTCTAATTGTAGTTAGGGATGGTTTTGGATAGCTTAACATTAAAATTTATGGTTCTTGAAGAAAAATCTTGTTGTATGGACCAACTTTCAGCTCTCTCAAAAACAAAACCTTGATTCCATAAAATAAGAGAAAGATATTTTTTAAGATGTCCTTTAAGATGAGTGGGATGATGACACCTCCACCTCCCCTATATATAAAAAACTAATTCAATGCGTTACTGCTTGATCATGAGAGAATACTACATAAAAGTTCTAGAGCCACTAGGATTAGGGAAGGAGACCAAAATACCTCATTTTTTCATGAATTATTAAAATAAATACTATGAGGTAAACCTAAGAACATTCAAATGGATGATGTATCTTTCATTAGTGATCCAGAAGTGGTGGGAAGTATGGTCGTCTCTCATTTTAACTCCCTACTTTATAACCCTAACTCGTGCATGTAAGAGGGTTACCCTGGGGGTTGGGTGGCCATCTTCAACTCTATTCTACATGTGGTTACTCCATATTCCAATGCCCACTTTGATAAATTCCTTGATTAGAAGAAGGTGTGGGATGAAATTAAATATCTTAATCATGAGATTTCACCAAAACCTGATGGATTTCTGGGAGCATTTTATGTGAATTCCTAGGATATAATCATGAACTATCTGATTGAATCCATTCAAAACTTATTCCATAGAGGATACATACCCCTGGATTCATGATCTACAATGATGGATCTCATTACCAAAGTAAAGGAACCCTCTTCTATAAGATAGTTTTGTCTCATTATCATGTGTAATTTCCCTTACAACATTTTCAATTCAATTGTAAATATGAGGCTTTATCAATTCATTCACAATTGCATGTCATAAGAGAAACTTGGATTTATCAATGGTAGATCTATTCAAGGAACCATGGTTATCACATAAGAAATGATTTTTTATATTAACAATAAGGTATTGGGTTCCAACATTGTCATTAAAGTGCATATAGATAAGGCATGTGATAGGATCGATTGGAACTTTATTATCCGGGTGAGGAGATGCATGGATTTCTTGGACTAGGTATAGAGACCCAGCCATTTATTACAATACTATTACATAATTTTAAAGATAAACAACATAATAGTATTACGCATAGAGGATACAAAGGTTTATTGTTTTGGGAAAACTAGGACCATACATAAAAATTACAACATCATGCATAAACATTTATTTAATTCCTTCTTCTATAGCTTCTTATTGGCACTTGACCCCTCCTTAGTACATGTAGTCACTTGAGGATATACATCAAATTGGGTGATCTAAAAGCTCAGTAAGAGTATATATAATAACAATATAACAATGGGTGAGAAAAACCATAACATAGGCAAAGGATCGTGAACATGAGAGGAAGCATTAATAAGAGACTTAAAATGTGGTAATGCATAAAAATGAAACATCATGTCTTAGTGGTTAATTAACACACATACTTGTGAAAAAAGATAGAATCTTTTTCACACATCATTTAACATTATCTCATGATATTAATCACTTTACTCAATGCATTGGAGCGCTGTATAATTCTGGGAGCACCCGTCACATTGAAACATTCATATTGCGCTATATAATTTTGGGCGCACCTATCACATCATAACATTAACATTTATCATGCATACCAAAATGAACATATATCAAAAATTAGAATAACTAACCCATTAAAATTAATTTTTTTCATCTCATAATAACACATTAATAAACATTGGGTTCCCAAAATTATGTGGGAATAACATACTTGTTACGATAGCCATCAACCTTGAGTGAGAAGTAAAAGGTGTGCTTTTGAAAGAATAGTTATTTTGGAAAACTTTTGTTTGACATAAACTTAAATAGAAAGCATTTATATCCCAGAAAAGGTAATATAATGATGAAAAAATTATTTTTAAGGAGTGAACATACCAAATATGGAGTGAAAGAGGGAAGACCCAAAGAAAGAAATTTGGGTTCGAGATTTTCCCCTTACCTTATATCGTAATTTTTCCTTTTCTTTAATTCCCTGTATAACTACATTAGATTCATTAATTAACAATTCCAAAACATTGTTTACATGAATATGGTTCATTATTGTTTCATTAAGTTATTTTATGTGCCTTTATATGAGTTATAGAGTTTAAAAAACATTTTTTAGAAATGTTTGTTTTTATGGTTTTTCTTGAGCGGTTAACTTGTATTCATAAATTGAAGTTCGGGTAGAACATGGGTAAACATCCAGAACTGATATTACATGTAATTAATTATCTTATAGGATTATAAATGATCTTATAATTGATTATATTATATACCATGTGTATGAATCATTAGATAATAATTAAACTATGATTGTTTGAGTTAATTTGGGCGGTTTTTCAACCACAATGAACTTGTTTTGATTAATCATTTAGTAATATGTACATAAGTTAGTTCCAGAACATTAAATGGGACATAATACATATAACATATTCTTTTTAGACCATAAAAATGGTTTCATTACCAGATCTAAAATTATAAATGGATCAAATAAAACAAGATGTTCTTGAAGGTGATAGATTAACACCTCATGAACAACGATTTCTTTTATAAAATAAAAGAAAGAGGATAAGGGGGTTGGATGGTATAATATCCCATTATTATCATAAAATTATAGTATATTTATGATACAAGAGTTAACATATCAAGTTTATGAAGATAGGTGTGGAGATAATAAGAAAATAACATGAAATTGAAAGGAAATTAAAGGAAAGAGGAAGGGAAATTACCTCTTCAATCCTTCTCTTGAGATCCTCCTTAGGGGACCTAGGCTTGGTCTTTTGATGAGACCAAAAGCTCTTGGACGTGGAGAAGGGAATAGATAAGATGGTTTGGAAGATTTTATACAAGGATTGAATCTTGAGAGGTGTGAGTAAATGGGGGGTGTGAAAGGTGGTATTTATAGTGGAGGGGAGAGGGGATTTCTCAATATAAAATTCATTAATTTATTATTTCCCCACAAGACAAGGAATAGTGAGTCTTCCATGACCAATAACAGTAATTTTATCATGTGAACCCAAACCAATTGGTCTTATATCAGCATAACATCATGCATGACTCTATAATTAGCTTATTTAGCTTATTTTGTAAATTATGGTATTTCACTATTCATCAAAAATTCAAGTATTTGAGAAAAATCCCAAAAATTCCCCCCAACCATTTTTCAATGTATAGAATCAAAAAATGAAGTCAATTTTTCAAAAATAATTTTCTAAATATTATTATTTTAATATTTAATTAAAAACATAACTTATTATCAAAAACCAGTTTTAAAACATTCATTCACTTATTCTAAAATATAGGTATATCATACTTTTAACTTGAATATTATTTATATATTATCATAGGTAAGGATACTATTAATTAGGGTATATCACTATTAATACAGGTATGTTACTATTCATATGGATAGGTTACTATTCACCAAAAATTAAGTTTTTCTTATTAGACTCCAAATAACTTACTGATTACAACCGTGTATGTCAGATTTTTGAAATTCCAAACACAAAAGTGACAAAATTATTTTTAAAGGTCACTTAGCACTTAGTAGTTCATTATGTTGTATTTTCATGTGATTTTATAAAATATTTATAAGAAGTAAATTTCCATTGAAAAACATTGGATTGTTACATTCTTCCCCCCTTATGAAAATTTTCCCTCAAAATTTCACTTTACACAAACAAGTGAGGGTACTTCTCCTTCATCGCCTCTTATGATTCCCAAGTAGATTATTCAAACTTATGGTTCCTCTACAACACTTTAACAAGGTGGGTTGTCTTGTTGCATATAACCTTATCTCTCCGGTCCAGAATCTCTACTAGTTTCTCCTTATAGGAGATATCATCTTCCACATGTACCACCTATGAGTTTAGTACATGTGAGGGATTAGGTATGTACTTCCTCAGTAGTGATACATGAAACACATCATAAACTTGATCCATATTTGGTGGAAGTTCAAGCTAATAGGCCACGAATCCTATTCGGTCAAGGATCTCAAAAGGGCCAATGTACCTTGGGCTCAGTTTCCCTTTCTTTCCAAACCGCATTACTCTCTTCCATGGTGATATTCGAATGAAGACTTTATCTCCAACATCGTACTCCAAGTCCCATCAACTGTTATCAACGTAGCTCTTTTTCCAACTTTGATCGGCTTTGATGTTTTTCTAGATGACTTGAACCTTCTCTATCATATCTTGCACAAGATCGGGTCCAAGTATCTTTCTTTCTCCAACTTCATCCCAACAGGTTGGAGTTCTACATTGCTTTCCATACAAATCTTTATACAGAGCCATCTGAATACTCGAGTGGAAGCTATTTTTGTATGAGAACTCAAACAATTGGAGATACTGATCCCATCCACCTTTGATTTCTAGATAGCAGGATCTTAGCATATCTTCAAGCATCTGAATAGTCCTTTTAGATTGGCCATCAGTTTGGGGGTGATAGGTCATGCTAAAATTTAATTCAATACTCAAAACTTGTTGAAGGCTCCTCCAGAATTTATATGTGAACCTTGGATCACGGTCTGAGAAAATTGAGAGTGGAACACCATGCAGTCTCACCACTTCATTCACATATATCCTTTCAATTTTTTCAAGCGAGAGACCTTCCCGAATAGCGATAAAACGGGCAGTCTTGGTGAGTCAGTCAACCACAACACATATCGCATTATTTACCTTCGACATCTTCAGGAGACCCGTGACAAAGTCCATAGTAACATTCTCCCATTTCCACATGGGTGTAGGAAATGGTTGCATCATCCCTTTGGACTTTTTTTGCTCTTCTTTAACTTGTTGATATATCAATCACCTTGAGATGTATTCCACGATATCCTTTTTCATGTTATCCCACTAGAAGTATTCTTGGATATCACGGTACATCTTGGTACTCCCAGTATGGATAGAGAATGATAATCTATGTGCATTTTCTAATATCACCTTCTTTATCTCGGGTGATGAAGTCACACAAAGCTGTGTTCCAAACCGAATCACACCGTCACCATCAATATGGAACTCTTGTGGCTTCCCTTCCATTACTACATTCACCCTATTTTGTATCTCCACGTCATCCCTTTGTGCTTCCTTAATATTCTCTTGGATGGATGGTTGCACAATTATTTGGGCAAGGTAGGATGTATCCCCTACCCTTATGATTTCTAAATCCATTCTTTTCATATCCAAGAAGATAGGGTCTTTCTCAATCCGTAACATGAATAGAGTAGCAGGTTCTTTTCTTCTTAGAGCATCAGCTACCTGGTTTGCCATTCTAGGATGGTAGTGAATAGAGAAATCATAATCCTTGATTAACTCTAACCATATCCTTTGATGCATGTTGATATCCTTTTGTGTGAATATATACTTTAGTCTCTTGTGGTTGGTGTATATGTCACACTTCTCTCCATAAAGGTAGTACCACCAGATTTTCAAGGCAAAAATCACGCCTACTGGCTCTAGATCATGCGTCGGGTAGTTCTTCTCATCGATCTTCAATTGCCATGAGGCATAGGATATCACATTATCATTTTTCATGAGTACACAACCCAATCCTTTCTTTGAAGCATCACTGTATATCAAAAAAATTTCTCCACTTTTTGTTAGTGTGAGTACAGGTGCAGTGATCAGCCTTCTCTTTAGCTCCTTGAAGCTTCCCTCACATTCTTCCGTCTAGACATACTTTACCCCATTCCTTGTTAACATAGTTAGTGGGCTTGACAATTGTGAGAAATCTCTAACAAAACGTTGGTAGTACCTAGCTAGTCCAAGAAAAGTGCATATTTCTGTGACACTAGAGGGCCTGGGTCATTCCTCAATCGCCTTTGTTTTTGAAGGGTCCATAGAAATTCCCTCACTTGTGATCACATGTCCAAAGAAAGTGACTTGCTTCATCCAAAAGTCACACTTGTTGAACTTTTCATACAACTTATCCTTTCTTAATGTCGCCAACAAAAGTCTTATATGTTCTTCATGTTCTACCTTGCTCTTAGAGTAGATGATAATATCATCAATAAACACTACCACAAATTTTTCAAGGTGATGTCTAAAGACTCTATTCATTAAATCCATAAATATTACAGGGGAATTAGTAAGTCCAAAGGTCATCACCGAAAACTCATAGTTCCCATACCTTGTACAGAAGTCAGTCTTATGAATATCTTCCTTCTTCAACTTTAACTGATGATATCCAGAATGAAGATCCACATTTGATAAGTATTGAGATCCTCTTAACTGATCGAACAAGTCATCAATCCTTGTAAGAGGATACTTTTTCTTTATGGTGATCTTATTGAGTTTCCGATAATCGATACACATCCGCATTGTTCCATCCTTCTTCTTCACAAAGATCATTGGCGCACCCCAAGGTGATACACTATGGTATATGAACCCTTTGTCCAGATGCTCTTACAGCGGATTCTTTAACTCCTCCAGTTTGATAGGAGTCATCCTATATGGACACTTTGAGATAGGAGTAGCTCTGGGTTTGAGTTCTATTGATAACTCTACCTCACGATCCGGGGGAAGTTCGAGTAACTCTTCAGGAAATACATCACTGTATTCCCTCACGATGGGAATTTCTACAAGGTTGGCACTTTCCTTCGACCCAACCATTTGGGAGAGGTATGATTCTTCATAGGAAATAAAAACCCACATAGATGAAGTATTTTTCAAAGGATATTCATGATCTTTCTTGAATTTGTAGAGGATAATGGGATGGTTCAGAATATGAAAATATATTTCTTTTTCATGATAGTTTATATATGCTCTATATAACGAGAGCCAAACCATTCCCATTATAGTGTTGAATTGCACCAAGTAAATTATTACAAGATTAACTGGAAGAATATTCCCACATATACCAACAGGAGAAGAGTCAAACACTTGTGTTTAAAAGATTGCACCACATGGTGTTTTTACAGATATCTCTACTTCAAGGTTTCAGGGATTTGATTCTATAGTTCTAGAAAACTTGAAAGATATAAAGGAATGCGTAGAACCAGAATCAAATAATACTTTTTCCATTATTGAGTGAATAGAAAGTGTACCTTGTATGACTTCATTGTCTTGCTCCACTTCTACAGTAGTGATGGCATAAGCCTTCCCTTGTTCCTTTGGCTTCAGTGGCTTCTGACGCTGATTACCCTCAAGAAATATAGGTTTAGTTCACTGGATTTCATAGTTCTCTATCTCTATATAGTTGTAGCATAGAACAATGGGTGGTTCTCTCCTTTCCTGGGCTACATCTCCTTCCTTTTCATGTTTTTTTGACACTCTTGAGCATGGTGTCCTTCTTTCCCACACTTTAAATACTTCTCTGTCCATTTGAGGCAATTCCCATGGTGCAACTTCCTGCATTTTTGGCATGTGGGTCATTTAGTTTTCTTACAACCTTTGTCATTATATCCTCCAGTTTAAAACTCCATTTTTCATTTCTTATCACTATAGCCATGGGACCATTCTCCAAACTCCATCTCTTCTTTGAGAGCACACCGAACAACTTCTTCATAACTCCTAAAGTCTCGAATTGCAAGATCCTTTCTAAGTTTTTGTTTTAATCCTCTAAAGAATCTATCAATTTTGTTATCATTATTGATAACAAAACCCGAATCATACCTTGAAAACCTTGTGAAATTTGCTTTATAGGTTGTGACATATTCTCCTTCTTTTTTCTTGAGCTCTATGAATTCTCTCTCCATATTTGTGCGAAGAGTTCTTTGGAAATACTTGTTAAGAATCATTATCTTAAAGTATTACCATTCCATCTCTTCAATTTCCTCCCTTGGCTTGGTGTTCTTAATAAAATCCCACCATTGATCTACCTCTCTATCTATATGATAAATGGCTAGAGTCGCCCTTTATTTCTCAGAACAGTGGATCACATAAAATATCTTATCTATAGATTTGACCCACTATTCCGCAACTAGTGGATCAGAATATCCACTAAACATCAGTGGTCGTTTCCTCATAAAACATTTGATATTCAGTTGCTCCCACTTTGGTAAAGGTGCAAGTTATCCATTATTATGGTTATTGTTCATAACCTGGTATATTTGGGTAACCATATCCATGAATTTTTGAACTCCACCTCCTAAATCATTAGGGATTTCATTCAGGTAATTGTTGCATTGGCCCTCGCATGAGTTTTTTGCCTGGTTTCTCTTGGTTCCCACCATTTTATTAAATATAAAAGTTTAGAACAAAACATAAGTCAAAAATTCATGAATAACTTATTCATTTGAACAATTTATACTAAAATCATAACATATTTTATCCCTATGTAAAGCTTATTGTATGAATATTTGTACTTAGTCTCATACTAGTGGTTTTCTCTAGGGTTCACTAATCCTAATTCCCAAATTAACTAAACCTTACCTCTAATACCAACTATAGAGAACCAGCCACTTCTTACATTAGTATTACATCATTTTAAAGATAAACAACATAATATTATTAAACATATAGGATCCAAAGGTTTAGTGTCTTGGGTAAACTAGGACCATACATAAAAATTACAACATCAAGCATAAACATTTATTTAATTTCTTATTCTCAAGCTTATTATTGGCACTCGACCCCTCCTTAGTACATGTAGTCACCGGAATAAATACATCAAAAGGGGTGATCTAAAATCCCAGTAAGAGGATACATAAGAACAATATAACAATGGGTGATCATAACCATAACATAGGCAAAGGATTATGAACATGGTAGGAAGCATTAATAAGAGACTAAAAATGTGGCAATGCATAAAAATGAAACATCTTGTCTTAGTGGTTAACTACCACACATACTTGTGAACAAAGATATCGTCTTGTTCACACATAATTTCACATTAACTCATGAGATTAATCACCTTACCCAATGCATTGAAGATTTGTATAATTTTGGGCACACCCGTCACATTGAAACATTCATATTGCACTATATAATTACAGGAGCACCCGTCACATCATAACATTAACATTTATCATGCATGCCACAATGAAAATATATAAAAAATGAACATAAATAACCCATTAAAAGTAATGGGTTTCATTTCATAATAACACATTCATAAATATTGGGTTCCCAAAATTAAGTGGGAATAACATACTTTATACGGTAGTCATCAACCTTGAGTGAGAAGTAAAATGAGTTCTTTTGAAAGAAGGGTTATTTTGGAAAACTTTTGTTTGACATAAACATTAGTAGAAAACATGTATATTCTAGAAAATTTAAGATAATTATGAACAAATGATTTTTAAGGAGTTACTATACCAAATATGGAGTGAAAGAGGGAGAGCCCGAAGAAAGAAAATTGGGTTCGATATTTTCCCCTTACCTTATATATGAACGCTTCCTTCACTTTACTGTCTTATATAACCACATTAGATTCATTAATTAAAAATTCAAAAACCTTGTGTAAATGAATATGGTTCATTATGGTTTTATTAAGTTATTTTATGTGCCTTTGGATGAGTTATAGAGTTTAAAAAACATTGTTTGGGAATGTTTGTTTTTATGGTTTTTCTTGAGCGGTTCACTTGTATTCACAAATTAAAGTTCGGGTAGAACATGGGTAAACATCCAGAACTTATATTAAATTTTATTAATTATCTTCTAGGATTTTAAATTATCTTATAATTTATTATATTATATACCATGTGTATGAATCGTTAGATAAGAATTAAATGATGATTGTTTGAGTTAATTTGGGCAGTTTTTTGACTACAACGAACTTGTTTTGATTAATTATTTTGTAATATGAACATAAGTTAGTTCCAGAACCTTAAATAGGACATAATACATATAAAATATTTTTTTTCAACCATAAAAATGGTTTCATGACTAGATCTGAAATTATAAATGGAAAAATAAAACATGTCGTTCTTGAAGGTGATAGATTAACACCTCACGAATAATGTTTTCTTTTATAAAATAAAAGGAAGAGGAGAAGGGGGTTGGATGGTATAATATTTCATTATTATCATAACATTATAGTATATTTATGATACTGGAGTTAACATACCATTTGGATGAAGATAGGCGGGGAGAGAATAAGAAAAGAACTTGAAATTGAAAGGAAATTAAAGGAAAGAGGAAGGGAAATTACCTCTTGAATCCTCCTCTTGAGATCCTCCTTAGGGGACCTAGGCTTGGTCTTTTGATGATACCAGAACCTCTTGGATGTGGGGAATGGGATAGTAAAGATTTTTGGGCATAGTTTAGACAAGGCTTGAAGCTTGAGAGGTGTGAGTAAATGGGGGTGTGAAATGTGGTATTTATAGTGGAGGGGAGAGGGGATTTCCCAATATAAAATTCATTAATTTATTATTTCCCCACAAGATAAGGAATAGTGAGTATTCCATGACCAAGAATAGTAATTTTATAATGTAAACCCAAACCAGTTGGTCTTACATCAATAGAACATCATGCATGACTCTATAATTATCTTATTTAGCTTATTTTTGTAAATAAAGGTATTTCACTATTCATCAAAAATTCAAGTATTTGAGAAAATCCCAAAAATTCAACCCAACCATTTTTAGACATTTAGAATCCAAAAATGAAGTCCATTTTTCAAAAATAATTTTCTAAATATTATTATTTTAATATTTAATTAAAATCATAATTTATTATCAAAACCCAGTTTTAAAACATTCATTCACTTATTCTAAAACATAGGTATATAATACTTTCAACTTGAATATTATTTATATATTATCATAGGTAAGGTTACTATTCATTAGATTATATCACTATTCATAAGTGTATGTTATTATTCATAAGGGTAGGTTACTATTCACCAAAAATTAAGTTTTTCTTGTTAGACTTAAAGTAACTTACTGATTACAACCGTGTATGATAGATTTTTGAAATTCTAAACACATAAGTGACAAACTTATGTTTAAAGGTAACTTAGAACTTAGTAGTTCATTATTTTGTGTTTTCATGTGATTTTATGACATATTTATAAGAAGGTAATTTCCATTGAAAAACATTGGGTCGTTACACTAGGTTTTTTATTTATTCTTCTACTGTTATAGCTCACCCTATTTATCAATTAAATTAATGGAGATGGAATGTGTATTCTTAAATATATTTGGGAGTCTAAGATAGGGGGATCCCTTATCACCCAACATCTTCATCATGTTTCAGGACACCCTTAGTAGACACATTTCTTTTTGTATGCAACTCAGCACTATCCATTCTTATCACTAAAAGGACCACTTCAGTGGGGGTGTCCCACCTTCTCTTTTCTAAATACATGTTTTTCTTTATTAATGGTTTAATTTCTTCTATCATGGGTTTTAACAATATCATGGAGAAGTATTCTAGATGAAGTGGGAAAATTATCAATCATGATAAAATCTGTGTGTTTTTTCCACCCTCATTTTCGGATATATGAATAAATGGAATTGAATCAATGAAGGGTATTTAAAGTAATAACTTCCCCATGAAATACTTGGGTTACTCTCCTTCTCTTGGTAGTCTATATCTTCCACTTTGAAGGTTTGGTCGACAAGTTCACCAACTGCATCACGAATTGGAAAAATATGATTCTTTCATTTAGAGGGAGAAGCACTCGTGTCAATTGTGTCCTATCTTCCATACCCATGAACATCTTATTGGTCATCAAGGTGCCTAAAGGGATTATTAAGGAAATTAATAACCTCTTGTCATATATTATTCAGGATGCCCATGAAGAGTGGAGATGTCATTGGGCATCCTATAGCAGGCTCACCAAACCAGTTGATAATAGAGGCATCAATGTGAGGAATGTGGTGGAGGTGATGCACTTTATTCTGGGGAAAAATTCATGGGAGGTCCTTGAAGGGTGTTCTATCAGGAAGAGGTTTATCACTAGGAAATATGGAATTGATATGAATTCTCCTAGAGTTCATGCCTATCATTTATAGAAAACTCCCCATTAACACATACTAGTGCTTTTGTAATTTTCTCACTAGATTATTGGTAGTGGAAATGTTGATTCCTAATACTACGACTGGGAGGGAGAGACATTGGGATATAAAAGATGACCCCTAATGGAGATGACCTTAAATCTATCCATCCTCTACCTTCCATCATTCAGGTGACCTTGAACCCCATCGAAAAAAGTATCTTCAAAATAACATATGAATACCTTGAGAAATAAATTAAATCATAATTATTTTAAAGTTTAATAGTATATAATTGAATTTATTAATTATTTTACTTGAAATCATACACACTCAGATGTCCACCGGCCATTTTACATGGGGACCAATTCATCCTACACTTCCATTCATCAAAAGTTTTTGAACTTGTTGATACACATTGTGTGTGACCCTCTAGGCCCTTATATCTAAATTAGTGATTCATAATCATAGACCAATAGAAATATATAACAGTGCATCATGGCCCCTAAAGAGATAAGGATATGTCAAACCTATGTAACCTTATATGATCATACACTTTGTAATATATTATCTTTGTCTCCTGATATATATAAAAATATGATTCATACTTTGTTTCATCACCCTTTAATTATTTACTTATTTTTATTAACTATATTAAATATAATTTACTTGGTCTATCGTGGAATTGTATTTTTTTCAAGGCACCACCACCCCAATCAAGTTTCCAAATATTTCTTCTTCTTTTCAAAAGTGAAAAATCCAATCTTGATCATTCAATCAATTTCATGCCACAAATAACGCTCCTGGTTTTAGATACCTCACCATAAACATAAATTTCATGGTTTTTATATTTCATCAAGGTACATGATCAAGTGATAAACACTGATAGTGATCTAAATTTGAGAGACCAATACACATACTCATGGATAAGAATATCCAATGATGCCCAAAACATGTGGTGTTCTTAATAGTGGGTCAGTCCTCATGATCTTATCAACTCAAGATCACTAAGTGTGAATGCCATGAGAAGAATTATTTATGCTTACAATCCCATAGAACTTGATAGTTAGACATCATTTGTGTCTTGTTGACATGATGTATCTAGACCACGGACATATATTTAAAATTCTTATTATGGTATCACAAGGTTCTCATTATACTAAGAACAAATATAACCATTTGATATGACAAATAATATAAGTACATTAGCATGTAAATAGTGTATGTATAATTAATAGAACTATTATAGTAATAATAAATCATGTATAACTCTCTGTATACATTATATAGTAATCAAAAACTGATTCTCAAGTTGGGTTTAGGGTGTTGAAATTGAACTTAAAATACATGAATATGATGCATGAATAAATATATAATATATATATATATACTAAATATGCATATGATGCATATTATTTGTGTTTTATACAATCAAATGAATGGAACTGTAACTCCAAAATTGGTTTTCCATCAGTTACGAACCAAAGGGTTGGTTTATTAATATTTTCTCATTCATTGAAGAATTTAATGAATGAAACACTCAATATTAGTAATGCATAATATTCATTATAAAGGAGGAGTTTAATTCTTCAGTTATATAAGATATGTGATATCATTTATTGAGTTTTCTTGAGTGTGTTGATCATGTTTGATTGATGGATTTGTGATCATTAATTTCATTCAAAGATAATAAATATCTCTTCCTTCTAGAAACTCATTCATCATTCTATGAAGGCTTTAAACCCCCTTTAGATAGTCAGGAATCCCCACAAAACATTCGTGTATTCACTAGCTAGTTTTCCCCCATCAAACTCAATAAGATTTCCTAAACTACCCCTTGTGGTTTGTATAAAACATTCTCCTTAAATCACGAATGTGGTTTTTTTTTATATGGATAAAAGGTATATTTTGATACTCTTTTTTTATGATAATTCATGAATTTGATTTTTTAGAGATAGATCAAGCCATGTTTTGTGTTTTTTTTCTACCACCAATGATCATTATATGATCAAAAACCCATCTATGGTATCAAAGCTTGTCTCTTCAAGATTTAAGCATGTTTAAATCACTATTTTTCATCAATATAATTACTGGTTTTCAAATAATATCATTTTCATAAAATTTTCATAGTTTTTCAAACCCTTACATGATCCATGTAAAGGTAATATGAGATCTACCATTACATGATCATTCACATAAGGTAACCCTGAGACTTACTTTTACATGAAGGGTTCATATAAATATAGTTTGATTATTACCTTCATATAAACAGTTTACATAAAGGTAATTTGTGAATTAAATTTATAAAAATGGTTTACATAAAGGTAATATGTAACTTACCATTATGTACAAACATTTTATGTAAAGGAAAAATATGAGTACCCTTATTCAGTATGTGTTGTGTAAGGATTGGGTAAATCTACCCTTATGTAGACTATCTACGTAAGGTTGGTGGAAGGTTACCCTAATGTAGAATATGTATTATTCCTAAGCTTATGAAGAATTGTTTTAAAAAATTAATAATTTAAATTATTTAATCATTTTTATGTTTTATAAAATGTTTATAAATCATGATAAATGGTATTTTTGGGAATACTTAATTTATAATAAATTTATAAATTAATTAATTAATTGTAAAAGGGTATATAATTAATTAATTAAATGTTTTTGAAGAAAATTATTCCTAAATATTAAATGTTAATATTAAAATATCTTTTATGGCATGACTTGTGATATATAAATAGAAGGGTTTATTTAGAAATCATAAGGGTTAATTTCTAAATATTTTATAAATTAAAAAATATTCCAAAATATAAGAGTTTATATTTATAATTATGAAATTTTCATAATTAATTCAATTTGAAGTGTTAAAATTAAATATTTATTATTTGGATATTATTTATAACACATCAAAAATTTATTAAAGGTTTAAATATTGAAAAAATTATATGATATTTAAATTATGTAAAAGGTTTACATAATATAAATTGAATTATAAAATGTTTATAATTCATGAAATATTATTTATAAATTCCATATAATAAAAAATATGAAAGATTTCGTATTGAAATAAATATAAAAAATTTAAATTCTTGATTATTTAATGTCCATAATGTTTAGATAATTTATAAAAAAAATTATAGTTATATTTTATTTATGAATTTTTCATAAATGTTTGTCTCATGCTTAAATATTTGAATTGTTTGTTTATTTAAAGTTTATTCCATTCTTTATTCATGTTTAGTAAATTTTTTATGAAATTTGAATATTTTGAATATTTTTTTTAACTTTTAACCTACATTTAATAGAAAGATCCTTATATTACATACTAGGTATGACTATATAAAATTTAATTTTTTATTTACCTTGACCTCAGTTTTTTATTTAGAGTCATTATATTAAAAATAGTTTTTAAATATCGTTTTTTCATATTAGGTGTTAGAAATTTCAGGAATTAAATTATCTCTTGAGTAAAGTCTCCTCGAGAAAAGGTACTTGGGGTCAGACTACCTATCATCCTGAAGGTTATGCCTTATCTAGGAAGGTGAATGGGGTTCACTATCTATCACTCTGGGCTTACTCATATGGTAATTTTCAAACTCATATAACTTTATGCCTTTATATCCATCCAACATTAAAATTTTTATTCATCAGAAGGCATAGAGATATAGGATCATGGTGGACGGAAATAATGTAGCCCAATGGCATTGCCCCATACAAGGTTCACCCCCTCCGATTTCATACTGGACACATTGGTAAGACACATCACCCGCATACCAGGAACTGCAATAGAAGCCATATAATCTGCCACTTTGTTCCCCTCTCGCCATGTGTGAGAAATTCTAACTTGGTCATTCAGGAGAGCCTTGCACATTCTAATAGTGTAGGTGATAGCCCAGGGTGTACTGCCTCTACCATGGAGGGCGTCGTGGGTATTCATACACAAAATGTAATAAAACACGAGAAGGTAAATATTGAATAATATTCAATAGTTATGAATTTAATGTGCATATGATGTATATTAAATTGGTGAGGATTAAAATAAACCTCTTTAAATACTAAGTGTGATATTCCTTCCAAAGTGGAAATTTTCAAGACCTAAATCATCCAACTGGGTTGTTTTTTGATTATTCGGGTGCCCTTGTATTATCTTGTGTAAGGCAAGAAAGTAATATGTTGCTCGATATTGTCCTACCAGGTTGTTTCATGATTGACCAGGTGCCCCAAAATTATTCAGTGTTAACTTGTTTTTGGTGTTTTCTTTTAGTTACACTGGATTAGGAATTATAATGGTTAGGATACCATAAGATTATGGATGAGTAAATCGATATAATGGCTTTCGATAAAGGGTTATCCACTCCATTATCCAAGAGTCACAATTGTTGTGAATGGAATAACTCTACCTAAATAACTAAATTGTGAGATGAATAATAAATTAAACTCATTAATTGGTGAAATATGGATCTTAGATCACTAAATGTGCATGATGTAAAGGGTTTATCATTTTAAGTGGTAACTCTTTCATTAAAATTCCTTAATGAGAAGAAATAATACATGATACCCACCCATTGATTTTTTATTATTTTAGATTATATCATACTTAATGATAATCATTTTGATATCACATATAGTTATGACCTAAAAAATAGTAAAATATTGGTATATAGGGTTAATAAGTGTTCTCAAAGAGAAATATTTTGAGAATAATAATGTTACATAGATTAGTTACACTAACTATGAATCCTGTTTATTAAATACCAGGTGTGTGTCACACTTTTTTCTTGACAAATAGAAACTCGTAGATAGGATGAAATTGATAAAGGGTGAAGTGGAACTTTATTTCAGTAATGGAGAAAAAATTTCTACATTAGATGTTATCACTTATGATCTAATTTAACCTTATAGATTAGTCTAAGAATTTAAAAATTGTTATTATTTTCCTTCCATAAACAATAATTTGATTTTTGTATCTTATTTGGAAAATATACGGTCTTCATTAATTATTAAGAATAAGAGTTTATCTGTATATAATAATGGAATATTTTTATAGTGTTGGGAATATAATTAATGGTTTATATATTTTAGATATAGATAATCTTATTTATAACATTAAAAATAAGAAGGTAAAGTTTGATTCTAGTATTTCCAACCTTTTCCATTATTTCCTTGGATATATAAACAAGAAATGCATTCAAAGACTCAACAGATATGTATTGATGGAATCATTTTATTATGAATCATTTGATACATGTGAATCTTTTTACTCAGAAAAATGACCAAGTAACCTTTTATGAAAAAGATGAATGGGATAGTGGACTATTATATCTCACATATAGTGGTATATATATACCAATGAGTACTCAATAAATTAGAGATTTTGGGTAATTAATTACTTTTATCAATGAATTTAGTCGGTATTGTTATCTGTTTCTGAGGAAAAAAATGTATGAAATTTTTTAAAATTTCAAAAAGTTTCAAAATTAAGTACAAAATCAATTGAGAAAAAGTATTAAGACTTTACTATTAGATCAGGGTGGTGAATAATTGAGCCAGGAATTTATTAATCATCAGAGGAATTTTAGAATTTTTCCACAACTCACTCTTCCTGGAGTACCATAATGGAATGGTGAATCTGAGATAAGTAATTTTACCTTGCTGTAAATGGTTCGGTCAAAGATGGTTCTATGTAACCTTCCTATTTAATTCTAGGGTTATTCTCTTGAAAATTTTGTATTTATATTAAATCATGTTCCATATAGATCTATTATGAAGACACTATATAAGATATGGATTAGGAAACATCATAAAATATATTTCATAAGGATTTTGGGTTGTGAATCACTCGTATGATTATTGGATTCTAATAATCACATACGAAGATCATATAAATGTTTATTTATTGGTTATCCCAAGGAAATGATGGGATATTATTTATATAGAACTACTGAACAAAATTTGTTTGTGTCCTTATGTGATGTTTTCCTTGAAAATAAATGTGTAAATCAAGGAGTTTGTGGAAGTAAAGTTGAACATGGATAAGTTCCATTCAGACAATAGAAAGTGTTCCTGAGATTAAAGTTGAGTTGTTTCCATAAAGAGTTGTGGAGTAAAATCTAACTCAAGTTATATAAGAACATAAAGGTCTGATATAATTCATATGGAGATTGAGAGATATGTATTTTTCATGGATAATGATGATTAATTAATGTTTGTAGTATATGAACCAACTTCCCACCAAGAGGATATTGAGAGTTATGATTTTTAGAAATTCTTAAAATCCATGGAATCGGAGATATAGCTCATATACAATAACCAAGTTTAAACTTTGTGGATGTACCTAAAGGGATAATAACCATATGGTGTAAGTGATTTTTTCATAATAAAACTGACATGGATGGTATATTGACTACCTATAAATAATTATTGGTGTAAAAGGTTTCTAAAAAACTCATTGTATTGAATATAAAGACACCTTTTCACCTGTTGTGATGATAAATTCTATTCTTATTTTTCTAGCCATATAATCTTGTTATGATTATGAGATACATAAAATATATATTAAACCCACTTTAAATAAGGTTAATTTATCTAATTACAATTATATAATTTAACCTTATGGTTTTGAAGTTAAAAATGTGACTATTAAGGTATAAAATTAACAATAACCCATTTATAGATTGAAGCAAGATTCTAAAAGTTAGAATATATAATTTGATGATGTAATCAAAGATTTTTGTTTCATTGAGAATATAGATTATTATTTTGTATATAATCAAGTTAGTGGGAATATATTAGGGAATCTGATATTGTATGTAGATGATATACTATTTATTTGAAATGAAATCCTGACACTACATTCTATGATGGTGTGGCTGGGAAAATGTTTCTTAATGAAAGAAATGGGTGAAGAAACCTACATACTAAGTATGAATATATATAGATATAGATATAATAGGTTTCTTATAATTAGTCAAAACACATATATTGGTAAATTTATAAATTGGTTTAAGATGGAAAAATCCAAAAAGGGGTCTGTACTAGTGATGCATGGAAAAAAACTTAGGAAGATTAAATATCCTTTTAATGAGTTAGAAAGGATGGATATAATTTATTTTGGGTCCTAAATAGGATCTATCATGTATTATATGTTATGTACTCAACCCGATGTCTCTTATAATTTGTTTATAGCTAGTATTTCCAATCTAATCCTAGTGAAAGTGATTAGATTTTTGTGAAGAACATTCTTAAGTACTTGATAAGGATTAAGGATATGTTCTTATTCATTATAGAAGAGAATGAACTTTTTTTAAATGGTTACACAAATGCTTGTTTCCAATCAGATAATTATTATATGAGAACAAAATACGGATTTGTGTTTTTCCTAAATGGTGGATCTATCAATTGCAAGAGTTCCAAGAAATCCATTAGAGTGGACTCAACATTAGAGGAAGACTAAATCATTGCATCTGATGTTGTGAAGGATGCTACTTGGATTAATAAATTCATTACTAAAATTGTATTGATTCCTATAATCATGGGAGAAATTGATTTATATTATTACTAAGGGTTCTAGGAATAGTGGAAGTGCTTATCGGTGTTGATCCTAACTTAGAAAATGCCAGATTTTATGTATCATTCATATACTACACAAGATGTGAATATTATGGCCAACAAAATTTTTCTAATTAAACATTGATAATAAAGGATACAATAACCAATAAGAGATATTTTCATGTTAAATTTATAATCAATTTAATTAAATCGAAAGAATGATTACCTCGTTCTTTAGATCTTTCTTCATAGTATATTTTGATCATATGAAACCTTTTTTGGTAATTTATCATTGTTCTTGTAGGATACAATTATATAATCTCTCTAGCAGTGATTCACATATGCTCGTATAGTCTCCAAATGATGCCAATGAATAATTGGGTGCTAGCATAGTCGATTGATCATCTTGAGTTTTTTTTATCGCTTCACATTTCTTCAGTCTTGAATATGTTTTATTAATCTTCTCATTCTTGAGAGGATGTGAGAAGTAAGATGAGGATTATAGAGGTAAATTCATTGTTCATAATAATTATCTATTAACCCCTCTTAGAATGTAAAATCACTCTATTTGTAAAACTAGGGTTAGGGTTTGTAATTTTATTAATTTCACAATAACCCTTAATAAAATTTTAAACCCATGTTTGACCCCATTACATGTATTAAAATAATATTATTGTTTTATTTCATGGTGTTCACTAATAGGAAAAAATATAAATATTATTTTACCAGCTTGTAAATTAATATTTATCATCAGACGCAATCTTGGTCCACTTGTCCTCCTTGAAATTTATCAAATGACTGAATAGATATTTAATAAAATATTTGTTCATAAAATAAATATTCTATTAAAATTATGGTGAATAAATATTTATTAAATGTTCAATAAATAAATAAATATTATACATCCATATAATTTAACAATTACCTTATGAATATGTATTTATTTAATTGATGCGATCATTAATTCCAAATAAAATTATTCCTCAATATTGATAATAATATTTATTCAAATAATTAAATTCAAATAAAATTTAATTAAGACCAAAAAAACACTTAGTGTGTGCCTCTCTAGGCTTATTTCTCATTGGAATTAGGCGAGCTTGCCTAAAGTCCAAGATTAATGTCTAGAAATGGGTCAGGGGACCTAGGAGAAATAAGTTAATGTTACATCTTTTAAAACCAAATATGAGCACTCATAGTGTAATATAATATCTTTTTCATAATATCTCATCAAGTAGGTTGTATATTGATTCCATCAACCTATATGCTTGATATGTCTTTCTTTGACTATCTAAATTTAACTCTTCATTACACCATGGCCATGAAATTTAATGTTCCAAATCTATTTCAATCAAATGATTGATCTATAAACATCAATTAATATGAAAGGGATAAATCCTTCCTTGGCTTATTCATTAATAACAAGTCATTCATGACGCACCCAATATACCTAGCTTTACCATGAATTGCTATCATTGTGGTTTATGGAAATACATATAAGTTTGTGATTCATAACATGCATTTATAATAATCTTAAAGTATAAGGACAATTACACATGCTCGCATATAGAAATTTCCAATGAAATATAAATATATGGAACTTATAATGGTGGTTATTTTCTTATAATCACCCATCTTGGAGATTACCAAGTGAAAAATTCATGAGAGTAAGACTCTTCTACTTATCAGTACTCACACTTGACAGTCAACATGGTATATTCCCTATAATAAAATATTATTCGACCATAGAACTAGGTTTAAGAATATTGTCATGGAATTTGAAGTTTCTCATCATAGTGGGGCACTACCATTCCCTTTTATTGCGATAGATACTTCAGAACATTATTACATTAAAGTCATATAGAACTGTGAATGATATCTAATAAGATATTTAAATTTACATTCACTTCTTTGAATATACATGTAATCCAAAGTAAAAATCGTTTATTCTAGAATACAAACTCCAATAGACTCCCACTTGGACTAGAGCCAACTACCTATGACTTTCAATCCACTAGACCTCACTTGATGATAATTTTTCTACTGAGTTAAGGCTTTAGTCAAGGGGTTTTTCATGTTGTATTCCATAAATAATATTATCACTATGACTTCACCTCTCTAAGAAAAATACCTCAAGATATAATACTTCTGAATTATATGCTTCATCCACTAATGTGACCTTAGTTTCTTTATAAGAGTCACCACTGTAGTATTATCACAATTAAGGGTGATAGGGTCATTACTGCTAGGTACCACATTAGGATCTTGGATGAAGTTGTGTATCCAAAATACTTATTTATATACCTTAGAAGTCATAGTATACTCAAAATATATTTTATAATATACTATCATAGATTTATTTGAGATCTTCCAGCTCATAGAACCTCCATTGAGAGTGAAGATGTATCTTATTTGTGATTTCATATCATATTGATCTATTTGAAAGCTAGTATATTCATATCCTATGATGAATCATTTTTAATCTCCTCTATATACAATAAATATATATGTATTTTATCTAATATACTTATGTATAGTCTTGACTACCATCCAATGGCAGTCACCTGGGTCAGCTTGATATCTTTCTACTGGACTTAAATCATAGGTGACATCTAACCTAGTACATAGCATATCATAAAAGACCAACCCAATCACCAAATCTTATAGAATCATTAAAATAATTTATATCTCTTCATGTATCTAAGTACACATTTTATTAAAAAGATAAATTCCATGTGACACTGGAAAAAATCCCTCTATGGATTGTTCCAAACTGAATTTCTTCACTGTCTTGTTAATATAATTACTTTAACTTAGAATGAGTAGCCTATTAGATCTATCATGATGGATATTGATCCTAAGAATATATTGTACTTGACCTAAGTCCTTTATGGATAATTATATGTTCAACCATGGCTTAATAGGCTATAAGACTGTGGTTTTTTTCTAATAAGTAGTATGTCATAGACATAAACTATTAAGAAAAAGACTGCACTCCCATTAAACTATTTATAGACACAAGGCTCACATTAATTCTTTATGAAAAAAAATTCTATTATAGATTCATCAAAATGAATGTTCCATGTCTTGGATTCTTTATTTAATCCATAAATGGATCAATTCAACTTTCATACCTCGTTGGAATCCTTTGGAGTCAGAAACCCTTTAGGTTTTTTCATATAGACATCTTATTGAATGTTTCCATTAAGGAAGTCTATTTTGACATCCATTTTTATATTCAATGCCTTGATGTTGTTTGAACCCTTTTGTAACTAGTCATTAATTATAAGTATTGAATTTTCTATCCATGTCTACTTTCTTATTGAATACCCATTTAGAACCAATAGTATTTTCATCCACTAGAGGATCTACCAAAATCCAGACTTTTTTTGGTACATGGAATCCATTTTTGGAATTCATAGCTTCTTTACATTGGAAACATATGTCCCACTTGTTTCTTACTTATTGGTTTGAGGATCATTATTATCAACTAAAAATTATTCACCATTATTAGTGAATAAAAACCCATATCTTTTAGGTTCTCTAACCTCTCTTATACACTTATGTAGTAATTATGTCTTTGGAACATTATCTTCTATAGGTATTTGGGGAATCTGTTATTATTCCAACTCTTGTGTATCTTGATCATAGACTTAATTGAAGTCTATATTTTTTTCACTATCACTTTTAGAGATATGATCTTTACCAATAAATGTGGGATATTTATCAACCAAAACCTTTTTATCTACAGGGTTGTATAGGTATTATACCCTTTTTCTTTAGGATATCTTATAAGGATACACTTATTACCTTAGGTTAAAAGTTTGTTGTTATAAATATCCTTAAAAAATGCTTCACATACTCACACTCATACATGTGACAACATGGGATTATTTCCACACCAAAGTTCATATGGAATAGTGTTTTCACTTTTTTTGGAACTCGGTTTAGAATGTGTGTTGTTGTATGTAATTCATTTCCCAAAAAGGGTAATGGAAGAATCTCATGACTCATCATTGATTTCACTGTTTATAATAGGGTGAAGTTCCTCCTATCACTTACACCATTCCATTATGGTGTATAGGGGGTACTGAGTTGGTATATAATCCCAAACTCCTATAAATAATTAATGAATACTTGATTAATATTTTCTCATACATAGTCTGAGCAGAATTTTTTAATCTTATAACCAATCTAGTTCTAAACTTCATTCTTATATTTATTGAATCTCTTAAAGGAATATAACTTAAACCACATTAAGTAGACATATCCATATATACTAAAATTATCAGTAAAGGTTATGAAGTATGATTACCCACCCCTTTATTCAACTGGAAATGGTCTAAACACATTAGTATGAACCATCTCAAGAAGCTCAGTAGACCCATCACCTTTTCTACTAAATAGAAATTTGGTTATTTTCCCTTATAAACGTGTACAAAATACACCAAGTAGTTTTAGTTCAAAGGAATATAAATATCTATCATGGTGTAATTTTTTCAAAAAAATCATTTGTATGACCTATCTAGTGATTCCATGGTTGGGCGTGGTATGAATCAGGTGAACTAGGTTTGTTATTGATTTCTATTACTTGATTTGTTTAATCCAAAACATAAAGACCATTATTCAAATATGTATTACCATAAAAATGATTTCTTTATAAAATATGCAAAACTTATTCCCAAATTTTTAAATAAATCCATCTATATCAAGTTTGAATATAGATATAATGTTTTTTGTCAATTTATGGTGCATAATAACAATATTTTAATACCAAGATCATTCCTATTGGAAATGTGAGCTGGTAGTCCCCAATAACCACAATAGTAATTCTTGATGTGTTGGCTACTCATAAATCTACCTATTATTGGTAAATGTTATAAAATAAACTTTGTTCCTATATTTTAATACATATATGATAACCACATGATATAAATAATACCCAATTTGTAGAAACAAATAAATTACACTCAATAAAAATGCACATGAATCTTCCCCTTGCTTCTTTTCCTTGATGCACTTTTTCTTCCAGTGGCCCTTATTGTCACATGTGAAATAGAAAATATCATATTCCCTTTCTTTCCCCTCAATATTTATCTTCTTGGTAGGTTGTTGAGAAAAAATATTTTTTCTTATATCGCTTTTTCTTCCCTTTCCTTTTATTCACCATAAAGATGGAAGGATTTTAATTCTTTGTATCCTTTTCAACTTGGTGAATTAAAGTGATAATATTTGGGAGATACTTCTCTATGTTGTTCATATTTAAATTAAAATATATATATATATATAATCTCCCAAGGAGTGGTGATATAATGAGGTCTATGTGTATTTAATCAGGAATTTTAAACCCTACAACCCCTAGGTATCAATGTATCTAATAAGTTTCACTACATGAGGCCCATCTGGAG
Organism: Viscum album; assembly: GCA_963277665.1. Classification (NCBI taxonomy): domain Eukaryota; kingdom Viridiplantae; phylum Streptophyta; class Magnoliopsida; order Santalales; family Viscaceae; genus Viscum; species Viscum album. Next base: position 55,376,538 of record OY728148.1, read on the forward strand.
CACCTTCTCCAAGTTTACTCTAAAATAGCACCTTGGATATATCAAATTAAACATATTTAGATATCTCTTGATATATACCATAGAGATGATGGAATGTTCTATAAGAATCCATGTCTTCATGTGACTTCATGAATTTATTATACATATATGAAATCATTAAACACTAAACATTGACCACATCAATCAGGTGTTTACCATAGATAGTGAACTTCTCATCACTCACCTCTTTAGCAGGAATATTAGTCATGGAGGATTCTAGAACGTGATATTTTCATTCATGATCCGACACTTCCCATAGGCATCTGAACCATTATTATAAGTTACTTCTAGTTAGAAGATGATATTTCTCCATAATTGATCACAAGGATAAGGTGGCTGAAAAACTTTTCATTATTCTATAATAATAAAATATCATATTATTAGTACTTCACTTGATTATAATTTATATGAGACTATAATAATTTTATTTTTATTAAGTCTCCCACTATTTTATCAAGTCTCAATGGCTCTCACTATTGAACTCAGAATGTCCTATCACTGTAAACATTCTAGTGGAAGTGATAAATATTTCCCTTATAATCCATAAAAAGTCCATGAAAATTATAAGAAATTATTTAGGTAGGATTACTTGAAAACTATAAACTAGCAACACCTTGAACCGTTGAGTGTACTCCCCAATCCAAAAATCCTGACTCGGATTTCCTCAACACTACATCCAAATTTATATTAGATAAACATAGGACATTAAACCCAATAAATATTTGGTTAAGTCAACTCAACATCTAAGTTATGACTTACTGATAAATTAAAAGTATCACTGAAGGAGGCTTAACTAACAATTTAACTATGGTTATATCTTAATTCCAATTATGGAAGGGTTGATAACTTAATATTAACTTGAGGGATTTTATTTATTATGTGTGGATTTAATTATTTTATCTTTAACATGACTTGTTAATATGAAGTGGATTCTAATTTAGTGATTAACCATCATCTGATAAAACATTTACTCATATTTTATTTATTTTAATTCCATATTTTCATATTAGTTTATTTATTTATATGATTGTGTTATTGCATACATAATGTAAATCTTGTATAAGATAGAAAAAAAATAATTAAATAAATAAAATGATCATGAGATTTATCTAATGGTTGATTTATTGAGTGAAAATAAATCAACTTGTGACCCTAGGTATAAACTTCTTATTTATTTCTTATCATGAGCTGCAGCATCCCACATATCCACTAATGTATCTCCCATGGTGATTTCATCTCAGTTCCATCTTGAGCCACCTCTACCTCAACTCCTCCTTGAACTGACTCTATAAGCCTTCAGATAATCTTTTTATTACATATGTTTTATAACTCACATATGGGTGAGGGAAACTAAATGAATATTTACAAGTAATTACATAAAATAATTTTGGAAACATAGGTCCTACATAATAAAAGAGGAAGAGATGACTTATAATCCATCAAATTTAATTTAATAATAATTAATTGAAAAACCATACAATAAAATTAAATTAAATTAAACCTATACATACATTGGTCTTTTCAAGATCATTATCGGTTATACATATTCAATGATTACATACTTAAAACAACTAGCTGTCATTCATTTCAATTCGTTCTTTAATCAGTTTAAACATGTATGAATTAATCCAATTAATTATCTTATTAATCAATTAATTTATTTTTTCTTATTTCATATAATCATCCTAAAATTCCCATCCAGGGTTATTTTAAATAAAACAGATTTTTTTATTTTATTTAAACTCAATAAAATAATACACAACTTAGTACTTGGAAGCAACCCAGATATTACCTATCTGAACTACTCAATATGGTATTAATTGTAAAAAATGAACTCATAAGACATACTGTGTACATGGAATGAGTCATAATTTCATAGTGTAAACATCCAATTTAATTCCACAGTGAGCATAAGAAAAATATATATCCTATACAATTTAGTGCATTGAGTATTTAGTATACAATAACCATACATGATTTATAGTTTCAAATATTACATGGAATTAATTAAGTATTTAATATAATATAAAACCTAATGATCGATATATACTACTAACTTAATGACTTTTGAAACTCAGGTTGATAGTGTTTAAGGGATTAATTAATTAAATTTAATACTTCTATGTAAATAGGTAAAGTACACAATGTGTGCAAGCCATCCACACAATGTGTACTTCTCATCATTGAAAATCCATAGTACATTCCTAGGGACTTGTCATGTACTTATCATAGACATTTATAAATTATAATGTGTGTATAAAGGATAAAGATCATGTAATTAAAGTTATATAGCTTCCAACCTATACGTACCATGTATTAAATACACGCGGTGTATTAATTACATGACGTGGTTTGACCCCATGTTTTCCACCATGAAAGCATGTGGACTACATGTCATGTAGTCAATTTACACAATGTGTAATCTAGAAAATATATGTTCCACCCAAGATAATATACACATGGTTAATTTATTACATGTAGCATGTACTAATTACAAGAAAACCCAAAATCCATGTGGGCATCCTTGGGCAATGAATAAGGATACACAGCTTGTAACAAATAAGTACAAACTATGTAATATTTTATTATCCAAACATAATTCCTAGAACCTCTAGATGATTTATTCATATGTAATATTTATTATTTATTAATCAATCTTGTTAATATGAGTGAGAAATAAAGAATGGGAATAATAGATTTTAATAACATATCAACAATGAATTAAAACTTGAAATAAATTTTAAATTTTAAATGTGTAGTTATCAATAATCAAATAAATAATTATAAATTTGAATGTAACCTACCTATAATAACAATTTTTTTTGAGAATAGTGGAATCACCTATCGAGGTTGATACTGACTCAGAAAATGTAAGATTCAATGGATCATTCGTATATTTTACAACACCTAAACATCATGACCAGTGATATTTTTCCAATCAAATATTGACAACAAAGGTTGTTGGAGCTAAGAGGAGATATTTTCACATTCAATTTATAATTAATTTAATTAAATTAGAAGAAATATTACCTCATTATTGAGATCTTTCTTCATAGTAGATTTTTATAGTCTGAAACCTTTTTGGTAATCTTCCATTTTTCTTATAGGATTCAAGTGTAGAATCCCTCTAGTGGGGATCCATATGTGCTTCTATGATCTTTGAATGAAACTGATAAGTCATCAAGTGATAGCACGATTGATTGATCTAATTGAATTTTTCATCTTGATCACATCACATTTCTTCATTCTTGAAGAAATTATCTTGATCTTCTCATTCTTTAGATGATGTGAGAAGGAAGAAGAGGATTTTGGAGAGAAATCGGTTGTGCACAATGATTCTTGATTAACCTCTCTTAGAATGTAAAATTGATCTATTTATAGACCTATAGTTAGGGTTTGTGATTCTATTAATTACATAAGTTCCATTAATAAAATGTTAAACCCATATCACACCCCATGCTATGTATTAAAATAATATTATATTTTTATTCCATGGTGCATTAAAACTAGCGTAATGATTAATATTATTTTACCAACGTGAAATTAATATTTATCAGAAAACATAATCTTGGTCCACTCATCCACCTTGGAAATTATAAAATACCCAAATAAATATTTAATTAAATATTTATTCATAAAACAAATATTCTATTCGTAGTTTGATGAATTAATATTTATTAAATATTTAATAAATAAATAAATATTATTTATCCATGTAATTTAATAATTACCTTTTGGATAAATATTTATTTAATTTATGAAATCATTAATCCTGAAAAAAGTTATTACTCGGTCTTAATAATAATATTTATTCCAATAATTAAATTCAAATATAATTTAATTAAGCTCAATGGAAATACTTAGTGTTTGACCCTCTAGCCTTCTTTCTCATTGGCATTAAGAAAGCCTGCCTAAATTCCAAGATTACTATCTAGGAATTGGTTAAGGAACACAAGATAAAGAATTTGATTTCCCATCATTGACAACCAAATATGAGGACTCACTATGTAATATCATCCCTTTGTCACAATATCTCATTAAATAGGTTTCACACCCATGTCATCAACATATATGCTTGATACCTCTTTCTTTGAATATCTGAAATAAACTCAATGTTACACCATAGACATAGAATTTAATGGGACAGTTATATTTCAATCAAATGGTTGAGATATAAACTTCCATTAATATGGAAGGGACAAATTTGTTCTCTGCTTATTCATTAATAACACGTCATTCATGATACACCCAATTTACCCAACTTTTCAATAACCTGTTTTCATCATGGTTTATGGAAATACATCTAAGTTAATGAGTCATGAAATGCATTAATAATAATATTAAATTCTAAATACCATTACACATAATCACATATATAAATATCCAATGACATAAAAACATATGGAATTCTTACTGGCGGGTCTGTTCTAATAATCTCTCATCTTAGATATTACCAAATGAGAATTTCATGAGAAGAAGTCTCATATTCTTATGAGTACTCACACCTAACATTCAACATGATATGTTCCCTATCATAGAATTTTATTTCACCATAGAACTAGTTTTAAGAAGTTTTCATGTAATTTCAAGGTTCTCATCATAACGGGGGACTATTATGCCCTTTTAATGCAACAGATACTCTAGTACATTATTACATTAAATTCATTCAGAACTACAAATGATATGTAATAAGATATTTAAATTAATATTCACTTCTATGAATATACATGAAATCCAAAGTAAAAACATTTGGTTCTAGAACACTAAATACAATAGTTCCACAATAGGGTTGTTGTTCAGGCTAAGGAACACCAGTCTCACCAAAGGACTAAGAACGTCCTTTGAAAATACCATCTCATATGGTGGGTGTTACCCCATGTCTTACTATTTTTATTCTTATTATATATTTTCCATACTTAATATTGGAAATATACAGAGTATGAGAACCTTAATACTTTGATACCTTACTTGTGAAATTTTCAAAATGACATAGATAAGGTGATGGGTGGTTGGGTGTGTTACTGGTCATGTTATTGATTATAGAACAGCCAAGATGGGATTTTTTACACTTTTATGATAAGACAAAACATCTGAGCCTTAATTTAATTAGACTAAGGAAATTCATTACCATGTTTAGTCTAGTCCCATATGATGTGTTCACATACTTAGATGAGAGGCATGTGATTTACTCGTCTATTAGATGAATGACATGTGATGTATTCATCGACCTAGTTAGTCTTTTTTTAAAAATCAAGAAAATAGGATTTGGATGCACTAGGTTGACATGTTCCATGCCTAATGGTCACTCGATGTCATGAAAAAAGAGATTATATAGGTATATATAAAATGTATATGATACATCTTGTAATGTACATGTTCATATAGTTATTTTAGTATGTTTGATGGAGATCACACCAAACAAATTAGTAGCTTGACTAGTATTGATGATTTTCTAGAGGCCACTCTTTTCTTGCAACTATAAAATAAGGATTTCATATTTGTTTTCAACACTACTGAGGCCCAAAGGGTTATATAGTTAGTCCCCTGGATATGGATAAAATTTTGGATAAAGTGTTTGTTCAAAATGAATATAGTTTGATAAAAACATATTCAAAAGAGTTTGGATGGATTCATAAATATTTCTGAAGTTTGGCATATTTTTGAAGTTTGGCACTAAGTCCTTACAGATTTCAAGTAAAAGTGGGAGAATATTGAAATTACACTTAAAATTATTTCATATAAAGAATGTATAAATATTATATATATATATATATATATTAAATATGTATGTGATTCATATTCAGTGTGTTATTTGCGATGAAACTGATGACACTGTAAATTCCACATTCTTTTTCAATCAGTTATGAACCAAAGGGTTGGATTACAAAGTTTTTATCATTCATTAAAGTGTTAAATATATGAAACACTCAACATCGGTATCATATAAGACTAATTAAAAAATATTATTTTTTATATTTGACTATATATTACATGTGATGTCTTCTTTTGAGTGTGGTTGAATGTGTTGATTGCATTCGTTTGACAGATTTCTGATCTTTAGTTTCATGCAATGATGATAAATATCTCATCCTTGTCGAAGCTCGTTCATCATGCTATTAAGGTGTTATCACCCCTTCAGGAATTCAATATTCCTCATGAAATTTCCACAGATCCATTTTCTGGTGTTCCCCCAAGGAAGTATTAGGCTTTTTCAACTACTCATCTTGGTACCATCAAGCATTATCCTTCAAAAATGAATATGATTGATGCTATTGTACATGAATACAAGATAGTTTTTTATACTCTATTTTCATGATAATTCACATATTTGATTTCTTATATATAGATTAGGTAGTTTATTGGGTTGAATTTTAAATTTAATGATCACTAGATGATCAAATGAAACCCATCATAAGGGCGGTACACATAATGAGGAGTTATGCGGCCCTGTACACAAACTAGTTCCTTATAATTTTTCACAGAACCTGTTGTTCTCTATGGAACAGCCTGCACTTGAGGGAGGTACACATAATGAGGATAATGGACACACTGATCTCAAGGAGGAGGACAAATTCAGTGCATCTCTTGACAACACAGTAGGGAAGGGAGTAAGAAATACTGAAACTGAGTTGAGAAAATCTGCTCCCATGCCGGACCCCCCTCTGACTTCATAAGACATGGAGGGCACTGGTAATAAAAGTACGTCTGTACAGATTACAGGGGGTGGTATGTTGTACATGCAACATGACTTTCATGCAACTGTGCTAAACACTTCTATTTGCAACTCCATCATTTTAAAAAACATTGAAAAATAAAAGACACAGATGGATACAAAACAGGATGAGGGCGGCACACAATTTCATCAGGAAGGGACCTCTGCAGGTATGAAAATAAATGATACTTCCCCTAACCCTTCCAGGTACTTGTAGGAAAAAAATGCAAAGGAAAACAGCACCTCTCCCAAGCAATTAAGGAAATAAAAATGGGGGAAGAACTCCGGAGGTAACAAAAATAAGGGGCCCAGTCCCAAGCATAAGTATAAATGAATATATTCTACTGGAATTGTCAGGGTATAGCTAACCCGAAAACCTTCACAACTTGTATAAACTTTTTATTTACACATAAACCTATGATTTTTTCTATATCTGAGCCTAAAATCAATTTCAGTTTAGGTTTTAATAGTTTGGAGAAAGATGGTTATAATTTTATAGGTGCTACTTCTAACAATAGCACTTACGACTCCTTGTGGGTCTTTGATAATATTTATATAAATAATTGCAATATTTAAAATGTTGATAATCAATCCATAACATGTGAAATAAATTTTCATAATAATACCTTATTTTTTAATTTTTTGTATGCTTTCAATAGGTATCAGGATAGAAGAACTCTTTGGAACAATATATCCTCCCTTGACAACACTATCCAAGACCCTTGGGTCATTGTTGGTGACTTTAATGCTATTCTTGGGTCTAGTGAAAAATTAGGACAATTACATTCTAGTCTCTCCACTAAAGAGTTTAAACTTTGTATTGAGGAGAATGAACTGGTGGAGATTAGTCTATTTGGTGCTAAATACACTTGGTATAGAAGACAACACAATAGAATTTTAGCAAGCAAGCTAGATAGAGCCTTCACAAATTTCCAGGCTCTTGATAAATGGCATACCATTTCCAATATTACTTTTCCTAAACTTAATTCTGATCATCATGCAATTTTGATGAGCCTAAAATCTAGAGACAATAAGCACATTCTACCATTTCGGTTCAATAATTCCTAGAGCAGTGACTCAGATTGCAACAATATTGTCAAGGATACTTGGAACTCAATTAGCACTAATGATACCTTTTCCTATATCACAAAGATTAAAATTCTAAAGAAAAAATTAAAGGTCTGGTGTAAGGGAAAAATCCAACAAAATGATATTGAAATTATATCCCTATAGCATGATCTAAATCAGATTCAAAATGATTTAACTCAAAATGACTTTACTACAGATCCAACTTAGGAAATAGAGATTCACAATAAACTTAACACTCTTCTTTCTCTTAAGGATAATATCACGAAACAAACTCTTAGAGTCAACTGGATTAAATATGGTGACAGAAACACTAAATTATTTAATGCTCTTCAAAGGGATAGAAAGGCTATCAGACCTATCGCCTTACTTAAAGATGGGGATCTCATAATTGATAATGAAGGGGCTTTGGACAATCATGTCACTAACTATTTTAGTAAACTTTTCAATGGGACCTCTCAGGATAAGGATATCAAGCCTGATATCATTCCTCTCTTATTTGGGGGAAATGATAACAACCTTTTGAATAGTATTCCAATTGATCATGAAATCAAGGAAGTGGTCTTTAGTCTAAAACCAAATAGTGCCCCCATCCCTGATGGGTTCACTAATGCATTTTTCAGAAACATTGGGACATTTTTGCCAATTATGTTTATCGCCTGGTTAAATATTTTTTTAATAATGGATACCTCCCTTATGGTATCAATGCTCAATTTCTTACCCTCATTCCTAAAGTGGAAAATGCTTCAGAAATTCATCTTTTTAGGCCCATCACTCATATTAACACTGTTTATAAAATTATATCCAAGCTGTTAGCTAAGAGAATAGCTCCTATTGCAAACAGGATTATATCCTATAATAAATTTGGGTTCTTAAAAGGAAGAAATATACAGGACTGTATATTCCTTTCCTCTAAAAGTGAAAACTTGTTAAAAAGGAATCAAAGAGGGGGAAGTGTGGCCATTAAATTAGATATTAGGAAGGCTTTTGATACCATTTATTGGAGTTTCATTTACAATATTTTATATAGTTTTGGATTTATTGATAGACTTGTTAGAAAAATAAAAACCCGTTTTAACTCTGCTCGCATTTTTTTTATTATCAATGGTTACCCTAAGGGTTTTTTCACTTGTACAAAGGGTGTGCGATAGGGAGACCCAATTTCTTCCATACTTTTGGTTATTGCTGATGACTACCTTAGCAGGCTTATCACAAATTCTGTTAATCATGGAATTATAAAGCCCATCTTTGCCTCTAGAACTCTAATTGTCCCCTCGCATCTCTTATACGCTGATGATGTAATTTTATTTCTGCAAGGAGATAATAAAAACATAAAAAGGGTTAAGGATGTACTCTCCCATTATGAGGATGTCTCTGGTCAATCCATAAATTAGAGTAAATAGTTTATTTACTTTGTGAAAAATTTCCCCGCTCCTAGAAAAATTGATGTCACGAATGAACTTGAGATAAAGGAACAATTATTCCCTTTTAATTACCTTGGGGTCCCCATCTTTTGGGGAAAACCCAAAAGCACTTACTTTTCAATCATTTTTTACCAGATCAGTAACCAAATCTCCTCCTGGAAGGGCAAAACCATATCGATGGTAGGACAAATTTGTCTTGTCAAGAACACTATTGTTTCTAAAATGGTGTATTCTATGATGGTGTACAAATGTCCTGCTGACTTATTAAAAAAGATCAACAGAAGCATAAAGAATTTTTTTTGGAGTGGAATCACTCTTGAAAGAAAACTTGTCACTGTGCCTTAGAAAACCTATTGCACTCCCATTTTTAATGGAGGGCTAGGGATAAATAACCTTAATTATTTCAATGAGGCCCTTCAAGATAACTTACATGGAATATTATGAACATAAACTCTCAAACCTATGATTTTCTTCGTGATAGATTCTACAATAACCTTAGAAGAGGAAAACATTATTATTTGGACTCCTCGATATGGTCTTCAATCAAACATAGTTTTTCTAAAATCATGGCCAAATCTAGATGGGTAGTCAACAGTAATTCCTCTCTTCTTTTTTGGTTAGATAACTGGAATGGAATACCTCTCAGTAGCGTGGTTGATCACATCCCTTTGTCTTCTAATTTAAACATCACCATAAATGATTGGATGATTTCCCCTAACGATGATATACTGGATGAAATATCTATTGTTATAAATAACTATACCTTTTTCAGCACCAATGATTTTCTAGAATGAGAACCAGATCATATTGGTGTGCTAAATTCTAAAATTTATTATAGGCATAAGGTTACTGACAACACCAACTCTTTTTCTTGGTTAAGTAATTTTAATAAAAAATGGGTTAGGCCCTCTCGACACACTATCGTTTGGAGGATTTCTCGTAATAGAATTCCCACTGATTGAAATCTTCAGATGTGTAGTATACAACTTTGTTCTAAATGTTGCATGTGTAACCAATAGAGAGAGGATACCAATCATATGTTTCTATCTTTTGCTACTTATTTTGCCTTATGGGTTTACATTTTTGATATTTTTGATTTTATATGGACAGGTTTGGATTCCATTAGTTTGCAGCTTCAAAAATGAACTACCATGGATTCCTCTACTCAAATTCACCAACTTTTCATTGCAGCCATGGAAAAACTGATGCATCTTATCTAGTATGAGAGAAATTAAATTAAGCACAATAATAATGCTTTCAATTTTCGTACATCTCAGTTAAAAATCTGCGCTGCGATCATGGAGGTAGGAATCATGCAAGTGGGGACTTGCCAAAATTCAATCAAATATTTTTGTATCCTGAGATGACTTTGGATCAAGGGATGATACAGCCTGCCGAAAGGTCTGCTGGAAGTTTTCTGGAAACCACCTATTCCTGGATGGATAAATCTGAACGTAGATGGCACCTCAAAGGAAACCTTGAACCTGCTGGCTATAGAATCATATCTAGAAACCACAATAGAGACATTCTTGGATGTTGTTATGGTTTGTGTGGTAATTTCTCCTCCCTAGAAGCAGAAATGTTCGGTGTCATCAATGCTATTTAATTGATAAGGAAAAAGGAATGGAACAATGATTGGATTGAAATTGATTCAACGACCATTGTTCAGGCTCTTAGACATGGAACAATTCACTTGGCTTGGACCCTTACTGCTAAATGGATCACCTGCTTACACTACCTATCAGGGATCAATCATATTATCACGCACACCTACAGAGAGGCGAATAAAGTGGAGTATGTCCTTTCCAATAAGGGTGTTAATAGAAACCACACATGCATGGACATCCTTCCGGAGGAATTCACCACTCTTCACCATAATGATTGTAATAAATTCCCCTCCTTTAGACTTGTGTAACTTTTCTTGATCTATTTTAGTGCTCTAGTCTTTGATCTGGGCATCATCCTTTTAAAAAAATAGGAAGCAGTCTCATGAGTTAAAAAATGAATAATTTATATTTACACTGATTTTTAATAATATTCTTTTAATTTAAAAAAATTATTTGTTATAGTCTCTAGATGTAGCTAGTGAGTAGGGTTTTGGGTGTTGGAGTTGGTGTTCTATAACTAATTGTTTGTGCTTTGATTATAGGAATATTTAGACAATTTAATATTAATAAAATATCATGTTACATATTGTTCATTATTCTGTATGACATTAATATAATAGTTTCCTATGGTATCTATCACATTGACAAGTTCATAGTAGTTCCCCGCTATGATCAGAACCTTGAAATGTCATGACGATATTCTTAAATATTGTTCTATAGTAGGATAATGTAACATCCTAGGTAAATAAAGAATAAAACATTCTCATATTTATTAATATTTATGAATTAAATATTAATTTTACTTTAAAGGGGTTTCTATGTTCGATAGAGTACCTGATACTCAACAAAGAGTTTCTTTGAAATCTTACGTTGCACACTAGTAATAAAATAATATTATTTTAAATGGTAGTTAACACGTAGTAGTTGTATTGGAAGGAATGAATATAAATAACTAAAATATGATTATATATGTTTGTTAAATGTTTTTACATTTATTCAATAAATGATAAAGGTTTAAAATATGAAAAGAATTCAATTTTAGGCATATATACTCTAATTTTCACTAAAGGTCGACTTATCGCCTTTTCATGGAGAACCTCCTTTAAATATAGTTTTGGTCACTATTATATATTCTTTTGAACAAAATAAAACTCTTCTTTAGAATCGAGACATCAAAATTTACTTTGTGTAAATTTTTGGTATTTTTCCGATATAGTTCATTTTTTTAAAGAATAGTGAAAAATGTTGTATTTTAATTTAAAACCTCTTTTTAATCTAATTTATTAATATGATTAAATTATCATTTGGATTGGTTTTAAAGTTAAATTAGAATATATTTTTACCATTTAATACAATAGTGGTCATTGTAATTAATTTCACTTTGAAATTGGACTTAAACTAGTGTCAATCTTTTGATATATATTGTTTCATAAAAACACGCTATTTGTCATGATAGCAGGAATTAATTATTAAATTAATTAATTTCACTTATATGATTTGAATTTTGTAAAATAGACACCAGTTTTGAATTTGGAATATCAAATATAGCTTAGGGTGAAGTTTTGGTATTTTTCTGAAAAACATCAATTTTTGATGAATAGTGAAACCACTAAGTGGTACTTAAAAAACTGATTTTTCATTTAAATGAAATTTTACCACCTCTGTGTTTTGAATTTCACAAATCAAAAATACATGGTTGTCATTAAGAATTAAAATGTGGTTCAATGGAATTAAAATAATTTTTGGTGAATAGTAACTTTTATGTTTATTAATCGCGATTAGAGGTAATTAGTGTAGTTTAAGGTAAAAATAATGTTTTAATAATATGAAATGAACTTGAAACATGTACTACCCTTATTGGATGTTTCATGGCCGACCAATAAAATCCATGGGTAAACTTGGGGACCACATGGATCCACTTTGGTAGGAAAATGACATTAATAACTTTTTATTTAAAGTTAAAATAAAAATGTCACAAACATGAGTTATTTTACTAAAACAATTTTTAAATGGGGTTATACAAGTCATATTTTTGACTATAAATATTCATTAGAAATATAAAAATATTTCCTACATCATGATATTTTTTTTATAATTTTTAGACATTAAATAAATTAAATTATTTATGACACCATGATGATGCGGCGATTACCTCATTATTTAACGATTTAAATAAAATGAAATGATAATGTAAAATATAAGACTTACACTTGTCAAAGACCTATTTTATGAGTATATTTATAACCCTTATCACCTTATCCTTGAATTATATCAATGTGGGACCTTTAAAATCTAAAAATCATTTTATAATAAAGTAAACTTTTATAGCTTTCCAAGAGTGCCCCTCCTCTCCTCTTATAAAAGGCCCCCACCTCTACCACCTTACCCACACCTCTCAAGCCTTTGGTTTGGCCAAGATCTGCCCATTTTTTCTATCCACATCCCTCTATTAATCATATAATCCTTACTTTGGGCAGAAGTATTCCCAAGTAAGCCTTTGAGCTCAAATCTAAGAGAGTTACCCGATTTTAAGGTAATGTCTTCACTTGTGTTCTTCTGTTTTATTTTGGTTCTCCAACCCCCTAAAATCTTTTTATTCCTTTATTTTGTAACAACACCAGTATATTAAATATACTAGGATATTTTTATGTGAATTATTAGAGCTACACTTACACACACCTTCATCTAATGGTTAAAGAGCATACTGTTTCCGTGGATGGCGAATTTCTGCCTCACGAAACGATGATTGTTCAACATTCTTCTAACACCTTAAAATGTGGCCATTAAGATGAGACTATATTTATATATGATATATAATATGTTTATGTTTTTCTTATGCTTATTTATTTTTCATTTATAGCATACCTTTATGGTTTCCATTATGGGTAAACGCGATATCTTCATTTTAGGATGTGCGGACTACCGCCCCCTCAAAGTGATTTCATTCGTTAATACCATATGTGGTATGTATAAAGGATAGATTTAATGATATTATATATTATATTATACTAGAATTATAATATACCTTTATATCATTATTATTTCTTTCCATTAAAGTATGAGATAGAAATTAAAGTAGCGTTCATGCGTACGTACGGTTTACCGTCTCCATGAACGGTGCATTTCATTTCTTATCCCCAAATGTAATGTACTATTATAAGTACATATATATAATGGATATATATGATTTATGTTACATCTAAATTATGAATATAATTCTTGAATTAAAATATACTTACCTATCATTTATTTTTAATTCCATTAATATGACATAGAAATGAAAGTAGCGTTCATGCGTACGTATGGATAACCGTCTCCATGAACGGTGCATTTCATTTATTACCTCTAAATGATTATGTAATATTCTAAATAAATGTATATGCTGGATATATATATGATATATATGATATCCAAATCATGAATATCATTCTGTATATAAAGAACCTTTGACCACACGAAAAACATGTAATTTTAAGAAGTCCACTTTCGACTTAAGAACCAAATATCGACAAAACAAACATTATTAACTTAAATGATTACATAATGTTTATAACATGGTAATAAGTGATATAAAAGTAATAATTAACTTGAAAAATGTTCTTAAGAAATTATAAATTAACTCAAGTTTATTATTCAGGACGTTAAAGAATGATCGAGTCAAGTCGGACCTGAGGTAAGGGACTTCGTCTCAATCTCCTTTCATTGAGGCATATTTCGTTTTATACACAACTTTCTTTTATACGGTGTATAAAACCCTTTGAATTTTACTTTTATACAAAAGGAATATTTTTTTATGAAGCGTTTTACTAAACGACAAAAAGGAATGTTTCTTTTAACATACGCGGTGACAACAACCTTTTTCACTGCCGTGAGTATTATTTGGTCTTTGGCATCCTCAACAAGCCGTAATATTTTTAAAATGAAATAAATACCATATAATCTTTTATGTATTTTGGTATTGAAAATGGTTTTTATAATGGATTTGTTATGTCAATATATTTATGTGATATATTGTGATCAAAGTGTGGAAATGTTTTCTTTCCATTATATTTGTTTTATGTCTTATGATTTTATAATGGTACTTGGACATTTGACGGGTGGTTACGTGATAAACCATATGATGGGTGGTGCCGTGAATACCAGGACGGGTGGTTACGTTATAACCTCCAATGCATTGGGTATGGAAGTCGGCCGTATGGCTATTCCATTAAGTGATATGTGTGGAAGTTGACCGGATGGTTATTCCACTTAAGTATGTTTATGTCCCAAGTTGCCTTTATAAGTTATGTGATCTTTATATGGGTTTTATGGTAATATTTTGGTTACAAAAGGGTAAGTAATGATCTTTTATTCAATTAAGAGTTTTTACTACTTTATAAAGGTGAAAGGTATTACTTTGATAAAGTATAAATGGTTTACTTGTTGTTTTGAAAAACTAACAGTTTAATTGTTTGTGTATCCCTTACTGAGCATTTTATGCTCACCCCAAGTTTTTGAAATGTTTTTCACAAGACTTAATGTTGAATGAGGTCAAGGATGGGATCAAGGAAAATTCATGCTATCTAAAACATGGAACTAGACATGTTTCTTTTTAAGAGTTTTTATTTTATGGAAACTTAGTAGAAGTGTTTTCTTTTTAATCTTTTGAGATGTAATAGTTATGTCCTAATTCTCTAAAACTCTAAACCTGAAAAGATCCTCAATGTGAATTATTCATTTAATTCAATATTAAGTAAGTTTTTAAGGTCGGGGCCTTATAGTTGGTATCAGAGGTCGGTTTAGACAACTTTAGGAGTTAGAAAATTGTCAAATTATAAATTAATTTATGGTATGATTGAAATTATATAGCATTTAAAGATTACCATGTTTCTTCGACTAAGATATGTCTGTGTTAAGAATTATTTTTCATAAAGGAAACAGAGCAGATTTTCTGGGAAGGCATACAGAGTAGAATGACTTTCTGAATCAGCAACCAGAGATGGTCGGAATCTGAATTGAGCAGTTTACTTTAGTGATGACTCAGTTGAATCAGGTGATAAATGGTGGTTGTGTTTATTGATTATATTTTGGTATTTTCTAAAAGTTAAGAGGAGCATGAAAGACATTTAAGGGTTATCTTACAAACCTTAAAAGAAAAGAAACTGTATGGAAAATTCAGCAAGTGTGAGTTTTGGTTACAACAAATTTCTTTCCTTGGTCACATTGTTTCAAAAGATGGCATAACTATTGATCCTACTAAAACAAAAGTTGTTAAATAATGGCCAAGACCCACAAATATAACCGAGATCCATAGTTTCCTTGGTTTGTAAGGTTACTACCGAAGGTTTGTTGAAAATTTTTCACGGTTATCTAGTCCAATGACTAAGCTAACTCGGAAGGGTGTTAAGTTTATCTAGACAAAAGAATGTGATGATTGTTTTCAGGAGTTGAAAAGAAGATTGGTGAATGCTCCGGTTTTGGCACTTCCTTCCAGGAATGGTGAGTTTGTTATCTACAGTGATTCTTCATTGAAAGTAATTGGATGTGTCCTTATGTGGAATGATCAGGTAATTTCATATGTTTCACGTCAATTGAAAACTCATGAGGTAAATTACCCTACACATGATTTGGAATTAGCTGCTGTTGTTTTTTCTCTAAAAATTTGGAGGCATCATTCGTATGGAGTAAAGTGTGAAATATATATTGATCACAAAATTTTAAAGTATATATTCACTCAGAAATAATTGAGCATGAGATAGAGGAGATGGCTGGAATTAATCAAGGATTATGATTGTACAATTCATTACCATCCGGGGAAAGCAAATAAAGTGGCTGATGCTTTGAGTTGAAAGAGTATTGTTTCATTAACCATGATACATTTGGAACGAGATCCTTTGGTTTTTGATTTGATGAAATTTGGCATGGAAGTTGTTTGTGCAGGAAGTTCTTCTGTTTTGTTTCAGGTATCAATGAAATCTTCTCTATCATACAAAATCAAGAAAGCACAGAAGAAAGACAGTGAGTTGCAGAAAAAGGTAGAGCTGGTTCAGAAGGGTAAGTTGCCTAAATTCAACATTGATAATGATTGTGTTTTGAGGTTTGGGAAGAGATTTTGTGTGCCTTTTGATTCACAGTTGAAGGGTGAGTTGTTATGTGAGGCTCATAGTTCCCCGTTTTCAGGTCATCCTGGAAGTACTAAGATGTACAGAGATCTGCGAGAGTATTACTGGTGAGATGGAATAAAAAGAGATATTGTTGATTTTACTGTGAAGTGTTTGACTTGTCAGTAGGTTAAAGCAGAGCGCCAGTTACCAAAAGGGATGCTTTAGCCTTTACCAGTGCCAGAGTGGAACTGGGAAAATATATCCATGGACTTTTTTGTGGGATTACCGAAGAAATCTCAATCTAATAATGCAATCTGGGTTATTGTTGATCTCTTGACTAAATCTGCTCATTTCCTTCCAATTAGAGACACATTCTCTCTAGATCAACTTTCTCGATTATATCTTAAAGATATAGTCAGGTTGAATGGAGTTACCCTCTCCATTGTATCTGATCGTGATCTCAGGTTTACTTCTAACTTTTGGAAAGGCCTTCAGAAGTCATTGGGTACTGAATTAAATTTTAGTACAGCTTTTCATCCGCAATCAGATGGGAAGTCAGAACGAACAATTCAGACCTTGGAGGATATGCTACGAGCTTACTCTATGGATTATCAGGGAAGTTGGGACCAACATCTTTCTTTGGTTGAATTTTCATATAATAACAGTTTTCATTCCAGTATACAGATGGCACCATTTGAGGCATTATATGGGAAGCGGTGTCGAACTCCAGCTTTTTGGGATGAAGTAGGTGAAAGGAAGCTGATGGGACCAGAATTGGTAGAAGATATGGTGGAAAAAGTTCGGTTGATTTATAAACACATGAGAACAACTCAGAGCAGATAAAAAAGTTATGCGGATAACCGGAGGAAGGATCTATCTTTCGAGGTAGGTGATCATGTTTTTCTCAAAGTTTCACCATGGAAAAGTGTTATGTGATTTGGTAAGAAAGGAAAGATGAGTCCAAGGTTCATTGGACCATATGAAATTCTGGAGAGAGTTGGATCAGTTGCTTACCGAGTGGCTTTACCTCTGAGATTATCTTAGGTACACAATGTTTTTCATGTTTCAATGTTAAAGAAGTATATGCCAGATCCATCTCATGTTTTGAGTCCAGAGGTAGTTCAGTTGGAAGAGAATCTCTCTTATGAAGAACAACCAGTCCAGATTCTTGACCGAAGAGAGCAAGTGTTGCGAATAAAGTAATTCATCAGTTAAAGGTTTTGTGTAAAAACCATATGGTTGAAGAGGCAATGTGGGAATCTGAAAATTCTATGAGGGATAAATACCCCCACTTATTTTGATAAGTGAATAAAATTGCGAGGACGCAATTCCCAAAAGGGGGGAAGGATGTAACATCCCAGGTAAATAAAGAATAAAACATTCTCATATTTATTAATATTTACGAATTAAATATTAATTTTACTTTAAAGGGGTTTCTATGTTCGATAGCATACCCGATACACAACAAAGAGTTTCTTTGAAATCTTACGTTGCACACTAGTAATAAAATAATATTATTTTAAATGGTAGTTAACACGTAGCCGTTGTATTGGTAGGAATGAATAGAAATAACTAAAATATTATTATATATGTTTTTTAAATGTTTTTACATTTATTAAATAAAGGATAAAGGCTTAAAATATGAAAATAATTCAATTTTAGGCATATATACTCTAATTTTCACTAAAGGTCGACTTATCGTCTTTTCATGGCGAACCTACTTTAAATATAGTTTTGGTCACTCTTATACATTCTTTTGGACCAAATAAAACTCTTCTATAGAATTGGGACATCAAAATTTACTTTGTGTAATTTTTTGGTATTTTTCCGATAAAGTTCATTTTTTTAATGAATAGTGAAAAATGTTGTATTTTAATTCAAAACCTCTTTTTAATCTAATTTATTAATAAGATTAGATTATCTTTTGGATTGGTTTTAAAGTTAAATTAGAATATAATTTTACCATTTAATCCAATAGTAGTCATTGGAATTAATTTCACTTTGAAATTGGACTTAAACTAGTGTCAATCTTTTGATATATATTGTTTCATAAAAACACGCTATTTGTCATGACAGTGGGAATTAAATATTAAATTAATTAATTTAACTTATATTATTTTAATTTTGTAAAATAGACATCATTTTTGAATTCGGAATATCAAATATATCTTAGGGTGAAGTTTTGGTATTTTTCTGAAAAACTTCAATTTTTGATGAATAGTGAAACCACTAAGTGGTACTTAAAAAACTGATTTTTTGTTTAAATGAAATTTTACCACCTATGTATTTTTAATTTCAAAAATCTGACATACATTTTTGTCATTAATAAGTAAAATGTGGTTCGATGGGATTAAAATAATTTTTGGTGAATAGTAACTTTTATGTTTATTAATCGCGATTAGAGGTAATTAGTGTAGTTTAAGGTAAAAATAATGTTTTAATAATATGAAATGAACTTGACACATGTCCTACCCTTATTGGATGTATAATGGCCGACCAAGAAAATCCATGGGTCAACTTTGGGACCCAATGGAGCCACTTTGGTAGGAAAATGACATTAATAACTTTTTATTTAAAGTTAAAATAAAAATGTCACAAACATGAGTTGTTTTACTAAAACAATTTTTAAATGGGGTTATACAAGTCATATTTTTTACTATAAATATTCATTAGAAATCTAAAAATATTTCCTAAATCATGATATTTTTTTTATAATTTTTAGACATTAAATAAATTAAATTATTTATAACACCATGATGATGCAGCGATTACCTCATTATTTAACGATTTAAATAAAATGAAAAGATAATGTAAAATCTAAGACTTACACTTGTCAAATACCTATTGTATGAGTATATTGCGAGACCTTATCACCTTATCCTTGAATTATATCAATGTGGGACCTTTAAAATCCGAAAATCATTTTATAATAAAGTAAACTTTTATATCTTTCCAAGAGTGCCCCTCCTCCCCTCTTATAAAAGGCCCCCACCTCTACCACCTTACCCACACCTATCAAGACTTTGGTTCGGCCAAGATCTGCCCATTTTTTCTCTCCACATCCCTCTATTACTCCTAGAAGCCTCACTTTGGGCAAAAGTATTCCCAAGGAATCCTTTGAGCTCAAATCTAAGAGAGTTACCCGATTTTAAGGTAATGTCTTCACTTGTGTTCTTTTGTTTTATTTTGCTTCTCCAACCCCCTTAACTCTTTTTATTCCTTTCTTTTATGACAACACCATTATCGTCAATATACTAGGATGTTGTTATGTGAAGGATTCCAACTACACTTACACACACCTTCATCTAATGGTTAATGAGCATACTGTTTCCGTGGATGGCGAATTTCTGCCTCACGAAACGATGATTGTTCAATATTCTTCTAACACCTTAAAAGGTGGCCATTAAGATGATACTATATTTATATATGATATATAATATGTTTATTTTTTACTTATGCTTCTGTATTTTTCATTTATGGCATACCTTTATGGTTTCCATTATGGGTAAACGCGATATCTTCATTTTAGGATGTGCGGACTACCACCCCCTCAAAGTGATTTGATTCGTTAATACCATATGTGGTACGTATAAAGGATAGATTTAATGATATTATATATTATATTATAATGGAATTATAATATACCTTTATATCATTATTATTTCTTTCCATTAAAGTATCAGATAGAAATGAAAGTAGCGTTCATGCGTACGTACGACTTACCGTCTCTATGAACGGTGCATTTCATTTCTTATCCCCAAATGTAATGTACTATTATAAGTACATATATATAATGGATATATATGATGTATGTTACATATAAATTATGAATATAATTCAGGAATTAAAATATACATACCTCTCATTTAGTTTTAATTCCATTAATATGACATAGAAATAAAAGTAGCGTTAATGCGTACGTACGGCTTACCGTCTCCATGAACGGTGCATTTCATTTCTTACCTCTAAATTATTATGTAATATTCTAAATACATGTATATTCTGTATATATATATGATATATATGATATCCAAATCATGAATATCATTTTGGATATAAAGAACCTTTGATCACACGAACAACATGTAATTGTAAGAAGTCCACTTTCGACTTAAGAACCAAATATCGACAGAACAAACATTATTAACTTAAATGATTACATAATGTTTATAACATGGTAATAAGTGATATAAAAGTAATAATTAACTTGAAAATTTTTCTTAATCAAGTAGAAATTAACTCAAGTTTATTATTCAGGACGTTAAAGAACGATCGAGTCAAGTCGGACCTGAGGTAAGGGACTTCATCTCAATCTCCTTTCATTGAGGCATATTTCGTTTTATACACAACTTTCTTTTATATAGTGTATAAACCCCTTTGACTTTTACTTTTATACAAAATGAATCTTTTTCCACAAAGCATTTTACTAAACGACAAAAAGTAATGTTTCTTTTAACGTACGCGGTGACAATGACCTTTTTCGCCACCACGAGTATTATTTGGTCTTTGGCTTCCTCAACAAGCCGTAATGTTTTTAAAATGAAACAAATACCATATACTATTTTATGTATTTTGGTATTGAAAATGGTTTTTATAATGGATTTTTTATGTCAATATATTTATGTGATATATTGTGATCAAAGTGTGGAAATGTTTTCTTTCCATTATATTTGTTTTATGTCTTATGATTTTATAATGGTACTTGGACATTTGAAGGGTGGTTACATGATAAACCATATGACGGGTGGTACCATGAATACCAGGACTGGTGGTTACGTTATAACCTCCAATGCATTGGGTATGGAAGTCGGCCGTATGGCTATTCCATTAAGTGATATGTGTTGAAGTCGACCGGATGGTTATTCCACTTAAGTATGTTTATGTCCCAAGTTACCTTTATAAGTTATGTGATCTTTATATGGGTTTTATGGTAATATTTTGGTTACAAAAGGATAAGTAATGATCTTTTATTCAGTGAATAGTTTTTACTACTTCATAAAGGTGAAAGGTATTACTTTGATAAAGTATAAATGGTTTACTTGTTGTTTTGAAAAACTAACAGTTTTCATTCTTTGTGTATCCCTTACTGAGCATTTTATGCTCACCCCAAGTTTTTGAAATGTTTTTCATAGGACTTAATGTTGAATGGGGTCAAGGATTGGATCAAGGAAAAGTCATGCTATCTAAAACATGGAACTAAACATGTTTCTTTTTAAGTGTTTTTATTTTATGGAAACTTAGTATAAGTGTCTGCTTTGTAATCTTTTGAGATGTAACGGTTATGTCCTAATTCTCTAAAACTCTAAACCTGAAAAGATCCTCAATGTGAATTATTCATTTAATTCAATATTAAGTAAGGTTTGAAGGTCAGGGCCTTATAGATAACATACTATGATAGTGCACATATTTTTTATATTATCAGGTGTGTGTACTCATAATCAGATGAGGATTCTTCTGGTGAAGTTTTCACTTGTTATCTCAAATATGATAGATTATGAGAACAAACCCACTGGTAATAATTTCACATGTTTTTGTTTTATTATATATTCATATCTGTGAGCATTTTTAATGTTACTTTGACTTTAAGATTATCATTAATGCATGTCATGACTCATGCACTTAGATTTTCTAACAAAAACTATGACATCACACTTTCATGGGAATTAGGGTATGTTGGGTGCATCGTGAATGACATGTTTTTAATGGATAATTAAATTATTTTTTCCTTCTATCTCTATAGAAGTTTATATATCATCCCTTTGATTGGAATAGAATTGTGATATTAAAATTCCATAGCCATGGTGTAATGGGGTGTTTATTTCAGAGATTCAAAGAAAGACATATCAAGCATATGGGTTGATGACACATATGTTAAAATTAATTGATGAGATATTGAGTCAAATAGATTATATTACATAGTGAGCATTCGTATATGGTTGTTTACATTTTGAAATTAAGTTATTTATCTTAGGTGCCTTTAATCGTTAGTAGATAGTAATCTTGGAATTTAGTAAAGACTACCAGATTCCAATGAGAAATAATCCAAAAGAATCACACAATATGTTTTTTCATTGATCTCGGTTAAATTCTATTTGAATTTAATTATTATAATAAATATTATTCTCAAGAATAAGGAATAATTTTATTCAAGTTTTATTAATCACTAATATTCGCAAGGTGATAAATAATTATTTTTTCATTAATAAATAATTTATTTGATTATGTGAATATTTAATAATTATTTATTATCTAGATTTTGAATAAAATATTTATTTTATTTATTGATGAATGAAATATTTAATTAAATATTTATTAGGGTATTCAATAAATGCCAAGGATTTGCAGCTGACCAAGATCATGTCTGATGGTGAATATTTATTTACAAGAAAGTAAATAATATTTATCATTGTGTGGGTTATTATACTCTATAAAATATTATTATTATTATTATTTTATAAAATGGGGTTTTATAATTATTATTATATTATTTAAGTGTTGTTACAAAATTAAATAATATTTTAACCTAAACCCTAACTCTATAAATAGATTTTAATATCTATTATGTAGGGTTAATTGAGATTTGAGAATCATTGTGCACAACATAATTATCTCTCCACTCCTCATCCTCTTTTACTCTCAAGAATGAGAATCATTTGAGAGATTACTTCAAGCTTATTGGATCTAGAAAATATCAACTTGAACAACACAAGATAATTGATTCGCTGTTCTAGCACCTGAAAATCAATTGGCATCGCTTGGAGATCATAGGATCACATTTAGATCACTACTATAGGGATTCTACACTTGGATCCTCCTAGTGTAGTTAAGGTAAACCCATAAGGGTTTATGTATGATAAAAATCATCATTGAAGAAATTTCCTTGACAAGGTAACTATTTATTACGATCATAAATTAATTCATTATAAATTTATCATGCAAAGATACTCTCAAGATTTTAGTTTTTTCCTATATGTTATTATTTTGTGGAAAAAATTCATTGGTCATAACATTCATGTCATATAAAATATTTTTAATGATCCATAAAATCAACAAAAACTTTTGGTTTATTTCTCACCAAGGTGATTCTGTTGTTTTGATGACCTTCAAGTGGTATTAGAGTGGTCATGTTTCAAATTTATAATTATTTTTATGGTTTTTGATCTATATACACTATAGTGGTTATATATTTAATTTCTTGATCATTCATTCTTTAATATGATGTTTGATTAATATGCTTTTGAAATTTTAATTATCATCATTCTATGTTTTATTTTTTAAAAGAACTAAGAACAGATAAAGAATAACCAAAGATGTTATTGGTAAGTGCCAAAATTTTGGTAGGTAAGACTGGGTTACATGGTTTGTAGTTGGATTACATGTTATATACCCATTTTCATGGCATCTAGCCATGTTATGGGGTATGCAACGTGCCAATAATCAATTATATGTAGTGCATTTGTTTCACGCTGCTTGTAAATCGGGTCAGTCTGGAACATGGATTATCAGATTACATGATGTGTAGTTGGGGTACACAACAAGTATTTTACACCATTTAGAGATGAAGTTAAGGCAAATTTTCAATCAAATTCATGGTAAAAACCATGTGAGATTGATATCCTAGAGCAATAATGACATACACGATGTGTAGCCAGCATAGATGGCATGTAGTTCATTATTCTTCATGTCCTAACTACACATTGATCCATTCAACAAGTTATATGGACACATGGAATCTGAGATATATGGCATGTAGTTGGATTGTATATGTTGTATAGACCCACATCTGATGAACATATTGATTCCTTTGGTGGGTTTCATGGACACATTGAATTCAGACCACATGGCATATAGCTGGATTTTATATACCATATAATCTAGATGAGGAGATACAAGTAGAATCCCCATACATTTATCCCAATCACACTGAAATAAGAACACATGGTGTGTTACTGGTTAGTACATGTTGCGTAGTCCATCCAAGGTACACACCAAAGTCCCAGGAGTGTATCCTAGGTACACAGAAATCTAGGTACATGGTGTGTACCTCAAAAGTACATGTCATGTACTCTCTCAATAAACTATATAATTCAATTACATTAAATTTCTCATTAAAACAATAAAAAAATTATTATATTTATTGAAACTTGTTGTGTTTGACAATTTAATAATGATTTTAAAGAATTATTAAATGATAAATTAATTTTTTTTAATTATCTACAACTATTGGTTGTGTATTTTATTTTTCATGAATGCATTTATGATGGGTATCTCTAAGATAATTCTGATGGTCATTAAGATAAAAAGTAATTAATTAATTAATTAATGCAAGATTTTTTATCTTAAAAATATAGAACGAATAAAAATTAATGTTAGTTAGTATACTTTTAAATAATCATTGAATGTGTATAATTAATCATGAGCTTGGCCAAGACCTATTTATGTGTTGGAATTATTTAATTTAATTTATTTCATGGGTTTTCAATTATTAATTATTAAATTAAAATAATGGCTTATGAATCTTCGCCCCCTCCTTTATTATGTAAGACTTTTGTGTCCAGGTTTATTTATGTAATTCCTCTTAACCAATCCTTTAGTTACCCTCACACATATTTGAGTTATAAATACATGTAATAAATAGAGTATCCCAAGGCACATGGAGATAGTTCAAGACAAAACCAAGATAATGTCAACCTAGGAGATACACAGGTGGATAGGTGGAATGTTATAACTTGTGCCAGACCAGCATAAGGAGTTTTCCCCTAGGTAATAATTTGATTTATTATCTACTCAATAAATAAACCTTTAGATATTATCATGATAGATTCGTTCATTTATTTATTTATTTCTATATTATGCATTATTTATTTTATGGATGTAAGACCGAGATCATATAAATAAATAAATTAATAAATGTGAAAATATGGAATATAAATAAATGAATTATGTGTAAATGTTTTATAAAAACATGGTTAATAACTTAAGTAAAATCCAATTAATATTAAGATGACATGTAAAAGATGAAACGGGATAATTTTATACAAAATAAAAAAAATACCTCAACTAAATATTAAGTTGGGCTTAGTCTTCCATTAATTATTTATGAATTAAAAACCTTAGAACTAAGTGTTTGAGTAACCCTTGTTGGGAAACTTACTTTTAATGTGGAGTTCTTATTAGGGACATGGGTTTACTTAACCATATTACATTAGGAGAATTATCCCCAACTAGACTATATGTAACTTGGAGGCAAGTGTTGAGTAAATCCAAGTCAATATTTTAGGGTTTGGGAGTCCACTCAATGGATTAAGGAGTTGAAAGTACACAATTATAAAATACCTACCTACCTAAATTCCTTCAATTATCTTGAACAACTCTCATTGGGGTTATGTGAATGGGAATATAGATCCTTTCTACTAGAATTTATAAGAAACTAGGAATTCCAAGTTCAATGGTGAGGGTTTTAGAGAATTGATAAAATAATGGGAGATTTAATAAAAAAAATTATTATTATTTCTCACATAATTTTTAATTAATAAAATTATTAATAATATACTATTTAATAATTGTAAAAAATAAAATGAAAATTTCATTATCCATAAAATCTCTATGGTCAGTATTGGATAAAGACCATCTCCTTACTAGAATTAACTTCCAGGAATGGTTCATATGCTTTAGGGTTGTGTTTCAACATGAATATAAATCTTATGTGCTAGAATCCTCAATTCTTAATCCACCTATGAAGTAGGAAAGTGATAAATATTTCTCTATCTATGAAAAACATTTGAATGATGCAAAAAATATTGAATTTTTGATGTTATCATCTATGTATAGTGAACTTGTGAAGTATTATGAAAACATGGATTCTTATATAATTATTGAGAATGTCTATTGTATTTAATAGAAGAGAGAAATAAAATGATGGTTTGAGACCTCCAAGGAATGCTTTCAGAGTTTTCTTAGAGATGGTTTGCCAGTTGGGCCTCACGTAGTCAAGTTAATTGTCTATGTTGAGCCCCTATATGTTCAAGGGTTTAAAATTCTTGATGAACTGTGTGACAATATCATTATTACATCACTACCTCAGAGATTTTACATATTTATTATAAATTTTAATATGAACAACATTGATAAGTCTCATCCAGATATAATCACACTTATTTTCCAAGTAAAAAAAGGAGATGAAGAACAAAAATCCTTCTGTCCTTATGGTGAATAAATGGAATGGCCAAGAGAAGATCTATAAACCAAAAGTTACTTCATAATTCCCTTAAAAGAATAGAAATAGAAAAGGGTGGAAAGGGATTATGATGTTATCTATTTTTCATGTGTCAAGAAGGGCCCCTGGAAGAAAAATTAAACCCGTAAAAAGGAGAAAGGGAAATATTCAGGTGCATTTGTTATCGAGTTTAATTTATCTATTTCTAAAAAATGGGTATTAAATACATCTTATGGTTCTCACATATGTATTCAAATATGGTAAAATTATATTTAGAAAGATTTATAGAGTGGAGGTAGATCTATGAGAACATAATAAATCCAAACTATTTGTTGTGGATATCAGGTACTACTAACTCACATTGCCAATGGGAATGATTGTGGTTTTAAAGGATTATTATTTTGTGCTATCTATTATAAAAAAAAATATTTCTAGATACAGATAGATTTATTTTCAATTTTAGGAATAAATTTTAATTATTTTATAAAGATGGTATTTGTTATGGAAATTCACATTTAAATAAAAGCCTTTATCTTTCGGATTACACAAACCAAGTAATGGAAATCAATAAAAAAACTACTTCACAAGACTCATTCCACACCCAACTTTGGAATCACCAATTATGTCATGTGAATGAAAAGTGCTTGAATAAATTACATCAAGAAAGATATTTAGACTCCTTTTAACTAAAACCACTTGGTGTATGTCACACATGTTTATAAGGAAAAATGAAAAAATCCCCATTCATGAAAAAGGTGAAAGGGATAAATTGATTTTATAATTAGTTCATACTGATGTGCATAAATATTTTACTATTGAAGCAAGGGGTGGGTACTCATACTTCATAACTTTTACTAATGATTTTAGTAGATATGGATATGTCTACTTGATAATTTATAAGTCGTATTCCTTTAAATGATTCAAGGACTATAAGAATGAATTTGATAACTATCTTAGTAAGGATATTAAGAAACTCCACTCAGACTGTGGTGAAGAATATCTTAATCGATACTTCATTGTTTATTCATGGGAGTTTGCGATATTATCCCAAATCACTCCTACTTATACACCTTATTAGAATGGTTTAAGCGAAAGGATGAACCACACCTTGATAGATATGGTGAGATCAATGATGATTCATGTGAGTCTTTCATTATCCTTTTGTGAATACGTGTTACAAATAGCAGCATAAATACAAAACCAGATAACAACTAAAGAGGAAGATGGTATACTATACCAATTGTGGAATGGAAAGAAACCTATGTTTTTATACATACATGTGTGGGGTTTTGAAGCATTTTTTAATGCCTCTTCAGGTAAAAAACTTGCACCCCAGGGCACAAAGTGTACCATTATATGATACCCTATGTAAACAGGGGTATATTGCCTATACGAACCATTAGAAAAAAAATGTTATAATGGGAATACATTCCATATTCCATGAGAGTAACACATCTATAAAATTGATAGTGATATAGAGATAGACTCTGATGAGGTCAATGCTTCTAGTATACAAGAGTTGGCATAGGAAGAAATTCCACAAATCCCCATTGAAAAGGATATTCTAGAGACACAAGTATATAGTAGGAGTACTAGAGAGGTTACAAAACCAAAAAGGTATTATTTTATAGTAACCATGGATAGTGAATCATTATTAATTAATAATAATGATCCTCTAACTTATAAGGAAGAAGTAAGTGGCACAAATGTTATGAAGTGGTAAGAATCCATGAATTTTGAAATAGATTCCATGTACCAAAACCATGCATAGATTTTGGTAGATCCTTAAATGGATATAAATCACACTGGTTGTAAATGAATATTCAAGAAGAAACTGGACATGGATGTGAAATTCAGTACCTATAAGGCATGACTGGTTGCAAAAGGGTTTAAACAATATCAAGTCATTGATTATGATAAAAACTTTTCACCAGTTTCTATGTTGAAATCTATCAGAATTATAATTTACACTATGTCCTTACATGAATATGAGATTTTTAAAATAGAATTAAAAATAGTCTTCTTTAATAGGAACCATTATATAGATGTCTATATGACAAAAATTGAATGGTTTGTGACTCCAAAGGATACCAATAAGGTTTCAAAATTGAAAAAATCCATTTATAGATTAAAAAAAGTGTCCAGGTCATAGAAAATTCAATTTTATAAGGCCATAAATTAATTTGGTTTCATAAAAAATGAATGTGATTCATATGTATATAAGTGGTTTATTAGGAGTGTGGTTATTTTCTTAATAGTATATGTCCCCCACATATTAATGATTAGAAAAAAAATAAAATTCTCACAGTATGTTAAGCCCTAGTTTAATAATAATTTCACTATAAAGGAATTAGTTAAGGAATCATATATTCTTGGGATCAATGTCCATTATGATAGATCCAAGAGGATTCTCGGTCTAAGTCAAGGTACGTATATTGATAGGATATTTAAGAGATTCATTATAGAAAAATACAAGAGGGTATTATTACTAATGTCACATGGTGTTCATCTTTCCAAGAAAATGTGTCCTCAGATACATGAAGAAAGAAAAATAATGGAAATGATTCCATATATGATAGAAATTTAGTCAGTCATGTATGTTATTCTATATACTAGACTGGATGTTGGATATTCCTTGAGTGTAGTAGTAAGATATCAAGATGACCCAAGTGACCACCATGGGATAAAAATTAAGACTATCCTTAAGTATATAAGTCATACTAAGGACATTTTCCTAGTATATGGAGGATATGAGGAACTAGTCATTATAAGATATGCATATTCTAGTTTCCAGAAATATCAAGATGATATGAAATCACATATAGGATACATATTCACTTTGAATGGAGTTGTTGTGAGATGTAATAGCTCAAAGAAAGTTGTGGTTGCATATTATATAGTAGATTCTGAGTATATTATTTTTATTTAGGTAGTTAAAGAAGTAGTATGGATACAAAACATCAACCAAAAGTTTGATATGGTACCTAGTTGTAAAGATCTTATCACACTCTATTGTGATAATACTACAGTAGTGGATCTCACAAAAGAGCCAAGGTCACATCAACGGGAGAGGCATATACATCCTAAGTATTAACTATTGAGATATTTTTCTTATATAGGTGAAGTTTTAGTGAGTAGAATATCCACAGAAGATAATGTGAAGTACCCATTGACTAAATCCTTAACTCAGCAGAAATATGATCATCATGTGAGGTCTAGAAAACTGAAAGTCATGGGTAGTTGGACCTAATCCAAGATAGAGTTTTTTGGAGTTGTTTTTTTAAAACCAATTGTTTTAAATTTGATTACATGTATATTTGAACATATGAATATTAATAAAACATCTTATTATATATTTTTTATTTTTATTTATGACTTTAATGTTATAATGTCCCTGGGTATATGTTTCATTGATAAGGTCATATAAGTTCTTCTATATGATGATAACCTTGAAATTTCATGATGATATTCTTAAATATAGATATGTGGTTAGATAAAATACTATTATAGGTTATATAGTATGTAGACCATCAGGTGTAAGTACTCATATGTGAATGAGGCTTCTTCTCGTGAATATTATACTTGGTAATCTCCAAGATGGGAGATTATGAGAATTAACCCACTAGTAATAACTTTTCATGTTTTAGTGTAAATGGATATTCCTATTTTTTAACATATGTAATGGTCCTTATAATTTAATATTATCATTAATTCATGTCATGACTCGTGCATTTAGATTTACTAACAAAAATTGTGATGTCATATGTTCATGAGAAGTAGGGCACATTGGGTGCATCATTAATGACATGTTATTAATAGATAAGTTTGGGAAGGATTTTTCTCTTCCATGTGTATGGTAGGTGAAATATTATCCCTTTTATTGGAATAGAACCATCGCATTAAAATTCCATGTCCATGGTGTAACAACTTATTTATTTTAAAGAGTCAGAGAATGGCGTATTAAGCATATAGGATGATGACACAGATGTCAAACTATCTTGATGAGACATTAAGTCATAGGGATTATATTACATGATGATCATTTATATATGTTTGTTTACATTATGACATTAAGTTTTTTCTATTAGGTGTCTTGAACTCTTTCTAGATATTAATATTGGACTTCAGACAAGCCCACCTAATGCCAATGAGAAATAATTCTAAATGGTCACACACTAAGAGTTTTTTTTTATCTCAATTAAATTATACTTAAATTTAATTATTGGAATAAATATTTTTCTCAAGACCAAGAAATAATTTTATTCAAGTTTTATTGATTGCTAATATTCTCAAGGTAATAAATAATTATTTATTCATTAATAAATAATTTATTTTATTATGTGAATATTTAATAAATATTTATTGACTGTGAAGTGCCCGGATTGGTGTGAATCACTGAGAGGGGGAGGGGGTGAATCAGTGATCCCTTAAAACTTTTTACTAATTGATTCCTTATCAATTAAACCTCTATGGCTGGTTAAAGCCTCGATCCACTCTTCTTGTATCTCTCACCTTTCCTCGAATGATGCAGTAAATATAAAGGCATTGGACACAAGGATTTACAAGGTTCGGCACCAAAGGCCTACGTCCTTGCCATGTTGGTTATACACCCCAACATGGTTTCTCCATTATAATCGGTTAGTATTACAATGGTCGATACAGAGTCCCACTGTATCTCTCCTGAGTCCCACAGGAGGGTCTTTATACTGCGTCCCACAGTGTTACCAGAGTCCCACTGGCCTGCTCCAGAATCCCACTGAAGACTTCTTCTCCCTGAGTCCCACAGGGTCTTCTCTTGGCTCCTCGAGTCGCACGAGTAGCTCTTCTTCACTTTAACTTCTTCAAGTAACTTCAGCAGTCTGGGATAAAGACTGCTGGCCTTACTCTGTACCTCTGATCACTTGTGATGATCAGGTCTTCTCGTCTTGCTCAGGCTTTATCTCCTTCTTCTCAGGAAGACCTGGCCTCTCTCCAACTACTGAATACTCAGACAACTGATATCTTTAACTTCAGTCTGGTCCAGTCTCAGTTCACATCAACTTTATGCACTGAGTTCATGGCATCTCTCCTTCCTCATGCACTGACTGCATGGCCTTCTCAATTTCTTCAAGAACCTCCTGGTCTTGGACAACTCAGATGCACACAGCCTGCTTTAGCTCTGTTCACGTGTTCATGTGCATGCATGCATGCACTTCCCTTCTCCTCTTCTTGGTGCAGTAGACCCACAAAGGGTATAATCCTTTAAGCACACACCTTCTCTCTTCCTTCACACACTTTGTTCTTATTGGTTACACACTTAAATGTGTGTTCTACTTTAGTGTGAGTTATCCTTCTTCTTCTCCTTCTTAGTGTGTACACACCACTTAGGCACACACTAAGGTTCGGCCTCTTTGCTCTTTGCACACACTTCTTTCACTTTTTGCACACAAGTGAGCTTGGCCTTCACACTTGTTAAGCACACACAAATTATATAAATTTTGTCCACATGGGTGCTAGCCTTGGACTTGTTCTTTCTTTGCACATACTACTTGATGTAGTCTTCCTCCTTATGCACACACTAGGGCCACAGCCTTCTCTTGTTCACTTTGCACACAAGGCACTAAGGCCTCGGCCTTCCTCTTGTTTTGCACACACACAAATCTTGGTGTAGTTCTTTGTGCAAGCCTCGGCCAATTCCTTCTTTGTGCACACACTTAGCCAAAGGCACTTCCACTTGTCTTGCACACACAAGTTGTGGTGGCCTTCTTGTTTTGCACACACCAGCCGTAGGGCCTTCCTCCTTCACTTGGCACACAAGCACAAGTCTCGGGTCTTCCACCTTTGCACACCCACTGCTCGAATATCCAATGAAGGCGCTCAAGGGGTTGTGGCCTTTCTCCTCTTCACAACTGCCGCGCAAGCCTCAAGATTCAAGGGCGCACAGGCCACAAGACACCTCAGCCGCGGGGCACGCAAGTGCCTTGGTGCACAAAGGCGCGCAAGGTGCACTGCCGCGGGCACTTCCTCCTGCCGCACAAGTATGCAGGCAGTGAGGGTGCCAATCCTCGAGCGCGCAAATTCAAGCGGCTCAGGATCTTCCTGATGCGCAAGTGAGGCGCACAGGGGACTCCTTCGAAGCCTCAGGTGGCTCCGGAACAAACTTCCGCGCAAGTGGGATGCGCGGGGCTCAAATCTTCGCAAAGCACAGGGTGCTCGCGGGACACTCTTCAAATATTCAGCAAGCGCAACCATCGCCTCGGGCTCTCCTTTTATAGGCAGAGGAGAGTCGGTTCATCCGTGTGAGATAATTCCAAATCCTCGAAAGTTTCGGTTCTTTAAAATCTTTCCAAATCTTGAATTTACTCTCTGTTTCACGCGACTTCTTTTATTTTCTCTTCTTCACGTGCATGCGACTACAAACGCATGCACGGCCTTTGTTAAAGATCAACCCATGCAAACCATCAACCCTACGTGGCCTCGGCAGCTTCTCTTGCCTCGGCCTCAACCGAAATATTCTGTATATTGCATGCACACCACTTTTTATGCATGGTCGTGTTCGGTGTGGAGAGACGAGCTCAATGGAGCCTTCGGCTTCGGCAATGGTGGCCGGGAACTCGAAATACGGTGGTCGGATGGCCTCTGGTTCGTCGGCGGATCGCGGGTGGCTTCGGGGAAGCCTCGGTTAAGCTCAACGAAGGAGACGAGCCGGGAGCCATCGGATCGGGCGATCAAATAACCTCGGACGGCCTGGATCAGATCGCCTCGCCGCGGATCAGATGTGCGGCCGAGATCTGGCGCGCGATCGATCGTGCGGCCAGGATCGCTCCCGCGGAAAAATTCCGCATCCCACATCGAATCCTCGCGCAGTTTTCTCGTGCTTTATCAACCAAGCGCTGCCTACAGCCGCTCAGTTGAATCCTCTCCCTCCACGGTGCCGCCCCGCACCGTGTTCTTCTGCGGCCGCGCTCTGCGCCCACTCTCGCCTCCTGCGGGCGCGCCACTGGCGCCCACTATGCTCCTTCGGGCGCGCGCTCTGGCGCCCATGCTGCACAGGACCTGATCCCCTGCGTGGCCCGGGGCTTATACACGGCCCCGACCTCCTCTTGGGCTGGCCCCATGGGATCCCCTTGGGCGTGGTGACCTAGTCCCACATGTGCCTTGGGTTGAACCCTTAAGGCTGGCCCTTGGTGGCTATTTTTTTTTTGCTAGAGTAGAGACTTAGGGACTTTGTATAAAAACAAAGTAACTAGGTTTCCAATGCCAAATGCCACTTCTTCCAAGCCATCTTCCTCTTCATTTACTCTTCTTTATTTCTTCTTCTTCATTAGAATTCCTCCAATTCTCTTCACATATACTCAATACATAGAATGTGGAATTCCCGAAGGGTCTTCTTCATCAACCGAGATCCTGAATCACAGAATCTTCAATGTTCTTCATTGATCCAATCAGAGATCAATTGGATCTCCTTCTAATTCACATGCACTAAGTGTTAGTGCATGGACTTCATTAATCCACTTCATCCACTTAGAAGTTGTGGATGGATCCCATTCAACTCCTCATGCATTGTCAATACAATGCATGGTCTTCAAACATTGGTGTGACATTGTATCCTCTTGATACAAGTTCTTGGAACTTAAGATCATCTCAACAATTGTCTGATTTTCATGGAGAATGTTTCAACCATAATCTCATATGCCACTTAGTGAATCTCCTAAGTGACATGCCTCTTAGTACCATGGCCATTCTCCTTTCCTTACCAACACCATCACATCCTTTTTCATTCACATCTTGACATTCCTTGACATCCATTCATTCCAAGACAACTTCATGCCTCATTGACAACAAATGCAACACAGTGCATTTCAATCTCCCCCTTTGTATTTGTTGTCAATACACTTCTTCAGCACATATGAATGGGTCAATATGTGTGCCAATATTTTCTCCCCCTTATTGGCAATCAAATGCAAAGGTGTGGTGTGGTTCTGTTCAAAATATTTCTTCCTCCCTTTGAATAACATCTTCTTAAAAATCACTAAGAGGGGGATGATGTCACATGTTCTTCTTTAGCAAAGAACCTTTAGTAAATCATCTCTAAGTCTACTTGGGATAACCCGGTGTAGAAAACAAGAGTGATGTAACCAAGGAACTCAATGCTTTCCAATATTCACTATACATGTGAGATCATGCTTCAAGGGGCTTGAAATTTTTCAGATATAACAATGAATTTGCTAAATCCTGCACAACTTCACAAAACTCATTAGAAAGTTCAGGTGCCAAGATAAAGCTCCCCCTTTCATCCATTTGTCTTCAATCCATACTCCCCCTTAATTGACAAGATAAACTCAATTAAGAAACAAGGGATGAAAGTATGATTGGAATACCTTCACTTTTCTCAAGATGGTATTAATCTCAGAATCCCATCTTCTTCAGATTGGCTCCCCCTCAAGGGGTGCACTCCATTCTGTCCAAACCATCCTCCAGTTGAGAATGATCATCATCTTCAATTCCCCGAAATGTTAGCACATGTAAATACAAGTGATTAGGGAATAAGATGGAACCTCCTTGGTTTATCAATGTGAACAACAAGGTTGAGAAGATTCTCTCAACCGAGATGTCCCATTTTCACCAGTCTTCACACTTGCACATCTGATCTTCTTTGATGTTTGTGCTGGTGTGGATCTCAACACATCATCATGTGAAATCTTCTTCTTCCCTTTTGCCTTAGCAATTGCCAGAACTTTATCTTCAGCTTTTTCCAGATCTTTGGCAAGTTGCAACTGATTTGGCCATATGACTAGTAAATCATTTGGAAGAGTGGCCTCAGTTTTGGAAGTTCCACATGGTTCTTTGGATGCTGCTAAGCTACCTCTCTTAGGCAACTTATTTTCAATCAATCCCTTCTTCTTCTGGATTGATTGTCTTTTGGAGTTCAGTCTTTTTCTATTTAGTTTCATGGATTCTTTACAAAGGTCCATGATGTGTCCTTTCTTTCCACAGTAGAAGCATGTTTTCTTGGTGGTCCTTCTGGATGCATCACCCTTCTTGGATTTCAATTCCAAGGACTTCTCTTCATTCTTCAAACTCTTCTTGGGAGCATCTTCCACTTTCTTCTGCTTGCTTCCCAAGGAATCTCTCTTAGCCAGGTTCAGTGATCTTCTCTTCATTCCAGCTTCGGATACATTCAGAGATTGATATGTATCAACTCTTTGACCACTTTTGCAATCATCCCAGATGTTGTCAAGTAATCAAAATCTATTTGCAGTAAACAGATGTCTCTGGACCTGTGGATGTTGCTTCCTTCCTTCTGGCTTGCTCCCCCTTGGAATGGGCTTCCTCTGTGCTTTGGCATTCAGTGGATTGTACCAACAATCCTTTGCACAATGCCCATACTTGTTACAACACCAGCATTGTCCCACGAATATTGACCTCTTCAGTCCTTCTGATTGTAGGGTACTTTTCTTGACCTGTTGTGCTGTTTCAGGAGAGCTCTGCTTCTTTACTGTCTTCATCCATATTTGTTTGGAATTATTCTTCCATCCTGCACTTTTTGTGGAAACACAATTAGAAGCATCAGTACAAGATGGTATAGATGGTACCTTCTTTCTAGAAGATGTTGCACTTTTATTAGAGGATGTCTTTCTCTTAAAATCATCCTGCTCAAAGCATACTTGAGTAGCAACATGTCTTCTTCCAGCTGACTGGGAGGATTCAGCTTTAGGTGATTGCAGATGTTTCAATATCACCTCCAGTTCTAAGTATTTCATGTTGAGGGAGTTCTTCTCATCCTCAACAGTTCTTAGCTTTCCTTCCCAATTCTCCACCAGTTGTTTCATCTGGTCTTCATGCACCTTCTTCAATTCTTGCAATGAATTGTCCAGCTCCTTCACCAATTTGACTTTTTCTTCAAGTTGAGCATCTCTGACATTCATTGAAACTTTGTGCCTCTTTTCCAGTGCATGGAAAACATCTTTGACCATTATGTTAAAGAATTCTTTCTCAGAAAGACTTCTTTGCAATTCTTCAGTAGTGTCTTCATATCTTTCATTGCAAAGAGATACAGTTTCATCTTTAGCCTTCACCAGCTTTCTGAGAGTGTTGGTTATGCCAACCCTTTTAGCCAATTGGACTTCCAGAGAATTGGCTTCATCTTCTAGCTGTAATTTTTCTTCTTGAAGATCAAGGATGCTTGTAGCTATACACATTGTCACTTTCTTGGGGACTGTCTTCTGAAGATATTTGATTGCATTTAGAAGATCATTGTTTCTTCCATCTTCATCACAGCTAGAGCAGGCTTCATCAGAAGAATGATAAAAGGAATTGTCATCTGATGTGACTTTCACATTTCTTTTCATAGAAGGAGTTTCTCTGATTGCAACAACCTTCTTCCTCATCTTCTTTGCCTGTTTCTTCATTCTGTTTTTCTGAGTCTTGGCAGATATCTCCATTTGAGGCTGGTTGCTCATTTCCTCAAATCTTCACTTCATAAAGACTCCCTTGGATCTTTTAGAGGTAACCTCCCTCTGATACCAATTGAAGTGCCTGGATCAGTTTGAATCACTGAGAGGGGGAGGGGGTGAATCAGTGATCCCTTAAAACTTTTTACTAATTGATTCCTTATCAATTAAACCTCTATGGCTGGTTAAAGCCTCGATCCACTCTTCTTGTATCTCTCACCTTTCCTCGAATGATGCAGTAAATATAAAGGCACTGGACACAAGGATTTACAAGGTTCGGCACCAAAGGCCTACGTCCTTGCCATGTTGGTTATACACCCCAACATGGTTTCTCCATTATAATCGGTTAGTATTACAATGGTCGATACAGAGTCCCACTGTATCTCTCCTGAGTCCCACAGGAGGGTCTTTATACTGCGTCCCACAGTGTTACCAGAGTCCCACTGGCCTGCTCCAGAATCCCACTGAAGACTTCTTCTCCCTGAGTCCCACAGGGTCTTCTCTTGGCTCCTCGAGTCGCACGAGTAGCTCTTCTTCACTTTAACTTCTTCAAGTAACTTCAGCAGTCTGGGATAAAGACTGCTGGCCTTGCTCTGTACCTCTGATCACTTGTGATGATCAGGTCTTCTCGTCTTGCTCAGGCTTTATCTCCTTCTTCTCAGGAAGACCTGGCCTCTCTCCAACTACTGAATACTCAGACAACTGATATCTTTAACTTCAGTCTGGTCCAGTCTCAGTTCACATCAAATTCATGCACTGAGTGCATGGCATCTCTCCTTCCTCATGCACTGACTGCATGGCCTTCTAAATTTCTTCAAGAACCTCCTGGTCTTGGACAACTCAGATGCACACAGCCTTCTTTAGCTCTGTTCACGTGTGCATGTGCATGCATGCATGCATGCACTTCCCTTCTCCTCTTCTTGGTGCAGTAGACCCACAAAGGGTATAATCCTTTAAGCACACACCTTCTCTCTTCCTTCACACACTTTGTTCTTATTGGTTACACACTTAAATGTGTGTTCTACTTTAGTGTGAGGTATCCTTCTTCTTCTCCTTCTTAGTGTGTACACACCACTTAGGCACACACTAAGGTTCGGCCTCTTTGCTCTTTGCACACACTTCTTTCACTTTTTGCACACAAGTGAGCTTGGCCTTCACACTTGTTAAGCACACACAAATTATATAAATTTTGTCCACATGGGTGCTAGCCTTGGACTTGTTCTTTCTTTGCACATACTACTTGATGTAGTCTTCCTCCTTATGCACACACTAGGGCCACGGCCTTCTCTTGTTCACTTTGCACACAAGGCACTAAGGCCTCGGCCTTCCTCTTGTTTTGCACACACACAAATCTTGGTGTAGTTCTTTGTGCAAGCCTCAGCCAATTCCTTCTTTGTGCACACACTTAGCCAAAGGCACTTCCACTTGTCTTGCACACACAAGTTGTGGTGGCCTTCTTGTTTTGCACACACCAGCCGTAGGGCCTTCCTCCTTCACTTGGCACACAAGCACAAGTCTCGGGTCTTCCACCTTTGCACACCCACTACCCGAATATCCAATGAAGGCGCTCAAGGGGTTGTGGCCTTTCTCCTCTTCACAACTGCCGCGCAAGCCTCAAGATTCAAGGGCGCGCAGGCCACAAGACACCTCAGCCGCGGGGCACGCAAGTGCCTTGGTGCACAAAGGCGCGCAAGGTGCACTGCCGCGGGCACTTCCTCCTGCCGCACAAGTATGCGGGCAGTGAGGGTGCCAATCCTCGAGCGCGCAAATTCAAGCAGCTCAGGATCTTCCGGATGCGCAAGTGAGGCGCACAGGGGACTCCTTCGAAGCCTCAGGTGGCTCCGGAACAAACTGTCGCGCAAGTGGGATGCGCGGGGCTCAAATCTTCGCAAAGCACAGGGTGCTCGCGGGACACTCTTCAAATATTCATCAAGCGCAACCATCACCTCGGGCTCTCCTTTTATAGGCAGAGGAGAGGCGGTTCATCCGTGTGAGATAATTCCAAATCCCCGAAAGTTTCGGTTCTTTAAAATCTTTCCAAATCTTGAATTTACTCTCTGTTTCACGCGGCTTCTTTTATTTTCTCTTCTTCACGTGCATGTGACTACAAACGCATGCACGGCCTTTGTTAAAGATCAACCCGTGCAAACCATCAACCCTACGTGGCCTCGGCAGCTTCTCTTGCCTCGGCCTCAACCGAAATCTTCTGTATATTGCATGCACACCACTTTTTATGCATGGTCGTGTTCGGTGTGGAGAGACGAGCTCAATGGAGCCTTCGGCTTCGGCAATGGTGGCCAGGAACTCGAAATACGGTGGTCGGATGGCCTCTGGTTCGTCGGCGGCTCGCGGGTGGCTTCGGGGAAGCCCCGGTTAAGCTCAACGAAGGAGACGAGCCGGGAGCCGTCGGATCGGGCGATCAAATAACCTCGGACGGCCTGGATCAGATCGCCTCACCGCGGATCAGATGTGCGGCCGAGATCTGGCGCGCGATCGATCGTGCGGCCAGGATCGCTCCCGCGGAAAAATTCCGCATCCCACATCGAATCCTCGCGCGGTTTTCTCGTGCTTTATCAACCAAGCACTGCCTATAGCCACTCAGTTGAATCCTCTCCCTCCACGGTGCCGCCCCGCACCGTGTTCTTCTGCGGGCGCGCTCTACGCCCACTCTCGCCTCCTGCGGGCGCGCCACTGGCGCCCACTGTGCTCCTTCGGGCGCGCGCTCTGGCGCCCATGCTGCGCAGGACCTGATCCCCT
The DNA here is from genome assembly GCA_963277665.1 of Viscum album. Lineage (NCBI taxonomy): Eukaryota > Viridiplantae > Streptophyta > Magnoliopsida > Santalales > Viscaceae > Viscum > Viscum album. The sequence goes on from OY728148.1 coordinate 55,416,895, forward strand.
GCGTGGCCCGGGGCTTATACACGGCCCCAACCTCCTCTTGGGCTGGCCCCATGGGATCCCCTTGGGCGTGGTGACCTAGTCCCACATGTGCCTTGGGTTGAACCCTTAAGGCTGGCCCTTGGTGGCTATTTTTTTTGCTAGAGTAGAGACTTAGGGACTTTGTATAAAAACAAAGTAACTAGGTTTCCAATGCCAAATGCCACTTCTTCCAAGCCATCTTTCTCTTCATTTACTCTTCTTTATTTCTTCTTCTTCATTAGAATTCCTCCAATTCTCTTCACATATACTCAATACATAGAATGTGGAATTCCCGAAGGGTCTTCTTCATCAACCGAGATCCTGAATCACAGAATCTTCAATGTTCTTCATTGATCCAATCAGAGATCAATTGGATCTCCTTCTAATTCACATGCACTAAGTGTTAGTGCATGGACTTCATTAATCCACTTCATCCACTTAGAAGTTGTGGATGGATCCCATTCAACTCCTCATGCATTGTCAATACAATGCATGGTCTTCAAACATTGGTGTGACATTGTATCCTCTTGATACAAGTTCTTGGAACTTAAGATCAGCTCAACAATCGTCTGATTTTCATGGAGAATGTTTCCACCATAATCTCCTATGCCACTTAGTGAATCTCCTAAGTGACATGCCTCTTAGTACCATGGCCATTCTCCTTTCCTTACCAACACCATCACATCCTTTGTCATTCACATCTTGACATTCCTTGACATCCATTCATTCCAAGACAACTTCATGCCTCATTGACAACAAATGCAACACAGTGCATTTCAGACTGTATTATGAATAAAATATTTATTTTATTTATTGATTAATTAAATGTTTAATTAAATATTTATTCAGGTATTTAATAAATTTTGAGGATTTGGAATATACAAAGATCATGTTCGGTGATGAATATTTATTTACAAGCTTGTAAAAAATATTTATCATTGCTTGATTTATCACAAGCCATAAAATAATATTATTATTATTATTATATGGCATGGGGTTTGATAATGATTATTATATTATTTAATGGATGGTATGAAATTAAATAATATTTTAACATAAACCCTAACTCTATAAATATATGGTTATGTCTATTGTGTAGGGTTAATCGATATTTGAGAATCATTGAACACAATGGAATTCTTTCTCCACTCCTCCTCCTCTCTTCCTATCAATAATGAGAAGTTATAGAGAGATTCATTCAATCTCAAAGGATCTAAAAGTTATCAACATGAAAAAACATAATATAATTGATTCACCACGCTAGCATCGAGAAATCAATTGGCATAACTCAGAGATCAAAGAAGCATGTATGGATTACCATTAGAGGGATTCTACAATTGGATCCTCCTAACAAAATGAAGGTAATCCAAGAAGTGTTTATGTATGATCAAAATCGTCATTGAAGAATTTTCCTTCATGAGGTAACCATTTATTCTGATCATAAATTAATTAATTATAAATTTAACATGTAAAGTATTAGAGTTGGTTTCCTAGAACCAAATACTGTTTACTTTTTATTACATTTATATTCAAAGAATTGAATATTAATTGAAATATCTTATCACATATTAATTTTTCTTATACATAACATTGATGTGATAATGTCCTAGAGTATCTGTATCATTGATAAGGTCATAGCAGTTTCCCACAATGATGAGAACCTTTAGTTGATATAATGATATGCATTAAATATAGTTATATAGGTGGATAACATACTATGATATGAAACATATTACATAGATTGTCAATTGGAAGTACTCATAAGCAGATAAGGATTCATCTCATGAAGTTTGCATTTGGTAATCTTAAAGATGGGAGATTATGAGAACAGAACCACCAGTAGAAATTATACATATTTTGGTGCCATCAGATATTCCTATCTATGATAGTGTGTAATGGTACTTAGACTTTAATATTATTATTAATTCATGTTATGACTCATGTACTTATATGTATTTCATGAACCATAACAATAACGGTTCATAGTGACGTTGAATACATTAGATGTGCCACAAATGACATGTTTTTAATTAATAATTCGAGGAAAGATTTGTCTCTTCCATCTTTATGAAAGTTGATATCTCAGCCCTTTGGTTGAAATATAATTGTCTCATTAAATTCCATGTTCATGGTGTGATAAAGTGTATTTCAGATAGTAAAAGAAAGACATACCAATCACATAGTTTGATGACATGGATGTGAAACCTTCTTGATGAGATATTGTGAAAAGGGGATTATATTAAAAAGTGAGTGTTCATATGTGGATGTCATCATTGAAATGTTAATTTCTTTCTCTTGGGTGCCTTGACTAGTTGCTAGATAGAAATTTTAGACTTTAGGCAATCTCACCTAATGTCAATGAGAAATAATCCTATAGGGTCACACACTAAGTGTTTTCATTGATCTCGATTAAATTATATTTGAATTTAATTAATGGGATAAATATTATTTCCAAGACCGAGGAATAATTTTATTCAAGTTTTATTGATTTCATAAATTAAATAAATATTTATTCACCAGATTATGAATAAAATATATTTATTTATATTATTAAATATTTAATAAATATTTATCTACTGATTTATAAATAAAATATTTATTTAAGAGAATAAAATATTTTATTCAGGTATTCAATAAATGTTGACATGTTTTAGCAGACCAAGATTGTGTCTGGTGATGAATATTTATTTTCAAACTGGTAAATAATATCCAACATTGCACAATTTAGTACATGCTGTAAAATAATAATATTAAAATTATTATTATTTTATATCATGATGATATACGATGGTTAAAATATATTATTTAAGGTATGATATGCAATTAAATAATATTCTAACCTAAACACTAGCTCTATAAATAGACAGTTATGTCTATTGAAGGCACTGGGGCGCACAGTAGAAGCCGGTGAGCCAGTGATTTAAAAAATTTCATCACTAAAGTGATGAAACTTATTATCTCTAGAAATATAATCCCTCGTAGAGGTATAAGGATCTCACATGAATTAATGGAATAAAAAAATAAAACTGAACACATACCTTGTTCTAAACGAAGTGTGCTCGACTGAAGCTCATCATTAGGAACTGTTTCTCAAAGGATCTGAATTCGAACCCCTATAGATCATCCAAAAACAATTTAATAATCCACATGATTTCCATTCATTTAATTCCAAGTGATATAATGGAGGTCTGATGAATACTTTGGAATCGTGATGATCACCTTGATTGTGTCCCTTCAATCTGTCAAAGGCATTCTTAGATCGAATGCTCATAGAGATAATTTATATCTCTATAAAGTAGGAGGATATAGAGATCTCATTATATTGTAAATGAGTAGTCATTGTAATGAGATTCTTCTCATTCTTATATAGTGGGAGGCTCAAATACCTGGAAAGGGTTCCCCGTTCCTCGGAAATAAAACACCCACTAAGTAAGTATTAAACAAATAGTTATGACGAACTAAATTCCTTATAAATATTATTTATATTTTATCATGTACTTTAATATATATTAAATATATTATGTGATGAACCTAATCTATTAACTTGACTCATAATTCCCATTAATATTAAATGATCCTTGAATATTAAAATAATATTCATTTGTATAATATTTTTTCTTGTATTCACATAATACCTTGTAAATGAATTTAATAAATAAATTCAACCAAATTATTCTATACTAAAATAATAATGAATTTATTTATTCATTAGTAATAAATTGGTTGTACAACTCTCTGACCCCATGGTGGGGTCCACCATTTCCAATATTCTTATTCACCATAATAGGGTAGAATCTTGAATGTGCTATTGTGTGTGACCCTTTAGGACCGTATCTCAATGGTAGTAAATACTATTCACAAACCAAGAGTAGAGTCTAGAAACCCATCAGGGCCCATAAATAGATAAGTAAAATTCATAGCAATGAAAACCAACCTATGAACATGTACTATGTAATATAATCTTTTGGTATTTAAATATCTCATAAAGTAGGATTCAAACTTGCGTCATCATCCTTTATTAATTTTTTTTATCTAACTGAACAGACTTAACTTCAACTACCTTGGATAAGGATTTATGAAGGTACTACCATCCTGATCAACTGGGCCTGAGATATTACTTCCTCAACTCATAAGAAAAAAATTCTATCTTTATCATCTAACCAATTTCATACCACCAATGACAGAACCAGCATAAGCTACCTTGCTATGACTTTAATGTCATGGTTTTTTCCTTGGATTAAAGTACACGGTCAAATGGTACTCATTGATAATGATCTCAAGTTTGGATACTAATACACATGTCCGTAGATAAGAATAACCAATAACACCTGAAACATGTGATGCTCCCATTGATGGGTCTGTCCTCATGATCTCACCTACCAGAGATCACCAAGTGCAAACTTCATGAGAAGAAGTCTCAATGCTTATAATCCCCCAGAACCTGATAGTCAAACATTAATTGTATCCAGTCAGTATGATGTATCTAGACCATAGTACATTTTTTTAATATTAGTTTCATAGTATCTTGAGGTTACCATTATATCTTGGTAACAACTATAACCTTTTGATGTGATAAATAATTTATGGAATTTTCTATTTAAATAGTTGACATAGAAATATCTACACTATAATAGTAAGTGTACATCATTTATAACTCACTGTATACATGGTGTGGTAATCAAAAAGTATTGTTTAAGTAGGGTATAGGGAACCCACTATTACAACATATGTTGTGTAGGGTTAATCATGATATAGAGAATAATTGCACACAATGAATTCTCTATAAACTTTCTTTTTCTCTATCCCTCTCATGAATGATAAATGAAAGAGATATTCCTTCAAGATCAAAGGATGAGTGATCAACATGAATAACACGAGATAATTGATTCATCATGCTATCACTAGGAAACCAAATGGTATTTCCCAGAGATCAAAGGAGCATGTGTGGATCAGTGATAGAGGGATTCTATCATTGGATCCTCACATCACGATAAAGGCAATATAAAAAGGGTATGTTGAAAGATCAACAATGTCATCGAAGAATATAACTTAAGATGGCGTATTTATTTTCTTCAAATCTAAATAAATTAATTATAAATTTAACAGGAAAGATCCTCAATCAGGGTTTCAAAAAAAATAAATTTTAATATAACTCCCACCAACCGACACTTTTTTTGTGCTTAGAACCTTCAATTAGTATTAGAGGGGTCACATTTTAAATTTATAATTATTTATTTTATTGTTGATATATATGAAACCATGGTTGAATGTTTTTATTTCATATTATTTATTATTTAATACTATTTGAATTAACATGTTATCTACATATTAATCAAGTTTTTTTATTGTTTCACTTTCTTAAAGGTCTAATAACATATTAATAACAATTAAAGATGCCATTGGAAAGTGTCAAATTTTTTTCTAGTAAAACTAGGTTACACGACATGTAGTTGGAGTACACGTTGTGTACCCAAGTGCACTGAACTTGGATGTATCTCAAGATACATGAAACATCGATCAGTTAATTACACATGTTGCATTTATTGCACGCCACGTGTAGACTAGGATAACCCAGCACATGGGATGTCAGATTACACATTGTGTATCTGGCATATACGTTTGTAGTTTGCATGGGTTACTAGCATAAATCACAAAATCCATGTGGTCATAATACATGATCAAACCATGTGAGGCTGATGTCCTAGAGAATTTATGATATACACAACATATATAAAGTGTACATGCCATGTAGTTCATCATTTCTTGTGTTTAAAATACATGTCGATCCATTCAGTGAGAACAACAGACACATGACATAACGGATACATGGTGTGTAACTGTCCTTCACACGCTGTGTAGTATAGCCAAGATACATGCCTAAGACCAAGTGTTTATCTCAGGTGAACAAAAAGTAGATACACGGTGTATATCTGGCATATACACACTAGGTATTCCAACCAAGCTAACATGCTAAATCCCTAGGCATGTAACCCAAATACATAGTAATTGTGATACATGGAATGTAGCAAAATAGTACATGTCATTTCATCTCCCAATTAATTGAAGAATGAAATTACATTAAATTGATTATTCTAGCATTAAAACCTTTTTTTATTGATTGTCACCTTTTTTATTTGACAATTTAATAATGGTTTTAAATAATTTTAAATAATCAGTTAATTTATTATAACAATCTATAATAATTGGTTTTACCCTTTATTTTTCATTAATTCCTTAATGATGGTTATCACCAAGAGGATTAGAATGGTCATTAATATAAAAATGAATGAATTAATTAATTAATTAATTCAAGCACATTTATCTTAATAATAAAGAATGAATAAGAAATGAATGTCAACTGGTTTACTTTTTCATATTTGTTGCATGTATGATAATTCATGAGCTATACCAAGACCAGTGTATGTGTTGGAATTTATTTAATTTAATTTATTACATAAGTTTTCAATATTAATTATTAAATTAATTTGATAGCATGTGTGTCATACCTTCCTCCATTATTATGTAGGACCTATATGTCCAAGGTTATTTATGTAATCCCCCTTTAACTAATATTTTGGTTCCCCTCACCTGTGTGTAAGTTAAAAATACTTTTAATTAATGGAGTTTCCTAAGACGCATGGAGGCAGACCAAGATGGAACCATAATGATTCCAACCAATGTGTTACATAGGTGGATATGTGGAAAACTATAACTCATGACAACACCAGCAATATGAGTTATTTCCTCTATTTCATAGGTTGGATAATAGGTTTAGGAGTATTGAGGATTTTCCCGGATGGCCCCGTTCTCCCACGGAGCGCTCCCTCGAGCGCGCCCTACTTCCGCCTAGGGTTTCCTCGTGACGGCGCGACTCTTCCGGCCTATTCCTTTCTTCTTCGTTCCTTTGATCTTTCCATCTTTCTCTTATCTCCTTGCATCCGAGATCTTGTTCTGGTTCTTTCGTCTTTCATGGTGTTGTTGTTGAAGGGCGTTTGCTGTGGAATCCTCAGGCTGTTGTAGCATGCTCTGATCTCGTGTTCCACCGCACCTCTCCAGGTCAGATCTGGAGCGATGGTTCATCTTGGTTTTTGGATTTTTGGATCAGCGGCTGACAGTTTTCAGGTGCCCTCTGGAGTCGACTCATTCTCTTATTTTTCTCTAGTTTTAGCATCGCCGGGATGTCATCGTTCAGAGACCTCGGCTGTTCAAACCTCTTCCCTGACTTCACATCCCTCGTCTCCTATCCTGGTCGGATCTAGAGCAGTGGCTTCTTAGAAGTTTTGGGAGGTGAGTTTTTATGGCCAAAGGTGCCCCTCGTGCGATCTGCTCTGGTTTTCTTCTCCCTCGATGTTCAGGTTTCGGCATCATCCATTGTATGTCTCGGTATTTTTGGTTTTATATATTTGTGAAGGTTTGGTGCTTCTACGGCATGATGTTTGTTCGGTTTGAACCTGTTAATTGTTTATGGAGTGGTTTTGTTCATGTTTGGTTTTGTTGGTCAACGGAACTGGAATTGGTACTGGTGTTTGGGTGTTTTTTCTGGTTTGATGGGGGACGATCCGACTGAGTTCGGCGTTCTGGTATGCATTTGGATGACATGGATGATGGACAGTGTTGTGTTAGGTTATCGACGATGCCCGTCTTGACTACGCTGAAGACGTTACAGGTTTTTTGTGATCGAAATTTGTTCGCATGGTGTTGTTTCCGAAGGAGGTGATCGTGGTTTGAAGCTTCGTTAGGACGCCTGCCGGCAGGAGTTCGACGACCGGCGTCATCAACGGAGAAGTAGGTTACAGTGGGGGATGATGGTGAAGTGGACGACGTTGAAGGGATGGTGATGACAGTGAAGTACGATGGCGATGGCGGTAATCCTGACTTATCTTCCCAATACACACGATCTTGTGGACCATGAGATGGTCTAGTTTTCCAATTTGAATGTGTTCTGTTGGTTTTGGTTTTGAAATTTGAATTTTTAATTTTGCAATGTTGCTGTTGTATTTGAGGTTTGAAAGTGTTCGGTTCCCACTAACCCATAAAGTGGATTTAGAAAATTTTAAAAAAAAATAGATTTGGATGACATAGGTTGATTTAATGTCTGATCATTAAATCAATTATTAGATAAGATCATGAATGGGTCATTTCTTTATTGGTTTATTTATGTCTATGAATTATTTATTTTATGGATAAAAGATCTTGATCACATAAATAAATGAATTGATGTGAAAAGATGGAATTTAAATAAATAGATTATTTGTAAATGTATTATCCAACATGGTTAATTAATTAAGTAAAATCCACTTAATATTAACAAGCCATGTAAAGGATAAAACAAGATAAAATTTATATATAATAAATTAAAATCTTTAAGATTAATATTAATTCAGACTACACCTTCAATTAATTGATTGTGAATGAAACTATAAAACTAAATGTTTTCATGGAAAAATTCTTGACACTTACTTTTATCAGGTAGTTATCATGAGGGTTTTTGGTTGACATAACCGAACTTGTATTTAATTTAATAGCCAAAGTTTGTTCAATAAAAATTTGGAGGAAAGTTTTGTGGAAATCCAAGTGAGGATTTCTGGATTGGGGAATCCACTCGATGAAGCAAGTAGCTACAATCCCATAGTTAGTAGGACCGCCTATATAAATACATTCTTATAGTTTTCATGGCCAAAGTCAGGATCATTAATAAAGGTAATATGTATCCCTTTCCACTAGAATTTCTTAGCCACTGGACATTCTAAGATCAATGGTGAGGGCTATTGAGACTTGATAAAATAGTGGGAGAATTAATAAAATAAAATTATTATTATTTCTGAAATAATTTGTAATCAAGTAAAGTATTAATATTCTGTTTTAATTGTTATATAAAATGGAAAGAAAACCCACAAAAAATAGTGTGATCAGTCCTTAACACTGGATATATCCTCACAAATAAAAAATTACAGACATGGTATAATTGTTTATGAAATGAATTATTATCATAAAGTTGGTATTATGTGTTGGAATCCCCTACTCTTATTCTGCCACCCCAGTATGTGAGAAAATTTGAAAAGGATGCTTACCATATATATGTTAAGAATGCTTCTTATGTATGTTTTATTATATTATAAACTATTTCCGGAGAGTTGATGATACAACATAAATACAAGGATTCTTAAACCATAATATCTTATCTTCTTTCTATTGAGAACGATAAGGAAAGGCTTGAAGTAAATAAGATCACCAATGCACTATATCAGTGTAAAGTGGAAGAAAGTAATCCATCTACTGATCATTCTTTCAAAATTATAAGTTATATTGATCAGTTAGCAAAATTAGACTTAAAATTAGATAATAATTGGTCTACTAATATTATTTTATTATCCTTTCCACTATAATTATCCTTATTTTTTCAAGATAGGATAAATGATATAGATAATTCACTCAGGAAATGTTTTTCCATACTTCACCAAGCTGATAAGGACAGGTTGAAACTTATTTCTACACCCCTTGTGGTCAAAAGTTTGAAATACAAGTCTAAAGATCCCATGGTTAATATAAATCCAAAATATCCTTTATGAAATTCTTTAAAGAGAAAAAAGATTCAAAGATAGAATAATGAATAGGAGACTATTTTCTTCTTATGTGGAAAGAATAGACACAATAAAATAAATTGCAATGAATTGAAGAAGCAAGAATTTGCACCCACTTCAAGTATATTCATCAAGTTTATATTCATTAATTTTTTATTAAATATAATATTATTATAACATACATGTATTTAAATACAGGAAATGAAAAAGTTTAGAAAGTTTATAGAGTGAACTCAGAAGTAGATGAGAAAGGGTGATTACTATGTCATCCAAGGGGATATCGCTATTTTTCATTACCAGTTTGGATTGATTCAAGTTTTTAATGAGTGTTACCAAAAAAATTATCTCAATGTCCAGCTAAACACGAAGGGACATTATTTATCTTTGTAAAAAATATTGTTATGGTACTTTAATACTAAACTAATGGTTTAGTAACTCTTGAATCATAAATATCCATTAGAATGAATGATGAATATAAAATAAGACTCTTAGCTGATTATGATAATATAATTATTTTTCAAATAAAACTGAAATTATTTGACTTATTTATTTCCATTAAAGTATTTTTTTTTTCTCAATCTATCTAAGATACTGGATATAAAAACAAACTACTTATCATGTTTTAGATAAGGAAATATTTATAAATAAATTTACATCATAAAAATTTTAGGGTTAGTTTAACATATCCATGTGAACCATTATAAATGTAAAGGTAACTTCATATAATCATGAGAAATTTTATAAATTCTCAATGAAGTAAATGAGTGCACTTTGTAAAAGGAATGTAACACCCCAAGCTTCCATGGTATGCTTCTCTTTGAATAATATAGTAGCGTGTGTTGTACGCAACTTCAAGTTCTAACACAGACCGCAACCAATCAAACTAGCCGTTATGAATAGTAATACCCACTTTTTGAAATTTTATAAATTTTATCTTTCAAAATGGACTTCATTTTTGGATTCAGAATATCGAAATTATCTTAGGGTGAATTTTTGGTATTTTTCTGAAAACATTCATTTTTTGATGAATAGTGAAAAAACACTGAGTTATAGTTTAAAACTGAATTTTTATTTAAATAATTATTTATTTTATTTAAATTTAATTAAGGTAAAAATATATACATAATACCTATATAAGTTCAATTTAATTCATTGGAGTTAGTTTAGAATAATTTTAGATATATAAAAATTTTATGGAACTTTTCACCGTCTTTTACCCACCTCCTAGGAGAATTTGGAAATTCACATAAAACTTAATTTTACCGCTTCTGTGAGTGGAATTTCAAAAAATTTAGAGACACGGTTAATATCAAGGAGTAAAATGTGGTTCAATAATATAAAAATAATTTTTGATGAATAGTAACTTTTTACTTTTATTTACAACGGTTAAAAGTAAATAGGGCAATTAAGGGTAAAAGTGATATTAATATTACCCTAACACATGTCCTAATTCTATTGGACAAGTGTATCTCGACCAAAAACAACCTTAGGAATAAAATATTATCATTTAGGTCCACTTGGATTAGATTAGGACATTTATTATTATTTAATTCCAAGAATAGTTAAAAGAGTTAAAATCAAAGTTTAATAACTAAAACATTTTTAATATAAATTTATACATAAGATAAATTGGATTATAAATATTAATTAGAAATATAAAATATTTCCTACATAATTGTATTTTATTTATAATTTTTAGACATTAAATAATTTAAGTTATTTATGACACAATGGTGATGCAGTAATTACCTAATTAATGAAATATTAAAATAATTGATATTATAAATATCAAAATAAATGTAATTTGAGACTTTTTATGAATTCCAATAATTTTATAGGTTAATATAAAATATTAGTATTGGTTATATAAATTTTTTTTGAATTAATAATACTGTTATGAAATTATCAAAAACAAAATACCCAATAGTGTCAAAATTGACATAAAATAGTTTTTAAAACAAATATTATATTATTAATTTATATTCTATTCCAAAAAATATAATGTTCTGCCAAGAGAATTATGTAATGATAGGTGTATCATTAATGGAGCATTTAGGGGTCTCTTGGAAGTTTATAGTAAGTTTCTTGACTATATAATATAAAAATACAATGAGACGTGGTAAATGTGAAACTAATTAACTAAGAGTTAAAACTAAAAGATAAGGTTAATATAGTGACCCAAACCTGTCTAAAACCTATTGGTTGGGTGGTTTTCGACCCATCCCCACCTTAACCTTTAAATAATCCACTTTGAATCCATTAGAAACCGAATATGAATTTATTATAAAATAATATTTCTAGCTTTTCTTAAGGTGCCCCTCACCCCTCTTATAAAAGGGCACTCTCCCTTCTCTCAAATTCATACCTTCAAAGCCTTTTGTCTCAGCCAACCCCTAACCAAATATTATCTAAACTTCCCTCACTTCAGCCTAGATGCCTTAGTTTGATCATAAATCCAACCTAAGGATCCCTTTTGATCAAATCAAAAGAAATAACCCGATTAAGAGATAATGTTTTCACCACCCTCTTTCAAGTTCTTTTCTTCTTCAACTTCTTCTTTCTTTGTTATTTACATTCTAAAATAATAACTGCAGTATATTCTATATACTGTGATGTTATTATAAATATGGTACAACCATATTCAGTATTTTATCCATCATTTGAATGACATGTCACCATACGTACATACATACGGCTTACCGTCTCTACGTCGTGGTGTAATTGTTATTCAATACATTATTATTTGGATGGGTATAATAATGATGTTTAATTCATGTAAATAATAAATATAACATGATAATGATTCTGTATATATGATATACCATCCAATTATATATTATTTTAATATCAAAATAATGATATTGTTGCTTGTGCGTACGTACGGACTACCGTCTCCACGAACGCGATGAGATTCATTCCCCATCATATCCATTCAAGACTAAATTCCATTTGATGATTAAAAATAATTTTTAGAGACATGATATCATTCTGGATATTAATAATATACATCCCATCCATAACAAATATGGCTCACATAACAAATAATATAAAGGAAAACGAATCCGTTAACACCCGCAATGATGATAATACTAAGATATTATTCACAAATCAATGTTAAAAGATCATATATGATATCATATTAATGTATATGATTCTTGTATAATTTAATAACAATTATTTCAACATTATACAGGATTTTAACCTACCCTCAACCAATTAGAATTACAAGGTAAGGGTTTATTTCAAAATCTCTTCATTATCCGAGGTTGTTTATACGTAATTATCTACTGGGACCTCTTTATCATCCACATCCTTGTTTCTTAAAAATGTATTTCAAATCATTCTTACTATTTTATAGACTATGGGTTAAAGTCATTTATACCCTTTTTTGAATTTTTATAATAATTTTATAAAGGAATCTTTCCGTCATTTTCCAAACAAGGTCCTTTTTAACCTTTTCGACAGAATTAAGGTAAGAATGTCTTTTTTAACTTATACAGCGGGAGCGACTATTTTCCACCGTTATAAAATTTTTGAATCTTTCCTTAAAATATTGTAAGAATATTTTCAAATTAAATGTTTTCTTTTATAATTATGTGACTTTTAAATGATTTTAAAAAAAGATATATTTCTCTCAAATAGTTTTGATTTCATCTATGTCAACATCCTTTGATGGATTTTAAGCTTGTTTGAAGTTTATTTATTATGATGCAAAACTTCCATATTGTATTGAATATTTTGTGATATGTTTGACTATGGATGTGTTATTTTTATACCATTCATGGTTTATAGAGAAAGTATTGACTTTTCTTATGCTAGTTTTAATACGAATGTTTATGTTATGTTTAAACCTGTTCATATGAGGAATGTATTGGACTTAATAAGTGACGGGTGGAGCCCTCTATAGCTCCTCAATGCATCGGTAGGTCTCATGAGACAAACTAGTGTCTTGACACAAGGCCTTGACAAAATCTTATTTGTAGTCTTGGCATGAGGCCTTGACTATGTGGTTATGATAGTCTGGCATTATGCATTCCATCATTATGAAAGTGGTTATTGATATTGCATGTGGTTATTTGACTAGTAGAATATCCATGTGAATAAGTAAATGGAATTATTTCATTTTATCTTTTCCATATTATGTTGAAGTTCAAGTTTAAAAGGCTTTTTTTTATTTATACATTGCCTTAAATGTTTATGCTTATTTATGAAAGTTTCTGCTATATTGTTATCCTTACTGGGCATTTGAGCTCACCCCTTTCAATGTTTTATTTTTCCCAGGATGTGAAGAAGTAATTTATGAATGAACAATAGGGATAGTATGAGGGGATATGAAGACAAGATGTTGTTGTAGTTTTTTTACTTTATGATGTAATGAAAGACTTATGAATATATCTAGTGTTTCAAAGACTACTAAACTAATCGATCTTTAGAGACTTGATATTTTTCGATCATGCCAATGTTATGTAATAATGCACCAACTCTAGGTAACTGGGGTCAGGGTTTTACAGTTGGTATCAGAGTAAGTTTAGTACAAACCTTGGAATCAAGATTTAGATAAACTCTTATTAAAGAACATAGCCCTAAGATACACTTTGAGGATGAGTATAGAAGAACTTACTAGAATTTTGGTATTGTAGAGATTTTGTGAGTTTTTCAAGAAATACATCCCTATCTGGATACGAGCAGGTAGAGGTGGCTCTGGCACGGATGTACCTAGGGGTAAAACCCAAAAACACCGCTTTGAGCTAGACTCGAACGGGAACTGGTGCACGACAACAGGCTTTGCTGCACTCTTGGTTACGACACTCTCAGGGGATATGCTTAGGATAAGTCTCATTTTCTTTACAATCCATTATGAAGGGTTTTTTAGTATATACTTCCTCAAAGAAAACATTTTTTTATGATTATGGATTATATCCATAAATAGTTCAATTTATGTTAAGTGTTTTACAAGTATGTAATTATGTATTTTGATTCCTAAATTGATCTAGTTTATGCCATTGTTTAGAAATGGTGCCTAGTGGAAGGAATGGAAACCATATCAATGCACACACTCCATGTAGGTATTTCCCTCCTACTCAAGATAATTATAGTGGAGTTAGTGATGCAACTGGTGCTGATCAGTTAATCACCATACTGGGACAACTCACTCAGGTTATGAATAATAACCTTACCCGTATGGAGCACACCGATCCCCAGCATGGAGGATCAATGTTAGATCGCTTCATGAGGCAACATCCACCAACATTTAATGGGAGTAAAAATCCATTGGTATCTGAGAAATGGATAAGTTCCCTAGAGAAAATTTTTCAGGCTTTGGGGAGTAGTGAAAGGGAAAAAGTTATCATGGCAGTTTATCGCCTCACTGGAGATGCTGATCAATGGTGGTCATTGATACAAAACACAAAGGAAGATGATGAAGTATCAAATATGGAATGGAGAGATTTCAAAGAGATTTTCTTAGAAAAATACTTTCCTCGTGACCATCGAACAGATATGGAAAGGCAATTTCTGAGTCTAAGACAAAAAGAGGATGAGAATGTCGCAAAGTATGAGGCTAACTTTACAAGGTTAGAAAGGTATGCTGGGCATTATATATATAACCCTAGAAGTAAGATTGATCGTTTCTTTGATGGGTTAAAACCATTTCTTCGTTCAGCATTAGTGTCACAATCCTTCTCGTCATATGAAGACATTGTCTCATGTGCTATCAAGACAGAAAAGGAATTCTCTATGCCTTATGAATTTAAAGAAAATCAAGAGAATAAGAGATCTACTGATCAATCTAGGAATGGAAATAAGGGGAATAAGGGAAAAGTTGAATATACATCCCGCAGTAAATGTGGTAAGAAACACCCTGGTACTTTCTTGAAGGGAATGGGAGTCTGTTACAAGTGTGGTGAAAAAGGCCACCAAGATCGTCATTGCAAGGGGAAGAAAGAAGCTACTGATGTTCAATGTTACAACTGTAGGGAGATGGGACATTGTGAAAATGAATGTCCTAAGCGTCAGGGGAACTTACCTCTATAAGGCCAAGGGGTCAAGGCCAAGCTTATGCTATCACTACTGCTGAAGTAGAATCTCCGAAAGAGGCGGTGGCAGATAATTTAATGGTTTCCACAAGTTTAGAAAATGCATTATTTGATTCTGTATCATCGCATTGTTTCATATCTTCCTAGTTTTCTAAGAAAATTAGATATTTCTAATTTTATTTAACAAGGGAGTTGTCAGTAAAAACTCCTAAGGGAAGTATCATTGCAACAAAGTTTTGTGAATCAGTCCCCATTAGAGAACATAAATGTTCTTTATCTGCTGATCTCATCGTCATACCCATGATTGAATTTGATATAATCCTCAGTATGGATTGGATTTTGGACTATGATGCAAATATTTATTGTAAGAAGAAAGAGGTTATGATTTTTGATGATGATGATAAGGAACACCTTATCCTTAGATAAGAATCGTCACCACCTAATTCTTATTTAGATCCACCCCTAGTAGCTCAACTAAATTCAATTATTGGGGAGGAATAGAATGAAATAACTATGGGTAAGGAAAGTAATGTTCAAATAGAGGATGTGCCTATTGTGAAATAATATGTAGATGTTTTTCCGGAAGATTTACCTGGACATCCTTCAGAACGAGAAATTGAGTTTTTCATTGATTTAATTCCTGGTTCAAGGCCTATATCGAAGACCCCTTATAGAATGGCCACTATGGAATTAGTTGAACTAAAGAAAAAACTATAGGAATTGAGTAATAAGGGATTTATTCTCCCTAGTGTTTCACCATGGGGAGCCCCTGTCCTTTTTGTTAAGAAGAAAGATGGATCTATGAGGTTATGTATCGACTACAGGGAAATGAATGTTATAACAATAAAGAACAAGTATCTCATACCTCGTATTGATGATTTATTTGATCAAATGCATGGAGCTCAATACTTTTCGAAGATTGACCTTCGATCTGGATACCATCAGTTGTGTGTGAAGATGGAATACATTCTGAAGACAGCATTTCGAACCAGGTAAGGGCATTACGAGTTTACAGTAATGCCTTTTGGGATGACTAATGCACCCTCTATATTCAAGGATCTAATGAATAGAGTTTTCAAGGAATATCTTGATGAATTTGTGGTGGTATTTATTGATGATATCTTGGTATACTCCAAAAGCTATGAAGATCATGAAAATCACTTCCGCATTATCCTGAAGACTCTTAGAAGACATGAATTATATTTGAAGTTTAGCAAGTGTGAATTTCGGCTTCAGGAGATTTATTTTCTTGGCCATATTGTCTCTAAAGATGGAATCTCTGTTGATCCTTCTAAGACAAGAGCAATCCAAGAATGGCCATCACCAACGAGTATAACCGGGGTATGCAGTTTTATTGGCTTAGTAGGTTATTATCGGTGTTTTGTCCAGAATTTTGCCCGATTGGCTAACCCATTAACGAAGCTCACACATAAAGGGGTTAAATTTTTTTGGAAAAAAGAATGTGAAGAATGTTTTGAATAACTGAATATAAGATTATTCAATGCTCCTATATTGACTCTACCATCGGGGAATGATGGGTTCGTTATTTATAGTGATGCATCAAAGAAAGGACTTAGTTGTGTCCTTATGCAGAATGATAGGGTTATTGCCTATGCATCACGACATATAAAAATTCATGAGAAAAAATATAATACTCATGATCTTGAGTTAGCTGCTGTAATATTTGCTTTGAAGATATGGAGACATTATCTCTATGGTGAAAAATGTGAGATATATACCGATCACAAGAGTTTAAAGTACATTTTTTCACAGAAATAACTCAACATGAGGAAAAGGAGATGGCTTGAAATACTCAAGGATTATGATTACACGATACACTACCACCCAGGGAAGGCAAATAAGGTGGTAGATGCTTTGATCTGAAAGGATCATGGAGTTTTGAACAAGATGAGAGTTTAAAGGGAACCTATTTTCATGGATTTAGTAAAGATGGATATGGGAATCACCATGGAAGGTGAAACATCAATGCTTTTTAAAATGGTTGCCAAACCATCTTTACTAGAAAGGATAAAGAGTTCTCAGACCGATGATAAAGAGTTTCAAAATAATATTAAAGCTGTGAATGATGGGAGATTGAGTGACTTTGTGTATGAAGATGGAATTTTGAAATTTGTGAAGAGACTTTGTGTTCCCAATATACCTGATCTAAAAAGGGAATTGTTGGACGATGCTCATAGTTCCAATTTCTCTATACACCCTGGGAGCACCAAAATGTATAGAGATTTGAAGGAACATTTTTGGTGGGACAACATGAAGAGGGAGATTGCTGATTTTGTTTCAAGATGTATGGTTTGTCAACAAGTGAAAGCTGGAAGGCAACATCCTGGAGGAGTCATGCAACCTCTTCCCATACCGGAGTGGAAATGGGACAATATTACGATGGACTTTTTCATGGGACTACCAAATACTCCTAGAAGGAACGATGCAATATGGGTCATTATTGATCATCTTACCAATTCAGCACATTTTCTTTCTATAAGGGAAGATTTACCACTTGAATTCCTATCAAGGATATATATTAATGAAGTTGTGAGACTTCATGGAGTACCCCTATGATTTTTTCTGATCATGATCCCCATTTTACTTCATGATTCTGGAAAAGTCTTCAGAAATCCCTAGATACTGAACTTATTTTGAGCACTTCCTACCACCCTCAAACAGATGGGCAATCAGAACGGACTATTCAAACCTTATAAGACATGTTGAGATCATGCTCACTTGACTTTCAGGGTATGTTGGATCAATATTTACCTCTAGTGGAATTTTCCTATAACAATAGCTTCCATTCAAGTATTCGGATGGCACCATATAAAGCGTCATATGGAAAGAGATGTCACACACCAACCTGTTGGGATGATGTTGGTGAAAGAAAACTCGTAGGCCTAGAACTGGTGGAGGAAACGATGGAAAAGGTGAAGGTAATCCAAAACCACATCAAAGCAGCTCAAAGTAGGCAGAAGAGCTATGCTGATAACCAAAGGAAGGACTTGTAATTTCATGTAGGAGATCATGTTTTCTTGAAGGTATCTCCATGGAAGGGAGTTATACGTTTTGGTAATAAGGGTAAATTGAGTCCCAGGTACATCAGACCTTTCGAAATTCTAGAACGAATTGGTGTTGTAGTTTACCGTTTGGCAATGCCACCAAATCTCTCCAAAGTTCACGATGTGTTCCATGTATCACTGTTGAGGAAATACATGCCTGACCCAACGCATGTACTCACCTATGAGGAATTAAAACTGGAACCCGATCTGTCTTATTGCGAAGATCCCATGAGGATTCTTGATACCAAAGAACAAGTGCTGAGAAATCGGACGACTCGTCTGGTAAAAGTTCTATGGAGAAACCATAAGATGGAAGAGGCAACGTGGGAACCCGAGGAACTTATGATGAATAACCACCCAATTATTTTCATGCGGTAGTATTCTAGAAATTTTGAGGACAAAATTATTTGAAGGAGGGGAGAATGTAACACCCCAAGCTTCCACGGTATGCTTCTCTTTGAATAATACAGTAGCGTGTGTTGTACGCAACTTCGAGTTCTAACACAGACCACAACCAATCAAACTAGCCGTTATGAATAGTAATACCCACTTTTTGAAATTTTATAAATTTTTTCTATCAAAATGGACTTCATTTTTGGATTCATAATATCAAAATTAGCTTAGGGTGAATTTTTTGTATTTTTCGGAAAACATTCAATTTTTGATTAATAGTGAAAAAACACTGAGTTATAGTTTAAAACCAAATTTTTATTTAAATAATTATTTATTTTATTTAAATTTAATTAAGGTAAAAAAAGATATATAATACCTATATAAGTTCAATGTAATTAATTGGAGTTATTTTAGAATAATTTTAGATATATAAAAATTGTATGGAACTTTTCACCGTCTTTTACCCACCTCCTAGGAGAATTTGGAAATTCACATAAAACTTAATTTTACCGCTTCTATGAGTGTAATTTCAAAAATCCAAGAGACACTTATAATATCAAGGAGTAAAATTTGGTTCAATAAGATAAAAATAATTTTTGGTGAATAGTAACTTTTAACTTTTATTTACCACGGTTAAAAGTAAATAGGGTAATTAAGGGTAAAAGTGATATTAATATCACCGTAACACATGTCCTAATTCTATTGGACAAGTGTATATTGACCAAAAACAACCTTAGTAATAAAATATTTTCATTTAGGTTCACTTGGATTACATTAGGACATTTATTATTATTTAATTCAAAGAAGAGTTAAAAGAGTTAAAATCAAAGTTTAATAACTAAAACATTTTTAATATAGGGTTATACATAACATAAATTGGATTATAAATATTCATTAGAAAGATAAAAAATATTTTTTACATAATGGTATTTTATTTATAATTTTTATACATTAAATAATTTAAGTTATTTATGACACAATGGTGATGCAGTGATTACCTAATTAATGAAATATTAAAATAATTGATATTATAAATATCAAAATAAATGTAATTTGAGACTTTTTATGAATTAAAATAATTTTATAGGTTAATATGACATATTAGGACTGGTTATATTAATTTTTTTTGAAGTAATAATATTGTTATTAAATTATCAAAAACAAAATACCCAATAGTGTCAAAATTGACATAAAAGAGTTTTTAAAACAAATATTATATTATTAATTTATATTCTATTCCTAAAAATCTAAGGTTCGGCCAAGAGACTTATATAATGATAGGTATATCATTAATGGACCACTTGGGGGTCTCTTGGAATTTTATAGTAAGTTTATTGACTATATAATATAAAAATACAAAGAGACATGGTAAGTGTGAAACTAATTAACTAAGAGTTAAAACTAAAATATAAGGTTAATATAGTGACCCAAACCTGTATAAAACCTATTGGTTGGGTGGTTTTAGACACATCCCCACCTTAAACTCTAAATAATCCACTTGGGAGCCATTATAAACCGAATATTAATTTATTATAAAATAATATTTCTAGCTTTTCCTAAGGTGCCCCTCGTCCCTCTTATAAAAGGGCACTCCCCCTTATCTCAAATTAATACCTTCAAAGCCTTTTTTCTCGGCCAAAACCTGCCCAAATATTCTCTCAAATTCCCTCACTTCGACCTAGAGGCCTTAGTTTGATCATAAATCCAACCTAAGGATCCCTTTTGATCAAATCAAAAGAAAGAACCTGATTAAGAGGTAATGTTTTCACCACCCTCTTTCAAGTTCCTTTCTTCTTCAACTTCTTCTTTATTTGTTATTTCCATTATAAAATAATAACTCAAGTATCTTCCATATAATATGATGTTATTATAAATATGGTATAACCATATTCATTATTCTATCCATCCTTTGAATGACATGTCACCATATGTACGTACGTACGGCTTACCGTCTCCACGTCGTGGTGTAATTGTTATTCAATACATTATTATTTGGATGGGTATAATAATGATGTGTAATTCATGTAAATAATAAAAATAACATGATAATTATTCTTTATATATGATATACCATCCAATTATATATTATTTTAATATCAAAAGAATGATATTGTCGCTCGTGCTTACGTACGGACTACCGTCTCCAAGAACGCAATGAGATTCATTCCCCATCATATCCATTCAAGACTAAATTTCATTTGATGATTAAAAATAATTTTTAGAGACATGATATCATTTTGGATATAAATAATATACATCCCATCCATAACAAATATGGCTCACATAACAAAGAATATAAAGGAAAATGAATCTGTTAACACCCGCAATGATGATAATACTAAGATATTATTAAAAAATCAATGTTAAAAGATCATATATGATATCATATTAATGTATATGATTATTTTATAATTTAATAACAATTATTTCACCATTATACAGGAGTTTAAACTACCCTCAACCAAGGAAAAGTACAAGGTAAGGTTTTATTTCACAATCTCTTCATTATCCGAGGTTGTTTATACATAATTATCTACTGGGAACTCTTTATCATCCACATCCATGTTTCTTTAAAATGTATTTCAAATCATTCTTACTATTTTACAAACTATGGGTTAAAGTAATTTATACCCTTATTTGAATTTTTATAAGATTTTTATAAAGGAATCTTTCCGTCGTTTTCCAAACAAGGTCCTTTTTAACCTTTTCGACAGAATTAAGGTAAGAATGTCTTTTTTAACTTATACGGTGGGTGCGACTATTTTCTGCCGTTATGAAATCGTCGAAGCTTCTCTTACAAGCTTATAATAATATTTTCAAATTAAATGTTTTCTTTTATAATTATGTGACTTTTAAATGATTTCAAAAAAGAGATATTTCTCTCAAATAGTTTTGATTTCATCTATGTCAACATCCTTTGATGGATTTTAAGCTTATTTGAAGTTTATTTATTATGATACAAAACTTACATATTGTATAGAAGGTTTTGTGATATGTTGTCTATGGATGTGTTATTTTTATACCATTAATGGTTTATGGAGAAAGTATTGACATTTAATATTCTAGTTTTAATACGAATGTTTATGTTATGTTTAAACCTATTCATATGAGGAATACATTGGACTTAATAAGTGACGGGTGGAGCCCGCTATAGCTCCTCGATGCATCGGTAGGTCTCATGAGACAAACTATTGTCTTGGAACAAGGCCTTGACAAAATCTTATTTGTATTCTTGGCACGAGGCCTTGACTATGTGGTTATGATAGTCTGGCATTATGCATTCCATTATTATAAAAGTGGTTATTGATATTGCATATGGTTATTCGACTAGTAGAGTATCCATGTGAATAAGTAAATGGCATTATTTAATTTTATCTTTGCCATATTATGTTGAAGTTCAAGTTTAAAAGGCTTTTGTTTTAGTTATACATTGCCTTAAATGTTTATGCTTATTTATGAAAGTTTCCGCTATATTGTTATCCTTACTGGGAATTTGAGCTCACCCCTTTCAATGTTTTATTTTTTCTAGGATGTGAAGAAGTAATTTATGAATGAACAACAGGGATAGTTTGAGGGGATATGAAGACAAGATGTTGTTGTATTTTTTTTTACTTTATGATGTAATTAAAGACTTATAAATATATCTAGTGTTTCTAAGACTACTAAACTAATCGGTCTTTCGAGACTTGATCTTTTGTGATCATGCCAATGTTATGTAATAATGCACCGACTTTGGGTAACTGGGGTCAGGGTGTTACAAGTAATCTATGAGTTATCTTGTCAGGGTATATCTTGTCAAATTAATCATTGGTCATATGTGTGAAGTAAAGGTTATCTACAACTCACACTTTATTATATGAATCAATTTCATGATGGTAGTAAAAGGAAGATCAATTATTAGTATTATATATATTGAAAATCATTCATTATTCCTTCCAAGAAATATTTTTCAAATATAAGTGCAACAACTAACCATATGAAAAATATATTGTCTAATTGATATCATATCAATTGTGATATTATAATAATCTATTAGGACAGTACCATAAGTGTTTATTGAAAATAATTTGTTAAAATTTGGCCTTATCTACAAATGAACATCAAAACACTAAGGTTCATATAAGTTAATGATCTTATAGCCACTGATGATATTAACGACTAGTTAAGATTGACTATATTTCCATAAAAGAAACCTATCTCTTTGAAGATGGTGGGATAAAGCTTAAATTATATAGGTTAAGTCTCTTGATTCACATAAGTTGGAATATGAATACTAGACACCACTATGATTAATGGAAGGAGTAGTTTCATAGACACATACTGCATAGGAATTTATAACCAAAGAGGTGGTTTACATTCACCATAAATAGTTATACGTGTATTATTATTTTAACATAATAATTCCTATAAAGAAGCAGTAAATGGTAATATGATAAGATTGAAAAGTGTATATATAAATTCAAGTAATGGACTCCATGTATCAAGATTTAAGGACTCTATATTTTGAATGTTTCTAAGACTTGATATTTTTAGTGAGTATTCAAGAGAAACTAGATATGGATTGTAAGAACTTTCATTTTCTTAGAGATATGGAACCTTTTATTTTTAGTTTTGTTCCTTAGTTTTATACTAATGGAGGTGTCTAATGAGATCATAAGAGTTTTGGGGGGGTCCAGGGATTGTACAGATCCTAGAGCCCTAGATTTTGGGAGGAATAGGTGGGCCACATAGTTAGTAGAAACTGTGAAACCTAGTCCAAACGGTTTGGTTAAAATGTGCGGGGTGTTCTAGTACTCTTCCTAGGGCCACACGGTTTTTCTTAACCATGCAGTCCAGAAAATATGGCCATGAAAATTCTTTAGGACTCTTTGAAAATTGGTTTTTCATGTTTTGTGCACAGTTAGTTAAACCGTACATCTATCCCATGTGATGGGTGTCTTGGGGCAGTTCTTGGCACATGGTTGGTACATGGTTTGGACAACCGTGCAGCCAAACCATGTGACCCTTTAAAAATGGGTGAAATGAAAAATTTCCCCCTCATTTATTTTTAACTTCTCCCATATTTTTCTTTCCTCTCCCAAACACAGCATCCCCTCATATATTGGAGAGCTCCTCCACACTTAAATCTATTCATTAAAGTATCTCCACTATCTAGACTCTGAATCACCTATCATTAGACGCATTGGATGTGTACTGATAATATATCCATTCTACTTACACCTTTCTTCATTTATCTCGTTGTCAATGGAGTTATTTTGGTGCGAGATAATATGACCTATTTTCAAGGAATTTGTCTATTTACTTTATTTCTTCCATTCTATATTATATTAGAGGCAAACAATGGATGAGGATTTAACTACCAAGCTAAGATAGGTGGGCTCGTGCTTTTCCCTTAAAGTATCGATGTTTATGTATTATGTCATTGTGTCGTACAGTATATTTTCTAATAGATGCTTTTTAAATATATTTTTCCTTAAATTAAATGAATAGGAATTACCTATATAAATTAAAGGACCCATTTATTTATAATTGGAGGTTAAGGAATTTGATTTTAACCACACCTTGGGTGTGTTTTTAAATTGGATGAAACCAACATGAGTGCCCTATGAAATTGATTCACCTCTTAAGGTGTATTATTTTACCACTTTCTTTTAGGATGTTAAATTAATTGATTAAAGAGAAAATTAAACTAAATTAAATAGAAAATGGAATACCATTTCCTTATGCCTATTTCCATTGTCCCTTATCTCTTGGGCTTGAGATGTTCTTTAAAACCAAAATTCCCAATTGAAATGAATAGGTGGATTCATGGGATGTTAGGCCTTCTAAGCCTAGGATATGATTTGAGCCAACTTTTGATATGAGTAAATTGGTTGTATAAATGTAATGTCCAATTGAATTAAATTTGAACTTAAATGGTATGGTTAGACTTCATATCCATAACCATTCATATTTCCATGCTGAAAGTGAAACATGGGTTATGACTCAGAATTCCATAAATAAACTCATCAAACTTATTTAATTAAATGATTGTGAATTAATTTATCATGTTCCATGGGTGAAACATGGGTTCTCATATGAATTCCTTATAAGGACTCACTTGTAAGCATGTTATAAGCACCATGAGTGGTACTTAGACTCTCTATGTGGACTTCCAATGAAAGGCTTAGAGGGTAGATCATTATATATGCCATGAGTGACACTTGGGATCCCCTTGTGGAATTTCAAGGATGGAATAATAGGGAGGTGACCTTATAATACACCTATAGAGATACCAAGGTTCCAATGAGGAATGCCTATGATGAGATTCTAAGGTTATAAGTTCATGTTATGCTTGTTATGATACCTGGGTTCCAAATTAGGAATGTAAAGGACAGGTTCAAGTTGATATAAAATCATAATGAATAAAATACATGATGTGACTATCAAGACAAATAAAAAGACTGGATTTGGTTAGATCCTTATATTTTTATTATGGAATTATTATACATATCTTGATCAGATATGATTCATGGTTGATACTTGGGATATGAGCCAGGTCCCAAGACTTTATTATTAATTAAATCATGACTAACAGTTTACTCTGAGATATTTTGGCTTAGGCTGAAGCAGGTATTAGAGGAAGGATATTCTATGAGAACCCAGGACTATGTGGATTATTTTTTTTACTACATTTCATTTATATCTTTTAATATTACCTACACATTTTTTATTATATACTCACAGAATGGATGGCGTTAAACATCAGTGGTGGTGTCCTACTAATTATATCCCACACCCTATTTAATCCACCATTGGGTACCCAAATAGATTTAATGGATGCATGTAGGGATAAGGTAAATAAACCTATTTTGGATGCTTTATTATCACTCTAGGATAGTGTACAGGGGGAAGAGGACCAAGACAATTATCAATATGGTACTAGATATATAATTGTGTCTTTTTTTCTTTTTATATAGCATGTTGTATATGCATGTTTCCATGATCCCCCTATATTTATTTTTTTGTATAGTATGCCATGGTAATCATTTTTGTATATGACATTAATGTATGTGATTACTTGGTTATTTATAGGATGTATGATTACTCTTCCAATGTTTGGTTATCTTTTATGCTTCTTCTATTGATTGATATAATTATATTGTTGTGCTACACTTTGATCATCCCATTATTCCACCATAGGCCCTCACTACTATTCGGTAGTCTCTGGATTATGAGGAGGCATTCTTAAGTTCATGTGGCCAACTAGGTTTGGTTACTTCTGAGTGAACTGAGTCTGGGATGTCACAAAGTAGTATCAGGGGTGTTTATCTTCTTTTCTTTTTTCTTACCTTTCTAACTGGGATGGTATAATGGAGAAATAGGATGTGTCAGGATTTGGTCATGAGCCTATTTCTGGGAGTAGCTAACCCACATACATTGAAAAGGAAAATTACCTAGTATGGGACATGTTATTCTAGGTTGTTCTTATTATAGTTATCTTGAATTGACCATTGGGTGATGCACTTAATGTTTGATGTTCCTTATGAATATGGATTTTTACCATGGGAAA
Organism: Viscum album; assembly: GCA_963277665.1. Classification (NCBI taxonomy): domain Eukaryota; kingdom Viridiplantae; phylum Streptophyta; class Magnoliopsida; order Santalales; family Viscaceae; genus Viscum; species Viscum album. The sequence goes on from OY728148.1 coordinate 55,443,539, forward strand.
ATTGGAAATGAGGTATTGTTTCATGCATCATTATAAGAACTTGATGGTTTATATTCCATGCATATGTCATGTTATGTTTCTATTACTATGTTCATTGCTTGTAGCATGTTTTGGTGCCTTGATTGTTATGTCTATGAAATTATTCTAACATTTCACGAAATTACTGGATAAATAATTATTTTTGATTAAATAGATTCCACATTTCAACTTATAAAGTGCATGTGAGTTTATAATTTTTAAATGTTGTTCTATATAACTCAACCATGTAAAAATATTTTCTATGTAAATGAGTAAAAACTTAAAAGAAATTTAATTAAGAAATGAAACATTTGTCATTAAATAGTGATTTGATTTTCAACTTAAAAGGTGTTTTCCTCTATAACTTTCAATTGAAACTCTATATACTAGAACCTTTGAATTATAGAAAAGAACATGACCCTTACCCGACCTCAGTAGTGGGTAGTAAACAATGTATCTTACAATTCTTATGATTTTAACATAGCCCAGACTTAGATTTAGGAGCAGGAAGAGGGTTTTGACTCTTATATTGAGAGTATTGTACCTATATTATTCTTATATATGAGATTATGACAGTTATAAAATCCTATAATGGGGCATGTGTTAGGAATTTGTAGAGATATACCACCAAAATGGTCAATTCATGTTCCAGGAGGGTGGTGATGACCATGCTTTGATGGAGGTGGCCCCTAGGACACTAGTATAACCTTCAGTACTTCCACTTGAGGAACTAATAGGTATACAAAATATAGGTTTGGATTCCTAGTTTTAAGAGGGTTTCTTGTGATTTATGTACACTATTTAGGGAGCTCTGTGATCTACCTCGACTATGGAAGAGTTGATGTGTGAATTTTAGCAGTAGCATCTACCCATGTTTTTAGGGGATGGAGGTCCAAAGGCTATAGATTAATGGATAGAGGATATGCAATGAATTTTTGAGCATCTTGAGACACCTTCTGAGAAGATAGTGAAGCTCACTACATATATTCTTTGTAATTCCGCCAAGATATGGTGGGAAATTATTACATAGATGGATCATTATCAAGATATGTCTTGGAGGGATTTATAAATGGACTTATATGATTATTTTTATCCTGATACATTGAGGGTTGATAGATCCATAGAGTTTATGCACTTGGAGTAGGGAACTTTATCAGACATGGATTATTTAGCCCATTTCATAGAGCCCTAGTGATTCAAACCTATTATTTTAGGTGATGAGTTATCCAAAGTTATGTGATTTGAGGACGTTATTAGGTATGATATCCTATCATAGGTGAATTTCATTTCTCTTACTACCATATATGGAATAGTGAACTAGACACTTATCACTAAGTGTTTCCTGAGAGAGGTTGTGGTGTGATACAGGGTGGTTCGGTACCTAGATCTAGAATTTCATCAACCAATAGTAGGAAGAATAATTTTGGAGCTTCCAAAAGGTGATATTAGTAGCTAGGGTGTACACTCATGTATCCATATATGCTGTTATCAGAGTGGTAGGACAGTACATACGAAACCCCAATGTACTAGGGACCCATTTGAATGTCAGTCTTGCAAAAAGATAGGACATCTTCAGTGTTTTTTCAGATATTTTCCTCCAGTATCCAATGAGAGAGGGTCTACATTGACTCCACATTCAGGATCAGGTTCAAAATATTCTCATCATATAGGGAGCTGGAGTGTGACCGACTGATCAGGATGAGGTGGTGGTCGTGGCCTGGGTAGCCAGACACCAGACTTACAGTGCCAGTAGAGTAGGCATGTTAAAGGTATCTAGTCTATATCTCATGAACATGAATCAGGACATATTAATGTAGTGAATTTGATGCCTAAGGAGTATAGTGTTGGCCCTTCTATGGTGTGAGTTATTATTCTAGTAGCTTCTACTTTAGTATCTTATCCTTCCAATATAGGTTCCTCCCATTCCTTCATATTTGTGCCTATTGTGGAGAGACTTGGGCTCGATGTTCATTTTTCTATGGAATGATGACACTCGATGCTCCTTTAGTAATTTGATCAGAGAGTGTACACTAGTGTTAGGGATTCCCCCTCGAGATAAGTGGGTGTTGCTTCATATGGGACATCTTTTTCCTCAAGATGATAGGGTTTGATATCATTCTAGGAATGGATGGGTTGGTTACCTATCATGATTATGTTGATTTCCATCACCAAAGGGTATATTTCACCTCACTAGAGGGAATACATTTTATACCCAAGGGTGAATGGTATGTCCAATAAAGCTGAGCTACACCTGAGCATCATGGGTTGGGAAGGATAATAGCCCAGATTGCTAATTTTTATCTATATGATCAGGGAATGCATCAGGCTGATTTCCCTCTAGTAGTAGATCGTTTTAGGGACATTTTCTCATAAAACTTTTCAAGACGACCTCCCAAGAGAGTGGTAGAGTTTTATATCAAGATAGTTCTAAGAGTTTCACTGATATCTATTCCTCCTTAAAAGATGGATACTATTGAGTTGTAGGAGCTCAATAGGATGATAGAGGATTTGTAATATAAGGGTTTCATACAAACTAGTTATTCTTCATGGGGTTCACTGATCCTTTTCTCCTAGAAGGGGGATGGTACCCTTAGGATTTTCATGGATTAACTTCAGTCAAAATTGTTTATGGTTAAGAACTGATATCCATTTCCTCATATAGATGACCTCTTCGACCAACTCTAGGGAGAAAGGGTTTTCTCTAAAATTGATTTGAGGTTAGGTTATCATCAAATTAATGTTATACCATCAAATATAAAACAGGCAAAATTTCATAGTATATATGATTTGTACAAGTATTTTTTAATGTTGTTCAGTCTCACAAATGTGGTAGAAGTTTTCATAGTAATAATGAATTGGGTATTCTAACCGTATCTAGATTTGTTTGTGGTAGTCTTCATGGTTGATATCTTGGTGTATTATCACACTCAAAAAACCCATGCTAAACATATTGAGATCATGTTGAATACACTGAGAGAGAATCATTTATATGCGAATATCATAATGTTCTACTTTTGGTTTGATAAAGTTTAATTACTGGGTAACATTATCTTAGAGATAGAAGTGTCAGTTGACTCAAAAAAGGTGAGATAAGTAGTTTCCTTGGAGCATCCCAAGAACATATTTAATATATGGAATTTCTTAGGGATATCTGGTTATTACATGTGCTTAATTTAGGACTTTTAATGCTTAGAAGCACCTCTTAAAGTCTTGACTAAAAATGGTGTAAAGTTATTATGATCATGATACTACAAGATAGGATTTCACGAGATTAAAATGAGACTAACTTTATCACTAATCATGATTCTTCTATATCTAGGTGGAAGCTATACGGTTTATTGTGATGCATCTGGCATTAGGCTAGGAGCAGTTCTGATGCAGGTTGAGTGAGTTATGGTGTACGGATCTCTTCAGTTGAGGTCTCATGAGAGGAACTACCTGACGTATGATCTCAAGTTATCCATTGTTGTTCACTCCTTATGTTTTTGAAGTTATTACTTACTGGGAGATCATTTTGTGGTGTATACAAACCACAAAAGCTTCAAGTACATATTTACACAACATGTCATGAATCTCAGGAAACAAATATAGGTTGAATACCTACATTATTTCAAATACTAGATCACTTATACACCAGGAAATGGAAATATAGTAGTTAATGATCTGAGAAAGAAGACACTTACATAGGCATTTCAAGAGTCTAGTAGTGAGTGGAAGCTTATGGCCTTGTTTTCTAATATTCACTTAGAGGTTTGTGAAGGAGCTAGGGCCCACAGTGGAAGTCGGTGGGCCGAGGATTTTAAAATTTTTCATTGACAGGATGATGGAACATTTTGTCACTGATGATCTGAGCCCTAATAAAGTTTGAGGATCTCACGTAAATTAAAAGAGCACAAAAATAAAATTTTAAACATACCTTTATAGATCTGAATTCATGCACAACTGAAACTCATTGCTGGTGATCGTTGCTTGAAGGATCCATAGCAGGATCCCTCTAGATCATCCACATGTGCTTCAAAAATCCACAAGATTACCAATCGTTGAATTTTGGTTGCTAGCATGGTGATACGATGATATCTTCGATGTCCCGACGATCATCGTGATCCTCTACCTTCAATGATTGAAGGTGTCCTTATATCACCTCTTGAGAGGGAAAGAATCTCTCTCTATAAATCGGGATGTGAGAGAAGCTCTCATTATAAATGAATGAATAGTCAGTTGGGAGAGAGCCTCTCTCTCTATTTATAATGGAGTTTCTAAATACTCGGAAGGGTTCCCTGGCCCCCATTTATTTAACATCCTCTAAATAAATAATTATGAAGAACTAAACTACATAAATATTATTTATTATTTTATCACATGCCTATAATATATTTAAAAATATATTACATGATAATCCTGAGTCATTTAACTCAACTCGTCTTCCCTCTTAATATTAAACAAACCAGGAATATTAAAATAATATTTGTTCAATTAATATTCACTCATATTTACTTAAAATCTAAATACATTAAACAAATTAAACTCAATTATTCATAACTTTAATAACAATGAATTTATTTATTTCTTTTGGTGATCGATACCTTGGACAACACTCAGACCCTATGGTGGAGCCCACCATGTCCAATATACATATTTAACTGAATAGGTATGATTCCTGAATACACTATTGTGTGTGACCCTCTAGGCCCTTATCTTGATAGTTGTGAATAAAATACAAAGGCCAAGAGAGGAGTCTAGAAATCCATCAAGGCCCCTAAAGAGATAAGTATTGTCATAGAAATTAAAACCAACCTACGAACATGTTTTGTGTGTTATAATCTCTTTGTCTTTAAATATCTCATAAAGTAGGACGTACACTTGTGTCATCACCCTTTTCTTTCTTTATAAATTGTTGATCTATCTGGATGGATTTACCTTCTGAATTATTTGGATAAAGACTTATAAAGGTAGCACTATCCTGATAAACCAGTCCAAAGATATAAAACTTCCTTAACTTGGAAGTGATAAATCCTTTCTTGACCATTAAACCAATATCATACCACCAATGATGCACCCAACATAAGATAACTTGCCACAATTTCAATATCATGGTTTTTTCCTTGGATCAATTTACTTAATAAAATGGCACATACTAGCAATGATCTCAAGTTAGGAGACTAATACACATGTCCATAGATAGGAACTACCAATGACACCCAAAACATGTGGTGTTTCTATTGGAGGGACTTTCCTCATGATCTCATTACTACATATCACTAAGTGAAAAAATCATGAGAAGAAGTATCAATGCTTATGATCCCCCAACACCTTATAGTCAAACATCTATTGTGTCCAGTCAATTAGATGTATCTAGGCCATATGACCTTTGTTTAAGATTAATGTCGTGGTATCTCGAGGTTCTCATTATAGCCTAATATCTTCTATAATCTTTTTATATAATAATTAATATATGGAAATTACCATTAATTAGTGGATGTAGAAATGTCTAAACTATAATGTTACGTATACATCATGTGTATCTAACTATATACATGGTATGGTAATCAAATGTACTGCATAGTTGGGTCTAGGGAACCCACTATTTCAACACTCCCACTTGCACTAGATCCAACTTTCTAACCATACTTATTAGCTACTCACAGGATAAGGATCATGTTTCGGCTGAGTAATGGCTTTAGCTGCTGGTTCTGTTATGTTTCTATCATGTGGTTATTCTACTATAAGTGACCTCATCTCCTTGAGTAAAACTATTGAAGCAATGGTATCCCCAAGTATATCCCTTTTGTCCACTTCTATAACTTTACATCTTGGATAGTAAGAATATCATGATTTATATTATGATAACACTTTACTTACTATGTGAGATTCCAAGAACTAGAACAAAACATTGCATTTAATAACTACTTCATAGATGCCTTAGAAGCTGCAACATACTCAATATTTGTAGATATGACTACCACGGGCATTTATGAGATTGACTCACTCATCACCTTAGCCTAACTGCGATACTAGATCAAATTGATCTAAGTAATACTAGTTTGTATACCACCATAACTAGTATCCTTCTTCTCCACATACCAGGTACATATCATTTTTACTTTATGGAGTACAATATGATAGTTTTGACTACTTCACTTGTAGTTATCCTGGATATAATTGATATCTGCCTACTATAAATTATATCATGGAAATATCAATTTTTTGTATATATCATGGAAGATGTGATTGATCCAATGCATAAGCATATGGATTTGAAATCACCATGTGAATCTACTCCCATGTCCTGAACAAGTCAACCTATATAGATTATGCCATGTGACATTAGTAATAATTCTTCTCTTGAATTTTTTTCACTTGGATTTTTCAATACCATGTCACTATATGTACGATTGACTAGATCCAAGAAACCACTAGATCTATCTTGGTAGCTATTGTTCCCTAGAACTTAGGTTGCTACTTTAAGTAAATCTTTGGATAATTATATTCTTCCTGGTCTTAACTTAACTGTAATACCATTATCTATTTTACATATTTTGTCGAACATATTTCTCTTGGAAAACTATAGTGCTCCCACTAACCTTTGGTATACACATGTCAAAGATTCATTCCAAATGAATGATCTAAGATCGTGCTGCTTAATTGAATCCTAAAATGTATTTCAGTAACTTGTATCCATTATTGGCATCCAATAGTGTCATCATACCATTCTGGTTGCTTCATATAGACACCTTCCACAAAAGTTGATCTTAACATCCAATTTCCAATTAAATGGTCTTAGAAGTTATCTATGATAAGTAAAATTTTAATGGATTTAGGCATACCAACTTGGTACAACCAATCGAGCCTTATTAGTACTTATCTTGTACCACCCATGTATCATCTCTCTTGAATACCCACCATAGTATTCATGGTAATAATCCCCTTTGAAATTTGATACATGGAATCCATTATTGAATTTTAATTGATCTTCTCAATCTTAGATAATTATCATATACTACTGACTTGTAAGAATTATTATTCACAATGAATAATTTATCACCGGCCATGGTGAATATAAAACCATATCTATGGTTTTAACCTTCCTACATAGAATGTGTCACTGGAACATTCCTCTTCCACATGTACTTGTGGATCGTGTTCCTATACTAACCATTTTTGAATCTCAAGAATTGACTAAATCCAAGTCAATCTAGCTCCCACTATCTCTAATAGAGATATTCACCCTTATATAGAAATCAAGTTCAACACTTGACTTCCAATTTTCTATCTTATGGATTCATATAATATCCTAAGAAACCATTATTATAATTACTTTGATGCACAATGTGTTTAGATTGATGCATGTTTGTTTATATCCTAACAAACTCTTTGCATCTAAACATATGTCCTATAACATAATGGATTTACATCATACTTTTACTTGTATGATATCCATTTGTAATTTTTTTTTTTGGAATATTAGTTATGGGATTTCGCCATTATTTTCAAAGAACATCTTGAAATTTAATGGAAGTTTCTGCAAGTTACAACCTTGATTCTCCTTACATAATGACTCTGATGTATAAAATGTTCATTTAGGAATTTCTCCATGTTACATTTTTTTTATCAATGTTAACATGTAAGACTTTTCATCAATCCTTCTTATTAGCATCTATACCATGATGCAGATAATGTAATGTGCATTTAGGAATTACTCCACGCTACATTATCCTGATCTATGAATGCTTGGTCAAGATATTCTTCGGCATGCCAATCTGAAGAAACTAATATCTTATGACCATTATAATAATTCAATTTCAAATTCCTTAATAACATAAAGGAATCTTATGAAGTATCTTTTCCACTAGATTTCCCTTGGAATAGTTCATGCTCACTTATTGAACTAATTCTAAAAACTTTGTGGCCTACCTTTATTTCTAAAGGTTTATTTGTCCAAACTAAATAAGTATGTATGTCGATAATACCTAAAGGTGTTTGGATATACCGAGCCTAAATACCAAACTAGGTATAAATACATCTAATTTTAGTTTTACTTGACAAAGAATTATCTTGCCACAACTGGGTAAATAAGTCTTACATTTTTATATTCATCACTTATTTACTATGATTCTAATATCATTGAACTATTTGATGAGTATGAGACACCAAAAACAACATTAATTCCAAAACCTAGAATAATATATCATTATGTATAAAGGGTTAATGAGATAAATGTTTTGGTTATACTCAACAAATTGTTTAACTAGAATCATTCACTTGGAAATTAGAAGTTATGTGTTTCTCACTACTAACTTAGGAATCACCCTTTCTCAGCTGCTTGGAGAAGACACCTTACTTCTAATAATGTTTCGATACTTACTTGGTTACTGTATTTCAATAAACATATGTGAAAGGAATATTGTATTAAATACCCAATAATTATGTTAGAAATAATAATTTTATTTGATGAATATATACTGAATAAGAAGCAGGTTCTTTCTTATTCAATTCAGTTCATTTCATTTTAAAATTCCATAAATTTATTGCATAATATGTGATGAAAATAACCTATTATTTAATAACCAACCTCTAGATATTTTAAGGATATTATGAAGGTGTCATTGGTGTAACTTTCCATTTTATTTTTTTCCTTGTCTTCCAATTTATTTGCCATAAGAACTAAAGATGGTACTTTATTTAATATTCTTATTTACATGGAGAACCTTACCTAAATAGGTATTGAAGCGTCTACTTCGTACTTTTCATTTGTATCCGTAAAAAAACTAGAGTAATTGGATGAAAAGGTATAATAATGGGATTCCATAAATATCATAGTCTACATTTCATCTGTACATAGAGCCAGTGTAATCATCACATTCAAATATTTCTTCACTTTCTCCTTGCAAACTTCTTGGAGATGAGACTACATGTAATATCATCCATGATTTGATGTTGTATTAGCAACAAATATCAGTATTTGATGATAGAATTATTACATAACCATTATTTTATTGATTCATGAGTCTCCTGTAAGTATTTTATCACCCTCACTTCCTGAGGTGACTTAATAGGTATAGGGACATTAACACCTTAAATTTATGATATTGAAGTACTATGCTCAAGCACCTGAAATACACTTGGAAATTCATGTTGGTTTGGAAATTAACTATACCCAATATTTATCATAGTTATTCTTGTGGTATTTATTTCCATTTTCTACAAAAATAAAACTTTAGCAGATTAGTACTTTAAAATTGATTACTCAATTAGACATTACTAATTAATTTAATTATTAAATGTCCCCCACTATTTTTTTAAAATCTATGAACCATGTATACTAGAATCATAATACTCTATAGCTTGAGTATTCTAGTGGCAAGGATCCTTGAACCTCCCCTCATAGTCTACAAGATATGTCTACGCCACTACTCATAGGGTTCAAGGTTGGCATTTGGCTAGCCAACAACATTAACTCGATGTTCCTTGATCTGTTGAGTAATGTCCTGGATTCTAAAATCATAACTTGGTTTACTCAACGCTTGCCTCTAAAATGATAGAAAGTAAGGTATGGATAATATTAACTACCACTTTAGTTAAGTCAACCCACCTGTAATGACCCGCTTATCCCCATTGGCTTGAGAGTACAACGAGTCATTACTAGGCCTTAAATGACATCCCCAAGGCGCTAAAGGCTAGAAATAAATGCCGAAGGGTTTCAAAACAAGTGGGGGACGATTTACCCTTTTAGAACATACCACAGAGCAAACAAACATAACCAAACAAATCAAATAAATGATGCATGATAAAATCTAAGAAAACTCAACCATTTATTTTATCATAAACCAACCAAGAGTACCACAGCGGAAACCAACACTAAATCAGAGTAAACAATGGAAAGACAACTAAAAGACTACAAGACGATAACCCAACTCCGTGATCCACAAGCTCCAAGATCCAACATCATGAACCAACCCAAGTATCATGAATTAGTGCTATAAAAATGCAACACTTTACATTTGCCAACATCCCAGTATATGACATCTGCAAAAGCACTAAAGTTCCAAAGCAGGGGTGAGTATAAAACTCAGTAGGTTTTCCCCGATGACTTCCCTACTCACGCCACTAGGATAGAAGAGTTATCAACATTTATATAAAAATAGTTTATATAAAAAATTTTCTCAAAAACAGTTTATAACTAAATATAAACAAGTTTCTAAAACCATTTGTAACCAAAAGCATCCAGGAGCAATTGAAACCAATTTTCCAACAAGTTATTTTTCCAAAAAATAACTAATCCAGCTTTAGAACCATTCCAAAAAAAATCCCTTTTTGGCATACCCAACCATTTCACAATCCCATGCAACCAACCATGCATGCTACCTGGAAGAGGGGAGAATCCCTAACCCTTATCCATCCCAACCATGATGGGGGAGACTTCTTACCCTTATCCAACCCAAATGCACAAGAATTCTTGACGGGGGAGTGCCCTAAACCTTATCCATCCCAACACTGGTGGGGGAGACTCCTAACCCTTATCCATCCTGAATGCAATATGAATGTTTGACGGGGGAGAGCCCTAACCCTTATCCATCCCAACACTGATGGGGGAGACTCCTAACCCTTGTCTGTCTTGAATGCAATATGAACATACACCACATCTTCCCATCAATCATTTCAAAACACCCTTTCAATAAAAACACCTTTTTATTGAAAACCATTTCCATCAAAACCATTTCAAAGCCAAACCATTTCAATTTCAAACCATTTCAACAAAAATCCCTTTTTATTGAAAACCAATTCTATCAACGTCATTTCAATCTCAAACCATTTCAATAAAACGCCTTTTTTATTGAAAATCCATTTTTCATCAAACCATCAACAATTTCAGCAAATACATAATTTTAAATCAAAATTTTAAATTCAACAAGCCAAATCACTTTGCACAACAATTCACCAAGATTTCACAATCTCATCAAAACCATAAATCGCCACTAAAGAAGATTTATTATATGATTTTCACAATAAAATCCATTCAAACAACCTAATTTGAAACTAATCCAATAAATTCTAATAAGATGATTTGAGAGTGAATCCACATACCTCAACAAATTAGGCGAAACCAACCAACGGAAGAAGAACGCCAACAAAACCGAGTTAACTACTCCCCCAAAACCTCCTTAGATTCCTTCCCCTAGTACCAAAAAAACCAAAACCTGAATTAAAAGTAATACACTACCTTAGATCTACCCTCCTTGGGTGTATATATAAGGATCTATGAAGAGGGAAGAATGATATCTAATAAAACTAAAGGAAACGAGACTTACCTCGATCAATCAGCCACTAAATGCCAAGGCAAACCTCCAGATCACTTCCAAAATGCCTGGTAAGTGTTTTCCCACCTTCACCAGAGAGAAATCCTGAGTTAGGGTCGTCTATGAGCAAAAACGAGTGGGTTTAAAGATAAAATGGATTAGATCTTTAAAAATAGGATCTAAGTTGACCCCGCGCACAGTTAGTCAAATCGTACACTAACCGTGCCGTAGTCACTGCTTGGAAGGGGCGCTCTGCACGGCCTCCTCGTATGGTTTGCCCAAACGGTGTGCACACCATGAGGTCTCCTCTATCCAAAGTGACCACCACCTGCATGGCTTTCCACACGGTTTGGGAAAACTGTGTGAAGCCTGTGTGTCACCAATTTTTTCCCTTTAACCCTTTAAAAGTCTCCAAACTTTCCCAACCATTTCTCATATTCTTCATGTACTTAAGAAGCATAAAGCAAGGGTTACTTACCAGAAGCCGGGGGTACTAAATTCTCCCCATCATTTGCCTTTCCTTCCTCATAAAGTAGAAAACCATCGCTTGCCTGAAAGAGTTCTGGCCACTGCTCTTTCATTTCTCTATTGTGTTCCCAAGTCTCTTCTTGAGTCTGACCATGTTGCCACAGAACCCGCACTAGACCGATGCTTTTTTCACACAAGACTCTCTCCTGTATATCGACAATCCACACTGGAATATGTACCAACAAAGCATGCGGCTCTAGGTCAACGTGATCCCATCTGATCACATGGTCAGGATCGGGCTAATACTTCTTCAACTGAGATACATGGAACACATTATGCACTACACTGAACCGTGGTGGTAATGCCAACCGATACACCACCTCGCCAACCCGTTCCAGTATCTTAAAAGGGACTATATATCGAGTAGATAATTTTTCCTGCTTCCCAAAACAACGATGTCCAAGCCTTGGAGAGATTCTCAAAAAGACATGATCACTCACCGCAAACGACAACGGTCTTCGGCGATGATCCGCATAAGATTTTTGACGACTTTGGGTCATCTCCATCCTCTTTTTTATCAAATGAATCTTCTCCATTATTTCTTGGAAAAGGCTCGGCCCAACTAGTGAAGTCTCACATGTTTCCACCCAACAAAGTAGAGAACGACAAGGATGCCCATACAATGCTTCAAATGGAGCCATGTGTATCGAGGCCTGATAACTGTTGTTATATGAGAACTCCACTAAAGGCACGTGCTCTTCCCACGAGCCACCAAAGTCCATCACACAAGCCCGCAATATGTCTTCCAACGTCTGTATTGTCCTTTCGGATTGTCCATCCATCTGAGGATGATACGCCGTACTCATATTCAACTGAGTTCTCAGGGATTTCTGTAAGGATCGCCAGAAACGATATGTGAACCTCGGATCTCTGTCTGACATGATTGAAACCGGTATGCCATGTCTCTTTACCACTTCTCGGATATAGATTTTTGAAAGATATTCCACCATATGAGTTTCACCAATAGGGATGAAATGGGCCGACTTGGTTAGACGATCCACTATCACCAAAATGGCATCATGTTTCAGGACCATTCTTGGAAGACCTGTAATGAAATCCATAGTTATCTGCTCCCATTTCCACACTGGAATTGGTAGAGACTGCAACATACCCGCCAGCCGCTGATGTTCTGATTTAACTTGCTGACAAGTTAAACACCTTGAAACAAATTTAGCTACATTTCATTTCATGTTGCTCCACCAAAAGTGTTCCTTTATCGCCTTATACATCTTCTGTATTCCTAGATGAACAGCCCATCTAGAATGGTGGTAAGCATGAAGGAGTTGTTCTTGATCAGTTAAAGGTACAACCATCCGATCTCGAAACCGCAAAACTGAACTCCCATCCATCTTCAATCCCTCAATGGTCTCCCCACCATTGAGTTTTGAACTCATTACAACACAGTGTAGATCGGATGATTGTGCCTCCTTTACTATCTCCACTAAGTCAGGAACAAGTGCAACTGGAAAGAAAACTGCAACATCAGCTCAGTCTTCACATTCCATACGCATGTCGGCTAGGACCGACATCAACTACCACTCATCTAAAGCTTCTTGCACCAACTAATCATACTAATTTCTGCTTAGTGCATCGGCCACCGAATTGCCCTTACCTGGTGTATATATCAAGTCAAAGTCGAACATTTGAAGATACTCCATCCATATAATCTACCTCATATTCAAATATCATTGTGAGAAAATATGCTTCAAACTCTCATGATCCGTAAACATAGTGAATTTCTCACCAAAGAGATAATGTCTCCATGTTTTCAAAGCATGGACGAATGCAGCCAACTCCAAATCATATGTTGGGTAATTATTCTCATGCAACCTCAACTGCCTTGAGCCATAAGTAACCAAATGGTCTCCTTTCATGAGAACACAACCCAACCCTATTCCCAAAGCATCACAATACACCACGTACCCCTGTCTTGATTCCGGTAAAATCAATATGGGTGCTGATGTAAGTCAAACTTTCAACTCTTGAAAAGATCTATGACATTCCTCAATCCATTTAAATACACTGTTCTTCTTTGTCAATTCTATCATAGGTGAATCTAGTCATGAGAAGTCATGTACAAAGCGTCAGTAATAACTAGTTAGACCAAGAAAACTTCATATTTCAAATACATTCTTCGGCGGTTGCCAAGAAAGAACAGCTTCTATCTTTTCTGGATCCACTAAAACACCTTTCTCAGAAACAACATGGCCCAGAAAGTGTACCTCTTGTATCCAAAAATCGCACTTTGATAATTTGGCATACAACTGATGGTCTCTCAAGATTTTCAACACTATCTCCAAGTGTTGCTCATTCTCAACCCTTGTTCTTGAATACACCAATATGTCATCCACAAACACCACAACAAAAGAATCCAGATATCGCTGAAATATCTGATTCATCAATTCCATAAATATTGTTGGTGCATTCGTAAGACCAAAAGGCATGACTACATATTCATAGTGGCCATATCTTCTTCTGAAGGCTATCTTCGGAATATCCTTCTTCCGAACTCGCAACTAGTGATACCCTGACCGCAAGCCAATCTTAGAGAAACACTGAGTTCCCCTCAATTGATCAAACAGTTCATCAATGCGTGTAATTGGATATCTATTCTTTATCGTAACTTGGTTAAGTTTACGATAATCCACACATAGCCTCAAAGTTCCATCTGCTTTCTTTACAAACAAAACTGGTGCTGCCCATGGAGACACGCTTGGATGAATAAAACCTTTGTTTTCTAGTTCTTTAAACTACACTTTCAATTACTTTAACTCTGTTGGTGCCATCCTATAAGATTAAAGTGAGATAGGACTAGTCCATGGAATTAGATCAATCGTAAACTCCACTTCTCTTACAGGTGGTAACCCTGAGACGTTTTCAGTAAAAACATCAGGAAATTGATCCGCGACTACTGGAAAACTGTTATTCGTGATCCCGTCCATCGATTCCAAGTTTAACATAGCCAACTAGAAAGAGATCGTTGCCACTACTGGTTCCAACAAGATCTTTGTACCTGCCTTCACCAATCTTTCTTCTCTAAAGAGATGCTCGAAGCCATCCTTAGTCGCAAAACTGACTGTTCTGCTATAACAGTTGATGTGAGCCCTAAACTCTATCATCCAATCCATACCCAGGATTATATCATGTACATCCATCTCCAGCACAAAGAAATCCCATTTCGGCTCAGTTCCATCAACAATTATAGAACATTCTCTACATACGAAGGCTCTACATTTTCTTTCACCGAGAGAAGTTTGAAGTTTTATCACAGAAGGCATCATTTCAAGTTTTAAGTTCACCAAATCAGCAATACGAGAATCAAGAAAGGAATGCGATGCACCAGTATCAAACAACACTTGCATGATGGTAAAATTCAAAAGAATCGTACCTCTCACCATAGACGGTCCAGACTGGTCATCCACAATCACCTGTTCCTCTCCATACAATTGTTTTGTTGCTGCACTTTTCTCCTTATTGCCTTGTTGATATTGCCCTGCCGAGGAGTCATGGTAATCCTAGAATCACCATAACTAGCTCTGTTCTATTGGCAAGACTAATTTTGTTGTCCTCACCTTGTCGAAGCATAAGATGCTTGCGACACCTGAGAAGTGTCACGAACACCCGACTGTGGAGTACTGCGACAATATCACTGAAGATGACCCATCTTGTTGCAATTGTGGCATGCTCTCGGTGGTGTTATACATTCTCGTTTCATGTGCTCAATCGAGCCACATTGAAAACACCTGGTTTTCATCATGGGTTGTGGAGGAAGATTCACTGATCCAACCGTCTGATTCTGATTCGCACTCCCACCTTGGAAGTAGGTGTCCCTCTTCCATTTGTTCCCATCATTAGAGTTCCCACCCATTCCCATGGGTATCATCATACTTCCTCCTCCTATAACTCTTGAGATGTCTCTTTCAGCTATTGTTGCTCTGTTTACCATCTCTGTAAAATCTATAATATTAATCACAACTATCTTCGAGCGAATCTCCTGTCGTAACCTTGATTCAAAGATGTGGGCCTTCAGCGATGCACTTACAGCAACTTCTGGTGAAAAGTGCACTAAATTAATAAATTTAGCCGCATACTCCGTGATAGAGAGATTCTCCTGCTTCAAGCTGAAAAAGTATGTCGTCCTATGGATCTTGAATGTGTAAGGATAGAAGTGTTTATTAAACAATTCCTCAAATTCCTCCCAGCCCAGGCCTTGATCCACCTTGGCCTGCACTACTAGCTCCCACCACTATCGTGCAAGATCCTCCAGCATATATGTCTCCAACTTTACTTTCAGTTCTGCTGGTGTGCCGATGAAATCGAAGATACGATTCATCCTACTCAGTCACACCTCCGCCCTTTCTGGTTCAGAATCACCCTGAAAGATGGGTGGATTATTCTTCTGGAACTGGACAGAATGGTCTACATGGCTTGACTCATCCCTCTGATTCCCCATGTCTACAGCCTAAAACGCTTGAACTATACTTTGGACTAGCTGCTGGTTCACATGTGGCTCAGGTGCGACCACATTCTCCGCAACCTCTTCTTTTTGGTTTCTACGATGCCTAACGGGTGCCATTTCTTATACAAACATGCATTTCGTTAGTCTCACTTCCTAGATACTGAAGGCTTAGCATTTCAATATCTCTCACATCACTATCACAACATTGATTTCCAAATATCCAGCTTTTCCCCATTTACCCATTTCTGAAAAATCTTTTCTTTCTTTTGAAAATAAATCCATTTTCAAAATACATCAATCATTCTCTTTTCAAAGTCTTTCACTTGAAAACAAGTTCAAAAATTTTCAGAAATCACGATTTTGGATCAAATCATAATCCATTTCTCGAAATAATGTATGCACTCCTAGTGGGAAGTCATTCCTCTAATGCATGTCATGCTCATCTCATTGTAAAAACCCATGATAGTGAGATGTATTATCCTATAAGTGTCTCCAAAACACTTATGTACCCAAATCCCTGGTAACTTGAAGTTTAGCATAAAAAGGTTAGCTACGTCTTTTTATGCTCTGCATTCCAAGTTCTGACAATCCTACTACTTCCTAAGATGACCAACCAAGGAATAGACACATAATAATTCAATGCCAAGACCAACAAAAATTGATGACTACTTGTTCCACAAATAAAGGAACAAGCTGATTGAATATACCCCAAGGACTGAACAAACTGATACCATTTTTAATGACCCGCTTATCCTCATTGGCTTGAGAGTACAACGAGCCATTACTAGGCCTTAAGCGATATCCACAAGGCTCCAAAGGCTGGCAATAAATGCTGAAGGGTTTCAAAACAAGTGGGGGATAATTTACCCTTTTAGAACATACCACAAAGCAAACAAACATAACCAAACAAATCAACTAAATGATGCATGATAAAATCTAAGACAACTCAATCATTTATTTTATCATAAACCAACCAAGAGTACCACAGTGGAAACCAACACTAAATCAGAGTAAACAGTGGAAAGACAACTAAAATACTACAAGATGACAACCCAAATCCATGCTCTACAAGATCCAAGCTCCAACATTAAAAACTAGCCTAAGTATCACGAAGTAGTGCTATAAACATGCAACACTTTACCTTTGACAACATCCCGGTATATGACATCTGCAAAAGCACCAACGTTCCAAAGAAGGGGTGAGTATAAAACTCTGTAAGTTTTCCCCGGTGAATTCCCTACTCATGACACTAGGATAGAAGAGTTAGCAAAAATTATATAAAAACATTTTATATAAAACATTTTCTCAAAACAATTTATAACTAAATATAAAAAAGTTTCCAAAACCATTCGTAACCAAAAGCATCCAAGAGAAATTGAAACCAATTTTCCAACAGGTTATTTTTCCAGAAAAATAACTAATCTAACTTTAGAACCATTCCACAAAATACCTTTTTGGAATACCCAACCATTTCACAAACCCATGAAACCAACCATGCATGCTACCTAGAAGAGGGGAGAAGCCCTAACCCTTATCCATCCCAACCATGATGGGGGAGACTTCTTACCCTTATCCAACCCAAATGCACATGAATGCTTGACGGGGGAGATCCTTAACCCTTATATATCCCAACACTGATGAGGTAGACTCCTAACCCTTATCCATCTAGAATGCAATATGAATGTTTGATGGGGGAGATCCCTAACCCTTATCCATCCCAACACTGATGGGGGAGACTCCTAACCCTTGTCCATCCCGAATGCAATATGAACACACACCAAATCTTCCCATCAATCATGCCAAAAATCCCTTTCAATAAAAACACCTTTTTATTGAAAACCATTTCCATCAAAACCATTTTAAAGCCAAACCATTTCAATTTCAAACCATTTCAACAAAACTCCCTTTTTATTGAAAACCAGTTCCATCAATGTCATTTCAATCTCAATCCACTTCAATAAAACACCCTTTTTATTGAAAACCCATTTTTCATCAAACCATCGACAATTTCAGAAAATCCATAATTTAAAATCAACATTTTAAATTCAACAAGCCAAATCACTTTACACAACAATTCACCAATATTTCACAATCTCATCAAAACCATAAATCATCACTAAAAAGGATTTATTCTATGATTTTCACAGTCAAATCCATTCAAACAACCCAATTTGAAACTAATCCAATCAATTATAACAAGTGGAGTCGAGATTGAATCCACCTACCTCAACAAATTAGGCGAAACCAACCAACAGACGAAGAACGCCAACAAAACCAAGTCAACTACTCCCCCAAAACCTCCTTAGATTCCTTCCCCTAATATCAAAAAAACCAAAACCTGACTTAAAAGTCATCCACTACCTTATATCTACCCACCTTGGGCGTAGATCTAAGGATCCATCAAGAGGGAATAAGGAGGTCTAAGAAAACTAAAGGAAACGAGACTTACCTCAATCAATCGGCCTCTAAACGCCAAGGGAAACCTTCGGATCGCTTCCAAAATGCCCGGTAAGTGTTCTCCCACCTTCAACAGCGAGAAATCCCGAGTTAGGGTCGTCTAGTAGAAAAAATAAGTGGGATTAAAGATAAAACGTATTAGATCCTTAAAAATAGGATCTAAGTTGACCTCGCGCACGTTTAGTCCGCACGGTTAGTCAAATTGTGCGCTAACCGTGCGGTAGTCACTGCTTGGAAGGGGCGCTCCACATGGCCTCCTCGCACGGTTTTCCCAAACCGTGCACACACCGTGCGGTCTCCTCTGTCCAAAGTGACCACCACCTGCACAGCTTCCACACGGTTTGGGCAAACCGTGCGAAGCCCGTGCATCACCACTTTTTTCCCTTTAATCCTCTAAAAGTCTCCAAACTTTCCCAACCATTTCTCATATGCTTCATGTACTTAAGAAGCATAAAATAAGGGTTAATTACCAGAAACTGTGGGTACTACACTACTACTCTCATAAGAACTCCCCGGTAGTAAGAGGTGCCCTCATCTATGGCATGACCGGCACCCCAAACACCCGGTTTTGTTCAAATTTAAATGATGGAAGGCAGTAAAGACTTAATATTTATTTGAGGGTTTTTGTGTTTTTCTATCAATGAATATAATCCATTTCTATTAATCTTGTTCATATATGTTTTCACACTCACAACTGAACATTAATAGAAAAATATATGTCGCTTATTTATACATTTTATTATTTATTATTTTATGTATTTTCTCATTGTTATAAAATGTGTAAAATAATAAATAAATACATAAAGGTAAAATACTACCTGACTGATCTTGAGAATCTAAATGACATAGGGGCATCATACCTCAGTCGTCACTTGACTCGTGATACAGCTCACCCTCGTCCAGTATGTCCGCTTCTCATTTGGAGTTTCACCACGTCTTAGCGGGGTCTACATTACGTCTTAGAGTATCGCCTCGTCTTAGTGGGGTCCACGTTACATCTTTCATCATCTTGTTTAACGAACACTGCATCATCTTGGTGGGGTCCACACCATACACCATCTTCGTCTAGTGTACAATAGTACTTGTGTGTTGGCGAGGGGGACTAGGTGTGTAATGTACATCAGATGGATTTGGGTGCGCATGCCCTTATACATTTTAACCAAAAATAAAGACGATGCGTAGACCATCAATTTATTAACTACTTATTGAAATCATTGCACATTGGTAATAAATAATTAATTAAATAAATGCAAACATACAGGGTCAGTGCTCAAACCAGTAGGTGGGTAAAATAATGTGTGATAAAAATTAAATTGCATTAAATAAGTACGAGGGTTATTTAATTAAATTAAATGAATTAAATAATTTAAATAATTTAATTTTTCTTCGATTCACAAATTAATTTAATTTTAATGGTAAAAATTAAATTAATTAATAAATTAATTTAATAAAAATTAAATTAATTTTTATTCCCGAGTATTAAAATAATTAAACCAAAATTAATTAAATTAATTAATTTTGATTAATTTAAAATTGGTTGGGCTCTAAAAAACCACTCTGACCCATTTAGGGACTTATCTGGGCTAGGCAGGTCTGCCCGAACCCTTTCCTGGTTGGGCAGACCCGCTCGGGCCATTTCTGAGGTGTTTTGGGTCCTACAAAGTGGTACGAGGGTACCTTAGGGTGATTTGAGACTGGATACACCCGATTTGGCTGAGGTAGGGGTCAACCAATCGGGGCACGTGAGAAGGGAAGGTTGAAAGGGTATTGCAACCCTGCGGTAGCTCAGACAGAGACCTCATCAGGTGCTGGTCGCAGGTGTTGTGCGAGACAACTGGGTAGCGAGTGGGGCGGCAGGGGCGGCGGCCAGACAATGCGTGTTGCGGGTCGGTATTTCCGGTTGGCACGGAGGAGGAGTCGGCGATGAGTGTTTGTCGGCGCTTGGGACCGATGAAGGCAGGTTCGGGCGGAGCCCGACCGGGATTTCATGGGTGGCACGGCCGACGAGGCGGCGGTGGACTGGATATGGTAGAGGAGGGAGAGCAAGGTCCTCATAGTGGCCGGCGGCCTGGCTCTCCAAACTAGATCTAGGTGAGGTGGTCGTTGCAGAAGGGGAAGGCAGGGCGAGGCCCACTAGCTCGGTAAGCGGTGTGTTCGAGTAAGCACCGTTGGGGAGGGGTGCCAGGGCGGCCTGAGAGCGGGGTGACAGGGAAGTCCGTGAGGGCTGGTCGGCGGTTAAGAGGAGGGTGAATCCAGGAGGCGGGAGTTAGGGAGGGCCGACGCGGTGGAGTCACCTGAGAAGGAGGGTCGGTCGGCCTGGTCTGTTAGCCAGCTGAGAGAGACATGCGAGGGGGGTCGCGTAATCTGCCAGTGAAGAAGAAGACCCGATTTTTGGGCTCTTCTACTTTTTTTTGTCTTTTTTTCTAAGTCAAGTCTTTCCCCCTTTTTAAAATTTCTTTTCCACCACCACTTTTGCAAAATTCTAGAGGACTATTATTATAGAATTTAAATTATAATTATTACTATTATAATTATAATAAAATAATAGTTATTATTATAATAAAATAATTATTATTATTATTCTAATAAAATTATTATTATAATAATACAATTATTATTATAATAATACAATTATTATTATTATTTTTCATTTCACAAAACCAGTATTATCTCTAATGATCAAAAAAATAGTCAGATTTTGGCCAGATTTTTGGGTTCGCCAAAACAAAAACATGGACAAATATATATGGTCCATAATTTTAATACTCGAAACCACAAACACAATCCATATTAAAAAAATTTAATGGCCATAACTTGGTCATTCGACATCTGATCGATGTGCGGTTTGTTTTATTGGGACCCTACTTAAATTTAAATAAAATTAATTTTTCTTGACTCGGAAATTTTACACGATTACTCTGATACCAATTGAAGGAACCAAGGCCTGCAACGGAAGCCATTGGATCGGGTATTTTAAAAAAATTCATCGAAAAGACAACGGAACTTGTCGTCACCGACGATCTGAGCCCCAATAAGGTCTTAAGATCTCATGTAAATTAAAAGATCAAAAAAATAAAATTGTAAACAAACATTTATAGATTTGAATATGCACTCAACTCTAAATCATTTTCAATGATAGTTTCTTGAAGGATCCATAGCAGGATCCCTCTAGATCATCTACATGCGCTTCAAAAATCTGCATAAGTGACAATCATCGAATTCCGGGTGCTAGCACGGCGATCTGACGATATCTTCAATGTCTCAGCGATCACCATGATCCTTTATCTGTGATGCTTGAAGGCATTCTCGGATCGCCTCTTGATAGAGAGAGACTCTCTCTATAAAATAGAAGGAGAGAGAGGCTCTCACTCTAAATGAATGAATAGTCTATTGGGAGAGAGTCTCTCTCTCTATTTATAGTGGATTTTCTAAATACCTAATAGGGTTCCTCAGCCCTCGTTTATTTAATGTCCACTAAATAAATAATTATGATGAACTAAACTGCATCAATATTATTTATTATTTTATCAAATGCCTATAATATATTTAAATATATATTACATGATCATCTCGTGTCATTTAACTCAACTCATCATCCCGTTTAATATTAAACAAACCTGGAATATTAAAATAATATTTGTTCAATTAATATTCACTCGTATTTACTTAACTTGTAAATACATTAAATAAATTCAAAATGATTATTCATAACTTCAATAATAATGAATTTATTTATTTATTGTGGTGATCAATACCTTGGAAAACACTCGGACCCCTTGGTGGGGATCACCATGTCCAATATACCTATTCAACTGAATAGGGAAAATTCTTGAATACGCTATTATGTGTGACCCTTTAGGCCCTTATCTCGATAGGAGTGAATAAAATCCATAGACCAAGAGTAGAGTCTAGCAACCCATCAAGATCCCTAAAGAGATAAGGATTTTCATAGCAATGACAACCAACCTACGAACACGTATTGTGTACTATAATCTCTTTGTATTTAAATATCTCATAAAGCAGGATGCACAGTTGTGTCATCACCCTTTTCTTGCTTTATAATTTTTTCATCTATCTGGATGGATTGACCTTTCAACTAATTTGTCCAAATTATTATGAAGGTATCACCATCCTGATCAACCAGGCCTGAGATAAACAACTTCCTTAACTTAGAAGAAACAAATCCTTTCTTGATCATTCAACCAATGTCATATCACCAATGATTCACCCAACACAAGATACCTTGCCATGATTTCAATATTATGGTTCTTTTCTTGCATCAAGGTACGCAATAAAATGACACACACTGGTAATGATCTCAGGTCAGGAGACCAATACACATGTCCATAGATAAAAATAACCAATGACACCCAAAACATGTGGTATTATTATTGGAGGGTATGTCCTCATGATCTCGCTACTAGCGATCACTAAGTGCGAACTTCATGAGAAGAAGTCTCGGTACTTATAAGTCACCAGAACCTGATAGTCAAACATCTAATGTGTCCATTCAGTTATATGTATCTAGACTATAAGATCTTTGTTTAAGATTAATTTCATAGTATCTTGAGGTTCTCATTATAGCCTGGGATCTGCTATAACCTTTTTATACGACAATTAATCTATGGAAATTTCCATTAAATAGTAGATAAAGAAATATCTTCACTATAATGGTAAGTATATATCACGTATATCTAACTATATACATGATGTGGTAATCAAAAGTATTATATAGTTGTGTTTAGGGAACCCACTATTTCAACAGTTTGGACCATGATGGATAGCCTATACTTTCATCATTATCAGTTACCACTTAACTTTTATAGAGAGTAAAGATGAGGTAGTTATCAGGTTATAATGGATTGGTCCTATGGGAGATCATTGTATGTGATGACCCATTACCTGGTTGGTTTGTTATTGATAATGAGATCTTGCACCTTTATGAACATGTCTGGGTTCCTACAGACGTATGAGATGAGTTTATGTGAGTGTATCATGCCTCTATTTGGGTAGTACATCCCAGTCTTACCAGGATGTATCGTGACTTACACCACTAATATTGACGGTCGAGGATGAAAAGGGAGATATCTAGGTATGTTACTCAGTGTTCCACCTATTAGTAGGTGAAAGCAGAACACTAGAGACCAGTAGGGATTTTACATCCATTTCCTATTTCTAAGTGGAAGTGGGATGATGTCACCATGGATTTTATGATGGGATTTCCTAGATTACCTTAAGGTGGTGATGTCATATGGGTGATCATAGACATATTGAAAAAGGTCTCCCATTTCTTACCTATTTGAGAGTCCTTTTCAGTGGATGATCTCAGGAGGCTCTACATTTTTTAGATTATATGCCTCTATGTATTTCTATATTCTATTATGTTATATAGAGATGCTCGATTCACATCGCAGTTCTGGAAGGGGTTGAAAAGTGAATTGGGTTCATAGTTACTATTGAGTAAAACCTATCACCCACAAACTGATGATTAGTTTGATCATATGATACAGGTTTTGGATAACATGATCTAATCATTAATCCTTTATTTTTTAGGTTCTTGGGAGAAACACTTACCTCTCACCAAGGTCTCTTACAATAACAACTTTCATTCGACCATACAGATGGATCCTTATAAGGCCCTACATGGTAGATCATATCTTTCACCCCTTTTCTGGTTAGAGGTAAGAGAGGCAATGCTACTGGTTCCTCATATCATCCAGGAGACTTCTGAGAAAGTTCATCTTATTAGGAAGTGTATGTCTACAACTCGGTATAGGTAGAAGTCATACGCTGATCATCATCATCAACCACTAGAGTTTGAGGTGGTGAGTTGGGACTTATTAAATGTTTCACCTATATTGGGACATAAATATATTTGGAAACAAGGGAAGATATCACCTTATTACATTGTTCCCTTTGAGATTTTAGAGAGAGTTAGTCCAGTAGCATATCGGTTGTAGTTACCTCAAAGGTACCAGGTTATGCACAACATCTTCCATGTATCTCAACTTCATTGATATCATTTATATCCATCTCATATTCATCATCCTGAGGAGGTTGAATTGGATATTTAATCATCCTTTTAGGAGCACCATATCTGTATTGTTGATCAGGGCATGAAGTTTCTCTAAGGCCAGTCAATTCCTCTGGTATTGGTGTTATGGAAGCATATCCACATACAGGATGAGACTTGGAGAGGGAGTCTAATGTACATGCCCGGTGGATAGAGTTATTCTTAGATT
This sequence comes from Viscum album, assembly GCA_963277665.1. Taxonomy (NCBI): domain Eukaryota; kingdom Viridiplantae; phylum Streptophyta; class Magnoliopsida; order Santalales; family Viscaceae; genus Viscum; species Viscum album. Next base: position 55,468,537 of record OY728148.1, read on the forward strand.
ATTCTTTACCACCCTTATAAGGACAAATTAGGGACGAGTTTCATTAAGATGGGAAGATTGTAAGAACCCAGATTTTCTTCGAGGTATAGAACCTTTTATTTTCAGTTTTTTTTCCTTTATTTTATCCTAATGGAAGCGACTAATGGGTTCATGGGAGTTTTAAGGGTGTCTAAGGCTTGTATAGATCTTGGAACCCTATCTTTTGGTAGGAATGGGTGGGTTGCATGGTTAGTAGAAATCGTGCATCCCAGCTGACATGGTTTGGTTAAACCATGTGGAGTGGTCTAGTGCCCTTCCTATGGTTGCACAGTTTTTCCTAACCATGAAGCCCAATACGCATGGCCATGTGAGTGATATTGGCCTCTTTATAGATGGATTTGGTATGGTCTACGCATAGTTAGTGAAACTGTGTGCCTAGCCAATGTGAAGGGTGTCTTGGGGCAGTGCTTGGTGCACTTTTGGCATAGGGTTTGGCCAATCGGGCATCCAAACCATCCGACCCTTTAAAAATGGATGAAATTAATATTTTTTACCTCCTTTCTTTTTAACCCCTCCCCTCTTTTTCTTTTTTATACCATGCATAGCAACCCCTCACTCATTAGAGATCTCCTCCACACATAAAGTGGGGAATTAAAGTATCTCCTCCATCCGGACTCCAAATCACTTATCATCGGTCTCATTGGAAGTGTACTGATAAGCTCTCCATTCCTCTTGTACCTTTATTCATTTATCTCATTGTTGATGGAGTTATTTTGGTGCAAGCTAATATGCCTTATTTTTGGTAAATTTGTCTATTTACTCGATTTATTCCATTCTAGCCTAGATTAGAGGCCAACAACATATGAGGATTTAACTACCAAGCTAAGGTATGTGCTCTCATTATTTTCCCTTGAAGTCTCATTGTTTATGTATTATGTTATTGTGTTGTGCATCAGATGTTTCGAGCACTGCTTGTTAAATGGAATTATCCTTAAATTAAATGAATAGACATAACCTATATAACTTGAAAGACCTATTTATATATCATTGGAGTTTAAGGACCTTGAATTGAACCACCCCTTGGGTGTGTTGTTAAATTGGATGAAACCGCCATGAGTGGCCTATGAAATTGATTCACCTCTTAAGGTGTTTTATTTTACCCCTTTCTTTTGGGATGTTAAATGAAATGATTGAAGTGTAAATTGAATTAAATTAAAGAGGGAATGGAAGACCATTTCCTTATTCCTTTGGCCATTGTCCCTTCTCATTTAGGCTTGAGATGTTCTTTAAAATCAAAATACCCAATTAAGATGAATAGGAGGATTCATGGGATGTTGGTCCTTCTAAGCCTAGGCTATGATTTAAGCCACCTTTTGAGGTGAGTAAATTGCTTATATAAATATGATGGAAAATTTAATTAAATATGAACTTAAATGGTATGGTTAGACTTTGGGCCCATGACCATTCATATTTCCATGTCGAGAGTGAAACATGGGTTCCAACTCAAAACGCCATAAACTGTTTCATCGGGATTATTTAATTAAATAATTATAAATGAATTTTTCATGCGCCCTGGTTGAAACATGGGTTCTCATATGAATTTCATGGATGGACTCACTTGGTAGTGGATTATATATTCCATTAGTGATACTTGGACTCCCTATGTAAACTATTAAGGATGGTCTTAGAGGGTAGATCATTATATAAACCATGAGTAACACTCGGGATCCCCTTGTAGACCATTAAGGATGGAATCAAAGGGCGGTGACATTATACCACACCTAGAGCGATACCAAGGTTCCTATGAGGAATGCCTAGGATGGGTTTGTAAGGTTATGGGTTCATGTTATGCTTGGAGCGATATTAGGGTTCCAAATTAGGAACACCAAGGATGAGATTAGGTTGATTTACAATCATAATAAATTAATTACATGATGTGACTACCAAGCTAAAGAATAAGCTTGGATTTGATCAGAGCCTTATATTTTTATGATGGTCTTATTATACATATCTTGATCAGATATGATTAATGAGGGATTATTGGGATATGAGCCAGGTCCTAAGACTTTATTATTAATTAAGTCATGATTGAAAATTTACTCAGAGATACTCCAACTTAGGCCAAAGTAGGTAGGAGAGGATGGATGTTCCATGAGAACCTAGACCTATGTGGGTTATTTATTTATTGCATTTAATTTGAATATTTTAATATTACCTACACACTACTTATTATATACTCACGGACTGAGTGGAATTAGACATCGTTGGTGATGGACTACTAAGTATATCTCACACTATGTTCAGACCATCGTTGGGTACCCAGAAAAGCTTCATGGATGCAAATAGGGATAAGGGAGAGAAACCTATTTTGGATGCTTGATTACCATTTTAGGATGGTGTACGGGGGGCTATAGGATCGAGCCTATACTCGAGATGCTACTAGAGATAGCCTTGGGTATTTTTTAACTTTTTGTATAGCATGCTTTATTTGCCTATTTCCTTGATCCCCTGTATTTTTTTTGTATAGCATGCAATGATTATCATTTTTGTATATGAAATTGATGGATGTGATTACTTATTTATTTATATGATGGATGATTACTCTTCAACTATTTGGTTATCTTTTATTCTTCCACTATTGATTGATATGAGTATACTATTGTGCTACACTCTGATCACAAGGGTACAATCTCCCCATTATTCCACCATAGACCCTCATTGCTAGTCAGAAGCATCTGGTATACAAGGAGGCATGATTGAGGTCATGTGGACAATTGGGTTTGGTTGTTTCTAAGTGAACCGAGTTCAGTACATCACATGGATGGTACAAGTCGGTACTAATAAAGCATTATTGATTATTGAAAGGTGTAGTCTATAACAAAACTTATCCACTGCTAATCATGACTAAAATCCTTTTTGAATTTTACTTGTCAAAGAATATTTTTATGATTATCATATTGGGCAATTGATGTTGAAGGCCACCTCATTTAGAGGATTCCTTATAGAATATGTCTACATGAAGTGACCAAAAAGGAGACCCTATGGTATATGTCTACTAGCCATAACTAAAAGGGGCGGTGACATTAATATATTCCAATAAGATATGAAAATTTCATATATTCATTTATGAATAAATCATGCATAGTGATCATAGAATATTCATTTAGAAACAAATGGGTGACATGTGTCTCTAACTAGTTAGTAGGAGCATTATTAGTTTTCAAGATAAATATTTTGATAACATAGGGAAAACAAATTTTTTGTCTTACCAGATTTTTAAGACTAAGGAATGATATTTCTCCAAGTATGACTTAAAGTAAAAACTATGTTCTAGGGAACAAGATCTAAAAAATGGATCTATGAGTTTTATAAATCTAGTCATAATACATTTATTAACAAATTATTGAAAAATATAAGTTGAAACAATTCAAGATCGAATTGTTATTGGCATGTAATTCTTCCAGTAGAACATGAATGGTCATTGGAAGAGATTATAGAGATTAAAATATTTTCACAATATTAAGTGCTAGGAATTCACCTCATGTGCCATGATATGTATTGATGTTTGATATTAATGATGCATAAATCATAAAAAGTGAATATCAAATAGATCCAACATAACTACATAGACATGCAGTTAGAACTATATGACGGTACTTGGAAAGGTAGAACTGGATGAGTTCATGGTATCTAAAGAAGTGTGAATTCTAGTGATCAAGGGAATTGAATTCATGTCTATACTTAGTTAAATTTGATCTAGTATCATTAAAAAAGTCTAATGTAATATGTAAGAAAATATTTTTACAGCCAATGGTTGTTATATCCACAATATCTGAGTTCATTGCGGCTTCTGATGTAGCTTAAGAAGTTGTTTATCAATGTCATGTTCCAAGTTTGGGTTATACCAAAAGAAACAGATTTATCATTTTATGATAATCTTTGACTATGGATTTAGTCGGGATTTCAAGAATTTAACATGGGAACAAGAGGTGGATACTCAGTTATATCACTACTTGAGGGATTTTCTCAAGATAGTAATGTTGCAGTAAACAGATTCACCGCACAGACATGTGGCTTTTCCAACCTAAGTAATAGAAACATAGTAGGCCTAGCAGTTGTAGTCATACTCAACAGAAGCATGTTTAACATGTGAGGACTAACCAGTCATTAGCAGTTGGCTCTAGTGCAAGTGGGAGTTTGTTGGAGTTGGTGCCCTAGAACCAACTACTTTGTACTTTGGATTACATTTATATTTAAAGAAGTTAATATTAATTTAAATATCTTATCGCATATTGATTGTTCTTTTTGCATAACATTGATGTGATAATGTCCCAGAATATGTGTCGCATTGAGAATGTCATAGCAGTGCCCTGCTGTGATGAGAACCTTTAGATGATATGACAATATCTCTTAAATATAGTTCTACAATCAGATAATATACTATGATAGGGCGCATATTACATATACTATCAGGTGTGAGTACTCGTAAGTGGATGAGGTTTCTTCTCATGAAGTTTTCATTTGGTAATCTTTAAGACGTGAGATTATGAGAATAGACTCGCTGGTAAGAATTCCACATGTTTTGGTGTCATCGGATATTCCTATCTATAAGAGTTTGTAATGGTTCTTAGACTTTAAGATTATTATTAATGTATGTTATGACTCGCGCACTTAGATGTATTTCATAAACCATGGAGATAACAGTTCATGGAAAATTTGGATGTACATCACAGATGACATGTTGTTAATTAATAAGTTGGTGAAGGGTTTATCTCTTCCATATTTATGGAAGTTGATATCTCAGCCATTTGGTTGAAATATAATTGTCGCATTAAATTTCATGTTCATGGTGTAACAATGTTTATTTCAAATAGTCAAAGGAAGATATATCGAGCACATAGGTTGATAACACTAATGTGAAACCTTCTTAATGAGATATTGTGACAAAGGGATTATATTACACAGTGAGCGTTTGTATGTAGATGTCATCATTGCGATATTAAATTCTTTATCTTAGGTGTCTTAACTCATTGCTAGACAGTAATATTAGATTTTAGGCAAGCTCGTCTAATACCAACGAGAAAAAATCCTATAAGGTCATGCACTAAGTGTTTATGTTGATCTTGATTAAATTCTATTTGAATTTAATTAATGGAATAAATATTATTCTCAAGGCCGAGGAATAGTTTTATTCAAGTTTTATTGATCGCATAAGTTAAATAAATATTTATTCACTAGATTGTGAATAAAATATAATTATTTATTTTATTAAATATTTAATAAATATTTATTTACTTGTTTGTGAATAAAATATTTATTTGAGAGAATAAAATATTTCATTTAGTTATTTAATAAATGTCAAGGAGTTCGAACGGATCAAGACCGCGTCTGGTGATGAATATTTATTTACAATCTGGTAAATAATATTCATCACTGCTCAAGTCTGCGCACATTGTAAAATAATAATATTATGATTATTATTATTATTTTATGGAATAAGGTTTTATGATGGTTATTATATTATTTAAGGGTTGGTATGCAATTAAGTAATATTTTAACCTAAACCCTAACATATAAATAGATGGTTATATCTATTGTGTAGGGTCAATCGAGTTATAGAGAATTATTGTGCACAATGAATTCTATCTCGAATTCTTTTCTCTCTCTCCCTCTCAAGAATGATAAATGCAAGAGAGATTCCTTCTGTTAGAGTTGGTGGCCTAGAACCAACTACTTTGTACTTTATTCATTAATAAAAGCCTTGTCACATCTTGATTGTTCTTCTGCGTGACAATGAATGTGATAATGTCCTAAGGATAGCTGTTGCATTAAAGGGTCATAGTGGATCCCTGCTATGATGAGAACCCAGAAGTGTCATAACACTGTTCTTGAATATATGTTCTATGGACGGATGGTGTTATTTGAGGGACACAAATAATACAAGTCATTAGGGGTGAGGACTCATAAAACTTTGAGGCACCTTCTCATGGTGTGCGCCCTTGGTAATATTCCGGAGGATATTATAAGAACAAGACCCGCCAGTAGGAAATCCACATTTCATAGTGTCATTGGATGTTCCTATCTACAGACGTGTGTATTGGTCCTTAGACTTTAAGATTATTATTAATGGGTATTACAACTCGCGCACTTAGATGTATTGACGAAAATTGTGACGGCACACTGTTCGCAGCGAGGTAGGATACATTGGGTGTGTCACGAGTAATACTACATTAATAGATAATGCGAGAAAGGATTTGTCCCTTCTGTTCCAACGGAAGTAGATATCTCAGGCCCTTTGATAGAATTGATATAGCCTAAATAAATCCATGGTCATGGTAAAGTATGGGCGAGTTCAATTCCAGATAGTCAAAGAAAGAATAATCGAGCACATTGGTTGATGGCACTAGCATGCAACCCGCTTGATTAGAGATATCGAGGCAAATGGATTATATTACACAGTAAGCGTTCGTATGAGGTGACACGTCATTGCGGCGTTAACTTCTTTCTCTATGGGTGTCTTGGCGTGTTGCTAGACGCTAACCTTGGACTTTAGGCAGGCTCCGTCTAATGCCACTGAGAAAGGGGCCTAGAGGGGCACACACTAAGTGTGTCCGTGTATCTCAGTTAAATATTAATTTAACAAGTTAAATAAATATTATTCCCGACTGTGGTTTAATAATTATTTAAGGATGCCTGATTGCATTTATTTCGACACTATTTATTCGAGAGAATATATTGTGGGCGAAATAATACATTTATTAGCGAGTAATGCGGTTACATTTATTTAAGAAATAAATAGTCATTATTCAAGGACTAATAAATGTGGTGGAGGAAATAAAGGAAAGTGAAAAATAAAAGTACACGCCGTGTATATTAAATATACACGCCGTGTAGTTTTATGGAAAACAAGTACACGCCGTGTATTAATGATTACACGCCGTTAGTTTTTCCAGTTGGTATTTTGAGGATATAATATTGTTTTATTAAATGATATTTATTATAATCAGCGTGGGCGCATGTCAAGAAATTAATAATTCGACATGGGGGTTTTCAATAAGAGTTAATGAAATAAATAAAACGCGTAACGCGTTTGTTTATTGTCATAACTCTATAACATCAAACCCGATTATAAATATTCTCACAACCCCAACATTTTTCCTCAATCGTTGTACACAACAATTCTGGAAAATTCTTTCAAGGCCGAAAGAACTTCTTCCTCCAAGAACGCTCTCAATACCGAGAGACCAAGGCGATCGAAGGCGGATATCGCAAGCGAAAGTTCTTCCACGCTAGCACACGGAGATCCCTCCGGCGATGTCCGGAGATACGTGGCACACGTGTAGATCACCGCTAGAGGAATCCTACACTTGGATTCTACGACGCAACGACGGATCACAGGATCGTGACCGGAGACATCAACGAAGAAAGAATTCCACCAAGGTAATTCTTGTGAATTAATTAAATTAATTATAACCAACATATGATGATCCTATCTCTGTGGTTCTGAGATTCCCTCTTAAGTTTTTCGTTCTTCGTTCCATTCTGAAGATTCGACGTTTTACATCGTGATGGATCTCGGATTGAACGTTGTTTAAATGTTAGAATTAAAGTTGGGCAAACCCACCAACGCGCTTCCGCTGCGCCCGGAACCTTCACCTTCAAGATCGAAGGACAAGTGATCAACACAAACAACACAAGATAATTGATTTGTCGCACTGGCACTCGAAAATCAATTGGTGTTGCTCGAAGGTCAAAGGAGCATGCGTGGATCACTGGTAGAGAGATTCTATCATTGGATCCTTATATCGCAATGAAGGCAATCCGAAAAAGGGCTTTCGAAATATAAACAATTTCATCGAATAAAGTATCCTAAGATAAGGTATTTATTTTCTTAAGATCTAAATAAATTAATATAAATTTAACATGAAAGATGCTCACTCGGGGTTTCGAGCAACTAGATATTTAAAGAAATTTTAATATAACGCCCACCAACCGGCGCTTCCATTGTGCTCGAAACCTTCAGAAAGATCCTCACTAGGTTTCATGCTCTTCCTCAATGACAATATTTAGTGGAAAATTTTTGTTGGATATGACGTTCAAATCATATACAATATTGCAAATGATCCATCGAATCAAAAAACCTTTTTGGTTTATCGCCCACCAAGGCACTTCCGCTGCACCCAGAACCTTTAGTGAGTCTATAGGGGATTTGGCGGATGATGTTCCAAATGCATGTGGTGTGTTCCATTACTATTTTATTATTTAATTATTAATTTTGAAACTATAACTTATGTTGGTTTTCTAGTTCTGAAAGAGATTGTAATTTGAAAACTTTTGTCGCGCCATCAAAGCCAATTTAAAATTATTTAAAAACATGTGTTAGTCAAAACCAGTCAAAAGATCTTAAATTTTAATGAAATCACAGGACAATGATCAATGATTAATTTGTGTCATGTAAGAATGAACAACATGTCAATTAGATGTGTGGTGTGGTAAAAATGACCAAAAAAGTAGTTTTTAATTTAAAATTGATAATGTCAAAACCAAGAAAACGGTCTTAGATTGTCATGAAATTGTAGGTCAACGATCTTTGATTAATCTGTAACATGTGAGAATGAATGTCACGTCAATCTGATGTACAGTTTGATCAAAATAATTGAAAAAACAGTTTTAGATTAAAACGTGATTAAAAACAAGTGATGCATTCAAACTCGAGCGAACGACCTTGGATTTTCATGAAATCCCATGACAACATTTTTTTGTTAATTTTGATCATGAAAGAACTGATCCTAGATCAATCTGACGTGTGGTGTGATCAAAATGATTGAAATTGTGTTTATATTGATTTAAAAGTGTTTAAACACGTGTGTCAAATGGTAAAACTCGAGGAATGGACCTCAAATTGTCCTGAAATATTAGAAAAATTAAAACTAATTAATTTGTGGCTTGTAAGGATGAATGGAATATCAATCTGACGTATGGTGTGGTCGGAATGACCAAAAAATAGTTTTAGATTAAAAAGTGATTACAAATAAATGATTTGATCAAAACTGACCAAATGAACTTGGATTGATATGAAATCATAGAAAAATATTTTTTGATTATTTTGCGACACATAGATGAGATTGACACATTGATCCAATGTCCGCTGTAGTAGGAATGACCAAAAAAACAAATTTAGATTAAAAATTGATTAAAAACAAATGATATGGTCAAAACTGGAAAATGAACTCTAATTGCAATGAAATCAAAGAAAATGATTTTGATTAATTTTTGACATATATGAATCAATAACACATAAATCTGATATGCGGTGCAGTCGAAATGATTGGAAGTGCATTTTTATATATTTAAAAGTGTTTGAAAGTGTGCATCAATATCAAGCATAATACCTCAAATTTTGATGAAATTTTAATGGAACAATCAATGATTAATTGGTGACGTGATGAAATAAACAATACATCAATTCAATGTGCGGTGTGGTTGAAATGATCGAAAAAACAGTTTTAGATTAAGAGGTGATTAAAAGCAAATGACAATTGATCAACTGACCTTTGATTGTTATAAAATCATAGGATAACAATCACCGGTTAATTTTTCACATGTAAAAACAAACACATCCATTTTGATGTGCAGTGTGGTGAGAATGATCAAAAAACGATTTTACATCAAAAAAATGATTAAAAACATGTGATACAATAAAAACCAAAGAAACAACCTTGGATTGTAATGAAATCACAGGACAAATATTATCGATTAATTTGTGACATGTAAGGAAAAACAACACGTTAATTCGATAAGTAGTGTAGTTAGAATAGTTAACATTAATATTTATTATAGAAAATCGTTATTTTTTAAGTATTGACGTAACTTTATACGGTTAAACAATCATATTAGTTGTAAATTTTATTTTTTACTTATTTTTCTATTGTATCAACAGCTATTTTTAATTTAATTGACACAAGATGGTGGTTGTAGTTCTATGAACGACTTATTCGAGGTTAGTTATTATTTGATTTTGAAAATTACTAATTGAATTGTTTATAATATATAAATATGTTGAATTTCTGTACCTGTGGATGATTTTTTCTCTATTTTTTTTTTATATAGTGGAGGTAGTTGTATTGTAAAATGTTAAATAATTAAAATACCAGTAGCGACTGATTTTAGTGGACGCTAAAAGGTCTCATTATTTATTTTTGAGACCTTTAACGATTAGCCGACAGTAGTTGCGGAAGGAGGCTGCTTTTAGCGGTTGATAAAGTCCATTAATGTATTAGTTAAATTATAATAATCATTGTTTAAAGAAAAATAATTTGTTATCTTAATTTATAAAAGGATTGGTTATTATTGAATAATAACTATTGTAATTATTTGAAATTACGATGCTTTAATTTCATTGGTATCATACATTATTATTACAACATCTCTAAACATTTTTCTATGATAATAATTATTAGTATACCACAGCAAAAAAAATGTATTTATTTAAATACATTAATTTAAACAAATTGTCCCTATTTTGACAATTATGTTTTGTCCCATATAGTTATAGGTATATTTTTTTAATATTTATTAAATTATTTTTATTGTATTATTAAATGTTAAATATATTTACACGTTTTGTTTTTAATGAAATGGGGACGCACTGCCACCCGATATCACATCACCCGAACCGCAACAAACGACGTCGGCTCCCTCTCCCTTGGTCCACACTCGCGGTTTATTATTCTAATATTGAAAGAGTGAATCCAAATCACAAAAAAAAAAAAAAAAAAAAAAAAAACTTCGAAAAATTTGCCATTATAAGAATGATTTTTAGTGGTATTTTAAATAATATTTTCAGATCATATTAATAATGTAAAATCGAATATAATGGACAAATGCGTGATAGCATTTAACGGATTTTGTGAGAAACATCAACTAAATGAGTGAAACCATTACAATCATGGCATCGGATTCCCACGGAATGCATTAAATAGTTTGATGTATTTTGATAATAATATTCACAAATATTTTAATCCATTTGATGGCGACTAATTATGGGAAGAATAGTCTTTGTTGTAATGAATTGCTTTTAAGAAGACCATCCGTCTGTATGATTTTATTCGTACAAAAATTGGTCTAGGAATCTATCACCTAATTGGTTTTAAATGCAACGAGTGTGAGTGAAGGGGATGGGGGTGCCATTTTTCAAATACCATCACCATCCAACCACATTTCAAATATAATTTTCTTAAATGTTATTTATATAATAGTAAATATGTATTATAAATCATATATATGTCATATATTTAGTGAAAATGATTTATGATTTAATATTTATTCATTTTTAATATTTATTTATGTTTATCGATTAAAATTTAATGCTTTTAATACAATTGTAATTTACATGATTAATATATGCATTTATTTCCATTTAAACATATATTCATTTTTATTTTTTAAAAAATTATATAATCAATAACCCTTATTCATTTTTTAATATATTTTCAATCTATTCATCTTTTAATTAAATTTCACTCATTTTTAACATTCATTCATTTAATATTATCTATTCATTAAAAATGTTAAGTGTCTTTTTACTTTTTTTATAATTTATTCATTTTTAATGTTTTTTATACATAATTATTCATTAATATATTTAATATTTTTAATATAGAAATATATTCATATATATATATATATATATGTATCAATATATATAATATTTCCTTAAATATGATTTATATAATAAAAAATATGTATTTACATTAAATAAGCCATATATTAGTAAAAATTGTTTATAATTAAAAATTAATATTAATTACAAATATTGACCAATTAGTATCGAGTATTGGATGTTTAATAAAATGTCACTTGTTTTTTCAATTTAACATATATCAAATTTGTATTATATTAATGTCACACACACACATGCGTAATTAATCTGATTTTATATAGACACACACACACACAATATTTCAGTAATTTATTCAATTTTTAATATTTATTTTAGAATTTTATTTATTAACATAATATATTTAATATATATTGTGTTTTTAATTGGTAACTTTTATTCATTTTTTATATTTTTAACTTAGTGCTTTTTAATATTTTTGTCAAATTTATTCATTTTTAATATTATTTATTTATTAATAATCTTAATTAACTTTTAATCTTTTTTATAATTAATTCATTTTCAATTTTTCTTTGTTTAATATTTTGTAATTTTATCCATTTTTAAAATATATTTATACATGTTTATTAATTTACATTTAATGTTTTTAATATGGTTGAAATTTATATAATTAATATGTATTTATTTTCATTTTAACATATTTTCATTTTTATTTTTTAATAATATATATAATTAATAATAGTTATTCATTTTTTTAATATTTTCTCAATCTATTGATTTTTTAACAGTTAAATTTCACTCACTTTTAACATCCATTCATTTAATATTATTTAGTATTATTTGGTGTTGGTTATAATTTCTCTTTCTTCCAATCCGTTTAGCTTTGTTCTGGTGGTTGTTGCATGTTATTATTCCTCTTTATGGGGCTTGCTCCTGTGTGGTTAGACCCGACTGCTTCATGGATCGAAAGCCTTGTGGCTCGAAAGTCATTTGGCCTGAAGACCTGATGTGGCCCAGAGGCCATGTGGCCCAAAGGCATATGGTGGCCCGAAGGTCATGTGGCTCAAAGACCCAAATCTATGACCCGTAGGCCAAATCAAATGAATACTTTCGTAGTTACAATAATTGCTACAATACTCATTACAATAACCGCTACAATAATTGTTACAATAACTCAAAAATTCACCCCCGTCGGGATTTGATCATGGTCTTCATGCAGGATTATGTGGTGTTAACCATTTGGCTACCACCCCAACTATAGTGATCGAGTTTTGACTTGTAAGACTTTGGAATACTTATATGAATATTTTTGAGGCTAGGCGTTGAGTCGGCGCGGGATTCCGGGGTCCGAAGAGCCTCGACGCGATGATATTAAAAATATTAAATATATTTTATCACGCGCGCGTAGTTTCTTTGTACACGTGAAATAACTCCTGTGCAGAGACTTGAATCGGAAATCCAAGATCACAGTTGAGTTTAGAACGTCGTGTTTATCCTAGTCGCGACATAAATTTTGTCAGCATCGAGTGTTGGGTCGAAGGCGCGTTGGCGAAGTGTTAAGTGGAGGTTTATTGATTTAATGAAAATTAAATCATTTACCCCTCGGTGTGTGCACAACAGAGAGGAGTGCCCCCCACGAGCGACGGACGAACCGAGGTGAAACCAAGGAGAGTAGGCACCGCCGATCTTCAATATTGACGACGATCACTCTCGGAACGTGGTGCATCGATTTCGGATCGTGGATTTTCACATGAAGGTTCGATGTTTCGCCATGAAATAGACAGATTTGAGTTTTAAGTCCCAATCCCCTTTATATGCGTTGTTTAAGGTTTTTAGAGCTTTATTACGACTGCTAGAGATGACCTGAAGGTCTATATGTAGGTTTCAGGGGAAACTAGGGTGATTCGGGCTGCTCGCAGGGAATTCCCATTCAAAATTCCCGATCACACGATGTGTAGTGTAGGGCCAAACACCGTGTGTTCATCCCGTTTGGAGAAGATAAACTTTTGGGGACTAAACGCCGTATACTAGGGTTACACACCATGTAATGAGCCGGGTCGTGTGGACAAGAGACATGGCCAGGGTAGCCGTGTCAAAGGACATGGTCGTGTGATTATACACAACCAGAGTACACAAGCAAAGGTGTGTCGGGCATGAACAAGGGCAAGAGGCATGGCCAAGTGGTCGGTTAGCCAAGACACGTCATGTACTAGTGGTACACGCCGTGTGTGAAGACATGGTTGTCCAGGATGTGTGGGGAAAGACACAGCCGGGGGTCGGGTGTGGCGAGACACGCCGTGTCCCCTATGGCACACGCCGTGTAAGCTCACATGGTCAACCATGCCGTGCAGCAGAGTACACGACCAGGTGTGCAGGAGGGGTCACATGCCGTGTGGACTGTAACGACCCAAAGTTTCATTAATGGAAATCCCACTTGATCTAATTAAATGTTAACTTCTTTGGTTTTATGTTAAGAATTGCGACTATTGCTTTTATAGCCGTTGAACAGTGATCACATGATTAGTATAAATATAGGGCTTTAACAAATCCAATTTACTCAGACAAAGGAAGCGATGATCTCATACAGTAGAATTGCTCCATACGAAACCCATTTGTCGGAGCTCAGAAAAGAGGTGGCGTCTTTGGGCTTCGCTCTTGACCAAGCCCAAGCTGAGCTTCATCATGTCAAGCTCGAACGAGACCGTCTATAAAAAAAATGGAAGTTGATAGAGATTAACACTCAGACAATGTTATCTGAGCCACCCCAAGAGTCTGTCACCATCGCACACCTTACCCTTAGGTCTTATGCGGCTGTTTTAAAGGGCTATGTAACAAATCGCTAGTACTATGTTCATGTACATTATTTTTTGTATATAATAATGAATATGTTTTCATGTCATTATTGATACATTGTAAATAGTTTTTAAAAGTACAAATAGTGTTTTTAGTTATTATTTAATTAAGAATTCTATTTTATTAAATTAAGGGATTTTTGAATTAAATAATATTTTAATAAAATATTATTATTATTATTAAATTAATTTTTATTAAATATAAATGATCTTATAATTTTATGAATGCAATTGTAATTTTTATCAAGGTTTGAAAGCCATTTTTGTCAAAACACGTGAATTTTTGATAAATGTCAGTTTTTATTTTAAAAGTGAAAATTAACATATTTAGAAAATTATTTAGATAAAATAAATGTTATTTCTGGAATCAGGACGTCGAAATTATCCAACGGTGAATTTCTCAGAATTTTATGAGACAGTCAAATTATTGGGTAAAAATTAAATACTGTTTAAATATATAATGTGTTTTATGACATCATAATGACCTAATAGTGAAGTAATAAAATACTATGAGCTTTATGTTCGGCCAATATATGTTTTACCATTAAAATAATGTGATTTTGGGTTTGTTTGACTTACTTTTCAAAGCATTAATGGACCCCTCAAGACTTATTAAACATCTTGTCTTTTTAAATTATTTTTCATGGGAGTGTGACTCACATCCACATAACCAACCCCATTATTTTAAGAAGTTCAGAGTTTGGCCTTATAAAATATTGTTTTCCTCTTCCATTTTCCAAAAACCATGGGCAAAAACCATGAGCTGATTTGTGGTTTGGATTAGTTTAATGTAAGGGGTCCCAAACCTAAATAATAAAGAATTCACGCACCTTTCCTATATAAACCCACCCAAGCTCCCACTTCCTCCTCACTCAAAGCCTTTGGAGTTCATCCAACCTCTGCCCTACTCTCTCTAGAATCCTCCCAAGGTGCCCCAAGCTCCCAAGAAGCCTCTCTCAAGCCTTTGGAAGCACACTTCCAAGTAAGGGTTTTTCTTCCTTTCACTTTTTTGTCCAATTTTCTTAATATTGTTATGCCCTTTTAATTTCAATTATAAATGTTGGGGTATGGTTTTGCACCTCCCCCATACTACCCTCTTATTGTTTGAATGATGAGAGACCCCTTTCTCTCTCATTAAATGCCTCCTATGTACACCTTTTACTATGCCGAAATTCCGAAAGGAACTTCTCTCTCCTCATTTACATTCAAGCAATACTTTTGTATCATGAATCTAATTTCCCTTACAATTGTTGGGACATGTATCTATATGACCCCCTTACTGTTCATTTCATGTAGATATGATGAGACACCCCTTTCTCTCTCATCAACCTTTTTTATGAATTCTTATATCACGTCGTTACTCTGCCGAAATTGCACCAATTTTCTAAGCCAATGCCATTGTGTAGTGAATACCATTCCCATTTCTCCATCAAGGGTATTCACCTTCATGAAAATTTACTTATTAATTATAAAGTTTCATTCCACATTCATTTTTCGTGGAATAAATGATTATGTTTTATGAATCCATGCTTTATGATCCATGTGGCACACTTATGCATGAAATGAAATGTTTAAGAAGGGTGTGCCCTTATAGCGCTCTAATGCATTGGGTAAAGTATAATATCATGATACGCCATGTGCAATGAGTGTTGACTCATGCTAATTCAAGTGCAATGAGGGTTTACTCGTGCTTCATGAGCAATGAGGATTTACTCATGCTTCATGTGCAATGGGCCTTGGCTCATGCTAATTCCATGTTAAGTGTTGTTGCCACATTTCCATGTTATGATTATCATGCTTTATCATGCATTTATGTCCATGTTTCTCCTGTTCTCTATTGATATGCCTATTGTCTAACATGTATTGTACTCCTCATGTATTCCATGTTTATTCCCTTAATGGTCTTTATAGCTCACCCTTTTCTTATGCATGTCCTCAGGTTATCTCATGCAATGCTAAGTACGAGGGAATGTAATTGTCATGTAAGGGAAGTTTTAAATAAAAATATTGTATTTCATGTTTTAAGTTGTTATATAATGATCCTAAGCCCCAAAGACACTAGACCTCTCGATCTTCCGTGTTGTATCAAGTGAATAGTTTATGTAATAAATCACGTTTAAGTTTGTAATAAAAGCAGGGTTGTCATAGTTGGTATCAAAGGGTAGGTTTAGTTAATTTTGGGATTAGGATTAGAAAACCCTAGTAAAGCCTTAGATACAAGACTAAGTACAATAAAAACGTCCCTATGTTTTGGTGAGTATTGAGTAAGTGGGTTATCAAGCAAATACATCCCTGTTTGGATACGAGCAGGTAGAGGCGGCTCTGACACGGATGTATCCTATGGGTAAAACCCGAAAACACCACTTTGAGCTAGACTCGAACGAGAACTGGTGCATGACAACAGGCCTTGCTGCACTCTTGGTTACGACACTCCCGGGGGATATGCTTTTGTAAATTCACAAGCTTAGTATGAACCCTTATTAAGGGAATAAAAAAACCCCTAAGAATATATGTTAGAAAGTAGATCATGAAAATCCTAGATTGAAGCCTATAGACTCATGAGTTAAGGAAATAAAAGTTTATTTATAATTCATCAACTTTTTTCTTTGGATTACCCATTATGTGCTACCCCTAACTTTCCTTTTATTCCATCCAATGGCTGGTAATAGGAGGACTTGGGCTAACAACCGATGTGAAGATCAGTGTGATGACTGTACTAATGAGATGCCCAATCCAATGAGAGCGGGAATCGCGAACTTTGTCATGCTTCTCTCTCAGCTAACTCAAGCTTTGAATAAAAAAACGTGTCAAGAGGAAAGTTCAACCCCCCCTAAGAAAGAACAAGTCTCAATCAAGAGCTTCATGAGACAAAGGCCTCCTACTTTTAGTGGATCATCAGATCCCATGATCGCTGAACAATGAATCAAATCCATTGAAAAGATCTTCTCCATCCTTCAATGTTCTGAACAAGAGAAGGTTCTCCTGGCAGCTTATCGTATGAAGGGTGAAGTAGATCAATGGTGGATTTTGATAACAAATACGAAGCCTGAGGAGGAGATCGAGGCGTTGGAATGGAAGGATTTTCGGAATATGTTTTTTCGATAAATATTTTCCGCGCACCCTTCGGCTTAATATGGAAAGGGACTTCCTTTACCTCAAGAAAAAAAGATGAAGAATCTATTGGAGCGTACGAGGAAAACTTCACAAGGCTTTCATTATATGCTTTCGGCTTTGTCGTTACCCCCAAATGAAGGTTGACCGCTTCTTTGGTGGGCTGAAGCCTAGCCTGCGGAAAGCATTAGCGATCCGTGACTTCGACAACTATGAGAAAATTTTCTGATATGCCCTCAAGGTCGAAATGGAGACCGGGGAATCACAGGGGTATCATAGGGACAAGAAGCGTAAGGTGGACTTCAATGCTGGCGGTCCGATGGATAAATCCAACAGTGCTAAGAAGATCCAGCACCCCACTTGCCAAAAGTGTGGAAAGAAGCACCCTAGAATTTGCCTCAAGGGGACGAGGAAATGCTTTAGGTGTAGAAGAGAAGGGCACCTAGCTGTTAACTGTCGGGAAGAAAGACCCACAACTGCTACAAAGTAGAGGAACAATCCATTCGAAGCTCAACGTGTTGTTCATTGCTACAACTGCACAGAACCGGGGCATTTTTCAAATCAATGCCCTAATCTAAGGGTTTTCAGAGGCAACCAACAACCTCCAAGGCAGCAAGGAAGAGCTTTTTCCATCACTTTTGCCGAAGTAAACCCCAAAAACGAAGTGGTGACAGGTATGCTAGTTATTCATTCAATAATAGAGAATGTACTTTTTGATTCAGGTTCTACGCATTCTTTTATATCTCAAAAGTTTAGTAGAACAATCCCAGCACCACCACAAATCATGGAAGTGAAGATTTCGGTGAGTATGAAAAATGGGGCAATCATTGCATCCCATGAATATAAGTCCTCCCCTATTATAATCTGTGGATTGAATTTCTCGGAGAACCTCGTCATACTCCCTCTAGTGGAATTTGATGCAATTATTGGCATGGATTGTCTTTCCTTATATAGAGCCAACATAAATTTTTGGGAAAGGGAAATCACACTCCATATGGAGAATCAACCCCCGATTCTTTACAAGTGTATGGAGGAAGATAACTATCCTTTAGCTCCATCATCTCTAGCATGGATACTACTGCCCTATGAGCATGCGTATCTAGATCAGATGATTGAGTCCAAGGAAGAAACCATCCTTGAAGAAATGCCTATTGTGAGGGAATTCGCTGAAGTGTTTCCTGAGGAACTGCCTGGTCTTCCTCCTAGAAGAGATGTTTAATTCTCAATTAAACTTATACCAGGGGCTCTACCAATATCCAAGACTCCATATAGAATGGCTATCGTGGAGCTTAAAGAGATGAAGAAATAACTACAGGAGAATCTGGATAAAGGGTTTATACGCCCAAGTGCTTCACCATGGGGTGCACCAGTCCTCTTTATCAAGAAGAAGGATGGGTCAGTGAACCTTTGCATCGATTATCGTTAGCTCAACAAAATCACGATAAAGAACAAATATCCTCTACCATAGATTGATGGCTTTTTTGACCAGCTGCATGGAGCACAATACTTCTCCAAGGTATATTTGCGGCCGGGATATTATCAAGTAAGGGTGAAGAAGGAAGATGTCCCCAAGACTACTTTTCACACAAGATACGGGCACTATGAATTCATAGTAATGCCTTTCGGACTCACTAATGATCCAGAAATCTTTATGGACTTGATGAATAGAGTCTTTAGAGATTACCTCGACAAATTTTTTGTAGTCTTTATATATGATATTCTAATATACTCCAAAACCAAGGAGGATCATGAAGAGAATTTAAGAACTGTACTAGAGACTTTGCGCAAGGAGAAGTTCTATGAAAAGTACAGCAAGTGTGAGTTCTGGTTGAAGGAGGTCTTATTCTTGGGCCATATCATCACAAGCAATGGGATATCTGTGGATCCCTCCAAAAGAGATGCAATTGAGGGACAACCGAGGCCAACATCGATAACAGATATCCGTAGCTTCTTGGGGTTAGCTGGATATTATCGACGATTTGTGAGAAATTTCTCACGATTGTCCAACCCTCTTACCAAGCTAACTCGAAAGGGAGTAAAGTTTTCTTGGAGTGATGAATGTGAAGAAAGATTCAAGGAGTTGAAAAGGAGTCTTATCACTGCGCCCGTGCTCACTTTACCTACAAGTGAGGAACCTTTTGTGATATTCAGTGATGATTTGAAGAAGGGATTAGGCTATATGATGATGTAGAATGATAAAGTGATATCCTATGCCTCAAGACAGTTGAAAATCCATGAGCGAAACTATCCAACGCATGATCTCGAGTTGGCGGCGGTGATCTTTGCCTTGAAAATCTGGCGGCATTATCTCTATGGGGAGAAATGTGAGATATATACTGACCACAAGAGTCTTAAATATATATTCACACAGAAAGAGCTTAATATGCGTCAGGGAATATGGATAGAGCTCATCAAGGATTATGACTATTCAATACATTACCACCCCGGGAAAGCAAACAAGGTGGAAGATGCCCTAAATAGAAAGGACCTAGCGATTCTATCAATGATGAGAATTGAGAAGGATCCAATCTTCTTAGACTTGATGAAGATAGACATGGGAATCATAAAGAAGGGAACATCATCAATCCTTTTACAAATGATTACTCAACCATCTCTTTTGGAAAGGTTAAAGGATGCACAAAAGGATGATGTGGGAATTCAGAAAAAAGTAGAAGCTACCAAAAAAGGGAAATCCTTAGATTTTAATGTTAATGAAGAAGGAATTGTGCTATTTGGGAAAAAACTATGTGTTCCATCAAGTACGGAGCTGAAGAAGGAACTTTTGGATGATGAAAATAGTTCAAATTTCTCTATTCACACAGGGAGCACAAATATGTATCGAGATCTCTGAGAAAACTTTTGGTGGGATAATATGAAGAAGGAGATCGTTATATATACATCAAAGTGCCTGGTGTGCCAGCAAGTGAAGGCAGAGAGGCAGAAGTCTAAGGGGATGATGCAACCATTGCCCATACCAAAATAGAAATGAGAGAACATCACTATGGACTCTTTCACCAGACTTCCGAGGACATCCAAAGGAAACAATGCAATCTGGGTTGTTGTGGATCGTCTTACAAAGACTGCACACTTCATTTCTATTCGGGAGGATTTCTCATTGGATCAAATGACACAGATATATATCAGGGAATTGGTAATGATGCATGGAGTACCACTATCTATTATGTCTGATCGAGATCCAAGATTCACCTCTAAGTTTTGGAAGAGTCTTCAACATGATCTGAATACTAAACTGAACTTTAGTACGACCTATCATCCTCAAACCGATGACCAATCTGAGCGGACTATCCAAACACTTGAAGACATGTTGAGAGCGTGCTGAATGGACTTTAAAGGAGGATGAGATCAACATCTTCCTTTGGTTGAGTTCTCTTATAATAACAGTTTCCACTCGAGCATCCAAATGACACCATATGAAGCCCTGTATCGGAAAAGGTGCAGAACACCGACATGTTGGGATAAGGTCAGTGAACGTAAGCTACTTGGACCAGAAATGGTCTAAGAAATGGTGGAGAAGGTGAAAACCATTCAACAACATATCAAGGTAGCCCAGAGTTGATAGAGGAGTTATGCAGATAACCGTCGACGAGACCTTGAGTTTAAAGATGGAGACATGGTTTTTCTACGCATATCTCCATGGAAGAAGGTCATGAGGTTTGGAAAGAAAGGGAAGTTAAGTCCAAGGTACATCGTCCCCTTCGAGATTCTTGATCGTGTCAGGGCTGTGGCCTATCGACTAGCACTTCCACCTACCATGACCAAAGTAGATGATGTCTTTCATGTATCCCTCTTAAGGAAGTACATACCGGACCCTTCACATGTACTCTCTTCTGAGGTGGTACAGTTGGAGGATGATATTTCTTATGAGGAGAAACCAGTAAAAATCTTAGATCATAGAGAAAAAGTTCTACGAAATAAGACAATGCCCCTCGTCAAGGTGTTGTGGCGAAACCACAAGTTTGAATAAGTGACTTGGGAATCAGAGGAAATGATGAAGTTGAGTTACCCACATCTGTTTTAGTGTGGGAAAAGGAAATTTCGAGGGAAAAATTTCTTAAGGGGGGTATATTGTAACGAACCAAAGTTTCATTAATGGAAATCCCACTTGATCTAATTAAATGTCAACTTCTTTGGTTTTATGTTAAGAGTTGTGACCGTTTCTTTTATAGTCGTTGAACAGTGATCACATGATTAGTATAAATATAGGGCTTTAACAAATCTAATTTACCCACACAAAGGAAGCGATGACCTCATCCAGTAGAATTGCTCCATACGAAGCGCATTTGTCGGAGCTCGGAAAAGAGGTGGCGTCTTTGGGCTTCCCTCTTGACCAAGCCCAAGCTGAGATTCATCATGTCAAACTCTGACGAGACCGTCTACAGAAAAAGTGGAAGTTGACAGAGATTACCACTCGAGCAATGTTATCTGATCCACCCCAAGAGTGTGTCACCATCGCACACCTTGCCCTTAGGTCTTATGCGGCTGTTTTAAGGGGTTATGTAACAAATCGCTAGTACTATGTTCATGTATATTATTTTTTTTATATAATAACGAATATGATTTCTTGTCATTATTGATACATTGTAAATAGTTTTTAAAAGTACAAATAATGTTTTTAGTTATTATTTAATTAAGAATTATATTTTATTAAATTAAGATATTTTTGAATTAAATAATATTTTAATAAAATATTATTATTATTGTTAAATTAATTTTTATTAAATATAAATGATCTTATAATTTTATGAATGCAATTGTAATTTTTATTAAGGTTTGAAAGCAATTTTTGTCAAAACCCGTGAATTTTTGATAAATGTCTGTTTTTATTTTAAAAGTGAAAATTAAAATATTTAGAAAATTATTTAGACAAAATAAATGTTATTTCTAGAATCAGGATGTCGAAATTATCCAACAGTGAATTTTTCATAATTTTCTGAGACAGTCAAATTTTTGGGTAAAAATTAAATACCATTTAAATATATAATGTGTTTTATGACATCATAATGACCCAATAGTGATGTAATAAAATATTATAAGCTTTATGTTCGGCCAATATATGTTTTACCATTAAAATAATGTGATTTTGGGTTTGTTTGACTTACTTTTCAAAGCATTAATGGACCCCTCAAGACTTATTAAACATTTTGTCTTTTTAAATTATTTTCCATGGGAGTGTGACTCACCTCCACATAAGCAACCCCATTATTTTAAAAAGTTCAGACTTTGGCCTTATAAAATATTATTTTCCTCTTCCCTTTGACAAAAACCATGGGAAAAAACCATGAGCTTATTTGTGGTTTGGATTAGTTTAATGTAAGGGGTCCCAAACCTAAATAATAAAGAATTCACTCACCTTTCCTATATAAACCCACCCAATCTCCCACTTCCTCCTCACTCAAAGCATTTGGTGCTCATAAAAACTCTGCCCTACTCTCTCTAGAATCCTCCCAAGGTGACCCAAGCTCAAAATAATCCTCTCTCAAGCCTCTCTCAAGCTTTTGGAAGCACACTTCCAAGTAAGTGTTTTTCTTCCTTTCACTTTTTTGTCCAATTTTCTTAATATTGTTATGCCCATTTAATTTCAATTATAAATACTGGGGTATGGTTTCTCACCTCCCCCATACTGCTCTATTATTGTTTGAATGATGGGAGACCCCTTTCTCTCTCATTAAATGCCTCCTATGTACACCTTTACTATGCCGAAATTCCGAAAGGAACTTCTCTCTCCTCATTTACATTCAAGCAATACTTTTGTATCATGAATCTAATTTCCATTAAAATTGTTGGGAAATGTATCTATATAACCCCCTTACTTTACATTTAATGTAGATATGATGAGACACCCCTTTCTATCTCATCAACCTTTTTTATGAATTCTTATATCACACCGTTACTCTGCCGAAATTGCACCAATTTTCTAAGCCAATGCCATTGTGTAGTGAATACCATGCCCATTTCTACATCAAGGGTATTCAACTTCATGAAAATTTAATTATTAATTATAAAGTTTCATTCCACATTCCTTTGTCATGGAATAAATGATTATGTTTTATGAATCCATGCTTTATGATCCATGTGGCACACTTATGCATGAAATGAAATGTTTAAGAAGGGTGCACCCTTATAGCGCTCCAATGCATTGGGTAAAGTATAGTATCATGATACGTCATGTGCAATGAGTGCTGTATCATGCTAATTCAAGTGCAATGAGGGTTTACTCATTCTTCATGGTCAATGAGGATTTACTCATGCTTCATGTGAAATGGGCCTTGGATCATGCTAATTCTATGTTAAGTGTAGTTGCCACATTTCCATGTTATGATTATCATGCTTTATCATGCCTTTATATCCATGTTTCTCTTGTTCTATATTGAAATGCCTATTGTCTAACATGTATTTTACTCCTCATGTATTCCATGTTTATTCCCTTAATGGGATTTATAGCTCACCCTTTTCTTATGCATGTCCTCATGTTATCCCATGCAATGCTATGTACGAGGGAATGTAGTGGTCATGTAAAGGATGTTTTAAATAAAGATTTTGTATTTCATGTTTTAAGTTGTTATGTAATGATTCTAAGCCTCAAAGACACTAGACCTCTTGATCTTCCATGTTGCATAAATTGAATCGTTTATATAATAAATCATGTTTAAGTTTGTAATAAAAGGAGGGTTGTCATAGTTGGCATCATAGGGTAGGTTTAGTTATTTTTGGGATTAGGATTAGAAAACCCTAGTAAAGCCTTAGATACAAGACTAAGTACAATAAAAACGTCCCTAAGTTTTGGTGAGTATTGAGTAAGTGGGTTATCAGGCAAATACATCTCTGTCTGGATACGAGCAGGTAGAGGCGGCTCTGGCACAGATGTATCCTAGGGGTAAAACCCGAAAACACCGCTTTGAGCTAGACTCGAATGGGAACTGGTGCATGAAAACGGGCCTTGCTGCACTCTTGGTTACGACACTCCTGGGGGATATTCTTTGGTAAATTCACAAGCTTAGTATGAACCCTTATTAAGGGAATACAAAACCCCCCTAAGAATATATGTTAGAAAGTAGATCATGAAAAGCCTAGATTTAAGCCTATAGACTCATGAGTTAAGGAAATAAAAGTTTATTTATAAGTCATCAACTTTTGTCTTTGGATTACCCTTTATGTGTTACCCCTAACTTTCCTTTTATTCCAGCCAATGGTCGGTAATAGGAGGACTCGAGCTAACAACCGATGTGAAGATCAGTGTGATGACTGTACTAATGAGATGCCCAATCCAATGGGAGCGGGAATTGTGAACTTTGTCACACTTCTCTCTCAGATAACTCAAGATTTGAATAGAAAAACGGGTCAAGAGGAACGTTCAACCCCCCCTAAGAAAGAAAAAGTCACAATCGAGATCTTCATGAGACAAAGGCCTCCTACTTTTAGTAGATCATCCGATCCCACGATCACTGAACAATGGATCAACTCCGTTGAAAAGATCTTCTCCATACTTCAATGTTATGAATAAGAGAATGTTCTCCTGGCGGCTTATCGTATGGAGGGTGAAGCTGATCAATGGTGGACGTTGATAAAAAATACGAAGCCTGAGGAGGAGATTGAGGTGTTGGAATGGAAGGATTTATGGAAGATGTTTTTTGATAAATATTTTCCACGCACCCTCTGGATTAATATGGAAAGGGACTTCCTTTCCCTCAAGCAAAAAGATGAAGAATCTGTTGGAGCGTATGAGGCAAACTTCACAAGGCTTGCATGATACGCTTCCGGCTTTATCGTTACCTCCGAATGAAAGGTTGACCGCTTCTTTGGTGGGATGAAGCCTAGCCTGTGGAAAGTATTAGCGATCCGTGACTTCGACACCTATGAGGAAATTGTCCGATGTTCCCTCAAGGTCAAAATGGAGACCGGTGAATCACAGGGGTATCATGGGGACAAGAAGCATAAGATGGACTTCAATGTTGGCGGTCTGATGGATAAATCCAATGGTGCTAAGAAGATCCAGCACCCCACTTTCCAAAAGTGCGGAAATAAGCACCCTAGAAATTGTCTCAAGGGGATAAGGAAATGCTTTAGGTGTGGAAGAGAAGGGCACATATCTGTTAACTGTCAGAAAGAAAGACCCACGACTGCGATAGAGGATAGGAACGCTCCGTTCGAACCTCAACGTGTTGTTCATTGCTACAACTCCAAAGAACCGAAGCATTTTGCAAATCAGTTACCTAATCCAAGGATTTTCAAAGAAAACCAACAACCTCCAAGGCAGCAAGGAAGATCTTTTGCCATCAATTATGCCAAAGTGAACCCCGAAAAAAAGTGGTGATAGGTATGATAGTTATTTATTCAATAATAGTGAACATACTTTTTGATTCAGGTTCTACGCATTCTTTTATATCTCGAAAGTTTAGTAGAACAATCCCAACACCACCACAAATCATGGAAGTGAAGATATCGGTGAGTACGGAAAATGGGGAAATCATTGCATCCCATGAATATAAGTCCTCCCCTGTTCTAATCTATGGATTGAATTTCCTGGAGAACCTCTTCATACTCCCTCTGGTGAAATTTGATGCAATTATTGGCATGAATTGACTTTCCTTATATAGAGCCAACATAAATTGTCGGGAAAGGGAAATCACACTCCATATGGAGAATCAATCCCTGATTCTTTACAATTGTAAGGAGGAAGATGAATCACCTTTAGCTCCATCATCTCAAGCATGGATATTACTACCCTATGAGCACGCGTATCTGGATCAGATGATTGATTCCAAGGAAGAAACCATCCTTGAATAAATGCCTATTGTGAGGAAATTCGCTGAAGTGTTTCCCAAGGAACTGCTTGGTCTTCCTCCTAGAAGAGATGTTGAATTCTCAATTGAACTTATACCAGGGGATCTACCAATATCCAAGAATCCATATAAAATGGCTGTCATGGAGCTTGAAGAGCTAAAGAAACAACTACAGGAGAATCTGGATAAAGGGTTTATACGCCCAAGTACTTCACCATGGGGTGCACCAGTCCTCTTCATCAAGAAGAAGGATGGGTCAATGTGCCTTTGCATCGATTATTGTGAGCTCAAAAAAATCATGATAAAGAACAAGTATCCTATGCCACAGATCGATGGATTGTTTTATCAGCTTCATGGAGCACAATACTTCTCCAAGGTAGATTTGCAGTCGGGATATTATCAAGTAAGGGTGAAGAAAAAAGATGTCCCCAAGACTGCTTTTCGCACAAGATACGGGCACTATGAATTCATAGTAATACCTTTCGGACTCACTAATGATCTAGAAATCTTCATGGACTTGATGAATAGAATCTTTAGAGATTACCTCGACAAATTTGTGGTAGTCTTTATAGATGATATTCTAATATACTTCAAAACAAAGTAGGATCATGAGGAGCATTTAAGAACTATACTAGAGACTTTACGCAAGGAAAAGCTCTATGAAAAGTACAACAAGTGTGAGTTCTGGTTGAAGGAGGTCTCATTATTGGGCCATATCATCACAAGCAATGGGATATCTTTGGATCCCTCCAAAACAGATGCAACTTAGGGATGAATGTGGCCAACATCGGAAACGGATATCCGTAGCTTCTTGGGGTTAGCTGGATATTATCGACAATTTGTGAGAAATTTCTCATGATTTTCCAACCCTCTTACCAAGCTAAATCGAAAGGGAGTAAAGTTTTCTTGGAGTGATGAATGTGAAGAAAGCTTTAAGGAGTTGAAAAAAAGGCTTATCACTACGCCTGTGCTCACTTTACCCACAAGTGGGGAACCTTTGGTGATATTCAGTGATGATTCGAAGAAGGGATTAGGATATATGCTGATGCAGAATGATAAAGTGATACCCTATGCCTCAAGAGAGTTGAAAATCCATGAGCGAAACTATCCAATGCATGATCTGGAGTTGGCGACAGTGATCATTGCCTTGAAAATCTGGCGGCATTATCTCTATGGGGAGAAATGTGAGATATATAATGACCACAAGAGTCTTAAATATATATTCACACAGAAAGAGCATAATATGCGCTAGAGAAGATGGATAGAGCTCATCAAGGATTATGACTGTTCAATACATTACCACCCTGGGAAAGTGAACAAGGTGGCAGATGGCCTAAGTAGAAAGGACCCAACGATTCTATCAATGATGAGAATTGAGAAGGATCCAATCTTCTTAGACTTGATGAATATGGACATGGGAATCATAAATAAGGGAACATCATCAATACTTTTACATATGATCGCTCAAACATCTATTTTGGAAAGGTTA
Organism: Viscum album; assembly: GCA_963277665.1. Classification (NCBI taxonomy): domain Eukaryota; kingdom Viridiplantae; phylum Streptophyta; class Magnoliopsida; order Santalales; family Viscaceae; genus Viscum; species Viscum album. The sequence continues at coordinate 55,496,389 of OY728148.1, forward strand.
GAGGATGCTCAAAAGGATGATGTGAGAATTCAAGAAAAAGTAGAAGCTATCGAAAAAGGGAAATCCTCAGATTTTAATGTTAATGAAGAGGGTATTGTGCGATTTTGGAAAAGACTATGTGTTCCATCAAGTCTGGAGCTGAAGAAGGAACTTTTGGATGATGGACATAGTTCAAATTTCTCTATTCACCCAGGGAGCACAAAGATGTATCGAGATCTCCGAGAAAAATTTTGGTGGGATAATATGAAGAAGGAGATCTCTATATATACATCAAAGTGCCTGGTGTGACAGCAAGTGAAGGAAGAGAGACAGAAGTCTAAGGGGATGATGCAACTATTTCCTATACCATAATGGAAATGAGAGAACATCACCATGGACTTTGTCACCAGACTTCTGAGGACATCCAAAGGCAACAATGCAATCTAGGTTGTTGTGGATCGTCTTACAAAGACTATACACTTCATTGCTATACGGGAGGATTTCTCATTGGATCAACTGAAACGGATATATATCAGGGAAGTGGTAATGCTGCATGGAGTACCACTATCTATTGTGTCTGACCGAGATCCAAGATTCACCTCTAAGTTTTGGAAGAGTCTTCAACATGCTCTGAATACTGAACTGAACTTCAGTATGACCTATCATCCTCAAACTGATGGCCTATCCGAGCAGACTATCCAAACACTTGAGGACATGTTGAGAGCGTGCTCAATGGACTTTAAAGGAGGATGGGATCAACATCTTCCTTTGGTTGAGTTCTCTTATAATAACAGTTTCCACTCGAGCATCCAAATGGCACCATATGAAGCCCTGTATGGGAAAAGGTTTAGAACACCGGCATGTTGGGATGAGGTCGGTGAATGTAAGCTGCTTGGAACAGAAATGGTCGAAGAAATGGTGGATAAGGTGAAAACCATTCAACAACATATCAAGGCATCCCAGAGTCGATAGAAGAGTTATGCAGATAACCGTCGATGAGACCTTGAGTTTAAAGATGGAGACATGGTTTTTCTATGCATATCTCTGTGGAAGAAGGTCATGAGGTTTGTAAAGAAAGGGAAGTTAAGTCCAAGGTACATCTCCCCCTTCGAGATTCTTGATCGTGTCGGGGCTGTGGCCTATCGACTAGCACTTCCACCTACCATGGCCAAAGTACATGATGTCTTTCATGTATCCCTCTTAAGGAAGTACATACCAGACCCTTCACATGTACTCTCTTCTGAGGTGATACAGTTGGAGGATGATCTTTCTTATGAGGAGAAACCAGTGAAAATCTTAGATCATAGAGAAAAAGTTCTACGAAATAAGACAATGCTCCTCGTCAAGGTGTTGTGGAGAAACCCCAAGTTTGAAGAAGTGACTTGGGAATCAGAGGAAATGATGAAGTTGAGTTACCCACATCTGTTTTAGTGTGGGAAAAGGAAATTTTGAGGGCAAAATTTCTTAAGGGGGGAATATTGAAATGACCCAAAGTTTCATTAATGGAAATCCCACTTGATCTAATTAAATTTCAACTTCTTTGGTTTTATGTTAAGAATTGTGACCGTTGCTTTTATAGCCATTGAACAGTGATCACATGATTAGTATAAATATAGGGCTTTAACAAATCCAATTTACTCAGACAAAGGAAGCGATGACCTCATCCAGTAGAATTGCTCCATACGAAGCCCATTTGTCAGAGCTCGGAAAAGCGGTGGCGTCTTTGAGCTTCGCTCTTGACCAAGCCCAAGCTAAGCTTCATCATATCAAGCTCAAATGAGACCGTCTACGAGAAAAGTGGAAGTTGATAAATATTACCACTCGAGCAATGTTATCTGAGCCAGCCCAAGAGTCTGTCACCATCGCACACCTTACCTTTAGGTCTTATGTGGCTATTTTAAGGGGTTATGTAACGAATCGCTAGTACTATGTTCGTGTACATTATTATTTTTATATAATAATGAATATTCTTTCTTGTCATTATTGATACATTGTAAATAGTTTTTAAAAGTAAAAATAGTGTTTTTAGTTATTATTTAATCAAGAATTATATTTTATTAAATTAAGGGATTTTTGAATTAAATAATATTTTAATAAAATATTTTTATTATTATTAAATTAATTTTTATTAAATATAAATGATCTTATAATTTTATGAATGCAATTGTAATTTTTATTAAGGTTTGAAAGCCATTTTTGTCAAAACCCGTGAATTTTCGATAAATGTCAGTTTTTATTTTAAAAGTAAAAATTAACATATTTAGAAAATTATTTAGATAAAATAAATATTATTTCTGGAATCAGGACATCGAAATTATCCAACAGTGAATTTTTCATAATTTTCTGAGACGGTCAAATTTTTGGGTAAAAATTAAATACCGTTTAAATATATAATGTGTTTTATGACATCATAATGACCCAATAGTGATGTAAAAAAATACTATAAGCTTTATCTTCGGCAAATATATGTTTTAACATTAAAATAATTTTATTTTCGGTTTGTTTTACTTACTTTTCAAAGCATTAATGGACCCCTCAAGACTTATTAAACATCTTGTCTTTTTAAATTATTTTCCATTGGAATGTGACTCAACTCCACATAAACAACCCCATTATTTTAAAAAGTTTGGACTTTGGCTTTATAAAATATTGTTTTCCTCTTCCCTTTTCCAAAAATTATGGGCAAAAACAATGAACTGATTTATGGTTTGGATTAGTTTAATGTAAGGGGTCTCAAACCTAAATAATAAAGAATTCACTCACCTTTCCTATATAAACCCACCCCAGATCCCACTTCCTCCTCACTCAAAGCCTTTAGAGTTCATCCAACCTCTGCCCTACTCTCTCTAGAATCCTCCCAAGGTTCCCCAAGCTCCCAATAAGCCTCTCTCAAGCCTCTCTCAAGCCTTTGGAAGCACACTTCCAAGTAAGGGTTTTTCTTCCTTTCACTTTTTTTTCCAATTTTCTTAATATTGTTATGCCATTTTAATTTCAATTATAAATGATGGGGTATGGTTTCTCACCTCCACCATACTTCCCTCTTATTTTTTGAATGATGGGAGACCCCTTTCTCTCTCATTAAATGCCTCCCATGTACACCCGTTACTATGCCGAAATTCTGAAAGGAACTTCTCTCTCCTCATTTACATTCAAGCAATACTTTTGTATCAGGAATCTAATTTCCATTAAAATTTTTGGGACATGTATCTATATGACCCCCTTACTGTCCATTTCATGTAGATATGATGAGACGCACCTTTATCTCTCATCAACCTTTTTTATGAATTCTTATATCATGCCATTACGCTGCCAAAATTGCACCAATTTTCTAAGCCAATGCCATTGTGTAGTGAATACCATGACCATTTCTCCATCAAGGGTATTCACCTTCATGCACATTTACTTATTAATTATAAAGTTTCATTCCACATTCCTTTGTCGTAAAATAAATGATTCTGTTTTATGAATCCATGCTTTATGATCGATGTGGCACACTTATGCATGAAATGAAATGTTTAAGAAGGGTGCGCCCTTATAGCGCTCCAATGCATTGGGTAAAGTATAGTATCATTATAAGTCATGTGCAATGAGTGTTGACTCATTCTAATTCAAGTTCAATAAGGGTTTACTCGTGCTTCATGTGCAATGAGGATTTACTCATGCTTCATGTGCAATGGGCCTTGGCTCATGCTAATTCCATGTTAAGTGTTGGTGCCACATTTCCATGTCATGATTATCATGATTTATCATGCCTTTATGTCCATGTTTCTATTGTGCTCTATTGATATTCCTATTGTATAACATGTATTTTACTCCTCATGTATTCCATGTTTATTCCCTTACTGGGCTTTATAGCTCACCCTTTTCTTATGCAGGTCCTCAGGTTATCCCATGCAATGCTAAGTACGAGGGAATGTAGTGGTCATGTAATTGAAGTTTTAAATAAAGACGTTGTATTTCATGTTTTAAGTTGTTATTTAATGATCCTAAGCCCCAAATACACTAGATCTCTTGATCTTACATGTTTTATCAAGTGAATAGTTTATGTAATAAATCATGTTTAAGTTTGTAATAAAAGCAGGGTTGTCATATGGACCCCAGTACACGCCGTGTACTCCTCTTAGAGGTTTCTGCCTAGTGTATCTCTTTCTCTAGGGCTCGAATTCGGGTCTGTGAATAGCATATCCTGAACAGTTTTTTACGTAGAATGCGATGGAAGACTTTGTGGTGGCTTGTGATATATGATGTTTCGTGGTTCAAGCATGATGCTGTGTTAGCGGTGCTTGTCTTTAGATAGTGATCTGGACGAATCACTAGAGATGTCGGGGATGGTACCCTTCCCTATCATTCTAGTAAGTGGGTCCCCTAGACTCACAATCGGTAGAACGGTGCTCTATTGCTATAAGGGCACGGGCCCCCTACCCACGATAGTGTTGTAATGCAAGGTGATAGTTGAGGGTCACTTTTGTTAGCGATGTTTAGATCATGAGTGGTTGAGTGGGTCCCTTGGTCTTTCTCTGCGAGGGTACAGTGTGGAATTACGCCATCAGACTAGGATTGTGATCCCATTGATAGGATGAGCTTGGATAGAGTTTGTGTATCCCTCCAGGAGGCCAGGGTGGGTTCCTCTATCATATCGTTTTACCTATATTGGGTTTCTGGTATCGTTGTGGCCAACACTACACGAGCGATGATCCCCCTATCTAGCAGGATGACCCAATAGGGTTTGTGGTATCCTCAACTATATAACCCCCTACGTAGTGGGAATTTTTAGTAGAGTTTGTGGAATATTTAGGTATATGATCCTCTACTCAACATACGATTTCGGTAGGGTTTTCGGTATCATCAGGAGTATGATCCCCTACTTTGCGAGTTATACTAGGTGGGGTTTGTGGAGTCGTCATGACCAACACTACGCATGAAATGATCCCATATCTGAGTGATATGATCTATGGGGTATCAGATTGGGTTTTTGGTGTCACCCATCTAGGATGGGAGTGATCCCCTATCTAAGTGGGATCTTTTGGGTTACCGAATTAGGTTCGTTGTGTCCCCCAGTGGTCTTGGGTGTGATCCCCTATCCGATGAGATGAGGTCTTCTGTGTTCCAGACTGGGTTTGTGGTGTCCCCAAGTGGTTTTGGGAGTGATCCCCTCTTTGAGTGACAAGACCTTTCGTGGTTCCAGTAGGGTTAGAGGTGTCCCCCATTAGGGATGGGTGAGATCCCCAATTCAAGTAACGAGATCTACTGGGTTCTAGTGTGAATTTCTTCATGGTGAGATCTAATGAGCATATTCTCTCGGATGTATGCCACCTAGGATGGTAGGGATATGTCATTATGTAAGATCCCTACCTTTTTACGAAGTCATCTCGAACCCGTTTTCATGTACGTTTTTCTATTTTAAGTACATTTGTTTTGGAGTTGTGTTTTGAGGTGCATTTGGGTGAGTTTTTAAGACCCAGGTAACCGTGCGAACCATGCAAACCTGGACAGAGAGGTCTGCACGGTTGGCGCACAGTTTACCCTAACCGTGCGCTCCTACCTAGGAAACTATGCACGCGAGTTTTAATTATCTGAAAATTAGTTTTTAAATCACCCTAACCCCCGAGACCCCTCTATTTAGACCTAGGCTTGGGTTTGATGAATTCTAGGCGATCCTAGAGCCTTCTGTAGGGATTCCAAGGTGATTCGAACACCGTTCTTCGATATTTAAAGCCCATATCAAAGATCCGCTCTCTTCCCAGATCAAAGATCCGCTCTCTTCCCGGTAAGTGGATTTCATCCTGATACTTCTTCTGTTATTTCTTATATCTTTCTTTGATCTTTTCATGGAATATCTCCACCATTTACATGGATCTAAACCTATTAGTTGAGATCTAGATCTAGGATTGTGGATCTATATCTAGATTTGCAAGATCTTGATTCTTTTGATCTTAATTTTGGGTTTAGAGATTTAGATCTGAAGCTTGATTGACATCATTGTGCCGCTCAGATTTTGTGGATTTCCATTGGGTTAACATCCGTCAACAAACCGAGGTAGGTGGTCTAAATCGAACTCCCGTAGTCGTGGATTTGATATGTGTATGTGAGATTATTGATTTGCTAGATTCCCTTGATAACTGATTTCCTAAATTGGAGTAATCAGGAATATGGAATTGACTTGTGGTTGTATAGATGATTAATTTATGATTTAATCATGGAACTAAGGGGCTTCCCAAATAGATAATTGATTTGAGTAATTTTTTTTATGGGTTTAGATATTGTAGTTGAGATATTGAATTAGTGGTGTTTGAGATAATTAATCGAGGGGAATTAATTATGAAATGATGTTTGGCTATATGAGATAATCAATGGTGAATTAATTATGTGCCATGATGTTGATCAAGATAATTAATGGTGAGATTAATTATGATAAGTTTATATTTGATTTGAATAATTAATTGTGAAGAATTAATTATGGAATAAAATTTGTGTTGACTGATTAATTAATTGATGAATTAATTAATGGGTTGTTTAATTAGTTAATTGTTGGGTTAACTAATGGAATTTTATATGTTTAACTAATCGTTGGATTAATAAGGGAATGACATGGTTAATTATTATGAATTAATGAATGATTTAAATGACTGAGAATGTGAGTTCTAGACATGGCATTCTAGACCTATTTAGAAGTTGGGACTTGGACATGGAGTTCCTCCCCAATAGTTATCCAAGCACTTGTGATGTGGGGTGTTAGTCATGGTGATATACACCGAATGAGATTTGGGGTGATTGACATGGTGTTCAACACTGAATGAGATTTGGGGTGATTGACATAGCGTTCAACACCAAAAGAATGACAATAATGAATTATGATTTAAATGGGAGACATGAATTGAAACTAGGTCTAATGTGATGATTAAAGAATAAATGACAATGTGATAACTATTTAATTATGCCTTGTATTTATTGATTTATAGAATTGTATACACTATATTTTGACTGGACATGTTTTAGACACTGTTGGCGGTGGCCTACCGAGTTGTACTCACACCTTATTCGGGCCACCTGATCGGCACCTGAGCAGACTTTGTTATTATAGGATAGGATAAGGGCAAAGCCCTGGGATAGATTGTTGTTTGGGAATAGAGAATGGGTGAGGGAACTGGATGTGGTTCGAGACTCGCTTGGGAGTCGTTGTGTCTTTATTTTCAGTTGCATTGTAGACACTTTACACTTGAATTATCATATCATGTTTTCCCTTTTTGTTGAGTATTGTATTTTCTGTTCTGACTATCATGTGACCTGGTATTTTTTTAGTTATTTATTGGATTCCTCACATGTCTATTGATTTTTTCTTTAGTTGGTGTTTTATTTTTATAAAAGAGGGTATAATATCCCTATGATTGACTTACTAGAACCTTGCTTCTTTTCAGTACCCTCTAGTGTACGGGGAGGTGCTCTTGAGGGCATGTGACCGATCAGATCGGGGCACCATTTAGTGGCACCCAAGTCGGGATGTTATAAAATGGTATAAGAGGAGGTTTTCTTTTCTTTGATTTCTTCTTCTTTTGTCCTACTGTTTTGGGAAAGGTAGAAAAGAGACTAGGAAGAGGCAGAGCTTGGTAATGAGCTCATGCATGAGACTTAAAAACCCATGTATGGGGGAAATCTAGGTACTTAGGGTGATATTTTTGTAACTGATGTTTATTGTTATAGTTGGATATTGTTTTACCATGGGTGAATCACTTGTGGTGTAATGTGATATTTGTTTTGACAATTGTTGAACTTTGATTCGTGGCCTAAAGAGACATGAGATTTGAGTCTGCATGCATCATTCTAGGAACTTAGGATTATTGTGAAATGCATAATTTTAGGCACTCACAGGAAAATGGTTTATGGGTAAGTTGTTGAACTTGAACTGTTTTTCCTTATTGTGAGTTTTAAATAATGATACAAAATGAGAATAAATGGGTGTCTAATGAGAAACCTAAATAATGAGATGGGTTTGATTAATTAAATGATGAATTAATTAATTTGAAATGGTATAATTAATTAATTGTGTGAATTAATTAATGATAATGTGTGTACCCTTGTTAACTAATACCTAGGAGTAGGAAGATTAAGGGTAGTGAAAAGGCCTCAGTGTTGACCATGTGGTGAGAAATGAAAAAATAATATTGAGACTTGTTGTGTATCTTTCTCCTCTTACGTAAATTTTAAAAGGCTGCATTATGAGACCTCAGACATGTGTTTGTATTTTGTAGAGATATGCCTCCACGACACTTATTGAGAGGGAGACTGAGGGGTATGGATTAGAATGAAATTACAGACAGGGAACTTGAGGCACTATTGGTGCAATCAGAGTAGGTAGGGGAGCAATTCCCAGATAACATTGCTTGTTTCATGCAATTCATGGAGAGAGGCCCAAGGCAGGTTCTGAAAAGCATGTTTGAGTTGACAAGGGAGTATCAGTTGCATTACCCTCCAATATTTATTGGAGAGGGTAAACCTGAGGGAGTTTATTTATGTATTGAATCCATATAGATGATGCTTGAAAATTTAGAGACTCCAACTAAGAGGAGGGTCATGTTGGCTGATTATATTCTACAGGGGTTAGTGAAGCATTGGTAGGACATTCAGGTATAATTTGGATAGACTAGTGATATGTTATGGAAGGACTTTCTAGAGAAGTTCTTGGAACACTTCTATCTAGAGACACCAAGACAAGATAAGGCTTTAGAGTTTATGCATTTGGATTAGGGAAGCATGTCCATAATGGATTATGCCGAACGTTTCACAGATTTACAACATTTTTCTCCAGCTTTGGCGATAGATGAGGCTTCTTCAGCAAAACGATTTCAGAACAGAATTAAGTGTGAGATTAAGTCCTAGGTGAATATCTTTTGGATGAATCGATTCTCAGAATTGGTGAATCAGGATCTCATTTTGGAGAGAAACCTGAAGGAGGCTTCTAGTACTAGATAGGTAGCTGTCACTGAACGATTAGGGAGTGTGCCTTCTGAGAGTAGGAAGCACCATTACGAGAACCTTAGTCAGGAAAGTGGAAAGCAAGGTGGAAAATTAGGAGTAATAGTTGCACATGATCATACTCATTTGCTTTTCCACCAATGCGGTAGGCCATGACACTATCACACACATTGTCCTCGACTATTATTGGAGTGACGGTTTTGCAGCAAGATGGGGAACCTACAAAAGTTCTACAGGAAACAGTGATAGGCTAGTGATGAGGGAGCAGTTGCATAGAGTCAAAGTGTGGGAAGGGGGTATTATACACCTTATAGGTATGGTATCTATAGTTCTACTATAAGAGGTGGTAGAGGCATTGTATGTGGTGTATCAGGGTATGAGTTCCCGCATCAGCAGAGTGGTTCTATTCAGGGGAGTCAGACGACGCCACAAGGAAGAGGGGTAGGAAAATTACATGTAGTGCAGCCTAAACTGGTGGAAAGCGAGGCTGGGGCATCAGAAATGAGAGGTACTATTCTAGTAGCTACTACTTTATCTAGTACCTTGTTTGATATTGGTTCCTCTCATTCCTTTATATCTTCAAATCTTGTTAATGGTTTGAGCCTAGAGGTGGATTCCGTAAGCGGAGTGATGAATATCGATACACCATTGGGAACAAAGTCTAGAGATATCTGTTTATACAAGGGATGTTCCCTAGAGACCAAAGAGTATTTTTTTCTTTGGAATCTATATGTCTTTGATATGAAGGGCTTCGACCAGATTATGGGTATGGAATGGTTAGTCGCACACCAAGCCTACATGTATTGTTACCACAGTAGAGTGACCTTTGTATCTCCTAAGGGTGACCGATATGTTCACCATGGAGAGTGGGATATCCATGAAAGCAGAGGTGGTCCAATTACTCAGCAACTGGGAGAGCTCATAGCCTAAGTTTCTAGTATTTTTCTAGATGATAGGGGTGGTAGGAAAGACATCCTACCACTAGTTGTGAAACAGTTCCAAGATGTCTTTCCCGAAGACTTCTCAGGGTTTCCACCTGAGAGAGATGTGGAAATAACTATTGATCTTATAATGGGGGTTGATCCAGTATCTATTCCACCTTACAAAATTTCACTGACTGAGCTTCAAGAGCTCAAGACTTAGTTTTAGGGATTGGAGGATAAAGGGTTTATCCATCTAAGTACGTCACCTTGGGGATCACCTATCTTGTTTGCAAAGAAGGATAATGGGTGTTTACGTTTGTGTGTTTATTACTAGAAGTTGAATAAAATGAAAGCGAAGAAATGATATCTTCTTCCACGTATTGATGACCTGTTTGTCCAACAGAAGGGGGCTTGTGTGTTCTCAAAGATCGATTTGAGATCAGGGTATCATCAGGTGAGAGTTTGAACTTCAGATATATCGAGAACTACTTTCAAAAGTAGGTATGGCCTTTATGAGTTTTTTGTAATGCCCTTTGGGTTAACAAATGCTCCAATAGTGTTCATGGTCTTGATGAACAGTATATTTCATCCGTACCTGGATCAGTTTGGGGTGGTGTTTGTGGAAATCATCTGGGTGTACTCCAAGTCTCATGAAAATCATTCCCAACATCTTGACATCATACTTAGTACACTGAGAGAGCATCAGTTATATTCTAAGCTATCTAAGTGTCAGTTTTGGATTAACAGGGTATGATTTTTGGGGCACATCATCTCGAAAGAAGGTGTGGCAGTGGACCCAGAGAAGGTTCAGGCAGTGGTTTCTTAGGAGTATCCCAAGAATGTTTTTGATATCCAAATATTTTTGAGATTAGATGGATATTACAGAAGGTTCATCCACGACTTTTCCTTATTATCATCGCTGCTTTCAGGTTTTACAAAGAAAGGGGTAAAGTTTTAATGGACGGAAGCATGCAAGAATGATTTCTAAGAGTTGAATAAGCGCTTGAAATCATCACTGATTTTGATCTTACCTAAGTCAGGTGAGGAGTACACGATTTATTATGATGCTTATGGGATCAGACTTAGAGTTGTGTAGATGCAAGGGGATCGAGTCGTATCTTATGGGTCTTGGTAGTTGAGGAAACATGAACATAATTACCCTACGCATGACCTCAAGTTGGTAGCTGTGGTTTATGCTCTTAAGTGTTGGAAAAACTATCTTTTGGGTGAAAATTTTATAGTTTTTACAGATCACAAAATCTTGAAGTATATATTTTCACAACGTGACTTGAATCTTTGGAAGCGAATATGGGTAGAGTATATGCAGTTCATTGATTTTGATCTAGCATATATACCTGGAAAGGGTAATAGTGTGGCTAATGCCTTGAGTAGAATAACCCAGACTCAATTGGTACATGAGTTGAGTCCAGAGTGGAAGACTATGACCTTGCTGGTGGAAATTCATGTGGTGGTTCATGAGAGTCAGGAGAATATGACTCTAGTTTTAGTATTAGTGCAATCTACACTCTTGAGACGAGTCAGGGACAGGAAATATGAGGATCTAGAGTGTTTAGCCTTAAGGGAAAGCCTTGAAGGCGGGGAGACACCTTCATACTAGTTGATAGATGAGGATGAGTCCATCTATGTGAAGAATCAGGTTGTGGTTCCTACGAGTATGTGAGAAGAACTCATGCGATAATTTCATGCCTCAAAGTGGGCGGTACATCCTAGGGTGAAAAAAATGTACCGTCACCTACAACGATAGTTTTAGTGGACATGAATGAAAAAGGAGACAAAAAGGTTTGTAATAAGGTGTTTTACCTATTAACAGGTGAAGGTAGAGCATCAAATACCTAGAGTTCTATTACAGCCATTGCCTATTTCGGAATGGAAATGGGATGACATAACTATGGATTTTGTGGTAGGTATTCCAAAGAAGCTTAGGAAGAATGATGTTATTTGGGTCATTGTGGATTGACTAACAAAGGTAACACATTTATTGACTATCAGGGAAACCTTCACAATAGAATAGTTGGGAGAACTGTATGTTCGAGAGATAGTTTGTTTGTATGGGGTGCCAAAGACTATAGTTTCAGATAGTGATTCACGATTTACTTCACGCTTTTTGTAGGGCTTACAGAAGGCAATTGGCATATAGGTTTTGTTAAGTATAACTTTCCACCCATAGAAATATGGACAGTCAGAGTATACCATATAGGTTCTAGAAGATATACTGCAGGCATGCGTGCTTAACTTTGGTGGTTCTTGGGAGAAGCACTTGGATTTAGTGGACTTCGCCTATAACAACAATTATCAAAAAACTATACATATGGCACCATATGAGGAGCTTTATGGTAGACCTTGCAGATCATAACTATACTGGATAGAGGTAGGTGAGTCAGAGCTGTTGGGACCAAGTCTCATGTAGGAGACATCGGAGCTGGTGTAGTTGATTAAAAAACGTATGGATATGACTCAAAGTAGCTAGAAGTCATATGCTGATAGACAGAGATGACCCCTAGAGTTTACAAAGGGTGATTGTGTATTTCTTCGGCTGTCACCTAGGTTGGGTCACTACAGGATACAAAGGCAATTCAAGTTGACACATAGTTTTGTAGGTCCGTTTGAGAGAGTGGAGAGAATTGAACCGGTGGCATACCGATTGGCCCTTCCACAAAAATTAAGAACTATGCATGATATTTTCCATGTGTCACAACCGATGGTATCACCCTGAACCTTCTCATGTGATCGTTGTGGATGAGGTTTTCCTTGAGATATATGCATCCTTTGAGGAGCATTCAATACATGTACTAGATCACAGTGAGAAAGTGTTGTGGGGAAAGACCACGTCGTTAGTTCGTGTGTTATGGCAACATGGAAGTTTTCAAGAGGAAACTTGGGAACAAAAAGCATACATGAGGGCTCAATGGCCCAATCTTTTTGCCTCATAATCTTAGTGAAGTTTAAGAGTGAAACTCTAGGATGATCTATCATAAGGTGGGGATATTGTAAGATCCTGACCTTTTACCGAAGTCATCTTGGGCCCATTTTTAGGTACTTTTTGTTGTTTTTAAGTGCCTTTGTTTTAGAGTTATGGTTTTAGGTGCGTTTGGGTGAGTTTTTAAGAAAAATTAACAAAAGACTATACATGGTTTGAAAAACCGTGCACCTAACTATGCAAACCTTGCAAACCTGGACAGAGAGGTCCATACGGTTGGTGTACAGTTTACCCTAATTGTGCGCTCCTACCTAGGAAACTATTCACATGGATTTTAATTATCTAAAAATTAGTTTTTAAATTAACCAAACCCTCTATACCCCTACATTTAGACCTAGGATCAGGCTTGATGAATTCTAGGTGATCCCATATCCTTCTAGAGGGATTCCAAGGTGATTTGAACACCGTTCTTTGAGATTTAAAATCCGGATCAAAGATATTCTCTGCCCCCGGTAAGTAGATTTCATCCTGATGATTCTTACATTCTTTCCTCTATATTTCTTTGATATTTTCATGGAATATCTCCACTATTTACATGGATCTAAACCTATGAGTTTAGATCTAGATCTTGGATTTTGGATCTAGATCTAGATTTGCAAGATCTTGATTCTTTTGATCTTAATTTTGGATTTAGGGATTTAGATCTGGAGCTTGATCGACGTCATTGTGCCGCTCGGATTTTGGGGATTTCCATTGGGCTAACATCCATCAATAAACCTAGGTAGGTGGTCTAAATTGAACTCCCATAGTCATGGATTTGATATATGTATGTGAGATTATTGATTTTTTAGCTTCCCTTGATAATTGATTTCCTAAATTAGAGTAATTAGGAATGTGGAATTGACTTGTGGTTGTATAGATGATTAATTGATGATTTAATAATGGAACTAAGGAGCTTATAAAATAGATAATTGATTTGGGGAATTTGTTTATGGTTTGAGATATTGTAGTTGAGATATTGAATTGGTGGTGTTTGAGATAATTAATCGGGTGGAATTAATTATGAAATGATGTCTGGATATGTGAGATAATTAATGGTGAATTAATTATGTTCCATGATATTGATTAAGATAATTAATGGTGAGATTAATAATGATAATTTGAGATTTTATTTGGATAATTAATTGTGAAGAATTATTTATGGAATAAGATTTGTGTTGATTGATTAATTAATTGATAAATTAATTAATGGGTTGTGTACTTAGTTAATTGTTGGGTTAACTAATGGAATTCGATATGTTTAACTAATCATTGGATTTATAAGGGAATGATGTGGTTAATTCTTGTGAATTAATGAATGATTTAAATGATTGATAATGTGGGTGCTAGACATGGCGTTCTAGACCAATTTAAAAGTTGGGACTTGGACATGATGTTCCTCCCTAATATTTATCCAAGCACTTGTGATGTGGGGTGTTAGACATGGAGATCTACACTGAATTAGATTTGAGGTGATTGAAATGGCATGAAACACCAAATGATATTTGGGGTGCTTGACATGGAGTTCAACACCAAAAGAATGACAATAATGAATTATGATTTAAATGGGAGGCATGAATTGAAACCGAGTCTAATGTGATGATTATTAAATAATTTTTAATGTGATAATTATTTAATTATTCCTTATATTTATTACTTCATATAATTTCATATACTATCTTTTGACTGGTCTTGTTTTAGACACTGTTGGTGGTAGCCTACTGAGTTATACTCACACCCTATTTGGGCCACCTGATCGTCACCCGAGCAGAATTTGTTATTGGAGGATAGGATAAGGGCAAGGCCCTAGGATAGATTGATGTTTAGGAATGGATCATGGGTGAGGTAACCATACATGGTTCGTGACCCACTTGGGAGTTGTTGTGTATTTATTTATAGCTGTATTGTAGACACTTGACACTTGCATTGTCATAGCATGTTTTCTCTTTTTGCTGAGTATTGCATTTCCTATTTTGACTATCATGTGACTTGGTATTATTCTGGTTATTTATATGATTCATCACTTGTTTACTGATGTTTGATTTTCCTGGTATTTTATTCTGATAAAAGAGGGTATAGTCCCCCCATGTTTGACTTACCAGACCCTCGCTACTAGTTAGCAGCCTCTAGCATATGGGGAGGCATGCTTGAGGGCATGCGATCGACTAGCTCAGGGTACTATTTAGTGGCACTCGGGTCGGGGCATTACACATTGTCTTAGCATTACCTGATAGAGTGGTATCTCTCAAATGTACCATCGGGGATGGCAGGGGTTTACCTGATGGAGTGCATATCTTGGACGAGTGTCATCTAGGATGGTGGATCTCATGGAGTGTGTTTTCCTAGAAGAGTGTTACCTTAGAGCCTCAAGTATAATCCTATGGCTGGATATGGGGTTGGAACCTCATGAGACTTGGAGTCTGAGACGAGTATATTTGGGAGTTTTTTATAGGTTTCCTTACAGTGTTGTCATATCTCTTATTTGACACACCAAGTGGTTAGAGCTGACTAGTCGTGTATAACCAAGGAGTGGTTGAGAGGAAGTTTCTCTCTCTCTTGGGTTTCCTTTGGCTGGGTCGAACAGACCATTGCCTTTTTAGTTGCTCCATTTTTTATTTTGGGTTTTTGGGGTGCCTACTGGGTATTGTTATACTCACCCTTGAATAGGATTTTCCTGCACATGTTGTGTCTTTTTCATACGACATGCCTTTCAACAGAGTCCCAGGGGGGCCCAGAGTAGGTGAAGCTTAGTAAGTTAGACCGACTAATATTTTTTTCAATTGCTTGGTTGAGGATATTTTCAGAAGTCATGTTTGATAGCGATCCCCTCCATATGAGAAGGTTGGATGCTTTTACAGTTTTTGGTGGGATTGTATTTTTCCCTTTTTACGCTTTTAGTACTTTTGTTTTACTATAGTTGTGGGATAAATGTATGCATGCATTTTAATTTTCATCTTTTATCTATGCATTGTTGCATGAAGATGTATGTGGGTGCATGTGTACATGTACCATAGGCTAAGGGCTCCCATTTTTTCGATATTACTACTTGGCACTGGTCTCCATCCCCTAACCTATTGAAGGTGGGCATGGGGTAGTCATGGCTCGGACCTCGGTTGGTTGGGTCATGACAGAGTGGTATCATAGGGGGTCGGTCCTACCTTAGGATCCGAGTTTGTAAGCTTGACTTGGGTTGCATAGTGATGGTGTTAACCCATTTAATGGAATAATAATGGGAAGAATAGTCTTTGTTGTAATGAATTTGTTTTAATAATTCCATCCATCTATGTGGTTTTATTCATACAAAAATTGGACTAGGAATCTATCAACTAATTGGTTTTAAATGTAATGAGTGCGAGTGAAGGGAATGTGGGTGCCATTTTTAAATATAATCATGATCCAACCACATTTCAAATATAATTTTATTTAATATTATTTATATAATAGTAAATACACATTATAAATCATATTTATAAATGGTTTATAATTTAATTAAAATTAAAATTAATTAAAACTATTGACTAAGTAAAATTACTAGACATTTAATAAAGTTTTTATTTATCGTTGTCATTTTTTTTCAATTTGACATATATATCAAATAATAAATATTTAATTCTTAAGTAATAAAATTGACTAAATATGTTGCGCTTAATATGTTATACAATAATTTCACACATACATAAATAAAGTTAATACAATTTTATAGATACAAATATACAAAAATAATAAATTGTTAATATTATCGTTTTAGATTTTTATTTATTAATATTTAATATTTAATATATTATGTTTTTAATTATTAAATTGTATTCATTCTTTATATTTATATTTAATATATAATATTTATTACCTTTTAATTAGTATATATATATTTTAAATCTATTCATTTTTACTATTATTTATTTCACTAATAATTTTTCTAATATTTTTGTCAATTTATTCATTTTTAATTTTAATTTGTTTAAGTTTTTATAATTTTATTCATTTTTAATATTTATTTATATTTATTGACTAAAATTTAATACTTTTAATACAACTATATTTTATATAATTTATATATTTATTTATTTTCATTTAAACATATATTCATTTTTATTTTTTTTAAAATTTATATAATTAATAACCCTTATTAATTTTTTAATATATTTTCAATCTATTCAACCTTTAATTAAATTTCGCTCATTTTTAACATTCATTCATTTAATATTATTTATTCATTAAAAATTTTACATTTTTTTTAACTTTTTTATAATTTATTCATTTTAATGTTTTTTAAACATAATTATTTATTAATATATTTAATATTTTTAAATTAGAAATATATTAATATATATATATAAATATATATAATATTTTCTTAAACATGATTTATATAAAAAAATATGTATTTACATTAAAGAAGTCATATATTTTGTGAAAATAGTTTATAATTAA
Organism: Viscum album; assembly: GCA_963277665.1. NCBI lineage: Eukaryota > Viridiplantae > Streptophyta > Magnoliopsida > Santalales > Viscaceae > Viscum > Viscum album. The sequence continues at coordinate 55,513,669 of OY728148.1, forward strand.
AAATTAATATTAATTACAAATATTAACTAATTAGTATCAAGTAATGGATGTTTAATAAAATGTCACTTGTTTTTTCAATTTATCATATATCAAATTTGTGTTATATTAATGTCACACACACATATGCGTAATTAATCCAATTTTATATAGAAACAGACACACACACACATAATATTTCAGTAATTTATTCAATTTTTAATATTCACTTTAGAATTTAATTTGTTAACATAATATATTTGATATATATTGTGTTTTTAATTGGTAACTTTTATTCATTTTTTATATTTTTATTTAATATATACTACTTAGCATTTTTTAATATTTTTTAATATTTTTTCAATTTTAATATTATTTATTCATTAATAATCTTAATTATTATTTTTTTAATTTTTTTATAATTTATTCATTTTCAATTTTTATTTGTTTAATATTTTGTAATTTTATCCATTTTTAAAGTATATTTATAAATGTTTATTCATTTATATTTAATGTTTTTAATATGGTTGAAATTTATATAATTAATATGCATTCATTTTTATTTTAACATATATTCATTTTTAATTTTTTTAATAATCTATATAATTAATAACAGTTATTCATTTCTTAATATTTTTTCAATTTATTGTTTTTTTAATAATTAAATTTTACCCTCTTTTAACATTCATTCATTTAATATTATTTAATATTATTTAGTAGTGGTTAACCTAGCCTGAAGCCCTTTGAGATATTTATTTATTTATTGGATAATCCCCCTTTTAGCTGAGTTGAGAGAGAACCCTTATATGATCCATTGGTCCATAGGCACAAGGCCTAGTACATGACCTAAAGGCCCAAAGACCCGACTACATAGGAAGTTCCCCTCCCCAGCATCTACTATGTTGATGGCACCTAACTCCCCACCTCGTATGGAAGATCGAATAGAATTGCCCCGTGCAGAGCTGCACAGTGTTGGGTACCGATGATGGTTGTCATAATTTCTCATTCTTTCAATCTGGTTAGCTTTGTTCTGGTGGTTTCTTCTTGTTATGATTCCTCTTCCGGGGCTTGCTTCTGTGTGGTCAGACCTGACTGCTTCATGGATCGAATGCCCTATGGCTCGAAAGCCATTTGGCCTGAAGGCCTGATGTGAACCAGAGGCCCTATGGCTTGAAGGAATATGGTGGACTGAAGTTCCTATGGCTCAAAAACCCAAATATGTGACTTGTAGGCCCAAATATGATGAATACTTTCTTAGGTACAATAACTGCTACAATACTCGCTATAATAACCGCTATAGTAACTTTTACAGTAACTCAGAAATTCACCCCCGTTGGTATTTGATCATGGTATTCATATAGGGAGACTCATATTGGAAATCCGAGGTCACGGTTGAGTTCAGAGCATCATGTTTACCCTAGTCGTGACATAAAATTTTTTAGCATCAGGTGTCGGGTCTAAGGTGTGTTGGCAGAGTGTTAAGTGGCAGTTTATTGATTTAATAAAAATTAAATCATTTAACCCGCCCGGTGTGTGCACGACATAGAGGAGGAGATCCCCCCCGCACGACGGATTAACTGAGGTGAAACTAAGGAGAAGAGGAACCACTAATCTTCAATCTCGATCACGATCACTCTTAGAATGTAGTGCAGCAGTTTCAGATTGTGGATCTGCACTCGAGGCTTTGGTGTTTCACCATGAAATAGGAAGATTTGAGTTGCAAGTCCTGATCCCCTTTATATGATTTTTAAGGTTTTTAGAGACTTATTATGACTGTTAGAGATCACCTGAGGGTCGACATGCAGGTTTCCAGGGGAAACTGGGGTGATTTGGGTGACTTGTAAGAAATTCCCATTCAGAATTCCCGATCGCACGACATATAGCGTAGGACCACACATCGTGTGTTATTCTCATTTGGGGAAGATGAACTTTTGGGTACTACACGTAGTGTAATAGGGTTACACGACGTGTAGTGAGCCGGGACATGTGATCGATTTTGTAGATCACAAATCATAGTTCATGGACCACAAAAGGAGTATGTGAAATGGTGAAGGAAATCGAAAAATTAAGGATTTCCATATAGTAGTGCTAGGTAGACTGCGAAGCAAGGTACACAGACCATGTAGGGAAAATAGTTCATGGGAGGAAAATAGTTCATGGGAGGAAAATAGTTTATACCTAAGAGGTGGTGATTTGTGTGCATAAGGAATTGACCGCCGTGAGGGAATAAAGGCGCTACGTGGACCGTAGAGGAAAAAATAGTTCACAGGAGGAGCACAGTCCGTGGTGAAGGCTTTACCGCATCGAATATTTGAGTAAAATAGATTAGCAGATTTTGTAGATATATTTTCCTATATAAGTGATACTAATCCCATAATTACTTAGATAGAATCTCATTAGAAACTATCACTGCTTTGGGAAGAATTTTTCTACTTCTGAAAGAGTTCATGAGGGAGTTCATGAAGGAGAAGAGTTTGCGAGGGAGAATTCCACGAAGGGTGAAGTAGTTTACAAGAACAGTATACAAAGTTGAGGTGGTCTACAAAGCATTAGTAGTATGTGTAAGTTGATGATATTTTCAAATGAGAGGTTTTCCATAGAAGAAGAATCCATCCACAAAGCATGGACAATCCATGGAAGAAGAGGTGGTCCGTGAATCACTCATGCCATGCGGTGCAAGGTAGTTCGTAGAGGACTTGGAGAAGTTCACAAAGGGACTAAAATAATCCAAGAAAGCAATTTATATAAACTAAAAGTACATAGAAAAATTTATTTCATCTATAGGTGAAAATAATACTTCAATAGAGTATATAACTATTGTTTAGGATGCATTCTTTCATGAAAATTAAGGGACCTACAAGTCCATAAACTGTGAGTGGATCCCTTTTAAGAGTAGTGAGAAATAAAAGAGGAAGATGATGATAACTTCCATCGATAATGAGCCAGAGAAATATAAATAGTGAGTGAACTGTGGGAAGGCAGTAAGCTAACCCTAAACCTTGTAAAGGCAGTGATCTTGGGCATAAAAGTGATCTATCTTGAAACTTTTAATTTTGAAGTGAGCCTTAGTGAATTTGGTACGTCGACACACCACCATTGTATGATCCTTAGATGTATCCTAGTGAGGGTGAAACAAGTAAAATTGTTGTTTCTTTTGCATGATTTCATTTATGTTCATACATTATTATGGGATAAGGAGAGAAGAGTGTTTTGTTTAATGATGAAACAATATCTAAAGGGGTAGTTGTTTTAATCTATCATACCCTGATTCACCCCCGTCTTAGGGTATTTAACCAAATTGGGCTAACACTGAGGGACATGGCCAGGGTAGCCGTGCCAAAGGACATGATGGTGTGAATGTACATAACCAGAGTACATGAGCACATGGTGCTAGACACAGAAATATGAAATAGGCATGACCAAGTGGCTAGTTAGCTGAGACATGGCATGTACTAGTGGTACACGCCATGTGTGGAGACATTGTTGTCCAGGCCATGTGGGGAAAGACATGGTCGAGGGATTGGGTCAGGATAGACATGCCATGCACCCTATTCACATGTCATGTAAGCTCACATGGCCATCCATGTCATGCAGTAGAGTACATGACCAGGTGTGCAGGTGGGGTCACACGTCGTGTAGACCCCAGTACACACTGTGTACTCCTCTTAGAGGTTTTTTCCAAGTGTATCTCCTTATATGGGGATCTAATTTAGTCCTATGAGTAGCATATCCTAAAAAAATTTCCCCATTGAATGTGATGGAATCCTCTATGGTGGATTGTGAGATATGATGTGTTGTGGTTCAAGCATAACATTGAATTAGTGGTGCTTATATGTGGATAGTGATCTGGATAAATCACTAGAGACGTCAGGGTTGATACCCTTCCCTGTAATTTCAAGAAGTGAATCCCCTATACTCTTATGACTGGTAGAGTGGTGCTCCCTTTCCATCAGGGCGCGAGCCCCCTACCTAAAATAGAGTTGCAATGAAAAGTGATAATTGAGGGTCACTTTTGTAAGCAATATTTAGATCAGTAGTGGTTGAGTGAGTCCCTTGGCCTTTCTCAGTGAGGGTACAATGTGGAATTATGTCCTCAACCCAGGATTATAATGCCATCAATAGGAATAGATTTTACAGAGTTGGTGTATCCCCATGAGAGGCTAGGGAAGGATACTTTATCATATCATTTTCCCTAGATTGGGTTTGTGGAATCGCCGTGACCAGTACTACATGAGTTGAGATCTTCTATCTAGTAGGATGACCCAGTAGGGTTTGTGGTATCATCAGTTATATGACCCCTACATAGTGGGATGTTTTAGTATAGTTTGTGGTATCATTAGGTATATGATCCCCTACTTAGTATATGATTTTGATAGGGTTTTTGGTATCATCAAAATTATGATCCCCTACTTCATGAGTTGTACTAGGTGGGGTTTGTGGAGTCATCATGACCAACAATACACATGAAATGATCCCCTATCTGAGTGATATGATCTTTGGGGTATCATATCAGGTTTGTGGTGTCCCCTATCTAGAATGGGAGTGATCCCCTATCCGAGTGGGATCTTTTGGGTTATCGGATTGGGTTCGTTGTGCCTCACAACAATCCTGGGTGTGATCCCCTATCCAATGAAACGTGGTCTTCAGTGTTCCAGAACGGGTTTGTGGTGTCCCCTATCAATTCCAGGAGTGATCCTCTCTCTGAGTGATTAAACCTTTCATGGTTATGGTAGGGTTAGAGGCGTCCCCCATCAGGGATGGGTGAGATCCCCAATTTGAGTAATGAGATCCACTGGGTTCCAGCACAAATTTATTCATGGTGAGATCTAACAAGCATATTCTATCAGATGTATGCCACCTAGGATAGAGAGGATATATCATTAGATTAGCGTTACCTGATGGAGTGATATCTCTGAGACACACCATCAGAGATGGTAGGGTTTCACTCGATGGAGTATATCTCTCAGATGAGTGTCATCTAGGATGATGGAGCTCATGGAGTGTGTTATCCTAGATTAATGTTACCTTAAAGCCTCAAGTATAATCCTTTGGATGGATATAAGGTTTGAACCACATGAGACTTGGATTCTGAGATGATTATATTTGGGATTCTTTTAGGTTTTCTTATGGTGTTGTCATATCTCTTGTTTGACACACTAAGTGGTTAGAGCTGACTAGTTGTGTATAACCAAGTATTGGTCGAGATAAAGTTTCTCTCTCACTTGGGTTTCCTATAGATGGGTCTAGCAGACCATTTCCTTTTTAGTTGATCCATTTTTATTTTGAGTTTTTAGTGCGCCTACTAGGTATTGTTATACTCACCCCTGCATGGACTTTTCCTGCACATGTTGTGTATTTTTCATATGACATGCCTTTCAACGGTGTCCCAAGAGGGTCTGGAGCAGGTAAATCTTAGTAAGCTAGACCGATTGATGTGTTTTATGGTTCTTGGTCGAGGAGATTTCTAGAATTCACATTTGATAGAGATCCCCTCCATCTGATAAGGTTGGATACTTTTATAGTTTTTGGTGGGCTTTTATTTTTCCCTTTTTACACCTTTAGTAATTTTGTTTTACTCTGGTTGTGGGATAAATATATGCATGTATTTTAGTTTCCAGCTTTTATCTCTGCATTGTTTCATGGAGATGTATGGGGGTGCATGTTTACTGGTACCATAGGCTAAGAACTCCCATTTTAGTGATATTACTACTTGTCATTGGTTGCTATCCCCTAGCCTGTTGGAGGTGGGTGTGGGGTAGTCATGGATTATAGACTTGTGGGTCATGACAAAGTGTTATGATATGGTGTTGGTCCTACCTTAGGATTAAAGTTTGTAATATTGAATTGAGTTTCATAGAGACAGTGTTAAAGTGTTTTGAGTTTAGTTTTCAGGCCATGGACTCCATTATTGGTGTGGCGGCCAACATATCAATTACCCAGAACTCTTATAACCTAGTTTTTGACTCGATACATTAGGTAACTAGTTTTAGGGAAATTTTGGAACATGCATTATATAGGACTAGGTGGTGGATTCCATTCCCTTCTTGAGTTAGCTCCCCATATATACTCTTTGACTATGGAAAGTATTGATTCTATTTCTGGATTCCACCACAACGATATCCATACAAGGTTTTGTGATGGGATTGTGATAATGATTCTCCCAATGATGAGGCTTTAGTGTAGGGAATTGGTCTTGAGGTAGTACCTCCATGTGGTATTCCAGTTGATCCATCATTATTCGAGTAAAAGGTTGTGCTGGAAGATTAGGCTGAGGTGCGCGCATGCTGATTGCATTGCATGAGTTTCATAGGAAGTGACCTATGAGGTATTGGGGTGATTCAGATCCCCAAGCAGTTGATGACTGGCATTAGGCAGTTACATGCATTTTCCACCTTGCGAGGATACCTCCCAATCATATGGTGGTCCTAGAATTGAGTCTTACACAGGGATCAACTAGGAAATAGTGGAGTCTAGTGACATAGAACCATGACGAGATAACGCTCACTTTGGTGCACTTTGAGTGGATCTTTGAGGAAGAGTTATATCCAGTCACATTGAGATCGGTGCATATCTAGGAGCTTCTTCAACTTCAGAAAGATAACATAATTGTGGTGGAGTATTTGGAGAGGTTAAAAGAATTTTTTTGATACTCCCTAGATATGGTTTAAGAATTTGTTTTAGATAATGGACATTAGAGAAGGGATTATTCTATGAGATCAGGGCGTTAGTGGTACCATTGTGCATTTCCACCTATAATGGAGTTATTGAGCGGGCATTAGCGGTGGATAGATTTCTGGTTGAGAAGAATCAAACTATTCAAGCTAGGAACATAGGATCTGTGACCTTGATTTTTGGTAGCCAATGAAAATCTCAGTGGTCTGGTCATGCGAGACACTTTAGGATACGATCCCAAGATAGAGGGTTTAAGGCTCAGGGTTTTTAGGATGGTTTTGGTCAGCCTTAGGAGAGGCGGTGTTATGCTTGCAACATAAGGGGATATATTGCATGAGATTGTTTGACCCACTGTGTTTTAGAGAGGGATACAATTGATGGACCTTTCTAGCAGAGGAAACACATGGATCATGGAGTTCCACATGATGGCAAACGTGGTAGAGGAGTGGGGAGAGCAGTAGGAGGTGATAGAAAGTTTGAGATGTTTCCACCACCAACTCAAGGTGGTCTACGCTTGGTTCAGGGAGCTAGAGGAATAGGGTGAGGATAGCTACAATATGAAGATTTCTATGACCTAGAGGCTCTACAGATGGTTAGAGTTACACTCTGTATCTTTTATACCTTTGTAGTAGTATTTTTAGACACTATTATGAGGTACTCTTTTCTTATAACTTCTTTCTTGAGGTTTTTCCAAGGTGATGCGAGGCATTGGTAGAACCCTATGTGGGTGTTGTTTGATATAGATTTGGATGCATGAGGAAGAGGGACACTCCCCCCACCAATATGTGTTATTGTGATACGATTAAAACCATGAGGGTGAGTCAGTGATACCCAAAATAGATAGTTTCAAGGTGTGGTGGATGAGTTCCTTTGACTTGTGTATTTGGGGCGAGGTTGTGTGTTGGAGGTTTGTTAACGGAGGGCCTAGTAAGACCCTATTCATGCACTTGGGAAGCCCTATGTTGTTTGTTGGTAACATCACATGCTTGAAAACTGAGTTGATCTTGAGATTCTAGAGGAGGATGTGGTGCAGTTCATCCAAGGGTGGATGGGAATTGTTGGGTTACGTCAGTATCTGGATTAGGTTAGTGAGGAGGTACTACTAGACCCTATAACAGCGGATGGACCGTGATGCTTGGTATTTTCGACCTATTGTAGCCTAAGAGACATGTACTTGTTTTTTTGTATGATGTTGACCTGGATTAAGCTGAAAATTAGGCGTGGTTTGACCTTTGTGGTTCCCATGAGTGTATTCTTATAGGTAGCATGAGAACACTTGGTGAGCTCGCTAGTGTGGGAGCCATGGTGGAGAGTTCAAATTTTCTCCTTCTACCCAGGATTTTGCTTTTTGAGGAAAAAAATTCATAAGGTGGGGAGGATTTAGTGACTCGAGTTTTAACCTATAAGACCTTGGAATATTTATAGGAATATTTCTAAAGCCAAGCGTTGAGTCGGTATAGGATTTCGGGGCTCGGATACCCTCAAAGCAGTGATATTAAAAATATTAAATATATTTGATCATACATGCGCAATTTCTTTGTAAACATGAAATAAATCCTACGTGGATTATCATATTGGAAATATAAGTCCACAGTTGAGTTCAGAACATCGTGTTTACCCTATTTATGGTATAATTTTTTTAGCATCGGGTATTGGGTCGAAGTCATGTTGGCGGGGTGTTAAGTGGAGTTTTATTGATTTGATAAAAATTAAAGCAATTAAACCACCCCCCTTGTGTGTGTATGGAAGATAGAAGGAGACCCCTCCTACGTGATGAATGAAATGAGGTGAAACCAAGGATAAGAGGCACTGCTGATCTTCAATCTTGATGGAGATCGCTCTTAGAATGCAGTGTAACGGCTTCAAAGTGTGGATCTACACCCTAAGATTCTATGTTTCACCATGCGGTATGAAAATTTTATATTCAAGTCTTATTTCCCTTTATATGGGTTTTTAAGGGTTTTAAATCCCTATTATGACTACTAGATATCCCCTAAGGGTTGATCTATAGGTTTCATATGAAACTGGGCTGATTCGAGTGGCTCGTAAGGAATTACTATTTTAAATTCTCGATCACACGACATGTAGTGCAGAGTCACACACTATGAGTTCTTCCCATTCAAGGAATATTAAATTTTAGGGACTACATGTTGTATACCAGGGTTACACACCATGTAGTGAGCCAGGTTATGTGGCCAAGGGACATGGCCAGGGTAGCCATGTCAAAGGACATGGCCGTGTGAAAGAACATGACCATAGTACATAGGCATGGGTAGATGGTCATAGATACAAACAAAAGGCACAAACAAGTGGCTGGTTAGCTTAGAAATATAGTGTGTGGAGACATGGATGGCTGGGTTGGGTGGGGAAAGACATGGCTGGGGGCCTAGGGTGAGGCGAGACACATCATGTAAGCTCACATGGCCAGCCAAGCCATGCATAAGAGGTCACAAACAGGTGTTTAGGTGGGTTCAGATGCTGTGTGGACCCCAGTATACACCATGTACTCCTCTTTGAGGTTTCATCCTAGCTTATCTCCTTTTATGGGGCTCAGATTTAGGCCTATGAGTAGCCTATCCTAAGCAGTTTTTCATGTAGAACACGATGGAAGCTTTTGTGGTGGCTTGTGAGATATGATGTGGCATGGTTAAATCAGGACTCTACATTATTAGTTCTTGTCTATGTATAATAATCAGGATGAATCACTAGATACATCGAGATCAATACCCTTCCCTATCATTTTAGGAAGCGGCCCCCCTAGAATCTTACGGTCGGTAGAGCGATGCTCTCCAACTATCAGAGTGGGGGTCCCCTACCTACAATAGTGTTGCGATGTGAGGTGATAGTCGAGGGTCACTTTTGTTAGAAACTTTTAGACTAGTAGCAGTTGAGTGAGTCCTTTGGTCTATCTCTACAAGGGTACAGTGTGACATTACGTCCTCAACCCAAGATTGTGATCCCCTCAATAGGATGAGCTCTAATAGAGTTGGTGTATCCCTATGGGAGTTTGAGGCGGGATCCTCTATCATATCATTTTCCCTAGATCAGGTTCATGGTATCACCATGACCAAAACTATATTGGGGGTGATCTCCTCTCTAGTAGGATTTCCCAGTAGAGTTTGTGGTATTATTAGTTATATGATCCCTTACATAGCAATCAGTTTTAGTAATGATTGTGGCATCGTTGGGTATATGATCCCCTACTCAACAGAAAATTTTGGTAGGGTTTGTGGTATCATTAGGAGTATAATACCCTACTTCGTGAGCTTTACCAAGTGGGATTTGTGGAATTTTCATAACCAACACTACATGGGAGGCAATCCCCTATTTGAGTGATATGATCTACAAGGTATTAGATCGATTTTGTGGTGTTCCCTATCTGGGATGGGAGTGAATCCCTATCCGAGAGAGATATTTTAGGATACTAGATTGGGTTTGTGGTTTCCCCTAGTAGTCTTGTGTGTGATCCCCTATCCGATGAGATGTGGTCTTCAGTGTTCTAGACTAGGTTTGTGGTGTCCCCCAACGATTCTGGGAGTGATCCCGTCTCCGAGTGATGAGACATTTGGTGGTTCTAGTAGGGTTAGAGGTTTCCCTGTCAAGGATGTGTGAGATATTTTATATGATTAATGAGATCCACTGGGTTCCAGTGCGACTTTATTCGTGGATAGATATGATGAGTGTGTTGGGATGGTGGGGATATTCCATCATCTTAGCATTACCTGATGGAGTGGTATCTCTCTGATGTAACATTAAAAATGGTAGGGTTATGCCTGATCTAGTGTATATATCGAATGATTTTTATCTTGTATGGAAGAGTTCATGGAGTGTGTTCTTATAGACGAATGTTACCTTAGAGTCTTGAGTAGAATTCTATTCCTGGTTATGAGGTCGGGACCTCATGAGACTTGGATTCTGAGATGAGTATATATGGTAGTTTTTTTTCTAGGATTCCTTATGGTGTTTTCATATCTCTTTTTTGACACAACAAGTGGTTAAAGCTGAATAGTCATGTATAATCGAGGAGTGGTCGAGATGGAGTTTCTCTCTCAATTGGGTTCCCTCTGGTTGGGTCGAGTAGATTGTTTCATTTTAGTTTCTCCCTTTTAATTTTGGATTTTTGGGGTGCCTACTGGGTATTGTTATACTCAACCCTATGTGGGATTTACCCACACATGTTGTGTATTGTGCATATGATAATCCTTTCAATGGAGTCCTAGGAGGACCCAGAGTAGGCATAGTTTAGTGAGCTATACCAACTGAGGTGTTTGCCGGTTCTTGGTCGAGGAGAATTTTAATAGTTTCATTTGATAGTGATCACCTCTATATGAGTAGGTTGGATGCTTTTACAGTTTTTGTTGGGCTTATATTTTTCCATTTTTATGCTTTTAGTAATTTTGTTGTACTCTAGTTGTGGGATAGATGTATGCATTCATTTTAGTTTCTAGATTTTATCTCTACACTGTTTCATGAAGATGTATGTGGGTGCGCACATACATATATAATAGGATAAGTCCTCCTATTTGGGTGATATTCCTATTTGGTGTTGGTCTCTAGTCTCTGACCTATTGAAGGAAGGCCTAGGGTAGTCATGGAACGGACCCCGGTTGGTCGGGTTGTGACACCAACTGTATTTTTAGTATTATTTATTCCCTAATAATGTTAATTAGTTTTTACTTTTCTTTATAATTTATTTGATTATTTTTTGTAATGTATTAATTTTTAATATTTATTTATACATATTTCTTCATTAACATTTGATGTTTTTAATATAGTTGTCATCCAATATATTTTTTTATTTTAGAATAAATCGAAAACCTTACATCCATTAACCAAATAGAAATCATTCAAATACCAAAAAAAAAAACAAAATACAACCAAACCTAGGACAAAAACCAACACAAATTCAAATTTCAAACAAATAAACTCAAAACCTCTTCCCAATGACCACTTAAAATTAAAAATTTCAAAAACAAAAGAACACATCCCCACCTCAAACCACAAGGCACCTTGAACTGCGTACCTAAAGTGTAACCTCATCACCAATCCTGCAGGTGATACCAACCACTGGAAGCCAGAACTTGTCCCCACCGAAATAATCAAAACAGAGCCATTGAAACACCAAAGTTCATCATCACCAATCCTGTAGGAGATACCAACCATTGGAAGCCATAAATTTTCCCTACTAAAATAATCAAAACAGATCCAATGGAAGATCATAAATCTCATCATAACTAACTGTAGCTTCATCGCCATTGTAAAAAAACACCCCAAATAGACCGTCGCCAAATAAAAAGTCTACTATAAACAAAATGAGATAAAATTCTACCACCATAGATTCATATTTATTTTAATATATATTATTTTTTATTTTTTTAATAATTTATATAATTAATAAAACCAATTCATTTTTTAATATTTTTGAAGACTTAATTTTTAGTTGTTATATTTCAGTAATTTACAACATTCATGAATTTAATATTATTTATTAATTAGTAATGTTAATTATTTTTAACATTTTTTATAATTTATTAAAATTTAATATATATTAGTTTAATATTTTTTAAATTTATTTTAAATTTTCTTATCAGCGCTTTCAAAAAATCACTGATAAATAAAGGTTTTATTAGTGTTAAAATAGATAGAGTGGATAAATACATAACTTTATCAGTACTAAGAGGTAACACTGATAAAGAGAGGTTTTATCAACACTTTCTGTTTTAGTGTTGATAAAACCAATATTCATCAGCATTTTTTTTGGAAAGTGTTGATAAAATCTATATTTTTTAAATGTTTCTAGCATATTGTTGGTTTTGATGTAAATTGTCTTATAATGTATTTATAGGCATTTCATGCTTCTTTCAATTATCTAAATGAAACTAGGATCACTCTAATACCTAAAATTCACAAACCTTTGAAAATAATTTTGTTTCTACCCATTAGCCCATGTAATGTTATTTATAATTTTTTTTGAAAATCTTATCATCATGATTGAAGGGATTCCTTTCTCTTATTGTGATTGAAAATCAATGTGATTTTGTACCTAAGATATCTATCTTGTATAATGCAACAATCATTTATGAATTGTTTCATTCTATGAAGACACTTACTTTTTCTAAAAGAGGAGTTTTGGGGATCAAAATTGATATATTGAAGGCATATTATAGGGTTGAATGGCCCTTACTTAGGTTGGTCCTTTCAAGAATGGGTTTTGGAGCCAAGTGGGTTCACATTGTCACCAAATATGTGTCATTTATTTTATTAATAATCAAAATCAATTAGTTTCCTTCAGACTGATTCAAGACATCATGGGGGTTGTGTAAAGGAGACCCACTTTATCCTTATCCTTTTATTTTGGTGGATGATTCCTTCTCTAATATTCTTCTATATTCAATAAAGAGAGGGATTATTCATGGAGAAAATCTATGTTATAATATTCCTCTCATTTCTCATTTACTTCTCTCCAATGATAGTCTTCTCTTCATGCCTGATATTCCCCAATAATGCATGACAATATTAGATATTGTCAATTTTAATGACAAATCATCTGGAAAATGGGTAAAATTTTCAAAATAATAAATTTCATTTAGCAAGGGAGTTATTTCATATTGGAAGGAAGAGTTTCAATAGCTGTTAGATGTGTGGCATCATGATTTATTATGGGAATCAATGGATGCATGGCTTATATGAGGTGTGTAGGAATCAAGACACTTTGTGTGGTCATGCACACACATATATATGATGTGATATATTGTGAGCATCTATTGAGATGCATAATTTTGGGGAATCTAATGAGATGTGGGACCTCAGAGGTTCCTTGTGAGATATGGGCATGATGTGGGAATCTAATGAGATGTAAGACTTTATGGGTTTCAGATGCGACATAGGAATGATTTGAGAACTTGATAAGGTTCTGGAGTGATGATGTGTCACATGAGGACTTTTGAGTCTCATGATGGTTGGTGGACCATCATAATTTTGAGTTTTGGGTCAGGAAGTGACTGGGGTTGGTAACTCCTAAGGTGGGGAGCACCTTGAGAGAGTTGATCGGTGACTTTATAACCTAGGTAGATCGGGGTGATTTGAGAAATATGGGTATGTTTGGTAACATCTTCCGAAAATTATTTATAGCTCAGGGATGAGCTATATTAAGGTAGAGAGATTGTAATGTCTCAGGTTTTTGGAGCGGGTCAAAATTTTCAACCCATTTGAATTTTTGGATTTTGGTGGCCAGACCAAATTATTTATTGATATTCAGAATATAATTTTGAGAGTTTTATTGACCCAATGACTTATTTTTAGATGATTTTAGAGTCTTAGAAAGTGCCTTGGAGTTTTTAGTGGGTGTCAGGTGCATCGGAGGTTGAAATCCAACTTTTCAGGATCCACAGGCAAAGGTGCATGGTTGGGAAAAACCCTACGGCCTCCTAGGAGTAACCATGAGACCCTCCTTCACCATGCATGGTTTGAAATATCTTAAATTAATGGGTACATGTCCATGAAGAGTATTATGTAGTTTTATCAGAGGCTTCACGCATGGTTTGGGCATGGTTTGGAAAACTGTGCAGGCCAACTGTGAGAGGTGTGATGCATAGATAGTGGGTGCCACAAGGTTAGTGCACAGTTATCCAAACTGTGTGGCCAAACCATGCAGGACACTTAAAGAGGTGAAGTTACCAATTTGAACCTCCTTATATTTATCTCCTTTCTAGCTCTTTTATTCTCCACCCACACACATAGTATAGGGGATCCCTCCCTTTCTTCCTCCCCTGGGTATTGATCCAAGTTCTTCATGTGAGCTCTAATCTAACAGTCATCGATCTCATTGGAAATGCATCAGTAAGGATTCATATTCACTACCTTATTTTCATATTTTCTCTCACTATATAGAGTACTAAATCCATGCAAGATATTTTAACCTATTTTTAGGGTATTCATCTAAACCACCAATTTCTTCTGAATAGGATTGAGTTAGAGGCTGATATTAGACAAGTGAATGTATACTCATATGAGGTAGGTGGTGCCTATATTTTTCTTTGATTTCACTCATGTTTTGGGGGTGCGTTATTGATTTCAATATTGGGTTAACCAAGAGATACCCTATAGAATTTATTCTTGTATTTTAAATTAATTTATTGATGAAATGAGATGTCTATGGGCATGATCCTCCTTGACTAAAAATGGTATACGTCGGGTTATAGGCTTGAACCACTTGGGAAGATTAGGCCTAGTGAGTTTTTTAAATTGAATTGAATTATATATATACTAGATATGATGGTTCCATGGGAACATGATGGGAAATGCCCAATATGTATTGAGGTTATGATTATCACTAAGACTGAGGTGAAGTGCCTTGTTAGGATAGGCTTGGACAAATGTATATGGGGTGATGTTGATCACCTGGTTGGGAGACGTGGTCATCGATTTAAGGAAAAGAGGTCATCATGATTGAGGTCATGTCCTTGGAATTTGAGATAGTGTTGAGAATCAGGTTGAGTGACATGGCCATAGGAGAACAAGGTGTTGGGATGATGTGGCCTAAGTATATTGTTGGTGAGTTTTTCTCATCGTGATTGGATGATGTTCCATTGGATTTGTGTGCACATAAATATGACTTAGATGATGAGTTATATTGACCATTATTAAGGTTGAAGTTGCTTTCCATAGAAATCCACATGGATGGTGAGGAGCCATTAGTTGACGGTGATGAGACCATTAGTTCGGGGATGAGGTTAACTGTATATTGACGCTATTGGGACAACATTATTTGGTAGGATGAAAATAGTTGTTCCTCATGATGTCGGCTATTGAACCAAAAATGTTTATTATTTTGAGGATAAACATCATTGTGCCTCATATGTTGGGATTGGATAATATATGTATTATATGAGATGAATTATGAGGGACTAGATACTTGTTTAGGTGTGCCTTTCGGATGCTAGTTACTTGATTATGACATGGTAGGTGTCTTTTGGCATGAGGTTCCAGTGATACTTTTACAGGAGGTGAATGAGGGATCTCTAGCTTGTTACTAATAATAGGATGACTTGGGATTTTTTCTAAGGATCCTTTCCACTATAGTTATATATATGCAGACATGTCATTGTATACCATATATATAACCAGGGTCATGTGGTATGATGATGTTGGTCGAAGAAGGTGATTGATTCCTTATGGTTGTTGAGAATGTATTTATTTATACATTGGTATAGTTTAAATTTTAATTTATTTTTAGTATATAAGTACTTTAATCATGGATGTAATATAGGCACACATTGGTGATAACCTACTAAGATTTATTCCCACACCCTACATAGGCCCCTCAGGACACATGTAGAATTTATGCTTTTGTGATCAGGTAAGGGTTCGAGCTCATGAGTTGGACCTTAGTGATCATGTAGTATTTATTAGCATGGGATAGATGGAAAGAAAATTGGGAACCATCATCATATTAAGTTTACCTTTATGTATTTCTTTTTATTCCATTATGCTTATTATATTTATGTACTGAGGTCGTCCACGAGCAACCCTCCTATTTATTTATTTTCTTGTATGAACTAGCTTGTGGGCATGTTCTATAAATGGTATCATGTGATGTTTTATTCTAAAATTGGTATAATTGAGCTTGTTATTATTTATTGCTACTTATTGTTTCCTCTATTATGGGTTACCCATCTTATTTTTATTGGCCTTTCTTACACTGCTATATTTATATAAACCATTATTATTATCACCACCAGAGGGTATAGTCTCTACACTAAAAACTACTTACACCCTGGATGCTAGTCAGAAACCTTTGACGTATGGGGAGGCATGCCTAAGGCCTTGTGGACAACCGACCCTTATCACTATTTGGGTGAAAAAACGGGTCGAGGTGCTATACTTTTGGTCAAGCTATCCCATCGTATTCCATGTATTCTCTCAATTTTTTAGAGACTATTATTGATCACTTCCATTAATATTTGGGTAATTTTTTATGGGGACCACATGATGGGAGGCGTAATATACATTGTAATTTATGTGATAAGATTTTTGTACTGACGTTAAATTGTGGTTTAGGTTTTAGAAACATAAATTTGTTTAATTAGGATCTATTTTCCACATGAGTTTGTCTGTTGATATCATGATCAACTTCTATTTTTTCAATAGTTTTAAGTGTAAAATACTTCCCTTATATTTGTTTTATGAATTCTTACTTAGGACCCTAACCAAGTTTTATTTAGAGGAGAATTTGGGGAGAAAAATATATCATTGAGAAAGGTTTATATTAATAGATTGAAAGTGGGTTTGAGGTATTTATTTTTCATGATCCATGGATAGATGAAAATTCTATTTGGAGAGTTTCATCACCTATTACCCTGATATTTAAGAACACTAGAGTATGGGAATTTATCAATTACTCCTTGTATTCTTGGTGTAATGATAATGTTTTTTTTCAATTTTAATGAGAGATACCACAATCTATCATTCTTAAAATTCCCTTTGTTCCTGATATGGGTGTTGATTAGTTGTGCTAGAGGTGGCAGGCTTCATAGAACTATTTAGTTCAGTCTAATTATAAGCTCATGATAGAGGATCCCTATCACCATTAAACTGGAATATGTTTGAATAAAATATATAATCTAAAGAAACCACCCAAGTTTAAGTTTTTCTGGTGGTAGGTGTGTTTTGGTATTCTTCTAGTTTAAGAAGTTCTTAATTTGTTCCATCTTACTCAGGATGATAATTTTACTCTATGTATTTATTATATGGAGTCCCCATTGTATGCCATTATATTGTTTCAAAGTATGGGGGGGGGATTTGGAAGTTATAAAAGGAAAAAATTTCATGATAACCCTGACCCCTATTTGGATCTCACTCATAATTTACATGGATGTACTTCCTTTCTTGAGCCGTAGGTAATGGGTATGATCTGTACTATCACCTAGTTAGTTTGGATGAGACATAATGAGTGGGGTTTTCAATATGTGTCAACCCATGACTGTATTTGGTTTGAGAATGCCTTGGAATAGATGAAATTATGGGAGTCTCACAGAACATCTTCAGCTAAGGGATTCCTTGAGCAAGGAGTTTAAGGTTGGGATCCTCCACCGAAAGGTTTTATTAATATTAACACAAATAAAATCATTGTCTTGGGACTAACAATGGGTACTGGGGTTATTTCCTAATGAGCACAAGGGCATATTATGAAATCACATTGTAAAAAGTTTTAGGTTACTTGGTAACCTCCTATTGCAGAGGCCATTGATATCCTCCAAGGTTTATCTTTTGCTTAGTTTTATAGGTAGGATAAAGTGATTCTGGAATCTAATTACCTTTTTATCATCAAGTCCATCTCTATACAAGATGAGTAATTTTAGGTTTATGGAGTTATTATCACAAATATCTGGTTACTGGTTGATGAATTCTCTCAATGTAGGTTTTCTTTTTCTCAGTGATAAAGGAATCATGCTGCTCACTATTTAGAAAACTTTAGGAAAGATAGTGGTGATTTTACCTGGTTTGACCAGTTTTTTGATTGGATTCGTAATCCTACTTTAAATATTTCTGTATCAATATAATGTTTCTTTCCCTTAAAAAAAGTAAATACACACACACACACATAACATATATATATATATATATTGAAATGCACAAAAATATATATTTATAATATATTTATATTAATAATTATATATATATTTATATTCATAATTATATATATATTATATAATTTATAATATATATATATATATATATTTACAACTTATATATATGTTTTTAATTATATTTACGTGTGTTTATATATATTCACACACACACACAAATTTATAAATATAAATCTAAACACACACAAAAATATATATTTATATTCATATTTAAATTTATATATTTAAATTTATATTATATAATTTAAAATATACACACACATATATATATATTTATTTTATAATGTATGTGTGGGCATTGGTGTGTGTGTCTGTGTGTGTGTGTGTGTTTAAACTCATATTTATTAATTTATATATGTTTATGTGTGTCTATTTATATAAATATATTTAAGCACACACATGTATAACTATAAAATTATATGTATATTGTAAATATATATATTTATATTTTAAATTATATAATATAAATATAAATATAGAAATTTAAATTTGAATATAAATATATATTTGTGTGTATGTTTATATTTATATTTATAAATTTGTGTGTGTGTGAATATATATAAACACACATAAATATAATTAAAAAAATATATATAAGTTGTAAATATATATATATATATATTTATTATAAATTATATAATATAAATATATATATAATTATGAATATAAATATATAAATAATTATGAATATAAATATATTATAAATATATATTTTTGTGCATTTCAATATATATATATATATATATATATATATATATATGAGCACCTTATCATACATTACAAATATGACACAAATGACCAAAATTCAAATGGTGTGCTATAAAGAAGCCATGCTATAATGAATGTTATCAAATTTGAAAAAAAGTTGCTACCTCTGAAAGTTCGGGATGCATCAATTTATTATTCCATTGCATACTTGAATATTTTAATTTTTTAGGTTTGTTAATTAAAAAACTTTTCTATATTTCCTCTTGAATTATAAGTTCATGTATTCCACCCATGTAACATTCTTCCCCTCACCCATTGGCTTGGAAGAGGTGGTGGTGTTACTGGGCCATAGATGACATCCCCAAGACACCAAAGGATGTAAATAAATAACAAGGGCCTAATAAATAATTGGGGGATGATTTTTTCCTTTTAAAGATAAAACAAACCAAATAACCATAAAATTCAACCTCTATATGATGCTTGAGTACAATAATACAAGCTAATACAAAACCAAATCAAAAAAGGCATCATCGAAGTACAAGAGGAATCAAAGTGACATAACCAAAGGATCTAAAAAAAATAAAACCCAAAGACACCAAAGACACCAAAGACACCAAAGACACCAAACTACAACTCCCAATCTTCTCCAATCTCCAAATCCACATTCCCAATCCTAGGTATCAAGAAGCATCACTAAAGAATTGGGATACCTTGCCTTTACCTATTTTGTGATATATAAAATCTGAAAATACACCATAGTTCCCAAGAAAGGGGTGAGTATAAAACTTAGTAGGAACTTCCCAATGAATTAACAACTCATAAAACTAGGATAAATTTTTTTATCATATTTTATAAAATATTTTAAGAGTAATTTAAAGGAGTTTATATCCAACCAAAATAGTTTTCCAAGGAAATCAATCAAACAAGCCTTTAAAACCATTTTTCAAGGAATACATCAACAATTTCATTAAGCCATTTTCTTAATTTATGATTTTTCATATACTATTACATGTACACATGTATCCACAACACACACACACACACACACAAGCTTAGTGTTACCATTGATGGTAGAACTCACATCCATACTCTATCCCTTTGATGGAGGTTCCTCATGACCAATATCCATCCCATTCAAATCATTCCCAATTGTTATGCCCAAATCATATCAACCCATTTCAATAAAAACATTTCAACAAATAATTTACCTATATCAACCAACCATAATTTTAAAAACCCCATTTTAAAATTATAAACATAAATTTTCTAAACATTCATCCAATTACCATGATTTCAAAAACCATAATTCAAATGAGAATTTCCATAAAATCACACCATGACTTACACAAAAATTTCAACCAATTTAACCAATTTGAAATGAAGCCTTCAAGTTCTAATCAAGATGAGTTGATAGATAAGAAACCTACCTATAAAAATTTGGAGAAAATGAATAATGGAACAACAACTTTAAAAACCTAGTTTAGATCTTTAAAAACCATTCTTAGATGTCGTTTCATTTAATAAAAAAAATCATATCCCATCTAGATTAACATCACATAGAATGGATCTATACATAATAGTACATATAAATGATTCCAATATAGGGAAGAAGAATAGATCTAAGGAAAAATATGAATAAAGAGCACTTACTGATGAATTTTGTCCTCTAACACACTTAGATTTGCCTAGGAATCACTCATGGATCAAAAGGAATTGTCTCTATATCCTTGGGAGGAAGAGGAATTAATGTTATGGCCTGTTTAGGATAAAGAAGTGGTTTAAGAGGTAAATAGGATCAGATCCATGATTTTTAGATCTACATTTTGATGGTGCATGGTCAGGGCACAATTTTTGGAAAACTGTACACTAACCATGAATGAGGCACTACCTCAAACCACACCTCAGTTGCACGATTTACTAGAGGTATTGCACAGTTTCTACTAACCATGCTCAAACTGTGAACCAACAAAAAAGCATAAAAACATTTCAAAGATCCTATTAACATCCTGAAACATAACACAAACATTTTATATAATTAAAATAAATAAATAAAGGGTCAATTACCTGAAATGGGGGGGTGCTTTATTCACCCCACCATTGGTCATTCCATCCCCATAAAGTAGAAAACCACCACCAGATTGAAAGAGTTCAA
The DNA here is from genome assembly GCA_963277665.1 of Viscum album. Taxonomy (NCBI): domain Eukaryota; kingdom Viridiplantae; phylum Streptophyta; class Magnoliopsida; order Santalales; family Viscaceae; genus Viscum; species Viscum album. The sequence continues at coordinate 55,534,825 of OY728148.1, forward strand.
TACATTGCTACACCATTTCTTTCTCATGCTCTAAAATTTATTATTGAATCTGATCATGTTACCATAAAAACTGCACTAGACTAATGTATTTCCTATCCACAATCCATACAGGCACATAAACCAACGTAGAATCTAGCTCTAGGTCAATATGATCCCATAAAATCATATGGAAAAGATGTGGTTGATACTTCTTCAATTGTGATACATGAACCAAATTATTCACTTCACTGAACCTTGTTAGAAAATCCAACCGATATTCTACATCACCAACCCATTCAAGTATCTCAAAAGGGCCTATGTTTCAAGGATATAACTTACCATGCTTAACAAAATAATGATTCCCAAGCCTTTGAGAGATTATTAAGAACACATGATCACTCACCTAGAATAATAAAAACCATATATGATGATCTATATAAGATTTCTGATGACTCTAATCCATCTCCATCCTCTTTCTAATCAATTGAATCTTCTCTATCGTCTTTCACAAGGTTTGGTCCAACTAGTGAAGTATAACTTGTTTCCATACAACAAAGTATATAATGATAAGAAACCCATGCAATGATTCAAAAGGATCCATATATATCGAGGCCTGATAACTGTTGTTGTATGAGAACTCCACTAAGAGTATGTGGTCCCCCCACGAGCCACCGAAATCTATTACATAAGAACTAAGAATATCCTCTAATGTTTGGATTATCTTCTCAGATTGTCTATCCATTTGAGGATGATACACCATACTCATAGTCAGCTGAGTCCTAATGGATTTCTATAAGGATTTACAAAAATGAGATGTAAACCTGGGGTCTCTATCTGATACAATAGAAACTATAACACCATAAATTTTTACCACTTTTTGGATATAAATTTTTGAAAAGTATTACACTATATTATATTCATAAATGGGGATAAAATGGGCCAAATTTTTGAGCCCATCCACTATCACCCATATAGAATTGTGTTTCTGAACCATCCTTGGTATAATTGTTACAAAATACATAGCTCTCTAGTCTGATTTCTACACAAAAATGGATAAAAACTACAGCATACCTACTGGCTGTTGGTTCTCTACCTTAACCTACTGACAAGAGAGGCATATTAAAACAAAATCAACCACCTTTCTTTTCATACCTACCCAATAATATTTTGATTTTAGTGCATTATAAATCTTTTTTATTCCAGGATGAAAAACACATCTCAAATGGTGGTATGCAAGAAAAAGTTGTTCCTGAATATCCATAGGTACGACCATATGATTTTGAAACCACAAAACTAATATTCTATAAAGCTTCCATATCTCAATGGTCTCCCCACCATTGAGTTTTGAACTCATAATAACACATTCATTATTATATGTCTGTGCCTCTTTAACCTTCTCAAACAAATCAGGAACAAAAGAAACTAGATATAAAACCACAAAACTACCTAGATCTTCACAATACAAGTGAATGTAAGCTATCATTGACATAATTTTCCACTGATCTGAAGCCTATTTTTCCAACCAACTATATGAATTTATTCTTAATGTATTCTCCATAGAGTTCCAATTACTCAGTGTATACATTAAGTAAAATTAAAATATTTGAAGGTACTCCATCCATCTTCTTTTTCTCAGATTCAAATATATTTTTGAGAAATTTAATTTTAAGCTCTTATGATTCATAAAAACCATGAATTTGTCACCAAAAATATAAGGACACCAATTCTTCAGAGTATGGACCATAGTAGCTAATTCCAAATCACGTGTTGGGTAGTTATTCTCATGAAATCATAACTACTATGAACCATAAGAAAAAAATGACCTCCCAACATGAGAACACACCCAAACCTAGATTCTAAAGCATCATAATACACTACATAACCTTGTCTTGATTCTAGAAATATCAATATTGATCTAGATTTAAGGCAAAATTTAAGCAATTGAAAATATTTTTAACATTCATCTTTATATTAGAATTGAAAATTTTCTCTTTATCAAAGATTTCATTGGTGAATCTATTCATGAAAATTCATGAAAAAAATGTCTATAATAACCATATATGCTAAGAAAACTACATATATCAAATACATTCTTTGGTTGTTTTCAAGAGATCATAGCCGCCATGTTTTCTGGATCCACAGAAACATTTTTTTAGAGATAATATGGACAAGGAAACATACCTCTTGTAAACAAAAATAAAACTCTGAAATTTTTGTATACATATGATGATCTAGCAAGATACCCAAAACTATTGACAATTTTTTTATCATGCTTAACATTTTTCCTAGAATACACCAATATGTCATCCAAAAACACCACCATAAAATAATAAAAATACCTTTGAAATATCCAATTCATCAATTCCATAAAGACTATTGGTTCATTCATAAGACCAAAGTACATAACCATATACTCATAATGGCCATATCTACTTTGAAAAACTATCTTCAGAATATCCTCCTTCCAGATTTGTAGTTGGTGATATCCCAAACACAAGTCAATTTTAGAGAACCACTGAGATCCCATCAGTTGATCAAAAATATCATAAATTCATGGGAGAGGATTCCAGTTCTTTATCATAAATTTATTAATCTTATGATAATCCACACAAATCCTAATAGTTTTATCCTTATTTTTCAAAAAAAAAACTAGTGCCTCCCATAAAGACTTACTATGATGAATAAAACCTTTGCTTTCTAACTCTTATAACTAGACTTTCAATTATCTTAATTATATTTGTTCTATCTGATAAGATGGAAGTGATATTGGATAAATCACTATTATAAGATCAATCATAAACTTCACTACTCTTTTGGGTGGAAACCCTAAAAAATTATTAGAAAATACATCAGGAAATTGATCAAAACATGTTGGAAAACTACTATCCTTGATCTTATCTAATGATTCCAATGTCAAAGATTTCGACTAGTATGAGATAGTTCCAACTATATGTTCCAATAGTCCTAGTCCACTTTAATTTACATTCCAATATCCTCTAAAGAGATTCTTGATGCCATCATCAACTGTAAAACTAACCCTTCAGGTATAATAGTCGATGTGATCTTTGAGAATTGTCAACAAATCCATAACCATGATTAATTCATAGAAATATATCTCAAGCACATATAAATACCAAAGCAATTTATCCCCATCAATAGTTATAGAACATTATTTGCACAAAAATTATTGGCATTATCTTTGGTTAAGAGAATTTTTAAGTTTTAAAATAGAAGACACCATATCAACATTCAAACCTAGAAGATCAAAAGTATGAGAAGTGATAAATAAATGGGACACACCCATATCAAACAAAGATTTCATAAGGTTATAATTCAAAATAATGGTACCTCTCACCATTGAAGGTCCCAATTAATCATCCATGATCACTTGGTCAGCTCCATAAAATTTCTTACTCACCACACTTTTCTCTTTATTACCCAGTTTAGATTGCACTGGTTGAGGAGTAATGGTATTCCTAGAATAACCATGGATTGTTTGTTTTTTCTAACAAGATATATTTTTCTATAATTATCATATCAAAGAATATGATGATTTAGAAGCATGATATGTGTACTTAAAACCCAACCTTGGATCACTATGACAATAATGCTTAATATTTCCCATTTGGTTACAATTGTGACATGTTCTAGGTGGTGTCATATAATATCGCTTCATATAATTAAGAGAACCACCTTGAAACAACTGGGTTTACCCTTTGGTTTAGGAGTAAGATTCTCAGATCTCCCCATATGATTCTGAGTCATACCACCACCTTGAAAATAGGTTTCCCTCTTCCACTTATTCCCCTCATTAGAGTTCCCAATATTTCCAATAGGTATCAACATGATTCCTCTACCCGTATTTCTTGATATATCCCTTACTATCACCGTTTCTCTATTAACCATCTCTGTAGAATCCAATATTCAAATAATGACAATCTTTGAGTAGATATCTAGCCTCAAACCCAATTCAAAAAATCATACCAACAAGGATTCACTAGTAGCAACTTAGGGTGAAAAGCAGACTAAATTCTTGAATTTATCCATGCACTCTGTCATTGTGAGGTTACCTTGCTTCAAAATGAATAAGTCTATTGTTCTTGCAATCTGGAAAGTATGAGGATATTTTTTTAAACAATTCTTCAAAATCCTCCCATGTCATACCTTGGTCCAATTTAGCCTAAATTTCTAAATCCCACAATTCATGTACAAGATATTACAACATATATATTTCCAACTTCACCTTCAGCTTAGTTGGTGTTCCAATAGGATAAAAAATCCGATTCATCCTATTTAGCCACACCTATAATTTTTAAGGTTTTGAATCTCCCCAAAAGATGGGTGGATTCTGCTTTTAGAACTAAACTGAATGATCCACTTGCCATGATTCATACCTTAAATTCCCTCTATCCATGACCTGAAATGCTTGGACAATACTCTGAACCAACTATTGGTTCACCTATGGATTAGGTGAAACCACATTCTCAGTAACCTCTTCTGGTGGATTCCTATGGTGCTTACCCAGTTTTATTCACTATAACTAAAAGAAAACCCCATTTAGTATCACTCTCTAGAAATTGAAGGCTTAGGAATTTAAAATTTACCACATCACATATATCACAATAAGGCTTTTCAAAATTCATCAATTTTTTCTTTCAAACCATTTTTGAAAATTCCACCATGTGTTTTGAAAATCAAACCATTTTCAACTATTTTCAAAAATTAACACTTTTTCACCAAATAATAAATCATTACTCAAGATTAATTATACACTCCTAGTGAGAAGTTATTTAAATCAATTCATGTCATTCTCTTTTCATCAGCTAAACCCAAGATAATGAGGTTAAAACTTTCAGAAGTGTCTCAAAACACTTATTTATCAGAACTACTTGGTAACTTGAAGTTCATTATAAATAGGTTAGATATGAATTTTTATTCTCTAAATTTCAAGTTCTGAAAATCCCAATTCTTTATACCATCCCAATATATAGACTAAAAATATTCACATATAAAGGATTGAATAAAATGATACCATTTGTAACATCTCGCCCCTCAACCATTGGCTTGAGAAGAGGTGGTGGTATTACCGTGCCTTAAGTGACATCTCCAAAACACCAAAGGATAAAAATAAATACCAAGGTCCTCATAAATAGTTGATGATGATTTTACCCTTTTAATATAAAATAATAAAACCATAATAACTATAAAAATCTCCCTTTATATGATGCATGAGTACAATAATACAAGCCAATACAAAACCAAACCAAAAGACATTATCATAGTACAAGTTGAATCAAAGTGACATAGGCAAAGGATCTAAAAGAAAAAAAGAAAAAGACACCAAAGAAACCAACTATAAATTCACAATATGATCCAAGATCAAAATAAACATGCCTAGCCCAAAGTATTAAGAAGAATCACTAAAGAACTGGGATACCAAGCCTTTACCTATGTCTTGATATATAACATCTTCAAACTCACCATAGTGACCAAGAAATGGGTGAGTATAAAACTCAGTAGTATTTCCCCAATGACTTACCAACTCATTATACTAATATAAAACTTTTTATAAAAGTTTATAAAATAGTTTAAAATCAATTTAAAGCAGTTTATATCCAACCAAAATAGTTTTCTGTGGAAATTAATCAAACTAGACTTTAAAACCATTTTTCAAGAAATACATTAACAAATATGTTAATTTTTTTTCCTCAATTTTTGATTTTTAATATACTATTCTATGAACACACAAATCCAAAACACATACACACACACATACACACATAATCTTGGTGTTAACATTGATGGTGTAACTTCATGTATACATAATTTGTTCCTTTAAAGGTTGTACTTCATGACCAATATCCATCCCATCCAACTCATACCCATCCATTATGAAAAGATAATTTCAAACCATTTAAATAAAATAATTTCAAAAATTAAATTACTTTCATCAACCAACCATAATTTTAAAATCACAATTTTAAAATTATAAACAATTAAACAACGGTTTTCAAAAAATTTATCAAAATTCTATGATTTCCAAAACTATAATTCAGAGTAGAATTTCCATAAAATCCCACCATGATTTCCACCAAAATTTAAAGAAATTTAACCATTTTTAAATAAATACTTCAAGTTATATTCAATAGGATTCAAGAGAGAATCCACCTACCTCTCAAACTTTAGTGAAAATGAATAATGACACAACAACTTCAAAATACCAAATTAGATATCATAAAACCTTCATTAGATATCATTTACTTCAATAAAAATAATCATATCCCATAAATATTGACATAAAACAACATGGATATATCCCTAATAAATGAGATACAAGATTCTAAGAGAGGGAATAAGAATAGATCTAAGGAAAATGATGAATAATGAGAACTTACCGATGGATTCAGAACTCTAACACACTTAGATTTTCCTAGGAATCACATCCAAATACAAAGGAATTGGATCTATAGCCTTTAAAGGAAGTGGAATTCCTGTTATATACTTTTTAGGGGAAAAAAGTGGTTTATGAGGTAAATTGAATTAGATTTAATATTTTTTGACATAATTTTTTAGGTAGCATGGTTAGGGAACATAGTTAGGCAAACCATGAACTAACCATGAATGAGACACTACCTCAAACCACACCTCACATGGTTGGCTCACATGGTTAGAAAAAACATGAACCAACCATTCTATTACCCTATATTTATCATTACATGGTTTCTCCTGGGAATATACATGGTTTGGAAAAACCGTGCACCTACGCAGTGCCCACTTTTTAGTTGCACGGTTTCTTAAAGGTGTTGCACAGTTTCTACTAAACGTTCTCAAATATTACACCTCCATAAATGCCTCAAAAATGTTCTAAATCTCCTCCTAACTTCCCACAACTTAACCCAAACATTTTATATACTTAAAATACATAAATAAAAGGCCAAGTACCTAAAAATAAGTGTGCTACACTCTATATATTTACATTCTAATAAGAAAATACAAAATTTTTATTTAAAAAATGTGTCCTGTGTTTAGATGAACATATAATGACCAACCTATTTTATATCAACAAAATTTTCAATATATGGATTGTTTTATTGTATTTATTTCATCATCTAAATTTACTTTGAATTTTTTATAATTTAATCCAATTTTCTAATTTTTGATCATTTTGTTTTTATAGGTAACATTTTAAATCACAGAAGTATAAAATTTATAATTATTCCAAAAAACGTCTCAATAAATGGTAACTACCTAAAATGAAACCCTGAAACTTACTAAAATGTTTAATGATAATTCTTTTGATATTGTAATTACTTTTTATATTTATTCAAATTCATTATTAGATATTATTGAAGTGCTATTGATTAAGACATAGAAAATTTATTCACATAATATTTTGGTATAACATATTTAATGTTTTAATAGAATATTTGAAGGACATAACATTTTCTACAAAAACAATTATCCAAGGTCAATGAATAAAAAATATCTCTTGATAGAATGGTTATATTTTCATTAGTTAATTTTTTTTGAATATGTGTCCTTAACTTTATGTTTAATTCTTAATCATAAATTTTCTTTTACTATATACTTTTTCACATCACTCTAATGATATTTCATATTAGGGTTGAGTAAAATAACTCAAATTAGACTAAAAATTTATGACTATAAGATAATGATAATGTTCCTCCCTTGTAGGGTTTTCATTTTGTTTCTATTTTTTAAATGGTAAATATTTTAATTTTAAGCATTAAATAAGGTGTACATTATTATTATTGTTCACTATTTGTTTACAAGATGAAACACTGCTTTTTATTGAATTTTGGTATGAATATGAGATTATTTTTTAAAAAATATTTATAACTATTATTGTTTTCATTTCATTTCTTATCACTAATAGAAATATGACCAATATCAATGGACCAATACCAACATTTTTAAAAACTATTGGTATAGGTACCCAATACTAACAAAGTTATAAATCCATTGGTATAGGTATGATTTTTTTCTGCCTATACCAACAGTTTGATCAAACCATTCATATAGGTATAGTATATGGACACCTAATCCAACCATTTGACCAAACCATTGGTATATATATGGCTTTGGACATGTATACCAATGGTTTAATCAAATAATTGGTATAGGTATTGTATATGGACACCTATACAAATGATTTGACCAAACTGTTGGTATAGGTATGGTATTTGGCCACCTATACCAATGATTTGGGAAAAACATTGGTATATTCTTTTTTTACAACCACTTATACCAATAATTTGGGAAAACCGTTAGTATAGACTACCAATACTAATATTTTGACCAAAACATTGGTATATGTGACACCATTATTTATGTATAATAATAGTAATAATAATAATAATAATAATAATTAATTAAAAATTATTTTTTATACATACATACATATATATATATTTATGTATATACGAACATAAAACGTGTTGTAGCAGAGTGGTAAATTATTTAGAAAATAACAATGAGGTACTGAGATAGATACTCAAAGATGATTTTTTAATATAATACTTACAAAAATGGCTTAACCAAACCATTGTTATAATTATTCCTTATGAAATTACCCAAAAAAATAGTTTGAAAACCATTGTTATAGGTATTTACTATAAAATTTCGTAAACCGACATTTTGAAAATCATTGGTATAAACCATATATAGAGAGAGTTTGGACAAATTTTTGGTACATGTATCTCATATGGAATTAATTATATGAACGGTCTGGTAAAACCGTTGGTACCTATACCAATAGTTTGAACAAACCATTGGTATATTCTTTTAATAACAACGATCCTCCCAATGTATCATCAAACTGTTGGTATAAGCTACACCAATGTTTGAGGGCCTATACCAATGGTTTCAAACCATCTGTATAGCCTTTTTTAGTAGCATTTATTATCCATTTTTTAATTTATGTAATTTTTATTATGCAATTTCATTGTTTACTACATAAAAATTTAAAACATATATGTTTTGATCATGAGGTTAAAAGATATAGTGTTTTTTGATATCCTACACATGTTCCCAAAAAATTTCCTTATTCTCACTATCTAAATCAGGTTTCCCATTAATAGGTAATGCTTTTGGAATATCTAATATTGTGTGGTTTTAATTATACTGGAATCATGGATAATTGAATTGAAGTTAAATCTTATACATAAAAAATGATCCAAAAATCATTTTCCTAAAGTATCATGACAAATTGAGTGAATTTTCTTGGCTTTGAGCATGCAACAACTGTTTTGAAATTAAATGTTATTTTTAAATGAAAACATAGACTTTAAATCATAATTATCACTCTATTTTATAGATATAAGTGCAGTTATTTTCTATATATAAAAAATGAATCATGGATTATTTTCCTAAATTATTAGAAAAATCCATGTTTTTTTGATTTATTTTTATTATGTGATGCATGTTTTAAACTTAAATGTTAGTTTTAAATGAAAAAATTCACTTTCAGGCATAATGATCATACTATGTGTCATATTAATGTGTTATTAATTCATACAAGTCAAATAAATCACTAATTGATTTACTAAAGTATCAAGACAACCCAATTCCATTTATTATATTTTTGAGTATGTAATGTGTGTTTTAAACTTAAATATAACTTTTTAGTTAAAACAAACACTTTCAGTTAGAAAACCCAAGCTAAAAATATAAATATTTTACATTATTTTAACAATATATATCAATAATATACTCAAACCTCAACAACCAAAAGGTTTAGAGTCTTTGGGAATTAGCAATATAGACATATTATTTAACTTAATTCAACTTTTCCCATAAATATCTCCTAATAAAACTTTTTTTACACAATCCTGTATATAATATCTTGATGAAGTGGAAACAAAAGAAGGGTTGGGGTAAAATAATCAATAAAAAAACTTACCAACAATTCATAAAAGGCATGAGATCATAAGCATATGGGAAATAATGAACATAGGAGAAATATCTTATAAAAATTACCATCTTAGATTATGACATAGGATCATAAAAGGACCATCATGAAAGTATAAAACATATACCATGGTTTATAAACATGTGTAAATAATCATCGAAGTATAAAATCATAATATGTATTAATAAGAAAACGTGGAACACAAATAAGCATAGAAACCATACCTATATCACGTTTAACTACCAAGACCATAATAACTTGGTGGGTCTAGAATGAATGCCTATTTTGTATAATGTATTAGGCATAACTACTTGTTTCCCATAGTGTATTGAGAATCACAAGTCATTTACCTTAATTATCTCAGATAATTTAAATATTTAACCAAATAATTAGAGGTCTATATAGCTCCCACCCATCATATAATTATGTATCATACATATGTGTGCCATATTATGTCAATCATTCATCATATCATGAAAAACCCAAGGAAATTAAAATGGGTTTCATATATTTTCTAAGTGGTATCACATATTATGACACTAAGGTTATATCGGTTAAAACCAAAAATAATATATTATAAAATTATATTAAAATTATTTAATCTATAATAATTAGTTTATTTAGAGGCACCTGGGAAAATAGATGTGAAAATGTGAGAAAAATATCTTAAATCTTTTAAAACATAGTTGTAAAAACAAATTTATAAGTCATTTCAAAAATCCATTTGAATAGGGGTGAAAAGAGAAAATTAAAAACTTTAATAATAAAGGAATTAAAATTATGGAAACATTGAAAATAAATGAAATTAAAGATAATAAATTTGGATTGGAATATAAAAATTCACGATCATGAGAGGAAATTCTCTTTTTAATAAGTTTAGGAATTTTTAATGAAAATAACACATTAGAGAAAGGGTTAAAAATTTCAATTTTTATAAAATGATAAAGTGATATATTTAAATTAAAAACAATTATATTTACTTAGATTTAAAAATTATAAAATAAAACATTAAGGGAAGAATAATATGGAAATCAAAGTAAGAGATCCAATGGAAATGATGAGAAATATTCTTAACAATGTTAAATTTGTATAAAGAAAGGGATCCATGAAAGAATATGTGTTTGATGTGAAAATATAAATTCAATATATAGAAAAAGAAACACTATATATAATATATAAATGCTATAATAAAATAGACTTGGAAGAACATACTCAAGGTAAATAGTTTATGACCCAATGAAATAAAATTGAGTTGACGAAACCCTTACATCAAGTCCAAGTTTCTTGGGGCGTACATATAGTCTTATGAATAAACAAATTAAGTTTTTTAAATACTTAATTAAGTAATTTTTTATATATATTTTACTTATTACTATTATTTTATGTCTGTTTATAATGATTTTATTAATACATGAGGCCTATTCTTACGATCCCGAGGGTGTTTATTTCACAGTTCCAAGGCCGCTTCAGTTTATTGATAATTATGGATGTTCTTATCAAAAGATACCATTACTAAATAAGTGAAATGATATTATTTTAATTCTATTACATAATTTTAAATATAACCAAATATACATATGTGTTATGACATTGGGATGACTCATTTATTATAAATGTTATCGCTATACGATTATTTTATTTAGGCGGGTTTTCAGATCATGATGAACTTATTTGATTTTATTTAACCTAATGACTATTTAACCATTATAAAATATTAAATGATATATAATATACTTATTTAAATCCCTTAAAAAAATGATAATTTCAACCTTTCATAAAGGCGATGGTGAAAAATGAAGTATGTTATTCTTGGAGGCGGTGAAGGAACCACAATATAAACAACATTTTAATTTTGAATTAGAATAAGAGGGGGATAGATAATTGATATTTCAGTAGTGTAATAAAATTTAATAATATTAATAATATTTATGTTATCATACTATAATTTATATAATATATTTGTTAAGGTAGAAGATGAAATGAATTTAAGAGTTAGGTTGGGAACATTACATATTCCTTTGGATGTCCCCTCTTAGAATACACATTAAGGAACCTTGTTTTAGTATTTTGGTGAGGAAAATGCTTCTAGGACATAAATAGATATTTTAGGAGAGATTAGGGTAGATTTTGGACGATCTAAGGACCAAAATGAGTATAGAAATAGGGTGATATTTATAAGGGAGGAGAGAGGTTTTTTTAGAATAAAATATTAAAATAAAGTATTATATCATCAAATAGAAACTAATAGTATAACTCAATATTAATGGGAATGTGATTATATAGTAAATTGGGAATTAAAATATCCTTATAACTTCTATAATACCCCCCAAAAAATCTTTCATATGAACTATTAATAAATACATAATTTATATGGTTCTTATACAATATTTTAATATTCACCTAAAAAGTTAATATTTTTTGAAAAAAGACAAAAAATCACCCTAGGGTAATCTTTATGTGATGAATAAAAAAATAAAATCCATTTTTATCCAAATAATTTTCTATGTGTGATATATTAAAATTTTAAAATAAAACTCTTATTTACTGAAAAGTACTGATTTTTGTGACATGATCAAATTTCCAACCCTTAGAAAAATTGATTATTATTGAATTAAATAATATTATAATTTTTATAAAAATAAATATTGTTTTATAAAACCATTTTATGAAAATAAATTTTATTAAAACTTATATATTTATCTTATAAATTTATTTTATTGAAAATAAAAATACATTTTTATGAAAAATACAATTATGATTTCTTTGTTTAAAACATTAATTTTATCATATTTGAAACTTTTATTTCATAAATTCCTCATAGTTTTAGTTAATAATTTTAGTTCATAATTTTTCCAAATTTTATTTTACTATTTTACCCAAAAATACCAAATTTCTTTCTTAACTATTTTTTTCATTTAGGTTTCAAATATATAATCAAATTTATCTACATCAAATATAGTAAGAGTAAACACCATTTTATTTATAAAATAATTTACATTATATTAATACTTATTTCATAGACATGTAACCCCTCAAGACTTCTTTATAATATCTAAGGCTAAGATAAGCAATGTTGGTAGTCATGGATGGTGGTTTATCTAGAATAGATCACATAATCGTTGAAGTTTAACTTAGTCTTGGTTAATGGAAAACCTTAGTGACTCCAACACCTTTACAAGATCAGAAAAATGAGCTTTATAAGAAATAATTGTATTGATTAATTCTACTCATTTTATTACTATATAAATTTCATAATTATGTTACTTTTATTTATGCTTATGAATTTAATGGATATGTTATAATGGTCATATTTAATGATTTTATCTTATTAATATATCATGGTTCATTTTAATTCAATGTTATTTGTGAATAAATCTATTCAATAAAAAATTATTTAAAGAAAAATCTATGAAAAAAATCATGGGATGTTACATTTTACCCCCCTTAAAAAATTTAATCTCTAAAATTTTTCTTTACTCGGATGGAAGTAAGTGAGGGTAATTGTTTCTCATAACATCATGAAGATCCCACATAGATTCCTCAAACTTGTTATTTTTCTACAAAACATTAACCATAAAAGTTTCCTTATTCCACATAAATTTATCACTTTGATCCAGTATCTTCACTGGTCTTTCCTCATAAGAGAAATCATGCTCCAACTACCCAACTTCTGAGTTTATTTGATGTGATGGATTTGGTATGTAATTCCTAAAAAGTGATACATGGAGCACATAATTCACTTTTGAGAGATATAAAGGGAGTGTCAAGTGATAAGTTTCAACTCCAACATGATTAAGACTCTTGAAGGTATTTATGTACCTAGGGTTCAATATCCCCTTATTCCCAAACATCATAACCCACTTCTAAGGAGATATTTGTAGGAACACCTTTTTACTAAAATCAAAATATATTTCTCATCATGGATTGTCATCATAACTCTTATAATGAATCTGAGCTTATTTCATATGTTACTAAATGGTTTGAAAATTATCTGTTATTTCTTAGATAAGGTTAGGTCCCATTAACTTTATTTCACCAAATTCATCTCAATATGTCAGAGTTATTCACCTCTTATAATACAAAGCCACATATTCTTCCATTAGAATTTTATAATTGAAAATATTTTTATACAATAACTCTACCAAGTTAAGGTGATGATCTCACCATCCTTGGAGATATATTGAATAAGATCTCAATATATCCTCTAGAGTTTGGTTGGTTATTTTAGAAGTGATGAAGCTTAGCTCTATATTTTTTAAGACTTCTCCAAAATATTATGGTAAACCTAAAATATTTATCAGATATAATTAACAATGGTATTCTATACATCCTTACCATTTCACTTATGTATATCTTAGTGAGTTTTTAAGTGAGATATCATCTTTAATTCCAATGAAATGTTCTAACTTTGTAAGGTGGTCGACTACAACAAAAATGGTGTTATGACCTTTAGATATCATGGGGAGTCTTATGATGAAATACACAACGATGTTCTACCATTTTCATATTGGTATGGGTAATAGTTTCATTATCCCCTTATAATTATATTATTTATCCTTAACTTTATAACATACTAATCATTGAGATATATATCCTAAAATATCCATCTTCATATTGTCCCACTAGAAATGATATCTGATATCTCTATAAATCTTCATGATTCCAAGATGGATAGATAATGACGAATTATATACATCATCAAATAGCTCCTTCTTTAATTCCAGTATTAAAGGAACACATATACATTTCAAAAACCTTATTATTCTATCACTACCAAGGTTGAACTCTAAGATATTAACTACCTTATTCTACAGTTACACATCCTCATTCTACTCCATATTTTAAAAAACTATGAGTATTGAGTTTTTTCAATACTAGTCATGGATAAAGTAGTATTATATTTCCTTCTTAGATCATTAACCACCTTTTTTTCCTTCCCATGATGGTAATGTATAAAGCAGTAATATTATTTGATCAATTTCATCCATCACGTTTTTCACAAGTTCAAATCCTTATATGTTAATATATATTTTAAGATCTCATGATAAATATATACATCATACTTTTCACCATAAATATAACACTACCGAATATTTAATGCAAAGATTACTAACCCCATCTCTAGATCATGAACTGGTTAAATTTTTTATGGGTATTTAATTGATGTGAAACATAATATATTACCTTTTAATTATTTATAAGGATACATACTAAGGCCTTATTTGAAGTATCATTGTATATTAAAAACCCTTCCTCGCTATAGGGTAGTATAAGTATAGGTGTAGTGATCAAACTCTTCTTAAGTTACCTAAATCATTCTTCACATTCCTCTGTCCAAGGAAAATTCACCACCTTCCAAGTTAACTTGGTTATTGGATTTTATAACCATGATAAATTTATCACAAAGCACCGATAATATCTATCCAACCAAAGAAAACTAAAGATCTCGATTATAGTAATCAGTTTGTTCCATTATTTAGTAACCTCTATATTTTAAGGATCTACAGATATTCCCTCTCTTGTGATTATATGACCCAAGAATGATACTTTTGTTCCTATAATTAATACTTTCTGAACTTTTCATACAATTTTCCTTTCTCAAGGTCTTCATCATAATCCTCAAATAACCTTCATTATCTTAATTTCTCTTAGAATATATGAGAATATCATTTATGAACACTACCAAAAACTGATCAAGGTAGTATTGAAAGAATTTATTTATTAGATAAATAAATAAATTCGGGGTATTTGTAAGTTTGAATGGAATCACTATAAATTCATAGTGTCCATACCTCGTTTGAAAGTCTATCTTGGGTATATCCTACATTTTGACCCCTAAATGATGATATCTATATTGAAATTCAATCTTCAAGAAGTATTGATCCCCTCTGAGTTGATCAAACAAGTCATAAATATGGGGTAGAGGATATTTTTTCTTAATAGTGATTTTATTAAGTTCATGATAATCAATGCAATGATTCATTGATCCAATATTCATCTTGAAAATAAGAACTAGTGAACCCCATGGTGAATCACTAGGGTATAGAAATCCCCTATCTAGATTCTTCTAAATTTTCTTCTAAAATTATTCCAATTTAATGGGAGACATTATATAAAGAATATTTTATATTTTTATAGATCCATGTATGAGTTCAATTAAAATATCAACCTCATAATGTGATAGAAGACCAAAAATTTCTTCTATAAATACATTAATATACTCCTTTATAATATGAATATTTCTAATTTTGAGTTCTACCCTAGCCATTTGAGATAATATTCCCTTATTATTGGGAATTAAGACTCATATTATAGAGTTTTTTGCTAAATGGAATTCATAATAATCAATGCACTAATATTTGGTAACAAGATGATTTGGGATATTATATGAGATTTATTTAATAAAAAAATTGATATGACATCTATATATATAGATCCAATCCATTCCCAAAATCACATATATTTCTACCAATGGATGAAGAACTATATCTGCCAAAAATATATTCCAAAAAATATTGATCGGTGAAGAGTTGTATACCCTGGTTGTAATGATTACATCACATGGTGTTTACAATGATAATTCAATATCTATAATTTGAGTTTTTGAATCAAAATTATTATAAAAATTATAAGATAATAAAGAATGTGAATAATCTGAATCAAACAAGACATTCAAAAATTTGGAGTGAAGAATAAATGTACCTTTCACCACTTCATGATTTACTTCATACATAGTGATTGTATCGGTTATTCCTTGTTCCCTTAGTCTTAGAGGTTTCCAAAGTCTATATTCCTCATTAGATTTAGGATCGAGGCATTGATTTTTCTAATGCCAAAATTCCTCAAACTTGAAGCACTAATGTATGGGTGGAGAATTAGTTGGGTCTATATTTTCTTATATTTCATTGACTAGCCTCTTCATCCCCTTTTACACTCATGAGATTAATGTTCAACCCTTCAAAACTGGAAGCACCTTCCGACCCCTTTTAAGAAATTTCATTGGTGCTTCCTCCCACTTTTATAGCATGCAGGTGGTTGGTTTTTCTTCCCTCCATGTTATTTTTCATTCGAGTTTCCAAGAAAATCCATTTTCACTTTCTATCTCTAAATACATGGGAATAATGAGAGTATCGAGTTTCCATTTACACTTTATGCACACATTGAACAATTTCTTTATATCTAAAAAAGTCTCTTATGGTTAATTTATTTCAAATACTTGGTTTTAGACCACCAAAAATTTGATCGATATTACTTTTAGAGTCAGTAATAAAACCAGTGGTGTATATTTCAAGTCTCATGAAGTTTTCCTCATAGGTACAAATGGAAGCATCCTTATTTTGTTTTAAATATTGAAATTCTATTTCTATTTTCATGTGAAGAGTTTGAAAAAAATGACTAAGAACATTTTCATGAACTCCTCTAATTCCATAGAGTTAACCTTTTCCTTTCAAGTTATATTATTAATGGGGGTCCTCCATTGGTCAGACTCACCAAAAAAATGATACATAACAAATACAAACTTATCATGGTTCAACAATAGAGAATGGAAAATATATTCTTTATTTCATTAACCCATCACTTATCAATTAGTGTATTAGAAGACCCACTAAATGTGGGTGGATGTTGTCATATGAAACACTTGATATCCAATTGATCCCTCCTTGGCGAGTTTGGGAGATCAATATGATTTGAGTTATTATTTATGTCTTTATATAGTTGGGTGATCATTTCAATGATATTTTTCATTCCAGAACTCATTCCATTTGGTTTCTCATTAATACAGTCATTTCATTTTCCATTACATTCATTATTGACTCTATTACTCCTATTTACATCCATTTATAAAAATAAAGGAATACTAGGGGTGATAATAAGGAATTTTATAGGAATATAAAAAGTAACATCATTAACTTATTAGTAATAAATCAAGAATGTAATATATACCCTTAATTATGAATTTTTTGGGTCTCAATCTAGGTAATCCATGGTTATTTTACAATTAGTATTTCTAAAAAAATTATATATTAAAATACTTTATAATGGTTTTTAAGGGGCATGTATATCAACCAAAGTATATCTACTGAGTTTCAAACCAGGTGTGAAGTTAGGCCCACTTTTTGTTAACCAAGTAAATATTGAGCTAATACCCAATAAATATTTTTTGAGATTATTACTCTGAGGTGCATATGTATCAGATCCTGTATCCACTTTTTTATATCTATATTGGTATTTTATTTCTAGGAATCCACAGACCCAATACTTTATCAAAATTTTAGGATGTTTTTCCTATATTTATACTCACCCTTATGGTTTTCACTAACATTTTATAGTCCCAATACCAAAAAAATAACAAAAAATTTATCTGGTGTCGACCGTGACAAGAAAATTTAAACATATATAAATTTTACATTATTTTAATTATAAATATCACTAATATCCTCATAATTTAGAGGCAAAACAGGTTTAAATTATTTGAGAATTACATATATAAAAATATTATTACACATTAATTCAACATTTCCCACAAAATTCACCTCATAAAACTTCCTTCTACACATAGTCTTGTATATAATTTCTTGGGGAAGTAGAAACAAAAGAATGGGTGAGCTCAAATGAACAGTATGGAAAAAACTTATCAATGAGTCACAAAGGTTTTTATATCATAATAATGTGTGAAATAATGATCATGGGATAAATATTTGATAAAAAAAAACTATCAAAGATTATGGAAGAGGATTATAAAAGGACCATCATAGATATATAAAATATATACCATGGTTTGGAAACTTGTGTAAATAATTATGAAGTATAACATTAGAATATAGATTAACATGGAAATATGGTTCAAAAAATCATATAAATCATACCATATATCAAGGTTAACTACAAAGACCATCATAACATAGTGAATTAGGAATTACCACCTATTTTCCATAGTGGATAAGGCATCACTACCTATTTACCTTAGTGTATTGAGGATCACAACTCACCTCCATTAAATATATCATGAGAGTTAAAGCTTTAACCATTACATTGTAGGTATATATAGGCCCCACTTAACCCATAATGATATATAATACATATGTGTTCCACATGAAGTCAATTATTCATCATATCATGAAAAACCAATGGAAATAAAAATGGGTTTCATATCTTTTCCAAGGTGTATAACATATCATGAAATTAACATTATATTGGTAGACACCCAAAATAAAATTTTCCAAAATAATTTTAAAATTATTTAAAGGATAATAATGATAATTAATCCATAGGTTGTAGTTTATTTGAATTAATAGAGGAAAATTTAAGTGAAAACATAAGAAGGATTTTTTTAAAGATTTTACAACATAGTTGTAAAAAAAAATTTATAAGTCATTTCATAAATCCATTTGAGGAGGGGTGAAAATAAGATGTTGAAAAAATTAATTTTAAATAATTATAATTATTTAAACCTTGAAAATAAAATAAATTAATGAAAATAAATTTGAAGTGGAAGATAAAAATGTATGATACAAATATTTCCTATAATAGGCCATTGGTTGGTGAATATAATAGAGGGTATAAAATATACATGAATGGGAGGCAGTACCCTCTGATAGAATATGTGGAAGAGAGAGATACAATAGAACACTTGTAAGAACCTAGATTTTCTTTGAGGTAGAAAACATTTAGATTTCAGTTTAATTCATTAGATTTATCTTAATAGAAATGCCCAATGAGGTTATAGAGTAAAAAATAGTGTTAGAGGCTTGTTCAGAGCCCAAATCTTTCAATTTTGGAGAAAACAGTTGGGCTGCATGGTTAGTAGAAACCGTGCTGTTCAATCTGCATGGTTAGAATAAACCGTGTGGGGTATTTCAGTGCACAATAGAGGGATTGAATGTTTGACTAAACCATGCATATCAGGTATCAAAACCATGTGAGTGATATATATATATACATTTATAGAGGGTTTTTTCAAATGTTGTTCATGGTTAGTCAAAAATTTCACCTCGACTGTGCGAGGGGTGTCTTAGGACAGAGTTGGGCACACAATTGGTGCATGGTTTGTACAACCATGTGACTCCTTAATTTTAAAGTGAAAATACAATTTTACCTAGAACATTTTAAAAGTACAAACCCTTATGTTTTCTTGTTTATAGTATATATAAACCCCATACTCCTCCCCTTTGAAGATCTATCCTCAATCCTAGCCTAGTATTTAAAGTTGTTGTTCCTTGCGGCCTCTATTTGTGACGCCTTTTGTCATGTTGGATCCTTATCAATAAGATCTTAGAGTTGTTTCCTTTATTTCTTTATTTACATCTCTATCCTCAACACTCTTTTGGTGTAAGATATTATGCCTTATTTTTAGGTCATTTTTCTATTATTCCTTTTTCATCTAATCTAGACCAAACTAATGCTCAATACTAGACAAAACATCTACTACAAGAATAAGGTAGGTGTTCTATGACTTTTCCATCAAAGTATTTATTTTTATAAAATGTAATCATTATGCACATGATTATTTTATTATGAATTTATCCTAAAATTAATCTTCTTTAAATATTATTTTCTAAATTTAAAACTAAATCCCTAATAATACCTTTTGATATCATTGGAGGTTGATACCTCAACACTGACCCAAATTAGGATGAACTCCTTGATATGCATTTGGTAACTAATTTTGTGATTACCTAATACACCATTTAGGTGTTCTTGACTGGACCTTTGGAGAGGTAGGTTCTACAAATTAATAAATGAATACTTAAAGCATTAAATGGAAAGTATATATATATATATTTACATATAGATATCACTTGTACTTGATCAAATGTAACTGAATTGAGAATGGGTGTATGTCCATCCTAAACTTGTCACCTAGGATGAAAGATATTGGAATGAACCCAATAAATCATTAATTGGATGAGTATTACATGTATTATGATAACTTATGAAAATATATAAACATGAGTATATGATTTCTATCATATATGTACCTTTTTATCTTTATAGAAATAGTCAGACTTGACCCCACCATGGATTCCCGGGGGAATTCCTTGAGCACTTAGAGGATTCCATTCCCATTTATTAAGCTGATTTCCAAGGATCTACTCACCTTGGAACTCGATCCTTGTCTATTAGATAATGACCAACATGATGTTGTAGGATCATTTTCCTCCTTCGAAAAATTATAATGTCTTGGATGCACTCCTTGTATTTAGCATGATGTCTTAGGACATGTGACGCCTTGGATTATTCTCCTTGGTCTCCAGTCATTATTAGATTAGGATTTACCTTGGACTTGATATATGGAATTAGTTAAACATATTTCCTAAGTAATTCCTTGAGAATTTCCCTTGGATTACACTTAGCCCTTATTTCTCGTATGCATGGTTAGATATCATGAGTTTGCTTGACCTTCTATGGTCAAGGATGCATCATTTCCTCTTAGATACTTTTTATTACCACCATATCTACTTACCATGGTCACTAGTATTATATACCAAAATAACTTAAATAAATGATTAAATGAACATATTCCCAGAGACATCCAGCATAGGTTAAAGTAGGTACGGTTGGCCATGTGTCCATGTTGAACCTGAGATCGACTTGGGTTGTATTTATTTCCTATTTTACTTTGATATAACTGCACACTATTATAGTTTATATTCAAAGACTAGATTTTTATATACACCATTGGGGGTGGATTAATGAGTTTATCTCACACCATATCCGGTCCTTCAATGGTGCCAAGGAATATTATATCATTACAGGTGTATATTAGGGGAAGTGTCTAGTTATGGATGCATGAATTCTTATATTAGGATGGGATCTTGGTTGCAGATGATTGGGCTAGTGCTTGAGATGCTTGGATAATTTTTGGTATATTTGACTCTTTTTTATCTTACTACTACTATGTATGCTTGTTATTTTTGTAGATACATGACATCATTATTACATATGGTATTGTTTCAACTTATGAGTTGATTATTTAGGACTCATATGTTTATACTTGTCTCGATGCCTTTTTTATTATTATTATATATGTTATTCATCACTTATTATTAGATTTTTTACTATGTTCTTCTACTATGATCATATTTCCCCAAAATACCATCATGGATCCTTACTACTAGTCATCAGCATCTAGCATATAGAGAGGTGTGCTTGAGGCCATGTCGTCAACCAATTTGGCTACTCTTATTGGGTGAACTGGGATGGGATGTCACAATGTGGTACCAAAGTATTATTTTTTCCATATCTTACTATTTGGGATCATAAATAGGAGACTATGATATGTTGGAATTTTTTAATGATCCTATGCATAAGATTAGCTAACCCAAGTATGGTGAAAACCCCAAATTTCATGGGATGGGATTTGATGTTATAGATTATTCCTATTACAGTTGCACTGATTTCATTGTTGGGAGACACACATGAGGTGTGGTATTTATTATTCTATTATTAGTTCTACTTTATCCATGGCTTGGTATGGCATAGAAGCGTTGCTCGTGCATCATTATAGGAACTTTAGGGAATAACATGTCCTGCATTATACCATTCCATGTAGGTTGTTTTATTTGACTGCATGATATCTATCTTATGTGACTTGAGTGATATATTTTTTATGTGACTAATGTTTCTATAGGAAAACAGGTATTGAATAATTGGTTATTAAAGTTTCAGTATAAACCTAAGTGGAGTTTTCTAGTATAGTTTGATAATGTCACCTTAATTAATCAAATATTATATGTTTGAGTTATATAACTAAGGTTATATAGACTGAAATGCTAGTTTATTTTGAATACATGAATGTAATTTATAATCTAAAGAGTGAATGAATCTCTAAAAATTACTAATGGTTATTCATTTAGTCAAATCATCACATACTACTAGTTACATTATTATATCGAATGTAAAGGTCTGGATATGATTAAATAAACTACCAATTTTAATTTACAAATCAAGTACTTATATAAATTGGGAATGATACTTATTTTAAATAGTTTATAATAATAATGAAATAACTAATAAATCCTAAATTAAAATGTGTTTATCATTAAATGGGGATGCTAATTTTACTTTAAAGGGTGTTTTCCTCTATAACTTGCAATTTAAACTCCATATACTGAGACCCCTAGATAAAAGAGAGAACTTGACTCAGACTCAACCTTAGCAGTGGGTAGTATCTCTTGTGGTTATATATGATCTTAAACATCCCCCATACCTATATTTATGAGTATAAATAGGGGTGTAACTTACTTATAAGAAGTTTTGTACCTATACCACTTTTATATATGTAGTATTTCATTATAAAATTCTATATGAGGTATGTTATTGGCATATGTAGAGATATCCTGCCATGTAATCCTAAAGTTGTGCACCAGGAGGGTAGTGACAACCATGATCTAGAGGTGGTGGACCCTAATCCACCAGTGTTACCACCAGTAGTTCCACTTGAGACACCTCCTACTATTATTTATTTGGGAGACGATGCCTAGTTTCAAGATGGATTACTACATGTTATATAAGATATACAGGGAGCATCGTAACCTGCCTCTTCCATATTAGAATTGACTTGAGAGTTTTAGTAGTAGAATCCACCTACATTTTTAGGAGATGATGGTCCTCAGGCTGAAGTTCATGGCTAGATGCCATGCTATTTATTTTCAAGAACCTTGAGACACCTGCCAAGAGAAGAGTGAATATCACCACTTATATGCTTCAAGATTCCACTAAGCATTGGTGGGATGTTCTGAATTAGGATTATCAGCACTATGGTATGACTTTTAGGGATTTCTAGTATAGTTTTAAAGACTTATTATTCCCAAAGGTGTTGAGAGATGATTGTTCTAGAGAGTTCATGAACCTATAGTAGGGCACCATGTCTGTCAAGGACTATTCATCCCGCTTTACTGAGATTCAATGTTTTTCACTAAACCTAGAAAGATATGAGATATATAGGGTGAGAAAATTTTAGGATGGTATTAGATACACCATTTGATCTTAAGAAAATTTATTTATATTAGCTATTGTCTCAGATATTTTAAATCAAGCCCTAATCACAAAATGTTATCTAAGGGAAGATGATGACATAGGAAACCATGTATTGATACCTATATGGAGTAGTGGTTCATCTAGTGGCCAAAAATTTCATCATGAGAATTATAATTAGGATAGTGGTATCTAGAAAATCCCCAATGAAAGTTCAATAGTGTTCCATCAGTGTGGGAGGTAGGTCCACAAGAATCTATAATGTGATAGGAAACTAGTCGAGTGAAGGGACTATGGATGAATAGACCATCTTTATAGATTCTAAAAAACCTTCCCATATGTTTCTAATGTAATAGTATTTGTTCTATATCCACTTTCTGTATCAGGATCAGTATATCCATGTTAGACAGGGAGTTGGATTGCAACCAACCAATCATGATGAGGAGGAGGTCATGGCCATAATAGCCAAAATTCTATTTTTCAGCACCAACAGAGCATACCTACTTAGGGTATTCCAATTGTAGCATAAGTAAATGGATCATTCTAGTTGTAATCCATACAACCAATACACAAGGATCATAGTTCATGTCCATATATAGTACGAGGTACTATTTTAGTAGCCTTTACCATCATATCTGCTTTATTTGATATTGCTGCCTCACACTCCTTTATCTCTGTATCGATTGTTGGAAGTATTGGTCTTGAAATTCAATAATTCTATGTCATGATGACACTTGATAATTCATTGGGAATTTGATCAGAGAGTATACTCTAGTTTAAGAAATTCCCCTTGAGGTAGGCAGTTATTGTTTCTCATGGGATGTCTTCATCCTCAAGATGACAGGCTTCTATGTATTCTCAGAATGGATTGGTTAGTCCACTATCATTATTACATGGAATAATATAACCATAGGGTATCTTTTATATCCCCATAGGGTGATAGTTATCTTCACAAGGGTGAATTGGATGTACAAGTTGGTTGAGTTGTACTAGAGCATGATGGGTTGGGTGTAGTGATAGCCCATATGGATAGAATTTATATACAGTTCAGGGAATAAGTTAGGTTAATTTTCCTCCTATAGTGGATCATTTCATGGATGTATTCCATAAATATTTTTCAATTTTACCTCTTGATATATGGGTGCATTTATCTATTGAGATAGTGTTAGGAGAAACACCGGTATCCATTCCTCCTTACAGGATGGATACTAATGAGTTATAGAAGCTCAAGAGGTAGCTAAAGAACTTAGAATCTAAGGGTTTTATGCGATCCAGTACTTAACCATGGGGTTCATCTATGCTTTTCACTAGGAAGAAAGATGGGACCTTAGTATCTATGTGGTTTACTGACAGTTTAACCAACTTACAATTAATAATTGGTACCATTTCCTCATATAGATTATCTTTTCAAAAAACTCCAAGAAGCTAGAGTATTCTTGAATATTGATCTAAGGTTAAGATATCATCAGGTATGTGTTACAACTTTAGATATACCTCACACAAAGTTTCATAACAATTATAGTTTTTATGAGTATTTTGTTATTTCTTTTGGTCTTATGAATACACCCACCATTTTCATGGACTTGATGAATCGAATTTTTTAATTTTACCTAGATTCCTTCATTTTGGTGTTCATAGAAAACATATTGGTGTACTCAGAAACTCAAAATGATCGTTACAAACACCTTGATATCATTTTGAGTACATTGAGAGAGCATCATTTGTATTCCAAACTCACTAAATTACACTTATAGATAAAAAATGTTCACTTACTGGGTCATATTATATTAGAATTAGGAGCATCAGTTTACCCATAGAAGTTGAGGGCCACAATTTCCTAATATTAGACCAAGAACATGTTTTAAATATATATTTTCATGGGTATGTGTGGATATTATTGGTTTTTTATATAGGATTTCCTCTGTTTTGAATAACCACTTATAGGCTTGACCAAGAAGGGAGTTAATTTTATCTGGTCTGAGGTGTGTGATAAATATTTTCAAGAGTTTAAGGGAAGATTTACCATATCCCCAATTATGATTTTACCTAATACTAGAAAATAATATACAATGTTTTGTGATGCATCAGGAATCATTATAGGTGCAGTTTTGATTAAGTAAGATCATGTTATTATGTATGGGTCTTGACAGCTGACGCCCCATGAGCGTAACAACCCAACACATGATCTTGAGATAGTAGCATTTGTCCATGCCTTATGTTTTTGGAGACACTATTTGTTGGGAGAGTGTTTTTTGGTGTATACAAACCACAAAAACCTCAATTATATCCTTATTTAGCTTGAATTAAACCTCAAACAATGGATATGGATTGAATACCTTCAGTCCTTCAATTTCGTACTTTCCTATACAATTGGTAAAGGTAATGTAATTGATGATACTTTAATCCATAAGACTCAGATGCAAGCTATTCAGGAATCCATTGATGAATGGAGGTTGATGGATATTCTTTTTGAGAAGTATCTATAGGTTCAAGAAAGTTATGAATGAACTTTTTTTATAGCCTTGGCCATAGCATCATCACTTCTAGATAGAGTGAAGAGGTAGTAGTTATTAGATCCTGAAGGATTGGTCTTGAGGGAGAGTATTTCAGGTACAAACCCACCACTATATTGGTCAGTCGATGGAGAAAAAATCCTATTTATACATGGGTGTATATGGGTGACTACAAATATATGAGAGGAAATGATGTAAGAATCTCATGCTTTACAATGGGAAGTGAACCCAAGGATTTATAGGATGTATCACAACATGTGTTGCCACTATTTGTGGCCTAAAATGAAATGTTAGATTATAAGTTTTATCACTAGGTGTTCCACCTATCAGTATGTAAAGATGGAGAACAATTGGACTATTGTCTAGTAACATCTTCTATCGACCCCATAATGAAAATGTGATGATGTAACAATGTATTTTGTGAATGTTTTTCCATGGTTTCCATTAGGTAGTGACATATATTGGGTATTTGTGTATAGTCTCCTAAAGGTATCCCATATCCTTCCTATCTGAGAGACCTTATCAGTGGATAAGCTAGGGATACTATATGTCTGTGAGATTATATTCCTACTTGGGTTCCCTCGTACTATCATTTTTGATAGGGATTCTCATCACACGTTGGGGTTATAGAAGGGGTTGTATAAAGCACTAGGTAAACAAGTAATTTTAATTACAACTTACCACCCTCAAACCATCATCCAGTCAGAACAGATGATATAGGTTTTAATGGACATTATTTGAGCGTGTGTCTTTGATTTCATAGGTTCTTGGTTGAAACATACACCTATTTTAAATTTCTCCTACAATAAAATCTATCAAGATACCATATAAATGGATCCTTATGATTCCTTATATGATAGTACATGATGATCATCTATGTGCTGGATGGTGGTAGAAGAGGTAGCTCTACAAATACCTTGTCTCATCTTGGAGTCCTCAGAGAAGGTGCATCTTATCAGGAAGTGTATGGCTACTATTCAATCTATACATAAATCTTATGCTGATTATCATCAAAGACCTCTAGAGTTTGAGGTTGGGGATGATTTTTTCTTGCATATTCCCCTAGAGGGGGGGGATAGATGGATACCGAGTCAAGGGAAGATGACTCATAGGTTCATTGAAACTTTATATATTTTAGAGAGAGTTGATCTAGTAGCCTACGTATTGTAGTTACCTGAAAGGTACTGATCCATTCATGATATCTTCCATATATCCCAACTTTGATGATATCATGCTGACCCATATCATAATTTTGATCCTATAAGGATGTAGAATTGGAGGTCAATTCTTATTTTAAGTATTATCCTATAGATATAATCAATCAGATCAAGAAGGATCTCTAGGGATGGTTTGTCCCTTTAGCATGGGTTCTATAGTAGGATGGCCATGTATAAGATGAAACTTGGGAGAGAGAGGCTAACGTATGTTCTTAGTGGTCAGAGTTATTCTTAGATGAAGCATTATCACCCTTGAAAGTGAAAATAAAGGATGAGTTTCTTTAAGGGGGAAATACTATAAGAACCTAGATTTTATTTTAGGTATGAAACATTTATTTTTCAACTTAATTTATTATCTTTATCTTAACAGAAATGTCTAATGAGGTTACAGGTGAAACATGGATTCTAGGGCTTGTTCAGAGTTTAGAGACCTATATTTTAGAGAAAACAGTTGCACTACATGGTTATTAGAAACCATTTTTCCCAATACATATAGTTAGAAAAAATCATACAGGGTATTTTCAGTGTAAAATAGAGGGCCTCAGAGTTTGACTTAACCATGCATCAAAAGTCGCACAACCATGTGAGTGTTCTAGACCTATTTACAAAGGGGGTTTTCATAGGCTATGCATGGTTAGTCAAATAGTGTGCCTAGCCCATATGAGGGATATCTTGGAACAAGTTTGTATGCACAGTTAGGGCACAGTTTTTCTAACCATGCCATTATTTTTTGGGTGAAAAGACCATTTTTCCACTAGCCTTTTAAAATTATAAACCCTTATCTTCTCTTGTGTTCATCAGAAAACAACACCATCCTCCTCCCCTTTGAATATCTCTTTTCAATACTAGCCTTGTATTTGAAGTTTTTCTTCTGTATATCCTCTGTTTGTGTAGTCATCTGTCACACTGGATCCCTCTTGGTAAGTGATTCGATATGTTTCCTTCATTCCTTTATTTATCTCACTATATTCAGTGCTATTTTATTGGAATATAATATGCCCTATTTTTAGGGTTTTTGTATATTTTGATATTTTATTTTAATATGGAACAAACCAAGGGCCAATATTAGATGATAAATCTATTGTAGGCATAAGGTAGGTGGTATATGACTTTTCCTTCAAAGTCTTTCCATTTATAATTTTTTTCATTATGTGCGCACCAGTTTCATTGAGTGTTGCTCCTAAAATTCATATGATTTAAATTAAATCATCTAAATTGAAAACTAAATCCCCGGTGAGACCTTTTGATATATTCTAAGGCTGATGCCTCAACATCTACCATCTAAATTAGGATGTGTTCCTTGATATGCCTTTAGTGACCAATTCTTTGATTACGTGAGACGCCATTCAGGTGTGCTTGACTTTACCTTTAGAAAGGTAAGTGTTATAACTTAATTAATGAATCATTAAATAATTAAATGGAAAGTATATATATATATATATATATATATATATCATTTTTCCTTGATCAAATGTAATTGAATTGGGAATGGGTGCATGTACTTCTTAACCTGGTCACCCAGGATGAAAGGTAATGGAATGAACCTAATGAATTATTAATTGGAATGAGTATTAAATGGAATATAATGACCTATGAATATATATAAACATGATTATATGGTTCCTATCGCATATGTATCTTTCTATATTTATAGGAATCATCAAACATCATCCTACCTTGGATTCTTGAGGGAAAGAATTAAGCACTCAGAGGAATCCATTACGATTCATTGAGTCGGTTTCCAAGGGAGATACCCACCTTGGAACTTGGTTATTATTTATTAGAGGATTCATAACATTATGTGGTTGGATCCCTATCCTCCTCTAGAAAATTATAATGCCTTGGATTCACTCCTTGGATTCAGCGTGATGTCTTAAGGCATACAGTTCCATGTATTATTCTACTTGGGATCCAATCATGCTTATCCTTTGATTTACCTTGGAATTGATCCATAGACTTGGTTAGACATATTTTTAGTGGAATTCCTTGGATATTACCCTTGTATTATACTTATCCATTATTGTTAGGATTCATGGTTGTGTACCATGAGCTAGCCTATCATTATAAGGTCAAGGATTCATTATTTCCTCTTAGATTATTTTTAATATCATTATATTTACTTCCCATTGTTACTAGTATTATATCCTCAAATACCTTGACTACATGATTAAATGAACATATGCTCAGATAAATCCATCATAGATTGAAGAAATTATGGTTTTCTAGGTGTCCAAGAGGAACCTGAGCTTGACTTGGGCTATATTTATTTCCTATTTTACTTTGATATACCTGAAAACTATTGTAATTTATATTAATGGACTGGATTTATATAGACACCATTGGTGGTGACCTACTGAGTTTATCTCACACCCTATCTGATCCACCAATAGTACCTGGGAAGATTATATGATTGCAGATGTAGATAAAGTGAAGCATCCAATTATGGATGTGTGACTTCTTATATTAATATGGGAGGTTAGTAGTAGATTATCGGGCCAATACTTGGGATTCTTTGACAGTTTTTGATCTTTTGACTCTTTTTTATCTAACTTCTCCCTTGTATACTTGTTATTTTTGTAGATACATGACATAATTATTGTATATGGTATTGTTTCAACCTATGAGTTGATTATTTATGACTTAGATATTTATACCTATTATACTGCCATATTCATTATTATCATATCTTTTATTTTTCACTTATTATTACATTTTTTACCATTGTGTTTCACTTTGATCATGAGGGTATAGTCTCTCAACCATACTACCTTGGACCCTCACTGCTAGTTGGCAGCCTCTGGTATATGAGGAGACACACTTGAGGTCATGTGGACAAGTAGTTCAACCACTGTTATAGGGTGTGTTATGCTGGGACATCAAAACATCAAACAAATATTGATCATAAATATAAAAGAGATCCTAAGTACAAACATGTACTTTCATACAAAACTGTACAACTAAAAAAGAAACTATAATTACCAAAAATGTAAAATTAATAGAGACCATGAATCCCAGAAAAATCCTACAAATCCACGAGCTAGTAATATCCAGATCGATCCACAAACTACTCCTATTGACCTGAAAAATAATTTATATATACATATGATGATCATAATAAGTATACTCAGTAGGATCCTCTCCAGATCCACTTGTGAAAAAGATAAAGAAAGTTTACTAAATCCCACTGAACAACAAGTGAAGTTAAGTTGTCGCCTAAATAGGTACACTATGTTTCTAGCCTCACCATAGAAATATCTCACCAAATAATTCATAAAAGGGATCATATAATAAAATAAAAAATGAAGGGTACCCTACTAATACTTCCCCACTGGTTTGCCGCTATGCCCCAATATCGCATGTCCTAACCTATAACTCTCCAAAAGAAACCATCTTGAATAGACTTGGTCTAAGTATCATAACACGAACCTCATGCATCACATCATCTAATTTTCCCATACCACATATCCATATTGTAATTGAGTAGTTTTTGAGATCCACTATAGCCCATATATCATGTTCATACAATGAGTATTATACCTCAATCCATCACAACCCATATATCAAGTATGTAACTCGATCCATCATAGCCCATACATGTCACCCCTATAATAATCATTCAGATATTATATCTATATATTAATGTGTGTAAAATAACTATAAGACATTACATCCCACTACACACATATATGGGAAACCAACCATCATGCATACCAACACATAATACAGCCAAGAGAAGAGAGTGGTCCAGATGAGGCAGTCAACCATCTATTCCTCACCAACCTAGATGTTGGTAAAAAAACCCTCCTAGAGTCCACTAGGTATCAATCACCCTACCGACATGGGTGGGGTAAAATATGAAATCAAAGAATATACAAGATATAATATAGATCAAACCACACTATGGTCATTAACCTAGTCCTAAGCTCAACTACATATATCGTTTCTTAGACATCCAACTACTACTACTAAGGACTAGATATCCTATAAGAACACAAGCATTTAAGAAGCTACATTAATTTTTTTTTTCATTTTCAACATTAAAACTATTATTAATTAATCTATTATAAATTAATTAACATTATTCTAAAATAAACTTTATTATACTTAAGATAATCCCATGCCATATAGGCATAATCCAACTAAGTCCATGGTTTTTAGGATTAAAATTAAAATTTTCATTCCGGAAAGAACCAACCCCATGGGTTAAAATATTTATTAAACATTATTTATCATTCCATAATTCAAATTAATCTAGGAAAAAATCCTATTCTACCATCAAGAGATACATAACTAAGCATATCTATCTACCTCAAGTAGTGGGGAAATGAATGTAGATAAACAAAAAACCTAGTCATCCAAACTTTAAATAGATTCAATAAGAAAGAATACTAACTTTCAATATCACAATGGGTAATACTAGCTTCAAACTATTCTATAAACCTGATTCCATCTTTAACACCATCATGAATATCATCATGAATCTCACCATCACTGATTTTAACTACTTCCACAACCTTGACCCTTACCCATATCTCATTAGCCATTATAGGCTCACATCAGATTGTATAGCAAGGCTCATATCTAGAGAACACAAAAGGTAGTAAGAATAAAACATTGTTAATAGGGAAACTATTCCCTAAAACAAGACATCGACCTTCACATGAAACCAAGCTCTCATAAACCCAACACAGGACATTAAGACTTCTCAAGGAAATTAGAAACCTTTTACAAAACATTCATCTTTAATAAAAAAATAGTTCTTATTCCATATTTAATTAACCAATTCAATTGTTATAGATTACAACTACGATTATCCTAAGGCATTAGATACAAAAAGCTATTAAATTACTTAAAAATGCTTTCTATATTTTTTTAGCTTTAATAAGATTTAAAGAATAAAAATTCTCATTTAACATTCCTTTTTTTTAATATCCATAACAAGAATTGAAAATTTATATTCTTTATCCAATTATATTATCACATAGAAGAACAAATTCAATTAAACTTGCAATTAGCATCAAATTCATTACCGTCAAATTATAATAAATAATTATTTCATTAAGCATGAATCTTTAATTATTTATCCAATCAACCAATTATCAGATTTACATTATTTACCAACATAAATAACACCATTATAATCTAAGAATAAGAAACATGATAAATAACATAACATAGATAACACAATATCTAGTAAAACATGAGGTAAACTGTTTTCATAATGGAAAACACATGCAATCACTAACCCTAAAAAAAATCTTGTTGAATCTAGTTTATCCTACATTAGGTTAATTCCATAGCCACCCAAATAAACTAAAGAATGTTCAATTTATGATTTCACATAAATAAAATAAGAATCAATGAATCCCCTACCTCAAGGCTTAAATGTTCTCTAATGATAATGAATCAACAACACGGTTCTCTGATCACCTCTCCCACAATAAAAATACTTACCTCCAAGGAATCTGTTCCCCAAACACACTAAAAACATCAAAAGAAGCTCCCTTAAAATCATGGAGATCAAAAAACAAATCATGGTAATAAAATTAGAGTAAAACCTGATCAAAAAGAGAGAAACCACAAGAAAAGAAGGTAGAACTCACCTTAGATCACCAAGGATTGATCTCCAGAAATCTGGGATTGAATCTGATTGAAATGGGATTCAAATCATTAAAAACTCACTCCAAGGTGACTAGGTTTTAAGAGGAAGGAGTGGGTGAATATTGGGTTTAAAGGGAATGGGGGTATTTATATGCCAACAGAAAAATAGAAGACCCTGACACAACCCCTTGGACCATGATGAAGAATCACCTACCATAGGGGAAACAATGGTCAACATGAGGGACCACACCGTAACCCTCATGGTCAAAGCGCGTTTGAGATCTATGGAACCTTTCACACCATAGATCCTATTTACCCCAGGAGAGAACCATGATGTAGGGAAACCCACTATGCCATAGAACCTATTTTTTAAGAAGGGTACTAGGACATAGACTACCACCCATGGAACAACTACCACTCATTTTGGAAGAACCTCCTCAAACCCATAAATTGTAGTTGGGACCTCCATACCACAACCACTTGACCGCCAAGGAAGGTCCCATGCCACAACCTCAGTCTATATAAACAAAACCTAGCAGGGCTATTCCACATCCTACCTCCATGGTTCAAACATACCAAAAATGATGGTGGATTCGAGATCCCAATTTCAGGACCCTATGCCACTACCAATCCTTCCATTCTATAATAACCGGCCCTATGACATAGTACATACCTCAATTGTGAATAATCATCCATTAAGCTTATTTTAAGATTAACACACCATATTTATTCTAAAACACTTTGGAACCTTCTACAAACACCTCCAATTACCAAAACCCACAAAGTAATATCCACTACGGGTTTGGCCCCTTTAATGTTCAGAGAGGTAGTGGACCAACCATAATATGAACAATGTTTAAAA
Organism: Viscum album; assembly: GCA_963277665.1. NCBI lineage: Eukaryota > Viridiplantae > Streptophyta > Magnoliopsida > Santalales > Viscaceae > Viscum > Viscum album. The sequence goes on from OY728148.1 coordinate 55,568,905, forward strand.
TTTGAATTAGAATGAGATAAGGTTTGATAATGGATATTTCATTATTATAATAACATTTAATAGTATTATTAATATTGATGTTATCATACTATCATGGATAGAATATATTTTATGAGTTAGGAGAAGAAAATAATTTAAGAGAGTTAGGTTGAGAACATTACCTCTTCCTTTGGATGTCCTCTCTTAGACTGCACCTTAAGGCACTTTGGTTTGATATTTTGTTAAGGATGAGGATTATAATATGTGTAAAGAGAGTTGAGAATATATTAAGTTAGAGTTTGAATGGTCTAAGGAAAATACTGACTAGATAAATGAGGTGATGAAGGATGGTATTTATAAGGTAGGATAAAGAATGTTTTATAATAAAATATTAAAATAAATTATTATATCTTCAAAAAGTGACTCATCTTATGACTCAATAGTAATGAGAATGTGAGTCTATATTAAAGGTGTAATTAAAATATTCATTAAACTTATATAATCCCCAAAGATTCATTTATATGTATCATCACTAAATATGGTATTTATATAACATTTATATGATATTTTATATTCACCTAAAATTTCAATATTTTTGTAAAAATTCCAAAAAATAATCCTAGGTTAATTTCAATGTGATGAATCAAAAAATAAAATCCATTTTATCAAAAATAATATTCTATTTATGATAAATTAAAATTTTTAAATAAAATACTCATTTGGTGAAAAGTGTCAATTTTTATGACATAGTCAAATTTATGACCCTTAGAAAAATTAATTATGATTATATAAAATTATATTATCATTTATATAAAAATAAATATTGAATTATAAAACAATTTTATGAAAATAAATTTTAATTAATATATATATATTTATCATAAAAATTTATTTTTATGCAATTAAAACACATGTTTTTATCCAAAATAAAATTATGTTTTATTTGTGTCAAACATTTATTTTATCATATTTAATATATTTATTTCATAAATTTAGAATATTTCTTGTTCATAATTTCCCAAATATTATTTTACTATTTTACCTAGAAATAAAAAATTTCATCCTTAGTTAATTTTGACCATTAGGTTCCAAATATGAAATCAAATTCATTTACATGAAATTTAGAAATAGAGTAAAAAATATTTCATTTATAAAAAATAATTTACATTATATTAATGTGTATTATTAAGATAAATAACCTTTAAATACCTCTTCATATGATCTAAGGGTAAGATAAGTAATGGTGTTAACCACTGACAATGGTTCAGCTAATGTAGATCTCATAGTGATTTCAACGAGATTGAACATATCCAATAAATTTTTTTGCTCAAGCCATACTTAATGAAGTTCATATTGGGATTAGTTTAGGTAAAGTTTTAGTGATTATACCTTCTTTATAAGCTTAGAAAAATGATCTTCATAAGTAATATGAAGAGATTAATTTGTGTATGTGTTGAATTAGTTTTCAATGGTGTACAATAAAATAACAATATTTCATTGATATTAGTATATTGAAGAAGTTTTAAAGAAAGAAGTTTCTGGACGTTTTTTTTGAAGTATCCAAGATATACAAGCTTGATAAAAAATTGAAATATAGATTGTATAAATGGATTAAAAATAAAGTACTCAAGTATAATTATATTAAGGAATTTATTTTGAATACTTTGAGTTTATAAGTCTGAATATTGTTGAACTAGTTCTAATGTCAAGGCTATGTGTCAATTATGTTAAGGGAGACATATTGTTTACCACATGTTGAATAATAGTTTAGAATAATAGGAATTAAATAAATCTAGGAAAATATTTATTTCATGAGGAGATTTTTTGAATAACATGAAAATATTATTTTTTATGAGGAAGGATTTAATGAAGATAATGAAAAATATTATTTTTTATAAAGAAGAAGAAGGCCATACAATATAAATATTATTTCATGAGGAGTTATTTGAAGGCAATGAAAGAATTTATGAAGAAAAATCTGGAGTGTCTTGATATTAAATTCTATATTTAAAATAATACTAAGTATTATTTTTGGTGGGAATTTATCAAAAAATAGGGGCAACCATAGCCATACTAGAAGGTCCATCTCATACCACATATGGGAGCTAGGATCAACCATATGGGAGCCATCCCATGAATGGGAATCCCTGGAATTAGAGTAGAGTGGGATTTAATAAAAAATATACGAGTGTTTGTGGTATACACACAGAGAGTAAATGAGAAGGATCTGTAGGCCCATAGTGCATTCAGGGTGCCCAGGTGGACCGCGCAGGTGTTGCATGACCTAGTGAGGACATGTGTTATATGTTGTGGATAAAAAACCCCACTACTTCTCGATCAGCTGATGGCATAGAGACATTTATTAATCAGAGGTGGAATGAAAAAAATGATCGATGTGGAATCATAGGGCATGCTACACTGTATCTTTTCCTTTAAAATATATGTTTATATCAGTGTTGTATGATAAAAAACCATCTGGGCCATTTTATCGAGGCATGCATTGTCTTAAACCTCTAATATCATATGAGAGTTCTAGTATGTCAGATTTCTTGCAATGTCATGATTTCCGTGATTGAGAAACTCTCGAATGATTGAGTTTTTGAGTAAATGTGGGTAAGAACCAGCATGAATGCAATCTAAATATTTAATGAATGAGATATTTTGAAGAATATGATTCTAATGAGGAGGATTTGAAACATGAGGTTGTTTAATAATTCTTTGTGCATGGATGTGTTCAAGATTATAAGAAGTGATAAATAATGAAATCTTAATCACATGCTTGCGATAAGTTCATCATGAATGAAGAGATTCCACAATTTTTGGCATCAAGTGAAGCCAAAAATATATAATGAACCTATATGAAAATACTTGATATCCATTTTAGCATCACTATAGTAGGTATTGTAGTAATGGAGGGATTTTAGAAGTGGTGGCACTATAGAAGTAGCGGTACTGTAGCAACTTGGGTACTGTAGTAGTAAAATTCACTTAAGGGCCCTTTGGGAAAAAAATGGGCTTTAAAGCCTTGTATTTAGGACACTTGTCCTTGGGCCTTCAGTATATGTAATGGGTCTCCATCTACCCAGACACAAAGAAGTCTTTGATTTAATAATAAAATGAGGCTTCTACCCTAACCTATAAAAAATATCAACCTTGATATGACACAAAATATGAGATTTAAGTTGGTGAATTAATGAATTAATTCATTGTATAAATCACTTATAAAAGGAGAGTACACAACCTGAGAGAGTGCTACTTCATCTCATGACTTCTATGAGTGCTCTAATTTTAAAAAAATAGAGTATATTTGTTTTTTTCTCAAGTGAAGAAGTAGAGAGTTCTATGAGCCTCTAAAATACACATAGAGGGGAGTTCCATGCATTGATTTTTGTGAAGAATCAGAACCACTTACTAGTTGTGCGAAGAAAAACTTTAGAGTCCCATGTTGTCATGATATATTTCCACCTTCATGAATTCATGGTGGTTGTTATGTTCTATGAACTAGTGTTAGTACAATATTATCTTAGTGAGTTACACAAAGATAGTGAGCCCATGTATAAAAACTTATGCAAATAATAAAGCAGTGGCCTTTTGTATATGAACTTATGAGAAGAGGTTTTCATAACAAAAAAATTTTTTACACAAAGGAATCCATTTAATGATCAAGCATGCATATATAATATTTTAGATTTAATATTTCATTCACAAAGTATCTTTAAATGTGCATATATAAATTGACAAGAAAAGAAAAAAGAAAACTCAAATTAAGTTTACAATTGAACAAAGAATAAGTTACACATAATTGATAATATAACATTACAATTTAATATCGCATATTTTTTTTGAAGATAAAAAGTGGAATAAGGGTTGATGATTGAGTTGATATCTGATAATTATCATTTGAGTCGAAGAAGAATATATGAGAATCAATACAATAATAATTAGAGATATTGTGTATCGAGGAAGTATGAGATTTCATTACACAATAATATTCATATCATTGAAACTAAAGAAGGGAAATAATTCAATTGATTAATATTAAAGTTTAATAAATAAGAATATAGGTTCAACTAGATATCAAATAGAACATTTATTATCATTTGGTATTGGATGAAAAGTGCAAATATGAAGAAGAATTAGATTGAAAATATCCTTATGAAACAAGAAAGTATTTTTCATATCTATTTTCATAAGAAGAAGAAGAAATACAAGAAAAGGAAGATAATTTTAATATTTCAATTTTCTAGTAGAAAGAAGATGTAAATATTCATGAAACACTCTGATATTTTGTGATATATTTATTTTTAAATAAATTTAATTTCTTTGGAAGCATGAAATATATGAAACTCTGAGTCTAAATGAACCATAATGCAATACACTATTATAACCTAACTGTTAAATTAGTGAGTATGAATAATAATAACTAAATTGTGAAACATTTATGGTTTACACTTGTATAAAATAAATTCATTTGTTATCAATTGATTATAAATGAAAATAAAAATAATTTGTAAGTACAAGAGATGGTTTTCTGAAAAAACTCTTTTTATGCGTGCAATGTGTTTTTATTTTAATAAATTAAATTGATAACTATTAATGAATGATTTTAATAAAATTTATATATTATATATTAAATAATTTTTTTAAATATTAATCGAATATTTTTTCTAGTAATGACATAAAAATATATATCTTGTGTTATGCTTAAAATTGTATTTTTCTAAAAAAAGGGTTTCATTGTGTTATGCACACTTTTTTAAAATGAATTTATACCACATATTGAAATTTAATATTGAAAAGTGAATTAAATATTTGTAATAATTATGATAAAATTTGGTAAATAGGTATTTTTTATTTTTGGTAAATATAAATAGTAATCATATTAAATTTTTTGTCACCTTTGGTAAGGGTAAAATGGGTAAAATTGGGTTAAAGCTTTGGAATAAGGCTTTAAAAGTTTTCTAGTACTTGAATTTATCCTATTGTATGCATGAATTTAATCCGTTTCCATATAATTATAGAATATATGGTCACTTTGTGCCATATTTCTTTGAATATTACACTTATATTAATTTAAGAAAAGAATTAATACAAAATGTCACTCTCTTAACTTTAATATCTCAAAATTTTTTGCATAATGATAAAAAGAGGATAAGTTTAGTGATAAATATTTCTTTGAAATATATATTATTTTTTATCATAGTAATTTATTTACAATTTTGAGTGATTTTATAATTACCTTAAACTCTTATGCAATGCCGACACATTATTTATTCAATTAATAGAAAAATAAAATAAATGATTTGTAAAATATTAAAAGTAACACAATTTTAGTGAGTTATTATGTTACATAATTTTTTTAAATATATATGAAATATTAGGGATGTGTAAAAAGATTATATTTGAGTTAAAACTTTTTATTGGAATATTTAAAATCAAATTAAATGAATAATTCCAAAATTGATATTAATGATATTTTATAATAAATAATATTTTATTAAATGATTTAAAATTCATAAAAATATAATATTTTTCCAAGTTGATGGAATATTGTTGAAAATATAAACCATGGTCTATTTATGTTTCATTTTTATATTTATGGTGACATTTGTAACCCTTTAAGATTGAAATAGTTGTTACTATGGTTAAGGTAAAAAATGATTAACAAAGTGGTTAATAAAAAAGATAAGGTTTAAAATGAAACAAAAATCTGTATGAATTTATTTTGACGGTGATATTAAGACCTTAAAATATTTTTATTTTATTCTCCATCCATTTTTTATCATTTTTCTTGAGAATTACTTTATTATATTTTAATCTTTTAAGAATCTCCAAGTGTATCCTCTCCCTCCCATATAAATGGATACCCCACCTGTCTCTTCTTTACACCACTTTGAGCCTTCTATATAAATAAAAACCTAGAAAATTATCTTATAAACTTCACTAGACATTTTATAGATGTTTTTACTCCACAAAATACCAAACCTAAGGTCCTCAAGAGGATATATAATGGAGTTCTTTCAAAGAATATGTAATTTCCTTGACCGAACAATTTATTTTTTACTTATTCTTTTAACTCCTATAAATATATGGTATTTATAATAAAATAGTAAATTTAGTATTCTAAATATAATAAAATTATATTATGATTATAAAACCACCTTTATTCACCCTCTCTTATATCTAATTGGAAGTGAAAGTATCGCTCGAGCGTACATACGACTTATCGTCTCCACGTAACGATATAATTTATTTTCCATAACCATATTTCATGTATGGTTATTAAGATTTGTATAATTTTAATATATGATATTTATGGCATAATTATACTTCATTAATTATAATATCACATCTACCTTCTTACCTTCCAATTTGTTGGAAAACGATAATGTTGCTCGTGCGTACGTGTGTGCTCCCACTTCCATGAAGCGATGCGATTTGTTTTTCATTTTTATTTTTCTTGGATGGTAATAAAGATTGATTTAATGAATATATGTGAAATAATAATGATTATTTAGTGGTTAATTATTATTTACCTTTCTTTCATTCCATCCAATTAAACATGGAAACAACGTTCATGTGTACGTACGACCTACCATCTCCATAAACGTTGTAATTAATTTTTCTATCTTTTAATTTTAAGGATGACTATAAAATCTTTTATAATTAATATATATGATATTTATAAAATGATTAAAATTAAATATATTATGAATCCATGATCAAATTACAAGTATTGTAACTTTCTAACTGAAATTATCATGAATAATGAAATAGTTAACACCCTGAAATGATGATTTTGATAAGGAATAAGTAATAAATGGTTGTTGAAATGATAAAAATGGATCATGTATGATATTTTAAGTATTTTTATGACTATAGTATATAATTATAGTAAATTTAAATTTATTATAAATGAGGTTAGAGTGCTTATAAAGCATGTAGAACTCAAGATAAGGGTTTTATGTGATAATCTCATTGTTTATTGGGATTATTTATGATTATATTTATGATGATGAAATTTCATGATATAACTATAAATAATATTATGACTTTTATTATACTATGGTTATTTATATAGATTACATGTTTTAATTTTATTTTCATCTCTTTAAGTACACAAGATACCAAAAGATTTTTTTTTATGGAATATAGACTTTATTTCATTCTTTAGTCATTTTTTTATTCCATATCCATGTTTTATAAAAATATTTTCAAGAATTTTTTTAATATTTTCCTATGATTATTTAAATTAATTTTGACCCATGATTGAATTTTTAAAAAATGTTTTAAAAGGATTATTCTTTTCATTTTCTGAACAAGGTACTTTTTGAGTTTTTTTTATAAAACCATGAAAGGAATGTTTTATTTTAACTTATATGACATGGAAAAAAATTATCACCATCATGAAAACTCAATGATTTGAATATTAATTTACAAGTTTTTAATATTATTTTCAAATAAAACATTTTCCTTAAAATTTTGTAAATTTTTAGATTTTAAATAAGTCATTTTAAATAGAAAGGGGTATTTTCCTCAAGAAATATTGCAAGTGATATTTTAAAGGAATTTTTCATCTATGTTGATATATTTTGATGTTACTTATGTTTTAATAGGGATATAATCAAATGATACTATACTTATTCTTTCTATGGATGGTTTATGATTATGATGATAAAATTATCCTGAAAACTATTTTTTTTCTATAGTTTATGCTATGATGAACTGATGAAATGTTTATAAAACTCATTACCTTTTCATGAGTAATTATATTGTCATGACCCATCCACAGGGGCCCATGCTGTGACTACCCCAAGCCCACCTCCGATAGTCCAGGGGCTGGCGACTAGGACCGAGTAGGCATATCCCAAAAATGGGAGGCATTTTCCTAAGTACCTGTACACACATACACAACACCAAGCCAAAGGTACTGGAAAGTAAAAAATACAAGGAAGATAATCATGCAAGCCACTAAGTATAACACAACCAGAGTGAAAAAAAAGTAAATTACATGGTGGAAAATCAGGCCAGTATTCAAGCCCACCAAAAGAAAGACAGAACACAAGTAAAACTCAAAGTCCCTAAAGCTCATCTGCCGACAACTCTACCTGAAGGATAAGTGATGGGTAGATGCCTGTAGCCATGGGAGTACACCTTGTTTTTATGATCTCACTAAGGACCACTTGGTCCTGGTCCTCCCTAGACTCCATTAAAGCATCGATAGTATGCACAAGATATAACACGTGCGGGAAAATCTTGGGTAGGTGTGAGTAAAACGATACTCAGTCGGACACCCCGAAACCAAAAAGGTAAATCAAAAGGGAAAAACTAAAATAAAAACACAGTTATCTCCACACATGTATATTCCCATACATATACCAAGAACTTCTAGATATAATCATTTCAGATACTAGGAATCATAAGGTTCCAACCTTATAGCCAACATTAGGATTCTCATCATAGGTTTGATAGGAAACACATGAAACTAGGAGATCACACTCCATGAGATCATCCATCCTCGATGGAATCCGTTCGAGAGGTACACTCCATCAAGAAAAACCCTACCATTACAAATGATATGTCCGAGAGAACATGCTCCATTAGGAATATTCTACTAGGTCCATATCTAGTTACATGTAGTGAAGGTTCAATCATCGTTGTCTTATGCCCACCGCAAGACTAAGAAAACCCAAGTGGAGAGGACCGACCTCACAACTATACAAAAAATAGGGAGCCCTACTCCTAACCATCTCACGAAACCTCTGTTTCTCTTATAAAGAGCATCCCACACCTCACTCCATCGAGGGAGAACTAGCTTCTATCTAGGCATTGTTCTCATCAAGTGGATGGGCCCGCTCCTTGTATCTGTGTCCGACAACTGAGGGATCTCGAACTCCAATTGTGGACCCACAACCTACTTGGTAGGAGAGTAATACCCAGTGGCTAGAGGACCTGCACCCTAGTAAAATTGGGGAGTACCGACTCTGTCAGTTCATGTGTAGAGGACCCATTCCCTAGAACAAAAGGGGAGTACCGAATCCTATCATAGAGGACACACACCCTACCTGGTTAGGGAGTAACCACTCTATGTATGTTAGATTTATGGAGGATCCATTCCCTGGAACAATAGGGGAGTACCTAATCCTATCATATAGGACCCACACCCTACAAAGAAGGGGAGTACCGACTCTATGTGCACTAGATGTGGAGGGACCGTGCCCCAGTCCTATAGGGGAGTATCAACTCAACAGATAGAGGATCCCCTCCCTGGTCCCATAGGGGAGTACCTACTCTACCTTCATGAAAATCTCTGAGAACCCACACCCTAGTCCTTCAGGGGAGTGAAACCCTTAGAGGAATCTACCCAAAGTAAACAAAACCACTCCCATGACATGGGGAGTCCTATCTTTACGAAACTTGCCGATTCTCGCTCAAGCATTCTTTTACTGGAAGGACCTACTCCTAACACCCTTAAGCCATCTGTCAACGTTCAAAAAGACTCACTTAGAGTATCTAAAAAGGGCCATCTCACCATAAAGGTCACAACGCCATAGAGATCTCGTCAAACAGATGCTCTATTTGAGAGTTATGGACATTTGAGCGAAAAGGGGGTCGGTTGGGTCCAGGTCCGGTTTGACCCGGTTGGACCGACCTGACCTGAACTGGAACACATCGACCTGAATCATGTCTTCCAAACTGACCTGTCTTGTTGGGATCGGTCTGGCCCGATGAGCCGTGGGTCCGGCCCGACCCACATTAGAGCGGTCCGGTGGCACTCACTCGAGATGTGGCAGCCTCTGCCGTGTCTTCCTTCATGAAACGCAATCGGCCGTTGCTAACCGCCAGATCAGAACACCCACAGCTTCAATCCATGGGACCTAGTCAATGACATGGCCAAGGACATGAACTCCTCTACGTGGATATCCACATGGATAAAACCATCACTACCACCATGGCGCACCTCCTCGACAACCTAAAACGCAGCCGCCGCCAGCGCTAGTGCACCTGGGGGGTTTTTCATGGGTCACCGAACTCATTAAAGTGGTACGTTTTTAAATTTGGAAGTTTTTATAGATCCCTTGGGCCACCCTCTTTACTAATGTGGGTTCGTAACTTTGTTGCGATCCATTACACTAGAAAGCCCTTGATTGATGGTATCTCACACGCCACTTCAATCCACCATCCATTGTTTTCCTCACACCACCTTCATGTCATGCTAGTCTATGATTCATGATATTAGATTGTTATACCGCAAGGTTAACGCACGATGATCATTCATTCATATCCCCAAAGAGAACAAACAACGTGCAAGGATAAAGAGGGGTAAAAAAACCAAACAACAATTCGAGGAACGAACCTCCACCATCATTTGTCACGATGTTTATCCAATCCTGTTAGAAGGATCAAGAATGAAATCAAAATAGAAACTCATTTCCCCCAAATCATCCCATAGTTTAGAACTTCTTAGAATAATGATTAAACCGCGGGTCAACCTATTCGTGGGTTGATTCGCGTTTGTCGTTTAAATCAAAGAATGGGGAAATAAAATATTAAATAAAAAACGCTACCTAGAATTGGATTGATTGCTAACAAAGGAGTCTGTGCTCATTGTTTGTTGATCTGTCAATTCCTGATTCGAAATTCTGATTGTTTATATGCCAACTCTTCTTTGTTCGTCATTTTCTAATGAGAGGTTTTTCCAATGCTTTTATTCTCTAGATATCCTAATTAATTTCTCCAGGATTGTCAATCTAATGTCGTACCCCTACCAAGCCATTAAATAAAGAAACATGTTTTAGCATTGCCGCATCACTATTGTTGCAGCGTTTCCACATTGTTCCATTTATTAAAGAAAATGGTCTACCCAGTCACGATGTTGTAGTGTCGTTGAAAAATGTCAAAAATAATTTTTTTTTATTAAATATTTTAATGATGTTCACGTTTAAAAACTAACTTTGACCCTCGACCCATACCAGTCGAGGTTAGGGCCCACTTAATGAAAGCACAACCTCATGAGCCCAATGGTACCCTCAGATTTCCAATTCGATTTACCATTTATGAGTTATAGGATATGAAAATAAAATAATTTAATTATTTTATTTACAGTCACGCCCAAAAACTACTTTCCATAGTTGGTAGCGCCAATGTTAGGCTCTACCTAAGGAAAGAACTCCATCACGAGCTCAACATTGGTCTTGGATTTTTGATCTGTTTCACCGTTAATGAGTTATATGGATTTGAAAAAAATAAAATAATTTTATTTAATAATTTTATTTATAGTTATACCATTTTTGGGTTTTCTCAATAGAGGCCCACACCGAAAAAAGTTAAGTAATGCGTAGGGTAAAACCGCTATCCTAAACACAACGGTGTCCCCATATTTTTGATCCAGGTACCTGTTTGAGAGTTATTTAACTTTTTTAGGAAAACTGCTCATGCATGCTATTTAAAAACTTAACATTTTTTGACAGACCATTCTGGGAAGACTAGGCCTCATAATCGCACACTGTCTCAGTTCCAGGTCTTAGAATTTTCCCAAATAATTTATAAAAATAAATTCAAGAAAGAAAAAAGAAAACAAATTATGGGTCTTTACAGATATGATGAAATATTTATGATCCTGTAGCTCAAATATGTCTGATTTTCATTATGTGATGGGTGGAACCAAAATTATATATCCCTCTAATTCATTGTGTAACATCTTGTTACTATTTTAAGGTACTCTTCGACCCCTTTTTTGTTTATTCTTTGATTAGGGTTTGTTTTAGGTTGTTTTGGGAGAAATTTTGAAAATTTTGGAACTTTCTAGGTTGTACACAGTTGGCATATGGTTTTCATAAATAGTGCACCCACATAAGGTAAACCATGAAAACCCAAACAATGGGGGTTCACACGGTTAGAACACAATTTTATAAAATGTGTTCCCACTTATTAGAAACTGTTCACCCCTTTATATGGGAACATGGTTAGAGTTCATGGTTGGTCAAACTGTGTGGCCCTTCCCAACTAACCATGTAAACAATGTTTTTTAATTCTAAAAATTAATTTAAAATTTCATGAACCCCCATATAATCATCTACTATACCCTAACTCACCATATCTCAATTTCCAAGGTTGAGAGGGATATAAAGGACACATTTTGGATCTTCTAAACCCCTTACAAGGTGGATCAAAGCTTGGAGAACATCATTTGATTCCTCTCCGGTAAGGGTTCTTCTCTCGTTCCTTATACCCCACCCTATATATATAAGGCCCCAGCCTTAAAGCTTACTTAATCTTGAGTTATTACAAGATTAAACCTTGAGGTTCTTTTCAGGTTTATAGTTTTAGAGAATTAGATCATAAAACATGCATTACATTCCACATTTAAACAAAGTGGTTACATAAAAGATAGTATTCATTTTTCCCATCAATGAAAACATATTTAAAATAAAACATGGATTCTTTCTTGAAACTTCCTTGACACTATCATCATATCATGTACCTTTCCCTTGACCTGTGAAAAACATTTCAAAAACTTGGGATGAGCATAAAAAGCTCAATAAGGGATATAAAAATATGGAAAGGAAACATGGGTACATATATACATAAGAATGAAATCATACTTTACCCATAAAACATAGGAACTTTAACATACCTCATCAAATCATGAATAAATCATAGAAATCATAATACATAAAGGTAACTTAAGGCATTCATAACATTCTTACGTAGGGAGTAACCCTCTTGGTTACGTTTGGAATACCCATCACAGTATATTCCCTAAATCTCTTTGGAGAAACCTTAACGTTTCACTCATTCGTGTTACCCAATGCATTGGAGAGATATATTGGGCTCACCTGCCCTTAGTTTATCACGGATCCACTCGTCTTCATAATAATTACCAAGAACCATAACATAATCGTATCACATAAAACATACACAAAGGAAACATAACATTTATACATTTCAATCACAAGATATCAATAAAACACATTTATATAATAAAAACATTATGAAAACCATTTTCAATACCAAAATAAAAGAAAAGTGAAACAGGGTATTTATTTTTCTTTAAAAAAAACGGTATGGATTGTAGAGGAATCCAAAACTCAAATAATGGTCACGGCGGCAGAGAAGTCGTTGTCGCCACATACGTACGACAAAAACATTCCATTTTGTCATTTAGTAAACGCTTCGTATAAAAAATATTCCTTTTGAATAAACATAAAAGTCAAAGGGGTTTATACACCGTATAAAAGAAGGTTGTGTATAAAACAAAATATGCCTCAATGAAAGGAGATTGAGACGAAGTCCCATACCTTGGGTCTGACTTGACTCGATCGTTCTTTAACCTACTGAATAATAAACTTGAGTTAATTTATAATTTCTTAAGAACCTTTTTCAAGTTCATTATTCCTTTTATATCACTTATTACCATGTCATGAACACTATTTAATTATTTAAGTTAATAACGGTCGTTTTAACGATCATTGGTACTTGAGTCAAAAATATGCTCTTTATAATTACAAGTTGTTCATGTATCCATTATATTCAGAGTTATACTCATGATATGTATATCATATATATCATATATATCCAGTATATACATGCATTTATAATATTACATAACGTTTAGAGGTAAGAAATGAAATGCACCATTCAGGGAGACGGTAAGCCGTACGTACGCATGAACGCTACTTTCATTTCTATTTCGTATTTTATGGAATGGAATCATAATTATACAAAGGTATATTATAATTCCAGTATAATATCATATATAATACCATTCATTAAATCTTTTATACATCCCACATATGGCATTAACGAAATCAAATCACTTTGAGGGGGCGGTAGTCCGCACTTCCTAAAATGAAGATATCGCGTATACCCATAATGGAAGCCATAAAGGTACGACATAAATGAAAAATACAGAAGCTTAAGTAAAACATAAACATATTATATATCATATATAAATATATTGACATCTTAATCGCCACCTTTGAAGGTGTTATATGAGTGTTGAACAATCATCGTTTCATGAGGCAGAAATTCATCATCCACGGAAACATTATGTTCTTTAGCCATTATATGTAGGTGTGTGTAAGTGTAGATCAAATATTTCTTATAAAAACATCATATTATATTTAAGATACTGTATTTTTTACAAAATAAATGAATAAAAAGAGTTTAGGGGGTTGGAGAAGCAAAATAAAACAAAAGGACTCAGGTGAAGACATTACCTTAAAATCGGGTAACTGCCTTTGCTTTGAGCTAAAAGGCTTCCTTGGGAAGACTTATTCCCAAAGTGAGGCTTCTAAGAGTTATAGAGGTATGTGGAGAGACAAAATGGGCAGGGTTTGGCCGAGCCAAAGGCTTTGAAAGCGTGGGTAAGGAGGTAGAGGTGGGGGCCTTTTATAAGAGGAGAGGAGGGGCACTCTTGGAAAGTAAAAACATGTTACTTTATTTTAAAATGAGTTTCGGATTTAAAAGGCCCCATGTTGATATAATTCTAGGATAAGGTGATAAGGGTTCGAAATACACCCATCCAATAGGTTTTGGACATGTGTAGGTCATATATTTTACATTATCTTTTCATTTTATTTAAATCCTTTATTAATGAGGTAATCGCTACATCATTATGATGTCATAAATAATTTTATTTATTTAATGTAGAAAAATTATAAAACAAATATAATGATGTATGAAATATTTTTAGCTTTCCAATGACTATTTATAGTAAAAAATATGACTTGTATAACCCCATTTAAAAATTGTTTTAGTAAAACAACTCATGTTTGTGTCATTTTAATTTTTACATTAAATAAAAAGATATTAATGTCATTTTCCTACCAAAGTGGCTCCATGGGGTCCCCAAGTTGACCCATGGATTGTCTTGGTCGTCCATGACACATCCAATAAGGGTAGGACATGTGTCTTGGTATTTTCATTTTATTATAACATTATTTTTACCTTAAATTACACTAATTACCTCTAATCGCGATTAAAAACTTAATACGTTACTATTCACCAAAAAATTATTTTAATCCCATTGAACCAAATTTTAATTCTTAACGACAACCATGTATGTCGGATTTTTGAAATTCAAAACACAGATGTGGTAAAATTTCATTTAAACAGAAAATCCGTTTTTATAAGTACCACTTAGTGGTTTTACTATTCATCAAAAATTGAAGTTTTTCAGAAAAATACCAAAAATCACCCTAAGCTATATTTGATATTCCAAATTCAAAAATAATGTCTATTTTAAAAAATTCAATACATATTAGTTACATTAATTAATTTAATAATTAATTCCCACTGTCAGGACAAATAACATGTTTTTATGAAACAATATATATCAAAAGATTGACACTAGTTTAAGTCCAATTTCAAAGTGAAATTAATTCCAATGTCCACCATTGTATTACATGGTAAAAATATATTCTATTTACACTTTAAAACCAATTGAAAAGATAATATAACTATATAAATAAATTATATTAAAAAGTGGTTTTGAATTAAAATACAACACTTTTCACTATTCATTAAAAAATGAACATTATCAGAAAAATACCAGAAATTTATCCAAAGTAAATTTCAATGTTCCAATCATAAAGAATAAGTTTATTTTGAAAAATATAGCTTATAAAATTGTCAAAATATAGATTTAAAAAATGGTTCGCCATCAAAAGGCGGTAAAACAATCTTTTAAAAATTCTAGAGTATTCCATGCTTTAGGTTGGATTTATTCTCATTTTAAGCCTCAAAACACTATCTAATTCATAAATAGACATTGATAAGAATATATATTATTCATTCCTTACTTGGGATGTTACATCCTTCCCCCCTTTAGAAAATTGCGTCCCCGCAATTTGTTTACTTATCGAATAAGTGGGGGTATTTAGCCCCCATTGCATTTTCAGATTCCCATGTTTCCTCTTCAATCATATGGTTTTTCCACAAAACCTTTACCTGATTAATCACCTTATTCCGTAACACTTGCTCCCTGTGGTCAATAATCTGGACCGACTGTTCCTCATAAGATAGGTTCTCTTCCAGCTGAACTACCTCTGGACTCAAAACATGAGATGGATCTGGAATATACTTTCTCAACATCGAAACATGAAAAACATTGTGTACCTGAGATAAAATCAGAGGTAAAGCCACTGGGTAAGCAATTGATCCAACTCTCTCTAAAATTTCATATGGTCCAATGAACCTTGGACTCAGCTTTCCTTTCTTACCAAATCGCATCACACCTTTCCATGGTGATACTTTGAGAAAAAAATGATCACCAACCTCAAAAGATAGACCCTTCCTCCGGTTATCCACATAACTATTCTGCTTGCTTTGAGCTATTCTCATGTGTGTCTGAATCAACTGTACTTTTTCTGCCATCTCTTTTACCAATTCTGGTCCCATCAACTTCCTTTCACCCACTTCATCCCAAAAAGCTGGAGTTTGACACCGCTTCCCATATAACGCCTCAAATTGTGCCATCTATATACTGGAATGAAAACTGTTATTATATGAAAATTCAACCAAAGAAAGATGTTGGTCCCAACTTCCCTGATAATCCATCGAACAAGCACGTAGCATATCTTCCAAAGTCTGGATCGTTCGTTCTGACTGCCCATCTGATTGAGGATGAAAAGCTATACTAAAATTTAATTCAGTACCCAACGACTTCTGAAGGCCTTTCCAAAAGTTAGAAGTGAACCTGAGATCACGATCAGAAACAATGGAAAGGGGAACTCCATGTAACCTGACTATCTCTTTAATATAAAACGGGAAAGTTGATCTAGAGAGAAAGTATCTCGAATAGGAAGGAAATGAGCAGATTTAGTCAAGCGATCAACAATAACCCAGATTGCATTATTACCTCAAGGTGTCTTCAGTAATCCCACAACGAAGTCCATGGAAATATTTTCCAATTTCCACTCTGGCACTGGTAAAGGCTGAAGCATCCCTTTCAGTAACTGCCGCTCTCCTTTAACCTGCTGACAAGTCAAACACTTCATAGTAAAATCAGCAATATCTCTTTTCATTCCATCCCACTAGTAATACTCCCACAGATCTCTGTACATCATAGTACTTCCAGAATGAACTGAAAACAAGGAACTATTAGCCTCACATAACAACTCATTCTTCAACTGTGAATCACCAGGCACACATAATCTCTTCCCAAACCTCAAAACACAGTCATTATCAATGTTAAATTCAGGAAACTTACCCTTCTGAATCACATCTACCTTTTTCTGCAACTCACTGTCTTGCTTCTGTTCTTGCTTAATTCTGTCTGATAGAGAAGATTTCACTGATACCTGAAACAAAACATAAGGAATTTCTACAAAAACAACTTCTATGCCAAAGCTCATCAAATCTTTAACCAAAGGATCACGTTCCAAACACATCATTGTTAATGAAGCAATACTTTTTCGACTCAAAGCATCATCCACTTTATTTGCTTTTCACGGATGGTAATGAATTGTACAATCATAATCCTTGATTAATTCAAGACATCTCCTCTGTCTCATGTTCAATTCTTTCTAAGTGAATATATACTTTAAACTTTTTTGATCAGTATATATTTCACACTTTACTCTACATAAATGATGCCTCCAAATTTTTAGAGAAAAAACAACAGCAGCTAATTCCAAATCATGTGTAGGGTAATTTACCGCATGAGTTTTCAACTGTCGTGAAACATAAGAAATTACCTGATCATTCTGCATTAGGACACAACCAATTCCTTTCAATGAAGTAGCAATATAGATAACAAACTCCCCATTCCTAGAAGGTAGTTCCAAAACTGGAGCATTCACCAATCTTATTTTCAGTTCCTAAAAACAATCATCACATTCTTTTGTCCAAATAAACTTAACACCCTTCCGAGTTAGCTTAGTCATTGTACTAGATAACTGTGAAAAATTTCTAACAAACCTTCAGTAATAGCCTACCAAACTAATAAAACTATGAATCTCTGTTACATTTGTGGGTCTTGGCCATTCTTCAACAACCTTTGTTTTTGCAAGATCAACAGTTATCCCATCTTTAGAAACAATGTAACCAAGGAAAGAAATTTGTTGCAACCAAAACTCACACTTGCTGAATTTACCATACAATTTATTTTCTTTTAAGGTTTGAAAAATAACCCTTAAATGACTTTCATGCTCCTCTTTACTTTTATAAAACACCAAAATATCATCAATAAACACAACCACCATTTATCACCAGATTCAACTAAGTCATCACTGCAGTAAACTGCTCAATTCTGATTCCGACCATCTCTGGTTGCTGATTCGGAAAGTCATTCAACTCTGTATGCCTTCCTAAAAATGATTCTCTAGTTCCTCTACGAAAAACCATTCTTAACACTAAAATACCTTAGGTGAAGCAGCATGGTAATCTATAAATGCTATATCATTTCAATCATACCATAAATTAATTTATTATTTAACAATTTTCTAACTCCTAAAGTTCTCTAAACCGACCTCTGATACCAACTATAAGGCCCCAGCCTTAAATATTACTTAATCTTGAGTTATTACAAGATTACACCTTCAGGATCTTTTCTGGTTTAGAGTTTTAGAGAATTAGATCATAAAACATGCATTACATTCCACATTTAAACAAAGTGGTTACATAAAAGATAGTATTCATTTTTCCCATCAATGGAAACATATTTAAAATAAAACATGGATTCTTTCTTGACACTTCCTTGAAACTATCATCATATCATGTACCTTTCCCTTAACCTGTGAAAAACATTTCAAAAACTTGGGATGAGCATAAAAATATCAGTAAAGGATATAAAAATATGGAAAGGAAACATGGGTACATATATACATAAGAATGAAATCATACTTTACCCATAAAACATAAGCACTTTAACATACCTCATCAAATCATGAATAAATCATAGAAATCATAATACATAAAGGTAACTTGAGGCATTCATAACATTCTTACATAGGGAGTAACCCTCTTGGTTATGTTTGGAATACCCATCACAGTATATTCCCTAAATCTCTTCGAAGAAACCTTAATGTTTCACTCCTTCGCATTACCCAATGCATTGGAGAGCTATATCGGGCTCACCTTCCCTTAGTTTATCACGGAACCACCCGTCTTCATAATAATGCCCAAGAACCATAACATAATCGTATCAAATAAAACATACATAAAGGAAACATAACATTTCCACATTTCAATCACAAGATATAAATAAAACACATTGATATAATAAAAACATTATGAAAACCATTTTCAATACCAAAATAAAAGAAAAGTAAAATAGGGTATTTATTTTTCTTTAAAAAAAACGGTATGGCTTGTAGAGGAAGCCAAAACTCAAATAATGGTCACGACGGTAGAGAAGTCGTTGTCGCCACATACATACGAAAAAAACATTCCCTTTTGTCATTTAGTAAACGCTTCGTATAAAAAATATTCCTTTTGAATAAACATAAAAGTCAAAGGGGTTTATACACCGTATAAAAGAAGGTTGTGTATAAAACAAAATACGCCTCAATGAAAGGAGATTAAGATGAAGTCCCATACCTCGGGTCGGACTTGACTTGATCGTTATTTAACCTCCTGAATAATAAACTCGAGTTAATTTCTAATTGCTTAAGAACCTTTTTCAAGTTTATTATTCCTTTTATATCACTTATTACCATGTCATGAACACTATGTAATTATTTAAGTTAATAACGGTCGTTTTAACGATCATTGGTGCTTGAGTAAAAAATATGCTCTTTATAATTACAAGTTGTTCATGTATCCATTATATCCAGGGTTATACTCATGTTGTGTATATCATATATATCATATATATCCAGTATATACATGCATTTATAATATTACATAACATTTAGAGGTAAGAAATGAAATGCACCGTTCATGGAGACGGTAAGCCGTACGTACGCATGAACGCTACTTTAATTTCTATTTCATATTTTATGGAATGGAATCATAATGATACAAAGGTATATAATAATTCCAGTATAATATAATATATAATACCATTAATTAAATCCTTTATACATCCCACATATGGCATTAACGAAATCAAATCACTTTGAGGGGGCGGTAGTCCGCACTTCCTAAAATGAAGATATCACGTATACCCATAATGGAAGCCATAAAGGTATGCCATAAATGAAAAATACAGAAGATTAAGTAAAACATAAACATATTATATATCATATATAAATATAGTGACATCTTAATGGACACATTTTAAGGTGTTATATGAGTGTTGAACAATCATCGTTTCGTGAGGCAGAAATTCGCCATCCACGGAAACAGTATGTTCTTTAGCCATTAGATGTAGGTGTATGTAAGTGTAGCTCGAATATTTATTATAACAACATCCTAGTATATTGAATATACTGTAGTTGTTACAAAATAAATAAGTAAAAAGAGTTTAGGGGGTTGCAGAAGCAAAATAAAACAAAAGGACTCAAGTGAAGACATTACCTTAACATCGGGTAACTCCCTTTGCTTTGAGCTCAAAGGCTTCCTTGGGAAGACTTCTGCACAAAGTGAGGCTTCTAAGAGTTAGAGAGGGATGTGGAGAGACAAAATGGGCAGGGTTTGGCCGAGCCAAAGGCTTTGGAAGTGTGGGTAAGGAGGTAGAGGTGGGGGCCTTTTATAAGAGGAGAGGAGGGGCACTCTTGGAAAGTAAAGAAATGTTACTTTATTTTAAAATGCATTTCGGATTTAAAAGGTCCCACATTGATATAATTCGAGGATAAGGTGATAAGGGTTCAAAATACACCCATAAAATAGTTTTTGGACATGTGTAGGTCATAGATTTTACATTATCTTTTCATTTTATTTAAATCCTTTATTAATGAGGTAATCGCTGCATCATTATGATGTCATAAATAATTTTATTTATTTAATGTATAAAAATTATAAAAAAAATATCATGATGTAGGAAATATTTTTAGATTTCAAATGACTATTTATAGTCAAAAATCTGACTTGTATAGCCCCATTTAAAAATTGTTTTAATATAACAACTCATGTTTGTGTCATTTTAATTTTAACATTAAATAAAAAGATATTAATATCAATTTCCTACCAAAGTGGATCCATGGGGTCCCCAAGTTGACCCATGGCTTGTCGTGGTCGTCCATGACACATCAAATAAGGGTAGGACATGTGTCTAGGTATTTTCATTTTATTATAACATTTTTTTACATTAAATTACACTAATTACCTCTAATCGCAATTTAAAACTTAACAAGTTACTATTCACCAAAAAATTATTTTAATCCCATTGAACCAAATTTTACTTCTTAATGACAACCATGTATATTGGATTTTTGAAATTCAAAACACAGAGGTGGTAAAATTTCATTTAAACGGAAAATCAGTTTTTATAAGTACCACTTAATGGTTTCACTATTCATCAAAAATTGAAGTTTTTCAGAAAAATACCAAAACTTCTCCCTAAGCTATATTTGATATTCTGAATTCAAAAATAATTTCTATTTTACAAAATTCAAAACATATTAGTTATATTAATAAATTTAATAATTAATTCCCACTGTCATGACAAATAGCGTGTTTTTATGAAACAATATATATCGAAAGATTGACACTAGTTTAAGTCCAATTTCAAAGTGAAATTAATTCCAATGTTAACTATTGTATTACATGGTAAAAATATATATTCTATTTACACTTTAAAACCAATTGAAAAGATAATACAACTATATAAATAAATTAGATTAAAAAGTGGTTTTGAATTAAAATACAACACTTTTCACTATTCATTAAAAAATGAACATTATCAGAAAAATACCAGAAATTTATCCAAAGTAAATTTCAATGTTCCAATCATAAAGAATAAGTTTATTTTGACAAATATAGATTATAAAATTGTCAATAGATAGATTTAAAAAATGGTTCACCATCAAAAGGCGGTAAAACAATCTTTTAAAAATTCTAGAGTATTCCATGCTTTAGGTTGGATTTATTCTCATTTTAAGCCTCAAAACACTATCTAATTCATAAATAGACATTGATAAGAATATCTATTACTCATTCATTACTTGGGATGTTACATCCTTCCCCCTTTATAAAATTGCATCCCTGTAATTTATTTACTTATTGAATAAGTGGGGGTATTTAGCCCCCATTGCATTTTTGGATTCCCATGTTGCCTCTTCAATCATGTGGTTTTTCCACAAAACCTTTACCTGATTAATCACCTTATTCCGTAACACTTGCTCCCTGTGGTCAAGAATCTGGACCGGTTGTTCCTCATAATATAGGTTCTCTTCCAGCTGAACTACCTCTGGACTCAAAACATGAGATGTATCTGGAATATACTTTCTCAACATCAAAACATGAAAAAAATTGTGTACCTGAGATAAACTCGGAGGTAAAGTCACTCGGTAAGCAACTGATCGAACTCTCTCTAGAATTTCATATGGTCCAATGAAACTTGGACTCATCTTTCCTTTCTTACCAAATCACATCACACTTTTCCATGGTGATACTTTGAGAAAAACATGATCACCAACCTCAAAAGATATATCCTTCCTCCGGTTATCCGTATAACACTTCTGCCTACTTTGAGCTGTTCTCATGTGTGTCTGAATATACTGTACTTTTTCTGCCATCTCTTTTACCAATTCTGGTCCCATCAACTTCCTTTCACCCACTTCATCCCAAAAATCTGGAGTTCGACACCGCTTCCCATATAACACCTCAAATTGTGCCATCTGTATACTGGAATGAAAACTGTTATTATTTGAAAATTCAACCAAATAAAGATGTTGGTCCCAACTTCCCAGATAATCCATCGAACAATCACGTAGCATATCTTCCAAAGTCTTGATCGTTCGTTCTGACTGCCAATCTGATTGAGGATGAAAAGCTGCACTAAAATTTAATTCAGTACCCAACGACTTCTGAAGGCCTTTCCAAAAGTTAGAAGTGAACCTGGGATCATGATCAGAAACAATGGAGAGGGGAACTCCATGTAACCTAACTATCTCTTTAAGATACAAATGGGAAAGTTGATCTAGAGAGAAAGTATCTCGAATAGGAAGGAAATGAGAAGATTAAGTCTAGCGATCAACAATAACCCAAATTGCATTATTACCTCGAGGTGTCTTCGGCAATCCCACAATGAAGTCCATGGATATATTTTCCCATTTCCACTCTAGCACTGGTAAAGGATGAAGCATCCCTTTCGGTAACTGCTGCTCTACTTTAACCTGCTGACAAGTCAAACACTTCATAGTAAAATCAGCAATATCTCTTTTTATTCCATCCCACCAGTAATACTCCTACAGATATCTGTACATCATAGTACTTCCAGAATTAACTGAAAACGAGGAACTATGAGCCTCACATAACAACTCATTCTTCAACTGTGAATCACCAGGCACACATAATCTCTTCCCAAACCTCAAAACATAGTTATTATAAATGTTAAATTCAGGCAACTTACCCTTCTGAACCACCTCTACCTTTTTCTGCAACTCGCTGTCTTGCTTCTGTGCTTGCTTAATTCTGTCTGATAGAGAAGATTTCACTGATACCTGAAACAAAACATAAGGAATTCCTGCACAAACAACTTCTATGCCAAATCTCATCAAATCCTTAACCAAAGGATCATGTTCCAAACACATCATTGTTAATGAAACATTACTTTTTCGACTCAAAGCATCAACCACTTTATTGGATTTTCAAAGATTGTAATGAATTGTAAAATAATAATCCTTGATTAATTCAAGACATCTCCTCTGTCTCATGTTCAATTCTTTCTGAGTGAATATATAATTTAAACTTTTGTGATCAGTATATATTTCACACTTTACTCCATAAAAATGATGCCTCCAAATTTTTAGAGAAAAAACAACAACAGCTAATTCCAAATCATGTGTAGGGTAATTTACCTCACGAGTTTTCAACTTTCATGAAGCATAAGCAATTACCTGATCATTCTGCATTAGGACACAACCAAGTCCTTTCAATGAAGCATCACTGTAGATAACAAACTCCCCATTCCTGGAAGGTTGTTCTAAAACTGGAGAATTCACCAATCTTCTTTTCAGTTCCTGAAAACAATCATCACATTCTTTTGTCCAAATAAACTTAACACCCTTCCGAGTTAGCTTAGTCTGTCACGACCCGTCCTCGGGGCCCGTGCCGTGACTACCCCAAGCCCGCCTTCCATAGGCCAGGGGCTGGCGACTAGCACCAAAGGCGTAAATCCCGATAACAGGGAAGGCATTGCCTTTATAAGAAACAACCACCACAGAGTCAGCAAGCGGAAAGTAACTACAAGTGCAGAAAAGTAAAGGGGGCCGGAAATACAAGCCCAACTGTAAAGTACAACTCGAAAGGGAAAAACAGCAGCTGGAAGAACGAAGCGGCTCCTGGGTCGTCCGCCTCGATTCCTACCTGAAGGGTAGGTACAGATAGCTCCTCTACTCCACAGGTCCTGTCGTCTACTCCGGGTACGTCCGCCCAGTGGTCCACCTCCGGGTACCGACCTGCTCCGCAAATCTCAACTGCGATCTGCGCTGTCCGTCGTCTGCAACCAACACAACGAGGTGCGGGCATAGCCCGTGCAGGGGTGAGTATAAGCTACTCAGTAGGGACCCCGAGACCCTTAAGGTCTCACCAAATCCAACATGGATATCCACAAAGTAAAGGCAGCAATCACGAAGTAACATCAGACTCTACTTAGGTATACGCCCATACATATACCTAAGTCATCAAGTAACCCATCCAATCTCAAGGATACACAAAAATCATGAAATCAACGGATAACCATCACCCAGGTATATGCCCATACATGTACCTAAGTTATCAAGCGACCCATCTCAATCATGAGGAAACACAAAGGTCAAAGGTCTCAGCTCAAACCAGGATTTTCATTATCGAAACCGTAACTGCTGAAGAGCTCCGTCTCTAGAGTGTACAGTGGTCCTGTCACGACTCCGAGGCTGCCGCTCACTAACCTAGGACTGCTGAGGTACTCCTCCTGTCGAGTACTGCGGGTTTGCGGCCAACTACCGGGCGCTCCGTCCGCTGAGGGTCTGTCGCCAAATACCGGGCGCTACCCAGATAGCCTGCTGAGGTACTCCTCCTGTCGAGTACCGCGGGTCTGCTGCCAACTACCAGGCGCTCCGTCCGCCGTGGGTCTGCCGCCAAATACCGGGCGCTCCGTCCACTGGGCTAGTCGACTCACTCCAAGTCGAGTCGGTCAAGCAGTCGTCAGGTCTCAGCCGGCTACATGGTCTCCGTACTCTGCACGCTCGTCTCCACCGTTGCGGGTCTGTCGCTACAACCAAGCGCTCACACTCCGTAGAGTATCGCGGGTCCGCCGCTACAACCAAGCGCTCCACCGCCAAGGATCTGCTGCTGCATCTAAGCGCACCACTACTGTCAAGTACCACGGGTCCGCTCCACGAGCTACTGGTCGATACTCCAAGTATCACAAGGTCCCGCGAAGAAGTGTCTCAAAGAACCGTCTCGTCACAGGGGTCTCAACGCAACAGACGGCACGTCGATCGGACGCCCGGTCTGTGAGTTATTAGCCTTTTCGTCCCAGGGGACCGGTTGGTTTCGTGAGCGAAACCAAACCCGGCCGTATCTCAACTGTACCCCGAACTCCCATAGGGTAAACTCAAAGGGACCGTTACTCAACGTAACCATCAACGCCGCTGACGGCTCGTCAAGCGGACGTCCTGTCTGAAAGATATCAGCTTTCCCGTTCCAGGGGCCCGGTTGGATTTCGGGTACAATCCAACCCGGCCATACTCCGACTGTATCCAAAACTCGGGCGGAGTATGTCAAAAGTTCCGTCTCATCAAGAGAAAGTCAACGAAACCGACGGCGCGTCAATCGGACACCCGGTCTGTTAGTTATTGGCATTTTCGTCTCCGGGGCCCGGTTGGTTTTTAAGGAAAAACCAACCCGACCGTACTCCACCTGCGTCCAAACCTCGGGCGGAGTATGCCAAAAGATCCGATTCACTAAGAGGAACACAACGCGACTGACGGCGCGTCAATCGGACGTTCGTGGCTCAAGATATGAGCGTTTCCGCTCCGAAGGCCCGGTTGGTTTCGTGAACGAACCAACCCGGCCGAACTCAAAGTAACCCGAAACCTTGAGTGCGATATACCGAAACGACCGTCTCGATCCAAGGATCGCGTTGCCGCAGACGGTTCGTCATTCGGAGGTCCGAGGCTCATGTTATGAGCCAAGAACCGAATCTGGTCCGAAACGGGGGGGTCCGGGTCCGGGCCGACCCGGCCCGACCCCCCCCCCTGGGCGGCGCGGAGGCCGGCGGCGGCGCGCGGCGGCGGCGGCGGGCCGCGCTGGTGGCGGAAGCGGGCCGCGCTGGCGGCGGGGTGCGCCGCACGGGGTGGTCACGCGGGGGCTTGATTGCCCCCGCTTCTTCACGGACGGCGCGGCCTTTGTGCCGCGCCTGGGTAACAAATCGGCCCCCCACGTGGGGGCCGGTTTTGGAGAGTCAACCGGGGGGCTGCTGCCCCCCCCTTTTTTTGAACCGCCTCCCCCTCTTAAAGAGGGGGTTATATTGAACCGGCCGGGGAATTTAATTCCCCGGTTTTGTGACATCCGGCCGGCCCGCTGGCCGGCCGGTTTTTACCAACGGGACCGGAAATTCCGGTCCCGCCCTCGACTTCCGACGCCGGCGGCCCGGCCGCCGGTCTTTCCTTCCGCCGCGGCCCGGAACCGGCCGCGGTCTCCTCGTCCCGCCGCGGCCCGGAACCGGCCGCGGTCTTCTCGTCCTGCCGCGGCCCGGAACCGGCCGCGGCGTTCGTCGTCCGGCGCGGTGCGACGGCACCGCGCCCCTTTCGCCACACGTTAACTTTCTTTCAACGCGGCGCGACGGCGTCGCGTTCTTGATGTTCCTTCCATGGTGTGCGCGCGACGGCGTTGCGTAAAATAAACGCACGATCATCCACGTGGTGCGACGGCACCACGCCTCTTGCTTCCTCCCGCAAGAACAAACAAGATCATTGGAGGGGGTTCGGCCGTGTTCGTGCGGTCCGGCCCCCCTCACGTTAAATTAATAACGCATCTTAAAATAATCAACATCCCACGTTAGTTATACGAACCACGAGAAAAAGAGATAATTAAATATTAAATCAACCACCCCTACCTCGGGTTAAGATTTGAAGATTTGATCACGCTCCGCGGAAGACGGCGTCGCGGAGGTCGGGCGTCGCGGTCGACGTTCGTCAAATCCGCTGACGAAGAGTTATGTCCGAAAAGACACGTCGCTCGGATCTTCGATTGCCGACGAAGAAGGTTCGGGGAGGAAGGAAAGGTCCGAAGATACCGGGTCGCCGAGTCGATGATCCTTGACGAAGTGTTGTCGTTCTTCCTTGAGGATGAAGACGTTCTTCGTTCTTCGTCAGAGCTTGGAGATGAAGGGAAAGCTCTCCAAAGACAAACAAAGAACTCCAAATAAAATAAGACTACCTCTTATTTTATTAACACAACACAAAAGAATTTCAAAGATTCGTTTCTCACCTTAGCTGCCGAACGAGGATCGGCTGCGGAAGAAGAGGCGTCGCCGAAGAACGTCGCGGGTAAAGCTCGTCGACGTCGCAGATCTCGGTGTGCGTCGTCGAATTTCGGTCGCCGGCGTTCTTCGCGTTCTTCGCGTTCTTCGCGGGGGGATGAAGAAACAAGATCCTCTCAAATCCTTTCAAAGGATTTTTAGGTTGGTCTTATTTTATAAACATGCCAACACACGAAACCGGTTAAGAAACGATCCATCAATTCGAAAGAAACGACCCATTAAATTCACGAAAGAAACAGTCCATTTAATTCACGAAATAAACCGCCCAATTAAATGGTCTGTTAAGAATTAAAGAAAACGCGTTGGTTGACTTTTCAGTTACTTTGACGGGTTTTCGCGGGTGCGTTACTTAGCGAAAGAAACGGCGGGGCTCGTGCGGGCCCCACCTCACAAATATCCTACCAAGGGGTAGGATATTTCTGGATAGCATCCTATCCAGTTCAACTCAGTTCAAGCCGCCTTTAAGTGGCTTCAAGTGGCTTCCAAGTGGCTTAAGCGAAATAAAATAAAGTTGTCGCAAAATTATTTTATTTCTTAACTTTAAGCCCGAAAATTAAAAACCACATCCGAGCAAACGCAACTCCGGAAGAGGCGTTTCTAAGCGAATACCGGTGCTGCGATTTCATCGGTGCCCTCAGAATTCGATTCCGGGCACCGGTTCAAAAGTTAGAAAAACCCGCTCGTCCGTTCACTGAACGTACCCGAGCCAAAACTTCGGCAAATGATTCCGGGCACACCGGGCCTCGGAATCAGGTGCCGTCAGAAACTGCGTTCTTGTAAAATTCCAAAGAAAATTAAGAAAAAAATTTCCTTGAAATTTACGGGTCTTTACATTACTCCCACCACAGGGCTTTACGTCCCCGTAAAGCTTCACCACAACCTTAGGGAAACAAAGCGGTACTGAGCACGCATCAGAGCCTTCCGATCCCATGTGCTCACCTGGAGATTCCCGTGCCGCCATCTGTTGCGCACAAGAGGAATCGATCGCCCATGTAGGACCCGCTCCTGTCGATCCTCTATCTCCACCGGGACCTCCGTATAAGACACTCATCGCCACTGTCTAGCTCCTCATGGTCGAAGATATGCGAAGGGGGTCGAGCACGTATCTCCTCAGCTGGGATACGTGGAAGACGTCGTGCACCCGGTGCAACTGAGGTGGCAGAGCCAGGCGATAAGCCACCTCGCCAACTCTGCTGAGGACCTGGAAAGGCCCGATGAAGCGGGGAGACAACTTGCCGCCTTGGCCAAAACTCTGTTTACCACGTCGAGGTGAGACCCGCAAGAAGACGTGGTCACCCTCCTCGAACTCTAGTGGCCTCCGCCTCCTGTCAGTGTAAGACTTCTGCCGGCTCTGTGTTGTCCTCATCCGCTCCTGGATGACGTGGACCTCTTCTGACGTGGCCCGGACCATCTCTGGTCCCACATGAGCTGCGAGATTTCTTCTTTGCCGAAAAGAGAAACCTGGTCTCATCCCCTGGATGAACCACATTCTTTGCCTAAAACAGTCAATCCTAACATGGATGATACTAATCCATACCAAGGATGACGTCGTAAGGCCTCGACGCTACTACTAAGAGATCCAACCGTTACTCTCGCCTCCAAGGGTTGAGTCACACTGTCGGCATCAGTGTGTGGTAACTGGTCTCCTCCAGTAGATGTCTCACAAGTGAGGGTCAAGTCAACAGTCAACTGGAACCTCTTAGTAACATCACAAAAGAGGACAGGAATGAAAACATCTCAAAGGATGCGTCTTTTATTATTGCAGCTCATAATACAAGACGCTACACAAAAGCAACATCAACAAGGAACTAGAAGTACAAGAGACGTATCCACTAGTTCTGCTCCTGTCCACCTGCTCCAAGAGTTCTACTGTTGCTCAAGCATTTGTCGTCGCCTCTTTCTCGGTGGCTCCCTCAAAGCCTGCGGATCGGGAGTCGGACAGTCACGTGCCAGATGACCCTTTCCGCGACATGAGTAACACAACCTGCTCCTTGCACGGCTAGCTCCGTTCCCACTCCGGGTGCCCTGCACCACCGGTCGTAAAACCCGAGACCGTCTAACTGCTGGTCTGGTCTTTCTGGGCCTCAGCATCATCTGTCTACTGCCCACAGATGACTCGGCTTCTGATCGAGAAACACGTGGCAAAGGCAGCAGCTCCTGATCACGCTCAGGGTGTAGAGCTACTGGCACAAACTCCACCCTGAAGAAGGTCTCAAAGTCTTCCCATGCGAAGTCCATCTCATCGCAAAACTGAAACAAGTGGCTCCACCACCTACCTGCTGCTGCCTGAAGGAGGCTGGTAGCAAAGATCACCATGAAGTCTGCCGGCGTCCCCACTAGCCTGAAGACTCCCACCACGGCCTCCAGCCAATCCTCAGCCGCCTGCGGGTCCATCTCTCCCCCGAACCTGGGTGGCCTCTGGCGCTGGAACTCATGCAGTGCGCGCAAGTAGCGGGCATCGCCTACTGCTGGGGCTGGTGGCATCGGTGGCCCAACGTATGGTAGTACCGCTGGTGCCTCCGCTGGTGCCTCAACTGCAAGAGGGCCCTGTACCGAAGCCTCGTCGCTCGACAGACTGTCAGCACGCTCATCCCTCCGGGCTCTAGCTGGTCGTCCGAGAAAAGACATCCTGAAAGAAACAACATAACACGATCAGACGATTATACCTGGTGAGCTGACCTGGTTTGAGCTGTTTTAAGGGGGGAAACCTTTGAAAACACACACGCAATCAGTGTTTTCGCGCACAAAGTCGGAAATCAGTTGTCAGGGTCCTGGTGTATGGATACGTCGGCCGCCCGCACCAACACTGGACTCCCTGAACTGAAAACCACACTCGGTACCCTTAACACTATTGCTTCACATAGAAAGAAAAGACGATCAGAGTCTGCGGTAGAACCGACCCCTCTGATACCAATTTGTCACGACCCGTCCTCGGGGCCCGTGCCGTGACTACCCCAAGCCCGCCTTCCATAGGCCAGGGGCTGGCGACTAGCACCAAAGGCGTAAATCCCGATAACAGGGAAGGCATTGCCTTTATAAGAAACAACCACCACAGAGTCAGCAAGCGGAAAGTAACTACAAGTGCAGAAAAGTAAAGGGGGCCGGAAATACAAGCCCAACTGTAAAGTACAACTCGAAAGGGAAAAACAGCAGCTGGAAGAACGAAGCGGCTCCTGGGTCGTCCGCCTCGATTCCTACCTGAAGGGTAGGTACAGATAGCTCCTCTACTCCACAGGTCCTGTCGTCTACTCCGGGTACGTCCGCCCAGTGGTCCACCTCCGGGTACCGACCTGCTCCGCAAATCTCAACTGCGATCTGCGCTGTCCGTCGTCTGCAACCAACACAACGAGGTGCGGGCATAGCCCGTGCAGGGGTGAGTATAAGCTACTCAGTAGGGACCCCGAGACCCTTAAGGTCTCACCAAATCCAACATGGATATCCACAAAGTAAAGGCAGCAATCACGAAGTAACATCAGACTCTACTTAGGTATACGCCCATACATATACCTAAGTCATCAAGTAACCCATCCAATCTCAAGGATACACAAAAATCATGAAATCAACGGATAACCATCACCCAGGTATATGCCCATACATGTACCTAAGTTATCAAGCGACCCATCTCAATCATGAGGAAACACAAAGGTCAAAGGTCTCAGCTCAAACCAGGATTTTCATTATCGAAACCGTAACTGCTGAAGAGCTCCGTCTCTAGAGTGTACAGTGGTCCTGTCACGACTCCGAGGCTGCCGCTCACTAACCTAGGACTGCTGAGGTACTCCTCCTGTCGAGTACTGCGGGTTTGCGGCCAACTACCGGGCGCTCCGTCCGCTGAGGGTCTGTCGCCAAATACCGGGCGCTACCCAGATAGCCTGCTGAGGTACTCCTCCTGTCGAGTACCGCGGGTCTGCTGCCAACTACCAGGCGCTCCGTCCGCCGTGGGTCTGCCGCCAAATACCGGGCGCTCCGTCCACTGGGCTAGTCGACTCACTCCAAGTCGAGTCGGTCAAGCAGTCGTCAGGTCTCAGCCGGCTACATGGTCTCCGTACTCTGCACGCTCGTCTCCACCGTTGCGGGTCTGTCGCTACAACCAAGCGCTCACACTCCGTAGAGTATCGCGGGTCCGCCGCTACAACCAAGCGCTCCACCGCCAAGGATCTGCTGCTGCATCTAAGCGCACCACTACTGTCAAGTACCACGGGTCCGCTCCACGAGCTACTGGTCGATACTCCAAGTATCACAAGGTCCCGCGAAGAAGTGTCTCAAAGAACCGTCTCGTCACAGGGGTCTCAACGCAACAGACGGCACGTCGATCGGACGCCCGGTCTGTGAGTTATTAGCCTTTTCGTCCCAGGGGACCGGTTGGTTTCGTGAGCGAAACCAAACCCGGCCGTATCTCAACTGTACCCCGAACTCCCATAGGGTAAACTCAAAGGGACCGTTACTCAACGTAACCATCAACGCCGCTGACGGCTCGTCAAGCGGACGTCCTGTCTGAAAGATATCAGCTTTCCCGTTCCAGGGGCCCGGTTGGATTTCGGGTACAATCCAACCCGGCCATACTCCGACTGTATCCAAAACTCGGGCGGAGTATGTCAAAAGTTCCGTCTCATCAAGAGAAAGTCAACGAAACCGACGGCGCGTCAATCGGACACCCGGTCTGTTAGTTATTGGCATTTTCGTCTCCGGGGCCCGGTTGGTTTTTAAGGAAAAACCAACCCGACCGTACTCCACCTGCGTCCAAACCTCGGGCGGAGTATGCCAAAAGATCCGATTCACTAAGAGGAACACAACGCGACTGACGGCGCGTCAATCGGACGTTCGTGGCTCAAGATATGAGCGTTTCCGCTCCGAAGGCCCGGTTGGTTTCGTGAACGAACCAACCCGGCCGAACTCAAAGTAACCCGAAACCTTGAGTGCGATATACCGAAACGACCGTCTCGATCCAAGGATCGCGTTGCCGCAGACGGTTCGTCATTCGGAGGTCCGAGGCTCATGTTATGAGCCAAGAACCGAATCTGGTCCGAAACGGGGGGGTCCGGGTCCGGGCCGACCCGGCCCGACCCCCCCCCCTGGGCGGCGCGGAGGCCGGCGGCGGCGCGCGGCGGCGGCGGCGGGCCGCGCTGGCGGCGGAAGCGGGCCGCGCTGGCGGCGGGGTGCGCCGCACGGGGTGGTCACGCGGGGGCT
This sequence comes from Viscum album, assembly GCA_963277665.1. Lineage (NCBI taxonomy): Eukaryota > Viridiplantae > Streptophyta > Magnoliopsida > Santalales > Viscaceae > Viscum > Viscum album. The sequence continues at coordinate 55,601,648 of OY728148.1, forward strand.
TGATTGCCCCCGCTTCTTCACGGACGGCGCGGCCTTTGTGCCGCGCCTGGGTAACAAATCGGCCCCCCACGTGGGGGCCGGTTTTGGAGAGTCAACCGGGGGGCTGCTGCCCCCCCCTTTTTTTGAACCGCCTCCCCCTCTTAAAGAGGGGGTTATATTGAACCGGCCGGGGAATTTAATTCCCCGGTTTTGTGACATCCGGCCGGCCCGCTGGCCGGCCGGTTTTTACCAACGGGACCGGAAATTCCGGTCCCGCCCTCGACTTCCGACGCCGGCGGCCCGGCCGCCGGTCTTTCCTTCCGCCGCGGCCCGGAACCGGCCGCGGTCTCCTCGTCCCGCCGCGGCCCGGAACCGGCCGCGGTCTTCTCGTCCTGCCGCGGCCCGGAACCGGCCGCGGCGTTCGTCGTCCGGCGCGGTGCGACGGCACCGCGCCCCTTTCGCCACACGTTAACTTTCTTTCAACGCGGCGCGACGGCGTCGCGTTCTTGATGTTCCTTCCATGGTGTGCGCGCGACGGCGTTGCGTAAAATAAACGCACGATCATCCACGTGGTGCGACGGCACCACGCCTCTTGCTTCCTCCCGCAAGAACAAACAAGATCATTGGAGGGGGTTCGGCCGTGTTCGTGCGGTCCGGCCCCCCTCACGTTAAATTAATAACGCATCTTAAAATAATCAACATCCCACGTTAGTTATACGAACCACGAGAAAAAGAGATAATTAAATATTAAATCAACCACCCCTACCTCGGGTTAAGATTTGAAGATTTGATCACGCTCCGCGGAAGACGGCGTCGCGGAGGTCGGGCGTCGCGGTCGACGTTCGTCAAATCCGCTGACGAAGAGTTATGTCCGAAAAGACACGTCGCTCGGATCTTCGATTGCCGACGAAGAAGGTTCGGGGAGGAAGGAAAGGTCCGAAGATACCGGGTCGCCGAGTCGATGATCCTTGACGAAGTGTTGTCGTTCTTCCTTGAGGATGAAGACGTTCTTCGTTCTTCGTCAGAGCTTGGAGATGAAGGGAAAGCTCTCCAAAGACAAACAAAGAACTCCAAATAAAATAAGACTACCTCTTATTTTATTAACACAACACAAAAGAATTTCAAAGATTCGTTTCTCACCTTAGCTGCCGAACGAGGATCGGCTGCGGAAGAAGAGGCGTCGCCGAAGAACGTCGCGGGTAAAGCTCGTCGACGTCGCAGATCTCGGTGTGCGTCGTCGAATTTCGGTCGCCGGCGTTCTTCGCGTTCTTCGCGTTCTTCGCGGGGGGATGAAGAAACAAGATCCTCTCAAATCCTTTCAAAGGATTTTTAGGTTGGTCTTATTTTATAAACATGCCAACACACGAAACCGGTTAAGAAACGATCCATCAATTCGAAAGAAACGACCCATTAAATTCACGAAAGAAACAGTCCATTTAATTCACGAAATAAACCGCCCAATTAAATGGTCTGTTAAGAATTAAAGAAAACGCGTTGGTTGACTTTTCAGTTACTTTGACGGGTTTTCGCGGGTGCGTTACTTAGCGAAAGAAACGGCGGGGCTCGTGCGGGCCCCACCTCACAAATATCCTACCAAGGGGTAGGATATTTCTGGATAGCATCCTATCCAGTTCAACTCAGTTCAAGCCGCCTTTAAGTGGCTTCAAGTGGCTTCCAAGTGGCTTAAGCGAAATAAAATAAAGTTGTCGCAAAATTATTTTATTTCTTAACTTTAAGCCCGAAAATTAAAAACCACATCCGAGCAAACGCAACTCCGGAAGAGGCGTTTCTAAGCGAATACCGGTGCTGCGATTTCATCGGTGCCCTCAGAATTCGATTCCGGGCACCGGTTCAAAAGTTAGAAAAACCCGCTCGTCCGTTCACTGAACGTACCCGAGCCAAAACTTCGGCAAATGATTCCGGGCACACCGGGCCTCGGAATCAGGTGCCGTCAGAAACTGCGTTCTTGTAAAATTCCAAAGAAAATTAAGAAAAAAATTTCCTTGAAATTTACGGGTCTTTACATAGTCATTGGACAAGATAACAATGAAAAATTTCTAACAAACCTTCAGTAATAGCCTGCCAAACCAAGGAAACTACAAATCTCTGTTACATTTGTGGGTCTTGGCCATTCTTCAACAACCTTTGTTTTTTGCAGGATCAACAGTTATCCCATCTTTAGAAACAATGTGACCAAGGAAAGAAATTTGTTGCAACCAAAACTCACACTTGCTGAATTTCCCATAAAATTTATTTTCTTTTAAGGTTTGCAAAATAACTCTTAAATGAATTTCATGCTCCTCTTTACTTTTATAAAACACCAAAATATCATCAATAAACACAACTACCATTTATCACCTGATTCAACTAAGTCATCACTGCAGTAAACTGCTCAATTCTAATTACGACCATCTCTGGTTGCTGATTCGGAAAGTCATTCAACTCTGTATTCCTTCCCAAAAATGCTTCTCTGGTTCCTCTACGAAAAACCATTCTTAACACTGAAATACCTTAGGTGAAGCAGCATGGTAATCTGTAAATGCTATATCATTTCAATCATACCCTAAATTAATTTATTATTTAACAATTTTCTAACTCCTAAAGTTGTCTAAACCGTCCTCTGATACCAACTATAAGGCCCCAGCCTTAAATCTTACTTAATCTTGAGTTATTATAAGATTACACCTTGAGGATCTTTTCAGGTTTAGAGTTTTAGCGAATTAGATCATAAAACATGCATTACATTCCACATTTAAACAAAGTGGTTACATAAAAGATAATATTCATTTTCCCATCAATGGAAACATATTTAAAATAAAACATGGATTCTTTCTTGACACTTCCTTGACACTATCATCATATCATGTACCTTTTCCTTGACCTGTGAAAAACATTTCAAAAACTTGGGATGAGCATAAAAAGCTAAGGGATATAAAAATATGGAAAGGAAACATGGGTACATATATACATAAGAATGAAATCATACTTTACCCATAAAACATAAGCACTTTAACATACCTCATCAAATCATGAATAAATCATAGAAATCATAAGACATAAAGGTAACTTGAGGCATTCATAACATTCTTACGTAGGGAGTAACCCTCTTGGTTACATTTGGAATACCCATCACAGTATATTCCCTAAATCTCTTCGGAGAAACCTTAACGTTTCACTCCTTCACGTTACCCAATGCATTGGAGAGCTATATCGGGCTCACCTGCCCTTAGTTTATCATGGAACCACCCATCTTCATAATAATTCCCAAGAACCATAACATAATCGTATCACATAAAACATACATTAAGGAAACATAACATTTCCACCTTTCAATCACAAGATATCAATAAAACACATTGATATAATAAAAACATTATGAAAACCATTTTCAATACCAAAATAAAAGAAAAGTAAAACAGGGTATTTATTTTTATTTAAAAAAAACGGTATGGCTTGTAGAGGAAGCCGAAACTCAAATAATGGTCACGGCGGCGGAGAAGTCGTTGTCGCCGCATACGTACGAAAAAAACATTCCCTTTTGTTGTTTAGTAAACGCTTCGTATAAAAAAGATTCCTTTTGAATAAACGTAAAAGTCAAAGGGGTTTATACACCATATAAAAGAAGGTTGTGTATAAAACAAAATATGCCTCAATGAAAGGAGATTGAGACGGAGTCCCATACCTCGGGTCTGACTTGACTCGATCGTTCTTTAACCTCCTGAATAATAAAATTGAGTTAATTTATAATTGCTTAAGAACATTTTTCAAGTTAATTATTCCTTTTATATCACTTATTACAGTGTCATGAACACTATGTAATTATTTAAGTTAATAACGGTCGTTTTAACGATCAATGGTACTTGAGTCAAAAATATGCTCTTTATAATTACAAGTTGTTCATGTATCCATTATATCCAGAGTTATACTCATGATGTGTATATCATATATATCATATATATCCAGTATATACATGCATTTATAATATTACATAACGTTTAGAGGTAAGAAATGAAATGCACCGTTCATGGAGACAGTAAGCCGTACGTACGCATGAACGCTACTTTCATTTCTATTTCGTATTTTATGGAATGAAATCATAATTATACAAAGGTATATTATAATTACAGTATAATATCATATATAATACCATTAATTAAATCCTTTATACATCCCACATATGGCATTAACTAAATCAAATCACTTTGAGGGGGCGGTAGTCCGCACTTCCTAAAATGAAGATATCGCGTATACCCATAATGGAAGCCAAAAAGGTATGCCATAAATGAAAAATACAGAAGCTTAAGTAAAACATAAACATATTATATATCATATATAAATATAGTGACATCTTAATGGCCACCTTTGAAGGTCTTATATGAGTGTTGAACAATCATCGTTTCGCGAGGCAGAAATTCACCATCCACAGAAACAGTATGTTCTTTAGCCATTAGATGTAGGTGTGTGTAAGTGTAGATCTAATATTTCTTATAAAAACATCTTAGTATATTGAAGATACTGGAGTTGTTACAAAATAAATGAATAAAAAGAGTTTATGGGGTTGGATAAGCAAAATAAAACAAAAGGACTCAAGTGAAGACATTACCTTAAAATTAGGTAACTCCCTTTGCTTTGAGCTCAAAGGCTTCCTTGGGAAGACTTCTGCCCAAAGTGATGCTTCTAAGAGTTATATAGGGATGTGGAGAGACAAAATGGTCAGGGGTTGGCTGAGCCAAAGGCTTTGGAAGTGTGGGTAAGGAGGTAGAGGTGGGGGCCTTTTATAAGAGGAGAGGAGGGGCACTCTTGGAAAGTAAAGAAATGTTACTTTATTTTAAAATGAGTTTCGGATTTAAAAGGTTCCACATTGATATAATTCTAGGATAAGGTGATAAGGGTTCTAAATCCACCCATCCAATAGGTCTTGGACATGTGTAGGTCATAGATTTTACATTATCTTTTCATTTTATTTAAATCCTTTATTAATGAGGTAATCGCTGCATCATTATGATGTCATAAAGAATTTTATTTATTTAATGTCTAAAAATTATAAAAAAAATATTATGATGTAGGAAATCTTTTTATCTTTCCAATGACTATTTATAGTAAAAAATCTGACTTGTATAACCCCATTTAATTTTTTTTTAGTAAAACAACTCATCTTTGTGTCATTTTAATTTTAACATTAAATAAAAAGATATTAATGTCATTTTCCTACCAAAGTGGCTCCATGGGGTCCCCAAGTTGACCCATGGATTTTCTTGGTCGGCCATGACACATCCAATAAGGGTAGGACATGTTTCTAGGTATTTTCATTTTATTATAACATTATTTTTATCTTAAATTACACTAATTACCTCTAATCGCGATTAAAAACTTAATAAGTTACTATTCACCAAAAAATTATTTTAATCCCATTGAACCACAATTTACTTCTTAATGACAACCATGTATGTCGGATTTTTTAAATTCAAAACACAGAGGTGGTAAAATTTCATTTAAACAGAAAATCAGTTTTTATAAGTACCACTTAGTGGTTTCACTATTCATCAAAAATTGAAGTTTTTCAGAAAAATACCAAAACTTCACCCTAAGTTGTATTTGATATTCCGAATCCAAAAATAATGTCTATTTTACAAAATTCAAAACATATTATTTAAATTAATTAATTTAATAATTAATTCCCTCCGTCATGACAAATAGCGTGTTTTTATGAAACAATATATATCAAAAGATTGACACTAGTTTAAGTCCAATTTCAAAGTGAAATTAATTCCAATGTACACCATTGTATTACATGGTACAAATATATTATATTTAAACTTTAAAACCAATTGAAAAGATAATCTAACTATATAAATAAATTAGATTAATAAGTGGTTTTGAATTAAAATACAACACTTTTCACTATTCATTAAAAAATGAACATTATCAGAAAAATACCAGAAATTTATCCAAAGTAAATTTCAATGTTCCAATCATAAAGAATAAGTTTATTTTGACAAATATAGCTTATAAAATTGTCAAAAGATAGATTTAAAAAATGGTTCGCCATCAAAAGGCGGTAAAACAATCTTTTAAAAATTCTAGAGTATTCCATGCTTTAGGTTGGATTTATTCTCATTTTAATCCTAAAAAACACTATCTAATTCATAAATTGACATTGATAAGAATATATATTGTTCATTCCTTACATGGGATGTTACAATCTATCTCTCCTACCTAGGACTTTTTAGGTTATATTTTTATTGATGGATCTAAAATCCTTTTTTTTGGATCTTTAATCTTGGTTTGATTCCTTGATATCCGTTGTTGATGTTTTTCGTTGGTTTTTCCTACTATAGACATTGTGATACGTGATCTCTTTGTTGAGGTAGGTGGTTCCATATAAGTATACCAATTAATTTTTCTTAAATTGATTGATTATTTTAAATTTATTTCAATTAAATTGTGAAAAAACAATTAAATGAGAATTGCAGATTTGAAATTGATTTGGAATGAGATTTTTGGAAAACTCCCAATTTCCTTGAAATTGGAAATTTGGGTTGAAATTTGAAATTGATGGAATTGTGAAATTGGTTTGTGAAATTAATTTTTAGAAAAATGGAATAAAATGATTTCATAAGAATAGTTTTATCTCGAAAAATTTATTAATTGATTAAAACCCCATGTTTTTGTTTTTAAAGGAAAATTGACATATTGAAATTATAGATGAAGAAATTATATTTTTAAACATTTTTAAAATGATTTTCCAATTTTTATTGATTGTTTGAGAACATTAAAGCCTGTTTAGTTAGTGGGTTATTTGGGATAGAAATTCTAGGATGTTAATAACATAAAAATGAATTAACTCATTACAACACTCACAAAAAAATAGTGTGGTGGATTATATCTCCAATGGGATGTTAATGAGTCCTTTTTGACCAGTTTCAGAGGGACATGTGTACAAATATTACCATGATCATTGATATGAGTGTGTGAGAATCTCATAACTTGGAACTATCATACCTCTTGCTATATTACCATGTTGATTATTTGTGAATTATTATAATATATGTATATTCAATTGTTTCTAAAACAAATTTACACATGCCTTATTATTTATATAAACTATTTTATATAAAATTTTTATGGAGCCATTATTTTAAATATATCCATAAAATGAAATGAATAGCATGTTTTGTTTTTAATCTGAAATTGTACTACGATGATTATTTCTTTTAAAATTGAAAGAATGTAATGGTTATTTTTTTGGGAATTTTATTATAGAACACTTGGTGAGACCCGAATGGGATTTTATCTCACACCCTACCTTTGACTTCAGGCATTCAGATATTATCTTCTTTCAGGTTTGAGAAAGGGGAAAGTTCCACTTAGAGGTGGTGGTAGTTATTGATCCTTTGGTCTTGGGGCGTTGTGTCTCTTGGAACCTGGGTTGATTTATCCTATCAGTTTTTGGTACTTTGATGATGTACTTTTGGTTTTGATATACGTGATTGTTCTTATGGTACAGTCTCCTTTGGGAGTTTTCTTAGAGCATACTAATATGTAACATTTTATTCTATTGTGTTTGTGGAAAATTCATTCCCACTTCCATATTGTATTATGGCAGGTGTTATTTTCCAACCCGTGGGTATTAGGAACTCCCTTCAGGCTATGTTAGTGATGGGTCGGGTATTAGGGTACTAGGGTATCTAGGAGGGTTTGTGAAAAAGTGGTATCAAAGGATCAGGTTTAGCATCTTGAATTGATGTAAGTATATAGTTTGAAATATTTTTAGGACTTTTGAGGCAATTACTAGTGAGTGCCTAGCCAACTCTCACCATAATGTGCCTTAAATCACCATGGGTAGTTTGGGAAAGACATCTTGAGGATTAGTTCTAGTATTTTCTTTGATTTTTATTTAGGTAGTTGGAATCCAAATATTTTTTTATTTATTTTATGAGATTAATTTCCTTGTTTCTCTTATTTAATTGTTTCTCTATGTATCTTTCTGATGTCTTCCTTATTTTTTTGAAACTTTTTTGTAGAATCATGCCTCAAAAAATACAAGAAAATATGATCTAGTAGGAATATTATAATGAACCACAATAAGAAAGTCATCTCATAGACCAAAACCTGGTTGAGTTTATTGTGCATGCTATCCAAGCTCTCGGATAGTCACCTGCACCCATTCCCATCCAGGATCTAACTGTGGAACCTCAGAGGGATGAATTTAGAATTTGTTCTCAAGAATTAATTTCCTATAATCCACCAGTATTCCAAGGATCAAAATATCCTCAAGAGGCTGAGTATTGGTTGAGGAGAGTTGAGATCTTATTTGAGTTCTTGAAAATTCATGATTCTATCAAGGTGAAATATACCACCTTTAAGTTGGAAGGACCTAATAGGAGATGGAGGGACATGGTGGTGATGGTGAAGAAGCATACAAGATTAGAGTGGAACGAATTAAAAGTTATCTTCACCAACCAATTCTATTCAGAGTCTAGTTTTGGCTAAGGCTATTGACTTTTTCAAACTCGAGAAGGTCGATAGGACCATAACAAAATATGATAATCTCTTTTTTGAGCTTGTGTAGTTTTCAAATAAGATAGTATCAAATGAGAAGATGAAGACTTGACAGTTTTAGATGGGAATTCGATATGACATTCATTCTCATGTTTTTCTTGTTGAATAACTCTTCTTATGATGATTTTCTATATAGATCATTGATGGTTGAGCTAGAACTATATGGTAAGTGAGGGTTGTCAGGAGTACCTTTTTCTCCCCAGGCTAGTTTTATGAGTTCTTTCAAAAGGAATTTAAAGTGAGATGAGTCTTGTGGTGGTTCTTGATAATAGGGATTATCTAGACCTTATATGGTTCTAGGAAAAGGCCCTTTTATTTTCTACCAGTGTGGAAATCCTAAGCACTTGAAACGGGTTTTCACTAAGGCACCCAATATATGTTCCTTCTGCAGACGCTCAGTCACTTGTATAAGTTTTGTCATGTCTATTATCCTCCACATAGTGGAATATGATTATCATCACCTAAAATTACTATGGTTAAATCATATGATCTAGGAACTAAGTGGTTCCATCCATAGGAATCTGAAAGAGAGTTTCTTCACATAGTGGAAGAGTATCTAGAGGAAGAAAATATGGGTCCAATGAATGTGAGAGGCACAATCACTATATATTCATCTTTAGTAACTAATTTATTTAATACCGGTGCATCTCATTCATTAATATTAACCCATTTTGTGAACCTAATAATTCTTCCTATAAAGCTTTTATCTTATGTGATGTATATTACTACACCCCTCAATATGAAGAGAGAGAAGGGTATTCATTTTCCAGCTTGTTTTTTATCTTTATTAGAGATTGATCTTACTTTTTATTTCCTGTTTATTGACATAAAAACAATTGATTTCATATTTTTTATGGATTGGATCATTAATAATAAATCCCAAATTAATAGTTATCTTTGATGGGTCTCCTTTACTCCACCCAATGGGGTGTGTTGTATATTTTAGAGATAATGTGACCGAGGTCAAGTAGAGATGAAACATTTTATCTAGAGTTAGGAAAAGTAATATCAGTGTTTGATTTTTACCCATATAGATAATCATTGAGAAATTATCTCTCTCCAATTTTCATCTAGTTTCCTGGCATTTTTTCTTTTGACTTCTCTATCATAACATTAGTAAGGGATGTATATTTTTCTATTGATTTAGTTCTTGGTACTCAACCATTATTTATTCCTTCTTACCACATGAAACCATATGTAATGAAAGAGTTTAATACTCAGTTAGATGATATTTTAGATAAAGGAATTATAGGCCCGAGTGTGTCACCTTAGGTGACGCCTGTTATCTTTGATACGAAATTTGATGGATCACTTTTCCTTTATGTTGATTACTAAAAACTCAATCGAGTTAAAACAAAGAAAAAGTATATGTTTCAATGAATTGATGATCTGTTTGACCATTTGAAATGGGTGAAGTGATTTTCTAAGATTGATCTCGGATATGGTTATCACTATTTGAGAATAAAATAAATGCTTAGAAAATCTCATTCTGGAGTAGGTATGGACATTATGAGTACTTTTTCATGCCATTTTGTCTAACCAATGATCCCACAATCTTTATGGATTTAATGAACACGATATTCCATGAGTATCTTGATGTTTTTTGGTAGTTTTTGTGGATGAAATACTTGTTTACTACAAGTCTGAGGTGGATCATGTGTTTCATCTAAAATAAGTTTTGGAATTATTGAGAAACAACCAACTTTATGCCAAGATTTTGAAATCTGATTTCTGGATTCAGGAAGTGATGTTCTTGGGACATGTGGTGTCGGAACAAGATATTTAAATTGATCCTGAGAAGGTGAAATATTTTATGACAAGGGTAAAACCATGAAATGTTTTCAATATTTAGAGATTCTTGGGTTTAGCTGGATATTATTGTCGGTTCATGAATGATTTCTCAAATTTTTCTTCTCTGATGATTACTCTATCTTAGAAGGAAGTAAAGTTTTCTTTTGATGATAAATGTTAGAGTTATTTTGTTGAGATGAAACATATTTTGACTATTGCACTGGAGTTTAATCTTTGAGAGGATAAAAAGGGATATGTGATATTCTATGGTGGATCAAATTTGGGTTTGGGATGTATTTTTATATAGGGTGAATATGTTATTACCTATGGCTCTCGACATCTTAGACCACACAATAAGATTTATTCAACCCATGACCTTGAACTCGCTTTTGTGATACATGCACTTAAGATTTGGTATCATTACCTTTTCAAATAAAGGTTAACCATTTATTATGACCATAAGAGCTTGAGTTATATCATATCTCAAAAAATATTTGAATCTCTACTAGACAAGTTGGGTTGAGTACCTGTAATCTTTTGATTTTGATATTGATTATACCCTAGGGAAAGGGAATGTATTTACAGATGACTTGAGTAGGAAAATTATGACCTAGGCTATGAAAGAATCATTAGAAGAGTGGAACTTTATGGATTTTTTGCACAGTAGCATGTAAGAGTACATGAATCAGGTGATGAGGTTTCCTTGGACATTGTTCACCTGACTTCTACTCTTCTTGTGAAGATTCTTCAAAAACAACAACATGATCATAAATTTCATGTAATTAGATACTCTATTTATGACGGGGAGACAATTTTTGAATGTAAATTATCCACATAGGGTATTCTATGTTTATAGAACTGGTATGTTGTAACATTAATGATGAGGAAAGATGTGATCGAAGATTTCCATAATTCCCAGTGGGCTGTTCTTCCAAGAACGATGAAAATTTTCTAGGACATACAGTGATGATTCTAGTATCAATGTATGAGATGGAGAATTGATGATTTTTTCTCTCATTGTTATACATGCCAAAAGGTCACGGTTGAGCATCATATATCTTTTAGTTTTCTTCAACCACTTCTAGAGCCAACTTGGAAATGGGATGATATCTCTATAGACTCTGTGCTTGGGTTTCTTCATACCTAGAGAAAGAATAATTCTATATGGGTCTTGATCAATAGGATGAAAAAATTATCTCAATTTATTCCCATTTGTGATACAACCAAAATTAAGGAGATGAAAAATCTCTACATAAGAGAGATTGTCTATTTACATCAAGTTCCATATACAATAGTCTCTGATAGAGATCCCCATTTTACTTCTTTCCATTGGATAAGACTTCTGGAGGCACTTGGATCTTAGGCTCATTTGACTATGGTATACCATCTGTAGAAGGATAGAAAAACATAGAGGAATATATAGACTCTTTAGGACATTCTTCATTCCCTCATCCTCATTTTTGGTGGATATTGGGATGAACATTTGAGGCTGGTTGATTTTTCTTATAAAAATGGTTACCAATCTATGATTAGAATGGATCATTTTGAGGTCTTATATAGTTGGCCTTGAAAATCTCTATTGTGTTCGTTGGAGATCAGTGAAAGTTTCTTGGTTAGACCAAGCTTGTTTCAAGAGACAATAATAAAGATTTAGTTGATTCATTAGATAATTTTGATATAATATAGATAGTATAAATCTTATGTTGATCGTCGCCATAGAACATTGTAATTTTCAATTGGTCATCAGGTGTTCCTTAAAGTTACACCTCGTTTGGGTCATCGATGGATTGGGAGGAAAGGGGAGATTTCTCATTGTTTTGTGGGACCTTTTGAGGTTGTACAATAGGTGGGGAAAGTGTCTTACCATTTAGAAATTCCTCCATAGTTGATGTAGATACATAACATATTCCATGTGTCACAGCTACAAAAGTATCTTTCTGATCTATCTCATGTTATGATATGGATTTATTTTGATGTTGATCTTGATTTATACATGACTAAGCATCCAGTTAGGATAGTTGATTTTGAAACCAAGGTACTTCATGGTAGGATGATACATTTGGTTTGAGTTCTACAATGGTATGGTTTTGATACTCACGAGATGTGGGAGAGAGAGGCTCTGATGAGAGAGTAATGGACCCATCTTTTTGACATGGAGACTTCTTGATAGGATTTATGAGGACAGAAAGTTTCTATGGTGGAGAGGTTGTAACATCCTATTACTATTTTTAGGTTCTACTTAACCTCAATTTTTGTTCATTCTTTGGTTAGGGTTCATCTCATGTTATTTTTGGGAGAAATTTTGAAAATTTTGGAACTTTATGGGATGTGCATGGTTGGCACATAATTTAACCAAACTATGAACCCACCTAGGGTAAACCGTGAAAACCCAAATAGTGGGGGTTTTTACGGTTGGAACACAGTTTTAAAAATGGTGTTCCCACCTAGTATAAGCTGTGTGAATAGTGTTTTTTAATTCCAAAAATCAATTTAAAATTTTGTGAACCCCTTTATAATCACTATCTCGTACCTAACTCTCCAAATATCGATTTCCAAGGTTCAGAGGCTCTTGAGGACACATTTTGGACCCTCTAACCCCTCTAAGTTGGATAAAATCTTGGCATACATCATTCAATTCCTCTCTATTAAGGGTTATTCTCCCATTAATTCTCTCCCACTCTCTCTATATCTCCTCAGGATTTATTAGATCATCTTCTTATTGATGTATCCAAAATACTTTATTTTAGATCTTGAATCTAGGTTTTATTCCTTAATCTCCATTGCTGAATTTTTTCATTGGTTTTTTCCCATTATGGGTGTTATGATATGCAATCTACATGTTATGGTAGGTGGTTATATATTAGTTTTCCCAATTAATTTAACCATGAATTTCTTGTGTTTTAAATTGATTTCAATCAAATTATGAAAAAGAAATTCAATGTGAATTTGGGATTTAAAGTTTATTTGGTATGAGATTTTGGGAAACCCCCCAATTTATATGAAATTTGAAATTTGGGTTGTAATTTGAAATTGGTGGAATTGTGGAATTGATTTAGGAAATTGATTTTTAGAAACATTTGTTAAAATTATTTGAAAAGAACCTATGTTCAATTTTATCTTGAAAAAGGTATGAATTGATTAGAAACCCATGTTTTAGTTTTAAAGAGAAATTGGAATATTTAAATTAGAATAGGATAAATTGTATTTTTAACCAGGTTTAAAATTATTTTCCCATTTTTATTGATTTTTTGAGCACATGAAAGCCTGGGTAGTTAGTGGGTTATTTTGGACAAACATGCTAGGATGACAGTGACCTAGAAATGGATTAACACTTTACAACACTAACAAAAACATAGTGTGGTGGATCTTATTCCCAATGGTATGTTAGTACGTCCTCTCTGACCAGTGTCTGAGGTACATGTGTACACATATTTCCATGATCACTGATATGAGTGTGTTAGGATCTCATAACTTGGAACTATCATGCATCTTGGAATATGATCACGTTTCTTATTTGTGGATTATTATGATATATGTATATTGCATTGTTTGTAAAACTGATTTACATGTGCCTTCTGATTTATATAAAATATTTTATATATAATTTTTATTAGGACATTATTTTAAATATTTCCATCAATTGAAATGAATAGCATGTTTTTTTTAAATATGAAATTGTACTACTATGTTTGTTTTATTTTAAACTAAAAGCATGTAATGGTTTATTCTTATTGGAATATTATTATGAAACACTTGGTGAGACCCTAATGGGATTTTATCTCACACCCTACCTTTTCCTTTGATATTTTGTAGATTATATTCTACTAGGTTTGAGTAAAGGGAAAGCACCACTTGGAGGTGGTGTCAGTTGTTGATCCTTTGGTCTTGGATTGTTGTGTCTCTTGGAACCTAGGTTGTTTTATCTTGTTAGTTTTTGGTACTTTTATGATGTAATTTTGGGTTTTTATATACCATCTTATTATTCTATTTTAATATATTTTGGGATTTTTCTTTGAGCATACTGATATGTAACTATTTCTTCCACTGTGTTTGTGTAAAATTATTTTCCACTTTCATATTGTATGATGCCAATTGTTAGTCACCAACCTGTGAGGATTGGGAATTACCTTCAAGCTGTTTTAGTTCCATATTATTTATTAGAATACCAGGGTATCTATGCGGGTTTGTGACACGTTGGGTAAGGAAGGGTATCTCATGAGATAAACATGACTGGAATAAGGAGTTAACCAAGTTCAGTTAGTAACTTTTTCTACTATGATAGTCTCAGGATCAAACCTTGACTACTATGATAGAATGGGGTGTAAACCCAATGAAATATGATATTCTTGGTAGTAATCCATTCCTAATGAGGAAATTATTTTCTATGCTTATTTTTATTCCAAAAAATTATGTATTATGTTAATTTCATCCTCTCATGGATCATTTTCATTAATTCCTTTAGGATTTATTTCTTATGAACTGCTAATATTTATTCCATGAATCGAGACTATGATATATAATATATAGGGTATGGTTTTAAAATTTTATTCTTATGTTCTAATACACTTATTCCCATATTATGTTTTAGTGATCATTGATTTCTCCCTTATTTAACCTAACTAAGAATACGAGCTCACCATTTCTTATGTATCCTTTCCATAGGTTATAAAGAAAGCTATTAAGTATGATATGTATAACAAGGGTGATAGTTATGAAGAACTTAGTGGGTGATGATGTAGTTCACTTATGAACTAGTTTTTTATGTATCCAAGTTTCCAAAGATTCTAGACCTATAAGATTATGGAATTTATTTTTATTTTATGTAATTAATATTAATCTAATAAGATGTAATATCTATATATGAAAAGTATGGCTCATTATAGTTGGTATCATAGTAGGGTTTAGTTACCTTTGGAAACTTGGATGAGAAAACTTTAGTGAGAACCCTGGGGATAAGTCTAAGTATAGGATAACATCCTAATTTTTTGGTAATGATCATGGATAACCTATGTTAAACCTAAGGTTTCATATATTTAATATAAGGTGTCTTTATTTAGACATAAAATAAATGATTTCTCATGATTTTTTGGTTTCACACTATGATTATTATTTCACACACTATGATTTCTGGTTTTAGTCAATGGATGGAACCTAAAGAAATCATGTTATTGTTGAATATGATGGAAAATAAAATGATTTTCCTCCTAGGAAACCAAATGTTATGGGATCTAGAATAAAAAATCTCATTTCTATGATTACATAAATTTCTCAAGCTATGAATCATGCTGAGATTCCAAATAATCAAAAGAGGGAACAATATTTTATTGAGTGATTCATGATGTAACATCCAAATTATTTTAGTGGGTATTCTAATCCACTAGTTTCTGAAAAATGGATCTATGCCACTAAATATGTATTTTCCATTATTTAGTGTCCAGAATATGAAAATGTTGTTTTGGTTTTTTATCATTTGTAAAGTGAAGTAGATCAATGGTGGAATCTTATCTAGAATATGAGGTAATCTAAAGAAATTGACTCTATGGAGTTGGATCAGTTAAAGAGATTATTTTTCAATAAGTACTTTAATTTTATTCTTCATATGAAAATGGGGAAAGAATTTATTACACTAAATTAGAAGGATGACGAATCGGTTAGTACCTATTAGGAAAATTTTTCAAGACTTTCAAGGTATGCTTCTGGTATTAACATCCAACATGAAAGTAAGGTTGATAAATTATTCAATAGCTTAAAACCAAGTATTTTAAGGGATTTAGTCACAAAATAATTTAGTGGCTATAAATAAATCTCTTGATGTACTACCAAGGTGTAAATAAATATTAGAGTTACCTATCCGTCTCAGAGTTTTGATAAGAAAATAAATATGGAATTCAAAGGCAATTCCAAAATCATAGAGAGAAGAATATAGGATTTACTTTATGATCAATGTTTGGAGGGATACATCGTGGTAATCATCTTAAGGGGATTGTTAAATGTTTTAATTGTATAAAGGAAGGTCTTCAGTAAATAAAATTCTATAGTGATGGGAAGAAGTTGGCCAATTATGGAGGAAAAGCACTATAGAATACACCACCCACACTCCAGTGTTTCAAATGAAAGGAATACAGAAATTATGATAACCAGTTCCCAAATATGAAGGTTTTGGATAAAGATAGATGTCAATAACCTTTTAATCCCATAGAAAAGTGGAAACCAAATGCAATCACTATTTCTAATGTGGATTATGATAAAGAAGTGGTAAAAGGTACACTTACCATTTTCTCTAGAGCTAATAATGTATTATTTTATTCAGGATCTACCAACAACTTTATATTTGTGGAATTTTCTAAGGGTATCATAGTACCACCCCAATAATTAGATGTTTAATTAGTAGTGAAAATCCCTAATGGTATGATGATAAAATCACAAGTCTATGGATCTTCTCTGATTAGAGTTTATAGGAATATGCTTCCTTCAAATCTCATTATTCTCCCTCAAGTTGAATCCGAGGTTGTTTTATGTGTGGATTGGATTTATTTACATAAATAAAACATTAATTTATGAGTAATATAAGAAATGTTTGATATTATCAACCAAAGTATGATTGTTTACTAGTGTGATGATACATATTAACTACCAATGAAAATTGCATCCATCATATGGGACTTGATTGCTTTTAAAAGGGGGTGTTTATCTCATATAGTTGGGGAGAAACTCAAAATCGATGATATACCTATTGTGCGGGAGTTTTTTAATGTTTTTATAGAATATTTTTCTAGTATTCCACCAAATTGTGAAGTTGAGTTCTTATTAGAGCTCATAGATGACCCTAGAACTATTTAAAAGGCTACATAGAATGGCCATGATTGAGTTGCGGGAATTAAAGAAGCAAATCCAGAAGAATCTTAACAAGGGATTTATTTAGCTAAGTGCATCACCTTAGGATGTGCCTATTATTTTTTTTAAGAATAAATATGGATCTATGAGAATCTTAATTGATTATGAGGAACTTAATAAGATCAAAATCAATAATAAGTATCCTATGCCTCATATTGATGGCTTGTTTGACCAACTACATGAAGATCAATGCTTTTCCAAGATTGATATTCATTTTGGACATCATTAATTAAGGTTAAAGATTGAGGATATACCCAATACAACATTTCATACATGGTATGGACAATATGAATATACATGATTCCATTTAGACTTATTAATTCCCATACTATCTTCATGGATTTAATGAATAAAGTCTTTAGAGATTACCTTGATTAGTTTTTGGTAGCCTTTATAGATTAAATTATTATATATTCAAAGAGAAAGGAAGATCATTAAGATCACTTGAGGATTTTATTAAAGACCCTAAGGAAGGATAAACTATATAAAAAAATTATAAAGTTTGAATTTTGGCTATAAAAAGTTTTATTTTTGGGTAATATAGTCTCAAGTGATGGTATATCAGTGGATCCATCAATGATAAAAGTTATTGAACATTTTTCTAGACCAGACGCTATGACTGATATCCATAGTTTTCATGGTTTGGATGGATATTATTGGTAATTTTTGTATAATTTTTCATGTTAATATAATCCACTCACCAAGTTAACTTGGAATGGATCTGAATTACTTTGGATAGATGAATGAGAGGAAAGTTTCAAGGGACTGGAGAGAAGGTTAGTTAGTGCACCTATAATTACACTTCCCTATAGTGGAGAAGGGATTGTGATTTGTAGTGATGCATCAAAGAAGGGATTGAGATGTGTCCTCATGTAAAATGACATGATGATAACTTATACCTCTCAACAATTGATGGTTAATGAGAAAAATTATCCAAATCATGATTTGGAGTTAGCTATAATAATTGTTGCATTCAAGATATGAAGGCATTATCTTTATGGAGAAGGTGTGACATATATACAAATAATAAAATTTTAAAGTATATATTCACTCTGAAAAATATGAATATGTGCCAGAGAATATGGTTGGAGTTGATTAAATATTATGAATGCTCAATAATTTACCACCCTGGGAAAGAGAACAAGGTGGAAGATTCTTTGAGTTAAAAGGATCATGCTAGATTATCTTTGATGAGGATAATAAAAGATTCATCATTTATGGATTTTCAAAGTATGGATATTGAAATATTGAAGGAAGGAGAGAAATATTTTCTTTCTCAAATGAGTGTTTAATCGTCTATCCTTGTGAAGATTAAAGAGGTGAAAAAGGAAGATGTAGAGCTATAAAAAAAGGTGAGAAATTTTCTTAAGTTCAACCTTGATTATGATGGAATGATAAGGTTCAATAACCATATATGTGTTCCATCCATACTAGATTTTAATAAGGGGTTATTGGATGAAGCTCGTAGTTCAACATTCTCTATTCATCCCATTAGTATGAAGATGTATGGAGATATGAAAGTGTATTTATAGTGGGAGAACATGAAAATAGATATTTAGGAGTATATATCTTCGTGTTTGGTATGTTAGTAAGTTTAGGCTACGAGACACAATTACAAAGTGACGTTATAACCATTACCCATACCATAATGGAAATTGGAAAACATAACCATGTATTTTGTCATCGGTCTCCACAAAACATATAAAGGGCATAATGTTATATGGGTTTTAGTTGAATACCATAAAAATTTAATAAACCTAATTTATATCAGATAATATTTCTCTCTTGATCATATTTTGGAATATATATTAAGTGAGTGGTAAGGTTTCATGGAGAACCACATTCTATTGTATCTGATCTGGATTATAGGTTTACCTCGATGTTTTGGTGAATTCTTCATCAGAAATTGGATATAGAGTTGAGTTTCAGTGAGATGTATCATCATTAGATAGATGTTAAATCTAATAGACCCATTAAAACCCTATGGGATATGTTGAGATCTTTTTATATGGATTTCAAAGGTGTTTGGGATCAATAATTACCTATAGTTGAGTTTTCTTACAATAATAGTTTTCACTCGAGTAGTGAGATAGATAATTATGAATACCTCTATGGAAAGGAGTGTAGAACCCAAAATTTTTGTGACGAAGTTGTAGGAAAAAAAGATATTGGGACGTGATATATATGATGAAATAGTAGATAAATTCATAGCCACTCAACAACACATCAAAGCAACTCAGAGTCAATAGAAAAGTTTTACTGATAATCATCGATGAGATCTGAAGTTCAAAGTTAGTGAGAATATGTTTCTATGAATTTATCCATAGAAAAAGGTTATGAGTTTGGGAATAAAGGAAATCTTATCAATAGGTATATTTCCCCCCTTGAGATTCTGGATTGAGTAAGGATGGTAGCTTATTGTTTTGCGCTTCCACTAAACCGCTATCAAGTTCACAGTTTGTTTCATGTATCTCCCCTGAGGAAGTGCCTACCTAATCTTTCACATGTACCAAAATCAAAGGACATACCACTGTAGAATGATATTTCCTATAAAGAA
Organism: Viscum album; assembly: GCA_963277665.1. Classification (NCBI taxonomy): domain Eukaryota; kingdom Viridiplantae; phylum Streptophyta; class Magnoliopsida; order Santalales; family Viscaceae; genus Viscum; species Viscum album. The sequence continues at coordinate 55,621,431 of OY728148.1, forward strand.
CAAATGGTATAAATTTTGTACTATAAAGATAAAGTTCTATGGAACAAGACTACTCACCTGGTTAAAGTTCTATGAAGGAATCATAAATTCGAAGAAGCTACTTGGGAACCTAAAGATATAATGAAATAGAGATATAATCACTTATTTATATAAAATTAATTTAATTTATAGGGTGAAATTCATTTTATGGGGGTAAAATATAACACCTTGAGATTTTATGATATATTTCTTTTCAAATAAATTTAATTTCTTTTCTATCTTATGGTATATGCAACCTAGAGTCTAAATGAATCGTAATAAAGTATACCATTATAACCTAGCTGTTTAATTAGAGACTATGAATAAGACTAAATAAATTACGAAACATTTATGGTTTATACTTTTATAAATTAAATTCATTGGTTATCAACTGATTAGAAATGAAAATAAAAATCATTTTCAAGTAAAAGTGATATTTTTCTAAAAAACTATTTTTATGCACACAAAGCATTTTTATTTCAATAAATTAAATTGATCACTATAGGTGAATTATTTAAATGAAATTTATATATTATTTATTCAATAATTTTTTTAACATTTATATAATATTTTTTTTTGGCATGAGATAATAATATATATCAATTTTTATTCTTAAAAATATATTTTTCTAAAAAATAGGTTTCATCGCATTTTTTTTCACTTTTTTTAAAACAAATTCCCAAAACTTATAGAAATTTAATATTGAAAAATTGATTCCATATTTTGAATTAGGAGGATAAAATTTGGTAAATAGATCCTTTTTATTTTTTTTCAATATGAATAATAACCATTAGTAAATTTTTATCACCTTCGGTAAGGGTAAAACATGTAAAATAGGGTTAAAATGCAGTGATATGACTATAAAATTTTTAGAAATCTTGAATTTATCTTATTTTATGAGTGGTGTTCAAATATTTACGTAATTTTTTTTAAATATATGGCTACTTTGTGCCATATTTTGTTTTGAATATAACCTTTTTATTAATTTAATAGAAGAATAAATACAAATGTCACTCTCTTGACTTTAATAACTTTTAATTTTTTACATAAGGATAAAAATAGGATAGTTTTAGTTAAAAATATTTATTTTAATATAAATTATTATTTTTTATCATTATAATTTATTTATAATTTTTAGTTATTGAATAATTACCTTAATTTCTTATACAATGCCGACATAGTATTTTTTTCAATTAATTGAAACATAAAATGAATGAATTTTAAAATATAAAATTAATACAATTTAAGTAAACTATTATGTTATAATATTTTTTTAGATACATATAAAATATTAGGGATGATTTAAAATATTATATTTGAATTCTATTTTTTTCTAGCTATCTTTAAAGAAAATTAAATGAATAGTTCCAAAATTGACATTATAATAAATAATGTTTTATTAAAAGATTCAAAATTAATAAAAATATTATATTTTTAAAATTTAATGGAATATGGTTTGAAATATCAACTGTGTTCCATTTATGTGTCATTTTTTCAGTTATGGTAACTTTTTTAACCCTTTAAGATAAAAATAGATGTTACCGTAGTTAAGGTAAAAAATGATTAACAGAGGGGTTAAATAGAAGGATAAGGTTTTAAATGACACGAAAAACTTTATGAATTTCATTTTATAATGATTTTTATACCTTAGGATCTTTTTTTAATCCCTATACATTTGGAAGAATTTGGCTTGAGAATGAATTTTTATATTTTAATCTTTTAAGAAATTCTAAGTGTCTTCTTTCCCTCTCTTATAAAAGGACACATCTATTTTCTCTTATATACATCACTTTTAGACTTCTACATCAAAAAAACCTATAATTTTTTTTAAACTTCCCTATCCACGTTTTATAGGTTTTGGTCTCCCTAAAATACCAACCCTAGGGCCCTTAAGAGGATATCCAAAGGAGTTCTTTGAAAGAAGAGGTAATCACCTTAATCGATAAATTTATTTTTACTTATTCTTTTGCCTACTATAAATCTATGTTATTTATCATAAAATAGTAAATTAAGTATCATAATTATCTTAAATGTTATTATGGTTATTAAACCACCATCATTCACTCTTTTTTCATCCAATAGAAAGTGAAAGTATTGCTCATGCATATGTATGACTTACCATTTCCATGTAGCGATTAATTCATTTTCCATCAATAACTTTCATTCATGTTAATTATTATGGGTATATTTTTTATATATTATATTTATTAAATAATTATAATTCTATAATTATAATATCACATCTACTATCTTATTTTCCATTTTTTTGGAAAACAATAACATCTCTCATGCGTACGTGTGGACTACCATCTCCAAAAAGTGATGCGATTTGTTTTTCAGTTTTGTTTTAATTGGATTGTAATAAGGATATATTTAATTAATATATATGAAATTTATAATATAATAATTATTTTGTAAATTTGAATTATTATTTTCCTTTCTTTATTTTCATTCGTTGAAAAATGAAAACAACGTTCATGTGTATGTAAGATCTACCGTCTTCAAGATTGTTGTAATTAATGTTTCCATATATAACTTTTATGGATGACTATAAATATGTATATAGTGAATATAAATGATATTTATATCATTATTAACATTCTATATATGATTTATCCAAGATCAAAGTACAAGTATCAGAACTTACAAAATAAAATCCTCATGATGAATGAAAAAGTTAACACCCTGAAACAATAATTTTAATAAGGAATAATTAATAATTGGGTGTTGAAATGATAAAACTGAATCATATATTATATTATATGTATGTTAATTACTCTAATATATAAGTATAATATATTTAAATTTTTCATATAGGATGCTAGATTTCTTTCAAAGCAAGTGGATCTCTAGGTAATGGTTTTATGTTACAATCTCACTTTTTATCAGGCTTGTTTATGATTATATTTACAGTTAGGAAATTTCATAATATAACTCTGAATAATATCATTAATTTCCTTATAATATGGTTATTTATGGAGAATATATGTTTTAATTTCATATTTCTCTATTTAAGTGCTCAATATATCAAAAGAACACTTTTAAGGAAAACCTACTTTATTTCGTTCTTCTGTCGAAAAACTTTTTTATTCCATATCTATGTTTTCTAAAAAAAATCAAGAATGTTTTTAATATTTTAATATAATTTTTTAAATAAATTTTTACCCAGTATTTACATTTTAAAAACTAGCTTAAAAATAATCTTTTTGTCTTTTTCTGAATGTGGTATTTTTTTACTTTTTATAAAATTATTAAATAATTGTTTTCTTTTACCTTATACAACATGAATGAAATTTACCACCATCATTAATACTCAAATATTTGAGTATTACTTTATAATTTTTCAATATTATTTTCAAATAAAATTTTTTCCATTAAATTTGGGAAATTTTTATATTTTAAATTTGTGATTTCAAAGAGAAAATGGTATTTTACTCAAAAAATGTTCCAAGTTATCTTTTAAATGATTTTTTCACTATGATGGAATCATTTTATGTTACTTAATTTTTACTAGGGATATGATCCTGACATACGATATTTATTATTTCTTTAGATGGTTTATTATTATGATGGAAAAATGTTTAAGAAACATGTTTCTTTTCTATGGGTTATGCTATGATGAAATGATGAAATGTTTATGAAACTTGTTTCCTTTTCAAATTTTATGATATAATGAGTGTTTTATGATCTTATGGAACACATATGTATGATTTTAATTATGTGAATATTGGTCCCAGAGTTATATATCCCTCTAATGCATTGGGTAAAATGGATATCTCATGAGATAAACAGGGCTAGAATGGGGAGTGAATCTAGTCCAGCAGGGGGATTTGTACACTATCATAGTATTATAAGGGAACATTGAATAATAATATGTAATGGGGGTGAATGAGATCTAATTTTATATTCTTGGTAGTTATACTTCTCTGTAACACTTCGATAATTTAAAAGAACACTATTTTTGATAGTATATACGATATGAAACACCGAGCTTAAATGAACCCCGATATATTAGTATTCAAATTTAACCACTATAACCTAGCTATTATATTGGAGGGTGTGAATTATATTAACCAAATTATGAAATATATATAAATTTATTAATCAATAAAAATTTATTGATTATTTTTTAGGGAATAAACACTCAAATTTTAGTAAATTCATTTTATATGTTTTCTTCAAAAATGATTTTTATTGGTTTTTAATGAGAAAATAAAATTATTAACTTTTTTCCAATTTTAGAAATTTTAATTGATAAAATGAACTTAATTTTTTAAATTATCAAATAAAAAATATATTAGGGGGATATTTTTAGATTTTTATAAAAATATTTATTTTTCAGAGAATAATGAAAAATAACAATTTTTATGGAAAACTGTATTTTTGTTTAAACCATTAAAAATTTACATTTTATTTTAAATTGTTTTAAAATTAAAGTTATTTATATTATATTTTAAATAATACAATCAATTTTATTAGAATCAATTTTATGGATGAATTTTTTATAAAATATTTTTATACCTAAGAAGATCATTTTTCTGAAAAGTTTTTTTCATTGTGTATTTCTAGTTTTGTTTTAAATTGATTTTTTAAAATTCTATGTTTTTAATTTTTAAAAATCGATTCCATATTTAGATTCATGAGTTCTAAATTTATTAAATAAGTCCCTTTTATTTTTGGGGAATATGAATAATAACTTTGTAATTTTTGTTAGCATGGTAAAGGGTAAATCGGGTAAGTAAGGTTAAAAACAAAATGATGAGGACTATAAAATGATCCTAAAAATTGACCAAATTTTATTGAATGTTTAAATTTTATCCATAAAAATTTAATATTCAGTTAGACAACCATTTATGTCCATTTAGATGATAATATGGCCTTTATAATATTTTCTTTAAAGAAAAGTCAAAGATGTCACATTCTTATTTTTGATAACTACAAAATTTTTTAATATGGGTTTACCTAGAGGATATGTTTGACTATAAATAGTTTTTTTTTAAATCTAATAGTTTTATCTAAATCATGGTAATTTAATTTTAATTTTTATTAAAAAAAATAATTACCTTATATTTTTACACAACATTAATGCTGTAATTATTCAATTAATGAAAAAATTAATTAAAATATATTGAAAATATTAAAATTAATATAATTTGAATTAATTAAGGCAATACATGAATTTTATAGATTAATTTAAAATATTAAATATGTAAAAAAATATTTTTTTTGAAGTTATGTTGTATTTTTATTCCTAAAATCAAAGTAATGAACAATATCAAAATTGATAATAATGATATTTTATGAATATAATATTTTTTAAATTATTTAAAATATATAAATAAATTAAATAATCACAAAAATAATTATATATGGGCTAAAAATTCATCCCTAATCCATTTTAGGCAATTTAGAAGCATTTGGATCTATAATAGTCTTATTGTATTTTAATATTTTGAGAAATTTGAGAAGTGCCCCTTGATCGCACCGCGATTCACTGTTTCATTTTCACCCTCACACCACTGTACTAAACTTGTTTTATATTTAAAATTATAAAAATAATAATAAATTTCATTCCATGTTTGAATCATTTATTTTGTGTTTATCACTTTTAAAAATGAAAATGTTACTTGTTTTGATGATTCCATTGCATGAGGAGGTGATTCGGTGGCCTCAGAGATGATCTAGAAGGAAAATGGGCCAAAATTGTAAGGGTTCCATGAACACCTTTCCAATTTTTGGTATAGTATGAAATCTATGTGAATCAAAATGAGCTTATATTTTTTGGGATGGTCCAAAATTCAATTTTGTACAACTCTTAAGAAGACACCCAATCCCCATTCGTCCATTAAGGAGCCTAACTGAAGTGATATGTCCAGGCCACCGAATCTGCACAGAGTCAAAAAGTTGTGTGTTGTGTTCTTTCCATATCTCGAGTTTTATGTGTCCAAATGAAGCTAAACTTTCGATGGAGATATCCAAAACGTGGGGGAACAACTTTCTGGTTTTTTTAAAAGCAATTGAAGACTTTCTGGAGGCCAAAAACAATAGGACAAGTGGTTTTACACAATCTCTGTGCCCAAAACTACTTCAAATTTTTTCTATAAAAGAGAACCATGGGTACCTCATTTGGGGAGTTCAGCCAAGGAGTGAAGTTATACCAATTTGGAGTTCCATAGGAGTCCTCTCATCATCCTATAAGTTTTGGAGGCCCCTATCCTCATAGGGGGATCAAGAATGAATAAGGAATTCCACCCGAGCTTCCTCCTCCTAGTGATGTCAAGTTAAATAGTGGGTGTTCATTATGAGGGAGATACACACATGTAAAGGGAGTTCCAAAACTTTTACTACTACTGGTTTGATGTATTTTGGGTTTGAAAACATTTCATTCAAAAGCATCTTACTTTGATTTATCTTTTTTTGATTTAACCGAATGAAATGCTCTTTACTTTTAACTGATTGGTGTGAAGTTTTTGAGTGCGTAACTTGTGTTGTTCCGATTTGACAACACAAGAATCCTTTTATTCCCCACTTATTTTAGATTTCAATTTTTTTGGAAGCTATTATACCATGCATGTGATCTAGAACTTGGCTATACGATTGTTATGTCAAGTTTTGGCTCAACGTGCTTTGATATAAGATCTTGGAAAGTAATTGGGATTTCGATTGATTTCAACCAAATACTTACATCAAAACTAAATTAATCTATGAGAACAATGAGCTTTAAATGTGTGTAGTTAACTCACAATGAAATATTTAATCTCATTATTATAAAACCCCACCTTTATGTGTCAACAATTAAACTCTTTAATTAAGTCATTTTATTTTTAAAACTGTTTTCAAAACCACCCCCTCTTTTAGTAATATTTATTATAAATACACACTATAATCTACCAAAGATCCTTGATATACAACCTAAGGTATTCTCTAGACTACAAAATCTTCTTTAAATAACTATCAATTTGACGTGTCACGATAGCGCGGTCACCCCTCACCTCAATTATAAAACGACACCCCTTCCTTCACTTATTTACACCACTTTGTGCCATATAGATTGACCAAAATCTTCCCATTTCTGCTGTAAACATCATTGTCCAAGTTCTAGAGGTTCTTTTCCTTCCAAAAGACCAGCCCTAAATCCATTAAGATGAGATCTAAAGGAATTTCGTCGAAGAAGAGATAATCATCTTTACCAACTCTTTCAATTTTATTTATTCTTCAGCTTCCTATTCATATGTTGTTTCTATAATAATTTAATAACTATTTTATAATATTTATAATTAAATGTTATTATTATTATTAGACAATATATTCCCCCTTTTATCCATCCTATGAAAAATTAAAGAATTGTGTACGCGTGCACATGACTTACCATATCCACATAGCGATGTAATTCATTTCTCATCACCACATTACTTGGATGGATATAAATATGAAATAATGAATATATATGATATATATTATATAATAATTACTATTTAGAGGTTAATTATTCTTTACCATTATTTCATTCCATTCATCAAAAAAATGAAAACAACATTCATGTCTACGTACGACCTACTGTCTTTATGAACGTTGTAATTCACATATATATATATTTATGGACGACTATTTATATATTTTTATATATTTAATATATATTAAATTTAAACCAAAAATAATATTTTTATATGATGGAACTATGATAAAAGTATAATGGTTAGAACAACCGAATAAAAACATACATGAAAAAAGCAGTTACCACCCGAAATAGTGATTTTAGCAATGAATTGATAATAAACAGGGATAAAATATTATGATTATATGATATATGATATTATATATATGATTATGGTTATGGAATATATGTATAATAAATCTATACTTATTATCCAAGAGATTCAAACATGTACAAAGGAAGTCAAACCTAAGGTAAGGGACTTCGTCTAAACTTTCTTTTGTTGAGGCATATTTTGAGGTCATGAACCTATTTTTTTATAAGGTGTATATAATAACCCTTTGAAATTTTATATAATTAATTTATTTATTCTCATGATATTTAATTTTTTGTTAAATTTTATTCATTCACAGGACATAATATTGAACTGAATATAAAGTGGTAAGGGTCTCTCGTCTCACTTTTATTTTTGTGAGACATATGTCATATTTACCACTTATTTTTTTGTGTGGTGTATATAATTCCCATTTGATATTTTATATCATGAATATATTTGTATTCATGATATTTAAATTTTCTATTGATTTTATTTCTCTTATTGGGCTTACGATCCAAAATAAACCCAAGTGGTAAGGGTTTATTTCACAATCTTATCATTATTCATGATTATTTATTTTCGAGTCTCTTAAAAGGAGTATTTCTCTTCCATGTACAAATTTTATAAAAATGTTTTTAATTTTTTTTACTAATATGAAATGTTTGTTTAAATTCATTTTTACCCATGTTTTACTATTTTTAAAATGTTTTAAAAGAATCTTCTTTTCGTTCTCCAAACAAGGTACTTTTTGAATTTTTATAAAAAAAGTGTAAACGTAATGTTTTTTTAACATATATGGAATGACTATAATTTCCCATCATCATGATGCGTCAATGATTTGAATATTTCTTTACAATTTTTTCAATTTTTTTAAATAAAATTATTTCTTTATTACGTGAACACTTTTTAGATTTTAAATTTTATTTTCAAAATAAAAAGTATATTTTCCTTAATAAATATTCAAATAAACTCTTTAAATTATTTTATTCTATATAAACATCATTTTTTGAATATTATATTGAGTATTTACTATAATAAAACCATTAATTATATTTATTTGGATGGTTTAGGATCAGTTTGACCGGGGAAAGTATTGATAATCCATATGACTAGTTCTTCCAATATGGATAGTTATTGGTTTTGTTAAGTCATATTGATTCTGTTGTATTATTTATTCATATAAGGAATGAATTAGACTTATTAAGTGAAATAAAAGTCCTACTATAGCCCCTTGATGCATTGGTGGGTCTCACGAGAAAAACTAGATTGGGTTATTCCAATGCCTTACCCATTTATTAGATTCTTAAAATGAAACCTTGATGGTATTAGATTATTGGAATGAAGCCTTAATGGTATTAGATTCCCGGAATAAAGCCTTGATGGTATTATATTCTTATAATTAAGCCTTGATGGTATTATATTCTTGGAATTAAGGATCAATGGTAAGTTTCAAATGTCTAGTATTATGTATTCCATCATTATGAATTTAGTTATTGGTATTCTATGTAATTAATCAATTAGTTATAATATCCATGGTAAAGTTTCATCCTCATGTTATTATTTATATAAAATTATTTGATCATTATTTATTCCTACCATATTATTCTCAACTTATTGATTAAATGGTATGTGGTTTAGTTATTTACCTTTCTACATTGATTATTCCTTATCTATTCATAGCTTCTTCTATACACTTACCCTTACTGGGCATCTAAGCTCACCCATTTCTTATGTTTTATTTTCCCAAAATACTAGGAAGTTTTTTTTGTTTTATATTCAAGGATACACTAAGGAGAATAATGGAATTCTAAAAGTTTTTTTTTTGTATTTTATGTTTTAAAATGTAATGTGAATTTCAATTATGTGTCTAGTTTACCAAGTCTACTAAACCATTCATACCTTCAAGATGTAATTCCTTGTATATTATGCCAGTGTAATGAAGTAACCACCAGATTAGGGCTATTGGAGTTGGGGTATTTACAATTGGTATATGATAATGTTTAGTAGAAATGTTAGGAAATGGATTTAGGAAAAAATAGATTAGAAAATACAACCTTATGACTAGATTTGGGGATAAGTCTAAGTATAATATAACATCATATAGATTTAGTTATGACCATGGATAACCTATGATAAACCTAATGAATAATATATTGAGAAGAATGTGTCATTATTTAGATGTACTTTTAATTATATTTCATGGTTACATGATAGATCACTCAGATTATTATAGTTTGATGCTTACACGTTGCTTTTAGTTTTAGTCAATGGCGAGAACCAGAAGGAATTGCATTAACATTGAATGTTATATATAATGTGTTGATGACGAACCAAATGTTATTATGACTAGAGTAAAGGATATTTTGGTTACACTTAATCAGTTATCGTGATATATGATTAACAACTTTCACTTTAATCAACTCTCAGACTCGCTAAAGAATAGAAAGATAGAATTCTCTAAGATATCAGGTGGTATAGACCATGGATGAAAGAAGATTCAGTTTCTTATATACTGAGAATGTGAGAAGAAACACCCAAGTGAGTTTTCTAGAGTAATGGGAAGTTGTTTTGGGTGTGTAAAATAAGGACACAAATCAAGTAATTTTCAAGGAAAAATGAAAATTTATATTAACGTAATGGATGAGAATAATGATTTCCCTAAGGTATTATAAATAGTAGAATTTTTTAAACATGGAAAGTATGGTAATTTTTCACGTCGATTCCCTAGGGGGAAATCTTATGAAGAGAATAAACAAGGTTGTATGAGTAATGGTTATATTACTGATTATTAAGAGACTAGAGATGATATATGAAAAGAAAAAGGTATTAAGGAATAAGATGATAAAGTGCAGTTAATAGTTTAAGAATTAAGTGGAATGATTAAAGTTCTAGTGTATTTGTATTCAAGAATTATGTTGTAAAAATATTTGTATAAATGATATTCTAGTTATAATAATCATGAGATATATTAGTATTGTACTGTAATACTTCTTTTTTAAGGATTTAGAAGCATTTGATGAATAGTATTAGTAACTAGGAGAAGTAATTCTATAGAACATTGATTGAAACCAAACTATTGTGGGGTGTGAAAAAATCTATTTGTTACCCCATAAGGGTGTAGTATTTGGTATGAAATAATTCTTCTCCTAAGAGTGCTTTTTTGAATCAATATTTCATGAATGTAGAAAGTAAATTAAAACTCAAGAATTTGAATGACTAGGTAGCAAGGGACTTGGTTTTTGAAGATTGGTAAGATAAAAGTGACTGGGTTATAGGTTTGGATTCCCTTATATAATTTTATCATATCCCTTTTGAAATAGAATCATTTTATGGATTAATTAGTTTAATGAATGGATTATTAATCATTTTTCATTTTAAACCATTGATTAAAAATTATTTCATAGTGAGAATAATCATCCCAATTTTCATGGTTGGACTATTATCCTTCCAATTGTGAAAGGAATAATAGATCTACCCTAGATCACCTAGGAAATTAAAAATTAGTAATTCAGTACACTAAGTGCTTAGATTATCCTACCGTGTCTTCCCCAAGTGTTTAGAAATAACTAAGCACTTCTCTCCATGAAACTGGATCACACAATCAATGTGATACAATTCCAAGAAGAGGGATAATAAATTTATTTAATAAAGGTAATTTAATAATATTTAGATTTGAAAAAAATACCATCACATATTATTAAAACTATGAATTTATAAATTAAAAACCATTTAATAAATCAAAGTGACCGAAGAATTTTATTTAACTAAGACTCCATCATTACAATAGGTCACCTTACCTTTACCTAGTCACAAAAAGGGTCAAAACCTCCATTAGAAAACAAACCATTGAGGAAAATGAGGCATAAGATATAATGGAAGAAGAAAGAAAATAAAGCAGAAAAAAATAGATTCTCTATAGCAGCAACATGTGTCTCTTCCTTTAGGTTCTCCCACCCCCTCCTTCTGAGGGATTCTCCTATTTTTATAGGTAGTGGGGACTAACTTCAGTATTCCTAAAATATCTCTTGGATATTCCTATCCATTGGCATATCTTATTTTAACCTTGAATATTTAAGATTTTTGAGACTCAGAGTGCATGAAAAGGAAACATCTAATGATTTTGAGAGTTTTGAATTAGCAGCGTAAATGAAATAAAAAAGGGCAGCTAGGCAGCATAAAGCATGGTTGCATGAGGTTTTGTTTGGACTTGGTGGTTATGTGGAAGTTTCTAGGTGGAAGATTGATGTGGAAGTGGGGAAATTACTTTATGTATGGAAGTGTAGGATGTGAAAATCATATGATGCGGCAATAGAGCTCCTCAAGGTCCTCCTTCATCTGGCCTTTACAGTGGCTAGATAAAGATTGAAACAACTTTATAGTGGTTAACCATGGATTCTGAGATGATTAGTGTTGGTAGAAAGGCATGTAAATGGGATCTTGGTGGAGAAATAATGGTGAGTATCCATGACTTCCATCAAACCTCATCTTGGCCTCCACACTGGACGGATGGGTTGAGTAATTCAAATAAGGATGATGGTTATTAGAGAAGATGTTACCTATTGTCATGACCCATACCTTGGGGCCCGTGTAGTGACTACCCCAATCCCTACTTCCATATTCTAGGGGATGAAGACTAGCACCGGAAAGGCATATCCCTATAACGGGAAGGAATTTCTTTTAAACCTGTATAAACACACAGTCCAAAAACACAACAAAAAGCAACCACAAAGTAAACTGCTGTAGTAAAAAGTGTGATGAAAGTAAAGGGGTCAGAATACAAGCCCAACTGGAAAGTACAAGTATAACTGAAAGAGAAAACAACACCTGGAATTTACACCGAGGATCCTACCTGAATGGTAGGTACATATCGTCTCCACAACAATCCACATATTCCTGTCTCCTCTACGTACTGCCTGGTCCTGGATCTATCAAACCTCAGCCCAACTGCTCGTCGTCTTCACAAGACACAACAAGGTGTGGGCGAAGCTCATACAGGGGTGAGTATAATAATACTCAGTAGGGACCTCAAGACCCCCGTAGGTCTCCTAGAGTTCCACAAAGGAAAATACCACAAAGCAAGACCTCAAACTCAAAGCACTAAGCAATAGTCATCAACTCTACTTAGGTATATGCCCATATATATACCTAAGTTATCAAGATATACTAATCTCATACATGAGGGAAGAATACCATAAAGGTAACACCATGAAGGTAGAAGTACCACACAGGTAACACCATGAAGGTAAAAGACTCAGCTTACACCTGGTATATAAATAAAGCATAGAATTATAGATGATTAGTCGAGAAGCTAGATCATTTTACTCTGTCAAGAGGCACTACTGTTGATCATACGGAGTCTGAACCACATAGGATCGATAGGTACTAAACCCGCAATGGCCCACATAGGATCCTACCCACCCAAAGTCAATAGGTACTGACCCCCACTGACCCACACAGGATATGACCCACAGAGGATCAGTATGCGCTGACCCACATAGGATCGCTGAGCACTGACCCCCACAGGTTCTGACCCACATAGGATCAGTATGTGCTGACTCAAACAAGATCGTTGAGCACTGAACCACACAAGATTTGACCCACATAGGATCGGTAAGTGCTGACCCACAGATGATCGATCGGTACTGACCTCCCTATGATCTATCTCCAACCTCTGCCTCACTACCAGCCACTGGATTCCCACTCATAACACGCTTGATTCTGGGAGAACCAATCCTCAAGACTTAGGTTGTACCTTAAATTCCATGAAGTTCCACGAAGAAGTATCCCAAAGGACCGCCATGTCGCAAGGGTTCCAACGCAACAGACACCACGACAATCAGATGCCCGGTCTGTGACTTATAAGCATTTTAGTTCCGAGGGCCTGGTTGGATTCGAGTTCAATCCAACCCGAAAACACTACAAATTTGTCCAAAATTAAAGCAGAGTATACCAAAAGGACTGCCTATTCCTAAGGGTTATGTCACTATATACGGTTCATCAAACGAACACCCACTCTGCTAGTTACACCCCTTTCTGTGAAACAGTGGGTGGTTGCACTTCAGTCTGGTCTGACTTGGTCTAGCCTGCCGAAATATGTCAAATGGACCGCTTCCCAAAAGGGATTCCAATGCCACTGAAGGTGTAACAAATGGACACCCGATTTTTCAGTTACGGGTGTTTCTTAATTCGAGGACCGATTGGGTCTGGGCTAGGTCCGACTTGGTCAGGCCGACCTGACTCAACGGGTCCTGGGGTCCACCTTACCCCGCTCTGGTCTGACCCACTAATGGTTGGCCCAGTTTATGGGGTCTGGCCCGTCAGGGTCGGCCCGGTTCACTTTGTGGGCCCGGGCCGTGGTTAGCCTGACCCGTAGGGTAGGGCTCGGCCAACCCGCATTAGCCCACTGGGTCGCAGGTTCGGCCCGACCTGCTGGAGGGTCCGGTCTGTTGGGAGGGTCTCATCCGCGAGGCGGGTCCGGTCCGCTGGGCGGGTCTGACCCACTTGGTCGGGTCCGCCTATCTCGCATCTGTCCCAGTCCAATAGAAGGCATACCGGTCTTCCCAGTAGGCCCCACAGGTGGGGGGCCATTTCGGCCAGCCGGTGGGGTGCTGCCCCAACACGTAACGGTCATCCATTTTGGCCAACCGGGAGTCCACCAACCTGGCACGACGCGGGGTCACGCTGCTCTCCACCTACCGTAGCTTCAATCCACGACCTCCTCTAGCAGTGCTCGATGGTACGCCGCTCCGCCTCCACCTTCCGTGACCAGCTCGTGCTGACCGTATTTTTCACCAGCGACGGCTTTGGCCATATCCCTTTGCCCATCAGCGGCACACGATGATGTGCCGCACCACCTATATGGACGACCGCCCCACCAACCACCGCGGAATAGTGCTGCTGTATCCTCATAGGGCGCGCGACGGCACGCTGCCTCCATCGTGGTCAGCTGATGCCACCGCGCCGGCGGTCTTTCACGGAGAAATAATGGCTAAAAAAGGTAGCGGAGGGTCTGAGCCATGTTTTTTTGGCCCGCACCCTCCACGTTAGCTTGAAAACATGAGGGAGGAAAAATAGGATTCTACAATCACTTGAAATTATAACAAAATAAATCCCTACCTCATGATTGTTGAAGAACGCCCGTGATTGAGGAAGAGTCGGTGTTAGTCATCCCCATAACAAGAAGACAACGTCGCCCTTCAAATGTCATCATTTGGTTCATGATTTAGTGTCACTAGTCACTGCCCATTGGAACCGGCTCCGTCCTCCAAGTGATTGGCATCACAACACTTTATTAAAACTTCGTCGTTTGGTGAATCTGTGTCGATACCTCTCCCCAAGCTTCATATAAATATAAAAGGGGGAGGGTGAGTAATGCCCATTGAATTAATGGGGGTTCATTTAATAGGAACCTTACTAATTCCAATGATGCTATTACAAATGATTTGAGGATTCAATCTATTTAATGGATTGACACATCGTTGGTCCCGCCACTTCTGCTTGTCCGTTGGAGGAATAGAAATGAGAGAAATAAAATAACTAAGTTATTTTATTATTCCTTTAAAAGTCCCAAAATCTAAATTTTTCTCCAGACATACTGCTATCAAAGTAAATCCCCACTTAAGCAAATCCCGATGCTATGGATTCAATGGTGCTCTCAGATTTTCGATCCGATCAACGAGTCAAAAGATAGAAAACGCCACCTATGTGTTTACTTAACGTACCCAAAAAAGAAGTTTAGAAAATTATTAACAGTCACCCTTAAATTGCACCGATCGATATTAGGCTCCGCCTAAGGGAAAAAAACCCTCATGAGATCAGCGGTACTCTTGGATTTTCAATCCGAGTTACTGTTAAGAAGTTATGGATTTTACAATAAAATAATTGTCACTTAATTATTTTATTTCCGGCCAAAACTAACTTCCACTGGTGGTCCACGTCGGCCAACATTAGGGTCTGCCTAAGGGAAGAATACCCTCACGAGTTCATCGGTGTTCTTATATTTTTAATCCGAGTCATCGTTCATGAGTTATAAGCATTTAAAAACTAAAATAACTTTATTTAATTATTTTATTTATGGTTATGCCATTTTCAGGTTTTCTCACCGGAGGCATGCGCCAACTAAACTTAAGTAGTGCCTAGGGTAAAACCGCTATCCTAAATGCAACGGTTCCCTCAAATTTCTGATCTGGGCACCTATTTAAGAGTTATTCCACTTTTTCAGGAAAAATGCTCATGCACACTAATTAAATCTTAACAAAATTTCGACAGATCATTCCGGGCACTCCGGGACTCAGAATCGCGTACCGTCAGATTTTGCAACCTCAAAATAATCCCAAATAATTTAAAAAAAATATATTTGAAATTTTTGGGTCCTTACATTATCCCCACATTAGGGCCTTTCATCCTCAAAAGCCAAAAAAAAGGTTAACCAAACAAATGAGGGTATTGAGCACGAATCCGAGCATCCCACTCCCATGTGCTCTCCTTGAGGTTCCCGTGCTGCATAGAACTCACACTAGAGAGATCATCTACCGACAAAAGACTCACTCCTATCGATCCTCTATACCCACTGAAAACTCTATAAAATTCACCCCATCATCAAAGTCCAACTCACCCTAGTCGATAACGTGTGATGAATCATGCACGCATCTTGTCAGCTATGACACATAGAAAACATTATGCACCCAGTACTTCTGTGGGGGAAGAGATAAACGATACACCACCTCACCCACTCTATTGAGAATCTAGAAAGGTTTGATGTACCTTTGAGATAGATTTCTGCCCCAGCCAAACCTCTACAATCCTTTTTGGGGCGAGACCTGTAGGAAGACATGGTCTCCCTCCTCAAAATCCAAGGGTCTCCGTCTCCTTTCAACATAAGACTTTTGCCAGCTCTGTGTAGTCTTCACTTGCTAACAAGTGAGGCATCATGAAACAAACTCTTCCACTACTTCCTTCATCCCTGGCCACCAGTACTGACACCGGAGGTCTTGGTACATCTTCACCACTCTAGGATGTTCCATTAAAGGGGATGTATGGAACTCCCTCAACAACTACTCCCAAAGTGTCACTGGTACCATGGTGAATCCTTTTAAGAAAACGACATGCTCCCCACCTTTAGAAAATCTTTCAGGAGACCGTTATGAGTATGTCTGAGTATGTCGGACCTCATAGTCAACGCCCCAAGATGTGCCTCCCGAACTTGCTGAAGAATTAGAGGAGTGAAAGTCATATACTGAAGGTAAGCTACTCTATCTTTATTCATAGAGGATATCTACAGCGTGAATTGCTGCTCTGATGCCTCACTCAGTAGCTATAGACCAGACCTCCTGCTGAGTGCGCTTGCTGCCACGTTCCCCTTCCCAGGAGTATAGACTATATCAGCGTCATAGTCTTGGAGAAACTCTAGCCATCATTGATATATCAAGTTCAGGTCCTCCTGTGAGAATATATACCGGAGACTCTTGTGATCAGAGTAAACAATAAACTGTTCACCCATCAAGTATTTCCACCCCATCTTCAGTGAAAGGACCATTGCTGCTAACTCCAGGTCATGGGTAGCATAGTTCTACTCATGCTGTATCAACTACCATGAGCCGTAGGAGATCACTTCCCACTCCTATATCAGGAAACAAGCTAGTCTAGTCCCTAATGCATCGCAATAGACTACATACCCAATTCCCTCTTCTACTAGCCTCAAGATGGGGGCACTCGTCGATCTCTGTCTCTTCTCCTAAAAGATCTCCCGACACTTCTCCATCCACAGGAAAGGCTCCCCCTTCTTCATCAATGCTGAAAAGGGTGCCTCAACTCTGGAAAAGTTGGGTACATATCCGATGGTACCCAGACAACCCCAGGAAACTCCACACCTCAGTCACACTCCTGGGTGGCTCCCAAGCTAGTAAAAACTTTATCTTTTCCGTATCCACTGCAACTCCAGCCTCTGAGATAACGTGTCCTAGAAAGTGAACCTCTCATATCCTGAACTGTCACTTTGAGAGCTTACCTTAAAACTGGTGCTCTCAGAGTGTATCCAGAACTATCTGAAGATGATAGGCGTGCTCCTCCTCCGTCGCTGAGTATATCAAGATTTTGTCGATGAATGCCACCACAAAGTGATCAAGGTATGGCTGGAAGATCCTGTTCATGAGTCCCATGAACACTTCTGGGGAGTTAGTCATGCCAAATTACATAACCAAGAACTCATAGTGGCCATACCAACATTTGAAGGTTGTCTACTGCACATCCTCATCTCATACCCTGAGTTGATGATATCCTGATCTGAGGTCTATCTTCAAAAACTATCGAGATCCCTTCAGCTGATTGAAAGATCATCAATCCTCGGAAGTGGATACCTGTTCTTCATGATCACCTAGTTCAATAATCGATAATCCACACAGAGTATCAAACTCCCATCTGGTTTCTTGGCGAACAATATTGGGGTTACCCATGGAGAAACACTAAGCCTTATGAACCCATTCTTATGAAATTCCTCCAACTATACCTATAACTCATGAAGCTCTATAGGATCCATACAATATGCTGGTGTAGATATCAGTGTTGTCCCGGGGTACAGGTCGATGTAAAAGTCTACCTCTCTGCATGGAGGTAGTCCTAGAACATCATCAGGAAAGACATCGGCATACTGGTCCACCTCTATAGGATAGCTCAGAATCTCAACATAAATTGTCCTGAGGGTAGGGCTATCCAACTGATGTGTGATCGGCTGAACCCTCCTCCGAGAAAGTCCATCCTATGCTATAAAGGTTCCTTTCTCGCCGGTGAAGTAAAACCCAATCCCATCCTCACGGACACACTGCACTTTGCGCCCAATATAGTCAATCTAAGCATGGACTATAGATAACCAGTGCATACCCAAGATGATGTAATAAGACCTCGACACCGCTACTAGAAAATACTAATCGAATCTCTCTCCTCCTAGAGTAATCACACACTTACAACAATAGTGTGTAAGCATCAAATCCCCTCTCGTAGAAGTCTCTAGCCATAAGGATCAATCCAACAATTCTGTCAGAATCTCCGAACTCCGAACGAGGGCCATGGAAATAAAAGAGTGACTGGAACCTGTGTCTATAAGAACTACCAATAGGGTGGAATAGACACATATCATACCTATAATAATTTCTATAGCTCCGTGGTAGTAGGCCTCTACCACCTGTAGCTGAGCTCATCCGTATCCTCCTGCTCTATGTGGTCGGGGTGGACTACCTAGAGGTGGTGGCAGCAGAGCCTCGAATCGCCGCCCACTGCCTGTTGCACGACCAGATCCTCTACCACATTTTCCTCCATGCAGACCTCCTCACACAAACCTATGTCTCTACCTCAGTGGTCCCTCAACTGTTAGATGGTCATCCTTACGGCAGGTCAGGTAGTTGTGAGCCATGTGAACCTGCCCGCCGCACGAGTAGAACTGCCTGATCCTCAACTATCCTCCTCTGTCCCGTGATCCCCTCACCACCAAAACTGTATCCTAAGGTCATCCACTAGAAGGTTTGGACCACTTGGGCCCCTTCATCATCCGTCTAATGCCTGCTGCATATTACTCTGCTACCTAATGTCCGGTGGTGGCTCTCGCTGTCAGTTCCTGCTCAACTAGGAATATCTCCACCAAAAGCACTCACTCTAGCACCCCAACCTACTTCGGAATGCTAAGAGATTTCATCGATGATCTGATATTATTTTGAAGACCCTAATCAAAGGTCTGGTCCCTGAAGAAAGGGTCCTGTACCATGTCGGTGGAGTAATGGGGGAGATCAGTGAACCTAACTGAGTACTGGGCCACAGTCATGCTGACCTGCTGTAAGTACAACGTCTTTTTTATACGCACTGAGCGTAGAGTCGCTGAGAAAAAATCTACCATGAAAAGAACCTCGAAGTATACCCAGGTGAGGGTCACCTCATCGTGTTACTAGAGTGTTACATTCCACCATCTCCCAGCTACTCCCTGAAAGAGACTAGGAGATAGGATCACCATCAGATCAGCTGGTGTCCCAACTAAGTGAAAAACTCTACCCACAGCCTCCAGCCAGTCCTCAAACACCTATAGATCCGTCTTGTCTCAGAAACTTAGAGATCTATACCACTGAAACTCATGAAACACGCTCAATCGGTATGCACCCTCTGCTGGTGGGGTTGGAGTCAAAGGATGCCCAATGGGTAGTGGTACTGCTGGTACACCACCCGAAGGTGATATCACTATAAGAGAGCCCTGCACCAAGGCCTCATCCCTCGGTGGGCCATCATTGTGTACTCTATCGGTAATCATGGATGTCTGTCTACGTGGCGGTATCCTGATAAGGAATAGGTACGCCACAGTCATTAAGTTTTACCTGGTGAGCTGACTCAAAGAGATCAAAAGTAAAACACTTCCAAAACACTCACAATCAACGTTTTCATGCACCGAATTAGAAATCAGAATTTAGGGTCCTAGTGTATCGATACATCGGCCACCGCACCAACACTGGACTCCCCAAACTGAAATCCACACTCAAAATACTTAACACTATTACACTATTAAAAGATAACGGTCCTAGTTCTTTAGTAGAACCGACTCTTCTGATACCACTTTCTCATGACCCATCCCCTGGGGCCTGTGATGTGACTACCCCAAGCCCACCTTCCATAGGCCAGGGGCTAGAGACTAGCACCGAAAAGGCATATCCCTATAACGGGAAGACATTTCCTTTAAACATGTACAAAAACACAGTCCAAGAACACAACAAGAAGCAGCCACAAAGTACACTACTGTAGTAAAAAGTGTGTTGAAAGTAAAGGGGTCGGAATACAAGCCCAAATGAAGAGTAAAAGTACAACTGAAAGAGAAAAAATCTCTTGGAATGTCCACTGAGGATCCTACCTGAAGGGTAGGTACATATCGTCTCTACATCACTCCATGTCTGCCTGCCTCCTCTGTGTACCGCCTGGTATTGGCTCTGTCAAACCTCAACCCAACTGCTTGTTGTCTACAAAAGACACAACAAGGTGCTGGAAAAGCTCGTGAAGGGGTGAATATAACAATACTCAATAGGGACCCTGAGACCCCCGTAGGTCTCACAGAGTTCTACAAAGAAAAGTACCACAAAGAAAGACATCAAACTCAAAGCACGAAGCAATAGTCATAAACTCTACTTAGGTATATGCCCATACATATACCTAAGTTATCAAGATATACTCATCTCAAAAATGAGTGAAGAATACCATAAAGTTAACACCACAAAGGTAGAAGTACCACACAGGTAGCACCACAAAGATAACACCACTAAGGTAAAGGACTCATCTCACACTGGGTATATAAGTAAAGCACAATAGTACAGATGATTAGTCAAGAAGCTAGATCATATTAATCTATAAAGAGGCACTACTGCTGACCATACAAAGTCTGAACCATATAGTATCGATAGGTACTAACCCCCGCAATGACCCACATAGGATCCGACCCACTCAGAGTCAATAGGTACTAACCCCTGCTGACCATCACAGGATCGGTATGCGCTGACCCACATAGGATCGCTGAGCGCTGACCCACATGGGATCTGACCCACATAGGATCAGTATGTGCTGACCCACATAGGATCACTGAGCACTGACCCACACAAGATCTAACCCACATAGGATCGGTAATTTATGACCCACATAGGATCGCTCGGTACTAACCTCCATATGATTTGTCTCCAACCTTCGCCTCACTACCAGCCACTAGATTCCTATTCATGGCACACTTGATTCTAGGAGAACCACTCCTCAAGCCTTCAGTCATACCTAGCATTCCATGAAATTCCATGAATAAGTACCCCAAAGGACCGCCATTTCATAAGGGTTCAAACGCAACAAACGAAACGTCAATCGGATGCCCAGTCTGTGACTTATAAGTGTTTTAGTTCCAAGGTCCCGATTGGATTCAGATTTGATCTAACTCAACCGCACTCCAAAGTTCCCCAAAACTCAAGTAGATTATACCAAAAGGACCATCTCGTCCTAAGGGTTCTGCCGTAGTAGATAGTTCGTCAAACGAACATCCAGTATTCTAGTTACACCCCTTTCTGTGAAATGGGGGGTGGTCGCACCTCAGTCTGGACTAGCTCGGTCGGGCCTACCAAAATATTTTAAAGGGTATTATTCCCAAAAGGGATCCAAATGCCACTGATCGCGTATCCAACAAACACTCGATTTTTTAGTTATGGGCGTTTCTTAATTCGGGAACCGGTTGGGTCTAGGTCCGGTGCGACTCGGTCAGGATGACTTGACACAATAGGTCCTGGGGTCCACCTAACCCCGCTCGGGTCCAGACCACTAAGGGTCGGCTCGATTTACTTGGTTCGGCCCATCGGGGTTGACCCGGTTCAGTTCGCAGGCCTGGGCCGCGGTTGGACCAACCCTTCGGGTGGGGCTCGACCCACCTGCATTAGCCCTCTGGTCCACGGGTTTGGCCAGGCCTGCTGGCAGGTCCGGTCTACTGGGCGGGTCTAGACTGCTTGGTCAGGTCCAAACCACTCATCCGGCTAGCCTCCAGCCCAGTCTGCCAGAAGGCAGACCCCTCTTCCCTACTGGCCCCATAGGTGCGGGGCCGTTTTAGCTAGCCGATGGGGCACTGCCCCACCGCATAACGTTTGGACGTTTTGGATGACTGGGGGTCCACCAACATGGTGCAGCACGGGGCTACGCCACTCTCCACCTACCATGGCTTCGAGTCGCAGCCTCCTCCAGCGGCGTGCGATGGCACGACACTCCGCCTCCGCCTTCCGTGGCCATCTTGTGCTGGCCGCCTTCTTCACCCATTACAACTTTGGCCACAACCCTTTTCCCATTAGTGGTTCACGACAGCGTGCCACACCACCTCCACAGCCGGCCAGTGTCGGTCACCCCACCAACCACCGTGACATAGTGTCACTACCTCCTCCTGCGGTGCGCGACAGCGCACTGCCTCCATCGTGGTCGGCCAGTGCCGCTGCGCCGACGGTCTTTCACAGAGAAAGAAAGGGTAAACAAGGTAGAAGAGGGTCTGGGTCATGTTTGTTTGGCCCGCACACTCTGCATTAGCTTGACAACACGAGGGAGGAAAAATAGGATTCTACAATCACTTAAAATTATAACAAAATAAATCCCTACCTCATGATCATTGAAGAACGCCCGTGATTGAGGAAGAGTCAGTGTTCATCATCCTCGCAACAATCCGCCAACATTGTCGTTCAAATGTTGTCCTTTGGTTCATGATTTAGTGTTTCTCGTCACCACCTGCAGGAACCTGCTCCTTCCTCCAAGTGATTTTCATCGCATAACTTTATCAGAAATTTATCACTTGGTGAAGTCATGCCAATACCTCTCCCCAAAGTCCATATAAATAGGAGAGGGGGGAGGGTGAGTAATGCCCATGGAATTAATAGGGGTTAATTTAATATGAATATTCCTAATTCGATGGCACTGTTATAAAGGATTTCAGAAGTCAATCCATATAATGGATTGACACGTCATTGGTCCCGCCATTTCCTCTTGTCTGTTGGAGGAATAGAATGAGAGAAATAAAATAACTAAGTTACTTTATTATTATTTTAAAAGTCCCAAAATCTTGCCTTTTCTCTAGACCTATAATGGTCTAAGTGAAACCTCACTTAAGCGAATCTTGGCACTGCAGATTCAATGGTGCTCTCGGATTTTTGATTCGAGCAATGAGTCAAAATATAGAAAATGCCGCCCGCGTGTTTACTGAACGTACCCAAGAAAGAAGTTTAGAAAATTATTAACAGTCACCCTCAACATGCACCAGTATAGGTTAGGATCTGCCTATGGGGAACATGCCCTCATAATCTCAATGGTATTATCATATTTTCAATTTGAGTTACCGTTTAGAAGTTATGGATTTTACAATAAAATAATTGTCACTTAATTATTTTATTTACGACCAAAAACTAACTTCCATTGGTGGCATGCACTGGCCAATGCTAGGGTCTTCCTAAGGAAAGAATTCCCTCACGATTTTAGAGGTGGTATCATATTTTTAATCCGATTCACCATTCGTGTGTTATAGGCATTTGAAAAATAAAATAACTTTATTTAGTTATTTTATTTATGGTTATGGTATTTTTGGGTTTTCTCACCGGAGGCCTGTGCTGACTAAACTTAAGTATCGCCTAGGGTAAACACGTTATCCTGAATGCGAAGGTGCCCTATGATTTCTAACTTGGGCACCCATTTAATAGTTATTCCACTTTTTAGGAA
Source organism: Viscum album (assembly GCA_963277665.1). Taxonomy (NCBI): domain Eukaryota; kingdom Viridiplantae; phylum Streptophyta; class Magnoliopsida; order Santalales; family Viscaceae; genus Viscum; species Viscum album. The sequence continues at coordinate 55,645,433 of OY728148.1, forward strand.
AACTGTTCACACACACTAATTAAAGCTTAACAACATTTCGACGGATCATTCCGGGCACTCCGGGCCTTGGAATCTCATTCCGTTAGATTTCGCAACCTTGAAATAATCCCAAATAATTTAAAAAAAATTTATATGGAATTTAAAGGTCTTTACACCTATTTAGTAGCAGCAGTAGAAGACGGCACTCTATTAGTATATATTTGGTGGTTTGAAAGTGGTGGAGACATTTGGTGCGACTTGCAGTAGCAACCACTCAATAGTGGCTAATGATTCATTGTCATCTCAATGGTGGCTCATGAGAAACCATTAGTTCAAACAGTGTCTCATGATTCACCATTAGAAAAATTTCCAAGGGTGGTTCATGAGTCACCATTGGCTTTATTGCTGGATTATGAGTAACTATTAGCTGAATTGTAGCTCATGCATCAATATTAGTTCCAATGGTGGATCCTTATTCACCATTGAGAAAAATACCCAATGTTGGCTTATGAGTCACCGTTGGCTTGATGGTGGCTCATGATCCACCATTTGGAAAAATTTCCAATGGTGGATCATGTGGACTCACTGGAGTTAAGATGCGGAATGCTCCTTGATAGTGAAATGATTGAAGTATGGAAACAACAGGGGATACTCCTCCTCATCCAACATTATCAGTGGGTAGATGAGCCTTTAATTGAATCATAGAGGTCACTAAGGGTGCAAGAGATGATCTATGGAGTCTTTTTTCTTTGGAAATGGTGGAATAATTAACATCAAGATTTGTAGATGCCAGCCATGGAATTCATTGGGAGTTGCAGTGGAAGATTGTGAGGATGATTGATAGAGATAGTAGAATAACAGTGTCTAAATGGGGTGTGGGAAAATTTTGAGAGGGTTTACGCACATTTTTTTTCAAAGGTGAACAGTAGCGGAAAAAATGTCATACCACATTGAAACCATGGTGTGGGGGTGAACTCCTTTATAAGAAAAGTTTCAGGTTCCTAGCACAATGAAGTCACATGGGATACAAAGGACTCCCAACCACCTCCATGAATTGCTTCATGCCAGTGATGCCCTCCTCAAATCACTCCATGGGTTTCACCACCATGGGTCAGTGCTTCAGGGTAGCGACCCAGCTAAAAATCTATAGGGGATTGATCACCCACAAGCCATTGCATGGGATCGAATCCCCCATTCTCCATCATCTCTAGAGGTCCCTCCTGATGCTTTGTGTGGATGGTCGGCCCTCTTGGACTGGTTATGTAGTGTGTAGCCCTTGGTTGAAGGCATGCAGAAGAACTGACCAATTTTTTTTAATACATGATAAATATAAACACTTGGATAATATTTCAACATAATGTAGAAAATAAATTCCCAATTTAAACTCCAAAGAAATTTATTCTTTTTAGACCACTATAATTTTATATTTAAAAATACCCATCATTTAATTAAAACATTAAAATATATGGCATTATTCATTGAAAAAATATCAACATCAATAGATTGGATAACACAATATTCATGAAAATATGAGTGTGTCAAATACCATGACACTAAATCCATGCTTGTCCTCAAGCATAAAATATCAACATTAAGAATCAAAGGGCTCCAATTATACCATTATTCAAATTTCAATGTAATAAAATTAAACAATTACCAATATTAAATCAAAATTTTAAAAATCCTTAAAATATCAATTAAATTTCTTAATTTTAAAAGAAACAAATAATTCAATCATTTTACTTTATCTATTTTGAAAATGGCATAATTTTTCTTTCATCTATTTAATATTCTTAATTCATCATTATTAAACATTCCAAATCATGACCTACCTCTCTTTTTATTATTTTAACTCATTACTCATGATATTAATTCAAGTAGAGTTATGTGAATATCATGGGGGCATGCTCATAATACATAGGCTTTTATAAGAACTACTTTATCTAATTTATAAATACAAAAGACACATAAAATCATGATGAGTTTACTTTAAGGTTTTAATGACTCCAAGGTTTATGGTTGGTAGAAATTGATGTTTAAAAATTAAGTCTCAAAGAAGAGGTTTCTCTCTTAAATTATAAATAATGATATAAAAATTGAATGTTCAATGAAATTATCCCCTTAAAAGTAGCAACTATAACTTCCCCCAAAACTCAAATTAAGTTCATGATCAAAGTAAAAGCATAATTAATGATTTTTGAACCCTCTTGAATTTGTTTTCTTTACTAATTTACTAATTGTTTTTCTTTTTTAATTATATTTTTCATTTTTTTTATTTTTAGAATGTTATTCTTATAATAAACCTCATATCTACCATCTAAAAACATATTATAAAAAACATAGGTCTAGTAATGGCGATTTTTTATTCTTACAAGTGACAAACCATTCCTATTTTTTTCATTTTTTTGTTTTTTTCTCATTTTGTATTTTTTTATTCAAGTGGGAAAAAAATAAAGAATAAAATTAATTTAAAAATTTCTCAGTTTCCATATGTATCACCCACACACTTCTTCCTTATAATTTATATCATTCCGTCCACCATGAATCCCTTTACCCCCACACTTCAACTTTAAAATATCATGAAAATACTAAGAGGAGGGTAGGAATGGATAAAAATGGATTGAAACATGGCTCATCCCTAAAAAGGTATTTCATGGTTTATATGGGATAAAAAAATATTGATTTAAATGTGGTCTTTAAGGATAAGGGATTTTAAAAATATGACTCAATCATTTTAAATGTTTTTTTCATAGCCATAGCTTTTAAAAGTTCAAATGAAAGTTTTATTTTGTGGAATGTCGCAAGATTACTCAAGAAATATGATTAAGATTAAAATAAGAAGTATGTGGTCTATAAATCATATTTGAAATGGAAATATGATATTATAAAATTAGTCAAGTAATGATTAATAATAAAAAATTAATTCACATGAATTTCATAAATTCAAATCATGAAAAATGTTTTGGGAAATTTCATTTACAAGAATTAATTGATCCCCTCAAGGAATGAGTCCTCAGTTTAATATCCATAATTAATTTTAATCATCTAATTATCTATTTTACTAATTAAATTTTATTAACATTGAAATCTAAAAAATGGAATCATAGGGTTACTAAGAACTCATGTCTACAAGATAAGTTAAATATAGCATAAATTCAAGTGTGGGCATGCAATTTTCATTTTAAAATAGCTATAGAAATTTATAGTTTTAAAAATATTTTCAAAAACATGTAAGAAGTTGTAAATAAAAAGAATGAAATAATAAACTCCTTGTTCCCATGAAGCTTCATCTCTACTTCCTTTTCACTTCATTCTTAGTCCATGGAGATTTTTGTTGACTTCCTTCCTTATGGACCTACAAAACAACTCATTTCTGGGTAAGAAGAAAATAGGTGACCAAATTTTGAATCCTAAAAAAATAGTAAAAAAAAATTTTCCTCCTGAACACACCTTTTGTTAATGTCATTGGATTGACCTAGCCTCTTGGAAAAAATTAGTATATGGGTTGGAGAAGACTGAACTCCTCCACCGGTTCTTCAAGTACATTCCCATGGAAATTTTTTAGCCTCTTCCCATTGAGAATGAATAGTTTTACATTTTATTCTCTCTTAATATTAATTGAACCAAATGAATAGACATTGGTAACTATAAAAGGTCCTTCCCACTTTGAACAAAGCTTACTCGACATTAACTTCTACCTGGAAATGTAGAACAAGACTTGTTATCTAGGTTGGAAGTTCTTTTACTAGATTATTTTGTCATGTTCCACTTTGGTTATCTACTTGTAAATTATGGAGTTTTAAAAATACTATATTCTTATTTCCTCTAATTTTCTCTCCTAAAGATTTACCTTTTTCCCAGCACTCACCAAATCCAAATTCATCTGTTTTATAGCCTAATAGACTTGGTGCTCCAGTTCCACCAGAAGATGAAACTTTTTTCCATAAACCATCCCATAAGGGATCATACCTATAGTGTTTTTCAAGCTATTAGACATTCCCATAAGGTGTCTTCAACTATTTGGATCAAATCCTTCAAGTTACTTTTAACCTTTTTCTCCAAAATAACTTTGATCTCATAGTTGGACATTTAAGATTGGAATTTTTTTGAGGATGATAAGGTGTCGATATCTTATGGGGAACCCCATAATTTTTAAGTATAGAATCCATCTTTCTATTGAAAAAAAAGAGTTGCTTGGTCATTAATTATGTCCCTTGCATCTACAAATCTAAAAACGATGTTAGTCTTGACAAAATAAAAAACAACCTTTGAATCATCAGTTTTTATGGCCTTAACTTCCACCCATTTAGAGACATGATCTATGGTAAGAAAAATGTAAGAATTCCGAAAAGAAAAGGGAAAGTGTCCCAAAAATTAAATTCCACACAATTCAAATATTTTATGAAAAATGATATGTTTTTGAGCAATATCCCATATTTTAGAAATATTTCTAGAATATTGACACTTCTCACATTTTTTAAAAACTTTATGAGCATATTTAAATAGGTTTAGCCAAAAAATTCCAAATTCCAACACTTTTATGGCCATTCATTGAGGTCCAAAGTGGCCTCCATAAGAAAATCTATGAAAAAATCGAAATGCTAATTCTATTTTACTTGATGGTAATCACCTCTTTATGAATTGATCATTACTAATTTTCCACAGGAAAGGATTTTACTCACTATAGAATATGGCTTCAACTTTATTTTTTTTCTTTTTATGATAGCTAAGGTGAGAAGGTACCTAATTGGTGGCCAAATAATTTACTAAATCATCATACCATAGTACTTCACCTTCCACTGTGTATAGTTTCTCTCTAGGAATCTGATCATTGAGTGGGATTAGTTTTGGAATATATGATTCAACAGTGTTTGGGAGTCTACTGAGGTGATATTCTAATTAAATTTCAGTTCCATTATTATCCTTGATCTCTAGGTTTAATTATTTTAATAGTAGTATCCATCTCACCAACCTTTGTTTGGCATAATCCTTCTTAATAAAGTACCTAAGTGTTGTATGATTAAAAAATAAAATAACCTTAGTTCCCAGAACATATGATCTAAATTTTTCTAATGAAAATACAACAATAAATAATTAATTTTTATTATTTATGTAATTAAGTTGAGTTTAATCAAATTTTATTAGGTAATATGTTATGACTTGTGATCTCCCTTCAATTCTTTGGGATATAACTACTCCTATAGCTTGGTTTCAGGCATCAAACATCAAATAAAATGTGTTCCCCTAATCTGGTGGTTTCATAATTGGAGGGGTGAAATTTATTTATTTTGGATCCTCAAATTCATTTCTACAATAATCATTAAAAAAAGTTTGCTTATTTTAAAAGTAACCTTGAATGGGGTAGAGAAATATTACTCAAGTTTTGGGTGAATCTTTTACAAAACCCCACATGGCCCAAAAATGATCTTATATGTCTAACATTGGTGGGTTATGGAAAATAATTGATTACTTTAACTTTATACTTATCCATCTCAATTTTTTTTTGTGAAATGACATGACCCAATAATTTCCCTTTTTTGAATATAAAGTGACACTTATCAAAGTTTGAAGCAAAGTTTTTCTCTTTGTAGGTTTTCAAATTTTTTATAGGATCCCTAAGTAGAGATCAAAAGAGTTTCAAAAAATAGTAATGTCATCCAATAATACATATTGGAAATCCTCTATGTGATCTAAGATAATACTTACCATACACCACTGGAATGTACCTAGAGTGTTTCCAAAATTGAAATGAATCCTCTTGTAGGAAAAGATCCCAAAAGGGTAGGTGAATGTTTCTCTCTCTTGGTCTTTTATGAAAATGGGTACCTAAAAATAACCAGAGAATCCATATAAGAAAGGGTAATGTGCCCTACCTTCCAACCTTTCTAGAATTTGGTCTATGAATGGGATGGGAAAGTGATCTTTTCATATGACTTGATTCAATTTTCTATAATAAATGCATACCCTCCAACTGTTTTGGACTATCATAGGGAATAATTCATTGTTCTCATTTGTTACAATTGTCAAAATAGTCTTTTTAGGAACCACATGATTCGGGTTATACCATTGTGAGTGAGAAATTGGGTATATTATTTCGACTGACAATAGTTTTTCAATCTCCTTTTTAACAACTTCCATAATGGTGGGTTTTAGTCTCCTATGGGATTGCCTCACATGTTAAGAGTATCCATCTAGAAAAATTCTATATGAACATACTTTGGGGTTAATTATAGGGATGTCTCAAAGGATCCATCCTATTGCTTGAATGTTTCTTTTCAAAAGGTCAATCAGAATTTTATCTTGGTTTTGGGACAGGTTGTTAACAATGATCATTGGAAATTTTCTTACTACCAAAATATACACAAATTTTAAGTCACAAGGGAGAGGTTTTAGTTCTATGATTGAGGGTTGTTCCAGATATGAGATTGAATTGTAATTTTCTAATTCAAAATCTTGAATCTCTTTAGCAAAGGGTATGAAATTTGGTTCCTCTAAAAAGTTATCAAAAAATCCAGATGTAATTTATTCTTTATTAGAAATTATATAATTTAGATAATTCACTGGTTTCTTGGCGCTTTTAGTAGAAAGGTTATCTCATAATGCTAAAAATTTACTAAGCACACCTGAGACTTTCAGGGACTCAATACCTTCTTCATGGTCAATTGCCACTACGACAAAACGGGCCAAGTCCAGCGCCACCCTTTATCAGCGCTTTTAAAAAAAGCATTGATAGATACCCCCCTTTATCAGCGCTACTAAAAAAATCACTGATAAAGGGTACCTTTATCAGTGCTAAAAAAGAACTGATAAACGTACCCCTTTATCAGCGCTTTTTTTAGTAGCGTTGATAAAGGGGGGTCTCTATCAGTGCTTTTTTTAAAAGCGCTGATAAAGGGTATACTTCCAAAAAAATTCATTAAAAAATATATTAATATTTAAATATATAGATATAGTTATATTGATATAAATATAATATATATTTTCTATATATAATTTTAAATATATTTTAGATGAGTATAAATATAGAGTTACACTTAATATATAAAATATTTAGGGAAAATGGCTTATAAAAAAATTAAAAAAATATTTTTAATTAAAAAATTGCTAATTATTATGGAGTAATATTCATTTAATAACAATTTGAAGACTAAAAAAATAAAAAAAATAAAAAAAATATCCAAAATATGTTGAAAACGCCACTCGAACTTCAAACGACCATAACTTTTGATCTGGGTGTTTGTTTGAGCTCTATTATATATCAAATCAAAGCCTGTGACGATCTCTACACCCTTAAAAGTTAGGGGAACCTCGTTAAATCTTTTTTCTGTGTCCAAAAAAGGCCCAGAAGGCCTCCAAAACTGAGTTTTTAGTCGGGATACCCCAATTTTTTTAACATTTTTTGGATTTTCAGTCTCGTTTAAGGGGGTATTATTGGATTTTTTTGGTGGGGAATGAATTTATTCCAAGATATTACATTCATATTGATATCATTTCTTTGATTTTTTTTATAATTCACTGCTATTTATAATCAAATATATAACAATATGTACATATTTTTTATATATTCACACATAAAAATTTAATTATAAATATAAATAATAGAATATATTTACATATAAAATATATTATCTTTATCTAAATAATAAATAATATCCATTTTATTTAAAATACAAATATATGAATATTTATATACCTATATATTAATCTAACTATATACATATGTTAGTATAACTACATATATATTAATATAACTATAAATATATATATTAATATCACTATAAATATATATATTAATATAACTATATATATATATATATATTAATATAACTATATATATATATTAATATAAATATATATATATATTAATATAAATATATATTACTATACAAATAAATACAACTATATATATATATATATATATATATATATATATATATATATATATATATAAATAGAGATATCATGAAATGGAAAACAAATCAAAATAGAGGAGTGGTAAGGGCTTAGGCGCGCAGGGGGGAGGTCTCGAGTTCAAAACCTGGTAGAGGCAGGGGCGCATGTGCATGGGAAAATATGGGGGCTAGCGCTGATAAAGGGTGGTGGGGGGGGGGGGGGTGCGTGGGAGCACTGGAGGTGCGAGAAGGCACTAATAAAGGGGGGTATCAAGCGCTGTAAAAAGCCCCCCCGAGATTGCCAGGATTTTTTTTTTAAAAATTTAAATTTTTTAAAATTTTATCAGCTCTTTTAAAAAGCAATGATAAAAGGGGTCTTTATCAGCACTTTTTGGAGCACTGATAAAGGGGAACCCCCTTTATCTACGCCGACTTTAACAGCGCTTTTCTAGCACCGTTAAAGTCTATTTTAGCACTGATAAAAGGGGTATTTGTAGTAGTGTGCAAAGAGTGACTGATTGTTTGAAGTGTTCCTCTTGGAGTCAAGAACATTGAAGAACACCTTACTATCACCTAGATCCATTATGAGGGTTCCTTTATGTACATTAATGATCATCATGGCCATATTCATGAATTGTATTCCAAAAATGATGGGTGAATACCCCAGTGATTTATCTTCCTCCACTGTCAGCACATAAATATTTACTAAAAAAACCTGTCCTTCCTCTCCCACTAAAAAATCCTCTAAAACTATAGCTGGGAATATAGTGGATCTATTTTATAGTTGAAAAAAACTATGGTGTGCTTCAGTTTACCTATTTTCAATGATTAAAAGACAGAGTTACACATGATATTAATAGAAGCACCAAGATCACACAAACTATCAATAAATTTTAAAGAACCAATGGTGTAGGGATTAAAGAATGTACTTGGGTCTTGAAATTTTTTGGGTAATGGTGGTACGATCCTGGATGAAACACTTATCGAGATTTTTATTCTTTCATTCTCATCCAACTTCTTTCTCTTGGTGGAAATTTCTTTTAGGAATTTGTAATATTTGGTAATTTTCTATATGAATTCCAATAGGGGTATATTAATTTAAACCTTTTTAAAATTTTCATAGATTTATTTTTGAAGTTTTTCTTCCTCAATATTCTTGGATTCTTTATATATTATAGGGAATCGAAGGGGGATGCCATTATTTTTCCTTTTTTTTCCAATGGATTTTCTGATCTCTCATTTCTAAATTTTGTCTTTGGTTATTCCTCTTCCTTCTTGTCCTCTTATGTAGGTGGAATGGTTTTCTTTTCTATAATCTGTCTAGAATTTTTAGAATTTTCAAATTCACCTTATTCTGGGTTATCTTAGTCCTCCTTAGGTTTTGGTGACTGAATCTTCTTCCCACTCTTTATGATGATCATGTTCACACCTTCCTTTGTATTCAGGATTGTCTGAGTTGGGTGTTTTTCCAGGTTTTTGGATAACATGACCATGAGGTTCTCAAATTTATTTGAAAAATCCTTTACTATATTTTTCATCTCCTCCATCTCTATTCCTTGTCTTCATTCTATTGGTGGTTCACTAGATGAGGGTTATCCATAGTATTTTTTTTGATAAGGTGGTGGTTGGTAGGCTTATTGTTGGTACTGCTACTTGTATGGTTGTTGGAAAGGGGGTGGATTCAAGAATTGTTGTGGGAAAGGTGGTCTAGTTTGAATTGTTTGGGGCCCATATACCTACTAGTATTTCTCATCCCTCCATGGTTGGTTTTGTTGAAACTATTTGGGTTGGAACGTGGTTTCACATGTCTCCATACCGTGTACCTCTACACACTAATCAGTAAAGTGATGGGGTGATGAACATATACCACATACCTGAGGTGGGGAAGGTTGTTCATTTACTTGTTTTACTTCCATTGAACTTACAAGGATTGTTAATTATTATAGTTTGGATTCAAGAAATTGTGTTGAGTCTGAAGCTTTTACCATATAGATTCCTCTAGTGCTTATACCTCTTATTTAAAATTGTTGGAAATTCTAAGCAATATTCTCAATTAGATTCCTAACTTCCACTGGTGATTTATCAATAAAGGATTCTCTAGATGATGCATCCAAGAGTTTCATATCATTTTCTTACATCTTTTAGTAGAATAATAATATTAAGGGATGATCTTCCACAACTTGGTGAGGATAGTTTGCACATATATTTTTGAATATTTTCCAATATTCATAGAGGGTATCTCTGGTATCTTGTCTGATGGTATAGATTTCCTTTCTTAATGTAGTACTTTAGGAGGTTGGTAAGGATATTTGCATGAAACTTATTTGGAGATCATCCTAGTCATGGATCTCTCTAGGTTGTAGGTTGTACAAACAATCCATAGAAGCTCCTTCTAGTGAAAATGGTAATGTCTTTCACTTGACTTGTTCCTCCAACACTCCTCTTATATTGAAGCTTGAACAGACATAGCTGAACCCCTAGATGTGCCGATTTGGGTATTCTCCTATAAGGATATAAAACTTGGGTAACCCATGTTTTATATTACCTCACAATTCAAAATCATTTTTTTGTAAAAGCATGGTCAATTGATTATTTTGATCAGAAAATTGTGGGGCACAGAGGTCCCTTAAGGCCTGTTGTGGGTTAATTTCCAAGGTTTTTTTACTTAGAATGAGTACTTGAGGTTTCACTTGAGTCTTGTAAATTCATTTGTTCAAAGTGGTTCTCAAGGTTAATATCCCTAAGACTTCCCATAAAGATACTCTATATCTTAGGGTTAAGATCTAAGATTTCCTCATTGGAGGTCCTAGTCATGCATGTAATGGGTTTGATTTAACACCAGCTCAAGAACAACAATGCCAAATTTTTAAACTACCCAGTCACGGGGTGTTGAAAAATCTATTTGTTTCCCCCTAAGGGAGTAGTAGTAGGTATGACCTAAGTCATCTCCCAAGAGTGGTTTTTGGAATCAAGATGTCACAAATGAAAAAAGTAGATTAAAAATCAATGAATTTGAATGACTAGGCAGCAATGGACTTGGTTTTTGAATATTAGTAAGAGAAAAGTGAATGGGTTTTAGGTTTGTATTCCCCCATTTAATGCTATCATAACCCTTTTAAAATTTAATATTTTTTTGACTAATTATTTTAATAAATGGATTATTAATAATTTATCATTTTTTAGCATTGATTAAAAATTGTTTCATAGTGAGAATAATGCTCCCAATTTCCTTGGTTGGATCATTCTCCTTCCAATTGTGAAAGGCATAGTAGATCTCCCGTGGATCACCTAGGCAATTCCAAATTAGTAATTGAGTACCCTAAGTGCTCAGATTATCTCACCATGTCTTCCCCAAGTGTTTATCAATCACTAAGCACTTCTCTTTGTGATGCTGGATCACATAATCAGTGTGATCCAATATTAAGAATAGGGAGAATAAAATTATTTAATCAAGGCAATTTAATAATGTTCATATTTGAAACAAAACACCATCTCATCTTATTAAAACTCTGAATTCATAAATTGAAAACCATTTACACTATGGAAAAAATGGCTATTTGCGATGAACTATTTGTGATGGGGAAGGGTCCCATCGCAAATCGTCCGTCGAAAAAGACTATTTGCAACGTGACACGCTCCCCATCGCAACTAAGTAGTTATTTGCGATGGAGAGATGGTCCCCGTCACAAAAGGTTTGACACATGTTGCGCTCCAAACCACATGAGGGTATTTGCGACGAGTTTTTTTGCCGACCGCAAATACCCGGTGGCTTTTTTTAGTATCTGTGATGGGAGATCCAGCCCGTTGCAAATACAATGTCGGTAGGTGGGTATTTGTGATGTGACCCATCACAAATACCTAATAGCAGGGATAATATTTGCGATGAGATCTGCCGTAAATAATACGATTTGCGACGGGCTTCCCGTCACAAATAATCTCATCCCAAATAATCTAACCTATATACACCCCCATCCGTTTTTTCTCCCATTCCATTCCATTCTCCACCCCTCTCTCCCTCTTTACTTACATTTTTTTCTCAAATTTTTTTCAAAATTTAAATTTCTTAATCGGAGCAATATTCAGGGCTTATATCCTCCGAAAGATTTAGTTTTAAGGTATTTATCTTTTTATTTTTTTTGTTAATTATTTTTTTATATTAGTTATATCTATTCTTTAATAGCTGCAATTAAATTAAATTAAAATTAAATCGTTTTATTTTGCATTTTTTACAAATAATCATGTTTGATTAGCAATAATTAGTATCAATTAATAGCTATATTAATTAATATTAATTAGTAGTCATTGGTATTAATTAGAAGAATTATTAATAATTATTAATAATTAGTCATAATTAGTAATAATTAGCAATAATTAGTGATAATTAATAAAAAGTAGCTTTAATAAGTAGTGAATTGAAATAAATATTAATAAATAGTAATAAATAGTAATAAATAGTAATAAATAGAAATAATTAGTAATAAATATGATTTATGAGTAATAAATAGTGATAAATAGTGATAAATAGTATTAATTGGTAATAATTGGTAATAATTGGTAATAATTAGTAATAATTATAATTAAATAGTAATAAATTGTAATAATTAGAAATAATTAGTAATAAATATGATTAATTAGAAATAAATAGTAATAATTAGAAATAAATAGTAATAAATAGTAATAATTAGTAATAATTAGGATTAATTAGTAATAAATAGTAATAAATAGTAATAAATAGTAATAAATAGTAATAAATAATAATAAATAGTAATAATTAGAATTAATTATTAATAATTAGTAATAATTAGGATTAATTAGAAATAATTAGGAATAATTAGTAATAATTACTAATAATTAGTAATAATTAGTAATAATTAGTAATAATTACTAATAATTAGTAATAATTAGTAATAAATAGAATTAATTAGTAATAATTAGGAATAATTAGTAATAATTAGTAATAATTAGTAATTGTAAAAATTTGGATTAATTAGTAATATTTAGTAATAATTGGTAATAATTTGTAATAATTAGGATTAATTAGTAATAATTAGGATTAATTATTAATAATTAGGATTAATTAGGACTAATTAGGATTAATTAGTAATAATTAGGATTAATTAGTAATAATTAGGATTAATTAGTAATAATTAGGATTAATTAGTAATAATTAGGATTAATTAGTAATAATTATGATTAACTAGGAATAATTAGAAGTAATTAGGAATAATTAGTAATAATTAGTAATAAATATTATTAATTAGTAATAAATATAATTAATTAGTAATAATTTATAATAATTAGGATTAATTTGGATTAATTAGTAATAATGAGTAGTAATTAGTAATAATTAGTAATAATTAGGAATAATTAGTAATAATTAGTAATAATTAGTAATAATTAGTAATAATTTGTAATAATTAGGATTAATTAGTAATAATTAGGATTAATTAGGATTAATTAGGATTAACTAGTAATAATTAGTAATAATTAAGAATAAGTAGGAATGAGTAAGAATAAGTAGGAATAATTAGTTATAATTAGTAATATTTAGTAATAATTAGTAATTATTAGTAATAATTAGTGATAATCAGAAATAAATAATCATAAATAGTAATAAATAGTAATAAATAGTAATAAATAGTAATAAATAGTTATAATTAGTAATAAATAGTAGTAATTTGGAAATGCGTCAAAAATGAATACAACTATCAAGAAAAATTGAATTCTTATTACTTATTTAATTAATTTTATCATTATTTTATCTATTATTTGTGTGGTAATTTCCTTATCATTTTTATCTAATACTTAATTAATTTTTTCATAGATTTTTTGGGATGTAATGTTTTATTTTAAATTATCTATAAAAAGTCACAAAATAGATAAAATGATTCTTTCTGCCAATATAACCACGTTTTCCAAATTCATTGTCTTTCTTTGTCGAACTTCTAATGCTGCATATAGATTCGATGTTGTTAACCGAAAAACCTTATCGTTTTTGAAGGATAAGAGAGTAAAGGAAGATTACGTTCCCATTATGGTGATTTATCATTATATAATGGGAACATGATCTTATTCTACTCTTCTGACTTTCGAAAAAGGGAAAAAATTCGGCTAAGAAAATTGAGTCAATAAGTAGTGTTGGTAGTTCGACATAAAATGACAATGGAAAAATGGCTACATTGGTAGTTAGAATTATTTTGAGACTTTGGTCCGTGTAATAATCAACTGCACTTCAATATGACACACATTTTTACCAGTATATATTGGGGCAGGATAAATGTGACTTGTTGATAAAAGCAACAACAGTAGTAGGAGGAGGAGATTCATTGATTACTGGAGCAATAATACTAGCAGACGATGATATACATGCGATGTCTAACTCATGGTTTAGTGTATTATTCATATTATTATGACTATTGTGTTTTTTATTATTTTATTATTTATTTAATTTTTTAAAATTGCATTACTTTATTATTTATTTATTTATTATTTTATTAAAATTATTATTATTTATTTTATAATTGTTATTATTATATTTTGATGAATATTGAGGTTTTTATTATTTTATTAATATTATTATAATTGTTATTATTAATTTTATTAATCTTAATAATATTGTTATTATTTTTTTATTTTTTTTATTTATATTATTTTATAAATATTGTTTTATTTATATTAATTTTTTTTCAATTTTTTAAGTTTTTGCGATGGGACCGCCGTAAAAGTGTTTTTTAAAAACTCTGTGAAAGTATTTGCGATGGGAAAGTTTCATATTGTAAATAGTATTTTTTGCGATGGTCTATCATAAAAAACTATTGGAAATGCCATTTTCTACAATGGGGAATTTTTGAAGAGACCCCATCACAAATGCCCCGTCGCAAATAACTAAATTTCCAGTAGTGTTAATAAATCAAATAGGAAGAGGAGTTTTATTGAACTAAGACTCAAGTATTACAATGGGTCACCTCCCATTCACATAGTTAGAGAAAAGGTCTACCCCTCCATTAGGAAATAAACAATGGAGTAATATTAGGCAGAATACATAATATAAGCAGAAAGAAAATAAAGCAGTAAAAATAGAGTCTCTGTAATAGTAGAAGGCATCTCATCCTTCAGGTTCTATAAATACCCTCCTTCAGTGGGATTACCCCTCCTTTTATAGGTAGTGGGGACTAGCTTTGGTCTTCCTATAACATCCACCAGATCTTCCTCTACACTAGAATATCTTCAATTAACCATGAAAATTTAAGATCCGTGAGACTCAGGGTGCATGAAAATTAAGCACCCAATGATTTTGGGTATTTTTAATTGGTAGTATAGAGAAAATACACAAGGGCTATGGGGAAACATGAAGCATTGTTTCATGGAGTTTTGTATGGCCTCATTGGTGACATGGTAGTGCCTTTGTTTAATATTGAAGCGGTAGTGGGCCAGTGACTTTGTGTATAGTAATGGAGGATGTGCTGATCATGGGATGCGGAAATAGAGCTCCTCCTTAATCTAACCTTCATAGTGGAAAAATAAAGCTTAAAACAACAATGTTGTGGTCAAACATGGATTCTGAGATGATCATTGGTGGTGGCAAGGTGCAGAAGTGGGATCTTGGTGGTGTGACAATGGCGATTAGCCACAGTTTCCATAAAACTTCATTCATCTTTTATAGTGCCTGGATGAGTCAAGAAATTCAAATAGGTCTGAAGGTGATTAGGGAAGATGATCCCTATTCAATAGCAGCGGTGGTAGATGGTGCTACAATGGTGGATGTATGATGGTTTGTAGGAAGCAGAGATAGATGGTGTGGCCTATAGTATCAAACACTCAATGATGGATCATGAGTCACTATTAGCATAATAGTAGATCACAAGTCACTATCATCTCAATCGTGGATCATGAGCCGCCATTCGTTCCCACGGTGGCTCATGAGTCACCATTGGTTCCAATGATGGATCATGAGTCACTATTGAGAAAAATATGCAACAGTGTATCATGAGTCCCCATTGGCGCGACGGTGGCTCATGATCCACCGTTGGGAAAAAATTCCAATGGTGGCTCTCATGGACTCAGTGGAGTCAAGCGGTGGCACACTCCTTACTGGTGCCATGATTGAAGTGCGGCAATGATAGTGGAAAATCCTCCTCATATAGCCTTATTAGTGGTTGGATGAGCCTTTCATTGGTTCATGGAGGTCACTGAGGGTTCATGAGATGATCTAGGGATTCTGTTTGCTTCGTTAGTGGCAGAAGACTCCACCTTGAGTATTATAGATGTCAACCATGGAGTTCTCTAGGATTCGTTGTGGTAGACGATGAGGATGAGCAATGGAGATGGTGGATTCACGGTGTTTGAGCATGGCATGGGAAAATTTTGACCAGGGGCATACATGTTCTTTTGAAATGTGAATAGTTCCCCAAAAATCACATCCCACATTGAAACCGTGATGTGGTAGTGTGATCATTTATAATAAAATTCATGGGGCTCCCACCACAATGAAGTTGTGTGGGGGCCAGAGGACTCCTTCCCGCTGTTTTGCACTACCCCGTGCTAAATACGCTTTACTCTCATCACTTCATGGGTTTCACCACCATAGTACGGTTCTCATAGGATACGAACTAGTTAAAACTCCCCACGGGTCACTACAAAGTCTTGATTCCCCCATGCTCCACCAGATCTAGTAGGATCTCTCTGTGGGATGCGTGACCAACTGACCCTCTTGTACTGGCTATGTGGTGTGTGTCCTCTAGTTAAAGGCCTAAAAATGGTCTAGAGTTTTTTTAAATACCTGAGAAATATAAATACTTAGATAAATTTTCAATAGAATTGAAAAAATAAATTTTCAATTTAAACTCTTAAGCAATTTATTCTTTTTAGACCACCTTAATTCCATATTTCCAAATAGAAATAATTTAATTAATAAATTTAAATATATGGTCTTATTCATTTAAAAACACTCAAAAAAAGCATGTTGGATAACACAATATTGATAAAATATTAGTTTGTCATTGATCTTTTGGAAAACACACAATTTGGGGAAGATAACCATAAATATTTTTCCAATGTTAAGATTAAAATGATAAAGATATGCTTCTAGTATAATATTAGTGACCATGGAAATGGATATAGATTTGATGAAAAAGTAATTCATGATGTATTTTTTTATATTTTTGGGATTTATGAAATGCATTTTATATTCTAAGAATTTATTTAAAGAATTATGAGAGAGTTAATTCTTGAAAGAATGCATATTTTCATTAAGGATTTAGGTAATCAAGGTATTTTTATATTTGGTATGTGATATTAATATATACATTATGTTGTTTGGGGAATATAATGCTGAGTTTATTTTGTAAATTTATGACCCTTCCTTTTAAATTTTTGAACTTTGATTTTAGACAGATGTATGAGTCTTAAGGTTAACTACTTATGGAATGAATTAAGTTGAACTTTGAATATTATTGTTTTTTGATTAATCATATTATAAATCCCATGCTAACCATTTTGGTTTTGGTTAATATCTAAAGACACGAGGAGTATATTATTATCCTTTTTTTGGATTATGTGATCTATTTAAAGTTTATCTTAGTGCTCGAGGCATAAAATAATCTTCTTATTTATCATTTGGATAAAAAGATGAAATTATGGTGGAAATTTATTAAAGGATAAAACTCTACTTGTAAAGTAAGTATATTTCTTTATGTTCTTACTCTAGGAAGTAAAAAAATTACTCAACTCTAGGAAAAATAGTTTGAATCAAAAAAATTATCTGTTTACTTTTCTTAATGAGATATAAATTATCTTTTAACCCATCACAAATTTACA
The DNA here is from genome assembly GCA_963277665.1 of Viscum album. Classification (NCBI taxonomy): domain Eukaryota; kingdom Viridiplantae; phylum Streptophyta; class Magnoliopsida; order Santalales; family Viscaceae; genus Viscum; species Viscum album. The sequence continues at coordinate 55,663,120 of OY728148.1, forward strand.
ATTTTTATGGTTAATTTTCTCCTCACCATCTTCTCTATCACTCTACATGGGTCCTTGAGAGATAGTTTTATCTTACATATCCATGTTTTAACTTCCCAATTATGTTATCCTACATTAAAACCTATTATTTTCTATCTTATATGACCTTCGTACTTTCCGTTCGCTCTTTTCAAGTGGAAGTTTTGTTAACCCTTTTTACCATATAGGATTCCCGTAATGGAATTTTCAAATTTAAAACCCTTGATTACTGATAACAAGTTAAAATTAAGAGGAAAATTTTATTTAAGGATGAGATAATGTAACACCGTAATAATTTTAAATAATACTATGTTTCATAGCGTATATAATATGCAACACTAAGATTAAATAAACCCCAATATATTATTATTTAAATATGAAATCTATGACATAACCCTTAAATTGGTATATTTGAATAGGATTAAAAAAATAATGAAACATATATAAAGGTCTTAATCAATAAAAAATTTATTAATTAATTCTTAGGAAATAAACACTCAAATTTTAGTAAACTCATTTTATACGTTTACTTCAAAAATAATTTTAATTTTTTTAGTGAGAAAATAAAATAATTAATTTTTGACACTTTTAGAAAATTTATTTGATAAAATTAACTTAATTTTTAAAATTATCAAATAAAAATTATCTTAGGGTGAAATTTTCATGTTTTTCTGAAAATATTTATTTTCTAGAGAATAGTGAAAAATACCAATTTTTATTGAAAACTGTATTTTTATTTCAATCTTTCAAAGTTACATTTTATTTTAAAATGGTTTAAAAGTAAAATTAGTTATATTATATTATTAATAATTCAATTAAGTATATTTGATTCAATTTCATGCTTTAATTTTTTATAAAAACATTTTTATACTTAGAAAGGGCATTTTATTTGAAAAACAGTTTTTATTGCATTTTTCAAGTTTAGTTTTAAATTAAATGATACAATTTATTTGTTTTAAAAATTTTAAAATTGTAATATATATTTGGATTTATGATTTTTGAAATTTATTAAATATATCCCTTGTATTTTTTGTCAATATGAATAGTAATATTAGTAATTTTTGTTAGCACGGTAAAGGGTAAATCGAGTGAGGTTAAAAATAAAATGACAAGGACTAGAAAATGACCCCATCACTTACCCAAATTTTATTTGATGAGTAAATTTAATCCATAATAATTCAATGTTCTGTTATATGACCATTTATATCCATTTATATGAGAATATGACTTTTATAATATTTTATTTAAAGAAAAGTCAAAGATGTCACATTCATGTTTTTAATAACTATAATATTTTTTAATATAGGGTTAACTAGGGGATATTTTCAACTATAAATATTATTTTTAAATATAAAATATTTATCTATTTAATGGTAATTTATTTTTTTTTTTAGTGAAGAAATAATTACCTTAAATTCTTACACAACATTGATTCAATAAATATTCAATTAATGAAAGAATCATATAAAAGATATTAAAAATATTAAAAGTAATATAATTTGAATTAATTAATGTGATCCAAAAATTTATAGAATAATATGATATATTATGGATGTATTAAAAGATTTAGTTCAAATTTATTGTGTTGTATTGGTATTTTTAAAGTCAAAGTAATGAATAGAGTCAAAATTTAAAATATTAATATTTTATGAAATAATATTTTATTAAATTATTAAAAAATCATAAAAATATTAAATAATCATAAAGGTGATAATATATGGTCTAACAATTCATCCAAAATTCCTTTATAGGAAATTTGAAAGAATTTTTCTCTAGAATAGTATTATTATATTTTAATATTTTATGAAATTTCAAAAGTGCCCCTCACCTCAATTATAAAAGGGCACCCCTTAGTTCACATATTTACACCACTTTGAGCCATATAGATAAACCAATATCTAATAATTTATCTTATAAACATCACTATCCAAGTTCTATAGGTTCTGGTCCTTTCAAAAGACCAACCCTAAATCCATTGTAAAGATATTTATAGGAACTCTATCGAAAAATAGGTAATCGTCTTTACCAACTATTTTGAGTTTATTTGTTCTTATACTTACTCTTAATATGTTGTTTCCATGAAAAGTTAATAACTCCAGTATCATCTATATACTGAGATGTTGTTATTATTATGATATAACTATATTCCACATTTTATCCATACTATGAAAAACGAAATCATCATGTGTGCGTATGTATGACTTACCGTCTCTACATAGCGGTGTAATTATTTTTTCTTCACCACTTTACTTGGATGGTTATAAATATATAATTAATTAATATATATGATATATACTAAATAATAATTATTTTGGAAAGGTTAAATACTTTCTTACCATTCTTTCATTCCATCTATCGAAAAATGAAAACATCGTTCATGTGTACATACGGCCTACCACCTCAATGAATGGTGTAATTAATTTTTCCATATATATATTTTTATATAACTATAAATATCTATATATTTAATATATATGATATTTAAACAATAAATAAAATTCTTTAGATGATTTAACATGATAAAATTTTACGTTTTAGAACTACTGAATCAAAACATACATGAAAAATGAATGAACCACCACATAAAATAGTGATTTTAGCAATTAATTGATAATGAATGGGTGGTAATTTTTATAAGTAAATAATATATGGTATGATATATATGATTATATTTTATTAATATATTTATAATAAATCTATACTTATTATCCATGATATTTTAACATGTAAAAAGAAAGTCTAACTCATGGTAAGGGACTTCATCTCAATTTTATTTTGTTGAGGAATATTTTGATGTTATGAACCTATATTATTTTATAACGTGTATATAATGAACATTTTAAATTTTATATAATTAATTAATTTATTCTCATTATATTTAATATTTTTTTTAAATGTTATTCATTCATGGGGCGGGGCTTATGATTGAACTGATTACAAAGTGGTAAGGGTTTCTCATCTCACTTTTACTTCTATGAGACATATGTCACATTCACCACTTAATTATTTTGTGTAGTGTATATACCACACATTTGATATATTATATCATTAATATTTTTGTGTTCATGGTATTTAAATTTTCATTTGAGGTTATTTCTTTCATGGCGCTTATGATTCAAAAGAAACCCAAGTGGTTAGAGTTTATTTTACAATGTCATATTTATTCAGGATTTTTTATTTTCAAGTCTTGGGTAAAGAATATTTCCCTTCCATGTCCATGTTTTCTAATTTGTTTTAAAAATGTTTTTACTATTTTAAAATGATTATTTAAAGTCATTTTATTCATGTTTTAAATTTTAAAAAATGTTTTAAAACGAATCTTCTAGTCATTTTTCGAACAAGGTAATTTTTGAATTTTTCTTACAAAAGTGTGAAAGGAATGTTTTTTTAACTTTTAGAGAATGAAAATAATTTCACACCGTTATGATGTCTCAGTACTTTGAAGTTTCCTTTACAAGTTTAAAAGGATATTTTCAGAGAAAATGATTTATTTATTATATGTGTAGTTTTTAGATTTTAAAATTTATTTTCCAAATAAAAAGGGTATTTTCATCAAAAAATTATTAAAACAATCTCTTTAAAGTATTATCATCCATGTAAACATCTCTTGTTGAATCTTATGATAAGGATGTACTCTAGTGATACCATTCATTATATTTATTTGGATGGTTTAGGACCAGTTTTACTATGGGAAGTACTGATAATCCATATTATTAGTTCTTACAATATGGTTAGTTATTGATTTTGTTAAGGAATGTTGATTAATTTGTATTATTTATTCATATTAGTAATTAAATGTACTTAGTATGTGATGTGTGGGGCCCTATATATACCCTCAATGCATCAGTAGGTCTCATGAGACAATATATATTGAGTTTTAACCAAGGAATTACCCATTTATTAGATTCTTTTCATGAAGACATGATGATATTAGATTCTTAAGACAAAGTCTCTATGGTATTAAATTCTTGGCATGAAGCCTTTATGCTATTAGATTCTTGGAAAAAATACTTTATGGTAAGTTTTAGATGTCTATAATTATGAATCCCATAATTATAGATTTAGTTATTTACATTCCATGTGATTATTCGATTAGTTAGAATATCCATGGTAAAGTTTCGTCCTCATGTGATTATTTACATTCCATTATTTGATCACCATTTATAACTATCATATTATTATCCAGTTATTGATTAAATGGATTTTTTTAGTTATTTACCTTTCTATATTTATTATGAATTATCTATTCATATCTTACATTGTACGCTTACCCATATTGAGAATCTGAGCTCACCCCTTTCTTATGTTGTATTTCCCCCAAGATATGAGGAAGTGTTTTGGGTTTGATTTGTAAGAATACACTAAGGGGAATAATTTAATACTTAAAAATAATTATTTGTATATTTTATGTTTTATAATGTAATGTGAATTTCAAGTATTCATCTATTTTACCAATACTACTAAACTATTCGATCCTTCATGATGCAAATACTTATATCAAATGTTAATGTAATGAAGTAACCACCAACTCTAGGCTAATGGGTTGGTGTATTTACATTTTCTACTAAGGAAATGATTTTCTATTCTTATATATCATCCACAAACTTCTACATTACCCAATCTACTATGATAGTCTTGTTAGTGAGTCTTATATACTAAGTAAATGATTTTCTATGCTTATATGTATGACAAAAAATTATGTATTATGCAAATTTTATGCTCTCATGGATCGTGTTATTTGATTCCATTATGATTCATATCTTATGAACTTCTAAAATTTATATTGTGACTCAATATTATGATCTATGATATGTAAACTTTATTTTTCAAATGTTATGATCATGTTCTCAGTCCCTTATACTCGTGTTATGTTTAAGTGATCATTAATATCTCCCTTCCTTACCCTTATTGAGAATTTAAGATCACCCTTTCATATGTTTCATTTCCCTATGTTATGAAGAATGATATTAAGTATGATATTTCTAATAAGGGTTCTAGTTATGATGAAGTTCGTGGGAGATGGTGTAGTTCACTTATAAACCAATTGTTTATGTATCCAGGTTTCCAAATATACTTGACCAATACGATTCTAGCATGGATAATTATGTTATGTAATGAATATTAATCTAATAAGATATAATATATATGTATGAAAACTATAGGAAGATATATTTATTATATGATGTTGTTCAAGTATCAAGTGAAGAATAAAAAAGAGAAGAAAAATTTTGCACTATAACATCCATCAGAAGTCACAACAGGTGAAATACTTTCTTGGTGTTATAAATTATCTCTTGAAGAAGGTAAAGAATAACTTCATAGTCAGTATAAAGAACTAATAAGGAGTTGTAAGTTGGATGATATTTTCACTGTTCTAGGGATAGGATTGTTTCCACCCTGTCCTATATTGTGTGGACTCAAGCTTGGATATGGACCAGCTTCAATCTAAACTATTGTAATCAGTGTATCATTGTAGTGGAGAATCCATGTAGCATTCATCGTCATGCATGAAAATAATTAGATACTCTTATCAAGTAGTAAAACCTGTAAAAATATCATGTTTTTTCTTTTACCTACTTTAATATACTTGTATATGATAAAGAAAATAGAATAAGAGAATCAAGGTCCTATTAGGTCTAAGAGGTAAAGGGATATAAAATTATAAAATTTTAAAAAGTTTCAAATACTAATTCACCCACTCTCAATGTTGAGTATATTACAAATTTTTCCTTTTAATCAGTATCACGAGGAAGGTTAAAATCTATTGGATTCTCTATATTATAGTTATTATATTTTTTATATTTGAGTTTCTTTCCTATATTACCAATGAATCGAGGTTTTGGTGAAGATTAAATTATCTATGAGAAGACTTATATTTCTAACAAGACCAACATAAATAGGATAAAAAAAGAGAAAATTAATCTAGAGAAGAAATCAATATTTCCTAAAGAATAGGAAGTTTCAATTTCTCTATGCCATGTCAAAAAAAAAGGACAGACCAGTCTTGGAAAGTGAAGAGAATGTGGCACAGGTTTCCATAAAGGAGATATAAAATATTTCTACCACAATTGGATCTAGAAATTCAGGTGATAAATAGGTATGTGTTAGTTTTTTTAAATGTTTCCTGTAGATGATCCAAGAACTAGTGGGAGTGATAACATGGAAGTTGATTTTTAAATTTATGCATTAAAGGATATGATGCATGGTTATCCAAAATAATTAGTCTCTATTATCTATGGGATATTTGAAATAATTTACAGAGAGATCAATAATATATAGGAGATTTCATAAGCAATGGATAATTATTTATGAGAAAAAGTTCTAGATTTCATAAATCTCTATAAGTAATTTAGATCATTTGAAGCATAAATAGTGGATCTTTAAATAAGTTCCTATGAGTTTGAATATAAATGGATCAATAAAGTTGAAGATAAATAAGGATTCAAGAAGGATCTTGAAGATAAGGTCCATGTACTTGAATAAAATTTTAAAAATAATATCAATTTCAAAGAGTAGTAATTAGATATAAAATTCGATAAGATCAAAAAACATTAATCTTTGTTGTAAAAAAATTAAGATCCATGAAAAGAAATTTGAAATAATGATGGAGGAATGTGAAGATAAATTGATTATCATTGAATATTAGAAAAAAAACCTTCATATAGAATGTCTAGAATTATAAGTTTAGTTTTCCAATCTTGATAAGGCACATATTGAGACTTCAAAAAATAAGGATATAGCTTTTTTTATTACAAAATTATCACTAGAGGATTCTAAGTTTGAAATACCTCTAAATTTTGATAATAATATCATGACTTTATCCAATGATCTATCTCAATCAGCTATGAATAAAGATGTACCACCAATACCATTTTGTAATAATGTTTTTAAATCTATTATCATGAATAGTTAAAGTTGGGAAACAAAATTTGTAAAAGTATGTATGTATAAAGGTGATGAGAATCCTACCTCCATGACTATAGTGGATAAAAAAAGTGTGGAAGACAGTTCCCCATAAATATCCCAACAGGTTTTGAATATGGCCCAAAAATATCATATAGGAGATATAAGAAGATCCTTTGTGGGTTAATGTTGGCACTAAAATATATTCAGAAATTGTGCATTAAATTGTTGGTAAAATCTTGAAAATAGAAAATAAAAAATAAATACCATACCAAGGGGAGAAAGTCAGAGATTGATAAGAAACATCCATAGGTTAAGAAATATATATATACTTCAAACAGATTTTGAAAACTTGAAAATATATCTCATGTATACTATTGTAGTGGTCACAAGATTGGTAAATACTCATCCTATAATTTATAAAAATATGAAAAGAAAATAAGACCACATAAGGTGGTTAATAAAGAAGAAGAATCCATGGGAAGAAAGTAAGAAAATTTGTAAACAAAAATTATCCGTAGAAGATTTAAATCAAGAAAATTTAGAATACCTTGAATTCCAAATCCAAGAAATTGAAAATTTTAGCATCCAAAAGAAATATTAAGATGTATGAAACTTAGAAGAAGTAATGTGGAAGATCCAAACTTGATAAAAAAATCCTAATGATTTGTTAGTTATCTATCTAAAAGTTTTGGAAAGAATATGGAAAGTATAATAAGAAAAAAAATGATAGTTCCAAAATAAAATAAAATATTATATATGATGATGAATAAGTTTTGTGCGTGAAGTGAAACATGGTTAGGCACAATCCTAAATATTATTATAAAATAATTACATCACAAGAAGAATTATTTATGAAGATAAAAGTTTCACTAGGTGATAAAGTTCCTTAAAGTCTCTTAGAGAAATAAGGTTCATACAGAAATGAATTAAAGAAGTAATAAAATCTAAACAGCCTCAATTAGGATTGAATTTCATATGTGGAGGTATCAAGAATGGAGGAAATGGAGAAACTTTGTTGAGAAAATAATCTCAACCTTTATGTTCACATTAAGAAGCAAGGAATGGTCCACCTTATTCCCCTAATATTTTTGTATTTTATTTGTGCTTCTAATGTAGGGAATATAATGCGAACAAAGTTCTTAGGGAGAGAACCTAAGATGTAGTGAGTGCTATAAATTCTTTATTTTAATGCTGAAGAATTCATCATCCCTGAAAGATTCATCAATGGGTATTCAAAAATAAATACGATAGAGGATCATATTTTAGGAATTTTAATAATGTGATTCCATATCTTTGATAATAAGTATAATGAATATAAAATAATGTTTTAATGTTATATTTGGTATCCAGGATAATATTTATTTAAGAAGTTCATCCTTGGCAAGGTTTTGAAAGTTATAAAATCTGTAAAATCATAAGTTGAAGACCCGTTTTGGTGTATTATCCATATTGAAACATCTTGAAATCTATTATTGAAGAGATTCATCATTATAAAGATGATGAGGAGTGTTTCCATTGAGGGGGGATAGAAATGATGAAAAATAAATAAGCTTCTTGAAAATATTAATTCATAAAAATATAATTATTTTGGAAATTTATTGAAGAACATATCATTAGAAAAGGCGAGTTTTTATTAATATCTCATCCATGGTTTAAAAAAATAATAAACTTAATACAAATTTGGGTTATTAAATTAATCAATGACATAATAAGAGTGGAACCATGAAAGTTATCTAAGGCCGCATATCCTCCTTGTTGTACTTGAATGTTTTTGATCTATTTGTTAAATTATGTGAAAGGGTTTTAGGTTGATTAGTATTATAAAAGATTCATATCTTGTTTAGTTTCTTTAGCCTAGAATAAAAGTGTAAAATCCTTGAAGATAAGTATAAGAGTTCTCATTTCATGAGGTATTAAGAACAATTGGTAAATGATAACTTTATTGCCTAAATCAAATCCTCTTGTTTTATACATAGAGCGTGGATCATATTGAATTAGAGTAAAATATTGGATGAAACATTTATTAAGTATGGACTGATACCCTTTTCCCATGAAATTTTTATTTCTTTTTAATAAGGGGAGATAAATTTAAATTAAAGTTTGTAAAACCAAAGGGTATATATTCATATATTGATATATTCATTTGGAAAGTACTTTAAAGGTGTTTCTAACAAATACATAGGGGGAGATTTAAGATCCCACTTTGTGTATGATTTGTATTAGTTTTCAATGGTTGTTATTGGTTGTTAATGGTGGTCAATACAATATCAAGATTTTATTGATATAAATATATTTAAAGAGTTTGAAATAAAGAAGTTATTGGAAGTTCTAATGAAGTATCCAATATATCCAGGCCTAATAACAATGTGAAATATAGCTTGGACAAATGGATAAAGATGATAGTTCCCAAGTCTTATTATCATAAAAAAGATCTGTTAAAGACTTTAAGTTTATAAGAATGATAATTGTTGAATTGGTCCTAATTTAAAATTCATTTATCAATTATGATAAGGGTAACACATTGTTTACCACATGTTGAGGAAGATTTTATAATAATAGGAATTGAAAATGTCCATGAAAATATTTATTGCATGAGGAGGTTATTTGGGGACCATGAAAATTTTAATTTTCATGATGAAGATAATGAAAAATATTATTTTCCATGTTGAATAAAAAGTCCATGAAATATAAATATTATTCCAAGAGGATTTATTTGAAGTCCATGCAATAATTCATAAAGAAGATGTTGGACTGCCCTGATATTAAATTCTATACTTAGAATAATTCTAAGTATTATTTTTATGGTACTTTATCAAAAAATTGGTCGAACCATATCCACCGAAGGAGGTCCAAATCAGACCACATATGGGAGCTGGGATCAACCAATTGGGTGCCAACGCAAGCATGGGAAGTCATGGTGGAAGAGGAGTGTGGTCTTGCATAGGACCCACATGGATTTCACATTGTATGTGTATAGGGAGCACATAGAAATGATCAGTAGGAACATAGAACCCTCAAGATTATTGGGTGGATCATGTTGGTGTGAAAATACCTGATGAGGGAATGTGTAAAGTGTTACATGGGCCCATCCCCACTGCTAGATTGATCGGATAATAGAAAAAATCCATTTATTAATTGGAGGTCGTCTGAACAAATGATCGATGTGGGGTCATAGGGTGCGCTACACTATAGATCAACCATAAAAATATGTTTATTTTAGTGTTATATGATCAAATAAATATATTTCATAGGATCAAGGAACCAATCATTTTAACCTCATCTCTCATCTTAGAGTTCTAATATGTCTGAGTTATTGTAATGCTGTGACAACCATGATCATGAAATGCTAGAATGACCATGTTTTTTATAAAATGAGGGTAATAACCTTCATAAATTCAACATATATCTTGTATTCATGATATATTTCAAATAATATGATTATTTTAAGTATTATATGAAGAAACATGAGGCTTCTTTAGAATACATAGTGCATGGACGTGCTCGCGCTTCTAATAAGTGATAAAGTACACAATCATTATCACATGCATATGAGGAGTTCATTGTGAAGAAAAATACTCTATGATTTTCAGCATCAAGTGAAACCAGAGAAATATAAGTAACCCACATGGGAATATTATATAACCATCATGATCTTTAGTGATATGAATATAAACCTAGAAATAACACAAAATATAGTATTTAAGTCCGTGAATGAATGAAGGAGGGAAGTGGAGAACTCACCTATAAAAGGAGAGTACCCAACCCAATAGAACTCTAATTCCACTTATGACTTCTATGAGATATCTCATTTTCTAAGAATATTTTATCTCTGTGCTTTCTTTTATGCTGGGAAGTAGAGAGTTCCATGAGCCTCTCAACTATGCGAAGAGGGGAGTTCCACGCACTAATTTTCATGAAGAATAAGAACCACACACTACTTGTATGAAGAAGAACTCAATATTCCCATGTTTCATCTTTCACAACTTCATGATGGCTGATATGTTCCATGAACTTGTGTTAGTATAATACTATCTCACCGAGTTACATGAATATAGTGAACACATATATAAAAACTAACGTGAATAAATAAGATAGTTAAACCATGTATAAAACCTTATATGAAGAATAAAGTAGTGGAATCATATATATTAACTTATGAAAAGAGTTTTTCAAAACAATTAGAAAAATTTACACAATGGAGAATCCATTGAATGCACATGCATTCATAAAGAGAATGAATTTATACTCTTTGAGATTTAATATTTTATGCACAATGTGTCTTCAAATGTGTATAGATAAATTGATAATAAAATAAAATGTGAGCTAAAATTTAGTTTTATGTTGTGCAAAGAATAAGTTTCACCTGATGAAGAATCCTACACTAAAATTTAATATCATATTTTTTTTTGTTGAAGATCAAAAGTGGAAGAAGATTTGGTGACTGAGTGGATATCTGTTAATTATCATTTAGGTCAAATTAAAATAGAGGAGAACCAATGCAATAACAATGGATGATATTTTGTATCAAGGAAGCTTGAGATTTTAGTCTATAGTAATATTCATATCATTGAGACTGAAGAAGATAAAGAGTTCAGTTGATTATTATTTAGGCTAGATCAATAAGAATATGGGATCATCCAGATACCAGATTTTTTTTTATCATTTAGTATCAGACAAACATAGTGAAGATGAAGAAGGATTGAACAGAAAATATTTGTATGAAATAATAAAGTACCACGAATATCTATTTACATAAAAATAATAAGAAATAGAAGGTGGAGAAGAAGTGTAGCTTTCAGTTTTATATTAGGAATAAGAAGGAAAGTTTATTTTCAGTTTCTATGCAAGAAAAAATGAATAAGAAGAAGAAAGATAAGAACAATATAGTACTATGAAATCCATCATAAGTCTTAGTAGGTGAAAGAATTTCTTAGTGTTAAAAATTATCTCTTGAAGAAGTTAAAAACTTTCATTAGAGGTAGTATAAAGGACTAGTAAGGAGATGAATGTTGGATGAGGATTTCACCAATATAGGGAGGATTATTGTTTTTATCCCCCATGCTAAAGTGTAGGGACTCACACTTGGTGATGTATTGTATTTTATCCAAACCACTATAACCAATGTCTCATTATAGTATAAAATTTTTGTACTGATCATCACTATACATATCAGGGAATAACTACTCTTATTGAGTAGTGAACCTTATAAAAATATCATGTTTCATATTTTACCTACTTTCATATACTTTCATAAGATAATGGAAATATAATATAAGAATTAAGATCCTAATAGGTATAAGAGGTAAAGGGAAAAAAGTTATAAAATGTTAAAAAGTTCCCAACATTGATTCTCCCCCCTTAGTGTTGAGTATATCCTATTGGTCCTCTTGGAAGACTTTTATTGCATGATGTCATTAATTATCCTTTCAACATAAATGTTATAATTCAGTTACTTCTATTTAGGAACATCAATTCAATGCCTATGTTATAATAGTAATATTTAATGATTCTATCATATTAATATATTGTTGTTTGTTTTAGTTCAGTGTTACATGTGAAGTAATCTATTTAGTCAAAAAAAATTAAATATAAACATATGAAAAAAATTCATGGGATGATACATTTATTATTAATGGCCTCACCATTTATTATATTGATGTGTGGTTCTTTCCTATATAACAAAACCTAATCATGAATCATTTTCCTAAACTACCAATATAGACCAATCATTATTTTTGGTTTTGAGTATATGATAAATGTTTTGAACTAAAATTTCACTTTTAAATGAAAACACACACTTTATTTTATAATAGCCACATTATATGTTATATTTACATATTATTAATTTATAAACATCACAAATAAATTATGGATCATTTTTCTAAAGTATCAAGATAATAGGAGTTCATTTTTCTTGTTTTGAGTATGTGATGTGCTTTTAGGACTAAAATGTCACTTTTAAATTAAAAACATGAACTTTTAGTCAACCCAGACACACCATAGATAATTGATAGTAATTATTAATAAAATAATAATATTTTTTTTCTTAAATCATTATCTTAATTTATAAAAGGATTGGCAGTTGGGGGATTACCTTAGTGGTAATGTCACCCCATTATCCTACTTAAAACCTAGCATCAAATATAGACAGAGGTGATTTACTATGGTGTTGTAGAAGTATTGTATAACTGTATTAGTACAGGTATCTCAATATGTACTATAGGTAGGGTTCTATATAAATGGTGCTATTTATCTGAAATTAGATTTTAGTCCATATATTTGGGCCTTTGGGACCCATGGCCTTCGGGCCATTATAGTGTTACACAATGGTGGGAAGATGGATGAAATAATGGGACCAAGGGAACAATTTTTTTCAACTAGGTAGGTGGTGTTACACGAAAAAACATATGATTCATTGGGTGAGTGGCTTAAAAGAGTGATGGATGGATTGAAACTTATCATATGGCTCTCTACCCACTCAGATTTCTAATGTGGGAGGGAGGGGTGTCCTACCATGATACTATAGAGGGAAATATGGCATGATAGTTTCTAGGAGGGGTATGTATGAAATTCATACTGGTGACACTACTACTCACATGTCTATCTTGTAGCGACCCACAAATTTCATAGTTGTTGCATTTTGGAGAAAGTTTGAATTTTGATTCTAGAGCTTGGGTCATTCTATGAATTGGGATTCAGGTTAGAAATCTGAGTAGTGGAATAAATTGAGGATAAGTTTTTGGGTGAGGAATAAGTCCCCGTTGATGTTTTTATTTCATAGATGAGTATTGGATTAAGGCCACATGGCCTTGATAAAATTCTACTATTGTAGCATGTTGTGTTGTAATGCCTTTATCATGCAGTAATGGATAGAGTAAGAGCGTTGTGACTTATAGTGTGAGTTTTTTCACCATTAATAGAGGAGGTTTGTCACATAAATAAATTATTTTAAAGTTTTTTTCATGTAATTTCCATTCTTGCGTTGTTGCGGGGGTTTCCCATGCATTTTTGGAGGAAAGGGTGAGTTTTCAAGATTTGGGCTAAACCGTGAGCCCGTTTCCAGATTTAAAAATAAATCTTGTTTCTTTTATAAATCCTCCATTTTCAATATTTCTTAACCATTAAACTTCCCACTTGGCGTCCTATTACCTATTAAAACTACCATATCCATTTGGATCCCATAGGAATCCATAATCATGGTGGATTTTGGTTATTTATTAAGGTATTGGGCCAGCCTCTGAGCTCATTTATAGTTTTTTTAAAAAATAATTTTATTCTTTTATATATTATACATTTTGTTGATATTTTTCTATTATTCCACCTCCCACTCGAGACCAATGACCCTTGGTGCACCCCCATATTCATTTCTCCCTCTTTGGAGCTCACCTTCATCATGTATTAGGGAAACATTTTTCAGGGTTTCTCAAATCATCCAGATTAGAAAAGGTAATTTGTTTCTTTAATAAATACTTCATTTTTTACTCTTTTACCCCAATTTACATTCCCAATTAACCTCCTAAGCCTTATTCGAACATTAATATCAGTTTTGGATGCTTGTAGATTCACTTATTAGTGTATTTGGGGAGATTTTTAAAGATCTCTCAAGTATGTGGGTTTCCTTCCTTCCTCCTCCCATTTTCTTAGGGTTTCTTCTTTTTTTTTTCTTGAATTTCCTAAATTCCATAAAGTAGGGCTTCGAACCTAGGGTTTTATATTGGGTTTATTGGTCTAATATTGTGTTTTTAGGTTTGATTTAACACCCTTGTGGTGTGGCAGTGGTGTGGTTGAACTTTCGCATGAAGATTTCGTGTTTTTGACACTTGTGGTAGGTGATTCCATGTGTAAGAACTACTAGATGAGTTATCCTTGCTAAATTTATATTTTTATAATACTCCTCCTTCATTGTTCTTGCTGAAAAAAATTATTTTTGGTGGCATTTGCTAAAAAATTGATCTTTAGATTCCATTTTTGTGTGAAAATGGGTGTTTTGGATGTGTGTTTGATGTTGTCCCACTTGGGGATATTTTATAATTCCATAAAGGGTTTTATTAAAATGTTTTTATACTGAAAATTATGGTTTGGGGTAATATTGGTGGTCAATGTGTTTTCAAAGAGGTATTTTAGATGAATTTTATGTGCAAAGTTTGGTTACATTCATTGAAATTGTTTTATGGAAATTCTAAGTGGATTATTGAGTTATATAAAGGGTGAAAAGCATGTGAAGCTAATGTTTTAAATGTGTGTTAATAGAATTGATGATTTTATATGCAAATGGATTTTGGAAACATGTGGAAATTAATTGAGCATAAAGGGGGAAGCACGAGTATCTAGGTGGGCGGATGTATACTAGTACGCTAGTGACCAGGTGTGGTTTAGTCCCTATTTCACTTAGCAAGTTAGACATTGAAAACCCTAAAAAAACTATAATGATGATTATTGGGGACCAATAGGTTATGGGTATGTTCCCTACTAGTGGATCATGCATCAGAATAGATATGGTTATGGTTACTTTACACCGAGATACGAGGTACATGGGGCCCAAAACTAACTAGTGCCTAGGGGTGTTCCCAAGATTAGTGATCATTGACTATTTAGTATTTATCATTGGATTATGGTGTGTTTGGATGGAAAATTCATAAAAATACATGTTTTATTGAAATGTGTTCACACTTTGAAATTTACCATTGAAAACTATTTACTTTTAAAAGTTTCGTTCTTTAGAAATTATTGCCACCATTTCTTGTTTTTTAAAACTTTCATGGATTTTTATCCTATATTGCTTACTAATTGGAATCTTTGGATGGTATCCTATTGGGATTAGGATCACACCATACTTACACCTTTGGGTTTAAGTATAATTGATCATGTTTGACACAGGTAAAGGCAAGACCTTGGGTGATGACCGTTCAGGTTGTTAGTTTCCTTCCATGGTGTAGTGTTGTGGAGACGACTCATGGGTGATGACCCCTTATCATGTGGTGTTACTTGGGATATTTTGATGATACTTTTATATATCTTTGAACCTCTTGTGTAATGTTTAAGACCATTTATTCAGTTCTGAATTTTATTTAAGGTTTGTTTGGTTGGTAATTTCTAGATTTAGTTTATTGATTGTATTTTGTTGTTAAATGATTATAAACTAAGGAAAATCATTCCCAAACCAATATTTAAGATACCTATGAACTTGTACCAGACTGTAGGGATAGGGAATGCATTTCAGGACTTTCCATGTTCTGGGTTTGGTGTCGGTTTTTATTGTGACCCGATTCGGTTCGTGATAGGGTGGTTCCTCCTTCCCTACATGGTATTGATTTGTGTTGGAACCCCCTTGGTCATTCCATTAAATTATCTGGTGAAAGTACCTGTCATGTTGTGAACCCCTGGTCACATTGTGAACAATTCTCGGTTGATTTTTTAAAGATGGCTAGACCCATATTTTTGGGTTAACCCCCTTTGATATTAATGATAAGAGTGGAACTCGAGGGTGGGGCAAGGTTTCATTTAGCAAGCTCATCCCCTTTTGTCTTCTCCCTTTGATACCTCACAGTGAGTGATAATTTTGATGGAAATACTATGGTGATTCCAAGTGTGTTCATACATTATTCCTCTATTTTTTTTCATTTTATAGTAGATGATTTGGGAAATTTTAGCTAGGGTTTCAATACCGTTTCCACTGGATCATAGTTGAATCGGGCGAGGATGATGGGTATTCTATGTGCAATGGTGAGTGGGAGTCCTGATAAAGTGATTGCACATCATCCATTACTATTTTATTTTAGGTAAGTCTCTATCCTAATTTTTTTTAAGGTTTGATTAAATTGAATGAAATTTTTGATTGAATGGGTGTTGGATATTAAGGACTTTCCTTGATATCATTCAAAGGATGTTCCATGGACCTTTTGCCGGTGGTCAGAAGTGGCTTCAATGGAGTAGTGATTTCTGGTGAGTTTTTCAATGAATATAAATATTTATTTTAAATTAAATAATTAATTTCAAATATTTATAATTAATTATTTATGATGTAGGAAATTATATAAGATATTGGATGGTGGTGCGATCTTATAGAAGGCTTGGATGGGCTTAAATGAGGTTCGAAGAAGCTTGGAAAGGGGTTAAATCAGTTTTGAAGGTAGGTGGTCCCTTTATTACAAGATCATTTTCCTTCTTATGCATGATTTATTTATTTAATGTTCATATCATGGTATTGGTTAAACATATAGGGGTTGAGGGTTCCTTAGGTAAAGGTATTGGGTTGTGTACTCTTTAGATCTTGGGAAATTTATATTTCTTGGTGACTGTGACTTGAAGGGGTGAGGGTATTGATTGAATTGGTGAGAGACCTTGGGTAGATCATAGGGTGTTATATTATATGTGGATAGATTAGGTGAGTTCCCTAGTTCTATTTATGAAGGTTTGGGTGGCTTATTCCTAATGTGGAAAGTGGGATGACTATACATCTCATACCAGGTGAGGAGCACCCTCCTGAGGATGAATTGAGTATTGGTGAGAATTATAAGAGGGATGGGTCCTTTAAGAAAATAAAAGGTTTGGTTGATTGAGGTATCTACAAAAGGAGATGTGATACAGGACCTGGGTTTGAGTCATGGGAATTTTCAGGGACTTGGATTCAAGTTTCCAAGTTGATTAGAGAAGGTTAGCTTGGGATAGTCCCTAGGTAGCAGGACCAAGAGAGATAAGGGATTCTGATGAGTTTGGACCCATACTTGAGGACTGGGTTAGAGGATCTAATGAGTTGTGAGGTCCCTAAAGGATTATGATCATGGGTTGGTATTAAAAATCCGAGACTATGATGAGTCTGGAGGACCAAATAGGTGAGATGAGATGTACTTTGGATTAGGGGCTAGGTTCAAGGGACCAACACCCTATA
The DNA here is from genome assembly GCA_963277665.1 of Viscum album. Taxonomy (NCBI): domain Eukaryota; kingdom Viridiplantae; phylum Streptophyta; class Magnoliopsida; order Santalales; family Viscaceae; genus Viscum; species Viscum album. The sequence goes on from OY728148.1 coordinate 55,680,932, forward strand.
ACGAGTTGGTGAATTATGTGATGGGTTTTAGGCCCAATTTTATATTTCATTCATGTAATTTAATATGAGATTATGATAGGTGATACAATTAGTAGTGGAGAGGGATCCTATGGCTTGAAATCCCTATGAGTGAGATTGTGTTTCTCGAACTACCTTGGGTGTTATGGAGTCCTTATGTGTATGAATTAGGATTGTTTGTTTAGTGATAAAGCCTGGTTTGGGATATAGGACCTTTCCTTGAGTGGTATTGGGTCATGATAGTGGATATTATTGAGTGATAAGGTTGTTCTATTTATGATGTAGCATGATACAAGGTTGATGAACCCAAGATTTAGTAATGAGGTAGTGGTTTTGGACCTAGATGTAGGAACTTACCGTGTCCATTTGGGTAGTGAGTTGTGAACTTGGATGATGATCACCCTATTTCTTCAGGTATGGGATGGGTTATATATTAAATTATGTGAAGTGATGATGGGATTATAGTATAGTACTGAATTATATATGACCAGGTTCCATGGGGACCTAGTTAACACACAGTAACATGATGTACATGGAGTTGTGGTGACCTATTTAGCACACAATGTATGACATGCTTACATTACATGTTTAATTTTTTTATACATAAACATATATTATGGTGTATACTAGGGGTAATTGGTGAGACCTTTATGATATGCCTTTCCCACGTTCTATATGGCCACTTTGGTTCATATGTATACCTTATGTCTATTTCTAGGTTCAACATAGGATGTATGGTGGATCAGGCTGGAGAAACTCGATAGGTGTGGGAGATTAGGATTGGGATGAGTCTTATTAAAGGTAGTAGAGCCTCTTATATTTAGTTTTTATATGTGATCAGCTTGATTGGAGATTAGTGGATGTATGCTTGTATGGTCATGTGTTCTTATGAAAACATTTACATTTTTATATAGAATTATATTCATGTTATTATGTATACTTTGATAATGTGTTGTGGACATTGTTTGGTTATTTATCATTTTTTCATGACTCTTATTCAAGGATATAGTATCCCCATTTCTTGGATTATACCATTCCCACTAGTTGAAAACCTCTAAAATATGGGGAGGTGTGCTTGAGGTCAGGTATCTCCTCAGAAGAGAGCAATGTCATGTTGCCTCTAGACCTGGGAATTAAAAAATCATATTAGATAATTTTTTTATTTTAATGTGGGGATATGGAAGGCATATGGTCTAGGAATGTGTTAGAGCATGTGATAGACATCAGACTGGTGTGTCATGAACACCTTTCCAGTGGGAAGTTTTAGTTACCAGGGGTATAGAATTGTTGTTCTTGGTTTGTATTATTATGGTTGATATGTTTACTCAGTATGATTCTTTTATTGAAGGTTGATATTTTTGGTTTTGGATATTTTACCATTGGAAATAGGCCCATGTACATGCATTTTGGTTAGTACATAAGAATCATATGAAATATTCCTACTTATGTGTGATTTTTTACGGATGAGAGGTTCAGCTATTTAAAGTGTCAACAAAAAAATTATATATTGTTTCCCATATGTAACATCCCAACCTAGGTTCCACACAATGGTTCCATATGTCGGTGGGTTACGTGACCTCAAACACGCCTCTCCATATATCATAGGTTTCCAACTAGCAATGAGGGTCAAATATGATCATAGGTAGACTATGCCATCTTTATCATAGTGATACATTAGTGGAAACAAATAAACAATAAACAAAATATATAACCATAACTAGAATAATACCAGTATCACATGATGACCAAAATAGGAAATACAATATCAAAACTGAACAATAGATGTGCCATGCCAAAGTACGTGTCAAGTGTTAATATGAAAATACCAAAATAAATAAAGACACTAAAAACTCTCTAGAGGGTCCTGAATCACACATGGTTCCCTCATCCATGATCCATCCCAAATTAACCATCTAACATAGGGCCTTTGAACTTATCCTATTATAACATTCCCGAATAGGGGTCCACTATCCGATGCCCCAATCTGGATTTTCACATGACCTCATGCATGCCTCCCTATATGCTAGAGGCTACTAACTAGTAGCACTGATCTATGGAGGAATTATTGGGAGACTATACCTAATTATCAGAGTAATACACAATAGAAAATAATATTAAAACATATAATAACCAACATAAATAGATAAATAGACAACATGAAACATTTCCAACAAGTAACAATGAGATGAATACTCTACATGTCATGAAATCATGCAAATAAAATCCCAAAAAAAACCAAAACTACCAAAATATACCAAGCACGGACCTGAGTTCCAACTCGATCCTGACATTCCATGCTCCAACCAAACAGACCACACATTAACCACACATCAGGTCCCCATATTGGACGTGTACCTAAAATAATTAGCATCTTCTCGAGTAACCAAGTGTCATGGTGGCCTTATCAAGGTCTGAGTACAATTTAATAGGCCACCACTAATGGTATCTAAATAAATAACTAGTCTAAACAACAGTGTATTAAGATAACCAAGAGAAACAACTAAACACAACAATAAGGGAAGGATTTAAGTAATTATTTAATATTCATTTTATCCATTAATTCCTATAGGGTAATCCAGTCAACAAACTATTTTAAGTCACACTCGGATTCTAAGCTAAGGCATAAGGAAATACAAACACTTTTAGCCATAATGGATTTAACTAATCACAACTCATCACATTCCCATTATCTATATTATTAACTTAAGCCATTTTCATCATTATTTCCATTTCATCATTTATTCCATATTTATTATTAAGTTCATCTTTATCACATGTTTCATGGGTTAGGAATTTACATCATTTACACTACAGCCTAAGCTTTTCATTTATCAGGCACAAGGGAATATTCAAGTCCCTATCTCACTAGGGATGAACACATCACATCAACACATACTCCTCACTTAAAACCCCCGGTCTAGGTGGAATGAAACCATTAGGGGAATAGAGCTCCATCCCCTTCCCTAACCCATTCATGTTGGGGTGTAGTTTAGAGCTTCAGTCAAACTCGACCAGTGGGCATGGAACCTCAGTTAATACTCCACACTACCAAGCCAAGTGCATATTCATACTTATTCATACACCAAATATACCACATCACAAGACATATATGTAATTACCCATAATAATCATGATCTATGAAAATCAACAAGCCAATTCATATCATTCCATAACGCATTAACACATTTATCGCTGACATTACATAACCCATTTAGACCAAATTCACATTCTCATTCCCTAAGACATTAGGCACATTAAATAAATCCCTTATTATCCCATTTAACTTATTCATCAATTCCCTTATAAAAACCCATTTAACATATTCCTCAATTCACAATCCAATACCAATTTATCATATTCACCATTTCATATGTACTATCCTTCTTAGGCACTTCAATGTATTTTATAAGCCATTTGACACATCCTCATATTTACCCAATTAACCTATTTTCATACCATGACAAACAACCCCTTAAACCACATCATCTTATAAAACACAATTCAAAATACTCATTTGAAATCACCTTGAAGTCACCCTTTAAAACACAAGTCTTCTTCTTTGAAAATTAAAACACTCCCCAAGGCTTCATTTCCATTTTCAACCATTCTAAACAATCATTATACGTTTTCACAAGGAAGGGGACACACCCCCATTAAAAATAATCAGTTGAAATTAATTAATAAAAACTCTTTTTAAATCAATTGAGGTCAACACCTTCTTTTAAGAAATTCCTCACTTTCAAACACTAATTTATCCATTGAAAACCATTATCATGTCAAGACCCCAAAACATGTCTTTAAATAATTTTTAAAGTCCCCTTGTTCACTTCACAAATATAAAAAACAATCAAAAAAATTTACTCTTTAACCAAGACACATACCCGAATACAATTTACAACACATTTTCTCTCATATTTACCTAATCTTAATGTATACCAATTTATTTTCCCATTTCACGGGTTCGACACATCCCATGGGTAACCCTAGGTTCAACATCACATTATCAACGAACCCCACGAGGTATGCGAAGGGTTTCACACCTCAATATAAGGTATTAATCACTTTCTATAACCAAAGAAATGATAACACAACAAGAAACACATTTTCACAACCACATTCACATTTAAACCAACAAGACTCTGAGCGAAAGCTTAAAGACCACCTACCTCATGCTCAGAGATGATTACAATACCAAACACATCCTTTGATACTAATTCCAACACCCTTTAAATCCACAATGTAGAATATACTAGAAAATTTAGGGTTTTAGAGATTCAGAAGAAGAGGAGAGATTTTACAAGCCCTAATCTAGAAAATAGAGCAAAGAGGAAGGTTAGACTCACCCAGATCTTTGATTCGCATAAAATGGAACTCCAAACACCTTAGAATCGAAGGAGAATCATCCCTTGGAAGTATTGAAGTGTTTGATTCTTCACCCATAGTGTAAGAGGCTAGATGGGGTGAAAAAGTAGGGGATAATGAAATAAGATCAAGAGGGAAAAATAAAAAATTATCACTTTTTAAAGGTCACATGGTTTACAAACCATGCGCTAACTATACAGATCACTCTATCCAAGAGGGACCAAGCCACACAGTTTCCTATAGGCACCCACACAGTTGGAAAAATTGTGTGATAACCATGCACTATCCACTGCCAGAAAGTGTCCTAAAGCTGCATGGTTTCTTATAAAAGGTAAACTATTTGATCTAATTGTGTGCCAATCATACGATTCAAATTTTTTGGACCATTTTCTATCCTCTAGTATCCCGAACCCCCTAGGACACCCCCAAAGACTTCATTCACCTGAGAACCATTTCTTTATCCAAAACAAAGGATGTATAACAAAAATTCAAACAAGAATATACCTTCACAAAAGGTTAGGATCTTACACCTATCTTGAAAACATAAAGTCTATTTAGGTACTGATTGGAAGCCTGAGTAGGGTGTGAGTAAAACTTAGTAGGACACCTCTAACAACCTCTAAAACAATATCCTATTAATAAAAGTGTATGTATTTTTTTTAAAGAATAAAATACAATTCATAAGTAAGCATTTATCACATTTATTATTCTTTAAATTAACTACGTAAACCTCTATGTTCCTGGGGACACCCGAACCAAAATACCTACTTCAACCCTTGACAAATTCTGAACTATACCAAAGGGATTTCACTTATCAAATTACAATGGTTATCAATTATCATTTCATTTTAAATAATATTATGGATAATTGGAACCGTAGTCCAATGCCAACATTTTGGGCCTAGATCTCCATGCCTAGGACCCTATGGGATTTTAAAGCAGTATTCCATGTCCCACACTCATTTATCAAGAAAACCCACAAGTGGGATTTTGAAGCTGTAGTCTGTGTTCAACATTCATTTATCACTATGATATTTTGATGCAGTAGACCATGTAACACACAAAAATATCAATTTATCACTATAGGATTTTGATGTATCATACCACATCCCACACATGAATATCAATTTATCACTATGGGATTTTTATGTAGCAGACCATGTCCCACACACAAATATCACATATATCACAATATCACATGTATCACATCAATCAGGGTTAATCAACATTGACCCTATTATCACATTTCACTTCATGATATTCCATTTCATTTAATAAAATAATTCATGGTCAATAATTTAATCACATGGAAATAATATGAAAAATAACCATTATTTCATTTATCAATGTTTAATAAAATGCCCCATTAATTGATTAAAAAATTAATTAATCCAATCACACAATCCTAATATCCCATTAATTAATCACCTAATTAATTAATCCACATTAATTGATCAATTATGAAATAAATTAATTGGATAATTCCATAACCCCAATAATCAATCAATTCCAAAATTCCTTAATTAATTAATTAACCAAATTAATTAATTCAATTTATAAAAATAAATTGATAAAAATTCAATATAAATTATATAATTACATACACATAATTGAAATCATGATTTTGGTATTTTAATAAGAGACCACCTACCTCAAGATCATTAACAAACACTCGCTAATGGAAATCCCCAATTGAAGCGAAACAATGACAATAACAATGATAAATGAGATCTAGATCTAAAACCTATATCCAAGATCAAATGAATTATATATATTAAAACCCAGATCTAGATCCAAAAAAATAAAGGAAAATCCCCTTCCAAGGATGAGAGAAAGATGTGAGAAGATTAGAAACCAATTGGGTTTAGAATCTCTTATCAAGAGAGGTGAAGATCTTCAATCCAGGATTCAAATCATGAAGAATAGAGGTTGGAATCCCTAAAAACGAGGTAAATTGTTTAGGGTTGAGCTATGATTTATTTAAGGTTAATACTAGGGGTTCAGGAATTTAAAATCAAATTATGGGTTAATTAAAACAGAATGCACGGTTTTCTAAGCAAGGTTTCACAGTTTTCCCAACCATGCGTGTCTTCTAGGGGGTTCATTGTTATTCTTAAGAGGGTACAAAATTTGAAAAAATTTTCTCTAGCTGTGTGAATTCCCTCTATCTGAGTTTGCACAGTTTTTTTGGGATGGGTGCACGGTTTGGGAAAAACATGATCTAACCATGCATAACCCTTCCTCTTTCCAAAATTCTTCCATTTTATCCAAAAAACTCCCCAAGGTAAAACCCAAAAAATATATACTCAAAATAAGGAAAAAAATACTTGTAAATGAGCTCAAGAAAAATATAGAAAATGTTAGGATATTATAATCTCCCCAACTTATAATACCTCATCCTCGATCTGTAATCCCATGCATCTCTAAGATTCTGAGTCAAAAATATTGGGCCACTGAGCCCACATATCCACTTATCACTCCCATGTTTCCTCCTGAACATGACCATGTTTTCATAATACAAGGACTATTAGGATGGTCTTTCCCCACAACACTTTCTCACTGTGATCCAAAAAAGGTATTGGATGATCGTCAAAGGATGCATCGTCATCTACATAGATCACATGAGAAGAGTAGGGTTGACACTTATGAATTTTTGACACATGAAAGAAATCATGAAAATCATTTTACCTCTCTTGAAGAGCCAGTTAGTGTGCCACTAGCCCGATTCTTTCCATAACCTCCAACGATCCTACAAACCCGATCTCCAGATTTCCCTCTCTCTGAATCCTATAGTGACCCAATCTAGGAGAAACCCAAAGGAAAGAATGGTCACCCTCTATAAACTCTAGGGTTCATCAACATAAATCGACATATAAATTATTCCTACTCTGATCTATATCCATATGCTTCTAAATTAACTAAACCTACTTCGACATCTGCTACATAAGACTTGGTCCCAATAACTTTGACTTAGCTACCGCCATCCAACATAGAGGTGATCTACATGGACTAATATAAAGAGCCTCATATGGTTTCATCTGTATAGTTTCTTAATAACTTTTGTTATAGGAAAACTACAAAAAATCTAGGTGCTTCTCCCAATACCCACCAAAGTCTTAGACACACACCAAAATCATATCCTAAAGCACCTGAATAGTACATTCTGACTTCCTGTCTTTATGTGGGTGAAATTTCATGTTAGGTCAAAATAAGTATAATGAATACAAAGACACAAGAGGGGGGGGGGGAGGGTTAATTGTGGTTTTCAAAACCTCAATAGATTCAAAACAACTCTCTTGTATAGCATCGATAAATTCAATTTCACTAAAAAATGAGAGAGCAATGAAAATAAATAAAGGAAAATGAACACAATAATGTATAGTGGTTCCGGAAAAAAAGATCCCTTAGTCCACTCCACTATCACTCAACTCCATGATCCTGGTGTTTTTTAATAGATCCTCTTATCCTAAGGCCTTAAATTTCCACAACTGAGTGCAGATAGTTGAAAGCTTACAATAAGACTAAACATAGCCTTTTGGTTCTTCTATAAGGAACCTAATATCCATATATTAGTACATGAAGCTGACACTTAACCATGACTGAGTACGAGTAGAATAAACTCAAGTAAATCCAAAGAGTTTGATTTGTTTTATGATATGAGTTAAACTTTACAACTTGTTGTAATAGCTAACAGATGAAATCATATCTTAAATGCACCACAATATAATATAGATCTTCAATGTTTTCACAGGATTTCTTCAGATAGTAACAAAGAAAACACTAGAGACTTTTAAACACGAGTGTCTCCAAAGTGTACCTTCACCAAATGCTTCATTTTTAAAATTATTTTTGTCGTTATTTCATAGGAAGATATAAAAAATAAATGCAGTAGTATCTACAACAATAGAAGTGAAAAAATCAGATAGATCTAAATATGTATGCCACCAAATTTTAGCTCTAGAGGAAACAATACAAAACTTATTTTATAGGTAAATCTACACATATTTTTTTGATCAATAATATCCTCATATTTATATAGCAGGTCAAACATATTTAGGTCAAACCAACTCCATAAATATCACAAAATAAATAGTGAATATTTAAATTAAATAACATTCAATAGAGATGTAACTTTCTATAAGAATAGTAATATTTTACTTCATTGAATATGAACCTTTAAGAAAACCATAAATATCCTTTGAATCTATCATAAAACACCTTTGAATCAATTTTTATTTCTATCAAGACCATTATTGAAATCTCAGATAATATCATGGATTTAATACTCCATCATTTAATAGTAAAATGTAGGTTTCCTTTACATGAAAAAAACAAAAAAAATAAGGTTGACAACATAGGTTTTACTACCAAATTAGGGTTGATGTATCATATGTTTGTTTCCTCAAAAGTTGGGTTTCTTATGAACATAGGTTTGATGAAGCATATTTTATTCTTTCTCAATTGTCAGGTTCCATACTAATATTGGGTTGATGAACCATACCAACTATTATAAACATAGGGTTTATTTATTACATTATGATTATCAATATAAGGTTGAGAACAATGTTTCAGAATATGCTAAAATATGTTCTGAACACTTCAATGAACATTCCCTGTGGATCAAAGTCTTTCATATAATTCCAAAAAAAATATTTCAATGAATATAAATTTACTAAAATTTACTTAAATTAATTTCATTAGTAACAAAAATGTTGGTATTTGTGAGCATAAAAACCGAAAATAAATTAAAAAAATTGCTGAATAAACCCATGCTCAACAATCTTCCCCTTTTGGATGATTACAAAACCCATAATATAAAAAAATATATTTTAAAATATATTTTTTAGAAAAATATGAAATAAAATTTCCACCTTTTCTTTGTATAATATTTATCCCATAAAGAACACTTCTCCCCTAATATAATATTATAACACTTCTCATATATTATATTTCATGATGATAAATACATTATATTAAAGAACTATAAACTTCTCCCCTTTTGATATTCCTTCTTTAGAGAACAGTAAACTAAACTTCAGAGAACTATAAACTTATCCCTATTTATTATCACTTTATGAAATTTTCTTTTACTCCATTAAAACAAAAATATTATAAAGAATAAATTTATCTAAATTTATGAACATGATACAAAATTTATAAAATTACAATATAAAACTTCTCTCCCTTTTTGTGACATCAAAAAGATAAGAGTAGAAATTAACTCCCCCTAAATTTATACTTTATTTAAAAAGATAAAATTTTAAAAAGGGGATTTTAATAATTAAAAAATTAAAAAAAAACCCTGAATCATAGCATATTAAATTATTTTAACAAACCTTTTTCATATGTAAAGAAAAAAAGACGTCCATGCTTGCATAAAAAGTAAAAAGAAATTATGAAACAATTAATTTCACTATTTTCACTTTAAAAAATATAATGAAAAATAGTATATAACATTGATTATTATATGAATATAATAAAAATGAAGAGTTTTAAGAAAGATTATACTATTCTTCTGAACCTTCCAAACTGTGAATTATTTTTCTTAAATCAGCTAAAAATATTGATTGTTCTTCTAATCTGTTTTGAATATCTATTGTTCTTTGATAAGATGAAGAAGAACATTTTTAAACTAAAAATATATTCAGTTTATCAAGATCGAGCTTTGTAATAGATTCTCTTCTGAGTAGCTCCATTTGACTTAGTATTTCTAATTTGAAATCTTTAAAATATTCTTTTGAGATGGAGCTATCTTTAGTATTCCGATACACCTTTTGTAATGAATCATAAAAAAACTATCAAAACTGTTGCTTCCTATAGATTATCATATGACTTTATAGATGTATCTAACTCAAAATTTTTCTTCTATTTTTATTAATTCATATATATAACTTAAATATAATAATTTAAAAAGGTATTTTAAATGAAGAAACTTCTAGTTATTTAGAAATATGAACTTCTCTTTTTCTTTAAAAATACTTTTCACATGAATCTTCAACAAATGGGACTGTCTATTTTTTCAATAGGTTAGAAGGATTAACTTTTTTCATTTTGTGAGAAATAGTTTTTCTGAACTAGAAGTACTTGATCACTTCATCTTTATATTACTAGTTTTTAAGAATCATTTGAACGTGATAGAAGAAAAATAAGAATAAGAAGAAAAGGATTTTAAGAAGAAGATGAAAAGTTTGGTTCAAAAAAAATAAAGACGATGTTTCATTTTTTTGAGCCAAATAATATAGAACAATCATTTAAAAAAGACTTTTTATGTAAGAATATATTTTCTTATTACATAACCAAATAAAATATTAAGAATAAATATAAATTATTTTTGAGAACATTTCATAAAAAACACACTATTTTCAAACTAAATATTTTAAAAAACTGTTATATAATTAATAAGAACAAAAATTTGATTTATATAATAAATAATAATGGTTTATGAAAATTTAATAAATAAATTTATTTTCTAGAATAATAAAATTAATGTACCATAATTATATGAATAATTAAATTAAATACTTCCTCAACCAGTGACTTTTATTTTGATAATTCTTGATAAGTAACTACTTAAGAGTTGTTCATTCATCTATTAGATACTTTAAAATATATCTATAAATAGACCACTTAAAGACTTAGAAATATATCTTAGTGCTATAATTCTGAAAAATATAAAAAACAAGTGCTTTTTTGTACCCATATTATTTTGGGTGTAGTAGTGTTAACAATTAAATTTTTAGGTAACCAAACTTGTTTTTGAGTAGAAATTCTATAATTTAACAAATATTTTGAGCAAGAAGCACTTTTAATACCATAAATTTTCAGTTTTATAGAACAATAATCATTCTCATAATGAAAATTAGTACCAAAATAGAAACATTTAATATTATAAATGTTTTTACTATTCAAACCAGGAAAAAAAATAATTTTTATAAAGTTTTAGTCTTTCACCGTTACTTACTATTCCAAATTTTCCTTTTGGTATATTATTTTTTCCATGGATTTGATTTAATTATTTTTATCCTTTTGTTAACATACTATAATCTTGTGTTAAGTCATAAACATCAGCCATTAATTAATTAATCTTAATGTTCTGTAAATCACAAAAAAATTTAGAAGAATTAGATTTTAAATCTACAATATCTCTTGATAAATTTTATTTATTTAATAAAATAGTTTAATAAGATTTATTAAGTTTTATAAAGTATTTATTTAATGATTATTATTTTTATTATAACATAAAACAATATTTCTTAACTCATCATAAGAAATTTTATCCGAATTAGAGTTTTCAGAATAAGAGGATTGTACCTCATCAATATCAACCGTTAGACATATAAATTTATGCTTAGTTTCAGAATTTGTAAAAGATTCACCATATAAACTAGAATTATTTCCACAGGTAGCTTTTACATCTTTCTTGCCTTTACTTTCATAATTGGATTTACTTTGATCTTTTATTAAATAAAAATTATCTTTTGTTTGACTTCTTTGATTATATTCATGACATCTATCATCTTCAGTTACATTCTTTTTATTTATGTACAAATTTTCAAAAATTTGAGCAAGATATAGTAGATATTTATTTGTATATATACAATTTTAATCACATGATTCATCATTTTTAGTCATGAGTGAGACTTATTCATTTTTATATGAATTTTAGCTCGAAACTACATCTCGACTTCATATATCATCAAAGTCTTAACCAAGACCTTTATTCTAAAATTCTCTATTGATGTATAATTACATATAGATTTAGATAATATATTCCACTTAGAAGTTAGTACTTTGAGTACTTTTAATGTTTGGTCTGATTTCAAAATTGAATCTCCTAAAGTAGCAACATTATTGAAAATATTTATCAACCTTCCATCCATTTGATTGATAGTTTCATTCTCATCCATTCTAAAATTATCACACTTTAACTTTTCAACAATGTATATTATTTTTTTTTACATTTTTAGACTCCTCATAAGAAATATAAATAGTATGAAACATCATATATACAGTAGAAAATTGAGAAAATTGATTGAATTAGTCATTTCCTAAACTAGACATAATAGTATTCATAGATTTTTAATTGAGATCATATTATTTTTCTTGATCAGTACTCTAAACTTCAAAATTTTCTTTGGGAATATCATAAGGCTTAACAATATTTAAATAAACTCTTATTATAATATTTTAAAAATAAATAAGTATACAATATTTCTAACATCCATAATCATCGCCATTAAAATAGGGAGCATGAATCATCAACATACCTTCTATAGAATCTATCATTTCACAACGTCTTTGTATAAATATTTAACTCAGGATTGTTAGATCTAGTAAAAAAATCTATAGAACCATTAGATAACAAATGTTGATATAGAATAGGTAAAACAATATACTATAAAATACCTTCCTCTAATACTAAATTTTAGGTCGGGATAGGTATAATGAAGATAAAGATACAAGAGGGGGTGGGGGGGGGGGGTGAACTGTGGTTTTCAAAACTCTGATAGATTCATAAAACCTATCTTATATAAGAACATTCCTTTAATTTTCTCTTAAAAATGAGTGATAATTGGAAATAAATAAAAGAAAATGAATATATTGATGTATAGTGGTTCAAGGAACAACAATCCCTTAGTACACCCCCCAATGCTAAACTCTACAATCTTGGTTATTTTTAATAGGTCATATTATCCTAGAACCTTAAAAATACACAATTGAGTATAAGAAGTCGAAACATTACAATAGTACTAAAAAATTCCTTCTAGTTATTTTAAAAGTAACCAAATATTCATAACTTAGTATAAGAAGTTGAAACTTAACCACAACTGAGTACGAGTAGTTGTAACTCAAATAAATCAAAAGAGTTTTATTTGTTTGATGATACTGGTTAAACTTCATATATTGTAGTAATAGTTGATAGGTGAAATTATATCTTCAACTTAGCATAACAACATATAGATCATCAATATTTTCACATGATTTATTCAACCGGTAACAAAAAAAAACACTAGACAAATATTTATACATGAATGTCTCCAAAGTGTATCTTCATAAAATGATTTGTTTTTAAGATGCTTATTTATTCTTCCATAAGAAGATATAAAAAAATATAGTAGAAATGATAGAAATAGTAGTGAATAAATCAGATAGATCTAAACATGTATGTCTCCAAAGTGTATCTCTGGAGGCAACAACAAACATATTCTTCTATAAGTAAATCTACACATATTTTTCCTATGAAGAATGTACCTATATTTATAAAATAGGTCTAATATATTTAGGTCAAACCAACTTTATAAATATCTCACAAAAAATAATGTATATTTGAATTCAAAAACATTTAAGAGAGTTGTAACTTCTCGTAAGAGTAGTAAAATTTTACTCCGTTCAATACAAGCCTTTAAAGTAAACATAATGAACCTTTGAATTTGTCATAAAACACATTTTAATTGATCTTTATTTCCATCAAGTCCATTGTAGAAATATAAAATAATATCATGGATTTAAAACTCTATCCTTGAATAGTCAAACATAGGATTCCTTCAAATGAAAAAAAACACAAAATGTAGGGTTAACAATGTAGGGTTGTTCACCAAAGTAGGGTTGATGTACCATATCTTTGATTCCTCAAACGTATTGTTACTTATGAACATAGGGTTGATGAACCATACTTTACGCTTTCTCAAATGTTGGGTTCCATACTAATGTAGGGTTGATGAACCGTACATGCTATTCCAAATGTAGGGTTTATTACTTACATTACGTTTATCAATGTAGGGTTGAGAATAGTGTTTCCAAAATATATTAAAACACATTTCAAACACTTCAAAAAATATTCTCCATGGATAAAAGTGTTGAACATAATTATAGAATAAATATTTCAAGGAATATTAATTTCTTGAAATAAACTTAAAGTAATTTCATTAGTAACAGTAATGTGGGTGTTTTATGAGCATCAAAACCAAAAAGAAATTAACAAAATTGTTGAATCAAAACATGCTCAACGTTTCATAATCAATAGAAACATATAACAAGCACCGTATTCAAGAATTTCTAGAAGCGTAAAGTAAAATTTGAGTTATAGTATGAAACAATACTCTATGGAACCCCATAAAGATAGGTTATTTCCCGAACAAACAAGTTTTTAAATTATTCCATTGATAAAGTCTCCTGTATAGGTAAGAAATGCGCTACCTTTGTCAAATGGTCCAAAATCACTCAAACAGTTCCCTTATTCCGAGGTTTGCTCAGGAGACCCACTAAAAATTTTATGTTCATTTCCTCCAACTTCCATTCTAGAATGGGCATTGACTATAGTAAACCACCAAGTCATTGATGTGAAGCCTTCACCTACTGCCAGGTGTATCATCATGCTTCAAACCCTGCTATTTATTTTTTTCATACCTAACCACCAAAACTGTCGCCATAGGTCATGGTACATTTTTGTCACACCTGGATGCACAAACCCCTTTGAGGCATAAAATTTATGCATCATCTCCTCTCACATAATTGTAGGCATAATAATCTAATTCCTAACATAGATGATATCATTCTCATCTATGGTCCAATATGAAGGTGACTCTCCACCTTCAAGGATTTACCCCAAGGTCAAACACTCTGGATCCTCATACCACCTTTCATTAATCCATATCACAAGTGTGGAATCCACTAAAACTTATATGAGATTCATCTGCTCCTAACCCTCCTAAACCAGAACATGCATCTCAACCAGTTAAGTAATCATTTTTCACTCAGTACCAGACTCCTGAACTGTTTAAGTCTTAGTTTTCTTGCTTAAAGCTTCAGTAAAAATGTTTCTTTTCTTAGGTGTATATTATAGCTCCAAATCAAATTACTACATATACTCAACCCACCTACACTGTCAGATATTCAAAACTTCTATGTAAAGATATACTTTAAGCTCTTGTTCTTAGTATACATAGTAAAATTTTCACCCAATGGATAATGCCTCCAAAACTTCAAATCATAAGCCACTATAGCCAAATCAAGGTCATGAGTAGGTTTATTCCATTCAAGTGGCCTTAAATACATTAACCTATAATCTATAACTTGTTCTCCCTACATCAACAATGCTCCAATAACTATCCCAGAAGCATCACAAAACATTGTATACTCCCCACCTGTCTTGGGTAGGATCAATATTATCATCATTGTTAAGAACTTCTTCAACTCTTGGAAAGCATTCTCACATGCTATAGACCATTCAAACTTCACTCCTTTTTTTCAAGTCCAAAAGTGGGGCTTTAAAATGGGAGAAGTCCTGGATGAACCTATGATAATATCCATATATTCATAAAAATATATGGATATAGAAAACATTCTTTGGATGCTCCTAAGAAACCACTACATGAAGTTTCTCTGGGTCTACTGACACACCTTACTTCTAGATGATGTGTCCCAAGAAGTGTACCTAATCAATCCATAATTGATACTTAGATATTTTGACATATATCCAATTATATATCAATGTAATCAGAATTATTTCAAGATGTTTTGAATGATTTTCATGTGTCTTGGAGTACACCAATATTTCTTCCACAAACATTACCACAAACTGATCTAGGTATGGATGTAATATTCTATTCATCAAGGCCATAAAAACTTCTGGTGCATTCGTCAAACTGAACAACATCACAACAAACTCATATAGTTTATACCTTCTTCTAAAATCCTTCATTGGTATATCATATGGCCAAACTCTAAAATGATAATTCCCTGATCTCAAGTAGATATTTGATAAGGCACCAGATCTCCACAAATGTTCAAAGAGATCATCGATACATAGAAGAGGATATCGATTCTTTATGGTCATCAAGTTCAACTTCTAGTAATCAACACACAAGAATAGAGTCCCATAAACCTTCTTATAAAACAATATTCGAGAACCCAAGGTGATGTACTCATATGGATAACCCCCTTCTCCATTAGCTCTTCTAGTTTATTCTTTAGCTCTTGAAGCTCTGTTGGTTCAATTTTTTACTGTGGAATAGAAAATAGATTGGCTCTAGGAATTTGCTCAATTGTAAATTCCACATATCTCTTAGGTGGTATCCCTAAGAATTATTTAGGAAAAAAATCTTGAAATCAATCCATGACAGGTGGAAATACATTGTTCCTTAAACCTCTGTGATCCAAAAAATGACTATAAACCTTGGTGGTAAGATACCCTGGTTGCTAGTGAACTGGACCTTCTTGGCCCTCCTTGATATCACACTCTCCATGATGAATATACTCATCACCCTCAGGAGACATAAAAGTTACTCTCCTTCAGTAATAATCAATGTGGGCTTGTTAATCTACTAACAAGTCCATATCCATAATTAGTTTGAAGCCTGACATGTTAAGGATATAAAGATTCCAACTGAAACTATACTCCCAAACCTCGAGAGAACACACCTTTCACAAAAATATGTCTCTCGACCGTACTCCAAAAGTTGTATCTATCATTATAAACCAACTCAAAAAATCTTCCTTTAGTCTCAAAACATTCAAAAATTGGGAAAATATAAAGGATTGAGAGGCACTAGTATTAAATAAGGCACTATAAAGTGTAAAATATACAAGAATAGTACCACTAACTATCAATGGTACAACCTCACTATCCATAAGTGTTGGATAAATGAAATGAAATTATCCTGCCCCTCTTCCTTGAGTTGCAGTCTGAGTCCCCTAAGTTTTACTACTCTACTAATATGGGTGCTATTTCCCAAAATCACCACATCCACTTCCTAGATCCCCATATCTAATAGAGCTATAACTTCCAAACTGGTATGGTGTCGAAGATACCCTTCCCATACTCTTGTTCTGCCTCACTGCTCCATCACCAACCATCTATCATGGGTTCCTGTAGAACCTCTATAGATGATACATCCTACCGTAGGCTTAGCACTGTACTATTTGTTGGGGGAATAATCAAGGAAAGTGTCCCAACCTACCAAACTAGTGGAAGATCACTTGATTAAGGTCCCGAGTAACTAAACCTTCCCCTTAACCACTCTATTTTCCACTACTATAGATAGAATTATCATAACAATGATTCCTTCTATTGGAATTTGTGCCTCTTAACCATCTATATTAAACCACATGTCCTCTACTAGAACGCTCCTTCAGGTTCCCCTTATATATGAGAGCCTGATTCACAACTTTTTAAAAATTATTCAATCTTAAGATATTCACCTAGGACTTAATCTCACATTTAAACCCATCCTGAAACTACTTTGTCACATTCTCCTCATCTCCTTCCAATACTGGAACAAAGCAATAAAAATCTATAAAGCAACCAACATAGTCTATAACAAACATACTCCTCTAATTCAACCACATGAACTTAATTGCTTTCTCTTGTCTCTGTGTCTCTGGGTAAAAGTTCTCTAAGAAATTTTCCTGAAATTCCTTCCACTCCATATTGTCTAGATATCCATCCCATTTCTAGATGTTCCACCAACGCTTTTCTTGACCACTCAACATTTAAGAAGATAATTTGACTCTCTTCTCAACATGAGTCTCCAAGAGGTCAAATATAGTCTGGATGGAATCAATCCAAAACCAATCTACCTTAGGTCCCCCCTCTCTAGTAAACGTCATAGGGTGATGCAACTGAAACTCCTATGTCATATCATACATTCTTTTTACAACCCACCCTGGGTATCTTTCCATGAACTGCACAAATAAATTAAAGTTATCTTAGAACTTCTATATAACTCCCTCACCTAGCACTATCAGTGCCCCAGGTTCCAATAATAGAGGATAATTTCCATCCATATTGTCCCATCATCCCCTCAACAAATGTCTTCATGGAGGCATATCTCTAAAATTACAAACAAACTTCTTACAAAACATTAGACAACATTAACACATTTAAAAAGATATATTTAGATACAACTATATAAGTCATCCCCCCTCTTTCCCCACCACACGGTCAAAATTGAGGCACGATCACTACCCTTAACCATCTTACATCTAGGTCATGGTTAATAAAGGGTTAACTCATTCTCATCATTCAAGTTTCAATAGACACCCATTTATTCACATCTAGTATCATTTTACTAATTTTAGTTCACATTAAGAAACTTTTTCATTTAAATTACACAATAAAGGAAAAACATTTCTATTTTAAAAAACTTACCCAAAAACCTATTTTCCCCTATGAGTGCCTAAATATGATACATGTCACATAATAATATTGAGTGTCTAGAACGATGTATGTATACTCAAATATCATTATATTTAGATCTATTAGTCAAATATTAGAAAATATCATAAAAAATATTCACATCACACTACAAGTGCGTCACACAAGGTGACATAACATCGAACTATAACATCAAACACAAATAACAATAATCTCTCCTCGGGTACTTGGTTTTTCCTTCATACATGGGGTAGATACTCCCATGAATGAGCCTATAACCATGCCCAACACTTTCTAGTATCCTTTATACCATTCACAAATAGAAAGAAAAAATAAAAGAAAAGAAAACTGGATCAGATATCACTTTGTAATGTCCCAACCTAGGTGACAATAACCGGTGCCCCGAGCTTGTGGGTTACGTAACCTCAGGTGCACCTCCACGTATTCCAAAGGCTTCCAACTAGCGGCGAGGGTCTAATATCAATCATGGGGAGACTATAACCTCTTTATTAGAGTAATACAATGGAAGAAATATATAAACTATAACCAAAAGATATAACAATAACCACAATAATCCCAGTATCACATGATAACCAAAACAAGAAATACAATATCAAAATTGAACATTAGATATGTAATTCCAAAGTACGCGTCAAGTGTTAATATGAAAAACCCAAAATAAATAAAGACACTAAAAACTTCTAAGAAGATCCTAAATCATGTATGGTTCCCTCATCCATTTTGCATTCCAAATCATCCATCCAACACTTGGCCTTTGACCTTATCCTATCCTACAAACATAAATTCTATTCGGATATCGATTAGGTAGCCTGAGTAGGGTGTGAGTATAACTCACTAGGTTAACACCAAAGGTGTCTAAAATAATATTTAGTCAATAACAGTGTATGCAGTATTATAAAGAATAAAATGCAATTCATAAGTAAGAAATTATCATATTTATTATTCTTTAAATTAACCACATAAAACCTTGGGTTCCTAAGGACTCCCAAACCACAATACCTACTTCAGCCCATGCCAGAGTCTGAACTCTCCCTAATGGATATGACCTGTTATAATACAATGGTTGTCAATTATAATTTCATTTAAAAACATATCACTTCCAATTGGAACCATAGTCAAATGACAACATTTTGGGCCTAGATTTCCATTCCTAGGACCCCATGGGATTTTGAAGTAGCATTTTGTGTCTTACGCTCATTTATCAAAAAACAAACAAGTGGGATTTTGAACCAGCAGTCTGTGTCCCACACTCTTGTATCACTTTGGGATTTTGATTCAGTATACCATGTACCACACATGAATATCAATTTACCACTATAGGCTTTTAATGCAGCAGACTATGTCCCACACATGAATATAAATTTATCACTACAGGCTTTTGATATAGGATACCCACACAAGAATATCACATATATCATAACATCACATATATAACATCTATCAATGATAATCAACATAAACCATCTTATCACATTTCACTTATAAATATGAAATTTCAATTAACAAAACCTGTAATGGTCAATACTTTAATCTCATGGAAATAATATAAAAAATCACCATTATTCCATTTATCAACATTTAATCAAATATCTCATTAATTGATTCAACAATTAATTAATCCAATCACACAATCCCAATATCCCATTAATTAATCACTCAATTAATTAATCCACTTTGATTTACCAATTATGAAATCCATTAATTGGCCAATTCCATAACCCCAATAATCAATCAATTCCATAATTAATTAATTAATTAACCAAATTATTTAATTCAATTTAAGAAATTAAATTTATAGACATTAAAAAAAATTCCACAATTACATACATGTAATTAAAATCAAGACTTTGTGAATTGAATAATAGACCATGTACCACAAGATCGTTGACAAACGATCGCCAATGGAAATCCCCAATTGAAGTAGAATAATGGCAACAACGACAAGGAATAAGATATAGATCTAAAAACTAGATCCAAGATCAAATGAATTAGATCTATTAAAACCTAGATTTATATCCCCAATAATAGAGGAAAACATCCCCTCTAAGGATGAGAGAAAGACATGAGAATATGAGAAACCAATTTGGATTAGAATCTATTACCATGGGAGGTTCATATCTTGAATATAGGCTTTGAATCATGAATAACAGAGGCCTGGAGCCCTATTAATTCACCCAAGAGCCTCAAAAAATGGAGAGAAATTGTTTAGGTTTGAGATAGGGTTGATTTAGGGTTAATAACAGGGGTTCTTGAATTTAAAATCTAATTTTCAAGTTAATTAAAATCACACACATGGTTTCCTAGGAAGGGGTTCATAGTTATCCAAACCATGTGACTTAACTATGAACCTCTTCTAAGGGGTTCATGGTTACTCATAATAGGGAATGCAGTTTGAAAAACCATGCACCATCCTGTGAATCCCCTCTGCCTGGGTTCACACAATTTCTAGGTTGGGCGATTGGTTTGGGAAAACCATGCACCAACCATGCGTAGACCCTCCTCCTTAAAAAATTCTTTAATTTTCCCAAAAACACCCCAAGATAAAACCCAAACAAGATATACTCAAAATAAGGAAAAAATAATACCTATAAATGAGCTTGATACAACTCTAAAAAAGGTTAGTATATTACAACATATAACTTGTTTGTAGAATTCTACTCAATAGAATCATGATATTTTCTCTAGTGGAAGGTCATATGGATACTGTGGTGAGACATTAATTGGTGTTGGTTAAATGGACCCTTAATATAAAGGATATATATAGACCCATAGTGGTTGGTACATGCATCTAATTCCTAGGGGATGAATTTAGGACTAGCATGGGTTTCCTTGAGGATAAGATTTTTGTTACATAAAGTGTCAACAAAAATCTATATGGTGTTTCCCCATATATATTCTTGGTGTAATTCTACTTAATTTAATTAGTTTCTTACATGGTTAATCCTTGTGGGGGTTAAGGAATGGAATGTGAATGTCATAGGTTTTTATGATGTGAATAACTTGGAGTGTTTCTAGTATCTATGTTGGCTTTAAAGGGTAGGAATAGTTTGGTTCCTAGCTCTGAAGATTTTAGATGATAATCCAGTGGCACAATGGGATAATGGGTAGATTATTTTGGATCAGGAATGAAGCACATATAGTGGGTGATCATGTGGTTATCCTTATAATGAGTGGGATTCCTTTTTTTATTGGTGGAGATTGGAACACCATGCATAAATGTCATGGGTTAAGTGCATGAGCCTAGGTTAGATGGGATTCGACTCATGGGAGCATGATTCAACTATGTGAATGGGTTGTACAGGAGAGTACACCTATTAGTTGTGGGTGAAATAAAGGTATATCATTGGAAATAACATATTAGAGGGTTCTTAGTGAGCCACTCTTCCCGAGAAGAAGAGTGAGTGTTGGTAAGGATTTATGGGTAATGTCTCAGTGCATGAGGGAAGTGTGCACTGGTTATGCGTAATGCTCATTCTAGTTTCAGATCTGTGGGAAGGTGGTGTGTAGGTATATTGAGAATAGTTTGGGTTAGGGATATACCAAAGTTATATTGTGGTAGTTCCATTCAAATACTCCATAGTTATGGATTTTTAGACTCATTTTTTTAATCATTTGATACATGTGAATCTTCCTTACTCAGAAAAATGACCAAGGCTCCTTTTAAGAGAAAATGTGAAAGGGATAGTGGACTATTAGATCTCATACACAGTGATATAAGTGGACTAATGAGTACTCAATAAAATAATGGTTTTATGTACTTAATTAATTTTACTAATGACTTTAGTCAGCATGGTTATGTGGTTTTGATGAAACACATGTATGAAACTTTTAAAAAGTTCAAATAGTTTCAAAATGAAGTACAAAATCAATTGGGAAAAAGTATTAATATTTTCCTATTAGATCAGGGTAGTGAATACTCGAGCTAAGAATTTATTGATCATCTAAGAAATTATAGAACTTTTTTACAACTCACTCTTGGAATACCACAATGGAATGGTGATTATGAGAGAAGGAATCATAACTCATTGGACATTGTTTGATCGATTATGATTATATGCGACCTTCATATTTAATTCTAGGGTTATTCTCTATTAACGTCTACATTTATATTGAATCATGTTCCATATAAAGAAGTTATGGAGACACTATATGAGATATAGATAGGGAAACATCCTAAAATATCTTTCATGAGGATTTCAAGTTGTGAATCACTCATATGAATATTTTGTTCTAAAAAGATATGGATAAGGAAACATCCTAAAATTTATTTCATGATTATTTCAAGTTGTGAATCACTCATATGAATATTTTCTTCTATTAATATTATCCAGAGATCATAAATTTTTTTATTTGTTGGTTATCCTAAGAAAATAATGAGATATTATTTTTTTAACCCAACAGAACAAAAATTTTGTGTGGCCCATCATGATTCTTCCATTGAAGAGAAACATGTAAATCTAAGAGTAAGTGGGAGGAAATTTTAACTTGGAGAAGTTCTATATCAACAATAGGAAGTGTTCCTGAGATTAAAGTTAAGATGGTTCCATAAATAGTTGTGAAAAAAGAAACAAATAAAGTTATATAAGAACCTAAAAGGTCCAATATGATTTATTGGGAACCTTGGAAATATAGTTTTCTCATGGAAAATGATGATTAAGTGAAATTAATATGAGATGAACATACTTCCCGCCATGATGTTATTGAGAGTTATGATTTTTCGAAATTTTTAAAATCCATGGTATCTGATATG
Organism: Viscum album; assembly: GCA_963277665.1. Taxonomy (NCBI): domain Eukaryota; kingdom Viridiplantae; phylum Streptophyta; class Magnoliopsida; order Santalales; family Viscaceae; genus Viscum; species Viscum album. The sequence goes on from OY728148.1 coordinate 55,704,238, forward strand.
GATCCCATATACACTAACCAAGTTTGGAACTTGGTTGATGTACATGGAGGGGTAATACCCACAAGGTGTAAGTGTGTTTTCCATAAGAAAAATTACATGTTTGGTGGAGTGTCTACCTATAAATCATACTTTATGGATAACAGTTATAAAATTATTCGTGGTATAGACTATAAAGAGTCTTTTTCACCTATTATGATGATAAAGTCTATTCAGATTTTTCTAGCCATAAAAACTCATTATATTTATGAGATACATAAAATGGATATCAAAACCACTTTACTTAAGGGGAATTTATTTGAGAAAATTTATATAATATAACTCAAGGTTTTTGAAGTTTTAAATGATTTTTATGGTATACAAGTTGCATCAATCCATTTATGGATTGAAGAAAGCTTATTGAAGTTGGAATATCTGATTTGATAATGTAATCAAATAGTTTGGTTTTATTAAGAACATAGATGATTATTGTGTATATAATATGGTTAGTAGGAATATAGTGTTTTTTTGATATTGTATGTAGATGACATACTATTTATTGTAAATGAAATTCCAACACATAATTTTATGAAGTTATGGATAGGAAAATGTTTCCTAATGAAATACATCGGTGAAGCAACCTACATACTAGTTATGAAGATCTATAGAGATAGATCTATGAGGTTTTTTGGACTAATTCAAGGAACTTATATTGGTAAATTTATAGTGTTTAAACATGGAACACTCCAAAAATAGTTCTTTACTAGTGATGCATTGCACAAATATTAGGAAGATTCAAGATCCTTATAAAGAGTTAGAAAGGATAAATATAATTCCTTATAGTCGATCCATCATATCTATCTTGTATTCCATGTTATGTACTCAACTTGATTTCTTATATACTCTAAGAATAACTAGTAGATATTTATCCAATCCTTGTGATATTCACTTTATTTCTATAAATAACATTCTTAAGCACTTGAGAAGGACTAAGTAAATATGATCTTTATCTTTGGAGGAGAGGATGAACTATGTGTAAAGGGTTACATAGATACTTATTTACAATCTGAAAATGATGACCTAAGATCTCAATATAGATTTGTGTTTTTCCTAAATAGTGGAGAAGTCTTTTGAAAGAGTTCCAAGTAATCAACTAGAGTTGAATAAAAAATAGAGGCAGAATACATCACTACATTCGATGCTAAGAAGGATGCTACACAGATCAAGAAGTTCATTACTGAACTTGGAGTGGTTTAGATAATTGAGAGAGAAATTTTCTATCCCACTTGACCTTCAGATCATGATTTGTTTTAAGTCAATGATTTTTGTTAGGGTTTTCCCCCTTCTTCCCTTAAAATGGGGGTTTGATTTTTATAAAAATTTGTAGGTCTCCGTGCTATTGGAGAGAGAAATTGAGCTGTATTTTGAAATAATGGGATTGTTTCTTAGTATAAGGAACCTCGGTCTCAAAAAAATACTAAACACATCCTTTTCAAACACCATATCGTATGGGATATCATTGAGAGGGGTGATATAAAGATAATTAGGGTGAATATGAGGACAATGTAGAAGGTCTATTAACCAAAACATTATTGCAGCAACAACATGAGGTTTATGTATAATCTATGGGTGTAATACACATGAGATATTAGTTGTAATAGTTATAAAATTTATCATGTTGTTATAATAAATCCAATTACAAAATATAATTCATTCATGTGTGCTGAAATTTATTTTATATGAATGGTTGAATACTAATATTTCCTAAAAGTATGACTTAGATTTATGCCTAACTAATGTTCATTCTGGGGTATTATGGATTGTAATGATATGTTAATGTTAGATTGAATAGATTTTTTACCCATAAAAAGGTTTGTATATAAGATACAAATAGTGGATTCATGAGGTAATAAGTATAGACATATTACTTATACTGTACATCCAAAGTATATCTCATAGAATATGATATAGTCATAAATACACTTAGGGGTGTATGATTATTATTTATCCTTCATACTTAAGGTTGGAAAGATATATAGTATGAGAACCTATATACTTTGATACCCTACTTAAGTTTGAAAATAACATAGCTAATGCATGGGTGGTTGGGTTTGTTACTCATTATATTGTCAATTGGAGTACAACCAAGTTGAAAATTTTCCAATTGTATGATAATACAATACATATGGACCTTATATAAATTAAACTAAGGAAATGCATGGGCATGATTAGTTCAGTCACATATTATTTGTTCCATAACTTAGATGAGGGTCATGTGATATACTCATTCGTTAGATGAATGTCATGTGATGTATTCATCGGCTTGGTTAGTCTTTTTTAAAGAATCAAGAGAATATAATTTTTCTACACTAGATTAACATGTTATATGTTTATTGGTCACTCGATTTGAATGAAAGAGGTATTATATAGGTATATATATGATGTATATGATATATCTTATGGTGGACATGTTCATATAGGTATATGAGTATGCTTTAGGGAGATCACACCAGAAACCTTAGTAGTTTGAGTAGTACTTATGATTTTCTAGAGGTTGATCAATGCTTACATCCATGAAATATAGATTTTATATTTTTTTTCAATTTTGTTAAGGCCCATGGGGTCATACAGGAAGTCCCTTGGATAAGGATAAATCTTTGGATGAATTGTTTTTTCCAAAATACGAGAGTTTGATAAAACTATATCCAAATATTTTAGATAGATTTTTAAATATTTGTGATGTTTGGAATTAATTTTTTTAAAATTTTTAACGAAAGTGAGATATTATTTAAATTAAAATTAAAATGAATTAATATGAAGCATGTATAAATATTATATACATATATATATATATATTAAATATGTGTGTGTTTCATATTTGGTGTGTTTCATGCAATGTAATAGATGACACTATAACTACCACATGGTTTTTAATCAGTTACAAACCAAAGGGTTAATTCATTAATATCTGCTCATTTATTGAAATTTTCAACGAAATAAACACACAACAATATTAGTTCATAAGTTGTGCTACAAAGGATGAGTTTTGGTATTCAACTATATAAGAGATATGATCTCTTCTATTGAGTTTGGTTGATTTTGTTGATCACGTTTATTTGATGAATTTGTGATCATCAATTTCATGAAAAGATAATAAATATATCTTCCATACTGATCCTTGTTTATCATTTTATGAAGGCCCTATAACCCCTTTTGGTGTTTGGGAATCCTCATGAAAAATTTATGGATCCACAAGTCAGTGTTCCCACATCAAAGGAAATTGTCTTTGCTCAACTGCTCCTTATGGTCACTATCAAGCATTTTCTTTCAAAAAAAGATGGTCTGTACTATTTTACATGAATACATTGTATTTTTTGAAACTATTTTTTATGATAATTCACATGTCTGAATTCTCTAAGATATATTAGTCCATGTTTTGGGGAGTTTTCTACAGATAATGAACACTATATGTTCAAATGAAACCCATCATAGGGGAACACTCTTCTACAACATGTAATTCTAGAGTGTTCTGTATAGGGACATTCACTCATTGATTATGCACAAGTGGCATTGTCATGGTTTAAAAAATGAATTATTTATATGTACACTAATTTTCAATAATATTCTTATAATACATAAAATTTATTTTTTGTGGTCTCTAGATGTAGCTAGTGAGTAGCGTTGTGAGTCTATAGGTGATCTAAAAGATGATTCACTAGATGCACATGGAATATTCCATTACTATTTTATTATTTTATTATTCATTTTGAAACTATAATTAATGTTAGTTTTCCTAGTTATGAAAGGGATTATAATTTGAGAACTTTTTCTAAACCATCAAATCCAATTTAAAAATATTTAAAAACTTATTTGAAATAGTAAAATCCAATAAAAATATAATGTATTTTAATTAAATCATAAGACAATTATCAATGATTAATTTTTCACATATAGGGATGAACAACATGTCAATTTGATGTGTGCTGTGGTAAAAATGACCAAAAAGTAGTTTTTTATTTAAAATTGATAAGGTTAAAATAGAGCAATAGTCTTTTATTGTCATCAAATTGTAGTAAAATGATCGTTAATTAATTTTTGACATGTGGGGAAGAATTTTAAGTTAGTATGATGTACAGTTTGGTCAAAAAAATTGAAAAAAATATTTTAGATTAAAAAGTGATTAAAAACAAGTGATGTATTCAAAACTGAGCAACGACCCAATATTTTCATGAAATCTTATGAAATTTTTTTATTAGTTTTGGTTATGTAGGATCTAATAAAAAATCAATCTAACATGTGGTGTGGTCAAAATGATTGAAATTTCAATTATGTTGATTTAAAAGTGTTTAAAAACATGTTTCAAATTTTAAAACCTAAGGAATGGACCTCAAATTTTCCTAAAATATTAGTAAATTAACAATAATTAATTTGGGAAATGTAAGGGTGAATAAAATATTAATATGACATGTGGTGTGGTCAAAATGACCATAAAAATAGTTTCAGATTAAAAAGTGACAAAAAGAAATGATTTGGTCAAAATGAGTAAATGAAATTGGATTGTTATGAAATCATAGAAATATATTTTTTGATTAATTTTTTAATTGAATGTAATATTTAAACATTAATCCAATGTTTAATATAGTAGGAATGAATTTAAAAGAAATTTTATATTAAAAATTGATTAAAAATAAATGATACGGTCAAACCTGGAAAATGAACTCATATTTTCATGAAATTAAAGGAAATTTAATTTAATTAATTTTTTACATATTGAAATAAATGATAAATCTATATGACATGAATTATGGTTGAAATGATTGAATATTTATTTTTATATATTGAAAAGTGTTTAAAAGTGTGCTTCAAATAATCAATATCGAGCAAAAGACCATGAATTTTGATGAAATTTTAATGGAACAGTCAATGATTAATTAGTGATGTGATAAAATATACAATAAATCAATCTAATGTGTGGTGGGTTTAAAATTATAAAAATTGGTTTTAGATTAATATATGATTAAAAACAAATGATATAGTCATAATTGATCAAATGACCTTGGATTTTTGTGATATCATAGGACAATAATCAGTGATTAATTTTTCATTTTGTTTTTATAGATAATCATTTACATCACAGAAGTATAATATTTAGGATCATTTTAGAAAATTTTCCACAAAATGGTAACTACCTAAAATAAAACCCAAAAACTTACCAATTAATTTAATGATGATTCTATTGATATTAAAATTACTTTGTACATTTCTCCTCATTCATCAATAGATATGATTGAAGTATAATTGAGTAAGATATAAAAAATTCATTAAATTGATATTTGGGTATAAAATAATTAATGTATTTATAGAACATATGATGGACATTACATTTTCTATACAAAATATTTATCCAAGGTCAAGGAATAAAAAATATCTCTGGATAGAATAGTTATATTTTTATAAGTTAATTATGTTGAATATGTTTCATTAACTTTATGTTTAATTCTAAATCATAAATTTTCCTTTACCATACACTTTTTCACATCACTAAAATGATATTCTTATTAGGTTTGAATAAAATCACTCAAATCACAATATGAATTTATGATTTTAAGATAATTATAATGTGTCTTCCTTCCAAGGTTTTCATTTTGTATAAGTTTTTTTTAAATGGTTAATATTTCACTTGAATGCATTAAATAAGGTATACATTATTATTATCCTTCATTGTTTATTTACAAGAAGTAACAATACTTTTTCTTGGCTTCAGTTATGAATAATGAGCTTAATTTAAAAAAATTGTAACAATTATCGTTTTCATTATTTTTCTTATAACTCGTAGAAATATAACTTATACCAATGGACCTATACCAAAGTTTTGAAAATATGTTGTTAAAGGTTTGGTGTTCGGTAACATATACCAATAGTTTCGTCAAATAATTGGTATAGGTATGGTATATGGCCACTTACACCAATGGTTTGACTAAACCAGTGGTCTAGATATGGTTTTAGCCATGTATACCAATGGTTTTGGCAAACCATTTGTGTAGGTATTGTATATGGCCACCTATACAAATGGTTTGACAAAAATATTGGTATAGATATAGTATTTGGCCACCTATACCATTAGTTTGGGAAAAATATTGGTATATGATTTGATTATGACCACTTATACCGATAATTTGGGCAAACCATTGGCATAGGCCACTCAAGCCAATGGTTTGACCAAACCATTCATAAAAGTGACATCATTATTTATGTATATTAATAATAATAATAATTTCAAAATTAATAATTATTTTTACACACACACACACACACATATGTATGTATATGTGAACATAAAACATGTTTTAGTGAAGTGATAAATCCTTTGGAAAATAACCAAGAGGTCCTGGGAACAATACTTGAAGTTGAAATATTTTAATAGAATACTTATACCATCAGTTTGAGAAAACCATTAGTATAAGTATTTATGATGAAACTACCTAAACCAATGGTTTTAAATCCTTTATTATAGGTATTTCCCATTAAATTTCCTAGACCAAGAGTTTGAAAATCATTGGTATAGACCATATATACCAAGATTTTGGCCAAACCATTGGTATAGGTATTTTTTATGGAATTACTTATACCAACAGTTTAATCAAACTATTGGCACCTATACCATTGGTTTGTACAAACCATTGGTACCTATACCAATGGTTGGTCAAAACCATTGTTACCTATACCAATGGTTGGTTCAAATCATTGTTATAGGTATATCTTGATGGTATTTCTTCCAAGTTACCATCAAACTATTGGTATAAGTCATACCAACTATTTGAGGGCCTATACCAGTGGTTCTAAACCATTTTTATATCCCTTTTTCTATTATTTTATATTATACATTTTTTAATTTACGTAATTTTTATTATGAAATTTCGTTGTTTTTTATTAATTTTTTTTAAAACCTTATGTTTTGATCATGAGGTTCAAAAATATAGTGTTTTGTTTTATCCTTCCCATGTTCCCAACATATTTTCTTCTTATAACTATTTAAATCATGTTTCCCATAAACAAGTAATGTGCTTGGAATATCAAATATTTGGTGGTTTTTAAAATACTCGAATCTTAGATCATTGACATGTAATTAAATCCTACACATCACAAATGAATCATAGATCATTTTCCTAAAGTATCAAGATAATTTGAGTGAATTTTCTTAGTTTTTTTTATCATGTGATACCCATTTCACAATTTGATGTTACTTTTAAATGAAAACATGAACTTTTAATCATAACGCCCACTCAATTTATTTTATTTAAGTACTGTTAATTTCTACACATCAGAAAAGAATCATGGACCATTTTCCTAAAGTATTAGAAAATTATGAATTTTTTTGATTGATTTTGAGTATGTGACGTTTATTTGGAACATTAATTTTAGTTTAAAAAATTATGCACTTTTTAACATAACAACCATACAATGTGTCATATTTATGTGTGATTAATTCATGAAAGTCAAAAATGAATCATGGACTATTTTTCTTAATTATCAAGATAAACAAAGTGTGTTTTTTATTTTCTGATTATGTAACATGTTTTTTGAAATTAAATGTAACTTTTAAATGATAACACATAGTTTTTATGAGACAATCCTAGAAAAACATACATATATTTTACATTATTTTAACAACAAATCTCACTAATATCCTCAAAACATCAAGAACCAAAAGTTTTAGTGTTTTGGAAATTAGATGCATAAACATATTATTACACATCACTTCAACATTTACCATATAAATATTCTCATAAAACTTCCTTTTACGCAGTCTTGTATATAATATCCCTAGGAAGTGGAAATAAAAGAAAGGGTGAGCTAAAATTATCTATAGGTTAAATATATATCAATGATTCATAAAAGGTTTTAGATCATAATTATGTGGGAAATCATAAACATGGAAGAAATATCTAATAAAAATGACAATCATAGAATATTTCATAAGATTATAAAAGGTTCATGATGGAATTATAAAAATTATACCATGGTTTGGAAACATGTGTAAATAATCATGGAAGCACAACATTATAATGTGGATTAACATGAAAACACGACCCAAAAATAATAATAGAAACCATATCATATGTCAAGGATAACTATCAATACCATTATAAAATATTATATTAGGTATGACCACCTATTTCACATAGTGGATCGGGCATCACTACCTATTTCCCTTAGTTGATTGAGAATTAAAACTCATTTACCTTAATTATATCCTAATATTTAAAGTTCTACCCAATTAATTTGAGTGATATATGAGGTCCAACCATCATATAATGTTGTACTATACATATTTGTTATATATGAAGTCAATCATTCATCATATCATAAAAAACCCATGGAAATAAAAATGGGTTTTATATCTTTTCCAAGCATTATCACATATCATGCAATTAAGATTATATCAGTTGATACCCAAAATAAAATCTTCTAAAATGAGTATAAAATTATTTAATCCATAATAGGTAGTTTCTTTAAATGTATATAAAAAAATGGAAGTAAAAATAAGAGAAGTATTTTCTTAAAACTTTTTTAATATAGTTGTAAAAACAAAATTTATAAGTAATTTCGTGAATCCTTTTGAAGTGGGGTGAAAATAGGAAATTGAAAATTTTAATCTTAAAGTAATCTTAATTATGGAAACCATACAAATAAATAAAGTTAAAGATAAGAAATATTTAGTGGAAGATAAAAATGTACGATATGAGAGGAAATCCTCTTTTTAACGAGTTTATGAATTTTTAATGAAAATCACACAGCAGAGAAAGATTTGCAAATTGCCATTTTTTTAAAAAGATAAAGAGATATATTTAAATTTAAAAAGATTATATTTAATTATATTCTAAAATAATAAAATAAAAAATTTATGTCAAGAAAAATATGGACATCGAAGAAAGTGATCTGATAGAAATATTGAGAGTTATTCTTAATAATGGTAAATTTTTTTAGACAAAGATATCCATGAAAGAAGAATTATTTTATGTGAAAATGTAAATTCTTCATATAGAAAAAATAAAACACACTATATGATATATAAATTTTAGAATAAAATAAACTTGGAAGTGTATACTCAATGTAAATTTTTCCTGACCTAATGAAAGAAAATTGAGTTGGTGAAACCCTTACCACAAGTCCGAGTTGCTTGGTAAATCAATTTAGTCTTAAAAATAACCAAATTAAGTTTAGTAAATAATTTATTCATAAAATTTTTAATATATATATTATTTATTACTATTATTTTATGTTTTTATAATAATTTTTTAAGACACCATTTTTATTCTTACTATACTGAGGGTGTTGGGGTGTGTTACTCATCATGTTGTCGATTAGAGCACAACCAAGATGGTATTTGTCCACTTGTATGAAAAGATAAGACATATGAACATTAATTGAATTAGACTAAAGAAATTAATGGTCATGCTTAATTGAGTCACATGTTATGTGTTCAGATACTTAGATGAGGGGTATATGATGTACTCATTTTTTAGATGAATGACATGTGATATATTCATCAACTTGGTCAGTCCTTTTCTAAGAATCAAAAAAAGATGATTTAGCTACACTAGATTGATGTGTTCTATGTCTAGTAGTCACTCGATCTCATGGAAAAAGGTATTATATAGGTAAATAATTTTTATATGATAGATATTATAGTGTAAATGTTTTTATAGGAATATGAGTATGTTTGATAGAGATCAAACCGGGCCCCTCAGTAGCTTGAGTAGTACTGATTCTTTTCTAGAGGCCTCTCTTTGATTACATATATAAAATAAGTATTTAATATTTGTTTTCAATGCTTCTATGGTCTATAGGGTCACATAGTTAGGACCTTGTATAAATATAAATATTTGGATAAAGTGTTTTTTCAAAATGAAGAGTTAGAAAAGCCATATTCAAAAGGGTTTGCATTGATTCACAAAGAGCTGTGTAGTTTGGCACTAATTCTTTATATATTTTAAGTAAAAGTGGGATATTATTTAAATTTCACTTAAAATACATGAATATGAATCATGTATGAATAATATATATATATATATATATATATATATAGTATGTGATGTATATCCGGTGTGTTTCATGTGACGCAAAATATGGATCTGAAACTCCCACAAGGATTTCCAATCAGTTAAAAACCAAAGGGTTGGTTCATTAAGATTTTCTCATTAATTAAAGTGTTCAATGAGTGAAAAACTCAATATATGTAGTGCATAAGATTCATTATGAAGTATTAGTTTCATGACTTGACTATATAGGAGATATGGTCTCTTCTGTTGAGTGTGTTAATCCTATACTTTTGAAGGATTTGTGATCATCAATTTCATGAAAATCTTATAAATATCTCTTCCTTCCTAAAGATCTTTCGTCATCCTATGTAGGTGATATCACTCCTTTAAAAATTCCAAAATCATTAGGAAATGTTCATGGATCTACTGGCTAATGTCCCCCCTAGAGGTAGTAGGCTTTATTCAACTGCTCCCCATGGTCTCTATCCATGATTCTCCTTTGAACAAAAATATTGTTGATGATTTTTTATATAAATAAAATATATTTTGTGATACTTTTTTTTATAACAATTCACATGTTTGATTTCTTGGAGCAAGATTGGGTTATGTTTTGGGTTGTTTTTTGCTCTCAATGAACACTATATGATCAAATGTAATCCATAATTGGGGCACCCAATTTTACAAAATGTGATACCAAAGTGTTTTGGATAGAGACATGTACCTGTTGATGATGCATAGGATGTGGTTTCACATGTTAAAAAATGAATGATTTGTATTTACACTGATTTTCAATAGAATTATTATAGGATAAAAAAATAATTTTTTTAGCCTCTAAATGTAGTGAGTGATAAGTATTTTGAGTCTATAGGTGATATAGTGGATGATGCATCAGATGCACATGGTATGTTTTGAAGTTTCAAAATATTAAATAATAATTGAGAAGTGGGGTTGAATCAGTTGTTCACTTTTTATAAGTTTCAATACTTTTTAAAACTTAACCACTGCAACCTATTAAAGTTTATATCCTTATAATCTATTTTTAAATACTCATACATGTAAAGATAGAAAATAAAGTAAATAATATTATATTTAAAAGGTTTAACCTCAGTTTGAGATCTTATATTCTTGTCATAGCCACTCTTTTGGGTCTATGGAATTTCACTATTATGAATAGGTGAATACAACTTGTTACAACTCCTATTATACACCTAATATCTCCTGATATGAAATATTATACTGAATCCCATCATATTAAAAAGTTTTTTTATAAAGAAATTGTTCCAAAACAAAATAATAAGGACTTTTTTAAATTTTAACCACAAAAGTTCTTGCACTCGATGACCCTATTTCTAGTTTTCTGGAACTGATACAAACTTTACAATTCCTCTGTTTCCTCAAAATCATTTTATCATGATAGTTTTCACGATTTGTGAAAACTTCATGACCAAAAAATCATCATCTAATTTAATATTATAAAGTATGTAAAATTTCTAACTCCAGACTTTACTATAATATTTTAAAAAATCTTCAACAACCTTACAACTTATTCACTTAGAAAATTCAGACTTTCTAAAAAATACCATGTTTAGTGGATCTTGAACTTTATACTGATGGAGTAACACAAACATATTCTTCTATATTTTATTTTCAATTATAGAACGTTTCAAAGAGCATAAACCCTATAATGTTTTTTCATTCTTTTATACCCAAGGGGGTAAATTCATCGGTGCCACAAATTATTTCTATCTTTAGCACTTAAATAACAAGAGTTGTTAAATTCTTTTATTTATAAGAGATTCCCACTGGTTATTTTTCCTTTTGTAATAACTTTTCCATCTTTCAAACCTTTGATAACACAAGAATATTTTTTGAATATCACTTATTTTCCATCATCACAAATTTTTCTTGCACTAAGTAAGTTACATTTTATCCCATCAGTAAATAAAATTTCATTAGATTTCAAATTTTCTACTTCAATTTCATCCATTCCAATTCCTTTGATTTTAAGGAACTATCATTCCCAAAGGTAACAACACCTCCATCATGATTTTCAATATGTTTCAAGATTTTTAAATCACCTATCATATGTGAAGAACAACCACTATCAAGTATCCATGGTTTTTCCTTTTCTACTTGCTTTAAAGGTAGTCTCAACAACAAAGGATATTTATTCAACTTTATTCTTTCCTGGTTCCTCTTATTTTCTTGCATACAAAACTTTAACTAGAAGAGTAGTCATACATTCTTCAACAAAATGACTCGGTTGATCACATCTTCCATAAAAATCATCCAAGCAGTCAAATTGATTCTTCATTGGAATGTTTCTAACATCTTGATAATTCACTTTTTCAATTTTTTGTAATTTGGGAAAGTTACTCATTATACTTTTAGTATTTCTTACACTCTACTCAAACTTTCTTCCGGGTAGAGATAACTTGTGACAAAAACTATAATACCTATGACCATATATTCACAACACCAACAAAAACCATCAAATATTGATTCTCTATTGAAGCAAGATCTTTCTCTTTATAATCTTTTTTGATTTTGATAATTTATTTCTGATCCAATGAAATTTAGGTGTGGACCATATTTCCTTCTGAGTGAGTTATAAAATTTTGTATATGTGATAGGTTTCTCACATCCTTTATCCATCCAAACTTTCCCAACACTTTTCTTCTCACTTGAAATGTCATAAAAATTAGATGAAACATTATTTTTGGTGGCTGATGATTTCACCTGATTCTTGATTTGAACATTCTCATAAACTTTAGAAGTATTAGATTTTACTTTCAAATATTTCTTGAAGTTTTCATTGATATTAATTAAGGTGATTTCAGACTTAATAAGTTTTCATTGAAAATTGTTGACTTATTCTTCCTTTTCTTCCAGCTTCTTACTAAAATATTGAACCATATTTCTCTTTTCAGAAATTATTAATTTATAACTCAGGATCTCATAAATGTATTCTTCCTCTTGATTTATAACATCTTTTCTTCCTTAAAAAAATCATTCAAAATCTTTCTTTATTACTCTAGTTTTTGTATTGAGAGTTATATTTTTCTCAAGACATGAGACAAGTTTTATTTTGATTTGATGCTCTCTATATGATTCTTCACCACCTTCTTCAATATCTAAAGAATATTTTGTTTTATCAACTTTTTCAATGAAGGTTTTGGTTTTTTATAAACTTTCATCTTCTAAGGAATTGTTGTTAGTTAAAACTAATTCAAGTTTCTTACTCAGCATACTCCTTTTTTCTCTAATGAACTTTTACTTATATTTGTTGGATGAGTTTTATTCTTTATAAATTTTATTTCACTTCTTCCGTTGAGGTTTTTCATCAGAATCATCTCGATATTATACAACATCATTCTTGGGTTAATTCATATAAAAGTGTTCAATTCCACTACACTCAAAATAATTGAGAGAAATTTTACCTTCATACTTTCCTCTTCCTCTTTGATAATTTTTATATATAATAGATGTGATTTTTTTTCATTCAATTTTTCATCCTCTTTATCTTCGGAGTCACAGGGATCCGCATATTTAGTATCTTTTATCTTCATTTTTCTCATGGATTCAAAGTCCATTTCATATTTCATATAATTTTTGAACATTAGTGTTTTTCTCATTTCATAAGTAATAAGAAAGTTATGCAACTCATCAAGAGATAAATCATCTTTATCTTCTAAAGAAGAAATTTCAGAATCAATTCTATTTAGAAAGTTTCTTATAAGATTCTTCATAATTATAGAATATTCCACCACTTCTCCAAATCCTTTAATGTTTCAAATAGTTTCATTTACCTTGATGAAGTATTAATCAATAGTTTATTCATCTCTCATTATTATGTCTTAAAACTTACTATTCCATATTTGTATCTTTTTTTCCTTCACTTTAATATTCCCTTCAAAAATACATTGAAACTTTACCAACATACTCTTTGAAGTTTTTAGACCCATAACCTTCAAATAAATATTTTCTAATAGATATATAAATATATAATTTTTATCCTTTACATTAGATTCAATATTTTTTTCAACAATAATCATAGGAGAATCTTTCTTAATAGGCCTAAAACCAATTTTAGTTGCATCAACAACTTCCATGCCAAGAGAGAGGAGACAAGAAATCATTCAATTATTCTAACCATAATAATTTCTTCCATAAAATGTTGGAATTACTCTATTGTTGAAGGAATTTATATTATCCATTATAAGGATTCAACAAGGGAGTCTTGTCTCTAATACCAATTGAAGTTCCAAAGGATTGAATAATAACTCATAAGGGGGTTGAATCATTTATTCACTTTTTATAAGTTTAAATACTTTTTAAAACTTAACCCATATAACCAGTTAAATTTCATATCCTTATAATCTATTTTTAAATACTCATTCATGAAAAATAATAAATCAGTTACAACACATGTAATTTACAATGTTCTAACTTAGCGTGATAACCAAAATACTTTTCCACAGCCACTTCTGTGGTTCTATGAAATTTCACTATTACGAAGAAGTGAATACAACTTGTGCAAACTCCTATTATAAATCTTATATCTCCCGATAGGAAATATTATACTAAATCTCATTAGTCTAAAAAGTTTTATTATAAAACAATTGATCCAAAACAAAACAATAAGGACTTTGTTTAATTTTATCTAAATAATTTATTGGGTACAATGACCCTAAGTCTGATGGCTGTCAGTTTGATGAAGTTAGTTTGATTGACTTAATCTGATCGACTTTATACACTGCTCCCTTTCTCAATCTGCTCCTTAATAAATTTTATGTTGTACCTAGAAAAAAAACTTGTGCTTCTTAGAAACTCCCAAAAACACCATCTGAACTTCCTCAATCTAATTAATTCAGTCTGATGGACTTAGTATGATACACATAGTCTCAATCTAAAAAACTCCAACTCTAACCAAATTATCAATACTATCTTCCTCAGTCTGGTAAACAAAAATTTCAGTAGTCTGACTTTCTTCTGAGATCTCAGTCCAGAAAGAAAGAAATAAGAAATAAATATGAAGCAATCCTCCTTTTACAAACTCTTTAAAAGTTCTAAAATGATAATGAACATTGATTCTATTTATAGGTGACTCAAAAAATCAAGGGTAGGAAACTGAAAACCATTTCCTGCTTACTAAAATTTCAAAAAATTTAGAAGCACTCATATTTAAACTTAAAATTTGACTTCTTAAATTATTATCAATATTTATTCGAGATCACTCTTATTAGACAAAGTAACTTTTCTTCAGTATGATAAAACTTCCTCAGCTTCAGTTTCCTCAGCTCATTATCATCTACCTTTCTTTCTCAGCTCAGTACGACATTCCTTTATTTATCATCTAATTTTGATGAACTTCCTCAGTAGATGACTTATTAGTGTCACAATATTATTATATTGAAAATTTAAACTCTCCCTTTGTTTATTCTCAAGAACATGGAACTATTTTAGAATATTCACTTCCTTTCATAATTGATCTCCCATTGATGGATCAACATTAGAAACTCTAATCACTCTGATGTTCTATATTTGATGTGTTATCAGTGTGAGGCATTCATTTAATGAATTGGTGTTTGTTCCTAATTCAATTGATCTTATTCCTTAGAGTCATTCTAGTTAAAAAGCCTCATAATGATGGAATTCTCATTACGATAGAATTATCATTACAATTTTCTACATCCGATGATGACTCTACTCAGAAACATTAAAAAACTTCAGAATTCATTAGCTATGCACATTCTAACTTATAAAAACTTCTGAGTCTGATACTCCAGGATACGATCTTTTATGTTTGAGTTTCTAGAACTGATACAAACTTTATGATTCCTCCATTTATTGATTTTTTTCTCATGATAGTTTTCATGATTCGGGATAACTTCATGATGAACAAAGAATCCTATGATTTAAGATTAGAAAGTATGAAACCTTTCTAACTCATTAATTCACTATATTATTTCAAAAACTCTTCAACAACATTATTAATTATTCACTTAGTAGCTTATGACATTTAAAAAAATACTGTGTGTGATGGATCTTGAACTTCATATCGATGGACCTAAGACCAATGGTTTGTCTTATTAACAACTTCAACATTCTGACAACTTTTACATTTGGTGTTGTTCAGTCTGATAATCTGAGTCTAGAAATCTGTGTCTATAAAATAACTTTCTCAAATATAAAAACTTTTCTCCCCCTTTATGTTTGGTTCTGAACATTCAACAACTTTCAGCTTTCTTACAAAAAATCATTATGATGGACTCAGTCTGATCCTGAACATTCTTTTATAAAAAATATTAGTTTTCAATAAATAAAAATACTTAGATAAGAATAAAAACATCAATAAGGTTCTTCATGTTTCATTACTATTTTATTATTAAATTTTTCATTTTAAAACTATAATAAATGTTGGTTTTATAGTTATTAAAGTGATTATAATTTGAAAACATTGGTAACTCCATCAAATCCAATTTTAAAATATTTTAAATCATGTGTCAAAAATTCCAAACCAATCAAAAGATCTCATATTTTAATGAAATAACAAGACATTGATCAATTATTAATTTTTGTAATGTAGGAATGAATAACATGTCAATTTTATGTGTGGTGTGGTCAAAATGACCAAGAAAGATGTTTTTAATTTAAAATTGATAAGGTCAAAACCAAGAAAATGATCTTGGATTGTCATGAAATTCTAGGAATATGGTCTTTGATTAATTTTTGACATATGGGAATTAATTTTATGTCAATATGATGTACATTTTGATAAAATAATTGAAAAAATAGTTTTAGATTAAAAAACGATTAAAAAAGTGATGCAATTGAAAACGAGTGAACGACTTTGGATTTTCATGAAATATTATGAAAAAAATTGATTAATTTTTCTCATGAATGTTCTAGATGTAGATCAATTTAATGTGTGGTGTGGTTGATATGATTAAAATTGCATTCATATTGATTTAAAACTGTTTAAAAACATGTGTCAAATAATAAAAACTTGGGAATGGACCATGAATTTCCATGAAATCTTAGAAAAATCACAGTAACTAATTTGTAACATGTTATAATAAATGAAATATCAATTTGATATGCGGTTTAGTCAAAATGACTAGAAAGATAATTTCATATTAAAAAAATATTAAAAATAAATAATTTTATTAAAACCAAGAAAATTAACTTGGTTTGTTGTGGAATCATAAAAAAATAATTTTTGATTAGCGTATGACATGTAGGTAAGATTTACACATTGATTCAATTTCGAATGTGGTAGGAATGACTAAAAAATCAATTTCCGATTAAAAAGTGATTAAAAAATGATATGGTCAAACATGGAAAATGAACTCATATTGAAATGAAATAAAAGGAATAGTATTTGATTAATTTTTGACCTATAATAATCAATGACACATCAATATGACATGTGGTGCAGTTGAAATGACTGAAAGTGCATTTTTATAAATTAAAAAAATGTTTGAAGGTGATCATCTAATGGAAAATATCACCGAAAAGACAAAAAAATTTAACGAAATTTTAGGTGGATGGTCAATGATTAATTAGTGACATGAAGAAATAAAAATACACATCAATCCAATGTTTGGTGTGGTTAAAATGATCGAAAAAATGATCTTAGATTATTAGGTGAATACAAAATGATATTGTCGCAATTCATAAAATGATCATGGATTTTCATGAAATCATAGGGAAACCATCAATGATTAATTTTTCACATGTAAAAAACAAAAAACTTGTCAATTTTAAGTGTGGTGTGGTAAGAATGATCAAAAAAATGATTTTACATCAAAAAAAATGATTAAAACCAAGTGATATAGAAAAAATAAAGCAAAAAAATTTTGATTGTTATGAAAGTATATGACAACTATTATTGATTAATTTTTGACTTGTAGGGAAAAAACGAGTTAATTCAATAATTGGTGTGGTTGGAGCAATAAAATTAATGTTTATTATAAAAAATTAATATTTTTTAAGTATGCTATAATTTTATATAGTTAAATAATCAAATTAGTTGTAAATTTTATTTTTTTACTTTTTTTTTAATGTATCAAAAATTTATTTTCAATTTAATTGATTTTATGATCAAATGATGGAGGTTTTAGTTAGAAGAAACACTAATACATATCTCACTTTTAACAGTGCAAGAAATAGGCTTTATCAGTACAAAAAAAATTCTCTTGCTAATCGTCATTAGAATTTATGACCTTTATTAGTGCTAAAAAATGTTGATAAAATCCACCTTTATCTATTCTAAAACAAAAGCGCTGATAAAGGGTGCCTTTATCAATGCTTTTATTTTAGTTCTGATAAAGGTGTATTTTATCAACACTAAAATAAAATGATAAAGGGAACCTTTATCATTGTTAATTAAATTTAAAAATATTTTTTTGAATGAATCACCCTCCCCCACCCCCTTGAAATCCCACTCCCACTCTCACACACCCTCATTTTTCAACGATCTCAATGCCCCTTTATCAATGCTTTTACATTTCTCAACTTCTTGTTCACCCGTGTGCCTGCCTGGACTTTATCCTGTGACCCCTATTGCGTAATTCGAACCCCTTTACCACTTTACCAAGCTCGTTTTATTATAAATTTTATGATATTTCTATTTATTTATATATATTTACATACATCTTTTTTATTCATATATTATGATATATATATATATATATAATTATTTTCAAAAATAATTATAAAATATATGTTTGTGGGTGTGAGATACATACATACACTTCTTTTTATTTAAATATATTATATATTAATAATAATTTATATATATATTATAATATAAATTGAAATATATATCCATTTATTAATACACACACATGTGTATATTTGAACATTATATGTACATTTTTATAAGTATATATATATTCAAATATTCTTATAATGTAAAAAAATGGTTAGATGTTGTTTTAAATAAAATGGATAATAATTTTTTCCATATGATTTATATAATTATTTTTAACACATTTTTAAAATATGTCTATATATTGTATATTTAGATATAAATTTTGTACATTACATATATATTTTTATGTCTATATATTTAGATATATATTTATACATATTTATATATAATGGTATATTTAGATATAAATTTTTTATTATATATTTATAAATATTTATTGTAAATATGTTTATATTCTATATTTAATGATAATGATATATTTATAAAAATACATTTATATATGATGTATTTACACAATATTGATGCGCACACACATTCACACATATTTACACACATTTATACTTAACACATACACACAAAAATATTTACATATTTGTATTTATTTACATATATTAGAATACACACAAAAATATATATTTGTCTGTTTACATACACATATTTGTATATAAACATTACTTGTATATGTATATATATATTAATGTATTTTTATAAGTTAAATAAATGTATAATTTTTTATTTAAAATAAAATAAATAATAAATATTTATTTCAACATGGTTTATATATTTGAAAATAAATTTTTATGTAAATATGTTTAAATATTTATTTTTACAATTGATTTATCATATTGAAATATAAGAAAACATGTATATATTAAATTATAAATAAAACTAGAATATGAAAAATGATAACATTTTAAACTAATATCTATAAGAATGTAATCTTGGGGAAGAAATTCAGTTTACTTCAAAAAAAACAAGAAGAACCTCTTTCATGTAGGTGAAATCTAATCGAATATTAACAAATTAGGGTATCGTGACTAAACACTTAGTTTTTAAGGACATTATAGTCTTTCTTGGCCTATAAAAAACAATGAATGGGGTCCCCCTAAATAAACACAGTGTAAGAGTATCTACATGTTTTGAGTTGATGTATGTACTACTAAAGATTTGGGTTTATTTAACACAAGAAAAAGGTATTGATTAATGTTTCATTTATCATATCTAATAAAGGTTGATAAAAGGTATCACTTATCAGTACTAAAAAATCACTGATAAAATAACACTTTTATCAGTGCTTTATTTTAGCGCTGATAAAGGGTTCCTTTTATTAGCATTTTTTTCATAGCACTAACAAATGGTAACCTTTATCAGTGCATTTTCTAGCGCTGATGAAGGATGTTTTTATTTTCTCTAATTAAAGCACAAATAAAACTGAAGTGACCATAGATGCGATTCCCACATCAAACTGACAAACATTCGACCGTCTCTTTTTTATATGATTTTGTGGCTTGAACACACCAAAAGCCTGGTACAAGGATGGGCTCCCACAAACACTTACTGCACAACTAATTGGGCTAGTGCCTACATGCATAGCTCCTCATGGGCCTTGGCCCACCCTATGCTCACCATGGGCTTTGGCCCACCCTTTACTAATTAGGCCTTCCCTATTGGGATGCCTAAATCGCTAACCTTTTAGGTTGAGGGCTAGTTGAGTTAATAAATTTTTTATAATTAAATTATTATTACATATATAAAAAAATATATTGATATATATGAATATATTAAATATATATATATATATATTAAATTTGTTGGTTTTCAATTTTTATTTGTTTAATATTTTTTAAAATTTATTTGTTTTTTATAATATTTATATTTATTCATTTTTTATAATTAAATTCTTATTTCCTATATAAATATATATATTTATAAATATATAAATATACTGATATATATTAAATATTGATAATTATTAATATATATTGTTGGCGCCAAAATATTGCACGAAAGGAAGGGACGAAAAAGAAGGCTGGCACGCCGCCTCGCGAAGCACCGACACAAAGCGCCCTGAGCATCGTGGTCTCGCGAAGCTCTAGAGGTGGTAACTCTCCACAAACTCATTTTACGTTCATGAGCCCACCGCGAAGCTACAGAGGTAGTAACTCTCCATGGACACCATTGACGTTCGTGAGCGCGCCGCGAAGCACCTGAGGCGGCGCGTGAGTTCTTCTTCACGGAGCCCCTTGGCTATAAATACCGGACTCCCCCTGAGTCCAGGAGGACGGACAATCCGACCTTTCGGCTTCTCCTCTCCCGAATCATGAAGCACCCTTTTCCCCCCGGGAATCATGAGCTCCGCGAGGTACTTCTACTTCGCGAGACGCTTTTGCTTGGTCTCTTTTTGACCCCCTCTTCCGAGAGGGATGCCCTTCGCGAAGCTCAAGGGAATTCGCGAAGGAAGGGGATTCCCAAGGGAACCCAGGCAGCCGCGGAGCGTTTATGCTTCGCGAAACACCCAACCCATAATAGTGATCCCTACGCTAAGGCAGGATCTCTACACATCGCGAAGCACACTGCTTCGCAGCACCCTGCTTCGCAGCACCCTACTTCGCGAGGCACCCCTTCTTCGCGAGGCAGTGCTCCGCGAGTACTGTTCCACTTCGCGAAGCACCCTCCACTCACACCTATGCCCCGTGCTAAGGCCAAGGCAATTTGCTTCGTGAAACACACTCCTTTTCTTGGCAATTCCTCTTCCCGTGCGACCCTCCAGGTTTGCGCGATGTGATTTCAAAGTCCCGTGGACAATACCACTCGTAGCGTTGCTTCGCCTAATGCTTCTTCTCATAGGCACGCTAATGGCTATTGCTTCTTCACATAGCCATGCTAACGTGGACCCCTCAATGGTTCGCTCTACAACCCCCCTTGACCACAGCCTTACTGGTACCTTCCCTTCCCCAAGGACCAGAGGGTACTGGTTATGTAAGTCCTAGGGGTGCGGAGTGAACCCACTTCATCCGAGCTGCAGGACGTTAAACTGCCAAACATCACGTCCTCAACACATGACGTTAAACTGTGTCCCGACCTCGTGCCTCTCCCGAAGGGTCCCACCAGATCGAACATTCTTTACACCACTCGTCTCCACAAGAATGGAATCACCCATACACAAGGGATGATATCCTCCTTATTGGAGTGGCGTATGTTCTTAGGAGAAGGGCGACCCTAGTTCCCCAACGGATGGCTGCACCCCTTCATCTCTGTACTTCTCCATTACCAAGGTCAGTGGAGGGCGTGATAGGGAACGAGGCACCCCCCATCATTGGTCACAAATCCCCCTCTCACTGCTCTTTGCCGCACCTCAGGCCTCCATCCTGGAGTAAGTCCTAGCACCATGGGCCGCCTAATGCGTAAGCCCCTCTTCGCTTCTCACGGACGCATCCTTCGTGACGTGATCATCAGGGCCTTGGAACCTCTTTTTTTTCTCACACCGAGCATGACTCACGTGGGCATAGAATGAGCACTGACCCTGACCCCCACCCTCAGTGAACTACGGGGACTTTGATCCATGTCAAGGCATGGTACGTAGGAAGCCTCTATGAGGTTCAAGCCACATTACTCGGTCGTTCATTCATGTCGAGTTTTGCCCCCGTCCAGCATGACGATAAACTGCATGTCCCCGTCCAGCATGACGATAAACTGCATGTCCCCATCCATCATGACAATAAACTGCATGTCTTCGTCCAGCATGACGCTAAACTGCACACCCTCGTCCAGCATGACGTTAAACTGCACACCCTCGTCCACCATGACGTTAAACTGTATGCCCCCCTTGTCCCGCATGACATTAAACTGCACACCCATTTGAACTACGAGGTCTTTGATCCATGTCAAGGCATGGTACGTAGGAAGACTCCACAGTGTTCAAGCCCACTCATCATCCAATTCACATCGAGTTATACCTTCGTCCAACATGACTTTAAACTGCATTCCAGTCCGACGGCCAGCCGTTGCGACCAACCCGAACTATGAGGACTTTGATCCATGTCAAGGCATGGTACGTAGGAACCCTCCCTGAGGTTCAAGCCCATCTCCCATCAGACCAAGGTCATTTATTTACGTCGGTTCGCCGACACCCACCGCCCATCGTTTATTCACGTTAGGGTTCATTACCGTCCCGTATGACGTTAAACTGTATTCCATCAATCCTTTGAACTACAAGGCCTTTGATCCGTGTCAAGGCATGGTACGTAGGAAGCCTCCCCGAGGTTCAAGCCCATCTCTCATTGGACCAAGGTCCACCTTCACGTCGGTTTGCTGACGATGCCCATCGGAACAAGGTCCACCCTCATGCCGGTTCACCGGCACCAATCCCGAACTACGCAGACTTTGATTCCCTGCCACGGGGATACGTAGGAAGCCCCTTTAAGGCTCAATCCCAACTTCACCGTTCCCCTTGTGATGGTTCCTTGCCATTCCACCCTACACTTCATTCATCCATCCACCATCCACCCCGATCCTCGCCCGGACCATCATATCCTGGTGAGACCATGTCGGTACGCTCCTCTCCACAGCCGCCCATGGGCTGACCCCGGTATCGGCATCCATTCAAGGGAAATCCCTCAATCCGATCTATTCTAGATAATGCTCTGATCGGGCTGATCCGTCTCCGCTGGACGTTAAACCCGCGACGTACCCTGTGTTAAACACGGGAAGTTGAGGAAAACATCAGATATGTGTCTATGGCATATAATTCCCCGCGCTCGATGAGGGATGCCTCGCGCTTCCATGCCCTTAAGAAGCCCTGTGACCAGGGATAATAGACAGACATGCCAGGTTCCCCATCATCCATACACGCTACTGATGCCTCAACGTGACTACTCCCCCGACTGAAGGTTGCTGCCCTGACCGGACCCTTTGGAATGTCCCGAAAGAAGCATTGTAATTAACCGGTGTCCATGGAAACATGGCACTGTGAAGAGTTTCACGAACTACGTATTAAATCTATGAGGGAGACCCAGACTAGGTGATGAGTTCTGAGGAGGAATCCACAGAAGGAAGAACCGACATCCCATCATCCTGTTTCCATCAAGGAGCAGACGCCCCTGAATAAGGAGCGAATGACGCCCGCCTTTGGAAAGCGGGAATATGGGTCAACAAGCACAGCACGTCCTCCTCTACGGACGGACGGATGCGCACCGCCCCGTCGAAAGCATAGGAAACAGAAATGGTGAACCCGACGTGAAGGTCTTCTCCTCAATATGGAGATTAGTAGTGATCGAGACACCAGTATATTGACATGTCACCGCATCCAGATATCCGGTGCCTGGTCTCGCCAAGCAAATAGCGGGCCTGTCATGAAACTTACCGGAAGTCAGGTCAGTAGAACGTGGGGTACTCCGTTCTGCAGCGTGTTGGCGTGGATCCTTCTTACAGATGTGGAGAATGGAAGGACGTTGGGGCACTGGTTGTCGATTCTTTTCCTGTCAGTGCTGATGAGTTGATCCCTTCGTTTCTCAGGAACCAGGTTGCTGTTACAGAGACACGATCACCGCCCGCCCGCCTACGCAGGGGCAGGGGAAACTCCGACACAACCACCCCGCATGGCGTCGCTACTGCCACGACGACCGCCACATCGCGGAATACGGGGCGCCCACATCCCATTTCCCCATTAGAGGTCATCCAGCGAATGGTGATCAACAAAATCATGCGCAGGTACGAGGAGGAAGGGGTCATCCCAACAAGGGATATGGCCCGCTTGGACCTGGAGGTCTCCAGGACCCGCTGTCAACGCTGCCCTAACAGGCCGCGCAGGGAGCCCCTGCTCCCCACCCCAACGTTCAACCCTTTCGGGAGCCTGTCCCCAGAACGCCTTGACGACTCCTCACCTTACGCTGATGAGGCGGGCACCATCTGGCTCAGCCCGCTCGGGGTCCCAACCCAAGGGCTCCAGGAAAGAGCTCCCGCCCGGCCGCATCAGCGCCGCCGTCCGACTCCGCAGGAAGAGCAGGCATGCTATGCCCCTGAACCACCAGCACCAGCTCGCCTGACCCGACACCAGCGCCGAGCCCGGACTGAGAACGCCCGCCCAGGTGCGTCAACGTCAGCAGTTACAGTGGCCTGAGCCACTGTCGACGTGTATCATGAAGTCCCTGTATACACTGAGCAGCGGCACTCCTTCACCCAACCAGGATCGAGACCCCAACCGCCCCAGGGGCAGGCTGGGTTAACTCTCCAGGTTGCAGGCCTGAGTGGTGATCACCGCGAACTAACCCGCGGTGATGTCACCCCGTACAGAGGCCCTCCCCGTACCACTACTCCACAGAGCGTGGGCCTTCCCCACTCAGAATCTTGTTATGGAGGTATGCCTCGTGCTACCCCCATCCCGAAGGAAGACCTTCCCAGTGGCAGTGACGCTCGGCGCGGAAACCTTTCCCGCACCCACTATACTGGGTATGGAATCCATCCTACCCCCGACCGCTGATCTGAAGGCACTTTCCATCCAGTCCTTCTCCAACGTGGGGGCCCTCCCTACATCCTCTCTGCAACGGGAGAAGGTCCTCCTCACCCCAGCAACATGAGGAGTGAAGGCCAGCCTCGCTCCGCCTGCATAGACCATGGAGGTCCTCCCCATGCTCCTGCCGATTCCAACAGAGGCTCCACCCACATGGGTGCTGTCCATGGAGGTCCTCCCCATGTACCCTTCGACATTTTCCCCGGTTCCCCTCGCAACTCGGCCATCTCAAGTGGGGTTCCTCTCTGCCACGGTGCCAGCGCCGCCCCGAGATTACATGATAGGGATCAACCCTGTCCCGAAGAGCCACCCCGGGGCACGAGAGCGGGCCGTTGCCGCCACAAGAAGAGTCCTAGGAAAGCCTGGGTGGAGATAAAACCTGCCCGCTTCTCTGACTCTGGAGCGGAATGCAACTCAGCGATGGAACCTTCTCTTCGCTCCTCCGTATCAAGGACCGGGGTAGGAACCAGACACGTTAGCCCCATTCTCCCAGAATATGAGGTCCACCAGATTCCCATCTCTCTCTGCAGGTATATCCAGGAGGAAGAAATCTTGGGAATTCCGCAGGTCTCGACCACGCAATCACCGTCATCGTCACTAGAAGCGCCCTCTACCTCTACCAGAGATCACAGAGAGATATTTTGGGGGCCAATGGTGGTAGAGCGACGACACGACCTGTCACCGATAGCCGCGACTCCTGTTCCGGAAGCTGTGGCTATTAGCCCATCGTACCATGACATCGTGGCCAGGTCACCTCACTCCTCAGAGGATGCCCCAGAATTTGGCGGCCAGTCAGCTTGTTCGCCATATTCTCCGCCGCCGAGTTTACTACCCCAGAGGTCCGCCTCGGTACCACTACCGGTCCCTCAGCCGCCCCCGGTTGACGAGTGGGGCAATACAGGACCAGACCCCGAGTCCGAGCCCAGGTGCTTCTGGAGTATTCTTACAGCGGATTACTCCCCGGAGAAGTTCTGGCCGACAGCGGCGCTGAATTTTCATGAACCAGAGTCCCTTACCCCTGAAGAGGTGGGGTGTTTTTGTCGAACCCTATGGGTGACACACTTCCGCCTTCGTTACGAGCGGGTGGAATACCCCAGGAGTCGAGATCACTTCGAAGAAATCGGTGATCAATGCCGCCTGATCGATTCTGCCGCACTCCTTGTGGCCCAGCACCCTGAGTCGCCAGGCCGCCAGAGCGCCCTTCAACGAAAATGTGTTAAGAGTTTCAAAGTACTCCGCAGAATCGTCAGGGAAGCTACCCCCCATGTGCAAGTTCGTGGTTGGGGACACTATGCCGCTCTCCTCTTCGACCCTATCTGACGGCAACCTGATTTTTTATGCTACATCGAGGACATTCCCTCGAGAGGGGTCACGTTCCACATTGCTGACGTCGTGGACAAGGAAGACGAGCATGAATTCCTTGATGGAGACTTACCCCCCGAGGGCGTACTGCCACTGCTGGACCCATCAGGGAGGGTTACCTGTCAGCAGAGGAACTTGCTAGGCCTCCCCGTACCCACCGAGTTGCTAGTACTCGGTCGAAATACCGGCACGGGTAAGGAGCACATTGGAACTGTCAAGCACTCCGACCCGTCTGCCTCTATGCAGAAAACTGACGAAGATCCCAAGAAGGCCACGTTATGCCAACAACTTGCTGAGCAGAAGAGGCTGGTTGACGAACTCTTGGCTGAGCGCGCTGCGGAGCGGTGACCCGACTATGGTAATCCCAGGCCGGGGCAGCAGGGGCAGGAACAATTTCCCCCCAGTGAGATGCCTCTGGGAAACCCGGATCATGCTACTTCTGCAGACAGGGCAGAAGCCGGAACTTATGGTAAGAGGGCGCGATACGTCTCACCAAACCCCCCCGAGCGATGGGGCAATCTGAAGAATCTAGTCCTGGTTTCCCCAGTCTCCCTACAGGTTGTTCCACCAGTTGATCCACGAGATGCTGAATCCATCTACCGTTTTGAGGAACCTGGCAACGCACTTGTGGTTAGGGATCCCCTTCAAGACAGGGACCCCCACCCAGATGATCTTATAGCGGTGCTCACATCTCGCCTCGAAGCGTTGGAAACACGGCAGGTAGCGGTCCCACTGGATGGAAACCCGTATCCCGCGTGGGTAGATGACATGCCCGCACCCCCGGGTTTTGGGAACCCCACTTTCTCGCCTTTCAACGGGACAGGGGACCTGCCGCAGCACTTGGCTTATTTTTCTTCCAGGTGTGGCCCCATGTTGGGGACCCCGACTCAGCAAGAAGCCGCCAAGCTCTGATGTTTCGTACAGACATTGGAAGGCCCAGCATTCGTCTGGTACAGCCAGCTCCCTATCGGATCGGTGAACGGTTGGGAGAATCTCCTCCGGCAGTTCCTATATCAGTTCAGCTCCACCACGCAGAAGACTAGCATTGCAGACCTCTTCAAGTGCAAGCAAAGGCCTCATGGGTGAGTCGCAAATTTCATCGCCCAGTGTAAGGGACTTATGTATTCCCTCGACATGCCACTGACTCAGGAGCAATTACTGACGATGTGTGTGGGGAACCTCAAGACAGAGCCGGTACCCTCCCTAATTACCCAGAACTACCCTAGAGGGTTTAGAGATTTCTCAGATAAGGCTCAACGCCTTGAGGAAGCCCTGCAACAGGCTAGTCAGGCACGTTTGTTGCCCCCTATGATCCCGGCCAGGAGGACCGCCAGGGCTGAACCCGCCGCGGTGGCCCAAATAGAAGCCCCTAAGCAGCTGGAATTACTGCTAGTGGCACCATCCCCGCAACCCTGCAGAGGTCCTCCACCTCAAGTACAGGCTCCTGCCCAGCAGCGACCACCTCAGAATCGACAGGTTCTCCCGTGCAATGTGCCACCCGCCACCTAGGTGAGACAATCAGGTGCCGCCTCCTCGGCAGGCCCCTCTGGCCCCTCGTCAGGGCCAGGCCCCTAGGGCCCCCTATCCGGAAAGAAGGCAACATACTTATTCGTTCAACAAAAATCAGGTCCCTGGCTACTTCCAAAGTGCTCTAAAGCAAGGGATTGTGCGTCTGCCCGAGTGCAGAAGCCCGATAGAGGCGAATCTCACCGATCACCCCAACTGCTGCCCTTATCATCAGATTTTGGGGCACACCCTGAAAAAATGATATGTGTTTAAAGACTGGCTTCAAGATCTGGTCAACAACAACATAGTCAAGTTGGGCCCGACACCAGCGCAAGTGGCGGGTGTCTTTGTAGGGTCAGAAATCGGTAGCGACAGCGAAGGTGAGTGGCAGCAGGTTCCTAACCATAGATCCCAGAAATACGACGACTGGATGGCTCGAAAAACCGTCGTCCGTGCCCATGGTATCATCCGGGCATGCCTGAAGCAGCCAGAACCTTCAGAAGAAGTAGCCAGTACCTCCGCATCATCTTCACAGTCGACCTCTTCCCTAAAGGGCAAGCAGCGACAACGCAATAAGAAGCAACGTGCACCGCCGTTGCCGCCGTCATCCTGCATTCTCGACGAATTTATGCCCCCTGAAATGTGGATTCCTCCCAGAATCCGCCCGGTACTGGATGACTCCTCGAGCGATAGCCAGGAGTATGCTTCGATTAACACCATGGAGCTGGTAAAGCCCTATATGACTCCCGACGAGGGGGAGTGCCAGGAGAACCTCCCCAATGTTTCCAGCCGACGTCAACATCGGCGGAATCGCAATCACGCCGGTCATTGAGGTACGTCAGCAGGCACTTTCAGCCAAGCCGTGCACACTACTGAGACCAGACAGTAGGCTCAGCGCAGAGCTCTGCACGCGCAACCCCATCTAACGCCCTCAGCTCTACCTCCACCACCGTTCGTGCTACTAGATCAGGGAGAGCTGCCTCGTTCGTATCACAGCCAGTCTTGCCCAGCTACAGGACAACCTCTGCTTCCCGATCCTAGTCCGGCGACTACTCTCCAGGCTTCTACTAGTAGGCAGCAAGATGTACCCAGTACTAGCCGATCGCCGGTTCAACCAGAAGGACCCGCTATGCCTCCAACTGCCGAACAACCTCTTATAGGCAGAGGTTCGCGTTTGGCACAAAATTATGATGTCCTGAAGCACCTGGCCGGCATTCTGGCAAGGCTTTCTATCCTTGAGTCCCTTCGCCTGTCATACGAAATGCGCGAGGTACTTGCCGAGGCCCTAAGGAGCCCCCTCCAATTTGAGACGGAGGTAGCAGCTGCAGAAGCCTTCCATACCGAGACGATTAAAAACGCCGAATGTTAGGCGGTTATCTCATTCTCCACTAAAGATGAGGACCCTCCTATACAGGGGCACATTCGCCCGCTGTACATCACTGGCCACTTCAATGGCGTGGAAGTCCGCCGCTGCCTCGTTGACACGGTTTCCGGAATCAATCTAATTCCGACTCAGACGTTGCGAAAGCTGGGTCTATTTGAAGGTGATTTAACTCCCTCTGACCTCATAATTCAGGGGTACGACAGGACCGAGCAAACCCCAGTCGGCAAGATCCTCCTGAAGACTCAATTCGGTGGCTTAGTTGCCAGCACCGAGTTCATGGTCATCTCTCATGACACCACCTACAACGCGTTGATGGGTAGGCCATGGCTCCATCTGCATGTAGTGGTCCCTTCGTCGTATCACCAGTGCCTCAAATACTCATTCAACGGTCGAGTAGGCGTGCTCCAAGGAGATGCGTCCCCTTTTGCTTCTTGTGAGGCCCGCTATCTGGATGTTGGTTATTACAAAAGTAAGGATAAGCAAATCCTAGTACGTGAGGATGAACCCGCCCAGGTCACAAGTGATCCCTGGGCAAGCATGGATGACGCCTACATCCTACCGATCCACCGATTGGAGGCCACGACCCCCGACATGGGGAAATGTTTTGTTGTTTTGGGTACACAAGGAAGGCATGTTTCCGTGTCCAAGCGACGGTGGAAAATCACCTTGTACTCCTACATCAACCAGGCTTAGGTGACCTCGGAACCTCCTACCTTTGTACGGTACTGGGACGTCAAGCTTATGACAAAAGAGGTGTGCCATACGTGTCTCTTTCGCCGGGCTGGAATTAACTGACTCAGGCCAACGCGTCACCACTGCTTTGATGTCATCAAACGTGGCCCCTTAGGCCGAAGGCCATATGGGATAGGGTCGACTAACTTCTTTGTTGTGGTCTCAATGGCAAGTGATTCTCATGATATGGTGACCACTGCTGCCTGAGCCGACACCAGTTGCCCCTCAGGATTTGATAGCCCAGAAGTACCTCCCGTCGCGGGAAATCCCCCCACGGGTGGAGAGGAAGACCTGGAGGATGCTCCCCCCACCTTTGAAGAAGGCGTTTCTACCACGGTTGATGAACTGGTATAGGTGAACCTTGGTAGCGAGGAAGATCCGAAACCCACATTGATCATTGCAGCCATATTCCCCGAGGAGCGGCAGCAGTACGTAGACTTCCTCAAACAACACCGTGACGTGTTTGCTTAGAGTTACAATGAGATGCCAGGACTAGATCCCCAGGTAGCTGTTCACCGTCTGGGCCTCTCATCAAAACATCATGGGTTTAAGCAGCCACCCAGGAAGATGCACCCTTCTCATGGTGCTATGGTTGAGGACGAAGTTGACAAGCTTATCAAAGACAACTTCGTTAAGGAAGTCCAGTACCCCAAGTGGCTTGCCAACATTGTGCCAGTCAGGAAGAATAATGGGCAGATCAGAGTCTACATTGACTTCCGCGATCTTAATCGCCACTGCCCAAAGGATGACTTCCCACTCCCGGTGACAGAGTTATTGATTGACGCTACGACCGGGTTCCAAGCTCTTTCTTTCATGGACAGGTATTCCGGGTACAACCAGATCCGGATGGCCCCCGAAGATGAGGAGTCCACTACCTTCAGGGCTCCCCAAGGTACCTTTTGCTACCAGGTTATGCCATTCGGTTTGAAAAAATGCAGGTTCCACTTATCAGAGGGCCATGCATCACATATTCAAGCCAATTCTCGGGACATTGGTGGAATGCTACGTGGATGACCTCATAGTCAAATCATGTCAATGCCAGGACCATCTCAAAGACCTCGAGAAAGTGTTCGGTTTCCTCCGTTCCCGTCACCTAAAGATGAACCCGTTGAAGTGTGCCTTCGGGGTCACCTCTGGGAAGTTTCTGGGCTTTGTTGTTAGATACCGAGGTATCGAGATCGACCTGGTGAAGATCAAGGCCATCATCCAAATGCCTCCCCCGAGCAACATTCAGGAGCTTCGAGGCCTCCAAGGCCACTTAGCCTATATACGCCGATTCATCGCGAATCTGGCCAGCAAGTGTAAGCCCTTTTCCCGACTCATGAAGAAGGGCGCCGCCTACGAATGGGATAAGAAGTATCGGACCACCTTCGAGGAAATAAAGTAGTATCTTCTCCAACCTCCGGTTTTGATGCCACCCGTCTCTGGAAAGCCACTGGTCCTTTACGTGGCCGCCCTGGAAAGATCCCTCGGTGCACTGCTCACCCAGAAGAATAATGTGGGTACTGAGAACAGTCTCTACTATCTCAGTCACATGCTTCTCGATACGGAGGTCAGATACTCCCCTATCGAAAAGAGCTGCCTTGCGCTCGTATTCGCCATGCAGAAGTCGCGACATTACCTACAGCACCATGAGGTGCAATTGGTCTCCCGGGTAGACCCACTGAAGTACATCCTGAGCCGCCCCATGCTGACTGGCCGACTAGCACATTGGGCGGTGATTCTCCAGTAGTTTGATATCAGGTTCGTACCTCAGAAAGCCATTATAAGGGACAAGCGTTGGCAGACTTTTTAGCTACCCTTCCAACCTCCGCGGATCAATCCCTGGACCTGGATTTTCCTGATGAGACGATGCTCTCAGTCGATCATGCCATCCCGTGTTGGCAAATGCATTTCGACGACGCCTCCCGGAGCCCCACCGGTAGGCGGATCAACAATCCCAAGCTCAACAGAGTGGGTCTGGGTATTCTCTTCATTACCCCAGTGCAAGCCCTCCTGCCTTACTCGTTCCTGTTGTCAGAAGGTTGTACGAACAACGAGACAGAGTACCAGGCTCTCATCACCAGCCTCGAGTTGGCCCTTGAGATCCATGTGCCCCATCTACATGTGAAAGGAGATTCCGAGCTGGTAATCAAACAGGTTAATGGCGACTACGTCGTCAGGAAGCCGGAGCTTGTACAGTTTCTAGAGTACACCCTCCTCCTAATGGCCCAGTTCTCTTCTCGACCAGAGGTTACCCATGTCCCACGGTCGCAGAACGGTCAAGCAGATGCCTTGGCTGGTTTACCCGCGTCACTCGCAGAACCCGAGCAAGATGATTTGATCATACATGTGGCACACCAGAGATTCATTTCCCCCATCACCCAAGAGGAAAATGATGGTCTGTGGGTAAGTCATCTCACCACCGGACCCTCCATGTTAGGGGTCCCGGGTTCGTCAGATGCAGAGGTTGAATCCACTCCCGACTGGAGGGCACCTTTTGTCGAGTATCTCCAAAATGGTCGCCTCCCGGACGACCGGGTTGAGCGCGAGTGAATTCGACACCGCGCGCTGCAATTTACCCTCCAGAGCGTCCCCTGTCTTGAACAGATCCTTTATAAGTGGAGTTTTGATGGTATCCTCATCTGTTGCATCCAAGGAGTAGAGATACCTCAAGTTATGCAAGAGGTTCATGCTGGTTCCTGTGGCGCCTATCAAGCTGGGCTGAAGCTGTCCCATAAAATCCAGAGGTTGGGGTACTTCTGTCCCTCCATGATCCACAATTGTATTGGGTATTCCAAGAGATGCCACGCATGCCAAGTTCACGCCAACTTCCTGCATCGTCCGCCGGATCCCCTCCACCCCACCAAGTACTCTTGGCCATTTGCGGTATGGGGACTTGATTTAGTGGGACCGTATCCACCAGCAATAGCCCTCCAGTATAGGTTCATCCTGACTGCTACAGATTTCTTCTCCAAGTGGGCATAGGTAGTTCCACTCAAAGAGGTCAAGGCCCGTTCCATCATTGACTT
Source organism: Viscum album (assembly GCA_963277665.1). NCBI lineage: Eukaryota > Viridiplantae > Streptophyta > Magnoliopsida > Santalales > Viscaceae > Viscum > Viscum album. The sequence goes on from OY728148.1 coordinate 55,737,479, forward strand.
TGTGAGCTCCAATATTATCCACCGGTTTGGGGTCCCTCATGCCGTCCTCACCGATAACGGCACCAACTTCCAAGCGGCCGAACTGAAGAAATTGTACACCAAGTACGGCATCCGTTCGAACCATACCTCCCACTACCACGCAAAGGAAAACGGATAGATCGAGGCATTCAAAAAAACCCTCTCTAACATTCTACAGAATATGGTTGGTCAGAACAGGAAAAGTTGTCTAGAAAAGCTCCCCAATGCCCTCTAGGCTTATCGGACGATGACTCGCAACTCTACCCAGGTGACCCCATATTCCCTGGTGTATGGAGCTGAGGCCGTCCTACCCATTGAGATCCAGCTTCCATCATTACGCACTGTAGTTTATGATCACTAGAAATCAGATGAGGTAGCTGAAATCCATCTAGCTGAATTAGAAGCACTGGACGAGAACCGGCTTCGTGCCTTGCACAATCTGGAAAGGCATCAGGATAAGATAGTGAGGGCCTTCAGCAAGAAGGTTCGTCTCCTCTCTTTTCTACAGGGTGACCTGGTACTGGCCCTTCGAGCGCCAATGATTCCCGGTAGGAAACCGCCCAAATTAGAACCCAAATGGGAAGGGCCTTATATCATCCATAAGGTTTACCCCAATGGAGCATACTCCTTGGTGACCACGGATGGAGAGTGTATAACCCCTCCCACCAATGACAAATTCCTCAAGCAATACTTTGCCTAGGGAAAAAGGGTCCTGCATGACCCTAAACTGCGAAAAGGTCCTGCATGACTTTAAACTGCACGTTATGGTCCTGCACGACCTTAAACTGCATCTTCATCCTGCAAGATGATAAACTGCAAAATGGTCCGAGCTCTATGACTTTAAACTAAGATCTCCCCCCCGTCCTTACTATAAGACGTTAAACTGCAAGTTAGTCTGGCCTTCCTGACCGAGGCTCAGCCTCAGGCCCCTTGGCCTCCTTGGGCCGATGGCCCCCCGTCTTCACCGCGGGACGTTAAACCGAAAGCTGGTCAGGTCTCCCTGACCGCGGTTTGGCCTCAGGCCCCTTGGTTTTCCCCGACTTACCCTCTTGCAGGATTGTACGGTATGGTGTGAGGTTACTTCCTCATTCACGTTGGTTTACTTGTCATACCGTACATATCCCCAAATGAGATGCCTCCTCGTCCCGCATGACGTTAAACTGCATTTCAAGAACTATGTGTGGCTTGATTCCCATTTTGATGGGATACATAGAAATGCTCACACGCCTCGTCTTGAGCCCAGCCCCAAGATTTTCTTTTCTACTATCCCCCCCTGGGAATAGTTTCCTTGGAGGATCTTTGTGTAGCAGGGAGTAGGATTTCTTAGCCCCACTCATACAACCCCACTCACACAAGGATTACAAGGGTCACACCATGTGCCCACTCCCATTCTTCTATCCTCCCACGTCCTCACCGTATGACGCTAAACTGTATGGCCTTCAAGAACTACATATGGATTGATTCCCATCCTAATGGGATACATAGGAATGCCCAGACATTTCGTCCGTTGGCCCAGCCCAAAAGCCAAAATATTCCCCTCGGGTCAAGACATGGCAGGGTGCACACTTTTGCCCCAACTCACATCGAGCAAGCCTCGAACCGGCTACACATCCCCCTTAGAGATGTTTGCCTCTTTCGTGGATGGATACAACTATGCTTCACCCACTCCTTGACTGGGATTCCATCATTTTTCACACCTGGAGGGACCCCGAAGAATGGCTTGGATACTACTCCCAAGGGGTCTCCTACCGATACGGGCCAACGCCCCCGAGGGTTTTCAAGCAACAAGCTGATACAAGTCCCGCGTTACGAATTTGGTCAGCGGTCGACGCTCATTTTTTGCTCCCATATCGGGTCACCATGGGAACACTGTGTTTCGAACATGGTCAACACCCCCCTGGATCTTCAGGTCCACCCAAAGATATCCCAGACATCGAGTGCAGTGATTCATTCTACCCCATCCTGAAGTGAAAAATTTCTTCCCGGGTGGTGCTAGCGATCGGGCCCATGACCCCGATTCCCCATAGGGGTGTACGGTGTGGTGTGGGACTACATCCTCATTCACGTCGGGATAATGTACCATTCCGTACGCCTCCCCTTACGAGGCCTAGCCTCAGGCCCCTTGGCCTCCTCGGGTCCCCCGGCCCCCGTCCTCATGTAAGACATTAAACTGCAGATCAGTCAGGCCTTCCTGACCAATGCTTAACCATCAGGCCCCTTGGCCTTTCCAGGCCCCAGCCTAAGTCCTATCTTATAGGAGTGTATGGTGTGGCGTGAGGTTATTTTCTCATTCACGTCGGTCTCGTAATGACCGCACCATGTATCTCTCCTTCCGAAGTTGTTTCGTCGACCCCTCTTCAGCGGTTCACCAATGTGCCTAAGAGTACTCTGGTTTATTACCTGGAATGCCAAGCTTTACTCGGACACATCCGCACCCGCTTCCCATGCTTTGTGTATCCCTGCGTCAGGGCTTTCATCATCTTTCACTCCCAGAGGGACCCCCCAGAATGGCCTGGATACTACGCCCAAGGGCTCTCCTACCGTTACAGGCCAATGCCCCCAAGGGTTTCAGACAACAAATCCAAAAAATCCTGCATTGCGAATATGGTCAGCGGTCGATGCTCGTTTGTTGTTCCCACCTCAGGCTAACGCGATATGGACGCTGCGTTTCCACCATGGTTAACGGTTTTCCTCTATCGCCACGCCAACCCATTAAGCCCAAAATGTCGGGTACACAATTCACACCCTTCATCACTTCATCATGTCCAAGTAGAGTCTCAGAACTCTTGGTACTTTTCCTCCATGCACGTCCGCTCGTTGGGGGAACAAGCCGTGTCAAAGGTGTCCTTCGGAGATCTCTGCCGACTCCCCTTGGATGGATGCCCCAAGTATTGCGATAAGGATTTCCCCCCTTGTTTCCCACACTGAGTTTAACTCACATGGGCTTAGGGATCGAGTTGACATCTGTGCTTACTCAGGAAGTTGTCACCATCCACGGTCCGAGCACTAAGACCATAAACTAATATTCTCATCTGGAACTACATTCAGCTTGATTCCCATCTTAATGGGATATGTAGGAATGCCCAGACCCCTTGTCTTTGGGTCCAGCTTGAGTTTAGAAAATTCACCTCTCTGGTCCTGCCTTCAGGACCCTGACTACGGGACCGCGTGGCATGGTGCGGGATTATGTCCTCATTCACGTTGGGTTTGCAATAGCTGCACCACGCACACCCCCGTTCTGAGAGTTAGCCCTCCTATTCCTTGTTCAGCATGACATTAAAAGGCACCCTTCAGAACTACGTGTGGCTTAATTCCCATCCTCATGGGATACGTAGGACCGCCCGGACACCCTGTCTTCGGGTACAACCCATTTAGGGAGCCAGTCTCTCCCCCTGTTTCAACTCTTACCTCTATATAGGCCCCTCGACCTAAGGTCTCCCTCTCCGAATGGCATACAATGTGATGTGGGATCATGTCTCCATCAATTGTGTTTTATAACACTACGCACGTTTCCCGCCTAGCATCATCTCTGCTACGTCTGCACTGCATGATGATAAAATGCATGATTGGTCAAATCATATGACCCTAAACTGTGACATTATCGTCCTGGCCGCACGATGAAAAACGACACTGCACTGTGGTGACCTCGTTTTAGAGGACATCACGTTGGGTATTGGTCATGTGTCATTCCATTTGTCAACGCCCATCACGGCTTAATCCTTGTGGCGACATCATGACCTACTATTCTAGGCCTGTCTCTTCACAAAAAAAAACATTCACCTTAAATAACAAACAAGATTTATCAAATTTCGCTTCTTTCAGTTCAAGGGCCACGACCGCACTCCCCTTTTCCCCTGGCACTGGTACCTTACCGTGCCACCTTTCAGAACTACGTATGGCTTGATTCTCATTCTTATGAGATATGTAGGAGCGCCCGGGCACTTCCCTGCGGGCCCAGCCTAACCTTTGTGTTAGATCCCTTGACTCGAGCATTTCCCCAGAAAACGCATGGTAAGTAGAGCTTAGGCCCTCCTTTACGTCGGGTTTTATTGCCATGCGTCCCCTGCTCCCTTTACCCATTTATGGTCTAAGGTCCATTAAGAACTACGTGAGGCTTGATTCTTATCCTTATGAGATATGTAGGAGCGCCCAGACACTTCTCCTCGGGCCCAGCCTAACTTTCGCTTTCAGTCCTTTGACCAAAAACCTCTCCTAAGGGGGTTGGGCGGCGTGATATGGGATTACATCCTCATTCGCGTCAGGTTGTTCATCACACCGTACACACCCCCTATTCCCATTCACACCAGGTGTTTGAGTTACTCCACCATGCGCCTCTTATGTCTCCTCTCATCCATGGTCCGAATTCTACGAACCTAAATTAAGATCTCCCCATGGGAAAGGAATATGCTCCCTCTCTCTAATATGTCTCGTTGTCATATTCAGATGTGTTTCGACAAAGAGCCCAAAGTGTGGGATTTTCATGGGGACATTCCCCTCGTCCCATGACCAAGCTTTGTGAGCTCGCTATTTGGATCCTCATCCTCTTCCACATCCAAAAGGACCCTCAGACGACATGGATACTAGGCTTAAAGGCTCTCCATGAATGCTGGACCTAAGGGCCCTCCAATCGTTTTGGGCCAATGTCCCTATGGATATTTGACAACATTTGTGACATGGTCCCGTGTTTCGAACATGGTCAACGGTCAACCCTCGTTTGTTTGTTCCCATTATAGGCTAACACGATATGGATGCTGGGTTTTCCACCACGATCAACAATTATCCTCCATCATCACGCCGCCATTATCGTGATCTGAATCTCGAGTTCCATGATTCACACATTTCCACTTCCTATTGTTCAAGTGAAATTCCATCATACTCGGATCTTTCTCTTCGTGCATCTAGGTGCGCTAAATGATCGTGTTAGTGTTATTGGGCCGGTATTCACCGAGCGTCCCTTTTCCCTAACCTGCCCCTTTTTGTGTCAGGAAATTCCCACCACTACTTCTTGTTTCCCACACCGATCACGACTCACGTGGGCTTAGTAGTTTTGGCAGGATGTGTACCAACACAGTCGGGCTGCTCCTCATCCCGCATGACGTTAAACTGCGCTTTCAGAACTATGTATGGATTGATTCCCATCCTCATGGGGTACGTAGGAACGCCCGATCAATCTGCTTCGGGCCCAGCCTAATCCTCACTCTTGGTCCCTCGACCTAAAAATTTTCCTCTGGGGGTACGTGGTGTGATGTGGGACTAAGCCCTCCTTCACGTCGGTTTCGTATCTACTGCACCACACGCTCCCTGGGATCTTCCCTTTTATTCCACGTCCTATTGTATGACATTAAAATACAGGAGTCCATGTGTCCTCAATGCATGATTCCCATCCTTATGGGATACGTAGAGACACCCAGACATTTCGCCTCAGGTCCGGCCCCAGGAATCGCAAAATCCTGTTCCTCCCCATTTTCGGCCCTCTGGCCTGACCGTTCGGGGGGAACTATGTAGCTGCAATTTTGCCCTGAACAAGTTTCGGATTCCCCAAGATCCCATTGGGAAGTGGCAGGCCCCCTCTCTAGAGAGGCCCTGCCCTAAAGAAGGAATGATCCATGATCAGACCAATGTGCCCATATGGCGTACTCCCACCACAGTGGTGTAATTACCTAAGTGTTGGATTCTATTAAGACAAACCATCACTCCATATTTCATGCTTTGCGTGCCCCTTAATCGGACCTGCGTCCTCTTTCATGTCTAAAGGAACCCCCTAACGGCCTGGTCTCATGCCGCATCGGCTCACCTACCGTCCTGGGCCAACGTTCCGGAAGACTGGTCATGTTTGGAAGGACCCCCTAACAGTATGGATGTTTGACCTATGGTCCGCCAACTGTCCTAGGCCAACGTCCCGAAGGATTGATCGACAACATTTGTGACATGGTCCCGTGTTTCAAACATGGTCAATGGTCGACCCTCATTTGTTGTCCCCATTACAGGCTAACACAGTAAGGATACCGCTTCTCCTCCGAGGTTAACGGTTGTCCCATATTGTCACGCCATCCCCACAGTGTTCCAAATCATGGGTATCATGATTCAAACTTCCCATTTTCATCTGTTTGGACTGATTTTAGCGCCCCTGGCGTTGCCCCATTCGTGCATAAGAGCACGCTGAAGAAACGGTAATTCGGCTATCCTGAAAGTTCCCTCTCCAATCAAGCCTCTCCCGTCTTTCAGAAATCCGGACTAGTAATCCGAATCCCAGATGCCCGGAGCACGGTCCCCACTCCTATGTTAGGCGGGATGAGAGGTAAACTATCTCCTATTTCTCACATCGGGCTCGACCCACGTGGGCTTGGGGAATTGTCGCCGAACGTCCCGCAAACATTGTAGGGATGTAACAAGGCGATTCAAATAGAGGAAATCATGCATGCTACGACATTCAAAACAAAGAAAGAAAAATTGAAGCACGAAAGTACCAATAAAAGGTTTTTGGTTTGTTACAATACCCAGGGGTTGAACCCCCCCCATGGACGGGTTGACCCCGTCAAAAGAGCGTTGCAGCTTCGCCACTCGTTGGCTTGTGGCGTCCAAGGCTTGCTGCCGCTGACTCAGCTCCCGTTCCTCCTCAGAAGCGGAGGGGCGCAATTCGTTATCCTTGGCTTTGGACCTCTCTACGCCAGCTTGAACGACATCCATCTTTCTAGAGTTCTGCCTCACATGCTCTTGTACCTCTGCCAGCTGGGCCTTCAACCGTGAGATCAACTCAGATTGTGCATTAAGAGAGGCTGAAAGCTCATCTACCCGGGTTTGCATCTGTTGGACCTTGCCTTCAGCCTCCTGGAGCTTCTTGACGTTGGTCGCCTTCCTCCGCTGCCAGCCCACACTGAGCCCACGATCATGCTCCCGGATCTTCTCAGCCATAAGATCTCGGATGAGTGCGTGAGGACGTTGGGAATCCACTCCCCCAGCGCATAGTCCGCACAACCGCGAGCGGAGTCTATCCATTTCGGCCAGCTATTGTGCTTGGGGGGTGTCCTTGATAAAGCGCGTGATCAACTTCCACGACCGGTAGTGGACTATGCTGTTGTCTTCCTCGTCAGAGGCTGTTTTGTCCCAGTCTACGCGATTGGCAGGCTCGTACGCGGGATACACCCGCAGGAAATCCTCGGCAGGATCAACATCTGGTGTTGAATCCAGTACGACACCTGGCGCCAAAGCAGGCGTGACAAGACTAAGACCGACCAGTTGATCCTCTTCCTTAGAGTCCACCTCAATGACTTCGGGTGCAACCCTACTGGTGGTCCCGCCGGTGATGATGTGCATCGCAGCTTGAGGAGATGGGGGAACTATCACCACCATCACCAGCACGCCCCTAGGAGGGACGCCGCCAGACATCCCGACCAGTCTTGCCATAGCAGCCCACGCCAGTCGGAGAACTGTACGACAGAGAGGGACATAAACGTTAGTTGGAAGGCATAGTCTACATATGACGACAGAGGAACCGGTAGAGGAGACTTACGGAGATCGACCTCCTGGCGCTGCTCTTGAGCCTGTACTGACGGGACCCCAAGGCGAGGCCCTCCGTATACTGTTGGAAGGTCTGGAGATTCCGGATGAGCCACCTCAGGTGCTCTGGTCCCACCAGATGCAGAACTAGATGCAGCCATAGGCACGGGTCATGAAGGTCCCTCATCATCACCCGCCAAGGGGCGAGAACGAGGCCTGCGAACAAGTTCCTACTGCATGGCTCAAACATCGGTGAGAAATCCATAGTGACCCAAGCACGGATCATAAGGAAAGAAGTTCGGAATGCTACCTCAAGAGCCTCCGCGAAATCGTCGGAATCTGAGCCTTTATTTCCGACCCCGCCTTCCTCCAATGGGCTCCCTTCTCCAGCCTCATCCTCCCGAGAGGTGTCCTCTGATTCTTCCGGCAGGGGGAAGAGCTCCCTCAGATCGGCAGCCGATAACTGTGGGGGGACCGTTCGATTCAGCAGTACCCTCACCCGGTCTGGCATTGGGCGAGGGACACCACTGGAGTGAACGTAATCCTCTAGCTCGTCCAGGTATTGCTCTGCCTCCGCCAGAGATGCCATGAATCCAGCCCGGACTGGGCCTATGCCCGGTAATTCCATCCCGAGGCGATTCAGGTGGGCCCATATCTCGGGTGGGCTGAGGAATTGCCGGTTGACATCCCAAATGTCCCAGGCTTCCAGGAAGACAACATCCTCTGCCATGTCGATATGACGCAGCCGCTTCCCTGGAGCCTGAGTGGATATCCTACGAAATACCTTCGGTGGCTGCCCCTCCGGATGGCCTTGCTCTTTCAGAATCACCAGACCCACCGTTGCTGCCATACCCTCAGCCGGTGCGGGTCTCGCCGCCATGGCAGCCCCGCTATCGCGAGCGACCCTAGGTGCCCTCCGACCCCGACCTCAGGATAGGGGAGGCCCACCGTCACTGACCCGAATAGTGGGTTGCTTCAACATCTCCCCTGGGTAAGTAGCTTCCCAACTAATGGCATACTCCCTCACCAATCCGAAAGCGGTGGTGGATGGAGGCAATGTAATCCGCATCTTCCCATCTTCCCGTGTGAACATGAGCCACAACTGCCTCATCACACATGGGTTATCCTCGTGACACACCTCCCAGTAGACCTGCAGGGTCAGCCGCTAGAGGACCGGAACTGCCTCGCAAACCGATGCGGGGTGTATGGTTCGCAGAGTGGCTCACGATCTATCCGTGCCACCAAAAATCCACCTCGAAAGGCCAGGAGGTAAGCCCGATGTTCTTCCATTCCCCGCTCGTCATCAGTAAGTATCCCCGTTGGCAATGGGAAGGGGTGGAAATTAAACTCATCCTCCCTCCACACCCGATTCAGCACCATCGGCACAGCTAGTTTGAATGGGAATCTCCCGACTGCGTTCAGGATGGAGGGGCGAAAGTTCAATCCCGGCGGCGAAATGGGGTTTGGATACTCGTAAATCCCCCTGATGTGCGCTGTGATCCACCCATACCGGAGGTGGAAGGGCCCGCATATCCTTGGCGGCTTCTTGCCCTCGCTAATGTGCCGCAACATTCTGTACAGTTTGGTGAGCATCGGAATCCCCAGATTGATCCGCTGCCCCATGGCCAACATGGACGCCATAATAAACGAGCTGGGCCGCACCCCCATACTTGTATCCCTCACCGGTATGATCCAACTGCATATGAGAGCCGCGATGAACGCCGCCATCCTAACTATCTACTGTTGTTCAGTGCTGACACTGAAACCCCAAGTCTTCCATTGGATTTCCTCCAAGACCCGCCAATACGAGTGCCCCTTGCCCCATTGGGCCACCCTCGGACAAGTTCGAGGCCTCGGAGGGAACTCTCGATTCTCTGGGAAATTCAGGAAGCATTTGAACCATCTCCTAAAGTGGACATCCCTCACTGACTCCTTGTCCTCTCCAGGGACAAGTGCCATCAGCGCTGACGCCAGTCACGACATTTGATCTGTATCCTCCCACGCACTGATGACGGGGATGAACTCATCATACATGGCCCCCAAGATCGGAACCCCAGAAATCTGGTGGATATCCCACAGGCTGATTCCCACCTCCCCATGATGCAGGTGAAAGGTATTGGTCCTAGACGATCATCTGCTCAACAATTCCGACATCAGTTTCTTCAGTTGGTAAATGTGGAATTGGGAGGCCCATGCCGCCTCATACAACCCCAATCTCCTCAGATCGGCCCCGAACTCCTCACATGAGGCACCTACCCAGTAGGCCCAGGACCAGTCATCAGTGAAGTTGCCGCCCTGGCGCAGGTCCCACTCATCAGACCATCCCTTCTTCGAATCCTGCAAAGCCGCATTCAGCATGGTACGGTAGAGAGGAGGGGATGTATCCGGTTGCAGTGGCCTTCCATCAATATTGTTCACATGGTTGTAGAGACAGTCAGCGGTGACGGGTGTGAAGTTCCCCTGTGCGTGACCATCGGCCACCCTGAACCATTGGTGCTGGCATGGTGTGCTCCTGAACCAACAAGCTGGTTCGTCCCTACTCGCCTCAGGGATGAAGACGCCATCCCTCAACCTGAAGCCGTACAATGGCAGCTTCTTGCACTGCGGATAATCCTTCTGACCCTCCGATAGCAGATCTGTCAAAGAAGTGTGGTCCAAATGGATTCAGATCATCTCCCCAAGTCCTGGACAATTGTCCATCTCATCCTGACAGGCAGCATCTACAAGCACCCCCAATACAGCCTCTTGATGGGCCATTTCGATTCCGGCCCTCGGAAAAGAATTTTTTTCAATGGATCGCGATGATGGATCACGAAGCTGGATCCCGAAGGTCGGTTGTGAGACCAAGCCGCGAAGTCTGTCCCAGGCCGACAAGAAGAAGTTCGCTTGGCGCGGACGCGGAGTCGGAGACCTGCGGTTTGCCGCGAAGCTCGATTCGCGGAGGGCTGTCGCGGAGTACGCGGAGCTTCGCAAAGTCGAGAGCACAAAAAGACAAGGAAGTTGCGTGAAGACAAAAGAGGTCTCCCCCTATTTATAGGCGGTGAACCCGGAGCATCGCGGTGCACCTCACCCATGCGGAGCATCGTGGCGCGTCCGGATCTGTGGCCCCGGACAGCACCGCAGGCCCCCTTCGTGAAGCCACATCGCGAACCGCCGACAATTTTGGCTATTTTCCCTCAGACTTCGACCCTTCACCCTCCGCGGCTCTAAGTATGAGGGGGGGCATTTGTTGGCTCCAAAATATAGCACGAAAGGAAGGGACAAAAAAGAAGGTTGGCACGCTGCCTCGCGAAGCACCGGCGCGAAGTACCCCGAGCATCGCGGTCTCGCGAAGCTCCAGAGGAGGTAACTCTCCGCGAATGCATTTGACGTTAGTGAGCCCGCCGCGAAGCTCCAGAGGCGGTAACTCTCCGCGAACGTATTTGACGTTCGCGAGCCCGCCGTGAAGCTCTAGAGGTGGTAACTCTCCGCGGATTCCATTGACGTTCGCGAGCACGCTGTGAAGCACCTAAGGCGGCGCGCGAGTTCTGCTTCGCGGCACCCCTTGCCTATAAATACCGGACTCCCCCTGAGTCTAGGAGGACGAACAATCCGACCTTTCGGCTTCTCCTCTCCCGAATCGCGAAGCACCCTTTGCCCCCCGAGAATCATGAGCTCCGCGAGGTACTTCTACTTCGCGAGACGCCTTTGCTTGGTCTCGTTTTGACCCCCTCTTCTGAGAGGAATGCGCTTCGCGAATCTCAAGGGCATTCACGAAGGAAGGGGATTCCCAAGGGAACCCGGGCAGCCGCGGAGCATTTATGCTTCGTGAAACACCCAATCCATACTAGTGATCCCTATGCTAAGGCATGATCTCTACACATCATGAAGCACACTGCTTCGCAGCACCCTACTTCGCGAGGCACCCCTTCTTCGCGAGGCAGTGCTCCGCGAGTACTGTTCCACTTCGCGAAGCACCCTCCACTCACACCTATGCCCCGTGCTAAGGCCAAGGCAATTTTCTTCGCAAAGCACACTCCTTTGCTTGGAAATTCCTCTTCCCGTTTAACCCTCTAGGTTTGCACGATGTGATTTCAAAGTCCCTTGGACAATACCACTCGTAGCATTGCTTCTCCTAATTCTTCTTCGCATAGGCACACTAACGGCTATTGCTTCTTTGCATAGCCACGCTAATGTGGACCCCTCGATGGTTCACTCTACAAACCCCCTTGACCACGGCCTTACTGGTACCTTCCCTTCCCCATGGACCAGAGGGTACCGGTTATGTAAGTCCTAGGGGTGCAGAGTGAACCCACTTCGTCCGAGCTGCAGGACGTTAAACTGCCAAGCATCACGTCCTCAACACATGACGTTAAACTGTGACCCGACCTCGTACCTCTCATGAAGGGTCCCCCCAGCTCGAACATTCTTTACACCACTCGTCTCCATAGTAATGGAATCACCCATCCACAAGGGATGATATCCTCCTTATTGGAGTGGCATATGTTCTTAGGAGAAGGGAGACCCTAGTTCCCCAACAGATGGCTACACCCCTGCATCTCCGTACTTCTCCACTACCAAGGTCAGTGGAGGGCATGATAGGGAACAAGGAACCCCCATCATTGGTCCCAAATCCCCCTCTCACTACGCTTTGCCGCACCTCGGGCCTCCATCCTGGAGTAAGTCCCAGCACCATGGGCCGCCTAATGCGTAAGCCCCTCTTCGCTTCTCACAGACGCATCCTTCACGACGTGATCATTAGGGCCTTACAACCTTTTGTTTCTCACACCGAGCATGACTCACGTGGGCTTAGAGTGAGCACCGACCCTGACCCCCACCCTCATCGAACTACTGGGACTTTGATCCATGTCAAGGAATGGTACGTAGGAAGCCCCTATGATGTTTAAGCCACATTACTCGGTCGTTCATTCACGTAGAGTTTCACCCCCGTCCAGCATGACGATAAACTACATGTCCCCGTCCAGCATGACGATAAACTGCATGTCTGCATCTAGCATGACGCTAAACTGCACACCCTCGTCCAACATGACGTTAAACTGCACACCCTCGTCCAGCATGACGTTAAACTGTATGCCCCCCTTGTCCCGCATGACATTAAACTGCACACCCATTTGAACTACGAGGTCTTTGATCCATGTCAAGGCATGGTACTTAGGTATCCTCCACGAGGTTCAAGACCACTCATCATCCAATTCACGTCGAGTTCTACCTTCGTCCAGCATGACTTTAAACTGCATTCCAGTCCGACGGCCAGCCGTTGCGACCAACCCAAACTATGAGGACTTTGATCCATGTCAAGGCATGGTACGTAGGAACCCTCCCAGAGGTTCAACCCATCTCCCATCGGACCAAGGTCCTTCATTTACGTCGGTTCGCCGACACCCACCACCCGTAGTTTATTCACTTCAGGGTTCATTACCGTCCCGCATGATGTTAAACTGTATTCCATCAATCCTTTAAACTACGAGGTCTTTGATCCGTGTCAAGGCATGGTACGTAGGAAGCCTCCCCGAGGTTCAAGCCCATCTCTCATTGGACCAAGATCCACCTTCACGTCGGTTCGCTGACGATGCCCATCAGACCAAGGTCCACCCTCATGCCGGTTCACCGGCACCATCCTGAACTACGCAGACTTTGATTCCCTACCACGAGGATACGTAGGAAGCCCCTTTAAGGCTCAATACCAACTTCACCATTCCCCTTGCGATGGTTCCTTGACATTCCACCCTCCACTTCATTCATCCATCCACCATCCACCCCGATCCTCGCCCGGACCGTCACATCCCGGTGAGACCATGTCGGTACGCTCCTCTCCACAGCCGCCCATGGGATGACCCCGATATCGACATCCCTTCAAGGGAAATCCCTCAATCTGATCTATTCTAGATAATGCTCTGATCGGGCTGATCCATCTCCACTGGAAGTTAATCCCGCGGCGTACCCTGTGTTAAACACGGGAAGATGAGGAAAACCTCAGATATGTGTCTATGACATATAATCCCCCGCGCTCGATGTGGGATGCCTCAGGCTTCCACGCCCTTGAGAAGCCCTATGACCAGGGATAATAGACAGACATGCCAGGTTCCCCAGCATCCAGACACGCTACTAATGCCTCAATGTGACTACTCCCCCGACTGAAGGTTGCTGCCCTGACCGGACCCTTTGGAATGTCCCGACAGAAGCAGTGTAATTAACCGGCGTCCATGGAAACATGGCACTGGGAAGAGTTTCACGAACTACGTATTAAATCTATGAGGGAGACCCGGACTAGGTGATGAGTTCTGAGGAGGAATACATAGAAGGAAGAACCGACATCCCATCATCCCGTTTCGATCAAGGAGAAGATGCCCCTAAATAAGGAGCGAATGCTGCCTGCCTTTGGAAAGAGGGAATGCGGGGCAACAAGCGCAGCACGTCCTCCTCCGCGGACGGACGGATGCACGCCGCCCCGACAAAAGCGTCGGAAACATATATATATATATATATATTAATATATATTGACATATAATAATAAATTTCATATTAATTATTTAATCATTTATACGTATAATTTATTAAATTTAATATATATGAAGGACCCTGGAATACCCTAAGAGGGGAGGGGTGAATCAAGGTGTCAAATTTTTCTTCTCAAGTGATGGATCTTGTTCTTACATTGGTAGGAACCTATTGAACCTATTTTATAGTAACATGTAGTAATTAAAAAATTCACAAGCAGCAAGACAACACAACTATTTTACTTGGTTCACCACTAAGGGATAGTCCAAGGAGAATATGCCAATAATGTATTGGTCATACCTAAATACACTATTCTTTACTATATGTGGAATACACAAGTTCATTCATAGTCACTCTGTTCTAGACACAATTCCTTTACAATATTGTAGGGATAACTCACAAAGTCCCTCAAAACACTTCCGTCAACTCCCTATAGCTCACTACTTTGAAAGAAGTCTAACTCAGTTTATTGACTTGAAGGTGGATTCAATTAATTGACATTAACGTCTTTTTCCCTGTCTAGCATGAGACTCTATTTGCACCATATACCTTAGTTAATGCACACTGAAATCCTTTTTTCACTGAAAACTGATGTTCAAAACAACCTTTTACGAAGCTCCTTCACGAAGCACCCTGACCTTCGCGGAAAAAACTAGCTTCATGAATCTCACTGAGTCAACATGGTATAACCCATCATTGTGAAGATCACTTTACTCATAAGAATTGGCATCATTCAAGACTAAACAAGTCTTTTTGCAATACCAAAACTCACTTAGAATCCTAGATTCACAGAGCTCCCCAATCTTCATGGAATCAAAAGAGATTCTAGATTTTTCTTCAAATTTTTTCATTACAAGTAAAGAAGGGTAGCCATATATTTATAGGCTTGGCTTTATCGATTCTCCACCACCTCCAACGTGATTTCTGGATCTACCAAAAATATCTTCATGGTGGTCCTCCCTACACGATTCTCCACTAAAATTATATGTAGTCACGGAGCTCACTATCAACACATCGCATAGTCGCGATGCTCATGTTCTTGTATTCACAATGATCACCGTCTCTATTCGTGATGATCCACATCTTTGAGATCCTCAACCTAATATCTTAAAAACTCATGCCTTTACCATTTTCATGAATCATTTATTCTAGAAAAAACCCCTTCATGATGTTATCCTCTTCCTCCAAAACTTTGACCCCGAAATTTTGAAAACCCTAGGAAATGATGCCACCTTTAATACTTTTGTAAGCTTGAATAGTAAGATCCCTTTTCTTTTAAACTCCTTGATATTACATGTACTCCTTGATCTCCCATGTGGAGTATTGACAACAAACAAAAACCATACTCTATTTATAGAAATGAAAAACATTAGTTCCATATATATATATATATATATTAATAAATAGTATATTAATTATTTATGGGGGTTTCTAGGCAGATTTACAGGGCGTGAAACCAGTATGGGGTGTGGGGACGACTACTATGGGTGGTGTCTGGTTGTGACATTTGATGATAGGTGGTCAGATTCGGTGATTAGAGTGGCGTTCTACTGACAGAGTAGTTTGTTGGTGGCCAACCACCCATGAAGTCTTATTGTAAGGGGACAATAATTACGTAAGGTTGTGCGGCCAAATTTGTTTTTCATATCAGTGGTGATGCACGGGTGGTGCGATAGCCCCCCCTAGTGACTAGAGAATGACAGGGACAAAGAAGAGCTGTGGCATAAAGGATCCATTGATTATGATAGAAAACTGAGCTTCGCTATAGACAGAGGTGAGAGAGTGTACTGGTGAAGCGTATGGACTAGGAATGCACGCTTGGTATATAAAAACCTACAGGTTTGGGATTTCATGGGTTTAATACCCACTAGGACTACAAGCCACATACTAAAAAAATAAGTCTTAATGGGTGGGTTATCCCCTTATGGGGTTATGGACTACCTTTCTGGTCTGTGTATGTGGTGTGTGTGTGTGTGTTTGAATGTAATTGTACCCTCAAACACATAATATATATAATTATATAGTTATTTATATAGTTATAATTAAATAAGTAATAATCTATTTATAATTAATAAAAATGAATAAATTTATTGTGTACTTAATATACTAATTAAATAATTAATATAATATTAATTAATATATATATATATATATATATTAAATTTATTCATTTTTAATAATAAAAATTTTAATGAAAAAAATTAATAATTTTTTTAACATTTTATTTTTTTAATATAGTTGTAATTTACACAATTAATATATTTACATTTTTTATATAAATATATATTCATACATATTCATGGTTTGGACCGAGACAACTCCCAAATTTCTTATAATTAAATTTAATATATATATATACATACATACATACATACATACATACATACATACATACATACATACATACATACATACATACATATATATATAGAAATAAACCAAGGTACCTGGTAAGGAGGAGCCTCACTGGGACTTTTCTCCTAATGTTATGCATTCACATGCTACATAGGAGTTTCCTTTGAGGATGAGGATGTTCTTGATTCATCAAACATGCTTGATGTCCTCTTTATGAAGTGTTGAAATAGAAAGGGCAAGAAACCCCATGAGGGATTAGCTCTTGTTCACCTGAAGAATAAGAGTGGATCCATAGTATAGAGGAATCCTGGCCTAAAAGGTTTATCTTCTAGCAAGATGACTGTTGGGAACTCCAAAACTTATGAGGTTTATGCTGTATCTACACACATGGCCACTCCATTGGACCTGATAGGTGCTTATGAAAGGGATTCTAACATTACAACACATGGGAATGAGCCAAACCTTGATCAGTAGGTCACACCAAAGTTGCCTTTAGGATCTGCAATGGTCCAACAACTAGGAACTGGGTTTGAACTTAGTAAGGATCCTGTTGAAGCATCAAAATAGGCCAACAGTCATATTTACAATAATATTTATATTACAAATGGTTTTAATGATCAAAGGGATTCCCTTGGGGAACCTCAAAAATATCTTAATTTAGTGCTTGCTCCAAGTGACATTGTTGTGGTTATGGGGAAGCTGGATGCTTTAGCTGTGAAGGGTAATCAAATGGTTCCTGCCAATGAGTCTCCCTTGACGCAAGTCCAAATCAAGGTAAAGGAGCACTCATTTCCAAGGAAAAAAAGTGTCTTTATTCTACTTGACATTTTAAATAGATCCAATATTAAAGAGGTTTTCCTTGTGGAATTTGGAAATGCTCATGGAATAAAGGACAATACTCAAGCACTAAGACTGTCAATGTAAGGATAAGTCTTTATCCAAAGATATTATCAGAGGGTCAGTTGAAGAATAGGATCCTCATCCATTTTAGGATCCCACCCCACTGGAAGACAACATTAATCTCTAAGCTGATAATGACAAGACATGGAAAAATCCTAAAACCAGGTGGGGGAGTTGTCATATAAGAGGTAGGGGCGGTGAATGATCTCATTCAAATAGATGAATAATTTTATGTTTCCCAGTAATTTGTCTATTTTTCACTTTGTGGAAGTGGTTTTTCACTATTTTCTACATGCCTTCACCCCTTGATTTTAGGTTTATTTTATTTTTAATATGTTTTAGGACCATGGGAAATAACCCATGGTTTCTGTCATCTTGGTATATAATAATAAATAGTATACTAATTATATATATATATAATTAAATAATTAATATATAGTTTATAATTAATAAAAATGAATAAAATTATTAAATATCTAATATACTAATTAAATACTTAATATACTAATAATATAATTAATATAATATTTATTGATATATATGTAAAATCTATTATTTTTTAATAATTTTATTCATTTTTATTAATTATAAATAGTATATTAATTATTTAATTATATATATAATTAAATTTCACTTTTTTAAACATGCATTAATTTAGTATAATTTATTCATTGATAATGTTAAGTGTGTGCTTAATTTTTTTATAATTTATAGATTTTAAATATCTATTCATTTAATATTTTTGTAATTTATTCATTTTTAATGTTTTAATACATAATTATTCATTAATATATTTAATATTTTTGTATTTTATTCATTTTCAATTTTTTATTGTTCATTTTTTTAATAATTTTATCCATTTTATAATATTTATTTATACATTTTTGTTCATTAAAATTTAATGTTTTTAATATGGTTGTAATTTATATAAATAAAATGTATTCATGGGTTGTCAATCAAAGATGGATAGTTGTTATCGTGGCCAGAAGCAGTGATGTACTTTTATTTTTTTCTTCTTTAATCAACAATGGCCCTGTATTATTTGATCCATGCGACTGTGGAAGGGAAGACAATCTCCGAGAAAAAAATCCTCTTGTTTGCAGAATCCCTATGCATGAAGATGACATTGGGTGATCAATGTTATTAGGATCATCTTGAATACCAAATTTAAAATTATGAGGATTTTAAGTTCTCTATTCTTGTTAATCAAGATGTTCTTAAGGATTATCTTGGATTGTGTCAACTTTCCTTGATGGGTAGAATGATTCTTGAAAAGGGTGAAAAACTCATAAATATTTATGATCTATCTTGTAAGCTGAGTTTCATTTGGGGATTTGATACCAGGAAGATCATACCCTTAGGAAGAGGGTGTTTCATTTTATTTTTTCAGTGAGTACCCCAACACTGCTTGTGTAACATCCCATGTAAATAAAGAAATAGGAAATTTTCATATTTATTAATATCTGTGAATTAAATATTAATTTTACTTTAAAGGAGATTGCTATGTTCGATGGAATACCTGATACGCAACAATGAGTTTCTTTAAAATCTTACGTTGCACACTAATAATATAATATTATTATTTTAAATGGTTGTTAACACCTAGTCATTGTATTGGTGGGAATGAATAGAACTAACAAAACTATTATTATACATGTTTTTAAATGTTTTTACATTTATCCGATAAATATCAGAGGCTTAAAATAATAAAGAATCCGATTTTAAGCATAAATACTCAAATATTTCTTAAAAGGTCGATTTACTACCTTTTGATGGCGAACCCTATTTAAATATGGTTTTGATCCCTTTTGTATGTTCTATTTAACAAAATAGAATTCTTCTTTATATTCGGGACATTAAAATTTACTTTGGGTAATTTTTTTTGTATTTTTATGATAAAGTTCATTTTTTAATGAATAGTGAAAATACTTTATTTTAATTCAAAATTGCCTTTTAATATAATTTATTTATATGGTTAGATTATCTTTTTAATTGTTTTTAAAGTGTAATTAGATTATATTTTTACCAGTTAATCCAATTTCGGTCATTATAATTAATTTCACTTTGAAATTGGACATAAACAAGTATCAATCTTTTGATAGTTATTGTTTCTTAAAAACACTCCATTTGTTTTGACAACGAGAATTAATTTTAAATAAATTAATGCAACTTCTATGTCTTAAATTTGGTAAAATAGATATCATCTTTGAATTCATAATATCAAATATATCTTAGGATGAATTTTTGGTATTTTTCTGAAAACATCAATTTTTGATGAAAGTGAAAACACTGAGTAGTAGTGAAAAAAATTGACTTTTTCAATTAAATTAAATTTTACCACTTCTGTAAATTGAATTTAAAAAATCCAACATAAATGGTTGGTATTAATAAGTAAAATGTGGTTCAATAAGATGAAAATAATTTTTTTGGTGAATATTAACTTTTGACTTTTTTTTACCGCTGTTAAAGGTAAATAGAGTAATTCAAGGTAAAAAGAATATCATAATAATACAAAATTAACTTAACACTTATCCTAACCTTATTTAATGAGTCATGGCCGGCCATGGGCATCCTTGGGTCGATTTTGGGACCCCATGAAGCCACTTGAGGGTGATAATGACACTTTATTTTAATTAACTTAAAGAAAAGGCAAAAATGGCATAAACAAATATCTTTTAATAAATTAATTTTTACATGGGATTATATAAGTTATATCTTAGACAATAAATATTGGTTAGAAAGATAAAATGATTTCCTAAATTATTGTATGTTTTTTATAATTTTTAGACATCAAATAAATTAAATTATTTATGAAACAATAATGATCCAGTGTTTACCCCATTAATAAAAGATTTAAATAAATAAGATTATAATGATTAAAATAACATCCAAAACCTATAAAAGTCTTATTGGATGATTTTATTTCTACCATTAGTCATCTTATCTTAGACTGTAATAATTTTTGGACCTTTTGAAACTGAAGATAAGTTTATAATAAAATAATTGTTTCAAACTTTCCTAAAGAGCCCCTCCTCCCCCTTATAAAAGGACACCACTTATAAACCATTCCTCACACCACTCAAGACACTTGGATCGTCCCAACCCTATCCAAATAATAGCTAATGATACCTATACTCCTCCTAGAAGCCTTACCTTAGGATGAAGTCACTTCAAGAAGTCCTTTTGGTTCAAACCAAAAGGAGTTACCCAAATTAAAGGTAATGGTTTCTCTTAACTTCTTTTATTTTATTTTACTTATCCAACCCCTAAACTCTTTTTATTACTTTATCTTATAACAAAAACAGTATCCTCAATATACTAGGTTTTTTTATAAGAATTATTCTAACAAAACTTACACACACCTCCATCTAATGGGTAAAGAACATACTGTTTCTGTGGACGACGAACTACTACCTCCCGAAACGATGATTGTTCAAATATCTCCAACCACCGCTCATGGTGGCCATTATGATGGAACTATATTTATATATGATATATATGATATTTATATTGTTTATATGATTATGTATTTTTCATTTATAAAATACCTTTATGTTTTCTATAGTGGGTAAATACGACAATCTCATTTGAGGAAGTGTGGACTACCGCCCCCTCAAAGTGATATGACTCGTTCGTACCTTATGTGGAATGTATAAAGGATAGATTTAATGATATTATATATGATATTATACTGGAATTATTATATATTTATTTATAATTAAGTTTTTATTCCATTACAATACGAAATAGAAATGGAAGTAGCGTTCATGCGTATGTACGACTTACCATCTCCATGAATGGTGCATTTCATTTATTATCTCCTAATGTTATGTACTATTATAAATACATGTATATACTGGATATATATGATATATATGTTATATAAATCATGAATATAATTATGTATATAATTAACTTTTTACCACATGAACAACTTGTTATTATAAGAAGTTCATTTTTGACTCAAGTACCAAATATTGACAAAATGACCGTTATTAACATAAATAATTAAATAATGTTTATAACATTGTAATAAGTGATATAAAAGGAATAATAAACTTTTAAAAGGTTATTATGCAAGTATAAATTAACTTTAGTTTATTATTCATGAGATTAAAGAACGACCATGTCAAGTGGGACACGAGGTAAGGGAACTTCTTCACCCAATTTCCTTTCTTTTGGTTAATCTCCTACTTTTAAATTATGTCATGCTATGATTATGTAAGAAATAACTTTTGAAGTCCTATCTTGTATTTTTACATTACATATGTGTACCTATAGTGAATACACATAATCAGTCTATTTTATTTAAAAAATGATTTTTGTATGGGACTTCGTCTCAATCTCCTTTCATTGAGTCATATTTTGTTTTAATACATGAATTTATTTTATACGACGTATAAACACCTTTGAATTTTCTTTTCATTCAAAGGGAATCTTTTTTTACGAATCATTTTACTAAATGAATAAATGAATGTTTTTAACATTTTCGATGAAAATGACCTCTACGCCGCCGTAATAATTATTTGGATTCCTCTATAAGCCTCAATGTTTTTTATGAAAAAGGAAACCCCTTATTATATTTTGGGTGTTTTGTTATTGAAAATGATTTTTAAATTGGGTTGATTATTTCAATATCTTGAAATGATTTCTTGTGATTTTAAATGAAATGTTATTAGTGAAATGTTTATATTTTCAATATTTTATGTGTTATGATTTTATAATTGTACTTGGACATTTGACGGGAGGTTACGTGATAAACCAAATGAAGGGTGGTTCCATGATAAAACAGGATAGATGGTTACATTATAAACTCCAATGCATTGGGTATGGAGGTTAGCCATATGGTTTTTCCATTTAGTGATATGTGTGGAAGTCGACTTTATGGTTATTCCACTTAAGAATGTTTATGTCCAAAGTTACCTTTATATGTTATGTGTTCTTTATTTTGGTTTTATGGTAATATTTTGGTTACAAAAGGGTAGGAAATGATCTTTTATTCAATGAAGAGTATTTACTACTTCATAAAGGTGAAAAGTATTACTTATGATAAAGTATTCATGGTTTACTTGCTATTTTGAAAAACTAACAGTTTTTATTCTTTGTGTATCCCTTAGTGAGCTTTTTATGCTCGTCCCAAGTTTTTGAATTTTTTTTCACAGGACATAAAGTGGAATAGGGTCAAGGATGGGATTAAATAAAAGTCATGCTATCTAAAACATGAAACTATACATGAATCTTTTTTTCAAAGAGTTTTTATTTTGTGAAAAAAATGGAAACTGTGTAGATGTGTTTACATGTAATATGAAAGTTGTTATGTATATGTTATGACCTAATTATATAAAGATCTAAACCTGAAAATATCCTATATGTGAATCATTAACATAATTCAAGAATATGAAATATTTAAAGACGGGTCCTTATAGCTTGGCTTGGGAATCCTGATTTTACAATATGAACTCGGGTATCTTTTGGATTTTGGAATAGAACCTGAGTTTTAACCTCTACCAAAAGAATAATAATAGTGATCAAGTCTGGGTAAGGATTCACAACTTAACCTGGAATTTTTAGCACCCTCAAATTTTTAAAGACATCACCTCCTACATTGGTGCACCTATGAAGCTGGATGATAACATAATTCAAGGGGAATTTGGATACTATGCTAGGGTCTTAATAGATGTGGGATTTCTGAATCCTTGATCAAACAATGCTTCTATAATTTACAATGGTTAAATAATAAAAATTATGTTTTAGTATGAATTTATACCTATTTTTTGTAATATTTTCAAATGAATGGGGCATGAGACATCCAATTTCAAGAAAATCACAAAATGTTTCATTAAGTGTACTTTTTGGAAAGGGGGAGCCACCTCATTTGTCTAGAATTGAGAGCACTTAAATAAGGACTCAATGGAATAGGGAGGAAAAGAGCCACTGGTGGAGGCCAACAAGAAATATCGTGATAAGTTTAGGGAGGTCCATAAATTCCTACTTTCTAATATGCAACCTGAAAATTCTGAATCGGGTCAAGATGAAGTGGAAAATAGGGTTAATGAGTCTGGTAGAGACTCCTTAAATGGTCTATTATAGGGATGAGGTGCTGGTGAAGTTTACATGGATTTAAATAGTCATTGAAAGGTGAATTAAACTACACATATTAATGAACATGGGGCAGAGATAGTCCTCTATTACTCTAGTGCATGATGAACTACCTCATGGACCAGATGGTAATTTACTGGATGGGTAGGGTAAGGGCTACAAAACATGGTCTGATGTAGTGTAGGAGGAATATGATGTACAAAGTCTCAGTATAGATATTTTTGAGGGTGTAAATATTTCATAATAACTTTTAGATTCTCAACTGAGATGTCATGACCCGTCCCCCTGGGCCCGTGCCGTGACTACCCCAAGCCTGCCTTCTATAGGCCAGGGGCTGGCGACTAGCACTGAAAGACATATTACCTAAAACCGGGAAGGCATTACCTTTATATTCTATAAACACACTCAACCAAGCACACAACAAGATACGAACACAAGTAAAATGTGCACCAAAAATAGTGATGAAAGTAAAAGGGGCCAGAATACAAGCCCAACAGTGAAGGTACATATACAACTAGAAATATAATACAACTGAAGAAAGAGAAAGACAACTACTGGGTCATACTCCGAGGTTCCTACCTAAAGGGTAGGTATAGATTACCTCCTAAACACTCCACATTCGCTAGTCTCTTCTGTGTACCGACCCTCCGTATGGTCCACCTCCGAGCACTATCCAGACCTGATACCCTCTTCCCGATTAGCACTGTCCGTTGTCTACACCAAACACAATAGGGTTCGGGCAAAGCCTGTGAAGAGTTGAGTATAATGATACTCAGTAGGGACCCTGAGACCCTCAAGATCTCACAAAATACACAAAGGATAAACTGCAAATCATATAAACCAGTGACAACCCTACTTAGGTATATTCCCATAAAAATACCTATGTTATCAAGTATACCCATCTCAATCATGAGGGAACACATGGTGCAACTCAAAATCCCAAAGCTCAACTGTTCCACAAAGGAAGGAGTACCACGAAGGTAACCCCACAAAGGCAAGTACCACACAAGTATGCCACATAGAAGAATACCACCAAGGAATCACCACGAAGGAATGTACCGCACAAGTACACCACATAGAAGAGTACCACAAAGGTGTCACCACGAAGGAATGTACCACACATTTACACCACATAGAAGAGTACCACAAAGGTATCACCATGAAGGTAAGGACTCAACTCACACTAGGTATAACTTCAGTACAGAAGTATAGATGATTAGATGTAACTACTGAATCATTTTACTCTATTAAGAGGAAGACCCACGTAGGATCCTAGTACATCGTTAGACCCACACAGAATCATAGTATAGCAGACCCATATAGGATCGTAGTACATCATCAGACCCACAGAGGATCCTAGTACAGTAGACCCACATAGGATCCTAGTACATCATTAGACCCACATAGGATCCTAGTACAGCAGACCCACACATGATCCTATAGTAGTCCCAAATGGATTCCTAGAGCGGATCCATGTGTGATCCTCAAATATAGACCCAGGAAGGATCCATTTCGCATGCTACACCCAGCTATAGGGTTCTCGCACTAAGCTTTCTTGATTTTGGGAGGATCCACTCCTCAAGCCATAGGTCGATATTCAAACTTACACGAAGTCCCATGAAGAAGTATCCCAAAGGGCCTCCATGTAAAATGGGTCTCAACGCAATATACAGTGTGTCAATCGGATGCTCGATCTGTAAGTTATTAACCTTTTAGTCCCAAGGGCCTAGTTGGATTCATGTTCGATCCCACCCAGCCATACCCCAACTTTATCCAAAACTAAATTGGGGTATAACAAAAGGTCTATCTCACTACAAGGTTTCCAGCTCTGCTGACGGTTTGTCAAACAGATGCCCGTAGCTCAAGATATGGCCGAAAGAGAGAAAATGGGTGAAGTTAGTCTGGGTCCGGTCCGACTCGTCTTGGGCCGACCCGACCCGGTTCGGGTCGACCAGGCCTACTGGGCGGGCCACAGTGTGGAGGCCCGCCACAGCTAGCCGGTTGTCCAGTCCCTTCACGTGGCGCAGTCGCATGCCCCGCCTCCACCGACGATCGGTTCGGCCTACCACCCTTCTTACCCGCTGCGACCTCATGCCGTGACTGTTGCTCCGTTGGGCGGCACAGACGCACACCGCCGCCTCCCCCTTGCATGGTCAGTCTCCGCCCGACTGCCTCTCTTGCTTCGCCATGGACGACGGGCCGCGACCCTTCTCCAGTGGTACGGTCGCGCCACCGCCATTGTCGTGGCTGGCCGTGGTGTCGACCGTCGTTCCTGAGCCCCATCGGTGTCAGTCGCCTTCCTCCTCCATCGCAAAGAATACATCAAGGAACATAAGGATTTTCAAAGAGTTTGGTCCATGTTCGTTTGGCTCGTACCCTCCGTGTTAGAGCAGTAGAAAGTGGCTCAAGGTAGGTGATTCTACGTGAAATAAAAATTAACGATGATCAATCAAAATCACACCCCTACCTCAAAGGTTTTTTGACGTCGATGAGGAGGGAAGGACATACGTTGGTTTATTGTCGTTGAAGACGTTCATTGTTGGAGAGCGCGTTCTTCGTTGGAGAGCGCGTTTTTCATTGGAGGATGAGTTTATCCAAGAGATCTCTCCAAGACTCCCTTTCACCAACAATTTCTCCCCCACAAAATTAGGAGCCAACCCAAATAAAATATGTTTTTCAATTTTAATTTGTTGGTACATAAGATGTTGGAATAATTAATTAACTAATTGATGTGTCATAATTAAAGTGGATGGAGTCCAAGAGTTACCTCACATTAAAGGGGGAGTTTAAGGGTCGGGTGGTCCCCACATTTGAATTAAAATTGGGAGTTTTTAGTTCGGGTAGTCCGCACTTACATAACCCCAAAGAAGTTTACAAGAAAAATAAAAATGTTAAATATTTTTATTTTTCTATTCCTCTAAGAAAAAGTGGAAAACTAACTTCTACCCTCGACCTACTATGGTTGAGGTGAAGGTCTCCTTAAGAAAATATCGGTGCTGCGAGTTCAACAGTGACCTTAGATTTCAATTCCAAGCACCAGTTAAAAATTTAAAAACCCGCTCGCACGTTTACTGAACATACTCAGAAAAAAGTTTATAAATTCATTCCGGGAACACCGAGCCTCAGAATCAAGTACCGTTAATTTTTTCAGACTCATAATATTCCATATAATTGAAAAAAAAATTTACTGGGAAAATTCAGGTCTTTACATTCTCCCCAGCTCAGGGATTTGCATCCCCATAAGCCATAACTCAAACTAAGGGAACAAGTGGGGGTACTGAGCATGTATTTGGGCCTCCTCCTCCCATGTTCTCTTCTGTAGGTTCTCGTGCTTCTAGAGAATGCGCACCAGAGGAATCGAATGCCCACGAAGGACCCACTCCTGTCGATCCTCAATATCAACTGGAACCTCCCTAAAGGTTGACCCATCGTCGATGTCCATCTCACTATAGTCGATGATGTGAGATGGGTCATGCACGCATCTCCTCAGCTGATATACATAGAAGACATCGTGTAATCGATGAAACTAAGGTGGAAGAGCTAAGCGGTAAGCCACCTCACCAACTCTGATGAGGACCTGAAAGGGTTTGATGAACATCGGAGATAACTTGTCGCCCCGGCCAAACCTTGGCAAACCTCATCGGGGTGAGACCCATAGGAAGACGTGGTCACCATCCTCGAACTGCAGAGGTCTCCGTATCCTATCAGCATAAGAATTATGCCTACTCTGTGTATTCTTCAACCACTCCTGGATGATCTGCACCTTCTCTGTAGTAGCCCATACCATCTCTGGTCCCACTTGTGCTGACTCCCCTAGGTCAGTCTAGCACAAAGGTGATCTGCAAGGTCGGCCATACAAAGCCTCGAAAGGTACCATCCCAATGGTGTAGCGATAGATTTTGTTGTATGAAAACTACACCAAAGGCAAGTGATCATCCCAACTGTGATCAAAGTCGAGGATGCAAGCATGTAGCATGTCCTCGAGGGTCTGAATGGTCCGCTTTGTCTAGCCATCCGTCTGAGGATGGAAGGTGGTGCTCAAAAAAAGCTGCATCCTGAAAGCCTCTTGCAACCCCTTCCATAGCTGGGAAGTGAAACATGTATCATGATCAGATACAATCATAGAGGGTACTCCATGTAGCCACAAAATCTCATTCATATAGAGGAATCCCAATCTCTCTACTAAACGCTTCTCTCTGATTGGTAGGAAGTGGGATGACTTGGTGAGTCGGTTGATGATCACCCATATAGAATCATGACCCCTGGATGTACGTGGAAGTCCTGTCATAAAGTCCATGTATATCTCATCCCACTTCCACTCTGCAACCCCTAAAGGTTTCACTATGCTTGCTGGTACCTGATTCTCCACCTTCACTTGCTAACAAGTGAGGCACCGAGAGACAAACTCTGCTACTGCTATCTTCATTCCCGGCTACCAATGCTGTCGTCGAAGATTCTGGTACATCTTCGCCACTCCTGGATGTACCACTATAGGGGATGTGTAGAACTCCCTCAAAACTTCCTCCCAAAGTGATATTGGTACCATGGTACATCCTTTGAAGAGTATGACATGCTCTTCACCGTCAGAAAATCCA
Source organism: Viscum album (assembly GCA_963277665.1). Taxonomy (NCBI): domain Eukaryota; kingdom Viridiplantae; phylum Streptophyta; class Magnoliopsida; order Santalales; family Viscaceae; genus Viscum; species Viscum album. Next base: position 55,765,441 of record OY728148.1, read on the forward strand.
TCAGGTGCCTATCCAATGGATATTTGAGCACATCGAGCCTCGCAGTCAGTGTCCTTACACTGCGCCTCCCGGAAACACTCAAGCAGTACGAGAGTGACTTTAAGAGACTGAAGAAAAGCTGCTCTATCTCGATCTGCAAAGGATATCTGCAAAGCATCCAGCTGCTCTATCACCTCCCCTAGAAGCTGTATACCAGACCTCATGCTGTGTGCATCTGCTTCAACATTACCCTTACTAGGAGTATAGACTATCTCGAAGTCATAATCCTAGAGGAACTCAAGACAATGTCACTGTATCAGGTTCAGATCCTTCTAAGAGAAGATATACCTGAGACTCTTGTGATCCGAGTAGACTGTAAAGTGCTCAACTGTCAAGTAATGTCGCCACATCTTCATGGCTATGACCACTGCTACTAACTCTAGGTCATGGGTAGCATAGTTCTGTTCATGTTGTCTTAGCTATTGAAAACCATATGAAATAACTGCTCACTCCTGCATCAGGACACATATGAGTTCTGTCCCTGATGCGTCGTAGTAGACTATGTACCCAACACCCTCCTTCAGAAGCCTCAAGATGGGGGCACTAGTCAACCTTTTCCTTATCTTCTGAAAACTCCGCTGCCATATCTCTGACCACACGAAGGGTTGCCTCTTCTTCGTCAACACTGATAAAGGTGATTCAACTCTATAGAAATCTGGAACAAACCTACGGTATTATCCAGCCAAACCCAGGAAACTCCGTACCTCCGTCACACTCCTAGGTGTATCCCAAGAAAGTACCGCCTCAATCTTTTGTGAATCCACCGCAACTCCAGCCTCTGAGATGACATGTCCCAGAAAGTGAACCTCTTGGATCCAGAACTGGCACTTTGAGAGCTTACCATAAAGATGATACTATCAGAGTGTGTCCAGAACTATCTGAAAATGATAGGCATCCTCCTCCTCAGTAGCCGAGTAGTTCAGAATGTCATCTATGAAGACTACTACAAAGCGATCAAGGTATGGATGAAAGGTCATGTTCATGAGTCCCATGAACACTGCTGGGACATTGGTCATGCCAAATGGCATAGCCAAGAACTCATAGTGGCCATAAAGACATCTGAAAGTTGTATTCTTCACATCCTCATCTTGTACTCTGAGCTAGTGATAGCCTGATCTATGGTATATCTTCGAGAACCACCGTGCTCCCTTCAGCTGATCAAAGAGGTTATCAATCCTCAGGAGTGAGTACTTGTTCTTCACAGTTACCTGGTTCAGACACCGATAGTCAACAAAAAGTATCAAGCTCCCATCCACCTTCTTGGAAAACAAAATCAGGGATGCCCAAGGATAAACAATGGGCGGATGTATCCCTTCCCCTGTAAGTCCTCTAGCTGTACTCACAGCTCACGAAGCTCCAAGGGAGCCATCTGATACGCTGGTGTAGATATCGGTGTTGTCCTGGGGTACAATTCAATGTAAAAGTCCACCACTCTATGATGAGGTAGACCCAGAACATCATCATAGAAGACATCCGTGTACTGGTCCACTACTATAGGATAGCTCAGAATCTCCACATCAACCACTCTGAAGGTAAGGCTAGCCAACTGATGAGTGATCGATTGCACTCTCCTCCGGGTAAGTCCATCCTATGCTGCAAAGGCTCCCTTCTCACTGGTGAAGGTAAAACTAGTCCCATCAGTGCGAACACACCAAACTTTGCACCTAATACAGTCAATCTCAGCATGGCTGTAGATAACCAGTCCATACCCAAGATGAAATTGTAAGGCCTCGAAGCCGCTACTAGGAGATCCCAGCCAAATCTCTCACCTCCTAGAGTAAGCTCACACTACTGAGACCAGTGTGTAATCATCAAATCCTCTACCATAGGATTATCTAGATATAAGGATCGAGACAAAGTCTCCATTGTAATCTCCAAGATTTGTATGAGGGTAGTGGAAATAAAATAATGATTGGAACTTGTGTCTATAAGTACTGCAACTCAGGTGGAGTAGACATAGATCGTACCTCGTATCATCTCTAGAGTGCCATGGTTATAGGTCTCAACTTCCTGGAGCTAAAATCACCCCTATCTACCTGCTCCCTATGGTCAGGGTCGACCACCTGGTGGTGGTGGTAGTAATATTTCGAATCGTCTCCCACTACCAGTTGCATGACCAGCTCCTCTGCCACGTCCTCCTACTCCATGCGAACCTCCTCGGTCGAACCTCTATCTCTGCCTGGGCGGTCCCTCGACTGTCTACTTATCATCCGTACGATGGTTTAGGTAGTCATGATCCATGTGACCCTACCCACCGAATATGTAACACTACATTTTCCTCGCATGACTCACTCTGTCTCTGGTACCCCCGCACAACCGATACTGAATCCTGCGATCGTCCACCTGTAAGTCTGGTCCTCTTGGACCTCTGTGATATCTATCTGCATCCACCTACAGAAGACTCCACTACGTGACAACTGGTGGTGGGTCTCGCTACTGGTGACTACTCAGAAATAAAACTCTCCACTAAGAGGGCTCACTCTAACACCCTTGCCTGCGTCGGGATGCTAAGAGAAATCATCGAAGCCTTGATATCCCACCTGAGTCCCTGCTCAAAGGTCCATGTCCTGAAGAATGGGTCTCGTTCCATATTAGTGTAGTAGCATGAGTGGTTAGTGCACCTTGAAGAGTAATGATCCATAGTCATGATTCCCTACTATAGATGAAGAAGCTCCTGTATGCGCACTGCGCGTAGTGTCACTGGGACGAACTCTGCCCGAAATAGGCTCTCGAAGTCTTCCCAGAGAAGTGTTACCTCATTGTGAACCTAGAGCATCAAGCTCCACCATATTCATGCTGCTACCTATATAATACTGGCGACAAGGATCACCATGAGATCATTTGGTGTCCCTACCAGTCAGAAGACTCTCACCACGACCTCTAGCCAATCGTCAGCCACCTGTGGGTCTGTCTCTCCCCTGAACCTGGGTGGCCTCTAGCGCTGGAACTCGTGAAATGTGCTCAAGTTGCGTGCACTCTCTTCTGTTGGGGATGATGGCATCAATGGCCCAACGGGTAATGGTACCGCTGGTGCCTCCACTGGTGCCTTTACTGGAAGAGGTCCCTGCACCGAGGCCTCATCACTCGGTGGGATATCAGTGCGTACTATACCCAAAACCCTAGATGTCTATTTGCGTGGACTCATCCTTAAAAGAAACAGGTGTTCCACGGTCAATAAGTTATACCTATTGAGCTGACTCAAAAGACCACAATGAATACTTTTCGAAACACACATGCAAATAGTGTTTTCGTGCACTGAGTTAGAAATCAGAAGTCCGGGTCCTGGTGTATGGATACGTTGGTCTTCGCACCAATACTATATTCCCTAAACTGATAACCACACTCACTAAACTTAACAATATTTCCGTTAAAATATCACAGTGTTATGTTCTACGATAGAACCAACTCCTCTGATACCAATTTGTCATGACCCGTCCCTAGGGGCCTGTGCCGTGACTTCCCCAAGCCCGCCTTCTATAGGCCAGGGGATGGAGACTAGCACCAAAAGTATTATTCCCTAAAACCAGGAAGGCATTGACTTTATATCCTGTAAACACATTCAAACAAGCACACAACAAGATACAAACACAAGTAAACTATATAGCAAAAAGAGTGTTAAAAGTAAAAGGGTCCAGAATACAATCCCAATAGTAAAGGTACAAGTACAAATGGAAATACAATACAACTGAAGAAATAGAAAGACAACTATTGGGTCGTCCTCTGAGGTTCCGACCTGAAGGGTAGGTACATATCGCCTCCTCAGCACTCTATGTCCGCCAGTTTGCTCTGCGTACTGACACACCATATGGTCCACCTCTGAGCACCGTCCAGTCCGGGTACCCTCAGCCCCAATCAGCGTTGTCCGTAATCTTCACCAAACACAACAAGGTGTGGGTGAAACCCATGTAGGGGTGAGTATAAAGACACTTAGTATGGACCCCGAGACCCTCAAGGTCTCACAAAATCCACAAAGGATAAACCACAAAGCATGTAAATTAGTGACAACCCTACTTAAGTATATTCCCATACATATACCTAAGTTATCAAGTATACCCATCTCAATCATGAGGAAACACAATGTCCAACTCAAAATCCCAAAGCTCAATTGTTCCACAAAAGAAGGAATACCACGAAGGTAACACCACAAAGGTAAGTACCACATAGGTACACCACACAAAACAATACCACCAAGGAATCACCACGAAGGAAAGTACCACACAGGTATTCCACACAGAAGAATACCAAAAAGGTATCACTATGAAGGAAAGTACCACACAGGTACGCCATACAGAAGAATACCACAAAGTTAACACCACGAAGTTAAGGACTCCTCTCACACTAGGTATAACTTAAGTAAAGAAGTATATATGATTAGATGTAACTATTGAATCATCATACTATGTTAAGAGAGAGACCCATGTAGGATCCTAGTACATCTACAGACCCATATAGGATCCTAGTAAAACAGACCCACAGAGGATCCTAATACATCATCAGACCCACAAAGGATCCTAGTACAACAGACCCACACAGGATCCTAGTACATCATCAGACCCACACAGGATCCTTATACAGCAGAACCACACAAGATCCTAGAGTAGTCCCACATGTATTCTTAGAGAGGATGCATGTGAGATCCTCAAATACAGACCCACGAAGGATCCCTTTATCATGTTACATCTTGCTATAGGGTTCCCGCACTAAGTTCGCTTGATTCTAGGAGGATCCACTTCTCAAGACAGGTAAATAATCTAACTACCACAAAGTCTCATGAAGAAGTATCCCAAAGGACCTCCATGTAAAATGGGTCTCAGCACAACAGACGGTGTGTCAATCAGACACCCGATATGTAAGTTATTAGCCTTTTAGTCCCGAGGGCCCTGTTGGATTCATGTTTGATCCAACCCGGCCATACCCCAAATTTATCCAAAACCAAAGTGGGGTATAACAAAAGGTCCATCTCAGTCCAAGGTTTTAGGCACCACTGACGGTTTGTCAAACGGACGCCCGTAACTCAAGATATGGCTGAAAGAGAGAAAATTGGTGAAGTTTGTCCGGGTCCGGTCCAACCCGACCTGGGATGACCCAACCTGGTTTGGGCCGACCTAGACCGCTGGGTCCGGCCCAGCCCGCCGGTGTGGCTCGCGGTGCGGCGGCCCACCAAGGCTAGCCGGTTGGCTAGCCCCTTCATGCAGCGCGATCGTGCGCCATGCATCTACCGGCGGCTGGTTTGGCCGACCGCCCTCCTTTGCCGCCGTGGCATCATGCCTCGACTCTTGCTTCACCGGGTAGCATCGACGTGTGATTCCACCTACCTATCACGCGGACAGTCTCCGCCCGACCGCCTCCCTTGCTCCGCCACGGTCGATGGGCTGTGGCCCCTCTCCAGTGGAGCGGTCCCATCGCCTCCGCCATCGCAGCCGGCCGTGGTGCCGACCATCGTTCTCGAGCCCCATCGGTGTCGATCACCATCCTCTTCCATCGCGAAGAATACATCAAGGACCACAAGGATTTACGGAGTGGTTGGGCCATGTTTTTTTCCCATACCCTCCGCGTTAGAGCAATAGAAAGTGGCTCAAGGGAGGTGATTCTATGTGAAATAAAAATTAATGATGATCAATCGAAATTACACCCCTACCTCGAAGGTTTGTTGACATCGGTGAGGAGGGAAGGACAGATGTCAGTTCATTTTTGTTGAAGAGGTTCCTCATTGGAGAGCACATTCTTTGTTGGAGAGCACATTCTTCGTTGGAGGATTATTTTCTCAAAGATCTCTCTCTAAGCCTCCCTTTTGCCAATGATTTCTCCCCTACAAAATGGGGAGCCAACCCAAATAAAATATGTTTATCAATTTTAATTTGTTGGCACATAAGGATTTGTCATAATTAATTAACTAATTGATGTGGCATAATTAAAGTGGAGGGAGTCCAAGAGTTACCTCCCATTAAAGGGGGAGTTTAAGGGTTGGGTGGTCCCCACCTTTGAATTCAAATTAGTAGTTTTTAGTTCGGGTGGTCTCCACCTCCATTACCCCAAAAAAGGTTACAAGAAAAATAAAAATCCTAAATATTTTTATTTTTCTATTCCTCCACGAAAAAGTGGAAAACTAACTTCTACCCTCGACCTACTACGGTCTAGGTGAAGGTCTCCTTAAGAGAATACCAGCACTGCGAGTTCAACGGTGCCCTCATATTTCAATTCCGAGAAACAGTTCAAAAGTTACAAAAACCCATGCGCACGTTTACTTAACATACCCAACAAAAAGTTAAAAAATTAATTCCGGGCACACTAGGCCTTGGAATCCCGCGTGGTAAATTTTTGCAGACTCGTAATATTCTATATAATTAAACAAAAATTACTTAGAAAATTGGGGTCTCTACATGAGAGAGGAGTAACTCATTTTCCCAAGGGATCACAAGGATAAGCAAAAGCATGACGTTGAAATTTGCTGAGGAGTAATTCTGGGAACCAGGATGCTGCTGGAAGTATTGTCACAAGACCATCCATAAAACTCATGTATCTTATATTATGGAGTAGGTTGTGGATCCACCATAATCTGTTAAGAATAATTTTATTCTTCTTGATATATTAAATAGTTCTAATAGCAAAGAGAACTTTTTTGAGGAATTTGGAAATGCTCGTTGAGTTCCCCTTACTGGACAAGTTTTGGAGAGATCAGGTCTAGTGGAAGATCCAATTACACTAGATGATAATGATGATGTAACATGTAACATCCCAAAAAATGGAAGAGGGGTCTTAATCCAAGAGTTTTGGGTGGTGGTCGATCCCATAAATGAATTTTATGCATGTTGTGAAGTGTTTTGTCACTTGATTACACCCCCATACCCCTTGTCTGTATGGTTATTTTATTTTCAATAAATTTCAGAACCATGGGCTATAATCCATGGTTCTTTTTGTCTGGGTAATATGTATTCATTTATGTTTTAACATATATAAATATTCATTTTTATTTTTTCTAAAATTATCTATGTAATTAATAAAAGTTTTTCATTTTTTAATTTATTTATTCTTATTATTATGTATTTCATTAATAGAAACTACATATTATGTAATGTCATTATTCAATTTAACACATATCAAACTTGTATATGTATAGATTAATTTTACACACACAAATATTTACAAAAATTAATGAAATTTTTTATAGAAACACAAACCTAATATTTTTGTAATTTATTCAAATTTTAATATTATTTTTAGAATTTCATTTAGTAACATAATATATTTAATATATTAGGTTTTTAATAGGTAAATTTTATTTTTTTATTTTGAATATTATTTGAGTTAGTATTATTCATTCATTTTTAATATTTTTATTTTTTATTTTTGTTGGAATTTAATTAGTTTCTAATATTTATTTATTCATATTTATTTAGTATATTTTAATATTTTTAATATTAATTCATCTCCATTTCTACATATATCCCAATTTTATTTAATTTTAATAATTTGTATAATTAATGCAACTTATCTATTTTTTAATATTTTTGAAGTCTACTCATTTCTAATTATTCAATTTACCTCATTTTTAAAATTCATTATTTTAATATTATATATTCATTAATAATGTTAAAAATATATTTATAAATAAATATTTATAAACAAATATATTTTTAAATTTATATTTTATATATTTATAAAATTATATATTTATAATTATAAGAATATGAAGATGAAGGCTAGGGTTCTTAAGAGAATCTCTCTCTACCTCTGTGGTGATTAGGGAAAAATTGTAGTGATGGCTTCAGTTTTGGATGGATATTTCCACCCTCTGGAGGTTTTCATCGATCCCTCAGAGAATACAAAGGCTCAATTTGGAATGTGGAATGCGGTCCTGACCTATGATGTTGAGAAAGATCAAATTAAAACTAATTATATTTCTCTATTTGTGTAACCTACGGATCAGATGAAGGATGAGGATCAAGATAAGGCTCAATGTCAAGCGGCGAGTGACCGATTTTTCCCTTCTTATCGTCATTCGACTGCGCACAATTTCATCTTGAAGAATGATACTCACACATCTTTTGAAGTGAGTATATATTTATTTGAAGATTGTATTGGGGAATGAAAATATTACATTATCTCACATCTTTCCCCTTTTGTGAGGAATGAATCATGGATGATTGAGGATCTGAGAAATTAACTCCTACATGTTTGGGGTTTTGACAGATAGCGCTTGGTTTCTATAGGTATGGGTTTTTTCCACATTACCTCTCCTTCACTTGATCTTGAGCTTAAATACAGAAGTTATAGCTTTATGAAACTCAATCTTGGAGTATTTTAACTACATTATTAGGACACTTGGTTTGATCCAGATCATGTGAAGAACACAATGGTCCATTCTTGGATCCACATTAAGGGTTTGAATTGGTATTTCTAGTACCCGAACATCTTATGGGATATCGTATCCACTGTGGGTACCCCTTTTAAGCTTGAAAAGGGTATCAAGTTAGACACATATTTGAACTATGCTAGAGTTTTGATTGAATATGACCTCAGTTATACTCTGGTTGATACATTCTTCTTAGTTTTTGGAGATTTTATGTTTGAATTGGTCATTTAAATTGAGTATGTTCTGAATTTTTGTTCCAACTACATGTCAATTGGACATGGTAGATCTAATTTTATAAGAGGTTCAAGATTTTATTTTTTTTCATAATAAATGGACATTGGTTTGATGTTTTCAAATTTATAATGCATACTTATAATGGTGATAATCCTACTGTGAAGTATGGATTAGGGGAGATTAAGGATGGTGCTTCTGGTGCTCCATGCAAGATCTCTTTTGCAGATGTGGTTGTGGACCCTCTTTCTAGGATGAAAAAAGATGATTAGCTTAACAAGGATGATTCTACTGTGAATTTTAATTCAAACAATGCTACTACAGGCAAGTAGAATTTGGCTATGGAAGTTGATGTTGTAAACTATAATCTTATTGTGCAATAGGTAGAGCAGATTGTTGTGGATCCATTATTTGCTCCCTCTGGGAATGAGAATAGTTGTTGCTTGTATTTAGAGACACATGAACCTAATGAAATAACTATTAATATAGTAGGGGCAGTGAATGATGGATTGGAGTGGGAGGTAACATCTTTTGATCTGGCATATGTGTAAGAAATAGACAACATGAAGATCACTAATGAACAAATGATCACCTTAAGAGTTAGGAAGGGTAAGCATAAATTTGATGCAGAGACAACTTTAAGAACCATGTATAATTACTTGACTCAAACTGATGTGTGTGAGGTCATAGAAATCTAGGATATAAGAGTTAGGAAATAGTATCTGGTTAAAGATAAAGGCAAGAAAATATATACTAACAAAGAGGGCTTCCAATTGGTTCTCCCCCAAAAATCTAAAACACCAGATTATCATTCTCGTCCTATGTATAAGGTTCTTGATACTCCATCATAAAGTATTTATGTTGTTACTTATAACACTTCTTGTACCGTGGCCTTGGCCCTGGTAGTTCTCCCTCTGCAGATTGAACTTCCATCATGTTCTTTGAATAATGTGCAAGTTGAAACTTAAAAACTATTTGGTGTGCTTGAATAACATAATTAAGGTGTTGGTCACCATCTTATTAAAAAATGATCTCATTCACTAGTAGAATAGGATATGAAGACACTCACAATGGGGGCCGCTAAGGATGCCTCATTTGGAAATGGGGAAGCCCAATCTGATGTTGGTATTAGTTCAGATAGCACTGATGTTGAAGGCCTCTTGCAACAAGTGAGGTATTGGAGGACAAGACATCACCCCATACACAGACGTGGGAATGGATGTGGATGATTTTATTGGCATACTATACATGATGAGAAACATAAAATAGTAATTAGGATTCATGAGAAACTGGGTCTTTGACCATTCACTAATGAGGGCAGTCTCTCTTTATCTGACCCCATTTTTTACATTCATTATTTCTTTTGATTTTCAATAAAAGGGGATTTTCCCCCACATTCTAATATATATATATATATATATATAATTACAAATAAATAAATATATTTTTTTAAAAAATTATTGATTTAATTATAAAGAAATAATTATATATTTAAATGATTAAAAATTATAATAAATATATTTAAATAATGAATATATTTACAATTTGTATATTTATATATTTATTATATATATATATATAATTATATAAATATATTTATAATTATATGAAAATATTTATAAATATATTTATTTAAGATTATAATTATATAAAAATATTTATAAAAATATTTAGAAATATATTTATTTATAATTATAATTGTAAATATATATCTATAATTCTATTTATAAATACATATTTATAATTATTTTAATATATTTATAATTATATACATTTTTATTTATTTATTTATTTATAATTATATACATTTATTTTTTTAATTATATTACTTGTATTATTAAAATCAATTATATTGGTCTTTATCAACATTTTTTAGCACTAATAAAAACTAATGTTTATCAACACTTTCTATTTTTGCATTGATAACACCATCTTTATTATATTTTTTTGGAAGCACTGACAAAATTTTTCCTGATCTTTTAAAAAGAACCCTAACCAAATCGATTTCCCTCGTGTCATTCAAGATCTCATAGAAGTTTAGTTCTATTGCTACTCCCCATTGACCTTATCTTGGATGAATCAACTCTCTCAAATCTAAGGTATGTTATTATTTCTCCTCCTCTATCACTTATCAGTTTTGTTGATAAACTCTCTCGCACATACCTGGTCCAAACCATGTTATTATTTCTCCTTTATTTCTCACTTTATGCCACCTCCCCTCAACTCTACCAATGTCTTTAGCCTAGGATGACCACCCACCATCATGAAGAAGCCCTTCAATGACTACACTTTCCCTATCTTCCACTCCCTCATCTGATCAATGCAACAAGCCTTCCCCCTCTCCATTCCTAACTTCCTTGTCTCTACAATTGTCTCAAATTTTTGTTGAATGAATTTCTTTTGTTATCCAATATAGTGGGAAGTGTTTAATATATATTTCTTAATCCATATAAATTCAATTTTTTTTTTAATTTTTTCATGTTGGATTTATATAGTTCTTTTCATTTTTTATTTGAACACTAATTTTGATATATTTCATTATTTTTATTATATAATGCTATGTTAATTAAAATATATCCGTATTCTAATTCAATTATGTGATTTCCCATGAGAAATGGAATATTTTTTTTGGAATTGGATTGGAATGAAAATAAAGAATATATTAATGACATTGATGTGATTATATTAATAATTAGTTATTTATTGTTGGGTGATTTGTTTATATTTTCAATTTAATTAAACTAATAATAACATATTGGATATCAGAAGTGTATTTGTACCTAAATTGTAAAGACCCAAAATTTTGAATTATATTTTGTTTCCTGAAAATGTATATCTTACTGTTTCATAATCAGATATATAAGTATAAATTAAATGTGAACTATGGGTTTTGACCATTATATGACCATTGGTTAATATGACCGTTGGTTACTATACTCTTAACATTATGTATATTGTCTATAAATATAAATGATCATGGTAAATTAATATAGAAATAAGATTTGATGGCCTCATCTAGTAGACTCAGGCCATACGAAGCCCATTTGTTGGAGATTGGGAAGGAGGTGGCATCACTAGGCTTCGCTCTGGACCAATCCCAAGCCTAACTTCAACATGTTAATCTTGAATGAAATAATTTATGGGATAAGTTTATGTTGATAGAAATCACCACTCAGGCAATGTTGTCCGAGACACCCTCAGATTTTATCACCATTGCACACCTTACTCTTAGGTCCTATGTAGGTGTTATAAGGGGCTACGTAATGAGGCATTAGTTACTTGGTGTAATCCTTTTGAATAAATAAAATTATTATTTACTATTATGGTAAATTTTTTGAATTTAAAATGTCAAAATAAATATAGGATGAAGTTTTATAGGTTTCATATTATTGATGAATTTATAAAAAAAGAGAGTATTTTAGAATATTTTTTTTACTTTAAATAATTAATAATCTGAAATGATTTTCAAAAAATGATCTTATACAGTTGTAATTAGTAAGAAATTTATAGTCTAATATGATCAACTTATTTTTTGGTGAATAGTAATGAATAGTAAATTTGGCCAAAAAATAGATACTCAACCCATAAATGTATAAATACAATTTAGACATTGTATAAGTAAAAAAACAATCATAGTGTAAGTATTGGTATTTTTTTATTTGATAAATATTTTAATTACAATTTTATGATTAATTTAATAATTTAAAATAAAAATTCTTTTTCATAAAATGTAATTATAAATTGTTACAAAATGAGTTATAGTTTTAAAGTTGTTTTTTGAATAAATTATGATTTTATTTAAAAATTAAATTAAAAATATTTAGAAAATTATTTTTAAAAAATATATTTCATTTTTGAATTCATAACATCGATATTAGTTTAGGGTGAATTTATGATATTTTTATAAAATGTATTGTTTTTTCATGAATGTTAAAAATACAGTTTTGAGTTTTTGGTATTTCATGACATAATAATGATGTATTAATTAATATAAAATTATGGTAGAGTTTTCTACAATAAAATATGATATGAGGTGTCCCAAGTGTCTAATACCATGGGAAAATACCATGGGAAAGCCCATGGTTTTACAAATACCACTAATGAGGTGTCCCTTGGAAATTAGTAAAATAATCCCCCACTTTTGCTATAAATACCAACCCCTTTCATTCATTTCATTTATTAAAAATTCCTCCTTAATGAATATATGGTCTTTATACCTCTCAAGGAGTCCTCCCAAGGTTCCCTCAAGACCCCCAAGGTCCCAACCTTCAAGTTTTTGAAGTTACTCTTCAGGATTAGGGAACCTTTCACCCTTCTCTTTTAGTCAAGACTTCCTTTATGTTATGTCTTCTACATTCCATTTTATTATGTTGGGGTATGTTCTTATATATCCTTATTTCTCTCCATTTTATTTAAAAATTGTTAGAGGCCATTTCCACTGTCATAAACAAATTTTTCTGAATTTTAAGTGACACCATTAGGCTGCTGAATTTTCATAAGGGAATTCTCAACTTCTCTTTTTTTCTATTCAAGTTATCTTTTATGTGGTATAACTTTCACGTTTCCATACCATGTTCTTATTTTTAATTCATTATATTTATATACTATATTATGGATTTTTTTTGGATGGGATACCCTTTTCCCCTCTCTTTTTAATGTTTTGTAAAACGTTATTGAATAGCCATTCTGCTGCATAATTTTTCATCTCCAAATCTCTCTTTTTGTCAAAGAAATTATCTTATTTTATTTATGTAAATACCCAAACCAATTTAATTTATAGGGGTATTCAAAAATACATAAAAATCATATATTTGATTCTAGAATTTACATACATAAAATCCTCATTTCCTTTCCAACGGTTATAAGTGACATAATGATATTGTTTTTAAGCACTTTCTAAAACATCATGATTTTGACATGAAACCCTTTACTTTTATTCTCTTTGGGTTATTTATGAAATGTTTTATTATGATATATGTGAATCACATGGAAATAAATACATATTAAGGTTGAACCCTCATATAGGTCAAATTAATTGGGTAAAGAAATTAATCTATAGAGATGATAAGTTTTATGATACCTTGGTGAATAACCTTAGTAATTTTTATGACACCTTGGGGATGGACCTTGGTGATATTATTATGAATGTATAAATTAAATTTTGTAGCCACATTTTCAAGTTATTATTAAATTTATTATTTATATGATATTCCTCTTTATAATTACTTTATGAAATTCCTCATGTTCTTATTAATATCTCTCAAGTTTCATGTAAACCGTTTCACTTGTTTTCCATTACTGGGACTTATACTCACCCTTTCATTTGATGTATGTCTCTAGGTTATGCGATGTAGTAATTGAACATAGGATGAAATTTTTCAAGAATCATTTATAGAGGATTTAAATATTTTTATATGTTTTCATGTATTATGTACCTTATTTCCATGATACTAGAATTTAAAAATACTCTGTTTGTAAAATTTAATGGAAATTTATGTAATAAATGGCAGGAATTCATAGTTAGTATCAAAGGATAGTTTAGTTATTTGTGGAAACTATGCTATAAATATTTTTGGAATAACCCTTTGGAAAATATTAGATATAGGAAAACTTCCTGGTATTTGGGTGAAATATTAAGTAAGTGGTGTCCGAACAAATAAATCTCTGTCTGGATACGAACAAGTGGATGTGGCTCTGACATAAAAGTATCTAAGGGTAAGAACTGAAAACACCACTTTGATCTAGAATTGAATGGGAACTAGTGCATGATAATGGGCCTTGCTTCACTCCTGGTTTGACACTCCTAGGGGATATTTTTGGTTAATCACAAGCTTTTTATGAATCATTATGAAGGATTTATAAAGAAATGGAATTATTATTAAACAATAATATGTTTAAGCATGAATTTTTAAGACATAAAAATCCTTTATAGATAAAATATTCATAAATGAAATAATCTTCTCACTAATGGTTTTTTATTTTAAAAAATGGTAGGCAATAGGATGAGCCATTCAAATAGTGACCACAAGGACCATGTATTAACGACCCTCCGATGGAAGATGGAATGGAAAATTTCATGAGAATGATGAACCAAATGACTCAAGTATGGGAAATAACTTGAATCAAGGTGAGAGACCAATTTAATTGAGAAGATAAGAACATTATATTGAGTCCTTTATGTGTCAAAAACCACCAACCTTTAGTGGATCTACCGAACCATTGATTACTGAATAGTGGATCAGCTCTATTGAGAAGATCTCTTTTGTGCTCCATTATTCAGAACAAGAGAAGGTCACCCTAGTTGTTTTCCACTTAGAGGGTAAATCTGATCAGTGGTGAGAATTGATTAAAAATAGAAGGACACGATTTTAGGTTGAAGCTATGGAGTGGGAAGAGTTTAGAGGATCTTCTTCAATATGTATTTCGATCATTCTATGAGAACAAAAATGGAGGATTTTCTCAAGCTGAAGCAAAAGGAGAATTAATCTATTGGAAGATATGAGATGAACTTTGAAAGACTTTACAATTACACCGCAAGATTTTTCATGGATCCTAATGGGAAGGTTAATAGATTATTTGGTGGACTGAAACCATATTTGCGGAAGAATCTAGGAAACCGAGACTATGATATATATGAAGAAATAGTACGGAGTGCTATGAGAGTAGAACTCGAGTTCGGTGAGATGCAATGGTCTCATAAATCCAATGAAAAGAATAGATCAATAGATCCAAGATTAGGGAGGATCTTTGATCAAGGAATAATAGGTAAGGAAGTGTAATGTCCCATGTATAATAAGTGTGGGAAGAAGCATTCGGGGAACTACCTTCTCAGGAGTGGGAAGTGCTACAAGTGTCAAAGAGATGGCCATATCATGTGGAATAGTCTTATTGAGGTGAAGCCTCAACTTCCCAACACTAAATAAATATGGAAGATGGTGCAGACCCTACCTGAAGTACAATGCTATAAGTGTGGACAACTTGGGCACTTTTCAAGTCACTATCCAAATCTGAGGGAAGTGGAGGGGAATCACCATCAGCCTCATCAAAGGCTAAGGGAGCAAGGTCATTCTTTTTCTATCACGACAACTAATTTTGAAGCTCCAAATGATGTGGTGTTACATACTCTTATTGTTTTCTCAAAGCTTGAAAGTACTTTGTTTGAATATGTTTCAACATATTCTTTTGTTTCCTCCAGGTTTGAAAAGAATTTAGAATCATCCTCTGAATTTCTAAAAGTAAAGTTATCAGTCAAGACTTATGGTGGGATTATACAAGAATCATCAGTGTTTAAAAGCTCTAGTATTTACTTTAGTGAGAATTATATTATCACAAATCTATTAGTCATTACCATGTTAGAATTAGAAATTATACTAGTGATGGAATGTCTCTCAAAGTATAATGCTAATATCAAATGCAGAAGCAAGGATATATTAGTAGTTTTGAATGGAAAACCTTTGATTATCTTCCAAGGAGAGATATCTCAACCTGATCTTTTTCTAGAAGAATCTCCTATATCCTTATGTATGGAGTTCATTGGTGAATAAGAAGAATTAAATGAGAGTATAAGGATAGAAAATGTCCCCATATTCTAGGAATACATTGACGTATTTCCTGAGGAGTTACCCAAACCTCCCCTAAAAATAGAGGTAGAGTTCTCTATTGAACTCATACCTATATCTCATACAATATAAAAGACCCCTTATAGGATGGAAAATGTGGTGTTGGAGGAATTAAAGAAACAACTCCAAGATCTTTTGGACAAGGGGTTTATCTGACCGAGCGTGTCTCCATGGGGAGCACCTGTTATAAATGCAGTTATGCATTGATTATAGAGAACTGAATGGGATAATAGTGAATAATAAATACCCTCTTCCAAGAATTTATGACTTATTTTACCAACTTCATATAACTCAATTCTTCTACAAGACTAATCCTCGATCCGGTTATTATCAATTGAGGGAGAAGAAGGAAGATATTCTAAAAACTTCCTTTTAATCAAGATATGGGCATTATGATTTTTTTGGTATTCCCTTTAGTTTAACTAATTCACCTGACATTTTTATGGATTTGATGAATATAGTCTTTAAGTACTACGTTGATAACTTTGTGGTTGTTTTTATTGATGATATTCTAATATATTCCAAAATTCGCGAGGAGAATGAGGATCATCTAAGGGTTATTCTGCAAACACTATGGAATAATATTATTTTTGGAAAATTCATAAAATGTGAATTTTGGTTACAAGAAGTTGCTTTATTGGGGCACATTGTAACCAATGAAGGAAATAGAGTTGAATGTGCAAAGAAAAAGGTTGTAGAGGAGTGGCCTCATCCTAGAACAATAAATGAGATTCATAGTTTCCTTAGATTAGTGGGATATTATAGGCATTTTGTGAGAAAATTATCATGACTTTATAATCCATTAACAAAGTTAACTCGAAAAGGGGTCAAGTTCATCTGAAAAAAGGAGTGCGAGGAAAGTTTACAAGAACTGAAGAAGAGATTGGTTACTACACCTGTGTTAACTCTGCCCTCAAGAAGAGAAGGACTCATTATTTTTAAAAATGCATATCTAAAAGGGATTGGGTGAATCCTCATACAAAATGACTAAGTAATTGATTATTCATCTTGACAGTTGAAGAATCATGAGCGGAACTATCCTACGCATGATCTGGAGTTGGCTGTGGTTGTTTTTTCTCTGAAGATATAGAGACACTATATTTATGGGGAGAAATATGATATATACACAGACCATCAATGTTTGATGTATATTTTCACAAAAAATGAATTGAACATGAGACAAAAGCGATGGTTTGAAATTCTTAAAGACTATAATTTTTCAGTTCATTATCATCCTGGAAGATCAAAAAAAGTCACTGATGCATTAAGTGGGAAAGACCCTATTGTTCTGTCCATGATGAGGATTCAAAGATATCCTTTGCTCAATGACCTAGTAAAGATGGACATGGGACTTATAAGGGAAGGGACATCATAAACCCTATCCCAAATGATTTCTCAACCGTCATTACTAGAGAATACCAAGAAATCTCAGAAAGAAGATCCTTTGTTACAGAATAAGTTTGAGGCTATAGAGGATGTGAAGTTTCCCGAGTTTTATATTGATCAAGAAGGTGTACTGAAATTTTTACAAGACTATATATACCATCAATTCTAGAAATAAATAAGGAGGTTATGGATGAATCTCAATAATAAAATTTATCTATACAACCAGGAAGCGAAAAAATGTATAGGGACCTTTGTGATCATTATTGGTGGGATAATGTGAAAATAGAGATTGCTAACTACACTAAAAGGTGCCTGGAATGTCAGAAAGTGAAGGCATAGAGGCAACTTCTTAAAGGGGTATTACAACCACTACCCATACCATCATAGAAGTGTGACAATATAACTATGGATTTTTTAATTGGTCTCCTGATAACTTCCAAATGAAACAACACGATATGGGTTATAGGGGACCATCTCACCAAGACTTACCATTTTATTTCTATTCGAGAAAATTTCAATCTTGATCAATTTTCTAGGATTTATGTGAAGAAAGTGGTAAGGCTGCATGGAGTTTGACTTTCTATCATATCTGGTTGTGATCCAAGGTTCACATCCAAATTATGGAGAAGTCTTCAACATGATCTGTGTACCGAATTGAATTTCAGTACGACATATCACCCCCAAACTGATGTCCAATCTAAAAGGACTATTCAAACACTTGAGTATATTCTGAGAACATCCTCAATGAAATTTAAAGGTGGATGAGAACAACATTTCCCATTATTTCAGTTCTCTTACAAAAATAGTTTCCACTTGAGCATTCAAATGGAACCCTATGAATCTATATATGAGAACTGATGTAGAACTACTACTTGTTGGGATAAAGCTGGTGAGATAAAGCTTCTCGGGCTAGATATTTTGAAAGATATGATAGAAAAGGTTTATCCCATCAAGCAACACATTAAGGCTGCTCAGAATCGGAAAAAGTGATATGCCGATAACTGTCGAAAGGACTTGGAGTTTAATATTGGTGATAAATCCTTTCTTTGAATTTCACCTTGGAAGATATTCATGAGATTTGGTAATAAATGGAAGCTCATACCTCTGTACATTATCCCTTATGGAATTCTTGATCACGTAGGATTAGTGGCATATTGACTTACACTTTCCCCAAATCTAGAACAATTTCATGATTTCTTCCACATATCCCTATTGAGGTAGTACATACCTGGCCCTTCACATGTACTAAATCCATAGGCCGTACAACTGAAACATGACCTCTATTATAAGGAGCATCCAGTGGAGATCTTGGATCGTAAAGAAAAGGTTCTACACAATAAGACTACCGACCTTGTTATATTTTTTTGGATGAACCAATAATAGGAAGAAGCCACATGGGAACTAGAAGAGTCTATGAGGCATAAGTACCCACACCGTTTCTCTTCTGAGGGTACGAGTTGAAATTTTGGGGACAAAATTTCTAAAGGGGGGAAAATTTTAATGATATGAACTTTTGAATAATATTTAGTTTCCTAAAAATGTATGTATTACTATGTCATAATCAAATATAGAAGTATAAATGAATTGTAACCTTTGGGTTTTGATCGTTATATCACCATTGGTTAATATGACCGTTGGAAACTATACTGTTAACGTTATGATTATTGTTTATAAATATAAATGATCATGGTTAATTAATAAAGAAAGAATATTTTATGGCCTTATATTATAGACTCAGGCTATATGAAGACCATTTGTCAGAGCTTGGGAAGGAGATGGCGTCGCTGGGCTTCACTCTAGACCAAGACCAAGCCAAACTTTAAGACGTTAAGATTGAACATAATCATTTATGGGATAAGTTCAAGTTGATAGAAATCACCACTTAGGAAATGTTGTTCGAGCCTCCCCAAGATTCTATCACCATTTCACACCTTACTGTTAGGTCATATGCAGGTTTTATAAGGGGCTATGTAACGAGGCCATAGTTACTTGGTGTAATCCTTTTGTATAAATAAAATTCTTATTTCTTATTATGGTAATATTTTTTATTTCAAATGTAAAAATAAATATAAGATTATTTTTTAGAAGTTTCATATTATTGATGAATATATATAAAAAAGCGAGTATTTTAAAATATTTATTATACTTTAAATAATTAATAATGTGAAATGATTTTCAAAAAATGGTCTTATACATTTGTGATCAATAAGAAAATTAGATTATAATAATATCAACTTAATTTTTTTTTGAATAGTAATGAATAATAAATTGGCCAAAAAAATATAATCTCCACTCATAAATGTATAAATACAATTTAGACATATTATAAGTGAAAAATGATCATAGTGTAAGTATTGGTATTTTTGTATGTCATAAATATTTTAATAAAAAATTTTATGATTTATTTAGTAATTTAAAATAGAAATTTATTTTCATAAAATGTAATTATAAATTGTTACTTTATTGTCTTATGGTTATAAGATATTTTTTTGGGACTTTAATTAATTTATGAACATGTTATAAAATGAGTTCTCGTTTTAAAGTTGTTTTTTGAAATAAATTATGATTTTATTTAAAAATTAAATTAAAAAATATTTATAAAATTATTTTCAAAAAATGTATTTTATTTTTGAATTTAGAACATCAGTATTAGGTTAGGGTTAATTTATGATATTTTTATAAATTATTTTTGTTTTACGTGAATAGTAAAAATACAATTTTGAGTTTTCGGTATGTTTAATGACATCCTAATGATGTGTTAATTAATATAAAATTATGGAAGACTTGTGTATTATAAAATATGATATAAGGTGTCCCATGTGGCTAATACCATGTGAAAATACCATGGGAAATCCCATAGTTTTATAAATACCACTAATGAGGTGTCCCTTGTAAATTAATAAAATAATCCCCCACTTTTGCTTTAAATACCAACCCCTTTACTCCATTACTTTCATTAAAAATTCCTCCTTAATTAAGTTATGGTATTTTCAACTCCCAAGGAGTCCTCCCAATGTTCCCTTAATCCCCTAAGTTCCCAACCTTTGAGTTTTTGAAGTTACTCTTCAAGGTAGGGGAACCTTTCACCCTCCTCTTTTAGTCACGACTTCCTTTATGTTATGTATTCTAGTTTCCATTTTATTATGTTGGAGTATATTATTATATATCCTTATTACTATCCATTTTATGTCAAAATTATTAGAGTCCCTTTCCACTCTCATCAACTGACTTTTCTGAAATTTAAACGACATCATTAGGCTACTAGATTTTTGTAAGGGAAATATCAACTTCTCTTTTTTTTTTCCATTCAACTTCTCTTTTATGTGGTATAAATTTCAAGTTTATATAACATTTTATTATTTAAATTTCATTATGTACCTATACTATATTATGGGTAATTTATGTATGGTATACCTTTGTCCCCTATCTTTTTAATGTTTTTTAAAACCATGTTGTATAGCTATTATGATGCAGAATTCTCTATCTCAAAATTTCGCTATTTTTCTCAAAGAAATTATCTTATTTTATTTATGTGAATACCCAAACCTATTTAATTTTAGGGATATTGATCAAGACATAATAATTATATATTTGATTCTGGAATTGACATATATAAAACTCCCATTCTCTTTCCATGGGTTATAAATGACACAATGATCTTATTTTCATGAACTTTTTAAAACATCTTCATTTTGACATGAAACCCATTTCTTTTATTCTCTTTTAATTCGTACAAATATAGGAATTCAATAGAATAAGTCTAGGTTAAACTCCATAGACTTAATTGGTTCTTTTGGAATCCAAAAATTCTGAATTATATTGTTTATTGCATAGGGTCTCCCATTAAAATTGACCACATGACCTTAAATTCTAACCATGGATCTTTGCTAGAGTTATGTTGGAAATTAACTTAGATTAAAAGCTTCCGAACACAACAAATTTCCCTGAAAATGACTACAAAACAGGAATTTGAATCGAATATGAGAGGAAACCGCCATTTTGTGACCTTTGTGAGATCATTGATCATACTATCTCTAATTACAGGGTGATTAGAAGACAAGTAATCCAGAAAATTGAAAATTATTGTAAGGAAACATGGAAAAATTGAAAAGACAAGGCTCCCATGAAGGAGATATCTGAACCCCCCAAAAAGAAAGCTGAAATATCAGTCAAAAAACAAAGTTTGACACATATAGGGGATAACTCAGGTATAAACTAGGCAGATGCTACTGAAGAGGAAGACAACTCCATTAAAGAGCACGACCACTGGGAAGAATTAGAAAATTTAGTTTTAGACACTGTAAGGTTGTCCAATGAGAAGAAAAATTACAATACTTTTCAATCTAGCCAGACCTCAAATAGGAGAATTGATATTCATGTCGCACATGCACAACATCTCTTCATATTTGTGAATGCCCTGAGGCGGTCTCAGTTCAATATGTGGATGGACATGACCAGAAACAATACCTTTTAAATGCCAAAAATATTTCAGAGTTAAATAATGTCTCTAACAACAAAACATATAACTTATACCCCCTCCCAAATGCTCAAGGATCACCTGTTATTTGCTCTAAAAATCCAGATTCCACTGGGTACACTACTAAATCTGAAAAGCTTATGACTAACCAGAAGGACAATCAGGACAAAACATAGTCCACTAATGTGACTGAAACTATTACAAAAAAATAGGAATATGTTAATCCCTTAAAGGGAACTACACCCCTGGTACATGCTCCTACACAAACCCAAAATCTCAATACTAAGAAGTTAGACATAGAGAAACCTAGGGTGGAAAAGAAAAATGACTTAGACACAATCATCTCTACTGCCACAAATTCCTCCTTTGATGGAACTCAACCTATTAATAGTAGTGTTGATTCTGTTTCTATGATTTTTTGTAATAAACAACCTACATTTCCAATCCTTAAGGATTCAATGATACAACCTGATAACACAGACACTTTTCTAAGGACTAAGAATGAAATCAAAATGAATGAAGATGAACCAGTTTCTGCAATCTCTACTCATACTAATCTTATTAGCAGTACTACTGATCCTGGGTTCTTTATCCCTAATGAAAACTAGGATTATACTCAATCCACATACTTTAATACTGCTATCATGTCATAAAAACTTGTTGAACATGGTATTACATCTTTGGTACTGGACTCTTTTCTCATGCTAGTTAAGAATGACTCTTTGGACCTGAAGCAGTGCTGTCCTTCTAAACTGGACAATGTCAAAAAGCAGCACACAAACACCTCAAGGTCACTAGGTATATATATTAACCTACCTATATATAGTGGGAACTACTTTATAAAGTCTGTAATTTCTGTTTTGAACCAATGTTCCAATGATTTGTGGTGGTGTTCTAATACATCTACTAACTCTTCTATGAGTAATCAAATATTTGAACCTACAATGAAAAATGGAAAAAAATCTAGCAATAAGATGGAACATACCTCTAATAATACACAAGAGGTTAGAAGGTCCTCCAGAAATAAAGTTTCTGGAAAAAATAAAAAGGGGATTTCTAACTCCAAACCAAGGTTTTAATGAAGATACTTTTTGGAATTGTCCAGGGATTTCTAACTCTGACACTTTTATTTTGTTAAAGAGAATGATTGACATGAATCATACTTTATTATTTGCTATCGCAGAGCCAAAAATTACTTATGCCTCTAAATACTCTTATTTATGCCAAAAAAATTATGTTTTTTACTAGTGAAATCACAAATAATCTCAATGCTGAATCTTTATGGATTTTTTTAGCACTCTCGTTTACAGAATATTTGCGTTTTCAATATATCTGACCAGATTTTAAATTGAAATGATAATATATATGACACAAATATTTTTTTCTCTTTTGTTTACACAAATAATAGATACCAAGAAAGGAGAACAATTTGGAATTATATCTCTTATCTTGGAACTAACAATAATGCACCCTAGTTTATTATGGGTGACTTTAATTCCATCCTCAACTCAAGTGAGAAAATTAGACCTTATCATACTTCTATTTACACGATAGAATTTAAAACCTCAATAGATTAAAACAATCTCATTGAAATTAATCTCATGGGTGCAAAATACACTTGGTATAGAAGACACTACAACAAAGTAGTTTCCTTTAAGATGGATAGAGATTTTACAAATGTCCCAGCATTAGATAAATGGGAAAATCTATCCAGTACCACTCTACATATATTGAACTTTGATCATCAACCCATCTTGGTCAATGTCGCCACCAAATACATGAAATCCTATTTAACTTTTAGATTTAATAATGTGTTGTTCTCTGATGAAAAATGATCTCATATCATCCAAAACCATTGGTACTCAATGTCTTGTAACAACGATTCTCTTGACTATAATCTCTAATTAAAACATCTAAAACAAACACTTAAAACTTGGTCTAGGTCTAAATCCAAAAAAATTAATAATGACATCGTGATTCTTGAGAAGGATCTCAATAATCTGAAAAACACAAACACCAACTCTGACCTCAACACTGACCCTAATCAAGAGCTAAACATTATGGTCAAACTTAACTCCTTGCTCAAATTCAAAGATAATATGAGAAAAAAATGTTAAAAGTTAAATGGTTAATAGATGGTGATAGAAATACCAAATTCTACAAATATCTTCAAAGAATCAAGAAGGCCTATAGGCTGTTAACATTTTTATTGGATGGGGATAGACTCCTTGAAAATGAAGATGACATCGCACATCATGTCATCTCTTACTGTGAATCCATTTTCAATGGTCCTGATATAAACAAAGACTTCATACCTGAGGTCATTCCTCTAGTGATCACTGATGATGAAAACTCCTTCCTTCTTAGAAATCTGCTAGATCATGAAATCAAGGACACTGTCTTTAGTCTGAACCCTGATAGTTCTTTGGGTCCTGATGGTTTCAAAAATGGTTTATTCCAACATTATTGGGATGCGATCTAGATTGATGTTTGTACACTTGTAAAA
Organism: Viscum album; assembly: GCA_963277665.1. Lineage (NCBI taxonomy): Eukaryota > Viridiplantae > Streptophyta > Magnoliopsida > Santalales > Viscaceae > Viscum > Viscum album. The sequence goes on from OY728148.1 coordinate 55,790,052, forward strand.
TCATTCTTCACCAATGGGGTTCTCCCTCATGCTCTAAATGCCCAGTTTCTCGCCTTGATCCCGAAAGTGGATAATGCCTTTGAAATTCACCTGTTTAGACCCACTTCTCTTATCAACACACTTTTTAAAATAATCACTAAAATAATTTCAAATATAATTTCCACTCATGGATAAAATTATCTCTTGGAACCAATTTGGATTTATAAAGGGAAGATCTATTGAAGACTATATTTTCCTTGCCTATGAGTGTGTCAATAATTTGAACAAATATAACAGAGGGGGCATCATTTCCATTAAACTTGACATCAGAAAAGCCTTTGACACCATGGAATCGAATTTTATCTTCAAAGTCCTTCAAGGTTTTGGCTTTAGCATCTCTTTTATCAATGCAATCAGAACTATCTTTAACTTAGCATCTATCTCCATTTTGATCAATGGATCTCTCAAGGGATAATTTAAATATACCAAGGGTGTCAGGCAAGGTGACCCCATTTCTTCCATTCTCTTCTCGATAGTAGAATACTACCTTTGTCATTTGATCAACCATCTAGTGGACCATAACATACTAAAACCCATATATGTCTCTAGGAACATGAATGATCATACTCATCTTTTTTATGCAGATGACATCATAATTTTCCTTCAAAAGGATAAAATAAAAATTATTAATCTTAAACATGCGTTCTCGCACTACGAGTAGGTTTATGGTCAAACCATTAATTGGAACAAATCTTGCATCTTATTTGGAAAAAACTTCACTCCATGAAGAAAATGAAACATTATCAGTGACCTTGGTCTGAATGAAGGTATACTCCATTTCACTTATATTGGTGTTCCATTTTTCTAGGACATACCAAAATCTTGTCATTTTTTGACTATTTTCAACCAATTTCTAAATCATCTAACTTCTTGGAAAGGTAAATCACTCTCTATGCTAGGTCAGACTTGCCTTGTTAAATTCAATATTGTCTCCAAGCTGGTTTACTCCATGATGGTCTACAAATGGCATGCTGGTCTCATTAAAAAAATGAACACTACCATTTAGAACTTCATCTGGACTGATAGTATTCTGGAATGAAAAATTGTGACTGTTCCCTAGTCAACTTGTTTCAAGCCCATTGAAAATGGTGGTATTGGTATTAAAAATATCAAATACTTTAATTAATCCCTCCAAGAAAGACTCACATGGAAACTTTTTCACAATACTTCTAAATATATTAATTTTAACAAAAATAGGTTTCTCGACAAACTTAAAACAAGAAATTTGAACTTCATTAATTCATAAATATTTCCTTCTATAAAATATTCCTTTACAAAAGTTATGAATTACTTCAGATGGATGGTCTACAGAAACTCCTCCTTGAAATTTTAGTTGGATAACTGGACTGGCATGCCTTTAATTTCCATGATATCCCCTGATCAAACTTTTGATAATACCAACAGCTCTATCAGATACATTTTACACTCTAAACATGATCACCTCACTGATGCTATTCTGAACTTCATTGAAGTCTAATCTTTCACTTTCACTAATGATTTCTTAACTTGGGTACCTTCTCACAATGGTATGATAAACTCAAAAAATTTCTAGAATCATTATTTCTGTAACGTGGAAAATGATTATAACTGGTTGAAACATTTCAAAAAACCATGGATAAAACCCTCAAGATTCAACCTCATTTAGTGTCTTGCTCACAATAGAGTTCCCACTGAAAGTTTCCTCTAATCGTTTGGCATCCAGCTCTACCCCAAGTGAAAAATATTTAATCAAAATAGAGAATATGATAACTATCTCTTTCTATATTTTGCTACTAATTCTAATATTTGGAACTATATTCTTGACATTTTTGATTGCAGATGGCTAATTCTAGATTCCGTCAAAGTTCAAATTAAAAAATGTGCGAAAATGGATGGATCTCAGCAAATCATGAACCTGTTCCTTACTACGATTGCATAACTCCATCATGTTATCTGGTATGATCATAATGATATTTTTTATAACAACTACTGTTTTAATCAAAATGCAGGTCGGATGAGGATTCTCATTGCCATACATGAAACTACCTTGATTCAAAAGGGAAATTGCCTCAAAACCATGCATGAATTTGGGATCCGGAAGCATCTAAGTATTAAAGGAAACTTCTGTTAGCTTCATCGCACTCTGGAGGTGTTCTGGAGAGCACCCCTACCTAGATGGATCAAAATCTATATTGATGGCACCTCCAAGGGAAATCCGAGACCTGCAGGGTGTGGAGATATTTTCAGAAATCACCTCGGTCAGATTCTTGAATTCTTCATGGGTAAATGTGGCATTTCCACCTCCATTAAAGATGAGATGCTTGGTTTGATACATGCTATTTCCATTTCCAAGCACTTTGGTTGGAACAACCTTTGGATTGAAAGTGACCCGACGACCATCTTTCAAGCGATTTAGAATTTCATATCACATATTTCTTGGCCAATTACCACATATTGGATGGAATGAACCTATTTGATTATCAAGATTAAATATATCATCACTCATGTATATCGATAAGAAAACATGGTTGAAGATGGTCTAGCCAACATGGGAGTAAATCAAGATATCACCTGGTTTGAAGACCTTCTCACTGCTCTTATTTCCTTTCATGAAAAATATTGTAATATGATCCCGTATTTTAGACTCTTGCAATTTTTCTTTTGATAATATTTATGCTTTGTTTGTTTTTTTCAAGACATCACCTTTTTAAAAAATGTACCTTATTTTCAAGAAAATAGACTTTAAATATCCTCTATTTGTAAAATGTAATGAAAAGTAATGTAATAAAAGTCAGGATGCTATATGAGTTACTCTTAATAAGTTGTAATAAATTATGATTCTATATGTGAAAGTATAAAAAGAATTATAATGTGATAGAAGTATAATGGATGTCTAGAATTTGGAATTGTAAATTATAATGAGGAATAATGAACATGTTTTTCTAATCCCTTTTTATCCTTCCACTTATTGTTTAAGTGTTGAAATATAAGTTGGCACATTATGTTTTAATGTGTATATAGATAATTATTTATGGATTATAATAAGATTTCAATTAAAACAAATATTGAAATTAAAGGTTGATAATTAATATAGTGTAATTTAGGTTGACTAATTCATCTTGGGAAATTATGGTCAGTGTTATCTTAGGAATATTATGTGAGAGTAAGTAATATAATGTTTTGTTAGGGATTTAAGCGGCTATGTTTAATTCATGAAGTGATATTAAAAATAATAATTAATCAAATAATTAAGTGGTGAGTTATGTATTATCATGATCTTATAGAAATATTTATTAGTGATATCTTGTAATATGTTTCTATGTTTATTAGATCATGGATATATAAAAATATATTTATCATTTATTTATTTATTTTTACATCTAATAACTCAATATGATCATTCAATTACTTTTATTGTATGTTATTAGCTTCTTGATTGATTGAATGTATGATTTTTTTCTTGCTTGACGGACATATCAATTCCTAAGGAGGTTTCAAGGTGCTCTAGGGTGTTCTATATCTTTTTTTTATTATAATTGGACTCCTATAATTGATGGTATTGTGAGTTTTCCTTGATAACTATAGATTTTGAGAAAATGATTTTTCAGATTCATTTTCTTATCTAATTACCATAAATATGAGGGGTGGATAAGGAAAATTTTATTCATGGTTTGAGGTGTGTGGGTATGTATAAGTTTCATCTTCTTATTTATAACATCATATATTTTGATTAATCCATATATATAATATTATTATTTTGATCTATTATGTATCATTAGGAATTGTTTGAGTGTCACCCATAAAAATTTCTAATTTAAAACACATTTATCTCAACCACATACAATATTAAAAGATAATGGAATAATTTTATAAAGATTATAATAATCTCCACTAACTATAAATGTGGTACGGATTTTATTAATATTGAGTATACTCTTTGGTATATACCTATAAAGATTTTGACTACTAGATTTGGGAGATAACTTATAGTGATCTATTTTATTATTAGATGTGGAATCAGAATGTTTTGCAACTCAATGATGTGAAATCTATGATAAGTGAATTTTTTTATAATGTTTATTAATGGAAAGTATTTGTGGTGTTTTTAATGAAATTTAATTGATGTTTGGATATTTTACGTTATGTGAAATATAGCTAAGATTGATAAATATACTATTTTTGAAATATGGGCTAGTTAGTGGGTTATAGTACAAATATATTTATTTTTATTCCTATAATTCATGGTCTAGAATAATTTAAAGAAAAAGAGAGTAACATTAAATCCAACTTCACTTCTTTCATCAGTAAGAGTTTCATCCATTCATTTCATGAGATTCTAAGATCCTTGACCCCATGTCAAAATTTGATGATTACATGACCTTGTATATTCCAAGAAAATATATCTTTACACAAATTTAGAAAGACATGTCACAATTAAATGACAAGAAATAACAATAATTTCCAAAGGAATTATACCATCCAATAATAAATAAATTTTCTTTTTCATTATACTTATTACTACCATTTTTCCCACACAAAAACAAATTGAGAACCTTAACCAATAACCACATGTTTACCCTAGGCTGTTTCTTTTCATGCCACCCTTGGGCGAAATGATAACTTGTCAAGAATCATAGCCAATAACATTCAAATGTGGGGTTCCCCTTATTAGAGTTATCTATAACTTCATCCTTTGATTATGAATATCTTATGTGTATTTATTTATTTATTCTACAAAATGAATATTTTATGTACCTAATAGGATGGATATGAATTGAAAAATAATGGACAATAATCATATGACAAAAGACTATGAATATGGAGTTAAAGAGTTCATCAAATTTGAAATATAGCATGCATAAAATGCTTCTCAAATCCTTTATCCATGTTTACATTATTGTTATTCATGAAAAATTAGTTCAAAAGAGTTGGAATAAAATTTTAGTTTTCACGGAACAAATCAGAGCTATACATGTTGGGATAAACATTAGTAAAAACTGAACATTCACACCAATTGTGATGATACTTCAATTTATGGATCATTTGATATGAATACCAGTGTAAATGATGATTGAGATCATATGGAAGAAATGGAAATGGAAATTTAAAATAACCTTCGTGATTGTCTAAAGATGTTTTAGAAGGTAAATAGTTATGATAAGAGACCATTGTATACCAGTTATACTAAATATAGCATTGTCAGATATATTAATGTTATATAATCTAAATGCTGGAAGTGGATAAAGTAACACTAGATTTAAAAAATTACTTAGTCTCCTGAATTATATGCCACCAAAAGAAAATGAACTTCCTTGTCGAACATATGACAGTAAAAGAATGATAAATTACATTGTCATGATCTCTAAAAAATACATGCTTGTCCAAATGATTTCATATTGTTTCACAAGGACTTTGAATTAATCATAAAATACACTAAATGTGGCATGAATTTATATAAGAAAGATGAATCAATTCCTTCAAAATATTTATGGTACTTTCCTATAATTCCATGATTTAGAAGACTATATGGATGTCAGGAAACCACAAGACAATTAACATGACATGCAGATACAAGAATTAAATCTGGGAAGCTATGTTATCCAACAAACTCTCCTTAGTAGAATAAAATTGATTATAAGTATCTTAGATTTAGAAATGAGCTGAGAAACTTATGTCTTGAATTATATACATATGGAATAAATCATTTTGGTGTACAAATTAGTACTCATAGTACATGGACTATTATTTTGGTAAATTATAACTTTCCACCATGGTTATGTATAAAGTGAAAATACATTATGTTTTCTCTATTTATATCTAGACCAAAATAACCTGGTAATGACATTGATTTCTATTTTTCTCCATTGATCTAAGATTTGAAATTGTTATAGGATGCAGGTGTTATGATGTATGATGCTCATAGAAGTTAATAATTCAGATTGAGGTTCATGTTGTACGATATGATAAATGAATTTCCAGATTTAATTTTTTTTTCAAGATATATTATTAAAGGAATGTTGGGGTGTCCTATTTTAGACGAATTCACACACTCAGTTCGGTTGAAACATTGCTCAATGACTGTGTTTCTAGGATATCATAATTTTTTTACCTTGACAATATAAATACTGTTCCCAGAAAACAGCATTTGATGAGAATACCTAACAAGGTAGATAACCATCTCTAATAATGGTTGATCACATATTCAATAAATTAAAAAATATTGACACTTTTTTAGTAAACCATTTTTGAAAAACATTATGAAATTAGGTTAGAAAAAGAGATCAATTTTATTGAATTACCATACTAGAATTGTTTGTATGTCAGAAATTTTCTTATTGTAATGCATGTAGAAAAAAATGTATTTGATAGTGTTATTGGCATGTTACTAAATTTTCTTGACAAAAAAATATGGCATCAAGGCTAGGTTGGACATGATTGATATGGGGATAATGGAAGATTTGGTACTAGTGAAGGGTAAAAAGAAGATTTTTCTTCCTCCAGTAGCTTACACTCTATCAAGACATGAAAAATTATAATCTCTCATTTTCCTTAATGGTGTAAAAGTTCTAGATAGGTATTCTTAAAATATTAAGAATGTAATTTCAATGACTAATTTGAAGTTACAGGGACTAAAATCACATGACTATCATGTTTTTATGTAAGATTTGATTTAATTTATTTTACGTTGCATTCTACATAAAAATGTATGGCATACATTAACCAGAACCAGATTCTTTTTCAAATCCATATGTTGTAAATTTATAGATATGATGAAGTTTCCAATCATGAATAAGAAGGTTGCAGTTTGTGAATTAGATATGTTCTCCCCACTATAATTATTTTATATAATGGTCCACCTAATGGATCACTTGGTTAGAGAGGTTCAATTATGTGGTCTTGTCTATTATAGATGGATGTTCCCCATTAGGTAGTATATAAAGATTTTGAAAGGGTAAGACAAGGATTGAAGTTGGTCATATGGTTGTATTTCAGAATGATATATTGTTGAATAAGTTATTGAATTATATATTTATTACCTTTTAGATGCTGATAGCATCAGTCTCCCAAAGTCTCATCATAAAAGACAATTTATAAGCACAAGGATTTCCAAAAGAGATGTTTGTACAATTACCATAATAGAGTGTAGGAAATATCACCTTTAAATTTTATATAATTTTGAAGATGTTGATCCATACATTGAATCCCCCAAAGAAATTCTTAAACATTTAAATCCATAAAGGGATGAAGGATGGATAAAAAATATACATAAACAATAGTTTATATGATGGTTTCAAGATCATATTTATAAGGAGTTATCTAAAAAACCGAATTCAATTGCTAAATAACTTCTATGGCTAGCCAAGGGACCAAATGAAAATATTATATATTATACCCATTTTTTAATTAATGGTTATATGTTCTACAAAAAAGAACACGATAATTTTTGTACAATGCAAAATAATAGAGTTTATCTTATGGCAGAAGCGATGCACATCTCTGGTTTTAAGGATATATATCCAAGTTATGTGAATATGTCATATTTTGATGTCATTGAATAGATAAATGAGTTAGATTATACAACATTTCAAGAGCTAATTTTCTATTTCTAATGGTTTTAAAAAATGAGTGTAGGGAAATTTGATGAAATGAGCTTTATGAAGGTGAATTTCAGTGTGCAAGGGTATAAAGATGATTTATTCATAATGGAATCATAAGAAGTGCATGTATTTTAAATATTAGATCCAAAAAACAAGAATTGGTCAGTTATCCTACTAAAAACTAAAAAAACTATAGGTTCAAATGAAAATTCAATCAAGGATGACCCATTCATTGGGAGATCACAATAATTTCATGGAAGTCCCAATGTAGATAATTTCTTATAAGTTACAGGGAACATAAAGAGTTGATTTTGATTCTCAATAGAAGAGTCAAATCCCTTCAACCTTTAAATAAATTAAAAATGATTCAAGGAGTAGGTGATTTTTTAATATACTATGCTTTTCCTTGTAATATTATATGCTCTATATTGTATTAATATAACATAAATTAAATCTTTTATTACTCATGAAAACAATAAATTCTGTACATGATGATGTTAATAATCTTAGGGAAGAATAGACAGTTGATGCTGAAGATGCAGAATTATTAGGGTATCAACAATATGTTGATGAAGAAACAAGAACTATGTAGCGTCACAATATTGAATAAAATTATCAAGGCAAGAAGCAAGGGTATAAAATTTTAGGTTGGATAGAATCAACACAACCAACCTATTGACCCCAATAAGTCAATGTTCATTAGTTATGTTAGGGTAAAAATAAGAATGAATGTGACAATTTATATAGATTTTTGGCACCATGTTCATCCTGTATTGAAGGAAATACTTTAGTAAGATTTTAAGGAAATGTTACAATATACTTTCACTATTTTATTGAAAAATTATATAATGAAGCATTGATTTAGTTTTCATTATAACTTATAGAGTTCATTTATTTTAGATGATTTCTATAAGAATTATCTCTTGATGGATACTAGAAAATACCATATAATATTCCAAACACTTCTTACTAAGCTTCATCTTATGGATGCTGAGGGGAAAGTAAATCTCCACCCATCATTTACTTATACACACATTATAAAGTAGGAAACATGGAATGATTTCATTAGAAAAATCATTTCAGGTGCATTGTAGTCGATAATATATCATTTTAAATTATTTATTTTATCCAATTTTATTCAAAATTATTGAGTTTTTAAACAATAAAGAAGTATTGAAATTAAACAATGTTCATAAAAACCAATGTACCCCTATTGCAAAGGATGGGGTACGCTTCCCTAGGGAAGAAAATGGTATATATTTTAAATCTACAATAAAAGTATTATATGATATGGAACAAAATATGTTCCTTTGTTTATACATAGGTTTATAAATCAAAATTCGAGGCCACTTCCATCCCACGTAATGTGCTATTGAAGGAGGCTTGTGTAAATAAAGAGGGTAAACTAGTTGATAAAAATACCAAAGTAGTATGGAAAACATGTGTAAGTATGAAATAATAGTAATTTTTAGGATTTATAAAAATATTACAAAAAAATATCTATTTATGTTCACATGTTTTTTATGTGAGTTAGAAATATGAATTAGTAGTGACCATACCTAAAGAAAATCTACTTTCAATAGCTTTGAAGTGACCAGAACAACATGATTTCATTAGAGGTATAGGTCTTGGAGTGTCACCTTGAAAATATTTTAAGAAGTCAATATAAAAATTAGATACATATCAAATGATTAAAGGGTTGTAGGTGCAATTATATTATTTTAAAGGTATTATTTTTTGGTCTGGTTTGGTAAACCAATATATGTGAATGGATTTAAGAAAACTGGTAGTGAAAAAAATATCAGCACATGAACAACCAAATGGCCCCACTATCTTTGAGGCTAGACATTCACCTCAACTGCATACCTTAACTGATGTAATCAATTTTTTCATTACTCTTTATTCTAAATTTGAATCAAACAACTTTTGATAACTTTATATTATTAAATTTTTATAGGGTAAAGTTGCATGTGGTTTCTATCTATCAACATCCACACACCACCTTGTTGAAAGGGATATTGTGTATAATATATTGAGAGACATGACACCCAACAAAGAACTCCCAAAAGATCACATGAGAGTGGGTATTGAAGTAAATCAATATTCAAGAACTGAGTTTCTTGTTCCATATGATGATTTAGATATTATAATCACCGATGATGCTATTGGAACTTTCATATCATGGTTGTCTAATATTTTAAATATCTATGAGGTATTTCCTTAAAAAAATTTCAAATAAAAACCTATAATAGTTGATGAAAAAGATTTTAGGTGAGGTATAGTATTATAGACGGATAAAATGATGGGGGAAATGAAAGGTCAGATTAAGACAATCCAGTGAATTGACCGAGAAAAAAAAATACCTTCTAGTAGTACTTCTCCCCGCCAGTTCCATTACAATATATATTAACATTACAAGTTTATGCGGGCACCGGATTCCAAGATAGAGATATGTCCTACATTAAATATGAAGAATAAATATTTGGAAATGTCATTACAGACGTGATTGGTCTCAAGAGTATAAATGAGATTCTCAAGTTTGAATAGATGGGATTCTCAATTGTGAATACATACATGAGGTACCTTTTCATACTCTGTTTTTCCAAAAAATGATCTACTATGTTCATTAATGTTAATAACTATTCATATTTTCTATAGGTTTTTATATTACTAATTTATAAAGGGAAAACCCTACGAAGCACAATTTAGATTCATTAATCTCTGTTTTGTTTTTATGCAAGAATTTTTTTTGAAGTGAAAGAAATTGATAAGAAAAAAAGATTAAATAAGTGAGGAGTTTGAGAAGAAAATAAGATATTATGGACTCTTCTTCATGCCTATAATGCAAAAGTAAAACTCTATAATCTATTCATATAAAATATATTTTTCTTTTTTTTCATTACTGATTTTATTTTTTTAGGAACCATTGTATGCTGATCAAAATCAATTTGGATACCTAAAATATTTTTTTATATTCAATGCATGGATTTCAATCAAACAAACCATACATGATGTGTATTGTGGATTTGTAACGCACTGTAATTAATATTTTATAGAAAAAATTATAATTTTATGTTTTAATCAATGTTTTAATGAGAATTTGGTTATGATAGGGTGATCTATAAATATATTCTAAATCATGGTATGAGGTCGGTCATTGAACATAATAATTCCATGGATTTCTTCAAATTGAAAAAATTTATGATATATATAGAAATATTAACTATTAAAACATATTTCAAAATAATTTTTTGTATTTTAGTTATTATTTTTTCTATTTATGAATCAAGATAATGACAATGATTGTGGATATTAAAATTGAAAATTTATGAAATATATCATATACCATAAAAAGACTACCATCCTCGAACATGTAATTTTTTAAGGTAATTAAAATTTCATTTCAAAATTATTAATGGTTTGTTTGTCTATATTTTCTCAGTACTACCAATATTTCCAATAGTCTACATACTCAAAAGAAGATGTAAATTTGTTTAGAGATGAGTAGGCAGAGTACATGGTGTCAAAAAATTTGTCGATATCAAATTTAGGTGATTACCTATTATGTTTATGATCTAGTATTGGCTGTGAACTTAGAAATATATTTGGGATGTAAAGTATTAGTATCAAAATGCTTATATATCATTTTTGATATTTTTCTCAAGGATAAGTATAATGGAGGAAATTAATTTGTTTAGAAACTAATGGGTAGAATACATGGTGTTTGAATGTATGTATAAATCATAAATAGGTGACATCCCACTACTTATTTAGTTAATATTATCATCAATTTATATTTTTTGGTTAATTTTATCATCATTTTTATCTGATACTTATTTTGTTAAATTTACACATTAGTTTAAAACACATGTCACATTCTCAAAACCAAGAAAAAAAATTCAGATTATTTATATACTTTAGGAAAATGATCCATTAGTCATTTTCACATGTAGGAATTGCCAACACATCAATTTGACACACGATGTGGTCGGTGTGACTCAAAGTTCATGTTTTCAATAAAAAAGTGTCATTTTAGTTTAAAACACATATCACATAGATAAAACTGAGCAAACCATCTTGGATTGTTTTCAAACTTTAGGAAAATAATCCACAATTCATTTGTAGTATGTAGGTTTCAACTGCACATCAATCTAATACCTAATGTGGTCTATATGACTATAGGTATGTGTTTTCAATATAAAAATGTCATTTTAGTTTTAAACCCATGTCACATAGATAAAACTAAGGAAGCAATATCATGCTATTTTAAAACTTTAATAAAATAATCCATAATTTATTTTTTATATATAGGAATTCATTGCACGCCAATATGACACCCAATGTGGTCATTATGACTCAAATTGAGTGTTTTCAATGTAAAAGTGTAATTTTAGTTAAAAAAGCATATCACATCACCAAAAATGTGAAAACTATCTAATTTTTTTTAAAACATTAAAAAAGATCCATAATTCATTTATTACATATATAAATAGATCTCATGTCAATCTGACACCTGATGTGGTTGGTATGACTCGAATTATGTGTTTTCAATATAAAAGTGTCATTTTAGTTTAAAATGTGTGTCACATCATCAAAACTGAGAAAATTTTTTTTTATTGTTTTCAAACTTTATATAAAAGATCCATAATTCATTTTTGATGTATAGGAATTAACCAAACATCAATATGAAACACAATCTCATTGATATGACTCAAAGTGTGTGTTTTCAATACAGAAGTGTCATTTTTGTTTAAAAAAAATCAAATAGCCAAAACTAAGAAAAAAAGATTGAATTTTTTTAAAACAAAGGAAAATGATTGATAATTCATTTTTTATGTGTAGGAGTCAAACATACATCAATCTGACACCTAATGTGGCCAGCATGACTCGAAGTGCATGTTTTCAATATAAAAGTGCAATTTTAGTTTGAAACATGTGTCAGATATCAAAAACCAATTAAATGTACTTGAATTATTTTTAAACATTATTAAAATGATCCATAATTCATTTTTTATGTGTAGGAATTTATTGCACATTAATATGACACACGATGTGGTCGATATGACTCAAAGTGTGTGTTTTCAATACAAAAGTGTCATTTTAGATTAAAACACACATAAAGTTGTAAAAACTAAGAAAACAAGATCATACTTCTTTAAAAATTTAGTACATTAGTCCATAATTCATTTTTTATATGTAATAATCTACTGCACATCAATTTGACACATGATGTGACTGATATGACTCAAAGTGCGTGTTTTCAATATAAAGGTGTCATTTTAGTTTAAAATTCACGTCACTAGTAAAAACTAAGAAAATGAGATCAGATTGTTTTCAAAATTTAGGAAAACAATCCATAATTCCTTTGTGATGTTTAAAAATTGACTGCACATCAATTCGACACCTGATGTGGTCCATATAACTCGAAGTGTGTGTTTTGAATACAAAAGTTTCATTTTAGTTTAAAACACGCTTCAAATAGATAAATATGAGAAAAATGGCATGGATTATTTTCAAACTTTAAGAAAATGATCAATAATTCGTTTTTGACATTTAGAAATTGACCCCATGTCAATATGAAACCTAATATGGTCGGTGTGACTCAAAGTGCGTATTTTCAATATAAAAGTTCCATTTTAGTTTAAAAAGCATTTCACATCACCACAACAAAGAAAGCAACATCAGATTATTTTCAAAATTTAGTAAAAAGATCCATAATTCATTTTTCAATTACAGGAATTGACCACACACCAATTCAACACACGATGTGGTTGGTATGAATCGAAGTACATATTTTTAATATAATTTTTATTTTAGTTTAAAAAAGATCACATATCCAAAATTGAGTAAATGAGATTGGATCATTTTTTAAACTTTAGTAAAATAATCCATAATTCATTTCTAACATGTAAGAATTGACCACACGTCAATCCAACACCCAAATCAGTTGGTATGAATTTAAGTGCATGTTTCAATATAAAAGTGTCATTTTAGTTTAAAACACGCATCAAATAGCTGAAATCAAGAAAACGAGTTTGGATTGTTTTCAAAATTTAGGAAAATGATCCTTAATTCATTTTTTATGCGTATGAATTGATTGAAGATCAATCTAATATACGATGTGGTTGGTATGACTTGAAGTACGTATTTTCAATACAAAAGTGTTATTTTAGTTTAAAACACATGTTAAATAGCCAAAATTGAGAAAATAAGCTCATGTTATTTTTAGAAACTATAAAATGATCCATAATTAAATTTTTAAGTGTAGGAATTTACTACACTCCAATCTGACACATGATGTGGTCAGTATGAATCAAAGTACGCTTTCTCAATATAAAAGTGGCATTTAAGTTTAAAACGCATCACATAATCTTAAATGAGAAAATGAACTCGGATTATTTTCAAAATTTAGGAAAACTATCCATAATTTGTTTTGGACATGTAGGAATTGAACTCATGTCAATATGAAACCAGATATGGTCGATAAGACTCAAAGTATGTGTTTTCAATACAAAAGTGTCATTTTAGTTTAAAATGTTCACTACATTGTCAAAACTGAGAAAACAAGCTCATATTGCTTTCTAAATTTTAAAAAATAATCCATAATTCACTCTTGATGTATAGAAATTGACTGAATATCAATTTGACACATGATTTGGTTGATATGACTCAAATTGAATGCTTTTAATACAAAAGTTTCATTTTATTTTAAAACACCCATCAAATAGCCAAATCTGAGCAAAAAATCTTGAATTGTTTTCAAACTTTGGGACAATCATCGATAATTCATTTGTAACATGTAAAAATTGAATTTACATCAATCTATCACACGATGTGACCAATATGACTCAAACTATGTACTTTCAGTATAAAGGTGTCATTTTAGTTTAAAGTGCACGTCACTAGGAAAAATTGAGCAAAAGAGCTCAGATTGCTTTCAATCTTTAGAAAAATTCTCCATAATTCATTTTTGATGTGTAGAAATTGACTACACATCAATTTGACACATGATGTAGTTGATATGACTTGGATTTCTTATTTTCAATATATAAGTTTCATTTTAGTTTAAAACACGCATCACATAGGTAAAACTGAGCATAACAAGACCATATTTTTTTCTCATTATTTTATCTACTATTAGTTAATTAATTTACTTATCATTTTTATTTGATACTTATTTACACTATTTTAAATCAGAATTTTAACAGTGCTAGTAAAAGGGATTTATAAGTGCTATAGATGTGCTGATAATCTAAGCAATGTTAAAAGGTGTTTACCTTAACAGTGCTCATAAAAAGTTTTGATAAATTCCCCCTTTAATAGTGTTAAAATAGAGATGAAAAAGGATTTACTAAAAAATGATATAATTTTTTTCACATCCCCTCTATCAACCCCCCGCCCCCATATCAGCGCTTCCTACTACCCACCCCCTTTATCAGCACTTCCTACCCCCACCCCCTTTATCCACACTTTATCACACACCCCTTCCTCAAGGGAGTTTTGAACCTAGGAGCTCCATCTTATACACTAATACCTTTTACACTCCCCTATACTATTTTGTGTTACATTTTATGATATGTCAATATATTTATATATATTTCATTATATTTTTTTTATCCATATATTTCTATATATGTTTATATATTTGTTTATATATATATGTATATTCAATATATATTTATTTATATATATGTTTTAAATTAAAAATAAAAACCCATAAAACACGTAAAAACATTAAGAAACTCTGAAAACTCTAAAACCCCTAAAAACATTATAATGATCATAAATTCTAATCCAAGAGTTTGTTTCAGCTCCAAAACCATTCAAATAGAAGCACATGAAATGATATTTGATATGATATGTGGTAAAGAATAAACGGACACCCAAATCCGATGTTATAGTTGTTTTAATTTTAATAAATCGGGGCCGGTGACGAAAAACTATATTTTGGAGTCCTTTTATTCCTTTATAGGGAAAATAAAGAGTCAATGTTCAAAGAGCTAGTACCAGATATACAAGGCATATATCTCATTGCAAGATTTGATTTGATATGTGGGGGAGCCTAAATGGACACCCAAATCAAAATTTTTGACCGTTTGAAGTTTAAGTTTGATTTTCAACTTTTTTGAAACTCTAATAACTTTTATTCCATTAGTTTTCAAGATATTTGAAAATAACATGGTTTTATATCAGTTCATGACCTTTGATTTGACTAATTGTAGAGATAAAATATACTTTTGGATAAAACGTTATGATCCTTTCAGAGTTTTTAGTGTTTTAGGGGTTTTAAGGGGTTTTCACATTCAACGGTCTTTCAAATGACTGTTACTTCTGAAGCAAGTGTCTATTTTTCCTCAACCACATATCAAATAAAAAATTGCAATGATATCTGTGTCTCGTTTCCCCATGGGAACTATCAATCACCACTATTGAGTCCAAAAAAGAACCATAAGGCCTCCAAACATCCATAACATATGCTACATGTGTTTGTTTTGCCTCTACCATATATATTATTTTTAATGAAATATACTTTTTTTTAAATATACCATTTATTAGTGATAGTAAAAAAAAACTGATAAATAGGGTGTATTTATCAGCGTTTTTTAGAAGCGCTGATAAAGACCCCCACTTTATCAGCGTTATTAAAGCGTTGATAAATGATCATTTTACCTACGTTTTTTTACAAGCGTTGATAAAGGACCGCCTTTAACAACACTTTTTATAGCATTGAAAAAGGGGGGTTTTAATAGAACTTTTAACGAACACTGTTAAGATACTTTCACTGGATAAACCCAGTTTTGTAATAGTGTTAGTTAATTTTCATAGATATAATTCTTGAATACGAATAATAAATGGCATGACAATTGAATTCTTGTTCTTAAAAATAAAGTGCTCTTGAATCAGCTCACATCCATTGTGAGTTTTTTATCACCACAAATGTGATAAAATTCATGAACAATTGCTTTGAGAATGACAAGAAATTGTGTGACATGTAAGAATCAACTGTAGCTCAATCTGATACATAGTGTGCCTAGTATGACACAAATTATGTTTTTAGTTTAAAATTGACATTTTTTGTTTAATTTATTTATTTATAATATTACCAACATATTTTTTTTTCTTATATAGGTTAATTATTTTACTCGAGGTGAGGTAGTTTTTTTGGAAACTAATATCATGACTGAGGTTTGAGGGTCGAAGACAAAATAACATTGAAGTTTTTGAATGTTTATGAAAAATTGTACTTACACATGTAATTGTAAAAATCAATTATTGAAATGTCCATAATATAGTATTTTTTCCTGTATTTGTGTTTTAAATTTTATTTCAATTGAATTCTATATTTTCTCTATTTTTTTTGGTGCGGTGTGATGTAATTTTAACATCACATTGTAGCAGTGTTCCCCTTTATCAAAGGTAGAAAAAGTGTTGGTAAAGGACTAGGGTTTTAAGAGAACTTTTATTTTTAGTGTTTTTTTTGCGGTGGAAAACCCCTATTATAGCATTGGTAAATGCCTTATGTGTAATAGTAATGGTATATCCCTAACAGACACCCAAATCAAATTTTATAACCATTTGAAGTTCAGGTTATATTTTCAACTTATCTTAGACCATTCATTAATTTTTTTTTCATCCAATTGTTACTAAATATAACACCCCAAACATTTTATGGTATGTTTCTCTTAAATAATTCCTATTCATTAGATAGCCTATATTGCATGAATCACTAAGTCATTGTGAAAAAACACTTATTTATTAATAGGTGAATGTCCTAACATATCCATTAAACTTAAATTGGCAACAACTATGTTTTGAATTTCAAAAAATGGTCATCTAAAGTTGTGATCAGTAAGTTATTTGGAGTCTGATAGAACCAACTTGTTTTTTTGATGAATAGTAGTGTACCCTTATGAATAGTAATATGAACTTTATGAATAGTAAATCACATTATTATTTTATTTTCTTTAGTTTATAAGGTAATGATATGTTGATTAATTTTTCAAGGTATTAAAAAATGAGTTATAGATTTAAAATTGTTATTTTTGAAGAAATTATGAATTTATTTTAAAATTAAATTAATAACATTTAGAAAATTATTTTAAAAAAATGGAATTCATTTTTGAATTATACATGTCAAAAAATAGTTAGGGTGATTTTTTTGGGGATTTTTCTAAAATACTTGATTTTTTTTGTGAATAGAAAAAATACAATTTTGAGTTTTCAGTATGTTTAATGACTTCATAATGATGTAATAGTTAATATAAAATTCTGGTCGACTTTTTTATTGTAAAATATTACATGAGGTGTACCAATTGGCTAATACCATGGGAAAATACCATCGGAAAATCCATGGTTTTTTTAAAAACCCCTAATGACGTGTCCTTTGAAATTAATAAAAAACTCCCTCTCATTTACTATAAATACTCACTCATCCATTCATTTTATTTCATTCCAACTCTTTATCCTCTAATATATAGTAGTTTTACCTTCCTAGGAGTCCCCCCAAGGTGTCATCAAGCCCCCAAGGTCCCAACCTTCAACTTTTGGGAGTTACTCTATAAGGTAAGGGAATCTACCACCCTTCTCTTTTTAAAGCTGTCATTTTATGTTATTCTCTTTTATTTTCAATTGGATTATGCTAGGATAGGTCATTATATATCCCCCTTTCTTTCCAAAGTATTTAATAATGATGATAAAATCATTTTCTCTCATCAAAATATTTTATGAATTTTTATGTGACACTGTTAGGCTGCCGAATTTTCGGGAGGGATTTCTCAACTTTTCTTTTATTTCAAGTTCCTTTGTTTTCTTTTCTTTCCTCATATCCCCTCATCAAAATGATATGATAATTCCATAACCTTACACCAAATATAATTTTATTATGATAATGGAATATTTCATCATCATCTCTCCTTTCCCCCTCCTCTTATACTAAAAATGAAAACACCACCCGAGCTATGATAATTTATCACATTCAAGGACGACAGGTTCTCAATAATTATTAACATCTTAAATTCTTGTCATGAAACAAATTTTATGGTTGAAACATATCCAAATATATGTATTTTATCTTATTTAATGTTCTTTAATTCTTATACACTCATAATATAAAATAATATTACAAAAAAAGTTCATTATGCACAAAACCACTAAGTTAATCCAAGTGCTTATCATCATCTTTTATCAGAAAAGTAATCCTCATGGTATGTAACCAAAAATCATTATAAGATCATTTATATCTCTATAATGTCACTAATAATATATATTAAAAAATCTGGATGTTTGAAAAAATTTCAAATGAACTTCCATTCAGGAATACAAGTAAACTGATCATGAAAACCAAGGAAGAAAATGCTTCCAAAAAACTAAAATTAAACCTCTTAAACCCATAAAAAAGGACATGAATGAACCTAATAAGGTTGAAATAAATAAAATAAATGTAGAGGAGTTTCTGTACTAATTAATTAATGAATATAAAATTTTATTATTCAGGTCATTTAGATCAATAGAAGAACACATTTGGTCATAAGGTAAGGGGTTTCTTATCTCACTTTTAATTTCGAGAGATTTCCATTGTTTGCCACTTATTTGGTGCATGTGGTGTATTGTGTAGTTCCATTTGATAAATATTATCATGAATATATTTATATTCATGGTATTCTATGATTAATTTTGTGGTTATTTATTTTTGGTCATACGACTCGATTGATTACAACGTGGTAAGAGACTTTGTCTCAATTTCCATTTCAATTCCATTTACTTGGTATTGTGCACCTAATATTTATTATGTGATGTATCCTCTGCCCATTTGAGATCATTTTTCATTTGAAATTGTAAATATATTATATATTCATATTATATTTTCAAGGATATGATTATTTTATTAAGCCGTATACCCTTTTACATACAGTGTTTATTTGGAATGTTGTTTTAACTATGGAAATATTGATGAATCTGTATCCTCTACTCTATACGGATATTGATAATGCATATTGTACCTATATTAAATATATTTATAAAGAATTATTTGGACTTTAGTGACAATAGGGTCCCTATATATCCCCTCAATGCGTCGACAGGTCTCATGAGACAAATCAGTTGGCGACAAACCCTTCGAGTTTGTTTCCAAAAATCAGAGAGGTTTCTACCCACAAACTTAAACCATTTTGACAGTATTGTGGTATCATGTTCCAGATACATGATATCTAATTAATAATCATATCTCTTTATTCATTTTCAGTTATTACTATCCATGAGTTTTTCACTGTGACAAAATCTTTGGATGCAGTTTCATTCTCAGATTATTAATGGAGTATAATTTTCATTTATTCAACATACCACAATGATTATGACAAATTGTTTCTGATTTAGTTGTTTTTCATTCATGATTATACTATTAGTAAACATTAATAAGAGTTTTATCTCAACCCTTTCATTTATTTACCATGAACAGTTTATGAGGAGGAGACCATTTATTGAGTTCTCATGGATGCAGTTTATTAGTTTTTGTTATGTATTGTATTTTGTTACCTTTATAAATTTAATATGAGGTACATGTTTGTATCTAGTTTCATCACGACTACTAAATTTATCATTACTTAATGATTTAATTCCTTTTAATAATGCTAATGTAATAATTAATGCTCCAACTCTAGGATTCTAGGGTCGGGGTGTCACAGTTGGTATCAAAGGAAGTTTTTTAGAAAACATGGAAACTAGATTTAGAAAACATAGATTAGGGAACATACACCGAAGACAGTGTTTGAGGATAAAAATACAATAACATCTTAGTATTTTGGTAAGGAATATATTATTTTTATCTTTCTCGAAAATATATCCCTATATAGATACTACAAGTGGACGTGGTTCTATCACAGATGTACCTAGGAGTGAAAACCCCGACAAGGAGTTTCGGGTTTGACTTGGGGTATCCTAGTATACGAAAATGGGCCTTACTGCAAACCTGGTTTGACAGTCCGATGGGATATGATTAGGATAATTCACAGTTTCTTTACTAACCATTATGAGGTATTTAAAAGTAAATATAAACAATGTTTATGATTACGATATTAGTTGTGTAATTATACATTGATGTATTTCCAAGGGATTTACCTGGACATCCTTTAGAGTGAGAAGTTAAGTTCTCTGTTGATTTAATTCATGGTGCTAGACCTATATCAAAGACTCCCTATATAATGGGCACTGTGGAATTAGTGGATCTAAAGAAACAACTAGAGGAATTGAGTGACAAATGATTTATTTGACCTAGTGTTTCACTATGAGGAGCCCCTGTACTCTTTGTCAAGAAGAAAGATGGATCCATGAGGCTATGCATTGATTATAGGGAAATCAATGATATTAAAATAAAGAACAAGTATCTTATTCCATAGATTAATTATTTATTTGATCAAATTTATGGGGCCCAATATTTTTCAGAGATTGACCTTCGATATGGATATCATCAGCTATGTGTGAGGAAGGAAGATATTCCAAAGAAAGAATTTTGAACCAAGTATGGGCATTACAAATTTATAGTAATGCCTTTTGGACTGACTACTTCACCCTATGTTTTCATTGATTTGATGAATAAAGTTTTCAAGGAATATCTTGATGAATTTTTTGTGGTATTTATCAATGATATCTTGGTATAATCCAAAATCTACAAAGAACATGAGAATCACTTGAGGATTATTTTGAAAACTCTTAGAAGAAATGAATTACATGGGAAGTTCTGCAAGTGTGAATTTTGGATTCAATCATTTTCTTTTCTTATATATATTGTCTCTAAGGATGCAATATTAGTTGATACTATGAAGATAAAGGCAATCCAGGAATGGACCATGCTAATGAACATAACCGAGGTACGTAGTTTTAGTGGCTTAGCAGGTTACTGTCGGCATTTCATTTATAACTTCTCCCAATTGTAATACCTACTAACCAAGATCACACTTAAAGGGGTTAAGTTTGTGTGGATGAAAAAATGTACATAATACTTTGAAAAATTGAAAAGAAGATTGGTCAATGCTCCAATTTTGACTCTTCTATATGGAAATGATGGATTTGTGATATACAATGATTTATCAAATAATGGAATGGGTTGCGTCCATATGAAAAATGATAAATTTATTACTTATGCATCAAGGAAGTTGAAGACTCATGAGAAAAAATTATCCTACTCATGATCTTGAGTTAGGAGATGTACTTTTTGCTCTAAAAATATGGGGACATTATCTCTATGGTGAAAGATGTGAGATATATACAAATCACAAGAGTTTGAAATACATTTTTAAATATAAATAAATCAACATTAGGTAAAATAGATGTATTGAGTTACTCAAAGACTATGATTTTTCAATACACTACCAACCATGAAAGGAAAATTAGGTGGAAAGTTCATTAAGTAGAAATGATCATGGACTTTTGACCCAAATTAGGATTGAGAGAGATCCTATATTCATGGATCTACTAAAGATGGATATGGTAATTTTTATGGAATGGGAAATATATTTCCTCCTTCAAATGTTTGTTAAACTATCTTTACTAGGGAATATAAAAATATCTCAATCCGATGATGAGAATCTACAAAATATAATTAAAGCTGACTATTGTCACACTTTGTGTATGTGTATGGAGTTCTAAAATTTAGGAAGAGATTATGTGTTCCATCAGCACTTGAGCTAAGAAGGGAACTATTAGACGATGATCATAACTCAAATTTCTCTATACACCATGGTAGCACTAATATGTATTGAGATATGAAGGAACATTTTTGGTGGGATAACATGAAGTGAGAAATTGATGACTATGTGTCAAGGTGTATAGTTTGTCAAAAATTGAAGGCCAAGAGACAACATCATAGAGGGTTCATGAAACCTATACCTATTACTATGTGAAAGTGGGATAACATTACAATGTATTTTTTCATAGGACTATCAAGGAAACCTAGAAGGAATGATGAAATATGGGTAATTGTTGATCGTCTCAAAAAATCATCACATTTCCTTGCTATAAGAGAGGATTTACCACTTGAGCACTTGACCAGAATTTATATTAATGAAGTTGTAAGACTTCATGGAACACCTCTATCGATTGGGTCCGATCGAGATACCTAATTTACATCAAAATTTTGGAAAAGTATCCTTAAGTCTTTGGATACTGAGCTTCATATGTGTAATTCTTATCACCCCCAAATAGACGGATAGTCTGAAAAGACTATTCAAACACTGGAAGACATATTGAGACTGTAATCTCTTGAATTTCAAGGTATGTGGGATCAATACTTTCTTTTGGTGGAATTTTCCTACAATAATAATTTCAATTCTAGAATTCAAATGGTGCCATATGAAGCATTATATGGTAATAAGTGTCTAACTCCAACATGTTGGGATGAAGTTGGTGAGACAAAACTTATAGACCTAGAACTTATCAAAGATACAACTATAAAGGTAAAGAAAATTCTGGCCCATATTAAAACATCCAAAATAGGAAAAATAGTTATGCTAACAATCAGAGAATGGATTTGGAATTTCAAGTATGATATTATGTCTTTCTAAAAGTATCTATGTGGAAGGGTTTCTTAAGGTTTGGTAAGAAAGGGAAACTGAGACCCAGGTACATTGGACCGTTTGAAATTATGGAATGGATTGGAGTTGTAGCTTAACTGTAATGTATCAGATTTTTCATGTATTTTTTTGAAAATATTATATAGAATTATTACGATACCAGGATTTTCAACGGAGTGTGATTACGAGGCCCAGAGTGCCCCGAATAAATGTTTGAAATAAATTAAAATTTGAAACAGCACACATGAGTGGTTTTATATAAAAAGTGGAATAACTTTTAAATGGGTGCCCAGATTAGAAATTTGAGGGCACCATTGCATTCAGAGCAACGACTTTACCTTATGTGGGGCCTAACATTGACCAGCACGGGTCAACTGCAAAAGTTAGTTTTGGGGGGGTTTTTAGAATAAATAAAATAAATTAATAATTTATTTTATTTTAAATGTTTCCTTAAATTAAGCGACCTAATCCTCCCCTATTAATACCATATTATGGCAAGCTCACAGAGTTAGCGGCATAACCCTGCGAATTGAGGATTTTCCATTAGAGATTTTGAGGAGAACCTATTGGCAGATGACGATGACATGATCGATCGAAACATCTCAGATTCGACTAACCTCACCAATGAATGCAATGTGATGATCATTATTAATCCGAATTGAGGTAGGGGTTTGTTATTTTAATTCTTCTCTTCCCCGTTCTTGGATTAAATGACGAACGCAGATCAACCCACAAACAGGGTGATCTGCGGATCATACGTTATTGAGGGAGAGTGTCAATTTTCCTTTTCTTTTGGTGGTTTTGATTCTGGAAATGATTTTTGTGATAATTTTTGAATTATATTTTTATTCGTCCTATTCAATCCTTATAATGGGAGCGAGTTGATGCCATGATGAATGATGGCGGAGGTGCGTTCCTCTTTTGTTTATTTATTTATTTATCTTTTAACCCCGTGTTCATTGTGTTATTCACTGGGTTATGAAAAATGTATCGTTGCACATCCATTTTATGAAACAACGATTCCAAATGAGATATTCAACATCGCGACGACCTAGAGGAGGTGTGACGATGATGGTAGACGACAAATCAGCACAGTTTGGAAGAAATCTTTCTTCGACCGTAGTTTACACGGATGATCGAAAAAAGTTTTTGGGGCAGATCAGACCCATGAAACCTCCAGAAACATTGATTTCATAGTAAGGCGACCTCAGATCTTGATTTTCAAGGTGATTGGATGATCAGATCAAAAATTGGAGGGGAAAATGGGGTGCGGCGGATCAGGTTCGCATTTCTGGATTTTTCCAGAAGAGATGGCATGTATCTCGAAGAACACACCATGTGGTGTGGGTGGTGACTACTAGGGTTTTCACACAACACGTAATGAAGGACATGGTGTGCCTTTAGGGAGACACGACATGTGAACCCCACCCTGTAAAGGCTAGAGTCTAGGAGGCAGGAATAACGAACACGGCATGTGACCATTGTCACACGACGCGTGGGTCCTTACATGGTCTTGGTGTGTATCTCAGAGGAAACACAGACACGGGGTGGGTACATGGTTGTGTACTCCACCACATGGCCAGACCAGGCCGGTTTCACATGCTAACCTGTGTACCGGTTACATAGGGTGTACCACACAGTTTGAACCCATGTACAGGAACACAACCGCATACACAAATGGAACCTCGATTACTTATACATGGTGTGTCGTCCGTATGATACACCGTGTACTTACTTTTCTACATGGAATGTTCTTATAACTTAGGCCATTTTACACGGGTAGTACCCAGAGTCAAGAGACACGACATGTAACCCTTATAAACACCATGTATATCCTAGAACATGGATTGAAACTCTTGTCCATTTTATCTTGGACATGTTTCATTTTGGTTAGTGCCCCTTTTTCTCATT
This sequence comes from Viscum album, assembly GCA_963277665.1. Classification (NCBI taxonomy): domain Eukaryota; kingdom Viridiplantae; phylum Streptophyta; class Magnoliopsida; order Santalales; family Viscaceae; genus Viscum; species Viscum album. The sequence goes on from OY728148.1 coordinate 55,815,142, forward strand.
CCACTGAAGGTCAAGTATTGATTCCATCCATATAAATATGACCCCTTTAGAAGGAAATTTCAAGATAGAGTCAGGTATCCCTCCGAGAGGCCCAGAGTGAGATCCTCTATCCATTCTTGACCCTAGGTAGACTAAGTTATCGACGTGACTATTCCCACAGAGCACCGATCCTCTACTTAGAAGATGAATTTGGATGAGTCGGGTTATCCACCAAGGCCCTAGCAGTGATCCAAATATGTGTATTGTGATCTTTCCCTACTCAGGAGTGTGTTCTCATGGAATGAATGTATCTATCTCTCATGGATTTTCCCTACGAACAATAATTCATGGAAAAATGTTGTATGAGATATCAGACTCATGGAGTGAGTTCTCCCGGATGAGTTCTTCGTAGAACCTTTGTACTGAATCCCTAGCTTGGTTGTGCAGTTTTGTGACTTGTCTCTGGACTACAGTTCTAGGTATGAGTATATCTGGATTATGTTTCTCTTGCTATATGTTAAGTAGACATATATTGTGTAGTGCTGACTATACCTTCACTTCTTGATTCACTTCTTGGTTTTCGAGGTCCTCTATTGAGCATTGTTATACTCACCCCTGCATGGTATTTAACCACACATGTCATATCTTGTGCAGACTAGCAACCTTTTGACGGATTCCAGGGCAGACCAAGACCGGACCAAGATTTCTAAGTTACCTATAGGCCGATGTGTCCCTACGGCTATGAGAAGCAGTCCTAGTACCTCTTTCTTACTTACAGGTTGGACTTTCTAATTTGAAGACTCTCTTGATTTCTCTTGGTGGACTTGTATTCTATTCTAATTTACCTTCAGTAAATTACTTTTGTTATACTCTTTTGGTTGGGTTTAGTTGTATGCATGCATTTTGTTCCTTATTGGTTTTACCTTTCAACATTTGTGGTCTTGGAGATGGGTGCATGTGTACAATTACTTAGGAAATGCCTCCCATGTTAGTGATATGCCTACTCAGTGCTAGTCACCAGCCCCTAACCTATTGGAGGTAGGCTTGGGGAGTCACAGAACGAGCTCCACTGGGATGGGTCATGAAAGAGTGGTATGAGAGGTGGCCGATTCTACCTTAAGACCAAGAGTCTGTGAGTTTTGTTTGGGTTAATAGTGTTAAGTGTTTCAAGCTCGGATTTCAGGCCAGATACTCCAGTGTTGGTGCGGGCGACTGACATATCCATACATTAGGACTCTGATAACCTAATTTTTGACTCGGTACATGAAAACACTAGTTACGGGGGAGTGAAATAATGGTACATGCATCATATAGTAATGAGTTATTTTTTCCATGTCATTTATGTCAATTATCTAGATCTAGTCATTGACCATGGTAAATCTTGTTTCCTGATAGTATGCCTCTGTGAAACATATCTTCTAGGATTCAGCAATGCGATCAAAAGGATGACCCCCTCCGTGATGAGGCTTTGATATAGGGACCTGTTCCCCAGGAATTACTTCTAGGAGGTGAACTTGCTATACCACCACTAGTGGATCAGCCTTTGGTACCTGTAGTACCGACAGATGAGGGTCGCATGCTGAGCGCTCTCCATGAGTTTCAGAGACAGAGACCCCTCAGGTTCTGAGGTGACCCTGACCCTCAGGCGGAAAAGGACTGGCTTGAGGCGGTGACCAGAGTTTTCCATCTAGTGAGGACATCAGTGGAACAAATGGTGACCCTTGGAGTGAGCCTTCTTTAGGGTTCAATGGGACGATGGTAGAGTTTGACCACACAGACTCACGAAGAGGAGACTCTTTCATGAATGGAGTTTGTGGGACTCCTTAGGGAGGATTTCTCTCCAGTTACACTGAGAGCGGTGCGTATCCAATAGATTATTCAGCTCTAGTAGGGAAGTTTGGTAGTGGATTATTATTCATCGAGGTTCACCTACCTCGCTAGGTACTCCATGGATATGGTCAGGGATCAGTACTTCAAAGATCAGAACTTTGATCAAGGTTTATGATGAGACATCAGATCTAGTGTCATGCCTCTATGCACTTGAACTTATGCTGGAGTACTCAAGAGGGACTTGGTGATCGAGAGCTTCTTTGTGGATCAGATACAACCGAAGACAGTCAGTAGTAGGAAGACAGGTGTGGAGACCTCTATAGTAGGGAGCTGATGTCAGGCATAGAGATCAGGATATGGGAGACATCACAGGTGGACCCATGAAAGGGGATTGACAGTCCATGGATCTTAGGCTGGATCCAGTTAGCCTAGGGAGAGGCGATGCTACTCGGGTGATGGTAGGGGACATCTTGCTAGAGACTGTCTGACCCGTCGAGCTGCTGATAGAGAAGTGGTGGATGGACCAATGAGGCAGAAAAAGAGAGTGGAGTAGACAAACCTGCTAGGTATTAGACGTGTCAGAAGATCCGGGAGAGCAGTAGGTGATGGAAGGCGCTTTGATCTACTTCCACCACCACCCCTAGGAGTTCACCACTAGGCTCAGAGAGCTGGGGGATAGGGATGGGGACAACTGCATGTGGTTGAGGCGTATGACCCAGGGACTCTAGGGATGATCCAAGGTACGATCTGTGTCTTTTCTACCTTAGTTTCCATAATTATAGGTACAAGTTCTAGTCATTACTTTTTCTCTGCATGTCTTGTGCGAAACCTTGAGATTTAAGTAGAGCTGTTAAATCAACCCTTATGCTTAGAGACACCTACAGGAGGAGACTCGATGATCACGTATCTCTGCAGATAGTGTGATCTTACCGTTGGGGGTGAGAGTTTATATTGGAACCTCTTGGTGTAAGTGTCAAGTCCTTACAACTTCATTCTCAGTATGGATTGGTTGACTTGGTCCATGCCTAGATTGACTGCTTTAGGTGAAGAGTATGGTGTGTCTGCATCGATGGGATGATGTTTTCCTTTTTTGGTTAAAATAAGACCCATGAAACATAGAAGGGGATCATGCAAAGGAGGGTGTATCCAACCACTCATGAGCTGGCTAGCCTTACCCTTGAAGTAGTAGATGTTGTGAGCTTCGAGTTCCCAGCAGTTGTGGAGGATTACAAGGATGTCTTTCCCGAAGATGTTCCAGGAATACCTCTCCACCGGGAGATCAACTTGTGCATCGACTTGTAGCCTGGGGTGACACTGATATCATCACCAGCATATCAGATGACTCCTGCAGAGCTACGTGAGTTGAGGGTGAAACTAGAGTATTTGAAGAAGAAGGAGTTCATGAGACCCAACATTTCACCATGGTCAGCCCCAGTTCTGTTTTCCAAGAAGGAAGATGGGAGTTTGAGGTTATGCATGGATTAATGGCACATCAACTAAGTGACGGTGAAGAAAAAGTATCCACTACCAAGGATAGATGACCTATTTGATCATATGAGAGGGGAACAATGGTTCTCGAAGGCTGACCTTCAGTCATTTTACTACTAGTTATGATTACGAGATGAGGATATACTGAAGACAAATTTTAGATGCGGCTACAGTCACAATGAGTACTTGGTGATGCCTTTTGGTCTGATGAACAACCCCACAATGTTCATGGGACTTATGAACCATCTCTTCCAGTTGTACTTGGACCGGTTCGTAGTGGTCTTCATCGACAAAATCCTTGTGTACTCGGGAGGAGAATGCAAGACACCTACAGATGGTTCTAGACGTACTCCGAGAGCACCAAATTTAAGGGAAGCTCTCGAAGTGATAGTTATGGATTCAGGAGTTCCACTTTCTGGGACATGTCATCTCAGCAGATGGGGTAGCTGTGGACCCAAAAAAGGTAGAGGTAGTGTAATCATGGGATCCACCTCAGAGCATAATGGAGGTGCAGAGATTCCTTGGGTTGGTAGGATATTATGGGAGATTTATTACTAATTTCTCCTAGATATCAGCACCGATGACAACCTTAACTAGGAAGGGAAAACCCTTCATGTGGACGGAGAAGTGCCAATAGGATTTTGAGTAGTTGAGGAAGAGTTTGACTAGAACCCCAATCTTGAGATTACCGGAGGAAGGTGCCAAGTACATAGATTTCTTCTATGCATCAGGGACCGTTCTTGGCTGTGTGCTAATGTAGGGACAAGTGGCGATTGCTTATAGTTCATACCAGATAAGACTTCATGATCAGAACTATGCGACCCATGATCTTGAGTTAGCGGCAGTAGTCTTTGCATTGAAGATGTGGTGACACTACCTTATAGGTGAGTGGTTTATCGTCTACTCTACCCACAAGATCCACAAATACATATTATTGTAGAAAGATCTGAATATGAGATAGAGAAGTTTTCTAGAGTTTATCCTGGACTATGATTTTGAGATCATCTATACTCTTTGGAGGGGGAACAAAGTGGAAGATGCTATTAGCATAAGTTCTAGATCACATCATTTGAGTGAGGAGACAAAGCAGTTAGCTGTGTTACAGTTATCCTTTATTGACAGAGAGGATGCAGCTTACCTTCAGTCTATGGTTTTCACCCCTACAATCTTACAATGGGTTAGGGAGGTATAGTTTGGGGATTTAAACTATGAGGCTTTACGTGCCCTATTATCTACAATACATGCTTCTGATGGATATTCTCATGGTGAGGAGCACATTGTTCTTTTCAGAAGACGCACCGTTGTAGCAGTGGCATTGTGGGAGGAGGTACTAAGGGAGTTTCATACATCCCCCTTAAAGGTACACCCTGGTGTGGTGAAGATATAACAGGATCTCCAATGCAGTTTTGATGGTCATGTATGAAGAAGGAAGTAACATAGTTCTTTTCTCGATGCCTTACATGCCAGCAGGTGAAGGCTGAGCACCAAGTTCTAGCGGGGTTAGCTCACCCCTAGAAGTACCAGAGTGGAAGTGGGATAGAATATAGATGGATTTCATGACAAGCTTTCCACAGATGTTCAAGGGGCATTATTCCATCTTGGTGATCATTGACCAACTCACCAAGTCATCCCACTTACTAGATATCAAGGAGCAGAGTTCCATAGAGAGATTGAGACACCTCTATGTGGAAGAGATTGTTTGGATTCATGGAATCCATTAGACAATAGTCTTATATTGGGATTCCATTTTCAAATCTTGTTCATGGAAGGAACTGTAAGAGGTGTTTGGGAGTCAGCTAAGCTTGAGCACTGTGTTCCATCCCCAGACCGGTGGTCAGACAGAGAGGACCATTTAGGTTTTGTAGGATATGTTGTAGGCCTGTATCGTGGACTTTGGTCACATTTGGGAGGACCACTTACCACTGTTGGAGTTTTCATACAATAACAGCTACCAATACACCATTATCATGACACCATTCGAGGCCTTTTACATGCAACCATGACGGTCATCGCTTTGCTGGACCGACCCTGGGGAGTCAGCTCTCATGGGTCCCGAGTTGGTGAAATCTACCACCAAAAAGGTGCAGATCATCTTGGAGTGGATGAAGACTACACAAAACCCACAGAATTCTTATTCTGATAGGCGACAAATACCCCTGGAGTTCAAGGAGGGAGACTGTGTCTTCCTTCGGGTCTCACCTCGGTGAGGCACTACTAGAATTTTAATCTATAGCCATGGACCTATAGCCACAATTTTATAGTTCTCTGGCTATAAATTGTTTATAGCCATGATTTGATTACTGCTCTGTGGATAAAATTCATGTTTTTTTTCGATACCCATTGGGATCCTCCCCCAATCCTCCCACTGCAACTCCCTCCTCCCCTGATCCTCACACCGCAATGCCCTCCTACCCCGATCCTCCCACCGAGGCACCTTCCTCTCCCGATCCTCCCACCGCAAAACCCTCCTCCCCCGAACCAAAACCCTGTCACCGTGACTCCCTCCTCCCCGAATACCTCTCTCACTACGGCACACTCCTCCCCGACAACCTCTCTCACTGTGACTCCCTCCTTCCTGAAGACCTCTCTCACCGCGGTTCCCACCCAACGTAGAAACTATACCGACGTTGCTCTAAGACAGCCACCCCACCTCCTCCTCCAGTGCGTTTCCAACATGGCTACTCCACCTCCCGGTGATCATCCTCTTCCTTGGCCCACCAAAGGTATTTAGGGTTTTAACCTCTCAAATTTCACTCATGTGTATAGAAATAGTTACTCCTTATTATTTATCGTGGAGTCTCAAATATCATTTAAATCATCATTTTCAACTATACATCAAACTCTAACTAGACATTTCACACAGATAAAAATTATTCTTGAAATTCTCATCACTACAGTATAGTGTCCATTTCCTACCTATTTTGCAACCACAATTCTCACCATGGTTTCCACAATGGTATGACCAACTTCTTCTTATTCCCATTTGACTATATTTTATTTTGTGCCATACTGTAATGTGGGATTCTATTAACTTGAAATCCTTCTTTGGTAGGTATTTATATCATATCCTCTTGAATCAAGGAACATACCTCATGATTTTTTAATTTGAATCTATAGAATAATCATCATTAGATTTATTTATATGGTTGGATGACTCATATTATCCATATAATGAAAAAAACACTACTTTTAGTGACACATAAGTAGTACTTTGCTAAGGATTCAAATGAATCATACACACATGTGTACACTGCATCATCCTTTTTTCATGGCACAAGGCTCTCTGTGAGTCTCCTACTTCTAGGAACCATTATGGAATTGACTGTGGTGTGGTGGATTCTTCCCATTTTACTCATGTAGTTTATAATCACACCATGATCATTACTATGGAATTGTCATTATTATCTCATTGTTTTATATATACCAAAATATTCTTCTCTATAGTGTTTCATTTGGATATCATGCTATTAATACATCCTTAAAATAAATCATTTTAATGAATTAAAATACTCACATAAAAAACATATTCCATACTCTCATTTCATAATCACCATAATCTTGTACAAAGAATTACTCAACTATTGAAGAGTGGTATTGATGTTTGTAGTACAAGATTATCCTTAGACTTGAGGATGAAGGTGATAAAGATGACGTCATCTCAATTAAAAATTCCACTCATGTACATGTTTTAATAGGTTGATCAGTACCACACTAAGGTTGAACCTTATAAAAAAATGTCACTCCATTAGCTACTCGATAAATTCCAATATGGCTCGGTAGTCTCTCATGGCCCTCTATGACGACCCGCATCTGTGAATGCTAAGTACCCTCACCCACCTGAACCCTCATACCTGCACTTAACTATACATGCTCTCTATATATTCACATATTCTGGTCTTATATTGAATCCATCCTTTGATCTTGGTTGTTTCCTCCTTGATTCCTCATTACTCGATTCAGGTGATGTCATAAAGATCTATCCAATTTTTTTAAACACATCAATTTTCATTTTACAAATAGTAGTATGAGTAATATAGCACTGAGAATAACTTTAATAAACCATTTAGTTTTAACTCTCTCAAATTCTTTCAAGAATTTTTTTATATAATCTTCTCTACTTCTTATGATTATTAAAAAAGGATGGAATAAACTATCTTTCACATCAAACAACATTTCCATAAGTGAATGGATCTCAAGAACTCCAATGGTAAAACATTATTTACACTTTCAAAAGAACCTTCCAAAATTTAGATTTGTATGAATTATTGACTCTGAAGGATTCTCAAGCAACTCCTCCTCAAGGGATGATCTCCTCATTCACTTCATCAGGATAGATATTTTCTTGAGATGTAATTTAGAATACCATTTGATAAATCATATAAATGTGGTTACGTTTTTAGATCTTGAATTATTATTCTAGCTTAATTTTATTCATTTGTTCTCTATTTGAGAACAAAAATCTCCTTTAATTACCTACATGGTTAGAAAAAATGTAAAAGAATAATGATAAAGGAATAAGGTGTAACCTCTTTAAATACTTAGAGTAAAAAAAGGAAAAGAATTTTTTCTCAACCATGAAACAATTTTTTATTACTCTAATTTTATGTAAATTCATTACACTGGATTTTTTATTTTTTTAAAAATTCTTGGGTATAATGAATTATCTTCTTATTTATTTGTATGATATATTCTTTTTAACATGTTCCATAAAATCACATACATCACTTACTGCATTCTTCATTGTTCTCAAGATTTCATCTTGGGTTGGTGAAATTTTCAAGAAACTCTTTGAGTTTTGAATAACCTACTTAAACCTCCCACACAACATTTCTTGACTTCTAGGATGGTTTCCTTTTGATAATCCCTCATGAGGGTTGTATTTTCCATCTTTATATGGAATAAAATATTTTCCTTTAGCACTTTATTTATCTTGTTCTTCTTTCATTTTTTTCCATTTCCAAATCAGCCGGTGATATAACTAAATAATCAATTGTTTGGATTATTCATATGGATTCTTGAGATTGATTTTTTCACATCAGTTTCAATAAATGTAAAATTTATCTTGAACTTCTTGTACATGCATTAAAGTTGATATTTATTTTATTTCTTTTCCATGGATGAATAACCATTCTTTAATGTATTTTTTTATCTTTTATCATTATTTTTTTAATACATACTTAGATATACATGAATCAAACATGTTACCACTACCATTACACATACAATAGATATATTCAAAATTTTAAAACTTTTCTATAGTATAGAGGTTATTCCCTTTCACCTATAGTTATTGCCTTATCCTAGGCTTACTCACTCTTGTTTATGGATTTCTCTGAATTTAATCAAGAGATATATTATGCCTAAAATTTAATGCATTCTGCCAAAACCTATTATAATAACAATAATGACATTGAAAACTTGTTTTTATTTTATAAACTCTATACTACTGATATTTTTTTAGATATTATAATATACCAATTTTGAAAATTATTTTCAAGTGTTTGGGCTCAATATAAGGAAAATAAATTCATACACTTAATTTCATAATCCTTGGATAAAGTGGTATATTTATCTTAATTTCTCTTTATTCAATTTTGTACAGGTATTTAGTTTATTCATACATTATGTAAAAAATAGATTTATTAGCAATACAATTTTGAGATGTGGTTAGTACCTTTATTTTTATAGCTGTTTAATATTGATCATTAGATGATCTCAAGATGTTTTGGGAACCAGTTGTATAGATATTTTCCTAAGAGTATCCCTATGAAAAATGTGTGGAACAAAAATTCTTCAAATGTCCAATAAATCCCAAGGTTGAGTTACTTATAGATTTTTATGTTTGACTTCAAGTTATAAGAATTTCATATTGAATATGTTTCTCTCATCATTAATTTTTTTTATCTTGTCTTCATGGGGCCTCTTGATTTTATCTACTTCATCATCAATAATTTTGTTATTTTCATATAATAGATGTTCAAACTATTTAATCTTATTTTCTTTGACCTCCAGTTCATTATTAATGACAACAACTACTTCATTATAAATATAGTTCAATACTTACATCCTTTTCAAGGAATTTTCTTTCTCTTGGATTTTATTCATCAAATCCATATAAAATTTGGGGTACTTTCCTCCAAGTTTAAAATACCTTTTTTATGGCCTTTATTTGATTTTTAATATTTACACATTCAAGCTCATTTTTGGCATAGGACTTCACCTTCATCTCTGATTCCTTTTCGAGACAATTTACTTATTCCTAAAATTCCGTAAGGGGGTAAAAATAAAAGAAACAACATATTTGGGAAATATTTGATAGATTTACTCAATGTGAGAACATGAATCTACATATTCCTTATTAAATAGACCTTTTAAAATATGTTCCTCACCACTTTTTATTGTTTCATCAGGGGAACTATCATGATAATAATTCACAATTACATCATCTTCATGGAACAAATCTAATTCACTATATGTATAAGTTTTATCCGTATTCTTTCTATTGTAATTATCAGCCAATTAGTAAATATTCATGCTTGGTTAGGTATCATCATGATATTATCATGATGAAGTTGGGTTTTATTCCTTTATTCCCTAGAGGTAAATCTTATTTATCATTATCATCTCCTTATTAATTTTGTTCTTTTAGAGTGAGATTTCATTAACTTTAGCTACTTCCTCGGTAGTTCCTTATTTAATATCAACTTGAATCATGGAACATACCTCATGATTTTGGAATTTGAATGTGTATCATAAGCACCATCATATTTATTCATATGAATCGATGACTCATATTCTATAGGCAATGAATCTAATGTTACTTTTAGGGACACACATATAGTACTAGGCTACTAACACAAATTTACACACATACGTAATATTTTTATTGTTTCATAGAATAAGGATCTATGTGAGTATCCTACTTCTGGGGTGAAGGGAAGTGTGCAAGGGGTAGGGAGGGGGTAGGGGTGGGGGAAGTGGGGGTGTAGGTGGGGGGTGCAGGTTGGGTGGGGGCGCTGGTGGTTGGGGGGCAGTGGGGGTGCATGTGGGGGGGGGGGGGAAGTGGGGTGCATTTGGTGGTGGGGGGGAGTGGGTGTACAAGTTGGGGGGGGGGGAGTGGGGCTGAATGTGTGTGGGGGGGGGGGGAAGTGGGGGTGTAGGTATGGGGGGGCAGTGGGGTGCATTTGGAGGTGTGGGAGAGTGGGTGCAGGTGGGGGGGGGGAGAGGGTTGGGGGGTTCAAATGATTTGTGGTGAAGGGTGGGGGGTTAGTGGGGGTGTAGGTGGGGGGGGGGGGTAGTGGGGGTGGAGCTGGGGGGTAAAGTTGTGGGGGGTGAAGGTGTGGGGGGGGGGGTGAATGTCAGAGGGGTAGTGGGGGTTCAAATGAGTTGGGATGAAGGGTGGGGTGGCAGTGGGGGTGTATCTAGGGGGAGTGGGGGTGCAGGTGGGGGGGGGGGGGAGGTTGGGGGGGAAGTGGGGGTTCAAATGGCTTTGGGTGAAGGGTGGGGGGGAATTGATGGTGAATTGGGGGGGGGGGGGTAGTGGGGGTGCAGGTCTAGGGGGCTGTCCGGGGGATGGGGGGAGTTCAAAATTATTTTTAATGCTATGTCCATAAGATTGGAGTTCAAAATTGTTTGTTACATCTAATCCAAAATCAATAATTATTTTCACATTCTCTAAGAGTTAATTAATTTTATAATAGGAGAATTATTTTCTCTAGTTGTGGTGGTAGATATATTATAGAAGCATTATAATTGTTTATCCAACAACATAATCCTTATAGTACTGCATATTGTTTCATGTATGATGCACCTAATATGTGCATGCTTTTTTTCTTATATATTTTTCATAAATATAACCATACTAATTAGTTTTATGGTTTCTTTTAATTCTTACCAGGTGCATGTCGATATTGGAACCCCATGTTACAATAGTGAAGTTGTAAAATTCATGAATTCAGTTATCGAGACTGGAAGGAACCCCTATGGTATGCACTTGGACTTTATAGTTCATTCATTTACTTTAAAAATTGTTCATAATAACCTGTTATATTATAATATTTCTCACTAATCATGTTCCTCCAACTTCAATTTTTAGGTTAAATTAATTATGTTTAATCAGATAATTTGAATTTTTTTGAAGTCTCCCGGGACCCATTCCTGTGTGTTTCAGCAACTGTCACCGAAGGAGATGTAGTTCTGGCCAATTTGGTTCACCGCTAATGGTTTAAGGTGGGTTTTACCTTCATTCTTCAATGTATCTTAGTTTATAATTGGTGGTTTTGTAATTTTAGAGCCCTTAGTAATTTTATTATAGCGTTTTGATCACCCTTGAGGCAGTTTCAAGTCACCAGAGTCAAATGCGACTCATCGCGTTTGCATAGGTAAGCATGTATATAATAAGTTCTCCTATTATATATATATCTTCCCATGGCAGCGCGATTACATATAAGGGGGTAGGTGTGATTATGTATATATATGAAAAATGTATACGTGTGTGGGTGATAACAGAATTATGCATGTGATCATATATATAAGGATCCTCTTGTGTGTGTTCAAGGCCATTCAAACACATACATAGGGAATTATGTAATGGTTATGCCTCCTTTCTACAGTTCAATTGGATGACCTGAAATAAATAGTGACTTATTCATGGTGACTTGCACTCCACTTTTGAAATGTCTTAAGGGAAATTGTTTATTGTCTAATTATAACCTAATACCTCCTAAGTGTTTCAATTGAAGGTGATGTTTAAAAAATAAAGAGGTTTATTAATGATCATGTTATTTAGTATTGGGATGTACATATCAATATGAATATTTTTTTTCATTGTTGGTTATTGATTCATGTATCATTTATCATGTCAAGTTGACACAATGACCACATATATATAAGAAGTTGTTATATCTCATTTTTACTGCTATTTTCTTATAGGTGGTTTCTTAATATGAGGCCGATTCATTCCAACACCATCGATGACAGTGAGTTCAACATCAGATTTGGGTAATTATTCCTTTTTTATTCTTTGGAACAATTTTAATTAGGGAATTTGTGATTTTTGGTTTACTTATATTTTTGAAGGGTTTTTTGGAATTCATTGAGGTGGATTCGAGTCACCATTGATGAAGGCTTAAATGTGTATACATAGGTAGGCATATAAATATATAAGTTCTCCCTTTATATACATTCACTCATAGCAGTATGAAAATATATATATTTTTCTAGGTGTTCTTATATATAGATATGAAAAATGTATACATGTGTAAGTGTAAATGGGTATATGCAAGAATAAAAATATATCTAAGGACCCCCTTGTGAAAATTTAGTCATAAAAATATGTACATAGGGGCTAGGTGTCATTATATATATGTGAAGTTTCATATGCATGCAAGCATAAGAAATGGAATATTCGAGTTGACGTCGTCAAAAGCAGCGCACCTTGAGGTTGAGGTAAGTTCCCTTTGTCTAACCATTTAATTTGAATTATGTAATTCATTGAGTATTTTAAAAACTTGTTTTCATTATTATATAATGTGTATATGATATGAAAATTGGTTGTGGCTCTTTTAAATGAATTTTCACCTATTTTACATGATTTCCCTAAGCCTTCAATGTTGACTATTAGAAACTTTCAGCCAACTCAATAGTAGAAAATGAAATTTCCTTCACTTCAGAGATTACAATGCCCTCATTTTGAGAAAACTTGAACAAAATATTCTCATAAAAATAAAAAACTTAAAGAAAATTCTTGTTTTCATTTCATCAAACACAAACAACCATCCTTGAAAACATGACACTTTCTTTAGTAACAACACTGTGAAACACTTGACACAAAGAAAGACAAAATTTAACCTATTAAAATAAATCCACCTAGGCATGATTCACGGTGTAACCGGGGGTTTAACACCATGAATCCCTACCCCTAGGAATTTCATGGCTTGAACTGAGGTTTTTTTAGGTCCACTAGGCTAGATACCATGAGGGGGGGGGGGGGTGAATCTGGGTATGACAGATTAAAACAACTACCCCTTTTGATCTTATTTTGCTGTTGGAAAACCCCCCTTCTCTCTCCTTTCCCACTACAGAGTATAAATAAACATTAAAGCATGCACAAGACACCACAATTTTACTTGGTTCACCCTCAGTGGGCTATGTCCAAGGATCATACACTGGCGATGTGCCGATGTACCAAATCCACTATAAGCGCACTTCTATTTACATGTTCGAAGCGGACTCACTATCCCTCCTGGTTTACAACCACTCACAATTTGAGAACACTCTACTCTCTCAACTGAAGTGATCTTACTGCTTATTTAGAAGATCCACTCAATGTTTATAAACCTATAGGTCTCTTCATTATCACTAATGAAATATGCATCTTTAACTGTTGATAGATGCTCTGTTGATGTCCAACTATCACCCGTTGATGAATCTCTCTTTTTCACCAGGAGTACCGGGAAACCCCAATTTTTACGCACATGCTTCACTGGGAATTGCAAATAATTCCTTGCTTTGTCATGAAATTAAATTTTTTGACAACACCTATTTTACGCGCAACAAATTATTTTACTCGCAACAGCCTTCTTTGACGTGCAATGTTTTCTTTACGCGCAACAACATTTTTACGCACAGCCTGAGCATTACGCACAATAACCTTTCTACGTGTAACCAAAGCTTTATGCACAACCTTCTATTGTGCAAAAACTTTTCATTTACATGCAACACCCTTGTATAATTCAATTTCATGTGCCAGAGCTCAGATACTCTCTAATTATTGAGTTAGCTGCTAATAAAGGGGGGGGGGGGGGGTCACTCCATATTTATAGGCAAAATTGACCCTGGGTGAAAAAACCTCCTTGAGCGCGTAATTCACTTCGAGTGTGAAAAAAAATCTTCCATGAAACATCATTTTTCACGCACCACTCCAATATTTTACGCACCTCATTCCTTTTCCAATTTTCAAGCTTCTGATCTCGAAACACCTCTTACGTGAAAAACATCAATCCTATATTTTGCGCACGACACAAATATTTTGCACACCACTTTCATTTTTCGCGTACCACACAAATATTTCATGCACCACATTCCTTTTTCACGCACCTCCATTTTCCAAAAACACATCTCTCCATTTTCTGATTTTCAGGCCCAAAAATTTGGCAAACACTGGAAAACAGTGCCACCTTGTATCTGTTCTTTTGTACCACCTCCAGATCATCCATTTCTTTGTCGGGGTTCTTTTTTCAAACATGGATATCTGAAAACATCTCTTGATCCCAAAAAATCACCATGTAAACCCACTTTGTTAAGAAATTGGACATTGTGGTCTAATTTGTCAACAAACACAACATGGAGGCTCACTTTGTCAACAAACACAATCACCTCAAAAATGCTTCAACGATACCTTGAGGGATTTTTTCCCAACAGGTTCACAGCTGGAAATGTTTGCGATAGGGGGTTCACCCCTCAACCAAACCCATTCAAGGAATAAACTCGATGGGTCAAAACATGAAATGATACAGTAGATTAAATTTCATTTATTTTTCACCCTGAACCTCCACCAACTTCGACCCAACCCTCAGAGGTTCCAATAGGGGACTAAAACCAAATCTAAAAATACTAGTTAGGAACATCTAATTTTCAGATTTCTGATCCAAATTCCAATTTAATCAAAAACCCATGCTTCATATTAAAAACACAAATTTCGTCCAAAAATAATGACTCAAAAACCTATGTGGTATTAAAAACTCCCCACCTTAAAACTTCTCATCCCCAAGAATACATGGTATTCGTCAAAACATGTCTCACAAATTACTAAAGTTGTCAATTCATTGAGAACTCACTATTCTCCATCTATGGATTCTAAAAAAAATTCTGTTACACAAATCGAAACATCAAGGCAGACTTTGCACTAGAAGTCGAGAAACTCACTCACTACTAATTCTAATACCCAGAAGGATCCCAATACACCCATATATATAGACGCTCCTCGGTGTCTTCTACTAATTCATCCTAAAGATTATGGTTATACCCACCATTGTAATCTTCTCGTGAAGTTTGAATAAACATCATCGTGCTTCTAACCATATGAATTTGAAACAAAGAATGATCTTCCAATAGTCTATCGACCTGGTAATAGGATTTTGAAAAATGATATCAATGTGGTTTTCAGCTGACTACATCCAACCCCACGAAAAACACCAGTCTGTTCTCCTATAGATGAATTTTCCTGAAATTTCTTAGTTTCACCCACTGGTGTGCTATTTCATCTCTCAATCAAGATGACTTCACCTCTTTAGGAATCAGGAGATCATATAATGCCAACACCTAAGTTTGATCCCTGACTCCCAGTGTAATTTCATGGTTGGATCACTGACTATTTTCTTCCTCCATCATGCTCCCACTCTAAGCACTGACTCACCTCTGATGTGATTCACCCTCAGATCACTCAAAAACCATCCTGAGCCTGATTACAATTCACTAACTCCACTCAACACCACATCTGAACTTCAAATATAGTATTACCCAAAGAACCAGAAAATATAGGATCTTCCCACACACTAGCATTACCTTTTCACCTCAATTGGTCAATGATCAGCCTCACTACTACAATGAACCATATGACATGAGGTCCAGTTACCCACAACTGATATGATTCTCCCCACCATAGAAGTACCATTATCATTGAACTTCCAAACCAAACACCTTGTCTTTGTAGCCCCTGTTCTATCCATCACTAAATTCAATGACTTGATGTGTCCGACCCGCTTATCCCTAAATTCCAATATGAAATATCCATTGCCATCGACTCTCAGATCACCATAGATTATCCATGCCGTCTAATGATATTCAATAGTGTGCTCTCCACCATATGGTTTCCCATACACCACTGCTCAACTGTTGATCCAAATAGGTCCTATAACTAACAATACCCTTACCAAGGACCAAAAACTCAGGCTATCAGGGGGGGGTGTTGGGTTTTGTTGCAAGGGGAGGGGGGGTGGTGTCCAAGGGGTTTTCAGGGGGTGATGGGTTTCTTTCAAGGGGTAGGGGGTGCAGGGGGTGGGAATGGGGGGTGTTCAGTGTGAAGGTGGGTGGTAGGTAGGGGATGTGTGTAGGGAGGTGGGATGAGAAGGGGGTGTGTTCTGGGGAAGGGGGAAGGGGGGCGTGTAGGGTGAGGGGGAAGGGGGGGTGTTGGGGGGAGGGGCAGGGGCATGTGGGTGCAAGGGGTAGGGGGAGGGGTGCGGGGGGGGGGGGGGGTCTTTTTGCAAGGGGTAGGGGTAGGGTGCAGGGGGTGTGTTGGGGGGGAGGGGGAAGGGGGTGGTGCAAGGGGAAGGGGGAGGGGTCAAAGGGGGAGGGGGAATGAGGTAGGGGGTGTCCAGGAGGGGGAGGGGGTGCAGGGGGTCATGGGTGTGCGGGGGGGGGGGGGGGGTGTTCAAGGGGGCTGTCCAGGGGGTGCAAGGTTATCTTAATTAATTGAATGAGTTAAATGGAACCGAACATGGTTAACTTGGAACATGAGAGGTAATGCATCATGTATTGAATTATGTTACAGTTATGCCTCCTTTATAAAGTTTAATTGGATGGCATGACACTAGATATCAACCTATGATCCCCAAAATTGCGCCAAACGGTTTGGTATGAATAGGTATGAAGTGAGATGACTTTGAGATCCAATCCATAATCCCCCATAAGGAATCCTATTTTCAGACCATTCTTAGTAAACCTATGAAAATATTGATAGTTATTTTCTCCAAATTCCACATAGATATAGGTTAGGTTTGCAACATGTAGGGGGTGTTCAAGGGGGCTGTCCAGGGGGGTGCAAGGAGGTGTCCAGGGGGGGTGTCCAGGTTGGGGGGGGTATCCAGAAGGGGGGGGGGGGGGTTCTAGGTGAGAGGGGGTGTCAAGGAGAGGGGGGGGGGGGTTGTATGGGGTGGGATACTATGGGGGGGGGGGAGGGGTGGGGTGCAATTGGGTGTTCAAGGGGGATACTGTAGGGGGGGGGGGTGAAAGGGGGTGTTCATGGGGGTGAAAGGGGGGTTGTCCGGGGGGGGGGGGTGCAAGGGGGTGTTCAAGGGGGATGTCCAGAGGGGGTGAAAGGGGTGGTGTCCAGGAGGGGGGGGGGGCTATCCAGGATGGGGGGGTGTCCAAGAGGTAGGGGGTTGGGGCATGGGTGTGCAGGGGGGTGCAAGGGGGTTGTCCAGGGGGGTGTCCAAGAGGGGGGGGGGTGAAAAGGGGGCATGGGTGTGCGGGGGGGGGGGGGGTGTTCAAGGGGTCTATCCATGCTGGTTTCCAGTAGGTGGGGGGTGTCTAGGAGAGAGAGAGGGGGTGTCCAGGTGGGTGGGGGGAGGGGGCTGTGCTGGAGGGAGAGGTGCCCAGGTGGGAGGGGGTGTCCCGGAGGGGGGGGGGGGTATCGATGGGGGCTTTGAAGGGGGTGGGTTACTTCAGGGGTGGGGGTGCAGGCGGTGGGTGGGCTACTACATGGGGGAGATGCAAGGGGTGTTCAAGGGGGATTTCAATGGGGTGGGATACTGCAGGGGGGTTCTAAGGGGTTTTTCGGGGGGGGGGGGGGGGCAAGGGGGCTATACAGGGTAGTGCAAGGGGGGGGGGGGGGGGTTTCTAGGAAGGGGTGTAAGGAGGCATGGGTGTATAGGGGGTGTCTAGGAGGTATTGGTTTCCAGGTGGAATGGGGGTGTCAAGAAGCGGGGGGGGGGGGGTGTCCGGGGCATAGGGGTTGTTCAATGTGGTGCAAGGGGATTGTCCAGGGGTGCAAGGGGGTTGTCTAGGGGGTATGGGGGTGCATGGGGTGTTCAAGGGGGCTATCCAGGGTGTTCTCTAGGGGGGAATGGGGTTACAGGGGGGGTATTCAAGGGGGTGCAAGGGGGCTATCTAGGGGGTTCAAGGGTGCTATCCAGGGGGGACGGGGGTGTAGGGGGTGTTCAAGGGGGTGTAAGGGGGATTTCAAGGGGGGGGGGAGGCAAGGGGTGTAGGGGGATGTCCAGGGGGTGCAAGGGGGGATATCCATGGGGTGAAAGGGGGGTGAAAGGTGGTTGTCCCGAGGGGGGGGGGGTAGGGGGGCATGGGTCCATGGGTTGCAGGGGGTGTTCGGGGGGGGGGGGGGGGGAGATGTGGGGGTATTCTTTATGAAACGGTAAGTCCTAAAGCCATGGTTTTAAACCATGGATGTAGGAATATTGACACAGTTTTAAACCATGGCTATAACCATAGATCCACGATTTTGAACCGTGGCAATAGGCCCTATGTGGCTTAATGTTATTTGATGGTTTCAAACTGTGGATAAAGGGATATAGCCATGGTTTGAAACTATGGGTATAGGTGTTGACCTATATCCATGCCAATACCCGCCATGATCCATTGAACCACGACTATAACCTAATGCGCAGAGTTGGAAAGGTGTCATACCTCCTAGATCTACCACCATAGTTGAACTAGGTACGTGATGTCTTCCACGTGTCACAACTGAGGAGGTACGTGCATGACCCATCACACGTTATCGACTCAGGCGATATGGACATCAAGGATGGATAGACCTTTACTGAGTACCTAGTGGAGATCTAGGATCGGTAGGAGAGGATCCTTTGTGGGTTATTGATTCCCTTGATTCATGTCCCGTGGTAGGCTGAAAATATTTTGGAGAGCACATGGGAGTAGGAGGATCAGATCTGAGCCCAGTACGCACATCTTTTTGAGTAGACCATGTTTTGTATTTTTAGGGATGCAAAGCCCCAATGTGGGGAGAGTGTAATGTCTCATATTTTATATGTATTATTATTTTTAAATATTATATGAAATTATTACGAGACTGAGATTTTTGATAGCATGCGATTCCGAGGCCCAGAGTATCCGGAATAAATGTTTGAAATAAATTAAACTTTTAAACAGCGCGCACGAGAAATTTTCCTGAAAAAGTGGAAAAATTTTTAAACAGGTGCATGGATTAGAAATCTAAGGGTACCATTGCATTCAAAGAAGAAACTTTACCTTAGGAGGGGCCTAACATCGACCGGTGTGGGGCAGCTGCAAAAGTTAGTTTGGGGGGGGGGGGGTTTAGAAGAAATAAAATAAATTAATAAATTATTTTATTTTAAATGTTTCCTTAAATGCAGTGAACTAATAATCCCATATTAATACCTACTTATGGAAAGCTCATAGGGTTACCCACATAACCCTGTGAATTGATGATTTTCTATTGGAGATTTGGAGGAGAACCCGTTGGTAGACGACGACGACGCGATTGATCGACACATCTCAGACTCGACGAACCTCACCAACGAATGTGACACGATGGTTGTTCTTCAACCGAATCGAGGTAGGGGTTAGTTATTTTGATTCTTCTATTACCTGTTAATGGATTAAATGATGAACGTGGATCAACCCACAAACATGGTGATCCCCGAATCGTGAGTTCTTGCGGGAGGGTTTCAATTTTCCTTTTCTTTTGGGGTTTTTGATTCGGGAATTGACTTTGTGATATTTTTTGAATTATATTTTGATTCATCCTATTCAATAATTCTAACGGGAGCGATTTGATGCCGTGAAGAACAACAGAAGAGGTGCGTTCCACTTTTTTTATTGATTTCTTTCTATTTTAACCCTGCGTTCTTCGTGTTCTTTGTGGGGTTATGAACAATAGATCATTGTACATTTTTTTCACAATGAAACAATCCTAAATTGGAGATTCAACATATCAAAAACCTAGTGAAGGTGAGATGACGATGGAGACCGATAAATCGACATGGTTTGGGAGAAATCGTTCTTCGTCCATTCATCTCATGGATGATCGAAACGAGTTTTCGGGGCCAATAGAACCCACAAAACCTCCTAAAAAGTTTATGGAATGGTAGGGTGACCAAGGATCTAGAGTTTAGAAGTGATTGGATGACCAGATTAAAGATTGGAAGAGAAAATAGGGCATGGTGGTGCAATTTCACATTTCTGGATTTTTCCAGAACACACGGTGTGTATCCTGAAGAACACACCCTGTGGTGCGGCCAGCAGTGACTAGGGTTTGCATGCAGAATGTGATGAAGAAGAGAACTTGACTCTATGGAGATACAACATGTGGGACGCACCCAATGGCAACTGGATTCTAGGTGACGGGAAGTACTAACATGACATGTGGGTCCTTACAAAGACTCAACGTGTATCTTGGAGGACACATAGACATGGGGTGGGTACACAGTCATGTACTCCACCACACAACTAGACCAATTTGGTTGCATGGGCTAAACCGTATACCAGTTACACAGGATGGGCCACACAGATTGTACCCATGTACGAGCACATGAACATGTACACGAAGAGAACCACGGTTACTTGGACATGGATTGTGGTCCGTATTACACACCGTGTACTTACTTTTCTACACAAAATGTTCTTCTGACTCATGCCATTTTACACAGGTAGTACCCATAGTCAATAGAGACGGTGTATAACCCTTCCACACACCATTTATATCCTAGAACATGTCTTGAACCTCTTGTACATCGTATCTCATACATGTTTTGTTTGGATTAGTGACCCTTTTTCTCGTTCCCCTAAAGGTTATGTATCGATTCCATCCACAGAAGTATTATCCCTTCAGCAGGACATTCCGAGATTGAGTTATGAATCCCTCCGAGAGGCCCAGAGTGAGATACTATATCCATTATTTACCATAGTTAGAGTTAGGTATCGGCGTGACTATTCCCATAGAGAACCGATCCTCTACTTAGCAGGTGAATCTAGATGAGTCGGGGTATCCACCAAGGCCCTCATAGTGATCCTCATCTATGTATCATGATCTTTCCCCACTGAGGAGTGTGTTCTCTCAGAATGAATGTATCTACCTCTCATGGATTTTCCCGATGAACAGTAAATATCAAATGGACTTTTTCTGATATATCAGACTTTTGGAGTGAGTTCTCTCGAACGAGTGCTTCATGGAACCTTTGAACTGAATCCCTAGTGTGGCTATGAGGATTCGTGACTTGTCTCTTGACTACAGGTCTTGGTTTGTGTATATTTGGATTATGTTTCTCTTGATATTTATTTAGTAGACATATACTGTGTAGTGATGACTGTACCTTCACTTTGTGATTCACTTTGTGGTTTTTGGGGTCCTCTACCGAGCATTGTTATACTCACCCCTGCACAGGGTTTTCCCGCACGTGTTATGTCTTATGCAGACGAGCAGACTTTTGAAGCAGTGCATGGAGGACCAGGACCAGACCGAGCTTTCTGAGTTCCATACAGTCCGTTGTGTCCCTATGACTATGATCAATAGTCCCAATACCTCTTTCTTACTTACATTTTGGACTTTTTAGTTTGCAGACTCTCTTTTTATCTTTTTGTGGGCTTGTATTCTAGCCCAGTTTACCTTCAGTACTTTACTTCTATTTTAATCTATTGGCTGGGTTTAGTTTTATGCATGTATTTTTTTCCATAGTGTTTTTTAGCTTTCATCAATTTTGGGATTTGAGATGGGTGTGTGTATAGGTACTTAGGCAATGGCTCTCATGTTAGGGATATTCCTATTCGGTGATAGTCACCAGCCACTGGCCTATTGAAGCAGGGATTGGGGAGTCGTGACACGGGACCCACTGGGATGGGTTATGACATTAACATTTTTCAATGACCCCTAGTCTCTCTAAATTCATAATGGGTTCTATGTATCATTGTTAAAGAAATACATTCCAGACCCAATGCATGTACTCACCTATGAAGAAATATAGCTGGAACCTGATTTGTGATACTGTGAAGAGCCTATCGATATTCTTGACACAAGGGAGAAGGTATTGAGAAATCAGACAACTTGACTATTAAAGGTTATTTGGATAAACCATAATACAGAGGAAGAAATGTGGTAACCTAAGGATGTTATGAATATGAACCACCCATATCTTTTTAGGGAGCAATTTACATGAAAAATTTGAAATTTCCAAAGGAGAGAAGAATATAACACCCTAAACATTTTATGGTATGTTTCTCTTAAATACTTTCTATTCATTAGATAGCATATATTTTGTGAAGCATGGAGTCTCTGTGAAACAACACTTGGTTATTTATAGGTCAAAGTCATAACCTATCAATTAAAATTATGTTTTCCACATCTGTGTTTTGAATTTCAAAAAACTATCATATATAGTTATGATCAGTGAGTTATTTGAAGTCTGATAGAACCAACTTGTTTTTTTAATGAATACTAACATACCCTTATTAATAGTAAAATAAATAGTAATATGACCCTTATGAATAGTAAATCATATTATTATTTTATTTTCTTAAGGTTATAAGGTAAGGAAATGTTGATTAATTTTTCAAGGTATTAAAAAATAAGTTACAGATTCAGAACTATTATATTTGAATAAATTATGATTTTATATAAAAATTAAATTAATACTATTTAGAAAATTATTTTCAAAAAATGGAGTTCATTTTTGAATCTTACACATATAAAATTGGTTAGGGTTAATTTTTTGGAATTTTTCTAAAATACTTGAATTTTTCATGAATTGTAAAAATACAATTTTGAGTTTTTAGTTTTTTCAATGAAATCCTAATGATGTAATAATTAATATAAATTTCTGATTGACTTGTGTAAAGAAAAATATTACATTAGGTGTCCCAATTTGATAATACCCTGAGCGAATACCATGGGTAAGCCCATGGTTTAGCAAAAACCAATTATGAGGTGTCCTTTGAAATTAATAAAAAAATCCCTCTCATTTACTATAAATACCCACTCAGCCCTTAATTTTATTTCATTAAAAACTCTTTATCTTCAAATATATGGTATTTTTACTTACCTAAGAGTCATATCAAGGTTTCCTGAAGTCCCCAAGGTCCCAACCATCATGATTTGAGAGTTGCTCTACAAGGTAAGGGAATCTACAACCCTTCTCTTTTTAAAGATTTCATTTTATGTTATTCTATTTTATTTTCAATTGGATTATGTTTGGATATGTAATTACATATACCCCTTTATATCCATATTATTTAATAATGATGATAGACCCCTTTTATCTCATTTAAATATTTTATGATTTTTTAAGTGATGTTGTTAGGCTGCCGAATTTTCATGAGGGATTTCTTAACTTTTCTTTTATTTCGAGTTCCTTTATTTTATTTTCTTTCCTCATATTACAACATCCAAATTATATTATAATTGTAGTACCTTAGATGAATTATAATTTTGTTATTCTAATGGAATATTTCATCGTCATCTATCTTTCCCCATCCTCTTATACTAAAAATGAAAACACCTTTTGAGGTGTGATAATTTATCACAATCAAGGACGACAGGTTCTCAATTTTTATTACCACCTTTATTTCTGGTAATAAAACCATTTTTATGGTTGAAAATATTAGAATATATTTATTTAACCTTATTTAATGTTCTTAAATCCTTACACACTCATAATATAAAATAATTATGCAAAACAAGTTCATTACGCACAAAATCGTCAAGTTAATCCAAGTGTTTATCATTATCTTTTATAAAAAAATTCATCCTCATAGCATGTAACCAAAAATAATTATAAGACCATTTATATCTATTTAATGTCACTAATAATATATATTAACAAATCTGGATGTTTTTATACATTTCAAAC
Organism: Viscum album; assembly: GCA_963277665.1. NCBI lineage: Eukaryota > Viridiplantae > Streptophyta > Magnoliopsida > Santalales > Viscaceae > Viscum > Viscum album. The sequence continues at coordinate 55,839,051 of OY728148.1, forward strand.
AAACTTCAATTCATGAATACAAGTGAACCGATCATCAAAACCAAGGAAGAGAATGCTTCCAAAACAATAACATTGAACCTCTTAAACCCTTCAAAAAATCCATGAATGAACCTAATATTGTTAAAATAAATATAATAAATGTTTATGAGGTTATGGAATTATTAATTAATGAAGATAAATTTGATTATTCATGTCATTAAGATCAATAGAAGAACACATTCAAGTATATGGTAAGGGGTTTGTTGTGTTAATTTAATTCTGTGAGATTTACATTGTTCGCAACTTATTTATTGATTGTGGTATATTTTTTACTTACATTTGATATATATTATCATGATTCTATTTATATTCATGGTATTCTATGGTTCATTTTTTGGTTATAAATTTTTGGTCATACGACTCGATTGATTACAACATGATAAGGGACTTTGTATCAATTTCCATTTCATTATCATTTACTTGGTATTGTGCACCTAATATTTATTATGTGGTGTATCCACTACCCAATTTGAGATCATTTTTCATCTTAAATTTTAAATATATTATCTATCCATATTATAGTTTTATGGATATGATTATTGTCTTAATCTGTATACCCTTTTACATATGGTGTTTATTTGGATTGTTGTTTTAAATATAGAAATATTGAGGAATCCGTATCCTCTACTCTTTACGGATATTGAGAAGTCATATTTTACATGTATAAAATATATGTATAAATAATTATTTGGACTTGCAGTGATGGGCGAGGCCCTCTATATCCCCTCAATGGTATAGTGGTATCATCTTCAAAAATACATGATGTCCAATTAATAAAAATATCTCTATTCATTTTCAGTTCTTACTATCCATGATGTTTTCACTATGACAAAATCTATGGATTAAATTTCATAATAGATTATTAATGGTGTGTACTTTTCATTTATTCACCATTCCATAACGATTATTCCAAATTGTTTATGATTCAATTATTATTGATTCAAGATTCTGTTATTATTATCCCTTACTGAGCATTTGATCTCACCCCTTTCATTTGTTTACCTTCAATAGGTTATGAGGAGGAGACTATTTATTGATTTCTTGTTTATTTAGTTTATTATTCTTTGTTATTTATTTTATTTTATTACCTTTATCAATGTAATATGAGGTACATGTATGTATCTAGTTTCTTCAAGACTACTAAACTGATCGTTCATTCAAAATTTGATTCCTTTTAATCATGACAATGTAATAAGTAATGCGCCTACTATGAGCTTCTGGGGTTGAGGCGTCATAGTTGGTATCATAGGAAGTTTAGTATAAAACTTGGAAACAAGATTTAGAAAACTTAGATTAGGGAAAAAAACTAAGATAGTCTTTTAGGATAAACATACAAGAACATCCTGGTATTTTGGTAAGGAATAGATTATATGGATCTTTCTAGAAAATAAATCCCTATATGGATACTACAAGTGGATGTGGTTCTGGTTCAAATGTACCTAGGAGTGAAAACTCCGACAAAGAGTTTCAAGCTTGACCTGGGGTATCCTGGTACACGAAAACGGGCCTTACTGCACTCCTGGTTTTACACTCCCAAGGGATATGCTTAGGATAATTCACAGTTTCATTAAAAACCATTAGGAAGTATTTATAAGTAAATAAAAACAATTTTTATGAATACGTGATTAGTTGTGTAAGAATACATTGATGTATTTAAATAGGATTTACCTAGACATCCTCGAGAGTGAGAAGTTGAGTTCTATATTTATTTAATTCCTGGTGCAATAACTATATCAAAGACTCCCTTTAAAATGGAAACTATGGAATTAGTGGAGCTAAAGAAACAACTAGAGGAATTGAGTGAAAAAATATTTATTCGAACTAGTGTTTCTCTATGGGGATCCCCTATCATCTTTGTCAATAATAAAGATGGATCCATGAGGCTATATATTGATTACAAGGAAATCAATGCTATTACAATAAAGAAAAAGTATCCTTTTCCAAAGATTGATGATTTATTTGGTCAACTTAATAGAGCCCAATATTTTTTGAAGATTGACCTTTGATATGGATATCATCAGATATGTGTGAGGAAGAAAGATATTCCAAATATAGAATTTCAAACCAGGTATAGGCATTACGAATTTAAAGTAATGCCTTTTGGACTGACTAATGCACCCTCAATTTTCATGGATTTGATGAACAAAGTTTTAAAGAAATATCTTGATGACTTTTTTGTAGTATTTTTGATGATATCCTAGTATAATTCAAAAGCTATGAAGACCATTAGAATCGCTTATGGATTATTATGAAAACTCTTAGAAGAAATGAATTATATGGGAAGTTTAGAAAGTGTGAGTTTTGGATTCAATCAGTTTCTTTTGTTGGACATATTATCTCTAAGAATGGAGTATTTTTTGATCCTACGAAGAAAAAGGAAATCCCATAATGGCCCATACCAACGAGCATAATCAAGGTACATAGTTTTATTAGTTTAGTAGGTTACTATCGACGTTATGTTCAGAATTTCACCCGACTGGATAACCCACTAACCAAGCTCACACATAAAGGGGTTAAGTTTGTATGGATGAAATAATATACATAATGTTTTGAATAATTTAAAATAATATTGTTCAATGCTCCATTTTTGACTCTTTTATATGAAAATGATGGATTTTTGAAATACAGTGATGCCTCAAAGAATGAACTAGGTTGCATCCTTATGAAAAATGATAATGTTATTGCTTATGCATCAAGGTATTTGAAGACTCATGAGAAAAATTATCCTACTCATGATCTTGAGTTAGAAACTATAATCTTTTATATGAAAATATGGAGACATTATCTCTTTAGTGAAAGAAGTGAGATATATACGGATCATAGGAGTTTGAAATACATTTTTACACAAAAATAACTCAACATGAGGCAAAGGAGATGACTCGAGTAACTCATAGACTACGATTTTTCAATACACTACCACCCAAAAAAAGAAAATAAGGTGGAATATGCATTAAGAAGGAAAGATCATGGACTTATGACCCAAAAGAGGATTGAGAGAGATCCTATATTCATGAATATAATAAAGATGGATATTAGAATTGTTATGTAATGGGAAACATATTTTCTCTTTTAAATGATTCCTAAACCATATTTACTAGAGTAGATAAAAAGATCTCAATCTGATGGCGAGAATCTACAAAAGATCATTAAAGCTATTAAGGATGGAAGAATTGCAGACTTTGTGTTTGTGGATGGAGTTATGAAATTTGGGAAGAAGCTAGGCATTCCATTAGCACGTGAGATAAAAATGGGACTATTAGACGATGCTCAGAGCTCAAATTTCTCTATACAACCTGGTATCACTAATAAGTATATAGATCTAAAGGAACATTTGTTTTGGGATAAAATGAAGCTAGAAATTGCTGACTTTGTGTCAAGGTGTCTAGTATGTCAACAAGTGAAGGATGAGAGACAACATCCTAGAGGGGTCATGAAACCTCTACCTATTCCTATGTGGATGTGGGATGAAATTATCATGGATTTTTTCACAGTACTACTGAGAACACCTATAAAGAATGATGTAAATATGGGTAATTGTGGATCCAAATCAGTACATTTCCTTGCTATAAAAGAGGATTTACCACTTGAGCGCATAACAGGACTTTATATTAATGAAGTTGTAAGACTTCATGGTTCATCTATATCGATAATTTCCAATCTATATCCCCAGTTTACATCAACATTATGGAAAATTATCTAGAAGGATTTGGATACTAAGATTCATATGAGTACTGCTTATCACCCCCAAACCGACGAACAATCTAAAGGGACTATTCAAACACTAGAAGACATGTTGAGATCATGCTATCTTGAATTTCAAGGTATGTGGGATCAATACTTTCCTTTGGTGGAATTTTACAACAATAATATTTTCCATTACAACATTAAAATGGTTCCATATGAAGCATTATATGGTAAGAGGTGTCGAACTCCAACATGTTGGGATAATGTTAGCGAGAGAAAACTTATAGTCCCAGAACTTATCAAAGAGACAACTGCACAGGTAAATAAAATTTAGGCCCATATTAAAGAATTCCAAAGTAGGAAAAATAGTTATACTGAAAACTAGTGAAATGATTTGGAATTTGAAGTAGGAGATCTAGTGTTTCTAAAATTATCTCCCTGGAAGGGTGTTTTAAGGTTCCTTAAGAAAAGGAAACTGAGCCCTAGGTACATCGGTCCATTTCAAATTTTCAAAATGGTTGGATCTATAGCTTACTATTTACCAGTGCCACCAAGTCTCTCCAAAGTTCATAATGTGTTCAACGTATCATTTTTAAAGAAATACATGCCATGCCCAATACATGTACTCTCCAATGAAGAAATAGAGTTGGAACATGATTTTTCATACTGTGAAAAGCCTATCGAGATTATTAACACAAGGGAGCATGTATTGAGAAATTGGAAAAATCGAATTTTAAAGGTTCTTTGGAGAAACCATAAAATAGAGGAAGCAATTTGGAAACCTAAGATTTTACGAAGAAGAACCAAACACATCTTTTTAGGGAGAAATACACATGAAAAATTTTGAGGACCAAATTTCTGAAGGAGGGAAGAATATAACACCCCAAAAATTTTATGGCATGTTTCTCTTAAATACTTTATATTCATTAGATAGCCTATATTTCATGAAGCACTGAGTCTTTATGAAACAAAACTTGGTTATTTATATGTGAAACTCATAACCTATCCATTAAACTTAAAATTTTCACATTTGTGTTTTGAATTTCAAAATAACGGTCATCTACAATTTTAATCAATAATTTATTTGGAGTGTGATAGAACCAAATTGTTTTTAATGAATAGTAACATACAATTTTGAATATTAATACAAATAGTAATATTACCCTTATGAATAGTAAATCATATTATTATTTTATTTTCTTAGGGTTTTAAGGTAACGAGACATTCATTAAAATTTCAAGGTATTAAAAAATGAGTTATAGATTTAAAATTAGTATTTTTGAGTAAATTATAATTTTATTGAAAAATTAAATTAATAATATTAAAAAATAATTTTCAAAAAATAGAGTCAATTTTAGAATTTTATATGTTGAAAAATGGTTAGGTTGATTTTTTTTGGATTTTTCTAAAATACTTGATTTTTTTGTGAAAAGTAAAAATATAGTTTTGAGTTTTCGGTAGGTATAATGACATCATAATGATGAAATAATTAATATAAAATGATGGTGGATTTTTTTACAGTAAAATATGACATTAGGTGTCTCAAGTGGATAATACCATGGGAAAATACCATGGGAAAGCCCATGGTTTGGAAAAAACCACTAATGAGATATCCTTTAAAATTAATAAAAAATTCCCTCTCATTTACTATAAATTCCCAGTCATCACATTTCTATATTTTATTCCAAACTCTTTATATATGAAGCTCTAGTAGTTTTACCTCCATAATATTCCTTCCAAGGTGTCCTCAAGCCCCCAAGGTCCCATCCTTCATGTTTTGGGAGTTACTCTACAAGGTAAGGGAATCTACCACCCTTCACTTTTTAAAGCTTTCATTTTATGTGATTCTCTTTTATTTTCAATTGGATTATGTTGGGATATGTCACTACATATCAAACTTCATTTTCATATTATGTAATAATTATTAGAGACTCATTTTCTCTCATCAATATATTTTTTGAATTTTTAAGTGACACTGTTAGGATGCTTAATTTTCATGAGGGATTTCTCAACTTTTCTTTTATTTCAAGTTCCTTTACTTTATTTTATTTCATCATATTGCATCATAAAAATTCTATGATAATTACAGTACCTTAAATTAACTGGAATTTTATTAAGCTAATGTAATATTTCATCATATTCCCTCTTTTCCCCTCCTCTTATACTAAAAATGAAAACAACATTCGAGATGTGTTAATTTGTCATCTTCAAGGACGACAGGTTCTCAAATTTTATTACCATACTAAATTCTGACCATGAAACCATTTTTATGATTTAAATAGATCATATGATATTTATTTTATATTATTTAAAGTTCTTTAATCCTTACACACTCATAATATAAAATAATAATACAATACAAGTTCATTAAGCACAAAACTGCCAAGTTAATCCAAGCGTTTATTATTATCTTTTATCAAACAAGTCATCCTCATGGTATATAACCAAAAATAATTATAGGATTATTTATATCTATATAATGTCACTAATAATATATATTAGCAAATCTGTATGTTTGACCACATTTCAAACAAACTTCCATTCATGAATAAAAGTAAACTGATCATGAAAACAAAGGAAGACAATGCTTCCAAAACAATAAAATTGAACCTATTAAACTCATCCAAAAGGCCATGAATGAAACTAATAAGGTTAAAATAAATCAAATAAATGTATTGGAGGTTCTGGAATTATTAATTAATGAATATGAATTTGATTATTTATGTCATTAACACCAATAGATGAACACATTTGGGCATAAAGTAGGGGGTTTCTTATCTCACTTTTAATTCCGTAAGATTTCCATTATTCACCCCTTATTTCTTGAATGTGGTGTATTGTATACTACCATTTGATATATATTATCATGAATCTCTTTATTATTATGGTATTACATGATTTATTTGGTGGTTATTAATTTTTGTTCATACAACTTAATTGATTACAATGTGGTAAGGTACTTTGTCTCAATTTCCATTTCATTATCATTTACTTGGTATTGTGCACATAATAATTCTTATGTGGTGTATTAAATACCAATTAGAGATAATTTTTCATTTGAAATAGTAAATATATTATATATCCATATTCTGGTTTCATGGATATGATTATTTTCTTAAGTCATATACCCTTTTATATACGGTTTTTATTTGGAATGTTGTTTTAACCATAGAAATATTGATGAATATGTATATTATACTCTATACAGATATTGAGAAGGAATATTGTACTTGTATTAAAAATATCTATAAAAATTTATTTGGAATTTCAGTGATGGGTGGGTTCCTCTATAGACCCTCTATGCATCGATATGTCTCATGAGACAAATTAGTTGGTGAAAAACCCTTCGAGTTTGTTTCGAAAAATCAGACGGGTTTCTACCCACAGACTTAAACCATTTTGATAGTATAGTGGTATCATGTTCTAGATACATGATGTAAAGTTAATAAGAATATATATCTATTCATTTTTAGTTATTACTATTCATGAGGTTTTCAGTATGAAAAAATCTATAGATGTAGTTTCATTCTCAGTTTATTAATGGCATGTGTTTTTTATTTATTCACCATGCCATAATGATTATCCAAATTGTTTATGATTCAATTATTTTTGATTCATTATTCTACTATTAGTAATCCTTATTGATCATTTGATCTTACCCCTCTCTTTTTTTACCTTCAACAAGTTATCAGGAGGAGACCAATTTTTGAGTTCTCATGGATACAATTTATTAGTTTTTGTTATGTATTGAATTTTGTTACCTTTCGGAAAGTAATATAAGGTACATGTATGTATCTAGTTTCTTCAAGAGTACTAAAATGATCGTTTTTTTTGTTTTAATTCATTTTAATCAAGCCAGTATAATAAGTAATGCACCGGCTCTGGGATTCTGGGGACGGGGTGTCACATTAAATGTCTATTACTCAATAACAATTTATAAATTATGAGTTAATATTATTTTTTAATTATTTTAATATTTATTTTTTACCAAATATCTTATATATTGAGTATAAATGAATTTTTAGTCTTATATAAATCATATTTAATAAAATATATGATATCTATATCAATATAAATATATTTATATATTAATATATGTTTTTTAATGATATATATTTTTTTATAAAATATATCTTCTATCAATGATAAAAAAAGTGATTATAAAGAAAACTTTTATCAACATTTTTTAGCACTGATAAAAAAATATTTTATTGGTATTTTTTTAGTGTTGATAAATGTGGCCTTTATTAGTGTTTTTTTTTCACAGTGATTAAGGTACACCCTTTATCACCACTTTTAGGTAGCACTTATTTTTTTCATGATCTGTATTACTGAATAACTTATGTGACATTAGTTGTAATTTGATTTTTAAAACTACTAATTGAATTATTTATAATATATAAATAGGTTTTTGTTCTTAGATTTTGGATGATATTTTCTCTATTTTTTTTTGTTTTTTTATAGAAAAGGTAGTTGTATATTAAAAATTAAATAATTAAAATATGAGTACTGAAAGATTTTAGTTGATGCTAAAATGGATCATTATTTATTTTAGTGATTTTTTTAAAAATTATAGTTAAATAATTATAACTTGTTATCTAAAACCATTATATTAATATATAAAAGGATTTGTTATTATATAATAATAACTATTGTAATGATTTAATGCTAAATATGATGCTTTTATTTATTTTGTATAATATAGTATTTTTATAACATTTTTTAAAAAAATTCTATAATAATAATTATTTTTATTCAAAAAAAGTATTTATTTTAATACATTAATTTTAAAAAAAATATCCATATTTTGAAAATTATGTTTTATCTTATATAGTAATTGGAATATTTTTTTTGATAGTTTTTAATTTTTTTATTGTATTATATATGTTTAATTTCACAAACCAAATTTGGTCGCCTTCAAAACCGGTGCTCGTCCCAGTCTATGGAAAGACCCAAAGGGAAATCTCGATCCCCACAAGCTAGAATATGTGCCCGGGTATCTTAAACAAGTTTTTTTGGAATGATATACCTGAGTTTAGAAAATTAAAACAACCAACAAGGACGAATAAACCAAATCTGAAAATTTACACCAAACAAGTCTGAAAAAAATAATAATTGAAAAACATAGGTTAATACAAGGCCCAAAGACTACTAAAAGTGAAGAAATACAAATAGGAAAGCCCAATAAACACCTACCCTCCAACCATCTCCACGACACCACATCGCGAAGGACCACTAGAAACCTGGAACATCGGTTCTAAGAGCCTTACCCCAGCCCAAAACAAACATTACCAAGTCTAATTACACCCAAAGGTGTAAGTATGGTGTGAACCAAATCCCATCAGAATTCCACTCAAAATTATTCCATGTGATAAACATTATAAGATAAAAATCTTGCATGTTTTCATAAATAAGAAAAGGTTGAAAAAAGTTTCTAAAGGTTGAAACTTTAAATAAAAATAGTTTTCAAGGGGGATATTTTAATGAATGAACAATTTTAATTAAAATTCACAAGCTACTAACTTTTCCATCCAAACACACCATATACCGATGGTGAGTATCATATAGTCAATGAGCACTAGTCGTAGGAATACCCCTAGGCACTAGCTAGTTGTGGGCCCCAGGTACCTTGTATATTAGTGAAAAGTAACCATAAAAAATATCCTTCTCATGCATGATCCACTAGTAGGTAACATAACTATAAAATAGTGGTCCCCAAAATAATCATCATAGTTTATTTAGTGTTTTAATTTTCAAACATTCTATGTGAAACAAGGTCAAAACCACTCTGGATCACTAGCATACTAGTACACGTCCTCCGACCTAGATACCCAAGTTTCCCTCTTTGTTCTCAATGAAGTTCAAAATGATATCAAATAAAATTTTCAAATGAAAATTCCATTTGAAAACCATAAAAAAACAATTATCCCATACACGTGTCACAAAATATTTCTTTCAAATTCAAATTCATTTTAAGATCATACTCACACAAAACACCCCACCAAAATTACTCACACCTTTCTCACCATTTAATAAATCATTTCAATAATTTATGAAATGTTCTCAAAATATTTGAAATCATAAACAACCACTTACAATTTCAAATTTTTTTATGAACATACAACCACCAAAACAGTACCTCAAAATCCTTTTCATACTTTATATAACTCAATAAACCATTTGAGACTTTTATAAAATAGCTTCAAGGAGTATAACATGGTTTTGCACATAAAACCCATACAAAAACCCTATTTCAAGGCCCAAAGAACACCCAAACCATACCAAACCTGATTTGTAAGCCCAATACAAATTTAATAAACCATTTTCATATGTTATAAAATGACCCCAAATGATACCATAAGAGTTACAAAAGAAAAAAACACCATCTCAAGAAAAAACTGAAACTTTAATATTATAAGCTTAACCAATTCCATCAAAAATTGATTTATCACCACAAGGGAATGAAAACAAACTCTAATCCACAATATTTCACTAAAAAGACACAAAATCAAACCATAGTTACGAACCCTATCTAATGGAAATTTTATAACATCAATAAGGAGGAAGGAATCCTCAAGGATAAGGACGAAAACAAAGAGTGAATCACTTACTTGCATGATTTTGAAGTTTCCCCACCAAAATCCCCATAAAAATGGGTTCCTAGCTTGGGGGATCTTGGGATCCTTACATGTATGTGAGTCACAAAATGGGGAAGAAATGGGTGCAATAGGGTTTATTTAGTAATAGAAAAATTTGAATTAAAAAAATATTGTTAATGTGCTGGAAACCATACATGGTTTTGCTACATGGTTTAGTAAACCGTATGACCAAACCGTGCAGCCTGTTCTGTCCACCCAAAAACATTCCATTTTACTCGAATTTCAAGGGGGGCCTAGGAGGAATTAATGTGGGACAGATATGACAAGTATAGGGGAAATAATTCCCAAATGAAAACCACATTTTCACCCCAAAACTCATCTCACTAAAGGGTATAAACCACCCCAACAATCATACCCCACAAGAGGTGCCACTAGAAGTTTCCCAAATTCAATTCCAATACACATCATCATCATACCTTTCCTATAACAAAATAAAAGTCCAAGTACTACCCAATACTTCCAAGACTAGTGGTTTAGATCAAGGACACCATAGACACCAAATTTAAATCCAAAACACCTAGAAAACAAGAGAAAACTAAGAACCAAAAGAAGATTCAAAAAAGCAAGAAATTGAAAATCTAGGTTTGACAATTCTACCCACGATAAAGCTTTCCACCCCAAAAAATCCAAAACAATGCAATATTTTAAAGCAAAACCCAAATAATAGACCAATATGGACTCCCTTTCCATGTTTCTCCTGCACCCAAAATGCCAAAACACCTCCAGTTGATTGAAAAAGTAAGGGATACTCTCACCATCCAAAATTTAACTCACTAACCTAAAACAATAAAACATATTCAGACCAAATACCAAAACAAAAATCCTCTAACACTACTAGATGAAGATCAATAAATCTATCTGGAATGAACAACGAACCCAAAAAATGTTACCAAAGCCTTACTTCAACAAATCCATTGAGTATGCTCCAATCCCACATTTACCTAAGAAAGAAATTAGTGGTTAGATAGCTCTGAACGAGACTACCTACCACAAATTCAACACAAAGGAAAAAATGAGGTATAGATATGGGGAGACCCAAATAGGGTCCCACCATAGAAAAAAACTAACACCCGAGATTAATCTAGAACAACAACATGGGAAGGCCCCAACCGACTCCCCACAATAAGAGACAACTTGATTTCTTGAGATAGAACCGAGACACAAATAGGGGGAGGCCCGAACGGACTCCCCACCATAAGGGATATACTAACATTGGAATTATTTCAAGAGAACCTACATGAGACCCATGGTGGGTATCCATACCATAAGAACAAACTGTCTTAACAAACTAGCATGGGATGACATGAAAAAGAACCCATAAGGTCCAATCCCCACTATGAGGAGGTCGATCGATGAGACTCCAAACCAAAAAAGACACTACATGGTTCACCACTCCCATGGGAATCCTCATCGTTGACTGAGCCCGACCAGGAATGAGATCAAAAGAGCCTACCAGGATATTCATACATGAACAACCATACTGATAACTGCACCCACAAGGGTTCAGGAACTGGGTTTGAGAAAACAAAAACACTACACCTCCTTAAAATAAAGGAGGCACTTCTCCAGAAACACTGATTACAATACTGAGGTATAGGGTCCCCACGTCCCTTTCCACCACATGGTACCACGTGAAATGAAACCACCACATAGAAACCTCAAACTTTATCCACCTCCTACGCTAGAGATAGACATTGAAACAAGATTTCTTACACCCCTGGTAATTTCCTGACTTTGTGAAAAGCTTCACTCTGAGGCCTATGGTTAGAGCTCTAATTTTTGAAGCATCTACTATGCCATAGTCAGGAGATAATGACCACAACACCCCATGAAATTAACTAGCTAAAATAACACAAATTTACCCAAAGAAGGACTTGGAAGATGTACATGCATCCCCTATTTCACCCTGAATAAGGAACAATGAAGGAAAGGATATAAGAAAGACACCTTCATCCAGTATAGAGAACCTCTAGAATTACTAGAAGAAAAAAAGTTCCTACCAAAACCATAGTTTTCAAAAGTCCCGAAACATCCACCTTCACATTCGAGGAGACTATCAAAAGACCTAGAAGCCCTAATGGACATCATCTTTCACTAACATACCTAGATTTCTTTAACCTTATTCACTAGAATCCACCTTCACCACTTCCAAATAATATTTATAGACACAATGGTGAAAAACTTCACCTTTTACGATTTGAGAATCTCAGAAAACTTATGGAACCAAGGTGCATTTCAACCTTCCACAACTACTCTCCTTCCATGTAGGGATCCACTTAACCAGATAAGAATAGGGGTAGACCCAACCCTGAGACATGGGAAGAGATTCTGTACTTTGATAAACTAGAGGTCCTACCAATGGTGAATCACCTATGACTACACTTAAATCGTGCATTAACTCTTTAAGGGGGCATGCCATAGACAACAAGAAAAATCTGAAGACCGAACCAAGATGGTCCTTTGGTCAAAATGTATCACAAAGGTGGTCCAAATACATGAGTAGAGAAACTATATGGGATTCCTGAAACATTTCTCACAAAGGGACACCAAACAACACTTCAACCCAACTTACCGACAAAAACCCAAAACATTGTTCAAAAAAGAGGGGTTATCTAACTCAATACACCCCAACACAACATTCCAAAAAACAAATAATACAAACCACCCAAACCGGCTATCAAGACACCAAATTTTCCTTTAAAATCATCTCTTTTAAAATAAACAGGTCAGCGGTTAGTGCATCCACCAATGGTACCCCATGGGCCTCACACATGCATGTTTTCATGCCCCACTGAGAACCCTCCTCATATCCATACGAACACTCATCTAACCATTCCATTAACCATTTATCTTCGCATGTAAATCCGAGATTTTGGTCTTTCACAAAAAATACCAAAGTTTAAAACAAAATTTATTTACACTTTTCAAAACCAATACATTCAACCAACACTTCCTTTTTCTCAAAACCGCTAAACAAAAAATGCAAAACCAATTTACATCTTACAAAATTTTTCAGAAAATCACAAATCATTCAAATAAAAACTCACTTTCAATTCATTCAGATGAATTTAAAAACATTTTATCCCATTTCAAAAACACTTTTGGTTTTATGGAAAACTCTATTTCATCAACACCAATTCATTTAAAATCTCATCTCTCCTTATTTAAAATAAGGTTCAAATGATTCATAAAACATTTAAAATTCTCCCTAGTTACCAAATAAATATAGATATAAAAACCCACACATAAATTCAGAAACACATAATTCAATTCAAAATGATTTTCAATAGTTCAGAAAATTTTATTTGAAATAGATTTTTCAAAAACCACATTAACATAATTCGTACATTCTAAATAGGGGTAAACACACTATTTACCATTTAAAAATAATTCTAAAATTACAATTCTAAACTTTCATAAATAAAACCATTTCTTATTTACTAGAAAATCATTTCCCTAAAATTCACACTTCTTAAAATCAACTCATTCTTGCTTTAAAACAAAGTTTCTAGGATTCCAAACCGAAGAGACACAAGACTATGGGAGGGGAAATTAGTGTTGGAGGGTGGCTTGGAAATATGGTAGGAGACCATTTTATAATCACTTCACCATCATAGAGAGTGTTCTAGGGAAATATCCCTATCTTCACATGGCTTTCTAGGCCCTGCGAGCTCACTAAGACCATTGAACCAACTCTATTTTCTTTCCCCCGATAATCGATGAACCATGAGAACCAAATAACTCAAATAAAACCCAACTTCCCATGGAAACATGAATCCCATTATGAGGTGTGTTGGACTGGAAAACTACTTATAATCGTATTGTCAAGTCCTGATAGTCCTAGCTCCGTTCTACCCAAACTCTTTCCCAAAATGACATGACCTAAAAAGAGCGAACCTTCCCTTCGATACCATTTTGTCACAAACCAGATCTGGTCACCTTCAAAATCGACGCCTGAACCTATCTATGGAAAGACCCGAACAACGTTCCTGCCCCCAATGGGCTGGAAAAAGTTCCCCAATATCATAAATAGGTGTTTGGGAATGATATAACTAAGTTTAAAATTTAAAATAACCAACAAGGATGAATAAAATGAATCTAAAAATTTACACCAAACAAGTCTTAACAAAAATTCAGAATTGAAAAACATAGGTTTATACAAGGACCAAAGACTAATACAAGGGAATAAATCCAAAAAGGATAGTCCAAGAACCACCTCATGGTAAGGGGAAATTCCCTCCAGCATCTCCATGACACCACATCACAAAGGACAACTAGAAACCCAGACCTCGGTTCTAAGAGCTTTACCCAAACCTACAAAAAACATTACAAAGTCTACTTACACCCAAAGGTGTAAGTAGGGTGTGAGACTAATCCCAGTAGGATTTCACCCAAAATGATTCCATGTGATAAATATTATAAGATAAAAGTCAGGAATTTTTCATAAACAAGAAACGATAGCTAAAATTTTCTAAAGGATGCAAATTTAAATAAAAACAGTTTTCAATGGGGTTATTTTAAAGAACGTACACTTTTAATCAAAATGCACAAGCTAATGAATTTTCCATCCAAACATACTATGTACCGACATCAAGTATCATATAGTCAATGAGTACTAGTCACAGGAACACCCCTAGGCACAAGCTAGTTACACCCCCCCAGCTACCTCGTATCTCAGTGAAATGTAACCAATTTTTTTCTTCTCATGCACAAGCCACCAGTAAGAAACATACCTATAACCCAGTGGTCCCCAAAATCACCACCATAGTTTAGTTAGTATTTTAATCATCAAAAAAGCTATATAAAATATAGATGAAACCACTCCGGATTACTAGCATACTAGTACACA
This sequence comes from Viscum album, assembly GCA_963277665.1. Taxonomy (NCBI): domain Eukaryota; kingdom Viridiplantae; phylum Streptophyta; class Magnoliopsida; order Santalales; family Viscaceae; genus Viscum; species Viscum album. The sequence continues at coordinate 55,854,282 of OY728148.1, forward strand.
TCCACCAACCTAGATACCCATCTTTCCATATTTGTACTAAATAAAGTTCCACATGTCATCAAATACAATTTTCACATGAAAATTCCATTTAAAAATCATGAAAAACTATGCATCCCATACACATGTCAGAAAATACTCCTTTCACATTCAAATTCATTTTAACATCATACTCACACAAAATAGCACACAAACATGACTCACACCTTTCTTAGAATTTAATAAATCATTTCAATAATTTATAAAACGTTCTCAAAATGATAAACATCCTAAATCACAAATTACTATTTCAAAAAACCATTTTAAGAACATACACCCACCAAAACATTACCTCAACATCCTTTTCACACTTTATGTAACTCAATAAACCATTTGAGATATTTATAAAAAAACTTCAAGGAGTATAAAAAGGGTTTGCACATAAAACCCATTAAAAACCCTATTTCAAATAAAAAATCACACCAAAACCCTACCAAACCATATCTTTCAGCCCAATACACATTTAATAAACCTTTTCTATATTTTATAAAATGACCCCAAATGACCCCACAAGATTTATACAAGAAAAACTCACCATCTTCAAAAAAAATGAAACTTTAAAATTAAATGCTTTACGAATTCCATCAAAAATAGATTTCACACCACACACAACATATGAGGAACATGATAAATAAGTAAATTAAGTAATATTACTCAGAAAATAATTTTTACACATGGAAGCATCTACCAGATATGACAAAAACCCCAAATCATTGGACGAAACATCAACCGCACCACTATTTCACCACAAGGGAATGAAAACGAACCCTAATCCATAAGGTTTCACAAAAAAGACACAAAACAAAACCCTAGGTAAGAACCCTAGCTTCTGTAAATTTTATAATTTCAAGAAGGAGGAAAGAAACCCCAAGTAGAAGGAAGAAAACAAATAGAGAATCACTTGCATGATTTTGATGTTTCCCCACCAAAACCCCCATAAAAAATTGGTTCTGAAGGAGTTTGGGGGAGCTTGAGAGCCTTCCTTGGATGTGAGGCATGAAATGGTGAAGAAATATGTGATATAGGGTTTATTCAAGAATTTCAAAATTGGAATTACAAAAATATTTTTAATGTGTTGGACACCCTACATGGTTTGGCTGCCTGGTTTAGTAAACCGTGCGGCCAAACCATGCGGCCTGATCTTTCCACCCAAAAACTTTCCATTTTTCTAAAATTTCAAGGGGGTCCTAGGGCGGATTAAAGGGGGAGATATTGGCCAAGGATAGGAGAAATAATTCCCAAAACAAAACCACCTTTTCACCTCAAAACTCATCTCACTCACGGGTATAAACCACCGAAACAAACATACCCCACAAAATGTGCCACTAGGAGTATCACAAATTCAATTCTAAGAAACATCATCCTCATACCTTTCCAATAAAAAAATACAAGTCCAAATACTACCCAATACTTACAAGACTAATGATTTAGATCAAAGATACATGAGATACTAAATTTAAACCTGGAACACCCAGAAACCAATAGAAAACTCTGAACTAAAATAATATTCGAAAGAAAGCATGGAATTGAAAATATTGGTGTGAAAATTCTCCCTTCCATAAAGCTTTTCGCACCTTGAAATCCACAACAGTGCTAGATTATCAAACAAAACCCAACTGATTGACCAATATGGACACCATTTCAATGTTTCTCCCACCTCCAAAAGGATAAAACACTTTCAGTTGATAGAACAAATTAAGGGATACTCCCACCAGCCAAAATTTACCCAAATAACCTGAAATTATCAAACATATTCAAACCATATCCCCAAAAAATACCTATTACACTACCAGATGAATCTTAAGAAATCCACCTAGAATTAACAATGAACCCAAAAAACATTACAAAATCCATACTTCAACAAAACCATTGGGCATTCTCTAATCCCAAATTTAACCATGGAAGAAATTGGTGGTTAGATAGCTACAAACAAGACTACCTACCACAAAGTCAATAACAAGTAAAAAATCAAGGCATGGATATGGGGATACCCGAGTGGGATCCCACCATAGAAACTAACTAAAACCCTGAGACTGATCCAGAACCCCAACACTGGGAGGTCCTAACAGACTCCCCACAATAAGATTGAAATTTATTTCCTGAGATAGAACCCGGACACCGATAGGGGGAGGCTCGAATGGAATCCCCACCATTAGGGTTAGACTAAAATTAGACTTATTCCAAGAGAACCAACATGAGACCCATGGTGGGTCTTTACACCATAAGAACCAACCTTCTTAACCAACTAGAATGGTCCGACATGAAAAAGACCCCATATAACCCAATACCCAATATGAGGAGGTCGATCAACGTGAATGCAAACCTATAAAGGCACTACATTGTTCACCACTCCCATGGGAACCACCATCATTGACTGAGGCTGACCAAGAATGAGATAAAAAGATCCTACCAGGATATTCATACACGAACACCCATATTGATAATTACACTCACAAGGGTTTAGGAACTGGGTTTGAGAAAAAAAACACCCCACCTTCCTATAACAAAGGAGGGACTTCTCCACAAATGTGAATTACAATCCTGAGGTATAGAGTCCCCATGTCCCTTTCCACCACACGAGACCACTTTAAATGAAATGACAAAATCGAAATCTAAAACTGTATCCACCTCCCACACTAGAGACAGATGTTGAACCAAGATCCCTTACACCCCCAGAGATTTCCTGACCATGTTAAAAGCTTCACTCTGAGGCCTACCACTGGTGGCTTGATGTTTAAAGTATCTTCTATGCTATAGTTAGGAGGTATTGATCACAAAACCCCACAAAATTCCCTAGATCAAATAACACACCTTTACCCAAATAGGGACTTGGAAGATGCACATACATAACCTCTTTCCCCCCAAATAAAGAACAACCAAAGGAAGGACATAAGGAAGAAACCTTCATCCAGTACAGAGAACCTATAGAATTCCTAGAAGAAAAAAAGTTCCTACCAAATCCACAATTTTCAAAAGTCCCTCAACATCCACCTTTGCATTTGGAGAGACTGATGAAAGTCCCAAAGGCCCTCCTAGAAAAAATCTTTCCTTGAAATCCCTAATCCTCTTTCACCTTATTCACTGGAATCCACCTTCATTACTTCCAAATAAAACTTCTAGACACAACAGTGTCAAACTTCACCTTTGAGGATTTAACAATCTCACGAAACTTAAAGAACTAATGTGTATTTATACCTTCCAAAACCTTTCTCCTGACATGCAAGGATCCACCTAACCAAAAAAGAAGAGTGGTAGACCCAACCCTGAGTCATGGGAAGAGATTCAGTATTTGATCAACTAGAGGACCTACCAATGGTGACTCACCTATGGATGCACTTAAATCGTTCATTAATTATTTATGGGGTCATACCCTATACAATAATAAAAACACTAGGACCCAACCACGATGGTTCTTTGGACAAAAAAAAACCGCATTCCAAGTCCAAAAACATGAGAATAAAAATCGTAAGGGCTTCCCGTAACATTCCTCCCAAAGGGACACCAAACAACACTTCAACTCAACATACCGACAAAACAAAAACCCAAAACATCATTCAAACAAGAGGGGTTCCCTAACTCAATACACCCCAACACAAAATTCCCCAAAACACATAGGACACACCACCCAAACCGACTATCAAGACACAAAATTTTCCTTTAAAACTATCTCTTTCAAAATAAAAGTGTTTGTGGTTAATGCATCCAACAACGGTACCCCATGGACCTCACACGTGCATGGTTCCATGCCCCAATGATAACCCTCCTAATATCCATACCTGAACTCATCCAGTCATTCCATTGACCATCCATCTTCCCATGTAAATCTATGCATGTGACCGCTCATGAAAATACCAATGGTTAAAATAAAATTTTCCCACTTTTCAAAACTAATACATTCAAACAAAACTTCCATTTTCTCAAAACCTCTAAAAAAAATTAAAACACAATTTACATATTACAAAACGTTTTAGAAAAGCATGAATTATTCAAATAAAAAATCACTTTCAAGTCATGCACATTAATTTCAAAACATCTCATCCCATTTCAAAGCACTTTTGTTTTTATGTAAAACTACATTTAATCAACACCCATTAATTTAAAAACTCATCTCTCCTTATTTAAAAAAGGGTTCCAATGATTCATAATAATTTTATAATTCTCAATAGTTACTAAATAAAAATTCATCTTCAAAACACACACTGAAACACACAATTCAATTCAAAACACTTTTCAATAGTTTAGAAAATTCCATTTGAGATAGATTTCTCAAAACCCACATTAACATAATTCATCCTTTATAAAGAGTTATAAACAAACTATTTAACATTTCAAAATAATTCTAAAATTTCAATTCTACTGTTTAATAAATCAAAAAATTTCTTCTTTACTAGAAAATAATTTCATAAAAATTCACACTTCTTAAAATCAAGTCATTTTTACTTTAAAATAGTGATTTAAAGATTCCAAAACAAAGATACACAAGACAATGCGTGGGCGAATTAGTGTTGGATGGTGGCTTGGAAATATGGTTGGAGACCATAAAACAATAAATTCACCATCATAGAGAGTGTTCTAGGGAAATATCCCCTGCTCCACATGGCTTACCAGGCCCTGCGAGCTCACTGAGACCATTGACCTAACTCTATTTTCTTTCCACCAATCATCGACGAACCTTGAGAACCAAAGAACCTAGATAAAACACAACTTACCCTAGAAACATGAATCCTTTCACAAGGTGTGCTAACTAGGCACACTACTCATAATCATAATGTCTAGTCCTGACAGTCCTAGCTCTGGTCTACCCAGACTCTTTCCCAAAAGGGCATGACCCAAAAAGAGCGAACCTTCCCTTTGATACCATTTTTGTCACAAACCAGATATATTCACCTTAAAAACCGGAACCCGAGTGGGTTTGTGGAAAGAACTGAAGGGTGTTCCTGATCCCCACAGGCTGGCAGAAGTTTCTGGGTATCATAAACAAGTGTTTGGGAATGATTTACCTATGTTTATAAACATAAAACAACCAACAAGGATGAATAAACCGAATCTGAAAATTTACACCAAACAAGTTTTAACAAAAATTCATAATTTAAAAAAATAGGTTTATACAAGGATCAAAGACTAATATAGAGGAATAAATCCAAAAAGGATAGTCCAAGAACCACCTCATGGAAAGGGGAAATTTCCTTCTAACCATCTCCATGACACTGCATCACGAAGGACCGCTAGAAACCCAGACCACTGGTTCTAATAGCTTTACCCAAACCTACAACAAACATTACCAAGTGTACTTACTTCCAATGTTATAATTTGGGTGTGAGCCTAAGACCAGTAGGATGCCACCCAAAAATTTTCCATTTGATAAACATTATAAGATAAAAATCTGGCAAGTTTTTATAAATAAGAAAATGTAGCAACAATTTTCTAAAGGATGCAACTTTGAATAAAAACTGTTTTCAAGTGGGATATTTTATAGAATGAAAACTTTTAATTAAAATTGATAAGATAATGAATTTTCCATAAAAATGCACCATGTACCGATAGTGAGTATCATATAGTCAATGATCACTAGTGACGAGAACACCCCTATGCACTAGCTAGATTTGGGCCCCAGGTACCTCGTATCTCGGTGAAAAGTAACCATAACAAATATCCTTTTCATGAATGAGACACTAGTAGGGAACATACACATAACATAGTCATCCCCAAAATTATCATAATAGTTTATTTATTGTTTTCATCATCAAAATTTCTACATGAAAGAGGGACAAAACCACTCTAGATCACTAGCATACTAGTACACGTCCTCCCACCTAGATACCAAGGTTTACCTCTTTGTGCTCAATCAAGTTCCACATGTTATAAAATAAAATTTTCACATGAAAATTTCATTTCAAAATCATAAAAAAATGAAGTAGCCCATACACATGTCACAAAATACTCCTTTCACATTCAAATTAATTTTAACATCATACTCACACAAAACAACCCCCAATCAGGACTCACACCATTCTCACAATTTAATACATCATTTCAATAATTTATAATTTTTTTTTCAAAATGATTGATAACACAAATCACCGCTTCCTATTTAAAAAACCCATTTTAAGAACATAAACCCACAAAAGTAGTACCTCAACATCCTTTTCACACTTTATGTAACTCAATAAACCATTTGAAATTTTTATAAAACAACATCAAGGAGTATAATGAGGGTTTTCACATAAAATCCATTCAAAAACCCTCTTTTAATACCAAAAGCACACCCAAACCCTACCATACCAGATTTTTCATCCCAATATACATTTAATAAACCATTTTAATATATTATAAAATGACCCAAAATGATACCACTAGAGTTACAAAAAAACACCATCTCAAGCAAAAAATGCACCTTTAAAATTAAATGCTTAACCAATTCCATCAAAAACAGATTTCAAACCACACAAAACATACAAGGAACTTGATAAATATGTAAATAAAGAAATATAACTTATAAAAAAAGGCCTACACATGGAATCTCCAACCATAGTTGTCAAAACCCCCAAATTGTTGTGTGAAACTTCAGCCTCACCACCACCACAACATGAGGGAATGAAAACGAACCATAATCCACAAGATTTTACCAAAAGGACACAAAATAAAACCATAGTTAAAAACCCAATCTGATACACATTTTATAACTTCAAGAAGGAGGAAGTAAACCCCTAGGATAAGGAAGAAAACAAAGAGAGAATCCCTTACTTTCATGATTTTTTATGTTTCCCCAACAAACACCCCATCAAAAAATGGGTTTCTCGGGAGCTTGGGGGAGCTTGGGTGTAAGGACCTGACCCCAGTTTCCCAAACCTGGTGCCTTATTTTATTACATTGGAATATAAACAAGGAATAAGAATCCTAAAGGACCACTTAGTTTAGTAGATTTGTAAACAATATACATACATAAGTTCAACATTACAAGTTGAAATAAAAAACAACAAATAATTTACATTGGGAACATCCACCACACTAATATTATCCTTGAAAGTCAATCATAATATACCTCTTCATGTCCTGAAAAAAATGAAACATAATATGGGGTGAGATCAGATGCTTAGTAAGGGTAATAAATACAGTGTAGGATATCACAAACATAAACATTATTCATGATGAATAACTAAAAACACATTCCTTTAAAAATGAACTTGAACACATTATGGAAGGAATAAGAGCTGAAAAAATAATTCCATAATAAAGAATAATCATGGGTATTCTACAAGTCAAATAACCTCCTGAACTTTCAATTACTACGTTCACAATGAGGGAAATTCATATGACGAACATTCTTAAAATAAAGTCAAGGCTTTAACCAAGACATCTAAAAATGATTAAAGCCTTGACCAAACCCGTAACTAAAAATGGGAAAGGCCTCGACCATGTCCATGTTTATTTGTCTCAAGAGACCTACCAGTGAATATATGGGATATAATGGTACCCAAAAATTACATAATAAGTCCAATGTATTCCTCATACGAATGGGGATAAACATAAACAACATATACATTCATATTGAAACTAACATATAACTTTCCCCAAATATTAAGCATAAACACTAACCATTCGGAGTAAATTGGTGAATGGTTTTAAGATAGCACATCCACAGTCAAAATAATAATAACTAATTCAATTTAATATGGTATATTATATCATAAAACATTAATCCCAATAATACATAAGAATCAACAAGAGTGTTGAAACAGATGAAGAGACTCTTATAAAATCATCATGTAATTCTTGAGATAAATACTCTTTTACTTTGAAAAGAAGAGTCCTTTTGGATAATTATTTGTATAAAACCATAAGTTAAGTAATATAGTATTTTAATAACAAAATTTCTGATTTTATAAAATTAATGGCTGATAAAAATAGATTATAGAGTGCCCTTGAAAATGGGTAAGAATTTGAGAAATTCCCTTGAATCAGGCTTGTATTTTGGGAAGAATTTTTGAAAGTTCATTTAAAAACATATAAATCCCATGAAAAAATAAAGATTATGGTTTGTAAAAATACTTATAACATTGAAAAAGAATTTATGAGAGTGAATAAGAATAATTAATATATTAATTTTGATTAATAGACACAAAGAGTAACCCGAAATAAAATGGATGTTCGGGTAGGAAACCCTTACCTTAAGTCTGAAGGTATTCCTCACTTGATCTTAATGACATGAATAATGAAATTCAGGTTTATAAATTAATAATTACAGAACCGAGTATAAATTTAATTGATTTAGTATAACCTCATTAGGTTCATTCATGACCTTTTGATGGGTTAAGAGATTCAATCTCATTGTTTGGGAGCGTTTTTTTCCTTGGTTTTCATGACTAGTTTACTTATATTCATGTGTGGATTTACATGTAGAATGGGAATGGTTGTATAGAATATATGTTGTATGTTATTAGTGAACAGACAGAATATTACATGGTTATAAAATTCATTTCGTTATTTGGAGTGAATATGAATCATTATATAAAACATTAATGACAATTGTTTGGGTTAATTGGTGGTTTTTGATCACAATGAACTCATTTTGATTTATAAATTAATATCAGGTGTAAAAAAGGATTCCAGAACCTTAAAAAATTTATAATAAATATATTATAATATGTTTCAACCATATAAATGGTTTCATAACCATAATTTAAGACAATAATATAAATTGAAAACCCGTCATCCTTGAATGTGATAAATTAACACATCTCAGATGGCATTTTTTCATTTATAGTATAAAATAAGGGCACAAAATAGATGATGAAGAAATATTACTTTATTATAAAAACATTACAGTACATATAAGGTATTATAGTCATCACAAAATTTGGATTAAAGGAGGCTAGGAAATAAAAATAAAAGAAATTAACATGAAATAAAAGAAATGAACAGAGTAATTTACCTCTTGAAGTAATCTTCATTTAGGGTCGCTTTAGGTGATAGGTTTTGGTATTTTTATGGGAACAAAGGCTGATGGAAATAGGGGAGGAGCTTGGGAGGATATTTGAGCAGAATTTATACAAGGAAAAGTTATTGAGAGGAGTGAAGAGAACAGAGAGTGGGGGTGGGGGGGGGGTTATAGTTGAGCAGAGGAGGTGTTTCACATTATTTTAATCATTGTTTTTGTTTAATTTTCCAAAGACAACCAATAGTGTTTATTCTAGTGAAAATGTTATAATAAGTGTAGGTTAGTTTGAACCAATGGTCATTTACATCATCCCTAACTCAAGAATGATTCAAAAATTCACTTATTTAGCATATTTTAAAAATTGTTGAATTTCACTATTCATAAAAAATTCAAGTATTTAAGAAAAATCCCAAAAATTCACCTAAACAATTTTTTGACGTGTAGAATTCAAAAATAAAATCCATTTTTTTGAAAATAATTTTCTAAATACTTTTAATTTAATATTTAGATAAAATCATAATTTATTTGAAAAAAAACAACATTTAAACTATAACTCATTTTATAACACCATTAAAAATTAATCATGGTCCCATTAAATTATCTTATAACCATAAGAAAATAAAATAAAAATGTATGATTAAATTTTATGCAAATAAATTTCCATTTTAAATTATTAAATTAATTATAAAATTTTAATTAAAATATAAATTACATACAAAAATACCAATACTTATACTACAATCGTTTTTTCACTTATAAGTAGTCTAAATTGTATTTGTACATTCATGGTTGAAGTTTCTTTTTTTGAATGATTCAATATTCATTACTATTCATAAGGGTATTTTACTATTCATAAGGGTATGTTACTATTTATCAAAAACTAAGTTGTTTCTATAAGACTTTAGATATCGTACTGAATGAAACTGTGTATGTTAATTTTTCAAAATTTCAATCACATAAGTGGTAAAACTATGTTTACTAGCTAGGTTATAAAAAAGTGGGGTTTTTTAGAGACTTAGTGTTTTATACATTCAATATTAAATTGATTTTCAAAATATTAGGGTGTTACATTCTCCCCTCACAAAAATTTAGTCCTCAAAATTTACAGAATGTTGCCACATAAAAAGATTTGGGTAGTTCTTCATCATAATCTCCTTAGGCTCCCATGTTGTCTCTTCGATGTTATGATTTTTCCAAAGTATCTTTACTAGTCGACTTGTCTGATTCCTCAACATCTGCTCTTTAGTATCTAGAATCTGGATGGGCTCTTCATAGTAAGATTGGTCAGGTTCTAATTATATACCTTTGTAAGTGAGCACATGTGTTGGGTCTGGCATGTACTTTCTTAGAAATGATACATGAAACACATTGTGTAATTTAGATAGGCTAGGTGGCATTTCCAAATGATATGAAATAGCTCCAATTCTCCCTAGAATTTCAAAAGGGCCTATGTACCTAGGGATCAGTTTCCATTTATTCCCAAATATCATAACACCCTTGCATAGAGATACCTGATCTCCCACTTCAAATTAAAAATCCTTCCTTCGATTATCAGCACAATATTTTTTTCTTTTAGCTTCTTTGATATGGTCATGAATAGTATTTACCTTCAATATTGTTTCCTCCACAACCTCTGGTCCCACTAGCTTCCTTTCACCAACTTCATCCCAACTTGTTGGTGTACGAAATCACTTTCCTTTCAATGCTTCATATAGTGCCATTTGAATATTTGAATGGAAACTATTATTTTAGGAAAACTCCACTAATGGTAAATATTGATACCCCATAACTTGGAAGTGGAGTGAAAATGATCTCAACATGTCCTCTAAGGTTTGGATCGTCCTTTCTGTTTTTTTGTCAGTTTGTGGGTGGTAAGCAGTACTCAAGAAAAGCTTAGTATACAAAGCTTTCTGAATAATTTTACATAATTCAATGTAAATTGTGGATCACGATCAGACACAATTGAGAGAGATACTCTAGGAAGTCTCACAACTTCATTGATATAGAGTCGTGTTAGGCATTCCAGTGTCAAATCCCCCCTTATAGCTAGTAAATGTGCAGATTTCATAAGTCGATCAACAATTACCCATATTGCATCATTATTTCTTGGAGTTTTGGGTAATTCAATGACAAAAATCCATGGTGATGTCATCCCATTTCCATGCAGGAATAGTTATAGGTTTCATAAATCCTCTAGTAGGTTGTCGCTCGACCTTCACTTGTTGAAAAACTAAACATCTTGATACATAATCACCAATTTCCTACTTCATGTTGTCCCACCAGAAATGTTCTTTCAAATATCTATACATTTTAGTGCTACCAGGATGTATAGAGAAATTCAAGCTATTGGAATCATCCAATAACTCCCTTTTCAGCTTGGGTATAGAGGGAACACATAGCCTCCTCCCAAATTTGAGAATCCCATCTTCACATACGAATTCATCCAACTTCACATCTTTTACAACATTAATTTTATTTTGAAGTATCTCATCATCAGGCTGAGAGATTTTGATTATTTCTAACAAATATGGTTGGGGAACCAATTGAAAAATTAATGATGTTTCACCTTTTTTGATAATTCCTATGTCTATCCTTATTAGATCCATTAATTTAGGATCCCTTTCAATCCTAATTTTGTTTAAAACTCCATGATCCTTCCTGCTACCTTATTTTCCTATCCTCAGTGGTAGTATATGGAACAATCATAATATTTGAGTAGTTCGAGCCATCACCATTTCCTCATGTTTAGTTCTTTCTATGAGAAGATATACTTTAAACTCTTGTGATCCGTTTATATCTCATATATTTCACCATAGATATAGTGTCTCCATATTTTTAGAGCAAAGATTTGAACAAATAACTCATGATTGTGAGTAGGATAGTTTTGTTTATGAATTTTTAACTACCTTGATGCGTATGTAATAACTATATCATTATCCATAAGGACACAACCATGTCTTTTCTTTGATGCATTACTATATATCACAAGCCCATCATTCCCCGATGGTAGAGTCAGGATCAAAGCATTCACTAATCTCCTCTTGAATTCCTCAAAACATTCCTCAAATTATTTTGTTTATATGTAATGAACCTCTTTACATGTAAACTTGATCATTGGGTTGGCTAAACGGGTGAAGTTCTGAACGAAACACAGATAATAACCTACTAGACCAATAAAACTACGTACCTCAGTTATGTTCATTGGATTAGGTCATTCTTTCCTAGCCTTTTTCTTCACAATATCAATAGATATTCCATCCTTAGAGGAAATGTTTCTAATAACGGAAAATAATTAAAGCCAAAATTCATACTTTCTAAACTTCCCATATAATTCATTTCTTCTAAGAGTATTTAGAATAGTGTGAAAGTTATTTTCATGATATTCATAGATTTTGGAGTATACCAAGATATCATCAATAAATACCACCAAAAAGTCATCAAGACATTTTTAGAAAACTCTATTCATCAGATCCATGAAAACAGAGGGTTCATTAGTTATTCCAAATGGAATTACTATTAACTCATAAAACCCAAACCTAGTTCAAAATGTTGTCTTTAGAATATCCTCCTTCCTCACTTGTGACAGATGATATCCAGATAGAAGGTAAATATTTGAAAAACATTGGGCTCCATAAAGTTTGTCAAATAAATCATAAATGTGATGTAGGGGATACTTGTTCTTTATTGTTATAGCATTGATCTCCCTATAGTCAATGAACAACGTCATTGATCTGTCTTTCTTCTTATCGAAAATAATAGGGTCTCCCCATGGGGAAATACTAGGGAGAATAATTCCTTTATCACTAAATTCCTCTAATTGTCTCTTCAGTTCAAATAATTATACAGTGTCCATTCTACAAGGAGTCTTTGATATAGTCCTTATACCAGGAATTAAATCAATAGAGAATTCAACTTCCTGCTCTAGAGGATGTCAAGGTAAATCCCATAGAAACACATCCACATATTCTTTCACAATTGTTACGTCCTCTATTTAAACATTCCTTTTCTCACCTATAGATATTTTATTCCCTCCCCCCTTATAACATAATTCAGTATAGCTATTGGGGTGGATCTAGACAAGAATCAGAAGGTGTGGTTTTTTCTCTAAATATAAGTTATTCAACACCATTCTAAAAAATTGTAACTTTCCTCTTATTGCAATATATATTTGAATCATAACATGAAATCTAACTCATACAAAGGATTATATCAAATTCAATCATGGGTATGACAAAAAATCAGCATATAAAGCATGTTTATATGCCATAATAAGGATTTCCTAACACAACTTCCTTGCAATGATACTTGCCTTAGGAGTTTTGAGTGACAACTCCCTTATTAAATCAAATTGGACGTATCTAATTTTATTAGAAAAATGGGAAGATATGAAAGAATGCAATGATCTAGAATCAAATAAAGCATTGGATAAGTTTGAGGAAACAATTAAAGTACCTACCACCATATCATTAGGAACTTCAATATCAGTAGTTGTGATCGCAAAAGTTTGTCCCTACTACCTTGGCCTTTTCTGAGGAACGTTTCCTTTATGATTTAGACTATCATTATCATAGTGTCCCATCTTTTGAAAATTATAGCATAGAACAGTAATAGCTTCTTTTTTCCCCTTGAAATCACCAACAAGATGTCCTTTCTATCCACACTTATAGCACACCCCTTTTTCTTATAAGAAGGCACCAAGGTGTTTCCTTCCATAACTATTAGAGGGTGGAAAGTCAACTCTTCCCTTCTTCCCCATATCCTTATTTCCTTTTCCAGAGTTTTCAGCAACCCTCTTCTTCTCTTGTTTTCCCTTAAAATCATAATACTTATAGAATTTATTTTCTGTCTTGACAACACATGAGACTATATCATCATATGATGAGAAACTTTGGGAGAATATATCCCTTAAAATGAATGGTTTTAAACCATCAAATAATTGATCAATATTTATCCTTGTATTATGTATGTAGTCCACAACATGTCTTCTTCACTTTGTGAAGTTATCTCCATACTTTGCAACATTGTCAACCTCTTTTGGCCTCAGACTTATAAACTGCCTTTCGATATCTGCATGCTATTCACGAGGGAATTATTTTTCAAAGAATATTTACTTAAAATCCCTTCATTCCATTTATTATATTTCTTCCTCATTATTTTTGTTTTGAATTAAAGGCCACCATTTCTCTTCATCTCCCGATAGATGATAAACCACCATGGAAACCTTCTCTCTTTCGTTACATCCCAAAGTGAGAAATATCTTCTCTAATGAACTTATACACTGCTTCACTATGAATGGGTTTTTAGTCCCATTAAATGATGGTGGTTTTTATTTCATAAATAGGTCTAGCATATCTCCTCCACGTTGTGGATATGGATGCTCCATACAGGTACAATTATTGTTCATAACCTGAGTCAACTATCTCATTTTATTTATAAGCTGCTCAACACCATTCTCAGCACCAAAGCCAACATCGTTATCTTGAATCAGAGGGAAATCACTACACAAGACATGCACATTCATGCAGTTTCCATTCCTTACTCTATGTTCCATTTATAAATAATGGCATACACTAGATTAGGTTATGAATCATAATATATAATCTCAACGTAGGAAAATACTTAGCATAGCTAATATCATAATCATACACATGGTTTCTCTGAGGAAAAATTTACATTTAAATCCTCCAAAATGGATTGTAAAGAAAATGTGAATTATCCTAAGCATAAACCTCTAGAGTTTCAAACTAGGTGCATAATAAGGCTCTTTGTCCTGTACTAGGATACCCCAGGTCAATCCCGAAACTCCTTGTCATAGTTTTCAATCCTATGTATATCTATGCCAGAACCACATTCACTTGTACTATCCACACAATGATGTATTTTCTAGAAATATTCACATAATCTATTACTTACCAAAATTATTAGATATTCTTGTATTCTTATCCTCAAATACTATCTTAGAGTTCTGTTATTTGATCTACATTTTCTAAATATTGTTTCTATGTTTTCTACTAAACTTTCTTTGATACCAATTATAAATACCCGACCCTAGTTTCCAAATGTTGGTGCCTTGTTTTATTACATTGGAATATAAACAAGGAATATGCATCCTAAAGGACCATGTAGTTTAGTAGCTTTAGAAAAAAAAATATACATAATTTCAACATTACAACTTGAAACTAAAAACAACAAATAAGTTCTATTGGTAACATCCACCACAATATGATTATCCCTGCAAGTCAATTGTAATATACCTCTTCATGTCCTGGAAAAAATGAAACATAAGAAGTGTTGATCTCATATTATTGTAAAGGTCAAGAAATACAACAAAATATATCACAAACATAAACATTAGGAATGTTCAATAACTAAAAAAACATGCCTTTAAAAATTAACTTGAACACATTATTGAAGGAATAAGAGCTGAATAAATAATGTCACAATAAAGAATAATCATAGGTATTATACTAGTCGAATAACTTCATGACATTTAAATTACTGGTTTCATAATGAGGGAAATTCATATGTTGGAAATTTTGAAATATACCGTCAAGGCCTCAACCAAGAGATCTAAAAATGATTAAGGCCCTGGCCAAAACCATATCTAAAAATGGGAAAGGCCTTGACTAAGTCCATATCTATTTGTATCATGATACCTACTGATGAATCAAGGGGATATAATGGGCCTAACTCATCACATAATAAGTCCAATACATTCCTCATATGAAGAAGCATAAACAGAAACAACATATACATTCATATCGAAACTAACATATAACTTTCCCCGAACATTAAGTATAAACACTAACCATTCAGAGTAAATTAGTGAACGGTTTTAAGATAGAACATCTGTAATTAAACTAATCATAATCCATTAAATTAAATATGATATATGACATAATAAAATATTAATCCAAATAATATGTAATAATCAACAAGAGTGTTATAATATATGAAGATACTCTTATAAAATCATCAAGTAATTCTTGAGAAAAATACCCTTCCACTTTGAAAAGAAGGGTTATTTTAGAAAATTATATGTATAAAATGATAAGTGAAGTAAGATAGTATTTTAATAATAAAATTGGTGATTTTATTAAAATAATGGTTGCTAAAAACAGATTATATAGTTCCCTTGAAAATAGGTAATAATTTGGGAAATTCCCTGGAATCGAACTTGTATTTCAGGAAGAATTTTTTAAATATAATTTTAAAACATATAAATCCTATAAAATATACAAGGATTATAGTTTGTACACACACATAGAACATTAACACAGAAATTATGAGGATGAAATAAGAATAATTAAGAAATTAATTTGGATGAAGAGATACAAAGAGTAACCCAAAAGAAAATGGAGGTTCGGGTAAGAAACCCTTAGCTTAAGTACGAATGTGTTCCTCACTTGATCTTAATGACCTAAATAATAAATTTTAGGTTCATAAATTAAAAAAAATCCAGAATATACTCTACATTTAATTGATTTATTGTAACCTCATAGGTTCATTCATGTCCTTTTGATGGGTTAAGAGATTCAATCTCATTGTTTGGGAGTGTTTTCTTCCTTGGTTTTCATGATTGGTTTACTTATATTCATGTATGGACAAAAATGTAGAATGAGAATGGTTTTCCAGAATATATGTTTTAGGTTTTTAGTGAAAACCCATACTATTACATGGTTATAAAATTAATTTGGTTATTGGGAGTGAAGATGACTCATTATATAAAACTTTAATGAAATTTGTTTGGGTTAATTCATGGTTTTTTATCACAATTAACACAATTTGATTTATAAATTAACATAAGGTTTAAAAAAGTATTCTAGAACCTTAAATAAGTTATAATACATTTATTATAGTCTATTTTGATAATAAAAATGGTTTCATGACTATAATTGAAGACAATAATAGAAATTGAAAACCCGTCGTCCATGAATGTGACAAATTGACACATCTCGGATGATGTTTTAATTTCTAGTATAAAATAAGGGGAAATGATTGATGATAAAGAATTATTTATTTATTATAACAACATTCCAGTACATGTATGGTACTTAATTCATCACAACATTTGGATGAAAGGAGGCGAGGAAAGTAAAATAAAAGAAAGGAATTTGAAATAAAAGAAATGAAGAGAGGAACTTACCTATTGAATTAATCTTCCTTGAGTACCTCTTTAGGGTAGAGTTTTTGGTTTTTTTTATGAGACCAAAGGCTCTTGGATGTGGGGTAGGATCTTGGGATAATATTTGAGTATAATATAGACATGGAATAAGGATTGATATGAGTAAGTAGAAGAGGGAGTGGGGAGGGGGGGTATAGTGGAGGAGGGGAGGGTTTTCCGAGTATTTTAATCATTTTTTATTATTTTGTCAAAGACAACCAATAGTGTAGATTATTGTGACTAAAAATAGTAATAATTGCATATGATTTCAAACCAATAGTCATTTACGTCATCCATGACTCAAGCATTGTAAGGACCCGACCCCAGTTTCCCAGAGCCAGTGCCTTATTTTAATACATTGGGTATTCTACTAGTTGAATAACCATATGAATCATCAATGGGAAGTATACATACAACATAAACAATTAATAGCAGTGAATATGAAAAATCTCACAAAAATGGAAGTGAGATGAAGAAACCCTTACCTTAAGTCCGTATGGGTTCCTCTCTTGTACATAAGGTCCTGGAATATGAAATTAGACTTAGTAATAAATTATTTCATAACCTTTTATACATTTATTTATTTTATCATAATTATTTTTAGTTCATTTATGTTATTATTGAGAAGTTATTATATTGAATTCCGTCGTTCTGGAGTGTTTGTTTTCTTGATTTTCATAATTGGTTCACTTGTTTTTAAGTAATGGAGTTCATGTGGAATGGATGTAAATCTATAGAGTTGAAATTAAATATTATTTTTGAACATCCAGAAGTTTTAATGGTCATTTATATCATCTGGTTACATTTAAATAGGATGAATCATTAGATGAAATATTAATGACATTCACCTAGATTATTTTAGTGGTATTTTGATTATTAGGAACTAGTTGGGTCATAAGATTTAGTAATATGTACGTATACTAGTTCTTGAATATTAATTAGGTTATAATACATATATTATAGTATGTTTTAACCATCAAAATGGTTTCATTACTAGTAATGAAATATAAATTAAATAAAAAAACTTCGTCATCCACGAAGGTTATAAATTGGAACCCGATGGACGTTGATTTTGTTTATAAAATAAAAGAGAGAAAGTAAGAATAATGATGATGGTTCTTCCATTCACATGATGTAATTCCCGTATATAGATTATACTGTATTTATCATGGTCATTTTGATAGAGGTTTTGGGGAGAGGATAATAAAATAAGATAAATTGAAATTAAAGTAAATGAAAAAGAAGGGTGCTTTACTTCTTGAAATAACCTCCTTGAGGACCTCCTTAAAAGAAAGGAGTTTGGTATTTTGGAAAGACCAAGGACTTATTGTACGTGGGGAGTGACTAGAGAAGGGTAATTGGGTAGAAAATCGAGGATATTCAAGTCTTAAATGAGTGAATATAAGAGGATGTGAGGGGGGGGGGGTTATAGTGGAGGAGAGACGGGTTTTAATAAATTTTTAATCATTAGTTTATTAATTTCCCTCAAGACCAGAAATAATGATGATTCCATGACCAAGAATAGTAATAAATACATGTGAGTTCTAACCAAGAAGTCTTACATCACTTATGATGAAAAAAATAGTGTATTTAACTGATAATTTGTATATATAGTATTTTAGCGTATTTCACTATTCATAAAAAATTCGAGTATTTTAGAAAAATACCAAAAAATCACCCTAACCATTTTTTGACACATAGAATAAGAAAATTTATTCCATTTTTCAAAAATAATTTTCTAAATATGATTAATTTTATATTTAATTAAAATCATAATTTATTCTTTTAAAACATTTATTTACTTATTCCAAAACATAGGTTTATCATACTTCCACTTGAATATTTTTTATATACTAGAATAGGTAAGGTTATTATTCATTAGGGTATGAAAATATTCATAAGGGTTTGTTACGAGTCATAAGGGTAGGTTAATATTCACCAAAAATTATGTTTTCTTTATCGGACTCCAAATAACTTATTGATCGCAACTATGTATGTCAGATTTTCGAAATTCACATCACAAAAGTGACAAACTTATGTTTACATGTCTTGGTTATAAAAAAGTGGTATTTGTAGAGACTCATTGATCCATACATTATATAATAAATCTATTTGTAAATTCTTGGTGTGTTACAAGCATGATGCAGAGATATACTTATTTAGCATATTTTGTAAATTATCAAATTTCACTATTCTCCAAAAATTCAAGTATTTTAGAAAAATCATAAAATTTCACCCAAACCATTTATCAATGTGTATAATTCAAAAAAGAAATCCATTTTTTTGGAAATAATTTTCTAAATATTTTTAACTTAATATTTAAATAAAATCATAATTTATTTGAAAAAAACAACATTAAAACTATAACCCATTTTATAACACCTTTAAAAATTAATCATTTTCCCAAAAAATTATATTATAACCATAATAAAATAAAATAAAAATTTTAGATTACATTTTATGAAAATACATTTCAATTTTATATTATTAAATTAATCATAAAATTGTAATTAAAATATTTAGACATATAAAAATACCAGTACTTATACTATGGTTTCCTTTTCACTTATAAGATGTATAAATTGTATTTATACATTCGTGGAGGAAGTTTCTATTTTTTGGCCAATTTACTATTTATTACTATTCATAAGGCTATGTTACTATTCACAAGGGTATGAGACTATTCATCAAAAACCAAGTTGATTCTATAATTCTCTAAATATCATACTGAACGCAATTGTGTATGTCAGTTTTTTGAAATTCCAATCACATAGGTGGTAAAACTATGTTTACTGGATAGGTTATAACCAAGTGGTGTTTCGTGGAGACTTAGTGTTTCATGCATTCAATATTAAATTTATTTTAAAAATCATTGGATGTTACATTCTCCTCTCCTTAAAAAACTTTTTTCTTTGAAATTTACATAATGTTACGTCACAAAAAGATTTGGGTAGTTTTTCACAACAATCTCCTCAGGCTCCCATGTTACCTCTTTGATTTTATGATTTTTACAAAGTATCTTTACCAGTCGAGTTGTCTGATTTCTCAACACCTATTCTTTAGTGTCTAGAATTTTTATAGGCTCTTCATAGTAAGATAGGCCATGTTCTAACTCTATACATTCAGGATTGAGGACATGCATTGGGTCTGGCAAGTATTTTCTCATCAATAAGATATGGAACACATTTTGTAAATCAGACAAGCTAGGTGGCAAATCCAAATGATATGAAACAACTTGCTCCAATTCTATACAGAATTCCAAAGGACCTATGTACATAGTGATTAGTTTCCCTTTATCCCCAAATCTTATAACACCCATCCATATACACACGTTTAAGAAAACATGATATATGTTGGGAAAAAATCCTTCAAGGTAACATTGCATAATTTTTGGGTTGGTTGTATTTGTTGAAAAAGCAGGTTTTCATAGAGAATTGATGAGTTCCATAGATGATGTTGACAATCCATGTTGACAAAGAACCATAAAACATCAATGGAAGATCTAGAGGTGGTGAAAAATAAAAGACACAAGGTGGCTCCGTTTTCCAGTGTTTTCTAGATTTTTGGGGTCCAAAATTTGGGATTCAGTGAGCATCATGAAAAGTGGATTTCCTTGAAGATCTCATCAAAATATGGACAAGGAATGAGTTTTGTTAATATGGGATTCATGAATTGTGTTTCTAAAATACATTAATAATGTTTATGGTGAGATCTGAGATTATGATGAGCATTGCAAATAGTAGAGGTGAAGATAATTGTGAGGGAGAATTGTGGCGGCGGAACAAAGGAAATGACAGAATACTCCACGATTACGATGAGATCTATGATTCAAAAACTTCCATGTTGCTTTGGGAAGGGAATATGTGTCGTAGTGAAAATTTTGACCGATCCGGAAATCACCTCATAAGAATCGGAGCTCCGCGTTCAACCACTCCTATAAACAAGACACCACCTATCTTCATTCTTCACAAGTTGAAAAGAGAAAATCTGGAGTCGTTGTGATTTCACAAAGAAAGGGGCACTCCACAGAGAAAGTTTTTAAAGAAAGGCTTGAGCTTTGAAAAAACACTATTCTATTCTTGACCAAAGTTAATTCCTCTAAGTAGTGAGAGATCTTTGAAGATGGGGTGTTCTGTGTTGGCTTAGTGAGCTTCATGAAGTAAGAAATTACATGAAGGTAGTGTTCTTCATGATGGAATTGGGATCCACAGAGGATTTTTGAGCTCTACAAAAAGAAATATCTTCACAACGAATAATAGAGCTCCACAAAAGAAGGGTGGTTCCCAAAGGCACTTGAGCTCTACAAAGCAGCGTTCTTTGCAAAGAGGTAGGGACTTCGTGAAGGCTTGTTTGAGCTTTTCAAAATAAGGAGCTTTGAGAAGTAGTGATCTTTGCGAAAGTATTTTCAAAGGTTATTGCCCAGTGTTTAGTGGAAAAGGGGTATTCATAAGTGGGTGAAATTTGGACTTCGACAAAGCATATATCTACAATTGAGGATGCAGGTATTCATACAAATGAAAGGACCTACAAGTCCATAAATTGTGAGTGGATACTTTCCAGAGTATTGAGAAAAGGAAGTGGAAGAAGGTGATCCTCTCCACCGGTAGTGATTCAGAGAGAGACACATAGGGAGTGACCCTTGGGAAAGGAGTGAGATGACCCTAAAATTTGTAACGGCATTGAGCCTGGGCATAAAAGTGATCTAGCCTAAACACTGTAAAGTTTTAGTGAGATTTTGTGGATTTGGAACATCGTAACATCGTCATTGTATGCTCCTTGGACATATCCCAGTGAGGGTGAACCAACTAAAAATCTATGTGTCAGTCTTCTTGATTTTTAATAATTAATTCAATGAATCATCATCAAATAAATAAGTGAATAATGAGATTAATAGTAAAACATAAGTGAAAATAAATTGAACCTTATAATAAAGAGTTCAAGATCCATTGGGATATGGATAATTTCAAAAAGAATATCCATACCCTAATTCACCCCCTGCTAGGGTATCTAGGCCCCTTTTGGTCCTAACAATTGGTATCAAAGTGTGGTTTTTATCACATTTTTTTTCTCTAACTTGGTTCAGTTTATTGGTGAAATTAAAGTTTCGGTTTGATCGTACCTTGGTGTTCCATGAAAAAGAGTAGAACTTCAAAGAAGAAGTAGAAGTCTGGTGAAATTACTTAGAGTAGAAATGTCTATGGAAAGAGTATGATTCAATTGAAGGAATCAAGTAGTGAACATAATAATTATTTGGATAAATCATATAGTAAAAATAATTACTCATTCAATGATTTCTAAGGAATGAGTGAAGAAACTGATATTCCATGTGATGTTGGAACTACTGATGGTGAAGAAACTACCATAAGGAGAAAAATGGAAGTTGTCTATGAAACAAAGAAATTGGATCAGAAGTTGGATGAAGAGATTAAATATAAAGATATATGGATCCCAACATTAGAAATTGATGTTAACAATATAAGAGGATTAAATCAAAGCCTTATTGATGTGGTCACTGATATGAAGGATAAGAATGATTCTCAAGCTGAAGATCTACAAAAAAATATCTTCAATGAGAGAAAAACACAAAGTTGGTGACAGGGGGAGAGAATCAGAAGTCAGATGAAATTTTGAATCTGAAATCCAGAAATTATGATATTGTTGTACAACTATCTGAACTTGTTCATAATAATCAAAGGCTACAATAAGAGAATAAATTCTTCTCTAATTTTATTGGTCAAGAAAAATTGAAAATAAAGGAGAAAAGTGTTATGGTGGATAAGATCAAATATTAATTGGAATATGATATGAGTAGTTTAAGGATCTCAAGACAAAAAAAAATGCTAAACTTGAATCAAGGGACAAGAAGATTCAACAATTGGGAGAGGAGATAAAAATGGTGAAGAAAGAAGTAGAAAAATCTAATTCCAAAAGAAAGACTAAATTAGTGGATGCCTTGAACTTACTATTTTATTTTCATTCATAAGGTGATATTGATATTAAAATTAAATATTCTATTTCGGAAGAGAAACAAGAACATATTTTCTTATCTCAGAGACCATACCATTTGATAGAATATGGTATTGGATATGATGAATCCCCTCCCATGCATGGTAGGAAGAGATCCGTAAAAAATTCAAAAAATAGAAAAGTCCTTTCATTTCTAAAGAAAGAACTAAAAGGTATTTTATAAGAAGTAATGATATCATGTGATTTCTCTACGGGATTAATGGTTATATATCAAACTTCTGTTCAGAGTCTCAGGAATACATTTCATGCTATGAAGATAGTAAGTTTTATAAATCTGATTATCAGAAGAAGCATCCTGAGAAATTTTAAATAAGGGGATCTTAGAAGAAAGTATCCATAATGTTGTTCTATTGTTGGATAATGGGGAACACCATGAGTATGTGTTAGGAAGCTCAGGAGATCAATGCCAGAAGAAGAAATCAAGATGCATTAATATCTCAGATGAGAAATGATGAGATGAGGTATGTTTTTTATGGAATATGTTTTATTTGTTCTAATCATAGTCATTTGGAAAGATATTACAACAATAAGAAATTAGTGAAGGAAAAAAATCCAGAAGGACATCCCCAACACAGGCAGTGTACAACGAAAAAGCCTATACTTGAAGACAACATGGTAAGATGAAAAATAGGTTTACATTCCTAGGGGAATTACAAGGTGATCAATGAAAGGTGTATCAATCACCCCCTTTATTAAAATCACAAAAACACCCCTATAATGCATGTGGAAAATCCTGGAAGAAAAATGGAGGAGATTACCCAAGTGTAATTAATAATAATGTAAAGTAAGTGGAAGACTTAATTCCAACATGAAAAGATGGTGTGACTCAAAAAATTGATAAAATAAATGTGACTAAATAATGTCCTAGAAAATTCACATGTCACGCCACACAACGGGAAGTTAAGGAAACAGAAAGAGTTCACCAATGGAGGAAGAATCAAGAGTAGATGATCTATGGAGAGAGTCCTACTCAGAGAAAGAATCATGAAAAATGGGATATTGGTGAAGCATTAAAGAAGAAAATTTCTACTAATGGTATTAATTACCAAATTGTGAAAAAGGTCAAGCATACAAAATATGAATATCATAAGAAGAATTAGAATGTGGGTAAAGAATGCTTAGTTATAAGGATTGAAAAGTTGAATTTGAGTAGGTATTTGGAGAAGGCATGAAATAATGTGAGTCTTTTCAAGAAATAATCAAAGGTTTGACCCCTTAGTATCAACCACAATCATATTATTGAGGATTCCAGAAGATACCCTCTCCAAATGTGTTTAAATGATGTTGAATGATGATTCAAGTGTTTCCGGTTTAAGGGATATACGATTCAAGGGGAAGTGGCATCTAAAGATTCAAAGTGATGAGGTGATATGATTTAGAGTTCCAATTGATTAAAATCAGGTACTATAGTTGAAGAAGAAATAGAGAAATTGAGCACAATAGAAAGTGATTGTTTTATTAACTTTATCTCTTGTTTTCTACACCGAGTTCAAACTTAGTAGGCTTAGAGATTTTGTTGATGGCTCAATTACAAGAGCTAGATGAGAATAAATGATGTAGGAGGAGAAGAATTTTTATGGATATAAAAAGTGGGCCCAAAAATAGGAAGAGTTGGAAGTCATAAGGGGAGCATTCTATCCACTAATAAAATGAAATTACTCAAGAATAGAATAATCAGAATAGTTGAAGTTCAGATATGATATCAGATTCAACAAGTGTTGTTACACAATAGTTCTATTATTTAAATCTGTATTAGAAGGATGTGTGCTACGAAATTTAGATATGATATGATGAAGAGTGTACATTGAAATTGAAGAGCTGTCAAAGCAATACATGGGTGATCTAGTTGTTATGAGTTGCATTGAATATATATCCATTGGTATCATTCCCAGTTCAGCTGTTGGATGTCTAATGAGAGAAGACATATTTCGGTGAAGCATAAAAAATCATGCATTTTATGATTATCTTTTTTGTTCTAACAATGCGGTATCAGATGACTGTTTTCAGTATACTAAGAAGACACAAGAAAATATCAACAATGTTTTGATAAAAAACTGAGAAAATAAGTTGAAAGAAATGATGTCAATATACAATGTCACATTGATAAGATTCTTGTTGAAAGTAATGAAGTGGTAAGAGACTCAGGGAGAGAAGAAGTGGAAAATTCCGATTCAAAAGCATATACAAATAATGAGAATGTAGAAATCAAGTCCATATTTGCCAAGAAGCCAAAGATTCAAGCTGAAATTTATAGGTAGAATATCATTGACACATTTATTTCTCAATCCAAATATGCCATGAAGGTTATGAGGAGATTTGGAATGAAAAATTACAAGTCGATGGTGACTCTGGTTTCTACTCAGATGAAATAGTCAAAATATGATGAATGAAAACAACAAATAAATCTAAAGGAAAGCCACATGCTTGTAGTGAAAAGAATATTTTAGTATATTAAGGGAACAATGGATTTTGGTTTTATGTATAATTATAAATCTCAGCCAGGTATTTTGAGATATACAAATTCAGATTAGGCTAGTTCAACATATGACAGGAAATCAACATCAGGTGGTGCATTATATCTTAGTGTATTGTGTATTTCTTAGGTAAGAAAGAAACAAGATTGAATTTTTTTGATCACCGTAGAAGATATATATATTTCATCCAATCATGCACGTAGTTATTATGGTTGAAGCAGCAGCTTGATGACATGGGAATGACAGTGTAGACTCCAATCAGAATTTTGTGTGATAATTTGAGTTCTATGAATCTTAGAAAAAATACAGTCCATCACTCAATAACAAAGAACATTTAGATCAAATATCATTTTATCAAGGAGAAGGTGGAGTAAGGTCTTGTGAAGTTTGAGTATGTGCCTACAAAACCACATGTTGCAGACATTTTGACAAAGGCCTTACCCAAAAAAGATTTTGAGAGGCACTGACTGGCTCTAGGAGTCCAGTAGATTCCCCACACTTGAACAGGTGTGGATATGGGACCCTTCCACTCTCCCCGAGGTATTATGTATTTTCCCTATTATTCTAATTTGGGGTTTTTACCTTATTACAGACCATAAAGGAGTGATCTTTGGGTTCTTTGATAAAGGGAGAGAAAATGTGGCTATTAAAGGGTGGGGGAAGTGTTTCTTTTATGGGAGAAATACATGGGGAGAAGTTGGTAGGTGGAGCAGTGAGATATGAGAGTAATGAAATAGGGGGAGAGTTCAAAATCTGATGATGATAGAATTTATTGGTAAAAGATTAGATATCACGATAGCTGAGGTTCGTAATGAAATAATTTTATCGGTATCAGTATGGTATTAGTGATTAGTTTCAACAATGAAGTGATTCATTGATGATATTTTCATCCTACTATTGTTTCTCACACCGATCATTGCTCATGTGGGATTAGAGTATGTGGTGAGTGAATCTTTGGTCATAATATGAATCATAATAGGAAAATGATAGTTGGTTATGGATGGATCTTAAGTGAGGTATCAAAGTGGAGAGAATTGTTATGATAATAGTTGTCAACAAACCCAAAAGAGGATATTGTTGGGAAAAAAATACCTCAAGGTAACATTGTAGAATTTTTGTGTTGGTTGTGTTTGTATAAAAAGAAAGTTTTCATGGTGAAATTTCGAGTTCCAGATATGATGTCAACAATCCATGTTAAAAAAGAACCATGAAAAAGCAATGGAAGATTCAGAGGTGGTACAAAATAATAGAAACAAGGTGATTTTGTTTTCCAGTGTTTGATAGATTTTTGGGGTCCAAAATTTGGGATTTGGTGAGGATTACAAAAGAGTATTTATTTAAATATCTCATCAAAATATGTCAAAGTCGTGAGTTTTGAAAAGATGGGATTCATGAAATTGTATTTTTAAAAGGCATGAAGAATGTTGATGGTGAGATCTATGATTATGATGAGCTTTATGAATGGAAGAGGTGAAGAGCATTGTGAGGGAGCATTGTGGTTGCAGCATAAAGGAAATGATATAATTCTCCATTATTATGATTAGTTATGTGATTAGAAAATTTCAATGGTGATTTTTGAAGGTAAGATGTGCCTTAGAGACAAATCTGACCGATCTGGAAATTTTGTTGGAAGAAGAGGAGTTCACGTTCAACCGCTCCTATAAATAAGAGTCCACCCCTCTTCATTCTGCATGAGTTGAAAAGAGAAAATCTGGAGTCATTGTGATTTCACGATGCAAGGGGTGATCCACGAAGCAAGGTTTTAAATAAAGTCTTGATATTTGTGAAAAGACTATCCTGGTCTTGACCAAAGTCAATGCCTCTAAGTAGTGAGAGCTTCATGAAGATGGGGTGTTCAGCGTTGGCTTAGTGAGCTTCATGATGTAAGGTATTCCACGAAGGCAATGTGCTTCATGATGGAAGTGGGATCCACAGAGGCTTGTTGACATGTCAAACATTTCATGGATATATTCTCCCATTCCCACTCTTGCACGAGAAAAGGCTGAAGCATCCCCTTTGGTAACTGCCGCTATGATTTTACCTATTAACATGTTAAACACTTCCTGGTAAAATCAGAAATATCCCTTTTCATTCATTCCCACTAGAAATATTCCCAAAGGTCTCTGTACATCTTAGTGTTTCATGGATGAACTAAAAATGGAGAACTATGAGCTTTACACAATAATTGTTTCTTCAATTGGGAAACACAAGGCACAAACAACCTTTTACCAAATCATAAAATACAATCTTTATCAAGGTTAAATTATTGAAACTTAACCATTTTAACTAATTCTACCCTTTTCTGTTACTCATATTCTTCCTTCTATGATTACTTAATTCTGTATGATAATGATGATTGCACTAAAACCTAAAACAAAATAGAGGTATTTCTTGCACCAACAACTTCTATGACAAAATTCATTAAATCATTAATCAAGGGATCATGTTCCAAATGAATCATGGTTAACGATTCATGATGTTTTCAACTAAAGGCATTCACCACTTTGTTTTTCTCCCAAATCTTAATTGATCATGAAATCATAATCCTTTATCAGTTCAAGCCAACTTCTCTTTCATATGTTTAATTCCTTATGAGTGAATATATACTTCAAAATTTTATGGTTAGTATATAATTTACATTTGAATATGTATAAATGATGCCTCCAAATTTTCAAAGAAAAACCATAGTTGTCAATTCCAAATCTTGTGTGGGATAATTTAACTCACTAATTTTTATTTATCTTGAAGCGTAAGCAATTAACTTATCATTATGCATCAAAACAAAACCAAGTCCCATCAAATAAGCATCACTTTAGATGAAAAACTCACCATTTCGGGAAGGTAAGGCCAAAACTGCTACATTCACCAATATCTTCTTCAGTTCCTAAAAACAAACATCACATTCTTTTATCTAAGTAAATTTAACCCCTTTTCATGTTAACTTAGTTAGAGATCTAGATAACCGTGTAAATATTTTAAGAAACCATCGATAATAACCTGATAATCTAATAATAATATGAATCTCTGTAACATTTCTAGGTCTTGGCCATTCATCAACCACTCTTGTTTTGGCAGGATAAACTATTATTCCATTATTATTTACAATGATCCCAAGAAAATAAATCTTTTGTAATAAAATATCACACTTCAGGAATTTTCCATTCAGTTTCTTTTCCTTTAAGGTTTTTAAAACATCCCTTAGATGTTTTTCATGCTCTTCTTTACTCTTAAAAATACCAAAATTTCATCAATAAAGATAACCACAATCTTATCCAATAACTCATGAAATACCAGAAAATCCATCAGAGGATAACCCTCTGACCATTTATTAAAAAGAGAAAGAAAACCGGTTTAAGGGTTGCCGGTACCCATTACAAAACATCCCTGCGCCATAAATTTCAAAACAAATTTCAAATTTCAAACTCAAAAAACCATCCAGCTGTCCTCGATCAGCATGCCATCACTTCACACCTTTCCATGCCTCCTCGGGCTGCTCACATCTCGAAACTCACCCAGCCATCAAACCCATCAGGTTCACCGTCACCTGCCAGACTGTTCATCGTCGGTGAGACCCCCTCTGGCATCACCGCGAATCCAAGATACTCCCCGCCTTACGAACATCGCTGGTGAGACACATCGGGACAACGACAGACCGCCATATCCCGCTAACACCAGAACGAAAAAATTCAAAATCAAAAAACCCAAACCGCTTTCCATTTTTACTGACCGCGTGTCCCCCTTCATCATTTCCAAGAGCCACCTCGAGACGCGAGCGTGGAAATCGTCACCCACCGCAGATCAAGTCGACGTCGAAATCCCCATCCAGTCGCCATCCAGTCAACATCATCAACAGTATCTCGGAACTACCACTGTCATCGTCGCCGGGGCACCTCACCGTCGTCACCGGAGCACCATCACCAGAGCACCTCACCATCATCACCACCGTCGTCACCTTCCCAACATCCCACCGGTCGCCGGAAAAAACCAATCTGACACCGTCGTCCTAAACGGTTCCATCATGACAGAAGAGCCCACCAAAAAAACCTTCAGAATCAACTTCAGCACCAAAATCACACAGAAAATCATCCATTCGCAAAACCACAAAAAATGCCACGCAAAACAAACAACCACACCGCCACACAGAGGGAAGAACTTCAAAACCAGCAGGGAAAAGAAAAAACCCTAAAATGGGAACCCCGCCGCCACCGACTAGATCGACTGCATCAGACGCAACAGAGCCCCCCCTCAGTCACATGAGAAGAGTCGGAGCCCCCAAAACACCGACGCATGAGCGTAGACCTCAAATGCTGAGAAAAACCCTAGAGGATGACAGTGAGCTGCATAGAACAGAACCAAAGGTGCTCCGGAGAGTATGCCGTCAACGGGGACCGGTCTTACACCCGCAGATCTGAACCCGAAACCACCGCCGTCCTTAGTGCATCTCCACAGCCATCGAGGAACCACGAAACGCAAGCCAGTAGCAGGAAACCTCAACCAGCCCACCGAGATCGAGAAGGAGCGTCGTGCCCTCCGCCGCGGAGGAGCCTGTGGCGGCGAGAGGGAAACCTAGAGAGAGAGCCCCTTATGGGCGCATCATCTCCCTAACTCATGAAATATTATATTCAAAAGATCCATGAATACAGTTGGTGAATTAGTTAACCGAAATGACATAACAATAAATTAATAATTCCCATATCTAGTATGAAAAGTTGTTTTCAAGATGTCATTGTCTTTCTCCTTCAGCTGATAGTGTCCAGATCTTAAATCAATCTTAGAAAAGTACTAAACTCCCTGGATCTTATCAAACAATTCATCAATACGAGGAAAATGATACTTATTTTTAACAATGATGTTATTCAAAGATCTATAATCAATGAAAAGTCACATTGAATAATCTTCATTTTTAATGAACAAAATAGGAGCACCCCATGGTGACATGCTAGGAAGAATGAATCCTTTATCAAGAAAATCATGCAACTGGTTTTTCAATTCAAGAAGTTATATTTAAGCTATACGATATGAGGGTTTTTAAATTATCTTAGCATCAAGAACTATGTCAATTGTGAATTTGACTTCCCAATCAGGTATGAGACTGAGTAACTAATCAGGAAAAACATAAATGTATTAATTTACCACTGGTACATCATTAATCTGAATAGTTCCCTTTTTTTCATCAATATGATCAAGATAAATTTCATTTCCATCTTTCAACAGTTTATCATCTTCCTGATATCTTATCAATTTTATGGGTTTGTTCTTGTATAAAAACTGAAAAACTTTCTAAAAAACAACTTCTTTAGATCTACAGTCAATCTTAGCATTATAAACAAAAATCCAATCCATTCATAGAATAACATCAAACTCTACTAAGGGAAAAAAACCACAAGGTTTGTAGGTAACGTATTTCCACATACCACAATAGAAAGATTCTTGTAATTCTTATTTGCTATAATATTTCCCCCATATGTTTTAATAATAAGTTCCAGTTTCATTTGTTGAGGTGATATTTCCAATTTACTTGAAAATGTATCAAAAATTAAGGAATGTGTAGACCCCGTATCAAACAAAACATTAGTAAAATCTAATTAAACAAAAAATGTACCTGATATAACTTCGTTGGATGGATTGGTATATGGTAATATAGTTGCAAAAGATCTCACTACACCTTTCTACTTATAATCTGGCTTCTTTGCATTATTTAGATCTCTCTTTGGGCAGAAATTTTCATAATGAACCATCACACCACATTTAAAACACTTAACATTTTTGTTATCAGGATTAGTATTAAGATCATTTTCATTAGAATCTCGAGCCATATGTCCAAACATTCCAAACATAAAAAAAATTATAGTTTTGGTAAGACATTCCCCAAGGTGCTTCTTACCACACTTCTCACAAACTAGAAACTATATTTTCTCACCATCAGATTTCTTTGGTAGATTATTACCCATCACTTACCATCATGACCTATTTTTATCCTTGTTTCCAAAATACACATGATCACCAACAAACTCCTGTACCCTCTCAACACACTGGACAAGTTTCTCATAAATTTTGAATTCATGGGAGGGAATCAACCTTCAATACCAAGGATTCAATCCTAAGTAAAAGTCGTTGACTTTTTTATCAAGATCCAGAATAAAATTCAAAGCATACCTCACCAGTCAGGTGAAGTTCACTTCATACACAACCACTGAATCTTCCTCTTTTTTTCTTCAATTCAATGAATTTTTTCTCCATCCTAAGTCATACCACCTTAGGAAAATATTTTTCAAGGAAAATAATTTTAAATTAATCCCAATCTAAGGCATCAATATATTCTATATCCCTGATATTCTTTACCATTGACTACCACTGATCAGCTTCAACTTTAGAATGATAAATGGAAAGACCCACCCTTTGATTATATGAACATCCCATAATGTCGAATATCTTTTCAAGTTATTTAATCCATCCTTCAGCCACTACTAGGTCAGAAGATCCATTGAAAGTAGAAGGGTGTTTTCTCATAAAATATTCCACCATTATCAGGTTTTGTTGATATACCTTTGGTTGTTATCTTTGATAGACTCCACTACCATTTATTTCCTTCTTTAACTGGGCCATTACTACCACAAACTTCTTGGTTCCAATCCTTACCATTCCGGGATACATATTCAGAAGGATATCGTTTCGTCAGTACCTCTCTTCTTTAGCATCACTGTTTCATCTGCGGAAAACAATTCTTAATAAACATATCTTAGTTGAATAAACATGGTAGTCTTTAAATTTTATAACATTTAAAATTAATCATAGAGTAAAAATCATTTGTGGTATTCTATTAACACTACCCTAAGCCCTAAAGTTATATAAACAATCCTCTAATACCTACTATAAGGACCCAACATTAATAAATCACTTCCTTTCACATTGAGAATCGTTTCAAGTTTAGATATTTAGATGTTTGGGAAATAATATATTCAAAAAAATTCACATTAATACAGAGTGGATACCATAAAAAACATGTTCATTTCTTCCAAAATATAAAACTTTTCTAATAAAACATGATTTATTTGAAAATTATTAAAAAATTTAACTTGGATTCCTTGTTCATATTAAACATCCTTATAACTTGTGAAAATCATTTGAAAAACTGGGATGAGCACAAAAATATTAGCAAGGGAGATAAAAAGAAGGAAATAACACATTAGTCCATGAATACTAGTAATGTATGAAAACATTTTCAAAAGACACACTTGTCACCTATATATAATTGATTTGTGAAACATGATATTTATAATAGATTCCCACAATACATAAGAACATAAATATAACCATAAAGTTATCTTGGTACATTACTTACATAATCTTGTAACCCTATCATCTACCTTATAACTTTTAACCATCATGACTACCTTACAATTTGTGCAACCATCGCAGTTACACTTGGAGTAGCTATATGACTGACCTACAACTTACACATAACCAATGCATTGGCGGGAGATATGTGTCCCAAAATTCATCATAAAAAATTCCCATGAACCATAACTAATCATACAACATGATTAATTTTATAAAAACATAGCTTTTGAATTTTGTAAAATAGAATTTTAAAAGAGGTTCTTAAAAGGAAAGTCCCTTACAAATATCATATAAATGAAGTGGGACTTAATAGAGTGGATGGAATATTAATATACACTATAAATACACATAATTAAACATGATATAAAAAAACAATTACACAAAAAATTTTAATACCACATAAATAATGATTTAGAGGGTTAACTCAAAGAATGGGCATCGATTTAAGAATTCCCTTACCTTAGGGTTGTCTTACATCAAACTTTTTTAAAACTCCTTTATAATGGTTAAAGAGAGTTATTAATATATGAAGGAAACATATTCATCTTTATAATACCTTATATTATCATTTCATTACATCATTTCACCCTTTAATTGTTAGTATTTTGTTCCTTCCATTGTTTTGGGTGCGTTCCTTACATGATTTCCATGATCGATTCATGATGGATATTATTGTCGATTGGAAGTGAAACTCCAGAATTGGAAGGGAATGGTATTTTTGTATTTTTAAAACCACAAATTATACCATTTATTATTTTAAATTCTGATATGAAAATTATTCATATGTTAAAATATTATTGATATTTGTTTAGGTCATTTTGGCGATTCTTCGATCGTAAAGAACACATTTTGTTTCATAAATTAATAAAATGTGTGAAAAATGATTCTAGAACCTTTTATATGATACAAAACATAAATTATAAAATGGTTCAACAATAAAAATGGTTTCATGTCTAGTCTTGAAGAAATTAAATGAAATTAAAATCTCATCATCCACGATGTCGGTAAATCGACACATCACAAACAATGTTTTAATTTATTGAAGAAGTGGGAGAGGAGAATTATAATGGCGAGTCTTCCATAAAAATAATGAAATACATAATATATAAGATACTGGATCATTAATTCATCTTGGATAATGGGGTGAGGAATGAATAATAATAGAAAAGAAATTGAAAAGAAGAGAAAGAAAACAAAAGAGGATGTTTACCTCTTGATCTCTTCTCCTTGAGATCCTTCTTAAGACCTTTGATTTTGGCCTTTCAGTGAGACCAAAAAATCTAGGATGTGGGTAAGATCCTTGGGAAGAGTATTCGTCAGAACTTAGGTAAATATCAAGGCTTGAGAGGTGTGAAGGGAAGAGGGTAATGAGGGTGGTATTTACAGTGGAGGAAAGGAGGTATTTTACATTATTTAAATCATTATTAGATTATTTATATCAAGACTATGAATAGTATTAATTCATGTGACCTAAAATAGTAATAATGGAATGTGATCTAGAACAAAGTGGTCTTTTATCTTCCTTTCATCACCTATGATGCATCAATCCAAGTATTTAGTATTTATCGTATTTTACCGTATTTTACTATTCATAAAAAATTCTAGAATTTTGGAAAATTCCCAAAAATTAAACCTAAATATTTAACGACATGTATAATTCAAAAATGAACTCCATTTTTTTGAAAATAATTTTCAAAACATTATAAATTTAATTTTTAAATAAAATCATAATTTATTCAAAAATAATAGTTTTAAATCTATAACTCTTTTTTAACACCTTGAAAAATTAATTGACATCTCATTATCTTATATCCTTAAGAAAATAAAATAATAACATGGTTTACTATTCATAAGGTTCATATTACTATTCATATTATTATTCATAAGGGTATGTTACTATTCACCAAAAAAACAAGTTGGTTCTTTTAGACTCGAAATAGTTTACTGATCACAATTTTAGATGACTGTTTTTTGAAATTCAAAACATAGGAGGGGGAAAATTATGTTTCAAGGGTAGTTATAAAAATTTACCTAAAACAAAGATTCATGAATTTCAATTTATCTCCAGAAATCCTTGGAGTGTTACATGTAGTATTTGAACAATCATAATCCTTGAGTAGTTGGAGCCATCGCATTTGCCTCATGATGAGTTCTTTCTATGAGAAGATATACTTCAGACTCCGTTGATCAATTTATATCTCACATATTTCACCATAGAGAGAGTTTATCCATATTTTTAGAGTAAATATCACAGTGTATAACTCTATATAATGAGTAGGGTAGTTTTGTTCATGAATTTTTAACTACCTTGATGCATAGGTAATAACTCTATCATTCTACATAGGGACACAACAAAGTCCTTTCTTTGATGCATCACTATAGATCACAAATACATCATTCCCCGATGGTATTATTAGGATTAGAAGATTCACTAATATCATATTCAATTCCTCAAAAAATTCCTCACACTATTTTTTCCATAAGAACTTTGTCTCTTTAAGTGTATGTTTGGTTATTGAGTTTTCTAAATAGGTAAAGTTCTGAATGATACACCAATAATAACATGCTAAACCAATAAAACTAGGTACCTAGGTTATGTTCATTGGAGTAGGCCATTCTTGCACAACCTTTTTATTTGTAGGATCAATAGATATTCCATCCTTAGAGATAATGTGTCTGAGAAAAAAACTGATTAAAACCAAAAATCACACTTTCTGAACTTCCCATATAATTCATTTCTTCTAAGAGTCTTCAGAATAGTGAATAAGTGATTTTCATGATCTTAGTAGCTTTTGGAGTATACCAAGATATCATCAATAAATACCACCACAAATTCAGTAAGATATTCCTTGAAAATTATATTCATTAGATCCATGAAAACAATGGGTGCATTAGTCAGTCCAAAAGGAATTACTATAAAATTATAATGCCCATACCTGGTTCGAAATGCTATCTTTTGAATATCTTCCTACCTCACTCACAACTGATGATATCCAGATCAAAGTTAAATCTATGAAAAGTGTTGGGCTCCAGGAAGTTGATCAAATAAATCATAAATGAGAGGTAAGTCACACTTGTTCGTTATTGTTACAACATTGATCTCCCTATAGTCAATGCACAACCTCATTGATCTATCTTTCTTCTTAATGAAAGGAAAATGGGATCCCCATGGGGAAACACTAGGGAAAATAAATCCTTTACAACTCAATTACTCCAATTATTTCTTCAATTCAACTAATTGCACATTGACCATTCTATAATGAGTCTTTGATATAGTCCTTGAACCAAGAATTAAAACAACAGATAACTCAACTTCCCACTCTAGAGGATGTCCATGAAAATCCTCTGGAGACACATCCACATATTATTGCATAATAGGTTCGTCCTCTATTTATACATTCTTTTCCTAACCTATAGATATTGCATTCCCTTCCTCCCCAATAATGGAATTCAGTAGAGCTACTGGGGGATGATCTAGATAAGAATCAGATATCATGGTTTCTTCTATAAAGATAAGGGATTCAACACCATTCTAAAAAATAATAACTTCCCTATTCTTGGAATAGATATTCGCATCATAACTTGAAATCCAACTCATACCAAGGATCATATCAATGTTAATCATGGGTATGATAATAAAATCAGTAGATAAAGAAAGTTTATATTCCATAATTGGGATTGATTGACACAAGTTTGTTGCAATGATACTTCCCTTATGAGTTTCTTCTAACAACTCCCATAATAAATAAAATTGGAAATATCTAATTTTATTGGAAAACTGGGAAGATATAAATTAATGTGACGATCAAAAATAAAATTAAGCATCAGATAAGTTTGAGGAAACAATTAAAGTACCTGCCACCACATCATTAGAAACTTCAATATCAGTAGTTGTGATCACATAAGATTGTCCCTGCTCCCTTGGCCTTTTCTGAAGCCCGTTTCCTTGACGCCTTGGAAAATAATCAGCATAGTGTCCCACCGACCTAAAATTATATCATGGAACATTAATAGCTTCTTTCTTCCCCATGAAATCCTCATCAATATGCCCTTTCTATCCACACTTGCAGCACATCCCTTTTCCTTTTAAGTAAGCACCGGGGTGTTTCCGTCCATAATTATCACAAGGTGGAAAGTCAACTCTTCCCTTCTTCCACATTTCCTTATTTCCTTTTCTAGAGTTCTCAGATATCATCTTGTTCTCTAACTTTCCTTCAAAATCGTAAGACTTAGAGAATTCCTTTTTTGTTATGACAACACTTGGGACTATATCATTATATGATGGGAAACTTTGGAAGACTAGATCCCTAAAGAGGAACGGTTTTAAACCATCAATGAATCAATAAATATTTCTCCTAGGATTATGCATGTAGTCCATGGCACATCTTGATAACCTTGTGAAGTTATCTTCATAGTTTACAACATTCTCATCCTCTTTTTTCATCAGATTTAGAAACTGCCTTTCCATATTTCCTCACTGTTCATGAGGGTAGTATTTTTCTAAGAAGATTTTATTAAAATCACATTACTCCATTTCTTTTATTTCTTCCTCCTCCTTTGTGTTTTTAATTAAAGACCACCACTAATCTGCATCTCCTGATAGATGATAAACCACCATGACAACCTTCTCTCTTTCATTACATCCAAAATCTAAAAATATCTTCTCCAATGAACTTATCCACTGCTTCGCTATGAATGATTTTGTATTACCATTGAATGAGGGAGGTTATTGTCACATAAAGTGGTCTATCATATCTCTTCCACATTGTGGATTAATATGCTTCATATGGGTAAGGTTATTATTCATAACCCGAGTAAACTGTCCCAGTATAGCTATAAGCTTCTTAGCACTAGTCCCAACACTGGAGCCAACATCGTTATCTTGCATCAGAGGGAAATCCCTACACGGGACAAATTCATTCATGTGGTTTCCATTACTTCCACTATGATACATTTATAAATAATTTCATAAACTGGATTATGTTATGAATCAAAATATATAATCTTAATGTATAAAAATATATAGCATAGATAATCTCATTAACATACACATGGTTTCTTTGAGGAAAATTTACATGTAAATGCTTCAAAATGGTTTGTAAAGAAAATATGAATTATCTTAAGAATATTCCCCATGAGTTTCAAAATAGGTGTGTATTATGGCTCATTTTCATGTACCAGGATATGCTAGGTCAAGCCCAAAATCCCTTGTCGGAGTTTTCACTTTTAGGTACATTTGTGCCAGAACCACGCTCACTTGTAGTATGCACATAGGGATGTATTTTATATAAAGATCCAAATAATATATTCCTTAACAAAATTATAGGATATTATTATATACTTATCCAAAAATACTATCTTAGAGTTCTGTTATTTAATCTATGTTGTCTAAATCTATTTTCCAAATTTTCTACTAAACTTCCTTTGATACCAAGTATAAGGACCTGACCCCAATTTCCTAAAGTCGGTGCCTTATTTTATTAAATTGGAATATAAAAAAGGAATATTCATCTTGAAGGATAGAATAGTTTAGTATATTTGGAAACAATATATATACATAAGTTCAAAATTATAACTTGAAATGAAATGCAACAAATAAGTTCCATTGGGAACATCCACCAAACTGAGATTATCCCTATATGTCAATAATAATATACATATGCATGACCTGATAAAATTGATATATAAGAAGGGGTGAGATCAGATGATCAGTAAGGGTAAGGAATATAGCGAAATATATCACAAACATAAACATTAGACATGGTGAATAACTAAAAAAACATTCCTTTAAAAATGAACTTGAACACATTGTGGCAGGAATAAGAGCTGAATAAATAATTCCATAATAAATCATAATCATGGGTATTATACTAGTATAATAACCTCATTAACTTTCAATTAATTGTTTCATAATGAGGGAAATGTATATTCCAAACATTTTGAAACATACCGTCATGGCCTCAGCTAAGAGATCTAAAAATTATTATGGCCTCTGCCAAAACCATATCTACAAAATGGGAAAGGCCTCAACCAAGTCAATACCTATTTGTCTAATGAGACCTAACGATGAATAGAGAGGCTATATCTAGCCCCAATCATTACATAATAAGTCCAATTAATTTCTGATATGAACAGGGATAAATATAAACAACATATACATTCATATTGAAACTAACATATAACTTTCCCTGAACATTAAGCACAAATACTAACCATTCAGAGTAAATTGGTGAATGGTTTTAAGATAGAACATCCGCATTAAAACTAATCATAAACCATTAAATTAAATATGGTACATTATATTTTAAAATATTAATCCCAATAATATATAAGAAACAATAAGAGTGTTGAAATAGATAAATATACTCTTATAAAATCATCAAGTAATTCTATAGATAAATACTCTTCCACTTTGAAAAGAAGAGTTATTTTGGAAAAGTTATTATATAAAACCATAAGTGAAGTAATATAGTATTTTCATAAAAAAATTGGTGATTTTATAAAAATAATGGTTTCTAAAAACAGATTATAGAGTTCCCTTGAAAATAGATAAGAATTTGGGAAATTCCCTTGATCTGGGCATGTATTACGGGAAGAATTTTTGAAAGTTCCTTTTAAAACATTTAAATACCATGAAATAAAGATGGATTATAGTTTTTAAACATAAATTGAACATTCAAAAAGAATTTATTATGAGTTAATGATAATAATTACGAAATTATTTTGGATGAAGAGAGACAAAGAGTAACCCAGAAGAAAATGGACATTCGAGTAAAAAAACCCTTACCTTAAGTCGGAATGTGTTCCTCACTTGATCTTAATGACCTGAATAATAAAATTTGGGTTAATAAATTAATATTTCCAGAAACTCATACACATGTAATTGATTTATTATAACCTCATTAGGTTCATTATTGTCCTTTTTATTGGTTAAGAGATTCAATCTCATTGTTTGGGAGCATTTTCTTCCTTAGTTTTCACGATTGGTTTACTTATATTCATGTATCGATAAACATGTAGAATTGAAATGGTTGTATAGAATATAAGTTGTATGTTATTAGTGAAAAATCATAATATTACAAGGTTATAAAATTTGTTTGGTTATTGGGAGTAAAGATGAATCATTATATAAAACTTTAATGACAATTGTTTGGGTTAATTGGTGATTTTTTATCTCAACGAACTAATTTTGATTTATAAATTAATATCAGGGGAAAAAAGGATTATATAACATTAAATAATTTATAATACATATATTATAGGTTTTTCAACCATCAAAATGGTTTCATGACCATAATTGAAGATGGTAAAATAAATTGAATACCCATCATCCTTGAATGTGATAAATTAACAGATCTCAAACTGTGTTTTAATTTCTTGTATAAAAGAAGGGGAAAGGATAGATGATAAATAATAATTCATTTATTATAAAAAAACTATACTAAA
Source organism: Viscum album (assembly GCA_963277665.1). Classification (NCBI taxonomy): domain Eukaryota; kingdom Viridiplantae; phylum Streptophyta; class Magnoliopsida; order Santalales; family Viscaceae; genus Viscum; species Viscum album. The sequence continues at coordinate 55,894,708 of OY728148.1, forward strand.
TGTACGGTACTGGAGTTAGAACAACATTTGTATGAAAGGAGGTGAGGAAGGAAAAAGAAAAGAAAGGAAATTGAAATAAAAGAAATGAAAAGAGGAATTTACCTCTTGATGTAATCTTCCTTTAGGGACTCTTTAGGGGAGAGGTTTTGGTCTTTTTATGAGAACAAAGTCTGATGTACATGGGGGGGGGTGATCTTGGGATGATATTTGATCAGAATTTAGACAAGGCATAAGGCTTAAGATGAGTGAAGATAAGAGGGAGTGAGGGGGGTTATGGTGGAAGAGAGGGGGTTTTCAAATTATTTTAATCATTGTTTTATTATTTTGTCAAAGACAACGAACCATGTTGATGATTATAACCAAAAATAGTAATAAGTGCATGTGAGTTTGAACCCATGCTCATTTACATCATCCATGACTCTTGCATGATGAAGAAATTCACTTATTTAGCATATTTTGTAAATTATCGAATTTCACTATTCACCAAAAATTCAAGTATTTGAGAAAAATCAGAAAAATTCACCCCAATAAATTTACAACGTGTATAATTAAAAAATGAAATCCATTTTTTGAGACTAATTTTTTAAAAAGTTTTAATTTAATTTTTAAATAAAATCACAATTTATTTGAAAAAAACATTAAAATTATAACTCATTTTATAACACCTTGAAGATTTAATCATGGTCCCATAAAATTATCTTATAACCATAAGACAATAAAATAATAATTTATGATTAAATATTATGAAAATAATTTTCCATTTTAAATTATTAAATTAATCATAAAATTGTAATTAAAATATTTTTGACATACAAAAATACCAATACTTATACTATGATCATTTTTTCACTTTTAAGATTTCTAAATTGTATTTATACATTCATGGGTGAAGTTTATATTTTTTGGCTGAATTAATATTCATTACCATTAACAAGGGTATGTAACTATTCATAAGGGTATGTTACTATTCATAAAAAAACTATGTTGATTCTATAGGACTCTAAATATCGTTCTGAACGCAACTGTGTATGTTAGTTTTTTAAAATTCCAATCACAATGGTTGTAAAACTATGTTTATTGGCTAGGTGATAACAAAGTGGTGTTTTATAGGGACTCGGTGTTTCATGCATTGAATTTTAAATTTATTTGGAAAATCTTGGGGTGTTACATTGGGAACCTTCCATGGATGTGAGACATGAAATGGGTGCAATAGGGTTTATTATAGAAGGGAAAAATTGGAATTACAAAAATATTTTTAATGTGTGGGACACCCTGAATGGTTTGGCTGCATGGTTTAGTAAACCGTGCAGCCTGTTATTTCCACCCAAAAACTTGTAATTTTTCTCCAATTTCAAGGGGGGACTAGGGGGGATTCAAGGGGGAGAGATAGGCCAAGGATAAGGGAAACAATTCTCAAAATAAAACTCCCACTTTTCACCCCAAAACTCATCTTACTCAAGGGTATAAACCAACCCAATAAACATATCCCACAAAAGGTGCCACTAGGTTTGTCGCAAATTCATTTCTAAGCCACATCATCCTCATACCTTTCCTCTAAGAATATACAAGGCCAAATACTTCCCAATACTTCCAAATACTAATGATTTAGATCAAGGACACCCGAGACATCAAATTTAAACTTGGAACACTCGGAAACAAAGAAAAAACTAAGAACCAAACGAATATTCAAAACATAGAATGAAATTGAAAATATGGGAATGACATTAATTATATTTATACTTCATGTTTTTAATGAAATGGGGATGCACACCCACCTGATATCATGAACTAGCAACGTCTCAATATAATAGACCCCGATTCTTGAGGGCAGTAAAATGAAAAAAATAAAGGAATACAGTCATTAAATCGAATGACTACACTGAAACCGGAACACGTGACACAATCATCGGGTGAAAATTAACTCACCTATTCTGATGAGAAATGTAGACGATGAACACTATGATATCATATCACCTAACAACAACAAACGACATCAGATCCCTCTCACTTAGTTCAATTTTTCACACCACACACAATTTAATAATAATATCATTATTATTAATTGAATTAATGTAATAATAAAAAATAATTTCATTATTAGTATTATTTATTAATAATAATCACATTATTACAATGAATTGTAATTAAATTATTAATTATTGATTATTAATAAATCACTTTCATTGACAATATATTATTATTGATCATATATTATTAATAAGTTGTCATTTATTACCAATATATGATTATTATAATTTTTAAAAAGTGAATCGAGTAACAAAAAACAAAATCTTAATTTTTTTACCATTATAAGAATGATTTTAATGATATTTTAAATAATAATTTCATATTATATTAATAAAGTAACATGCAATATAATAATGGTTAAACCAAAAATCAACAAAATGTGTGATAACATTTAACATATTCTGTGATAAACATCAACAAAAAGATGAAACCCTGAAAATCATGGAATCACATCATGAAAAAATGAATTAAAAAGCATTTCACAAATTTTGATGAAATTTTAGTGGAATGAAAAAACTATTTTAGATTATGAGGTGATTAAAATAAAATGAAACTTTCATAATTCATATAACTTTGGATTGTTGTGAAATCACAAGACAACAACAACTAAATAATTTTTCACATGTAAAAATTGTTGGGGGCAGAGGAGCTTTGTGGAAATTAAAAACACCAAAATAGTGAATGAAAATAGAGAAAATGAAGAATTTATGTGGTTTGACAATGGTGTTGCCTACATCCATGGGAGAAGATAGGGGATGATTTATTATTTCATATCTGGATCAAAGCTTTGGAGAATCAAAAAATACACATGTTACAAAATTCATGAGATTAGATATTATTTTATGGAGGAAGGGAAAAAGATTCATCAACGGTTGTTTGGGTAGATCATCTACCCTTTAAGTGACCTCCACCATCGCCTACTGTGATTCCTCGGTTGGATGCACACCATAGAGAAAGGAGTAGTGGAGTTGTTGCAGATAGAGACCTCCTCCCACTAAATTCTCCCTTTATTGGGAGTGGCCTCCACAAATCCCCCCCTCATGACCAATTTGGGCTAGAATCTAGACCTCTAGTCTCCTTGTAGGTTTCCGTCTTCTCTTTTGGTAGAACCTTCTTCATCATGTCTTCCCCATTATCATTGGTGTGGATTTTTTCAACATTCAACAATTTTTCTTCCAAGACATTTTAGATCTAGTGATACCGCACATCGATGTGTTTAGACATGGAATGAAATGTTAGGTTCTTGATGAGATGAATAGCACTCTGACTATCGTAATAGAAAATATAATTCTTTTAACTCTGTCTCAACTCCTTCAAAAAATTCTTCATTTATAGAATCTCCCTGCAACCCTCAGGGACCTCAATATACTCTTCTTCTATGGTGGATAAGGAAACACACTTATGAAGTAATGATTTCCATGTGCTAACTCCCCCTAAAAATGATATCAGGTATCCAAATATGGATTTCATCGTGCTACATCTCCATCCATATCTGTATATGTGTATCCTTCCAAAACAGATTTGTCACTTCCAAAATATAAATAGTGACTGGATGTACCTCATAGATATCATAATATCCATTTGACCGATGTCCAATTTTCCTTTCCTATATCTAATAAGAACCTGCTCACAACTCCAACAACGTGAGAAATATCTAGTCTGGTACACACCATGGCATACATAATATCGCTAACTACTGACTGACAATGAATTTTTTCCATATTTGCATTCTACTCATCATTTGATGGAATCTGACCTTTTGTGAGTCTGAAATGACTCACAAGTGGAGTGATAAATGGTTTCATCCATCTCATGTTGAATCATTCAAGAAACTTATCAATGTACCACTCTTGAGATAAATAAATCTTGTGATTACTCCTATCATGAGTAATCGTCATACCAAGAATCTGAGTAGCGTCTCCCAAGTCCTTCATTTCAAAAGTCTTGTTCAACTCCTGTCCAAGCTATCAATCTTGGTGATATATCTTCCAATAATCAGAATGTAATCAATATAAAGCAAAAAGATAACAAAATCACCATTATAAAACCATTTGATGAAAACAGAATAATCAGCAGTCATCCTCTTGTACTCATTTTTCTCCATGAATGAGTCAAATTTCATGTACCATTACCTCGGTTCCTATTTCATACCATATAAACTTTTCTTATGCTTGCATAACATGTTTTCTCTTACTTTTACCAAAAATACCTATGGCTACTCCATGCATATCTCCTCATTAAGATCACCAAGTAAGAATGTTGTATTTACATATAGTTGTTGGACTTCCTGGTTCAGACTAACCGCCAATCAAAGAACAAATCTGATGGAATACATTTTAACCACCGGAGAAAAAATTTCATCAATGTTAATACCTTTATTCTGACCAAATCCCTTCACAACCTTTTTGGCTCTGTTTTGTGGATGTGACCTACCATATTCTCTTTTAATTCTATACACATATTTGTTCTTGAGTGCCTTCCTTCCATGTGGTAACTCTACCAAATCAAATGTATGGTTCTTATGCAAGGATCTCATCTCTTCTTGCATGGCCTTCTTCCATTCCATATTATTCTCACTCCCGATAGCATCATCATAACTATCTATATCTCCCCCATCAGTGAGAATAAAATACTCATGTGGTGATTATCTACAACTCAGTTGTCATTCTCTGGCAGATCTCCTCAACTGTGCTTTAGGGGAAATATGTTTTGGAATATCATATAATGAAACAATATCAGCAGATGAAGATGTATGACCTGGTAATGATGTCTCATCAGTGTCATGTATCTCTCTCTTGCTATCTTGTACTGATGGTGGAAGGACTGGTTCTAGACTGGTTAGAATTTCCTCAGACTACGACTTCTCTGCACTTTCTAGATTCTAAAAATCTTTAATCATTCAATCCTCAAGAAACACCACATCTCTACTTTAGATGATTTTCCTGCTGATAGGATCCCCTATTTGATATCCAAACTCCTCATAAGAATATCCCAAAAAGATACATTACTTTCCTTTTCCATCTAGATTTTCCCACTTATCTTTCAGGATGTGAACAGATTCCCTACAACCAAATACTCTCCAGTGTTTGTATGAAACTTTTTTACCTTTCCAGACACTTTTTATAATGTCGTAGTACATTGGAACTGATGGAGAAAGGTTGATAAGATAAAATGCGATCATAATTTTCTCCCCCCCAAAAGTGTTTATTAGCTTTCCATTTGGGAGCATACATCTTAATCTCTCGAAAATTGTTCAGTTCATCCTCTCAGTAATACCATTATGCTGAGGTATCTTTGGTACTAATTTTTCCATCCTAAAGCTGAAACTCCAATAATACTCCTTAAATGGACCATAATACTCTCCTCCATTGTCTTCTCACACACACATTAACTGCCTACCTGTTTGTCTTTCCACCTTCACATGAAACTTCTTGAAAACAACCTACACTTGATCTTTTATTTTTAAAAGAAAAGTCCTAGACTTTTCTACAATGATAATATAATAAGGTAACAAAATAAATATCACCTCAAATCATCTTAGTGCTCATCATGCAGACATTAGTGTGAATCAAATCTAAAACATTTACTTTTCTGGATGGTATATAACCACAAAATGATACTCTATGTTGTTTTCCCATGATGCAATCAACACAAGTATCCAAATGTGTACCTTTTATTCCTGGCAAGGGATCTTTCTTAAAGATAATTATGATTCCTCTCTCACTCATGTGATGTAGCCTCCTATGCCAAACTTCTATAGGAACATCTTTTCTGGTTGTATTTACTTCTCCTTCACATGGTCTTTCATTTGTGAGATAAAGAGAAGTATATTTCTTTCCATTAGCAATTACCAAGTTACCTTTGGTAAGCTTCCAATTACCATCACTGAAAGAATTGACATATCCCTCATCATTAATAATTCTAGTGGATATCAGATTAAGTATAATATCAAGAACATTCCTCACATCCTTCAACAATAACCCGCATCCAACATTAGTTTCCAGGAAAGTATTAACAATACTAGTAATTTTGGATGTGCCATCATTTCTCATATTCACATGTATGAAACTCCCTGAATGGTAATGTAACACCTCAAAGTTTTCTAAAAAGAAATTGGAATTTATGAAACTTTTTTTATGTAAATATTTATAACTATCCTTTAAAAATAAATTTTCCACTTCTATGTTTTGAATTTCAAGAAACAATCATCTACAGTTGTGATCAGTAAGTTATTTCGAGTATGAAAGAACCAACTTTTTTTTGTGAATAGTAACATACCCTTATGAATAGTAATATGAAACTTTTGAATTGTAAATCATATTATTATTTTATTTTCTTAATGATATAAGATAATGAGATGTCGATTAAATTTTCCAGGTGTTAAAAAAGGATTTATAGATTTAAAAATGTTATTTTTTAATAAATTAAGATTTTATTTAAAAATTAAATCAATAATATTTATAAAATTATTTTCAAAAAATGGAGTTCATTTATTACTTCTACACATTGATAAATGGTTAGGGTGAATTTTTGGGAATTTTATGAAATTCTAGAATTTTTTATGAATAGTAAAATATTATAAAATACGATAAATGCTAAATACTTGATTTACTGCGTCATAGGTGATGCAAGGATGATGTAATACCACTTGGTTCAAACTCACATTCCATTATTACTATTTTGGGTTTCATTAATTAAGAATTTTTATAGTCTTGAGCAAAAATATTATAATAATGATTAAAATAATGTAAAAGACCTCATCTCTTCCACTATAAATACCACCCTCATTCCCCTCTTCCTCCCAGAACATTGAAGCCTTGATACTTACCTAATTTCTACCCAATACTTCTCCCAAGGCTGTTACCCACGTCCTAGAGCTATTGGTCTCAACAAAAGTCCAAAATAAAAGTCCTTGAGAAGGATCTCAAGAAGAAGAGATCACGAAGCAAACATCCTCTTTTGTTTTCTTTCTCTTCTTTTCATTTTATTTTCTATTCTTATTAATTACTCACCACCCTTTATCAAAGAGGAATGAATGATCTAGTATCTTACATATTCTTTATTTCATCATTTTTATGGAAGACTTTCCATTATACTTCTTCTTCTCTCCAACTTATTCAAGAAATTAAAACACCGTCTATGATGTGTCGATTTACAAACATCATGGACGATGTGATTTCAATTTCATTTACGTTCTTCAAGACTCTTCATGAAACCATTTTTATGGTTTAACCAGATTATAATTTATGTATTATATCTTATATACTTACTTGGAATCATTTTTCACGCATGTTATTAATTTATGAAACAAAATGAGTTCTTTATGATCGATGAATCGCCAAAATGACCTAAACAAATACCAATAATGTTTTAACTTTTGAATCATCCACATGTAATAATTCAAAATGATAACTTGTATAATTTATGTTAATGGAAATATATAAATACCCTTCCATTCCAATTCTGTATTTTCACTTCTAATTGACCAGAATATCCATCATGAACTGATCATGGAAATCATGTAAAGAACGCATCCAAAACAATGCAATGAACAAAATACTAACAATTAAAGGGTGAAATGATGTAATGATATGATCATATAAGGTATTATAAATATGAGTATATTTTCATAAGATATTAATAATACTCTTTTAACCATTCTACAAGAGGTTTAAATGAGTCTTAAGTAAGACAAACCTAAGGTAAGGGAATTCATAACCCGATTTCCATTCTTTGGGTGAACCTTCTACTTCGTTATTTATGTGGTATTAAAATTGTTTTTTTGATGGGTTTTGTTTATATTATGTTTAATTATGTTTATTTACTATGTGTATATATACATTTTATCCACTCTATTAAGTATTACTTAATTTATATGATATTTATAAGGGACTTTATTTTTAAGAACCTCTTTTAAAATTCTATTTTACAAAATTCAAAAGCTATATTTTTATGAAATTATTCGTGTTTTATGATTATGATCTAGTTATTGGGAATTCTTTATGATGAATTATGGTAACTATATCTCCATCTAATGCATTGGGTATGTGTAATTTGGAGGTCATCTGTGTGGTTACTCAAGTATAACTGCGATGGTTGCACAAATTGTAAGGTAGCTATGGGAGTTATAAATTATAAGGTAGCTGAGATGGTTAAAAGATTATATAAGTAATGTCCCAAGATAAATTTATTGTTATATTTATGATTTTATTTGTTTTTTAATAATTTGGAAATATCATGTTTTACAAAGTATGTATATATGGGTGACAAGTGTGTCTTTTGAAAATTATTTCATACATTACAAGTATTCATGGAATAATGTGTTATTTCATTATTTTTATATCCCTTACTGAGTTTTTTTGTGCTTATCCCAAGTTTTTAAATGATTTTCATAGTTCATAAGGATGTGTAAGGAAAATAAGGAAGCCAAGTTAAATATTTTAATAATTTTCAAAGAAATCATGATTTATTTGAAAAGTTTTAAATTTTGGAAGAAATGAACACTAGTTTTACAGTATCCACTCTATATTAATGTGAAATTTTATGAATGTATTATGTAATAAATATCTAAAGATATAAACTTGAAAAGATCCTAAATGTGAAAGGAAGTGATTTCTTGACTAAATTCAAGATTATCTAATGTAATAAGGCCAGGTCCTTATAGTTGGTATCGGAGGATGGTTTAGATAACATTACTATTTAGGGTCATGTTAATAGAATACCATAAATGATTTTTACTCTCTAAATAATTTGAAATGTAATAGAATTTAAAGATTACCATGTAGCTTCGACTAATATATGTTTGTTCAGAATGGTTGTCCATAGAAGAAACAGGGAAGGTGAATCGAAGAAGCACCGACGAAATGATATCCTTATGAATCTGCAACCCGGAATGGTGGGGATTGGAACTGAGAAGTTTGTGAAAGTAATGGCTCAACTAATGTAGTCACTAAAATGGTGGTGGAATCCATGCAAGAGAATAACCAGAGGTACCACAACAGAACATTAAAATAGTGGAACATTTTTTGAGACAACACCCTCCTTCTTTCAATGGAACTTTTGACCCAGGAACAGTTGAAGGATGGATTAAAGCCTTTGAAAATATATTCGATGTTATGGGATGTTCAGATAATCAAAAGGTATGTCTTTCTATTTATCATTTTGAAGGTGAAGCTGATCAGTGGTGGTCAAGGGTAAATAATATCAAGGATAGAGAGGACAATAATGCCTTAGAGTTGGAAGAATTTACAAGTATTTTCCTTGAAAAATATTTTCCTAAGGTGGTGTGATGTAGGATGAAGAACAAATTACTTGAATTGAAGAAAAATTAGGAGGATTCAGTGGCTGTGTATGAAGCTATATTTACCTGACTGGAGAGGTATGCTCCAATTATTATTCTGGATCTTGATATCAAAATCAACCGCTATTACTCAATATTGAAGCCATGGTATCTAAGGGCGTTGTCCTATCATGAATTAAAAAGTTATGAGAAACATTTCTAATGTTATGAGAGGGTAGATATGGAATTTTCTAATGATCACATGCATTTCAGAGCCAAGTAGAAGAAGAGGTCCATATGGAAATCAATGGGTAAGAATCCACTAAAGAAATATAATGGTACGAAAATCCAGTTTCTAGTTTGTGAAAAGTGTGGAAAGAAGCACCCCTGGGAATGTATTACCAAAATTGAGAAGTGTTTTTGATGTGGAAAGTTTGAACATATGGCCTGAGATTTTAATGAAAATGATCCTAAGAATAATCCTGATTTTAAAACTATTAAGTGTTTTAAATGTGGCGAGATGGGTCATTATGAAAACGCCTGCCCAAAGAGAGATCCAAATGATGTAAAGAAGCAAAACTATATGTAGAAAGGTGTAGTGAGATCTTATGAGACTATGTCAGTAGATGTCGGGCCTTCTAATGATGTTTTATTAGGTAGTTTTTTTATTTAATCAGATTTTTCTAATGTTTTTTTTCTATACAGGAACTACATATTCCTTCATTTATGATAAAATTTCTAGTAAATTATAAATATCACCTCAACAAATGAGACCAAAAATTATTTTTAAAACACCAGGTGAAATATTATAGAAAAGTGGAATTATAAGAATATTTATATTGTGGTATGTGGAAAGACATTACTTGAAAAATTTATTATTTTTCCCTTGGTCAAGTTTGATGTTATTTTGGGAATGGATTGACTTTTTATTTATCATGCTAAGATTGAATATAGAGAAAAAGAAGTTGTTTTTTCAGAAAGAGTTTCATTTTTTATACAAGAATTAACCCATACAATCGATACCATATTAGGAAGCTGAGAAACAGTTGAAATATAGAAATTAAAGTTATCTTGATCATATTTTTGAAAACAAGGGAACTATTTAGATTAATGATATGCTAGTGGTAATTGAATACCTCGTTGTTTTTCCTGATGAGTTACCGTGTGTCATACCTAACTGGGAAGTATAATTCACAATTGACTTATCTCCAAATTCTACCCCAATTTCAAAAACCCCATATGGTATGGATCAAATATAACTTCTTTAATTGAAAAACTAGTTATAGGATTTTCTTGATAAAGGCTTCATCCATCCTAGCACATCACCATGGGGTGCTCCTTTGTTGTTCGTTAAAAATAAATATAGTTCCATGAGACAATGAGTTGATTATAGAGCATTGAATAACATCACTGTTAAAAACACGTATCCTTTGTCTCACATTGATGACTTGTTTGATCAGATCTAGGGAGATGAGAACATTTCCAAGATTGATTTGAAATCTGGATACCATCAGCTAAAGGTGAGGGAGGATGAAATCCTGAAAATAGATTTTTTACTAGATATGGGCATTATGAATTTGTTGTTATGTCGTTTGGTTTAACTAATTAACCTATTATATTCATGGATCTTATGAATAGAATATTTAATGAGTTCTTCAATATGTTTTTGGTTGTGTTTATTGATGACATTCTGTTATTTTCTAAAAGTAAATTAGGGAATGAAAAACATCTAAGGGTTGTTTTACAAACCTCAAAGGAAGAGAAACTAAATGGAAAGTTCAGAAAGTGTGATTTTTGGTTACAAATTATTTCTTTTCTTGGGAACATTGTAAATAAGAATGGAATAATAGTTTATCCTTCCAAAACAAGAGTTGTTGATGAATGGAAATGACCCACAAAGGTTAAAAATATTTGTAGTTTTATTAGGTTAGATCGGTATTAATGATGGTTTGTTAAACAAAATTTATGGTTATCTATCCCACTAACTAAATTAATGCAAAAGGGGTTATATTTATTTGGACAGAAGAATGTGATGTTGGTTTTTAGGAAGTGAAGAAGAGATTGGTGAATGCTCTAGTTTTGGCCTCGCCTTCCCGAAATGGTGAGTTTTTCATCTATAGTTATGCTTCTTTGAAGGGAATTGGTTGTGTTTTCATGGAAAATGATCAGGTAATTTCTTATGCTTCAAGACAAATAAAACCTCATTAGTTAAATTATCCCACATATTATTTGGAATTGGTAGTTGTGGTTTTTTTCTTCAAAAATTTGGATGCATCATTTATACGGAGCCAAATGTCAAATTTATACTGACCATAAAAGTCTGAAGTATATATTCACTCAAAAGGAATTAAAAATGAGGCAGAGAAGATAGATTTAACTAATAAAGGATTATGATTTCATGATCAATTACCATCCTTGAACAGAATACATAGTGGCAGATGCCTTGATTCGAAAAAAAATCATGCATCATTAACCATCTTATGTTTGGAAAATGAACCCTTGATTAATGATTTGTTGAATTTTAGTATAGAAGTTTTTGGTTCAGGAAATACCACTATTTTGTTTCAAGTTTCATTGCATTCATTATTATCAAACAGAATTAAGAAAGCGCAGAAAGAAGACCATGAGCAATAGAAAAAGGTAGAATTGGTTAAAATGGCTAAGTTTCATGAATTTAACCTTGATAAAGATTATATTTTAAAATTTGGAAAAAGGTTGTGTGTGCCTTGTGATTCCCAGTTAAATAATGTTTTGTTGTGTGAAGCTCATCTGTATCCATTTTCAGTTCATCCTAGAAATAATAAGATGCACAGAGACCTTTGGGAGTATTACTGGTGGGATGGAATAAAAAGGGATATTGTAGAATTTACTATGAACTGTTTTAATTGTCAATAGGTTAAAGCAGAGTGGAAATTACCGAATGGGATGCTTCAGCCTTTTCCAGTGCAAGAGTGTAAATGGGAGAATATATCCATAGACTTCATGGTGGGACTACATAATACTTCTCAAGGTTACAATGCTATTTGGGTTATTATTGATTTACTAAAAAAATATGCACATTTCCTTTCTATTCAAGATACAATGTTATTGGATCATCTTTATCAGTTGTTACTCAAAGATATTGTCAAGTTAAAAGGAGTTCCTCTTTCCATTGTATCTGAACAAGATGTCAGGTTCACTTTTATCTTTTGGAAGAGATTTTAGAAGTCATTGTTCATAGAATTAAATTTTAGTACATCTTTTTATCCTCAATCAAATGGGTAGTCAGAATGAATGATTCAGACTTTGGAGGATATGCTTCGATCTTGTTCAGTGGACTACCAGGTAAGTTGGGATCAACATCTTTCCTTAGTTGAGTTTTCTTATAATAATATTTTTCATTCCAGTATACAGATGGAACCTTATGCGGCGTTGTATGAGAAGCGATGTCAGGCTCTAGTGTTTTGGGATGAAGTCGGTGAAAGATAGTTGATAGGGCCAGAATTAGTAGAGGAAGTGGATAAGAAAGTGAATATGATCCAAAAACACACGAGGACAGCTTAGGGGAGGAAGAAAAGTTATACAGATAACAGAAATAAAGACTTCTATTTCAAGGAAGGTGACCATGTTTTCCTTAAAATATCTCCATGGAAATGTGTGATGCATTTTGGTAAGAAATGAAAGCTAATTCCATAGTTCATCGGTCCTTTTGAAATTTTGAAGAAAGTTAGACCATTCACCTACTGAGTAGCTTTGCCTCTGAATTTATTTTTGATACACAATGTTTTTCATGTTTTGATGTTGAGAGAGTATGTGCCAGATTTAGCTCATGTTTTGAGCTCAGAAGCAGTTCAACTGGAAGAGAACATTTCTTATGAAGAGAAACTAGTTAAGATTCTTGATCAAAGGGAGAAGTATTTGGGAATAATGTAATCCACCAGGTAACGGTTTTGTAGAGAAACCACATGGTTGAAGAAGCAACATGGGAGTCTGAAAATGCTATGAGGTAATGGTACCCTCACTTGTTTAATAAGTAAGTAAAATTGCAAGGATACAATTTATAGAAGGTGGGGATAATGTAACACTCCAAGGTTTTCTAAAAATAAATTCAAATGCATGAATATTGTTTAAGTAAATATTTATAAAAAGCCTTAAAACATAAATTTTCCACTTTTATGTTTTTAATATCAAGAAACGGTCATCTACAATTGTGATTAGTAAGTTATTTTGAGTCTGAAAGAACCAACTTGTTTTTTGGTGAATATTAACATACGCATATGAATAGTAATATGAATTGTAATATGAACCTTATGAATATTAAATCATATTATTATTTTATTTTCATAAGGAAATAAGATAATGAGATTTTGATTAATTTTTCAAGGTGTTAAAAAGAGTTATATATTTAATAATGTTATTTTTGAATAAATTTTGATTTTATATAAAATTAAATTAATAATATTTAGAAAATTATTTTCAAAAAATGGAGTTAATTTTTCAATTATAGACTTCAATAAATGGTTATGGTGAATTTTTGGGAATTTTTTGATGAATAATAAAATACAATAAAATACAATAAATTCTAAATAATTGATTTTCTGAATCATAGGTGATGCAAGGCTTATTTAAGACCACTTGGTTTGAACAAACATTCCATTATTACTATTTGGGGTCACATTAATTAATAATATTTATAGTCTTGAGAAAAAATATTATAACAATGATTAAAATAATATAAAATACCTCCCCTCTTCCACTATAAATTCCGCCCTCATTCTCTTATTCCTCCCACACCTGTCAAGCCCTGTAACATACCTAAGTTCCACCTAATACTCCTTCCAAGGATCCTCCCCATGTACTAGAGATTATTGTCTCACCAAAAGGCCAAAATCGAAGTCCTTAAAAAGGATCTCAAGGAGAAGAGATCAAGAGGTAAACAACCCCTTTTCTTTTCTTTCTCCTCTTTTCATTTTATTTTCTATTCTTCTTCATTGATCACCCCCTTATCAAAGAGGAATGAATGATAAATTATATTACATATTATGTATTTCATCATGTTTATTGAAGACTCACCATTATAATTCTTCTTCTCTCCCACTTATTCTAGAAATTAAAACACTGTCCCTGATGTGTCAATTTACCGACATTGTGGAGGATGTGATTTCAATTTCATTTACTTTCTTCAAGACTGGTCATAAAAACATTTTTATGCTTTAAACAGATTATAATTTATGTATTTAATGTTATATAATGTTATGGAATCATTTTTCACACATGTTATTAATTTATGAAACAAAATGTGTTTTTTATGATCGAAGAATCGCCAAAATGACCTAAATAAATACCAATAATGTATTAAATTATGAATCATCCTCATGTAATAATTCAAAATGATAAATGGTATAATTTATGGTACTAGAAATATGTAAATATAATTCCATTCCAATTCTGGATTTTCACTTCCAATCGACAAGAATATCCATCATGAACTAATCATGGAAATCATGTAAAGAACGCAACCAAAACAATGAAAGGAAAAAATACTAATAATTAAAGGGTGAAATGATGTATTGAAATGATAATATAATGTATTATAAAGATTAATATACTTATTTAATATATTAATAACACTCTTTTAACCATTATAAAAGAGGTTGAAACTTGTTTTAATTAAGACAAACCCGAGGTAAGGGAATTCATTACCCGATTTCCATTCTTTGGGTTAACCTTCTATTTCGTTATTTATGTGGTATTAATTTTTCTGTGTTATGGGTTTTGTTTATATTATGTTTAATTATGTGTATTTATTGTGAATATACATATTATATCAACTCTATTAAGCCTCACTTCATTTATATGATATTTATAATGGACTTTCCTTTTAAAAACCTCTTTTGAAATTTTATTTTACAAAATTCAAAAGCTATGTTTTTATGGAATTGTTCATGTTTCATGATTATGTTCTAGTTATTGGGAATTTTTTATGATTAATGGTGAGAAATATATCTCCCTCCAATTCATTGGGTATGTGTAAGTTGGAGGTCGGTCATATGGCTACTCCAAGTGTAACTGCGGTGGTTGCACAAATTGTAAGGTAACTGTGAGGGTTACAAATTATAACGTAGTAAAGAGGGTTACAAGATTATGTAAGTAATATACCATGATACCTTTAGGGTTATATTTATGTTCTTATATATTGTGGGAATCTTTTGGAAATATCATTTTTCAAAAATTATGTATATATGGGTGACAAGTGTGTCTTTTAAAAATGATTTCATACATTATAAGTATTCATAGACTAATGTGTTTCTTCCTTCTTTTTATATACCTTACTGAGATTTTTGTGCTCATCCCAAGTTTTTAAATGATTTTAATAAGTTATAAGGATGTGTAAGACAAATAAAAAATCCAAGTTAAATGTTTTAATAATTGTTAATGAAATCATGTTTTATTTGAAAAGTTTAATATTTTGGAGGAAATAAACACTATTTATATTGTATCCACTCTCTATTAATGAGAAATGTTAGGAATGTATTATGTACCAAATCTATAAATCTCTAAACTTTAAAAGATCCCCAATGTGAAAGGAAGTGATTTATTGACTAAATTCAAGACTATGCAGTGTAATAAGGTTGGGCCCTCATAGGTAAGATGAGAAGAAATCTCTTCTAGCGGTGACATTGTAGGAGGTACCAAAATCAATCACCCATGTTGAGTCTTGGATTACAATAATGACCTGATTTTCTTCCTTAACAATAATAATATCTTCATTGACAAATGAAACATCATTATTTTGGGTCTTAACATCCTGATTCGTCTACACTACCTTTAAATTTCTACACTCCTGGATGAAGTGTCCAGGCTTTCCAAAATATTGGCACTTCATGTCATATCTTGATCACGATTTCAATCGCTTCCTCCTTTTTAGACTTTGGTCACAAGGTTCTCTTAATCTTCTCATTACCTGTATTTTATTATTCCCTTTTCTTTCAGTGACACGAGCCTCTAATTCAGGTGCATGATCCATATCTTTTCTTCTGGACTCTTCATTCAACATTCTGTCTTTCACCATCTCCATGGTGAGAGTTTCATCTGGAGTTTAATTACTGACTAACACAACTAGTGTGTCCCATGTCATTGGTAAATATATAATCATTAACAATGCATGCAACTCATCATCAATCATCATTTTCATATAATTTTGTAGACTAATGGTACCTTGGAACTCGATCATGTGCTCCGATACGTTGATCCCATTTTTGTATTTCAAGTTTACAAGAGGAAATATCATGTTTTCTTTGTTCTACGCACTTTTCCTTGCATAAATCTTTTACAATAGTTTCCAAAGAATAGAGGTGTCATGTTCATTGGATTTTTTTGGAAGATTCTCTTTTTTATCCACTACCTGATTTGGGAAGCACACTTCGGGTTGTGTATGATCCATTCTACATCCACTATAATGGTAATGACTAACGTCTTTTCATCTATTTTACCTCTTGTTGATGTTTCCTCCACTTTAACTACAATGGGTTTAGTGGTTTCCACTATAGGCTTCAGAAAATCATTAATATATAAAAGATCCTCCATTTTCAACTTCCAAATGGAATAATTAAATGTATTAAGTTTAATCATGTTACTGATATTTTATTATATTGATATAGTTTAATTTCAAAAAACGAACCATACCGATGTGTCCATAATGGTCGAAGTACCTGAAATCAACTCCTGGATCGCAGAAAATGGACTCTGATTGGCCAAGATATGACCAAAACAATTTCAACAGTCCAGATTAACTACTAATGTGACGCTAATGTGCTGGTGACATGGAATGCTAGAGTAGTTGCTGAAAGGTCTCTAGAAAGTCTGCCATAAAGTTGCTGGCGACATAAAAAATGTCATCTTCTCCGGAACGGGGGTATTGTAGCACCCCGGGTTTGACCAAACATTGACCAAGCCTATGTTCTTCATTTTAGCTCTATTGTTTGACACCGCTTGCGCCATTGGAATCATCATGCCGGGCTCTTCACAGATCTAGCCTAAAAAAATTCAAGTAACTTTAATTTTCCGGTCGCCAAAAAGTGTTGCCGCTGCTTCACCATTTCGTACCCGAACCTACCTTTAATACCACTTTTTTTTGGGGGTAGTAGAGCTTCGTGGTAATAAAATACACACAAACAGGGAATGAAAATGGAGAACTCGAAGAATTTATGTGGTTCGACAATGGTGTTTCCTACTTCCATGGGAGAAGAGGTGGGATGGTTTATTATTTCCTCTCTGGATCAAATCTTTTGAGGATCATGAAATACATATGTTACAAAATTCATGGGATTAGACCTTATTTTATGGAGGAAGGGAAAAATATTCTTCAATGGTTGTTGGGGTAGATCATTTACCCTTGAGAAGACCTCTACCATCACCTACTGTAGGTCCTTGGTTGGCTGCCCACCATGGATAAAGGAGTTGTGGAGATGGTGCTAACAAAGACTTCCTCCCGCCTAATTCTCCCTTGATTGGTAGTGGCCCCCACAAATAAACAACAGTAAAAATGATGTGTGGTGTGGTAATAATAATCAATAAACGATTTTACAACAAAAATATGATTAAAAACAAATAATATTGTAAAATCCAAATAAAAAACCTTGGATTTTTATGAAATCATAGGACAATTATTGTTGATTAATTTGTTACATGTATGGAAAAACAAATTAGCATGATTGGAATAATTAAATTAATATTTATTATAGAAAATTGTTATTTTTTATGTATGACATATCTTTGTAGAAGTAAACAATCAAATGAGTTGTTAAGTTTATTCAATTTTACTTATTTTTCTATTATATCAACATCTATTTTGAATGTAATTGACTTTCAGATCACAAGATGGTTGCTGTAGTTCTAAGAACGACTTATTTGAGATGAATTATTATTTTATTTTGAAAATTACTGATTTAATTGTTTATAATATATAAATATATTAAAGTTTTGTAATTGTGGATGATATTTTCTCTATTTTTATATAAAAAAGGTAGTTGTATTGTAAAATATTAAATAATTAAAATACCAATAGCAACTGAATTTAGTGGATTCCAAAAGGTGCCATTATTTATTTTGAGTCCTTTAATGACTTGTAGTTTCCAAAGGGGGATACTTTTAGTGGTTTACGAAGTTAATTAATGTAGTATCGAATTTCTAATAATTTTTGTTTTAAGAATAATAGATTCATGGTGTAGTCCGTTTTAAGGTGTTTCACAGGAGGTATCAGGATCGAGTCACTCTGAGTACTTATAAGCATATAAGTTTCTTTGTTTCTTTGTAATATCTCTCACCCAAATTGTTGTAATAATTGTTTTAATAATAATAATTTTTTTATCTTAAATAATTATCTTAATTCATAAAACTATTGTAATTATTTTAAATTATGATGTTTTAATTTCTTTTGTATTATACATTATTATTATAACAACCCTATAATATTTTCTCTAATAATAATAATTATTATCCCAACAATGAAAAATGTATTTATTTGAATACATTAATTTAAACAAATTTCACCAATTTTGACAATTAAGTTTTGTCTCATATAATTATTGGTATTTTTTTAATATTTATTAAATTATTTTTATTGTATTAGTATATATTAAATATATTTAGACATTTTGTTTTTAATGAAATGAGGAAGTATTTCCACCCAATATCACATCACTCGAACTATAGCAGACGACATCCACTCCCTCTCACTAGGTTCAATTTTTCTCACCCCACTCACAATTTAATAATAATATAATTTCTACTAATTGAATTATTGTGATTATAAATAATAATCACATTATTATAATTAAAATTAGTAAAATTATTAATTATTATAGATAATTTTCATCAATAATATATTGTTATTGATCATATATTAATAATAATGTGTTATTTATTAGCAACATATTATTATTCAAACATTGAAATGGTGAATTAAAATCAAAAAAAAACTTCAAAAAAGTTACATTATAAGAATGATTTTAGTGTTATTTTAAATAATATTTTCATATTATATCAATAAAGTAAAATAGAATATAATAACAGTTAAACTATTTCAAGGATTCAGTGGGAGAAATCAATGAAATGCGTGATAGCATTTCATAGATTTTGCGAGAAAAATCAACAAAATTGGTGAAACAATTACAATCATGGCATCACATCCCAAAAAAATGCATTAAATACTTTGATGTATTTTTTTAGTAATATTGAAAAATATTTTAACCAGTTTGATGGTGATTAATAATGGGAAGAATGGTTTTTGTTTTCATGAATTATTTTTAAGAATTCCATCTGTCTGTGTAGTTTTATTCATATAAAAATTGGATTAGGAATCTACTAATTGATTTTAAATGTAATGAGTGTGAGTGAAGGGGATGGGGGTTCCATTTTTCAAATATCATTTCTGGAGAGCGGATCCCTCCACGCCATTATTACAATTTCATAAATTATTATTTATACATCACTCAAGGGAGGGGGAACAACTAAAACCTACCTAAATGCACATAAGGATTATCAAAACTAAAACCTCCCAAATGATGCCACAGGATGCAACCACTAGGGTGAAACCATTTTCCTTTCATTAATTCTTCCCTATGTGTCCCTTACAAACTTTCAACTACTCTTGGTTTACTTCACTCAACTCATCCTAATTTTTTATCATAAATTTTTACAATAATAATATATGTAAATTGATTCATATTTACAGTACCATATCTCATAACTACTCAAATCCTAAACATTAATCTCATCAAAAATTTTTAATTTTTTTTATTATAATTTTTTGATAATTATAATGTATACAAATGGATTCAAATTTATCACTATTACAAAAGTATCTTTTAAAAAGTGTTATAATTTTTTTTATCAGCATTAAAAAAGGGATGCTGATCTAAGTGCCGTTAAAAGCGGGTCATGTTTATCAGCACTAGGAAAGTACTGATAAATGATAACCTTTATCAGCATTAAAAAAGAAATGATAATGGTGGCACTTTATCAGTGATATTTTAGCATTGATAAATGGCGAACTTTATAATTGCTAATAAAGAAGAATCTTTATCAGGGTTAAAAGAAGCACAAATAAAGGTCATGCTTCCACAGTGTGCTCTTAAAATAACAGCACACTGTATAAAAAATACACCTATATATGAAAAATTCATAATTTAATTGAAAAAAAATTACATCACTAATACAAGAAATCTTACACTATATTATAGACATTTTAAACATTTTTTTGTATAATTACACTAACAAGTACTATAAAAAACATTCAAAAACATCAATGATTTCAAACATTGTTTTTCTTTGTTTTTAATATGTGACATGTGTTTTGAACTAAAATATCAATTTTAAATAAAAAGGAACACTTGGAGTGATACCGGTCACACTATGTGTTAGATTGATGTGCAGCTGATTCCTACACGTCATAAATGAATTATGGATCATTTTCCAAAAGTATCAAAATAATTTGAATGCGTTTTATTGGTTTTGAGAATGTCACAAGTATTTTTACTAAAATATTAATTAAAAATGAAAACACATACTTTATTCATTCCAGTCACATCGTTTGTCGATTTGATGTGATAACAATTCTTACATATCACAGATGACTTATTAATCATTTTCCTAAAGTATCAAGACAATCCGAGTGTGATTACTTAGTTTTTAGTGAGTGACACACATTTTTAACTAATTTTTCAATTTTAAACTAATAAAGGAAAATTTTGAGTCTTGTTGGACACATCGTGTGTCAAATTGAGGTTCATGTGATTCATACACATCATAAATGATTTATGGATAATTTTCCTAAATTATGAACACAATCCAAATTAATTTTATTAAGTTTGAGTATGTGATGTGTGTTTTGAACTAAAATATCAATTTTTATTTTAAAACAAACACTTTGAGTCACAATAGACACACCGTGTATCAGATTGAGGTGTAGTTTATTCCTACATGCCACAAATGACTGATGGATCATTTTCTTAAAATATCAAAATAATCTGAATGCCCTTTATTGGTTTTCAACATGTCATGTGTGTTTTAAAATAAAATGTAAATTATAAACTAAAAACATCCACTTTTATTCATAACGAGCACACTATGTATCAGATTGAGGTGAGGCTGATTGAGGTGTGACCGATTCCAACACAAGCACAAGTGGGTTGGAAAAATTTACAATCTCTGTCATACCAGGAACACCATGTATTAGATTGAGGTATGTCACAAATAACTTATGAATCCTTTTACTAAAGTATAAAAACAATTTTGGACAATCATGTAGTTTATATTGAATTGTCATTGTCATTTCTACAATATGATATTCATCATTGCTCACATCTGTAATCACATCCTTCATACTGCAACGCCCTGTTACCTTTCTGCTAGGTATGTTTTAAGTTTTGTTATGGTTTTCATTTGTCTTTGGTTTGGTAACATGGAGAAGGAATTGGGAGGAAACCTGTAATGGTTAAGTCATATATTTGTTGTAATTTTCAACATAATCTTGTAGTATTTTCAGTTTTCTAGGGATTTGCACACCGTGTAATGTGATTACACGATGCATAACCATTTCCTGAAAGATACCATGAAATGGGTACACAATGTGAAATGTTACACGTCGTGTACAAATTACACAACATGTAAATATTAAAAAATGATTTTTAATAAAAAGAGATGTGGTTTTTAGTGTATGTGGGACTCGACAATTACACACAGTGTAATTGGGTTACACGTCGTGTGAAATCCTGAGTGTTAGTTTTAAGTAGTAGGTTCAACTAAAATTTTTATTTCCTTCCTATAGGTTTCCTTTCTCTTGACTTAGAAAATTTTAGATATCTCAAATCTCTCTGGATCATCCATTTAATGATTGATCATTGTGTTGGTTATGGTTCATCGCTCAGGGTAAGCCTTCTCTTTGTCTCTTATTTCTCTATCTCTATCTATCCCTCTATTTCTCCTTGGAGTTATATAAATCGTCTTGGGATTGATTGATCTAAACTCAATGTTGTTGAATCTTGTTTCTATGTTATGTTCCTAGATCTTTCGTGCCTTCATCTTTCATTGGAAAGGTCTGTTACGAGCATTGTGATTTTGTGAAAAAGGTAGGTGGTTTATTTTAAGATTGACCAATTGATTAAACCTTAAATAACTTATTGTTTGGAATTTATTTCAATTGAATTGTAAAAAACTAATTTGATGAAAACCGGAATTGAAATTGAATTGGTATGGATTTTAAGGAAAACCCCCAAATTTCAATGGAATTAGAAATTGGGGTGTATTAGGAAATTTATGGATTTTTGTATTGATTTCGAAAAAATGGACTAAATTGAATCGATAAAAAACTATGATTGGTTTTGGTTTGAAAAGGTATGAAATGATTAAAATGATATGTTTTTATTTTGAAATGAAATTGGAATATTGAAACTGAAAATGGGGAAACTGTATTTTAAACTATTTTGTAATGATTTTCCCATTGTTTATTGATTGATTGAGCACATGCTAGTATGGTTAGTCAGTTGGTTATTTGGGAAAATCACACTAGGATGGAAATTCCTTAGCAACATATTAATGATTTACAACTATAAAAAACCTTGTTCGAGAGATCTTATCCCCAATGGGATGACGACGAGTTAAATTCTGCGTGAGGTTGAGGGATGTGTGTACACATATTAGGCGTGATCACTAATATAAGATGTGTGAGGATTCCATAACTAGAAACTATCATACCATTGGGAAGATGACCATGGTTCTTATTGTTATTGTTTTGATATATATTCTGTTGATATAAAACTATTTTACTCATGACTATTGATTTATATAAATAGTTTTATATAAAATGTTTATTTAAGACACGTTGAAATGTTTTTCCATCAAATTGAAATGAAATCTTGTTTTGTCTTAAATATGAAAATGCACTGCCATGCCCGTTTTTATTTAAATTGAAATAATTATTTTGTTTATCATTATGCAATCTTATTATATAACACTTGGTGAGACCCTAATTTGATTTATAGCTCACAAACTACCTTTTCCTTTAGGTGATTGATGATTTTCTTCTTCTAGGTCTAAGTAAAGGGAAATAACCTTTTGTATGAGTTAGATGTTCTTGAACCCTTAGGTCTTGGAGTGACATGTCCTTTGGGATATTGGGTTATCTTTATTCTATTATTTGTTACTTTTATGATGCACTATTTGGGTTTTTGATATACCTATTTAGTTTCTAGAACTATCTACCTATGGTGTTTTTGAGAATATTGATATGTATCTTTATCTTACGCTATTTTATAAAAAATTTATTCCCACTTTTATCTTGTATGATGCCAAGTGATAGTCTCCAATCTGTGGGGATGGGGAATGCCCTTTGGGCTATGTCAGGGCCGACTCGGGTATTAGGGTACAAGTATATCTGTGTTGGTTTGTTACAAAATGGTATTAGAGGTGCATGTTAAGCATCTTTCCTTGATGTAAATATAAAATTGAGAGATATTTTTAGGATTTAGGAGGTAGTTTCATGTGTGTGCCTAAAAAGATCTCATTGTAATGAGCCTTATGTCACCATTGGTGGATTGGGAAAGAAATATTGAGGATTAGTTCTAGTATTTTCCCTGCTTTAGATTTGGATAGGTGGAAATACAAATCTTGTTTTCTTATGTGATGGGATTAATTTCCATATTACTCTTGTTTGAGTGTTTATCTAAGTAATATTATAATGTCTTCAATTTTTTTTTATGTTGTGTAGAATCATTCATTCGAGAAGAAGTGTGAATTGGATCTTGGAGGAAGATGTTGATGAACAACATCGAGAAAATCCTCCAATGGACCAAAATTTGGTTGAGGTTACTGTGCGTGTTGTCTAAGCTCTAGGATCGACACCTGCACCTATTCCCACTTAGGCTCAAGTTGTAGAACCTCAGAGGGATGAATCTTGGAATTTTTATTAGGAGTTATTTCATCATAAACCAAATGCCTTCCAAGGATCGAATGATCCTCAAGAGGTTGAGGAGTGGAGGAGAAAGATAGATCTTCTATTTGAATTTCTAGAAACTCCAAAAGCTATTAAGGTAAAGTGTGTTACCTTTAAGATTAATGGACCTAGCAGAAGATGGTGGGATTCCATGGTTACAGTGAATAATCTTGAGGGATTATGATAGAAGGACTTTAAAATTCTTTTCAATGACCATTTCTCTCTAGAATCTATGGCATTGACTAAGTCTATGGAGTATTTCAAACATGAGTAGGCTTACAAGATCGTGATAGAATATATGAAATAATTCATTGAACTTGGGTAGTTTTCACCTGAGATTATATCGAATGAGAAGATAAAGACTCAATGGTTCGAGATGTGACTTCAATTTTATATTCATTCTTAGGATTTGTTTCTAAAGCTCTCTTCTTAGACTGATGTACTAGAATAGGATTTAATGGTTTAACTTGATCTCGATAGTAATTCATGTTGACAAAAGTACCTTTTTCTCCCAATGGCGGTTATGTGAGTTCCTAGAAAGGGAATAATAATCGTGATGAGTCTCTTCCAGAGTTGATGTCCTAGGACCAACTGATTTTTCTTTAATCAAAAGTAAATTCAATGTATTTAATATTTATTTAATGCCTTTTTACATTTTGTTCCTTGTTTCTACATGGATTTCATGTAATAATTTCCAAGAGAATTTGTTGAATTTATAATGTCATATAAATTCATCACTATGATGAGAAACTTGAAGTGATATGAGAATATTATTAGTATAGTCATGTGGTTGGCTAACATACTATGCTTGGATGCATGGTGTTTAGACCATCAGGTGCGATTTCTCATAAGCGGATGAGATATATTCTCATGAAGTTCACACTAGGTAATCTCCAAGATGAGAGATTATGGGAACAAACCCTCCAGTAAGAACTCAACATGTTTTGGTGTCATCTGATATTCCTTTCTGTAAGTGTGTGAAATGGTATTTAGACTTTAAGATTATCATTAATGTATATAATGACCCACACACTTATATTTACTGACCAAAACTATCATTCCATATGTTGGTGGGAACTAGGGTATGTTAGGTGCATCATGATTGACATGTCATTAATGGATAAGTCGAGGAAAGATTTGTCTCTTCCATATTTATGGAAGCTAATATGTCGGACCTTTGATTGGAGTATAACCATCACATTAAATTCCATGAATATGATGGAACGATGTGTTTATTTGATATAGTCAAATAAATAAATATCGAGTTACTAGGTTGCTGACACTGTCATGCAACCTGCTTGATTAGATATTGTGATAAAGAGATTATATTACACAGTGAGTGTTCATATGTGGTAGTCTACATTGTGACATTAAGTTCTTTTTTCTTGGGTTCCTTGACCCATTTCTAGACAGTAATCCTGAACTTTAGGCAATCCCACTTAATGGTAATGAGAAATAATCATAGAGGGTCGCACACACTAAGTGTTTCTATAGATCTCGATTAAATCATACTTAAGTTTAATTAATGGAATAAATATTTTTCTCAAGTTTGAGGAATAATTTTTTTTAAGTTGTATTGATTGTATAAATTAAATGAATATTTATTTTCCAAAATGTGAATAAAAATATATTTCTTTATTTTATTGAAAATTTATTAAATATTTATTCCCCGACATGAGAATGAAATATTTATTTATGAATAATTTTTTTGGTGTTTTCTAAATATAAGAAGAGTTTAATCATATGAAGACCGTGTCTGGTGAGAGATATTAATTAACATGATGGTTAAATAATATTTTTTATTAAAAAAGTTGGTGCACACTGCAAAATAATAATAATATCATTATTTTTATGAGGAATGGGATTTATTAAAGGTAATAAATGTTATTTAATGGATGACATGTTGTTAAATAATATTTTAACCTAAATCATAACTATATAAATAAACCACTATATCTATTGTGTAGAGAATCCAAAAAAATAATAATAGATAATTGTTGAGAAAAATGAATTCTATCTTGACTCCTCCTTTTCTCCCTCTCTCAAGAAAAAGAATATCAAGAGATATTTCTTCAAGACCGATGAATGAATGATCATGAACAAACAATTCAAGACATTCGACTTTCCACACTAGCATCTGAAGACCGAGTGGTATTGCTTGAAGATCATAAGAGCATGTGTGGGTCACCACTAGAGGGATTCTATCCTTGGATCTTCATAGTGCAATGAAGGTAATCCGAAAGGGTCTTTTCCAATAATAAATATTTAGAGATGTAGAAATTTTCTAAGCCTAGGTATTTTATTTATTCAAATTTTAAATAAATTAATTATAAATTTTACATGTAAGATCCTTGCTCTTGGTTTTAGGTAATGATTATTAAAAGAAATTTTAATATATCTCCCACCACCATAGGCTTCCGCTGTTCCCGAAACCAATAAGTGATATCAGAGGGGTCATGTTTAAATTTATAATTATTTATTTGATTGTTGATCTATGCACAATTGTGGTTAGATTTTCATTTCATTTTATTCTATATATAATATAATTTTAATTAAAATTTTATAGACATATTAATAATGTTTATTCAAGTTTTCATTTTCTTAAAGGTTTTAGAATAATTGAATAGTGACAAAAGATGCCATTGAGAAGTGACAAATCATTGGCTGGTAAAACTGGGTTGTAGTCAAAGCACCCACCGTATACATATACACATTATACCTAGATGCGTCAAACAGATAATTACATGCGACACATTTATTGCACACCATATATTAACCAGACTAACCTGGAACACGGAAAGAGGATACATGGCATGTTGTTGTTCTGTACATGTCATGTAGTCCAACCTAGTTAACACGATGAAGCCCCATGTGTATGAACTAGATGCATGAAAACCGAGGTATTCATCATGTATATGGATTGTACATGTCGCATAGTCTCCCAATTAATTACAGAATTAAAAATAACATTAAATTGGAAATTACAGCATTAAAATCTTATTTTATTATTTAACACACCAATTTGTGTCTGAAAATTTTATAATGGTTTTAAAGAACATTAAATGATCAATTAATTTTTTTATAATTAATATGTCATTATTGGTTTTGCTATATATTTTCCATGAATGTAATAAATTATGGGTATCTCCAATTATGTTTGGATTACCAATAATATGGAAGAGAATTAGTTAATTAATTAATTAAGGAAAGAATGTTCGTATGAAATAATAAAGAATGAATAAATAAATGGATGTTGGCTAGTTAATTTTTCATATTTGTTGCATGTATAACCCTTCATGTGATCAAGACCCATGAAAACATTGAATTTTTTAATTTAATTTATTTCACGAGATTACAATTATTTATTATTAAATTAAATATGGTGGCCTATGTGTCATACCTCCTTTCATTATTATGTAGAACCTGTGTATCCAATGATATTTATGAAATTCCCTTTAAAAAAATCATTTGGTTACCCTAACCTATGTATAAGTCATAAATACATGTAATTAATGGAGTATCCCAATGCACATTGAGGCAATTCATGATGAAAGCATTATAATACCAACTCAAGTGATACACAAGTGTACAAGTGAAATGTTGTAACTCATTCCAAGACTAGAAAAATGAGTTATTTCCCTTAGGTAATAGGTTTATTTAATGACCACACATTAAATAAACCATTAGGTAAAGCTCATGAACAAATCATTTAATTAATTTTCTATTTCCGGCCATGTAATTATTTATTTTATGGATTCAAGTTTGCAGTACCATAAATAAAAGAATTAATTTGAAAAGATAGAATTTAAATAAATGTATTATGAGTAAATGATTTATCCAGCATGAGTAATTAGTTAAGTAACTCCCACTTAATATTAAAAATACATGTAAAGGATAAAACTAGATAATGTTTATGCATAAAAAATTAAATAAATGAATTGTGAATAAATATTTTATCCAAAATTGTTAATTAATTAAGTAACATCAACTTAATAGTAACAAGACGTGAAAAGGATAAAAGAAGATAAAATTTATGCATAATTAATTAAAATCCATCAGTGAAATATTAAGCCAGACTGAGCCTTCTATTACTTGATTAGGAACAAAACTCAATAGAGATAAGTGTTTTACCAACCCTTGTTGGGAAACTTACTTTTATAAATGGATTTTTTATGAAGGTTTTTGGGTTGAATTAAACTTTTTACATCAATAGGAGTATCCCTTTCTAGACATGGTGTAATTTGGAGGCAATTTCTGAGGAAATCCAAGTCAGGATTTTAGGATTGGGGAATCCACTCAATGGATCAAGGAGTTGCAAGCCCACAATTGGCATAGACTGGCCTACCTAAATACCTTCAAGTGTCTTGATCTACCCTTATTGGGGTTATGATAAGGGGCATATGGATCCTTTCCACTAGAATTATAAAGAACATAGGAATTCCAAGTTCAATTATGAGGGCTATTGGGACTTGGTAAAATAGTGTGAGATTTAATAAAATAAATCAATTTATTATTTCTCACATAATTTGTAATCAAGAAAAAGTACCAATAATCTGCACTTTTAACTACAGAATAAAATGTGAATTTCTACATCCACATTATCCCTATGACGAATACTGGATAATGACAACCTCTTAATAGGAAATAACTTCC
Organism: Viscum album; assembly: GCA_963277665.1. Taxonomy (NCBI): domain Eukaryota; kingdom Viridiplantae; phylum Streptophyta; class Magnoliopsida; order Santalales; family Viscaceae; genus Viscum; species Viscum album. The sequence continues at coordinate 55,923,639 of OY728148.1, forward strand.
ATGAGTGGTTTATCCCACTTCGGGTTGTTATACTCTATGAAAAACAATCTTACATGATAGAATCCTCAATGCATGATCTACATGCTAATGAGGTGAGTGATGAATAGTTCTTTATCTATGAATTTTTTTAGTGATGTGGTCAATGTACATTGTTTAATGCTTTCATCAATGTCTAGAGAACTCATGAGTTATAATGAAAACATGGATGCGTATAGCATGCTTGAGAACCTCTATGATCTTTACCAGGAGAGAGCTAGACATGAATGGTTTTGAGATGTGATCTTTCATAGAAATCATATAGAGGGTGCCCCGGCTAGAACTCATACAATCATGCTCATTAGATACATTGATCATCTATAGGTTCTAGGGTTTAAAATCCCCAATGAACTGGGCATCGACCTCATTCTGGCACCACTCCCTTATAGATTCTCTAGTTTTTTTTGTGAATTTTAATATGATTAACATTCCCTACCACAAAACAGGGAAAGGGAAGCACTATCCTTTATCAGCACTAAGTAGAAAGCACTGATAAAGGGGTGAGCCTTTATCAACTCTAGCTAAAACCACTGATAAATGAAGACTTTATCAGTGTTAAAACAAGCGCTGATATAGGTGTACCCTTTATCAGTGCTTTTTTTAGCACTGATAAAGTGTACATTTATCAGCACTATTATTATCGATGATGTAAGTTTTTATTATTAATTTATATAAAATTGTTAGATTTTTATTAAAATATAATATTTATTAAAGATTTATTATATTTATTATATTTATTCATTGTATTTATAATATTTGTTATATTTAATATATTTAAAATATTTTTTTTTATTTATAAATATATAATACTTTTTAATATATAAATATATATATAATTAAAAAGGATTTCTGAAATAAGTATTTATCAGCTCTTTCATTTTAGCACTGATAAATATTTCTTTTATCAGTGCTAATAAATATAATCCTTTATCAGTGCTAAAAAATCATAGATAAAATACCTATTTATCAGTACTAACTTTTTAATGCTGATAAATAGGTCCTTTATCAGTGCTCAAAAAGTGCATATAAAGGTATATTTAATCAGCACTTTTATTTTAGTGCTGATAAAACATACCTTCATCAGCGCTTTTATCTAGAATTGATAAATGTTCTAGCATTTTTCTTAAAATAACCCAAACAGGCCCCTCCTCTATCGCACATGTTCAAGCCTTTGCGGAAGTTGAACCCTGTGTCGTGACTCCTACTCCTCCTCCTCCACCTCTTACTCCTCTTACTCCACCATCTCCTCCACTACTTTATCCTCATCATCCACCAAGACCTTCCTTTTCCTCCTTCGCCAATGCTGCCTTCTCCTCATCCTCCACCGCGACCCTATTTTCCTCGTCCTCCGCCACTGCCTCCTCCTCCTCCTCCGGCTGCCGAATAATCCCCCTCCATTTCAAGGTTGGTTGTTTCAAACCATTACCAGTGTTTTAGGTATTGTTTCATACATTGTGATATATAGTTTTATGGTAAGAGTATTATACTTGTGGTTGAGTTGGGTGGGGTGATTCGGGATGCTTCAATTGACTGTATAAGGGTGATCCCTAAGTAGGATAAATTCATTTTGTGAGTTTCAGCATTAGTTCTTATTTAATTATGAGGTAAATATCCCTAATTATAAGATGGATACATGGTTAGAGTATTTTTAGATTTGTTTTATTTTGATTCTTTATATAAAGGAACATTGGATTCCATTGTTTATTATCTTGTTTTTGGTAGCTATTAATTAGGGATGGACCTTGTTTCTTGGTTATTATGAGGATCCAGAGATATCATGGGAGATGTTTTATAGTCAATCATTGGATAATTTTCTTTATTTGGAATTAAAGAAGAAATAATGACATTTTTTGTATTCTATCTAATATGGTAGATCCAATATATGATAGTTTGGAATTTATTTTAAGAATATTCTTTTCCATACTTATAAAATTATTCTTTAAAAGGATTATAGGGTGTGGTATTTTAATTAGGTGACACAACTAGAGATCAAACATCGACTCACCCCATTTACTTTTCCAAAGTATTTTTTTTCTATAAAATTATAAGTTAATAGATAATATTCTAGTGTAAAAGGATTCATCTCAAGAGTGAAGACATAAACAATTATCGAAGGGAATGTATATGGATGGATTTCTTCAGTTTTCAAAGTAGTTCATGTGTTGGATAGTAGGGAGTTGGTCTCAACTCCCTCTTTCTAATTTAGCTAGAGATAAAAGTTCTTGGGCCTCAACCTATACCTCTATAATTGTTTTTTCCATTGTGAACATCATGTTCATTAACTCTTCCTATGAAAACATTCCAAAGTGGTCATCATTGATCTTCCAACCCAATTCATGTTAAATAATTGAAATAGTTTAATCTAATGCATTATGATTTTTAACAAGTTGGTCAAATTTTTTGGGAGGTAGACAGAATATTGCATTGGTGAAGGATATTCACCCTTAAGTAAATTAGGCTACGTGTATCCATATAAAAAATATTCACAACAGTGAGAAATCATTAATAATCAGTCATGATCTATGAGATAAAAGCATAGCCTTAGTAATGTAGAAAAAAACATAAGTTTATAATCCCTCCGTGCTATGCTAACCTCCCCCCATCCCCTCTTGGGTGGTTCTCCCTCACCCGGTGTATGTTTCATCTTTCATTACTTGTATTAGAGATCCTATGATAATTTTTACCTCTCTTATTCCTTCTATATATTAGTGTTTGACCCCCCAAAACCTATATTTCAATGGACATGGGTCAACTAAAATTGGAAATATAGTGATACAGCCCAGACTGGTATCATAACCAACAACTGACCTAACCTTCCACTAACCAAAGAGGCATTCATGAACCCTATGGGATAGCAAAGATCCCCTAGGAAAAAAATAAAATTAATGTAGAATATTTTACCCATAAATTATGGTAAATTAAAAATGATCTTTCTTATGAAAAGCATACATGTCCCATTCATAAGTTGAACATCTAAGAAAATAGTAGATACGTAAAAAATAAATAATAAGGAAGCAGATATCATAGATGAAGAATAAAATCCCACTATTGACCAATAAAATTGTTTAACATGTGAGTTCTAATTTTATGTTTTCTTTTAATTTTGAAATCTTCTCTGTCACATGCCTCTCCTTTGCCATGAATGCACCTCTATTGCATGCTGAACGGCACCTTTACGGTGAGTTTTCTCCTTTTACTCATTGGTTTCCTCTTGTTTGTATGTTATTACTGTTTTATATTGATGGTTATGTTGTGAAATGTACGGGCTAAATGCCCCAATGAAAATCATGGCCATTGGTGGTCCTTGTTTGCACACTAAATGAATTGCATGTCGGTTGGTTCCTGTTGAACATTTGAATATAAAAATTGGTAATTTAAGTATACTGACTAATGAATGAATGCCCCAGGATGATAAAACTTCTATGATAACCCCTAAATTAACAAATTAATTTGAATAAGGGATGATTTATAAAATATGAAATTGTGATTTTTTGGATTGTATGGTGTTGTGAGTATGGTCACGATTGTGTGTTTGTATGGTGTTGGGGTTGTTAGAATGATTGGTATGCCATTTTTTCCATGTTTTAGTTCATTCACCATTGAATATCAATCCAAACATTACCCATTTTAATGGAACCACCACTTTTTTACTAGTGTAATTCCAATAAATCTTAGAAAACCACTTCACTAGAAGACTCTATGAGACACTTTATGGACACCATAATCCAATAACCATAAAAATACATGTAATGAATCCTTACACCCTCAAGAACACTATTGAAAATCATACCATCTATTAATTTAGTACCATAGTTCATGACTAGAGACATTATGTTTCTAGATAAACACTAAAAAACCGGTTTACAACAATGCATATAGATCACATGTGGGATACTAAATCATATTAGTGCAAGGGATTCTCATAGCTAGTTCCATTTATCAGGTAGTTGGGAATATGGTTGTGATCTAATTTGGTCCTGAGTAATGCATGGAGAGGTAAGGGTATTTTTTTACCATAGCCAGTTCCATTGATTATAGTTGGATGATGACCCTAGTTTAACATATTTTGTTTAATTATTCTATTAAATATTAATATTACTGTATCAAATAGGATGAATATGAATAAAGAATGGATGAATGCGATCTATTGACAAAAGAGTATGAAGACGACATGAAAGAGTTTATCAAGTTTGCAAAAGATTATGCATATGACCCTTCTCAAATCCTTTTTCCATGTTTACGCTGTTTTTATTCAAGAAAAATTATTCCTGAGGATTCAGAAGAACACCTCATCTGTCACGGAATAGATCTAAGTTACACATGTTGGTATAAACATGGGGAAAATGTGAATGCAGGTAGTGGCTGGGATAACACTGTGTTTTATGGATCATCTAATATGATTATAACCGTAAATAATGATGTCTATCATATGGAGGATGTGATTATAGATGTGAATGATGATGAATATCATATTGAGGAAATGACAAGGACTGTTGAAGATGAACACCGTGATTCCCAAAATTGTTTGAGAAGTTAAATAGTTGTGAAAAGACACCATTTTATGATGGTTTCACTAAATATACAACATTATCATCCATACTGAAGTTGTATAATTTGAAAGTAGGAAATGGGTGGAGTGACACCTGTTTTACGAAACTACTTTCTCTCCTGAATGACATGCTCCCAGAAGATAATGAGCTCCCTAACTGAACATACGATTCCAAATATATGCTACGCTCGATGGGTATGATATCTAAAAGAATACACATCTACCCAAATTATTGTATATTGTTTTTCAAGGACCACTAATCACTTAAAAAATTCCCAAAATGTGGTGCTTATCGATACAAGAAAGATGAATTCAGTCCTACAAAATATGCATGGTACTTTCCAATCATTCCAATGTTTAGGGTCCTATATGGAAGTGAGGAGACTACAAGACAATTGTCATGACATGAAGATAAAATAATTAAATATGGGAAACTATGTCACCTGATAGACTGTCCTCAGTGTCAGATAATTGATCATGAGTATCCTGAATTTGGAAACCAGCTAAAAAACATTCGTCTTGCATTATCTACTGATGGAGTGAATACCTTTGGTTTTCAAAGCAGCAGTTAGCGTACATGGCCGATTATGTTGGTAAATTATCACTTACCACTATGGTTATGCATGAAACTAAAATACATCATATTATCTATGCTTATATCAGGACTAAAACAGTCAAGTAATGATATTGATGTTTATTTGGCCCCATTGATCGAGAATTTTAAATTATTGTGGGATTCAGGTGTTATATTGTATGATGTTTACAAAAATAAATAATTAACTGTGAGGGACATGTTTTATGGGAAGATAATTGACTTTTCTAATAATGGAAACATGTTAGGATATAGCATTAAAGGGACTCAAGGGTGTCCCATTTGCGAATATGGTACACAATCAATTAGGTTGAAACATTCATCGAATACCGTGTTTCTATGACATCACAAATTTCTACCCCGAAGACATAAGTACCGATCTTGGAAAACATCATTCGATGGAAGTTCAGAAGAATGTACATCACCATATCCCATAATAGGTGATCAATTGTTTGCGAAAGTAAAATATGTGGACACTAGTTTTGGAAAACCATTTTTGAAAAACCGTACGAAAACCGGTTGAAAAAAGAGATTAGTTTTTTTTTTGAATTACCATACTGGAAATGTTTGTATGTCAGACATTTTCTTGATGTTATGCATGTTGAAAAAATATATGTGATAGTTTCGTCGACACGTTGCTAAATGAAACCTACAAGACACGAGATTGAATTAAGAATAGATTGGACATGGTTGAGATGGGAATACGAGAATAGTTGGAACCGGTGAAGGGTGAAAAACTAACATTTATTCCTCCTACTACTCATACTATTTCTATGAAGGAGAGATATAAGTTTTTAAACTTATTTAATTATGTAATGGTTCTAGAGGGGTATTCATAAAATATCAAGAACATCGTGTCAATGAGCGATTTAATGTTAAAGGGTCTGAAATCACATTACTTCCATGTTTTGATGAAAGATCTAGTTTCTATAGATTTTCATTTCATTTTCCCCAAGAATGTCTGATATACATTAATGAAGCTCTATTTCTTCTTCAAAGTTATATGTAGCAAAGTTATAGACCTAATGAAATTGCCAACTATGGAAAGAGAAATTGGTTTCATGTTATGTGAATTGGAAATGTTCTTCTCGCATACATTCATTGATATGAGAGTTCATTTTATGGTTCATTTGGTGAGGGAGATTCGACTATGTGGTCCTATACATTATAGATGGATGTATCCCATTGAACGGTATATGAATATTTTGAAAGGGTATGTCAAAATTCGATGTCGGCTAGAGGGTTGTATTGTGGAGAAAGATATTGTTGAAGAAGCCATTGAATTGTTTACCGAATACCTGTCTGGTGTGGAAATCATTGAACTACATAAATCTCATCACACTGGGCAGCTTGAGGGTAAATGAATTTTTGGAAGATAGGTTGTCATAATCAATATTACTGATCAGGAGCAGGACCACATTTGCGTTTTTCATAACAGTTTCGACATTGACCCATATGTTCAAACCCACAAAGAAATTCTTTGGCATTTGAATCCATCTATGGATGAAAAATGGATATCAGATACACATAATTTATAGTTTATAGGATGGTTTTGGGAACATATTTTTATGAAGTTATATGATAATCCAGACTCAATTTCAGAACGACTTCATTGTCTAGCTGGAGGAGCAAGTCTGTGTGTATTATCTTACAATGCTTATGTAGTTATTGGTTATACATTCTATACTAATGAACATGATAAATACAATACCATGTAGAATAGTGGGGTTACAATTGTGGATGAAGCGATTCATGTCTCTGGTGATAAGGGAAAAAATCCAATTTATGAAAATATGTCATACTTTGGCATCATCAAATAAATATGTGAGTTGGATTATACGAAATTCCAAGTGCCTATTTTTCAATGCAAGTGGGTTGATAACAGGAGTACTATTAAAATATATTAATTGGGATTCTTGAAGGTTGATTTCAGTAAGGAAGGGGAGAAAAAAAACCCTTTATAATGGAATCATAGTTAGTACAATTATTTTATGTTCCAGATCCCACAAACCAAAACAATTCAATTGTTCTGTTATGGACCAAAACAACTAAAGGGTCAGATGAAAGTTCAATTGAGGATTCCCCTTTCATTGGGACTTTGAAATCATTTCACAATGGTCCCAATGTAGACGAAATTTTGTACGTCAGAGAATACCACAATGAAGAGATTTACATAGTCTATAGAGGGGTCAAATATCTTCAGCTTTTAAAAAAAGAGTTCAATAATCATGTGATTTTTTTATTGTAATATACTTTGTGTTATGTTATGTAATTATATATTCGCTGCTTCTTTTATGTAATATAAATTAAATGTTAAAATAATTTTGCAGATAAAGACTTATGCACCTACTGATGTGTCCAATCTCAAGGAACAATAGGTCTCTTAACCTACTACTGCTGGTCCTAGTGTAGTGAAACATCATGTTTCTCAACCTGTTGCTCCTGGTCCCAGTGCTAAGGTACAACAGGTTTCTCAACCTATTTCTGCTGGTCCCAGTGTCAATGCTATCTCTCCAGAGGAAAATAATGATGATGATTCTGAGTAAATGGTAAGAAATGAAACTCTGATAGCACAAAAAAAACAAGAGCATCATAGTTTGATAGTTTTAGCCAAAATCCGTAAGGTAAAAGAAAAAATGAGATGACCCTAAACCTTGTAAAGGCATTGAGCCTGCGACAGAGTGATTGTGACCAAACCTTGTAATCCACAGCTAGTTAAGTTTAGTGGAATTTGGTATGGCCGAAAACCGGTCGTTGTATGATCCTTGGATGTAGCCCTTAGCGGTGAACCAAGTAAAAATTACTATGTCCTGTTCTTGCTTTACTTTCTGTTTATAATGTGCAACATGAAAGGGAGAGAAGAGTGTTTTTCTTAATAGTGAAACAAGATCAGAATGATCTTTAATTTTAAATTAGTCATACCCTGATTCACCACCCTCTCAGGGTATTCATCCTTGTGGACCTAACAATTGGTATTAGAGGGAAAGGTTAATATTAGTTCTTCTCTCAATGGAGGTCACTAATCATAAATGAATTCCGATCATCGATGGGAAAAATTTTTAGCTATGGAAGAATCAGATGCAACACTACTTCTGATCTTTGGGAGTGAATATATTCACAGAGCAATGCATGGTATAACATCAGACATCAACAGTGGTGCATTATCAGAAGCTGAACGTAGAGAGTTGGATGCTGATGCCAAAGAAATCAATGCCTTAGGGGGTGCCCTATTCTATCCTATATATACAAAGGTTATTTCTTTAAGAACATCACATTCCATGTGTAAAAAGTTACTGAATATATATGAAGGGAATAAAATGGTCAGAGAGGCAAATCTGCAAGTGTTGTGGAACAAGTATGAAGATTTGAGAATGAACCTGAATGAGTCTGTTGATGCATTCTCTGATAGGGTAAATGTTGTAGTGGAAGAACAGCGAGGTCTTGTAGAAGTTATTGAAGACATAAAAATTGTGAAGTGCATCTTGAGGAAGCTTCCACCTCGGTTCAATCCAAAAGTTTCAGTTCTAGAAGATAAAGATCCAAAAGATCTGACATTGGATAACCTACACAACACTCTTGTTGCATATAAAATGAGAAATGATGATAATGATGCTGTGGAAAAGGGGAAATCCAAAGAGGTGGCATTCAAGGCCTTGAAAAAGCTCACCATTGAAGACTCTCATGAAGAAAAAGAGACAGATGAGGTAATGTCATTCCTCTCCTCTAATCTTCAAAGAGTAAAAGGAAAGTTCAAAGGGAAACTACCTATTTCTTGCTTTATATGTGGAAAGGTTGGGAATATCATAGAAAGATTCCCCAAAAATATTCAAGAATAAAATGATGAAGATGATGTTGAAATTCCCAATAAGAAATCTTCATCCTATGTGAAAGCGAATTAGCAGTTCAAGAGAAATTTATTCAAGAAGATGAATCTTTTTTCCCAAGAAATAGATAGTTCAGATGAGTCTGAGGTTAAAGAGGTTGATGAAATAGAGAACTGCAAAGACCGAGGAGATAATTTAATGGTGGTGGTCGTCAGTAGTTCTCAGGAAAAGGAAGAAACTGATGCAGAAGAATAAGAAGAAGTTGAAGGAAGAGTTGATATGGAAGTTGAGTTAGAAGCAGATCTTGAGGAGATAGATGTTTGGAGAGAAAAAAAATGAAGAAATCCAATAAAGTTGTTCGTGATGCCAAACTCTATATGCCACAGTAGGAAGAAGAGAAGTCTGAGTTGTTGGAAGAAATTGAAAAACTCAAGTCATCAACATCAGAGAAATCAGAATCAATCAATGAGTGTAAGATCAAGATTGAAGAACAAAAAAGGGAGATCGATGGATTGAATAGAAAATTGAAAGATCACATCAAGCATATCGAAGAGATTGAAGAAGAAGTTGTCAGTCTGCGGAGGAAAGTTAAAGACTAGGAAAAAACCCTTGATTCCAAATACATTCTTGGGAAAGTAGGTCATTCCAAATACTGAAAAGATAAAAGAGGATCCTAGTAGTTCAGCAGGAAAGAAGCAATAATTTAGCTCAAAGGTTAAGGCTGATTCAGAGCTTGATTAGAAGCAGAAATCTATGGCAATTGAATTCAGACCGCAAGCACCCGTCCCGAGATTGAAGGTTGATTTGGGCACAAAAAAGAATTAGAATATTCAGAGATCCCAAGGGGAAACTTGTAGTGCTGAAGAAACACGAAGGAATGCACCTTATATCCAGTGTTATTGTTGTGGAAGGATGGGACATTCACAATATGTGTGTTCCATAGCCAAGAGATACCGAAGGGAACAAGAAAAGAGGTGGCAGCCAAATAGAGAACAGTTTTCCAGAACATATTTTGAACGACACTATTTTTGGTGCAGAATATTTGGGCACATGGCTTGGTACTGCACTTCAACCATTCAGAGAAATGTGAAAAATCAGAATCAAAACGTTCACAAGCAACAAATCAATAAACCGACAGGTGAGTCAAAAATTCAGAATAGATTTGCGGATTTGCAAGATGAAGATGGTCCATCATACTCTGAGAAAGAGCAAAATCCTCAATCCATGCTGAGTGTGAAAGAAAAAGTACGGACCAAGAAGAAGAAAAATGAGAAGGCCGTGGTGGAAGAGATTTCCTTTAAAGAATCAGATCAATCTGGTGTGTGGATCCTTGATAGTGGTTTCACATCTCATATGATGGGTAATAATGATATTGTTACAAGAATAAAATATGACAAAGAAGGAGTTGTCAAATTAGAAAACGATGAAGGTCTGAAGATTGTTGGCTCAAGAAAATCTAAGTTTGGGGGAAAAGAAATGAGACGTTCTGATGTCTTGGTAGTAGAGGGTCTTAGTCATAACTTGCTCAGTGTCAGTCAACTATGTTACTTTGGGGATTCTATCCGATTTACCATGAAAATGTGTGTTGTGAAAGGAAACGATGGAGCAGTTGTTCTGCAGGGAAAAAGGACAAAGGGAAATCTTTACCTTGTAGGTAGGGAAGAAGATATGTGCCTTTTATCCAGAGAGGAAGAAAACCAGCTGTGGCATAAGTGACTTGGTCATCTATGCCAACCATCCATGGAAGATCTGGTAAAGTGTGATGCTTCTAGAGACCTTCCCAAACTATCGCGTGATCGCACTCATACGTGTGATGCTTTCCAACAAGGGAAGACCATCAGAAAGACATATAGGCCAAAGGAATAAAATTCAACTAGAGTGCTCGAATTGGTTCATGCGGATGTATGTGGACCTATCTCACTATGAGCTATAAATGGGAAAAGGTACTATGTTATTTTCATCAATGATTATAGAATAATGGCCTGGGTATTTGTCGTTACCCATAAGACACAGGTGTTCAGTTGCATAAAGAACTATTGGAGGGAATCATAAAAGATGCTTGGGCAGAAAATTCAGAAGTTTCGTACTGATTACGGAACATATTCACAAACAGTCAAGTTGAATACTTTCTCAAGAAACATGGAATAAGGAATCAGGTTTCATCAGTGAGAACTCCCCAACATAATGGAGTGGTTGAGAGGAGAAATCGGATTATCAAAAACATGTCCAAAACGATGCTTATTGAAAAGGAACTATCGGAGAAATTTTGGGAGGAATAAGTTTTGACATCGGTATATATTTTGAATAGTTCTTTTTTATGTCCGAAGGAAGGGAAGACTTTGTATGAAATGTGGTATGGAAAGAAGACAACATTGAAATACTTTCGAATCTTTGGGAGTATGTGTTTTATAATCAACAAAGAAAATCACAGGAAGTTTGAGTCACGAGGAGATGATGGGATTTCCCTTGGATAGTCAGGGAAAAGAAAATCATATAAATGTTTCAACAAAAGGCTGGGAAAAATTGTTGAGAGCAATGATGTCACTATAGTTGAAAATGAACAGACTGCTCAATGAACCAGTGAACAGTTTCTGGATGAAAGTGATAATGAGGTAAGTAACACAGGGGGAGTAGAAGTGGCAGAGGCTGACTCAGAAGAAGATACTGATGATGAACAAGAAAGCATCATGCCTGTGTTTTCAAGGAAGCCAAAGATTCAAGATGAAATTGATAGAAAAAATATCATTGGTGATTAGACAACTCCAGTTCAGACTCCAAGAATGAAATCATTACAGCAAACATCGATTTTATCTCAGGTGGAGCCGAAATGTTTTTCCGATGCAACTGAAGATGAAAAATGGGTTCAGGATATGAATGAAGATCTTGATAAGATTGAGAAGAACCAGACGTGAGAGATTGTTTCGAGGCCAGTGGATAAAATTGTCATCGGGGCTAAATGGGTCTATCGCAACAAGATGAATGAAGATGGCACATTGATTTGGAAAAAAGAACAACTAGTGTGCAAGGGATACTCCCAGATATAGGGAATAGATGTTGATGAGAGATTTTCACTGGTTACAAGGCCGGAGAAAATCAGATTACTTTTGGCCATAACAGTGCAAATAAAGTTCAAAGTGTTCCATATGGATGTCAAATCTGAATTATTGAATGGAGTTCTGAAAAAGGAGGTGTATATTGAGCTACCAGATGGTTTTCTCATTCATGAGGATGAGAACAATGTTTTCAGGTTGAAGATGGCATTGTATGGGCTGAAACAAGCACCAAGAGCATGGTACTCAAGGCTTGATCGGTACTTAAAGAAGCTTGGTTTCCAGCGTGGGGGAGTTGATTAAAATCTCTATTTCAGAAAACTATAGTAATAAAAGGATTATGGTGTTGTTTTATGTCGATGATATAATATTTGGCGGATTAGATGAAGCTCAGTGTAGACAGTTCTCCGAATTCATGAAAAATGAGTTTGAAATGTTAATGATTGGAGAGCTAAAATTTCTCCTTGGTTTACAAGTGACACAAGGAAGTAATGACACTTTCATTTCTCAGTCCAAATACACCAAAGAAGTTCTAAGAAGGTTTGTAGTGGAGAATTCTAAAGAGATGAAGACTCTGGTTGCTACCCAGGTGAAATTATCAAAATATGAGGATGTCAAGGCATTTAATATCACAGAATACAGGAAAAGTATTGGAAGTTTTCTGTGCTTGACTGAAAAAAGGCCTGATATTGTTTTCACCACATGCCAAGAAGTGAGATATCAAAGTAATCCCAAGGAAATTTACAAGCTTGCAGCGAAAAGAATACTTTGGTATATCAAAGGCACCATGGATTTCGGTATGATGTATAACGACAAATATCAATAAGTGTTATTGGGTTACAAAGATGTAGATTGGTTCAGATCAGCATATGATAGAAAATCAACGTCAGGAGGTTCATTCTGTCTTGGTGGATTGTGTATTTTTTGGCTAATAAAGATGCAATATTGCATTTCATTGAGCACCGCAGAAGTAGAGTATATTGCGGCCACTCAAGTATGCACATAGTTATTGTGGATGAAGCAGCAGCTTGAAGATATGGGAGTTGAAGTGAAGTCTCCGATCGGAATCCAGTGTGATAACTCAAGCGCTATAAATCTCAGCAAAAATCCTGTCCATAACTCAAGGACAAAAAACATTGAGATAAAGTATCATTTTATCAAGGAGAAGGTTGATCAGGGAATTGTGAAATTGGAGTATGTGCCTATAGAGCTATAGGTTGCAGACATTCTAACAAAGGCCTTACCAAAGGAATCTTTTGAGAGGCATTTACTGGCTCTGGGAGTTCAGTCGACTCCCCGTACTTAAAAGAGTGTGGATGTGACACATCCCCCTCTCCCCGAGGTCTGATGTGTTTTTCCCTAATGTGCTTAAATGTGTTATCTAATCTGTTACATACTACAAAGGAGCAACCTTTGAGTTCCTTGATAAAGGGGGAGAAAATAGTGACTGTTCAAGGGGGAGACAATGTGGCTATTTGACAAATCATGAATGATATGGGGAGAAGCTAGTAGGTGGAGCAGTGAGATAGGTAGAGCAATGAGAAAGGAGAAGCGTATTAAATCTGACAATGCTAAAAGTGATCGATCAAAGAATAGACATCACGATAGCTGAGGATCTTGATAAAAGCAGATGAGTGGTGTTGGAAGAATATTTCCAAAATTTGGTATCATTTTGGTGCAAATTGGTATCAGTTTGGTGTCAACAATGGGTGTAAGAGATGAAGTGGTTCATTGATGAACTTTTCATTTTCTCTTGTTTCTCATGCCGAGCATTGCTCACGTGGGTTTAGAGTACATGTTGAGTAAATCCTTGATCGCTATCATAATCGCATTTGGGCGAATGTAGGCTGAAGAGTTAATGATGTATCTTTTTATGGAAGAGTTTTTAACAAACCCAAAGGGAGAGATTGTTGGGAAAAAATCCTTCAAGGTATCATTGAAATTTTTTTGAGGTGATTGTGTTTGTTGAAAAAGTGGACAACTGTGTTGTGATTTTTGACAAAGAAAACCATGAAATACAAATTTGTTGACAAAAGGGATTCCATGGGGGCATGCCGAGTTCAATTGCTATGGTTAAAAATTAATGTTTGATTCAAGAAATTCAACAAAGGAATGGATGATCTGGAGGCGGTACAAAAAGAATAGATACAAGGTGGGGCCATATGATTTTCAAGATCAGATCATCAAAATATGGAAAAGGGATAAGGGTCATGCAAGTATTGAGTTGGTCGTGCAGGTGACTTTCCCTCCAAGAGAAAGGACATGCACACCGATGCCTAAGAGGATTGGAAACTTGAGCTCCTATTGTTTTTCAAGATCATAACTTCAAAATTTGGAAAATAAAAGAGGATCGTGCAAGTTTGTAAGTGGGATGAGCAAGTGACTTGCCAGGGAAGAGACCTGTGTGCCGAGACTTGCGCGACGAGGGTTGACTTGTGCGTCATCATGCAGGGTGGTCAATTTTACTATAAATACTGGACCACCCCTCCTCATTTCTGAATGGAGTTCAACACTTTGAAGAATCAGAGCTCCCGTCGCATAGGTGTGGTGGTCGCACAAGTGGTGGTGTGTCGCGCAAGTGGTACTTTTGCGCCAGATTTGAAGAAGGGCGATTGTTGTTTGTTGCACGCCAATATTGGTTTGGGTGTAAAGGGAAGTGCGTCGTGCAAGTTTAGAGTAGAAGAAGCTTGTGTCGCGCAAGTGTCTGAGGTATAATTGTGCGCTAGTTGTGACTTGTGCACCGAGACATGTGCGCCGGGTTAGACCTGCGTGCCAAGTAAGGGTTGATTCATGACGGTTATTCCGAGCTGTGTGAAAGTTGGAAGATTTCTCAATACTTTTGGTGCAAAGTGAGACTCATCTATGGGTGAAAGATGGAATTAAACAGAGCATCTAAATATAAGGAAATATTCATTCCTTCATGAAAATTAAGAGAACTATAGGTCTATAAACTGTGAGTGGATCCTTTCCAGAGTAGTGAGTGAAGGAAGAGGAAGAAGGTGATCCTCTCCACCGACAGTGAGCCAGAGAGAGAGAGAAACAGTGAGTGACCCTTGGGAAAGCAGTGAGTTGACCCTAAACCTTATAAAGGCAGTGAGCCTGGGACATAGTGACTGAGTCCGAACCCTATAATCCATAGCTAGTAAAGTTTAGTGGAATTTGGTACGATCGAAAACCAGTCGGCGTATACTCCTTGGATGTATCCCTTAGCAGTAAACCAAGTAAAAATTGATGTGTCCTATTCTTTCTTTACTTTCTATTTTTACTGTGCAACAAGAATGGGAGAGAAGAGTGTTTTTCTTAACAGTGAAACAAGATCAGAACATGATTTAATTTTAACTTAGTCATACCCTGATTCACCCCCCCTCTCAGGGTATTCATCCTTGTGTACCTAACAAAAAGGAATCAAATATGAGGTGGGATGGAATAAGCGAGGCCAACATGTTAACCCCAATAAAGCCATATTTAGTAGTTTCATTGGAATCATCACTCAGTAACACATGCCGATTGATGTACAGTTGTGAAACCATGTTGTCATTGGGATTGAGACACTAATGTGGGAAGGGATTATGATAACATTAAGATATCATTTATTTAATTTATTAAAATAAAATAAAATACTAAAACATTGACTTACTCTTTATCTTCCATTGCAGAGTGCATTTATAGCAGATGCCTCACACAAGCGATATGTATTAGGAGTTGTAGAAAAAATTCATAGAGGATTCCTCACAATTTTAAGGAAATATCATCTTAAATATGCTGAAGGGAAAATCAAGTCGCACCCACCTCCTCTTTATGCACACTTGATATCCCAAGGAGCATGAGATGTGTTTAGCAACCATCATGGGGAGCATACTTTTTAGGTACATTGTGTCTGGTAATACGTGGTTTGAAATTTCTTGTATTCATCACATTGATAGATAGTTTTTTATTAATGATACACCAACTAAGTGCTAAAAATAAAGAATGGGAAAAAAACCAACGCACCCCTACTGTAATTAAGGATGGGGTATGCTTCACTTGAGAAACAAATTGGTACATAATTTAAATCTACCATAATACTTTTATGTGAAAAAAACAACACCATAACCATGTTCCTCTATTTATATGAAGATTGGTGAATAGAAATCGAAAGCCACATCCATCCCATGCCATGTGCTATGGAAGGAGGATCGTGTAAATAAATAGGGATACTGATAGATGAAAACACAAAAAAAGTGTTGGAAACATGTGTAATTATGAAATAATATAAATTTGAATTGATTTAAATAGATATTAACTGACAATGACTACTTATTTTACTATATTTTCTATCTAACATATTCACAGAAATCAATAATACCCACATCAGATGTAGACATACTTTCAATGGGATTGAAACATGTAGAATTGTATAGCCACGTTAGAGGTGCGGTTTTTGGTTTGACACCCTGAACATATTTTCAGAAATAAAAACAAGCAGAGGATTAAACTAGGTAATGAAAAATATGATATAAAAAATATATATGTTTCAAGAAGAATTAAAATACCAAAGATAGATGATAGAAAGTTTGATGGGGGGGAGGAAAAGAGAAGAAACAACTCAATAACAACCCGTGCATGAAGATCCCGCCCCACCCCTAGCTTTGAGGCAAGCCATTCCACTCAAAAACCTAACTTAGATAAGGTAATAAATGTTATAACAATTGTTTCTGTGAAATGTGAATCACATAGACACTAATACCTTTCTTGTACTAATATTCTACAGGGTGAAAATGACTGATTTATATCTATCAACTCCTACATATCCCCTTGTATCAAGGGATACAATGTTCAATATAAAGAATGACATGCTACACAATAGAAAACGTCCAACAGATCATGTCAGAGTTTTGATTAATGTAGATAATGAGCTGAGTACCGAGCTACCTGTTCCAAATGGTGATGACCACATTCATACTATCGAACAAGCTGTTGGAACATTCATCGCATGGACGTCAAATATTGTAAAAAAACATGTCAACAAGGAGGTATCAATTTCCAATTTATTTTTCAAGATGAGCCTTTAACATTTAATGAAAAAATGTATAAACCTATGAATGTTATTACAGAATAAAAAGGAGAAGGGGGTGAAATAAAATGTCAGCTCTAAACTATCTCAAGGATTAACCAACCGATTAAAGAAATCTACTGAGAGTAACTTCACCCCACCCATTCTATATCCACATTTAATATCATTGTAGACTAATGTGGATACAAAGTTGACAGATGAAAATGATT
Organism: Viscum album; assembly: GCA_963277665.1. Lineage (NCBI taxonomy): Eukaryota > Viridiplantae > Streptophyta > Magnoliopsida > Santalales > Viscaceae > Viscum > Viscum album. The sequence goes on from OY728148.1 coordinate 55,940,952, forward strand.
ATACAGTTGATTTTGGAAAAAATATGCATGTATTAGAAAAATAAAATTTCAGTAGTTCTGAAAATGAAAATGAAATCCTCATGTATGAATGGATAGGCACCTCAGTTGTAAATGTATGCATGAGGTATGTTTTTATGATTTGATTTTAAAAAACCTAATATACTATGATAATTATGACTAAATACATTTCATATTTTTTATAGGTGTATATATGAAAAACAATTGAAGGGATTTCCCCATGAACAAAAATTTGGACTCGTTGGTCCTCACATCACGTATTCAAAAGAATAGATAACTTTTGATAAAGAGGTTGAAATAATGTCATCCCTGCTCAAATTGTTTGAAAACAAAATTATGGATGAAAAACTCTTTTTAATACCAACATTGCAAGGGTAAAACTCTAAAATTTAATTATATCAACTATATTTTCATTTCTTTCATTACTTATTCCTTTTTGTGTTTTTAGGTAGCATTGGATGCTGATTGAAGTCTAATTGGATACTCCAAATATTTAATTTCTAGATTCAGTGAATGGATATGCAACAAACCGACCACACATGATATATTTTATCAATTTTTAATACACTATATACAACATTTTAGAACTAAACATCTAGTTATATAATTTATTTATCTTTTAATGAGGATTCTGTTATGATAGGGCGGTGCATCAATATTGTCTACTTCATGGAATGAATCTAGGGCCTAAGGACAAGAATGCCTACAAGATCTATAACTAGAAAAGTATCTTGATATATATAATAACATTGAACCATTGAAACACATACCAAAACAAATTAATTATCTTTATCGATGTTTTTGAAGTGTCCAAATCAAACAAATGGAAAGGACTGTGGTTATTATGTTTGTAAATTTATGAAAGAGATCATATTTTATCAAAAAACTAGCATCCCTGAAAAATTATTTTTGAAAATAATTACTAGTTTATTTAAAATATTTGTTAATCCTTTGTGTATTTATATTTTTCTAGTACTACCATGACTATCGCAAAAAATCATATTCACAAGATGATATAGAGGTGTTTAGAAACAAATGGGAATCATACTTGATGGAAGATTGTACACAAATAGGATGAACGTGAATTCCTACTACTAATTTTATCCTTATATGATCATTGATATCTCAATTTTTTAAACTTATTGAGGTTATATGATCACCATTTATTATGTTTTATATCCTTAGGTTATGAAGAATGATTTTAGAAATGAATTGTGTTTCTTGTAAAGAATAACTTAATCAGAGACTCTCACGAACTAGTTCTTTATGATTCCATGTTTGAAAAAGCACTAGAACTAAAATATTATTGAATGGATCATTTATATTCTATATTTTGGTCATTTACACAGTTGTTTCTACTGATGCATAAGAACATTGATTGTAAACCACTCAAAAATTTAATAAAAAACTAAGGATTCCACACTACTGTTGCTTAACTACCGCTTAGCATAGCATCTGATCTAAACTTCTGATCCAACGTCCCCATGATGCTCTAATTGGACACCATCTCTATGATATCATCATTCTACTTTCAATTTTCCTTATCTTCCTACACCCATTTAATAGGTAAATGAGTTCATGAAGAGAAGGAAAAGTGAACGCTCAATGATGATATTATTGAGATGGTGTCAGATGAGAGTATCATGGGAATGCCAGATCAAAAGTTCAGATCAGATTCTATGCTAAGCAGTTGTTAAAAAATAGTAGTAAAGTTCAAAAAGAATAATTAGTTCTATTATTAGATTATATTTTGACAAAAGAAACCATTTAGAAATATGTAAAGGTAGTGTTATGATATAATATGTCGATTTTAAAGATTAATTATATAATGAAAAGTTGATTTGATTTTCATTATTCCATGCAGGTTTAGTTTATTTTAGAATATTTCTATCTATGTGACATGCGTTTGCAGGAAGAGAAACAATACTGTGTCTACTCAATCATAGAGGTAATATTGATGGTTGCACAGTAAAATCATTGTCCATAGATCTTGCATCTCAACAATTGCTGAAATAAACCCGCATCATATATACATATGCATTCCCATCAAAATCTGGGTGCCTATGTACCTTATATAGAACCTTCATCACATCAATTCCCAGATGCATACACACCTCACATTCAACTTAAAAAAGAAGAGAAAAGGAAATTTTTATAAGGAAGTGAATACCTAACTGATTCCCTAGGCCTTCTATTTTTCTTTTTGTGTTCCAAGATTCTCTTGGTATTCCTTGAAATTTATTATAGATAGAAGAGTAATGAGAAATCTATTTCACTAATGACTCAATATTTCATAGCTCTATGAGAACTCTTAGGTTTATTTTCTACTTCACATAAGCCTCTTCATGTGATCATGTGACATAAGATCCTTTGTATGAATGCTTCATGTGAACTGATCCTCTGATCTCATCACATGATCAAATCACATAAACAAATCACAAAATCAAAGTAATTCACTTGAAACATGATTCATGTATTCTTGTCTTATTTACATGATCACATAAAACTTCAAGGGTCGTGTAATCATATAAATCTTCCTGGTTCATTTGATCATGTGATCACACAAATTTGAACAAGTCATGCACTTAATTTTGAAGCCTATGTGGATTGATTTTAAAGGGTTCTAACATGATGTCGAGCATAAAATCCGTATTTATAGATAAAAAATGTAGAATTAGATATCCAATTAGAAGTTTTGGTGGTGATTTGGCCGGGTTTTTTGATCAGGTGGATGATTTGGGATGAACCAGTGTTGTACCTTCTTGGTTCAGTGTACTACCACAGAGTTTGTGGTTGATCTGAAAAAGATTGGATTTTATGAATCTATTTAGGCCTACCAAACCTTTACTTATTGCAACAAAATTATGATGGTTGTACATTCCCACCTTTATAGGGAGACTGAGAGTCCGATCTTTACACACTTTCATCAAGTCCAAAACCACAGGTAGAGACATCCCCTGAATCCACTTCAGCTCACTGAAATGACTTATTGCCGATAGGGCTCCTTACTCCTTGTTTAGAAACCGCCTACCTGCCTCATAAAAACTTAAAATCCTGGTACCCTGGAAGTGAGATTGATCAGGAGTATCCAATTTACCCTATGCATGTTGCCCACTACAATAGACACCTGAGGGGCTATCAGGAAAAACAACCTCACTTGAGACCATATTCTACTTAGAAAAAATCCGGTGTCCAAACCCATGTCTACATGTCTCCGACTAGTGTCCCAAACGCTTACAACCAGAGAAGAAGTCAGCCCATGACTCATACACGACCTTCTATCTACAATAGTATTCTTCTCCTATGGTAATCCAAACAAACTCAGGTGGATTCCTCGAGACATCCACTTCCACACACACACACGAGGATTAATAGGATGACACACAACATAGGTTCGGTGACCAGAGGATAAATAACTCCTTATGAGGTTACCAATAATCCTAATGATCAAAGGATTTTGAAAAGGGGGAGATTATGGAAGCTCACCTAGATCACCACTGAAGGGGAGTCCCGCTTCATATGGAAGTCATAAGACCATATTTGGAGGAAGAAGAGGTACCTATTGTAGCTTCGAGTTGCACTAGAACAATATTTGATAAGGTCATCCTCCAACACAAAATAGATCAAAATGCATCTGTTGTCAACCAGATCCACCATCGACCTCTCTTGTAGATCCCAGGAACTAAAAACAAACCTATCAAAGGATTCCACCAATGGTGTTATCTGTGGGAAACACACTACCAGGGTCTGATTGAGGATCGTCGAGGCATCATTGAACTTTGCGATCGATAAAGGCAAATTAGGGCTCCCTGCATAGATCTTGGGCACCTTAGGGCAGAAGAAGCTCTGTGAGAAAGGCGGAAGGAGCTTGGGTTTGGAGAATGGGGAGAAATATTCCATAACTATCTTAGAGGACGACGGAGGTACCCCCCCTCTAGTGGGGGAGGGAATGGATCTGTGGTCACCATCATCATGGGGATAAAATCCTTTATCCCTTTTCTCTTGGATATTTCAAGAGGCTGGTAAAACTTGGTCACCTCCCACCTATCTAGTTTACTTTCCCAAGGACACGGTGGCCAAAGTTGGTTCAATAAGTGACCGAGAGGCTGATGATCAGGGTTGTCAAAGTCAAATTGTGCCCATGGATGTGGTTGTTTCTGATCCAAAGGAATCACCATTTGTGCCTCCATCAACCCCACCTTTGGTACCTAAAGTTATCTTTTGAAGTTCCTTCCTCTAAGAGGACTATGAAGTGAAAGTGGGCAAGTATATACACTTCAAGACCTATAAAAATAATTAATTTTTGTAATTTGTGGAATTTTTTCCTTTTCATTACTCTAGTAGCTTATCATGGCCGCTTACCTACCCATATTAAGGTCAGGTATCAAGTATCATCTAGTCTTATGGCCCCTACCTACCCAAATGTGTCTTTTTTTATTAAAAAATGACATTTTATTAATGTATTCTTTCATATGAATGTTTAATATATAATATTATTGTATTACTGAAAAAATATTTGTTTTCTTATATAGATGGATTTTTTCTTGAGTTCGGATGCTTTGTTCGGAAACTAATACCATAGACGAAAATTTTTGAGAGGGGATCACAGATGAAAAAAGGATTAAACATTAATGATTTTAACTGTTTTTTGGATAATTGTAATTGTAACCATATAAAAAATTGTTTGAAATGTATATAAAATGGCATTTTTTTGTATTCATGATTTCATGTAAATGTATATAGCATTTTTTGCGAAACTCTTGTGCACCCTGTTTTGTTTTTCTATGCTCTATTTGTGTGTAAGTGTTGTTTTCTGCAGATATTTTCTGTGTAGGTGCTGTTTGGTGTTGTGTATGAAGGTGATGTCTTAGGTGTGAAGGTGATGGGTTTTATCAGGAAACATTCCCTTTATCAGTGCTAATTGATCACTAATAAAGTGGGCCTTTATCAATTCTTTTTTTAGCACGGATAAAGGGAACCCATTGTCAGCACTTTTTTAGCACTGTTAAAAGGGACCCCCCTTTATCTTCGCCGTGATTAACATCGCTTTTCTAGCGCCTGAGAAATATCTTCCAGATCTTCAACCTCTTATTCTCCAAGTAGATAAGGATACAAATTGTGAAAATCCTTCCATTCTTATCATGAATAAATGGATAAGGAATGAAAATATATTTAAGTCTGAATCTTCTTCACAGCCTTCCAAGAAAAGGGAGATCGAGGGTAAATAAAGGAAATAGGATGCTTGTTATTTAACATGTGGAAATAAGGTCCACTGGAAGAAAAACTATACATAGACAAAGAAGCAAGGGGAAGCTTTAGGTGCATTTTTTTAGTGAAATTTATTTGTTTCTAAAAAATGAATATTAGGTACAACTTTTGGTTCTCATATATATATATATATATATATATATATATTCAAATATAGGGACTAAGTAGATTTAGAAATACAAACTAATGAGAGGTATATCTATGAGCATTAAATGAATCTAAACTCACTATTTTATCTATTGGGAACTACCACCTCACATTGTCGACCAGAATGACCTTGGTTTTGAAAGGTTGTCATTATGTTCCATCTATTACCAAAACCATTATATCTATATCTAGAGTCGATACAAATGGATTTGTTTTCAAATTTGAAAATAAATGTTTCTTATTTTATAAAATAAACTTTTTTATGGTAAGGAACATTTAAATAATGGTCTTTTTGTGTTGGATTACATGAACCAAGTAATGGAAATCAATAATGAAGTTAATTCACATGAATCATACCACACCCAATTTTGGAATCAAAATCTAGGTCATATAAATGAAAAATACTCAACAAAATTACATCAATATGGATATTTGGATTCTTTTGAACTAAAACCACTTGGTGTATGTCATGCATGTTTACAAGTAAAAATCAACAAAGCCCCATTTAGTGGGAAATGTGAAAGGGATAAAGAGCTTCTTTTATTAGTTCATATTGATGCGTGTGGACCATTTCCAAATAAAGAAAGGGGTGGGTACTCATAATTCATAAATTTTATTAATGATTTTAGTAGATATGGATATGTCTAGTTGATGAGGTATAATTCAAATTCTTTTGATAAATTCAAGTAATAACATAATGAAGCTTAGAACTATCTTGGTAGGAAGATTAAGAAACACTGATCAGACCATGGTGGAGAATATCTTAATTAATACTCCATTGATTACTTATGGGAGTTTGAGATCTTATCCCAACTCACTCCTCCTTATATGCCTTATTTAACGATGTAATATAAAGGAGGAATCTCACCTTATTAGACACGGTGAGATAAATGATGTGTCATGTGATTCTTCTATTGTAATTTTGTGGATAGACGTTACAAATATCAGCAAATATACCAAACCAAGTACCAACAAAATCGATAAATGATATTCCATATTAATTTTGGAGTGGAATAAAAACCATGTTATAGAATTTACATGCATGGGGAAGTGAAGTGGTTGTTAAGGCCTCTTCAGGTAACAAAATTGCACCCAAGGTAAAAATTGTACCTTTATAGGATACCCTAAGGAAACAAGGGGATATTACCTATATGACCATTCAGAATGAAATTTTATAGTAGAAAAAAAAACCATATTCCTTGAGAGAGAGTACATATCTAAAAGACACAGTGGGAGCGATATAGACTTCAATGAATTTGAGGCCCAAGGTATACAAGAGTTTCTTTGGGAACAAATTCTATAAAGATCTTTGGTAAATGAAACTATTATGGAGACACAAGTACTGTGTAGGAGTACAAGAGATGTTGAGAGTCAGAACATTATGGTTTTCCAGTCACCAAGGATAGTAACTCATTATTAGTGTATAATAATGATCCTATAACCTATAAGGAAGTAGTAAGTGGAACAAATGATTAAAAGTGGAAAGAATCCATGAATTCATAAATGAATTCCTTGTACCTAAACCAAGTACTAATTTTGGTAGTTCCTTCAGTAAGTGTAAATATTTTTGGTTTCAAATGAGTATTCAAGAAGAAATTTTACATATAAGGGAATTTAAGTACCTATAAGGCGTGACTGGTTGCAAATGGGTTTATCTAGTATAAATGCATCAACTATGATGAAACCTTTTCACCAGTTGTAATATAACAATCAATCATAATTCCACTTTCCATTTCGTCTTACCATGACTATGAGATTTGGAAAATTTATTTCAAAATATCCTTCTTCAATGATATCCTTTAGGAAGATGTCTATATGACACATCCCTAAGGGTTTGTGACTCTAAAGGGTGCTTATAAGATATTAAAATTGAAAAAATCCATGTATGGATTAATGTAATCATCTCATCCATATACTATTTGTTTCAATTAATCCATACTAGAATTTTGTTTCATAAAGAATGAGTGTGATCCTTATGTCTAAATATGGTTTAGTGGGAGTTCAAACATTTTCTTAATAGTATATTCTGATGACATATTACTCATAGGAAATAAAATAATAGTCTTACATTCAGTTAATATGTGGCTGAATAATTGTTTCTCTTTGAAGGAATTGGGTGAAGCAACCTATATTCTTGAGATCAATATCCATCATGATAGACCCAAGAGACTGATCGGTCTAATTTAGAGTACATACATTGACAAGATAATGAATAGATTCAGTATGAAACAATCCAAGAGGTGATTATTTCTAGCTTCAAATTACAATCTACTTTCTAAGAAAATGTGTCCTCAGACACACACGGAAAGTGATAGAATGTCAAGGATTACATACGCATTAGTGATTGGGTTAGTCATGTATTCTATGCTATGCACTAGACTAGATGTTTCCAATACATTGAATGTAGTAATAAGATATCAAGATGATCTAGGTGACCACCATTGGATGACAGTAAAAACTATCAAAAAGTATTTAAGGTGTACTAATGATATATTCCCAGCTTATAGAGGAAATGGGAAATAAGTCATTATAGGATATGTAGATGCTGGTTTCAAAATTAATAAATATGACATGAAATCACAAATGGGATACATCTTTACTTTTGAATGGAGGTGTTTTGAGCTAGAAGAGATCAAAGCAGGCTGTGGTTGCAGATTCTATAGTAGAGTCCTAGTATACTGTGACTTATGTGGTAGCTAAGGAATATGCATAGATCCACACATTTTCCCATGATCTTAACATGGTACATAAAAATAAATATCCTATCACACTTTATTGTGATAATACTATAGAAGTGACTCTTGCAAAAGAGAAAATGTTACACCAACAGATGTAGCACATACTTCGGAAGTATTATCCCTTGAGGGATTTTTATTAGAGAGGTGAGGTTTCATTGAGTAGTATTTACATGGAAGAAAATGCACAAACCCCTTGACTAAATCCTTAAATCAACAGAAACATGACTATCATGTGAGGTCCGGTAGACTGAAAGTCATAGGCAGTTAACTCTAGTCCAAGTGGGAGTTTTTTAGAGTTGGAATCCTTGGACCAACTGATTTTACTTTGATTACATGTATTTTTCGATGTATTGAATATTAATTTAATATCTTATTACATATTTTTCATTATTTTTTATGGATTTAATGTAATAATATCCTATAGTATTTATTGAATTAATAAGGTCATAGTAGTTTCTCGCTACGATGATAACCCTTAAGTGTTATGAAAATATTCTTAATGTAGTTCTGTGGCTGTATAATGCACTATGATGAGACACATAGTATTTATACCATCAGGTATGAGTGCACTTAAATAGATGATATTTCTTCTTATGAAGTTCGTACTTGGTAATCTCCAAGATAGAGGATTATGAGAAAAAACTTGCCATTAGAAATTCCGCATGTTTTGGTGTCATCAGATATTCTGATCTACGAGTGTGTGTAATGTTCGTTAGAATTTAATATTATCATTAATTTATTTCATGACTCACACACTTAGATTTACTGACCAAAACCATCACACCATATATTGGAGGGAAGTAGGGTACTTTGGGTGCATCACAATTAACATTTCATTAATGGATAAGTCGAGGAAGGATTTGTACCTTCCATCTTTATAGAAGATGATATCTTTTCATTTTGGCTTGAATAGAACCATCACATTAAATTCAATGTAAAGGGTGTAATGATGTGTTTATTTTAGATAGAAAAAGTAATATGTATCACGTAAATAGGTTGATGACACCATCGCTCAACCTTCTAGATGAGATACTATGATAAAGAGATTATATTACATAGTGAGTATTCATATGTGGTTGTTGATGTTATGAAATTAAGTTCTTTCTCTTGGGTTCCTTGACCCATTCCTAGATAGTAATTTTGGACTTGCAAGCTTGCCTAATTCTAGTGAGAAATAATTCTAAAGGGTCACACACTAATTATTTTCACTGATCCTGATTAAATTATATATGAGTTTTATTAATTGAACAAATATTATTCTCAAGTCTGAATATATTTATTCAAGTTATATTTATTTCATAAATTAAAGAAATATTTATTCACCGGCATGTGAATAAAATTATATTTATTTATTTAATTGAATATTTAATAAATATTTATTCACTGATATGTGAATGAAATATGTATTTATGAATAAAATTTTATCCAAATGTTTAATAAATGAAAGAGGAGTTCAAATAGACCAAGACCTTATCCAGTGAAAAATATTAATTAAAAAGTTGGAAAAATAAAATAATTTTTTTTTATTGTGAAGGTTAGAGAACACCAAAAAATAATAATATTATCATTATTATTATGAGGCATGAGGTTTATTAAAGGTAATAAATTTTATTTAATGGTTGATATGAAATTAAATTATATTTTAACCTAAATACTAACTCTATAAATAGAAGACTTTTTCTATTGTGTAGATCATCCAAAAAATATAGAATAGAGATTTTTTGAACATAATGAATTCTCTCTCGACTCCTCCTTCTCACTCCATATAAAGAACGAGAAGCACAAGATATATTTTTTAAAGATCAAAGAATAAGATATCATGAATGAAAAAATGCAATACATTCTACTCACCGTGATAGCACCTGAAGATCGAGTGGTGTTTCTCAAATATCATAGGAGTACGTATCACCGCTAGAGAGATTATATCCTTGGATCCTCACAGTCCAATGAAGGTAATATGAAATGGTATTTTCAGATGATCAATATCCATCAACGAAGAAAGTTCCTAATCCTAGGTATTTTATTTCTTGCAATATTAAGTAAATTAATTATAAATTTGTTGTGAAAGATCCTCGATTTTGGTTTTGAACAATGATTACTAATTTTTTTTAATATATCTCCCAAAATAACATGCTTTTTCTAGTCGTGGAACAAATGTTCTCATGGTGGATTTCAAAAACATGGTTCTTCTAGACCTCCTACAGTGTCTGGTGGAGGACTTTTGACTTTCTTCTATTGTGTCATTCCTGGGAATTCGAAACGGGTTGTCACTAAGGGATATAAGATATGCATCTCTTGTGGATGTTTTGGACAGTCATATAAGTTATATTAAATATATTCTTCTCTTCATAGTGTGATGGGTTCATCAACACAAAAAAGTACTATGGTATAAGTAGATGCTTCAAGATCTAAGGGGTTCCAGCCACAAGCATCTATAATGAAAATTCTTCACGCACTGGAAGAGTATTTATAGGAAGAATATATGGGTCCAACAACTATGATAGTTACCACCACCATGAAACTATATTTAGTTATACCTTATTTGATACTAGTGAATCTCACTAGTTCATTTTGACTCGTATTTTGATGTTTCTAAATCTTCGGACAGAGGTTTTATTTTATTTTATGGATATTACTATGCCCCTCAGAACAAAGAGAAATTAGAGACTTTATTGTACCTATTATGTTTTATCTCAAGGAGATTTCTATCTTACCTAACATTTTCTATTTGTTTACATGAAACATCTTGATGATATATTTGAGATGGATTAACTCATTCCTAATAAATCCTAAATTTATTGTGATCTTTGATAGGTCTCCTTTATGGTGCTCGATGGGGTGTTCAATGTATTTTAGGGAGAGTGGGGTATAGGGTTGAGTAGAGAAAAACCTTATTATCTAGAGTTTAGGAAAGTGATATCAATGTTTTCTTTTTATTTAGAGTGAGAATCCTTGATCTATAATATACCACTAGTTTTCTTTGAGTTTCGTGACGTTTTTTCTCATGACTTCTATGATTTTCTTCCTGTAAGAGAGGTATAGTTTTATATTTATTTAGTGAATGGTACTCATCTAGTATCTATTTATTCTTACTACATTGAACCAGCTAAAAATGATTTTAAGTCTCAGCTTTATGATTTATTAGAGAAAGGATTTATACGCCTAAACATGAAACCTTAGGCAGTTCCTGTTCTCTTTACTAAGAAAGTTGATGGAACACTTCACCTATGTTTTGATTACCAAAAACATAATCATGTCACAATAAAGAATAAGTATCAGTTTCTATAGATTTATGATCTATTTGGATAGTCAAAATGGGTGAAGTGTTTTTCAGAAATTGGTCTTCAGTATGTTTACCACCCATTTATAATAAAATAATTTAACATTCTGAATACCGCCTTCTAAAGCAGGTATAACCATTAAAAGTACAATGTCATTCCATTTGGTCTAACCAATGCTTCTAAAGACATTATGGATATGATGAATAGGATTTACCATGAGTATAGTGACATGTTCATGGCGATCTTTATGGATGGAATCCCAGTTTACTATAGGTTTGAGGAGGATCATGTGCATCATTTGAGAGAATTTTTGGAACTGTTGAGAAATCACTGACTATATATCAAAATATAAAAAGGAAATTTCTATGTTCAGTAAGTGCATTTCTTGGGACATGTTGTCTTGGAACATGGTATTTTAGTTGTTTCTGAGAAGATGAAAGTTGTTATGAAATGGGAACAACCTTGTAATGTTTTCAATATTTAGAGATTCTTGGGTTTAGCTAGATATTATCACCAGCTCATATAGGATTTCTCAAAATTGGCTTCTCTAACGATCGATCTAACTCATAAGGAGATAAATTTTTCTTAGGATGAGAAATGTTTGAACTATTTTGTTGAGTTGAAACTTATTTTAACTTCTACACGAGTGTTGACTCTTCCATAGGATGGGTAGGGATATGTTTTCTTCTTTGATTTTAACAAACCATTATGTTTATTTCAGGTATGTTTCGAAATATATTTTGGATTTTCTTTTTTGTTGGTTGGGTAATGTTGAGAAATAATTGGTAGGATACCTGTAATGGTGAAGTCATGGATTTTTTGTAATTTTCAGAATAAAACCTATAGTTTCTACAATATATTGGGGAATTACACACCATTTAGTGGGGATACATTATGTTTAATCATATCCTAGAAGATGCTATGAATTTAATACATAATGTGAAAGGTTACACACATATTTTTTATGATCACTGATATGAGATGTGTGAGGATCCCATAACTAGAAACTATCATACCACAAATCAGATGATCATGTTTCTTGATGTGATGATTTGATATATATGACAATGTTTTTGGAACTAATTTACTCATGCCAAATGATTTATATAAATTTTTATATATAAAATTTTCACTTAATTCATTTTTTGAAATGTTTCCATAATTTTAAAGGAGTAACATTTTTTTTCTTTTGAAATATGAAAATATACTGACATGCCTATTTTTATTCAAATTAAAAGCATGATTTGGTTTTTTTATTATTCCATCTTATTATGGAAAACATTGTGAGAATATATTGGTATTTTTAGATCACACCCTACCTTTTACTTTGGACGTTTGTAGAATTTTTGTTGTCGGTGTTGAGTAAAGGGAAAGAACCTCTTGGAGGTGGTGGTTGATCTTGATCCATTAGGGTCTTGGAGTGATGTTTACTTTGGGATGTTGGATTATCTTGTCTTTTTTTGGTACTTTGATGATGTAATATTTGGGATTTTGATATAGCTATTTTTTTTGGGTACTATCTCCCTTTTGAGTTTGGATCATTCTGATATGTATCTATTTTCTTCTACTATGTTTGTGGAAAATTCATTCACATGATTATATTTTATGATTCCAGGTGCTAGTCACCATCCCATGGGGATCAAGAATTCCATTAGTGTTATATTAGGATTAGCTTTGTTATCAGGGTACTCGGTTATCTAGGATGTTTTATGACACTGATGCATCAAGTTTGAGTTTGGGCCATGTTCTAGTGATGGGTGATCACATCATTGCCTATGAATCTTAGTATCATAGGCCACAAAAGAAGAATTATTTGACCCATGACCTTGAACTTGAAGTAGTAATGAATGAACTTATTATTTGGTGGTGTTAACTTTTTGGAGAAAGGCTTACAATGTATTCAAAACAAAAGATCTTGAGTTATATCTTCTCTAAAAAATATTTGAATCTATTTCAAAGGCATTGGATGGTGTACCTAATTTTTTTTTATTTTGATATTTCCAATACACTAGGGAAAGAGAATATCATTGTTGATGTATTGATTAAGAAGCCTTTGACCTATATTTTGAAAGAATACTTAGAAGAGTGTAACTTGATGGATATTTTTTCACAACTTCAAATTGGAGTTTGGGAAATAGGGGAAAAGGTTGTTTTGGCCAGTATTTAGTTAACCCGTGATTTTCTTGAGATGGTTCTTTAGGATTAGTATCTTGATGATGAATTCTATGGAACTAGGAACTCTCTTTTTGGTGGGGATACTATTGCTGAGTGGTTGTTCACCACAGAGGGAATCATATGTTTCTAGAACTGATACATTGTACATTTTCCTATGTGGAAATATGTGATTGGGGATTTCCATAATTCCAATTTGGAAGTGCACCCAGTATCCACAAAGATGTTCTATGACATGCGATGATGATTATAGTGGCAGGGTATAAAATGAGAAGTGCTGATTTTGTCTCTCGTGGTTATATTTTCCAAAAAGCCAAAGTTGAGCATCAAAAGGCTCTGGGTTTACATCAGCCACTTCCAATGTCAATTCGCAAGTGGGGTGAGATTTCTATGGACTTTTTGGTTGTATTTTCAATACCCAGAGAAATAATAATTTTATATGGGTTATGGTCAATAGGCTGACCAAATTAGCTCACTTTATACCCATTCTTGATACAACCAAAGTTGAGGAGCTAGGAAATATCTATGTGAGAGATATTTTTTGTCTTCATATTATTCCATATGCTATAGTCTCTTATAGAGATCCTCGTTTTATTTCTTGTTTTTGGAAATGCCTTAAGGAGTCACTGGGATCTTAGGTTCATTGAGTATGGAATACAATCCATATATAGTTGACCAGACATAGAGATATGTGAAGATTCTTGAGGATATGATTTATACCAACATCATAGATTTTTGTCGGGATTATTATGACCATTTAGGACTAGTTGAGATTTCTTATAAAAATATTTACCCATCCATGATTAGAATGAATCATTTTGAGGTCTTGTATGGATGAACATGTAAATACACATTGTATTGGTTGGAGATCGGTGAAAGTTCCTTGGTTTTACCGAGATTGGTTCAGGTGATGAAAAAAAATATTTAGTTGATTCACTATAGGATTATGAAGACACAGATCCAATATAAATCATATGTTGATCGTCATCAAATACTATTGTAATTTTTTATTGGTGATCATGTGTTCTTGAAATTTTCACCCCATTGGGTCATAGATGAATTGGGAGGCAAGGGAAGCTAGCTCCATGTTTTGTGGGACCTTTTTAGGTTTTTGAATAGGTGGGTAAAGTGTATTATCATTTATAAATTCCACCATACTTTATGTCAATTCATAATGTTTTACATGTATCGCAACTACAAAAGTATCTTTGTAATCCATATCATGTTTTGAGCTAGAGGGATCTTCATACTAAGCCTGATTTTTTCATGAATGAGAATCCAGTTAGGATTGTTGATTCTGAGGCCAAGGTACTTTGTTGGAGGATGATACCTTTGGTCCGAGTGTTATGGTGGCACAGTTCTGATTCTCATGAGACGTGGGAGCATGAGGAACTGGTAATAGAGTGGTGATATCACATTTTTGATATGGAAGCTTCAAGATAGGCCTTTTAGGGATATTAAATTTTTATAGTGGGGAGGTTGTAATTCCCTATTACCTTTCTTTCAGGTATGTTTCAATTTTTTTTTGGTTTTCCTTTTTAATTTACTAGGTAACACTGAGAAGGAATTGGCAGGATAAATATAATGGTGAAGTTAGATATTTGTTGTAATTTTCAGTGTAAACCTTTAGTTTTTGTAGTTTTTTGGGGATTTATAGACCATGTAATGTAGTTACATGACATGTAATAATTTCCTGAAATATTTTGTGAAATAGTTATGCTGCATGAAAGGTTACACGCCGTGAATATCTTACATGCAATGTAAATATTAAAAATCATATTTTTAAGAAAAATCTATGGGTTTTTTGTGTATGCGGAAATAGAAAATTACACATCGTGTAATTGGGTTACACACCATGTAAATTCGCAAGTATTAATTTTAAGAAAGATGTTCAGATAAAATTATTATTTCCTTCCTTTAGGTTTCCTTGATCTCGACCTAGAGTCTCTTCCTAGATGATTTTGGAGGTCTCTAAACCATCTAGATCATCCATTCGATGATTGATCATCATGTTGGACGTGGTTCATCTCTCTCGGTAAGTGATATCCCAATCTATTCCATATATATATATATATATATATATATCTTCCTACTTGAGTTTTTATAGATCATATTGGGATTGATGGATCTAAAATCCATGTTGTTGAATCTTGTTTCTTTGTTGTGTTCCTAGATCTTCTATGCCCTATTACTTCATTGGAGAGACCCATCGCTGGAATTGTGATTCCATGAATAGGTAGGTGGTTCTGTTAAAGATTGTCCAATTGATTAAACCATTAATTTTTTATTGTTTGAAATTTATTTTAATTGATTTGTAAAAACCCAATTCAATGTGAATTGGAATTAAAATTTAATTGATATGGATTTCAGGGGAAACCCCCAATTCTAATCGAATTGGAAATTGGGGTGTATTTTGAAATTGATGGATTTTTTGATTGATTTTGATAAAAATGGATTAAATTGAATTGTTAAAAACATATGATTGATTTTGGTGTGAAAAGGGATGAAATGATGAAAATCCTATGTTTTGGTTTTGAAATGAAATTGGTATATTGAAACTAAAAATGGAGAAATTGAATTTTAAACTAATTTGAAATGATTTTCCCATTATTGATTGATTGATTGAATACATGTAAAGCCTACGTAGTTAGTGGGTTATTTGGGACAAACATACTAGGATAATGATTCCCTAGAAATATATTTACGATTTACAACTCAAAAAAAACCTAGTTTGGAAGATCTTATTCCCGATGGGATGTTGATGAGTCATATTCAGTGTGATTCGAAGGGAAACGTGTACACATATTATCCATGATTATGTGAGGATTCGATAACTAGAAACTATCATACTGCATGGTAGATGTCCATGGTGGATGTTGTGATTTTTTTGATATATATTTCATTGATATAAAAATGTTTTAATCATACCTATTTATCTATATAAATTGTTTTATTTTAAATGTTTATTTAAGTCACGTTGAAATTTTTTTCCATCAAATTTAAATGAAAGCATGTTTTGTCTTAAATATGAAAACATATTACCATGCATATTTTGATTAAAATTGAAAGCATGATTTGTTTTTAATTATGGAATCTTATTATGGAACACTTTTTGAGACCCTAATGGGATTTATAGCTCACACCATACCTTTTCCTTCACTCATTTTTACATTTCCTTCTGCTAGGTCTGATTAAAGGGAAAGCACCTCTTGGAGGAGGTGGATGTTCTTAATCCCTCAGGGCTTAGAGTGACATGTCCTTTGGGGAGCTGGGTTGTCTTTTCTCTATTTTATGGTACTTTTATGATCCATTGTTTGTGTTTTTGATAAGTACTATCTCCATGTTGAGTTTTTTAACATACATATATTTATCATTATTTTCCACTATTTTTTAGAAAATCCATTCCCACTTTTATTTTGTATGATGCTAGGTGCTATTCACCAAACCATGGGGATCAGGAAAGCTATTTGGGATATGTTGAGGTTTTATTGGGTATTAGGTTATGAGGGTATCCAAGCTAGTTCATTATAGATACGGTCTTCATCATTTTCCACACTTGTAATCAAATTATGTGATCCATAAAACTTACTCTTATCCTAGTCAGTATCTACATTAATTTTTCCCTATATTTAGTCCATCATTAATAACTTTGATATATTATGTGATAAATTAAGTGTTCTTATAACTTTCTTTTACTAATTAGTCTTGAACAATAACAAAATAAACATAGATAAAGGATTTGAGAAGTGTCATTTTCATGATATTTTGCAAACTTGATGAACTCTTTCACCCAACCCCCACACTCTTTTTTTATATGATTGATATCCATCCAATTTTCATTCATATTCATCTATTTGATTCTGTAATATTAATATTTAACAAAATAAATAAATACATAGAGAGTTTGATCTTAGAACCCATAAAAGTTCATTATTAATGAATCATTTCTGCTACAAGAAGTTATTGTTCTAAGATAATAAGATTCAAATGATGGGTATTCAGAATATTTTTTAGATATGGAAATCATTGTAGAAAAGGAATATGTTATATCTATAAAGATTCAAAGAGTATAATACAATTTTCATCTATTTCAAAATATAGAAATCATTTTTTGGATTAATTCAATTATATATCATATTATTAAATTGAATGACAAGATCTAGAAAAAATTGGAAACAATAGAAATAAAAAAGAAGGATGAGTTGGAGTTTTTTAATTTCTTCACTTGGAACATGGTGGGATAGGTGGGGTTTTAGTGATATGATGATTTGGATATGAAGATGATATATTTTTACAAATATTGATAGGGCCCGATAACATGGTCTAGAGAACCCAATGTTTGAAGAAAATATTGAATTTAAATAAGATGAATCAAAAGTCTCGATTTGGGCTTCCCATGTTACATTCCCATTTCAGACAGTTCACATTTTATCAAAGGGGCCTCTAATAAACCCATTCCAACCAATTAAATTCATTCAACACCACATACCACTTTAAAAAATTACATCTATTATATCAAAGTGAACTTTTTAAACAACTCAAAAGGTATAAGAAACCCATCACTATCATCATAATAAGGATTTAAAAAATTAAATCAGTTTTTGTAAAACATTTCATGAATGAAAAACAAGCCAACCATGGTATTTTAACATGAAAGGAATACCAAATTTTGAAAATATAATTTGGATAATCCCATTTTTAAGAACAAAATTGGAAAACGATGTTCAAGATATAGGATTTGAGTTCCTGAACCACCCTTTTTTGTTAAAAATGTAAGAATTTATAAATATTAATACCACTCATCCCATTAAACATATTCACACATCATTGTGTGAATATATGAAATAATTTATCTATATTTATATCTATGTAGTCTTCATTTAATTCCTTCATTATCAAGGAATGAAAAAACTTTCTTCTTCATCTTGAAAAAGCACTGTATAAATCCACATTCATTTTGATGAACTACAAAATCCTTTGAGCATACACCAATCCATTTTAACCAAATTCAAATACCATTAATTATCAGAAATTGAAGCATAATATCAATATAATAAACCAATATTAAATACTTATCATGTAGTGTAGTAGGATGGAGTTAAAAAGAGGGGAGGAGTTGAGCATAACAATGCTCATTGGGGTGGATTTATTTTTTTAACTAAATTGGAATTGGAGAAATGGCATATATTGTGTTGATATATTCACACTCAATTGGTCACAATGTAATATTTTTTGGGTTGTTATGTAACATAAAATTATGATGTAATTTAAAATTAATTGACCTAGGCCCAGAGTCCATCATGGTAATGGAATCCCATGTAGTTTACTCCTTCCATTTTAGTGTGCCAACAGCCAAAAAATCACCTTTTTCATATTTAATACTAGTCCGAAAAGAATGTGTATGGAGGATTGGAGGATAAACATGCAATGCAAGAGTAAGAAGAGGAAAATGCATATCTCCCGGAATATCTATCCCATTATTCACCACCCATTCATGAGATTCACCATTCACCTGCTCATGTCTATATGTTTCAATAATATTCAAGGTTTGTCTTGAAATAGGTGGAGTATTCTGTGTTTTCTAGAAGTAATCAACTGAAATCCATTTCCATCCACCACTTTTTCATTCCCTTTTCTTTTAGTGGTGATTAGATGTTTCCATTGCTCACAGTCAACTTCCTCTTAGACAATGGCCTGATGATTTGATTGTTCATAGGAGGATTAAATATCCCTTGAAACATCATCTTTCTTGCACATAACCACTTTAAAAGAGGGTCTATCATTCACTTTCATCACCCCCTTCTGGTCCTGAGAAAGGCCACTGCCTAGATGGGAATCAACCCTCTAATATTGTACACTACAAGGAGAGGGATGATCCTTCTCAGCTTGCACAACTAAACCATTGTCCAGTAGAGTAGATAGTGAAGACCCTAGTTCACTAACCATATTCACTCTTTTATCATGCACAAGATCACTATGCATAGTCTTTTTCCTATAGTCCCTCGCTAGGTGCCCTTTTACACAACAACTATCATAGAAAATTTTCCTACAACATCCCTCCAATGAGTGCCTAATTTCTTTTACTCCACACAAAAAGAGGACACCTCTCATACTCAACACTCAGATGAAGATCATCATATATAGTATAAAGGGCTACCTTATCGATAAGGGTGGAACTAAGGTACACCTCCACCAACATTAGCACAAAATGATTTAACTAGAGTTTATCTATATCCTTGTCCAACTTAATTGGATCACTAATGGAAGTTGCAATATCGTTCATTATATTTGGATGCCAAAGGATACAATTAAGCCCATGAATCCTTACCCAGACCTATGAAAATGAATTATTGACATTTGATAAGTTGAATTCCAGGCTCTATTCATGAATATGTAGGGTGCTTGACTTCAAAGACAAGGATCCAAGACTCCATGCTTGCTGCTTGAGTTCGTCAGAGGGAAAAAGAAAACCAAGAATCCATGAATGATTGACACACATTTAGAACTATAAAACCCCCAAATTAAAGAAAACCTATGATCCAAATTATTCAACCACCATGGATTCTCACCCTTCCGAAGGAAAATCATCGCATTAAGTGATTTCTTACCCATAGACATCATTTTTGAGTCTGCTTAGATATTTTCATCAATGAGAGTGAGAGATCCCTTTCTAACGATTCGTCCAGTGGATGAATCCCTAAATGAAGTAAGGAAACACATACCTCCTTCTAATGCCAACACATGAAAATCTCCATGGATCCCATCTAGAGAAGTATTAGGAATAGATGACCTAGATTCCTATTTGTCGCTCGTAGCTTGATTTCTACCGGCAAACCTCCATTGTCACTAAGAGCTTCAAAGACACACCCCCTCCTCCATCATTCTTTTTTTCTATACTTGTTAATATATAAATATATATAATTATAAATATAATAAATATATTTATTAATTTTTATAATTATTTAAATAAATATTTATTTATATATAATCATAATTATAAATACATATATTAATTTTTTTTATATAATTATAAATTTATTTTTATAATTACATATATTCAATATATTTATATAATTATATATATATATTATCATATAAATTTATATAATTATAAATAAATAAAATAAATATATTTATTAATTAAATATATTAATTATAATTTTATAATTATTTAAATATATTTATAAATATTTGTATATAATTATAAAAAAATTTATACGATTATATATAAATATGTAATTATATATAATTATGTATATAATTATATAGATATATAAGATGTGTACAATTTGAGAGTCTCTCTATCTAGCAACCTAGGGCGATTAGGGCTGGATTCCGATGGTTCTTGAGTATTTATTTAACCCTCATGATGTTTTTGTTTTCACATCAAATAAGATTAAAGGCATGGAAGAGGGAATAGGGGAAGATGCATCACATAATCCTTCAACTATGGATGTAGGTGAATTTGTGTAGTTCAAGATTCTATATATATGACGGTTGTGATGCTTGTGATTCACAATTCTTTGTCCATGGACCCAACAAAAAATTCAACAAATTTGAAGGTTAATCAACCCCTCTTAGCCAAGGATCTACTCAGTTCAATATTTTTCCCTAATTTCCTATTATATTTGAATCCCTCACATAAGATTACAAGGAATGACACATTATCCTTTGTTTAAGAGAACCCTAAATTCATTAGGGACCGAGTCAAGGACTAAAAGCACTCTATCATCGCATGGTTGTCTCCATAGTGAAGTTCCAATGCCCATAAGATTTAGGATTTGAAGAGAAATCTTTTTTCAAGTATGGGTATTTGATAGAAAACACATCTTTTCAATTGGTATGAGTTTCCTACATATCATTTTCCCTTTACAAGATCTAAATTAACAGCATGGGGCTTCGACTATTTATCACTTAAGTTGGTACCTTGATATTGCAAGATAGGGATCCGTTTTTTGATCCAGATCAGGTGAATAAATCAATGACCTAATCTTGGATCAAGGTCACAAGACTTGATTAGTATTTTTGGAATCCCAATATTAATTGGGATGTTGTCTCTACTATGGGACTCCCCTCAAACTTGAAAAGTATACGGATATGTACAGATATGAGAACTTTTCTTATATTCTTGTCGATTTTTATATATGATCTCCTTTAATTGAAATTTCTTATTTAGTAATTGATTAATTCAAATTTGAATTATCTATTTAGTATGAGAATATTCCTAGTTTGTGCATCAATTGTTGCAGCATTAGACATGTTAAATAGAATTTTTGTAGGTACATGAAGTGCTTCAATTTTAAAAATCTTGTCCACTTAATTGAACATTGTAAGTTCAAGCCACCTCTGGTGAATCTGGGGAATGAGGATAAAAAATGCATGATAAAGGGGTTGAATAAAGAATGGCTCATGGTAAGAGGAAAGAAACAAACTTACCATGATGATTCAATGAAACTATAGGGTGGGATGGATAAAACTTCATATAAGGCCAAGCTTTTATCTCTTACTAGTACCTATTCTAAGGAAATCACTAGATCTTGTTTTAATCGCACTGGTATTCCATATTTTCTCAGTCATGATAGATAGTGGAAAGAGAAGGGAACTGCCATTTTGATGAATTCACACCTAGTACAAAAAATAGAGGACATATTTCATGGTTTTGAAGAGGATACTGATAGGTTAATTCGTACTCTGTTTGCTCAGGATTATAATCATGGGAATTACCATCAGGTTGATGACCCGAAGGCATGCATAAAATAGGATGGATCCCTTCATGACTTACCTTATGATGATATGGATGATATTATTGGTGATTATTACTTGGAAGTTAATAGTAAGGGAAAGCGTTTGAATCTTTTCTAGGTGAAGTTACAGGTAAAACGCAGAAAGACTCCTAGGAATTCCACTAGAATATTGACCACACAGGTAAATGTGGGTACAGACTCCACCTTCCTGGAAGACTCTATACCACTTAATTAATCTTTTAATGAATCAGGTATTAGGGAGTCTACTCCTATCCCAAGTGCCGTTAGAGAGGTATTTAAGGGCCCCTTGTCTTCAAATACTGGTAATGTTTCAAGTTCTAATGAGGGTTCCCTATTTAGGGGAAAGTAGGAGACCCTGGATTCATGGTGTGGAGAGGTATAAGGCATTCCTTCTCTTTCCACTAAATGTCTTATCAGTAACTCCATGAATAATTATTTGTGACTTAATGTTGAGGATGGAAAAAAGGGAATGAGGGTTTCACTTCACCCAATTTCTTTGCAATTTTGGACTCCATTAATAACCCAAAAATTGATGTATTCTACCTTGAGATCCTTGAGAAAAATGGAAACAAAAACAAAATGAGGATAAATTAAGGATACCCAAAACCTATTGAAAATTCCGATGATAATTTTTCTCCCTCTATGATGAATGCTAGGTTGCAAATAAGGATCTCGAGGTGGTATCTGCTTCTCATTTTTGGGTCCCCTTGCTTGAGGACATTGCAATCAATCAAGACATTCCTCGGGATAATCCTCTTTTTATTGAGATCATTCCATGAGATGATACAATACAACATGGTATGATTGTTGCTGATAAATAATTTCATGCATTATTATTGGAAAATTCTATGGATAAAGATCAAGATACTGACCCATATAGTGAGAAGGATGACCCAATAGACCTGGATAATAAAGGTGACACTTGTAAAGGTCAAAAAATATAAAGGATAGGTAACCAAGGGGTCGGAGCAGCAGACGTGGAATGGGCGGTGGACATAAAAATGAGATTTTGTAGATTTCTTATTGTATTGTGGTGGTGCCATGTGTACCACTTTTTATCTTGCAACTTTATCCTATCTTTTGTATGTTTTCTTTCTTTTTAATAAATTTTATGGTCCATGAATTTTAATACTTGGCTTGAAACATTTCAATTATAATTATATATATTTAAAAAATTATACACACACACAGATATATATATATATATACATCTATTAATATATAAATAAATATAATTATAAATATAATAGATATATTCATCATAATTTTATAATTATTTATTTATAATTATAATTATTAAAAAATATATATTTATATATATTTATATGTAATTAAATAATTAAATTTATATATATATATATATATATATATATATATATTAGGTACCTAGGGGTACAATTTCACTAACACACACACGCCTCAATATCGATGGGTATGTCTTAGCCCCCCCAAGGGATAACTCATCCATTAACAGCCTGAAGACCCAACTAGTAACACCCCTGAAGACCCATATTTAAAAGGCCCGGAAAGGCCCATAACATATGTATTATGGACTATGCCATACAATATCCACCATTATTGTGCCATGCCATCATAAAAACCACTAAATAGACCTCATATGAAAACTAGTGATGGACCCCCTCCCACCATCGTCTCACTAGAAGTCATGGAAGTGCCACTGATGACTATCGGTCCACCATCCCCACTTTCTAGCGGGGGTTCAGCAATACCATTCACCGATCAAGACACATCGCCACAACTCTTTGTCATCAGGATGCCACCTAGATTCCTCTTGATGTCGTAGGTCACCAGGCTTGTTTTTGATGCTTCTTAACTTTGAAGGCTGCAGATCCACCCGCACAGTCGCCATCATCTCCTCGATGTGTGTCTCCACCGACCATAGGTCACCATCTCACAGAACATCCTGCCATCTAACATTCGATCCACATTGTAGTCGCACTTCACCTGCCACCCCGCCATCAAAGGTCATAATTTTTCATCCCTCCTTTAAGGCATCTTGATCCACATAACACTATCACTTCACCCGCTACTCCACTAAAAAAGGTCCATCGGCCATCCACCCTCAACATAACCCAAAACACAATGACCCCATTTTTCCCACCAAAACATGGTAATATTTGCTGCATCATGATGCACCTCTCCCCCAAATGGGGGAAAATACCTACAATGGGTGGGAGTAGAACCCTGGAGTCCACACTTGTTGGATGCCACAAATGGATATAGGTCTCCCACTAACCTGTAACCTGTTGGCTATAATTATATATAATTATATTTATTTATTAATATATACATATTTATAAATTTAAATATAATAAATATAATTATTCTAAATTTATAATTATTTAAATATATATTAGATATTTGGGGGTGTAGTTTCATACAAACAAACACACACACACACACACACACACACACAGACACACACACACACCTCGTGCCCACAGGTCGAACAATTATATCATATCAGCCCAAAAAAGTGGAAACCTACCATATACAACCCTTATTTATTAGTATATGTCCCTTTAATGCCCTTATTAGTTTATAGAGATTTCAAGTCCTCATCATATAGACTAAATAACCACACACTAATAAACCCCAAATCCCTGATGTCCATCACAATATACCCTTCACCTACAGCCCCCCCAACATGACCAACATCCACCTTCAGAAAATGTACCCCAACATCACAATTGAGGTGGTCCTCCATCGCACAAGACTTCCAAAAAAGCCTTATATTGATGGATGACAGCTACATGAGAAACCTCTCGAAGTCTCATGAAGTAAACACTACCTGCAGTTGAACTGAGTCTCCACTGTTGTCAACGCCACTAGTCCACCACCCTAAACTAGCCACCACTGGGTCTCTATGAAGAGATCATCACCCTCCTGCACCCTAAAGGATGCCACCTTCATTCATGACTCCATCTTCATTGAATCACCACAACCCTCAGAGGAGTCTTCAGAGACCACAACCTCCTCCCTACTCCACTGCCATCACAACATCACATCTTTGCACCATAAATCATCCGATGCCTCAATCCCACACCCTAACCACCAATGAGTGGATGCCATCGATCAACGCCCCCGCTGTTGAGCAGGGGCCCTTCATCACTGCCCGTGCCTGATGATGCACGCCTTTCATCAATTTGGTGTATCCAACCACCAAATAGACCCCCAATATTAATTGAGGCAGCAAAAACATAAGTGATGGGATTTGAACCCCAAATAACCACCTAGATGTAGTAAGATTGGGGTGTGTCTTACCACTCATCCAACACACCATATGATAATTATAAATATATTTATATAATTAAATATATATATTTACTAATATATATAGGCCTGATGCAAGTAGGGCATATGGGTCATGTAATGGCATTCATGCCCAATGGGCCACTGGGATAAAAAAATGTAAAAAAAATGGTTGGTTGGTTGGGTTATCCTTTGGGTGGGGGGGGGGGGGTGGATATGACCTACATTTTGGGACACAGTGTGCGCGGTTTGTGTGTGTGTGTGTTTGATTATAATTGTACCCCCAAACACCTAATATAATATATATTAGGTGTTTGGGGGTATAATTACATTGAAACACACAGACACACACACCACACACACATGCCAGAAAGTTAGTCCATAGCCTCACAAGGGGATATCACACCCATCAAGCCTTTTTTATTCAATACACAACATGTTGACCCAGTGGGAATGAGTCCCATTACATGGCCCGTAGGCCCAGTGGGCATGAAAGCCCATTCCATGGCCCTGAAGGCCCAAATTGTTTACCGAAAATCCCTTCAATGAATAGTGTTGCTCCAATACATATAATACTACTGTGCTCGCCGCTGCTACAATACCTGCCACCGCTATAGTGCCACTGGTAAACAATTTCACCACTATTATAGTACTGCTAAAACACCTGCACCCAATTGGTTCTGAAACCCCATTTCTATTGTAGTATTATAGGGTGCTTACCACTAAGCCAATCCCCCACTACTCTTTATTAATATATAAATATATATAATTAAAAATATAAAAAAATATTTAAAAATAATTATATTTAATTATAAATATGTCCATATAATTATATATATAATCATATATAATTATATAATTAAAGATATATTTATTAATATATAAATTTATATACTTATAAGTACAATAAATATATTTATTTAAGGGTTCCCCTTCAACCATTAAAAGGGGGATTATCCAAAAATCAATAAAAATCTACAGACTATGTGGTTTTAGAGCAATAAATATATTTATTATAATTATATATATATATTTATAATTATAATTATAAATAAATATTTTTAAAATTATTTGTATTTAATTATATAAATATATATAATTATAAATATAATTAATATATTTATTATTTAAATATATTTATTATAATTTCATAAATAATAAATATATATTTAGAATTTTATAAATACTTGTTTTTAAAATTATATATATATCTATAATTTTATAATTAACAATTTAAATTAAAAAATTATTAAAAAATTCCTTTAATAGATTATTTATATAAATTTCAAACATATATTAAATGTTTATACTAATAAACAAATAAATAAATAAATATTATTCATATAAATTATAAACACATTGAAGATATTACATATATTAAACAAATATATGTATAAATAAATACTACAAAATGATTGAATTCCAAAAAATAAAAAAATTCAATAAATATTAAAAATGAATAAATAATATTAAATAAAATCAATATTATTAAAGGAAAAAAATAATTTAATAGACAAAACTATTATAAAAAATGAATTTATATAAGATTTACTAAATGAATAGTAAACACATACAAAAGTGAAAGAAACATTAAAAAAACATTTAAATAATTTAATTATATAAATTTCAAACATTTTAAAAATATCAAAACTTAATAAATAAAATTGAATAAATACAATAAAAATCATAATGAAAATAATAATTAGTAAAATATAAATATGTATGAAAAATGAATAAATTTCAAAAAATATATATCAAAAATGAAAAAATATACATTAAATGTGAAATAAGTACATGCCATACTTACATATGTACACATGTTATATATACATATATGTACATCCCATATACATGTGAACACACACACACACATACATCAATACATGTACAACATCTATATATACGCATACACCAAACACACACACACAATACAATTCATACACATATATGCACATAAACATTGATATATATATATATATAAGTTCAAATATTACATATTAACAATCATTTATATTTATATAATTGTTCGAATTATTAAAAAATATGTATCAATATGTCATATTTATATTAATTTAGTACATGCATTTAATAATTAATGTATATAAATTAACATTAATTTTTGAATATAAATATGATAATTATATATATATATATATTAATAATATTCTTTTATTTAAAGTTTTTACTAGTGAAAATTAAAGTTCTCATAAATATGTACCTTTATCAATGCTAAAAAATGCGCTGATAAAGGGTATACTTTTATCAACGCTTTTTTTAGAACCGATAAAAATTTCCTTTATTAGAACTTTTAGCTAGCGCTGATAAATGGTATACTTTTATCAGTGCTTTATATTTACTGTTGATAATAGACAGCACTCGATAAAACATGATTTTCGGTAGTGTAGGGTACCCCATTAGAGCTACCCAAAACCTATCTAAATCCCAAACATGCTATAAACATATTACCCGAACCTAGTTAAAACTTAGGTAAAAGATGTCCGAAGACTATTTAACTGAGTCACATCATATCAGGTACCCTATTACTTGATACTCATTTACATCCCCAATATAATATTCACAAATTGGATAAAATAAAATTAAATAGTAAAAAGATATATTCATTCTCTTTGATTGTTAAATTAATTATATATAGTGGCTGTAAAAAATTATACAAAGATTATACTTTAAAATTTAATAAAGTAACTATATAAAAATTAAACGATGTTTAAATATAGATATATGTCATGATCCAGGCCAGGTCACCATCCGACCCAGTGCCCAACCCGGTCCGCGACATGGCCCGAAGAGCGTTCCCGATCCCCACGGGCTGGTACAAGTGCCCGGGTATCAAACATTACAAGGGAACAATTTACCCGAAATAAAAGATAGAAAAACAACTAGCCAGATAAATAAACTGAAACTGGAAAAATACAACCAAACACGTCTTTAAACTATGAACATTTTTAAAGTCTACAAGCCGAACCAATAACTAAAAATAAAAGACGACAACGGAAAATAAAACCCATACCCAAACCTCCCAGAAAAAGAGAGGCCACATCAGCACCACTTTGCCAGAAAAGACCAACTACCACCTGAACCACCATCACTGAGCACGAAGTCACAACCTGGAATGCAGAAAAAACAGAATCTATATACACCCAAGGGTGTATGTAGGGTGTGAGCTAAAATCCCAGTAGGATGCCACCGAGAAAAGTTTCCACGCATAATTATTAAACGACAAATACATTTTCAATTAACAGAATAAAAATAAACAAGAGCTTAAAGGATTTTAATGAAAACGATTTTTAAGGGGAAACTTCTCTAAATAGAAAACAACTTAAATTAACTTACACACATGCACACACACCCACACACTCCCGCACTCACACAAATGCATGCACACACGTACACACACACACACACACACTTTTCTTGGTAACCCCAACATCACACCATGTGCCGACAGTGAGTAGGAAGCAAAGGAAGAGCACAATACATGGGAGAGACCCTAAAGATACTAGCGAGAAATGGGACCCTAGAACCTCACATCTTGGTGAACCATATCATACATTCCCGTGCACAAGCCACTGGTAGGGAAACACCTCCTACCATAGTGGTCTCCAGTCATCATCCAATGTTTAGTTAGTATTGTAAGCATCAATCCCAATATGTGAAACTGGGCCGAGGCCACTCCCGTATCACTAGCATGCTAGTCTAGTCCTCCCACCTAGTACCCATGCTTCTCGTTTGTGCTCAAGTAATTCAAAGTTCATGCCACATGTCATAATCATACACTCAAACCAAGCAAGGCATCACACACACCAAAAACCACCATTCGCACACGAAAAATCCATTTAAAATAATACGCATGCTAAAATGTTCCAAAACTCAATCTAAATTTCTTACACAACCAATTAAAAAAACTTTCATCCTTAATAACTATTTAATAAAACATTTAAGATTTTTAATAAACAATTTTTTGAAGAGAAGAGCATGAATTTACACATAAAACCAACCAAACCATCTTTTGTAACCAAACTCACACAACGTAACATCAAGAGATAAATCCACACCACTTACACCAATTGAAAAGAGACCGTTTGATTAGTTTAACCCAAGTGCTAACAAACGATGCAATAACTTTTCACTAATGGTAAATTTGGTTTTATTTAAAAAGACACTTTAGAACCAAACACACGACGTAATATTATCGAAACATGATTTTCACCGCAAATGTCATTTAATTAAAAATTTAACAATTTATAAAACACTAAACCAGCTTGACATGGGTTTCCAAAAAAATCACACTAATATCACAAGAACACATTAATAACAAATTAATGAATATGAGATATATAGAGAATAAAATAAGACCACTTCACACCCTACAAACTAACTAAATAATATGATGAATTAATTAAACATGAAAATAAATTCATCAAGTAATAATTATGAGCGGAACCACCTACCTCGGGTGTATAAACTCTAGAAAAAGGATGTGAAATCTTCAAATTCTAGAGAAAAACATCAATCGCGCGCCGTTTGCACCGCAAGGAACCTCGTGCGAACTCAAAAACATGAATTTGGATAAAAAACTTCATGTTAGAACCCTAAAATATGAACTCATACCCACTGGAGAAATTAATAATAAAATAAAATAAAACTCAAATAATAAGGGGGAAAACTTATCCGAAGGGGGACGCAGGAGAGGTCCGATGGCTGGACCTAGGTGTGGCGCTACGATTTTTTTTCCAGGAAAAGGTAGGGCGCCATGGGGGGTTCTGCAGGGGGGTGCGTAGATCGTCAGGGAGGCCGACAGACGATGGTTGCCGGACGGATCGAGGCGTGGGGGGGTTGGCGAGGCAGGGGGATGCGAGACGACTGGACAGGGTGCCGGGGGCGACGACATGAGGGGAAGACGACTACCATGGGCGAGGGGAGTTCAGCACGACGAGAATGGGGGAAGAAGGGGGGGGGGGTGCGGTGGCCTAGGTAAGAGGGTACCGAAAACAAAAGGAAAAAAATGAAACCCTAAACAAAAATGGGGGAAAAATATAATAAATAAAACATAAAAAAACAAAATAAAACTAATAATGATATTAACATTAGTAATAACATTATTCTTAAACTAAAACTTTAAAGAAAATAATAATAAAAATAAGAATAACAATAACAAAAATAGCCTAATAAAAGTTACATCCTTAAAAAGATAACACCAAATAGAAAGTTAACAATTTTAATGAGAATAATTAAGAATGATTATTAATAATATTAGTAATTATATTAAAATTCTAATGCAATTAATAATAATAAATAGAGTAACTTAATTATCATCATTAGTATAAATAATAATAATACACAATAATAATTAATAATATCCTGAATAATAATATTACTATTATCAGTAAAACAATCAATTAAGTTTTTATCTAACTCTTATTATTTTTTTTACTTTTATTTTACAATCCACTTAATTTTATTTCTTCGTTGTTGATTAACGTCATTTAATTAATTGGAAATCGGTGGGTCACCCGGTGGAGCAGGAGAGGCCGCACGGTTTCAAAATTGTGCCTCGCTTAAGTCGCGCGGTCTCAAACTTTCATTGCATTATCGTTTTATTAATCATCGCATAATTTTTATCCACATTGAACACCGGGCAGGTGATGCGGTGGACTGGATGAGGTCACACGGCGACCCACGCAAGACTGCAAAGCTTTGACCACATTGCGCTGGACACAATCAAGACCAAAACACGCAGAACTCGAAATCTTAAGTCATGTTTCGACCCAAACTACCCGAATCAAAGAAGAAAAAAATAATAAAATAAATAATGGGAAAGGGACAGGTGTGACAATTCTCCCCACCATAAATCTTTCCATCCCTGGAAATCCACAACTAGAACCAAACCTCAAAGCAGAAAACCATCTCCCTTAGGGTTCAAAGGGGAACCCCATAAACATCAAGCAAAGAGAGGAAAAAGTATCGTTCTCAGAGAAAGTGACTCAAATACAACTTCGAGAAACTCATATAAAGACTTTTTGATATGTGTAATCCACCCAAAAGAGCTAGAACGCCTCCAGCTGATAATTTTAGAAAACGAACTCTTGAACCCACAGGAACCAACTTCACAAGCCGACACACCTCAAGCACTATGAAACCGAAACCACACCACATGGATAAAATGAACAAATAAGGTCAAACCACATCCATAGAACATTCTTATCACTTACCACCAAGCCATATTTAAAAATAGAAGCAAAAGATCAACATGGGGAGGCCTGAGGGGCTCCCCACCATTAGGAAGTCACTGATGCTCGAAACGAGACTGGAAAACCAATACAGAAAAGTTAGAGCGGACTCCCCACCATTAAAGAAAATTCCGATATTGATTCATTCTAGATACATTCGTGTGAGACCCAATGTGGGTCTCCCCACCATTAAGAACAAATCAACGCCCAAGGCGGGACTA
The DNA here is from genome assembly GCA_963277665.1 of Viscum album. Lineage (NCBI taxonomy): Eukaryota > Viridiplantae > Streptophyta > Magnoliopsida > Santalales > Viscaceae > Viscum > Viscum album. The sequence continues at coordinate 55,973,083 of OY728148.1, forward strand.
GAAAACCAACATGGGGAGGTTCGGGTGGACTCCCCACCATTTAGGAAAGGCCAACACCAATTTATTCCAGAGACCTTTGTACGAGACCCATTGTGGGTCTTGCCGCCACTATAACTAACAGAGGATAAAGAACTTTGAAAAATTCTCAATGGTGACCAAACACCCAACCACAAGGGTCGGTGAGGGAGGGGCCCGACTACCTGGCATCAAAAGCATGACCAAGACAAACCAGCATTTCCACATTCCTGGATGAGCATTATTCATATTTGAGACAGATTTACTCAACAAACTCTCATAAGGACCACTAAAATGATTGCCTCCAATGGGATGCAATCCCCAAGACTTTGAGGCAACAAGACGAACACACCTCCACATGGTCGCGAAAACCTTATGCAACCAAACGGCTCATTTGGAGCGGAACAACCTTGGAAAAAATTTAAACTACCTCTACTTTTAACATTGGTGACAGAAATAAAGTTGGGGTCCCATACACTCCTGTGGTTCCTGACCACGCGCCAGCTTCACTCCGAGGCCTATGGCTGGAGCCCGGATGTTTGAAGGATCTTCTGCCTCGCAGTCAGGCATTGAAGACTCCCAAGCAGAGCTTCTCATTTTGGTGCCACACACAATCATTTTTCACCCAAGGAAACACCATAAAACAGAACACATTACAGCATCTGACTGATCATACATGGAACATTCACCAACAACAGAGTTGAAATAGTGCATGCACATCACCCTTTGTCACATTGAATGAGAACACAACACCACCAATCATCACCTGAACATGACTGTTGCTATTGAGAGGAACTTTACGCTGAGAAAGTCCTTAAACCGCGTCTTGAACAACACGTGATTCCTGCGAATGACCATAGTAGCCTCATATGACTGGGTCTGCCAAACTTGTAGCCTAACACAAACCTTTCCTTAATCGAAACAAACCAAAGACCAGAGGTCATTTAGAATGATAGACCGCACCAACAACTTAGGGTTGCTTCCACCTTTTTCCCACTGGAGTCTCCTTTACTGCTTCCAAACCACTGTTGACTATCATAGGGACATCACGCTGTAATACGTCACCGAACATGACCCCCACAGCCGATGTAAATACTATAAAGCCCTTCAAGAAACTGGTCAACACTGAAAATTATGACCCGCCTTCACCCTTCCTAGCTAGATTTCCTTTCTCCGTTTCCAGGGGGAACCTTCAAACATGACAACGTCAAACTTCATACCTGTCAGGTCGAGACACTCAAAGAGACCAAAACTCCCTTCAGTTCCCCTCGCATATGTCATCCCACTGCGAGAGGACCTACTTAACAGAAAAGAGGAAGGAGAAGACTTAGCACTATCATCCAAAAGAGAGATCCCTTACTTTAATCAACTAGAGGGTCGGTCAACGGAAAACTATCTGTGGCCGCATGTCATTCGCACATTCACTCTTTATTGGGGAATACACTAGCCAAGAATGAGAACTGTGGAACCAATCAAACAGGTCTGATGGTCAAGAAATACCACAAGCTAACACCAAATGTGCAGGGGTAACCACTGCAAGGGCTCCCCGATGTACTTTTCAAAATAATTAACTAACTACACGAATGCATACCAACTTAAAAATAAAAAAATTTGAAACTTGGGACACAAATCATTTAGAAAGGATCCTCTGATCAAAACGCATCACAAAAAACATTTCCAAAACACAAGGACATTCCACATAAACACCGTTTACTAAAACACCAATTTTTTCCTTTAACAAAACATTTTTAAAAATAAGAAAACTTAGTGGGTTGTACAGACACCAATGGCATCCCATGAGCCTCACACATTCATGTTCTCATTCCGCACCAGCACCCACCTCATGTCTATCCAGGAACTCATCCGCTGCTACCATTAACCATTTCTCTTTCCATATACACTCACGCATGTGGTTTCCCATGAGAACACCAAGGATCAAAACCAAACCTTTCCATCTTTTTCAAAACAAAAACTCCAACCAACACTTTTCAAACCTCATTCCTCATTTTCTTTTTAAAGTGATTTATTTCAAAACATTGTCCAAAAAATTTTCCAAGACAAAATCATTTTTACTTAAAAACCAAATGTCCACAATTTCAATACAAAGAAACAAGGAACAATGCAAGAGAAAACTAGTGTCATCGGGTGACTGGAACATATGGTTGGTGGCCATACACCAATCACGCCACTACCACAGAGGGTATTCTAAGACAGTGTCCCCGGCTCCACAAGGCTTGCCAGACCCTATGAGCTCACTAAGACCACTGACCCTACACCCTTTTCATTCCCCCTAGACAAGATTAACTGCAAGGACCAAAAACTCAAGCAAACCTCAACTCACATTCGTAACTCGAGTCCCGCCACGAGGTGTGCTAGCCAGGAACCTTACTCATAGCTAGGACGTCGAGTCCCGACAACCTTAACTTTGGTCTACACTAAATCAATCCCAAAAGAATACGACCCAAGAGAGAAAACCTGCTCTGATACCATTTTGTCACAAACCAGACCGGGTCGCCATTCGACCCGGTGCCCAACCCGGTCCGTGACATGGCCCGAAGGTCGTTACCGATCCCCACGGGCTGGCACAAGTGCTCGAGTATCAAACATTACATGGGAATGATTTACAAATAATAAAACACAGAAAAACAACTAGCCAAATAAATAAACTGAAACTGGAAAAAGACAACCAAACACGTCTTTAAACTATGAAAATTTTTACAGTTTACAAATCGAACCAATAACTAAAAAGAAAAGACGACAGCGGAAACTAAAACCCATACTCAAACCTCCCAACAAAGGAGAGGCCACATCAGCAATACTCTGCCTAAAAAGACCAACTTCCACCTGAACCACCATCACTGAGCACGAAGTCACAACCTAGAATGTAGAAGAAACAAAATCTACATACACCGAAGGGTGTATGTAGGGTGTGAGCTAAAAGCCCAGTAGTATGCCACTGAGAAAAGGTTCCACGCATAAATATTAAAAGACAAATACATTTTCAATTAACAGAATAAAAATAAATAAGTGCTTAAAGGATTTTAATGAAAAAGGTTTTTAATGGGAAACTTCTCTAAAAGGAAAACAACTTAAATTAACTTACACACATGCACACACACCCACACATGGACACACACACACAAACACATGCACACACGTACACACACACACACACAAAAACACACACACTTTTCTTGGTAACCCCAACATCACACTGTGTGCCGACTGTGAGCAGGAAGCAAAGGAAGAGCACAATAAATGGGAGAGACCCTAAAGAAACTAGCGAGAAATGGGACCCTAGATCCTCAGGTCTCAGTGAACCATATCATAAATTCCCGTTCACGAGCCATAGGTAGGGAAACACCTCCTACCATATTGGTCTCCAGTAATCATCCAATGTTTAGTTAGTGTTGTAAGCATCAATCCCGCTAAGTGATACTAGGCCGAGGCCACTCCCGTATCACTAGCACGCCTGTCTAGTCCACCCACCTAGTACCCAGGCTTCTCGTTTGTGCTCAAGTCATTCAAAGTTCATGCCACATGTCATAATCATACACTCAAACCAAGAAAGGCATCACGCACACCAAAAACCACCATTCGTACACAAAAAATCCATTTGAAATAATACGCACACTAAAATGTTTCAAAACTCAATTAGTATTTCTTACACAACCAATTAAAACAACTTGCATCCTTAATAACTATTTAATAAAACAATTAATATTTTTAATAAACATATTTTTGAAGAGAAGAGCATGAATTTACACACAAAACCAACCAAACCTTCTTTCGAAACCAAACACACACAATAACTTTTCACTAGCGGTAAATTTGGTTTTATTTAAAAAGCCACTTTAGAACCAAAAAAATGATGTAATATTATCGAAACATGATTTGCACCACAAATTTCATTTAATTAAAAAATTAACTATCTATAAAACACTAAACTAGCTTGACATGGGTTTCCAAAAAAATCACAGTAATATCACAAGAACACATTAATAAAAAATCAATGCATATGAGATATCTAGAGAATAAAATAAGACGACTTCACTCCCTAAAAACTAACTAAATAATATGCTGAATTAATTAAACACGCAAATAAATTCATCAAGAAATAATTATGAGGGGAACCACCAACCTCGGGTGTATAAAATCCAGAAAAAGGATGTGAAATCTTTAAATTCTAGAGCGAAACATCAATCGTGCATCGTTTTCACCCCAAGGAACCTCGCACAAACTCAAAAACACGAATTCAGATAAAATACTTCATGTTAGAACCCTAAAATATGAGCTCATACCTGATGGAAAAATTAATAATAAAATAAAAATAAAATAATAAGGGGAAAACTTTTCCGAAGGGGGAAGCATGAGAGGTTCGATGGCTGGACCTAGGTGTGGTGCTACGATTTGTCTTTCGGGAATAACAGGGTGCCATGGGGGGGTTCCACAGGGGGGTGCACAGCTGGTCGGGGAGGCTGAAGATGGGGATCCCGGCGGACGACGGTCACTGGATGGAGCGAGGCGTGGGGGGGGGGGGGGTGGGGGCGAGGCTGGGGGATGCGAGCCGGTTGGACAGGGTGTCGGGGCGACTACATGAGAAGAAGCCGACTACCATGGGAGAGGGGAGTTCAGCACGACGGGAATGGGGGAAGAAGGGGGGGGGGGGGGGGTGCGGCGTCCTGGGTAAGAGGGTACCGAAAACAAAAGGAAAAAAAATGAGACCCTAAACAAAAAGGGTGGAAAAATAAAATAAATAAAAGATAAAAAAACAAAATAAAACTAATAATGATATTAACATTAGTAATAAAATTATTCTTAAAATAAAACTTTAAAGAAAATAATAATAAAAATAAGAATAACAATAACAACAATAGCCTAATAAAAGTTACATCCTTAAAAAGAAAACGTCAAATAGAAAGTTAACAATTTTAATGAGTATAATTAAGATTGAAGATTAATAATATTAAAAATTATATTAATATACTAATGCAAGTAATAATAATAAATAGAGTAACTTAATTATCATCATTAGTATAAATAATAATAATACACAATAATAATTAATAATATCCTGAATAATAATATTACTATTATCAGTAAAATAATCAATTATGTTTTTATCTAAATCCTACTATTTTGTTTTACTTTTATTTTATGACCCACTTAATTTTATTTCTTCGTTGTTGATTAACGTCATATAATTAATTAGACATCGGCGGGTCACCCGGTGGACCAGGCGAGGCCGTGCGGTTTCAAAATTGGGGCTCACTTAAGTCGCGCGGTCTCAAAATTTCAGTGCATTATCGTTTTATTAATCATTGCATAATTTTTACCTGCCTTGAACACCAGGTAGGCCATGCGGTGGACCAGAAGAGGTCACGCGGCGACCCAGGCGAGGCCACACAGCTTTGACCTCGTTGCGTTGGACACAATCAAGACCAAAACAAACAGAACTCGAAATCTTAAGTCAAGTTTCGACCCGAACTACCCAACTCAAAGAAGGAAAAAGTAATAAAATAAATAACGGTAAAGGGACTGGTGTGAAAATATATATACAAACACTAAATATATATATAGGCACACACACACAAACATATTGAGCTCCCTAAGGTTCATGGATTTTGAGAGGAGAATCAACTTAATGGAGGAACAACTAAGAAGTTTTTATTCTTTTCCATGCAATGACACTGTTATTAGTATAATTACTTAGAGAATGATATTAACCAAACCATTATGGATAATGAGATTCATTGGTTTTTATGTTCACAAGAAGTCCACATTAAAGAATGTGATTATAATTTGACCTTTTCCCACCAAATAATGTCTTCAAGGAGAAGGAAGAATATGATTTCTCTACAAGAGAACTGTAATGGTAGGATTAACTTTGATGAGAAATAAATACATCACATTATTAGGAGATTATTTTGAATGATTTATAAATTAGATGATTTTTCTTCCATCTTGGTTCTATCTAGAAAGTGGTCACAGATGATATGAATCAATAATTGGAGAGGGGTGTTTTAGATGAATAGATTTTTCAATCTCTCTAAAAAATTAATTCTACAAAGGCTCATGGGCCAAATGGTTTTCATGCTATATTTTTTTAAATAATTTTGGAATATTGTTGGTTTTGACGTTAATTGTATTATTAAGGATTCATGGGCAGGTCACACTCCTTTCAATTCTATTAATGAATATAAGTCCACTCTAATAACTAAAATTCATAACCCTTTGAAAATTTCTGAGTCCTATACCATTATCCCATCTAATGTTATTAATATTTTTCTAAAAAAATCTCTGTGACACAATTTAAGGGATTCCTTTATCTTATTATGATGTAAAATCAAAGAGCTTTTGTTCCTAAGAGATCTATCATTGATAATGTAGTGATCATGTTTGAATTATTTCATTCATTGAAGATAGGAACTTATTTTAATAGAGGATATATGGTGATAAAACTCAATATGTTGAAGGCATACGATAGGGTTGAATGGACCTTCATTAATATAGACCTTTTGAGAATGGGTTTTAGGGATATTTAGGCTCACATCATCATCAAATATGCGTCTTCAATTATATTCAGAATCAAAATTAGTGGGTGTCCTTCAGACCGCCTCAATCCATCATGGGGGTTGTGGCTAGGTGACATGATTTCTCTTTATCTTTTATATTTTTGTGGTTTATGTATTCTATGAACTTCTGCTATATTTGGCGAAGAAGTGGATTATTCATGGAGAAATCGTATATCATAACAGTTTACCCATTTCTCATTTACTTTTTTTAGATGATAGTTTTCTCTTCATGTGTACCACACCCAAAGAATTTGGTTCAATATTAGAGATTATCATTTTGTATGAAAAGGAATATGGAAATGAGTTAATTTTGAAAAATAATAAATTTCATTCAATAAGGGATTTATTTTGTCTATAAAGGAAGAGTTGTAATGGATATGTGGTGTTCTAGTGGTTAAGAAACACCAGAAGTATCTTAGAATCCTGCCGATTATTGGGAGATCAAAGAAACAAGTATTTTCATCCATAGTCAACAGATTTAACATAAATATCATTGTGTATTCAAGAAGGAAGATTTCAAAGGTAGTCAGGGACACTAAAAAACTGATGGTTAATGGAATTTTATTAGCGGTGGTTATTAGAATCACTGCAAAATAAATCATATAAAAAATAAATTATAATATAGTGGTGGTTTAATTAAACCACCAACCTATTTTTATTATTTTAATAGATAAAAGCATATTAATTTAAATTAACACTATATATGTTCAAAAAAACTAAATTAACCCCCTTCCTCCTTAACCTCACTCCCCTATATGACCCCAATCTTAATACACCCCTCTGACCTCCCTATCCCCTCCTCATTGGTGACCTGAGCCCACATTAGACCTCTCTATCCCATCCCCGGTGGTTACCCTTGACCCCCTCTGACCTCCCTCTCCTTATCCCCTCATCAGTGGCACCCCATTATGACATCTAACCTCTGACCTCCCTCTCCCCTCTTTAGTTGTTACCCATGACCCCCACCCCCCTTTGACTTCTAACCTCCTTCTCCACTCAGACCCCTACCTGTAACTTCCTTAACCCTGATCCCCCTATTGGCGATCACTGTCACCTAACACCGCTTCTGGCTACTTATGTTGCTTATATTCCCCTTTTTGGTGACTGCCATGACCCCGAACCTCCATTCCATATACTTCTGTGACCACAACCCTTCTCTCGGTGACTTCCATGACCCTAACCCCCCTTATGGCTGTATGATTCTAAAGCACTGTTTCATTACTCTTTTTTTAAATCATGATATACTGTAATCCCCAAATATAATATTAAATCAATTGTTTCTTTCATGCATTGTATTTAATAAAATATATTATATATGATTCCATTGCTCTTTAATAAAATGTTTATTCACTTATTTTAATATTATGATTTATTTTTTATTTTATTATTAATTTATTATGATTTAAATTAATTATTTGTTATATATATTTGTTTGTTATTATATTTACATGATTAAGAAAGATATTTTTTTTAAATTAGTTTTATGATGTTCATTATAAAGGCCAAAATATTCCATGAAATAAGATTATTTATGTCATTATCTTTCTATAGAAGTATTCATGCCAAGGTTAATGAACTTATTTATTTATCCATCGTGGATGAATTTAAATATATGGTTATGTATATCATCGTATTTTTCCTTTTTTATAGTGATAAGGTCATCCTTTTCCAATTCTTATAGTTACCCCTATTGGATGATAAGAATGAGGTGAATATCTATTTCATGAAAAAATATCACTATGTTTTTGAGCATGTGGTGGATGACAAGAATGAGGCATATATAATTTTCCAATTAAATGATAATAATGTGGTGGTTATCTAATTTATATCATTATTCATCTTTGTTTGTGAGAAATACTAATTTATTTGATCCATGTTTTTATTTTACAAGTTTAGTAAGAAAAACTTCATCATTTAATTCATCCAATTTTACTTTATAGTTATTATGAAAGAGTTAATGACAAAGTTGTGTGATGTTTAATTTTTTTGTAATTATTTTATTAACAATTTACATATTTATATCTGAATGTACTGGGATAATAAAATTCAATATCTATGGATAAAAGTTACATTAGTCTACTTGGAAACACACCTCAGTATGACGAGGTTTTGAAATAATTTTTAAATTATGCAATTTCAAACCAATCAGTAGATGGTAAAATAAAATGTCCATGTTATTATTGTAAATTCAAACGATGTATGAATATAAATGAATTATATGATCATTTTATATTGAAATATTTTCCTACTCAATATGTATGTTGGATTATGAATGGTTAATCAACTTTTATGGAATGTCAAAATGATGAAAATACTATCAACGAAACACAAAGTGACCCATCATAGGATAAATTAGTTTAAAATTTGTTAAATTATGCATTTGGTTTTTTAGAATAAAATGTCCAATATTTTAATAGATCAATAGAACCTTCAGTTGATCTTGATCAGGTTAATCTTGCTCATAACTTTAGTGAAAAAAAAAATGAGTTATGAAATAGTTGAAGAAGGACAACGAGAACTGTATAAAGGGAATTACAAGTATTTGAAGTTGTCTTTTTTTACTTAAGTTATATCATATCAGGTGTCTCTTTAGAATAATAACAAATTAATTTCCACGATTTTAGAGTTTCTTCATTATGTATTTAGTGAATCTAAGATCCCTTAATCCTTTTATGAGATTAATAATGTAATCAAAAAATTTGGACTTGATTATAAAAAGATACATGCATGCCCTAAGGATTGAATGATTTAATGGGGAGAAGGGAATGATAAAAAAGAATTCATAATATTTCATACATGAATATGGAATTCAATGAAAAAATATGAGAGTATAAATCAATGCAACCCCAAGAAGAAATAGAAGAAGAAAACTCCTACAAAGGTATCACATTTCCTTCTTATGAAACCAAACCTACAAATATTATTCATGTATTCTATAACCACATACGACATGAAGTGGCATCCTCATTATAGTAACGATGGCTTGATGAGACATTCGAAAGATTTAATATCATGGAATTTGTTGGATTCTCTATATCCATATTTTTATTCGGATCTTAGGAAATTATGTTTGGGATTATATTCTGATGGGTTTAACTCTTTTGGTACTTTAAATACTAATTATATCATTTGGCTAGATGTTTTTATCCACCATAATCTAACTCTGTGGTTGTGTATGAAGAATACTTATTTCATTATTTAAATTATTATTCCTAGAAATAAAATACCTATAAATGAAATTGATTCATACCTTCAAACTCTAATCAAAGAATTGTGATAATTAAAATATGATGCATGGAAACATATGATGCTTAAATGCTAAAACTGTTTAAAATGCATGATGCTTTAAAATGGAAAATTAGTGACTTTACTAGACTAATAAATTTATCTGATTGGAACACTCATACTATTTTTACTTGTCCAGTTTTTAACTTCGATTTTGAACCTCAATGATTACCTCATAGTAGGAAATTATGCCTTATGTGTGATTAATTATTTCTTGATGACTCTCATAAATTTATGTTTAAAAAGAAATTATTAAATAGAGATATTGAATTAATAATGTCACAGAACATTTTATCTGGTTTAGAAATATTGGGAGAATTAATGAATGTCACTAAAGAATTTGGAAAATGTTATTAGTTTAAAGAAGGGTAGAAAAGGGTATGAGTTACAATATCCAAAGTAGCTGGAACAAAACAATGAAAAAAAGGAGTATAATTTTTAAAATTACTTCTTGGGAGTTTAATTTCATACGTTATAATCTTGATGTAATGCATATATAGTATAATTTCTATGAAAATGTAATTTTTACATTTCTTAATGAGCATGGTAAATCAAAGGATCACCTTAATGCTCATAAGGATTTGGAGTCAACGAATATAAAGGATGGTTTGTGGGAAAATGATAATAGAATGTATCATCTAATTATTTTTACACTGAAAAATCATGATAATAGTAAAATATGGATATTCAAGTAATATATCAAGGTGCGTTGACTTAAAATATAAAGAAGTTACATAGATTGAAAAATTATGACTGACATATTCTGATGGAGTAGTTTTTTTCATTTTCATTTTTTAATACATTACGTAAAAAATTATCTATGGTTCTAGTTAAGTTATATACCTTTTTCAAAAAGATTTTTGGAAAAAATCTAAATCCAACTATGCTTAAAAAACTTCAAGGAATATTTTTTTTAAACTTTATCATTTGGATTAGTTATTTCCCCCTTCATTCATCATATTTAGGATTAATTTGAATGTTCATTTGCTTGAAGAATTAAAATTTGGTGGATCGGTACACTATCCATGGATGTATCCAACTGAGAGGTATGTTAATATTATTTTTATTTTCATTGGTGAAATCGATTTTATCCAATAATTTTTTATTTTTTTAAATATGTTTCTTATTTTTCTTCTATCAGGTACTTAGGTCATTTGAAATCATATGTGTAATTCCCCAACCCAAGAAGCCTAGAGATGGTGCATTATTTTAATACATTGGAACGATTACAGGGACTCAAATCCCAAAGGACCGAGTAGTTTAGTAGTCTTAAATAAACTAGATACATATATGTAACTCGTATTATTTTGATAAATGTAACAAAATACAATACCTAACAAAAACTAATAAATTTCATCCTTGGAAACTCAAAAAATGATCTTTTCTTCATAACATGGGGAAGGAAAACAAATAAAAGGGGTGAGAAAAAATGCTCAGTAAGGGTAAGCAATACATTAGAAGATAAAATGAAAATAGAAATTATTCTTGGTGAATAAATAAAACACATTCCTTTTAAAATATAGTTGAACATAATATGGAATGAAAATGATCAAGTAAACATTTCCTTAAAAAATATTACCCATGGGTATTATACTAGTCAAATAACCACATGAACTATGAATTTATTGCTTCATAATGAGGGAAATGCACATGATAGAAATTATTAAACATATAGTCAAGGCCTCTTCCAAGACTTCTAAAAATTGTTAAGGACTTTTCCAAAACCATATCCCAAATGGGTAAGGCCTCAGCTAAGTCTATGTCTATTTGTCTCATGATACCTACCAATGCATAGAAGGGTTATAGTGGGCCCCACCCATCACATAATATGTCCAATGAATTAGTTATATGAAATGGGTGAACATAATCAATATGTACATTCATATTAGAACTAACATATGAAATGTAAATAACTTTCCCCAGTCATTTAACATAAATACTAACCATTCATAATAATATAGTGAAGGGTATCAAGATAACACATCCACATTAAAACTAATTATTAACCATTAAAAAAAATATGGTGTATGATATAATTAGATATAAATCTCTATGAAATCAAATATTTATCAACATATGTTGACATAAATATTGATACTTTTAAATGATACCATTGAAAATTTATTAATGAAATAATACTTAAACATTCCAACGTGTCCCATACCACCTTGAATGATTAAAATCATAATCCATTATAATATCATGATAATAATAAGATTATTGATATGATATAAAAAATGGAAGTACGTATACCAAAATTAATAAGTATCTGGTGAACAAGGAATATATCTCATAAAAGTTAAAGTGATATGAGAAAAATCCTTTTTTACTTTGGAAAGAAGAGTTATTTTTTAAAATCATTTTTAATTGTCATTAAATCATATTTTAGACATGTATATCCTAGAATATAAAATTTAAGGTCATTGAAATTATATTTTAGGCTTAAATAAAGTCTTATTGAGGTGAAATAATTTAAAAATAGTTTTTAAAGAAGCTTTAGAAATAAATATTTTAGTGCGGTTTAAGGAATTCTTGAAAGAGATTTTAAAGCGTAAAGGAATGTTTGATTTCATAAAACAATAAATGAGCCAAAATATCCTATTAAATTTAAAATGATTTATTTTAGAACGATAAATTTAGCTTAAAATAATTATACAGTGAACTTCAAAATAGGTAAAATTCTGAGAAGTTCTTTAAATCAAGCTTGTATTGCAAGAAGATTTTTTGAAAGATCATTTTAAAACATATAAATCCACATAAATTAAAGTATAATTCTAGTTGGTACACAAATATATAACATTCAGAAACAATTTATGAGGATTAAATAACAATAAATAATAATATAATTTAGGTGAGTAAATAATAAGAGCAACCTGAATGAAAATGGAGGTTCAGGTAGAAAATACTTAAAACTTTGTAATCCATTGAATCGTATGACCCAAAACTAATAATCAATAAATTATATATTTAATATAATAAAAGTAAATATATTATTTATATTAAACATAAATGAGTAGTATACATACACCATACACAAGTAGTAGTAGTGAATACAGAATATCTCACAAAAATGGGAGTGAGATGAAGAAACCCCTTACCTTATGTCCGATGGTTTTCTTTACTTGATCGTAGTGTCCTATATAACCAAATTAAATTCAATAATTAATATCTAAAAAGCATATTATAAATTTATTTTATTTATTATAACCTTATTAAGTTCATTCATGGCCTTTTTTATGGGTTAAGAGGTTCAATTTCTTTGTTCGGGTCCGTTTGTTCATGATCGGTATACTTATATACATGAACAAAGAATAATGTAAAATGAGAATTTTTGTATTGAATTGATGTTATATGTATTAGTTATCATATATAAGATTAAATGGTTGTAAATTTAATTTGGTTAATTAGAGTTAAGATGAATCATTATATTAATTATTTAATGATAACTGTTTGGGTTAATTGGCGTTTTTTGTACATAATGAACACATTTTTATTTGTAAATCAAAAACCACATGTTAAAACATATTCAAGAACCATATATGGAAAAAATATAAATATTGTAGTCTGGTTCAACTGTAAGAACTATTTCATGGGTAGAATTTAATACGGTAATAGAAATTGAAAACCCATCATCCTTGAATGTGGTAAATTAGCATTTCTTAGATAGTGTTTCATTTTTAATATAAAATAATGGGAAATGAGAGATGATGACGAATTATTCCTTTATCACGAAAAAATTCAAGTACATGTAAGGTAATAGATTCATCAAAACATTTTTCTGAAAGGAGGTGAAGAAACAAAAATAAAATAAAGGAACTTGAAAAGAAAAGAAAAGTTGAGAGATCCCTTATGAAAATTTGGCATCCTAACGACGTCGCTTAAAATTTCATAAAATATTTTGATGAGATAAAAAAGGGTATCTCATCATTATTACATAATATGGATAGTGAGGGTGATATTTAATGACATATACCAACAAAAACCAATTTAAATTAAATGATAATAACATAATAAGAGTGCTTGATAAAGAGAGATATTTTGAGACAAAAATTATACAACATAAGGACTATGTAACATTGTTTTAGAAAACATAAAAAATAGAGGGGACAAGGGTCAACCATTTATAAAAAAATATTAAAATAGTATAGGGATAAAATAAAATGGAAATAGGAGCATGGTATGAAAACTTTAAGTACATACCACATAAAAGAGAACTTGAATGGAAAAGAGAAGTTGAGAATTCTCTTACCTTGTAGAGTAACTCCTAGGACTTGAAGGTTGGGACCTTGGGGCCTTAAGGACACCTTGGGAGGACTCATAGGGAGGTAAAAATACTAGATCCTCGAGGATGATGAGTTTTAAAAGAAATAAAATAAATGAAGGAGTGGGTATTTATAGTTAAAGAGAGAGAGTTTTTTATTAACTTCAAAGGACACCTCATTAGTGGTTTTTGAAAAGCCATGGCTTTCCCATGGTATTTTCCCATGGTATTTGGAACTTGGAACACATAACATCATATTTTAATATACACAATTCGACCAGAAATTTATTTTAATTATTACATCATTATGATTCCTTTAAACATACTGAAAACTCAAAACTGTATTTTTACCATTCACAAAGAAATCAATTATTTTAGAAAAATCCAAAAACATCACCCCAACCATTTTTCAATGTTTAGAATTAAAAAATTAAATCCATTTTTTAAAAATAATTTTGTAAATATTTTTAATTTAATTTTTAAATAATATCATAATTTATTCCAATAAATAACTTTAAAACTATAACTCATATTATAACACCTTGAGAAATTAATCAAGATCCCCAAAAAATTATCTTATAAACATAAGAAAATAAAGTAACAATTTATGATTAAATTTTATGATAATACATTTCCATTTTAAATTATTAAATTAATCATAAATTTGTAATTAAAAATGACATAAAAAAATAAAAATACTTATAATGTGATCATTTTTTCACTTATAAGATGTCTAAATTGTATTTATACATTCATGGGAGAAGTTTTTATTTTTTAAGATTCACTACTATTTTTTACTATTCATAAGGGTGTGAAACTATTGATAAGGGGGTGTTACTGTTCACCAAAAATTATGTTTGTCTTATCAGACTCTAAATATCTTATTTAACACAACTGTGTATGTCAGTTTTTTGAAATTCAAATCACAGAGATGATAAAATTATGTTTACTGGATAGGTTATAACAAAGTGGTGTTTGTAGAGACACAATGTTTCATGAAATCTGTATTAAATAAATTTGTAAATTATTTGGGTGTTACAATATGTGAGCTATAAAGCACAACCAGAAGGATCTATTGCTAAATTTAACATAACCGAAGAGTGCTAGACCTTCTGTTCAGGGTATTTGGATGGGATTGAGACTATATTCAATCATGGTGGATGTGCTAATAACATCTTCACTAATTTTCATTTTGAAGACCAGTAATCGGTATTTCTAACTATTATACTACCAATTAGGAAGGGGTTACATTTTACACCAACTGAATTGGAGTTGTTACAAGTTCATAGATATGTTCTACTTAATAATGTCATTGTAGATCCATTTATTGAAGAATTATGACTGCAAGCAAAGTGGTGACTAAGGGGTCGAGATCGAAATGAGTTGGAATTAAGAAAAAGTTGTTAATAAAAATATTATCGAATTGTTTTCCCATAATTTTAGTATATACTCATATTAATATTATTGATGTGTAGCTATTTTGGATATGTTAAAAGTAACAAATTATATATATATTTTATAGATAATGAATTCTAATAATCACGATGAAATTTAAAATGATTTGATGTTTTTAGATTGATTTCCTCTAAGTAAGGCTATCGAATTCGATGCTGACAATATTTATGTATTTAGGTTTCATTCAATATATCATGAATAAGACTTGAAAACTCAAATAGTGGTGTATTTAAAATTGTAGTTGTGGGATAATATGGAAAGATGAATGACATAATTGATATAAAATATCATGGATAATTTTAATTTGACTTATTCAAATAAAGTGGGTCAAAATTGAATGGGGTATAATGATAAATTAATTACATTTTACTTATGTAAATTTATCTCACATGATCCATGCCAGTGAGCATGCATAGCATGATCCATTTTTCTTGGATTCATATATGAAGATGATTTATTATGTGGATTATGAAATATATAAAGGGTGGAGTGTTACTATAAACATAAATTAGATAGACTTATTTGATATGGGTGATAAAGATCAATTGGTACTTTGTGACAGTGTACATCATCAACCAAAATACATTGAAATTTTTTTTCAGGACAATATCAAAACAATAGATGTTTAAAAGAGGGTGAAAATTAAGGAATCATAACAATGATGGTTGATAACAATGATTATAATGAAGATAGATATAATTGAATGTATAAATTTTTAATGAAAAAAATATTACAATTTCTCATTGATAAGCATTTCATACATATATAGATTGTTATAGTTTTTTTGTAAAAATCATTTAGTTTTTCATCTTTTATATATTTAATATACCTAAACCATTTGAATTTTAGGAATGATGAGAACAAAAAAATTTCAATATCCTAGTTGATCAATATCTTAGAGCACACCGCCACTACTGTCAGGTTTTGTGAATCCGAGTGATTTCATTCTACCCGAGGATACTAGAGAGCCATCAGTTTCCCTAGATGTTTTTTTGGCCCACCACCCGATTCTCCTCCAATGATGGAGTAGTTGGTCACCCCTCTATCTAAGATATATTGACTAGTTACCATTACTAGTATGTATGTCATTTCAAAAAATAAATATTTTATTAATTATTTAATTAATTTGTTAAACAGATAAAGACAACCATATAAGGTATACAAATATAAACATGATAGATGTATGAGACTTAAAGTACTTCAATATTATCATTCTATTTAATGATTTTGGGGTACATATTGGTAATTATACTGGAATATATGGGAATATTCTTGGGTATCTTTCTTGAGAGATAGTGGGATTTCCCATTAATTATAAATATTAGAGTCATATTACTACATATTAAAAAAATTAGTTCTTTGATACTTAATTATAAATAATACTAATTTAATATTCTTTGATAACTAATTTAAAAGTTATGAATAAAATTTTGTAATATACTTATAAATTTGTATGTCTTTTATTATTAGATATTTTTTTTAATTTTGATGTCCCTAAATCTGTTTCATGCCCATGGAACTTGAAAAATTTGTGAAAAATAAAAATATTTTAATGGAGATTATGGGATGAGTTTAATGACACATATTTAACCTCACAATATATGTATGAGAAAGTTCCTGAATTCATTTCTCGTGAGTAATGAAATCTCTTAGTCAATAATAAAATAAATGGATATCATGAGGTAATTGCATATTTTACAGTATCTTAATAACATAAACACAATTAAATTATTAACTTTATTAATGTTACTATTTTTTGTAATAATTATCTAAAAAATACTGTGAATTGTGAGAATAAAGTCATTCCTCACATCATGGAGTCTCAGTGTTTTATAGAAAAAGAACAAATTTGGTATGTATTTTATTCATTATTATTTATATCATTTTATTATAAGTCAAGAAGTATAGGACACAAAACCTTCACAATCATCATCAGTTACATAGAACCATATAGTTGGAATCATTCTAGGGAAGGATAATCCCAGACATATATATGGGATTGGTTCTAGGAATTCTCCAAAAAAAACCATTGGTTGGGCATCATCATCTGTTACTGCTACACCTAGTGGGGGTTAGTGTAGTGTCATTGATTGGTAATCATAAAGAGAAATTTAAATATTGAAATAATTTTTCAAGAACTAGACTCTTATAAGAAAACATAGAAATAGTGGTAGTTGATAATGGAAAATGATTTAGTTTCTATATTTTAACATATAACTGGCACTATCCTCAATGAAATTTCTATCCATATAGCTCATCTTCTCGAGGTAAATTCTAAATTCCATAGATCATTCAAACATTTTTCAAAGAACACATAAAACATCCATAAAAAACTAAAATGACACTTTTATGTAGAAAACATGCATTTGAAGTCATACAGACCACATATTGTGCTGGATTGACATGAGTTTGATTCATACAAATCAAAAATAAATTATGGATCGTTATCCAAAAGTTTTAAAACAATATGAGCTTGTTTTCTTAGTTTTGACTCGGTAAAAATTTATTAAAGGTATGAAAACCTTTAAAAATGTTTGTTGGGGGGTCAAAACCTGGGAAATGACATCATATTTCCCTAAAATTAGAGAATAATTAATATATATTTAATTTTGAAATAAATGAACTGATACCACATCATTCTGAGTTATGGTTTTCCTAGGATGGTCAAAAATACATATTTAGTGTTTTAAAACACTAAAATGTACATGTAACTTTCTAAACCATAGAAAACAACCTTAAATTGACCTGAAATCGTGGGGAAATTATTGATGAGTTATATTTGACATGTAACCAAAGGAAAAAATTTCAATATGATGTGTAGTGTGGCTAAAATTACTTGGTAAACACTTATTAAAGGTATAAAAGACTTTAAAAACATTTGTCAGTGGGTTAAAACCTGTAAAATGATGTCAAATTCATGAGTTGATATTAAACACATTATTTATTTTTTAAAACACTAAAATGTTCATGGAATGGTAAAATCCATACCAAATAACCTTAGATTGATTTTGGAATCATGTGAAAATCACTGATGAGTTATTTTCTCACATGTACATGTAGACAACATGTCAATTTGGCCCGCGGTGTGGTCTGAATGACTCGGTAAACACTTCTTAAAGGTACAAAAGCCTTTAAAAACATGTCTCAAGGGCTTAAAACCTGAAAAATGTTGTTGTATTTCCCTAAAATCAAAGAAAATGACAATATATTTTTTTTAAATGTATAAAATGATTCCACGTCATTTCAAGTTATGGTTTTCCTAAGATGGTTGTAAATGCGTTTTTAGTGTTTTAAAACACTAAAACATGCAAGTAATGGTCAAAAAATAGAAAACAACCTCATATTGATGTGAAGTCATGATACAATGACCTATTAGTTATTTTTGACATTTACACACGTACAATATGCTAATATGACATGCAGTGTGGTTGGAATGACTCAGAAACAGTTCTTAAAGGTACAAAATCCTTTAAAAACCTGTGTCGGGGGGGGGGGGGGGTCAAAACTAGGAAAATGATATCATATTTACCTAAAATCAGAGTACAATGACCTTAGATTTAATTTTGAAATTTAAGAACTGGAGAAACGTCTTTCTATGTTACAATTTTCCAATGATGGCTATAAGTGTGATTTTAGTGTTTTAAAACACCAAAACGTACGTTGAATGGTCAAAACCCTAGAATAAAACCTCAAATTGACATTGAATCATGGGAAAAACCAATGTGATGTTTTTTAAATATATTTATAGAGAACACATCAATATGATGTTCAATGTGGTCAGAATGACTCTATAAACACTTCTTAAAGGCATAAAAGCCATTAAAAACATGTTTCGAGGGGTTAAAAAAAAGAAGAAACGATATTGGATTTCCCTAAAATAAGATTAAAATGACTATAGATTGAATTTTGAAATTTAAAAACTAACGTCACTTCATTTTGAGTTACTGTTTCCTTGGGATGGCTCTAAATGTGTTTTTTAGTGTTTTAAAACACTAAAACTTGTGTGTGAATGGTCAAAATCATATAAAACAGCCTCATATTTCTGTGAAATTACGATAAAACAATTATTGAGTTGTTTTTGACATGTATGGATAGAAAAATGTCAATCCAACATGTAGTGTGGTGACAATGACTCGGTAAACACTTCTTAAAGGTATAAAAGCCTTTAATAACCTTTGTTAGGGGGTTACAACTAGGAGAAAAACACCTGATTTCCCATAAATAAGAAGAAAACAGATATAGATTTAATCTTGTAACATAGGAATTGATGACACATCATTCCAATTTACGATTTTCCCGGGATCTTTGCAAACATGTTTTTAGTGTTTTAAAACAATAAAACATGCATAGAATGATAAAAACCATAACAAACAACCTTATATTGACATGGAGTCATGGGACAACAACTATTGTGTAATTTTTGATAGGTACACACATACAACATATCAATACAATGTACAGTGTGGTCTGAATGACTCAGTAAAAAAATCATAAAGGTACAAAAGCCTTTAAAAACATGTGGGGG
Organism: Viscum album; assembly: GCA_963277665.1. Classification (NCBI taxonomy): domain Eukaryota; kingdom Viridiplantae; phylum Streptophyta; class Magnoliopsida; order Santalales; family Viscaceae; genus Viscum; species Viscum album. The sequence continues at coordinate 55,993,199 of OY728148.1, forward strand.
TCAAAATTAGAAAAATGACTTTGTATTTCCCTTAACTAATAGGATAATGACTATAGATTTAATTGTGAAATGTAAGAATCAAATTCATGTCATTCCTAGTTGTAGTTTTTTAGGGATGTTGGTGAATGCGTTTTTAGTGTTTTAAAACACTAAAAAACATGGGGAATAGTCAAAAACGTATAAAAGAACCTCATATTGACATGAAATCTTGGGAAAACCATTGATGTGTATGTATAGAAAAAATTTTAATCCAATGTTTGGTGTGGTCAGAATGATTCAGTAAACACTTCTTAAAGGTAAAAAGCCTTTAAAAACATGTGTCGGGGGGGGGGGGGTAAATAATTTTGAAATAGTGTAATATTTACTTAAAAAATAAGACAAAACCATAGATTTATTTTTGAAAATTCAGAACCCATGACATGTAATTCTGAGTTATAGTTTGTCTGGGATAACCATGAATGTGTTTTTTAGTGTTTGAAAACACTAAAACATGTTTGGAATGGTCAAAACCATATAAAATGACCTCATATTGATGTAGAGTCATGGGAAATGAACTTATGTATTATTTTTTTGTACTCATAAACAACACATCAATACGACATGCGGTGTGGTCGGAATAACATAGTAAACACTTTTTAAAGGCATACATTCCTTTTAAAATATGTGTCGGGGGGGGGGGGGGGAATTAGGGAAAAGAATTTGGATTGCCCTAAAATTATATGTCAATGACTATATATTAAAGTTTCAAATTTGGGATCTGATGACACATCATTCTAAGTTACAGTTCTCACGGGATGATCGTAAACATATTTTTAGTGTTTTAAAACACTAAAATGTGTGTGGAATGGTAAAAACCATAAAAAATGTCACCATATTGATGTGAAATCATGGGGAAACCACCATTTTGTTATTTTTTAATTATTGGACATGATTTTATATCAAATCCTTTAAATTTTTTCTATTAACTAAATTTCAAGCACACCTTTTGTCGATTTAAAAATTAATTAGGATATTTATTTATCCTTTTTCAGTTTCAAGTGTTGAATCATATCTTAAAAAGGTATGTTTATTTTTGAAAAGTGTTTTGAATTATGTATTATTTTTTATATGTTAAAATGTATTTTTTATTAACTAAAATGAAAATTTTACGTGCAACATTCTGAATATTTTCTAGGCATTTTCTCTTTTTTATGTTTTTCTTAAATATTCTAGTTTTCATTATAGGTGAAAAATTCTGAAATAGGAAATAGGTTGACCATCAAAATCCACAAAATTATTTATATGGAATTCATGATGGTTATTAGTTTTCGTGGTATGTTAAAAATTTATCAATTATTCTATTGTAATTCTGATTTATTATGTTTAGTTTTAATTTCAATTTTTTTTGATACAATTGATGAGATGATGTGGTCGATTTCAGTTGATGAGATGTAGATGAATGTAGTTGTGGTTTTGACGTGGACATATATTCAAAATGAGTTTTTTGTAGACAAATTTTATAAGTCTATATTGAGGGATGGGGTATTGGTTGACTGAGACTGAGGTTATGATGACTATGGATGTTTTTATATATGATTGTGGATGTATGACATATGTATGATGAGTTTATCATACATTTTTGTTTTAGTTTATTGCATGTCAGTTTTTTTATATTTGTATTTTTGTATTAAATATTTTACAATAAAATCTAATTGTAATATTTTGTGATGGTTTTTAGTAACCACTACTAATTACAATAATTTAAATCATGTTTATAGGCAGTTAATTTCATTTCATTTATTTTTTCCCTTGTAATTTTTTTAAAAATGCCTCTAAATAAAAAATAACCCACCTATAAATTCCACAAAAAACAACATATAATAAAACCATCATGAAATTAAAGAAACTGCCTCTAAATGACTAGTGACCATGCAATATGAGGAGATTTTGGTAACTACTGCTATATTATTACGCGACAATTTAAACATCTGCTAGTTCATGAAATAACTCCCGATAATGACCTTTTTTATAGTGGGAGGCTCTTATTAAATTTGTTGATCAAGCTATCTAATAGTATTCCATGAATTTTTTAGGTTTTCGAAGACTCTTATTGATCTCCTCTATTCCCTATTGCTAATTTGTAGTGGGGACCACATGATGGGAGACACAATATACATTGAAAGGCATGGGAAAATCTTTTTGTACCAAAGTTAAATGGTGTTTTAGGTTTTTGGAACTTTAATGTGTTTAATGAGGCTCTTTTGGCCCAACAAGGTTGGTGGTTGATTTCATTTCAGGGTTCCCTTTTTATAAGAGTGTTAAGTTCAAAATATCTCCCTTCAGTTAGTCTTATGAATTATTCCTTAGGACCCCACCCAAGTTTCCTTTGGAGGATCATCTGGGGAGAAAAATAAATCATCAAGAAAGGCTTATATTAGAAGATTGAAAGTGGGTTTGAGCTATTTATTTGGCATAATCCATGGTTAGATAATAATTCTAGTCTCATAGTTTCATAATATATTTTCATAGGATTTGATAATGCTAGAGTGTGGGACCTTATCAACGAATCCTTGTATTCTTATTATACTGATAAATTTTATTACCGGTTTAATTATATAGGCCATAATCTCATTCTCAACATTCACCTTTCTCATAATATGGGTGTTGATTAGTTTTTATGAAGGTGGGAGGATTCAGTACCCAATTTAGTTTGGTCTGGTTATAAATGGAGGATCTCGGTCACCATTGAACTGGCATAAATTGAGATGAATTTTGTAATCATAAGGTTCCACCATTTGGTATATTTTTATGGTGGCAGGTATGATGTGGAATTCTTTTGGTTCGAGAAGTTTTTCCTATTGGAGATATTTCCCCAAAACTAGTTTGTTTTGTACTTGATTACATGTTATTAATATTAATGAAGTTATCTTATCACATTTTTATTATTCCTCTGCATGAAATTTTTATTTCATAGTTTCTTAAGAACATATATTGTATTTAAAGGTCACAGAAATTACCTACTATGATGAGAACCTATATGTGCCATGAAATTATTATTGAAACATGTTCTAGGTCTATATGATACTGTGTAACATGAAATAGATTATACATGATATTTGGGGTATGCGGCTCATAAGAAATTAAGACACCTTCTCATAGTGTTCACATTTGGTAATATCCAAGGAAGGTGGTTATGAGAAAATACTTGTTAATAGGAAATCCACATTTACAGATATCATTGAATTTTTCTGTATGCACACATGTGTATTGATCCATGAACATTAAAATTGTCATTATTGGATACCAGGACTCACGTACATAGATGTATTAATGAAAACCATGACGAAAAATTCTCATGGAAAAGTGGGATATGTATGGAACATCATGCATGATATTACAATGTTGAATAATGCGAGAAAAAATTTATCTTTTCTATCCTATGATAGAATTTGATGTAGTATACCCTTTGATAGGCATGAAACTACCTGCATAAATTTATGTCCATTGTGTTCAGTGGGAGAGTTCATTTTCAAAAAGTGAAAGAAATAGAAACCAAACATATAGGTCTATGGAATTGACATGAAACCTTCTTGATTCAAAATACCATGATAAAGATATTATATTAAGTATTCATAATTCATAGGATTTTGGATGCCATTATGACATTAACTTCTCTCCCTATGAGAGCCTTGACATGTTTCTAGATGATAACCTTGGACTTTAGGTGGTTATTCCTAATGCCACTTAGAAAGAGTCCTAGAAGGTCACTCACTTTTGATGTGTACAAAAGATAGAGAAAGGATTTCTCAACCTCTAGAGTGAATTATTTCTTCCCCTATCTCAATATTTATAGAGGACATCAAGAGTTATTCCTTATTTGAGAAGAATAAAGATGAAATCAACCTTGAACAATGAAATAAATTGGGATCGTCCTTGCTAGAACACAGTGATTCTACGATGATGTTCTTAGATAGTGGTGCATGTATGGATCACCACATGAGGTATTCTACTCTTGGATCCTAGAGAAGAACGATGGTCTAAAAAGATCTAGTTAGTCATATCATCAAAAAAAGCTGAATTACATGTTGATGTAATTCTATATCTTCTAATAAACTAATTATAAATTACATGTGAATATAAGCCTATTCTAATTTTGGCATCTTAATCTAGTCAAGTAATCTATTTTTTTCATTGGAAATGAAATTTTGATCATGTGAAGCAATTATTACATGTAAATTGAGACTAAAAACAGAGTTATTCATACCATCAAATGACACTTCCACTATGTCCAGAACCTATAAGTGGTATTAGAGCAATCACATGTTCAATTTATAATTATTTATAATTATTTATTGGTTTCTTGTGTTTGTATTTTATTTTAGTTAAAATGATTTATTTTAATATATGAACATCATCATCTCTTCCCTTTATTTTTTCTTGATAACATAACCAATAATTAGTTAATGATTATAAATGAAGAATCATTCGAGTCATACCATATAAAGATGCCACATGTTTTTCCTATACAAAACTAGAGTATAAAATATGTACTACCTCCATACACACTGCGTATTTTTTTTCATTTGTATCTCATGATAATGTTATATAGATCCTATGAAATTAGATATAAGATCTAATAAAAGAGAACCGACTAGTAGATCTAGAATGTTTGGAACACAACTTAAAGAACTACATGTAGTGTATCTATTGTACATGAAGTGTAGTCCCTATTTTATTGTAGTCAAGAACATGGGGTGTCATAACATGTCGTGTATTAGTTACATGAAATAGATATTGAAATTCCATGAAAATATGAGGTTACATGTCATGTAAGTTAGACTATACACTGTGTACCTTTTACTTTTTCATGACAAGAAACATGGCTGGACCCAATGCGTGCGATGTGGAAATGATCAAAAGATAGTAGATATTGTGTAATATTGTACACAATGTGTAGTCTTCTGCAGACAGTGTGTGTAATTTTTCATTGAGAAAAATTAAATATATAATTAATCCTATTTTCATGTCTTCAATGTGTCATTTATTTGATAGTACACGTTGTGAATTAGGATTTATAATTATATATATATTAAATCTACTTTTGTGTTAAAATTTGGATAAACACACAATGTTTTGTCCAAGTAAACCAGCATAATTTATTAATTTTAAATGAAATTAACTTTTTTTTAAATTATAGATGACTATGAGTTAATGATTCTTGGATGGAATTAAGAAAAATTTAATTAATTGAAGTAATTCATGGTTTACTATCTTAATTAATGAAAAAATTAAAGTAGTTGACAATAATATTGAAAATTCATGCTCATTGGATGTTTTGTGTGGATGATCATGAGATTAGACTAGAGTTTTATATGTAATTGGTTTCTTTTAATTTATTTTGATTAAATTAAAATTATTTTTTCATGTCATCCCTTACCCTTATTATATATGGGTCCACGTACACATAGTTTCTTTTATATAAAACCCCTTTATCTAATCTAATAGATCCACTTTCCTGTGTGTGAGTCAAGATTATGTAAGTATGAAGCTCCTAGTTGAGAGGAGGTGGTCTAATTCAAGGATAGAAGGCCAAACTAATTAAACAATACATATGAGCAAAGGTGGAATTCCATAACTTGAACAAATCTATGGTTTAATGTGTGTTTTAACTAATGTATGAGGGTTAACTTATCATCTTATAGAAAAAACGAACAGTATATAATCTCATGATCATGCCACTTATATTTTATTTTTGTTTGTTTCATAGTTAATTATTTATGTTTTTGAATTCTGCATGACCACCTAATAAATGAATTAACAAGTATGCATCATGAAATAAATTATAACCATATTTTGTGTAAATGTTTTATCATACATGGTTAATCACTTAATTAAAATCCACATAATATTATCAAGGAATGTGAAAACATAAAATGATATCTATACATAAGTATAAAATCATTAAAACTAAAATATTAAGTCTGTATTGACTTCCACTACATAAGTTATAAATTACCTCATAGTTAAAAGTTCTTGATTAACCCATGTTGGGGTTATTTCAATTATCATGGAACTTTTAGCTTGAAGTTTTGAGTTGTCTTTACATAGTTCACATCAAGGGTTGACTTCCAAAATTGGACTTGGTGTGACTAATAGGAAATGTTTGAGTAAATATTATAACTATATTTTAGGATTGGGGAGTCCACTCAATGGATTAAGGAACTATGAATTAATATAGTTGGAAAGTTAGGCTTACCTAAAACCATTCAAATAGATTATCAGACACAAGTTTGAGTTTTAAAAAGTAGAATATAAATCCTTACCACTAGAATATCTAAGTGATAATATATTGTAAAATTGATTGTTGGGCCATTAGGTTTCAAAAAATAGTGTGAGATTAATGGAATTTAATTAAGTTTAAATTTATTAATCTAATTTTATAATCAAAATAAGTACTAATTATTTGATCTTAATCTTCAGTAATGGAAAATAAAATTCCTTCTACAATATTAATGTGATATATACATGAGAATTATAACCTTATCATTAGCACAAATTTCCAGGAATGGTATAGGTCCTTGAACATTATATTACAACACAAAATAAATTTTTACATGCTGGAAACCCAACCCCCAAAGTTCATTTCCGAAGAGCATAATAATTAAAAAGTATATATCTATTTGAATCATGTGGATAATGATATGGATGTACAATTTTTCATTCTATCCCCCATGTTCAATGAGATTCTAAAGAAACATAAGGATATGAATGTGCATAAAATCCTTTCATACCATAATAATATCTATCAATAAATGGTGAGATCAGAGAGATATGAGATATCTATGCATAAATATCATTCTATCCTCACATCCTAAAAAATTGTATAGTTTTATTTTGAATTATAATATGAGAAATAGTGAGAAAACACTTTTAAAACTTCTTACACTTATTCACAAAGTTTATAAATACATGGGGTGTGACAAAACCATTATCTTTATGGTGAATAAGAAGTGGAATAATAGGGAAAATGAAACAAAGACTCATTCCAAGTCTAAGGATCCTTTTATGATCCCAGATTTTCTATGAGGTACAAAATATTTGGTTTTTAGTTTAATTCCTTAGTTTTATCGTAATTGAAATTATTAATGAGTTCATATAAAAAATGAGGGTGTTTGGGACATGTTCATAGTCCGTAGACCCAAATTTTGGAGGAAAAAACTGAGCCACATGGTCAATATAAATCGTGCATCCCAATTCACACGATTAGAGTAAACTATGTAGGGTGATCCAAATCATTTCTAGGGGTTGTATGGTTTGATGAAACCATGAAACCCAGGCTGTATGACCATGAATATTTTGTCCTACTAATTATATTGGGTTCACATGGGCTAGATACAGTTTGTCTAACCATGTCATATAAGCCATGTAAGGTGTGTCACCTTGATAGTGGGGTGCACATGGTTGGTGCATGATTTGGCCAACTGTGAGGCCAAACCATGTGACCATTAACATTTGGGTGAAAAGAAAATTTTCTACTCATCCATTTTAATAACTCTATTCATTTTCATTTACCTCCCACACATAACAATATCTCTTCCTCCATTGAGTTCCTATCAAGCCTAGACTAGGCTTTGAAGCCATTACTTCATCCGAACTATGTTTATGACACCATCTATCATGTTGGATCACCCATGGTAAGATATTTGACCAGTTTCCTTGCTCACCTAGTTTATCTCGTTGTATTCGGTACTTTTTTGGTGTAATATAATATGCCCAATTTTTAGGGTATTCAACCATTCATTAATTTTCTCCCGATTTAGGCTAAACCAAGGGCCGATACTGGATGAGTGTTCTACTATAGGGAAAAGGTAGGTGGTCTATACCTTTTACCTAAGGTTTCATCATTTACTAGACTATCAAAATATTGCCACACACTATTCCTTTTGGTCATTGCTCATAAATTAAATTATATACCTCAAATTAATTATTGTACCCAGCTTATAATGCCCTTATAGTAGTGAGATTTGGTTAGAGGTTTTCAACCTCAAATCGAGACACCTTTTAGATATGCTATTTTATCTTCTCTGTGTTAAATCCACCACTTTGGGTGTGTGAGATCATCATATGATAGTGGGAACCTATTTTAAATTAAACGATATATTTATAGAGGTACATGCCTTTTTTTACCATATTATTAAATGCTATTAAGTTGGTTAAATTACTATATTTAAATGAAAATGTAGGATGAAATGGAAATTGTTTTGGAATATGAATTTTTATATTGATAATTGTTATTGGGTATGAACAATAACATAGACCATGTAATTTTATATCACTCGCTTGGTGTTGTACATCTCATTATGACATTGAATTCTTATAAAGGTATGGAACCTATTGTACTTATGGTATGTCACCGACTAGGGGATCAAGGAACAGAACTTACAACCTCTAGTTATGATTAATTACTATATAGAAAAGATTAAGGGATTGAGTTATGGAACCTATGACCTACATATACATTAATATTTCTATATATAGGTCACCCTTTTTATCACCTTGGGAACTAGTCCATATAGGCCTATTACTATTATAAGCTTATCATTGGATGAGTTACTTGGTCTCGACGAGGTCACCCAGATTATACACCTGGGGTATTGGACCATGTAGGTTTTATACTTTATTCATATATGGAATATGATGATCTAGTTACTACCTACCGATGGCACTCCACACACACACACACACACACATATATATTGATGCTCATCTTTTATAGCCTAATTCTCCTACAACGTGTTCCATGGAATTGTTTATATTTGTTTATTATACCTTAACACGAATTTAGTTTATTTTTACATGCTTAATTTGTTATATACATCATTGGTGGTGTCCTAATAAGTATATATCACATCCTGTTTAGGTCTCCGATTGGTACCCAGAAAAAATTCATGGATGCAGTCAGGGACAAAGGAAAGTTCCCAGTTATCGATGCTTGATTGATTGTAACACGAGAGCAGGGGAGCACAAGGCCACGATATGGTTCATGATGCTATCTAGGGACAATACTTTTGGTCATTTTTTTTCATTTTTATATACCTGTATTAATGAGTTTCTACTGATATGGTTTTATGTTCCTTTTTTATATAGATAAATTAAATTACATCATTTTTTATATTACTGGATATTTTCATTAGACACTTTCCAATTCATCTTGATTATTTATCACCTGCTATTAGTCGGTATTATGCTTCCTTTATTTATCTATTTATTACCCCATTGTGATACTATGATGATGAGGGTGTATTCTTCCCAATATACCACCATGGACCCTTGCTGGTAGTTGGTAGCCTCTGGCATATAGGGAGACGCACTTGAGGCCTTATGACCAACAAGGTTTGGTTACTTATGACTGAAATAGGTTTGAGATGTTAAAATTTGGTATCAAAGATAATATTCTTTTACTTACTCTTTTCTTATGGTATAAAGGATACTATGATATATATTAATTTGGTAATGAGCCTATGCCAGGGAGTATCTAACCCACATACAAGGGAAAATACAAATTACGTGGGATGAGACTTGATGTTATGGTTTATTCTCATTACAATTGTTTTGATTCCACTATTAGGAGATACACAATATATGTGATGTTATTATTATTATTATGTTTGATTACATTTTTTCCTTGGCCTGATATGGAAAGTAAGCACTGATCATTTATATTTTTAGGAACCTTCTAGGATTAATATGTCATGCATTATGTTATGCCACGTAGTTTTCGTTTCCTGTCTGCATGATGATTATTGTATGTTCCTTGAGTGATATTACTATTAAAAAAATAATATTTATGCATGAAAAAGGGGATTGGATAATTGGTTATTTGGGTGTTTTCATCAAACTAATTTGAATTTTACCATATAGGTTGATGGAATTACCTTAACTAACCAATTATCATTATGGACGAGTTATGTAACTGAGGTTATATAGACTGAAATATTAATTGATTTTTTATACATGAATGTCACTTGTAATCTAAAGAGTTCATGTATCTTTATAAATTGGTAATGATGATTCATTTAGCCAAATAATATTATACCACCCATCACATTATTCTATCAATTGTAAGGGTATGAATATAACTAAATGAACCACTAATTAAAATTTATAAAGTATATACTTGTATAAATTCGTATTATAATTCAGTTAACCGGTCTATTATGTAAATATAAGAATTGATAAATGTTAAATTCTAATAATATTTTCGTTAAATGTGGTTTACAGTTGAAACTTAAAGGGGTTATTTATTTATAAATTGCAATTTAAAGTCCATATATTGGTACCCTTATAGTGAAATGAGATCTTGAACTAAACCCAACCTTAGCAGTGAGAAGTAAGCAGCATCTCTTGTGTTCTTTATTATCATTCTTATCACCCATACCTAGCTTTATAAATAGGTAGAGGGGTGTGAATCTTGTATAAGAGGGATTATACCTATCATATTCTTATGTTTTAAGTATTTACTATTATCAAAACCTATATGAGGTGTGTCCTTGGAATTTTTATATCTATCCCCCCTTAATGTTTTGAAGTTATACACCATGAGATTAGAGATAACCATGCTATAGAGGTGGTGGGAACTGATCCAATAGTGTTAGATCTAGTAGTTCTACCTATGACATCTCCTTCTATCCCTAATGTGGGAGATAAAACCTAGTTTAGAGGTGAATTGTTGTGGATTATGTAGAATATATAGGGAGCTCCATGACCTACATCTTCAATGTTAGAGTTGACGTGAGATTTTTATAAGAAACATCCACCTACTTTTTCATGGGATGTTGGACCCCCATATGTAGAATCATGGATAGAGGCCATACTGAATATCTTTAAGCACCTTGAGACACCTCTAGATACTAGAGTGAATCTTGATACCTATGTGCTTAAAGATTATTCTAAGAGATTGTGGGAAGTTATGAACCATATGGATCATCATTAGGGTATATAGTATGCTAGTTTTTAGACTATCTTATATGACTATTTTTCCTTGATACCTTAAGGGATGATCATTATTGGGAATTCATGTACATATAACAAGGTTATATGTCTGTTGTGGAATACTCAGATAATTTTTTTGAGCTTCAGTGCTTTGTACCTATCTATACCACTAGAGAGATAGAGAAAGAGATATTTTTTAAGGATGGGCTTAGGCATCATATTAGTTCTCAGGTGAATGTTTTATAGTTTAATTGCATGTATGATATAGTAAAACATGATCGTATTATTGAACACAACATGAGGGAGTCTAGGGTCTAGATTAGAATGGACATGTTTCTTGACCTAGTTTTTTAGTTTTTTGTAGCAAGAATCATTACTTTGAGACCTATTTTGAGGGTATTACCAGTCATAGTGAACATACTGGGGGTTTTATAGTTTTATATTAGTATGAGAAGAAGATGAACATGAAACCTTAGTTTGAGAGAGCCCCAATTGACTGCCAATCTTGTGGTAGGACGTGCCATTTATAGCGGTTTTGCAGAATCTTCCCTCCAGTGGATAGTGAGTGAGGATCAACACTGATTATAAGTCATGGAGCTTAATTATTAGATCAATGTTAGGAAGGTAGTTGGATTACTATTGGATGGCCAGGTTGAGAAGGTATTCATGGACAAGGAATCTAGAAACTAGTTTCACAATGTTAGAAGAGTGGTCCTACTCATGGAAGTCATCATGTATCTTAGTACCACATAACGGGCTAGGTTTATATAGTGAAACATGTATCTAGGGAGAAGTTTCCATAACCTTATACAATTAGAGGAATTATATTAGTAAAATCGACCTTGGTATCTATTTTTTTGGGCATAGAGGATTCAGATTATTATATCTATGTGGTTATCACGGAAAGACTCACACATAAAATCTTGTACTTATATGGGGTGATGACCCTTGACACCCACTGGGTATATATTCTGAGTTTATCTTTCAATATAGGGAGTTCCCCGTGAGATAGATAGTTATAAATTTTTATGGATCATCTTCATCCTTAATCTGTCTAGTTTTGACATTATCCTTGGGATGGACTAGTTAGTTCCCTATTATGCCTACATGGATTGCTATCACCCAAGGGTATCATTCACATCACCAAAGTGTAGTACTTATATTCATAAGGGTGAATGGGATGTCTATGAAGCTATAACTATACTATAGTATCATAGCACGGATGGAGTGATAACCTAAATTTATAGCCTTTATATGGATGACCAAGGAGTACATCTTACTGATTTCCCTCCAACAATAGATCATTTCATGGATGTATTAATGGATGAATTTTCTTGACTAACTCCTTAGTGAGGGGTGAATTTTTATATTGATATGGTTCAAGTATATTTACTTGTTTCTATTACTCCTTAAAGGATGGCCACTATTGAGTTTTATGAGCTAAATAGATAGCTGGAGGACTTTGAATCTAAGGGTTTTATACGTCCAAGAACTTCTATATAGGGTTTAGAAGAAATTTTCTCTGAGAAGGTGGATGAAACCCTCAATATTTTTTTTGGATTATCTAATGTTGAATTAGATTACTATGATGAACTGATATCCTTTTCTTCATATAGATGACCTCTTTGATCAGCTCATTGGATCTCTGGTTTTTTCAAATATTGATTTGAGGTTAAGATATCCCCAAGTATGTGTTAGACCTTTAGATATAACTTTTATAGTAATCCTTATTATGTATGTTCTTTATAAGTATCAGGTTATGTGATTTGGTCTCATGAATTAACTGATAGTTTTCATGGCTCTAATTAATTTGGTTTTCCACTCGTATTTGGATTCATTTATGGTGGTCTTTATGGATGATATTTTGGCTTATTCTTATACTCAACATGACTATTCCTTAAAATATTTATATTATTTTGAATACACTAAGAGAGAACTATCTGTATTCTAATCTTATTAAAATCTAATTTTTGGTCAATAAAGTACACTTCCTTGGTCATATTATCTTAGAGGAAGGAGTATAATTTTACCTAGAGAAGGTGAGAGCTTCGTTTACTTGAGAGTAGCATACAAATGTTTTTGGAATACGTAGTTTATTGGGGATGTATAGTTATTATAGACACTTCATAAATGTTTTTTTCACACCTAAAAACATCTATTAAAATAATGAATAAGAAGGGTGTGATGTTTATATGGTCAGAATCCTATGAGATAGCCTTTAAGAAGCTGAAAGGGAGACTGACTTCCACAACAATCCTAATTCTTCTAGAGCTGATCAAAAGATATAATGTCAATTTTGATGAATCAAGCACCAATATTGGAGTAATTATAATGAATGAAAATTGAGTCATTGTGTACATGTATACTCAGTTAAGGAAACATGAGAGGAACTACCCAACACACAATCTTGATTTGGTAGTTGTACTTCTAGCCTTACATTGTAGGAGACATTATTTTCTTGGAGAGTATTTTTTGGTGTATACAGACCAAAAAAGACTCAGGTATATTTTTCACATAAAATTACTTGAACCTTAGGAAGATAAGGTGTTTTAAATACCCAAAATCATTTGATATTGATCATATCCTATATTCATGGGAGTGGAAATGACTTAGCTGATGCTCTGAGCTGAAGGATTCAGACACATACCGTTTATAAGGCCAATGGCGAGTGGAAGCTAATGTCCATATTTTCAAAGATGAACATAGAGGTCCAAGAGATTCATGGAAAACATATCCTTATAGCTTTATTAGTTAAATCTTCACTTCTGTAGAGAGTGAATATGAGTTATTTATTAGATCTCGAGGTATTAGTCATAAGGGAGTGTGTTTCAAGCAATAACCCACCTCCTGGTTGGGTTGTTGATGGGGATGAGATCTTAAGAATCCATAAACATGTACGATTTCATATAGAAATCCCATAGTAATTGATGTGAGAGTTTCATTATTTTACTTTGGTAGTAAACCCCACTCTTATAAATATGTATCATATTCCCCATTTCCAATATTGGTGGCCTTGCATAAAAAGGCCGATAGCTAGTTTTGTCACTCGATGTTCCACCAGTCAACAGGTGAATGTAGAACACTAGCAACCAACAGAGATTTTTGCAGTCATTTCCCATTCTTTAGTGGAAATGGAATGATGTTAGTATGATTTTTTTGGTTGGATTAAAAATATCCTCTTGAGTTAGTGATGTAGTATGGGTGATTATCGATAGGCTCATGAAGTTTTCTTTCTGATTAATTATTAAAGAGACCTTATCAGTGGATGATCTTTGGAGAATATAGGTATGTGAGATTAAATTCCTATATTGGGTCCATTTTACTATTATTTAATAAAGGTATTCTCATTTCACATCATGGTTCTACCATGGGTTACATATGGCATTATGTACTCAGGTGATTTTGAGAACAAACCTTCACCCTTATACCAATGGTCTGTCAGAACAAATGATATGGGTTTTAGAGGAAATTCTATGAGTATGCATCCTTTAATTTAGAGGTTATTATGATAAACATATACCTTCAATGATGTTATCCTATAATTTTATTTTTTATGTGAATATTCAGATGGATCCCTATGGTTCCTTATATCGTAGGACTAGTCATTCACCTTTATACTAGTTAAATATAGGTGAGACATCACTACTTGAACCTCATATCATTCTAGAGACTTCAGAGCAAGTTTAGAGATTTAGGAAGTGGATTTATATAGCTTAGTCTAGGAAGATTCATAAACTGATCATCACTATAGACCACTAGAGTTTTACGTAGAGAGTCAGGTTTTCATACTTGTTTCCCATAGATGGGTGAATTGATGGTTTAGATGGTGGTTGAAGATTTTAACTTAGTTTATTAGACCTTTTGAGGTTATGGAAAAAGCTGGGATGTTATACTATTGGTTCTAGTTACTTCTGATACACCGTTCTATGCATGATGCATTTCATGTTTCATTTATTTACTGATACTATTCAGATATATCTCATATATTTTTTCCTAATGAGGTTGAGTTAGCGTTAGATGCATCCTTTGTGGGTCATCATATCTTATTGTGGAATAGTTCATGAAGGTTATACGAGGTAGTTCTGTTCCTATTGTATGTGTGTTCTGGTAGCATGGCTGCAGAAAAGATGAGACCTAGGAGTAAGAGGCCAAAATATATGCTCAGTGGGAATATTTATTCATAGATGATGATTTACCACCCTTGGAAGGGAAACATAGGGATGCATTTATATAAGGGAGAAGACTCTAAGATCCTTAATTTTCTATTAGACATGGACCATTTTTCTTAATATTGATTCATTAGTTTAATCATAATGGAAATTCCTAATGAGGTCATGAGGGAAAAGAGGGTGTCTGGGTCATGTTCAGAGCTCGGAGCACCAAATTTTTGAGGAAAAAACTAGGCCAAAAAATTATTATAAACTATGAAGTCCAATCTATATGGTTAGAGAAACCATGTCAGGTGATCCATAGCACTACCCAGGGTTGCACTGTTTGACAAATCCATGAATCCCAGGATGCATGACCATGCAACTTATGTCAGAAAAATTGTAGTGGGTGTGCATGGGATTTTAATGATTTTTATAACCATGAACCAAAATCCATATAGGGTGTGTTACCCGAATAGTTTGATTCACATGTTTGGTGCAAATTTTATCCAACCATGGGGGAAAACCATGAAACCCTTAACATTTTAGAAAAAGAGACCATTTTTTCCTCCTCTATTTTAATATATCTATTCTTTTTATTTTACCTCCCATGCACAAAAATCTATCCTCCACTATTGAGTTCCTCTTAATCCTAGCATAGGATTAGAATCCATTACTTCATCTGGCACCCATTGTCAATGTTGTTTATCATGTTGGATCACCAATGGTAAGAGCTTCGATTCATTGACTTCCTTGGGTTTTCTTACCATCTTCAGCACTATTTTGGTACAAGATAATATTCCTTATTTTCATGGTTATAATATATTCTTCTATTTTATCATAATTTTGGCCAAAAAAATGGTTGATACTCGATGATTGTTCTACCAAAGGCATAAGGTAGGTGGTCTATACCATTTACCTAAGGTTTCTTCATTTATTAAACTATAACTGTTGTGCCACATGCTGGTTCCTATTATTACTTCAAAATTAAATTATAAAAATCAAATTAATTATTGTAACTAGTTTCTGATGCCCTTGTTTTACCCAGACTTGGTTAGAGGTTGACAAACTCAACCCGAGCCAACCTATGAGGTGTGTTATTTTAACTTCAATGTGATAAATCTAACTCTTTTGGGAGTGTGATCTTTCCATATTCTTGTGGGGTCCTATTTTAAATTAAATGAGATAATTATAGAGGGACATTCCTCCTTTACCATGTTATTAAATTCTTTTATAAGAGTTAAATGGTTTGATTTTAATGAAAATCTGGAATTAAATGGATATTATATTTGATTTTTCAATTTTATATTGAATATTTTAATTGGGTATGGACACTAACATAGACTATGTTATTTTATATCACTTGTTTTATGTTGGAAACCTTGGTATGGAACTTAATTATTATAATGTTATGGAACCTATTGCAGTTACAGTATGGAAATGACTAGGGGATAGAAGTATGGCACATGTGACCCCTAGGTATGATTACTTACGATATGGAACCAATGAGGGGGATTGAGGTATAGAACCTATATCCCTTGTATGAATTCATATATCGAGATAGAGGTCACCCTATTTATCACCTTGGGACATATCCCATATAGGTTTATTACTATTCTGATCTTACCATTAGACGAGTTCCTTGGTCTCAATGAGGTTGCTGTGGTTATACAACTTGGGACCTAGACCAAGTAGGTATGATATTTTATTCATATGTGGCATATGAAAATCCAATTACTACCTAATAATGAAACTATATATATATATTGATGCTCATCTGTTATAGACAGCTTCTCTTAAAAATCATTCCACAGACTTATTTATATTTGACTTACATTACAACTTAATAGTTATACCTGCAAACAACTATAGTTTATATGCACAAGATGGATTTGTTATAGAAACCATTGGAGGTGGCCTACTAAATATATCTCACACCGTATTTGGGCCACTGATCAGTATCCAGATAGACTTCATGTATTTAGGTGGGGATAGGGGAAAGTTTCTAGTTTTCTATGCCTGATTGATTATAGGAAGGGATCAGGGGAGAAAAGGACTAAGCTATGGCTCGTGATGAAATATAAATATATTCCCTTTGGTCCTATTGATATATCTATATGTATGAGTTTATACTTCCATGTTTTCATATTCTTTTTTAGATAAATGACATTACATAATTTTGTATATGGTACTAGATATTCTTTTTAATGACTGTATATTCGATCTGGATGATTTATCTCATGATTAAAGTTGGTATTATACTTACACCAATTATCCATTTATTACACCATTGGGATACTCTTATAATTAGGGTATTGTCACCCAATTTTACCCCCATGGACCTGAGGTGCTAGTTGGCAGCTTCTAGCATACAGGGAGGCGTGCTTGAGGCCTTGTGACCAACTGAGGTTGGTTATCTATGAGTGAATTGGGTCTAGGATGTTACACTCTAGAGAACAGTCCTTTTAAGAAGATTAAGATTGAGAGGAAAGGGAAGGAATACGATATGGTATGTTTTTTATGTGGCAATAAGGGCCACTATAAGAGGAACTACACTCATCCAAAGATGAAAGGAGAAGCTTCATGTGTATTTTTATTGAGTTTAATGTTTCCATATCTAAAATTTGGGTATTAGATACATCTTATGATGCTCACATTTGTATCCAAATATAGGAACCAAGTAGAGTTTGGTTTATTACTAGAGATGAAGTGGATATATGGGTTTCCAATATAGAAAGTATGGCTTCTCTAGATATTGAAGACTACCATCTCACAGTGCCTATATGACTGATTTTGGTTTAAAATAATTGTTAGCATGTTCCTAATGTTACTAAAAACATTATTTCCAATTCTTTTTTAAATATATATGTATTTATTTACTTCAATGGAAAGAAGGGTTTCTAATTTTATAATGATAACATATGTTATGGTATATCATAGTTAAATAAAATCCTTTATTTATTAAGTTATAAAAACCAAATAATTTAAATTCATATAAAAACAAATATGTATGAATCATATACAACTTAGTTATGGAATCACCCTCTTGGCCATGCAAATGAGAAGTGTTTGAAAAATGTTTTTCAAAATGGTTACTTAGACTCTTTTAAGATAAAGACACTGGAAATATGTTATGCCTATTTATAAGGTAATATTACCAAAACCACAATTTGGTGTTCAATATAAATGGGCCACATAGATTTTATATTTTCTACAAACCAATGTGTTTAGACATTTTCAAGTAGAGGATGTAGATGGATTCTCATACATTGTTTCTTTTACTGAAAACTTGAATAGGTTTGGTTATATATACTTAATGAGGTATAAGTATGAATTCATTGAGAATTTAAGGGAGTTCAATAATTAGGTTTAGAATAAAATTATGAAGAAGAGAAATAAACTTAGATTAGATTGAGGTGGTGAATATCTTAACCAACACATTATCATCTTTTTATAGGAGTATAAGATTTTATCTCAACTCAATATAACTTGTACAATGTAGTAGAATAGTGTTACTGAAAGGCATAACTATAAATTTTTAGACATGGTAAGTTCAATGATGACTCATGTAAGACTTACATTATCCTTTTGGGGATATAAATTATAGATAAAATTGTACTTACTAAACTGAGTGCTAACTAAAGTGGAAAATGATATTCTGTTCAAGTTATGGAGAGAAAATAAACCTGTTTTGTCATCTGTTCATTGATGGGGTTGTGATGAATTTGTTAATTACATATCATGAAATAAAACAGAACCCCAAGGTGTGAAGTGTTTCTTTATAGGGTATACCAAGGGAAAAATGGGATACTTTTTATACAACCATTAATATATGATATTGATTGTCATACGACAACCATGTTTCTTGAGAGGGAGAAAATCATCAAGAAGGATTTTGTGAGTAATATTAAGTTTGATGAAGTTGTTCCACAAGATACATAAGAGTTGAAACATGAATAGATTATACAGGTCCCCATGAAAAAATTTGTTCCATATATTAAAACAATGTTTGGTTTCTGATCGATATTCCAGTTGATTTAATGTTAGTTGAGTGTAAATGGTTATTCAAGAGAAAGAGAGACATAGAAGGTAAAGTAAATTCATATAAATCACATCTAGTGGATAAAGGGTTTATAAGAGATCAATTCATTTACTATAATGAAACATTTTATCCAGTTACCATGTTTAAATCCATTAGAATTTTATTTTCCATAACAGCTTACCATGGCTATGAAATTTGGAAAATGGTTATCAAAACTGAATTCCTTAATGGGAACCTTCAAGAGTATGTATGTATGAGTCAAGCAGAAAGGTTTGCGACTCTATGAAATTCCAAAAAGTTATAAAAGTTTTATAGATCCACTTATAGATCAAATAAACTATCTAGTTCATGGGAAATTCAATTCGATGAATCCATACAAAAATTTGGTTTCATTAAGAATGAATTTTAGTCATGTGTTTACAAGTGGTTTAGTTGGAGAATAATTTTGTTCATAGTAGTATATGTTGATGAAATATTACTAATTGGAAATGATATACTAGCTTTAAAAAATGTTAAGGCATGGATGAGAAAGTTATTCTATTTGAAGGGATTAGATGAAACAATCAACATTCCAAGGATCAATATCATGGGTGATAGATCCAAGAGGGTACTCAGACTAATTCAAGGTACATATATTGACCATATATTGAAGAGGTTCTGTATGGAATATCCAATAGGGGATTGGTTCTAGTGTCACATGTTATATATATTTCTAAGAAAATGTTTCCTCAAACACAATAGGGAAGGGAGAAAATGATTAAGATTCCATACACTTAAGCAGTAATATCTATAATGTATACCTTGATATATATGAGTTTTGATTTTTCCTATAATTTTATAATGGTTGGAAGATATTAAGTTGATCTAGGTAAACAACATTAGATTATTGTTAAGAATAACCTTAAGTATTTGAGGTGAAATAAAGAAATTTTATGACGGTGTATGAATGAGATGAAGATCTAGTCATCATGGGTTATATATATGCTAGATTTTAAATAGATCATAATGATATGAAGTTTTAGTATGGGTATATCTTTTGTCTTAATAGAGGAGCTGTGATCTGGGAGAGTTCTAAGAAGCCAATTTTCAGCGATTCTATAGTGGAGTATGAGTATATTGCTACTTCTGACACAACCAATGAGCTAGTATGGATTCAAAAGTTTTTACAAGATCTTAATGTGGTTACTAGAATTAAATAATCTATTAGATTTTTCAGGGATAACAGTACAATGATGACTCTCTCCAAAGAGTTGAGGTCACACCGAAGGAAAAATCACATACTTCAAAATTTTAATATCTTGAAGGATTTTTCCTAATGACGTGAAGTCACGGTGAGTAAATTATATACAAGGGGAAATGCGGTAGACCCCTTGGCCAAATATTTATCTCAGCAGAAGCGTGAGTATCATGTAAGATCTAGTGGAACAAAAGTTTTAATTAGTTGGGTATAGCGCAAGTGGGTGTCTGTTGGAGTTGGTGCCCTAAAAATGACTTGTTTAGTACTTGGTTACATGTTTTCATTATTAGTGAAGTTTTATTTCCACATTATTATTATTCAAACACAATATTATTATATCCGACAATGTAGTCACCCAACCCCATAAATCTCAAATCTGGTGTCTACTTCCATTACATTAGCATAAGATACAAGTAAATCATGTCCCAAAGGACCAAATAGTTTAGTAGTCTTGGTAAACTAGATAAATACATGACTATTTTTTTCAAATGAATAAACTAATGACAACATAACTTTTTTTAGGATAATAATAACTCTATTCTATCTAGTGTATCCATTCATATTTTTCTTATTACACTTCTTGGATTCATATAAAAAGGAAACATAATATGGGTGAGCTCAAATGCTCTATAAGGGTAATGTATAGTGTAAGAAATAATGAATCAATGAGAATAGTCAATTTGGAAAGGTAAATAACAAAAAACACATCCAATATAATCAATAAAATGTAGAAGAAGTACATAAACATTATGGAAAGGTAAATAACTAAAAACATAGTCCATTTAGTCCATAAACTGAGAATAAAATTCATCCATAGAAATGTTGATGAAAAATATCATGGATAAATAACAACTGAATCGAAATAAAGAAAACTATTAATTATTAGATTTCATGTCTCAGGCATATGAAAACCTCTACTATTAATATTCATCCTCCAAATAGTTTGAAACTATAGGTAGAAACACATTTTATTTGCAAAACTTATTTTTCTCTTGAGAAACTGTTGATTCATCAAGGGGATATATAGAGTTCAGGCCCCATCCATCACCCATGTCCAAAGAATTTGTCATATTAAATAATTGATTTAATTAATAAACAATATGCATCACCAAATATCCATATGGAATAAAGAATAAATATTTATCAAAATTCCCCTAGATAATTAAATAACTATAAATGTAAACACCACTTGTAAAATGATATATGGTTTAGGAAATAAACATATCCATGATAAATGCTATGTATATTTAAGGGAAATTCAATGTCAAATGATCATAGGAAATTGAATATTTCAAGGGGACTAACAAAGGAATCAAGGAATTGAATTTTAATACTATTATTGGCCAAATAAATCATAAACTATCCATATGAAGAATAAGGATGATATCAATACAACATATCCCAAGTGGAGAAGAAATAAGGGGTTGTTATAATTATTGAATATAAATACTATAAAAGAAACTTTAAAAACATTATTGAGGAAAATATCCTTTTTATTTTTATTTTTTAAATAATTTTCATTGAAAATCACATTTAAAAACATTTTATTTAAAAATTGACCTTTTAAAATTGCAATGGAAGTTTTTAAGAAATGAAGTTAGTAAATATGTACATGGTGGACTAGGTAAAAATAACATTCCTTTTTTACGATAAAAAGTTTAGAAAAAATACTTGTTTGGAAACTGAAAAGAAGATTCCTTTGAAAACATGTGTAAAAGATAAAAAGGTTAAAAATATGTTTCATAAATCCTTTTGGAATGGTTAATAGCATTATTTTTGAAAACCATTTTAGAAATAGTGTTTTTAGAATATTATATGTTCTCCGAATAAAGAGATAATGAATTCGGGTTTTCTTAATAATATTTTATAAAACATTTTGTGTATGAAAGAGTGAGAGAATGGAAATATTACTTGAAATGGGTCTTGAATAGATAGAGGAGAATAAAACAAAATATTTTATTATAAAATGATAAAATAATTTCTTCTAATGGAAATTCAAGTGTAAACAATCTTGAACAAATGAGATTGTGAAGTAAACACTCTAAAATACAATAACATTGATGTGAAAATCAATCAATGAATAGATTATGTCTTTCAATATAAATACACATAAAGACGTTGAAATTCATCAATAGATAGTCAAAGTTATGATACACATAATCATAGAATATTAACAAAAATGAGGAAGTAGTATAACCTAATGAAAAGGATTTGAGTTATGAAATTTATTTTCCACTTGGGTAACTTTTAACTCAAATCCCCTTAGAAGAAATAATTCAAATTGAAACTAAAAATACCAAGAAGAATTATTGAATAATGATATTATAAGTCACAGTGGTAGTATTTAAACCATATATAAGAAATTAGGTGCACACAAATAAAGTTATTTTTTCAAGATAATGTTAAAAATCACAAAAGGAAGTGATATTGCAAAGATAATCATTAATAACTTTCTTGAGTAAAATAATCTTTAAATATTCCAATGTATCCCATGACAATTTGAAAATTTTGAATCATAATCCCCATTAAGGGATGAAATTAAATTAAACTTATAATATCATGAGAATAAGTAAATTCACTACATAACATGTCAAAGTGCAGCATATATACCATATAAAATAAACTAGGTTCATAACAACAAATAAGTCTCAATGGAATGTAAATTGAGATAAAATACCTTACCATGTGTTTCTTTTCAAGTGAATGTCCTTTAAACTCATTTATAAGGGTTTTAAAAATTATAAAAAACCATAATAGAACAATACTCATATTTATAAAATTTTATATTAACTTATTATAAAATATTGTTACCCGTTTTTCAATAATTCTTCATCATTTTCAGTATTTTGAGTGTTAATTACCTAGTTTTTAGAGCATGTTTTGACTTGTTACTTGTTTTTATTATTATGTTGATCATGATTTAATAATATCTAGGATGTAAACCATGATGTAATTATCATATATACTCTGTATATATTTATTTATAATAATCCATAATATTTGGAGATAAGAAATGAAAGGCACCATTCATGGAGATGGTGGGTTGTATGTACACATGAATGCTATTTCAATTTCTTTGTCGTATTAAAATAATGAAAATAAAATTATATATTTGTATATTATAATTATAGTATCATATATATATATATCATATATGTTTCATAGGTTTATTAAAAACAACCTTTATACATTCCATGTATAGTGTGAATAAATCACATCCTTTTGAGGGGGTGGTAGTCCATACTTCCACAACCGATGTTATTGTATTCTCATAAAATGGAGGGTATAAAGTTATTTGTTATAAAATAATTACATAGATATAATGATATTATAAATATAATATATAAAACATATAAACAAAGTGTTCATCATAATTACCAACCATGATAGGTGGTAAAGGAAAAAACAAACAACTTTATTTCGTGAGGAGGTAGTTCTCCGTACACATAAACGACAAGTTCGTTACACATTAGATGGAAGTGTGTATTAGTGTAGTTCTAAAACTTAATATAAAAATATATTAGTATATTTTGAATAATTTTTTTTATATTTCATGGAATAATAATAATTTAAATAGTGTAGGAATAAATAATTCTAAAGAGCATGAGGAAGGGTGTTACCTCTTAATCGGGTAACTCCTTTTGGTTTTCACCAAAGGGATTTGATGGATTGATTTATGAACAAGTTGAGACTTATATGATGAGGGGAGTGATTTTTAGGATATATCTTGGTAGATATTTTTCTTGAAAAATTATCTTTAGAGTTGTGAGAAGGTGGGAGTCTTCAGTTCCTTTTTATAGTGGAGGATGAGTGAAACTCTTGTAAATTTTGGAAAATAAAATTCATCCAATTGTTTACCATTTAAAGTGGATCATATAATAGAAAATATTTTATGAAAGGGATTATAGGGTCAAAATATTATGATCCAATAACTTTTTGAAAAGTTTATAGGTCATTTTGGCCCTAAAGTTTAAGGTTCAGTCCCTTGGTAAGCTTAATTTTACCTTAACCATTGTAACTAATTTTAATTAATTTTAATAATATTTTTGGTAAAAATATAAATTGAACATATTAGAAATTACAAATTATTCTACTTTCAAATATGTTATCCATTTTTCTAAATTCCAAACATATAAGTGAGAAAAATTAATTTAAATTTAATCCCACAGACATGATGATAATACATGTTATTAAAGTTAAGACATTTAAAAGTTTGATGGGTTTTTATATCCAAATTCAATGTGAAATTGATTCCAATGTCCTCAATCAGATTAATTAATAAAAAAATTTCTAATTAAATATTAAAAACAATTTAAAATATAATTTAACCATATAAATTAATTATATGAAAAATAAGTTTTCAATTAGAATTCAGTGTTTTTCACTATTCATTAAAAATATGAAACTGCACAGAAAAATACCAAAAATTCACCCTAACCTAATATTTATATTTATATTTCAAATATGAATTTTATTTTGAAATATATAATCTATAAAAGTTCTAAATATTTTATTCAAAATAGGTGATTCATTAAAATCTGGTAAAATTTCCTTTATATAAATATAGGGTTTTTATGTATAATATTGGGTTTATTCTTATCTTATACTAATCAAATCTATTTAATAAATTTAAAAAATATTTTATTGAATATAGAA
The DNA here is from genome assembly GCA_963277665.1 of Viscum album. Lineage (NCBI taxonomy): Eukaryota > Viridiplantae > Streptophyta > Magnoliopsida > Santalales > Viscaceae > Viscum > Viscum album. Next base: position 56,018,253 of record OY728148.1, read on the forward strand.
ACTATATTTTTTCTTAATATCATTCACTAATTGTAATTAATTTAATTTATTAGGATAAAACAACTTTGTGAGCATAATAATAGTTTTATATAAACATATTTCCTTTATTTCCAATCGGTTCTTATATTCATGTCTAATTAATTTAAAACTATTAAATTAGTTTTATAATTGTGTAAACAATATATTTTCATAATTTAGTTAATACTATTCATAACAGCTAATTTAATGTATAGGTTAAGTATTATTATATCAAATAATAATTTTTTAATAATATATTATTGTTCAGTTGAACTTGGTCTTGTGTGTAATGCACACTATCGAAAAAGTTCATTCTTACATGTAAAGAAATATAACTTAGTGTTTTAATGAATTGAAAGATATATGATAGTTTGAATTTATTTAAAATACTAATTATTTTGAAATGTATTGGGATAATATATTTCCATGTATTCTTGGTGTTTTTTGTCACACATTCCATTGAATAAAATATTCCTAAATTTGATTATTAGGGAGTTAAATTCTCCACACCTTAATTAAATTGCATCATCGAAATTTAAACATGATCTTGGTGATAATGTATTTAACACTAACTATTCTTGAGATCCCAATTCATGAGAACATTTTATAAAATATCCTCTTAATAATAGAAAAAGAGAAGTGCAAATGTTACATAGACTAACATATAACTAGGACTCTAAATAGGAGAAAACTAGTGGAAAGTAAAGATACATACTTGGAGAAAAATAATAGAAATTTTTAGGGAGTAATTGAGGTTATCATTCACAAATAAGTAAATTATTGATTAAATGTTGAGTGACACAAACCCATAAATCTGTGATGATTTATAAGACAATCATTTTAACAAAAATAAAGGTATTAAGACAACATTATTTTTAGATACATTTCTCAATGTTGATGAATTATTTTATTGAATAAGAATATAAGGAAATATACTTACTTGATATATTATTATAGAGATAATTTCTTCCTTTGGTTACACTTCGATTAATTTTAAATTCATCTATTAATTCATAAAATAGATATCCAAAAATGAACTTTGATGCCTGAAGCACTAAAATAAACATTTAACAGATCTTAAGGCTCATAAAAGAGTGAAAATTCTAACAATTTGGATCTAACTATTTTCCAAAACTAAATGGTTAAGATATTATTATCTTAAACTCAAAATTCATAGCAATAGTTTATCATTAACATTTATTGATTAATTTTTTAACTACAAATAATAATATATTAACCAGTATATTTTATAGGTCAGTGGTTGTTGTGAAACCCTTATCATCCTTTGGTTATAGGTTCAAGTCCCTCAGACTATATGGATTTGATTGGTGGTCACTCAGAATATAGGTTTTCGATTTCTTAAACTGCACTGATATAATTTATAAAATAAATAGGATATACATCCTTGAAATAATTTTAATCAATAAACAACCTTTTAACTATGGTTTTCAATACAACTTCAAAATATAAATAATTTATTAATTTTATTTCTATTTCAGTCCTTCCTTGGTCTAAGGTTTATCTATAATATCGTTTATTTAATTTCTAAATCATGACACCTTTTTATATATCTAAGACACCTTAGGTTTAACCTAGGTCATTCATTTCCATAATCCTTCCTAATGATTTTTAATGAAAATGTGAATTTTCTTAAGAATATCCCCGAGGAGTGTCATACCAAGTGTGTAGTAACATCAATTATCATGTACTAGGTTACGCCGAGTAAGGCCAAACACACCTTGTTAGATTTTTTACTCCTAGGTATATCTGTTCCAGAACCACACCCCCTTATAGTATCCAGATAGGGTTGTATTTCTAAGAAAAACCACATAATTTATACCTTTCCAAAATTATAGGATGTTCTTAATACATATCCTCAAATTATACCATTGGGTCATGTTCTGTAATCTATGTTTTCCTAAATCCAGTTCCCAAGGTTTCTACTAAACTAGCTCTGATACAAACTATAGTGACCCGACCCTAAAAATCTAGGATCCAGTTTCTACTACAATTATATTGTAATAAGATACAAGTAAATTGCAACCCAAAGGACCAAAAATTTCAGTATTCTTGGTAAACCAGATATATACATGAGTCTTTTTTTATATTTGTATAAACTAATTACAACATTTTTGGTGTATAATAATAAAATTTATTCTATCAAGCATATCCTTACATATCTTTCTTAGTTCACTTCTTGGATTATTGAGGATATGAATCATAATAAGGGCAAGATCAAATGATTAGTATGGGTAAAGTTCAATGAAAATAATAATGAACCAATGATAATAGTCAATATGAAAAGGTAAATAACTTAACACACATTCCATATAATCAATAAATTAAGACGGATGTGTATAAACATTATGTAACGGTAAATTACTGAAAAAAATCGATTTAGTCAATAAAATTAGAATAAAATTCCTCCACAGATATGTAGATAAAAAATCTCACTAATAAATAATAACTTATTCAAAATGAAGGTAATGATATTTTATTGTACATCGTATCTCAATCACATGAAATCCTATTCTGTGAAGACCCATCCTCCATAAATTTTAAAACTATAGGTTTAAATCCATTTAATTTGTTATAATTATTAGTCTCATTAGAACTTTTTGATGCATTAAGAGGCTATATAAAGTCTAGGCCCTACCTTTTCATTTCATGACCAAATCATTCCACACATCCAAAAATCTATTTAATTAATAAAAAATATGCCTTATTAAATATTAATATCCAATAAATAATAGGAATTTATCAATATTTCCCAACACAATAAAATAATTTTTAAAGTAAACACTACATATAAAATGATATAAAATTTATGAAATAAACATATCAATGATAAAATATATGGATAGTTAACGTAAATTCAATGTCAAATTATCATAAGAAATTGAATATTTAAATGGGACTAACAAAGTAATCAAGTAAGTGAATGTAAATACAATCCTTGGCCAAATCAATTATAAAAAATCTAGAGGAAGAATACAGATGGTATCAATAAAACAAATCCCAAGTTGAGTTGAAATGAAGGGTTGTTATTATTGATGAATATAAATACTATAAAATATATTATAAAAACATTATTAAGGAAAATATCCTTTATATTTTGAAATTAATTTTGAAAATCCTTTTCCTTGGAAATCACTTTTAAAATTTTCAATTAAAAAATTTACCTTTTGAACTTACAATGGAACCTTCTAAGAAATGATAGTGGGTAAATATATACATAATGTATGAGGTAAAAATAATATTTCTTTTTCATGGTAAAAAGGTTAGAAAAATTCCTTGATTGGAAGTGATAAAAACATTACTCTGAAAAAATGGGTAAAAGACAAAAGCGTAAAAATGTATTAAACAAATCTTTTTATAAAGGTTAAAAACATTATTTTTAAAAACCTTTTTAGAAAAACAGTTTTAGAAGAAAATAGTTTCTCTGAATAAATAGGGAATGAATTTAGGTTTTCTTAAAAACATTTTCTAAAAAATTTTGAGTACCAAAGAGAAGAGAAATGGTACTATTACTTGAAAAGGGCCACTAATAACCATAGGAGAAAAAAATGAAAGTTTTTAATAGATAATGATCAAATAATTTAAAATAATGTAAATTCATGTGTAAGTAATCTAGAACAAATGAGATTGTGAAATAAACCCTTGAAAGTACTATAAGATTGATGCGAAAATCAATCAATGAACAGATTATGTGTGTCAATGTAAATCCAAATAAAAAAGTGGGAATTAATAAATAGATAGTAAAATTTATAATACACATAATAATGGAATATTATTGACAATCTGGAATTAGTATAACATAATGAGAATGAGATGGGTTATGAAATTTCTTTTCCACTTGGGTAACTTTTAAATCAAATCCCCTTAGAATAAATTATTCAAATTGAAACTCAAAATACCCTAAAGAATGAATGAATCATGATATTACAAGTCAAAGTTTTAGTATCTACACCATATATATGAAATTTGGTGAATACCAATAAATTTATTGTTTAAATATAAATTTAACAATAACTAAAGTAAGTGATTTTGAAAATATAATCCTTAAGAACATTCTTGAGGAAAATAATCTATAAACATTCCAAAGTGTCCAATAACACTTTGAAATATTTGAATCACAATACCCATGAAGGGATGAAATTAAAAGAAACTTATAATTTCAGGAAAATAAGGATATTCATGACATAACATGTCAAAGGGTAGTATATACACCATATAAAAAAACTAGGTTCATAACAAAAAATAAGTCTTTGTGGAATGTAAATTGAGATAAAATCCCTTACCTTGCATTTCATTACATTTGAATGTCCTTTAAATGCCTAAATAAAGGTTTTAAACAAGTTACCAACCTATAAAATAACCATACTCATATTGATAGTATCATATACTAACTTATTATAATATTTTATTACCCCCATTTTTACAATCTTTTATTATTTTCACTATTTCGAGTGTTAATCGCCTAAATTTTCAAGTATGTTTTGACTTTTTACTTACTTTTATTCTCATGTAAATAATGATTTAATCATATAAAAGATATTAACCATGATTTAATTATAATATATAAATTCATAATATACATATATTTATAATAATCTATAATATTTGGATATAGTAAATGAAGTGCACTATTCATGGAGACGGTAGGACGTACGTACATATGAATGCTATTTTCATTTCTTTGGCATATTACAATAATGAAAATAAAATTATATATATATGTATATTATAATTAAAGTATCATATATATGTCATATATTTTACATATTATTATTAAAATTATTCTTTATACATTCTATATATAGTGGAAATGAATGACATCGCTTTGAGGGGTGGTAGTCCACACTTCCACAAATGATGTAATCGTATTCCCAAAAAATTTGAGTGCATAAAGTTGTAAATTATAAAAGAATTAAATAGGTATAAAGAAATAATAAATATCATATATAACATATATAAATTTATTTTTCATCATAATCCCCAACCACGATATTTGGTAAAGGAAAAACGGACAACTTCATTTTTTGAGTTGGTAGTTCCCCGTACATATAAGTGGAAAGTTCTTTACCCATTAGATGGAAGTGTTTGTAATTTTAGGTCCAAAAATTAACATAAAAAAATCAATGTATATTAATTATACTATTTTCATATATAATAATGGAATAATAATAATTTAAAGAGTGGAAAAAAGAAATACAACTAATGAGCTTGAGGAAGGGTGTTACCACATAATTGGGAAACAACTTTTGGTTTGAACCAAAGGGATTCCATGGATGGATTTTTGAATAAGGTCAGGATTCTAGGTTTAAGGTTGTTATATTTAGGAGATAATTTTTAAGATATTATTAGAGTGAAATTTTCATGAGAGGTGTGAGGAAGTGGGTGGCTCGAGTGCCTTTTTATATTGGAGGAGGAGTAACACTCTTGTAAATATTGGAAAATGGAATTCCACCCACGTTTTTTCCATATAAAGTGGCCCAATAATGAAAACAATTCTTTAAATGGGAGTATAGTGTCTAAATATTACCATTCAATGAATTTTGGAAATTCCTATGAGTTATTTTGGCTCTTAATTTTATGGTTAAATCCTTTGTTAAGAATACTTTTACTTTAATCAATGTAATTAATTTTAATTAGTTTCAAAAATATTTTTGGTCAAAAACATAGTTTAAATTATTATACATTATAAATTATGATTATTCCAAATAATGAATCAATTTTTTAAAATTCTAATCTAGGAGGTGTGGGAAATTAATTTAAATTTAATCTTGCAGACGGGACAACAATGTGAGTTTTTAAAGTAAAAAGGTTCAAACGTTTTCTTGGTTTTTATATCCAGTTTCAATGTGAAATTGATTAAAATGACCTAAATTGTATTAATTATTAAAAAAATTGATCAAATTAAACTTTAAAACCAATTTATAATATAATTATCCTTATAAATAAATCAGATGAAAAATAATTTTTGAATTAAAAATCATTATTCTTCACTATTAATTAAAAAAATAATTCATCAGAGTAAAATACCAAAAATTCTCCCTTAACTAATTTTTATATTTATATTTCTAATATTAATTTTATTTTTACATATAAAATCAATAAAATTTCAAAAAATAATATTTAAAACAATTTCTCCATTAAAAGGTGGTAAAAGTTCCTTTATAAAAATATAGTTTTTTGTGCATAATATTAAGTTTGTTCTTATCTTATACATATTGAATATGTTGGATAGATTTCAGAAATATTTTTTTGAATATATAACATATATTTTTCATTAATATCATTCAATAATTTTAATTGATTAAATTTATTAGTATAAAACAAATTTTTGAACATAAGAATAATTTTCTATAAAAATAATCTGTTTATTTTCAATTGGATATTATATTAATTTATAATTAATTTTTAAACAATTAATTAGTTTTATATTTTTGTAAACCATATATTTTCATAAGTTAGTTAACAATATTCATAAATTCCGATTTAACAACTAAGTTAAGTATTATTATATTAAATAATAATATTTTAATAATATATTATTGTTCAGTGAAACTTGTTTCTGTGTTTGACACAAGTTATCGAAGAAGGTCATTATTACATGTAAGGAAAGATAACTTAGTGATTGCATGCATTGAAAGCTATATGATAGTTTTAATTTATTTAAAATATAAAATATATTGTAATTTATCAAGATATTATATTCCTTTACACGTTTGGTGTTTCTTTTTACACATGCTATCAAATACAATGATCCTTCTATAGATTTTCAGGGCGTTACATTCTCCCCACCTTAATTAAAATTTATCCTCAAAATATAAAATCCATATTGAATATAGATTTTTTATATTTACAATGTTTTAAATACTAAATCATGGGAAGATTTCATAAAATATTCTCTTAAAAAGAGAGAATTAGAAGCAAAAAGGTCACATGGATTAACAAATAAATAGGTATATAATTTGGATAAAATTATTGGAAGGTACAGATCCATACTTGGAGGAAAAACGTAAATATGTATAGGGATTTATTTAGGTTATAAAAAAATAATTTAATGATTAATTGAATGTTTAGGGCCTAAAAACCATAAATATTTGATGATTTAGGAGACCATCGATTTAACAAAAATAAAGGTATTAAGACAAATTTTTTAAGATATTTTTCCTGATGTCAAGGAATTATTTTGTTGGCAAAGAATATAAGGAAATATAATTAATTAATATATTTCTATATAAAAATTCATCCTTTAGTTATGCTTCGATCAATTTTCAATTCATCCATTACTTTATGAAATGGATTACAAAAAATTAACATTGATGCCTGAAGAACTAAAATAAACATTTAATAGATCTTAAAGCCCATAAAAGAGTGAAAAGTTTAACAATTTGTCTCTAACTATTTCGAAAACTAATATGGTTAAGAAATTAATATCTAAACCTTAAAATTGAAAAAACCGGTTTATCATTAACATTTATTGGTAATATTTTTTAACTCAAAACAAGAACATATTAATCAGAACCCTTCATAGGTCAGTGGTTAGCGTGAAACCCTTTTCATCCATTGGTCATCGGTTCAACTCCCATGGCCATGTCGGATTCGATGGGTTTTCAAATGGCATACAAGTGGTTTTTTTTCTAAAACCATATTGATATAATTTCTAAAATAAATATAATAGACATCTGTGAAATAAGGTTAATCACTAAATAGACTTTTATCTAAGGTATTTAATACAACCTCAATACATAAATACTTCATATGTTTTATTTCAACATCGGTATCTCCTTGGTCTTAGGTTTATCCATAATATCCTTTATAGGATTTCAAAATCATGGCAACTTATATTCAATCTAACAAAATTTTGGTTTTTCTTAGTTCATTCAATGCCAAAATCGGTCATAATGGTTTGTATTGAAAATGTGAATTATCCTAAGAATATATCTCGAGAGTGTCAAAATAGGTGTGTAGAAAGGCCCATTGTCTTGTACCGTGTTATGCTGAGTCAGGCTCGACACATATTGTTAGAGTTGTTACTCCTAGGTACGTTTTTACCAAAACCACATCCACTTATAGTTTCGAAACAAGGATGTATTTCTAAGAACATCCAAAAAATTTCCACCTCACCAAAATTTTGGATTTTATTCTATACTTATCCTAAAATTCCACAGTATGGTTATGTTCAAAAATTTATTCTTTCCTAAATCTTGTTCCCTAGGTACATAATAAACTTGCTCTGATACCAACTATAGTGATCCGACTATAGAAATCCTAGAGTCTGTGTCTACTACCATTACACTGGCATAATATACATGTAAATCATGTTCCAAAGGACTAAACATTATAGTAGACTTGGTAAAATAGATACATACATGATTCTTGTTTTAAAAATGAATAAACTAATTGCAACATAATTTTTTTTCATTGAGTATAATAATAACTCTATTCATTATATAATATCCTTGAAAATATTTATTAGTAAACTTATTGGATTCTTCGGGAATGAAACCATAATGAGGGTGAGCTCAAATTAATAGTAAGGGTAAATTATAGTGGTATCAATAATTAATTACTAAGAATAGTCAATATGTAAAGGTAAATAACTGAACACACATTCCATGTAATTAATAAAATTAGAAGGAAGTGCATAAACATTATGTAAAGGCAAACAATTGAAAACACACGACATTTAGTCAATAAAATGAGAAAGAAATGAATCCATAGATATATCAATAAAAAATATCTGGGATAAATAATTACTAAATCAAAATGAAGGGAAGGATAAATTATTAGACATCATGTCTATGGAATATGAAAACTTCTACTCTCAAGATCCATCCTCTAGATAGTTTAAAACTACAGGTAGAACCCCATTTAATTTCATAAACTTATTTGTCTCACAAGAACTAATTGATGCATCTAGGGGATATATAAATTCCTTATCCCACCCTTAATTTTATGTCCAAGTCATTCCTTGCATCAGATAATCGATTTAATCCCTAAACAATATGACTTTTCAAATATTCCTATGGAATAAAGAATACAGATTTATCAATATTTCCCTATATAGCCAAATAAATTTAAAATTTAACATTATATGTAAAATGATATATTGTTTAGGAAATAAAAATATCCCTGATAAATGATAAGGATAGTTATTGGAAATTCATTGTTAAATAACCATGTAAAATTGAATATTTCAAGGGGACTAACAAAAGAATGAAGGAAGTGAATGTGAATAATATCCTTGGCCAAATAAATCATAAACCATCGAGATGAAAAATAATGATGGTATAAATTTAACATTTCCCAAGTGGAGTATAAATAATGGTTTGTTGTACTTGATGAATATAAATAACATAAATTATATTTTAAAAATATTATTCATGAAAATATCTTTTTATACTGAAAATCATTTTGAAAATCATTTTATTTTAAAATCAATTTATAAATAAAATTTCTTATAAAATTAACTTTTTGAACTTGCATAGGAATCTTATAAGGAATGACTGTGGGTAAATCCATACATGTCATATAGGTTAAAAATAAAATTCCTTTTTCATGGAAAAAATATGAGAAAAATTCCATGTTCTGAAAGCGACAAGAAGATTACTTTAAAACACGGGTAAATGATAAAAAGAGTAAAAATGAATTTAATAAAACATTCTAGAAAGGATAAGAAAATTATTTTTTAAAAACTTTTTAGGAAACATGGTTTTTAGATGAAAACAGGTTCTCTGACAATAAAGTGAAGGAAGTCGAGTTTTCTAAAAAAAAATTTAAAATATTTTGAGCACTGAAGAGTGAAAAATGGAACTATTACTTGGAAAGGATCATGAATAACTATAGGAGAAGAAAATTAAAGTGTTAGTTATAAAATTATCAAACAATTTTATCTGATGGAAACTCATGTGCGAACAATCTATAAGAAATAATATTGTTCTGTAAACCATTGAAAAAACCATAAAATTTATGTGGAAATCAATAAATGAATAGATTACAGGTGTTAATCAAAATCCACATAAAGAAGTGAAAATTCTTCAATAGATAGTAAAATTCATTATAAAACAATCATAAAATATTAATAATAATATAGAAGTAGTATAACCTAAGGAAAAGGAGTTGAGTTATGAAATTTATTTTCCACTTGGGTAACTTTTAACTCAAATCACCTTATAATAAATAATTCAAATTGAAACTGAAAATACCAGGAAGAATGAATGAATCATGATATTACTAGTCTAATTCATAGTATGTACACTATATATATGAAATTAGGTTCACAAGAAAAAGTTATTGTTTTAAGATAATTTTAACAGTCACAAAAGGAAGTAAGATTTCAAAGATAATCATTAAAACAATTCTTTCGGAACATAATATTTAAACATTCCAAAGTTTCCCATACCACTTTGAAACTTTTGAATCATAATACTCATAAATGGATGAAATTAAATGAAACATATAATTTCATGAGAACAATTAGATTCATGATATAATATGTCAATGGGTAGTATATTCACCACATAAAGGAAACTAGGTGCATAACGACAAATAAGTGTCAATGGAATGTCAATTGAGACGAAATCCCTTACCGTGAATTTACTTTAGAGTGAATGTAATTTAACCTATTGTATAAGGGTTTTAAACATGTTAGAAAAAAAAATCATACTCATATTTATTATATCATATATTTACTTCTGATAATATCTTATTACCCGTTTGTTAACAATCTTTTATTATTTTCCCTATTTCGAGTGTTAATTGCCTAGTTTTTTGAGTATATTTTGACTTTTTACTTGTTTTTATTCATACATAGATCATGATTTAATCATATAAATGATTTAAAACATTATTTAATTATCATATATATTAATTATATATGTAATTATAATAATCTATAATTTTTGGTGAAAATAAATTAAATGCACCGTTCATGGAGGCGGAAGGTCGTACGTATGCATGAACCCTACTTTTATTTCTTTATAATATTTAAAGAATAAAAATAATATATATATATATATATATGTTTATTATAATTATAGTATCATATCTATTTCATATATGTTACATAGGTTTATTAAAACCATCATTTATACATTCCTTGTACAGTGTGAACGAATCACATCGCTTTGAGGGGGAGGTAGTCCACACTTCCAAAAACGATGTTCTCATATTCCCACAAAATAGAGTTAATAAGGGTATATGTTATAAAATAATTAAATAATTATAAATAAAAAATATATATATATCTTATATAACATATATAAATGTATTTTCCATCAAAATTCCCAACCATGATAGGTGGTAAGGGAAAAACGAACAACTTCATTTCATGAGGTGGTAGTGTGTCATACATATAAAGGTAAAGTTAATTAACCATTATATGGATGTGTGTGTAAGTGTAGTTAAAAAAGTTAACATAAAAAAATCTTAGTATATTTAGGATACTAGTGTTGTTCTATATTCATGTAATAAGATGAATTTAAAGAGTGTATAAAAAAATAAAACCGAACAGATCGAGGATGGGTGTTACCTCTCACTACAAAAAAAACAATACTCTAGAGGGGTTTTTTGATAGGGGTTAATCCAACCCCATATAAATTTATTTTTTGTAACATTAGATGGGGTTCTGCAAAACCCCCTATAATCAAAAAATTTTGAGGAGGTTCACAACCCCCTTTAAAATTTTCAACATTTTTTTAATATGTAGTTGGATTCTAGAGATGGTTGTGTTAAATCTATCACTACTTTAATAATTAGTGGTGCTATATTTTTAGTCACATGCACTATATATTCGGTTATAAGCACTATATATATACATACATACATATAAACACTTATATACATATATATATCTAGTTGGATTTTAGAGGTGTTATATGTGTGTGTGTTATAGGAAAATTTCTTTTTAAGAAAATAGTTGGGGTTCACAACCCCCAATAATGTAAGACATTAGTGGGGGTTCAAAACCCCCTCTAATGAAAGAAATTTTTGGGGGTTCAAAACCCCCTCTTGAACACCAACTAATGTCTTACATTAGAGGGGGTTCACAACCCCCTCTTATTTAAGAGATTAGAGGGGTTGTGAACCCCTACTATTTTCTTAGAGAAATTCATAAATATATAAAGTATATATTTTATACATATATGAATGTATTTATAAAATCTATAATATATTATATTCTTATATATATGTAATATATAAATATAAATATATTTTATTTTTTTATGTATAAATAATATATATATATATATATATATATATATTCATAATATATTTGGGTAAAATATAAATATAAATACATATATATATATATATATATAAATAATATACATGTATTAAAATAAATATAAACAATTAAAAATAAATATATAAATACACATTTGTGTTTGTGTGTGTTTGATATAAATGTATTTATAAATACATACATACATAATTTTTTTAAATATATGTAAATATATAATTTATAGATGTGTGTAGAAAATATATATATATACATATATATTAATATTTATATAAATATAGATTCAGGTTATTTATTTATTTAAATTAAATATATTATGCAAATAATTTTTATCTTAATAAACTTATTAATATATATAAATACAATAATATATAAATTATATGTGTAAAATTGTTAATATATATATTTTTATTAATATATATGATTATTTTAATAAAATTATTATGTGTATTATTATATATTGTTTTATTAATGTTTATTTTAATAAACTTATTAGTATATATAAATACAAAAATATATAAATTATGTGTAAATCTGTTAATATATATGCATATTTTAATAAACTTATTATATGTATTTAATTACATTATGAAAATAATTTCTATTTTAATAAAATTATCAATATATATAATATAAATAATATATGTACTATATTAACAAAAATAGACTTGGGATAGTGGTTTAGGTGCCGATGGTATACCTTTGAGATGTGTGGTTTGAATCGCATGTAAATCTTCATTTTAGAAGCCTCCAAATTTTTGGACTGAGAGGAGACCTATGGTAGGATTGGGATGCACTCAGGAGACCAGAGACTGGGGGTTAGGATGGACAGGGAAAAACATAGGAGACTGGGGGCAGGGCTGGACCGAGACACATATAGAAGACAGGGGGTGGGGCTGGACAGAAACAGACAACGCACAAGAGACACGACAGACACGAACAACGGGGGACATATAAACATGGACACAGCGGCGGACAGACACGGAGACCAGGACTGAGGGGGGGGGGGGACCATTAGGTGATAGTCATGGAGACCGTCACTGGGAGGGACTGACACGGACATCGGGGGATAGACATAGGAGACAAGGTGACTGAGTGACAAAAAAATAGGATACTGAGACACTGGGGGAGAAAACATAGGAGAGACCAAGACTGGGGGACACACCAGAGACTAGGGACATGTGGTGGGGCAGACACTGACGGGACACATAACACCGATTGAGATCTTTTTTTCAAAAAAATAGAAGAAGCATTAGGGGAGGTTGTGTAAAACTACCCCTATTGAATTCAACAAATATGGACAGTTTGAACCACCCCCAATCCCTCTATTAGAGGTGGTTGGGGTTACAAATGCCTCTAATGAAAACCATTTATGGTAAATTTTGAACAACCTTAAAGGGGGTTTAAACACCGTATAATATAACTGCTGCTAAACTCATCATGCATTTACCAGCGCTTCCTCAAAACCACCCCTACTAACAGTAAGAGGGCGCATTATCGGTAGTTCCACATAACTACCACTAATTTATTTAGAAGGGGTTATAAACCCTTATAAAGTAAAAAATTACCCCTTCCACAGTGGTCATTTTTTATAGTGTCTTAATTGGGTAACTCCCTTTGGTTTGCACCAAAGGGCTTCCATGGATGGATTTATGACCAAGGTTGGGCTTCTAGGTTTAGGGGAGGTATTTTTAAGAGCTATTTGGGTAGATATTGGTAGATAAAAAGTGTATTGAGAGGTGTGAGGAAGTGGGAGGCTTGAGTTTCTTTTTATAGTCGAAGAAGAGTGGCACTCTTGTAAATTTTGGAAAAGGGAATTCCACTCATGTATTCCCATTGAATGTGGATAAAATATTTAAAAAAATATATCCAAGAGATTATAAGGTCCAAATTTGACCATATAATGACTTTTGGACAAGTTTCTAGGTCATTTTGGCCCTTAAGTTTAAGTTTTAGTCCATTGTAAAGGTTAATTTCACCTTGATCCCTATAATTAATTTTAATTACATTCACTAATATTTTTGGCCAAAACCAATTTTACCTAGTTAGGAATTATAAATTATTATTATTACAAATATGGAATCCATTTTTCCAAATTTCAGTCATATAAATGGCATAAGATATATTAAATTTAATCTCATAGATGGGATGACAATGTGGGTTTTTGAGGTAAAAACGTTCAAATTTTTTCTATGTTTTAATATCCAATTTCAATGTGAAATTTATTCCAATTAACTAAATTGGTTTAATTAATATAAAATTGATCCAATTAAACTTTAAAAATAATTTAAAATATAATTTAACCTTATAAGTAAATTAGATGAAAAAGAAGTTTGGAATTAAAATTCTGTATTTTCACTATTCATTAAAAAACGAAACTTCAAAAAAAGTACAAAAGATCCCCCTAATATAATTTTTATGTTTCAATTTCAAAGTAAATTTTATTTTTATATAAAAAATCTATAAAATTTCCAAAATTTGGATTTAAAATTAGTTCCCCATTAAAAGTAGTAGAAGTTCCTTTATAAAAATATATGTTTATTATGAATAATATTGTGTTTGTTCTTATCTTATTCCTATAAAATATATTGGATAAATGAAAAAAATATTTTATTGAATATATAACATATATATTTAATTAATTTCATTCAACAATTTTAATTAATTTAATTCATGAGGATAAAACATCTTTGTGAGCATAAGAGTAGTTTTCTATAAAAATATCCCCTTTATTCTAAATTGGTTCTTATATTAATTTATAATTAATTTATTACCAATTAATTAGTTTTACAATTTTTTAAACCATATATTTTCACAAGTTAGGAAATATTATTCATAAATTCTAATTTAATGGTGAGTTTAAGTCTTATTATATTAAATTATAATAGTTTAATACCATATTGTTGTTCTGTAAAACTTGGTTTTGTGTGTAACACTAGCTATCAGACAATATTGTTCTTGCATTTAAGGAAATATAAATTAGTATTTGTGTGCATTACAAGTTATATGATAGTTTTAATTTATTTAAAATAGAAATTATTCTATAATGTCTCAGGATATTATATTCTCTTACGTGCTTGGTGTTTTATGTCATACATGCTATCGAATACAATGTTCTTGTTTAAGATTTTTAGGGCATTATAGATAATTTCCTAAACATATATTTCATACTAAGAGGAAATATAAGTTATCTACTATGATGAGACCCTAGAGGTGCCACAAAATTATTCTTGAAACTTGTTCTATGGAAAAAAAATTTATCTAATGGGACATAGAAGATATAGACTATTAGGGTTAAGAGGCTTATAAGACATTATGAAACCTTCTTATGGTGTTCAAATTTCGTAATATCCATGTAAGAGGTTATGAGAACACACCCATTAAAATGAAATCCAATTTTTTATGTGTCATTTATTGTTACTATATGGGGACATGTGTATTTATTTGTGGAATTTAAGATTAGAATTAGTGGATATCATTAATCATGTACTTAGATGTATTGATGGCAACCATGAATATATATTCTCGTAGTTAGGTGGTATATGTTGGGGTATGTCATGAGTGATATTTCATTGAAAGATAATGTAAGAAAGGATTTATCACTTCTTTTCCACCACTTTGGCAGTGGTGTAGTGGTGAAGGGTCGAGGGCCATTGCAATGATGTTTGGTGAGGTATGAGGCTCGATTCCTGGGAGCCTAATCTTGGGGGAATTTTCACCTCCCATGCTCTGCTCACCTTGCAGGGTCACCCGATGTCTCATCAGGTGGGAAGAAGAGTGCAAACCACCTCATTGATGGATTACTATGTCAAACCATCACAGATCGGTCTATTACCCCATGAGATGCTCTTCCATCTCTGCTGGCAGCAACTCCTTCCCAACCGGGGCTTCTCTGAATGACCTCTTCATGTAGAGGGGGTGTTTCTAGGTGTGGAGGTTTTGAAGAGAATACTACCCGAGATTACATTTCTAAAAATGGATTTATCCCTTCCATCCTATAAAGGAAGTTGATTTATTAGGCCCTTTGAATTGAATGAAACTTCCTACATGAGTCCCTCTACATAATGCTTAGTGGGAGAGTTGATTTCCAAAAAGTAAAAGAAATATAAATAGAGAATATAGGTTGATGGAACCGAAATGCAACCTGATTGATTCAAGATATCACACTAAAGAGATTATATTACATGGTTAGAATTTGTAGAAGGTTGAATGTCATTTCGACATTAACTTATTTCTCAATTAGATCATTTTCTTGTTACTCAATGTTAACCTTGTAATTTAGGTGGTTATGCATAACGCCACTAAGAAAGACTTCTAGAGGGTCACACACATAGTGTATCATCTATCTCAGTTAAATTCAAGTAATTAATTTAACAAGTTAGAATAAATATGATTTATTCGGTTTGGTCGATCACTATAATTTAATCATAGGTTATTTGAAAAAATAAGTGAGTTGGATAATAATAATAACTATTTATTTTCATATTTGGAGAATATAATATTTATTATATTTATCAAATAAAAATTCAGTGAAATTTCCCTTTTAAAGATAAATTATTTGAGGATCGATAAATATCTATGAGGCAAAGAATACCATGACTAATGGTCCAATTACAAATGGTGTAAATGATGTTTATTTATATTCTTAATGTGTTGCACATGTCAAGTGATTAATAATTATAATATCATTATTAATGGGTGTAGGGTCAAATAAGAATATTAAATAAGATAATGGGTTCTGTGTTATTTTCCAACCCTAAACCCACAATAATAATTATTTAATTATATTACTTTCCATAACTCACTTTTGGTTCGAAAAATTGATAAAGAGAGACTCCTCAAAACCTAAGTGAATTATATATTCCTCCCCTCTCAAGATTTCAATAGAACATCAAGATTTATTACTCATTCGAGAAAAATATTGGTATTATCAACCACAAATAACACAAGTGATCAAGATCGGACCTACTATCACTTGGAGACTCTAGAAAAACATTCATATATTTTAGTGAACATGTGGATCACTTCTAGAGAGATTTTACACTTGTCTTCCATAGTTCAATTATTATATGATGATATCTCTTTAACTAGATCAACAATTAATGTTGAATTATAGGTTATGGTAATTCTATATATGCTCATAAATTAATTATAAATTAAATTGGAAGATCATCCTATTCCAGTTCCGATATTTTAATCTAGAAAAGTAATTTATTTTATTGGATATGTTTTTTAGATCGTGTGAACCAATGATTATACATAAATTAAGACTAAATTAGGAGTAGGTTATACCATCAAAGGAAAACATTCTTCTCATGATTTAACTAGAATCTAGAAATATAGAGGTGAATTTACCTCGTTTGACTAATTTCACAATTAGATTTTTAATTCAAATTCCAATATTTCTATATCAATATAAAGTTTATTTCCCATCAATAAATGAATAAACTAACACACAAACTTATAATGTATATATATATATTGACACAGATAAAAATATATATTTATAATATATTTATATTCATAAGTACTTTTTTATATATTTATATTTATATTATATAATTTATTATATACATATATATTTACAATATACATATTTCTATAATTATATATATGTGTGTGTTTATATATATTTATTTATATAGACACAAACACATATATAAATTAATAAATGTAAATATAAGTACACACAGAAATATAGATTTATAATATTTTTATATTCATATTAAATTTTTATATTTTTATTTATATTATATGATTTTTAATATACATATATAGATTTACAATATAAATATATGCTAATAATTATATGTGTGTGTGATTATATATATTTAGACACACTCACACAAATTAATAAATATAAGTATAAACAAACACATAGAGACACACACATAGAAACATACACACACACACACACTATGAAATATATATATATATATATATATTAAAATATACACGCACATATATATATATATATATATATATCATTATATAAAATATGTATTTAAGTATATTTATTTTAATATATCTAAATAAATATAAATATATAATAATATGAATATTATAAAAAATATGTATATACATTTTTATAACTATATTGTTGTTAATATTATTATATATATCTTTATTTAAGCTGAAGTGATTATAACTACACACACACACACATACCTAAGGTACTATGCTTTTCCAATCATCATCCCTCCTCATAAGTATTTTCAAGAACTCAGACATGGATTGAGATATTTCACATTAAGTTTTGGGTAATGGGGATGAAGGGTTTCAATCTAACTTGATTAGCAATTATTGGGAATTCCATAGTGTGCGGTAGGGATTTGTGGTGAGTTCTAATTAGTTGAGGCATGGTGAGGGAATTGATTGAAATTTGTTTCCAATATTCAATGTAAATTATTTAAAAAATATTTTTAGAGCCTCTGTATGTGGTATAAATTAGTGTGGATAAAGGTTTCTAACTATTATCAATTTTAGAAATATTGATAGTTTTTTGGCATAGATAAATAATATTTATAAGGAATATGAAAGCCAAATATGTAATGGTGTTCCTCTCTCGTTCCCATTATCTTTGTGTGTGAAACTCAAATGTTTCTTCTCAATTTATTTTCCCAATCCCATTGGTTCTATAAAAACCATAAAGTGTTTTCTCAAAATCTCCCATAACCAATTATTTCAGGAGGATCACTAATATCTTATAGGTTTACCTAACATTAAACTTCCTAGACTCCGTGTGTTCAACTCCTTACACTTTGAGTTGAATTACTTCTTCTTATTTTCACCTTTCATTGGAATTCAAAATTCTGAAATCGGGTGGTTGAATCTAATATGAATACCAATTATGATCAATTATCTTTTAAAAATTCATTTAAAAAGTATACTTTAATTTAAGCCTTTTGATTTTAATAGTCTTATAAAGGGTTTTTAGTTAGGTCTCACTTCTTTCAGTTCTCTGAATGAAACTATGTCACTCTAATAACTAAAATTCACAACCCTTGAAAATCACTGAAATCCGAACCATTATTTAATTTAATGTTATATATAATTCTTTCCCAAAAAATTTGGAAGCTTGATTGAGGGGTTTAATTTATCTTATTATGACTAAAATAAATGTGTTTTTGTTCCTTAGAGATCAATCATTATTAATGCAGTGATTGCGTATGATGTTTTTCATTCTATGATGACACTTAATTCTTCTAAAATATAATATGTGGTGATCAAACTCAACATGTTTATGTAATTTGTTATGGTCAAGTAAACCATCCTTAAGGTTTCACTTTTGAGAATTAGTTCTGTGGCCAAGTGGTTCACATCATCTTCGAATATGTGTATTTTGTTTCATTCAGAATAAAAATTAATGGGTTTCCTTCAAACTACTTCAAGCCATTATGAGGTTATGGCTAGGAGACCCACTTTATGCTTATCTTTTTATTCTGGAGACTAAAATCTTCTCTTTCCATCTATTATATTTTGTAAATAAAGGGATTATTCATGGAGAAAAGGTATATTGTAATAGTCCTCTTATTTCTCATTTACTTTTTGTAGATAATACTCTTCTTTTTACTTGTGATACCCCCCAAGAATGTGAATAAATATTTTAGATCATCAATTTGTATGAAAATGCATCAATGAAATGGAATAATTTTGTAAAATCATAAATTTCCTTCACTAAGGGGGTTATTTCATCTAGAAAGGAAGAGTTACACTAGTTGTGATTTGTGTTAGTGGTTGAGAAACACTAGAAGTATCTCAAACTCTCAGTGGTTATTTTGATATCAAAGAAATAAGTCTTTTCATACATCGTTGATATATTTAAAGAAGAATATTAGCGTGTGTTCAATCAAACTGCTAAAAATCAGACCTTTAACACCGTACAAAAAGGTCTTTAACAATGCTAAAAAACATTGTGTTCCTTAGTGCTGTTAAGGTGGCGGTCCCCTTTATAAGCACTCAAAGAAGTAATGATAAAGGCCTTTTGTATTAGTTATAAGAAGGATATGATAAATGTGAAAAAATTAATTCTTTAACAAGATTTTTTTCTGGAAAATTTGAAGGGTGGAACAACCCCCCTTTAATTAGTTCTTGAACCCATTTAACGGTGACCGTATAGGATCCCCGACCCCTTTAACAGTTCTAGAAATCCCACCCCCACTTTAATAGTGATAGGTATCTGCCTCACACACCCACACAAGCCCCTCCCATTAGTGGGTTTTGAACCTAAGGCATCCATTTCATAGTATCATGCCTTTTCCAGTCACCTATATTTTTTTGTTCTCTATTTTATGATATATCTCTATATTTATATAAGTTTCATTAAATTTATTATCTATATACATATATACATATATAAAATATGTTTTGTGTGTGTGTGCATGTGTATGTGTGTTTATAAATACACACATACATATATATATATATATATTTATATATGTGTGTGAATCTATAAATATAATTAAACATATTTATATTTATTTACATATATTATATATTAATATTCATATACATATATTAGAATATATTGATAAATATATATATGTTTCGTTAATACACACACAAATATATTTCTATACATTTATTGACATTATATATACATTAATTGTATATGTATATAAATATTCATAAATTTTTATTTTAAATAAAATTGATATTATTTTTTATTTAGATAAGATTTATATATTTAGAAAGATTCATTACATGTAAATATTTTTACTTATATATTTATAAAATAATATTTTTATATGTGAATACATACAAAATATGCCTATATTTTTATGTATTTGATTATAAATAAAACTAAATTATGAAAAGTGATGAAATTTAAAAACCTAATATCAATATGAATGTATTAATTAGGAATCAATCTTGTCCCCACTAAAAATGGGTTAAATAACACCCTTAAATGAGGCTAAAGGTACATTGAATGTTAAAAAATTGGGATACCCCCACTAAAAACTCAATTTTTAGGTGTTTTGGGAATTTTATGGCATCATAAAACATGAAAGGGGATCTCTCATGTATCTTGTTCATAGATCTCATCTAAATCTTCAATTTGATATGTGGTAGTGCCCAAATGGATAACTGAATGAAAAGTTATATCTGTTTGAAGTTCAAGTCACATTTTCAACTTATTTTCGACCGGTTATTAAGTTTTTAATTTTTTTCTATCTTCAAATTGGTTTTAAATGACTATTACTCGATAATAATTAGAAAATTATTAATAAAAATTATTTTTTTAATTATTTTATAATCCAATTATCTCTAAATTTATTATATATTAATTGTAAATGCATATTTATCCTTATATAATCATATTTTATCAAATATGTTATATTTATATCAATATAAATATATAAATATATAAATATATTATTTTTAATGATAAATAACTTTTTTATGAAATATAACTTTTATCAGTGTTAAGAAAAGTGCTGATAAATATACACTTTATCAGCACTAAAAAAGCACTAATAAAGGGGCTATGTTTATTAGTGTTGAAAAAGTGCTGATAAAGGGATATTTTTATCAATGTTTTTTAGCGCTATCAAAAAAAGCTTTTAATAATGAATTATTGACACTGATAATGGTACCCCCTTTCTGAGAACATTTTTAGGGATATTAAAAGGTGGCACTGCATAAAGCCGATTATGTGGTAGTGTCAAGAAGATTTCAAAGGAAAAAAAGAGGTTCTTATTAAAGATGTTTCTCAAGCGATCACATTATATTCCATATCTTTGTTCAGGTTTCCATAGACTCTTATTGATCACCACCATTTCAATATCAATAATTTCTTTTGGGGATGACATGATGGGAGAGATAATATGCACTTGAAGACATGAGATAATCTTTGTGTACTGAGGTTAAATGGTTGTTTAAGTTTCATGAACTTAAATATGTTTAATGAGTATCTTTTGGAAAAACAAGGTCGGTGATTGATTTATTATCTAGGTTCCCTTTTGGACAGAGAGTTAAGTGAAAAATATTTCCCTTCAGTTGGTTTTACACATTCTTATTTATGAACCACCCGAGTTTCCTTTAGATGAAAATTTGGGGGGGGGGGAATTCCTTGAGAAAGTTTTATATTTTTGGATTACGAGTGGGATTGAGGTATTTATTTGGGGTGATCTATGGCGGGATGACTATTCTACTCTAAAATTTTCATCACCTGTTGTCCCAATATATGAGAATGATAGAGTGTGGGACATTATCAATGACTCCTTGGATGCTTGGTATACTGATAAAGTTTTTTTCTAGCTTAATGAGGGATATTATATTCTCATTCACATTATTCCCATTTCTCATGATATGGGTGTTGATCTACTGTGTTGGAGGTGGGATGATTTAGAGCATGATGGTCAAACTCCACTACCAAAAAACTTGGAAAGGCAGGTGCCTGCCTTTATCAACGCTAATGGAAAAGCACTGATAAAGGGGTCGGTCTTTATCAGTGCTAAAAAAAGCGCTGATAAATTTTCCCTTTATCAGCGCTAAAAGAAGCGCTGATAAATGTGTACCAATTATCACCACTTTTTTTAGCGCTGAAAAAGGGTACATTTATCAACACTTTAAATATCCCTTTATCAGTGCTTTTCTTAGTGCTAATAAAGGTTACATTTATCAGCACTTTTCTTAGCGCTGATAATTTTCATTATATACAATAAATAAAAAACACATTTTATAACTAAATATATATATATATAATTAAATAATTATAAGATTAATAATAAATATATTTATTATATTTATAGTATTTATTAGATTTATTAATTCATTCTATTTATTAGATTTATTAATTCATTATATTTAATATATGTATTTATTATATTTGTTTATATTTAATATATTTGTTTTATTTATAAATATATAATACTTTTTAATATATATGTATAATTAAAATTATTGAATATATATGTGTTTTCAAATGAATTTGGGTCAATGAATATATCATACATGCGTATATATATGTGCATGAATAATGTTCATTTATAGATTATAATTACATATCACATTGATGTGTTTTTGATTTATAATTCATTATGTTACCCATAGAATATATATGTTATAAAAAATGTACACTTATAATTAAAATTAAATTATATTTGAAATTAAATTATATTTAAAAAAATAATATATATTTTATTATATTTTCAATGATATATATATAAATATCCCTTTCAAATAATTTTATAAGTATAAATAAAGATATATTTATTTAGAGTTATTATTATTAATATATATATATATATATATATATATCATAAATATAATTTTAAATAAATATATAATAATATAAAAAAATTATTATATTTATACATTTATCAGGGCTTTTATTAGCGCTGATAAAGACCCCCTTTATCAGCACTTTTTACTAGTGCTGATAAAGGTCCACGCGGGATTTATAAAATCCACCGGGTCCTCCTCCTCCTCCCCGCACCCTGCCAAGCTTTCGCGGAAGCCCTACCCTGCGCCGCTTCCTCCACTCCACCGCCGTCGCCACCGCCTTCTCCTCCTCCTCCGCCGCGTCCGTCGCCTCCTCCTCCTCCTCCGGCGCCTACCTCTCTTCCTCCTCCTCTGCCACGTCTCCTCCTCCTCCTCCTTCTCCACTGAGGCTCCTCCTCCTCCTCCTCCTCCTCCTCCACCGCTGGATCCTCCTCCTCCTCCACTGGTGCCTCCTCCTCCTCCTCCTCCTCTGTCTACTCCACTGCCTCCACTACCTCCGAGCTGCTTCCGCTGCCTCAGCGCTACCTCTGCGCTGCCTCCGCGCTGCCTCCACGCTGCCTCCACGCTACCTCCATGCTGCTTCTGCGCTGCCTCCACGTTGCTTCTGCTGCGTCCGCTGTCGACGCCTCCTCCGCCACCGGGTCCTCCTCCTTAAGGTGAGTAAAATTGAATTTTCCTGAATTAATTATATTTTCATTTATTTTCAATATTGAGATTAATTATGATTTGTCCTGATTCCTGTGTGTGATTCTTGTGTGTGTGATAGTTCATCAGGATTTGGGGTGTAAACCATATGACTATTTACTTTATATAATCCTTAATGAGCAGTGTAATTAGATTCCTTGGATAGAACAAATGTGAGTAAATATTTATGGAATCTTATAGAGGATGAATAATATGTTGTATAATGTTTTTAATAGATCATGTTGTTACAAGGTGTTGCAGTTGGTATGTTTTTAAACATTGATAACCTTGGAGTAAGGGGTGTATATATATTTTATATATGTATTTGATTACTACAACATAAAATAACATATCTAGGTGTTTGGTTGGTTAATGAAAAAATATAGTTCTGCCTCATTGGTTTTATTAATGGATGAGTAAAAGTATATGGTTCAAGAGATAGAGGATCCATTTAGAGGTACATCCTATGATCTAAAAGGTATAGGACTTGAGTGAATGACTTATATAGGTCAGTTGAGGGTCTATTGGGATATTTAAGTGCCCTTGATAGTTTGGGGTAATTAATGAGTTTTTTGGTTTGAAGAACCCCCTCACCTCAATAAGTGAATTGAAAAGGGTGATATGCAATTTGATCTTAGTAATGTCATGATCACAGTAAAATTTTTATTACACTAAGAGTAAGAGTATTCCCACAAACCATTATACAATTTGGTATGGTGAGTAGATGGAGTAAAAATTGGAAACATATTATTACTAGCTTCAAAACGAAATTTAGTCATTGGTTTTAGATGTATTTTACCAATATATTTATTGAAAACATTATCATATACGAGTTAGAGGATCATTAAAGGTGATAAAATATGAATTTTTTTTGTTTTTTGTGGATAACAAGTGTCCCAGAACAAGGAGGACATGATTAAACTTTTATTGGACTGTTCCAAATGACGATGTTCACTCTAGTGTAAGATATCACACCATAGTAGGGATGGTGTAACTATGAAGGGTTTGAGATGTAGGAGAGACATATTTTAATATGGAACATTTAACTATAATGGATTTCTCTAAGGGAATATGTAGAGATAATTTCATTGGGAAACCTATATCATGAAAATAAATGTTGCACTGGTTTGGGGGTCCTATGGTATCAGTATATAATGAAAAGTCTCATTCTATAATAGTGTTATTTCATACTATACTATATTGTTCATTATTAATTGGCGTATCATTGTTTAAAGGGGCGTTTTAGACCATGCCACAACTATAAGGGTCACACCATGAATGGTATTCTATAGATATTGGTAAATATGAGGAGACATGAATCACATTTCAGGATATGTTATGTTAGGCCATAAAGGTGGTGAAGGATCATTAGGATTTATTTTCTAAGTCATTGGGAATTAGGATTCATTCCCTATGGAAATAATTCACATAAAAGACCATTTAATCTCTATAAATATAGTGTTACATGACCCAAATAAATGATTTGGTTTCAATAAAGAATCATTCAGTTACCCAACCATTCAATCCATGGATTGTTCCAATGATGGTTTAGTTAACATTTTAGGATAATAATAGGAGTGCAAACATAATCCAAATTCTATAGGCACTTGTGGTTGATGAAGGGGAGATCAGTGAACTTATAGATTTAGATCATTATATCGTGTACATGGGACTATATGGTTATATACTTACTCTATTCATTATTCTTGTTGATAATAAACCAAGAACAATATTCAGGACATACTGAACACTAAGGATAAGAAAATTTATAACAAGAGTTTGTGAACCTTGTAATTATCCCTTGATCCATGTGAGTTATTTCGTTGAATTACTGTCATCATTTTACAATCACTACCAAGATCCTTTATTCACTAATCAGTATTCAAAAATGTGTTTAGATTATGTCTTTTTCGGAACCATTTATTCACCCCCACCTTTAAGTAGTTTTCTACTCTCACCTAGTTTTTTCACTTGTATGCGTGGGTAACTATCCTTCCTAGTTGTAGTTGGGTGGTTGGAATTATGATGTGTTCAGCATTATGACTTGTTCATGATTTTTTTATGAAATGGTTATATGGTATAGTGGCCATAATAAAAGTGATCATATTTAGAAGGTGGAATTTGAATCGTTGAATTGAGAGAGAATCAGGTAAAGCTTATGGGATATGAGATTATAAAATATATGATGGATATGGGTTGACATCCACAAGTAAAAACCCAATTGATTTTAATATAATTAGGAATAATCTTTTAAAACTCAATGGGAAACTCAACACCACCTAAACCACACAAAACAAGGTGCGTTCATCATACGAGGATAACCTCTAGCCAATACAAACAAAATCTACATCATCTGAATTGATTTGAAGATGATATAGTGAAATCCTCACAAAAATCCAAGTTAGAATCATCCCAAATCATAGGGAAATAAAGGATAATATTAATGGAGTAAGTATGAGGGAAGAACTTACTAACGCACTATAAAAAACTCCGAAGAACCACCCCTCATCAGGGGGGATCTAAGAGAGGATGAAAATGGATGAATCCCAAGAACCACCCAAGATTTTCTATTAATGAGAACGCCCCCACCATTTATGAAGTATCAGGTTTTTTTATCTAAATGATACTCATATTCCTTCTCCACTAACCTATATACTCATATTTTGGATTTCAAATAGGATGAATATAAATAAGAATGGATTACTTCCAATTGGTTGACAAAAGAGTATGAAGAAGTTGTGAAAGATTTTATCACGTTTGAAAAATATCATGCATATGACCCTTCTCAAATCCTTTTTCCGTGTTTACACTATTTTTGTTCAAAACAAATTAGTCCCGAGGAGTTGGAAGAACACTTGATCTGTCACGGAATAGATCAGAGTTATAAATGTTGGAATAAACATGGGGAAACAATGAATGTAGGTTGTGGCTGGGATAACACTACATTTTATGGATCATCTGATATGATTACAAGTATGAAAAATGAAGATTACCATATGGAGGATGTGATTACATATGTGAATGATGATGAAGATCGTATTGAGAAAAGGACAAGAACCATCGATGATGAACTTCATGATTGCACAAAATTGTTTGAGAATTTAAAATGTTGTGCAAAGATGCCATTGTATGCTGGTTTCACTAAATATGCAGCACTGTCATCCGTACTGAAGCTGTATAATTTGAAAGCAGACAACGGTTGGAGTGATGCCAGTTTTACGGAACTACTTACTCTCCTGAATAACATGCTTCCAGAAGATAATGAGCTGCTGAGCCGAACATACGACGACAAACTAATGCTATGCTTGATGGTTATGATCTCTGAAAGAATACACGCCTGCCCGAATGACTGTATACTGTTTCTCAAGGGCCAAAAATAACTTAAAGATATCCCAAAGTGTGGTTATTCTTAACACAAGAAAGATTAATACAGTCCAAATAAATTTGTATGGTACTTTCCAATCAATCCATGGTTTAGGGGCCTATATGAAAGTGAGGAGATTGCAGGACAATTGACATGGCATGCAAATACAAGAATTAAAGATGGGATACTACGTCACCCGATAGACTCTCTTCAGTGAAAGGGAATTGATAATGAGTATCCTGAATTTGGAAACGAGTCAAGAAACCTTCGTCTTGCGTTATCTACAGATGGAGTGAAACCTTTGGGTTTTCAAAGAAACAGTCACAGTACATGGCTAGTTAAGTTGGTAAATTATAACTTACCACTATGGTTATGCATGAAACAAAAATAAATCATGTTATCTATGATTATATCAGGACTAAAACAATCGGGTAATGATATTGATGTTTATTTAGCTCCATTGATCGAAGATTTGAAATTATTGTGGGATTCAGGTGTTACATTGTATGATGCTTACAAAAAGGAAGATTTCACTTTGAGAGCTATGTTGTACGGGACGATAAATAACTTCCCTTCTTATGGAAATTTTTCAGGATATATCATTAAAGGAACTCAAGGGTGTCCTTTTTGCGAACAAGGTACACAATCAATTGGGTTGAAACATTTATCAAAAACTGTGTTTCTAGGACATCACCGATTTCTACCCTGATGACATAAGTACTGATATTAGATGACAACATTCGATGGAATTTTAGGAGAACATACAACACCATCTACACCAACAGGAAATCAATTTTTTGAGAAAGTTAAAAATGTGGACACTACTTTTGGGAAACTGTCTTAAAAAAACCTGACTAAAATCGGTTGGAAAAAGAGATCAGTTTTTTTTGAATTACCATATTGGAATTGTCTTTATGTGAGACACTTTCTTGATGTTATACATGTAGAAAAAAATTTATTTGATAGTGTCATTGACACGTTGCTAAATACACTTGGAAAAACAAAAGATGGAATTAAGGCTAGGTTGGACATGGTTGAGATGAGAATACCAGAAGAGTTGGCACCAGTGAAGAGTGAAATTTTTTTTTTCCTTCTACTGCTTACACTCTTTCCATGAAGGAGAGATATCAGTTTTTCAACTTCTTGAATGACGTAAAGGTTCTAGAGGGGTATTCGTCAAATATCATGATCCTCTGTTAGTGAGAGATTTGAAGTTAAAAGGTCTGAAATCACATGACTGCTATGTTTTGATGCAATATCTCATTCCTATGGATTTAAATTTCATTTTTCCCAAGAATGTCCTCCATACATTAACAAAACTATGTATCTTCTTCAAAGCTATATGCAACAAAGTTATAGACCCGACGAAATTGCTAACTATGGTAATAGAAATTACAGTCATATTATGTGAATTAGAAATGTTCTTCCTGCCTTAATTTTCTGATATGATGGTTCATTTCATGGTCCACTTGGTGAGAGAGATTCAACTATGTGGTCCTATACATTATAGATGGATGTACCCCATTGAATAGTATATGATGATTTTGAAAGGGTAAGTCAAAAATAGAAGTCGGTCAAAGGGTTGTATTGTGGAGCAATATATTATTGAGAAAGACATTGAATTTTGTGAAGAATACCTGTCTGGTGTGAAAAGCATTGTCCTACCAAAATCTCGTCACACTAGGCAGCTTGAGGGTGATGGAATTTATGGAAGACAGGTTGTCACAATCAATATTAAAGATCGATACTAGGCCCACGTTTATGTTTTTCATAAAAATTTCGACGTTGAACCATATGTTGAAACCCACAAAGAAATTATTAGGAATTTTAACCCATCTAAGGATGAAAAATGGATATCAAACACACATAATCGACAGTTTATAGGATGGTTTCAGAACCATATTTTTAAGAAGTCAGATGAAAATATAGAGTCAATTTCAGACCGACTTTGATGGTTAGTCAGAGGAAGAAGTGTGTATGTATTATCTTACAATTCTTGTGTAGTTAATGGTTATACATTTTATACTAATGAACATGATGGAGAAAGTACCATGCGAAATAGTGGGGTTACACTTGTGGCTGAAGTGATGCCTGTTTTCAGTGCTAAGGACAGAAATCCAGTTTATGTGAATGTCATACATTGGCATCATAAAACAAATATGGGAGTTGGATTATACGAAATTCCAAGTTCCAATTTTTCAATGAAAGTGGGTTGATAACAGGAGTGTTGTAAAAATCAACCGCACCTCAATCTGATGCATGGTGTGACCTGTATGGCTAAAAGTGTCTGATACCAGTTTCAAATTGACATAAACTTTAGAAAAAAAACACAAGTGACATATGACAAACTGAGAAAACACGTTCATATTGTTTTGATACATTAGGACAACGATCCATGAGTCATTTGTGACGTGTACGAATCAACCGCACCTCAATCCGATGCACGTTGTGACCAGTCTGGTTAAAGTGTCTGATATCAGTTTGAAATTGACATTAACTTTAGAAAACAACACTACTAACATACGGAATACAGAGAAAATGCACTTGGATTGTTTTGATACTTTAGGACAATGATCTATGAGTCATTTGTGATGTGTACGAATCAACCACACCTCAATGCGATGCAAAATGTGACCAGTATGGCTAAAAGTGTTTGATATCATTTTCAAATTGACATAAACTTTTGAAAACAACACTACTGACATTCGGAATACCAAGACAACGCGTTCAGATTGTTTTGATAATTTAGTAAAATGATCCATGAGTCATTTGTGACATGTATGAATCGACCGCACCTCAATTCGATGCACAGTGTGACCATTATGGCTAAAATTGTCTGATATCAGTTTAAATTGACATAAATTTTAGAAAACAACACAAGTGACATACAGAAAACCGAGCTAATGCATTCGGATTGTTTTGATACTTTAGGAAAATGATCCATGAGTCATTTGTGATGTGTAAAAATTGACCGTGCCTCAATCCGACGCACGAGGTAACCAGTATGGATAAAAATTTATGATATCCGTTTATATTGACATAAACATTAGAAAACAACACAAGTGACATACGGAAAACCAAGAAAACGCATTCAGATTGTTTTGATACATTAGGAAAACAATCCATGAATCATTTTTTATGTGTAAGAATCAACCGCACCTCAATCCAATGCACGGTGTGACCGGTATGGCTAAAAGTGTCTGATATCAGTTTGAAATTGATATTAACATTAGAAAACAACACTACTGACATACAGAATACCAAGAAAAAACATTCGGATTGTTTTGATACTTTAGAAAAAAAATACATGAGTTATTTCTGACATGTACGAATTGATGTCACCTCAATCCGACTCACGGTGTGACTGGTATAGCTAAAAGTGTCTGATATTAGTTTGAAATTGACATTAACTTTAGAAAACAACACTACTGACATTTGGAATATCGATCAAATGCATTCATATAGTTTTGATACTTTAGGACAACAATCCATTAGTCATTTTTGATACTTGTTCTAATATCAGTTTTAAATTGACATAAACTTTAGAAAACAACACTATTGGCATATGGAATACCAAGAAATCACATTCATATTGTTTCAATACTTTAGGAAATCTATCCATGAGTCATTTGTGACGTGTATGAATCGATCTCACCTTAGTCCGATGCATGGTGTGATCGGTATGGCTAAAATTGTCTGATATCAGTTTAAATTGACATAAACTTTAGAAAACAACAAAAGTGACATATGGAAAACTGAGCAAACGAATTTGTATAGTTTTGATACTTTATGACAATGATCCATGTGTCCTTTTTGATGTGTAAGAATCAACCGTACCTCAATCCGACCCACGCTGTGATCGGTATGGATAAAAGTGTTTGATATCTGTTTAATATTGACATTAACTTTAGAAAATAACACTACTGACATACAGAATACCAAGAAAACGCATTAGGATGGTTTTGATACATTAGGACAACTATCCATGAGTCATTTGTTAGGTGTATGAATCGAACACACGTCATTCCGACACACGGTGTGACCAGTATGGATAAAAGTGTCTGATATCAGTTTCATATTGACATTAACTTTAGAAAACAACCAAAGTGACATACGGAAAACCAAGCAAACGAGTTCGGATTATTTTAATACTTTATGAAAATGATCCATGAGTCATTTATGACCTGTAAAAATCAACCACACCTCAATTCAAAGCACATTGTGACCGGTATGGATAAAAGTGTCTGATATCAGTTTAAAATTGACATAAACTTTAAAAAACAACACATGTGACATACAGAAAACTGAAAAAAAGCATTTGGATTGTTTTGATACTTTAGGAAAATGATCCATGAGTCATTTGTGATGTGTATTAATCAATGACACCTCAATATGACGCACAGTGTGACCAGTATGGCTAAAAGTGTCTGATATCAGTTTTAAATTGACATTAACTTTAGAAATAAACACAGGTGACATGCAGAAAACCGAGAAAACACATTCGGATTGTTTTGATACTTCAGGAAAACGATCCATGAATCATTTTTGACTTGTACGAATCGACTGCACCTTAATCCGATGAAAAGTGTGACCGGTATGGCTAAACGTTTCTGATATCAGTTTGAAATTGACATAATCTTTTGAAAACAACACAGGTGAAAAATGGAAAACTGAGAAAACATATTTGGATTATTTTGATACTTTAGGAAAATGATCAATGAGTCATTTATGATGTGTATGAATCAACCACACCTCAATCTGACACACGGTATGACCGGTATGGCTAAAAGTGTATGATATCAGTTTGAAATTGACATTAACATTAGAAAACAACATTACTGACATACATAATATTGAGAAAATGCGTTCAGATTGTTTTGATACTTTAAGAAAACAATCCATGAGTCATTTGTGAGCTGTACGAGTCGACTGCACTTCAATCCAAATCATGGTGTGACCGGTGTGGATAAAAGTGTCTAATATCAGTTTCAAATTGCCATAAACTTTAGAAAACAACACAAGTGACATACGACAAACTGAGAAAATGTGTTTGGATTGTTTTTATACTTTAGAACAATGATCCATGAGTCATTTGTGACATGTATGAATCAATAGAACCTCAATATGATGCACGGTGTGACTGGTAAATATTTTCATTAGATAAAGAATCAGTATTTATTAAATGAGATAAATCATCCAACAATATACTTATTTTACATTATTACCTTTCATTGTTATCATAATGAAAACATTTGAGTTTATCATTTCCATATTTTAGTTTCAGATTTCCATATTAATGCATTCTTTCATATTAATGTTTTATTTTATTTCATCATTGTATTACTAACATAATATTTGTTTTCTTATATAGGTGGATTTTTTTCCTTGAGTTCAAATTCTTTGTTCGACAACAAATACCGTGGATGATAATTTTTGAGAGCGGATCACGGATATCAAAGGATGAAATATTAATGTTTATAATTGTTGTTGGATAATTATAATTGAAACCATGTAATTTTTTTTTGAAATGTATATAGCAGTGTGCTTTTTTTGTATTCATGATGTATATATAGTTGTTTGTCAAAATGTTATGTGCGGGTACTATTTTGTGCGGGTTCTATTTTTTTCATGTGTGCAGGTGATATTTTGTGAAGGTATGCTGGTTTGTGTAGGTGTGCAAGTGTGCAGGTTTTGGTTGTGCAGGTGTAGGGGATGGTGTATTTATGAGCGCTTTTTTGAGTTCTGATAAAGGAAAACATTAACAATGCCAAAATAGCGCTGATAAAGGGCCATATTATCAGTTCTCAAGGTAGCGATGATAAAGGAACCCCTTTATCAGTGCTAGAAAAGAACTATTAATTTCAGAGTAGATAAAGGGGGGGGGGGGGGTCCTTTTTATCAGTGCTTTTCGGAGCGCTGATAAAGGGGACCCCCCTTTACTTATGCTGGCATTAAGAACACTTTTCTAGCGCTGTTAATGTCGGTTTTTAGTGCTAATAATAGGCCATGTTGTAGTAGTGCTCGAAGATTTTACTTTTCATGCTTAGTAGAAAACTTGGTTGACTCCTGTTAAACTCGTGGGTAAACTCATAGACTCAGTGTAAACTTTCCTTGCTCATTGAGTAGACTCATAAGGTAGACTCGTGAGTTTTAATACCATGATTTAGAGAACTATTCAGTTTGGTATAGTTATAAGCCCATGATGGAAGATCTGCACCACCATTCAACTGGAATATATGGAAATGATACTGACAACGGTGGGGGAGGGGTGATAATGTTTTTCCAACAAGAAAAGCTATTGGGTGTTGGGATGTGGTGTCAAGAAATTCAGTTGGTCTTTAGAGGTGGTGGAAGGTAGAAGACAATGTCAGTGTTTTAGTAACCAGTGTTCTTTGAGTGGTGGCGATGCAGGAAACCCAGAACGACACTGAAAAGAGTGAGGCGGTGTTGGGGTGGGTTTCGATGATCAGGATAGTGCATCAACCAATGAAGGAAGGGAAGTAGTGTGCTTTTAGTTGGTGGCAGTGATAGGTGGACACTAGATAAGATGATGGCCTAGTGGATGGGTGTGTCGGGGTACTACTGGTTGATGGATTGGATGCAAGGGGTTGATGATGGAGCAAAAAATGAATGGGATTGACTAGTATGGGACCCGATAGTTGTCCTAGTCTTGTGCGGTGAATGATGAACTGGATTGACCAACCCCCATCAATAGAGGGTACAATGATCTGGCGGCCGTTTATGTCAATGCCACAACATGACCAACAAAGGTATACATCATTGATTGGTAGTTCATAGTATATTCAAGATGACTGTGGTGAATTGAGCCATATAATTTGTAAGGGTCTTCATGCCTCTAAAAAAGGGTCCTATGAGCCTATATAAAATGTGAATAATGCGGGTGGGTTATCCCTTGAGAGGGGGTGGGGTATGACCTTCCCATTATCCTGGGTGGATGATTTGTGGTGTTTCGTTGTAATTGTACCCATAACTACCTATAATATTTATATTTATATTTATATTATATAATTTAGAATATGAATATATATAATTACAATATAGATATATGTTTATAATTAAATGTGTGTGATCTTATATATATATATATTTATATATATAGATATACACTAACAGATTATTTAATAAATTTATGTATAAACTCACAGAGTGAGAGAGATACACAGACACAGACACAGACACACACATATATGTACACATACATTATTCAATGAATATATATTAAAATACACACACACACACACATACACACACACACACAAATATATATATATATATATATATATATATATATATATATCATTATATAAAATATGTATTTAAGTATATTTATATTAAGATATCCATGTAAATATAAAAAAATAAAAATATAATTATTATTAAAAATATATATACATACATTTCTATAAATATATTATTAATATTATCATTATATATGTCTTTATTTAAGTTGAAGGGATTACAAACTACAAGAACCCACACACACAACTAAGACACTCAAGTGGGTCAAGCATCAACCCTCCCCACAAGAATTTCCAAGAAACCAGATGTGGGTTGGGATATTACTCATGAAGTGTTGGTAAATGGGGATGAGAAGGGTTTGAATCTCACTTGACTAGAAATAATTGGGATTTTTTTGGTGTGTTGTAGGGATTTATTGTGGGTTCTAACTAGGTGAGGCATGGTGGGGGAATTTATTAGCACTATTTTCCATTTGTTAATGTGAAATTATTTAAAAATATTTTTAGAGCCTTTATAAGTGATATAAATTATCACTAATAATGGCATCTGACTTTTATCAGTGTAGGAATCCTCATTGCTTTTTGGCACTAATAAATTACATTTCTAGATCTGATGAAATCTATATCTATAGTAGTATTATCATCTCATTTCTATCATCCTTATGCATGAAACCCATATTCTTCTTCTCTATTCATTTTCTTAATCCAATTCGATCCACATAACCCCTAAACATCTATCTCAAAAACTCACATAACTGGTTATTCCCCGATGATCTCAAATCACTTATATTTTTTACTACCTTCAAACTTCTTAAATTCAGCATGTTCCATGCCTTACCCTTTGATCGAAATTTCTTATTCTTATTTTCGATTAAGATTAGTATTTGAAATTTCTAAATTGAGTGTTCAAATCTAATTTAACTACCAACTCTTCCCCATCATCACAAGGCTGATTTCCCTCTTTCCCCATTTTTACTTCATTTTCTAGAAAATCTTGATCTACGTGGGTATTATATCAAAACTTCATTCCTTTTTTCCATTCATTTATCCCTTGAATTTCATTTTCCCATTTTCACTCAACTTTATATTGTGTGGGAAATCAGTTGTTCTTTAAATTCCATATTTTAGTACTCTATTTCATAATAAACCTCGTACCGCATGATTGGACAATTGAGATATGTTTCTTATATCAACGAACTAGGTGTTTTCCCTATGGATAAATTAACTTAATAATTAGAAAAACAATTCTTGCGTTAAAATGTTCATTTTCATATATTATAAATATTAATTTATTTTCATTTTTTTAATATATGGTTTAATAAATTTTGTTTAGTGGTTTTTGATCTCTAATAATTTCCCTATGTTATTTAATGTAAGTCATGGAAAGTATCTCAAAAAAACCATGATGTTTTTTTATAAAAATAATAAATGTAACGACATGTGTTTTCAATAAACATCTAATTATTAATAACTCACTACTAAATTTTATTTAATCTCATTATACTCTATTACATATACTATAATTTTGTTTTATTATCTAAATAAACCATATATCTTGTGAACAAAATTTGTTTACAAACACCTTTTCATACAATAAAATGATATTACAAATGTCTAAAATTCAATTTTTTATGTAAGGAATCCATGATATAATGAGTTTTATCAACATTGAAAAAAATGCCACCATTGCAAGTTTAGGATGCATTAATTTATTATTTCATTACATATTTGAGTGTTTGAATTTTTAGTTTTTTAATGAAAATCCTATTTAGATTCCCTCTACATTATAGGTTATTATACTCCACCTAGATATTTACAATATAATAAAAAAATATCAAAT
This sequence comes from Viscum album, assembly GCA_963277665.1. NCBI lineage: Eukaryota > Viridiplantae > Streptophyta > Magnoliopsida > Santalales > Viscaceae > Viscum > Viscum album. Next base: position 56,054,897 of record OY728148.1, read on the forward strand.
TTTGAGGAGAAAAATGAATCCTATATTTTGATGAAAAAATAGATAACAACCCATTTTCTATTAACAAAATTGTCAAAACCTGGTTTTTTACCATCTTCCTTTCATCAACTAAATTTACAATGCATTGTTTAATACGTTTCTCAAATTTTCTAATTTTTTTAATATTTTATTTTTTAGAGTTAATCATTTTAATCATATAAGAATAAGATTTATATTCCTTCTAAAATGTGCTTCCCAAAATGGTAACTACCTAAAATAAAACCCCAAAATTTACTGATTAATTTAAGGGCAATTCTATTGATATTACAATTACTTTGTACATTTCATTAGATTCCTTAATATATAAGCTTAAAGTTTTATAATTTCTGACACAACCAATTCATTCACATAATATTTGGGTATAAAATATTTAATTTATTTATAGAATATATGAAGGACATAATATTTTCTACACTAAAAATTTATCCAAGGTCAATGAATAAAAAATATCTCTTGATAGAATAGTTATATTTTCATAAGTTAATTTATTTTGAATCTATTTACTTCACTTTTTGTTTAATTATTAATCATTAATTTTCATTTACCATACACTTTTTCGTATCAGTACAATGGTATTTCATATTAGGGTTGAGTCAAATAATTCAAATGACACCAAACATTTATGATTATAAGATAATGGTAATCTTCCTCCCCTATAAGGTTTTCATTTTATACAAGTTTTTTAAATTGTAATATTTATTTTTTAAGTATTAAATAAGGTTTATAGTATTATTATTGTCCACTATTTGTTTACAAGAATAAAAACTTATTTTTTTTAGCTTCATGTATGAATAATGAGCTTAATTTAAAGAAAAACTATAACTATCATTTTTTCATTATTTTTTATCACTAATAGAAATCTAATATATACCAATGGAAATGTATCAATGGTTTGAAAAAATATTGGTATCGCTACCTGATACCAATAGATTGATAAAACCATTGGTATAGGTATGATATATGGAAACCTACACTAATAGTTTAGCCAGACCATTGGTATAAATATGGATCTAAACATGTATACCAATGGGTTTTTCAAAATATTGGTTTATGTATTGTATTTGGATACCTATACAAATATATTTCCCAAATATTTGGTCTTGGAATGTTATTTGGACACCTATACCAATAGTTTGGGAAAACCATTGGTATATGCTTTGTTTATGACTACTTATAACAATAATTTATACAAACTGTTGGTATATGACACCTATAACAATCATTTGACCAAATATTTGGTATAATTAACACCATTATTTTTTTGTAATAATAATTATAATAATAATAAATTCAAAAGTAATAATTATTTTTATTCATATATATATTTATGTATATATGAACATTAAACATGTTGTATTAGAGTGGTAAAGTGTTTTGAAAATATCATAGAGGTTCCAAGATCAATACTCGAAGATGAAAATTTTAATATAATACTTATACTAATTGACCAATCATTGGGATAAGTATTTTGTGACATCCCCTGATCCTAAACTCTCTCATGTGACCAGAAAGGGTTGGTTACGAGACCTCAGGCACACCTCCCCATACAGCAGAGGCTACTGAATATTAGAGATGGTGAGATATTTATAGTGTGGATAGTATGCCCCCAGAACAGAGTTACAAAATAGTGGAAATAAGCAAATTAAATAAATAAATAAATAAATAAATATCAAAGTAGTGAAAAATCAAACAATAAAATCCAACTGAATAATCCACTAAATAATAAAGGAATAATGTAATTTCATGCTGGAATGTAACTAAAATTCATTATATAAGTAATATAAATTAAATAATAGTAGACTCAAACAACTCAAATACCCTAGTCCCAATCCCCAGGTCAGTCTTGTCTCCAATCTTGGGTCCATCCAGCTAAAAAAATCAACAACAAGGTCCCTTTCCCTTGTCCAATCCTACATCCATGCAATATTCTTGGGTACCGAATGGTGAACCAAATAGGGTGTGAGTATAACTCCGTAGGTCGAAATCATCAGATCAAAATGTTACTAGTTTGATAATAAGTGCATAAAATAATTCAATAAACAAGTTTATTAATTAATTAAATAATTAAAATAATACCACATCAACCAGCTTCAACAACATTCCAAAATACCTCTGATCGTGTCTCCTGACTATGCAAACCAAAACCATATGACCATTTTAAAACATAACATACCTTAGCACCATCCCGGAATGTCTTTGATAATGTCCCACAACCATGCCAACATAACCGTAATCATATAACCATGGCATAAATCAGAAAAATATGGTTCAAAACCTCTATATAATCATTTTAGAAATCAATCAGGGTTAATCATGTTATATATTAATTTTATCATTTACCAGGGCCTAGACCAGTAAATAAGAATTTCAACATGTGTCACTAGGAATACCCCACTAAATAAGCATTTTTGTATGTATCAGTACATAACTAGGTTTATAATCATTCTAGAATGTCCAGATCATATCCTGATATATAACTATTTCATCATGTCTCAGAGCATAGCCAATTATATAAGAATTTTAATAGGTAAATTGGGATAACACCCTACATAAGAATTTCAACATAGAAATAACAAAACATGGAATAAAAACAAAGATATCCCAATATCACATCATAAGGCTCAATGGTTAATTATGAAAATTATTGTTTATCTTTCAATTACACATCTCATTTATCCTTTGTTCATAAATGAACAACAATACCATCATTCCAATAATAAGGTGAATATTAAGTGAATATATATAAAGAAAATACTTATGTGTCATGTCCTGGTAAATACACTTAATTCATTAATTAATTCACTTACAATCAAGGGTTCACTCACCCAAACAGTATCCAGAAGCCAGGTCAATAACCACTTGGATCCAAATGTATTCCAAGGAATAATATAATTCAACATTTAATTAATTTAGGTGCACACTATGTTAACTAAATTGTAATATTGCACGTACATTTCAATTAAATAGACCATAGAGTTAAGGGTTTGACCCCTACATTTAACTGAATATTGTCTAATGATTTTAGCATGATTCACCAATAAGAACAAAAATGAAGCTGATTGAAAGTCGGATCCTAGATCATAAAAAATAATATCAAAACCAAAATTACCACAGAAAAGAGATTACACCAAATTAGTCAGACAATAAGGGGTGAGAAGGGAAAACTGAAGCAAAACTACTTACCAGGGATATGATGCATGCTACAAACCTCCAGAATGAAGGTAGATGCTCTAAAATCACCAGTAATATTCCTTAGGGTAAATATTAAGAAGCTTCATGTGAGTGGATGATAACAATATCATGCACAAAACCCTTTAAATATGTTCTCAGGAAATTACATGGTGTGTAATTCAATTACACATCATGTATTCCTTTTTAGATTGATACATCAAAAAATGAATTGCCTTAGTTGATTTTTAACACTTCTCAAACATTACATGATGTGTAATTTCTTTATGCAATGTATTCATCCCAAATCATGAACTAGGACCATGTATCATACTTGAAAATAGTTACATGTCTTCTAACATTATCACACGACATGTAATTTCTCTACAAACATCCTTCAACTTGTTTCCCATGGAAAGAATCTGAACCACCTCCAAATCCATCGAAGGCATAGAAAATCATCATAAAATGATTTATCAAATCTATAATTAGAATCCATTAATTAAAAAAAAAATATCCCTAAACTTTAGGTCATTTTCCTCGATAAGGCTCTCTGTATCTGAACAAGACTAAACCACCGAGGCTCAAACAAAAAACTAAAAAGAGGGATGTACCTAGAAAATGATAGGGACTTAGAACCTCCTCACCACATAACAAATCATCCCCAAGCTGCTCCAACCATCACTATGGTGTCTCAGTGGACAATTCTGGCCACTGTGATTTCATATCAGACTCCCTGTCTTAGGTCTCCTCCTGAACTAAACCATTCTTCCACCGCACTCGAACCAGAGGTATCACCCTACCCCATAGATACTTCTTACTATGGTCTACAATATGTATCAGATGCTCCTTAAAGGAAACTTCGACAATAAGATTAATTTCCACTGTTTCAATCACATTAGAAGGGTTTGAATAATATCTCTAAAGCTATGACACATGGAAAACACTGTGAATGGCATTGTAACATGGTGGAAGAGAGAATCGGTACGCCACCGAACAGACTGTAACCACTATATCAAACAGCCTGACAAACATGGGTTCTATATTTCCCCATTTTCTGATATGAAATTTCCCCAACCTTGGTGAAACATGAAGGAAAAAATGATGACCAACCTCAAACTACAGAGTTCATCTCTAATTTCCATCGTAAGATTTTTTCCTGGTCTACAAAGTCTCCTACCACCTTCTGATCAACTAAACCTACTCAGATGTCTCCTTCATGAGACTAGGACAAAAAAGAAACAACTTACCTTCCTCAAACTAACAAAGAGGAAAACAAGAAAACCTCTTACACAAAGCTTAAAAAGGTTCAATTTTGTTGGATTCCTATAATATATTATTATATGAAAATTCCATGAGTTCCATATGATTCTCCCATGAACCACTAGAATCCAAGACATGGGATAATAACATATCCACCAGAACCTGAATAGTTTGATTAGATTCACTTTCAGTATGAGGTTGACATGCCATAATCAAAATAACTTGTGATCCTAGAGCCTTTTTAAGACCATTCTAGAATTTCAATGTTAAATGAGTATCCCTATTAGAAAATAATTTCCTTATATCCCCATGAAACTGAACTACCTCATGCATGTAAATACTGACCATATCCTCAAATGTGAAGCTCTCCTTGGTTGGTAATAAGTGATATAACTTTGTTAGTTGATCCAAAATCACCCATAAAATAACATTTTTACATGTTTTTTGGTTTTCACATGCTGAAAAGTGAAAAATCTCGCCACAAAGCCCAATACACACTTCTTCATTATTGAACACCAGTACTATCTATGGAGACCACGATACATATTTTTCAAACCATGATGAACCACCCATCTAGAAGCATGAAACTCTATTATCATCTCCTCACACAAGCACGTAGGAACCTATAATGGAATGAAAGAGAATATATAATACCAAGAGACCATCCCGATGATGTATCCCCACCATATAAGCTACCTATTAGTACAAATACCTCTAGATTAGACAATATATCAATCTTGATCCAGTCCCAAAGCATGGGTATAATATATTTTGAAGTTAGAGCTAGTCAAACCTGAGACTCCTCAATAACTAGATGCATGTATGTAAAGAGAGCCATCATACACAGCTCATTGAAAGAATCCCACAATGCCTCTATCTATATCTTATGACTCAAATCATCAACAATGATCTTGAGCTTTCCAGGTGTATAAGCCAACTCAATGTTGAAATATCTCGTATACTCAACTCACCTCCTATACCGTAGGTTCAGGTCCTACTGAGAAAAAGATGTACTTTTGGATCTTGTGTTATGTGTATACTACAAACCTCTCACCAATGAGATAATTCCTCTAGAATCTCATATCATGTACAATTGTGGCTAAATACAAGTCATGAGTAGGATAATTCCTCTTATGTAGTCTCAACTGTCTGGATCTATTAGAAACCACTCAATCCTCCTACCTTAGAACTACTCCGAGTCTAACCACATATGCATCATAGTACATGGTATATGCTTTACCCAGAATAGGTAAAGTGAGGATAGGTGTTGAGGTCAGCCTACATTTTAGATCCTAAAAATATATCTCACAATAATCAAACCAATGAAATATCACTCTCTTCTTGTTCATCTCTGACATCAGTGCTACCAAATGAGAAAAGTCCTCGATAAAGCACTAATAATAACTTACAAAACCCAGAAAGATCTGAATCTTGAAGGAATTATTGGGATAATCCCAAGATACCATGGAGAAAACTCTTTATGGCTCCACTAACACTCCTTCCTTGGTGATGACATGGACCAAGAGGTGAAATTTATCAATCCAAAAACTACATTTGGCTAGCTTGTTGTAAAGATAATGATCTCTTAATTTACTCAAGATGATGTCATGATGTTGTACATGATCATCTTCTAACTAGGAGTACACTAAGATATAATTAACAAAAACCACCACAAATAGGTCTAAAAAGGATGAACAATATGATTCATTAAGTCCATGAATACCAGTGGTAATTTAGTCAAACCAAATGGCATCGCGATGAACTCATACAAGCCATACATACTCTTAAAGGCAGTATGAGGTATGCCCAATGTTCTCACATTAAAATGATGGTATCCTGATATCAAATAGATAATGGAGAAGATATTATAACCTCTCAACTGATTAAAAATTTTATCAATCCATGGGATGGGATATCAGTTCTTGACTATTATTTGGTTCAATCTATGCTAATACACAAACAGGAAAAAATTCCCATAAGTATTTTTGGATAGGAAAAGTGGAGAAACCGAAGAAGATGTACTAGGCCATATGAAACCTTTAGTTTTCAGATATTCCAACTAAAATTTCAAATTTTGAAGTTCTGTTGGTTCTATTCTATAATGCGGTATAGAAATTGGCTCCGCTCCCAACATGAACTCGATCATAAAGTCGATATCTCACTCAAGAGATAATCTATATAACTCATCAATAAGAAATCCTAAAAATGGTCTAAAACTAGAGGAAATTAATCCTACTATATTCCACCATAATCTAGTGAAATATTAGTTGTATGACCCATGAGACAATCTAATCTTCACTGAACTGGATTTGTACGACCAGTCCAAAAATCCCAATTACCATGGTGAGAATAGTTTCCTCTTTCTTGAGATAAAAATGTAACTATACTTAAGTAACAGTAGATATGATACTAGTAGAGAAATAGACATTCCATTACAAGAATAAAATTGAAACCTGTCAAGTCTACCACAAAATATTCCCACAATTAATGGAAACCACCAATATCTAGAGAACACACTTTGCAATGTTTGAGACTCTCTGACTGCACTCCCAATGCTGTGTCGATGGTAGAAACACCATCTAAGATTTATAAATCAACGAACAAAATATTTAAAAAAATAGTGTATAAAAAATAATTCAATTATCCTATATCAAAAAAACACAAGAAAGGTTATATGATACAAGGATCATACCTCTGATAGTAGACGACCCTGCATCCAGAGTAGTCGGATTGGTCTGTATAAGATGCAGCAGACCATCCACTCCACCCTAGGCTATAGTATAACACCCCTTAGCTATATCCTTTGTCTAGAACTAATGTTCATGAATTAGAGAACCACATCCCTTACCTCAACTTGAATTTCTTATGGAACTCCAACTATATATTTTTTGGGGAGTATTTGAGTCCTTCCTAGACTCCAGTACCTTTCCTATTCCCCTACCACTATTATACTAATACATTCCCTACAAAAACATTTTAGGTCTCCCTAACTATCACAAACACTACTCTCTAAAGTGAGGTATAAACATTTAGGCCACTTGGGGACCATCATACCACACTATTGGCACTACAATGAAATATGATCTCGAGATGACTGGCCACTTCCCTAACTACTCTTTCCGCAACTTCCTTGGATAAATCTATCATAGAAATGATTATTTCCAATATAAGAGGAGTTCAATGTTTTCCCTACTAAAAAAACTTTTCCACGACTCAGGGATCTATCAAATTATCTTCCATGATGAGTGCCTGATTCATCACATAGGAAAAACTACTCAGATAGAACACGTTCACCTATGACCTGATCACATATTAAAGACCATCCTAAAAACATTTAACTATAGAGGTCTCATCAGCTGCCTAATATGGGGAAACGTGATACAAGTCAGTGAATCACTCAGTATAGTCTAGTACCGACATTTCCTCTTATGTCATGTGCTTGAATTCATGGGACTTATCATCCATCAATGTCTTGGGATAGAAATTTCGTAGGAATTTTGTCTCAATGTCCTTCCAAGATAAGTCCACCAACTTTTATTCATACTCCATAATTTCCCAAAAACCCTTGGCAGGTCCATGAAGCATATATGAACCAAGATTCACCCTCTTATCATATGTTTTATCAAGATGTTTAAAGAAAATGGGTTAAAAATAGATCTTGAAATTGTATTCTTGGGGGAATTCCTTCCTAGTAAACATATGCAGATTATGCCGCTAGAACTCTCTCATCAGATCAGACATCAAAGGTATGATGTGAATAATTTCTCTTTCCATAGATCATTTGAACCTCAGGAAACTATCACAATACTAAAAATCTATATGATCCTTAGGAACTATAGGAAGATTTGGTTTAGTTGTGTTAGGAGCATAATGATATCCATTCCCCTGATGCTCAACTTGAATATACGGTGGAATTTTATCTATAATTCAAACACACTCCTTAGAAAACTGACAATAATAAATTTTTTTTACCTATATCGGTGGAAACAATAGATAACCACGGATTCAGGTCTCTCTAGAAAGGATTAAAAGTGATTTATCATGATATAACAATTCATTTCATTTCATTTCTTAGATAGAACAGGTATATTATATCATAGTTTATACATGCAAGTATATATCACTTGTAATAAATATATCCCTATCATGAATAGTCGATGTCAATATATATCCAAATGTGCCTATAAATATGGATTCATACTCATATTATGCTATACTGGTCTATGAATATAAATTTCAAAAACCAATAACATCATAAAATAATAACCTCACACAATATATTAATCACTCAGGGTGAGGTAACATCAATGGTGACAGGAGAATAATATAAACAATGATCCCATCCTTCGGCACTCAGATTTTACCTCATACATTGTTAAACTAATCCCATTAACATGCTCAACACAAAGTCTTGAGACATCCTATTTTCCTCCCTACCTTCCCCAAATAGTAAATAAATAGAAAAAACCATGCTCTGATACCACTTTGTAACTTCTCCTAATCTGTCACTCTTTCATGTGGCCAGAAAGGGTTGGTTATGAGACCTTAATTGAACCTACCGATATATTAGAGGCTTAGGAATAGTAGTAAGAGTGTGATAAGTATAGTGGGGAGTCTATACCCCCTAAACCAGAGTTAAATCAATGCAAAAATAAGAAATATAAATAAATAAATATTAGAGTAGCAGAAAACCAAACAGTAAAACACAAATAAATAATCCAATGAATAATAAAGGAATAACATAATGACATGATGGAATGTAACTAAAAATAATGTTATAAGTAATAAAAATGAAACAATAGAAGACTCAAAAAACTCAAATACCCTAATATCGATCCGTAGGCCAGTCTAGTTTCCAAAATCCAACCCATCCAGCAAGAAACAATCAATAGTAAGGTCCATTTTCCTTGTCCAATTCAATATATATGTAATCTACTCGGGTACCAAATAGAAATCCGAAAAGGCTGTGAGTATAACTAAGTAGGTTGACACCACCATGTTTAAACATAACCATTCTGGTAATGAGTTTATGCAATAATTCAATAAACATGTGTATTAATTAATTAAACAATTATAATAATACCACATCAACTTGCTTTCTAACCATTCTAGAATGCCTGTAATCATGTCTCCCAACCATGCTAATCAAAACCTTATAACCATGGTAATTTATAACCTACCTCTAACCTATACCATAATTTCTCTGAACATGTCTCACAACCAATCCAACATAACCACAACCATATAACTATGGTATAAATAAAAAAATATGGTCCAAACTCGCTATATAATCATTTTAGCAATCAATTAGTGTCAATCTTAGTACATATGAATTTCATCATTTATCAGGGCTAAGCCTAGTATATGAACATTACAATGTGTGTCATTGGGCATAGCTCACTCTATAATCATTTCAGCATGTCTCTGGGCATAGATGAATATATTAGTATTTCAGGATTTTTCAGGGCATAGCCTAATATATAAGCATTTCAGAATGTCTCAGGGAATCGCTTGGTATATAATCATTTCGAATTATAAATTGTGCTGAAATCCTATATAAACATTTCAACATAGAAATCAAAAACACATTCCAAAGCAATAAGGATATACCAATATCATATCATAAGGCTAAATTGATAATTATGAAAATTAAAATTTATCATTCAATTACACATCTCATTTATCCTTTGGTCATAAACCAACAATAAGCCAACCATATCAATAATCAGACAAAGACAAGGTGAATCTATATCAAGAAAATACCCAAATCCCATGTCATGCTAAAAATAATTAATCCATTGATCAATTCATTTATAATAAATAGTTTGATAACTCAAACAGTAGCCACAATATTGTTCAATAACCAATTGGATATGAAGGGATTATAAAGAATAATACAATTCATCATTTAATTAATTCAAGGTCTCTCTATGTTGGAAAAATTTGAATATTTTATATACTTTTCAATTAAGATGACCATAGGGTTAAGGGTTAGACTTACTACCTTGAACTGATGATTGGGGAATGCTTCTAGCTATATTTTCCAACAACAATGAAGGAACAAATGATCAAAAGAAGGATAATAGATCATAACTGATCAAGATCAATACAAAAAATAGTCATGATCAAGATATTACACTGTAATGGTTGGAGAAGAATGGGATATAATATAAAATTGATGCGAAACCACTTACCATGGATAATATTCATGATCCGGATGTCCAGAATGTAGAGAGGTGATCCAAAATCAACTGGAAGAAACCCTAGGGTTGAGAAGAAGAAGAAGAATATGAGGTATTAAGAACAATATCATGAAATACACCCTTTGAAAATAGTATTTGTAAATTACAGTGTGTAATTTAGTTAAACGTCTTGTATTTATTTTCCGATGATGCGCTAAAAAATGCATCGCCAGAAGTAATTTTTAACACTACATAAACTTTAAATGATGTGTATTTATTTAACTACATGTATTTATTTCACTTCATGACCTAGGATCACAACTTGTTCCAGGAAATATTTACACATCGTGTCACTTTATTACATGATGTGTAATTTCTCTACAGAAATCCTTCAACCTATTTCCCATGTAATGTACCTGAACCACCTCTGAATCCATCCAAAGCCTGGAAAAAACTTGTAAACCCAATTAACACATTTTTACCCAAAATAAATTAATTAAAAAAACATATATCCCCAATATTTTGGTATTTTTACCCAACAAAGTATCTTAATCTTCAAACAATAGTCAGCCAGCAAGGCTCAAATGAAAACTCCAAGAAGGACATACATGAAAAAATGGGATCTTACACATTTCCAATAAAATCACCTAAAGAAAGGGTATGAAAACCATCATTATAGGTATTTAATTTGTAATTTCCTAAAAAAAATTGAAAATCATTGTTATAGACCCTATATACCAAGAGTTTTGTTAAATAATTGGTATAGGTCTATCTTAAGTACATTTCTCTGAACAGATCATCAAACTTTGGTATAACATATACCAACTATTTAAGGGCCTATACTGATGGTTCTAAACCATTATTAGTTTATTTTTTTCTATTAGTGTATATTATCATTTTTTAAATTATTTAATTTTTTATTTTTAAATTTATTTGTTTTCCTTTGAGAAATTTAAAATCTTCATGTTTCAATCACAAGGTTAAAAAATATGATGTTTTTGATATCCTACACTTGTTCCAAACTTATTTACTTATTCTAACTATAAAAATAATGTTTATAATTAATATTTAATGTGTTTGAAATATAAAATATAGGGTGGTTTTAATTATACCTGAATCAGGGATCTTATATGTGTAGTTAAATTATATACATCATAAATGAATTATAGATCATTTTCCGAAAGTATCAAGACAATGTGATTGAATTTTCTTAGTTTTGGGAATTTAACACCAATTTTTAAATAAATGTTAATTTTAAATGAAAAAATGCACTTTAAATCATAACAAACACTCTGTTTTTAGATTGATGTGTGGTTAATTTCTACACACTGAAAATGAAACATGGATCATTTTCCTAATGTATTAAAAAATATGAGTCTGTTTGATCTATTTTGATTATGTGACTTGTGTTTTGAATATAAATGTTAGTATTAAATGTAAACTTGTACTTTTAGACATAACAACCATACCACGTGTCAGATTAATATACGATTAATTCCTACAAGTCTTAAATTAATAATGTTGATTTTACAAAATTAATAAGAAAAACCAAGTGTGTTTAATAGGTTTAGATTATGTTACATGTGTTTTGAAATTAAATTTCACTTTTAAATAAAAAGACACAATTTTAGTGAGACAAGTTAATATAAACACACACACACATACCTATATATATATATATGTTATTTCAACAATACATCTCACTAATATCCTCATAATATCAAGTAAAACAAGTTTCGTGTATTTTGGAATTAGATACATAAACATATTATTACCCAATACTTCAACAATTCCCATAAAAATATCCACCTAAAACTTCATTTTACACATAGTACTATATATAATATCCTATAGGAGTGGAAATTAAATAAGGAGTGACATCAAATGATCTATAAGGTAAATATGCATCAATGATTCATAAAATATGTTATATCATAAGCATATGAAAAATAATTGACACGAGAGAAATATCTTATAAAAATGGCCATCATAGATTATGGTATAGGATCATAAAAGTTTCATCATGGAAGTATAAAACATATAAATTGGTTTGGAAACATGTGTAAATTATCATGGAATCATAAAATTAGAATCTATATTAACATAGAAATTAGGCATAAAAATAATCATATAAACCATATCATACGTCAAGGTAAACTACCCAGACCATCATAACATCCTAGATTGGACATGAAAACTTGTTTTACATAGTCTATTAGGCTTCATTGACTGTTTCCCTTAGTGGATTGAGCATCAGAACTCGTTTCTCTTAATTATATCATGATATTTAAATATTCACCCAATTAATTGAAGGGCTATATAGGTCCAACCCATCATATAATGATGTTACATACATATATGTTCCATATGAAGTCAACCATTCATTATATCATGATAATACCATCAAAAGAAAAATGGGTTCTATATATTTTTTGTGTGGTATCTCATATCATGCCACTAAGACTATATCTATTGAGGAAAATAGAATTATAAATATAAAAATGATTTTCTTAAAGAATTCGCAGCATAGTTATAAAAAAATTATAAGCCATTTCATAAATATATTTGAATATGGGTGAAAAGTTGAAATAGATAAATTTAATATTAAATGAATTTAGAATATGTAAACCTTGAAAATAATATAAATAAAATATAATAAATGTTTAGTTTAAGATAAAAATATGCAATCATGAGAGGAAATTGTCTCTTTAAGGAGCTATTCAATTTTTAATGAAAATTATACATTGGATAAAGAGCTAAAAAATTTGATTTTAATATAAAGATAAAGGGAGATAAGAATATTAAGAAATAATATATTTAATTACATTTAAAAATGAGAAAATAAAAAAAATTATGGGAAGAATAATATGGACATCAAAGAAAGAGATACGATAGAAATGATGAGAATAATTCTTAATAATGCTAAATTTATATAGAGAAAGGGATCTATGGAAGAAGAAGGATTTGATGTGAAAATGTATATTACACATATATAATAATTAAATTCTATATATAATTTAAAATGGTATAATAAAAGAAACATTTAAGATCTTACTCGAGGTAAATAATTTATAATGCAATGAAAGAAAATTGAGTTAATGAAACCCTTACCTCAAGTTCGAGCTGGTTGGTGCATGAATCCAGTCTTATGAATAACCAAATTAAGGTTAATAAATAATTAATTCATAGACGTTTTAATTTATATTTGAATTATTAATATTATTTTATGTTTTTTATAATCATTTTATTAATACATATTCTTACTATCCTGAGGGTGTTTGTTTCACGGTTCCAAGGCCACTTCAGTTTTTTGATAATTATGGAATTAAGTATAAAATGATACCAAAAATACATAATTTAAATGAACTTATTTTCAATTAATTACATAATTTTAAATGGAAAAAAACATTCACATGCTTTTTTACAAAAGGATGATTCGTTTTTTATAAATACTATCGTTATACGGTTAGTTAATTTAGGCAGTTTTTTAGACTATGATGAACTTATATGGTTTTATTTAACATTATGAATATTTAACAATTAAAAAATATGTAACATTATAGAATATACTTATTTAACTTCTTTTAAACTATAATTGGTGAATTTCGACTAGCCATGAAGGTAGTGGTGAAAAATGAAATACGTTGTTCATAGAGATGGTGGACCGACCAAAATATAAACATTGTTTACTTTTTGAAATAGAATGATATGGGATCATATTATGGATATTTAATTAGTATAATAAAATTTAATAATATTAATAATACTAATGTTATCATACTATCGTGGATATAATATATTTTTTTAGGTAGAGGAAGAAATAAATTTAATAGTTTCGTTTGGAACATTTCCTCTTCTTTTGGATGTCATCTCTACTTCTTAAAGAACCTTGGTTTGGTATTTTGGTGATTACAGGGCCTCTATAACATAGAGAGATGTTTTAAGAAAGATTATGGTAGATTTTGGATGAGAAAAGGGTTATAATTATTAGATAAATAGGGTGGTGTTTATAAGGGAGGAGAGGAGATGTTTTTGAATAAAATATTAAAATAAAGTATTTTATTTTCAAATAGTGACTCATTTTGTGACTCAATAATAATGGGAATGTGATAATATAGTAACTCAGGTATTAGAATATAATTATAAATTATATAGTCCCAAAAAATTCAGTCATATTCACTATTACTAAATATGATATTTATATTATTCTTATATAATATTTTAATATTCACAGAAGAAATCAATATTTTAAGAAAAATGTCAAAAAATAATTGCAGGATAATTTTTACATGTTGATTTAAAAAATTAAATCCATTTTATCAAAATAAATTTCGATGTCTGTTAAATTAAAATTTTAATATAAAAATATTATTTATTGAAAAGTGTTGATTTTTAGGACATGTTCAAATTTACGACCTTGAGAAAAATTACTCATGATTGCAAAAAATTATATTATAATTTATATAAAACTAAATATATTTTTTATAAAAATATTTTATGAAAATAAATTTTAATTTACGCTTTTATATTTATCATAAAAATTTATTATATTACAAATAAAGTATATATATTTTTATCAAAAATAAAATTATGATTTATTCACGCCAAATATTTGTTTTATCATATTTTATACTTGTATTTTCATAAATTAATTATATTTTTAGTTCATAATTTTCCAAAATAATATATTAAATTTTTTCCAAAAAATTATAATTTTCATCCTTAGATAATTTTCCCATTTAGGTTCAAAATATGCAATCAAATGCATCTAGATGAATTATATTACTAGATTAAAAACCATTTTATTTATAAATTAAGTTATATTATATTAATACATATTACCAAGATACATAATCCATCAAGACCTCTGCATAAGATCTAAGTCTTATATAATCAATGGTGGTAGTCACAAATGGTGGTTTAGCTAGAATAGATCCCGTAGAGATTTCCACAAGCTTGAACCTCTCCTCCAAATGATTTCACTGAATCCATACTTTTCAAAGTTGAAATTGGGTTTGGTCAAGGTAAAACCCTTGTGTATCTACATTTTTTCCATTCTTAGATAAATTATATTCATAATAAATACTCATATTTATTAATTCCATTTATTCTCTTACCATATAAACTTCATAATTCTGTTACTTATGTTTATTCCTGTCAATTAAATGGCTATGTTATAGTGGACATATATAATGATTTTATCTTATTAATATATTATTGTTTGTTTTGACTTAGTATTATGTTTGAATAAATCTGTTAAATCAAAATTTATTTATAGATGAATACATATAGAAAATAATGGGATGTTACATTTTACCCCCCTTAAATGAATTTCATCACAATTTTAAATAAGTTAGGGTAATTTTGTCTCATCACATCATTGGGTTCCCGTACTTTTTATTTTTCAAAACAATTTGTATATATAGGTGTTCTTGTTACACAACAAATTATCTCTTTGATATAGTATCTCCACTATTTTTTCCTCATGAGAGAGATCATGATATATGTGTAAAGATTTAAACTTTAGTAAATTTGATAGATATGGTATGTACTTCCTCAAAAGTTATACAAGGAACACATCATTCAATTTTGGGATATGTGGAAGAAGTTTCAAGCGATAAGTTACTATTTCAACATGATTTAAATTTTCAAAGGGACCAATGTACCTTGGGATCAACTTCCACTTATTTCATGAATTAATAACCCGCTTTAAAGGATTTATTTAAGGGAACAATTTTGTCACAAACATCAAACTCTTGTTCTCATAAATTTTTTTAACACAAATCATCTATTTAATTTTAGAATATTTCATATGTCACTAAATGGTTTCAACATTCTCTGTTATTTCTTAGAAGAGGTTAGTTTCTTTCAAATTCAACTCACCAAATTCATCCCAACATGTTAGAGTTCTTCACTTATTCCTCTAAATATCCTCATATGCTTCTAATATAATGTTATAATTGAAACTATTTTTATACAAGAACTCTACCAAAAAAAGGTTCTGATCCCAACATCCTTGGAAATACATTTAACATGATCTTAACATATCATCTAAATTTTTTATTTTTCTTTTAGGCTAACCATCTATCTGAGGGTGATAAATAGGGCTGAAGCTCAGCTCTTTCTTTAATTATTGTCGAATAATTCTCTAAAATCTTGGAGTAATCCTAGAATCATGATTATATATAATTAATATTGGTATTCCATAAATCCTTACCACTTATCTTATATAAATATTAGCAAGTTGGTTAAGTGAGATATCTTCTTTAATGTACAAGAAATGTTTTTAAATTTGTAAGGTGATCCACTATAACCCAAATGAATTTATAGCCTTTAAATAACCTAGGAAGTCCAATGATGAAATAAAGGTTGGTTTTGTCTAATTTTCATATTGGTATGGGTAATGGTTTCATCATCCCCTTAGACTTATATTGTTTATCCTTGAATTTCTATCACACGAAGCATTGAGGTATACACCGTAAAATATCCCACTTCATATTGTCCCACCAAAAATTTTCATTGACATCTCTATGCATATTTGTGCTTCAAATATGGACAAAGAATGATAATATATAAGCATCAAATAATAATTCCTTCCTTAATTACAGTATTGAAAGAATATAAATACATTTCTCAAACATTATTATTTTATCACTACCAAGGTTGAACTCTAGGAGATTGCAGACCTTTTTCTATAGTTACTCATCCTTCTTATACACCTAATTGATCATTACATGGATGGATGACTAAATATTCTTTTAGGAAGGATAAGATTTCTCCCCTTTCTTTATGACTTCAAGATTTATCTTTTGAAAATCTATGAGTAATAGGTCCTTTTCAATCCTAATCATTGATAAATTAGGATGATCCATCCTAAATATTGAATCAATCACCCTTTCCTTCCTAAGGTTGTAATATATTGATAATTAATAGTATTTCATAAACTCAAACCACCTCCTTTTGCATATTTTCATCACCCTATAAGTGAATATATTCTTTAATCTTTTATGATCAATATATATATATATATATTTCACACTTTTATAGATAAAGATAGTACCACCAAATATTCAATGAAAAGATAACTTCCACTGGTTTTAGATCATGCATTGGGTAATTTGTTTCATGGGTCTTTAATTGATGCATAGCATAAGCTATTACATTTTAATTTTTTATAAGGACATCTCCCAAAACCTTCTTTGAAGAATTGTTGTATATTAAAAACCTTCTGCACTACTGGGTAGTGTAATCATTAGTGTAGTAAGCCACCTCTTATTAAGTCCCATGAAGCTTTATTTACATTCCTCTATCCAGATAAACTTCAACCCCTAACCAGTTTACTTGGTTATTGGATTTGATAACTATGATAAATTCATTAGAAAACATTGATAATATCTAGACAACTGAAGAAAAATACGGATCTCGATTATAGTAATCAATTCAGGCCATTGTTTGATAACCTCCATATATGAAGGATCTATACATATTTCATCATTTGTGATTATATAACCCAATAATAGTACTTTTTGTTTCTATAATTCAAACTTATGAACTTGCCTTTTATATTTTTTCCTTTCTCAAGGAATTGAAACAAAATCCTCAACTAATATTCATACCCTACTTTATCTTTGAATATATAAGAATATCATCTGTGAAGACCATCACACACTGGTCTAGGTAGTTTGAAAAGACTATTTTCATTAGATCTATAAAGATAAAAAGTGTATTTGTATGTATGAATGACATCTCTATAAATTCATAGTGTCCATAACTTATATAAAAGGATATCTTTGTCATATCCTCCCTCTAAACCCTAATTGATGATATGAATATCAAAATTCGATCTTATAGAAGTATTAGACCTATTTTAGTTGATCAAACAAGTCATCAATATGTTTTAATATATATTTATCTTAATCATGAATTTGATATGTTCATAATAATCAATGACAAGATTCATTGATCCATCCTTATCCTTGAAAAAAATAACTAGTTCACCCCATGGTGAAACACTAGGGCACATAAAACCCATGTCTAAATTTTCCTAAAGTTCATTATTCAATTATTAAAATTCTATGGGAACTATTCTATAAGGAATCATTAATATTGGTATATATCTAGGAACTATTTAAATTGAAAACTGAACCTCAAAATGTAGGATAAGATCAGACAGTTATTCAAGAAATACATAAATATAATCTCTTACAATCGGTATATATTCAATGTTGAGTTCCTCTCTATCCATTTGAGTTAATATCACCTCTTCATTGGGAATTAAGATTCATATTATATATTTTACTACTAAATAGAATTCATACTCATCCATGAATTGATATTTGGTAACATGATGATTTGTTATATTAAATGAGATTTTATTATCTTAATAATTGATATGAGCTCTATATAGAAATATCCTATATATTCCCAATATCACATATATTTATACCAATTTAAGAAGAACTATATCTATAGAAAGTATCTTACAAAAAATCTCCACCATAGAATAGTTTTATACCTTTGATGAAATCATTCTACCATGAAGTGTTTTCACTAATTACTCAATATAAAAAGTTTGAGTTAGTAAATCAAAATTCTTATCAAAATTAAAAGATATAAAAGAATGTTAAGGAATAGAATCAAATAAGACATTCAAAAATATAATGCGAAGAATAAGTGTCTCTTTAACCACATCATGATTTATTTTAACAGTAATGATTCCATCAGTTTTTCCATGCCCCATTATTCTTTTGGGTTATTGGTTTTTATATTCCTCGTTATCTCTATTATTAGGGTATTGTTTTTCAAAATTAATAAATTCATTTTACTTGAATCATTTAAGTGTGGATGGAGAATTAGTTGGGTCCTTCTTCTGTTAAACTGATTTTTCAAACTCTTCATCTAATTTTGATACTCATGAGATTGATGATTGACCCTTACTCACCAAAATCACCATATAGTCACTATAAAAAAAGTTACATGGTGTTTCATCCCATATTTTTGGCATGCGGGTTGTTGGTTTTTCTTCCCTCCATGTGATGTTTCATTCGAGTTTCCATGGAAATCTGTTTTCTATTTCTTATCTATAAATCCATGGGAATAATGAGTCTCTAGTTTCCGTTTCCAATTTAAGTACATGTCAAAAAATTTATTTATATTTAACAAAGTATTATATAGTAAACTCTTTAATAATATTTTGTTTTAGACCACTAAAATATCATTTTATCTTTCTTTTAGAGTCAATAATTAAATTAATGGTGTCCCTTGAATGTATCTTGATGTTTTCCTCATAAGTACCAATCAAATGATCCTTATTTTGTTTCAAATGAGGATTTTTTTTATATTTTAATGTGATGATTTTGGGGAAAATATTTTTTGAAAAACAATTCTTGAAATAATCTCATTATAAATATTAAAAACATTCCTTTTTTATATTCTTATTGAGGGTCCACTATTTTTCTACCTTACATACCAAATAGTGCACAACTAAGACACCCTTCTCAAGGTTCAAAATCTAGATAATAGAAAATATATTCTCTATTTTATTGAACCATTTCTCAAAAATTAGTTTATTGGAAGACCCACTAAAGAAGGGTGTAAATTGTCACATGAAATACTTGATAGATAGTTGACATAGTTGGGAAAAACTTCCATGATATTTTCCCTTCTAGTACCCATCCCATTTGGTTACTCACTGGTAAAATCATTTATTTATACATTACATTAATTTTTTACTTGATTCCTCCTATTTCCATCCTTTTATAAAATAAAGGAATGTTAGGGGTGATAATAATTATTTTTATGGGAATATAAAAAGTAAAATCATTAATTTTTCTAGAATAAATAAAAAATGACATATGTACCCTAACTTATGAAATTTCTAGGTCTCAATCTATGTTATCTATATTTATTTTCCTATTATATTTTCTAACCTAATCATATATAAATTTCATAAAAATATATTAAAATTATTTACAATGGTTTGTAAAGTGAATCTAAATCAACCAAAGGATATCCTATTGGAGTGTCAAACTTGGCATGTAGTCATGCCCACTTTTTTTTAACCAATTGGTGACCTAGTTAATACCCAATAAATATTTTCCAGATAATACTACTGCTAGACCCATTTTTTCTAGAGTGTCATCCACTTGTTTATATCTAGATATGTATGATATCAGTAGGAATACACACACCCTATACTTTAAAAAAATTAGGATCTTTTTTCTGTATTTGTACCCACCCTTATGTTTTCTAATAATGTTTTTTAGTAATAATACCCAAAAAATAACTAAAATTTTATCTAATTCTATTTATGATAGGCCAAGATAAAACATATATAAATTTTAAATTATTTTAACAATAAATCTCACTAATATACTCACCATTCTGAGGTTCAAAAGGTTTAATGTATTTTGGAATTATCTGTATAAAAATATCATTTCTCATTACTTCAATACTTCGCATAAAAAATCCTCGTAAAACTTCCACTTACAAATAGTTCTACATATTCTCTTAGTGAAGTGGAAACAAAAGAATGAGAGATCTCAAATACTTTGTATGGGAAAAACTTATCATTGATTCACAAAATATTTTAGATTATAAACATATATGAAATCTTGAAAATGGGAGAAATATTTGAAAAAAATAACTACAGAAGTTTATGGAATAAGATTATAAATGGAACATCATGGAAGTATAAAACATATAGCTTGGTTTTGGAACATGTGTAAATAATCAAGGAAGCATGGAATTGGAATATGGAATGAAATGGATATGTGACACAAAAAATTTCATAAAAACCATATCATATGCGAAGGTTAACAGCTAATACCATTATAACATAGTGAATCGGGATCAACACATGTTTCCCATCATAGATCATGAATCTATATCTATTTACCTTAGTGTATGGAGCATCACAACTCATTTGGTGTGGTGTTTTTGGCCTCTAGATGAGGTTCATGTTGGTGGTATATTCTTAAGTTCAGTGAAGGGAAAAGTCTCGGGCAGTCGATAATGATGTGTGACCTCAAGGGTGGTGTTGGTGTGACAGGGTTGCAACTCGAGGTTAGTGTCTTCAAGGTGATCTGTCTAAATGTTCACGTTGATGGGTGACACGGGATCGTGCAAGACTGTGTGGTTCCCAATGCATCCCTCTGCTTTTTTCCTTCTTTTTATAGCGAGTCTAGTCTAGGGCTGGGATCCTTCAAAAGCATGGATTTTTTTTATTTGGTTTGGTGTTTTTTGTTTCCCAATAAATAAAAAATATATTTTTGTGAAAATTCAAACAAAATATTTTGTGGCATCATATCATGAAAAATCCATGGAAAGGAAATTGGGTTTTATATCTTTTACAAGGGGTAAACCATATCATTCCTTTAATATTAGATCGATTAAAACCAAAAATTAAATATCCCAAAATGAATATATAATTATTTGATGTATAATCAAGAGAATTACTTAATAATTGCTAGGTTATTTTAAAGAATAAAGGAATATGGAATTGAAAGTATAAGAAGGATTTTCTTAAAGCATTTTCAATATAGTTGTAAAAACAAATGTATAAGTCATTTCTTATATACATTTTAAGTGGGATAAAAATAGAACAATGATAAAATTAAAATGAAAATAATTAAAATTATGGTAATATTGAAAATAATGAAATTAAAAAAATTTAATGTGTAGTGGAAGAAAAAAAATGTATGTCAGTGAGAAAAAATTCCACTTTTAAGATATTTATGAATATTTATAGAAAACTCCACATCTGGAAAATAGTTGAAAATTTCCATTTTTATAAATATAAAATGAGAAATATGTAAATTATAGAATATTATATATAATTTTATTCTAAAATGACAAAATAAAACCTTTATGGTATCATAATCACTTGGGCATGGAAGAAAAGAGTTGATAGGAAGGATAAGAAATATTTGTAAGAATGTTAAACTTCTATAGAGAAAGGGATCCAACAATGAAGAAGTATTTGATGTGAAAATTTAAAATCCATATATATAATGATAAAAACACATATATAAAATTGAAATTGAAGAAAAATAAAATAAAATTATAAGATCATATTCAATGGAAGTATATTATGATCTAATAAAATAAAATTGAGTCGACGAAAACTCTACCGCATGTATAGGCATGCTTGGTGCGTGCTTCTAGCCTCTTGATAAAAAATTAGTTTATTTAATAAATTATTTATAACTATTTTCGTCTATAATTTATTTATAATTGTTTTTTATATTATTTTATAATCATTTTATTAAGATATCATGTCTATTCTTTCTATCTTGAGTGAATTCATTTCATGGTTCTAAAGCTTCTTTAGTTATTTAATAATTATGGATGTTATTTTAAAATGGGACCAAAAATAGATAAGTTAAATGTGATGATTTAATATCATTAATTTTTTTAAATTTTCCCAAATATCCCTATTAATTATTACATATGTATGATTAATTTATTATAAATTATATCATTATACAGTTCATTAATTTACTCCGGGTTTCTGACCATGATGAATTTATTTGTTTTTATTTGACCTTATGAATATATAGTAATTAAAAAATATGTAACAATACATAAAATAATTATTATGATCAATTAAATCATAATAATTAAATTTCAACCATCCTTTAAGGTAGTGGTGAAAAATGAAATATATTGTTTGTGTCATTGGTGGACTGACCATAATATGAATTTCATTTAAATTTTATTTAGAATGAGAGTAGGTTAGATAATGGATAATCCCTTAGAATAGAGATATTTAATAATATTAATAATATTGATGTTATAATACTATCATGGATATAATATATTTTGTGGGGTAAGAGAAGAAATTAATTTAAGACAGTTAGGTTGGGATCATTACAACTTCCTTTGGATGTCCTCTCTCACAATACACTATATGGAACCTTGGTTAAGTCTTTTTTTGAGGTCAAGGATTCTATAATGTCTGGAGAGTGTTGAGGATAGATTAGGTCAGATTTTGGATAGTCTAAGTCTTAGAATGAGTGGATAAATTATGTGGTGAAGGATGGAATTTATATTGGAGGATTGGGAGTGTTTTAGAATAAAATATTTAAATAAAGTATTATATCTTCAAATAGTGACTCATTTTGTGACTCAATAGTAATGGGAATGTGATTTTATATCAAAATGGAAATTAAAATACACATTAAACTTCTATAATCCCCAAAAGTTCATTCACATATACTATAACTATATATAGTATTTATATGACACTTATACAATATTTTATATTCACAAAAAATATCAAAATTTTCTGAAAATAAAAAAACTTATCCTTGGGAAATTTAAATATGATGATTCAAAAAAATAAAATCAATTTTATCCAAAATAATTTTCTATTTATTATAAATTTAAACCATAAAATAAAAATATAATTTTTTTAAAAGTGTCAATTTTTATGGCATAAACAAATTTCTGAACCTTATAAAAATTACATATGATAACATAAAATTATATTATCATTTATATGAAAATAGATATTATGTTATGAAAAAAATTCCAAATAAATTATTTTGTTTATTTTCATCATAAAAATTTATTTTTTTGAAAATAAAACATATATCTTTTATCAAGAATACAATTGTAATTTATTTTTTTCATACGTTAATTTTATCAATTTTAATAGTTTTATTTCATATATTTTAATATTTTTTACATCATAATTTTCACAAATATTATTTTATAACTTTACCCAGAAATACTAAGTTACATCCTTAGTTGATATTGACTTCTAGGTTCTAAATATGCAATCAAATTTATCTACATGAAATGTGGCACTGGATTAAAAACTATTACAATCATAAAATAAATTACATTATATTAAGGATTATTCCATGGATATATAACCCCTAAATATCTCCACATAAGATCTAAGGCTATGATAATTAATGGTGAAATCCACATATTATAGTTCAGCTAGTATAGATCTCATAGTGATTTCCACAAGATTGAACATCCCCTAAAAACAATTTTTCTCAATATATGCTTTCTAATGATCAGATTAGGATTGTTTTAAGTAAAATTTTAGTGATGATAACTACCTTCCAAGATCGCAAATACGATTTTCACAAGGAATAATCACTCTATAAATTTTTATTCCTTGTCCTTTGTAAAAAAATTCATAATTGAGTTAATTTTATTCATGCACCCCTATAAAAAATTTATGTTGTAACAATCATATTTAATAATTTTATCATATGAATATATGGATTTTTATTTTAGTTCAATACTGTGTGTAAAAAAAATATTCAATAAAAATTTATTTAAAGATAAATACATAAAACAATTATGGGATGTTTCATTTATTCTGAACCACCACACCATGTATTTGATTGATGGATGATTCATTAATATATATCAAAAATAAATAACATATAATTTTCTTAAATTATCAAGATAATTCAAGAATGTTCTCTTGATTTTGAGAATGGGATGCATGTTTTGGACTAAAATGTCACTTTTGGATGAAAACATTCTCTTTCAATTATAACAATCACACCATATACTGGATTGACATGCTGTTAATTACTAAATATCATAAATAAATCATGGATAATTTTCCTTAAGTATCAAGATAATATGAGTTATTTTTCTTATTTTCGATCATGTGATGTGTTTTTATTTCTGTAATGTCACTTTTAAACTGAAAACATGAACTTTCATTCAATACAGACACCATATAGAATTGATAATAATAATTTTTAAATAATAATATATATTTTTTCTTATACCATTATCTTAATTTATAAAAGTATGCTCAGTTGGGGGGGGGGGCTTGAATTAGTGCTAATGTCACCCCAAAATTCAATGTAAAACATGGATTTTAAATCTGGGAAACTTAATTTACCATGGTATTATAGTATTATTGCAGTAATATATATGTGTAGGTATTTTAGAATTTACTATAGTGGGGGTATGATAGTAATAGTGCGTTCAAAAATAATATTTTAAGCCATATATTTGGTCCTTTGGTCACTAGGGCCTCTGAACCATTATAGTGCTGCAAAATTGTAGGAATCTAAATGACATAATGTGACCAAGTGAACTATGTCACATGAATATGTTGGTATAATGACATGAAAACACAAAGGATTCATCAGGTGGATGGCTTAAAAGAGATATGGGTGTAATGTAACTTATCATATGTCCCTCTAACCACTCAGATTTTCAATGTGGGTTTGAGTGGTTTCCTACCCAGATCTGATGGAGGGTATCATGGTGTGACAGTCAATGGGTGGGGGGGTATGGAAAGTTGACTTGGTCACAACTACTCACATGACTAGCTTATAACAACCCACAAATTTCATGGTTACTATGTTTTAGAGGATGTTTGAATTGTGATCGTGGAGCATGTGTCATTATATAAATTGGGATTTAGACCAGGAATCCGAGTAGTGGAACATATAAAAGAGATGTTTTTAGATGAGGAACAAGTCCCGATTGATTTTTTGGTTTCATAGATGGTTTTTAGAGTAACATATGATGGTTTACTAAAATTATTCTTCTCCAATAGGTCTCACTGCGATCCCTTGGTCAGGATATAACCGACAATAGTCGGAGCGTAATGATGCATAGTGTGAGGCACTACTTTATGAACGAATGGGGTTGTTACTCCTTTAATAGAGAGTATTAATTTGTACTGTGACCCCCATGTTTGGGTAATTAATTTTTTGGGTGATGGTTCATGTCAATTCATGACCCGTTGGTCACATCATGATTGATGCATAGGTGGTTTTCCTAAATAGAAGTAGACCTAATTTTTTGGCATCACCAACTTTAAGATTTTGGTTGGGTGAGGTGCTTAGCAGGGTGTGCATTCATCTATCACATCCTCTTCTCTCTTCTTCCTTTGATGCCTGATGGTGAAGGGTGATTTTGGTGGAATTATTATGGTGATTCCAAGTTTGTTATTATATTATTCCATTATTTGGTTTCCATTTTCAAGAAAATATTTTCGTAAATTTTATCTAGGGATTTATTGCTAATTCTACTTGATCATGGTAAAATTAGGTGAGGATGATGGGTCATCCATGTTCAATGGTGAGATGGAATCCTAATAAATTGATTTTAAATCATCCATTAATATTTTTATTGAGGTAATTTATTTCCCTAATATATTTACTGTTTTATTAAATTGAATGAAATTGGATATTGAGAGGGTGTTATGGATTTTTTTAAGATAGTGCCAGTGATTTTTTATAGACCTTCTACAGATGCTCTGAAGTGATTTCGATGGAGCAGTGATTCCCAATAGTGTTTTTTTCTGAATATACCACTTTGATATAAATTAAAAAATTTATTATAAATGTTTATGATTAATTATTTATGATGTATGGAATGATATTGGAGCGTGGGTGGTGGTACAATCTAGGAGGAGTATTGGATGACCATAAATGAGGCTTGCTGGTTCTTAGCGAGAGGTTAACTCCATGTTGAAGGTATGTTCTACCTTTATTAAAGTATTATATGACTACTTATGTATGATTTATTTATTACATGTATATTTCATGGGCTTGGGTAGATATTTATGGATTGAGGGTTCCCTAGATAAAGGGTTTTTGTCGAGAGCTCTTTATCTCTTAGGAAATTTGGATTGCCCGACGACTATGTCTCGAAGGGGAGTGGGTGCCGATTGAGTTAGAAAGAGACATTGGGTGGATCTTAGGTTGTGTAGTGATATATGGGAAGCTTAGGTGAGTTTCCTAGTGCTTTTAAGAAGAAATGAGTGGATTAGGTCTAGGGTGAACATTGAAACAACCATACATCTCATTCCAGGTGAGGAAAACCCTCCCAAGGGTCAATTGAAGCTTGGTGTATGTTAGAAGTGGGATGGGCCCTTTAGGAAAAGATAAAGTGTGATGGATTGGGGGATCTTAATTAATAATGTGAGACATGAACCAAGTACAAGTCATGGGAATTGTTAGTGTATTGGATTCAGGTTTCCAAAGTGATTAGAGAAGGTTATATTGGTCCATTCCCTAGGTAGTAGGACTAAGAGAAATAAAAGATTATAATGAGTTTGGACTGGGACTTAAGGTATAGGATAGAGGATCCTATGGGCAATAAGGTCATCGAAGGGTGATCAATATGATTTGGTATCGATGAGTAGATACCATGGTGGGTATCAAGGACCTATTGGGTGCCCAGATAGGAGAGATAATATGTGATTTAGATAAAGGGATAGTGTATGGAAACCATAACCCTTTGGAAATATGGTGAGTTATGTAATAGGATTAAGACCCTATTTTGTTTTGAATTCATGTTGTAACACCCAGTTATGATTTTTATGTACTCCCTATTTTATGCTTGGTTATCATCATTATTCAGGTATGTTTGTGAGGTTCTTATGGATAAAGTGACTTTACTAGGGAAAATGAAATAAAGTTTAGGTATGTATGTTTTTTTGAATTAATGGATTCCAAGTATAAATGTGTCACAGACTTATAAGGGTTCTTCCCAAGTTTGAATAATGCTTGAAGTGGGGACTTTGAGTTGTTTTCTTCTGAACCTACAGTTTCAGCAATCTATTGGAAAATTACACATCATGTAAAGGTATTATACACTATATAATGTTTTCCTAATAGATACCATGAAATATTTTCAGTTCATGAAGGTTTTACACAACCTGTACGTGTTTTTCATCCTGTACTATCAATAATCAGGTTTTTATTAAAAAGGTGATGAATGTTTCATATTATTTGAGATTTTTGGATTACACGACATGTAATTGGATTACACACCATGTAATAATCAAGAGTTGGGATTTTGGGGTGTTTCATGACTTATTTATCATTCTATTCATTTCATCCCTCCTCTATCTTGGCCTAGAAGAACTTAGGGGAAATTTTGGAGATCTTAAACCCTTATGGATCATTTCGTTTAGTAATTGTTCTTTGTTTTGGCTATGCTGCATTTTTCTGGTAAGCATTCCTTATGGTTTTTATTTACTTTGGTTTTAGCTATTCTGTTAGTTATGGTTAGGTTTCATATTTGTAATCATATAGTTTTTTCTATCAATTCCTTTCAGTTTGTTAGAGATCCTAGTTTTTTAAAGTCTGTTCTCATGGTTTCCAATCACCATTGTTGAAGGAATCTAGGTTTATAACAGTTTAAGGTAGGTGTTTCTATTAAATGGGTTAATGCAATGATATTTTTTAGTGGTAAATTCTTTTCAGTTGTTCATTTATTTTAAGTGATATGTGCTTTTGTAGGATTTTTTCTAAAGGTAAATGTTTTCAAAAAGGGGGTTTTCTTTGAAATTTTTTTTGCATGATTTGAAAATAGGTTTTAAAACCCCAATTTAGATTGTATAGACTTTTAAAATGTTATATAAAATTTTGAGTATGGTTTTAAAAATGTATTTTGACAATTATAACATTGGGAAACTTGAGTGCTTTGGGAAAGAAACACAAGTTGCCTTAGTATGTGTGGAACCTCAAGGAGGTAACTTTTTGGATATTGATAGACTGTATAAGGACTCGATTTTTTTTGATCCAACATTAAACCTGTTTAGGATCTTGAGCGTATCATATGTATTGTCCGAGAGGCTATCTCTTGATATGAGATTCTTTGTCATTTATGTTTATTTATCACATTATTATTTTTATCATGGATTTATACTCATTGATTTCATTACGAGGCTTTATCACATAGATTTTCCTAATTTGTTATTTAATAGATTTGTTTAATTATTTACCTCTTAATACATATATATGATTTTATATTTATATCAATTATGCATTTTATATTTTTTTGTCTGAGAATAAGAAATTATTTTATGAAAACCAAGTAAGAAAATGATTTATAAATGGATTGTATTTATGAAAATTATTTGATTTTTTTTGTTTTGAAAGCTAAAACTATTATACCTTTCAAAAATACCATGGTGGTATCATAATAGGATTTTGGGACATATCATTGTTTTACAATTTAGTAGTTTTAAATGTTGTATTGTGTCATACTGGTAAAGTAAACAAAATCTTATAGCGTGTTCGCTTCTCCTTTGGTATTTTCATTCTTATCAAGGTGGTTTGGAGGCGAATTTTAGTTACATAAAAACTTTTGGTATTTATTGTTTTATAATTTTTGGTTTTTATGGTTTATGTTAGATTTTATGTATTTGGTTGTATCTTTTTCTTCTATGTAGTACTCTATTTTTATGTCTTATTTCATTATAATCAAGACTTGATTTGTTTCCTTGCTTTACCTTGCTATATAGTGGTTGAATAAGGTGTATGGTTTGGTTAATCTAGGTTGGCATATTAATATTTGGTATCAAGGGTAAGGATCATCCTAATGTAACACCTCAATATTTCATATTATGTTATTTCTTCAAAGTAATTCAATAAATTGCACTACATGCAACACTAAGTTCAAGTGCACAACGACTTACCAAACTAGCCGTTCACAAGCGGTTGTGAAAAGTATTTACTGAATTTTGAAATTCATTTAATCATTATAATTTTAGAATCCATATTATGAGTTTCTTAGAAATTATGTATGAACAAACTCATTTTTTCAGATAAAGGAAGTATTTTTCAAAAAATGAAATTTTACCACCTTTTAATGGAGAACCATTTTTAAATCCAATATTTGAATCTTTTATATATTCAATTAGACAAAATAAACTTTTTATTTATAATATAGACATAAGAATTTAGTTTCAGTAAATATTTGGTGTTTTTCTGATAACTTTCATATTTGGGTGAATAGTGAAAATACTATATTTTAACTGAAAACAAATTTTTGAATCAAAATAATATATAGTGTTGAATTATAAATTTTAATGGTTTAGAAGCATAATTTGATTATATTTTTACCATTTAATCCAATGATGGCCATTGTAAGTATGTTCACTTTGAAATTGGATATAAACAAGTATCAATCTTTTGATAGTTATTATTTCTTAAAAATACGCTTCATGGTTTTGACAACGAGAATTAATTTTAAATTAATTAATGCAACTTCTATGTTTTGAAATTGGTAAAATAAAATTCATTTCTGAATTCATAATATCAAAATTAGCTTAGGGTGATTTTTTGGTATTTTTCTGAAAACATACAATTTTTGATGAATAGTGAAAAACATTGAGTTATTGTTTAAAACAGACTTTTTATTTAAATAATTAATTATTTTATTTAAATTTATTTTAGGTAAAAAAAAGATACATAATAACTATATAAGTTCATTATAACTCATTGGAGTCATTTTATAATAATTTTGGACATATAAAAAGTTTATTGAACTTTTTACCGTCTTTTACCCACCTCCTAGGAGAATTTGCAAATTTGCATAAAACATAATTTTAATGCTTCTGTGAGTTGAATTTAAAAAATATGAGAGACACGGTTTATATCAGTAAGTAAAATGTGGTTCAATAAAATGAAAATATTTTTTTGTGAATAGTACCTTTTTACTTTTATTTACAGTGGTTAAAAGTAAATAGGGTAATTAATGGTAAAAATTATATTGTTATTACCCTAACACATGTACTAATTCTATTTTATAAGCATAATTAGATCAGAAATAACCTTAGGAATAAAATATGATCCTACAGGTCCACTTGTATTAGATTTGGACATTTATTATTATTTAATTCAAAGAAGAGTTAAAAGTGTTAAATTCAAAGTTTAATAACTAATTTTTTTTAATATAGGGTTATACATGAGATATTCAACTATAAATATTCATTATAAAGATTAAATTATTTCATACATAATGGTATTTTATTTATAGTTTTAGACATTAAATAATTAACTTTATTTATGACACAATGATGATGCAGCAATTACCGTTGTAATGAAAGATTAAAATAATTGATATTATAAATATCCAAATAAGTGTAGCTTGAGACTTTTTATGAATTAATCTAATTTTATAGGTTAATATGACATGTTAGGATTGGTTAGATGAATTTGTTTCGAAGTAATAATGCTATTATGAATTTAGCAAAAACAAAATACCAAATAGTGTCAAAATTGAAATAAAATAGTTTTTAAAACTAATATTATATAATTAATTGATATTTCATTTCTAAAAATATAAGGTTAGGCCAAAAGACTTATATAATTATATTTTTATCATTAATTAATCACTTGGGGTTCTCTTGAAAGTATATAGTAAGTTTATTGACCATATAATATAAAAATACAAAGTGACATGATAAATGTCAAACTATTTAACTAAGAGATAAATCTAAAAGATAAAGTTAATATAATTCCCCAAACCTATCTAAAACCTATTTTATGAGTGGTTTTAGAACCATACCCACCTTATCCTTTAAATAATCCACTTTGGAGCCATGATAAACCGAAAATTAGTTTATTATAAAATAATATTTCTTACTTTTCCTAAGGTGGCCCTCACTCTTATTATAAAAGAGAACTTCATCTTCTCTCAAATTCACACCTCCAAAGCCATTTGGATCAGCCAAAACCTAACCAAATATCCTATAAAATATCCTCCCTTTATTAAAGAGGCCTTAATTTAGTCATAAAGCCAACCCTAGGATCCCTTTTGATCAAATTAAAAGGAAGAACCTGAAGAAGAGGTAAATATTTCATCACCCCTTTCATGTTTTTTTCTTCCACTTCGTCTTTCTTTGTTGTTTCCATTATAAAATAATAACTCTAGTGTATTATATATACTGTGATGTTATTATAAATATGGTACAACAATATTCATCATTCTATCCATCCTTTGAATGACATGCCACCATACGTGCGTACGTACGGCTTGCTGTCTCTACGTCGTGGTGTAATTATTATTCAATACATTATTATTTGGATGGGTATAATAATGATGTTTAATTGAAATAAATAATAAATATAGCATGATAATGATTCTATATATATGATATACCATCCAATTATATAATATTTTAATATCAAAAGAATGATATTGTCGCTCGTGCGTACGTACGGATTACCGTCTCCACGACTAGATGTGATCAATTTCCACGTTCACCATTCATCGATGATATTAAAAATATATATTACTAAAAAGTAGGTAATATATGATATAATAATGCTACTGGATATATATATATGTATGTATTTATGTACTTACATATATCTTATTCACCTAGATCCGTTTATTATGATATGAAAACGAAAACAACGTTTATGCGTATGTACGGACTGCCGTCTCCATAAACGGTGTTTTTTATTTAATATATATGTCTATTATAAATATTTATACTCTAAATATATATGATATATAAATCATGTTTTATATTCTGGATGTATTTATATCATGATCTAAGTGATACAATCAAGATTAATAAGTTAAAACACTTAGGATAAAGAAAGCGATTATTAGTCTAAATGTTAATTTAACATTGAAATTAGTATTAAATGGGTAGTATAAAGTCAAAAATGAATCATGTATTATATCATAAATACTAATATGGTTCCGATATAATTTAATAACATACTGCGGTCTTTATACAGGAGGTTAAACGTACCCCTGACTAAAGGAAAGTGAAAGGTAAGGGGTTTCTTATCTCACTTTTAATTCCATGAGATTTCCATAGTTCACCAATTATTTATTGCATATGGTGTATTATGTACTGCCATTTGATATATATTATCCTGATTCTTTTTATATTCATGATATTTTGGGATTAATTTGGTGTTTATTGACTATTATTCATACGACTTGATTGATTATAATGAGGTAAGGGTTAATTTCACAATCTCTTTATTATCCGAGGTTGCTTTTACGTAAGTATCTACTGGGACATATTTTTTATCCATGTCCATGTTTCATCAAAGAGTGTTCAAAAGGATATTTCTAAAGGGATTTTTTACTAAAACATCATTTTAAATGTTTTAAATATTTATTCTTTTAAATCATTTTCATTAATGTCCATGTTCTCAAAATGGTTTTTATGGATTTATTTATATGGATATGAATGTTTTTAAAATGATAATTACTTTCAAAAGTTTCAAAGTGGTATGAGAAACTTTTATTCAAAAATTTCTTTAAATGTCTTCCTTTCTAAATGGTGTGAATTTTAAATGTTTTTTATGAAAAAGGATATTTCACTCAAATATTTTTACAAATCATTTTCATCTATATCAACATCAATTGATGGATTTTAAACTTGTTTGAAGTTGATTTATTATGATACAAATCTTCCATATTGTATTTAAGGTTATGTGATATGTTTGACTGTGAATGTGTTATTTTTATACCATTCATGGTTTATGGATAATGTATTGACATTTCTTATCCTAGTTTTAATATGAATGTTTATGTTATATTTAAACCTTTTCATATGTGGAATGCATTCGACTTAGTAAGTGGCGGGTGGAGCTTGCTATAGCTCCTCGATACATCAGTAGGTCTCATGAGACAAACTAGTGTCTTGGAATAAGGCCTTGAAAAAATCTTATTTTTAGTCTTGGCACAAGGCCTTGACAATGTGGTTATTAAAGTATGGAATTATGCATTCCATCGTTATGAAAGTGGCTATTGATATTGCATGTGATTATTCGACTAGTTGAATATCCATGTGAGTAAGTAAATGACATTATTTTGATTTATATTTTCCATATTATGATGAAGTTTATGTTGAAATGTATTTTTTTAGTTTTATACATTGCCTTAAATGTTTATGCTTATTTATAAATGTTTCCGCTATATTGTTATCCTTACTGAGCATTTGAGCTCACCCCTTTCTTATGTTTTATTTTCCCAGGATCCCAATAAGTGTTTTATGTTTGAGATACTGGGTTAATCTAAGGGAACAATGGAATTCTAGAAGGATTATTTTCATTATTGTATGTTACAAAGTGTAATGTAACTTTCATGCATGTAATATATTTTCCAAGACTTCTAAATTGATCAGTCTTTCCAGACTTTAATCTTTGTAATCATCCCAATGTATTAAAATAATTCACTGACTCTAGGAATCTAGGTTCGGGGCGTTATAGTTGGTATTAGAGGATGTTTAGTACAAACCATGGAATCTAGATTTAGATAAACTCTGATTAGAGCACATTACCCTACGATTGACTATGCGGATTTGTATAGAAGAACATCCTAGAATTTTGGTATTGTAGAGATTTTGTGAGTTTTTAAAAGGAATACATCCCCGTCTGGATAGAGGAGGTAGAGGTGGCTCTAGAACAGATGTACCTAGGGGTAAAACCTGAAAACACCACTTTGAGCTAGACTCAAATGGGAACTAAGGCACGACTACAGGCCTTGCTACACTCTTGGTTATGACATGCCTGGGGTTATGCTTAGGATAATTCTCATTTTATTTACAAACCATAATGAAGGTTTTATGAGTATATACTTCCTCAAAGAAAATTTTTTTATGATTATGGACGATATCCATAAATTTTTCTATTTTTGTTTGGTATTTTACAAGCTTTTAATTATTCATTGCAATTCCTAAACTGACCTAGTGTAAGCCATTGTATTGAAATGGCACCCAGTTGAAGAAATGTGAACTCTTACAATACTTATGATCCAAAGAGTAAGAAGGATCATATCTTTCATGGTATTAAGCCAACATTTATAAGAAAAATATTCTCCCATGTATTATAAACATATGAAGAAATATTATCATGTGTTAATAAGATAAGTAAATAATTCTATAGGTCCTATGGATTTGAAGAGAAGCTAGAGAAGAAAATTATTGAAGAGAGAAAGATGGATAAAGGGAAGAGGGAAAAAAGGATTTTCTCATATGTGATAACTGTGGAAAGAATCACTTTGGTAAATGCTTGAAGGGAATGAGAGATTGTTATACGTGTGGAGAAAAAAAGACACCGTGTATGTGATTGCAAGGGTGAGAAAAAAGTTTCAAATGTACAACGATTCATCTTCAAGGAGTTGGGAGACTACATGAATCAATGTCCAAATCATCATAGTATACCCTAAATGATGCTATTGGATAATAATAAAGTTATGATACTGCAAAATATGAAGAGGAATTATTTGATTTCATAAGTTGTTATTAAAGTATTCTATCATTTGAGTACCATATTAATGATGTACGTGTTATAATAATTTAGAGTATATACGGATTAAACTGTAGTACTATTTCCTTAAGGACTTGAGATTGTGTGGAAGCAAGAAAAGTGACTCAATAGTAGGTCAAATTTTTGGAAAATACATGGTTTAAGGAAATGTAATCCTTAATCTGGTCCTGATAATGAGGTAGTGATTTTGGAATAAGAGATGGTTGATTTGGATAAATTATATTGGATATTCTTGACTTCCTTGTAACTGATTAATTGTTTGTTTATTTCATCATTGTTGCAATATTAAATATTTTCAGATATAAGGAATATATCTAGTATTATATAAAGTATTAGGGAGAATTAATGTAATCAATAAGGTTTTATGATAATTCAGGGTGTTACCATGTTTTAAAATAATACATGATGAAGGTGTTCACATGTAATTACGTGGAAAAAGGATCTTCATTGTGTTTAACTTCCTTATAAATTTTGGACTATGAGTTTGGATAGAATTATTTTGGATAAGTTTAATGGTGTGGAATGGATTAAGTTTCAAATTGGATATTATTTTTAAGGTTAATTTTGGATTTTTATAAAAAAGGATAACACACAAACCGTGTGACAATCCGTCACATCAGACAAAGCTGTAGGAATCAATCCCACAACTATAGTGCGATTGGGATTTATCGCCTACCACTGGAATATGTGAAGTCCCTGAATTGTATAATCTAGTTTTTTTAAAGGGTCTGATAGGTGAATTATAAATTAATTATTTTTTTGGAACCCCATATGATTAGGATAAATATAGTTTTTTTTAAATCTTTTGGAGTGAAAGATGAGTTTGTGGTGGGAATTAGTTGAAGGATGAAACTATACATGTCAAGTATATATATATATATATATATATTTTCCCTCTTATTTTATGGATAATTTAATTATTAAACTTTAGTGAAGGGATCTTAAAACCAAAAAATGTGTTATCCTAATACCCTATGCTTTGTTAAACCGATGGTATTTTAAATCATCATTGATTGATGGATTTGAGGCCCTCAATTTTACACTTTTTTTGATTGATGACCTCAATCACTCCCTATAAATATTTACATTTTTCCTCTAATTATGTGTCTCTAATTTCCACAAATATTCTCCTAATCGAGATCATAATTTTGTGGTGACCCTTTCATTTCCCATTTCCTCATATTAAGACTAAATTTTGTTATCCCAATTTCTAATGTGGGTTTTCCTATAAAGGTATTTTCAATTTTCAAACTTTTATACTCAAAGAACAATTTTAAATTGTGAGGATGAAATTTATTGAATGTGGGTAGAATGTAACACCCCAAGATTTCATTGTATGTTATTTCTTCAATGTAATTCAATAACTTGTGCTACACGCAACACTGAGTTCAAGCACACCACGGCTTACCAAACTAGCCGTTCAAAAGCGGTTATGAATAGTATTAACTAAATTTTGAACATTATATAATCGTTATAATTTTAGAATCAATATAATGAGTTTCTTAGACATAATGTAAGAACAAAATCACTTTTTTCAGATAAAAGAAGTATATTTTAAAAAATGCAATTTTACAGCCTTTTAATGGAGAACCCTTCTTAAATCCAATATTTTAAACTTTTATATATTTAATTTGACAAAATAAATTTTTTTTTTATAATAGAGACATAAGAATTTAGTTTCAATAAATTTTTGGTTCTTTTCTGGTAAGTTTCATATTTGGGTGAATAGTGAAAAATACTATATTTTAACTGAAAACGACTTTTTTAATCAA
This sequence comes from Viscum album, assembly GCA_963277665.1. Lineage (NCBI taxonomy): Eukaryota > Viridiplantae > Streptophyta > Magnoliopsida > Santalales > Viscaceae > Viscum > Viscum album. The sequence continues at coordinate 56,092,352 of OY728148.1, forward strand.
AATAATTTATAGTGTTGAATTATAAATTTTAATGGTTTGGAAGTATAATTATATTATATTTTTACCATTTAATCCAATGATGGTCATTGTAAGTAAATTCACCTTGAAATTGGATATAAACAAGTGTCAATATTTTGATAGTTATTATTTCATAAAAATATGCTTATTGGTTTTGACTACGAGAATGAATTTTAAATTAATTAATGGATCTTATATGTTTTGAAATTGGTAAAATGGAATTAATTCTTGAATTTTTAATATCAAAATTATCTTTGGGTAAATTGTCGGTATTTTTCTGAAAACTTTCAATTTTTGATGAGTAGTGAAAAACACTGAGTTATTGTTTAAAACCCTCTTTTAATTTAAATAATAATTTATTTTATTTAAATTTATTTTTTTCCAAAAAAGATAAATAATATCTATATAAGTTCAATATAATTCATTGGAGTCATTTTATAATAAGTTTAGATATATAAAAATTTTATTGAACTTTTTACCGTCTTTTACCCACCTTCTAAGAGAATTAGAAAATTTGCATAAACCATAATTTTACCGCTTCTGTTAGTTGAATTTCAAAAATCTGAGATACATGGTTGTTATAAATAATTAAAATGTGGTTCAATAAGATGAAAATAATTTTTTGTGAATAGTAAATGTTTATCTTTATTTACCACGGTTAGAAGTAAGTAGGCTAATTAAGGATAAAAAAGATATTATTATTACCCTAACACATGTCATAATTTTATTGGATAAGAATAATCTGACAAAAAATAACCTTAAGAATAAAATATGATTCTTTGGGTATACTTTTATTAGATTTGGACATTTATTATTATTTAATTTAAAGAAGAGTTAAAAGTGTTAAATTAAAAGTTTAATAACTAAAATATTTTTAATATATGGTTATACATAAGATAAATTAGACTATAAATATTAATTAGAAATATAAAAATATTTCCTGCATAATTGTGTTTTATATATAAATTTTATACATTAAATAATTAAATTTATTTATGACACAATGATGATGCAGTAATTACCGTATTAATGAAAGATTAGAATATTTGATTTTATAAACATCCAAATAAGTGTAATTCGAGAATATTTATGAATTAAACTAATTTCTAGGTTAATATGACATTTTAGGGTTGGTTATATGAATTTTTTTTGAATTAATAATGCTATTATGAATTTATCAAAAACAAAATACCAAATAGTGTCAAAATTGACATAAAAAAGTTTTTAAAACAAATATTATATTATTAATTGATATTCTATTCATAAAAATCTAACGTTTGTCCAAAAGACTTATATAATGATAGTTGTATCATTAATGAACCAATTTGGGTTCGATTGGAAGCATATAGCTTGTTTATTAACCATATAATATAAAAATACAAAGAGACATGGTAAATGTCAAACTATTTAACTAAGAGTAAAATCTAAAAGATAAAGTTAATATAATGCCTCAAACCTATCTAAAACCTATTGGATAATTGGTTTTAGACCCATCCCCCCATATACTTTAAATAATCCACTTTGGATCCATTAGAAACCAAAAAGTATTTTTTTATGAAATAATATTTCTTTTTTTCCTAAGGTGCCCCTCACCCCGCATACCAAAGGGCACTTCACCTTCTCTCAAATTCACACATACAAAGCCGTTTTACTCTGATAAATCCTACCCAAATATACTCTAAACTATCATACCTTAATCCTAGTGGCATTACTTTAGTCAGAAAGCCATCCTAATGAGCCCTTTTGATCAAATCAAAAGGAAGAAACCGAAGAGGAGGTAAATATTTCATCACCTCTTTCAAGTTCTTTTCTTCTTCCGCTTCCTATTTCTTTGTTGTTTCAATTCTGAAATAATAAATCCAGTATATTATATATACTGGGATTTTATTATAAATATGGTACAAAAATATTCATTATTCTATCCATCCTTTGAACGACATGTCACCATATGTGCGTACGTATGACTTACCGTCTCCACGTCGTGGTGTAATTGTTATTCAATACATTATTATTTGGATGGGTATAATAATGATGTGTAATTGATGTAAATAATAAATATAACATGATAACTATTCTGTATATATGATATAACATCCAATTATATATTATTTTAATATCAGAAGAATGGTATCTTCGCTCGTGCGTATGTATGGATTACCGTCTCCACGACGCGATGAGATCCATTTCCACGTTTACCATTCATCAACGATTGTAAAAATATATATTACTGATAAGTATGTAATATATGAAATAATAATTATACTGGATATATATATATATATGTATTTATGTACTTACATATATCATATTCACCTAGATCCGTTCAATACGATATGAAAACGGAAACATGTTTATGCATATGTATGGACTACCGTCTCCATAAACAGTGTTTTCCATTTCATATATATGTCTATTATACGTATTTATATTCTAAAAATATATGAAATATAAATCATATTTTATATTTTGGATGTATTTAGATCATGATATAAGTGATACAATAAAGAGTAACAAGTTAAAACATGTACGATAAAGGAAGCGATTATTACCCGAAATGTTAATAAAACATGGAAATTATTATTAAATGGGTAGTATAAAGTCATAAATGAATAATTTATTGTTTCATAAATATTAATATGGTTATGGTATAATTTAATAACATACTAAGGTCTTTATACAGGAGGTTAAACGTACCCTTTACTAAAGGAAAGTGCAAGGTATGGGGTTTCTTATCTCACTTTTAAATCCGTGAGATTTCCATAGTTCACCACTTATTTATTGCATGTGGTGTATTTTGTAGTAAAATTTGATATTAATTATCATGATTCTCTTTATATTCACGATATTCTGTGATTCATTTGGTGGTTATTCACTATTGTTCATATGACTTGATTGATTACAATGGGGTAAGAGTTAATTTCACAATCTCTTTATTATCCGAGGTTATTTTTACATAATTATCTACTGAGACATATTTATTATCCATGTCCATGTTTGATGAAATAGTTTTCAAAAGGATATTTTTAAATGGATTTTTTACTAAAACATCATTTTAAATGTTTTAAATATTTATTCGTCTAAATCATTCTCATTAATGTCGATGTTTTAAAAATAGTTTTTAAGGATTTATTTATATGGAATTGAATGTTTTTAAAATGATAATTACTTTCAAATGTTTCAAAGTGGTATGAGACCCTTTGATTCAAAAGTGTCTTTAAATTTATTCCTTTATAGATTGTGTGACTTTTAAATGTTTTTAAGAAAAAGGGATATTTCACTCAAATATTTTTACAAATCATTTTCATCTATATCAACATACTTCGATGGATTTTAAACTTGTTTGAAGTTGATTTATTATGATACAAATATTTCATATTTTATTGAAGGTTCTGTGAAATGTTTGACTGTGGACGTGTTATTCTTATACCATTCATGGTTTATGGATAAAGTATTGAAATTTTTTATTCTAGTTTTAATATGAATGTTTATGTAATATTTAATCCTTTTCATATGATGAATTCATTGGACTTATTAAGTGACGGGTGGAGCCCTCTATAGCTCCTCGATGCATCGGTTGGTCTCATGAGACAAACTAGTGTTTTGGCACAAGGACTTTACTATTTTCTTATGAAAGTCTGGAATTATGCATTCCATCATTATGAAAGTGGCTATTGATATTGCTTGTGATTATTAGACTAGTAGAATATCCATGTGAGTAAGTAACTGACATTATTTTAATTTATATTTTCTATATTATGATGATGTTTATGTTGAAAAGGATTTTGTTTTAGTTTTATATGTTGCCTTAAATGTTTATGCTTATTTATGAATGTTTCCACTATATTGTTATCCTTACTGATCATTTGAGCTCACCCCTTTCTAATGTTTTATTTTCCTAGGATCCGAAGAAGTTTTTGATGTTTGAGATGCAGGGTTAATCTAAGAGAACAATGGAATTATCAAATGAATTTTTATTGTGTTGTATGTTATAATTTGTAATGTAATGTTCATGCATGTAATTTATTTTCCAGGACTGCTAAACTGATCGGTCTTTCGGGACTTGAATCCTTATAATCATGCCAATGTAATAGAATAATACACCGACTCTGGGAATATAGGGTCAGGGAATTACACCTAAAGTGTGCTAACACTACTTGAGTTTGGTTCATTTTCTTGGGTATATTGGAGTTAGGGCCTTCAGAATTCAGATAGTAAGTGCAGAAAAGTGACCTAACATGCACACTTTCATAACTGAAATCGAGTTACCATGGGCTGTCAGGAACTTTTACGAGGTTTGAGACTTGGGTTTTGGGGTCCTTTTAATGAACTATATGTGAATTTTATTTAAATTTATATATTCTTTGTGTAAATCTCATCTGTTGATGATAGTTCTTGACTACTTTTATATTTTTTTATTTTGGAGCATTGATTTTTACTCTAAAATTAGTCCTAATATTTCTGGAATTATCTCATGATTTTATTGGTGATTTCATTGGGTTTATTATATAATGTATCCAAGAATAATTTTTCCAAATCTTTAAGAGGAATCCATGAGAAATGTTCAATAGGCGAATCCTATAATGGAAACTTCTTTAGTAGAAGTATTAATCCTCACTATTAAGACTCTAATTCAAGTGGGTTTCGGGAACATAGGATGTTTAGTGGACAATGAGACTAATTTTACTAAGAATAATCCTCCCATATTCCTCAGTGATGAAGAACCATAAAAATCTATGGATACTCTTGAGCGTATTGAGAGGATCTTCAATTTATTAAAGACCCACTAAGACTCAAAAAGTCTATTTTTTCCATGTACATGCTCGAGGTAATAGGAATGTGGCAATGAGACTCTATTGTGAAAGATAATTTTCACAAGGACCTTACATGATATTCTTTTAATAAAATATTTAATCATAAATTTTACCCCAAGACATTAAATATGAAAAAATGATATTTTATGACCTTGGAGGAGGGGGATTTTATCATTCTAGAGTTTGATACCCATTTTTTTGTGTTGGTGCATCTAACAATGAATATTTTCACAAATGAACACCTAAATGATAAGAGGTTTGAGTTGGGACTGAGGCCTAAAATCAGGTCAATATTAATTCTCATGTGCCTTCTGAAATTTGTGTTGGTACTTGAAAAATAATCATTGAATGAGGAAGGCATAGCTGGTAATATAGGTTTGAGTAGAGATTTAATTAGTGTATTTATCAGTTAGAGTGTGTGTTCTAGTCAAAAAAGGACACAGAAGGGTGATGAGTTCTATCTAGGACTAGTTTCAAGGAATTTTTTTAGGGTAGAAATAGATTGTTTTCTATCAGTGTTTATAGTCAGGTTATACCATACAAAACTATATAGAGGATCCTTAAACTTTTAATTATTGTAGATTATCAGGCCATCTAAATCATTTTTTGAAATGATGTCCCAAGGAAGTTAGGAAATATCTACTCTAACCAAGGGTTCATAGGTAAGTACCAATGCTTCCATGGGTGGTGAAAAATATTCTATAGGAAAGGGGGATGTTCATATGGATAATACCTGGTGTATTTATGTAAATGAATATGTGAAAGTGGAATCTAAAATGGGGAAAACAACTTTTAGAGGTAAAATGTTTATTTCATCATCTATGGTGTTATATTTATTTGATACAACTGATGCTCATTCTTCTATATCATCAAATTTAGTTTATTCTTTGATTTTTCATTCAAAACTTATGTTACACATGTTATATCTTTTTATGACTTTGGGAAAAAAGTCTGAACAAGGTTTCACGTGTCCCATATATCGGGTGATGATAGTTGATTTTGAAGTAGAATGGTACTTTTTAGAGCTTGATCTTCACATAATCGATTTGATTATCGACATGGATTTGATGATTAGTGTTAAGGCCCAAAAAAATATTATCATTTTTGTTATAGTTCTCATCCATCGATGGGGTCACACATTCCTTTCTAGGTGAGTGGGACACTATATCAGGAAGGGCATGGCTTGTTGATCCTATGTATGGGTAATATCATGTTAGTTATTAGAGATGTTTCTTGAAGCAATTGAATATTTTTTAGATGGTCGGCTTCCTATGGTGGTGAGTGTGTACCCCATGGTCTTTCTGGATTATTTTTCTAGTTTAACATCATGGTGAGAGGTTGAGTTTACTATTGACTTTGTTCCAGGTATGATACCGATTTCTATACCATATTACCAAAGGAAACCTATTGAGTTGGTGGAACTTATGGTCTAGCTTGAGGATATAGAGGCTAAATGATATATTCTTCCTAGTGTGTCACCATGTTACTCACCTTTACTATTTTCTAAGAATGTAGAGGAGAGTCTTAGACTTTTTATTTTTTATCGAAAGATAATCGGGTGGCTATTAAGAAAAAATTTCCTTTTACTAGGATTGATGATTTTTTTTACAATCTTTGAGAGGAATGTTGGACCTCAAATATTTAAATGTAGTTATGGTACCACTAGTTGAGGTCCTGAGAATAAGATTTACCTAGGAGAATGTTCAGGAGACAGTATAGGAATTTTGAGTTTCTGGTTATGGTATTTAGTCTATCTAATGCTACTACAATGATTATTGATTTTATGAACAAGATTTTTCATTGGTTCTTGTAATATTTTTTCACTATGTTCATGCATGATATTTTTGTGTATTCCAAGAAAAATGAGGAGCATAAGGATCATTTGGATATCATTCATCTATCCTTGAAAGAACATCATTTTTATGGTCAGTTTTCCAAATTTGATTTTTGGATTAGGGAAGTAAAACTTTTAGGGAATGTGATATCTAAGTGGGGCATCATAGTGGATCCTAAAAATATACAGGCAGTGATGTCCCGGGAGAAGCCCAAAAATGTTTTTGAGATATGATGATTCTTGGGTTTGGAAGGTTACTATAAATTATCTATTCATAATTTCTCTAAGATTGCTTCTTTAAAAACTTCATTAAACCAAAAGGGTATAAATATTTAGTGTAATGAAAACTTTCAGAGATCTTTCTAGGATCTAAATATGAGGTTTACTTTAGAACTAGTTTTTATTATTTTGGAACTAGGTTCATGTTTTTATTTTTTCTACAATGCTTCTTGTATGAATTTTATATGTGTATTAATTCTAGGGACACATGTCATGTCTTATGGATCAGAACGGTTACACCCTCATTAGAAGAACTAACTTAACCATGATCTTGTGTTTTAAGTAGTTTTGCATACACTCAAAATGTGTCCTCCCTATCTATTTGGGGAGAATTTTACATTGTATTCTGATCATAAGAGCATAATATATAGTTTTAATCAGAGAGATCTAAACTTATGACAGAGAAAATAGGTATAGTATCATCAAAATTTTGATTTTTATATTACATACAGTCTTAGGAAAGGAAATGTGGTTTTCGATTCGTTGAGCCAAAAATTAGTGACCCAATCCACGAAGGAATCAGTTGAGGAGTGGGCTCAAATGAGGTTGGTTATTGAGATGAGATTGGGAGGGGGAGAGGTTGGTGGATATGTGTTCTTCGATTTGGTGAAAACTAACTCATCTTTGGATGAAAGATTTCATCTCAAGTAGGGGATAAACACTGAGTGAAAATACTTTAATGAAAGCCTTTATGGTGGGGAGACCACAGGTGTGTGGTCTTGGTCTCCCTATGGTTCTTTGTGCATCACTACCATTCGTTGGTTGTTTCATTTTCCCAGAGTAAAGAGTTATTAGACAGTGTTAACTATTCAGGTTGGTTCATACACCCAGTGGATACCAAGATGTATCACGACTTGAGACATAGATATTGGTTGAAGGGAATGAGGTGGTTGGTTGTTGGGTTTTTATCGTGATGTCTTACTTGAAATATATTTGTGGCAGAACATCAGAGTCCTACATGTTTTTTATTACCCTTACCAATTCTGGTATGTAAGTGGGATGGGATTTCCATGGACTTCATTATTGGATTTCCATAGACTCCTGGTGGGAAAGGTGTGATTTGGATGATCATTTACTAACTCAATAAATTGTCACATGTCCTCCCTATCAAGGAGAGGGTGATGGTGGAAAAACTTATGGACTTGTATGTTTGATAGATTGTGATACTTCATGGGGTTACCTATATAGTTTTATTTGATAGGGACCTAAGGCTCACATTCAAGTTCTGGAAATGATTACAGGAGGCGATGGGCTCCCAAATTAGATTGGGCATGACATATTATCTATAGAATAATGGAAAGGAAGATAAGACTATCCTGGTTCTTTAGGATATTTGGAATGCTTGTGTTCTTGATTTTGGTGGATCTTTGGAAAATAATTTGCCTCTGGTTGAGTTTTCATATAATAATAGTTCTCAATCCTTGATTAAGATGGTGCCCTTTGAGGGTTTTTATGGTTTTCCATGTAGATCATCCATAAGTTGGGAAGAGTTGGGAGAGTGGTCCTTAGTTGGGAAGAGTCTTTTTCAGGAGAATAAAATTATGGTGTAATTGATCCATTGGAATTTTATCATGTGACAAAGTATAGAAAAAAATGTAATGCGGGCCTTCATCTTCAGCTGTTGGAGTTTAATATTGGTTATTGGGTATTTCTTATAGTTTCACCTTTCTTGGGACATCATCATCTTGGTAATCAGGGTAAGTTGGCACTATGTTTTGTAGGTCTATTTGAGATTACTGAATGACTAAAATGGTGGCCTATCGTTTATACTTTCCATCTAGTTTGACATCTATCCCTGATTTTTTTTATGTTTCCCAATTGAGGAGGTATATACTAGATACTTAAGAAGTGATTATATGGGAGTATATTTATCTTGTGACTGACACCACTTTGTTTGAGCATCCATTTCAGATTATGGAACACTATGAGAAGGTAAAATATGGTAAAATGATTCCTTTAGTTTTAATACAATGGTAGTGTAGATGGGATAACCACAAGGCCTTGGATAGGGAAGTGTTGATGAAGAATAAATGGAAGTCAATTTTTGTGAGTCCAAGAATCAAAGGGATTTATGGGGGTATAGAGTTTTTATAGTGGGGATATTTTAACACCCCAATATGTTTTTAGGTACTCCTTTGTTTATTCTTTGTTATCAGCCTTTTCTGGGTGAATTTTCATGATTCTCAGAGATAGAGATCCTTTTCTTGGTAAAATGACCTAAAGTCTACGGATGTGTGTTTAGTTGAATTAATAGAGCCTAGTTATAAATGCATAAAATACTTAGTGTAGTTCTTCCCAAGTTCATAGAATGCTTAAAGTGTTGACTTTGGGTTTTTCTTCCTAAACATATAGTTTCTATAGATTTTTGGAGATTACAGACTGTGTAAAGGTATTAAATGACTTGTAATGTTCTCTAGGAAAATTCAATGAAACAGGTTCAGGGCATGAAGGGTTTATGTGATGTGTTTGGGGTTCTCATAATTTACTATCAAGAATTGGTTTTTTAATAAAATTTAAATAGGTTTTTTTGGTGTATTTGATCTTCATGGATTACACAACATTTATTGGGATCAAACATAGTACAATTTTCAAAAATTTGTATTTTGGTAACTTCCAAGATGATTTATCATTTCATTCATTGTATCCCTCCCTCCCCTTGAAATAGAAGCTCCAAGGGAGATTATGGAGACCTCTAACCCTTCTAGATAATTTCATTCATTGATTTATCATTATTGCATCTATAGTGTGTTTGTTTGGGTAAGAGTTCTTTCTGGTTCTTATTTCCATTCATTATGGATGTCGTGTTGGATGTGTTTAAGTTTTAGTTTTTTGATCGGATAGTGTTTTCTATTGATCCCTTTTAGTTTCATGGTGTGTCATGTCTTGTGAACGTCATTCTCATGGTTTTTAGTAACCATTTTTGAAAGAAACTAGTTTTATACCAGTTTGAGGTAGGTGTTTCTATACAATGGGTTAACAAAATGAATTTCATTTCATTATTGGTAAATTTCTTGGTGTTTTTATAGATTATAAGTGATATGTGTTTTTACAGGATTGATTGGAATAGAAAATGTTTTCAAAAAGGGGGTTTCATTGAAAATGGATTTTCATGATTTCAAAATGGGGTTTTTAAGAGAAAAATAGATTGGATTGTCTTTGAAAATGATTTATAAATTTTTTAACATGGTTTAATTTTTTTTTTGACAATTAAAACATTGGGAACCTTGGGTGCATCAGGAAAGAGAAATAGGTATCATTAGTGTGTGTTGAACCACTAGGAGGTAACGCTTTGGATATCGACATATTTTGGAAGGACTTGATATTTGTTGGATCCAAAGATATTCCTACTTAGGATATAGCGTGTCTAGTACATATTATCCTATAGGATAAGGCCCAATATGAGGTACTTTATCATTTATTGTTATTTATTACGTGATGTTTTTATCATGGATTGTTGCACAATAGTTTTATTATGAGGTTGTATCATGTCACTTCACATGACTAGTTATTTTATGGATACGTTTTTACTTGTTTTCCTCTTGATGCATTGATATTATTTCCAGTTTGTATCACTATTACTTGTCATATTTTTTTATAATATGAATGGATTTTATGAAAACCAAAGGGGAAAATGATTTATAAATGGATTGGTTTTTTAAAAATTCATTGTAAAAATGTTTTTGTTTTGAAAGCTAGAACTATTTTATTCTAGTTATTTGACCTTTTATAGGAATTATGGTGGTATCTTATAAATATTTGTTCTCATACCCTAAATTTTTATTTGATTTGTTGTAGATTTTGTATTACTGGATCTAGGTAAAGTAAAGGGAATCATGTAGCATGTCGAGTTCTACATTGGTCTTTGCCTTCGTAGTGGGGTGATTTAGAGGAGACTTTTAGTCACATGGAGACTTTTTGGTCTTTATTTATTCAAAATTTTGTTCTTAGATAGGTTTTATTGGATTTTATAAATATTTTTGTATATTTTTCTTCCACATAGTACTCTGGTGTTATGCCTTTTTTTGTTATAATCAATATTTGTTATGTTACCTTTATTTACCTCACCATGTGGCAACTGGTTTGGGTGTATGGTTTGGTTGACCTGGGTCGGTCTATTACACAAGTACTTTACTATTACCTTATAATAGGTGATGGACCAAGTGGTGGAGAGGTATATTGTGACTTTGACTCTCCATGAGTGAGGTTATATTGGATGGACTGCCTTGGGTGAGATGGATTCCTCATGTGCATGAATTAGGACCATTCCTTGAGTGAGAAGGCTAGAATCATGATAGATCACCTTTCCATGTGTAGGCTTGGGTCATGATGGAGGATATTTTTGAGTGAAATGTTTGTTCTAATTATGATGTAGTGTGAGACAAGGTTGATGAACTCTATAATGAGTGATGAGGTACCGGTTCGGGACCATTGATGTAGGATGTATCCTAGTATAGTCGAGTAGTGGGTTGAGGACATAGACAATTCCTATGCTTTGTCTTTGGGTATGGGATAGGTCATAAGTTTTATGATGAGGGGTGATTGGGGGATTCTAGTATATCTTTGAAGTAGGTATGATCTGGTTCCATGGTGTCCTATTTAACACATGGCAACCTAATGCACACGGAATCATTGTGGCCTAGTTAGCATACAACATCTATCATGCTTGTGTGTCATGTTTAATTTGTTGATGCATATATGAATATGATCAATAATACTAGGGGAAATTGGTGAGACCCTCCTGAGATGTATTTATCACACTATACAAGGGCAGTTTGATACAAATGTTTTCTTTATGTATATTTTTAGGTTCAACATAGGATGTATAGTGGATCGGGCTGGATAAAATCAATGGGTGTTGGAGATTAGGATTGATATTAGGCTAGGGAATAATAATAAAGCCATTTATATTTCATTTCCTTATTTAGTTTGTATAATTGATTAACCTAATTAAGGATAAATGGATGTATTCATATATGGTCATGTGTTTGTGTGATATTATTTAAATTTTTATATATCATTATTTTTATTTTATTATTCATACTTTGATGATCACTACTGGAAATTGGAGAATTTTTGATGTGAGACCATTGTAAATGATCTGTTGCAGAAAACAACATTGAAAAAAGAGTTTTTTTACAACGGACCGTCGTAAAAATTATATATTTGCAATGGGATGTACACCTGTTGCAAATAGATTCATCTTGGTTTTTTAAATATCATATTACGAAGGTCCATCATAATTTTTTTTTTGTGACGAGACCCGTTGAAAAACTATTAGCGATGGGACCCACCGCAAATACTATTAGCGATAGTTCCCTTCACAAATAGTGTAAAACTAATAATAATAAAATAATATTAATAATAATAAAATAATATTAATATTAATGAAATAATAATATTAATATTTTTAAATTAATTTAAATAATAAAATAATAAAATAATATTCATATAATAACAATAATAATATTGATAATATGATAATAATGTTATTATTAATATTAATATTACTAATATAATAATAAATTATAAAATAATCAAAACATCAATATTCGTGAAAAATATAATAAAATAATAAAAAGAAAATAATCAAAAATAATACTTAATAAAAAAAGAAAATAATAAAAAATAATATTTAATAAAATAATAAAAATAAAAAAATTAAATAAAGTAATAAAATAATTAAACATTAATAAATAATAAAAACATGTAATATTTTCAACCATATATAACGCACTATGTAAAAATGTAGATAGTTAATATTAAAAACAAAATTTTCATTAAAATATTTCATCATAAAAAATAAAGTGATCATTGAGGGGGAGGGTCGTCTGGACGAGATGATGGAGGGAACTCCATCCCTAAACCACGAGTCAGACTTTACATGTACTCCAACTTCTCATGCTCCTACTACTACCACTATCGATGCATGTCCTCCTGCACCTCCTATTGTTATTGCTTCTACTGCTTTTGTAAGAACTCTTTATGCTGCTACTGCTGTTACCATTGATGCATTTGCTCATAATACCTACACATAATATCTATAAGTTCAGTCTGAGCTCGTAGCTGCTTCTGATACTGTGCAAAAGATGATGATGACTCTCCACGTGATCCTCTCGAGCTGGATGTCAACATCGTAGCAGTTCCATAATAATCCATAGGTTTCAATCAGAAGCTGATACCAATAACCTGGCATTTATCGAAGGAATAATAGGTGGTTTGCATCCATGTTTTCTCGTAAAATTGATGGCCACTGGTCTGAGCATCGGTCTCCGCCTGTCTATCAGCCTGTGTCTAAGAAGTCACGACCTCATATGAATCCTTCAATTTCTATTTAAAAGTAATATAGTTAATGTATTATTTACAGTTAAATTTTCAACGTAAAAAGAAAATATAATGACCATAAACTGACGCTGGCGAGCACCTGTAATCTCTCTTCTGGTCAAATCACTATACATCCACCCATAAATGTCAAACTCTAAAGTATCGGGTAGTTCGATTTCTAATATGAATATAAAATAAAGCTTTTACATTTAATGTTGAATAAATTATTTAAACAAAATACTTACCATATGCTCCCTATGCATAATGAATATATGACTACCAACAGTGTGTGTCTCCTCATATCTCCCCTGATTTTTTCTCTCTATTAGTGATCTCTTCTGAAAATGACCACCCAACTAGTGTGAACATAATCACTCCCAAATATGATGTGAAATGAAATCTGGTCGGTGAGAACGACAAGACTCATCAAACTCTATCACTCATGCTTTTTCCATTACCTTACTTCTCAAATTGTGGTAGAATTGACTGCAAAGCTAACAAATAGTCTTCTACCATGCCTTCCAGACATCCCCATGCATGCTCTTATCAATGGGATACCAAAAACCCTACAAATAATTTATAATATATAGTTATTAATTAAATTTTTTTCATTGTTTTATTTATTTATATACCGGACAATAATCAAACATGCGGTGTTGCACATCAATGGGAATATACTCCCACGAGACCCATACTTCAAAAAAATAATTTCACAGTATAGCGCTCCCCTGTCTAGTAGCTATATTCGTAAAGCTATGAAAAAGAAAATATAATCAAATAATTAGTAAATAAATAAATTATCGAAAAATAACAAAAATATATAGGTAAACATACCTCTGTATGCATGGATCGAATCCAAGACATGGACATCACTCAGGGATTGGGTCATGAATCATCAACCACAAAAGACCAAGCCCCCTCTGAGTCCCCCCTAAATCACCAATAGTCTGAGGGTCAGATGACCCAACATCCTTCTTGTCCAAAGCTAGCTCATCTTCTACAATAGATGATACATATCCTCGTCCATCTGAAACACAAAATGATTATTGTTAGAAAATACTTGAAAACAACTATTATATATAGATATATATTATATATGATATATATGATTATAACCATCATTTAACTATGTCAATGTTCATCTTCACCCTCATATTCATATCTGATGATGTCAATGTCTTCATATTCCTACTCAGTATCATCAATTTCTATATAACTTTTAGTTTCATCATCTCTTATCATTTCAAATTCATTTGTAATATTATTAACATCTTTGTCACCATTGACCCTTAACTGTGGGATGTCATCATAAATATCTGTGCCTCTTCATGAAAATAATGGATTTGAAGATGTGTTTTGAAAAATTTCAATTCTTTCTACTTCAATATAACCACGTTCACATTGAGTAAACTAATTTTCCTAAGATTTAATTTTTATTATGGTCCCCCAATCACTCAACTCTCTTGAAGTAGCACAATATTTTGAATTATAAATTTGATGTGCCTGATGAGCCAATAAAAATAGTTCATTTAATCCTAGAAGACATTTATATTTAATATAAATGATTCCTTGGTTTTTATGAACATGAAATCCTCTCTTAATATTCAACCATTGACATTTAAACGTCGTTATGTAATGATGTCCCAGATAACACAGTTCAATATTTCTTCTAGCATGCCATAAAAGTCAACATCGATTTATCTATGATAAGATTCCCTGAATAAAACAACACTTTTCAATGAATATTTTTATTCCCCATTTGTACATGTGGGAAATCAAAAACCATTCACCACAAATGCATTATAATATTTAACTATTTTGGATGCTAGGTTACTCAATACATGCAATTGATTATCAATTTTATCATCATGTTGAGATGCCTTAAAAATTTTAAAATAGTTATCAATATAAAATATAATAAATTTATTTTATATTTTAAACCAAAAATAATTTTTATTACCAGTTTTTGAATCCAGTAGGAAAAGTTTTTTTGTTGATGTTATTCAAGAGAAGATGATGTAATTTGTATAATTTGTTCCTTGATATGATTATCATATAACCTAAAAATAAAATATGATTAATTTACAATAAAAAATATTATAGAATAAGTGGTAGGAGCTCTAATTGTACAAATGGTGTCATTTTTTCATAGTTTAGAATAACATATGTATATGATTTGTGATGTTCATCATCTAAAATCCATCATTCATGAACTCTATAGAAGCAAAGTTCGAGCTAATTGAAATCTGATAATTGATTTCCCATTTCATTATCAAAAGTTCCCTCATCAAGGCCCATATGGTTGTATTTTGAGGGATATTTAGATTTAAAGTAATGAGAGAAAAAAATTCCCCTTGTAAATAATCTTTTTCAATTGAACCTTCAACCGTTGATTTGTTATGTACGTTTCTCTTCAATTTCTAAATGCATCTCTCAAAAGGGTACATCCATAAAAACTATACCAAACCTTAGCATTTTTATTAATGTGGAAAATTTAATATCAAATGTTCCATTGAGTCAAACAAAGCTGGTGGGAAGAGTTTTTCTAGTTTACATAAAATTTAAAGAAAATATCTTCTTGCAGTATGTTTAATCTATCTTAGTCACTTGTCGCAGCACAAATGTCTCAAAAAATATATGAAATGTCTATTTTCCCATCCCGAATCATATAATTCATCATATATTTTAATCCAATCAACATAATTCTTTTCATTATAACATGAGAGTCATGACTTTTTAATCCTATAATATGATCATTTCTAACACATCATCCCAAATTATAAGAATAACTGTCTGGAAGTCTCAAATTTTCAATCCACTAAAAAAATAATAATTGATTTTCTTTGGAGAGTGTATAAAATGTTTTTGGATTCATTAACTTATGTGATCAAAACATTTTAAAACAGTTCAAGTTCTGGCTACCTGCAAATTTGGGCAAGATCTAAACATGCCTTTATATTATATCAGGTCTTACCTGTTGTATCCAAAACTGTATGAAATATATATTCAAAACAATTCTTCTCAATATACAAGCTATCCAACATGTGATAGAGCAGAAAATCAGAGAAATATAGAAGATCCCAAAAAATGATCTATTTTATCCAATTTTGTAATTACTCAAAGCCATTAATTTTCTAATTGTTTATTGTTAGTCTGAATGTGATGGGATATAATGAAGAGAAAATTGATTTAAACTCTATAACTGAGATCCTTGTTGGAGGTCCATCTCTTTTAATTGTTCCCTTTCCAAAATGATATTTTTTTCACTTGAAAAGGATGACCAGTTGGAAGGAATCTAAAATGACAATAAAAAAATAAGGTTTTTTACATTTATGTACATAAACACTTTGTTGTCTCTCATACAACATATACATTATTTTGGATCATGTATACTCTAGCTAGATAATATTCCATATGTTGAAAAGTCACTAATTTTTTACATCAATGCAGCTTTCAACAAGAAATTTTTCTTTGTAGCAACATCAATTGTACTGACACCATTACTCCACAATGAATTTAACTCATCAATTAATGGTTTCAAATAAACATAAATATTATTTATCGGATGTCATGGAATTAATAAGGTAAAAAATAAATATGATTTCTTAATCAACATCCAAGGTGGTAAATTGTACAGCGTTATAAAGATAGGCCAACATGAATACTGAATACCGTACAAACCAAGTGGAAATAAACCATCAGCAGAAAGACTCAACCACATGTTTTGATATTCTAAAGAAAAATACGGGTCCACTTGGTCAAAATGTTTCCATTAATCACTATCAGAGAGAGGATTTAAGGGTTTATTGGTTGGAATATTGGTTTTGTTCCATGAAATCAACTCCGATGTGTTATGAGACATAAATAAACACTCCAAAATGGGTGTAAGTGGAAAATATATCAATTGTTTAACAGAAATCAATCCAGAATTGCCTTGTTGAGCCTCTTTATACCTCGATTGTTAACACTTGGGACAACTACGCAATGAATCATTTTCACGATAATATAACATGAAATCATTTGAATATTCATCAATCTTCTAATATGTAAGACCCAGATTACGAACCAACCTCTTGCTCTCATAGAAATTTGTAGGTAAAAAATTTCTTTCAGGTATCGGTGTCTTTACCAATGATAATATCTTCTCAAAACAACTATTTTACATTCCATTATCTGATTTTATAGTAATAGATTTATCAACTACTTAAAATTTTCTTATCTTACAACCAGGATATAAAGAATATTTAGCAAACCTCAACAAATCATAAAAATTCGATGGTTTCAAATCAAGATTTAAATTAATATCATCAAGAGTTTCATCTTGTTTAAAAGACAGACCTTCCACATCATGTACTAAAATTGAAAACCGTGCAGGATATGGAACCAAATTATTAGTATGTTCTCTGGAACGACGTTCACCATATTGATACAAAAAAACATAATCTGGTTGAAAACCAAAAAGCTATAAAATAACACCAATGTTGTCAAATGTGTCAAACTTCATCAATGGGCATTTTTTATAAGGACACTTAATTATTACTTCCAAAAAATTCTGATTTTGATGATGTAAATGATAAAAAAACTTTAACACCCTCATTATATAGAGGATTTAAACCAGAACCATTTGGATTCTTTTACTTATTTATCCAAGCACATTCATCTAATAATGATTATTTTCAACTTCCTTGTTCCATATTTCTCCAAAAAATATAAAATAATTAGTTTTTTTGTATAATTTGATATAAGAAAAACACTACCAAAAAAAGAGAAGACAATTAAATACCTTTTTCTATCAAATTATAATAATTTCTTTTTATTTCGTACTTATTTATAGTATTTTTTAAACATTTATAATAATATACACTAACTTATAATAATTTATATTAATTAACACTAATTATTATTTATTACAGCTATTTTGTACTAATAATTGTTAATTACTGGTGAGAAAATTTCCAATGGACTGGTGGCAGTCCTTTTTCCCAACGACTCATCTTTACTGTCTCTGACTTAAATCATTACAAAAAATCTACTCAGACGTAAAAATATCCATTTTTGTATGACCTAATATGAAGAGCATCACGATGAGGCCTCCCTCCTCTCCACCGTCATTCATATCGAAATGGATATCATTATGTTTGGGTATATTTTTCATTGTGATTTAAATCGGAGATAGTGGAGATGAGTCATTGGTAAAAAGAGACTCTTTTAATTGACGACATATCTCATTTCAAGTTTCTCAAACTGAAATCAATATGAAAAATTTGCTCTAAAATACACATATCCATTTTCTTATGCACAATAATGGAGAGCATGGATGCCTCCCCATGCTGCTCTCCATTTTCGTTCATATGAAAATGAATATCTGTAAATGAGGATAGATTTTTCATAGTGATTTTAGTTGGAGAAAATTGCAAGGAGATAAGGTGTCTGGCAAAAGTGAGCTTCCATTCCGTTGGAAATTATGCCATTTTATTACAATTTCTTTTAGATTAATTTAATTATTTTTAATTATTACTAATTATTGCTAATTATTAATAATAATAATTATTTGTTATTAATTATTATAATTTGTTACTAATTATTAAAAAAATTTAGATTTTTTTTGGTAATTTTTACTAATTGTTAAAATTTATTAATAAATTACTTCAATTTATTGAAAAGTTTTACAATTTATTGAAAATTATTACAAATTATTACAAATTAATATAATTTATTGAAAATAATTATATTTTATTGCTAATTATTACAATATATTGCTAATTATTACAATTTATTAAATATTATTACAAATTATTACAATTAAATACTAATTATTACAATTTTTTTTAATTATTCGAATTTATTACTGATTATTCGAATTTATTACTGATTATTCAAATTTATTGCTAATTATTTGAATTTATTACTAATTATTCGAATTTATTATTAATTATTAGAATTTATTACTAATTATTCAAAATTATTGTCAATGTTTCGTAATTATTTCAATTTATTACTAATTATTTCAATTTATTACTAATTATTGTAATTTATTACTAATTATTTCAATTTATTACTAATTATTGCAATTTATTACTAATTACTCAAACTTATTATTAATTATTTGAATTTATTACTAATTATTCAATTTTATTACTAATTATTTGAACTTATAACTAATTATTCAAATTTATAACAAATTACTTGAATTTATTACTCATTATTTTCATTTATTACTAATTATTAGTAATTATTGCAATTTATTACTTATTATTGCATTTTATTACTAATTATTGCAATTTATTACTTATTATTATAAATTATTACTAATTATTTCAATTTATTACTCATTTTTACAATTTATTACTAATTGATTGAATTTATTACTAATTTTCAAATTTATTACTAATTGTTTGAATTTGTTATTAATTATTTCAATTTATTACTAATTGTTCAAATTTATTACTAATTGTGGCAATTTATTACTAATTATTATAATTTATTACTAATTATTAGAATCTATTACTAATTATTAATAATTATTCAAATTTATTACAAATTATTATAATTTATTACTGATTATTGCAATTTATTACTAATTAATGCAATTTATTACTAATTATTGATATTTATTACTAATTATTGTAATTTATTATTAATTAATGAAATTTATTAATAATTATTCCACTTTATTACTAATTATTGCAATTTCTTACTAATTATTACAATTTAGTACTAATTATTACAATTTATTACTAATTGTTTGAATTTATTAGTAATTGTTCGAATTTATTACTAATTGCTCATATTTATTACTGATTGTTGCAATTTATGACTAATTATTCAAACTTATTACTAATTATTAAAATTTATTACTAATTATTCGAATTTATTTCTAATTATTCAAATTTATCACTAATTATTCAAATTTATTACCAATTCTTAAAATTTATTACTAATTATATGAATTTATTACTAATTATTAGAATTTATTACTAATTATTAATAATTATTACTAATTATAACTAATTATTACTAATTATTACTATTTATTAAAAATTATTACTAATTATTACTTATTAGTGTAATTTATTACTAATTCATGCATTTTATTAATTATTGTTCCAATTTGTTACTAATTATTCCAATTTATTACCAATTATTCCAATTTATTAGTAATTGTTACAATGTATTACTAATTATTCAAATTTATTACTATGTGTTGCAATTTTTTACTAAGTGTTGCAATTTATTACTAATTATTGCAATTTAGTTCAAATTATTGCAGTTTATTACTAATTGTTGCAATTTATTACTAATTGTTGCAATTTATTACTAATTGTTTCAATTTATTACTAATAATGGCAATTTATTCCCAATTATTCCAATTTATTACTAATTATTACAATTTATTATTATTTATTATAATTTCTTCCTAATTAATGCAATTTAATACTAATTATTACATTTTAATACAAATTATTACGATTTAATACTAATTATTACAATTTAATACTAATTATTACAATTTAATACTAATTATAACAATTTAAAACTAATTATTACTAATTAATATAATAACTATTTATTAATACTAATTCATACTAATCACACATTATTATTTGTAAAAATAAACATAAAAAATGATAAATAAAACTATCTAATTATATTTTAATTTAACCACAACTAATTAACAATAACTATAATTAAAATAAAATAAATTATGTAAAAAACAAAAAAATGGATAAATACCTTAAAAATGAAGCTTTCGAAGGATATAAGCTGTAAAAAATGCCCCAAATTAAAACTTTAAACTATGAATTTTTTGTGTCAAGATCTTTCACTAGAGTGCGAGAGAAGAGTAAAGAATGGAATGTAATGAAAGAAAAAACTGGTTGGGGGTATATATAGGTTAAATTAGTTGCGACAAGACTAGTCGCAAATACCCTCAGTTTAAAAAAGTATTTTGTGACAGGTTCCGTCGCAAAAGACCACCTACCAACGTACTATTTGCAACCTGATGTATATCCTACCACAAATACTTAAAACGCCACCAGGTATTTACGACGGGCTATTATAGCCCATCGCAAATTCGTTTTCCTACATTTTGGTGTGCACCGTGCACCAAATCCTTTGCGACAGAAACAATCCTCCCGTTGCAAAGACCTTATTATTTGCGATGGGCAGGTTCTCCCGTTGCAAAAAAACTTTTTCTGAAGGATTATTTGCGATGGGGTACTGACCAATCACAAATAACCCATCACAATCACCTGATTTTCCCATAGTGGATGTGTCGTGGATATTGTTTGGTTATTTACTATTTTTTCATAACTCTAATTCAAGCCCCCTGTATCCCCATTTCATGAATTAGACCATTCCCACTAGTTCGTAGCCTCTAACATATGGGGTGGTGAACTTGATGTCATGTAACTCCTTGGACCAGAGCATGAAGGACTAACCTCTAGACCGAGGATTTATAAAATGCTATCAGATTATTTTATTTTTTATTTCTATTTGGGGATGTGGTAGAAAGTCAGTCTAGGGATGTTACATAGCTTGTGATAGACCTCATACTGGTGTGTCATGAGAACCATTCTGGTGGGATGTTCGAGTTACTAGGGGTACAAGATTGTCGTTCCTAGTTGGTACTGTAATGGTTGAGATGTTTTCTCAATATGATTTGTTAATTGAATATTGATATTTTTGGTTTTGGATCTTGTCCCCTTAGAAAGAGTCTTGTGTACATGAATCATGGTTGGTACATAGGACTCACATGACACATGCCTGCTTTTGTATGATTTTTTTTTCTGATGAGAGGCCCAACTATTTAAAGTGTAAAATATAAGTTATATTATTTTTTAAAATATATCTTATTGGTGGAATTATACTCATATGAACCACAATATTTTCTATGGTGGTATGTTTTGTGAATCTTATGACGAGACGCTCCTAAATGGTGGCTAAACGGTCTCTTCATGCAAGGGATATATAGAGACCCTTAATGGGTTAGTACATGCATTGAGTTAATGAGGAGTGATTTTAGGATGAGCATGGGTTTCCATGATGATATGATTCTGTTTACTTAAATTTTCAATAACTATGTATATGGAGTTTTCATATCTAGATTCTTGGTGGAATTCTACTTAACTAAAGCATGTGGTTACGTAGTTAAACCTTGCAGGTTTGAGGAATGGAATGTGAACGCCATGGGGTTTTTGAATGTGAAGTTCTAAGATTTTTTTCTAATATTGGGATTGAGTTTACAGGTATGACTACTTGGGTTCCTAGCTCTAAATATTTCAGATATTATTTCCATGGTGTGGTGGGGGCACGGGGAGATGCTCATGGTTCTAGAATGACACACCTGTGGTGGGTGATCTTGCAGTTATCCTTGACATGATTTAGATGCCTTGTGTTATTGGGGGAGAAGAATATATAATTGATTAAGGTCATGGATTATGTGTGTGAGGCTTGGTTAGATGGGATACATTTCATGGGAGTGTGAGTCTCGTGTGTGAAAAGGTTGTAAGGGAGCATACACCTATTGGGATTGGGTGAGATCAAGGTAGATCATAGGAAAGAACCCATGAGAGGGTTCTCACCTGACCACTCTGACTAAGAAGGAGAGTGAGTGTTTGTAAGTATTTCTTTGTAATGTCTCAGTGTTTGAGGGAAGTGTATGTTTGTTACTGTTGGGCAAAAATCCCTCAAGGTAACATTGCAGTATTTTTGGGTTGATTGTGTTTGTGGACAAAGCAGGTTTTTCATGGATATTTGTCGAGTTCTCGAGAAGTTGTTGACATTCCATGTTGACAAAGAATGATGACAAAGGAAAGGAAGATCTGGAGGCGGTACAAAAGAGCAGTACAAGGTGGCGCCGTTTCCCAGTGTTTGCCAAATTTTTGGGGTCCAAAATTTTGAGTTTGGTGAGCATCGCGAAAAGAGGATTTCCATGAAGAGCATAATTTAATATGGCAAAGGCATGAATTTCACGAAGCTAGGATGCATGGTTTGGAAATCGCGAAGACCAGAAGAATGGATGCGGTGATGCTTCGCGATTACGTCAAGCTTCGCGAACAGAAGAGGCTGAAGCGCATCGCGGCGGAGAAGAGCTTCGCGAGGGAGCTTCGCGGCGAAGGTGCGAGTCGCGAAGGTAAGTTGACGGTGATTCTTTGCGACTACGTCAAGCTCCGCGAACAGATAATTGCCGTGGAGCTTCGCGATTTGGAAAGAATTCCGGCTGAAACTTTGGAGCTTCGCGATTTGAGATGACGTGGCGTTGACTTCGCACGGAAAGATCGAGGGTCGGTGGAATCGCCTATAAATAGAGGCCGACCCCTTCGAGTGAAGTAGAGAGAATTTTCAGAGAAAATCCATTGCTCTCAGTTCGCAGAGGTGGTTCGCGAAGGAAGTGTGCTTCGCGAAAGGGGAGCTTCGCGGCGGCTATTGTAGCTCCGCGAACGTTGTGTGCTCCGCGCTGGCTCAGTGAGCTTCGCGAGAGAAGTTGCTTTGCAACGAGTTGAGCATCGCGGGAGTTCTTCGCGAGAGAGATTCGCGAGAGAGCTTCATGAAATGACAGGAGCTTCACGAAGGCTTGTTTGAGCTTCGCGAAATTGGGTGCTTCGCGAAGTAGGGTGCTTTGCGAAGGTACTTTCCAAAAGTAGTTGCCCAGTGGTCAGAGGCAAAGTGATATTCATCAGTGGATGAAATTTGGACTTTAACAGAGAATCTATCTAGAGTTAAGGACGCCTTACTTCATGCAAATGAAGAGACCTACAGGTCTATAAACTGTGAGTGGATCCCCTTCTGGAGCAGTGAGCTTAGGAAGAGGAAGAAGGTGATCCTCTCCACCGGCAGTGAGCCAGAGAGAGAGAAACAGGGAGTGACCCTTGGGAAAGCAGTGAGCTGACCCTAAAAATTGTAAAGGCAGTAAGTCTGGGCGTAGAAGTGATCTAGCTCGAACCTTGTAATCCACAACTAGTGAAGATTAGTGGAATTTGGTACGACCGGCAACCTGTCGGCGTATGCTCCTTGGACGTAGCCCTTAGCGGTGAACCAAGTAAAATTGCTGTGTCCTGCGCTTGCTTTGCTTTCTGTTTATATTGTGTAGCAGGAAAGAGAGAGAAGAGTGTTTTGCTTAACAGCGAAACAAGATCAGAACGGGCATTGATTTTTAATTAGTCATACCCTGATTCACCCCCCCTCTCAGGGTATTCAGCCTAGTGGACCTAACAAGTGGTATCAAAGGGAGGTTGAAAGTTGTTCTTCTCTCAATGGAGGTAACCAATCATAAAGGGATTCCGATCTTCGATGGATATAATTTTCAGATATGGAAGAATCGGATGCAACACTATTTCCGATCCTTGGGAATGGATGTGTTTTCAGCAGCTATGCATGGTATCACAACTGATATTAATAGTGGTGCATTATCAGAAGCTGAGCATAGAGAGTTGGATGCTGATTCCAAAGCAATCACTGCCTTAGGGGGAGCCCTTTCCAATCCCATCTACACAAAGGTGATGTCATGGAAAACATCACATTCCATGTGGGAAAAGCTTTTGAATATATATGAAGGGGACACAAAAGTCAGAGAGGCAAAGCTGCAGGTGTTGTGGAACAAATATGAAGATCTGAAAATGAACCTGAATGAGTCTGTTGATGCATTCTTTGACAGGGTAAACATTGTTGTGGAAGATATGCGAGGTCTTGGAGAAGTCATTGAAGACATAAAGATTGTAAAGCGCATCTTGAGGAAACTTCCACCTCGGTTCAATCCGAAAGTTTTAGTACTAGAAGATAAAGATCCAAAAGAGCTGACATTGGATAATTTTCATAGTACCTTGGTTGCATATGAAATGAGGAACGATGATGATGAGGCTGTGGAAAAGGGGAAGTCTAAAGAGGTGGCATTTAAGGCCATGAAGAAGCTCACCATTGAAGATTCTAATGAAGAAGAAGAGACATATGAGGTGATGTCATTCCTTTATTCAAATCTACAAAGAGGAAGAGGAAAGTTTAAAGGTAAACTTCCACTAGCATGCTTTAGATGTGGAAAGGTTGGTCATCTTGCGGCATGATGCCCCAAGAACTTTCAAGATGATGATGATGATGATGACGTTGAAATTCCCAAAAAGAAGACTTCAGCTTTTGTGAAAGGGAAGAAACAATTCAAGAGAAATTTCTTCAAGAAAAAGAATCTTCTTTCACATGAATTTGAAAGCTCAGATGAGTCTGAGGATGAAGAAGTTGAGGAAATAGAAAATTGCAGAGATCGTGGGGGTAAATGCCTTGGTGGCAATTGTTGGTAGTTCTCAAAATGGAGAAGAAGCTGATGCTAAAGAAGAAGAAGAAATTGAAGGGAGAATTGATATGGAAGCCGAATTGGAAGCAGCTCTTGAGGAGATAGATATTTGGAGAGCCAAAACGAAGAAAGCCAATAAAGTGGTTCGTGATGTGAAACTCTATATGCAACAACAGGATGAAGAAAAGTCTGAGCTGTTAGAAGAAATTGAAATACTAAAATCCTCAACACTAGAGAGCTCAGAAAATATTGTCGAGTATAAGCTTAAAATTGAGGAACAAAAGAAGGAAAATGATTGTTTGACTAACACAGGAAAGGAGAAGGTTAGATGTATCAAGGAGCTTTAAGAAGAAGTGGTCAGTCTACGACAAAAACTTAAGGATCAAGATAAACTCTTGACCCCCAATGTGATATCCGAAAAGCAGGCCATTCAGAAGATAGAGAAGATGAAAGCGGAGCCTAGAATTTCAGTAGGGAAGAAGCAGCAATTGAGCTCAGATGTTAAGGTCGTTTCTGGGCTTAGTCATGAAAAAAAAATTTGCGACAATTGCAGTCAGACCACAAGAACTCATCCCAAAAGTGAAGGTTGATTTGGGAACAAAACAGAATCAGAATATTCAGAGATCCCAAATGGGAAATCATAGTACTGAAATATCACGAGGGAATGCATCCTATATCAGGTGTTATTGCTGTGGGAAAATGGGACATTCACAGTATGTGTGTTCCATAGCCAAGAGATACAGAAGGGGACATGAACAGAGATGGCAGCCAAACAGAGAACGGTTTTCCAGAACTCATTTTGAAGGACACTGTTTTTGGTGCGGAGGATTTGGACACATGGCTAGGTACTGCACTTCAACCATTCAGAGAAATGTGTCAAAGCATAATCAAAATGTTCGCAAGAAGCAGATCAATAAACCAACAAGTGAGTTAAAAGATCAGAACAGATTTGCAGCTCTGCAAGATGAGGGTGGTCCATCTTACTCTGAGAAAGAACAGAAGCCTCAATCCATGCCGAGTGTGAAAGAAAAAGTATGGAGCAAGAAGAAGAAAAATGAGAAGGCTGTGGTGGTGGAGATTGCCCTTAAATCATCAGATCGATCTGGTGTTTGGATCCTTGATAGTGGCTGCACATCCCACATGACGGGTAATAAGGAGCTTGTTACAGGCATCAAATATGACAAAGAAGGAGTTGTCAAATTTGGAAATGATGAAGGCCTGAAGATTGTTGGCTAAGGGAAAGCCAAGTTTGGGGGCAAAGAGATGAGACGTGCTGATGTCTTGGTAGTAGAGGGTCTCAGTCATAACCTACTCAATGTCAGTCAACTATGTGACTCTGGGCACTCTATCCAATTTACCAAGAAGATGTGTGTTGTGAAAGGAAAAGATGGAGCAACTGTTCTGCAGGGAAAAAGGTCAAAGGGAAATCTCTATCTTGTAAGTGGGGAAGAAGATACTTGTCTTTTATCTAGAGAGGAAGAAAACCAGCTGTGGCATAAGCGACTTGGTCATTTATGCCAACCATCTATGGAGGATCTCATTAAATGTGATGCTGCTAGAGACCTTCCAAAACTATCACGTGATCGCACTCATACGTGTGATGCTTGTCAACAAGGGAAAATCATCAGAAAGACATACAAGCCAAAGGAACAGAAATCAACTAGAGTTCTCAAATTGGTGCATGCTGATGTATGTGGACCTATCTCACCATGAGCTATAAATGGGCAAAGGTACTATGTTCTTTTTATTGATGACTATAGCAGAATGGCATGGGTATTCATCATAACCCATAATACAGAGGTGTTCAGTTGCATAAAGCAGTACAGGAGGGAATCAGAAAAGATGCTTGGGCAGAAAATTCTGAAGTTTCGTACTGATAACGGTACGGAATTTACAAACAGTCAGGTTGAAAACTATCTCGAGAAACGTGGGATAAGGCATCAAGTTTCATCAGTAAGAACTCCCCAACAGAATGGAGTAGTTGAATGGAGAAATCGGATCATCAACAACATGGCCAGAACAATGCTTATTGATAAGGACCTGCCAGAGAAATTTTGGAAGGAAGCAGTTTTGACATCGGTCTATGTTTCAAACATGTCCCTATTATGTCCGAAGCAAGGGAAGACTGCGTATGAACTGTGGTACGGAAAGAAGCCAACATTGAAGTACTTTCAAATCTTTGGAAGTAAGTGTTTCATTATCAACAAAGAACATCATAGGAAGTTTGAGGCACGAGGAGATAAAGGGATATTCCTTGGCTATTCCGGGAAAAGAAAAGCGTATAAATGTTTCAACAAAAGGCTGGGAAAAATCATTGAAAGCAATGATGTCACTATAGTTGAAAATGAGTAGAATACTCAACGATCCAGTGAACAGTTCTTGGATGAAAGTGATGATGAGGTAAGCAACCCAGGGGGAGCAGAAGTGGCAGAAGATAACTCAGAAGAAGATACTGATGATGAAGAGGAAAGTGTCAAGTCAGTGTCTATGAGAAAGCCAAAGAGTCGAGCTGAAATTGATAGGCAGAATATCATTGGTGATCAACCAGCTCCAGTTCAGACTCAAAGAATGAAATCATCGCAGCAAGCATCGTTTTTGTCTCAAGTGGAGCCGAAATGTTTTTCTGATGTAGCTGAAGATGAAAACTGGGTTCAGGCCATGAACGAAGAGCTTGATCAGATTGAGAAGAACCAGACATGGGAGATTGTTTCGAGGCCAGCAGACAAGAATGTCATCGGGACTAAATGGGTCTATCACAACAATATGAATGAAGATGGCATAGTGATTCGGAACAAAGCACGACTAGTGTGCAAGGGATACTTCCAGATAGAGGGAATAGATGTTGATGAGACATTTGCACTGGTTGCAAGGCTGGAGACAATCAGATTATTTTTGGCCATAACAGTGCAATGAAAGTTCAAAGTGTTCCAGATGGATGTCAAATCCGCATTCTTGAATGGGGTTCTGGAATAAGAGGTGTATATTGAGCAGCCAGATGGTTTTCTCATTCATGAGGATGAGAACAAAGTTTGCAGGCTGAAGAAGGCGTTGTATGGGCTGAAACAACCACCAAGGGCATGGTACTCAAGGCTTGATCAGTACTTGAAGAAGCTTGGTTTCCAGCGTGGAGGAGTTGACTACAACCTCTATTTCAGCAATGATAGTAATCAAAGGATGATGGTGCTAGTGTATGTCGATGACATAATTTTTGGCGGATCAGATGAAGCTCAGTGCAGACAGTTTTCCGAATTCATGAAAAATGAGTTTGAAATGTCAATGATTGGAGAGCTAATGTTTTTCCTTGGTCTACAGGTGACACAAGGAAGGAATGGAACTTTCATTTCTCAATCCAAATATGCCAATGAGGTTCTAAGAAGGTTTGGAATGGATAGTTCCAAGGAAATGAAGACTCCGATTGCTGCCCGGATGAAATTATCAAAAGATGAGGAAGGCAAGGCAGTTAATATCACAGAATACAGGCAAATCATTGGAAGTCTGTTGTACTTAACCGCAACAAGGCCTGATATTGTTTTCGCCACATGCCAAGCAGTGAGATATCAGAGTAATCCCAAGGAAAGTCACATGCTTGCAGTGAAAATAATACTTCAGTATATCAAGGGCATGGTGGACTTCAGCTTGACATACAACGACAAATCTCAGACAGAGTTATTGGGATATACTGATGCAGACTGGGCCGGTTCAGCAGATGATAGAAAATCAACGTCAGGTGGTGCATTTTATCTTGGCGGACTATGTATTGCTTGGTTAAGCAAGAAGCAGGATTGCATTTCATTAAGCACCGCAGAAGCTGAGTATATTGCGGCCACTCAAGCATGCACACAGTTATTGTGGATGAAGCAGCAGCTTGAAGATATGGGAGTTGAAGTGAAGTATCTGATCGGAATCCAGTGCGATAACTCAAGTGCTATAAATCTCAGCAAAAATCCCGTCCATCACTCTAGGACAAAGCACATTGAGATAAAGTATCATTTTATCAAGGAGAAAGTTGAGCAGGGGATCGTGAAGTTGGAGTATGTGCCTACAGAGCTACAGGTTGCAAACATTCTGACAAAGGCCTTACCCAAGGAGGCTTTTGAGAGGCATCGACTGGCTCTGGGAGTTCCGTCGAATCCCCGCACTTGAAATAGTGGGGATGAGGATTCCCCCCCCTCTTCCCGAGGTATGGTGTGTTTTTTCCCTAATGCACTGGTTTGTGTTCTCTACTCTGTTAAAGGCTACAAAGGAGTGACCTTTGGGTTCGTTGACAAAGGGGGAGAAAAGTGTTTGTTAATGGGGGAGGAGACAGTGCGGAGATTTGATAAATCATAATTGATACGGGGAGAAGTTGATAGGTGGAGCATCTAGAAAGTGGGAGCAATGAGAAAGGGGGAGAGAATAACAATCTGACGATGCTAGAAGTGATTGATCAATGAATAGAAATCACGACAGCTGAGGATCGTGATAAAAGTAGAACAGTGGTGTTGGAATAGTGTGAGATGGTGTCCAGCTATTCACCAATTGATATCAGTGTGGTTCAACAATTGGTATCAATTTAAGAACTAGTATTAGGTTGGAATCGACAATTGGGGTCTGACATGAAGTGATTCATTGATGAACTTTTCATACTACTCTTGTTTTTCACGCCGAGCATTGCTCATGTGGGCTTAGAGTACGTGTTAAGTGAATCCTTGAACGCTATCAGAATCACAAGAGGCAAATGGTGGTAGCGGCTGGAATAAGACTCAGTGAGGTATCAAAGTGCAGAACATCATCCTGAGCAGAATTGTGAAGTGTTGTCAACAAACCCAAAGGGGGAGATTGTTGGGAAAAAATCCCTCAAGGTAACATTGCAGTATTTTTGGGTTGATCGTGTTTGTTGACAAAGCAGGTTTGTCATGGATATTTGTCTAGTTCTCGAGAATTTGTTGACATTCCATGTTGACAAAGAATGATGACAAAGGAAAGGATGATCTGGAGGCGGTACAAAAGAGCAGTACAAGGTGGCGCCGTTTCCCAGTGTTTGCCAAATTTTTGGGGTCCAAAATTTGGAGTTTGGTGAGCATCGCGAAAAGAGAATTTCCATGAAGAGCATAATTTAATATGGCAAAGGCATGAATTTCGCGAAGCTAGGATGCACGGTTTGGAAATCACGAAGACCAGAAGAATGGAGGCGGTGATGCTTCGCGATTACGTCAAGCTTCACGAACGGCAGAGGCTGAAGCGCATCGCGGAGGAGAAGAGCTTCGCGAGGGAGCTTCGCGGAGAAGGTGCGAGTTGCGAAGGTAAGTTGACGGTGATTTTTCGCGACTACGTCAAGCTCCGCGAACAGATAATTGCCGTGGAGCTTCGCGATTTGGACAGAATTCCGGCTGAAACTTTGGAGCTTCACGATTTGAGATGATGTGGTGTTGACTTCGCGCGGAAAGTTCGAGGGTCGGTGGAATCACCTATAAATAGAGGCCGAACCCTTCGAGTGAAGTAGAGAGAATTTTCAGAGAAAATCCATTGCTCTCAGTTCGCAGAGGTGGTTCGCGAAGGCAGTGTGCATCGCGAAAGGGGAGCATCACGGCGGCTATTGTAGCTCCGCGAAAGTTGTGTGCTCTGCGCTGGCTCAGTGAGCTTCGTGAGAGAAGTTTCTTTGCAACGAGTTGAGCTTCGCGGGAGTTCTTCGCGAGAGAGCTTCGCGAGAGAGCTTTGCGAAAAGACAGGAGCTTCGCGAAGGCTTGTTTGAGCTTCGCAAAATTGGGAGCTTCGCGAAGTAGGGTGCTTTGCGAAGGTACTTTCCAAAAGTAGTTGCACAGTGGTCAGAGGCAAAGTGATATTCATCAGTGGATGAAAGTTGGACTTTAAAAGAGAATCTATCTAGAGTTAAGGATCCATTACTTCATTCAAATCAAGATACCTACAGGTCTATAAACTGTGAGTGGATTCCCTTCTGGAGCAGTGAGCTTAGGAAGAGGAAGAAGGTGATCCTCTCCACCGGTAGTGAGCCAGAGAGAGAGAAACAGGGAGCGACCCTTGGGAAAGCAGTGAGCTGATCCTAAACATTGTAAAGGCAGTGATCCTGAGAGTAGAAGTGATATAGCTCGAACCATGTAATCCACAGCTAGTGAAGATTAGTGGAATTTGGTACGACCGGAAACCTGTCGGCGTATGCTCCTTGGACGTAGCCCTTAGCGGTGAACCAAGTAAAATTGCTGTGTCCTGCGCTTGCTTTACTTTCTGTTTATATTGTGTAGCAGGAAAGAGAGAGAAGAGTGTTTTGCTTAACAGCGAAACAAGATCAGAATGGGCATTAATTTTTAATTAGTCATACCCTGATTCACCCCTCCCTCTCAGGGTATTCAGCCTAGTGGACCTAACAGTTACCCACTCTGCCCATTTGACTTTTAGACCTGTTAATGGGTCATGTGTGGGTTTGTTGAGAATTCATTGGGTTGGTGATGAACTTGAGAGGTGTTATTGTGGTAGAGCGGTGTTGAGATGATTTTTATCTTGGTGACCCATGGTTTGGTGAAATGAGAAATGTCCCTTGGTTTTTGGAGGTGACATTGGAAATGGATTGAGGTGTATTGGATCAATTGATCGGAGTGTGCGACATGACACGAAATTTTGATGAGGTGTATTGTTGGAACTTGTTGAGGTTTCACTCGAGGATTCATGTAAGGAAATACGTATGGTGGGGAGATAACCATTGGGTATTAGAGGGTTTGATACTCATTGTAATTGAAATGTTGAATAGTGAGGTTAGTGTTCATACCAAGCTGGGAATGGTCAATTCTTGATATATTTTTTACTAACTTGGGTATGAGTGGAATGACCACATCTAGCCATTGTGTTTGGTAATGAATGATCAGGGGGCATGGATTCTAGGTGTTTTAATTTTTGGTGTTAAATTAATGATACTCTTATAATAGGGAGAATTGTATTGGTCACAGAGGTTTGACACTCATATCAGATGGTTTGTGGGTGTGGTGAGACTGATCAATCGAAAATCGAGGTGGAAATGATATTCTTGTGTGTAGTAATATGTATTGATATATATTTCATTAGGAAACCCGAAATTTAGGAATAGAGGTATTGTTAGGTGGAGTCATTTTATTGGCATCGATATCAAGGTGGAGTCGATGTAATGTAAGAATGAGCTAGATCAGAGGTACGTTGGTGAACGTGGAGAGAGTGTGATATAGAAACTAAGTGGTTAGAGACCGAAAAATAGAATTACATTGAGATTCAACTTTGGACTTTAGTGTGAGTATTTGGATGATCTCAAAATTAATTTCGGAGTTAAGGTGTGATAATTGGGTGAATTGGTGTGGTGATGCATTTGAAGTTGAATCACAAAATTCAATGTTTAGGTTATCGAGAAGATGTACGATTATTTTTCTTTAATAAATTTGTTTTCATTAAGGTTAAAACTACATCGAGCATGTAGTTGGACCAATTTTATGTGAATAATTTTGGTGGGGATAAATATAAGACTCAGGATAAACCTGTTGAAGACACATTAGTGTATTAGGATAGATGAGTGTGGGTGAGAACCATCACTATGTTAGCGCTGGTGGAGAGAAAGTGGATCAACCTTTGGTGAATAGTGCACCTTAGTGTTGGGAGCTACAGAAATGAATTGTGTTTTGATTTTGAAGATGGAATGCAGTGAGTTATTTGTGAATTAATGACGATGGTAGGTCAGGTATGATGATTTTTTGACTACCATGTCATATCAAGGATGAGAATCGTTATGGCATGGACTTTTAACAATGTGTGAAATTCACAGTTATTATATTTTAGAGGAAGTTTGAATTTTTATTTTGGAGTAAATTTTATTCCATTAATTGTTATTCATATCAGGAATCAGAGAGTTGGAATATATGACCAAATTTTTTCTAGATGAGTAACATGTCTTGGTTGATGTTTTGGATGCTTAAATGGGTGTCGATGGAATTCTTGAGTGGGTTACTAAAATTTTTATACCATATAAGGCCACATCATGACCCCTAATTCATGCTACGATGAACTATAGATGGGGATTTATGATGTATAGAATGAGAAAGCACATTAAAAATAAAGTTGGTTTCACCTCCTCCCCTATAGATTAGTTCTTTATGATGTAATCCCTCCTTCCACACTATGAATTTTTCTAGAGAATGTGCAAGTTAGACCGCTACCCCTAGTCATACTATGACCAACACCTAGGTGGTTAATGTTAAATAGTGGAAGGCCTATCTTTTTTGTCTAGACCCTGTAATGATTTAGGTTGATGGAGGTTCTTGGGTAATGCCATTTGACAAACTCTCCCTATCATATCTTCTCTCTTTAATCCCCCATGGAAGGGGATGTTTTTTTTGGTGTTCATACAATGATTTTTGGTGAGTTCTTCCATTCTCACACTATTTTGGTTTTCATTTTCTCCACATTTTTTTAGGTGATTTTATCAAGATTTTTTATATTGATTCCACCATAGCGTGGTGGCTTTTGGTGAGGACAACTGGGATTTTGTGTGAAATAGTGAGAGGGAATCCTAAGAAGATGATCACACACCATCCATCATTTTTTGGTTATGGTGAGTCTTTTACCTAATTTATTTAGTTATTTTGGTTAAACTGATTGAAATTAGAAATTTTATGAGTTTTAGGTGTTAGTTATTTTTCTTAGGATAGCGTCGGGGATGTTATATGAACCATTATAGGTGGTTAGAAGTGTTTTTGATGAAAAAAAAATTCCTTATGTGTTTTTTATGAATATTAATGTTTGGTTTAAATTGAATAATTAATTATCAATGTTTATAATGAATTATTTATGATGTATGGAATGAGATATGATTCTAGGTGGTGGAATGATCCTAAAAGAGGCATGAACGGGTTTGAATGAGGCTCAAAGAAGTAAGTGATGGGTTAACTCTGTGTTTGAGGTTGGTGGTCCCTTTATAAGATAATATAACTAATTATGTATGATTTCATTCCAACATGCATATTTCACGGGATAGGGTGGACAGATAGGGTCTGAGGGTGCCCTAGGTAAAGGGATTGTGTATTGTTCTTTCTAAAACATGGGTAATCTAGATTTTATGTTAACTATATATCTAATGGGAGAGAGTGTAGATTGAGTTATAGAGATATCTTGAGCATGTTTCAGGGTGTGATTTCAAACATGGGAATCTACACTAGTGAAAAAAAGTTTAACACATTGGTTCTACATAACTAACATGCAATGCTGGAAAAAGGGGTTTATCACATCGGTTATAAAATAAACGATGTGATAAACCGATGAGAATCTATTTTTTATGTATGTTATAAATTAACCGATGTAAAAAATACCGAGATTAGATTTATCACATCGGTTATTTTATAACAGACATGAATGATCGAATCTGGTCCCTTTATCACATTGATTATAAAATTACCGACGTGATAAATCAAATCTAGGCAATTTATCACCTCAGTTATTTTATAACCTATATGATAAAATGCCATTTATAATTTCAGTTATAAAATAACCAATGTGATAAAGGATTTTCTACATTGGTTATTAAGTAACCAAAGCTATAAACATAAAAAAATAGTTTATTCATGTCAGTTATTAAATAACTGACGTGATAAACTTTTAAATGATTTATCACGCCCCGTATTCTTTCATTCCGTTTTCTTCGATCAGGTGACCAACAACTCGTCTCTCTCACTTGGATAACCTAAAAAAGATTCTTCAATGTCGTGACCTCCAACCTCCTTTTTACAACATCATTCTTCTTCTTTATTATCACTAGATCTATCAGGTCGAATCGCAACACTCATGTATGCCTCACATGCCACAATTTCATTTTTTATATTTCAAGATGCCATAAACTTATGTTTGGAGATGTTATTTTTCTATCTTTTTTCATGATATCATGGTATGTTACATAGTGTATTTTATAACATGATAAATTCATTTCTGCTAAAATAAACCATAGAAGTGATATCATGTTTGTTTACATTTTTTGTGTGTTCTATCATGTGTGTGTGTGTGTACATTCATGTGTGGTGGGTGGGGGTGTCCAGGGGGGTGGGGGTTGTCCAGCATGGTGGGAGGGGGGGGGGGGTGTCCCAGGGAGTGGTGGTGTCCAGGTGTGTCCAAGGGGTGGGGGTGTGTCCAAGGGGGTGAGGGGGATGTCCAAGGGGGTCGGGGTGTCCAGAGGGTGGGGGTGGTGTCCAGGGGGGTGAGGGGGCTGTCTAAGGGGGTAGGGGGTGTCCAAGGGGTGTGTGGGGGGGGGGGGGTGTCCAGGGGGGCTGTATGGGGGTGTCCAAGGAGGTGGGGGGGATCTAGGGGTTTGAGGGGGAAGTCCAAGGGGGTTGGGGTGGGGGTGTCCAGGTGGTGAGGGGGTTGTCCAAGGGGGTAGGGGTGTCCAGGGGTGGGGCTGTCTAGTGGGTGAGGGGGCTGTCAAGAGAGGTGAGGGGGAGGGGTTGTCTAGGGGGTGGGGGTTTTTCATAGGGGTGGGGGCTCTCCAGGAGGTGGGGGCTGTTTAAGGGGGTGGTTGTGTGGAGGGGGTGTTCAAGGGGGTGTGGGGTCTAGGGTGGTGAGGGGGCTTTCCAAGGGGGTATGGGTGTCCAGGGGGGTGGTGTCCATGGGGGTAGTGGTGTCCAGGTGGGGTGGGGGTGTCCAAGGGGGTGGGGTTGGTGTATTGGGGGTGAGGGGGTTGTCTAAGGGGGTAGGGGGTGTCCAAGGGGGTGGGGTGGGGGTGTCTAGGTGGTGAGGGGATTGTAAAAGGGGGTTGGGGTTTCCAAGAGATGGGGGTGTCGAGGGGGTGAGGGGAGTGTGGGGGTGGTGTCCAGGGGGTGAGGGGGTTTTACAAGGGGGTAGGGTGTGTCCAGGGGGTGGGGACTGTCCAGGGGGAGGGGGGCTATCCAGGGGGTGGGGATGTCCATGGTGGTGGTGGTGTTCAGGGGGAGAGACGGCTATCCAAGGGGGTAGGGGGTGTCTAAGGGGGTGGTGGTGTATAGGGGGTGTCCAAGGTGGTGGGGTTGGTGTCCAGGGGGTTCAGAGGCTTTTCAAGGGGGTAGGGGTGTCCAGTGGGTGGGGGGTGGGTGTCAAGGGGGGTGAGGGGGCTGTCCAAGGGGGTAGGTGGTGTCCAAGGGGGTGGGGTGTCTAGGGGGTAAGGGGGATGTCCAAGGGGGTAGGGGTGTTCAGGGGGGGGGGGGGGGGGTTCCATGGGTGAGGGGGCTATCCAAGGGGTTAGGGGTTGTCTAGGGGGGTGGGGGTGTCTAGGGGTGGGGGATGTCCAGGGGGTGGGGGCAGTCTAAGGGGGTGGTGGTGGACATGGGGTGTGCAAGGGGGTGGGGGGTGGGGTCCAGGGGGTGAGGGGGATTTCCAAGGGGCTAGGGGGTGAGGGGACTGTCCAAGGGTGTAGGGGCTGTCCGGTGGGGGGGGGGGGGTTAGACAAAGTAAAACTACCCTCATCAAAAAATGTTATTGACCATGTTATTTTTTAATGTTAACCTAAATATAAATAATATCATTACGATGAGTCCCCAATTAATTCAATAGCGTACAACTCATGACTTGGATTAGTGACCTCTTCTACAAGTATTCACATATTTCCAAGGACCATCAGATCCCTTATATTCACTGCCCCTGGACAACCCCCCACACCCATTGCAATAGATTATATATGTCTATTACAATAGTTCATGAACTATTGGTATACATATATCCAAACAGTTTCCATGAAATTGTTAGAATAAATTTTATGATGAAAAACATGTATACCAATAGTTTCACTGAAACTGTTGGAATATATTAACTTCAGGTAGTGTATAACAACTGTTCTCGTATAACCGTTGGTATTTGGCTATTGCAATGGCCATCATGCCAATGACGTGTGAAACCATTGGGATATTCTATCCCAATGGTTTTAGGGGATATCCCAATGGTTTCAAATCGTTAGGATATGTGTAATTTTTTGTAGTGATTGTACACATATTTTAATATTTATGCTTCATATTTCTTGTTTACGGAAGGGTGAATTTGGTATCTAGTTTCACCATGATATATTATTTGTGTACCTTAAGAAGAAAGGATCCAAGATGAATTTAAAATTTTTATATCTAAATGTAGTTTCTTTTTAAAATCATTTTCATGCATATCTTTTTCAAATACACATATATTTTTTTATATTTCAGAATTGTTTTACATTCAAATTATAATATTTTTCATATAAATATAAAATTGTCTTATCTTAACAAGATGTATAATTTTGATATTTGTTATAGGTAATAATGAGTTAATTTTGGATTAAGGCGTATCTAATGAGTAATGAATATGAGGATTGTGTTGATGTGTTTTTGGATTTTTCTAAATGAAATGCTCTAAGCAGTGATAGTTTTTTCTGTCCATGGCTGAAATGTTTGAAAATGAAATAGTGGAAAAGTAGAGAGATCAAATATCATCTTATTTTTCATGGTTTTAATCCGAGTTACAGCCCTTCGATTTGGCATGGTGAAACTTGACAGAATGTCAGATCTACTGATGATGATGCTTTGTAAGATGTTATTTCTGATGGAATTGAAGAAACGATTCGTGATATTACAGTAGAACAAATTGATATAGAACCGACAATTGCACGTCTATATGGTGACGCTGAAAAACCATTTCATCTTGGTTGTATGGATTTTACAGTTTTTTCAGCAGTGTTAAGATTGATTAACCGTAGGTAAAAACATGGGTGGAGTGACAGAAGTTTTAAAAAGCTGCTACAATTGTTAAAAGACATTCTTCCAAAAGACAACGATCTTCCAAATTCACATTGTAAGGCCAAGAAAATATTATGCCCAATGGGATTGGGCTACAAGAAAATAGAATCCCATCTAAATGACTGTATGATATATAGGAAGAAATATGAATTTCTATTAAATTGTCCTAAATGTAGGAAATCACGGTATAAGATGAAAGAAAATTCACATACTGATGTAGAGATTACAGAGATCCCTACCAAGGTATTTTGGTATCTTCCTAAAATTAAACATTTCAAATGTATATTTGATAATTCACATGATGCAAAAAGGTTAAGATGCCATGATGATGAGTAGATATGTGATGGAAAAATATTTCATCCAGGTGATTGTCCACAATAGAAGAAAATTGATGAGATATATCCTACATTGGAAATGAAATTAGAAACCTCAGACTTGGGTTGTGCATAGATGGAATGAATCCATACCGAACCCTCAGTAGCACACATAGTCTGTGGCCTGTTTATTGGTAATTTACAACCTCTCTCCTAATGTTTGTATAAAGTGCAAATATATCATGTTGAGTATAATTATATCTTGTCCGAAGGAACCAAAAAATGATATTGATGTTTTCTTGTCACCATTTATCGATGATTTGAATATTTTATTGGAGGATGGTATTATGGTGTATGATTCTTATAAAATGGAATATTTTCAACTATGTGAAGTGATTATTTTCACTATAAATGAAATCCAAGTAAATGGATTTTTTTTGGATACAGTGTTAAGGGGCATAAAGCATGTCCAATTTGTGAACAACAGACTTCATATTGTCAATTGAATCATGGGAGGAAAAATTTATACATGGGTCATCTAAAGTTTTTTCCTAGGATCATTCATATAAATGACTAACAAAGGAATTCAATGGCTAAAAATAATTTGATATTACTCTAAAACCTTTATCCCCTGATGTGTATTTTGAAAGGGAAAAAAATTGATGTGGAATTGTGAAATACAAATAAATATTCTAATGATATACATATTTGGATGAAAGGGTCAATTATTTTTGAGATACTACATTAGAGATATGTTTAAGTGAAACATTATATTGATGTCATAAACATGGAGAAGAATATTTGAGACAGTTTTATTACAACATTGTTAGATATTAAAGGAAATTATAATGATGGGTTGAATGCAAGATTAGACTTAATATCAGTGGGAATACATTTAAAGTTAGCTCCCACTCCTAATGGAAGATGAAAGTTTATTCCCCCACCTTATCATCCATTATCCAAGAGGGAGAAAATTATCTTTTTTCAGTGTCTTCATGATATCAATGTACCTCATGGTTATTCATAAAACGTAAAAAAATTGTCTCTTAGAAAGATTTGAAGTTAATAAGTATGAAATCTCATGATTGTCTGGTCATGATGCAACAACTTCTACCAGTTTCATTACGTGGAATATTTCCCATCTATGTCATAAAGACTATAATGAAGTTTTGTTATCTTTTTATTTCAATTTGTAATAAGGTTATTGATGAGAATTAATTGAAAATTTTGGAAAATGATGCAATTTCTATACATTGTAAATTGGAAATGTATTTTCCTCCATCTTTTTTTTTGATATAATAGTGAATTTAATGGTTCATCTAGTTTGAGAAATAAATATCTATGGACCTGTATATCTTTATTGGATGTATCCTTTTGAATGGTATATGAAAATATTGAAGGGGTATGTTAAGAATCTATATCGACCTAAAGCCTCTATTATTGAAAAGTATATTTATGAGGAGGTTGCGGAGTTTTGTATGAGTTACCTGGATGTGGCAGAGCACATAGGTTTTCCTCCATCTCGCCATGAACGAGTTAATAATGTGGGAAAGGGGATTCATGGATTGAATGTCAATTTTTTTTTCAGCTGAATAGATAAATAAGGTATAATTATACATCTTGAATAATATAGCTGATGCTCAACCATATATCACATTGCATATTAATGAGTCCAAACAATGTCGTCCAAAGAAGAAATAAATGTGGATTTTGAATGAGCACAACAAAACATTTTTTCCATGGTTTAAAAGGACATTCCTTTGTAGATCAGATGTATTAGAGACATTAAAATGGTTAGTGGTTGGTTCAAATTTAAATGTGATAACATGGTCCAAGTATGACATTCATGGATATACATTTCATACGAAAGATCATGACACCAGAAGTGAAGTTGAGAATAGTGGTGTATTTGTGTTTGTAGAATCAATTCATTTTTCGAGTTCTAAGGACAAAAATCCAATTTCTTCATCAAGTTCATGTTATGGAGTAATTAAAGAAATATTTGAGGATGATTACTTTAAAATTAAATTTCGTGTTTTTAAATGAAAATGGTTTATCGGTAAAAATAGTGTCTGAAACGATAAATTTGGAATGACAGTTATTAATATGAATATATTGGAAGACATATTAGATTATTTTATAATCGCAACACATGAAAAATAGATTTTTTATGTAGTTGAGCAAACAGATATGTAGTGTTCTGTTGTTTTTCAAGGGAAAACAATTTTTTGGTGAGGATCAACTTCATGAAGATGTTGATTTATATGGGATCCCTACTTCCATGGAAATATTAGCAGAAAATAATGATGAGCATATTGAAGACATGGTTTGTTCCATAAAGAATTGTCACGATGAAGGAATTTGGGAAAACAATCCATTTGTACATTCCTAATATTACAGGTAACATATGTTTATTTCTTTTTGACTTTTATTATTTTCATAAAATGTTAGATATTGTATTTTTTTCTTTATTAAAATGCATATTAAAAAAAAATAAGTACAAATAATTGTTTATTTTAATTTTTTTTAGTTTAGTTTATCATTTTTTCCATTACATAACTTATATATCTATTTATTTTTTTGAATGAAAATTACTTTATCATGTTTAACATGTTTACCATGTTTACTATGTTTACCATGTTTACCATAGTTTACCTTGTTTACCATTGTTTACCATAATTTACCTCTATTTAACTTATATATTTATTGATTTTGTTGAATGAAAATTACACAACAATGTTTACCATCTTTACCATTGTTTAATATGAATACCATGTTTACTATTACTTAACGTAGTTTAGTTTTCCTTTTGTTTTACATTAGTATTTTAATATTTGAATTTTTATATTTGTGAACTAATGTTTTATTTTTTGATGTAAAGGATAATGAATGATCAATTAGCTGATCAACCACATGATTTTGGAGATGAGAATCATGATCATACCTATGGGGAGGAACATATACATGCTCCTCTTGATATTCCCCAATATTTTTCATGTGCTCCCATATTGAAAAAGTGTTCAAGAGTTGGTAAATGTGGATGCCCACATTTACCCAAATTATAACATTCCCGTAGCCAGGACCAGAGGATACTCATTGTTTTTGATGAGAATTATATTCCTAGAGGTCCAAATGAAAAATATTTTAAGTGTTTTGTATCAACTTAGGGAAAAGGAAAAGTAATAATTTTGTGTGATGATTAGAGAAGTGTGGACAAAGCGATAATATCTCAGTTTTGGGAGACGATTTTGAAAAAATATTTTGCTATTATTTGAATAATAGTTAAATGTTTCTAGTATAATATGTTTTACCTATTATTTATCAGATGACATAAGATATTAATAACGCTCAAGGAGTCAGGAGGAAATGTTTATAGATGGTTGCTGGGAGATGGATGGATTTCAAATACACCAGCACATCTGATTTCATTTTTGGTCATAAGAATCATAATAATCCAGGTCATATATATCCTTTCATAGATGAAGACACATGAAGAAAATTTGTTGAAAGTGGTAGAAAAGATTAATTTTTTGTAAGGGCAATGTAAATATTTATAATATTTCTTATTTAAATAAACTTATTAATACTTTGTTAATGATATCTTATTCTTAATTTACAATAATCAACGAAATCTCATCAAGATATCCAATGTAAAAATGTATAACCTCATAGTTTATCTCAAAGAGGGTATACATTATTGAAAGAACAAATTATGGAAGAAAAATTACCAAAACTAAGAGCTGATTATTCAAGATCTGGAGAGGTTTCCCCTCCATCCCCTCCATCTAGACACGAAAAATGGAAGAGAGCTCAGATGAGAAAAAGTGAAAATATCTTTTGGAAGAATCAAGAATCATAGCTGATAGGATTGTAAGATATTTATTTTATTTATTTTAGTTAATTATATTACTTATATAATTTGAATCATTACAGAAATGTTCAATTAATTAATACAATATTATTTTGAGGAGAAGATCTCATACGGGGTATTTAATACAGTTTAGAGGAAAAATATTTTATCGGCAACATTGGGAAAGCCCGAACTCCACAGCCATGTACGAGGATATCCAATAGGTGTATTAGTAAAGAAAATGTTTCCATATTATTCAACCTATTCCATTTAGGGTGTTTATTAAAAAATAAAATCCTTGGAGGCTGAAGTTCATAATATTAATGCGATGATGGAGGAAAAGATTAGATCATTAGCACTGTCTATGTTTTCTGGAATGAAAAAAAGGTTAGACTCTAGCTCCAAATCATCTACCTCCCCTAGTATCTCTAACTCCACCACCTCAGCCTGAGGACCCCATTTTTTATCCTAATCCTCCACCACAACTTCCCACTTATTGTGAGTTGTATGTTGATGATTCTTACCATCATATAGTTTCACATGGGTTGGTATATTGTATAAGAGATACAGTTCATCATCAAAAGCTAGAGGTATATCATCATAGTGTCACTATACATGATATTATAGATAGATCAGCTCGAGTAACATTACCTATAGATGAGGTGACGATAGTTGGATATAGTATGAGCCACTTTTTTAATTTTGGCCATCCAGAATTTTGAGAATAATTACAATTGAGTTATGTTTGTTATATCTTTTATTTTATT
Organism: Viscum album; assembly: GCA_963277665.1. Classification (NCBI taxonomy): domain Eukaryota; kingdom Viridiplantae; phylum Streptophyta; class Magnoliopsida; order Santalales; family Viscaceae; genus Viscum; species Viscum album. The sequence continues at coordinate 56,135,554 of OY728148.1, forward strand.
GGTTATTAATGTTGTTTTAACATTTGAAAACTAATATATTTTTCTATTTCTTTTTATAGGAATACTTCAAAGGTAAAGAAATACTCTATACACAACAACAAAGACAAATGGCTATGACATAAGATTCTTATTCTAGTAGTCTTGACAGATTTTCAATATATTCAAATATGTTGGCAAATCATTATGAGTTTCCAAAGGAAGATCATGTTTATGGATGTGAAATAAATGTAAGGATTGTGAAAAATTATATCATAGAGCTTGTTACTAGAGATAAGTTGGGCATCATCGTGGTGCAGATTTTGTCCATGTAATTCTTAACACCTTTCACTGTGTTAAATTTATTAAAAATTTATACTTATATCTATTTTGTATTAGTTATCTTTATAACATGTGTTATAAGAATGATCAGATAGATGTATATGGATTCATGGACCCACATTTGATTTCCCTTGAAGCACATGCATTGGATGAGGAACACAGAACACATTATATTGCTGAAATATTTGAACAAAATATAATCACATAGTGTTGGATGATGCCTTTTTGTGAGAGGTATAAAATATATATCTAGAAAAGTGTTCATTTTATTTAAACATAAAAAACCACTAACATTAAGTTTTCTTTTATATCTGTGATCATTGTATGTTAGGTGTTTTTTGTCCAAGGGATAAATCACTTTGTTGGATATGTTCTGTCCATGGAGATGTGAAGAGAAGTTTTAAGAATATGTTGTAAAAGTCAGTTTCAATTTCTTAATAGTTTCTTATATTATAATAAATTTTAAATTTATCCAATTCATAATATTTTCTAACAGGGGATGGGTGTACTTTTGAAAATACACAATGAAAAAGAGTGCCAAGATCAAATATTTAAAAGTAAAGGTAAATATCCATTTATACTTTCTACATTTAGATGTATTACATAATAATGATATTTTTAATTGACACACATTTAAACTGAATTTTCAAGAACAACAAGGTGTCATCGAATGCAGATATTTTATATTATGATTTATGTATGAAATAACTACAACTAGAAGACTTGTGAAGTTTGACTTGGTAATATTTCCTTATAAACTTTTCCATAATACTTCATTTGATTTATTCATTATACATGTTAGCTAATATACTTTTATTTTGTATATATTTGATGACCCTGAACCATACAGTTCTCAAGAGGTCAAACACTTACAAGTTGAATGGTCAAATTATTTTTACAGGTTTGATTTAATATTATTTTTTTGCAGTGTAAAATGTAATTTTTTAAAATTATAATTATAATTTTGTATTTAGTATTTATTTTGGTTTGATTTACATTTTTTTGTTGACATTGTATGTTTTGAATTTTATATATGTGAATGTTTAATTTTTCCTTGGTTCTTCATGATTTGGTATAGTTTTGATGTTTTTTGGTATGGATTCTGGTCTGGTTTTGGTCTGTTTTTTGTTTTGTTTCTACTTGTTTCATACTTTGGCCGAACAGAGTAATGGTTTCATGGGGGTGGGGGGTGTCTAGGGGAGGTGGGGGGGGGGGGGTTCTAAGGGGTAGGGGGTGTGCAGGGGGTGGGGGATGTCTATGGGGTGGTGGGGTGGTGTCTAGGGGGTGGGAGGGTGTCCAAGGTTTTAGGGGGTGGGAGGGTGTCTAGGGGTGGGGGTGGGGGTCTAGTGGGATGGGGTGGTGTCTGGAGGGGGGGGGGGTACCTATTGGGGGTGGGGTGGCGTTTTGGGGTGGGAGGGTGTTCAATGGGGTAGGGGGTGGGAGGGTGTCCAGGGGTGGGTTGTTTAGTGGGGTGGGGTGGGGTCTAGCGGGTGGGGGTGTCCTGGGGGCGAGGGGTTGTCCATGGGGTAGGGGAGTCTAGTGGGGGGCTGTCCAGGGGAGTGTTTAGGGGTGGGAGAAACGTTTGGGGGGGGGGGGGTTCCAGGGGGTGTATGGTATGTATTCTGGTCTGTGTTTGGTCTGTTTTCTACTTGTTTCAGGTCTTCCTTAGCAGATCAAAGTAATGTTTAAACGATTTTATTAAAAAAATAGGTTTTTACGTCGGTTATTTTATAACAGACATAATAAATTCATGGGAATGGTTTTTTATGTTGGATATTTTATAACTGATGTAATAATTTTATGCGAAGGGGTTTTATGTCAGTTATTTAATAACCGACATAGTATATATGTTTTCACGTTGGTTAAAAAATAACCGACATGAAAAAACTTTTCGTAGAATGGTTTAACACATTGGTTATAAAATAACCGATGTGATCAACCGGCTTTTCATCTCGGTCTTTCATTAACCAACATGAAAAATGATTTGTAAGCATATTTTATTATGCTGGTTATTAAATAAATAGTGTAATAAACTATATACCATAGCGGTTATTTAATAACCGACATAATAAATCAAGACTCCGAAGCATTTCCACATTAGTTTTTTTCGAACCGACGTGAAAAATGCTTTGGATTTCTAGTTGTTACATCGGTTTTCAAATAACTGATGTAAAAAAATATTTATATCATTTTATGTAATAACATTGGCCAAAAACAAATGTAAAAAATAAAAAATAACCGATATAAAAAACATTTTTTTCAATAGTTCCATGTTTATTTCCAAAGGTCTATTGAGGCATGTATGAGTGTATTAGGTATAACGTGATTGGTGGGATGATTGTATGTCTCACACCATGTGAAGAGATCCCTTCTAAGTGTGTAATGATTTATTGTGATTTCTACAAGTGGGATAGGTCCTTAGGTATTATACAAAGTGTGATGGAATGAGGGATACACCTTATGAGATGTGATGTGGGACCCGAGTGTGAGCCTTGTCAATTGTTTGGGACATGGAATAGGGTTGTGAATGGGATTAGAGTAGGTTTTATTAGGGTGGTCCCTAGGTTGAAATAGACGTAGTGATGAGTAATTATAATTATGTTGGACTATGATTTAAGATATGTGTTAGAGGATCCTATATGTTTCATGGTTATCAAAGGGTTGAAGACATGATTTAGTATCGACGAGCAGAGACAGTGACTGGTCGGAAGGGCCGAGTAGACCCCCTAATGGGTGAGATGAGATGTGATGTTCATGTGGGGTATGTCCATATGACTATAACCTTATGGTAAGATGGTGTGATATTTGATGAGATTTAGGTCTTATTTTTTGGTTCTTGTGTGTGATTTAGATTGGTGATGTACCTGATAGGGGGAAGGGGTCCTAATGCATGGACCCACTATGAATGAGATGGTGATGTATGGACTTCTATGGGTGATTCTAAGTATTCATGTACATGAATTTGGACCTTTCCTTGACTGATAAGGGTTGGGTGAGGCTGGTGAACCTTTCCTTAAGTAGGCTTGGGTCATGATAGTGAAAACTCTAGAATGAGAAGGTTGGTTCAGTTGTGATGCAATGTGGGACATGGATGATGGAATCTACCATGAGTGATAAGGTAGTTAGTTAGGGGTTTTATGTAAAATAGTGTAGAAACAGGTTTTCCACATTGGTTTCTATTTTTAATTTCAGTTAATTAGAGATTTATTTCTATGAGAATTTTGAAATATGGATTTTTCATCATTTAGTTTAACTAATTTAAAAAATATATTTGACATTGGTTATTATAAAATTAATCATTGAAAACCCTTAAAATTATATAATGAATGGGTTTTTATATTAGTTATTAATTAAATAAAAAAATTATTTAAAAAAAATAATTCCAAAATAAAGTATACTAAACCTATGAATAGGACAAAACCAAAAAAATAATATAGCATAAAACCAATATAAACAAGAGTACCAATACAATTTCACAACAAATATTTTCATAAAAACATCATTCACACTACAATATATATATAATTTTAAATTTAAACTTAAAAATATATATTATAAATATATATAAACTACAACCGGGTTAAACATGTAAAATTATCTACTCATTCTCCACGAAAATGATTTACCTCTTTATCACTATAAAAGATCGAGTCATCGAAAAGCTATAAATTAAAATTAAATTATTCAATATATGTTCTAAATATAATTATAAGATAAACAAAAAGAAATATAATAATAAAATCTTATCTTGTTAAATATTTTAACTGTCTCAGTTTTTATTATTTCATAAATAAATTAGAAAACATAATTTCCACAGTCATCTATTCCTTCTTGATGAGAAATTTCTTTTTTTCCAATGAAGTTTTCAATTGAAAATAACTTTTTAAGTATATGATAAATAAATCTAATTATGAATTAAATCACCATTGCACAAAAATATTTGATCTTTATTGTCCTCTTTTATATCGACTATTTATAATAATCCCAATCCCTGTATGAAAATGATAGGTATGAAATAAAATCAAAAGTTATTATAATATATTAGTACTCAAATAATAAAACTTACTTCTCTTAAACTTCATAAAATTATTCTTGCACATAGATGTGTATGGATCATAACCAGTAAGTTTTATTCTCTTTTGAAAATGATAAAAACATCTAATTGACACTAATCTAAAAACACATTATGTTATTGATTATTTAATTAAGATAAATAACACTTTATGAAAAATATGTTTTATACTCATCCAGGTAAGGAAGAATCCAACACTAAAATGAATTATTCTAAAATATTTGAGAAATATATAATGATATTTATTTATTCTAAAATGTCTTAATTATTTGAGAAATAAATTGTGGGTCCAAGAATCCATTCAAGGATGTTGTATCATATTGAATACAAAGTGTATAATGATACCTAAAAAAATAAGTATTAAGTTAGATCTATAAAATCAATATAATTGAATGAAATATGATAATTTACTTACATGGAAAAGACTTTTATCACTATAATTCCCAACATATATGGTGTTAGAAGCTCCATAAAATATCCATTAAAAATCATCAAAATAATATTATGAAAAAAATGTGAGTATAAATAGAAAATGTATAAACATTTGATAATAAAAATGTGTATAATTATAATTTAGAAGTCTCAATTGAAATAATAGAACCTAAAGTTAAAGGGGCCTCACCATGTCTTTTCTTTCTATATGATATGTATTTACCTTTAATATATTTTGAATGTGTGTGTCTATATATATTAAAAAGTAGAACAAATTTAACACCAATATGAAATAAAGTATATAATCTATGTATACCTTAGTGGTAAATTATCATAAAAGTCTATAATTGAAAAATTACTGACACTTTTTCCAACTATAGAAACCTCATATGTAGGGAATTAAAATCTAGTTGATGCATCTATAATATTCTGTACCATTACCCTAAGTTGATCTATCTCTATCTTTTGATGTTATATGGTCTCCCCAATATAATATATGATCCCATATTATATAATATAATATAATAGATCCTTAAAATATTACTTATAGTAAATGTGAACTGATATATTAGGATGGGGATTTGTAGGAGTGGAGTCCATAGGTGGAGAAGGATGAGTGGGATATGCACTTAGAGGTGGAAGAGTGAGACGTGCAACCTAAAATTGTCTCTACATGAATATAAAAACCAACATTAAAGATGTTATAATCCTCTTTGAACTTATCTCTCCCATCTCTTAGAATATATCTTCTAAATCATATATTTGTCCATTATAAACATCCTCCCTTGGGGAAGTTATAGAAAGGCCAAATAATTTTTTAACTGATACACTCACCTCATTTCCTGATACACAACATAAATGTTCGGGATTTCCTACTGCAGTATATACACTCCATGAGATAATGTATGATGGTATATTTTTTTTAAATTGGATCTATTTAAGATCTTACCTCAATTTTTTAAATTATGTACAAAAAATCATTAATATAAACATTTTTAGTGATTATACAAAAAAAACATAAAAAAGATGACATTTCACTTACAAAAAATGATTCTTTCTATCTAATTTATAAATAAAATTCACCCATGTGTCTTAATCTATAAAATCATATATATCACATGAATCTTCATTTTTACTTTCCCCAAAAATGAAATTTGATGTTAGGGATGATTTAAAATCTCTCCATCTCCTAGCAGGAAAAGAAAAACATTTCTTCCTAACTTCTTTAGTGTATGGTATATTGTATATCACCTAATGGTAAAGAAAAAATAACTTATATTAGTAAAAACATTTCATGATAAGTAAAATAATAATAAAAGTTCTTATTATAATTATCCCCCATAGCTATACTAGTGTCTTCCTATCGAAAATTGTCCAATAAAAAATCAAAATGCTTACCTTTTCTTGAATTTCATATCCAAACAACTTCTAAATAATTTCAAATTTTGACCCTACCATGATACTAAATTGACATACTACCATACCAACTATGAGAAAGTAACAATCTAAGTAAACAAGTGCTACCCTGTTTAGCAATTATAGAATCCTTATTTGTTTATATAGAAGTTGAAGGCTCCTATAAAGAAGGATGAGGAGGCTCCTTAATAAAAGTATGTATAGGGTTCTCCTTAGAAGATCGAGAAAAATCAACCATTTTATCCAATTTTATTCAAAAACTAGAAATTATAAACAATTAGTAAATTATTATACAAACTCAATTATTACATATAAAATTTTATAAAAATTGAAAAATTATCCAGTAAAAACTAAACTAAAGTACACCAAACACATTTTTAATCATATTTGTTAAATTAGTTAACTAAATTTCTATAAAAATATTGAAAACGTTTCTATGACATGAAATGATATAAAAGGAAGAAAAAAATTAAGTAAAATATTATAAGAACCCAACTTTTATATATAAATTTGAATAAAATTTGTAAAATGATACAAACAAAATAAAAAAATTAAACTATTTATTATATTCATTAGTGTAGTTAACAACAATGAAAAAAATACAGGTGATATTTGTGAAACATAAAATGGTATATATTGAATAAAAGAATATAAAGAATCAATTTATATAATTCCAATAGTTACATATAAAACTGAATAATTAGAAAATGATACAAACTAAACTAAAATAAAGTAAACTGAAAAACCATTCTATTTGTTAAAATACATGACATAATTGATAATAAAAATTCAAAAATAGGATAATATTTAAAAAAAACCATAAAAAAATATATTACTTTTGATGTATTTAATTATCACCCTATAATATTTCTCTAGATTAATAGTTTCTCTGACATTTAGAGAATTTTTTTGAGTTAGTTTTGAAATTTATTATTTTAATAATAACAAATCATGTTTATGTGTTTTTAATAAATTCTATGTTTTATGGAATTTAAATATTTTTCTAGAAGATTTGGAAATTTTCCAAAGTATGGAAGCATACATAAAGACAATCAATCCATACTATCGAGAGTGAGTCCAAAGGAGTACAAATTTACCATGTTCTAAAGATACCATAATGAGATTTCTATCAACTACATAAAGACTCTATATTGATCATACAAAGTAATTTGGATAAAAAAATTTTCAATAATTAATAGATCTATCACAAGATAAATTCACGGTTCAAATGACCATATGACCGACTTTGATTGAAATACCAAAAGTAATCATGAAACTTTAAGACCAATCCGAGTGAATACACATTATATCTTAGAGTGACTGTAGTGGTATAAAATTTCTACAAAGGATTGAAGTGACCACATGAGAGTTGGATCGACCACACACATATTTGATCAACTATGGTGGATCTCTCACCAACTCCTCAATCATCCACATGAGTAACCAAGTGAATGTGGGGCTAACTAGAAGTCAACACATGGTTTTTGAATTTTTCTTCAGTACTACTAAGTATTATATTGAACAGAAATTCCATTCCAATTACTTATATGATGAATACAAAGTGACTATGGAAATCTTGAATCTTTTACTAACTATTGGAGCTACTATGAGACTTCAAGATAATAAAAATTGAAGTGACGTGACAACATGGGAGATTTGGATTTTATTTATGTGATGAAGTGACTACATGGTTAGTTGAAACAACAATATCATGTAGTCAAAATATCTCAATATACTGGATCATCTACAAGGTTAAAGAGATCGACCACATGAATTTTCATGGAATCAAGTCAATATCATTGGTAATTGTTGGAGCTAATTGGATAATCTGACATGGTATAATTCTAGCAACCAAATATAAGAGTGAAAATTATATTTTAATATAATTTATTCCACCACTTTATGTACCAAATAAAATATGAAGTTAGAGAGATTTATTTCTTCTGGATTTCATACTAAATATAAGGATTTATAATTATGGGTTTACAAAAACCCTCTTTTGGGGAAGATTTATTCTTATAAAAGTATAATGTTGGAGAAAATTATATGAATGAGATGTATAATTTTTAAAATCATGGAAAATATAAACTAATTTTTTCTCGATGATACTATATTTTCATGATAATTTGACCTCACAATATTAGAAAATCCTATAATATTTGCATCTAATATTTGAACTAAAATAGCACATCAAGAAGATACGAATCCATATATTGATCAACCACACTTCAATATTTTTCAACATCAAACTATTTTCACTTATTTTTCTATTTTTTATGAAACTTTAGTTATTGTTGAATTTTATATACATATGCTAAAGAAAAAAAATCTTATAGAGACTAAGAGATTAATCATATTTTTTACTCAATTTTACTTTATTTTCCTACTCGCACATAAAATATGGAAGTGGCGGAGTATTAGACTAGGAAAACCTATTCACTATTATATGTAATACCAAATCCAGGTTTGGGTTCATACGTCTATTTGGTAATAAACGTTCTTCAAAGCTGGTAGCTATCAACTGGAGAGGATTATTTCTCTACTTGAGACTAAACCTTTTTTATTTTTATATTCCACTGCAATATTTATGTAAGTATAACAATATAAAAATATTAATATAATCATAAGATTATACTAACCATGTTTTGTTTGAACTTCGAATATGTTATTCAAAATAATTAAATTAGATATAACTATGATATTAGTTATCTGGGTAAATTTCATACTCTGGTATTTTTTTTAAATTACTTTTAATAGAAATTTTTATTGGATAATAAATTCACCCCCTCTTGACTACACCACTCCAACCAACATTTAGTAAAAAAAATTCATTTCTTTCTTATCTAGGTTCAGCTGTGATCAATTGTTTTACCCAAAAGATATAATTTTTTATTTTTATGAATAATTATAGACAGTTGGGGAAAACTACAAACATGAATCCTCAATTTAATGGTACTAATTATTCTCAATGAAAAATTAAAATGAAGATAAATCTTGCGATAATGGGTTTTGACATTGGGATAGTAATAAAAGATAAATAAAAAACATAAAGTGGCTAGATATGAATAGAGTGTTACCACTAATGATACTTATGATTATAATTGTAAATCTATGAATGAATTATACTATTCTTTGGGAGAATTCGAGTTTAATAAAATTTTATCATGTAAAAATACTTTTGAAATTTGGGACACACTTGTTGTGTCTCATGAGGAAATATAAAATGTTAATGAATTTTCATTAAATACATATAATATTAAATATAATACATTTAAAATGATATTTTATTAATCTATTTTCGAAATTTATAATAGGTTAAATGAAATAATTATTGATATTCAAGATAATGGAAAGAAAATTGAAAACAAAGATCAAGTGATGAGAATCATGCAATGCTGACTTGATCGATGGGGAGGAACTTCAGTCTATATTTTAGAGTCACGTGACATAATAAAACTATCAATGAAAGAGTTAATTAGAAAAATAATGATGTACAAGGAAGATATGTCATTGAATAAAAATGATTATAAAAAAAGAAAAATATTAAATTTCAAAACATCAGAGTTACGTATAAAATATAAAATAAAAGTAAAAAATTCACGTAAGGATGAGTGATATTCTGTCAGCGATAATGATATGGATCATCTTTCCAACAGACTCGAGAAAATTTATAAAAATAAAAATTTCTTCGTGAAATTAATCTTTAATGTAAAATATGATAAGAAAGGTTATTGGAAGAAAGATGATGATTTTTATGTTACTTTCAATAAGTGAAAGAGAAAAGGGCATACCAAACCATAATGTTCAAATTTCATGTACAAGAAAAATTATGAGGAAAGAGGAAAAGACCCACTAGTCCTATGAAGGAAACATGGAGTGACTCTGAGGATAGTTCTAGTGAATCAAATTCATGTATGGAAGAAAATAATGAAAGGGATAATATGTGTTCTATAAAAAACATATCCAAGTTAACAAATTATATTCCTACCTATTCGGCTCATATTTTTTATATTTTTGAAAATTAAAGTTAGGATGAAAATTACATTTCCAGTGAAAATATATTCGAAAATTACAATATGCTGGAAGATACCTATGATGAGATAAAATATAAATATAATAATTTAAGAAAACAACAAGATTTATCTTCTTGTATTAAATCCTAACTTACTATAAAAAAGGAAATGAACCAATTACTTATCATAGAGAATAATGAACTTTAAATGTAAAATGAGAAAAATAAAAAGGATCTTAAAAAGTTTAAAATTTTAAGATAATCATTAAGTAAAATAATTTGTAATCATACCACTTTGAAATAAATGGATTTAACTGGGTATCGGTCCACTGAATGAAGAATTTATAAAAATAATATTATTCCTAGATCAAGCACATCTAGTTCTATAAAATTTTCATATTTTTGGGACCAAATATGGTTTTCATTTATAAAAATATCAATTCTTCTTAAGGTAAATATATTAAAATGATTTGGTTCCCAGAATCTCTTATTGTTAACTTCTTTAGACCTACAAAACTGTATGTACAAAAATTATTACATGTTTAAAATTGTTATAAGAAACATAATCAAAGACTATAGTAATAATATATCATATCTATATAGTGGACATTATATACACCTGATTAGAGACTAATCAGGATTTAAGAGACTTCTAAAGGTGGACAATAGACATGTTACATATGGAAAAAATGACAAAGAAAAAATGCTTGGGCTTTCTCAAATCAATAATTTTACTTCTGTTTTAATTTATAAAGTCCTATTTTTTATCTTTTAAAGTATATTTTTTTTAAAATATCATAATTATCTGATGATGGTTATAATTTCAAATTCAAAAATAATGCTTGAAAAAATCAATTCTTATAAGAATGATTTCGTTTTTAATTATTTACACTATGATTATGTTTATATAGTTGATATAATTCATTATTTTCTCAAAACATTTACTGTTTTAGTGCCTTTCATAATGAATCTTGGATACTGAATAAGATACTAGTCTATTTCAACCATCACTCTCTAATAGATCTAACTAAAAATAGTTTAGTTACGAATATTACTGAACTAAAAATCCCAAATGATAAATTATGTAACCCCTATCAAAAAGGGAAACAACTTAAGATTTCTTTAAAAAAACTAAGTTTCAATTTATTAACCTCAAGAGTAGGTTCACATGGTTTTTAGACCATCTAGAGTTTCCATCCAAAGTGGGAAGCATTATGTCGATGTTCTTATAAATGGATTTTCTAGATTTACCAATGTATTAATTTTTTTCTCATAAAAGTGATGCTTGTTTCCATGTTGAAAAATATTCAATATTTTTATAAAACCTTAGTGAACATACTATTAATACCTTAAGGAGTGATCATTGATATGAATTTAAAAAAAATGATTTGAGACTTTATGCTCACAACATGGCTATAATCACAACTTATATTCTCCTAGGGCTCATCAAAATGGATTATTTGAAAGAAGGAATAAGACACTTTGAGATATTTCCCAAAAAATGATCAATAAATATGAATTACCTCTAAAATTTTGGGGAAAATATATTAATAAATATTTCTATATCATCAATAGGGTTATTATTAAGATCACTTTTAAAGAAGACCCCATATGAGTTATGGAATGGAAGAAAATGAAAGGTTAATTAATTGATAGATTTTTATTTAATGGTCTTTATTCTTAACACAATATAGAGTTTATATAACTTTTCATGCAATAGTGATGAAGGAGTTTTCCTTGGTTATTCAACCACTAGAAAATCATATAGGGTGTTTAATTAAAAACCGATGTTGTGGACTTATTTTTACATTTAAATCTTGATTAAACATATACACATGAGCCTAAAACTCCTTTAAAAACCTTAAAGATGATTTTTTTATCGTTGAGATCAATACCTAAACCAATTCTAAGGATCTCCCTATAAAACATGTTATCGAAAAATCATTCAGGGGAGGGGAATTTTTCGAAATATATCCTGAAGAATAAAATTAAGTAATAAATAATTATATCCCTTGAGACATTATAATCAATTGAGAACATCCTTTAGATGGTATTGGTGAATATATAGATAGAGGTACTTAGATCAGAGATTATTTTAGAAACCAGGTTGAACATATAGATTTATTATCTTTGCTTAAACCCAATAAACATCACTAAATCTATCAATTTTGAATTTTTTTATTAATTTTATACAATAAGGGTTGGATTTATTTTAAATAAAAATATTCTTGAGACCTAATGGAAATACCTAAAGAATAACTAACTATTAGAACTAAATGGGTGTTTAAGAAAAAGTTTGATAAGTCTCAAACCATATTAATAAATAAATCTAGGATAGTTGCATAAGGATATAGTTAATTATATGGTATTGACTATGAATAAACGTCTTCTTGAGTAGCTAGACATGAGGCTATTTGAATAATGGTTTCTAATGTGGCACATTTGAATTTCAAATATATATCAAATGGGTGTCAAGATTTATTTTATGAATGGTTATATTGTTTCAGATGTTTTTGTTGAACAAACCCCATGATTTAAAAATACCATCTTTTCAAATCATGTTTTTATATTAGGAAAAACAATTTACTCTTTAATTCAATCTCCTAGAGCTTGAAATTATAGGATAAAAACTTTTATTATTTTAAATGGTTTTATAATTGCATTTGATGATCCTACCCTATTTATCAAAAGAAATTCAAACAATATTTTGGTCACATAGATATATGTTTATGAAATCAATTTTGGTTCTATAAGATATTCTTTATACAGTGAACATTTATAACTAATGAAAAACTAATTTAAATTTTATTTTGAATGGATGAGTTAGAAAATTATTTGGTTTTTATATTTTTTTAATAAATAATGAACCTTAAAAAAAAGAAAATACACAAAGGATATTTTGAAATGTTTAGTCTTAGATGGATCAAAAGGAAGTGATACACTAATGAAGACCACCTATAAATTGGATATTTATGAAACTCGAAAACTCGTTGACCAAAAAATTTATTGATGTATGATAGGGATTTTACTTAAATTTACATCTTACAAGACTGATATTATACTTAGTGTGTATATGTGTTCTTTTTAAAAAAAATATTAGTCTATCACATTTAACTTATGTTAAAAGGAATTTATAGAACCTCAAAAGTAAAGCTAATTTAGTATTGTTCAATTATAGAGGATATTATTTTAATTTAATTATCTATTTAGATATTTATTTTTTTGGTTGTAAGTTAGATCTAAAAATCAACTCTAATACATGTCTCTTGCTAGGATGGTCCCTAGTATCATGGTGAAGTAAGAAACAAAATGTTTTTTCCTTATTTATTGTTAAAGTTGATTATATGGCTATATGCAATTCTTGTGTATGGATTATATTGATGAAACACACATTACTTAACTATTGACATCAATTTGGACATTTCCCTATAAATCATGACAATACAAGTGCTATTAACATTTCCAAGATTCCTATATCTCATTCTAGTATAAATAAAATTTATATATGACCTCACTTTTTGAGAGATCATTTTTAAGAAGTGGATATCACTCTTGAATGCATTGATATAGAATATCATATTACTACTATTTTTAGAAATCCAATGAAATTTTTGGTGTTAATATTTTATCATACATGAGTTAGGAATTATTTATTTTGGTTAAATTATTTAATGTTTAATTTTTCATATACTTAATATTTTTTATGTACAATTAATATGAATTAATAAGTCCTTTTTATATGGAATCTTCAATTAATTGTTTTTATTTGAATACAATATTTGTGTTTCTAAGTATTTTAAGTGTATTCTATTTTTATTTCCTAAATTTTACTATAAATCGATCTCTAAATGGTTTTAGTATCCCATAATAGAATCAAAATCATTTATTTCCTTTACAACACAAGCCAAACCTTATGTCAACCCTTTATAAAAACCTTATACCTCAGACCATTGATTATCAGTTTTTTGTAGTCAAGATGAAGTGATATTTCAAATAATATGCTGCTTAAGCTTCTGATTCTAACAAAATGTCAATGATAAGAACTATTGGATCTATAAAAACCTCAAAGATGCATCCTTATCGCACAAATTCAATCCAGAAAATAAAGTAAATGTTAGGTGGTTTGAAGAAAGTCATTTCTTATTTGGGAAAGTCTTTTCTTAGATAAGGATGGACTGACAGGTTCTTGGAAAATAATATAATTTTATATCCTCAATCAGTGAAAGAGTTTTTTATAAATATAGTGTGTGAAGTTGGAGATCTATTTGATTCCATTAGAACTAGTGTTAATCCGAATGGATGTTCCTTTTTTCAAATCTTTGGGCTAAGAGTTTAAAAATACCACACCAAGGTAATTATAAGGATTACCAAATTTCATATCATTTAAACCATCTATATTTTTATTTTTGAAATTCATCAAAATAGTTTACTATTGATATAACATATTTAATGCCTCATGATTATGAATTAAATGCAGAGTACAAGTTGTTGATGAAGTTTATAAAATATTCTTTCTACTATATAATGGTGGATCTCAGTACTATTAAGAACCCTAGAATATTCCTTCTATATTTTAAAATTCATGTGATTTAGATAAATCTTCCCAGATTTCATATAATTCATATGTAAGAGCTGAGTAATACTTTCTCAAAGTTTAACACTATTCCTTTTCCTATTTTTTTTAGTTTTACTCGAACAGATGAGATTTATTCATAAGAGATTTTAAAATCCAATACTTTTAGGTGGAAATTTTCTTAACCAAACAACATTTAAGAGAATGAAAATTAGGTGCAATACATGCATGAAGATGTTGGTAGTACTTTTGGATAATATTTATGAGCACTTAAATCTTGTAAGGAACCCTACCAGACTAAGGGATGCAACAAATACATGCTTAGATCCGAACCATATAGATGAAGATGACAATTCTACTGATGAGAATGGATATTAGTCTCTTGTTTATGATGTTAAGGAGTATAAAAGAGTTTATAGTTGGAGTATGATATTCACTAATGGTCTAGAAGTTTCGAGGGATTCATAATTACTAAAAGATGATAAATTAGTCAGGGGTAGAGTAGAAACTCCCAAGTAGGAGAAAACTACCAGTTCTATATTATCTGGACTCAGCCTTACTAAACCAGGGAGTAATACTAATTAATATCTAGTTGCAAATAGTCCTCCAATAATTTAAATAGGTAGATCCTTTATTTTTGTTTTAAAACCTTATAGGGAATATGCATCTCCTGAGAAACCTTTATTTAAATTATAACCACCTACTCCTCATAAAGAGGATGACCATGATAATGGTTATAATACAACCAAACTTTATAAAAAGGTTATTTCTTTTATTTCCAATACATTAGAGAAGGTTTTACAGGATCATTCATCTCCAGTTACCCAGGAACATGGTCACTTAAATCTTCTGTAAGGCCTATTCAGATCTGCTCCATAAGGACCAACTGTACCTTACTCTCTAGAACATATCTCAGCTAATGTGTATCAGAATGATTTTATTGATAATTATTATCCCATAACTGGGGTTGTGTTTATTGAATATTCATGAAGTTTAATTCGAGGAATTAATAAAGCTAGTAACGAGCCTTCAGATAATGAGTGATCTCTGTTGAGACCTTTGGAGTTAGAGTTCAATGAATCAACTCCTAACCCCAGTTTTGATTCATCTCCTCAAGCTGTATATGATCCACCTCAACCATTTAAAACTCATTCTACAATAGTCATTACATTAGCTGATTTATCCTATTCAATAATGACCTTTTATATGCATTGAAATAAACCTTTATCAATATTAAAAGTGATAATGAATTTGGTAGGTAGGAGGATGTTTCCTGTACTATTAGAAGTGTGGTGTATCATATACAACACAAGATTTTTATAAATTTAGATAATATGTATAATTAGATTAGAATTTTTAGATATCATATAGAAAATTTCCAATGACAGATTAGAGATCTTGAAGAAGATTTAATAGATATACTTGCTAATATGGATAAGATATATCTTTCTATAATGACAAATTCTTATGGTCCTTCTACTTCAGAGCCTCCTTCATTAGTATCTATTGATGAAAAAATTATAAAAAGAATTATTAAAAATGAAATGAAACATCATTGAGAAAATATTAAGGATGTAATAAATCATGTTTAGATGGATGTTTCTACCCATGGTGAGAAATATTATTACATAGTGAAGGCTGAATATATAAAGACTACAAAATAATAGGATATAATTAAGTGAAATATAAATTATTATATCAATATGATTTACATCAAGGACAGCTTGAAGAATAAATTTATATCCTTATCTAGACACCTCAAGATTCCTCCATTAACCAATGCTTTCAAAGACATTAGGGAGAATAGGGTGATGGTCTAACCACTACTGGATTAGTTAGTTTTATGAGAATAATGAGTTCTTATAGTGCATAAAGCATGATCCTAGGGCTGTGACATACATTACTAGGATGTTGGATCCACATATGCATTTTTAAAATGCTCTATTCTTGGTACTATTGGCTCTCATTGTACCCAACATTCCGTTTTCTCTAGCATAAGTGTCAGCTACTGCCTCTACTCTAGGTTCTATAGCTACTTCCGCATCGGCTTCCACTACTGTCCTATACCTCCAATAGGACCTTTTTGTGTCATCCTACCTCAACCCTTCATCAAATTAGATTTTTTTTCTAAATATCTTATGATCCGAAGTGATTCTTTTACTCCCCTACCAACACCTCCACCTGTACTAGTTTTTAGAAAATGAAAATACCCATTGATCCTTATTCCATTCTAGATTCTTATGATTCATATTCCAATTAGAGATTATGATAGGGCCTTATAAAATAATATTTTTTTCAAATATCAGTGGAATATTTTTTATTCATATTTATTCATCTTTATTTTTTTCTATTTATTTCTTTACTATTTATGTTCACTTTATCACCATTTCTACATTATTTTTTATAATACCAAAATGGGGTGTAAAGTGTGACATGTCAGTATGTTAACAAATTGTATGATATAATAGATTTTTATATTTTTATTTACATGGGTAATTAGGTGTAGTTATTTAGGTCAAGATTTATGATCATTAAAAAGGAGAGATTATCGTATTAATCCAACAATTCCTTGTTTTTATAATAACAGATCATATCTACGTGTTTCAAATCAATTTTGTGTTTTATGAAAGGTAAATATTTTTCTGGGAAATTTATAATTTTTACAAACTATGGGAGTAACTTTAAAGCCAATAAATCCAGACTATCAACATGAGTTTGAAGGAGTAAAATTTCACACAATTGCTCAAGCAACCATAAGGAGAATTGGTCAACCAAATTTAGAATCTATGTTAAAAATATGAAGGAATCTGGATAGACTAAATTCAATATAGTACAAGATCAACCACATAGAAAATGTATCAACTGTATGACCATTTGATGGAACATGATGGAAATCTCACAAAGTACACAAGCGAACGTCAAACTAATTATAGTGGATGCACATTTTATCTCAGAGATACTACAACTGTCTTAGATTTCTGAAAAGGGTTGAATCATCCATAGAAAAATTTAATCAACTACACAACCATTTGATCGACCATGAAAAATGTCTTGCTAAATCCTCAATCAAACTCATAGATAACTAAGTGACTGCAATACCGACTTGATGCAACTACATGATTTTTCTATTGTTCTATAACATTGCTAAGTATTTGGGAGACCACAAATTGATTTCCAAATGGACACATGATAAAGACAATGTGACCATGAAATTTTTTATTTTTTGAATAACTATTTGAGCTACCATTTGAATTAAAGCCACTTCATGTTGAAGTGAAGTGATCACTTGGGATATTTTTATTTTAGCCATGTTATGAAGTGACTACATAGGTAGTTGAAATAAATGTGTTTGGTATCCAGCTTCTTTCAATGTACTAGATTGACATCAAGGATAAATAAATTGACCTTATAACTTTTCATGGAACCCAATAAGTATTTTAACTATGTTTTGGATCTACTATATATAATATTATATTGAATAATTCCATCAAACATTTATAAAAGTAGAAATATAAGGCCTCAATCTTAACCGTTTCATAATATTGAATTAAATAGATAATTTACATAGAGGATCTTTTCAGATTTAGAGTTTTAGAGGCACATGAGCCTCAAGCTAGTTGGTGAGGGCTTTTTAAGTGCATCCAGGTGACCCAGGATCAAATCTAGGTGGAGGATAATTTCTGGTAATGTAGCAGTAATGTAGCAAGAACTGGGTAGTGCTGTAGCTAGTACTGTTGTGGGAACTGTAGAAGGTACTGTTTGGCACTATAGTAGCCAGAAATATTCCCTTGTTTGGGTCTTCGGGCCACCGATTTGTTCCCTTAGTCCTTCAAGGCCTTTGGGCCACCCATACCTCTGGTTCATTAAGGTCTTCAGGGCACCTCAAGGCCTTTGGACCACCTTAAGGGAAGATTCATACTAGACAACCTACACGGAACAAGTTTCATAAGGAGGATGAGAAATGAATATTTCATCATAGTAGAAGCTAAACGGATTGCAAGAATGATAGTGTATGACACCTGCCATCAAGACAAGCCTGTGCATGCATGAGAAAGCCTAGCCGAATAACCATGTGAAGTTGGAGAGATGATTTCACGATGAAGATGATGGGGAGGAGCAGTTCCAAGTAGTTTTTCAGGGTTGTATGTAATTTTTGAAGCC
Organism: Viscum album; assembly: GCA_963277665.1. NCBI lineage: Eukaryota > Viridiplantae > Streptophyta > Magnoliopsida > Santalales > Viscaceae > Viscum > Viscum album. The sequence goes on from OY728148.1 coordinate 56,154,538, forward strand.
TACGGGAAATGAATTTCTCTAAGGCCTACAGGCCATGTGATACTTACGCCTACAAGCCTTACCACGATGCAATCAATCGAGTCCTATGACAAAATGTTAATAACCACACAATGAATCAGAAAATACCCTGAATGGAGAATAATGATAATATATATCAAATGGAAGTACAAAATATACCACATAAAAGAAATAAGTGGTGAACAATGAAATTCTTACAGAATTAAAAGTGAGATAAGAAACCCCTTACCTTGTGTCAGATTTGACACGTTCGTTCTTTAATCTCCTAAATTCTAAACTAAAGATAATTTATACTTTATTAAGAACCTTTTTAAAGTTTTTACTCCTTTTATATCAATTATTACCATGTTATACACATTATGTAATCATTTAAGTTTATAATGGTCATTTTGTCGATAGTTGGTACTTGAGTCAAAAATGAACTTCTTATATTTTACAAGTTGTTTGTGTGGTCAAAAGTCCATTATCTACAGAATGATATTCATGATTTAGATATCATATATATATTATATATCTAGTATATATATGTATTTATAATATTACATAACATTTGGAGATAAGAAATTAAATTCACTGTTCATGAAGACAGTAAGTCGTACGTACTCATGAACGCTACTTTAATTTATATTTCATATTTTAATGGAATTAAAACATAATGATACATATGAATATATTACAATTCTAGTATAATATCATATATAATATCCTTGAATCCATTATTTATACATCCCACATATGGAATTAAAGAGTCATATCACTTTGAGGGGGCAGTAGTCCGCACTTCATCAAATGAAATTATCATATTTACCCATTATGGAAACCATAATGGTATGATATAAATGAAAAATAGAGATGCATAATGAAAACATAAACATAATATATATCATATATAAATACAGTTCTATCTTAATGGCCACCATGAGAGGAGGTAGGAGATAAATGAACCATCATCATTTCGTGAGGCGTTATTTTGCCACCCACAGAAACAATATGTTCTTCCCCCATTAGATACAGGTGTGTGTAAGTGTAGTTCGAATATTTATCATAACAAAAACCTAGTATACTGAGGATATTGGTTTTGTTATGAAATAATTTAATAAAAATATGTTAGGGGGTTGGAGAAGTAAAATAAAAGAAAACAAACATAAGAGGATACATTACCTTTAAATTGGGTACCTCCCTTTGGTTTGAACAAAAAGGATTAATTGAAGTGCCTTTTTCCTATGGTAATGATTCTAAGTGAAATAGAGTTATTGAGAGCTTATTTGGGTAGGGTTTGGACGAGTCAAGAGGCTTGAGGAGTGTGAGGAATGGGCTAGAAGTGGTGTCCTTTTATAAGGGGGAGGAGGGGATTTTAGGAAAGTTTGATAATGTTATTTTATTATAAACTTATCTTGGGTTTCAAAAGGAACAAAATTCATTGAATTAGAAGATAATATAACTAATTTTATAAATAAAATCATCCAATAAGTATTGGATAGGTTTTGGATATTGTTTTAATCTTTATAATCTTATATATTTAAATCATTTATTAATGAGGTAAACACTGCATCATTATTGTGTCATAAATAAGTTTATTTATTTGATGTATAAAAATTACAAAAAATTCCATGATGTAGGAAATATTTTTATCTTTATAATTAATATTTATAGTTAAATATATCAATTATATAACCCACATTAAAAATGTTTTAGGAAAACAATACATGTTTATGATATTTTTATTTTTACATTAAAAAAAAGTTATTAATGTCATTACCTTACCCAATTGGCTTAAAAGGCCAAAATTCTCAAACAAGTATTTTCTTGGTTAGAAATTACTCATCCAATAACTTTATATTATTATAATATTTTTTTACCTTGAATTACCCTATTTACCTTTAACAGCGGTAAATAAAATTCAAAAGTTATTTTTCACCGAAAATTAGTTTCATCTTATTAAACCCCATTTTACTTAATAATAACAACCATGTATATCTTATTTTAGAAATTAAATTCAATGAAGAGGTAAATTTTTTTTTAAATGAAAATGTCAACTTTTCAACTACTACTTAGTGTTTTCACTATTAATCAAAAATTGAAGATTTTCAGAAAAATTCTAAAATTTCAACCTAAGAAATATTTGATATTCCGAATTCAAAAATGATGTCTATTTTACCAAATTAAAAACATAGAAGTTTCATTAATTTATTTAAAATTAATTCCCATTTTCACAACAAAAGGCATGTTTTTAAGAAATAATAACTATCAAAAGATTGACACTTGTTTATGTCCAATTTCGAAGTGAAATTACTTCCAATGAACAAAATTGGATTAAATGTTAAATATATAATATACTTAAATTTTAAAACAGATAAAAAAGACAATATAACCATTTATATAAATTAGATTAAAAGGTAGTTTTTAATTAAAATACAGTATTTTTCACTATTCATTAAAAAATGTATTTTATCAGAAAAAACAAAGATTTATCCAAAGTAAATTTTGATATCCCGATTCTAAAGAATAATTTTATTTTGTTAAATAGAACATATAATGGTTAACAAATTTTTTTTAAAGAGGGTTCACCGTTAAAAGGTGGTAAATTGACCTTTTAAAGAATACTAGACTATTTGTTCCTAAAATCGATTTCTTTTTTATTTTAAGCCTCTAAAATTTATTGAATAAAATTAAAAAAAATTAACAAACATTTATAATCATATTTTAGTTATTTCTGTTCATTCCCGCCAATACAACAACTATGTGTTAAATACCATTTAAAATAATAATATTATATTATTATTTTTCAGTATAACTCAACATTGTGTGAAACATAAGATTTCAAATAAACCCTTTATTGAGTATTGAGTATGCCATCAAGCATAGCATCCCCTTTAATGTAAAATTAATATTTAATTCAAAAATATTAATAAATATGAAAATATTTTACTCTTTATTTACCTAGGATGTTACATCCTTCCCCCTTTTGGAAATTGCATCCTCGTAATTTTAAAACTGGGTTGGAAACTTCATTGAAAGTCCCACATTTGAAAATGAGTCAATAAAACTATCAATTTAAAAGAAAGAAAGAGAAGTACAAAGGTCACCCAAGATAACCCATAATAGGATTCCATTTAGGAAAACATGGATATGTAATAGAAAACAAACCATCAAGTTCTGATGTATTATGATAGAAAACACGATTAAAAAAAAGTTAACTACCAAAAAAATCACAAGCGTGTGATGTGTTAAATAGTATTTCATTACCCCATAGGAAACATAAGCCGATAACATTTTTGTTTTAAATTCATTTTTAGAATTTTGAGGAATTCATTTACTATATATAATAAAAACATAAGGAAATATACTTACCTTCATGTAGAGTTTCATCCTTTAATACGTTTCTACCAAAAACTCATCTTTTCTCCAAACGATGAGTATACATGACGACATGGTCACACTTGAAGTGATAGAATCAATATTCTAGAGAATCACATATTCCAAAAAAAATAACTATATATTTCCCTTGTCTTTAAACATTAATCAAAACCAAAATGGTTTGTATAATATTAGATAATCCCCAAAAAGGATAATACTTTATAAAAAAGAAATATTACTTTTAATCTCCAAAATTCAACAAAAAGTACCCAAAGTTCAATAAATTCCATTAAATATACAATTGTAGTTAAAATTATTCAAAATAATCCAAACTATTATTGAAACCCAAAACTTAGAAGGATTTAATCACATAGTCTTCCACAGTAAATATTAACATTTATCTCCAAAAACATTGACTACTCTTAAAGTCTCATGCTGAAGTGTATTTAACCTAATCACATATTCTCTATGATTGGTTAATAATTTCCAAAAATATACCAAATCACCATATGTCCAAAATAAAAATATATATTCTTCCAAAATAAAATTTCAACCATTACTCCACAAATGAGATCCCATAGTATTCTATTTTCCTTAAGCATATAGTGTTCCCAAAAGAGAGAACGTCTTCCAAAATTACTTTTATCACTTAGTCACGAAATCATTTTCCTAAACTAAGGATATCCATTTGATAAAACATAAGATCCCAAATTAACTTATTCATGATCAATAAAATCATTTAACTAAAAATAATAAGTCATACCAACCAGGGAATTCATGTAGTCCAGTGGTCGGTTATAAATCCCAATCACAATTTGGTTGTGGGTTCTATTCTCGCCGCTTTGTCTGACACGATGAGTTGTAACACAGTTTGTGTGTTATCCTTTTTGAAACACTATATAATTTTATATCATTCCCAAAAATTAGATATACTCTTCCAAAATAACCATAACAGTATTTAACCTCAATGGTTGTCTTATAACATTTATTTTCCTCCCAACTCATAATGACCTCAATATTTTAATTCATGAAGTCCTATATATATTGATATTTTTCATACCACCACAAAATAAAACTATTCCCAAAGAAATAAATTTGTACCTTGATCAGAGTGTCCACTTATTTTTATCATCATCTTGTTCACATAGATAGATGGTCCACGTATTGAAACAATGATTTAGGGATCCTTCAAAATCATTTTCTACCATCATCCAAATACACCATGTACAACTTGGGTCATAAGGGTGTTAGAAGAACCATAGTTTTTTAAAATAATAATGCGTGACATATAATTTCGAAACATCTGATAATACTTTATTTTTATAAAATAGTATGACCTAGTCTGAGTTGAAACTTTCAATAAGTTTTCCCTTTAAAATAACATAAGTATGTGTTGAGAGATTATATTTTAAAAGAAAATATAAATAGGTTTCTCAAGGGTATCCTTCTTCAGCACCTTTTTCAAAATCATAATATGGTTCAAAATCTTGTGATATGGTAAAATATTTGAAAATTCTTTGCTAATATTTACCGTTTTTGAAAATATGAGAATATTGGGAAGATAAGATTAGATTAAATAAAAAACATGATGAATGATGATATAGAGGTATAGTGGAGGTGTTTGATATCTCAAAAAATTGTCTATAAGTGAGTTGTATGTCAGAAAATGTTTCAGAATCGATTGGACATGACTTTGCAATAATTATTGCGAGCATGTCATCGAGAAGAGATAGGAATGTAGTTTGAGATCCTCCTCCTTCCATTTGTAATAGACTTTACTCTATCTAAAAAAGTTAAAAAAATGAGGATTTAACTTAAATATAAGACATAAAGACTAACCATGTGTCTAACAAAAACTCATAATCCATAAAGTTGTCTAAAACAGCTTTTGATATCAAATATAAGGCCTCGACCTTAAAATTTACATAATCTAGAATTAAATGGATAATTCACATAGAGGATATTTTAAGGATTATAATTTTATAGAATTAGGCCATAACTATTACATTACATTTCAAAAATTACAAAGTAGACACTTCTACTCAGTATCCATTTTTTCATAAAAGAAAAACACTTAAAAAAAGAAACATGTCTAATTTCATGTTTTATAGAGAATGGCTTTTCCTTGATCCCATCATTGACCCTATTTATCTTTAATTACTTTGAAAAACATTTCAAGAATTTATATGAGCATAAAAAGATCATTAAGGGTTACAGAATAATGAAAGGAAACATTAACCCATCAATAAATACAACTCAATGAAACCGTATTTTTCAATCATAACATACCTCATGAAATAATAAGATTTATGAATATCATATAGAAAAACTAAATCTTAATGATAACTTGTGGCCTCCATAACATACTTACATTGTAGATTTGAAAGCTACACAAAGAGTTACATTTGGAATACCCATCATTGTACATTCTCTAATTCACTTAGGAGAAACATTTACGTTTACCTCCGTCCTAATACCCAATGCATTGGAGATCTATATTTAGCTCACCCAAACTAGGTCTATCACAAAACCACCCATATATGTAAACAATGCCTAATAAACCTAACATATTCAGAACATGTAAAACAAGAATAAAGGAAAGATTACATTTCCACATTGAAATAAAAATATATCATTTCAAGATATTGACATAATCAATTCTTTATCACGCCATTTTCAAAACCATTTAAAACATTTAATAAACATATTTTTGAATCAAAGTGTCCCATACCATTTTAAAGCTTTTAAATTAATTAAAATTTTAAAACATTAATATCCATATAAATAAATCCTTAAACCCATTTTGAAGACATGGACATTAATGATAAATATTTATAATAATAAATCATTAAAACATTTAAAACAATGTTTTAGTTAAAGAGTTCCTAACCAAATGAGAGATGATTGAATACAAATAATTGAGGAATAACATTAATAAAAGCATATAATATCATGATAATAAGTATATTCATGATATAATATTTCAAATGGTAGTATATACACCATAAAAAATTGAATTCATGTATAAGAACAAATAAGTCTGAATGGAATGTAAATTGAGGCAGAGTCCCTTGCAAAGATCATATTGTAACGACCCAAATTTTTTGAATAGTATATTAACATACTCTTAAAGATTTAATAGAGATGTTAATGGTTAATGCATAAAGAGGAGTCGATGGCTTCATTTAGTATAATCGAACTTTATGAAGCCCACTTTTCAGAGCTTGGGAAGGAGGTGGCGTCTTTGGGCTTCACTTTGGACCAAGCCCAAGCCGAACTTCAGCGTGTCAAGCTTGAATGGAAGCACCGGTGGGAGAAGTTCAAGTTAGTAGAGATTACTAAGAGGGAAATGTTATCTAATCCTCCATCAGATTATCTAACTATATCACACCTTACACTTAGATCATATTCTGGTGTTATAATGGGCTATGTGACGAGACCGTAGCTTCTTTGTGTAATCCTTTAGGATGAATAAATTGAGATTTCTTCTTTTAGTGATGTTTTTGAAATTTCAAATGCACGGATAATTTTAGGATGTATTTTATTGATGAATTATGAAAAAAATGATATTTTAAAATATTCATGTAAACCATAAATAATTAATGATGTGTAATGATATTCAAAAAATGGTCTTCTGCAAAAGTGTTCAGTATGGAATTTGGAGTCTAATAAGATCAACTTAATTTTTGGTGAATAGTAAATTATGAATAGTGATTTTATGCTTAGGATTAGTAATGTGACCAAACGGATAAGTAATCTCACTTAAAAAAAGTTTTAATATAATTTAAACACCTTGATTAATTAATGTGATTCAATAATATGGGTAAATAACGGTTTCATAAATTATTAGTCAAGTTTTATTTTTTTCAGGTGAATAGTGTTTTTTAATTAAAATTTAAATAAAAAATATTTAGAAAAATATTTTTATAAAATTTATTTCATTTTTGAACTAAGAGAATCGATATTATGTTAAGGTAATTTTTGGGGATTTTTCTGAGAAAAATGAATTTTGGATGAATAGTGAAAGTACAGTTTTAGGGTTTCAGTATGTTTAATAACATCATAACCGTGTCATGATGATTTCATGAGATATTTTAATGGTTGGCCGACCAAAGGTGATGAGTTATTGTATGGGGGGACCAATTTGGCCAATACCATGGGCAAGCCCATGGTTTTGCCAAAACCACCAATGAGGTGTCCCTTGGCCATTAATGCCTTGTCCCCTCATTTTCCCTAAAAATACCAAGACATCCTCCCATCCATTCGACTCCTAACTCTCCTCCAACGAAGATCTGGTCTCATTACCTCCCAAGGAGTCCTCCCAAGGTGCTCCGAAGCCCTCAAGGTCCAAACCTTTGAGTTTTATGAGTTACGTTTTAAGGTAAGGGATCCAAAATCTCTCTTTCTTTTCAAATACTCTCTTTTAAGTCATTTATTTTATGCTCCATGTTATTATGCTGGTGGATGTTCTTTTATATTCTTCTCAATTCCCTTTTCATGTTCATATGATGAGATATCCCCTCTTACACTCATCATTTCGTTTTATGAATGTTTAAGTGGCGCCGTTAGGCTGCCGATATTTTTGTAACAGATTCTTTCACCTTTCTCATTTTTCAATGTTCTACTTTCATGTCATGTTTTTCAAGTTACTTTTTATTATGGTGGGGTATGATCTCTATATCTATCAAACTGAAATTTTATTTTCATATTATGAGAGACCATATTTGATCTCATCAATTCATTTTTGTTGAAGTTTAAGTGACGTCGTTAGGCTGCCGAATTTTCATAAGAGAAATCTTATTTTTTTCTTCCTTTCATGTTATTCATTTCATATGGTACGTATTTCAAATTTCATTACCATGTTCTTAAATCATTTATATTATGTTCCTCTACTGTTTTATGTGTCATTTATGAGTGGGTGACCCATGTCCCCCCTCTTTTCAATATTTTCTAAAACCATGTATCATAGCCGTTATGCTGTAGAATTTTCATCTCAAAATGTCTTTCTCTTTTTTCAATTTTTTTTATTAATTGAATAATAAAAGATATTTCTTCTAAAGGGGTATTCACATCTATATCAAAATTTTCTATTTTAATTCTGGGATTTACATATATAAGACCCACTTTCCTTTTTCCGTCGGTTTAAAGTGACATAAGGATCACGTCTTTAAAGAGGTTTTTTTAATATGTGATGACTATGAAATGAATCCCATTTCTTTTATGCTATATGGGTTGTTTATGAAATGTTTGATGATTATATATGTGAATCACATGATAATAAAGAAAAATTTAAGGGTGCACCCTGATAGCGCTCCAATGAATTGGGTAAAGACTTAATCTCTAGGGATGACCATTTAGACTGATACCTTGGTGAATTACCTTGGTAATTCTTATTGACACCTTGGGGATGGAACTTGGTGAAATGGAAATGATTTCCTTTGTAAAATGTTTTAGCCACATCTTCAAGTTATGAAAAATGATAGTTTTATTATGATATGCCTCATGATTTTTTTCTCATGCCTTAAAGTTCTTTTCATGACCTTATTGGCGTATCTCAAGTTTACATGTAAAATGTTTCTATCATTTCCCTTACTGGACCTTATGCTCACCCTTTCTTTTGATGTATGTCCCCAGGTTATGAGATGCAGTAATGAACCTAGGATGACCTTAAGGAGAATCCTTTCAAGTGTTTAAGAAGAATGTTTTATGTTGTTTTCGTGTATTATGTTCCTTGTTTCCAAGACACTAAGCCTTAAAGAACCTCAATTTTGTGCAATGTAATGATTGTTTATGTTATAAAACGGCGGGATGACACAGTTGGTATCAAAGTATGGTTTAGTTATTTGTGGAAATTAGGATATAAAAACCTTAGGAAGAACCCTATAGAAAAGTTTAAATATAGGAAAACTTCCTAGTATTTTCGTAAGTACTGAGTAAGTGGTTTATCAAACAAATACATCCCTGTCTAGATACGAGCAGGTAGAGGCAGCTCTAGCACAGATGTACATAGGGGTAAAACCCAAAAACACCGCTTTGAGATATACTCAAACTGGAACTGGTGCACGATAATGGGCCTTGCTGTACTCTTGGTTACGATACACTTGGGGGATATTTTTGGTTAATCACAAGCCTTTTATGAATCATTATGAAAGAATTATAGAGAAATGTAATTGTCTAAGCATGAAGTCTTAGTTAAAAGATTCAAAATGAAATAAGTTTCTCACTAAGGTTTTATTATTTTAGAAAATGGTGGGAAATAGGAGGAACCGTGCGGATGGTGACCACAATGCACCATGTGCTGACGACCCTCCGATTGAAGCCGGAATAGAAACATTCATGCGAATGATGAACCAACTGACTCAAGTTATGAGTAATAACTTGAATCAAGATGAGAGGCCAATCTCACCATGAAGGTAAAAACATTCTGTTGAGTCCTTAATGCGTCAACTACCACCAACATTCAGTGGATCTACTGACCCATTGGTTGCGGAACAATGGATAAGCTGCATTGAAATGATCTTTTCTATAATTCATTGTTCGGATCAAGAAAAAGTCACCCTTGCTATTTACCTCCTAGAGGGAGAAGCTGATCAGTGGTGGTCACTGATCAAAAACACGAAGCCACAAGGAGAGATGGAATCTATGGAGTGGGAAGAGTTCTGGGGAATATTATTTAATAAGTATTTCCCTCATTCCATGAGAATGAGAATGGAGAAAGAGTTTCTAGAACTGAAGTAGAAGGAGAACGAATCTGTCACAATCTATGAGATGAACTTCACCCGACTTTCACGATATACCTCTAGCTTTGTCATGGATCTAAGTGGTATGGTTGACAGATTTTTCGGTGGACTGAGACCTCATCTTCGAAATAATCTAGCCAACTGGGACTACGATAGCTACGAGGAGATCATGCAGAGTGCAATGAAATTTGAGCTAGAGTTTGCTGAGACACAGTGGTCTCGTAAATCAAATGACAAGAAGAGATCATTGGAACCCAGTCTAGGGAAGACTTTTGATCAGGGAATAGGTGGAAAGAAAATGCAACTTACCACATGCAATAAATGTGGGAAGAAGCATCCGAGGCACTACTTGATCGGAAGTGGCAAGTGCTACAAGTTTGGAATAGAAGGCCATATTGCTCAGAATTGTCATAGTGAGGTGAAGCCTCAACTTCCCAACACTAATGACAGAGGAAAGATGGTTTTGGCCTGACCCGAAGTCAAATGATACAAGTGTGGACAGCTTGGGCACTTTTCTAATCACTGTCCAAATCCTAGGGTAGTGGAGGGGAATCACCATCAACCTCAACAAATGCCAAGGGAGAAAGGTCATGCTTTTTCTATCATAACAACTGAAGTTGAAGTTATGAATGACGTGGTAGTAGGTAATCTTGTTGTCCTCTCAAAACCAGAAAGTACATTGTTTGATTCTGGTTCTACACATTCCTTTATTTCTTCCATGTTTGCAAAGAATGTAGAATCAATCCCCGAACTTCTTGAGGTAGAATTGTCAGTCAGGACTCCAAGTGGGATTATCCATGAATCAACAGTGTTTAGTGACTCTAGTGTTTACTTCAGTGAGCACAATCTTATCACAAATCCAGTAGTCATTCCCATGTTGGAATTTGATGTTATACTAGGGATGGACTGGCTCTCAAAGTATAATTCTAAGATCAAATGCAGAAGTAAGGAAATATCAGTAGTCTTGAATGAACAACCTACAATTATCTTCCAAGGAGAGATATCCCAAACTGACCCCTATCTAGAAGCACCTCATTTAGATTTCGTTATGGAGTTAATCAGTAATGATGAAGAAGGAAAAGGGAGTATACAAATAGTTTATGTCCCGATTGTTCAGGAATACATGGATGTATTTACTGAGGAGTTACCTGGACCTCCCCTAGAAATATAGGTAGAGTTCTCCACTGAACTCATACTTGGATCTCAACTGATATCAAATACCCCATATAGAATGTAAAATGTGGAGCGAGAAGAGTTAAAGAAACAACTCCAAGACTTGTTGGAGAAGGGGTTTATCTGACCGAGTGTGTCTCCTTGGGGAGCACCATTTTTTTCTGTGAAGAAGAAGGATGGATCAATGCGGCTATGCATTGATTATAGAGAACTAAATGGGATCATAGTGAAGAAAAGATACCCTCTTCCAAGAATTGATGATTTATTTGACCGACTTAGTGGAGCTCAATTATTCTCCAAGATTGACCTTTGATCTGGTTATCATCAACTGAGGTTGAAGAAGGAACATATTCCAAAGACTACCTTCCGATCAAGATATGGGCATTATGAGTTTAATGTTATACCCTTCGTCTTGACAAATTCTCCAACTATTTTCATGTATTTGATGAACAGAGTCTTTAAGGACTACCTTGATAACTTTGTGGTAGTTTTTATTGATGATATTTTAATATATTCAAAAAGTCTTGAGGAGCACGAAGATTATCTGAGGGTTATTTTGAAAACTATGCGGAAGGAGAGGCTCTTTGGAATGTTTCGGAAGTGTGAGTTTTGGTTACAACAAGTGGCTTTCTTGGGACACATCATAACCAATGAAGGAATCTCAGTTGACCCTGCAAAGACAATGGTTGTGGAGGAGTGGCCTCAAACCACAACAGTAACTGAGATTCGTAGTTTCCTTAGTTTAGCAGGATATTATAGGAGGTTTGTGAAAAACTTTTCCCGGCTTTATAACCCGCTAACGAAGTTGACTCGAAAAGGGGTTAAGTTCATCTGGAAAAAGGAATGTGAGGAAAGTTTACAAGAGATGAAGAAGAGATTGGTTACTGCACCTGTGTTAACACTACCCTCTATCAGACAAGGATTTGATATTTTTAGCGATGCATCTCTAAAAGGGCTTGGGTGCGTCCTCATGAAAAATTACAATGTTATTACTTATGCATCTCAACAATTAAAGATTCATGAGAAAAATTATCCTACGCATGATCTAGAGTTAGCAGCAATTGTTTTTTCTCTAAAGATATGGAGGCACTATCCTTATGGGGATAAATGTGATATATTCACCGAACAACAATGTTTAAATTATATTTTAACACAGAAAGAATTGAACATGAGACAAAGGAGATGGTTGGAGCTTATTAAAGACTATGATTGTTCAATTCATTATCACCCTGGAAGAGAAAACAAAGTCACAGATGCGTTAAGTAGGAAAGATCCTATTGTTCTGGAAACAATGAGGATCCTAGGAGATCCCTTCATTAAAGATCTAGTAAAATTGGGCATGGGAATTGTAAGGGAAGGGACATCATCAACCTTATCCCATATGATTTCTCAACCTTAACTAATAGAGAAGATAAAGAAGGCTGAAAAAGAAGATCCTTTGCTGCAGGAGTAGTTTGAGGCTATAAAGGATGAGAAGTTCCCTGATTTCAATATTGATCATGAAGGTGTATTGAAATTTCGTACAAAACTATGTTTTTCATCTATTCCGAAGATAATGAAAGAACTAATGGATGAAGTTCATAGATCTACTTTCCTATACATCCAGGAAGCACTAAAATGTATAGAGACCTTCGTGATCATTATTGGTGGGATACCATGAAGAGGGAGATTGCTGATTACACTACATGGTTCCTGGTGTGTCAACAAGTAAAGGAAGAACGAAAAATTACTAAGGGGGCATTACAACCGCTACCCATACCAGTATGAAAGTGGGATAATATCACTATGGACTTTGTAATAGGTCTCCCGAAAACATACAAAGGAAATAATGCGATATGGGTTATTGTGGACCATCTCATCAAGACCACCCATTTTATCTCTATTCAAGAACATTTCTCTATGAATCAACTTGCCAAGATGTACGTAAAGGAAGTGGTAAGGCTGCATGGGGTACCACTATCCATCGTGTCTGATCATGATCCAAGATTCTCATCAAAATTCTGGAGAAGTCTTCAACATGCTCTGAATACTGAATTAAATTTTAGTACGGCCTATCATCCTCAAACTGATGGCCAATTTGAAAGGACTATTCAGACACTCGAAGACACGATGAGATTATGCTCAATGGAATTTTAAGGTGGATGGGATTAACATCTCCCATTAGTTGAGTTCTCCTATAAAAAAAGCTTCCATTCGAGTATTCATATGGCACCCTATGAAGCTCTGTATGGAAAGCGATGTAGAACTCCTACTTGTTGGGATGAAACTGGTGAGAGAAATCTTCTTGAGCCTGATCTTGTGCAAGAGATGATAGAACAGGTTCATGCCATCCAACAACACATAAAGGCTTCTCAGAGTCGGCAGAAGAGCTATGCTGACAACCGTTGAAGAGACTTGGAGTTTGGCGTTGGCAACAAAGTCTTCCTTCGAATTTCTCCATGGAAGAGACTCATGTGGTTTGGGAAGAAATGGAAGCTCAGCCCTAGGTACATTGGCCCCTATGAAATCCTTGATCGCATAGGAGCAGTGGCCTATCGTCTAGCACTTCCACTGAACCTAGCTCAAGTTCACGATGTCTTCCATGTATCTCTTTTGAGGAATTACATACCCGACCCTTCACATGTACTGAACTTAGAGATGGTACAACTGGAACATGACCTCTCTTATGAGGAGCAGCCATTGGAGATCTTAGACCGTAGAGACAAGGTTCTATGGAACAAGACTACCCACCTTGTAAAAGTGTTTGGGAGGAATCATAAGTATGAAGAAGGGACTTGGGAGCCTAAGGAAACAATGAAGCAAAAGTACCCTCACCTTTTCGACTAGGCCTGAATTAGAAAATTTCGGGGATGAAATTTCTTAAGGGGGGAAGAATGTAACGAACCAAACATTTAAATAGTATATTAAATTACACATAATGATTTAATAGAGATGTTAATGGTGAATGCATAAAGAGGAGTCGATGGCTTCATCTAGTATACTCAAACCTTATGATGCCCACTTATTAGAGCTTGGGAAGGAGGTGGAATCTTTGGGCTTCGCTTTGGACCAAGCCCAAGCCGAACTCCAGCGTGTCAAGCTTGAACGGAAACTCCTGCGGGAGAAGTTTAAGTTAGTAGAGATTACTAGAAGGGAAATGTTATATAAGCGTCCCTCAGATTCTCTCACCATAGCACACCTTATACTTAGGACATATGCTGGTGTTATAAGGGGCTATGTGACGAGACTGTAGCTTCTTTGTGTAATCCTTTGGGATGAATAAATTGAGATTTCTTCCTTTAGTGATGTTTGTGAAATTTTGAATGTCCGGATAATTTTAGGATGTATTTTATTGATGAATTTTGAAAAAAAGAATATTTTAAAATATTCATGTAAACCTTAAATAATTAATGATGTGTAATGATTTTCAAAAAATAGTCTTTTGCAAAAGTGTTCAGTATAGAATTTGGAGACTAATAAGATCAACTTAAGTTTTGATGAATAGTAAATTATGAATAGTGATTTTATGCTTAGGATTAGTAATGTGACCAAATGGATTAGTAATCTCACTTAAAATATGTTTTAATATAAATTAGACACCTTGATTAAGTAATGTGATTCAATAAAATGGGTAAATAAAGGTTTCATAAATTATTAGTCAAGTATTAGTTTTTTTAGGTGAATAGTGTTTTTTAAATAAAAAATAAATTAAAAATATTTTTAAAAATATTTTTATAAAATGGATTTCATTTTTAAACTCAGAGCATCGATATTATGCTATGGTAATTTTTGGGGATTTTTCTGAGAAAAATGAATTTTTGATGAATAGTGAAAATACAGTTTTAGTGTTTCGGTATGTCAATAACATCATAACTGTGTCATGATGATGTCATGAGATATTTTAGGGGTTTGCCGACCAAAGGTGATGAATTATTGTATGGGGGGACCAATTTTTCCAATACCATGGGCAAATACCATGGGAAATCCCACGGTTTTGCCAAAACCACCAATGAGGTGTCCCTTGGCCATTAATGCCTTGTCCCCTCATTTTACCTATAAATACCATGCCATCCACTCATCCATTAAACTCCCAACTCTCCCCCAATGAAGCTCTGGTCTCATTACCTCCCAAGGAGTCCTCCCCAAGTCCCCCCAATCCCTCAAGGCCCAAACCGTTGAGTTTTAAGAGTTACGTTCTAAGGTAAGGGATCCAAACTCTCTCTTTCTTTTCAAATACTCTCTTTTAAGTCATTTCTTTTATGATACATGTTCTTATATTGGGGTATGTTCTTTTATATTCTTATTACTTCCCTTTTCATGTTTATATTATGATATATCCCCACTTACTCTCATCATTTCGTTTTATGAATGTTTAAGTGGCGTCGTTAGGCTGCCAATATTTTTGTAACGGATTCTTTCACCTTTCTCATTTTTCAATGTTCTACTTTCATGTCAAGTCTTTCAAGTTCCTTTTTATTATGTTGGGGTATGATCTCTATATATATCATACTGAAATTTATGTTCATATGATGAGTGAACCTATTTGATCTCGTCAATTCATTTTTGTTGAAGTTTAAGTGACGCCGTTAGGCTGCCGAATTTTAATTAGAGAAATATTATTTTTTTTCTTTCAAGTTCTTCATTTCATATGGTATGTCTTTCAAATTTCATTACCATGTTCTTAAATATTTTATATTCTGTTACCCTACTGTTTTATGTGTCATTTATTAGTGGGTGACCCATTTCCCCTCTCTTTTCAATGTTTTCTAAAACCATGTATCATAGCCGTTATGCTGCAGAATTTTCATCTCAAAATGTATTTCTCTTTTTTCAAATTATTTTATTTTATTAAGTGAATACTCAAAGATATTTCTTCTAAAGGTGTGTTTACATATATATCAAAATGTTCTATTTTAATTCTGGTATTTACATAAATGAGACCCACTTTCATTTTTCCATGGGTTTAAAGTGACAAAAGGATCACGTCTTTAAAGCAGTTTTTTTAATATGTGATGACTAAGAAATGAAACCCATTTCTTTTATTCTATATGGGTTGTTTATGAAATGTTTGATGATGATATATGTGGATCACATGATAATAAAGAAAAATTTAAGGATGTGACCTGATATCCCTCCAATGCATTGGGTAAAGACTTAATCTCTAGAGATGACCATTTAGACTGATACCTTGATGAATAACCTTGGTAATTTTTATTGACACCTTGGGGATGGACCTTGGTGAAACAGAAATGATTGTCTTTGTAAAATGTTGTAGCCACATATTCAAGTTATGAATAATGTTATTTTTATTATGATATGACACATGATTTATTTCTCATTCCTTAAAGTTCTTTTCATGACTTAATTGAAGTATCTCAAGTTCAAATGTAAAATCTTTCTCTCATTTCCCTTACTGGGCCTTCTGCTCACCCTTTCTTTTGATGTATGTCCACAAGTTATGAGATACAGTAATGAACCTAGGATGAACATAAGGAGAAGCCTTTCAAGTGTTTAAGAAGAATGTTTTAGGTTGTTTTCAGGTATTATGTTCCTGGTTTCCAAGACACTAAGCCTTAAAGATCCTCAGTATTGTGTAATGTAATGAAAGTTTATGTTATAAAAAGGCGGGATGCCACATATATCCTTAGATTAAGGAAAAATCAATGACATAATTACGTGTGAAAAATAATAATACACTCAATATAAGTGGTTATTAAGAGTAAGTCAATTAGAGGTCATTCACACATATTCATAGCATGACATAATCAAGATGTAGAAGTTTAACCCAAAGAATTGAAATAGGGTCAAAAAATTTTCTTGCAGAAATTCGACAGCCTAACAACATCACATTAAAATTCAAAAAATTATTTGATGATATAGAAAATGACCTCTCATGACATGGAAGTAATATTTACATCAATAAAGGTATAGAATAACATATCCCAACATAAGAAAATGAAAATTCAAAAGATATAACATAAAAGAATGCTTTATTAGAAGAGAAGAGTAAAAGGTTCCCTTTACAAAATTGACATCACATGAAAGAAGGATCATAAAATGAAGATTTAAATAACCATAAATTAAAGTATATTACACAATGAATAAAATCATGGGAAGTACATACACCACATAAAGGGAAATAGTGGAAAATATAGCATGATTCTCACGTGAATAAAAAGTGAGATGAAAACCCATTACCACGATGTAATCAATTGAGTCGAATGGCCAAAAGTTAATAACCACCAAATTAATCACACAATACAATGAATATAGAATAATTATAATATATATCAAATGGCAGTATACAGTATTCCACATTTAAGAAATAATTGGTGAACAATGAAAATCTCAAAGAATTAAAAGTGAGATAAGAAACCCCTTACATTGTGCCCGAATTGACCCGTTCGTTCTTTAATCATCTGAATAACAAATGAAAGTTAATTTATACTTCATTAAGAACCTTTTTAAAGTTTATTATTTCTTTTATATCACTCATTACTATGTTATAAAAATTATTTAATCATTTAAGTTAATAACGGTCATTTTTTCGATATTTGGTACTTGAGTCAAAAATGAACTTCTTATACTTTACAAGTTGTTCATGTGGTCAAAATTACATTATATCCAGAATGATATTAATGATTTAGATATCATATATATCTTATATGTCCATTATATATATATTTATTTATAATAGTACATAAAATTTGGAGATAAGAAATGACATCCACTGTTCTTGGAGACAGTAAGCCGTACGTACGCATGGACACTAGTTTAATTTCTATTTTGAATTTTAAGGGAATTAAAATATAATGATACATACGTATATTTTACTTATAGTATAATATAATATATAATATCATTAAATCCATTCTCTATACATCCCACATATGGCATTAAAGAGTCATATCACTTTGAGGGGGCGGTAGTCCGCATTTCCACAAATGAAATTATTGTGTTTACCCATTATGGAAATCATAATGGTATGCTATAAATGAAAAATACAGAAGAATAAAGAAAACATAAACATAATATATATCATATATAAATACATTTCTATCTTAATGGTCACCATGAGAGGAGGTAAGAGATAATTTAACAATCATTGATTCATGAGGCGTTAGTTTTCCATCCACAGAAACAATATGTTCTTCACCCATTAGATGATAGTGTGCGTAAGTTTAGTTCGAATCCTTATCATTAAAAAAACCTAGTATATTAAGGATATTGGTGTTGTTATAAAATAAATGACTAAAAATATTTTAGGGGGTTGGAGAAGTAAAATAAAATAAAAGAACTTAAGAGGAGACACTATCTTTAAATCAAGTAACTCCCTTTGGTTTGAAAAAAAAAAGGCTTACTTAAAGCGCTTTTTGCCTAAGATAAGGCATATAAGTGGAAGATAGGGATATTGAGAGCTTATTTTTCAAGGGTTTGGATTATTAAAGGGGCTTGAAGAGTGTGAGGAATGGGTTAGAAGTGGTGTCCTTTTATATGGGGGAGGAGGGGCTCATTATGAAAGTTTGAAATTGTTATTTTATAATAAACTTTTCTTCAGTTTAAAAAGGTCCAAAACTCATTAAAGTAGAAGATAATATAACTAATTTTCGAAATAAAATCATCCAATAAGTATTTTATAGGTTTTTAAATTTTTTTTATTCTTTATAATCTTATTTATTTATATCATTTATTAATGAGGTAAACACCGCATCATTATTGTGTCATAAATAATTTTATTTATTTAATATCATAAAATTATAAAAAAAATACCATGATGTAGGAAATGTTATTATATTTCTAATGAATACTTATAGTCAAATATATCAATTATATAAACCCACATTAAAATTGTTTTATCAAAACAATACATGTTCATGATATTTTTATTTTTACTTTAAATAACAAGTTATTAATGTCATTATCTTACCCAAGTGGCCTTTAAAGGCCAAAGGTCTCACCCAAGGATTTTCTCGAACGTCCATTAATCATAAAATAGGGTTAGGACAAGTGTTAAGGTAATTTTATATTATTATAATATTTTTTTACATTGAATTACCCTATTTACCTTTAACTGCGGTAAATAAAAGTCAATGTTACTATTCACTATAAACTATGTTCATCTTAATGAACCCAATTTTACTTACTAACAGAAACCTTGTATGTATTATTTTTGAAATTCAATTAAAAAAAGTAGTAAAATTTCATTTAAATGAAAAAGTCAACTTTTCAACTAATACTCAGTGTTTTCACTATTAATCAAAAATTAAAGGTTTTCAGAAAAATACCAAAAATTCATCCTAAGCTCTACTTGATATTCCTAATTCAAAAATTATGTCTATTTTACAAAATTAAAAACATAGAAGTAGCATTAATCTATTTAAATTTGTTTCCCGTTGTCAAAACAAAAAACATGTTTTTAAGAAATAATAACTATCAAAAGATTAATACTTGTTTATGTCCAATTTCAAAGTGAAATAACTTCAAATGACCAAAATTAGATTAAATGGTAAAAATAAAATATAATTACACTTTAAAACCAATTAAAAACATAATATAACCATATAAATAAATTAGATTAAAAGACAGTTTTGAATTAAAATACAGTATTTTTCACTATTCATTAAAAAATGAATTTTATCAGAAAAATACCAAAAATTTTCCCAAAGTAAATTTTGATGTCCCAATTCTAAAGAATAATTTTATTTTGTCAAATAGAACATTTAAAAGTTACCAAAATGAGATTTAAATAGGTTTCACCATCAAAAGGCAGTAATTCGACCTTTTAGAAAATACTAGACTATTTGTACTTAAAATCGATTTTTATTTTATTTCAAGCCTCTAAAATTTATCGGATAAAAGTAAATACATTTAAGAAACATGGATAATCATATTTTAGTTAGTTCTGTTCATTCCCTCTAATACAACGACTATGTGTTAACTACCATTTAAAATAATAATATTATATTATTATTTTTTATTATAACTCAACATTGTGTGCAACGTAAGATTTTAAAGAAACCATTTGGTGCATATCGAGTAAGCCATCGAACATAGCATCCCCTTTAAAGTAAAATTAATATTTAATTCACAAATATTAATAAATATGAAAATATATTACTCTTTATTTACCTGGGATGTTACATCCTTCCCCCATTTTGTAAATTGTGACCTCATAATTTTAATACTAGGTTGGAATCATTATTGAAAGTTCCACATATGAAAAAGAGTCAGTATAACTATCACTTTAAAAAAAGAAAGTGAATTACAAAGGTCACCCGAGATAACCCAAAATAGGATTCCATGTAGGAAAACATGGATATGGAATAGAAAACAAACCGTCAAGTTCTGATGGATAGTGATAGAAAACATGATTAGGAAGTATTTGACCACCATAAAATCACAAACGTGTGATTTGATAAATGATATTTGATTACCCAGTAGGAAATGTAAACCGATAAAGTTTTTGTTTTAATTTCTTTATCTTGAATTTGAGTAATTAATTTACTACATAGAATAGGAACATAATAAAATATACTTACATTCATGTAGATTTTCATCCTTTAATATTTTTCTACCAAAAACTCATCTTTTCTCCAAACGATGAGTATACATGATGACATGTTCATACCTGAAGTTCTAGAATCAATCTTCTAGAGAATAACATAGTCTACAATAGAAAAAATATATATTTCCATTTTCTTTAGACAATGACCAAAACCAAAATGATTAATATAATATTAGATAATCCTCAATAAGGATAATACTTTATAAAAATAAATACTACTTTTAATCTCCAAAATTCAACAAAAATTACCCAATGTTCAATAAATTCCATTAAATATACAATTGTAGTCAATAATTTTCAAAATAATCCAATATAATATTGAAACCCAAAACTCATAAGAATTTAATCATACAGTCTTCCACAGTAAATATTAACATTTATCTCCGAAAACATCTACTACTCTTAAAGTATCACAATGAATTGTAATTAACCTAATAACATATTATCTATTATAGGTTAATAATTTTCAAGAATATCCCAAATCACCATATGCCCATAATAAAAACATAGATTCTCCCAAAATAAAATTTCAACCATTAATCCACAAATGTGATCACATAGTATTGTTTTTTCCATAAGCATATAGTGTTCCCAAAAGGGAGAACGTATTCCAAAATTAATTCTATCACTTAATCACCAAATCATTTTCCTATACTAAGGATATGCATTTGATAAAACATAATATCCCAAATCAACTTTTTCATGATCAATAAAATCATTTAACTGAAAATAATAATTCATACTAACGAGGGAATTCACATAGTCCAATGGTAGGCGATTAATCCCAATCGTACTTTGGTTGTGGGTTCGATTCCTACATCTTTGTCCGACGCAACAGGTTTTCACATGGTCTATGTGTTTTCCTTTTTCAAAAACTATATAATTTTATATCATTCTCAAAAATGATATATACACTTCAAAAATAACCATGACATTATTTAACCTCAATGGTTGTCTTATAACACTCATTTTCATCCCAACTCATAATGACCTCCATATCTTAATTCATGAAGTCCTATATATATATTGACATTTTTCTTAACTCCATAAAATAACACTATTCCCAATGAAATAAATTCATACCTTGATCATGGTGTCCATGTAGTTTTATCATCATTTTGTTCACATAGATAGATAGTTCATGCATTGTAATAATGATTTAGATATCCTTCAGAATCATTTGATTCCTTCATCCAAATACACCTTGTAAACCATGAGTCATAAGGGTGTTCGCAGAAAAATACTTTTGGAAAATTGTCATGTAAGACATATAATTTAAAAACATCTGATAAAACAATCTTTTTTTTAAAACAATCAAATGTACTTTGAGTTTAAACTTTCACATAGTGGTTCTTTTAAAATACCATAAGTATGCGCTCAGAGACTATATTTTAAAAGAAAATATAAATAGGTTGCCCAAGGGTCTCCTTCTTTATAACCTTTTTCAAAATCATAATATGCTTCAAAAACTTGCAATGAGGTAAAATATTTTAAAATTACTTGATAATATTTACCTTTAATTAAAATATGAGAATATTTTGAAAATAGGATTTGATTAAATACAACCCACGATGCACAATGATATCGAGGTATAGTGGGGGTGTTTGATATCTCAAACAATTTTCTTCCAGTGATTTGTATTTTAGAAAATTTTTAAGAATCTTCTGGACATGACTTGTAATAATTATTGCAAGAAAGTCTTCTGGAAGAGATATGAATTTGATTTGAGATCCTACTCCTTCCATTTGTTACAGAATTTCATCTATCTTAAAAATTTACAAAAATAAGGATTTAACTTAAAGAGAAGACCAAGAGACTAACCATGTGTTTAACAAAAACTTATAATAGAAAAAGTTGTCTAAACTGACCTCTGATACAAACTATAAGGCCCCATCCTTAAACATTAAATAATCTGAAATTAAATGGATAATTCAAATGGAGGATCTTTTCAGGTTTAGAGTTTTAGAGAATTAGGCCATAACTATTACATTACATTCAAAAAATTACAATGTATACACTTATACTTAGTATCCATTTTTTCATAAAATAAAAACTCTTAAAAAAGAAACATGTCCAGTTCCTTGTTTTAGACAGCATGAATTTTCCTTGATCTCATCCTTGACCATATTCATCTTTAATTCTTTTTAAGAACATTTAAAAACTTGAGATGAGCATAAGAAGCTCTGTAAGGGTTAAAAAATAAGGAAAATAAACACTAATCCATCAATAATTACAAATCAATGAAACCATATTTTTCATTCATAACATACCTCATGAAATCTTAATATTTATGAGTAACACATAGAGAACATAAAAATTAATGATAAATTGTGGCATCCATAACATACATACATTGTAGCGTTCACAGCTACATAGGAAGTTACGTTTGGAATACCCATCATAATATATTCCCTAAATCTATTAGGATAACCATTCATGTTTACCTCCTTCATGTTAACCAATGCATTGGAGAGCTATCTTGGGTTCACCCACCCTAGGTTTATCACAAAACAACCAATGTATGTAAAAAATTCCCAATAACACTAACATATTCAGAACACAGAAAACAAGCATAAAGTAAAGATAACATTTCTATATTGCAATCATAATATATCATTTCAAGATATTGACATAATCATTTATTTATCAAACCATTTTCAAAACCATTTAAAACATATAATAAAGAGATATTTGAATTAAAGTGTCCCATACCAATTTGAAGCATTTAACTTAATTAAAATTTTAAACCATTAATATTCATATAAAAAAAATACTTAAAACCATTTTTAAAACATGGACATTAATGAGAAATATTTATAAGAATAAATCTTTAAAACATTTAAAACACTGTTTTAGTTAAAGAGTTCTTAACAAAATGAGAGATTCTTGAATACAAATAATTGAGGAATAACATTAATCAAAGCTTATAATATCATGAAAATAAGGATATTCATGACCTAATATGTCAAAGGGTAGTTTATAGGCCACACAAAAGTGAATTGGTGTATAACATCAAATAAGTCTGTATGGAATGTAAATTGAGACAAATTCCATTGCAAAGATCATATCCTTAGATTAAGGACAAATCAATGACATAATTATGTGTGACAAATACTAGTACACACAGTATAAGTGGATATTAAGTGTAATATAAATATAGGTCATTCACACATATTCATAGAAAGTAATAATCATGATGTAGAAGTTTAACCCAGAGAATTGAAAAAGTTTTCTTACAGAAATTTGATAGCCTTACGACGTCAAATTAAAATTCAGAAAATGAGTTGATGATAGAGAAAAGGATCTCTCATCACATGGACATAAAATTTACATCAATAAATATATAGAATAACATATACCAACATAAGAAAATGGAAATTCAAAACACAAAACATAAAATAAGTATTTTTTTATAAGAGATGAGTGAAAGGTTACCTATACAAAACATACACCACATGAAAGAAGGATCATACAATGAAGATGTAAATAACCATAAATTAAAGTATATTAAAAAATAAATGCAATAATGTGAAGTACAAACACCACTCAAAAGTAAATAGTGGCAAATATAGCATGAATCTCATAAGAATAAAAAGTGAGATGAAAACCCCTTACCACGATGTAATTGATCGAGTCGTATGACCAAAAGTTAATTACCACCAAACGAATCACAGAATAACATTAATAGAGAATCATGATAATATATATATCAAATGGAATTAAAAAATACACCACATGTATAAAATAAGTTGTGAACAATGGAAATATCACAGAATTAAAAGTGAGATAAGAAACCCCTTACCTTGTGTCCAACTTGACCCGTTCATTCTTTAATCTATTGAATAATAAAATAAATTTAATTTATAATTCCATAAGAACCTTTTTAAATATTATTTTTTATTTTATATCACTTATTAACATGTTATAAACATTATTTAATCAATTTTGTTAATAACGACCATTTTGTCGATATTTGGTACTTGAGCCAAAAATGAAGTTAATATAATTTACAAGTTGTTCGTGTGGTCAAAAGTTCATTATATCCAGAATTATATTCATGATTTATATATCATATATATCTTATATATCCAGTATATATATGTATTTATAATAGTACATAACATTTTGAGATAAGAAATGAAATGCACGGTTTAGGGAGACAGAAAGCCGTACGTACTCATGAACGCTACTTTTTTTCTATGTCATATTTTAATGGAATTAAAACATAATGATACATAAATATATTATAATTCCAGTATAATATCATATATGATATCATTGAATCCATTATTTATACATCCCAAATATGGCATTAAAGAGGCATATCACTTTGAGGGGGCAGTAGTCCACACTTCCTCAAATGAAATTATCATATTTACCCATTATGGTAACCATAATGGAAAGATATAAATAAAAAATACAGAAGCATAAAGAAAAAATAAACATAAAATATATCATATATAAATACAGTGTCATCTTAATGGCCACCACGAGAGTAGGTTGGAGATAATTGAACAATCATTGTTTTGTGAGGTGTTAGTTTTCCATCCACAGAAACAATATGTTCTTCACCAATTAGATGGAGGTGTTTATAAGTTTAGTTAGAATCATTATCATAACAGAAAATAGTATATTTAGGATACTGGTTTTGTTATAAAATAAAGTAATAAAAATATTTTAGTTGGTTGGATAAGTAAAATAAAAGAAAAGAACTTAAGAGGAGACAGTTCCTTTAAATTGGGTACTCCCTTTGGTTCTAACAAAAAGGTTTACTTGAAGTGCCTTCTTCCTTAGATAAGTCTTCTAGGTGAAATATAGGGATATTTAGAGCTTATTTGGGTTGGGTTGGGATGATCCATGGTGCTTGAGGAGTGTGAGGAAAGGGTTAGAAGTGGTATCATTTTATATGGTGGAGGAGGGGATCTTTAAGAAAGTTTAACAATGTTATTTTATTATAAACTTATCTTCAATTTAAAAAGGTCCACAAATCATTAAATTTAAAGATAATATGAATCATATTATAAATAAAATTATCCAATAAGTATTGTAAAGGTTTTAGATATTGTTTTAATCTTTATAATCTTTTTTATTTAAATAATTTATTAATGAGTTAAACACTACATCATTTTTGTGTCATAAATAATTTTATTTATTTGATGTCTAAAAATTATAAACAAATACCATGATGTATGAAATATATTTAGCTTTATAAATAATTTTTTAGTCAAATATATCAATTATATAACCCCACATTAAATTTTTTTATCAAAACAATTCATGTTTATAATATTTTTATTTTTAATTTAAATAAAAATTTATAAATGTCATTATCTTACCCAAGTGGCTTTCAAAGGCCAAAGGTCTCACCCAATAATTTTCTAGGTTGGACATGACTCATACAATAAGGTTAGGACAAGTTTTAATGTAATTTTATATTATTATAACATTGTTTTACCTTGAATTACCCTATTTACCTTTAACCACGGTAAATAAAAGTCAAAAGATACTATTTACAAAAAATTATTTTCAACTTATTGAAACCCATTTTACTAACTAATAACAAACATGTATGTCTGATTTTTGAAAATAAATTCAAAGATGCATTAAAATTTTATTTAAATGAAAAATTCATCTTTTCTACTACAACTCAATGTTTTTACTATTCATAAAAAATTAATGGTTTTCCAAAAAATACCAAAAATTCAACCTAAGATATATTTGCTATTCTGAATTAAAAAATGATATCTATTTTACCAAATTCAAAACATAGAAGTTTCATTACTTTATTTAATATTAATTCCCATTGTCAAAATAAAAATCCTGTTTTTAAGAAATAATAACTATCAAATGATTGACACTTGTTTCTGTCCAATTTCAAAGTGAAATTACTTCCAATGACCAAAATTGGATTAAATGGTAAAAATAGAATATAATTACACTTTTGTACTAATTAAAAATATAATATAACCATATAAATAAATTAGATTAAAAGGTAGTTTTGAATTAAAATACAGTATTTTTCACTATTCTTTAATAAATAAATTTTATTAGAAAAACACCAAAAATTTACCCAAAGTAAATTTTAATTTCCCAATTCTAAAGAAAAATTTTATTTTGTCAAATATAACAAATAAATGTAACCAAAATGAGTTTTAAAGAGGGTTCTGCATCAAAAGGTGGTAAATCAACCTTTTAAAAAATACTAGACTATTTGTGCTTAAAATCAATTTCTTTCTTATTTTAAGCCTCTAAAATTTATTGGTTAAAAGTAAAGACATTTAACAAACATTTATAATAATGTTTTATTTAGTTCTATTCATTCCCTCCAATACAAAGACTATGTGTTAACTACCATTTAAAATAATAATATTATATTATTATTTTCCAGTATAACTCAGCATTGTGTGCAACGTAAGATTTCAAAGAAACCCTTTGTTGCGTATTGAGTACGCCATCAAATATATAAACCCTTTTAAACTAAAATTAATATTTAATTCACAAATAATAATAAATATTAAAATATCTTACTCATTATTTACCTAGCATGTTACAAGAAATTATACTTTCTTATAATTTATTCCAATCACTTTTCTCACAAAATTAAGGGCATAGTCAGAGACATTTATTGATCATGTATTTCATACTGGATACAAGTAATTGTAATTATGGGTTTTATATAGGTATTTTTTGTGGATGTCTTATTTTTATAGAAGAGTGAGGTCAAAAAAAGTAGATGACTTTGAGGAGGAATTTTTATGATCATGGAAAACATGAACTGCTATAGTCATAATGAAACTCTATTTTCATGTGAGCTTAGATGAATGATTAGATAAAATATTCATGTCTTCACTTTTCATCTCTGAACTAAATGGGTAAATAAATAATATAATAATACATTTACAGAAAACCACACTTAAAACTTTTTCTGCGTTTGAATATTTTCACTTCTCTTTCTCTCTATTTTTATTAGTTTTGAGTTGTACTAAAATTTTATATACAACTAATAAAGAAAAAACTTATATAGATCATTGGAGATTAGATAGATACTATTGATATATTTAACCATTATATGTCTACTCCCATAAAAACTGTGGAAGATGAAGTTTATTAGCTTGGAAAGCCCTGTGCGCTGTTGTATGTAAGACTTGATCTAGGTTGTGGATCATCTGTTTATTTTTTAATAAATGTTCTTGGAAGTGGGTAGCTGTAAAGTGGATATGATTAGGTCCCAACTTTAGTATGAACCTATTATATTTATATATCCCACAATGTGTTTCAATGTTTTTTTAATATTTTTTATTTATTTTTTAAATATCTTTTTCAAAACTTTACTTTTATTCCTAGCTTTTATATGTGATGTTTATAATATTTGATATAAGTAGAGTAATACAAAAAGATAAGGATAATCATAAGGTTATTCTAACATAGTTTTTATCAAAAAATTTAGAGGTTATTAAAATGAATTAAATTATATATAGTAACCATATTAATTGACCATGTGTATTTTAAACTAGGGGATTTTGTTTTACAAATTTTCTTTAATAGATTTTTTATTGGATACTCAATTAAACCCGAAATTGAGTACAAAAATATGAAAAACAAGAATTAATAATAATTTGGTCTTATTTAATTATCAATATTTAAGAATGAAATTATAGAAAAAAATAAAATTTCATAGAAGTAATTCCTTATCATTGATTTTGGAGAGGTTGAACATTAATAAAACACAAATTTTCATTGTTTTTATATTGTAAACTGGTACATATATATCAAATATTTTCAAAAATTATAAGTAAATATCATAATATAAAACATGTAGTAAAATACTTGACACTTTTTCCAAATATAATTGATTTGATATTTTACAATGACTTATTATTAATAGTTTCAACTATAGAAATTAAAAGTTCATATTGCACACAATTTTAGAAAGAAAAACACACATGATATTTAATAGTTTAAAAATCAGTAATAAGTAGTAAAATGAATCATATAATCTAGAAATGATGATTTATAAACACTCAAATAATTATAATAACCATATTTAGAAATATCAAGATGAGAATAGACTAAATTCAAAACAAATTCACAATGATTAATGTAATCACTGTCTGTAAAAAAATCTAAAATAATAAAAAATGAAAATTCTGGAGTAGTTAATGAGACATGTGAGTATATTTTATAATTATGAACATTATATAGTAATATAAAAAAAAATAATAGAATGCCTAAATAGAAGTAGTAAATTCAATTCTACAGTGCATTTTTTAGTTTTACAACCACAATTTCAATAAAAAATAATTACTATTTAGTAATGGACTCATTTTTTAGAATATATTTCTTATTATATATATACATATAAAAGAAAATGTAATAATCCTAAAAATTAATCAACTCATTACACAATAATATTATCAAATTTTGAACAAATCCTTTTTTTATTAGGTCATAAGAATATTTTTTTACTTACAGTAATCTATTAATATAATATTGATGGGGAAAGAACATACGAAAAAAGTGAATTTATATAAGTATATTAAAATTATATTAGAAAATAGAAATGAATAAAGCATCAGGATTTGTTTTCTGTGACGATTATATGTAATAATATTGAAACAATTGAAAATAGATCGGAAAAAAATAATTCAAAAATTTAATAATTTGTAATTAACTATGACTTCATATATGATATCTCCATAAAATATCCCAAGGAAATAAGTAGTAAATATAATTTTTTTCTCCCCATGTTGATAAAAAATCAATAAATAATAAAAAAATAAACAAAATAATAGAAAATTGATTAGTGAACCTATAAAAATTATAAAAATAAGAGGAAAAAAATGAAACCATAAAAAATAAATCTATGAAGATGTGGAAAATAAACAACATGAAAATAATAAAATAAATGAAAAAATAGAAAAATACAAAAAAAACGATGGAAAAAAATGATATCAGTGGGAGATGGTAGAGAGACATTGATGAGAATGATGGATTATGTCGATGACTACTACTGGTGGGAGTTGAAGTAGTTTAACAATATCATAGACCAATATCTATGAGGAGGAATGGTTAATGTTCAGCTTGAGAATGAAACTCCGAAGTGAATGAGATAATACTAATAGTCCTGATCAATAAATATGAAAATTTGTTAACATTTTTTACATCAATTATATAAAAATCGATGTAAAAAACACCAACCATTGGGTTTTTACATTATTTAAGCATTGAATGATGTAAAAAACAATTTATAAGGTCAATTTAAAATATTATATATTATAAATGTGTCATTTTAAATGGTTTTTACAAGTGGTAGGTTTGTAACCTCTCCCTTTAGGTAGTGGGTTGAGGAATTAGATGATTCCTACCCATAATCTTTGAGTATGGGATGGTTTATGTATTGAATTTGTGATGTGATGACAAGATTTTAGCATAGTTCTAAAGTAAGTATGATCAAGTGTTATGGTGTCCTGGTTAGTACATGGGGACCTGACACATAGGGAGTCATAGTGGCATGGTTAGTATAAGACTTCTGATATGTTTTTTTGACATGTTTACATTCTATATGCACAAATGTATATAATGATGTATAATATGGGATCTTTATGAGGCCATGCTGAGATGCATTTCTCACACCCTGGATGGGCAATTTGGTGAATATATAGACCATATGCCTATTTTTTAGGTTCAATATTGGATGTGTGGTAGATCATGTTGGAGAAGCTTTATGGGTGTTGGATATTAGTATGGGGATTAGGATCATGTATTTTAGTAGATACTGATATATTTTATTCATTTTTAGGTACATATGATCTACCAAATGGGTTATCAGTGGATGTATTCTAGTTCGATCGTGTGTCTATGTGAATTTTATTTATTTTGTTATACCATTTTGTTTATTTGATTATGTGTGATTTGATTAAATGTTGTAAATATTTTTGGTTTATGTTCCACTATTGTATGACTGTGGTTTGATGGTATAGTCTCCCCATTGCATGAATGGGGACCTCACCACTTGTCAGTGACCTCTGGAATTCAGTGAGGTATACTTGAGGTCATGTAGCTCCTCAACCTAGAGGACTATAGAGTGGCATTTATAATGTGACATTACAAGGTGGATGAGACGATCTGACTTGATGATGGCACATTATGAAGACATGAAGGTGTCGTCAGGCAGGTGGATTGAAAGACCAATTGGTGCGTTAGAACCTATCATCTGATCCTCTTCCCACACGGATTTTCTATTTAGGATTTAGTGATAACTCTAATTCTAGATATTTAATGTTATTCAATGCTACCCATTATCAATAATGAAAAAAAATTATGATAAAGAGTATATTTTTATCAGCACTAACTAAAAGAGATGATAAATATATCATTTATTAGCACTAAAAAAATAAATAATATAAGTGTATCCTTTATTAGTGTTTTTTATCACTGATAAATGATAACTTTAGAAGCACTATATTTAGTGGTGATAAAGGGAACCATATATAAAATATTTTATATATACATATTTTTATATTATTAAATATGTTTTATATAAATATAAATACTTATATTTATATAAAAACAATATATATTTTTAATCATTTATAAATTTTTTATAATATATTTTAATTCAAGTTATATAATGTTATAATATATATATTTATATTATTATATATGTAATTTATAGTTACTATACATATACATACTCATATATATTTATATTTGTGTATGTGTTATATATATATATATTTTGACACACACATACATATTAATGTGTAAATATATAATTATATTTATGTGTGTGTGTGTGTGTGTTTAAATAATGAGGTATTAATACATTGATTTATATAAAGTGTGTGTGTGTGTATGTGTTTATTTGTGTGTGTATGTGGATTTATATGTATGTATTCTTGTGTATTTTTATGTGTGAATATATGTTTATAATGTATGTGTATATATGTGCATGTCTCTATGTGTAGTAGCTTGATACACATAGGTATGTGTTAGTTCACCTATATATCACACACATACACACATAAAAATTTATTTATATATTTAAATAAATATTAATATTTTAAATCCTAACTAAACAAGTTAAATATAGCTATAATAATTAATTATATTATATATATACAATCAATATAAAATATAATTTTATAAAATTAATTATAAATAATAATATATCTACATATTAGAAAATTTAAATCTATTTAAATATAAATATTAAAATTCTTACTTTTAATTTTATAGTTTTATAATTAATATATATTATGGAAAAAATTTATACATGTTGTTACTATTTATACATTAAGTAATTTTATATTTTAAAATAGAATATTCATTTATATTTTGAATAATATGCCCTCATGTGGTGTAACCTAGTGGTTATGCCTTTGAGGGGTCTCGTGGGAGGTCTCAATGTTGTTTCTCCCCGAGTACTTATTAACATGATATATTTCTTTGTTTCTTTGTCTTCCCACTCCTCGAACTATTGTAATTTATATTATGAACAATTTTTTTAATAATAATTAAAATTTTCAAATGCAGTTAATAATTAATTATATTTATTCATTTTTAATACATACTCATTCTAATTATGAAGTAATTTGGAAGATTTTAATTTATTTTAATACCAATACATATATTTATAAAATTTATTAAAATATTAATATCATTTAATAATAAAACATTTATTATAATTTTATTAAATCCATTATTTTTTTAAAATAATAATAATGAATTTATTATAATAGCAACACATTATTATAATATAATACTTTTATCGTAATACTGTCACATATATTAATATATTTAATATAATAAAATTTTTTTTTGTAATTTATAAAATTTTCATATTTATTATTATTTTTATTATAATTTAATGTTATAATTTTTTTTATTCATTTTTATATAATTATCAGCTTACTGTAATATTTTGTAAATAATATATCATGTAATATTTTTTTTAAAGATTTGTTTTTTATTTTTTTCCCTGTAAATTTTAATATTCATATTTAGAAAAAATAATCTAATTTTGCAATTTATTATAATATAACTATTTTATTCTTTTTTCTATAAATTTTTACAATTATTTAATATTGATTTTTGATTTTTTGTATTAGTTTTTTGTGCTTATATAATTAATTATTTTTAAATTTTTATTATTCATTTATTTATTTTTTTAGTTTTTAATATTCATTTTTTCATGTGTAATGGTAAAAACACTTTATCAATACTTATAAGTTAGCACATATAAATGTAACATTTATCAGTGCTTTTCTTCACTAATAAATATGTGGTTTTATTAGTGATAACTTATAAGCGTTGACAAATGCAAATTTTATCAGAGATTTTTATTTTAGTTTCGATAAACATATATTTTATCAACACTTTTTTTATTTGTGGTGATAAATATTAATCACCTGTTTTTAAAGGACCATTATAGTGATCACACCTTGCCAAGACATTCAATACCTCATGAAATACAAAGTCCATTATTTCCTCCTTTTAATCCTTTAGATGAATCATTCTTAAAAACGAAAGGTATTTTATTCGTTGGTCTATTTTAATCAACCTTCCTTAGTTTTTTGTAATTTTTGATTTATGTCTTGTCATATGCTTGATGTTTTAGTGCTAGTTTTCATGTTTTTTGGTTTCTTCTTACTTTTTTGATGTTTTGGCCCCTTGGGGGGATGATTTTTGGGTGTTCTTCAAGATTTCTAGTGTATGAACTATCACTCAAGTTTTATAACCATGAAAATAAAAGATCTAAGTTTTCCCTCACAAGATTGATGCACTACCAATTACAATCAATAAATACAATCACATTGAAAAGAAATGTTACACCCATAAGATAGAAGAAGTATCATTTTAAACCATTTTTACATTTCAAGAATTGAAAAACATCACTATAAGACTAATTTTATTCTTCTACTTTCAGAATGATCTCCCAATGGATACAAAAATATCATATTTTTTACTTTATTTTTGAAAGTCAAGAACCCATAAAAAATACACTATCAATCAATTCTATCTTCCACTATTATTAATAATTTTCATATATATGCTTCAATGTTTATTCACCCAATTATAATGTATCATCAATATATCTATTTATTTAAAGTTAAATATTTTATGTTTGTTTATGGAAAAATATCCTTATTAATTTATAAAATGTTTTCAGGAGGATGATCTAGTTATTCTTATTCCCTTTTCACTTTTATATGTGATAAGAATCGTCATTATTTTATCAAAATCAAAAACATGGTGTTATTTGGTATTTCCACACCACAATGTGTTTATTCAACCATTTATTTAAAAAACCATGGATATAATATTATTATTTCCAAAAAATATTACTTGTTTAGATATCTTGAAATTATATAACAAATTATTAACTAAAAAACTATTAGACTATTATATGAAAGAATTTCTCACACTGTGACATTCCTAGATCTTAATATACGATTACCTTTAAATAAGTCAAGGTGTCCGATAGCATGCTCAACATGAAACACTAAACATAAAGGAAACTATAATATATTTAGATAAAGTATAAATATTTAAGGGTTACCATTAAAAACCTATCCATTTAAGTGGTGGTAATGAATAGGAGTAGCTGATTTATTAATTAAATGTATATATAAAATTAAGTCTACTTTTAATATGAATTAAATTTAATTAGTTTTCCTAAAATGATAGATAAGATAGTTTATTGTTTATAAAAGTGTTTTTCTAAAATTTCTTTTTTATCTGATATGCATTTCTATTTTAAGAAACATATGATTAATGATAAATTATGTTTGATATTAATAATTGGTTAACCCTAATTCTGTTCATAGAAAATATTTAAAATTATCATTTTCCAATAAAAATGGGGTTTTATTATATTTCATGATTTTTATCATAAATTGTATTTATGACATTTGAAATTTGAAATTAAAAAAAAACATCATTTTTTAATTCTTCATATTAAAATTTAATTAATATCAATTTGAGATCTTTTTATTAAAACTTTTATTTTTAGTAAAAAAATACGGTTTTCATGATGCTTGTAATTTTTACAGATTTCTCATTATAAAAGAATGATCTATAAGATTAAAAAACCTTTTGATGATATAAAATCAATATATGAAAAAAAAATTCATTATAAAATATTATTTGAACTTATATATCCAATTTCCATCATTTTTATAACTAATTAAAATGAAAATTTAATTAAAACGTTGTTTTTAATAATTTATTTGAATAATGTGTTCTCAAGGGAGATTCAGTTTTGTGGAAACTTTAAAGACTAATACCATTTATTAATTTTATAATAAATCAATTTTTGTATTTGAAATTAGTATCCAAGATAACATTCTCTTATATGTATATTTAAATATTTAAATTCTATTTTTCTAAAACTATTTTTTTTGTGATGAAGTGTGTTTATTTTAAACTTAATATTTTACACATTTAAAAATATTATTTGATAAAATTATTTTCAAATTTCAAATAAAAATCATAAAATTATGTAAAAAGGTAAATCATAATATTTATCATTAAAATTAATTATTAAGTTTAAAAATTAATCACCAAGGAAAAATTAAATTAGGGTAAAAGTTAAAAATTAAAATGAAAATCCTTAAAACTCACAAAGTTGTCTAAAAAGGATTGTTTTAGGTGATTTTCAACCCACACTCACTATCTCTAGCACATTTTTCGATTTATTAGACACTGATCCTTTTATAGTAATCTTACATAATTGAAAATGTCAGAATACCTCCCAAATCCACCAGTATTTTCATCTATAAAAGGGTAAAAACTCCACAAATTTAAAACTCACATCCCCTTATAATTTCTTCTAAAAGAGATTCCACTTTTCTCTTCCTAGAACCCCCTCCCATATTCAAAATCTTATGGTCACCATTAGGTAGCAGAAGGAAATCATTACCTGGGATACTTCCGAGGAAAATTCAAGTCCTTGAATATTATGTGCATACTAATATGCTGATATTAGTTTCCTTTATATAGTATAATGTGAATATATTAATTTTTTTGTTTATTCTTATACCCCAAATATTATGAAGAATAAAACTGTTGTTCGTGCATTGTGCGGACTACCACCTCCATGACACGACATGTTTTTCTCTATCACCACCATAAAATAATGGATATAAGTATGATATTGAAGGATAAAAATGTTGATTATGATATCATTAAGGCTATATTATTAAAAATTAGAGAACCTATAAATGATATGATCAAAAAATGTTCATTATTAATTTAATCATTTAAAATAAGTATACTAAGAGGATGACCTTTTATTGAAAATGTTTAATATTTCCATATCTAATAATTATTATTCTAATTAACTCTAATTATAATATATCACACTAATAAAAACTAAATAATAATACTATTATTTTGTTATAATGACATTACAATAAAACTACCCCATAAATATTCATTAAATCAGTGTATGTTCATGTTTGGGTTGGTTAAACAACATACATGAACAATATGTTGAATTTATATCCTGAGAGAATATGGGAACATATTTATTGATATAATATAATTTAAATTTATAAATATCATTATTATTATTATGAATATGTTATATTAATATTAAAATCATCAATTAATAAAACACCCTTCAATTGTTAAGAATCACCAAAATATGCTTGTTATGAATTTTATATTAAAGGATAAAGACCGAAACACTCATGAATGAAATTTGAAATATCGTACATAACTATAATGAATCCCTATTAGCTTCTTTATTCACCTAGTAATTATGAAATTTATAATAATAATGAATACATACACCATTATTATGAAACTAATACATAAGTTTATAACTATAAACAACCAATTTTTAGAATAAAAATAATTCATGTAGAGAATTACTATTTATTAATATTATGAATTAAAATATATATGAGTAAATTAATTAATTAATTTTTTAATGTGACTATGTTTGTGATATAGGTGGTTAAATTATGTTCATGTATGTAAGGAAAAAATGTAAGGGGTTTTTCACCTCAAATTCTTCTATTTGAGACATGTTTGGTTTTATAAACCTAATTTAATTTATGAAGTGTATATACTACCTATTTGAGATATCATATTATTGATTTATATTTTAATAATGAAATTTAATGATTAATTTCAACCACTCTCTTTATTTAGTTTTGATTCGAATGTTTCTAATGTTATAAGGGCTTTCTTGCTCTTAATCTAGATTTGTTTAGACATGATACATGTTGTGCACCATATTTCCTTTGTATGGTGTATTTACTTCCCATGGGTTCATTTTTATCACAATATTCATGTTTTATGGTATTTACCAGCCAAATCAGGTACCTTTATGCAATTTTCTATTGATTTAGTTGTTTCCCTTATGGTTTAGATTTTTGGTTACTCATTTTTTATTCACAGAGTTATGAACATTATTTGAATTTATTCCATATAAGTTGGGTACATTATTCCCATTGATTGTATTATTTTTTATTATATAATTATTTTAAAGGGATATACACTCCTACCATATAAATCCTTTGATGAATATTCCTCAGTTCTTGGGTTATGTTCTTCAACAACCATCCACCTCATTTCTCTAGATGTATTATGATCCTATTATTCCAATATTGAATTCTAGGCATACTAATTACATTATACAGTGTGCACATTACATTTTACATAAGTTTAACTAGATGATATTCAAATATAAATATTTTTATTCTATTAACATGGGTAATAATATCGGCATTTTGTACATTGTTTTTCAAATATAAATTATTAATGGAAAGTTGAATATGTATTGGTTGGGCATCCACCTTCTTCCTCAAGATTTTTTTATGATCATGTTATCTGTTTCATTTAAATTGTGAAAATTATTTACATTCTTGATGATTATTTATGATAACACAGGATAATCATATATTGATATTATGTAATCTTCATTATATGGATATCCATGTTTTTATTTAGCCAAAGGTTCCATAGGGAATTGTATGGAATGTAGTGTTGACTCTAATAGTTAATGAATTGAACTTAATCAGGTGAATATTTGAGCAGAAAATAAAATATCCCCTCAATGCATTACCAGGGATTACGGGACAAAACAAGTTTGGGTATTTGGTGTATACCTACCCAATTCATCAATATGTCTTGAATATGGTATCAATTACAAGTAAATTTCATAGAAAGAGGACTAAAAATTATGTTTTTTAATGTCTTACATTTTTAATTCCATCAGTATGAGATCAATATTACTGATATCAATGTTTTTATTTATTTTCATTGATATATCATGCTCTTAGTTTCGAGTTGATTATTGAAACATGTTTTTTACTTATTCCTATCATAATATTTATTCCATGTTTACGCCATGATTGATTCAATTTTATATTTTCCTTTTCTCATTGTTTAATTTCACCCTTTCTTATGTTTCCATTTCCAAAGGCTATAAAATATGTAGTATATGTGCCTTGTTTAAAAGAATAACACATGCGAAAGAATTTATGGGAGATGTTGAAGAATCTTTATAGATTAATTAGTTTTATATAAATTGAAAAAAATGTATATTTTATACAAAGAACATGGGATTTTATAGTTATTTTTTCCCCAATTATATAAATATATAAACCTAAAAATATCATTCATATTTAATTAATATAATAATTTTTATTGATTTTTAAATTAATTATGGTTATATCAAGGATTTTATAGCTAGTGTCAAAGTCAGTATGTGTTTATGGCATTAGATCTGGAAGTGTGAGTTCAGGTTATCACACACACACATATATCAATGTTAACATAAAAAGTTTATTTCATGAAATACCTATTTGGTGTTTGTATTTTTTGGATGAAATATGATATCATTAAAAAATGTAGAAACCCAATAACCAAAATAGTTGTGATTAATTTGTTTTTATCACCATAGAAACATGAAGAAAAATAATTCATATGTTTTGATATATGTTTTAATAGTGATATATTATTATATATACCATAAAAAATATCCAGTTATATGAATTTATAGGTTACTAATGCACATTAACAATGACTGGTAGTAAATTATCTCACTTTATGAATCCATTACAAAACAATATAATGATTTATGATATATAACATCTTGGAATTAAAAAATATGTTTTATTATAGTTTTTATTCAGATAATTCTTCATCTTAAACTGATCAAAGATTATACCTTCTCTATATTTATATTTTCTTATTAAATATGATTTTTATTGAATGGAATAAGATATGTATGAATAAAAAATGTATGAATATTAATCACATGAAAAAAATTGTATAAGGATAAGGTTAAAATTTCTATCATGTTTTAAAATGAGTGTGTATATAACCATTCTTAAATCTATTCTATTTGTTTACATTGTTTTTATTAAATATGGATTAGTTTTATGAGTTTAAAAACACATGATATGCCATGAAATAGATCAGAGGTATAATTCTTGGACTGAACATGGTGAAGAACTGAATGTACCTAGTGACATGATCACAATATGGTTTATGGATTATATGATCTAATTACAGTTGTGAATAATGATGAATATCATAACAAGGATATTTTTACAAGTTTACAAAATGACAGATATTTTGTTGAGTAAATGAAAATGATAGTCGAAGATGAACCTCATGACTGTATAAAGTTATTTGAGAAGTAAATATTTGTGTAAAGATGCCATTGTATACTAGTTATACTTAATATACAATATTTTTAGTCATAGAAAATCTATATAATTTGAAATCTAGAAATTGATGGATTTATACCACATTTACTAAACTACTTTCTCTCTTCAATTACATGTTACACGAATGTAATGAGACTCCTTTTGAGACACATGGCACTAAATGAATGATACATTCAATGTGTATGGTCTCTCAAATAATTTGTGCTTTTCGAAATGACTTCATACTATTTCACATTGACCATGAATCTCTAAAAAAATTTCCTAAGTGTGGTGTGTCTTGATACAAGAAATATGAATCAAATGTGTTGAGAATTTTATAGTAAATTCCCATTATTCCAAGGTTTGTATACATATATGGAAGTAACGAGACTTCAAATAAATTAATGTGTAACAACGATAAAATAATTCAAGATTAAAAACGTCATCACCTTGACGAATATTATCGATAGAAGAAAATTGACCATGAGTATCCTAAATTTGGAAAAAGGATAAGAAACCAATATCTTGAGCTATCTACAAATGGAATGGATCCTTTAGGTGCACAAATAACACTTAAAGTACATAGAAAATTATGTTGGTGAACTATAAGATTCCATTGTATTTATACATGAATAGAAAATACATCATATTGTCTATACTTAATTTAGGAACAAAACATCCGAGTAATGATATGAACGTTTATTTAGTCTCATCAATTAAATATTTGAAATTAATGTTAGATTCATGTGTTGTGTTTTATGATGCTTATATAAAGGAATGTTTCACTTTTTGAGCCATGATATTTGATACATTAAATGAATTACCTATTTGTGAATTTTTTTAGGATATATTATTAATGCAATTCTAGAGTTTCATATTTTTGAAAAATGTACTCATTCAGTTTAGTTGATACATTCTTCGAAGACTGTGTTTCTATGACATCTCAAATTCTTACTCTATAAATATATATACCGATCAATGATGAAATCACTTTATGGGAATTCAGACGAAGGTACAAAACCATCATTATGATAGGTGATAAATAGTTTGATAAAGTTAGAGATATAGTAAATGTTTTTGGTAATCATTATGGAAAAACATTATGAAAACTTGTTGGAAAAAGAACTCATTTTTTTGTGAATTACAATAATAAAATTATTTTCATACGATACATTTTTTTATTTCATGTACATAGAAAATAATTTCGCGATAATTTCATTATAATTTTATTAAATAAACCCAACTAGACAAAGGATGCAATTAAGGTGAAGTTAAACATGATTTACATGGGGATAAGAGAAGTGTTAGAACTAGTGAAGGTGAAAGGAAAACTTTTCATCCTCCAGCATCTTACACTCTTTCCACGAAAGATTTATATTATTTTTAAAGCTTCCCAAATGATGAAATGGTTCTATAGGGGTATTAATCAAATATAAATAATGTCATTTTAATAATTTTTTTGAAGTTAAAGGGACTAAATTACATGAATATCATGTTCTGATACAATATTTAATTCATGTACCTCTGCATTTCATTATAGTTAAAAATTACCAACAAACATTAACAATATTTATTTATTATTAAAATCTATAAAAATTAAAATTCTAAAAATTTAAAAATTTTCAACTATTTAAGGGGAATTAATTTTATATTATGTGAATTAGATATGTTTTTCCCACCATAATTATTTTATATAATGGTTTACTTGTTGTTTAAAAAATTCAAGTAGATCTAGATATGTGGTCCTATATAATATTGATAGATATACCCCATTAAAAGATATATGAATACTTTGGAAGGGTATATCAAAAGTAAAAGTTGGATGAAATGTTTTATAGAATAAAAATATATTATTCAGGAAGTTAATGAATTATGTACTAACTATTTGTCTGATTTGAATATCCATTTTCTCTTAAAATATTATCAAAGTGGGTGACTTTTTGGTGAATTAATTTCTGGAAGAGAGTTTTTTGAAATTTATATAGAGATAAAACATACTCACCTTTAAATTTGATATAATAGATTGCAGGGTATCCGTATGTTTAAACATACAAAGAAATTTTTAGGATTTTGAATTGATCAAGGGATAAAACATGGATATCAAATACACATAATTGATAGTTTATGAGATGGTTTAAAGGAAATATTTTAAAAGAGTTATCTGATAATTTTATTTCAATATTAGATGTACTTTGGTGGATATCAAAGAAATCAAGGGTTCATGTATTATCTTACAATGGTTAAATAAATAATGGTTATATATTCTATATAATAGAGTTGGATGAATGAATTATGATGTAAAATATTAGTGTTACTCTTATGGAGGAAGTGATTCATGTATATGGTATTAAGGATTGAAATCCAATTTGTGTGAATATGCCATACTTTGGAATTAATGAAAAAAATTGGGAGTTTGATTATACAACATTCAATTTGCAAATTTTTTAGTACAAATGGTTTGATATTATGAGTTCCATTGGAATTAATGAGTTGTGA
The DNA here is from genome assembly GCA_963277665.1 of Viscum album. Lineage (NCBI taxonomy): Eukaryota > Viridiplantae > Streptophyta > Magnoliopsida > Santalales > Viscaceae > Viscum > Viscum album. Next base: position 56,196,534 of record OY728148.1, read on the forward strand.
TTCATTAAATTGATTGTTAGTAAGGAATGGTACATAGAAAATCTATTCATAATATAATCATAAGAATTATAATTATTTTATATACAAAATTATATAAATATAAATTGGTCAATTGTTCTATTGTCTACTAAAAATATTGTGGGTTAAAATGAAAATTTCAATTCCTAAAGGTATAAATATAGAAGAAATACCATATTTCATATTAAAAAACAGTGATGGTATTATGACATCCATAGAAGGGAAAAATCCCTTCATCCTTTAAATAAAAAAATTCACTCCAATAATCAGGTTAATTTTTTTAATATACAGTGCATTACCCTGTAATATTATGCATTCGATACTACATTTACATAGTCTAAATAAAATTTTCAACTAATTTATTTATAATTGATTCTATATATGATTATTCTGTCAATATCGAGTAATAATAGGTTATCTAAATGATGATGCACCCAATCCAAAGAAAAAACAAGTTTCTCCACATACGAATGATACTCATCCTAAGGATCGTCATATTGATAATGTGGAAACTGAGGAGATTGTATAATGTGAAAAAAAATGTTTTATAAAAAATAGGAACATCATATCACAAAAAACGTAACCAAAATTATAAAGGTGAGCAGAAAAGGCATAAATTTTATGGTTGGATAGAAGGAATGCAACTAACCTATTAACTCAAACAATACCACTTTCATTAGTTACATTGGTTACACCACTCAAACTAATATACCTATTGACATATATTCATGGAAGAATGTTGTAATTATGATGAAGAATATAATTTTGAATGATGTTAGGATAAAATTATAATAAAATTTATCTATTTTACAAAAAAATAATCAAACACTGATTTACTATTTATTATCCCTTACAGAGTGAATTTATATTTGATGAATATCTAATGAAATTTGTATTAATGGTCACTATAAAGTCTCACAGATACTTTAAAATAATTATTATGAATCATTATATCACGTATACCGAAGTTAAAGTGGATCTCGTCCCACCTACCATGCATGCACACATGATAAACATAGAAACATGGAATGTGTTCTTTAGTTATTATGAGGACATATCATTTAAGGTACATTATAATTTTAAAAATTTTACTTTCCATTAAATTTATTAATACCTTTGCTTAATAATTTCTTATTTTTGAAACAAAAAATGTGTGTTGTGAATAAGCAGCGCACATCAAAACTAATGTACCCATACCATAAAGAAAGAATGGGATATGATTCACATGAAAAAAATGCTATGTAATTTAAATATAAATAAATAATTTTATTTGATATAAAACAACAACATAATTTTTTTCCTTTGGTTATATGAATATTTATGGATCAAAATCAAAAACATAATCTATCCCAAGAAATGTTCTATGGAAGGAGTCTCATGTAACTAAAAAGGAAAAAACTAGTGGGTGAAAACATACACAGAGTATGTGAATCATGTGTAAGTATGACATGTTAAAAAATTATTCTACTTTAAATTTGAATTATATAAAAATGACTACTTATTTTCCTATATTATTTAACTCAATTATACATAAGAATTTTCATTGGATATACTCGATTAATGACAAAATTTAGTGAGCTTGATGTGGCTCGAACAATATGGTCATATTAGAGCTGACAGTTTTGGAGTTCCACATCAAAAATATTTTGAGAAATAAAAGGCCTAGGGGATAAATATAATAAAATAGATGACCTATATTCATAATTACATTATCTATAAAAAATGGTTAATTGGTACTTTTAAATGTTATTCATGTTATAAGAAAGGTATTAAAGAGAATAAACACTACAGAAACTACCACTAGATGAAGTGGTATACCCCCAATTTTTAGGCTATCCATTCCCCTAGAATATTTGACTTAGCTAAGTTAATTTTTTTTCATTAAATTTCTATTAAATGTATATCAAACAAATACTAATACCTTTACTATTCTAACATTATATTGAGTTAAATTGATTGTGATTTATATCTATTATCACCCACTCGTCACCTTGTTGAGAGGGCTACATTATTCAATATCAAAGGATATATTCAACAAAAAAATAACTTCCTAAATATCATGTTGGGGTTTGGGTGTATATAGATCATGATTTGAACAACAAGATTCCTATTCCCCTTGATGATTTGGATGTTTAGATGGTCAAACTTGCTACTGTAACTTTCATATAATGAATGTTTAGTTATGTAAAAATACATAATGACAATGGGGTATGTCCTTAACAATTTAATTTTTATGTAAAAAATTTAAAAATTAATTGTAAATGCTATATAATGATGAATGTTATTATATACAAAAAAAATTTAAGTGTAAATAGAAGGTCAAAACAAAAAAAATATAATGGTTTAATACAAAAATTGAAAAAACATTTAGATAGTACATTTTCCCTAGTAATTAAACTACCCAATTTACTAACAATACAAGTTGATGCAGATACAATATTCAAATAATGGTACCAATAATATTTAATTCCAAGAAAAAATTTATGGAGACACCATTCTAAACATGATTGGTTTTAAGAGTGTAAATGAAATTATCATGCATGAATGGCTTACAGCCTCAATTGTGAACTTATACATTAGGTATATTTTCATAATCTATTTATCAAATAATTTATAGACTATGTTAATGAATTTTAAATACATTTTTATAGGTTTTTATATTAGTACTATGTGAAGGGAAAACCCTATGAAAACAAATATTCGGACTGATTAATTCTCACATCACTTTTACAGAAAAAATATAATTGGATCAAGATAAAAATTCATTAATAGTGGAAGGACTGGAAGAAACATTTGAAAAGAGACTTATTGATGATTAAATCTTTTTAATACCCACAATGCGGGGGAAAACTCTACAATCAAACACTAAAAAATATATTTTCATTTCTTTGATTACTTGTTCCTTTTAGGAAGCATTGGATGCTCATTATAATCAATTTGGATACTACAAATATTTATTTTTTGGATACAATGCACATATGTCCAAAAAAATAACCACACATGAATACTTTATCCATTTTTAATGCGCTACATTAAATATTTTACAAACAAAATTCAAATTATACATTTTATATTATTTTTTATTGATTTTTCTATGGTTGGGTAATGTTTAAATCATGTATAAATCATGGTATAAGGATGTACTGTGATAAAAAAGAAATTAAATTCTACAATAAGACAATTATTAGGGTATATATAATATGATTTCACTATCAATGAATATATTAGAAAAAAGTACTTACTTTGATCAATGTTTATACAGTTTTTGATGTTGGTTGTCATTATGAGTTCTATTGATATTGGGATCAAATTAATGTATTCTAGATTGAGTTGTTACAAGAGGGAGGTGAATTGTAGTTTAAAAAATTTAGTTTAAAAGAATTATACAAAACCAATTCATAGACATCGTTATATAAAAAATTGGTTTCAGACTCATACCTTTGTATGATTTATCAAAGTATCATAATCAGGTTTGATTTCTATATGTCAATGTAAAATAATACTAATCAAATGAAGTATCATATTAAAAGATCGTAATCAGAATACCTACAATTTTATCAGAGTGTGTTGAATTCATATAAGGCCCTTTAAAACTGATCAGTTTATATTTATCGCATTTGAAATCTTTATAATAAAACTAAAACATACAAGCATAATATAAATAAATAACTTGTAAGAAATAAGTAATATAGGAACAAAAATTTAAGAATAATTTACAATTGTTTATAAATTAAATGATAACTCTTAACAATAAGTGTAAGGTATCCACAAACCTTTGCTAAAGGTATCCCTTGTTTTATACTTACATGAAAGTAAGGATATATTTAATAAGTAAATCCCTAAATATGGATATCATATAACTTGTCTACCTTGTCTCGATAGCCCTCAATATGATGGGTTGAATTTGTCTTGCAATCCCCACAAGCCCTTTATTAGAAGATCATATTCTCCATCATGAGATCCCTATAATCCATTTATCACAATCACATATCCGAAACATTATTACAGTGAAAAAGTTTATAAGGAGATAACCTTGATAAGGTTTCCTTATAACTATAGTACTTTAATAAAATTAAATGAACTGGTAATAACAAGTTTACACTACGTAATCTCAAGAACTCTCACACAATGAGAAATTGTAAAATGAAATCGATCAGCACATTTTTAGAAAACACATCAAATGTCTGGGTATTTATAGACAATATTTCCAATGGTCACATTTTCTCCCAGTGGTCATATTTTATCTGAGTTTGTTGCAACGAATTAGACACATGTAATTTGAAATAAAATTTCTAACATTGTATTATTTTACACCATTACAGTGTAAAATGGATTCCTTTATTTAGAAATTGTTTTACCATATTATGATTATAAACATAAATATTTCCAATGGACTTCTTAATATGATCAATATGATTATTTTAATCAGTTTTAAAATGATTTTATCAGTATTGATATCAGTCTAATGATGAATAGCTATTGCGGTACAAAGAAAATACAATTTTTTCACATGTCTAATAAAAGTTGAGTATGATTGATTGGATTCAGGATCATTATGATTACCATAATATAATATATAAGATTATAAAGATAATATTCTAGAATATATTTTATGTAAGTTAAAAAGTAATGCTTTCTATAAAAACATTTTGAAACACTGGGCATAAAACTTTAGTAAGGTAAGTATAAAGTATGTGTTTGTAATTTCCAAAAAAAAAGGAATAAAAAAGTGTGAATTAATACTTTTGACTCAACTATCTCTCCTATTTTAGAAAGAAAAACCATTATAACTTAAAATAGAATAAAAACTTAAAAACTTAGATACCTTTTCATTTAATTGAAATTCGTGTCAAGAAATAAATATTTATAATTAAATCCTATTGTGTTTATCTGTATTATCTATATGATGTAGATAATGATGAATAAGATAAATTACTATAAAGTATCATCTCCCTTAATAAATATATTCTCTCCATTTATGTAAAAAAATATCCCCTTTCTATTGTAAATACCCCTTTATTGATATATCTCCCCCTTTGTGATTTACCAAAAAATTGGGGACTCAATATGGTGTTCCTAAAAAGTTATCAAATAGACAAATATATGAAAAAATATAATTAATTAACAAATCATTCACAAAATTATGAAAGAACATTCAACTTGTAATATTAAAGAAATATTAAAAAAATTATATTTGGATAGAGAATTAATTCATTCATCAATAGAAATTTCAAAATTTTATCATGATATAAATTACAATAAGATGTCAAAAAGAATTATTATTTCTTTATAAGGGTTTTCACAGCCAAATTTATCTTCTTGAATTCTTTACAATATTTATTAGCTTCAAAATTTGATCTTTCAAAATCCGATTCTTAGTTTTTTCTTCTTGTTCACCTTATTTTTATTATTGGACTTGTTTATATTATTATTCATTACCACCTTTTAATTCTAACCTATTCTCATAAAACTTATCAATAATTTATTTTATATGACCTTCTACCATGTAAATGACTTCTTTGTTAAGTTATTATTCTTTTTTGTGAGTTGTTCTGAGTATTTATTATCTTAATGAAACTAATACTAATTCTTTCTATTCTAAAGGTGGAGGCGATTCAATTTTCAGAGTCACTAATAGAACCAATTCTTTTTTTGAATGTAGATATGATTATTCAAGATTGTGTTTTTATTTTCCATTTTCTTTGATTGAGGGAACATTAGAAAATATGAATGAAGATTCTCAGAAGACTAACCCAACATTTGGATTTCATTTCCCAACCTTCTCAGAGGAAAATTATACTATTTTTATCATATAATTAAATATAACAACTTCTTAGAGTCTCTTATTTTTCTTCTTTTTTTAGAGTCTTCCTCAATAATTTCAGCACCACGAATCCTTATGTCCTTATCCTTATCAAGTTCAAATACAAATTTAGGAAGACTATGATTCTTATTAGCATTGAGTCTAATATATTCCTCATAAACATCAGTAGGCCCCTTCTTTTACTTCTTTTCTTTATTATCTTTTTAAAGAGGTGAAATTTAAATCTTTATTTTTTTATTCTTACTCTCTAACTTTTGTTATGGCTTTTCATCTGATGTAGTATCCCCATGTTTTTAATTTTTTTTTGTTTTTCATAAAACATCAGGTTCATTATTTTTATTGTATCATTACAAATTAAAGAGACCTTTCCCCTAATTTTATATGACTTGTTATAAACATTGATAAAATTAAAACAATCTACAATCATATTACTCAAAATTTCTAGGAACATTATAATCATTGACTTAATGAAATTGTTTTTGATGTTCCATATAGTCAAAATAACAAAATTTACAAGTTTTTTGTTTCTTATGTTAGCCAAATAGTCCAATATGAAGATATCTATTACTTTTAGAGTATCGCGATCTCCATTCCTAGGTATTAAAAAACCTTTCATCCATAAATCAATGAGATTTGTATCTAGGGTAATATGGGAAACTTTTATATATTATTTGTAATGAGAAAAAAATGTATACTTATCTTTTATTTTCTCAAAGGTTCCTAGAGTATCAAGAAGTTTATGTGGTGGAAAATGAGCATCACTACTAGAAGGTAATCTAATAAATTCTAATACTTTTCTTAGTGATAATTTTTATCATTTTCCATACATAATCAAAGAAAACTTATCCTCTTGTATGATAAATTTTTGAATAGGTTTGGGCTAATACTTATCAAATTCATGGTCTTTTTATTCCGAAAAAAAATAATTCCCAACATTGAAAATTAATATCCATATTAAGAGTAGAATCATATTTGAAAAATAAATCCATTTAAAATAACCATTCTATGAAAAAAATCTTTGTAATCTTGTTTTTCAACTATCATAAATATAGTGAATACAATAATTTAGAAGAAAAGAAAATATGTTGGATTGATAAACATGTATTCATTAGAAGGTTGGTGAAAAATATCTCTAGAAACCAATGTGGCAAATGGGGTGGTTCCCTTATTTTTAATGGTTATCGGGGAGACGGTTCATCTTCAAAAATATATCCAACAATTACGATGATAAACCTTTTAATCTAAAAGTTAAAAATCTTCTGAAGAGATTTTCAAGGTATGCCTGAACTCTTGAGGTTTTTAAAACTTTTATCATATTGAAATAGAATATGATAATAAGTTTTTTAAAAAAATAAAAAAGTTTTTATGGAAAAAATCAATAACAACAACTTTGTTAGATAATTGTAATGAAATGATACAAAATTTAAAATATAAAAAGGATACCTTTCAGATTTGGAATGTTTCATAGATACATCGAACTTGTTATTTTTTTCTAAATTAATATTAATAAAATAGTATTAATATAAAAACTAATTAAAATGTTTTTAAAATAAAACATAACATAATTTTTATGGTGTGACACTGAATATGAAATTTTATATATAAAAACTCATTACAAAATTTTTTTGAATCTAAAAGTTTTAAGAAACCTTAAGTTTGGATAATTTATAACATTATATTAGTCTAGTTATCCTTTTTGGATTACAAAATATAAGAAATTATAAATAAATATGATTCTATAACATTATTAATTTTTTTAAGAAAATTAAAATTCTGAAAAATTTAAAGCTTTTGAGAAAAAAAATAATATATGTACTCCACCAATGAAGATAAGTAACTTAAATTAAGAATATTGGTACAAAATAAGTAGATATGAAGGATAATTTTACATTGATCATTTCTGGGTTCTATTTAATATACTCAAATATATCATAAATTAATTTTTTTTAAAAATATTAGCAAGTTGGTCTTGCATTCCGATAAATAGTAAAATGATATATCCTTTAAGTGTGTGATCCCTAAGAAAGTGATCCCTAATATCTATTTATTTTTCATGAGATTTATTTACAAAGTTATTAATTAAATTAATGACACTAGTATTATCACATAGTATTTTATCTTTAGTAAAAATCATTCCATAGTTGGTGGGTGTGTGTTATATTCACAACACCTGAGCACAACAACTTGCAGATGCTGCATATTAAGCTTTAGTTGTGGAAAGTTCTACTGGGTGTTATTTCTTACATGACCAAGAAACTAAATAATATCTTAAGAAATGACATGTTATTGAGGTATATTTCCTATCCATTCTATAACCACCGAAGTAAATATCTTTAAAACTTTTTAGTTCAAAATCATTTCTTGAAGAATAGAAAAGTCTTAAATCCATACTTCCCCTAAGATAATGATAATTTTGTTATACAGATTTAATATTTGAAAATTTTGGATTTTGTTGATATATTTCACATAATCATACCAAAAACATTAAGAATTAAGAACAATGATTTATGTATAGTAAACTTCCTATCATACCTCTAAAAATATTTTGTTCAACTAGTTTCCCAGCCTCATCAAGATCATGATTATTTGAGGTACCTGTATAAGTACTGATAATTTTATTATTATCATTTAAAAACTTTTTAAGAATATATTAGATATAATTATGTTGAGATATATATATTCCTAATGTTTATTTGTGAAATTTGAAAACCAAGGAAATATGTTAACTCACCCATCATACTCATCTCGAACTGATATTTCATAAGATCTGTAATGGAATCTGTTAAATATTTTTTCATTGATCTAAAAATAATGTCATAAAAATACATTTTTAGAATCAAAATATTTTTGTAAACTTATTTTATAAAAATAGTTATATCTGCATCTCCCTTAACAACGTTGTTTTCTTAATGAAAATCTTTTTGACCTATCATATGAGGCTAAAGGGGATTGTTTAAGTCTATATGAAACTTTGGTAAGTTTATAACCATATTCCAAATTTTTTTTATTTTTGAAAAAGGGGTTTATTCAATATAAACATCCTCTTGAGGACATACATTAATAAAATCACACTTCATATCCATTTTAAAATGTTTGAAATTAAAAAATTCTATAAAGACTGGTAGAATATGAATATCTTCTAGTCCAACTACCATGGCATAGTTTTCTGCATAGTTTATGCATTCAAATTGATTATAACCCTTAGAAAAATGTCTTAATTTATATAAAATTATAATTACATTTTCATCACATTTTTTTCTAAAAAACCATTTGACTCCTATTATATAATTTTATTAAGTCCTTCAACAAGAGTACAAACATTTTTCATTTAAAATTCATTTAGCTCATCTTGTATAACCTTAATCCAATCATCATCAATTAAATAATTATCAGAATTTTTAGGTTAAAATTGGGAAATGAAAGAAAGATATTATATTTAATTATTTAAGGAACTTCTTGTCCTGACAGGTTGATCAATATCACCAATGATACTATCACTAGGATGATTCATAAGAAACAACTAAATTCAAGGGATTTGAAAATAGTTTTCTTCAAAATAAGGTAAAAAATAATCCTCAGGAAAAACATCAGAGATTATTTATTCATTTGTTCCCTTATAAGAATAATTATCTAAAAAAGGCCGAAAATCAGTTCTTGAAATAACATTCGAAGTGGTTGGTCATGGTTGTTTGAAAACAAAAGGGCCAATTTCATCAAACAAAACTTGTATTGTTTCCTCAAAACTACAATATTTTTTTTAAAAAAAATGATATTCCTTAGAGGTAGTAGAATAAACTAAAAAAATTCCTTCATTGGATTTGGTTGAAAATTTATATAATTTATATTTTGTATTCAAGATGAATACTTTTTATCTGAAAACTCTGAAGTAAGATGATTTTGGTTTTCAACTAGTCCACCACTCATAAAGGGTTTTATTAGGAAATGGTCTAATTAAAACTCAATTTATAGTATAAAAGGAAGTAAAAACCACTTAATCCCATAAATGTTTAGAAATTGATTATTCACATGACATGCTCCTTGTTATTTATTGAGGAATACGATTTATTCTTTCAACAACATCATTTTGCTGAGGATTTCTAGGGGTTTAAAAGTTATCCTCTATACCTTTCTTACTAAAAAACGTTTTGAAGTCAAAATTTAAACATTCTAATCTATGATCACTTTGAATAGTTATGAAGGGAATTTTTTTATCATTTTTAAATTTTACTACAAAAATTTTGACATAAAAAAAGTTTCAATTTTATTTATGTGAAAATAAATCCATGTGTATTTAATGAAATCACCAACCAAGACATATACATTGTGTTTTCCACTAATACTCATAGTTTATGTTAGACCGAATAAATACATGTGAAATAAATATAAAGCATTTGTAGTTGAGACATCACTAATATATTTAGAGCTTAAATTATGTTTCTTACCATATTGATAAGGCTCACGGACTTTTGAAGAATCAAACCAAAGTTCTGGTAGATCCTTAAGAAGGCCTTTTATTATTAAACTTACATATGTTTATAAGGTTATAGTATCCTAATCTTCTACGACATAACCTATATTGATCTTCCATTATACATAGAAAAGGTAATTCTTTTCTCCTATGTTCTTTTAAGTAAAGTGTATAAAATTTCTAATACTTATTGGTAGAAATAATTTATGCATCCTTGAAATTGTGTACAATGCATTTATAATTTCAAAAATTCACAAGACAACCATCTATAATGTAACTAACTTATGCTTACAAGGTTTTTCTTAATACATTTAACAAAAAAAACCTTTGAAATTAAATATTTTCCAAGAAGAATAATGTTACTCAAACCGATAATCTCTCCTTGAGAATTATCATTGAATGTAACCTTTCCACCTTTCATCTTGATAATATTTTTGAATTTTTTTTGTTACCAGTCATATGTGTGTAAGAACTACTATGTTTGCACCATGTGTTATTATTATTGGTAATTTCATTATTTTACTTAATGAAAAAACATTAGACATTGGGAAACCAAACCTTATTGGGTCCATTTGTGTAATGAATTAGTCATATGTGTGGAAGAACCAATATGTGTGTACCATGTGTTCTTTTTGAATTATCCTTATTAATTTTTTTCCAAGCTTTTATTTTTTTTTCTAAAAATTTAACAAAGATAGATACTTCATTATATGAAGGTAATGAATTATATTCACTATTTTATGAAGATTTTTCAAAATAGGATATAGAATTTTCCTCATTTTTGAATTCGGGATAATTTTTATTTAAAGATATGTTTGTAAGGTTCTCAGAATTCCATACCTTGGCCATGATACAAATAGTTTCTTTAGTTAATATAGAAAGAAGACCAATGTTCATATGTCTAGAAATATTATTATAATAAGATATATATGATGAATATCATCCACTTTCATTCCAAGAATCTTTATATTTAAGTAATTTATTTCCTTTTGAAATATAATTTTTTTTATTCCTATGAGAATATTTATCTTTCACATCTTTCTTTTTTATCTTTGGCCAATTGGATCTGATGTTTCTATATTTCTCTCATTCATAACAAGTTACTTAAAAAGAAATATTATCATATATTTCCTCATTACCTATCTTATACTGATACTAAAAATATTTCTTAGAAACTATATTTTTAATTTTCCGATCAGGACTAGCTAGTTTAATTTGATAATGTTCTGATGAAATCGAGTCTGATTATATAATAACTATTTTTTTGGATGATTTCACTACTTTATTAGTAGACTGAATTTTCAGGTGAAAGGTAGATGTTGTTGAAAAGTTAAAACCACAATTATTCCTTTTCTCTTTTTGTCATCTCTTTTCAATCTTCCCTCATACATCATAATAGTTCTAATAAGATCATCAAGAGTGAGAATTTTTAACTTCCTTGTATCTTCAACAGATGTCCTCGTAGACTCCCATTCATTTGGAATGATATCTATTATATTATCTATAATTATTTCATCATAGAATCCTTTTTCTACAAGATATTTCATACTTTTTATGATAGTCATAAATCATTAATGCATATTGGACATAGATTATCCTGATAAAAATTTAAAACCTTGATATTAATCTATCAACATAGATCTCCTAGTTTCAGAAACCTTAGAAGTACCAAAATCTATAACCTCTAACTTCTTAAAAATACTATTAGTAGCTTCACAAGATGTTATTTGGCTATATATTTCTTTATTAACGGAACATAATAGAATGTTCCTTACTCTATAGCTTAGTTTTTACTCTTTATTTTCATGATGGGTAAATTTTTTAACTTCATTATTAGGTGTTTTATAATTTCTAGTGATAATCTCAGATTTACCAACCCCCATGTTGATAATGAAAGTCCTTATTCTGTCTTTCGAATTTCATAGTCAGCACCATTAAAAATTAGTAGTCTATCGGGATTGATATTATCAATGGATAAGATATTAAGTCCTTACATATTAATATAAGAACATTCTTTTTCACAAACATTTTAGTGTATTAATGTTTTATAAACAAAAAGTTTATAACAAAACTTAACAAGTTTACAATAATAATTACTGTAAAAATATTACATGTTTTTTAGCATTGGAATCCTACTCTAATACCTATTATTGGATATCAATATGAGTTATATAGACATTAATATTGAAAGAAACTATTATATATGGATCTATTATAAGAGGGATGGTGAATTTTAGTTTAAAAATTTATTTTAAAAGAATTAAACTAATCCAATTCATAAACCTATGTAAATAAGAAGATCAAATTCGATCATGTCCCTTAGTCTAATTTATCAAAGTATCATAATTAGGTTTTATTTCAATACATCAATGTAAAAGAATCATAATAACATAAAATATTAGATAAACATATTGTAATCATAATAGTAATGATTATATATAAGAAAATATCGAATTCATAGAACGTATGATTAATAGATTAGTTTTTCTTTATCATATTTGAAATAATTATGATAAAACGAAAACATAAATACACAATCAAAATTAAGAAATTGTAAGAAAAAAGTAATATAATCACAATAATTTAAGAATTAATTATTTTTTTAAAAAAAATAAAAGATTTATGTTAACTTTACGAGTAAGGTAGCCACAAAACTTGGTTAATGGTATCCCTGGTTTTATACTTACAAGAAAGTCTATCATTCCTTCATAAAAAAAATCCCTCAATATGAATATCAGATTCTCGATCAACCTAGCCTTGGTAGACCTTGATCTAATGTATCATCTCTATCTTTCTATCCTTCCAGGTCCTTGATCTGAATATCAGATTCTCCTCTTTGTTTCCCTACAAGCCCTCGATCGTAATCACAGATCGGATACATGATTACAATGAAAAAGTTTATATAGATATAACCCTAAAAATCATTCCTTAAAATAATAAGACTCCACGATGATTTAAATTTCTATTAAAAATAATTTCACTCTATGTAATCTCTAAAGATCTCGCATAGTGATAAATTGAAAAAGGAAATCGGCCATCACGCCAGTAGAAAACTCTTTAAACAACCGGATATTTATTAGAAATCCTCCCAAATGTAACATTTTCACCCAATGGTCATAATTTATCTGAGTTTTTTCAATGACTTGGACACAAATCATTTAAAACATAAAGCATGATGTTATATTTGTTTACACTATTATAGTGTAAAATGGTTTTCATGCATTAGAAACAAGTGTACCATATTCTGATTGTAAACTTAATTCTGTCTGATGGACTTCCTTACTATGGTCAATATTATTATTGTAATCAGTGTTAAAATGATTTTATCATCATTGATATCAGTCCAGTGATGAAAAAAAATTTGTAGTACAGAGACCAAAAAAGGTATTTAACCTGTCTAATAAAAGTTGATTCCAATGGATCAGATTCAGACTCATTATGTTTATTGTAATGAAAAATATATGTTTATAAATATAACAATTTAGAACTTATTTTTATTAAGGTACAAAGTAATGTTTTCTAAAAAAAATTAAAAAAATTTGGATATAAAAATTTATTAAATTATAAGGAATGTGTTTGTGATTTACAAAACAAAAAGGAATAGAAAAGTGAGAAGTAATAATTATTACTCAACATTTGAAACAAAGTAGTGGTAATGATTATGGCTATTATAATTGTAGAATTATGGAAGGTAACTTATTCCATCTGTAAACCAACATCACTAAAGAAGTATTTGTGATGTTAATTACAATTTCATTTAAAATATTTAGCAATTATTTATTTATATATAGTTTTATAGTACCTATAGGAAACAAGTTAGACCATATATTAAAAATACAAAGTATTGTTGTTTATAAATGAGGGGAAAAAATACATAGTGTTGGAATGATTATAGAAATCATTAATATGACACTTTATATCATGTTTTTATTTTTTTATTGATCATGAAGTGTGGGTTTATCTACTTCTTAGTTAATTAATTTTCTTATCATCATATATATTACTTATTTAGTTAATTTTCTAATCATTTTTATCTACTACATATATGGTTAATTTTCAGGGAGATAATGAAGAGGTGATTTAGGATTTACTTTAATCCTCCAACTTTACACCTATAAAAAGAACAGAAGGCCTCTGTATAGAGTTAAAAATGCTACATGTAGGCTGAAATGGGATTTTAGATTTTAATAAGGACCCTGAACTATTTATAGAGTCCTTTTGTGCTATTTATGTACACAAAATTCTTGGATATAAATAATTTATTAATTAAGGATACGTAAAGGATGATTTAGTTAGGTAATATTTAATGTTCAATTTATAAATCTATTAGTTATTTATTTTACTTATTTGTGTTTATAAGTGATACAATACATTGTCTTTTGGATCTAATCCTTTTTAACAACATGCTGGTGAGAAAACATAGTGTTTTACTATTAAAAAATTATTTTATTGAATTTACATTATCATAAATAGTCAAATGCACTCAGATTATCTTGATACATCAAGAAAAATATATATAAATTATTTGCGACATTTATTTATCAACCACACATCAATATATCACACAGTGTTCCCGATATGACTCAAAATTCATGTTTTTTAGTTTTAGAGTGATATTTTAGTTCAAGATGTGTATCTGTCATTAAAAAATAAAAAACCACACTGAAATTATCTTAATACAAAACAATACTGATCTATTTGTTATTTTGGATGTGTAGGAATCAATCACTCCTCAGTTTGACACATTTTTGGGATCGTATGACTCAAAGTATGTGTTTTTATTTTAAGTAGAATTTTTTTCAATACTTTCCTCACATTATGAAAACTGAGGAAACACTCTAATATTGTCTTGATATTTTAGGAAAATGATCCATAATTCATTTATAACATTTAAGATTTATCCACAAAAAAATATAACACATGATTTTTTAGATATTATCGAAAGTATGTGTTTTGATTTTAAATCAACACTTTAACTAGAAAAACACATCACATACTCAAAATAAAGAAACCATACACAAATTGCCTTGATACATTAGGAAAATTATCCATAAATCATTTTCAATGTGTTATAATCTTACATATATATCACAACCTCCTCCCTCAATAGGTATCCCTCCAGGGATGGAAATGAAGTAAGTGAGATAATGATCCCTGAGTCCTACCTCCAATAAGTCCGGAGATAGAGAATAATATTGAGGGTATAAAGAAAGGAACACATATGGGAGAAATTACTTTCAATAGAAATGTAGGATTGTATGAAAGGATATTATCAAAAAAAAAATCTCCATCACAAAAAATAAAAGAAATCACAAACCATCAAAAAAATAAGTAACAAAAGAAAATCATATGGAAGAAACTCAAAACACACACTAATTACCGAAAATTAATGTCTAGATCAACCCCTAAAATTATCTAAGAATAAAAAAATATTTTATATATGTGTAGGATGAGAATAACATGTATACTCAGTAGGATCATACCCAAAGACTCTTTCACATGTTAAAATAGCATACTAATGCACCAATAAAAAAATATTAGAACAAATAATCACCTAGATAGTTAAACTATCCAATCCCAACATCACCATGGCCCTCTCACTAAATAGAACATCCAAGTATAGTAACATAGAATCAAAACAATATAATAAAAATCATCCTATAACCACTTCCCCATACATTTTACACTCTCATTTCCTAACATCAAATTTCTTGTGCTCCCATTCATTACATGCCATTGCATAATATATCCATCCATATATAATTTTGTTCAGGCTATATCTTTACATATCCAGACTTCTTATAGGGTATAGTATCTTGTGCTAGTATCAATCATCATCCATTTCACTTTATCACCACATCACGAATCCCCAGAAGTAGTGTTTCGTGAACATGAAATACATTAACCCTATACCCTCATCCTACCATGCTTGACCCCCACCACATATCACAATCTCATCATCGCTGGGCATGTCTAACCAAGTCGTCATTGTCACAAGGAATATTTAACATAATTAATCAACACTACTACTAAAAAAGAGCACGAAAGAGGGGGTGTCTTTCCATCTATTTCACCGCCATCATGGATGTTTATGAAAACACATAGAATCAAAAACATTAGGGTGATAGTAAGTTTATTCAACATGGGTGTGCACATAGAGAATTAAAATAGAAATAATAGATATATAGATAGAACAAAATACCCATCCTAGGGATTTACATCAACTCCACTAGTGAATCATACAACACCACCACAAAACCTCACAACCTATATTGTATATTGCTTCCACAACTAATGCAACACACCACACAAAAAACCAAACCCAAGACACATTCTATATTTCCATTTTATGTTAAACAATTTATAGATTTACTAGTCTCCAACCAAATTATACTTATTGAACCATTAATTTTATATTTAATGATAACCTAATCTAAGCATCACTTCCCAATCAATTTTACAATTTTGTTAATAATTTTTTTCATTAATTCAATTTCTTCACATTGATTTCCTCCCAAAACTATTTAATTTAAAAACCATACCATTTCAATTTCATCATTAACACTTCTTTCCATCACTTTCAGGATACTAAATTAATACAAAACATAAAAACCTATCAACCTCACACGAATGATCTTCAGATATCATACTAAACTCTCACCAAAACCCAACCATCCTCACATAACTACCAACATACATAATCCCCCAATATAAAAAATTCCAAACAACCATATATTATCATCCCAACACCTTATTCATTTAAACCTAGTCACCACCATCACCGTACGATTCCCACACAAGGCTCACATAACTGCCATAGATTCATTAAAAGAACAAAATTACATAACAACACATTTCAACTTCCACTAACACTAAAAGATCATAATCAAATTGTATTTAAATACACTAAATCATTACTTTTATTTCATGGGTATTATTATTAAATTTTATTATTTCATGGGAAATCAGTTCAATAGAAACATATAAGTTGTTATCATTTTATTCATGGCGAGTTAATGCAAGTAATCACCAAAAAGTGTACATCACAACAACTACAACACCTAAAAGGATCCCAATAGCTATGATTTTTATAAAGAAGTGAATATGGATAAAATCCTAAGAAATATAATAAAATAAGTAATTATATATAAGAACTCTCATCCAATAAAATTTCAGATTATGATAATTATTTATCTGATTATTTCAACTAATAATATCCCACCAATGGAAGAAAAAATAATGTAATATCCCACAATAGACATAATATAAGGAGAGAATGAGGATCCTCGGCCTCAAATAGAAGTTCAAAGTTCTATAGGTAAGAAAAAATGAACATAAATGAGCCACCACTAAATAAAACCGTACTAAGAATGAAGGAAATCTCACCAGAACATACTCACAACAAAGGTGTTATAAAAATTGATTGATTTTCAAATAAAGAAGAGGATCTCCACCCAAATTAACTCCAAAAAGTTAGAATAGAATTAAGAGTAGAAAATATAAAGAAAGATCAATAATAAAAATTTTAAGGCCTCAATTTGGATAATCCAAGGTGGTTAAACCTACATGAAGAGCGACTAGAATGTTATGGTATGTCAAGGTTTCAACTAGAGCTCCAGATAAGAAGAAAAACAAAACCAAGGGATCTAGCATGCCTCCTTTATAGAGGTGGCTTTGTAATCCTCTAATATGGTGTAGGGCTCATCAAAATAATCATGGTTAGTTCATTCAAAACCCATATCCAGAATTCATGATTGAATCCTTTGATTCTCATAGATTTTAAAACTATTTTCACTATGACCACTACCTTGTCCAAAATGTAGTCTATAGAATTTTTGAAACTAGATACCTACCACGACCATCCAACAAAGTGTAGCTCCAAGTACTTGTTTGTTTTCTCTTCACCAAACCCACCACCATATTTTGGTAACCTCTATCACTTTATGTTACAAAGGTGATCCATCAAAGTTCCACACTCAACACTACATCCACACTAGGCCATTTCAAACTGCATATCTTACACACAAAAATCTTAAAACCAACAAATCCACCAAAATTTATAGATAATCAATTTCATTATCTCTAGTGAATTAAGAACCATATGACTAACTCTATGGAAAACCTCCAAGCACCCAATTCCAAAACAGTCTAACCCACATTCAATACTTTAAGAAGGCTCCAAAATAGTCGACACCACTCCCACCACCATGATGTGGTGACCCTCAAAAGATATAGAACTATCCACCAGCCACTCGAACACCTACAAACTCACCCTCACCATTATCAATTCTGATAAAAACATAAAGGGGTATTTATATATTCAAATAATCACATGAGATACCTCTCAAACAATTATTTTCCTTAAGAATAAAAAAATCCATAAAGGAAAAGGTAAATTGAAGGGTTTAAACAACTATCTTATGTGATAACTCTCAGGGATACCATTAGAATCCAAGAAAAATCATCAACCAAGTATAACCAGTAAGTAGAAATGGAACATTTCATAAAGTAGAGACAAATAAATCATTACATCAACCAACATATGAAAAAAAAGAGAAAATCAAAACTAAAAGAAAATTAGGATACTGAGCACACACTTGGGTCTCACATTCCTTTGTACTCTCCCCCAAGACATCGTGCCTCTATAACACATGAACCAAATGAATAAATCTCATATACATCACCTTCTATTGATCGTATTAGATCTCAATTGGACACTCTATAAACATTGTGTTGTTCTCGACATCCAACTCTCCCTACCAATGAAATTAGAGTCATATTGAAGAAACATATGGAGCTAAGACACATAGAAGACACTATGGATAATATATATGTGTGGTGGGAATGACAAATGGTACAAAAACTCACCAATGCACTCCAAAACCTCAAATAGTTTCATTCCAATAGATGAGTGATAACTATTATTAAAGGAAAACTCAACCAAGGGTAAGTGCTTCACCCACAAACAATTGAAATCCAAGACATATGCCTGTAACATACCCCCTAATGTCTAGATGGTTCATTCTATCGACCCATTTATATGGTTGTGTAAATTTGTGTTAAGGCACAACTAGGAGACAAAATCACGTTTCAATCATCTCTATACTCATGAGATAAAATGAGGATCTAGATAAAAAATGATATTCTTTGGAATCTCGTAAAGCTACATAACTTCATCTACATATAAAATCTCTAAAATCCTAGTCATTTATGAATATTCATCTTTAAGAATAAATTTTAATAAATAATTTTTTACATAATTTTGAATCAGCTAAGAAATATTTTAATAAAACATTTTATGAAAATATGTTTTTTATTAATAAAAGGAAGTTTTGATTAAAAGGTAATCTTATTGGAAAATATTAATATTATTATTCGAGAAATAATTTTTTAAGAATATTTTATATGAGAACATATTAATTTCAATATTTTTTCTTGATATAAATTTATCTTTATTTAATTAATCTAAAATATATATTATTTATCTAAAATTAATTTTTAAAACATCATGTGTTAATATTGTAAGCTTTGAATAAGTTATTATTTTTCATGAAAAAAACTTTTTATATAAATTCTTTGTGAAGTGTTTTTTAATATGTTTTATAAATTCCCATTTTAACATTATAGTTATATGTGGATAATTTTATTTAAAATATTTAATAATATATTTTTAAATAAATTATTTAATTTATGTTTTCCAAAATATTATTACTAAGATTTTAATATTAATAAATATTAGCATGTAATAATAATAATATATATTAACCTTTTTTATTAAACAATATATATAAGTAAATATACTAAACAATATTCTGAAATAAAAATGTTAAATGTGTACATTTGTGATTATAAGTGCCTATTACTCTTATTAAAACAAAAATTGTATTAAAAAACAAGAGTTTATAAATAATAGAAATTTATATTCATTTAAATATTTTAACAATAATATATTATTACTTTTAAATAAATTATTATTTCCAATTTAGAATATTTATTGAATTTGTTTTCATATAAGAATTATTAGGAAGCAAGTGGGGCATTAATTAATTTATCCTATTTAAATATAAATATATATAATTAATGATAGGTTTTGGGTAGTAAAATATTAATTGGATATAATATTGAAATTTCTATTTTTCTTTAAAATATATATAATGTTAATTTTTTTGTTCAACCGTGGAAGTCAATGACCCGTGGACCACTGCTTAGGTGGGAAAGCAGTATTGGCCATCCATTATAGCCTAAAGTGACTAAGGTTCCTACATGTGTAGTGGGTCATGTTTAATCTCACAGGGCTAGGGTATAATACCCACATAACCCACCCAATAGGTATAGAGATTCTAGTGGGTCATGTCACAGGCCAGCAGCTCGATGAAGGCCAAGAGAAGACCCCATTACTCACATCTGTTGATTAATAGACAATGCTTTATTTTTATGTAACTCCTTATCCATGGTATTTTTTTGATGTGGGATGCGTAGAAGTAGGTACTGATCACTCGTTTAAAATATTATGCATTCATCATAGTCATTCAATTTATTTTTTCTTTCCCATTCAATTCGTTCAATGTTCACCATCTTCCTCCAGCATGACTTAACTAAACCCTAACATTGTATCCCTTCACATCTCTGATGACTAGTTTCATCCTTACCATGACAAGGTAATGATTCCAGCTTGAATTCATACTTAATAACATTTTTCATTCTATTTTAATGAGAAATATGAATTTATTAATTCATAAAACCATGAGAAAACCTTTTTATTATGTTATTGAAATTTCTTTCCATGATTTTACCTTTAATCTATAGAATTAGAATACTGGCATTAAACTCATTGATACCCTCTAATCCAAAATAAATCCATTAATTATTTTAAAATTTAAAAATATCAATAGTGTTGTTTCAATTAATCTTATTGAGGGATCTCTTTTGAACTGATTAAAACAAGTTTAACTAATAATGAAACTAAATAAATCTTTCCCATTTACATCTAAGATCACTTAAAGTACATTTACAGATATCCATATTCATAATTTCCCTTTTTGGATCAACCTATAAGCAATTTTGAATATATATATATATATATATATATATATAATCTCTCTAGGAATATATTAACATTCTCTATAACCCATATATATAAAACTAGTATTTTGAGAAATTGATATAAATCTTTATTCTTACCTCTACTGTATATGACTATATATATATAAATAAAATTAATAAAAGAATGTGTATAATAGTGGAATAATGGTTATAAATAAGATGATTAATTTGAGATTTTAAGACCTAAAAAATCCTAGATATGTTTAGAAACCATATAGTGAGGGAGAGGGAGAGACAGAGAATAAAGAGAGATAAATGAGAGAAAGAAAAAGAGAGTCTTCTACCATTGATTAAGAAATATTATTCTACAAATTTTAAGGGAATATTTTTTAATATTTAAAAACAATAATTTATATCAAAATTATGTTTTATTCCAAAACCCTTTTAGTATGTTAATTTTATTATTTTCAAAATCCTATTAAGATCTTATGCATATGTATTTATATATTATATTAAAAAACCCTTATTTTAAGGGAGATTTGTTTAAACCCACCATATATTGAAGATTAGATTAAGAAATAAAATTCAGTCCACCCATATAATTTTCATTTTCAAATGATGAAAATTATTTAAAAGGGATATGTAAAGGATATTTTTAAATGACAATGGTTTATCATTTTATGTAAAAAAATTCTATAATTCAATAAATTTCATTCTTAATAGTAGTTATGGATGTATAATATGTTTTTCAATTCAATTTAATACATATTTATAAATAAATTATATTAACTTAGTTTTCATGTTTTCTATAAATAATAATAAATTTATGATGTTTCTGTAATAGTATAGATTTATCCTAACAAAAAATAATGTTTATATATAAATGGTTTTTGAATAATATTTAAACTTATAATTTTTTTATTGTTATCTAAAAATTATTTATGTAGTTTTTGATGTTTTTAGTGGATTTTAATGTGAAAGGAATGATTGGAAAAGAATCTTAAAATTAAGCTTGGCACTTGGGAATCAAATTAGATAATGAGTAATGGGGAGTAAACCCATTTAATCAAGGGGGAGTTGTATATAAGGGGATACTGTTGCTGGACTCATTGATTTTTTATGGTTTTCTTAGTATCATTTTAATCCATAAATTAATTTCTATTTAAAAAAAATTATTGTGGAGTTCGAAATATAATTTCAATGGTTATTTATTTCGAAAGAAATGGGTTTTCAAATTGGAATGTATTCATGTAAAAGGTTATGAATGTATTTCATGAAATCTAAATATTATTATTTGAAAAACTTATATATATCATATAAAATATTTTCTATTTAATATAAAATATTTTCAAGGGAAATTCAAATTATTTGAACGGAATTTTAAAGATATTTTTAAAACCCCTTAATGGGTAATATTATACTCAAACTATGTTTTTAATATGATTTTTCATAAGGTCCTTAGAAGGGTCAAAGGTGTTTGGTTTCAAATAAAAATCTAGTAAGATTAAAGAAAATTAATTATTTTATAATTATTGTAATATATGATTTTATTTATGGAATTTTCCTAATCCTCTAAAACCAATACTGTAAAAGATTCTTGGTTGTATATTAGACTGTGTCTTTTCCATAAAAGGTTTAAAGAAAAAATAAATAGTATGTTTTTTAACATCAGATTCATAAGTTTAGATTCATGATATGATAAAAGTATCATAGGAACATTTTAGAAAAATTAAGAGATTAGGTGTTATTATTTAAGGGTAAAAATCTAAAAGATATATTTTTTATTTTGAATGTATAGGTAATTATGTACCCCTAAGAATATAAAAGTTCATCCACTCTAGTTTTTCTTAATTATAAAGAAGGAAGTTCATAATTTTATCAAAGTATACTGAATGAATTTTAAGTTCCCAATTATTTTAGTGTGGGGGAGAATGTAACAACCAAGGAATTTATAAATATTTTTCTCTTAAATTAATGTTTAATAAATAGATTTTTAAATTATTTAAAATAAAAGGGAATAGTTTTATAACAATATTTTATGAAACTTTGATATTTTTTATTAATCCAAAGTTATTTTTTTAAATGGTACTCTTATTATAAAATGTAACTTTTATTTTAAAATAAATATAATTTCTATTAAGAATATTTTAAATTAAAATATATCAATTCTTATATTTATTATTTAAATAAATTTATTTTTCTTAAAACAAGATAAAATATATGATTATTTATTTAAATGTGTATTTTTTCAAAACCTCAAGTTTTAATATTTTAATTTTTTAATATATTATTATTTTTCAAGAAAATATTTTTATTATATAAATTCCGTGTAATTTTTTAAAATGTTTATGAAAGACCTTTTTAAAATTGTTGTTATAATTTGATGATTTTAATAAAAATATTTAATACTATTTTTTCAAAAAACAATATAATTTTTGATTTGTAAAATATTATTACTAAAATTTCAGTAGTATAAAATATTATCATGAAATAATAATACTTCATATTAACATTTTTACTAACAATTATATATAAGTAATGATTCTAAACATTATTTTGAACAAGAAATGTTAAATGTGTAGATTTTTTATTAGATGTACTTATTATTATTATTAAAATAGACATTTTATTTAAAAAAACAAGGGTTTATAAATTATATAATTATATATTATTTAAAATATTTTTAAAATAATATCTTATCACCTTTAAGTTAATTATTATTTACAATTTAAAATATTTATTATATTTTATTTTTCACATAATAAATGTTAGGAAGAAAGTGTGATATTAATTAATTTATATTTTTGATGATAAATATATGTATTTAATGAGAAGTTATGGGTAGTAAAATATTAATCAGATATAATATTGAAATTATTATTTTTCTTTAAAATCTATTTAATGTAATTTTTTTTCCAACCATGGCTAGTCAAGGACTTTTGCACCACTACTTAGGTGGGAAATTAGGTATAACCATACATGGTTACATAGAGAGACCAAGGTGACTTTATGTGTACTGGTCTATGTATAAGACCACTAGGTTTGGGTATATAGCCTGAAAAGCGTGCCCAGTAGTCATAGAGGGTTTTTGGGTTGTATCATGGGTCGAAAGCATGGTGAAGGTCCTAAGGGGACCCTGTTTCTCGCATCTACCATATAATAGACAACATGTGATATATTTATGTAACTACTAATCAAAGGTATTATTTAATGTGGTATTTATGGAAGTGAATACTATTCAAATTCATAAAATCTTCTGCATATATCACATCCATTCAATAAACTTCGTCTCTATCATCTGATTCATTCATTTTTCATTGTCTTCCTCAAGATCTACCTAACTGAACCATAACATCATCTCTTTCAACATATTTGACGACCATTTTAATCATGTCCATTAAAATCTTAGGATCGAAGTTCAAATTTATAATTAATAACCATTTTTATGCTCTTTTAATGAAAAATAAAAATTTATTAAATCTTAAAACCCTAAGAATTTATTTAGACTTTGTTATTAAATGTCTTTTTTCATGGATATAACTTTAAAATACAACATTTTAAACCATATCTTAAACTCATTAATAACCTGTTATAAAAAACAAAATCATTTTATGTTTTAAAAGTCAAAAATATCATTAGTGTTGTTTCAAATAAACTTCTTGAATGACTCCTTCAGAACAGATTTAAACAAGTTAAAAAAAGAAATAAAACTAAATGCATCTATCACATTTATCCTAAAGATTGCTTAAAATGAATTTGGAGATCTCCATCTTCATTGTTTTCCTTCTTATATTTACCTATAATCAGCGATGAATATATAAATCCTTTCTAGAAATGTATTATCTTTCTCTGCAAACCTTATATCTAAACAAAATATTTTGAGAAATTGAGATCATTCTTGTTTCTTCCCTCAAATTTATATATATATATATATATATCTATGTATAGATTGAATCAATTAATATAATTGAATAATAGAGGAATCATGCCTATAAATAATAATCTTCCTTCAATATTTTAACACCAAAACAAACCCAGTTCTATTTATAAGCTTTGGAGTGACAGAGAATAAGAGAGAGAGAGTAAAGAAAGCGATATAGGAGAAGACACTATACTTCCATTAATGATGAAAAATTATTCTCAAAATTTTATGGTAAAGGATTTTATTATTTAATACACTCATTTATATCAAAATAATGTTTTAATCCGAAACCCTTTTGGTAAGGGAATTATATTATTTTAAAAATATTATTAATATATTATTGATAATAATTTTTATATTAAATTTCAACACCTTTATTTTAAGGGATATTTATTCTTATTAAAACCACAAATACATAGGAGTTTAGATTAAGAAAAAAAATTCAATTCTCTTTTATAACTTCTATTTTAAAATTAAGAAAATTCATTAATAGGGATATACCAAGGATATTTTTAAATGATAATGAATTATCATTTTATTTATAAATTATAAATATAATTCATTAAATTTAATTCATAATAGTATTTATGACCATATAATTTATTTTTATAGTGGGGGGGGGGGAGGTGGTAATGAGACTTGTACTGATGATTGGTTGATTTTGGATTTACTTTGAGAATTTTATTCTGTGTAATCCCTTTAGATTTCCTTTATTCATGGAGTTTGTGACAATGATTTGGATGGGTTACCCTTAACCCATTTTCAAAGTGGTTTTATTCTCTTTTTATTTAAATTAATGGATGTTTGAACCTCAAACTTTTTTTAAAAAGTGTTTTTATTAATAATGCCTTTCAATTTATGAATTTTCTATAAGAGTTTGGATTTCAACTAACCCAAAATGATATTTACAAAGATATAGATTATGGATAATATTTAAAGTTGTAAAATTATTTTCTTCTATAAACATAATTTATCTAGTTTTTGAAGGTTTTTACTGGATTGTGAATGAGAAATGTAGGTGTGAGAAAAATTATTTCTTAAAATTAAACTTGTCACTTGGGTATCAAATGAGACAATGAGGAATGAAGAGTGAACCCACTACATCTAGGGGACAATCTACTTAAGGTGATACTTCTAGTGGCCGCATAAAATTATTAAGGTTTTCTACATTTCATTTTTATCTATAAAAGATCTATTATTTTCAAAATATTTTTAAAGGACAAACCCAGGTATAATTTCAAACGTTACTAATTTTGAAATAAATAGGTTTTCAATGTAGTATGTATTTATTTTAATGTTTATGAAATTATTTCTTGAAAATCATAGCTTATTATTTTAAATAAAAAATATATCATAAATTTTTTTTGTATTTGTTATAATATATTTTCAATTGAAATACAACATATTCAAAAGGATTTTTAGCTTTGTTTTTAAAACCCCTTACTAGGAAATGTAATGCTCAACCTATATTTTTAAATTTATTTTTCACATGTTACTTATAAGAATAAATGGTTGTTGTTTTAAAATTAGGATCTTGGGTGAGTAAATATAATTAGTTATTTTATAATTATTTTAAACTCCGATATTATGTAATTAATTGTCCTAAACCTCAAAAACCTAGAACGAAAAAGATACTCAGTTTTATATTAGAATGTGTATTTTTTAGTTATTATTTTAAAAATAAATACAAATCATATTTTTATCAATAGATCCAAATGTTAATTTTCAGTCTATGATAGCCTTGTAAGAAAATCCATGACACTTGACTCATATATCACCAAAAAATGGGTTCAATTCATCAGTCGGTCCAAAATCACCCAAACAACATCACATTGTACTTGGTCCAAGGGTAACCTGATGATGAAATCTGTTGAAATATCCTCTCACTTCCACTTTAGGATATCATAGGGCATCAATAAAATTCCATGTACATGGTTATCAACATTATCCTACTAACAAACCAAATACCATGACACAAACTCTGCTAAGGTTGAGCTATAAAACTCAAGGAGGACTCCCTTATGCATCACTAAGGGAATGAACAAACTCGCCTATAATAATATATGATTCTAATAGTCCTCTATTCTCTTTTCTAGAGAATCACCCCCACCTTTATGTATCCCCATTGAGAATCCTGAACCTATTACATAAAAGATAATTCCTTTTCCATGTGGTAATAGAATAATCTATAAGTAAACTAATTTTCATCAAGAGTCATTACTAAAAGCCCTTCCATCCTTTTCCGTGTATATTCAATATTGTGAACAATATCCCCTTATGAATTCGTACTCAGTACACAAGAAACAATGTTTCCTATACCTAAGGTGTAAAAAATATTAAAATCATAATTCTTTAGAAACTTTATACACCCTTTCTATTATAGATTTAGATTTATATAATTAAAGAAATACCTGAGGCACTTTTGATATATGAAAACCACAAAGAACTCGCCTATGTGGCAATGTTACCACACTTGTAGGGAAAAATATGATGCCTATAACTCGAGGTCATGGGTGGCATAGTTATGCTCTTTGGGATGAAACTGACTTGACCCATAAAATAATACCACCATTTTATACATCAAGATATATGCCAATACTCTATATAAAGCATCATAAAAAAACATTTAACATCCCCCCTTCCTTGAGAAATCGAATCTCTAGAGCACTGATCAACATTTCATTCTAGTAGTCAAAATATAATATAAATTAATTAGTCAAAAAAAATTTGGTCCTTCCTAGTCAAAGTATCTTATGGGGATGTAATCTGAGTGAAATCAGACACAAACCTCCAATAATTTTTTAAAATACCAAGAAAGTTGTCAACTACTACTATAATTTTAGGTGTTTCCTAGGAAATAAGTACCACTACCTTTGATAGGTCCACAAATGCATCCTTTTGAGACACCAAATATCTATATAAATTCACTTTCAATCTCCAAAACATTAACTTGGATAGATTTTAATTGATTTGGTGGTTCCAAAGAACCTTAATAACCACATTGAGATGCTATTAATTCCTCTCTTTTGATCTCAAGTAGATAAGGATGCCATCAATAATTGCTCTCTTTATCAAGTCCAAGAACTCAAAAAACATGGATTTTATGATCCCCATGACCATAAATGGTGTGATCGTGATCTTGAATGACATGAAAACAAACTCTAATAGTCCATTACTACATCTAAAGGTTGTATTTAGGATATCCACATCCTTTACCCCCATTTGATGATATCCAAACTACAGGTAAATCTTTGAAAACTAATTGACTACTTTCAACAAATAGAACAATATATCTATCCCCAAAAGAGGGTAATTGTTCTTTAACATTACCTGATTAAACTTCTAATACTATATTCACGACCTCATACTACCATATGCTTTCTTGTTGAAAAAAACTAGATCTCCCCACAGGGGAACACTTGGTTAAATAAAAATGTTCTATAATAGATCATAGACTTTAAGCCTCAATTCCTATAACTCCATGGGTTCTTTTTGATAAGGAGTCATCAAGATCACATATGTACTCAATTTTTTCCTTATCCAAAACCAATGTCATGATGAAGGTGTACTGTCACAAAATCATCATGGAAGACATCCAAAAAATCCTCATTGAATTTGGAAACCACCACCACTTGGGTTTCCACTGACATTTTTAGAAACCAAGACAAAATAAGTTCTACTTACCTTCTACAAGTTAAATATATCTACTCACCAATAGACACCACTCAATGACCCTATACATCATTAAAAAAACCCCTCTAGAAGTAATGAATGACTACACACATATAGAACAACCAATCCATGTTAAGGATAACATTCTATGGTTGTATCTGTAACAAGAATAAATCCCCCACCAAATGGTGTTTCCTCATTAGTATGTATCAAACAAAACATCTTTAACTCTCAATAATATGGATAAGATAAGGGGAATTGTAGGCATTTCCACCTCTAGTATAAAAGTGTGTACCAATTCAAGAGAAATGAAGGAGTGAAAATCTCTATTATCAAATAAGGATGAAACTAAGTTAAATGATAAATAGATCATACCTTGAACAACCTCTAGACACTATGGAACTGGAACCTCCATAACATGCATCTACCTATGACCAACTCATCTTCCATGTTACTAATGTCATCCATGGGAACAGACTGGTTTTTGTCCATAGATGTAAACGATGTCATGAGGATCAACCCCACAAGCTCTATTTCTCCTTTACCGAGTATAAGAATGTCGACCCAGCTATCAAAAAAATATGGGGGCCCTTGTTGTTAATTCTTAATTAAATCCAATAACTACTGCCACTGAATAGGGGTTTGAATTCCAAACTATGATGACCTCTCTAATAAGTCAGTTATTGTGTATGATGATGATCTCAACCCTTATAAACATAATGCTCTAATGGAAATCCCCTGGTATACACTCAGAAATTGTCATCCCCAGAATGTTTTAAGAAATACTACTAGGGTCAGCTCCCCACCAATCAGAACCTCAAATACCTCTATATCCACAATATGATTCCAATATATCCAGTCCTAAAGTATCTTTTATAGCCTCCCTCTAAGGTATCTTCTCCTTGGGAGTGCAGCCTTCTAATCAACTCTTTTTTTCTTATGAACCTTCAAGTATATAGGAATTGTAAATGGGGTGATTGTGAATCTAATTATAGGGTGAAACAAAAACTCTAGACATCATACTCTATACTTCTAATCTAAAAATTGGTTTGGAGAAAAATGGAAAATGTCCTTAAACATAATTTTGAAATCTCACATGATTAGGATTCTCTACTGAAGGGAGAGTAGTACTAACCTTTTTGTTTCCTTTATCATCGATGATAGGAACTCCAGATGAAACTTTCTCTAAATCTCAACCCATGAAATGTATTCTCCCTTTTGATCACTAATATAAAAATTCCACCTCTTACACTCTACTCCATGCATATAACTAACCTTCAATGAAACCTTTTACTCAGATCAGGATCAAATTAGACCAATGGTGATCTCAATATCCTCCCTCAAATTATTTATATCTATATTAGAGATGATTCCTATATACGTCACTAGACTATTATTATAAAAATTTAATAATGTACTCTTCTATGCCTCATCCTCCTATATTTAATTGATCCTCAAATGTTCAATTGGTTCAACCTACTGAACATATAATACTTGGATTTCACATATATGGTGGCCTAGAACCATTCTTAAAAACACAAGGGAATCCCTAATCCCTATTGCATGAAATTTTGAAATTTCTTTAACTAGATTCATTTTTCACTCCCTAAACCACAAATTTGAATCAAAAACACATATAATAATTATTCATGTTTCAAACCTCGGTCTCTACCCTACAAGTGGAACCACATGACTTTGTCATTCAATGAGCTCAGATTCCTTGCATAATATCATATGGTTCCTCGAAATCCCTTGTCCTAGCTGGTATAACTAGTTTATGTCACATACCAATATATCCTAATAATATTTCCCTAAAACCCATATAGTCCTCACAAGTTCCTAACCTCAAGATCCATTATATCTCTCAACCAAAACCTTTGATACCATTCTATCACAATTCCCTCCCTCCAAAGGCACCCCTCTTGGGAAAATAATAATTGGAGATATTTGATGACCATTAAATCCCACCTCCATTGGGTTTGGTTTTGTGACTAACACTAAGGGTACAAATAGATGCACACATATGGGAGGCATTACCGTAAATAGAAATTAATGACTAGGAGATAGGATATCAACCACCAAACAACCCCATTAAATAAAATAAAAAATATATAAAACCATCCCAAAATGCATGGAAAAATTAAAATGATAGTAATAAATTCTCTATATAAATACCAAAAGAAAATCCTATGATACCAAGTCAATAATAAATCTAACTCCCAAGATAGTAATATCTAACTTGATCCCATAAATCCTCATAGAAACTACAAAATAGTTCATATATACATTGGGTGACCATAACATGTATACTAAATAGAATCATACCCAAGGTATCATATTCTTATGTGAAAAGAGAATAATAGTTCACCAGTGAACAAATAGTAGAATTAATAAGCACCTAAACTAGTATACTATCCAATTCTATCATCATCTTGGCTCTCTCACTAAATAAATTATCCATGTATGATAATATAGTATCAAAAGAATATAAGAAAAGTATCCCCACAACCGATTCCCATTGATTTTTCTCTATCACACCCAAACATTCAACATATTTTCCCCCATTCATTATATTTTAAAACATCATATATAAATCCATATTTGATATGGGTTAGGATAAATCACTACCTATCCAAAATTCCCATAGGGTCTAGCACCTCATACTAGCATCAATCAAAATCTATATCACATCACCACATCATTATGTAACCTGGGCAGTGGGGTATAACGAACATAAAAGAAATTAACCTCATTCCCTCCATATACCATTATGACCCCTACTACATATTACATCCTTGTTATCACTAAGAATATCCGACATTCATCAACTTCATTACAAGGAATCTCCAACACCAGACTTCATCATCACAACCCATCTCTGACACCAATCTTCATCATCCCTACTGCCAAAGAGAGATTAGAGAAGAGGGGTAGTTATCCATATATTTCACTAATATCTTCAATGTTGTATAAAACACCTAAGACCCAAAACATTTGAGTTTTTGGTATGTTTATCCATTACATATAGGGTGTGTAAAGAAATAACATTTAAAATAATAGATATATGGAAATCAAACAATACCCAACCCAATGGGTTCACGTCAACTCCATTTATTAATCCCACAAAAAAACCACAAAATATCATTATATATTCCTTGAAGTACTTAAATCACTAATATAACATGCTATACACAAGACACATTCTGTATTTTCTTTAAAAGTTAACCAATTTTCAGATTTACTATTTACTAACAAACTTATACAAATTAATCCATTCATTTCATATTCAACAAAGACCCACTTGAACCATTACTTCTCATTAAATTATATAGTTAATTAGTCTTTTAATTTATTAATTAAATTCCAAAAAATTCTTCATTCCATAGTTATTTAACTTCAAACCCATACTATTTCAATTTCTTCATTAGAATCACTTTCCATAACAATCAGGATACTATGTGAACACAGCACACAACCAACCATCCACCTTGCACCAATAATCATAATATCTCTTTTAAATAAATCACCATAACCTGACCATATCACCATAACATACTCACATAACAACCATCATATATCATCCACTATAATAACCCATGAAAAACAACAATGACTACACTGCCCAACACATTCTTCATTTGAACCTACTCACCACCATCACCGTAAAATTACCACGCAATCTTCATATAATCATCACACATTCACAGCAAGGACAACATCATATAGATATAAATTTAAAATTACATTATCCTTGAAAGTTAATTTTCAATGGGTATTTCAATACAATATATCATTAATTTTCATTCAGGGTTATTATCATAAAATTCTATAATTTCACTGGAAAGAGATTCATTATACATATATACTTTCTTAGCCTTTCAATCATGTTGTGTTTAGGAAAGGAATCATTAAAATATTCACACCACAACAATAACAACACATTCTAGTCGCCCAACAACTATGATTTTTAGTAAGTAGTGAACATTGATAAAATCATAAGAAATATCTTAAATCATGTAGTCACATTTGAGAAATCCCACCCATTTAAATTTCAAATTAAGAAAAATTTTTATCTTATTATGTCAACACATAATATCTAATAAAATGAATAAAAAATCATGAAATTTATATAGATTAATATAAAAGGGGATAATGGGTTTCCCCTACCTCAAATAGATGTTCAACATTCTTCAAGTAAGAACAAATGATCAGAAATCAACCAAAACCAAAGGAAAACCCACCAAGGATAAACAAAAACCCACCAGAACCTATCAACAATAAGGATTCGTCAATCCATGATCAATTTTTAACTTAAAATAGAGGATATAAATCCAAAATAACACCATTAAGTAATTGGATAAAGAATAATGAATTAGAGATGAACAAAAAGAGTACCTTTTTAGGCTTATATTCGGATGAACCAAGGCGTTCAAACCTCAAAGTGGTGATACAGAAAAATGGACATCACCGTACACATCAACATGATATAGTGCCGTTTTAAATGAAAAAAACCCTCCCCTATCCTCTATAACACCTCCAAACTCCCTCTTAACATCACTATTCCTTAAAAAATATGAAGGGAGGATTTTTGAGATTTGGGTCCTCACAACGCATCAATTTGACAAATGATGTTCCCTATATGACTCAAATTGTGTGTTTTGAATTTAAATATTACACTCTAGTTCAAAATATACACCAATCACTAAAAAAATGAGAAAACTGACTCAAATTGTCTTGATATTTAGGAAAATGACCCATAATTCTTTTTTTATCTATAATAATTATTTGCAAGTCAGTCTGATACATGGTGTGGGCATATGACTAAAAGTTCATGTTTTTATTTAATATAGATACTTTAGTTCAAAACACACCTCACATACTCAAAATTGAGAAAAAAAAACTCATATTATCTTGATACTTTAGGATAATGATCCATAGGTCATCTATGACTTGTAGGAATAAGAAACATTTCAATATGATACATGTTCTATCAAGTATGAATCTGTTTCCCTCGAAAGTGTATTCGATCTAAGAATCACTATTTCCGAATGGTTTCTAATGGGTTTATTTCTGGACTAGAAATACCCAACAGTCCTATATCCATGAGGGATCTTCTTTCCAAAGGCATGTTCTTATTGGGATGTTTGGACAATTATGGTTAGAAACTCACATTATTTAAGAGGATGGGAGGCCAGTCACATAAAACCCTTTTAGAGGAATTTATATCTTACACTAGGACTCTTTTATATATTTAAGATATGTTCATAAATCCTTTAATTATTACCAAGTATGATGTGGGTCACCCAAGAATTAATAATCGATTATCAACATGAATGGAATTTATAATCATCTATATGTATATGAGGTTCTTCATCAATGGATATATATATATATATATGAGGTTCTCTATTGATGGTATTATCTTTCATATCAATAAGAGATTCTTTTTCCATTATTATGATGATGCTGGCTTTCTAGCCACACCATGGGGCACTCTATATCGTATCATCATCCAGTGATATGGGAGTTATTTTGATGTTGGGATCGGACCCATGGACGGGTATCCTACGTATCCTTGTGAAGGGAATCATAACCCACCTAGTTAGGTGCCTCTTAATGGAGCACGTCATACCTTTTAAGGTCATGTGATGAGGAACTACTAGTACAGTTTATCATTTTGTATCAAGGAATTCTAAGAAGTAGGTGCCTTGTAAGATTTCTATATGGGACTCATGATGAGGCGGACCGAGGAACCTAAAAGGAATATGGAATCCCAGGTTGAATTAGACCCTACTGGGAATATTTCCTATAGAGAATAAGTTTGATTTTGGTTGTTATATTAATAACTCATGGAGAATTCCTAGGTATACCATTTGTATTGGAATCAAATCCCACATAGTTCAGCTGTGATGAATCATGCATATGAAGGACATTAGGTTTGTATCATGGGGAATTATCCTCCTTTGATAAGATTAAGTCATATTTTATTTTTCAGGAGGATTCCTTATAGTGATTTGGGGGTTTTGATATGGGATTACTCCAAAGAAGGATTCCCATTGAGTTTAGGAATTAGGTACGCATCCTATATATCTTGGTTATAGTAGGAATCAGAGTGTTCATAGTTCAATACTTGGGGCTTACGCTATGAGGCTACCCATGTAAATGGGGTGGAGATTGGGACTTATTCCTGAGGAGGATTCCTATAAGGATTGGGATAATGTGGATTTCATGAAAAATATCAATCTATAATCCCACATGATTCAATATTGGTGAGAGAAACAAGAAGAAATAGTATATCTGGGGAACTACAAAACCTACTCTATTCACTGATGGATGAGTGTAAGAAAAGATTAGGGCTTACTCCTAAGGGGGTTTACCATGTAGTAGTTGGGGTTCTTCCTAAGGAGGATTTCAATTTTAGCTTTGGATGGGGGTTATTACTAAGGAATATTCCCATTTTTTAGTACCTCCGAGGAGTATATTGACTCATGGTTAATTGGAATTAGAGGTAGGGTTTCAAGCCAAAATTTCCTTGACCCGAACTGAAAAGTTTGTAGTGTGACTATCCATTTTTGATGTGAGTGAGTGATGGTAGTGAAAGGACCAACTTAATGGTCAAGACCATATCCTATCACTGATCCCATGTGTGGGTGTGGGGGAACATCCCCTATGGTATGAACTAGAGGGGTCATGTAGGTGGGTTTCTCAGGTGGTTCGTCTACATAGTTTGACTAGGTACGATCGTAATGCCCTGACCCCAGTTACCCAGAATCGGTGCATTATTGTTTAACATTGGAATGATCACAAAATATCAAGTCTCGAAAGACCGATTAGTTTAGTAGCCTTGGAAACACTCTATACATTCATAATTATTACATTACATCATAAAGTGAAAAATCATAGTAACATAGTCTCTATAGTCCACACTTCTATCCCCTTCAGACTATCCCTGTAGGTCAGTCATAAAATATTTCTTCACATCCTGGGAAAAATAAAACATTGAAAGTGGTGAGTTCAGATGTGCAGTAATAATAACAATATAGTGGAAGCTTTCATAAATAAAAATAAACATTTAAGGCAATGTATGACTAAGAAAAAAGCCATTTAATCTTGAACTTCAACATAATATGGAAAAAGTAAAATGAGATAATTCCATTTAATTATTCACATGGATATTCTACTGGTCGAATAATCATATGAAATATCAATAACCACTTTCATAATGATGGAATGCATAATGCCAGACTATCGTAACCACGTAGCCAAGGCCTCGTGCCCAGACAAGAAATAAGATTTTGTCAAGGCCTCATCCCAAGACACTAGTTTGTCTCATGAGACCTGCCGATGCATCAAGGAGCTATAGCAGGCTCCACCCATCACTTATTAAGTTCAATTCATTCCTGATATGAACAGGTTTAAACATATCATAAAACATAACATAATCGTATCACATAAAAAATGCATAAAAGAAACATAACATTTCCACATTTCAATCACAAGGTATCAATACAACACATTGATATAATAAAAACACTTTCAAAACCATTTTCAATACCAAAATAAAAGGAAATTAAAACTTGGTATTTATTTTTCATTTTAAAAAATAGTTATGGCTTATAGAGGAAGCTGAAACTCAAATAATGGAATGGCGGTAGAGGAGTCATTGTCACCGCATACGTACGAGAAAACAACATTTACTTTTTTCCTTTAGTAAAACGCTTCTTATAAAACAGATTCCTTTTGAATAAACGTAAAAGTCAAAGGGGTTTATAAACTGTATACAAGAAAGTTGTGTATAAAACAAAATATACATCAATGAAAGGAGAATGAGATGAAGTCCCTTAAAAAGATCATTTTTGTAAATAAAATTTATCTATTATGTGTATTCACTATAAGTACACATAAAGAAAGTAAAAATACAAGATAGGAAATAATAATATCATGACATAATTTGAATGTAGGAGATTAACCCAAAGAACGGAAATTGGGTTAAGAAGTTCCCTTACCTCGTGTCCGACTTGACTCAATCGTTCATTAACATCCTGAATAATAAACTAGAGTTAATTTCTACTTTCTTAAGAACCTTTTTCAAGTTCATTATTCCTTTTATATAACTTATTACCATGTTATGAACATTATGTAATTATTTATGTTAATAACGGTCGTTTTGTCGATCTTTGTTACTTGAGTCAAAAATAAACTTCTTATAATTACAAGTTGTTCATGTGGTAAAATATCCATTATATAAAGAATTATATTCATGATGTAGATATCATATTTATCATACATATCCAGTATATAAATTTATTTATAATATTATAAAACATTTAGAGGTAAGAAATGAAATGCACTGTTCATGGAGAGGGTAACCCGTACGTACGCATGAATGCTACTTTCCTTTCTATTTCATATTTAATGGAATTAAATAATAATTATATAAAGGTATATTATAATTACAGTATAATATAATATATAATATCATTTACTCCATCCTATATACATCCCACATATGGCATTAACGATTCAAATCACTTTGAGGGGGCGGTAGTCCGCACATCCTAAAATGAAATTATCGCTTTTACCCATAATGAAAATCATAAAGGTATGACATAAATTATAAATGCACAATAATAAGGAAAACATAAACATAATATATATAATATATAAAAAATAGTGTCATCATAATGGCCACCATGAGAGGTGTTAAAAGAAGATTGAACAATCATCGTTTCGTGAGGCAGTATTTCGCCACCCACAGAAACAGTATGTTCATTAACCATTAGACGAAGTTGTGTGTAAGTTTAAATCAAATCCATCTCATAACAACATCCTATTATATTGAATATACTGGTGTTGTTATAAAATAATGTAATAAAAAGATTTTAGGGGGTTGGAGAAGCAAAATAAAACAAAAGAACATTAGAGAAGACATTACCTTAAAATCGGGTAACTCTTTTTGATTTGAGACAAATGCTTCCTTGGGAAGACTTCTGCCAAAATTGAGGCTTCTATGAGTAATAGAGGGAAGTTGGGAGAGTATTCGGGCAGAGGTTGTCCAAGCAAAATGTCTTGAAGGTGTGAATAAGGTGGTAGAGGTGGGGCCTTTTATAAGAGGAGAGGAGGGCCACTCTTGGAAGGATTGAAATGTTACATTATTATGAAATGATTTTCGGATTCTAAAGGTCCCAAAATGATATATTTAGAGGTTAAGGTGATAAGGGTTCTAAATCTACTCATACAATAGGTTTTTGACATGTTTAAGCCTTATATTTTACATTATCTTTTCATTTTATTTAAATCCTTAATTAATGAGGTAATCGATGCATCATCATGGTGTCACAAATAATTTAATTTATTTAATGTCTAAAAATTATAAATAAAATATCATGATGTAGGAAATCTTTTTTTCTTTCCAATTAATATTTATAGTTTAAAATATTACTTATATAACCCCTTATAAAAATTGTTTTAGTAAAATAACACATGTTTGTGACAATTTTATTTTTACTTTAAATAAAGGTTATTAATGTCATTTTCTTAACCAAGTGGCTCCATGGGGTACCAAAGTTGACCCATGGATTGTATTGGTCGGCCATGACTCATCCAATAAGTGTAGGGAAAGTGTAAAGGTATTTTAATATTTTTATAATATCATTTTTACCTTAAATTTCACTAATTACCTTTAATCGTGATTAAATAAACTTAAAAGTTACTATTCACCAAAAAATTATTTTAATCCCATTTAACCACATTTTACTTCCTAATGACAACCATGTATGTTGGATTTTTAAAAATCAAATCATAGAAGTGGTAATGATTCATTTAAACGAAAAATTAGTTTTTTAACTACCACTTAGTGGTTTCACTATTCATAAAAAAATGAAGTTTTTCAGAACAAGGCCAAAATTTCAACCTAAGATATAATTGATATTCTGAATTCAAAAATGATATATATTTTAAAAAATTCCAAACATATAAGTTGCATTAATTAATTTTATAATTAATTTCTG
This sequence comes from Viscum album, assembly GCA_963277665.1. Classification (NCBI taxonomy): domain Eukaryota; kingdom Viridiplantae; phylum Streptophyta; class Magnoliopsida; order Santalales; family Viscaceae; genus Viscum; species Viscum album. The sequence goes on from OY728148.1 coordinate 56,235,491, forward strand.
TTGTCACAACAAATAGCGTGTTTTTAAGAAACAATATATATCAAAATATTGACAATTGTTTATGTCCAATTTCAAAGTGAAATTAATTCCAATGAACGCCATTGGATAAAATGGTAAAAATATATTCTAATTATACTTTAAAACCACTCAATAGTATAATTTATCACTATAAATTATTTTGATTAAAAAAGTTTTTTTTAAGTATTTTTTACTAATCATAAAAAATTGGATGTTCTCAGAAAAATACCAAAAATTCAACATAGGCTAATTTTGATATTCCGAATCTAAAATTTAAGTCCATTTTGTAATATAAAATATATATAATATCAAAAAGTGTGCATTACTATTCATAATGGCTATTTTGATTGTTCGTGGTGTGTTATAATCTCGAACTTGCGTACAATGCAAGCTATTTCATTATTGAAAGAGAAGCGTATCGTGGAAGCTCGGGGTGTTACATTCTCCCCTCCTTCAATAAATTGAATTCTCGCAATTTGAAATTTTTCTTTGAAAATAAAATGTTGAAAATAGAAAATACCTTTGTGGAAAACCCACATCGGATATATGGTTAATAAAAATATAACATTAAAACAAAGAAAGAGAAGTACAAAGGTCACCCGAGATAGCCCATTATAGGATTCTATGAAAATATGGATATGGAGGAAAAAAACCATTAAGGTCTGATGGAGAGTTGTAGAAAACAAGATTATGAGAAAGTTAACCATAATAAAATCACAAACTTGTGATTGGTTAAATGGTCATTTAATCCCCAGTTGGAAAAGTTAACCGACAAAGTTTTTGTTTTAAGTTAACTTTCATAAAGTTGAGGAATTTATTTAAGAGATTTACTAAGAATTTAAGGAAATATACTTACTTGTCATGTAGACTTTCATTTTTTAATAAATTTTTACCACAAACCCATATTTCACTCCAAATGGTAATAGAACTAAAAAATATTCTATTTATCCTAATTGTAGAAGGTTCCAAATATTACCACATAACATTTAGATTAGTAAAACTATTTTGTAATAACCATGGACCTCCTATAGGCTAGTGGTAGGTAATAATGGCTTGTCGCACTATGGTTGTGGGTTCGATTCCTGCAGCTTTGTCCGACGTGATAGGTTATCCCCCGACATGCAGGTTCCCCTTTTCCTAAAACTATAGTATTATAATATTCCAAAAATAATCTTCAGAAATGTTTTAACCTTAGACAATACTACCCAAAGATCAAATTAATCCATTCCAACCTTTATAGTTATCCAAAATACCTCTGTCCAGACTTTTTCTAAAAGGTCTCTAAATTCCAAAATCAATTCATCAGATTCCCCCAACAAACTAAAGTTTCTCTTATTGTGACATACTAAAAATATGATTACCTTCATCATATTAAAACCTTAATGAAAACAACAAGTACTGCAGTACAATACTTATACATATCACATTATTTATATAGCTAGAATATAATCCTTGAGTCCAAAAGCACCAATACATTAATTATTCCACTTCAACTGTAGTAACAACATAAGATTGGCCTTGATCCCTTGGCCTTTTCTGAGGTAAGTTTCCCTAATGCTTAGGACATTCATTTTCATAATTCCCCATTTCCCTACAATTGTATCATTAAACATTGATAGACTCTTTCTTTCCCTTTCAATCACGAGGCTAGTGACCTTTTTCTCCACATTTAAAACAAACTCCCATTCCTTTTAGGCAAGTACCGTGGTGATTCTTCCCACAATTATCGCATAATGGAGAATTCTTCTTTCCCTTTTTACCTTTATCTGTCTCTTGTTCCACCATTCTCTTCTTCCCTTGCTTTACTTTGTTGTCATAAGACTTAGAGAATTCCTTTTCTGTCTTGATAGCACACGAGACAATATCTTCGTACGATGAGAAAGATTGTGATACTAAAGCTCGATGGAGAAATGGTTTTAACCCATCAAATAAATTATCAATCTTACTTCTTGGGTTATGTATATAATCTGCAACATACCTCGCTAACCTTGTAAATGTGGCCTCATACTTTGGGACATTCTCATCCTCCTTTTGTCTCAGACTTAGAAATTTCCTTTCCATATCTACTCGATGGTTATGAGGAAATTATTTTTATAAGAAAATCACTTTGAACTCTCTCCATTCCATACTTGATATTTCTTTATCTTCCTTTTTATTTTGAATCAATGACTACCTTTGATCAGCATCTCCAGCGAGGAGGTAATCTTCAATGATAACCTTTTACTTTCAGTACTCCCCAAGGGATGAAATATTTTCTCTAAGGAGTTTACCCATTGCTCAGCTACTAATGGATTTGTACCCCATTAAATGTTGGTGGTTGTTTCCTCATGAAGCGATCTAACATTGATCCTCTATGTTGCGGATCTGGGTTCTCCATACGAGTAAGGTTATTATTCATATCCTGAGTGAGTTGCCCCAGTATGGTGATAAGCTGATTAGAACCAGTTGTATCACCAACTCCATTATAATTATCTTGAGTAGGAGGAAAATCCCTACATGGAGTGCGTCCAATGATACGATTTTCATTCCTTCCACTAGGCGCCATTTATAAACAATGGCATAAACTAGATCAGTTTATTAATCAAAATACTTAATTTCATACTTGTAAATCACTTAACATAAATTGAACTATTTATGGATATATTCCATAATCAAAAAAAGAAATGTTTTCTTTGAGAAATTATATACTCATAAACCCTTCACAAGGGTTTTTAAAGAAAATGAGAATTATCCTAAGCATATCCCCCGGGAGTATTGTAACCAAGGGTGCAGCAAGGCCTCTTATCGTGCACCAGTTCCCTTTCGAGTCTAGCTCAAAGTGGTGTTTTCGGGTTTTAACCCTAGGTACATCTGTGCCAAAGCCGCCTCTACCAGCTCATATCCATATAGGGATGCATTGCTCGCAAAACTCATAAAATCTCTATAATAACAAAATTCTAGGATGTTCTTCTATACTAATCCTCAATGTCTACCTTTGGGTTATGTGCTCTAATCAGAGTTTATCTAAATCTAGCTTCCATGGTTAGTACTAAACTGCCTCTGATACCAACTGTAACACCCCAACCCCAGTTACCCAGAGTCGGGGCATTATTGTGTAACATTGGCATGATCACAAAAGATCAAGTCTCGAAAGACCGATTAGTTTAGTATCCTTGGAAACACTAGATACATTCATAGATGTTACATTACATCATAATGTGAAAAATCACAGTAACATAGTCTCCATAGTCCACACTTCTATACCCTTTAGATTATCCCTGTAGGTCAGTCATAAAATATTTCTTCACATCTTGGGAAAAATAAAACATTGAAAGGGGTGAGCTCAGAAGCTCAGTAAGGATAACAATATAGCAGAAGCTTTAACAAATAAACATAATCATTTAAGGCAATGTATGACTAAGAAAAAAGCCTTTTAAACTTAAACTTCAAAATAATATGGCAAAAGTAAAATGAGATAATTCCATTTACTTTTTCACATGGATATTCTACTGGTCGAATAATCACATGCAATATCAGTAACCACTTTCATAATGATGGAATGCATAATGCCAGACTATCATAACCAGATATCCAAGGCCTTGAGCCAAGAACACAAATAATATTTTTTCAAGGCCTCGTGCCAAGAAACTTGTTTGTCCCATGAGACCTGCCGATGCATCGAGAAGCTATAGAGGGATCCACCCGTCAATTATTAAGTCCAATTCATTCCTCATATGAATAGGTTTAAACATATCATAAACCATAACATAATCATATCAGATAAAACATGCATAAAGGAAACATAACATTTCCACATTTCAATCACAAGGTATCAATACAACACATTTATATAATAAAAACAATTTCAAAACCATTTTCAATACCAAAATAAAAGGAAATTAAAACTTGGTATTTATTTTTCATTTTAAGAAATAGTTATGGCTTGTAGAGGAATCAGAAACTCAAATAATGGTCACGGCGGCAGAGGAGTCATTGTCGCCGCATACGTATGACAAAAAAAAACATTTCCTTTTGTCCTTTAGTAAAATTCTTCGTATAAAAAATATTCCATTTGAATAAACATAAAAGTCAAAGGGGTTTATACACCGTATAAAAGAAAGTTGTGTATAAAACAAAATATGCCTCAATGAAAGGAGATTGAGACGAAGTCCATTACAAAGATCATTTTTTTAAATAAAATATATCTATTATGTGTATTCACTGTAAGTTCACATAATGAAAGTTAAAATACAAGATAGGAAATAATAATATCATGAAATAATTTGAAAGTAGGAGATTAACCCAAAGAACGGAAATTATGTTAAAAAGTTCTCTTACCTCATGTCCGACTTGACTTGATCGTTCTTTAACATCCTGAATAATAAAATAGAGTTAATTTATACTTTCATAAGAACATTTTTCAAGTTCATTATTCCTTTTATATCAATTATTACCATGTTATGAACATTATGTAATTATTTAAGTTAATAACGGTCGTTTTGTCGATCTTTGGTACTTGAGTCAAAAATAAACTTCTTATAATTACATGTTGTTCATGTGGTAAAATATCCATTATATACAGAATTATATTCATGATGTGGATATCATATTTATCATACATATCCAGTATATACATTCATTTATAATATTACATAACATTTAGAGGTAAGAAATGAAATGCACCGTTCATGGAGACGGTAAACCGTACGTACGCATTAACGCTACTTTCATGTATATTTCATATTTAATGGAATTAAATCATAATCATATAAAGTTATATTATAATTATAGTATAATATAATATATAATATCATTTACTCCATCCTTTATACATCCCAAAAATGGAATTAATGATTCAAATCACTTTGAGGGGGCGGTAGTCCGCACATCCTAAAATGAAATTATCGCGTTTACCGATAATGGAAATCATAAAGGTATGCCATAAATAAGAAATAAAGAATCATAAGGAAAACATAAACATAATATATATCATATATAAAAAATAGTTTCATCATAATGGCCACCATGAGAGGTGTTAAAAGAAGATTGAACAATCATTGTTTCGTGAGTCAGTATTTCGCCACCCACAGAAACAGTATGTTCATTAACCATTAGACGAAGGTGTGTGTAAATGTAAATCAAATATTTCTCATAAATACATCCTAGTATATTTAGGAATATGGTGTTTTTACAAAATAAAGTAATAAAAAGATTTTATGGGGTTGGAGAAGCAAAATAAAACAAAACAACATTAGAGAAGACATTACCTTAAAATCGGGTAACTCTTTTGATTTGAGCCAAATGCTTCCTTGGGAAGTCTTCTGCCATAAGTGAGTCTTATAAGAGTAATATAGGGAAGTTGGGAGAGTATTTGGGCAGATTTTGGCTGATCCAAATGGCTTGAAGGTGTGAATAAGGTGGTAGAGGTGGGGGCCTTTTATAAGAGGAGAGGAGGGGCACTTTTGGAAAGATTGAAATGTTACTTTATTATAAAATGATTTTCGGATTCTAAAGGTCCCAAAATGATATATATATAGGCTAAGGTGATAAGGGTTTTAAATATACTCATCCAATAAGTTTTTGACAAGTTTAAGCCTTCGATTTTACATTATCTTTTCATTTTATTTAAATCTTTAATTAATGAGGTAATCGATGCATCATCATGGTGTCACAAATAATTTAATTTATTTAATGTCTAAAAATTATAAGAAAAATATCACGATTTAGGAAATATTTTTTCATTTCCAATGAATATTTATAGTCTAAAATATTGCTTCTATAACCCCTTATAAAAATTGTTTTATTAAAAAAACACATGTTTGTGACAATTTTATTTTTACTTTAAATAAAAGTTATTAATGTAATCTTCTTACCCAAGTGGCTCCATGGGGTCCCCAAGTTGAACCATGAATTTTATTGGTCGGAAATTACTTATACAATAAGGGTAGGACAAGTGTAAAGGTATTTTCATATTTTTATAATATCATTTTTACCTTAAATTTCACTAATTACCTTTAATCGCGATTAATTAAACTTAAAAGTTACCATTCACCAAAAAATTATTTTAATCCCATTGAACCACATTTTACTTCCTAATGAAAACCATGTATGTTGTATTTTTGAAAATAAAATCACAGAAGTGGTAATGTTTCTTATAAACGAAAAAATTAGTTTTTTTAACTACCACTTAGTGATTTCACAATTCATCAAAAATTGAAGTTTTTCAGAAGAAGGCCAAAATTTCACCCTAAGCTATAATTGATATTCCGAATTCAAAAATTATTTATATTTTACAAAATTACAAACATATAAGTTTCATTATTTAATTTTATAATTAATTCCCACTGTCACAACAAATAGCGTGTTTTTAAGAAACAATATATATCAAAAGATTAACAATTGTTTATGTCCAATTTTAAAGTGAAATTAATTCCAATGAATAGAATTGGATAAAATGGTAATAATATATTCTAATTATACTTTATAACCACTCAATAGTATAATTTCTCACTATAAATTATTTTTATTAAAAAAGTTGTTTTTTTAAGTATTTTTCACTATTCATAAAAAATTGGAAGTTCTCAGAAAAATACCAAAAATTCAATATAATCTATTTTTGATATTCTGAATCCAAAAATGAAGTAAATTTTGAAATATAAAATATATATAATTTCAAAAAGTGCATATTACTATTCATAATGGCTATTTTGATTGGTCGCGATGTGTTAAAATCTCGAACTTTTGTACAATGCAAGCTATTGTATTATTGAAAGAGAAGCGTATCGTGGAAGCTCAGGGTGTTACAATGATTCACCTAGGTATGGTTTTACAAGGTATGGGTCACCGATGTGGGTCTCCCAAATATGGATTTCCAAGCTACGGGTTTCCCTGGTGGGTCACCTAGGTATGGGTTGCCCAAGTAGTGATGGAATACTTGGGGCAAGGGATCTGCATGACTAGAGCCCTCTACAAGATTCACCATACGAGAGTTTGGTCTTCCTATGAAAAATTGAGGTATAGGGGTTTATTTATAGGTTTTTAGTTGAGAATATGAAAATTTTCATGTGTATATGGACCTATATGAATGAGCCTACTTGGATGGGCCTGTGCAGATAGGCCTACGCGGATGGGCCTACGTGGATGGGCCTACATAGATGGCCTTCATGGTGATGTGCATTCCATTAAAAAATTTATGAATTTTAAGATATAATTATTTTTATCCATGAGTCAATTTGGGCTCTATGACTTGTCAAATTGAATCATTTGATGATATATTTACTTTTTAATTTTGAGAATACCCAAATTTTTCTTGAAATAAATGTGTAAATTTCATTCTAATTCATCAACACATTTTTATCAATGATATTGGAAATCCATGTCCTAATCTTGGAGGGGGGGGGGATTTCCTCTTAGCCTTCATTGTGGAGAAGTATTTTGTAACATGGAAATACATCCCAAATCTTCTTCAAGTATGGATTCACATATCTAATAAATATCAATTTTTTTGTTCAAGTGAGGATCACGTCATGAATTCTGTGTTAAAGTTCATGGAACACATTTTTTGGTTTCAACAGACTCAAATAGTTTTTTTAATTTAATCATACAGTTTTATAAATTCATTTTATAATATTTATGTTTAATTTATTAATTTATAATATAACTTACATTATTATTGATTTTTATTATATGAAAACTCTTATTTTGTTCAAGTAGGGGTGGTGTGTTTGGAAACTGTTATCATATTTAGGATCTTTTGAAAAGGGTCCTAAAAAATGGACTATTGGGACACCAAAAAAAATCTTTTTTAAATTTTATGGAAAATGTAACATTTTTAATAAATTGTGTATACCATTGTGGTGGTAGTGTATTGAAATTTTTGTAAGATATATTTGTTTATAATTTTAATTTATTATTGTATAAATTGTTTTGAAATTAAATTGTAATTTTATTCTGAATGAGTTATTGAAATTTTATTTAAATGTAGAAAAACTTATCTTTAATATATGATTTTATCAATTATTGAAAAAAAACTAATAAATTCACCATTCATCAGTGCTATAATAAGTGATAATAAAGACATCATTTTTTCAACACTAAAAAAGATCAGAAAAAGTAACACCTTGATCGGTTATTTTTAGACCTGATAAAGGTTATATTGATCAATATTTTTTCTAGGTCTAATAAAAGTTCATTGATTTTAAAGTATCTTACAATAGCAGTGTTTTTTATCACTGATAAAATTATTATTGATAGTAGCATGATTGAGAAACCTAACATGATGGTGTTGGAAGGTGGGGGGGGGGGGGGGGGGGGGGGTCAAGACTAGTGAAATGGTGTGATGCTTGGATGATCACTATGCCACCAAGTAATATACCTTATGGGTCCTTGGGACACATTCAAATAGGTGTTCAATCGATCATAAAATTTTTCATCAAGACATAAATATGTAATAAAATGGTTCTGGTAGGTGCATGTCATTCCTTGTGGGAATGGAAAAGGCTTGACACCCTGAGGTGCCTTGGTGTGTCTTCATTTTTTTTAATCCTCTATACCTTATATAGATTAATTTATGGAAAATTAAATTTTTTATCATTAATTATTATTTAATAGTTTTATTTGGTAGTTATTTTTCCTTATGTTCTTTTTATAATATTATTTGTAAGATATTTTCAAAAAATTTGGCAAATCGGTTAAAAGGGTTTCTCCCTTTTATTATTTCTGACCAATAATGTGATTTTTTTTCTAAAATTATTATCATAAATAATCATATTATAACTCATAAATTTTTCTACTTTAATAATACCTGATCAAAGGCCAGGAATGGGGTGATAGATCTCAAAAATGATATGAAAAATGTGTATAATCAAGTGTAATGGTATTTATTTATTTTTGTTTCCTCCAAAATGGGTTTTGGGGCCAATTTGATTGTGTTCATTATGCAATGTGATTCCTTAGTTACCTTTATAATCATAAAGAATAGAGAGATCAATGATTGTTCCACACCCTCCAATGGCTAGCGATAGGAGGATCTCATATAACCTTATACATTTATTCTTATTATATATGTGTTCTTCAATATCTTAGACTATGCGACATCCTTGGGATACACTTGTGGAATTATTATTTTACAAAGTGGTCCTCCTATCACTCATTTATTCTTTATTGATGATTACCTTCTATTTTTTTCAATCTATCCCTAGAGAGTAATCCATGTTTTTTTCATAATTGAAATTTATGAAAAGGATTCTGGGTAGAATTTTAATAAGTATAAATATGATATATATATTTTTAGTAATGCAGTATGTGATTACTAAAATTACTTTCTCTATGGTATTTTTTGTATTAATGAAGCTAATACACACCAAAAATATTTGGGCCTCCCTAATGACTTTTGAAGATAAAATAAGATATGTTTTCTTTGATGCGTGATGAGGTTGGCAAGAATATCCAAGGGTGTTTTGGTAATTTCTTTTTCAAAAGTGGGGAAAGAGACCCTTCTCAAATAAATTAATTATAATACCCCTTCTTATGTGATGTGACTTTTAAAGTTCCATGATTATATTACTCACTAGATTCATCATTTTTTTCTATGTTTTGATAGGGACATAAGAATGGAATGTATATGAAACATTATCTTGATTAGGATGATATTTTCTCTCCAAAGTATTTGGGGGGTTTGGTTTTCAAGAATTTAAATTATTTTAATTAATATTTTTTTGCCATGTATGGTTGGAGGATTTTTTAGTATCCCAGTGACCTTTATTCTCAAATTTTAAAATCTAAATACTTTATATATTATTATTTCATGAAATTTTATTTGGGTATCATACATAGTAGTCTTTATAGGAGTGTGTGGAGTAATGTTTTTTTCTTGAACTCAATTTGAATTTGAGGATCACTTGTGGTGACAATGTTAATAGTTGGAAGAATCTATATCTTTGTGACGTACTTAATCGTAGGCCAACATATCCCCTGGTTCCTGATAATAAATGTTATATAAATCATGATCTTCATTTGGATGACCATAGTGGATGGGGATATAAGGATCCAATTTTAAACATAATATAATCTATAATTTTATTCAATAATTCACTTTATTTTAGTTTCAGTATATTTTCATGTATAGTGTTTTAGAGAATCAGTTCAAAACTCATACATAAAAAACTATATAATAAAAAGTGGAAAAATCTGATTAGTATCCATATTTCACTTACCAAAACCTAAATCTAGTGATTTTTTTAAATGTTGAGGGATCATAAATTTTTTTAGTAAGGGTTTTAAACAGAATGAAAATTGTTATTCTAGTGAAAAACATGAGAACCCATGAAAATTTTTACCATTATCTCAATGTTCTAAGAGTGAAATGTAATAAATCATTTTACATGAAAGCACACACTCTTTTTTATCAAATAAATAATTTATAAATTATATAAGGTATATATAAATACTGTAAGTTACTCATGACATCATCATTCACATCACTTTTACAAATGGAATAACTGATTTGGTTAATTTACATCTCTGATGTACCCAATGCATTTGAGAGATATCACATACCCACTCGTCCTTGGTTTGTCATGCAATCATCAATCGTTGGTTATCATGGAACTACACATCCTTGTTTAATAATGTAACTATCCATAAAATAACCACCTATCATTATAAAAAATTCCCAGTAACTATAACATAATTATAAATCATGAAACCTTGCATTTTCATCAAAAAACCATTTGAAAACTCTTTTAGTCTCATATGAAAAACTCTTTCAGATATAAAAATACCCATTTATTTTAAAAATTAATTTTCAATACAAAAATACCTATAAAAATGGAAATAGATTTTTTTTTCAATAAAATAATAAATATTATAATGAAATCCCAAACTCAAATAATTTTTATAGTGGTGGGAAAAGTCATTGTCACCATATACGTTAAAATTAAACTTTCTTTTTTTTCATTTGTAATGAAAGTCAAACATTATATACAATGAATATTGTTTTTGAAAACAATTGATAGTAAAAAAATATGACCTTTATAAAACACTCATTTCTATAAAAAAATAAATTTAATAACATGGACATGAATGAAAAATATAGTTATAAAGGAAACAATAAAAGTTGGTATTTTTAAAAGAAGAGTACCTTATTAATATGGAAACATTTGAATCATAATACCCATGAAATAATAGCATTAAAAAAACCTTTAATATTATAATAATAGATTAATTCATGATATAACATGTCAAGGGGGATATAAATACACCTCATAAAATAATATAGTTTCCTAACATCAAAATATGCATCGATGAAAGGAAATTGAGACGAAGTTCCTTACCTTGAGATTGACTCATCATTTATATTTTATATCTTCTTGAATAATAAAATTATGTTAATTAATTAATTTAGAAATATTTTTTTCATCTTTATTATTCATTTTTTCTTATATTTTACCCCGATATAGACAAATATTTAATCTTTTAAGTTCTCTTTGGATGTTTTGACTGTATTCAGCATATATGTTAAAAATGACTATGGTAGGTTGAATATGGTCATAGAGGTCATTATTCCCACATATGAAGAATAATAATCATGAAATAATTATCATATTTATACATCATTTATACCTTTTAAATTCAATCATGAAATATGGTTATGAAATATGAACTACGTTTAGATATGGTAGGTTATACATACGCATAAGTAATGATTCTATTTTTCGACAATCATTATGGAAAAAAGGAATGTTTTATTTTTATATTTATATAATGATAATAATATCCTAAATACCACAATATTTATTTAAATATACTTGTATATTCCATCCATTTTATCTAGTTATGAGAAAAGTGTTGCATCGCTTCACGGAGGGGGTAGTCCACACATACAGATAAATAACATTATCATTTAAGTGTAAGAAAGAAAATGATATATTGTATTTTAATAATTATAAATTTATAAATAGTATCATAATTATTTTATTTATATCACATATATTAATTAAATTTATCCTTACTATAATCCACAAAAATCATTAGTGAATCATGAATCACATCTCTTCATGAGGCGGTAGTCCACCATACACATGAGTGATGTTATCATATCCCCCATGAAATGTAAAGAAAATATATGTTATGTGATAACTAAAAACATATAAATATGGTAAAAATATCATATATATACTTTAAATCCATCATTATAACAAGTATTGAGAGGTGATTATGGAAAATGAATGACATCGGTTCGTGAGGCGGTAGTCCATCGTACACAGGAATGACGATCTCATATCTCATTTAATGGAAGATGAGATGGATTTTTGTTATTAAATTTAAATAAAAACATCTCAGTATATGAGATATAATGAGGTTTTATATAATCATAATGGAATAATATTTTAAGGAATTTAAATAAGAAATAAAATAAAAATTCTATGTCAATCATGTTACCCCTTTTGTGGACAACCTACTTAGGTAGTCACTAAAATCCTTATTAGGATGGATTTATGATAAAAATAAGGGATATATGAATTTTTTTGGGATTTTATGAAGGTATTTGGGTAGTTATTTTATGATCTAAAGGTCTTTAAATGTATTAATAGTATAGTATAGGGGTGTCCTTTTATATGTGAGATGAGTGGCACATTTATAATTTTTAGAAATAAAAAAGTTTACCCACATTTTTCTCATGCCACAAGGCACTAAAATGGACCACTATAGAGAATTAGATATTATATACTATAAATATTTATATAAAATATAATTTACAAAAAACAGGTCATTAAAACCCATATATTTGTATTTTAACCCCTCTTAAAACCATTTTCACAATAACTGCTGCAATTAATTTTTATTGTCTTCACTATTAATTATGGGAAAAATTTCTATTGAACTTATTATATAAAATAAATTATTATTATTAAAAACATTTAATCTAGTTTACCAAATTTAATTCACATATGTTGAAATTTTTAGTTTAAAATCAATTCCTATAGACGTGATGAAAAATAAGGTTTTCTAGAAGTGTATTTTTCAAGAAAAAAGATGATTTTAGGTTAACTATAAGACTAATAATAATTATATGAATATAAATTAATATTTAATGATGTATAATATATAAATTTAATTTAATTAATTCCTCATTATGGATTATTTTAATTAATTAAAATTGAAAAACATTATGCATTTTAAAATAGTTTTGAGAAAAAACCCATTTTTAACCACAAAACTAAAATTATACTAAAATACAATATAAATTTGATTTAAATGCAATTAAATATAAATAAATAATACTTATTTTATGTTAAATAATATTGAAAATATAATGGTATTTTTAAATTTCTTCATATATTGAAAAGAAATAATTTTTTTACAGAAGTCAGTATTTTTCAAGATTCACTGAAAAATCAATATTTTCAAAAAAATCAAAAAATTAATCCAATGTTATTTTTTATATTATTATTTAAAAAATGAAATTAATTTTTTATAATTAAAATTCTAAAAATTATAAATTAATATTTTATAGAAAAATCATATAGGAAAAATGTTTAGTAAAAACTATTTCCATTTTAATGTAAACAAAACTTAATATTTTTTAATGAATATAACTATATTAATAAAAATGGAATTGATTTATTATATCATTACATAGTTTTTTGTAGGGATTATGAGAAATAATTCTCTAGTTTTAATTCTTCTAATTTTTTATCCATCCAATCTATCCCCCTTTTCCCTAATCATGGCGATGACCAAATTTGTTAGAGAAACATGCTATCAGGTGATTACTTTATATACTTGGGGTATAAATGTATGGTTGGTTTCTCATTTAAATAGTATATTTTCTTTGAAAAACCTTATAAAATATTTATGTGATTCTTAAAAATGAATCTTTTTCTAGCATACTTGTAGGGGAATATTCTTACTTCTGTGATATGTTGGTTAGTTGCCACTTTTCCAATGATGGTGAAAGTACCCTTTATGAGAGGGAGGATAAAATTAATTATCATCACATATTTGATTATGTAAGATCCTGAATTTTATGGGATGTTAGAATCAACTTAAATATGGCTGAACTTGTGTATTTTGAATTTTTTTAAATGTCTTAGGGGACAAGAGTTACCCATGTGAGGTTTTGGGTGAACCAGACAGCCTGAGGGAAGAAATAATTGTAGACTACAACCATTCAAGATGTAAATATGTATGCCTTGTTGTGAACCGACTAGACATGAGGGATATATCTATGGAATTTATAGATTGAATTATATTTAATCCTTGAATCATTCAAGGCTATAAAAAAGATAAAGAAAAAAAGAGATAGGGAGGAGGAAAGGGATATTCAGGAAATGAGCTATAGCATGAACTGTATCCCCCTAATTTAGGTTTCCTCAATGTTTATCCCTTATCTTTCACTATTTTTCTATTCCATTTATCATTGGTGGTATCCTAGGGTAAGGATAACACTCTATATTCTTACTTACTTTGTTTATATCACTCAATTGAGTTATAGCATCACTTATGGAGTTATGACCTATTTTCAGAGTTTTTATATGGTATTTTAATTTATTAAATTTAAAGATTAACAATAGGGTATTATTTAATGAGTAGTAATATATGGTTATAAGTCAGGTCATTCCAAGATTTCTTCTGTTAATACGTGTGATATGTGACGTGATATAAATTGGAGTGCGTGGGGTGGCCCAGGTTTGACCAGTTTTATACTAATTTTTGTTTCTATTATTCTTGGTATATGTATAGGGGTAGTCCCTTGTGTGATAAGGTTATTTTGATCCTGGTATGTCATGGTAGGTAGGGAATGAGGTTTCACGATGAGTTTTAATGGTTCTTTATGGTTAGGTAATTTTATTAAAGTGAGCCTATAACTATGTTGGTTCTATTGGAATGTGTGGGCTATGGACCATAAGAGATTAGGTGATATGGTTTAATAAAATTAGTGGACACATAGTTTCATCAAGTGTGTGTCCTAGGATTGTTGCAGATTTTTACTGACCATGGTTGGATGAGAGCACTTCTGGGGTCATGTGCACACATGCTAAGGGCCTAGTGAGGTTATTCTGACCACTAGATGTGGGAGGAGGCCTCTTTAGATATATAGATATATGGTATGGTTATGACCTTCAGTATATAAGAGCTTCTCATCATCTAAGTCCATGGGTGATGGTGTGTGAGACCATCAAAATACGACTCACTCCCACCCTATGCTAGGGTCAATGGGCTGGGACTATGGAAGGATGGGTACTACCATGCCTTGGGACATCAGATTGCTAATTGGATGAAGATTGAATAAGTGAAAGTCTGATGTAATTATGATATATTTATGGGTGTGTGATTAGGATGTCAAATTAACTCAGTGGGATTTTATGGAGATGAATATAGTTGGTTACAGGTTGTTTATACGGTAATGGTTGTAACATGATGCTATGTAGTATGTAAGTTGATGGGGGACTGAGGGTTCTTTCAGGACTGATAGATTGTGGATGCATCATTCCACTCTGGTGTTAGATGAAGAAGTTAAAGACTCCCTTATTATTTTTATCACAAATGAAGCATGTTATGTTATGTGTTATTTTATTCCATTTATTTATGTTTTTCAAACACTTGAATATGTATGGATGTAAGATAAGGAGACCATTAGTGGTGTCCTAATGTGTTCATACTTAATACCTTCACATGCACCCTGGGATGTATGCGGAATTTTTGGATTTGAGTGTATGAAAGGGTTCAAGCTCATGATTTGGACCTTAGTGGGGAGGGATGTACCAAGGTTTCATGAGTTGGAGAGATTTATTTTTAGAAAAAAGGACTAGTATGTTCTTCTATGTCGAGATAGATATATTTTTGGATGTTTGATTATATACATATATGATCAAGCCATAATAAATATTTCATTCTTTTTTATGACTTTCATGACATGTATATATTTCCTAGTATGTCTAGTAAGTTTAGTTCTAGCTTTTTACTATTTTTGTTTGTATTTATTTTGATGAGTTTGGTAGAACTCTTCATGAGTTATATAGTATTATCACATGGGGCTATAGTCTTACCATTACCACCTAATAGACTCATGCTCTTAGTCAGTATCCTTTGGTATACATGGAGGTGTTCCTAAGTCCATGAGGTGCGTCGGCCTAAAGTAACAGTTCAATGGATTTTGGGGAATAATGTGACATTTTGGTATCAAATGAGGTTGGTTACAAAGTTATATAAGTATTTAGTTGGTTTCCAAGTGATATTAAATGTGTGTTTTTGAAATATTGTTGTAATGTGTGATATAGCAGACTAGAGCCTAGGAAAGTGTCAAAACATTTTAAAGAGGTTGTTTTGGGTGTCATTAAAGCATCTACATGAAAGGGAGACCAAGTTTCCAGTGAAAAAAAAGGATTATTATTCTGGTTTTCATGATTTCCATAGTGTGATGGTTTATGGATTGTTTGCAACTTGACATCAAGGTACAAGTGAAAATATTTAGATTTACCATATTCTCAGAAATAGTGGACTATACATTGATAGACAAAGGGAACCTTTATTGATATGAAATTACTGATTCGGGTAGTGAAATTAGGTGGGAAAATCAGTGGTTCTTTAGGTAGGTAGAAGTTAGGCCATGGAGATACTCGGTAGAGTAGTTAGGCCAGGGAATTTGTGAGGTCTCTATAGAAGAAGTCTTTAATAGTATCCCTATAGTGTGGGTAACTAGGTCATATCTAGAATCAGTGTGGACAACCTTGAAATGAGTGTTTTTCGTGTTGAAAGATTTCCAATTTTGATAGAGTTTGTTAGAATACATATCAAATAGTTAGAAGTCAGAAACTAAGCCAGACTAAGGGATATGTGGTTTTCTTAGGGGTGGTACGATGGGCTGGTAGGTAGGAAACTATAGCATGCATAAACTATTTAAGGGAGAGAGAGATAACAAGAACTGGGGGAAATGGTTAGTAGTGGGTACATCTCTTTAGGGAGGATAGACATCTAGATGTCAGGCTTTATGCCAACTTCAAGTGTATGAGAAGATTGGTTTAGAGTAGGACAGGGAGCCAATAATGGTTAAAGGTAGCCCATGAGTGTGGTCTTGTCATTTTTTGTTTTTTGATAGGCACTAACACTTGAGGTGAACATATGATAGTTTAATTAACCATAAAATGTTTAATGTGTGAGTATTTGGAATTTTTAATGACTGATAGAGGATTCATTCACATCATGTAACTTTTATGGGAATTTTATATGATGTGGTATCCTTTGTGAATCAAGTGTAATGTAAGTCTTTTAGGCATCATTTGTGATAAAGGTCATTATGGGTTTCATATGTGGTGAATATGAAAATTTAGTATGAAAAACTGATGTTATGAGATGGTTGGGACCAACATTCTTAGGGGGATGGTCAGTCTAGAACCATCAGGGTGTTAAAAAATGGGTTGGGAGGCAACTGGATAGGTGATTTCTATGTTGGAGAGTGGCATAAAAGGAATTAACCTATTGAGTGAGTAACCATTATAGCATGGTATATTGGGAATGATATATATGTGTTTTTTATTGTCTTATTATACAATAAATTAGATAAAAATATGCTTGGGATGAGTGAGTTCTTGGGTTAGTTTGTGGATAAATAGCATGAGGATGATCCATTACAAGGTTGGGAGGTTATAAGATCTCGGATCTCATGGGATATGAGTACTAGCTTAAAGATGGTTGAAACCCATGTATCATGAAGGGGTTAAAGTGTCTAAAGTGTCATGAGTGACCCCAGGGAGGTTTTAGGTGAACAGGATAGCCCATTGTCTAAAATGGATCTAACCTGTAGCCGTCCGCACTGTAAATATATAATAGAGGGCATGTAAAATCTAGATAAGAGGATCCATATATCTTAGTAACTCACTATGTAAATTATTTTCAAACATGAATTAATAAAGGATTTAAAATATATAAAGGAAAAAATAAAATAAAAGATATGTAAGGGAAGGGTCATTCGTTTAGGGTTCTATAATGGGCACCCTCCCCCATCACTTTAGGTTTCCTCAAGGGTTATCTCACTCTATTGAGGTATTTCATAATTTATGGCATTATTCCCTATTTTCATGGTTTTTATTTTATTTTTTTATTTCCACCATTTGATGTCGAATGAGAGACTGGTCCTACATGAGTAGGAATCTATGGGTAAAATGTAGGTTCTTCCTATATTTCTTCTTATTATACATGTGATAAGTGATGTGTGTTAAATATGCATGAGTGGTGTGTTGTGGTATGTGTGTCACTGGTTTTACACTTCTTTTATTTTATATTGTTTTTTGAAGATTATGTGGGGTACTCTTGTGTGTGATAGGGTGCATTCAAGTCTGGTACGAAATAGAAGGTATGAAATGAGGTTTTTATATTGGTTCGGTATTTTTTCATGGTTAGTTGATTTTATTAAAATGCATTTATGGATATGATGGTTCAATGGGAATTCATGGGAAATGGCCTAAAGGACCTTGGGTGAAGTTGGTAATAAGAAGTAGCGGTGAAAGAGGTTCACTAGGGGTTTATCCTGAGATTTTTGGTTATTTTATCTCACATTGGCTGGTCCATATCAAAATCAGGTTCATGTGCACATTGGATAGTGCCATGGTGAGGTATTTTTGAAAAGTCAATGTGAGTGGAATATTCTTTAGATATACATGCATAGGGTACGATGGTGACCATCACCTTAGAGGTGGTGCACATCATAGAAGGACACACGTGATTTCATGTGTGAGCATCTGATAGGAGATGGGGAATGTTGTATGCTAGGTTCAATGGGTTATAACTATAGAAGTATGGGAAACACTATACCAAGGTATGCCGAGATTATAATCCTAACGAAATTGAATAAGTGGTTGTTTAAGGGACATGTGATATATCTATCGGTGTTTTGTTAGGAGTTCAGATTAACATTATGGGATTTTATAGAGATGTAGGAAGGTGGAGACATGTTGTGCATGTTGTAATGGTAGTAATATGATGCTATGTGGTATGTAAATAGATAGTAGTATATGAGGTCTTCTAGGATTTACAGACTATGGATGCATTATTCTACTCCAATAGTGGTCAAATCATGTAAATGCTCCCTTAAAGATGTTGAGCACAAGTGAAGAGGGTTATGTGATGTGTTAGTTTTTTATAATTATTTATGTTTTTATACACTAGAATATTAATGGATATAATCCATGTAAATAATTAGTAGTATCCTATTGATTTCATACTCACACCCTGTATAGGCCCCTTGGGATACATGAAGACTTTGTGGCTTTGTGTTTGATAAAGGGGTAGGCTCATGGTATGGAACATACTGAGTAAGGATGTGTCAGTGGTGCATGGGTTGGATGAAATCATTTTTTGTAGGACCATGTGTTTCCTATGTATAGTGACCCACGAATTTTTCAAATATTGTTACTAATTTTTTATGAATAATATCCAACAACTACAACACTAATGATTGGGAGTCCTAGTGCCATTAGAAGACTAGGCTAATATTATATCAAAGGGAACATAAAACATGGAATCATTATTTTATTCTCCATAGTGAGATCCTAAAATCCATTTGAGATCGTAAAAATACATGGGAAAACATGGGAATTATATAAAAGATGTGATGAGATAAAAATCATAGTAATCAAATAAACATGACAACGAAACATAACATCTTATTAAAAGGTAAAACATGATAACATAAAGAGAAGGATCATAAGTAATCACATAGTATAATAACATAAGAAAAGTGGTATTATATGATCATGCTGGCATGAAAAATATGGCATAAACAAAAAACATTACATAACATGAGTAAAGACTACCTTACTAGGCAATATCTCATAGTGGACAAAGTCCCATAACAGATTAGGTTTACTCCCTAATTCGATACATGAAACCTCATGAGACTAATGTTTTACCCAATGAATTGGATTTATATATGAACAAAAAAATCATAACATGTTCATGATTTATTTGATACACATAAGGGAAATAAATCATAAGGAATAACATAATAATTACCTATGGAAGGAAAATGAGTTTCATAATCTTGCCTCCTACCATAATTGAGGAAAATTTCACAAAGAATGGATTTGAGAATAATGAATGTATTATACCATAAAAGGAAGGTAGTATAAGAGAGGTATTAATGTGAGAGACATATATATAGAATTTATAATCATTCCATAAAATTAAATTGATAGATACATAAAGTTAATTAGAGAGATAATGGTTATGACCTAAAGGAAGGGGTGGTTTAGAGAGAGCCCTTACCTTGAGTCTTGTTCATGACATATGTTCTTTATATTCTTAAATAATAAATGTATGTAAATTATTTACTTTATTATGAAATTTTATCCAGTTTATTATTCCTTTTATTTTACTTATGGTCATTTTATATTCAATTATTTATTAATTCAGTTTCAATTCAGACGTTTTGATGATGATGAGATCATATGTCAAAAATCACTTTAGAAATTTGACTAAGGCTGAATATATTATTAATTCATAGTCTATAAAATAATAGTCATGAAATAATTAAAATATTTATATATAAATTATACTTTTAATACCATTAATTAAGGATTATTATGAAAAATCAATTATTTTATAATCATGGAGATTGTAAGTTGTACGTACGTATGAGTAACATTTTCCTTTTTCAATGATCATGATGGAAAGATGGTAAGTGATATTTTATCTTTAAAAAATTATAATTGTATCATAAATATCATATTATTTCCCAAAATATACTTACATATACCACCCATGAGACTCAGTAATAAAAAATAAATGAATCGCATTGCTTCAAGAGGTAGTGGTCTACCGTACACATGAACGAAGATATCATTTTTAATGGATATTAAGGTAAGAAAGTATATGATATATTAATTTTATATAATGAATAATATCTTATGTATATAATATATATACATTAAATCCATCACTATAAATATTCATGCTAGGCGATGATAGAAAACGAATTACACTAGTTCGTGGGATGGTATTGTGTCGTACACAAAATAATGGTTTTGTTTCCCATTTTATAGAAGTAGAGATGGATTGAGTATATTAAATTAACATAATAACATATTTGTATATGGGATATAATAATTATATAATATCCTCATTATTAAGAAGTATTTTAAGGAGGTTGGAGTAGAAATATAACAATGATTTTTGGCTAATAATGATACCTCTTCTTCGGATCACCTTTTTAGGATTATACCGAAAACATCCTGAGATAAAATTTATGATCAAAATAATACTTCTAGTACATGTTAATGGAATTAAATAAGGTATTTGGGTAGTTATTTTCTAAAAAAATGGGTATTGGAAGTGTGAAAATGGGAGTAGAGGGGTTCCCGTTTATAAGGGATGAGTGACATTCTTGTAATTACACGTAAAATATTCAATAAAAAAACTCACTCTCAATCCAAGTGCCTATAAAATTGAAAATAAATCACTTAATGATATATAAGGAGTATACACAACTATAAAATTCAAAATAAACGTTTTTTAAACATTTTATTTCATTTTCTTCTTTAGTATAACCCCCCAACTAAACTGGTTTTCACATTAACTGTGATAATTTTTTTTATTGTTTTCTATTTATTATGACCAAAATATAATTTACCCATACTATATAATAAAAAATATTATTATTATATAAATTAAATTTAATTTATCAATATAATTTCATATAATTGTAAAATTTTAATTTAAAATTGATCTCGCAGACGTGTCGAAGAAATACTTTTTCAAGAAATGAATTTTTCAGGCATAAAAGGATCATATAATAACTATATGAAAAGTAATATATTGTGAAACAATCCTTTTAAACCTATTATTACATGAATTTTAATATAATAATCCAATAATTACATCCCAAATATCGTGAGGATTGGTTTTATTGGAATACATGGTTCATAATACATCAAAGTGAGACTAAAATAAAACTTCTTTATTTTTTATATAATGTGATTCTAAATAGATTATAGTTCTTAAAACTTCATAGGATAACTGGGGGAATACATATACAATAGGGGTGATCTAAAAATCCTAGTATATAAATAAGCATAATATAAAAACATAACATGTGAGTCAAAGGTATATAATGGTATCATAAAAGAGAAGGCTCGTGAGTAATCAAATGGAATCATGGAATAAAGATCATGGCATAGTAATATAATGGAATTAGGAAATGTGGTAGAAAAATAAAACATGACATAAAAATAATTCAAGGATAACAACCAAGACAATATCAAATAGTGGACAGAGTCCTATAATGAATTAGGTTCACTCCCTAATAACATACATGACATATCATGATACAAAAACATTAAACAATACATTAGAGGGGTATATAATTCTAGGTCCAACCATCACATTCATATCATGTAAATAAATATTTGTTCCATATAATTAAATCAATCAAAAGTAATAAACAGAATAATTACCCATTGAAATAAAATCGGTGCCATAATCTTACCTCATATCATAATCAAAAGAAATTTCTTAAAGAATTAATTTTAGAAATGATCATAAGGAATTTATTACCCCATCAAAGGAATGGAAAGTGAGTTAGGTATATATGTAATTTATATATACCTAATTAAAAATCATTCCATAATATTATGGGTTGTTTTTTTGATAAATATAAATACTTTTAAAAATATTAGAAACATATTTGAGGAAAATAAATTTTCCACTATGAAAAAATATTTTAAAAAACAATAAATTTCTGAAATATTATCAAAATAATTTTAATTAAATAGAATCATGGAAATTAAGATTAAATATTTTATTTTTCATGATATTGGGTAATACCATACATGTTGAATAAGATAAAAGAAACATTTCTTATACACTGTTATAAAAAGGTTTAAAAGTACCTCGTTTAAAAAACAACAAGAAGATTCATTTCAAACCATTTTGTAAAAATGTCAAATAGGGGTAAAATTTTCATTTAAAAATATTTTTAGAAATTTTAAAAATATTCTTAATGAATATTTTTATAAAACATGGATATGGAAGAAAACAAATGTTTTTACCAAAGAGAGAAATGTAGTTAGCTTTACTTAAAAAAAATCTTATCCAATTTATGTATAAAAGGGAGGGAAAATGTAATATTACTTATAAATTTCATGTATAAATAAACTATAATAAAAATAAAAGGTTTTATTAGATAAAATGAAAATAATTTTCAAAAATGGAAATTCAATCATCAACCACCATGATTAAATGAGATTGAAACATAAACCCTTACCACTGTGATAACTTTTCAATCATTACATACCTTGAACAAAGTAGATAAAATATAACATAAAATAATATGAAGTATAAATTATTAATGATTTAATATGTAAAGAGTCGTTATATATATTATTTAAATGAAATTAGGTGGATATAAAACATGTCTCTAAAATAAGGATGTTTTTTAGACAAAACCCTTACCTCCAGTTCATACTTGTCATGTGTGTCCATCATCCCTTATATAATATATTTATATAATATATTTATTTTATTAATTAAATTGTATAAGTTTACTCCCATATACTTAAACCATTTACTTCATTTATTTTAATAATATATTTAATTACTTATTCAGTTATGTCCCCATTAGGTGTTTTCAGAACACTTGATTCATAATTTCAAAACAACATCAGTGTGTTGATTATGGTCAAATGTGTAATTATTAAATAATATATAGAAAAATAATCAATAAATAATTAAAATTTATATACATAAATTATACTTTTAAAACTATCCATGAAATATGGTAATGAAAAAAGAGTTGTGTTACAATTATGAAGATGGTAGGTCGTACATACGCATGAGTAACATTTCTATTTTTTAGTGATCATGATTGAAAGAATGTATGTGTGATTTTATCCATAAATAATGCTAATTATATAATAAATATAATATTATTTCTCTAAATACACTTACATATATCATCCATGTGATGTAGTAATAAAAAATTAATCACATCGCTTCGAAACATGGTAGTCCACTATACACACTCATGATGTTATCATTTTTCTATGGATGATAAGGTAAGAAGGTATATAATATATTACCTTTATAGAATTATTATATGTAATTTATATAATATATAAAATTAAATCCCTCATCGTTAATATCCTTGAGAGTCGATGATGGAATATGAATTTCATAGGTTTAAGAGGCGGTAGTCCGTCGTACACACGAACAATGGTTTTGTTTCCCATTTGGTGTAAGCGGAGATGAATATAGGTTATTACGTCAACATAATAACATATTAGTGTACGTGACATAATTATGTTATTATAAAATAAATATAAAGTAATATTTTAAGGAGGTGGAATAAGAAATAAAATAAAGATGCTCACTTAAGAACATGACCTCTTCTTCAGACCACCTCTTTAGGATTATACGTAAAGCCTTCATAGATTGTATTCATTATCAAAAATAGGATTATAGGATTTTTTAAGGGAATTAATGGAGTTATTTAGTCTATTATTGTATTAAACAGTGTGTTTTGGATGTGTGGAAATGAGAGGACAGGGGGTGCCTTTTTATAATGGAGGAGGATTAACATTCTTGTAAATACCCAAAACTATTCAATAATGGGAAGTTAATCTCAAAACAATTGCCTAAAAAGTTTACAAATAAAAGATTTTATGAGATATAAGGACAATAAATTCTTATAAAATTCAAAAGAAACATTGTTTAAATGTGTTATTCCATTTCCCTCTTTAGTTTAACCCCAAGTAAAGCAATTTTAAGATTAATAGTGGTAACCAATTTTTATTGTTATTACTATTCATTAAGAAAAAAATTAAGTTAACCTTATTACATAATATTAATTATTTTTAATAAAAATATAAAATATATTTTTATTAATTAAATTCAAAAATTATAAGAATTCAATTTATAAATAATCCCGAAGACGTGTCAGAAAATGGTTTTTCAAGAAATATATTTTCAAGCATAAGATGATCTTATAATTACTATATGAAAAGTAATAATATTTAAAAGAATTAAAAATAATGTTTATAGATATATAATATATAAATTTTTATTATATTATTATTAATTAGGGGTTATTTTATTTTGTTGAAATGGGCGAACATTAGGAACATTAAAAGAGTTTTCAGACAAACGTGTTTTAAAGCATAAAAATAAACTTATATTAACATATGATATAAAGATTATTTAAATGAAATTTATTGGAAGAAATATAAATAAAAAATACTTATTTTACATTTTAAATAATATTAAATTAATAATTATACTATTAAATTACATAAATAATAAAAAAAAATGACAGTTTTACAAAAAATTAGTATTTTTTCCAATTAACTAAAAATAGACAATTTTTAAAAATATAAACATTTCATTCAAAGTTAATATATATGATAATGATTTAAAAAAATTATAAAAATAAATTTTTAATGGTTCTCAAAATTAATTATAATTTTTTCTCTCAAAAAGAAATAAGAATCGTTTTTGAGGAAAAAATATTTTATTTTGTAGAATAAATGTCTTTATTAAATATTGAGTGCTTATTTCCTTAGAATTTATCAATATATTTATATCAATTAGTATATATATATATATTATATATAATTATCTAATATTATTAATTCTCTCTAATTTAACTTCTAGGTAATAACGATCACATTTAAATAATAATATTTTAATAGCATATCCAAGTTCATTTAAACTCAATATTGTGTGTTGTATATGATATTGAACATAGTATTATTTTAAAATATTGGGGTTTTATATAATCATAATTAAATTATTTTAAATTGATATTTATATATATAATCTATATATTTTAATTAAATAATTCATCATTATGGGTTATTTTAATTAGTTAAAATAGTGAAAAATTATGCACTCTAAAATAGTTTTCAAGATTTTTTTAAAGCCTAAAAATACAATTTTTTTAAAATATCATATAAATAAATTTTAAATTTAATTAATTACGAAAAATATTATTAATTTATAATAATTTTAATTTTAAATAAAATCTAAATAACAATGTGCATTTAAATTAATTAATTTATTAAAAAAATGATTGTTCCACCAAAAACCAATATTTTTCACTATTTACTGATAAATAAATATTTTAAAAAGAAATAAAAAAACATTACCCTATGTTTACATTGATATGATGGTTTCAGGTTTTTTTCACTTTATAGTATAAAAATTCTAAATGTTCCAAAATATGTTTATAATATTTTCCCGTAAAAAGAAATAAAAATCATTTTTGAAGAAACTTATTTTGTATAGAATAAAATATCTTTATTAAAGTTTGTTTCTTATTTATTAAAAATTTATAAGTAAATTTATATTTATTATGAATTTTATATATATTTCTTTAATTAGTTAATACTTTTCACACCCACCAAATTAATGATTGGGTTATATCGATCACGTTTAAATAATAATATTTTAATATTGTATCATAGTTCCTTTAAAGATATTGTTTTATATTCAATATACTATAAAACCTAGTGTTATTTTAAAATATTGGAGTGTAACATTCTACCCTCTTAAATAATTCTTTCCTCACAATTTGAACTTTTTCTCCGTAATCAAGGGTTTTACCTTTGAATATTCCACTATAGAAAACTCACATCATAAATATAGTTAACAAAAAATTCCTCTTGAAAAGTTGTGAAATGAATTTTGTAGGTCATAAAATAAATGGGTTTCTAGAGAGGATAACATTCTTTGTAGGTGAATTCATATATTTGGAAATAATATCCATTTAAGAGATAAATCTATAACATTTTTTAAAGGGAGAAGAGGCCATTGATTTTTTGAAAATGAATAACAATTTTATTTCAAGATCATTTTCCGAGAGTTGGTAGATAATTTTACTATCTAGACTAATGACATAAGAAATATACTTACTTGATAATTAAAACTTCTTACTTTAATCATATTTCAACATAATCTCATCTACTTCTCCAAATGATGATTATTCATGATGAATTTCTCTTTTCGGGAGCACTAAAATTAAATTACAATGGATCACATGATTCTATAAAATGATATCAGGATATTCTTCTTATATTTATACATTAACCAAAATTGGAAATTGTTATCACAAGGAAATATAATTCCCAAATTGAATAAACCTTCATATTAATCTCAAAATCCAAAGTTAAACATAAATCATTCAATAACTAAATATCCCCACATACCAAACAACCTAAAAATTATAGGATTTAATTGTTGTCTTCCCAAAAAATATCTCATGTTAAATCACATTCTAGACCTAAAGGTTATATATACCTCAACCCAATTAAATATTTCCCAAAATATCATTAATGACATCAAAATACTAAAATTATAAAATATTCGATACTAAAATGTGATTCCCAAAATTGACTTAAAGTTTATCTATCAAATCATTTAAGTAAAAACAGTGTCATAATTACCAGTACATTGAATAGGTCAATGGTGAACATCAAACCCTTATTGTCCTTTGGTTGTGTATTAGAGCCCTTCTACCTTTTTTAATGTTATAGGTTGTTCCTCGGCTTGTGGTTTTCTTTGTTCTAAAAAAGTGGATATAAAAGTGATAATCATTTTCAAAATTCAATATGATCTTATAACATTATCAAGATAAAGATCTTAAAAAATAATATTGGTTATAAAATTATCCCATTTCTTAAACTATAATCTTTTCTATCCAATTCATCATTTTCTACAATATAAAATAATATTAATTGAATATAATTACCAAAACATAAATAACATCTCAAAGATTATATTTCCCTCACGTTCTTTTATATAAAATATCACATTACCATCAAATCTCCTTTCTATTTCATTTTTACCATTAAATATATTCATCAATATCCATAAAAAACTAATTTAGAAAAATACTTATTTTTTTTATGATTATTATAACAAAAAACCATTAATAAAATTACTTCTATAATATAATTCTTTAATACCCATATGTAAATAATTTCTAATAAATTATTAGTATGACATAGTCCCTTCTTTAGTCTATGAGATAACCCTTAGTTTAGGGAATTGAATCAGATAATTCCTATGTTCCCCACATATAATACATCAAATTACGTTTTAATTCATTCATCTATTCACTTTATTTCAATATAGAAAACATCTTACTCTCAATTTTAGATATTTTCAACATGAATATTCTAACATTCTTGACATGTAAGAAAGTGAATCTTCTTTTTATTTTCATCTGTATCACTAGAACTCCTATGAGATGTCATCTTTATTTTCTTTTATGTGTTTGGAATCTCAATTATGTTCTAGTTATTAATTTTAATTCATGATATATCATTTGACATGATCAAAATATTCATAAATTCCATTACCATTAGGCTAAGAATCTCATTTGGTAAATCATTACATTTCCTATCACATTGGTTGTTGGAATGTTTCCTCCAATTTCATTCCATTTACTAAATTTAAAATATGAGAATATAATAACACACAAAAAAGGGAAACTTATAATCCTATAAGTAATAACTTATAAATGATAAGTATATTTTTACTTACGAGGATTTATATTTTAATATATGATATCATTGGAAATGATTCCTATGAGGTCTTCTGACCTCACAATTTTTCTAAGTCCTTCATAATCATTTATAAAGAGGTTATGAATTTACAAAGTATATCCCCCTGGAGATTCAAAGCATGTGTGTAAAAATGCCCATTTCCATACACTAGGTGATGATCGAGTGTATCTTAATGAGCCATTTTTAGAGTTTCCCCCCTTGGTACAACTGTTTTAGAGCCATATCCACGTTTAGTATCTAGACATGGATGTAATATCTCATAAATTTCTTGCTCTATCATTCAAAAATATTCTAGAATTTTTTCCTATCATTAGAATTATCCTTTCCTTAATCATAGGGTTCTCAATAAAGTTTTCACATCCCAGTTACAAATGTTAAATTAACCCTTTCTCTGATACCAACTATAGAGACCCATGACTTTTACATATATTATGACATGATTTTTAAGAATAAATATCCAACAAGTACAACCCTGATGAGTTTTAGTCATAGTATCTTTGGATGACTCATTTTGTATTACATCAAAAGAACTTAAATATTGTAATCCCTATTTTAATCTCTATAATGTGTTCCTAGAATCCATATAATCTTATAAAATGCATGGCATAACTTGGGGAATAACTAAAGAAAGTTTCAGTCTAAAAATATCTGTAAGAAAATAAACATGATAAGGAAACATAATATGTGAGTCACTAGTAAAACATGATATGATTAAAGTGAAGCTTCATTAGTTATTACATGGAATAATAATATGTAGAACCTCATAAGATCATGGTAACATATGAAATTTGGAGTAAACAGAAAACATAACATAAACATTAGTCGAGGATAATTTTCTAGACAATATCACATGGGGTACAATGTCCCATAATGTATTAGGTTTACTCCATAATCCTATACATGACACCACATGAGACTAAAGATTTAACCAATGTATTATAGCACTATCTAGGTAAATCCATAATAATATGTTAATGATTTATGTGTTCCACAAAAAGTAAATAAATAATAAGGTATAAAATTATAATTTCCCATGGAAAGAAAATAGGTTTCATAATCCTGACTTATACTATAATCAAAGTAAATTTCATAATGAAGAAATTTGATAATAAGTCTTGTATCACCCCATAAGAGAAAGGTATAATAATCTAGGTATACATGATATGTGAATATATATAAAATTTGGATGCATTATATAACATTAAAGGGAGAGATAAAGTGATTTAGAGAGAGATTAGTAATAACCCAAAGGAAATGATGGTTTAAAGAGATCCCTTGCCCCGAGCCCGATTTATCACATGTTTTATTTATCTACCTAAATAATAAATGTATGTTAATTATTTACTCTATTATGTTTTTTTCATGTTTTTGATTCATTTTATATTATTTATTATCATCTTATATTCAACTACTTATTCATTTAGGTTCAAGTCAGATGTTTTGATGATGTTCAGTTCATATGTCAAAAATCACATTAAAAAGTTGCCTAAGTAAAATATATTATTATGTAATCATCTAAAAAATAAAAATAATGAAATAATTATCTTTTTTATACATAAAATATACTTTTAAACCAATTATAAATTAGGGTTATGAAAAAGAATTATGTTACAATCGTGGAGACGGTAAGTCTACGTACACATGGGAAACATTTACTTTTTCCAATGATCATGATCAAAAGAAGTTAAGTGTTATTTTTTATCCATAATAATAATTATATCATAAACATAATTTTATTTATTTAAATTCACTTACATATAGAATCCAATTAATGCGATAATAAAAAAAATGATACACGTCGCTTCACGAGTTGGTTGTCCACCGTACACACGAACGACATTATAATTTTTAATGGATGGTAAGGTAAGAATCTATATAATATTTTAATTTTAAATAATATATAATATTTCATTAATATCAGATTGAAAATAAAATAAATAATAATAAATATTATTGGGAGGCGATGTTGGAAAACAAATTACATCAGCTCACGAGCCGGTAGTCTGTCAGACACACGAATAATGGTTTTGTTTCCCATTTGATGGAAGTGGATATGAATTTAGGTTAATAAATTAAGAGAATAAAATATTATTTTATGGGAAAAAATAATTTTATTACATCATCATTATTAGTAAATATTTTATGAGGTGTAGGAAGAAATAAAACAATGAATCTTTATTAAGAACAATGCCTCTTTTTCATACCACCTGTTTAGGATCATACATAAATCCAACCCAGATTAGATTTATAATTAAAATAATGACTCTAGAGTATAAAAATGGAAATAAGAAAGAGATTTTAGTAGTTATTTTCTCAAATTATTGGTTCTGGATATGTGGAAAGGAGAGTACAATAGGTTCCCTTTTATAATAGAGGAGGAGTGACATTCTTGTAAATACCCAAAACTATTCAATAATGGGAAGTAACCCTCAAAACAAGTGCCTCCAAAATTGGAAAATAAAAAGAATCTATGAGATCTAAGGATGAAAAACCCCTATAATTGAAAATAATAATGTTTTAAACATGTTATTCTATTTACCTCTTTAGTTTAACCCCTAGTAGACCGATTTTAACATTAATCGTGACAACAATTTTTTATTATTTTTTCGATTAATTATGAATAAAATTAAGGTCAAATTATTATATAATATTAATTATTATGATTTAAAATATTAAATCTATTTTATCAAATTAAATTGAGATAATATTCATAATTTAATTTAATATTAAACCCATAAATGTGTCGAAAAAACAGTTTTTAAATAAATGCATTTTTCAGGCTTAAATGGTCTTATAATAACTACATGAATAGTAACAATAATTAATTTAAATTAAATTAATAAATATATATATATAGATATATAATCTATAAATTTAATTTAAATTATTCCTAATTAGGGATTATTTTAATTACTTTAAATGGATGAACATTATGCACTTTAAAACATTTTTTTTGAAAAATGTGTTTTAAAGCCTAAAAATAAATGTAAATTAAAATACAGTATAAAGACTATCTAAATTCAATTAATTAAATGAAATATAAAATAATAATACGTATGTTACTATTATATAATATTAAATTAATAATATTAAATTTAAATTGCATTATTTGTTAAAAAGAAATTATAGTTTTACCAAAAATCGGAATTTTTCACTATTCATTGAAAAATAATTTTTTTTTTGGAAAAATACCAAAACATCACCAAAAGTTAATATTGATATGATTATTTCATAAAATTATTTAAATTTTATAATATAAAATTTCTAAAAGTTCCAAATTTTAATTATAATATTCTTCTCACAAAAAGCAATAATATCATTTTTGAAGGAAACACATTTTTTATAAAATAAAATATATTTACTAATGATGAGTGATAATTTATTAGGAATTTGTAAATAAATTTATATTTATTAGAAAATTTATATATATTTCCTAAATCATTTAGTAATATCAATACCGACCAATTTAATATCCAGGTTAAATCATTCGTGTTTAAATAATAGTATTTTAATATTATTATGTAGTTAGTTTAAACATAGTGTTGCTTGCTGAATACAATATCAAACATAGTTTTCTTTTAAAATATCATGTATTTAAACAATGTAACAATATTTGTTTTTTATATACATATACGATCAGCCCAGGGGCGATCTTGTATGATTTTCATGACATGTAGATGTTTCCTAGTATGTTTAGCATGATTACTTTTATCTTGTTATTGTTATTGTTTATATTTCTCCCACTAAGTTTGGTAGAATGCTTCCATAGTTTGGTTATTTTTCCATTTATTATTATTATTATCACATGAGGGTATATTATCCTTGCTATCACCCAGTATACCCTCATTGATAGTTGACAACCTTTGACATGAGGGGAGGCATGCCTAAAGCCATGTGGTACATCAGCTCAGATAACTGGTTTAGGGGATTCTAGGGTTGGACATTATAAATTTACCATCAATTTCTAGGTTGTTTCATCTTGATCATCATATGATTGATTATGTATTTGGTGTTTTTGAGAAAAAATTTAAATTCACCCTTGAATTACTTGAAAACATGGCTCTAAATTCTCTATAATTTGGTACATGAGAAATTTCATCCAATCCATTAGTTCATGATGTAAATCATTCATCCCCACCCAAAGATAGATAATAAACTTGATGAGATGCATAACATTCTAAGGAAATTAGCTGAAGGACAAGGTAATTCACACTCTCCTCCCCTTCCATTTCTTTGTGGTATTTTTTCGGATAACACTCATTTTTCTGACCTATGCCACAACATCAGGATTCAATGGAGTCATGTATAGTAGTATTACCTCAACATCAATTCCAATAAGAAACTCCCTTAAAAAAGTTAAATTCAAGAGAAATCCAAACCTTTTGTGGAAAGCAAAACCGCAATACCAACTAGGATGAAACCTAAGCTACCCTAAATAGAACCTATATAAACAAAGAAGAGGTATGAAACCATCTTATCCTTTACCCTCTTGGAAAAATCCAAATCCTCCCATGTTTGAAGCAAGCCTTGAGGATATGTGGAAGAAAATGGATACCCAGAATCTCCAATTCCAATAGGCTATAAGATCAGCAATTGAAGACCTATGAACTCAATTGTTCTAATTTGGAAACACTATATGTGAGATTAAGATGAATGGTTCTGAAAAAATAAAATTCCATCCTATTGCTAATTTAAAATATAAAGGTAATATTTCCCTAATAACACTTCATAGTGGTAATGAAGTTTCTTCTTTCTCTAATTCTACACAACATGTACGTACCCCACATGATAAATCTCTTTATCTTCCCAAAAAATAGTTCTAATGATGAAATAAGTAAAAAATGGTAAACATGTTATTATTCATTATTACACTAAAAAATCCATTCCCATTTCTTCCCCCAAAGACTCTCTAAACCTATTAATTTTTTTGATATTGACATTGATAAAGAAATAATTGATAACATCAAAAATGTGCAAGTTAATGTTCTTTTATTGGATGAGTTGAACAAATACCACACTATTCAAAATTAATTAATGAGATTTGCACCCATAGGTAGAGACTCAAGGGGAAGGAGAGAGTAATCATTAGATTAAACGACTCAACATTGATCCAACCATCATTAACAACCAAATAATTGGATCTAGGAATGTTTATGATAAATTACACCATATGTGAGGCCTTTTATTCAAATGTAATTCTAAACTTGGGTTCTTCAATTAATGTAATTATTTAATTGGTATATAATTATTTTCAGGTTGGAGAGCATAAAATGATGGTCCATGTCATGCAAGTTGCTAATCAGAGCACAACACACCCATCAAGAGTAATCAAGGATATACTTGTTAAAGTGAATAATCTCATGTTCCCTATAGAATTCATTATTCTCAAGATAGATAATACAAAAAAACATGGATATTCCCCTCTCATTCTTCAAATTCCATTCTTGAAAACATTAAGGATGATCATAAATATCCCAAATGGTACACTATCTATGGAGTTCAATGATGAAAATGTATGTTTTAATAACTGTGATGCTATGAGACACCCCATTGAAGAGAACTCCTCTTTTCCTGAATATTTTGAAGGATGTTTTATTTAATGAAACACAGACAAAAAATTATACCCTCAGACCATACTATGATTCATTTTCATCTTCTTAATCATTGGTTGATTTTAGATCTGATTCAGTTTTGAGTGTTTTGTGGGTTCAGAAAAGAGTACATTTTATGCTTTAATTGATGAGTGCATTCATTATGAGGAACCAATGACTATTGATGATTCTTAAAATCTAATTTCAAGTGATTCTATTTCATTAGAGTATAAAAATAAACAGATAGATAATTTCATGGACCTCACACACCCTAAATCCCCTCCCCAAATCCAAAAACCATCAATATCAGAATTAAACCAACTTCCATCTAATATAAAATATGTGTATCTTGATGGTCTTCCCCATTTTCCTATCATTATTTAAAAAATAGTATCTCTACATAAAAAATCAAAACAACTATACCTTCTTAGAGAGTGTAAAAAGGAAATAGGATAGATATTGATTGATATTCCTAGGATTATCCCATATATTTGTATGAACCATTTAATTCTAGATGATGAGGCCAATATCAAAAGGAAATATAAACCCTAGTAAAATACCACTGTCCTTGAAGTGGTAAATTTGGAATTCAGTAAATCACAGGATTTTGGGATCATTTATCAAATATCTGGTATTAAATGGGTTATCCCAGGAAAAATTGATCCTAAAAAAACTGGAATAACAGTTGGGTTTAATGAATATTATGAATTAGTTCCAACACATGTTCAAAATAGATGAAGAGTATATATTTACAACCATAAATTGAACCAAGACACATTGAAGGAGAACTTTCCTCTACCCTTCATTGAAAAAATGTTAGAAATATTGGCTAGTAAGTCCCATTATCATTTCCTTGATGGATATTCAGTGTATTTTCAAATACAAATAGCCCCTGAGGATCAGGAAAATGAAAATTTTACCTATCCATTCAGTAAATTTGCATATAGAATGATGCCTTTTGATTAATGTAATACACTTGGTACTTTTCAGTGATGTATGTTGAGTATTGTTTGATGAAATTGGGGATTATATGGAAGTATTTATGGATGAACTGCTAGTTTATAGATCTTCTATTGATAATTTCATGAATAACCTAGGTTCTATCATAAATAATTTCAATAAAAATATCTTGTATTAAATTATGAGAAGAATCATTTCATGGTTGATTGGGGAATATTTCTTGGGAATGTTATTTCAAATGTTGGAATTCAGTTGGATAAATCAAATGTTAAATTAATTTCAACCCTTACATATCCAAGGTGTGTTCATGAGGTGTGATATTTCTTTGGTCATAATGGCTTTTAGTATCTATTCATTAAATAATATTCGAATATCACACTTCCATCTACCAGTTATTACAAAAACAGTATGAGTTTTTGTTTGATTAAAATTCCAATGATGTATCCAAATTAATAAAAAATAGTGTCACGCCAACTCCCATCATCCAACCACCAAGGTGGGATCTTTCATTTGAACTTTCGTGTGACGCCTCTAACTGTGCAGTTGGAATCTTTTTATCACTAAGGGTTGAGAAGGATCCTCATTTCATTGTTTATTCCACACATACCCGTGAACATACTGAGGAAAACAAAAAGGCCACTAAAAAGAAAATTTATTTATGTGTGTTTGCGTTGGAAAAATTATGTTGTTATCTTATTGGGTAAAAAATGACTATCTTTTATGATAATGAAACACTTTGAATTCTACTAATGAAACCTAAAGCTCAGTGTCACCTCTGTCAGTGGATCCACCACTACGGGAAAAACAACCTGTTGCGACCGGTAATTTGCGATGGGATAATATCCCGTTGAAAATAGTCCATTCTAGATATTATTTGTGACGGGGGAGTCATCCCGTTGTAAATACCTTGTTATTTGCGATGGGTTTTGGTGGTCCATCGCAAATAGTAATGCACGGTTTGGTGCGGATTGCACACCAAACCTTGTGAATCTTATTTGCGATGAGAGGAATATTCCCGTCGCAAATAGTTCGTCGCTCAAAGGTATTTGCGACAGGTCCCGTCGCAAATACCCAGCGGCGGTAAATGAGTTTTTTTGGGACGGAGAGGTTATTTGTGACGGGGAAATTCCCCGTCGCAAATGGTTCGTCTCTCAGAAGTTATTTGCGATGGGTCCTGTCGCAAATACCCAGTGGTGGTAAATGGGTTTTTGCGACGCGCTGATGCATCATCGCAAAACGTGTGTCGGCAGATACCATTTGCAATGGGGCTCGTCGCAAATACCCTTTTAACCGCCGACAACAATTAATGTTGGCTAAGGTATTTGCAACGAGGGCTGTAGCAAAAGGTATCTGTTGCAACGGTAGTTCCGTCGCAAAAGGTGTCGTCGCAACTAATCTAACTTATATATACCCCCATCAGTTTTTTCAAATCCTACTCTCAATTCTCACTTTCTCCCTCTCTCTCTTAACCCTATTTTCAGAGTGAGAATTTGTTTGAGTTAGTTTTTTTTGATGAAAATGTTTTGAAGTCGCCTACATCAATATAATATCAAGCCTAAAGGTATTTATATTTAATTTAATTAAATATTTATTTTATTTTTTTATGTTAATATTTATTATTTTTGATTAGTTTTTAATTTAATTAGAGTTTAATTATTTTGTTAATAATAGTTATTTGTAATAATAAATTGAAAGTATTAGTACATATTTTTAATAAATAGGAATAATTAATAATAAATATGGATAATTAGTAATAAATTGCAATAATTAGTAATAAATATGAATAATTAATAATAAATATGAATAATTAATAATAAATAGGAATAATTACTAATAAATAACAATAATTACTAATAAATGAGAATAATTATTAACAAATAGGAATAATTACAAATAAATAATAATAAATACTAATAAATATTTATAATCAGTAATAAATAAGAATAAATACAAATAAATAGGAATAATTAGTAATAAATAGGAATAATTAGTAATAAATAAGAATAAATACTAATAAATTGGAATAAATACTAATAAATAGGAATAATTAGCAATATATAGGAATAATTATCAATAAATAAGAACAGTTAGAAATAAATATGAATAATTAGCAATAAATAGGTATAATTAGCAATAAATAGGAATAATCAGCAATAAATAGTAATAAATAGACTTAAATAGTAATAAATAGAAAAAAATCGTAATGAATATAAATAATAAATAATAATAAATAATAATTAATAACAAATAAAAATAATTACTAATAATTGGAATAATTAATAATAATTAAGAATAATTAGGACTAATTATGAATAATTAGGAATAATTACGGATAATTAAAAATAATTAGGAATAATTAGGAATAATTTGGAAAAATTAGGAAAAAATAGGTATAGTTAGGAATAATTAAGAATAATTATAAATAATTAGGAATAATTAGGAATAATTAGGAAGAATTAGTAATAAATTGTAACAATTAGGAACAATTAGTAACAATTAGGAATAATTAGTAAAAATTAGGAGTAATTATTAACAATTATAAATAATTAGTAATAAATAAGAATAATTAGTGATAAATAGGAATAATTAATAATAAATACGAATAATTAAAAATAAATA
This sequence comes from Viscum album, assembly GCA_963277665.1. Lineage (NCBI taxonomy): Eukaryota > Viridiplantae > Streptophyta > Magnoliopsida > Santalales > Viscaceae > Viscum > Viscum album. The sequence continues at coordinate 56,273,217 of OY728148.1, forward strand.
GGAATAAATAATAATAAATACTAATAAATAGGAATAAATAAGAATAAATACTAATAAATAGGAATAAATACTAATAAATAGGAATAATTAGTAATAAATTGGAATAATTTGTAATAAATAAGAACAATTAGAAATAAATAGGAATAATTAGCAATAAATAGGAATAATTAGCTATGAATAGAAATAAATATGAATAATTATGAATAAATATGAAAAAATATTAATAAATATAAAAAACTAGTAATAATTAGGAATAATTAAGAATAATTAGGAATAATTAGGAATAATTAGGAATAATTAGGAATAATAAGGAATAATTAAGAATAAATGGGAATAAATATTTATAATTAGCAATAAATAGTAACAATTAGAAATAACTAGTAACAATTAAGAATAATTATTAATAAATAGGAATTGTTAGTAATAAATAAAAATAAATTGTAATAAATAAAAATAATTAAAAATAAATAGTAAAAATTAATAATAAATAGGAATAATTAATAATAAATAAGAATAAATAAAAATAAATACTAATAATATGAATAAATAATAATAAATACTAATAAATAGGAATAATTAGTAATAAATAGGAATAATTTGTAATAAATAGGAATAATTAGTAATAAATACAAATATTTAGCAATAAATTAGAATAATTAGCAATAAATAAGAATAATTAACAATAAATAGTAATTAATATGAATAATTACGAATAAATAGGAATAAATAGAAACAAATAGAAATAATTAATAATAATTTGGAATAATTCAGAATAATTAAGAATAATTAAGAATAATTATGAAAAATTAGGAAAAATTAGGAAAAATTATGAATAATTAAGAATAATTAGGAATAATTAGGAATAATTAGGAATAAATATTTATAATTAGTAATAAATATTTATAATTAGTAATAAATAGTAATATTTAGAAATGATTAGTAATAAATAGAAATAAATAATAAAATATACTAATAAATATGAATAATTAGGAATAATTAGTAATAAATTAGAATAATTAGAAATAAATAATCATTATTAGAAATAATAAATATTTATAATTAGTAATAAATATTTATAATTAGCAATAAATATTAATATTTAGAAATAAATAGTAATAAATAGAAATAATTAGTAATAAATAAGAATAAATCAGAATAAATACTAATAAATAGGAAAAAATAGGAATAATTAGTTAAAAATAAGAATAATTAGATATAAATAAGAATAATTATAAATAATAAATATTTATAATTAGAAATAAATATTTATAATTATCAATAAATAGTAATATTTAGAAAAAAATAGTAATAAATAGATATAATTAGTCATAAATATGAATAAATAATAATAAATACTAATAAATAGGAATAAATAGGAATAATTAGTAATAAATCAGAATAAATAGTAATAATTAGTAATAATTAGTAATAATTTGTAATAATTAGTAATAATTAGGAATAATAAGTAATAATTTGGAATAATTAGTAATAATTAGCAATAAATATTTATAATTTCAATAAATATTTATAATTAGGAATAAATAGTAATAATTAGAAATAAATAGTAATAATTACTGATAAATATGAATAATTAGTAATAAATAAGAAAAATTAAAAATAAATAGTAATAAATAAGAATAAATAAGAATAAATAGGAATAAATAGTAATAAATATGAATAAATAGTAATAAATTCTAATAACTAGTAATAACATGGAATAATTTCCAATGGACTGACGACACTCCTTTTGCTCAATGAATCTTTTGATTTCAACTTTCACCGACTCAAAACATTATGAAAAGCATGCTTCTACATATTCATATCCAATCTCGTATGCACGAGTTTGAATATGCATTCATAAGACCACATTTTTTATAATGTGTTCAGGTGGTGACAGTTGCAAGAAGATGATTCATCGATAAAAAGGGGTCTCTTTTGTCGACGACTCATTTACTTTCTTCTTTATCACACTTAAATCACAATGAAGAAAATTCTCAGATGTATGCTTATATATTCTCGTATGAATAAGGGTACATCAAAGTATGAATAAGGATACCTCCGAGTAGATTATTCATTGTGATTTCAGTGTGATAAAGAAGCAAGTAAATGAGCTGTTAGACAAAGAAGTATCTGTCAATCCACTGGAAATTGTGTCGAGTAAATTTAAGGGTAATTATTAAGAAGTCGTCGTAATTATTTATCTTTTTTTTTTCTAATAGTGTTTTTATAATTTCAAATTATTCAAAAGCTGTAATCATTTATATTTTTTAGAAAAATATGGAACAAGGAAATCAATATCAGACATTATTAAATGATGATGCTTGGATAAATCCGCACAAAAATCCAAATGGTTCTGGTATAAATCATATATATATTGAGGGTGTTGAAGCTTTCTTTTGATTTTCATCATCAAAACCAGAATATGTTTCAGAAGGAATAATTAAGTGTCCTTGTAAAAAAATATCTCTGAGAACATTTGAAACATTTGACAAGGTTGGGGGACATCTCTTACGGGTTGGTTTTAATGTAGATTATGTTTTTTGGTATCAATATAGAGAACATAGTTCTTGAAAATATATTAGTAACTTGATTCCAGATACATCATGGTTTCAGAATTTAATACATGATGTAGTAGTTTTTTCTATTAAACAAACTGAAACTCAAGATGATAGTGATTTAACTCTTGAGTTAGAACCATCTAAATTTTATGAGATCTCGAGGTATGCTAAAGAAAATTTTATCCAGTTTGCAAGAATAGAAATTTAGAAGAAATTACAAAATTTATGTCCATTAAATCAGACAATGCAATGTCAAAAAACTATTTTGATAAGATATTTTATTTAGTTAAAATGTTGTTACTAGAAAGAAATGTGTCACCTGCAAATTACTATGAGAGGAAGTGGTTGGTTCATAATCTGGGCCTTAGTTATCAAAAGATTCATGCATGTCCAAATTATTGAATCTTATATTATGGTGAAAATGATTCATTGGATAGTTTTACCACATGTGGAAAATTGAGTTATAAAGAAGCTCAACTAGGGAAGTATGGATTGATTCAAATAAAACAGTTGAGATATTCCCACCTTACACCTAGGTTGCGACATTTATTTATGTCTCAGAACACAACGTCAATGATGTCATGGAACAAAACCAAGATTTCCACTGATAAAAGCTTGAATGATCTATCTGAAGGTGATTTATGGAAACATTTTGACAGTCTGCATCCATCGTTTGCTTTAAAAGGCCGAAATGTGCGATTGGGTCTTTCTACTAATGGTTTCTGTCCATTTGGTTTTTATGGAAGTCAGTATTCATGTTTTTCTATCTTTATAACTTCGTGCAATTTACCTCCATGGATTTTTATGAAGGAGCTATATATATTTTTGATTATATTATTCCACAGACATCCGAAAAATAATATTGATGTTTATTTTAAGCCATTGATTACTGAGTTAAATGCATTGTGGAGTGATGGTGTCAGTATATATGATGTTGCTGTGAAAAAAAATCATATTAAAATCTGCATTGATGTGGATGATTAGTGACTTTTCATCATATGACCTGTTATCTGGCTGGATTACATATGGTCTGAAATCATATCCTTACTATATGAAAGTCAATAAAGCCTTTATGTTTATCAATGGAAAAAAATTACTATTATGACTGTCACCACAGAGTTCTTCCAACCGATCATCCTTTTCTAAGGAACAAATCTCATTTCATAAATGGTACAATTGAAAGGGATACACCTCCAAAGACGATCTTAGGTACATAGTTAAAATCAGTTGTATTTTCATTACCTCTAATCACATTTGGGCCCATAGTAAACCAACAGATAATTGATGGCTTTGGGAAAGAACATAATTGGATAAAAAGAATAATTTTTTGGGATCTTCCATATTGGTCTATTTTGTTGGCCCCCCACATGTTTGATGTCATGTATATTGAGAAAAACTATTTTGATAATTTATTTCATACTATTTTTGATACACCAGGTAAGACCAAAGATACCGTAATGGCACGATTAGATCTTGCCCAAATTTGTAGGTGACTAAAACTTGAACTATTTTAAAATGTCAGATCACAGAGGTTAATAAATCCAAAAGTATCTTATATGAAGTCCAAAGAGAGTTGATTATTATTTTTTTAGTGAATTGCAAATTTTTAGACTTCTAGATGGTTGTGCTTCCAATTTGGGAAGATGAGTTAAGAATGGTTATATTACCAAATTAAAAAAGTTAGGATTGTCATGTTATAATGGAAAGATTTATGTCGATTTCATTTAGACGTTTTCTGAATTCTATAATTTGGGATTCGATAATAGACATATCATATTTTTTTTGAGACATTTGTGCGGTGACAATAGACTACTATTCCCTAAGAAAACTAGAAGAAGATGTTGCTGTAATTATATGTAAACTGGAAAAAAACTTTTCACCAACTTTCTTTAACTCAATATAACATCTGATATTACATTTTCCACATGAAGCTAAATGTGGAGGTCCCGTACTGCTTTGATCGATGCACCCATTCAAGAGATTAATGAAGAAATTGAATAAAAAATACATAACAAAGCATGAATTGAAGGACCAATTGTTGAAGCTTATTTACATGAGGAAATTGAATTTTTATGCTCTCATTATTTTGATTATCAATATCCCTAAAAAAATAGCATGTGACAAAATGAGGGGAATTTTAATGAAAAAATGGACAATCAATTATCAGATTTTAATCAGCCAAATCTTGGTTTCGGTGGAGTTCATGAACGGTGGATTTTAGATGATGAACATCACAGGGATAATATATATGTTCTGCTCAACTGTTAAGAAATGAAATCAATTTCTTTGTGAGTTCTTATATAACTTATTCAATAATTTATGTTATAGTATGTAAACATATTTTATATTTAGGTTATATGACAATCATATGAAGAAAAAACTTCCACATATTACAACAACTTCACTTGAAGAATGCAGGCAATTTTTTTTCTCAATGGTTTAAAAAACTGGTAACATAAATTATTTAGATTTTAATATAAATTCCGTTTATTATTTATCATATTGATAATTGTTTTAAAAAATTTCAGTTGTCTCAACATGCTAATAAAATTGATAAGCGACTGTGTATATTGAGTGACCCACAATCCAAAATGGTTAAATCTTATAATGAGTATGTGGTGAATGGTTTTCGATTTCATAAACATGCATATGGGGAATAAAAAACAATGAACAATGGAGTTTTTTTAGAGGATATCATCACAGAGAAGTTGAAGATGACTTTTATAGAATTCTTGATGAAATTATAGAGAAGTTTTATATAGGACAGAATAATCTAACAATATTTAAATGTTGGTGGTTGGATACTGAGAGAGGATTGCATGTTTATATGACTCTTGGAATCATTGATATTAAATATAAAATTATTCTTGCAGTAAATAAACCATTTTTACTAGCTCAACAGGCACATCTGATTTGTTATGAAAAGTAATGTGCTACTTCAAGAGACTTGAGTGATTGGTGGAGCATAAAAAAAATGAAATCTCAGGAAAAGAAGTTTAATAAAATTGAATGTGGTCCCGCTGAACTGGAGGGAATTGATATTTTTCAAGAGACTTCTCAAAATCCATCTTTTTTCACAAAGAGACGTGAATATCAATGATGATGAAGATGTCAATGATTCTATAAATGAATTTGAAATGAGAAGATTTGAAGAAACTGAAACTCATATAGATATTTATGACTCTAAGGAGGAAGATGAAGACATTGACATGGAAAACTACGAATATGAGGATGAAGATGGAAATTGACACATTTAAATGCTTGTTATAATCATAACTAATATATATCTATATATATTAGTTATTTTCAAATATCTGCTAACAATAATCATTTTTTGTTTTAGATGGATCCTGATATATTTTATGAGTTGTAGGAGGCTGATCTACCTTTAGATGAGGGGGATTTCAGATCATCAGACCCTCAGCCTACTGGCAGTTTAGGGGGTACGCTGAGGGGGAACAGTCTTGTGTGACTGATAATTTCTGACCCTATCCCTGAGCGGCGTCCATGTCTTGGCTTCAATTTACACAAACAGAGGTATGGTAACCTATATTTTTAGTTATATTTCATTTATTTATTTATATATATACTAATTGTTTGATCATTTATTTTTTTCACATTATTGTGCATGTAACTATTGGACAGGGGAGTGTTATCATGCCCAATTATTTTTCTCAGCCATGGATAACATGGGAACAGATTTCCGTTGATATGCGGCGTGACATGTTCGATCAATGTCTACTACGCAAATAAAGAATATTTATTTTGAAATTTATTTTATTAATAAATTTATATTATAAATTATTTGTAGGTTTTATGGTAATCAATCGATTATAGAATGAATGACGCTATCAACGCGGAATGGAAGGTGTCTATGTGTGACCGTTTCCACCGGTTTTTGCACAATTTGAGAAGAACAGTCATTAAGAAAATAAGAGTGATAGAATTTAATGAGTCCTATAGAGAACACCGACCAGAGTACATTTCATATCATGTTTAGGATAGATTATGTTTACACTAGTTGGGTTGTGGATTTCAGAGGAGTTTTTCAGTGGGACGATAGAATTGGGGGAGACAGGAGGTGACACATCGAGCTGGTATCCATACATTCAGTACACATAGAGAGAATCTGGTAAGTATATTTCTTAAATATAATCTATAAATTTAAATATAAATAGTTTATTTTATACTTCTGTAGGCTGTCGAGCATCCCGATATTACGGAGATCGATGTTTATCAGAGGATGTACAATGATCCAGCCATTGGATAGATTAGAGGTGATTGCCAGCATCAGATTGTGGTTAGTATTATTATTTTCTGTTTTTATTATATGCATATAATATTTTCAACATGTTAATTTCAAATTGGAATTGAAGGAGTCATATGAGGCTGTGACCTCTCAGAAACAGGCTGAGAGTCAGGACGTGATGACTGAGCAGACCAGTTCGCACCATTTCGATGAGGCGGGATGGATGCAGGAAACATAGTATAGCTTTGAGAAGGGCTGAGTAGTTGGTATCAACTCTCATTTGACTCAGGGTACTTATTATGCTACAGCTATTATTTCAGCATCCATATCGAGAGGAGCTCATGGAGAGACATCATCCTCTGCCTCACAGTATCAGGAGTAGTTGCAAACTCAGTTTGTGCTTATAGAGAATTTTTAGAAGCAACATAGAGAGATGTGTCGGTGGAAGCAACAGTAGCAGTTGCAGCATGAGGAGGAGATGCGTCGATGGGAGTAGCGACAACAGCAGCATCATGAGCAGATGGAGTACACGCGTCGTCAGACTCATATTTTAGGGATTGAGTTTCCTCCACCATCTCCTCCTCCTACTCCACCTCCTCCAGCAGACGACCCCCAATGATTTGTTTTTTAGGTTTAAAACATTTCAATTCAAGATTTGTAGTAATGTGAACTATTTATAGTTTTTTTCTTTTATATTGGTGAAAATATTGCATAATTGTTTTATTGTTAATACTGTATTATTTATTATTAGTATTATATTTTTTAATATTGGTTTATTTTAATAATAATAATAATATTTTATGTTTTTTTAATTTTTTTGTAAATATTGAGATTTTTAATAATTTTTAATAATTTTTATTTTAATAATTTTAATATTAATTTGTTATTAATCACAATTTTATTAAATATTTTTTTTTGAATTATAATTTTTTATGTTTTTATATTTTAATAATAATTAGAAATTATATTTTCTTATTATTTTAATAATAATAATATAATTTTTTCATTAATCATAATGTCATTATTTTTTTATTATGATTAGTATTTGCAATGGGACCATTTTCAATGGGATTCTCTCAAAAATAATCTAAAAATTATTTTTTATAAATAGTATTTGTGACAGGGCACTGGGTCCGTCGCAAATACTATTTATGATGGACCCGTCGCAAATTTTATATATATATATAATGTATATAATCGGATGGTTATTTGGGATGGGCCCATCGCAAATCATCGATTGATATATAATGTAAATAATTAGAGGCTTATTTGCGATGGAAAAAAATCCCATCGAAAATACCATGTTTTGCAACAGGCCTAACACAAATATATGTATTTGTGACATTGTTTTCTACAACGGGCTATTTTCGACGGTCCCCCATTGCTAAAGCCTATTTGCAATGGCATCCTGTCACAAATAGGCCATCGCAAATATATATAATTCTAGTAGTGCACCTCCTTCAGGAACTTGACCTTCATTTTTGGGATAAAAAAGGAGTGAAAATGTGGTAGCTGACCAAATTAGTAGGTTTTATCCACCATTAGACCACCATGTTATCATCTTAATCCCCAATGAAGAATTCTTTCCTCCTGAGAACCATTCTGATTTAGTCAAACATAACCCTCGGTATGAAGACATTTTGAATTTTTTGGTAGCATCTAGGGTTCCCATAGATTTTAGCACTTCATAATCCCAAATACTTAAGCATGAGTCTTGATGGTACATTTGAGATGATCCATACCTATGAGGACTTTTTAGTGACAAGATTTTTTCGAGTTGTTTCCATGAAAATGTGTTCTAGTCTGTCCTTAGGTTACCCCACATTCTGGAATATGGGGGCCACTTTGGCTCTCAATGTAAAACATAAAAGATCCTTGACTCTAGAATTTATTGGCCATCACTATTTAAATATTCTCATCAATTTTTTATGTTATTGAAAATATGTCAATTCATAGGGAATATCTAAATGCATAACTTTATTATTATGACTTTTCTCAGGATTGCAAATGTTTAGGTGTGGGGGTGTGATAGTAGCATTATTCACTATTTCATTTTCATGCTTTGACCACTATGTTAAACTGATTTCATATCAAAAATTCAAAATTTAATAAAAAATTCACTTTATATTTAATTAATTTATATTTATTTTATCATTATTAAATATATAAATTTATATTTTCTGATAATTACACTGATGCTGGAGGTGATATGGCGGGCTCGTGATGAAGTGGAACAAAAATGGGCCAAACTAGGCATGATTCCAAGCACACCAGTGGACTCAAATGCACATGAATACTAAAATTTGACTGAAATTGGGCTGAAATTTTGCCTAATGTTCCAAAATTAATGTTATATAACTCTTATAAAAGAACCCAATCCCAATACATCATCTAATAGGCCCATTTGAAATGATATTTATGGGGAATCAAATCTGTACAAAGTCAAAATGGGTGTTCTTTATTCTGTCAATATATTCCAGATTTGTCTTCCAGTGGGGGCCAAATATTCAATAGATATATTAAATAGATGGTGATAAAACATTATAATCCTCTATAAAGTGAGATAAAACAATTTGGAGTTCAAAAACCATTGTCTAAGTGGGTTTTCAAAATCTAGGAGCTCAAAACCTCTTTTGAATTTTCCTATAAAATGATACCTTGGGAAACCCATTTTTAAGTTCAAACCAGGAGAAAAGATCTACCATTTTGGAGACCCAAAGTATTTTTCTCCACATCCAATATGTTTTGGAGGCCCCAATGTCCATATGGGGGTCGAGTATGAAGGATAAGTTCCACCTAAGCCTCCTCCTCCTCTCGATGGTAAGCTAAATGGTGGATAGTCCTTTCAAGGGAGCTAAAAACACTCAGTATACAGTTCTATCAGTTTTTATTGTACTAGTTATATTTAATGTATGTGTTAAATATTTCAATTATGGATTATCTTTACATTATTTCCATCTGAATTAATTTAATTTGATATCATTAAGAGAAACACTTTCCATTTCAACACCGATTGGGTTGAGAATTCAAGTGGGAATATTAAATTGATTCGATTCGGAAACAAGATCATCCTATTACTATCCAACATACATAATATATTTAGTATAATTTGGTAGCCTTAAATATATACTTGAGTTCCAAATCTTAACAACGTAATTTTTGTGTCATGAGGTGGTTCTTTAAGCATCATTCTAAGAGGCAACATGGGAATTGAGATCTTGATGACCGTAGACCAAAGAATTCCATTAAACAATGATTATTATTTTAGAATGATGAGAAAACCAAATAGTGTAGTGAACATGAAATTTTCTCATTCTATCATAATTTAAAAAACAGAACATTTGATTTCCAATTATTAAATTTTATTTTCAAAACTGTTTTCCAAACCACACCGTTATTTAGATTTTTTATTTATTAAAAAAAAGATAAAACACCAAATATTATTGAGATATTTACAAGGGTTTTACCTAGACTATAATATCATCTTTAAATTACAATCAATTTGATGTGTCATGAAAACAACATTATATTTTGGTGTCGTTGTTGGGGTGTGCATTGGTTTTCAATGTGCATTTATTTTAGATTTGTGTATAATTGATGTATTTTTTATTTATATATATGAATTATTTCCATAAGATGTGTTGTAATGCTATCTTTTTTATATGTTTTTTTTATTATTTGTTCATATCTGAGTGAACTACCTCCTTTTGAACCAGAAATGGGGAGGAAACAACGTCAATGACACTAAGACACACTGATCAATCATATAAAAGAGGACATTCTCCACCTTGATACTACTATAGATTAATATTCCTCTTAAAACAAAATAAATATTAAAATCAACATGTATAACATTGTAGAAAACAACAAGACCTTAAAATGACTAACCTACACACATTTTTAGTGTCAACATGCGTGCATCTAATACCATAAAGAAGCATCTAACACTGAGTTTAGATCATGCATCATCCATCTCCATTCTAAATTCTAGTGTTTCCTGGTGAAGACCCTCATATAATATCAAGTAATCTCATATAGTGTTTTCCACCACGAAACACCTAAATGTGATTGATAACCTCATTATGTTTTGGGGATTCCCTTTCTCCCTTGATAGTGTAGCCAAAGTCTAGGTATACTCTATGTAAACCAATATTGGGGGCTACAATGACCGTAAGTGACTCTTTCCTGAGAATATTTTTCCTACCTCTTGAAATGCATCAATTAGAAAAGAAATATATGGAATTAGGAAATTATAAGGAGATAACCTTCATTAATATTGAGAGAGATTCAAAAGACATTTCTCAAGATTCTCCCACCACCGAATTAGTGACAAATTACTAATTTAAAACATTCTTATGAAGGATTTATCCCCATAGACTGTGGTATACTAGATGCTCTAAGTGATGGTTCCCTTTTTGAAAAACCTCATACCACCACTTGTGACTTAATAGCCATCATTTCTCAAAATGACCCACAATTTGGTACATGAGAAATTACACAAACTGCAGGAGTTCATGGAGTAATTAATTCATCCCTAGAAAAAAAGGTAAATTATAAACTTAATGATATTCATACTATTCTTAGAAAATTATCTCAAGAACAATGTAATTCAAACTCTCCTTCTATTACCCCTAGACGTCCATTCCAACAAGCACATACCATCAAGAAAGAACTATTTAGGCCTACTTTAAACCCATAGTGGTAGGCACAACCATAATACTAATAAAGAGGAAACTCGAGCTACCCTAAAAAAGAATGGATATCATTAAGGCCAGGTAATGAAACCTTTTCATGCATTACACTCCTAAATAAATATTCTTTACTCCAAAGTCTGAACCAAACCTTGCAGATATGGTGAAGAAAAGGATAACCCAGAACCTCCAATCCCAATAGACCACACAATCATCTATTCACAACCTATGAACAGAAGTAGGGAAATAGAAAACCCCCTTTGGTGAGATAAAGATGAAAGGTTCTAGAAATCTTTTATCCAAACCTATTTCTAATAAAAAAGAAAAAGTTAATGTTTCTGAAAAAACAATTTATAGTGGTAAAGAAGTTTCTTCTTCCACTGATTCAACACAACAAGTAAGGCCCCCACATGAAAATTGTGTTTCACTACCGAAACATGATTATAATGAAAAAAACAAATCAAATAGGGTAATAAAATTATTATTAATGATTCCGCTGAAAAATCTATTCCCCAATATTTCCAATGAAGACTCTTTAAACCTATAAATATTCTTGATAATGATATTGATAAAGAAATAATTGATACATTTTAAAAGATTATAATTATAAATACTTTATTATTTGAAGTTAAACAATTACATATCTATGCTAAAATTCTTAAGGAGATTCTCGCCTATAGATGGAGACTAAAGGGGAATGAGAGAGTAAAATTTGGAGTAAATGTATCAGCTTTGATCCAACCATCAATACAATGAAAATTCAAGGAACTTTTCACTTTTACAATACCTTGAACCACAGGGGATAACTTATTTTCAGATTCAATATAACATTTGGTTACTAAAATAAATGTAATTTGTTACTTAGTATAAATTAATTTTTAGGTAGGATAACTTCGTCCAACTAGAAGTATCATTAAAATTTGAAACCATAGAAAAACACACCTGTTATGAGTGATAAAGGATTTCTTAAATAGAGTAAAGAATCTAATATTTTGTAAAAACTTCTATATTATCATGATATAAGATACCCAAACCACATGTAAATTCACATATCATTATTGGAAGATCAATCTTGAAAATAGAAAATATTATTATCAATTTTCATAATGGTACATTTTCTAAGGTGTTTGGTAGAGAAAAGATAAGTTTTGACATCCTTGATGCTATGAGACACAAAGTTGAGGAGCACTACACAATTCCTCTCTTTTTTATGGAAATTATCTCTAAATACACACAAAAACACAGAAAAAATTCTCTCTTAGAACCATACTCTAATTTATTTTCCTCATCATCAATATTAAATGATTTTAGTTTTGATTCATCGTTTGAGATTTAGGTCGGTTCCGAAAATTGTAAATATTGTGCTTCAATTAATGGATGTGATTATATTGAAGTACCCATGAATGTTGATGATTCTGAAAATCTAATTTCCATTGATTATATTTCATTATAGAATATACAAGAGTATATAGAAATTTTTTTGATCCTCATTCCCCCTAAATCCCCTCGTGCAATCCAAAAACCATCTATGTTAGAATTAAAACCACTTCCATATAATTTAGAATATGTCTATATTTTGGTTTTTGACCAATTTCATGTCATTATTTCAAAAACCCTCTATCCACGATTAGAATAGAAACTACTAGACATTTTTTGAGAACATATAAAGGAAATAGGATGGGCATTGACTGATATTCATAGTATTATCCTATCTATTTTTATGACCATATATTTTATATGATGATGGTAAGAATGTAAGGTAATCTCAATGCCAATTGAATCCCACTCTCCTTAAAGTGATAAAATTTTAAGTCCTTAAATTACTTATTATTGGGAATATTTACCCTATTTTGATAGTAATTTGGATATCACGTTATAAATTGTGCCTAAAAACTAGAATAATAGTTGTTCTAAAGGAAAGGAAGGAATTGGTCCAAACACATGTTTAAAATAGTTGGAATGTCTATATTAAATACCATCGATAGATCCAAGTCCCAAAAAAGGAACACTTTCTTATACCTTTAAATGACTAAATGTAAGGAATATTGGTCGGTAAGTCCCATTAGTGTTTCATTGATGGCTGTTCAGGTTATCTTCAAATCCATATTGCATATAAGGATCATGAAAAGAAAACATTTACCTATCTATTTGGAACATTTTCATACAGAAGGATTCCATTTGGTCTATGTAATTATTATGTTACTTTTTTGTGATGTATGTTGAGTATTCTTTCTGGGTACCTTGAGAATTGTATGGAAGTCCTTATGGGTGCATTCACAGTTTATAGATCTTGTATTGATGTTTTTTTTGAAAAAACTAGGTCTTATCCTTCATTTTTTATTGAAAAATATCTTGTATTAAATTATGAGAAATACCATTTCATGGTTGAGTGGAGGATGATTCTAGAGAATTTTATTTCAAATGAGGGAATTCATGTGGATAAATCAAAAATTGAATTAATTTCATCCCTTACATATCCAAAGTGTATTTATGAGGTGAAATATTTCTTAGTTCATGCTAGTTTTTACCATCAATTCATTATAGACTTCAGTAAGACTGCTCACCCATTTTCTTGGTTATTTTAAAAAGATTCTGAGTTTGTTTTTGATAAATTTTTTGAGGATTAATTAAATTTATTTTGATGGAGTCTCAAATCACCTCCCATCATCTAAACACCAAGGTTGGATCTCCCCTTTTAACTTATATGTGATTCCTCTATCTTTGTAGTTGGGGAAGTATTATCATAAAGGGTTTATAATTATCCTCATGTCATTGCCTTAGGTAAACATGACCCTACCTAGGAAAACTACATGACCACTGAAAGAAACTTCTTTCAATTGTGTTTTCCTTAGAAAAATCACGTCCTTAACTTTTTGGGTAAAAATATTTGTGTTTTCAGATATTCCATCCATTTGATTTATCACAACATAACCTAAATATAAGACTCTCCTCATTCGGTAGATTCTCCACCTTCTGAAATTTGAACCTAATATTTAGGATATAAATAGTGTTGAAAATGTGGTAGCTGACTACATTGGCATGATTTCACCACCATTAGATCACCATGTTCACTCATACCTCCTCATTGGATAATTATTTCCTCATGAGAACCTTTTGATTTAGTCTAAAATACCCCTCAGTATAGAGACATCGGGATTTTTTTAGTAGCATCTAGAGTTCCCACATATTTTAGGACTTCACATCCCAAATACTTAAGAATGAGTCATGATGGTATATTTGGAATGATCCATAATTGTATAGAATTTATAGTGATCTAGTTGAAAGAAGGTGTGTCCTTTCCCATGAGTATTAGTCTATTTTTAGGTTCTACAACACTTTTCTATGTGGGGGCCACTTTGGCTTTCAATGTACAACTCAAAAGACACTTGACTCTTGAAATTATTAGCCAACATTGTCTAGAGATTCTCATCAATTTTTTAATTCATGAAAAATATGTCAATTCATAGGAAATATCACCACACATTATTTAGGGAAATGTAATTTTTCTAGGAGTTAAAATGTTTAGATGTGGGGGTGTGATCGCACCATGATTCGCAATTTCATTTTTACCCTTTTACCACAATGTTAAACTGATTTTGTATCATAAATTCCAAATTTAATAACAAATTTCACTTCATGTTTGATTAATTTATTTTTATTTTATCACAATTCAAAATAATAATTGTTCTTTTTTTGACAATTACATTATAGGTGGAAGTGACTTGGAGGGCTAAAGATGGAGTAGAGGAAAATGAGCCAAACTGGGCATGATTTCTAGGACACTAGTGAACTCAAATGAACACTTATACTAGCCACACTACTCTATTGAATGAGGATAGATTCTATGTCTGCTCTCTCTTCCTTGCCTGCTCTAGGCTATGATGCTGATAGTGTGGATGGATCTCCTCCCTACTGGGAGTGGATGAGTTGATGGAGGGTGGCCTCAAAGGGATGTTCTTCAATGAATCTCTCTATGGCATACAGGTACCAATGGTTCTAGATGGTGGTGGGATGTCTTATAACATTCCATGTACCCATTAGATTAATATTGGTCCCAGGACAATCAGTAAGGTGGATGGATTTCCCACAGTGGATATGATGGTGAAATAACTCCATGATGCATCGAATTTTCAGGATCACACCTTGTGGCTCGGTTCATCTTCAATAAACGCCCACTGAGCATGTTCTAAGAGTTTGTCGGCTTGTGGGGCCTAAGACATCTGTTGAATGTCTATGAACATTCTTGGGTTGAATTTAGAATCCATTTTCCCACCATTGAAGATTTTGCGAGTGCTTTGGCTAGGGAGGAATGCTAGTGTAGATCATGGAACTTTTCCTTCTCCCGCTAGTCTTAGGACCACCATTATGGAATGGAATCCTCCTCGGTATCCATATGGGTCAGCATGCATGGCCTCCCTCTACCCTTTCATATTCCAACGATTCTGAAATTAGTGGGTGGTGCCTTGGGTTTGTTTCTTTGATCTAATAATGACACATCTTTCCATCAGTCCACAGCTTGTGTGGGAATTTGTATGGAGATGGAACTCTCAATGAAACATTTAGAGTGGATGATTTTATGATCTGGGTATGGTCTTCACTAGTTGAAAATGCTTCTTTTCAAAGTTCTTATAAGGTTCTTCTCAACGTGAAGTATTCAAATGCATTCAACGATGGTCTATAGGAAGTGGTGTTCTAGTGCTGGTTCTAGCTCAGGATGACAAGGTTGATGGAACAATGGTTTGGTGTAGTCGGAGTTTATAGGGATGACGGAAGGGACGACAGAGCATGTTACCATCACGTAGGTTGTTTCAAATTAAAATGGTGGTCCCCACACACATACAACAATATCGGATCCATCTGTTAGGCTCGTTTTAGATCCACTAGTGACAAAATCTCTTCAATAGGACCTGATCTCTCAATCACCTATGATCCATAGTGCCTCTAACATTATCAAATCAGCCTCATTTTGATTAGAAGACTATAGGTGATGGATAACTAGGTTGGATACCTTGCTCAGTATCCATGGGTTTTTTCACCACCTTCATCATCATTTCGAATATCACCACATCTCTCCCTAGAATTATTTGAATTCACTATACTCTAAAAGAGGTCGCCAGTCCCCAGTGGGTTGCATCGAGAAAGAGTCATTTTCGGAAAGTGTGTTGAAAGAGATGTAGCCTTCATGGGGGTTACCTCAATGCTTTCATCTAGTTTCCATTATCAATAAGGAATAATAGTCGTTCTGTCTGCCTCCCTCATTTCTGGCTAAGATCTCACTTCTCGAGGGCATAGAAGTGGTCAAGAATAAGATACTTCTTCCCAAGAGAGGTGACTTGGTAGATAGACTTCCTAGCACAGTAACACACTCAACATCAAAGGAGGTAGGTATGAAAATTTCCTTTTCCCCAAATGGAGATGCTGGTATTAGGACTTGGGGTGTCATGATTAATGGTTTCTTTGATCATTGGGAATGTGAGAGGAGTAGGGATCCAAGAAAGATGAACCTCCTAGAAGCAGAATCTAGGAAATTCAAGGAGTCTATTCAGTCCATTCTCAACCAAAACAGGGTTCTTCTAAACTCCCCTAGATAGTGAGGAATATGGGAATTCAATCATAAATGCATGGGCTTCCTGATAAATGATATATTTGGATATACTAGAAACAACATACTTTCCAATGAGCTCGTACCCGAGTGGTAAGGGCTCTTGATTGGCATCCAAGAGACCCAGGATCAAAACCGGGTGGAGGCAAATTTCCGGGCACTGTATCAATACTATATCAGTCACTATAGTAGTACTGTTGCAGTTACTATTCGTACTGTAGCAGCCATAACTATTCACCCGATTTGGGACTTCGGGCCACCGGTTTGGGCCTATGGGTCTTCTAGGCCTTCGGGTCATCAAAGGCCTTTGGGCCACAGGGCCTTCGGGTCATGTAGACCATGGTGTAGCCCAGTTCACACAGAACATGCCCCAGAAAAGGATCAGAGAAACAATAGTAGAATCCACCAGATGCAGAGCTAACCAGATTGGAAGAATGAGAGGGTATGGAAGCCACCATCGGGACCAGGCACCATTAAACTTTGTACTGGGAAATGTTATCTGATTAGTAATGCAAGGTGGTGAGCTAGGTGATCAATGATGTAGAAAGATGGGGAGGGGTAGTTCAAGGGTGATGGGCCTACGGGTCATGTATTGGGCATGTTATGCCTCTGGGCCTTCGGGTCATGTATTACGGGTTTTTCAGGCCTTGTTCCTTGGACCTACGAGTCATGTACGGGTTCCCCTTCAACCCTTAAAAGGGGGATTATCCATAAAAAAAAATAAAAATTTAAGGCCTTCGGGCCATTTGGGCTAGAAACAACATACTAATGTTGTTCTTGGTAGCCCTATAACCCAATGTATCGATATCAAAATCTTCATTGCTGGGGGGGGGGGTGATGTGTTGTCTTCATTTATTTATTCTAGTAATGAGGTAGATAAGAGGCTATAATTTTGGTATTTCTTGGGATATTTTTAGTCAGGATCTGTCTCATGGTGTCTTGGTGGTTAATTAAATGCAATCATTGATCCTTATGAAAAGAAAGGGGGTTATTTAGTTCTCAATGGTGGGATATAGGACTTTGGTGACATCATCTCCTCGGCAAGGTTATTTGACTTGGGTTTCAAAGGTAACCTCTTCACCTGGTGAATTAATCACAGGGGCACTAGTTGAATATGAAGCCACCTGGATTGATGATTTGTGAACCTAAAAAGTCTCGACTCTTTTAGTAAGACATCAGTCACTCACATCCCTCGCCCCTTATCCGATCATGCTCTGATACATGTGGAACTGAATAGAGACATTTATAATCAGTCATATTTCCAGTTTTTTTATTAACTATCACTAAGAGATCAATTTCATGGAAATGGTATGATGTTCATGGGGTTGTGAGGAGATCAAGAGGGCCTTGAGTGATCTCGCAAACAGTCTTAGGTGAATTAAGAAGGACATTCTTGAATGGTTGGACCAAAGACCCAATGTTGGTTCAAGAGTGAAAATTGTTCAGGAAGAAATTGAAAGGTTAGTGGAAGAGTTGTAGAATGAAAGGGATGAGAACAAGTTTTTTATGCTCTGCGATAAATGTATTTTTCTTATAGGGAAACTACATGAAATTGGGAAAGACTAAAAATACAGATCTCGTATAAGATGGATGAAGGATGGAGACTAAAATAGTTCGTACATTCATGCATGTATGATGGAGAAGCGTAATATGAATCTCAATATTTGTACAGGTAATGAGGTCTATACATTGGATGTGGATGTTTATGGCCACATGACTTTTGAACACATTGAAAACCACTTGGATGAGGCGGTGAACAAATGATATGGGGATAAATAAGGCACTAAAAGGGAGGAGGATTTCTAGGAAGGAGTTCAATATATTGTGAGAAACACTGGTAATGATCATATGTCGTCTATGACTAATGAGGAGGATATGGAGGGATCGGTCCTTGCTGTTCCTCATGGAAGCGCTCCTTGCCCGGATGGCTTTCCTGGAGAATTTTACATTGCTGTATGGGAGGTGGTTAGAAAATAGGTGGTGGAGGACATACAGGATTTCTTCTGGGGTGGTGTGATCAATATATCAGTGAGTGCTTCCAGGGTGGTACTCATTCCGATGGTCAAAGATCCCACTTCCCTTGAGAATTATTGACCCATCTTCCGTTGTAATGTGCTTATAAAATATTTTAAAGTATTCTTTGAAGGAATATGATTAGGAATATTATGAGGATAGTTTTAGTGAGCAATATGGTTTTATTAATGGTAGAAGTACACATGGGGTAGTCATACGTCCAAGCGAAGTTGTGAATGATATTAATAGAAGGGTGGTAGGATCTAATGTCATATTCCAGGTGGACATGGATAAGGCTTATGACAAGGTGGAAAGGAGCATTATGATTTGGGTGATGAACAAGTTTGGTTTTCAGAAATGCATTTGTAACCTTTTTGTTGGGTGCTACTCATCCCTCTGGCTATCAATCTCTCTCAAGGGTAAATGTTTCAGATTCTTCAAATCAATGCGGGGTGTTCGACAAGGGGACCCTTTATACCCTGTCCTCTTCATATTGGAAAATGATACCCTCTCTCAGAATATTTGTAGAGGCATAGAAAATGGGTGACCTGAACTATTCTTCGAGTGGAAAGGAACGTAGGCAATCTCAGACATGATCTTTTCTAACGTTATTATGATTTTCACGAATGGAAAGCGATGTTTATTGATTGGTCTCAATCGTATTCACTCATTGTATAGATATTTGAGGGGGAATAATATTTACTCAGGGAAGATTCATGACTTCATTTCCAATAGGTTCCTTGTGAGACACTACTTGGAAATTCAAGAGATCTCGGATTATCAAAGGAGGTAGCTTAATTTGATGTACATTAGGGTTCCTATCTCTACACGATGTATTAAAAAACTCTACTTCGAATAAATAATGAATCAGGTTGTGGGGAGGATTCGGAATTGTAATAATGAATTTGTATCTTTTGGGGGATGTGTCACAATAATTAATAATGTTCTCACTTCTATTTGATTCGTGTTTTGTCCATTATCAAACCACTTAAGGGGAATATCATGAGGATGGAGAAGGTTATGTCAGTGTTTCTATGGGATACCAACCATTCTAGATGTTTTCATTGGGAGACATCGGAGTGTATGGAATGACTACTGGAGGATGGTGGCATGGGGTTACACGACATTGTTGGAGGCATGCTGGGCACGATAGCGGGGATTTCTTGGGAAATAATTACGGGGAAATAAATGTGGGCTTCGTTCTTCAAGGATAGGTATGTGGATCCCTGGGATTTCGTAGAAGGTCAGAGAACATGTTATGCTGGATTTTCATGGTGTATGTTTGATCATCTTGGTGATCTTAATGAATCTACTTGGTGGATCATATGAAGAGGGGACATCTATTTTTGGAAGGATAAATTGGCGGGGGAGAGACTCTTTTTTCGTGGGATTTACTTCCCCCAACAATACCTTAAATGAAGCAATAAAGTACCCTACGCTTATTGAGTTAGTCCTTAAATAGGAGAAGAAGGCAATTTTTGACGGTATTATCTTGATCGAGGAGGTAGATAGAATCTATTACATGGGTTCAAACATGGAAAACTTCTCTATCTTGGAGTTTAGATGGAGCATGCATGTGGAGAGTGCATCTAAGGAGTGGGCCAAAAAATCCATGTGTAATGAAATACACACAAAAATGATATTTCTTGTTTGGAACATTAAAAACAAGGCCTTACCAAAAAATGAAAGCATCTATAGGAGGGTTATTCATCTGGCCTCATGGTGCTTCTGCTATGTGAACCCGGTGAGGGAATCAACTAACCACCTCTTCATAAAGAGTGATTGGGTGGCCTAGAATTGGTCTATTTTCTCTATAGGAACCATATTTCCAATGTATTGTGTCATCATGGATTCAATGTAGAGACCAAAATCTTGATGTACATGGACATTACATTACTGTTTTATAATACTTATTATATGACAAAAACAGACGTCCAAAGACCGTATTAGTTTAGTGACTTTGGAATCTCGGAATGTAATCTTCTAATCATGGTGAAAGACCTTCAACATCACCCATAAAGATCTTCCCCTTTGGGTTTCTTACCTAAAACCTTTCTTTTGTATCCTGTGGAAAAGAAAACATAAAAAGGGTGAGCTCAAATTCTCAATAAGGGAAATAATAGAGAACATAAAACAATCCATAAACATTTGAATGTAAAAACATGAACATAAAATCTAAACATCCAAATCTTGAGCAAATTCATAAATCTTGGAAGTACGTAAGGCATATATCATAATGTAACATCAATCATGATAAAATAGCATGGGAAAAAAACATGTAATTTTGGAAACCATTAAGCACATGTTATGATTTCCATAGTAGCCGAGGCATTGCTGCCAAGACCATCTTAGTGGACAAAGTCCCTTTCTGAATCGAGTTCACTCCTCGTTTCAGTCCTGTAACACTAAACCAGATTAACTTACCGTTCCATCCATGTCTATCTCATGAGATATAAATATTTACCCAATGCATAGTAGGTAGATATAGGTCTCAACCATCTCATAATGAAATCATTCTTACTTGTGCCACAACATAAACATAAATCATTCATCATAACCCAAAGAATAAAAATAGATTTCATAAACATCATCCCATCATAACATAATCCATATAAAACAAATGGATATAATTTCATCACAATAAAAGTGAACCCATGTAAATTATAGAGATATTATACTTGAAATATACACATATGAAATAATGTCATCTTAGATGGAAAATGGGTTTGATAAAACACTTGAAAATAATTCTTGAGGAAAATATCCTTTCTTCTTAAAAATCATTTTCTTTTCACAAAATGCCATGAAATTTTAAAAGAAAAGGATTTTGTTTAAAATAGTCAGGAAATATTGTAGAGAAATTTTCATAAAAATAAGGCGTTAGAAAACCGTAAATATCCGTTCATTCCGTATAAGTTAAAAAACATTCTTTTCATAATTTTGCTGGAAAAGTCAAAAAGTACCTCGTATGGTAAAAAAAGAAAGATTCCTTACATACCATGTAGAAAAAGTAAAAAATGGGTAAAAATGAATTTAAACATACATGAAAACATTTTTAGAAAATAGGGACATGGATGATACATATAACCCTAGTAAATACTTACGAATAAACAATCTTGGATAAAAACGAGGTTGGAAAAGTTCTTCCATAACTTATGACTGATATGATTCGTATGTATATGAACCTACTGTATAATGATTTAAATAATTCCATTGACTTATTAAAGACTCATATTCATTGTTATGATATCATATATGGTTCACTTATGACTTTATATTACCATTCTTTTGTAAATTCCATGTTAAAGCAGCGTTTTGGGTAAAATCATTTCATTTATCGTATGTGTTTCGACTTGTTGTTCTTGATATTTTTACTTATATCCTAATTTACTTAATTTCAGAATTTAAAACACTATTTATATATAATATATATTTATAATATACATATATATATGATAGATCATTAAATGGAATGAAATACACCGTTCATGGAGACAATAGGTCGTACGTACGCATAAACGCTGTTTTCGTTTCCTTATTGAATTGAATGGAATTAAGTAGATGACATACATATATATATATATATATATATAAATAAATCCAGTATCATTATTATGTTATATATTAAATTATTATTCACTATATATACTATATAATCATTCATGAATGGTTAACATGGAGAATGAATCTCATCGCGTCGTGGA
The DNA here is from genome assembly GCA_963277665.1 of Viscum album. Lineage (NCBI taxonomy): Eukaryota > Viridiplantae > Streptophyta > Magnoliopsida > Santalales > Viscaceae > Viscum > Viscum album. The sequence continues at coordinate 56,296,034 of OY728148.1, forward strand.
GATGGTAGTCCGTACGTACGCACGAGCGATGATATCATTCCCATGATCATGGAATTGTATTGAAGTATATGTATAATATTTCAGAATCCATATCACTTTACAATAATCATATATATTTATTTAGTTTCACCATTATACCCACCCAAGTATGGTGGTGGTCGAAAACAGATTACACCACGTCGTGGAGACTGTATTCCGTACGCACGCACGCGCGGTGATTTCATTTTCTGTAGGAAGGATAGAAGGTGAAATAGGGTTGTTTAATATTTATAATAATATATCAGTATATTAGTGGTACAAATTTTATTAATTTATAGTGTAAAAACTGAATAGGAATAAGTATAAGAAGAAAGAAACTTGAAAGAGTCGGTAGAAGAGATTACCTCTTCCTTGACACACCTCCTTTAAAATTCTTCATAGGGCACTAGAGATGGTCTTTTGAGAAAACCGGAACCTCTATGATGTAACTAGAGAGGTTGATGAGAGGAATTGGCAGGGGTTTTCTGAGTTTCAAGGCTCAAAATGGTGTGAAGAGTAGAGGGAAGGGGTGCTCTTTTTATAAGGGTGGAGAGGGGCACCTTTGGAAAACTAAAAATATTATTTTATAATAAAGTCATATTCGGTTTATAATAGCTCAAAATTGATTTATTTCAAAGATAAAGTGGGTATGGGTCTATGTAAGCTCAACTAATAAGTTCTAGACAAGTTTAGGTTACTATTTAACCATATCTTTTAGATTTAACTCTAAGTTAAATAATTTAACTTTTACCATGTCTTTTTGTTTTCTTACACTATATGGTTAATAAACTTACAATAACAATTCAAACGAACCCAAAGTGGATAATTATGAATATATATAACTTTATCTATGTAATTTTCCCAACCCTTAGATTTTTAGGAATATTATAACAATTAATAATATAATATTTGTTTTAAAAACTATTTTATGTCAATTTTGACACTATTTGGTAATTGATTTTTGTGAAAATCATAACAGCATGATCAGTTCGAATAAAGTTAATTAAATTAATAATAACATGTCATATTAACCTATAGAATTATTTTAATTCATAAAAAGTCTCAAATTACATTTATTTGGGTATTGATAATATAAATTATTTTAATATTTCATTATTTAGGTAATTGTTGCCTCACCATTGTGTCATGAATAAGTTAAATTATTTAATGTCTAAAAATTGTAAATAAAATATCATTAGGTAGGAAATCTTTTTATATTTCTAATGAATATTTATAGTCAGATTTATCTTATGTATAACCCTATATTAAAAATGTTTTTTATTATTAAACATTCATTTTAACTATTGTAACTCTTTTTTAAAGAAAATAATAATAAATGTCGTAATCTAATCCAAGTGGACCTAAAGGGAAATATTTTATTCATATGGTTCTTTTTGGTCGAATTAGACTTGCCCATTAGAATTAGGTCATGTGTTAGGGTAATAATAATATCATTTTTACCTTTAATTACCCTATTTACTTTTAACCGCGGTAAATAAAAGGAAAAAGTTATTATTCACCAATTTTTTTTATCTTATTGAACCAAATTTTACTACATGATATTAACCGTGTCTCTCATATTTTTGAAATTCCACTCACAGAAGCAGTAAAATTAAGTTTTATGTAAATTTTGAAATTCTATTAGGAGGTGGGTAAAAGACGGTGAAAAGTTCAATAAAATTTTTATATATCTAAAATTATTATAAAATTACTCCAATGAATTACATTGAAATTATATATGTATTATGTATCAATTTTGACAAAAAATAAATTTAAATAAAAAGTCGGTTTTTTTAAATAGTAACCCAGTGTTTTCACTATTCATCAAAATTGAAAGTTTTCAGAAAAATACCAAAAATTCACCCTAGGCTAATTTCGATATTCTGAATCTAAAAATAAAGTCAATTTTTAAAGATAAAATTGATAAAATTTTAAAAAGTGGGTATTACTATTCATTACGGCTAGTTTATAATAATATTATAATAACATCTCGTATAGTGAAACTTGGTATTGCGTACTACAAACGCTATCGAAGAAGGTTTTGATTGTGTGTAATGCAAGACAAGTCAGGGCTGCGTGTAGTGTAAGCTCTGTTCAGTGCTGCATATAACATAATCAAAACTTTTTTTCATTTATACATTAAACAAAATATATACTTAATGTTGTGTAGAATAATTTCCACAAAACGAACTTGAAATTGTGTAAAACACGAGCCAAGAATAGTGTTGCATATACTACAAGTTAAAATGGTGTTATGTATAATACAAGATAATCTTGGTGTAGTGTATAATAGAATACATCAAAGAAATTAAAAGTAATATATCTCATAAAATCTCAGGGTGTTACATTCAAGTTGTAGAGTACAATGGCATGGAATGAAAATTTTAGGCCATCATCCTTGCTTACATCTACTGGACCATCTGGTAGGCAAGGAATCAATCCCAGATGGGCTATCAATTATATATTTTGTTTCTTCATATGAGGGCTAGCTCCTTAATCTATGAGCTATTCTCAATGCTGAAAGGTAGTTATCACTTAGCTATGGTGTGAAACATTCTCAACAGTCCCACTATGTATAGAGGTTTGGGAGGAATATGGGTCGTCTGGAATCCTCCTACTAGTGGGTGAAGATTAACATGGATGTCTCCTTTAGAAACAGATTCACGAGAGGTGGTTGATTACTATGCAAATAATCCGGTTCTATCATTGTGTCATTCTAAGTGTTCTATGGACTTCATAGTTCCTTGGGGGTGGATTCATGTGCACTATTTACTGGGCTTCAGGTTTGTAGGGAGCGTGACCTTATGGTGTCAGAAGTGGAGTTCGACTCTGATGTTTTAGGGAAGATGGTCTAGGGGAAGTATGAAACTCTATGGGAACTGACCTACATTATCCAAAGGTGTGTTATGAAGGCTCCCTCAGGTCAAAAAATACATCATAATTGGAAGGAAACTAATTCTGTTGTGTAAATGCTTGCAGGATTTGGATCCTCAAGAGAGGGGTTAGAAATTTTTAATGGTTTTGGGTCACTTTCTCTGGAGTGCTAGGTATTTTCGTTGGGGGAAGCCCTTGGCGTACATTATTGTTTCCATCCTTGAGGTTTTATTTTTATGGATGGGCTAGGACAATCTTCCAAGATGAGAATAAGAAAAATTATTTTCCTGTCATAACACTTATACTGAATTTTGAATCCATTTTTTCTTAAAATTGGTTGTTAGGTAAAAACTTTATTGTGTACAACTCTTCTCAAATAACCCAAGGACATTACATCCACTAAGATACCCATATGAACCTTTATTTATAAAGAAGCAAATTTTCACAATGTCAAAAGTGGTTTTCTATATTCTTTCGATATATTGAGCTTTAATTGTTCAAATAGTGACAAATTTTATGTGGATATATTCAAGAGGAGGGGTTATAACTTTTGATTTTTCTCCAATGTGAGATATGAATAATTAGAGGTAAAAAATGGACCAATTGGTTTTTTAATAACTGGGGGCTCAAAAACACATTCCAATTTTTCTATAAAATTATACATTGGGAAACCCATTTGTATGTTCGAAATAAGAGACAAGATATGCCTTTTTAGAGAGAAAAAGAAGTTATCTCTTCATTCAAGAACTTCTTGAGTCCCCTATCCTCACAGGGGGGTCATGGGTGAAGGATAAGTTCTACATAATCCTCTTTATCCTCTTGATATTGAGGTAAACAATGGGTGGTAATTTCTTGGGAGATAGACACACTTGGGAGGGAGTTCCCAAAGATGTTCTTATTCTGATTTTTTGTAATTTGTGTGCTAAATATTTCAATTAGGTTTTGTATTTTCTTCTCTTATGAATTAATTTATTTTGATATCTTAACATGATTCTCCTTTAAATTCATTTTATTATAAAATTAAGTGAATCAATTTACATTTCAACACTGATTAGGTTGAAATTTCAAGTGAGAATACTAGGATACTTTGATTGGGTGACACATGCATCCTATTTCTATGACACATATATAAGATATTAGTATTATTTGGAATCCCACTAGTGGAAAAATGATAATTAACGTCTCCAGTTTGACGTCAGTTTCTCATAAACCAACATAAATAAATTTTGCGGTAAATATTTGACGTCAGTTTTTTTAAAAACCGAATCCAAAAAGAAAAAAATTTGTTTTGGAGTCGGTTGTTAAAAAAACCGACGCAAAAAACTAAAAAAAATATATTTTCACATCGATTTTTATGAAAACCGATGACATAAAATTTTTTTAAAAATAAAATGTTTTAGATAATTCAATAAGATTTGATTTGACTGGTCATGGAGCAAAAATAGAGTTACGGATTAAAAGTTATGGATGTTGGAATTTGACCTTCTCTAAGAGAAGTCTTAAAGAAGCTCAACTTTCAAAGGCCATAACTTTTAATCGGTAACTCAGTTTAGCTCCATGACCAGTCAAATTAATGATTAATAAATTATCTAAAACAATGTAGTTTTTTAAATTTTTTGGCGTCGGTTTTCATAAAAACCGACGCCAAAGATATTTTTTTAGTTTTTCGTGTCGTTTTTTTAAAACAGACACCAAAAAAATTTATTTTTTTTCGTTTTTGGTGGTGGTTTTTAAAAAATCCGACGCAAAAAGTTTTTTTTAATTTTTTTTTAACATTGGTTTTTTAAAAATCCGACTCCAAAGATATTTTTTTTTTAACTTTTGGGCGTCGGTTTTTTTAAAAACCGACACGAAATATGTATTTTTTTTTTAACTTTTTAGCGTTGGTTTATTTAAAAACTGACACTAAAAAGGATATTGATTGGCATTTTTGGAGTCCGTTTTCTATAAAACTAATGCCAAAAGGCCAATATAAATTCCCTTTTTGCATCAGTTTCAAACAAAACTGGTGCCAAAGAGTAACGCGGGATCAGAATTTCAGTTTTTTTCACAACGTGTTATTAACTCTTTAAAATCCCGCCTACATTTTAATACAACGCAATTGAAAATATTTTCATTTACTATATATATATATATCATGTTTCTCCTTCTTTCATCATTTTAAACATCTTCAATTCAATCAAGTTTTCAATGCGATTTCAATCGTTAATTTGAACACGGTACATATTCTATTTATTGTTTTCTTTATTATCATTATCCTTCATTTCTAAACAACTAGATTAGATTTCTTATAATGATGATTCATTCTTATTTCTAAATATAAGTTATATGAAGATAAAAAACATATCATTACAGTTGAATCCCCTAAAACCATTGAAATATGTTTTTAAGTATTCTGCTTATTTTATTTCATTTGGTGTATATGATTTTAATTTATGTTTATCATGTTTTCTTTGAAAAAAGTTGTATCAATCGAAACTTTGATAGGTTCAACTTCTGACGGCGATAAATTTTGATCCGTAACTCCGTTTTAGGCCCACAATGTGTCAAATCAAATATTAGGAAATGATATAAAACATATAATTTTTTTAACATTTTTGCATCAGTTTTTTTAAAAATTGACGCCAAAACAATTTTTTTTCATTTATGGCGTCAGTTTTTATGAAAACCGACGCAAAAAATTATATGACTTAGTTTTATAGCATCAGTTTTTACAAAACCGATGCCAAAAAACAAATGCAATTCATTTTTCACGTCGGTTTCGAAAAACTGACATACAAAGTCATATTTTTTAAATCGGCGACTTCGACGTCGGTCAAAAACCGACGTCCAAAATAAAAAAAACCGACATTAAAGATAATTTTTCTACTAGTGTCCTTCACTATATCCTTGAGGTCCAAACATTGGAAACATGATTATTTTGTCAATGGATGGTTCTTTATGTTTCATTTTAGGAGGAAATAGGGGAATTGAGATCTTAACAACCCTCAACCAAATTATTCCATTGAACCATGTGTATTATTTTATAATGATGACAAACCCATGATGTTTAGTGAACATGAAATCACCTCATTCTCTCATAATTCAAAAAACACCTTCCTATATTAACTATTAAACTCCTTAATTAGGTCATTTTCTTTTTAATATTGTTTTCAATACCACCCCTATTTTTGTAATTTTTAGTAAAAACTAAAAAGTTGAACCACCATATACATTGGAGAGACAACCTAGGTTTTTCTCTTGACTATAAAATCATCATTAAATCACAAATTTTTTTTGTGTCATGATAATGCGGTTAGGGTACACTTGATGTTTGATTATTATGTTATATGCTCTCCTGTACGTGAAAATTGGTAAGAGTTATTTGTTGTATTTTTAGGAACATAGTATACCTATTTAGGTGATGAGTTAATTTCTATAGTGTTCATTATGATTTAGCATGATTTATTTATATTTTACATGAGGGAATTCAGGGATTATCCTACTGATTATACTATTACTCTCACCAAATGTATATATAAACTATTATTTAGGTCATCTAGATCAATTTGGAGATCAGGCTAGAAATTAATTTCTCATGGTTTAACATGAACATTTTCGGATTTTGTGGTCATTATCATCTTTATGTTCTGGTACATGTAGTTTTCACTTCTGTTTTTATAGTACTATCTGAAATTTTAATTTTTAACTTGGTATTTCCATATATATATGTTATGTGTATGGGTAGGTGTTAATTGGTGTGTCCATTATGTCACTCACTTTATTGTGTTTTCATAAAGGGTAATTCCTATAATTCTTTTATTGTTATACCCTTAGTTATAGTCACGAACCCTAGACCTAAAAGAGGTGGGACTCATGAAATCACCATCTCCCTTATCTCCTTGTTGTCCTAGAAGGGGCACACTTTGGGGTAAGGGGGTTAGGATAAAGTGGTATCAATGTTTAAGGTTATGGGATAAGATGGATATGGATTTAGGAACATGTGAGGTTGCATAGGTTGGTTATGAAATAGTGTCTTTAAGGTTTTTACTGGCTGAGACATGGATATTTAGGGTCCCCTATTTTTTGATGCATGGACATTCAGGTTTACTCAGAAAAATAAATGATGTGATACTGGTTGTAGGATAGAGACCTTGTAATGGTACATTCATCATTCCTCATTCAAATTGTATTTGAAAAGGATATAAATTATGATAGGTTAAAATATTAGCAATATAATTAATTAATTAATTAATGTTGAATTTTACATAATCATAGTTTAGGTGTGTCATAGTTTTCTCTTTTTCAGGCATGGATCTTGGTTGACCCCTTGTTAGATTTGTCCCAAAGATGTTTGTCACGATGTTCCAATAGATCCCCACAGAGTATAGGTCTATGTTGAAATGTTGAGGATGACAATTTTATATTTTCAAAATTAGCATCTGTAGAAGTACGAGGGATCATTTTTAGACCCAGTTATAGAATATTTTTTAGTGGTAGTTTAGATCTATTTCATTTTGATCCATTCATGGAAGGACCATTGAGTTTTTATGGCTATGAAAATGCTGCATTGATTAATGAAGTTGTGGTGGTAATTATTTATGATGGATTATGAGGAGTCAACTATCTCATAATAGAATTTAAAAAGACCAATTTTGAGTATAGTTTCTTTATTTGACCACGATGGTGGCCAATAAGTAGGATATTTTTATCCTTTGGTAGGGGATTTCTACCATGTGAGTGTTTAGGATCCATTTTAGGACCCTTTTTTGATAAGCCTTATACTTGTTACTAGATGAGGATGTTATAGAATGGAATTTTGAGGTGTCTTTACATACATAGATCCAATTAAAATTCACATCATTTATGCTATTGAAATATCTTATGGTGCTTGTGATAGTATAAGTCATTGAAAAGAATCTATATTGAACCTAATCAATATAGTAGGGGAGTCATAAAAGTTTATTATGATATAGATATGTGGTTTAGGATTCCAAATTTACTATATAAAATAGTTTTTGGTTATCCAAGTGTAGGTATTAGACTTTAATATCTCATTTATATAGGGGAAGAAGATGTCTTACATTTTCCAAGAGATCGTATGTGTTTTTTTTTGTGGAGGTCGAGGTCATCAATTTAAAGAGTACCGATCCTTTCCGAACAGTCTATTTGTGCTAGGTGATCTACTCGAGGTGCTTATCTTGAACCATTATAGTTGAGGCAGTAGCATCAAAGTGTTCTAATTTGGGACTAGTAGAGAGGATATGGGGATGACACAATACAACCCCAATATGTTCCTTATCCTTTGAGAGATTAACACAATCATTGAAGTGTTTGTCTATAGATTTAGATAAGTAATGGAGCAGGTCATGGTTAGCTTCATACTTTAGCATTAATAGTGTCAGAAAATCCAAACATCATTTAAGGTTCCCTTTTCTTGTTTTTTATATGGTTTCCTAATTTTTATTATTATAGAGTGATAGAATACTTTATAAAACATTCCCTTTTCAATGATTTTGGAATTTAGGTAGAGGGAACTCCAATTCAGTTGGAATTGACTACACTTTTTGGAGGTTAAGCTGATTTGTATGAATTATATGGAGATGTTTAGTCAGTGATGGGGAAGAATTGATCTTGGGGATACTTACTATGTTTACATATATAACCATATAAAATAATCTTTCTTATGGATTAGTTGTATTCAATGTAGGCTATCATGGGGTTTCTTATGATCTATGTTCTGTTTTTGATGCATAGAGAGAGGAAAATGTGTTCATTGTAGATATATAACTATAGAAGAGTAAAAGGCTTGTTCATTACTTATAATATTTTATGGATGAGTTGGTGTAGATATCACTAGATGATCATCAGTTGGTGTTTTCCAGGTTATTAAAATACTACCCTAATGTATTTACAAAAGAATTTATATTGTTACCCATTCAATAAGAGACTGAGTTTTGGATAAATCTACAACTAGGTGTGTCTCATATCTCAATGCCTCTGTATATTATGGTGCCTTCTAAGTAGAAAGATCCATGATTAAAGCTTGATGATCTGTTGTAGTAAGGGTTTTTTGGATGATTGTGTCACCATGGGGTGTAGTAGTTTCGTTTATAATGAAAATTAATGGAAGTTTTAACTTTTCATCAATTATCATCGCTTGAACCAAGTGACTTTAAAAAACCACTATCATATTCTATTGATTGATGATTTATTTGATAAGATGAAGAGATAATTTTGGTTCTCAAATATCAACCTATGGCCAGGATATCATTTTATGTGATGTAAGGATGAGGATATTTAGATGACTGATTTCCATTATTGTCATGGGAATTATGAGTTCAATATGATTTCAATAGGTGTAATGAATTCTCTAGCCATGTAGCTAGGTTTGATGAATTATGTGTTCAAAGAGTTCATAAACATGTTCACAGTGGGTTTTATCGATGGAATCATTACATACTCTTTATCTGATGTGGAGCATGCAATGTATCTATTGTCCATTTTGGGAGTTCATCATCATTATCACCTAATTAGTAATTTTTGAAAGTGTGATACTGGGGATCGTGAATTATTCTCCTTAGAAAATATCACATCCTAGAAAGGACTGGTTTTGGACCCTTTGAAGATAGATTTGGTTGTGTCTTGGGCATCCCCCAATATGGTGGAAGAGGTACGGAGTATCCTTGGTCTTATAAGCCATTACAGGAGGTTCAAAGATGATTTCTCTTGGTTTGTGACTCATCTAATATCCTTGACCAAAATGGGCAAAGCGTTATGATATAATTATCAGTTTTAGGATGTATTTGAGTACCTTAAAGGGAATTTTGTAAGTTCTTTAGACCATTTTCCATATAAAAGTAGTTTAGTTTAAGAGCTTTGTTGATGTTTTATCTATTTAATTGGGTTTTGTTCTCATGTATCATATATTAGTTATTTCTTAGGGGTCTTAGAAATTACTTACCCATGAACACAAATATTCCATCCATGATCGTGTGTTAGTAGATGTTTCATTGATATGAATATGGGGAAGCATTACCTCGTTAGCGAGTATTTTTTTGTTATTACCGACCATAAGAGACTAAGGTATATCTTTTCCCAACATGAATTGAACTTGATTCTACATCATTGTTTGGAATCCATAAAAGATTATTAATTGTAAATTTCATTTATTAAAAGTAAGGTATATTTTTTGGTTCATATACTGATAAGCGAGTCACGTAGTGATGCTATGAATGCATATGAAAATTCTTTTTGGTAGATGAAAAAAATCCAAGCAATGCATATAGGTATGGGAGAAGTTAGAGGAATAAGTTTTATTTTATGAATTATTGTGTATTTTTTATTAGTTTAATGGGTGGAGGAGTCCTCGTTGATTTTTTATGAGGTGGAGTTGTGGAGAGAATGAGTTGTGTTTCATGATTCAGCTGATGGTTTCTGTATAGATGAACAACACCTGGTGTTATTTCAGAAAAGGCTAATATTCTCTTATGTGATGTGTGATATGATTCTATTTGATTTCCATATATATCCTTTTGTGATATATCCCAATGTTAAAAATATATATCAATCCTTGAGAGGTCATTTTTGCTGGTCTAGGTAAAATTTTGTAGCTACAATGTGTGTTTCTTGACGTTAAATATGCTAGATGGTGAAGGCTAACCATTGTGTTCCTTGTGTATTTCTCTGACCATTAGATGTTCCCTAGTGGAAGAGGGAGGACATCTTTATGGAAAATGTTATTGATTTACCATGAGATCTGGGAGGTAATTATTTTACATGGGTGATAGTGGATTATTTGATGAAATCATAAATATTTATACTGATTTCTGATTAAATCACAATGAATTTTTTTTTGAGGAAGTATCTAGAGGATATTGTGTGTCTCCATGGAGTCCGAAGGATATTTATCTTTGATCAAGATCCTCATTTTACCTCTAAAGTGTAGATATTTCTACAACATGTTTTTGGACCCAGTAATGTGTTAACACTATTTTCCATCCACTGATGTATGGTCATACAGAGCAGACCATCCACATTATTAATGAAATATTTTTCTCTTGTTCTCTAGGTTTAAGAGGTATGAGGATGTGACAATTCCCCTTTTCATGTTTTCATACAATAATATTTTTTACTATACCATTGGCATGGAACAGTTTGAATATCTTATGGTCAACCATTCCATTCTATATTCTGCTAGACTAGGGTATGTGAGGAAGTATTTCTCAGGCTAAATTGGTACAAAATATGTATGGATGGTTCATTTAATTCAGGAAAGGATGATGAAAATTAAGGGTCATTGTAAATATTATTCCAATAGAAGGAGGATACCTCAAACATCAGCATTAGAGATAATGTGTTCCCAAAGGCGATTCATCATTATGGGATGTAAAGTTTTTCTTTATTGGAGTAATAATTATCCATAATTTTATTGGCCTTTGAGGTGTTTTATCGTATTGGATTTATGTTATAACGGATAACGCTTATCCCATAAATGATCAAGATAAATAATGTTTTTCTTGGGTTGGAACTTTATAGTTATCTTCATGATGACTGTCACATCGATGATTGGGGTGATATTGATGTAGAAAATGTTTTGAATTTCGAGGGGCATCCTTTAGTGGTCTAGGATTGCCATGAAATGCTCGTTCATATATATCATATTCCCTTGGTTTGTGTTTTGTGGAGCCATGGAAGAGTAGAAGAGAGTACCTGGGAATATTAGTTATAGATGTGCACTTAGTACATTGAGTAGTTTTATGTTTATATTTTATCTTGTAACATTATTCTCTTATGGATTTTGACCTTTCTAATTTATGATATGGTTCCCTATTGTTTCATATTTGTATCGTTTTTCTAGTTTGTGAGGTATCTCACAAGGGATAGTTCATCGAAGCTGGTTTTTTTATTGTGTGATTTTATAATTGTTTCTTATAATGAGGTGGTTGGTATCCTACGATGGAAAAATCCTTGAGTGTTTTCTTATGGAGTGGTTGTTCAGAAATCCCAATTTTTTATCCTTGGGTTTGGATTTAATTATGAATGAAAAGAACTATTTGAGAGGTAAATGATGTATGTACCTCGATCTGTTTAGCCTTATGCTTTTTGTGGCTTTGTATCCTATTATGATCAGTGGAGTTATAGAGTTGTTATGGAGGTGTTTAGAAACTAAAATCTTGAATTAGTTTTAATTCATGATGTGTAGGGGATTTAAATTTCTAATGCGTGGTTCACTCCTTGGGTGATAGACAAATTCAAAGTTATTTGAATCAGCTACAAGGAGACATTGACTACTTGTATCCATTGACTAGGAGAATTGAAAACATAGATTGATTGAATATCTAAATTAGGTAAGTGGATGGATCATCTATGTGGATTAGCTAAATGAATGATTTACTATGTAAATTTTTGACAACATGGGTTGGTTATAGGAATCAGCTATGTGGATTGATCAACAATGTGGATAAACTATGTTAATTAGCTACATATGTAGGTTGAATATGCGAATTGGTTATGTGGATGGATCATCTATGTGAATAGTCAAAATGCGAGATCAGCTACATTAGCGATTGTTTTTTTGGATTAGTTACATGGATCAGCTACATGGAAGGATAAGTAATTTGAATAGGCTATGTGGCTAGATCAACTACATGGATCAGCTATGTGATCAATTTTATATGTGACTGATCAGTAATATGAAGCTTTGGAATATGTGGGGTTTTAGGAAATATGGGGAATTTATCTATGTGGTATCAACCATGTGGAGTTTTATTCCAATTTCAAGTAAATGACCATGCAATTATTTCGGTAGCCCAAACCAAGGGACTTTAATGGCTGATTCATCAAGGATAATTATATCCATGATTTTATAAAATGGTTGAGGCTATAAATCTTTCCTTCTATGTAGAGTTTGATTAGATCCAATATAACTATAATAATCTTTTTCTATATGAAATTTTGATCATCCTATATTTATCAAGTCGAAAATAAGGATATTTTCCATCATTATTCATTACTTGCCTTCCCTCAAGACTATACATTCTAGAAAACTTCCCTTAGAGTCATGGAACACTTCTTCTATTCTCTCATGTTCTCTAGTGTTAATCCCATATAGCGCATGACCCCTATTTTTGGTTGAGCGAGTCATATGGAGATTCATTTTTCTAGGTATTGAATATGTTGATTCTCCTATTTATTTATTTTAAATTGTAATTTTTTCTTGATTTATACCATTGGATGTAGAATTAATTAACCCTATAAATATTCCACATGATTAATAAAGAATTGTATTGAGATTATAGGTCAAAGTTTGATACTGTGATAACAGTCAACCTATTAATTTTCTATATAGTTTGCTATCCATGTTATTCCTGTTGGCATGTATTATGATGATAAAGATTAATATATTTATATTTATGGAGAATATTAAATAACATAAATCTATAATTAATATATAATTAATTGGATGGGGAATAAGGGGGAATATTTAATGATTCCCGTGTTTATTTTAATTTGATAATGGTCAAAATTATGTTGATTTCTTGTTTAATTGAATATATTATTCCATTTGTCGATGGAATTCAATAAATAATGCTAATTACATTATTTTGCATGGATAAAAATAATTAATGACATGTTAATAAATTTTATTTGATTAAGTTTGTTGAAACAAGAATGTTTTATGGAAATCCTATTTAAATTATTATATAATTAATTTCGTAGCATGTTATAACTTGATTCCATGGTTTTTTTAGATTTAGAAGATGTGAATTATGATTTGGTTTATTCAAGATGGAATAATAACCAATATATAAATATATATATATATAATTTCCAGGGACTGAGTTTCAATTATTTTTGAGAAATTATAGTTCCTTGAGTTGGTGTAGAGATAGATATTTTATGTATGATGGTCGGATGCCTTATTTTAGGGCCTTGATTTATCTATTTCATATAATTATTTGTTTCCACCAATTTTTTTGATGTTATATTTTATTTTTGATGTGATATGAACTTGGAACAACTAAACATGGGATGGATAATGTTATATGGGTAGGGACACTTGGATTATATAGCATCAGTTGACGCCTATGATGGAGAGATGCAACGAGATATACATGAGGTTGTAGGGGATAAATAGAAGACGATGGAATGGTTAATATTTACACTTACCTGTTGATGTGATAAATCAAGATGATCATCTAAAATCAATTTGTTCAATGGTTGAGGGTCAGGTAACTTATTTTATCTATATTTCTTTCCCCACAACTTGAGGCAGTTAGAAATGCTCGGTCTCATGTTTCCTCTTAGTGGTAGGATATGATTGTTTTACTCGAGTACGTGGTTTAGGGAATGATGATAATAATGAATAATTACTTATCAATCCATGGGGACAGTGTTGATGGAATGAAAATTCTAAAAAGATGTTGATCTTGAGAAAACATGGACTTAATTTAGATTATTTTTAGAGAGAATAGAATTTACACTAATGGTTAAATAAATGAAAATCAGAACAGTTTTAATGGTGAACTAAATGTATAATTAATAAATTAATGGAATAAAATCATAAAATGTAAGTAATTAACTATTTTACCACTTTAAATGATTGTGTGCTTGTAGGATATCTAGTCTCTAATAGTGGAATCCAAGTGTACAAATGACGTTAACTACAATTGATCTTAGGATTATATAATGCCCAAAGTGTGGTTCTGTAATACACTATATCATGTATATTGTGTCATTTAATACATTACCCCACCCATGTCTGTTAGGGGGACTGATACCTACTGAAATCTAGGATCATGTTTTCCCTAGTATCCTAGTGGGAGAATAGATGGCTGACTATCCCCTCTATCCCCACACCCTTATCTTGGTAGTTATTTATTCTAGTATGAATGGTGATTAGTTTACCCATATATTTATTAGAGGTATATGTTGTCTTTTGTATATTTACAAACAAGTATTCTTAGATATAGTATCAAAATTATTCCTATAGGTATGACATGTATAGGTTTTGTTGGATTGAGGTACTTACTCAATATGTGGTTCATGATATCATGAGGTATAATACCCATTTTATAAAACATGTCATACAGGTTATGGAGGCTCCCAAAAACAACATGGTAACTATTTACTACGATGTGATTTGAGATGATGTGATGATGTGATGCACGATGTTCCTATTTTGATATCCTGTTTAGGTGTCTTTAGTCTGGAATATTTTTGAGTGAGATGGATATGGACATGTTATTTTTTGGCAGGGTAGAAAACTAGTTTTTAAGTGGGAGAGGGGAAACCTTGATGTTTCATTATTATATTATATACTATAGTTTACATGATACTAAATGATAGTTAGGTATGGTGAGTCTAGGAACCCAACATACATATGTTGGCGGTGGGTTATTTTCACTATTGTTTATTGTGCTTTAGCATGCTTTTATTATCATTAGAAAGAGAGTATCTTGGGAGAAAAAAATTGAGTATACTATTATTATCACACTTAATAAGTTTAAACTATTTTCTAGTTACCTGAATAAAGTTATATATCAGGTTGGATATTTCCAACTCATTGGTTTTTAGAAGCAGGTTGGGATTCATGGTTTCTTCTGTCTTTACCATTTGGTACTTGTAGTTTTCCGTTCAATTATTATAGTACTATATGAAATTGCATGTTTTCACATGTGATATATATATATATATATGGGCATGTTTTTATTTGGGTATCCATCTTATCCCTATCGTTCACACGTTTTCTTAAATGGAAATGCCTCCCATTGTATGATTATTATACCCTCAGTGTTAATTGAAAACCCTAGGAATACTAAAGGTAAGACTCATCCATATCACCATATCCCTTCTCTAATTTCCAACCTTGAATGGATATACATTGTTGGGATGGCGTCATGACAAGAAGTGGATAGTGTACCTTTCAAGAGTTATTATGGTGTTTTCTTTTCTATTTATGTGATAATGTATTTATTAGTGTGGCTAGAGGGATACCTATATTTTTCACATGAGTTGGAGTCCCTTGAAAACTATAAAGAAGTAAGCTTAGGTGAGTAATTTTATTCTCTACATTAAAAAACATTTTACCAATACCATGATGATGAAGGGTGTTTTCTAGGGAAATTATCTATTGTTATGTGAGTTTAGAGCTATTTTGGAAGTCTAGAAACCTATAAAACTAATATTTAAATTAAAATTTAATGGTTTAATACCTTTTGATGGTTGATACCTTTGAAACCATATCCTCCAAGTGACTATGATTAGTATCCAATAGATTTTGGTTGGAGACTATAAATTTAGTTATATATGGGAGGAAAGACACGATTTAATAAAAAAATATTCATTTTTTTCTATTTCTTATTAAATAAATTTCTTCACCCACATATTTTGGTCTTTTTGACACTTTATCATACTTACATGGCCTAATTCATACTATCAAACTGTCATATTTTCTTGGCTTTATCTTTTTTATTTTCTATGTATGGGTTTAATTTTTTTTTCTATTTGAGCTTTGATAGTAATTTTATGGAGAGACCAAGTGTCATTTGAAATGGTTAAAGAGGGAGTGTATTTATCCCAATCATGAGGAAAAGGGGAAATAATAATTTCAGTATTTTATTTCTTCACTCTTCATGTAAATTAATTTTTTAAATAACTTAATTCTTTCATATAATTTAAAAATACATTCTTACCTAGAAATGTAATTAGGTGTGCAGGGGATTTTATTCTATTATAAATTTAACTTGTGAGTAATATTAAAATTGTTGGGTGTTATGATATATTGAATCTACCATATTCAAAATATTTTTTAAAACATATTGAAACAATTATTTTTTCTATATTAAAATGTTTCTAGGCTCAAAATTTTTTTTTGTACAGAAGTCACTGATTATCATGAAACATTTTTATCTATTTTCAAAGTCCATTATTCAATTAAAATACAAAAAACATACATTTAATGTTTTGTTTTGGGAAAGTGTTCGGAGTTTATAGAAAGCATGTTATTTGAATTACATTATGACCCTTCAAAATTTAATAGAACTAGTGAATTGAAAATTGGCATTAAATTATAATAACTAATATTTATCTTTCGCCTTCGAGTTCAAAAATGAGGAAATGTTTTTTATTTTATTTTTGGTAGCGGGTCATGTTAAATAGGTTAATTTTTTATTTTATATATTCATCCAAAAAACCTTAAATTTTTTTAAATTGGTTTATATTTCAAAATTTTACATTCATTTTTAGTCGGTCAAATTTTTTCTGGATCTGGGCGACTGTGATTCCACTTTAAGAAGTTTAATCTCTTTTAATACATGGAATTTATTGACAATTTTTTGATTTCCGACCTAAAAAATTTATTATTGGTATATTTTTGGTAGAATTTCATAATAAAATAAATTCTTATTAAATTTTCAATTAAAATTTAACTCATAAGATTTGTATCCAAATGGATTATGGAATTAAAATATTAATCTATGTAGAATGATTTTATTTTTTATTTTTTATTCATTAAAATATTAGATGAGTTATTTATTCCAATAATAATTTTTTTCTTCACCCCATTAACATGTGTGTCTATTTTTAACGAGTAATTATGTTAAGTGAGTATGTTCTTTAAGAGGTAAAGATATGATTGGTCTTTCAATTAGAAAAAAACTGATGTTTGTTAAATACTCTATTAAATTTTAGTTTCTACATTTCGTTTTAAAAAATAACCAAATTTTCATTGAAGAACGTTATTTTGAGATGGTATTCGCATTTTCAACATGAATGTGTCTATGGGGTAAAATAAATCTTAAAATTAATTTTTAATTGTATTTAAATTAATACATTTATGTGGTCTTACTATATACCATTGAATTTGACTAAATTATTACTTGGGGAAAAAATTCTTATGTGTGGGGGAATTTGATTTGTACTTTATTTAATTTTCATTCCACATATATATTTTGTAATAAATATATATTTAATGATAGATTTAAATATTTATGTTGTTAATTATTGTGTTGAGATTTATTTTTTGTTAATTAGTAAAATATTTAATTTTGAGTAAAAAAAGTTTAATTTAATATGTGAATTATAGAAGTGTGTTGAGCGCTATATTTTTATTTTTTTTATTCTCAATTTTATTTTACATTATTAATTTTATGTTTATTAATTTAATCTTTATCATTTATTTTTTTTATTATTTCTTTAATTTTTTATTGATAAAATTTAATTTATTAATGAATTTTAATTTATTTATTTTTCTCTATTTTTTATTGTTTACATATATTTATTTTTCTATTGAAAATTCTAATTTATTTATATTTTGTTTGACAGATATTTTAAATATGAGAATTTAAGGAATCTATTTAATAATATAATTCTAAGTAACTATAAGATAAATTTTGGAGGATTTTATGTGATAGAATTTTTTTTCTATGTAATAATAATTTAATCCAACATAAGATAACATATGTTGACCACATAAGAAGATTTGTTTTCTTCTATGTGTAAAATAATTACTAGGTTTTATACATAAGATAAATCTCATAATTTTAAAAAATGCCTAGTAAGCCACACGTAAAAGAAATTGAATGTAATAGAATTTAACTCACATAAAGTACGTATCTTACATGGACCAATATTATAAATTGAAACTAATTTCTGAAGGAACAAAAATCATTATTATCCACTATTGATTCATCCAATCTCTACTAAATAAAACCTAAGGCCAAATTATTCTGAAGAACTTGGAAAATAAAATGTTGAATTGCAGTGATATTTTCTAATAAAAATTTTATGAAGACCCCAATGATGTTCTCTTTTTTGAAATTTTTTAATTGTGTATTAAACTATATCAAGAATATGAACTAAATGACTCCTGAATTTTTATTTAATTATGATGTTTTTTCTTGATAAGAATAAGATGGTGGGATTATTAATAGAAGCTAGGAAATTCTAATTTTTTTTAAGAAGGGTTCCTAAAAAGCTTCAATTACACCATTAAAGCCACTAAGGAAAACGAATTCTCCGATCTCCTAGATGAACCACATGGAGATCTACCTGAAGCAATCTAAAAATTGGCATATGACGATTTCAGAGTAAAATCTATTCCAATTAATATTTATACCCAAAATATAAGATTTTAGGAGAATAATTTGGGCTGAATGAGTGCTACAAGTTTCTGATTTCCAAATAAAACATAAGTTTAATCTAGAGTAAAAAAGATATGATGAAATAATCATGAATAACCTTAATCTAAAAGAAGGATAACCTCACCCCCACCTAAGGCTTATGGGCTAAATGATTAAACAAAAGTGCGAACTTTGTTGAGGATCATTCGATGTATGATTTCAACATACAAATCCATTTGGTGGGAAAGAATAAATGGAAAGGTTGAGTAGAGAATCACCTCTCAATAATCTTATCACTAATGAACATAAATCCATTTTCAATGAAGATTATTGGGGTGAGGATTTCAAATGACGAAGACCTAAATTGTTACACTGAGATTAATCCATAGGTTTTTCTTTGTGTTTCCTCGATGTAGGGATGATGAGGTATTAAATTCTTCAATTCCACATCTATTTAGGTTCATGTAGATGTGAACAAGGTTCTTGAAGTAATGAATATGACATTTTTTTGGTTCTAGATGTGGTTTATGGTCACAAATTACTTGAGTATGGCTATTACGGTCTACGCTACCATGTCTTCTTGAACGAGAAAACTAATCCACGATTTATAGATTGAAACAATTTATGTTGAACAAGTGATTGGATTAATAAAAAATGAAGTAATTATTTTAGGACCTGGTCTTGACATATGAATGTATGTGTGAGAAATTAATGATCCTTTATAGGTGGTTGAAATTTATAGGGAATATTTTATTGAGTTATGAGGAAGTGAAAGAAGGAAAAAGAAATAAATACTCTTATTGATGATGGAAAATTTATTCAATAAAAATTAATTCACTATGAAAATGGAATACAAAAGGTGTTGGGGTTAAAAAATTTAGTTTATCTAAAAATGAATTAACATATATTCTATATGTAACATCTTGTGTTTCTGACGGGTCGAAATTTATAACGTAAATTTGAACTTTTTGTTTGGTGGACATGACTGCTCTTTTTTCAATATCTAAAACCCAATTAAAAGTATTGGAACAATTAACAATACTTTTTGTATGATTTATAGCTAATAGAATGTTTCTTGGGAGTTAGAATGAGTTTTGTAGGTGTCAATCTCTGATGGTTCTAGTTCCTCGAAAGGATGCATGTGACACACTGTTGGTGCACGATTAGTTTAGAATTGTGGGTCAACTATGCATCCCCTTTTAATGAGGTTTAGGGTTTTTATAAGCCATACGATGTGCCAAAGATGAAATGTGGATTAATTTATATGTGAATCGGGAGATCTTCTTGGGATTTACATGGGTTTCCTACATCATGTGGCTAGAAATTACCCTTAGATTCACTTAACAAGTTGCTATGAGTGGTTTGACACATAGTTTGTCAAAAAATATAGCTGAACTATAAACCAATTTTTAAAGAGGTTTAGATTTTTTGTAGTAAATCCTTCCAAATTAGTGCATAATTGTCTAAACCATTCAGTTCTTATATGTGGGGAAAATTACACTTTTTTCTCTTCCTCCATTAAAACGGCCTCCCCTTTTTTCATCTATATGCAAACATATAGGGGTCGGTCAATCTCCTCCTCTCCTCCTCTAGATTTTGTGACATATTTTCCATCCAGACTTTGAATTGAGCATCTATGATCATGATGGAAGTTCATCGGAGAGTCTATGACTCCACCATCTTCCATTCTTCGCTTATCTTTATATACATGATGATATATCCATGTAATCTAATTAATCATATTTTCATAGTGTTTGTAAATTTCATCAATTTTTTTAAAGAAGATCAAATAAAATACTTATATTGGATTAATGGTCAAACTTATGTATGAGTTTGGTGGTCTTGTTTTTTTATTGAATTATATTATGTTTATAACTTAAATTGTTGTGATGAGTGACTGACATTTCATGTGTTTCCAAATAAATGTAAAAATAATTTTATAGAACCCAATGCCTTAAATTGGGTAGTCTTTGTGTGCTAAATTGAACAATAGGAGGTTTCCTAAATCAATGTGAACAACCCATTTTGGGTACATCCTCTAGATTATATTCCCATGCAATTTTATCTAGAAATTAAATCACCCATATGGATATTTCATTAAATGCTTAATTAGTAATATCTTTTCATGATCACTCTTGGTTATCATTTTAGATGAGATGACTAACTCCATCTATAGGGATTAATTAAAATCAATAGGATAAAATTTATATGATATACTATTCCCCACTTATAATAAAACTACCTTTGAGGTGAACTATCTTCTTGAATAAAATAGGGAAATTAAATGAAGTTAATAATGGTAAACGACATGATTATGGATAATGAATTCTATTTTTATGTATATAAATGTGAAACAAATTGATTATTTTCATGAAATTATTTATTATTGATTATTGAATGGTATTAATGAATTGGATAAACATGTGTCCTTTCAATAAGTGTTAAATGAATTTAATTAAAAGATCCACTACACCGTGAGCAGTGTCGATTGAATATTTGTGAAACATTAGGATAATGGAAAATAGGGAAAGTATGATCAACTTTTTCCTCATAATTAATATAAAGGCTTGAATAGATTCATTATGCATGATGTGTCAGACCCCCTTATTTGAGGATTATAGAAATAGATTCGCATATGTTTGGTTTCTGGGATGATGTTCCACAACCCATTTTTTGGTGACCCTTTTTTATTATTACGAGACTCAAATTATTATGGTAAGTATTGCATATGGACGTATATGTTATGCCTTCGGTCCTAGCTAAGACTACCTGTGTACATATATGTATATAAACATTACTACATATATAGTGAATATATAAACATACATATTTACATATATAAACATTATATGAGTCAATTCCAATGGTATTTCAGCATAGGAAGATTTTGGTATTGTTGTTATGGAATCCTTTAGGAACCCTAGTCTGACTAGTTTACATTTACTCATTCCCTATTTATTTTATATACATGTACACTACTGTATTTTTAACACCAATAATAGATATACTTAGATACCATTGGTAGTGTACCACTGAGTATATCTCACACCCTTTTCGTTCCACCAATATACTGGGGGTACCTAAATAAGCATCATGTCTACATGATCAATATTTTAGACTCTTCTTGTGTTGTGACCCTTGTAATAGGATCATATGAGCACACGACTGAGCTAGAGTTCGGTATTCTATTGGTGATATCCCTCAATGTTTTTTCCATTCTATATATTTTTTATTAATTAAAAATTGTATATCTTATTCTTATATATTTTATTAATATGTACTTGCATTGTTTTGTACTTGGAATGGTCCATTTTATATTATTTTATCAGCCAATATATTACTCTTATGCTACAAATTTTCTCCATTCATTTTTCGTTAGTTGTTCTTTTATTATGATTATAGGAATGTGATAATCTGACCATGAGGGCAATCTCACCCCTGTACCTTCATCATACCCTCACAGCTAGTCGACAACCTCTAGTATTTAGGGAGGCACTCTTGAGGACCTGTGACTTATAACTCAAGCAACCATTTTAGTGGCTCTTGGGTCAGGATTTTACAAAGTGGTATCTATGGTTTTCTTTTCCATTTTATTACTATTTTTCTTTGGTATAAATGATAATAGGAATGTGTTGACACTTAATAAATATTCATGTCCAATAATGATCACCCAATGCACAGGTAAAAAGTCCAAGTGTGCATTGATGGGATTTTTTTCTCGCATCGTTTGTTGTTACAGTATGTGATGATTTCACCTAGTGTGAATTATTAACTTTCCACATTTAGTGAGTTATGAGAATTATATTATATTACCCTTGAATCTATATTAAATGGAAGTATCATTACATTCACCATTATAGGTAAATACATATTCACATTCTATGCATATACCATGCTATGTAGGTTTCATTCATAGACTACCTAATATAGTGATATGTTCCTTGCATGTTATTGCTTGTTTTTGTGATTATTGTGTAATTTTTATTTTTTTACCCATATACTATGCTTGTCTGTTTCTTGGATACATATAATCCTACCATAAGTGCTTGTATTCAATTCCTATGATGAAATTCATTATTATAATTGCAATAAATGTCTGGTTAAAAAAATTTCAACATAAATCTATGTGGTGTTTTTAGCAAAGTATGATGGTGGAATTATATTTAACTAGTTTATTTGGACATGTTTCATACATGGATCATTGGACACATGGGCCAAAACATTACTAGTTATGATTAAATTGGTCCCAATTTGGAATCTTTAGAGTTTATGGGAACTTTATAAATTGCGAAATGGTATCCGATATAATCAAAAATCATATGTGATATTAAGATTCCTAGATACTATTGTATAAATTTATAAACTATTTAATTTTTACCTTAAATTATTTTTTCTCTTATGGAACTTTTAAAATGGATTGACCCAAATTGGTTAGTCATGACATTTTATAATTATGAGAGAGAATTGAATCAACCATAAAAGGTTGTTCATGGTTCCAAATTCTTTTTAAATGAACCCACTATGTGTGTTTAATAATTTAAAATGATTTTAAATGTTTTGGGCTTCATTTAGATTAACCCATAATGGATTAGTGAGACCCTCATAGGTCTCCATTATTTTATTTTTCCTTAGGACTCAACCCTGTGGAGGTATGGTTATGTTATCAAGGGAGGGTAATTTAAAGTGTTTGTATCATCTTAAGTTGTGTTATATATTAACATATGGTGGAATACTTCTTGAATATCCCCCTCTTTAACAAATAACAGACCAGTTATCATATTTTGAACTGTATTATTCATGAGGTTTTAGTTAGTTAAAATGGAAGTTATACCCTAACGTGTGTTTTCATATAAATATAATATTTTAAATTTTCATTATTTAAGATAAATTTGAATTATTATTATTAAATAAATGATTATAAAAAATAATTAATGTGATAAAATTCATAATTATCAGAGGATGTTAGTTAAATAAAAAATTCTTGAAATGAAGTTTGATAAAACTTTCCTGCATGACTTGTGGTGTCAAATAAATAAATTTTCATTGTGCAGTTTTCCATTTAATTTTACTTGGTATTTGAACTTACCCTAATAATGATTAAAAACCAAATATAAAAAAAGTAAAATAGCTTAAATAAAACCTTTTATTGTTGTTATTAGCTTTTACCGTTGAGTAAGGGTAGTTTAAATATTTCATGTGTATTTCCATTGATGGTAATGGGAGTGTTGCCCATATACTTATTATAACATAAGTTTTAGGCTATAGAGCCAATTGATCTTTTAGGAATGAATATTGTTTTAATATATGATGTCTTATGATAAAAATGAGGGTTCTAGATGGTTTTGGTAGTCCCCTCATAACTTAATTCCATTATAAATGATTCTAAATCGTTTCTGATGCATGGTGTCATTCGGGTGATGTTATTACCTAGAATAACTATTAGTTTATAAAATGAAACAGGGGATGGATGGTTGTTTATTTAGTAACTTGAAACTTGTTAGAGTACAAGAATCATGTACTGATCATTTTCAGTAGTTTAGACATGTCTAAGTCATGGTTGACCACATTGCAGGCTATATAAACCTTCTTTTCTTCTTCTATGATGGAACAACATGGAGGTAGTTAGCTAGATTTATATTTATATGGTGTAATACGACTCTAGGATAGTGATTTTTATGGTCCATTGGATATTGTAATGCATAGGTCCAATAATCTAATGGATAGTATTAATGATTTTCTATTTTTCTGAGATAATATAATGCGATTATGTGTTGTTCTTTGTTTTTTTATTAAGTAGTTAAAATGGTATCATGAACCATATGAGTTTAGTGATAATAATTTGAGCCTTGAGATACTATTACTTAATCACCAATCATCTAAGAGCTACAGTGACCTAGGTATTAGACATAATTTGACTTGTTTCAATGTTCGGGATGATGTCCCTAAGAGAATATGGTGTTTTTAAATGCTGGTTAGTTTGGATTTCTCATATGATTGATGTAAACGAAGATCAGGAGTACATATATAAGGGATTTCACTTATATGTTTACAGTAAATATTGTCTACCTTTCTTATAAGAATCTAGTATATCTCTTTTTTTGGTTTAATGCTTTCCAAAAAAATTATACATATTCAGAAGCCATTATTTTTTTCTATGGAGCATATGTCATAGAATGAGTTTCCATTTTCAATAAAAAATTATTAGGACACTCATAAGTTGGGTGTCATATCGAACATGTTTTTCATATCCTTCCAAGTTGAGGATGCACTATAGTGAAGGAAATTTTTATAAATGGTCATCCTTTATTCAAATTCCCATTGGGATGGTGAGTGTTGAAATATGATGGTTCTTATAACGTAGCATGATGATGATATGCTATGCTGTATAAACAACCTTTAAAAACACCATTGTTAAGGTACGGACTTCAGTGGATATCTTTGAGTGTTCACATAATGCATTAATATGGTAAGGACATCTTGATCTACTATTGATGACATGTCACATTGATCAGTCGGCCTCTTTTAGAAAAAATTTACTAGTTTTGGTTTGACTGATTCCTTTATGTAGTTGGATATGCTTGGTTGGAAACTATAATAATCACATCATCTAAGATTTGAGGGGAGAACATCCAGTCTTATTATAAATATTTTTCATCCTATAAGTGTTCTCTTGGTTTGAAGAATAATATATCCCATATATTTACATTTTCTTAGGTAAACTTAGGAATCAATTGTTATACACTGAGCTAAATAAAGAGATTAAATTATTCTTTGTCTCAATAAAAATAATGTTATCAGTTTCATCCCAACAACATGCATCGTTAGGATCCTAAGTGATACTTGGGTTCCCATATAGGAATTCCTTTCATGAAATCATGTTCACCAACTATTTTTCATTTGAATTAACTGTTAAGAAAATTCCACATTGGAACCAGTATGTTTTCTTTATATGCAGATGTTTTGACATTATACCGACATATCACTTGTAATTGATGGAGGGTGAAATACTGTGAATGAACTTCTTATGCCTGAGATGATGAATCTTTGGTTATGTCTAACTTAAATCTGGCCCAGATCAAATAATTTAAGGGTTTTAATTGAAATTCACTGAATTGGGTATATGCCCATGTTCATGATGATGCATGAAAACATAAATAAACATTTGGTATTGACATCACTAAAATTAAGGGATAGGATTCATTTTATGTGTTTGAAGTAAAAGGGAGGTACTTCAGTATTATGCATCTTTTTTTGGGTTTAGATACACTAGCCATCAATGCTAATCATTTAGAGAATTCATTACTGGAAGTGTTGAATGGAATCGTCTAACATTGATGAATACATTGGGTGATGAATTTTTTCTGACACACCATCTGATTATGATCAGTTAAATGTAAATATAGGTAGGGGGTTTCCAGTGGAAAACATGCATGATTGGTTTAATATTGTTCTATCATAAATTGACCACTTTAATCTAATGAGTACCCTGATATGTCCTTGGATGTAATCTGGTTTGATTAGTTGGTATAATCACACTAGGATTGTCATTAGAATACATTTGGAGTGTGTTCTATAAAATTTAGATAGAGGAGATATTATGAGTCAAAATTGGAATTTAAATGATAGAACCTCTTTTTCGGTTCACCATAGGTTGGAGGATAAATGATATGAAAATGTGATCATGTCTATACATTAATGGTATTGAGTAATAATCATCCCAATGTTTTAGTTTTGAATTAAAGCATTTTCAGGAGTTTTAATAGTTGATGTACTATATTCTTAAATTAATGTTTTTTGGTTCAATGGTAATTTAGAAAAAAAACTATTTAAACAAAGAATCATAAATTGAGTAGGTTGGGTGTTGTTTTTATTGACCCCAAGTATTTTAATGGAAAATAAATTCTTAGAAGTGGAGGTTGTAATGTCCCATGTTTTGGGAGATGTGAAATTTTTGAGGGATGTTTGAACTTCTTGTTTAGTGGGTGAGGAAAATAATTATCTTTTCATATGAATGCAATTCTGAGTGTTGGAACACATAAGTCCGTTTTATTGTATGAGGATTAGGTCTTTCAAGTTTTCTCATGACATTGGCTGAGTTCCAAAGTTATCATGCTCTAAAGGCTCGAATTTATGGGATGAAAGCCTGAGTTAAACAACTGGTGCATGGTTATTTGAACCACATAGGTCAAACATTTGGCACCATTTCATTAGGATAATGATATTTCAAAACTGCATGAGCGGACCGTGAGATCATATGTCTCAGTGTCGGTTTGAATAGGGTGACCCACACAGGTTTCACACTGTTTTCCCAAACTAGGTGCCCATCCCACACCCTTAGTTTCACTTATATAGTAGTTACACATAGTTTGGATCATGGTTTGTCAAATAATGTATCCTAAAAGTGGACATATTTTATAATGGGTTTGGATTTATAATGTGAAGATCATATAGTTGACATGTGGTTTGTGAAACCATGAAGGCAAGACATGTAGTTATTAATAGAGGAAAAATGAAAATTTTTCCGTTCCCCATTTAAAACCTACTCCTCCTTTTTCTTCCTCTCCCATGCAAAACATGGGTCTACATGAGCTCCTCCTGCTCTCCTCCTCTAAGCATGGTGATATATCCACTACCCAGCCTCAAGATCAAGTGTTATTCATCATGTTGGAAGTATATCAGTGAGTATATGACTCTTTGTTCTTTCTTTCTTCATTTATCTCAATATAGGGGATTCAATATATGTGTGAGGTAATTTACCCAATTTTTAGGTTGTTTGACTATTTATTGTATTTATATCAAAATAAAATAAATAAGAGCTCTAAATTAGATGAGTGGACCATACTAAATAAAATGTGGGTGGTCTCATGCTTTTACCCTAATGTATATCATGTTTATAAGTTACGTCATTGTGTAGAGTGACAAAAATTCCATGTGTCTCTATATGAAGTTGGAATTAAGTACTTGAAACATAATCACATAAATTGGTGTTCTATTTTGCATTAAATTGAATCATATGGTGTTATATACCTCAAAATGAACTATCCCTTTTGGACACACCATCTAGTTTCCTGTGGACTACGTTTTAAAAAGGTAATTAAATCACCCTTACAGACATTGAATTACATGATTAATTTATAATTCCCTATCTATGACACCCATGGTTATCCAAATTAGATGTTATTAGTGAATAATATTATATATATTGATTAAATAAAATTAGATAAAATTGATATGATAACCCTGGACACTTTTATAATAAGCCCACCTTTGAGGTGCAATGTCGTCTATAATAAAATGGGGTAATTAAATAGAGAAAATTAAATGGTAAATGGAATTCTTATAGACATTCCCTTATTCATTACATATGATTGAATGGTATTAATGTCTTGGATGAATGCATGGAATATCAATAAATGTTAAATGAACTGTAATAAAAAGGATCTGTGGTGTCTTGACTGATTTCGGTTGCCTCATTAGGAACATCATGCTAAGGGATCATAGGGAAAGACGGATTACCATATTCTATAAGATTGTAGATGGGCATTGAGATGGATTATTCTACATGAAATTTTACACGCCTTGATCTTGGATTTTGTAATTACATTCACATCTCTTGGGTTGTTGGGCATGACGTTCGACCCCAACTTAATTTGGTCGTTATATGTGACCCTCCTCATTATTTATTATGATACTTGATATGAATCCATTATCTGTTATGATGCACAAAATGAAATCTTATTTTGATTATGATACTCATTCCCGAATAACCTTATTTATTATTTTGAGGATATTTTTATTATTATGGGTAGTATTATGCATGGATTCGTGGGTTGTCCTTGGGTTCTGAAAAATTCTACGTATCAATATATATTTTTACAAATGTTGATACACATATAGTACATATATATACATACATATGTAGATATATAAATATATTCTTTGAATCAATACTTGAGATATTCTGTGTTAGGCTGAAGTTGGTATTATATGTTGCGTATCCTTCTGGAACATGAATCTGACTAGTTTACATTTATTCTTTAATGATTTATTTTTTATATCTTCACACTGCTATATTTTATATTCCTAGACTATATATAATTCTAAATTTTTGGTGGAGGCCTACTAAGTCTTCTCACACCCTGTTCTAGCCACCATTGTACTAGGGTACCAAAAAAGACCTCATGTGTAAAGGATCAACTTTTTTTAGTCTTATTGTATTGTTAACCTTGAACATGGTATAATAAGAGCACATGACTTAGCTGGAGCATAAGATTCTCAGGGATATAGACCTCATGGATTTTACATTCTTTATGTATTATTTATTCCTTAACTTTTTTATATCATATGCTATTATAATGTAGTCACATGAACATGAATTATTGTATACTTAGTGTTGCCCATTTCATATTATTTTATATTTTGATATAGTATTCCTTTATTTCCCTTTCTAATAATGATTTTTTTTATTTTCTTCTTATGATAATATTGATATTCTACTTTGAGAATGAGTTTAATGTCTACCCTCATACCATCATTGGGCCCTCTGTAATAGTTGATAGCTTCTCGAATATAAGGAGGCTCACATGAGACATTGTCATTAACTGGCTTGGGGCTCCATTTTTTGGACTCCTAGGTCAAGAAATTAAAATATATGGGTTATAATATCTTTCTCTAGATCGGAATTTTGGTGAATCAGTTAATGATCATGAGTAGGAATTGATTGAAAGGATTAGGTTGAAGATGATGTAGAGAGAGAATGTTTCTAACTCAAAAAATAAGAATCTTGATATCTCACAATCCTTTTTCTTCTTCTACATATTTATTTAATTTTTTCATACAATATTATTTAACAAAAAATGAATAAGTAATTGTATACGTGGAGAATAATTGTTTTAGTTTTTTCAAATTTGTACATGTAACATATTCGAAAATATTTGTGTGACTCATTTGATTTAATTTTAAAATATCATAATCCATCAATGAGATCATTTCTAATGAAAATTATTTCATTAATTTCTTAGTTGGATCAAACATAAATGTAGAGAGATACGAAAATCCAACCACATGTTACTCTTTTATAGAAAGAGATTTACCTATTCATTTTTTCTAATGCACATGCAATAAATTTTCTAGGAATGAAGAAATTATTTTAAGCCAAAATAATGATATTCTACTTTCAGATTCTCATTATATCATTCAGTTCTCACAATCTTTTAAGAATTTTTTAAATGATTTCATCTTCATTAATTATCCTTATTAATTTTTTCTTCAATAAAAAATATTTAAAAAATAATTTATGTCCATTTTTTTGTTCTTGTTTTTATTAGAATATAATTAAATAGGCCCTTAGAAAATCTAAGTATCTGTCCTTATGGATTAACCTAAATTACCACTATCTAGTATTTAGTAGGATATATATAAGAAAATTGTATAGTCGTGATGAATTCTTTCTTGTTCAAGTACCGATAATTGATATTTTTTGGTGTTATCCTTATGACATTATTAATCTTTTTTGTTGTTTCCTTCTCTTCAAATTTTCTATTTGGTTGTAGTAAGACAAACTGAGTTTCCTTATTTTTTCTCTAGTTACCTATCTTAAGACATATTTACTAATGAAGTATTTATATATATTTTGTTCTATTAAGGTGAACATAATATACCATCTGTATTAAGGCAACTTCATGTTGGAACCTGAACATACATTCACCTAAGTTCCTCATCGAGTTTCATATTATTCACGTCATCAAACACTAATTTTGTTTTTTAACTAGAGTTACTAACTATTTTAATTATTTAATAACATATTTCTAGAGGAAATGATAGGATTATTAACACCCATAAATCATCATAAAAACATAAATTTAATTATTTGATCTTCCCTTGAATAATGTTATCATAATTTACATCATATTTTATTTGTTTTTATTATGATAATCTTAATCTGAACAATCATCACAACATAAATACATTGGTACATGTCATCGATTTTTCATTCATATCCACCAACACATATATGAAATATGTTTTGTTCTTACTCTCTATAGAATAGAAAGAAACACTCTTCATATGAGACATTCTCACCAGATCTTTTGCCTTTCAGTCCAAGAACTCTCATTCATATTTATCCATTAGAATCAAATTACCTCAGACAATGGGACTTCCAAGACCTTATGTATCATATGGTATTCAATATTAACTTTTTAAAAGGTATGGTATATTCTATCAAGTATATAAACCTATAATATTTATTTAACTAATGTTATTATTGTACTTCTATTGGTGTTTTGAACTTATGAACGTTGAATTTCTCCTTTTGATACCACTTTTTTGGGGAAGAAAACGGACAAAAAACTAATCACATTAAAAAAAATCTTCTGTACACTGATTAAAACCACTAGATGTATAATCAAGAGACCACTATAAATTCCATGATAGATCATTATAGTATATAATTTAATATCTTCAACTGTTCTTCCCCCGTGAATGAGTGTATTGTAAGTATAAAGACACTCCTCTTAAATAACCACAAAAGTAATCCTCACACAAATCTTATTAAATAAATGTACTTGTAATATTTTTAATGATAAAAAATGAAATATAAAAAAACAGAAAGCATTAGAATTTTTTTTTCATCATGATTTGGACTATGTCCTGTGAGCATGAGAAAAATATTTTTTGGTTTATTTTATTTTAACCAGAAAAGTATGACTGAGAAAAAAATTGTATAAATAATCATCCCAAACATCCCATATATCTAATAAGTACCTAGTTTAACAAACAATTCCACTAATGGTTGCACATTTTTATATAATAAGAGTAATAATTCAATCAAGCTAAACAAGATCCCATAAAAATACCAGTCACGAGATATAATTGTATGAGCTTGGTTACCAACCCAATGACCCATTGTTTTTTCTAAAATTTTATACCTCCAAGTTTTTTACCATATAACCATAGATTGTAATGAAATTTTAATATAACTAATACCTTTGGAAAATTTCTTATTACCTGCTTGTTCCTCACGTTTAGCTATCATTCATCACACAAAATATTAATAGATAAAATTCTAGGGAACTAAAACATTCATCACCTCCCAATAGTATATAATAATGTTGTATATAATCTTCATAACATGGAATTGATCTTCCAACCTTATTCATATCAAAGCCCAATGTCATGGTTTGATACTTTAATCAAGCTCATGCACCAATGATCCCTAGAGATAGCCCCAATAGTACATGTTGATTTAAGAGTAATGACCCAAGAAGAAGAACATGTCACTGTCATGGATCAATTTTGACTTATCTTATAAGATACAATAGAACAAATAGATCTACGTGAATATGAGAATAGTCATGAAAAAACGAGTTTTACATATTCTTTTCCTCATTAATCTATAAGTAATCACATGAAATCACGTTCAAATTTTCATATCTAGTCATGATAGTTTGGATCTGGGGTCTTTTCCAAGGATTAGAGAGAATATATATAATGAACAAGAATAAGAGAGGGAAATTATCACTTACCTTGATATATTGAGGATTTAATTTCTCTAGATCCAATAAAAGTTATCTTTAAGAGATGGTTTTTTCCTAGAATTGCCACTAAATTCCCTAAGATTGAGATCCTTAGGTGTTGGGGGATGATTAAGGGTTTTCAAGAAAATTATATGTAAACAATAAGAATATTAGGTATAATTTATCCCAAATTCATGGTTTGGATGGATGTTTTACTAAATCATGTGCCATGTATAGGAGGATCATTTCCTCTCAGGGTACCCACATAGTCTATAAAAGCATGTGAAAAATGTGATTTTCTATTAATTTTTGAGTTAGATGTCTACCAGGCGAATGTAATAAGGTTGCCTCTATCAATTTTCCAACAATGTTCCACCCATTTATCCTCTCTATCAGGATACATGATTAGATGGGTAAATCTTCATGGTTTACCCATACAGATCTCACATTGTGTCTCCAATTAAAGGGTTTTAAATCCATCTAAAATCATTTAATAGCTACTCAGGAAATCACCATGAAAAATAATAACTAAAAAAAAGTAATAAAGGATAAAAAATATAATTCACCCAGAATTTCCATGGTAATTATAAAATCTCAATGAGATGAATATAAGTTATAATAATTGGAAAATGAGGCCCCAAGTACTCCATCATAAAGATTTTATTTTTCATAACCAAAATTCTTCAATATTTTTCATACATCCATTTTTGTAGTCTATGGATATATATCTACTGAATTTTTCTTTTTAAATACACACACTGCTTCATATACTAGATTCTTTGTGATTTTTTTTGAAATACCATATATAGAAAAGAGTTGAGATACCCCAATTAAATTGTTAAAGCCTTTAAATGGAAGTATTTATACTATATTGAACCTAATATTAATGTTACTACTAATATCATTTTATACCATGATGAATGATTTGAGACAAAAAAATCACCCTTTCAAATCCCATATAAAACTTTGTAGAACCCACAATTATTTCTCCTTAGGGAGATGTAGATCACATATACAAGTAACATCAAAATAAAAGGTAACAAACAATATGAAAATCCAAAATTCATATTGACCATGAAAATAAAACTCTGTTCCATTTTTTCATATGATTTATCCATGTCAAAATTTTAAAATTCTATTTGATATTTATACTTATCTATTAAGATAATTGATGATTTTTTAATCTAACTAGTGTCCCCTTGGATGCTTCTACCTTTAATGAACCCATGTTTTTATTTGAAGATCATCATTGGAATATATTTTGAAAATATCTTATTCATGATATTCTCCGTGAATTCATTGGAATAATTATACAGTAAAAATATACCGTATTAGTTGAAGGAAATAAAATCCTACACCTTTATAATAAACACAATTAAAGTTTCATATACTAGTCTTGATAACATACCTACTATGAAGAAGTTATGTACTACACCTATGAGTCTCTCTTTAAAGATCCCCAAATTGTAAATTCAAAAGGACCAAATGAAGCCAATGAGATCCTGATAACTATCGGGGTTGAAGTTATATACTGCTTCCCTAATTTTACCCACCTCTTGAATTATCTTTATGCTCTGTTATTCATGCCATTCATCATTATAACATTGTTACCAAATAATGGAACCTCTTTTTTTTCCCATTGTTAAACCTCATTCTTATCTCACCTAATGTTTTGAAGTAATCCATTGAAGTGCGCCTCCATATGATTTTCTACATCCTCATAATCACCAATGTATGTAACATTATCCCCATTTAGTATTATGTTACCCCTGTAAAATTTTTCCGTGGTGAATTCTTGAATGCAGTATATATTTATATCTGTATCCTGGTATAAGATCTATGTATCTCTCTCTTTGTAACACCCCAGGTAAATAATGAATAAAAAATTTTCATATTTATTAATATTTACAAATTAAATATTAATTTTAATTAAAAGGGGTCTCTACGTTCGATAGCGTACTCGATACGCAACGATGAGTTTCTTTGAAAACTTACGTTGTATACTAGTAATATAATAATATTATTTTAAATGGTAGTTAACATGTAGCCGTTGTATTGACAAAAATGGATAGAAATAACTAAAATATGATTATATATGTTTTTTAAATGTTTTTACATTTATCCAATAAAAGATAAAGGCTTAAAATACGGAAAGAATTCAATTTTAGGCATTTATACCCTAATTTTCACTAAAGCTTCACTTATCACCTTTTGATGGCGAACCATCATTAAATATAGTTTAGATCACTCTTATACATTCTATTGGACCAAATATAACTCTTCTTTTGAATTGGGACATCAGAATTTACTTTGTGTAAATTTTTTGTATTTTCCGATAATGTCCATTTTTTTAATGAATAGTGTAAAATGTTGTATTTTAATCCAAAACCTATTTTTAATCTAATTTATTTATATGATTAGATTATCTTTTTAATCGGTTTTAAAATGAAATTAGAATATATTTTTACCATTTAATCCAATGGTTGTCATTGGAATCAATTTCACTTTGAAATTGGACTTAAACTAGTGTCAATCTTTTGATACTTATTGTTTCATAAAAACACGCTATTTGCACTGACAGCGGAAATTAATTATTAAATTAATTAATGCAACTTATATGTTTTGAATTTTTTAAAATAGACTTCATTTTTGAATTCAGAATATCAAATATATCTTAGGGTAAATTTTTGGTATTTTTCTGAAAAACATCAATATTTGATGAATAGTGAAACCACTATGTGGTACTTATAAAAAATGATTTTTCGTTTAATTGAAATTTTAACAATTTTGTGTTTTTAATTTCAAAAATCCGACATACATGGTTGTAATTAAGAAGTAAAATTTGGATCAATGAGATTAAAATAATTTTTTGGTGAATAGTAACTTATTATGTTTTTAATCGCGATTAGAGGTAATTAGTGCAATTTAAGGCAAAAATGATATTATAATAAAATGAAAATACCTAGACACATGTCCTACCCTTATTGGATGTGTCATGGACGACCAAGAAAAGCCATGGGTCAACTTGGGGACCCCATGGAGCCCCTTTGGTTGGTAAATGACATAATTAACTTTTTATTTAATGTTAAAGTAAAAATAACACAAACATGAGATATTTTACTAAAACAATTTTTACATGGGGTTATACAAGTCATATTTTTGATTATAAATAGTAATTGGAAATCTAAAAATATTTCCTACATCATGATCATTTTTTTATAATTTTTAGACTTTAAATAAATTAAATTATTTATGACAACATGGTGATGCAGCGATTACCTCATTAATAAAGGATTTAAATAAAATGAAATGATAATGTAATATATATGACCTACACATGTCCAAAACCTTTTGTATGGGTGGATTTAGAACCCTTATCACCTTATCCTCGAATTATATCAATGTGGGACCTCTTAAATCCGAATACAATTTTAAAATAACGTGACTTTTCTTTACCTTCTAAGAGTGCCCCTCCTCTCCTCTTATAAAAGGCCCCCACCTCTACCTCCTTACCCACACTCCCAAAGCCTTTGGATCGGCCTACCTCTACCCATTTTGTCTCTCCACTTCCCTATCTTACTCTTTAAAGCCTCACTTTGGGCATAAGTCTTCCCAAGGATTCCTTTGAGCTCAAACCAAAGGGAGTTACCCGATTTTAAGGTAATGTCTTCACTTGAGTGATTTTGTTTTATTTTGCTTCTCTAACCCCCGAAAATCTTTTTATTCATTTATTTTGTAACAACTCCAGTATAATCAATATACTATTATGTTTTTATAATAAGGATTCGAGATACACTTACACACACCTACATCTAATGGTTAAAGTACATACTATTTCCGTGGATGGCGAATTTCTACCTCCCAAAACGATGATTGTTCAACATTATTTTAACACCTTAAACGGTGGACATTAAAATGAAACTATATTTATATATGATATATAATATGTTTATGTTTTCCTTAAGCTTCTGTATTTTTCATTTTGGGAATACCTTTATGGTTTCCATTATGGGTAAACGCGATATCTTCATTTTAGGAAGTGCGGACTACCGCCCCCTCAAAGTGATTTGATTCGTTAATGCCACATGTGGGACGTATAAAGGATGGATTTAAAGTTATTATATATGATGTTATACTGGAATTATAATATACCTATATATCATTATTATTTCTTTCCATTAAAGTATGAGATAGAAATGAAAGTAGCGTTCATACGTACGTACGGCTTACCGTCTCAATGAACGGTGCATTTCATTTCTTATCCCCAAATGTAATGTAATATTATAAGTACATGTATATAATGGATATATACAATGAATGATACATCTAAATGATGAATATAAATCTGGAATTAAAATATACATACCTCTCATTTAGTTTTAATTCCATTAATATGACAAAGAAATGAAAGTAGCGTTCATGCGTATGTACGGCTTACCATCTCCATGAACGGTGCATTTCATTTCTTACCTATAAATGATTATGTAATATTATAAATACATGTATATTCTATATATATAAGATATATATGATATCCAAATCAGGAATGTCATTCTGGATATAAATAACCTTTGACCACACGAACAACATGTAATTGTAAGAAGTCCACTTTCGACTTAAGAACCAAATATCGACAAAACAAACATTATTAACATAAATGATTTCATAATGTTTATGAAATGGTAATAAGTGATATAAAAGTAATAATGAACTTTAAAAAGGTTCTTAAGAAAATATAAATTAACTCAAGATTATTATTCAGGACGTTAATGAACGATCGAGTCAAGTCGGACCCGAGGTAAGGGACTTCGTCCCAATCTCCTTTCATTGAGGCATATTTCATTTTATACACAACTTTCTTTTATACGGTGTATAAACCCCTTTGACTTTTACTTTTATACAAAAGGAATCTTTTTCTACAATGCGTTTTACAAAATGACAAAAAGGAATGTTTCTTTTAACGTACGCTGTGACAATGACCTTTTCCGCCGCCACGAGTATTATTTGGTCTTTGGCTTCCTGAACAAGCCGTAATGTTTTTTAAAATGGAATAAATACCATATACTCTTTTATGTATTTTGGTATTGAAAATGGTTTTTTATAATGGATTTGTTATGTCAATATATTTAAGTGATATATTGTGATCAAAGTGTGGAAATGTTTTCTTTCCATTATATTTGTTTTATATCTTATGATTTTTATATTGGTACTTGGACATTTGACGGGTAGTTACGTGATAAACCATATGACGGGTGGTGCCATGAATACTAGGACAGGTGGTTACGTTATAACCTCCAATGCATTGGGTATGGAAGTCGGCCGTATGGCTATTCCATTAAGTATGTATGGAAGTTGGCCGTATGGCTATTCCATTAAGTGATATGTGTGGTAGTCGACCATATGGTTATTCCACTTAAGTATGTTTATGTCCCAAGTTACCTTTATATGTTATGTGTTCTTATATGGATTTTATGGTAATCCTTTGGTTACAAAAGGGTAAGTAATGATATTTTATTCAGGGAAGAGTTTTTACTACTTCATGAAGGTGAATGTATTACTTTGATAAAGTATACCTGGTTTACGTGATGTTTGAAAAACTAACATTTTTCATTATTTTTGTATCCCTTACTGAGATTTTTATGCTCACCCCAAGTTTTTTTTCGAAATGTTTTTCACAGGACTTAATGTGGAATAGGGTCAAGGAAGGGATCAAGGGAAAGTCATGCTATATAAAACATGGAACTAGACATGTTTCTTTTAAAAAGTTTATTTTATGGAATCTTAGTATAAGTGTCTACTTTGTAATCTTTTGAGATGTAATAATTATGTCCTAATTCTCTAAAACTCTCAACCTGAAAAGATCCTCCATGTGAATATATCATTTAATTCAATATTAAGTAAGGTTAAAGGTCAGGGCCTTATAGTGGGTATCAAAGGTCGGTTTAGACAACTTTAGGAGTTAGAAAATTGTTAAATTATAAGTTAATTTATGGTATGATTGAAATGATATAGCATTTAAATATTACCATGTTGCTTCACCTAAGATATTTCTTTGTTCAGAATGGTTTTCCACAGAGGAAACAAAGCA
Organism: Viscum album; assembly: GCA_963277665.1. NCBI lineage: Eukaryota > Viridiplantae > Streptophyta > Magnoliopsida > Santalales > Viscaceae > Viscum > Viscum album. Next base: position 56,334,634 of record OY728148.1, read on the forward strand.
GCTATGTTTGGAAGACATTAGGAGGAAGAAAACCATCCAAATCAGCAACCTAAGATGGTCGAAATCGGAACTGAACAGTTTGTTGCAGTGATGGCACAGTTGACTCAGGATATAAAGGGTGCTGGTATCCATTCACGAGATCAACCAGATCAACAACAGAGGTATATGTCAGTGGTGGAACATTTCATGAGGCAACATCCCCCATCATTTAGAGGATCATCTGACCCTGTGCTAGCTGAAGGGTTTATTAAAGAACTGGAGAAGATTTTTCATGTCATGGGGTGTTTAGAAAATCAAAAGGTTAGTCTTGTTGTTTACCGTTTTGAAGGTGAAGCTGATCATTAGTGGTCGATGGTGAAAAATATCAGGGATAGTGATGAGATATATGATATTTTGGTGTTTTCTAAAAGTAAAGAGGGGCATGAAAGTCATTTAAGGGTTATATTTCAAACCTTAAAAGAAAATAAACTGTATGGAAAATTTAGCAAGTGTGAGTTTTGCTTACAAAAAAATTCATTCCTTGGTCACATTGTTTCAAAAGATGGCATAACTGTTGATCCTGCTAAAAGAAAAGTTGTTGAAGAATGGCCAAGACCCAAAAATGTAACAGAGATCGGTTTGGCAGGTTACTAGTGAAGGTTTGTTGAAATTTTTTCACAATTATCTAGTCCAATGACAAAGCTAACTCGGAAGGGTGTTATGTTTATCTGGATAAAAGAATGTGATGATTGTTTTCAGGAGTTGAAAAGAAGATTGGTGAATGCTCCAGTTTTGGCACTTCCTTATAGGAATGGTGAGTTTGTTATCTACAGTGATGCTTTGTTGAAGGGACTTGGTTGTGTCCTTATGAAGAATGATCAGGTAATTGCATATGCTTCACGTCAGTTGCAAACTCTTGAGGTAAACTACCCTACACATGACTTGGAATTAGCTACTATTGTTTTTGCTCTAAAAATTTGGAGGCATTATTTGTATGGATTAAAGTGTGAAATATATTCTGATCACAAAAGTTTAAAGTATATATTCACTCAGAAGGAATTGAACTTGATACAGAGGTGATGGATGGAATTAATCAAGGATTATGATTCTACAATTCATTACCTTCCAGGAAAAGCAAATAATGTGGCCGATGCTTTGAGTCGAAAAAGTAATGCTTTATTAACCATTCTACGTTTGGAATGAGATCCTTTGGTTTTTGATTTGATGAACAGTGACATAGATGATGTTGGTGCAGGAAGTTCTTCTGTTTTGTTTCAGGTATCAGTGAGATCATCCCTATCAGACAGAATTAAGCAAGCATAGAGGGAAGACAGTGAGTTGCAGAAAAAGGTAGAGCTGGTTCAGAAGGGTAAGTTGCCACAATTCAACATTGATAATGATTGTGTTTTTAGGTTTGGGAAGAGATTATGTGTTCCTAGTGATTCACAGTTGAAGAATGAGTTGTTATGTGAGGCTCATAGTTCCCTGTTTTCAGTTCATCCTGGCAGTACTAAGATGTATAGAGACCTGCAGGAGTATTACTGGTGGGATGGAATGAAAAGAGATATTGTTGATTTTACTATGAAGTGTTTTAATTGTCAGCAGGTTAAAGAAGAGCGGTAGTTACCGAAAAGGATTCTTCAGCCTTTACCAGTGCCAGAGTGGAAATGGTAAAATATAACCATGGACTTTGTTGTGGGATTACTAAAGACATCTCGAAGTAATAATGCAATCTGGGTTATTGTTGATTGCTTGACTAAATCTGCTCATTTCCTTCCTATTCGAGATACATTCTCTCTAGATTAGCTTTCTCGATTGTATCTTAAAGAGATAGTCAGGTTACAAGGAGTTCCTCTCTCCATTGTATCTGACCGTGATCCCAGGTTTACTTCTAACTTTTGGAAAGGCCTTCAGAAGTCGTTGGGTACTAAATTAAATTTTAGTACAACTTTTCATCCGCAATTAGATGGGCAGTCAGAACGAACAATTAAGACCTTGGAGGATATGCTACGAGCTTGTTCGATGGATTATCAGGGAAGTTGGGACCAACATCTTTCATGGGTTGAGTTTTCTTATAATAATAGTTTTCATTACAGTATACAAATGGAACCATTTGAGGCATTATATGGGAAGCGGTGTCGAACTCCAACATTTTGGGATGAAGTGGGTGAAAGGAAGCTGATGGGGCCAGAATTGGTAGAAGAGATGGCAGAAAAAGTTCAGTTGATTCAGAAACACATGAGAACAGCTCAAAGCAGGCAGAAGAGTTATGCGGATAACCGGAGGAAGGATCTATCTTTCGAGGTAGGTGATCATGTTTTTCTCAAGGTTTCTCCATGGAAAAGTGTGATGAGATTTGGTAAGAAAGGAAAGCTGAGTACAAGGTTCATTGACCATATGAAATTCTGGAGAGAGTTGGATCAGTTGCTTAACTAGTGGCTTTACCTCCGAGTTTATCTCAGGTACACAATGTTTTTCATGTTTCGATGTTGAGGAAGTATATGCCAGATCCATCTCATGTTTTGAGTCCAGAGGTAGTTTAGCTGGAAGAGAACCTATCTTATGAAGAACAACCAGTCCAGATTCTTGACAGAAGAGAGAAAGTGTTGCGAAATAAGGTAATTCAACAGGTAAAGGTTTTGTGGAAAAACCATATGGTTGAAGAGGCAATGTGGGAGTCTGAAAATGCTATGAGGGATAAATACCCCCACTTATTTTGATAAGTAAATAAAATTGCCAGGACGCAATTTCCAAAAGGGGGGAAGGATGTAACATCCCAGGTAAATAATGAATAAAACATTTTCATATTTATTAATATTTACAAATTAAATATTAATTTTAATTAAAAGGGGTCTCTACGTTCGATAGCGTACTCGATACGCAACGCTGAGTTTCTTTGAAAACTTACGTTGTACACTAGTAATATAATAATATTATTTTAAATGGTAGTTAACATGTAGCCGTTGTATTGACGGGAATGGATATAAATAACTAAAATATGATTATATATGTTTTATAAATGTTTTTACATTTATCCAATAAAATATAAAGGCTTAAAATACGGAAAGAATTCAATTTTAAGCATTTATACCCTAATTTTCACTAAAGGTTCACTTATCACCTTTTGATGGTGAACCGTCATTAAATATAGTTTTGATAACTCTTATACATTCTATTGGACCAAATATAACTCTTCTTTATAATCGGTACATCAAAATTTACTTTGTGTAAATTTTTGGTATTTTTCCGATAAAGTACATTTTTTTAAAGAATAGTGTAAAATGTTGTATTTTAATTCAAAACCTCTTTTTAATCTAATTGATTTATATGATTAGATTAGCTTTTTAATTGGTTTTAAAGTGAAATTAGAATATATTTTTACCATTTAATCCAATGGTGGTCATTGGAATCAATTTCACTTTGAAATTGGACTTAAACTAGTGTCAATCTTTTGATACTTATTGTTTCATAAAAACACGCTATTTGCTCTGACAGCAGGAATTAATTATTAAATTAATTAAATCAACTTATATGTTTTGAATTTTGTAAAATAGACTTCATTTTTGAATTCAGAATATCATATATAGCTTAGGGTGAAGTTTTGGTATTTTTCTGAAAAATTTCAATTTTTGATGAATAGTGAAACCACTAAGTGGTACTTATAAAAACTGATTTTTCGTTTAAATGAAATTTTACCACTTCTGTGTTAAGAATTTCAAAAATACGACATACATGGTTGTCATTAAGAAGTAAAATGTGGTTCAATGAGATTAAAATAATTTTTTGGTGAAAAGTAACTTATTAAGTTTTTAATCGCGATTAGAGGTAATTAGTGCAATTTAAGGCAAAAATGATATTATAATTAAATAAAAATACCTAGACACAAGTCCTACCTTTATTGGATGTGTCATGGACGACCAAGAAATGCCATGGGTCAACTTGGGGACCCCATGGAGCCATATTTTTTGGGAAATTACATAAATAACTTTTTATTTAATTTTAAAGTAAAAATAACACAAACATGAGATATTTTACTAAAGCAATTTTTACATGTGGTTATACAAGTCAGACTGTTGATTATAAATAGTCATTGGAAAGATAAAAAGATTTCCTACATTATGATAGTTTTTTTATAATTTTTATACTTTAAATAAATTAAATTATTTATGACATCATGATGATGCAGCGATTACCTCATTAATAAAGGATTTAAATAAAATGAAATGATAATGTAAAATATATGACCTACACATGTCCAAAACCTATTGGATGGGTGGATTTAGAACCCGTATCACCTTATCCTCTAATTATATCAATGTGGGACCTCTTAAATCCGAATACCATTTTAAAATAAAGTGACTTTTCTTTACCTTCCAAGAGTGCCCCTCCTCTCCTCTTATAAAAGGCCCCCACCTCTACCTCCTTACCCACACTCCCAAAGCCTTTGGCTCGGCCAACATTTACCCATTTTGTCACCCCAATTACCTCTATTACTCATTGAGGCCTCACTTTGGGCAGAAGTCTTCCCATGGAAGCCTTTGAGCTCAAACCAAAGGGAGTTACCCGATTTTAAGGTAATGTCTTCACTTGAGTCCTTTTTTTTATTTTGCTTCTCCGACCCCCTAAACTCTTTTTATTCATTTATTTTGTAACAATTAAAGTATCATCAATATACTAGGATGTTGTTATAATAGGTATTAGAGATACACTTACAAACACCTATATCTAATGGTTAAAGAACAGACTGTTTCCGTGGATGGTGAATTTCTGCCTCCCGAAATGATGATTGTTCAACATTCTTTTAACACCTTAAAAGGTGGACATTAAGATGAAACTATATTTATATATGATATATAATATGTTTATGTTTTCCTTATTCTTCTTTATTTTTCATTTTTGGCATACCTTTATGGTTTCCATTATGGGTAAACGCGATATCTTCATTTTAGGAAGTGCGGACTACCGCCCCCTCAAAGTGATTTGATTCGTTAATGCCATATGTGGGACGTATAAAGGATGTATTTAAAGTTATTATATATGATGTTATACTGGAATTATAATATACCTCTATATCATTATTATTTCTTTCCATTAAAGTATGAGATAGAAATGAAAGTAGCGTTCATACGTACGTACGGCTTACCGTCTCAATGAACGGTGCATTTCATTTCTTATCCCCAAATGTAATGTAATATTATAAGTACATGTATATAATGGATATATACGATGAATGATACATCTAAATGATGAATATAATTCTGGAATTAAAATATACATACCTCTCATTTAGTTTTAATTCCATTAATATGACAAAGAAATGAAAGTAGCGTTCATGCGTATGTACGGCTTACCATCTCCATGAACGGTGCATTTCATTTCTTACCTATAAATGATTATGTAATATTATAAATACATGTATATTCTAGATATATAAGATATATATGATATCCAAATCAGGAATGTCATTCTGGATATAAATAACCTTTGACCACACGAACAACATGTAATTGTAAGAAGTCCACTTTCGACCTAAGAACCAAATATCGACAAAACAAACATTATTAACATAAATGATTACATAATGTTTATGAAATGGTAATAAGTGATATAAAAGTAATAATGAACTTTAAAAAGGTTCTTAAGAAAATAGAAATTAACTCAAGATTATTATTCAGGACGTTAAAGAACGATCGAGTCAAGTCGGACCCGAGGTAAGGGACTTCGTCCCAATCTCCTTTCATTGAGGCATATTTCATTTTATACACAACGTTCTTTTATACGGTGTATAAACCCCTTTGACTTTTACTTTTATACAAAAGGAATCTTTTTCTACAATGCGTTTTACAAAATGACAAAAAGGAATGTTTCTTTTAACGTACGCGGTGACAACGACCTTTTCCGCCGCCACGAGTATTATTTGGTATTTGGCTTCCTGAACAAGCCGTAATGTTTTTTAAAATGGAATAAATACCATATACTCTTTTATGTATTTTGGTATTGAAAATGGTTTTTTATAATGGATTTGTTATGTCAATATATTTAAGTGATATATTGTGATCAAAGTGTGGAAATGTTTTCTTTCCATTATATTTGTTTTATATCTTATGATTTTTATATTGGTACTTGGACATTTGACGGGTAGTTACGTGATAAACCATATGACGGGTGGTGCCATGAATACCAAGATAGGTGGTTACATTATAACCTCCAATGCATTGGTTATGGAAGTCGGCCGTATGGCTATTCCATTAAGTATGTATGGAAGTTGGCCGTATGGCTATTCCATTAAGTGATATGTGTTGAAGTCGACCATATGTTTATTCCACTTAAGTATGTTTATGTCCCAAGTTACCTTTATATGTTATGTGTTCTTATATGGATTTTATGGTAATCCTTTGGTTACAAAAGGGTAAGTAATGATATTTTATTCAGTGAAGAGTTTTTACTACTTCATGAAGGTGAAGGTATTACTTTGATAAAGTATACCTGGTTTACGTGATGTTTGAAAAACTAACAGTTTTCATTCTTTTTGTATCCCTTTCTGAGATTTTTATGCTCACCCCAAGTTTTTTTTCGAAATGTTTTTCACAGGACTTAATGTGGAATAGGGTCAAGGAAGGGATCAAGGGAAAGTCATGCTATATAAAACATGGAACTAGACATGTTTCTTTTAAAAAGTTTATTTTATGGAATCTTAGTATAAGTGTCTACTTTGTATTCTTTTGAGATGTAATAATTATGTCCTAATTCTCTAAAACTCTCAACCTGAAAAGATCCTCAATGTGAATTATTCATTTAATTCAATATTAAGTAAGGTTTAAGGTCAGGGCCTTATAGTGGGTATCAAAGGTCGGTTTAGACAACATTAGGAGTTAGAAAATTGTTAAATTATAAGTTAATTTATGGTATGATTGAAATGATATAGCATTTAAAGATTACCATGTTGCTTCACCTAAGATATTTCTTTGTTCAGAATGGTTTTCCACAGAGGAAACAAAGCAGCTATGTTTGGAAGACATTAGGAGGAAGAAAACCTTCCAAATCAGCAACCTAAGATGGTCGAAATTGGAACTGAACAGTTTGTTGCAGTGATGGCACAGTTGACTCAGGATATAAAGGGTGCTGGTATCCATTCACAAGATCAACCAGATCAACAACAGAGGTATATGTCAGTGGTGGAACATTTCATGAGGCAACATCCCCCATAATTTAGAGGATCATCTGACCCTGTGCTAGCTGAAGGGTGGATTAAAGAACTGGAGAAGATTTTTCATGTCATGGGGTGTTTAGAAAATCAAAAGGTTAGTCTTGTTGTTTACCGTTTTGAAGGTGAAGCTGATCATTAGTGGTCGATGGTGAAAAATATCAGGGATAGTGATGAGATCGATGATATTTTGGTGTTTTCTAAAAGTAAAGTGGTGCATGAATGTTGTTTAAGGGTTATATTTCAAACCTTAAAAGAAAATAAACTGTATGGAAAATTCAGAAAGTGTGAGTTTTGGTTACAAAAAATTTCTTTCCATGGTCACATTGTTTCAAAAGATGGCATAACTGTTGATCCTGCTAAAACAAAAGTTGTTGAATAATGGCGAAGACCCACAAATGTAACTGATATCCATAGTTTTCTTGGTTTGGCAGGTTACTACTAAAGGTTTGTTGAAAATTTTTCACGATTATCTAGTCCAATGACAAAGCTAACTTGGAAGGGTGTTAAGTTTATCTGGATAAAATAATGTGATGATTATTTTCAGGAGTTGAAAAGAAGATTGGTGAATGTTACAATTTTGGCACTTCCTTCCAGGAATGGTGAGTTTTTTATCTACAGTGATGCTTTGTTGAAGGGACTTGGTTGTGTCCTTATACATAATGATCAGGTAATTGCATATGCTTCACGTCAGTTGAAAACTCATGAGGTAAATTACCCTACACATGACTTGGAATTTGCTGCTGTTGTATTTGATCTAAAAATTTGGAGGCATCCTTTGTATGGATTAAAGTGTGAAATATATACTGATCAAAAAAGTTTAAAGTATGTATTCACTCAGAAGGAATTGAACATGAGACAGAGAAGATGGCTGGAATTAATCAAGGATTATGATTGTACAATTTATTACCATCCGGGAAAAGCAAATAAAGTGGACGATGCTTTGGGTCGAAAAAGTAATGCTTCATTAACCATGATATGTTTGGGATGAAATCATTTGGTTTATGATTTGATGAACATTGGAATAGAAGATGTTGGTGCAGGAAGTTCTTCTATTTTGTTTCAGGTATCAGTGAGATCGTCCCTATCAGACAGAATTAAGAAATCACAGAGGGAAGACAATGAGTTGCAGAAAAAGGTAGAGCTGGTTCAGAAGGGTAAGTTGCCTAAATTCAACATTGATAATGATTGTGTTTTGAGGTTTGGGAAGAGATTATGTGTTCCTAGTGATTCACAGTTGAAGAATGAGTTGTTATGTGAGGCTCATAGTTCCCTGTTTTCAGTTCATCCTGGAAGTACTAAGATGTATAAAGATCTGGGGAGTATTACTGGTGGGATGGAATGAAAAGAGATATTGCTGATTTTACATTGAAGTGTTTGACTTGTCAGCAGGTTAAAGCAGAGCGGTAGTTACCGAAAGGGATGCTTCAGCCTTTACCAGTGCCAGAGTGGAAATGGGAAAATATAACCATGGACTTTGTTGTGGGATTACTGAAGACATCTCGAGGTAATACTCCAATCTGGGTTATTGTTGATCTCTTGACTAAATCTGCTCATTTCCTTCCTATTCGAGATACATTCTATGAAGATCAACTTTCTCGATTGTATCGTAAAGAGATAGTCAGGTTACATGGAGTTACTCTCTCTATTGTATCTGACCGTGATCCCAGGTTTACTTCTAACTTTTGGAAAGGCCTTCAGAAGTCGTTGGGTACTGAATTAAATTTTAGTACAGCTTTTCATCCGCAATCAGATGGGCAGTCAGAAAAAACAATTCAGACTAGGGAGGATATGCTATGAGCTTGTTCGATGGATTATCAGGGAAGTTGGGACGAAAATCTTTCTTTGGTTGAGTTTTCTTATAATAACAGTTTTCATTCTAGTATACAAATGGCACCATTTGAGGCACTATATGGGAAGCGGTGTCGAACTCCAGCATTTTGGGATGAAGTTGGTGAAAGGAAGCTGATGGGACCAAAATTGGTAGAAGAGATGTCAGAAAAAGTTCAGTTGATTCAGAAACACGTGAGAACAACTCAAAGTAGGCAGAAGAGTTATGCAGATAATCGGAGGAAGGATCTATCTTTCGAGGTAGGTGATCATGTTTTTCTCAAGGTTTCTCCATGGAAAAGTGTGATGAGATTTGGTAAGAAAGTAAAGCTGAGTCCAAGGTTTATTGGACCATATGAAATTCTGGAGAGAGTTGGATCAGTTGCTTACCGAGTGGATTTACCTCCAATTTTATCTCAGGTACACAATGTTTTTCATGTTTCGATGTTGAGTAAGTATATGCTAGATCCATCTCATGTTTTGAGTCCAGAGGTAGTTCAGCTAAAAGAGAACTTATCTTATGAAGAACAACCAGTCCAGATTCTTGACAGAAGAGAGAAAGTGTTGCGAAATAAGGTAATTCACCAGGTAAAGGTTTTTTGGAAAAACCATATGGTTGAAGAGGAAACGTGGGAATCTGAAAATGCTATGAGGGATAAATACCCCCACTTATTTTGATAAGTGAATAAAATTGTGGGGACGCAATTCCCAAAAGGGGGGAAGGATTTAATATCCCAAGTAAATAATGAATAAAACATTTTCATATTTATTAATATTTACAAATTAAATATTAATTTTAATTAAAAGGGGTCTCTACGTTCGATAGCGTACTCGTTATGCACCGATGAGTTTCTTTGAAAACTTACGTTGTACACTAGTAATATAATAATATTATTTTAAATGGTAGTTAACATGTAGCCGTTGTATTGACGAGAATGGATAGAAATAACTAAAATATGATTATATATGTTTTTAAATGTTTTTACATTTGTCCAATAAAAGATAAAGGCTTAAAATGCGGAAAGAATTTAATTTTAGGCATTGATACCCTAATTTTCACTAAAGGTTCACTTATCACCTTTTGATGTCGAACCATCATTAAATATACTTTTGATAACTCTTATACATTCTATTGGACCAAATATAACTCTTCTTTAGAATCAGGACATCAAAATTTACTTTGTGTAAATTTTTGGTATTTTTTCGATAAAGTTCATTTTTTTAATGAATAGTGTAAAATGTTGTATTTTAATTCAAAACCACTTTTTAATCTATTTTATTTACATGATTAGATTATCTTTTGAATTGGTTTTAAAGTGAAATTAGAATATATTTTTACCATTTAATCCAATGTTGGTCATTGGAATCAATTTTACTTTGAAATTGGACTTAAACTAGTGTCAATCTTTTGATACTTATTGTTTCATAAAAACACGCTATTTGCTCTGACAGCGGGAATTAATTATTAAATTAATTAATGAAAATTATATGTTTTGAATTTTGTAAAATAGACTTCATTTTTTAATTCCGAATATCAAATATAGCTTAGGGTGATTTTTTGGTATTTTTCTGAAAAACAACAATTTTTGATGAATAGTGAAACCACTAAGTGGTACTTATAAAAACTAATTTTCTTTTAAATGAAATTTTACCACTTCTGTATTTTGAATTTCAAAATTCCAACATACCTGGTTTTCATTAAGAAGTAAAATATGGTTTAATGAGATTAAAATAATTTTTTTGTGAATAGTAACTTATTATGTTTTTAATCGCGATTAGAAGTAATTAGTGCAATTTAAGGAAAAAATGATATTATAATTAAATGAAAATACCTAAAAACATGTCCTACCCTTATTGGATGGGTCATGGCCGACCAAGAAAAGCTATGGGTCAACTTGGGGACCCCATGGAGCCACTTTGGTTGGGAAATGACATAAATAACTTTTTATTTAATGTTAAAGTAAAAATAACACAAACATGAGATATTTTACTAAAACAATTTTTAAATGGGGTTATACAAGTCAGATTTTTGATTATAAATAGTCATTGCAAATCTAATAATATTTCCTACATAATGATTGTTTATTTATAATTTTTAGACTTTAAATAAATTAAATTATTCATGACATCATGATAATGCAACGATTACCTCATTAATAAAGGATTTAAATAAAATGAAATGATAATGTAAAATATATAACCTACACATGTCCAAAACCAATTGTATGGGTGGATTTCGAACCCTTATCACCTTATCCTCGAATTATATCAATTTGGGACCTCTTAAATCCGAATACCATTTTAAAATAAAGTGACTTTTCTTTACCTTCCAAGAGTGCCCCTCCTCTACTTTTATAAAAGGCCCCCACCTCTACCTCTTTACCCACACTCCCAAAGCCTTTGGCTCGGCCAACCTCTACCCATTTTGTCTCTCCACTTCCATCTATTACTCGTTGAAGCCTCACTTTGGGCATAAGTCTTCCCAAGGAAGCCTTTGAGCTCAAACCAAAGGGAGTTACCCAATTTTAAGGTAATGTCTTTACTTGTGTCCTTTTGTTTTATTTTGATTCTCCAACCCCCTAAACACTTTTTACACATTTCCTTTGTAACAACTCCAGTATCATCAATATATTAGGATGTTTTTATAAGAAGTATTAGAGCTACACTTACACACACCTACATTTAATGGTTAAAGAACATACTACTTCCGTGGATGGGGAATTTCTGCCTCCCGAAATGATGATTGTTCAACATTCTTTTAACACCTTAAAAGGTGTCCATTAAGATGAAACTATATTTATATATGATATATAATATATTTATGTTTTCCTTAAGCTTCTGTATTTTTCATTTTGGGCATACCTTTATGGTTTCCACTATGGGTAAACGCGATATCTTCATTTAAGGAAGTGCGGACTACCTCCCCCTCAAAGTGATTTGATTCGTTAATGCCATATGTGGGAAGTATAAATGATGGATTTAAAGTTATTATATATGATGTTATACTGGAATTATAATATACCTCTATATAATTATTATTTCTTTCCATTAAAGTATGAGATAGAAATGAAAGTAGCATTCATGCGTACGTACGGCTTACCGTCTCCATGAACGGTGCATTTCATTTCTTATCCCCAAATGTAATGTACTATTATAAGTACATGTATATAATGGATATATATGATCAATTATACATCTAAATGATGAATATAATTCTGGAATCAAAATATACATACCTCTCATTTAGTTTTAATTCCATTAATATGACAAAGAAATGAAAGTAGTGTTCATGCGTACGTACGGCTTACCGTCTCCATGAACGGTGCATTTCATTTCTTACCTATAAATGATTATGTAATATTATAAATACATGTATATGCTGGATATATATGATATATATGATATCCAATTCAGTAATGTCATTCTGGATATAAAGAACCTTTGACCACATGAACAACATGTAATTGTAAGAAGTCCACTTTCGACTTAAGAACCAAATATCGACAAAACAAACAATATTAACTTAAATTATTACATAATGTTTATGACATATTAATAAGTGATATAAAAGTAATAATGAACTTGAAAAAGGTTCCTAAGAAAGTAGAAATTAACTCAAGTTTCTTATTCAGGATGTTAAAGAACGATCGAGTCATGTCAGACCCGAGGTAAGGGACTTCGTCTCAATCTCCTTTCATTGAGGCATATTTCGTTTTATACACAAATTTCTTTTATACGGTGTATAAAACCCTTTTATTTTTACTTTTATAAAAAGGGAATCTTTTTCTACGAAGCGTTGTACAAAACAACAAAAAAGAATGTTTCTTTTAACGTACGCGGTGACAACGACCTTTTCCACCGCCGCGAGTATTATTTGGTCTTTGGCTTCCTAAACAAGCCGTAATGTTTTTTAAAATGGAATAAATACCATATAATCTTTTATGTATTTTGGTATTTAAAATTGTTTTTTATAATGGATTTGTTATGTCAATATATTTAAGTGATATATTGTGATCAATGTGTGGAAATTTTTTCTTTCCATTATATTTGTTTTATGTCTTTTGATTTTTATATTGGTACTTGGACATTTGACGGGTGGTTACGTGATAAACCGTATGACGGGAGGTGCCGTGAATACCAGGACGGGTGATTACGTTATAACCTCCAATGCATTGGGTATGGAAGTCGGCCGTATGGCTATTCCATTAAGTATGTATGGAAGTTGGCCGTATGGCTATTCCATTAAGTGATATGTGTGGAAGTCGACCGTATGGTTATTCCACTTAAGTATGTTCATGTCCCAAGTTACCTTTATATGTTATGTGTTCTTTATATGGATTTTATGGTAATCCTTTGGTTACAAAAGGGTATGTAATGATATTTTATTCAGTGAAAAGTTTTTACTACTTCATGAAGGTGAATGTATTACTTTGATAAAGTATACATGGTTTACGTGATGTTTGAAAAACTAACAGTTTTCATTCTTTGTGTATCCCTTAATGATCTTTTTATGCTCACCCCAAGTTTTTTTTGAAATGTTTTTCACAGGACTTAATGTGTAATAGGGTCAAGGATGGGATCAAGGTAAAGTCATGCTATATAAAACATGGAACTAGACATGTTTCTTTTGAAGAGTTTTTATTTTATGGAATCTTAGTAGAAGTGTCTACTATGTAATCTTTTGAGATGTAATAGTTATGTCCTAATTCTCTAAAACTCTAAACCTGAAAAGATCCTCAATGTGAATTATTCATTTAATTCAATATTAATTAAGGTTCAAGGTCGGGGCCTTATACTCTTACATTAATTATTAATTAAAAAATAATTCATCTAAATTCTCTTTATTTCCTTAAAGTTGAGAAACAAATATAATCCTCGCATAACACATAAAAATCATTGTTATGTGGATTGATCTCTATCATAATTTCATGAAAATTGATGTGTTTGTTAGTGTGTTTGATCAACCATTCCATGTAGAAATTTCTTGGACTGTCCTTTCCCCTAAGTATCACTGTTAGAATAGAAAACCTTCAATTAAAATAAACATCTGTAAATAAGAATTTTTTTATAAAATCATAGCATAAATTTAATGGAATAAGAAGTATAATCTAATTTTTTAGAATATAATTAATTTATAGAATTTAGTGGGGTGAAATATAGTTGTTATTTAAAAATTATAAAAGGGTATATAACTATTGATCATCATACAAGTGAACATATTGTCAATTTTTAATTAAAAATATATATTTGATATAAATAAATTTAATTTATATATATTAAAAATATATATATTATTTTTAAATTTACATAAAAAGAAATAAATAGTTTTGATGTAGAATAAATAAATATTATTTCTCTAGGGGAAATACCATTAATTCTAAAGAAAATGTTTTTAAAAATTATATACATTTTAAATGTATTAATATAAAATTATAATAAAGAATGGATTGATCAAATTAAATTAATTTTGAGTAAAATAAAAAATATATATTTAAGTAAAAAATATAATAACAAAAAAGAATACCAAAATTATTTATTCCGAAATTATTCTTCATTTTAAAATATAGTTTTTATATATTTAATATTTCCATTTAAAAGACAAATTTATTATATTTTTATTGTTAAAATAAATGAAATTTATTATATATATAAATTAATAAACATTAATGAATTTATTATTAATTAGTTATAAATAAATATAAAATAATTTTCTGTTCAAAACATATATTTTTCAACGAACTATTTTAATGTATTTTTTTATTTATATGTTAATATATTAAATTGAAAATTTTTAAAGACTTATATTATGAATTTTTATATATATATATACATAATAAAATTAATTGATATTTATATAATGATTTTTACATTTTTAAAAAATAATAAATAAAATTTTTTGGCCTAAATCTAAAATTTTCTAAATATTGTTTTTATGATTTATGAATTTCTATGTTAATATTATTTTTTAAACTTTTAAGAAAACTAATTTAAAAAAATTGGATTATATATTTTGAATAATCTTTTCAAAATTAAATAACATTTAAAACATTATTTTTTGAAAGAAAGTAATCGAGGTAAAAGCATTGAGTAACTCTGGTATATGTAAAATGATATTAAAGGATCAAATTATGAATTAAAGTAATAAAATTATTATAGACTTATATATAGTTTATTTATATGGGGATTAAAGAAGAATATATACTATTTTTAAATTTGAGATCAAATTTTCTTGTATAATGGCATTTCTTTCACATTAAAGAAGTAGTATTTGAGAAAATGTCACTCCTTCCCACTTATAAAAAGTCCCTTCAAACACCCTCTCTATATCACATATAAGATTTATATATATCAAAGTAATCTAAAAATATTTAACATAATATTCATCCATTACGCATTCTTTAGGTTCTTATCTCAATAGGAATATCCAAATCCTCCAATATTATGACGGATTCCAAGAGAGGATATAATTTTATCTTTGTAAGTAATGATTTATCATCCTTTATTTTCTTTTTTCATGAAATCATGCATTTTATAGGCTCTCATTTATAACTTTTTTGAAATACAAATAAAATCATTATACTTATTTAATAGTTATATTGTTATAAAATCACTTTATAATCATACTCATTCATTGATTATCACACGTTCTTGTTTTGGTCGGTTTAACCACCAACATGGATGATGATATAATATATTTATCATGGATGGTTATGAAAATATATTTACAGATTATATATGATATTAATAATAATATAATAGGTTTTATGGTTCTAGAATGGTAATATTAATATTTACATCATGATTAATATAAAATGTTATTTTTGTTAAAAATTACTAAAACAACCGCTATATAGACTTCAACATAATGGATTGTACCCAAAAAATCGATGGAATGAACACCGAATATAAGAACTAATTATGGAACTATTGTTATTATATGTTCTCTATTCAGGTGATTCTAAATAGATGAAAAATGA
Organism: Viscum album; assembly: GCA_963277665.1. NCBI lineage: Eukaryota > Viridiplantae > Streptophyta > Magnoliopsida > Santalales > Viscaceae > Viscum > Viscum album. The sequence continues at coordinate 56,350,624 of OY728148.1, forward strand.
ATGTTGTTCCTCACCCCCACTTGTACTCAACTTGGGCTGACAATGAAGATAAAGAGTGTTTGTCTAAGTCTATCTCTAGTAGGAACTGGTTCATTGAATATAACCCAATGTATAAACCAAACAATAGGAGTCTCCCTCATTATATAAATTTAAGGAAAATAGATTACATGAAAACCACCGATCAATTCCACTTTATTTAAATAAAACATGATTCCGTGTAATAAAATCCAATAATACAGAATACGAAATATATAAAAGTGTCCAAGGTAGAGTTCCAAAAGACACATATGTGGTATCACCAATAGTAACTCCCAACTCCCTAAAAGTACAATCCAGATCGATAACCAGACCCCTCCTAGTCACATTAAATAACTATGTATATAGGGTGAGCATAACATGTATACATAGTAATATACTCTTTAAGAACTATTGTAAAAATGAGATAAAATCAAACTAATGTCTAGTGAGTAAAGAATATACCCAACATACACTCAATAGGTCAAATAACCATTCAAAAATTTTCAATGGATCAATCACCTAGTATCGCATCCAAATATAATTAAATAATATCTAAATTATATCACCATGTTGTCCCACAACCACTTCCCCATTGGTTTTACTCTCTTCCACCCAAGTCTCAATCTATTTGTGATGTCCTTCCTTCCTCATCATCATCATTGTCACAACAGGAAATCCTAGCTTGAAACCCATGCCACATACCAACTCATGTCATTACAACCACATCATTACTTCAACCATAATAAAAAAAGTCTAAAGAAATACGGTATCATGAACATGAAGGAGATAAACATTATTCCCTCCTCATACCATGCATACCGCCCACTAAACCATACCACTACCCAACATCACCCCAACTATATCATCATAAGAAGGAACATCTCGCAACAATGTTATCACCACCCGGAATCACGACCAACTAAACCATATACTATTTTCGAATGAATATTATGAAATAGGGGGAGGTCATCTATCTTCCCTTGACGACCTACATCTGGAGGAAAACACTGTGAACCAGAAATAATTCCATAGTTATTTAATTATCAATATCAGTGTGGTGCATATAGAAATAAAAAAAAATACATGAATAGGTAGTCACATAAAATTTCCAACCTATGGGTGAACAATAAAATCCATAAATAAACTCATATTATTCCACCTTAAGGTAACTATTACCCATTAATAACAAAGGATTCCTCCATAACATGATTAGATGACTATACACAAGAAATAGAAATAGAAACCATCATAGTTAACATTTTAATTCATTTATTTAGAAAATAAAAAATTTATATTTTCCATCCAATATTAAGTTTATTATAAAATTTTTATCCAATATTTAATGAAAAGCCTTTATCCATCATCTATATATATTCATTTCATTATTCATAAATGATGGCCTCATCTAGTTTTATTTCTCACAATTCATGCTTAACTATGATTATTATGATTTGTTAAGATATATTGTTTTCAATCAAGTTTACCTATAATTTTAACCACTAGTGTTAGTGTTTACATCATAGGATAGAATTATATATTTTGATTAAGTATAAGGCATTGACATGTCTAATCCACCAATATGTATGATCTACTATCACTTTTCCTACTGATAGAAAATTCACTTATAAATGAGCTACAGATGACATACACTTCTGATAAGCTGAGTAGCCGACACAGTAACCTAGAATTTTTGATAATTATGAGTCATTGATAGCATGACATACCGACGTCTGACCTTCTGATATCGTAATTGAGTGACACTTGGAATTTTTCTAAGTATGACCTATGATGCATCACATAACGATGTATCACCTAACAATGTATAATCTACCTAAATCTTTATGGAACAATGAAAGGATTCTCTAACGATACAATGAGATATTGATAGTATGATCTATCGATAGAAATGATGCACCAATAGAATGAGCCACATATAGAATGACCTAACGAAAACATGTGAAACCAACAATTTGAAATACTGATAGACTGAGTTACTAATGACCTGTCTCTAAAAATTGAACTAACATCTAGCGGTCATATTCATGAAATTTTGTACTACTTATTATATTAATGGTCCCTTATGTCTTTTTTAGAAAACATTTAATGATGTAAGAGTCCAGTACAAGGTACAAGGTACCATAGAACATGATTATTGTCTGTATAATGGGAATATCTCGTTCAATAATAAAATATAGAGGGAACGAGTTGATCATGAATAAAAACACCGAGATTCTTTTCCACCTTAGAGAAAAAAAGATTCCTAATGTTCTAAAACAAAGACACTGGTAAGAAATGAATGTACTATAATCTATGTAGTGAAAATATAGAGGAAAAAAAACTTCTAGGAATATTTTACCTCACATGGAACAGAACAAAGAAGAAACCATGACTCTCTATTTTATTGTTGGTTTCTGGAAGGTGACACCTGCTTCAATTATAACATCCTGAAGGAGTCCAAGAGCCTCATATTACATTACACAAAGCGTTATAAACTATTATTATCATTTTTCTATGCCTATGTTCATTATTGTACACTTCATTAAGAGTGTGTCTATTTTTTTAAACGCAAACTAACTCTTATTCTAAACTGAAAGATACAAATATATCTTCACTAAATTATCCCTTTATCTCTTTACATTCCCACAGATAACAGTTGAAGGGGTCATTGCGTGGCCTATTTGTTTGGTTGCTTTACTCTCCAATGATACATGTGGAAGAGGTCTAGTGACCTAGATAGTTTGTATACTATTGTTACCCTGATCTAATATCTGGATCAAGTTTATTTAATATGAACTTTTAGGTGGCAGGTGACCACCAGGTGGAGAATATTAGGACTCGTCTTGAGGTTAATCCATATTTTTACTTTTACTATGCGTTTTAATGTTTTGTTTTATCGGTATTTTTAATTATTTCAGAAAACATAATTCTACATTTATTATTAATATTAGATATTGTTTGTATTTGAATTTTTCTTAGTAGACTGATTTAAAAAGATTGAATAATTACATTTAGTTTTTTAATTTATAATTAATCAGCCTTTGATAATTCTTTAGTATAAAAATAGTTCATATATCTTCTAAATTTGTTAACTACATTGTATTTGTTTTGAAATTGGGGGATTTTTAAACAATCATTTTTTAGAAATTTTTTTTAGGAACTCAATTCACCCCTTCTTGAAATTCTGACTCCGACCAACATTTGGTATCAGAGGTTTAAAATATTTTTTAAAAAACATATTAAAATTTTATTTTAGTTTTGTTTTATAGATCTCTAAATATATATTAATTAATAGTTTATTACTCTTTAAAATATTTTTTAAATGAAAAATAGATAGGACGGTACTACTGTAATTAAAACTCTCTATTTTAATGGTCTAAATTATGATGAGTGGAAAATTAAAATGAGAATACATTTTGAAAGTATTGTTTTTTAAATCTGGTCTTCAATTGTATACAAATATATGATTCTTGCTACAACTAGGAAGACTTTGGACGATGCCAAAAAACACATCCTGTAATAATAAATATAAGGATATTAATTCCATATACTTATCTTTAGATGATGGAGAATTTAACCAGATTTTTTCATGTAAAATAGTACCTGAAATTTAGGACACATAGGCGGTTTAATATAAAAGAACCACTAGTGTAAGAAAATGAGAATTAATACATATGATATTAAATATGATATCTTCAAGATGAGTCCTAATGAAGAAATTTCTTACATGATTCTCATGTTCAACGAGATAGTAATTATGATGGTCTCTATGGAAAATACAATCACATCCAATGACCTATTAATGAAAAATCTCAGATTGTGTCTAAAAAGATGGAGAGGAACCTCAGTATCAATAAATGAATTCTGTGACATCAAAACTCTATTGGTAAAGGAGATGATAGTTAAAATAATGACCTATGAGGAAGATTTAAAGGTAAATAGAAAATAATATGAAGAACCAAAGATAAATCTAGTGGGTTTAAAAATAACTACCTCCAAACAAAAATAGAAAGTGGAAGTTAAGGCTAAAATTTATTGTAATGAAGAATAATCAAATTACAGTGATGAGGAGATAACACAATTAGCTTATATATTTAAGAATTTTTAGAAAAGAAATTATTTCTTTAGAAATCCCAAATATAATGGGAAATATGACGATAAGGGAAATGAGAAAATTTATAGGAGGAGAAATAAAAATAAAAATTAAATAGTCTGCTATTAGTGTAATAGAAGAGGACATGTGAAGGATGATTGTCCTAAATTAATGTTCAAAATGAAATATAAAAACAAAAATAGAAATTAAAAAAAGGTAATGAAGGACACATTGAGTGATTTTGAGGACAACTCTTGTGACTCTGAATCATCTCATGATGAGAGGGATAACAAATCCAATATGTGTTTCATGAAAAAAAATCTGAGGTTACCCTGGAGTTTCATATATATAATTCATATTATTATAGATATAAAAATTATTTAAAACATATGAAAAATTATGAAATTCTTGAATTAAATATAATTCTAGAGGATACATGAAATGAATTGAAATATAAACAAAAATCTCTCATGAAAAAACATGCTCTCACTATTTTTTTTCTAATCAGAACTTATTATTGAAAATGAGAAGAATGTTCAATTAATCAATTAAAATATTAAACTAGGAATGTATAATTATAAACTAAAGAAGTACCTAGAGAGATTCAGAGATGGTAATGATACCTTACTTTAAAATCTAGGAAAACAAGTTTCTCTAAAATATACTACTTTATTGGTTAGCAACCTGAAGAAAAAAAGTTTCATAAAAACAATTTTGTTTCAAAATATGTACAATCTGGTTTTATGCCCAGTTTAGGAAATAATATTGAATGTTCTAGTGTAGAAATATATTCTATTGTTTCATGTTTTATAGATCGAATAAAGATTATTTTTACAAAACTTTACGAGTTTCTTATAGAAAACTGATGATTTTTTTCGGTTCCCAACATTTTAATTACTAATATTGCTGCACCGAAGAATGTACGGATACAAAAATCATTCCATGTTTGATCTATTTTTGTAGGAAAAATATCTAAAGAGTTCCTACAATAGGTTATGTTACTTGGATAGTGGGTATTCAAGATTTATGATAGGTGATTATTTTTTCTTCATGAATCTTATAAAAATTTATGGTGGCCATGTCACCTTTGATGACAATGAAAAAAGAAAAATAATTGGCATATTAAAAATCAGTAACACTAACTAAATTTTAATTTCCAATGTTCCATTTTTGATGGTCTTATGTAAAATATTCTTAGTATCTCACAATTGTCTGATGATGTATTTCATGTTAAATTTTAAAATTATGCTTGTAATGATTCTAATTATAAAAATTATTTAGTTGTCACTAATATTGGAAATGAAAATGTTTATACTGTTTATTTAATTTCTTTAGTTTCTAAAAATATTTCTTCCATGAGTTATTTTCACTAAGAGTATTGGATTTGGTATAGGAGCTTAGGAAACTGTAATATTTACTCCCTTGGATAGCTTACTAGAAAAGGAGAAGTCAAGGATCTACCTAAGCTTCAGTTTCCAAATGAAAAAGTTTTTAAATATCATCAAAAAGGAAAACAATATAAAATAGCTTTCAAGCTAAAGAATGAATTTTTAATATAACAAACTCTTGAGCTGGTTCACAGGGACTTGTTTATACCATCCAGAGTTTCTAGTTTAAATGGGAAGCATTATGCTTATGTTATAGTAGATGATATTTCTAGGTATAGTTGTATTTTTTTAGCTCACTATAGTGATGCATTTTCTTACATCACTATGTATTATAGAACATTAGAGAACATAAGTTTTCTTAAAATTAAAACCTTAATAATTGACCATGTTTGTGAGATTGAAAACAATGAGTTTGAATACCTTTTCTAACAAAATGTCTATAATAGTAACATCTCTACACCTAGGAAACCCTAACAGAATGGTGTTATAGAAAGTAAAAATAGAACCTTACAAGAAATTTCCCAAAATATTCTTAACCAGTATGACATACATATTTATATTTGGGAACATGCTATAAATAAATCTTGTTATATTATAAATAGTGTTTTAATTAGACATGTCCTTAAGAAAACTCCCTATGAGTTGGGGAACAATAGGAAACATAAGGTTAATCACTTTAATGTGTTTGGTTTCCAAGTCTTCATCCTTAATACAAAATATAATCTTGAAAATCATTCTTGTAATAATGATGAAGGAATTTTCCTAAGTTATTCAACATCATCCAAAGACTATATGGACTTAAATAGGATAATTAAGTGTGTGTAAGAATCTGTACATATCAAATTTGATGAAATAAATACTCACAAACCTAAAAACACCCTATAAAATATTAAAGATGATATATCTAATCTAGAAATAAATTTTAAACCTAACTACTCAGCTGTTATGCAGGAAAAAAATCATTTAGTTCTATAAAATCTCCAGACTCTGATCATAGTGAACCTAAACATATAGATAAACCTGAAATCACTATTACTATTTTATAGATATGTTATATCTTTAAAGAACCATTCCATATATGTTTTAGCTAGAGAATTAGATATGTGGACATAGACTAGAGATTCTCTAAGAAAATAGGTTGCACATCAAGCCTTTTTGGAACAAATTGAACCTAAAAATACCATTGATTATATAAATGTTGAATTTTGGGTAATCACTATACAAGAATAATTGAATTATTATGAAATAAATAATGTCTGGAAACCTGTTGATATACCCAATGACATCTCGACTATAGGAACTAAGTGGGTGTTTCGAAATAAAGTGGATAAAGATAATAACATATTGATAAATAAGGTCAGACATGTTACCAAAGGATATTGTAAAAAATAACTAATTGATTATGAAGAAACTTTTGCACCAGTTTCTAGACTTCATGCCATTATAATTATGGTAGAATATTAAGAACATATCAGTTTCAAAATATATCAAATGGATGTTAAAACTGAATTAATAAATGGTTATATTGTTGAGGATGTTTCTATTGAACAACCCCCAGTTTTACAAACCCTCATTTTTAAATCATGTTTTCATATTATAAAATGATTTGAATGGTTTAAAACCGGATCTAAGAGCATGTTATGATAGGCTAAACACTTTTATAATGTCAAAAGGGTTTACAAAAGTCATATCTGATCCTAATATTTTTATAATTGGAATTTATAAAGTTGTTTCATTTATTAAAATCTACATTGATGACATTATTTTTGGATCTTCTAAAAATTATTTAGGTGTTGATTTTTTAAAAATGATGTAAAATGAATTTGAAATTAGTTTACAGGGTGAACTAAAAATATATCTTGGATTTAATATTTTTAAAAATAAATAAAAAATTATTTAAAAGAAGAGGAAGTACACAAGAGATCATAAAAAATGGATTAGATTCGACTATATAAAAACTAGTGATACTCCAATGAGTACCATCTATAAATTATATCTTGATTAAAGTGTAAAATATATTGATCAAACCAATTATTGGGAGGTGATTAGAAGTTTAATCAACCATTCCACCCGAATCCAATTTTTATTCAAAGAAAACAAGCAGTACAACCCATGGGACCCTGAGATTTAGGGAGGTCTGAAATAGTGCAAGCCAAGGGAATTCCCTCTATATAACTTAACGCACTCTGGTTTCAAACTATTGATAGGGAGAATACTAGTTGTGATGGAGCTCTGGACCTCCAAAGAAGCCAAGTGGTCCCCAAACTTATTACCCTCGCACCAAGTGTGGGACACATGGATATTGGATCCATGAATGGCTCTATATTTTCTGACTATGTAATAAATATAAAAAGGGGGATCTTTTACCAAGCATGAAGTTATGGAGAATCCTGGAATCAATCTCCACTATGGATAGCTCCAGCTTTTTCTGCATGTAGAGGGATAACCCTGTGAGAATGGACATAGCCTCAACCAAGTGAGAAGTACCATTTTAAAGCAGGATGTGAACTCCATGACCACCTCCCCCCTAGGGCCAGGAACCATGCCCCCAACATTCATCGCCCTATAGCACATGACCTGTCTATGTTCGGCTTAAAACCGGATCCATGGGGTTTTTAGCACACCCAGTTCCACTGCTCACTTGAATGCACCTCACGTGCTGTAATTTTTTAAATTCTCCTGACCATTTCATCTCCACGTGGATAGGATTCTATGGAGATCTCGATTCCTGCAACCTTCTATCTTGTCTCATATATAGGTTATATCTTAGTGTGGATCTCGAAGTCCTTCGATGCTCCTTCTCGGACTCATGTGTCCTTCCTTGAGGCCCTACGTGGCTCTTCCCGAGTGAAGAGCTGTTTCCTGGACATGAGAATGTTTTATCCAATGGTCTCGAGGGTTGGCATCAGTGTTTCTTTGGAGGTACACTCGATGGATCTTACCGAGGTGGTATATCATCTCTAGTGGACCTTAATAGCTTGCATCAGGATGGAGAAACCTTCTCTGATTGTTTTCAAGTGTATTGTGGGATCTTGGGGCTTGCTGTGTCAGGTGCGTCTTTTTGTGATTCATCATCATTCCATTTTTATGGTGCTGGATGTGGAGGACGATTTTCTCTCCATGTGGTTCAAATATTCAAGATATTTTGGTAGATAGAGATTCAGTATGGATCCCTGGTCTCTGGAGGCTCACAAGGGGATGGAAAGCCCTCGAACCACAGTTTGGGTAGGTCTCCCAGGATTGCCTTTACATTTCCAGAATGGTGCTTTTCTGAAGGCAATTGGTGAATTTATTAGTTGTTTCTTTTGTACGAATGACCGCACACTCTCTTGGGAAGACATCCTGGTTCATGAAGTATGTTTATTCTATGTATGTGTGCATGTTTTGAAGAAAACCATAAAGAATATTAATTAGCAGCTGTTAAAATAATTTTCAAGAACCTCAGGTATACTTCAAACAAAGGATTGTTCTTTTCTAAAGGAAAACTGTTATATTTAATTATTTATTTTGATGCTAGTTTTTTTTTTGTTTCAAGAAAGATAGATAAACCACATCTAGAACATATCAATTTTTGGAATGTATTTAGTATCACAGTTTAGTAAAATGAAAAATTATATAATATTATCTTCTACTAAAGTAGAATATATTACTACGGGTAGATGCTATGATCGTATTTTTTGGGTGAAGCAAACACTATTAGATTATGGATATGAGTTTAGACATGTCTCTATAAACTGTGGAAACACAATTGTTATTAAAATTTCATATAAACCAGTTTCTCACTCTAGAACAAAAAATATTGATGTAAGACATCACTTTTTGAGAGATCGTTATCAAAAAGGTGACACAAATCATCAATTCATTAGAACATAACATCTACTTGCTTAGATTTTTACAAATATTTTTTATTGTGATAAGATGAGTTACATCATACATGGAGTCAGTGATGTTAAATTTTTGAGGTCTCACTGATGATGTCTCACCGAAATCACTCACCGATGATATATCACCAGTTTTACTCACCGATGATGTCACATAAATGTGACTCATTAATGATGTATCACCTACCTGAGTCACCAATTATGTATCACCATCTTGACTCCCATATTATGTCTCACTGATAGGAAACACCTTTGGGGACATACCAATGGATCTCATCTATGTGTCTCACTAACCGATATTTTATTTCTCTATGTGGAATTTATAACATTTCTATTTTGTTTGTTTTATTTTATTTTAACCTAATTTGAGTATTTTTTGTTTTAAAATCCCTAGTTTATAAAATTATGGGTTGATACAATACTTTTTACCCTCACTCTTACTCACAAAATCTTACCCTTGAACCTTTATCTCATGAGTTTCTACATTTTTCACTCGAACCGATCCCTTCAAACCTCTCTCAATGGATCATCTCAACCGCATGTCAAAATGATATGAGGATTCATCTCATCCATCCAAGAATAAATGTGTTGAATCTAGTCATCCTAAGCTAAAGCCTAAACCTTTTCATCCTGAACTCAAAAACTATATTGTGAAGCTTGAGAAAGAAGTTCATTTGGAATGGTTGTTGTCCCATAAGCCCTTTTTCTGACTTTGTTGGAAACCTATGGTTGGTTAGAGTGATTCTACAATAAGAGAGGTCGTATTATATGAATATAGTACATTAGTTTTAAAAATATGTCAAATTTCTACTAGAAGGATCTAAATTGTTTTGGATAGTGTCGATAGTAGATGGAAAGAGTTTCTTTTTCATCCATGAATTGGGAAGAATGTTTGATAGTGCCCCACGTGGGGTGTCTCTGATGACCATCAATGATGTGATCCCCCAAAAAGTGACCTGTTAAGTTACGAGGTAGATTTATCTGTGTTGACAGAGAGTGGACAGCATATGAGACCTATTTCTATAGATTTTGATGGTGAGTGCATGATTTTTTTAAAATTCAACCAACATCAGTTATGTCTCGAGAAAGGAGACCTTGCTTCTCTATTGTTTTAGGATGTTCACATGTGGTATGTGTTTAAGAAATGACATAACTTAAGTCTCTACACATACTTAATGGTTCATATCAGTGTGATGATCATGCCCTATTGAATGTAAGACTTCTTATTTTATCCTAGAGTAATCTCTACCATGTTGAATGATAAGGTCTTCTTAAGTGAATGTGAAGATACAACCTCTGCTTGTGATGAATTTTGTCTGAACAAAGATATTTATAAGAGGATATAAATCAATTGGAATACCTAGAAGAAGATGTGGGTTGAGGATAATGATAAGATATATAAAGATTTCAATCCATTTTAGCATCCCTCAAGGCCGATGAACTTTATTGATCCTAATCTAGGACCAGCTGAAGCTAGTGAGTATTCTGATGATGATGAGAATGTGGTTGAGGAAGGGAAAGGAAATGAGTCTCATATAGATGAAATGAGTGACATTAATATTTCTAAAATTATATTGGGGATGTCTTATGGTTTTGCAAGTCCACCTTGACCTTTACCTTCTATGTAATATCTTCTACCTGATAATTGTAGTGATGAGAAAGAAGAGTACGAATATGCTGAATATGAGAGAAGATATTGTAGTGATGAGGAATCTAGTGGATAAGAATGAATTGGTAGTGAATAAAGGGATGATGCTAAGGAAGATTAAGGAGAATCTAGAGAGGATGGTGTGAAAGATATAAGTCATAGATAAGATACAGGGAGTGATGATTCAAATAGTGGATTAGACCAGGGAGACGATGACCAGTGTCATGGTGGATATTTTTTTGATCTAACCCTAGATCATGTTGGACATGACAGTCCTATTAATTATCATTTATTGGAACATGAAAAAGAACCTACTGTGGAGTCCCATGGGGCTACTGAATAGGTCATGATTGAGGAAAGGGATCCTGATGCTCATGTTGAGCTTACTGTGGTTAAAAAGAGAGATCCTAATATTCATGTTCCTATAGAAGTTCAGACTATATGGGATGTATCTATGTCTCTAGAGAGAGAGTTGGTTTATTTAAGAAAAAATAAATATGTTGAGGGGGAGATACAGTTTAAAAGAGTACATGTTGATGTGCTTGATCCCTTAGATGATATTGTGTTACTTGTAACGAGGAAGTACCAATGGTATGTAACTATTATATTGTATTATCCTGATGTAGGATAGGTGAGTGATACTACTAATCATATGGCTGGGTTAGAATCAATTAAGAATATCACAAAATTTGAATTTAATGCCTTCAAGGAAGAATTTACGGATTCTATTTAAAAAAAACCTTCTCAACCACCAGCTCCAGCTTCTAGGATCATTAAATGAGGTGATGAGATGATTATTGAGATATTTATATCTCAAGTTATGATAATATTTTTCAATCCTATAGAAGAATTTGTTTCAGATAATCAAAATATGAGGAATGAGTTGACTTGTATGGTGTTTTACATTAATAGTCTCTCACTTGAATATATAACATCTGTAGACATAGTTCTAAAATCTTATGGAGTCACCACTTCTGAGTCTTCTAAAAAATATAATCTTTTTTAGGCGCTAACTCTTGACCTAACTCAGTTGGGGTTTGGTATTGGAGATATAGTACAATGTGCCTCCATCACATATTCTCTTTTTTCTCACACTCCAAATGTTGATAGGGTCAAAATAATATTAGATAGGTACTTCAGATTATGATGGGTAGCACTGACAAGGAGAGTCTTTCAAAATTTAGGCATGCTTGTGATCATATTTATGATATGGGTAAGGTTTATTCCACTACTCCTATAAAGTCTAAAGAAGAAATAACCAAGAAAGTATATTTCTATTTCAATATAATTTACACCAAAAACTAGTTGACCAATCACTTCAAGTATTTGGTGGAGAATTTTTGGTTTCCTCTAGTGAGTTAGGATTTCAAAGAGCAAGTTAAGTAGTTAAAAGTGATTACTCATACCCTTGATAAGTTCATTGAATATGAGGTTGATTTTGAAAAGGAAATGTAATATGGTGGTGAGGTCAATAAGGACTTCATATATTTTCTCAAACCTTACCTACACCATCATAGCACAACTATTGTTTCTCTTCCTACTGCTCCGATAAAACTAGTTTTATCTGTTTCTACCTCTTCTTCTACATCCTTGCTCCTTTGAACATGAATCCTACTCAAGATCCCAATCAGATAAGACCATTCATACAATAGGAACTCACATTACCTACTTCATCGACTATACCAAACATGCCTCCTTATTTTTTCATAGGAGTTACTCTTCATTCCCTCTCTATCTACATTGATCCTTTAACTACTACCTCTTCTAAATATTCTACTCCTCCATCCTCTTCTAAAAATAATGTTAAGGGAGTTAGGGTCTATTTTTTTCCCAAGAAGTAGTTGGATAACTTTTTGATATGGATTTGATGTGCCCAATTTTTTATTGTACTATTTTTTATCCCTTGTGCTTCTTGATTAAGGAAATACTCTTTGTGATCTCATATCATTGTTATCCACTTATTTGTTATTTCTTTTTACTTAATGTAACTTTTTTTATAATCCCAATTGGGGGAGAAATAATATGGAATCTCTCTAAGGGGGAGTTTAATATTATACATTAGATTAAAAGGGAACATATAATTGAAATAGATCATTTAAAAAGTCATATGTACTTTTGTTTCAACTAAATAATTCATTTTAATAATATGCATAAATTTTTAACCAAATCTTTTCTCTCATCACCACAAATCAAATCAATTAATATTGTATATAAATCCATGATTTGTGATTATCAAAAAGGGGGAGATTTGGGCCTCATCTTCTTTTAATTCTCACTAATCATGGTTAACTATTCTTATTATGATATATTATGATATATTGTGTTTAATCATGTTTAACTGTAATTTTAACCTTGGTTTAATTGTTTACAACAGAAGACATATATAAAATTTTTGTTTAGTATAATTCACTTAAAAGTCTAAGCCACCGATAAGTATGATCTAATGATACTCGTCCTACCGATACACAAGCCACTGATACATGATCAACTTATAACATAATCTACTGATAAGATGAGTCACCAAGAGAGCTACTCAAAATTTTCACTAAGTATGAGTCACTGACATCTTGATGTATCGACGCCTGACCTACCAATAGAGTGACTAACCCACCCTCAGAATTTTCTATGTATGAACTACTGATGTATCACCTATTGACACATAACCTACCGACGTATCATCTACCAATAGCTTGATTGAAGTATGTAAGTTTGATCTACTGATATAATGAGCTGCTGATAGTCTGATATATCGAAAAAAATGATTTTATGATAGAATGATCTACAAATAGAATGATCTAATAGTATCATGAGACACTGATGGTCTGATTTACTGACAGACTGAGTTACTGATGATCTATATCTTAAAATAAAATTTCCTCTAATGGTCATATTTATGAAATTTAATACTGATTATTATACTAATTATCTTTTATGTATTTTTTAGACTAAATTTAATGATATTAGATCCTATATGAGGTACGAGGTACCAAAGAACATGCTTCTTCTCAGTATAAAGAGAATATCTCTATCAATAAGAAAATATCGAGAGAACAAGGCGATCTGGAGGAAATACACAGAGTAGTTCATGCACATTAGAGAAAAACACAAAATCTTCTTACTATACATACCCAAAGACACTAATACGAACCAAAAGTTCACAAATATTTGAAGTAAAAAATTGGAGGACGATAAAACTTCAAGAAATATTTTACCTTATTAGGAACAGAACACAGAAACAACTATGACTCTCTATTTTGGTATCTGTTTCTCGAAGGCATCAACGGATTCACTTCTACCATCTTCACGGAGTCCAAGAGACTCATATAACATCACACATAGAATTCTAGTCACTTCTTATCTTTTTTCACTACTTTTTTACTTTATTTGACATTTCTACTGGGGTGCCTCTCCATTTTGTAAAAACGTGCTGACCCCAAAACTAAACTAGAAGATATAATGATATCTTCACTAACTTGTCTTTTTCCTCATTACATTCCCACATATAATAGTGGAAGAGGACCCTACATGGACTGTATTTTTGTAGGTTTTACACCCCCACAAGAACTATTGAGGTGGTCTAGTGACCCGGACAGTTTGTGTACTATTTTTAACCTAATACAGGGTAAGGGTCATGTTTACTTAATAAAAGCTACTTAGGGGCTGGTGATCACTGGGTGGTTAGTATTAGGTCTCAGATTGAGACTGAACATCTTGTTTACTTCTATTATTCATTTTCAATTCTGTTTCTCTCTATCTATGTAATTATTTCCGAAAATACATTTATACTTTTCTTGTAAATATTAGATAGTATTTATATTGTAATTTTTTAGTATACTTATTTAAAAAGTTATAATAATAAAATAGATTGTTTTAACTTAGAATTAGTCAATCCTTTTGAAATATTTGGAACAAAATAACTATTATAAATTTACTAATTCGATAAACTGGAATGTATTTATTTTAAAATTGGATGATTTTAAACAAGAATTTTTTAGAAATGATTTTTTATAAGAACTCAATTCACAATATCTTGAGTGTCATACTCTGAAAAATAATCCTTTTCAAGAATTTATATTCAAATTATATCCAATATACTTCTCTTATAATCATTCCACTATATGAATTTAATTACATTCTATGATATTTTATTCTAGCAACAATCCAGTTGTAGCATTTTTAACTCTATTCCATCTCATAAATTTATACATTACGAACCATGTACAAAAATTGTAATAATCACCTCAAAAATAGACTATATCACTAAACAATAATGTCATATTTCATATATAACGCATCATTTCAACTAATGAACCATAACCATCCCTTCCTCTGAAAATTAACTATAATGCTTCCACCATAATATCTAGCCACAACCGTATCATATATCATAACCATAACCACATGAAATAAAGAACCTATAAATGTTTATAAATATATATAATGAATGTTCAAACATTTATATCATTAAAATGAGAATTATTTAATTAGTTAATTAAATTATCAGATATAATTATTATTTAAATTAAGTGAAGTCCTTCCATCATTCCAAAAAAATATCTAAATTTAATGGGAAAAAAATTCATATCATTCCAAGAATCATACAGACTATAAAGAAAAATATATTAAATATTTTTAAATTTTATAAGGCTTTGAATTCTACAAAAATTTTAGAGTTCATATGATTATTTAGATCCATAATTTTTTTTACCTCTTTTACAACAATTTTTCTCTTTTAGATTATTCAAGTCATTTTTTAGGTAAATACATCCACTTCAGCACATAAAATGATGGGGGTGAACATATTTATTTTTGACACAATTTTATTATTCCATCTAAATATATCAACAACAAAACATAAAATAATGTTTAAGATATTCAAAAATAATATATATATACACACACACACAACATATCTCTTTTTTATTTCTTTATTTAATTTTTGATACTTCTCTTTGGTTGTTTCTTAACAGTCAAATTTTTTGATAAATCAAAATAGTAATATTTCAAACTTATTATAGAAATATAGTTCTAAAAATAATATTATAAGTCATCAAAACTCATGATACAACACAAAAAACCCATAAAATTCATGTGATACACTTTTGTTTTTAGAACACAGTTCTAGTAAATATTTTACTTAGGTTGATTTAAACCAATTATTAAATTGAAGGAATATAATGTTAACCAAATAATTCATATAAAATAAAAAAGAATAATAATTGAATCACTTACCTAGAATTATGTTATAGGATTCACTATACAAAATAGTGGATAGAGATAGATGTACACATACAGAAAATCGCATTAAATGGGCTTGGTTGAATTGTAAAAATCTCAAAAGACTCAAATGGAATGGTTATGGTTGACCAGGTTTGAGAGAAACAAGAAGAAATAGAATATGATAATAATATGATATTAAAAATAATGGATAAGTTACTTACTTATATTTTCTTTAAATATTAGAAAACTATTCCCTTTTTAATCCACATAATTTTTTTGTGTATTTATTTCTCCTCAGAAGACCCATCTGATCCTCATAATTCTTGGTAGGCAAAATATTTCAGTTACCATATTTTTAGATGGAGTTAAATCATCTTATTTTAGTTATTATTTAATTATAACTTGTAAAAAATAATATAAAATATAAATTTTGTTAAAAAAATTAATTCCTATATAAAAAGATTACCTATACACAATGTGGGTTCTTTTATAAGGGTATTATAAAATTATGTTTATGCATAAGGGAAATTACCTCTACATTGATACGGTAAATCTACCTTAGTAGGATAGAACTTGTTGAATGTCCCTTTCATAGATATATTTGTATGTTTTCACAGTATATAAAAGTTTAATAATACCTTTATGAATCCAATGAATCTTACTAGTTACCATTACATGAGATGTATATTAACCATTATGTGACTATAGGAACTAAAATTTAACTTTATATAACTATGTATTTTTATGATTAAATTTACTAAATGATGATTAAAGGTCTAAGTAATATTAAACGACTTTACTTTTACATAGGGTAGGGAGTATATGGAATGGTAGAATAAAAACTATGCATTTAACAAAAACATTTTCAAGGATTCAAAATTAATTAGCATTTATAGAAATAATTTTAAAATAGTAAATTACTATAAAACATGAATATGATTCTAGACTTACCCAAAAATTTAATTGAACTATATAATATTTTATTTTATTTAAAATCTATATTATATATAAATTCCATATTACTTATAAAATAAATGAACCATATTAAAATTTTCATAATTTTCCTATATCACTCTTCAAACCTTTTAAATTTACTTTTAATAAATATTAAAACCAATTTAGAAAATACTCAATATAAAAATTCCCTCTTAAACCATTGAACATACCATAATGGTAAAAGAATGACTGAATATATAGACGAGCCTTTACATCAGATACCTCTCAAAAAAATATCATCCACAACAGTTAAAATCAAACATGTAAGATATATAACTGACAGACCCAACTGACACTTTCTCCTTAAGTTACCTCTCATATGGTAATAATATAATATTAATACATAAATCATATATTAACATCAATTATTCAATGACTTCACATATCCAACAAAATTTTCCAATTAATAACATACAACCCACAATAAGGGGTATATAGTAAACCATATGAACCTATCCAGCATTGCATATCAACCACCATTTTATCATTATTTTAACATGATTTAAGTGTCTCCAACAAGAATATCATCCTAAAATTTAAAATTAAAATAAACTATTTTCATTATCATATTTAAATAATTATAAATTTTATATCATATGATTTCATAAATCTAAACATAATAGCAAAACAAACACTACTGGTGGGAAAACTATTCATAAAAAACGTTTCACACCAATTCTAAATATATGACATATAACTCCCAAACATAAAATTTATTAGGAAAAAATTTATGTTATTCAACCATTTATATGACTATTTATAGTTTAGTAAAATAAAATTTAAAATAAAGTCATTAAAATTTGAAATCAATCAATATGCAAAAAATATTTCAGGTAACATTTTTAATTTCTTTAGGATTTTTTAGAAGAAAAAATCACATCCTTCACTTCAACAAGTTTACATAATCGTTATTTAAAATGATGATATTCACATGATCTATTCTCATGTATCATTATATAAATGATTAAGGTAAATGTTCGTTAAACACCATTCTACAAATGAAGTATGATTCCTTTATATATCTATGTTAATATGGTTTTACTTCCATATTTATTTATGAAATTAATTAAACCAAACATTCTTGGGAAAGTATATATTAGAGTTCTCAAAACAAAAAAAATAAAAACCATTAAATTAATGATGTTTTAACACTAATAATGACTGTATCAATTCTATAATTGTATAAATAACTATACTCTTAATAAATAATTGACACATGCATAAAATATATCATGACTTGATGGTAAAATTGATTAGAGAAAATTTCACATAAATAAATATGCATCTATGAATGGCTCCAAAATAGTTCATTTTTGTCTAATAACATGAAATATATTAATGATAAATTATTATGAAGAATGTCAAAATCATACAATATGGTCACTAAAAATACATTAGTATCATGGAGGTTTTTTGATAAGTTATGAATTTCAATAATGATCAGAATATTCAATTTAAGAGGAATCATGTTATGGAGGTCATGGTATAACAACATCCACATGAAATTAAGACTACATCTCATGGGTGGACATCCTAGAATGTTTCATGATTAGTGATTGTGTAATTATATCATGCATATAATGATCACATCATAATATTTTAACGATATTAATTTATTTATTAAAGACTTTTCATGATTTTAATTTATCACTTATTTTCTTTATATTCCTATTTCAAGATTTATACTTAATTAAAACATACCATAGTAAATCATGTAATGAATTTAATTCATAAAATTTAGAAGTAATCATGTTTAACATATAATGAAAAACATGTCTCATATGTTATCATTTTTGCATAATATTTTTACAGTGTTCATTAACATTGTTTAACACATCATTAATCAACTTAAATATTATGTAATTATTTTATTTTTAAAAAATAAAATATTACTCAGGCATGAATTAAATTCATTATTTAATTCAAATGATCAAAATAATAATAATTAATAACCCTTTACATGAACATTAATTAAATAAAGTCATGTATATAACTTAAATTTAGTTTTAATTTACTTATCTTTTCACATATAATCACATTTCAAATTACTAAATGTCTATATCTAATGTCAATTAGTTAAATGTTATTTAAAAAAAATAAACAATTAACCAAATAAATAAAATTTACTTAAGAAAAATATGTCATACATGTTTTTCATTAAAATAATGATCTTTTAGGTGTGCATATTCATTAATGAAAACACAATATTATGCTACTCATATCAGTCAAAGACAATATTTCTATTTCTTTACATGTTATTTCAATATTTCAAGTCAACATTTTTAAATTTTAAAACTAACATGGATCTTTATTAAATAAAAGTTATTATCTAATAATTTCATAACATATAATGAAACATGTTTATAATTAGTAATGAATCAATTTAAAATGAATCAATTTTAATTATAAATAGCACATTATATTAATATAGTTTATCACAAGTAGAAACTCTAAAAGTATTCAGAAATAAAATTTTAAATTCTTCAACGAAAAATGTTTAGGAATCCTAAATATTTTTAATCACCTTAATCAAGATTGAAATACCTTCAAACAAAACATGACTCTTAAAACATGAAAATTATTCCATAGAGTGTATTCATTGAAATAATTTTAAGAGACCAAAATCATTTAAATGGGTAACATATAAAACATCCTTCAAAAAATATTATAATATAACTCCTAAAATTATTAAAATCTAAAGGTTAATAAAACATTTAATAAAAAAACTAAACAATGGTTAAGATCACTCTTAAAATCACTATCAAACCTAATGAAAGTAAACTTTTCACTTATTAGGAAACAAAGGACCACCAGACTCAAAAAAATACCATCAGTTATTATGAATTTTTTATAACATTAAATTATCACAAAATATAGGGTATTACCAGTTTATTCATCACAATATCATTACGTTTATAATTATTTTGTCCTAAATTTCTTGTTAAACTATCAAATCCTTATAATTATCTTTATTAAGTTAATATTATAAGATATAGATTAAAACATGAATCATGCATATTAATAAAAACAATGAATTAAATAATACTAAGTAAAATTAATTCATTTTATCTAGTTATATAATAATATATGTTATCAACATACCAGTAATTACTAAGAATTCAACACAATAATCATACAAATATATATATATATATATATAATTTTTTTAATTTACATTAGGTTAAAGTAAATACTTCTGGGAGTTTTAATTTAGAATCAGAATATATTTCTCTTAAAATAAAATCACATACCTTAACATAAATAGAAATATTTAAGTCATACAAATCAAGAAAACCCATCCACCATTAAATTTTATTTTCATCTTCACTTATCCCTCCATCACCCACATGGAATTAAAACTTTTCAAAAAAAGAATGTTTCTTGTGGGGGAGTTTTCCCCCCATTCATATTCTAAAATTCATAAAATAAATTAACAATATAATTAAAATCCCTAAGCCTTGTGGAATGAGATTCATTAACATCTAATTAATTTGGTCAATTTAACCTCCATAATAACCCCATTTAATGATAATAGAAAACAATCATGTTGTGTGTACCTCGTCTATATCTCTACTATACAATTAATTGTACTTCACATTGTAATTTGATGGAATTTAATTCCATATATTAGATCATGGTGGGCTTAAACCCAATTTTCTATCTTGTATCCCAATGTATATCACACAATGTTTAACTAGTTACATTTCCTACAACCAATGAATTCCTCACTGATCCTAACTCCAATCTATTTTGGATCTCCAAGAAATCATCTCTTGTACCACTCTGTCACACCTCCATTGGTACCCCTCTTAGGCCAAAAATGAAGGGAAAGAGTGACCCATGAATCCCTTCTCTAATAGACCCCAGGTTAGCAACTAACACTAGGGGTATAAAACACACAATCAGAGGCATTAATCAAATAATAAAAATTTAAGGATAATAGATAGGATGAAATCCATAGATCAAAAACACATAATATAAATAATACATGACGAATTGAAATAAAATACCATAATAAATGATATTAAATACCTGAAATTATGAAAAGTAGAGTTCTAAAAGACTATTATATAGAAGAACCAAAAACAACTCCTAGCTCCAGGCTTGTACGATCCAGATCAGCCACCAAACATTTTCACCATATATATATATATATATTGGCGACAATAACATGTATAGTTAGTTTGATCCTCATTAGTACCACTCATAGAAATGTGAAAAATCATATTAATGCTTCAGTGAGTTAAGACTAGAACCAATATGCACCCAATAGGTAAACTACCAAATCTTCATGATGACCTAGGCTCACAAACCATGTATCACATCCATGTATAATAAAATAACATCCTAATAATATAGTCATTGATTCCTAGAAACACTTACCAAAAAAATTGTTACCCTCACACCCCAACATCAGATATCATACGCTCCCACACCTTCATCACTACCATCATCATCACAATGGGAAAGCCCAACTCTTAAACAATTATGCATACAACATTGTCACATCATCACATCACAACCTCATAACATATTAATCTATCAAATAAAAAATATATATCATTAGGTTATAATGAAAATTAATGAATTCAGCCTTATTCCTTCATCCTTATATACATGACTCCATACCATACAACCATTAGACATCACCCCCAACTATGTCATCACCACAAGGAATTACCCAAAAGTGTCTGATCATCACTTGTCATCACCACCAACTAAATAAAATATTAATGAAAAAAGGGGGTAAGGAAAGAGGATAAGTAATACATCATCCCTCACCAACATAGATTTGGGGAAAACATCTATAACTAAATCATTTGGTATCATTATAAAATAATCAACTCAGGTGGGGAAGATATAAGAATTATAAAAATACATGAATGGATAGTCACAGAAAATACCCAATCTATGGGTTTATAATGAAAACCATATATCAAATCATAGTACTCCACTAAAAGTTCATAACTACTAAAAAAACAACCAATACTACCGATATAACAAAACTAGATGACAATCCACACCAAACAACAACAACCATCATAGTTCTGGTTTTAATTCACTAATTTTGAAAATTACAAATTTTCATTCAACAACATATATTAGGTTAATTGTGCCATTTATATCCAATATTTAAGGATGATGAACTATAAGACATCCACCACATGTGTTACTTCCATTTTTCACTCGTTTAAATAATTTATATTAAAATTAGTCCATGCAACCATTTTTTTCATCCATGCCACTTTCTAGATATAAATATTACCAATAAAATTTTATTCTAGCCATAATCCACTCCCAAATTTATTAATTCCTTACCATGTTATAACTAAAATAAGTATTAAAAAAATACCCCCACATAATTATGACCTCAAAATCATACCATGTCATTAAAAAATCATCTATTATTTCACAAACCACACATCTATCCAACCAATACACTGTATCTTTCCCTTCCCCTAGAAATTAACTACATAACTTCTATAACAGTATTCAATTTTAACCACATTAAACATCATAAATTTCCGATACCGAGTTTGAGTTTGGTATATTTTTATCCACATTAGGGTTTCACTTTAGTTTTTGATGTGTTAGACGGTTCATGGTGTCTTCAGGTGGGATTTGGGTATTTTTAGGTACAACATGGGTTGGAATACAACGTCGTGGAAGTAAATTTTATCTTAGACACAACCTATATAAAATATAGAGATTAATAAAACTATTTGTTTGGGACCACGATCATGGACCATAGGGATTCTCCTTATGGACCACGACCAAGATAACCTCACCAAATTGTGGTGGAAGCCATGGTGCGTCAAAAATGGCCAGTTTTTCTCCTCTATATCTATTTTTGTGGTTAGTCTTCTAGAAATAGTGTCATATAAGACACTATTTCCATGATCGACTCCTCCATGACATGGTGATGATAATTTTAGATTTTTAGAATGGTCAAATTGATCATATGGTCGTCTAAGTGAGTTATGACCATTGATGAGGGTGTGTGTAATATTCATATGAAGGTGTTTGAACTCATAACTAAGTAGATTTAACACTTTCAATTCATTCATTTTTGTAAGTATCAATCCCTATAGAATATAAATTGTGTAGGTTTACTTTATTATCTACTTGGTGTTATTTTTTTGAGATTCATCCTTGATCATAATAAATACTTGGTGGGATCCTACTGGGCTTGTTTTTACCACACCCTACATATTCCTTCTAGTGTATTTATATGACATCTCATAACTAATAATCTGTTAATTACATGGCTTAATGAAAATATTTCAATGAAATACATTGTCAACACCATTTTGGTTTATAGTTGTAGATAAATAGAATAGACAATAACTAACAAAATGTATGTCTTTTCAAACCATTGTACATTTTTAACTAGAAAAAACACAATCAAGAGTAATTATTTAATATATCCCAAAAAAAATCTCATAAGATACCTTTATTGACAAATTATATTTATTAATTTTCTATATAACATGGGTAAATAGAATAACAAGAATGAGGTGAGATAAAATTCTCAGTAATGGTGAACCTATGTGATGGAAACAGTGTATTAAAAGTGATCATAATATGATAATATGGGTATAATAAATATACATAAGAAATACATTCCAAAAATATATTAGATCATAAATCACGGAATATGAATTGGCATGACATAATACAAGAATTAAAATATTATGAAAACATGAGTAGAAAACATGAATTTTAAACATTCTCCACAAAATATATTAAATATTGTGGCACAATCATAAACATAGGATTTCTTATCTTCATGAACTTGGATACCTACCAACCTATTCACACAAAAAATTATAATATGAGATAACCAACATCACATACACACTATTTAAACCTAGAAACTCACAAAACTATTTCTATTAAATTTTATATCATGATATAATATCCTTTATAAAATGTATTAGAGGGAGATATAGGTCCCATCCATCTCATAATCCATAAGTATTTGTGCCATTTTAAAAAATGTCGTGTATAAAAAAATAGAAATAAAATAGGATTCATGACATTTGAAAATGATCATATAAAGAACCCACATAAAGAGAGTGGGTTTCATGTATATTTAAATGGAATGACATTAGTGAACCATTCAAATAACCATCAATATTCACGATAAGATCATGGAAACTAAATATAAATATAATGAATGAAAAAAACAATCTTGGTAAATAACAATAAAATAAGATATTTAATTGTATTTAAACCACATAGTCAATGGTTATATGATTCAGTCAATTATTTCCACAATCAACCATTGTATGGGGAACTAGGTCAACACCATTCCATCATGGGAATCTTGAATATGGTATAAATTGGGGATTGTTATTTGGAGAAAACATACTTCCATATAGGTTGGGTGATAAGGAATAACAAAGGAAGTGGTGAATCATTTTAATAAAATAAATTAAAACTATATAAGATATTAAGAGAAAGAAGGTGGATTGTATCATTTTAATAATATCCTTTATTAGGCCTAATATATTTTAATGGAAGTATAAATAAATGAAAAATTCTGGGACCATTATGGAAATTAATTTCTGAAAAATAATAAACATGATATTTTAAATTAATTTGAAATATAATATTTCATAATACTTTTATAACAATAGGTTCATTTTGAATTAAAAAACATTATATAAAAAGTTTCAAATAAAAAAAGGTTATAGTAATATTCATTCATAGAGGAAGACTTAATAAAATTTATTTTATCAGAAATGACCAATATAGAAAAATATTTATAAGAAATATCATTTAAAAAATATATATGAAATTAAATGTGGTTCAAAATGTTCATTAATTTTTTTTTTAAAAAAAGTAATTTCAAATTTTTTTAGAACATTAGTTTGAAATAAAATCAATTTTGAAAAAAAAAACACTTGGGAAATGTTAAAATTCATTTAAAAATCTATGCTAAAACCCACATTGAAAAAACAATCAAACAAATTTTGTTAAAAAATGGGTGAAAGGAAATATAAATTTTAGTAGAGAAAAAATATATATGGGTTATAAAAAATAATTATAATTTCTATATATAAAACCTGGATAGAGATTAAAAATATCCATTCAAAAATGATGGAGATCATTCATATGAGTGATTATATTTAAAATATAACAAAAACCCCAAATAAGATTAAAAAAAATCTTTGAGAGTAATGATATATAACATATATTAATAAAAATTATATTATAATATATAAAAGTAACTTCAAATGTAGGAGGATAATTTTTTTCACACCCCAACCTATTCAATTATTTTATTTTAATATTTCTCTGGCCTTAAATAAATTTTTTTGAGGTTTGGGTTGAATCCCAAATGAAAATCTTGAGTTTATTATAAAAAGTGCACATTTGGAATAGACGTCGTTGGGCGCTAGGGTAGAGAACATTTTGGAAACCCACGCGGCTTCGCCCAGGAAATTGCGTGACATGTTTTTTCCTTCAAAATAAATTTAATAAATAAAATGGAGTATTTTTTATAATTTGTAGCGTCTTTTATAATTTTTATTTTGGTTATGAATTTTATTATTATTCCGATTATGAGGATACTTTTATTATTTCTATTTTTTCTCATTTTTATTATAACAGTAATAATAATAATTATTATTATTATTAGGATTAATATAATTATTATTAATATTTGGGATGGTATGCAGGAACCGCACGACAAGAAGAAGTCGTGCGTTTAGCCCGGGCACCAATGTAGTTGCGGTATTTGAATTGGCCAAATGAAAATGTATTGAATGAGTTGAAAAATGAAAATTTAGTTAAAAAGATAACTTACAATAGAAATGATAATATTATATTTTCATTTATAAAAATAGTATACTTTTATTAAAGAGTTTTTATAATTAATGTTAATATTTTTATTATATTTTTATTATTATAATAGTTATTTATTAATCTTATGGGTATTATTATTGTTATCATTAAGAAGGGTACTTATTATTATTATTAATGTTGTTTTTATTATTATTAGGTGTATTATTAATATTATAGTTATTAGTGTCATTATTATTAATGAATTAATTTATTATTTTTATTATTAATATTAATATTATTATTATTATTATGGATCAAAGTTATTATTATTATTATTAGAATGGATAATAATAATTTTATTTTGTTTGTTATGTTTTATTTATTTTTATTTCTTTTGTTTTTTTCTTTAATTTTTTTCATCTCACTTTCCTAACACTAGAACAATGCCTTTATTCTCTCCCCTTCTCTCCATGTGCCGCCAGCCTCCCTCTTCCTCCCTCTTGTTGGCGTGGAACCCACCAGCCAGCACCACTGCCCAAGCTAGATCCCTACTTCAGCCGTAGCACCGCCGGACGCCTAGCCTTCATTCCCTACGATGACATCGCACCAGCCACCCCCTTGCAACGAGTCATCCCTACTCTAGTCTCCCCCAGCACTGCCCCATCTTCCATCTTCTAATTGTGAAATTCCCAAGACCTGGACTCCGCCTCTGCCTCCTTGAAGCGTCTCCAGCAAGTGTGCCTCCCCTAGCCAGCTTATCCCAGTGTCGCCGCCCTCACCCTGCGCGAACGGGCTTACCGGCACACGCTGACCTACAACACACTCTCTGGCAGCGTTCCCTCTATCCCCTCGACCACCTCATCCTCTGGTCTACACGCTCCCATCACCCTCCAGCCTCCTTCCATGTTTCATCTTACCAGCTGGGGTGCACCTTCCCTGGATGACGTCCCTCTTCAATGCACCGGCAATGGGATCCTCCCGTAGGTACCATATAGTCATCTCGGCCGTGCGCGCCTCTGGCTGGACCTCATTCTGGCCACCGCACACCTTCCAGACCTCCTCCAGATAGCACGCCTCTCTGACAGTGTACTTCAATGAGTCGGCATGACTCTGGTCACTATGTTCCCTCCCACCGGTGCCCTCCATCAATACTCCCTATAGTCATGAGGCTTTCGACACACCACGCTCCATCTATCTAGCCCCAACAATGTAATGTTTGAACTTTCGGCCAAAATTCCTCTTACCCGTCCATTGCGCATCCTCAATGTCGAGCCACACTCTTTACATGCATCCTCTCTAGTAATTTACTCTTTTTCGTGTTCCCATTGATCAGGCACACCCCTGCGCTGTCCCCTTCCTCCTTCGCTCACACCGTTTCTCCTACACTAAGGTTTATGTGGGTTTTGAGATTTTTTTTCCTTTAGATTATGTTACGTATGTGCTTATATGTTTTTTTTGTTTTTGTGACTCATGCGGCGTGTTGGAAGAGAATTTATGTGCTACCATGGTCAACCGGTTGTGCGTACTTGTGCACAAATGAAAAATGTGTCGCGTGGTTGAGATCGAGTAGCAAGTTGAGGTAGGTCCCTCACTGCACTCATATTTAAATTTAAAATTTATTAATAGATTTATATTTCATTGTTTTTTGTTTAATATCAAATAATATGAAAAAAATTATTTTTAGAATAATGATTTTCTATAAATGAGATTTTTTTAATTTTTTTCATCCCATTGAAATTATTTTTGTTGATGAATTGTCACATAATAGTAAAAAATTCTCGTTTATCCATTGAACCTAATTCATGGGTTTTCATGTGTGGTTCTGGTTTGATGATAAATGTTTTCTTCTGACACGTGAGCAATTGTTTTGGTTCCTCTTGATAAATGATATTTTTCTTTATTGTTGGTTAAGGCCCATTTGGCACATTAATCAAAATAAGTTATTTTGAAAACCCTCTTCGGAGTCACTCGGGGGTGATCTTGATGTGCACGTCGATTTTGTGGGTTATTGTGTGTGATGTTTGTGCACCGTGACTTTTTACATTATTAACATTGTTGACACACCCCTTTTTTATTGCCCGTGTTGACATGGTAACCAATCATAGTAAGTGGATCATATGAGAATGATTGATTCACTATTTTCGAATACTGACTGGCTAGTGGACCTTAGTAACGATTTTTCTCTACTAGGGGATTGGGCCCCTCAGTTAGGAAAGGCAGGGAAACACTGAAAATTATGGTGTTATGATGCCATTGAGTAGGGAATTCCTTTAGGATGAGTTAAACATATAGTACGTTCTGGATTGTTCATGAGCTCCTAGGTTGGGCCCATGTTTTATTTTGTGTTTATTTGTATATGGTAGATGATTGAAGGGCCTAGTTCAGTTACAAGTCCATGTTTTCTACTTTCCCACTTCCCTTATTGTGTGTTGTGTGTTGTTTTCATCTTGTCTAACAACTGTTTTTTTTATTTTAATTTTTTTGGCAAAAAGGTTTTAAAATGTAATGCACCTTTTCACTTCAAACATTAAACTTAATTTTAAATTAAAATAGGCAATGGACTGTTACTAGTTTAATATATGAATGTGTGTGTGGAAACCCATATTATATATAATTTAGTTCAAACCTGGAATTAGTAAATTCTTCATTTAAAGGTAGTTCTTTGGGGATAGTTTTTTGGGCTTGCCTACTAAGTTTTAATACTCATGCCTATATTGTTTTCCTATTTTTTGTTTCTTTTTCAGGTTTGACTTGAGCTTGATCACCATGGGTGAGAGTTGGTGGTGGTTTTGGGAGAAACTATTGGGGTCACGAGGAGTTTTGTTCATCATCATGTTAGTGTGTTGTTTTTGGTTGTTATTATTTTTGTGTGTGTCATTTATTCACTTTGAACTATTTTACTTTTCTACTGATTTATTTATTTTTATTGGGTGAAATCGTTCCCCTATTGTTCTCGGTTTAGGCCCAAGCGCTTGTCGCTAGCCTGGGAGGATTGAGAATGCTTATTAGGCCTTTTGGAACATCATCTCTGGTGACTATTTCAGGGTCGACATGGGTTGGTTCATGAAAAAATGGCATAAGAGGAGGTAGCCTCTTGAGAAAACATTTTTTTTTCAAGTACCCATCGTTATTTGGGGTTATCATGGTAAAAGGAGTAGGATTTTTGGAGATTGAGGTGTAGTAATGGGAATGACGTCATAAACCCTTTCTTATTTTGAACCTTGGGTTACTAGTGGATGTTTGGGTTCGTCGATGTCCTTTGATTCATATGTTTTGTTTTGTATTGGGAAATGAAATGGGAGTCTTGAAGGTAACCATCATGAGGTTGCATGTTCTGGAAAGCCATTTAGAGATAGAGGCATTACCATATAGTGATTCTTGTGATGGTGGCGTGACCGACATATGACCTCCAACCATATATATAAGTCTCCCATTGGCAGTAGTTTCCCTTAGTGAATCATTTAGGCCTTCATTAATTCTTAAAAAAATTGTTTTATAATGTTTTACTTTTGAAATTTTGAAAAGATGAATTTTAAATGGCATTGGCCATGTTTTGATTATGTTCTTTTTTCCCCTGTTCCTTAGTGTTCACCGCAACGATGGTTTGATGAATGCCCAAGGTGAAGCTTCAAGTGGCGCACACTTTGAAAATCCTCCATTTGATCAAACTATAGACTATGTTCTGGAATTCTAGAAGTTGAACCCTCCCTTTTTTTATGGTCAAACAGATCCACTTGTGTCAGAGGAGTGGTTGTGGAAGATTGAGTGTAACTTCAGTTTCATTGGGTTTCCTGATTCATTTAAGGTGAAGTTGGCTACCTTTATGCTTGGAGGTCCAACCTGGAAATGGTCAAATTTTGTGTCTCAAAACAAGACCTGAACAGATATAACATGGGAGTTCTTCAAGTCTTCGTTTATCCAAAAAAATTATCTAAGTTGACGAAGTTGAGGTAGAGGATAGAGTTTTGTTGTGTTTTTCAGGGTGTTGTATCCATAATAGAATCCCGTCGATGGTTATTGGACCTAGTTCAATACAACAAATGGTTTATTAGAAATAATACCAGGAAGGCTCAACAATTTGAGACTAGACTCTGACCTAAACTGTAGTCAAAAGTGGTAGAGCTCAACATAACCACCTTCTCAGATGTTGTGGGACATGCCTTTAGGACGATGCTGAGTTAGCAAGAGTACATGAGGTGGAGAATCATCCCTAGGCTTTGGGAAGTTGTGTAGAGGATGACGATTGTGAGAATGGGAAGCGACCTAATGTTGGTGGATCTAATAGAAGAATAAAGAGTCCTTCAGAACTTCAGTCATCTTCTTCACAACATAATGTCATGATTTGTCATCATTGTGGTAGGGAGGGTCACAAGAGGCTGTCTTACCCGAGTGCTCTGAGACCCTACCACACATGTGGATGTCTGGGTCAATTGTTGCAATTATGCCAAGGTGTTTCCAAGAAGCACACTGAAGCCAAACATGGCTCGTCAAAGGTCACATCGTCCCATCATCTGGAGTATGGGGATGTTTGGGTATCAGTTTGAGGTTTTATCTCTGTAGTTTTTCTTGGATATAGTAGTCGTCACCTATGGTATTTTGTGGTGTTTCTTTTTCTTTAGTTGTATGAATGTTATTTTGAAACCTCCATGAAAGATTTATTTGAATTGAATTATGCTTGGTTAAATTCTAGTTCATGTGTTATGTTTGGGAATTTTGGAATCCTAACTGTGAGGAAATAAATTCTTTAATCATCAGTGCTCCATCCATAGGCCCCGGAGTGAAGCTGGTGCGTAGTCAGGAGAGCCCCAATGGTGAAAAGGGCCTCGGTTTAATTGTTGTCCTTAATATTCCATGGTTTGTGTTCTTCTAAGGGTGTGGTGTTTTTTATATAGAGATGGAAGTAGTTTTGATGCTCTATCCATTAGGCACTTCCCTTCTCCCCCTCATGGTGGCGTTTTTTGGTCTGTGTGGGGAGTTTTCAAGAAGGATTAATCTTGTAAATACTTATGGTGGGGAGACCCACAATGGGTGTCGCAGAGTTACACTTGAAATAATTTAGTGTTAGCCCAATCCTCATTGTAGGGAGTCCATTCCGGCCTCCCTGTGTCAGTTCCAGAGTTTCTTTTCATGTATAATTTGGTGGTGGGTAGTATCGTTCAGAAACACCAAATTCTATGTTCTTCATCTTGAGTAAACATTTGTATTGGAGTATACCCAAAAGTTCCATTAGACTAGGATTATAGGAATAAGTATCGGTGATGCATTATGTTTGTTCGTTCCTTGGTTTAAATTGATTTTCTGGGTTCTTCTTGGTGATGGTTAAGGTGATCACGTTTTTAAAGTGAGTTGTTTTTCATTGTTTTTCTCTATTTTTTTTGGATCAATCAACTAGAGGCAATTAAATTTTTGGAGGTGGGTGACACTTAAGGAGAATCATCTTTGGGTCTAGTAATTGGTGTGGCTTTTTTGGGGAGGAAAGCATTATGGTGGAGAGAATTTTCACACCCCGACCTATTCAATTTTTTTATTTCAATATTTGTTTGGCATTAAATAACTGTTTTTGATGTCTCGGTTGAATCATGAATGAAAATCTTGAGTTCATGATAAGAATAACACAATGGGGTTGGACGTCGTTGGGAACAATGTAGGAACACATTTTGGAAACCCACGTGGCATCACCCAAGAAATTGCGAGACCACTTTGCCTTAAAAATTTTAAATAAATTAAAATGAGTAATTTTTGTAATTTGTAACAACTTTTCTAATTAATACTATTCTTAAGAATTTTATTATTATTAAGATGATGTGGATACTTTTATTATTTTTATTTTTTTCATTTTGGTTATTATTATTATAATAATAATTACTATTATTATGATTACTATAATTATTATTAATATTTGGGATAGTACACAGGAACAAAACGACTAGAGGAAGGCGTGTAGTTAGCCCGGGCACCTATGAGGTTGCAGTATTTGAATCGGCCAAATGATTATTAAATGAATGAGTTGAAAAATTAAAAATTTAATTAAAAAGATAACTCATCGTAGTAATGATAATATTATTTTTTCTTGTGTAATAATATTATATTATTATTAAAGAGTTTATATTATTTAATTTAACATTTTTATCATTTTTATATTATTATTAAAGTTTCTTTATTATTATTATGGGTAATAGTATTATTATCATTAATAAGGGTTACTATTATTATCATTATTAAAGCTGGTTTTATTATTATTAGGTGTATTATTATTATTATTGTTATTAGTGATATTATTATTATAGATTAAATTTATTATTATTATTATTGATAGTGATATTAATATTAATATTATGGATCAAAGTTATTATTATTATTATGATGGGTAATAAAAATATTATCTTGTTTTATTTCTTTTTTCAATTTATTTTTTTCTTCTCTCTTCCTAACCCTAGAGAAGTGCCTATATTCTCTCCCCTTCTCTCAGTGTAATTCCACCCCCTCCACCTCCCTCTTGCAAGAATGCAACCCTACAGCCGGCACCACCACCTGCATTGGCTACCTGCTTTGGCCGCAACATCACTGGCCATCTGACCATCTTGCCCTGCAATGGCACTGCACTAGCCCACAACCAGCCACCCCTTGCACTACATCATGTCTGCTCTTCTCTCCCCCATCACCGTCCATCTTCCCTCTGCCAATGGTGTAATGCCCTGGACCTGGCCTTTGCCTCCACCTCCTTGCAGCATCTCCAGCCAGTGTGCCTCCCCTAGTTGGCTTATCCCGGCGACGCCGCCCTCACCCTGTGTGAACTATCTCGCCGGTGTCAATTGACCTCCAGCGCACTCTCTGGCTACGTGCCCCCTGTCTTGGCCGTCAGCCCAGGTGCCTCCTCTGCCTAGTCTGTATGCTCACATCACACTTCGGCATCCTTCCCTATTCTGTCTGACCAGAAACAATGCATCAACATTAGAAAACCTCCCCCTTCGCTGCACTGGCCGCAGGCTCCTCCCACTGGCACCATCAAACCATCTCAGCCGCACGCGCCTCGGGCCAGACCTCCTTCTAGCCGCCACACACCTAATTGACCTTTTTCCAGTTGCACGCCTCCATGCTGGTGTACTTTGAAAAGTCAACGCAACTCCTGTCACTACGCACCCTCCCGCCGGTGCCCTCCGGCTATGCACCCTCCATTCACACGCCTTCTGACTCACCACATGTCGTCCGACCAGCCTTTCCAGTGCAACATGCGTGGTTTAGAGTGACCCGCCATCTATTCGGAAGTCGCACGCCCTCACAATTGGGACACTCTCTTCACCGGAATCCTGGCCAGTCATTTCCTCTTTCACGCGATCCCATTGATCAAGAGCACCCCCATGCTAACCCCTACCTTCTTCTCTCACACCGTTTCTCCTACATCGGGGTTTTGGTGAGATTTGTGCTTTTGTTCACTTAGATTATGTGAAGTCTGTATTTCTATGTTTTTAGTTGTTTTTTACTATTGTGGAATGTTGGCAGAGAAATTCTATGATACCATGGTCAGCAGGTTGCGTGTACTTATGCACAAGTGAATAACCTGCTGTGTGGTTGAGATCAAGCTGCAAGTCAAGGTAGGCCTCCCACTATACTCGCCTTTAAATTAAGAATTTATTAATTTCTTGATATTTCATTGATTTTCGTTGAATATGAAATAATATAAAATAATCATTTTTAGAATAATTATTTTCTTTAAATGAGACTGTTTATTTTATGCATCCCACTGAAATTATTTTTGTTGAGGAATTGTCGCACATTAGTGAAAAATTCATGATTTCTCTTTGAACATAATTATTAGTTTTTCAAGTGTGGTTCTGGTTTGATGATAAATGTTTTCTTCAAACGCGTGAGCAAATGTTTTGGTTCCCCAAGATAAATGATGTTTTTATTTAATGTTGGTTATGGTTTGTTTGGGACTTTAATAAAAATAAATTATTTTGAAAGCCCTCTATGGAGTAACTTGGGGGTGACCTTGTATTGCACATCGATTTTGTGGGTTGTTGTCTGTGATGATTGTGAACCATGACTTGTTACTTGACCGAAATTGTTGACTCAAACCTTTTTTATTACAGATGTTGACATGAGAACATGGAATAGTAAGTGAATATTTTGAGAACGATTGCTACAGTAGTTTAGAATACGCACAGACTAGTGGCCCTTATTATAGACTTTGTTATACTAGGGTATTGGGACCCTCTGTTAGGCCAGGTAGGGAAACACTGATTGTTAGGGATTTATGACGTCATTGAGTAAGTCATGACTTTAGGATGAGTCACACGTATTGTATGTTCTGGATTGTTCACAAGCTCAAAGGTTCGACCCATGTTTTATTTAGTTCTTATTTGTTTGTGGCAGATGATTGAGAGACCTAGTTTGGTTGCTCATCCACGTTTTATACATTCCCATTGCCCTTATTATGTGTTGTGTGTTGTGTGTCGTTTTATTCTTGACTAACTAATATATTTTTAGATTTTAAATTGTTCGTGAAAGGGTTTTAAAATGTAATTCACCTTTTCACTTCAAATAGTAAACCTGTTTTTTAATTAAAATGGAAATGGACAGTAAATTGCATTAGAAACGAAAGTGTGTGTGTAAACCTATATTTTATATAATTTATTACAAACCTAGAATTATAAAATTTTCTATTTAAAGGTATTGCTTTGGGGAAAGTTTTTTGGGCACGCCAACTCAGTTTTAATACTCACGCCTATTGTGTTTTCCTATCTTTTGTTTCTATTGTAGGTTTGACTTGAGCTTTATCATCATAGGACTGAGTTGGAGGTAGTTTTGGAGAGACTCTCTAGGTCTTGAGGAGTTTTGTTCATGGTCATGTTAGTGTGTTACTGTTGGTTGTTCTTTTTTATGTTTCATTTATTTAATTTGCATTGTTCTACTTTTTTTCTACATTATTATTTTTTATTGGGAAACATTGTTCCTCCATTGTTGTCTATCGATTCCATTGAACTTGTCTCAATCCCAGGAGGATCAGGAATGACTCTCTAGACTTATTGCAGATCAGCTCCGGTGACCGGTTTAGGGTCGACATGGGTTGTTTCGTAACAACTTTTGACTCGTTGAAAAATGAAACATGAGTCTACAAAACCATAACAGCTTGAGTAATATTTAAATAAAACTCTTAATGGATAAGGATATTGAAATAAAACATCAATTACCATGAATAAAATAGTATTAATTATATAATATATCACATATTTGGTACATACACCAAATAAATTATATTAGGTTTATCTTATAATAAAATCTCAATGAAAATATTTTGATATGAAAACACCATACAACTAGTGATTTTGAACAAAAAGTAATTGGAAGTATGAAAATAATATGGTTCTATAAATGTCATGAATTAAATATTTTATTATCATAAATTACACTCATGGATTTTATGTACAATATACAAATAATAAATTGGTTTGTAACATTAAAACATTCCCCAATGAAGAGAATTTAAAACAAACAACTCATACCTTAATTTTCAACTTAGTTTTATGATAATATGACCACATGTAAATAATATAAATTAATAAAGAAATTATATAACATACTCTTAATTAATACCCATTAATAACCCTAATTATAATTTTTTTCTGAGTACATTATTTAGTTATAGAAAAAATTGACCATTGTGTGTTAATAAGTTGAAGTATTTTATGAATATTTTCCTATATTGATATCATTACCCATAAATTGATACCAAATTCATCAATAATATGACATTTAGAATTCATTAATATATATATATTATATTTATTTTAAATATGGTTATTTCATTCTATATTTTTTTCATATGTTGGTTGAAAACTTAATTGGAAATGACTTATTTCAATAGTTTTTTAATGACTGAAAATTTAATGTTCAATGTGGGTTATGTACCTTATGTAAATTTACAATAAAGATATAAAAATTATTAATATATTATTAACATACAATAATGAAATTATATATTTTCTATTAGTCATCAATAATCATATTTTATATCATTGTTTTTAGGTGGTTAAATCGATCCCAATAAGAACACACTCTAACTCAATTTGGGAGTATGGTCAATGATTTGATTATTTTGACATAATATAATTATAAGGGAAGAATAATATTATATTTATTATTTATTTATTATGGTGAAAATTATTTTTTTATTTTATATAATATATGAAAATCTATAAGAATATTTAAAAATTCTTCATCGTTGGGGTGGGAGTCATCACATAGACATGGTTAGTGTTCTGGTATCCAACAATTGAGAGGGGATGAC
The DNA here is from genome assembly GCA_963277665.1 of Viscum album. Lineage (NCBI taxonomy): Eukaryota > Viridiplantae > Streptophyta > Magnoliopsida > Santalales > Viscaceae > Viscum > Viscum album. The sequence continues at coordinate 56,386,946 of OY728148.1, forward strand.
ATGGATATTAAATAGATATTTAAGAACTATAATTGAATTACCTATGTTATATTTTTTCATCATAGAACCACTAATACCATCAATTAGAGGTGGTAATTAAAAAGACAGATGACGTTGCTTTGTGGAGGTAGTAGTCCATGCAACGCACTAATGATATTCTTTTTTTAAGTTGATGAAAATGAATAAAAAATGGTGGTACCATTAATATTAAAAAAATATCAGTATTATAATGATACTAAATTCATAATATCATAATGGTGATATGATATTTATAGATAAATATAGATAATGAAAATGTAAGAAAGGGATAATAATTTTGTCCGTGACTTGATTTTTTCCCTCGGAAATACCCTCAAAATTAAAAGAAAAAAGATAAAAATCATTGATTAGGAGATTATATATGTGGTTTTGGGATTTTGGGAGAGTTAAATTTCAATGTTTCAAGGAGTAATAAGAATGTGATTTTTTTCTTTGAAAGGGTGTATGTGATCCAATTTTAAAAGTGATAGAAAGATAACTTCTACAGTACCTTTATATTTTATCAATACCATGACACCATTATAAGGTTAATGAGTCTAAATTTTGAAAATAATTGAGTGTGGGGTGTATTTGGGGATAAAAAGGATATAAAAAGTCTGTCAACACATATTTTAAACATGTTATATGGTTATTAACGTTATATTTCTACATCTTACTCATTTAATTTTAAACTACGATACTTGTGATAAACTAAGTGACTTTATATATTATTAGTGATGTTACATAATGAATATAACTAATTTTGTGTGTTATGGAATGAAATATAACTTCTATTTAATACAATTAAATTGATAAATAGTATAAAATTAAATTCTTAATTAAAATAGATAATGGGTAGAATAAATTTTTTAGTATAAAATAAAATTTGGACCATTATGGATTCTCAATATAATTTAGTATTTATTACGCATTAGCATGTGTAACACATAAAAACCCATTTTATGAATGGTGGATTTTTAATCATAATATTTTAAAATAGGAAACAATTTAAAATTCTATTAATTATAATGATATCAATAAAATATGTTTTTTCAAATAAGAGTTATGTGACATTAAGATACATACAAACCATAATTTTAACATGTATACAATGAATTAAAGATATATAAGAAAAATAGTTTTTCATAAAATATTACTTGATTTTATAAAATGATATTAATAGGTTTTATGAATTTAAAATAGTACTTTTAAAAGTATTATTTTAATTAATAAATAATAAATTTTTATATAAAAAGGGTTTAAAAAACATATAGGTCATATAAAAGTGATGGTATTAGAAAATTTGGTATTTTTTATTATTCACCTAAACTGATTATTTTAGAAAAATATCCAAAATACATTCTAATATAATTTTTTTTATGATTAATTCATAAAATAATTTTACTTTATCAAATTTATAATCTTATATTTTAAAATTTAAACTCTTAAAATAAAATATATAATACAAATAAAATAGATTCTATTATAAATAACCTTTTCAATATTATCCCATATTTTTTCCCTTATAAAGGTGTTAATTATTAATGGGTTATCATATTATTATTTTTTAGATTCATTATTAATGTATTATTGATATGTTATTGTATGTTTATGTTGGATGAATTGTGCGACAAAAGTTATAGAATATTGTATGTATTTTAATGGATCCAAAATATCATGTTGTTAAATCCTTCCCCTATAAAAAAATTTCATCACAACATTAATTATTTCTCATAGATGAAATTAGGTTAGAGTATTATTAACAAACACATTATTCAAGATATAACTTCGAATGCGAAATCTTATTTATTGTCTTAATCATGATCAGCATACTTAACATTCCTAAAACAACATTTATTATGTATACCCATATCATATATTGTCCAATATATACCTTTCCAAAATATATTTTAATCCATAGGGAATTATATCATATTAAATGAATTTATTTCTCTAAAATTAACACTTATATTAAAACACATGTTCAAAAAACTGACATTAGTAAATATAATCCGAAAATTGAGATAAACATAAAAACAATATGATGGTTCTATTATCCATACTAAGGTAACTAATACTATTTAATAAACCTTTTCAAAGTCAATAAACTCTTTATTAATTAAACCCCAAGAATATATTAAACCTAATATTCATTAAACCTTCCATCATTGGTTATTCAATAATTTTACCAAAAAATGTAATCTTATAAAAAAAATTCTCAAGATTATTCATACAATTTAAGATATGATTTTTAACCATTATGGTAAAAAAGCCGATGAATGATCCTTATATGTTTCAGATAATCCACGACAACTTTAAAAATATACCAAAACATTATTGATATATATCAATTCACTAATTAAAATTGATAATAGATTCTATAGTTAATTTCTATTACGATATCAACCTCATTACCTTATGCAAGACTAAGAAACTCACTTTTCCATCAAAACTATGATATACTAAGATTCATCTATTTATGTTTTCTCAATGATTTGGTTATATAACATAGTGATTTTTTAATACATACCATTCTTGGAACCATCTTCATGAACCTATTTCAAAAAAAATCTAAAACTAAATGATTATGATAGTATCCAATAGAAACAAATTATATTAATATGAATCCAAAATCTTATGATGTAATCTCTAATGAAACCTTCATTTCAACCTATAATACATTTATTTCAATATTATACTATTTGATTAATCAGATAACTCTCTTGGTTCTTCCACAATTACTTTACATTATGTTCTCTCATACTTCTTAACGCAATCCCTTATTATAATTAATAAAAAATACGTCATAATCTTCTATAATTATATTTTTATTGACCAATAAATACAACCCAAGAGTGTCAAATGAGGTGTTCGGTTAAGAATAAATTTCATGCACATTGTGATTATCATGTTAATGCACAATATTACTTTTTTGGGGTTATTACCCCTATGTACATCTGTTCTAGAGACTACATCAACTTACAGTATTTATACATGGATATTATTTCTTGGAATATTACACAATCATTACTTTACCAATACATTGATATATTATCTTAGATATATAATTATCGCTTATACTTATCCATGGGGGTTTCATTAAACATATCATATCCTAATTTACAAAAATATTCATTACTAATTCAACCAAATTAATGTTTTATCTATTCATTTGAATTTAGGATAAACCTTAACCTCAGAATAAATGATATAATTTCAAACTCCACACTTTTCCTCAACTGATAACATCATAATCCTCAAATTTATTGAAACCACACTCTGACAGAAACAATAAAATCATAGACCTTATCATCTTGTAATTACATTACCATAAGAAAAATTATCAATACAATACATTCCCAATATATTTTAGGTCTTGAGTGTTATATAATTAGGAAAAAACATTAACAAAAAACTTATGTATTTTCCAACCTCCGAAAAATTTAAAAAAAAAACTTAATCCCTAATATTATTTAATTTCTCCCAAAAATCCGTCTCATAATAAAATGTTTTTATCACATCTCACATTATTCTATTTTTCATATCCAAGGGAATAAAAAACAACCAAAATGGGTGGGATTTTACGGTAAATAAGTGTAATCATAGAAAATAAAAATCAAATAATATAAGTAACAACATGATGATAATATGGACATTATCAAGATATATAATAAATTCATCCCCCAAAAATTTTAGATCATAAATAATGGAATAGGAGTTTGCATAACATACTAGATAAATCAAAAGTGTTCAGAAACATGAGCCAACAAACATAAATCATCAAACATGAGCCATGTAACATGGGAATGAATGTGGCATAATCATAAACATAGGATTTATTATCTTTCAAAACCACAAAACTCATTGACTAGTTCAAACATAATATTGTGAGTAGAGATAACTCTAATCACACTTACCCTTTTTGAATCTGGCTACTCACTAACCTATTCACAAAAAATTATATCTCATGAGATATAATGCTTTTATTAATAAATTATATGGTTATATGGTTACTATCCATATCATAATCCATACATTTGTGTACTCCTTGAAATCAATCATCGTATCATAAAATAACACATAAAAATAAAAGTGGTATCCTAATATTTCTAAATCATCATATAAATAACATAGGGAAATATAATCGGTTTCATTTAATTTTTCAAATGGAAGGAAAAAGGGAAGCAATAAAAGATTCATAAATAATAATGATAAACCCATTTAAGATAAATGTTAGTCTAATTAAATCAATAAGCATTATAGGTAAATACCCTTCAATAAGACAATACATAATATTTACCTCATATTGGTTATGGGTATGTGCTTTATCCAACAATTTCATCAACAAATCGATGTATAGGTAACTATATGAACACCCTTTAATAAAAGGAATATTTAATTTGGTATTTATAGATGAAAATCTTTAGAAGAAATATCATTCCCATTTAGACTGGTTGATTAGGACAAACAAAGGCATTGGCGAATCGTTTCATTAAAATAAAATAATATTTCATAATCTATTGAGAGAAATATGGTGAGTAGTATAACTTTTATAATATCCACTCTCAGGAATGATATATTGTTAAATAATGTTTATCTATATGAAAAAAATTATTTAGTATTATAGAAATAAATATTGAAAAAAATAATGTACTTATTATTTTAAAGGAATTATAAAATAAGTATTTTATAAAACATGAATGGAAATAATTTAATTTTTAAATCATGATAACATATAAAGGAGGTTAAAAAAATTACAAAGGTAGTGGAATGATTTGTTAATAGAGAAACTCAAAAAGTTATATTTTTTTCAAAATTGAATCATATGAAAATAAATTAAATATATTACCTATAATTTTTAATTAAATTCATTTTATTTTAGAAGTAAATTTTAATTTTTTTTCAAGAAGTAATTTTGAAAAAATTTAATAAATTACATTAAAATAATGGTTCTAAAAAAAATAACCTTGTGGAAAATGATACGCGTTCATTAAAACCCTTTAATAAAACACAGAGAGAAAAAAGAAACATAAAAATTCATTAAAAAAGGGTTAAGGGAAATATGAAGTTCAATTGAAATAAAAATCTTATTATGTTACATTAAATAATTATACATTTAATAGATAGAACATGTGTATGGAATAAAAACAACCACTTGGAAAAGTTGGATATCATTCATATCAATGATGCATTTTAAAATTGTATATAATCCCCAAAATAAGAACATTTAATTGAAGAGAATACATTTACTATATAGGATGTAAATATAAAAAGAATTAATTGATATGGTAGGATAAAGAATACAATGAATTTAAAAAATAGGTCGGATAATTATGAAATAACAAAAAAACAAGCATAAGGTGAGGAAACAATAACAACTTTAGTAAAAATTAAATCATACCCTTATATGAGAAATGCCTAGAAATTAATCATTAACTAAAATGAATAAAATTTTATTAATGATATAGTATCTAATTTAGTCCTTATGTACACCAAATAAATGATATTTGGAGTATGGTACAATAAAATCTCAAATAAAATAATTTGATATGAAAACCCCTTATAGAACTAGTAATTTTGAACCAAAATTCAATGGAAACATGAAAAACATATTGTTATGTAAATATAATGAATTAAATAATTTATATTTTAAAAAAAAATTCTTGGGCACTATATACACTCCAGAAATAATAAATTTGTTTATAACATTAAAACATTCCCCAATGAAGATAATTTGGGGCAAAAACCCCTTACCATGTTTCCTTGATTAGTTTATGAAACAATAAATCTTATAAAACACAGCTAACCTAAAAAAATAATTCAAAACATCAATCATAAATATTAACCATTTATATTCCTTATTATATATTTTTTATAATGAGTACTTTAATCAGTTATAACATATTATTACTATCTGGTGTTAATAACGTTACCTATTTTCCAATGTTTGATAATGTTGATATAATTACCCATAATTATATACAAAGATAATAATTAATATATAAATTATTATTAATTAATACATATCATATATTTATTTATTATTTTCTTATTTCATTCCAAAAGTGTTTTGGATGCATTGTCTAAAAACTGAATTTGTAAATGCTTATTTCAGTAGTTCTTTTTAAGTATTCTTTATAAATTTGTGTCATGTACCAAATATAAATTTAATAGAACCAAATAATAATAATTATATTATTATTAAGTTAAAATTATAATATTTTTTGTCACATTTATCAACGATTTTATTTTAAATCATCATTTATATAGGTTGTTAAACCGACCCAAATATGAAAATGCATTAACTTGATCAATGATTATGTTTAAGATGGTGTTTCCATTTGTAAATTACCATTATAATAGAATAATAATGATATAATTCTTATTTATTTATGATGGTGAAAAATATTTTAATATTTTTAGATAATGTGTGAGGATCTGGATGTAAAACAATTCATAGTGGATGACTCTTTCCCCACAAATGACGTTTAGTATTCCCATTTATCAATGCATTAGAAGGGGTTAATGTGGATTTTAAATTGAATTTTATAATCCTAATAATGTGATATATATCATATTTATTCACTATAATATCATTCATAATATAAATGAAATGCGATAAAACAATCGACGTCGATTTGTAGAGTCGGCAGTCCATGCAACACACTAAAGATGTTCTTTTGTCTTTAGGGTTGAAATTCAATAAATAAGGGGTTTTCCATTAGTACAATTACATATAATTTTACTAATGAAACTTAATTAATCATATTATTTTGATAATAAGATATTTTTTAGCATATCAGTTAGAATAAAAACATCTTAAAGGGAGAATACATATATTGGAGACTTGAATTTTTCCCTATTACGTATCCTTTAAATTAAAGGGTTTATGATAACTATTAGTGAACATGGGATTATTTTTGTGGGTAAGGTTATATGTTAAGTAAACTTGATATTTTTAATTATTATTTCTATGTATAGTTGTGTGCTTGAAAGGGTTTATGTAATATTACTTTATAAGAGTGGAAAAGGGCTATTTAAAGACACCCTTTTTATTTAATCAATTCCACAAAAATATTCCAAGGTTAAAGAATCCAAATTTGGAGATAATTGATTGTTTTGTGTAATTGGGTCTATCAAGACTCAACAATAGATTTAAAAAGATGTTTCAAATATGTTATCAGATTTTTAGTACTTAGTTTTTATGTTTTACTTTTTTTTATTAAACTAGGTAACTAGTTTTTAACTAATTCAATTTATGTTTTATTGTTCATGACCCAGCCTTCCTTGGGACATGATCAAGGTCACCTCACCCCATGAAAATTGGTCCCCTTTAATAGCATAGACACCCCACCTTAATATGATCATTGGTTTCTGTCTCACAAGGCGCCAACAGTTTTTCGAAAGATACATGGTCCCCTACCTGGGGCCCACCCACGTTGCGCAATCAAATCATCAAACTGATAATTTTCCCCATATACCAAATCATGGTTCTTATAATATTCATTTTCCTTAGTCACACACTCCCAATGAATCCTTTTAGGAGGTCACTCATCCTGATCACTACTCCAAGCCAAGAATTCTTAACTATAGAGTTACAATCAATTAGTCTCATGAAAAGAAATGTGCAACTTACTAACACGATTCATGTAATTTAGTCATCTCAACATTTATCATTCTAGGGTGTCACATTAACCCCCATTTTATAGAAAAAAATCTACATTTTTGACCATTTATATCTAAACCTAGGAAGTGGAACTGCATTTCTGGATTGGTTCCTCCTCTCATACAAATGTAAAAACCTCACCCCACATATAACACAAACACCCCACCATAACATGGTTATCATGTTCTGGATTGCTATGAACAACTAGTTTCCCCGAAGAAATATAGTCCCCCACTTGGGGTCCACCCAAATTTCTTGAACGGATCATCAAGAAAATGACTATCCTCGCATTTCAATACTTTCTCTTTGTAGTATTCTTTTTTCTTCACTCTCACAGACCTTGTAAAACATCCCAGGTGGTCACTCATCCTAATGAATACTCTAATCCAAGCATGCATGATTAGCGATTTCAAGTTATATAGACTCTGGAAAAGTAATGTGCACATTTTTGACATTATTCCTATCATTTATTCATACAAAACATAAACCTTGTTGGGTGTTTCATTCACTCCTCCACCATTAGAGCATAATATTCTCATTGTGGACCCTCTATCTTGACCATGTAAATGGATCCACAGTTCTGGATGGGTTTCTCCTCCAATACCAATGTAATAATTTGGCTGAAATGATTTGAAAAATACCCTACCTTAAAAAAGATATTGGGTTCTGGCCTGCTAGGCACCACTTGTTTCTTCATAGAAATGTAGTGACCCACCTGGTCCCCACACATGTTGCTCAAATAGATCATCCGAATAATGAATGTTTTTAGAGGAAAAAACATGTTTTTCCAGTGTTCTCTTCACTCACTCACACAAACCCTAGAGAAATTCTTAAGAGGTCACCCATTTTGATCACTACTCTACTCCATGCATGCATAACATTGGATTTCTAATCATGTAGGCTTATGAAAATAAAGGTGCACCTTGTTGACATGAGTCACATCATTTAGTAATTTAACACTTTAAAATTCTAGGGTGTTAAATTTTTAAACATATAATATTACCCATATTATAAAATATGATTGTAATTGAACTAGATTTAAACTCAAATTGATCAAATTCAATTTAAAAATATTATAAAATTATATATTATTCTAAAATAGATAATGTGTTGAAAAATTATTTTAGAGGAAAAATGAAATATAGAATATTTTTGTTTATTAATCTTATTTAGTATTGATTACCCATTTAATTGTGATTAATATATTTATTTATATGATTACCAATCATATTAGATTAATTTTTTAATGAATTTAAATTTAATTTTTTTATATATTCCTTGATGATAATAAAACAATAATTCTAGAATAATTAATCCTCCATTATTTTGGTAATTAGAATTAATCCAAATAATATAAATTTTAGATATATAATATAAATTATACATATTATTTAATATTAATTTTATTATCTCAAATATAATAATAATTTTATCATATTAACATTCTATGTTTAGGGAATTTAACCTTAACATTCTTCATTATAACTGGAAAAAATCCATTTTTATTAAAAGTGTATTTTTAAGAATAATGTTTTTTTATTTAAAAAAATTGACAATGATGTTGATTTGAATTATATCAATAATTACTTAATTATTCAAATAATATTTATGTGTAATTATTATTTTTTTCAAATATTATTTCCCCATTTTTAAATTTAATTAATGTAATATAACAAAAAAACTTTTCACAAAATTATAATTGATTTTCTAAAATAATAGTCTTTTTTTAAAAAATTGAAAAAAATAATACCAAATTAATTATTTTACTTAATAAATAAGTAATTTATATATTAAAATGTTCAAAAAACTTTTAAGTCATGTAAATGTGATGGTATTAGAAAAATTATTATTTTTTACTAGTAACCTAAAATCGATTATTATAGAAAACGATAAAAAATACATCCTAAGATAATTTTATTGTGAGGATTTAAAATATGAATTTTAATATGAAATATTTAAATTATAATGTTTTTAAATATATCATTTTAAAATAAAATATATAATATAAAAAACAGGTTATATTGAAAATAATATTTTCAATATTAAATAATATTGATAATATATCTTCTAAAGGTATTACTTATAAACTATTTACCATCACAATGTTTATTATATTTCTATTGATTATTTCTTCTTAATATTTTGTGGCTTGTTGATATTGGATGTATCATGTGATAGATGTTATAAAATATTGTATACATTTTAAAGGATTCAAAATATCAGGTTATTATGTAGAACTCGTTTTTCCAAATGAAGGAAAAGGATGGGAACTGTATGGTAAAGGTATGTATCCATGTTAGTGGGTTGGGGGATATTGGTGGTGATATGGTGGGATGTTGATCCACATATCACATGGATATGAGTATTCATTTATCTCATGTATTATGGTTTATCCGTTACGGTTTAACACTTGTATTTTACTACACAAGTTGTATTCCTCTATTTGACTTTATAATGGGATGATGAATTCCATTCATATATACCATTATAGATTTTATTAGTTTACCATAGTCTAAAAATCATTCACAATGTCAGTTATTGATTCAGATGCACTTGCCTATCGCCCATGGGGATCTGTAATGCCCTTTGCACCATGCAACGACTATCTTAGGGGTTTGGTTTAGGGATGACCCGGGTTGGTTCCAAAAAATTGGTACCAAATATAGGTTTTCCATATATTGGGGGAATATATAGTTTAAAGAACCAAATATTTATAGATCCTAGGACCAAAATCATGAGTATTTACATTATCACCACATTTTATGATGAAATCTAAGTTACCATGGGTTGTTAGGATTTCATTTCTGATTCCGAGTTTATTTTTTTTAATATCAAATTATATCTCTTAGGGGATGAAAATGGGAGTCAAACTAGTGTAATGTGATTACATCAGAACTCCCAGAAAACCATGTGTGGCCCGAGTTTCAGGATTTATATAACTCATAGTGGTTGTTACATGATTGTAACAAAGTCCATAAAACCATGTGGCTATTTAATTCACAACCCTTATAACCTCTTAAATACTTTCTGGTATTTTGTTATGTTATTAAAAGAGTTTTTCTTATTTTGGGTTTGTTTAACAATAAAATAATTGGAATTTTTAAATTTATAAAAGGGATTATAAAAGGGGTGTTAGGTTTTCAATGAGAAACGGGTTTTTAAAATTTAAATGGCTGATTTTGTTTTTTGGAATAAATTTATAAATTATGCACAAGGTTTTAAAATTAATATGTCAGAATTTAAAAAGGGGTTTATATATATTTTATGTAGGAAGGTGTTTTAAAATTGTAACTTTGTATTTCGGAAGTGTATTCTTATAAACTGATTCAAAATGGTTTTTATATTTAAGAATGTATAAATGGTTTCATTTTGGTTTACTAAATTTAACTTTCTCTTTTGAGTTTTCTTCCTATGATTATCATGAGTGTTTTTAGAAAAAATTGGTTGTCCAGAATGAGTTTATTTTCTTATTACTTCTTGTTCTCTGTTATTTTATTAATTTTGGTCTTTAATTTTTTGTGATTTGTGATCTACAAAAGAAGTAGTGTTTAAATCAGAGGCATAAGGTACCTATATAGGGGTTGTAAAACATTATGTATAGTGTGACACCAAAGATACCTCCATTGGGATTTGTATAATTAGAATATAGTTGGTTAAAACCTATGGTTAATCCTTGTGTTTTCATGAGTTTCCTATATCATTATTTTTTTGAGTTCTAGATCATTTATTTTTATTAATGTTGGACATGTGTTGTTTTAATATTATTTTATTTTTTATGTTATATAAAAATTGATATTTTAAATGGGAATATTAGAAAATTATTTTTATAATGTTATAATTTATATACAAAATTTTGGAATACATTCCATATACTATTTGGATTTGGTTGTGTCTATATAATTTTTGGGATTTAAAATGATAACAATTTTTTTGAAATTTCATTAATACATTAAAAATATGGATAATTTAAATTATTTTCCGGTTTTACACGTGATATTAAGAAAAATTAATTTGAATATTTTAATGGGTTTATGTTAGGTGATATTTTGAAATGGATGGTTTAAACCATTTGAATGTTAGCCTGAATTTTATGAAAAGATTAAAATTACTTTAATATTGATTCCTAATTAATGAATGCTCAATTTTCAAGAAACAACATTTCTAAATATTTTATGTAAAAATTCTGATTCCTGGAATTTAATTTCTTTTCTAATAATTTTTTTATTAAACATTATTATGTACAAGAGGTGAAATTTGTTTCACGTATTCAAATAAATAAAAATTTGGATTGTTAGGTTTGGTTTGAGTTTGTATGATGTTGTATTTTATGTTTATTTAAATGTTTTTTAGATAAATTGTAAATTTTTTTCTTATGAGGTTTTATTTTTTGGATTTTATTATATGATGTTCTAAATTTTTATATTTATGGTTATTCCTCTTATAGATTTATTGGACTCTTTGTTCTATTCAAATTTTATTGGGATATATATTTAATCTATTCTGTTCTTAGATCTTCGAGATATTCATTTTCATTCCTAATATAAGTATTTCTCTTGAGAGTTTTGAATATTGAGTCCTTCTCATCCCTTAGATAAATAATATTTTTTTCAAAAGTAGTGTTGCCTCTAATAATGGTTGTGGAATTTTATATTTATTTTTCTTCATGAATTGTTTATGGTTGAGATTTCAACCTTTTTTCTAGAAGGTCCATTTTGGGAGGGATGAAAGTCTATTATTCAAACTAATACATGAAATGACCACTATTCGAACTGTTTAAATGTGTGGTTCATTTAGCGGTTCATTTATAATGTCAATGTGTAAGCCTTTTCAGTTTTATTTTGATGTATTTTGTTTCCTACTCTTGATCCAAGGACATAAAGAGTCTTATTTTTATTATTTCATAATTCTGGTTCTAAATCATAAAAATTGTTTAGTGTCATTGATGGGTATAATCTTGGTGATGTTAGTATCAAGTTTAAATGGATTCTCATGCATTTTATCTTATATTTCAGTTTATTATACATTGTATAGATGAGTTTAAAGAGTTTGAATATATAGGGTTACAATAATTGTTTTGTAAAATGAGATGGTATCGATGGGTTGTTGACATCACTGAGTTGATTCCTGCTTGAATTGTTCCATTGGCCATCATTTGTTGGATATTGGTTATATTAGGAATATTATTTCCTCAGTGATTGATTATTATTCTATTTATGTAGTGAGATGTATGTCTTATAATGGTATATTTATTTTAATGGTTATATATAATAAATAATGGGTACGTTTTTGGAAACCAAGATTTTGGGTTAGTTATTCTCAGTTGTTTTGTTGGATTCAATAGGAGTTAGAGTACTTGAATTGTTATCATGGGTTACCTTGAGTTAACCAATAACTTGACTATGTGGCTCTTTTTTAGGCATGATTTCTTTAGATTCATTTCTAGTTTTAATATTTATTCTCATTTATGTTCATTTTTAGTTTTTTTTCTTCAGGTGGTAATCCTTTTGGTTGTGGTGCATGTGAATTTTTTTGGATGTTAAGGGTTGTGTTCCGATGAAGTGATTAGGGAACCATAATTTTTCTATGAATGATTTATAGATAGTGAAAGAAATTTGTATTTATTTCCATCCCTGTGGAGTTTTTTACTCCTCGTGTTTTTTTTCAAATAGATAGAGGTTTTTGTAGAGTGAGTGGTTTATTAGAGTTCTGATATACTAGGGAGACCAATATTAGTGAGCCTCTCACATTGAAGATTTATCGACTCCTTTTCTCAAGGATTAGTAAATGTTTCCAATTAGACACTAAATTGAATCATGATTTCCTTTATCCAAGTTCATTAATTCTTATATATATAAATAAATTAAGGATTATCTTTCTTAATAGAGTCGTTGTTTGTTTCAATGGGTTTGTGGTGTATCCTATTTTTTGTACCATTATAGGTTGTCTACGAGGTCTAAAGATATATATTCTCCAATGTAGTGTGTTGGTATTAAATTAAAAATGATTCAGGTTTTTGAAATTGATAAAGGGGTTTATTCTAGTAATTTAATCTAAAATAATTCTGGGAAACCCTAGAAAACTATATTTTTTTAAATCTATGTTCTGTTAGTTTGGGCTGAAAAGATCATTTTTTGTTGAAAAGTGATAAATAGTTTATTCCAATTTGATTTAAAAATGATTTAACGGGTTTATATTTTTCATGGTTTTAAATGATAGGTCTAGGACAATTTAATAACATTTTATATTGAATTAGATATTAACAAGTAGATTTTCTATAATAAATTGAAAAAATTGGGTTTGTGAATTCTCAAAATAGCATTGGAGAGGGAATTTTAGTTTTATATGATGATTTTCAAATGAATTTTTCAAACATTTAAAAATATATCATCTAAATTCAAAATTCATGTTAATGATTTGAAAAATTCATGGTTTTGTAAGGATTTTGGAAAAGATCCTTTGAAATATTTTTTCGATATTTCCAAATTGATTCTTTGATTGGTGGTGATTCTAAAGAGTTCTTGGTTGGATCCTAGTTGAATTATGAATAGTGGACAATTTTTTGTTATTTTATCCTTAAGGGCGAAATATATATTTTTTTAGAGTATTTTATATTTTGAATTAGTATCTAGCATTAGGTTTTGTGTTGGGTTTTATAATTGTAGTCTTCATTGGTTTTTTTCATTTTGAGTTGCGAGTTTCTTATATAATTTCCTAAACATTTATCCTGGAGACCTTCTGTGGACCTGAAGTGATATGGTGAGGATATTTTCACAATTCTAGTTCTAAGTATGTATTTTTATCCTTTTAATGGATTTTTTTTGGAATTAGGATGTGTTGGATGATTCTTAGAGGTTTTTAGAAGAATTTGTGATTTTTAGGTGCAACACGGGCAGTAATATATCAGAGTGGATGTTGTGTTTTACCTAGAGATCATCTATATAGAATTGGTAGTTCAACATGGCCATTATATTTATATTAATGTGTATGGACTTTGGGGAGTCTTTTCATGTACCGTGACCATGATAGCCACCCACATCATGGTGGAAGGTGTGGTGGGTCCAAAATATTTAGGTTTTTACTACTACACCATGGTATATCACCATGGTCATAATCCTTGTTATAATTTGATCAAAACCACCATGACCATGGTGAAAACCATTACACTATGGTGATATTAGTTTTGAATTTTCTAAATGGAGGAATCATCTATCTGGTATTAAGGGGGAGTTGTGGAAATTGATTTGAGTATGTGTCATATTCTTAGAAATGTGTTCTAATGAATACGTTACTCTATTTAGCCCATTAAATTCTATCATTTTGGTTTTTCTACATCCCTAGAGGATCTCCCTTAACAAAGTGTTCTTTTTTTCCATATTGGTGTTATTTTAAATGAGTTTCATCCAAGATCATGAAGGATTTTGACGATCCATCATGGGGATAAAAGGTAATGGTAAGATCTACTTTTTGTCATTTTGTAAACCCTTGGAATTTCCCTAGGTTTGTGATTTCTGTTGGATCTATAAACATTAGTATTTATAAATATGGGTTTCATGATTTTTATTTCATGGTTTAACTAAAAAATTATATTCTTTACTTGGTTGTGTTTTCCTTTGTGTTTTTTCCATTCATCTTGGTGTGTGGATCCCATTTAGTTGTTGGAAATTCTATGTGTTTGAGGTATGTAGTTTCATGAAAGTATTTTCTTTTATAAACCAAACCTTCATTCTCATTATAAATTTGTTTTATAAATTATATAATGGAATAATTCATGATTCTTGAAATATGATATTCTATGTTTCTTTTATAAATTGTATTTATCCTCTGGTATTGTTGATAAAAGTGGATATAAAATCATGTTTTATTGGGAATTATGGTTGTTTGATTATTGATTTTTGATATTACCTTAAATTTGTTTGAACTGTGAAAGTAAAGCCTAAAAGTGTGGCCTATGGCACATAAGAACATGGGGTACATAATATGGGGATATATTTGGGACAATCTTGAAATGATGGTTTTTGACTACCATTGATGTACTTATGCTATAACACTAACTAAACAATGTTATGATAGGGGGTTTACTTGTTGGGGTGTTCTCCTATAAATATTACCATTGTTCTAGGGTTTCATGAGCATATCCTCATCTATTCACTAATATTTGAAGATCCAGGATAAACCAGACATAATTTATCATAGGATAAAGTTTCCATGTTTCTCCTTTTTGAAATGGTTATTTATGATTTCTTTCAAAAATTAGTTTTATTTTGAAATGTTTTAAAAAATTGTATGAAATGGTGGGTTTCTAGGTTTTATTTCAAAATGTGATTTTTTTGTGACATAATTTTCTTTTAATGGGATGAATTGGTTTATTAATTAATTATTTCTTATAAAATACCGGGTGGAATCTTACTAGACATGTTTTTTTCAATCCTTAAGTTGGTTTTAAGGGAAAACTCATGTCAGGGTGAATTGATTTGCCGAAAAATCAAATTCTTAAAATGATTTAAAAATTTAAATTCCACTAATTTTGTTAAACATGTACAGATTAAAAAAGTAGAATTATCTAAACTTATCTTTGGAAAATATTCTCAAAATATCTACCATGGTTTAGTTAAAATAATTTTGAATATATGTTAACTTTTGAAAATAATTTAATTGTTTCAACCACTGTATATAAAATAGTAACTTATGTTACCAATATGAGTAATGTTTGTAAATAAATTATACAAACATAATATTTTTTAAATAAAAAAGGAAAAAGTAAATAAGCTATATTAAATAAAGCATATAATAGTTTAATAAGGGGTTCATTCTCAAGATTAGACTTAGTCCCCTCCACTATGAAAACACCCCTACTAAGAAGTTTATTATAAAATAAATTGTTCCACAACTAAGATCAGATTTTCAAAACTATAGATCACAAGGTTTTCCATGCTCAAATCCCTATCCACTATTATAAATGGGATAAAATAGGTACAAGTCACACATGACCTCTTTCAAAATTGTATGTGGGAATAAAAATGAATAAAACTGAGTGTATGTCAAACAATATCTCATTTAGTACAGGGGATTATGTTTTATAGATAATTAGATTAGAAAAATACCTAAAATGTAAAGCATAAAAAGAAAGAGTAAGATATTAAAGGTAAGAAAATGTAGTTCTTCTTAGTCTAAAAATCTTTAGTTATCCAGGAGACCATTAATCATTTATTATATGGAGATTGATAATGTTTTAAAAAAAAGGAAAACAGAGGTTCGTGGAAGTTGGTAAAAGATCATGTTTTTAGTCTTAATGTATTCATTTTTCTTCCACACACATTTTCCTCAATGAATATTTTTTTCCATCATATGAGATTATATATTTTGGTTTCCATGCATGTGTCGCACTATGTCATGTGTAGAAGATAGATACCTCTGAATTTATATCACTATAGGTCCAATTATCCATTATAGGATAAGAAAAAAACTTGCTCCTCACACTGAGACGCATACATAGAGTGGTCTAACCTTTTATTTAAGACAACCACATAGTTTTTTTAATAATAATCATTATAAAATCTATGTGATTATATCCATCATTAAATTCATAAAATAAACACTATAGGATTCATATAGAAATTAATTATGGGAAGCTATGATATCTCTCTGGAGGTAGCTTATGTACCAGTAGCTCTTATAGCATTAACCCTTATGAATGGAATCTCTTTTAATGACATCACTTCTAATGGTATCATTTTGTGATAGTAGATATAAATACTGATAATAATGATTGGTGGTAGGTCCATCTAAAGAGAATAGTATATTTTCATCAGTTGTTGATCTATAGAATAACAGCTTCTTAAGGATGTAGCACCGTTCAACTGGCAGAAACATTGAGTAATTTGAGCATCTACCGATAGTAGATGTAATTGGTAGTGGTTTTAGATCCATGTGATGGTAGTACAACATTATGGTAGATCATAAGAGTCTTAGAGTTCAACTTGAGATATCTGGTTGAAGCAACAATAATTTGGACTTATAGCTTTCTTTGACTAATGTTATCTCATTATTACTAGCAGTAGAAGAAAACCATGGATCCATAATTAGAAAATTTTCATCATTTATCCAAAAAAATTCTAATATCATAAAAATTAAATTCATTAAAAATATTAAAAACATTATTTTTGATAATAAAAATAAGGAGGTTCTCAACAATCTCTACCTTTTGGATTATCACGAATCATGGCATCCTTAACTATAAAATCCACCAATCCATCACTCTCTAATGTAGTCAAATCAGGTTTGTTATAGGACCTTAAGTGTACCTCCCCATATGCTAGAGAACTCTGAATAATAGTGAGGGTGTGATGAGTAATGTGGCAAGACTATACCCTCATACTAGAGAGTTATGATAAAGTAAAAATAAGGAATATAAATATTATTAGAGTAAAGAAAAATAGCTGAAATAGTACACCAAAAAACTAGGATGTAAATGGAGGAACCAATAAACCAATAATAATAAATCATCTAATGATCAGAATACAGGTATCAATAGGTAAAACTAAATGTAATACAAAATAAAAAAACTAGGTGATGAAAATAAACTCAAATGAACATTGTCTAAAACCACGGGTTTGTACTGCCTCCGAACTCCATGACATCCCTCAAGAAACAATCCAATACAAGGTACATTTCCCTTATCCAAACATACATCCATTTAATATTCTATGGCACTATAAATAGATTCTCAAATATTTTATGATTAAACCTCACTAGGAATACATCACCATTCCTAAAGAAATAAGTCTGTTAATATGTTCATCTAATAAAGTGAAAACAAGGGTATTAATTTAAAAATTAATACAACATAATGGCCATCATAATTCAGCATCATACCATAATATCCTTGAGTATATAGAATAACCATTTCATCTATAACCATAAACAATAGAATAATAACATAACTAGGAAAAACCCTTTGTTTAAGAATTTCTTCATAACATGGCATAACCCTTTATATAAGAATTTTAGCTTCCCATGCATATCCTTCTTTATAATTATTTTAGATTAAAACTAATCCAATCCTTCTATATGATAATTTCAACATGAAACTAGTATACACATGCTTTAAAATAATTACAACATTAAACTAGTCCATTCCATATATATAAGCATTATAGCATGAGACTTTTCCACTCTCACTATATAATAATTACAACATGAAACTAGGATACACGCACTATATAAGAATTACAACATAAATCATAATAGAAGTCATAATAGAGAGGCTATCATATTATCATATCTTTAGTTGAAATGGATAATTCTACAAATTTTCATTTTTCTTTCAATTTCGCGATTCATTTATCGAGTAGGTCATTCACTATTAACCATACATATTTCACTTTATCATATCATATGAAACATATCTGTATCAATTAAAATAAACCATTAATAGCATGATTCTATATCATGCAATAAAATGAGGTATCAGTTCATTCTAAACACACTTTAGTCCATTTTTTAATTCATTATTAATCAAGGGTTTTCCCACCCAACGAGTAGCCATAGGAAATGTCACAACTCCCTTGAACCCAAATAGATCCATGGAATATACCAATCCATGATTAATCACCACTAATCATTCAATTAATTATTGAACAATATTTTTAGATATACCATAGTATTATACATAGATTATAAATAAACTAACCATAGGATTTTATTTTAGATGACATACCTTTAATATAATATTAATTCAATGCTTCCAAATGGTAACACCAATAAGAAATAAGGGGAAGAATATTGGATGGGAAGTTAGATAAAAAAACACCATGATCAATAGCCAAACCAACAATGGTCAGTTTATTCAATTTTCATAACTAGAGAACAAAAAATAGAATGGAAAACCTAATCAACCAAATTGATTAGAGAATTGTTGCTTGAACTGGACATCTAGTATAGACAAAGGTGCTTCAATATCACCTATAAATTTACTAGGAATAGAGAGATGGATGCTATAGTGGATGAAAAAATTTATATACTAATCATATCTTTAAAACTAATAGTCCTAATAAATACATGGTGAGTCAATGTATTACACATCATGTATTTTGTATTTTGAATTATTCAAAAATTCACAACACCTTAGATGAATTAACTCTGCTCGAGCATTAAACGATGTGAAATTTATATTCATAGAATGTTACCTATTCAAGACTCACAATATTTTCAAAGAAATCCGCCCAGATATATTAACACATAATGTAACCCAATTACATGACATGTAAATGAATGACAAATATCTTTAATAAAATATTCTTAAAAATCAGTCGAACCACCTCTAATGATGTCCAAACTAACACAAACCCCTCATAATACTATTTAATAAATTTATATCCAAAATACATTAATTTATAAAATAATACATCCATGAATGTGAGGTTATTTTATCGAAAAGTATATATATCTCTCCGAACAAGACTCCACCAAAAATGTTTATAGTCAAGGAAATACCAAAAAATCTATTTAATAAATAACCTAACAAGGGGAATAGTTGGAAAAATATTGGACCTTATAGCTTCCCCAGTATATAATATCTCATCCTTGAACTTCCACATACATCACTATAGTGTCCCAATGAACAAGTCCATCCACAGTGCTCATATATCAGACTCCCTCTCCCAAGTCTAATCCTAAAAACACCCATGCTGCTACTACACTAAAACAATACGTATAATCCTACCCAGAGATACCTATCACCAAGGTCTATAGTCCATATTATATTATCCTTAAAGGATGAATCTATTTAAATATCGATTCCTTAAATTTATATAATATGAGATGGCCCTGGATAATACATATATGAAGCTATGACACACAAAACACATTGTCTATGGAAATTCACCATTGTGGAAGGGATAGTCGGTACTCCACTTGATTGACCATTTACTATAATGACCCAAAGTTTTTCAATGGAAAATTAACTTCTTATATTTATGTCATAAAAATACAAAATAATGAACTACTAAGTGATAAGTGACCTTTAAACATAATTTTGTTACCCCTATGTTTGGAATTTTGAAAATCTGACATACACAGTTGTGTTCAAGATGGTTTTTGGAGTCTAATGAAACAAAAATAACTTTTGCTGAATAGTAACCTACCCTAATGAATAGTAACCTACCTTTATGAATAGTAATATGACCCTTATGAATAGTAAATAAGAGGAACATTACTAATGAATAATAAAAGAAAATTTAGACATCT
Organism: Viscum album; assembly: GCA_963277665.1. Classification (NCBI taxonomy): domain Eukaryota; kingdom Viridiplantae; phylum Streptophyta; class Magnoliopsida; order Santalales; family Viscaceae; genus Viscum; species Viscum album. Next base: position 56,407,875 of record OY728148.1, read on the forward strand.
TAGAAAGTGACAATTTGACCATAGTAAACATTTTTGGAATTTTATAAGTCATAAATAATAAATTACAATTAATTATTTAATTTAAAATAATATTTATTTCCCTGAAATGTATTCATAAATTATTGAATAAATTTCTAACAGTTTTTAGATAATTTTATAATACCCTATGCAATTTTTGAAAGAACTATAAAATCAGTTTTAATCTTAAAAACTGTTTTTTAAGTAAATTAAGATTTTAATTAAATATTAAATTATTAATATTTGGAAACTTATTTTTGAAAAATGGACTTCCTTTTTAGATTATACACGTCAAAAAATGGTTGGGGTAGATTTTTGGGATTTTTTTGAGATACTTGAATTTTTGATGAATAGTAGAATCCGATAATTCACAATAAAACTTAAATAATTTATAAATTGAGTCATTAATGATGTTCTGCTGATGTAATCCCACTAGGATCGGGATTACATTATAAAATTATTTTTCTTGGTCATCCACGACTCACTATTCCTTGTATTAGGTGAAATTAATAAACTAATCCATTTTATATTAAGGAAACCCATCTCCCCTCCACTATAGAAGCCACCCTTCACTCCCTCTTTTCCTCACACCTCTCAAGCTCCAAGACATCTCCAAACTCTGCCCAAAAACCTTAACTAGCCCATACCCTACGTCCAAAAGATTCTGGTCTCATCAAAAGACCAATCCTAGCTTCCTTAAAGAGGATCTCAAGAGGAAGATTCTAGAGGTAATTTCTCTCCCTCTTCTCCTTTAATTTCCTTTCAAGTTCAAGTTCCTTTCCTGATCTCTACCCACCTATATTCATCCAAATTGTTTTGTAACTCCATTATTATACATATAATGTAACGTTATGATTCTAATGGGATATTATATCACCCCACACTATTTCCCTCTTCCTTTTATTTTCTTAAAGAGAACATTGTTAATGAGGTGTTAATTTATCACCTTCAAAAACGACATGCTATCTTCTTCCATTTCTACCTTCAGATATGGTCATGAAACCATTTTTATGGTTGAATAAGAATATTTTTATATGTATTATGTTCTATTTTAAGTTATGGAAATAACCTATGGCCATATTACTAAGTGAAAAGTTAAAACAAGTTTGTTGTGATCCAAAAACCGCTAAAATTAACCCATATAACCATCATTAAATTCTTATCTAATGATTCATCCACATGGATCTAATATAATTCATTATAAAATAATTCAATCAACTTTAATATCCCTAATAACAAGTAATATCATTTCTGGATGTTTACCCATGATCTACCCAAACTTTAATTTAAGAATACAAGTGAACCACTCAAGAAAACCATAAAAATTAACATCCTCGAACAATGTTTTTAAGCTCTATAAGTCATCCAGAGGAACATAATATGACAAAATGAAACCAGAATGAACCATATTAATGTATGAAAGATTCTGGAATTTCTGATTAATGAATATAATGTCATTATATAGGAAATTAAAGAGAAGTAGGCATTCGAGTACAAGGTAAGGGGAAATTCTCGAACCCAACTTTCATCCTTCGGGTTCTAACTCTTTCACTCCATTTTTGATATGTTCACTACTTAAAGATCATTTTTTCATTTTTTATATCTTTTTCTGGGATATAAATGTTTTATACTGAAGTTTATTTCAATCCAAATGATTTCGGAAAGAACGCTTCTCTTAAGAACTCAACTTTTACCTCTCATTCAAGGTTGATGATTCTGGTATCAAGTATGTTGTTTCCTATTTATTTTCGGAACCCAAAGTTTATGAATTTGTTATTATGATATGAAACCCATTCCTTTTCATGTTTTATTTATGTTCATTTATGTTATATGTTTATTTTTTCATGCATGATAAATGATAATGTTATGATGTGACGGGTGCGCCCAGAATTATATAACGCAATATGAATGTTTAAATGTGACGGGTGCGCCCGGAATTATATAGCGCTCTAATGCCTTGGGTAAAGTGATGAATCTCATGAGTAAATGTGAAATGATGTGTGAACAATATGCTATCTTGGTTCACAAGTATGTGTGGTAGTTAACCACTAAGACATGATGTTTCATTTTTATGCATTGCCACATTTCAAGTCTTTTATTTATGCTCCTCTCATGTTCATGATCATTTTCCTATGTCATGATTATGCTCACCCCATGCTATATTGTATTTATCTATCCTCTTACTGGGATTATAGATCACCCCTTTTGATGTATATCCTCAGGTGGCTACATTTACTAAGGAGAGGACAAGTGCCACTGAGAAGCTAGTGAAGAAGAAATTAAATAAATGTTTATGGTTGATGTTGTATTTGTTATGTATGGTCCTAGTTTTCCAATGACACTAATCCTATGGATCCTTTATGTGTAATAATATTATGTTGTTTATCTTTAAAATGATTTAATAGTAATGTATGAAAAGTCTGGGTCACTATATTTGGTATCAGAGGAATGGTTTAGTTAATTTGGGAATTAGGATTAGTGAACCCTAGAGAAAACTTATAGAATGAGATTTAGTACAAAATGCACACAAGAAAATTTACCTAGGGATCCCATATGTTATGTTTTTGGTATAATTGTTAAAATGAATAAGTTATTCATGACTTGTTTACTTATGTTTTGTTATATCCTTTTCTATTTTTGAAAATGGTGGGAACCCAGAGAAATCAGGCCAACAACTCTTGCGAGGGCCAATGCAATGATTTCCCGAACAACATCCCCAATGATTTGGGAGGTGGAGTTCAAAATTTCATGGAGATTCTTACCCAATTATCTCAGGTTATGAATAATAACCATAATAATTTGGAATGTCCTCCTTCACCAATGAGGGAGCAACTGGAAATCGAATTTTTTATGTGGCAACGACCATCGATGTTTTGTGGATCTTCTGATCCACTAGTTGCAGAACAGTGGGTCAACTCCATGGAGAAGATATTTTCAGTTCTTCACTATTATGAGATGGATAATGTGACCCTATCTGTTTATACTCTTGATGGAGAAGCCGATCAATGGTGGGATTTGATTAAGAACCCCAAGCCAAGGGAGGAAATTGAAGAGATGGAATGGGAAGACTATAAGATAATGTTTATTAATATGTACTTTCCACGAACTCTTCGAACGAAGATGGATAAAGAATTCATAGAGCTCAAGAAAAAATAAGGATAATCTGTCACAACCTATGAAGCAAATTTCACAAGGCTCGCAAGGTATACTTTGGGTTTTTTATCAACAATGATAGCAAAATTGATAGATTATTTAGTGGATTAAAACCACATCTTTGAAAGGCTCTTGAAATTTGAGACTTTGGGAGTTATGAAGAAGTTGTTTGGTGTGCTCTCAAAGTGGAGATAGAGTTTGGAGAGTGGTCACATGGCTATTGTGATATGAAAAGAAATAAGGAGTTTCATGCTGGTAGATCTAGTGATAAAGGTTGGAAGAAAACACAACGACCCACATGCCAAAAATGTGGGAAGTTGCACCATGGGAACTGCCTCAAAGGGATGGGGAAATGCTTCAAGTGTCGGAAAAAAGGACACCATGATCAAGAGTTTCAAAAAGACATGAAAATGAAGTATAATGTAGCAGATGAAAGGAGAGAACCAGTCATGGTTGAATGCTACAACTATAGGGAGCAAGGGCACTATACAAACCAGTGCACTAAACCTCGAGCTCTCGAGGGTAATCTGCATCAGCAGCCACCGAAGCCAAATTAATAAGGGAAGGCTTATGCCATCACTACTGCGGAGGTGGATCATGATAATGAAGTCATACAAGGTACACTTCCTATTCACTCAAGAATGTAAAAAGTCTTATTTGATCCTGTTTCTACGCATTCCTTTATATCTTGCATGTTTTCTAGAACTATAAAATCAAAGCCCCGAAACCTTGAAGTAGAGATAACTGTAAAAACACCAAGTGGTGAAATAATTGCAACCCAAGTGTTTGACTCTTCTTCTATTGACGTATGTGGGAATATTCTTCTGGAAAATCTTGTAATACTTCCCTTGGTGGAATTCGACGCTATAATGGGAATGGATTGGCTCTCATTATATAGAGTGCATATCAAATGTCGGGAAAAGGAAATTTCTTTTCATATTCCGAACCATTCCATGCTCCTCTACAAATGCAAGGAATATCATGAATCTCCTTTGAAAAATCCTTCAATGGTGTGGGTGTTGATTCCCTATGAAGAAGCATAAGTCGCCCAAATGGTTGAGTCGAAGGAAATTGCCAACCTTGAGGAAATTCCCATCGTGAGGGAATAAGACGATGTATTTCCCAAAGGGTTACCCGGAATTCCGCCGGATCGTGAGGTAAAGTTCTAAATTGAACTCATACCTAGAGCTACTCCTATCTTTAAATATCTCTATAGGATGGCTCCTATCGAACTGGAGGAGTTAAAGAAGCAGCTGCAAGAGCATCTGGACAAAGGGTTCAAACGCCCTAGTGCATCACCTTGGGGTGCGCCAGTGCTCTTTGTGAAGAAGAAGGATGGAACCACGCGGCTGTGTATCGATTATAGGGAACTGAAAAAGATCACCATAAAGAAAAAGTATCCTCTCCCAATGATTGATGACATGTTCGATCAGTTAAGAGGAGCTCAATACTTCTCAAAGTTGGATCTTCGTTCTGGATGTCATCAAGTAAAGGTGAAGAATGAAGTTATTCAGAAGGCTGCCTTCCGTACAAGGTATGGGCACAGTGTGTTTTTTGTGATGCACTTCAGACTTACTAATGCCCCTACAATCTTCATGGATTTCATGAATAGATTCTTTAGACATTACCTCGACAAATTTGTGGTAGTGTTTATCGATGATATTCTCATCTACTCCAAGAGAAAGGAGGAACATGAAGAACATCTAATACTTGTGTTGGAGACATTGAGAAAGGAGAAGTAGTATGCCAAGTTCAGCATGTGTGACTTTTGGATGAATCAATTCACATTCTTGGGACATGTGATCACAAGTGGGGGAATTTCTGTGGACCCTTCAAAGACAAAGGCGATTGAGGAATGGCCCAGGCCCTCTAGTGTCACATAAATCCGTAGTTTTCTTAAATTAGATGGGTACTACCGACGTTTTGTGAGAAACATGTCATTATTGTAAAGACCGCTAACTAAGTTAACAAAGAAATGGGTAAAGTATGTCTGGACAGAAGAATGCGAGGGAAGATTCAAGGAGCTAAAGAGAAGGCTGATCACTGCACCTGTACTCACACTACCGAAAAGTGGAGAATGTTTTCTGATATACAACAATGATTCAATGAATGTCTTGGGTTGTGTACTCATGCAAAATGATAATTTGATAGCCTACGCCTCACAACAGTTAAAGATATGTGAGAAAAACTACCCGATGCATGATCTAGAACTGGAAGCCGTGATTTTTGCCTTGAAAATCTGACGGCACTACCTTTATGGTGAGAAGTGTGACATATACACCGACCACAAGAGCCTAAAGTATATATTCACACAAAAGAAGATCAACATGCGTCAAAGGAGATGGTTCGAGCTAATCAAGGATTACGATTTCTCTATTCACTATCCTCCTGGAAAGGCGAACAAGGTAGCTAATGCTCTATGCAGAAAAGAACCTGCTACTCTTTCCATGTTGTGGATTGAGAAAGAACTTATCTTCTAGGATATGCAAAGGGTGGATTTGGGAATCATAAGTGCAGGGGATACATCTTACCTTGCCCAAATGATTGTGCAACCATCCATCCAAGAGATAATTAAGGAAGCACAAAGGGATGATGTGGAGATACAAAAGAGGGTGAATGCAGTAAAGGAAGGAAATTTGCAAGAGTTCCATATAGATGATGATGGTGTGATTTAGTTTGGAACGTGGCTTTGTGTGCCTTAATCACCTGGGATAAAGAAGGAGCTGTTGGATAATGCACATAGCTCAACTTTCTCTAACCATCATGGGAGTACCTAGATGTACCATGATCTACGAGAACACTTCTGGTGGGATAACATGAAGAAGGAAATGAGGAATATATATCAAGGTGCTTGGTATGTCAGCAAGTTAAAGTTGAGTGAAAAAATTCCAATGGTATGATGTAGCCATTGCCTATAACCATGTGGAAATGGGAAAATGTTGCTATGGACTCCATCACAGGCCTCCCGAAGACGTCAAATGGAAATAATGCGATATGGGTTGTGGTTGATCGACTCACCAAGACTGCCCATTTTATCGCTATTTGGGAAGACATCTCGCTTGAACAACTTGCAAAGATATATGTGATGGAAGTGGTGAGACTACACGGTGTTCCACTCTCAATTGTCTTTGACCATGATCCAAGGTTCAAATCTATGTTCTGGAGGAGCCTTCAACATTCTTTGAGTACTGAATTAAATTTTATCACAACCTATCACCCCCAAACTACTGGCCTGTCTAAAAGGACTATTCAGACGCTTGAAGATATGCTAAGAGCCTGCTCTCAAGAATTTAAAGGTGGTTGGGATCAGCATCTCCCATTGGTTGAGTTCACATACAACAATAGCTTCCACTCGAGCATTGAGATGGCTCCGTATGAAGCTCTATATGGAATGCGATGTAGAACTCCAACATGTTGGGATGAAGTTGGAGAAAGAAAGCTTCTTGGAATCGATCTTGTTCAAGAGATGACCGAGAAGGTTCAAGTCATACAGAAACACATCAAAGCTGCTCAAAGTCAGAAAAAGAGCTATGCTGACAACCGTCAAAGGGAATTGAAGTTTGACATTGGAGATAAAGTCTTCCTTCGAATATCTCCATGGAAGAGATTCATGTGATTCAGGAAGAAAGGGAAGTTAATCCCAAGGTATATTGGCCCCTTTGAGATCCTTGACCGCATAGGAGCTGTGGCCTATCGTCTAGAACTTCCACCGAATATAGCTCAAGTTCATGATGTGTTTCATGTATCACTGTTGAGGAAGTACATACCAGACCCCTCACATGTACGAAACTCAGAGGTGGTGTAGCTGGAAGATGACCTCTCCTATGAGGAGCAGCCTATAAAGATTCTGGACCAAAGTGATAAGGTTCTACACAACAAGACAACCCCCCTTGTCAAAGTGTTGTGGAGGAACCATACATTTGAGGAAGAAACCTGGGAACCAGAAGAGGCAATGAAGGAGAAGTACCCTCACCTGTTTCTGTAAAGTGAAATTTCGGGGGCGAAATTTCTTAAGGGGGGAAGAATGTAATGACCCAAAGTATTTCAATGGAAAATCCCCTTCTAATATTTATGTCATAAAAACACAAAATAATTAACTACAAAGTGATAAGTGACCTTTAAACATAATTTTTTCACCCCTATGTTTGGAATTTTGAAAATCCAACATACACGGTTGTGTTCAAGATGGTTTTTGGAGTCTAATGAAACAAAAATAACTTTTGCTGAATAGTAACCTACCCTTCTGAATAGTAACCTACCCTTATGAATAGTAATATGACCCTTACGAATAGTAAATAAGAGTAACATTACCTATGAATAATAAAATAAAATTTAGAAATCTTAGAAAGTGACAATTTGACCTTAGTAAACGTTTTTGGTATTTTATAAGTCATAAATAATTAATTATAATTAATTAATTAATTTAAAAGAATATTTATTTCCCTGAAATTTATTCATAAATTATTGAATCAATGTCTAATAGTTTTTACATAATTTTATAATACCCTACAAATTTTTTGAAAGAACTATAAAATCAGTTTTAATCTTAAAAACAGTTTTTTAAGTAAATTATGATTTTAATTAAATATTAAATTAATAATATTTAGAAAATTATTTTTGAAAAATGGACTTCATTTTTGGATTCTACACGCCGAAAAATGGTTGGGGTAATGTTTTGGGATTTTTCTGAGATACTTGAATTTTTGATGAATAGTAGAATCCGATAATTCACAATAAAAGCTAAATAATGTATTAATTGAGTCATCATTGATTTTATGCTGATGTAAGCCCTATTGGTTCGGGATTACATTATAAAATTACAATTATTTGTTATCCAATACTCAATATTCATTGTATTAGGTGAAATTAATAAACTAATCAATTTTATATTAAGGAAACCCCTATCCCCTCCACTATAAATGCCACCCTTCACTCCCTCTTTTCCTCACACCTCTAAAGCTGGAAGCCTTCACTAAACTCTGACCAAACACCTTTCCTATCCCATCCCCCACGTCCAAAAGCTTCTGGTATCATAAAAAGACCAATCTGAGCTTCCTTGGATCTCAAGAGGAAGATTCTAGAGGTAATTTCTCTCCCTCTTCTCCTTTAATTTCCTTTCAAGTTCAAGTTCCTTTCGTGATCTCTCCCCACATATATTCATCCAAATTGTTTTGTAACTCCAGTATTATAAATATACTATAATTTTTTGACTCTAATGGTATATTATATCACCCCACACCCTTTCCCTCTTCCTTTTATTTTATTAAAGAGAACGTTGTTCATGAGGTGTTAATTTATCACCTTCAGAAACGACATGCTCTCTTCTTCCATTTCTACATTCATATCTGGTCATGAAACCATTTTTAAGGTTGAAACAGAATATTTCTATATGTATTATGTTCTATTTTATGTTCTGGAAATAATCTATGGCCATATTACTAAGTGAAAAGTTAAAACAAGTTCGTTGTGATCCAAAAACCGCTAAAATTAACCCAAATAACAATCATAAAATTCTTATCTAATGATTCATCCACATGGATCTAATATAATTCATTATAATATCTTTAAATCTCGTTTAATATCCCTAATTACATTTAATATCATTTCTGGATGTTTACCCATGATCTACCCGAACTTCAATTTATGAATACAAGTGAACCACTCAAGAAAACTTTAAAAACGAACATCCTCGAACAATGTATTTAAGCTCTATAAGTCATCCAAAGAAACATAATATGACATAATAAAACCATAATTAACCCTATTAATGTATAAAAGGTTCTATAATTTCTAATTAATGAATATAATGTCATTATATAGTACATTAAAGAGAAGGAGGCATTCGAGTACAAGGTAAGGGGAAATTCTCGAACCCAACTTTCATCCTTCGGGTTCTACCTCTTTCACTCCATTTTTGATATGGTCACTACTTAAAGATCATTTGTTCATATTTGTATTTCCTTTTCTGGGATATACATGTTTTATACTGAAGTTTATGTCAATCCAAATGATTTCAGAAATAACTCTTCTCTTAAGAACTCAACTTTTACCTCTCATTCAAGGTTGATGATTCTTGAATCAAGTATGTTGTTCCCTCTTTATTTTGGGAACCCAAAGTTTATGAATGTGTTATTATGATATTAAACCCATTCCTTTTCATGGGTTAGTTATTTTCATTTATGTTATATGTTCATTGTGGCATGCACGATAAATGATATTGTTATGATGTGACGGGTGCACCCGGAATTATATAGCGCAATATGAATGTTTAAATGTGACGGGTGTGCCCGGAATTATATAGAGCTCAAATTCCTTGGGTAAAGTGATGAATCTCATGAGTAAATGTTAAATGATGTGTGAACAAGATTCTATCTTGGTTCACAAGTATGTGTGGTAGTTAACCACTAAGACATGATGTTTCATTTTTATGCATTGCCACATTTCAAGTCTTTTATTTATGCTCCTCTCAAGTTCATGATCATTTTACTATGTCATGATTATGCTCACACCATGCTATATTGTTCTTATCTATCCTCTTACTTGGCTTCTATCTCACCCCTTTTGATGTATATCCTCAGGTGGCTACATGTACTAAGGAGAGGACACGTTCCACTAAGAAGCTAGTGAAGAAGAAATTAAATAAATGTTTATGGTTGATGTTGTATTTGTTATCTATGGTCCTAGTTTTCCAAAGACACTAAACCTCTGGATCCTCTATGTGTAATACTATTATGTTGTTTATATTTGAAATTATGTAATTTTAATTTAAGAAAAGGTCAGGTCGCTATATTTACACTATCTCAATTGACCAGAAAAACCAAGGAACTAACTTTACCCATTTATTGATATGGAATTTACCCAAACTTGGTGATAGTGGAAGGAAAAAAATTACCAAATTTGAACTATAGAGTTCATCCACAATGGCTAGTGTAATATCTATTCTTCCACTACATAATATCCATAGACTTCCTTTTAAACTAAACCTACTCATATGTCTTATGCATGCGACTTTTTCAACTATGTTCCAAATCACCTCTATATAACTAAAAAAGAATCAAACAACATAAACTACCATGTAGAGCCTCAAAAGGACACAACTAGAATGATTCCTGGAAAATTTTTCTACATGAAAACTGTAGAATTGTTATATGATGCTGCCACGAACCACTAAAATGGAAATAAAAGTCTCATAACCTATCCTTAAAAATATAAATAGTCCACTTTGACTGACTATCTATCTATGGATGATTGGATATTCTCAAAATAACACATGATCAAAGATCCTTCTAAAGACCCTTCCAAAACGGCAATGTGAAACTAGGATCTTTATAAAAAATGATACTACCTTGATCAACATGAATCTGAACTATCTTTCACATGTAGAGAATGCCAAGATCATCAAGATTGAAGGTCTCCTTGAGAGGGAAGAAGTGGGATACCATTATTATGAAATCGACAATAATCCATAATTCATCATTCGTATGATGTGTCCTAGGTAATCCAATCATAAATTATAAAGTGACATTATCCCTACACAAGAATGGGAATAAGTTGCAAAATCCTAGTTGTCCTCTAATTTCTGGATTTCACCTACTAAAAAGTACAACATCTAACCACGAAACCTGCTACCTTTTTCTTCATTTCTAAACACCATTACTATATAGAGAAATGAAAATACATATTTTTAGAACTAATATGAACCACACATATAAAATAATGAAACTCTTTTATTATATCCTCACACAAGCCCATATGAACCCATACTCATCCATAGAAAAAAAGAGAATATACGATACCAAGATAAAATCTAGATGGTGGCTCCCCCACAGTGTAATCTTTCTCAGATAACTAAGACCTATGGATCAAATAACTACTCTATGTTGATCTAATCAATAATCACAGGTATAATAGATTTCAAGGTATGAACTAATCTTCCCTAAGTCTCATGAACATCTAGATGCATGTCTATAAAGAGTTATATCATCTATCACTCGTCACATGACTCCCTCACTAACTCTTTCTCTATCTTCCTGCTCAAGTAATCTTCAACAAAACTCTCTTTAAAATGTGTATAAGCTAACTCAATGTTGAAAGACAAGAGATACTAAACCCACCTCCTCTGATAAAGATTTGGTCACACTAAAAAATATACCTAAGATTCAAATGGTCTATGTAAACCACAAACCTCTATCCCATAAAATAATTTCACCCATATTACTGGGAATGTACCACTATAGGGAACAAAAAATCAAGAGTTGGATAATTTATTTTTTTTGGTTTCAGCTGTCTGAAGCCATAAGAAACAACTCAATCTTCCTAGAACAGGAAAAATCTGAGATCAACAACAAATGCATCAAAATATATGGTATATGACTTAACCAACATAGGTAATACAAGGACAGGTTCAAAGTCCATCCTTCCCTTCACCTCCATAAAATATCTCCCCCAAGAATATAACCAAAAAAACATCACCTCTTTCTTTGTCAACATGGACATTAGTGTTTCAAGATGGGAGAATTAATGGATAAAGCACCCGTAATAACACACTAAAAACATAATTATCACAATTTCAAATATATTCTTGTGTATCCCCCATAATACCAAGGTTCAAACATTATGGGATTCCACCAACACTCCATCCTCTAAGACATGTCCCGTGATGTTCACATTATCAATCTAGAAACTATATTTGGTTATCTTGGTTTAAATATAATTTTCCCTCATTGTACTAAAGGCGATGTTAAGATGTTGGGAATGATCATATTTTTATGTGGAGTAAACTAATATGTCATCAACAAAAACCACCACAAACTGATCTAAAAAATGATAAAAAGACACTATTCATTGAGGCCATGAATACCACCTGTGAATTGGTCAAACCAAATGGTATCATTATGATCACATCCAAGCCGCACATGCTCCTAGTTGTAGTACACGTTATTTCTGATGGTGTCAATATTAACCAGTGTTATCTTGGTCTCAAATTGACCTTGGAGAAGATCTTATTACCTATCAGATTATGAAAGAGACCATCATTTCATTGATGGGGATACTGGTTCTTGACCCTAATCTGTTTCAATCTTCGGTAATCCAAATAAAAAATAAATTCCAATCACCCTTCTTGGTATATATAACTAGATAACCCCATGGAGATATACTTGTCACTATGAAACCGTTAGATTCTAGATATTCCATTTGAACATTCAAATCTGGAACCTCTACTAGTGCCATCCTATAATGTATAATAGAACTGTCTATTCTCCCGGAACATACTCGATCGTAAAATCCATCTATCACTTGGGTAGTAAACCATAGAACTTTTTTAGAAATTAATCCTAAAAATGGTATACCCATAGAGTAAATGAATCGTACTACATTAACAAGTCATCTCGAATAAGGTATCCTATCTGAACTAAGATATAATCCAAACTTCACTAAATTGTTCACGCATGACCAACCTGAAGATCCCACACACCCTAGTGAGAATAAATTCCTCATCATATAGATTGAAATATAACTATCGTATGGTAATAATTTATATGAGACTTCTATAGAACTAACTAATACATACAAAAAAATAAAATCAAAGAATATAATTTCAAAAAATGAATAGTTCCTAAATGAAATTGTAACAACCAATTTTTGGAGCACATACTTTGATACAATTGATATCCCTTGACCGTGCTCCAAATGTTGTATGGATGATCAAAAAACTATCCTTGATTTAAAAAACCAATCACAAACAATTTTCAAAAAGAGTATACAAAAAGGAATGTGATGGACCTATATCACAGAAAATGTAAATATGGGTAGATGTAATAATAATCATACATATGACGGTAGAGGAACCCACATCCACTCTAACCAATGATGCATGTATAGTGTATATCTAACAAGTCCCTCTTCTATGTTCTATAGTACAACCACTATGAGTTATTCCCTCTTCTCGGTACTACCACTCCTACATTGGGGTACCACATACACTATCCCAAAAATATGTTCTAATGAAACTCCAAGCACAAATATACTGAGTGTAAGTTAAGTAATTCCCAATATCTGGTACCTCTCTAGATCACCTAACACTGCACTACAAACTCTTCAGGTGACCCATCCTATTATAATCATTGTACTCTATATAAATGTATAGATACTGAGGCCTCTTATAGACCAAATTTACACAATTATGGAACTATAATGAAACACAATCATGATATGGATTTCCAATAATCAGACTACTCTACCCACTATCACCTTGTTGATAACTATCATAGTGTCACTTATTTCCACCAAAAGATTAATTCCCAGTTTTCCCTACTAAAATAGCATGAATGCAACTCGAGGACTATCTCAGATTCCCTTCCAGGGTGACTTCCTAATCCATCACATATAAAACGTTACTCAAGGGAAAAATGTTCACATATGATTTGATCTCATAGGAATGCCCATCCAGAAAACATATCTTTCTAGATATCTCATTAGTAGCTAAATAAGGTAAAAAGACCTAAAAGTTGGTGAAATATCATGCATTGTCCATCACTGACATACTCTTCTATGACAGGTGAATGAACTCATGGGCCTTATCATACATTAATGTATCTAAATAAAAGTTTCTAATGACATTCTCATTAAATTCCTCTCAGGATAAATCCTTTTTAAACTGTCATGCTGTTGAATGTCCCACCAATTCTTCTAATTACTAAAATGAATATATACATAAAGATTCACCCTCTTATCTTCAGGTGTCTCAAGGTCATCAAATATCGTTGAAACTGAATCAATAAATAACTTAAATGCCTAGGAGCCTCTATCCCCATTGAATTTAGGTGGATAATATAGATGAAACTCTCTCATAAATTCAGACATAAATGGAAGATTGTGAAGAATCCACATTTCCATGAATCATATTACCATATGGAAGATATTGTGAAGGTGACTATCTATCTGATCCGCATGATACACAAGAATATCTAGTTCATCTAAATTAGGAGTTTTCTAATTTAAACTCTCTGGATTCTCAATTTGACAACTAGAAAATGGTTCTATACTAACAGTTTTACAAAAAACCGTGGGTATAGGGTTAATATGGGGACCTATACCAGCGGTTCTACCTAAAAATGTGGGTATAAGTTTATTTTGAAGACCTATTCCCAAGGTTTTGAAGAACCGTAGGTATATGTGTTTTTTTTCAAACCCTATACCCATGGTTTTGCCCAAACCAGGGGTATAAGGTTTTCCCTGAAAACCTATGCCCACAGTTTTCTAAAACCGTGCGTATTGTGGGATTTTTTGAAGACCTATACCCACGATTTTGGAGAACCGTGGGTATATCTTTCCCACGTTATGGTGGTAAAAAAAATTAGGCGGCACGATAAAAAAATTTGGCCGAAAAATACTTTTTGTTAACATTATAATGAAAATAAAAAAATAAAAACTAAAAAAATATATAGCTTAGTTGGTTTGGGTGTTAGTATACTCAATGTGATAAAGGGTTCGAATTCCGACAAGTTTTTTTTCAATTACGTTTTTTAAATAAATATAAGTAAATAGATGTTATGTACGTAGATAGAAAATACCAGCAGGTTAGTTGGTTAAGTGCCGCTTCGTAGACCGAGAGGTCTGGTGTTCGATCCTCGCCGGATTTTTTTTCATATGACCAGATATATTAATATATTTATAGAAATAAATATATAAAAACTAGTAACGACATTGTCTTGGTTTTTCCAGGATCTCGGTGTTAAGCAGGGCGTGCAGGGTTCGAATCTCCCTCGAAGAAGTTTTTTCATACAAATTGAATAAATTCCCCATGATTTCAAAATGTGGGGTGAGTGCCTGCCACATTTTACAGTAGGGTGTTAGTGTGTGAAACACATATATCAACGGTTCTACCAAACCGTGGGTATAGGTCAATACCCCTATACCGATGCCTTTCCAGCCCATGGTTCTGAAAACCGTGGGTGTAGCTTATACCCACGGTTTTTTGGGATATACCCACGGTTTTGAACCGTGCGTATAGGCCATTTTTTCAGTAGTGTAAAATATCACTCTTGAGAAAACTAGAAAACAACCAGGTCAACCTCAACAGGTGACAAAAACATAGAATTACTGGATCATGGTCTCTCAATAAACATGGATTATAAGTGTTTTAGTATGAAATAACAGTTTGTTTATTTCCATTTATTATATATAATAGGGATATCATATCATAGTTCACAAAGTTAAATATATCAATGAAATAAATATGTCACTATAATGAACAATGCACTTCAAGATATAAAACTATGAGCCTATCATGAGGCATTTATTCTTATCTCATTGCATACCGTTCTATGAGTGTAAATGTAGAACAATAATAACATCACAAAACATTTGAATCAATCAAGGTGAAATAAAATCAACCAAAGAAATTGGACATCATAAACAACAATACCATCTCTGGGAACTCAGATTTTCCTCCATATATGGGCTATCTACTCCCATGTACAAGATCATTATCAAGTCCCTTCACATTCTATTCTCATTTATTCCTTTCCAAAATCATAAATCAATAAAAAATAAAAACCAGATATCTTATTATATCATTTTTTAACATCCCCCAATTTGGAATTATCTCAGTTATCCAAATTTGGTTGTTTATTGGATGTCAAATGCGCCTCCCCATATGCTAGAGGATACCAACAAGAAAAGGGGGTGATGGGTATAGTAGAGATACTAAAGCCCCTAGTATAGAGGTATAATTCATCCTAAATAAACAATAAAAATAATTATCACACTAATGAAAAATAGAAGAAAAAGTACATCTTAAAAATAGGAAGTAAATGGAGGATGAGATAAACAAACAATAATGAATCATGTAATGATAGGATCAAATGTATCCAGATTTCAAAAGAAATGTTTTATAATAAAAATTAACTAGTTATTATAAATTAACACAATTGACCCCTATCCCGAACCACATATCGGTCACATCTCCATGCTCTAGGATATCTGACATGTAAGAATTAACAACAAGGCATGTCTCCCTTATCCAATTATGCTTCAATGTTATTTTCTTGGGTGCGATAAAGGCTTTCTGAATAGGATTCAGTAAAACTTAGTAGGTCAGCACCACCATATAGAAATAAACGCATCTGATAATAATTGTATACAATGATGTGATAAAAGGTTTATTAATTAAAATGTTAATATAATATAACTACCATCCTTTTTGGTGCCACATAGAAATATCTTTGAACATTAATCACAATCATGACAACCATAACCACAAACTATGGAATAATAATATACCTGAGAAATTCCCTTTATATAATCATTTCACTATAACTAGAAATATCCCTCTACATATGCATTTCATTATCTCGAGAATAGCCTTGTATTTAACCATTTTAGAATAAATATTGGTCACACCCTCTATATATGCATTAAAACAGGAAACTAGGAAACAACTTCTATATAAGAATTAAAAAAATGAAACTAGGTCATACCTTCTATATAAGACTTACATTATGAAACTGGGCCACACCCTCTATATAATCAATACAACAAGAAACAAGTCCATCCCCACTATATAAAAATTAAATCATCAATCACAACACAAGTCATAATATCTTGGATACCATAATATCATATATTCATCCTAGATGGATAATTATGAAAATCACTATCTATATTTCAATTCCAAATTTCATTTATTGAGTGTGAATTTGACTATTAAAATTCCAATTTTCACCAAATAATATAATATCAAAAATTGAAATTTAAATTACAATAAACCATTACCAAGGTGGTTATATATTAACAAATCACTTGAGAACTCTTCTCATGTTAAAAAAACATTAATCCCTTTTATAATTCTTTATTAATCAAGGGGTTTCTCACCCAATGGCTTTCCATAATCTAGGTTTTAACATTGTTGAATCCAGATGGATCTAAGGAATAGTCCACTCTATGATTTATCATGATTCATGACTCGATCATTTATTCTACATGTTTTGTCTGTGTAATCACAATTTGTTACATACTTCAAAATTAAATATATCTTGGGGTTAGGATTTAGGTTATCTATCATTAACTGGTTATCAATGCAGTGCTTTAAACTAGTAAAGCCAACAAGAAATAAGGTCATGAATATCCCAAGAGAAACCTAGATCAAACAAGTTATATATAAACACGCAAACATACCAGGGTTAGTAGATTTCTCTTCCAAAATGAAAGAACAATATAAAATAAGATAAAACCTATGAGAATAAACTCACTAGAGATAAATTTCTATAATGGGATATCTGAAATGGAGGGAGGTGCTCCAAAATTACTTGTAAATCATATAGGGCTTGAGATTGAGAGGCTGTAGTGGATGAAATATAATTATTTACTGATCATAACTTTTAAAATGTCCATCCCAAGATATAAATGGTGTGTAAATTTATTACAAAATGTATATTATCTATTTTTGAGTTATGTCTAAAATCAACTCACCTCAACTGAGTTGACCCTACATGAATATTACACATTGTGTAATGTAGATTCATGGGGTGTAAGATCTTCAAGACCATAAACCTATTCATTTCATGGATTCTATTCACAAAATATACTTTGTGATATTTAAATATAATTTATCGCATTTAGATGAAATTTTAATGCCCTATAAATGGATTTAATCTTAACTTCTACAAAATCAATTGAACTACATATGACTCCTTCCAAACTAATGGAGAAAACTCACAATCCAATTTAACATTTTCATTTGTGTACTGTAATGTTTCAAACAAAAATAAATTCCCCCAAATTTAGGATATTTTCCATAAAATGTTTTCTTTCTATGAAAAAGACCTGACCAACAAGTTTTAAATACAAGGAAAACCCAAATAGAAGGGTTTTAATAGAAAATTTAAAGTGGTACATGCCTGAAAAAGGTGGTATCTTATAATAACCACATATAAAAAATAGTAAAAGATGAATAAAAGATTAATAAAATTAATATAATCTACATTGATATGTTAATAAAATTTAATTTTATTCATTCTATTCAATTACTTATATGAAATCAAGTTCAGCTACTCCCACATTTGGGATGATCATAAAATAAAAAGAAAAGGAAATTAAATACAAGACATAAAGATAAAAAATAGAGGGTTATAATTATATATAACTGTCAAAATATTACATCACAACATGGATTGTAAGAAACAACATCCCAATCAAAAACTTAGTTAGATTATGGTGAACCACCTATATCCTTAATAGAAGTTGGATTCTATAGATCCTTTCCTTTCCTTGAAATAAGATGGGAAAAAGAAGTTAGAGGTATAGGTGGGTGAAACAATATAAGATATTATACTAGCCTCAACTACCTCATGGATATAATAAGGTTAATTCAAAAAATAAAAACCATAATAGAGGTAGTATACATGGCTGTAGATATAAGTGAAGAAAGAGAAGTGCTAAAAGGGATAACATGATGTGTACTGAAATCTATCCTCATGGTGTACAAAAAGGGATCCATCAACTCCACAAATTGTGTAATCACATGAATACCATGCTTAATTATCATGAATATGTCAGTTTTATGTTCCATTAATTGTTTTATTGGGGTTTCTAGGATCTTTAACTAGGTAACTTTCTCCCTCAAGGCCCTGGTTACATGAGGCATTCTCAATTCTCATCTAAAAACATAAAATTTGAACTAAGATCATTCTTGGTATAAATACATGAGAGATAACATGAAATATATTTATTTATAGTATCTCTATCACTTTTTTCTATATTTAAGCATTGTATAGAAAATTTATAGATATTATCCACCATGATATTTGATCTGTATAAGATCATCCTAATGGGAAGTTATGAGATCTACCATCGCATCATGTAGATATTCTCTCAAAATAGATCAAATTGAATCTAAATCCCCAGAAATCAAAGAAAAATGAGGTGAAACATTACAATGCAATGTTCTAGGATTTGAGACAGACATTATCCTCTCTAAAAAATATATCTCCTTGATTAAAACTAGCACTCATTTCTTCCATATTTCTCTGGGTAGCATCAACCTTTTATACTAACCTCTTATCCTTTATTTCCAGATATACCATATTTAAGAACATGTTAGGGTGAATTTGTGAAATGTAAAAGTAAAAACAAACATTTTATCATCTTCACTGAGTATAGTCTCCTGAACTAAAGAACATTTATCCATCCCACTATGGAATGATAGAAAAATTGCTTTAAAGGCATCCATATCATACATTTTAAAATAACTATATTGAGTAAGAGAAACAATAAGAGGGGGAGGAATCCACTCTAGTCTAGTAATAGAATAATCCTTAGGTCTAGTCTCCATAGTAGTTATTTGAGAAGAAAAATACTCCAAATTATATTCCATATATATCCTCTATACTAGAGAACACTTTGGATGTTTATGCTCACTTGAAACTGTTGGTCCACCAAGATATAGTGGATTACCTTGATCAGCATCATCATATGACTCAAAATACTCCAACAAAAGTCAAGTATATCCTAGGTATTTCGCCCCCTTAAAATGTGGTCCTTATTTATTTCTATCAGTTGTAATTGGGTCAACATGGATTAAAAAACATGTACTTATGAAGAATCTGGATCAAAACTATAACTAGATAACTGGATAGTTGATATAGATAGAGATAAACTCTACCACTCACCCCTATAAAATCTTCTGGAATTGGTGATAGGCTAATAGGGGTTAGATAAATCATCCTCATATCACCCATTAACATAATACTCATAATAATTAGAAATTATAATCACATTCTCATGAGTCTCTAAAGAAGATATCTCAACTTATTCACCCTTAGAGATGTTAGTATATTTTTAATTATCATATTCTCTCAGAAAACTCTCTCTAGATGGATGGGAAATCAGGGGTCTAGATTATCCATATGATAAAATATGACAATTTTACAAAATAGGGTCATTTCTCAGTTCTGTGAAAATAGCCATTGATTCATCTTCCTCATCTATAGATTCTTCCACTTTTATCCCAACTTCAACATTATCATTTTGAGAGTACTCTACAGCCTCATCTGGATCCATGATAGGGTCAAAAAAATCACTACCCAAAATGATAATGTTGAAAATGTGGGTATTTGATATTGAAAATGTGTGATTTAACCAGAACCCTTATTATGACTCTCATAGTGTTTTTCAATATCAACTACCCACATTTTCAACTAGGGATTCTGGTTAAATCTCATCTTCTTCCAAGTTACCTCACATAGGAATAAACCGTAAAAATTAGTCCCTCTATATTCTCCTTCAAAGAAAGGGCCCTTAGATTCCATCACACTCGATATCATATTTAGGTTCTCTAATGAATGTGATCTCGAGGAGGTATTTCTCAGCTACATCACATGAACCATTATATATTCACAAAATTTATCTTATATAATATTTTCATAATAAAAATATTTCTTAATAACTCATTTCAGTTATAATTCTCTTTTCTAGGACATAACATTCGTTTTATGAACAAGTAAAACAATTTTGACTGAGTTTCAAGATCAAATTTTGTTGGTCTTCACTTGGTGGAAGACTTAGTCAACTAAATTATTGCATTTTTATTCATAAAATATTCATGTTTTATTGGGAATGAACCCTGAAATTACATTTGTAAACCATTTTGATGAATATTCAAACATTTTCCCACCATTTCTATGAAAATACAAGATGTTTTACATCTATCATTTTACTAATTAGATAAATGTTTTATACAAAATCATACATTACAAAATGATAGAACTCATGACCAAACCTACTATAGAATGGTTTATCTCAAGAACCATTTAGATCATCCCTAGTCCTAGATCACATTACATAAAAGTGACTTGATCAAATCCTACCATGTGATATCAATTTATTTTATGTCATTAAAATAGCTCAAGACATGAGATGGGTATTATTAAAAATTGCAGTCAAACTCAATTCCCATCTTATATTCTTTGAGGGATGTGACTCATTAAGAGATCCAAAAGGATGCTTCACTCTCTCTATTTTTATACTTGTTAGAGGGATGATGGAATGAGATAGAATGTCTCTAGTAAAGAGAGAAGATAAAGGGTTTAAAAGAGTTGTGTGAGTGAGGGTTCCTCAAACTCTAATTTTTGGTAGATTTTATCATTTAGGATTTTGAATTTTGGAAACTAATTAAGTATAATTGGAATAAATTAAAAAAATTAAAACCACTAATATTTTAATTTCATACTATTATAATGGTAACACATAGTAACTATATGTCAAATGGTACATTATCATGGTAGTATGAAATGGTTGTTTTTCATAGTACCATGGATTATTATAATGAAATAGTAATGTGTCATGGCAGAATCTGAATAGTATTATAGAAAAATTAGTATACAATTTTTGAACCAGATGGTAGCATGACTAATGGGTGGTCTCCATGATATAGACTTATGGTTGATCATCTATGGTAATAAAAATAGTAGACCATACACAGTAGTACCAATAGTTTAATTATTCTCTTCCAAAACCAAAAGTAATTTATGGATAAAATTTCAACCAAAATATATCATTCCAAATTAATGTATTATATAGTTAAATCTCACAAAATTAAAGCCTTTTTGAATTTTTTTAGAAAGATGATGCCCACTACCAATGATCTCAAGTGTTATATCACCCATTTGAATGTAATATATCAAAAATCGATGTCATATATTCACATTTTTTGTTTTATAGTGATAAAAATGATTCTTGGAGTTGTTTATAGCACTTGTATTATCAAATATTTTAGGTACCTGTGAAAATTGGTATCCATATTCTAGTAAATTGAGTTTAATCCATAGAATATATGAAAAATAACTACAGTTATCTATATACTCTACTTTAGTAGTGGATAATTAAATAGAGTTCTACTTATTACTACACTATGATTATAGAGACTTTCCAAAAAAGTGATATGTTCCAGAGGTTGTTTTTCTTAAAAATTGGATCACATACAAAAAATAATCATTATATCAGAACAACAAGTAATAGAGTATATCATTATTCAAATCAAACCTATATAAGTGGTTTTATCATCTAGTTTCCATAATTCATCAAGATCAAATTTATATTTTGTACATATGGGATTATCACTTCCTTATGTACTATACATGAAAAACCATTTTTAAATATATTTATTATAATTTCATTTATTTAAAATAATTCCATATTAATTATTGAAAATAAGAAAACGAAGAATATGGGGGAACTCTCGGGTGCCCTTCTCTCGAGAGTGCCCAACTAGGGTTCGGATGAGATTTGATGGTGGTGATGTTAGGGGTTTGTCTTAAAATGGAATCATATGTCTAGAAAGGAAGAAACCTGTCATACCTTCATCTATTTCTACCCATGAAAATATCATAGGTGGTCCATTCCCCTCATCGACATCCATTAGATCTAGTTAAAATAATTTTCTAGCCTTATTTGGTCGGTTAGGTGGGAGACATTCAACTGTGTGTGGAGTGGAAGATCCTTAGCTGAAGGCATGTGTTTTTTCATTCAATAGGGGTGTGCCAAATAGTATTTAGGGGTGGCGACTAGAATCAGTGGGGCAGAATGTGTGGATGATGATGGATAGTAGGGGGACATACATTCTTGAAGGGCTTCATCCGGTGATGAGTCTATCAGACGGGCCTTTAATAGATGTGTCAGTGGATAGAATGGGTAAAGATATAGTTGTTGTAGTCAGGTGTTGATTTGGGTGAGATTTTTATATGATCTAACTACAATGGGTGAAATAAGGTAGAGATATAGCAAAAGTGGGGGATTCTATTGGGTTGGCTTTAGAAACATGAATCTTCTCTAATCTATTTGTCCTTGGTGAATTTGTTGTAGATATTGCATGTAGCGGTCTGGAATTACTTCCAGTGGACTATAATTGATACCTATCAGGGCACTCCATGGGCGGCTACACCCCCTGGGCGGGACACACCACCATCCCCAGTGGCAGCCATTTCCTCATGAACCCCTTGGGCGGAGAGCCATGCTTCGTCCAACGCTCACATGTGAGAGTTCCCAAGGATCGGATACATTCCTACCTCATTTGCCTCTGATACCAACTATAGAGACCCGAATCTTATCGTACATTGACATTACATTACTTTTGCGGAATACTTAGTACATTACAAAAACGCACACACAAGGATCGTAATAGTTTAGTGTCTTTGGAAACTCGGAACGTAATCTTCTAATCGTGGTGAAAGATCTTCATCTCCTATAAAGATCTTCCCTTTTTTTTACCTAAAACCTTTCTTTATATCCTAGGGAAAAGAAAACATAAAAGGGTGAGCTCAAATGCTCAGTAAGGGTAAACAAAATAAATATCAATCACATCATATTCATAAGAACATAGCATTTTGGAAATCATAACCTGCAAAAGAGAGCATAATTTCATAATCATGGGATAAATAATGGCAGTGAAAAAGTAATCCCAATAATCATAACTTAAAACATGAAACTTTGTGGCATACACACATAATCATAGAGAATCATTTCTTGTTAGTCAAGACTAATTGCCAAGACTATCTTAGTGGACAAAGTCCCTTTCTGAATCGAGTAACCCTCGTTTCAGTCCTGTTTCACTGAACCGGTATAACCTACCATTCCAGCCCTGTCTATCTCATGAGATATAAAATCTTTACCCAATGCATTGGAGGGAGATATAGGTCCCACCCATCTTATAATGAATCCTTTCTTATGTGTGCCACATAATCATAAAACATACATCATCGCATAACTCATGTAACAAAAATGGGATTCTTGAAACATCATGACATCATAAATCAATTCATATAAGATAAAGGAATTCATAAACATAATTCCATCACAACATAGTCAAATCAATGTAAAAATATGGATAGAAACAGAACCCTTTATTATCTTAGATGGAAAATAATTTTGATAAAACACTTGAATTGAATTCTTGAGAAAAATATCCTTTCTTCTTCAAAATCAATTTCTTTTCAAAAAACATCATGAAATTTTAAAAGAAATAGATTTTATTGAAAATAGTCATGAAATCTTTTAGAGGAAGCTTCATGAAAATAAGTCTTTATAAAACAGTAGAAATCCGTTCGTGCCGTATAAGTTAAAAAAAACATTTTTCGTACTTTTTTCGGAAAAGTCAAAAAGTACCTCGTACGAAAAACGACAAAAGATTCCTTTCATACGTATTACTAAAAACTCACCGATGGGTAAAAATGGATTTAAACAATTTTAGGTGGATGTAAATAATATTACATATTGAGTAAACATGGATGTGGATGATAAAATACACCCCAGTAAATACTTACGAATAAACAATCTCGGATAAAAATGAGATTGTGATATTTCCCTTACCTTAGGTCCGATTTTCTTTGTTCGTGTCCGAAGCTCTTGTATAATGGTTTAAATAATGTTATTGACTTATTCCAGAATCATACATATTGATATGATATCATATATGGTCATATTATTAGCTTCTTGTTAGTAATATTTCATTGTTACTTGTTACTCGGGTCTTTATAACTTTTTGTTCTTATGCGTGTTTTGTCGAATAAATTCTTATTCTTATCTTTAGGTTATAGATAATTAATTTACAGAATGGTATTAGTGTATTATATACCATATTCATTCATTCAATTCATTTATATAATCATTATGAAATGAAGATCATGTAGAACGAGTCGCATCACATCGTGGAGACGGTATTCCGTACGTACGCACGAGTGATGATATCATTCCTATGATCGTGGAATTGTGTTGGATTATAT
The DNA here is from genome assembly GCA_963277665.1 of Viscum album. Classification (NCBI taxonomy): domain Eukaryota; kingdom Viridiplantae; phylum Streptophyta; class Magnoliopsida; order Santalales; family Viscaceae; genus Viscum; species Viscum album. The sequence continues at coordinate 56,432,822 of OY728148.1, forward strand.
ATATATATATTATTTCAGTATCAATATTACTTCATAATAATCATATATAGTTACTCATTACACCATTATACCCATCCTTGTAAGGTGATGGTGGAAAATAGATTACACCACGGCGTGGAGACGGTATTCCGTACGTACGCACGCGCGGTGATTTCTTTTTCTGTAGGATAGATAGATGGTGAAATAGGGTTGTTTCATACTTATAATAACATATCATTATATGAGTGATACTGATGTTATTACTTCATAATGAAACAACCTAAGAAGAAGAAGTGGAAGAAGAAATAAAGATGAAAGAATTGGTAACGGTAATTACCTCTTCTTTGAAGCGCCTTTTGGAGACCTCCTCTTAGGGAACTAAAATTGGACTTTGAGGAAGAACAGAACCTCTAGGATGTTTCTAGGGAAGTGGAGAAGAGATTTTGGCAGGGTTTGGCCGAGCTTTAGTGATCAAATTGGTGTGAGGAGGAGGGGGAGGAGGTGTCCTTTTATAAGGGAGGAGAGGGGCACCTTAGGAATACCTCAAAATATTATTTTATATTAAAGTCAAAATCGGTTTATAATGGTTCCAAAGGGTCTTATTTCGAAGCTAAAGTGGGTATGGGTCGAAATCCTATCAACCAATAAGATTTAGACAAGTTTAGGGTATTATTTTAACTTTATCAATTAGATTTAACTCTAAGTTAAATAATTTAACTTTTACCGTGTCTTTTTGTTTTCTTTCACTATATGGTAAATACACTTACTATAACATGCCAAACGAACCCCAAATTGTATATTATTAATACATATATCCTTATCTAAGTCATTTTGCCGAACCTTAGATTTTTAGAAATAAAATAACAATTAATAATATAATATTTGATTTAAAAACTATTTTGTGTCAATTTTGACACTATTTGATACATGATTTTTGTGAAAGTCATAACAACATTATATGTTAGAACCAAGTTGGTTAAATCAACACTAATATATCATAGTAACCTAGAAAATTAGTGGAATTCATAAAAAGTCTTAAATTACATTTATTTTGATATTTATATTATCAATTTTGTCAATATTTCATTAATAAGATAATTACTGCATCATCTTTGTGTCATAAATAAATTAAATTATTTGATGTCTAAAAATTACAAATAAAATACCATCATGTAGGAAATCTTTTTAGCTTTCTAATTAATATTTACAATAGAATTTATCTTATGTATAACCCCATATTAAAAATTATTTACTTATTAAACTTTGATTTTAACTATTTTAACCCTTCTTTAAATAAATTAATAATAAATGTCCAAATCTAATCCAAGTGGGCCTAAATGGTCATATTTTATTCCTAAGTTTGTTTTTGGTCGAATTACACTTGTCCAATAGAATTAGGACATGTGTTAGGGTAATATTAATATCATATTTACCCTTAGTTACCCTATTTACTATTAACCGCGGTAAAAAAAGGTAAAAAATTACTATTCACCAAAAATTATTTTCATCTCATTGAACCACATTTTAGTCCTTGATATTAACCGTGTCTCTAGGATTTTAGAAATTCCATTCACAGAAGCGGTAAAATTAAGTTTTATGAAAAATTCAGTTTTTTAACTACCACTTAGTAGTTTCACTATTCATCAAAAAATGAAGGTTTTCAGAAAAATGCCAAAATTTCATCCTAAGCTATATTTCATATTCCGAATTCAAAAATGAAGTCTATTTTACCAAATTCATAACATAGAAGTTGCATTAATTAATTTTATAAGTAAATCCCACTGTTAAAACAAATAGCGTGTTTTTAAGAAACAATATCTATCAAAAGATTGACACTTGTTTATGTCTGGTTTAAATGTGCAATTACATCCAATGACCAACATTGTATTAAATTGTAAAAATATATTCTAAATATACTTTAAAACTACTCCAATTAATAATTTATCACTATTAATTATTTCGATTAAAAAAGTTGTTTTTTAAATATAATTTAGTAATTTTCACTATTCATCAGAATATGAAAGTTATCCGAAATGTACCAAAATTTCACCTTAGGCTAAATTCGATACTCCGAATCCAAAAATGAAGTTCATTTTGAAAAATAAGATTTACAGAATTTTAAAAAGTGGTTATTACTATTCATAACGGCTAGTTTTAATAACATTTTAATAGCATATCGCTGTTTAGTGAAACTCGTTATTGCGTACTACACACGCTATCGAGGAAGGTCGCGATTGCGTGTAATGCAAGGCAAGTCAAGGATGCGTGTTGTGCAAGATTCTTTTGGTGTAGCGTACAACACAAGACATTAAGAAAATTAAAAAGAATATTTTTTATAAAATCTTGGGCTGTTACATTCTACCCCCCTTAAAATGAATTTCGCCCTCGAAATTCGTCGGGGTTATAAATGGTTTACTATTTGAAAGTTTCTTTAATAGAAACCCACATCGTAAAAAGGAATATCAAAACCAATCTTTAAAAACAAAAGTATGAAACGTAACGGTTACCCAAATAAACTAATCATTGGGTTTCCACATAGGTGAAAATATGGATATGGAAGCGAAATCTAACCATCATGTTCTGATGGAGAGTGGTAGAGAACATGGCTATGGAAAAGCCAATAATCACAAATCCATAAATTTGTGACGATCTAAGGTACCATCCGATTCATCAGGTATAAGATCACTAGGACAACATTTTTTGGTTTTCAAGATCATTTCCCTAAAGTTGAAAATTTGAATTGGAATAAATACTTTCTTTATTTTGGTACAATCTCACTATTGTTCGTGCCTAGAACAATTTCCACTTCATCTCTTAAATGAAGTTGAATTTTTCATTCGTGAAGTGTTAGCAAATCATGTGATAGAATGACGGGTCATTCCATCTGTCTCAAACTAAAGGTTAGCAAAATTATATACATAAGTCGATCTATAGTGAGATTAATCATATATAGTTCCTAAAATGGACTTATACTTCATATATCATACTTCTTAATATAATAAAACTAGTTTCTACTAAACAGGGACTTCTTGTAGGCCAGTGGTAGGCGATAAAGGCCAGTCGCACTTCGGTTGTGGGTTCGATTCCCACAGCCTTGTCCGAAGCGATGGGCTGTCGCCCGTCCTGAAGGTTTTCCTTTTTCTAAAACTATATTACTATAACATCCCATAAATAATATCGAAAAAACTTCTATCCTTAAACAATACTAACTTATGTCCAACATAATCCATTCCAATCTTTAGTCCTATCCATAATACTGCAGTCCATTCTCATAACATAGTGAAAACGATTACCAGAGATTTAATACCATCGTTGATCCCCATATATCATAAGATATATCTTGTTGGACACATTCCAAACATTCAAAGGCCTTAATCTTGTACTCTCTTGAATAGCCATTGAACCTTAGTGAAAACATGAATGTAGTTAAAAGTTAACACCTTCCACATACCAAAATCCTCAAAATTCTATATACTCAAACCAAGATATCACTTAGTACTTATATCAATCATGAGCTCATGAATTCTATTAAACATTTCATTTTCTCATTTTCCCTTCATTATGCGCATATCATCTTATTTCCAAAATATATCAATCACTTTGAATACCACATCAATAAATATTGCAATACTCAATAATACAACATTATTTCGAAATCCCATTACATAAACACTTAATAATTCCACCACATTGTTGTCATATTCAACATTGCCAATAGTGATCGCATGTGACTTCCCTTTGTCCTTTGCCTTAAGCGGTTGCTCATGTCGATCATCACTAACCCTTGGATTAGGGTATTTATTAGCATAATGCCCCATTTACTTGCACTTGAAGCATTGAAGTGTTGGCGGTGCGTTCTCTGCAGTGTTTGCTTTATTCACATCATTAGAAACCCTTTTTCCATTACTTCTACACTCAGCTACTCGATGACCTTCTTTTCCACACTTAAAACATTTTCTAGTCCCTTTAAGACAATCTCCACCATGCTTCTTTCCACACTTTGTGCATAAGGAAACATTCATCTTCTTTTCACCATTATTCTGAGTTTTCTCCTTGAACTCCATCTTTCGTTTCTTGTCAAACCCATGAGATGGATATGTAACACCAACTTCCATTTCTACCTTGATAGCACAACGCAAAATTTCTTCATAGCTACTGAAGTCTCTGATAGCTTATGCCCTTCGAAGACTTGGTTTTAAGCCACTGAAAAAACGATCAACTTTACTTTCAGGTTGGATGATAATTCCAGATGCATACCTTGCAAGTCTTGTAAAATTCGCTTCGTATATACCAACAGATTCATCATCCTTTTGCTTTAGTTCAAGAAACTCCTTCTCCATCTTTGTTCGAAGAATACGAAGGAAGTACTTATTGAAAAATTAGTTCTTGAACTCGTCCCATTCCATGGACTCAATTTCATCTCTTGGCCTCGTATTCTTGATAAGATTCCACCATTGATCAGCTTCACCTTCCAAACGATATACTGCAAAGATGACTTTATCATGTTCAGAACATTGAAGAACTGAAAATATCTTTTCAGTAGTACTAATCCATTGTTCAGCAACTAATGGATCAGTAGACCCACTGAAAGAAGGTGGACGCTGCCTCATGAAGGATTCAACAGAATGTTGCTCCTTCCTTTGCTCGTTTGGAAGTCCTTCATGATTCATAGCTTGAGAAAGTTGTGTGAGCATGGCTACAAGATTTTGCATTCCGGCTCCCATATCGTTTGGTTGCTCAGGGGGACAATCATTGCATTGCCCATCACATTCCGCATTAACACGGTTCCTTCGGGTTCCAGCCATTGTCTAAAACCCCAAAAGAATAGTATGAGAGGAAAAAATCATGCTAGGGAAAACAACATAATAAAGGGGTAGTACCCTCAATATCTAACATCTTAGGTTAAATTCTAAGATCGTTAGAGAAATTCTAGGACTATAACCTATACGTATACTTAACCTTAGAGACATCCCTAGACATACCTTAGAAATATCTCTAGGGATCTCACTAACGTTTTCACATCCTAGTTTCCAAAGGTTGACTAAACCTTTCCTCTGATACCAACTGTAGCGGTCTGGAATTACTTCCAGTGGACTATAATTGATACCTATCAGGGCACTCCATGGGCGGCTACACCCCCTGGGCGGGACACACCACCATCCCCAGTGGCAGCCATTTCCTCATGAAGCCCTTGGGCGGAGAGCCATGCTTCGTCCAACGCTCACATGTGAGAGTTCCCAAGGATCGGATACATTCCTACCTCCTTTGCCTCTGATACCAACTGTAGAGACCCGAAGCTTATCGTACATTGACATTACATTACTTTTGCGGAATACATAGTACATTACAAAAACGCACACACAAGGATCGTAATAGTTTAGTGTCTTTGGAAACTCGGAACGTAATCTTCTAATCGTGGTGAAAGATCTTCATCTCCTATAAAGATCTTCCCTTTTTTTTTTACCTAAAACCTTTCTTTATATCCTGGGGAAAAGAAAACATAAAAGGGTGAGCTCAAATGATCAGTAAGGGTAAACAAAATAAATATCAATCACATCATATTCATAAGAACATAGCATTTTGGAAATCATAACCTGCAAAAGAGAGCATAATTTCATAATCATGGGATAAATCATGGCAGTGAAAAAGTAATCCCAATAATCATAACTTAAAACATGAAACTTTGTGGCATACACACATAATCATAGAGAATCATTTCTTGTTAGTCAAGACTAATTGCCAAGACTATCTTAGTGGACAAAGTCCCTTTCTGAATCGAGTAACCCTCGTTTCAGTCCTGTTTCACTGAACCGGTATAACCTACCATTCCAGCCCTGTCTATCTCATGAGATATAAAATCTTTACCCAATGCATTGGAGGGAGATATAGGTCCCACCCATCTTATAATTAATCCTTTCTTATGTGTGCCACATAATCATAAAACATACATCATCGCATAACACATGTAACAAAAATGGGATTCTTGAAACATCATGACATCATAAATCAATTCATATATGATAAAGGAATTCATAAACATAATTCCATCACAACATAGTCAAATCAATGTAAAAATATGGATAGAAACAGAACCCTTTATTATCTTAGATGGAAAATAATTTTGATAAAACACTTGAATTGAATTCTTGAGGAAAATATCCTTTCTTCTTCAAAATCAATTTCTTTTCAAAAAACATCATGAAATTTTAAAAGAAAGAGATTTTATTGAAAATAGTCATGAAATCTTTTAGAGGAAGCTTCATGAAAATAAGTCTTTATAAAACAGTAGAAATCCGTTCGTGCCGTATAAGTTAAAAAAAACATTTTTCGTACTTTTGTCGGAAAAGTCAAAAAGTACCTCGTACGAAAAACGACAAAAGATTCCTTTCATACGTATTACTAAAAACTCACCGAAGGGTAAAAATTGATTTAAACAATTTTAGGTGGATGTAAATAATATTACATATTGAGTAAACATGGATGTGGATGATAAAATACACCCCAGTAAATACTTACGAATAAACAATCTCGGATAAAAATGAGATTGTGATATTTCCCTTACCTTAGGTCCGATTTGCTTTGTTCGTGTCCGAAGCTCCTGTATAATGGTTTAAATAATGTTATTGACTTATTCCAGAATCATACATATTGATATGATATCATATATGGTCAAATTATTAGCTTCTTGTTAGTAATATTTCATTGTTACTTGTTACTCGGGTCTTTATAACTTTTTGTTCTTATGCGTGTTTTGTCGAATAAATTCTTATTCTTATCTTTAGGTTATAGATAATTCATTTACAGAATGGTATTAGTGTATTATATACCATATTCATTCATTCAATTCATTTATATAATCATTATGAAATGAAGATCATGTAGAACGATTCGCATCACATCGTGGAGACAGTATTCCGTACGTACGCACGAGTGATGATATCGTTCCTATGATCGTGGAATTGTATTGGATTATATATATATATTATTTCAGTATCAATATTAATTCATAATAATCATATATAGTTACTCATTACACCATTATACCCATCCTTGTAAGGTGATGGTGGAAAATAGATTACACCACGGCGTGGAGACGGTATTCCGTACGTACGCACGCGCGGTGATTTCTTTTTCTGTAGGATAGATAGATGGTGAAATAGGGTTGTTTCATACTTATAATAAAATATCATTATATTAGTGATACTGATGTTATTACTTCATAATGAAACAACCTAAGAAGAAGAAGTGGGAGAAGAAATAAAGATGAAAGAATTGGTAACGGTAATTACCTCTTCTTTGAAGCGCCTTTTGGAGACCTCCTCTTAGGGAACTAAAATTGGTCTTTGAGGAAGAACATAACCTCTAGGATGTTTCTAGGGAAGTGTAGAAGAGATTTTGGCAGGGGTTGGCCGAGCTTTAGTGCTCAAATTGGTGTGAGGAGGAGGGGGAGGAGGTGTCCTTTTATAAGGGAGGAGAGGGGCACCTTAGGAATACCTCAAAATATTATTTTATATTAAAGTCAAAATCGGTTTATAATGGTTCCAAAGGGTCTTATTTCAAAGCTAAAGTGGGGATGGGTCGAAATACTATCATCCAATAAGATTTAGACAAGTTTAGGGTATTATTTTAACCTTATCAATTAGATTTAACTCTAAGTTAAATAATTTAACTTTTACCGTGTCTTTTTGTTTTCTTTCACTATATGGTAAATACACTTACTATAACATGCCAAACGAACCCCAAATTGTATATAATTAATACATATATCCTTATCTAAGTCATTTGGCCGAACCTTAGATTTTTAGGAATAAAATAACAATTAATAATATAATATTTGATTTAAAAACTATTTTGTGTCAATTTTGACACTATTTGATACATGATTTTTGTGAAAGTCATAACAAAATTCTATGTTAGAACCAAGTTGGTTAAATCAACACTAATATATCATAGTAACCTAGAAAATTAGTGGAATTCATAAAAAGTCTTAAATTACATTCATTTTGATATTTATATTATCAATTTTGTCAATATTTCATTAATAAGATAATTACTGCATCATCTTTGTGTCATAAATAAATTAAATTATTTGATGTCTAAAAATTACAAATAAAATACCATCATGTAGGAAATCTTTTTAGCTTTCTAATTAATATTTACAATCGAATTTATCTTATGTATAACACCATATTAAAAATTATTTACTTATTAAACTTTGATTTTAACTATTTTAACCCTTCTTTAAATAAATTAATAATAAATGTCCTAATCTAATCCAAGTGGGCCTAAATGGTCATATTTTATTCCTAAGTTTGTTTTTGGTCGAATTACACTTGTCCAATAGAATTAGGACATGTGTTAGGGTAATATTAATATCATATTTACCCTTAGTTACCCTATTTACTATTAACCGCGGTAAAAAAAGGTAAAAAGTTACTATTCACCAAAAATTATTTTCATCTCATTGAACCACATTTTAGTCCTTGATATTAACCGTGTCTCTCGGATTTTCTAAATTCCATTCACAGAAGCGGTAAAATTAAGTTTTATGAAAAATTCAGTTTTTTAACTACCACTTAGTAGTTTCACTATTCATCAAAAAATGAAGGTTTTCAGAAAAATGCCAAAATTTCATCCTAAGCTATATTTCATATTCCGAATTCAAAAATGAAGTCTATTTTACCAAATTCATAACATAGAAGTTTCATTAATTAATTTTATAAGTAAATCCCGCTGTTAAAACAAATAGCGTGTTTTTAAGAAACAATATCTATCAAAAGATTGACACTTGTTTATGTCTGGTTTAAATGTGCAATTACATCCAATGACCAACATTGTATTAAATTGTAAAAATATATTCTAAATATACTTTAAAACTACTCCAAATAATAATTTATCACTATTAATTATTTCGATTAAAAAAGTTGTTTTTTAATTATAATTTAGTAATTTTCACTATTCATCAGAATATGAAAGTTATCCGAAATGTACCAAAATTTCACCTTAGGATAAATTCGATACTCCGAATCCAAAAATGAAGTTCATTTTGAAAAATAAGATTTACAGAATTTTAAAAAGTGGTTATTACTATTCATAACGGCTAGTTTTAATAACATTTTAATAGCATATCGCTGTTTAGTGAAACTCGTTATTGCGTACTACACACGCTATCGAGGAAGGTCGCGATTGCGTGTAATGCAAGGCAAGTCAAGGATGCGTGTTGTGCAAGATTCTTTTGGTGTAGCGTACAACACAAGACATTAAGAAAATTAAAAAGAATATTTTTTATAAAATCTTGGGCTGTTACATTGCAATTATGTCATCAAGGACTCTATGGTGATGGTTTTGGTGTTTATGTGGCTCTGGATTTGGCTATATTGGAATTTGTACATTGTTTGGGATTTTGACCCACATTGGTCAAATAATTAATTTTTTTTATTTGATTAGATATATCATGGGTTTTATAATGGTGTTTTTTTACCAATTATCTCTTGATATAATAAATTTTAACCTTCTCGATACGAGGGCTCTGGGAAATGATGAATAATTTATTTTGGATTGGGGTTCATTAACATGTAACGAGTTCCCTCCTAGTTTATTGGGATTTTCATTTTCATATTTAATAAATAGGGCTATGCCCTAAAAATTTTTGAATGAAAACCAAGAACATATTTAAGTTCACCCATAAAAATTATTTCATATTCACCTTGTATAATTTTTTAAAATTCATTACACATGGAATTTCTTGATGATCCAAAAATAATATCATGAATATATATTTTCAACACCAAATTTCTTTTGAAATTATAATAATAAATAAATTAAAGTCATCTATTCCTTTTTCAAACCCTTTGTAAATACAATGTGAGATAATAAAGTCATACCATAATATATGGAATTTTTTTAAAAACATAGAAATCATTTTTTAATTTAAAAATATGATTCAGAAAGCAAATGTTTTTAAAATCCTGGGGCTATTGAACAAAAAACATCTTCAACTATATAATATTTTATGAATTCACTCTTGATATCCATTAAATATAATTTAACATTCTAATGTGCTGCATAGGCAAGAGACCTTTTAATGAATTAGAGCTAAGCTACTAAAAAAAGGATTCCTCACAATCAATACCTTCTTATTGAATATAATCTTGTGAAACCATTTTTTCATTATTTCTAAATGTTGTTCCTAACTCATAAACTCTATTTAAAAAAACCCATTTAGTGATAATGGTCAAGTAGTCCTTGGGTGTTTCAACTAGTTCACATGCTCAATTTATTCCAAATTGATTTAACTCTTATTTCATTCCAATTACCCATAATAAATGATTAATTGCTTAATTTATGTTTTCAGGTTAATGATATGATAAGAAATCATAATATTTAACTTAGTTTCTAAGATAATATGTATTCTGAGTTCATTTATCTGGGTCACATACAGTAGTAACTAATAGATGATATTAATGAGTCCAAATAGATATCTGAATAGATGTTTTTGAAACATCATTTTCTTTTATAAGTTTAGGCGCTATTAATTCCATATAATTGGGATATGTTTCTATAGGAATCCTGGAAAAATTTTCATTACATTTAACATTAATATCCCGGTAGGAAATGTCATCCTAATATTTTTTTTAAGGAGGTCTTAGTTTTATGTGGATCTGAATCTTAAAACATGACATGCATTCCTCCATAATATATGAAATTTTATTAAATACCATATATTATTTACTAGATTTTTAGTATCCAAGGAAAAATTATTCATCACTTTTGTATGAAAACATGTTTAAATTCTCAATTTTTATTGAGAATAAATACTTTACAGGATAAAACTACAATGTAATTAAATTTTGTTCCACTACCATTCAATTATTTATATGTGGTCAACTTTAAAAGTGTTCTAATTAGAATTATATTAATTATTTAGCAATTTGTTTTCAATTTTTCTACAAGAAAAATAAATAGGTAAATCATACTCATTTACCAGGGTTCGATAAATCCCTTTAATGGTTATATTTATTCATTCTACAACACAATTCTGTTATGGGGTCCTAGGAGTTGAAATGTTGTGATTATATCCAAGTTCATTGAATAATGATTCAAACTCTTAATATTCAAACTCATGGACATGAACACTTATTAAGGTGTTAATTCTATGTCCAATATGATTTTCTATAAATTTACCATATATGGAAAATTAGGAAAGAGGCTCAATTTTATGAGAAAGGGAAAAAACCATGTATATCTTGAATAATCATCCACTATAACATAGGTATAATGTTTTTCCATAAAACTAGAAATTATGATGGTCATAACAAATACATGTAAACTAACTCTAATATTTGGGATTTTGAGAATTATTTTTTTGGTTTGAAAGATTTTTTTACTACTTTATCTTTTGATATGGATTATAAATTTTTCCTATTTAGAATTCTATTTTAGGTAGACACTTGACCAAACCATTACTTGTTAATATTGTAAGAGAGTATAAATTACAATATTCTAGTATCCTATTCAAAATATAATATTATTTATGAAAACCACTTAATGATGAAACATTTTCAGAAAATAAATCATTCAAATAAAAAGCATAAACATTATCTTTTATTGAATAAGTAAAAAAAATAGAGCATGTATGGAATAAAATACATTGCAAGATTTTTTTTTTAAAATTTCATGATATCCATTAAAAAACCCATTGGAAATGATTAGAATATTATATTTTAATTGATATGTAAATAATAATATTGAAATTTAAACATCCCTAGAGTTACTGATTTGATCAAGTCTAATTATTTTCTATTAGTAATATCACCAAAAGTGACATGTATACTATCCATATGGATTATTTTCATGAATCTCAATTAGTTCCCAATCATATGTCTAAAACATGAACTATCTAGATAACAGAAGTGTGTATTAGAAATTTTCTAGTAGGTTTCCAGTGAAATATATTTAAAACAAAAATGAATTTCATATCTTTATTTCTGGGGACCATATGTGTTAATAATAAGATCTGTAGGAATCCATAATTACTTTATTGGTATTCTATAACCATACCTTAGACTTTCAGAATTAATGGTAGTGTTAGGTCCCATGGAATAATAATTATAATAGAACTATTTTAATTGGGACTTTTGAGAAATTTATTTTCATATACTTTCCTATGTCCGGGTTGATAACAAATTTTGGTATTGTAATTAGTAGATATTTGTGTACTAAGAACCATGTTTAGAGTTTTTATTCCATTAGTGTATCACCCAATATAATTTTTTAAATCATCATTAGTTAATTTAATCACATTATTTTCGATTAGTAGTTGGGAATTCTTGTCCTTCTCTTTAGTAAGATCTATTTTCAAGGGAGAGAACATATCGTGTTCCTTTTTTGGACTTTAAATTTTATCCTTCAATTAAATATACGTATTTTCCATTTTATTATAGTACTCAAAAATATCATCACTTGTTATAGTTTCTACATTATTTTCATTATAAGAAAAATTGTAATTTTTTTTAGTAGATGTTAGAAAAAATTATACCATGGATGTTCTTGGCCTGAAACACATATTGGATATGTTATTATTGCCTTCTCTATTAGAATCTGAATCACTTGAACTTTCTTAAGAGGCACTCCATGTGGATTTCATATCCTTTTTATATCATTTTACCTTTTCCATATTTTTTATTATATTTTATCTTGGGATATTATTCTTTGATGTTTCCTTTCCTTTTACACTCATAACTAGTTATTTTATTTGACTAATAATCTTTTTCCACTATTTTCTCTAATTTCCTTTTATATCATACTTACCTATATAGTTTGATTTATTGAAGAACATATTATTTCAATAAAATTTTGTTAAATTTATTGCTAAATTAATTATTAATTCATTAGTATCCTTTGGAAATTAATTATAATCTGGGCTCTTAGCATTGATATTTTCATTTAGATTTGAGTCAGAATTATTGAAGGGAACTCAGTTTATTTTGGGTTCATTATCTTATTCCATGTTCAATTGGTGTTCCTCTTCATACATCATGAGTTTTCAACTGAGTTCCTTCAATAGTAACTTAGTAATTTTACTTGATTCCCACATAGAATAAGAGTTTTCTCTGCATCTATTTGGTAGACATCTCAAAAGTTTCATCACTAGACCATTGTTAGTAATTTTGTTTCCATGTTTGTGCATCATGTGTGCTATTTCATTAAACCTATGATACTGGTCATAAAGTGATTAATTAGGTTTAATATTAAATATATCATATCTAAGAGTAAATTTTTTTAATTTATTTCTTTGATATGAAAATTTTCTTCATGAGAAATAGCGAATGTATCCCATATTTCAAAATTAACAATACAAGTAGATATTATGTTAAATTCATAATTTCATTACACATGATAAAAATAATTCATAGAATTACATCTATAATCATTGGAAGGAATTTTTTAATCACTTTAATCTTTTTTATGATATAATGGTATGTCATATTAATCATTAACAACATTTTAACTAACAAACCTGTTGATCTCTATATGAATTTTCATTTTAATCTTTCATTGAGTATAGTTAGTTCAATTAAAATATGAAGGCTATTTATTAGATGATTTTTCATGATAAATATAATCCGTTAATATATTTATTTAGATTAAATATAAATTTAATATCATAAGATAAAACTAAATCATAGAAAAACGTATTTTTGAATACTCTATGATACCAAATTTTAGTCCCATTAGAGATCTCAGGAGGGATGAATTTAGGATCCAAAAGAAACTTCTATTAAATTTTTTTATAAACCTATATTTCAAAAAATTTAATAAACATACTCAATCAATAAAAATAGTAGAATTATATGACTTTATCTTTGGAAAATATACTCAAAATATTGATCTCATCCAAATTAAAATACATTTGAAAACACATTAATTTTTAAAACAAATTTACTCATTTCAAACACTGAATATAAAAAACGAATTTTAGTTAACAATAAATTTAATATTTTTTAAAAAATTTAGAAAATTGAAATTTTCGAGATTTAAAACATGAAAAAATTTAATAAATTACTACAAATAAATCCTAGAAGCATTAAATAATGTGTTCATCCTCAATATGAGACTTAATCTGCTCCTCTTTAAAATCACCTTATGAGTAGAAGTTTATTTTAAAATTAACTGATCTACCATGTGAATTGTGTTTTAAAAATAATATATAACTATTATTTGTATGCACAAATCATATTACACAATTATAAATGTGATAAAATAGGTACATGTCACATGTGACTTCTTTCATAGTTTTATATGGGAATAAAAATGAAAATAATATAGACTGTTTGTCAAGCACTATTTGATTTATCATTGGGAAATTTGTTTTATAGATAAGCACCATAAAAAATACACATTGAATGTAATTAATAAAAAAAATAAAGTTATTAAATATGAAAAAATATAGTTCCAAACTACACCATTCTCATAGGGGAGCTTCCTATAAATTTATAGTTCCCTCAATCCAATTATCTATTGATGGATATAATAAAATGACTTAATATACATACTATGAAATATATCTATAAAGGTATTACTTTTTCCTTAAAAAACAATAGGGATTTTTTTAATAATAATCATTCTTACATCCATTTCATTATTTCCATCATAAAAGTTTAAACTAGCTATTAGAGAAACAATTTTGAAATTAATTCTAGATAGCTACAATAGTTCTGTAGCATCACTGGTGGTAGTTCTTCAAAATGGTATCTCTTTTGATGGTAGAATTGTGAAATGGTTGTTACATATGTTGGTAGAAATTATATTTGGTAGATCCATCTAATGGTGGTGGTAGTTTTTCCTTGGCTGTAGTTCTATAAAGTTATAGAATCATTGGTAAATAACACCATAGAATTGAATATAGTGTCATGAAATGTTATCAACTATGGGCGGTATATACAATTAGAAGTGGAGGTAACTCTACTCGATGGTATAATTGTCATATGATATATATCAACTATTATAGAGTGGAACTTGTGGTGGCTTATTGAAGTAATGGTATCATAGATTGATAAGCCTAATTCAACTAACAGTAGTTTATTATAAATTATTGTATATATAAAAATTACATATATACATATCCAATTTTAATATTTTATTCATAAAATAATATACTATTAGATAAATAAATTCATTATAAAAAATAACAAACATTATTTTTGATAATTAAATTATGTAGGTTTTCAACACCCAATATATGACTTTTGGTGCATGTAGTCCTTGTTTTATCAGTCACATGAAAATAAAGGGTTCCACATAGAGGTGGTTGGTATCCATGTAAGTGGGTTTCGTACGTTTGGAGGTGAAATGGTGGGATGAAAACCAAAATTTCAAAAAGATATGGATTTTAATTTATCTTACAAACATTGGTTCATCCGTATGGGTTTAGCACTTGTTTCTTCCTTTCACTCTTTTTCTTCAACTATCTTACTCTTTAATAGAATTTTGAATTTATTTTATATATTTCTTTATAATTCATTTGGTTTTTAGTTTTTGGAAAAATAATTCCCAATGTTAATTCTTTATACACATGCACAAATATCCATCCAATGACTATTATGAATTACCTTTAGGCCTCCCCATAGGCTATCTCATGTATCCGGTATAAAGATGACACAGGTTGGTTCAAAACAACAACCATTTCCACATCACTTCAAGAAACCATCATATTTATAGGTATATAAAATTCATGTTAAAAGATAAAAATAATTCAAGTCCATATTAAGAAAACAAAACATTTAATTACTGAATTTAATTACTATTTAAATTGTCTAATGTAACCCTATTAGTCAAACAAAAAAATAATACATTTAATTAATGGAAATAAATTTATAGTATTATAGGGATAATGAAGATAAAGAATTATTTAGATACCAAAAAAATATTACAATAGAGATGGTTCTTTTTTTCATAAATATTCCTCTCATATTTTATTACCAATTTTCTTGATCAGAATATTAATATCATTTTCCATTGGTAAATAGAGAATCATCAGGATTCAGAATCAAGTAGTTATAGTCCTCTGTTATTCAAATTTTTTCCTTATTCTCAATAAATATAGTAATAGAATCATTTAAAATAACACAAAATATAAATATGAATTATATATATACAAAGAACTTCCATTTTTTCAATTAATTTCATTCTATATATTTCTATTTCTATAAGGGGTTTTTTAATAACCATTACATTTTTATATAAATAATTGTACCAATATTTCACAAATTTAATAGAAAAAAAAATCCAAAGAATTTTAACAGTAGAAAAACCTCATACAGTAATGAAGAACACTTATAAAATCCATCTGATACACATTCCTTTTTTTATTCCACCATTATGGTCAGTGTATTATTTTGGTTAATTATACCAATTATCCAAAAACATAAAATTCCTTTAAACCACATTATTTTAAAAACTATTAGTGGGATACAATATTGAATACCCTACCTAGTCAGAAGATACAAGGAAAACTGCTCAAAATAGAGGAGAGATAGATATATTTACAATATAATGTTCCACAACATCTCATACATTCCTTTATATTTTCCTAAGGCTCGGTGGTTCCAAAAGGGTGTTTAGAAGTGTTATAGAGCCTCAGAGAGACCATTGGGATTTTTTGAAGGTCACCATGCCCATGTTGTGGGAGTGGTAGAAAGCATTTTGGGTGTTTGATAGTTTTCTATGAAGTAAATGGTTTACCACAACCATACAATTGACTTTTATTTCAATTATTGAGGTTTTTTTGTTTCTTCTATTTTCCTCTTATTAAAAAAGAGAATGTTTAAATATCATACTATGGTGTTCTTCCATGAGGCATATCATGCTTAAAATTTCCATCCTAGAAAGAACATATTAATCCATTTTGGAATTCGTTACAAGGGTAAAACATCTTGAATATGGGAAACATGCCATAGAGGGTTCTTTTTTAGGATCAGGCACTAAATAACGATAATAATAATAGCCATACCATGGTGTAAGTGGTAGTGGAAGTCGAACATTCTTTAAAAAATATGAAACAACCACATTCTTCCTTTCATATTGAAATGTTTGAAATGGGAATACTCATGCACTTTAATGAGGATCTTGAATATTATTTTGGAAACTATATTCTATATTAATTGATCTACATTCCTCTTATAATTTTTATTTTATTATTATTATGTTCTAGTTAACCTAGGGTTTTTTGAGTTATCTCTCACATTGGATATCTATTGAAGGAGGATATTGTTGGGTAGTGTTCATTATACCCACCTATGGTGTCAAGTGATGAATTCCTTGTGTTTAAAGACTATTTCATATAGAATTAAATGATTTTGTTTCGATGTAATATTTATTCTTCTACTTTTCATATTTTTATTAACTTCATCTTTTCTGGTAGGAACATAATAATGAGAACCCCACTTATGGTTATTTTTTAGCATTTTTTGATGGTGATCCGAAAATTCTAGATTCCAAATAGTCTTCCTTAATATTTGTTGTGTTTCTTATGTCGATTTTTAACCTCATTCACCCAATCTTATTTAATGAATATTGATCCACTAATCAATGTAGGAGATCATTTCCTTTCATATTAGTTTATATTAAATCGCAATGTTATCCTGATTCATACCATTGGATTATGGTTAAATTGACCATAATGAAGATTAAATTAAAAATAATGAATGAAATGATTTATGGTTGAAGTGATATGATGTGTTCTAATTTTGATAATATTTTTCATTCTCTTCTTCTATATAGTATATTATATATGATTATCTTTTGTTTTATCATGCTTGTTATTTAATGGTTAAACATATTCAATATGATAAAATTAGTTAAAGAATGTAAATATGGAATTTATCATTGATTTAAATTATAAAAGAGTCATGTATAATGGAACTAACATATCTTATAATGTGATTTAAGTCAAATGATGTGTGATTTATATTTAGTTTAAATAATTTTTCCTTATGTTAATGGAAAATGACTTATAAATTAAAACTAATAATTCTTGATAAGTGAATAATTAAATAAAGAGGCACGAAGTTGGAAAGGTTCTTCTTTAATTTGATGAAACTGGATGTAATGTCTGGAAGAATGATTATATATCTTTTAGTTTTTGATAGTTGATTCTTATGTAGTTTATGGTTGTAACCTGTGATAATTGAATCATTTAATTCATGACATTCATGGACCAATTTCTTAATAAATATTATGTTTTTGGGCTAAGTAATATTTTTTTCTTATGAGGGTCGGATTCCTGTGTTTTTAGGGCCTATATTACCTATTTAATGTTTATAGTTTACAACCAAAATAATGTGACTTCTCGATATGTATGCCTTATGATGAAACATGGTGTGATCTTTGGATGGATGATGGTTTTTAGAGATATTTGTGGGCAGGATCCAGTGTGTGGGAGAAATTTCTACTAATGACGATGGGATAGATACATGGTGATATGCTCAATTATTTTAGGTACTGAAATAGGATTAATATAATGGGTCAATGTTCGGCTCTCTCATTATTGTCCTGAAAGCTAGGATGATTACTTAATTATGATTTTTCTTATTGGATAGATGGTTTTGTTTATAAATTTGTCATTATTTTTCCAAAATATTGATGTGTCTAGTTGTTAAAAGTTTATGTATCTCTTTTTTGATATCATGGGATAAGTCATTGAATTCCTGGAATTATGTAATGATAATGAATAATAAAGGTTTTAACTATTGGGGAAGGTAGTTTAATGGATTACTAGATATTGATGTTGTTAATCTTGAAGAAAATTGGGAGCAGTTAGATTATGCATAGGGGGACTCAGAATTGTTTTATGGTGTTGTTAAAGTAATGATAATGTAATTAAAATGGTTAATTTAATGAATTTATGTAATGTAAAAATGGTATAGGAAGTAATAATGGGAAGTATCATTCAATGTTTGTGTTCTTATAGGATACGTGGTCCATAATAGTGGCAATCAAGTGTCTAATAGATGGTAGCGACAATTGATTCTATGACTAGGTAGATTCCCATAAAATAGTTTTGATCTATATATATCTTACATTGTTTTTGTGATTTCATACACTACCCTGCACTTTTATATTGGGAAACTAACACCTAATTGAAAATATGAGGGTGGTTTCTAAAATATCCAAGTTGCTGAGGAATAGATGGTTGATTACTCCATTTCTTCATGCTCTCTTATCCTAGTAGAATTATGTTATGGTATGCACATACCCATATATGTGTATAGAGGAATGTAATATAGTTTACTAATATCAAAAAATTTATTTCCAAATATAGTATCCTAAAAATTATTATAAGTTTTTCGTGTATAGGATGTGATGGATTGAGGTATAATACATGAAATACATGCTTTAGTAGCTCTAGGATACTACACAATTAATATCTAAAGATGAAATGATGTGATTAATCGGATGCATGATATGAAAAGGTAGGTTTGTGTCATCAGGATGGATTAGTTTTTGAGATATATAGACCAGGATGTTCGATGTTTGGGTAAAATAGAAAATCTATAGGGAACTGGTAGTGAGATACCATTTTTTGATATTATATTATGAGGATCACTTATATGTGATACTTTGTGAGAAATCTATGGGGAGGCTGGGAACATAGCATATTTAATTATGTGACAAGTTCTCTTACTTATTGTTCACAAAGAGTTAGTGTTATTTCATTATCATTTACATAAGTGGCTTAGAGTAGGATTCAACTATGTATATATGCTATTATCACCCTATATTTAATTGAACGATTTTCCAGACTACATGTTCTGGTTGGTGATTAGTATGGGAATTAATAGCTCGTGGAGTTGTTCATGAGCGGTTTGGGATTTGAGGCCACACCAAAAGATTTATAATTTAGTAATTTTAGTTTCTTTTGTATTTGTTTTATTTTCTATGAAATTACATGCATGTATTTAGGATTTTTTATTAAATAATTACCAATAGATAATTGGTGGTTTTATGTTATCTCCCATTCTTGATGATCCTCTTAGTGGTTAATGTATCCCATATGTTTGTTTGTTATACCCTCAGTACCTTTCAACAAATCATGGCCTACTGAAAGTGGAGTATGGAAATCATTATCTCCCACCTCTCATTATCATCTTATAAAGATTACATTTGGGGAGAGGGGGTCCTAAAAGAGTGGTATCAATGGTTCTAGTTAAGGGATTGGATGGAGTTAAGAGGAAAAAATCACAGAGTATTGCCTCAATTGGATGGGAGGAAGTGTTAACTAAGGTTAGTACATTATCAAAACAAGGGATATTGGCTAATCTATAGGAATTAAGTTACCCTCATGATCTCATGGATGAACCTTAGAGTTTACCATTCCTATTATTCTACGTGATACTTGTTGGAGGTACAGACTGAGGAAAGGATCACACATCATTATTAATTATGTTTTTTGATGGGTACATCTTGGGATTTGTTTAATCCTTAAATAATTAATTAATCATAAATATTATTTATTTCAGGTTTATGAATCCCTAAGCATTCCTTCTTTTTCAAATATGGCCCTAGTATGATGCCCCTATCAGGTTGTTGCTGAATATATTCAATGTTATTTACCTGAAAAGCATCACGTAATAGAGGTTAATGATGATGAAAATTAGAGGAGGACACAGTAAGAGAATCAATGAAAGATTACATAGAAGTATTGGGCTTCATTTTTAATCTCGGTGATAGGTTACTTGTTGGAGAAGGTAGAGACAACCTTCAATTTGATTTATGATCAGAAGGATCATTAGATTTCTTTGATAATGATTATGTTATGGGTGGCAGCAAGGTAGTGGTGATTCTTCTTCATTATGGATCATGAGGATTTTATTATATCATGGGATAAGGATCAAGATCAGTTTAAAGAAGAGTTCATTTCCTCAACTACAAAGGTATACAGACGCTAGGATATTCTAACCCAATAGTATATAAATTCCATCATGTGGGAGTTCAAGTTCCATTTTAAGAATCTTAATTGGTATGATTACGATCCATTACTAGATGTGAAGTTTATGGAGGGTAATATCATGTAGTATTTGAATACAAATATCTATTTCTTGGTTACCTCATCTATAATAATAACATATATCAAGGTACTTGTAGAGAAGAGGATGTTGAGAGGATACTCGCTTGAACTCGGTTATCACAATATGGGTGTTTTCTAAATTAACCAAATAGAAAACTTTTGGTCTACAGTTCCTATATTCCTATATAGAAGATATTTTTGATAGTTGGGGGTAGGTATCTTCCCTTATCATCTCATTTATCCATGGTTGGAAGCTCATAGGCCCCTATAAAGGGATCACACAAATTTTATTCTTATAGATAACTTGTTCATTAGTGGAGGGAGTGTCAAAAATTCGGTGTATGAAACATGAAGCAGTTGTTCTACTTTGGGTTCAGCTGATGAAGAAGTTTCAGCTGAGGCTGTAGTGGTAGGGTGATCTATCATTGGATTGATAATGGGTAGACATGTTAGGAAAAGAATATCCCCACGAAACTCCTCATCCTCAAATATGAGATCACATCCATGGAGGTGGACATCCTTAGGGACAGAGTATGGTGACCAAGATAATCATACATAAAAAACACATTGATTTAATGATTTAATTAAAAAATTAAATAAATAGTTGAAAAAATGTCTGAAATGTTTAATGTAACGAAGACTATATATATAAATGTATTATTTGATTACACTTATTAACATTTCTCCATATCCATTACATTACATACCCTATTCTACAAAATTCATATAACATAGTCATCTTCATAACCTAGGGAATAAAAACAAATGAAAAAGTGACCATGAATGGTTAGTAAGGGAAATATATCAAATATTCCTAATGATTTGACCATAAATATTTTGTAAAACATGTGTAATATTGTCATATCAAATAAAAATATGATGAGATCAAAAGTGATAAAAAACATGATTAATCATTAAAGATAACGACATATGAACATGATACAAATGAAAGGTCATAAAAAGCAATGATAAGAAACATATAAAGAACAAAAAATAAATACAAAATAAGTAATAATATCTTCATAATAATATCAATATTTGGAATATTTTGAAAATTTGGAACATTTATCATATGATTTGGAACAAATATAAAAATAGTAAATCATTATGAATAAATACAAGTATTTCCACCATTTATTTTGGTGAATAAATCTGATTATTTACACACTGTAGTGTTGGGAAAAAATTTAATTATATATACACATAATATTCTTCTAATATATTAGACTACAACTAATTAATTGGAGGGCAGTATTGGATCCCACGTTTCAGCTTCCATAAATATGACTTCCAATTAAAATCAAATCATTCAGCTTATTATAAATAACTCATTAGTATAAAATTGGTTTTCCTAAATTTTATAAATGGTATCACATAAAAATTGATCACTTTATACCAATAACATGATCACCTCTATCAATTAAATATCCGATAATTTCTGTACTATAACTTTTTAGAGAATAATTTTTTAAAAATAAAAGAGAAATAAAAAATAGGGTTAAAAAAAACATTTCTTGATATCATCTTAAAAATATGTGATTTTTGAGTCAAATTTAGAAAACCATTATTTAAAAAATAAATAAATAGAAAAGATATTTAATAATTCATTGTAAAATTAATATAAAGAGACATTGAAGAGAAATAAATCATATGTTAAAATGTGATGTATAATATAAAAATATATTATCGCTGAAAGGAAAAGGATTTGAAATATTTCAAAATGCCTATAATAGAAACTAACAACATTAAAATGATATAAAAACATGGTTTTAGATATACAGGGAAATATAATTGTTATTAAAGATAATTTTTTTGATTTTTCACTAGGGAAAGGGGAACAGTGCCGGAGAATTAAAACATTGATATGGATGGAAAATTCATTAACAAAGTTAGGAGTTATTCTCAACAAAATCTCAATTAAAAAAATTGATTCATCAAGGAATAAAACTTTGGTATGAAGCATTATTTCCCCATTAAATAATGTTAAAATAAAATAAAACATCTTAATATTTTTTATATGATTGTACTTGAAAAGGTTTTAGAAAAATAAAAGTTATTATTACACAAGGGATAGATTTATGTTATGAAAAAATTACTTTTACTCCCACTTAGTCGAATATTCTCTAACCTCCAATATCAAAAAAATAAATATCTAAATAAACTATTTCAAAAGATTTTTTATTTCTATAACGATTTATAAAATTCCCTTATAAATATTTACTACACACATATTAGTTAGTTAGCATCAATTTTTGAGAGTGGGTTTCAAAAACCATGATCATTTTAAACTAGTTTTATAATGGTGGTGTTGCTATTCATCCCCCTCAAAAAATTCCTCAATCCTAGATCATAAAATTTAATTTAAGAGACATATTAAAATAATTTAAAAATTTATAATTTTATTTCTTAATTATTTTGGTAAATTTTTATGGTCATTAAAATGAAGATGAGTTTGTTTTGGTAAGTTTAATGAATAATAGGTTATATATTAATCAAATCCTTAGATATTGATATAATGAATCCAGAATAATTTGGAAATATTGAATAAATTTTTATGAAATCACTTAACAATATATATCATTCATTAACCATAAATCAAAATAACATTACCTCATTACTCGTATAGGTGGTAAAAAAGACACAAACAATAGTGTGTTATAATGATTGAAATGAAAAAATAATGTTATTATATACAGCTAAAATAATTTTTATATTGTATTTGAATTGTAATAAGTATCATATATTATCATTAAACTAATTATTATAACAATAAAATATGTTTGGTTATGAAAAATGAAATTTGATTTTTATGGAGGTGGTAGTCCACATGTATGAAATATTAACAATCCCATTTCCTAATGAATAAAAGGAATGATGTTATATGAAAAATGGTAATTTAATAATTGTATTCATGACATATAAAACATTTTTAAACATAAAATCTATCCTTGATACTGTCCTATATAAGTGGGGATGGAAAAAATTCTATAATAGGTCATGGAAGCTGTAGTCCATTTGTATGGATAATCGATGTTATTCTATTTTCCAAGTAGATGGAATAGATTTAATCTGTGTTATATAATTAGTATAATTAATATTAGGTATATTAATGGTACAAATTACATTATATTAACAAGGTTATAATAATTTTAGGAAGGAGTAAAAGAAAATAAAAAACTGAGAGATTGTAATACTCACAATAGAAGCATGGATTTTCTCTTGGAAAACTCCATAGAAGTGAAGGCCCTCTGAAAAAATAAGTTAAAAAAACCTTATATAGGTGGGAGAGGGTTCTAGTAAAAGAAAAATTTCAGAGTTTCATGTTGTAATTATAAGTTGAGGTGTAACTAGAAAGGGAGGAAATATAATCCTTTTATAACAGATAAAACTTATACTTTTGAAAAAACACACAATTTCTAATAATGCCATGACACTAATCATGGTTCAATGGATAAAAAGTGAGAAAATTTGTGGTTTGGTGAAATCTAAGGTCAATGTACCAATCATCCATTCATTTTGTTATATTTTAAAAGTGATTTAATGATTTTGTCTTTTTTACTTTTAAATGTTTACCGAAGTTAACTTTTACCTTGTTAGTTAATTTTTAACATTAGTAATGAAAATTAATGAAAAACATTAATATTAGATACATTTAAATAATTTAATAATTTTGATTTTAAATTTTCAAATAATTTTAAAACATAAAATTCATATTATGTGAAAATATAATTTTAAAATAAACACTCTTAATTGTGTAAAAATATATTTTATAAAAATAACATTTTATGATTTTAAAATTATATATATGATAAAATTATCATAAATATATATTTTTTTTATGAAAAATATATTTCATATACAAAAAATAGAATGAGTTGAAGGAATAATAAAATCTAATTATTATATATAAACAGTTGATTTGATGAAAATACTGAATCAATTTTTTATTAATTAAACATTTTAATTTACTTTTAATAAAACTCAACATAGGATAATAATTTCAGTGGATATTTAAATATATATAATTTTATTCCATAAAAACATTACTTATTACTCAAAAGTATTTTTAATAATATAGTTTAATATTACATAATGATAAAAAAAATAAAAATTATAATTTTCAATGAAACTATATTAAAATGTTCATTAAAAACTAATAAAATTTACTAATTGAATTTTGACATGAGTAAATAAATACATAATTTTAGTTAATAATATTTAAATAATTATTCTTTTAAATTTTTATCTGAAAATAAAACACATAATATGATAAAAATGGATTTAATTGAAAATAACCTTTATGAATACTAACTCATATTAATTATTTACGTTATAAATATTTTATTGATCTATAATATTTCTCATGAACCTACCAACAATGGTTTAACTCGTGACTCCCCAAATCCACCTTCAATTGGCCAGGGGCTATATACTAACACCGAGTAAGAATATCCCACAAATGGGAGGGATTTACCTAATGTACCTATACACTTGCACAGATATCCTATTTCATTCAAGGATAAAATTAAAAACAACGTAAAAAAGAGCATGAATACATCTATATTCATACCACAAAGAACATCAGTAAGGAACTAAAAATTGAAAAGGGTATAAATAGAATACCTCCAAAAAAACTTTAAAGAGTCCAACCTGGTCAATGGGTGAAGAATATGATCAAATGAAATCTCCCGATAGAAACCTTAGTCTCATAAGCTAATTCTACACTCCACCAGCTCCACATCGTACTAGGACACCATCAAAAGTGTCATCGTCTCCATAATACATGGAATGTGCAGGCATATCTCATGTAGGATTGGGTATGGAAATACCCAGTAGTATGTTCTTAAAACACAAAACATGAACCATAATGTACATTCAGCTCAATACAAGATATATCAAGAAAATTATAACATAAAAACACAAATATACCCATTAAGGACATCATGCCACCCTGAAAGCATAACCAACTTCCAGCCACAAGATTATTCTTGATAAAACCATAAATTCAATATAATATACTCTATCAGCCATTATATCACTATACACACTCATTGAAGAGGTCTATACCATTAGCCCCCACCAAGTAAATCTCAATGGTCTTAGAAGAACCTAATACTCATATAGGGGCTCACAGCAAGAACCACTGGGGGACACCAAGAATCCAAATCAAGATCAACCCTCTATGTACGATATTCTATACCAATGATACCAAGAAACCTATAAATATGGAATATTAGATAGAGGATCAACATTATACTCAATTAGGTTATGAAAACTCTAAAAACTGCTCCCAGGGTATAAAGATTATAGAGGATCTCAACCCGGCCTCATAGAGGTATTCCACAAACTCTCTCTTATTATTGTCTTATAGAGGGGATCAAAATATTCATATTTGGATGTAATATTACACTTTAATATCAAGTTAATGGACCAATGGAAACAAACTCTACCAAGACAAGTCCTTACTGAGTAAAAACTGACTACAAACATACTTCATGTGGATACATGGTGTTTATTAGGGGTACACAATGTGTCCATCTATCCCAATTACTTCTCATGTGTTAAAGAATCACATTTAATTTAAATCATAGCATAAATGACATGTGACTGATGTACATGATATAAAGAGGTCACCCGAAACCTTCTCATGCCATCTGGATTAGTTCGTGTATCTTTGTCCATTCCTATGTACTAGCCCATGTATGCCTGGATATTTCCTTGTATATGTACATGATGTGCCACTATCCTATTACTTATTGACATGTGTGTGTACCTAGGAGGTACATGCTAATCCACTAGGGGAGGTTCACAAAGTGTTTGACCATGTCACACAACATGTTATACTTAAATCTAACCAAAACCCTAGGGCTGAAGCCAGGGGGTCCGACATAACATGTAATCCCTAAATAAACTCCTAGTTAATAAGGATTTCCAATATTATGCATCTACTCCTCCATTTTTATACACATCACCAAAATTTCCACCCCCATTGGAAAACATATATCTACGGTCGATTGAGCCTTTCAATCATCACAGAATAAAAATTCAGGTTCAGATTCTCTCAATATGATCGTCCACATGCCATCCATCATTGTGTGTCTAAACTAAGATTAATATAACCCAAATAATAAATTTTAATTCACCTATGATCATCACCATCCATTATCACACCTTGATCATACCACCAAACATTAACCACACCCATGGTATTGATCTGTTGTGCCAAAGAACTATCACGTAATGATTGAACACTGGGTATTAATTAAACCAATGAATAAAAGTAATGAGCATGATGAACATGTGATGAAAGGGGGAATAATGAAATCCATTAACATGAAGAAAAAATCATCCTTTATTCTGCATACATTGATTCATTGTCATATAAGATGAAAATTGAATAGGAATAAATCAAAATTAACGTATAACTTCCATCAATTTAAATACATAGATCACACATGTAGCAATTTTATTTTCATAATTGATCCACATTTTTTTGGGATTTAGGAACATGTTGGAAAAAATATAATCAACCATCATACTGGTGTTTGGATCAATCATCGATGAAGACCAATTTTGTGCTATCATAGTTTACACGATCTATGAAATCCGTCGGTGCAACAATCCATGATCGGATCTTGACCCCTGATCGTTCACTATAAATATATCCACTAGTGGAATTAAGGTCTCAAGGGTTTAGTCTCCGACCCTAATAAAAAGTATATAACCATGTATATAAAGAGGAAGTTGGCCAAGACAATTAATAAAATAAATAAAACAAAAAAAATCAGTTTATCATATTATGTCGCACTCATGATGACATTTTGAATAATTAACTTTAACAAAATGTGTTATGTTATACCTAGGGTAAGTCTAATATTATAAACACAATGAGGATCTTTTTTTTTATTCACTCTGCTGTTCTGGATTTTTTCCACTCTTTCATGAAAATTGTGAATCCATGCTATTTAATATATTTCAAACATTTCTTCTAGGAACACCAAGACTCAAAATCACATACCTCCATAGATCTTATTCTAAAAAATAATCCATATAATATCCAAATAAAATGTATGGAAAATATAATACATAAAATTCTACCCACCATAGGTCTTTTCATTCAGAAAATTAGAAAACCTACTTAAACCGATGAGGTTAATGAGCTCGCATATGGGTCTCCCATTCCGATGTTTTGTTCGGAAGATTCTCATGCTTCCACCAAACATTCACTAGGGGAACCAATTGACTATGATAGATCCTCTCTTATTGATACTTGATCTCCACTAGGCACTATGTAAAGGTATTTCGATCCTCAATGTCGAGCTATTACTATTCGATAATAAATGATGGGTCATGAAAAAATATCTTATACTATGACAAGTGGAAGGTTTGATGTACCTGATCCAACTATGGTGATAGATCTATGTGGTAAGACATGTCATTGACTATATGAAATATCTAGAAGGGTCTAATAAATCTCAGATATAACTTTCTTCCACATGAAAAATATTTAAAATAAATGTTGTGGTGAGGCCCTCAGAAACACATGGTCTCCACCCTTAAACTCTATAGGTCACCATCGTCGGTCCACATAATAATTCTGGTAGATCTGTGCAGTCCTCATCCGCCCCTTGTTGATATGAACCTTCTCTATAGTATATCACACAAACTCCAAGTTCATGAGTTTAGACTCACCTGGATTTGTCCAAAAAAGTGATGACCAACAATTTCACCATACAAAGCCTCAAATGGTTCCATACCAATGGTGTAATGGTAGATGTTGTTGAAAAATAACTACAAGAAGGGAATATATTCATCTATACCATAGCCAAAGTCCCTCATGCAAGCTTGTAACTTTTCCTCGATGACCTAAATGGTTCGACCAGTCTGGTCATCAGTCTAGGGTTGTAACATCGTACCCATATATAACTGAGTCTCAAAGGACTCCTAAAATCCATTAAATAATTATTATGTTAAGTTATCATGACTATATAAAATGATCATTGAGAGATCTCCATGGAGTCATAGTATATCCTGTATGTTGGGGCACCCCATGTTCTATTGAAATCTGTTTTCAAATATCTATTAAGTAGACTGACATGGTGAGTCTTTCTATGATCACCCAGATGGAATCATTTCCACTAGAAATATTTGGTAACTATGTCAATAAATGCATCGATATCCCATCCAAAATCCACTTTGGGACCATAAAGGGGTGGGATAAACCCACTAAAACCTAGTGCTCAGTCATCACTTATTGATAAATGAGGCATCAAGATCCAAACTATAACACTAATTTCTTAATTTATTTCAACCAAAACTCACATTTGAGTTCCTAGTACATCATTTTCATACTGATATGTACTGCTAAAGGTTATGTATCAAACACCAACATCACCCCCTTCTATAACAAAAAGTTACCATCATCCTTCCTTTGAAAATTATAGTGTTCTCCCCACCTTTTAAATATCCCTCAAGAGAATGTCCCATAGATATTTGAGTATGTATGGTCTCATAGTCAATATATCTATACTAAGAATACAAAAAATGATTTAAAGGTGGTATGGGTAAAACCATCGAATGAATATTTGAAGCCCCATCCTTTTCCACTATGAAAAACAACAATGAGGCTAATAGATCTTCTTGCCCGGACTAACAACTAAGAACATGATCTCCTTATGAGAGTATTTTCCACCACGTTCCTCTTAAAAGGGTTTATAAAATCAAAAATTCATAGTCATAAAGGAACTCCATCCACCACCTCTTCCTCAAGTTTAGATCCTTCTGGGAGAATACATACATTAGACTCTTATAGTTAGAGTAGATGATAATTTGATTGCCGATCATGTAATGTCACCACATATTTAGTGCAAAGACTACTGGTGGTAACTCAAGATCATGGGTAATGTAGTTATGCTCATGTGGTTTCAAATGATATGAAACATAATCATTCATACTTTTCTCTACATTATAACACAACCCATCCCGATCCTTGATGCATCGTAGAACACTACATACTCGACACCCTACTATGGAAATCTCAAGAAGGGAGTGCTCGTATATAATGACCCAAATATTTATCAATGCAATTTATCCCATATAAAAGTAATATCAGATAGAATAATAACATAAAATCACATTAGACATCATGATTTCACATCATTTATAAATGAACTAAAAAATTCTATGTGAATTTTAAAAATGAATTTTTCAAAATCTGTGATTTGGATTTCGGAAATGTAATAGACACAGTTCCAATTAGTAAGATTTTTGGTGTTAGTTAGGATGAACATACCTTTTTGTGAATAGTAACATACCCTTATGAATAGTAATTTTAACCTTATGAATTGTGATATGACTGTTATGAATAATAAATCGGATAGGTGAATAGGAACCCTACCAATTATAGCATAAATAAAATTTATCCATCTTACAAGTGAAAATTTGATATAACTATATTATAGTGTTCATATTTTAGTATGTCGTGAAAAATTAATGATTAATTTAATAATTTAAAATAGAATGTATTTTCATAAAATGTACTAATAATAAATTATTTTTAAATAATTCAATTTTTGGAAAATATTGACATTCGATAATTTCATTATATGCTAGATAAAAGAATTTATACATCACTATTGAGTCATGGCTAATGTATATGGCCATTGGATTGAACTCAGATGCCCTAAATACTATATTTAGTCACGAAATCTTCACTATTTCTTTCCTTGATGAAAATTAATAAACCAATGAATTAAATATGTGGAAAATACCCCTCCCCTCCATTATAAATACCTCCCTCAAAACCTCATTTCCTTACACCTCTCAGGCTTCAAGACTTGTAAACATTCTATACAAATATCCTCTCTAGACCCTCCCCCACATAAATTTGGTCTTAGTATCATCAAACGTCCTAGCCTAGGTGCCTTACCATGTATCTCAATAGGAGAATTCAAGAGGTAATTCTTCTCTCTCTCTCTCTTATTTCGATTTCCTTTAAAATATCATTTCTTTTCATCTATTATACCCAAATTCTCATATCCAAATGTCATGATAAATATATAATTATTGATTTGTGTGTATTCTATCATTTTAATGGAAAATATTAATTATATTTTTCCCTTTATCTCATTTTTTATAAAAATGAAATCATCGCCTGTGATGTGTTAATTTTCCTACATCGTGGGAGATGAACTTAAATTTAACATCAACTCCTTAATGGATATAAATAAAACAATTAAATGGTTGAAAATATATTTTAATATTGATTTTTAACCTATTTTATATTTTGGAAACAACCGTTATACATGATACTAAATGATAAAATAAAACAAGTTCCCTGTGATCCAAAAACAGCCCAAATTAACCTAAAACGATCATCAATAGGTTTTTACCAATGATTCATCCTCACGGTATATCCCCAAATTAATTACAAGATCATTTAAACAATTGTAAGATCATTAATAATATGAAATTTTAATTCTGTATGTTTATCCATGTTGTACATGAACATCTATTCACGTGTAAAAGTAAACAGTTCTAAAAACTAAGAAAAAGCACACTCCTGAACAATGAATTTAAATACTATTACTCATCTAATGGCCCATAAAAGAACATAATGAAACCATAATGAACCATATTAATATATAAAATTTTATTTAATTGTTTATTTATGAATATAATTTAATTTTATAAGACATTAAATTTATGAAAGTGTTCAGATGTAAGGTAAGGTAAATTCTCGAACACAACATTATTTCTTAGGGTTTTTCCACTTTCACCCGATTTTCAGCATGGTTATTACTAAAAAAACTATTCCTTTATCATTATCTTACTTTTTCTATGATGTAAATGTCTTCCACTGGGTTATATGTAAAACCAAATGTTTTCCTAAATAACTCTTCTTTTAGAAACTCACCTTTTACGTCCCACTCAAGGTTGTTGGTGCTTGTATCAGGTATGCTATTCCATATTTCCTTTGGGAACCCCATGTTTAGGATTTAATCCCTTATTATTTCTAACATATTCCTTCACATGGGGTTTTTATTCTAAATATTGATATATGTTCCATCTAGTATGCATCATAGTGTAAATGTCCTGATGTGAAGAGTGCGCCTGAAATAATATGGAACGATGAATTTGATATGATGTGACAGGTGTGCCTAGAATTATATAGCACTCCAATTTATCGGTTAATGTAAATAATAACATTATTAAAGTAAAATATGCATGAACATGATTATATCTTTCTTCACAATAATGTGTGGTAGTTAACCACTAAGACATGTTGTTTCATTTTTTACACATTGCCACACTCCATGCCATTATATTATGATTCCTCTCATGGTTATGATGATTATGTTCTAAATATACTCAAACCATGTTATATTGTTTCATGTTATTAAATATAATCATATTGGAATTTTTTTCTCACCGTATTTTGATGTATATCCTGAGGTGATTACGTGTACTAAGGATAACTCAAGAGCCAATAAGAAGATATAGAAGAAGGAATTAAACAAATGTTTTATGTTGTAAATGTTGTGCATTGTCCAAGTTTTCCAAAGACAATAATCCATTGGATAATTATTGTGCAATGTTTTTATTTTATTTTCATTAAAATGATGTAAACATAATGATAGAAATGCAGGGTCACAATAGTTTGTATTAGAGGCATGGTTTGGTTAATTTGGGAATTAAGATAGAGAACCTAAGTGAAAAGACATATTATGATACTAAGTATATGTAATCAAACCCAAATCATTGATAAACATAGGTATCCTATAACATATTATTTTAGTTTTGATTGCACAAAGTAATAAATTATTTATTCTTGACTTGGTGACTTAAGTTTTCTTCTATCCGTTTCTATTTTAAAAAGTGGTGGGAATCAGGAGAAACCAAGCCAACTAACCGTGTGAGGGAAAATTTAGTAATTAACTTAACAAAATCCCCAATTATTTGGGAGGTGGAGTTATAAACATCATGGTTATTTATACCCAGTTGTCTTGGGTTATAAATAATAACATGAATAATACTAAACTTCCACCTTTACATAAGAGGGAGAAAATGGATGTCGATTATTTTATATGGAAATAACCAACGATGTTTAGTGTATCCTATGATCCACTTGTTGTGAAATTGTGGTTCAACCCAATATAAAATATCTTTTTTGTTCTTCACTATTCAAATATGGAGAAGGTGGCTCTGTTCTTTTATCATCTTGATGGAGAGGCTGACCAATGGTGGCTTTGATTATGAACACCAAGACGAGGGAAGAAATTGAAGAGATATAGTGGGAATAATTTAATATAATGTTTCTTGAAAAGTGTTTTCCTATAACTTTTTGTACAAATATAAAGAGAGAATTCATTTATCTAAAGAAAAAGGAAGGATAATTTGTCATGTACAATGAATAAAATTTCACAAGGCTTGTAGGGTTCGATTCAGGTTTAGTTTCCAACAATGATAACGAAATTGATATATTATTAACTACATTAAAACAACACCTTCAAAATTTGCATTTAATTTTAGGCTTTTGCAGTTATGATGAAGTTGTTTGATGTGATCCCAAAGTTGAAATGTAGTTTGGAGAACAGTAACATGGCTATGGTGATAAGAAACAAAATGTGGAGTTGCATGTTGAAGGATCCAATGAGAAAGGTGGAAAGAAAAGTCAACTACACACATGAAGAAAATGAGGGAAGAAGCATCAAGGGAACTACCTCAAAGAGCCAGGTAAATGCTTCAAGTGTTGGAGAGAGGGCTGCCAGACTGAAGAGTGTCGAAAAGACATGAGAAGACCAGATAATGTGGTGGAGGAAATGAGAGCACCACCGATGATCAAATTCTACAACTATAGGTAGCATGGGAACTATGAAATCTAGTTCAATAAACCTTGTGTCCTCAAGGGTGATCAATGTTAGCATCCAACAATGCTAAAGGAATAATTGAAGGCTTATTCCATAACTACAGTGGAAGTGGAGAATGAAAATAATGTTATTTAATGTACACTTCATATTCAGTAATGAATGGAAAAATTATTATTTGATTCTAATTCTACTAATTCCTTTATATCCTACAAGTTTCCAATAAATATTGAATCGATGCCTTGAAACTATGAGGAAAAAATATTTTAAAATACACAAAATTGAATAATAATTTGTACCCAAGTATTGGACTATTATATTATTGGCGTAAGTGGGATGATTCTTCCAGTGAATCTTGTAATACTTCCCTTGGTGGAAGTTGATGATATAATGGGGATAGATAGGCTCTCATTATCTAGATAACACAGAAACTGATGGGAAAACGAGATATATTTTCATATTTTAAACCATCCCACACTCCTCTAGTAATGCAAGGAAGATCTTGCATCTCATTTGAAAAATACTTCAATGGTGTGTGTGTAGATTCCTAGTGAAGTAGCATACCTCTCTCAAATGGTTGATTCAAATGAATTTATCCACTGAGGGAAAATTACAATCATGGTGTAATATAGTTATGTATGTCTTGAAGTGTTTCCAGGACTTCCCTTGGGTTATGAGTGAGTGTTATCAATATAACTTATACCCACAGCTACTTCTATCTCAATTTATCCTTATAGGATGGATCCTATCGAACTGGAGCCGCTAAAGAAATAGCTGCAAGAGAATTTGATTTTTTTTATATTTCCTAGTACTTCACCTTTTGGAGCTCTATCTCACTTTGTGAAGAAGTAGCATAGATCAATGCAGTTGTGTATCAATTTTTTATAAGTCAAAAAGATCACCATAAAGAAATAGCATCCTCTCCCAAGGATGGACAACTTGTTTAATCATCTATGAGGAGATCATTACTTCTTTAAGGTGGGTCTTCATTATATATATCATTAGATAAAGGTGAAGAAAGAATATATTCAGAAGAATTCCATCTTTACAATGTATGGGCATTACGATTTTATGGTTTTTCCCTTCGAACATACTAATGTCCCTTTATTCATCATGATTTTAATGAATATATTCTTTAGAAATTACCATAAAAAAAATTTAGTAGTGTTTATTGATGATATTATCATCTACTCCAAGAGCAAGGAGGAACATAAAGAACACATATGCCTTGTTTTTTTGACATTGATAAATGAGATGTTATATGCCATGTTCAGAAACTATAACTTTTGGATGAAGCATGTCACGTTTTAATGAAATGTGATCACAAGTGGGGGAATTTATATGGACCCTAAAAAACAATGGCTATTGAGGAATGACCCAAACCCTCTAGTTTCATATAAATATATAGTTTTCACGGGCTGTCTTGGTACTACAAATGTTTTTTGAGAAATTTCTCATTATTTTCATGCCCACAAAATAATGTAACAAGGAAAGGGGTGAAATTTGTCTGGATGAAAAAATGTGGATAAATTTTCAAGGAGATAAAGAGAATGATGATCACTACACCTATACTCACAATACTGAAAAGTGGAGATTTTTTTTTGATATACAGTGATGCTTCAATGAAATTATTAGGTTGTGTACTCATGAAAAATTATAATGTGATAGTCTATTCCTCCTAGATGTTGAAGATCCATGAGAATAATAACCTGATGTATGATCTAGATTTATAAGATGTAATTTTTTCAGTGAAAATCTAGTGGCACATTCTCTATGGTGAGAAGTGTGACATTTATACTGGTCATAAGATACTAAAGTATATATTCACAAAAAGGATCACACCATGAATCAAAGGGGATGATTAGAGGTAATGAAAGACAATAATTTATCTATTCACTATCATCCTAGAAAGGCGAATAAGGTATCCGATCCTCTTAGTAGAAAAGAACCTACTAATATATTCACGATTCATATTGTGAAATACCATATAATCATGGATATAAAAAGTATGTATTTGGAAATCATGACCATAAAGAATACATCCTACCTTGCTGGAATGTTTTCCCAACAATCTTTCCAAGAGATGGTTATGGAGGCACAAAGGGATGATCTGGAGTTATAGAAGAAGGTGAATGTGGTAATAGAAGGGAAGCTACAAGAGTTCCATATCGATGATGGTGGTGTGACTGAGTTTGGAAAGTGGAATTTTGTGCCTTCATCACTAGGGATAAATAATTATCTATTCAGAAATGCACATAACTCACCTTTATCTGTCCATCCTAGTAGCACCAAGATATAACGTTATATCTGAGAACAACTCTAGATGGACAACATCAAGATGGATATTGCTGAGTATATCTCAATGTGCTTAATAATTCTTAAATTTAGAGCTGAGTAAATAAAGAGTAAAGGGATGATTCTAACATTTCCTATACCCATGTGAAAATGGGAGAATCTAACTATGTAATTTTTTATAGGTCTCCCAAATACATCCAAAGGAAATAATGTGGTACGGGTTTCGATGAACCGACTCACCAAGATCGCTCACCTTATCGCTATTGAGGATGATCAATCTCTTGAAAAATAGGAAATGATATATGTGAAGGAAGTGGAATGATTTCATGGGGTTCCACTCTCAATTTTCTAGGATCATGTTCCAAAGTCCACATTTAAATTCTTGAGGAGTCTTCAAAATGCCTTGAGTACTAAATTGAATTTTACCACGGCTTATCACCACCAAACTGATGTCCAATTGGAAATTACTATTTATATGATCAAAGATATGTTTAGAGCATGTTATTTATAATTCAAATGTGGATGTGATCAACATCTCCAATTGGTGGAGTTATCATACCTCAATAGCTTCCAATTGAGTATTCATATGAATCAATATGAAGCTCTACATGGAAATTGATGTAGAACTCCAACCTATTGGGATGAAGTTGGAGAAAGAATGCTACATGGAATTGATATCATGGAAGAGATGACTGAGAAGGTTCTATCCATCCAACATTATATCAACGTTTCTCATATTTGGAAAAAGAGAAATACTGAAAACTATTGAAGGGATTTAGAGTTTTACATTGTAGATAATGTCATTATTTTATTATCACCATGAAAGTGAGTTGTACAGTTTTGAGATAAAGGGATGTTTTGACTAAGCTACATTGGACCCATTGGGATCCTTGACTGCATAAGAGTCATTTCCTACTAGACATTACTCACACTGAATATGGATCATGTTCATAATGTGTTTCATGTATCACTACTAAGGAAATACATAACAGATCCCTCACATGTACTGAACTTAGAGGTGGTATAGCTGGAAGATGATCTCTCTTTGAGTACAATCCTTTAAGGATTTTGGATCGTAGATATAGGGTTATACGCAATAAGAAAACCTACATTGTCAAAGTGTTATGAATGAACCGTATGTATGAAGAAGAAAATTGGGAACTATAGGATTTGTTGAACAATAAGTACCCTCACCTTATTATGTAAAATGAAATTTTTAGGGTGAAATTTCAAAAGTGGGGAAGAATGTAACTACCCAAACATTTATCAATACAATTTCTCCCTTTATATAGTAATATCATATAGTATAATCACATATAATCACATTAGGAAACACAATTCCAAATCATGATTAAATGAAATAAAAAAATTCAATGTGAGCTTTAAACAAATTTTTTCCACTTATGTAATTTGAATTTCCAAAATATAACATACACAATTGCAATCAGTGAGAAGTTTGGAGTCTAATAGGAAGACGTAATATTTGTTTAATAGTAACATACCCTTATTAATATTAACGTTAAAACTATAAATATTAATATGAACCTTATGAAAAGTAAATCTTCCAAGAGAAGATGAACCTTACCAGTGATAGTATAAATAAGATTTTTCCATCCAATATGTGAAAATATAATATAATTAGATTATAGTGTTGGTATTTTAGTAAGTAAGGAATATTTAAGGATTAATTAAATAATTTAAAATAAAAATTATTTTCATGAAATTTATTCAGAAAACAATATTTGGATGTCTTACGATTATATGATAATTTTTTGAGACCTTAATTAAATTTTGAAAGTGTTTGAAAATAAGTTTTAAAGTTAAAATTTTTTATTGTTTATGTAAATTATGATTTTAATTAGAAATAAAATTTATCATATTTAGAAAAATATTTTCATAAAATGGATTTCTTTTTTGAGATATATACATAGAAAAAGGTTTGTGTGATTTTTTGAGATTTTTTTAAAATACATTAACTTTTTCTCAATAGTGAAGTTTGATAATTTTCAAAATATGCTAAATAAATGAATTAATTTATCATGCTTGAGGCATGGATGATGTAGATAAAAATTTGTTCTAACTCGCATGCCATATTTAATTTATTTAGTAATACAATCATCACTATTTTTTGTCTAGAGGTAAATTAATAAACTAATGAATTATATATTGAGAAAACCCTCTCCCCTCCTCTATAAATACCACCCCACACAACCACATTTCCTCACACTTCTCGAGCATCAATGTAACATCCCACAAAAATAAAGAATATTAAATTTTCATATTTATTAATATTTTTGTGTTAAATATTAATTTTACTTTAAAGGGGATACTATGTTATATGTCCTACCAAACATGCAACAATGGGTTTTTCCAAAATCTTATGCTGCACATAATGCTGAGTCATACTGAAAAGAATAATAATAATAATATTATATAATTATTCTAAATAGTAGATAAAACCAAGCCATTTTTCTTTCATGAATTAAGAGAACTAATTAAAATATGATTATATATGTTTTTTAAATGTCTTTACATTATTCCAATAAATTTTAGAGGCTTAAAATAAGAAAGAATCTGATTTTAAGAATGAAATACTCTAATATTCTTTAAAGGTCGTTTTACTTCCTTTTGATGGAGAACCCATTTTAAATCAAGTTTTTTAATTTTATATGTTTCATTTGACAATATAAACATCTTTTCAGAAGAGGGACATCAAATTTTACTTTGGGTAAATTTTATGTATTTTTCTGATAAAGTTTATTTTTCAATGAATATTTAAAAATATTGTATTTTAATTTAAAACTGCCTTTCAATCTAATTTATTTATATAGATATATTTTTATTTTTATTGGTTTTAAAGATTAAATAGATTAAATTTTAACAATTTAATCTAACTTTGTTCATTGGATGTAATTTCACTTTGAAATTCGACATAAACAAGTGTCAATATTTTGATAGTTATTATTTTTTAAAAACATGCCTTTTTTTTCGACAATGAGAATTGATTTTAATTTAATTTATGAAAATAATGTGTTTTGAATTTGGAAAAATGGATTCCATATTTGGAATTAGGATGTCCAAATTATATAAAATGGTATCATTTTTTTAGACATCATGAAAAGTAACTTTAGGGAATATTTTATTTACCATGGTAAAAGGGTAAATCTGGTTAATAAGGGTAAATAAATAATATTATTGTAATATTAAATTACCTTAACACGTGTATTAATCCTATTGGATAATAAATTCACGACCATGGGAGTCCTAGGGTAGATTTTGGAACCCCAAGGAGCCACTTGTAATTGAAAATTACATTTTTTAGAAATTAATAAAAAGCCAAGGAAAATGTGACATAAATATATATCTTTTAGTAAAAAAAATTGTATGGGGTAATATAAGTGATATTTTCAACTATAAATATTATATGGAAATATAAAATGATTTACTACTTCATGCTATTTTATTTAAAATTTTTAGATATTAAATAAAAAAATTTAATTATGACATAATGATGATGTAGTGATAACTTCATTAATAAAGGATTCTAATAAATGAAATAATAAATGTTAAAATAAATGTAATTTTTTCTATTTTTATGACATCCACTAATTTTTTTGGTTGATATGTACATGTTATATTTTTATTAATGCAATTTTTTTAACCAATTATGTTTTTTTGGATTTTTTAAAATTTCATGATATGCATAGTTTCAAAATAGACATAATTCATAGTTTTAATATAAATTATTTTATTAAATATTATTAAATTACAAAAAATATTAGATTCATCCAAATAGTTATCATAAGTCTATTATTTTATTATTGACTCTTTTATTTAGATATTTACTATGATTTGGTAACAATTCTGATTCTCAAAGTGTTAAATACTTGATAATACGGTAAGAGTAAAAAAGGGTTAAATAAAACAGATATGGACTAAAAAATATACAAAACCAGTCAAATTATTATTGGATGATTTTATTTAAACTTTTATTCATCATATATTCTTATTTAGTGAGTTTTTAAACATTTTAAATAGAAAATAATTTTATAATAAAACAATTCTTTAAAACATTCCTAAAGAGCCCCTCCTCCCTCTTATAAAAGAGCACCACCTCTAACCCATTACTCACACAACGCAAGCCCCTTGGATCATCCAAAATCTACTCTAATGAGATACCAATATCCCTATATTCCACATAAAATCCATACCTTGGGTATAAGGCAATTCAATAAAGCCTTTTGATTCAAACCAAAGGGAGTTACCCATTTTAAAGGTAACGTCTTCTCCCAAGTTATTTTCTTTTATTTTCTTCCTCAAACCCCCTAAACACTTATATTTACATTATTTTATAAGGACAAAAGTATCATAAATATAATAGGTTGTTCTTATGATAATTAGTCTAACTAAACATCCACACACCTCTATCTAATTGATACAAACATATTGTTTCTATGGACGGTGAACTACCGCCTCACGAAATAATGATTGTTCAATTATCTTCTACAGCCTCTCAAGGTGGCCATTATGATGGAAATGTATTTATATGTTATATATAGTATTTTTTTTATTCTTATATATTTTTTATTTATATCATACCTTTATTTTTTCCATAATGGGTAAATACAATATTTTTACTGGAGGATGTGCGGACTACCGCCCCCTCAAAGTGGTATAACTCATTCATGCTATACGTGGAACATATAATGTATGGATTTAATGAAATTATATATGATATTATAATTAAATTATAATATAACAATGTATCATTAGGTTTTTATTCCATTAAATGTGAAATAGAAATGAAAGTAGACATTCATGCATACGTACAACTTACCATCTCCATGAACGGTGCATTTCATTTCTTATCTCCAATTATAATGTACTATTATAAATAGATATATATATATATATACACCAGATATATATAATATATATGATATCTAAATCATGAATATCATTCGGGAGATAATATACTTTTTACTACATAGACATCTTGTAATTATAAGAAGTTCATTTTTGAGTCAAGTACCAAATATCGACAAATCATTCGTTATTAACATAAATGATTATAACATGGTAATAATTGATATAAAATGAATAATAAAATTGAAAAGGGTTATGAATAATGTTGAAATTTTCTTTCATTTATTATTCAGTAGATTAATAAAGAAACGAGTCAAGTCAAACATGAAGTAAGAGACTTTATCTCAACCTCATTTCATTGAGGCATATTTTGATTTATACACAACATTATTTTATACGGTGTATAAAACCCAATGAATTTTATTTTAATTAAAATGGAATCCTTTCTATGAAGTTTTTTAATAAATTAAAAAAATAATCTTTCATTTTAATGTACGTAGTGACAATGACCTTTCCGCCACCGTGAGCATTATTCGATATTTGGATTCCTTAACATGTTGTAATGTTTTAAAAAGGAAAATAAATATCATATAATAATTTTACATATTTTGGTATTGAAAATGGTTTTAAGAATGGATTTATTATTTAAATATATATAAATGTTATATTGTGATTGCAATGTGGAAATGTTATATTCCATCTATGTTTGTTCAGGTGTTATGATTATGTTATGGTTCTTGGGCACTGTTTACATATATTGGTGGTTCTGTGATAAACCTTGGGAGGGTTAGCCCATGATAGATCTACAATACATTGGGTAACATGAACGAGGTAAATGTTAATGTTTCTCTTAAGAGATTTAGGGAATATACTGTGATGGTTATTCCAAACGTAACTCCCTACGTAGCTATGAATGCTACAACATATATATGTTATGGATGCAACAAGATACCTTTATGATTTATGATTTTTATATGTTATTCGTAATTATTATGATTTCTGAGGTGTGTTATAGAGACTATGTTTTTCATGTATTTATGGAATAATGATTTCTTTCATTATTTTTAACCCTTACTGAGCTTTTTATTCTCATCCCTAGTTTTTGAAATGATTTTCATAGGGTATATCGTAGGGTACGAAAAAGGAAGATTTCAAGAATAATTATATAAAGAGAAGAATTATTGTTTACTTTTATGAGTTTTTATTTTATGAAAAAGATCATAATGAGTAGAAGTATCTAATTTTTAATATTTTAGGTGTTATGTAATATTTATGCCCAAATTCATTAAAACTCAAAACCTGAAAAGATCCTCAATGTGAATTATTAACTTCATTAATGGTTATTTAATGTTGAAGGATGAGGCCTTATAGTTGGTAATATAGGTCAGTTTAGAAAACTTTATGAGTTGGTATATTATAAAATTAATATCCATAAATTAATTTATGGTAATATTTAAATAATATTGAATTTTAAGGTTATCATGTTGCTCCACCTATGATATTTCTATGTTCATAATGGTTTGCTGTAGAGGAAACATGGAATATATAAGGGGACAACATCAAGAGGAAATAAGCCTTTTAATCAACAACTTGAGATGTTCATAATTGGTACTGAATTGTTTGTTTCAGTAATGGCATTGTTGACTCAGGATATAAATGGTGGTGGTATCCATGCACAAGATCAGTCAGATCAACCATAGAGGAACATGTTAGTAGTGGAGCATTTCATGATGTAAAATCCTCTATCATTTGGAGGATCATCTGAACATGTTCTAAATTAAGGGTGGATTAAAGCACTTTTGAAGATTTTTTATATCATAGGGTGTTTTAAACATGAAAAGACTCGTCTTGTCATTTATCATTTTTAAGGTGAATCCGATCAGCAGTGGTCGATGGTGAAAAATATCAGGGATAATATGGATATTGATGCTATTGATTTAGATGAATTCAATGGTATGTTTCTTGAGATATATTTTCCTAAGGTGGTTCATCTTAGGATGGACAAACAATTATTGGAATTGATGCAGGAGGATGGTTTAGTGGCTGCTTATGAAGCAAAATTCACTCGACTAGAATGGTATGCTCCAAATTTCATAGGAGATCTTAATAGTAAAATCAATAGTTTTTACTAAGTATTAAATCGAAATTACTGAAGTTCATTAGATTCTCATGAGTTCATAATTTAAGAAAAACATGTTTGATTTGCGATGAAGGTGGAATTAGAGTTTTTTGATGATATGGTGTTCTTTAACCAAAAATAGAATAAGTGGTTGAGGTGGCAGATGGAATGGAAGAACTCTTCAAAATGTCTGATGGTATGAAAATTATGTTTATAGTTTGTGAAAATTATGGTAAAAATCACACTGGGTAATCCCTTTTGAATTTTTTCAAGTGATACTCATATATTAAAATGGGGGAATAAGGCTCGTACTTTCATTGAAAAAGATCAGTGTAATGGTAAGAAAAAATATGATTTACAATCAGTAAAATGTTTTAAGTGAAATGAAATGGGTAATTATGAAAATGAGTGACCAACAATGAACTAAACTAAGGGAAAGTAGCCAGACTACAAGAAAAAATGGGTGGTAAAATCCTTTGCAATTACTTCAGCAGATGTTGGGCCAACAAATGGTGTAGTATCAAGTACACTATTTTTTTATTCAAATTTTTCCAATATGTTGTTTCATTAAGGGTCTCAAAATTCATTCATTTCTATGAAATTTTCTATTAAATTGATTATTTCATCTCATGATATGAATCCTAAACTTATGGTAAAAACAATGAGAGAAAATGTTGAGATAAAAAGAAATTATAAGAACCTTTATGTCCTTGTGTGTGGAAAGAATATACCTGCAAACCTTATTTTTTCCTCTATTAGAGTTTGATGTTATGTTGGGTATTGATTGGATTTACATTTATCATGCTAAAATTGACTGTAGAGATAAAGAGGTTTCATTTAATGAAGAATTTTAGTTTTTGTACAATAATTAACCATTAACATTGATAACATATTAGTATGCTAAGAAACTAGTAAAATATGGAACATAATTTTACCTTGTACATATTGTTGAAAGCAAAGGAACTATTCAGATTAATGATGTTATAGTGGTAAATGAGTATCATGTTATTTTTTCTAATGAGTTGCCTGGTATAATACCTGATTGGGAAGTTGAATTTATAGTTGACTTAGTTCCTGATTCTAATGGAATTTTAGAAACCCCTTATCTAATAGCTCATATTGAATATTTAGAGTTAAATAAGATATTGCAGGAGTTATTAGATAAAGTTTTCATTCAACCTAGCACATCACCATGGGGTGATCTTGTCTTGTTTGTTAATAATAATTATGGATCAATGAGACTTTGTATTGTTTATATAGCCTTGAATAATATCACTATTAAGAAGAAGTATCCTTTGCCTCACATCGATGATTTTTTTGATCAGCTCTAGGGATATCAGTATTTTTCAAAGATTAAATTCAGGCCGGGGTT
This sequence comes from Viscum album, assembly GCA_963277665.1. NCBI lineage: Eukaryota > Viridiplantae > Streptophyta > Magnoliopsida > Santalales > Viscaceae > Viscum > Viscum album. The sequence continues at coordinate 56,477,386 of OY728148.1, forward strand.
CCATCAGTTGAATGTAAAGGAAAAAAATATTCCAAAGATAGAATTTCGTACCAGATATAGACATTATGAATTTCTACTTTTGTATTTTGGGTTGAACAATGCACATGCTGTATTCATGGATCCTATGAATATAATTTTCCATGAGTTCATGGATAAGTTCTTGGTTGTGTGTATTGATGATATTTTGGTTTATTCTGAACGTAAAGAGGAACATGAAAGTCATTTAAGGGTTTTCTTGAAAACATTAAAATAAAATAAACTATATGGGAAATTCAACAAGTGTGGGTTTTGGTAACATCAAATTTCATTTCTTGGTCACACTGTTTCAAAAAATGGAATAACTATTGATCCTGCTAAAACAAAAGTTGTTGAAGAATGGTAAATACACACAAATATAACCAAGAACTGTAATTTTATTGGTTTAGCAGGTTATTATCATTGGTTTTTTGAATATTTTTTCTCGGTTATCTTGTCCACTAACTATGTTAACTCAAAAAGGTGTTATGTTTATTTGGAAAAAAGAATGTGATGAGTGTTTTCAATAATTGAAAATAATATTGTTGAATGCTATATTTTTGGAACTACCCTCTAGAGATGGAGAATTTGTTATCTATATTGATTCTTCATTGAAAGTAATTTTCTATGTCTTTAGGAAGAATGATCAGGTAATTTATTATGATTCATGTTAGTTGAAACTTCATGAGTAAAATTACCCTATACATGATTTAGAATTAGCTGATATTGTTTTTGATTTAAAAATTTGGAGGAATCATTTGTATGGAGTAATGTGGGAAATATATACTTATGAAAAATATTTTAATTATACATTCACTCAAAAAAAATTAGACATGAGATATATGATATGGATAGAATTAATCTAGGATTATGATTGCATGATCCATTTCATCCAGGAAAGGGAAATAAAGTGTCTAATACTTTGAGTTGAAAAAAATGCTACATTAACCATGTTACATTTGGAATAATATCCTTTAGATAATGATTTGATGAAATTTTTCATAAAATTTGTTGTTATAGGAAATTCCTCTATTTTGTTTCAGGTTTTATTAAAAGAATCTCTACTAAACAGAATTAAGCAAGCGCAGAAGGAAGACAATGAGTTGTAGAAAAAGGTAGAGTTGGTTTAGAAGGGCAAGTTTCATGAATTTATCATTGATAATGAATTTATTTTCATATTTGAGAAGATATTAAGTTTTATTTATGATTCACCGTAAAATAATGTGTTGTTATGTGAAGCTCATAGTTCTCTATTTTCAGTTTATACCGATAGTACTAAGATGTATAGAAATCATTGTGAGTATTACTGGTGGGATGGAATGAAAAGAGATATTGTTGAATTTACTATGATGTGTTTGAATTGTAAACATGTTAAAGTAGATTAGAAGTTATAGAAATGGATGGATAATCCTTTACTGGTGCCATAGTGGAAATGGGAACATATATCCCTAGACATAATTGTGGGATTACTAAAAACATCTCAAGGTAACAATGCAATCTGGGTTACTATTGATCGATTTACTAAATCCTCTCATTTCCATCCTATTAAAGATACTTTGTCTCTAGATTAAATTTCTTGGTTTTATGTTAAAGATATAGTTAGGTTGCATGGAGTTACCCTCTCTATTATATCTGATCGTGATCCCAGATTTACTTCTAACTTTTAAAAAGGCCTTCAGAAGTCGTTGGGTACAGAATTAGCTTTTATGCAAATTTTCATCCTTAATCAGATGGGAAATAAGAATGAAAAATTCAAACATTGAAAGATATGTTACATTCTTTTTCAGTGTATTACTAGGGGAGTTGGGAATTACATCCTTCTTTGGATGAATTTTCTTTTAATAACAGCTCTAATTCCTGTATATAGATGGCTCCATTTGAGGAATTATATGGATATTGGTGGAAAACTCTAGATTTTTGGGATGAAGTAGTTGAAAGGAAGTTGATGGGACAAGAATTGGTAAATGAGATGGAAAAGAAAGTTCATTTGATTCAGAAGCACTTGAAAATAGCTTAGAGAAGGCAGAAATGTTATGAAGATAACCGGAGGAAGGATATTTCCTTATAGATATGTGATCATGTCTTTTTCAATGTTTCTCCATGGAAAATTATGAAGCACATTAGTTGAAGGGAAAAATGAGTTTGAGGTTCATTGGACCCCATGAAATCCTAGATAAAGTTGGATCAGTTTCCTACAAAGTAGGTTTACCTCCATGTTTATCTGAGGTAGACGATGTTTTTCATATTTCAGTGATGTGAATGAATACGTTAAATCCATATCATGTTTTGAGTGTAGATGTAGTTTAGTTGGAAGTGAATCTTTCTTATGAGTAACAACTAGTCGAGATTCTAGACTAAAGAGAGCAAGTGTTGCAGAATAAGATAATTCATTAGGTAAAGTTTTCTTGGAAATCCCTTATTATTGAAGAGGAAACATGGGAATATGAGAATTATATGAGGGATAACTACCCCCATTTTTTTTATAATTGAATATCATTGTGATGATGCAATTTCCAAAAGAAGATAAGGATATAACATACCTAGTAAATAAAGAATATGAAATTTTCATATATATTAATATTTTGGGATTAAATATTAATTTTACTTTAAAGGGGATAAAATGTTCAATGGCATATCCGACACACAACAATGGGTTTCTCTGGAATGTTATTTTTCACACTATGCTGAGTCATACTGAAAAAAATAAAAAAAATATTATTATTTTAAAAAGTAGTTAACACATAGTCATTGTACTGAAGAGAACATACAAAACTAATGAAAATATTATCATACATGTTTGTATAATGTCTTTACATTTATCTAATAAATTTTAGAGGCCTAAAATAAGAAATAAACTGATTTTAAGAATGAAATACTATAATATTCTTTAAATGTTGTTTTAAAGACTTTTGAGGGAGAAACCCTTTTAAATCTAGTTTTTTGTAACTTTTATATGTTCCATTTGACAAAATAAACTTCATATTTAGAATAGGGACATCATAATTTACTTTGGGTAATTTTTTGATATTATTCTGATAAAGTTCATTTTTTTAATGAATAGTAAAAAATACTGCATTTTAATTCGAAACTGGATTTTAATATAATTTATTTATAAAATTAGATTATTATATTTATTTTTTAAAAGTGTAATTTGTTTATATTTTTTACCATTAATTCAAATGTTGGTCATTGTATGTAATTTCAATTTGAAATTGGACATAAACAAGTGTCAATCTTTTGATAGTTATTATTTCTTAAAAACACATTTTTTGATTTTGACAACACTAATTAATTTCAAATTAATTTTTTCAAATTATATATTTACAATTTTGAAAAATGGATTCCATATATGAAATCAGGAGGTCCAAATTGTGTAAATAGGTAAATTGTTTTAGGCATTATGAATAGTTACTTTAGTAAATATTTTATTTACCCTGGTTAAAGGGTAAATCTGGTAAATAATGGTAAAAAAATAATACTATAATAATTTTAAATTACCATAAAACATGTCTTAATAATATTGGAGGATATATTCCAAACTATGGGAATCCTTGTGTTAATTTTGGTACCACATGGAGCCACCTTATTTATAAAGATAAAAAATATATATACATCATGGAATCTGTTTCATGAATTATATACATTATATTAATAAATTAAATTTTTACACAATAATGATTCAGTGATTTCTTTATTAATAAAAGATTCAAATAAATAAAATAATAAATGTTAAAATAAATGTAATTTTATTATTTTGATGTTATCCACAATTTTTATGGATGATATTTACATGTTATCTTTTTATTAATGATGTTTTTTGTAATCAATAAAGTTATATTGTATTTTCTAAACAGTCATGATATGAATAGTGTCAAAATTGACATAATTAATATTTTAAATAGATAATATTTTATTAATTATTTCAAAATTTTAAAAAAAATATAATATTCTGAAAAAATTTTATCATAATACTAAAATTTTATTATTGACTCTTTAATTTTCATAATTTTCATGTTTTGATAACTATTTTTATTCTCAAAGTGTTAAATACATGATAAAACGGTAAGAGTAAAAAAGGGTTATATAAAAATATAACGACTAAAATATATCTAAAACCTATTTAATTATTATTATATGTCTTTATTTAGACTTATATTTATCTTATATTTTAATTTAATGAATTTTTAAACTTTTAAAACCGAAGATAGATTTATAATAAAATAATTATTTCAAACATTCATAAAGAGCCCCTCCTCCCTCTTATAAAAGGCCACCACCTCTATCCCATTACTCACACCTCCCAAGCCCCTTGGATCATCCAAAATACACTCCAATAATATCCCAATATCCCTATACTTCACATATAAACCTTATGTTTAATATAAGTAAATTCAATAAAGCCTTTTGGTTCAAACCAAAGGGAGTTACCCGATTTAAAGGTAACATCTTATCTCAAGTTATTTTCTTTTACTTTCCTTCTCCAACCCCCTAAAATCTTATTATTCCATTATTTTTTGACAAAACCAATATATTCAATATATTAAGTCGTTTTTATGAGATTTATTTGAATTAAATATCCACACACCTTTATATAATGGATACGAACATACTGTTTCTGTGGATGACGAACTGCTGCCCCATGAAACGATGATTGCTCAATTATCTTCCACCACCTCTCATGACAGAAATTATGTTGTAAATGTATTTATATGTGGAATATATTATATTTGTATTGACTTTATGATTATTTATTTTTCCTTATATCATAACTTTAGGGTTTCCATAATGGGTAAATGTGGTAATTTAATTTGAGGAAGTGCATACTACCTCCCCTCAAAGTGACATGACTCATTCATTCCATACATAGACCTTATAAATGATGGAGGTAATTAAACTATATATGATATTTTACTAGAATTATAATATACATATGTATCATTATGTTTTCATTCCACTAAATATTAAATATAAATGAAATAACCGTTCATTCATACGTATGGGTTACAGTCTCCATGAAAGGTGCATTTCATATATTATCACCAAATGTTATGTAGTATTATAAATACAAATATATATAATAGATATATATGATATATGTGATATCTAAATAATGAATATAATTCTGTATATAATGTAATTTTAACAACGTGGACAACTTTTAATTATAGGTTGTTGATTTTTGAGTCAAGTACCAAATATCGACAAAACGAACGTTGTTAACTTAAATGATTATAACATGGTAATAATTGATATAAAAGGATTAATAAAATTACATAAGGTTATCAAGAAAGTAGAAATTAACTTTATTTTATTATTCAGGAGACTAAATAATGAACAAGTCATTTTGGACATGAGCTAAGGGAATCGTCTCAATCTCCTTTCATTGAGGCATGTTTGGATTTATACATAACTTTATTTTATATGGCGTACAAACCCATTTGACTTGTGTTTTCATTAATAGATAATCTTTTTTATGAATCATTTTACTAAATGAAAAAAAGAACGTTTATTTTTAATTTTTGTGGTGACAATGAACATTCCTCTTCTTCGGGCATTATTTGATATTTAGATTTTTTAACAAGTCATAATGTTTTTATAAGGAAAATAAATACCATATAATTGTTTTACGTATTTTGGTATTGAAAATGATTTTGAGAATGGATTGACTATTTCAATATATTGAAATGTTATATTTTGATTGAAATGTGGAAATGTAATCATTTTATTATGTTTGTCAATGTGTTATGATTATGTTATGGTTTTTGGGAATTGTTTACGTATACGGGTGGTTCCATTATAATCCTAGGGAGAGTGAGCTTGAGATAGATATCAAATTTATTGGGTAATTTAATGGATGTAAATAGATAATTTTTCTCCTAAGATATTTAAAGAATATATTGTGATTGGTATTCTAATCATAACTCCCTACGAAGCAGTGAAAGCTACAACATAAGTATGTTATGGATTCCACAAGTTTCCTTTATGATTTATGATTTATATATGTTATTCATAAATCTTATGATTTCATGAGGTGTGTCAAAGAGATTATTTTTTGTATGTATTGATGTAATAATGATTTATTTCATTATTTTATTACCCTTACTAAGCTTTTTATGCTCATCCTAGGTATTTTAAATGTATTTTCACACAGTATAAGGAAGGGTAAGTGAAAGGAAAAATTCAAGAATATTTATATCATGAAAAGATTTCTTGTTTTCTTTTAAGAGGTTTTATTTCATAAAAAATAGATACTGAGTAGAAGTATCTACTTTGTAATATTTTAGATGTAATGTAATAGTTATAGCCTAATTCTCTAAAACTCTAAACCTAAAAAGATTATCAATGTGAATTATTAACTTAATTCAAGATTATTTAATGTTTATGGATGGGGCCTTATATTAAAGCATTGTCATAATTCTTCCCGATTATCTTCCCTAGACCCTCCCCCAAAACTATTATCTCTTCCTCTCATTAAAAAGACCAAGCCTCGGTTCCCTGAAGAGAATCTCAAGAGGATAATTCAAGAGGTAATTCCTCATTATCTGTTATTTCAATTCCCTTTCAAATTTCATTCATTTTATTCTATTATCCTCAAAATATATTATAAAAATTTCATGATAAATAAATTACTATTGATATATTTTTATGATATAATTTTAATGTAATTTTATTTATTATAACCCCCCCTCATTCTTTCTGATTATAAAAATTAAATAATTTCCTGTGATGTGTTAATTTACAAACATTGTGGGAGATAACCTTACATTTTTTTTCAATGCCTTCAAGGATATAAATAAACCCATTAAATAGTTTAAAATTGTTTTTAATATTTATTTTATAACCCCTTTTACATTCTAGACACAACTATTATCCATTTTACTAAATGATAAAAGAAAACATGTTTGTTGTGATCCAAATACGTCCCAAATTAAGCTAAAATGATCATCATTAAACTTTAACTAGTGATTCATCCTCATGGTATATAAAAAATTAATTATAATATCATTTAAAATCCTGTAATATCATTAATATAATTTAATTGAAATTATGGATGTTTATCCATGTTCTACACGAGCTTCCATTCATGTATACAAGTGAACCGTTGCTGAAAACTATAAAAAAGAGTACTTCTGAACAATGAATTTAAACACTATAACTCATCAAAAGGCCCATAAAAGAACTTAATGAAACCATAATAAACCATATTAATTTATATAAGGTTATGGAATTGTTAATGAATGAATCTACTATCATTATCTAGGATATTAAAGTGAATAAAGTGTTAGGATACAAGGTAAAGGGAATTCTCAAACCTAACTTTTATTTTTAGGGTTCTCCCACTTTCACCCTATTTTCTGTATTTTTATTCCTCAAAAATATTTTTTTCATCATTATCATAAATTTATTTGGATATAGATGATTTTCACTAGCGTTTATGTCAAAACCTATGTTTTCCAAAATAACACTTCTTTCAAAAACACACCATTTACTTCCCACTCAAGGATGATGTTGGTTGTATCTAGTATGTCATTACCTCTTTCATTTGGGAACCCAAAATTTATGACTGTATGATTTATGAAGTGAAATCCATTCCTTTATATGGGTTTTCTTGTGTTCATTGTTGATATATGTTCTATATGGCTGACATGATAGTGTAATTGTTATGATGTGACAGGTGCACTTGGAATTATATAGCGCAACAAAAGTGTTATGACATGATAGGTGTAAACAGAATTATATATCACTAGAATGCATTTGGGAATTTGTATAACCTCATGAGTAATGTTAAATATACATGATCATGATTCTATCATTGTTCCCAACTATGTGTGGTAGTTAATCACAAAGACATGATGTTTCATTTTTATGCATCTCCACATTATATGCCATTATCTAATTATTCCTATAAATGTTATTATGATGATGTTATGAATATTCTCACCCCATGTTATATTTCTTCATTTTATTAACTATTCTTTTATTGGTCTTTTATCTCACCCCTTTTTTACATATATCCTCAGGTGATTACGAGTACTAAGTGGAACTCAAGAGATCATAAGATGCTAGAGAAGAAGGAATTAAATAAATGTTTAATGTTGTAAATTTTATGTATGGTATTAGTTTTTCCAAGACAATAATATGTTGGATCATAATTATGTCATTTTTTTTGTTTAACATTTAAATGATTTATAATTAACTTAAGAAAAGTGGGGTTGTTATGTTGTCAATCTCTGCCTCAGCTCTTGAAATTTATGCTAGAACCTTTCTGTTGAAAAAAATGATTCCCCTTTTAGGTCAAACTTTACAAGGGTTTTTACACTCTAGAGAAATCAGGTACAATACTCAGTTAGTTCCCTTCCACCATAACAAAACATTAGACCTCAATGACACTTTTTTGTGGCACTAAAACATGCACTGCCTCAACCTTTTCTCGTACCACTGCAAGTCTGACCTATAAGATGATGTGTCCCAATAAGTGTACTTATTGAATCCATTATTTACTCATAAAGAGATTCCTGTAAATATTGTATTGTCAGAGTTAATCCAAGACTATCCTCAAGTGTCCCACACACTCCTCCTCGGACACCAAGTACAATAAGATGTCATCGATGAAAACCATCATGAACCAATCTAATAAATGAATAATGATGTATTTCATGAGCCCTATGAAAATTTTTGGAGAATTAATCACTCTAATTGGAATATGTATGTAATCATAGTGATCTTAGTGACCCAAAAATGTCACAAATGGTATATCATTATCTTATACATGCAGCTAGTGATATCATGATCCGAGGTTAATCTTTTAGAACCATTGCTCCCATCACAAATGATCGAAGAGGTCATCCATCCTTGGCGGTGGATGATTATTATTTATAGAAACATAGTTCAAGTGCTAGTAGTCCACATATGACCTCAATATCCCATCTATGTTCTTAGAGAAAAACACTAGGTGTTCTCCGAGGGAAACATTGGGTCACACAAGAACCTTATCCTATGAGACCTCCAACTACACCCTTAGCTCATGAGGCTATTCAAGAGCCATATGATATGACATAAAAAATATAGTGGCTATATCGAGAAATAAGTAAATGGAGAAGTCTAACTATCAATGAGGAGGTAATCTTGGAATTTCCACAGGAATGATATAATGCTACTATACAACCATTGTAGTAAACCAAAATTCCATTACATCCACTAGCCCAAAATACTTGCAAGACAAAATGTTATTAATTAGTTGTATTATTCTTTGACTAACCTCATCCTTCTCTTCCAAGGTTTCTTTCTCACCCACAGATTTAAAACATATCCCATAACTTTGGAAACACCACATTCTCCACCTAAAATAGTCAATCTTGGCATGAAATATGGATATCCATTGCATTATAGAGGTGAAGTCATATGGCCTCATAACTACTAAAATGATATCCAATAAAAAACTGTCACCTCCAAGTGTCAAATTGCACTATCAGCACATGTGAGTAATTTCTAAGTCACCACGGGTCGGTGTCTCCTACTATAATGATCAATCCAATGGATCAACTGAATTCTCTATTTCAAAAACAATAGAAGATTCATGGAAGTAATAAATCTAACATGTTTATATCAATACCACATATAAAGCATAAAACTACGCAGATGATACCTCATATCATCCTTGAAACTTCAGGGCCATATGCCTCTATAGCTAGTAGTACATCCCATCCCTTACTGCTAGCTCCATGAGCATGGAGGGGACCACCTGAGGGTAGTGGTAATGGATCAAACCTCTAACCAACTCTTGATACTCTTTCAGACCCACTTTTACATTTTTCATCTTATAGGCCACCCTACTTCTTCTTATTTCTCCACCTCTACTACTAAAAAATACTTTTACATGAATGGAATTTATCACCATTAGTAACAAATGTGAAAACGGAACCCTTTATCAGTGCTAAAACAAGTGTTGTAAAGGTTCACATTGATCAGTGCTTTTTTAGCACTCATTAAAGGCAACCTTTATCAGATCATTTTTTATCACTTATAAAATGAAACCTTTATTAGTTAGTTTTTAACACTGATAATGTTTTTACTTTATCAATGCATAATTTCTTACTCTCATAAGGGAAACCCATTATCAACACTTTATTTTTAGCACTCATAAAGGAATCCTTTATCAACACTTCATTAACAGTGATAAAAGTCCAAATAAAATGAAATAATGAAATAAATAAAAAAATTATTTTATAAGAATAATTTCAAAATATTTAATAATTATTAATAGCTACAAATAAATTAATTGTACTGTATATAAATTATAAATAGTATATGTTAAATATATAAATTTATGTAAAATAAAATTTAAACAAATAAATTTTATTAAAAAGTAAATTGAGAAAGATAATAAAGACATTAGTAAATAAATATTTTTTGATTTTGTTTATAAATAGTATATATTAATTATATAGATATATATGAATGTATGTAAATATGATTTATATAATAAAAAATATTTGTGTTTTACATTAAATAGTAACATTTTAATTGAATAATGGTTTATAATTAAAAATTAATATGAATTATAAATACTTACTAAATGCATTGATTAATGGTCAGAATTGAATGTCATTTTATTTTAACATTAAAAATAGATCAAATGTATTATATCTATTTCAAATATACATAATTTATTCTTTTTTCTATAAATATGCACACACACAAGTATTTTCTTGGGAATTTAATCAATTTATACTATTTATTCTATATATATATATATTTTCTATGTATTAATATTGTAAATATGTATTCATATTTATTTCAATATATATCAATTTTTAATAACTTATATTAATCAAACTAATACAAATTTCCAATATCGGTCTCATTTTTAATTAATAACTTTAATTCATTTTTAACATGCATGTACTTCAAAAAAAATATTCATTAATAATGTTAAAAATAATTTTGTTAAAATATATCTATAAATAAATATATTCATAAATATATATTTATAGTGTTAGTATGTATGAAATTATAAATAAATAAATAATTATTGTTTAAAAAGTATTTATGAAATTATAAATATATAATTATAATAATTATAATTTTTTTAATAATGAATATATTAACTATATTGATATATATATATATATATATTATTTTTTAAAAAAGTATTTATATAATATTAAATGAATAATTATCTATTCAAATAACTATAAAATTATTATATTATAAATATTATTGTTATAATAATTAAAATAATATATATTAATTATATATTTAAAAAAAATTAAATGTATTATAAGTATTTATCAGTGCTAAAAAAAGAAATGATAAATATTTTTTTTATCAGCGCCTATTCACTCAGCACTGCTAAAATACATCTTTACCAACACTTTTCGGGAAGCACTGATAAAATAGTGCAGATATATTTTTAGAACCCTAATCATCATGACCCAGTTCACAATATTCGAAGCTCTCCAGATAAGTGACCTACTATCGATGCCTCTCATTGTCATATCCAATATTGAATCTAGGCTAGAATCAAGGATCTAACTTTTCAATGGATCGAATCCAAGGCTCGAGTGACTCAGGGGTGGAATGAAATCAAGGCTTGAACGATATCCATGTTTTTCAATATCTATAATTTCCCTCTGTTGTGCACTAAACATTATCATCCCACATCTGTGTATCCCAACAAGTCTAGCTTCAGTATCCCATAAAAAACCCAAAATTCCCTATTTTTAGCTATTTTGAACTACTATCCTCTATTATAGAATATGCCTCTATATGGGACAACATTGGTGTTGTGTGACTTGAAATGTATCAAACCGAATGTTGGGTCATGTTGTTGTGAGGTATAATAGGATTCCAATAACTATATTCCATGTCATCTACCTCTTTCAAATCATCAACATTTGAAAAATTCATCTATAGAGTGGTTGGAGTTTCCATTGGTTTGGAATGTTATATTTCAAATCACTTAGGAACCACTTTTTCATATTTTGATTTAGAAATTATTATTTTATGATTTCCGTGATTTTCTTATAAACTAAGGATAATGTTTAACCAATCATACATGTCTCTATACCCTGCCTTATATGATACAAAAAAAGTATTATGCTTTGTCTAATACTCAAATATTATGTCATCAAAATATATGAGTACCAACATTCTTTGATCATTATCCTTCTCTATGAAAAGGGTGGATCAACTTTACATCTAAAAAAACACATTCTTTGGTATTTATCCGACCTTATATACTAGGTCGTTAGTGATTTATTTAAATAATAAAAATAATTCTTTAACATTCACACCTTTCTCTCATTTTCATCTGTAATAAACCCACACAATTTTCCAATGCATACTCCCCCTTACGAAATCTAGTTATGAACAATGATTTGACACCCATTTGGTAATATTTTAACTACAGATTCAATAAAATGACCTTAAAAAATAAAATATTTTCCAATCAGGTCATTTCAGTAAACATTATATAAATATAAATTCAATTGTTCTAGGATTTCCCCTTATACACTATCCATTATTTATTTTGACCCACTTTCTAATAGTTAATGAGTTTATTTATAAACAATCACTTACTTTTGATAACATTTTCTTCTTTTGGACTTGAAAACATTTACCATGACACATTGTACTTAATTGGATGAAGCTATTTATTTATAGATTTGATCCAATTATCATGCTCATGAACCTCTCAAAACGATTTAGGCTCTACTTGGGAAAAATATGAAGTTTTTAGAGTCTTACTCTATCTTGTTTTCACAAAAGCATTCTAATCACTAATGGAATTTTATTCATCAATTTCATCCTTTATTTTATTTCATACCAGTGATGAAAATATATCCATCATTTAAATGATAACCCACTCATCAATACTTCTTTAAAATCACATCAATTTTTTCATCACACAACTATTAAACACTATGTATGTCATACTTTAATCCATGTAAAAAATGATCATTCTTTAACAATGCCTTAGGGTTCCCCAATTAGGAATATCTAATTACAATCCATGTAATTCTCACAAATTTGAGGTATTACCCCTTTTAGAGACCAAAATGGAGTACAACTATCATACTCATCAATTTCATTTCTTGAACAGTTTTTATTCCAATTTGTCACTTGGGACTCATACACCATCTCTTTTTTGTTTCGTGTACTAATAAGAGTAGTATTAATCATATGGATGACTGATTATTTGAGTATTTTAATAAATATAGTGGAATTCCCACAAGAAATAGAGTATGAGTGGAAAAACACAATGTAATGATAACTATGTGGATGATGATCTGATTAGGATGACAATTTTCTATAACATTATCCTTTGGATGAATTAAGAGGATAACACCTACTATAGTGGAGTCTATATTTTATTAAATTCAATTACCCATTTTTTTCAAAACATATAGATATTCTTTTATATAATAAATTTTTTTGTTTCCCTTATTATAATTATCTATAAATTTAATATTTTATAGAGGATATCTTAATTGAATGTATTTATTTATTATAAAAAATTAATTTTTTACAATCCCAGTAGGATATCATTATATTTTCCTAGTTTATTCAATGTTTTAATCCTATGTATCTTATTTTATCCTCATCCTCTTCGCTAATTGAATTATTTTGTAGAATGATCTATTTGATTTTTCTTATCATCATTCCTGATTTACTATCAGAATGTTCCTATGGTCAAAAACAATTTCACAGTGAAATTCTTATCCATTAAATTAATGCATTGTTTCATATTAATGGTTTATTTATTTATTTTTTGTATTTATAAAATAATAATTTATTTATTTTATATTTAGATTATTTTGTTTCAATTGGGGTGGTTTGTTTGAATATTATCATTCTAATTACTGAGTGGAATTCAATTCTGAAACTATGAAAATGACAATGATGAAATGCATCCAGAATGCACACAATAATCAAGAAAAGGATAATTCCTACTACTTATTTAATTAATTTTGTAATTATTTTATCTAATATTTTTAATTTAATTTACTTACTATTTTTATCAAACACTTATTTGGTTTTTTGACTGATCTTTTTCGAATTCATATTTTTCGTTCAACTATATACAATAAGACACAATAGAGATAAAATGATTTATACACCCAATGTATCCATATTTTCAATTTTCATTGCATTTATTTTTTTAAATACCAACAATACATATTGATTTAATGTTTTTCACAACCCCCTCCCACCAAAGATTCCCCTCCTGAGCTGGCAATGTTGAGAGGGAGATAATGACCCCCAAGTCCCACCTCCAGTAAGCCCTGGAGTGGAAACTAGAGCCAAGGGTATATGTTTTCGAAAATATAGGATGCATTACCCATTATATTAATTAATATTAGGAAATAGGATGAGTCAAACACCAAAAGAAAAAGGAAAATGTAAATGGAAATAAACCCAAAACCAACCCATATGAATGTTTTATACAAAACTGAAACAAAAGTACAAGTATAAGAAAAGCTCCAAAGTATGATACCAAAAAGAAAGAAAAAACTGCAACCAACAAAACTCCAACGCCCAACTAGAAAGGCCCCGCATGGTCCATGATGTCCTCCTAAAGACCTGAAAGTAAACGTAGGGTGAGCATAAAAGTATGCTCAGTTGGAAAAGCTATAGCTCTCGTGTACAGGTGGGGAGACATCCTAATTCCCCATGAGAAAACAGAAGGATCCAAAGCCTATCAAGGAATCTATGCACCCAACCGTACAAGCCACACTCACCAAATATCACAAGTCAATAGATTAGTATTGTATTATTATCAAAGTATGGGTACCCCGCACCACTTTTCCAATGAATATTGCTCAAGCCCTCGCACCTAATGCTTTGAAGCTTCCCCCTCTTCCTGATCTAGTGCCGCAACCTGGCCATACGAAGCTCGAGCTAGTGTCGCAACTTGGCCATACGAAGCTCATAATATCCAGCCGACACTCAATCCTTGTCCATAACCACATATCATCCCTTATCCCGCCAACATTCAATCCTTGTCCATAACCAAATATCATCCCAAAGACACCTGGGAACCACATCACATCCTCATCCCAAAGACTCTTGGGAACACATCACATCCTCATCCTGAAGACTCTTGGGAATCATCTGTCATAACTTGTCCAAAGGATCTTGGGATGTGGAACCTAAATAAGGGGGCACAGGGAAGAAGAGTAACCATCCATCCTTTCGATGTTTGAGAATCTCACCCCCATCCCATGGGTGTTCTGCACGTAGTTCTCAACATGGGTGGCATGTGTAAAGAAACATAAAATGTACAGATTTATATAATTAATCAACCACTCGGCCCATCCTAAGGATTCTACACAAAATATCTGAGCACATGCCTCGACACTACTACTATGAAAGTATGCACACAATAAACAGCCCACAACCCCATTTAGAATTTCATGTTTCAATAGTTTTAGTTTATCAGTTCCCTCACTACCGAGAAACTATCAACAACCAAAGCAGAACAACCGTTCATAAAACATATCCCTTCCAACCACAAATAAAGTTAGGTAAAACAAAAGCAACACAATACCATTTTCTTTTATCATCCAATTAATTCCATAGATTTTTTGTATTTAATCAACTACCATACCCCAAAATTAATTAGTTTACTCTTCCACTTTTTTTCATATGCACAACCCATCCCTGCAACCCTGCTGCCAACCACCATAACCACAAACACATCAGAAACAACACCCGTACCAAATCATCATCCCTTTGAATCCATTTACCGCAACTCTACTTCCCATCACAACCATATCATACACACCAATCCATAACCAAGCCAACTGCAACCCCGCTGCTCACCTAATCCACAACAACCCATGAAACACCCCTTCACATAATTAAACCCCAAACAGCACCAACAAATTCATTATTTCATTTAGTTTAACAGGGGTGATCATACAAGGGTTCCAGGTATTCATTTAGTCAACCAACATTACAGGATTAACCAGTTTCAACATTCTATGAAATTCCTTCCACAAAACAATCCAGAAAAATAGGGAAACATTTAATTGTGCAAGAAAAGGCACCCAACAACCATGAATTTTAGTAGGCATAAGCTTATTCAATTCAAAACATAATCAAAGGATAAGAATTGATGTAAATAAAACAACAATATCAAAAAAACATCCCCAAACCCATTCTTTAACCAGTTATTATCGTTATTTACTGGTTCAACCATATCTCCAAAAAACAAGAGGATACCAACCCCTCATGATGCACAAAAGAGAGAAAGACAAAGGTATGATCCCTACGACAAATGTTTTTGATGAAAACCCCAAAAAACGAAGAATTCACAGGATAGCCGGGCTGATCCTCCAAGAATCCTCCATAGATCTCTTCTCCTAACACAACCAAGACCAAATCTCATCATATTATGCATCCAAACACTTAGATCTACCCATAAAAGGAATAGATCTATGAAACCAAAATAGAGGAGGAGTAGATCTAAGTAGATCTAACAACTAAACAATAATGATCACATACCTCAAGAAACCGACTTCGATTCTCCAAGAGAAGCCTTCGGATCACCTCCAAAATGCTTTGAAGAGAATATCTTACCTTCGATGGAGGGTAATCCCGAGTTATGGTTGCTTAAGGGCTTAAACGAGCTATTTAGAGGCCAAACGATTGAGATCCACAATTTTAGGATCTAGTTTAAGTGGACGCACGATTAGTTCATATGGTTTGACAAACTATGCACTAACCGTGCATTAGCTACTACCTTGGCCACCCTTCTCGCACGGTTTGTCCGCACGGTTTAGACAAACCATGCACCATCTGTGTGGGAGCTAATGCCTCTAAGAAAACTACGAACGGTTCGGCTGCACGATTTAGACAAACCGTGTACCGCCCATGCGAAAGCTACTTCCCTTTAGTTCTCCTTAAATGTTTACCCAAGCGCACCCCCAAGCCACTACTCCAAAATAGAGGTAGTTAGAAACATGAAAATTACCTGAATATGTAATGTGATTTTATAGTTCTCAATTGTCTACCGTTGAAACAGTGCATCAAGAAGAAAGATTTTGGAAAAGCATTGGGGATATGTTACATGGACCTTCGTAATGCCTCTAACACCACATTTTTACAATGTAATGGACTAGAGAGGTCTGGGCCATTACATAAGATAACTGTCAAAACATTCTCGCCCTCATGAATTGAAACTAAACCAGGAGAAAAGAGGGGGGGTCCAAAGAACCACCTCAAAATATACCTCTAAGGAGTAAACCTCCTTATTACCAAGGAGCGCCACATTCCTCACCTATCACTTGAACAATCACAATCATACCACTCTTCTCCACCGTGAAACCACACAAATCAAAATATTAAACCTTCTGGTCATGTGGGTGAGGGGTTTTCCTTCCTCCATGTTAAGATACTATCCACTTTGGGTGGCACTGACTTGCCCGCACGGGTTTAGGTGCAACCACTTTAGTGCATCTTTACTAGGGATCAGGTCCTCCCCTCCCCACATTTCAGGGCACTTATTATGCGCTTGAAACACATTTCATAGGTAACCAGGTCAAGCATTACATTTTAAACAGTTACGAAACAGAACAAGATAAAACTCAAAACAACTATGGGTACTGGGCACACATCTGTGCTTCCCGTTCCCAGGTACTCTCCTAAAGCCCACCATGCCTCCATAGAACACGAATCAAAGGAATGGTTAATCCAAAAACCAGCTTCTCTTCAAGACCTTCGATCATCATGGGTCGCTTAATGAACGTTTCATCATCACACACCTGAGGCCTTGTCTCGAAACCTCACAGAACACCTCATACGCAGCCCCTTCTTCTAGAAGCCTCCGAACTAGGGCACTTACCAACTTTCCCTTTAGATAATTTAATGTTGCCTCACACTGCTCATCCCACACGAAAGCTCGATCCTTCTTCATCAAGGCTGTCAAAGGTGCTGCAACTCGGGAGAAGTTGGGCACGGACCACCGGTAGTAGCCTGCTAGTCCAAGGAAACTACGAACTTCTGCCATGTTCTTGGGTGCTGCCCAAGAAACAACCGCCTCTACCTTTTATGGGTCCACCTCTATTCCCTGATCGGACATCATGTGTCCAAGGAATCATACTTCTTGAGTTCAAAACATGAATTTGGACAACTTCCCATAAATTTGGTGCTGTTGGAGGACCTCTAAAACCATTCTTAGGTGCCCAGCATGATCGTCCTCTAATCTTGAGTAGATCAAGATGTCATCGATGAATAAAACTACAAATTGGTCTAGGTATTCCTGAAAGATAGAGTTCATGAGTCCCATGAACATGACTGGTGCATTTTTAATACCGAATGACATGACCACAAACTCAAAGTACCCATATTTTCACCTGAAGGAAGTCTTCGAGATGTCACACTCCTTCACCCTCAACTGGTGATATCCAGACTGCAGATCGATCTTAGAGAACCAACCTGCTCCCCTCAGCTGGTCAAAAAGATCGTCTATCCTCGGGAGGGGGAAATGATTCTTGACAGTTACCTGGTTCAGTCTTCAGTAGTCTATGCACAGCCTGAGACCACCATCTGCCTTCATTGGGAATAAGAATGGAGCACCCCATGGTGATGCACTCAGTCAAAAAAAAACCGTTCTTCATCAGATCGTCAATCTGAATCCGCAACTCTTGTAGCTCCAAAGGCTCCATCTGATAGGGGCCCATCGAAATCGGATGAGCACCAAGTTGTAAGTCTATTCCGAACTCAATGTATTGTCGAATGGGGGTAGAGTCACCACCTCCTCGAGGAAGACTTCCATCAACTCACTGACGATCTCGGACACTTATAACATTTCTGTATCTGTCGAATGAACTGATAGCCTGACTAACAAGGAAAGAAAAGGCTCCCCTCACCGGCTTCCCTCCTGGCAACCCCGCTCACTGATGAACGTCACACGTCGGCCACCCACTCCTGAAAACACAACCCTTCTTCAGAACCAATCGATGATGCCACACACTGAGAACAACCAGTCAATTCCTAGAATGACGTCGTATGGATGCATTTGCAGTAAAAGGAGATCTCCACTGGATTGGTGTATCCCCAACATCAACCTACATCCCCAGAAAATATTAGAAAAGATGGTCCGACCTCCGACTGGCATACTCAAAACCAGGGGTACAGAAAGTGTCTTTATGTCTAGGCCCAAGACATAGGCTAGAATGGGCATAACAAAGGAGTGTGAAGATCTTGAATCAAACAAGGCATAGGAAAGGGTACCAAACAAGCTGATTGTACCTCGAACGACTTCTGGCCCTACTGAAACTGTTGCCTCTCCGGTGTGCAACTACCCACGCCCAACTATTCTTCCTTTCAGATATCGGCCACCTCCCCGACCATTCCCTAGTTGAGGTCCCTAAGAGAACCCTGAGCTCGGCCTCCTACTACAATGCCTTCCCTAGGAGGAGAGGGAGTTCTCTTCCCCTACTGCTACTAGAAGGGCCAGGTTGGAAACTGATGTGGCTGAGGTGGGTGCTGCACTGGTCCACCTCCAATGTACAATAATCGGTCCGGGCACTGGTTCCGAAGGTGTCCACGGCTGCCACAGATGAAACACCTGGGTCCCGGGCCCGAAGGAAAAGGGTGAGGACCGAGAGATTGAAACTGAAACTGTGGAGGCCTGCTTCCTACTGATCGGAACCTAGAGGGCCCTGATGTTGGAAGCCTGCTGCTGAAGGATTTCCCCTTCGACGAGTCCAACTAGATTCCCTCTCGTGACACACCTTCCAGCGTGTGTATCCTTTCCAAAACTTCATCCTTCCTCTAGACCTCCATGTATGTCAGTAGGATGAAGGGAGAAACAACATACTAGAGAGGAGGTCGAAGTGCGTACTCCAAATGTCTCGCCTGAGACTCCTTATCTGGAAAGAGTTCCAGAGAAAAATGGAGGTGATCCTTGAACTTGATCCCCAACTCTCTCACCGACATGATCCCCTACTAGAGGGAGAGTATCTCCTGCCTCTTCTCAGCCTTCATTGTGGAAGAGAGGAATTCTTCCCAAAACACCCTGTCGAAATCTTCCTATGTAACCATAGTCTCCCTCTTCTCCCCTAGATAATGTTTGCACCACTGACGCACTGCTCCCAACATCTGGCTCACAACCAAAGGAACCCAATACTCCGTCGGATCCTGGATCAAGACAAAATCTATCACCAACTCCTCTATCCAACTCTCTGTCTCCATGTCAAAGATGCTTCCCTCATACTTCCTGAGCGTCTACCGCTGAAAGGCACGAAGCGTCTTCTGCCACTGATCACCCTCACCCTCTCAGTCAACCCTCCATCGATCAGCCGATTCAACCCCCTAAGCCCCAATCGCCTGCACTACTCATGGTTGTATCCCAGGTGCCATAGTTTCAAGGTAAACAAGGAATTCCTATGCCCGAGAAGTGTATAATTTTTTTCATAAAATTTCTTGGACTTCTTATTCATTTTAAATCCCAAAAATACCCCAAAAACACAAGAACACAAGTCATTATTATGCATGTACCATTATTAGGGTCTCTACCCTAAAATCAGTGTAGCCTCACTTGGTTGGTCGGTAGGTACAGAGTCCTTGTGTCAGATCAGGGGGGGGGGCTAAAATCTTATGTCCTAGCCGGTCTTCATTGGCCTATTTCACACTCCAAGATCACCCGACACTGTTTCCCTGCCATCCCATGCTATCCTCACTGTTCTTAACTCCATACTACATCCTATCTTTCAACCTCTACCTCTGATACCATTCTGTCATGACCCCCTCCCTCCAAAGATGCCCCTCCTAAGTTGGGAATGGTGAAAGGGAGATAATGACCCCCCGAGTCTTACCTCCAGTAGTCTCTGGAGTGGCAACTAGCCCCAAGTGTATGATTTTTCACAAATATGGGAGGAATTAACCTTTTTATTAATTAAGATCAAGAAATAGGATGAGTCAAAGACCAAAATAAAAAAGAACAAGTAAATGAAAATAAACCCAAAACCAAACCATATGCATGTTTTATAAAAAACTGAAACAAAAGTACAAGTACAAGAAAAGCTCCAAAGTACAATACTAAAAAAAAGCAAAAACTACAACCAGCAAAACTCCAACACCCAACTAGCAAGGATCCGCACGGTCCCTGAAGTCCTATTGAAGACTTGAAAGTAAACATAGGGTGATCATACAAGTATACTCAGTAGGAAAACCTAAATCTCTCGTGCACAGGTGGGGAGACATCCTAATACCCAGTGAGAAAATAGAAGGAACCAAATCCTAGAAAGGAATTTATCTACCCAACCTTACAAGCCACACTCACCAAATATCGCAAGTCAATAGAGTAGTATAGTAATATTATCAATGTATGGGTGCCCCACACCACCTTCCCACTGAATACCTCTCAAGCCCTCATTCCAAACACTCTAATGCTTCCTCCTATTTCTGAGCTAGTGTCGCAACCTGGCCATACGAAGCTCATTATGTCCCACCGTCACTCAATCCTCAGTCATAAGCACATCTCATCCCGTATCCCACCACCACTCAATCCTTGACCATAACCACATCTCATACTGAAGACACCTGGGAACCACATCACATCCTCATCCCGACGACTCTTGGGAACACATACCGTCCTCATCCCAATGAATCTTGGGAAACATCTGCCATAACATGCCCGAAGGATCTTGGGCTATAGAACCTGGAAGTGGGAGCACAGGGAAGAATAGTAACCAGCCATCCTTTGGATGTTTGGGAATATCACCCCCCATCCCACAGGTGTTCAGAACATAGTGCTCAACATGGGCGGGGTGCGTAAAGAAACATAAATCGTACAGACTTAAATAGTTATATTAACCACTCAGCCAATCCTAAGGCTTTTACACAATTGATCTCAAAACATGCCTCGACACTGCTACCACGAATGTATGCACACAATAAAGAGCCCCAAACCCCATTAATATTTTCATGTTTCATCAGTTTTAGTTTATCAGTTCTTTAACTACCGAGAAATTAAAAACAACCAAACCAGATCATTCGTTCATAAAACATATCCCTACCAACCAAAAATAGAGTTAGGTAAGACACAAGCAACATAATACCATTTTATTTTATCATCCAATAAATTCCATTGATTTTTTGTATTTGATCAACTACGATACCCCAAAATTCATTAGTTAACTCTTTGACTTTTATTCATATGCACAACCTATCCCTGCAGCCCTTATTCCAACCACCATAACCACAAACACATCAGAAACAATACCTGTACCACATCATCATCCCTTTGAAACAATTTACCGCAGCTCTACTGCCCATCACAACCATACCATACACGCCAATCCACAACCAAGCCAACTGAAGCTCTGCTACTCACCCACTCCACAAGAACCCACAAACACCCCTTTACATAATTAAACCCCAACTAGCACCCACAAATTAATTCTTTAATTTCTATTAACCGGGGTGATCATACAAGGGTTACAGGTATTCATATAGTCATCTAACTTTAAATTATTAACAAATTCCAACATTATATAAAATTTCATCCACAAAACTATCCAGAAAAATAAGGCAACAATTGATTGCACAAGAAAAGGCCCCAACGACCGTGATTTTCAGTAGGCATAAGCCTATTCAATTCACAATATAATCAGAGGATAAGCATTGATGGAAATAAAACAAATATATCAAAAAAACTTCCCCAAACCCGTTCCATAACTAGTTATTATCATTATTTACTAGTTTATCCATATCTCATGAAAATGAGAGGATAACCACCCCCCAAGATACCCAAAAAATATAGAGATGAAGGTACGATCTCTACCTCAAAGGTTTTTGATGAAAACCCTAACAAACAAAGAATGCAGAAGAATGCTGGGATGATCCTCCAAGAATCCTCCTTAGATCTCTTCTCTTAACACAACCTAGACCAAATCTCATAATATTTGGCATCCACATACTTAGATCTACCCATAATAGGTGTATATCTACGAAACCAAGAATAGAGGAGGAGTAGATCTAAGTAGATCTAACAAACAAACAAGAATGATCACATACCTCAATAAACCGGCTTTGATTCTCCAAGAGAAGCCTTCAGATCACTTCCAAAATTCTTGGGAGAGGTTATCCTACCTTCAAGGGAGGGTAATCCTGAATTATGGTTTCTTAAGGGCTTTAAAGACCAAGTTAGAGGCCAAAAAGTAGAGATCCACAATTTCATGATCTAGTTTAAGTAGACGCATGGTTAGTTCGCACGATTTAACAAACCATGCACTAACTGTGTGTTAGTTACTCCTTTGGACACCCTTATCATATGGTTTGGACACATGGTTTAGAAAAAATATGCACCGTCCGTGAGAGAGATAATGCCTCCAAGCCAACTATGCACGGTTAGGCAGTATGGTTTAGACAAACTGTGCGCTGCTTGTGCGAAAGCTACTGCCCTTTAGTTCTCCTTAAAAGTTCACCCAAGAGAAACCCCAAGCCACCACTCCAAAACAGAGTTGGTTAGAAACATCAAAATTACCTGAATAAATAATTTTATGTTAAAGTTCTCAACTGTCTACTGTTGAAACGGTTCATCAAGAAGGATGATTTTGGAAAACACTTGGGATTAGTTACCTTGACATCCGAAACACCTATTACACCACATTTTTACAATGTAATGGACTAGAGAGGTCCGATATATTACAATGTTCTTATCCAAAAAACAATTTTTTTATATTTAAATCTATATGAGTAAAGGAAGATTGTGTGCCCATTTTGGTGAATTCTCATCATATAACTAGCACATGAGCTTCCGCTTCTCTTCTTTCTTTCAACAATAGGAAAGGTTTTTTTGCTGAGAACATCAAGCCAATATGTTGTGTGGAATGTTTGATATAAAAATATATTAGAAATCTGGCTACATTTTATGTTATGGTTTTTTGAGACTACGGGACATATAGGAATCAACAACACCTCAATCCAAGACAATCGGACCGGTATGACTCCATGTTTTTTTATTTAAAATGGAAATTAATTTTAGTAAAAAAGAAAACCGACGTACTTGAAACAAAGAAAAAAATTTCAAATTATTTTGATATATTAGAGTAACAATCCATATATCATTTGAGATGTTTAGGAATCATAAAAACATCCTTTCAAAGCACTATGTGACCGCTATGACTCAATGCCTTCATTATCAGTTTAAAATCAATAGTTTAGTTAAAAAATGTCACTCAATGAATAAAAAGAAAAACACTCAGATTTTCGTGAACATTTTGGAAATTGATTAATAAATAAGTTTTGACATATTGAAATTGGCCTCACGTCATACTGATACGTGATGTGATCAGTATGGGTCAAAGTGTGTGTTTTTGGTTTAAATCGACCTTTTAGTAAAAAACAAGTTACCTTCTTAAAACTAAGAAAACACATTATTATTATTTTAATACATTTTAAAAATAATTCGTAAGTCATTTTGATATGTAGAACTCATCCACACCCCAATATAACACATGGTGTTATATATATGACTCCAAGTGCACCTTTTTATTTTATATTGACATAAATTTGAATAAAAATGACAATTGATCTACTGAAAGCCAAGAAAATGCATTAATATAATTTTTAATCTTTTGGAAAACAATCCATAATTTATTTTTGACGTGTAGTAATTTTCTGCACTCCAATCAGACACATGGTGTGACTAGTATGACTCTAAGTGTATCAATTTTATTAAAATTGACATCAATTTTAGTAAAAATGAAAACTAGCCTAATAAAAAATTTATAAAACAAATTATTATTGTTTTTATAGATTACAAAAATTATCATTAAGTTATTGTTTATGAGTAGGAATCATACTCATCTCAATCCGATTCAAGGTGTGGTTGGTATTATTCAAATGAGTCTTTTAATTTAAAATTGACATCAAATTTAGTAAATATGACAACGAAACTACATAGAACTAAAAATATATATATTAATATTGTTTTCATACTTTTTTAAAATGATACAGAAGTAATTTTTTATGTATTATAGTCATCCACACCAAAATAAAAAACACGATGTGACCAATATAACCCCAATTGGCTCTTTTTATTTTAAATTTACATCAATTTTTGTAAAAATGAAAATTGATCTACAAAAAACTACGAAACCAAATTTGGATTGTTTTGATACTTTAATAAAATGATCCATATGTAATTTTAACATTTAAAAATCTAGAGAACATTAATTCCACACACAATGTGGCAGGTCTAACTCTATGTGCACATTTTAATATAAAATTGACAACAATTTTAGTAAGAATGAAAACTGAACTAATCAGAACTATTAAAATGAATTCATAATGTATTTTAAAATTAATAAAATGATTCATAAATAATTTTTGATGTGTAGGAATCATCCTTAAAACAATATGATTGATGATGTGACTGGTATGACTCTAAGCAAGTAATTCATTTAAAATTGACACCAATTTTAGTATAAATGACCTCTGATGTACTCAAAATTGAGAATCCAAATTTTAATTGTTTTTATAGTTTAGAAGGATTATTAATATATTATTTTTTGATGTGTACTAATATAATTCAATTCAATATGACATATGGTGTTTCCTGTATGACTCAATGTGTCTGTTATTAGATTGAAATTGACGGTTTAGTTCAAAAACAAAATCACTCACATAAAATCAAGAAAACATGTTCATATATTCTTGATAATTTATAAAATTTACTCATTAGACATTTTTGATATATAATAATCTCTCTCACATCAATCAGATACATGATGTGATTAGTATGAGTCAAAGTGTGTGTTTCCAATTTAAAATAGTATTTTAGTAATAATGATAAGTGGAATAATTAAAATCGATTCAACACATTCATATTATTTTTATATGTTATGAAAATTATACACAATCTAGTTTTGATGTTTTGTAATTATCTTTACCTCAATCCTATGCCTGGTGTGACTGATATGGATCAAAGTGCATCTTTTTTTAAAAATGATGTCATTTTTTGTAAAAAGGACAACTAACCTATTCAAAACTAAAAAATCACATTTAGATTGTTTTGATACTTTTGGAAAATGGTCCATACATAATTCATGAAATGTATAATCAACCAAACATCAATCCCATAAATTATTTTTTTGGTATGACTCAATATGCCTGTTAAGTATTTAAAATTGAAATTTTAGGTAAAAAATTTTCAATCACTAAAAACCATACAATCATAGCCAGTTTGTCTTTATAATTTAGAAAAATGATTCATAACCCAGTTTATACATGTAGGAATTAGTTTCATATAAATCCAACACATGATATGACTGGTATGAGTCAATGTGTATGTTTCCAATTTAAAAGGACATTTTAGTAAAATAGACATGTGACATACTCAAAAATGAAAAAAGAGATTCGACATATTTTGATAATTTAGTAAAATTATCCATATTATATTTGATACATGTAAGAATTATATGCACTAAAATTTGATGCTCAGTGTGACTGCTATGGCTCTAGGTGTGTATTTTCAATATAGAAGTGTTATTTTAGGTTAAAATGCGCATCACATCACCAAAACTGAGAAAACAATCTATGATTTTTTTCATCCTATCAGATATTACTTAATTAATATTCTTATCATTATTATCTTATAATTATTTAGTTTCTTTTAACAGAGATAATTCATAAAGTTGAACTAAAAATGGTGTTACATGAAAGAATCAACCACAAATCAATCTAATAAACAAAGATCCTTATACGGCACAAAGATTACATTAAAATTAAAACTATCTGTCTATATATTTATTTATTTATTTTTATTATTACTGACATAATTTTTTTTCTTATAAAGATACTTTTCTCCTGCAGCAGGGGTAAGGATCAAAATGAAATGGAAGATTTTTGTTTTTGAATGTATGTAATAATTTGTACTTATGTAATTGTTTAAACCAATGTTTGAAATGTGTGTAATATAGGTCTTATTTTCTAATATTTTAGTTTTAAATTCTATATCATTTAATGTATGTATTTGTACATTATTTTTCTGATTTCATGCAATTTTTTGTGTTTTGGTGTGTTGTTACATCACACTACACTAGTGATGTACTGTGTTATTAAAACAAATTATAGTATTCCACATTATTAGCGGTCATAAAGGTTTTCATTATTAGTGATTCCATAAGAACTGATAAAAGAAAAGGGTTTTTAATCTCTGTCCAGTAATAAATTCTTATCTAGTGCTGATAAAGTTCATTTTTATCTCTGTTAAAGTTGTATTTTTTAATAGTTCTCAGTGGTCCCTCAACCATCTCTCAATCAATTGTATGATAGGTCATGGAATCACAATCCAGATGTCCCCAAACATCATAAGAGAAACAATGCATATCTCTAGTATGTTTTGATCCATATTAATAGCCCTAAACTGGTGACCCTATATCATAATTTCACCTCCTAAAGCATCAAACATTTTTATATCCATGCGGCTGTCATTGGATGCCTACTACTATGGTCTCGACTGCGAGGTTCTTACAACCATCACCCATTCTTAGCACCTACTCTAATAGAAATATATCCACCAACAATGCCCACTTAGGCGCCCCAAAATAGGTTGTAATTTAAAGCGATACAACCAAATTGTTTATTTCCTAACATAACTACTTTTTTAGGGTCTATTCTCTAAAAAAGAAATCGAACAATATCCACAGTGTATCATAAGAGGTCATTGATCCTTTCTGAGTACATTTCCACAATAAAAACTCTCTTCTAAAGATTTAAAAGCTCTTGTTTGCAAACAGATTAGAACATGATTGGATAGGACTCCTCCCTAAAGAGATGCTCAATTTTTGACTTGGATAGAGCTATCTCAGCGTGTGACTGATTCACTAAGAACCCCCTTCAACTATAGGAGCTCATAATAAGACTCTTTGTTAGGAGAACCATGTGATCTGAAGGAATCCTCACAAGCAGGAAAACTCCCGTGACTGCCTCTAGCTAGTCCTCAGCCACCCAGGGGTCTGACAGACTCCCAAACAAATGAGGCAATTAACTCTGAAACTCATGAAGAACATTGATCCTTCTTTCATCCCCAGATGGAACTTCTAGTGGTAGCTTCTACTCAATTAGGATTGGTACAACTTGTAAACCAACTAGAGGTGCTATCTCAAATATAGGCCCCTATGTAGATTCCTTTTCACATAGAGTATCATCCTATGGATCATGTAGTAAAATTATAGGTAGTTATCTATGATGAGGTATCATGAAATAGAATAAGATGTACCATGGTCCAAGAATATATTTGAGGATCCATCTCAAGAAGGTCTTGGAAAACACAACCCATTATTCTAGGATGCATGTACCAATGTTTTCCTTATAATCAATGTCTATTGGTAAAAGTCATGTGATTAGAGTCCTAATGTATGGATTCATCAGTTGTTTCACCCATACTTTAGTCCCTATATTGAAAACCAAACCCTAAACCCTAATCATCATTTCACGAAACCAATCTCATTAAATTTTTTCATAAGGTTGGTTTGACTTCTATAAGGACACTCTATCTCGACCCGTCCCACTAGGGTCTGACCCATGACTCCCCAATCTTGATATGAATAGGTTAGGGGCTGGAAACCATTCTCATGTAGGCATATCTCACAAATGGGAGGAATTATCCTAATACATACAAAAAAACACATATATCCATGTCTATAAAATGTTGAAATGTGACAAAATAAAACCAATTCATTTATAAAATAATAATCCCCCAAAATAGTACACAATTATGGTAATAAAAATTTTAAAGGGTCCAAATACAAGCCCAACCAAAAACATTAAATAGTCAAAAAATTCTCCATGGGTGAGGACTATAATAAAATTCATGCTCCCGATAAACACCTTGTACTAAAAAAAGCTACACTACACCTACTCCTCACCCTCTATAGACATCAGTAAAGGGGTAATCATCTCCATAAGACAAGACATGTGTTGGTTGGGCCCATGCAAGGGTGACAACAAAAATACCTTGTCAGAAAACACAAAAAAACTGGACCTGAATAGTCAAGTATAGTCATCTCAATACAAGATATAATAAACATTTTATAATAAAGAACACCAAGATTTTCTTAGGATGGACCTCTCACCACCAGGAGGTCACAACCAACATCTAGCCACATGATTCTTCTCAAAGGAATGATAATTTTGGGAGAATATACTTCAATAGAGATGATATCAACAAATACACTGATCAAAGAGATATTTATCACTCGGCCCTTTCCATGAAATATCCCTTGTCACAAAATACCCTAATACATAGATAGGACTTCACACCCTAAATTTATGGGGAACACCGCAATACCAATCTGGGATGTTCTAATACATAAGTATTTGTATAAAAATAATATATTGAACCCTAAAAATATTTGTTGCTAGTTTGAGGATAAATTTCCTACTAAAGTAGGCCATCCCAATTCTACAAAAATTTGCTAGGTTATAAATATGATAGAGGGTCTCACTCGAGTCTCATAATGAGATGACATGAACTCTATATAATACTCCTCCTCTAGAGGGGATAACAATACTTTTATGTAGATATAATTTTGCCCTATATTTATGGGGTAATGTAACAAAGAAAACACACATAACCAAGACTAGTCCAAAATTATGAAACGAAGGACTGAAAATATCTTTATAGGGGGTACACAATTTGTACTTGTGGTATACGACGTGTCTAACTATCCCTAGGTATTACCATATGGTAAATCCTCACATGGAATTTAAACCTAAGTATATATGGCATGTGAGTGAAGTACATGGTATGTATAGGTCGCTCTTTACATTCCTGCACCATATTGGCATGTATGTGTATCTTTGACTGTTCTTGTATACATGATCGTGTACAACTAGACGTGTCTATGTCCAAGTACATGACATTCCATAATTCATGTAGTTCTGGATAAGTTCATCTACCTTATATGTATATACCGAGCCCTGAGGGGAGGATCATATGGTGTGTGACCATATCACATGGCATGTGATACTTAACTGCAATGAATAACCTTGATACATAGTTAGAGGGTCCCACATGGCGTGTAATCTAGAAATACACAACGTGTTGATCGATATTTTCTATATTGAATATCATCACCTAAATATTGTTCTCTACATCATTAGAGCTACAACCCTTAATATAAAACCTATATCCGGGCATAATTGAGCCTTTTGATCATCACCATCTAGAATCTGGGTTTAGATTCCCTAAGAAATGATACACCTCGAGACATCCGTTAGTGTGCATTGAAATAAGGAAAAATGGAACCCAGAATTCTGTTTTTATGTGCCTCTAATCATCCACTGCCATTGTTTCACCAAAATCACACCTCTAAACATGAACTTCACCCACGATATTGATTTTTTGCACCAAATTATGGTCGTACAATGATCAAAAATTAGGATTTCTTTGAATCAAAGTCCAAAAATAAATGCTCGCTGTGTATTTGAGAAGAACGATAGAAGAAAACCACAATCTATAAAATGGGAGGAATGAACCTCAATAATTTTTTATTTTCACTCAAATCATTTCTGAAAAAATATGAGAAAATAGAAATGAATGAAAATAAATATATGATTTTCATAAATATAAATCTTCCATTTATTCGATTATAAATTTTGTTCATACAATTGATCTATGTTTGTCTGAGATTTAGGAATGTGATATAAAACACAAAATCTGCCATCCTAACAAGAGTTTGGATCATTTTTTTTCAAAGAAAAATTATGTGCTTCATTAATAGATGATATCCACAAACTCTCTTGGTACAACGATCCTCGTCTGGGAGTTGATCCTTCATTGCTCTCCAATAATTTCTCCTCCAACGGTCTCAAGGTATCCATGGTTTATCATCCAACTGTAATAAAAAATCTAAAACCATTTATTTAAAGAGGAATATTGTACCTTCATTGAATGAAATAAATTAAAAAATTAAATCATTTTTTTTTTATTTTTTTTACTAACCCCACCCATGATATCTGTTTCACAAAATCCCTGCACTGATAAAGGTTATGTCGCACCTTGGGAAAAACATGTATTCTAAACTCAATGGATCCCTCATATTTTTCTTCAAATCCCATGTTAAATTGTTATTCCACTATTTCATTAAAACAATTTTCATGTTAAATTTATTAAATTTAATATATTTGAAACATTTATTTTGGGCACACTAGGCCTCAGGATCACATGTTTTCATATCACACAGTCTTAAAAATAATACATATAATAAAAATATATATAAAAAGAATACAATAAATAACATTATTAGTCTTTATAATAAATTTATTAATCAATTAATCTTAATATTTTGAGGTTTTTTTGATAGGTGTAGCCAGTAAAATAATTTATTGAAGATAAAATTAGTTTTATAAAGTCAATAATTTTGGATCATTACATTCAACCACCCTTAGAATAATTTTTTCCTAGAAATATTATTACATAGAAAAAAATAGGAGAGGGTAATTTTATCTCATCAAATCCTTAGGTTCCCACTCATCATCCTCAAAATTATGATTCCTCCAATGAACATTGACCATATGAGTGGTATTCTTCATCAGCACCTTATATCTTCAACAAATAATTTTCACAACTTGTTCCTTATATGAGTGATCCTATTCTAGTTTAATGGATTCTATGTTCAGTACAACCAATGGCTTTGGTATGTACTTCCTTAAAAGTGACACATGGAATACATCACATACATGTTAGATGTCAAGAGGTAGTGATAATGGATAACCTACTACCTTGAAATGATCAACAATTTTAATGGGACTGATGTACCTGGAGATTAACTTCCCTTTAATCCCAAATCATATAAACCACTTCTATAGACATATTTTAATGAATACAATTTCTCCAGCTTAAAACTCTATATCATATCAAGGATTATCTACATATCTCTTATTTCAACTTTTTCATTATTTCATATATTGATGAATTCTTTGAAATTTCTCCATCATTTATTGGACAATGTTATGACCTATTAGATTCCTCTCACCAATGTTTTATAAACATGTTGGAATCCAAAATTTCTTCCCATATAGTGCCTTATATGGTTCTATCTAGAAGCATGAATGGAAACTATTTTAATATGATAACTCTACCAATGGATGTTTTTTGTCCCAAAAAGCTTTCAATTCCATCGAATAAGAACTTAACATATCCTCTATAGTTTGGTTGTTCCACTGTAACTAGACATCTATTAGACGGTGATATGTAGTTATGAATATCATTTGGGTCTCTCATTATTTCTAATGAGTTTTCTAGACTAATGTGGAAAACCTTGGATCTTGATAAGATACAAGGAAAAGTGTCACCCTAGGAAGACTTACCACTTTTCATATATATGTCACTGGGAGTTGGTTATGTGTAAAATATTCTTTAATGGAAATAAAGTAAGCTAACATTGTATTCTTGTCGTGTACAACCAAAAATACACTATAGAACTTCTATTTTTTGGATTCACACATCAAAATACATGGAAATGTTTTCCCATTTCCTTACTAGTATGGGTAATGGGTCTAACATACCATTAGACATTATTCATTTATCAGTATCTTATTGGAATACCATGAATCTACATATGTATCTTATGATTTCCCACTTTATTTTATCCCACTACAATTTTTTTAGATCTCTATACATCATCATAATTACTAGAAGACTAGATAATGATGTGGTACAAGAATAATCTAAAAGTTCATTTCAAAGTAATGGTTTTTATGGGACACATATCTAGGTTCTCGACCTTATAACCCCATCTTTATCAAGGTTGATCTCTGGAATACTCCCGTACTTTTATGTAGTTTTTCATCATATTTCATTGATTCATAGATCATATCATGAATGGATAGTTGAGAAATAATTTTTTAATGATTTTTATTTTCACCACCCCAGATTATTTTAAGATCTGTTCATTATAAATACATGAATATTGAATCTTTTTCAATCCTCATCAAGGATAACAATGAATAATCCTTCCTGGTCTTGGCATCATCCACATTGTTTTACTTTTTATATGAGTTATGTATAGAGAATTCATAGTCCTTAATCAATTATAACCATACCCTTTAGAACATGTTCATATATTTTTGTTTGAATATATTCTTTATGCTATCATAGTCTACATAAATATCACACTTCTCACCATAGAGATGATGCTGCCAAATTTTCCTTGAAAATTATATTTTTTCTTACTCTAGATCATGATTTGGATATTTTTTCTTATGATTATTTAATTTTAATGACACACAAGTAATTACCTCCTTGTTAAGGAGAATAATAAATCCCAAACCCTTCAAATAATAATAACTATATATCAAAAACCCTTCACCACTATAGGGTAGTCCAAGAACACACATTGTGACGAATATATTTTTAGTCTCCCTAATGTATTCCTAACATTACATTATCCATACGAACTCCACTCACTTCTAGGTAAACTTAGTTATTGGATAAGATATTCTTGAGAAGTTTCCATAAAACCCCATAGTGTCCAACTAGTCCTAGAAAACATAAAATCTTAGTTAATGAGGTTGGTATTAGCCATTATTGAATTACAACTATCATTTATATTCCCATATATGTACCTTGACTTGTGATAACATGACGTAATAAAGATACTTATTAAAACTAAATTTCACATTTTTTGAACATGTATTATAGTTTCTCATTTTTTATGGTCCTTAGAAATGATCTTAAATGATCTTAAAGTTCATTTGTTTTTATAGAATATATGAGAGTTTCATCATTAAAGACTACCAAAACTTTGTCTGCATAATCTATAAAGACACTATTTATTAAATACATAATGATATTAGGATCACTTGTAATCCCACAAGTAATTACTAATAATTCATAGTTTCTATACATTATTTTTATTTTTTTCCTAGGTATATATTATCTACTAACCCTCAATTGATTATATCTGGATCGATGATAAATCTTCAGGAACTATTAATCACCTCACAGTTGATCATATAGATCATAAATATATGGAAAATTATATTTTTTCTTGGTTGTGATATTGGTAAGTTTATGATATTTAATAAAATGACACATTAATATATATTTCTTATTAAAAAATATAATTGCTTCACCCTAAGTTGAAGAAATCAGGCGTACACAGACTTTATCCAAATTTTATTGTTGTTTATAATTTAAATCTTGCAACACAATGGGAGCCATTATATAAAGACTATTTGAGATTGTAATATACTACATTATATTCTTGATTGAAAAATAAACCTAATTACTTGAGGTAAGTCCATGAAATTCATCTAGAAATACAACAATATACTCACATACAATAGGAATGTCATTAAATTTGACATCAAGTCCCGTCATTATGGGTATCATTTTCCATGTTATAGTTTTTTCTTCTAAAGGGGTTATATAATCATCCTTGCATCAATATTTAATCATAGGATGGTTGGGGATATTAATTAAGATCTCCTTATCCTTATAATTAAAATGTTTTTTATATATGGATAGTATATACATACCTAAAATCACCTAAAATTCAACCAATATA
This sequence comes from Viscum album, assembly GCA_963277665.1. Classification (NCBI taxonomy): domain Eukaryota; kingdom Viridiplantae; phylum Streptophyta; class Magnoliopsida; order Santalales; family Viscaceae; genus Viscum; species Viscum album. Next base: position 56,511,936 of record OY728148.1, read on the forward strand.
AGAACAACTAGATACAAAAGAAGTATCCTCCAACAAAAATCTATTGAATAAGCATCATTTATCATGGATGATATGATGGTTTTTCCATGGGTTCTCATAAATAGTTCATTACCCATGGATTGAGGTATTAAATCATCATTCTTATAAAACATATGTGATGCAAACGAATGTGAAGGAAAATAAATAAAATAATGTGATTGAATATATATAGTGAAGAATATATTTACTTTAAAATTCATTATCATGATCCACCTTAAAATTAGAGATAGTGTACACTCTCCATTTTTCTCAATGTTTTAAAGGTTATAGAGGCATATTCCCTTTCAATGGCTCCAGGTTTTGGGAATTTATTTTTTAATTCCCAATATCATTGAACTTAATTTATTGAATTATGGAAATAAAATTGTTTGGATACTTATTATACTCAATTTTTTCAATCATTATATTAGAACCAATTTGACAGTTTTATGAAATATGGTCTTCCCTACCTCACTTAAGACACTTATTAGACCTCTTGAGGGTGTTTATCAGGAAATTTATCTCATATTATGAACACCTAGGATATTTTATTTTCTTTCAATTTTGTAGATTATCATTAGAGATTATATTATAATTAAATATTCTTTTTTTGTATGAAAAATAAAGGAAATTCCAAATTTCCTTGTCCACTTTTAACACAGATAATAAAAGAACCTCAATGCTTCCAAAGTATCTTATGTCTAATTCACTTAGCCAATTTGGACTTAATAGACCAAGGAAATGGTCGATATTATTTTTAGATTAGAATATAAAACCTAGAGTTATACATTGTGATACTTGTGATTTTTTCTTCACAAGTTCAAATATATTCATTCTCTTTTTAATTCATCTCTAGGAATTACCACTCCACCTTCTTGTGAAGCGTCTGAGGAAATTACTTTATAACGACTAAATTATTGAACTCCACCCAATACAAATTGTATAATAATACCTTTTTCATGTGTATTCTTAGTTAAAATCCAAAATTTTTCACCTTATAAGAACCCAACTTTAAAAGTTACATAATATTTAGTTTTAAGTTAGGAATTTACTTCATTTATCTTTTAAGATCTTTTCATATTTAGTGTATTAGAGAATTTTTTCCTAACTCATACATTAAAAACCCATATATTACAAAGTGAACACTCACATCTGACATCAAATTTTCCCTCCATATAAAACATTTAATGTAAAAGATGATTTCATCCTATAAAATATTCAATACATTCAACATGCCCTCTTCCCATAACTTACCCATAATTAAATCCTATTAAAAACATTTATAAAAGTGGGATGAGTCCAAAAGTACCAGTAAGGGATACAAAAACTAATGAAAACCATTAGTCCAGTGACGAAATGAAAATCATTTAACATTTACCTTCAATTCAATTTCCATTGAGAAAATGAGTTAAAATTTTTCAAATGAAGAAAAAATACACTTTTTTATCAAATTAAATCGTTAACCCCCATAGAGAAAAATTAAAACATATTTTAGTGACTTAGAGCACCATATACATAAATCCCTTTAAAAACTATAAGGCCCCAGCCTTAAACCTTACTTAATATTGAGTTACTACAAGATTACACATTGAGAATATTTTCAGGTTTAGAGTTTTAGAGAATTAGATCATAAAACTTGCATTACATTCCACATTTAAACAAAGTGGTTACATAAAAGATAGTATTCATTTTTTCCATAAATGGAAACATATTTAAATTAAAACATGGATTCTTTCTTGACACTTCCTTGACACTATCATCATATCATGTACCCTTCCCTTGACCTGTGAAAAACATTTCAAAAACTTGGGATGATCATAAAAAGCTCAGTAAGGGATATAAAAATATGGAAAGGAAACATGAGTACATGTATACAGAAGAATGAAATCATACATTACCCATAAAACAAAAGAACATTAACATACCTCATTAAATATTGAATAAATCATAGAAATCATAAGACATAATGGTATCATGAGGCATTCATAACATTCTTACGTAGGGAGTAACCCTCTTGGTTATGTTTGGAATACCCACCACAGTATATTCCCAAAATCTCTTCAGAGAAACCTTAACATTTCACTCCTTCACGTTACCCAATGCATTGGAGAGCTATATCGGGCTCACCTTCCATTAGTTTATCACGGAACCACTCGTCTTCATAACAATGCCCAAGAACCATAACAGAATCTTATCACATAAAACATGCATAAAGGAAACATAACATTTCCACCTTTCAATAACAAGATATCAATACAACACATTGATATAAATACATTATGAAAACCATTTTCAATACCAAAATAAAAGAAAAGTAAAACATGGTATTTATTTTTATTCTAAAAAGAAGGTATGGCTTGTAGAGGAAGCCGAAACTCAAATAATGGTCACGTCGGCAGAGAAGTCGTTGTCGCCGCATACGTACGACAAAAACATTCCCTTTTGTTGTTTAGTAAAACGCTTCGTATAAAAATATTCCTTTTGGATAAACGTAAAAGTCAAAGGGTTTTATACACCGTATAAAAGAAAGTTGTGTATAAAACAAAATATGCCTCAATGAAAGGAGATTGAGACGAAGTCCCATACAAAGACGATATCCTTAGATTAAGGATAAATCAGTTACATAACTATGTGTGACAACCGAATACACGAAATATAAGTGGGTATTAAGTGTAAAACAATCATAGGAAATTCACACATAATCATAGAACGACATATTCAAGGAGTACAAGTTTATCCTAAATAATCAAAATTGGGTTAAGAAGTTCCCTTGCAAAAATTTGACAGCCTACCGACATCACTTCAAAATTCAGAAAAAGAGTTGATGAGAGATAAAAATGGTATCTCATCACTTGGACATAAAATTTACATCAATAAGGATATATAAGAACATATCCCAAAATAATATTATGTGAATTAAAAGACATAACAAAATAAGTCTTTTAAAAAGAGGAGGGTGAAAAGTTCCCTTACCGACATGGGTATCTTTCGAAACATACGCCCCGTGAAAGAAGGACAATACAACATTGATGTAAATACTCATAAATGAAAGAATATTACACAATGAGTAAAATTATGGTCAGTACATACACCACTCAAAGGAAATTGTGGAAAATGTAGCATAAATCTCACGGGAATAGAAGTGAGATGAAAAATCCCTTACGAAAACTCGGCTGCCTAACGACGCCACTTAAAAGTTCAAAAAATGGATTGATGAGATCAAATAGGGTATCTCATCACATTACAATAAAATGTACAGAAATAGTAAAATAAAATAACATCCCACATCATAACAAAGAGGAGCTTAAAATAAGTGACATAAAGGAGAGTACTTAAAGAGAAAGAGAGAGGTTAGATCTCTTACGAAAATTCGGCAGCCTAACAGCACCACTCAAAACTTCCAAAATGGATTGATGAGAGAGAATAGGGTCTCTCATCATATGAACATAAAAATTATAGTAAGAGTAATATAAAAGAACATCCCAATAACAAGAAATATGAGATTAGAATGAATGACATCAAAGAGTGTACTTAAAAAGAAAGAGAGGAGTAGGATCCCTTACCTCGGGTCCGACTTGACTCGATCGTTCTTTAACATCCTGAATAATAAACATGAGTTAATTTACACTTTATTAAGAACCTTTTTCTAGTTCATTATTCCTTTTATATCACTTATTTCCATGTTATAATCATTATTTAATCATTTAAGTTAAAAATGTTTGTTTTGTCGATATTTGGTTCTTAAGTCGAAAGTGGACTTCTTACAATTACATGTTGTTTGTGTGGTCAAATGTTCATTATATCCAGAATTATATTAATTATTTTGATATCATATATATCATATATATCCGGAATATACCTGTATTTATAATATTACATAATCATTTAGAGGTAATAAATAAAATGCACCATTCATGGAGACGGTAAGCCATACGTACGCATGAACGCTACTTTCATTTATATGTCATATTAATGGAATTAAAACCAAATGAGAGGTATGTATATATTAATTCCAGAATTATATTAATCATTTATATGTAACATACATCATATATGATAACTTTAAATCCATCCTTTATACATCCCACATATGGCATTAACGAATCAAATCACTTTGAGGGGGCAGTAGTCCGCACTTCCTAAAATGAAATTATCATATTTACCCACAATAGAAACCATAAAGGTATGACACAAAATAAAAATACAGGAACATATACATATTATATATCATATATAAATATATTTACATCTTAATTTGCACCTTTGAAGGTGTTATATGAGTGTTGAACAATCATCGTTTCGTGAGGTAGAAATTCTCCATCCACAGAAACAGTATGTTTTTTAACCATTTGATGTAGGTGTGTGTAAGTGTAGCTCGAATTCTTCTTATAACAACATCCTAGTATATTGAAGATACTGTAGTTGTTACAAAATAAATAAATAAAAAGAGTTTAGGGGGTTGGAGAAGCAAAATAAAACAAAATAACACAAGTGAAGACATTACCTTAAAATCGGGTAACTCCCTTTGGTTTGAGCTCAAAGGCTTCCTTGGGAAGACTTCTGCCCAAAGTGAGGATCCAAGTAGTTAGAGAGGGATGTGGAGAGACAAAACGGGCAGGGGTTGGCCGATCCAAAGGCTTTGGAAGTGTTGGTAAGGAGGTAGAGGTGGGGGCCTTTTATAAGAGGAGAGGAGGGGCACTGTTGGAAAGGTATAAAATGTAACTTTATTTTCAACTGAGTTTCGGATTTTAATGGTCCCACATTGATGTGTTTCGGGGATAAGGTGATAAGGGTTATAAATAAACCCATACAATAGGTTTTGTACATGTTTAGGTCTTATATATTACATTATCTTTCCATTTTATTTAAATTGTTAAATAACGAGGTCATCGCTGCATCATCATGATGTCATAAATAATTTAATTTATTTAATGTCTAAAAATTATAAAAAAAATACTATGATTTAGGAAATATTTTTAGCTTTCAAATTAAGTTTTATAGTCCAAAAGCTCATTTATGTAGACAAAATTAAAAATATTTTACTTAGGTGATACATTCTTTGTTACATTTAACATTCTTTAAAAATAAAAATATAAAAAAGTCACATTCTCACAAAAGTTATTCCATGGGGCCCCCAAGTTTGGAACAAGGCATCCCATGGTTGGTCATGAGACAACCAGTAGCCTTAGGACACATTTTTGGGTCATTTGTTATTATTATGATATTATCTTTTATTCTTTAACTACCCGATTACTCATTAATCAAGATAATTAATGATAATTACCGTCGTTACTATTCATAATGTCCAAAAACAAAAGAGTCTTAATTACATAATTTGGACCTTCTGATTCCAAATATGTAATTCATTTTACCAAATTACAAACACATAAATTTCAATATTTAATTTAAAAAAAACTTCCCGTTGTCAAAACAAATAGAGGGTTTTTTTGAAACAATATTTATGAAAAGTTTGGTACTTGTTTATGCCTAATTTCAAAGTGAAATTAATCCCAATGACCATCATTGAATTAAATGGTAAATATATATTCTAATTACACTTTAAAACAAATTAAAAAGATAATATAACCATATAATTAAATTATATGAAAATGTAGTTTTGATGTAAAATGCAGTATTTTTCACTATTCAGTGAAAAATGAACATTGTCAGAAAAATACCAAAAATTAACCCAAGGTAAATTTCAATGTCCCAATCATAAATATTATTTTTATATTGAAAAATATAGCTTACAAAATTTTCAAAAAGGGGATTTAAAAGGGGTTCGCCATCAAAAGGCGGTTAATCGACCTTTTAAAGAATATTAGAATGTTTACGCTTAAAAACTGGATTCATTTGCATTTTTAATCCTCTAACATTTATTGTAAAGAGTTAAAAAATTTCACAAAAATATATAATCATTTTTTAGTTAGTTTTGTTCATTCCTGCCATTACAACAGCTAGGCGTTAACTACAATATAAAATAATATTATTTTATTATTAGAGTGCAATGTAAGATTCCCAAGAAACTCGTTGTTGCGTATTGGGTACGCCATCGAGCATTGCATCCCATTTAAAGTAATATTAATATTTTATTCACAAATATTGATAAATATAAAGATTTCATATTCTTTATTTACCTGGGGGTGTTACATCCTTCCCCCCTTTTGGGAATTGCGTCCTCGTAATTTTAAAATTGGGATTGGAAACATCCTTGAAAGTCCCACATCAGAACAAGAGTCGGTAAAACAAGCACTTTAAAATAAAGAAAGATAAGTACAATGGTAACCTGAGTTAACCCATAATAGTATTCCATGTATGAAAATATGGACATGGAGGAAGAAAACAAAGGGTCATGTTCTAATGGAGAGTGATAGAAAACACATTTAGGAGAAAGTTAACCACAAGAAAATCACAAACTTGTGATGGGTTAAACGGTATTCGATTCCCCAGTAGGAAAAGTTAATAGACACCATTTTTGTTTTAAGTTACTTTTTATTGAAGAATTTATTCACAGGGAAACATAATCACTTATCATGTTGACTTTCAACTTTTATTAGATTTCTTACACAAACTCATATTTTCTCCAAAAGACGAGTATTTAGGAAGACTTGTTCACATTAAGAGTACTATAATCAACTTCTAGAGAATCACCTAATCCACAAAAGAGAAATATATACTTCCCATGTCTTTAGACTTTAACCAAAACCAAAACCAAAAAGGTTAGTCCTAGATCAGATAATCCAGAAAAGGATAACACTTTATAAAATGAAAATCTATTCTTAATCTCCAAAATTTGTCCAACAAAACCCAAAGTTCAACGAGGACCATTCTATAATCAATTTGCCCATAAAATTCTTCAAAGTAAACCAAAGTAAGATAGAAACCCAAAAATTTGATGGATTTAGTCACATAGTCTTCCAACTTAAATCGTAACATTTATCTCCAAAAAACATCAGTCGCTCTTAATGTCTCGTATTGAAAAGTAATTAACCTAATCACATATCCTCCATGATAGGTTAATAAATATCCATAGATAACCCAAGATTAACATACTCTTAATTCATAAAATCATCTAACTAAAAAAGAATCAGTCAAACTAACCAGGGACTTCAGGTAGTCCAGTGGTAGGCGATAAATACCAGTTGCACTTTGGTTGTGGGTTCGATTCCCACAGCTTTGTCCGACGTGACGGGTTGTCACACAGTCTGCGTGTTGTCCTTTTTCCAAAACTATATAATTCTCAAATAATTTCCCAAAAATATATAAAATCTTCAAAAATAACCATAACATAATTTAACCTCAATTTTATCTCAAGCCTTTCACTTCCATCATAACATATAGCAACCCATAATTACCTCAAAAGTAAGGATAATATAAACCTAAATGGTTCTTTATAACTATGTCCACAAAAGAACAGATAACTATTCCTTGAATAAAATTTTCATATATTAAACATCAGGGTTACACATACTATAAAAAGTCTTCTAATGTAACCCCATCATCAAAAGACACTTAATACACTTATGAATTTCACCATAACTCTTGAAGCCCTTATATGTTGACATCTTACTCATTCAACATTCTTCATGACCCACTAACCATTCCTTTCCAACTTATTCTGAAATACTTCTTTCCTACATACAAAATCATGAATCATATCCTAAGATTCCAAAATAGGAAAACAATATTTATGAAATAATCCATACCTTTGATAGGTCATTTTCAGTTTCTTCATCCTCAATCGGAATGGCATTAGGTATTGGTAAACGAACATTTGTACGATCTTGGTGATCCCATTCATGAAAATTGTTCATAGGACATGTGTTTGCATAATGACCATGCACACCACATTTTAAAACATTCAATTGATCCCTCAGAAAGAACTTCTTTCCCTTTCCTCGAGTCAACTGGATGCTTACTTTTTCCATGGAAGGTTCTTGCGTTATGACATTCATTTCCACATCTATAGCATATTTCTGTCCCTTTGAAACATTTTCCTGGGTGTTTCTTTCAACATTTTTAACACATAGGTTTTTGAACACACTTAACTTTATGATTATTACCTATAGTTCCATAGGGATTTGTTTCTCACATATATGATGCCTTAGAGAAATTACCAAGGTTTAGGTGGTCAATAATGACTCCAGATAGTTGGTTGAGGATAATAACAAGAGTTCTCATTGCAGCTCCCATATCATTCAGTTGCTTGCTCAAAAAACTGTCACAGTTTCCTTCACATCCACTGTTACTTTGGTGCCTGATAGATCCAGCCATTTACTAAAACCAAAAAGGTCAGTGTGAGTATATCAACAAAACCATCATGTACTAATGAGGAAGATAAACACTAAGATATACTTACTCATTCACTTTATCTAAAACTATGACTCTTTCTGAAATCTTAACCATTATGGTAATGTCACTTATGCTTAAAGAATACCCTAACCTCTAATGTTATCTAAACCGACCTTTGATACCAACTATAAGGCCCCAACCTTAAAACATACTTAATCTTGAGTTACTACAAGATTACACATTGAGGATCTTTTCAAGTTTAGAGTTTTAGAGAATTAGATCATAAAACATGCATTACATTCCACATTTAAACAAAGTGGTTACATAAAAGATAGTATTCATTTTTCCCATCAATGGAAACATATTTAAAATAAAACATGGATTCTTTCTTGACACTTCCTTGACACTATCATCATATCATGTACCCTTCCCTTGACCTGGGAAAAACATTTGAAAAACTTGTGATGAGCATAAAAAGCTCAGTAAGGGATATAAAAGTATGGGAAGGAAACATGAGTACATGTATACATAAGAATGAAATCATACTTTACCCATAAAACATAAACACTTTAACATACCTCATAAAATCATGAATAAATAATATAAATCATAAGACATAATGGTAACTTGAGGCATTCATAACATTCTTACATAGGGAGTAACCCTCTTGGTTACGTTTGGAATGCCCACCATAGTATATTCCCTAAATCTCTTCGGAGAAACCTTAACGTTTCACTCCTTTCCATTACCCAATGCATTGGAGAGCTATATCGGGCTCACCCACCCTTAGTTTATCATGGAACCACCCGTCTTCAAAACAATGACCAGAACCACAACATAATCTTATCACATAAAACATGCATAAAGGAAACATATCATTTCCACCTTTCAATAACAAGATATCAATACAACACATTGATATAAATACATTATGAAAACCATTTTCAATACCAAAATAAAAGAAAAGTAAAACATGGTGTTTATTTTTCTTTTAAAAATAAGGTATGGCTTGTAGAGGAAGCCGAAACTCAAATAATGGTCACGGCGGCGGAGAAGTCGTTGTCACCGTATACGTACGACAAAAACATTCCCTTTTTTCGTTTAGTAAAATGCTTCGTATAAAAAGATTCCTTTTGGATAAACATAAAAGTCAAAGGGGTTTATACACCGTATAAAAGAAAGTTGTGTATTAAACAAAATATTTCTCAATGAAAGGAGATTGTGACAAAGTCCCATACAAAGACGGTATCCTTTGATTAAGGAAAAATCAGTTACATAACTATGTGTGACAATCAAAAACACGAAATATAAGGGGGTATTAAGTGTAAAACAATCAGAGGACATTAAAACATAATCACAGAACGACATATTCAAGGTTTAAAAGTTTATCCCAAAGAATCGAAATTGGGTTAAGAAGTTCCCTTGCAAAAATTCGATAGCCTAACGGCGTCACTTCAAAATTCAGAAAATGAGTTGATGAGAGATAAAAAGGGTATCTCATCACATGGACATAAAATTTACATCAATAAGGATATAGAAGAACATATCCCAAAATAATATTTTGTGAATTAAAAGACATAACAAAATAAGTCTTTTAAAAAGAGGAGGGTGAAATGTTCCCTTACCGACATGGGTATCTTTCGAAACATACGCCCCATGAAAGAAGGACAATGCAACATTAATGTAAATACTCATAAATGAAAGAATATTACACAATGAGTAAAATAATGGTCAGTACATACACCACTCAAATGAAATTGTGGAAAATGTAGCATAAATCTCACATGAATAAAAGTGAGATGAAAAATCCCTTACGAAAACTCAGCGGCCTAACGACGCCACATAAAACTTCCAAAAATGGATTGATGAGATCAAATAGGGTATCTCATCACATTACAATAGAATTTTAAGCAAGAGGAATATAAAATAACATCCCCCATCAAAAAAATAAGAGCTTAAAAGAAGTGACATAAAGGATAGTACTTAAAGAGAAAGAGAGAGGTTAGATCTCTTACGAAAATTCGGCAGCCTAATGGCGCCACTCAAAACTTTCAAATTGGATTGATGAGAGAGAATAGGGTATTTCACCATATGAACATAAAAATTACAGTAAGAGTAATATAAAAGAACATCTCAATAACACGAAATATGATCTTAGAAAGAATGACATAAAAGAGTGTACTTAAAAAGAAAGAGAGGAGTAGGATCCCTTACCTCAGGTCCGACTTGACTCGATCGTTCTTTGATGTCCTGAATAACAAACTTGAGTTAATTTCCACTTTATTAAGAACCTTTTTCTAGTTCATTGTTCCCTTTATATCACTTATTGCCATGTTATAAACATTATGTAATCATTTAAGTTAATAATGTTTGTTTGTCTATATTTGGTTCTTAAGTCGAAAGTGGACTTCTTACAATTACATGTTGTTCGTGTGGTAAAATGTTCATTATATCCAGAATTATATTCAGAATTTGGATATCATATATATCATATATATCCAGAATATTCATGTATTTATAATATTTCATAATCACTTAGAGATAAGAAATGAAATGCACCGTTCATGGAAACGGTAAGCCGTACGTACGCATGAACGCTACTTTCATTTCTATGTCATATTAATGGAATTAAAACCAAATGAGAGGTATGTATATTTTAGTTCCAGAATTATATTCATCATTTATATGTAACATACATCATATATAATAACTTTAAATCCATACTTTATACATCCCACATATGGCATTAACGAATCAAATCACTTTGAGGGGGAGGTAGTCCGCAATTCCTAAAATGAAATTATTGTGTTTACCCACAATGGAAACCATAAAGATATGCCACAAAAGAAAAATACAGAAACATAAACATATTATAAATCATATATAAATATAGTGACATCTTAATGGCCACCTTTTAAGGTGTTATATGAGTGTTGAACAATCATCATTTCGTGAGGCAGAACTTCGCCATCCATAGAAACAATATGTTTTTTAACCATTTGATGTAGGTGTGTGTAAGTGTAGCTCGAATGCTTCTTATAACACTACGGCAAAAAAGGCATTTAGTGGTGGTTTTTTTCGTTTCGCGGCGGTTTAAACCGCCGCTATATCGATTGGCGGCGGTTTTCAAAAACCGCCGCTAAATCGTGCGTTGGGAAACTATTCGCGGCGGTTTTCAAAACCATCGCAGAACATTTCGCGGTGGTTTTTTAGCGGCGGTTTAAACCGCCGCTAAATGATTCAGCGGCTGTTTTTTATTTTTTTATTTTTTTTTATTTTTGTTATTTTTGTTATTTTTTTAATTTTTTTTAAATTATATATATATATATATATATTTATTTCGTATTTTATTTATTTATTTATTTATTTATTTATTGTATTTATTTATTTATCTATTTTATTTTATTTGTTTATTTTATTTATTTTATTTCGTATATATTTTATTTATTTATTTTATTTATTTATTGTATTTACTTAATTTCGTATTTATTATTTATTTTTTCATTTTGTATTTATTTTGTATTTATTTTATTTTGTATTTATTTTATTTATTTTATTTATTTATTTTATTTTATTTAATTAATTAATTATTTATTTATTTCATATTATTTTATTTACTTTATTTATCCATGCATGCACATCCCATGCACATGCACATGCATGACCATGCATACCCATGCAATATAAAGAAATTCTGCGTTTGGTGAGATTTGAACACCTAACCTCTTGCATATTTTCCAAAACTTTACCACTCCAGCAAACTCACCATGTGGTTAATAAACAGAAATTAATATACTTATATATATTAATTGAAAAAACAAATAATACATAAATAATAGATATAAACTCGATAATAATAAATAATAAATAATAAATAATAAATAATAAATAAGGAATAATAAATAATAAAAATAAATAATAAATAATAAATAATAAATAATAAACAATAAATCATAAATAATAAATAAATATAAATAATAAATAATAAATAATAAATAATAAATAATAAATAATAAAAAATAAAAAATAAAAATAATAAATAATAAGTAAATAAAAATAATAAATAATAAATAAATATAAATATAAATAATAAATAATAAATAATAAATAATAAATAATAAATAATAAATAATAAAGAATAAATAATAAATAATAAATAATAAAGAATGAAGAATAAATAAAGATAAATAATAAATAATAAATAATAAATAATAAATAATAAATAATAAATAATAAATTGTATATAATAAATAATAAATAATAAATAATAAATAATAAATAATAAATAATAAATAATAAATAATAAATAATAAATAATAAATAATAAATAATAAATAATAAATAATAAATAATAAATAATAAATAATAAATAATAACTAATAACTAATAAATAATAAATAATAAATAATAAATAATAAAAAATAAATAATAAATAATAAATAAAGATAAATAATAAATAATAAATAATAAATAATAAATAATAAATAATAAATAATAAATTGTAAATAATAAATAATAAATAATTAATAATAAATAATAAATAATAAATAATAAATAATAAATAATAAATACTAAATACTAAATAATAAATAATAAATAATAAATAATAAATAATAAATAATAAATAATAAATAATAAATAATAAATAATAAATAATGAATAATGAATAATAAATAATAAATAATAAATAATAAATAAATATAAATATAAATAATAAATGAATATAGATAATAAATAATAAATAAATATATATAATAAATAATAAATAAATATAAATAATAAATAATTATTTATAAATAACAAATAATAAATAAAGATAAATAATATATTATATATAATAAATAAGAAATAATAAATAATAAAAAAGAAATAATAAATAATAAATAATAAATAATAAATAATAAATAAATATAAATATAAATAATAAATAATAAATAATAAATAATAAATAATAAATAAAAATAAATAATAAATAAAATAATAATAAATAATAAATAAAGATAAATAATAAATAATAAATAATAACTAATAAATAATAAATAACAAATAATCAATAATGAATAATGAATAATAAATAATAAATAGAAAATAATAAATAATAAATAAATATAAATAATAAATAATAAATAAATATAAATAATAAATAATAAATAAATATAAATAATAAATAATAAATAAATATAAATAATAAATAATAAATAAATAAAAATAATAAATAATAAATAAATATAAATAATAAATAATAAATAAATATAAATAATAAATAATAATTAAATATAAATAATAAATAAATATAAATAATAAATAATAAATAAAGATAAATAATAAATAATAAATAATAAATAATAAATAATAAATAATAAATAATAAATAAATATAAATAAAAAATAATAAATAAATATAAATATAAATAATAAGTAAATATAAATAATAAATAATAAATAAATATAAATAATAAATAATAAATAATAAATAAATATAAATGATAAATAAATAAAAATAATAAATAATAAATAATAAATAATAAATAAATATAAATATAAATAATAAATAACAAATAATAAATACTAAATAATAAAAAATAAATAAAAAATAAATATAAATAATAAATAATAAAGAATAAGGAATAAAGAATAAAGAATAAATAATGAATAAACATAAATAATTAATAAATATAAAGAATAAAGAATAAAGAATAAAGAATAAATAATAAATAACCAGTTACAAATAATATATAATAAATAAATTAAAGTATATTATAAATAATAAATAATAAATAATAAAGGAAACACATGAAAAAGTATGAAAAGACGTGATAAGGGATGAAAAATCATTAAAATGCATGAAAAAGGATGGAGAAGCATATGAAGAATGAGGCATTAGAAAGAATGAGAATGCATGAAAACTCGTGACAACTCTGGAAAACTCCTTAATAATTCAACATAATCATCATAATAACCCACAAAAAACCATTGATAAAGATAACAAGTCATGGAAACCCAAAAAAACAGTAATAAATGGAGCTACCGTTAAAACCCGTCAAAACGGTCAAAAAGAGACAAAAACATTGGACTCACATTATCGGAGATAACTTATGATCCGAGAGTCCGTTTTAGATCCGCGACCTGTCAAATCAAAGATCCTAAAATGATCTTCAACCTGAAAGGTGAAAGTGTCCGAATGGATAGGCGGATCAGAAGTTACGACCATTTAAAAAAAATCTAATGGGGAACGGGTGCTAGAAACGAGGCATTGAAAAACATAACAAACCCGATACCCACTAAAAGGCCATAACATATGATCTAGGAGTGCATGTGGGTGCCACAACCAGTCAAACTGAAACTCATGGAACGACCTATGATCTGGCACGTGGAGGAGGCTGAACTGACACGCGGATCGAAAGTTAAGTCCGTTTGGAGACAAGTTCGACGGGACACCGGTGACAGAAACAGGGTTTTGGAGGCCTTCAGAGGGGTTTTTAGGGTTGAAAAACATGGAAGAATCCAACTTATATTGATCTGGTGCGTAGCTCTCTTCGCTGGATTCGATTTGATATATGGTAGAGCCCAAACGGACACCCGGAGCGAAAGTTATGGCCGTTTGAAGTTGAAGAACTTTTTTCAACTTTCTTATAACTCTAATATCTTCCGCACCTTAGAACGTCTCATGGTTTTGATTATATGTGACTCTATATCTCTTCCTAAGCTTCGATTTTACTGGTCGTGGTGCTTCAACGGACGCCCAGATCAAAAGTTATGGTCGTTTTAGTGATTTTGGGGTTTCTCGTGTTTTCTTATTTTTTAATTTCATTTCGCGGCGGTTTTTAAAAAAACCGCCGCTAATCATCGAATAAAAAATAAAAATAAAAAATAAAAAAAAATAAATAATTTTTGTTTGCTGTTTAGTGGCGGTTTTTTCCCGGCGGTTTTAAAAACCGCCACGAAATGCCGGCCCGAAACGCATTTCACGGCGATTTTTAAAACCGTCGCGAAAAAACCGCCACTAAACGGCGGTTTTATCGTAGTGTAACAACATCCTAGTATATTTAATATACTAGAGTTGTTACAAAATAAATTAATAAAATGAGTTTAGGGGGTTGGAGAAGAAAAATAAAACAAAAGAACACAAGTGAAAACATTACCTTAAAATCGGGTAACTCCCTTTGGTTTGAGCTCAAAGGCTTCCATGGGAAGACTTATAACCAAAGTGAGGCTTCAAGGAGTTAGAGAGGGATGTGGAGAGACAAAATGGGCAGGGTTTGGTCGAGCAAAAGGCTTTGTAAGTGTGGGTATGGAGGTAGAGGTGGGGGCCTTTTATAAGAGGAGAGGAGGGGCACTCTTGGAAAGGTATAAAATGTAACTTTATTTTCAAATGAGTTTCGGATTTTAATGGTCCCACATTGATTTGTTTCGAGGATAAGGTGATAAGGGTTCGAAATCCACCCATACAATAGGTTTTGGACATGTGTAGGTCTTATATTTTACATTATCTTTCCATTTTATTTAAATCGTTAAATAATGAGGCCATCGCTGCGTCATCATGATGTCATAAATAATTTAATTTATTTAATGTCTAAAAATTATAAAAAAAATACTATGATGTAGGAAATATTTTTAGAATTCCAATGACTTTTTATAGTCCAAAAGGTCATTTATGTAGACAAAATTAAAAATATTTTACTTAGGTGATACATTCTTTGTTACATTTAACATTCTTTAAAAATAAAAAGATAAAAAGTCACTTTCCCACAAAAGTGATTCCATGGGGCCCCCAAGATTGGCACAAGGCATCCCATGGTCAGACATGAGACAACTAGTAGCCTTAGGACACATTTTGTGGTCATTTTATTATTATTATGATATTATCTTATTTTCTTTAACCACCCGATTACTCATTAATCAAGATAATTAAAGATAATTACCGTTGTTACTATTCATAATGTCCAAAAACATAAGATTCTTAATTACATAATTTGGACCTTCTGATTCCAAATATGTAATTCATTTTACCAAATTCCAAACACATAAATTGTAATAATTAATTTAAAAAAAAACTTCCCGTTGTCAAAACAGATAGCAGGTTTTTTTGAAACAATATTTATGAAACGTTTGGTACTTTTTTATGCCTAATTCCAAAGTGAAATTAATCCCAATGACCATAATTGAATTAAATGGTAAAAATATATTCTAATTACAATTTAAATCAAATTAAAAAGATAATATAACCATATAATTAAATTATATGAAAAAGTAGTTTTTATGTAAAATGCAGTATTTTCACTATTCATTGAAAAATGAACATTGTCAAAAAAAATACCAAAAATTAACCCAAGGTAAATTTCAATGCCGCAATCATAAATAATATGTTTATTTTAAAAAATAGATCTTCTAAAATTGTAAAAAAGTGGATTTAAAAGGGGTTCTTCATCAAAAGGCGTTTAATCGACCTTTTAAAGAATATTAGAATGTTTAAGCTTAAAAACTGGATTCATTTGCATTTTTAATCCACTAACATTTATTGTAAAGAGTAAAAATATTTGAAAAACATATATAATAATTTTGTAGTTAGTTCTGTTCATTCCCGCCATTACAACGGCAAGGCGTTAACTACCATATAAAATAATATTATTTTATTATTAGAGTGAAACGTAAGATTCCCAAGAAACTCGTTGTTGCGCATTGGGTACGCCATAGAGCATAGCATCCCATTTAAAGTAATATTAATATTTTATTCAAAAATATGGATAAATATAAAGATGTCATATTCTTTATTTACCTGGGGTGTTACAAAAACCCTTTAAATTAGAATAACCATATGTATCGCTTTCAATATTATAATTATCCAATGCATTGGGAAGATATATGGGTGCATCTGTCATTTAAACTATGATAGACTCACCCTAAACAATTTGGGATGCCTCATAATATGACCTATAATGGGATCACCCAATGCTATCTAGGATACCCCATCGTATAAGCCGTAACAGGATCACCAAAAGCTATCTAGGAAGCCCCATAGTACAATTCTCAAATAATAAATCATTAATAAAACATTTTATGCTTGAAATTTGTCATCATAAAACATTTTTAAAAATCATTTGATATTCTATGAAAATCACTTTTTGATTTCAAAATACTATGTTCTTTTAAAATCACCATTTTCAATACGATAATAACCTTTCCATTGAACACCAATTTTGAATACCAATATAACCCCTAAAAATAGTGGAATGATTTATTTAAATAAAAAATTAAAACATTTAAAGGAATATATATATAAAATAATGATCATGGTAGTAGAAAAGTTGTTGTTTCTATATATGTTAATAGTAGAACATTCCTTCTATCATTTGTCAAAACGTTTTATGTAAAAAATGTAAAAATATTCCTTCTAAAAAAATTTAATTAATGTAAAAGAGACATAAAATTTTATCTATAAATATTTTACATCCATATAAAACTTTTTTAAATTCACTTTAATGACATGGACATAGAAAATGAATATTTTGAAGGAATTAATAAAAAAAATTATAAATATATTCCTCTTATCACATTGGAAATATTTATATTATTATCCACATGAGGGAATAGAATTTAAAAAACTATAATTATTATGAGAATAGAAAAATCTTGTTATATATTATCAAATGGGCTCTATATACACATATTAAACTAGTATATCTGTATAACATCAGAATATGATCTAATGAAAGGATATTGAGATAAAGTCCCTTACCTTGAGTCTAACATGTCATGTGCATATTTATCTTACTAAAAAATTAACTTATGTCAATTATTAACTTGATTTAGAACCCTATTATTGTTTTTATTAATTTTATTTCACTTATTAGAAAGTTTATTTGAAATTATTTGATCAATTAAATTTAAGTTTTGTGTTTTGACAATATTTGATTTATGTGTCAAAAATGACTTTGGTTGGTTAACTAAGGTCAAAAAGGTTATTATTTAAAAATATCCAAAATAATAATAATGATATAATTATCGTATTTAAACATAAAGTATACCTTTAAAAAAATTCAAAAAAGTTTGATATGCATAATGAACAATTATTATGTTCATAGAGAGGGTAGGTCGTACATATGCACAAGTTATAGTTCCATTTTTAAGTGATTAATATAGAAATAAGTTAAGTAACATTTATCTTTACAGAATAATCATAATATAAAATATACCATATTTTTTAATTATTTTTACATATATATAATTCTTGGGATGTGGTGATGAAAAAAATAACTACATCTCTTCGAGGAGGTGGTAATCCACACATCCTTGAACAACATTATTATTTTTTCAGAATGTTAAAATATATGAAAAGAAATGTTTTATAATATATAATGAAATATTATTATATCATTAATATCATAATTATGTAATTTCTATCACATATATTTATTATTGTTAAACTTTTTACCTTTCGTATAACGAGTTAGTGTAAAATGATTCACATAATATCGGTAGACGGTAGTCCACCGTACACACGAGCGACGTTATGTTATTCTATAAGGTGTATAATATAAAAATGATATATATGATACAATTACTTCATATTTATAATTATTTTTATCTCATATATAAAGTTTATATCCATAATTGTTACCAACCCTGAGAGTTGGTGATGGAAAAACAACATCAACAGTCCGCGATGAGGTAGTCTTACATACACATGAATGACAATTTTGTAACCCATTTGATATAATTTCATTGTTTTTAGGTTTTCCCGTTATCATAATATAATCTAAGAAAATTTAAGGTAATGAATTGATCATATAAAAATAGTATAAGAACAATTTAAATGGATGAAAAAAGAAATAAAACAAAAACTCTCATTGATAACTATAACCTCTTCTTCAGGAACTCATTTTGTTTTGAACCAATGAACATACCTAGTTTGTTTTCTTCCAAATTTAAGGATTATATTATGAGATTATGGAAGAGGGTATTTTATTTGGTTAGGTATTGTCTGAGCCAATTGGTTTTGATTGTATGAAAGAGTATGACAGGGAACTACTAGAAACTTATGTTATACAAACGATTTCAAACCAATGGTATAGGTAGTAAAAATCTTGTTATATCCTATACCAATGATTTTAAAAATTTATGGGTGATATTAAATGGGTATAGGCCTATAGAAATGGTTATTTATCAACTTTTTTTTGGAAAAGAACACAGAAATTTACAATATACCAACAGTTTTTGATAACCGTTGGTATATATCACGAGCCATCAAAATATATGAACCGTTAATTAAAAATTGGTATAGAGTTTATAAAATGGTTTATTAATAACTTTTGGTATACATATAGTTTTCAAAAACTATACAAATGGTTTATAAACCAGCAGTATAGTGTTTTTCTAGAATTCTAAACCGTAGACCCCTAAGACCTCCAACATTGCATACAATAGCCTGCCCTACTTTGAATAAACCACAAACATCTAAAAAAACTAAAATTCTACATTTAGAGTTCAAAAACTAAAATAACAACTGAAAATACAGTACAATAAAATCTAGAAAATTTAAAAAAAACGAATAAATATAATATAATGGATAATGTATGATGAATTCAAATGTATACATGTCATTCATATCCAATTATTCATGCTATAATTGTTAAAAAATACCGCTAGAAATTACAACATGAAACTTGAGCTCAAATATTATACCTATCGAAGAAAATTACAACATTTTTAACACATACATAGTTTCTAAATTTCAATTACATTATTAATTTTTTATATTTGATTATTCACTTGTGGGAAATATATTAATTTGTTTAAAAACTATTATCTTTTGATCATAGTTTTACAAGAATGGAACAATAATAAAACTCAGCATAAATGTAAATAGTATAATCTGAAAAAATGGAAACAATTTAATATTACCTTATATTCACCATCCCAACACCTCCAATGAACCTCAAAACGACCTATCCCAACACCTGAAGGGGATAATATCCACAAAATCAAGGATGGTATCCATACCAAAGTGAACATTGGGGAAAAAGAACACTAGATAGACTGATAACATGAAATCCAACCTAGGATATGAAAAATGATAGGGTAAAATACCTCTTAATTATCTTCAAACCAAAGAAGTCAGTAGTTTGGAAAGATGAGAGAAAATAAAAAAAAGGAGTAAATGAAACTAATAGGGAATAAAGTTGAGTAGAAGGATATCAAATAACAACATATTTTATGTAAAAATTATGTTTTATGTTTTGTGAAAGATATTATTACAATAGTGTAATAATATCTGAAGTGTTTTGAGTAAGTTTTTATTTTTATAGGTTAAAGATAAATTAAAATATGAGATAAAGTGGAGATGGGTTTGATATTTCATCCTTATTGTGTTTCAACTGTTGATTGATAAGATTAGTATTTAAAACACTTGAATGATGTTCTTGAATACGTTTTTTATGGTAGGTAATGATTTTTATAGATGCATTTAAGTGAAGTGTTATGGTAAAATTGAGTATAATCTTACTCAATGAGAGATTAGAGAAACCATCCATGGATTTATGGATGAATATTTAAAATATATGGGTCAATAGATAAAAAATCCAATGGGTATTTTGGTTATAATAACCTGAATTATACATTCAAAAATGCCTGGATAATGTTTTTCAATGATTTATAGTGAAGATGATGTGAACAAGCAGTGTATGTCCAAGAAAATACATGACTCTGAGTTTAAAAGATATAAGTGTTATTGATAATTGAGTTGAATAGGTTTATAAAATTTAAAAAATTACCAAATGTGTTTTTATGTTTTTTGAAGTGTTCTTAACTATTTGGGATAGGTTAGAGGTAAATTAAAGAAGCCTTTGAGAAAGATTAATTTATTTTTAGTTGAAATAAAGATTAGTATAAATGTTACATGCTTTTACGTAATATTATATCTAAAATTTAGTATGCTACATAATGGTAACCTAAGAATGTTATAAGGGTAAAAATCACCTGTATAAGGGCACCTCTATGTTTTATATTTTTTTTGTGTAGAGGTATGTACCTATGTAAAGGATATCCATGACATGTATAAGGGCCATATGTGAAATTAAAAACCAATATAAAAGTTAGTACCAAGATGTGTGAATGTTTTAGGAAAGAAAAGTTCTACATAAAGGGGTGATGAATGATATATAAAGTTAATAACTATAGAAACAATTTTTATATTGTTAATAAACATTTTAAATTTTAGGGCAGTGAGAAAGAGTTAATTATTAATAACTAGTTTATTTAGAAAAAGTATTAACTTGTAATAATTTCAATTTTTGTGTTTTTTTGGTCAAATTTTTATAATACCTATTTACAAAATAACATTATAGTGACATTAATGTTATTTCAGGAAATTATTTTGTTATTTCTTATTATACCCTTTATTTCTCTTGAAATGATGATGAATTAATTAACATTGTTGTGCCTTAATTCAAGTTTTAGTGTTTTTGTTACTAGTTGTGAAGACTATTTTCATGGTCTATTGAATTCACCAGATAGAAACTTTTTGGAAAATATATTGTCCTTTTAGGAATTCCAGAATGTTAGTCCATGAATAAATTTAATCTGTAGGGTGTTCTTAGAAGCAGAAAAAAGAAGTCAATTTCTCGACCTTCCATGGTTCGGAGCGGTCTCAGGTGGTGTGGTGGGTGATGATAGATACAATGGTATCAGGTCAAGAAAATTTGATATCATTAGATTTATGCATGGTGTGTGTTCTACACATTTGATGAAATATTCTTATCTAACACTGGTTCTGTAATTTGATTATCCAACTTGGGATTTGGAAGCAATCATCACACATCCTATCAGGTGTAACCTTTTTTATTCTATAATGATTTCGATGGCTAAACCGATTAGAAGACAACACCCTATCAAAACTGTTGAAATAATAGGCTAAAACAAGTTTAATTTCCAATGATAATATGTGTATAGTTAAATAATAATTTCAAATAATAGTTTTTGATAAGTATGAGATTATGTTTTTTGTTATATAAAAAATCCTTGCATAGAAGGATCTATACAAATTGATTTGGAGTTTCAAGGATACATAGCTAGATGTGAATGTAGAAAGAGAGAAATATAATGATAGTTCACTATAAGAGGTTAGCAAGATACATGATGAACTAATTCATAAGCATTATAGTAACTGGTAAGAGACACTAATGTCTGTTCATATAGATAAATATTATATTAATATAATGTTTATATAGTTTGAAGATATGCTAGAAAATATGGAATCTCTATAAAGTATACCTTCTTAAATAAATAAGAATATATGAACTACCTCTATAGTATTAGAGATGATTTTCCATCTAAAGTGACTCATTTTTTTGGTAAAGGAAGTTCTATATCATAAGAACAAGTACCCACATCATGATCAAGGAATAGATGTCCCATAACCATATTGATTTTGGTGGTGGTAAATATGTTTCAATTGTATATAATGAATTGAATGAGAAAACAATATAAATATTGATGTAAATGATCTTTGGTAAACCTGATGACACAACAATGTTTTATTTGAAAATATTTATAAATAATAATGACCTAGAATAAGCTGAGAATCTAGGTGAAACAAACTAACATAAAATAAAAATTGATAACATCCCCATAGGGGACAAAATCCATTGTGAGGGAAGGGACACATTCGTGTGAAAGTACAAAGGGATTCCAGTGACATTTTTTATAATCTAAAAACTCTATATAAATTTATTCAACATGAAAAATCAATTTAAATGTAGATCTTATAACAAAATAATTTTTGTGAAAAAAAATAACACAACCTAAAATTAACAGGAATAATATATTTATATGGGATCTAATCCCTAGTGAGAGAAGGTCAAGCATTCATAAAAAACATTTTGATATTAAATTTCCATCATACCCTAAGTGATAATGAACTACATGCAATACAATGCACCTTAGCACCTGAGAACTTGAAATTCATCTCAAACTACCTACAAGAAGAACATACTTCACTACCTAAAAAATAAAAACACCTATAATGTAATGCACCTGCAATCAAAAAATCATAACATAATTCACCTATAATCATAAATACCATCAATAATATATGACACAATAAATAATGAAACTAACTACGCTCTGCAATCAAAACACCAATAGAGCATCCTCAATCTATAATGAAATAAACAGAAACATCCTCAACAAAAAAAAACATTTCATGAATCCAATAGAGCATTCTAAAATACCAACAAACCAATACATAAATAATGATTAAATAACAAACTTCTTGAAGCTTTTAACCATTGATAAAAAACATATAAAACATCAAAAATATATTTAGTACCAACAAATCATCAAATATCAAATTTTAGAAATATTAGTAAAAATGTAACGAATCAATTTTACCCTCATAACAATCACTATCATAACCTTCATCATTATAAAAATCCTCATTATCATTCTTGTCCTTATCCTCATCTTCTCCGTCAACCCCATTATCATCCTCATCCTCATCCTCACCCTCATCATCCTCCTCAGTTTTTTCCTCTCCACCATCCTTGACATCACCATCACCATTCCTAGGAATGTAATCATATTGACCACCACTAGGACTACCACCTGGTTCACTACATAATGAATTTATCAACTACATACATGCATAAAAATCCGCATAGGTCTATGGTGGAAGTGATAGACAAAAAACGTTCATCAGTTTCATAAATTTAGCATTTTCCCTTTCAACTCATTATTCTACTAGCATCACCCTTTTCTCTTCCTATTCTACCCATGACTTAACCTTTTCCAACATGGTGGTAATATAATTGGTACTATATGTTTTACAATACCTCATCAAAACTATACTCTTCCTATTTTGGCATCATACTCTACCATGGTGCTCATCTCCCAAAACCAGATATATGTTATCATTTGGAAAAAAATTGTCATGTTCCTATGCATCAAGGGCCTGAAGAGAAACATATTAAAAATATGAAATATTATTAAGTTACACAATATATATTAAAATTTAAAATCAACAAATTAAAATGTACAATCTTCTACTATGTTGGTTTGTTAACCGCACTTTCAACTTTTTTCTTTATATTCGAGAAAAATAAATTTTATTGAGACACATGCCAATAAATATTCAATACCTACCTCTACAATGACATTGAATGTAGGAAACAATATATTTAAATTTATTACTAATAATTAATTTTAAAACTAAAATCATATGTATATTAATTTTAAATAAAGAAGAAAAGAAAAACATATGGTTTGATTCAATTTTTTTTTGTTTAGTTTATTTCAGTTTGGAATTGTTTTGGATGATATTGAATCTCCATTTCTCTACCAAAACAATATAAATTGAATGAATTATAGATAAAACAATATAATTTTAAGAACCTAATGAATTATTATGAACAACTATCCTACATTCTTCCTACCATGGTTTGACATCGTAGTCCGCCCAATGTGTGGAGGTATTTTTTAAACTCAAAGCTTTATTTTATTTATTTTAGAATTATTCCTAAATAAATTTCCATAATAATAAAGAAATTATTAATTAAAAACATTAATATTTTGATTTAGAACCCTCAAATTTGATTCATTCCTTGAACTTGGTACTTGACCAATGAGTAATCATTTCCGAGAATGTTCTATTGGAAATTCATCCAAGATACGTATCGACTCTAAATCCATGTCAACATTATCATGAAATCCAATATAAAACTCATATTTATTGTACCTCCATGTATCATCTAATTATATTAGTTGTGCTTTCCTAGAACCCTCTCCATCAAGAAAACTGAAACAAAGCTGACACCAAAATATTAATTCATATAAATAAAATAATAATATAAAATTTATTCCAATATATTTTCCCCCAATTTTGTTCTCAAGGGTTATCCTTGACATAATTTGGAATGTTTATCCATGAGAAGGCTAGTGGGAATGATGTATGAGTATTCAGAATGTGTGGCCAAAAAACTCTCACAATCACACCATGTTTTTTTGATCATTTGGTTGCCTTTATTGTTGTACACCATCAATTGTGTGTGGAAGTTCCACACAGAATGCATGAATATACTCCCATGTTGCGTATTAGTAGATATAGATATTATAGAATAAAAAAATATTATATTAATAAATTTTATAATTTTAATGAAATATTGTAAAAACTTTATTAGGGTTCTATAAATATACCTGCGATGGTCTCATCAATGGGTTTTTCTTGATCACTAGACAGTGAAGGAACATCACCCTATATAGATGGAGTGTATCTAAGTGTACACTCTATAGGCTTGGACTATGTCAGATCAGGAGTCGAAGAAGAAGTAATGTGATATCTCTGAGAGAAGGAAGTAAAAGGAGAAAAACATTGCATAAATGGCTATCCAAATTCATGATATGTATGTGGAGTGGGAATCATCATCAGATATATGAAATATTAATGAGGAGGTTTAGATGTAAATGTTGGTGAAATCATAGGTGGCCTTAATATCCCATGTGTCTCTAATAAAAATTTAGGATTAGAATGTGTTGTAGATTGTATGCCAATGGGAGGGAAATTGACTAATTAGGTACACCTACGTGAGTGCCTTCCTCTAGTACCCCCCCTACACACACACATTTTAGACCACCAGCATGAGTACTGGGACAACTAGGCTAGTAGTCGAATAAATGGAGCCTAAGTGGTGGATCCTACATAATTTTTCATTAAAAACATAATCACATGCCATTATATGTTTTTGATATATATATATTTGAAATAAAATTCTCACAACATTCGCAAATAGAGGAACACCCATCTGGGTCATTTGGCGATTGTTGTCAGTCATCCTTTTTCATTGTATATCCTCAATCAGTTTCATTTTATAAATTTGAAAAAAAATATGGATGTTATTTATTCAATGACTCCATAATAAGATACATTTTCAAATTGTGGTCTACTATCTGATTCAAATGCATAATATTCAATTGTGGATGTTAACATAACACAATTATGTTTTTTTCTCAAAATATTTTATCGTACAATGATAATAAATTTGTACCCATTCATAAAAAATTATTTACATTAACAAAACAATATATTAGGATTAGAATCCATATTTCATATTTCCTAAGGGACAGAGTTAGTAGGAAAACTCAAAACTAGGAATATAAATGATTATTAAACTTAATTAAATTTATATTTTATTAATTTATAATAGTAATATTTCTACCATTCATTTCTACAAATCAAAAGACTCTTTTCTATGAAAATCCTCTCTTCTTCTCAATGATAAATAAAGATTCTTTCTATTTATCATATATTTATGTTCCCTATGTATAAAAATAGAAATAATTTAACATATATGTAAAATTACATGATATGGGATACAATATACATGTTCGATTTACTTACTTGATGTAGTCATCAAACAACTTATATTTAAACAAACCTGTATAATGTGGCCTCTCCCGGACATTAAGGATTAATATCGTCAATGTATATGATAAGGAAACTATTCCATTTTGAGGAAGTGATAGAAAACTGTGTTCAATTTTCTCATAATATTTTCTTCATTTCTCATTGGTTTGTTCATTTTCAATGTAAGATTGGAAAAATAAATTGAGAAAAAATTGATACATTCTTGAGCCAAGTAACCATTCACAATAGACCATTTAGGATTATTTCTATTCCAGGAATAAGAACTCAATGTGTATATATTTCATTCAGTTTAATAAATATCACAAAAAGTAACAGGTCCTCCAAGAAGTATATCAGTTGGATGATGTTCAATCAGATGCAATGGGAATGTGAAAAATGATGGCTGAAATATTTTCTCCAACTAAAAACAAGGGTGTTTTTGCCATCATTTTTTTGCAAGAATCACTTGTAGAACTTCTTAGAAAAATGATATCTACATAAATAAACAAATAAAAAACTAAAACCCTTAAATTATTTGAAAATAGATAAAATATTTATATTTGAATAAACTAATGATGGATGATGTGATAATTAAGAGTGTTTAAATATTTCAACTTCAACTCTCTTCTATTGACCTGTTTTGATATAATTATTGAATATTCATCAAGAACATTTATAGACTATAGTACTTAAAAAAATGATTTTTTTCTACCTGTGTCATCACATTAGAAGAATATGAAACATACTATTTAATTTCACTGATACAAAAAGGATACAATTATGGTCTGATCCTTCTATCCACCATGTCACACCAAGATCATAAATCATCTTTTTTCATTATCTTGACATTTTGAAGAATTGATAGAAACATTTTAGTCTACTAGATTGCACTTTATTCATACAAATAGAACGTGATATTTTTTCCTTCATGATCCATCCATATATTATTACATAAGTAGGAAAACAATTGATTTTCCACATAAGCATAACTCGCATATATAATTTATCTTTCAAACACGCATCATATGTGTGCACACCCACATCCCAAAGAAGTTTCAGCTTTTTTATTAACGTTTTTATGTATATATTTATACCATTTATAGTATTAGAAGGTCCAAATATGAGTATACTCATGAAAGTGATGGTCTTTTTCAAACACAATCATGTGGGAATTTTGTAAATGTTTATGAAAATCAGACATGTGTTGTGTATTGTAAGAGTCTTCCCAAATAAATTATAGCCATCGAATGAAAGACCCAACCTCACATTATGCACATCAGCTATGAAATTAGGATATCAAGCATCAAATATATACCAAGAAAATACATCTGCATAGTGAACCAACTCATCATTATTTTTCTTTCTCTTGCTATCATTCCATCACATTTTTATTGATGTATCATCAGACAACAAAAGATTATGGAGTTTTCAGATCAATGGAAAGTGAAACATTACATTATTTTACAAACGAGATGGTGTTCTATCATCTTTTGGCATCCATCGGGATATACCACTTTTTATACCATCATTTCATTCACCATTTTCCTCCCAAAATATGTTTTAATATTTTAGGAAAGCATGATATTTTTTGAAAATTAAAGTTCCTCAACTAATTTTCTTGAAACATTATGGTTTTAGGGAATATCTATATCATCTAGAAGTATGTCCTTCATAATGGTAAGAATGTAATCAAATTATATATTATAAATCCCATACATGGTTTCCCCAGTTAACAATCGGATTAAATGTTATAGATTTTTCATTTTACTGAATTGTCGATATACTAGATTCATGGAAGTATATTTCATTTTTTTCACCCTATAAACATTAGTATTTTCATTATAATTATCGTGTGTGCTTGTTTCGAAGAATTATTAGGTAAAAATATTTTCCTTATCATGATTAAGAGTAAACAAAAACTTTTCATATAAATAATTATCCAATCCATTCCTCTCATTTAGATCATCAACATTTTGAGATTCTATTTTCTCGCCATTGTGATACCACACATAGTAGTTTGTAAGAAAACCATATTTGGTTATATTTTATCTATCTTATTAATAAATCAACCATGGTCTTCCAAAAAAATCATAACATGGGAAGCGTATGTGGCCACTATATAAAGATTTTTCAAATGAAAAATTTAAAAATCTCTCTAAATTATTTGGAAAATTTATTGAGATATGATCTGTTTCATATATCCAAATTATATTCATTTAGTAAAAATATTGTTATAATTCACTTCATGAAAAAAATTCCCTAAGATTAATGTTCAATAAAATATATATTTATTTAATTATAATTGATTATTTTATATAAAACCATAACTGACACACTTTTCTGTATGAGAATCGTAATATGAATGACAAAAAAATACTATATATATATCGGAATACTATAAATATAAAACCATGAAATTTAATTCAATAATAAATATGTAACATGATATTGATTGGTTTGATTTTTTTTATTGGGATGATGCATTCCTATTCATGCTTTATTAATTATTGTTCAACTCAGTTCATTTTTATCATTACTATTTATGTTCTTTTTGTTATGTTCAACTTTGTTAACATCTTTTTATTCTAGTTCAGTTTTATTTTGTTTAGTGTTGTTTGGATCAAATCAAATCTACTTGGGTCAAATAATTTCATCTAAATTAAATTTATTTGTTTTGGACAATATAATTTGGTTATTATATAGATAAAATTCATTAGTTATATTGGGTTTTAGTTTAAAGGGTTGACAGGTTCAGTTCATTCATTTTCAAGACATGTTAGGTTAATTTGGTGCAATTTTAGTTTTCTTAGGGTCTGATAAATTCATTTAAATTTAGATAATTTAGTGTTTCATCATAAATTAATAAATTAAGATATTATGTGATACATACTGGATGTTGTGGAAAATCATTTTACAAAGACCATATTGGGGGATGGTGTCCTTATATACTTGCAATGAAACATCCCCTATTAGCACTATTTGTTTACTTTACAAATTTCATACTTAAAAAAATAATGTAGAAACATGTATAAAAATTATATTATCATTATTTATCATGTATTATCGAGGAAAAAAAAGTAAATATCTATTCAAATAATAATATAGCAAGTATATATAATTAAATACATTGTGAAACATTACTACATCACTCCAAAACATCTTCCACCAAATACTTCCACCATATTATGATGAATCATGTCATATGTTTTGATAATATCCATTTCTAAATATTTATTTATTTATGATACATGTTTATTTGGGTTTGTGCTTCCTTGTTTGGAAATGAATGTTTGTAAATACATTTTACACTCTTTCAAAATTGAATTTTATATAGTTTATATTTATATATTTGGAAATTGAATTTTAATAGTTCATATAATATGGTTTGAATCCAAACAAACTTAAAAACTTTGGGTTCTCTACTTCTTTATTATCCTTTAGATAGTAATCAGACATCAAATGCACTTATTGTTTAATCAATATATAATTTTTGAACACCACGTTGTTGTAAGTCTCAATGTGATATAAGACCCAATTTGGGGATAAGAATCCACTATGAGTTCTAATTACAATTATAGGAATCCCCTAGGACATAACATAATTATGAAACACAATTTAAATAAATATTTATCAAAACTGACTTATATTTTATGTTTTTAAGGAGTCTAACTTACTCATACATTAACACATAGGCCATATTCACTCAATTCATATCACACAAACCCACATTCCATATATGAACATCATTCAAAGATAATAATATATATTAGTTTAGAGATAATTTATGGGACCTTCTATTGTATAATATCTGTATAAAACCCTACCACTATAATTGTATGAATCTCCTTTGCTAAACTATAATAATAAGAGAATATTAAAAACCATAATCATTTGGAAATTGTGACGATAAAACATACAACATGAAAAAATATAAAAAAATTGATACCCAATGTAGTATTTACTACTAGGAGACTCAATATATATGGATTAAAAAAAACAAGATTTTGGGGATGTATAAAAAAGAATAATATGGGTATATGGATACTTGTGCGACACTAGAATTTTACAACACTAAAAATATAGTAAGAGGATGAGGAATTTATTAAAATAAATTTTGTTTTTTCAAATATTTTTTTTAAAATAATTATCATCGGGATTCCATATAGATAATACACCTATACTGGGTCCCCGATGATCTTTTTGGGAGAACCCCACCATTGGACCCTCTCATTGAGTTCGTAGTGACCCAATTATTATTTTATTTTTCACTTTATGCAAGACATGGCACCAATATTTGTCTATAATTATAAATAACATTAGGGATATCTTAAATATTATAAACAAACCTCCAAATAAATCATTAAGCACTAAAATTTATGATCAAAATAGAAAACAAAAAGTAACCCAGTTTTTAAATCAAGACAAATGAAAAAGGAAAAATATATCAGGTAAAAACATATATATCAATTATAACATACTGATTTTAAGTGGAATAAAAAAAATTGACTTGAATCTTGGATGGATCAATCATTGGAAAGAATTGTTCTCATGCTGCGAAGAAGGGGGATTTTTTGATTAGGTAAAATTAAGATACCAAAAAAATTAAGCAGAACATATAATTCAGTTAGAACTTACCAATTTAAATTGGAAGAATGAAAAATGACTTGAATCAAGTTTGGATCACCTATTGGGAAGAAAGGGACACATGAAGGGAAGATGTAAGCTCTCGTTTAGGAATAAATTTAGATGTAATGATTGGATAACCTATCTCTAAAAATCCCTCTTCTAATTGTTTGATAAAAAACATTTGTATAGGGATATTGGTATAGATTATATATACAGTAGGGTTGGGCTTTTATAAGTTGGGTGAGTGGAATACTTTTAATATTTTAAAATAGTGAATTCCACTTAGGTTTTTTTTCATGTCACTAGGTTTCAATAATGGTATATTATCAATAAGAGATTAATTAATGTTGATGCATGGCATTAAATTTGGGGTTTTACATGTTTTGTGTCATTTTAAACATTATATTATATGTTTAAACACTATGTAAACATTTTTATACCTTAATAACTGTAATTAATATAAATTTTCCTCACTAATAATTTTGGTCAAAATTATGTTGAAATTATAAGACATTACAAATTATTATGATTCCATGTATGGAATACATTTTTCCAAATAAAAATCATATAATTAAAAAATTCTAATTAAATAAAAATCCTCTAAATGTGGTGACACAGAAGGTTTTTAAAAAGTACATCTTTCAGAAAAAACATGATTATATATTAAATATATGACTAATAATTAACACTTTATGAAACTAAATTAATATTTAATATTATATATAATATAAATTTCATTGAAAAAATTCCACATTAGGGATCATTTTAATTAATAAAAAGAGGAAAAATTTTGCCTTTTCAAACATTTTATAGAATAACTTGTTTTTAATCCAAAAAAGTAATTAAACGAACCAATAGAAAGTTTATTAAAACGTAATTAATTATATGAAAAATAATGAAATAATGTTTAGGTTATATGAAAACATATTCAAAATATAATGATACTTTAAAATACATAATTTATTAAAAAGAAAGTAATTTTTACAAAATTGGTATTTTCACTATTTACTGATGAATCTATATTTTCCAAAACAAAACCCCCAACATTTCACACAAAGAGAATTTTAACAAAATTATTTCATAAATGATATTGATTTTATCAAATTAAAAATCTAAAATAATCTATTCTTTTATAAAAAATAAAAGAAAAGAGTTTAGTTACCAATATTCCATTTTTGATTTAAACTTACTTAATATTTTTTGAATAACATTACTATCTAATTCAACTTAATAAATATTAAAATGATTTATTATATCATTATATATGATGTTACATATTCAAACCTTTAATAAATTTCTTATATGTAATTTTATTCATCCATTAAACAAGTGGGGATATCATTCCCTCCTAGCATTTTCAGATCCCAGTGTTTCTTCTTCAACAATATGGTTTTACCCTAAAACCATAATATTTTGAATCACCTTATTACACAACAATTTATATCTATAGTAAAACATATAAAAATTTCATTCCTTATAATAAATTATCTATTCCAACTAAACCACATTAGATCTCAAAACACGAGATGAATCTGTAAATTATTTCCTTCACATTGAAACATGAAATACATTATGTTCCTAAGATAAATTAAAAAGTATGTCCACTTGATAAAAAAGTAATCAAGATTATATAGGATTTCATATTTTCCAATGATCCATGGATTCAACATCCCCATCCTTCCAAAATGCATCAAACTTTTCCATGGAGAAACGTTTAGAAATACATGATCACCTATATCAAAATTGAGATCGTTCCTATGATTATTTGCATATATTTTTCCGGGTCTGATACATCCTCATGTTTCACTTAATAAAATACACATTCTAATAAATTTTACTTACCAATTCTAGTCCCATCAACAACTTTTCTCGTACTTCATCCTAAAAAGATGGTGTATGAAACTTCTTTCCATATAATGCCTCAAATAGTGACATCTATATTTTTTAATGAAATATATAATTATAAGAAACTCAACCAATGAAATATTTTATTCCCAAAATCCCACGTAATCTGTTGAATAATAAAAAATCAAAAATTCCAAGTCCTAAATCAGCTACTCAGACTGTCTATTGAATTGAGGATGAGAAGCTATACTAAAATTTAATTTAGTACCTAACGACTTCTAAAGAACTTTTCAAAAATTAGATGTAAACACTGGATTGCGGTAGGATACTATGTAGAGAGGAACTACATGTTACCATAATCCCTTCCATAGATACAATAAATATATATGATGTAATGACATTTAATCTATAATTAAAATTAATTTTTATGATATCATGATATTTTTATATGACACTCATGAAGGTCTATATACATCATATTGTTTTTGATGAATATAAAATGGATAAATATAATCTTCAATAAATTAATATTTCCTAAAATAGGTATAAATTGTAAAACATAATTCGTTTTTTAAAATATTAGGACACCTTCTTAACCAATATGAAAATTAGGAAACTTACCCTTTCTAATGAATTATACCTTTTCCTTGAAAGATTGGTTCTCCGTCTAACATTTCATATTCATTCTAAAACTTTTTACTACTATGAAACCTAAAATAAAATAGAATATTTCCCTATATCAACAACATATAGGTAAATATTTACCAAATTAGTATCCAAAGGGTTATATTGAAAATATAACATTATCAATGTAGCATTATTTTTCTGACTAAAAGCATCATCCACATTGTTTTTTTCAATGATATAATGAATTATGTAATAATTATACTTTATCTATCCAGTCATCTTTGATATCTTCTATTTAATTATTTTCAGGGATTATAGAATTGAAAATTTCGGGATCAAAATATATTTCAATCTTTACTCCATAAAAATGATGTCACCATATTTTTAAAGAAAACCCATAGGAGTTTATTGCATATAATGTGTAGGGTAATTAAACTCATGAGGATTAAAATTATATAAACTATAATTGATTATATTATCTTTATTTATTAAAATAAAAAAGTCCATTTAATAAATAATCACTGTAGATAACAAATTCACCATGTGTTGAAGGATTGTCCAAAATTAGAGCATTAAACATTATACCTTTCAGTTGTTAAAAAAATGATCATATTATTTTTTATAGATGAACTTAAATCATTTTTGAGTTAACATAATTAGTTTTATAGATATAATGAGAAAATATTTTAAAAATTCACCAATAGTAACCCACGAATTAATGAAAATTATGAATATTTTAGATATTTATGGGTCATGGCCATTCTTAAAAAACTTTTTTTACTAGGGAAATGATTATTCCATATTTTGAAATAATATTTCTAGGGAAATAAATTTGTTTCATATAGTATTCACACTTGAAAATTTAACCATACATTTTATTTTTCTTTATTCATTTCAAAATAACCCTTTGGTCTCTTTCATTTTCTTCTTGATGTTTTGAATATACCAACATTTCATCGATAAACACAGCCACAAACTTGTCAAATAACTCTTGAAAAATTATAATCATATGTTCTATAAAAAGAGAGGGTGAATTAGATAAACCAAATGGTATAACTAATAACTCAAAGTTCCTATATATATTCTGAAATGTATATATAAAAATGTATACATTAATCACTTTCAATAGATATTACTCTAACCATAGGTCAACCTTTGAAATATATTTCTCTCCTGAGATATGATAAAACAAATCATTGATATGAGGAAAGGGATACTTGTTTTTAATAGTTATGTTATTATGGCCCATAATCATTGAAAATTCTCATTAAACAATATTTTTTTAATAAAAAAGTTAATATTTACCCTTGGTGAAGATCTAGGTCAAATAGAACCTTTATCAAATATCTCAAATAATTTATTTTTCAATACTAAAAGTTACAATTGAAGAATTCAATAAGGGGATTTACCAATAATCTTATCATCACGAGCTAAGTGAACAGTAAAATAAATCTCTTAATCAAGAATAAAAGTAGGGAAAAATCATGGAAAATAGAATTGTATTCATTTATTACTAGAACGTCACCAATTTGAACAATTTCATTCATTTTAATTATGTGATATATGTGACTCTCACTACCACCTCTAATTAATTTCTCAGCTTCATAGTAAGATATCAAAGGCCTGAAATCATTGATGATTATTTTCATAGCACTCAAATATATCTGATCATCATGCAATGAAATAAAATCCACACCATAAATGATATAAAACTATACTATATATATTTAATCAATATTTTCAAGAAATACCATCCCATTTATTACAATATAAAGATTCCTATAAATCTTTGTTTCTCTAGCAATTTCACCAAGAGTTTTCACCAAATGTACTATATGAATTTCATGAGGCGATTTTTCCAATTTACATGGAGATTCATCTAAAATGAATGAATGCAAAGATAAAAATCCAAATAGGGAATTATTATAATTCAAATACACAAGTAACTTACATGTCACCACATAATATGATAACCCAATATCAACTGGAGTAGTAGAAAATGATTTCACTTTTCTTTATGTTTTTTATCATGTTTATTTCTATCATATACAACTAACTTTGGACACATGATAGCATAGTGATCTAACTCATTTCAAACAAAACACCTCACGGTTGGATGGATATTAGTTACCCAATTATTTGGCTATTGAGGACTTTTTTTTGTTACAGTCTTGTGCCTAATTAAAAAACTGAACACATTATGGAAACTTGATAGATCCAAACCAATATTCCATAGAATGTCATTTCCCACACCTGGAACATTTTAAGGGATTAACTCTATACTTTTTATCTTATTGTTTCTCTATTTCTTACAATTTTGACCATTTATTAATGTTTTCATCTCGAGTAACATCAATTTTTCCAAAATCCATCTCAAATTTCTCAGCCGAAAGAATTGATTTTCATACCATTTAAATTATCTTGTATTTAATACTATTCATAAACATGGTTTTAAAGATGAGTAAATTATATTAATTTTACTATTTTTGTACTAAATAAAATCTAATATATACCTATCAAGTATAGTAATGTTTCTTTCATATGCATCTCTTGAATCTTCATGATTCTACCTAAATTCCAAGATTTTTTACCATGAGAAGTTGAAAAAATATGGGCATATTTATCAAGGAAGATAACCTAGAATATTTCCCATTCTATGAAATCAATATAATTATTTTATCTAATATTCTAAACCAAATACCACCATCGACCAAATTTTTCTCAAAATAATTAAACAGTAATAGTTTCATTTTGATGTTATGAACTACCCATGACATAAAATATCATCTACATAGTATTGATCCATCCTTCGGCTATAAATGGGTCAGATGATCAACTAATTTATAAGGGATTGTTTCTCATGAAATTCCCTACTATAGACATGTTCTTTTTTTTGTATATTGGGTTCCTCTCTAACATCGATACCACCACCATTTATAACCTCTTTCAAATAAACTGTCATTATATAAAACTATTCTATTCTTAGGGGACACGATGTGTTTCTAGACTCTGCTCTTGGTCTATGGGTTAGACTCACTACTATTTTTTCATGAATTTATATCATTATCAATGCATGTTATTTTATTTCTTACATTATTGCAAGGAAAAAACCATGACAATGAAGTTGTTGCAAGGTAGATTTCTTGGGTATGTTATTAGTGACATTACATTTATTGAAAGATAAATAAAGGATATGTGGCTTCTGAGTATAGGAAGAGATATCTCAAGACTAGTTTATTAGGATAGTACCACCTTCATTATATCCAATTCTATGGTAGTTAAAGGAAATACCCTCTATACATACAGACAAATAACAATGCAAAGAAATGTATTATGACACATGTATCCATCCTGTTTTATTGATATATTGTTGGGGAAGTGATTATATTACACAGACTATGTTCATAGAAAGGCAATAGTTTCTTTGAATTTTCCTTATCTTCTTAGGGGACATGATGTGTTTCTAGAATCCTCTCTTGGTTTGTGGTTTATACTTACTTATATTGATCTAAGGTCATAGAGGGTCACACACTTAGTATATCCACAAGTTTTAGCTATTCTAATGAATAGGAGTGTAGGACACTGTGGGCCCCATGTACGGGGTCATGGAACATCTGAGTTTAACTGGTCACAATTAAAACTAATTCAATTATATTATAAAATTTTATAATGATGATTATTGATTTTTTTCTCATGGTATTCACAAATTGTCTGATCATAGAAGTGAATATGAAAAAAATATTTTTTTTTTCAAATGAACATTTGATGTTCTTGTTTCATTAAATTATTTGGAGAGCTTATGTTCCATGTTAATTGTTTGTATTATATCGCGTAACATTTTATAGTGTTACAAGTAAGTGATAAAATATTTTTTACATTTATGAAAAATTTAATAAGTCGTACATATTTACAAAGGTCTAAAATGAAGGGTATAACATTCCAGGTTGCAAATTCCAATTTTAAAAAGCATAACCTATGCATAAAATATCATTTTAGTCTCTTGAATTAGGATCTAAACCATTTTAATGAATTTAGAGAAATAAACTCTCTTCTCCTCTCCTCTCATGTTCTTAGAGAGATATTCTTGAAAATAAAAAAGGTCAGATCGATCCTCCTTTCTCGATTGAGTATGTGTTATTCAGGTGATCAAAGGGTTGTAGTAAAACACTTTGATATCCCATCCTAGAACCTAGGAAACATCGATCATCAATCGTAGAATTGTGAATTACATGTGGATGATCTAGGGGATGACTATTTTGGCATCTTACATCCACGAGACACAGACGATGAGAGAATCAATCCAACGACTTCATACGAATGAGGTAGGGTTTAATATTTTGTTCGATTGTTTCTTTCATTCTTTAGTTGAATTGCATGTGATTATTTTCAAAATATGAGAAATGTGTTATGTGGATTCTATGTATTTAATATGAATCCATACCCAAAATTTTTAAATTCTATGTTCTTAAACACTTCCACTCCACCCAGGGTTCCTTAAATTGGTATCAAATAAACATGTAATTATTTAATTTGAAAACAATAAAATTTCAATTAAATTTTCTGTGATTTGGAAGTAGAGTTTTGATATTCCCAATTATAACGACTATATGTCAATATGGGTTCGTATCTCCAAGATATATCTGATTGAAGATGAATAAGTTTTGCATGAAGGTTGTCATGAATGTTAATGTTTAATTTATTTCTTCTTTTAATGGATATTGTTGTGATAGATATTTATCTAGAGCATGGTATAATAACATTTTGTGGTAATGGAATTTACAGAAATATAGTTGGTGTGGTTCATTTATAATAAAATCTTTATATGGAATTGTGGTTAATAAAATCGTATTAAGCATCCCTTGGAAGCTAGTTTAATGCTTCTAATAGAAGCTTGTAAATTTAACAGATTAACTTTCCCATGGAAGATAGTTTAGTGGTTCCCATAAAATCATGTTTAATTAAATTGAAAATGATTCCCATGTAAGACATTATAATTATTTCCATGGGAGCTTGTTTAATTAAATGGATAAATCTTCCCATGGAAGCTAGAATCATGTTTCTAATGGAAGCTTGTTTATTTAAAAAGACAAAGCATCCCATGGAAGATAATTTCAAATTTCACATGGAATATTCATCAATTGAAAATACAATTCTTGCCATGGAATCCAGTTTATATATTCTCATAGAATCTTGTTTAAATAAATGGGAAAAGCTTCCCATTAGAAGCTAGTTTCAAGATTTTCATGGAAGCTTCTTTAATTAGAAATACAAATCTTCACATGAAATCTTTATTATATATTTGGGGGAAAATTATTTTTTTGGATTCTTGTTATCATTTTATATTATTATATATATATATAATATGTCCTTTAAATGGATACCCCATATCAGGTCAGACCGATTGAGTCTGGGTCTAACCGACCTGTCCCTTTTACCTCATCACTAGTACTATATTATTTTTCAGGGATTTTCCTTAAGTCCAAATAGACCCAAAAATTTATAATTAGAATTTGAGAAGTGAAATTTATTATTTTGGGTTTAAAAACAAAATTTCAGGTGATGTGGGACGTGTTGATAATTAATTAAATTATTTGACTACAAGTTAGCATATTAAAAATACCATAAAGTTGAATTTTATGAAATATATATTTTACTTACAGAATATTATTTCATGTTGACAGATCAAGATATGAGAGTGACCCATGCATGTTTGGATTATTATTTGTTTAATTTAATTATTCATTTATGAATTATAAATTTTAAAAATTATTTTATTTTGACGATATGCACATCGTCCATCCATTTTTTATTTGTATAAGGGCATGTCTGTCCACATTTATGTTCTAAAAATGTAATTTCTCATCTCGAGTTCTCCCCACCTGAGTGTGAGTATACATTTGAATATATGAGGAGATCTTCATGACATGGTTTAATTCGAGAGCCAATGTAGACCAAACCAGTGGAATATATAGGAGTTTCAGGTGTTGCAATTCATGTTAGAAATTGATTTAATAAATTCCCTTATGGTCTTAGTTAATCCATTATTTTCTAGATGGATGAAACAATAGTTAATGGATCATGATCATGTCATTATTTATTTATTTTATCATGTGTAAGGTTTATTATTTTATTAATGTGTATTTATTATGTGTGATAACCTAGAGTAATAATAAAAAAGAATGTAAGAGAAAATAGACATGTGACGTGATGAAGTTTACTATTTTCTTCATTTTCAATTGTGAGTGCGATCACAGAGTACGTTCTTAGATAATAGAAAACTATTTCATTCATCATGTTAAATGTACTAAAACCCTGAAAGATATATTTAGTCACAATCTTCTTTCATCATTTGACTTTGAACAAAACCGAGTGTTTGAGGTGTCATCCATGCCATATCTGAGGGTGCCTCTTACTACAAGGGATTTCTTATAAGTGTTGTGGGTCTATGTAACTAAATTAATAGTAAGGATTATCCATATTTAACATTATTTAATTTTAGATGCATGTTTTGAGTAAATAATGTTCTGATTTTTTAAGCTAGGACTTCAATCAATAGATTAAGGAACTGCGAGTTAATGTGGTTGGACATACAAAAGCCTACCTTGATCTCTCTGAGTAGTGGTGTAACCATAGCTTGTACACTATGAGGGGAGGCTCAAGGATACTTTCCAATCTAATACTCAACTGATAATGTTTTCTCATTCTAATATAGAGGGTTCTTATAATTCGATAAAAATAGTGGTAGACATTTAACTAATTAATTAAAATGTATAAACCAGTAATCCAGATAAAAATTACTAATATTTTGAAATTTAATTTTATAAAAAATGTAAAGTTATACCAAAAGTTTAAAACATATTATAAATAATGAATAATTTAATTTTCATCTCTTGAATGAGTATTCAAATATAGTATGGGAACTTTTGTATTGCACTATGATATTGGGAACTCAAGATGCTAGTGTCCCTAACACCTGTTAAGTTTCCTCAAGGAAGTGAGGGTGAAATTGATTACAGGATACTAATGTACATAGCATATGATATTTAAATCATTATTCTTCCATCAAAATCTAGTTTTATTTGTGTTTTCTACACCAGGACATAGATGATATTACATGAAGTCTCATCTCTGAGTGGTTTTCAAGGAGAAAGAGAAGCGTTTATGTGGATAGGCTATGGTTACACTAGATATGTGTAAATTGAAAGGTGGTTTATGATATTTCAGTAAATCCTATTCCAATATCATTTTCACTAATTTACTTGAATTTCATTTTATGTTACAAAACAAACAAGTATTGAGTAAACTCTTCATTACCAATTTTGGTATCGATTTACAAGAAAATTGGAATATTAAAGAAAATTTCATATTTAATTATTATGGAGAATAAATTGGAAGAAAAGGGTAAAAGGAAAATCAGCATGGAATTCTAATGGCACATTATCACCGTATGTTAAGGAATAAGGTCTTAACAAATTTAATTTTCATTAAATATTATAAATTTAAAAAATATAAGTTTAAAATTAATAATCTGAATTAAAGAAGAATGTTACCCACATCTTCTTAAAAAATATTTATCCACTGTAATGCTTCAATTTTACTACATGGGTATTAAGTACAATATTCTGGTGACATATGTGTATTATAATACGATAACGAGGTAATTTTAGTGACCTTACTAGATGTAATTTGTATTCTTGAAGTGGCTGAGAAAGGGTGATCCCTAGTCCAATGGTGAGAAGTACAAAACATCTTAATTTCCATGTGAAATATTCATCTAAAATTATTATTAAATATAACTATGACATTAATTTCATGATTCCTTCGAATTAAGGAATCATTATTCTAAATTAAGGAATCATTGTTGTCCTTGTTATTTTATACTCATCCTACAGTTCATTAATACATGAATGTCATGAAAAACATGATGAATATAAAATGTATGAGTTTCACCCAGTTGTGGTAAGATAATACTTTATCAAGTAAAACTAAAAGTCAAAATCAAGAAAAATACCCAGTATGGAATCTTTGCTCAGCGCAACTAAATTATTTGGGTATTATCGACGTCTTTAGTTTGGACAAATGATCCTTTGAAATAAAGTTATGTCACAATGCTTTGGGATATAATTAAAAAGGTGAAGGTGAACTATTCCATGGGTAAAATAGAGGTGTACATATACTTCATGAGATTCATTTTGGTTATTAAGGAATAATAAAGTAGTGTATATGCATGTTCAAAAGATATGAGTTTCTTTACGTTAGTATACCAGAGAATGTTTTCATCAATCATTCATTGATCATCATAATGTAGCATGAAGAAATTCCTAACCTCACATTACCTTATCCACATATTGAAATTGATGTTAACGTGGGTGATCTGTGATGATGTCTTACATTTTAACATTGAACAAAAAAATATAGCATGGTGAAATTCCTAAATGCACATTTTATACATCAGAGTACAAACATAAGAAGTACCAATGTTTCAACCTATAGAAACATCCATTATATTTAAAAAAACGGAGTAATCGAATAATTATATCTCAACTAAAGTGAAAAATGGATATCATATGAGTCATAGTATGATAATAAATCCATTATTTCATATGGACATGTGTGTGGATACAAAGTGTTTGTTAGGACATAAAGAAACTTGCTTCAGGAAAAAATAAAATGTGTAACTATGGTAATGATCCTAATAGTAGTTTATAATGTTACCTAATTTAGGAATTCAATAGTGTTAGTCCAGTGATAGATT
Organism: Viscum album; assembly: GCA_963277665.1. NCBI lineage: Eukaryota > Viridiplantae > Streptophyta > Magnoliopsida > Santalales > Viscaceae > Viscum > Viscum album. The sequence continues at coordinate 56,554,492 of OY728148.1, forward strand.
GTAATTCTATTTAGGGGTGAACAACTCTTTGGAGATAGTGGCAGAAAGATTGAATTGGGTTTAGTTAGTGCTCGATATGGACAAATAATTAGCATAAGAACTAGTTTGATAACCGCATGTAGAACACTGTATGTTCTCGAGACACATACTACATAGAAAGGATTAAACCATGATGATGGTTTTTGTATTTACTTTGGTGGGTTATCTATTATTCATTGTGAATAATATTTCCTACAGGTGATCAATATGTGGCAATTAGCGAAAACTGATAAGTCTAACTAAAATTCAATAAATTGATTCCATGTATCATAATTAAAAAGGGTATTATATATCAAATACTATGGTAGCTATTCAAATAAGTTGACACATGGATGGTACAAGCATAGTCCCAATAAGTCTTGATTAGTTTCACCAATTCGTTATGCCAAAATCACTAGAATATTACTTGTCATAGCTAATTTCTATGATCATTACATCAGTCATAAGATGTAATGACTACCAATCATGGAAGGTGGCTATACGATGCAACCAAAAAGAGATGGTCATGACACAGAATTCTTATAAAGGTTGAAAGATACTAAAAGATAGTTGAGGATTTAAGTAAGCAATGGGATCATAGATTATACATTTTCAATAAATGTTTTCCATTTGTCTACCAAATATTAGTGGGAGCGCCAATGGTTTTCCAAGAAAAATATATTCTGCAAAATATGGAAAATATATTGGTATTTATGTTAGTTGAGACTAGGATGAAATTTATTCTCTAGGTATTTAATTAAAGTAGAAACTACAATCAAAGGGAACAATATTTACTACGGTGGATCAGAGGGTTTCTTGGACCTAGTCAATTGTAAATACAGTAACATAGTATTTCAAAAAAAAATAGAAGTTAGAAAAATTAAAGAGATGAATTGTGGCCTATTTCATAGGATATAATCTCTCAAGGAGGAAATGTCTAGGATATGGGGAGAGATATAAATGGAGAGTTGAAGTATATATGCTTATGATATGGATCAATAATATATGCCATAATATGTACAAAAATTGATAATGCCAAGATATGATTTATAATAAGAACATATCAGTTGAGTCTAGGAGCACATTAAGATAAATAGTCAAAACTATCTGATTGTACTTCAAAAAGTATAAAAGATAAGTACCTGGAAAGTGGGGAAGAAATAATACTAGTTTTAAGGGGACAGAAACTTGTCACCCTTTGATCCATGAGATCTGATATCGTTGTTAGGATAAGGTAATGAGTGAGACAGGCTAATATCAGATAGTGGTAGTCATACCTGCAATGATCACGTGTGTTGTATATTTTAAGGTAGCTAAGAAGTAGATAAATGCAATTATATGTTCTAGTTCTTGAAAATGCACCTATTAAGAAAAGTATCATCGTGATTTAAATTTTGATATTCTTACTAGCAATGATATTAGTTATAATAGTAGGGAAAATATATATACTCAGGGATTCTATCTCTTAGAAAGTTTTACTCGAGGAGATGAGGTCTCTATAGTATTTCAACCCGGAAAAACCATGGTAGGCCCAGAAGATAAAGGCATTACTCAATAGAAACCCGTTATTTATCAGGTGAGTAGCTAACAATTTTTGTTTTCATGTTTAATCTACTGCAATTGGGAGTTTTGAATGTGGGTTCCCTAGACCCAGCTTATGTTATACCTTTGATTACAGCTACATTCATATTGTTTATTATATATTCAATTATTTATCTCACCATAATAGTGTTGATACTTCTACCTTCACTTATTTATGTTAATTTCCTTTGATTAAATGTTGTATCAAAGGGTTATAATAGATCCTAGAATAAAATGAGAACATAGGTATACTATGATAGTCATTTAAAGTAATGTTTTGTGGTCCAGTTACCTCATGGGGACATGACACAGATGATGTGAAACTATCAGGTGTTGGGGGTTCATAATCCCCATTACTTCTTCTCATGAAGCTAGCACATGATGATCTCTATTAGTTGATATCATGACGACATTCCCTCAAATATGAAAGCCACATTTTTCAAGTGTAATTGGTTGTTTCCATCTATATACATGTGTAATGGTATACTAAATTTAGATCATTACCAATGAATTTCGTTTAATTGTGTGCTTTTATACAAGGCGAAAACCATGGAAATGAAGTCGTGGTGAGATAGTTTTTATTGGGTACATTATTGGTGACATGGCATTGATTGAATGATCAAAAAATGAGTTTTTTCCTTACAAGTTAAGGAAGATATATCATGGGCTTGGATGATTAGTATAGCATCACCTTTATTCAATCAATTTCCAAGGTAGTCTATAGTAAGACCATCAAGACAGATCAACAAATAATATAGAAAGTAATAGAATGATGAAAAAAGTGTATATCCGGCATCACTTAGATATCATTGAAAAATATATAATATTACATAGACTCTATTACTAGTAGGTAGTCATTTATTTTACTTTTCCTTATCCCATTAGGGTCCATGATGGGTTTCTATTCTCTATTCTAGGTCTATGAGTTGGAATCACTTCTATTGTGATAAGGACCTAGAGGGTCACACACTTAGTGTATTTACAAGTTCCACCTGTTATAATGAATAAATGTTTAGGATGAAGTGGGCCCCATGTGTGGGGTTTGGGAATTTCCCAGTTTATCTGGTCAAAATTCAAAATACTTAAATTATATTATTCATGTATAGAATAATAATGATTGAATTTATTTCTCATAGAATTCACAAATTGTTTGATCATAAAAGTGAATATGAGAAAATAATAATTTTTCAAATGAAGAATGGATGTTTATGGTTTGTTAAATTATGTGGAGGGATTATGGGATGAGTTAATGTTTCATATTTTATCACATATAATTTTATATTCTTATAATTGAGTGACAAAATATTTTTTACATTTAAGAGAATTTTATTAAGTGAAACATTATAAAAAATGTCTAAAATTAATTTCATTACTTTCCGAGGAAGAAAGTGAAATTTTGGAAATTATTAATTAAGTATAAAAGCTCATTTTAGCCTCTTGAATTAATAGGTTCAGCATTTTCACAAATTTAGAGAGATAAAATCTCTTCTCCTCTGCGATTATGTTTTTAGAGAGAGATTCTATATGAGGAAAAAGTCCATATCAATCCAACTTTCTTGATCGAGTCTATGTTCTTCATACGATGAAATGGAAGTCATAAAGCACTTTTATTTCCCAATGATATCACCCAGTAAACATTGATCGATGATCATAGAATTGTGTCAGATGTGTGGATGGTCAGGAGGATGTCTATTTTTTGCATCTTAAAACCACAACACATCAGATGAAGAGCGAATCAAAATGATTACTTCAAATGAATTATCTAGGGTTTAAGATTTCATTTGATTTTATCTCCAATGCTTAAATTGAGTTATACATGGTCCTCTTAGAAATCTAGGAAAATGGTTAAGTGAATTATATGTTTTTAACATGAATCCATACCCAAAAGTTTTAAATTGTACATTCTTTAACACTTCTGTTATGCCCCGGGTTCCTTGAATTTCATGAATAAAAAAGTGATACTTTCAATTTTTCATCATAAATCATTTTATAAACTCTTTTAAACTCATAAGGAAATTTATTTTGGATATAAAAATACATTTCCTATTTAAACATCACTTTCATTACCATAATACCCATTTACATTGAATACCCATTTTCAAAATCGAAATTCCCCAAAAAGGCTACAAAAATTTCATTGAATAAAAAATAAATACATGAAGTAAATCTATAAATCATATAATGGTTTCAGTAGTGGAAAATTTATTGTTTTTGTGTTCGTTTATAATAAAAAATTAATTATTCATTAGTAAAAATGGTCTGTGTAAAATAAATAAAACTATTAATTTTGAAAGACATTTAAAAAAATTAAAAAATCCTAAAAAGTACATTATAAAGATTTTACATTAATATAAACGATTTCAAAATATAATTTAAAATACATTCACATGGAAAATGATGAGTTTGAAGGGAAAAATTAATGACTTTATTTTTAATGAAAATCCTCTTATCACATTGGAAATATTTGAATCATAATCTTTGGTAAGAAAAAACATTAAAAAAACTATAAATACAATGATAATAGAACAATTCTAGATATAAACTGTCAATGCTGTTATATATAAACCTCATAAAATTTATAGGGATATAACATTAAAATATTCCTCAATGAATGTAGATTGGGATGATATCCCTTAACATAAGTTTGAATTTCCACATTTGTCTGTAAAATTCTGAATAATAAAATAAATTGTTATTATTTATTTTTTTGGATTGTTTTTTAAGTTTATTATTTATTTTATTTCACTTATTAACAATTTTCCTAAAATTTTACAATCAATTATATTTATTTCAGGTGTTTTGGATATATTCTATTTATGTGTCAAAAACTATATTGGTAGGTCGAATATGGGCAAAGGGTTAATTATTTTAACATATAGAGAGTAATAATAATGATATAATAACCAAACTTATATATAAATTATACTTTTAAATCCAACAAGTAATGTTTTTTGATGAAAAATGTACGATTTTTAGGATCATGGAGATGGTAGGTCGTACGTACGGATGTGTAACGTTTTCCTTTCTAAATGATCATTATGGAAAGAAGGTTAGTAATGTACATATTTATAGAATGATCATAATAACATAAATACCATATTATTTAATGATAAATACTTATATATATCATTCTTATGATGTGGTTATGAAAAAATGATTCACATCGCTTCAAAGAGGTGGTAATACACACGTCCAAGAATGACAATATCATTTATTAGTGTGTGAAAAGATAAGAAATAAAATTATATTAAATATTTACATAATGATAAAAATGTCATTAATATAATAATTATTTCATGTATATAATATATATTCATTATAATTTCCAATATTTCCTTCCATGTAACGTGTTAGTGGAAAATTCATCACATCACTTCATGAGGCGGTAGTCCATTGTACAGACAAGCAATGTTATCATTTCTAATACGGTATGGAATTTATAAGTTGAATGTATGATATTATTACTATATAGATATAATTATGTTTTAGATATCATATATAAAATTTTTATCCATAATTATTTCCAATATTGTGAGTGGTAATGGAAAATGATTGTAATTGGTTCGCGAGGTAGTAATTTATCATCAATACAAATGATGATTTCATAACAAATTTAATATAAGTGTGTGTTTTTATAGGTCTTAATATTATCATTAAATAGGTATTTATATTTATGATAGTTATTTTATTATATAATCATGGTATAATAAAAAATTAATGGGATGCAGAATAAAGAAAAACAATCTCATCAATGATCGTTACATCTTCTTCAAGTATCTTATTTTGTTTTTCACCAAAGGTAATCAATGGTTGGATTTATTCCCAAATTAAATATTATAGTAAAATTGTAGGCAGTTTTATAAGTTATTATTGAATTTATTTGAGTAAAATTATTCATTAAAGGTGTAAATATAAAAGGAGACTGGCTGACCTTTATAAGTTGGGTGAGTGGAACACTTGTAATTTTTTCAAAGTTTGAATTCCACCCAGGTTTTTTCATGTCACATGACCCAAATAATAAACAATTATCTATAATATAAGGGATAAATTATAAATATTTGCATAAAAATGGCTTTTTAAATGTTTTGTGTTATTTTTGAACCATATATTCTATATTTACCCACTAGGTAAACTTTATTTTTACCTTAATCACTGTAATTAATTTTAGTTGTTCTCCCTAATCACATTGGTAAAAAATTTAGTTGAACATATTGTATAATATAACTTATTATTATACTAAATAAGTAATCAATTTTTCAAATTCAAATCATAGAAATGGAAAATCATAATTTAATGTTAATCTCACAGACATTGTGAGACATCGAGTTTTTAAGAATAATGTTTTTAGAAACAGATAATTCTATATTGTCTCTATGAATAATAATAAAAAATTTTGAAACTTAATTAATATTTAAGGATATATAATATATATGTTTAATTTAAATTTTTTCAAATTCTGGATTATTTTATTTAATAAAAAAGTGAAACATTATGCAATTTAAGATAGTTTTTATAAAAAAACCTTTTTTAAACCCTGAAACAAAATTATAATAAAACCCAACATAAATTTTATTAAAAATTAATTCTATGGATTAAATCTTACTAAATAATACTAACGTTCATTTAAATAAAATTCAAAATAGAATGATACTTTTAAATAACTTAATTTATAAAAAATAAATGACATTTTACAAAAAATGTATATTCACTATTCATTGAAAAACAATATTTTTCAAAAAACCCAAAATTAACCCAGAAGTAAATTTTATATGATGTTTTCAAAAATGATATTCATTTTATGAAATTAAAATTCTATAATTTACAAATTAATATTTCAAATATAACCTTATAATAAAATATTTTAATGAAAACTATTTCATTTTTGAAATGAAATTATATAATATTTTTATAAATATTGTAACAATCATGGTCATATTAAAAAATATGAAAAATATTTATTAAATATTTTACTATGTTTTTATGTAAAATACCCTTCTTAATAATAAATAATGAAAATGATCTTCTCATGCTCTGAGCACTTGGGGACAAAAAATGTATTTTCCATCGAATTGATGTATTACTCTGTAATATGTGGATTAGTAGAGCCACTGAAAGAAGGTTGGATGATAACACATAACGGATTACATATAATTTTTTCTCTATTTTTGGTTAATTTCAAAATCAATGTGATTCCCTTTAATATTCAAAGCCTATGAAATTTCATTTGAATTCTAGGAGGTTTTGTGCTCCGAATACCATTCCATTTTGCAACTCATTTATAAAATCATTGAATTTTCTATTCCATTCATTATTATCATGGTATCTTCTTGATCCATCCATTAATTCAAATAAAATACTATTTATAGACATAAGTTATTAAATTTTGTGTGTTAAAACTATGAGTTTAGAATAAATAACTTATAAATTTTGTGTATATTCAAACATATGATCTACTATGATTCAATCTAATTTATCTATGGTACTTTATATTTAGGTTCTCTATCCATAACATATTCATATCCATCATCATGGTTCATGAATATAGTTTGAGTCAAACAAATCATATCCACCACTGGTTTCAAACCGGGGGTGTAGTCTTAGTGCCACTCATCATGAATCGGGGTGAATATCGAGTCAATACTCAACCAACCCCGTTCAGGATGATTACACCTAGGTGAATCTACTTCATTGACACATCTAGTTTCTAGTATCCATATAGATATATATTGTCAATAAAACCACTTAATATCTTCCTTACTAAAATATCATGATCTTATCTAATACATAGACTCATTCTTAGAGTTTTTTCGGAAGTCATCTAAACAAATATTCAAAATAACAAAAACATATCTCCCATAATACCTATAGAGACCTAATATAATCATATGAAAATAGACCATTGATTTCATGTTTTAATTAACACATTCCATAAATAGTCACACAAACCAATTATAAAAAGTTTTAGTGTATTATATACTATAAAGATAAGCATAATATTTAAAAACACATATGATCATTTCTTTAAAACCATTCTCCTATATGACCTCTTATAGACATGTCATATGACATAATCATCTTCATAACATAGGGAATGGAAACATATAATGTGCTATGATATAATTATTTTTAAGGGAAACATATCAACTAGTCATAAAAATAAGATATTAAATATGAGTTAAAACATGAGTAAGGTAATAATATCATATAAAAATATCATGATATCATAAGTGAAAAAAACATGGTTGATTATTATGGATAATGAAATAGGAACATAAGACCAAATATATGTCATCTAGAACATGAATTAGAAACATATAAAAAACGGGAAATCAATAAATAATGATATTGAATATCTTTATAAAATCTAATATTATAATAATCTACCATAATTTTAAAAAAAATTACATTTATAGATGTAGTCGAACAAACTTAAAAATAGAAAAACATTGGTAAAAAATCTAGGTATTTCCACCCATTAATTTTTTGATCATATCCAATTATGTCCACCCTTTAGTTTTTTGAAAAATACAATTATTAACTTGAATAATTATCTAATTATATATAAAACCATAAAAAATGTATTTTAGGTAAAAATAGGACCCCAAACTTCATCATCCAGATATATGATTACCAATGAAAATAAAATCTGTCTTATTATATTAAATGTTCAGGGGATGAAAATGGGTTTCATAACTTATATAAATTGTGTCACATAAAAAATATGATCATTTGATATAAAAAATATGATCACCCAAAAGATAATATATTAGGTTATTTATAAACAATTAATTTATTAGAGAATAGTTCTTTTAAAATTAAAGAGAAATAAAAAAATAATTTTTCTGAAAACATTTCTTAATATAATCATAAAAAAGTTATTATTTTTATTTAACATTCATAAAACCTCTTCAAATAATAAAAAGGAATAATCTTTAAAAAATTCCTTGAAATAATATCCAATAATTATACCTTGAAATAAAATAAGTCATATATCAAAATGCAATTTATAAGTGGAGAATATATGATCATTTCAAGTAATAACCACTGAAATATTTAAAAATTCATATATTAAAAATAACACATCATTATAAAGATATCTGAATAGCGATGTAAAAATATAGGGGAATATAAGGTTAATTGAAAATAAAAATCATTTGAGTTTCCACTAGGTAATAGAGAACATTTTTTGGAATTAAAATCATGGATATAAAGGAAAAATCAATTAAAAGAGATGAGAGTTATACACAACAAAAATTCGTTTCTATAAAAGATTATATTTATCAATGAAGAAAACATTCAGATAAAAAATAATTTCCCTGTAAAATATGTTTTAAATATATAATAACATTATCAAATTTTATATACTATCATTATTGAAATGTTTTTAGGAAAATAAAACTGATTATAACCCAAGGGAAGTATTTGAGTTATGAAAACCACATACCTTTACCAACGCTTATTCAAATTCATTTTAACCTCTTGTATGAAAAAAAATAAATATTTTAATCACCTATTTTTGAACCTTATTTTTTTATATAAAGTTTTATCAAATTCTTTTATAAATATTAGACATATGTATATTAGTTAGATATTATCTATTATAAAAATTTGGTTTCATAAATATTGATTCTTATAAAATAGGTTTTTATGGTTGTGTCCTTCATACTCACCCCAAATTTCAAAATTAAAAGATCATAATACATACTAGGATTGATTTTTTAAAAAAATTATGAAATTATAAATTTATAAATTCATATCTTGATTGTTTTGGTAATGTTATTTTTGTTTTAAAAAATAAATACTAGACCGTTTTAGAAATTTTAATGAATGAAAATTGATATATTAATAACATCATTAGATATTTATATCATGACTCTAGAATAAATTGTAACTATTAAATAAATTATTGTTAATTAATTAATGGAATATAATATTACATTATCATCTAGGACATAATCATTATAACAACAATCATGTAGGGGGTAAAAGATACCTAAATAAGAGTGTCATATAATGATCGAACATGTAAGAGAAAATTATTACATAATGGTAATATAACTTTAAAAAATCATGAACATGTATAAAGTATCATATATCTTCATTAAACTCATTCATATAACTATCTAATATGGTTTTTTATGACAAATGAAATTTTCTGTTCATGGAGGTGGTAGTCTGCACGAATGCACAACAAATGATCGAAATTAAAAACACATGAATTGAATGATTGTATTTAATTGATAATTTAATAACTTTAATTAAGAAATATAAATCAATTTATTCATAAAATAAATAGTTGATACAATCTTGGATATGTGGTGATAGAAAAATCTATATCATATTGTGGTGGTGATAGTATGAACATATGCACAATCGATGTTATTTAGTTTTCTTAGTTGATGAAAAGGATTTAATTTTTATTGTATAGTTAATATAATTAAATTTGAGAATAATAATTATAATTGTTTAGCTATATTAAAATGGTTTGAAATGATTTTAGGAAGGAGTGGAATAAATTAAATGAATTGGACAAGGTAATACTCATTATGGAATCTGGGGTTTTCTCTTGGAAACCTCTTTAGATTTATAGACAAGAAGAAAACATAAAGAGGCAAGATGAGTATGTTGGTGGGATATGGTTAAAGTAGAATAAAAATGTTATAGTTTCATGGAGAAATTATAAGGTTAACTATAACGTTGATTGGGGGGGGGGTGGTATCCTTTTATTAGAAATTAAAATGGAACTTTTGGAAACACTCATCATTTTTATTAATGACATGACACTATTCTTGGGTAAATATCTCAAAATTTGAAAAATAGTGGATGTGGGACAAGATAAGGTATAATTTTATTTTATCTATTCTTTTATAGACATGGTAAGATTGATTTAAGTATTTTTTACTTTTATCCTTTTACAAAAATTATCTTTTAAATTATTACTTAAATTTTATAATTAGTAATTAACAATAATTTCAAAAACAATTAATATTAGATCCTTTTAAATATTTTAATAATTTGGATTTAAAATTAGAAAATAATTTTAAAATATAATTTTATGAATGTGAGACAATTTAAATCTAAACTAAACACACTTAGTTTTATAAAAATAACTTCAAGTGAAATAATGTTTTTATGATTTTAAATTGGTGTATAATATAATATTATATTGGATACTAATTTTAATAAAAAATTTATTTATTATTAAAAAATAGATTGTATTTGGATTTATAGAAAATTAAAAAAAATTATTATCTAAAAACATAATTAGAGTAAAATACTTTAACATTTTTGGGAACTCCCTCACCCCAGAATCCTAGAGCAAGTGTATTATTATATTACATTAACATTACTCCAAGGAAGAAAATCCCAAAGGACCATTAAGTTTTGTAGTCTTGTAAATATATATTACATACATGATACCCATAAAAAATGAAAGATAATAAATACAAACATGATACATGTAAAAAATCAACATCCTTGAAATCTTAAACAAAATTCTCATATTCATAACCCGGGGGAAGAAACATAATAAGGGTGGGCTCAAATGCTCAGTAATGGTAAATACAACAGAAAGAAATAATGAAACAATATACGTGGAATGGTAAATAAATGAATAAACATATCATTCATACAACTAGATAAGTAATAATCAATATATAAAGATAATAAATTGAAACACATTTCATTAATCAATAAACTAAAAATGAAATAAATCCCTATAAAGGATCATGAAAAATGTCATGGATAAATAATAACTGAGTATAATTGAGGGAAATGATTAATTATTTGATGCCATGTTTCCTAGATATATGGAACCAGTACCATCAAGGACTTTCAAAAGATGGTTTATCTATATGTTAAAAACTCATATATAGAAAATTGTTGTCTATTTCGTCTCATTAGACTACTGATGCATTGATGGGATTTCATTCACCTGTCCCCAACACATAGGGATTTCTTAAAACATCCTCATCCTATGTATACCGGTCCAAATCATTCCTCATATTGAATTATGAAACAAATAATATTCCATAAAAATAAACATATTGAATAGTTAATATTATTTTGTCAATAATACCTTAGAAGAGGATAATTAATAACAACAGTTTTGGACAACAAATCATTCATAAGGAAAAATAATATTTAGACATTCCAACGTATCCCATACCACATTGAAACAATTATATCATAATTAAACATGAGTTAAATAAATATTATAACAAAATAATCATAATAATATTTATAATATAACATGAAAAAGGAAAATATATACAACAAACAAGAGTGAATTTGTGCATACCAAATATTATGTTTCAATGGAATATAAATTGAGACAAAATCCCTAACCATAACGATTATTTTGTTCTGTGGTATTTATCCTCATGTATAGTGGATTAAAATATGTTAATTATAATAATGAAACCATAATAATATTTATAATATCATATATTAACTTCTCACAACAATTTATTACCCATTTGTTAACAATCTTCCATTATTTTGACTATTTCAGGTGTTAATTTCTTACTTTTTCGAGTATGTTTTAACTTGTTATTTTTTGTTCTTATAAAATATATCACTATTTAATAATATCTATTCCATAAACTGGAAATAATTTATCATATGTTTTTAGTACATATGCATTTAGAATGGTTCATAATATTCGGGGATATGACATGAACTGCACCGTTAATGAAGACGGTAGGCCGTACGTATGCATGAACACTACATTCATTTCCTTATTGTATTAAAATAATTAAAAATAATTGAAACATAGGTATATTATAATTCTAGTATAATATATATGTAATATATGTTATATGTATATATTTTTTAAAAAACATCTTCTTTATGTTCCATGTATGGTATGAATGATTCATACCGCTTTGAGGGGGCGGTAGTCCACATTTTCTCAAACGAACTTATCATGTTTACACAACATGGATAAAATAAATGTGTGCTATAAATAAAAATTAAAAAATAATTATACATGAACTGAAAATCCATTTTTTTAATAAAAAAACTTTTTTGGGATAAGTGTGAACCCCCCAAGATACCAGGTTCAAACCTCAATCGATACAGACTTAAAACAAGACTGATTTCAAAGTTTTAATTTCAAATCAATAGAGTCAAATTGGTAAACCGGACCACTAAGTGGGCACTTGAGGATAATAGGTCATGCCTATATCATGGAACCCACGTGATGATTGAGGTTTCACCTTCTCCCTTTCATATTCGGAACATCATCATCAGATACCGCCTTCACAAATAAGACTCGGCTCTTCACCCTAATCATCACTGAAACAAAACCATCTAAACTAAAAATATCTAACAAACATAACACATCAAAAAACCCCATAGAAAAAAACCACCTTACAGAGAAAACCAAAAAAAATCATCAAGGTTTCATGAATCCACCACATACCTACATTATTGCGAACCCTAAAACTATGAAACAAGTATGCCCTTCCATTTTACACTCCACCGGCAAACACCAATCACAGTAGAGGAGAGCGGGGAGTGGGAACATACCATAGGAAGAAATAAAATGCTTACAAAGGGTAAATGTTTTTAAAAAAAAAATCTAAGATCATTTCAGAACTAGAAAAAAATACATAGGAAACCAAATAGGAAAGAGCAAACAAACCCTGGAAAATCGCACCACACTCCACTATCAGCATGTCTTAGCTCACCAAAGCACATGGTTGTTGAAGGGTCAAAGGGGACAATGTTGTTCCACTCTAGGATTGAAGTACTATAACTATTATTGATGGAACAACCAAGGATGATACATAAAAATACCGAGCACCATGTATACCACTTAGAGTATGCCTTTAGAATAGGTTCAAGATAAGAATATTGAACACGATTGAGTAGAAATGGATGAGTCACACCGTCGAGCCGGAAGAAGATAAGGAATGAGAAATTTTGGGAATGAAAACCTAAGTTAAGTATGATAAAACAAATTCCTAACAAAAGAATAAAACATATGAAAAAAAATCAAAGGGAGCAACTGAGATTACCACTAAAATCTAGAGGAGGATCGCGCCGCCACAAGGTGAAGAAACCCTAGCATGGAGATGAGAGCACTCAAGAGAGAATTCAATGAGAAAATGGTACTATCCACTAATTAATGGTTAAAAAATCTCATGAAACATCATTAATAACATAAATATCATATATAAATCGAGATTATATCATAATATCCACTATGAGAGGTGGTATGGGAAAATTGAAAAAACATCATTTCGTGAGGCAGTAACGCGTTGTACATAGAAACAGTATGTTCACTTCCCATTATATAGAGGTGTGTGTATGTTTAGGTATAACCATTATCATATAAACATCCTAGTATATTGGATACACTATTTTTTTTTATGTAATAACGTAATAAAGAGAGTATAGTATGTAGAGAATAGAAATAAATTTTGAAAGCATGAGATAAGTTGTTACATCATAATCGGGTAACCACTTTTGGTTTGTACAAAAAGCATCCTTGAATTAATTTATGAAAAATGGGAGGATTATGGGTTTATGGGAGGGATTTCAGAGAATATTTTGAGAGAGGCCGGACTATAAATTTTTTTTGGAGAGGTGTGAGGATGGAATAGAGTGCAGACCTTTCCATAGGAGAGGAGGAGTGAAACTTATGTAAATACCAAAAGGTATTGACTATTGGGGATAAATATTACCTAAATATCCCCAAAAATGAAAAAATAATGGATTAAAGGAGAATAATGGTCTATAAAAACCTAATCCATTAAAAATATGTTCATTTTTATAATTTGGTTCCTTAACAATTTAGATTCCTAATTTTTATTATTTTATTTATTTTTAATGCATATAGTTTTATAAAATAATTAATCTATCCATTAAGAATAAATTAATGTCAGATTTAAAGGAAAATAAAAATACAATTTTTTAATAACATTATATCTAATTTATACATTAAAATTCTCATGTGTTTTGAGAATTAATTTTAAAACAAGCACATGTGATGTGCTAAAATTCTACTTAGACCTTGATTTTGTTAATAATGTTTTTATAGTGTATGGCTCAATATGTGAATTATAAAAGACTAATTGGTCAATTAATATACCATATATAAAATTTATTAACACTTAAAAATATCTTGGAACAATGTTGTATTTTTATCATTTTAATTCATTTAATAAGTTGCATTTATTTTAAAATAACAATAATGTCAATTCTGACATTATTTATTTCATGTTAATTTTAATATATGAATATTATATTGGTATTAAAATATATTATGTTTATTAGTCTTAAAACTGAAATATTCGTCTATAAAAATAAATAAAGAAAATAATTCAATCAAATAAATTCACTTTTAATATTTATGGTATAACTTATTTCTGTTAACTGTTAATTAAATAATGACAATATTGATGTTTCATAAGAATTTTAAGTTACTAATTGATCTCTAAAGGTTATTAAAAATTCTAATGACCACAATAAATGATATATCTTAAAAAACTATATGTATAACCAAAAATATATTATTTTAAATTTCTTAAAAATTTATAAATGTTTAAGTTAGGGAAATTTATCTTTTATTCCTTTAACATAATTAACCATTTTTATAGCCCACTTCCATTTTATAATATCTTAATAAACCATATATTTATAACCAAATGGGGGAGTGTTGAAATTTTTTTTCTACCAATTGATTTTGGAGAATTTTCAATTCAATTTTGGTCTTTAATAATGACGTTAAATACCTTATTAAGATTAATCATACCTTAATCACTGCATTCAATTTTAATCGCATTCACTAATAATTTTTTTCTAAAATTATTTGATCTTATAGGACCAAAAATATTATTATAATTTAATCCTCATATGTTTCATTTTAAAAATTAAAATAAAAAATGTGGGAAAAATAATTTAATTGCTAATCCTGTAGATGGGGTGAAATAACAGGTTTATATAGTAGAAAAACAATCAAAAGACTCTTAAGTTTTCATATTCAATTTGAATGTA
The DNA here is from genome assembly GCA_963277665.1 of Viscum album. Taxonomy (NCBI): domain Eukaryota; kingdom Viridiplantae; phylum Streptophyta; class Magnoliopsida; order Santalales; family Viscaceae; genus Viscum; species Viscum album. The sequence goes on from OY728148.1 coordinate 56,570,095, forward strand.
AAATTTATTCATATGACCACAATTTTATAAATATATGTATAATTTAACTAATATGACTCAAAACACATCTAAAATAATATTTATCATTCATTATTATTTAAATAAAAAGGCTTATTTTAACTAAATTGTATTAATTTTCAGTATTCATAAATAAATAAAGTTTCATAGAAAAATATCAAAAAATGTATACTAAGATAACTTTAATATTACAAATTTAGGAATGATGTTTATTTTTAAAAATAAAATTCATAAATGTTATAATATATAGTTTTAAAATCGGTTCATCATGAAAAGGTGGTAAAGCTCAGTCATACGTGTAATACATGTTAATTCTACATTGTATGCAGCGCAAGTTTTGCATTGTGTATAAATCATTCAAAAAAATTATATTTAGTCTAAAATGAAAATATTGTAATGAAATGGGGTGTCATTTTTTTTAATAAAATAGAATTTTTATTTAGCTTTAAAAATATTTGATATAGAATTACATGTTCAATGGATATTTACAAATTTAAATTTTTACTCTAAAAGAAATTATTTTTAAAAAGGTTTTTTAATTTTCTTGGATATTAGATAACGGAAAAATCATAAAAAATAAATTTTCCATAAAAACTATGTTTTTACTCAAAATAAACCATTCTAGAAGAAACTAAAAAATTATTAGAATGTAATTTTGAATCAATGAGTTTAGAAAAGAATTTTATATTATAAAATTTTAATTATAAAATTTTTAAATTTAACTTTTAAATGATAAAACATAATACAATGAAAATGGATTTTTCTAAAATAGCCTTGTTTAATGATAACTCATTTTAATTATTTACCATCTAAATTTTTAATGGGTTACCATATTCGTCATTGTTATAGATTTATTAATACCTTTTTCTATATATATGGTGGTTTTTTTTGATTAGGTGTATTGGGTATCATATGTTTTCAAAATATAGCATCGGTTTTACAAAGTTTATAACTTCATCTATTTATAAAAATAGGCTATAGAGTAATGCATGACAATTTTCATGATTTAGAGTTGTCTGCATCAGGTGAGTCACACATTGTTCTAGGTAACATTTTCTATATTTTTATAATTTCCAATATTCTTTTTTTATTCAAAATACATATACTCTTCTATGTCACCTACACTGATTTCTACTTTAGGACATTAGGTGGGGTGGCTTCGAGTGCCCTTGGAATTTACTACCCCAGCTAGAGATAGAGATTAATTGTATGAATTATATATAGACATTGAATTTTTTTTGGGTTATAACCACTCTTGTGGTGACAATAAGTGTTTAGGGACACACCCACATAACATCATCATTATAAGGGAATAACAGTATTCATTATAGGTTATCATGGATTTCTTTATGAGTCATATTGTATTTGAAGATTATTATAGGGACTCAATCCTGTTTTTTCGTGAGAACGACCATAGGAGAAGCTGGATTTACGTTCCATATTTATCCTCCTCAAACTCCATGTTGATTATATGTTTTTAATAGGCTCAATAGGCAGTGTTTCCTAGGTTTATGGAAGAGTTACCTAATGGTTTTCCTAATGAATTTGTGGTGATACCCCCTATTTTGTTGATTGAGTTTGTAATAGGGATATATCAAAGTTCTCCTTAATTCTATATATCTCCATAGATGATGAAACATTTTGAGATGTGGTATAGGAGGGTGTAGATTAATGATATTTTTTAGTATTGTTTTTTTAGCGTGTCTCTTTAGGGTCCACCTATTTTGTTCATGAATAATGTCATTGAAAGTTTGCATCTCTGTATCAATTATAATCTATTAAATCATGTGATATAAAATAAACACTATCATCATTACTAGATTTTGGATTTAATTGATCTATTTAAAGGATCTAGTTTTTTCGTGAGGATAGATCTATGACCAAGATATTATAAGATGTGGTTTGTGGATGAGGATATTTTGAAGACTACATTTTGATGACCTTATGGGTATTAATAGTTTATTTTGAATCCAATTGGTTTAAAAAATTATCCATTATTGGTCATAGGTTTAATGAAAAAATTATTCCACGATTTACCATATCGATTCATATGGGATTTCTTTGGAAACATCTTTGTGTACTAGGAGTATGAGAAAGAGCATGAAAAGTATATGCTGGTAGTTTATTATGTTCTTTATCATCAACAGTTGTTCGAGAATCTATGAAAGTATGATTCCTAAAATTGTGATGTTTATTTCTTGGGGAATGTGAGGACCGAGTGTGAATTATCTATGGATCCTTCTAAGACTGAGGTAGTTGTTTTTTTGGAATCCCACCAATAATGTTTCAGAGGTGTAGATTTTCCTCAGTCATATAGGGTACTTTATGTGTTTTTTACCTGACTTATCTAAAATAGATACTCCAACAATAGACTTAACCATATATAATTATTTATTCTTGTATAATGACTATTATCATAAAAAAAATTTGTATCTTAATGTTAAACTATTTAGTTCACTAGTTCATCATTTTTTAGAAGATGGATTTCAGTTATAGGTTATTTGTGATGATTCACATATTGAATTGGGAAGTGTCCTGATGTTGCTAATATACATTGATTTTATAGGTCTAATTAGATACATAACCATGTATATATCTATCCCAAACAGGATCTCTATTTGTAATTAGTTGTGTTTTCTTTGAAATTGTGGTAACATTACCTCATTAGAAAATGATTTGTGGTTTTCACTAGCCACAAAATCATGAGGATTGTATTCTCCCTCCATAACATGACCTTATCATAGTGAGAGTGAATGTATTTATAATAGTTTTACGAAATTTACATATCATAAACATTTTTAATGGTTAATTTTGTATCTAATGAACTGAGTTGGAATTCACCTAGTAATGTCTTGCTTGAATCTAGAGATTCATGGAGAGTGATGGAATATCTTCCTATGATGAATCTTTATATAGGAGAGGTTTTTAGTAGTGGAATTATTTAGATTATAGTGTAGTCATATATTTTGTAGATGGTGGAGGAGTCCATGTTGGGGGATTTTGAGGTGAAGGTTTGGAGATACTGAGTTGTGTGTGGTGATCGCCCTAGTGGTGGTTTGAGGATAATCAACATAAATTATTATTTTAGGGATTTATTTCCATTCCTAGGGTGATGTATGAGGTGGTTCTTCATAAGTTCCAAATATAATCCTTATAATTTAATTCTAGTTTGATAAATATAAATATCATTATCTAAGAGGATGGTTTTGATGGCTAGGTTTAAAGTATTCGTTTCCAGAGTTTGTCTCTCGATGTTTAGTCTACTAGAAGGTGAAGGATGGACACTATGTTTTCCCAGTGGGTATCTACAGTCATTATATATTCCTTGGAGGAAGAGTGATTAAATTTCAATGGTTGTCGATACCTTTTTTACCACTTTCTAAAAGAGGTTATGAGAATGTATGGGTGATATTGGACAATTTGAAAAATTATCCCACTTGATGGAGATCAAGGAGTCGAGATTAGGGGAGTACTTATGAGGAAGTTTCTAGAGGAGGTGTTAACACTTTACCATGTCTCGTGGATGATTATATCTAATTTTAATACTCATATTATCTTTAGGGTTTATAGGGATATCAAATATGCTTTGGGATATTGGTTGTTTATTAGAACTTCTTTTCATCAGTAATAGATGGTGTGAATGTGTGATCTATCCTTACTCTAGAAAACATGTTGTGCACATGTGCCCTATATTTTGGAGTATCATGTATGAGAAACCTACCATTGGTTATGTTCTCTTACAAAAATATTCTCGATTACACCATTGGTATAGACTTTTTTGAAGATTTGTATGGTAAAAAATTCCTCTCTTAGTCTGGATTAATTGGTACTAAGAATGAAGAAGAGGATAATCAGAATCCTTATGATGACCATAGGTGGTGGCCTCTAGAGTTTCATTTTTAAGATCACATGTTTTTTATGGAATCTCCTCATCTTGAGATGAAGTTCTTTATAAATGGAAGTAATAATTCTCAATATATTGTTGAGAATTATGAGGTTTTGGCTGATATTGGATCAATTAAATATCATGTAGTACATCCCCCATAGATGATTCGGTTATGTGATTTCTTACATGTGTCTCACATTCACCTCTGTCATCATTAAAACTTTTACATCGTCGATTGCGGTTATATCAATGATTATTATGATGAATCCTTAGAGGAGAGGCTTGTGGATATCCAAGATGTCTAGGAGAAGGAGTTGTAAGGGAATTTTGTTTCCTTTGGATCATGTGCTATAGTATCATGGTGATATAGATAAATCAATTTGAAATATGATTTTTCGATACATTCTTAAGATCCTAAGGTTATTGATGTTTATATCTTCTTTTACATCAATTTTTATTTGGTTTATGATCCTTATATTAATTATGAGATGGTTTACTCTTATTCAATTCCTTTCTTGTAGAATTTCTATTATTTGAGTGGAATATCCTCTAGGATAGTGTTTTTGAGATGGTTATTTTTGTTGCATGTTTTTTTCCAAGTTCCTATAAGAATATATTTTTTGATTCATTGAGGGTGAGGTTCTTGGGAGGCATCTCACGGTGTGGGTCATCAAAAAACTCCTCTTTTTTCACCCTATGATTGCTTTTAATTTTTGAGGATTATAAATTTTTTATAGCTATCTAACGTAATGGTCCAAATCTTCACAACCTTTCCTTTGTGTTTTTTCTATGGTTTTGTGGTGTCGAGAGGGAGTTTTGAGATATTTTGGGGGCGTATAAAGGGTCTTTATCCTTTTTGAAGGTCACCACACCCTATTAGTGATTTGAATTTTGGGATCTTAATGATTGTTTCTATTGTTTTTAGTGCACACAAACTATAATAATGTATTTCAAATGCATTTTAGAGGTTATTTTGGGTATAGTGTGTTTCTTCTATCTGAAATGGTATAGTGGAAACATCTAGAAAGAGTGTATTACATGGCATGTCACCGTGAGGATTTTCTTATTTGAAACTTCCAACATCTAAATGATATACCAATCAATTTTAGAATCCTTGGAATGTTGAAGAAAGTGTAGATACAGAAAACTTACCATAGGCGATGCCATTTCAGGTTGACATGTTCAAGAGCAACCATGTTTATGGACAAGCTATGGGGGAATCAGTAGCAATGTTTATAACTTCTTTGAAAGAGATGAAACAACTACATTATTATTTGGATCGTGATTGGTTTAAAATAGGAAAACACATATTCATAATTGGGGGTCATAAATGTGTTTTAGGTCTTTCCTTCTTCTATTTATCAATATATCACCCTCTTTAGAGTGTTATTTTATTTTTCAGAAAATCTAGAGATTCTAGGATTTAGTTCTGTCATCTCTCATTTTGGAGCACTATTGAGGGATATTTTTTTTTGGTAGTGTTCTTTCTACCCTCCCTTAGTGCCCAGTGATTGGCTCATTGTGTTTATAACATAGTTTATAGAAATCTAATGGTTTTATTTTCATGTATGTTTTCTTATTATCTTTTTTGTATATTTATATTCTTCTTTATTCCATGAATAATGTTGTAATAAGAGGCTATATTTTTTTTAGTTTTTGATCACGAGTTGTTGGTGGTTTGTATATTCTAGGCTGCATCTATTTTTTCACTAGCTTAGTGTTTCTTTGTACAGTGGTGGTAAAACCTTGATAAACAGTTATCATGTGACTAACATTGAACTTATAATCAAGGTAGGTGTTATGAACAATGTGGGATTAAATACCATGAGAGGGGGTGTATTAGGGTATGGATATTCTTTTCAAAAATCTTTCTGCCACATTGGATCTTGACCTCTTCATTATGATGGTCACATGTTTTTCTATTTATTTTTTATATTAATATAATATTTTCCAACATTATCTGCTGATGATGCATACAAATATGAAAAAGAAAGAATGTGTGAGGACAAAAATATTTTTAATGGGTTCACCCTGACTATAATATGCCCATGGAGTATACAAAGCCAGTGTGGAAATGTACCAAATCCACTAAATTTCACTACCAATATATGTTTTAGGAAATACAACTTCTATGCTCATGGGAACTTCTTTACAAGAAATAGGGACACCACACTGCTTCCAAAGGGTCACCCCCACTATCTTTCATTCGATGGACCACTAATGGTGGAGGGGACTACCTTTTTCCTCTTCCTTTGATCAGTAATCTTGAATGGATTCATATATGTTTATGAAAGTGTAGGTCCCTTCAATATAAATAATAAATGCATCATCAATTATAGGTAGATAATTTTTTGATGTTCTTTTTTGTCTAATCCTTCTCTTCGGTGAAACACCTCGATGCGGAACATCCTCTTTATAGAAACATTGAAAAGACTTCTCATCTATGTAGGCAAAAATAAATTCAAACTCAATATTTGGTAAGATCTCTAATGGATAACTAATATTACATTAGCTAAATAGTATTTAGAAGTTATTAAACTTATTTTCCAAGTATTGTCGAATGGTGTAGATCATTAATTTTATACATCTTATTTTTATTCTAAATTTAGATAACAATAATTTTTCTCACAGAGTAACCCAAGATAGTATCACTTTCTGAAATACCTTAATCTATTAACCCTGAAAGATACCATGTCCTATAATACCTTCTATGATATCCGGGTATGTAACACCTTTCATGAGATCTTAGAGTGAGAATCCTTGAATGAGATCCTAGAATACAACCCTTCAGTGAGATCCAGGCATGTAACCCCTACCTGAAATCCTATTCATATCATGCTGATCATGAGACCTTTTTAAACTAATAAGATCATGGGACCATTCTCAGTTCTTGCATATCATAAGATCTTGTTTATTTTATGTGGATCGTGAGATCTTCTTTAGTTTATATAGTTCACGAGTTATCATTGTGTCTTCTTATACATTCAACCACCCAACATATACTTCACTTTACAAGAATAATTCATTATATCCTTTCACTCAGCCTTCAAAAAATTAAAAAAATCTCCTGATTCTGGTGCATGACTTCATTCTTCACATGTGAAACACTTAAATGATGTCATTCAAGAATTATTCTTCAAATCATACAGAACTCCATATTTAGTCTTCTCTTCCAATTAATAATTTAATAAAAACATCATCAACTTTTATGTATGGGTCATTGGGTATTTATTCTCAATATTCCACTTTCTTAACTCTACAAATCATGAATAACCTTTTATTCCACTACCTTAACAATACATATCACAAGATTCGCTTAATCTCTTCATGTGATCACCTCCCACATTCCACAGTTTCTTGTTGTGATCAACTAAATTATGTTTGAGTGTGTTTCATGATCCCATTATGATGTCTAATGACAATCATGACACTAGGGACGTTTTCATCCAACTCCTCATGAGATCGCATTATAAGATCCATAGACAATCATGTGCTTAAAAAGTAACCATCGTGAGGTCCAAAGACAATCATGCCATCAATGACATTGTGTTCATGTGATTCAAGAGATCCCATAATGATATCCACTAAAAATAATGTACATTATAAGATACCATCATGAAATCCAATGATAACTATGCATAATTTGATATTGTCTTCCAAAACTTCTCCTGGACCCAACATGAGATACAATAACAATTATGGGATAACATGATACCAAATGTCCCTGAGATATCTAGTTCATTTACATATTCCATTAATTAATTCCCTTTGCATGATTTATCTATGGGATCCTCTAAAAATAATGTTTTGTACTCATGTTTTTCATATTCTCTCAGTGTGACATATTTTTAAAATCATGTGGTTCTTCATGAGATCAATTCATACATTCAAACTCTGTTACCTTAGTTCATACATTCATACTCCATAATATCAATTCAGAAATTCATGATCCAAGATATTAGTTCATACATTCACGGTCCACTAGATCTGTTTATACATTCATGATCCATGATTTCAATTTATGCATTCATACTTTGTGAGATCAGTTAATATATTTACACATTGTTATATGAAACATTCATGATTCCACAAGATTAGACATTTTGTTCTACCACAAGATCAAACAGTTCCAGATTCCTTGAGATCTGAAATTTAACACCTTTGTGAGACCATACAATTTTGACATCCATGCAATCACACATTTCATTCTGAAACAAGATCAATCATTTTACACTTTCATGATATCAATAATTCATGATCACTATGGATGCATTCTTTGAAAACAAACCTTATTAAGCAAATAAAAACATTTTCACAAAAAATATCAAACTAAGAGAAAAAAAATATTTTTTTCAACAATATCCCTCTTTGGTTTTTTCAAAACACTTATAATATTAAACAATAAACTTACTGCCAAGTTATTGTAATGTGAAAATTTTACCTTTTGTAACTCTAGATAATGACCAAGGACTTCCTTAACAAGTAATCTAAGCCCACATGGGATTGTATTAGAAAAAGAAATGAGGTTATAATGAAATTTTCATTGATGAATCAATTCATTCAAAAACCATCCTTTAGAAGCCTTATCAATATCAAAATATCAAACCAAATTATCCATAAATAACATTTCTCAACCTAAAAATGTCAGATGCTTTCATCATGAACTAAAAATATTGTCCCTTTCATGATTCTTCATTGTTGATAGAAATTTTTTGTCATCATCAATTTTAAAAACCATTGTTTCACTACTCCCTCTTTCATCTTCTCCACTATCTTGATTTGTAAAATTCATCCCCCTTTATAAATGAAAGAAAAGGAAACTCTTTTGTGGTATCAAACATGTTAAAGAACACATATTAGTATATAAGGGAAAACACACCATAACTCATGGAGAGGGGGTCCCACATCCAATCTGTTCATGTATAGTGAGTCGATTAGAATCGAAGAGCTGGTTGATGATATTTAACTACCTCAGTCGATTATACCTTCTTCTGGATGTCTTCATGTCATATATCAGTAAGAAGATATTATAGATTCACTTGAAAATTCTCTAATTATTGTTCATGAAGTGATATTTGATTTAAATTTTCTTTTTTACATGAAATGATGAATGAATTTTTTCTAAGATTCATAGAAATTGAATTATCATAATGGATTACTAGTACAATGAATGATTGAAAATTTACTTTTTATTAAACAAAGTACTTTTGAGGAAAAAGTGTAAAACCATAAAAAGGAAAAATAAGATATTAGTAAGTACCATAATAAATAACATATTTATTCAAATCTGTATTAATATAATTAGAAACATTTCCAATGTATAGACTCTAATTAATTATCATGGCCTTCATTCCTTGATCAAAAATGATGAGGTCTTTAAAAATGTAGGTCATATAGTCCCATGTTTATATAATCTCTTCCACGAAAATCATCATATCATTGAAGCCACATGTTAAAATGTGATTTTTTCTTATCAATACATATATTTTTTATCTTTATCGAGGTACACTCAAATAAATATCTCCCTCATCAAATCAATGTCCTCATGGGTAGCATTAACATTTAAGTCCACTTCTAAAATTTAATCATTAGAATAATAAATGCCCTCCCATTCCTCCTTATTTTTTTCATCCTCCTTCTCAACAGCCCTAACCATACCATTAGAAACCACCTGCTCTTAATGTTCACAAAATTTATTTTTCATATCCCTAATAATTAGATGTTAATTCCCTTTCCTTAACAATATTCATTTTGGAATACCATTTTTCAATCGTATTAGGTATTTGAGAGTAGTCTTTAAGACCTTTAGACTTATTATCCTTTAGAACAATGCAACTCCTTGAGTCTCTTTTACCCTTCCGCTCCTTCTTCCTTCTAGTTCTATATATACCTTTTTCGAGGTTTCCGTCAAAATTTTTTCCGGAAACATAACTATAATTGATACCAAGAAAATAAATCACATCAATCATCCCCTTTACAATATAAATAAATAGGATAATACCTCATTTATGAATCTAATCCCCCTTAATCAACGATCCCCATTAATATTTTTTCCATAATATTTACACATTACTCATTTATCTCAATAATCATTGATACAAAATTACTTTCCCTATTCATTGTGATTTTCTTATACCATGAGACACTATAAGTAGATATATGTACATTGGATAGCTAGAGAAAATATTTTCAATTTTAATTTTCAATATATTTATCAACTCTCGATTGAAACATTGATTATTTTAGAACATTTCATGATCATAGTCATTTTATTTTCAATAGATACATACTACTAAAATATTTTTATTATTTGAGATTACCACTCAACATTGAGTCATTGATATATATTTGGGCATACTGAGTTGGAACTCATTGTAGGAAAGAAGAACTAAATATAATAAATGAAAATGTTTTCCATCTCACTTACATATATCCATAGATTCTTAGAGCATGAATTTCCACAATTATTTAGAGGATTTTATTCTTAGATTAGCCTATATTACCTATAATTCTTGTCACTACATCCCCCAAAAAACTCCAGCTTTGGAATGATATAGATAATTAATTTCTATTGTTGATTCGAATTTAGATATTCGAATTTCTCTTTGAATTAGGGAGACAAAATGTTGGAAATACTGTTGAAAGTTTCCAATAAAATCTTAGTAACATGAAAATATTTAGTGGGTACCACATTATAAGAACAAAATAGATAATCATGAACCACATAAATGTTTCTGCATGTCCCGTATCTAGTCTTCCATCAATTGAAAAATAACACCTAAGTTGAGGCATGATAAAAATTATTTAATATTTAATGATACATAGAACCACTAAATCATTCAATTATATATTTCACCTATATTCAGTTTCACATAATGTAATTCATCATATTATCTCTCTTTTCCATAGTATGAAACTTTTGATGCTGATTTGAAAATAGTTTTTTTGTAACACCCCTTATTTATTCTAATCTCATATGTGAATTTTAAGAGTTCATATTTGACTTATCACTTCTATCAGCATTCAACTTATGCACTCATTCCCCTTTAGTAAAAACATATCCCAGGGATTGAATCTCCAGCTTTGTTATACAAAAAATCCAAAAATATATTACAAACATTTAACATAGATTTTGGGCTACCTGTAGAAAAATCAATGAGAGTATTGTGGTTGATATTGGTGGAAAAAACCTTCCATATTTTCTTATAAAAAACTACAAAAAAATTATACTTATTTCAACTTCTCATGAAAAATTACCTAGTATTTCATTTAAGTATACATTATTTACCCAAAATCTCATTTTCCTTATACTATATAAATTTTTTAGACTTTTTTTAACAATTTTTGGGATTAAATTACCTGGTATAAATTTACTTTATTGATGGTCCACTAATCTACCATTTTTTATGATCCTTCTTCTGAGTATAAATAATTCCACTATACATCCACTCTTTCTTCATCCTCTAATGGAAAAAAACTTTTACATTACTTTAATTATATCATTAGGTTATGTAATATTAATTTATCAAGGAATTTATTATTCATCATTGTTTTATCACTTATCTCAGTCACCTTCCTATTTGTTGGTGGGAGCAATTCTTCCATTGAATGTACATTATTTTAACATAAAACTAGAATAAAACCTCTCAACATTGTATGTTGACTTATAGTATAGTATATTTCTTTATACATCACTAGAGTTAGGGATCTCCCTTCAGGTTCATTTCCCTTCTTTACTTTCTTCTAACTACTATATATTTCCAAATTCCGGGTATAAGAACATATAAAACATATCCTATAAAAAAATACATCATGTCATCATCTATCTGTTTATATGTTGATAAAAAAGAGTTATTTTAATGATATTGATTCCCTGGTATTCTTATCACATAATCATGGTGTGTCCCAATCACCCACAACAATAAAATTTCATGTCTATTTTCTTTCGAATTAATATTATTTCATATTTCTAAATTAAATTATTCTTATTCTTAGATTTAGAAAAATTTATATCTTAATATCATGAATTATATTTAAAACCCTTGAAAACATGAAATATGACTATTCATCCCAGATAAATAAGTCATGTTTTCATTACTTCTTATGAAATCCTTTTTATGTTTTGTTGCAGCACCAAAAATATTATTCTTATTCATAGAACTATTCATAGATATCCTCTTCTCTTTCATGGGAGATGGTACATCATATCCAATATAATATTTTCACAAAACATGTGACCTTTAGCATGGGGAAATCATTTCATTTTTTTCCTCCAAAATAGCATATTTAATTTTCATTTAATTATTACATACTAAAGGTTATTCCAATAATAAATGAAAATAATCCATCAATTTTGGGTTTGACATTGGCATTAGATTTCTCCCCTTATTTATTGACTTATTCGAAATCTTATCCCAATTTTTGAATATTTATATCCCATGATGAATTTTATGAATTATTTTCTCTTTTGACATTATTCCCACAACAAGTCTCATATTCAAATTCATATGAGAGCTTATGCACTATGTTATTTTTATCTTTTATTTTAATATTCTTCTGAGAAACAATGTAATTAAATAGAAAATATTCCTCTTATATCCTTTAATTATCTTGTCCTTATTTTACTAGTGTATAAAAATATCACTATTCATCAATTCTAAATCCAAAATTTATTTTGAGTTTGGATTAATTTCCATTTAATAACTTTTATATTTTTATATCATTGTGTATGTTAATTTTAGTTCTTAAACTTTAGAATCATTCTCCGCCATTAGTTGTATGGAAAATTATATTAGTATATTATTTAATCCTTTTAGATTATTCACTTAAAATTCTCGATCCTAGATACAGATAGAAATAGACTTATATTATTCATTCATTTTATGGTATAATTTAAATGTTACGTATTCAACTTACAGATTTTTCCTTCTAGGCATTTCATCATCATCATTAGTCCCAAATTCACAAGGCATGTAAGGTTCTTCACCCATTACTATATGATTATTAAATGAGTAAATATTTTTATTGCATAATTCATCAAAAATTTCTTTAGTTCATTATTGGTTTCCTTCAACAGAATCACACTCTTCCCATATACACTTATACACTGGGAATACCACTAGACTTCTTCTTCTTCTTTCATATTCTGCCATTTTCCACGACTCAATGAAATAAGAGAAAAACAGAACTTCAATTTAAACAATTGAATAAACCTTATCAAAGAAAAAATGTCCAAAAAAGTAACATGCCCAATAATAACAATTGTTAGGCATAAAAGGGTCTTATATACCATAAGGGGGTGAATCAGGGTATGAATATTCTTTTGAAACTTATTCCTACCAAACTAGATCATGAAATCTTTTTTTTGAGGGTCAATTATTTTTTTATTTTTTGTTTATATTGATCTTATCCATTTCACCTTTTTCTACGGATAATTCAGAAAAAGTAAATCATGAAATAATGTATGGGAATGTAGGTTTTTACTTGGTTCACCCACATTGGGATACATCCAATGAGCATAGAAATGTAACGTGAAAACGAAAAAAATTCACTAGATCTCAATAATAATAAAAGGTTTTGTCAAGATCAATTCTATGCCAAACCTCACTATCTTACAAGATTTAGGGAAAAATCACTGTTTCCAAAGGGTTACGCCCTCAATATTTCCTTTAGTGGTTTGATACTAGTGGAATGATTAATATTATTCCCCTTACATTTCTCAGTACTCTAGAATGTACTCATTAACTGTTTATGGACATGTAGGACCCTTCATCAGCAATACTAAATGAATTTTCAATTATATGTAGATACACTATTGAAATTGTTTTCTGGATACACGTTCACTTCTGTGAAAACACCTTGATGAAGAACATCCATATTCAAGACACCTAAAACAAAAATATCATTTCTGTAGACATAGATATTCCAAACTCAAACTTTGGAAGGATCACCAATGGATTCAAAGTCTTCCAATCACTACATTGGATGTTTCAATGAATATTCTCCTCCTAATTTATTTCTAAATGGTGAAAATTTTCTTCCTTCTTCTTATTCTTATACTGAATTCTGATATAAAAATAATTATTATAACTGAGTAACCATTGAACATATATTTGTTTCAATATCCTGATGTATTACATCTACATGGGACCCTAGTTTGTAATCCCATCCACTATATGTTGTTAAATAAAACCATTAATGAGATCCTAGCATAAGACTCCGTGCATGAGACACTGGGGTGTAACCCTTGAATAAGATCCTAGAGAATAATCCCTATACAATATCCTATTTAGATCATGTATATTGAGATATCTTATTCAGATCATGTGGATGACAAGGCCTTGTTCAGTTCATGATGATCATGAGATCTTTTTCAATTCATGAAGAGTTTGACATCTAGTTCATTTTATGAAAACCATGTGATATCAACTAGTCTTATTATAAAATAAACCATGAATTTCCAAAGTCACTTCATGAGAATCCTCTATGGCTTCCTTTCATAATACCTTCTATATATTATGAAGATCAAAATATTCTAGAGAAATACTTTATTTTACGCATGTGAAACTCTTATGAGACCTCAATTATGTATTCTTATTCACATCATTTTAAACACCTTGTTAAAAATTTTCTTCAGATGAATATTCAATGAAAAATTTCATCACCTTCTAAGAATTGAAAATTATGTATTTATAGGCAAGGATCCAACACCATAACACCATAATTTCTGGACAACAATCCCTTTCACCACCTTAGAAATCTGTATCATGTGCTTTCTTTGATTTATTCACATGACCACATGTCGCATGTCACAAGTGATTTATGTGATAAAAAATATTTTCTTTGACTGTGTCTCTTGATCCCATCATAAAATCCAAAGTTATTAATAAGGTTAGTCAAATTTTCTTCCAACTCTTTGTGAGGTCCCATCTTGAGATCTGTAGACAATCATGCGCCCCACTAGATACCATTAAGATATCCAAATACAATCATGTGGTCTGTGAAATTATCTTTCATCGCTTTAATATATCCCATAAAGTGATCCACTAAAAATAATGATATTCTTAACTTGAAATCAAAAGATCAAAATACATCCATGTTCTTATTGAGGTTGTCTTCCAACAATTCATGTTACCCTGTCATGAGATCTAAAGACAATTATTCGATCATGTGATTTGAATGACATAAAGATACCCCCATAATTCCTATCTTCCCTACCATTATACACTTAATGTTATCTCTCAAAGAGACCCTATGCAGATCATGTGGTTTAGCCAAGTTCTTCTTATGATCTCAATTTGAGATATTCTTAAAATCATGTGGTTCTTCGTGAGATATGTTCTGAAATTCATGATCTGTGAGACCAGTTCAAAAATTCACGCTATGTGGTATTAGTTCAAAGATTTATGCTCAATGAGATTAGTTCATATGTTTTTTCTACACAAAATTATTTTATACATACATTCTCCATAAGATAATTTCAAACATTCCTGCTTCATGCGATCATAGAATCTTGATTTTGTGAGAACATACATTTCATACTACCATGAGATCATATATTTTGTAATTCTATGATAATTGGAATTTTACACTTCCATGAGATCAAAAATTACTCAATTCCTTAATACCATACATTTTAAGCCTACAAGAGATAAAAAATTTCACACTTTCATGAGATAATACATTCATGCTCACTCGACATGCCTTATTTGATAACTAGCCTACATTAAAAACCTCACACATTGTCAACAAACACAATCTACACAAAAGTACCATCCAGATGGATTTTTTCTAAAAGTGGAGGATTCATTGTTACTTCTATTATTTTTTTAGAAATCATAATTTTATCATGCTTTATCCCTTTGGGTGATCATGTAATTAACCTTAATGAATATTAAACCAGAAATAATGAATGAAATGGATCATAGTTTTTGTGATCACATGTGTTTCCCCCATAATAATGGTATTCATCTTATTTTTCTAGATAGTAATATATATATATTATTTATTTATTTTATCATGGTTGTTATGTTATGGTTTAGAATGACAGATATGATGAAATTGGTTAGGAACATAAAGCTATAATTTATTATTGATTAAATATAACAATGATTCATGTTTAATGGAAGTGTAGTTTCTTATAATTTCATTGAAGACAAATAATTCTTCACGCTCATTTCATTAAAATAATTATAATTTTTTTAATATAAATTGGATTAAGAAGTAAAGTCAATAATTCCAGTGAAATGGATAATTAAAGAAAGAGTTATCTAACTAGACATTTTATTCCTTAGTTTGATAAAATTGGAAGTAATGATTGGAAGAATGTTTAAATATCTTATAATTGTTGATATATGATGTATTAGGTTGTTTTAATTTGTAAACTATGATAAATGAATTTTTTAATTCAATATGGTAATAGATATATTGACTAATAATGATAAATATACTCGGATGAGAATTTTTGTTTTCTTATGATGAATGGATTCCATTGTTTTTAGATACAATAAAACCTATTGAATTTTTATTATTTTATTTCTTACTTTTATTATTTATATGGATGAGATTTATGTGATGTGATATTGTGTGATCCTAGTATGGTTTATAGTGTAGAAAGTATAACGACTCAGCCTTAAAACATTACTTAATCATGAATTAAAAGAATAATTCACATCAAGGATCTTTTCAGGTTAAAGTTTTAGAGAATTAGTCCATAACTATTAAATTATATATAAAAAATTACAATATAGACACTTATACTCAGTTTCCATTTTTTCCATAAAATAAAAACTCTTGAAAAAAAATGATTCATGTCTATTTCCTTGTTTTAAAAATCTTGAATTTTCTGTAATCCCATTGTTGACCTTATTCATCTTTATATCCTGTGAAAAACATTTCAAAATTTGGGATGAGCATAAAAATCCCAGTAAGGGTTATAAAATAAAGAGTAAAAACATTAGTGTATCAAAATATAAGCTTTTTTAACATACATCATGAAATCATAAGATTTGTGAATAAAACATAAAAAACATAAATCTTAATGGTATCTTGTGGCATTCATAACAATGATATGTTGTAAAATTCAGAAATATATAGGGAGTTACATTTTGAATACCCATCAAAATATATTCCCTAAATCTATTAGGAGAAACATTCAAATTTACCTCCATCACGTTACCCAATGCATTGGAGAGCTATCTCGGGCACACCTACCTTTGGTTTATCACATAACCACCCATATATGCAAACAATACCCAATAACCATAACATATTCCAAACATCTAAAACAATCATAAAATCACGATAACATTTCCATATTGCAATCTTACTATGTCATTTCAATATATTGACATAATCAATGCTTTATCAAACCATTTGCAAAACCATTTGAAACATGTAATGAAGATATTTTTGAATCAAAGTATCCCATGCCACATTGAGTATTTTAAATGAATTATCATTGTAAACCATTAATATCAATATAAACAATTCCTTATAACCATTTTGAAAACATGTACATCAATGAAAAATAATTACAAGAATAAATATTTAAAACCATTAAAACAATGTTTTAGTTAAAGTGTTCATAACCAAATGTGAGAAGATTGAATAAAAAATTGATAAATAACATTAATAAAAGCCTATAATATCATCATAAAACGATATTAATGATATAATTTGTCAAAGGGTAGTATATACACCATATAAACGTGATTTGGTGTATAACAACAAATAAGTCTTAATGGAATGTAAATTGAGACAGAGTCCCTTTCAAAGATCATATCCTTTGATTAAGGACAAATCATTGACATAATTATGTGTGGAAAATTAGAGTATAACCGTTATTATTGGATATTAAGTGTAAAATAATCAGAGATCATTCACACATATTCCTATCATGACATAATCAAGATCTATATGTTTAACGCAAAGAATTGAAATTGGGTTAAGATGTTTTCATACAGAAATTTGATAGCCTAACAGCGTCACTTTAAAATCTAGAAAATGATTTGATGAGAGAGAAAATGACCTCTCATCATATGGACATAAATTTTAACGCAATAAGGATATATAAGAACATATTCCACATTATGAAAATGTAAATTCAAAAGACATAACATAAAATATGTCTTTTATTAGAAGAGAAGAGTGAAAGTTTCACTTTAAAAAACATACACCACATGAATGAAGGATCATACAATGAAGATGTAAATACCCATAAATCAAAGTATATTACACAATTAATATAATCATTGGCAGTACATACACCACAGAAAAGGAAATAGTGGCAAATATTGCATGAATAACACGAGAATAAAAAGTGAGATGAAAACCCCTTACCTCATTATAATCAATCGAGTAGTATGACCAAAAGTTTATAACCACCAAATGAATCATAGAATAACATGAAAATAAATATAATCATGATAATATAAATCAAATGGAAGTAAAAAATACACCACATACCATAAATATGTGGCGAATAATGGAAATCTCCCTTAATTTAAAGTGAGAATAGAAACTCCTTACCTCTTGTCCGACATGACCCGTTCATTATTTAATCTCCTAAATAATAAACTAAAGTTAATTTTAAATTTCTTTAGAACCTTTTTAAAAGTTATTATTCATTTCATATCACTTATTAGTATGTTATATACATTATTTAATCATTTATGTTAATACGGTCGTTTTGTTGATATTTGGTACTTGAGTCAAAAGTAAACTTTTTATAATTACATGTTGTCCATGTGCTCAAAAGTACTTTATATCCAGAATGATATTAATTATTTATATATCATATATATATTATATACAGAGTATATATATATATATATGTATTTATAACAGTATATAACATTTGGAAATAAGAAATGAAATGCACGGTTCATGGAGATGGTAAGCTGTACGTATGCATGACCGCTACCTTCATTTATATTTTGTATTTTAATGGAATGAAAACATAATGATAAATAGGTATATTACAATTAAATTATAATATCATATATAATTTCATTAATTTATTCCTTTATAAGTTCCATGTTTGTCATGAACGATTCATATCACTCTGATGGGGCTGTAGTCCGCACTTCCTCAAATGAAATTATCGAATTTACCCATTTTGGAAACCATAATGGTATTCTATAAATAAAAAATATAGAAGAATAGAAAAAATATAAATATAATACATATAACATATAAATATAATTATATATTAATGTCCACCATAAGAGGTGGTAGGAGATGATTGAACAATCATCGTTTCTTGAGGTAGTAGTTCGTTATCCGCAGAAATAATATGTCCTTTTCCCATTAAAGGGATGTGTTTTTACGTGTATCTCGAATCCTTCTCATAAAAAAAACTAGTTTATTTAGTATACATTTGTTCTTATAAAATAAAGGAATAAAAATATTTTATTGGTTTGGAGAAGTAAAATAAATTAAAAGAACTTAAGAGAAGACGTTACCTTTAAATCGGGTAACTCCCTTTGGTTTGAAGTAAATAGATTTTTGAAGTGCCTTTTGCCTAAGGTAAGGATTCTAGGTGAAATATAGGGATATTGAGAGCTTATTTGGGTAGTGTTTGGATGAGGAAATGGGATTGAGAGGTGTGAGTAATGGGTTAGAGTTGAAGGCTTTTTATAAGGGCAAGGAGGGGCCCTTTAGAAAAATTTAAAATATTATTTTATTATATAATGATTTTTGATTTATAATGGTCCAAAACTTATTAATGTAAAAGATAAGTTAAATCTTGTTCAAAATAAAATCATTCAAAAATAATTGGATAGGTTTTGGATATTTTTGTAATCTTTATAATATTATTTATTTAAATCATTCATTAATGAGGTAAACACTGCATCATTATTGTGTCATAAATGTTTTTATTTATTTGATGTCTAAAAAATATAAAAAAATACCATGACGTAGGAAATATTCCTATTTTTCAAAAGAAAATTTATATTCAAAGAGATAACTAATATAACCCCATCTAAAAATTGATTTACTAAAGGATATATGTTTATGTCATTTTTCTCTTTACATTAAATTAATAAATATAAACTGTCATTATCACTCTTAAGTGGCTCCATGGGGACCCAAAATGGACCCAAAGATTCCCATGGTCGGAAATGTATCCACCAATAGGATTATGACACATTTTAGGGTAATTTAATATTATTATAACATTATTTGTACATCAAATTACCCTATTTACCATTAACGGTGGAAAATAAAAGTCCAAAGTTACTATTCACCAAAAATTATTTTCATCTTATTGAACAAAATTTCACATACAAATAACAACCATTTATACGTGATTTTTGAAATTCAATTCACAAAAGTGGTAAAATTTCATTTAAATGAAAAAGAATGTTTTTAAACTACCACTCAATGTTTTCACTATTCATCAAAAATTGAAGGTTTTTAGAGAAATACAAAAAATGCGGCCTAAGCTCTATTTGATATTCTGAATTAAAAAATTATTTCTATTTTAACAAATTCAAAACATAGATTTTGGATTAATTAATTTAAAATTAATTCTCGTTTTCAAAACAAAAAAGCGTGTTTTTAAGATATAGTAACTATAAAAAGAATGACACTTGTTTATGCCCAATTTCAAAGTGAAATTAAATCAAATTTTCAAAATTGGAATGTAAAGATAATAAATAAATATAATTTTACTTTAAAACCAATTTAAAAGTAAATTTAACCATATAAATAAATGATATTAAAAGGTAGTTTTGAATTAAAATACAGTATTTTTCACTATTCATTAAAAAACAAATTTTATCAGAAAAATACCAAAAAATTACCCAAAGTATATTTTGATGTTCCGATTCTAAAAAAGAAGTTTATTTTGTCAAATATAACATATAAAAGTGAAAAAATATTTAAAAAGGGTTCACCATCAAAAGACAGTAACTCAACCCTTAAAAAAATGTTATAGTATTTATGCTTATGATTAGATTCAATTATATTTTAAGCCTCTATGTTTTATTGGATAAATGTAAAAACATTTTAAAAACATGTATAATCATATTTTAGTTATTTATTTTCATTTCCTCCAATAAAATTGCTATGTGCTAAATACCATTTAAAATAATAATATTATATCATTATTTTTCTGTATAACTCAACAATGTGTGAAACATAAGATTTCAAGGAAACCCGTTGTAGGGTATAGGGTACGCCATAAAACATAGCATCCCCTTTAAAGTAAAATTAATATTTAATTCACAAATATTAATTAATATGAAAATGTATTACTCTTTATTTACCTGGGATGTTACAAAAAGATATCGGTAGGGAGGCCTAGTTTGGTGGAAAGAGTTTTAACTGGTGGTGGTGGAATTTTTGCATACTAGTGTCAGGGGTGGAACTGGGATTGATGTAATGGGTTGATGTTTTGATTTCTCAATATTTTTCATGATGTTGGGATGCTTTATTTGTTATGATTTTACTTAATGGTCAAACTATTGAGTTCACTATTTTTTTCATTTTCCCCCACTTCTTGAGGTAACTGATTGTGAACAGTTTATGAATCTATTTTATGGTAGAATAGGATGAATCATAGAGTACCAAAAATTATATAATTATAATGAGTAACTATTTTTTTAACCCATGGGAATAGTGGTTTAATGGACTACTGGATAATGAAGATGGTAATCTTGAGGAACCGTGAGATCCATTGGTTTATACCTAGAGGGACTAGGAATGAGTTGATGATATTTTTAAAGTAATGATAGTGTAATGTTAAAATATAATTGAAATAATTCTACTAATGGGAAATGTATATGGAATGCAAAAATTGAAATTATTATTGATTTATTTGGTTCTTATAGTATGTCTAGTCCTTAGTAGTGGTAGCCTAGTGTCTAAGAGAAGATAACTACAAATGAGTCTTAGACTAGGTATATTCCCATAGTTTGGTTTAGATATATATATATATATATTGTACATTATGCGATTTCATATGTGACCTCGCCCTTTTTGATAGGGTGGATGGTAACTAGTGGACTCCAGGATAGTGTTTTACTTGAGATCTATATTGGCAATGAATAGATGGTGGACAAGACCCTCATACCCATCTCTATTATCCGAGCAGTATTATGTGCGAGTATTCATAGATGTTACATTACCCATATTATTTTATAGATATTTTTAATTTATTGTGTTTATTTCAGACACCTATATCCCTATATATAATATCCTATGGGTAATTATTGGTATGTGATTTAGGGGATGTGATGAATTGAGGTATAATATTTCACATATGGGATATGGTGGGAGATTGAAACTACAAGGTTTTTATTTCGAGATATGATGATGTAATATATGGGATGCACGATATGATATGATAGAGTAGGTGTCATTAGGATGGGTTACTTTTGGAGAGAGAGGGGTCAAGATGTGCGATGTTGGGGAAGTGTTTCCAACCACTAGGGAAGTGGTGGTGAGGTACATTATTTTGATAATATATTTTAATGATCACTTGTTTGTGATACTTGGTGAGAGAACCATGGACATTCTTGGAACTTTTCATACCTGATTATGTTATGAGATACTTTTACGTGTTGTTTAATAGGATTGAGTGTTCTTTCTTTATCTTTTTCAAGAGAGGCTCTGAGGAGATTCTTGTTAAGCATAAATTTCATGATCAACCTATATTAATTTTTTTAAGAATACAAGAGAAGTGTGGTGATACATATGCATATTTCTAGCTAGTGGAATGTTTTGGGGGTTATCTGGGAATCATGTTCACTATCATGGATTTATCATTTGGATCTCATTGTTTCTTTTGGTATTATTTTAGTCTATATGAAATTACCGTAAATTACTGGTGAAAATTTATTTTTTCATTAAGTAGGATTTATATAGTGCTTCTAACATTTCTCTTTTTATTTAAGTTCTTCTTAGAGGGTAATTCCACCCATTATTGTGTATGATACACCCTTGGTCTTGTCACTATCTTTTGGCCTATTTGTGGTGGGATTCAAGCCTCATTATCTCCCTTATCACATTTAAAATCTAAGAGGGGTTCCATTTGGGGGAATGGTCTTGAAATACATATCCTATAAAATGAATGAAAGGGGATTGGGATTATCTTATAAGGTTGATAGGACAAGAAGGGAATGATTCAAATTTCTGAGATTAAAGAGAATCAAGAATAACTCAAATGTGAGAAGACTCTGATTTTAAAAATAATATATAGGTGATTTCGTTTGATTAGACATAAAATGTTTCTAATCATTAAAATATATAACATCCCAGTTCTAGAAGATGCACAAAGATGCCCCGTACTCAGCTGGTCACATGGCCTCAATTTCATTTCCCCGAATTCCTGAGGCTACCGACTACCAGAGAGGGCCTTTGGTGTGATAATGGAGAAACTATGCCATCATTAGTAGAGTAACATAATGGAAGTGTAAAAAAAACACAATAACAGGAGCAGTAAACATACCACAAAAATAACAGTGGAAGACTGAATTAATAATAATCAACTGTAGAACCTATATATAATGATTCATGATACATATGTCTTGGAAAGCCGCCAAACCAGTCAAAATTTTGAAATAAAATACCAAACCAAAGTACAAGAAAAGAAATAAACGTCTCCATAACATCGCAAGACTAATATTGGTCCCAAGTTCTCCAGTTCTAAATCATTCAAACACCTGATTTATAAGTTCACTTTCCCTTATCCATACCTGCAACAATATAATTACTCTATGCCGAAAAGCATGGCCAAAACCTGGTTTGAGAGTAAATCCTAGTAGGAAACCACCACGAGATCTATTCTTAAAAGTCAGTGAGTATATTGCAGGTAATAAGAAAATAAATGCAGTAAACAAGGAAATACACATGGTAATCAATTCCTGCAATTTCAAGCATTCAAATAACCACATATCAAATAAGTAGATAATCACAAACAGTTATCCCCCTGGGATGTTCTGATAGCCTATATTCTCTGATCCTACCTAGAAACAAGTAAGTAGGTAACAAAATAGGTAACCCTCTAGGAATTACTCATAGCCTATCCCATCTAGTGCTACCTAGAAACACAAGCAACCCTCTAGGAAGTACACTAAGTCTAACCCCTCTAGTTCAGCATAAGAATAGACTCTCTAGGGAAGAATTCACCGTCGATTCCCCCTATGGTCTTGTATCGGTACTAAAGGTACCCTAGGTAAGAACTTATGTAACATTCCCCATGTGGCCCATATCGTGTAATTACAAACACTCTATATAAGTACTTATGTCAATTCCCCCTGTGCTCTCACCTTGAATGTTATAAAGACACTCTGGAGAAGACCTTACATTCATTCTCCCCATATTCTATACACCATGTTATCATAGCACTATGTATGTCAAGCATGTACAACAAAGCGTATCGGCCAAGGTAAACTTCATGAACTACATGGCTAGACAACTACAATATCTCAGCATGTCAGAACAATCACTCCATCCCATAATACTAGGCATGGGAATCGAACATGGTAGCCTAACAGGATAAATAGGATCAAACGGTCATAAACAAAATGTAAATGGAATACACCTCTAAATCATTGAAAATAACCATATTCACATACAATTATCCCTTACTCAAGCCTACAAGCATAGCTGGTAAAAAATAGGGCTAAAAAAGTAAACACACAATACCCTGTTCATGGGTATTGGTGAATTTGAACATATAACTCAAAGACCATCAACAAAAATACACAAAACACCTACCTTGATGTTGGGAAATCTCTACATGTGAACCACAATCCTTGAATCTCCCAATAACATCGTAGATCCTAAAAAATGCCTAAAACTGTCAACAAGAGATAACTTGGGAAAGTAGAGGAATCTGGAAATGAAGCTCTAGAAGAAGGAAGGGCTTAATGAGGTGATACCAACGGAATTGACAGTTATCGATTTAGAGAACGGATGGCGAGTCAGTGGCTCATCGAAGATCTACGGCCGTATGGACGCACTCGGATGGGACATACCTAAAAGGAGGGTGTTCTGTCGATTAGACGTGACCCCTGTCCATTTAATGAAAAAACAAAATACATAGTGTGTACTTTGGAATTACATGGTGTGTACTTTTTTTTCATTACTCCACTTTAGGCGGCCTCCAGGTCACCCCCACTCGGCCGTGTGTGTGGACGTTAGACGGCCAGCGCACGACTGCCCACGATAACCGAGTTCACGATGTATACTGATAAAGTACACGAAGAGTACTTCAAAAATTTCCATAAATTACTCTTTTTCAATAAAATGACCAAAATAGAAAGACATACCTGAAAAAGAAGACCCGAGTTCTTACAAACTTCCCCCCTTAAAAAAATTCATCCCAAAATTTCCAAAAAATGGTTGCATAGGAGAAGAAACCCCAAACAGTTCGGGCCACAACGATCGTACATCAACCTCCCTCTCCCAAGTCTCGTCATGTACTCACCCGTGCTACCACAACACTCTTACTAGAGGAACAGACCAGCCACGAAGAACCATCATACTTCAATCGAAAATTCAGAGAGGATTCTCCTAGAATGATGCATCCACTTCCAACTAAAACTACTCGGGTGGGAAGACACTAGACGGGTCTGAGAAGTAATGTCGAAGCTAAGAAACGTGGAAGGCATCATCCATATACTGATACCTCTGAGGTAACTGAAACTGATAGGAAACCATCCTAGATCTCTCCAACACCTAAAATGGCCCAACGCACCTTGGTAAAGTGTACCTTGTCTCCTAATCCTTCTATGTTCCATCCTCAGTGTGACAAGCTGGACAATCTGATCCCTGAACTCAAACTCTAGAGGTCGTCTCCGCTGATTAGCATAGTACTTATATTGAGACTATGAAGTATCCATCCTCTTTTGAATTTACTCAATCTAGTCTGATGTCTCCTAAACATAATAGGGTCTTAGCATAGTTTCCATTCTTTACTCCATCCAACATAAGGGAGATCTTCATGGCCTACTGTACAATGCCTCATAATGTACCATCTGAATAGTTTCTTGATAACTATTATTGTAGGCAAACTTCACAAAAGGTATATACTTATCCCAAGATCCTCCAAAATCCAAGATGTATGCTCGGAGTATGTCCTCACACACATGAATCGTATGCTCTATCTGGGAATGTTATGTTGTACTCAAAAGTACATGTGTACCCAATGCTTTATGAAAACCCTATCGGACATGAGAAGTAAAACGTGCATCCCTATCTGGAACAGTGGAGTGTGGAACTCCATGTAGACGTATAGTCTCTCAGATGTACATCCATCCCAACTCATCCAAACAAATGGTCTCCTTGATCAATAAGAAGTGAGCGACCTCCAAAATTCTGTCAATGACAACCCACACAATAACATTACCTGGAGGCAACCTCGACAACCCTGTTATGAAATATATCATGAAATCATTCCATGTCGACATGAGAATGGGTAATTGCTGAAGAAGTCGTACTAGTTGTAGATGCTCCACCTTTACTTGATGATAAGTTGAACACCTCAATGATGAAACCAGTAACATTTCTCTTCATACCTAGCCACCAATACAGACAGTGTAGGTCACGATACTTCTTTGTGACACCAGGATGAGTTTCCCAAACTGAGGAATTAAAGTCTCGCATCATCTCCTTGCGTATATCTGTTAGAATCCATAGGCGCCCCTAGAAATGCAATATCTCATCCTCGCCTATGGCCCATCTAGGAATAGGGTCCTCTCCTGACATGCTTTCCCATAGGATTAGGCCTTTAAAATCTAGTAGCTCCTTCATTCTCACTCAATCAAGAAGTATAGAGGTAACACTTACGGAAGAAAGAATTTTTTTCCCTTGTCTACCATGCACCTCCAAATGCATCTAAGAGAATAGATTCACAAGATGCCACCCACTTCTGGCCTGCTGAACTTCCAATATCTGAGTTCTCATTTTCAGTGCATCAGCTACTGCATTGCCTTTTCCAGATGTGTACAAAAGCTCAAATTCAAAAGACTAATGGTACTCAACCCACCTTCACTGTCTCAAATTCATGTCACACATAGTCAATATGTAATTGAGACTTTTATGGTTAGTTAAAACCAAAAAATGATATCCCATAATGTAATGTATCTAACAACATAAGGCATGAATAACTACATCCAACTTGAGATCGTGGGTCAGGAAATTCCTCTCATGTGGTCTCAACTGTAGAGACCCGTATGCAACGACTCCTTATCCCTTCATAAGCAAAACTCCCAGCCCAATACCTGAAGCATCACAGTAAAAAATATAGAACTTTACCGACTCTATAAATACATGTATCGGTTCTGAATTCAACCTCCCCTAAATATCCTGAAAGGCTGACTCACAAGAATCTTTTCACAAGAACATTTCACCATTCTTAGTCAGGCCTATCAGTGGTGCTGCTAAGTGTGAAAAGTCTTGTATGAAATGTTGGTATTATCCAGGAAGCCCTAGAAAACTTCGTAACTCAAAGAAGTTCTTAGGATACTCCAAGGAAAATATTACTCTCAATTTCTTTGGGTCGTCTGATACTCATGTCTCCATGATAACATAACCCAAGAAGAGAATCTGGTCCATCTAAAACTGGCATTTTGAGAGCGTAGCATATAACTGATGCTCTCTCAGTGCACTCAGAATGATCTCAATATGTGTAGCATGGTCAGGTCGAGTGTGAGAGTACACCAAGATATCATCCACGAAGACCACCACGAAAGAATCCAAGTATGGATGGGACACTCAGTTCATCAGTTACATGAAAACTGAAGGTGCGTTCATGAGACCGAACAACATAAGAGTATACTCGTATTGAAAATAACTACTCTAGAAGGATATAAAAGATATATCAGATGGTCTAACATGCAACTGATGACAACCCAACCTCAATTTATTCATCGAGAACACCCGGGATCCTCGAAGCTGATCAAAGAGATCATCAATCCTCGACAATGGATATCGGTTCTTAAATTTCAACTGGTTCAGCTTCCGTTAATCCACACAAATCCTGACGGTACCAGCTGCCTTCTTTTCAAATAGGATAGGCGAACCCCAAGGAGAAGTACTGGGTCGTATGCAACCCTTTTCCTAAAACTCCAACAACTTCTTCTTGAGATCCTTTAACTCTGGTGTAGCCATCCTATAAAGAGGAATGGACACCGGTGCTGCTCTTGGCATGAGCTCAATCGAAAATTCTACCTCTCACTATGAAGAAAAACATTAAAAGTCCTCTAGAAATACATCCCTGAAACGATCCACCACTAGAGGAATGTCTAAATGTGAAGTCCCCTGGTCATCTAGATATAGACTAGAAATCTGGGCTGTCACTTCTCCCTACCCATGGTGCTTAGGTCCCGCTCTGCTTTCCTGGACATCCAATTCACCCCAATGAAGAAACAATATTCCTTCGGATGATATGTACCTTACTCTTCGGTGATAACAATCGAGGAATTCTTGGAAGAGAACTTTCCAGTCAATTCCATGAATGACATCATAGCCCATCATCTCTAGGATATGGAGGTCCCTTTAAAAGTGACACCAACCAACCTCAAGAGGGCACTCCTTGCACTGTCACAAACTAACCGTTCTAGTACCCAATGGAGTGTATAGAATCAAGATATCAGAAGAAGATAGGATTACGAGCCCATAGATCTCCACAACAGCAAAAAATATAAAGCTATGAGAAGCCCCTGTATCAAAAAGATTAGAATCTAAAACTGAGGAAACTAAGATTGTTTCTCAAACTGTGGAAGGTCCGGGATCCTTCTCCTCTTCGGTATGATCTACTGAAAAAATCTAGCCCACACAACGACCATGTGACCAGACATGACCACTCTGAGCTGATCCACCCTAATGTTGCTAAAAACTGGGCGACTGGCTACCATGACCACAACCTCCACCTCTGCCTGAACGGCCGGAAGAACTCCAATTCCCAGACTGGTGGGAAACTGTTTGTGCTTCTCCTGAACGAGGATTTATAAAAGAACCCAAGTCACCGTATGTTGGTGAAAAGAACTAACAGAAGTGCTGAAGATGACACATCTTACAGCAAGATCATCACTCCACTGGGTCCCTCAAAAAATGTGGCCTTGTATGCACCCTCTTCTTGCACTGGTACCATACCAGCTAGATACCTGAAGGTGCATCCCGCCTACTTGGGTCTCCACACGTCGTCTCCCTACGACGCTTCCTATTATCATCCAGAGAAGATCTAATTTTGGTTGTTGAACCACCCTAGACCAAAGCTCTAGAATCCCTTGGATTGTGCTCCATGATCAGCGTCTAGTTGTCTATAGAAATGATAGAAGTCAACCTGAAGATACTCACATGTGAGAGGATGTCCTGTCTAAGACTATCTTCAAATTTTCTTACTAGGAACAAACCATCTCCCCCTAGGATGGTTGTAAAGCACGAAATCTTGATGAAGTGAGAGAAATAATCCATAATAGAAACAACACCCCACTCTAATCTCAAGAACTCTCAGGCTCGATCAGCCCTCAAAGTCTCTAGATAGAATTAGTCATAGAAGATACACTGGAACTCCTCCCAAGTCCTAAGCTGATGACGTCCCGTATGTGAGATCACATCACACCATCACTTAGTGGAATTATATATCATGTACGTAGCAAGATTTACCCTCCTCCCTGGATGTGTCTTCAGATTCTTGATGATCATCAGCATGGCTTTTATTCATGACTCTACAGTATGGGATCCTCCATCCCCTGAAAAGGTTTGAGGATTATACAACTGAAAGACCCACGTCAATTATTCCATCGACAGGGCAGAAGGAAGTTACCTCTAAATGGTCTGCATCATCTTCATAATTCCCTCCCAGAACATTGCATCGACCCCTGTGTCAGGTATAACAATAGGTTCCATGACTGGCATAAATGGAGGATCTGCAGGTAGTCCATGATCAGCCATGTACAACGTCTGATCACCGCTTAGCAACTGGCATTCAACTGGAGGACATCTCGGTAGAATGACTATTAAAGGTCAAACACACTCCTTATATCATGATAATCATGGGATGAAAATGATAATCATAAGAAGGGAACATTTTAAAGGAAGCTTTCATCTTTAGAAAAACATGGATACACGACGTGTATTTCCACTACACGACGTGTAGCTGAATTATTTTTCCCTGCCCGTGTTCTCTTACATGGATAAGCCACATGATTCTCTTTAAGAATGAGACAACATGGCGTGTTAATGCCAAACACATCATGTACTAGACGAACCATGCCAACCTGTGTTGTTAGTGACACATTCGACTACATTGCTCACACTACACAGCGTGTTCCAAACGGACATGGTGTGTACTTGGTGGATTTCCCCATCCCGTGTTGTTAGTTACACAACCGGATTCTAGGATTACACTAAACAAGGTGTTTAAGGATGATACAGTGTACATGTCTTATGATTTATCCGTCCTTTTTGTTGGTCACTCAGGCAGACACAAGGTCATCACACACGGAGTGTACATCCGGTACACTGCGTGTTCCTACAAGAATTTCCCAATCTCGTGCCTCTGTGCACACACGGCCTATGACACAGTTAGAGACTACACAACATGTACTTTAGAAAAACTAATTCATCCCACACAGAAGAACATATGGCGTGTAGTCAAAACTATACGGCATTTATTCTGGGTTTTTCTGGATAGTAAGCCTTAGAAACTACTTTGGAGCCCAAAAAAACACTAAAATAGTCTCTTAATTGCCAAATTTCGATCCGTGAGGGCCCATACTCCCCGAGAATCAAACTGGGCATCTTGTATAGGTTGTAAAAAAGGATAAAAGTGCAATGATCCACCAAATTCCAGTCCATGAGGGATCATAACACCTCAAGAACCAAAGTTCGGTATTCATTAAAGAAAAATATTACACAAACCAATACTCTATCAAACTGCAGGCATTATATCAAGACATATATCACAACAATATGAATATCTATCACACCACCTATCACAACAACATGAAATCGCTATTGCTCCATAAATGTCATGGAAAGAATGCATGACATGTGATTTCTAACAGGTGACTATATAATGCATGAGATGGAAAACCCTCATTTCATCAGGTTGAAGTAGAAATAGAACATCCATGATATCAATAATAATGGCACAAAACATGTGATTCACCCAACGTTGAAAATTATATCAACTGTAAAATTGAAAAACCAGAAAACTTGCAATAAATGTGGTAGATTGGCTTTTCCCTATACACGGGTTAACTGCTCCGGGGGCACAACTCATTACCAAGTACGTATTCCATTCTATCCGTAGATAAAGGATCCAAATAGAATTCAAGAGAAAATAATTCCTCTGATACCACTTTGTAATGACCCGGTTTCGGAATCCGCCCAAAGACGCCCCATACCCGGTTGGTCACATGTCCTCAAGCACATTTCCCTAAATGCTAGAGGCTACCGACTAGCAGCGAGCGCCTTGGGTGTGATAGTGGGAAAACTATTCCCTCATTGGAAGAGTAACACAGTGGAAGTATAAAGAAATACACAATAACGGGAACAATAAACATACCACAATAATAATTGTAATAGATTGAATTAATAATAAAAAACTGAAGCACATGTATATAATGATGCATGATACATATGTCTAGAAAAGCATCCAAACAAGTCATAATGCTGAAATAAAGTACAAAACCAAAGTACAAGAAAAGCAATAAACAACTCCATATCATCGCAAGCCTAAGATTTGCCCCATTCTCCCCAACTCAAAACAAGTCAAACACCTGAAGTAGAAGGGTGCTTTCCCTTATCAATACCTGTAATAATATAATATGTTTGGGCCCTAAAGCATATCACAAACATGGTGTGAGACTAAATCCAAGTAGGAAATTACCATGAGATCTATGCCTAACAGTCAGTGAGTATATGGAGGGTAATAAGAAAATAAATGCAGTAAACAAGGAAGTACAGAAGGTAAACAATTCCCACAATTTCAAGCATTCAAATAAAAACATATCAAGTAAGCATATAATCACAAAAGTTAACCCTCTTGGTAGTACTCACAACCTATCCCCTCTAGTCCTACTTAGAAACAATAAAGAAGGTAACACAATAGGTAACCCTTTGGGAAGTACTCACAGCCTATCCCCTATGGTGTTTCCTAGCAACACATGCAACCCTCTGGGAAGTACACTCAGTCTAACCCCTCTAGTTCAGCTTAAGCAGAGACTCTTTGGGGAAGTACTCACCATCTATTCCCCCCTATAGTTTTGTATTGGTACTAAAGGTTCTCTACGGAAGAACTTACTTCATATTCCCCTTGTGGCCCATGTCAATGAACTATAAACACTCTGAGGAAGCCCGTATGTCTATTCCCCCTGTGTTCTCACATCATAAGTTATAAAGACACTCTGGAGAAGCCCTTTCATCCATTATACCTATCGTCTATACAACAGGTTCTCATGGACCTGTGTATGTCAAGCAAGTATATCGAAGAATATCGGCCAAGTTAAACCTCATGAACTACTTGGAAAGATAGAAATAATATCTCACCATGTCAAAAAAATCACTCCATCCTATAATAATAGGTATAAGAAGCAAAAAAGGTATTCTAACATGCCAAACAAGACCCAATGGTCATAAGAGAAACATGCATGGGAAACACCTCCAAATCATAGAAAATAACCCTATTCACAATCTATTATCCTCTACTTAATCATACAAGCATAACAAAAAAACAATAGGGATAAAACAGTAAACACACAATACAATGTTCATGGGTATTTGATATTTTGCACATATAACTCATATTCTTTTAACATAAAGGAATAAACTACCTACCTCGGTGTTGGGAGATTGCTATATGTGAACCAAAAGCCTTTAATTTCTCAAGAACACCGTAGTTATACAAAAACAACTAAAATGTTCAACCATAGATAGCTTTAGAAAGAAGAGGGATCCGGAAACGAAGCTCTAGAAGAAGTAAGAACTTACCGAGGAGATCCCAACACAATCGACGATGATTGATTCAGAGAACGGAAGGTGAGTCAGTGGTTCATTAAAGATCCACATCCGTACAAACACTCATGGATGAGACAGACCTAGAAAAAGGGTGTTTTGTCAATTAGACAGGACTCCATTCTCTATAAGTAAAGAAAGAAAATACACGGTGTGTACTTTTCAAGTACACGGCGTGTACATGACTTTTCCGTATTCTGCTTTAGGTGGAATCCAGGTCACCACCACACGACCATGTGTCTGGCCATTACACGACAATCACACGGCATCCCATGGTAACCGAGTACATGGCGTTTAATCATAAATTCCACGGCATGTACTTCAAAAATTTCCATTAATTCCTATTTTTCTAAAAAACGACCAAAAAATAAAGACATACTTGAAAAAAAGATCAGATTTCTTACAAAATAAAATTTATATTATGTTTTCATGTATTAAATAACCCACATTTAACCCATTTTAATCCCATAACTCTTATAAAATCACTGACATCATTTATCACCATTGTAACTAGATTTATGTCCTCCCATTTTAGTTGTTACATACTTTTACAACATAAAAATGAGTTTTTGAATAAATTTGGAAGAGAAATATTCAATTACTATATAAAAATATAATATATATTCACATGAGGTACATGTGTAAATGTATATTAGAATTACCTTTCCATTTTTGTGATCTAACCTCTACTAAAATTAGGAATCTATTCCTTTACATGAGATTAGACAAGCTGAAGGACCCTTACATAGATAAATTTTTCTATTTATATAGTATATATATGGTTTATGCTATATTAACATATCGTATGATGATAAATGAATACCTTTACCTGATTATCATGTTTACCATTACATAACTACATAAAAACATGTTTACCTTTATATAACATTAGATTTTGATGACTACATTTACATATATTAAGAAAATGACATGAGTAAAGGTAAATTTTTTTACCTTTTCATATGGTGGTGTTGTATTAAATGGTAAAATAGGAAATGTGTTTTTTTAAATAAGGGCTTTAATATTAATTGTGAAATTTATAAAACCCATTATAAAATGATTAATTACTAAAAATCCTGAGGGTGATTCTAGATATAGTAAAAAATTTCATTAAACTCAAAATGTACGATTTTGTTTAAAACATTATATTATTTCTAAGTTAAAAATAACATTTTTTATAATATAAATGTATTAAAATATTCCTACTATTCAAAAATAACTCAAGGAAAATTTTAAATTAATTTTTCTTAAATTGTTAAACCATTTTAAAATATAATTCAAAACAATATATCACCCTATGATTATGTGAAATATTTGTCTAATTTTTTTTAAAATTTTTTATATTATATATTACATGAAACAAAAAGTTTATCTTGAATTATAGAAAATACTATGCTTTTATTTTATTATGAACAATTTTTTATTGGTCTTTCATTAAACACAACACAACATTTGTCTTGAGTTACACAAAATTCTATGTTTGGCTTGTGTTACACACAACACTGAGTTTATTCCAATCATGTCCTACTATTTAAATAATATTATTTAATATGTTAGTTATCACTTAGTCATAAGAATAGAGGGTATGAATAGGACTTACCAAATTATAAAAATATTTTTTACACATGTTTATATAAATAATTATTTTTTGACCAAATAATAATAAATCAAAGTAAAACTTTTTTGAAACTAAAAAAAAACTACTTTTCCAAAAAAAGATTTTTATACGTATAAGTATTTTTTACATTGATAAAATATAAAATTAACAATTGGATAGTTATTTTAACTAAATTTACATATTATATATTCAATAAAAAATCTAAAATTCACATTATGTTTTTTTGTAGACAAGAGATAAGAATAAATCTATTTTTATGCTTAAAATTTTATTTTATTAAAAAACATTTTCGACAGATTTAGGAAACTTATGTTTAAAATATATTTTTTCCACATTATGAAAATTTATTTGATAAAATTAAAATAAAATTTTAAATAATAATCCCAAAATTATATTACAAATAATTCTATTAATTTTTCTCTAAAATCTTATTTGTTAATTAATATTGAAAAATAATAAAATTTAATTGCAAACATCATTTTTATTTAATTTATTTATGACTTTTAATTATAATTTATATTGATTTTATTAAAAAATTCGTTAAATTATACATCCTTTAATCCAATTTTTGATATTTTAAACTATTTTATATAAAATTTTGATATGAAAACTTTGAAAACTTTTAACCTTTTTTTATTTTAAAATTAAATTTCTTTTCACGTCAACATGATTAATTTTTAATTAAAATTTTCCACTTTTGTGAATTGAATTTGAAAAAAATATTTCGATATTAGGAACAATAAAAATATATATTTTATGATAAGGTAAGCTTAAATTATGATGAAAATGAATAGTTAATAACGTAAAATATAATTACCATTGTTAAGGTAAAATGGGTTTCCATGGAGGTTAAACAAAAAATATAATGTTAATAATGACCCATAAACATGTATAAATACTATATGATGGAAATATTTAGGCCATAAAACCAATAAGGTTCTATAATAATCCATTTTGGACACTTTTGGAAAATGAAAAAAATAGGGGCACTGAATTCATTTCAAAAATTTAATGTGGGACCTCTCCCCCAATTATAAAAGGTCACCCATCTTATACATTCATCACTTAATCACACATATTTTGTTTGAAAAATATCCTTCCAAATAACTTTAAAACCTTCCTACCATCATCCTATAATCATTATTGTTTTAATAAATTCATCCATTGATGGATTTTGTGCAGACATATGGATAACACCCGATGAAAAGGTAATCTTCTTCAATGAGGATCATTATTGTTTTTTATTCCCCACCTTATTCATTTATAATTATATCATGATTTTTAATAAAATTAGTATGTAAATTATAATATATTATTTTATGTTAATTTTATGACCTAATACCATCTCCACTTCCATCAAATGAGATATCAAATCATCATTTGTTTGCACAACAGACTACCACCTCGCGAACCGAGGTCACTCGTTTCTCCATTACCAACGCTTGAGGATGGAATTAATGATATATAGATATTGTTTTTATATGATATATATGATATTTATATTATTATTAATATTATTATATAATTAATATATCAAACACACCCTCATATTTTCTATTTTGGAGAATATTATAAAGCTGTCCATGTGTTTGGTGTACTACCACCTCGCAAAGCGTT
Organism: Viscum album; assembly: GCA_963277665.1. NCBI lineage: Eukaryota > Viridiplantae > Streptophyta > Magnoliopsida > Santalales > Viscaceae > Viscum > Viscum album. The sequence goes on from OY728148.1 coordinate 56,606,208, forward strand.
GTGATTCATTCAAGTTTTACATGGAAGGTATTAAGAATGGGTTTAATAAAAATATATGATATGTTTGAAATAATAATGATTCTTGAATGATAATATACATATATCACATACTTTTATTTCTTTCAATATGATAATAATTGGAAATATTGTTCATACTTACGTATGGCCTACCATCTACACAAACTATGTTTTTCATTTAATATCACTATAGTTTATGGATTACTCTAAATAAATATATAATTAATATCATGTATATTTATATAATATATTTCATTATAGATATTATGAATACATTTTCAATGTAACAAAACCCAAAATGAAAAAACAAAGCATACACGAGAAACAAAGTGGTTGTTGCAAAAAATTAGACTTTAACATGGAATTGTTGAAAAATAAGAAATAAAAGGTCATATGAAATTAATATATTCTTTGATATATATATATATGTATGTATGGTTCCATAATATATATATATATATACTAAATTGATAATTATAATACAACAATCGTTAACTTGTATAAAGTAATTCAAGACTTAAGGTAATGGATTTTCATCTCAGTGTTTACTTTTGTGAGACACATAACATATTCACCATCCATTGTTATTCTGAAGTGTATATATTTTCCATTGATGTTTATTATTATGCCTCACTATAAAATTTATCATATTTAAACATCAATTTTAGGATACTTATTTCATGGTGTTTACATTTAAAAGTTACCAATGTGGAAATATACTATTGTCACAGTTTACGTTCTATAAGAAATATTCTATGTTGTGCACCAATATTCTTTAATAAGGTGTATATACATCACATTTTTTATGTAATATTTTCAGTTTATTAATAATCATGAAATTTTAAGATTAATTTAATGTCAGTATTTCATGGGCTTACTTTTCAAGGTTACATAAGTTGTAAGAGTTTTATGTTACAATCTAAAAGTTGTTAGGATTTCTTATTATTATGATTAAAATAATGAAATACTATGATCGATATACCAATATAATAATAACATTTCTTATACTCTAGTTATATCATTATAATACAATTTTTTCATTCATTTTAATCTCTTTATATACTCAAGAGTTCGAAAAACATTCTCAATAAAAATCATTTATTCAGTGACACCCCATTTTTCATCTAATACCATGTTTTCTAAAAACATTTTAAAAAAATTATTTTTTTAATTTTTATTAAAATGATTTTTTAAATTAATTTTTAACCATTTTTTAATTTTTTAAATTTTTTTGAAATTATTATTTATGTCATTTTCAATAATAATTCACCATTTTCTTTTATATAAAATATGAAAATAACCCTTCTATTTAACTTACATGACACGTATAGTATTTCCAATGTCATGAACACTCAATGATTTCAAGCATCCCTTAAATGTAATCACAACTCTTTTCAAAGAAATTTTTTTCATTAAATTTTTTGCTATTTTTATTTTTAAAAAAAATGATTTCAAAATGAAATGAATTTTGGGAAATGTTTTATGTTTTAAAAAATGATTTTCAAAGTGGAAACTACATTTTACCTAATAAATGTTTTAAATGATTTGTAAATTTTCCTTTATGAATTTTCATTTTTTAATCATAAGTTTTTTAAAAATATTTTTTTTAAATAGTTATATTCAATGAATGGTTATCTTCTCCAAGAAATGGTTAATGTGATTTTTCTTTCAAAATCATTCTCTATCTGAGGTGAAATACTTTGATGTAAATTATGAAAGAATAGAAATATAAATTGAGGATTCCATTATAATTCTTTATATGTATGGTTCATGATGATAATTTGTTTATGAAACTCATATCGCTTTCCTCATTCATGCTTATGATACTCATTTATTTTTCCACAAGTTATGCTTTGATGACAAAATGATTATGAAACTTATTTATTTTCTACTAATTAAGTTATGATGCAATTTTTATAAAATCCATTTAATTACAAGGATTATGATGTAATGAATGGTTCATGACATTTCTTCACACATATGAATTATTTTCATTATGTGATAGTGATTATGGAATAACTAATCACAGTGGTTAAGTAATAACCACGGAAGGATGTTATGTTATAACCAAGGATAATGGTTAAGTTATAACAAAATATTGGTGCAACCTATATCTACCTCCAAATATTTAGGTAAATATTTATATCTCCTGAAATAGATATGAATAGAGTGGGTAGTGAACCTTGTTCAGTATGATGGGTTGTGAAAATGGTTTAGTATGATAAGATTGGAATGTGAAGTGAACTTGTATTTGTAAGGGACTATGTGTTCTATGAAGTTTTTGTGAGTAAAAATTGATTAATATGATGGTTTGAAGAGTGAATCTGTAATGCTATAGGCAAAGGGTTGTCATAGGGTATGATGGTGTGTTTCATTCAAGAGGTCTATCCGCTGATAAAGTGACCTTATAAGTATTCACAACTATCCTTAACTACTAAAGAAATTATTTTATATACTTATTTTAATGTCACGATTATATGTCTTATGTCAACGATATGTTAGCAAGGATCATATTTTTTATTATATCATAATTAATGTGTTATAACTAAAAATATTTATTCTGTTAAATAGGATTACATTCATTTATATATATGGTATAGTAATCAAATCTTATGAAAATTTTCTCATACCGTTAGTTTCATGTTATTGTTAAATATCTTCCTTATTTATCCATAATGATAATATGAGCTCATGATTTCAAATGTGTCTTTTTTTATGCTATAAACGAAGGATTTATGTTGGAGTACTAAAAGAAGATATATTTATTAGATAAATTGAAGTTATTCCATGAAATAATAAATTCATTTTACAAGATTATAAAGGCACTAAAATATTACGATTCTCATGCATGTGTTTTTGCAATTTTTTGAGTATTCTTCTAAAAATATGTAATATCCATGTATGAGATGACTATATCTCTATAGATGGCATCAATGATGGTTTTAGAAAATATTTGAAAAGTAGGATGAGAAAACCTTAGTGACATGCCAAGTGATATTTATGAGGAAATATATAGGGATGTCTATAAGGATAAGTCTAAGGATGAGTCAAAATATAGGAAAATTTTCTGATTTTTTAAAGGATAGATCATATGGTTTTTATGAAATTACTTCCCTTCCTAGATATAATAAGTTGATTTGGCTCTATAATAGATGTAGCTAGTGTTAATAACCTTTAAATCACCGTATTAATCCATACTCGATTAGGAATTACTACATAACAACATGTCTTGTTGTACACCTGGTTTGAATCTTATTGGGGATATTCAATGGATATTGAGAAACACTTTACAAACCCTAATTAAGGATTTAAATAGATGATGACTATGAATGACCTAGGATAAACCTATGGGTTCATTAATTAAAATGATGGTTTCATGATTTAGACATCCTCTATGGGATTTGATTCATGATTATTATGTTTTCCACCATGATTATAATTTCTCATTCTATTCATCGTGGTTTTAGTCAATTTAGAAAAACAAAAGTAACTATGCTAACATTTAATGTAGTTGAAAATTTTATGATGATCATACAAATAGGATGATGACAAGAGTGAAGGACATTATGATTATACCCAATCAGTTTTTATGGAAGATGATTAAAATTGTGTTCCTTAAAAAACTTTTAGACCCACCAATGAAAATAATGAAAGAGTTCACTAAGATTATGGGTAGTGGATACCACAATGGAATGAAGATTCAGTTTCCTATGTGTTGTGAATGTGGGATGAAACACCCAAGTGGGTGTTTTAGAGGAACAAGATCATTTTTTGACAATGGAAAATAATGATAACATGCATGTAACTACAAATGGAAAATTAAAAAGGCTGGTTAATGGAATGGATGATAATAAAGGTCTCTCTAAGATATAATTAACTATTTAATTCTTAAAATGTGGATAGTATGAACATTATTCAAATCGTTTTCCAAAGTGAAAATATAGTGAAGAGATTCATTAAACTGGTAAGATTAATGATTATATTTCAAAATGATGAAGATATAATAAATGAAAAATGAAATAAGGTGGTATTAATAAATAATATGATAGAAAACAGTTCATTGTTTGAGAGGGAAGTGGTGTGAATTAAATATTAATGTATCAAAATTAAAACATTATGTTATATAAATAACTTCATATATCAGGATAGTTTAGTTCATGTTTTTGAATATGGATTTGTAAATACAATTTATATGGTACTGATTGAATATAAAATTGATTTAATGGAAAGTTAATATTTTTATTAAGGGAATATAACCGTTAATATTTTCTTAAGGATGATAAAACACTGTTTAGTTTTGATAAAGAGATCATTGATATGGAAATAGGTAATTGGATAGTATTAGTGACCTCAAAACTAGAAAATTGTTTATTGAAAAGTGGTTTTGTTTATAGTATTTTTGAATTTAAGTAATATATTCAGTAACCTATGTTTTATCTATGTAATGAGGAATAATGTATGTTTTAAATAAGTTTTTATGGGAATTCAATTTTTTGACATGTTTCAAGAGAATACAGGATGAAGGTATTCACATATTTGGTATGTGAAAATAAGGAGTTACTTTATGATATATGAGAGTTTAATGTTTAGTTGATTTTGAGAAATTTAGTAAGATATTTTCTAAATTAGGAATTTTTTAAGAGTTATAAGGTTAAACCTTTAATTAATGGACTGAGTTGAACTTTACATAAGGTTTTATATATTAAAATATATCATCAACATATGAATATTTATCCATATTGAATGACCATTGATAAATTTTTGAAGATAGTATGATGATTTATAATTCTATTATAGATCTTATTTAGTGCTTCAGACATGAAAACATCACGTCACAGAGTTACACATGATGTCGGAATTGATCAAGGAATATTAAAATGATCAATTTATTTCCATAAAATAAAAAGATATAATGTAAGTCTATTTTTATATGTTATCAATCTAGATGGAAAAGTAATTCCCTAAAATTTAGAAACTAGTCTAAAAAAATGTTATCCTAGTACATTAATTTTATATGAATCAAAATGACCCTTATGTAATCAAATATTTATAGCTTTTTTGATATCAATGTTCTCTAAATAGCCCACATCATTGTGATCAATGATATATCTCACTCTCCCTCAGTATTTGGGAGTTATTTTTCTCTTATACGTCCATATTTTTACATCCCTCCTATGTTATCCAGTTTAGAATCCTATTATGCACCATTCTAGATGATTTTTCAAATCCATTAATCTTTTTTATTTGGGGTTTTACCCTTTTTATGATGTGGGATTATATGAATAAATTATCAAATTGTACCCCTTTTATGATTGAGACAAATTGGAAGGGAGAAATTTTTTTATGGGGATAGAATGTAACATCGTGGGATTTTGTAAAATATATTTTTTCAAATATATTGATTATTTTTGATATTTAATATTTCATGAAAACTTGAGTTTTGGATTAAGTTACACAAAATACTATCTTTGGTTTCTGTTACACACAATTTCGAGTTTAGATTACATCACATGAAACACTAAGTTTAAACTAAACATGATATGGTGTTTATATATTATTATTTAGATTAATATTTATCATATGGCCATTAGAATGGAATACACAAATAGGATATAAAATATATGAAAATATGGTCTACACCTGTTCATATGATGAACTCTTTGGTTAATAATTAATTATAAAATAAAATAAAACCATTTTGAAAATAAAAAGGAAATATTCTTTCAAAAGGCTATTTTGATACGCACAATTGTGGTTTACATTAATAAATTTTAAAAATAGTTTTTTGAATTATTTTTAAAAAATTATTTAAATATATATTCAATCGACTATTTAACATTAATCTTATTTTTTCTCTAGACAAGAGATAAGAGTTGATCTAATTTTATAATAAAATTAGTATTTTTTTAAAAGCATTTGTATCTCTATTGATGTGCTTATTTTTAATATTAAATTTTCCATATTTTGGAAAATTATTTTTATAAAATAAAAATAAATTTGGAAATAATAATTTAAAAACTATATTAGGTTTAATTTATAATAATTTTATGAAAAGTTTCATTTTATGATGAATTGTGAAAAATAATGAATTTTAATTTGAAATGGTCTTTTTTTAAATTTATTTATAGAGTTAAATTATATTTTAAATTTATTTTAATGTAAAATTATTTCATTTATACATCTATTAATTAATTTTATTCCATTTTGATCTATTTTATATTGAATTTAGATATATAAACATTGAAATCTTCTGTAATCTTTGGATTTAAAAACATGCATTCTCATCATCTCTGAAAGATTAATTTTTAATTAAAAGTTCCCACTAATGTGAATGTATTTTAGAAAAATGGATTCAATATTTTTAACAAAATTAATTTATATTATATAATATGTTCGATATAAGTTTTGACCAAAATGAACAATGAATGTAGTAATAAATAGTTGTTGTAGTTAACGTAAAAATGAGTTTACCAAAAGGGTTAATCTAAAAAAATGGTAAAAAGTAATATAAACTTGTATTAAAAGTTTTGGATGGAAATATGAAAAAGTTAAACCTCTACAGTTTAATAATATAATATTTTTTAACATTGTGACATATAAAAAATGTGGTGGCACTCAATTATTTTAGAAAATACCATGGTTGAACTCTCCTCTACTAATAATAGGTCACAACACTCCTCCGTTTTTCACACCATCACACATAATTGGATATGAAAATACCTACCCAAATCACATTCCATATTCCCCAATCTCATCCAAGAATCCTAATTTTTTCATAAATCCAATCTAAGAAGGCACTACTACAAACTTAAGGAGAATACCTTATGAAGATATAATGTTCTTCATTGAGAATTATAATTTTATTTATTTCACCAATATATTCAATTAATATTAATATATTATTATATAATAACATAATCATCATATATATGCTGATATTTTTTTATTATAATGTCATGAACTACATCAAATTATTCTTCCATCAAATGGGTTATGAAATCATCCTTCATGTATAATGAGGACTACTACATAGTGAAATATTGTCATTCCTTTCTCCATTACCACTTATCAATGTTGTACATAATGATGGATATATTAGATATGTATAAATATTATATATATATATATATATATTATTTATGAGTTTTATAATAATTTATTATTTATTAAATCACACATATATTCATGTTTATTTCTTTTTTCGAATATGATATCATCATTCATGTGTACAAGAGTATATCACCTCGTGAAATGATGTGATTCATTCACGCATTACATAGAAGGTATTTATGGTGGTTTTAATTATAATATGTGATAATTATGACAAAAAATTATTTAATAATGATATTATTTATATAACATACTTTTCTTTCTTTTAATGTGACAAGAAAATGAAAATAGTGTTTATGCATACGTACTGCCTGCCAACTCTATGAATGATGTTTTTAATAATCTATCACTATATTTTATAGATTACTGTAAATACATATATAATCAATATATATGATATTTATATAATTTCCTAGATTCTTGATATTATTCACCAATGATCAAATAAATATGACCCAAAATAAAAAATCAAATCATACATTGGAAACAAAGCGATTATTGATCGAAACGTGACTTAAACATGGAATTGTTATTAAATGGGTAATAAAACATCATATGAAAATAATATATGGTATGATATATATATTTATGGTTATTTAATATAATTCTAATAAACATATATTTATTATATATCAGGATTTCTCATGTAGGAAGAAATTCAATAATTAAGGTAAGGGATTTTTATCTCACTTTTTAATTTTATGAGAGACATACAATATTCAAAACATATTTATTTTGATGTGTTTTTTATAATCACCAGAAATTTATATTATTATGATTCACAATTTTTTTTATTTACACATTAATTTTATGATCTCACTTTCATGGGTTTCATGGTTCAATATTACCCAAGCGACAAGGGTTTTTTGTCTCAAATTTCATTATTTGAGACATATTCTATGTTATTCACATATATTATTTCATGAGGTATCAACAAATCACCAATTATGATTAATATAGTTATGTTTTTGTCCATTTTATATTTTCTATTTCATTTAATGTTATTCCTTTATGGTTTTTACATTTCAATGTTACCAATGTGGTGAGAATTTTATGTTACCATCTCAACGTTATCGAGATTCTTTATCATTATGGTTTCAGTGATGAAATCCATTGATATATCTCCCATGAATCCCATGAATTTTTATATTATATATTTATTTCATGTGAATACATATTTTCATATCATTTACCTCTCTTTATGTACTAAATAGTTCAATAATAATTTTTTTTAATAAAAATCATCCTTTTAGTCAGAAATAACCCTTCCCTTAATTTTTTTTTAAAAAGATATAATTTTTTAAATTTTTTTATAGTGATATATTTAGGTAAATTGTAAACATGTTTTACTTTTTACACAATTTTTAAAAGGACTCTTCATTTTGGGTTCTAAAATAAGGCCCGATTGGGTTTTACCAAAAATATGAAATGAATATTTGTTTTTAAAATGCATGGCATGAATAATATTTACCTTTGACATGAATGCTCAATGTTTTCTAGATTCCATTAAAATTTTCAAATATCTTTTCAACGAAATATTTCCCCTCAATATTTGGGAAATATTTAAATTTTAAATAAATGATTTCAAAATGAAAACAATTTTTGAAAATATTTTCGATTTTACAAAGGATTTTTTAAAGTGGAATTGTTATTTCCCTCAATAATTGTATTATATATTTTTTAAATCCTACATAATGTTTTTTCAAATTAATTTTGAAGGAAAATTATTTATCTTTTTAAATTTATTTTCCAATAACAATTATGATTCATTGAGAAATGCTCCAATTGATTTATCTTTAAAAATCATACTCTATATAAGATGATTTCCATTGATGTTAGTTATGATTTTATGGGGATATGAAGCAAAGATACCGTTATTATCATTTATATGAATTCTTTATAAGGAAAAAATGTTGATGAATCTATTTTCACTTCGATGTGTTATTTTTATGATTATCATTTCTTTTTTACATGGGTTTTGCTTTGAAGATGAAATGATTATGAAATTTGTTTATTTTCTACAGGTTATTTTATGATGAAATATTTAAAAAAACCCATTAGATTTCATGGGTTATGATGTGATGAATGTTTCATGATATTATTTAAATTATATGTCTGATTATCACTATGTGATTGTGGAAACATTGAAACCAAGGACATTTGTTATGTTATAACCAAGGATATTGGTTATGTTATAACCAAGGATGGTGGTTATGTTATAACCAATAATGAGTGAGTCCTATATATCCGTCTAATTAATTATGTACCGATTTATATCTAATGAGATAGACTAGAAATGAAAGGGGACTTATACTAGTTTAGTAAATCATTACTCAAATATGGAGTGAGCATGGTTTAGTAAGAGATGACTGTAATGGGGAGTGAACTCGATTCAGTGAGGTAATTTTCCCTCTATGATAGTATTGGGATTAAACCGTTACTACTATGATGATTTTGTGAGTGAACACAAACCACTATGAGGAATGAGATTCCAAGGGGTATGGTGTTGTATCCCACCTAGGATGTGTAGCTACCTATATAGTTCCATTATAGGTTTTCAAAATGATCCTTAACATCTAAGAAATGATTTTTTATACTTATGTATATGTCACAATTAGATATATTATGTTAATGTTATCGTCTCAATGCTCATTTTATTTTACTATCTTGTTATTAATGTATTATGAACTAGAAATATTTATTCCATTAACCATGATTATGAGCCTTAACATGGAGTGTATCATTTTCAAATGTTATCATCATGTTATTAAATGCTTATATTCATGTTATGCTTATGTATCACCTTTGTTTACACTTAATGGGAATCTAAAAACACATTTTATTGTGTTTCCATTATCCATGTTATGAATAAGGGTTCCATGTAGTAGTACTAATGTATAATTTCATAATGGTAGACATTGTATATATTTAACTAAATAGGAAGATTTTGTTTCAGGATTCTAAAGCCAATAAAATATTATTTCCCTTAGAGATGTTTTTATGTGATTCCTGGAATATTCTTCTAAAATGAAATTCAATCCATGTATGAGATTCTTGGATCGCTATATAAAAATATTATCTATTGTGAATATACAACCAAAGAACGAAGAATAAAATACTCAAGAAATATTTAGGCCTTTACATGATGACTGAGACTATTAAACAGAAACATATAATGAATAATTAATACTAAAAATAGTTGATTATCAATATAAATTAATATTGAGTAATAAATTTGTAATAAATCAAGAAAATGAATAAATATAAAAGCTCATAAAAACTAATAATGTTATGAATTAGATGAATAATGAGTATATTGTTATTATATAGGAGGATGGAGTACATATGAAGAAGCATGAATCTATGGTAGGGGTTTATTAATTTAAATTTCTATTATTTTTGACGTGTTTCATATTGTGAACTTATTTACATTTTTTTGGTACATATACGTCCATATTTAATTAATTAATAAATATTTACTTCAAATTAATGGAATTTAACATTTCAATCCTTGTTCCATATTTAAATGTCTTTTTATTCATACATTCAGAAAGTAGTATGGATTTTTATTGACATAGTTTCCTTTCATTGAGCTGTACACCTTTATATATATCTATATTCATTAAAATAAGGTTTATTTTACCATGGTATAGTACAATATTTTAATTCATATTTCATTATTCTATATTTTTTAGATTTTCTCATAACCACCTTTTTAATGGGTTCTTTTGTCATAAAAAATTATACTGTAAGGGTTTCTATTCCAATATCTCTTTGGAAATTAGATTTTTTATGTTTAAATTCTATTATTTTAATTATATGTTATTTTACTCTAAATCCCCATTTTTATTCTTCTTCTATAGTTATATTTTTTTACATGTATTTTAACCATTTATCCTCTTATTGATTAATATTTCTCAAAAGATGATGGTTTTAAGTGGATATTGTTTATTTATTCTTTTTTGGTTTGGAAATATCATATAAATGTACATATTTTTATACTCTTTAATTTAATTACATATATATAATTATATTATTGCTTAAGGTATTCAAAAATTTACTTTTTCCTACATTTTAAAATTATAAATTAACTTTGTTTACCCTCCCCTTCTATGTTTTTCATTTTGTTATATTTTTTAACTTCATTCCACTATATTTTTAAAGAAGAATCAATTTAATATTTTTTTGATCAAGATTACTTTATAAATATTTTATTTCTATTTTTATTCCCATATTAATACCATTTATATATATCCTTTTCATTAAAAGTAAAAAGTGAAAATTTTAAGATAGTTTCATTTTTATATTTCACAAACAATTTTATCATTATCTACTGGGGGTTTCACCTATATCTGTATCAAAATAAATTTATTTTCTATAATTATATTTTTTCCATAATTATATTTTATTTTGAAATAATCCTTTGATTTATTACTGGAATGGTGATGAAAAAAAATGAAATCTCTTAAGTGGGTGTTGATTTTTTACTAAAATTTTATAATATTATAAACATAAACTTTCTTATAATACATTTAAATTATGAGTACCCTATATTTACCTCTTATGAATGTCAAGTATTCATCTAGAAATTTATATTACCTGACCCACCCCACTAAAAACCCACCTTGGTCAGTAGATGAAATAATTGTGACCCCCCAAATCATACATCCAATAAGTCGTATGTTGGTGACTAGCACCATGGCTTCTTTCAAATGAATGTGATGAACTAACATAATAAATGGATTCCCCTACCATAGCCTTCTTGGATGATGGGTGGGATAAATGAAAATTTGACTTGGAATGGTGAAAATACTTCTATATATTCTCTATGGAGAGATCCAACCGCCCCCTTCAGGGGGATTTTAAATTTACTGGATGTATTGAGGATTGAGTTAGGTCAATATCATTACAAAAACCAGATGGGAAACCATTTGTAATAATAACATTGGATATATACACTATTTCTGGGAAGTTTCATAACCTAAAAGTCATTGTGAAATTTTATTAATGAAAACCTTTTGGGGATATATTTGAGTGGTATGTTAATTATTCTTGGAATCTCTTAAATCCCACTAAAATTGGGATTCATAATTCCTATCATTTAGTAATTCCCCCTTATTACGATCATCAATTTTTCATGGGTTGGTCCTGAGAATTCAAAATATTTTATAGCTATAGACTTCTTTTAATTTTACTCACACGAAATATATCATCAAGAATTGACTCTCCCTTTGTAGCTATATAAATGTATTTACCAAGCCTGTCATTTCCATTCCATAACCCAATAATTCATGAGGTTATTAGAAGACTCCACAGTAGATTATTATGATTATACAAAAAAATAAATAAGATAAAACACTAAGTCTCTTATATATTTTATGTGGATATGGATTTGGCTACTCACCTTTTAGATTATATTAAAAAATAATTGAATTTATATTGGGTTTTATATAGAAAAAATGAATATGAGTCAAATATGAAATAATTAAATATCTATATATTTCAAAGTCACAAATAGTATATGTTTCACAAAAAGAAACTCAATGTTGAACCATCTATGAATAAAATAATTCTATTTTATAGGGATATTCTTAAAAGTATATCATCTAACATGATGTGATCTCAAAAAGGAATGTATGTGGATGATAATGCTAGTATATTTACAAAGAAGGGACTATTTCAAGTAGGAATTGGATGTGTTATTATTATTTAAGATCTAAAGGCAACAAAAATGGACATGAGACTCTATATTAAACATCTATTGTTGATTAAAAATCGTTATAAGAGGATTATCAACTTAAGGAAATCATGGATGTTTCTTAGTACTTTTAGTCTAATAGTATTATTATTCTCCCAGATAGTGATTCCTTAGAAAATCCTTTTTATTTATAGTTTTAAGATGTAGTTGATAATACTACCATGGTTATTGGTAACTATACTTTTCAAGAACTGTTTATATTTTTCAAGGATCTAATGTTTTTATGGAAGCAATGTAGTGCCCTTTTCTCTGACACCATCCTTAAAAATGATTATAACCTTGGTTATCAAAAGATGGATGATCCGAAACACTCTGGATTTTATGAAGAGGTCATGGTAATGACAAAATATACCAATCTAGATGATTCTGAGCCTCTAGTCAAATATTTTAAACATTGTAATGTTATTCATCACATAGATTGAATTTTAGAAATTATTCAATTTGAATCGCCTAAAGCTATGTCGAAGGCTCTGTGTTAGGTGGAAGTTGAAAGTTATATAATGAATAAAACCTCCATGGATGAAGAGATAATTTTTTCTCAAAATAGGAATATTTATAGGCTTATAAAATACATTATATACAAGAGTTTATGATAAAAAAATTATTAATCTAGTACAAAAATTACAATTATCACTATGTCTATTTTTAAGATAAATTGTAGTGATAACATTTACAGTTGGTTATTGGGGACTTCAAGGAATCTTCATCTTTCTATAAGGATTCCTATGATTAGAGGGATATAAATTCTTATGATGAATTATATTTAAGTTATATTTAATAAATCTAAACCCCCATAATTCCATTAATATTTCTAGTTGATATGAAGAAGATGTATGATGTTAGTATTATTGATGGAAGGCCCATTACATTGGATATGATGCTAAAAATAATGTATAGGGTATAATGAGAGATGTTCTAAGTGGAAATTCACGTAGTTATAGTTGGGTAATTATACTTATATTATTATCTTTAACATGATATTTCTTTAGTGATTTTTTTGAGATGTTCTTATGTTTCATGGACTACATAATGTATTATGTGTAAGGATGGATTCTATGTTTGTTTCTACTTTTCCACTAAGTTTATTTTCTTTTTTGTTTCATTTTTATTCGGTGTTTGGGTTTCTTTCGTCTCTTTTATTCCTCTCTCACTATTATTTAACTAACATTTAGCAAATAGGGAATTCACACTTACCATGCTTGATGTTTTTGAGTTCCCCCTTTCTTGGTCATTTTCTCATGGAATGGGTATGATTGAAGTGTTTTGGGTATTTGATTTTTTTTTGGGTTATTATGGGATGAGAGTCTATTCTCAAACTTTTAAATTTCTTAACAGTCATTTTTCCATTTTTTACACATTCAAAATTGATTATTTTTTTACTAAAAAAACACTACCTAATAATAAACAACAATTAAAATAATCAAAATGCATGAAGACCTTTTAGACTCCACTCCAGTTACACAAACAATAGCATATAGAATATTCACTTCTATATCCTATGAAAAATACCAAGAACACTATAGAGGGGTGAGAACATGGTGTACTCATTAGTGTCTTATTTATAAGTAGTTCAATGCCAATTTGAAATATAATTGTTGGGATATACATGCGTGAAACAACTAAAAAATCAATAATGTTGGCTATGTAAATAAGAAAATCAACACATCACGAACTATTAGTCATAAATTATATCATATAAAGACATATTATCAAATTAGAAAAAAATAGATAATTAGAAGAAATTAATGTGGATTAAAATATCTAATTACATATAATAATAAAGAAAGAAACTGAAATTATAACATTATTGATGAATAATAAAGTAATATCACAAATACTTACATAGTGCCACAACCGTAATTATATTCAGAAAAAAAAAATCAATCCCAACTATCAACTTGTGTCCATCATCACCATCACGTCATCATGTAAACTAAAAATAAGAAATCCTAACTCTCAACCTATGTCCATCATCAAATCATTATTATAAGGAAGTCTACCTCTAATCCTATGTAATCATTATCAAATTCCACCATATTTCTGCATGATCACCATAATGAATCCTATTATAATTACAATTCAATACAACCCAAAATATTACATAACTTTTGTCAATAAAAACCCAAGGATATGTGTAGTTGTAAAAATTAATCCATTACAACCGATAATGGATGCACATGTCACAATAATGATCCATTAAATCCCTAGAGAATAGTATTATTAAAATAAATAATTATACCAAAAAAACATGAATATCACAAGAAAACTATCAAATAAACACATAAAAGAAATTAATTTTAAATCAAACATTATATAATAAATAATGATAATACAAAAGTTGGAAAATTCCCAAAAACATATCACGATAATAATAATCACTAAAAAGTTATAAACAGCTACTAAATATTAATAAACCACAATTCTAGCACCAAATATAGCACTATTTATTTTGAATAACTATTATAGTCAATTAGTTAATTAATTAATTTAACCACGTATATTGGACTATATACGAATCAACTACAGTCTAACCATTGCCTCTTAATAGTCTTAAATTAAATTCAGTGGCATCATGCCAATTTTATTAGTATGTAATGAAACCCAATTTAAATAAACAAACATTATCATAATACTACTAAACTAAATCAATATTTTCTAGCTTATAAATTTTTTAATTACATATCTTAAATCATAGCTCACATTCATTAATAATATGTCCCGAATGACTTCATATTCACACTCACTCTATAGACTCCTAATACAATATTAATTTTTATTCTAATTTTATATTGTATAATTATCAAAAAAATACCAAAACATATGTTCATATAATAATATCATCATCAAATTACGATATCTTATATAAAAATATGGTTCGTTATATTATCAATAATAAAAACAGATGATCTAAAATCATAATTAATTACAGTGTATGAAATAATTATATCAATTTTTTTATTTTCATTTAGAATACAAATTTATCATTTTTATATTCATTTTTAGAGTATATCCCATTTTAAATCAGAAGTAATATGAAATTTTCTACACATGTTAAACTTATGGAGAAAAAATTAAATTATTAGTAAATCATATTCACAACCATTTTTTACCCCATTTGAGTTTCAAATTTCCATTCTTTTATTATTCGTTCACAATTTTCTTGGGTAATCACAAATTGTAGTAATATTAAATCAACAACACATATCAAAATAGAAACATGACATACTAATAATAATCCATTATATTTAAATATTAAAATAAATAAGAATAAATTAAAACAACAAAACAAAATTAAAACATAAATCCTAAAAATTAAGGGAAAGAATAATATTTATTCCAAACATCAAGTACATTACAACCCCTCCCCAAGATAAAATCATCCCCACAGAGCTTAAGGATATTGATTTGAATTACATTTACCTATCATGTTTAGACAAGTAGACTTACTATCTTTTTAAGTGTAAAATACACATATCTTATATGACATTATGGAGGGTCTCACGCAACATGAATGATAATGAATATCATTCTTCAATTCAAAGGGATACTAATTGAGTAGAATAGTGATAATTACAACCATTGGATTCAATGGTCTATAAATTTAAGGGTTTATAGATCAACCATAATAGCAACAAGGTTTAAAAACATTCTAAGAAATAGATATTCCTAAAGAAAAAGGCATATGGTTTAGAAATTACCTACCTTAATAATGACAAGCACTAATATGTCAACTAGAATATTCTGTCCACATAATTCTAATCTGTAGACATATCACTACTACAATTATCTAGAATTACCTACTAGTTTTGCATTGACTAGAAGAGACTTAAGGCACCCACAACACTCTCAGGATGTGTATATGATCATATGTTGTCAAGAAAACGAAGGAGAGAAATGGGAAGAATTTATTTCTATAAAAATCATATAAAATGTGATCTCCAAAAATCATATTTATAGAAGTAATATATCCCTGATATAAATTTCAACAAAAAAATTCTATGAAATTAAATAACACATAAATCATAAAAACCACCAAAACACATAAAACGTTTAAAACATAAATACATAAATTTTAACTGTTCCATTTAATTTTTTTAGTATTTTTATTAATATTGAAATTTTTTAATATCATTGAAATCTTATATTTTACTCCTAACAAATTAATTCAATCCTCTTATTCAAATGTTTTTCCTTTTCTATATAACATGATTTCATTTTATTTTTAATTTGAAATCAATGTGTACTTTCTCTTTCTCATTCATGTTTTTACCCCCTTATAAAAATTTTATTTTACTTTTTAAATATATATATTACTCTCTCTCAAATATCATGATATTGCCCTAGTAAAACCTATTTCTTTTAAAACATAGTACACACACAATTTCCCCAAGATTTAATTCTTATTTTCATTTTTTAAATAGTTACTTCCCCCATCCACTAAGATTTATTTTCAATTTTCAATTAATATTTCATGTAATCTTTAAATCTCTCTATTATAATTAATTATTTCAGAAGACCTTTTTATTTCATGTTTCCCAATATTCAATATGGGGTTTTACTCTTCCTCTATTTCAATGTTGTTTTTTGTTAACTCGCATGCATGCATCCAATTTATCCATTTTGAATTCATTTTTACACCATACGTTTTAATTAAAAATATATACTACAATTCAATATATTTTTTTGCTTAATATATATTTCTTTGGACAAATATCATATGTAAATTTTTTTAAAATGAATAACATATTTTCCTTGTAAAAATAGTAATTCATTTGGAATTTTTTCAAATTATAATATTTTTCCATAATGCATAATATATTTGATAAAAATAGATTTTTCAACTAATTATGAATTGTCCACCTAATAAATATTATATGAATAATATATAATACATAACTAAATTTTTGAACCTAAATTTCAATCCAATGATTTGTAAAGATGACTAAATAATACATATTTACTATAGTTCATAAAATTTAAAAAGGATTGAATTTTCAATTTCAAAAACCTCTATGAAAGACAAAATGTAATAGTTTAGAAAACTATGATATATTACATTATATACCTATAAAATGATTCTTCACCTAAAGAATAAAAATAAAACCATAAAAAAGAGAGAATTATATCCTAATAAAAGGAATGATAAACACACCTCTTCATATTAAATACCTATGCAACGATTATCTCCCTTGAAAATCAAAACTCAACTAAAATAAAATAATAAGAGTTTTTCAAATCATAATGGATATGAGGAGATAAATATCAAACTAAAATTTAACATCTAAGAAAAACCAAATATGGTAAAGAAGATAGATTCTGAAATAGTTGAAATAAATTTTTAAGCCATTAAAAATTCCATTGAATTTTTAAACAAAATCCATTAAAACATTTATATCATTACCTAAAAACAATTATAAAAACTACTAATATTATAATTTAGTATAAAATTAATAATTTATATGAATTTAAATATATTATCAAAAAAATTAGTATAAAATAGATTTAGAACAAGAAAATAAGAAGAAAGAAATAAGTAGACGTCAAACATGGATAAAAATAATAGAAAATAGGAAAACAATTTCTATTTAATAATAAAATAGCATCTAAATATTAATTAATAATTGTTATAAAAAGATAAATAATTTCTATATGAAATCAAACTTCAGTTGAAAAAAATGACTAGAAAATTATAAAGTAGATGTTATCCATCACAAAATACTTAATTCATTTCCATATCAACCATTATCTTTCACAATAAATCACATAATATTATATTAACTACTTCAATTTATATTCAAATAATTTATACTGATTTCTGTCATAATGCTTCAATTTGATATAATAAATCAGGATATATATTGATTCTTGTCAAATCACATCATCAATAAAGCATGCCAATATTAAATTACTATGATAATAAATCAACACATGATATTTATTTATTATTCGATATAATATCTCATTGAAGTTGTAGATACGATATTTTTACCTACTTATAATTCTTCCATAAAACTACCTTCTTATAATTCTCACTTCATAATTAATGAAACACAATATTCCATTTATTATTGTTTTATTGGGCTTCTAATTTATTATTTCAGGATCACGTATTTTTCTTTCATTATTTAAATTTACTCAAAATTTTCCAATAACTACATAAATTAAACTATTTTATAATGGACTATTTGAAGGTTTTATTTCACAAAAAGGTTTTTATAAATGTAATACATGGAAAATAGTCTATTTTAGTTAATTTAATTATAAATATATAAAGAAATTATAAATAAAAAAACTCATTCATTATAAAATTAACACAAAAAAATAACAAAAAAAATATTTAATATTTAATAAATCACAAAATTACATAGAGTTATGGGATATCGGGTCTGGAAATGGTGTAAATTATGTCAATCTTGAGAAGAAAATTTATCCCTAAGCCATGTGTGAGCCACATGATATACTCTATCATCTTCTAATGTTGTCAATCTCACTGAAATCCATGTTCTTCCTTATTTCATGTCAATCGCTATTTGACCTCATTCTAATCTTATACCTCATACTCCATGGTATAAAATGATGATGTCAAGGATACTCTCTTTGATGTATATGATGGAATTATTTTATTTCCATAAAAATAGTTGGGGTCTATTGTAAAGAAATACTAATCACCCATATTTTTTAAAGGCCACTCACTGTAACCCATATCCAAGCCGCCTTATTAAAATCTAACTCGTATAAGTCTCTACCACTTTCATTTACCTCAGGCTGACTCTCAATCATGAGAGAGAAATCTATCTCATATGTCTCTTATAAGAATATGAATATTAAATAAAAATATAGAAAATATATATACTGTTAATTGAAAAAATTATAAAATATTTTAACCATAATATGTCATTGTATCTCATAAATAATTTTCTAGTGTTATCACCATACATCATCTTATACACATCAAATATAGTGTAGTTTGGATCAATTGTATAGTATATAAATTTATCAAATAAACTTACTATTAAATATAAATATAAATATAAATATATAAAATTACTAAATTATTACATAATATTACATAACAAATGAAAAATATGTATACTAAAATTACATATTGCTAATCTATGTGTGTCAACCTACTTCCCCCAATTCATGGAATTAGGACATAACCATATATAGAAAATTGCTCAAATATATTATGTGACAGTACATCCCAAACATGTGAGGATGAATAATCATTATCTATGATGTTTCACTCTTAAAGTTTTATTATTTTATTTTTATATTCAAATGGTTTTTTACCTTTATTAATTTTTAAAATTGTTTAATGTTTCTATTATCAAAAATTAGTAATTTATTTTTTTAAAAATAACCCTTTTTTAAAATGGATTTTCAAACATTTTTGGTGGTTATGGTGTAAAATCATTGGCTTGTGCCCCATTTTTATAGTACTAATTATCCTTACTAGAAATCCAGAATACCTACTTTTTATAGACTTATTGGATATTCTATTTATAAAATTTTTATGAATGGATATCTTCCATCATCACATAGAGAAGACAATTGAACCACTAATGCTATTTATTAATTAAATTTTATAGAAAATATATGAATTAATTAAATTTATGTTTTAATATAAACTAATTTAATATATTTTCTTCATTATAATAACACAAAAAATCTAATAATTTTTAGAATATACACATGATATTACAAATAAAGATAAGGATATTTCACTTGATATGTATAGGCAGGATAATGAGAGTTTATATATACATCCTAAAATGTATATAAAATCTATTTTTACTACATTTACTGATATTTTTAATGCCCTAAAGGCTTATGGTGACACAATTTATACATAAACATTCATCAATAAAATCTTTCAGGCTTTATAAAGTAGTTAGGCACCAAAAGCCAACACAATCCAAGAATACAAAGATGTTAGAAATAAAACTGTTGAGGATCATATAGGTTCTATCATGAAAATGAGTTGACCATAAATATATAATATGAAAATGTGGATAATTAGGTCAAGAAAACTAAATTAAAATTTTCTTCAATGCCCTATGTTTTTAAAAGAGAATGTTTTTTTCAATATTTTATTTGATATGCAACAACAATCCTAAACAAAGAATGATTATTTAAATATGACCACATTATCCTTAAGTTCTAATTTTTTACATGAGTAAGATTATCTAATTTATTAAATTTTATATATTTCATAAATATATTAAAAAATTCTTAATAAAAAATAAATTGAATTTTGGTAATGTTATTTTTTCTTCGAAATACGTTTTCTTCAAAAATTAGTTTTTAAGGGAAAAATAAAATAACTCTTTTATAGAGAATTATATTTATTTTATTAGATGAGATTAATTTTCGAAATCATCATATCAATATTAACATAGGATAATTTTTTGTCGTTTTTTAAAAATATAGATTTTTTAGTGAATAGTGAAAAATAAATTTTTTTTTATAAAATTATCATTTCTTTTGTCAAAATAATTAATTAAAAAGTAATATTATTATTTTAATTTGATTTAAGAGTTTTATAAGTATTTTTATATTTGATTCAATTATTAATATTTAAGTCATCTTCATACCTGATTTTTATATAATTTTCTTTTTCTAATTAAAAGGGCGTTTTTTCCGAAAAATTATTTTAAAATGCTTAATGATTCTCCATTACAAATAATTAAAAGAAAAACAAATGATAAATTATTTAAATTAATATTTTCTATTAAATATATATCTCTTTATGAATTGAAATTAAAAAAATTAATATTATGGGTTATGTAGTCAAATTGAAATAATATTTTTCTTAAAAAAAATATTATTTCAAAAACTAAATTCCATTTTTTGGGGGATTTATATTATATTATATTCATCTAAATATATGAATTAATTTCGATAAAATGTATTCCATATTATTAATAATAATTGTTAATATTATTTAATATCTTCTACATAATTTTTAACAATATGAATATAAACAATAATAAATATTTATTACCGCGGTAAAAGTAGAATAAGTTAACTAAGGGTAAAAATAATTTAACAAAGCCTATAAATAATGAAACATAATAGTATCCATATATTTATATATATATTTAATTTTTATTGAAATTATTATTATATATATTAATTATTTTTTAATTTTATAAAATATTAAGTAATCATTATAATAAAAATTATATTTTGATACAATGAAACACAAATTGAATTTTGGGGTAACATTCAATTGATAAATTTTTTTTATGAATTAATATATTTTTTTAAAAAATAAAAATTATATAAAATATTATTATTAAATAATTTCTATTAAATATTAATTATATTATTTATTTATGAATTGAAATATACTTTTTATAAGGATTCACGAACTATTTTTTTCAACTAACCCAACATTTCTTAATTAATGCAGATTTTTACTTTAAAAGTAAAAATTTACAAATTTCGAAAGTTATTAGAGAAAAAATTAATATTATTTTTGGAAAAAATACTGTAAAAATTATTTAATGGTGAATTTTTCACAATTTTCTTAGACAATCGAATTTTCATATAAAAATTAGATACCGTATAAATATAATTTGTTTATTATGACATCATAATGACCCAAAAATGATGTAAAAAATAAAATAAAAGGTATATATGACAAAATATATTTTTTCTATTTAAAAATATGTGATTTTACATTTACTTTATTATGTTTATAAATCTTTTATGAATCCTCCATAACCTTTAATATTTTTTAAGGTTTTAAAATAATTTATTTTAGAGTAGGACTCACATCAAAAAAAGAAAAGGTATTGTGCAATTAATAATGAAAATTTAAATTTTAAAATAATGGAAACCAATCCAATTTGGAATAAACCGTTAGAAAAATCCATGGAATGGTTTTTTTGGATATTTTATTATATAGAGACCAAATTCAATGTTTGGGAAATATTAATGAGAACCCCTACTCATTTCATTCATAAACACACCCATTATCCCATTTATATTTAATAAAAATCTTTGAATAATTTCCTCAATATTTGATCCATTACCATTTTAACTCCTAATGTTTACTAAATCTCACAAGAGTCTCCTCCCAAGAATTAGGATTAACACACTTATGTAAGGGATCTCCCACTCTCGTCATTTTATAATGCACCTCTTTAATGTTATGTCTCTTAATTATAATTTTTTCATGTTGTATATGTTTTTAAATATCACCTATAGTGTCCATTTTATAAAAAAATGATGATATGTTAGTTTCAGTCTCATAATATCTCCTATGAACCTATATGTACCCATGTTACCATAACAACATTTATTAAAGGATCCTCACCTTCTCTAATTTATTTATGTTTCTTTATTATCTTATTCTTACTATTTGAAATTAATAATTTTGGGATATGTATTTACATGTCTATATTACTTCACATTTTTTGTCGGAGTGATTATAAACCCATTTCTCTTTCATCAAACCATTTTATGATTTTTTAGGTGAAATCTTTACGCTACTGAAATTTCACTATGATTATTCATTCCGAAAAAATTATATCCTAAATTACATACCAATTTCCTATATGGTTTATTCAAAATTAAAAAGTTATAATTATGTTGAATTAGGAAATCCATGTATTAATTCCAAACTCCACAATTGTTTAAAAAATGATGATCAATGATTCCATATTGTATGTTCTATATAGCACACGTAAGAATGAGAATAAAATAAAATAGAAGTGTGTGCCATGAATTATATAGCGATCCAATGAAATGAGTAATATTTAGTCACATGATACATCATGTTGGGATATGGAGTGAACCTGATAACATTATGAGATGTAATCCATCATGATATCTTAGAATTTATCTTTATCCTATGTTTATTATTCATTGTTTTAATTTGTTCCCAAAATTCCGATGTTATGATTATCATGATATATCATGACTTATTGTTAATGTTCCATTTATTCCCCATTGATATGAATATTGTATAACTTATTTTACATTATTACATGATTTGTTTCATAACTTGGATCCATAGCTCACCCCTTAATTATGTATGTACCTACGTTATCCCATGTAGTTTCAAAAGCCATGAAATATTATGACAATGTTTAATAAATTTTCAATAAAGATGATGTTTTTTATATTTTAAATTCTTATTTAATCTACCAAATTTACAATGACACTAGAATTATTGATCTTCCAGGTTGAACTAATTTTAATTTTATGAGTTAAAGCATAAATTAATCTAAAAGAAGGATATGGGTTGTTATAGTTCGTATCAAAGGTAATGTTTAGTTTTTTTGGGATTAGGATTGGATAATTATATAGAAATCTTTAGGGATAAGACAATGAATAAGAAAAAATCCGTAAATTTTTTTAAGTATAGAGTAAGTTGTTTATCATGAATATATATACATATCTAGACACTAAAAGTGTACATGGTTCAATAACAGATATACCTAGGGGTAGAAACTAGGATAAAGTGTGTCGAGATAGACTCTATGTAACCTGGTACAAGAAAATTAGTTTTTAAGTACATCTGGCTTGACACTCCCCAGGTGTATGATTTGGTAAATTTATAAGATCATTATGAACCATTATTAAGGGATTAAAAAATTCCCATAAAAATATGTTAGAAAATAGATCATGGATATTATGGATTGAATCCTTAAAATTCATAAGTTTAGGAATAAATGAAATTTAGAATTTACACCTTTATGATCATTTTCAAAGAATTGATAGTCTTATCACCCATCATAGATATATGGGTTTTATAACTTGAATTTCTACTAACCATGTTTCCAATCATTCCGAATTATTTCTTTAGTTTTAGTTTTCTCTTCCATATCTCTGATTCCACTTCCCACTTATTTTTTAATACTAGGAAAGCATGTTATGCGATGACCTTTAGACTTTTTTCCTCTTTCCAAGTGAATGGTTCATTAACCCTTTTTAATATGTCTGTTTTAAATTAATATATTTTCATGTTTAAAAAAATTTCTTACTAATATAATTTTTAAATCAGGAGAAGATGATTTAATAAAGCGGTAAAAAATGAAAAACCATAATTTTTTAAAATAAGAAATTATTCTCTGTAGTGAATGTGATACCCATCACCAAACCCGAAAGAAAAAAATACAATTTAAATATGAATCAATTTAATTTTTTTTTCAATTTCTTTGATATAAGTTGGATTATCTAATTTATTAAATTTTATTTATTTAAAAAATTTCTATATAAATACATATAAATAAACACAATCCATTTTTGTTAATATCCTCTTTGTTATTCAAAATACTTTTACTTCAAAAATGAGTATTTATGTGGAAAATATAATAATTGTTTTATTGAAAAATAGGGATATTTTTTTTGATAAAATGGGCTCTATTTTTTATATCATCATATCAATATTAATATAGGAAGATATTTTGAGATTTTTGAAAATATATATATTTCAAGAATATTTAAAAATAATAAATTTAATGTAAGATTATAATTTCATTGGATATATAAAAAAATTTAAAAGTATAATTATTAATTTAATTATTTTATAACTGTGTAATATGTATTCATTAGTTTTATTTATTTAAATTAAAAACATTTAAATCATCCCCATTTAATATATGAACACAAGTTTATTTCCAAGATTAAAAGGGCATTTTATCAGAAAAGTATTTTAAAATTCTTCGAATTTCTCAGTTATAAATAATTAAAATAAATATTAATGATATATTTTTTAAAGTTATTTTTCAATTATATATATATATATATATTAAAAAAAATTATATAATTAATATTAATAGTTATGAAGTTAAAATGAAATAATAGTTTCCTTGAAAAATGAATTTTTTTCGAAAAATACTTTCTATTGGGCTTTTAGATTTTGTATTAAATTAAATTATTCCAGCAATTTGAACAGATTTTTATAAAATATATTATATATTTATTTTCATTTTAATTAATACTGGGTAATAATTTTAACATAATTTTCAATATTATGAATAGTAACTATGTAAATTATTTTTTATTAGACTAAATATAAAATATGTTAATTATGGGTTAAAATAATTTAACATAGAAAAGGAAAACAGGAAACCATAATAATATGCATACTGATATTTATTTTAATTTTAAATATAATTATTTTTTTTCATTATTTTTTATAATTTATAAAAGTGTGAGTAAATATTATAATAAAATTTTTACTTTTATACAATAAAACACTAATTTTATTTTTGGGTAGTATTCAATTAAGATTTTTTATCAATAAATGGATATTTTATATAAATAATATTTTAATAAAATTTTATTATTAAATAATTTTCATTAAGTAAATATTTTGAAGCCAATGGAAATTTTATAAGGGTTTAAAACTCTTTTTCTCAAAAAAACACAGAATTTCTCAATTAATGTCGATTATTACTTTAAAAAAGATAATTAACATATATAAACAATTATTTAGATAAAATTAATATTTTTTTGGAATCATACCATTGAAATTATTTAATGATGAATTGTTCATAAAAATTTAAGACTATTTAATATTTGGGTAAAAATTAAATATCTTATAAATATACATTGCATATTATGAAATCATAATGACCCAAAAGTTATGTTATAAATATAATAAAAGATACCTATGACCAAATATATGTTTTAATTTTAAAATAATTTGAATTTATGTTTATTTAATTATTTATATAAATCATTTGTGAATCATACAAAACCATTAATATTTTTTTTGGATTTAAAAGCATTTCATTAAGAATATGACCCACGTAGACATAAACAAGGTTATTTTTTATTTAATTTTTTTTAAGTTATAAAATAATTGAGATAGATCTTTTTTTAAGGAAACCATGGATAAAAAATATGGGATGAATTGTGGGTTTTTTATTTTGTTATAAAGAATCCAAAACATATGTTTGGGAAATAAAAATGAAATTCCCACTCATTTCCTATCTAAAATCTCCCATTATCCAATTTAACTTCATAGAAATCCATGTTGCAAATCCTTAATATTTTATCCTCTCTATATAGACCTCCCAAGGTTCCCTAAATATAAGAAGAATATATTTCTAAGAATTTTGTGTCACACACTAATTTAAGGGATCTCTCACTCTTCTCTTTTTATCAGCCACATCTTTAATGATATGTATCTTAATCATATTTTTTCAGGATGGAATATTTTCTTAAATATCCCAAATAGTTTCCATTTTATGTAAAAGTTATTATATACCCCTTTAACTCTCATTAATCTATCCCAAAAACCGTTATTTACTTCTTTTACCATGTCGAAATTTAGTAAAAGAACTTCACATTCGCTATTTTATTCTTGTTTATTTATTACGTTATACATCATATTTAAAATTCCTAATTTTGGGATATATATTTACATGTCACTATTAATACCTATTTTATGTTCTAATTATTACAGACCCCTTTCACTCTCTTCAACCAATTTTATAACGTTAAAAGTGACACTATTATGCTACTGAAATGTCACCATGACTTTCCATGTGAAAACAATTATGTAGTAATTTCATGACCATTTATAATAATATTTATTAACCTTTATAAAATTATAATTATTTTAATTTGGACATACATGTATATATTCCACACTACTTTATTGGGGACTAAAATATTATTAGGAATGAATCCTTGTTGTATTATCTAAATGGCCCAATTAAACAAGAGAATTAAATAAATCTGAGGGGTGTGCCTGGAATTATATAGTGCTTCAATGAACTGAGTAATGTTTAGTCTCATGATATTTTATTTTCAGATAGGGAGTGAACCTAATTCCTTTATGGGGCATTCTCTATAATTATGTATTGGATGTTATCCTTGAACTATGTTTATGATATAATTTTTTATGTTTCTGCCACATTTATTATGGTGTGATTATCATGCTATATCATAACTTATTATTCATTTTCATTTTTTCACTGGTGATATGACTATTTTATATCACGCTTTACCTTATTCCATGATTATTCTTATATTGGGATTTATATATCACCCCTTTCTTATGTATATCCTGAGGTTGTCTCGTACGGTTTTAAAATCCCTAGAATATTATAACCATATTAAATATATTTTCAAAAAATAATATATTTTTCTTATTTTAGATTAACATGTAATATATGTAGTCCCCAAAGACACTATAATTAATTCTATTTCATGTTTTATTAAGTGTAACTTTATGTAATAAATTATGTATTAATGTGATATAAAGAGATGTGATGTTATATTTTCTTTCTAGTAAAATAATGATGAATCATCTAAGAGTGATTATGATATTTTTATATTTACTAATATCATGTAACATTACATAAAAAGTAGCGATCCATTCGTAACTTTTATAAAAATTAGGAAATCTAGGTAACTTTCATCAAATGTAAAAATAAGACACATAAAATTGGATTTTACCTTGAATAAAAAAAATGATAAGAAATATGGTAATAAAGATTTAATGGTCTTTACATAAAGTGAAAGATAATTTTCAATTTTGACATACAAATCAAGTGATCAAGCTCCCAAGAGTCTCACGTCATGTGTTTAGGATATTTTTAAGGCTAGTTATAAAATTTCTCTTTCTTATTCCGATTCCTCTTCTTACCCTTCTACTTATTCTAACGGGTTTTTTATCTTACGAAGATCAACCTAGTGTTAAAAATAAAAATAAATATGATTTTTGTAATATTATTTCAAAATTAAAAGAAATAAAAAATAATCACGATCTTTTTTTCTAAAAAAAGATTAACTTTTAGATGAAAAAACATTATTTCATTTTAATATTAAAAGATCAATAAAATGTTGATAAATTTGATGTTCAAATTTAAAATCATAAAAATAATGTTTTTAATTTTACCCAAGGGTATGTAAATTTAAATAAGGTTTTGGGTTCTCGAAAAAATATTAAAAATCATTTTAGGTTTAGTTTTTCAACATAAAATAGTTTTTCCAACAATTCTAAAAATGATACTTTGTAAACAGAATTCTGAAAATATGTTTTAGTAATTAATAAATGAAATTTTTTATCTATTTTTATGAATGTAGTTATAAAAATTATAGATATGGTATACAAAAAAGAATTAATATTACCCCTTAAATTTAAAATAGAAAAAATTATTCCAAAAATGTTTAGATAAAAAAATAATTATTAAATTACTTTGGTGGACCCAAGATATCTGTACCAATGCCTATCATTTCATAATAATTTGTTTAAAAATTAAAAATTCTAAGAATCATAATGGTATATGGGTAATGGGTTCTAAATTAATATGTGTAGTGATACTTCTGAATTCAATCATCCAAAAGATTTTTATGGAGGATATATCACCTTTAGAGATGATTCTAAATACAAAATTAATGTCAAATATAATTGGTTTCATTAACTCTAATATTATTAAAGAAGATTTATTTATTAAAGTATTAAAGCTTAATTTACATTGTATTAGTCAATTAGGTGATAGTGGTTTTAAAACTAATTTTATGAATGATTTTTTGTAATGTCTTAAAATATATAGTGAGACATTTAAATACTTAATCATGTTTTAAAAAGTTTTATATTGTTGATTTAAAATCTCTCTAAAGTAAATATGTTACGTTTTTTTCTAAATAAATATAATGATTCTTGTATTTTTATTAAATCCTAGGTCATTTTAATAATCATTATAATCTTAAAATCAACTATAAATGACTAGTATGAGATTGATCAAAATTGGATTATAAATATAAACATGTTTGTGATCCTTCCCAACATTAAAAAGTAACCCAAATCTTCCTTAAAACTGAAAAACATTATTTCCTCTTCTAAATCCCTAGAACTAGTACACCTTGATCTTTTTGTACCTACTCACGTTTCTAGTATTTGGGGTAAATAATTAAACATTTTTAATTATTGACTACTTTAATGGATTTTCATGGGTTTTATTCACAGCTCATATGAACAAGTCTTATAATCACTTTATCAAATTTTCAAGGAAATTCAAAAATAAAAAAGATCCGAACAATTTTTTATTAAGAGTGACCATGGTGGATAATTTCATAACAAAATATTACACGTCTTTTGTGATTCTAAAGGTTCTAAAACTCTTTTTTACCTCCTGTAACTACTAGAAAAAGGGGATGTCTAAAGATTAAATAGGGCTCTAAAATAATTTCCCAGGACACACCTTCATGAGTTTTCCATTTCCCAATTCTACTGGGTTGAGGTAGTCAAAATTTAGCGATTTATCCTTAACTATGTCCACATAAAACCAGGATTAGGAAAAATCCCATATGAAAATGGGAAAGGAATAATTCCAAAAGTTTCATTCATTAGATTATTTAGTTGTAAACACTTTATCCATAATATAAAGGATATTTTATGAAAATTTTACCCTAAATCCAATTAAGGTTTTTTTCTTAGGTAATCAAACTCAACTAATTCCTTCTGAGTATTAAATATGAGTACCAGGACCCTGGAAGAACCAATATCACTAAAATTCAATGAGAAAATTCCAAAATCACATCCACATGGGGATGATAATGTCGACCAACCTTGGTTGTCCCTTCCTTAACCTCAATCCTCTAAAATAATTAAATATTCTTAGGAATATTCATCATCTCCATTACTTATATCATGAACTCAATTGAAAAACCATAATCCCAATAATGTTATCATGGAATTATAATTCAAAAGTCATACTAGAAGTTTATTTTTAAATTATTTTTAAAATCAAGAATTTCTCGCTCATATAGAACCACATTGGCTTGATTATGATACTAATGATATGAATTGAATACATTGAATGAAATACAAATTGAAGAAATTTCAATGGAATATCTTTTACACACTAATAAAATGTCTTGATAACCATCATATTATTGGAAAAATAGGGTTTTCTAAAAAACTAGATGAATAAGGAAATGTTATCCATATCGAGGGTCAAATTGTTGTTAAAGGATATTATATAGAAGAAGGTATTGATTATAGTGAAACCATTGAATCTAATTCTTGAATTCTATCCATTATAATCCTATTGGTATTATCCAATAATTTTAATTTCATATATTTTCCAATGGATATAAAATGTGATTTTTTAATGGTTTTATTTTTTAAATTTTTTTGTAGACCAATCACCTAGTTATAAAAATCCTGACATTCCAATGTCAATTTTTTATTTAACCAAAGCTCTGTATAGTTTAAAACATTCCCCTTAATGTTGGGATAAGAGGTTAAGAAAATTATCTTTATCAAAATGGGAAAATATGTTTCTAACCATTTTCTCAAAACTTTTCCAAATAATTTATTAATTGTTAATATTTTTTTTGTTGTTTTTTACACAACTAAAAAAATTATTTTTATTGATTTTTATGATTTAACAAATATATATTTAGAAATGAGTTTTATGGAAGAAAATAAATTCAACAATGGTTTTCAATATTTCCAAAATTATAATAGAACCTTATAAAAACCATGGAAATAAACTAAATACCTAATAAATAATTTTAAAATGATCATAATAAAAAAATTGTAATTCCCATGATTAAATCATGTAAGCCTACATGTGAAGATGTTTTTCATTGGGTTTACAACAAGGTTTATCATAGAATCATTATAAGTATAAATAAGTTTTCAATGACCCTTCTTGACATCAATTTCATTATATGCCTTTAGGATCATTTTCATTATATAATAATGGAATAACATTTAAAATCCCTCAAAATATTTTTACATGATATAAAAGTAATTAAAATACATATATTATTTTATGCAAAGAAAACCCCTTTTGTGCTTTTTTATTTGTGTGATGATATTTTTTTAAGATTCTAACTAGATAGGAAGCGTTCTTATAAGAAATTATATCTACTAGGAAAATACATAATCTCTTGGTGCAGTAAGAATGAAAACAAATTCCCCCTTTATAGATTCAATGTGGAATACATAGCCACTTGTAATTGTTGTACCCAAGTTATATTAATGAAAAATACACTTTTGAACCTTATGATAACTTATTTTTCTATCCCTATCAGGTTTGATAACACTAGTGTGATAACATAGTGTTATTTTTTTATATAAAAATATTGTCTATAACTCTCACACTAGGCACACTAACTTGAGAAAACATTTTCTATGAGACCACTTTCTAAGAACCTATATTGTTCTTGACAATGTTTTCACAAACCATCAACAAGTATCTATATTCACTAAACCCTTTTGTCTTGATCACTTTGAATTAATCAAATGTTATTTGTCTATGATTATCTTTTGACACTTATCTCTTCAAATTGAAAATCATGATAATGTTTTTCATTTTAAAAACAATCTATTTTCAAGATTATTTCTCAAATGTATTTCAAAAATATTGTTATTTAAAAATTATTTTCCAAAAAATTTAATGTTTTTGGAAAAGTAATGTGAGTCTGATTCTCCATGAAAACAATTTCTTGTATGGATAAAAAAGTTGAATTATTTATGGAATAGATGATATTAGGGATTTATCTCAAATTTAGTTGATCAAGATTGTTAACCCTTTCTCCATCTTGGCACAATTAGTGGGCCTTACTTCACACCAAATTTTACATTCTTGGGTAATTTTCAATGATTTATTATAAAAAAAATTACAGAACCATAACGATGATATCATTTTTATAAAAAAAATCATTTTCTAAGTCTTCCCCTCTATTTAGTCTTATTTAATGACTATGATCCCTTTAAACTCTCATGATACATTAATTGAAGGGAAGTAAATCCTATTAATAGAAAAATTATCCTTGAAGATACATTTTTATTTTTCAAAATAAATTTCCAAAATTAAATTTTTGTTTTTTCTAAACAATCGTATTTAAGTATTTATATAAATATTTTCAACAATTTATTTTCACATTTAAACTCTATTTAAAAGTAATTGTTTCTAAAATAAATTAATATTTTATTTTTATCACCTTTTAAAATCATTAATGGTGAAATATATAGATTAAATTTTTATATCCAACCCATTATATTGATTCATTTTTAAAATAAAAAAGGGGATAAGTTGTATACATTTTATCAAAGGGAAATTTTTATTGGAATTTTACTATTTGGGGAGAATTATTTTTAGAAAAATTATAGGGTGATTCTTTTAATTGAAGGATAATAAAATATTTTCATTACAGAAATTTTTTTAATACTCTTGTTTAACTTAATTATTATTCAAATGTTTACTATTATCAAAATTGGGGAGATTATTTTGATTCTAACCTATCATTGATTTTAATGATCACAATAACTCTTAAAGTGTTTAATGTTTCCTCTCAAGTGATGTAAAATAGGTTTGATGTTATCATAAAAGAAATATTTTAAGACACCATCACGAATTCATATCAGACTCATTGAAAAAGTTCAATGATGAAAAAAATACACTTGAATAAAGATAATGATGTATCCCTATGTCCACGCCATAACCTAGCTTATTCAAAAATCTTTTGAAGGATTAAGATGTGGATCTTGACATTCACGTTATAGTGAAAATGACATAAAAAACAACTCAAACATCTCTGGGACAAAAGGTAATCCCTACAATACATTTTTTCTTTACATGAGTTTTCTATGTCGTAGCCTACATGATACATTGTAGCTGCCTTGATTTTGGAAGAATTGAATAATATTCCATTGAGACTACACACCACAATAACTTTCCTTACACCATAATGCACCTCTCCATGGAATATAATGCAAGAACACACTACTAGTAGCCATTCTAAGGCAGGTATTTTTATGGTCTAGATTCTTTGAACATGGGTTTTTTTGAAATTAAAAACCCCAAGGGATTATGGAAAATTTCTAAATGATTTGGAGCCTATAAGGGGATAACAATACAAGACATGGAAAATATAATAACTAGATTATCCAATCATCAATGCTGTAAATTTATCTACGATTATAAAATATTTTTAATCTCTCAAACACCTATATTTCTAGATATTCATTCATTCCATTAATGTGATTTCACATAATTATTTATATATCTCACTCCCATTCTTTTCTAATACTTGCCTTGGATTTTGTCTTATTTTATGGGATATTAGAGAGTATTCTAATAAGACCCTATTCCTCTTATTTCTACTAATTTAGTTTTTTAATACCATTAAATTAATGAAATTTTGTTTTCATTCCACTACCTTTAAAAAGGAATGGAAGTACTTCTTTTAGGGATTGTAGATTCACTTTTAAACAGGTAGTGTTTATTGTATCAGATTTCTTACTATAAACTAAAAATAATGGGATTGTTTTTATATCATGGAGACTAGTAGATCCAAGGGAATAATATAATTAATCCTCAACATAGTGAGGTTAGATATATAGGGTTAACTTCATGTACTTTTGTAAATATCTGTTAACAAATATCTTATCCCATTTAATTTTTATATTTTAAATTATTTATCAATTTCAATCATTATTTTTTTAAATTGTTTAATCTATAAATTATTTTTAATCATTTTTATTTTTTAAAATTACATTTACAATTTCTTCTGAAATTACATAGTTCAATCGCTCTAGAATTTATTTTTCTACTAATAATTTTTTATATTTTTTATATTTTTCTACTTTCAAAAATTGGTTATTTTATTTTTATATTACAATGGTTTTAATTTCTATATATTTAGTAAATAATTATTTAAAATTAAAACTTTTCTATTTATTTTTAAGGGTTTTTGACCCACACCCTTACATTTTACCTATCTCTGACCTAGAAGACTCATAAAATATAGTCGTAGATTCTCTCTTCATAGATTTCCTCTGATGTCTAAATAAAATCTGATAAAACTGCTCACTCATATATGATTCCTATATCTCCTAAATAGAGACACTCATTATCTCAGAAATAGGATACCACAAACAATGTAAACATTTAAGAATATATTCATCATTAAATTTTTGAAATTTGAATAAAAAATATTTTTTTTATATACCAACTAATGACTAAACATATGGTGTCATAAATCTATAAAAATAAGATCCCATGAAATCCTAGAGGTTAAAAATAATTTATCAAATTAAATGATCCAAAAAAACTATATTTGAAAAAATATAAACATAATAATTATTATTAATAGAAATAATAAATATATTAAATGAAATAGTAACTAAAAAAATTCTTATTTGATCTTATTTCATCTAATTATAATCATAGTCATGAGATGGATGTCACTATAGAACAAGAACTAAAATCATAAATTACACAATGCCCCTACCACTCTTGGAAGGTTTCATCATGTCATCACCCTCAAATGACGAATTTGGATGCTCAATATTAGGTAATAGATCATCAGACAAAGAATAAAATAAACTCATCATAATTTTTATCTATATAAAGCATATAATAATGATTATAAAAAAAATTGAATTTAAAAAAATATAAGAAATTTAAAAAATATAAACCATTTTATAAAATTTATGGATCAAAAACGTGTTAGTAATAAATAATTGTTAATATAGATATCATATATATAATATCTATTAAATAATTATAAAAAAATAGCATGTCATTCATATTCTTCATCTTCATCTTCATCTTCTGTTTAAATTTCATCAGTGTAAATATCTTCTCATTCCTTCTCCTTAGCGACTTCTATATTATCCTAACATTCATCATCTCTTGTAATATCAAATTCAGTTTATATTTCATTTAAATTATCAATAATATTGTCCCCTAACTATGTGCTTTCATCATCAATATTTTCATATCCCTGATTAAGAGATATATAGTTTGATGTTTCTTAGGAAAATTATTGTTGTTGGACTTCCTCCAAACCCCCATATTGTTACTTAAACATATTATTGTTATAATTAATTTTTGTTATACTATAATAATCATTTAAATCTATTGATGAATCATACTAATTTTTATAATAAAAATGATGTGATTTATATTTCAATAAATTTGGTTTATTTTCTATAATAACGCTTTTCTAATTATTATAAATGATTCTAGGTAATGTATGAACATGCTACCCTCGATCAATATCAATCCACGTAAATTTAAACATTTTTACAATTTTTTTAAATATTTAAGATCAATCAATTATTTCATCTAGTGTCCCATATAAATCCACAATACATTCATTATGATGAAAATATTTTAAACAAATAGTTTTTTTCATTGATTTTTCTTGAATATCTATATTCCAGTGTAATAAATTAAAATCCACTAACCAATTATGAAATATAATATTAGACCAATTTTGATAGTGAATTACTTAATATAAAATTTCAATTATAAAATTTAACTTAATGTTGTGATATATGAAGAAATAAAAATTAACTAATTATATATAAAATAAAAAATATTATTTCTTTTGATTAATCATAAAATGGTTTTCCTTAAATCATCTAAACTAGTTGGAAAAATTATGTTGTCATCATTCTTCAAGTGAAATTTGAGTAATATGCACGAAGTGTTTTCTGATATGATCATCATATAATCCAAAAAATATTATATGAATTAACATTTAGAAATTATTTTAAAAATTATAATTTTAAAAATATTACATACTGCAAAAATTATTTCAATACATCATAATTGAGTGGAATATATTTGATATTTGTGGAATTGATCATCAAAAATCTATCATTCTTGAAGGCCAACAAAAAAAATACATAAGATGATTAAATACCAATAATTGATGGTTTGTGACATCAATAACATTTCCATCATTCTGACCCATTCAATTATATTTTGAATAATATTCATATTGAAAATAATAAGTGCATAAACATGAAATTTCCTCCTATAAGTACACTTAAATAATTCATCAATTAATGGATATTTTATTATATACATTATTCAATTTTTTTCACACATATCATGAATGGGAACATCAATTGTAATTTTTTTTTTATATTTAGCTTCAAATAGAAAAATTAATATTTAATTGTTCATTGATTCAAAGAAAGTTAGTGGATTTTTTTTCTAATTTCTATAAAATTATAACATCTTTTTCCAGTGTATTTCTTGCATCACAATTTATTATTGTTTCTCGAATGTCTAAAAAGAAATATTATAAATCAATAAACACATCACAGATAGATGTAATAAATAGACCTCTAAGGCAAATAAGAATTAATCTTTACTTTATGATGTGTGACGAATAGATTTTTAACCAATAAACATGTTAATTTCTAATGCAATGAGATAAATTATAGTAAAATTCATCTAGATAAATTAAATATTTAATGTATTAAAAAAATAAATTATTTTTTAGAATGTACATAACGTGATTTTGACTACAACAAATTTTTTGATATTTTATTTTCAAATAATTGATGTTTGTGATGCTTATAACTATTTACAATATCTAAAGATACTTTTATAGTACATTTGGTTGCTCCATATGTGTTCAACATGGTATAAAATTTTCAAACAAAATATTTTTTTCATTATGAATTTTTTCTAACATAATAAAAATAAAGAAATCAGACCAATATGAATGCTCCCAAAAAATATGTCCTTTTATCTAATTGTGATCTCTCAAAAACCCACCTATTTTTCTTAGTTTTTAGTTTTTTAAAATTAATGTGAGGTAATGACAAGGAAATTGATTTAAAATAAATACCCAAGAGAACTATTGGAGTTTTTTCTCTTTCAATATTACCTTTTGTAAAATAATTTCTTTTTTCATCAAAGTGGTTGTTCTTCAAGAATAAATCCCTAATGATAGTTGAAAAATACTGAATTCTTCTATTAAATATAATAAAAACATTACTAACAACCATGCTATATAGACAAAATTTTAGACAATATAAAATGCATCCGGATAATATAACATATGCTAGAAGGTCACATATTCTCTAAATTAATGCATCATTAAGTATTAAATTATAATTTTAAGCCATAACATATGTATATACATTATCATTCCCTAATAAAATTAACTCATCATTTAGTTTCTCAAAATAAACATCAACATTATTATTTATATGTCCTAAATTTAATAACATCAAATACATATATAGGTTTCTTTCAACTACATCTGAGGAGTTAAGTTGTGTAGTGTTATGAAAACATTCCAACCGGAATACTGACTTCTATTCACAACAAATGGATAGAAATCACCAATAAAAATACCCAATTGAATGATTCCATGTTTTAAATAAAAATACATAGGCCCTTGATGAATGATTTTCCAAGAATCACCATCAAAAGTATTATTTAAGATTTTATCAATAGAAACATTATTTTTATATCATTCTATCAATGTAGTTGTGTTTTGAAACATAAATAGAGGTTTCCATCTTGATGTTACTAAAAAATTCCTTAATTATATAACATGAATAAATCTAGACATTTCTTGTTCTGACTCTTGATATATTGATTGTCATATTTTGGAATTTTTACCAATGATTCATATTCTCTATAATATTATATTTACTCATTTGACCATGCATGAATATTTTGATAACTAGGTCCCAAATTATGAACCAACTTTTTTTTCCAACGAGCCTATACCATAGTAGTATAGGCTCCTGCTTGGACTCCAAAAGATCCAGGATCAAATCCAGGAAGGGGCGAATTTTCTAGGTACTATAGCAGTACTGTAGCAGTAATGATGCAGCGGCGGCACAATAGTAGCGGCATCACTATAGTGGTGGAGGGACTGTAGAAGATACTGTTACAGTGGTATTACTGTAGCGGGGACTATAGCAGCATAAGTACTGTAGCAGTACTGTTCACTGAGGGGTCCTTTGGGCCATTCAAATTGGCGTTTAAGCCTTGTATTCCGGCCACTTGGCCTTGGGCCATCGGGCTATGTAATGGGTCTCCCTCTACCCATTCTAAAGAGGTCTTTGATTTCAAATAATAAATTGAGGCTTCATCCCCAAACTTTTAAAAAAAATGAACCAACTTTTTTCTCTCATAGAATATTTTTTGGAAATTTATTCCATCTAGAAAATAATGATTTAAACAATGAAAATATTTGATATAAACAATGCTTAAACATTCTAAAATGAAATATAACAGCCATAAATTATGTAACTACTTAAAGATTTTTGATCCTATATCTGGGATATAAATAATCTTATATAGGCTTCAAAAAATCATAAAATACATATTTTTTTGATTCAGGATTCAAATTTTCATTTTGAGTATCATTTTGGAAAAAGGTACAACATAATTATGTACAAAATTTTGAAATTTTAATGACTCTATAACTAAAGAATTTGTATTTTTTTTCTGAATTATGCTCACCAGGTTAATACCAAATGACATAATTACTCTCAATACCAAAATAATAATGACGAACCATATCATTATCAAATGTTTTATATCTCTTTAGATTACACTTTTATCATGTTCACTTAATTGTTCTATCTAAAAAAATAAATTTTACATTTCAAATAATATAATTCCTTTAAAACCATTAAGTTATGAATGATTTATCTTATTATGATCTCATAATAAAAAATATGGTCTATTTATTAGGTCAATAATTAACTATAAAAATTATAAACAACCAGTCTTAATATTATATAAAATTACAATAATCACTATTAATTTATAATAATTTAAATAAAAATAATATATTTTAAATCAACTTATACTATTTTTTTCATTAAAACCTCCCTCCAAAGGTACCCCCATTTGTTGTTACTAAAAGAAGTTAGAAAATGACCCTCGATTACGACCTCCAGTAGGCCCTCATTTGGCAACAAGAACTGAGGGTAAATAATCTCAAAATAGGGATGTATTTCCTTCTATATTATT
Organism: Viscum album; assembly: GCA_963277665.1. Lineage (NCBI taxonomy): Eukaryota > Viridiplantae > Streptophyta > Magnoliopsida > Santalales > Viscaceae > Viscum > Viscum album. The sequence goes on from OY728148.1 coordinate 56,645,829, forward strand.
AATATTGTGGGATAGGTTATCAAAGATAAATTAACTCCATGATGTATAATATGATTAATACAACCAAAATATTTCACAATGTACGTATAAAGTAATAAGATACATATACAAGGATCTAAAATAAATACCTAAAATGAAAATCTAAAGAAGTAACACGAAAACAACCCAAAGTTCCAAGATAGTAATGTACATAATAGTCTATGTAATCTATTTAGAAACCAAAAATAACTACTTTATATATGTTGAGTGAGAAAAAAAGTATACTGAAAAGGGTTATGATAATCTTTTATGCATATGTGAAAATAGAATACTAATGCACTGGTGAGAAAATAGAATTACCTATATCACATCTACTGGACAACTAACCAGGTTCATCCCAACCAAGAAACACTCATCAAATAATACATAAAAGTATAATAACATAATAAGAAGTATATTGATAAATGGTAACCTGAACCACTTTCCCACTGGGTTTATTTTCTCACACCCAAACATCATATGTCCTGAAACTCCCATATCTTTTGTATAACATCACAACATATCATATATCACCCGTAGAAACATGGGCCACCAAATCGCATAACATCTTTTCTGAAAACTCTTGGGCCAAAATTTCTTATAACATCTTCCCTGAACACTCCAGGTCTATCACATCACATCATAACTAGAATAGTAGGGTATTATATACATAAAGGACATCAACCTAATGCCCACCTCCCACCATGCACGACCCCTACAATAAATCATCTCACCACATCCCATGTCACCGACAAACACCAGGTCCATCAAATCTCATCACATAACATCTATTTCACTTTTTTACTTCTAGCCATCATAACCCATTCATACGTAACTCACATAGAAGATATAATAGGTAATAGTAGGTAATTATCCATCCATCATCCCCATCACGGTTTTGGGAAAAACACCCCCATATATATATATAGGTATCATCTCAATATAGGGTCTGTGTATAAAAATTAAAAGTAAATAAAAATTATATACATATATCCACACACAATCCCATCATATGGGTTCACAAACAAACCATTTACTGACACAAAAAATCACCACTTTCACTTCCACCACTAAATGGACAACAAAACAAAAAAATCCACTGGATACAAGACACTTTTCATCTTATTTATCAATTTAATCAATTTTCTATATTCTTTTTATCATCCCATTCAATTTATTAAGACTATAAATTATCTGTACCATTAAACATCACATTATGACAATGACCAATTAAGCCATAACTTCAATTTTAATTTATTCATTATCTTTTTTCCTTCCCAGTAACCAAAACATACCATTCCATTTCAAATCATTATTATCCAATTCCAGTACTACATTAGAAATAATAACACCATATTTGAAAAAAAATCAACCAATCATCCTTGTTAAAAAAAATAGCACCACATCACCACCATTCCCAATCACAACAACTTTTTCTTTACCAAATCTATATCAAAACCACATTTCCATCAAAAAAATACCCATATAAAATCCTAAAAACTCCACACATAACCAAACCACATAACAACTAAACATTACAATCCCACAACATATTCACACCACAATACATAACATAATCTCTACACACAATAAACACCATCACAACATATTTCACATCACACCACGAAACATTTTTGGACATAAAAATGTTCTTTTCATCTATTTCCACATCTTTATTTTAGGTCTATTATCACAAAACCATGAATGTTTTAGAGAAGTCATTTAATTATCCAGATATAAGTGATTTTACAATTAAATTTTAATTGATTATAACAAACAGACTGAACACAGTTCTATCACACATGTAAAATCTGTGAAAACAAAGACCCAAACATCCATAATTTTTAGTGGGCCATTTAACTTGTACAATCATAATATAATGATATTATCCAAATATATAAATACATATGAATCATTAATGTTATATTTCAATTTCATTTAAACATTTCATTATTCTAATTAGGCCACTGTGAACTATATTTAAAAAGATAACAACAGTAAAACCCCTCTCCCACGATACCCAAAATGAGGAACATGGCATCCCTTTCCTCAAATATGGAATTTGGATCTACTAAAAAATTTCTAAATAAGTTGGAAAAAATGAGAACTAAAACAAATATGGACACTTTTACCATACTAGAAAAAAACAACCATGTAAACCTATGACCGAAAAATTATCAAAAAGATTGGTTCCCCATGAAAACAACCTCTCTTAGATGAGGAATGGGGTACAAAACTAGAAAAATAAGGAAATGGACTCACCCAAATCACCATAGATCAATCCTCCATATATGAGATTTAATTAAAATAAAAGGTGGGATGAAGTATCTTAATTGGATGCACTTGGTTGGCCCATGAAATGAGAGAAATACCGGAAAAGTATTCGATTTTGAAGGGATTTTTGTGTTTATACAGATCCAAAATAATTTAAGACCAAGATGTATCCCATTGGACCACAATAAATAATGGATTAAAATAGAAGGGATCATAGCATAGTACCCCTCACGATGTTGTAGCCATGTTGGTTAAACAAGAAAATGTGGTTAAAAGATATTCACATAACAAAGATCCTATAAATAGGTTAAAACTCTACTACGCGTGAGGGTAAACCATGCCACAAAACCTAATAATATGAAGTGGCTTTGTTGTATTCCCATCTCCATGGTATAAGCACCCAAAAATGGATTAACCCACAAAAAATAACCCCCAGGAGTCCATTTCATAGTTGGGACATTACACTATATCCATGATGAAATTGGTAGAATAGTTTAAAATTGACCCCTAATCAACTATGTCAGAACCACAATCTCTATGTGTCATCCCTCACCTACTAAGAAGTGATTTGATGTAACAAAGGATCAATAGAGTATATTCCACCCAAAACTACAGTAGATCCAAAAACACCACCAACCACTCTTTATGCCGCAACCAAACAACCCACACAACATCGTCCACCCCTATGGTGCAATATAAGAAACCACGCTCCAAGACTCCTCCCCTCTAGAATTTCTGGATACATCAAATCTTATACACTCTAACTCCTCAAAACATTCCCAAACACCTTTACCACTAGTTTCATGAAAAATAGAAGGCTAGAAGGTCCCATATGTATATCATATTCCTCTCAAACTATTATCCCCATTGAAAATTTAAACCAACCTAGAAATAAATGAGATAAAATTTTAAAAAATTTCACCAATTGAGATACCTCTTGTAGATCTCGATACGATTAAACATAACCACCATACAAAAAACATACTACATGGTTCACACAATCATGTCACCACACCAATATATCATCCACCCCACCAAGAAAACATGAAACCATTTCACATCGGCTATAAAACTCCTCCCTTATAGAAATAAACTTTTATCACCATCTCATACCCATAAATCCCAATCTATTTATCACCACTACCATCATAGAATTGATTCCTAAGAACACAAATTGAGTAATTCTATCTTCAATTCCAAGATATTGTCCTCATTGTGTGGCAATGACTTTCTCAATCAATTTTTATTGAATCATAGTATATGTTATCTAGATTAAGGAATAAGTTTTACCTTAATAGTGATTTAGAATATTTATGAAACATCATATTTACAATATAACCACATCTTATTGACTAGAAAGATTCAAAAATCACATCATCAAATGTAATAAAACATGGAAAATTAAAACAATCATAAAAAAACTCTAGTTAAAAGGAACAAATATTCATCTAACACTCCCATTTACTCTCCTATAGGTCATCATTACTCTACAATACATGAACCAAAGGAATTTCTATCCTCACTGTACCTTCACCCGATGATCCTGGATCTCCACTAACTGCTCTAAGAATGTCTCATCATCCCAAATATATAATTATCTATAGTAAATTACATTGTATTCATCATGAATTTATTGATTAAGATTGTAGATTAAAAAAAATTCATGAATTTGATCCAATCATGGATAAAGTTCCAACCAACAATCCACCTTGTTAATGCTCTCCAATAGCTCAAAAGGTCTAGTAAATTGGGGTGAGAGATTACACCCCTTTAAAATCCTCCACTTTCCAAATTGAGGATAGAAATTTAAAAACACCTAATCCCCAAACTAGAACACCATGGGTATCCTCATCCAATCAGTATAATACATCGTCTGATCCTATAATACATCCATCCTCTCATGAATAAACTAATCCTTTTCTGTCATATAATGAATCACATAGGGATCGAGAACTAAAAACTCACTATACATGGTCCAAAAATGTTTAATAACATGGCCAAAAATACCAAAAACCATAAAAGGACATGATGATGGAGGAGTGATATCCATTATTATAAGAAAAAACATCCAAATGAATGGATTTTAACCGAGATCCACCATTTTTCAAGAAGCAAGAATACAATTTATTCTAAAAAATTTGGATAGTTTGATCTTTTAGTACATCCTTCTGATGGTGTAAAGTAGTTATGGGGAATAATTGAATAATAATATCATACTTCAACCTCTTCCATAATAATGTGGTAAAACTAGAATTTTGTTCTACGAAAATAGACTTTAGGACCACATACAATTTCACGACCTCATTAACATACCTCATAGAAAAAATATCCAGAGTGCTCGACTCATTGATCTATATGAAGTGATCTTATTTCACAAACTGATCCAAAATTTTCTATATTGTAACATAAAGTCCCTATTATAAGCATAATACTATGATGAATTATATCAGGATTTCATTCCATCTAAACTCAGGATCATATAAGGGATTTAAAAAACATCCAGGTATATGGTGTTCTTCCTTTAACTAATGTTAAACAAAACACTGAGCTACAAATTCTATCCCTACTCATTTCCTACATGGAAACCTAATATATGTCCTCATGTCAAGGTATATCTAGGAAATTCTCTGGTGTACATCCAATGGTGATCTATTAATCTCGTGATGGAATTCATCATACATCAGCACCATAACAAATATCCTCCCCAAAATTAACATATGGATCTGATAATCATTTGATCACCCCCTAGAGCATCACCATGTACTACACAATCATGAAAAAACTCCACCTCTCTGTCTTCCCATTGAGTCTCCTCCATATACTATATTATAAAAGACAACATTTTAACCTAAAAAATAATTAAAAAACTCCATAAACCACCCTTGAATCCAAGTATGGGGATACCAACTCATCTAAATCCCTCTTAGTATCTCCATAATTTTTAACAACATACCGATATGAATTCTCTTCAAAAGTATCATAAAAACATTCACCTTTATTGGGGTGTAGCATATTTCAAAGTCATAATCATATAGAAAATCTATCAGCCGCCGTTATCATAGATTTATATTATGATGATAAAGGGTATATCTCAAACTCTTATGATATGGGAAGACCACAAAGTGCTCCCCAATGAGTTAACTTTACAAAAATCTAGTAAAAACATAATCGATACTAGCTTTAGAGAATGAGTGGAATAATTATGCTTTTGGTGTTAAAGAATCCTAGATAAATTAGAGATTACTTCCTTCTATTGTATTAGGAAGCATCCCAATACCAGTCAGGAAGAACCACAAAACACCTCAAACATCACAACTTCCTTCAGAAACTACAGCATGAGTGCATTGAAAAATTTCCCCATTAGGTATTTGAACACTACCTTATATTGATATTTCAATAAAAATCATGTTCTATCCAGGTCAATGATATAAATGGGTCCAATATATATGATAATTTTGATATGGGCCTCTTGTAATAGTTCCCAAGATTAAAGAATTGGTTGACCTCTTCCAAATTCGTGTGTACTTCTCATGAAAAAATTACCTGGACCATTTATGGATCCCTAACCACACCTTACTAAGACACTGTGGTACCAAATAAATACACTTCTCTTGTTCATAACATACAAATGGGAAAATTTTCATAGATATGGTGGGATCAAAGAACCTACAAGACAATTCTTTGATAATCATTATGCTCTTCCTTTTAATTTTATTAGATCAATTTTACATCGACTAACATGAATACACCAGTCTATGAATTCACGGAATAATGATTTCATGATCCCCATGAACATATTCAATACATTCATGACACTAAACGGTATGACCATGAAATTTAAGGGCACAAACCAACATCTGAAGTTAGTCGTCAAGATAAAACCCTCCTTCACCCTAAAATGGAGATATCTAGACCATTGAATAATCTTATAAAACCAACTAACTCCCCTTAACTACTCCAAAATATCCCATATCATCAGAACAGGGCAATGATTCTTGATCATCACCTGGTTGAACCTCCAGTAGCCTATACATAACCTCATACTACAATCTATCTTTTTCGAACTACACCGGAGCACACCATGATGACTTAATTGGCTAGATGAAACCCTTATGAAACATATCATCTAACTTAATCCTCAAATCTTGAAACTCATAATGTTTTGTCTAATAAGAACCCATAAAAATCAATGAAGCACCTGGTTGAATGTCTATAATGAACTCACCATCACGTTGATGGGGTTGTTTTACAACCTCCCAAGTAAAAACATCCAAAAACTCCCTAAAAACCATGGGATCCTCCAATTTTTCAATGTCTTATAACTCAATATATATATCTATAATAAAAGAAATATGTTGTTATATATTTCCCTCGCACAACTAACAACTTTTCTTGAAGATTCAAACAATACGCTAGCTATCCACATATAAGAATATGACTCCCCTCCCGAACAATTCTCTAATAGTATACATAGAATATAACCAATTGATTCCATGGATGAAATATTATGTCTAAATATACAATATGTAAGGATACCTAAGGGATTAATTTGGCACAGTATTCTTTCTACACCCTCAACACACATTATAAAATCTCATATATCCTTTGGCTGGCATAGTCAAAATCAAGGTCAGACGAACCCTCTCTACATCTCCATTTGAGATCATGGACTAGAGTGGGTAAAATAAAGTAGATTGGATATTCTAAAACATGCAAGTAATAAATATGGGTACACAATATGATCTGAATTCCATGAATCATCTCCCTCTAAGAACAACCGCCTCTACTTCATTCAACTGACCATGCCTTGCTCCTCAGCCTCTCTGCTGACAACCACCACCATGTCAATTCTCATGTTGTGGAATCTAAAATTAAGGATAATATTGAGGTCCCCCTACCTAATCCATTCCCTATTAAAATAAAATAATCTTTCTTCCCTTATTGTATAAATAGTATACTTTTTAGATACTTATGAGGCTGACTGTAAATTTGAACACCTCCACCATACTAAGAATAAAGAACCATTGGGAACTGATCTTGATTATAGCCACAAACCCCATAGAAAAAATAAATTTTCGTGAATCCCCCAAAAAAATAACAGAAAACTCTAGCCTTAGATGGTCAAAAATAAATATTTTGAGGCTGACTACCTGGTGGTCAAAGCATAAAGGTACCCTATTCTTGATACAAGTCATTGATAACTCTTTTCCTTGAGAAACCCTATTGGTTACTCTCTCATGATAAACATCCTCATGGTTGAATCCTCTAGATCACCCCCAAACAGATTATTCAAAAATAATAAATATGTCAGAAACTTAAAATGAGTTACTATATATTAGATAGAAGGATAAAGTGCCTCCTCAAGATGTCTCAGACGTGACTCCTCATCTTGAAAAAGGTATGGGGTTAGATTTAAAAGGTACATTAACTTGATTCTCAACTCCCACAATGAAATAATTCCTTGTTAAAGAGATAAAATATACTATATTCACTGCTACCATGTTTGATGAATGAAACTATGTTCGGAACTCTTTCTGAAATTCAACACAAGAAACAACTTCCTCCATCAACTCACCAAGATATAATTTCCACCACTAGTTCACATCTCTTCAAACCAGATTGAATTTAAATGGGACCTTGTACTTCATTGGGGTCCCGATCAAACTAAATGGTTCAAAAGCTTCACAAACTATTTCTTTAATTTAAGATAATAAATACTTCCCTCGTACATCCCCAAATACTATCTCTAAAAATAACATAATCTTTTTTGGTCTCCATCCATATTCCTCAACCTGATCAACCCTCTGGCTATCAACATGATTAGACTGTTAAACTTATACTGCCTAAATCATTCTATAATTATGACTATGGTCCATAGATAAAAATGGAACCATATATTTCTTAATCCTAGTAACACATAATTTTATTAATATTTTTTAATTAATTTTAATTTATCCCATATTTCCAAAAAACCACCCAATTCAAACAAGATCAAAAGTTGATTAGGATGCATGTACCTGTCATAGGTCTCTACACTATAATTTTTGACACCACACTTAGTAATTAGGTAGTATCAGAGTCCTTACATAGGATCATGAGGGGATATAAAATCCCATATCTTATATGGTCTTCAATGGGATATGTAATGAACCATGATCAACTAATGTCACTTCCTTGCCAATGCATGAAATCCTTACTATTCCTATCTATAAACATCATCTTATCCCTCAAAATAACCATGTAATACAACTATTCTAGGACCCCTTACCTTGAAAGGTCCCCCTACTAGAATAGAAATGGTTTATGATAGATAATGACCCCCACGTCCTGCCTCCAGTAGGCCCCAGGTTGGAAACTAGCACTAAGGGTATATAAATATCATAAATGAGAGGGATTAACCAATATAATAATATGATTTGGAAATAGTATATGAATTATCAATAAAGTCATAGATATAACATAATATAAGTAAAATAAAATCCATCCCACAATTCTGGTATAAAGTAATCTGCTATAGATAAAATGCAGTAAAAATAACGAACATGAAAAGCTGATGAAAAAATGCTTCCACAACCCAAAGGTACAAGATAATAATAACTATAATGAACCACATAATATACCTGGAAAATAGAATAATAGTTTTGTATACATAAGTTTTCTATACATGTATAATTATTTGGGTAACCAAAGTCTCTCTTGCACATGTGAAAAAAGAATACTACAGCACCATTGAGATAACAAAAGAACCAACCAAACCTACACAAGAAAACTAACAAAGCCCATCCTCAGCAATGAATGATCACCTAATAAATAATCCAAGCATAATAACATAATAATATTCATATTGATAAAGGGTACTTTACTCCGCTTTCCCACAGGGTTCCCTCTCTCACACCCCAATGTTGTAAATCATAGTTCTCCCATCTCTTCTATATAACATCAAATCACATCACGTATCAACCATAGACACTTAGGCCAGCACATCACATCAAATATCCTTGGAAATCACCTGGGACACGAAATCATATGACATATCACACAATGACACCTAGAACTTCACATCACATGATAACAAGAATAGTATGGTATTATAAACATGAAAGAAATCAACCCCATTCACACCTCCTACATTGAATGACCCCCACCAAAAGTCAACTCACTATATAATATCTCACCCAAAAACACAAAGGCCATCACATGTCATCACATCACATATATTTAAATTTTGAATTCTGTCTATAAATTTTGTTGCTTATGTAACATTATTGTAAGAGATAGTGGGGAAGACTAGGTAATCATCCATTCATCCTCATCATTGGGATGGTGAGAAAACACCCCCATATATATATATATATGGGTGTTGAAACACGTTTTTCTAAATGGGTGGGGTGTGCATAGAAATCACAAGGAAATAAAAAGTGAGTATATATAGCCACACACAATCATGTCCTTTGGGCTCACAAAATATCACTAAACCAAAAAAATTCCCCAAATTTTTTTCCATTTCTAAATTCACAACACCACACAATGAACCGGGAAAAATAATCCACTTTTATCTTCATTATAAATTTATTCCATTTTCTAGATTCTAATTTCCCATAAAATATTATTCATTAAGCCCATACATTATCCATTTGATTTATGTTAACTTAATGAAAAACCATTTGATCTATACAACAACTTTTAATTTTTTTCATTTTCCCTTTTCACCCCTTTTCCTAAACCATCCCATGACATTTAAAATCACTATTAACTATTTCCATTACTACTTAAGAAACTAGCATATACCGACCCAACTCAATAAAACAAATCATAATCATTGACAAGAAAATTATACCCACATTAGTACTATTTATAGCCACATCCACTTTCTCTTTACAATAGCCACATTACAACAACTTTTTCTTCCTAAAATCCATATGGTATCACCGTAGATCTCATCACATGACTGCCCAACATCATAACTTCACATCAATTACACATAGTATGACCACACCACAACACATCAAATGAACCCCGTACTATATAACCGCACATCATGACACCTTCCACAACATAAAACAAAAAAAATTCTAGTTTAGTAAAAAATAATTTTAATTAAATTCAACTTCTTAATTTTAGGGGAATTTTCACACAACTAAGAATATATTGGTAAAACCATTTCATTAACTAAATATAAGTGATTATCCAATAATATTTAATATTATGTCAACAAACAACAAAAAAATGTTTCACAAAAAAATCAATTTAAAAAAAAATATCCCAATTTCTACAATTTTCAGAAGGGAATTTAACTCATATAGTCATAATTAAATATAACATTTAAATATATATATTCCTTAAATTCATTAACATAACCTAAAATTTTAGTTAACCATTTAATTATCATTATTATAGTATTGTTAACCATATTTCTAAAGATAAACAAGAGTAAAACAACTCCCTTATGATAAAAAAAATGAGAAATGACGATCCCCTCCCTCAAATAGAGATTTCTGATCCACTAAACATGTTTAGAACAAGAGGGAAAAACCACTAAGAACTAAAAAATTGTACCACTTTAGAAGACTCAATGATAATAAACACATCATACTCTCATAAAACAAATATCAAAACAATAGGTTACCTGGGACATGAGCATATATTAGATGAGAAATAGGGTATAAAAATTGAAAAATGGAAAAATAAACTCACTTAAACCACCACAGATCGATTATCCATGGTTGATGTAAAAATCTGCTGAAAGTGGATTACAAGATATCTGTAGTATGTTCTTGGGTTTCCCAAGATTTAATAGAAACATTGAAAAGTAATCAATTTTGAAGGGCATTGGGTTTTTATAACCACCTGTGGGAACATAAGACCACAACATAACACATATTCCCAAGCTATATAATAGGTGAAATATGAAGGGATCATAGTGAAACACCTCTCACTACACTGTAACCCAACTTGTCAAATCTGTATCTTAGGGTTTCACATATTCACACACCCCATATCCTATAAAATAGACAAAAAATCTTTTCTATAGAAGAAAACACCATGCCACAGACCAAAATAACATGAAGAAATTATTCTTTAACCCCAACTCCATGACATAGGGACCCCAAAATCAAATTATAACCCCCAAAAACTAACCCCAAGACACCACACCATAGTTGGGCCTCTAGGCCACATCAATTCTGAAATTGGATAAACTGTTGAAAATAAACCCTCGGGCCGCTATGGTGTAGTAATGGTTTCCACATAACCTCCCTTACCAACTATGATAAAATATGATACATCCAAGGCTTCACAACCCATCTACCTCATAAAATAGAAGTAGATAAAAAAATACCTCTAACCATCTTCTACATCAGAACGGGCCCTACTATGCTAGAATGACCACCCCTCTAATGCTGCCTAAGGATCTACTCTCTAGGACTTCTCCTAAGTGGAGTTTTGGCTGCATTCTCCCCTCTACTCTCCAAACCCCCAGGACACCCCTAGTCACCTCTACCTCTAGATCCTCACAAAGCAACGGGCTAGAAGGAACAAGTCATTACACATTTATACTAATTATTTATTAATTTTATAAATAGATAATATATTTGTGATAATTTGTTTTAATTTATAATTAATTATATTACTTTTTAATAATTTATATGAATTTTTACTAATTTTAATAATTTATATCGAGTAATTTCAAATTATATAAATTAATAATTTTTTTACCACTTTTTTATATTTTATACTATTCTGTTGTTTACTTTAAGATAAATTATATTAATTTTTACAACTTTATAATCTTTTATTCTAATTTTGTATTAATTATACTTATTATTGAATTTCTTACTAATATTTAATAACATTTAACAATGTTTCGTAATTTATACTATTTTTTATTAATTTTTAGAGATTTTACTAATATTTATTAATTTATATATATTTTTTACAATAATTTATTATAATTTTTATAAATTTAAACTAATTTTATAAAATTTTATAAATTTCATGGTAATTTAAGCTATTTTTATTAATTAATAAAAAATATATTATGAATTGAAATTAAATGTATTAAATGTGTATAAATATCTACTAATTTAAACTATTAATTATTCATATATGTTAATTTATGTTAATTTATATTAATTTATACTAATATTTAATAATTTGTCAAATTTTTTAATAATTTAAATGAATTATTATTAATTTGTATAAATTTGTATTAATTTAATTTTACATAGTAAATTTTATTTATTTTTATTAATGTAAATATTTTTTTTGTTTTTAATCATATTTATTAATTTATAAAACATTATAGTAATAATTTTTAATTTATGCTATTTTATAAAAATTTAAAGTAAATCTTATTTATTTATAGATATTTTTCAAATATAAACAAATTTTACTAGATTCATATTATTCTTTATGAATTTCTCCAAATTTATAAAAATTTATACAACTTCATATTTATTTAGAAGAATTATATGTGAGTTTAAATTATTTTTATTAAACATAAACTAAATTTGACGATTTTTTACTAATTTATACAAAATTATTGTAAATTTTATTAATTTACGCTCATTTCATTAATTTTTTATAATTTTTACTCATTATGACCAATTTTTATTAGTTTGTATCATGTTATTATAAATTATATAAATTTATTAAATTTTAAACATATTTATGATAATTTATAATAGTTGATGATGACTTTGTGATAATTTTTCTTAATTTTTACCAATTTATTATTATTTGTACTAATTTTGTATAAATTATAATCATTACTTGAAATTTATACCAATATTCCATTATATAATCTAGTTTTTATTAATTTATAAATATTTTTAATAATTTATTCTAACTTTTATTGATTTACATGTCTTTATGCTAATATATATTAGTTTATCATATTTTATAATAAATTATACTATCTTTTATTAATTTCTTGATTTTTTATTAATTTTATCATGTTTTTTTGAATTTTATATATTTTTATGTAACTTTTTTTATTAATTTAAATTAGTTCAAATAAAGGTATAATATTTTGTAGTGATTTTTATTATTTTATTCTAATATTTAGTAAATTTTTCTTTGAAAAAATTATTATTATTAATTTTTCATATTTTATAACAATTTTAATTACTTTTTTAGTTTTTACAAATTATTTTTAACAAAAATAATTTTTATAAATTTATAATAATTTTTATTAATTTACACTAAATAAATAAAATCTATAATAATTTTTACTAATTTATAGTATTTTTTATAATTATATACATATATTTATTAAATAATCAAATTTATTAAGAATTTAAACATTATTTTTATTAATTTAAACAATTTTTATTACTTTATATTAATTTTATAAAATATTTTCAAACATAAGGTATTTTAATGTAATTTGAGAAATTTATACTAATTTTTATTAATTTATACTAATTTTTACAATTATTTATTAATTTATCATATTTTACAATAATTTAAAGTTTTTGTTACAAAAGTAGAGTACTTTATAATAAATTATTATAATATTTTTTAAACTATTTTGTATTTATTTATTCAATCTCTAATTAATTTAATAAAAAATTTATTTATTTATAAAAAAATTTATTAGTTTATAGCAATTTCATTGATTTTTACAAATTTTTAGTATTTTTGTCTCATTTCTTTAATTTTTTAGTAATTTCAATAGTGTATAATATTTTTTTTTTGATTTATAGAAATGTAAACTAATGTTTACTAATTTATATATATTTTAATTAATTTAATCTATTTTTTCATTTATACTAATTTTACTTTATATATAACATTTCTAATTAATTCATTTTCATTTATACTATTTATTATTAATTATTCTATCAAAAAATTATACAGAATTTTAGTGACATTTGTATATATATACTAAAATGTTGGTAGTGAATCCTCTTTTTTGTTAAACAAAGTAAAGACTTTATTTTTGGTAGAGAAGACCTATAACATAGCCCACAAGCCGAGAGACACAAATGTCAAAGACTAACCGAAATGCTCAATAGAAGGCCTTGAAGACCTGCCTATAGATTAGTCAACCCCACGTGCCCAATAAAGCTGGGTCATGCCCTACAAATTCAGCCATCTCCAACCTGAGTCTCAATGTCGTTGCAAACCATCTCACCAAATGTGTTCCCACCAGATCTGACATTATGCTATACATTAACACAAGTGTCCACCCCCTCGCTCGACATGCCCATCGTGTTTTTTCTTATATGCCTTGTGATAGATTGTCATAATCAGACCAACCAGACCCCACCAAGCTGGCGGTAATCTGACTGTGGAATCTTCAAGCCTACCTGCAATCAGTATGGGGACGATAACAAGCACTGACATGGCATATCACACATTTGAGAGGCATTTTCTTAAGGTCCTTGAATGCACACACACATCTCTAAGGCCATGAAATCAAGAAAGATAAACATAATTGATACCATAATGCATGCATAATTCATATCCCACATCAGAATACAAAAACAGTTGTAAAACTAGTGAAGGGAACAAATAAAATTTCATCCAAAAGTTGAAAAGAGTCCAATCTACTTAGAAGGAAGATGCTACTATCAAATTCAGCACCGGGTATGAACCTCAATCAGTCCAACCCAATCTATTCTATGCCTATTCATGGTCCTCTCAGGACACCGTCAAAATTTTGGTTGTCATTATAGGTCACAACATATTTGGGAAGAGCCAATTCAAGGTTGAGTATAGCAATACATAGTAGGACACTGGAAAATCACTAAATATAAAGCATTAAGATTATTCATCTAATCAATACACAAGTATTCCAATCATGATATGAGACCTAACGATAATCAAAAACCAGATATACACATAACAAAAAACCAGTCTGAAGAGGTATAAACTATTATTACCAGCCATATGATTCACCATGAGGATTCAAGGTATATTCATCTTCAAAAACTCACTCCATGAGCCATGTTGTCTCTGGTGACACTCATTCAAGAGGATGTGCTCATCTAGCCTCTCCATGACATATTCAATGGATCAATAACGATTATGATTCCGATATAGGGGATCACACCTTTTACCACTGGGGGACAACACTAACTCTACTGGAGCAATATACATTATAGGTTACTTACCACTTGTGCATGGTGGTGACATTGATACAATGAACCCTATATAAGAAAAATGAAATGATAGTGGATCTCACCCATGTCCACATGGAGAAAAATAATGAACTCTATTCAAAATAGAAAATATATAGGGGATCAAAAACCTATGTGGAGGAAGTAATTACATAATATACCCTCATAGGGACAGATTAATAGATCACACTCAACTAAACAAGGTCTATACTGAAGATAAATAGGGCCTCAACATGTCTTGAAATAATTAAAAGACATGTCTTGTATTCCTAGGTATGTCTGTGTTTCATTATCTCACACAACATGTAAAATTATATATACATGATGTTCATTTTAATGGTAGAAGGTGTGTAGAGGTCCATTCATCACTCGGTGTACCACCTACACATGTCCGTGTACATCTCATCATACCCAAGTATGGTGGTTGTGCCCATGTACATTATCATGTCTGAGTACTGGGTTGTGCCCATGTACTCAACTTGGGACCATGTTTTTAGCTTTGTCCAAACCCATGTATCCTTTTGGATATAGACTAATTCGTACGTATGGAACACATGAAATGTAGTACAGACCATAAAGTGTGTTACCATTTTCGTTATAAATAAACTCAAGTTTTTTAGAAGAGAGACTACATGGCATTGGTTCATGGGACTATGTGCCATATAGTTAAGATTTTCAAAGAAACTCCAAAACTTCTGCACATCTCACCATGACACCTCTGCCAATGATCCCACTTCAATCACTTCCAAAAATAATTGATCCAGGCTAACTGAGCCCTATAGTCATAGATCTCCATATTCTAACCATCCAAACTGAACGAAAACCATATATTGTAATATCAGGTCATCATTATGAATCAAAGTGAGAATTAAAAATCAATAGTCTGATTGTAATCTACCTCATATTATCACCCTTCACCAACATACCTCATTCTCATCCTTAATCATGAAATCATACTTGTGGTATTGATCTGTTTCGCCAAAGAATTTTCATACAATGATTGAATATCAGGTACTTATCGAACCATATTCCAAATAAATAATTGGTGATTATTGTGTGATAAAACAGGAGAAGAAACACATGAAACATAGAAGAGGAATGAACCTATAACTTTGTTCATGTTTTCATAAATTCGATTCTTTTGGAACGATGAGTGAAGAAAAAATAAATAAACAACAATACTAAGTCCCCAAGTCCCATGTAATTAAACCCACACTAACAACATGATCGACCCATAAATCATTCTATAAGTTGATTCAATTCATATTTATTGTGTGATAATCAAGGGGAAATAAACCAAAAAAAACCCTACCCCATGTTAAGAATGATCATACACAAAGAATGGATTTTCATTTTCAGCATTAATAAGATCAACTAAATCTATTGTCATTGTCAATCACATCGGTATATCGATCATCAATCCATGATCCGAACATTTTCCAATTCTTCAACTTGTTATCATCTCAATTAGGAGGGTTATACTTCTAACCCTATGATTTTTCTATGATCATTTATTTATCTAGTATAATTAAGTGAGGATTTTAGTTTAACAATTAAATAAAGATATTTTATATATTTAATTATTTTTTACATAGCGGTGCCCTAGAAAAAAAACTGGTGATGAAAAATATTATGTCATGTCTACGGTGAAACCCATGTTTTAGACTCAATAGTAGTTTCATATTTCTCATATTATTCACCATTAATTATTTATTCCCTTATTTTTGAAAAACTAAAAGGGTGTGATATTAATATATTTAATATTTATATAACATCAATATCAAGCCTCTTTGGGCCTCAGAATCTATCACCGTCTCATCTACAAGCACTGAAAATATTATTAGATATATTATAATTATTTTAATGGAAAAATGGAGATGATAAATTTTCGCCACATAATTTTTTTCATCTAGAAAAAATAAAAATAGTACTCAAAATTTTTTGGGCACTGAGCTCTCTTCTAGGAATATCACTACAAAAAATCTCATAAAGATTGAGGTACAACCAATAGAAAAGAACCCAAAGAATCACTCACCCATATAATATATTAGTCTTTGAATCCTCAATTTCTATATTGAACTTTGAAAAGGTTTCTCCATCTTCAATGTCCAACTCAATCCAGTTGATAAAATGTGGGGGGTCTTACATAATCCCCAATAGATAATACACATGGAATAAATCATGTTACCAAACTAACTATGGTATTATGGAATAGAGGCACTCCACCACCCAAGACCTATGAATTATTTGTAAAGTTCAAATGAATCATGGAGATAATATTCCACCTTGGAAAATTTCCTCAATCCGCACTAAGGTGAGTCCTTCAGGAACACATGGAATCCCTCCTCAAAATCTAAAGGCCACCATTGTGAGTCCACATATGATTACAAATGATTTTGAAAGTCTTTATCTATTTAGGGATGATATGAACCATTTACATCAAAACACTTAGGTACTTCAGTCCCATGAATATTGTCTCATCAAGATTAGTCCAACAAAGTGGTGACCAACAAGGTCACGTATAGAAATCCCCAAATTATGTCATACTGATGGGTAAATGGTTGATGTTTTTGTATGAAAATTCCACTAAAAGTAGGTGATCCTCCCATATATTTCCATATAACAAATTTGAATATAAAAATATTTACTCTTTAACATTAATGGTCCATTTAGTATGGTCTTCAGTCAGATGGTGAAATTTTGTGCTAAAAAACAACTAAGTCCCAAACGCATCTTGAATTACACTCCATAATCGTAACATGATGTGGTCATCATGGTCTTAACTGATCATTGAGGTAACTACGTGAATCTACACTATCAATTGTATATAAAGGTGTATCATGCTCTTTGATGACCTTATCTCTTAGATATCTAGGTTCTGGGAGGGCATTGTGACTCGACTTATGATAACCCAAATGGAATCGTGTCATTAAGAAGAATGTGGAAGACCCACAACTATTTCCATAGTTATATCATTATTCATTAACTCTATATCATTAATGGGTTTATGAAAACCAACTAGAAACTTGTTCTAGGCCTTCACTTGCTGACATGAGTGTCGTCGAAAGACAAAATCTACTTCATAGTTCTTCATACCTGGCCACCAAATATTACATCCAAGATCCAAGTATATCATTTCTACACATTTATATACTGCCAAGGGAAATTTCCCAAAAAACCTCCTCACAGAAATACACTATCACTATCATACATTATCTAAAAACGATAATTTTCTCACCACCATAAAAAAATTCATCATCAGAACATCCAATTTATATCTGAGTGTTTAAGGTATCATAGTTTATATCTCACAAATAGGCATCCCTAAAATGTTGTAGAAGTGGTGGTGTTACAACCATCAGTTAGAGGTAAACATCCCCATCATCCTCTACAATTGATAACTACTATAATGCTAACATTCCCAAATCCTCCATCAATAGCTACATGAAATATCTCCTTCTAAGAGCATATGATGCCACAATCCCCTTCCCATGATTATAGACTATCTTGAATTCATAATCCCGGAGAAACTATATTCATCCCAACTATCTCAAAATAAGATCTCTCTATGAGAATATATACATGAGACACTTATGGACAAAAAGAGGATAAATCACTCACACATAAGGTAGTGTATCCACATATTTAGGGAGAATTCTACATCATCTAACACTAGATCATGGGTTGTGTAGTTCTTCACATGTAGTATCAACTACTAAGACCCATATACAATCAATGTCTTTATATAAATTTGAATAAAACCAAGGATGGTATGTAAGACATCACATAATAATACGTACTCAACACCCACCTATAGAAATTTAAATACAGAGGGAACTCTTCAAACTTTTATACAAATCCAAAATATCATTCTAGTAAAGTTCCATCTATATGAACGACTAACACATCCTATTCAAATATATAAATGGTGTTTATATCATTGGTAAATCATTCATTCATATATTATAGTATATTTATATCCCAAGGAATCAACATAAATCCATCAGACTATTGGGTGGATCCCAATATAACGCTACCTCAACTTCATCAGGTACACTACCACACCATATGATGAGATAATGTGTCCCAAGAAGTAGACCTCTCAACCCCAAAACTAAAACATATGAGGAATCATATAAATATATTTAACTTAGTGTATATCTTGGTCCATCCTCATGTGTCTCATATTCTCCTCCTACGATTCTATGTAAACTAGGATAACATTAATTAAGACCACCAAAAACTAGTTTGAGAAAGGCTGATGGTTATGTTTCATGTGTTCCACGAACACTACTAGGGAATTCATCAAATCAAAAGGAATCCCCAAGAACTTATATTGATTAAAGTTACAT
Organism: Viscum album; assembly: GCA_963277665.1. Taxonomy (NCBI): domain Eukaryota; kingdom Viridiplantae; phylum Streptophyta; class Magnoliopsida; order Santalales; family Viscaceae; genus Viscum; species Viscum album. The sequence continues at coordinate 56,665,597 of OY728148.1, forward strand.
GTGACTTATGTCTTAGATATATCCTCATATTATACACTATTTTGGTGATAACCTAATCTTATCATGATCTTCAGGAACTATCTTTCACTTCTAAACTAGTTTAAGATGTCATTAATCCTCGGCAGTGGTTACTTATTCCTTATGGTCACCTTGACCGTGAATTGGTACTGCAAAAACAACTTCATGATTTCATATAATTTATTATAAAACTATTCTAGGGATGCCTAAGGGGGGAGCTTGGTGTTATAAGGCCCTTCCTCTACAAGTCCTCCAACTGCACCTACAGATCATGAATCTCTACATGGGACATTTGATATGATTTCCCAAATATCGAGATAGTCCTAGGGTAAAATTAAATACATAATTATATCTATATATTTGGATGTAACCCAAAACAACTATAGTGAAGACATCATCACAGTTCTCCACTAATGCAGGATGTTTAAATCCATAGCATCCATTACTCTAAGGGAAATACTAGACACTTGATGAGTAATTAGATTAATCCTCTTACTATATGAGCCTAATATATTCTTCTTGTTTTTTATTTTCAATCATAAAGGAAAACATTTTCCCATCATAATAAACACACCCATCCTCCTCTTGAACAAGTCAGTCTGGGCCTCAACTGTACATATCCAATTATTACCTAAGTTGACTTCATAAAAATTCATCACTACTACAATGAGATCCCAAAGAAATCCCTCACCCCCTAGAGTTAGATAATAATATCAGTAGATGTGTGTGATCACTAACTCACCTGTGGTTAGAGTCTCAAATGAAAGTGTTATGCCAATGGCTCAACCATAAAATCTTAGTCTCAAAACCGAGAAGTGGTAAAAAATAGTGGCTTGCACTAGTGTATATCAATATTATAATTAAAGTAGTCAATGATAAGGATCATTACTCTAATCATAATATGAACATCAAGGATACAATACTCAGATAATTATAGGTATCCTTATATATAAACACCATCTCCCTTAGCCTTGAAAGGACCACCTATGGGTGGTGGTAGCCATACGTCAAACTGCCTACCAGCTCCAGCTACTCTACCCATTCCTTTACCATGATCACTTACATATTGAACACCCTTCTCCTATCACTATCTCTTTCTAGGTGGGTCATCAACTATCTCTTTATTAGTTTTATAACGGTCTAGAAAATTCTGAGTGAGATTTCCCAAATCATCACAAGAGAAACACAGCCTCTCTCTCAGCTGACTAGAACTGTCTTAAAAGCCTTAAACTAAATTCACATTATATTATAATCACCTCTAATGGAGTCTCACAAACATATATTCATGTGGCTTCAACTGAATACCTATTTCACATTCCTCATATCTTGTGTTCCTTCTTCTTGAACCAATTACTGACGTCTAATCTTTTAGAAATAACTCCATCATTAAGGCATGATCAAGAACTCTAATATATTTAGAAAATAAAATAGATATCACTGCAAGCATGATATTTCAATGTAAGCCCTGCTCAAAGGTATATTACTTGAAGAAAATAACTCAATGAACATCTAGTGAGTATCATATGAGGTCAGTGAACCTCATGGAATAATAATCGATGGTAATAGTACCCTTCTACAACTAAATAAGTTTTTGGATACACACTGATTGGAACATGGTAGTATTTAACTCCTCCCAGAAGAGACACTTGTAGTCTTACTATGAGAGAGATATCTCATCAGGTGACTATGTCACCATACTCAACCTTAACTAAGAATATCCATAATGAAAATGTTATTTTAGAACCACTATCTAATCTATAGTTTTCCTCACATGGAGGAAAACTATGATAACAACCTCTATCTAGACCTTATATACTTTGTTGTTTGGCTCACCCCAATACCAGAAGGTTGATAGGGTAAAAAAATCATGGAGTTCACTATGCCTTCCCAAATATTTATATGGCACTATCGGCATAATTTCTACCTAATGGGTGGTTCCATAATTGCAAAACCACCTCATGGAACCACCTCCTATATAGAACCCTTCACTAAAGCACTATCACGTAGAGGATCATCATCATGATCTTTTTGTAGAGTATTATATGTTTGTCAATCAGGAAGAATCCTAAAATAAACAAATCACAACTTGGTCAATGAGTATATCTAGATATATGACACCTTATGGAAATAGAAACCACAACCCATTCATATATGATTCATTTACTAATGTTTCCACTAAAAAAGTGCATATATGTACCAAATCAGAAAGATTTTAATAATAATATTGATAAATGAACTTTCCATCCACTACAAAAACACTTGTTCACATGGAATTAAATCTGAAATCAAAACACTTTAATTCAATTTCCATAAATCTCAACCCAATATCAAAGTTAGACAATATCTAAGCTCTGGTCCTAAGGTACAATAATCTCCCATGATACAACTCTCCCATTACCCAACCTACTAAAGGTACCGCCTCAATCACATTCCAATAATACACTAATAAATAAATTATATGGAATAAAACAATAACATAAAGATGTATAATAATTTTCTTCAATAATATTGAGTTCTACAAGGTACATCCTAATTAAAAAAATATTTATGGAATTGGATGGGAATCCAAATGGGTGATACATAGTATATCAATCACATATTAAACCAAAATAATCATGTTAAACTATTACCCATCACCATGTGACATGAGGGAATGATCCCAATATATCACCTCCATTTAATTAATGAGATAATCGTAAATACCTTCAACCTCCAAGTGGTTCCTTTCCATTTCATACATTAGATAAAACAAGGTACTTATACACCTATTTGTGTATTAAAAGAGTGACATAATGATCCCAGTTATATCCTACAAAATCTTGCATATATAATATTTATTAGAAAAAATAGAATCATTATTTTTTGGAAATACTCACATGAAATAATTCTTAAGAGTGAAAACAAGTAGAATTTTACATTTATTTTTTCAAATGAAACAAATTAATAAACTATAAATTTAATGTTCCATTTAAAACATTCATTATGGGAGTATACTCTATAGTTACTATGGTTAAGATAACCTATTAAATAACATTTCTAGATAAATAGGGAAATATATATGAAATTAATTCTCTAGTTGGGGGTGAATTGTACATTTATTCACAAGTCAAGGTGGCACACATAACTTGTGGAAAATGTCCTCATCTATGATATGTTGTAATTCAAATGTTCCTAAGGACTCTGATGAATTTTATTCAAACGTGACAATCATTATTTGTTGTTGATTTTAGAATATTACTTATCAATATATTTATATTTTTTAAAACAAACATTAAATACATTTCCATCACTTAAATCAAATAGATTTTATGAAACAAAATATAATATATAAATTAATATTAAAAACAACCACACAAACCATTTATATAATTTTCAAAATTAATATTTGATACCATGAAAAAAAAGGTAATCCCAGAAAAATTGAGTATATGGAACAAACCAAATTAATAAAGAAATGTAACCTTAAAGTGGTTTGAATCTACAAAAAATAAAGGTTAAATACCTCAATATACCAACATGAAACCATAAACATTAAAAATAACACATATAAAATTGAGAAAAATCAGCTGTAGTATTCAATGAATTTTTTTTATAGAAAACAATGAGAAAGGGATGAAGGAACACCAATTAAAGGATATGGGGAACTTATTTGATGATTTCTATAGAGATTTTAATGTATAATGCAACAAATATAATAACTTAGGAGAGGGGGAGGGGAACATCTTGCATGATAGATAACTAAAGATTGATTGAGGGATAAAAGTGAGGTTTAATTAAACATTGGTAACATTTTAAATTTATAATTTTAAATTTATTGGTAGGCTATATAGTTTTCCAAATTATCTACTAACTATGGTAATATAATTGGAACCACCTAGGTGAGTCATAAGGTTTGGATATATGGATTGGAAAACTGTGTACCAAACATGAAAATCATATCTAATACAATACATTAGTATTTTCATGGTCTACCTAATGGATAGTACTAACCATTATCTGTCTACGTAAAACCCATAGTTTTTCTAATTATTCAATGTTTTTGAATGAAAAGTCTAAGAAATGAAAGGAAATGATAAAAAAGATATTTATGACCTGAAAGAGACACCATGAGTGGGAAAAATAGTATCATTAACATTGACCAAAAATGATTAAGACACATCAATTTGTAAAAATAGAAAGTGAAATGAAAATAAATATTCAACTAATACAACCCAATCTATAGATTTCATAGTAACCTGTGCTTCCCCCATGATTAGTGTGATTAGTTGTTTTGTGTGTTATTCTATGTTTTAAAAATCCTACCACCACCTACAACTTCCCCAACAACCCTAATATTCTCAGATACCATTTTTAAATAAAACAACATAAAATAACCTTCATCAATACCTATGTTGTTCTATCATAAGGCCAAAAGAAAATTAATGAGAATTATAGTATTTAAAAAAGTACCATTGGCATCAATTATCATTAGGTATAATTATTTCTCCAATAAAAAAATTAATAGTTGAAACCATATAATAGAATAGTCATTTAAGGGATCAAATCATTCTTGCTCATTCCTTTTCATTTTTAAAATATCTGTGGTTCATGGAGGTATACTAGGGATGGTTTGATAGTGTAAGTGATCTAGAATATTGAAAAATGAAATGTTAATGGCATGAAATATTTGTATCACACAAGAATTTAGTTCGTAGTCCAAATATATATTTCCTCTTGAGTGATGGCCGTTCATAGGGTGGAATTCATGACATAAACCATCTGAAAATGGTGTGAATGTATGATGAGTCAGATTTAGTTAATTTTTATCTTAGCATTCATGCAAATAATTCTTGTTTAATGACATGATTTAATACTAGGTTTTTTGGATCAAGGTGATACATTTTTTAAAATCTCATAAACTTGGTACATTTACGTTGTGACTTACCCATTAATTACATAAAATCATATCTATAGGAATTTCTATAACTTCTATTTAACCCTATATCTATCTAAAAACATAAAATTCATTCCCACATTACGTGGCCCAAGGAGCTCCTTTAAAGTTTTTCAAATTATTTTTGAAAAGTTCTGATAAATGGATCTTTATGTTCGATATGAGGTGATTCAAGGTTAGTATTAATATTTTTCTTATGATTTATTCTCTGATCAATCTGGTTTCCTTCAGCTATTTATTTTTATTCTATGGTGGTTGGTCACCTTTATTCATATAAAGTTTTTTTTGGTGCAGTTGTGGTGTGAAATTATTTTAGTGTTGTAGTTTCTTAATAGGATATGTGATCATAGTTATTCAATATATTTGGTTATTGATCCATGAACATTGAAATCCATGAGGTATATGATTCATTTATTATTCAATTATTTATGAGTAATCATAATTTAGTAATACCTTTTCTCTTTGTGTGGTAGTTTAATTAAAAATAATAAATAAAAAACTAGATTAATGAATTAAATTTTTTATGGTTGACGTGATTGAATGTTTTTTCATTGTGATAATGGATTAACTCTTGATTTACTAGATAGTGTGCTAACTATAATTATACTTCATTTATAATTTCGATTATAATTTTTCTAGTAAGTTAATTTCAAGAAAATGTTTAAAGAAAATAAATGTGCTAATTATTAGGTTTATAAATTATTAAAGAGGTTTGTTTATTGAATCCACTAGTTCTAATAATTTAATGGAAACAAAATCATTCATGAAATATTTTCAATTGAACTTTTTATTTCATATTTTAATTGAACTAACTAAAGAACAAGTAACTATAAATTCATGTTTTTGAAAATAATAAATACGCATGTTAATGGAATTATTATTCATAAATGTTTTTGGAAACATGATGTTATGCTTTAAATATTGTTTAAATAATTAATATCTTTTAATAGCATATTATCTAGATTACCCATAGTTGTAATCTATGGTAAATTAATTTGTTAATCCAAGATGTAAGGAAAACTAGTTGTTTATTAAAGATAATTGTTTAGGGACGAGTATGTATGTTTTCATGTGAAGGTTAGATACTTTAATCATAGGGAACAGTTTCCCAGTAGAATCTTTTTTTGTTGTTTCCTTCTATGATTTCTCTATATGTTAGCCTTAATATGCAATGTGATATGATATTGGGATGTATAATGGTTTGAAAATATGTGAATGTGAATTCCAAACATTTTTTTGGGAGTATATTCCTATAATGGAGTGATCCATAGTGATATTGGGGATGGAACTGGGATTTTTGGAATGGGTTAAATCTAAGATTTCCCGATTTTGTGATAAAATATTGTTTTTTTCTTATTAATAAATATTCTTAATGGTCGAATGGTTGGGATTCATATTTTGGAATTCCATTCCCCATTTATTGGGTTAGTTGGTTGTTCTTGGTTATGCATGTATTTCATAGAATGAAGTTAGTTTCATATGGTCTTTGTAAAGATTAAATTATTTTATTACCAATGGGGTTCCCAAATAAAAAAGGGAAAAAATAATTTTGAAAAAAAATCATTATTGTTTAGTGTAGAAGAAACAAATCAAGAAGAGTCAATGAAATGTTTTCGAAATTAATGTATTTTTTAAAATTCATTTTTAACTGGTAGAAAAATATATATACTTGAATGAAAATAGAAAGAATGTTGGAAATTAATTTTATGGTCCATAGCAGAATATCTACACTGAATACGATTTGAATGAGGGATGACCCATGAAGAATAAATTGGGTGAATAATTTTATTACCTTAAGTCTGTATTTATTTCACTAATTTTCCACCTCCATCTTTTGGGTGTTAATTCATTTGTGTGACACTAAAATCCTTAAATTATAATGTCTAATGAATCAAGATTGTTTCTATCAATTATACAATACCTAAGGGAATGAATCTGGGGTAATGATTGTTTTTTTATGTGAGGTGGATTTGTTTTCCATTGAGGAGATATTGGGTATATATACTTGTGGAGAAAGTTATTTTTAGGATAAAATATTAAATATAATTTATTATACAAGGTAAACCAATGAATAGTAACAATATTTCCATTATGATATATATTTGAATAATATAACAAGATTTGAGGAATTTTAATTACTTTATAATTCAAATTTTTTCTTTAAAAAAAAAGAAAGGAGAAAAGTGAGGTAATTATTATTTAAAGGGACACTTTAGACGTCTAATATTTAGTAAATAATTTTTAAATGTTGAAAATAAGTTTATTATTTTTACATGAACCTTTTATCTTATTATATTTAATTTGGTCTGAATAAACCAATCTATCATTTTCTAATTCATTATTTCATCATCTTTATGTAATAAAAGACACATTATTTGAAAAATCGTATATGTGCTATTCATTAATAATTGATTTTTATCATAAAATAATCCAAAAAACACCATTAGATAATTTTGATATGATGACACAAAAAATTAAATTCATTTTATCAAAATAACTTTCTATCATTGGCATTTTTAATTTTTAATATAAAAAATTATGTTTCGTACAAACGACATCAAAATAAAGTATATTAAAAAATTTTCTCAAATTTTAATTGAGTTTTTAATCATGATATTTATTTTGATTAATTATAATATTATATTTTATTAAATTACTCAAAATAAAGGTAATTTATATTACATTTTCTTATTTTGTAGTCAAAAATACATTTTTCAATGGTAAAGAAATTATTCTCAATGGTTATGTTACTATTAAAAATAGTCAGGTTACGATTCCAATAGTCAAATTTCAATTAAAATGGTCACATTACCTCATATAAATAAATATTTAAGTCATTAACTATAACTTTATAAATAAAATTACTTTTTTGAATGAATAAATATATTTTTATATAATGTGGTTATAGAAAACCGTGTATTTATTTGGTTATTTTGGACTATTATATTTATATTAGGCCATATTTTAAAGGTATTTAAGCATCATAACCATTGATATTATAGTCATTGAAAATTGATCATTAGATTAATATATATAGAGAGAGAGTTATGATAAAGTCCAATAGATACATATCAAATAAGTAATAGCCTCATCTAATAGACTGATACCCTATAAATCCCATTTAGCTGAGCTTCCAAGGGAGTTTATAATATAGATATTTTTCTTTGATCAAATCTATGTTGAGAATTAAAAAATAATGAATGAGCAAAACCATTTTTGAGAGAATTTCAATCTCATTAATATCATGACCCAAACCATGTTCACTGAATCCCTATATGAAAATGTCAACATCACACACCCTACCCTTAGGGCATTTTTTGTTGTAATAAAAAGATATGTATCAAGACCATAGTAGTATCAATTTTTATATGTTTAATAGAATAATTTTTATTTTTATTTTTTATGATTATTATATTTTTTTATGATTAGACAATTAGTTTATAAAAATTAGATGAAGGCCATATTTTATTTTTTGGGAAATGTATGTTTCAATTAGGACACGATCATTTAAAAATTTATTGATTTTTTTAAAATAAATTATATTTTAATGAATTATTACTATTAAATAATTTTTATTAAATATAATTCCTCATATAATTTTACAGTGTATGAAAATAATTTTATAAGGGTTAGAACACTATTATAATCAAAATATCTATTTTTTTAAGTAATGTAGATTTATAATTTAAACGTTTAAATTATCATAGATAGATATTATTTTTATATAATAAAAATTAGTTTTTAAATCACCTCATAATAATTACTAAATTGTATTTTTTCCATAAATTTTAGAGACAACCAAATCTTTGGGTAAAAATCAAATTTATTAGTAATATATGGTGTATATTTGATCATCATTTATGCCCCAAAAGTTGTGTATTTTATTCCATAAAATGTATCCCAAAAAATATATATTTCACATTTAAAATATTTTATTTTTGAGATTCTTTTATATATTTAAATACCCTTTTTAAATATTTCAAACCCTATAATATATGTGAATGTTTGAAAATCAATTCTTTATGAACATCACTCACTTAAACATCACTAAAGTTAATATATTAATGCGATAGGTTATCAAACAGATAAAATAATAAAAATCACTTAATTTTAGAAAAATCTAAGGGAAACAACCATGGGAATGTTTTAGGTTTTGAATTTATTATTATATAGATTCTAAAACCTATGTTTGGTAAATAATAACGAACTCCCCGCTATTTTTCAATATAAAGCCTCACACCCCTACTTTATAATTTTAAAATACCAATGTATCATAATTATACCCTACCCTTCCCTCTCTAAATCTCTCCCAATGTTACCTAAGGCTCATAAAAAGCCCATCCTAGGATTTTAGAAACCCCAACTCAAGGAAAGGGATCATCTCCTTCTCATCTTTATCCAAGCACCTTATTTTTGTTTGGTATTTCAATTCCCAATTTACCATGTTGTATTTGTTTCTAACAGGACAATATTTATTAACGTATGATTTCCATGTGATGATATACTCCCTTTGACTCCCATCAATCCCTCCATTGAATCCTTTAGTTCACCTATTATTATACCTAAATTATGCCTTGATTTTATGTGCCCTAATTGTTTTCCATAAATACCCATAACCCTTTTCACTCAAGGGTTTTCTGAGAAATATAATTGCACAATATTTATTGGGCAATTCCGTGTATGTATTTCAAACTACCAAACAATGTGGTTTAATGTGATGAATTATGATCCTTTGTTGAAGGATATATGTGGCCCACTTATTCAGGTACATGATATAAAAGTGATAGGTGTTCCTAGTATTATATATCCTTCCAGTTCATTGAATAATGTTTTAATCTAATTAGATTCCATGTATGGTGTAACACCCTGAGATTTTATGAAAAATATTCTTTTTAATTTCATTGATATCTTGTGTTGTACGCTACACCAAAAGGAGCTTTCACTACACGCATCCCTGACTTGGCTTCTATTACATGCAATTGCGACCTTCCACGATAGCGTGTGTTGTACGCAATACCGAGTTTCGTTAAACAACGATATGTTATATAAACTAGTTGTTATGAATAGTAATACCCAGTTTTTTAAATTTTATAAATTTTATCCTTTGAAATGGACATCATTTTTGGATTTTGAATATCAAAATTAGCCTAGGGTGAATATTTGGTATTTATCTGAAAACATTCAATTTTTTATGAATAGTGGAAACACTAGGTTACTATTTAAAACCTGACTTTTTATTTAAATAATTATTTATATTATTGAAATTTATTTAAGGTAAAAATTGATACATAATACCTAAATAAGTTCAATGTAATTTATTGGAGTCATTTTATAATAATTATCGATATATAAAAATTTTATAGAACTTTTCACTGTCTTTTACTTACCTCCTAGGAGCCTTTTGCAAAATTACATAAAACATAATTTTACCGCTTCTGTGAGTAGAATTTCTAAAATTCAAGAGACAAGGTTAACATCAAGAAGTAAAATATGGTTCAATAAGATAAAAATAATTTTTGGTGAATAGTAACTCTTTACTTTTATTTACCATGGTTAAAAGTAAATAGGGTAATTAAGGGTAAAAATGATATTAAAATTACCCTAAAAAATGTACTAAATCTATTGGATATATGCAATTCAACCAATAACAACCTTAGTAATAAAATATTACCCTTTAGGTCTACTTCGATTAGATTAGGACATTTATTATTATTATATTTAAAGAAGAGTTAAAATAGTTAAAATCAAAGTTTAGTAACTAAATGATTTTTAATATTGGGTTATACATAAAATAAATTAGATTGTAAATATTCATTATAAAGATAAAAATATATTCTAAATAATGTTATTTTATTTATAAATTTTAGAGGTTAAATAAATTAATTTATTTATGACAAAATGATGACGCAGTAATTACCTTATTAATGAAATACAAACATAATTTATGTTATAAATACCCAAATAAATATAATATTAGTCTTTTTATGAACTCAACTAATTTTATCGGTTAATATGAAATGTTATTATTGATTTAATTAACTTTTTTTGAATTAATCATTCTGCTATAAGTTTAACAAAAAACAAGTACCAAATAGTGTCAAAATTGCCATAAAATAGTTTTGAAAAAACATATTATATTATTAATTGTTATATTAATCTTAAAAATAGGATTTTCTGCCAAATTACTTAGATAAATATATATATATATTAATAATGAAAAACTTAGTGTTCATTTGGCTTGTTATAGTAAGTTTATTAACCATATTGTGTAAGAAAATAAAAAGACACGGTAAAAGTTAAATTATTTAAGTTAGAGTTAAATCTAAATGATAAGGATAAAATAGTAACCTAAACTTGCATAAAACCTATTGGTTGAGATTATTTAGATCCATCCACACTATAGCTTTGAAATAAATCAATTTTATAATATTAAAAACCGAATATGACTTTATTAAAAAATAATATTTTATGTTTTCCTAAGGTGCCCCTCTCCTCCCTTATAAAAAGGCCACTACTTCTCTCTTCTCTTCACACCCTTTTATGCCTTGAATCTCGGCCAACCCCTGCCCATTTACCTTCTAATCTTCCCTAGAAACATTATAGAGGTTCTGGTCTCCTCAAAAGAGAAACACTAGTGCCTTAATAGGAGGTTAAGAAGAGGTGCGTCAAAGGAGAAGTAATATCCTTTACCGATACATTCCAATTTATTTCTTTTTATAATTATTATTTTTTATTTGTTTCATCATAAATTAATAAAATCAGTATCACTAATATACTGATATGTTATTATAAATATGAAACAACCCAATTTCTTCTTCTATCCATCCTACGGAAATGAAATCACCGTGCGTGCGTACGTACGGAATACTGTCTCCACGCCATGGTGTAATCTGTTTTCCACCACCACCTTACTTGGATGAGTATAATGGTGTAAATAAATAACTATATATGATTATTTTAAAGTGAAATTTATTCTGAAATATTATACATACACCTCAATACAATTCCATGATCATGGGAATGATATCATCGCTTGTGCATACGTACGGACTACCGTCTCCACAAACGTGATGAGATTCATTTTCCGTGATTAACCATTCAAGTATGATAATAAAGTATATATAATAAATAATCATGAAATATATTACATAATAATGATACTGGATTTATGTAAATATATGTTTCATTTACTTAATTCCATTCAATTCAATAAGGAAACGAAAACAGCGTTCATGCGTACGTACGGCCTGCCGTCTCCATGAATGGTGTATTTCATTTCATTTATATATCTATTATATATATACTGAATATATATATTATATATAAATCATGATTTTCATTCTGAAATTAATTAAATCAAGATATAAGTAATAATAATATCAAGAACAATAAATCCAAACACGTACAATAAATAAAACGATTTTACCCAAAACGCGTCTTTAACATGGAATTTACAAAAGAAAGGGTAATATAAAGTCATAAGTGAATCATATATGATATCATAAATATTATTATGGTTATATTACAAGATAATAATATGTTTAAACCCACTATAAAAGAGTCTCAGACACATATAGAAAAAATTGGACATAGGGTAAGGGATAACTATTCCAATATCATTCTTATCCGAGATTGTCATTCGTAAGTATTTACTGGGGTTATTGTTATCATCCATGCCCATGTTTTCTAAAATTGTTTTCATGTATTTTTAAAGTCATTTTTAACCATTTTTGAAATTTACCACATGTAATGAAAGTAATCTTACTTTTGTTTACCACACATGGAAATTTTTGACATTTTCAACAAAAGTACGAGAAGAATGTTATTTTTAACTTATACTGCGTGAACAGATTTTTACGATTTCATAACACCTCATTTTCATGAATCTTACTCTATAAGATTTTATCTCTATTTTCAACAAAATAATTTTCTTTTAAAATTGCATCTAATTTTGTGAGAAGAAAATTATTTTTAAGAAGAAAGGATATTTTCCTCAAGAATTCATTTCAAGTGTTTTATCAAAACCATTTTCTATCTAAGATGACATTATTTCATATGAGTATGTTTCAAGTAAAATTTATATATTATTTAAATGGTTTTAAGTTTCTTATTATGAAATATTTATTTTTTTATATGGATTATGTGATGATTGGATGATGTTTATGAAACCCATTCTATTCTTTGGGTTATGATGAATGCTTTATGTTTATGATGGGGCACACGTAAGAATGATTTCATTACAAGATGGGTGGGTCATATATCTCCCTCTAATAATTGGGTAAAGATTTATATCTCATGAGATAGACATGTCCGGAATGGTATGTTTATCTGGTTCAGTGTTACAGGACTGAAACGAGGAGTGAACTCGATTCAGAAAGGGACTTTGTCAACTAAGATGGTTTTGGCAGCAATGCCTTGGTAACTATGGAAATCATATCATGTGCTTAATATTTTTCCAAAATTTCAAGTTTTATTTCGAAGCTATATTATCATGATTGATGTTCCATTATGATCTATGCCTTACGTACTTCATTGTTTTATGTAACTTCTCATGATTTCAATGACTAAACATTATGTTCATGTTTTTATGTTCAAATGTATATGTTTTTTTATTTTCTCCATGATTACACATACTGAGAATTTGATCTCACCCTTTATATGTTTTCTTTTCCCCAGGATATAAAGAAAGGTTTTAGGTAAGAAAAGAATAGGGGAAGATCTTTGTGGGAGATGTTGAAGATCTTTCACCACAATTAGAAGATTATGTTCCGAGTTTCCAAAGACACTAAACTATTACGGTCCTTCGGTGTTTGTTTTTGTTATGTATTAAGTATTCCAAAAAAGTAATGCAATGTCCATGTATTTCAAGCTTTGGGTATCTACATTTGGTATCAGTGGAAAGGTTTAGTCAACCATTGGAAACTAGGATTCGAGAACTTTAGTGAGACCCCTAGAGATATTTCTAAGGTATGTCTAGGGATGTCCCTAAGGTTAAGTATAAGTATAGGTTATAGTCCTAGAATTATGGTAACTATATTATAATTAACCCTAAGATGTTTGATATTGAAGTTAATCCCCCTTGATTATGATTTTAGCCTCTCACACTATTCTTTTTGGGTTTTAGAAAATGGTTGGAAACAGGAAGATTCACGATAATGGAGGATATGATGGACAATGGAATGATATTCTTCATGAGAAACCAAATGAAATTGGATATGGAAGTCCACATATAGTTATTATGCCTAATCAAAAATCTCATAATATGATCAATAATCTCAACTTTGGTAAGTTTCCCGACTCATCTAGTAAGAGAAAGATAGAGTTTCATGATGATCATAGAGGAAAGAAAGTTCAATTTCCCTCATGTAAATCATGTGGGAAGAGGCATCGGGGAGAATGTTTCGAAGGAAATGGAAGATGCTTTGGGTGTGGAAAAGGAGGACACAAATCTGTTAATTGTAAAGGAAAAGGTTCAGTTAACACCATGGACAAAGATAATGGTATTCCTAAGACATCAATAATGGTTAAGTGTTTTAAATGTGGAATGTACGAGCATTATGAAAACCAATGCCCTAAGGGACAATCTCATAAAGAGAATAAACATGGTCATATGGGTAGTATTTATGTGGATGATGATGAAGAGACTAAAAATGATATATGAGATAGAAGAAATGATTAATTTTAGCTAGTGGTTTATGAATATAGTATGTTTATCTAGAATAATGTATGGTACTATGGAATAAATAAAAATCTAAGGATTGTTATACTATTGCCTTTGCTTGAGTTTTAAAAGTATATGTTGAATGGTACTGGTAACCATGAACGGTTATTCAAATATTTTTTGAATGCACCTAATATTCACATAAAGAGGTGATAAGGAGATAATGAAATGTTTGATAGTATTAATGATCTCATAAATAATATATGGAAAAAGTGATATCATGGTTTGAGTATATAGAATTTTTGGGATTTTGGTATATGGAAGGAGTTACCTTGTGACAACATTCATGTTTTCACTATAGTTCAAGAGAATACTTGATTAAGGTATTCACATGTTTGGAATGTGACCAAAAATATATATTGTATGATATATGGGGGATAAATGATGGTATACACATGATTGGTAAAAGACATTTCTTGTAATTTTTTTCTTTATACTATGAGCATGGAAAGAAGTATTTTGGATAAGCCTAAAGATTGGAATGGATTATGTTGGACATAAGACAATATTGTTTAAGTCTATAAATTTTTTCGATATTATTTATGGAATGTTATAATAATGCAGTTTTAGAAAAATGACAACCTGCGGGATGGGAAACAACCCGTCGTGTCAGACAAGGCTGTGGGAATCAAACCCACAACTGAAGTGCGACAGGCCTTTATCGACTACTACTAGCCTACATGAAGTCCTTGGTTAGTAGAAACTAGTTTTATTATATTAATCAGTATGATATTTGATGTATAAGTCCATTTAAGGAACCATATATGGTTAATCTCACTATAGATGGACTTATGTATTTTTGATCAATTAATCTAACGTTATTTTGAGACAGATGGAATGACCCATAATTCTATCACCTGATCTGATAAAACATCACAAATTAAAAATTCAACTTCATTTATTTAAGAGTTGAAGAGGAAATTTTCCATGTAACGACCAATGGTGATATTGTACCAAAATCAAGAAAGTATTTCTTCTAATTCCAATTTCTTCAACTTTAGGGAAATTATCCTGAGAACCAAAAATTTTGTCCTAGTGTTCTTATATCCAATGAATCAGATGGTACCAAAAATCAACACAAATTTATGGCTGTGTGATTGTTGGGTTTTTCATAGCCATGTTCTCTACCACTCCCCATTAGAACATGGTGGTTAGATTTCCCTTCCATATCCATATTTTCAGATATGTTCTCCTATGTGGAAACCCAGTGATTAGTTAATTTTGGTAACCGTAACGTTTCATACTTTAGTTTTTAAAGATAAGTTTTGGTATTCCTTTTTACGATGTGGGTTTCTATTAAAGAAAATTTTGAGTAGTAAACCATTTATAACCCCGAAGAATTTCGAGGGCGAAATTCATTTTAAGGGGGGTAGAATGTAACATCTCGAGATTCTATGAAAAATATTGGTTTTAATTTCATTGATGACTTATGTTGTACACTACACAAAAAGAAGCTCGCACTAGATGCATCCCTAACTTGGATTTCATTACACGCAATCACGACCTTCCACGATAGCGTGTGTTGTACCCAATACTGAGTTTCACTAAACAATGATATGTTATATAAACTAGCCATTATGAATACTAACACCCAGTTTTTGGAATTTTATAAATTTTATCTCTTGAAATGGGCTTCATTTTTGGATTCGGAATATCGAAATTATCCTAGGGTAAATTTTTGGTATTTTTCTGAAAACATTCAATTTTTGATGAATAGTGGAAATACTGGGTTACAATTTAAAAACTGACTTTTTATTTAAATAATTATTTATTTTATTTAAATTTATTTTAGGTAAAAATTGAACAATAATACCTAAATAAATTCAATGTAATTCATTGGAGTCATTTTATAATATTTTTCGATATATAAAAATTTTATTAAACTTTTCACTGCCTTTTACAAACCTCCTAGGAGCTTTTTTCAAACTAACATAAAACTTAATTTTACCGCTTCTGTGAGTGGCACATCAAAAATTTAGAGAAACAGTTAATATCAAGGAGGAAAATGTGGTTCAATAAGATAAAAATAATTTTTTGTGAATAGTAACTTTTTACTTTTATTTACCACGGTTAAAAGTAAATAGGGTAATTAAGGGTAAACATGATATTACTATTACCCTAACACATTTCCTAATTATATTGGATAAGTTTAATTTGACCAAAAACAACCTTAGGAATAAAATATTACCCTTTAGGTCCTCTTCTATTAGATTAGGACATTTATTAGTATTTTATTTAAAGAAGAGTTAAAAGAGTTAAAATCCATGTTTAACAACTAAAACATTTTTAATATAGGGATATACATAAAATAAATTCGACTATAAATATGAATTAGAAATATAAAAAGATTTCATAAATAATGGTATTTTATTTATAATTTTTAGACATTAAATAATTTAATTTATTTATGACACAATGATGATGTAGTAATTACCTTATTAATGAAATATTAAAAGAATTGATGTTATAAATACCCAAATAAATGTAATTTTAGACTTTTTATGAATTAAACTAATTTTATAGGTTAACATGACATGTTATTATTGATTTAATTTACTTTTTTCGAATAAATCATGCTATTATGATTTTCAAAAAAATAAACTACCAAATAGTGTCAAAATTGACATAAAATAGTTTTTAAAACAAATATTATATTATTAATTGTTATTTTATTCCTAAAAATCTATGGTTTGAAAAAATGACTTAGATAAGGATATATATATTAATAATGAACCACTTGGGGTTCTTGTGGCTTATTATAGTAAGTTTATTAACCATATTGTGTAAGAAAACAAAAAGACACGGAAAAAGTTAAATTATTTAACTTAGAGTTAAATCTAAATGATAAGGATAAAATAGTAACCTAAACTTGTCTAAAACCTATTGTTTGTGAGTATTGCGACCCATACCCACCTTATATTCGAAATAAGTCAATTTTTAGCTATAAAAAACCGAATATGTCTTTATTATAAAATAATATTTTATGTTTCCGTAAGGTGCCCGTCTCCTCCCTTAAAAAAAGGCCACCACTTTCCTCTTCTCTTCACACCATTTTGAGCCTTGAAGCTCGGCCAACCCCTAAACATTTACCTTCTAATATTTCCTATAAACATTACAGAGGTTCTGGCCTCCTAAAAAGACCAACCCTAGTGCCTTAAGAGGAGGTTAAGAAGAGGAGCTTCAAAGAACAGGTAATATCCTTTACTGATTCCTTCCAATTTATTTCTTCTTCTACTTCTTCTTATTTATTTATTTCATCATAAGTTAATAACATCAGTATCACTAATATACTGATATTTTATTATAAATATGAAACAACACAATTTCATCTATTATCCATCCTACGGAAATGAAATCACCGCACGTGCATACGTATGAAATATCATCTCCATGTTGTGGTGTAATCTGTTTTCCACCACCACTTTACTTGGATGGGTGTAATGGTGTAAATAAATAACCATATATGGTTATTGTAAATTGAAATTTATTTTGAAATATTATACATACACTTCAATACAATCCACGATCATGGGAATGATATCAATGCTCGTGCGTACGTACAGACTACCGTCTCCACGAACGCGATGAGATTCATTTTCCCTGATTAACCATTCAAGTACGGTTATAAAGTATATATAATAAATAATCATGAAAGATATTACATAGTAAGGATACTATATTTAGGTATATATATTTTTTCCTTTACTTAATTCCATTTTATTCAATAAGGAAATGAAAACAACGTTCATGCGTACGTACGGCCTACCGTCTCCATGAACGGTGTATTTCATTTAATTTATATATCTATTATATATATAATGATTATATATATGATTAATAAATCATGATATAAATTCTGGAAGTAGGTAAATAATGATATAAGTAATAATAATATCAAGATCAACAAGTCCAAACATGTACGATAAATAAAACAATTTTACCCAAAATGCTGCTTTAACATGGAATTTACAAAAGTACGGGTAATATAAAGTCATAAGTGAATAATATATGATATCATAAATCTTATTATGGTTCTGTTACAAGTTAATAATATTTTTAAACCCACTATATAGGAATCTCGGACACATACTAATGAAATTGGACATAAGGTAAGGGATAACTATTCCAATCTCATTCTTATACAAGATTGTTATTTGTAAGTATTTACTAGGGTTATTGTTATCATCCATTCCCATGTTTTCTAAAAAAGTTTTCATGTATTTTTAAATTCCTTTTTACCCATTTTTGAAATTTATCACATGTTATGAAATTAATATTTCTTTTATTTACCACAAAGGGAACTTTTTGACTTTTCTGGAAAAAGTACGCGAAGAATGTTATTTTTATCTTATACGGCGTGAACAGATTTTTAAAATCTCATAATGACTCATTTTCATGAAGCTTACTCTATAATATTTTATGACTATTTTCAACAAAATACTTTTATTTTAAAATTTCATAGAATTTTGTGAAAAGAAAATGATTTTGAAGAAGAAATGATATTTTCCTCAAGAATTCATTTCAAGTTTTTTATCAAAATCATTTTCTATCTAAGATGAAATTATTTCATATGTGTTTGTTTCAAGTATAATGATTCTATGATTTACATGGTTTCACTTTTATTTTGATGAAATATTCATTTTTTTATACGGATTATGTGATGATGGGATGATTTTTATTAAACCCATTTTATTCTTTGGGTTATGATGAATGATTTATGTTTATGTTGTGGCACACATAAGAATGATTTAATTATGAGATGGGTGGGACATATATCTTCCTCCAATGCATTCGTTACAGATTTATATCTAATGAGATATACTTGGCTGGAATGGTAATTTAATCTGATTCGGTGTTATAGGACCGAAACGGGGAGTGAACTCGATTCAGAAAGGGACATTGTCCACTAAGATGGTCTTGGCAGCAATTCCTTGGCTAATATAGAAATAATATCATGTGCTTTATATATTTGACAATTACAAGTTTTATTTCCAAGATATTTTATCATGATTGATGTTCCATTATGATTTATGCCTTACGTACTTCCATGTTTTATGTAATTTCTCAAGATTTAGATGTTTAAACACTATGTACATGTTTTTATATTCAAATGTATATGGTTTGATTCATTTTCTCCATGCCTACCCTTACTGAGCATTTGATCTCACCCTTTATATGTTTTCTTTTCCCCAGGATATAAAGAAAGGTTTTAGGTAAGAAAACAAAAGGGGAAGATCTTTATGGGAGACGTTGAAGATCTTTCACCATGATTAGAAGATTATGTTCCGAGTTTCCAAAGACACTAAACTATTATGGTCCTTCGATGTTTGTTTTTGTTATGTATTAAGTATTCCACAAAAGTAATGTAATGTCCATGTACATCAATATTTGGGTCTCTAAATATGGTGCATGAGAGATTATCCCAATCACATTATGTTATGTTTTATTGATGGTTAACCTTGAATTATGTTTATAATTTCATGTTTTAAGATGTTTCCACATTACCAAAGTGCCTTTACGTTATCATCCGAAATCATGATTCAATTTTCATGTTTATGATTATCACCCATTTTATGTCCCATTTAAATTAATATTGACGAAAAATGAACATATTATTCTTTTGACTCTTTTTTATTCCCTTAATAATCATTATAGCTCACCCCTTCCTTATGTATGTACACAGGTTATCCCATGCAGTTTTAAAAGATGAATGTGATTTTAGAGCATGACAAGGATGTTTTTAATAATTTTGTTATATCCATGTATCAAGTTGATATACAATGAACCAAATAACTAAAGCATATAATTATTGAGGATGTTTTGGTATTGTTGTATGTGTTCCACTATATAATAAAACATGAAATAAAGGGATTTAAAATAAGTGTTTTCATAGTTGGTATGAGATAAAAATCTATAAATATTTGGGATTATGATTAGAAAACTCTAGAGAATTCCTTAGGTATAATACTTACCATAAAAAACCTAAATCATGGTAAATTATATGTTAAGTGGTATTTAATAAAACATAATCGTATCTAGATATGAAAAGTGTATGTCTCTCTTTCACAAATGAACCTAGGGGTAACAACCCCAGTAAACGAATTTTAAGCTTGAATCGATGATGAACTAGGGCTCAAAAAATACGCATTGATGTAAACCATATTCAACACACCCAATTGATATGATTTGGAAAATTCAAAACCTCATTATGAATATTTTTTAATGGATAAATAATTCCAAGAATATTTTATATTAGATAATAGATCATGGATAACATAGATTCATGCCCATAAATTCATGGTTTAATGAATATATATAATTTATGAGTTATTAATTTATTGTTTATGGTTTATCACATATGATTTATTAGTTAACAAATATGAATCCCTAATTTTCCCTTTATTGTATTCAATAGATAGAATTAGGAAGAACCATTTCAACAACTAATTTGAGGGTACTTTAATGACTACGCAAACAAGTATACCATCTTAAAGGGATTACATATCACAAACATCCTGACTATACTTTCTCATTTAACTCATGATTTAAACCAAAATCTAAATTAGGAAGAACTCCCAAATCCTCCTATGTAATTTATATCATTATACAAAATAGCCCTTCGACATTCAGTTTCTCTTTTGATCCCTTAATTGGAGAATAAGGGATCAAATCCATTGAAAATATCTTATATATAATTAAATGATCTGGTAAAGAGAAGTTCATGTTGGTTTTTATCATATAGAGGGAAAAAATAATCAATGGTGGATGTTAGTAAGAAAAACGAAATCGATAGAAGTGATCAGATTGATTGAGTGGACGGAATTATAAAACAATTGTAAACTATTTCCTCATACTCTCCAGATTAAAATGGAGTGGGATTTCATTTCCCTTTATAAATGGGATGAAAAATTTAGAATTTTTAACAAATGAAACATCACAAAAATTTTATAATAAGGATCCATATTTATTGGTACCTATGAAAGAAAAATTTATTTCTTCTTTTGTGTTCTTAAGTGATGTCTACAAAAAATCCTTCAAAATTCATTTCTTTGATAGCTATGAAGAAATATTTATGTTACCTCAATGTTAAAAATAGACATCAATCAATCTCAAGGGTATGATAGGGATAAATAGTTGAAAGTGGATATTAATTATTGTGATACATTTGGGAAATATAATGGAGGAAAAAAAATTATACAAACCACTTGTCAAAGGTGTGGGAAGAAGCACCCTATAAATTTACTAATGTGGATGTGGAAATGATTTAGGAAGGGGAAGGAAGGTAACCTAGATAGTGACTAACCAAATCAGAAACACACTATTTCGATGGAAGAATGGCATTCTTTAATGAACCCTCATTTTATTTCCCACTATTTTAACTATATGAAACCAAGACAATATTCAAATCAAAGAAGCAAGAAAAGGGTTTTTGATGAAAATACACAAAAACCTCCAAGTCCTAGAGAGTATGGAAAATATTATACCACAAAATCTAGAAAGGGGTATCCCACCAATAATGTGTTTATAGGTACACTATAAATTTATTCATGAATCGTGAATATATAGTTTTTTTTGGTTCAATGGAATCTTTTAGATCTTGCATGTTTATATAAATATTCAAACACCACTATAAATAATAGAAGTAAATATATAAATGAAAATTGAAAATGGAAATATTAATACATCCCATGTATATAACATTTCCCATATCAAAATTTATGGGATGAACTTGCTTGAGATCTTTTTGATACTCCCTTAAGAATAATTTGATTCAATTATAATCATTGATTATCATTCCATATATATATCCATAAAAAATTTCAATGATATTGAAATCTCCAAATGTATCACAAATCACCCTATGATTCAATTAAAGTGAATAGATGTTGATAAATTTTATTCAATATCATCACCTTATCAATTGATATTATTTTCCTAAAATTAAGAATTTCTAGATCAAATGATTGAGTCAATATAAACGACCATACTTGAAGACATTCCCATTGTGAGGGAATACGTTGATGTGATCCTTGAAGAATTTCATGGCCTTCCTCATAGGTGAATAGAAGAATTTTCATTAAATATAATGCCTATATCTTTAAAAAATATCAAATACTCCATATAAAATGGATTGTCTTAAACTCAAGTAGTATACAATACATTATAATCTGGTTTAATGGTTTATACACCCAATTACTTCACCAAACGGTGAACCAGTCTTCTTCATCAAGAATAAGGATATGTTAATGCACCTTCACAATGATTACTGTGAGCTAAAATAGATCACAATAAATAAAATGGGCCATATACCATGGATTGATGAATTGTTCGGTCAGCTATGTTGAGCCAAGAATTTCCCTAAGTTTAATATTCAGTCATGATACTATCAAGTATTTTTGAAGATCATTGTTATCCCAAATATTTCCTTTCGTACAATGTATGATATCTATGAGTTCATAATGATTCTATTTGGACTCACTAATGATCCATAAATATTCATGGACTCGATGAAAAGATTATTTATGGATTAACTCGACAAATTCATGGTAGTATTTGTTGAATATATCCCCACGTACCTCAAAAGTAAGGAGAATCATTAAGAAAATTTTAATAATATATTGAAGACTATGTGGAAATGCATGACATATGAAAACTATAATAAATGAAAATTTTAGTTAGAAAATGAAAACTTTATGGGGTATGTCATTACTAGAGTAGATATATCATTGGAAACATCAAAAACAAAGTCAATTGATGTATGGACCAGACTAACCATTAAGAAATAAATCCATAGTTTCCTTCGATTTAATTTGTACTATCATTGATTTTTATGAACCTTTTTATGATTTTTAATCACCTAATAAAGATTACTCATAATGAGGTCATATTTTTCTGTAATGATTAATGTGAGGAACATTTTAATGTGTTGAAGAAGAGTAAAATCACTAAAATTGTTCTCACATTACTCAGCATTGGGGAGGAATTTGTGATCTACCCTGATGCATCCGAAACGAATTCGGTTGTGTACTCATGGAAGAAAAAAAATTAATAGCATATGCCTCATTCCAACTAAAAATCCAAGAATAGAATATCAAAACTCATGATCTATAATTATTTTTAATTAAATTTGAATTATAGATTTGGATGCATTATCTTTACGTGGAGAAGTATAACACATATGCCTATCAAAAAATCCTCTAGTATATATTAACAGAAGTGGAGATTAATATGTTCCTATAGATGTGGTAAGATATGATCATGGATTATGTTTTCTTAATCCATTAACATCATAGGGAATAAAGTTAAGTGGTAGGTTCTCCGAGACAAAATTATCCCATAAATCAATCTGATATGAGGATTATGAGGGTTCCAATATCCTTGTACATGAAAAGGATATACATGGGAATAATAATAGAATATAAATCATACCATGATTAAAGAATTTATCAACCATAGATTCATGAGTGTATCAATTAGGCTTAGAAAGAATATGAGGTGCTACTAAGATGGTAGAGAATATTCCAGATATCAACATTTAAGAAGATGGAGTTATATGGTTTGGAACCTAGATATGTGTCTCATAAAAACTAGAACTATAGATGGAACTTTTGGATGATGTGAATAAGTAATCATTATATATTTATCCAGGAAGCAATATTTTATAATGATTTTTTATGTAAAATTTATGGTGGGATAACATAAAGAGAGAAATTAATAAATTCTTATTTGGATGATTGGTATTCCAACAAGTCATCTATAGACAACAAAAGTATATGGGTATGATATAACCATTTCCTATACAAATATGGTAATTTGAAAATATGAAAATGGATTTTTTATAGGACACCCTAGAACATCTAGAGAAAATAATAACATCTGGGTGGTAAACTATCACCTTAACAAGTCAACTATTTTCATTACTATCATTAAAGATTTATCTCTTGACCAACATTCTATATTATACAAAAAATAATGTGGAACTACTTTATGGAGTTGCACTCTTTTTTGTATCTAATAAAGATCTCAGGTTTACCTCCATCTTTTGGAGAAACCTTCACCGATAGTTGAATATAGAATTGAGCTTCATCACATCCTATCACCTTTAGATAGATAGTCAATATAACAGGACCATTAAAACTCTATAGGATATTTTGACATCATGGTCAATTTATTTCCAAGGATGTTGGCACCAGAACATTCCCCCACTAGAGTTCCCCAATGAAAATATTTTCCATTCTAGCATTCAAGTAGAACCATATGAGGCTCTTTATGGGAAGATGTGTTGAGATTAAAATAGTTGGGATGATGTTGGAAAGAAGAAAAGTTGGTGGGACTTGATATTATCTAAGAGATGATAGAAAGGCTTCATTCCATTCGATACCATTTGAAATTTGAAAAAACTCAACAGAATAGCTATGTAGAAAATCATTGATGAGGCCTAGAGTTTGATGTTGGTGATAATGTTTTCTTACATGTATCAACATGGAATAAGGTAATTAGGATAAATAAGAAGGTAAATCGTATTACTAGATACCTTGGCCACTTTTAGATCATTTATTGCATCGAAGTAGTTGTGTATCGACCAGATAACCCACCTATCTTATCTCAAGTACATGATGTGTTTCATGTATCCCTATTGAGTAAGTAAATACATAATGTTACAAATGATCGAATAGTAATTTAGAGGGGGGGATCAGTAGTAAAAAATTTATAAGTTTCAAGACTTTTAAAAAGATGAACCCTACAACATGTTAAAATTTTCAAACTTATCATGTTTTAGTAAATAATCACGCATGATAAAATTGTAAGGACAATAAATAATACATGATTTACAAGGTTCAACATTAGTGTGAGAGCCTAAATCCTTTATATAGCCACTCCCATGAGTCTATAAAAAATTAATATGATGAAAAAGTGAATAAAAATTATTCCAACTCCCATTATAATTCTTCTAGCTCCTGATAGATATGATTATATAGACCCCCATCCATTTACAATGTTTTCTTATAAACAAATTTCATCCAAAAAACAAGAAACTCACAAGAAACGTTTTCTCAAAAAAAAAACTATCTGGAACCCCTCTCTGATATCCCTAGGTTCAATTTCCTTTGTCTGGTTAACTTGTTCAGAGGAACTAATTATGATGAACCCTTTTTGTTGGAATCCCCTATTTTGATAATCCCAAATCATGCTTAAACATTAATTATGATGTATTAAACCTTTGCATTAATCTTATTATTCTATGCTTAAACGTATTTTATTCTAAACAGTTCATATTCTTACTCTCATAACTTTACTGTAACAGCTTACAGTAGTATTTACATAAGTTTGGTATTGTTAGCTACCAGTCAGAGTTTTCTTTTCAAAGTCACAGTTACAGCTAACTGTCACCTTAAGTTACTGTTGCAATAAGTTCACAGTTACAAGGTTACAGTCGATGACTAATACAAGCTTACAGTCACGAGTCTACTGCTATCTATTGTCAAAGCTCACAGACGAAGGTCACAGTTACAAGTCTTCTGTTCAAAGTTTTCTCTGCTCAAGTTCACAGTCGAACAAGCCTACAGTTGAAACAAGTTCACAGTCGAACAAGCCTACAGTTGAAACAAGTTCACAGTCGAACAAGCCTACAGTTGAAACAAGTTCACAGTCGAACAAGCCTATAGTCATAAGTCTACAGTCAAGGTTACAGTTAGACATCTTCTGTCGACTAAGTCTACTGATGATCGAGGTATACAGTTGACAAAGGTTACAGTTCTACAAATATGATATTACATGTCTACAGTTAGAGAGGTTACAGTTACATGGAGTAAAAGCTACCATTACAAGCCTACAGACAGCAAGCCTTTTGTTGAAGTTAGCAGTCAGAAGGAAGTCCACAGTTGGAAGACCACAGTTGAAGTCAACAGTGACATACATTCTCGACTCACTGTTTTAATTTATTTATTTCCTACATTTAATCTATCTAACGGTCATATCATACATTTTGATGATTTGTCAAATATCTGATAAAGGTTGTCGGATGTCAGGAACCCGTACCTCGTAACTGCTGAAAAGAAATCTTTTCTGTCCCCTGTTCGGGAGATAAATACGAGAAGACTACGCTGCCCAAAAAGAATGCGAACCAGAGAAGTGCGTGGTGGACAAAATATACCAGAAACACAAGAAGATAAAAACGAGCTCCATCAAGAACACAGAGAAGCATATAGACAATCAAGTATACTCGAGAAGTGTTCTGTGCATACAAGAAGAACCCTGAAGAACTTCATCGACTACATCCTCACTACCTGTGAACCTGAAGCATACGACACTCTGTTTCTCAAACAGAAACGAGAAGAGGACTCAAACTCTCTTCTGATCGAATACAAGAGCTACACTGAGATCACCAGAACCACTTCTAAACTCTACATCTCTTGTTCTGTGATTTATTCTACATTTTGAGCAGTGTGTGTTATCTGCTGTATTAAACACACACACTGACTCCTGTACTCTCACTGGAGGATCTGTAAATCCTCAGCAAACCCTTTTACACTTCATTTCCCACTGTGGATAGTGGTAGAGGTCTTGTGACCTGGACAGCTTGCTGCTGTTGTTTGTTTTCCCACGAAGAACTGTGGTAGAGGTCTTGTGACCTGGACAGTGTGTTCACTGTTGTTAACCCCAATCCAGGGTGTGGATCATTTTATATAAACTTTTGAGAGGACTAAGTCTCGGCTTGAGACTGAACCTCTTGGTTAACTCTCTGTGTTTGTAGTTATACTCTATATCCATACTATACATATTTAATTTCATATTCCGCTGCTACTACATTGAAATATAATCTATCTTCAAAGCTACTTTGATAATTAAATTCGCAAGTGTTTATATTTGTTATAAATCAGTAAGTTAGTTTCAAAAGTTAATTTAATCATAAGATTAAGTTAACTGAGAATTATTCAATCTTTGAGAAACTAATTGAACCTTTATAATTTATATAAATTCACTACATTTTAATTTGTTTTGAAATTGGGGGATTTTAATAGAAATTGTTTTTAACATAAATTTTAATTGGAACTCAATTCACCCCCCCTCTTGAGTGTCCACTCCGACCAACATTTGGTATCAGAGGTGTTGTTTATCTCTGTTATACTTGCTCAAAGTTTTATTTTAACTCTCTGTTTTTAAACTGTGATTGTAGTTTTATCTAAAAGATCTCAAATTTCTGTTAGTTCTAAATTTTATCTCTTTAAAACATTTTCTAAAATTTCCTTATGGATAATAGACTAGAAGGTGCTGCTACTAATAGGCCACCCTTCTTTAATGGTGTGAATTATGCCCAATGGAAGCTCAAAATGAAAATTCATTTGGAAAGTATGGGTTTTGATATTTGGACTGCTATAGAGTCTCAATACAAGATTCCAGAAACTGAAAGAATAACTTGGGATGAACCCACTAAGGTAGCTTACAATAATAATTGTAAGGCTGTGAATGCTCTCTACTGTGATCTAGGAGATGAGGAATTCAATAGAATTTTTGCATGTAAAACTGCTTTTGAAATCTGGGACACCTTAGCTGTTTCTCATGAAGGAACAACTAATGTCAAGGAAATGCGGTTAAATACTTATACTATCAAATATGATAACTTTAAGATGAAAGCTGATGAACCTATTTCTGATATGTATCTCAGGTTTAATGAGATAGTCAACACAATGAGCTCACTCGGAAAGGTTGTTCCAGCAAAGGAGCAAATCATGAGATTATTGAGATGTCTGCCTGACAGATGGAGAGGCACATCCGTTTCAATTAGAGAATCTTGTGATATTGGAACTTTGCCTATCAAGGAATTAATTGGTAAGCTGATGATGTACGAAGAAGAGCTCAAGGTAAATAAAGAGGAAGATGAGGAACCAAAACGAAAATCTGTAGCTTTTAAGTCTACTGCATCAAAGATCAAAGACAAGGAGAAAGTGCATATACCAACTGAAAGCTCATCCAGTGAAGACTTAGATTCTGACAGTGATGTCGAGATGGCATAGATAGCAAGGAGATTCAAGAAGTTCTATAGGAAGAAGAAGTTCTTCAGAAAACCAAACTACAAGGGTAAGTATGATAGACAAGGTAAGTGGAAGAAAGATTGGAAGAAAACTGATAAAGAAGAAGACATAGTTTTCTATGAATGTAAAAGGAAAGGACACATCAAAGCTGACTGTCCTAAGTTAAAATTCAAGAAGAAATATGAGTACAAGGACAAGAATTATAAGAAAGCTATGAAGGCCACCTGGAGTGCTTCAGAAGACAGCACAAGTGAATCAGAATCCAGTGATTCTGAAAGAAATCGTGCTAATATGTGTTTCATGACAAACACATCTGAGGAAATCTGTTTGAAAAGCAATTACAAGAAGGTATGGTACTTAGACAGTGGATGTTCAAGACACATGTCTGGGGACTATTCGTGCTTCAAAAGCTTAATAAAGGTTGATGGAGGATATGTCACTTTTAGTGATAACTCAAAAGGAAAAATCATCGGCTTAGGCCAGATTGGTAACACTGACTCAGTATTAATTTCCAAAGTTTTATTTGTTGATGGACTTAAGTACAACCTACTTAGCATTTCTCAATTGTGTGATGATGGTTTTAATGTCAAGTTTGAAAACAATTCTTGTGATGTTTATAATTCCAAAAGTGCTTTAATATTTTCTGCCTTAAGAAATGAAAATATTTATGCTGTTGACTTAAACACTTTGGCTAAACATAATGTTACTTGCTTAAATGCTTTTCATAAAGAGTCTTGGCTGTGGCATAGGAGATTAGGACACTGCAACATTCACTCACGTAGAAAACTCTCTAAGAAACACCTAGTTAGAGACTTACCTAAGCTTGAATTCCCAAATGACAAAGTGTGTAACCCCTGTCAAAAGGGAAAACAACACAAAGTTTCTTTTAAACCAAAGAAAGAAGTTTCAACTTCTCAACCACTTGAACTGGTTCACATGGATTTGTTTGGACCATCAAGAATTTCAAGTCTAAATGGGAAGCACTATGTTTATGTTCTTGTAGATGACTTTTCTAGATATACTTGGGTATAATTTCTAGCTCACAATAGTGAAGCCTGCTCTTCCTTTGTTAAATACTCTAAGTCTGTAGAAAATCTTAGTGGACTTAAGATTAAGACCTTGAGGAGTGATCATGGTCGTGAGTTTGAGAATCAAGAATTTGAATCTTACTGCTCACACAATGGCTATGCTCACAATTTTTCTGCTCCTAGGACACCCCAACAGAATGGTGTAGTGGAAAAAAGAAACCGAACCCTGCAAGAAATCGCAAGGACTATGCTCAGTGAATATGACCTGCCTGTTTACTTTTGGGCTGAAGCTGTAAATACAGCCTGCTATGTTATTAATAGAGTCTTGATTAGACCGGTTCTTAAGAAAACCCCTTATGAGTTGTGGAATAATAGGAAGCCTAAGGTTAGTTACTTTAGAGTTTTTGGTTGCAAAGTCTTTATTCTGAATACTAAAGACAATCTTGATAAATTTGCTCCAAAAAGTGATGAAGGAATTTTCCTGGGTTACTCTATGTCTAGTAAAGCCTATAGAGTGTTCAATAAGAAAACCAAATGTGTGGAAGAATCTGTTCACATCAAGTTTGATGAGACTGATCCACAAGAGTCTAAAACTTCTCTTGAAGATGTTGAAGAAGACTTATCTGTTCTGGACCTAAATGACAAATCTAAAGAACCTGTAATCAAAACATCCAGTTCTGGACTTTTTCCAGAATCTTCCTCTGTGGAACCCGAACCTATAAATGAACCTGAAATCTCTAGTCCAACCTTTACTAAATCAACTAGGATTCTAAAGAATCATCCTTTAGATGCTGTTGTTGGTAATCTTGATAGAGGAACACAAACTAGAGCTTCTCTAAGAAATCAGGTTGAACATCAAGCTTTTCTTTCACAGCTTGAACCCAAAAATATCAATGATGCTATCAGTGATGAATTCTGGGTAATGGCTATGCAAGAAGAACTAAATCAGTTTGAAAGAAACAAAGTTTGGGAATTAGTGGAAAGACCTAAAGACACTCTTACCATAGGCACTAAATGGGTGTTTAGAAACAAAGTTGATGAGTTTGGTAATATAATCAGAAACAAAGCTAGGCTAGTTGCACAAGGGTATAGTCAGGAAGAAGGAATAGACTATGAGGAATCCTTTGCACCCGTGGCTAGACTAGAGGCCATTAGGATATTACTTGCTTATGCTGCTCATCTGAATTTCAAACTATATCAAATGGATGTTAAAAGTGCTTTTCTAAATGGATATATAATTGAGGATGTATTTGTGGAACAACCTCCTGGTTTTACAAATCCCCATTTTTCTAATCATGTTTTTAAACTATCTAAAGCATTATATGGTTTAAAGCAAGCTCCAAGAGCTTGGTATGATAGGCTCAGCTCTTTTCTTATTTTGAAAGGATTTACTAAAGGGATAGCTGATCCTACTCTTTTTATTAAATGGATTTCTAAAGATGTCTTAATAGTACAAATTTATGTGGATGATATTATTTTTGGATCTTCTAAAAATTCTTTATGTGTTGATTTTTCAAAAATAATGCAAAATGAGTTTGAAATGAGTTTAATGGGAGAACTCAAATTTTTCCTTGGATTTCAGATCTTTCAAAATAAAAATGGTATTATTTTGAACCAAAGTAAATATATTAAAGATCTTCTAAAACGTTTTTCTTTGGATGGCACCAAAGGCAGTGACACACCTATGAGCACCACTTGCAAGTTGGACAGTGATGAAACTGGTGAACCAGTGGATCAAACCAATTACAGAGGTATGATAGGTAGTCTACTGTACCTTACTGCCAGTAGACCTGACATCATGTTCAGTGTATGCATGTGTGCTCGGTTTCAAGCCAATCCAAAAGAGTCTCATTTGACTGCTGTTAAAAGGATTTTCAAATATCTAAAACATACTCCCAATTTGGGATTATTTTATCCAAAAGGACATTCATTTGATTTATTAAGTTATTCTGATGCTGATTTTGCTGGCTGCAAGTTAGATAGAAAGAGCACCTCTGGAACATGTCACTTTTTAGGCAAGTCACTAGTATCTTGGTGTAGTAAGAAGCAGAATTCTGTTGCATTGTCTACTGCCGAAGCTGAGTATATAGCTGCTGGTAGCTGTTGTGCACAAATCTTGTGGATGAAACACACTTTACTAGACTATGGATATCAATTCAAACATGTCTCTATAAGGTGTGACAATACAAGTGCTATTATCATTTCTAAAAATCCAGTATCTCATGCTAGGACAAAACATATTGATGTGAGACATCACTTTCTGAGGGATCATTATCAAAAAGGTGATATCACTCTTGAGTTCATTGGCACTGAACATCAGTTAGCTGATATTTTTACAAAGCCTTTGAATTCTGAGAGATTAAGTTACATCAAACATGAGTTAGGTATGATTAATTATAGCACAGTTGAAACCTCACAGTTGAAACCTCACAGTTGAAACCTCACAGTTAGACCTCACCGGTGTACCTCACTGTTACATCTCTCTGTAGGCTGTTTCGCTGTTTAATCTTATTTTATTTTTGCGGGAATTCGAACCGTTTCTTTTCTTTATACTTTTATTTCTAAATCCCTAAATGATAAAATTGAGAACATCGAACATATCTCAATCCACTCATCTCGACCCTTGCTCTCTCAAGTCCTAAACCCTAAACCTTCAACCGAACCTCGAAACCTCATTCAGTTCCAATGGCCAGAACAAAGCGACCCCCGACTGTCAACGAAGATGCACCAATGCCAAAGAGGACTCAAGTCGAATCCAGTGGCACCGGGAACGCCTCGATAAGACCTGTTAATCCACATCTCACTAAGAGAGAAATAGTTGCTGAGAAGGAGCTAAGTGAAGAATGGATTTTATCGAGCAGATCATTAGTACTGGCAGTGCTTAATGATCAAGGATGGAACGAATGCTTCGCAAACAATAATGGACCGTACTACCCGAAGCTGGTGAAGGAATTCTATGAATATCTACAGTTCGAGGAAGAGGATGATCTGCATAGACTGGTATCCAGAGTAAACGGTAATGAAGTCAGTTTTTCATCCGTTGAATGGGCTGTATGTTTAAGAGTTCCTCATGAGGGTATCTACAACTACTATTCTGGAGCGGCTCCTCCAAATAGTAGAATCTTTGATCATGAGACGGCTCTGGAAGAATTGACAGGTAATGGCACAGTAAGGAAGATTATTGCTGCTGAAATGTGTGGAGAGGACAGGCTTCTGTTTAAGTTTATTCAGCATGTACTGAGTCCTAGAAGAGGAGACTTTGCAACTCTGAAGCACCAGGATATTTACTTAATGTACTTATTAAAACATGGAAGGAAGGTCAAACTTTGTAGGTTGCTGATGGCTCAGATGGAGGACATGATAAAGGCAAGCTAAAAATCTAGTGCCTTGTTTCATGCTAAACTCATTTCGGTAATGTTGAAAGTGAAAGGTGCAGCTGGAAGTCAGGAAGAGTTGATAGTGGCAAAGAACAATGTATGTATCTCGAAAGGAATCTGAAAATTCATGAAGATCAGTTGGAATCCCTGGAAGAAATCATGGGTGAATGATGAGGAGAGAATCTATGAGAATTTTAGCCCTTCTACTCATCCCTCTAGACCGAGAGATAGGAGAGATCCAGGCTTAAAGCCTGATGAGCCTGAACCTGCATATTCAGATGATGAACAGACTGCAGCAGTTGGTGACTCTGCAAGAGAGAACACCCCAATTGATGAAGGGAGTGATCCTGATACTACTCACAGTCCTGTCAGGACAGTGACGTTTGGAGCAGCAAGCCCTCCAAAGGAACTACCTAGTAGAGAACATATTCTAAGAGACAGTGAGACTGAGACTACAGAAGAAGAAGAACAATCTCAGTATTTTGTCAAGGACACCTCTGACGAGAATGATACAGTCAAAGCAGAAGAGGCTGGAGCTTCACATGAAAATCAAGAGACTGTTGCAGAAGAACTTAGTATGAGCCCTCTGATAGGGTATACAGACAAGTCAGTGTCTGACCAGGAAGCAGGAGTGGTCTCTACTACTGTTGTCATGGAAGTGGTTGATGACCCAATAGAGAATGAGGCTAACCTCACTGCTGAACCTACAGAGGAAGCAAGTATGGAACCTGCTAGAGCTACAGAAGAGAACTTAGAGTTACCCAGAGTCGGGCAGATAGTAGAAAATGTTCAGGAAGGAGCTCCAAGTGAGGGGGAGCGTTTTGGTTCAGTCTCTGTACTGTATGATATAGAAGGATGGACCTCAGATCCAGGATACATGGTGTTAGGACTCAATTATGAGGATTCAGATGAGGAAAACCAACCACCAAGAAATCCAGTTATCCTACCTAACAGCTCTCCAGTGTTAGAAACTGAAAGATTGGCCACCAAGGAAGACCTTGAATCCTTAAAGAATGAAATGAAGGGGACCATCAGACAGTCTATTGCTGAATTGAAAACCAGTCTTTTTGATGAGCTGAAAAATGTAGAACAATCCTTAGAATTATCTCTAGGATGTGTTGTGGGAAGTCCAATCAAAGAAATGTTGGATGAAATGAAAGTGTTCCACACTCAAATTGAAAGCTGGACTGGAGCAGTAGTGGCCCTCAGACAATCAGTTGCTTCTTTAACTGCCCTGAGCAGTTCTCAGACACAAGTGGCCAGTGAGATTCGATACATCAAAGAGGTGGTCAAGCAGTTTGTGGAAGTATTTGAGGCTTTCATGAAATCAGTAAAAGAACACTTTAGCAATCAGGATGCTGTCATTCAGAAAGTGGTTGGAAATCTGACTCAGTCTTTCAAAGAGACAGTAGCCTTCTCAGTCAAGTCCCTTCCTTCCTCTAGCTCTCCTGTGGACCTTGAGAAGTTTAGAAGCCTGCTCAGAGAAGAGCTTACTCAGGCCCGTGAAAATGACACCTCAGACCTACAGATCCTTGCTACTACAAGAGAAGTCAGTGGCTTTGTTCGTGAGCATCTGCAGGCTGCTACTGCTTCTCAGGAGGCCATCAAAAGTAAAGTGGATTATTACTTTGATCGGATTTTCACCAAGCATCAGTTGAACAATCACTTCAAGCTCATGCTAGAAACTATGAAGCTGCCTCCAGTAACTCAAGCCTTCAAAGACCAAGTTAGCAAGCTACGAGAGTTGACCCCGGCTTTGGATAAATTCTTGGAAAACAAAGATGACTTCTTATCTGCCATGGACAGAGGAGGAAACATCATAATGGACTTCAGGAATCTACTCCTACCTTTTCTTCATGTGGAATGCACACCTATTATAGTTCCTCCTGCCCTACCTGTCTCCAACCCCAGTGGTTCTTCAGTAATGTCTCCTGCTGATGCACTCAGAAGCCTTAGGCCACTGATACCTCGGCAAGCTACTCACTACAGGCCTTCAAGAGCCTCTGTTGCTGCCCCTCTAGACATTCCTGCTGCCATTCCTCAGCCTGTTGATCCTTCACCTACTGCTCCATCTTCTTCCTCCAAAGGAAAAGATCCCTTACCTACAGATGAAGCGGATTGAGTCTGTTTATTTTTTTTTGATAGGGATGATGTATTCACGTTCTGGGCCATGTAATGTACTCATTTTTAATACAATGTTTCTTTTCTCTCACTCTGTCTTTCTTTTTGTTAATCACAAAGGGGGAGAACTAGGGAGAAATAAATAGGGCGAAATAGGGAAAACTCAGGGGAGAAATGAACCTATACAAAGAGGAAGAAATCCTTGCGGATTCTACCAAATTTTTTTTTTTGCTCATCTTTCTAATACTGTGTTTTGCACACTTCTCTCTGATACATCTATATTTCATTCCATACTGACATAATTTGTGATTATCAAAAAGGGGGAGATTGTTGGAATCACCTGTTTTGATAATCCCAAATCATGCTTAAACATTAATTATGATGTATTAAACCTTTGCATTAATCTTATTATTCTATGCTTAAACGTATTTTATTCTAAACAGTTCATATTCTTACTCTCATAACTTTACTGTAACAGCTTACAGTAGTATTTACATATGTTTTGTATTGTTAGCTACCAGTCAGAGTTTTCTTTTCAAAGTCACAGTTACAGCTAACTGTCACCTTAAGTTACTGTTGCAATAAGTTCACAGTTACAAGGTTACAGTCGAAGACTAATACAAGCTTACAGTCCCGAGTCTACTGCTATCTATTGTCAAAGCTCACAGACGAAGGTCACAGTTACAAGTCTTCTGTTCAAAGTTTTCTCTGCTCAAGTTCACAGTCGAACAAGCCTACAGTTGAAACAAGTTCACAGTCGAACAAGCCTATAGTTGAAACAAGTTCACAGTCGAACAAGCCTACAGTCATAAGTCTACAGTCAAGGTTACAGTTAGACAGCTTCTGTCGACTAAGTCTACTGATGATCGAGGTCTACAGTTGACAAAGGTTACAGTTCTACAAATATGATATTACAAGTCTACAGTTAGAGAGGTTACAGTTACATGGAGTAAAAGCTACCATTGCAAGCCTACAGACAGCAAGCCTTTTGTTGAAGTCAGCAGTCAGAAGGAAGTCCACAGTTGGAAGACCACAGTTGAAGTCAACAGTGACATACATTCTCGACTCACTGTTTTAATTTCTTTATTTCCTACATTTAATCTATCTAACGGTCATATCATACATTTTGATGATTTGTCAAATATCTGATAAAGGTTGTCGGATGTCAGGAACCCGTACCTCGTACCTGCTGAAAAGAAATCTTTTCTGTCCCCTGTTCGGGAGATAAATACGAGAAGACTACGCTGCCCAAAAAGAATGCGAACCAGAGAAGTGCGTGGTGGACAAAATATACCAGAAACACAAGAAGATAAAAACGAGCTCCATCAAGAACACAGAGAAGCATATAGACAATCAAGTATACTCGAGAAGTGTTTTGTGCATACAAGAAGAACCCTGAAGAACTTCATCGACTACATCCTCACTACCTGTGAACCTGAAGCATACGACACTCTGTTTCTCAAACAGAAACGAGAAGAGGACTCAAACTCTCTTCTGATCGAATACAAGAGCTACACTGAGATCACCAGAACCACTTCTAAACTCTACATCTCTTGTTCTGTGATTTATTCTACTTTTTGAGCAGTGTGTGTTATCTGCTGTATTAAACACACACACTGACTCCTGTACTCTCACTGGAGGATCTGTAAATCCTCAGCAAACCCTTTTACACTTCATTTCCCACTGTGGATAGTGGTAGAGGTCTTGTGACCTGGACAGCTTGCTGCTGTTGTTTGTTTTCCCACGAAGAACTGTGGTAGAGGTCTTGTGACCTGGACAGTGTGTTCACTGTTGTTAACCCCAATCCAGGGTGTGGATCATTTTATATAAACTTTTGATAGGACTAAGTCTCGGCTTGAGACTGAACCTCTTGGTTAACTCTCTGTGTTTGTAGTTATACTCTATATCCATACTATACATATTTAATTTCATATTCCGCTGCTACTACTTTGAAATATAATCTATCTTCAAAGCTACTTTGATAATTAAATTCGCAAGTGTTTATATTTGTTATAAATCAGTAAGTTAGTTTCAAAAGTTAATTTAATCATAAGATTAAGTTAACTGAGAATTAATCAATCTTTGAGAAACTAATTGAACATTTATAATTTATATAAATTCACTACAGTTTAATTTGTTTTGAAATTGGGGGATTTTAATAGAAATTGTTTTTAACAGAAATTTTAATTGGAACTCAATTCACCCCCCCTCTTGAGTGTCCACTCCGACCAACACTTTTCTTAAACTGAACTTCTCTAACTCTACAAAAATTTCTCGTTCCAAACATCCTTAGTCTAGTATTCCGCAATCCAGTAAATAAATAATCTAGTATTCTAATTATCAAACAAGATAACTTTATGTAATGAATAATAACTATAATTATACAGTGCTCCACATTTTGTGCACGTGAAAAGGTTTTAAAGTACCGATTTACTATGAATCTATTTATAAGAGTTCCATGATGTAAATGTTGAGATGAAATGAAAACTACTCACAGTGACTAAAATTCAAATCCTCTTAAATTCCATCATATTTGTACATATAATTTGACCACTTCAACACTTCCCATATCTTTCATAACATTCTTGAATGTTTTTAATACATCGTCTCACTTCATACTTTCTTAACCATTCTTTATTATGCTGAAAAAATATGTAATATTGAATGCTGCTCATTATAATGCTCTGTTTGAAGAAATAGATCTATGGACCCTTTATTTATTAAAAATGTTTTAACTTCTTTAGACATCAGTCAATTTTCGTTTTCCACAAATATTATCACAACTAATAATGATATCAACACCTCATAGAAAACATCAGCATTGTCTTCAATCATTATTTAAAACATTTTGTCAAATTCCCCTCAACATTTCATCATTATTTCAATTATCCACAAAATCCTAAATACATGTTTAATGACCTATCAATGTGATCATATATTTGTGTGATAGTTTTAGAGACTATCTGATGAATTATAACCATTTCTTGTCTGTTGATTCTTGAACCAGTTGACAAAAAAAAACTATTTTTTGTTCATTTTTTCTTTAATCAAATAAAACACAAAACAATTAATCCAGATGAAATTGGTTGACTACACTATTGATCATTATTTAGTTGATTGGTCATACTGATGTGTCAGTACTTGTTCCTAATCTAATGCTGACTTCTCTATATATCTCTTGAAAAAAATCAAACATCACCATCCATCCACGTTTTCATTATGATGATCTTTTCATTATGATGTACTTCTCATTATAGTGACTTATCAGTGTTACATGTTATTTTCAAACTTTTTTTATGGAACAGATACATTATTAATAATTCCTCCATTTCTACAATAACATTTACCATGCGAATATTTTCATGTTTTATGAGAAAACAAGAATTAATAAAACTTCAACCAACTTTATCATAGAATTTTTAAGAAATTTATAACTCCCGAAATCACTATCTAATTCAACATCTTCAATAATATTCTATAATTCATTCCATCATCGAGTATAATGAGTAATGAAATTCACATCGATGATGTGCCTGATCAATATAATTATCTATTTGATAATTTTTTAATGGATACTAGTCAGTATAATACTCTTTTTATAAATAAACAACTTTATTAAACAAAAAATTTCCAACCTTTTTTTGGGTTCAAACAGTCATCAGTATTCACTTAATTTTAAAAAAAAACCACTAAAAAGTTTCCCTTTCTAAAAAATTTCTTAAATAAAAAAAACACCACAATTTTTCTCCAATATCCCCTTTTGTAGTTGAATAAAACAATCATTAATCACATTTTTATCTCTTAGAAATTTTTCAAAACATACCTTTTGAAATCAACTCATGTTTTTTAAATTTTACCAGAATATAGTTAGTTGAAAAGAGATTTTTTCAAAGTAAATATATGAGGCTGATTATGAATTTTTAACCTCAATTCCATGAATTCCCTTTTCAACAAATCTTTTGTAAAAATATCAACAATTTGATACTTTTTTGAGATATATTACAGAAAAACATATCCACCTAAAACTTCCTCATTTATGAAGTAAAACTTTATATGAACATGTTCTGATCTTGAGTGTTAGATAATATTTTTAAAAATGTTATTTTCACTCTGATTATCACAAAGCATATTTAATGGATTAGAAACATCTAAATTCAAATATTCTTGTTGAAATTTTATCTACAAAAACATAGTATTAGCCTGAGTTGTTGCAACATATTATCATTCCACTTTTTCCAAATTTATTGAACATTTTTTACAAGGACAACTGACACATAAATTTCTCATGAAAAATGTTCCTCTGGAATATTATTTTACATCACTGCAATCTCAAGCACAATTGGAATTAGAATAACCACGAATATTCATTCAATAACTGATTTTTTATAAAATACCATGTGAAGATATTCCTTTAACATATCTCTGAAATATATTTTCTTTCAACATATGAGATTATTTTGGATCACATTTATATATGGAACTAAAAGTTACAACCTAAAAAATCTAATATCTTGATGATATGAGATAAAGATAACTTCTTACCATCTTCTATGATTTTTTATGATTCACACTTTTTATGAATTCATTTTTACGAAACTTTTTGTTCACTAAAATTGGACTACAATCTTATTTTGATTCTCCAATCCCAACAATATTTTACAATTCCCTATAATACTTTTCTTAAGATAATAAAGTGAAATTTTATTTTTGTATGACTTGTAATACAATTTATTATAGAAATTATCCCAACATTAAAATTTAAAAATTCTTCTTTATTTACTAATAAAATACATTAAATTTATTTTCTTCATCCATAGAAAAAATATATCATCCATATACACAATAACAATCAGTGTTATAGTGTTATCATATTTCCCGTTCAACTTATATTCAAAATTTCAATTAGAAATATTAAAGCCTATCAAGAAACTATCAATATTTCAATATGAGGAATTTGGTTATTTTTTCAACACATAAAAATATTTATTTAACATACAAACCTTGTTTTCATCATTATCAAGTAATAACCCAAAGGATTCATCAATGAAAACTTCTTCTTCAATCTCATTATTTAGAATGTACGACTTTGCATCAAGCTAGTATATTGATTAATTCTAGTGTTTATCCACTAATAGAAACATTACATTAATTTTTAACCATGAAACAAGGGAAAATATTCATCAAAATTTACACCATCATCAATTTATATACTTCAGAAACAAGGATTTTTATATTGAAACTTCTCTATGTTAATTCAATTTTTTATATTGATCCACTTTGTTTCAATAAAATTTTATCTTTCATATGTGTGTCAAGTTCCCAAGATTCATTTTTCTCAATCTAATACAACTCCTCTTTTATAAAATCAACACATTTTTTGTGTTTAATAGCTTCGAAAGATGATTCTATTTTTACTTTTTAGGCGAGTGAAGTTTGATTTTATAATATAATTTTTTTAATCCTAACTAGATCCTCTTGATTTCCAAAAAAAATTAAGTCTCAACATATTTTTCTATATGGGTAAATTTAAATGTATATCTTCCAAATTCTCTTTCCTCATCACTTGATTATTGTGAGTCTTGATAATTCTTGTTTTTATCATTCTTACATTCATTTAAAACCATTAGTTTATCCTCCTTAACTTTCTCAATAACATTTTCAAATAATTTTTATTTGAAAAAACTTTCACTTCATATGTGTCAACCAACTTTTGAAAACATTTCTTATAACATTTGTAACATCTTCAATTTGGTGAATAACACATAAAAGTTCCTTATTTATCATTATCATCAAACATTATAATATCTATTTTTTGATTTTTATCAAACGTGGACTTCCAAAAACATTAGGGTACTTCAATAAAGGATATCTATTATACCATATTTCATAAGGAGTAATGTTAGATTCTGACATCAACAAACATCTTTTATAAACACGTAAAACGATACTAATAGCCTCTCTCTAATAGAACAAGGATATTCTATATTTTTCAAACATGATTCTTCCCA
The DNA here is from genome assembly GCA_963277665.1 of Viscum album. Taxonomy (NCBI): domain Eukaryota; kingdom Viridiplantae; phylum Streptophyta; class Magnoliopsida; order Santalales; family Viscaceae; genus Viscum; species Viscum album. The sequence goes on from OY728148.1 coordinate 56,706,836, forward strand.
TTTACACCAATATTATATTCTTTCTTTATACTAATCAATTTTATTATGGGGTATATTGTGATCTATACTTATGTTTGATCCCATACATTCTCATATAAGTTTCAAAATTATTGCATCTTAATTTAGTACCATTATCTATTTTCAAATACTTATTGTAAACCCTGCATTATTCTAAACATATTTTTTGAAAAATATGAACATTTTAATATCTTATGAAATTTTAATAATAAACATGATGTTTATAATTTGAGTGAAATCTAGAATGAAAGTGATAAAATAAAAATCACTTATTTGTATTTATGTATCATCATCCCACTTAAGTTTAAATGAATTTGTTCAAGAGATTTGGTAGACTGAATCTCAGCTTTCTTATGACTTTTATCAACTATATTATCCTTCTGAAAAGTGATACAAATATGTTCTTATCATTCTTTAAATTCCAGAAAATTTCTTACTACATAAAATTTGGAGAGTTTGTACATAATTGTTTTCCCACGGTGTCTTGGCCTTATCATCCATATTTAATTCTCCTCTTCTTGACTTAGATACCATGAAATGATATGTTCTTTAATCTCAAATATATTTCCACTAGTAATTTCTCCTTTTTCATAACATTCAAATCTTTCATACTTTTGATATTACGAAACTATTTTTTTAAAAAACTTCTTTTCCATCATCAGAAAGTTTAATTATAATATATAAGTAATATTTTAGTTACTAAAGAATCAAAACACCATTATATTTCAACTTCTCTACTTCAGTCCCATCAATTCTGATTCCTCTTAGTTTTAAAGAACTGTTATTCCTAAAGGAATAAGACCCCAATAATTATTTTCAACATATTTCACAATTTTTATGTTCACTATCACATATGATGAATAGTGAGTATCAAGTATCCATGGTTTTTTTATTTTACTCACTTTCAATGTTGTATCGGAAAAAATCCCTTTCTACAAAATTCTATATTCCATATTCTTTTTTATTTATATCATAAGAAAATTGTACTTTAGGGATTATCATATAAATTTTGGAATTATTACTATACTGATCACATCTTCTATAAACCTCTTCTAGACATTCCAATTGATTTTATGTTAGAAAATTTCTTAAATATTGAAAATCTTATTTTCTAACTTCATATGGTTATGGAAAGTGACTCATTGAACCTTTAGTATTTCCTAAAATCTATTCAATGTTTCTTTTAGGTAGTGATTAGATATGCCAAAAATTATTGTCCTTGTTCCCATAGATTCCGAAACACTAATATAAACCATTAAATCATGATTTTATATTAAATTAATATATTTCCCTATAGAAACATTTTTGTGGAAGATAACATCTTTCTACTCTTAAAATGCCATGTATGAAACATATTTCCATCTAAGTAAATTTTAATTTTTTATGGATGTGATGGGTTTCTAAAATCCTTTTTCCACAAAATGTATATCATCACTTTTCTTATCACCTAAAATGATAGAAAAATAATGTGAATTATCAGTATTGAAAGGTGAGGATTTCACATGATTATTTATTTAAGAATTCATAATAACTTTTGATGTATCATATTTTGCATCCAAGTATTTGTTGAAGTTTTCCTTCATCTACCTTAATGTACTTCAGGACTCAAGAAGTTTGGTTTGAAACATGTTATATTATTCTTCCTTAGATTCCAGTTTCTTACTAAGATATTCAACCATATTTTCCTATTTCATAATTCATAGAATATAAATTAATATATAGTGAATTTTCCCTTGTTCATTCTTGAAAACATATTTTCCCCCTTCAGTGCTTTTATCCTATATTTGTTTATTATTTTCGTTTTTTTCTTACAAGATATATTTTTCAGAAGATATGCAACATATTTAATTTTTTACTAGTACTCTTGGTAAGATTTTACACCTCCTTATTCTTAATTATTTTTCCATTATTCTTATTTTTCAAACTATTCAATAAATGTTCTAGCATTTTAAGAACATTCATATTCTAAAAAAGTTTTTTAGTTGTATCCAATTTTTATTTCATACTCAATATTATTTTTTCCTTCTATTAAACTTCTTCTTATAATTGATGGATGAAATTTATTCTTATGAAATTTTTTTCTACTTCTTCCATTTCTGTATTTCATTACAATCATCTTAATATTCACTAATTTTATTCTTAGGGAAATTTATATTAAAGTTACCAATACCAATATAATTAATGAATTTGAGTGTAATTTTACTCCTATATTTTCCACTTCCTCTTAAAAAGATCCTCTATATAAGTGATATGATTTCCTTAAATAAATCATCATTATATTTATTTTCATACTCACATAGATCATCATTTGAAACATCTTGAATTTTCATTTTCATAATAGCTTTCAAATCCATTTCATCTTTCATCTTCTTCTGGAACATTTGAAGTTTTATTATTTCATAAGTAATATGAAAAATTCAAAATTTATCTAGAAATAAATCATATTTATATTATAACGAAAAATTTTTAGAATCAAACATGTCTGGAAAGTTTCTCATGAGTTTTTTCACAATTATATAATACTCCAAGTTCTATCCAAATACTATAAAGTTTCAAATAATTTCATTTACACTATTGAAGAGTTAATAAATAGTTTATTCATATCTCAATATTATGTATTAAAACATACTATTCTAGAGTTGAACATTTGCTTCATTTAATTTATTATTCCCATTGAAAATAATTTTTGTCTAATCCAACAAACTCTGGGATATTTTTGGACCCATCACATTCATATAAACATTTTCTGATAGAAACATAGGAATAAAAGTTACACCCTTCCCATCAACACAAATATTTTTATTTTTAGAAAACATCAATGAATATTATTTAGAAATAGGTGTAAAACCAATTATATTAGCATAAAAAACTTCTAGGATAAGAGATAGAAGATATGGAATTATTCTATTTTTTTAACCATAATTTTTTTTCCATAAAATGTATAAATTCCTAACATGTTGAAAAAATTAATGTTATCTTTAATAAGGATTCAATAAGGTAACCTCTCTATTATACTAGTTGAATTCGTAAAGCATCAAATAAAAACTGGGAAGGGGAGAGGGGAGAATCAGTTTTTTACTTTTTATAGGATTAAATACATTTAGAAAAATAACTGCATGATCATATTATAGTTTATTACCTTATCATATTTTTGTCAATACTCAAGCATGGAGAACTAGAAATCATGTAATGAACATGAAATCTACATGGTTTGGACTGGCTCTAAGAACCTAAATCCCTGATATAACCACTCACATGTATTAATATAAATTCAAAATAATGTATAAGGGAATAAAAATTGTTCCAAATCTCCTTATACAACTTAAATTTCCTAATAAGTTTCATTATACAAACTCCAGTGATCTTACAATGTTTCCCTGTTAGTAAATTTGAGCCAGAAAATTATAAGATCATAAGAAATTTTTTCTTCAAAAAAAACTACCATGAACATCATTCTATTTTCACAAATATTTATTCCCTCAATTTGACAGACTCATTCTGATGAACTCCTTACAATGAACAAATTTTTTCAAATAGCACTTCTCAACCTCTCAAATAAAATTTAGATTTAAGTTCCTCATTCTGATCATCCTCATTTCGATTAAAAACATATAGTAGTCTAATATTATTATGATATGATTATCTAAAAATATCATTAACTCAAATTATGAACGGCTCTACCATTTTCACACATGAAATTGTTTTGAAACATGAATATATTGTGCATCAATTTATAGGCATACAAGAATGAAAAATGAATGAAACATAAAATCGTTTATCTCTTACTCAAATTAAAAACCTATAAAATTCACTCATATTTGAACCTCATGTTTGACAACTTCAACACTTATAAACTCTTATGGAACCCTTTTCAATATTCTTACAACATCAGATCACTTCATTAATTTCTACCCATTCAAAAATATGATGAAACAATATCTACTACTGAATACTTTTCATTATGAAGCTCAGTATCAACACATGAAACATTTAGGGCATTCATCTATAAACTTGTTTGTAACTTTTTTATACTTTTTTTCTTTTATTTTTCCATAAATATCATCATGATTTATAAATATATCAACACCTCTAGAAAAAAATTAGCATTGTAAAAAAATTATTACTGACAAAATTTTGATAATTGAGTTTCAAATTTTTTAATTTTGTTCAATTCTCCACAACTTTCTTAGTCTACATCAGATAACCTATTGATGTCATCCTACATATGATGGATTGATATTAGTGACACTTCAATGAATCAACAATACTTACTATCCAATTATTATTGACTCACTCAAGAAACAATAAAAATACATTTTATCTTTCATTCTTGACCCAATTTAAAGACAAAATGGAGAAACATGGTGAATTTTTTTTAATACACTGTTGATCATCATTTAATTTATCAGTAAAATTGAAGGACTGGTGCCTATTCTAAATTGGATGGGGAATTTTCTCTGTAGGCCCTCAAAAACATAAAACGACATCATCTTTCCACATTCTCATTATGATGATATCTTCATTATGATGAACATATCATTATGACGAATTATTATAGTTATATATCATTTTTAAACTTTTTATTATTGTCTAGAACCAATACAGTCTTATTAATTCACCCATTTCTTCAACAACATTTATCATGAGTATGTTTCCTAAATTATTAGAACTCTAATATTAGAAAATCATCATCTAATTTTAGGTTATAAAGATTAATAATGTTTTAACTTCTAACATAACTATATTTATTCAAGATCCTCAGTAATATTTTGACATTATTTCAAACATCATGTTTGATGAGTATTCAACTTCATGTCGATGAATCGGAGATGGATGGTGCATTCGATCAATATAATTAACTTTATGACATCTTCTATATCAAGTGGTGTGTAGTCTGATACACTGTTTCTATAAAAAAATATTTCTTATAAAATCAATTCCCCCCATTGTTTTTGTGTTCAAACATTGAACAATATTCACCTATCTTTCAAAAAAAAATTCTTTCACAAAAAATTAGTTTTAAACAAATACAAGACATTGTAATTATAAATGACACAGAGGATCTTCAATACCGTACAAATCAAATTTACTAAATTCATTGGTGGTACCGTTGAAGAATTATCTTTCATATAAGGATTACCCTATAAATCTCATTAATTATAAAGAAAATGTTCTTTGAAGTAAGAAAACTAACCTATAGAAACTGATATACAGAATCCACAAGCTTGAGGAAGCGACATGGTAACTAGAAGAGAAAATGATAAAAGGACCCTCATTTATTTTTTTATATGAAATGAAAATTTCTAGGGTAGAATTTTCAAAGGGGAAATAATGTTACAAAAAAAATTCTTACTAAAATTCCTTTTTTGAATTAATAAATATCTTTTTATGTATTTTCATTATAGAAAATATAATAATTTATTATTTTTGAACCAATATATGTTACATTTTATCATATTTAAAAGGTAATTAATAATCATAACTGTTGATAATATAAATTCTGAATAGTGATCATATGATCATTATATATATATACATGGTTATGATAAAGTTCAATTTAAGTAGATATATGAATTAATGGCCTCAACCAATATACACATACTCTATTAAGCATATTTATCAGATATTTAATGGGATATAATATCACTATGACTTTCCATTGATCAATAAAAAGATTATATTAAATAATTAATGAATGGTCAAAATATTTTACTGGATAAGTTAAATATTATCAATTCCTCATCCCAAATCGGAGTCACTAAACCACCCAATAAAAATCTCACCATTATACAGTTTACCCTTAGGTTGTTTATTGGTGTAGTATAGTGTTTTGTACCAAGACCCTAATAGTTTTAATTTTGAAATTTATTTTATAAAATTATGGTTATATTTAACTTTTTTTATTATCATTTGTAATTGATTGGAGAATGATTTGATTAAAATTAAATGAAACATAAATTTTGTTTTTAAGAAAATGTGTATTTTTAATGAAAACACACTATTTTAATGAATTAATGATTTATTTTAAAATAAATTATATTTTAATAAAATAATTTTATTAAATAATTTTTATTAATAATAAATTATAATAAAAACTTTCAATTTGAAAAATAATTTTATATGGGATAAAAATAATTTTTTTTGAAAAAAAAACAATTTCCCTTCAATAAATATAGATTATTTATTTAAAAGTTTAAATGATAATAATTATATTTTTTTGGGTAAAATAATTATAATTTTTGAACTAAGAATGTCAAAATTATCCAACAGTTATTTTTATATAAATTTTAAAGACAACTGAATTTTTGGTTCAAAATTAAATACAGTATAAATATACGGTGTCTATTATAACATCATAATGACCCAAAAGTGACGTAACATATTCCATAAATGGTATCCATGACAAAATATATATTTACAATTAAAATAAAATTTTAATGTTATTTGATAATTTTTATAAACGCTTTATGAATCCACCAAAACCAATATTATATTTTATGGTTTTAAAATCAATTCTTTATGAACCTGACCAAATTCAACTTAACCAAGGTTAATATTTTATTTCGATAAGTTATTTAAATATTAAAATAATGAAATCCAAATCACATTGGATAAAACTTTGGGTGAAACCCATGTGATGGTTTTTGGATTTTAATACTTTTTTTATAGTGTCTAAAACTTATGTTTGGGAAATAAAAAAGATCTCCTCTCATTTTTCCTTTATAAAACCACCCAATCTCTATTTAATATTCACTAAGAACCCTTTTATAAAAAATATAATATACCCTTACTTCTCTATATTCCTCCAAATGTTTTCAATTATCTTAATAATCTGCTACCAAGTTTTTTAAAATATCCTATCAGGGTAAGGGATCCTCTATTTCTCCCCCTTACTAAAGCACCTTCTTTGTCTTTTAAATTTTAATTTCCTGTTTTTCATTTTTTATATTTTTTTCTAAAATAAACCTATTATTTTCATTATTTTTTATGAGTGAATATAGAACCATTTTAATTTCATTAATCACTCCCATGAATCTTTTAGTACCCCTTTTATTCTACCTAAATAACCTTGTTATTTCCCATGAAAAACTTTTGTTTTCTGAATACTCATCCCCATTTCTTATCAATGGTCTAAACATAAATGTACCTATCATTTATAGATTGGGGACACCATTTTTTGTATCCCACAATATATAATTGTGGGATTAAATTTTATCTCGGGGAGTTTTAAAAAAGCAATGTAATTTTAAAGCACGTTAATAATGTTTTCAATAATTATGTTTTATAAATTTATCATATTGATATGTTATATAACTAATATATCAAATAACCTAGGACTAATGGAATATTTTATTTTTCTATGTGTACCTTTATATAATAAATCATGAAATAGTATATTAAAACATGGCTTTTCATTATTCATTACTTCATTCATTATTCAATATAACCACTCCTAAAGTTTTATATTTTCATTTTATAAGGTTTAAATTAGTTTAATAATATTATATTTCTATTTTATTGTTTTTATCTTGGGGGTGTTGATTATAGTAGACAAGAATGATCCAAATTTTCCCATTATACAATTCTTATTTTCTACCTTTTATCCAATTTTAATGTTTGGTATTGTCATGTGGTTAGCTGGTGACTTATATAACAGTCTATATTAATAAAATAATTCTTTTTTCCATTTTCTTATGTGATGTTTGGGTATAATTCTATATAATAGGAAAAAAAATTGATTTTGGAAAAAATATAATTTTTAAACTCTGAAACGTCACATTCCGCCCCTTTAAAAAATTAAACCTTAAAATTTAAACTCTTATTCTAGGTTGATAATAGATTAGGGTACATATGTTTCATCCTTTACTCTGGTTCCCACATCACCTCTTCATATTTATGTGTTCACATCATCCCTTTGAAATTTTGAGTTGTCTTATTACATAAAACATTGTCTCTATAGTCCCATATCACCACTAGCTTCACCACATAAGAGATGTCATTCTTCAGTTGTACCACCTTTGTAATCAATACATGTGATTGATGATGTTTGTAATTCCTCATACGGTATAAATTGATCAAATCATGAACTTAAGCTTGTTTTGGTGGATTTTTTAGTTAATAGGACACCTGTCTTAGGCGATCAATGATCTCTAAGTGGCCAATGCACCCAAGGATAAACATCCCTTTATTTATAAACTATTTCACTATATATTCCATGAAGATATTTGACAGAAAAAATATTTCTCTAACATCAAACTCAAATTCCATTTTATGTTTGTTACTATTTCTCTTATTCTGACTCCGAGTAGACTTTATATGTTTTGGGAATGATTGAACCTTTTATCTCATGAATTAATCAAAATTGAGTCCAAGTCAATTTCTTTCACTATGTTCAATCCAAAAGTAAGATTTAAAAATTAATTCCCACACTAAAAATCATATGGATCCATTTGAATAATCTATTCAATGTGGTTATCATATAAGAAATTAACTAATGGGATAAGTTTATCACATCCACCTTTAAATTTCATTGATAAAGTTCTGAACATGTACTCAAGTTTCTGAATAGTCATTTTAGATTGGACATCATTTTAAGGGATGATATAATATATGTAAATTTAATTCAGTATTCAGATCATGTATAATACTGCTCTTTAATTTATAAATGAACCTTTGATTATGATCAAAGATAGTCTAAAGTGGTTCCCCAAGAAACCTAATGAATTCCTTTTCATATATCATAGAAATTTTTTCAAGGAAGAAGTATTCTAGAATAGTGATGAAGTGGGAAGTCTTGGGGAGCTGATCCACCATTACCCATATCTCAATTATTTACATGGATATACTCTGGGGAACAATGAAAAATTCAATAGTGTTGTTTTCCCATGTGGGTATAAGAAATGGTTTCATAATTCCCATGGACATTTTTTACTCTAATTATACCTTCCAACATACCATGAACCTTGAGGTATACATAGTGATCTCTTTATTTATTTTGTCCCACAAAAAGTTCTTTTAGGGATTATAGTATATCTTGGTACTTATAGGATGGATGGAGAAATATTATCATTGAGAAATATCCAACAACTCTTTTTATCTATTGTTAGAAATGAACCAAAAGTCTGGTTACCAACCGAATGAATCCATCTTCATCGATGTGGAATTTGTGAAGCTTCTCCTCTTTTACTCCTTCCACCTTATATTTAAGATCTAAGTCATTACATTATTCCCGAGGATCTTTTTTTAGATATATGGTAAGAAAATAATTTAGTAAATGTATGATGCATTCCATTCTATTATAATTTCTTGATTCATTTTTTGTATATATATAAAGATAGTGTCTTTCTCAATCTTTGTCATGCAATGAGTGGAAGGTTCATTCCTTCTAAGATTATTAGCTACCTTGTTCGCATTTCTCGGAAGGTAGTTAATAGAGAAATAATAGTACTTGATAAACTCTAACCAAATTTATTGACCCATGTTGATATCTTTTTGTGAGAATATATTACATACAATATTTTGTTCTATATATATGTCACACATATCACCATAGAGGTAGTGTCACCAAATATTTTTGTTTAAGATCATAAATGATAACTCCTGATCATGTATCATGTAGTTCCTGTCATCGATCGTAAATTTTCATCAGGCATATGATATCACTTTATCATTTGGAATGTCTAAACATCCCAACCAGTTATTCAAAGAATCCCTATATATCACAAAACCTTATCCACTTGATGTTCATGTTAGTATAATTGATGTTATTGGAATCTTATTGATATCCTTAAATCATTCAATATAGTATTCCATCCAGACACACTTTACCCATTTTTGGGTTAACATAGCTATCGATATTGACATTTATGATAAATTACTGACAAAATTTGATATTACCAAGATAATACATGAAAACTATAGACTTCCATGAAACTTTAGGGTATGGTTAATTTTCCAATTTAATTTTTCTTTGAAAGGTCCATAAATAATCTCACACTTATGATCATATTCCCCAACAATGTTACATTATACATCCCATTGTAACACTTATTGGAATAATAATACATTTTATCTTAGCTTAAAATCACCATAACAGTCCTTATATTCTCTTCATATTCCTCATTTATCTAAACGTAAAAGAGAATATCATTGTTAACGAAAACCACAATTTTTTAGAGTATATTCTAAAGACCATATTCATCTAATTTGTGAAGATTTTAAGGGAATTAAAAATTATTATAAGAATTCCTATGAACTCATAATTCCCATAACTTTATTGGGATTATTTACCATCAATTTATTATATCTAATACAAAGATCTACCTCAGAGAAGTAATAAGTTCCACTAAGTTGACCAAAATGTTTTCAATCATTAGATGGGGTAATTTTTATTTATGGTAATCTTTTTGAGTTCCGAATAATTTATACACATCTACATAGATCATCATTTTTATGATGAATAAAACTGGTACACCCTATGGAGAAGCACTAGGGTGAATAAAACCATTCTATAAATTCTCTGTAAGGTTATTCTTTAACTCCTCCAGTTTGATCAGGGAAATTCATTAGGGGAATTTAGAGATAGGAGTGGGTATCGGTACAAGATATTTTGAAAACTCTACCTCAGTTCCTACTGGATGTATTGGTAAATTTTATATAAATACAATATTATATACCCTTATAATGAGTATTTCCTCAATTTTGACCCTCTTATTCGAGTCAAACATCTTTTTAATGTATTATTTTTTGTAGGGTATAAACACCGACAACAATGATGGATTTTAAAAAGGAGATTAATGATATTCCAAGAATTTATATAAAATCATGGGATGGTTTAGAATAAAGAAATATATTTCATTTTCCTGATAGCTCATGTGAGTTCTAATAACAAGATCCAATAATTTCCCTTTATATTGTTAAATTCCACAAATGGATGGATTATGAGATTCACTGGAAAAAACTCCCCACATAAGCTAACCATAGAAGAGTCTAATACTTACATTGTAGTAATGACACCACTATGAGTTTTTCTATATATCTATAATTTATGGTATCAGGATTGTGATTCAATGTTCAAGAAAACATAGAATATATAAAATAATATATATAATGATAATAAAATAAAAAAATTTCCATTGTTGAGTTAATAGGAAGTGTACTTTATATGACTTCATATTCATGATACACCTCTGTTGTAGGGGTGTAAAAATATTTCTCATGAAAAATTATATTTGGTTCTTGATGATTTTAATTTCACTAAATGACCCATGGTTTAGTGATCTATCTTTTAATATTTCCCTTGATCTCTATAGTTTGATCATTGAACCATGGGTGCTATCTTCTTTAACATGGTATTGTTGGACGACTTCTTCATCACTCTTGCAAATTCATGAGCTTATTGTTCATCTCTCGAAAACATAATAATTTTCCTATCCCTTTGAGGAAATTCCTATTATACTTATTCCAATATTTTTTACATTTGGGTTCTTAGATTTTCTTTCCTAATTTTTTATTTGATCTTCTAGCATAAAACTAGATCATTCATTTCTTGTCTCTATAACAATGGGACCAGTATTGAAATTCTATATCTAGTTTGGGGGAATATATAATTACTTCTTGGTATATCCAAAATTCTCAGATATATATATATATATATATATATTATGATGTGGTTTCAAAACACTAAATAATCTACCTATTTTTATGTCATTGTTGATAACAAAACTAGAGATGTATCATGAAATACTTAAGAAATTTTCCTTGTAAGTCATAACAATTCACCGTCTTTTTTCCTAAAATCTAATAATTCTCTCTGTATATTTGTTCTATGATTTTGAGGGTAAAACATTTTCAGGAATAAATTATTAATGTCTTCCCACTCCATTTATTTTATTTTACCCATAATATTTATATTTTTTATCAGTTCCCTCCATTGATCAACCTATACATTTAAATATTAGATAAAATATTTGATTTTATCCTTTTTAAAGTAGTTGAGTACTAAAAATATATAATTAATTGTTCAAAATAATTGTTCCATAATAATTATATTGGATAACCATATAATATTTGTAATCATGTCCACATAAAATACTAAATATCTAGTTATCCTTATTAGAAAAAGGAGGAAATTGTACATAATTCAGGTTATTGTTCCTAGACTGAGATGGATGGGTACGCATCTCTATAATGTTTTGAAATCCACCTGCCATGTTAATGGGGATTTATTTAGATAACCATTGTATTGTGATTTTTATGGGTTATTGGTCTAGTGTTCTTGGTTACCATTATTTTTTAAATTATAACACTTTTGAAGAGTACTTATGTAAAAATATATTGAGTAAATAATATATTCTCATATAAAAATTAATTATTAATTCATATATTATGGGATCCCTATACTCTTTTTTTTTATAAAATTACACTTCTATGATCAATTACCAGAATCATTTTAAATCTTTAAGTGGAATAATTTCATTATTTTTTATCCTTCATAAGTGTTTATATAGAGTTTATGATTAATAGCGGAATATCCCCCAGAAGTGTTAAATAATTATGCAACAATGAATCATTATCATGCAATGACTAATGATATATTCAATACCTAATCCTCCTTTTATGGGGTTATAACCCCTAGGAATAATTGATCGAAATCCACATTTACATGTATTTTCCAAATAGAGATCTTTTTTATCAGAAACAATGAGCTCTTATACTTTACCCGAACATATGATTTTTACCTTTACATAGTCTTTTATTTATTGTTTCACTAATTTTTCTAATCCTAATTCCCAAATGTACTAATCCACTATCTGATATTGACTATAGTTATGAAATTTCTCTTTATGTGACTATTACATTATTTTTAGGATAAAAACCTAATAATAATACATTGGAGGATTGGAAGGATTAGTATCTTGAGAAAATTACACTCATACATAACTTGTATATATTAAAACATAAAAGTTAATTAAATCTTCCTTTTTTATCCTCCTAATATATTTCATGTTCCCCTTAGTAAATATAATCACACAAAGATATAAATCAAAGAGAGGGTGAGTTAAAAGCCTAGTAAGGGGTGGAATGTGGGGAATGAGTAAATAGTACATGGGTTAGAATAATAAATATCATCTATATAATTATAATAGAAACATTTTAAATAGGCATATAAAGTGGGATATTCATAATAATGAAATAGAATAACGTAGTGGCTAAATACCACACACAGTTGTGAACAAATCTATTATCTTTTTCACTCATAACATATGTTCATAAATCATCACATAAACATTATGAAAAAAATATAGTATATTAATATAGAATAAAAAACAAAATATTAGGATATATATCACACTACCTAATTCATTATAAGGACATATATTTTAAATACCACATATCACGTCATAAAATGATCATAATCGTGCATGCCATGTGAAACAGGAATATATAGTCCTGAAATAAACCCATGGAAATGAATGGGTTTAATAAAGAATTTTTAAAGTACACTTTCTTAAATAATCATTGTACTTCTCTAATGAACTAGATAAAATATATTTTCCCGTAAAAAATCATCATTATTCATTGTATATGGAAAAAATAAAGAGGATTTAATGTGATGTTTTTGAAATTAATTTTACTTCAAAAAAACTGTAAATGGTCCTGAAACTATTTTGAAAGGGTAGAAAAATATTTATCCCTATAAGAAAAGATAATTTATAGTGGAATTTTTTTAAGGATATTAATTTAATATATATACTAAAATTTTATTGAAATTGGGTAACCCAAAAAATAATTAATTCGGTTCAATAATCCCCTTACCTTGGAAACTGCTTTATTTCCTCACATTTCAACATCTCACTTCCCAGTATTTCATATTCTCTAAAACTCGAGAATCCAAGAATTATTAGAGTTGAATGAACCCAGAACAACCCTATATATTCTAAGGGGACTAAGGGATGTAATTTGTTTAATTTATTGGCTTTTGTAATAGATGATGAGTGGTTTTGTATTGGGATATATGGGATATTTATACTTGATGAGAGGGGTATTTTATGGGTAAAATAATAAATATAATATAATATTCAAGGAAAAAATATGTATATAATAATTTTGATATTATGAAATATATTTCACTAAAATAACATGATTTCATGACTTTCAATCAGTTTATAATGTAGAATTATTATTTTAATCAAAAATAAATTAAAAATAACAAATATTTATTTAAATGGACACTTTAGACTTTTAGGATTTGAAAATTACATTTTAGGTTAAGAAATTAAATTTTTTGATGACCCATTTATGTTTGAAATTAGTTTGGTGTTAAGATAACCAAATTATAATTTATTAATTCCTTATTCCACCATCAATATGTCATTAATAATGTGTGGTTTGAAAAGAAGTACTTTTACTATTCATGTGAAAAATGAGGTTCTTTCAAAAGTTTTCAATAAATCCATCTTAGAAAATTTAAATATGATGATTATAAAAATTAAATTAATTTTATCAAAATAGTTCTATAACATGATCATTTTTAATATTTAAAATAAGAATTTTTATTTTAATGAAATACATTAATATATTGTTAACTAAAAATGTAAATATATTTTCATTGAGTTTTTAATCTGGTTATTTATTTTATGCAATTATAATATTTATATTTTTTTAAATTACTCATGATAAATTATATAGTTTACATTTTATTATATTATGGTCAAATTACTATTCTAGTGATCATGATACTACAAACAGTCAAGTTATTGTCCCAATGGTCCCATTACTATTCCAACAGTCACATTACCTCCTATAAATGACTCTTAATTCTTTCATAAATTATTCACTAAGAGTCCTCTAATGTTTTTATGTTTTCAATTTCGAATATATCTATTTTTTTACTGATATTGTATTTCATTTCTATAGTATTTTTCATGGGAAATATGATTCTACCATATTAGTAATATAAAAATTTTCCTATTCAACTTTTCTTATTTTATATTTTTTGTCAAATTGTTATATTTGGAAATTTCATCAATTATCATTTTGAGAAATGTAATGAAATATAATAATGAAATAAAGTGTTTTTCATCTTCAAATGTTTTGTTTGTGAATAATATTAGATAATAAAACACATTTTCATTGAGGAAAAAAATATCATTTATAATATTTGGGTTGTTACACCCCCATTTCTAGCTTTGTAGGGGTACCATTAGGAGGAGTGGTTAATGAAATAGTTTTTTCAATGATTTAGTTTGAGGGATGTGATTGAGGTCAGATATTGGTATATGTGAGGATTTTTTGGGTTAGTAGGAAAATAATGTTATCTAAGTTTATTGTGCAATTAAAAAAAGTGAGAGAAGATGAGACAAGTTTTTTAAGGCCCCTTATGATCTAATTCATAGACCATTAGGTTTACTAATCCTACTAAGAAAAGTGCTACTATTTTATGGTAGAGACTTATGAATGGATAATATATCATTCTTCTTTATGCATATGTTTTAAATTTATAGACCTTAGTATTATAAAAAAAATAAAAAAAATTAATAAATAAAAAATATTACATATTCTGGATTTAGGTGTCCCTATTAGTTTTTTATTTTATTGGTATGTCATTATGTCTATGTACTCATCATGTTCATGTCAATGATTTTGAGCCTGATCTGATAACAAATCATCATAGAGTATAGTATGATGATGAAGAAACATAGAAGATGAAACTCTATGAGCTTTAGCACTATAATATGTAGAATTATGAGAGGTCCATTATAGACTCATTTATATAGGACTAGTTGGAGGAGGTGGATGTATCATTAATTTTGATCTATTCTCAAATTGTTCACTTGGATTCTTTGATAGTGATTATGATTTGTGGATCAGTAAGGAAGCGATGGTTCTTGTTCATTAGGTATTGTGAGGAGTCATTTGTCTTATGGTAGAAGTTTTGATACCAGTTTCTTATTGAGTTTCATTATTTTAATATATAGTAGGCTAGTCTTTAGGACATAATTTAACCTCAATAAGGTATTTATGGAATGTGAGAGTTTAGAAACCATTTCAAGACATGTGTCTATTATTCTTTTTACCTATTTCTAATTGAGGAGGCCTTGGTGAAGAGGCTTTGTGTTTAGATATCCAATTTCCAATCATCTGTTTTATGATATTAAAGATTATTGAGGTTCTAGAGAGTCCATATGTCATGGATAGGATGTTATCTAAGACTACATAATCTTCATAAGGGATTCATTAGGATTCCGTAGAATTTATATTTGTATTCTATTTTTCCCTATTTTCCCCAAAAAACTTTTAGAAATCCGGGGGTAGGTCGCAGTACTTATTATCCTATTTATCCTATGGTTGTAGCTCTAAAACCCCAACCAAAGAATGTTTCATGTTTTTTTATATATCAAATTTGGTAATCAATGAATATGGTTACCAATTAGTTTGATTAGGAAGAATTCGATAGATTTTTGATTTTGGTTCCCCTATTGAGCCAATTCCATTTGAGGTAGTAGTACTAGTAGTAGGGTGATCCAGCTTTGGAAAAACAAAGTGAATATGGGATATAAAAAATATTTCCCCGAGATGATCCTAATCCTTAGAGATTATATTTCATCCCTAGTGGTGGTCACCATATGTTTTAGAGAGGTCATGGAGCAGATTGTTGTCAGTTGTATGTTTTGTATTTTCACACACCAGGTGAGCTATACATCATTCTTGGTACAATTTTCTTAGTTTATACCATGGTTCCTGATTTGTTTGATTCATGATATTTATACCCCTTAATAGCACCTACCCTAGTTCATTATTTGGGACCTGAGGTGGGGATGTTTCTAGTTCCCTAGGAATTGACCACACCAGTAGGATGTTTTGCATATTTTTATAAAGAATGTAGAGACTATGAACTAGTAATAGGGTATCCCTGCACTTAGGGAGACTTACTATGTTTATGGATATTGGAATATAACATCATCCTTAACATGGAATATATGTATTTGGTCTAAACTATTTTGGATTTCCCTATGCGACAAATTATTTTCTATAATACTGATTGAGAGCCTGCATCGTCCATTGGAGATCCAGACCCCCCAAATAGATAAAATTCATTCTCTATCATTTTCTTACATAATTAAATAGTTTATTACGAGTACATAAGAGGATCAGTATGTAGTTTTTTTATGGATTCATAAGATTAATCTGACTTATTTCTAGAGGAGGTTGTTGTTGTATTCCCTTAGTGAGAGATTGATTTTTTGAGAGAGCTATATCCAGATGATTCTATAATATCATTTTTTCGGTATAATATGGTTTCAACAAAGTTTATAATGATATTGGGAAATATTTATTATCTTTTGTGGTGAGTTTTTATTCATCGAATCTTATATCCTTGAGATTTTCTAGTTCTATTTGTGAATAACATATATGTGACTTCGTATCTCTTGAATTACAATCATCACTTGATTCAAGTGAAAGTGAAGAACTATTATCCTCTTCCATTGATTAATGATTTCTTTGAGTATCAAATATTATCTTGTTGGTTTTTAATATTGTTATATGTTTCGAGTGTAATCAGATACAGTTAAAACATGAAGTTATACCATAAGACTATTTCTAATTTCCTTACGGTAATTATGAGGTTTATTATTTTGTTTTGTTTGATAAACACTCCAACCATGTTCATGGGTCTGGAGAACATGATGTTATGAGTCTTTCGAGATCAATTTTTGGTGGTTTTAATCAATGAAATCGTCTGGTACTCTATATATTAGTAGGATAATGAAGAGAATCTATGTATCATTTTGAGAGTTATTCATCATTAGAAAATATTTGGGAAGCTATCCAAGTGTGATTTTGGGGATCATTATTTCCTTTATTAGGGTATGTAATATCCTAGAATTTTATAGAATTATAGAGTTTTTTTGTCTTGTAAGGTATTATAGAAGGTTCCTAAGATTATTCTTCTAATGATATGACTCCTTTGAAATCCTTGAATAGAAAGGATCAAGAATTTTTGTGGACTGTTAAATGTCAGTTATATTTTAAGCACATGAAAAAGAACTTCGTCAGTGATTTAGTTTATTCTTTTCCAGAAGCAAGATTTTGATTTTAGGTTTTATATGAAGCATCATGTAGAGTTCAGGATGTTATTTGATGTAATATATATTTGTTGTTTCTTATGGTTCATGGTAGTTACGTCATCATGATTGTAACTATGCCACCCATGATCTTGAATTATTGGAAGTAATGTTTTCATTGAATTTGTAGTGACATTACCTCATAGATGAGCCTTTTGTGGTTTTTACTAGTAATAAAATCATTTCATATGTCTTCTCACAATGTCACCTAAACCTATGACAGTGATGGTGGATAGAATTATAATAGGATAATGAATTCATGATTTCTTATATAATGGAAAAGGGTAATTTTGTAGTGGGTGCACTTTATAGGAAGTCACACATAGATACAGTGAATGAATTTGGATATTCCCTTATAATAAAAGAAGATATCTCAATGATGAATCCTGCTATGGGGGAGGTTTATGGTTGTTGTTTCCTTTTTCATATGATAGCATAGTCATCTTTGTAATAGTATGTAGCTAATCTCTACTTGGGGGATTCTGAGGTGAAGGTCTAGAGAGAAGAAGCTTCCATTTGTGATTCCTTTGATGATTTTTATAAATATTTACAACACCATTTGTTATTCTATAGAATTCCTTTGATCCATTTTGTGATGCATGAGGTGGTTCTCTATGAGTTCCATAGCTCACCCTCTTCATAATATCCTTACATGGATTATTTGTGCTATGATTTAAGATGTCAGTTTTCATAGCCATGGTTAAAGTGTTTCGTCATAGATTTTATTTCTCAATGTTTGATCATCTAGAAAGTAAAGTATTAAAACCATGTTCTCATTGGTTTTCTTCAACTATTCGAGGTTCTTCATTGAATGTGTGAGGAAATACCGATGTAATTCATCACTCGTTTACCTTAATCTCCGTGATGATTTGATGTTATAAGGTTTTTTATATATGGTTTTATAAAATAATACATATTTATAGTGATTAATGAGTAGGCATTATTGGATGTTTTTTTCTATAAAATACCTAGAGGAGGTGGTGAGACACTATGGAGCCTTGAGGATGATCAAATCTAATCATGATCCTAGTTTTAACTAATGTGTTTGGAGGGGTATCTAACATTCTATTGGATCTCTGTTATTCCTTAGCACTAATTTTCAACAACAGATGAATTTTCATAAATAATGGTCTTTTGAGACTCTTGAGGGCATAATTTCTTCTTGTGTTCAGAATTTGAACGATTATTGATGAGGAACCCACATTTGGTTAGAAATACTTAAAATTATATATTTCACTCCACAATTGGTATGGCGCTATTTGAATATTTGTGTAGTCAAGATTTTAATTCTTCATTGTGCTAGAATGGGGTCAAAGAGTAGAAAATTAAAGGGGAAGAACTAGTGTTTATAACTATAGAGATTATTTAGGTGATTTGTGAGAGGATGAAGACCACAAAAGATAACCAGATGTCCTCTACTGAACATAGGAATGGACTAATGTAGTTCAAAATTAGAGATCAAATGTTCTTAAAGGTAACTATTTGTTTTCGATAAAGAAGGTTTATATGCGAGAGTAACTTTTCCGATAGTTTTTTAGACCTTTCAAGGTGTTAGATCCTGTTGATGCCACTAGGCATCAGATGGAAACTCCCCCACAGATAAGCTAAATACATGATGTCTTTCATGTGTCACATATTAACTATTATTTTCCTAATAAATCTCATATAATCAATTGTGGTGAGATAAATGTAGATGATGACGCGACATTCTAATAGAGGCATGGGGAGATCCATGGCCTCAATCGGAACATATATCAACCATTCTATTTATCACACTTTATTTCATGATTTATTAGATAAGTTTACCTAAATATAACAAGAATATTTAGGATTATTGTGTATTTGGGAATTAGGTACATTACATAACTACTTAAAATTAATAATACATCATCATTATTGAAAAGTTTCTTAACATTATCATAATATTCCATCAACCTTAAAACATAATGGTAGAAGCTGGGGACAAACATTAGAAATGGATGAGATATAAATCCCAACAAGGGAATAAACATGGAATAAAAAAAGGAGAATAATACCTGTTATAAAATAGTCATATCAATGGGTAATAAAATGATAAAGAATCATAAAAATGAATAGGGAGGTATTTTATATATTTATAATCATAAATGAAACATGGGAAATATGGAAACAACAGAAAACAATGCATCATAAACATAGGTCAATGCTAAGTTCCAAAACATCATTATGTAAAAAGTAATTTAATGGAATTATTTTTACTCCCAATACTAACAGGATGTATTACGAGACTAAACATTAACCAATTCATTTGAGTGATATATAATTCAGAGTACACACATAACTTTCAATTCATTCCCATGGTTTGGTGTTCCACATAAATCATATAACATGGATTCCTTCAACAGTATATTTTCATCCAATATCATGGAGGGTGGTGTTTATACATGTAATTTCTGAGTCAAATAAATATAATGGAGTATTTTTTAACGCCATTAATAGAAAATGGGTATGGCATTCACTACCCAATTGTTTTGGCATGTAAAATTGGAGTGAAATTTTGACACAATAATGACGTTACATAATGATTAATAAACTTGGTTTATATGAGAGTAAATGTTCTCTCATAATTTTCAAATCAAATGGGAAGTAATGGCAACATATAAATACATATCCCATCATTAATTATTGTAAATATAGTCAATATGATAATAATGAAAATTTAATAAAGAGGAAAATGAGAGGATACCTTACCTTGAGTGTGTGACTTCCAATGCTTGGGAGGATACACTTAAGAGATTGGGGGATCCGTGGGAGGACAATAGATAGGATAGTTTAATGTAAGGATGTGTTCCATTGACTTTGAGAGAAGAGAAATGAGAGATTCGTGGGTTATATTAGAATTTAGTTGGGAATTATTTACTATTTCTAAAACTACGTTTTTAGACTCTATATAATAATATAACCAAAACCACAAACCTTCCTTTACTTTTTCCCCTTGATTTCTAACAAAATGGAGTGGTTTTAATTATTTAATAAGGAAAAGAAATAAAATTAGTAAAACCATACCCTTTCAGATGTGAAATAAAGTCATAATCTGAATGAAATGATTTTTAAAGCATAAAATATATTAATGGTTTTAGTATGATTCATAAAGGATTTATAAAATTAATCAAATAATCATAAAATTGTAAAATTTTAAAAGGAAAAAAAATTATATGGTCTCGTATAACTTTTATATTATTTATAAAAAAACCTCTTCATCAATATGATGTCACAATAAAGATAATTAATTAATACATTTTTTTAATATAATAAATGGGTTCCATAGGGTATTATCCTACTAGTTGAGGACGTAAATTAATTTTTCTATGTGAATTTGATTTTTTAAAATATTATATTTATAATAAACATGTGATCACTAATCAATGGAAATATTGTCAATGAAAAAGTTAATTAACTGTATTTTAAATATGACTGTATATTATAAAACCAAAAAAGTTAGTTTTTTTCTATAACCATAATAAATAATAAGACATTAAATATAAATTTTATGGGGAATTATATATATAAATATTTAGGTCATTACAGTCTTCCCCCATCAGAAATTTCTCCATCGAAAGTTTCATTTCCCACACTAAAATAGATTATGATAATTCTATTTCTTCACTTCCAATAGTTCCCATAGTAATTCTTCCACCCTATAGTTTCTTTATAGTACTTTGACATGGTGAATTGTCTTATTTCATAGAACTTTGTCTCCATGATCACAAATGATCACCAACTACTACTCATGTGAGAAATCTTACTCAAATGGCACCACCTAAAGAATGGGTACATATGATGGCTCTGATATGTACTTATTGAAGATGGATACATGGAATACATCATGTACCTTAGATCGGTTAGGTGGGAGTTTCAGTCAATAATCAATCACTCCAATGAGAACAAGGGTCTTAAAGGAACTGGTGTATCTTGTACTTAGCTTTATATTCTTCCCAAATATCATAAAATTATTTCATGGAGATATACCTATGAATTCCATTTATCCAATATCAATCTATATGTATCATAAATGATTTTCATCGTATCAATTTTTTCATCTCTAAGAATCCTTGATGTGCTGGTGAATGGTCTTGACCATTTTTACCATTTCCTCAAATATTTTAGGACCGATATATTTTTATTCCAAAACATCATCCCATTATGAAGGTGCTCTACACCTCTTCCCAAAAAGTGTTTTATAGGTACTCATTTTGATTCTTGATTGGGAACTGCTGTTATACGAGAACTCGACTATAAGAATATGTTGATCCCATCCTATGAAGTCAATTGATCATGCTCTCAACATGTACTCATGTTTCTAAATAGTTTTTATATATTGGTCATCAGTTTAAGGGTGATAATCTATGATGAAGTAGAACTTATTATTTAGAGCATGTTGAATACTCTTCCAGAACATGGAGGTAAATCTCATATCTCAATTGGTCACAATAGATAGTGGTGTTACATGTGGCCTGATCAATTCTCTAATGTATATCATTACAAGTTAATCAAGTGACAATTCCTCTATAATTAAAATGAATTTATAATTTTTATTAATATGATCCACCACAACCAATATATCATTATTTCATCTTTTTTTTAGGAAGATAAGTGAAAAATTCCATAG
Organism: Viscum album; assembly: GCA_963277665.1. Lineage (NCBI taxonomy): Eukaryota > Viridiplantae > Streptophyta > Magnoliopsida > Santalales > Viscaceae > Viscum > Viscum album. Next base: position 56,729,630 of record OY728148.1, read on the forward strand.
TTATTTGTTTCCAATTCCCATATAGGTATGAGTAATTGTGCCATCTTCCCCTTTGATATCTATCTTTCTGCATTCACCTTTGTGCATACAAGACTTCTTGATGTATATTCATGGATCCCTTTCATCATATCATCAAGACAATAGTTTTTTTGGAGACCATGATGCATATTTGTGAATCTTGGGTGGATGGAGAAGGCTGAACTATGTGGATTATCCAATAAATCCTTCTTTAACATATGATTTGATGATACATATATTAATCAACCAAATCTCACAAATAATTTTTCATTAACATTAAAACCTAATGATTTTCCATTTTTATAGCTTCCAATTTCTTATTAGTTATATAATCAACTATGTGATCATCCATTATTTTCTTCATAAGGGGTGGGCAAGATATCATTTAAGAAAGTATTGATGATGTTCCTCCATTTATGATTCCCATTTCTATCCTTTTCAAATCCAAAAAGATAAAATACTTCTCTTCTGTAATCAATGATAGAATTTATATATGCTTTCTACTTTGAGAATCATCCAATTTATTCTCTTTATGAGTATTATAGTGAATTTAGAAGTAATAGTCCTTGATCAAATCCATCAATCTTCATTGGTTCATATTCAAATCTTTTTAAGGGAATATATACTTAAATATTTTTTGATCCAGATATATTTCACACCAATACAAAAATAGATATACTAATTTATTTTTAAATTTAATATCACTGCACCTAACTCCAAATAATTTGTTAGGTAGTTTTGTTTGTGAAATTTAAACTGGCTTGAAGGATTGGATACCCCTTTTTCATTCTTCATTAACACACAACCAAATACCTTCTCTAAAGCATCACTGAATAATATGAAAAGTGTTTAATTGTGGGTAGTTTTAGTGAAAAGACTATTTTTCATCTCCTTAATGATCTATTCACATTCATAATTCCAAGAAATCTTGATTCCCTTCCATGTAATCTTGGTTTTAGGGTTTGAAAATCATGATAAATTTCTCACAAATCAATGATATTATGCAGCTTATATAAGGAAGATATAAATATATGTCATGGATGTTTTCCATGATCATACTTCAATTTCATATATTATTGAAGGATCCACATATATCACATGGCTTATTATTATATTCACCACGAATGAGACTACTTTAAAACAGAACTCGCATGTTTAATTTTTTACATAAAGCTTATCCTTTCACAAGGTTTTTAGCATAGTGAACATATATTCTTGATGATAATCCATTATTTTGGTGTGAATTAGAATAATATATATAAATTATACTATAATTTTTGTGTGTAAATATATAATGCCTCTATTCATCAAATATATTTTAATTTCCGGAGCATTAATGAGTCTGAATGGCATTACTATGAACTCATAGAGCTCATAACTTATATTCAAAAAGTCTTGTGTATATCCTACTTCTTCACCCTAACATGATAATATCTTAACCATAGATCCACTTTGGTGATGTTTTTTTCATGTAGCTAATCAATAAAGTCATCATTCCATGGAAGAGGATACATGTTCTTTTTTTCTTGTTGATCTCACATTAACCGTTGATAAGAAACAATGAACAATCCTTATTCATGATAAAGAGGATTTCTGTACCCCAAGGTGAAGCACCTGGAGTTATGGACCCTTTTTATAGATTACCATATAGTTTTTTCATTAACTTCTCAACTTTCACAACATTGATTCTACATAGAGTTTGGGATAATGGTAAAACCCTGGGTATAAGATCCATTGAAAATTTAACTTATTAGGTAAGAGGAAGAACAAGTAATAATTTAGGAAACAAATCAATGTATTACCTCACAATGGGGATGCCTTCAAGGATGATTCTTTCTTTAGACTCAGTCATTTTATTTACATATGATTTCTTGTATGAAAATAATATCCATTATTTTGGTGTTGGTTATAAAGAAGATTTAGCTTCACCCTTGGACATGTACAAAATTATATGATGATTTGTAATATGAAGAGTGATTTCATTATCATGATAATTTATTCTGTAGCATTAGAGGGAAAGCCAATCCATACATATAATTTCATCAAATTTAACCAAAGGGATTATGACATGGTTGGCTGGTAAGTTCCATCCATAAATTTCTAAAGTGTAGGAGTTGTATAATTAGGATGAAATAATTTCCCTATTTTTCATTTTCATCAACAAATATACATTTATGATTTGGGGTAGTTTGTGAATATTCTACTAATCTTTAATGATATAAAGGAATGCATATAAGAAAAATCAGACATTATATTCACGATTCTTTAATTAATAACCAGCAAACCTATCACCACTTCATTGATGGGATCCACCACTATATTTATGATGGTAAAATATTTCCCTTTCCACCTTGGATGATATTATTTATTTAAAAAAACCATTATCTTTGGGTATTGGTTTTCAAAGTTCCCTAGTTCTTTGAATTTTATGTAATGAACAATGCAGTGAGGGTTGATTGGAATATTCCTCACCTACAATTCACTTTGGTGATTCTCCTGTCATATGTCAGTATCTAGGTCTCCTTACTTCATTCACAAAAACAATTTCTTCATCCCCCTTAATAAATTTATAGGGAGACTCTTTCTGCATCGCTGACAAGTGGGGTGTTGAAATTTATTCAAATAATTAGATTTCACCATCAAACCACAATAATTAATCTGCACTTTTTTCTTCTTGTCCTTGTGATACCCATGTGGTTCACAAAACAATATTTCAATATTGAGGTCACACAAGACAATTTCCTCATAGTTTTCATAGTCTCAGATCATGAAATATTTTCATAGACTAGGTTTTAACCACCCCCCAAAGAATTAGTCAACCTTGTAGTCTAGTTTAATGTTAATGTTTGTCGCGTATCGTGATTTTATTGTGTAGGGTTCCTCATATTCCCTATTATATTTAGAATCTTTTTCCTTGAGGGGAACAAAACACCTTTCCGTTTTAAGTTGTACAGTGTGAGGAAAAAAATTATCAATTTTTTTCAAAATTCCATCAACTCCATCACTTGGATCTCATCCATAGGTTTTATATTATAAATAAATTTATACCACAAATCATATTATCCCTCAATATGATAATAATCTAGTAGAACCATCTCTTTCATTGAACATTTAAGGATAGAGAAGTTCATCTTAATGATATTGATCCAATTTTTGAAATTAATTGATCTAATGATAAATTCATAGTTAGATGCCTCTATCACATAAAGATATCAATTATAGATTGTTATTTCTAAGGGGTATTTTGGAAATCATACCAATAAATGTTTATATTATAAACCTGATTCATCTGAGATACTATTATAGAAAAATTTTGGATTGCCACTACCATCGAGTTGGGATCTCATTTGAGAAGTCATCACATTTCCACTTGTATTAATTGTTTACCTGATTCCTCCAATTTCAAGACATTGGCTAGAATATATAGAAATTTTGGATGATTATATTAAAATTTTAAAAAAATAACTAATAATACAATAAAATTAAATATATGACTTATAAATTACATGTATATATTTAACATATGAATTTCTAGTCTTCATTCTATGTTATCCGTTATCTATTTCAAAAAAATAATAATAGGGGTATTTTTTATTCCCTTAATAATAGTTCATAATGAGATTAGGTATTTACCAAAGTATATAACCTCTGACTTTCAACCTATGTGTGGAGAAAGGTCCATTTTCATGCATAATTTCTTGGTCACTTATCGCTAATCGTAGTGTTTTTAGGTTTCCCCCCTCTCTACATCTCTTCAAAATCAACATCCACTTATAGTAACCTTACATGAATGTATTTTTTTGATAAACGAATTTATCTAAAATTTAAAAAAATAATGTTTTTTTTCTTATACTTTTTATTATCCATATGTTTTTTTCTAGTAAATTTTTAATCCTAATCATAAACATAACTAAAATTTTGAATTGATACCAACTATAACAACCCTACTTTTTAGTACACTTTATTTTATGATTAATTACCTAAGGTTAAAAATAATACAACCAAGAATATGGAAAATTATATTGATTTTTGGGAATCATCCCTGTTACATAACAACAAAAAATTTGGAATACATCATCTTTATTGAAAACATCTTTAACAGGATCATAATATTTCATTGACCCTAAAACTATGTAGGATAACCTGGGGATATACATAAGAAAAAGGTGAGTTATAAAGGCCAATAAAGGAATAAACATGAAATGATGAAGGGAATAATACATTTTAGAAAATATGAATATATATAGGGCATAAAATGTGAAAAAAGCATAAACATGAACAATGAGACATGATATTTCATGATAATTGTAAAGGTAACATGGGAAATGTGGCAATAACGTAAAATAATAAATCATACAAATAGGTCAAGGATATATGCCTAGACATAATGATGGATAAACCCCAATAAATTAATAAGGTTTATTCTATATCTCATCAAGACGTCTCATGAGATAAGCCATTACCCAATACACTGGAGCTGTATATAATTCTAGGCACACTCATCATTTTTATTTCACTCTCATGGTTAACTGAGCTTCTTAGAGCATACAATATGGAATCATTTGTAAATATATTTTATTTCATGATAAATGATTGTGAAATAAATAAATTTATGTCAACATTTAATGATTTTTAAGTCTATAATAGTTAAACCCCTTTATAGAAAATGGTTCTGGTATTCAATACCTAGTTGTTTTGGATTTGAAAATCAATGTGAAATTTTGGTATCATTACAACGTCACATAAAAATTCATAAAATTGGTAGATGAGAATGAAATGGGTCACTCATCAATTAGAAATAAAATTTGAACTAATAGGTACATAAAAATAAATATCCCAACATTACGAATTGGAAATAGAAGGATTAAGATAATATATATTCTTTAATAAAGATGATAATGAGACTATCCCTAAACTTGAAAGTGTTACTTAAACTGATTGGGAGGATCTTCATGAAATCTTTTCGGAACCATTACGAGACTCTCCAAAGGGAAGGTCAGAGTGGGTATGTTACATATGGATTTTTATTATAGATAAATTGGGGATTGGGTTGCTTTATATAGGGAATGAGGGTGGAAATCATTTTTATTTCTCAAACTTAGGTTTTGGACTCTTTTTATTAAAATAAGAAAACCCACTAACCTTCCCTTGGTTTTTACCATGAATTTTAACAAAGATGATTGGTTTTAATTATTTTATAAGTACAAGGATTGAAATTAATAAAAAATACCCTTTTTAATGTGGAAGTGATTCATAAACATAAATAAATGATTTAAAACCCTTAAAATGATATAATGGTCTGGGTGTATACATAAAGGATTTATAAAACTAAACAATTAAAGTAAAATCACAATATATTTAATGGAAATAATATATTTGTTCATTTAAACCTGTTATAGTATTTATTAGAACACTTTTGGGCCATTATTATGTCATAATGCACATTGTATATTTATACGACATTTAATTTCTCCTCTAACATTTAACTATGTCAGAAAATTATGAAAAATTCAGTGGCTGAAAATTATGAAATTATTATTACATAAATAATATTTATTTTAATGATATATTTTTATAAATATTTTAATTTTCACTTTTATGATAGAATCAACATTTTTTGTGAAATGATGGGTTTTTGATACGAACATTTTTTCCTCCCTTATAAAAATTAAAATAGTCTTCCTAAAAAATATATGATAATTTTTATTTAATTAAAATAATTTAATAATAATATTTTTCTAAATTAATATTTATTTCAAAAATATATTAATTCATTAATATAAATTGATTAATTGAATTTCAATTCTATGTAAAAAATAAATTTATGTTTTATTGTATAAAAATAAAAATAATATAAAAAATAATGATCGGAAGAAAATATAAAAATTATTCAACTGAAAATACAGCATACATATTCATATTATTATGGAATTGAAACTTTTACTTTAATTAACCAACAAAATTCATAAAGGTATGTTGTGCTATGGTGAGAATTTTATTTAATTGTTCGACAGACATGGTTTGGGCCATGATCTTGATGATCTTGAACCTCTCATGTAAACATTTTCTATTATGCTTACGTTTTTTGATATCAACATGGGTTTGGTCAAGGTAAATTTCCAGTGATGTTATCTCCCTCAGATGCTCTCATAAATGAGCTTCATATGGTACAATCCTACTGGTTTTGGATGCAAGTTCATTTTTCTGTATCCTTTGGTTTTTTTAAATCATTATATTGATACTACCCATGTGATCAATTTTGAATGTCTATATAATCAATGGTAAAGATTCTTTATGACCATATAAATATGATAGCAAATAATAAAACGAAATAATAGAATTATTTTTCTATATCCATAATACATAATAAGATATTTAATTGAAATTGCAAGGGGAATATTTTTATAAATGTTCGTGTCATTACAGAAGGTGTTTCCAGGACATAAAATTCCCCTGGTTTGGGTCTTATGGGGATAGGACGACATGTAGGAGAGTACCCAAGAATATGATTAGTAGATACAGACACAGTATCTAGTGATGTTTGATATTTACCACTTATCTTATAGTAAAACACATTTTGTGGTTGTCATCCTTTATCATTTACAAGATGGTTTTAACATACTTTAAGACTTAAGTGTAGAATTGTTCTATTTTTATAAGTAACTAACCCAATATCTCGTTGTTGGATTTGAGTAGTTTTGTGATTTTTTCCTTTATGTGAGGTGGTTTGGATCATGTGATGGAAAGATTCACGAGAGCTATCTCATGGGTGACTTCTTTTATGACCTCATTCCATCATCATTCACTCTTGGTTTGGTTTAAATTCATGAGGATGTGAATTATTTGAGATATATATGATGTAAGATATCATATCCTTCAATCCCATTCCTTTTTATGTTTCAAATGTCAGTGATTATTGGAGGAATCCTATAGCAGGTTTGGTGGTTTTTTTGGATAATGTATATGTAAATAGGATAAGTTTACAAGGTGATATATATTCAAGATGTGTGACTTTGATTCATGGACCAAATAGATTCTTGTGTCTTGAGCAAGGGTGGTTTTCATGGTCCAATTAATGATGTTAACCATTAGTTAATTACATGAATAAATGAGGAGTTGCATTTAGTGAATCTATCTCAAAAAAATCATTATGCTACCAATTTTTTAAAGTGTGATTTTGTCACATGTTTTTTAGATTGATGATCCCTATTTTTCGTCTGGTCTTAAACTCTTGATATCCAAGATGCAAAAGAACCATTGAAGAAATAAAATTTTGTTAGGTGGAATTCCTATTAATCCTCATTAACCCTTGATCATTAAAAAAACAAATAATTATCCCCCAACAGTAAGTGTCTAGAAGTGATTCATTAAGTTGTTTTAAAGATGGTTTGATAGGGATTAAACCCTTGATTCTCATGTTTAATAGTTACTGGTTTAATGAATATTTTATTTATTTATTTTTTGTTTGATCAATTTTGTTTCCTCCCATTCCTTCTACCCATGATATGGTGGAATATGTTCTTTATTCTTATGGATTTATTTTAATGTTGTTGGCACCATTGTGGTTTAGTATTCTTGGAGGGATATAGTTTCCTTGCATGTGAGGTGATCATATTTCAACATTATTTTTCAACTCATAATTATATCACATTTATATCCTTGAGGTAGGGGATTCGATACTTATCCAATTATTTTATCTTCAAGAATTATTTTTTTATGATTTATCTGCATTGGTGGAATTGGAATTAACCTTAATATAAATTAAACCTGATTAATTCAAATAAATAGTTTTTGGTTGTAGTGATCACATGATTTTCCATCATGAATATGGTTTTCCTCTTCATTTACTAGATAGTTTTGTGTCTATGTTTTTTATTATTTTCAGTTTGTTTTTTATAGGGTTAACATGTTAATTTTATTAAAATGGATAAAACATAAAAAGTTGATAATTATTCTTTTCTAAATAATTAAATGTGAATGTTTATTGAATCCATTGATTCTTAAAATTTTATCCAAACAAAATAACATCATATTCAATTTTAATTGAAACTTTTCTTCCATATGTTAAAGTAATTGAATAATGATCATTAAGATATAAAGTCTTGTTGTTGACTATAATAAAGTGTGAGGTTAATGAAATTTTTCACTTAAGGTTTGTTAAAATTGGAAGACATTATTGAAATGTTGTTTAATTAATTTATATTATTTAATAAATTATTATTTAGGTTATTAGTAGTCTTATCCAGTGATAATTGAATTGGTTAATCCAAGATATTAAGAAAAAATATTTTTTAAGATACATATTTTGGGATGAGGGAACCTATTTTCACATGATGGGTTAATGGTTTGTATCGGAGGCCCATATTCCCTATTGACTATATTTGTTGTCTTCCAAATTATGTGGTTTCTCTGAATGTGAAACTTCCTAGGATACATGATGTATTCCTGGGATGTGTGGTGATTGGATGATATATTTGCAATGACGTATGGGTTTTTCTAGTAGTTTATGATTGTGATAGTGGGACACATGGTAGAGGTAGGTATGGAACCAGGATTGAAGAATATGTTGAAGAAGGGATTACCCTTTGTTCTTCAAAAATCTAGGATTCATTCTTGTTAATATATTTTCTTAAATTTCATAGGGCCGGTTTGGTCTTCTTTTCCATTCCCCATCTGTTCACAATGATACATTTTTCATATAAATCAATTTCATTGTAGATTAGGATGTTTCCGATAGTACATATAATTATGGAATCAAAATGTTTACTAAATGTTTTAACCATGGGGGTTGGTTCTTGAATGGAATGAAAATATTGATAATCTTTTTAAATAGTGTCATTTTTTGGATTATTCCTACATGGAATTAATTTACTTGGTTCCTAATAAAATTTGAATGTAATAATGTTAATTCAGGGATGAAGAATTAGTTAACATAGAGTGAAATGTTACAAGGAATGAATTTATTTAAGATCCTTGAACACTTGCGTGCTTATAAGATATCTAGTTATTGTTTGGACCTACCAGATTATGAAGAATATTATTTTCAGGTATTTTGTTTTGTTTTCAATGAGTTATATTTGGAATAATACTCTGAGAAGATCAAAAAACATGATTCTTTATTACAAAACATAGAGAAGAAGCATGAAGGTTATGGATGAATCATATATGGAAGTTGCGCGAATGATCAAGGTTATGCATGAATAATCGGGTTTGTGCATGAAGAATCAGGTTTGTGCATGAAGGATGTTCTGGAGTGCAATATTGTCTTGGATTTTTATGTGCAAGAGGAGTTCCTAGACTGGTATAGGAAAATATAGAAAAGGATGGATTGAGAGAGAAATTGGACAACATGTGTGAAAAAAGAGGTTGTAAAAAAGATTGTTCTTCCATGAAATAAGGAATTATGTGTGAAATGTTTCACAAAATTGGTTTATTATGATTAGATTATAGATAAACGACAAAGGCAAGAGGCACAAGAAAAATCGGAGATGTTCACGGAATGTGTGCAGAACATCGGTCATGTGAACATAAAAATTGGTTGTGTGAAAAAAGTAATTTTGATGTTTTATGCACAAGAGATGCTTCATGTTCAGAATGATGAAAAACATAAAAATCATGAGGTCAGCGAAAAATCCAGGTGGTGTGAAAAAATAAAGGAAGGTGCGCGTAATATAAAGAAGTGAGACAGTTTTATGCGTAGGAAGAGGTTTTACGGATAGGGCTAAAAATTCCTATAAATATGAGGTGAATCCCTATCATTTGTCAGGCTCGACACATAGAAAAATCCCAAGCTCTAACACATGGAAAAAATTAAAGTATAGATTAGTGTGCAAAAATAAGAATTGATGTGTGAAAAAGAAAGTGTTGTGCTAAAAATTGAAGTTCTACGTGAAAAAGAAGAGTTGCGCAAAAAGTCCTTTTTCGCGCCAAAAGGCATTTTAGGTGAAAATTTTAAATTTTACGTGAAATCCACATAGAAGTGTGCGCAAACAATTTGAGGGTACCTTTGGCCTTTTACAAGTTCTAGGCACTGTTGAAGAGTCTTTCAAGGAAGGAGAACCACACCCTCTATGCAAAGAATAAATCAAAAATAAGTTAATGGTTTTCTTAAACCCTAACTATGTATAGTGAAGTAGATCCCATGAGTACACAACTAGTGAATAATCACCCTTATAGTTCATTGCAAAGACATATCCATGAACCATACCTAGTTATGTGATGAATCATCGCGTGTCCTCTGCATGAAAAAGAAGACATGTTGAGCTCTCTACTTGCATGGAGGTGACCACTCTCTGGTTGCGCGATTTATACACACTTTTTGTAGGGTTGTTATTGTTTGTGTGATGAAGAATCAGACATGTGCCTAAATTCAGATATTCACAAAGGAAGAAGGAAGTATACAGATACACTCATGTATTGGTATTGATGATTGATGATAGGGATTGAGACATTGTAGAACTATTCCATAATATATTGTGTCAAAGAGAATGAAGAGATGAAAAAGAACAGAGTATGACAACTAAAGGATGAAAATTATTTAGGGAAGATCAATTCAGATGATGCTAACTGATATTATCCTTAGTTATTGAATAATGACATTGGTGTATGTTATTCTGGCTAAATAAAAAAGAAGATTAGTGAAGTCAGTTTTTTCACTAAAAAGAAGAAAGAAAAAGAACTAGTGAAGTTAGGTTTTACTGATTTTTATTTCACAAATATCATAAAAGTTTAGAAAACTTTTAATGTAAGCCTTTGTAAGGAAATATGGTGTAAAGAATTGTTTTTTTGGAAATGTAAATAAGGTGTCGTGAAATTCAAATAGTGGCGCGCAAGTATTGCGTGCAGGTATAAGTGGCGCGCAAGTTTATGTTGTGCGTAAGTAATATTTTATGATAATCACATCAAAATATGAAAATGGAAATAAAGTGGTGTGCATGTCAAGAAGTTCCATGCCAGTATAAGCGGTGCACAATTTTATGTTTCATGGAAATCATATTTCAACATCAACACTTAAAAATATGACAATGGAAAGAATGTGTCATGCAAGTGATGGAGCGGCGTGCAAGTGATGGAGCGGAACCCAAGTAGAAGTGGTGTGCAAGTGTATGAGGCACACAAGTCACCCAAATGACTATAAATATATGACTACCCTCCTCATTTTTGTGTGCTCAACACTTAAATAAAATTGATCTTTAATCATGTAATTAGTAGAAAGGGGTGTGCAAGTTGATACGCCGTGGAAGTCGAGATTTACTCATAAGGCGCACAAGTAGGGAGGCGCGCTAATAGAGTGGCGCATAAGAAGAGTGGTACACAAGTAGAAGTGGTTACAAAGTTGTAAGATGTGAGAAAATAGGGAGGTGTGTGCAACAATTGTGTTGTGTATAAAATGAAAAGGTGAAGGGAATGTTTTGAGTTGTACACAATACTGGCACGCAAATAGGGAGGCACGTAAGCAGAAAGTGGCACGCAAGATGTTTTCACCAGGGGGTTATTACCAAACTCTTAGTAGGAAAGTAATGAATTTCTTTGAAAGACATGATTTTGGAAATATCATTAAAAAGAACAGAAACATTACATTAACCTAATTGTGATAAAATAGATCACACACACAATTGGATTGTTTTCAAAGTGCCACACAAGTGTAAGGGCATATCATAATCACTATATTACACATCAAATGATTGTTTTCTAGTGTACTGTGTGGTACTAAATTTTTTTCTATACCATACTATGGACATAGCTACTATTGTTGAGTAGTGAACCATGAAAGTATTATTTTCCTATGGTAGTGCGTGTTTAGTAGGGAAGGCACTCTTTAACAGAAAGCGAAGGTTATTTCAAAAACAAGTAATCATAAAAAGGAAAAGATATCACTGATTCACTCCCTCCCCCACTTAATGATAATTCGATCTAGACATGGAACTTCAATTGGTATCAGAGGGAGGTTCACCACTGTTAGATTCACTATAGTGAATCTGTTATCTTTTGAAGTCCTGAGTTCCTTTCCTTAGTCAACAATGAAGAGTAGTGTTGGTGATGATTTAGTAACCTCTGATCAAAAATCTATATCTAGCCAGACCATAATGAACAAGAAAAACAAAGATAAGTGAAATTTGAAGAAGAATTATCATTTATCTAAAGAAGATAAAGCTACTGGTTCTCCATATCTAGATAACATTTGAGACACACTAGACTTGGAAAATAATGAGAAGGTGGCACAAGCCCCCACCATGAAAATGGACAACCATCCTTCCTCAAGTGATCAAGAAGTATGTGTTATTACATTTTCAAATGATTATCATGATGAAAATTCTATCACAAGTAGTGATAATAAATCTACAACATCTGAAGAAATATCAGTTGATAGATTAAGAATGATTAGTCATAGTATTCCTAAAGAAATTAAATCCATAGTTTGTGGAGTATTTCAATGCTTGTAGGAAAATGGCACTCAGCTGGAAGAAGAGTTGAATCTTTTCCAACAGAAACGTTCTATAGCTTAATAAATGAATATCAATTTCAAAAAATCTATCACAAGAATTGGTGAAATATCTAGTAAGAATGAACCAAATAGGGATTCAAAAAAGTTACCTTCAAAGGTTTAGAGGAAAGATGGAACTACTTTTGACATGAAAAAAATGGAAAGGCTATGTATGTGGCCAAAGTTAGAAATTATGAAAAATCAAAAGTACATAAAAATCTTGTGTCTAGAAAGATTCTTAATCATTCTGGTACTGATAAGTCTGAACATAAATCTGAGCTTAAAAAGGATGTTATGATTAAAAACAATAAGGTTGATGGTTAGTAGTGTTCTATTAAGAAGTTTGTTGAGAATCATGTTCACAACTCTTTTCAGTATAGAAGATTCATATAGAAATATTCATTCTATAGTTACTTATGGTATTGTGGTGGATTCGGACACACTAAAAACATTTGTTGGTTCAATAAACAACATTACTACTATTCCAAATGTTATGTAAGACAAATTATGAGTGGGAGTAAGTCCTCTAAAAAAGGGAAGTACTATATAAAAGTTCAAAATAATTCCGACGGGGCTCGTGTGGAAGTTGAAAATCAGTTCCAACCAATGGAAACTATTTGTGAAAGATATGAACAACCTGTACATCTTTCTAAGGTATGTCTTGTTCTGTTTCCATCACAACAAAATGTTCTTAACAAATCTCAGAAGCTGGAGTTAAAGAATGAAAATGAAGAAAAAAAATCTCTTACTACTGAAACTAACTTGAAATCTACAAAATAAGAACATTCATGGATTCTTGACAGTGGGTGTTCTTATCATATGAAATGAGACTTAAAGATACTAAATAATGTGAAATACTTCAAAGAAGGATTATTTACAATTGGAAATAATGAATCTATAATGGTCAAAGCTGTGGAATCAGCCATCATCAAGAAATAAAAAAATAAATCTAGGATAACATTAGATGTTGATGGATTGAAACCCAATCTTCTAAGTGTTTCACAACTTTGTGATGAGGGAAATAAAGTTATCTTTAGAAAAAATGGTTTTATTGTGAAAAGTGAAAAGGATTGAAATGTAGTTATAAGAGGCCAACGTACAAAAGGGAACATGGATCATGTTGGTGAAGTACAAAACTCTTGTTACATGAGAATGGTGGATGAGAATCAGTTATGACATAAATGGTTGGGACATATGTGTCAGATAAACATGTGAAAGTTATCAATGCGAGACAGTGTTTGAGATATGCCTCATTTATCAAGAAGAAGAGATTGGTGTTTCACTAGTTGTGAAAAAGGAAAGATTACAAACTCTATGCAAAAAAGAGTTAAAAATCATTCAAAACTACCCTTGGAGCATATAAATTCTGATATCTATGGACCAATGGTCAATTAGTCAACAAATGGAGATAAGTACATCATTACATTCATTGATGACTTTACTCCCATTACGTGTGTTATGTACATGAGACATAAGTCAGATGATCTAAAAATGTTTAATCCTTTTAGGAGGAAAGTAGAGTAGGAATGTGAGTATTCCGTGAAGAATTTGAGAACTGATAATTGTGGAGAGTTTAAAAATAAATATTTGGAATGTTATCTTGAGAAGCATGGAATTCAGCATGAGATCAGTTCGCCATACACACCTTAAAAAAATGGGGTTGTTGCAAGGAATAATATATGTCTGGTTGAAATGGGGAAACTATGTTACATGAACATGGTCTCTCTCATTATTATGGGAGGTAATCCATGAGTACTTCAGTGTATATTCAAAGCAGATGTTTCTGTGGGCCAAATTCAGACACGACTTCATAGGAATTTGTTTATGAAAAAACTCCATGATTAAAACACATAAGAGTATTTGGGAGTCCATGCATCATAAATAAAAAGGGTGTAAACCTTTGAACGTTTTAATAAAGAGGAGATAATGGAATTTTTCTTTGCTATGTACTATAAGGAAGAAGTTACAGATATGTCGACAAAGAAACAGGAAGAATTTTCAATTCTGCTGATGTGAAAGTTATTGAAAATCTTGAGAAAGAAAACCAGACTTTTATAGATATTGAAGATGATTAGGATAAGGAATGTCTTGTTAACGATTCTAATAATGCGACCAATAGTGATAATCCTACTCAAGAAGAAGAACCAAACTCAGCAATTTCAAGTGATAAGGATTAAATTTGAACATCTCAACCTAGGTTGAGGAGGCAGGTGGAGGCTCAGAACATTACTGGTGATCAACATCAGAGGGTTCAAACAAAAAGAATTTTTTTTGTTACACATAGTTATCTATATTCAAAAGTAGATACAGATGATGTAAATGAAGTCTTTGATCATCTAGAATGGATTTAGGCTATGAATGAATAGCTTAATGAGATAGAAGAGAATAATACATGAGAACTCATACCCAATCCGGATCACAAAATTGTTATTGGTACAACATGGTTTTTCCGGAACAAGATTAATGAATAAGGTGAAGTGATATGGAACTAGGCAAGATTAGTGTGCTAAGGTGACTCACAAATTGATGGTGTTGATTTTTATGTGACTTTTTCTCTAGTGGCTAGATTGGAAATAATCAGAATATTTCTTGCTATTGATTGACATCGAGGTTAATTTTTTTAAAACGAATGTGATGTCCTCATTTCTTATTGGAAATATTGTTGAAGAATTTTACGTTGAACAACCTTGTGGATTTGATATTGGGAAAGATTAAATTTATGTGTGGAAGCTGAAGAAAGCCATGTATGGGCTAAAATGAAATCCAAGGTCATGTTGTTCAAAATTGGGTACTTGATTAAGGAAGATGAGTTTCAAGAAAAGAAGAGTTGACAACAATATTTACATCAAAGAATGTAATGAGTCTTCTGTCATTGTAATAGTTTATATTGATGACATTATCATTGCTGGAAATGGTGAAATATCTTGTGAAAGATTTTCTAAAGATATGGAGAAGTTGTTTGATATATACATAATTGGAGAAATGAAATACTTCATTGGCTCACAAGTATTACAGAATTTGAACCACATTGTTCTTTCTCAATGTAAATATTCTAAGGAACTTCTAAAGAAGTTTGGCATAGAAAATTTGAAACCAGTTTCCACATAAATTTTAGTGGGAACCAAGTTGTCTAAAGTTAAATACGGCAAGGGAGTTAATCAGAAAGAGTTTCGAAAGCTAATTGAAAGTTTATTATATTTGACTACCTCAAGAACCGATATTGTCTATGTTTTTACCTTATGTTCATGGTTTTAGAGTGGTCATAAAGAATCACATTTTATTTCTAGAAAGAGTATTCTCAGATATATCAAAGGCACGACCAATGTTTCAATCAGTTGGTATAGAACATAAAATATTGATTTTTTTGGGTCTTCGGATGCTGATTGGGCATGAAATGTTGATGATAGAAGATCCACATTTGGCATATTTTTCATTAAAAGGAAAATTTGTGATAGTCAGCATACAAATAAATAAAATTCATTGACTCCTATCACGACTAAAGCTGATTATGTTGCTTCCACTCAAGATTCTACCCAACTTATGTGGATGAAGTCTCACTTGGATGATCTATTTGTTGAAGTGAAGACACCCTTACTCTAGGGATGTGATAATCAGAGTGCAATAAATCATACTAGGAACTTGGTACAGAATTCCTGTTCAAAACACATTAACATAAAGTACCACTTCATCAATGAGCGGGTGGAGAAAAATGAATTGAAGCTGAAGTATGTTCATATATCAGAACAAGTTGCTTACAAATTTACAAAACCATTACTGAATGAACCATTTTCTAAATTGAGGATGACCATGGGTGTCCAATCTCCTTCTCATCAAGGATGAGGTACATGTGTCTATCCCCTCTCTCATTTTACCTTTGGATTGTGTTGTTAAGGGGGATAATTGTTCATAAATCCTTCTTTGGGGATTCCTTCATAAATGGGGAGATGTGGTTAAGTTGTAAACATAGCATGTAAGTGTGTGAACTATTCTAACAATTTGTGGGAGTGGTTGTAGAAAAAAATTGTTTTTATCTATTAGGAGTTGAAGTCGTGCAAGAAGGTTCAGAATAAAAAGGAGGTGAGTATGTTTTTGAGAAGGCTGGAGAAGAATGATGTAGATTATTTGTAGCGTCCCTGCACTGGAAGCCACTAAACCGGTGCTCCGAGCCGGGTTGTTACATGACCTTAAGCGTGCCTCCCCATATGCCAAAGGCTTCCGACTAGCAACGAGGGTCTATATAGTCTAATGGGGAGACTATACTCCCTATATATCAGAGTAAGCCACAAGAGAATAACCAAATATCAGAAAAAACAACCAAAAAACAAGGAACATGTATAACAGACACTTCCAAAAATAAATATGCCATGTCATACTACAAGTGAAAAAGTGAACAAAATCCCAAAGTAAGGAAAATGGCCAAAATCCCCAAAATGGTCCCGAAACCACATCTGGATCCTCCACAAAGTGCTACCCATGTCTACTCACTATCTAGCAACTACCTTTTCCCTTCTCCTATCCTACAAACATGAATTCTTCTCGGGTACCCAATGGCGACCTCAGCAGGGTGTGAGTACATATTAGTAGGCCACCACCAACGGTGTCTATAGAATATCTAGCAAGAGAATATAGTGCATGCAACAGAAATATGAATGATAAATTCCAAGTAACTAATTAAGGTTCGATTATCTAGTTCAAAGCCCAGCCATTACCACATTCATTACCATTTATTCCCCAACAATTACCAGCACTTACCATTTCATCACATTTACATGGGTTAATCACAATCATCATGTTACATGGGTCTAAATCCAACAGTCACATGAAAGAGGGTAACCCATCGTTATCCTATCTCACTAGGACTAACTCCCTCATTGAAACCATAACCTCACCTTGAAGCCTCAGTCTGGGTGGATGCAGCCGTTAGGAGAATAGACCCTCAGTCCCCTTTCCTAACCAGTGCATTTAGGGTGGAGTTTAGAGTATCAGTCTTTGCTCAAACCGTGGGCATAGATCCTCAAGTCATATCCCACTCTACCAAGCCATATGCACATGCTTATATAAAAGTAACCATCAACCATTCATACTATTTCCGTTCGGTAACCACTATTCACAACACCCCACATAGGAATTTAACATCATGCCTTAACCCATCAACACATTACCATTTCACATCATCTAACCATTCACCCAATTCCCATGTGTTATGCATATCTCACTAATCATTCATCATTAAACCAATAATCTATCACATTATGGTCTTTAGTAGGTTTACACATTAACCCATTTATCCCATTCATCATTTCCATGATTCACCCATTTATCCCATTCAATTTAACCATTCTGTTATTTCCAGGTCTAGGTGCAACACCTAACTTCTATTCCATGTTCAACCAATCATGAGAACATATTTATCAAGGGTTATACCATTTATTATAACAAGGTCACCTGTTCAATAACAATCCCTAAACCTGGGAAATCCTGGCACATCCCATAGATGACCCTAAATTAGGTCAAGTCAATACCAACACAACCCCTGGGGATCGTGAGGGTTCCCACTTTCCATTCAAAACCCCATTCTTCTCAACAATTCCAAGGATATCCAAAATATAACCAAGGGAAAGGAATAACACAATTTAACATGCAGAAAATACCCAAATAACTAGGGGATATAACTTGTAGACCACCAACCTTGGATCCGCGATTGAACGCACTCTCAATTGAGTCTTTAAGCCTTGATTCGACCAACCATTGGAGCTTCAACCTATAACTTGCCCAAAAGATAGGGTTTTAGGGTTTTATATCAAGAGGAAAATAGGATACTAACCCTAAACCAAAAATGAGAATCAAGGATGAGGTTAGCCTTACCCGGAGCTTCGATCCGCAACCAACGGCACCAAAAACGCCTTAAAATTGAAGGAGATCAGTCACGTGGAGCCTTTGGTCAATTTAGTTCATGCCTAGGGTGGGAGAGAGAGGAAATGAGAGGAAATCCCGAGTGGGGTTTTGTAGCCCGGAGTGGAAAACCTATAATTTTTCCAACATTAAGTGGCCGCACGGTTTAGCCACATGGTTTAGCAAACCATGCGCAAACCTTGCACATGGCACTACCAGGAGGAGGAGGAGCCACACGGTTTATCCCCATGGTTTGGAAAACTATGCGGAAACCGTGCACTTTCTTCTGTCCAGAGGAGGGAGGATCACACGGCTTAGCCGGGGTAGGCCGCAATGTTTGGCTGATCGTGCACAGGTCGTGCGCCTTGGTCTGCTTGCCCAGACTTCCCTTCTTCCGTACCTCGAGCCCCCGGAACACCCCCAGGGCCTCTCACATTTTCAATAAACCTTTTAAAGTCCCAAAAGGAAAGGGTTCAACCCAAATCACAAAAAAACATACCTCTCCAAAAACCGGGAACTTACAACCTCCGCACCCTATAACGGCTCGTCCTCAAGCCAAGTTTCCAAGCCTCCTTGATCCACCGAAGAAAAGAGTTCGGGCCACTAAGCCCACATATCCGATTCCCACACCCAATTTTCTTCCTAAACTTTCCCATGCTTCCAAATTACTTTCTCTAATGGAACAACCTTTCCTCGGAAGACCTTATCACTATGATCCACCACACGAACCAGATGCTCCTCAAAGGACACATCAACCTCAAGATCTACATCCTAAACATCAACCACATGAGATGGGTCAGGGTGATACCGTCAAAGCTGCGACACATGAAACACATCATGAATCCAACCATACCAATGTGGAAGAGCCAATCGGTAAGTCGCTGGTCCGATCCTCTGCACAATCTAAAAATGTCCCACATACCTAGGCACCAACTTACCCTTCTTTTGAATCCGACGGTGACCCAACCTAGGCGACACCCGAAGGAATACTTTATCACCCACCCCAAACTCATGAGGTCTATGCCTCTAATATTCATACGACTTCAGCCAACTCAGAGATGTATCAATTTGCTTCCTGATCAACTGAACTCTCTATAAAGTCTCCTGTACGAGACTCGGCCCCAACAACTCAGATTCACCGGCCTCTAGCCAACACAACGGAGATCTACATGGTCTCCCATAAAGAGCCTCAAATGGTGCCATCTGAATTGTATCCTGAAAACTGTTGTTGTAGGAAAACTTAACCAATGATTGGTGCCTCTCCCAAGAACCACCAAAGTCCAAGAAACAAGCTCTCAACATGTCTTCCAACACTTGGATCGTACGCTCTGACTGCCCATCCGTCTGTGGGTGGAAATCCATACTAAAAAACACCTGCGTACCAAGCGCCTTCTGGAACCCTTGCCAGAAACGTGATGTGAAACGTGGATCTTGGTCCGAAACTATGGTATGTGACACCCCATGAATCCACACTAATTCCCGAACATACATCTCACCCAACTGGTCGACTGTAAAGGTCTCCTGAATCGGTAAGAAATGACCCACTTTCGTTAACCGATCCACAACCACCTAGATCACATTATTTTTCCATGGTGTCCTCAGAATACCCATGACAAAATCCATCGTTACATCATCCCACTTCTATTACGGAATGGGAAATGGATGCAACAAACCACATAGGCACTGATTCTTAGCCTTCACCTGCTGGCAGGTAAGGCACCGTGCCACAAAGCCTGTGACTTCCTTCTTCATCCCAGGACACCAAAACTGCCTTCGGAGATCTTGATACATCTTGGTCAAAATAGGATGCACTTCCCACTTTGAGTCCTAGAACTCATGCATCAACTCTTCTCACACACACATTGGCACAACCACATGATCACGAACACAAACAACACCTTCAGCGTCAACAACCCAACCAAAAGGTAGATCCCCACCATTAATCTTTTCCTTCATGGATAAACACTCAGGATCATCAAGCTGACCTTCCTTAACTCGACCCAAAAGCATCAAATCCATCATTAAGGAAGCAAGTGTGACCTGACCACATTCTTCCTACACCTTCAGGTGCATCTCTGCAAACAAATCCATCACCCTCCACTCAGTCTTGGACTCCTGAACCATCTAATTCTTAACATTCCTTATCAGAGCATCAACAACACTATTTCCCTTTGCCGGCACGTACACAAACTCAAGGTCAAATGACTGGAGAATATCAACCCAACTTTGCTGTCAAAGATTCAGATCCTGCTATGAGAAGATGTACTTTAAACTCTTATGGTCGGCAGACACGGTAAACCATTCTCCGAACAAATAGTGCCTCTAACACATCAATGCGTACACTACTACAACCCAATCAAAATCATGACTAGGATAGTTCTGCTCATGGGGTCTCATCTGCCTTTACCCATAAGCCACAACCCACTCATCCTACATCAACACAGCCCCAAGTCCGATCCAGATGCATCGCAAAACATGATGTACTTCATTCTAGGCTCGGGTAAGATCAAGATAGGTGCGGTCGTCATCCACTTCTTTAGAACTTGGAATGAATTCTCACAAGCCTCAGACCATTTGAACCTGATTATTTTCTTGGTCAATCATGAAAGTGGTGCTACCAAGTGGGAGAAATCTTGAATGAACCTTCGGTAATACCCGACCAAATCTAGAAAACTACGAACATCAGAAACACTCTTGGGCTGCTCCCAAGATACAACTGCCTGCACTTTCTCTGGATCCACTGTCACACCTGCCTCCGAGATGATGTGACCTTGAAAATTCACCTCACGTATCCAGAATTGAAACTTGGATAGCTTTGCGTATAGCTGATGCTCTCTTAGCGTACCCAATATGATGTCCAGATATTGGGCATGATCGTCATGAGTATTCAAGTACACTGAGTTATCATCAACAAAGACAACCACAAATAGATCTAGATATGGATGAATGATCCGGTTCATCAATGCCATAAACACTGCTGATGCATTGGTTAATTCCAAAGGCATTACCACAAACTCAAACGACCCGTACCAACTTCGGAAAGCTATCTGTGGTTCGTCAGAAGAACTCACCCTCAACAGGTGATAACCCGACCTTAGATCAATCATAGAAATCACCGACGCACCCCACAACTGATAAAACAGGTTGTCAATTCTAGGAAGAGGGTACTGATTCTTCACTATCATCTGATTCATCTTTCGATAGTCAATACACAACATCAACGACCCATCATCCTTATTTTCAAAAAGCACGGGAGATACCCAAGAAGACGTACTAGGAAGGATAAATCAATTACTCTCCAACTCCTCAAGATTATCCTTTAGTTCCTGGAGTTCTGCAAGTTCCATTCGGTATGGCGGAATTGAAACTGGCTCTTCTCTTGTCAGCAACTCGATCGTGAACTCAACATCTCTCTTGGGTGGTAACCCCGAGAAATCGTTAGGAAACATGTCCTGAAACTGATCCACCACAAGATGGAAAACTGATTGTTTCCCTATTTCATCATCAAGCATGAGGCATGCCACTCAAGCCATGAGTTCACTCATCCATTGACAAAATGGCCCTGCACTCCCTGCTCGAACATCCCATTCGCCACGGTGGACATAAGAGCCACCCTAAAGTGACATGAACGGTATTCTGTGACGATAACAGTCGATGTGTGCTTGATACTGCACCAACCAATCCATTCCCAAGATAAGATCAAATCCTGACATCTCAAGAATGAACAAGTCCCACAGAAAATGATACTTACCAACTTCCAAGGCACACCCCTTGCACTGTTTGATATCCTCAACCCGCACCCACAACAGAGTGTCAATTGACATAACTCCACAGACCCTTTCCACAGGTAAACCCAACTCACTCACAAATTGAGCAGAGATAAAGGAGTGTGTGGAAACTGTGTCAAACAATGCACTAGTAAAAGTAGAAGCTACAAGGATTGTACCTTGAATAGTTGATGGTCCTGCCTTGCCATCACCCGGTGCAAACCAAACTTTCTGAAGCTAACTTGACCCTCTACCATGGGCTCCAGCCTGAATTCCCTGTACTTCACTGCCCTGCTGGCGTGAGCGATATGGACTTAGAGTTCCACGTACACCAGCCCTTCCAGTATGACCCGTGGAGCTCCAACTTCCCGCCTGATACAGGGAAACTGATCCCCTTCCTGTATCTGTTACCTGTCGTCCTCCATTAAACTTTCACACCTGCTGAGGTTTCCTGCAGAACCTCTGCACATGTCCTATCCTGCCGCATGAACGAGACTCAACTAGAGGTCGAGGACACTGACTACGTACATGGCTCTGCCTACCGCACTGATAGGAGAACACCAGATTCCCACTCTGAGAGGTTGACCCTCTATTCCAGCCACTTTGCACACTACCGCCATGCTGTGAGCTCTCATGGCGTCGCTTCTGAACCTCAGTAGCTACACCGCTCTTCTGCCCCACCGTCACCACAATACCACTACCCGAATCTCCCTTCAGGTTTCTTTTCAAGATCAGTTCCTGATCTACTACCTCTGTGAACCTCTTCAGGCAGAAGATATTTAGTATAGACCTGATCTCATGTCTCAACCCATCCTGGAAGTGCCTTTCCACCGCTAC
This sequence comes from Viscum album, assembly GCA_963277665.1. NCBI lineage: Eukaryota > Viridiplantae > Streptophyta > Magnoliopsida > Santalales > Viscaceae > Viscum > Viscum album. Next base: position 56,752,628 of record OY728148.1, read on the forward strand.
CTCATCCCCTGCTAACACTGGAACGAAGCTTCTAAAATTATTAAAGCCACCAGCATAGTCCATCAACGACAGTGATCCCTGAGTTAGGCTCATAAACTCTGCAGCTTCCTCCCGCCTCAAAGCCTCTGGGTAGAAATGCTCTAGAAACTTTTCCTGAAAAAACTTCCACGACATTCCATCAGCCTGCTCGATTTGAGCCTGAATCTCCCACCAATGCCTAGCCTGGCCTCGAAACATATAAGCATATAGCTTTACCCTCTTCTCTACTGGGGTCTCTAGATGATCTAGTATCATCTGGACAGTCATTAACCAGAACTATGATTCCTCTAGCCCACCCTCTCCGATGAAGGTCAGAGGGTGGTGCAGCTAGAATTCCCTGGTCAGCACAAACATACTCAGTGAACCCTCCCTGGGTCCCAATCCATCATCTGTATAAGGCAAGCCATGTTCCCTCAGAACTGGTCTTATCCACCTTCATTGATCACCACATTTTCTTTCCCCTCTAATGGAAAAGTGTTATCAGCATCATCCTCCAACTTTCCAACTGGTACCCGACGTCGTGGTGGCATCTCTCTACATTTCCATGCACGAGAATTAGCACACATAACACCAAAACTTTCATGAGTCCATCACAAAAGACTCCTTACTAGCCATAACAACCCAAAAACATTTTCCAATTTTTATTCAAACCCTTATATTTCATTAACATCATTTTCCCATTTGTTTCATTTCATTTTTCTCATTATTTCTTGGTTTCATGAATTGCATAATGAACCATACTTTCCTTCCTCACACACCCATCTCGTGTGTGTTCCTAATACAATGCATGTCACCTATCTCCCTAGGAGCCTACAATGATTCATAAATGCAGATCCTCGTGTTGTTATGGTCATGAGCCAAATATCATAAAACATTCACCTCAAACCACATGTGCCTCACCCAACGATGAAATACCATCAACTGTAACAACACATAACCAAGAACAACATTTCCCACCCCGGGTGACATGGGTTTCCCCCGTACCTAGCTACTCCCAAGAATGAGCTCATTACCATGTCCCAACACTTATTAAACCTTTGCTACCAATCCCAAATAACAAGACCCCGAGAAGGAGAAGAAAGACCTCCTCTGATACAACTTTGTAACGTCCCCGACCCAGAAGCCACTAAACTGGTCTTCCGAGCCAGGTTGTTACATGACCTTAAGTGCGCCTCCCCGTATGCCAAAGGCTGCTGAGTAGCAGCGGGGTTCTATATTGTCTAATAGGGAGACTATAACCCCTATTTATCAGAGTAATCCACAACAGAATAAGCAAATAGCGAAAACAAAAACCAAAAAACAAGGAACACGTATAACAGACACTTCCAACAATAAATATGCCATGTCATACTAAAAGTGAAAAGTGAACAAAATCCCAATGTAAGGACAATGGCCAAAATCCAAAAAATGTTCCCGAAATCACGTCTGGATCCTCCACCAAGTGAAACCCATGTCCACTCACTATCTAGAAAGGACCTTTGCCCTTCTCCTGACCTACAAACACGAAGTCTTCTCATGTAACACCCGAGACTTTTATGTCATATAAATAATAAAAGGAATCATTTTCTACACAACACTTTCTTGGCTTGCTTTACACGAAATCACGAACTTCCCCGATAGCTTGCGTCGTACGCAATACCGAGTTTCACTAAACAACGATATACTATTATTAAAACTAGTCGTTATGAATATTAATAACCAATTTTTAAAATTTAATAAATTTTATTTTTAAAAATGGACTTCATATTTGGATTCGTAATATCGAAATTATCCTAGGGTGAAATTTTGGTATTTTTCTGAAAACTTTCAATTTTTGATGAATAGTGAAACCACTAAGTGGTAGTTAAAAAACTGAATTTTCCATAAAACATAATTATACCGCTTATGTGAGTGGAAATTCAAAAATCCAAGAGACACGGTTGATTTCAGTAAGTAAAATGTGGTTCAATGAGATGAATATAATTTTTGGTGAATAGTAACTTTTTACTTTTATTTACCACGGTTAAAAGTAAATAGGGTAATTAAGGGTAAAAATGATATTATTATTACCCTAACACATGTCCTAATTCTATTGGATAAGTGTAATTCGACCAAAAACAAACTTAGGAATAAAATTTGACCATTTAGGCCCACTTGGATTAGATTAGGATATTTATTATTAATTTATTTAAAGAAGGGTTAAAATAGTTAAAATCAAAGTATAATAAGTAAATCATTTTTAATATGGGGTTATACATAAGATAAATTCGACTATAAATATTCATCAGAAAGATAAAACGATTTAAAACATAATGGTATTTTATTTGTAATTTTTAGACATTAAATAATTTAATTTATTTATGACACAATGATGATGTAGTAATTATCTTATTAATGAAATATTGACATAATTGATGTTATAAACACCAAAATAAATGTAATTTCAAACTTTTTAAGAATTCCACTAATTTTATAGGTTAATATGACATGTTAATATTGATTTAATTAAGTTTTTTCTAACTAATCATTCTGTTATGATTTTCACAAAAATAAATTACTAAATAGTGTCAAAATTGACATAAAATTGTTTTTAAAACAAATATTATATTGGTAATTGTTATTTTATTCCTAAAAATCTAAGGATCAGCCAAATGACCTTGATAAGGTTATATATATATTAATAATATAAATCTTGGGGTTCGTTTGGATGCTTATAGTAGGTTTATTAACCTTATAGTATAAGAACACAAGAAGACACTGTAAAAGTAACATTATTTAACTTAATGTTAAATCTACATGATAAGGTTAAAATTAGGAACCTAAACTTGTATAAATTCTATTGGATGAGAGGAGTTCTACCCATACCCACCTTATCCTCAAAATAAATAAATTTTGAGCTATTTAAAACCGAACTTGACTTTATAATAAAATAATATTTTTTGTTATTCCAAAGGTGGCCCTCTCCTCCCTTATAAAAGGTCACCTCCTCCCTCTCTTCCTCACACCACTTTGAGCCTTCAAGCTCGGCCAAACCCTACCACTTTCTCCTATACACTTCCCTAGAGACATCCTAGAGGTTATAGTCTACTTCAAAGACCTATTTTAGTGCCCTAAAAGGAGGTCTCAAAGAAGCACTTCAAAGAAGAGGTAATGTCCGTTACCGATTCTTTCATCTTTATTTCTTCTCCCACTTCTTCTTCTTTAGTTGTTTCATTATGAAGTAATAACATAATTATCACTCATATTATGATATGTTATTATAAGTATGAAACAACCCTATTTCACCATCTATCCATCCTATGGAAAAAGAAATCACCGTGCGTGCGTATGTACGGAATACCGTCTCCACACCGTGGTGTAATCTATTTTCCACCACCTCCTTACTTGGATGGGTATAATAGTGTAAATAATGACTATATATGACTATTATAAAGTGATACGGATTCTAAAATAGTATACATGCACTCCAATACAATTACACGATCATAGGAACGATATCATCACTCGTGCGTACGTACGGAATACCGTCTCCACGATGTGATGCGACTCGTTCTACATGATCTTCATTTCATAATGATTATATAAATGAAATGAATTGAATGAGTGAATATGATATATATTACACTAATACCATTCTGGAAATGAGGTATCTATAACCTAAAGAGAAGAATAAGAATTTATTCGACAAAACACGCATAAGAACAAAAAGTTATAAACACCCGAATAACATGTAGCAATGAAATATTACTACTAAGAAGCTAATAATATGACCAAATATGATATCATAAAAATAATTATGATTCTGGAATAAGTCAATAACATTATTTAAATCATTATACAAAAGGTTCAGACACGTACAAAGCATATCGGACCAAAGGTAAGGGAAATATCACAATCTCATTTTTATCCGAGATTGTTTATACTTTGGTATTTACTGGGAAGTATTTTATCATCCACATCCATGTAATATTATTTCCATCCAACTACAATTTTTTAAATCCAATTTTACCCTTCGGTGAGTATTTAGTAAAGGATATGAAAGGAATCTTTTGTCGTTTTTCGTACGAGGTTCTTTTTGACTTTTCTGACAAAAGTACGAAGAATGTTTTTTTAACTTATATGGCATGAAAGGATTTTTAAAAAATTATTTCCAAAAATATTCCTTTACAAGTTTTCAAGTTTATTTTTAATCAACTTCTTTTAGTTTAAAAGTTTATGACATGTTAAGAAAGGAAAAGTGTTTTTGAAGTAGAAAGGATATTTTACTCAAGAATGAAGTTCAAGTGTTTTATCAAAATTATTTTCCATCTAAGATAATAAAGGGTTCTGTTTTTATCCCTATTATTACATTGATTTGATTATGTTGTGATGGAATTATTTTTATGAATTCTTTTATCGTATATGAATTGTTTTATGATGTCATGATGTTTAAGATTCCCATTTTTATTACATGGGTTATGTAATGATGTATGGTTTATGATTTTGTGGCACACAAAGAATGGTATCATTATGAGATGGGTGGGACCTATATCTCCCTCCAATGCATTGGGTAAAGATTTTATATCTCATGAGATAGACATGGATGGAACGGTAGGTTATACCGGTTCAGTGAAACAGGACTGAAACGAGGGTGACTCAATTCAGAAATGGAATTTGTCCACTAAGATAGTCTTGGAAATGATTCATGACTAATAAGATATGATTCTCTATGATTATGTGTGTATGCCTCAAAGTTTCAAGTTTTAGGTTATGATTATTGGGATTTCATTTCACTACTATGATTTATCCCATGTTATGAAATTATGCTCTCTTTTGCAGGTTAAGATCTCTAAAATGTTATGTTCTTACGAATATGACGTGATTGATATTTATTTTGTTTACCCTTACTTTGCATTTGAGCTCACCCTTTTGTATGTTTTGTTTCCCTAGGTCAGGAAGAAGGTTATTAAGTAGAATATGCCAAAAAGGGACTCTAGATATGATGAAATAAATGGGAGGCAAAGTAGATGATTTATGAATCAGTTGTTTATGTTTCCCAGTTTCTAAAGACACTATACCTATACGGTCCATTCTTGGTTTTTTTATATGTTGTAATAAGTGTGCTTCAATTCTAAAGTAAAAATAATGTATGTAAAGTATGGGTCATTATAGTTGGTATCAGAGGAAAGGTATAGTCAACCTTTGGAAACTAGGATGTGAAAGCCTTAGTAAGAACCCTAAGGATTAGTCTAAGTATAGAACACAATCTTAGTGTTTTAGAAATGGCTATTAATAACCTAGGATAAGACCTTAAGTGTGAAATTTTATTCTTGATTAGGTGGTTTTCCTATTATTATTAGTGTTGCTCACACTATTCTTCTTGGTCTTAGTCAATGGCTGGAACCCGAAGGAACCGTGTTAATGGGGAATGCAAAGGGAAATGCAATGATTGTCCCCCTGAGAAACCAAACGTTATGGGAGATGGAATGCAAAATCTTGTAGCCATGCTCACACAACTTTCTCAAGCTATGAATCATGCAGGACTTCCAAATGAGCAAAGGAAGTAGCAACATTCTATTGAATCCTTCATGAGACAGCGTCCACCTTCATTCAGCGGGTCTACTGATCCATTAGTTGCTGAACAATGGATTAGTAATACTGAAAAGATATTTTATGTTCTTCAATGTTCTGAGCATGATAAAGTCATCTTAGCAGTGTATCGTTTGGAAGGTGATGCTGATCAATGGTGGAATCTTGCTAAGAATACGAGGCAAAGGGATGAAATTGAGTCCATGGAATGGGACGATTTCAAAAACTTATTTTTCAATTAGTACTTCCCTCGTATTCTCCAAACAAATATGGAGAAAGAGTTTCTTGAACTGAAGAAAAAGGATGATGAATCTATTGGTACCTATGAATAAAAGTTTACAAGACTTTCAAGGTACGCTTCTGGTATTATTATCCAACCTAAAAGTAAGACCGATCGATTATTTAGTTGCTTAATACCAAGTCTTCGAAGGGCGTTATCCATAAGGGACTTCAATAACTACGAGGAAATCGTTCGATGTGCTCTCAATGTCAAGATGGAGATTGGAGTAACCCATCAGTCATATGGGTTTGATAAGAAGAGGAAAATGGAATTCAAAGGAAAATCTAAAGTGCACACTGAAAATAAGATGAGCTTTCCCTTATGCTCAAAGTGTGGAAAGAAACATGAAGGGAGTTGTCTTAAAGGGGCAAGTAAATGTTTCAAATGTGGAAAGGAAGGTCATCGGGCATTTGAATGCCGCAATGATGGGAAGAAGATGTCTAATGATGAAAACAAAGGAAGGGATACACAGAATGACCCTACAAAACTTTAATGTTTCAAGTGCAAGGAGATGGGACATTATGACAATAAATGCCCTAATCCAAGGGTTGATGATGATGGTCGACGTCAACAAACTCTTAAGGCTAAAGACAAAGAAAAGTCACATGCAATTTCTATCAGCGATGTGGACTACGATAACGATGTGGTGAAAGGTACACTTACCATCCACTCTAAAGTAGAAAATGTTTTATTTGATTCTGGATCCACCCACTCCTTTATTTCTCAAGAATTTTCTAAGGGTATCACCGTATTACCTCAACAATTAGATGTTGAGTTAGCTGTGACAACACCTAATGGCACAACAATCACATCAAAAGTTTATAATTCTTCTCCGATTGATGTTTGTGGGAAAGTGTTTCCTGAAAATCATGTGATCCTTCCTATAGTGTAATTTGATGTGATTCTTGCAAAGGATTGGATTTCTCTACATGGAGCTCATATCAATTACCAATGAAGGGAAGTCACATTTCATATTCCAGATCAATCTATTATCATCTATCGATGCATGGATGAACATAAACTTCCAGTGGAAATTTCTTCCATTTTATGGGTATTGATTCCACTAAATGAAGGTTATTTATCTCAAATGGTTTGTGAGAAACTCATGATTAAGAATATGCCCATTGTACAGGAGTTTGATGATGTCTTTCCGAAAAAATTACCGTGTCTTCCACAGAATCGTGAAGTTGAGTTTTCAATAGAACTCGTACCGGGTGATTTACCTATTTCAAAGACACCTTATAGAATGGCCCCAATTGAGTTGTAGGAATTGAAGAAGCAACTCCATGAGAATCTTGATAAGGGGTTCATATGACCTAGTGCGTCACCTTGGGGAGCACCTATTCTGTTTGTTAAGAAGAAAGATGGATCAATGAGACTCTACATTGATTAGCGAGAACTTAACAAGATCACTATCAAGAAAAAATATCCTCTCCAGCGCATTGATGACCTATTTGACCAACTACGCAGATCTCAATACTTTTCCAAGATTGATCTTCTTTTAGGGTATCGTCAATTAAGGGTCAAATGGGAGGATATACCAAAGACTTCTTTCCATACAAGGTATGGACACTACGAATTTATAGTGATGCCATTTGGTCTTACTAATGCCCCTGCTATCTTCATGGATCTGATGAATAGAGTATTTAGAGACTATCTTGATCAGTTTGTGGTAGTCTTTATAGATGATATTCTTGTCTATTCAAAGAGAAAGGAAGAACATGAAGATCACTTGAGAATTATATTGAAGACCCTGAGAAAGGAGAAGCTTTACACCAAATTTACCAGGTGTGAATTTTGGCTTCAAAAAGTTGCATTTTTGGGTCACATAATCTCAAAAGAGGGGATATCAGTGGATCCAGCAAAAATAGAGGTTATCAAAAGATGGTCTAGACCAACAACAGTAACCGAGATCCGAAGTTTTCTTGGTTTAGCTAGATATTATCGACGTTTTGTGAATGATTTTTCACGATTATCTAATCTAGTCACCAAGTTGACTCGGAAAGGAGTTAAGTTTTTTTGGACAGAGGAATGTGAAGATAATTTCAAGGAGTTGAAAAGAAGGTTATCCAGTGCACCTGTGCTCACACTGCCTTGTAGTGGAGAATGGTTTGTGATCTACAGTGATGCTTCCAAGATGGGATTGGGGTGTGTTCTTATGCAAAATGATATGGTGATAGCTTACGCCTCACAACAGTTGAAAATACATGATCAAAATTACCCAACTCATGATTTGGAGTTTGCTGCGGTAATAATTGCATTAATGATTTGGTGGCATTACCTTTATGGAGAAAGGTGTGATATTTATACTGATCATAAAAGTTTAAAGTATATTTTCTCACAAAAGGAGCTGAATATGCGCCAAAGAAGATGGTTGGAGCTGATTAAGGATTACGACTGCTCAATCCATTACCGCCCTGGGAAAGTAAACAAGGTGGCAGAAGCCTTAAGTCGATAAGACCACGCTAGTTTATCTATGATGAGGATCACAAAATATCCAATATTTATTAATTTACAAAGGATGGATCTTGGAATTATAATGAATGGGGGAAAATAGTATCTTTCTCAAATGAATGTTCAACCATCTATACATGTGAAGATTAAAGAGGCACAGAAAGAAGATGTCGAGTTACAAAAGAAGGTGAGAAATGTTCCTGAATTCAACCTTGATTGTGATGGTATAATAAAGTTCTGGAATAGGGTTTATGTTCCTCCCATCCCAGAATTAATGAAGGAGCTATTGGATGAGGCTCATAGTTCTTCATTCTCTATTCATCCTGGAAGAATGAAGATGTATAGGGACCTGAATGAGTACTTCTGGTGGGATGGCATGAAAAGATATGTTGTTGAATATGTCTCTCGATGCTTGGTTTGTCAACAAGTTAAAGCTGAGAGACAGAAGTCTAAGGGGATGTTACAACCATTACCCATACCCAAATGGAAATGGGAAAACATCACTATGGACTTTGTCACAGGACTTCCTAAAACATCCAAAGGCAATAATGCTATCTGGGTAATAGTTGATCATCTTACAAAGTCTTAATACTTCATTGATATTAGAGAGGATTTCTCTCTGGATCAGCTTGTCAGGATATATGTAAAGGAAGTGGTAAGATTGCATGGAGTACCACTTTCTATTATATCTGATCAGGATCCGAGATTTACCTCGAAGTTCTGGCGACGTCTTCAGCATACTCTAGATACAGAGTTGAGTTTTAGCACTGCTTATCATCCTCAGATAGATGGTCAGTCTGAGAGAATAATTCAAACTCTAGGAGATATGTTGAGAGCTTGCTCTATGGATTTCAAAGGTGGTTGGGATCAACACCTACCTTTGGTGGAATTTTCTTATAATACTAGCTTTCACTCCAGTATTTAGATGGCTACTTATGAAGCTCTCTATGGAAAGAAATGCAGGACTCCAACTTGTTGGGATGAAGTTGGGGAAAGCAAGCTATTAGGACCCGATCTCGTTGATGAAATGACAGAAATGGTCAGATCTATTCAACAACACATAAGAGCAGCCCAGAGTCGACAAAAAAGCTATGCCGACAACCGAAGAAAAGACCTAGAGTTTGAAGTGGGTGATAAAGTGTTCTTACGAATATCTCCCTTGAAGAGGGTCATGAGATTTGGAAAGAAGGGGAAGTTGAGACCTAGATATATCGGTCCTTTCGATATACTGGATCGTGTTGGGACGGTTGCTTAGCGATTGGTGCTTCAACCGAATCTCTCTCTAGTTCACGATGTGTTCCATGTATCTCTCCTGAGAAAGTACATACCTGATACTTCACATGTACTCAGATCAGAAGTTGTACCGCTGGAGCAAGATCTTTCTTATGAAGAACAACCGATAGATATTCTGGATCATAGCGAAAAAGTCCTACGAAACAAGACCACTTGATTGGTGAAAGTTTTATGGAGGAACCACCAATTAGAAGAAGCTAGATGGGATCTTGAGGATGTGATAAGGGAGAGGTATCCTCATCTATTTGTTACAAAGTGACAAATTTTGAGGGCGAAATTCATTTTAAGGGGGGTAGAATGTAACACCCGAGACTTTTATGTTATATAAATCATCAAAGGAATCTTTTTCTACACAACACTTGCTTGGCTTGCTTTACACGAAATTGCGACCTTCCCCGATAGCTTGTGTTGTACGCAATAGCGAGTTTCACTAAACAACGATATACTATTATTAAAACTAGCCGTTATGAATAGTAATAACCACTTTTTGAAATTTTATAAATTTTATTTTTCAAAATGGACTTCATATTTGGATTCGTAATATCGAAATTAGCCTAGGGTGAAATTTTGGTATTTTTCTGAAAACTTTCAATTTTTGATGAATAGTGAAACCACTAAGTGGTAGTTAATAAACTGAATTATTCATAAAACATAATTTTACCGCTTCTGTGAGTGTAATTTTAAAAATCCGAGAGACACGGTTGATTTCAGTAAGTAAAATGTGGTTCAATGAGATGAAAATAATTTTTGGTGGATAGTAACTTTTTACTTTTATTTACCACGGTTAAAAGAAAATAGGGTAATTAAGGGTAAAAATGATATTATTATTACCCTAACACATGTCATAATTATACTGGATAAGTGTAATTCGACCAAAAACAAACTTAGGAATAAAATATTACCATTTAGGCCCACTTGGATTAGATTAGGACATTTATTATTAATTTATTTAAAGAAGGGTTAAAATAGTTAAAATCAATGTTGAATAAGTAAATCATTTTTAATATGGGGTTATACATATGATAAATTCGACTATAAATATTAATTATAAATCTAAAAATATTTCCAATAAAATGGTATTTTATTTTTAATTTTTAGACATTAAATATTTTAATTTATTTATGACACAAAGATGATGCAGTAATTATGTTATTAATGAAATATTGACATAAATGATATTATAAACACCAAAATAAATGTAATTTGACAGTTTTTATGAATTCCACTAATTTTATAGATTAATATGACATGTTATTATTGATGTAATTAACTTTTTTCGAACTAATCATTCTGTTATGATTTTCACAAAAATTAATTACTAAATAGTGTCAAAATTGACATAAAATAGTTTTTAAAACAAATATTATATTAGTAATTGTTATGTTATTCTTAAAAATCTACGGTTCGGTCAAATGACTTAGATAAGGCTATATATATTAATAATAAACAACTTGGGGTTCGTTTGTCTGCTTATAGTATGTTTATTAACCTTATAGTATAAGAACACAAGAAGACACGGTAAAAGTAAAATTATTTATCTTAATGTTAAATCTACATGATAAGGTTAAAATAGGAACCTAAACTTGTCTAAATTCTATTTTATGAGAGGATTTCGACCCCTCGACACCTTAGCCTTGAAATAAATCAATTTGGAGCAATTTAAAACCGAACATGACTTTATAATAAAATAATATTTTTAGTTATTCCAAAGGTGCCCCTCTCCACCCTTATAAAAGGGAACCTCTTCCCTCTCTTCCTCACACCACTTTTAGCCTTCAAGCTCGGCCAAAACCTGCCAATTTGTCCTCTCCACTTCCCTAGAGACATTATAGAGGTTCTGGTCTTCTTCAAAGACCTATTTAATTGCCCTAAAAGGAGGTCTCAAATGAGCACTTCAAAGAAGAGGTAATATCCGTTACCGATTCTTTCATCTTTATTTCTTCTTCCACTTCTTCTTCATTAGTTGTTTCATTATGACGTAATAACATCAATATCATTCATATACCGATATGTTATTATAATTATGAAACAACCCTATTTCACCATCTATCCATCCTACGGAAAAAGAAATCACCGCGCGTGCGTACGTACGGAATACCGTCTCCACGCCGTGGTGTAATCTATTTTCCACCACCACATTACTTGGATGGGTATAATGGTGTAAATAATGACTATATATGACTATTATAAGTGATATTTATTCTTAAATAGTATACATACACTCCAATACAATTCCACGATCATAGAAACGATATCAGCACTCGTGCGTACGTACGGAATATCGTCTCCACGATGTGATGCTACTCGTTCTACATGATCTTCATTTCATAATGATTATATAAACTAAATGAATTGAATGAATGAATATGATATATATTACACTATTACAATTCTGTAAATGAGGTATCTATAACCAAAAGATAAGAATAAGAATTTATTCGACAAAACACGCATAAGAACAAAAAGGTGTAAACACCCGAATAACAAGTAGCAATGAAATATTACTACTAAGAAGCTAAGAATATGACCAAATATGATATCTTAAAAATAATTATAATTTTGGAATAAGTCGATAACATTATTTAAATCATTATACAGGAGGTTCGGACATGTACAAAGCATATCAGACCTAAGGTAAGGGAAAAATAACAATCTCATTTTTATTCGAGATTGTTTATACTTTGGTATTTACTGGTTTGTATTTTATTATCCACATCCATGTAATATTATTTCCATCCACCTAAAATTGTTTAAATCTAATTTTACCCTTCGGTGAGTTTTTAGTAAAGGATATGAAAGGAATCTTTTGTCGTTTTTCGTACGAGGTACTTTTTGACTTTTCCGACAAAAGTATGAAGAATGTTTTTTAACTTATACGACATAAATGGATTTTTAAAACATCATTTACAAAAAGATTCCTTTACATGTTTTCAAGTTTATTTTTAATCGACTTCTTTTAGTTTAAAATTTTATGACATGTTAAGAAAGGAAAAGTCTTTTTGAAGTAGAAAGGATATTTTCCTCAAGAATGAAGTTCAAGTGTTTTATAAAAATTATTTTCCATCTAAGATAATAAAGGGTTCTGTTTTTATCCCTATTATTACATTGATTTGATTTTGTTGTGATGGAATTATTTTTATGAATTCCTTTATTGTATATTAATAGTTTTACGATGTCATGATGTTTAAGATTCCCATTTTTATTACATGGGTTATGCAATGATGTATGGTTTATGATTTTGTGGCATGCATAAGAATGGTATCATTATTAGATGGGTGGGACCTATATCTCCCTCCAATGCATTGGGTAGGGATTTTATATCTCATAAGATAGACATGGCTGGAACGGTAGGTTATACCGGTTCAGTGAAACATGACTGAAATGAGGGTGACTCGGTTCAGAAATGGACTTTGTCCACTAAGATAGTCTTGGAAATGAGTCTTGACTAATATGATATGATTCTCTATGATTTTGTGTGTATTCCACAAAGTTTCATGTTTCATGTTATGATTATTGGGATTTCATTTCACTACTATGATTCATCCCATGTTATGAAATTATTCTCTCTTTTGCAGGTTAAGATCTCTAAAATGTTATGTTCTTATGAATATGATGTGATTGATATTTATTTTGTTTACCCTTACTGAGCATTTGAGCTCACCCTTTTGTATGTTTTGTTTCCCCAGGTCAGGAAGAAGGTTATTAAGTAGAATATGCCAAAAAGGGACTCGAGATATGATGAAATAAATGGGAGGCAAAGTAGATGCTTTATGAACTAGTTGTTTATGTTTCCCAGTTTCTAAAGACACTATACCTATACGGTCCTTTCATGGTTTTGTTATATGTTGTAATAAGTGTGCTTCAATTCTGATGTAAAAACAATGTTTGTAAAGTATGGGTCGTTATAGCTCGGGTACCCAACGGCGGCCCGAGTAGGGTGTGAGTACAACTAAGTCATCCACAACCAACTGTGTCTACAAAATTTCCAGTAAGAGCAGATAGTTCATGCAAAAGGAATATGAATGATAAATGCGAAGTAATTAATTATGGTTCCATTATCTAGTTCAAAGCCCAGCCATTACCACATTCATTACCATTCATTTCCCAAAAATTACCATCACTTACCATTTCATCACATTTCCATGGGTTAATGACATTCATCAGGTTACATTGGACAAAGGCCAAAAATCACATGCATGAGGGTAACCCTTCATTATCCTATAACAATAGGACTAACTCCCTCATATCAACCATAACCTCACCTCAAAACCTCAGTCCAGGTGGGTGCAATCGTTAGGAGAATAGACCCTCAGTCCCCTTTCCTAACCCGTGAATTTTGGGTGGAGTTTAGAGCATCAGTCTTCGCTCGACCCATAGGCGTAGATCCTCATGTCATACCCCATTCTACCAAGCCATGTTCACATGCTTATATAAAAGTAACCATCAACCATTCATACCATTTCCCTTCGACAACCACTATTCACAACACCCCACATGAAAATTTCATATCATGCCTTAACCCATTAACACATTACCATTTCACATCATTTAACCATTCACCCAATTCCCATGTTTTATTCCTATCTCACTAAGAATTAATCATTAAACCTATAATCTATCACATTATGGTCTTTTGTCAGTTTACACATTAACCAAATTTAACTCGTTCATCATTTCCATGATTCACCCATTCATCCCAATCCAATTAACCATTTGGTTATTTTTAAGTCTACGTGCATCACCTGACTTCTATTCCAAGTTCAACCAATCATTCCAACATATTTATCAAGGGCTCTAACATTTATCACAACAAGGTCACTTCTTAAATAACAATCCCTAAACCCATGAAAAGTTGCCACATCCCATGGATGGCCCTTAATTTGGTCATGTCAATCCCAACACATCCCATGGGGATCATGAGGGTTCCCATTTTCCATTTAAAACACCATTCTTCTCAAACATTCCAAGGATATCCAAAACATAACCAAGGGAAAAAAATAACACAATTTAACATGCACAATATACCCAAATAACTATGGGATATAACTTATAGACCACCTACCTTGGATCCATGGTTGAATTCACTCTCAATCTAGTTCTTAGACCTCGATTCAACAAACCCTTGTAGCTTCAACCTAGAAATCACCCAAAAGACAGGGTTTTAGGGTTCCAGAACAAGAGGAAAGGAAGATACTAACCCTAAACCCAAAATAAGAAGCAAGGATGAGGTTAGCCTTACCCAGAGCTTTGATCTGCAACCAACGACACCAAAAATGCCTTATAATAAAAGGAGATTGGTCTATCGGAGCCTTTAAGTGATTTGGTTCGTGACTTGGTTGGAGAGGGAGGAAATGAGAGGAAATACCGAGTGGGGTTTTAAAGCTCGGAGTGGAAAACTTGTAATTTTTCCAACATTAAGTGGCCGCTGGGTTTAGCCTAATGGTTTAGCAAACCGTGCACACGCCACTTCCCAGAGGAGGATGATCCACACAGTTTATCTGCATAGTTTTTAAAACCATGCAGAAACCATGCACTCGCTTCTGTATAGAGGAGGGAGGGTCGCACGACTTAGCCTGGGCAAGCCGCACGGTTTGGCTGACCATGCACAGGCCATGCGCCTTGGTCTGCTTTGCCTAGACTTCCCTTATTCCATTCCCCGAGCCCCCGGAACACCCCAAGAGCCTGTTACATTTTCATGAAACCATTTAGAGTCCCAAAAGCAAAGGGTTCAACCCAAAACAAGACAAACCATACCTTCCCAAAAAATGGGATCTTACATGATTCATTATAAATAAATTTTGATAGCATGGTTTTTAGTTCAATAATTATTTTTTAATACAATGAGTTCGCTCACATATGCTTTGATTTTTTGATGATTAATCTATTGCTTGAGATCAAAAATTTTAGTGATTTATGAATCTTGGTTGAAAACAAAATCCAAAGGGTGATATTGTTAGGACCAAGATGATTATGAATAATATCTTTTTCAAGTATTGTCTTTTTTTGTCAAGTATGTTTGAGATGAAAGGAAAATCACTTTACTTTGTATAAGTGGTTGACAGAAGATATAGAAGTTACAATACATCCCATGGAATCTATTATGATGCTTTGCTGATTTTTATTTCACAAATATTATAATTTTTAGAGAACTTGTGATGTAAGACTTATAATGGATTGAGGGAGTAAAGAAGTGTTTTTTTAGAAAAGTAAAGATGGAGGCTCAGAAGTAAAATATTGGCGCAGATGTATTAGTGTCACACATGTGTATGTTGAGTGCATGTCATATTTCACGATCCTCACATCAAAATATGACAAAGGAAAGAAAGTGGTGTGAAAGCTAAGAAGTGGCACACAAGTGTGGCACACAAGTATAAGCGACGCGCATGTGTATGTTTTGTGAATGTAATATTTCAAAATTAACACATAAAAATATGATGAAGGAATGATAGTGGCGTGAAAGTGATGGAGTGGTTCCCAAGTGATGGAGTGATGCACAAGTAGGAGTGGCGTGCAAGTTTATGAGGCACGCAAGTCACCCAAATTCCTATAAATACACGAATAGCCTCCTCATTTTTGTGTGCTCAACACTTAAGAAAATATTTGAGCTCTAATCGCGCTGGTAGTAGAATGGTACGTGCAAGATGAAGTGTTGTGAATGTAGAGAGTTATTCATAAAGCACACAAGTAGGGAGGTGCGAAAGTGGAGTGGTGTGTATGAAGTGTGGCGCGCAAGCAGAAGTGGCATGCAAGTTTTAAGAGGCACGTAAGTAGGGAAGTGTATGAAAGAATTGTGTTGTGTATAATGGAAAAAGTGGCATGCTAGTTGTCAGCTGTGCAAAATAGTGGCTCACAAGTTATTAGTGGCGCGCAAATAAGAAGGTGCAAAAGATGGTTCACACACAAGAATTGAGGCGCGCAAGCAGGGAGGCACGCAAGAAGGAAGTGGCGCGGAATCTATTTGCACCAGGAGGTTCTTACCAGATTATGGGTAGGAATTTGAATAATTGTTTTGAATGATTTGATTTGTGAATGTTAATTAAGAAGCACAGAAAAATTATATTACCCTATTTGTGATAAGAGAGAGAAAACACACTATTGGATTGTTTTCAAAGTGTTGCACGAGTGTAAGGGCATATCCAACTCATTGTATTCCATATAAAATGATTGTTTTATAGTGGATTGTGTGGTACTGGATTGTTTCTGTACCATACCAAGGACGTAGAAACTCTTTTTGGGTAGTGAACCTTGTATATCTTGTCTTCTTGTGGTTTTGTGTGTTCAGTAGAGAATAAACTATTTAACAGGAAGAAAAGGTTGTTTCAAAAAGAAGGAAACATAAAAATTAAAAGATATCACTGATTCAACCCTTCCCCTCTCAATGATACTTGGATCCTAACTAGGAACATTAGTTATTAGTGGTGTAATTCGAGTGTCCTATAGACGATAGGTAAATTTTATCTTGTGGCCTATATTATATCATGTGTGTTTTTTTATTTTATACTCTACCTTTCCAGTGTTGGTAGGGAAATTGACACTCATTGGAATTTAGGTGGGTATTTTCACAATATATTTTGTTCGAGAGGAATGGATGACTCACTTCCCCCTCTATGCTCAATCTATTCTCCTGGTATTATTATGTGCTAATATGCATGGTGGTTATCTTTCTCTATATATGTGTGCAGAGATCTATAATGGATTTTGGATATTTCAAACACGTGTATCTTCAAAATATAGATTACTATCAACTATTATAGGTATTAAATGCATGGTATATGATGAATTATGGTCTAATACAGGTCATACAGGTGATGGTGGCTCCTGGAAACAACTCAATTACTATATGGAGATGTGTAATGATATTATGTAATGATGTGATTCCCATGATATAGGGTATGTGATGATATGATGTGATGTTTGAGATGCATGTTTTTATACTTCAGTCATGGTTTCTTTAGTATGGATTAATTTAATTAAAATAAGTATCAGGGACTGAAACATTAGAGAAGAGCAGAAAACTATTGAGGAAGTTGTAGCGGGGTACCCACTTTTGATATTTATATTATGTGATCTCTTAAATGTGATGTCTACTAAGAGAGAGACATGGTTGTACTGGGAACATATCATACATGTTTGGGTAAAAAGTTAGTGTCACTTGTTTTACACAAAGATTTATTATGCGTTCTTTATCCTATTGTTTTGAGGATCCACAGGGGATCTTACTGAGTATACATGTTATTCTCACAAAAATAATATATAAACTATTTTTCAGGTCAGTGCGAGAAGGTGGGCTGTCGAGATGGACATTAGTTGCTTGTGGTTTATTAAAGATTTATTTGGGTTTTTTGGTCAAAGACAAGGATTATTGTTAGAACCTATTCTTTTCTTATAGTTTTTCTATTGTACGACATTACATGATTGTATTTTATATCTTTCCTTAATATTATCCTGAGAAAAATTTTCTTAGTGTTTCAATCATATCTCTCACCTTCTCTACTATTAGAGGGTAATTAGTCCCATTAATTTGTATTATATTAACTCAATTACTATCATCAACCCATGCCCTACTAGTGGATGTCTCAAGGAATCATTATATCCCTTTTCTCGTTTTTATCCCAATAGGGATACCTTTGGGGGGAGGATGTTTTTAAGTATATAATTTATAATGATAAATAATTTAAAATAAAATATTCATTCAAAATCATAAAATCATTGATGATTCAACTAAAACTTGGGATTAAATTCTAAAAATAATTGTAACATGAGACACCATTAACTCCACATGACATATAAATTCCATTCATATACCACCTACCCATTTATCACGAGTTTGACTAATGGATCCAACTCTATGAAAGGATAGGCTACATTCTACACCTAGAAAAAAATATTGGGAATAAAATTTTCTTACAATCTAAGGTTGTATATAGGATGTGACTGAACATTAATAATACGAATGTAAAATAAATTATACAATATAAAAATTTAATGGAAAAAATCATAAAATAATTTAATAAAATTTAAAAATCTTTATTCATACATAATATTTAACTATAATAAAATCACATGAAACCACGTATTATATAAAATGGATTATAACATGTCATAGATGATTACTTACCTTGAAAGTGAATATAATTATTTTGGCTAAAAAATAAAAAATAATAATATATTTATAATAAAAAAATCTCTTAAATGAACTTACCCATTGAGTAATAATGACAAAATATATAAACATATAATAATGAAAAAACGATATGAATGAATAAAACATTTTATAAGAACCAAAGGGAAAATTAATGAAAGAGAAGTGTTATTTTTTAACATTAAATGGGATGAATTTATAGAATGTAATTAAAGAATTATAGCCATTATTTTACCTTTATAAAATGATATATAGTCATTGTGTATAAGACAAGAAAACATACAGAAAATTCAAAATTACTGATATATAGTGCCATAAATAACATTTATTTAAATATTTAAAAAATATTTTTTTTCATTATAAATAACATATTTTATGTAAAATAAATAATTTTTTAATAGAATAATGTTATACTAATTCACATGGACAAATAAATTTGATTATAAAGAAATTATTTTTAAAAATTATTTATTTTTAAAAAATCTTATACATTAAAATAAAAGTATTCATAAAACGGATTGATAAAAATAAAATATTTATAAATAAAATAAATAATAAATTTCACTAAAATCATAATGTAATTAAAATGAATAAAATTTTTATTCTTCATGTTAGAATAATATGATTCATTTTAAAAAATTGTTTTTATATAGTATATTTTTTAATTTAAAAGTTAAATATATCATATTTGTTTTATGAAATTTAACAAAATATATTTCTTATGTTCATAAAAATGAATATACATTTGTTCATTAATTACTTATTGGTTATAAATAAAAATAACCTCATTTAATGATAAAAATTCTTTTTTTTTCAGTGAATTATTCCTTATATTTTCCATATTTTTTTATTTTTAAAAATTAAATTCAACTCTATTAAAGAAAGTTTTTAATGAAATTTATTTATATATATAATAAAATGAGTTAAGAGTCGTCTAATGATTATTACTTTGTACAAAATAAGAATAAACCCATTTTACGCACAAACATATATTTTTATAATAAAATATACTTATGAATTATTATTTTAAAATTTTTTAATCTATTTTAGATAATTAGTTTAATTGATTATATTTTATATTTTTACTTATCATTTGAAAATTATTTTATAAGGATAGATTAATTTTTTGGACAAAAATAATATGTTTTTATGTCAAAAATTGATTTTTTATCCAAAATTGTCTATAAACATATATCTAAATTATTTGGAAAAGGGTATCCATGAACCATATAAATCATATATCCTCTTTGGGATCCACATAACTTCTTAAATGATATTCTTAAAATAGTATAGTGTATTTTTTAATGTTCCAATTCTCACTAGTGAAGACCTCAACCCTAGTAGCCTAGAGTCTGCAATTACATTATTATGTTGGCACTATATGCTTGTGATCACATCCCAAAGGACTGAATAGTTTAGTAATTCTGTTAATCTATATACATACACTATTATTAGATAACAATGGAAAAATAAAAACATCAAATAAAATACATTCTTACACCTTCCGTATCATTCCTAATATTCGTCTTCATATCATAGGTAAAGTTAAAAAAAATAAAGGGCGACATCACATTCTTAGTAAGGGAATGATAATTGGGTAATCTTTTACATAATAAATATAGAATAATCTACATGGAATGGTGAATAATTTATTTTTATTTTTATTTAATAAATAAAATGATCACAATGAATAACATTGTAAAAATAAATAATGATATGATAATTCCATATAAATAATAACATGATGTTGAAACACATCCATGGATATCATAACTATTCAAATAATTACATAGAAATAACTATTTTATTCTAGATTGATGTAATGCATAATGTTTTACAACATAACCATTCCATTCAGGACTCATGCCTAAACATCACAGTTATATTGTTGATGCCTTATGCCAAGACATTATAAATAAATGGTAAAGTACTTATCCAAATACACAACCTATTTTTTCTCATGGTACATACCGATGCATCAAGGGGATATTAAGTTTTAGTCCCAACCAATCACTCGATATTCCCATGAAATTAATCATATGAATAAAAATAAAACATAATCAAATGCCTTAATAATCATAAATTTCCTATATATTGAGAACTATCTAATTAAATTTTAATACATTCCCTAGTCAAAGTGACCATAAAAAATTCATATAAATAATAAAGAAGGTATAGTAATAGTATATTAAAAATTAATATATTTAAAATAACATCTTGTTATCTATGATGAATAGAAATTATATAAAATGATCATTAAAATATTCTTGAGGAAAATACCTTTTTTCACTTTGAAAATAACTTTTAAAAAATAAAAAAATATTGAATATTATGTAATTTATTTTTGAAAAGAATCATGGAAAATATTAATAGAATCATTAAATCATTGGGTGTTCATGGTGGTGGGAAATATTATTTATGTCATCTACATTAAAAAAGGATTCCTTCCAGATTTCCAGTAAAAAGTCAAAAGTAACCAAGTTTGAAAATTGGATGAAAATTATATTAAAACCATTTTATAAAAATTAAATATTTATTAAACATGAAATTATATAATAATACTTTATTATTTAAAATATTTTTTATTTTTTTATAAAACATGCATATTCATAAAAAGGATTTTCGGCTAAAGAGAGAAATAATGTTCTCTTTTCATAAAACACATTTCTCATTCATTTTATGTTACAATGAAAGTAATATTTTAATATTACATTAAAATATCATAAATAACTATATTAAAATAAAATTAAAGGTTTTTATTAGATAAATATCATATAATTTTTTTCAGTTCACATTTAATCACATGAAATTTTAATACAAATTGAATTGAATCGTAAATTCCTTACAAATATCATATCATACAAGTGAGAATTAATCAATGATGTGATTATGTTTAAAAAATTAAAATTAAAAAAATAATTATAAATAAAAAATAATATAATTATAGTTCATTTCACACATATTAATGTCATAATATTTTCAAATTAAGTTGATGTATAACCCAATGAATGGAAATTGAGTTATGAAATCCCTTACTACTTTGGTATATTTTGAGTCCTAAAAACAATTAAATAAATAACATAAAATTAAACATTAAATATTATGAATATAATTTTAATTATTATATATCATATAATTTTTTTATAATATACACCCCATGAATGAAACAAGCGGTGAATATTCCATCTGTATCATGATGACAAAAGTGAGATGAGAAACCCTTACCTCAGTTCTAAATTTCATCATAAGTCCTTTTGAACTACTGTGTAATCAATTTAAATTATTTATTATTCTAAACAATAATCATTTTCATAATTATAATATCATATATTATCGAATTATAATATTTCAACACTCATTTATTAATAATTTCTGATTAAAATATATTTTTATGGGTGTTATCTATCTCATTTTTCATATAAGTTTTGCTTTGATAGTTCTGGACCAACTAAATTGATCATGGTTCCATCATATGAAAAAATAAAATAATGATATAAAGTTAATATATATTTAATATATTTATATTTATAATCATCCATTAAAGGATAGATTAAAAAATTAATTACACTTTTTTTGGAGGTGGAAGAACGTACGTAATTATAAAAGTTGTTTTCACTTTTCAACATATAATAAAAAATAATGGTAAAAAATAATTCAAATATCCATAATAACTATTACATGATATATATCTATATATATTGTATATATTAATTTAATATATCTTTATTACCATCTATATAAATCAAAAATGAAAAAATAGATCACATCACATTAGGCATATGGTAGTCAAAACGTACGCAGAAACAATGTTATCATTTTTAAACAGATTAAAAGGTAATAAATTTGATAGGATATTATAAATATAAAAGAATAATAATTTCATAAATATTTTATATATTTATTATCTTCATATTTATAACCATTCATTAAAGGCGGTGATAATGTTAAAATACACTTCTATGTTGAGATAATAAGTTGTACATATGCATGTCCTATTTTTTCAGTATTCATAGGATAGAAAAGAGATTTAAAATGTTTAACCATGGTCATAATAACATCTTAGTATTATTATTCTAGTAGATATATTACTTTATGATGGGTATAAAAAATTAATGGATATATAAGAGCAAAGGAATTTTGAAGAGTCAATAAAGATGATTACATTTTCTTTGGTAAGCTTCCTTTAGATGCATTATTAATAACCCTTTAAATTATAGTTAATTAATACCATAACCAATAATTCAGGTATATGTATGTTTATAATAGAAATAGTTGGGTTTTTGTAAAGTAACATGGATCAATGTTGTGTGAAAAATTGTTAGAAATAAATATCGTTTTATTAGAGAGGGAAACGACACACTTTTTAACGTCCTGCCTTTTATCAAATAAACTTTCATTACATTTTACAAAACCAAGGATCTTTAAGGTTTAGTGTCTTGGAAACCAGGAACATAATACATTAAAACATAAAACATTATTCATAAACACTTGAAATGATTCTACTTAGGTTCATCCTAGGTTAATTACTACATATCATAACTTGGGGACATACATCAAAAGAAAGGGTGAACAGAAGGCCCAGTAAGGGAAACAAGTGGAAACATTTAACATGTGAACTTGATATACATCAACAATATCATTAAAAAAAACATTATGGCATGAGAAAGAAATCATGGGTCATATCATAATAAAAATAACGTATTTCAAAAATTGAATATGTGGCTACAACATTTAACATTGAAAATCATTTCCATTTCACTAAGGACCATCCCTAAGGTGTCATAAAAAATTACCAAGTTTATTCACCAAGGCGTCGTTAAAAAGGGTCATCTTTAGAGATTAAGTCTTTACCCAATGCATTGGAGCACTATCAGAACGCACCATTAAATTTGATTTTATTATCATGTGAGCCACATATATAATCATCAATAATTTCATAAACAACCCATATAGCATAAAAGAAATGGGTTTCATTTCATAATCATAACGTTTTGAAAACTGTTTTAAAGACATGATCTTTAGGTCACTTTAAACCCACAGAAAGGTAAAGTGGGTCTCATGTATGTAAATCCCAGAATATAAAATAGTATAGTTTGGTATATATGTGAATACCCCTTTAGAAGAAATATCTTTGAGTATTCACTTAGTAAAATAAATGAATTTTAGGATAAGAGAGAGACATTTTGAGATGGAAATTCTGCAGCATAAAGGTTATGTTACGGGGTTTTAGAAAACATTTAAAAGAGAGGGGACATAGGTCAACCACACATAAATGATAAATAAAACAGTAGAGGGAAATAATATATAGGGTATAAGAACATGATAATGAAATTTGAAAGACATACCATATGAAATGAAAAACATGGAATGAAGACAAAAATAAGATTTCTCTTATGAAAATTCGGCGGCCTAACGGCGTCACTTAAACTTCAACAAAAATGAATTGACGAGATAAAATAGGGTCTGTCATCATATGAACATTAAATATCAGTATGATAGATATAGATATCATACCCCAAAATAATAAAAAGGAACTCGAAAGACTTTACATGAAAGTAGAACTTTGAAAATGAGAAGGGTGAAGGAATCCGTTAAAAATTCGGCAGCCTAACGGCGTCACTTAAACTTCAACAAAAATGAATTAACGAGATCAAATAGGATCTCTAATCATATGAAAATAAAAGATAAGTATGATAGATATAGAGATCATACCCCAAAATAATAAAAATAACTTGAAAGACTTGACAAGAAAATAGAACATGAAAATGAGAAGGGTGAAGAAATCCCTTAAAAATTCGGCAGCCTAACGACGCCACTTAAACATTCATAAAACTAAATGAAGAGAGTAAGAGGGGGTATTTCATCATATTAACATGAAAAGGTCAGTAAGATGAATATAAAATAACATCCACCAACATAAAAACATGGAGCATACAAGAAATGACTTAAAAGAGATTATTTGAAAAGAAAGAGGAAGGTTAGATCCCTTACCTTAAAACGTAACTCTTAAAACTCAATGGTTGGGACCTTGAGGGCTTGGGGGAACCTTGGGAGGACTTCATGGGAGTTAATGAGACCAGAGATTCGTTGGGGGTGATTTGGGAGTCGAATGGATGAGAGGATGGATTGGTATTTATAGGGAAAGTGAGGGGACAAGGAATCCATGGCCAAGGGACACCTCATTGGTGGTTTTGAAAAAACCATGGGCTTGCCCATGGTATTTGCCCATGGAATTGGCCAATTGTGACACCTTATACTTTATCTTACTATTAATAAGTCGAAAATACCAATTACATACTTAATACATCATTTAATGATGTTATTAAACACCTGTAACATAAAAACTTTATTTTCCCTATTCATCGAAAAATCAACTTTCTCAGAAAAATCCCAAAATTTCACCTTAACCAAATATCGATGCTCTGATTTCAAAAATGAACTCCATTTTATTAAAATATTTTTCTAAATATTTTTAATTTAATTTTTTAAATAAATACACTATGCTCTAAAAATTCAATTTTTTCAGAAAAATTCCCAAAAATTACATTAACATAATATCGATACTCTGAGTTAAAAAATGATATCCAATTTATAAAAATAATTTTCTAAATATTTTTAATTAAAAAACACTATTCACCCGAAAAAAACTAATACTTGACTAATAATTTATGAAACCGTTATTTAACCATTTTATTGAATCAAATTACTTAATCAAGGAGCCTAGATTATATTAATACTTTATTTAAGTGTGATTACTAATCCATTTGGTTACATTATTAATCCTAAGCATAAAATCATTTTTCATAATTTAATATTCATCAAAAATTAATTTGATCTTATTAGACTCTAAATTTTGTGCTGAACATAATTGTAGAAGACCATTTTTTCAAAATAATTACACATTTTTAATTATTTATGGTTTACATAATTTTTTTTTAAAATATCATTTCTCTAAAATTCACCAAAAAAATGCATACTATATTTATCCGGACATTTGAAAATTCATAACCTTCATCATAAGAAGAAATCGAAATTTTTATTTAAAAAAAAGGATTACACAAGGATGTTATGGTATCCTTACATAGCACCTTATCACACCTGCATAGGACCTAAGTGTAAGGTGTGCTAAGGTGAGAGAATTTGAGGGAGGCTCGACCAACATTACACGAGTAGTAATTTCTATCAGTTTGAACTTCTCGTGAAAGAGATTGCATTCTATCTTCACACGATGATATTCAGCTTGGGTTTGGTCCAGAGCAAAGCCCAATGGTGCTACCTTCGTCCCAAGTTCAGTTAGATGGGCTTCGATTGGCCCGAGACTACTAGATGAGGGCATCGAATCTTCTTTCTATATTAATTAACCAAGATCACTTGTATTTAGAGACAATAATTGAAACGTTTAGTTTCTAGTAGTCATATTGACCAATTGTCATATAACAGTCAAAATCCAACGGTCTCAATTTATGTATACTCATTTTATCAAATGAAAGAGTTTTGTGGAATATAAAAAATATAATAACAGAAAAAATTATAAAACAAGATTTATTCAAAATTTCGGGTCGTTACAATCTTTCCCCATAAGAAATTACATCCTCGAAATTTTTATAATTGGGTTTTGAAATTTCATTGAAAGTCCCACATCAGAATAGGAGTCAGTAAAACTATTACTTTAAAAGAAAGAAAGGGAAGTACAAAGGTCACCTGAGTTAACCCACACTAGGATTCCATATAGGAAAACATGGACATGGAGGAGAAAACAAAGGGTCAAGTTCTGAGGGAGAGTGATAGAAAACATGATTAGAAGAAAGTTAAACATGAGAAAATCAGAAAATTATGATGTGTGTAAATGGTATTTGATTACCTAGTGAAAAACTTAAACCAAAAACATTTTTTTTACATTTCTTATCATAATTTTGAGGAATTTATTTACTACATAGAACAAAAACATAAGGAAATATACCTACCTTCAAGTAGAGTTTCATCCTTTAATAAGATTCTACCAAAACTAATCTTTTCTCCAAACGATGAGCATTTAAAAACACGAGGTCTCATCAAAACAGAAGAATCATCTTCTTGAGAGTCACGTAATCCACAAAATATTAACTATCAATTTCTTCTATTTTTAAACATTATCCCAAAAACAGAAAGGGTAAGATAAAACAACACTTCAAAAATAAAGAATTCCATAGGAAGGGAAAGTACTTTTAAATCCTCATAGTTCCAGAGTACTACCCAAAGTTCATCATATACCATTCAATAAATAACTGTCCTTAAAATTCCTCAAAATAAACCAAACTAAGATTGAAACCCAATTATAAGAACGATCTCATAACATAGTCTTTCAAGATAGACATTATCATTCATCTTCAAACAACATCATCCACTCTTATCATATTATAACAAAAGTAACTAACCAAATCACATTTTCCCCAAGATAGGTTAATCATTTTCATATGCAACATAAATTACTATATGTCTTCCTTAAATTCAACGATTCTTCAAAATATAAGTCAAACTTTACTCCTCAAATAAAATACCATAGTAAACTATTTACCTCGATCAAATAGGGTTCCCAAAATAGTGAACGTCTTACAAAATAATAATCATCTTTTAATCCCCTAATCACCCTTTTCTAAGAAGAACATCTTCACTACATCAACATGTGGTACATAACAATAGAGGTTTTCCTTAATGATATAAAATAATCTTAGGTAGTGACACAATGATCTTAGAAAACATAAAAGTTATGCTCATAGAGCACGAACTAAAATACAACATGACATTGAAAATTATTGTGAAGAAGTTACATGTACTTCAGTCATCATGATCCATCTCAGCATAGGACTTGCATTGTTCCCTTTTCCTCAAAGATTGTTCAAGCTCATTAGGCTTCTCACCCATTCCAAGAGAGAATTTCCTTGGATAATTTCTAACTTCTCTACATTTACGACATCGAAATGTATATGGTACATTAGATCAAACCTTATATCTATTCATCACAATATCAATTTTTTTAAAGTAATTGGATACTTTATGCCCTATCTTCCCACACTTAAAACATTTCCTGGTTCCTTTATGACATTCTCATTGGTGCCTCTTCCCACACTTTTTGCAAAAAAGAAATTGGGTCTTCTTTCTATTATCAACTTTATCAGATGAACATCCTTGAGACATTGTCTTCTTCTTCCATGATGAATTTGGGCATTCAACTAGGTACCAATTATTAATTGTGATTTTTGATAGCTGGTTTGGCATAATCACATTATGTTCAACTTGATCTTTCGTCATATCTATCACATTAATAGGGAAATCATCACATTTCCTATCAAATTGGTTGTTGGGACATGCTCTTCTATTTCCCTCCATTAACGAAGAAACGAACGTATAATTAGGGGGCTCAAATACTTAGCTAATAATCATGAAAAGGAAACTTAAAGCATAGAAGGATAAACTTGTAGAAGAAAAGTATACCATAACTTGTGAACCCCTAGGTCCCAATCTAGGTTATCCAGGATCATATATTCTTATGTGAATTTTTATTTTATTTTATCTTTGTTCATTTAATAATGGTTCATACTAAGCTTATGAATTTACCAAAGCATATCCCCCGGGAGTGTCGTAACCAAGATTGTAGAAAGGCCCATTTTTGTGTACCAGTTTTTGTTCGACTCTAGCTCATAGCGGTGTTTTCAGGTTTTACCCCTATGTACATCTGTGCCAGAGGAACCTCTACCTACTTGTATCCAGACAAGGATGTATTTTCTTGGCAACCCCTTACTCAATACTCAAAAAATACCCGGAAGATTTCATATATTTAAACTTTTCTATAGGGTTCTTCCTAAATTTTTCATATCCTAATTTCCACAAATAACTAAACCATCCTTTGATACAAACTATTACATCCTACCTTTTTATCACATAAACATTCATTACATTTTACAAAACTGAGGATCTTTAAGGTTTAGTGTCTTGGAAACCAGGAACTTAAAACATGAAAAAATAAACCATTCTTCATAAAAACTTGAATGTATTCTCCTTATTTTCATCCTAGGTTCATTATTGAATCTCATAACCGAGGGGTATACATCAAAAGAAAGGGTGAGCATAAGGCCCAGGAAGGGAAACGAGGGGAAACATTTAACATGTGAACTTGAGATACATCAACAATGTCATGAAAAAGAACTTTAAGGCATGAGAAAGAAATAATGGGGCATATCATAATAAAAATAACGTATTTCATAACTTGAAGATGTGGCTAAAACATTTAATATTGAAAATCATTTCTGTTTCACCAAGTTCCATCCCCAAGGTGTCATTTAAAATTACCAAGGTTATTCACCAAGGCGTCGTTAAAATGGTAATCTCTAGAGATTATGTCTTTACCCAATGCATTGGAGAACTATCAGGGTGAACCCTTAAATTTTCCTTTATAATCATGTGGTCCACACATATAATCATCAATAATTTCATAAAAAACCCATATAGCATAAAATAAATGGGTTTCATTTCATAATCATAACATTTTAAAAACTGTTTTAAAGACA
This sequence comes from Viscum album, assembly GCA_963277665.1. NCBI lineage: Eukaryota > Viridiplantae > Streptophyta > Magnoliopsida > Santalales > Viscaceae > Viscum > Viscum album. The sequence continues at coordinate 56,781,927 of OY728148.1, forward strand.
TGATCTTTAGGTCACTTTAAACCCATGGAAAGGGAAAGCGGGTATCATGTATGTAAATAACAGAATTTAAAACAGTAAATTTTGGTATATATGTGAATACCCCTTTAGAAGAAATATATTTTTGTATTCACTTAATAAAATAAATGAATTTGAGGATAAGAGAGAGACATTTTGAGACAGAAATTCTGCAGCATAACAACAATGTTATGGGGTTTTAGAAAATATTGAAAAGAGATGGGACATGGGTCACCCACTCATAAATGATCCATAAAACAGTGGAGAGACAAAATATAAAGGGTATAAGAACATGATAAGGGAATTTTAAAGACATAACATATGAAATTAAAAACATGGAAGGAAGACAAAAATAAGATTTCTCTTATGAAAATTCGGCAACCTAACGACGTCACATAAACTTCAACAAAAATGAATTGACGAGATCAAATAGGGTATCTCATCATATGAACATAAAATATATGTATGATAGATATAGATATCATACCCCAACATAATACTAAGGAACTCAAAAGACTTGACATGAAAGTAGAACTTTGAAAAATAAGAAGGGTGAAGGAATCCCTTAAAAATTCGGCAGCCTAACAGTGTCACTTAAACATCAACACAAATGAATTGACGAGATAAAATAGGGTATCTCATAATATGAACATGAAATATCAGTATGATAGATATAGAGATTATACCCCAACATAATAAAAAGAAACATGAATGACTTGACCAGAAAATAGAACTTGAAAATGAGAAGGGTGAAGAAATCCCTTAAAAATTCGGCAGCCTAACAGCGCCACTTAAACATTCATAAAACAAAATGATGAGAGTAAGAGGGGATCACTCATCATATGAACATGAAAAGGGATGTAAGATGAATATAAAAGACCATCCTCCATCATAAGATCATGGATCATAAATGAAATGACTTAAAAGAGATTATTTGAAAAGAAAGAGAGAGGTTGGATCCCTTACCTTAAAACGTAACTCTTTAACCTCAAAGGTTGAGACCTTGACAGCTTGGGAGAACCTTGGGAGGACTCCTTGGGAGGTAAGGTGACCAGAGCTTTGTTGGGGGAGAGTTGGGAGTTGAATGGATGAGAGGATGGCTTGGTATTTATAGGGAAAGTGAGGGGACAAGGCATTAATGGCCAAGGGACACCTCATTGGTGGTTTTGGAAAAACCATGGGAGTTCCCATGGAATTGGCCACTTAGGACACCTCATACCTTATCTTTCTATTCATAAGTAGACCATATTTATTACATACTTAATACATCATTTAATGATGTTATTAAACACTGGTAACTTAAAAACTGTATTTTCACTATTCATCGAAAATTCAACTTTCTCAAAAAAAAACCCAAAATTTCACCTTAACCAAATATCGACGCTCTGATTTCAAAAATGAACTCCATTTTATAAAAATATTTTTCTAAATATTTTTAATTTAATTTATAAAATAAATACACAATTCACCGAAAATTAATTTTTTTCAGAAAAATCCCCAAAAATTAGCTTAACATAATATCGATGCTCTGAGTTCAAGAATGAAATCCATTTTATAAAAATAATTTTCTGAATATTTTTAATTTAATTTTTAATTAAAAACACTATTTGTAACGCCCCGACCCCAGCTACCCAGAGCCGGTGCATTACTTCGTAACATTGGCATGATCCCAAAAGATCAAGTCTCGAAAGACCGATTAGTTTAGTAGCCTTGGAAACACTAGATACATTCATAAACGTTACATTACATCATAAAGTGAAAAACTACAATAACAAAGTCTCCATAGTCCACACTCATATCCTCTTCTGACTATCCCTGCAGGTCATTCATAAAATACTTCTTCACATCCTGGAAAATATTAAAACATTGAAAGGGGTGAGCTCAGATGCTCAGTAAGGATAACAATAATGCGGAAGCTTTTATAAATAAACATTAACATTTAAGGCAATGTATAACTAAAACAAAAGCCTTTTAAACATGAACTTCAACATAATATGGCAAAAGTAAAATGAGATAATGCCATTTACTTCTTCACATGGATATTCTACTGGTCGAATAATCACATGCAATATCAATAACCACTTTCATAATGATGGAATGCATAATGCCAGACTATCATAACCACATAGCCAAGGCCTCGTGCCAAGACTACAAATAAGATTTTGTCAAGGCCTTGTGCCAAGACACTAGTTTGTCTCATGAGACCTGCCGATGCATCGAGGAGCTATAGCGGGCTCCACCCGTCACTTATTAAGTCCAATGCATTCCTCATATGAATAGGTTTAAACATATCATAAACCATAACATAATTGTATCACATAAAACATGCATAAAGGAAACATAACATTTCCACATTTCAATCACAAGATATCAATACAGCACATTGATATAATAAAAATTCTTTCAAAACCATTTTCAATACCAAAATAAAAGAAAGTTAAAACTTTGTATTTATTTTTCATTAAAAAAAAAGATGGCTTATAGAGGAAGCCGAAACTCAAATAACGGTCACGACGGCGGAGTAGTTGTTGTCGCCGCATAAGTACGGAAAGAAAAACATTCCCTTTTTGTCGTTTAGTAAAATGCTTCGTATAAAAAAAATTCCTTTTGAATAAACATGAAAGTCAAAGGGGTTTATACACCGTATAAAAGAAAGTTGTGTATAAAGCCAAATATGCCTCAATGAAAGGAGATTGAGACAAAGTCCTTAAAAAGATCATTTTTAAAATAAAATAGATCTATTATGTGTATTCACTATAGGTACACATAAAGAAAGTACAAATACAAGATAATACATAACAATATCATGACAGAATTTGAAAGTAGGAGATTAACCCAAAGAATTGAAGTTGGGTTAAGAAATTCCCTTACCTCGTGTCTGACTTGACTCAACCGTTCTTTAACCTCCTGAATAATAAACTAGAGTTAATATATACCTTATTAAGAACCATTTTCAACTTCATTATCCTTATTATATCACTTATTACAATGATATGAACATTATGTAATTATTTAAGTTAATAATGTTCATTTTGTCGGTATTTGGTTCTTAAGTCAAAAATAGGCTTCTTACACTTACATGTTGTTAATTTGGTCAAAGGTTCATTATATCCAGAATGGTATTCATGATGTAGATATCATATATGTCATATATATCCAGTACATACATTCATTTATAATATTACATCACATTTAGAGGTAAGAAATGAAATGCACCGTTCATGGAGACGGTAAGCCGTACGTACGCATGAACGCTACTTCCATTTCTATTTCATATTTTCTGGAATGGAATCATAATGATATGAGAGTATATTATACTTCCAGTATAATAACATATATAATGTCATTAACTTTATCCTTCACACATCCCACATATGGTATTAACGAATCAAATCACTTTCAGGGGGCGGTAGTCCGCGCTTCCTAAAATGAAGATATCGTGTTTTACCCCTAATGGAAACCATAAAGGTATGCCCAAAATGAAAAAAACAGAAGCTTAAGGAAAACATAAACATATTATATATCATATATAAAAATAGTGACATCATAATGGCCACCTTTGAAGGTGTTAAATGAGTGTTGAACAATCATCGTTTCGGGAGGCAGAATTTCGCCATCCACGGAAACCTTATGTTCTTTAACCATTTGATGTAGTTGTGTGGAAGTGTAGCTCAAATAAATCTTATAACAACATCCTAGTATATTTAAGATACTGGTGTTGTTACAAAAGAAGTAAATAAAAAGAGTTTAGGGGGTTGGAGAAGCAAAATAAAACAAAAGAACATGAGAGAATGAATTACCTTAAAAAGTGTAACTCCTTTTGAGTTGAGCCTAAAGGCTTCCTTTGAAAGGATTCTGCCCAAAGGGAATCCTCTAGGATGAGGAGAGGGATGTGGAGAGAGCCAATGGGCAGGGGTTGGCCGAGCCAATGGCTTGAAGAGTGTGTGAAATGAGGTAGAGGTGGGGGCCTTTTATAAGAGGAGAGGAAGGGCACTTTTGGAAAGTAAAGGAACATTACATTATTTGAAAATGTGTTTCGGTTTTAAAAGGTCCCACATTGATAGAATTCGTGGATAAGGTGATAAGGCATCGAAATCCACTCATCCAATTGGTTTTGGCCATGTGTAGTTCATAGATTTTATATTACCTTTCCATTTTATTTAAATCGTCAAATAATGATGTCATCGCTGCATCATTATTATGTCATAAATAATTAAATTTATTTAATGTCTAAAAATTATAAAAAAAATACTATGATATAGGAAATCTTTTTATCTTTCCAATGACTATTTATAATCAAAATTTGGACTTGTGTAACCCTACTTAAAAATTGTTTTAGTAAAACACTTTATGTTAGTGTCATTTTCACTTTAACATTAAATAAAAAGTAATTTATGTTATTTCCCAACAAAAGTGGATCCATGGGGTCCCCAAGTTAGGCCATGGCTTGTCTTGGTCGGCCATGACACAACCAATGAGGTTGGGACATGTGTCTAGGTCATTTAATATTATTAAAGTATTATTTATACCTTAAACTACCCTAATTACCACTAATCGCGATTAAGAACTTAATAAGTTACTATTCACCAAAAAATTATTATAATCTCATTGAACCACATTTTACTTCTTAATGACAACCATGTATGTCGGATTTTTGAAAATCAAATCACAGAAGTGGTAATATTTCATTTAAACGAAAAATCAGTTATTTAACTACCACTTAGTGGTTTCACTATTCATCAAAAATTGAAGTTTCTCAGAACAATGCCAAAATTTCATCCTAAGCTATAATTGATATTCCGAATTCAAAAATGATGTCTATTTTATAAAATTCCAAACATATAAGTTGCATTAATTAATTTTATAATTAATTCCCGCTGTTACGACAAATAGCGTGTTTTCAAGAAACAATTTATATCAAAAGATTGGCAATTGTTTATGTCCAAATTCAATGTTAAATTAATTCTAATGACCACCATTGGATAAAATGGTAAAAATATATTCTAATTATACATTAAATCCACTCAATAGTATAACTTATCACTATAAATTATTTTGATTAAAAAAGTTGTTTTAAGTATTTTTCACTATTCATAAAAATTTTGAAGTTCTCAGAAAATTACAAAAAATTCAACATAGGCTAATTTCAATATTAGGAATACAAAAATGAACTCCATTTTGAAATATAAAATTTCTATAATTTTAAAAAGTGGTTATTACTATTCATAACGGCTACTTTGATTTGTCGCGATGTTTTAGAACTCGAAGTTGCGTACAATGCAAGCTATTGTATTATTGAATGAGAAGCGTATCGTGGAAGCTCGGGGTGTTACATTCTCCCCTCCTTCAATAAATTGCGTTCTCGCAATTTGAAATTTTTCTTGGAAAATAAAAGGTTGAAAAGAGAAAATACCTTTGAGGAAAACCCACATCGAAAATAAGGTTAATAAATATATAACATTAAAAGAAAGCAGGATAAGTACAAAGGTCACCCGATATAGCCCATTATAGGATTCTATGAAAATATGGATATGGAGGAGAAACAAACCATCAAGGTCTGATGGGGAGTTATAGAAAACAGGATTAGGAGAAAGTTTAACCACAAGAAAATCACAAACTTGTGATTGGTTAAACGGTCATTGAATCCCTAGTTGGAAAAGTTAACCGACAAGATTTTTGTTTTAAGTTACCTTTTATAATGTTGAGGATTTTATTTAGGAGATTTACTAAGAACGTAAGGGAATATACATACTTGTTATGTATACTTTCATTCATTAATGAATTTTTACCACAAACCCATCTTTTACTCCAAATGGTAACAGAACTCTAAAATATTCTATTTATCCTAATTGTATAAGGTACCAAAGGTTAACACATACCATTTAGATTAGTAAAATTATTTTGTAATAACCAGGGACTTTCTGTAGGCTAGTGGTAGGAAATAAAGGCCTGTCGCACTTTGATTGTGGGTTCGATTCCTACAGCTTTGTCCGACGGGACGGGTTATGCCCCACCCTGCAGGTTGTCCTTTTCCTAAAACTATAGTATCATAATATTCCAAAAATAATCTTCATAAATTTTTTTAACCTTAAACAATACTATCCAAAGTTCAACTTAATCCATTCCAACCTTAATAGTTATCCAAAATACCTCCGTCCAGACTTTCTCTAAAAGGTCTCTAAATTCCAAAATCAATTTATCAGATTCCCAAAACAAAGAAAAGTTTCTCTTATTGTCACATACTAAAAATATGATTACCTTAATCATATTAAAACCTTACTGAAATCAAAAAGTACTGCAGTACAATCCTTATATAGATCACATTATTCTAATAACCAGAATATAATCCATGAGTCCAAAAGCACTAATACATTAGTTATTCTGCTTCAACTGTAGTAATAGCATAAGATTGTCCTTGATCCCTTGGCCTTTTCTGAGGTAAGTTTCCTTGACGCTTAGGACATTCATTTGCATAATGACCCATTTCTCTACAATTGTAGCATTCAACTTTGACAGCCTCTTTCCTTCCCTTGCAATCACGTGCCTGGTGACCCTTTTCTCCACATTTATAACAAACTCCCATTCCTTTTAGGCAAGTACCAGGGTGATTCTTCCCACAATTATTACATAATGGAAAATCCTTCTTTCCCTTTTTCCCTTTATCTGTCTCTTGTTCCACCGTTCTCTTCTTCTCTTGCTTTACTTTGTTGTCATAAGACTTAGAGAATTCCTTTTCTGTCTTGATAGCACACGAGACAATATCTTCGTATGATGAAAAGGATTGTGATACCAAAGCTCGACGGAGAAATGGTTTTAACCCATCAAAGAAACGATCAATCTTACTCCTTGGGTTACGTATATAATCGGCAGCATGCCTCGCTAACCTTGTAAAGTTAGCCTCATACTTTGCGACATTCTCATCCTCCTTCTGCCTCAGACTCAGAAATTGCCTTTCCATATCTGCTCGATGGTCACGAGGAAAGTATTTTTCTAAGAAAAGATCTTTGAACTCCCTCCATTCCATATTCGATACGTCATCATCTTCCTTTGTGTTTTGAATCAGCGACCACCACTGATCGGCATCTCCAGTGAGGCGGTAAACTGCCATGACAACATTCTCCCTTTCACTACTCCCCAGGGCATGGAATATTTTCTCTAAGGAATTTATCCATTGCTCAGCTACTATAGGATTTGTACTCCCATTGAAGGTTGGCGGTTGTTGCCTCATGAAACGGTCTAGCATTGATCCTCCACGTTGCGGATCAGGGTGCTCCATACGAGTAAGGTTGTTATTCATAACCTGCGTGAGTTGTCCCAGTATGGTGAGAAGCTGATCAGCACCAGTTGTATCACTAGCTCCACCATAATTATCCTGAGCAGGAGGGCAATCCCTACACGGAGTTCGTGCATTGATACAGTTTCCATTCCTTCTACTAGGCACCATTTCTAAACAATGGCATAAACTAGATTAGTTTATGAATCAAAATACATAATTCCATACTTGTAAAACACTTAACATAAATTGAACTAATTATGGATATAATCCATAATTATAAAAATGTATTCTTTGAGGAAGCATATACTCGTAACCCTTCATAGTGGTTTGTAAAGAAAATGGGAATTATCCAAAGCATATCCCCCGGGAGTGTCGTAACCAAGAGTGCAGCAAGGCCCGTTGTCGTGCACCAGTTCCCGTTCGAGTCTAGCTCAAAGCGGTGTTTTCGGGTTTTACCCCTAGGTACATCTGTGCCAGAGCCGCCTCTACCTGCTCGTATCCAGACAGGAATGTATTGCTTGGAAAACTCACAAAATCTCTACAATACCAATATTCTAAGATGTTCTTTTATACTAATCCTCAAAGTCTATCTTCGGGCTATGTGCTCTAATCAGAGTTTATCTAAATCTAGCTTCCAAGGTTAGTACTAAACTGCCTCTGATACCAACTGTAACGCCCCGACCCCAGCTACCCAGAGCCGGTGCATTACTTCGTAACATTGGCATGATCCCAAAAGATCAAGTCTCGAAAGACCGATTAGTTTAGTAGCCTTGGAAACACTAGATACATTCATAAACGTTACATTACATCATAAAGTGAAAAACTACAATAACAAAGTCTCCATAGTCCACACTCATATCCTCTTCTGACTATCCCTGCAGGTCATTCATAAAATACTTCTTCACATCCTGGAAAATATTAAAACATTGAAAGGGGTGAGCTCAGATGCTCAGTAAGGATAACAATAATGCGGAAGCTTTCATAAATAAACATTAACATTTAAGGCAATGTATAACTAAAACAAAAGCCTTTTAAACATGAACTTCAACATAATATGGCAAAAGTAAAATGAGATAATGCCATTTACTTCTTCACATGGATATTCTACTGGTCGAATAATCACATGCAATATCAATAACCACTTTCATAATGATGGAATGCATAATGCCAGACTATCATAACCACATAGCCAAGGCCTCGTGCCAAGACTACAAATAAGATTTTGTCAAGGCCTTGTGCCAAGACACTAGTTTGTCTCATGAGACCTGCCGATGCATCGAGGAGCTATAGCGGGCTCCACCCGTCACTTATTAAGTCCAATGCATTCCTCATATGAATAGGTTTAAACATATCATAAACCATAACATAATTGTATCACATAAAACATGCATAAAGGAAACATAACATTTCCACATTTCAATCACAAGATATCAATACAGCACATTGATATAATAAAAATTCTTTCAAAACCATTTTCAATACCAAAATAAAAGAAAGTTAAAACTTTGTATTTATTTTTCATTAAAAAAAAAAGATGGCTTATAGAGGAAGCCGAAACTCAAATAACGGTCACGACGGCGGAGTAGTCGTTGTCGCCGCATAAGTACGGAAAGAAAAACATTCCCTTTTTGTCGTTTAGTAAAATGCTTCGTATAAAAAAAATTCCTTTTGAATAAACATGAAAGTCAAAGGGGTTTATACACCGTATAAAAGAAAGTTGTGTATAAAGCCAAATATGCCTCAATGAAAGGAGATTGAGACAAAGTCCTTAAAAAGATCATTTTTAAAATAAAATAGATCTATTATGTGTATTCACTATAGGTACACATAAAGAAAGTACAAATACAAGATAATACATAACAATATCATGACAGAATTTGAAAGTAGGAGATTAACCCAAAGAATTGAAGTTGGGTTAAGAAATTCCCTTACCTCGTGTCTGACTTGACTCAACCGTTCTTTAACCTCCTGAATAATAAACTAGAGTTAATATATACCTTATTAAGAACCATTTTCAACTTCATTATCCTTATTATATCACTTATTACAATGATATGAACATTATGTAATTATTTAAGTTAATAATGTTCATTTTGTCGGTATTTGGTTCTTACTTCAAAAATAGGCTTCTTACACTTACATGTTGTTAATTTGGTCAAAGGTTCATTATATCCAGAATGGTATTCATGATGTAGATATCATATATGTCATATATATCCAGTACATACATTCATTTATAATATTACATCACATTTAGAGGTAAGAAATGAAATGCACCGTTCATGGAGACGGTAAGCCGTACGTACGCATGAACGCTACTTCCATTTCTATTTCATATTTTCTGGAATGGAATCATAATGATATGAGAGTATATTATACTTCCAGTATAATAACATATATAATGTCATTAACTTTATCCTTCACACATCCCACATATGGTATTAACGAATCAAATCACTTTCAGGGGGCGGTAGTCCGCGCTTCCTAAAATGAAGATATCGTGTTTTACCCATAATGGAAACCATAAAGGTATGCCCAAAATGAAAAAAACAGAAGCTTAAGGAAAACATAAACATATTATATATCATATATAAAAATAGTGACATCATAATGGCCACCTTTGAAGGTGTTAAATGAGTGTTGAACAATCATCGTTTCGGGAGGCAGAATTTCGCCATCCACGGAAACCTTATGTTCTTTAACCATTTGATGTAGTTGTGTGGAAGTGTAGCTCAAATAAATCTTATAACAACATCCTAGTATATTTAAGATACTGGTGTTGTTACAAAAGAAGTAAATAAAAAGAGTTTAGGGGGTTGGAGAAGCAAAATAAAACAAAAGAACATGAGAGAATGAATTACCTTAAAAAGTGTAACTCCTTTTGAGTTGAGCCTAAAGGCTTCCTTTGAAAGGATTCTGCCCAAAGGGAATCCTCTAGGATGAGGAGAGGGATGTGGAGAGAGCAAATGGGCAGGGGTTGGCCGAGCCAATGGCTTGAAGAGTGTGTGAAATGAGGTAGAGGTGGGGGCCTTTTATAAGAGGAGAGGAAGGGCACTTTTGGAAAGTAAAGGAACATTACATTATTTGAAAATGTGTTTCGGTTTTAAAAGGTCCCACATTGATAGAATTCGTGGATAAGGTGATAAGGCATCGAAATCCACTCATCCAATTGGTTTTGGCCATGTGTAGTTCATAGATTTTATATTACCTTTCCATTTTATTTAAATCGTCAAATAATGATGTCATCGCTGCATCATTATTATGTCATAAATAATTAAATTTATTTAATGTCTAAAAATTATAAAAAAAATACTATGATATAGGAAATCTTTTTATATTTCCAATGACTATTTATAATCAAAATTTGGACTTGTGTAACCCTACTTAAAAATTGTTTTAGTAAAACACTTTATGTTAGTGTCATTTTCACTTTAACATTAAATAAAAAGTAATTTATGTTATTTCCCAACAAAAGTGGATCCATGGGGTCCCCAAGTTAGGCCATGGCTTGTCTTGGTCGGCCATGACACAACCAATGAGGTTGGGACATGTGTCTAGGTCATTTAATATTATTAAAGTATTATTTATACCTTAAACTACCCTAATTACCACTAATCGCGATTAAGAACTTAATAAGTTACTATTCACCAAAAAATTATTATAATCTCATTGAACCACATTTTACTTCTTAATGACAACCATGTATGTCGGATTTTTGAAAATCAAATCACAGAAGTGGTAATATTTCATTTAAACGAAAAATCAGTTATTTAACTACCACTTAGTGGTTTCACTATTCATCAAAAATTGAAGTTTCTCAGAACAATGCCAAAATTTCATCCTAAGCTATAATTGATATTCCGAATTCAAAAATGATGTCTATTTTATAAAATTCCAAACATATAAGTTGCATTAATTAATTTTATAATTAATTCCCGCTGTTACGACAAATAGCGTGTTTTCAAGAAACAATTTATATCAAAAGATTGGCAATTGTTTATGTCCAAATTCAATGTTAAATTAATTCTAATGACCACCATTGGATAAAATGGTAAAAATATATTCTAATTATACATTAAATCCACTCAATAGTATAACTTATCACTATAAATTATTTTGATTAAAAAAGTTGTTTTAAGTATTTTTCACTATTCATAAAAATTTTGAAGTTCTCAGAAAATTACAAAAAATTCAACATAGGCTAATTTCAATATTAGGAATACAAAAATGAACTCCATTTTGAAATATAAAATTTCTATAATTTTAAAAAGTGGTTATTACTATTCATAACGGCTACTTTGATTTGTCGCGATGTTTTAGAACTCGAAGTTGCGTACAATGCAAGCTATTGTATTATTGAATGAGAAGCGTATCGTGGAAGCTCGGGGTGTTACACTATTCACCAGAAAAAACTAATACTTGTCAAATAATTTATGAAACCATTATTTAACCATTTTATTGAATCACATTACTTAATCAAGGTGCCTAGTTTATATTAATACTTTATTTTAATGAGATTACTAATCCATTTGGTCACATTACTAATTCTAAGCATAAAATCACTATTCATAATTTACTATTCATCAAAAATTCTGTTGATCTTATTAGACTCTAAATTTCATACTGAAGAAATTTTAGAAGACCATTTTGTGAAAATCATTACACATTTTTAATTATTTAAGGTTTACATAAAATTTTTTTAAAATATCCTTTCTCTAAAATTCACCAAAAATATCCATACTATATTTATCCGGACATTCAAAAATTCAAATACTTCATCATAAGAAGAAATTTAAATTTTTATTTAAAACAAAGGATTACACAAGACAGTTATGGTCTTCTTACATAGCCCCTTATCACACCAACATAGGACCTAAGTGTAAGGTGTGCTATGGTGAGAGAATCCGAGGGAGGCTCGGCCAACATTGCACGAGTTGTAATTTCTATTAATTTGAACATCTCGCAAAGGCGATTCTGTTCTAGCTTCACACGATGAAGTTTGGCTTGGGTTTGGTCCAGAGGACAGCCCAGTGGTGCTACCTCCTTCCCATGTTCTGTTATATGGGATTAGATTCACCCAAGACCACTATACGAGGTCATCGAATCTTCTTTCTATATTAATTTACAAAGATCACTTGTATTTAGAGACAATAATCAAAACATTTAGTTTCCAGTGGTCATATTGACTAATGGTCATATAATAGTCAAAACCCAATGGTATCATTTATATTATACTCATATTATCAAATGAAACAGTTTTATGGAGTATAAAAAATAAAATAACACAAAAAATTAGGAAACAAGATTTATTCAAAATTTCGTGTCGTTACACACATGGTATTTATAAAAATAATAAAATATATTAAAGTGATTCTAAAGATAAATGATAGAAAATGAACACGTACTAAAATAAAAATATTATAATGTTGAAATATCCTAAAAAAATGATATTTTTATATTGATTTGTGTCCTTTTAAAACTTATCTTTTGGTTTAACCCCTTTGTTTACCGATTTTAACCTTAGTTGCGGTAATGAATTTTTCAATATTAATAGGTCATAATATTACTTATATGTTAATAATTATATCCTAAATGGATAAGGGGTGAAATTTCATACCATTTCTCTCCCACTTTCCCTCCTTTCATTCTTTTTATGAATTTTATATTATTTAACAAAATATCATAAAAGTAATTTTTTACACTATTCATTTACTTTGATTTGAATACCAAATATATTGTTATGTATTTTAAATTTAAACCATTAAATTACCCCTAAAAATTAATATATATATATATATATATATAATCATGATACATAATAATTCTTTCTTATTTTCTGATTTTAAATATTTTTAAAAACATTTATATTATTTTTCTGTTGATTGAATAAATATTATTTCGGTGTTGTATAAGAATTTAAGATAATTATTTGATCACTAAAGATTATAAATAAATTATCATCATATAAAATTATTTTAAATTTCATATAAGTATTTATAAAAATAATAATCTTCTTCTTATCTTTATATAAAAATTTTAGAATATTAAATTCAAGACTGTGAAATTTTAGAATTATTGTTTCTATGTATTAATATAATGGTCATAATCAAAGAAATGTTGAACTAAGTAGCCATATATTCATGATTTGTGTGTTAATGTATAAAATAAACCCAGAAAATATGATAATATAATGTTTTTGGTTGATTTTGATGCATTATCTCATGTTTTAACCCTCATTTTTCCATTTTATCATTAACATTGTTTCAAATATTAACAATGTTTACTATTCACAGTGAACAAAACCAAATGGGAAATATTTCCAAAAATATTAACCTCTTAATTACATATATTTTATCATGTTTTTAATATTAAATATCTATAATTATCAACAATTAATTAAAGATAAAAACACAACTCATAATGATTTTTTTTTGAAGAAATGATTTTTATGTATAAAATTGTTTTTATATCAAACAAAACCATAAAATATAATAAAATGACTATAATTGTATCATTAGTTAAATAATATAACTATTTTATCTTCAAGACCATTTTAAAATAAAATGGATCATTGAAAAATCTTTAAAAGAATAAAAGATTCTGTAAAAATCAATATATTTCCCTATTCAAATGGAAATAAATCTTCTTAGAAAAAATATAAAAAATAAAACTAATATAATTTTTTAATGATGATTTAAAAACCTATTTTTTGGAATATAATTTTAAAAAAAATAAGGAAATTAAAAATAATACTCATGCATAACAACCAATAAAAACCATTATTTAAGAAAATATATTTTAAAGCATAAAATATCATTACTAAAGATTGAGTGACTATTTCATCAGAATTATAAAATAGATTTGTATCGAGTACGGATTTAAATATAGTTCAGAAATTTTTATAATCCTATTTATTACTTCCAACTCAAAATCTATCTTATAATGGTAGTTCCAAGGAGCATGTACCTGAGTTGTAAAGGCTCTTACTTGGCATCCCGGAGGTCCTGGGATCAAGCCCAATTGGACCCATGTACATTTATATTACTATACAGGTAGTGATGTGGAAGATTATTAATGTTGGTGGTGGTTCATGTATATTTTAGTCATGTTAACAAAGGAATGATGATGGAGGCATGATTTTTCACTAGGCTTTCGGGCTATGTATTGGGATTTATGCCCATTGCTCCTATGAGCCATGTGATAAATAAAAAAACATGATGGGTATGCTATCTCATGGGGGATTTGGAATTTCTTTATGGTATGTTTTTGTGATATGTGTGTGAATTTTTAAACGTAATTTTACCCCCAAACTTCTAATATATATATAATGTACATATTTAAATAATATTATTTTGTGGATCGATTCAGAACAACGGTGAGTGTTGTTTATGATATAGAATGTGGTTCCCTTTTAAATTCTCTGGGTGTTATATCCCCCCACTCATTTAATAAATTCTATCTCACAATTGGAAATAGTTATTGGTATTCCGGTTTGTTTAAAATCCACATCATAAAAAGGGTCAATAATACTTTTTCTTAAAATAGGGAAAGAAAAATAAGAAAGTTTATTTATAGTAACATGTAACTAGGTTTCCAAATAGGAAAAAATTAGTGGGAAGTTAAAATATAGACATTGGGAAAAAATAAATGCTCAAATAATTATAGAGATTTTTGGAGAACGTTGATCATAATAAATGGAATGATCATGACAATGTTAATGACCACATACCCATAATTCAATAAGTTTTGAAGGAGACCATCAATTCATCAAGAATGAATGGAATAGGATAACCATTTTATTTCAACATCCTTTTCCTATGATTTAGTAATTCCTTTAACATCTAAAATAAAAACATAATGAAATATAGTTACAAAAAATGTATAATTTCATTCATTAATAAAATTTGAAAACTATTTCATCTTTTCATCCAAATTATGATCCAAATTATGAGTATTCAAGATGAATTTTTTTTTCTGAAGCACTAAAATAAATATCTAAAAAATAGTATAATCCATAAAATTAAAACAATATATTCATACTATACATAAATATTATCCAAAATGAAAATGGTTACCATAATATAAGATATAATCCAAAACCTATAAACCATCCTTTAAATAAATAATTCATTTTACTTCAAAAATTCTACAAAACAATAATTATTAAACCAAAATAATTCCACAAATAAATTAAATTTAATCTTAAATAAACTCAATAAACATAACATTAAATTATTTTATGACATCAATTGTAATCTTAAACATTTAACGTATACCTCTTAGAAATTGAATTTTATTCTTCCGAAATAAAATTTCATTTTATCCAAAATGATATAACTAATGATTTCATATAATTCAACCCAATGAATTGTCTAAAAATATAATTAATCACCATGATAAATCACTATATAATCACAAATTGTATTTAATCTTACACAAAAATACCTTGAATAAAATTTATATGGAAGCCTTGAATTTAATCCTTATATTTATCATAAATACCTCTTAAAATGTAAACATATAAATGAATCACTTTTTAACCAGAAATATTATCTATATCCCACTATAAAATAGACCATAAATAACATAAACTAAAATATTACACTAACCCAATTGGTTATTTAAACATCAATAGTGTATTCTTGCAAAAATCCAGCAAAATGTTCAAATCTCCCCAAAATTTGATCAATAAAAATATAAAAATGGGTATATATAATTTTTTTCTTTTTATCAAATATAAAAAAATAAACCCATTATGGGATCCAAAAAGAGTATGTTTTCCTCACAAAAAAACATATATGCTTCCAAAAATTAACATAATCCTTATTCTTAAAATAAAATCATATACTATTTCCATAAATCTACAAATGAAATAAACTTCCTCAAATAAGACCAAATTACATTTTCATCAAATCACTCCAAAATTTCATGGTCACAAATATTATACTATTAACATCATCAATATAAATCATCTGTTTATCCAAACTAAACATTATCAAAATACCACTAAAACAATTTTATTTGTTATTGATACCTTTCAACATTTGTTTTCGAATCCATACAGAGAATATATTATGGGTCAATCCTTATATGTCTTATAATTCTTATATCAATATTCTTATTGTTATAAAAATTATACAATATAGTTATCATATATTGATACATAAACACTTTAATCTTTCATCTTCAATGATTAGTATAACATATGTCCTTCTTTTTTATAAGGGTGAGTCCTTGTATTTTGAAATTCTCTCAATTAATTCATATATTCCCCACACAAAAGACAATAAACTATAAATGGTACCTTAGGATGAACTTCATATCCCTGCATCAAAATCCTTCATTTTCCTTTTAAAATTTTTTCTCCTTCCATTGAGAGATTCGGTATGGTGTTTTTTTCCACATTTATGACATGAAGGAAATTTATCCCTATTTCATAAATGGTCTCCATCACCTGATATCTCATAAAACACAATTCTTATCTTATTTGGTGTGTCATAATATTTAAATATCCTTAAATATTACATAATATTATGTATTAAGTCATGAATTTATTTTATTACCTTTGAGTATCTTTATGTTTTATAGTCTCTAAGAACTTTGATTTCACCCTTACATAAATAAATAAGAAATAATAACACTTCCATTTATTGTAATAGCATAGACCTCTATGGTCCATTCTTTATGAAAATAACATGGTTGAGGTGTTCTAGGAGGTCAAGTAGACTTATTTCTAACTCTTATCCAATTTTATAGTTATGTAAATAGTGTTTCTAGAATGGTATGTCATTTATTGGTATGGAATCTATTGATGGGTCATCTATCGGAAGGTGTATAGTGTTTCTAGATCGGTGGATGTATAGTGTTTCCAAAATGGTGACTCATGATGGTGAGTCACATTGGTGACTCACATCAGTGACTCATTTTGGTGACTCACACTGGTGACTCATGTCGGTGAGTCTCATTGGTGAGAAATGTCATTGAGTCACATCGACGAGTCACTGGTTAATAGAGTTTTTATCATCCTATAGTTTCACCCCATTCACATTATCGTTGATGTAAAATGTATTCAAAGACTTATTTTAAGGAATTTAAGGCTGGCTAAAATTCCATAACTCCTATATTAATTTTTCGTAAGGGTATGTGTGGATTTAATTAGTCAAACCGCATACACATTACATGATTAGCCTTTAATGGAAAATATGAACCGTATTTAAACTACTTTTCCATTTATATTTTCCAATGGGTTGAGATAGAAGCCTCCCTTGTTCTTCCTTATCGTTGGATCCTTTCCCTTATAGTTTTTCATTTTTCTTGTTAACCCCCTATTTTGATGAAAATAATAAGTGTCGATCCATATTCGATATAAGGTATATTATACCACTATTATTATGGGTTCCTCGATCTATTTCCTCTCATTTCCTCATTCCATGTGATGGAATGTGATCTCCATGATTCAGATGGAGATTACCTGGGTGTTGGTTGATGTGGTTGTGTCATGGGATTCTAGGTTCAATGTAGTAATTGGAGGAGAGGCATTCATGATCCATTATGTTGGCATGTTCTCATGAAAATAATATCATAAAACTTTTGAGGTAGGGGATTCATATAATCTCTATTTTATTTATGAGAATCAATAGAGTTATCTTGATTAATCTACTGCATCATAACAAAAATAACATAATAAATATCAGAACCAGATTAATGAATTAGTATTGATCATATATTGTTACTTTATACCTTGAGAATAATTTTCCACTTGATTTTCTAGATATTTTGATATCTAGTCTTTCATTGTTTTCCATGTCTTTCTTGATGGAATCTGGAAAATAACATAAAGTAGGGATTAGTTGTTAATTAATCGGATAAAATAAGCATGTTTAATGAATCTTGATGTTGTTGTTGTGCTTTGATGATAATCAATGGATGTAGTTATGCATGTTGAAATGAATTAGTTAATTAAATATGGAATAAATAATCAGTTCTACGATAAATATAATTCCTTGTATGTCTCTGAGTTACCATCTTTCTTGTAAATTCCAAGTGCATTATGTTTTGGAAATATGAGTGTTTGTTGTGTGTGAAGGCTGAATTCCATGTTTATAGATAGGAGCCTAGATGTTTTGTAGTTTGATTAATGCTTCTTGTGATGTGTTGTGATCCTAGGATAGATGATCCTAGAGGGCTACTATGGTATGTTGGGGTATGGAGTCCTAGTGTTTGTGGTAGAAGTTGATACCTAGAGTGGTGAGATGCATCAGTTTACACATGTAGGTGTTGGGGTGGGGATACTAGGGATGATGTGATGAGGTGAAGTTGGGCGTACCCATTGACATAATTTTTTTTTTATTTTTTAATGTATTCTTTCTTATCATATTTAATTTACCTAGTACTTGTAGAATATGGAGTGTCATACCCTCTTTTTGAAACAGGTGGAGATGAGTGGGATGTTCTATATGCTTTCTATGTCTATCTTCTTGAGAATGGATGGGTCTATTCTCATTCTATATGTGTAGTAAACATGACAGGTAGTTAATATACTCAACATGTTAAGACTCTTGTGTTTAGTTTTTTAGAATTATTTTTATAAGATTGGTAAAAATAGAAATTTATAATGTTTTTAATTATTTCAATAAATGATGTTTAATCCATTGAGTGGGAGCTTACTAGGATGTAATGTGGAGGTTACGAATTTGAGAGGCTATGGACTCAATTTGGTTATGTCTGGATGGAATGGATATTTTTTAGAATGATAATTAATTATAATGTGGAATTAATAATTCTTAATTAATAAAGAATTAATTAACATAAATTTCAACTGATAAAAAATGGATAAAGTAACTTAATATGGCTCTTTTAATGGTTGTGTGCTTATAGGATATCTTTTCTTAGCAGTGGAAGCCGAGATTCTAAGAGACGTTAGCGCTAGTCGAATCTATGACTAGGTTTTCCTATGACATAGTTGTGAGATATATTATACCATGTACATTTTGTGTTTATATATGAAACTCCACCATTTCGGTTAGGGAAACTAACACCACAAGTATTATAATCCCTAGGGGTGTTTTACCCAACATCCCGGTGGGAGGATCGATGGCTGACTAACCCTATTGAACCCAGTCCCTTCTCTTGGTAGTTACTAGTTCTAGTACGCACAATGGTTAGTTCTCCACATATATGTGATTATATATATCTAATGGCTTGTGGATTGTTCACACACATATATTCTGGGTATAGTTTCCAATGGAAAATAATAGGTGTCCTGCGTATAGGTTGTGATATCTTGAGGATCCTTAATTAGTTTATAGGATATAATGGATTGAGGTATAATACTTGATGTGTGATACAGACTATGTTAGATGTGATGGCCCTAAGAAACTACATGGTTACTTTGGGTTTTGTGGCTTTGATGGTGAGTTTCATGATATACTTATTGTGGTGTTATTCCCAACATTCTTCAGGACAACCTTGTTGTAGATATATTCTCAAGATGTAAGATGAAATGGAATAGTGGTAAATTATTGGGGAAGTGGTAGTCGAGTACCCTTGATATTAATTTTTAACTATATACTTTTGAAGGTGATAGATGGTTAGAGTATCTATGGTGAGGCTAGGAACTTATTTTCCTAATTAATTATTGAGTTTGTTTTAGTTGTTATTCATTGTGATTAAGCATTATTTATTTACTTTTGAATGAGATGATATAGAGAGGATCTTACTATGTATACTTTTAAACTCGCCCTATGTTATATATAAAACTTTCTTTTTAGTTGGTGCAGGATGGAGATCAGGCTAGTTAAGATTAGATTGGGGTTTTGCAGGAGATGTTCAAACTTCACGGTTATTTTTTTTTACATTTTTTCGGTAATTTTATTTTTCTCTTTCAATTGCTGTAGTCTTTTAATGAGATTACAAATGTTTACTAGGGTTTTCATCTATATTTTAGTATGATAAAGAGTTCCTTGTTGTCTATATTATCTCTCTCTTCTGCATGTTTTCACGTAGAGAGTAATTCATCCCATATGTGTGTTTTCCATAGACTTAATGCTAGTTTCCAACCAAAGGCCTACTAGAGGCGAGACCCGAGGTTCATTTTATCTCTTACCACATTATCGTCTCTAGAGGGATACAACTTATGGGTATGGGGTCATGAAAGAGTTTTATCAAATGTCTGTCTGAGGGATAGGATGGAGTTTGGAGCTAGGAATAGGTGAGGTTTCATGGGTTTGTAGGAAAAAAAAGTCAGTAATGTTTAGAAATCATTTTAAACACTAGATATTTTACGAGGCATATGTATTTATGGGCCCATGTGATTTTATGCACAAACCATTATGTTTAGAATGGATACTAAATGAAGTGATACTACTTGCAAAGTAGATACCTAATAAATTATCATACTTCATTATTTTTTTCCCTTATGTTTAAATGGTCAGACCTTGGTATATGTTATCATAAAATTAATAAAATAAAACAATTAATTAATGTTAAAGTCTTGCATATTACATGTTTGGTATCTCTAACTATTTTCCCTCTTGTGGGTATGGCTCATAGTTGAGGTCCCCATCAGGTTTATGTAGAAGATGTTTAGAATGTTGTGCTAGCAGATCACTACAGTGTAGAGGTTGATGATGGTGAAACTTAGAAGAGGACGCACTAAGATTTTTAGGGATAGTGTATGAAAAAGTATGAGGTGTTTTTTTTCATATCTTGTCATGGAAATTGGTTAGAGGTGGATGAGATAGATTTCAATTTTACTTGTTCTTGGAAGGACTACTAGATGGAATTGGTTGTCATGATTCTGTGTGGGGTAGTGAGGATGTGGTTGTTCATGTTCCTTTGGGATTGTTAGTAGTTGGTAGTCTCATGGGAGGAGTTCTGAGACCATTCTAGATTCAAGTGTAATTCTTTGACTATGATGGTGGCCAGTCATCTAGAGCTACATACCCTTCGACAGGGTATCTCTCGTGTGCGGGAGTATGGAGTCCATTTTAAGAACCTTCTTTGATATTCTATATAACTATTTCTAGATGATGAGGCTAGGGAATGACATTTTGAGGAGGGTTTGCATCCCGATATCAAGCACCAGATCAACCCATTTATGCTGAAGACATATCATGATGTGTTTTTGAGGGTTGATGGAATCGATAGGATGTTATATAGAACTGAATAATCATTAGAGGGGAGTTATTAGTATTCCTCATTAACTACAATTGTGGTCTAGGACTTCCAGTTATCGGGGAAGAAGATTTATTATTTGGCCAGGGGTAGGTACCTTCCCTTAGTATCTCATTTATTTTGGGGAAGAATCTCTTAGGTCTATTATAAGGGATCGTTTGATTTATTTTCTTGTGGAGGCCAAGGTCAATATCATTGAGAGTGATTAAAAGTTTTGTGAAGTCAACATGTGTTAGGTGTTCTAGTCCAGGTCCCTCCGTTGAGGCAGATCCAGCAGAGGCAGTAGCAGTAGGTTGTACACATTTTGGACCAGTATAGAGTTGATGTGGGTAGGAATTGGACAACACCGAGATTATCCTGATCCTCATAGAGAACATAACGACTATAGATCCAGTATTTTTCATAGTCAGGGAGGTTGTGGAGTAGTTTTTAGTCAACTTTATGTGTTACCATTGCTAGCGCCAGGCAAGGCAACCATCGTTTGAGGTACCCTTTCTTTGGTTTATACTTCGGTTCATACCTTTCGTGATTCTATAGTGGCACACTCCTTAATATCACATGCCCTTTTATATGATTTGGAACATTAGGTATAGAGGATTACAATGACCATGGTGTTAACTGTGCTAGTTGGAGGCCAAACTGACGTGTTTGAAGTATGTTGAGACTGTGAGCTAAAACTAGTTTAGATCCTCTCTTAGGGAGATTTCATATGTTTATAGATAAAACCATATGATTTCTTCCTCATAATGGATTAGTTGTATTCGATTGAGGATATCATGGACTACATTAGGATACAAGTGGTGTTCTATGATGCTGATGGAGAGCCAGTGGTGCTTGTTAGCGAGCGATATCCTTAGATGCATCAGAGGTGTGTTTCGTCCTGGTCATCTTTGATGGATGTGATTTTGTTGAGTTTTTTGGATGTTTATTAGTAGTCATTAAATATGGTCATAGAGGAGTACCCAAAATTCTTTCCAGATGTGGTTGTAGAATTACCCACTAGACAGGAGATCATGTTTGGGATTGTGCGATAGCCAATTGTGTCTCCAATCTAAATGTATCTATTTTGGATGGTTCCTTCTGAGTTTCAGGAGCTGCGTATACATGTTGATGGTCTATTTTTGCGGAAAAAAAATTTAGTTGAGCGTGTCACCAATGGGATGAACTATTTTTTTCATGAATAAGGATGAAGGAATTTTGCGGTTTTATGAAGATAATCATCGCATAAATAATGTGAAAGTAAAGAATTGATATCCACTTCTTTAGATTGATGATTTATTCAATCAACAAAATGAATCAAGTTGGATATAGAATATCAATTTCTAGTCAGGATATCATCATATTTGGGTGAAGGATGAGGATATTCTAAGGACTTCCTTCTATTTTATTTATGAGCATTGCGAGTTCAGTGTGATTAATGTTCCGACTACATTTAAGCGGTTGAGGAATTATGTGTTCTGTGAGTTCTATAGTTTTCCATTAGAGGTATATCCAAGACAGAAAAAATGCAACGTTCGTTGAGGATTTAGTATTGGTGGCCTAGGTTAAATCATGAAGGTGTAGAGTTTGTGTCCCAATGATTGGTCTTCCAAAAGGTGAAGGTCGAGAAAAAATTTCTTGGTGGTTTGATCTATCGGTTAGATGTTCCTCAATGGAACTGGGAGGACATATAGATGTACTTTTTTACTTATTTATATCATGATTAGGGAGGCTATGATTCTATATGGGTAGTGGGGGATCGTTTGATGATATCAACCCAATTTATTGTGATCAAAGAGTTGATATCAAACAAGTTTTTAACGAGGAAGTATCCAGAGGTGTTGTTGAGACTCCACAGAGTCCTGAGGATGATAAATTCTGATCCAGATAATTATTTTACCTCAAGGGTGTCAATAGTTTTCTAGTATTATTTTGGTTCATAGCTTTTCCTTAACTCAAAGTTTCATCCACTTATGTATGGCCATATAGAGTGGACCATTGAGGATCATAAAGACAAGTTATGAACTTGTGTCCTAGATTATGGAGGATTCTGGATGAGACATCTACCCTTGTTAGAGTTCTCTTACAAGAATAGTTTCCACTCTAGCATTGGTATAGCATCATTTGAAGAATTTAATGGCTAACCTCTGTGTTCTCCATTTTGCAGGACTGCGGTCGCAGAACTAGTAAGTCATGGGAAAGATATGATATAGAATATGATGAAGATGGATCATTTGATTTTCTAGAGAATGAAGGAAATGCAGGATCATCATAAGTACTACGTTGATCATAAGCGTAGACATCCAATGTTAGGAATTTGGGATCATATGTTTCTTATGGCGAGTCCTAGTCGTGGGAATCAAAGTTTTGGTCATGGGATTAATAATTCTCCCTCTATTTGTGGAGCTTTAAAATTGTTAACCCATGTTGGATCTATGGAGTATCATGTTTAACTTCCCCTACAGATGTGCAGGATTGATGATGTATTTTCACATGTCATAGCTCCGTCGTTATCTTCACGATTTCTCTCAAGTCATCGATTGGGGTGAGATCGATGTTGATGATGATACATCCATCAATGAGTGTCATGTATATATCCATTATCATAAGGAGAAGGTGTTGTGCTGGTGTAATATCCCCTGGGTTCATTTCTTTTGGGGGCACGGTGGCATGGATTATAGTTCCATGGAACCTGAATCAAAGATACGTGCTCAGTACCCAAATCTATTTCATATTTAGATTTTCTCTGGTAACATTGTTCGTTTGTTGGATTTATACACTTTTTGTTTATTATTTTTCATTATTTTGTTTGTTTTTATGGATTTCCATATTTTGAGAGGTATCACCCCCCTGAGTGAGTGTTTAGGAGCTTTTTTTGGTTGTTGTGTGGTTTCATGTAGTTTTTTAGAAATCGATTGAGCTCTTGTGATGATGAGAGCCTTGAGAGGTATCTCATGGGGTGGATGTTATGATGACCCCTTTTATGTTTCCTATCATGGTTGGCTTTAGATTATTGAGGACTAGAATATTTGTTGTGGTATCTCATGTAATTGAACAGGCCTCATTAGTCAATTACTTTGAAAACATTTGGTTTTTGACGTGTTTAAGGAGTTCAAGGTGACTTATTTCTATCACTTTTTCCAATTTTCTAGTTCTATAAATATTGTTTCCCCATCATTAGGTCATCCATCTTTATGTCATATATAAGTTGGTTATGTACTGGTAGTTCATCTATCGGTAGGTCATCTATTAGTAGATAATCAATCGATAAGTGTACAATGATTTTAGTTCAATAGGTGTATAGCGTTTCCAGAATGGTTAGTCTAATTGGGGAGCCGTTTCGGTGACTCGCGTGATGACTTGTGTCGGTGAGTCACATTGGTGAGTCGTAGTGAACAGTCTCTCTAATATCTTATAGTTTCTCCCCTTTAATGTTATCATTGACGAAAATGCATTCAAATCCTTATTTAAATAGATTTAAAGATGACTCAAAGCCCATTAATCCTATACATATTTTTCTTAAGGGTCTCAGTGCCTTTACTCAGTCAAAACGTATTAACTTGAACAGATCTTCCTTTAATGGAAAATCTAAACTATATTCAAACCACTACTCCATATATATTTTCAAAAGGGCCAAGATATGTTCTTATGTTGTTCTTCCATCTCCTTTATTTAGGTTTGTGGTTCCCCAAAACTTTCTTCCCATAAATTTAATGTGATCAAACTTGAATCCGTTGATCATTTTCCCCTAGAGTTTTTTCCTACAGCTTGTGCACCCCTTTTTTTGTGCAACCAAGAAGTGTAGATCTGGCTTTGATATAATGTATGTTATACCTCTATTATTCAGGGTTCTTCTATTTTTTCCTCTTATTTCTCCTTTCCATTTGATGGCATGTGTTCTACTTGATTCTATTGGATATTTATTGGCTGTTGGTTGATGCGATTGTGTCGTGGACTCCTCCAATGGTTATAATCATTATAGGATTGGTGATCACGATCCATTGTGTTGTCCTATTCTCATGAAAAGAACATCATATGCCTTTTGATGTTGGGGATTCATGGATTCTATATTTAATTTATGTGTAGTTATAGATTTGGAATGATTTAGCCACTGAATCATAACAGAATTATTATAATAAATATTTGAATCAGATTTATGGATAGGAATATATCGTTTGTTGTTTCTTTATATAGTGAAAGAGGTTTACCTCTTGATTTGATAGATAGTGTGATATATATTCTTGATTTATTTAGAATTTCATTCTTTATGGAATTTGGTAAATAACATAAATTCGATGTTAATTGTAAAATAATTGTCAAAAGATGAAGAGGCATGTTTAAGGAATTGGGTTATTGATTTTATTCTTTGATACATATCAAATGGATGCAGTTGTGCATGTTGAAATTAATTGGTTAATTAAATATGGAATAATGAATCGATTGTGTTTCAATGATAATTCATTGAAGAGTTGTAAGAAACTACTTTCTGGTAAATACAATCTCTATATTCTTTAAAGCTACGAGTTCTCGTTGTGTGTAAAGGTCAAATTCCATGTTTAGGGACAAGATCCCAGTTTATATGTTTTTTATTTCCTACTACTTGTGAGATGATCTGAGCTAGTATGGTTCATCCTAGAGGGCTATTATGGTATGTGGGGGTAGGGAGGCCTAGTGTTTTTGAAAACAGTTGATTCATAGAGTGGCGAGATGTATCATTTTTTACATGTAGGTGTCGAGGAGGATGCTGGAGATGTTGTAACAGGTTGAAGCTGTACTTTCCCATTGAAATGAATGTTTTGATGCTTGTTGAATCTGTTGTTTTTTTTACATTAATTTTTCCACTAGTTGAGGAAGATTCTATTTCTTATCCCACTTCTAAAAGAGGAAACGACATGCTAGGTATTCCATTTACTTTCCATGTTTGTCTTCTTGAGGATGGATATATCTACGCTCCTGCTATATGTGTCAATGACTCTGTGGGTAGTTCATCTAATCACCATGTTGATCCCCTTGCATGTTCATGTATCGAATTCATTATTATATTACCTATAAATATAAATTTTTTAATGTAGTTAAATAAATGAATAAATGGTGTTTAACACATGGGGTTGGTGCCTTTTGGGATTCAATGATAAGGTTGTGTCTTTGAGAAGCCATGGACATGGTTTGGTAATGCCTGGAGGGCATGGATATTGGTTTTAATGATTATAAATTGTAATATGAAATTGATGATGGTTAATTAAAAAATAATTAATTAACATAAAGTGAAACTGATAAAAATGGGAAAAAGTACCATAATATATATATTTAAATGGTTTTGTGCTTATAGGATATCTAGTCTTAGCAGTGGTAGCCAGGAGTCTAAGAGACATTAGCTGCCATTGAGTATAATACAAGGTTGTTTCCATAGCGTGGTTGTGAGCTATATTATAACATGTACTTGTTATGTTTCTATACACTACTCCAACCTATCAGTTATGGAATCTGACACCCTAGTGGATTTTGAGCCCTAGTGGGGGGTGTTTTCCCTAACATCATAGTCGTAGGATGAATGGATGACTACCCCTTTGGCCATGCTCTCTTCCCTTGGTAGTTACAAGTGCTGGTAAGAATAATGATTAGTTTTGTCCATATATGTGTGTATATAGATTTAATATATTTTTGTTATTTCACACACACATATTATGGATATATTTTGATATGGTTAATTATAGGTGTAATGTGTATAGGTTGTTATGGATTGAGGATCCTTACTCTGTGTATGGGTTGAAATGGTTTTTGGTATAATAATGAGTGTATGATACTTGCTATGCGAGCTGTTGAAACTCTCATAATTACGTAGTTACTTTTTGGTTGTCTTGTTGTGGTGGGGAGTTTCATGAGGTGCATGTTGTGGTGGTTTTTCTAAGTTTATTCGGGTCATCTTTTTTGGAGAGACATGCTCATGTTTTGGGGTACTGGGGAAAGGAAGAAAACCACTAGCGAAGTGGTAGCAGGGTACCCTTGATATTATTTATTATATTATATAACCATGTATGTGATACCTGGAGAGAGTAGTCATGGTGAAGCTATGAAGATTATATGCCTAATTATGTGATGATTTAGTTTCACTAGTTGTTCACTATTCTTTAAAGTTATTTCATTTATTTTTCACAAGAGGCTATGGCGATGATTCTTCAAAGTATACCTTTATACTCACACTAAGTTAAATAAACTATTTTTAGGTCAGTTGGACAATGTTAGAGATTATGCTGGTTACTACTATCATGTGGTTTTTCAAGAGCTGTTCGAGCTTCATGGTCGCTATCGTGTTACATTATTTTGGTACTTTCAATTTTAACTTTTAGTTTTATTAGTCTTTGCAGGATATTAAATATGTGTTCATGAGGTTTCTTTTATATGTTATTCTGAGAAGGAGATGTTTTGTGTCTATCTTATCTCATTCTTTTTCATGTTTTCTCTTAGAGTGGAATGCCTCACATCTGTGCGTTTTCCATACCCTTGGGTCTAGTCACCTACTCAGGGCCCACTAAAGGGGGGACATATGGGTCATCATCTGTTTTCTCACATTTCCGGCCCATGAGTGGTATACCTTGTGGGGAGGATGTCGTGACACTTACAAAACATTTTTACCTCAAAAAAACTTTTATGATATAAATTTCTTATTTTCATGGAATATCTTCAAAATTTCCATCATGACCACATCATTGTCCCTAATATTCCTTAAAAACCCTCTCAAAAACATTTTGAAATATGGGTTGAGCACAAAAAATCTAAATAACGGACATATAAAAATAATGAAAGAAACTCATTAGTCTATTAATACATAAAAAATTATATTTTAAAAATAAAATCTATGTTTAAAACATAAAATTTATTGCCTAAGAAATCCACTTCCCTACATAGAAATTTTCATAAAATAATTCATATGATATTTTAAAGGAAAAAATAAAACACATAATATATATTTTTTATATCGTGACATAATCATGAATTGTTTTCAGAAATTTAAACATTTCACCTATAATATATGTAAATAGTATCCTTTAAATATAGTCTCAATGACATACATTTTAAAATCATGATATTTCCATAAAAACTATAGAATGGATAAATAGATCATTAAATAAATTTGTTGAATTATTTTTATATCCCCCATAAAAATGGAATAAACTATATAATCCACTTCTATCAAGAACATTACCCAATGAATTGGTGGGATATAATAGACCCACCCATCCTTGGTTTATAATATAACTACCAGTTCGTGGTTTATAATGGAACCAAACATACATAATTTATAATGGACTTAACATTCCTTAGTTCATAATGAAACCATCCATCCTTAGTTTATAATGGAACCGCACGTCATAATAAAAAAATCCCAAGAGCCATAAAATAATCATGAAGCATTAAATATTATGTACTTATAAAAATATCTATTTCAACCAGATGAAAAAAATTCTAGATATCAAAATATTCATTAAATTTAAAATAGAATTTTAAATTAATCATAATACTCTAAATGATGTATATTTAATGAAGAAAACATTAAATATTGTAATGTAATCCAAACATAAAAGAAAGATTTCAGTATCCAGAAAAGAATTGACACCACATGTGTTAGAGTAGATCATTTTTTTCTTTTTAAAAGAACATCAAAATTTTGCATCTAAAATATGTAAAAATATACGTTATGAAAATCTTTGTAAAAATGTCAAAGGGGAAATAACAATATCCTTTATAATCAATTTACGTCCATATAAATACATCCATAAAATAATTTTAGGAATATTTCCTTGGAAGAGAATGATTTATAAAACAAACCACTAAGAAATGTAAATATTACTTTTTAAACTAATGTGTCTCTTAAGTCAAGTTTGAATCATCACGTGCATTCTTTATCTACCATTTCCTCAATGAACCTCTTATGGTTTTCACCAAAATCATTCATATGATGGTTTTTCCTCAAATCAAAGACTCTAAGACATGGGGAGTGGTATTAAGATATATTTTTTGGATAATATTGGATTAAATAAAGGGTTATTAAACTATGTTTAAGGAAGTAGAGTGGTGAACTTTTATAATAACGGGGGGTACTGTTGGAATAATTTAATGTATTAAATTAATATTAATTATTTATCATGATAAAACAGATAAAAAATAACATAATTAAAATATTGGATGAGTATGAGTTTACCTATTATCATTTATTTAATTTGGACATGTTTATGTGATTTTGTTCCCCATATATTTTTTAAACCCATCTTAACCGTTTTTGACGATTACCACGACAGTAAATTTTTTTACTCTGTAGGGGACAAGATAATTACTACAAAAGAAAAACTAGACCCTAAATGGACCATGGTTGATAATTTTAGACATATAATAATTAATTTTCTGAATATATGATTTTTAGGAATTTAAAAAAATTTGATGATTCATTATTTTTAAAAAAATATAGTTTTATTTATTTTTTGAATTACATGAATTTTTATATTATAATATATTTCTAACTCATGTAAATTAATTCTAATATGAAATGGATTGAAATTAAAGGATGATAGGGTATTAATGTGATCATTTAATACAAAATTTATAGGTTTTTATATCATTTTAATCATTATCATTTTTTGTGAATCCCCTTAGTTAACCACTTTTATCCTTAATAGTGGTAATAACTTATCAATATTAATGAATAATATTATTATTTATGAAATGAAAATCAGATTGTAAATTTAAATTTTTTGACATTTTAGTCCACCTATCATCTTAATTGTATTATTACATGATTTTCAATAATTTTAAATATTTTAATAAAATAATATTTAACATAGACTATTATTATATTCATTTTTTACAATATTAAGTAAATTTGGCATTGAAAACAACATTACAGAAAGGAATTCAAATAAAATACTTGCACACATCCATAATATTCGATATTAATATAAAAATATATTAATGAAATAATTCATTCCAATTGTATTTATTTTATTTTTTTTTAAAATCTTTTATTTTGTTATTATTTTAATAGAATAAATAATGTGTCTTTGTTGCATTAAAATTTATAGTATTTATTTCAATGCTAAAAATAGAAATAAGTTATTATGAAAATAATTATCTTTCAAATAATCCTTTTATAACTGCATATAGGTTCTATTTATTCCCATGTAAAAAACATAGAGATCATAAAACAAATAGTAACATTTTTTGAATTTATATTACATAAAATAATATAATGGTCAAAATAAAAGAACTATTCAACCATGTAGAAATTATTTTAATATTTTAATAAATATAGAAGAACTACAGTCATAAAATTAAATAAATTCAATTTTAGGGTCAGTATTCTGTATTTATCATATTATTTTTATAATTAATTACTGGAATTACCCTTACATTGCGAAAATTATTTGCACTGTTTACTATTCATAATGACCAAATATGTAATAAAACTATTTAAAAAATTTTGACCTTAATATTCTGAAATATGAATTTTTTGTTCGAGAATCGATTTCTAAAAGTGCAAGAAATTAATTAAAAATTATAATGAAAAACACAATTAAACCAATTTTTTAAGAAAAATAATGTTTATGTATAAAAAAAGTTTTATAAAAAATTAAAAAATTCAATACATTAATCTGAATTGGATTATTAATAGTATAAGAGAAATAATGTTACTTTTAAACTATTTTGGAAAATTGAAGTATGTAAATTATTAAATTAAAAATAATGTTTTCTATATAAATTTGTATTTTTTACTATTCGCAAGAAAATCAATAATGTCATTTAAAACTCAAAAATTCACTGTAGGATAATTTTTATATGATGTTTTAAAAAATTATATACGTTTTATAAAAAAAATATTCATAAATATTCCAAAAATTAATTATAATATTTTCCTATAAAGGCATCAAAAATATTTTTCAAAGAAATCATATCTTTAGAGGAATAAAATTTCATTTCTAAAAATTGAGTGCTAATTTAATAAGAAATAATAAATACTTTTATATTTATTAATATTTATATGTGCATTTCATAATTTATTTAATCCTACTCATACCAACCAATTCAATTTCATTTTTATAATGGTAATGTTTAAATAGTAATATTTCATGTTTCATTGAAGATCGATGTTGTATATCTTGTATGATATTGACATAGTCATTCTTTAAAAAACTCAAGATTTTATGTTCTACCCAATGCCTTAATAAATTATGTCCACAAAATTTAGTCATATTGTCAGTAATCAAGGGTATGAAATTAGAAAATTTCATTATTTAAATATGATGTCATAAAACGGTTAATAAAAACTCTTCTTGGAATGGGGGGAAAAATAAATATGAAGGTTATCTAGAACAACACATACGAGGTTTCTTGATATGTGAAAATTGTTCAAACGTTAAAATATGTACATTGAGGAAAAAGGTTAATTTATAAATAATTATATGGAGTTACAAAAATCATTGATCACAAGAAAGTGAATGATCAAAATAAATTTAATTACCACAAAACCATAATCCAAAGTCGTGTTAAAAATTCCATCGATTAACCAAAAATAAAAAAACATAATAATAGTTTATTTTCAATATCACTTTTTTCATAGAGTTGAGGAATTCCTTTACCATCTATACAGATAAAATAAAGAAGTATACTTACCTAACATGAATAATTCCATCCGTTATCAAGATTACCCATAATCTCATCTTTCTCTTCAAACAAGGAGTATTCAAGATGTGTATTCAATTCATAAGGCACTAAATTCAACTTCTAATTGATCAAAGAACAATAAAAGTAATACCATGTTATCTTTATTATCATTATACACTAACCAAAACAAAAATGGTTATCACAAGGTAATTGGAAAAATGAATAAACCATAATATTAAAAATACAACATCAATCCCTAAGTCCTCAAAAATAACACCCGAAGCTCATCTTAGATCTTTTGATAAATAAATAACCATAAAATTCTTACAATGTTTTCATGACTAAGTTCAAAACTGAATGATAAGAAGTATATGGTCACAATTTCTTCCATTATTAATTGAACATGTATATTAAATTATTATTAGTCATTCGTAAGGTATTACATCAAAAATGTATATTCCCTAATCATTTAATATCCAAAATATTCTAATTATCTCCACACATAATAGGAATCACCATAAATCAACATAAAAAATATATATTATTCCAAATGTTAATTCAAACATGACTCCTCAAATAAAATCTTTTAATATCATATAATGTTCCCCAAAATTATTGCGTTCTTTTTTTGAAATAATGTTAATCACTTAATCACCAAATAATTTTTCAATCACAAAGTTATCTATATAAACTAAATATGTTAAAAAATTGTAATAACCCACAATTGACTCAATATCAATGATCATATAAGCCTTAAAGATTGTAAATACCATTAAAATTATGTCCTCAAAATGTGAAGGCATTATTTATCAAATAATACATCAAGTTAAACCTAAGGGTCACATATACTTGAAAAAAATAAGACATATCCAAAAAATGTCATTAATCTATTTAAAATACAATAAATTAACACAGAAAAAGGGTTTCTAAGACTTTGAAATTATGGTTAACCTCACATTTCAACACCCAACATTTTATCCATAATCCTATGTTTAACATCACATGAAAACATAATAATCTCCAAAGTTATCTAAACCATTCCTTTGATACAAAATGTATAGAACAGACTATAAAAATTACATAATCTTGAATTTAATGTAATGAAATCATTCTCCCACATTTAATGATCACTATGGTTTATAGTTTTATTTATTTATTCCATAAACCATATATAAAAGAATCATACATCATAAAGAGAACACTTCCACTTAGTATCTATTATTTCTCACAGAAAAATTATATGATATAAAATACATTTTGTTTTATGACACATCGTCACAATTTTCATCGTGAACTCATAATTTTCCATAATCATCATTAAAAACCTATAAAAAAGATTTTGTAAATTTGGGATGTGTCACACCCCGACCTATAATGTTATTTTATTTTAATTATTTTCTCGCCGTTATATATATTTTTCTGCGGTCCGGTTAAGTCTTAGATGAAGTTTTGAGTTTGTGTTAATAAAATCACGCTTTTTATATTTGACGTTGTTGGGATCACGAGAAGAGCGAGTTTCGGAAACCCCATGCAGCTTCGCCCGGGTAATAGCGTGACCGCCAATTCTCAGTAAATGAAAATAAATTATTTTGTAATTAAAAAAAATTTAAATTTCATCGTTTGAAATTATTATTGCTAATATTTTTTGTTATGATTATTAAATTAAAATAAATATTTTTATCTTTTTTTCTTCTTGTATCTCCAATTATCATTCTACCATTCATTCCACACACTGCCACCCCCTTGCCTCGGCCTCCCTCGCTGCATCCCTCTTCCTAGCACCATAACCCCCTCTCCCCCGCTCCTTGCAGTGAGCCGACGCTGACCCCTCCCCGCTCTTGGTTACCTCCATCCCCTCGCGCACAGTAGCAGCTCATAGCCTCTCTCTATTCAGTGAAAGAAGCACCCCATTCCTGCTCTCCCTCCTTCAGAGCAACATCCCACCACCAACGCCCTAGCTCCACTGCTACCCGGTATGCCTCCATCAGCTGGCTCTTCCTACACGCCCCGGCCGCTCCAGCCGGACTCCAGCTACCGGCACTCCTCCGCTATCTCGTGCCCCCGCCCTGCTTGCTCCACTGCAAAACACCTCACCCACTCGGCCTCACATTTCCCCTACCCTCCTCTGGCCAGCAACACCTCTCCTCCCTTGCATCAATCCACAGCAGCAACCCAGTACAGTCGGCGCCCTCCTCTTCCCTCTTACAGCCTACCGCCGATCTGCCCTCCAGCGCGCACAACAACACCCTGCATACCCCCCTTGAGAGGTTTCCTTTTTCATTATTTTATTACTCATTATTATTATTATTATTATTATTATTATTACTATTATTCCTATTGTTATTGTTATTGTTATTATAATCATTATTATTAATATTATTATTATTATTGTTATTTTTATTGTTATTGTTATTATTATTATTATTATTATTATTCTTGTTATTATTATAATTATTATTTTATTATTATTATTGTTATTATTATTATTGTTATTAACATTATTCTTATTCTTATTCTTACTCTTATTATCCTTATTATTATCATCTTACTCTTGTTGGATTATGGGTTTTAGTTGATGGTGAGTTTTTTTGGTTGGTTTAGGATTTTTAGGACCCGCGCAGGGAGTTTCTGAGTGAGATCCATTGGCACGCCTGTTTCTGATGTTCTGTAGTCGTCACACTTTAGATTCAAGGTGAGTGTTTCATCCCGCCGCATGGGTTTTCATACTTTAAATGGGGTTATGTATGTGTTTTGAGTCCTTGATATTTATTATGTAGGGAATTGGACTTTACCACGCATTTTCAAACGTGTGTTGTTTCATCGTGTCGTGTATCCGAGGTTGGTTCCCATTGCACTACTTTTAAAATTTAATTTACATTTATTCTTGCTGTTTGTTCCCTATATATATACATATGCTGAATATTATTATGCAACTTAGGATCAATTCATTTATTATGAATCTTTATAATTCATTACTTGTGGTGTAAAAATGGTGTCGTTTTGTTGTGTTTTCAAAAAATAAATATTCAAAATAAATATTTTATCAATTTTAATAAATGTGAAATATTCTACGATAATTAACCATTAATATAAGATAATTAATTGTCAAATGATTATTTTCTGTAAAAAGAGCCGTTTATTTTATACATGACATTTGAAATATTTTCTTGACGAGCGGACACCTAGTAGTGAAAGAATGCCCATTTGGATTTTAAACATAACTCACGGAATTTCAATTGAGGTTCTGGTTTGAATGATATATGATTTCTTCTGAACAAGTATTATATTTCTAATGATAAATTGCCCAGTTGGCTCCTACAGTTTATTTGGAAAAATAAAATGGGTTGGTTTGTTTTTATAAAAATATTTGGAAGCCTGCAAAGAAGTGTTTTGGGGCTCTTTAAATGGTTTCAAAATAGTTTTGGTCCTATAAATAAGTTGTATTTTTTTAGTTGTGATTGTGAAATGTGTTCAATTCCAGTTTGGTACTTTATGGAAAATGATGAAAATGTTTTGATGAAAACCCTCATAGGATACCTCCCATGCCTTGGTTGCAACTAGTTGTTTTGGAGGCCCACACATAGAGTCTCCGGGTTAATTGCGTAGTTTAATGGAAAGAGGTTATCCAATGGACTGGCTCGGGGTGATGTCCGTTGTGAATTATTATTATTATATATGTATGTATGTGATTGGATTCTCGGTTGGCATCAGTTGGATCACCCCCTTTCTAAACACTTAAGACATTGGAATCTAGAATATTGAGAGAATATTCTAAGAATGATTGGTGCACTGGTAGGTTATGGTACTGACCAGTGGCCCATAGTAGGTGGATATATTGGGTTTATTATGATGGGATTTTCCCTCGACCTTCCTAAGAGAGGATGGAGAGCGTATTGTGTGTTTTGATTTCATCGTGACATGTCAACAAGGATTATTTCTCATGTATTGGTGTCTTCTTGTTTATTCTTGGTCTCCAAGGCTCACCCATGTCTGTTGGATTTTAGTTACGTGTAGTGATGTTTTGGTACTTGTACGTATTTTTACATTTACCTTGTTGTGTACATTGTGCATTGTTTTCCTTGGAAAGTGATAAATTGGTTTTGACTTGGATTCTAATAATGGTTTTCAAATTAAAGTATTTATCCTCTTTATACAAATTTGAAAATGTAAACATCATATTTTCCATTTTAAAATGCTAATGTCTCACTAAAGGAATGACATGGGTTTTGAGAAATGAATGAGGGCAATGTCTCATACATTGTTTTTTAGTAGCATGTAGAAAACCCTACTTTTTTAATTTTAGTTCAAACATGAAATTGTGATTCATTTATTTTAATGGTAGTGCATTGGGAATAGATATCGGGCTAGCCTACTAAGTTTTAATACTCACACCTATAGTTCTTTTCTGTTTTTAGTGTTTGTGTAGGCTATATCTTGAGTGCACTCGCCTAGGGCGACTCTTGATCATTGAGTCGGAGAGTGAACCATGAGGTCGCACAGAGTTGGTTCGGACGTCCTCTTTGGTCAATTTTATTTTTCTTATGTTCTTGTTTAGTCACTTTATTTTTTTGTTTATTCTACGCTGCTCTGTATTATTCATGCTGCTTTATTAATTTGTATTGGGAGAAATCATTCCCATAGCCTCTGTTGATGCCCTGACGCTTGTCGCCAGCCCAAAAGGATCGGGAATACCTCTCGGGCCATGTCGCGGACAGACTCGGGTGACCGGTTCAGGTTCAATCTGGGTTGGTTCATGACAAAATGTTATTAGAGGAGTTCAGCTCCTATTGGACCTCGCTTTTCAGAGCTCCCTTTTATTATTTGGGATATCAAGGTAGACGGAGTAGGATTGTCAGGACTTGAGGGGTAGGAGCGGGAAGAGCGTCGCGAACTCTTGCTCATTCTGATCCTCGGGTTACCATGTGATGTCTGGTTTAATTTTTTTATTTGGGTCTTTATGGGTATGTTTTGTGATTGGGATATTACAAAGGGAGTTAAGCTAATAGTCCTCATAAGCCTCACGACCTGTCAAGCCATGCAGAGCTAGGGGCATGGTCCAAGAAGGCTCTTTTTGTTAGTGACATGTTGAGAATATGGCCGCCAACCATGTGGTCAAGTCACCCACTGACACTAGTTCCATGTTTGAGTTGTTTTGGGTTTCCTTCGGTTTCTGGAAGTGGTTTGAATCAGAGAATTGTGTTTTGAAAAAAAAATGGTTATTTTAAAGGACATGTTTAATTTGTGGATTGTATTAAAAGAAGTGGTATGAATGAATTGTTTTTGGAAAATGAAGTTTCTTTGTTTTGGCCTTGGTGTTCCAATGAGTTATCACATTCATTGTGGTATGTTAGAAATGTGGACGGATTTTTGGTATGGTGGATGGATGCCCAGGGTGACACAGATACATGCATGTTAGTGAGACTATAATGAATACCAATGGCGAGGGTTTGACCCACCAAGCTCATCTTAAATTAAATATTTTTGCAAAGAGGAAAAGTTTTGATGTTATGATAAATTGTTTAATTGTGTTTTGAGCTTATCACCTATGCAGTGTTTGATTTTGAGGTTTTTATTCACTCATTGAGTTGGTCTTGATTGGGTTTTTGACTTTTCCTTGCCCAGCGGTTATCCCTTTGAATCTTCGATGGGTGATTGTAGTACGGCTGATCAACCTAAGGATTTTATTCTTGAGTTTCAGATGCTGGATCCACCTCTCTTTTATGGTCATGTGGACACTTCCATAGAAGATGAGTGGATGAAGAAGATTGAAAGGGACTTTAACCTCATTGAGTTGCCCAAGTCATTGAAGGTCAAGTTCACGACCTTCATTCTTGAAGGTTCACTGTGGATGTGGTGAAAGATAGTGTCTCAGAAGAAGCCCCGTCAAGAGCTTACATGGGAGTTTTTCAAGGCCTCGTTCATTCGTCAGTATTTCTTAGAGGAAGAAAGGGTGAGAAATGGGATGGAGATGTGTTGTCTGCAGCAGGGTGACAGATCCGTATTGGGGTATTTCTAGCAGTTTGTAGAGCTAGTACCTTATGATTCGGGGTATTCCACCAATGACACCATGAAGGATCGACGCTTCGAGGCGGGTCTCCTCCCTGATCTACAGTCGAAGGTGTCAGAGTCCAACTTGACCTCATTTTCTGATGTGGTGAAACTAGCTTTTCATGTTGAAGCCATGGTGGTGGGATTGCTCAATGCGGTCCTCCCTCCAATTCTTAGGATTAGTGTGGAGACATCCAATAAAAAAATGAGTAAGAAATCGAAAGGCGATGGAGCAGGTCTTGGAATCAATATTCCATGTGATATTTCATCAACCTCTTTAGACCGAGAGATCCTCATGTGTTATCAGTGTGGCAAGCTAGGTCACAAGAAGTCGTCATGCCCAAGTGCTCCGAAGCCCTGTTAGGAAAGTGGACGTTTGGGTCACTTGCATCGATTTTGTGGAGGAATTGATAGAAAGTGTCACAGGGTAAGTTCTCTAAAGTGATGTGTTGTTGGGTTTTTGTTCAATGTTTCTTGTGTATGTTTCCATTCAGTGTAAGAGATATTTTGACATTGCAGTTTTACTGATATTGTTTTTGGTTTTGACATGTTTGGAACTTCGTGAGTATTTTGACGAACTCTGGCATTCAATGCTGGTATTTTTGTAATTTTAAAATCATTTCATTTCTTCTATCAGTTCAAAAGATGTATGTTTCATGTTGGGATTATTGGAACCTGACTACGAGGAAGAAGATACTTCATCCATCAGATCTCTATCCAAAAGGCCTCAAAGTGAAGTCAGCGCTTAGTCAGGAACCCCCAGGGGGAAATTTTAGGTGTCTGGTTAAGGTTGCGCCTCTATCGTTGGAGTGAAGCAGTATTAGCGTGTCTGTTGTAGTTTCACCGTCATTATAATTTTCCTCTTGTCATAAGGAGTGTGATAGACGTATCCCTCACACAATGTCTATAATTGTGACTTTTTGTTTGGATGTGTGGTGTCAGTTAGTAGTCTTGCGTGGACAACCCATGTGAATCAGTTGCGACTTTAGTGTGTGTCCATCCCGAAGTGGTGAGAATTTAGTAGTTTTTTGTCATAGTTTCCTTGATCTAGTCCTTATGCCCTCCCTCCCAACCCATGGAGTTAGGGTTTTTGGTAAGTACGGAGTTCTCGATTCAGCT
This sequence comes from Viscum album, assembly GCA_963277665.1. Taxonomy (NCBI): domain Eukaryota; kingdom Viridiplantae; phylum Streptophyta; class Magnoliopsida; order Santalales; family Viscaceae; genus Viscum; species Viscum album. The sequence continues at coordinate 56,821,192 of OY728148.1, forward strand.
CTTATCTCATTCGGACGAGAGTAAGTGCTTTAAAGGTCCTTATTGTGATCTTTCTATCTTGAGTAAGGCCTCGTGCTCGTTTAAGCTAGTTTTCCATTTGGTTTATTAGCAGGTTGGTTCTTTGTGGTGGGGAGACCCACTATCTCTCTAGTTTTTCTCTTAAGTCGTTATCGGATGATAGTTGAGTGCTTATAGTGGGGAGCGCGTTCAGGCCTCCCCTCTGTTGGTGATTTATTTAGAGAAATGTGGTTGAGTCCCATTGATCTTCGATGGAATGTCTTTTGGTGAAGTGGTTGGATCGTGTTTATGTGGAACCCTTAGGTGTTGATTGATCAGATGGATAGTGTTATGGCTTTCCAAGGGTGGAAAGAATTATGGTGGGGACAATTTTCACACCCCGACCTGCGATGTTATTTTATTTTAATTATTTTATAGCCTTTATATATATTTTTCTGCGGTCCAGGTGAGTCTCGGATGAATTTTTTTAGTTTCTTTTAAGAATATTGCGCTTTTTATATTTGTCGTTGTTGGGTGCACAGACAGAGCGTGTTTCGGAAACCCAAGCGGCTCTTCCCAGGTAACAGCGTGACCGCCCATTCTCAGAAAATGAACATAAATTATTTTGTAATTAAAGAAAACATAAATTTCATCATTTGAAATTATTATTGCTAGTATTTTTTTAAGATTATAAAATTAAATAAATATTTTTTATCTTATTTTTTTATTATCGTCATGATTTTATAATTAGAATTATTGTGTATTACTATTATTATTATTACTATTTTATCACTATTATTTATATTTTATCTTTCTTATTATTATTATTTTTATCTTTTCTCTAGGTTTTCTAGAGGCTCTTTTTCTTATTCTTATCTCTCTAATTATCCCTCCCCCATTCATTCTGCGTGCCACCACCCCCTTGACTCGGCCTCCCTCGTTGCTGTAAGAACCCGGTTCTTATTTTTGAAGTACATGCTTCTTCTTTTCTCCTTTCCTTAAGTGTTTTTGATAAAATAAGGAAAATGGGGAAAATCCTAAATTTTGGAGGTACACGTCATGTACTTTTCCACACATCGTGTACTTCTGGCCACGTGGAATGAGTACACAGGGCGTATGGCCATGCCGGTGATGAAGGGTGTAGGAACCAAATACATGCCATGTAGTGATCCCTTACACGCCGTGTAGTCAGTCAGCAGGTGAATAGTGAGGTGGTGGCCAGCTGTGGGGAGCACACACCATGTACACATGAAGACACGTCGTATAGTCATGTCAGTATGTGAACAGTGTCATGCTGGTGGGAAGCCGCCTGTGGAACAGTTTAAAAATGGGAAGTACATTCCGTGTACTTGGAATTACACATCGTATACTTTGTTTTTTTTTTTGCATAAAATGGGCAGTAGTCTCCCCTATTCACAAGGAAGGCATAGAACGGGAAGAGAGCTCTGGAGAAGAAGGTTAGAGATTTGGAAATCCGCCGAGCGTTCGTCGGGAATCTGTTTCCGCCTCAGATGATCTCATTGGAACCGCACGAGTAATCCATCCACTATTATTTAATAGTTCATTCCAATTATTCATCTAATGGGAGTTATCTGCATTTAAGCGAGTTTAATTTCACCTCAGATCTAACTCATTCTTGGAGGATTCGTGGAATGTCGTTCGATTATACTGATCAGGGGCGTATAAGGTAGGTGGCTTGGTTTTTATTTTCCAACTGTCGTGTTTTTTGTGTGTTTTTAAGCTACTAACCCATGTTTGGGGTGTCGTGTGGCTGAGGCCATGGCAATTTTGATACCAATAATTAAATAGGTTATTAAATAATGTTGTAAAACTGGGGATCAATGCTTGGATCCAGGACCACCCCGAGGGTGCGTTCCTCTGTTTAGCAGTTTGGCGGGGATACCCAAGGGTATGACATATTTATATTATGCATTTCTTTTGCCTTGATAGGAATTGAATGTGAATGTTTATTTATATGTTGGGAATGGCCCGATTACTTGTTCCTGAGGGCAGTGTTTTACTATAGCCTAAGTGCATGACTGTATTGGCCTGAGGGCAATGATCTCTTCGCATGAGGGATACTTTTTCTAGGCCTATGGAAAAAAGACTCTGTGCCTGAGAGAGACACTACGTACGCGTATGGGAAAAATATATTATGCCTGTGTCCAATTACCTGTGGGTTACGTTCCGAATTACCTGAGGCTAAGGGTTGAGTGTCCGTGGATACTAACTGTTTACATAGAAATTCACTGTGGTGTTTTCTTATATTAAATGGACTAAATAAATAATTAAATGGAAATATAACTGGTATGTTGGTTCCTTTTGAATACTGCTTAGTTTATTTCATTTTACTTTTGCATACTGTTGTTGCATGTTTACACACATTTGGTCACAGGCCTTTGGTGAGTTCCTAGTGGGAATTTATTTCTCACACCCTGTTTGGGTCAAGATTTTCATCCCAAATAGATTACGTTTCTACAGGAGTGGATAGGGTCAAGAGTCCCTATACAGGTACTTGATTGTTGCTGGGGTGTAGGATAGCATTGGACCGAGCATTGGCTCACGATGCTGCTGGCTGTTTTGTTTTTCTTTTCCGTACCTGTACTTCAGTTGTATTGTATTGGTCGTGTAACATGTTCTGGATGTTTTATAGAATATTGACATGCTACATATTCATATTTATATGACTGCAGGTTTCCCCCTTTTGTTATCAGTTATCCATTTCATTTATATATACTTTTGCTGCTTCCACTATTGTTGTATGTTTCTTTTGTATTATACTGCGCTACACTTTGAAAAATGAGGGCATAGTTTCCCCACTATCAGACGTGGGCCCTCGCTGCTAGTCCGCAGCCTCTGACATTTGGGGAAATGTGCTTAAGGTCATGTGGAGAACCGGGTTCGGGGAACTCGTTGAGTGGCACACGGAACCGGGACATTACAAAGTGGTATCAGAGGGGTTCTTTTCTTTGACATACTATTTGGAGCCATAGTCAGGGATATGATGAACGGTAGTTGGTAATAAGATGTGCCCAGGCGTAGCTAACCTGTGTACAGGGAAAATCCCATTTACCTAGTGTTGCAATTTTTCTAGTTTTGCAAATTTACAGTTGATTTGATTTTCACTGTTGGGTGACGCACATGGAATTGTGATGTTATCTTTTATCTATGTGTTTTATTTAGTTGCAACCCGATGAGATGAGGGTATTCCATCTCATCAATCATTTAGGCACATTCTAGAAATCACATGTCATGCATAGTTTCCATGCCATGTAGGTGCATTAGAAATTTCATGTTGTTGTGATAGTTGTTATGCTATTAAAGAATGCAGTTGTGATAGCTACTTTATAAATACCTGCTTTGTGATGGGGTATTTTCTTGTGTGAGATGTTTAGTATAATTACCCCAAACTTTGGTTTTTGGGGTGTATGGGCCCCTCATTGACAGGAATTTTATGGATCATTAGCTGCTTATTTATTTATAACACAGATAAGATGTAAAAACTTTATTCGTGGGGAGTATGTCCCCTCACGGATCGGAATTTGGCACATAGGTGTTGTTTTTTAGGGTTTTCTAGGTTCCATAGAATTTCTGAGGCATACTGTTTGAAAACCCAGTATACACGTAGTGTAGTATTTTAGACATGCCGTGTATGTTCTTCTGTTCAAGAAGAAAAATAAACTTTTTGAGTACATGTTGTGTACCGAGAGTACATGCCGTGTAGTCTCTTCCCGTGTCACAAACCGTGTGGGCGGAGACACGGGGTAGGGAAAAGTTTGGGGAACACACACTGTGAACATGATGTACACACCGTGTAGTGATGACCCGATGTCCGTCGTCTAACTAACAAACACGGACATATGATACCTTAAGACATACACACCATGTACACTATGGAACACGCCGTGTAGTCTGACTTGGGGACCCGACTGTGTAACTAACAACACGGGTCGGTGTAATCCCTTCGTGTACATGCCGTGTGTATATAGAACACGCCGTGTAGGTTGAGCCGTATATCTGGCCATGTCACTAACATCATGGGTCGGCGGAGCTCGTCTAGTACACGCTGTGTTCCTATGGGACACATCTTGTAGTTTTGTCCGAGGAAAGACCGTTTGGAGTTAGCTGAGTGCCTAGAAACGGGGTAGAGTACACACCGTGTGCAGGTGTAACATGCCGTTTTGCGTCAAGCCGAGTAGTCGGTCGTGTCACAAGTGACACAAGAATTTTGAAATAACACTATACATGTTGTGTAGATGATATACACACCGTGTAGTTTTTGTTCAACAGGAGCCTTGTGGCTCAGCCGTGCAGAAGGACCCAGGTTGGGGAAGGGAAGTCAAGTACACGCCATGTAGTCATTATACACGCTGTGTAGTCTTTTTTTTTTTTTTGCAAATTTTGAATTCCTTCTTCCTCAAGTTCCCTTTTGGGTTTCTTTGTTTTCAGTCATTAATTATCTTGTTCTAAGCCGTGTTTTTGAACTTGTAGTGTCATGCCGCCTAGACAACCGCGCGTTGTTCGCCAGAAGAGCGGCAACGAATATACTCCGAAGATGGTGGGCCATGGTCTACCGGTAGATCCTCCAGCAAATACAGATGTAGCGCCAGCTATTATACCGGACACAGGTGCGGATCCACAGTTCCATGAAGGCTTTATTCCGTTCATGAAGACCTTTTAGGGAGCACCGCCGGCTGCCACATCTATGGTCGAGCTGACTCGTATCTTTTAGCAGCAACATCCGCCTATGTTTTTATTGGATGGAAGACCACAGGCTACAGAGTCTTGGTTAGGATCGATGTAAACTATTTTCGAGCATCTGAAGACGCCTACAGGGAGGGGGGTCAAGCTCGCGACATACATGCTGCGGGATTCTGCCATGAGGTGGTGGGATGTTACCACCCAGTCAGTATAACGACCCATACATTACATAAATTGTTATTACTTCAAAATTGAAGCACACTTATTACAAATATATAACAAAACCATGAAAGGACCGTATAGGTATAATGTCTTTAGAAACTAGAAATCATAAACAACTGGTTCATAAAGCATATACTTTTCCTCCCATTTATTTCATCATATCTAGAATCCCTTTTTGGCATATTCTACTTAATAACCCTCTTCCTGACCTAGGGAAATAAAACATACAAAAGGGTGAGCTCAAATTCTCATTGAGGGTAAACAAAAGAAATATCGATCACATAATATACATAAGCACATAACTTTTGAAAATCTTAACCTGCAAAAGAGATCATTATCTCATAACATGGGATAAATCATAGTAGTGAAATATAATTCCAATAATCATAACTTAAAACATGAAACTTTGTGGTATACACACATAATCATAGAGAATCATTTATTATTATTCAAGACTAATTTCCAAGACTATCTTAGTGGAAAAAGTCCATTTCTGAACCGAGTTACCCTCGTTTCAGTCCTGCTTCACTAAACCGGTATAACCTACCATTCCAGCCATGTCTATCTCATGAGATATAAAATCTTTACCCAATGAATTGGAGGGAGATATAGGTCCCACCCATCTCATAATGAAACCATTCTTATGTGTGCCATGAAATCATAAATCATACATCATTACATAACCCATGAAATAAAAATGGGATTCTTAAACAACATGACATCATAAAAAAATTCATATAAGATAAAGGAATTCATAAAAATAATTCCATCACAACATAATCAAATAAATGTAATAATAGGGATAGAAACAGAACCCTATATTATCTTACATGGAAAATAATTTTGATAAAACACTTGAACTCCATTCTTGAGGAAAATATCCTTTCTACTTTAAAAACATTTTTCCTTTCTTAACATTTCATACAATTTTAAACTAAAAGAAGTTGATTAAAAATAAACTTGAAAACTTTTAAAGGAAGCTTCTTGGAAATAATTTTTTAAAAATCCATTCATGCCGTATAAGTTAAAAAAACATTCTTCTTGTAATTTTGTCGGAAAAGTCCAAAAAGTACTTCGTACGAAAAAAGACAAAAGATTCCTTTCTTATATTTTACTAAAAACTCACCGAAGGGTAAAATTGGATTTAAACAATTGTAGGTGGATGGAAATAATATTACATATTGAGGAAACAAGGATTTGGATGATAAAATACACCCTAGTAAATACCAAAGTATAAACAATCTCGGATAAAAATTAGATTGTGATATTTCCCTTACCTTAGGTCCGTTTTTCCTCGAAAGTGTCTGAACCTCCTTTATAATGATTTAAATAATGTTATTGTCTTATTAAAGAATCATAATTATTGTTATGATATCATATATGGTCATATTTTTAGTTTCTTGGTAGTAATATTTCATTGCTACTTGTTATTCGGTTGTTTATAACATTTTGTTCTTATGCGTGTCTTCTAGAATAAATTCGTATTCTTCTCTTATAGATATATCATTTCCAGAATGTTATTATTGTAATATATATCATATTAATTCATTTAATTCATTTATATAATCATTATGAAATGAATATTATGTAGAACGAGTCGCATCACATCGTGGAGATGGTATTCCGTACATATGCACGAGTGATGATATCATTCCTATGATCATGGAATTGTATTGGAGTGTATGTATACTATTTAATAATTTTTATCACTTTATAATAGTCATATATAGTCTTTATTTACACCATTATACCCATCCAATTAAGGTGGTGGTGGAAAATAGATTACACCACGGCTCGGAGACGGTATTTCGTACGTACGCACGCGTGATGATTTCTTTTTCCGTAGGATGGATAGATGGTGAAATAGGGTTTTTTCATACTTATAATAACATATCCGTATATGAGTGACACTGATGTTATTACTTAATAATGAAACAACTAAATAAGAAGAAGTGGAAGAAGAAATAAAAATTAAAGAATCGGTAACGGACATTACCTCTTCTTTGAAGTGATTCTTTGAGACCTTCTTTTAGGGCACTAAAATTGATATTTGAAGACGAACAAGACCTCTAGGATGTCTCTAGGGAAGTGGAGAGGAGAAAGTGTCAGGGGTTGGACGATCTTGAAGGCTCAAAGTGGTGTGAGGAAGAGAGGGAGGAGGTGCCGTTTTATAAGGGAGGAGAGGGTCACCTTTGGAATAACTAAAAATATTATTTTATTATAAAGTCAAGTTCGGGTTTAAATAGCTCCAAATTGATTTATTTCGAAGCTAAGGTGGGGATGGGTCGAAATCCTGTCATCCAATAGAATTTCGACAAGTTTAGGTTCCTATTTTAACCTTATCATTTAGATTTAACATTAAGTTAAATAATTTTACTTTTACCGTGTCTTCTTGTGTTCTTATACTATAAGGTTAATAAACATACTATAAGCAGCCAAAAGAACCCCAAGTTGTTTATTATTAATATATATAACCTTATATAAGTCATTTTGCCGAACCTTTGATTTTTAGAAATAAAATAACAATTACTAATATAATAGTTGTTTTAAGAACTATTTTATGTGAATTTTGACACTATTTAGTAATTAATTTTTGTGAAAATCATAACAGAATGATTAGTTCGAAAAAAGTAAATTAAATCAATACTAAAATGTCATATTAATCTATAAAATTAGTGTAATTCATAAAAAGTGTCAAATTACATTTATTTTGGTGTTTATAACATCAATTATGTCAATATTTCATTCATAAGATAATTACTGCATCATTTTTGTGTCATAAATAAATTAAATTATTTAATGTCTAAAAATTACAAACAAAATACGATTATGTAAGAAATATTTTTATCTTTATAATGAATATTTATAGTCGAATTTATCTTATGTATAACCCCATATTAAAAATTATTTAGTTATTAAACTTTGATTTTAACTATTTTAACCCTTCATTAAATAAATTAATAATAAATGTCCTAATCTAATCCAAGTGGGCCTAAATGGTCATATTTTATTCCTAAGTTTGTTCTTGGTCGAATTACACTTGTCAAATAGAATTAGGACATGGGTTAGTGTAATAATAATATCATTTTTACCCTTAATTACCCTATTTAATTTTAACCGTGGTAAAAAAAAGTAAGAAGTTACTATTCACCAAAAAATTATTTTCATCTCATTGAACCACATTTTACTTACTGACATCAACCGTGTTTCTCGGATTTTTGAAATTCCACTCATAGAAGTGGTAAAATTATGTTTTATGAAAAATTCAGTTTTTTTAACTACCACTTAGTGGTTTCACTATTTATCAAAAATTGAATGTTTTCAAAAAAATACCAAAATTTTACCCTAGGCTAATTTCGATATTCCGAATCCAAAAATGATGTCCATTTTGAAAAATAAAATTTATAAAATTTCAAAAAGTTGTTATTACTATTCATAATGGGTAGTTTTAATAACATTTTAATAGCATATCGTTGTTTAGTGAAACTCGGTATTGCGTACGATGCAAGCTATCGAGGAAGGTTGCGATTTCGTGTAAAGCAAGACAAGCAAGTGTTGTGTGTAGAAAAAGATTCCATTAATGATTTATATAACATAAAAGTCTCGGGTGTTACATTCTACCCCCCTTAAAATGAATTTCTCCCTCGAAATTCGTCACTTTGTAACAAACAGATGAGGATACCTCTCCATCATCATATCCTCAAGCTCCCATGTAGCTTCTTCTAATTGGTGGTTCCTCCATAAAACTTTCACCAATCGAGTGGTCTTGTTTCGTAGGACTTTTTCGCTACGATCCAGAATCTCTATCGGCTGTTCTTCATAAGAAAGATCCTGCTCCAGCGGTACAACTTCTGAGCTACGTACATGTGAAGGATCAGGTATGTACTTTCTCAGGAGAGATACATGGAACACATCGTGAACTTGAGAGAGATTAGGTGGAAGCGGCAATCGGTAAGCTACCTTCCCATCACGATCCACTATTTCAAAATGACCGATATATCTAGGGCTCAACTTCCCCTTCTTTCCAAATCTCATGACCCTCTTCCAGGGAGATATTCGTAAGAACACTTTATCACCCACATAAAATTCAAGGTCTTTTCATCGGTTGTCGGCATAACTTTTCTATCGACTCTGAGCTGCTCTTATGTGTTGTTGTGTAGATCTGACCTTTTTTTCCATTTCATCAACGAGATCAGGTTTTAATAGCTTTCTTTCCCCAACTTCATCCCAGCAAGTTGGAGTCTTGCATTTCTTTCCATAAAAAGCTTTACAAGGAGCCATCTGAATACTAGAGTGAAATCTATTATTAGAAGAAAATTCCACCAAAGGTAGGTGTTGATCCCAACCACCATTGAAATCCATAGATCAAGCTCTCAACATATCTTCTAGAGTTCGAATTGTTCTCTCAGACTGACCGTCTGTCTGAGGATGATAAGAAGTGCTGAAACTCAACTCTGTATCCAGAGTATGCTGAAGACTTCGCCAGAACGTCGAGGTAAACCTCAGATCCCGATAAGATATAATAGAAAGTGGTACTCCATGCAATCTTACCACTTCCTTTACATATATCCTGGCAAACTTATCCATAGAGAAATCCTCTCTAATAGCAATGAAGTGTGAAGACTTTGTAAGATGATCAACTATGACCCAGATAGCATTATTGCCTTTGGATGTTTTAGGAAGTCCTGTGACAAAGTCCATAGTGATGTTTTCCCATTTCCATTCAGGTATGGGTAATGGTTGTAACATCCCCTTAGACTTCTGTCTCTCAGCTTTAACTTGTTGACAAACCAAGCATCGAGAGACATATTCAGCAACATCTTTTTTCATGCCATCCCACCAGAAGTACTCTTTCAGGTCCCTATACATCTTCGTGCTTCCAGGATGAATAGAGAATGAAGAACTACGAGCCTCATCCAGCAGCTCCTTCTTTAATTTGGGGATGGGAGAAACACAAACCCAATTCCTGAACTTTATTATCCCATCACAGTCAAGGTTGATTTCATGAACATTTCTCAACTTGTTTTGTAACTCGACATCTTCTTTCTGTGCCTCTTTAATCTTCACATGTATAGATGGTTGAACATTCATTTGAGAAAGATATGATTTTCCCCTTTCATTGTAATTCCATGATCCATCCTTTGTAAATCCATAAAAATTGGATCTTTTGTGATCCTCATCATGGATAAACTAGCATGGTCTTGTCGACTTAATGCATCTGCCACCTTGTTTACTTTCCCAGGGTGGTAATGAATTGAGCAGTCGTAATCCTTAATTAGCTCCAACCATCTTCTTTGGCACATATTCAGATCCTTTTGTGTGAAAATATACTTTAAACTTTTATGATCAGTATAAATGTCACACCTTTCTCCATAAAGGTAATGCCTCCAAATCTTCAATTGAAAGATTACCGTAGCTAACTCCAAATCATGAGTTGGGTAATTTTTATCATGTATTTTCAACTTTCGTGAGGCATAAGATATCACCATATCGTTTTGCATAAGAACACACCCCAATCCCTTCTTGGATGCATCACTGTAGATCACAAACCTTTCTCCACTACAAGGCAGTGTGAGCACTGGTGCACTGGATAACCTTCTTTTAAACGTTTTGAAATTCTCTTAACATTCTTCTGTCCAAACAAACTTAACTCCTTTCCAAGTCAACTTGGTGACTGGATTAGAAAATCTTGAAAAATCATTCACAAAACGTTGATAATATCAAGACAAACCAAGAAAACATCGGATCTTAGTTACTGTTGTTGGTCTTGACCATCTTTCGATAACCTTTGTTTTTGCTGGATCCACAGATATCCCCTCTTTTGAGATTATGTGACCCAAAAATGAAACTTTTTGAAGCCAAAATTCACACTTGGTAAATTTGGCATAAAGATTATCCTTTTTCAGAGTCTTCAATATAATTCTCAAGTGATCTTCATGTTCTTCCTTGCTCTTTTAATAGACAAGAATATCATCTATAAAGACTACCAAAAATTGATCAAGACAGTCTCTAAAGACTCTATTCATCAGATCCATGAAGATAGCAGGGGAATTAGTAAGACCAAATGGCATCACTATAAATTCATAGTGGCCATACCTTGTACGGAAAGCCGTCTTTGGTATATCCTCCCTTTTGACCCTTAATTGATGATAGCCTGAACCAAGATCAATCTTGGAAAAGTATTGAGCTCCTCGTAGTTGGTCAAATAAGTCATCAATGCGTGGGAGAGGATATTTGTTCTTGATAGTGATCTTGTTAAGTTCTCGATAATATATGAAGAGTCTCATTGATCCATCTTTCTTCTTAACAAATAGAACAGGTGATCCCCAAGGTGACGCACTAGGGCGTATGAACCCCTTATCAAGATTCTCTTAGAGTTGCTTCTTCAATTCCTGCAACTCAATTGGGTCCATTCTATAAGGTTTCTTTGAAATAGACAAAGCACCCGGTACGAGTTCTATTGAAAACTCAACTTCAGGATTCGGTGGAAGACCCGGAAATTCATCCGGAAAGACATCATCAAACTCCCGTACAATGGGAATATTCTTAATCGTGAGTTTCTCACCAACAATTTGAGATAAATAACATTCATTTAGTGGAATCAAGACCCATAAGATGGAAGGAATTTCCACTGGAAGGTTATGTTCATCCTTGCATCGATAGACGATCATAGATTGATCTGGAATATGAAATGTGACTTCCCTTCTTTGGCAATTGATATGAGCTCCATGTAGAGAAATCCAATCCATGCCAAGAATCACATCAAATTCTACTATAGGAAGGATCACAAGATTTGTAGGAAGCACTTTCCCACAAATTTCGATCAGAGAAGAATTATAAACTTTTGATGTGACTTTTGTGCCATTAGGTGTTGTCACAGCTAACTCAACATCTAATTGTTGAGGTAATACGGTGATACCCTTAGAAAATTCTTCAGAAATAATAGAGTGGGTGGATCCAGAATCAAATAAAACATTTTCTACTTTAGAGTGGATGGTAAGTGTACCTTTCACCACATCGTTATCGTACTCCACATCGCTGATAGAAATAGCATGTGGAATTCCTTTGTGTTTAGCCTTAAGAGTTTGTTGAAGTCGACCATCATCATCAACCCTTGGATTAGGGCATTTATTGTCATAATGTCCCATCTCCTTGTAGTTGAAACATTGAGTTGTAGTAGTTTCATTCTGTGTATCCCTTCTTTTGTTTAAATCATTAGACATCTTCTTCCCATCATCACGACATTCAAATGCCCGATGACCTTCTTTTCCACATTTGAAACATTTACTTGTCCCTTTAAGACAACTCCCTCCATGTTTCTTTCCACACTTTGAGCATAAGGGAAATCTCATCGTCTTTTCCGTGTGCTCTATGGATTTTTATTTTGAATTCCATTTTCCTCTTCTTATCAAACCCATATGACTGATGGGTTACTCCAATATCCATCTCAACTTTGAGAGCACATCGAACGATTTCCTCGTAGCTATTGAAGTCCCTTATGGCTAAGGCCCTTAGAAGACTTGGTTTTAATTCAATAAAGAACCGATTGATCTTACTCTCAGGTAGGATAATAATACCAGAAGCGTACCTTGCATGTCTTGAAAAATTTGCTTCATAGGTACCAACAGATTCATCATCCTTTTGCTTCAGTTCAAGAAAGTCTTTCTCCATCTTTGTTCGGAGAATATGAGGGAAGTACTTATTGAAAAATAAGTTCTTGAACTCGTCCCATTCAATGGACTCAATTTCATCCCTTTTCCTTGTATTCTTAATAAGATTCCACCATTGATCAACATCACCTTCCAAATGATACATTACTAAGATGACTTTATCATGCTCAGAACATTGAAGAACTGAAAATATCTTTTCAGTAGTACCAATCCATTATTCAGCAACTAATGGATCAGTAGACCCGCTGAATGATGGTGGACGCTGCCTCATGAAGGATTCAACAGAATGTTGCTCCATCCTTTGCTCGTTTGGAAGTCCTGCTTGATTCATAGCTTGATAAAGTTATGTGATCATGGCTACAAAGTTTTGCATTCCAGCTCCCAAATGTTTGGTTGCTCAGGGGGACAATCATTGCATTGCCCGTTGCATTCCGCATTAACACGGTTCCTTCGGGTTCTAGCCATTGACTGAAACAAAGAAGAATAGTGTGAGCAACACTAATTATAATAGGAAAACCAAATAATCAAGAATAAAATTTCACACTTAAGGTCTTATCCTAGGTTATTCATGGTCATTTCTAAAACACTAAGATTGTGTTCTATGCTTAGACTTATCCTTAGGGTCTTTACTAAGGCTTTCACATCCTAGTTTCCAAAGGTTGACTATACCTTTCCTCTGATACCAACTATAACAACCCATACATTACATACATTGTTATTACTTCAAAATTGAAGCACACTTATTACAACATATAACAAAACCATGAAAGGACCGTATAGGTATAGTGTCTTTAGAAACTGGAAAGCATAAACAACTAGTTCATAAAGCATTTACTTTGCCTCCCATTTATTTCATCATATCTAGAGCCCCTTTTTGGCATATTCTACTTAATAACCGTCTTCCTGACCTGGGGAAATAAAACATACAAATGGGTGAGCTCAAATGCTCAGTGAGGGTAAACAAAAGAAATATCCATCACATCATATACATAAGCACATAACTTTTGAAAATGTTAACCTGCAAAAGAGATCATAATCTCATAACATGGGATAAATCATAGTTGTGAAATATAATCCCAATAATCATAACTTAAAACATGAAACTTTGTGGTATACACACATAATCATAGAGAATCATTTTTTATTAGTCAAGACTAATTTCCAAGACTATCTTAGTGGACAAAGTCCATTTCTGAACCGAGTTACCCTCGTTTCAGTCTTGCTTCACTGAACCGGTATAACCTACCGATCCAGCCATGTCTATCTCATGAGATATAAAATCATTACCCAATGCATTGGAAGGAGATATAGGTCCCACCCATCTCATAATGAAACCATTCTTATGTGTGCCACGAAATCATAAATCATACATCATTACATAACCCATGACATAAAAATGGGATTCTTAAACAACATGACATCATAAAACAATCCATATAAGATAAATGAATTCATAAAAATAATTCCATCACAACATAATCAAATCAATGTAATAATAGGTATAGAAACAGAACCCTATATTATCTTAGATGGAAAACAATTCTGATAAAACACTTGAACTCCATTCTTGAGAAAATATCCTTTCTACTTCAAAAACATTTTTCCTTTCTAAACATGTCATACAATTTTAAACTAAAAGAAGTTGATTAAAAATAAACTTGAAAACATGTAAAGGAAGTTTCATGGAAATAATTTTTTAAAAATCCATTCATGTCGTATAAGTTAAAAAAACATTCTTCTCGTACTTTTGTCGGAAAAGTCAAAAAAGTACTTCGTACGAAAAACAACAAAAGATTCCTTTCTATTCTTTTACTAAAAACTCACCGAAGGGTAAAATTGGAATTAAAAAATTGTAGGTGGATGGAAATAATATTACATATTGAGGAAACATGTATTTGGATGATAAAATACACCCCACTAAATACCAAAGTATAAACAATCTCGGATAAAAATGAGATTGTGATATTTCCCTTACCTTAGGTCCGTTTTGCCTCGTAAGTGTCCGAACCTCCTGTATAATTATTTAAATAATGTTATTGACTTATTACAGAATCATAATTATTGTTATGATATCATATATGGTTATATTCTTAGTTTCTTGGTAGTAATATTTCATTGCTACTTGTTATTCGGGTGTTTATAACTTTTTGTTCTTATGCGTGTCTTGTCCAATATATTCTTATTCTTCTCTTATAGATACATCATTTCCAGAATGGTATTAGTGTAATATATATCATATTCATTCATTTAATTCATTTATATAATCATTATGAAATGATGATCAGGTAGAACGAGTCGTATCACATCGTGGAGACGGTATTCCGTACGTGCGCACGAGTGATGATATCGTTCCTATGATCGTGGAATTGTATTGAAGTGTATGTATACTATTTAAGAATTAGTATCACTTTATAATAGTCGTATATAGTCATTATTTACACCATTATACCCATCCAAGTAGGGTGGTGGTGGAAAATAGATTACACCACGGTGTGGAGACGGTATTCCGTACGTACGCACGCGCGGTGATTTATATTTCTATAGGATGGATATATGGTGAAATAGGGTTGTTTAGTACATATAATAACATATCCGTATATGAGTGACACTGATTTTATTACTTCATAATGAAACAAATAAATAATAAGAAGTGGAAGAAGAAATAAAGATGAAAGAATCGGTAACGAACATTACCTCTTCTTTGAAGTGCTTCTTTGAGACCTTCTTTTAGGGCACTAAAATTGGTCTTTGAAAAAGAACAGGACCTATAGGATGTCTATAGGGAAGTGGAGAGGAGAAATTGGCAGGGTTTGTCCGAGCTTGAAGGCTCAAAGTGGTGTGAGGAAGAGAGGGAGGAGGTTCCCTTTTATAAGGGAGGAGAGGGGCACCTTTGGAATAACTAAAAATATTATTTTCTTATAAAGTCAAGTTCGGTTTTAAATAGCTCCAAATTGATTTATTTAGAAGCTATGGTGGGGATGGGTCTAAATCCTCTCATCCAATAGAATTTAGACAAGTTTGAGTTCCTATTTTAACCTTATCATTTAGATTTAACATTAAGTTAAATAATTTTACTTTTACCATGTCTTCTTTTGTTCTTATACTATAAGGTTAATAAACTTACTATAAGAAGCCAAAAGAACCCCAAGTTGTTTATTATTAATATCGATAACCTTATCTATGTCAATTTACCGAACCGTAGATTTTTAGGAAAAAAATAACAATTACTAATATAATATTTGTTGTAAAAACTATTTTATGTCAATTTTGACACTATTTAGTAATTAATTTTTGTGAAAATCATAACAGAATGATTAGTTCAAAAAAAGTTAATTAAATCGCTACTAACATGTCATATTAATCTTGAAAATTAGTGGAATTCATAAAAAGTGTCAAATTACATTTATTTTGGTGTTTATAACATCAATTATGTCAATATTTCATTAATAAGATAATTACTGCATTATCTTTGTGTCATAAATAAATTAAATTATTTAATGTCTAAAAATTACAAATAAAATACCATTATGTAGGAAATATTTTTAGATTTCTAATGAATATTTATAGTCGAATTTATCTTATGTATAACCACATATTAAAAATGATTTAGTTATTAAAATTTGATTTTAACTATTTTAACCCTTCTTTAAATAAATTAATAATAAATGTCCTAATCTAATCCAAGTGGGACTAAATGGTCATATTTTATTCCTAAGTTTGTTTTTGGTCGAATTACACTTGTCCAATAGAATTAGGACATGTGTTAGGGTAATAATAATATCATTTTTACCCTTAATTACCCTATTTATTTTAACCGTGGTAAAAAAGTAAAAAGTTACTATTCACCAAAAAATTATTTTCATCTCATTGAACCAAATTTTACTTACTGAAATCAACCGTGTCTCTCGGATTTTTGAAATTCCACTCACAGTAGCGGTAAAATTATGTTTTATGAAAAATTCAGTTTTTTTAACTACCACTTAGTGGTTTCACTATTCATCAAAAATTGAAAGTTTTCAGAAAAATACCAAAATTTCACCCTAGGCTAATTTCAATATTCCGAATCCAAAAATGAAGTCCATTTTGAAAAAATAAAATTTATAAAATTTCAAAAAGTTGTTATTACTATTCATAATGACTAGTTTTAATAATATTTTAATAGCATATCGGTGTTTAGTGAAACTCGGTATTGCGTACGACGCAAGCTATCAAGGAAGGTTGCGATTTCGTGTAAAGAAAGCCAAACAAGTGTTGTGTGTAGAAAAAGATTCCTTTGATGATTTATATTACATAAAAGTCTCGGGTGTTACAGTCAGAGCATCACAAAGATATGGCGTAGTATGATTTTAAGGCAGTCTTCAATGACTTCTTCTTTCCAGATACGCTAAGGGAAGATAGAGCTCGAGAGTCCATGAATCTGCAATAGGGCGCTATGTCGGTGATGGACTATTCTGCTCATTTTATCGAGCTTCATCGTTTTTCACCCGTGCTGGTGGGTGATGAGACGTTGAGAGCAAGAAGTTTTGAGGATGATCTTCGTTATGACATACAAGGGCTGGTGAATGTTTTCAGGTAGCCTTCAGTGCATGCTATTGTGAACCAGGCATTGATTACAGAGAGGAACCTTCAGGAAGCTAGTAGTGTGGGCCAGGGCGGTTCAACACCAGTTTCTGATACTATTTATACTAGTAAGAGGAATATATAGGTGGACTTCTCTCAGGGTGGCAGTACCAGTCAGAATAATGCTTCGGGTGGCCAGGTCATGTGCTACCAGTATGGCAATGAGTGTCACTAGAGGCCACAGTTTTCAAGAGACCTATTGGAGTGTCGAGCTTGCGGCAGGATTGGTCATCTGCAGCACTTTTGCAGAGCGTTTCTACCAGTGGCTAGTGAGAGGGGTTCTGTGTAGACTCAGCGAGCGGGAGCAGCACCAGCAGCTTCTTACCAGTCATGGAATTGGAATATGTTAGGGCATGAAGGCAGAGATGGTGGTCGTGGTTGTGGTAGCCAAACACTAGGATCTCAGTGGCAGTAGGGCATGACAGCTCAGGGTAGCCAGGCTGTGTTGTAGGGCCGCGGCACTCGGCAGCCATATGCAGTGCAACAATCCCCGCAGGAGTAGGAACCCAGACCATCTACTATCAGAGGTACTATTCGAGTGGCTTCTGTTTTATCTTCGGTACTTTTCGATACAGGTGCTAGACATAGTTTCATATCTGTAGCCACTATGGAGATCCTTGGGATCGGTGTTTCTTCTTCTTCCGATATTATGACGCTAGACACCCCGTAGGGGACTAGAACGACTTGTGTGCATCAGTGAAAGGAGTTCCCCCTTGACGTTGGTGGGTGTCACTTCATTTGGGACCTCTATATCTTAGAGATGACAACCTATGATGTCATTCTCGGGATGGACTAGTCGGTTACCTTTTGAGCCTTTGTAGACTGCTATTGTCATAGGGTGAGTTTCACATCACCAGGGGGCAGAGAGTTTCTATACAAGGTCGAGTGGGATGTTCAAGAGAGTCGAGTCGGACCAGAGCATCATGGGCAAAGTATATTCTTAGCCAAGATTGCGAGTTTATATCTAGACGACCAGGGGACTAGTCAGATAGATTTCCCACCAGTGGTTGATCGTTTCAGGGATGTCTTTCTCGAATGAATTTTTAGGTCTACCTTCGGAGCGAGAGGTTGATTTCTCTATTGAGCTAGTGCCAGGGGAATCACCGGTGTCGATTCCTCCTTATAGTATGGATACACTAATGTTGTAGGAGCTCAAGAGGCAGTTAGAGGAGTAGCAGGAAAAGGGTTTTATCCGACCCAGTACTTTTCTGTGGAGTTCCCTGGTTCTCTTTGTGAAGAAGGCAGATGGTACCCTCAGACTCTGTGTGGATTATCGGAAGCTGAACCAGTTGACGGTTAATAACCGATATCCCTTGTCGAGTATTGATGGTCTTTTTGATTAACTTCATGGTGGACGAGTGTTCTCGAAGATTGACTTGAGATTAGGATATCATCAGCTATGTGTTAGACCATCTGATATACCTCTCATGGATTTCAGAAACAGGTACGGTCTGTACGAGAGAATGGTTATGCCGTTGGGACTCACGAACGCACCAGCAGTTTTCCGGGCTCTAATGAATCGTGTGTTCCATACTTATCTGGACTCTATTGGGGTAGTATTCGTGGACGATATATTTGTGTACTCTCACACTCGACACGACCATGCCACCCATCTTGAGATCATATTGAGTACACTAAGAGAGCATTGACTATATGCTAATCTCTCAAAGTGCCTCTTTTGGATGGACTAGATTCACATCCTGGGTCATATCATCTCAGAGGCAGGAGTTTCAGTGAACCCAGAGAAGGTGAGAGCAGTAGTTTCCTAGTAGTAGCCTAAGAACATGTTTGAGATACGAAGTTTCTTAGGTCTGGCTGGTTACTACAGAAATTTCATCCAGGACTTCTCCGGCTTAGCGGTGTAATTGACGGGTTTGACTAAGAAGGGTGTGAAGTTGTTTTGGAAAGAAGCTTGTGAGACAACCTTTCAGAACCTAAAAGGAAGGTTGACATCAACACTGATCCTGATACTCCCAGAGCAGGGGAAGAGTTATACAGTTTACTGTGATGCATCAGGTATTTTTCTGGGAGTAGTGTTGATACAGGGTGATCGAGTTGTAGTGTATGGGTCTCAGTAGTTGAGGCCACATGAGAAGATTTACCTGATGCATGATCTCGAGTTGTCTTCTGTTTTTAATGCGTTGCACTGTTGGGGACATTATCTATTGGGAGAACATTTTGTGGTTTTCACCGACCACAAAAGCCTCAAGTATATCATTACTTAGCGTGACTTGAATTTGAGATAGCGAAGGTGGGTCGAATAACTTCAGTCCTTCGATTTTGAGCTTTCCTATACACCTGGTAATGGTAATGCAGTAGCTGATTCACTGAGCAGGAAGACTCAAATACAGGCGGTGGAGGAGGCCAGTGATGAATGGAAGCTCATGGATTTGTTCTCTGATATGCATTTGGAGGTGCATGACATTCAGAGGCAAACTTATATTTAATCTTTAGCGGTGAATTCTACCCTCCATGAAAGAGTGAGGATGAGGCAACTATCTATTTCAGAAGGCCTAGTTCTACGGGAGTCAGAGGAAAGTGAGGACACTCCCCCCGGTTGGATGATAGGAGATGATGAGGTATTGCATTTCCAAGGACGATTGTGGGTTCCAGGGTATATACGCGAGTAGATGATGTAGGAGTTTCATGATTCATCTTGGGAAGTTCATCGCAGGGTTACCAAGATGAACCATGACTTGAGACGTCAGTACTGGTGGTCGGGTATGAAGAGAGATGTTGCTGGTTTGGTTACAAGGTGTTCCACCTGTCAGTAGGTGAAGGTGGAGAATTAGAGGCCAGTCGTACTATTACAGCAGTTACCCATTCCGGAGTGGAAATGGGATTTTGTAGCGATAGACTTCATGACTGGGATTCCGAGGTCACCTAGACGCAATGATTCAGTGTGAGTTGTACTGGACAGACTCATGAAGGTAGATCACTTTTTTCCGATCAAGGAGACCTTCGGTGTTGATGAGCTCGGAAGGTTTTATATCCGAGAGATTGTACATCTTCATGGGGTCCCTCTTTATATCATTTCACATAGGGATTCCCATTTTACGTCTCGTTTCTGGTAGAGTTTTTAGAGGGCACTGGGTACACAGGTGCTTCTGAGCACAGCTTTCCACACTCAGACCGATGGCCAGTCAGAGCGTACGATATAGGTGCTTGAGGACATGATGCGTGCATGCATCCTGGACTTCGGGGGCTCTTTGGAGAAGAATATACCCCTATTTGAGTTTTTCTATAACAAAAGTTTTCAAGTGACTATTGAGATGTCACCATATAATGCTTTATATGTTAGGCCATTCCGATCACCTTTGTAATGGTTAGAGGCAGGTGAGTAAACATTACTGGGATCACGTCTTGTACATGAGACTTCTGATCAGGTCTAGTTGATTCAGAAGTGGATGGATACCATACAGTCTCATCAAAAATCTTATGCCAATCGCCGCAGATGACCTTTGGAGTTTATGGTTTGGGATCATATTTTCTTATGTGTTTCACCGAGGCTGGGACATAGGCAGATCAATAGACAGGGTAAACTTTCACTGAGGTATGTGGGGCCATTTGAGATTCTGGAGAGAGTCGGGCCAGTTTCTTATCGATTGCAGTTACCTCAGAGGTACTCATCCATGCACGACGTCTTCCATGTATCTCAGTTGCACCGCTATCATCCAGACCTGTCTCACATCTTTCAGCCTGAGGAGGTTGATCTCAAGGTAGATGCATTCTTTGAGGAGCATCTGATTCGTATCGTTGATAGGAGCACGAAGGTTCTCTGAGGCCGTTCAGTTCCTCTCGTATGGGTGCTATGGCAATATGGCCAATTGCAGGATGAAACATGGGAGCGGGAGACCGATGTATGTGCTTAGTGGCCAATTTTATTCTCAGCTATATCTTCTCCACCATTGGAAGGGTAATTCGGGGACAAATTACTTTAAGGGGGATGTTTGTAAGAACACGATTCTTATTTTTTAGGTACGTGTTTCGCCTTTTCTCCTTTCTTTAAGTGTTTTTGATAAAAGAATGGAAATGGGGGAAAATCATAAATTTTGGAAGTACACGCCGTGTACTTTTCCACACGACGTGTACTTCTGGCCCTGTGGAATGAGTACACAGGGTGTGCGGCCATGCAGATGATGAATGGTGTAGGAACCAAATACACACCATTTAGTGGTCCCTTATGGGCCGTGTAGTCAGTAGGTAGAAGAATAGTGAGGTGGTGGCCAGTTGTGTGGAGCTCACGACATGTACACATGAAGACACGCCGTGTAGTCATGTCTGCAGGTGAACAGTGCCACACTGGTGGGAAGCGACTAGAATAACAGTTTAAAAATTGGAAGTACTCACCGTGTACTTTGTTTTTTCCACCTAAAATGGGTAGTAGCATCCCCTGTTCAAAAGGAAGGCTTAGAACGGGAAGATAGCTCAAGAGAAGAAGGTCAGAGCTTTGGAGATCCGCCGATCATTCATCGGGAATTCGTTTCTCCCTCAGACGATCTCGTTGGAACAGCACGGGTAAGCCCTCTACTCTTCTTTAATCGTTCTTTCCAATTCATCCTCTAATGGGAGTTATCTTCATTTAAGAGAGTTTAATTTAACCTCAAATCTACCTCGTTCTAGGATGATTCATGGAAAATCCTACGAGTATACTGATCAGGGGTGTATAAGACAGGTGTCTTGGTGTTTATTTTCAAAATGTCTTATGTTTTGTGTGTTTTTGAGGTACGAACCCATGTTTGGGGTGTCGTGTGGCTGAGGCCGTGGCTATTTTGTTACATAGAATTCTATAGGTGATTAAATAAAGTTGTAAAACTGTTGTTTGGGAACAGTGCTTGGATCCAGGACCACCCTGGGGGTGCATTCCTCTGTTTAGTTATTTGGCCGGGATACCTGAGGGTATGCCATGTTTATATTATGCATTTATTTTGCCTTTAGAGGAATAAAATGTGAATTTTTATTTATATTTTGGTCATGGCCTAGTTACTTGTGCTTGAGGGTAGTGTTTTACTATAGCCTGAGGGCATGACTGTATTAGCCTGAGGGCAATAATCTCTTAGCATGAGGGAAACTTCTTTCGTGCCTGTGGGAAATAGACTAAGTTCCTATGGGCAACACTACATATGCCTGAGGGAAAAATCTATTATGCCTATGGGAAATTATCTGTGGGTTACGTTCCTGATTACTTGAGGGTAAGGGTTGAGTGTCCGTGGACACTGACTATTTACTCAGAAATTCACTGTGGTGTTTTCTTATATTAAATGGATTAAATGAACAATTAAATGGAAATATAACTAGTATGTTGGTTACTTTTGAGTACTGATTAGTTTATTTCATTTTACTTTTTCATACCATTGTTTTATTTACACACATAGTTGGGCATGTGCCTTTGGTGGCTGCCTACTGGGAATTTATTTCTCACACCCTATTTGGGTCATGCTTTTCAGCCCAAATAGATTACGTTTCTGCATGAGTGGATAGGGGCAAGAGTCCCTATACAGGTACGTGATTGCTGCTGGGGTATAGGAGAGCATGGGACCGCGCATTGGCTCGTGATGCCTTGGGTTGTTCTATTTTACTTTTCCATACCTGTACTTCAGTGGTATTGTATTGATCGTGTAACATGTTCTGACTATTTTATAGAATAGTGGCATGCTAAATCTTCAAATATATATGACTGCTGGTTTCCCATTTTGTTATCAGTTATCCATTTCAGTTATATATATTGTTGCTTCTTCCGCTGTTGTTGTATGTTTCTTTTGTATTCTGCTGCGCTACACATTGGAAAATGGGGTCATAGTTTCCCCACTATCAGACCTAGGCTCCCGCTGCTAGCCGGCAGCCTCTAGAGTTTTTGGAAATGTGCTTGAGGTCATGTGATGAACTGGGTTTGGGTCACCCATTGAGTGGATCCCAGATCCGGGATGTTACAGCTGCATCCCTCTTCCTAGAACCGTAGCCCCCTCTCCTATGCTCCTTACAGTGAGCTGACGCCGAGGCCTCCCCCCTATTTGGCCACCACCTTCCCATCGTGCACAACAGCAGCTCGACACCTCCTTCTATTCGATGAAGGCAAATCCCCGTTCTTACATGCCCTCCTTCAGCCCAACATCCCACCTCCATTGACCCAGCTCCCCTGCTACCCAGCCTGCCTCCATCAGCCAGCTCTTCCTGCAGGCCCCAACTACTCCAGCCAGACTCCAGCTGCCGAAACTGTAGAGACCCGTATCTTGACGTACATTGACATTACATTACATTTGCGGAATACTTAGTACATAACAAAAACACACACACAAGGATCGTAATAGTTTAGTGTCTTTGGAAACTCGGAACGTAATCTTCTAATCGTGGTGAAAGATCTTCAACATCTCCTATAACGATATTCCTTTTTTTATACCTAAAACCTTTCTTTATATCCTGGGGAAAAGAAAACATAAAAGGGTGAGCTCAAATGCTCAGCAAGGGCAAATAAAGGAAATAAAAATCATATCATATCTTTTTGAAAATCAAAACCTGCAAAAGAGATCATAATATCTTATCATGGAATAAATCATAGAAGTGAAAATGAGATCCCCATAATCATAACATGAAACTTGAAACTTTGTGGCATGCACACATAATCATGGAAAATCATTTCTTGTTAGTCATGACTCATTGCCAAGACTATCTTAGTGGAAAAAGTCCCTTTCTGAATCGAGTAACCCTCGTTTCAGTCCTGTTTCACTGAACCGGTATAACCTACCGTTCCAGCCCTGTCTATCTCATGAGATATAAAATCTTTACCCAATGCATTGGAGGGAGATATAAGTCCCACCCATCTTATAATGAATCCTTTCTTATGTGTGCCACATAATCATAAAACATACATCATCGCATAACACATGTAACAAAAATGGGATTCTTGAAACATACTGACATCATAAATCAATTCATATAAGATAAAGGAATTCATAAAAATAATTCCATCACAACATGATCAAATCAATGTGATAATAGGGATAAAAACAGAACCCTTTTATTATCATAGATGGAAAATAATTTTGGTAAAATACTTGAACTCCATTCTTGAGGAAAATATCCTTTCTACTTCAAAAAACATTTTTTCTTTCATAACATGTCTTACGACTTTAAAATAACAGAAGTTGATTAAAAATAGACTTGAAAACTTGTAAAGGAAGCTTCTTGGAAATAATGTTTTAAAAATCCATTCATGCCGTATAAGTTAAAAAAAACATTCTTTGTACTTTTGGTGGAAAAGTCAAAAAAGCACCTCGTACGAAAAACGTCAAAAGATTCCATTCATGTATTTTACTAAAAACTCACCGAAGGATAAAATTGGATTTAAAAAATTGTAGGTGGATGGAAATAAAATTACATATTGAGTAAACATGGATGTGGATGAAAAAATTCACCCCAGTAAATACCAAAGTATAAACAATCTCGGATAAAAATGAGATTGTGATATTTTCCCTTACCTTAGGTCCGATTTGCTTTGTTCGTGTCCGAAGCTCCTGTATAATGGTTTAAATAATGTTATTGACTTATTCCAGAATCATACATATTGATATGATATCATATATGGTCATATTATTAGCTTCTTGTTAGTAATATTTCATTGTTACTTGTTACTCGGGTCTTTATAACTTTTTGTTCTTATGCGTGTTTTGTCGAATAAATTCTTATTCTTATCTTTAGGTTATAGATAATTCATTTACAGAATGGTATTAGTGTAGTATATACCATATTCATTCATTCAATTCATTTATATAATCATTATGAAATGAAGATCATGTAGAATGAGTCGCATCACATCGTGGAGACGGTATTCCGTACGTACGCACAAGTGATGATATCGTTCCTATGATCGTGGAATTGTATTGGAGTATATATATATTATTTCAGTATCAATATTAATTCATAATAATAATATATAGTTACTCATTACACCATTATACTCATCCTTGTAAGGTGATGGTGGAAAATAGATTACACCACGGCGTGGAGACGGTATTCCGTACGTACGCACGCGTGGTGATTTCATTTTTCCGTAGAATGGATAGAAGGTGAATTAGGGTTGTTTCATATTTATAATAACATATAAGTATGTAAGTAATACTGATGTTATTACTTTATCATGAAACAACTAAAGAAGAAGAAGTTGAAGAAGAATGAAATTGAAAAGGTCGGTAATGGATATTACCTCTTCTTTGGAACGCCTCTTTGAATCCTCCACATAAGGAACTAAGATTGGTCTTTGGAGAAGACCAGGACTTCTAGGATTATTCTAGGGAAGTGGAGAGGTGAAAATGGCAGGGGTTGGCCGAGCTTGAGTGCTCAAAATTGGTGTGAGGAGGAGGGGGAGGAGGTGACCTTTTATAAGGGAGGAGAGGGGCACCTTAGGAATATCTCAAAATATTATTTTATATTAAAGTCAAAATCGGTTTATAATGGTTCCAAAGGGTCTTATTTCGAAGATAAAGTGGGTATGGGTCTAAATCCTATCAACCAATAGGATTTAGACATGTTTAGGGTATTATTTTAACCTTATCAATTAGATTTAACTCTAAGTTAATTAATTTAACTTTTACCGTGTCTTTTTGTTTTCTTTCACTATATGGTTAATACACTTACTATAACATGCCAAAAGAACCCCAAATTGTTTATTATTAATATATATATCCTTATCTAAGTCATTTGGCCGAACCATAGATTTTTAGAAATAAAATAACAATTAGTAATATAATATTTTATTTAAAAACTATTTTGTGTCAATTTTGACACTATTTGATATATGATTTTTTTGAAAGTCATAACAGAATTATATGTTCGAACCAAGTTGATTAAATCAACACTAATATATCATAGTAACCTAGAAAATTAGTGGAATTCATAAAAAGTCTCAAATTACATTTATTTTGGTGTATATAACATCAATTATGTCAATATTTCATTAATAAGATAATTACTGCATCATCTTGGTGTCATAGATAAATTAAATTATTTGATGTCTAAAAATTACAAATAAAATACCATCATGTAGGAAATCGTTTTAGCTTTCTAAAGAATATTTACAATCGAATTTATCGTATGTATAACCCCATATTAAAAATGATTTACTTTTTAAACTTTGATTTTAACTATTTTAACACTTCTTTAAATAAATTAATAATAAATGTCCTAATCTAATCCAAGTGGGCCTAAATGGTCATTTTTTATTCCTAAGTTTGTTTTTTGTCGAATTACACTTATCAAATAGAATTAGGACATGTGTTAGGGTAATAGTAATATCATATTTACCCTTAGTTACCCTATTTACTATTAACCACGGTAAAAAAAGTAAAAAGTTACTATTCACCAAAAAATTATTTTCATCTCATTGAACCACATTTTAGTCCTTGATATTAACCGTGTCTCTCGTAGTTTCGAAATTCCATTCACAGAAGCGGTAAAATTATGTTTTATGCAAAATTCAGTTTTTAACCTACCACTTAGTAGTTTCACAATTCATCAAAAATTGATGTTTTTCAGAACAATGCCAAAATTTCATCCTAAGCTATATTTTATATTGATAATTCAAAAATAAAGTCTATTTTACCAAATTCATAACATAGAAGTTTCATTAATTATTTTTATAATTAAATCCCGCTGTTAAAACAAATATCGTGTTTTTTTAAGAAACAATATCTTTCAAAAGATTGACACTTGATTATGTCTGGTTTAAATGTGAAATTAAAACCAATGACCAACATTGTATTAAATTGTAAAAATATATTATAAATATACTTTAAAACCACTCAAATTAATAATTTATCACTATTAATTATTTCGATTAAAAAGGTTGTTTTTAATTAAAATTTAGTAATTTTCACTATTCATCAGAATATGAAAGTTATCCGAAGTGTACCAAAATTTCACCTTAGGCTAAATTCGATACTCCGAATCCAAAAATGAAATCCATTTTGAAAAATAAAATTTACAAAATTTCAAAAAGTGGTTATTACTATTCATAACGGCTAGTTTTAATAACATTTTAATAGCATATCACTGTTTAGTGAAACTCGTTATTGCGTACTACACACGCTATCGAGGAAGGTCGCGATTGCGTGTAATGGAAGGCAAGTCAAGGATGCGTGTTGTGCAAGATCCTTTTGGTGTAGTGTACAACACAAGACATTAGTGAAATAAAAAGAATATTTTTCATAAAATCTCGGGCTGTTACATTCTACCCCCCTTAAAATGAATTTCGCCCTCGAAATTCGTCGGGGTTATAAATGATTTACTATTCAAAAGTTTCTTTAATAGAATCCCACATCGTAAAAAGGAATACCAAAACCAATCTTTAAAAACAAAAGTATGAAACCTAACGGTTACCCAAATAAACTAATAACTGGGTTTCCACATAGGTGAAAATATGGATATGGAAGAAAAATCTAACCATCATGTTCTGATGGAGAGTGGTAGAGAACATGGCGATGGAAAAGCCAGTAATCACAAAGCCATAAATTTGTGATGATCTAAGGTACCATCTGATTCATCAGATATAAGATCACTAGGACAACATTTTTGGTTTTCAAGATCGTTTCCCTAAAGTTAAAGAATTTTGAATTAGAATAAATACTTACTTTATGTTGGTAAACCTCATTGTTGTTCGTTCCTTTAACAATTTCAACTTCATATCTTAAATAAATGAAGTTGAATTTGTTATTTGTGAAGTGTTAGCAGATCATGTGATAGAATGACGGGTCATTCCATCTGTCTCAAACAAAAGGTTAGCAAAAATTATATACAAAAGTCAATCTATAGTGAGATTAATCATATATTGTTCCTAAAATGGACATATACTTCATATGACATACTGCTTAATATAATAAAACTAGTTTCTACTAAACAGGGACTTCCTGTAGGCCAGTGGTAGGCGATAAAGGCCAGTCGCACTTCAGTTGTGGGTTCGATTCCTACGACCTTGTCCGACGCGATGGGCTGTCGCCCGTCCTGCAGGTTGTCCCTTTTTCTAAAACTATATTACTACAACATCGAAAAAAACTTCTATCCTTAAACAATACTAACTTATGTCCAACATAATCCATTCTAATCTTTAGGCTTATCCATAATACTGCAGTCCACTCTCATAATATAGTGAAAACGATTACCAGAGATTTAATACTATCGTTAATCCCCATATATATGTCTTGTTGGTCACATCCCAAACATTCAAAGGCCTTAATCATGTATTCTCTTGAATACCTTAGTGAAAACATGAATGCAGTTTGAAGTTAACACTTTCCACATACCAAAATCCTCAAAATTATATATACTCAAACCATGATATCACTTAGTCCTTATATCAATCATGAGCTCATGAATACTGTTATACATTTCATTTTCTCGTTTTCCTTTCATTATGCGCATAATATCTCAATTACTTTGAATACCACATTAGAAAAATACATAAATATTCCAATACCACATGATACAACATTATTTTGGAATCCCATTACATAAACACTTAATCATTCCACCACATCATTGTCATATTCAACATTGCCAATAGAGTTCTCATGTGACTTCCCTTTGTCCTTTGCCTTAAGTGGTAGCTCATGTTGATCGTCACTAACCCTTGGATTAGGGCATTTATTGGAATAATGTCCCATCTCCTTGCACTTGAAACATTGAAGTGTTGGTGATGCGTTCTCTGCAGTGTTTGCTTTGTTCACATCATTAGAAACCCTTTTTCCATTACTTCGACACTCAGCTACTCGATGACCTTATTTTCCACACTTAAAACATTTTCTAGTCCCTTTAAGACAATCTCCACCATGCTTCTTTCCACACTTTGTGCATAAGGAAACATTCATCTTCTTTTCACCATTATTTTGAGATTTCTCCTTGAACTCCATCTTTCGTTTCTTTTCAAAACCATGAGATGGATATGTAACACCAACTTCCATTTCTACCTTGATAGCACAACGCACAATTTCTTCATAGCAACTGAAGTCTCTTATAGCTAATACCCTTCGAAGACTTGGTTTTAAGCCACTGAAAAATTGATCAACTTTACATTCAGGTTGGATGATAATGCCAGATGCATACCTTGCAAGTCTTGTAAAATTTGCTTCGTATATACCAACAAATTCCTCATCCTTCTACTTCAGCTCAAGAAACTCCTTTTCCATCTTTGTTCGAAGAATACGAGGGGAGTACTTACTGAAAAACAAGTTCTTGAACTCGTCCCATTCCATGGACTCAATTTCATCTCTTGGCCTTGTATTCTTGATAAGATTCCACCATTGATCAGCATCACCTTCCAAACGATACACTGCTAAGATGACTTTATCATGGTCAGAACATTGAAGAACTGAAAATATCTTTTCAGTAGTATTGATACATTGTTCAGCAACAAGTGGATCGGAAGTCCCACTGAAAGAAGGTGGACGTTGCCTCATGAAGGACTCAATAGAATACTGTTCCCTTCTCTGCTCATTTGGAAGTCCAGAATGATTCATAGCTTGTGTAAGTATAGAAATAAGATTTTGCACTCCATCTCCCATAACATTTGTTTGTTCAGGAGGGCAATCATTGCATTGTCCATTGCATTGATCAACACAGTTCCTTCGGGTTCCAGCCATCGTCTAAAACCCAAAAAGAATAGTGTGAGAGGCAAAAATCATGCTTGGGAAAACAACATAATAAATGTGGAGTATCCTCAATATCTATCATCTTAGGTTAAATTCTATGATCGTTACCGTAGTTCTAGGACTGTATCCTATATGTATACTTATCCTTAAGGACATCCCTAGACATACCTTATAAATATATCTAGGGATCTCACTAAAGTTCTCGCATCCTAGTTTCCAAAGGTTGACTAAACCTGTCCTCTGATACCAACTGTAGAGACCTGTATCTTGACGTACATTGACATTACATTACATTTGCGGAATACTTAGTACATAACAAAAACACACACACAAGGATCGTAATAGTTTAGTGTCTTTGGAAACTCGGAACGTAATCTTCTAATCATGGTGAAAGATCTTCAACATCTCCTATAAAAATCTTCCTTTTTTTTTACCTAAAACCTTTCTTTATATCCTGGGGAAAAGAAAACATAAAAGGGTGAGCTCAAATGCTCAGCAAGGGAAAATAAAGGAAATAAAAATCATATCATATCTTTTTGAAAATCAAAACCTGCAAAAGAGATCATAATATCTTATCATGGAATAAATCATAGAAGTGAAAATGAGATCCCCATAATCATAACATGAAACTTGAAACTTTGTGGCATGCACACATAATCATGGAAAATCATTTCTTGTTAGTCATGACTCATTGCCAAGACTATCTTAGTGGACAAAGTCCCTTTCTGAATCGAGTAACCCTCATTTCAGTCCTGTTTCACTGAACCGGTATAACCTACCGTTCCAGCCCTGTCTATCTCATGAGATATAAAATCTTTACCCAATGCATTGGAGGGAGATATAGGTCCCACCCATCTTATAATGAATCCTTTCTTATGTGTGCCACATAATCATAAAACATACATCATCGCATAACACATGTAACAAAAATGGGATTCTTGAAACATCATGACATCATAAATAAATTCATATAAGATAAAGGAATTCATAAAAATAATTCCATCACAACATGATCAAATCAATGTGATAATAGGGATAAAAACAGAACCCTTTTATTATCTTAGATGGAAAATAATTTTGGTAAAACACTTGAACTCCATTCTTGAGGAAATATCCTTTCTACTTCAAAAAACATTTTTTCTTTCATAACATGTCATACGACTTTAAAATATAAGAAGTTGATTAAAAATAAACTTGAAAACTTGTAAAGGAAGCTTCTTGGAAATAATGTTTTAAAAATCCATTCATGCCGTATAAGTTAAAAAAAATATTCTTTGTACTTTTGTCAGAAAAGTCAAAAAAGCACCTCGTATGAAAAACGTCAAAAGATTCCATTCATATCTTTTACTAAAAACTCACCGAAGGTTAAAATTGGATTTTAACAATTGTAGGTGGATGGAAATAATATTACATATTGAGTAAACATGGATGTGGATGATAAAATTCACCCCAGTAAATACCAAAGTATAAACAATCTCGGATAAATATGAGATTGTGATGTTTTCCCTTACCTTAGGTCCGATTTGCTTTGTTTGTGTCTGAAGCTCCTGTATAATGGTTTAAATAATGTTATAGACTTATTCCAGAATCATACATATTGATATGATATCATATATGGTCATATTATTAGCTTCTTGTTAGTAATATTTCATTGTTACTTGTTACTCGGGTCTTTATAACTTTTTGTTCTTATGCGTGTTTTGTCGAATAAATTCTTATTCTTATATTTAGGTTATAGAAAATTCATTTACAGAATTATATTAGTGTATTATATACCATATTAATTCATTCAATTCATTTATATAATCATTATGAAATGAAGATCATGTAGAACGAGTCGCATCACATCGTGGAGACGGTATTCCGTACGTACGCACAAGTGATGATATCGTTCCTATGATCGTGGAATTGTATTGGAGTATATATATATTATTTCAGTATCAATATTACTTCATAATAATCATATATAGTTACTCATTACACCATTATACTCATCCTTGTAAGGTGATGGTGGAAAATAGATTACACCACGGCGTGGAGACGGTATTCCGTACGTACGCACACGTGGTGATTTCATTTTTCCATAGAATGGATAGAAGGTGAATTAGGGTTGTTTCATATTTATAATAACATATCAGTATGTAAGTAATACTGATGTTATTACTTTATCATGAAACAACTAAAGAAGAAGAAGTTGAAGAAGAAAGAAATTGAAAAGGTCGGTAATGGATATTACCTCTTCTTTGGAACGCCTATTTGAATCCTCCACTTAAGGAACTAAGATTGGTCTTTGGAGAAGACCAGGACCACTAGGATTATTCTAGGGAAGTGGAGAGGAGAAAATGGCAGGGGTTGGACGAGCTTGAGTGCTCAAAATTGGTGTGAGGAGGAGGGGGAGGAGGTGCCCTTTTATAAGGGAGGAGAGGGGCACCTTAGGAATATCTCAAAATATTATTTTATATTAAAGTCAAAATCGGTTTATAATGGTTCCAAAGGGTCTTATTTCGAAGATAAAGTTGGGATGGGTCTAAATCCTATCAACCAATAGGATTTAGACAAGTTTAGGGTATTATTTTAACCTTATCAATTAGATTTAACTCTAAGTTAATTAATTTTACTTTTACCGTATCTTTTTGTTTTCTTTCACTATATGGTTAATAAACTTACTATAAAATGCCAAACGAACCCCAAATTGTTTATTATTAATATATATATCCTTATCTAAGTCATTTGGCCGAACCTTAGATTTTTAGGAATAAAATAACAATTAGTAATATACTATTTGATTTAAAAACTATTTTGTGTCAATTTTGACACTATTTGATATATGATTTTTGTGAAAGTCATAACAGAATTATATGTTCGAACCAAGTTGATTAAATCAACACTAATATATCATAGTAACCTAGAAAATTAGTGTAATTCATAAAAAGTCTCAAATTACATTTATTTTGGTGTTTATAACATCAATTATGTCAATATTTCATTAATAAGATAATTACTGCATCATCTTTGTGTCATAAATAAATTAAATTATTTGATGTCTAAAAATTACAAATAAAATACCATCATGTATAAAATCTTTTTAGCTTTCTAATTAATATTTACAATCGAATTTATCGTATGTATAGCCCCATATTAAAAATTATTTACTTATTAAACATTGATTTTAACTATTTTAACCCTTCTTTAAATAAATTAATAATAAATGTCCTAATCTAATCCAAGTGGGCCTAAATGGTCATTTTTTATTCCTAAGTTTGTTTTGGGTCGAATTACAATTATCCAATAGAATTAGGACATGTGTTAGGGTAATAGTAATATCATATATACCCTTAGTTACCCTATTTACTATTAACCACGGTAAAAAAAGTAAAAAGTTACTATTCACCAAAAATTATTTTCATCTCATTGAAC
The DNA here is from genome assembly GCA_963277665.1 of Viscum album. Taxonomy (NCBI): domain Eukaryota; kingdom Viridiplantae; phylum Streptophyta; class Magnoliopsida; order Santalales; family Viscaceae; genus Viscum; species Viscum album. Next base: position 56,854,454 of record OY728148.1, read on the forward strand.
CACATTTTAGTCCTTGATATTAACCGTGTCTCTAGGATTTTCGAAATTCCATTCACAGAAGCGGTAAAATTAAGTTTTATGCAAAATTCAGTTTTTAACCTACCACTTAGTAGTTTCACTATTCATCAAAAATTGATGTTTTTCAGAACAATGCCAAAATTTCATCCAAAGCTATATTTTATATTGCGAATTCAAAAATAAAGTCTATTTTACCAAATTCATAACATAGAAGTTTCATTAATTATTTTTATAATTAAATCCCGCTGTTAAAACAAATAGCGTGTTTTTTTAAGAAACAATATCTATCAAAAGATTGACACTTGATTATGTCTGGATTAAAGGTGAAATTACAACCAATGACCAACATTGTATTAAATTGTAAAAATATATTATAAATATACTTTAAAACCACTCAAATTAATAATTTATCACTATGAATTATTTCGATTAAAAAGGTTGTTTTTAATTAAAATTTAGTAATTTTCACTATTCATCAGAATATGAAAGTTATCCGAAATGTACCAAAATTTCACCTTAGGCTAAATTCGATACTCCGAATCCAAAAATGAAATCCATTTTGAAAAATAAAATTTACAAAATTTCAAAAAGTGGTTATTACTATTCATAACGGCTAGTTTTAATAACATTTTAATAGCATATCGCTGTTTAGTGAAACTCGTTATTGCGTACTACACACGCTATCGAGGAAGGTCGCGATTGCGTGTAATGCAAGGAAAGTCAAGGATGCGTGTTGTGCAAGATCCTTTTGGTGTAGCGTACAACACAAGACATTAGTGAAATAAAAAGAATATTTTTCATAAAATCTCGGGCTATTACAGAAACCCCTCTTCCATCACGCGCCCCTGCCCTAGTTGCTCCGCCGCACAACGCCTCACCCGCTCGGCCACCCGTTTCCCATGCCCTCCTCTGGCCAGCAGCACCTCTCCTCCCTTACAGCAATCCGCAGCAGCAACCCAATATAGTTGACGCCCTCCTCTTCCCTCCTGCAGCTTGCCGCCGGTCTGCCTTCCAGCACACATAAAAACACCCCGCGTACCCCCTTGAGAGGTTTCATTTTTTTATTTTATTACTCATTATTATTATTATTGTTATTATTATTATTAATAATTTTGTTGTTATTGTTATTATTATTATTATTATTATTATGCTTATTCCTATTGTTATTGTTATTATTATTATTATTATTCTTTTTATTGTCATCATTATTATTTTATTATTATTATTATTGTTATTATTATTATTATTTTCATTAACATTATTCTTATTATTATTCTTACTCTTCTTATCATTATTATTTTCATCTAACTCTTGTCGGATTACGGGTTTCAGTTGATGGTGAGTTTTTTTGGTTGGTTTAGGAATTTTAGGACCCGCGTAGGGCGTTTCCGAGTAAGCGCCATTGGCACGCCCTGTTTTCAAAGTTCTTTCATCGTCACGCTTTAGTTTCAAGGTGATTGTTTCTTCCCACTACATGGTTTCACATACTTTAAATGGGTTTATGTATGTGTTTTGAGTCCTTGATATTTATTATGTAGGGTGTTGGACTTTACCGCGAATTTTCGAACGTGCGTCATTTCATCGCGTCATGTATCCGCATTAGGTTCCCATTGCATTGCTTTTAAAATTTATGTTACATTGATTCTTGATGTCTGAGCCCTATATATATATACATATTATGAATATTATTATGCAACTTTGGATTAATCCATTTATTATGAAAATTTATAATTCATTTCTTGTGTTGTAAAAATGGTGTTGTATTGTTGTGGTTTCACACAATAATTATTCAAAATAAATATTTTATCAATTTTATTAAATGTGAAATAATCTATGATAATTAACCTTTAATATAAGATAGTTAATTTTCAAATGATTATTTGGTGTAAAAAAGCCGTTTATTTTATACACGAAATTTGAAATATTTTCTTGATGAGTGGACACCTAGTAGTGAATGAATTATTGTTTGGATTTTATACATAATTCAAGGAATTTAAAATGTGGTTCTGGTTTGAAAAGTACATGGTTTATTCTGAACAAGTATTCTGGTTCTCATGAGAAATTTCCCACTTGGCTCCTAGAGTTTATTTAGAAAAATAAAATGGTTTGGTTTGTTTTTATTAAAATATTTGGCAGCCAATGAGGTAGTGTTTTGGGGATCTTTAAATGGTTTAAAACTAGTTTTGGTCCTATAAAGAAGTTGTATTTTTTTGGTGGTGATTGTGAAATGTGTTCAATGCCCATTTGGATCTTTACGAAAAATGATGAAAATGTTCTGATGAAAACCCTCATAGGATAACTCTCATGCCTTGTTTGCCGCTGGTTGTTTGGGAGGCACACACTTAGAGGCTCCCGGGTACTTGTGTAGTTTAAAGGAAAGATTTTGTGCCATGGAGTGGCTCTGGGTGATGTCTGTTGTGCATTATTATTATTATATATGTATTTATGTGACTGGATGCTCGACTATCATCAGTTGGCTCTCCCCCTTTTTAAACACTTGAGTCATGGGAGCTGGAATATTGAGAGAATATTCTATGAATGATTGCTGTAATGGTACGTTATGGTGCTGACTACTGTCATATAACAGGTGGATATATTGGGTTTATTACTATTTAATTTTCCCTCAACCTTTTTGAGAGAGGATGGTCGAGTGTATTGTGAATTTTGATTTCTTCGTGACATGTCAACAAGGATGATTTATCATGTATTGGTGTCTTCTAGTTTATTATTGATCTCCTAGGTTCACCTATGTCTGTTGACTTTCAGTTACATGAAGTGATGTTTTGGTACTTGTACGTAATTTTCAATTTACCTTGTTGTGTACTTTGCACATTATTTTCCATGGAAATTGAAATTTTTTTTACTTGGTTTCTAATATTGGTTTTCAAATGAAAGTATTTAATCCTCTTTGTACATGTTTGAAAATGGAAACATCATTTTCCCTTTGAAAATGCTAATGTCTCACTAAATGAATGACTTAGGTTTTGAGAAATGATTGAGGGAAATGTCTCGTACTTTGTTTTTGAGTAGCATTTTGAAAACCCTACTTTTATAAATTATAGTCAAAACATGAAATGATGTTTCTTTTATTCTAAGGGTAGTGCAGTGGGAATAGATATCGGGCTAGCCTACTGAGTTTTAATACTCACGCCTATAGTTCTTTTGTATTTTTAGTGTTTTTCTAGGATATAGCTTTAGTGCACTCGCCTAGGGCGACGCTTGATCATTGAGTCTGAGAGTGACCCACGAGGTCGTATAGAGTCAGTTTGGACGTCATGTTTGGTCAGTTTTATTTTTCTTATGTTTTTGTTTAGTCACATTATTTGGTTTATTTATTCGGTGGTACTCTGTATTATTCCGACTTCTTTATTTATTTGTATTAGGAAAAATCATTCCCACATCCTCTATTGATGCCAGGGTGCAAGTCGCCAGCCCGGAAAGATCATGAACGCCTCTCGGGCCATGTCGCAGACCGGCTTGGGTGACCGGTTCAGGGTCAACTCGGGATTGTTCGTGATAGGATGAGCACAAAAATACTAGTCAAGGACATATGAAAAAGAAATAATGAAACTCATTGTTCCATGAACAATTACAAGGATTTTACTTTTCAATATAAATTTTAGGTTCACAATAAACATTTTCATACCTAAGAAATAATCTTATCTACCGAAAAAATTTAATAAAAAATTTTATTGAATATTTTTATTTAAAAAAATAATCAAATATTTTTTTATCGAAGCCATGATAATGTATTGAGAAATTCTTCATGAAGGTATACTTTCTACCCTTGAAAAGTATAAAATACTATCCTGTAAATAAATCTCACTATCTTACCTTATATAATCATTATAGTTCCATAAAAAAATAGAGAGGACAAATAAATCATGTAGGTATCACAAGAAATAATTTTCATATCACTCTTAAAAATGTGATAAAAAACACAATTTACTTTCTTCCTAATCATTACCCATTGAATTAGAGGTTTATAATATACCCACCCTTTGTTGGTTGATAACGTAACCACGCATCATTGGTTGATAACAGAACCACCCTTCCATGATTTATAACAGAACCTCCTATCCCTAATTTATAATAGCACCATCCATCCTTGGTTTGTAATGGAACCACTGGTATCATCAAAAATGGACAAGAATAGTAGAATAATCATTATTCATGAATTATTTTGAAGAAACTTTATGGTGTTTTGTTTTTTAATTTTTTTTTTAAAAATAATCATTTGTAAAAGAACACTTATTTAAAACATTTAAATGTTGTATAATGTTTAAAACCAATAAAAAAATGAATGATTTTTTTTGTGATTTTTGTTTTTTCAAACATATATTATCAGACTCTGCAACAATGAATGTAAAAGATGACATATAATTATAATTGATGATCATATCCACCATCGATCTCAGATTCATCGATATACAGATCTATCTTCATAATACAAGGTGTTTCTTAGAAATTCTATACAAGTTGTGAAAGAAAGACCAAAACTTTTTCATATTCATGAAAAGTTAGTTTCAATGGCGTAATTATTTGGAAATTTATTTACGTTATAAACAATTTTTATGATGATATTCTGTTTTGGAGTTATCATAAATCATGAAAAATAATCAATATAAAATCTGTATAACAAATTGATTAAGTTTTATGATTTTATTGGTGTTGGAAAACAAGGAAAAGATTACAAATGAGTTATATCATTGGTAATTCATCATAATGGGAAGTCCATAATAATGAAAATATCAGAGTATTAAGAATGTTGAAGGATGGATTTTTTTTATTTCTTTCAAGAGATATAGTAAAAAGTCACAATTGAATCAAAAATAGGATCCAACCTATTTATTTGACCAACAAACTGAATTATGGTCAATAATGTAATCATCCATTTTCATTATGTTTATTTGTTTTGAGATGCAGTGGTGTCTAGAATAATGAAACAAAATTATTGTTTCTTTCTTAAGTGATTCAATAACAATAAATAAATAAGGAGTATTGATTTACTATACTATCACTAACCCTGATCCAAAAAATGTAGGATTACATAAATAAGTCATTAAACACAAACTAAAGAAGTTGTGTACAATTTAATAAAATGATAAATATTAATAATATTGTCTCATAATATTTCCATGAATATTTTAATCTAGCGGTGAATATTTACAGAGAGGTGTTAATATATTTAAAATTTGTAAAACTTTTTATGGAAAAATTAATATTGACATAAATATAATGAATTTGAATACTTTTTTGATGAAAAAAGGATTCAAAGTTTCACATCTTGTTACTGAGCATCATAATGAGTTGCCTTTAGCCTTACATATTTTTTCATCATAATGAATAAATTTTAGAATACTTTAATGTGAGACGATATTGTAAAAAGGTTCAAGACGGTTTTGAAGAGTTGAGAAGAGTTAAACTTGTCAAACATGAGGTTCAAATATCAGTTAATTTCAGATGTATTGAATTTGAGTAAGTGGAAACTTTTTTCTAATTTTACCACATTTTCCATTATGGTATTCCTATAAATAGATGCACAACAGATTTATACATTTCTACATTTTCACGTGCACAATAGTTGGATGATTTTTTAATTCGTTTCAAAGTTCTTTTCTAGACATATTTGTTGTAATAAGATCATACTACTAGATGTTTTGTTTACAAGGACCAAGGGATATCAAACTGATGAATTTTGTACTGATCATTTATACTGAGTTTTGAAATTACAGTTTGAGAAAATAGTTCATCATAATAATTTCATTGGATTTAGTTCATTGGAATAAGGCAATTGGACCTAGGGACATGATACTGAGGTTAGAGAATGAGTTTTTTGGAGAAAATGTTTCTTATGATCTTTTTTTGGGTAAAACATGTTTATAAGAAAACATTGTAAACTCACAAGGGTAAGTATTATCATAAATATCTGGATATAGAAGGTGTCTAATGAGATTTAGAATAATATTTATTCACTTATTCATTAGAGTGAATTTCCATAGACCCACATGAGTAGATATAGAAATGATGTATATTCTCAAAATGAGGAAAACCTTGTAAATCTTGTGTGTTACTTAAATTCCAATTTTTTCATGCATGAGTATTTATTGAAATATTAAAAATTAATGAAATTTAATAAGTTAATGGTGTAAATATTCGAAAAGTATTAAAATTATAGAATATGAAAACCTAATTCCCCCCATATTAGTTATTTTTGGATCCTTTGGAACTTCAAATAGTGTTAGATCCAAAGTTCCTACATTGAATCCTTATCAAAGATAATCAAAATTCTTTCAATAGTAGTCTAATTAAAATATATTATGCATAAACTGTAATGGTGGGAAAAATATTATGATTCTATATCTCCTATCACATCACATGGATGTTATTGATTCCAGTCCAATTGGTTTTCTTCCTGTTAATAAAGATATACCTATGAAGTTTGCTGATAAAAGAAATATGGTTGTTTATGGAATGGTTAGAAATTACATTCTTATGTATATATTATAACATGTTTTTATAACGGTTATGGGTCTCAAAATATCAATGAGTAATTGGAAGAAGATGGAAAGTATCTTTAAATGGAATAGTAAAGTTAAATAAGGAATGATAAAAATCGGGCAATTCATGTTTGAAGAGATAAGAATGAGATATAATGAAACTATTGATAAGTACTTCACCAGGGGAAATTAAGTTATTTTCAACAACATAGTTTTTATATATGTCTTGGAAAAATCTACAATAGTAAGGAATCTTATGAGAAACATTTCAAAAAAGATTTATACTAAAATATCCTATTTATAAGATGAAAATGATTTATCTGTTGGAAAATTACATTAATTTCATGTTCCTTATTGTTGGGTATTTATTATCTCAATAATACTCTATAAATATTATTGAATTTTTTAATCAAAAATACCATTGTTGGTTTTACAAATGATATTACGTTATGTGTAGTTTGAGAAATTATTATTCGTTCTATTTCTTATTTTTGAATTATATTCAAGTTTATTATTCACATGGAATATTTTTCAAAGTGTTTGAAACTCTCTTAGGCATGTTCTGGAAACACTATTAATATTGTAAACTAACAAAAATAATTTAAGGAACAAACCCTAAATTTTTATTATACCTTATGTTGAAATATTAGCGTGTATGGTTCATCAAACCAACATTGAGATTAACATATTGATAAAAACCCAATGTATGGATGAAACCTTACATTTGAAAAAGGGAAATAGTATAGTTACAGAACCCTATATATGTGTGGAACATTACGTTTGAGAAGAAAACATATGGATCATGAAATTTACATTTTTTATTATCCAAACATTGTAAAACATTCATTTGGAGAATGAATTCTACATAGTTGATACCAATATTTCATATTTTTTCGTTTTGTGATGGAATGATTACATTTGATTTTTTATCACCTGAGATTTGAATTTGCAATTTTATTAGAGTTTTGGGAATTGGTATTTATAGAATATCAGTCCAATTTAATGATTGTTTTAAATCAATTAAAATATCATTATTATTTATTCAATGAATTGTATTAAATATATAAATTCTCTCATACTCTTAAGGGAAGTTATGACTACTCTAAGTTGTATTAGGAATTTGAATTCTTACACTTTATCAGGATATTTTCATAGATCTGGAATTGAAAAGTAGGACCTCTTCATTATTTATTCTATCTGTATATTTGTTTTATATATGTGTGTATGATTAAAATAAGAAGACAGATATATATAAACAATGATCCATATATTGCAACACATATTCATGATTGAAAATGCATTCATGTGAAGATATGTTATATATCAACTGTAAAATTTGATAAGAAAGTATTTTCTATAGAAAAGGCTACAGTCGAGATATACGTGTTTTGAACTTAATATTTTCTATAAGTATACCAGTGCTATTCATTTCTGTTTTTATTTCAAAGATCTATTGCAACCAGATCACTTTAGAAGTTAACTTTCATAAAGAAACTATTTTCTAAAGAGGATGTTACATCTACCATCAGTTGTTGTTTTAACATTGAAGTTCAACCAAAACCATTTTTAATCAATATATTTTTATTTAGAGTTTCAACTTCTCGTAATCAGTTGTAATTGAGTATCAAATTCTTGATCTAATCTGTGGTTTTTAAGTTGTCTTTTAATGAACCAGAAGGCTCTGTCTTGAGCCTTATTTTTAATGATGTCAAATCCATGTAAACATTTGTGAATTGGTCTTATGATATGAGGTCCTAACTAGTGAAATTCCCCAAACTCAAAGAGAGAGTAATTGGTGGAGTGTAATAGGGTATCTTTACCCCCCCCCAAACAACTATAAATAGTTTTGTTCTATAATTATGCTTTTTCCACTGATCATAATTTTATATAGAAAAAAATGTGTACATACATAGTCATAACTCAACATCAAAAGGAATAATTATGAATGATTTTTAAATGGTCGAAAAGACACAACTCACACCCTTGACTATATTTGTATATTCTGACCTAACAATTTGTACCAAATGAGAACATTTGGAAAAAGCTATAATAAATCTAAAAGTTTAAGATTTATACAATGATGAAAATGAATGAACAGAGAGAAGGAATTTCAATAGTTAGTTCCCCTTATTTCAATGGTGAAAACTATGGATGCTAGAAATCCTTGATGATTATAAATTTGAATAATCTAGGATTCAAAGTCTACTCTAAAATCATTACTCCTTCTATAATTCCATAAAATCCTACAACTATGACTGATGCTACATAGGATGAGTATGACACGAATTGTAAAGCTATGAATTCTATTATATATGGTATTGGACCATATGAATTAAATAATGTCTTATAATTTCCTACTACTTATGAAATGTGGAAAACCATTTCAGTTCCTTATAAAGGAACTGACAATGTATAAAAAATGAGGTATGTAATGGAAAAATTTAAATTTGATACATTCAGAATGATTGATAGAGAAAGTGTCACTCATATTAATGTAAGGATTACAAATATTATTATTAATATTATATCCTTTGGTGATTCTATAAAACATGTAGATAATTCATTTAAAATATTTAGAGTACTACCTACTAAATGGATCGACAGTCATCACCTGTCAAAAATCTGACAATGTGATAATTAATTTGGAAACTGATAATGTATGAAGATGAAATGAAAGATGAAGATGAAGATCATAAATTTTAAGTGAAAAGGGATAATTGTGCTCTAATGTTAACATCTCAAAAGCAAATAACAAGACTAAATCATGAAGTTATAGAAGAGAGGAATTCGGGTGCATCTGATTCTAAAATGTAATTGGTTCAATTAGACAAAAATGTTATAATGCTTTATAAGAACAATAGAGGACTCAAAAACACTTCAAGATGGATGAGAAAGACTCAAGGGAAGTCAGATTCTATGAATGAAAGAAATAATTTCATATAAGTCATAATTTTACCCAACTAATAGGTGAAAATAAAATGACAGAAAAGTAATATAAAAAAATGATGATTATGAAAATAACGGAATAAGGGAAATAGAGGATACTTGGAGTGTTTTTGAAGACTCCAGAATCACAGCAAAATCTGATTCAAAAATAGAAGAATCAAATCTAAACCCAAATAAGTTATTTATGGGAGAAGAAGATATGGTACAAACCTATTATTTATATAATTGTAATTGTTATTAAAATTATTCAAATAATAAATTAGCCAACTACTGAAAAATACTAGAAGGAAAATATGAATCATTATTAAACAAACAAAAATCATTAATGAATATTCACAATCATATGTTAGGGAAAAATATCCCTTACTTAAACAACATCAACAGTTAATTAAGAAATTTTACTCAACCTCCAAAAACTATTATGATCATGAAGATAAGATTAATTCATTACAAGATGAATTATAAACTTATAAAAGTGTTTATTTATTATTTACAATAAGATAAAATATTCTGAATGAAATAATTTGAAAAAATGTCATTAGAAATAAAATATTTAGTATATAAAGTAAGGGTGAAATATCTAAACATTATAATAATTATTTTCTTCCTAACTCAAAAATGGTTACTTGTAATTTTTGTGGAAGAGAAGGTCATATAAAAAACATTTATTTATGAAATCCTCAAATAAGTGGATTTAAAAAAGATTTTATTTCAAATATATTATCTAATGAAAATGATATGTCTAATAGGAAAACTAACCCGATCAGGATTTCTAGTTCTTTGATAGCTAATACTTCTGGACCCAAGAAAATATGGGTACAAAATAACTGTTTTTAAAATATCCATTGTAGACAAAAGGTCACATAAGAAGAAAATATATGTGGTATATGGACATTGGTTTCTCTAGGAATATGAGCAAAAAATCATCAATCTTCAATATAATTACTCAAATAGATGGAGTTCTACTCACCTTTGGTGATAATGCGAAAGGAAATATAATTGAACATGGAACTGTTGGAGAACCAAAAATAGTATAAATCAAAAAATTACTATTTTTACAAGGGATTAAGTATAACCTGATATGTATCAATAAACAATGTGATGATGGATATTATGGTGATTTCCTTTAAATTTCATGCTCTGCATTTAATGATAAACTAATTAATTTTAAAGAAAATATAACTGATAATGTTTATAATATGGATTTAAATCCCTTGTGTAAACAGAATGTGAAATTTTTAACTAATAAGACAAATGAGTATTGGATATGGAACATGAGGCATGGTCATTATAATATTTACGTATTATGTCAATTAGCTAAGAAATAATTAGTTTCTGATTTTCTTAGTCTTAAGTTTGATAGTAATGGATTTTGTGATGCATGCCAAATTGGAAAGCAACAAAAATATTCCTTCAAATCTATTATCAAATTTTCGTCATGAAAACCTCTAGAACATATCCACATGGATCTATTTAGACCATTAAGAGTATCTAGTTTGGCTGGAATATTATTTGTATATGATTTTATTGATGATTATTCTAGATTTACTTGGATTTATTTTCTAAAACTGAAAAGTGATGTTTTTACTGTTTCTGAACGTTTCTGTAAAATTTTTCAAGATGAAAAAGGTTTTAATTAATTTCATTAAGAAGTTACCATGGTAGAGATTTTGAAAATCAGATATTCAATTCCTTTTTTTCAAATCTGTGTATTAAACACACATATTCTACACCAGGAACACCTCAGAAAAATGTTATTATTGAAAGAAGAAACATAACTATTCATGAAATGGCTTGGACTATACTGAATGAATATATTATACCTACCTACATATGGGAAGAATCTATAAGAACAACCTGAAATATAATTAATAGAGTATTAATTTGGACTATTTTTAAAAACACACCTTATGAAATTTAGAATAATAGAATACCTAAGGTAAAGTACTTTAATTTTTTTGGAAGTAAGGATTATATCCTGAACAACAAGGATAATCTTGGTATGTTTGATCCAAAAGACAATGAATGGATATTTTTAGGATATTATGCTACCTCAAACCCTTTATATTGTTTAATAAAAAGTTCAGGATTATTGATGAATCAAATGATGTGATGTTGGATGAAACTGGACCTTTTATTAATGAGAAACATCAAACTGATGAAATTACTGACACTTCTAACATCATGAGACCTCAAAACCTGAAAAAATTATTTCAAAAATAACATAAATAAAATTTAGTCTAGTTCAAAATGAAATAATATTGATGAGCCTAATTTGTTTCCTAGACATTATTAAATCCTATGGAATCATCCTTTAGATACAGTAATTATAGTCCTAGACATATGAATAAGAACTTCCAAAAATACAAGAAACCTATTTGAATTCATTTCGTTTCAATCATAACTAGATCCTAAATCTTTTGAAGAATCCATTGAAGATGATATTTGGATGTTAGAAATGCAAGATGAGCTAGACCAATTCAAAATGAATTTAGTTTTGGAATTAGTTTAAAGACAATCAAATTATCCAGTTATAGAAACTAGGTCGGTCATTAGAAAAAAAATACTATCAAGGGATTATAAATAGAAACAAATAAAGAGTATTAGCTGAAGAATATAATCAAGAATAATGTATAAATTATGATGAATCATTTCCCCTATATCTATATTATGAGAAATTGTAATTCATTTTGTTTATGAATCTCATTTGAACTTTAAATTATATTATAGGGATATTAAATCTTAATTATTAAATTTTTATTTAATAGGGGAGGTTTCTGTTGAACAACATAATAGTTTTGAAAATTCTCAAAAGCCAGATTCTATTTTTAAATATACTAAAGCTCTCCATAGCATTAAAAAAACCTAGATCTTGGTGTATAATATTAATTTATGTTATTTTAAAAATTGGATTTTCTGTTGGATTTGAAGATCCATATATTTTTATGAAAACCAAAATTTTAATATATTATTAGTTCAAATATATGTTGATGATATTATTCTTTCTCTAACCAATGAAAACATTGTAATGATTTATCAAAATATAGGAAAAAGTAATTTGAAATGTCTCTGATGTAATAATTTAACTTCTTTTTAGTACTTCGTATATATCAAAACGATCATGGATATACTTTAAACGAAAGAAAATATATTTCTGATTTATTGAAAAAGTTTGTTCTATGAACAACAAGACATATACAACTTCGATGTGTACCAATATAAAACGTGATTTGGATTAATTTGGAAAACAAGTGGACAATAGGTTATATAGAATTATTATTGGTATTTTATTATATAATACTACTAGTAGACCTCATATTGTGTTTTTTGAATGTTAATGTTATATATTTCTAACAAATCCTAAAGAATGTCATCTAATTTTTGTCAAAATAATTTTAAGATATTTAAAGTGTGATGTTTTTTAATATATTATTTATCCAAAAAAACTTATAATTTTAAATTACTATCATAATCAGATTCTAATTTTGGATGTTTTAGAGTTGATAGAAAAAGTATATTCGGAACCTATCACTTTTTAGTTAAATATTTAGTATCATGGTCAGGTAAAAACCCATACTCAGTTTCCCTATCAATAGCTCAGGTAGAATATGTATATGTTGGAAGCTATTGTCCAAGAGTATTGTGGATAAAAAACACATTAATAGACTTTGGATTAAATTTTAATAGTACACCTATTTTATTTGATAATACATGTTCTATAAATATTTCAAAAAACCCAATAAGTCATTGAATAACTGATCATATTGATGTTAGGCATCATTTTATAAAATATTATATTCTTAAAAAGGATATATCTTTAGAATTTTTAAATATTGAATGTCAGCTAACTAATATATTTAATAAAACACTTACCACTGTATGTTTTTATTTTTTTAAGGGGTAGTTAGGTTTATTTAATTTTTAAATAAATGTTTATAAGTTTTTTAACTTTTTAATTTAAAATGATTTTTATATTTTATTTTATTTTTATTTATAAGATTAATTCAATTAATTTATTGTAAATTTATTTTATAATTACATTAAATTTGATTTGTTTTAATATTTACTTTTCCGGCTATATATTTTATTTAATTTGTTTTATCTTAAATATATTTGCACCATGGGTTTTTTAAAATAAAATAATTGTCTTACATAATGAAATTGGAAACATGGCACTGTCAGAAACGTTTCGAATACCTAACATTTTGATCTATCAAACCATTTTCGAATACCAAAACCTTTGATTACCTTTGTCTACCTTAATTTACCTCTAGTTTGTTTCAAAACCCTAGAACCTGAAAACCATATAACTTTCATTTCTCAAAAATTAAAAACTATAAAAGTATTGAAGAAGGTGAATCCAGCACAATGAAGCATCAAAATATTTCAATAGTCAATATTATATATGTAAGAGTAGTTTATTTCATGTGGATCTATCAGAAAAATCAGATCCATAAGAAAGTGATAGATTTTGAAGGATTGGAATCTTTGTTCTATGAGGTGAAATCAGAGTTCCATTATGTGGTAGAACTGGATTTTTCCTATAATAGTGTTCAGTATTTTTTTCATTCTATCATAGATAAGTATCATAACAATGAAGACATTATTTCTTTTTTTAGTTCAACAAACTTTAAGAAAACGTTTTTCAAAATTCATGAGGTGGACTAAAAATTCTTTGTTACATTTATTTAAATATGAATTTATCTATGAATGGATAATATGGAAAAGATTATATATCTAGACATGTATATCATTTTTTTGTTATTAAGTGATTATAAAGCTGGATTTTCAAAGGTACATGTTCAGATATACTCACAAATGATATTAACCTGTTTCTAGGATGACTTTTTATACATATATAAGGATAATATCTCGATTTTTCTTTATAAAGGAATGGTTTGTTAAATATATTCTTGAATCAAATTTCATAAAAACAATTTACTCAATGTGGTAACCTTGAAGAAGTTATATTTTTACTAGAGTATAATAAAAGAAAAACACTTTCCCGTTGAAAAAAATGACTAATAATGATCAAGATATTTTTCTCCGGGGGAGAAAAGTGAAATTAGGAATGAATGAATTGGTGAAAAATTAGAAGAAGATCCATCCAAACCAACCCAATGAAAATTGAGATTTGTTAAGGATGAAGAGGGTGAAGATGATGTGCAAGAAATGTTGGTTGTAAACCCACAGAAAATAGTAGATCCACCTGCTGAAGAACCAGTGTTGGGTTCAGGTGAGGCTATCAGGTCAGTTCATTTTGAAGAATCACTTATTTAGGATGATGAACAGGTTGAAATTTGGATAAGAGATATGCAGAATGTTGATTTACTAGTTTTCTTGGAGGAATATCCTACTATTCACGAATAAAAACAATTGATCAGATCTGAAAATGTTACTATAGAAATTGATGAGAATCGAGTTTTCTCTATTTACTGATCATGTGGATGAAATAAATCAATATTAAACTAGATACAAAATATATTTTCATGATTTTTATCTTGTTTATTTGAAATGTGAATTGAAAAACTAGTGGAACAGTTTGTGGAAAAATCCCCTTCAATATCTGTTGAAATTGTGGTAGTCGATCAGTCAAAAAATCCAGATGAAGGAACATATGATTCCCTGACTAATCTAGTTGAGAAGATTTGAATTATGTTTAATAAGTATTAGGAAGATAATTTCATTCTTCATCAAGATCTATAAGCTGTATGGACAAAGTTACAGGATATTAGAGAAAATTTTGTTTCCAATAAACAAATTCGATGCTTTAAAGAGATAAATGTTGAATGAAGTTGGAATGATAAAGTCTGAAGTTGTTTGTAAGTAAAATAATTTCTGATCTAAAGTGTTATTTGGGGAGTCAATTTGAATCAATCAATCATAGTGTTGGTCAGACCAATACATCAACCTCTAATCCTACTACCAATCCTGATCGGATTTAATGATTTTTGGAAATCACCTCTATCATTGTAGAAATGAGTGATCATATTCAAAATATCGAGTGAAAGTTCTCTCCTCTGCTGTTCCTATTAGACAGTTAGATATTTTTAGGTGACCAACTAACACAAAATCAAAAAGGTATCAGATGTATACTTAAAAAATTTACAAAAAAGTTGGACATGTTTATGTAGCAAGAGGAGAGTTTTCATGACATTTTTAATGTCAATATTGTTGAGAATTTTTATATCAGTCAGGATTCCAATGATTTGATCAATAAATTAGGGAATAGTCTAAGGAATAATTTGTGGTTACATATGGATGAGTTGAAAGATATTTTTGATGTTACTCAAAATCCATAGAACCATTACCGCACCAACACCTACCCAATCTTTTGTACCCTAACAATTTCAGTTGGACAAAAATGTTTCCAAGTCACACTGATTATTGTATTTATTCAATTTTTGATCAATAAAATCTAATTATTTTGTTTTCTTTATTTAATTTTTTTATGTTTATGTTTCAACAAAAAAATACATAATTTTTTATTTAAACAAATTATTATAACATTCTATTACAGATCTATGAAAAATTAAATGTTTTTATTCATTTTCTATAGATAATTTTTGATCTCAATAAAAGGGGGATAAATTTGGATGAACACACAATTTCATTTTATCAAAATAATTCTATCAAATAATATTTTGAATTATTTTCTTTAAATTATTGGGAAAATTAAAAATTATCTTCTTACTTTTATGATTTTTTCTATAATAAAAAGGGGGAGATTGTTGGTCATATATTATCTCAACAATACTCTATAAATATTATTTAATTTTAGTCTCACACATAACCTTGTTTGTTTTACTAATTATATTAATTTATGTGTATTTCAGTAATTTAATATTCTTTATATTCCTGATTTTTTAATTATATTCAATGTAACGCCCCGACCCAGGTTACCTAGAATTAGTGCATTATTTTAATACATTTGCATGATTACAAGGAATCATGTACCGATGAACTGATCATCATAGAAGTCTTGGAAAATAGATTACATACATGAATGTTACATTACATTTCATAACATACAAAACAACATAAATAATCCTTCACGATTGCCATTATTTCCTTGGCTTAACCCTGCATATCAATCACAATACACTTCTTGGAATCCTGGGAAAAATAAATCATAGAAAGGGGTGAGCTCAGATGACCAGTAAGGATAACAATACAGCAGAAACTTTCATAAATAAGAATAAACATTTAAGGTAATGTATAACTAAAACAAAAGCCTTTTAAACTTGAACTTCATCATAATATGGAAAAAATAAAATGATGTAATGCCATTTACTTATTCAAATAGATATTCTAATAGTCGAATAATCACATGAAATATCACTAAACACTTTCATAATGATGGAATGCATAATGAAAAATATTAATTTCTCTGTCAAGGCCTCGTGCCAAGACCTAAGGGATAACTGTAACCGAAACCCAACTCGGAGAGCCTCTATAACCGAACTCCAACCCGGAGTGCCTCTAACAACCGGAAACCAACCCGGACTGACTCTAATAACCAGAAACCAACACGGGGTGCCTCTAATAACCAGACACCAACCCGGAGTGCCTCTAATACCCGGAACCCAACCCGGAGGGTCTGATATAACCGGACCCCATCCCGGAACATACTAGTCCAACAAATTCATCTTAAGAAGAGGATGAAATATAACATAAACATTCATATTAAAAATAGCATACGAAATGCCAAAACATTAATTATAAGCGATTAATGGCATAAAAATGACTCTTCTATAGTCAAAAATATCACAAAACCTTAAATACAATATGGAATATTTGTATCATAATAAATCAACTTCAAACAAGTGTAAAATTTATCAAAGGATGTTGACATAGATGAAATCAAAACTATTTGAGAGAAATATCTCTTTTTTCATGAAAACATTTAAAAGTCACAAAATTATGAAAAGAATTCATTTAAAGAAATTTTTTAATAAAAGTGTCCCATACCACTTTGAAACTTTTGAAAGGAATTAACATTTTAAAAACATTCATGTCCATATAAATAAATCCTTAAAAACCATTTTGAAGACATGGACATTAATGAGAATGATTTAGAAAAATTAATATTTAAAACATTTGAAATGATGATTTAGTAAAAAGTATGTTAAAATAATCTTTTTGGAAACTCTTTTAAAAAGCATGGACATGGATAATGAATATGTCCCATTATATACTTACGTAAAAACAACCTCAAATAATAAAGATATTGTGAAATTAACCATTAACAATTTGGTAACTTACGAAACATACACCCCATGAAAGAGGTATCATACAATGAATATTTAAATACACATAAATTAAAGTGTATTACATAAAGAATACAATTATGGGTAGTACATACACTACAAAAA
Organism: Viscum album; assembly: GCA_963277665.1. Classification (NCBI taxonomy): domain Eukaryota; kingdom Viridiplantae; phylum Streptophyta; class Magnoliopsida; order Santalales; family Viscaceae; genus Viscum; species Viscum album. The sequence goes on from OY728148.1 coordinate 56,872,293, forward strand.
AGGTAATAGTGGAAATATGGCATGAATCTCACGGGAATAAGGAGTGAGATGAAAACCCCTTACCTTGCACTTTCCATTAGTCGAGGGTACGTTTATCCTCCTGTATAAAGACTATAGTATGTTATTAAATTATAACAGAACCATATTAATATTTATGATATCATACATTATTCATTTATTACTTTATACTACCCATTTAATAATAATTTCCATGTTTTATTAATATTTCGGGTAATAATCCCTTTTTTTATCGTACGTGTTTTAACTTGTTACTCTTGATTGTATCACATAGATCATGATTAAAATACTTCCAGAATACAAAAAATGATTTATTTATCATATATATTTAGAATATAAAAATTTATAATAAATGTATATATGAAATGGAAAACACCACTTATGGAGAGGGTAGTCCATACGTACGCATAAACGTTGTTTCTATTTTTACATAGTCTTGAAAGGATGCATGTGAATAAGATATATGTAAGTACATAAAAAATTATATATGTAAATATATATATCTTCAGTAGAATTTTAATGACATATATTACATATTTATTAGTAATATATATTTTTATAATCGTTGATGAATGGTGAACTTGGAAATGAATCTCATCGCATCGTGGAGATTGTAATCCGTACGTACGCACGAGAAAAAATATCAGTCTTTTGAAATTAATATAATATATAATGGGATGGTATATAATATATAAAGAATCCTTATCATGTTATATTTATTATTTACATTAAATACACATCATTATTATACACATCCAAATAATATTGTATTGAATAACAATTACACCACGACGTGGAGAGGGTAATCCATACGTACGCATGTATGGTGACATGTCATTCAAAGGGTGGATAGAATAATGAATTTGGTTGTACCATAATTATAATAACATCAAAGTATATTTAATATATTGGAGTTATTAATTTATAATGGAAACAACAAAGAAATAGGATGTGGAAGAAGAAAGGAACTTGAATGTGGGTGGTGAAATCATTACCTCTTCTTCGGGTTCTTCCTTTTGATTTGATCAAAAGGGATCCTTAGGTTGGCTTTCTGATGAAAATAATTCCTCTTGGATAAATGGGGGATATTTTAGAGTGTATTTGGGATGGTTTTTTCTGAGAAAAATGTCTTAGAAGGTGTGAATTAGAGATAAGGGGAGTTCCCTTTTATAATAGGGGTGAGGGGCACCTTAGGAAAAACATAAAATATTATTTTACAATAATTTCATATTCAGTTTCTAATGGAACAAAAGATTAAAATTTAAAGTATAAGGTGGAGATAGGTCTAAAAAATCTCAAACAATAGGTTTTCGACAAGTTTATGTTACCATTTAAACCTTGTCATTTAGATTTAACACTAAGTTAAATAATTTTTGTTTTACCATGTCTTCTTGTATTCTTACACTATATGGTTAATAAAAGTACTATATAATGCCAATCGAACCCAAATTGGTTCATTAATGTCATATATATTATTATATAAGTCTTTTGGCCGATCCTTAGATTTTTAGGACCAATATATCAATTAGTAATATAATATTTGTTTTAAAAACCATTCTATGTCCATTTTGACACTATTTGCTATTTGGTTTTTTGTTAAAACAATAACAACATGATTACTTAAAAAAATACATTTAATCAATCCTAACATGTCATATTCACCCTTAAAGTTCATTTATGTTAGAAAAACATTGAAATTATATTTATTTTAATATTTACAATACCATTTATTAGATTCTTTCATGAATAAGGTAATTATTACATCTTCATTGTGTCATAAATAGATTTATTTATTTAATGTCTAACAATTATAAACAAAAAACCACGATGTATAAAATATTTTTAGATTTCTAATGAATATTTATAATCGAATTTATCTTATGTAAAACCCCATATTAAAAATGTTTTAGTTATTAAACATTGATTTTATCTCTTTTAACTCTTATTTGAATTAAATAATAATAAATGTCATAACCTAATCCATGTGGACTTAAATAATAATATTTTATTCCCAAGGTTATTTTGTTCAATATAAACTTTTCCAATAGAATTAGGACATGTGTGAGGGTAATATTAATATCATTTTTACCCTTAATTACCATATTTACTTTTAACTGTGGTAAATAAAAGTAAGAAGTTACTATTCACCATAAATTATTATCATCTCATTGAACAACATTTTATATCTTGATATTATCCATGTCTCTTGGGTTTTTGAAATTCATCTTAGAGAATCGGTAAAATTATGTTTTATGTGAATTTACAAAAGCTCCTAGGAGGTGGGTAAAAGACGGTGAAAAGTTCAATTAAATTTTTATATATTTAAAATTATTATAAACCGACTCCAATGAATTACATTGAAATTATATAGTTATTATGTATCTATATTTACATTAAATAATTCAAATAAAATAAATAATTATTTAAATAAAAAATTGGTTTTAAACTATATCTCAGTGTTTTTTACTATTCATCAAAAATTAAAAGTTTTCAGAAAAATACAAAAAATTTAACCTAAGCTAATTTTGATATTCTAAATTCAATAATGAAGTCTATTTTACCAAATTCATAATATATAGGTTACATTTATTAATTTAAAATTAATTCCCATTGTCAAAAGAAAAAACGTGTATTTAAGAAACAATAACTATCAAAAGATTGACACTTGTTTATGTCCGGTTTAAATGTGAAATTATGTCCAATGACCAAAATTGGATTAAATTGTAAAAATATATTCTAAATATAATTTAAAACCACTCAAATTCATAATTTATCACTATTAATTATTTCAATTTATAAAGTTGTTTTTAATTAAAATTTAGTAATTTTCACAATTCATCAAAATATGAAAGTTATCAGAAAAGTACTAAAATTTCACCCTAATCTAATTTTGATATTATTAATCCAAAAATGAAGTCAATTTTGAAAGATAAAATTTATAAAGTTTCAAAAAGTGGGTATTACAATTCATAACGACTAGTTTGATTGGTTGTGGTGTGTGTTAGAACTCGAAGTTGCACACAACACACGCAACTATATTATTCAAAGAGAAGCGTACCATGGAAGTTTGGGATGTTATATTCAAGATTATAATTCATGTTGAATATTAGTCAAAGTGTTTCAAATTATCTTAAGTGTTTTTTGGAAACATTGTCACAACATATGTTGAAAAATATCATGTAAGGAACACACCATATGTTTGCATTATACCTTATATTGAAATATCAATTCATATAGTTAATCAATCATATGTTGACAAGAATAATGGATAAGAAACCTAATGTTTTGATGAAAACTTATATTAGATAAAGAGAAAAAGCATGGTTAGAGAACCCTACATTAGTATGGAACCTTACATTTGAGAAGTAAACATATAGATTATGATCCTTAATTTTGTGATCAACCATATATTTTCAACCTTATGTTCAGATAATTAATTCTATGTAGTTGAAACCAATGTTTGGTATTTTTTCGTTTTGTGAAGGAACCATGAATTTAACTTTTCATCACCAGAGGTTTGAATTTACAATTTTATCAGAGTTTTGGGAAATGATCTTTACAAAATATAATGCCAAATTAAATCTCATTTTCAAATGATTCAGAAGCCGTTGTAATTTATTTAAATAATACCACTAATTAAATAAATTCTCGCATATTATTAAGTGAATTTATGACTACTCTAAGCTGCCTCAGGAATTTTAGTTCTTACAATTTATCAGGCACTTTTCATGGATCTGGAATTGAAAAGCAGGCTCTTTGATTTGTTTATTCTATTAATGTATTTTTTCTTTTTTTGGGTGTTTCACTAAAGTAAGATGATATATATGTAGATATATATTGATCCATATATTGGGACAGGTATTCGAGATTGAAACTAAATTCTTATGAAGTGATTTTATAGATCTATGGAAACAATCGACCAAACATTGTTTTCTTCATAAGAGGCTATAATGGAGATATACATGTTATGAATTTAGAATTTGTTGCAACTCTTCTTCTATTATTTGTTTCTATTTTTATTTCAACGATATATTGCAATTGGATCACTTCAAATCCTCTCGTTCTTGAAGAAACTATATTCTAATAAAGAAGATTTATCTACCATCAGTTGTTATTTTAACTGTGAAGTTAAAATGTAACATTTTTTAATCAATATATTTTTATTGAGAGTATCAACTCCTTATACTCAGTTGTGGTGGAGTATCATCTTCTTGATCTAAGCTATGGTTTTTTGGTTCTCTGTTAAAGAACCAGAAGGCTCTGTCTTTAGCCTTATTTATAAATATGTCAACTATATTAACTCAGTTGTAGATTGGTCTTATTATATGAGTACCTAACTAGTATAATTCACCAAAGACACAGAGAGCGTAATCAGTGGAGTGGACTAGGGAATCATTATGCCCCAAAACACTATGAAAATGTGTGTTATTTATTTTTGTTTTATTCTATTATCATAAATTTATTCAGAAGATAAAAAATTACTTACACACATAATCATCTGTGGACATCAAAAGGCAGAATTGTGAATGATTTAGGAAAGGTGGAAAAGAAAAAATTCACACCCCTCTAATGTATATTGGAATCTTCTGACCTATCACTTACGAAATGAATAAATCTCCAATGTTCAAGAAAAAATATAAATATTACATGTATTTTTAATATATGAGAAAAAAGAAAAATCACAATTTTGAATATGTTGATCATTGTGAGTCTAAACATAAGTAGGATGATGAGTTAAATGAATAATTCATGTCTATTTTCTCTAAGAAAAATCTAAGAAGAAGAGGAAATTAGGGAGGTAAAGTTCCTCTAAATTGTTTTGAGTATGGTGAAATTGGGAAATTTACTATGAATTTACCCTAAAAAATTGTTAGAGAATATTGCGATGATACAAACGAAAAACCACAATGGAAGACGTGGGAAACATTTAAATAATGAAATTCATCATAAGAATATAAGAAGAATTTTACTTCAAACGGGGGAAGTATGTTAAGTAAGAAAGGCAAATGAAACTGAACAGAATGAAATTATTGAAAAGATGATTGTTTATAAAAGGTTAGAACATTCATTGTAAAGGTTGAGAAAATATATGACTAATTTAATATAAAATAATAAGGGGGTAAGGAATATTACAGAGTGTATGATCTCAGAACAAAACATGTTTCGTGTCTTGAGAAAAATAGTCCAGTCATTAAACCAATCTAAATGATAAATAAAGGTATCATAAAAGTTTTTAAAGGTGAAAAATATGTTTTTATACTGGAAGACAAATATATTAAAGATATATTATATTAAAAACATAGAATTTGAATATATTTAATGATAGTTTAACATCTTAGTAATAATTTGAATGCTATGGAAGATGTTGTTTAAAAGATCCAATCACAACTTATTGAGTCAGAAATTACCTCTAGTATGTTTTATAAAACCTCAAAAAATATTACGAATTAAATTTTGATAATTCTATACATGTTGAGAAAGTTAAAATAAAAAATTAGTTAAAATCCTCACACTCTAGTAATAATGTTTCATCACATTTTTCTAACATTTCTTGTGATATGAAATTTGGTGGGAATGATTTAGTGTAAAAAGGATGTGATAAAACCATCACATTTATAAAAAATGAAATCACATTCAAAATCAAAGATAGTGCATGTAAATATTATTATAGATCAGGATGAATTTATAAACCAAAATATTGTTTCAATAGAGAATGTTATTACATCAATTTAAATCATGATTTTATGGTTTCTACTGGTGGTGTAGAATTTATGGGTGCATGGATTATAATTTTTTCATAACATATCACTTACTAGAAGATGGTTTGACCAAATTAGAGGAAATAGTGAGAGTTTAATGTTATATTTCCTAACCCAAAAGAATTTATAAAATAAAAATATCATGATTTGAGATACATTCCAAAAAATTTCAATGTCTAGAAGAGGCTTGTGGAAGATGTGATCATGTTGTTCATCATGAAGAAAGATGCATGAAAGTCCTTCTAGAATGATTTTTATATCATATAAATGACATGGATGCCAGAAATAATAAAGATATAGAATGAGATTCTTTTTAAACATCTTTGAAATAAAGTAAAAGGAACAAAGCATGAATCTTTGATAGTTCCCATTTTCCAAACATGAAAGGTGTCTTAAAAATCATGAAGCAAGTTGAAAATCATGATGTAGGTTTTTTTCCTTTATATGAATAAGAATGAATGATATTAAATTAGAAATGTTGAAATCTATGATTTATTTTTTTGAATTACTGAACCCTAACATACTATCTATAATTCAACTTTGTGAATATTAAAAATAAGTTATATTAAAAAATGTTCATGTATTATAAAAAGTGTTGAATATGGAAAGCTTATTAAAAAGAGAAATAACCAAGAAGAAATATTTTTTGTATATTATAGAATATAAGAATTAATGTTATCTAATTTCTTAATATGAGAATAATTTTTTTCACCAGAGACATGACCACCTTGGGAAGAAATATATGAAAAAATACTCCAAAGTTCATGCTATATAAACTTTTATAGAATTGAAATGAAGAGAATACATTGTTTTTGTGACTTTTCATAAATGAATGATTACTAATAAATCTCATAAAATAGATGTAATTCTTCTTTCACACCTAATACAAATATTCATTATAACATATGTGGTCCCAAAAGACGCCAATCATGAATAATTGTTTTTTAATTTGTCACTTTCAGTAATGATTTCACTTGAATGACCAATATCGTGTTTAAGAATCACAAGCCAGAGGCTATTGAAATATATAGATACTTTATAAAATATGTTGAGAATGTAAAGGCAGTTTTCTAAAATCGTTATGAAAAAATAATGGTATAGAATTTACATTTAATAATTTTGACACATATCTGAGAAATCATAAAATCAAACAGAAGTATTGTTCGCCATATACCCCACTACAATATGGAGTATCAGAAAGGAATAATAGATGTTTGGTGGAAATGGGAATAATCATTTTTTTATAATACTAACATTCATTGTTATATTGGATAAAACCTATTAGTTCTACTATACATCCTCAGAATAGATGTTTTTTAGGCTGTAGTCTAACCCAACTCCGTAAGAATAGTTGTATATCAAAAAACCATAATTAAAGTAATCTAATGTTTTTTCAGTCTATTTGTGATATGAATAAAAAAATTAATGATGTAATATCTGAAAATAAATATGGAGATTTTAATTTTATGGTTTATTCACCAAATGGAAAAAGAGAAAAATATAGGTACAATCATTTAAAAACAATTTTTGACTCAAATGTTCTGAAATTTATTGAAAATGAAATTACATAACCTAATTTTTTGAGAATACTAAGGAGGATAAACTAAAGGTTTCCAATAAATGTTACTATGATTCAAATAAGACATGTCAAAGATCAAAAGAATCATGTTATGAGGAAAGATAACATGGAAGATATATTTGGAAATTTTACACCATACAATAATATATTGAGACTAATATAAATCTTGGAATTTATAAGGTTATAGTTTTTATTAGGAGAATATAAAAATTTGAAAATAAAACATCAGTAACCTCGAATTATGATCTAGAATATGTTTTGGATTCTCTTAAACAAAATGAATTTGTGAAAGAAATTATTGATGATTTGGATCAGATTGAGAGAAATTCAACATGGGATCTTTTTCCATGACCACCTAATAGAAATATTAACTAAACATAGTGGGTGTATAGAAAGAATTTTAATGGACATTTAGATGTTTCAAAAAACAAAGAAAGACAAATTTTAAAGGCTATGGACAGGAGGAAGGTGTGGACTTTGGAGAAAATTATTCCCTAGTTGCAAGAATAGAAACTATTATAATGTTTCTATCAGTGGATACGTGCCAAAATTAAAAAGTTTATCAAATGGATATAAAGTAAAATTTCATAAATAAGGATATTGAGGAAGATGTTTCTATTGATAAAATATGTATTTTTCTACTTCATATTGATAAAAACTCAGTTTTTAGATTAAATAAATCTTTATAAGGATTGAAAAGAATCCCTATATGCCATATATTCAAAACATTATAGTTATTTGATAACGTTGGCCTGTTCTAAAATAATGGTTGATAATAACTTTATTGTAAACAAAGATAACTCCAAAAACCTAATTTAAAATGTCTATGTAGATGATATAATTTTTTGGGTGATAAAGAGTAAATTTTGTAATGAATTTGATGAGGAGATGGAGATGAATATTTAAATGTCAATATTGGTTGAATTAACTTTTTCTATTGATTGAAAGTTCAATAAAAATAAAAATATATTTTCTTTTCTCAAGAAATGTTTTCCATGGAGTTATAAATAATGTTTATGAAGGTTGGACCCAAATACAATTCAACTCCTATTTCATTGATCACATAGCCACCAAATCATTATTTTTGGTATTTTCATAAAATCAACCTTTAGGGTAGAGTGGGAACCGACCGAATTGAACCCTATTAAGGGTGGGAAGGACATCAGAAATTAAAACTTCAGGGGCACAGAGACCCAAAAACATAATCAAATGTCGGATCGCGTTTCGAGAACCCCCGCGTAAACAACAGATCCCACAAATCACGTGATTTTCTAGAGAAGCCCACATCGAGGAAGCATGTCGAGTCCACTGCATCATCTACATCATCTGCATCATCATCTTCATCATCAAATCACTGTAATCATCACGTCGTCTCCATCCATTCAAAAATTCATTTCCATTTCCATCACATACCCGTGAGCAGATTCATCGGAGGTCTTTTCATCTTGTATAGATCAGAAACAAACAGAGTCGTCGACCGTTGCACCCATCGCAAGACCTCGCCTTGTAGTCACCACTACTGGTACAAATAAATCACCATCATCAACACCGTCGAGAACCATAATAGAGAACCAAACCACAGAAAAACCACCAAGAAAAATCCATCCAAACAAAATAAAATGAAGCCCAAAGAAAATGGAAGACAACATCAGAAGAAATTCTATAGTGACCTAAGAAGAATACAACCAAATATTTGAGAAAGAAACAAACTCCGGCAAATAAAATGAGCTGAAACCGCCACCGGCCCACCTCCCGCACTATCCCAAGAAGTCCTAAAACCTTCATCGAGCCCGACCAAGATGGGGTCGCGCACGATGGGTTGGAAAGCAAAGGCAAAGGAGAAGAAGGAAATAGAAATCCACCACCGACGCCGACCCAAGCCGCCAGAAGAACCCACACAGAGACCCAATCTGAAGGTCGGATGCACAGGGAAAGGTAGAAAGAGGAGTGGTGATAAGAAAATGATGCCCTACCGACGAAAAACATCAGGATGAAAGGGAGGATAATGGGGGAAAGAAAAAAAGAAAAACAAGATGGAATGAAGCAAGGAATGTATTCACCCGAGGAGGAAGGGGAGGGGGAAGGGCAGGGGGTGTGGGAGTTCCGTGATTGTTGAGAGGAAGCGGAAACCAGGGGGATGTGAGGAGGGTAAGGAGGAGGGAAGGAGGAAGGGGGAATGGAGGGGGAAGGAGGAGACAAAGCCGGAAGCGGCGCAGAGCCTCCTTCTACTAATCACCTTAGTAGGAAACCCTACAGTCAGTTATCACATAAATGAGTAATGATGAATTTTGAAAAAAGTGTAAATAAAAAATTATTTCAAAAGGTTATAGGATGTTTTATTTATCTCACATACATAAGTCTCGATATTATTAACAATTTAACATTGTATTCTAGAAATCAAATTGATCCAAAAGAATCTTTTATGTTGGAAGCTAATAGAATTATATGATATATTCAAGGATACAAATCACCTGGGATTTCATAATAAAATATGTTTTAGTGTGAACTTTTCGGGTTATAATGATTCCAATATGGGTAGAGATTGTAAAGATATAAAATCAACTTATGAATGACCATTTTTCATGAAAGAATATTGTGTGAGTATTAATATCAATAAAACATTTTAGTAACATTCAGAATAACTGAATCATAATATGTTATAGCAACTCAGACTCGTACTCAGATATTATGGATGAAGGTTTATCAATAATATTTTAAAGTAATTGTTTCTCAACCATTGATGATAATTTATTATAATAAAAACGAAATTGAACTTTTTTAAAAAACTTTTCCAACACTCAAAATAAAAACATATTATTATAATGTTTCACTTTATAAAATATAAAGATTCTTTTGGAGAATATATTTATAGAATATATCTCATAAAATTTTCAAATTGTTGATATTTTAACAAAATCTATACCAAAAGAGAGAATTATGGAATTGAGGTTGAAACTTCATGCTCATTGTCCTCGAATGATTTCCTAAACCTCGTAATGAACACCCCCACCATGCTTTGGATTATGTTGATAATGTTGTAGAAAGTGTACAACAATATCCTTCAATGGAATGTTAATTACTTATCTTAATTAATGAATATGAAGATATGGCTATCATAAAATTGGGGAGAGAAAAAGAAAATTAAGACAAAAAGATATAAGTATGTTGGTGTTTATCATAACATGGCTGTAAAATTTTCTTTTCACTGAGGTATGTAATTCATTCAAAAAATTTACTTTATCTAGTAGTGTGGTGTTAGGAAAGTATCTTCTAGGAAATTCTCTATTTTCATAAAAGTAAAAAATAGTTGTTTATAGATGGTGAGTTGTGAAAAATTTCATAGAGTTCCAAAATTTCATAATAGGTGTGAAAAAAATTATAGTTAAAGATTAAAGAATATTAAGGGTATTTTGTTTTTAACAAATATTCATATTTTTTCCATATAATATTTTGTAAAAAATATATTCGAAAAATAGTTGTGTGTTTATAAATGTTCGAACCCAAACACAAAAAGGATAAGAAGTTTTGTTTTTGAGAAAGGTTTTCTTCAAAAACTTGAGTACCACACCATGTTACACTGGTCACAAATGATTTCAGAAATATGAAAATATTTAACTGATGTTCCATCTATCTCAGAATCATTTTCATGAAGTTCAATATTCATTATACATGGTGTTTATTAGAAATTAAGTGAAATATGGGAAAGAAATTTTGATGTTTCTATTGATTTATATGTTAGTTTCAATGTATTTAGGAGATATAAATTTCATTTCATCTTAAAATGGTTAAATTATGCTTTTATAGTCTTGGATTTCTAAAAAATAATGAATCCTTAACTTGAAAAATGATTTTGAATACATGGAAGAATCCTTAAAATTGTATCGGTTCATTAAAAAAGACAATGTTTTCAAATGTTCTATAACATAGACAAGTCTTCATAATGATAAGTGAATCATAATTAAAAAATAATTGTAATAGGAAGTGGTATGATGATGAAGTTTGAATATTTCTATGAGATTATGAGTGAAGTAAACCTTAATTCAGAAATGGGAATTAACACAAACGTTTGACCAATCAACTGAATTATGATCAACAATATAGTCAACCATTTTCATCATGTTTCTTTTTTTTTGTGATTCAGTTTGGAGAACAAAAGAACATTATTTTTTTTATCCTAGGGGATTCAACAATCATCAAAAAAGAAGTGGTGTTGATTCATCTTCCTTCACTAAAACAGATCAAATAGATACAGGATGGCACTGATAGGTCCTTATACATAGACTAAAGAAGTTTTGGACAATTGAAGAAAAAGTTAATGGTCGAGAAGTAATTATATTTTTTTTTGATATTGATAATTTTTTTTTGATTTTTTAGAGTTCTGGATATCTCTTAAAGGTGTGATGTTATTTGTGGAAAAATTAATGTCCCATACACATAATGAAGTTAGAAACATATTTAAGGGAAAAAGTTTCAAATATTCACATCTTTATGCAAAGTATTGTAATGAGTAGTCTTTAGTATTACATATATTTTCATCATAATTAATAATGGTTAAGAAAATTTTAAGTGAAATGATTTCATAAGAATATTCAATAAGGTTCTAGAATATTTGAGGATAGTTGAAGTGGTCAAAAATTAAGGTTAAATATGATTTATATTTTGAGGTTTTTCATTTGAGTATTAATGAATCACTTTTAAGTATCCCTCCTTTTGGATTCTAGGATTCTTATAAATAGACGTAAACACAATTCTTAAATTACATCCTTTTCACGGGCAATTAATGTGGAGAAATACATAATTTCAGTCAAAGTTCCTTCCAATCATAGTTCATGGTTGTTTTTATTGGAAAAATTGAGATTAGACTGAGAAATTTTGGGAGGATAATTTTTTCAGAGTTTGATAAGTGTATATTGAGATAATTGTTCATCTTAATGAGCTCATCAGACTGAGTTTATTGGGCTAGGAAATTATTACATGGGACATCATATTGATATTTTGGATATAATTTTTTGATGAAAAAGTTTATTATAATATTTTTTGGTTTTAGATCAATTTTTTCTCTATGAAAACATTTTAATCTAATAGGAGTTATTATAATCATGGCTATCATTATATAGAAGGTGTATAACAGGTTTTGGTGAACGTTTTATTCACTTCTTCATCATTGTGAACTATCATAGACTCATGGGAGTGGCTATGGAATGGATTTAGGTTTTCAAACTAAGAACAAACATTTTAATCACATATATTTTACATTATTTCCTAATTTTTCATGGAGTATTATATAATAAAATATGATAAGGTAATGAACATTAACAGTTTTTATGGGTCATATTTATAAATTTTAAGAATCTTATTAAATTTCAACAACTGATTCAACCCCCTTCTTGATTTTTATTGGATCCTTTTGAACATCAGTTATTATACGCAATAAAATATTCATTTAATCCATAATCCAAACAAATCTCAATATTGATATTTCCATTCCACTTATAACCCTTTTCAAAATTGTCAAAACATTGTAATAGAGGTCATTTAATTAATTAAAACATGAATGTGCACATAAGAAGCCTAACATAAAATAACAATTGAAGTCCAAGGAAAAATAATTGATGGAAAATACATTAAAATAAAACATTTTTTATTATTATATGAAATTTAAAAAATTTATTATATTATATAAAAAATATATCTTTTGATCGCCTTTGAACTAAACTCAAAAGAAACATAAAATGCCTTTTATAATTCATTAATTTCTACTAAAATACATCTATAAGATGTTTTCAATAATATAGGCAATTAGGAATATTATTTAGAAAATAAATCACTAAATAATTTTAAATTATGTTTTAAAAACAATGTGTCACGTAACTTGACTCTCACTCATCATGTGTGTTTTTTATCATCCTTTTCTTCATAAAACCTATGAAAGATTACACCATATGTTATCTTATGTTTATTTTTTTATGAAATCAAGGCCTCTAGGACATGGTGAGGGATGTTAGGATGAGATCTGGGTAGTTTCATTCCAAACTGAATGGTTCTTGATGTGTGTATATTATAAGAAATGGGTTCCCTTTAAAATTAGTGGAGGGAATAGATGGAATTTATTAAATTAGGGATTAATATAAACTATTTTTCATTGAAAACAATCTCAGAACTCATATATTTGGTCTGTGAAAATATTCTCATCAAATAAATTTTGGATATGCTGGGGTCTTGGTTTCACCGATATTTTTTGTTTTCACTCATGTTAACCATTTTTTATGATTATCATGACAATAATGTTTTTAATTTATAGCGGTCAAGATATTTACTATAAATGGGAAATTTGACTATAAATGAAATGTGGTTAATAATTGAAATAATAACCCAATAAATTTCCTAGAATTAGGATATTATTGACATTTAAAAATTTTAATAAATCACAATTAATTATAAAATATCATTTATGTCATTTTTTTAATTTAATTAAATATTATAAAATAATATATGTATAACTCATGAAAAATGGTTAAAAATTACATGGATTATAAGATAATGACTATTTGGTTTTTATATAATCAACAAATCAAATTTATATAGGTTTTTATATCGTTTTAAACCTTATCTTATCTTTTTAACTATTCAGTTAACAAATTTTAACCTTAACGTGGTAATGATTGTTAAACATTGAAGGGTAATAATTTTACTTATTACATGAAAATTAGATCATAAATGGACAAGTTATGACATATCTGACCATTTATAATATTAAATTTCTTATTTAAATATTTTTATAACTTTCCAAAAATTTATTAAAATATTATTTAGCATAAAATATCATTAATGTCATTTTTCTCACTATTCGTTTAATTTTACATTAAAAGACATGAAAGTTAAGGAATTTTCATATAATACATTGCAAAATACCTAATAAGTTATATTAATAAAAAAAATTTATGAAAAAAATAATTCATTCAAAATATATTATTTTAAATATTTTTTAAATCATTTATTTTATGATTATACTAATTTAATAATTATTTTGTTGGTGTTGTGTAAGAATGTTTTGTGATTATTTAGACATTAGAATTTATAATTAAATTAAATTGATAAAATATAATTTATTTTTAAAATAATTCTTTTATAACCAATCATAGTCGCATTCTTTCTCTATGTAAATAATTTAGAGAAAATAGAACAGAAAAAAATGACATTTTGACTTTTTATTACATAATATAATATATAGTTAATAATCAAAGATATTTGTTACTATGTTTCCATATTTAATGAAAATGGATGTAAATGGTCGAAAAAAAGAATAAAATTGTTAAAATTCATGTTTTAGCTCTATTTTTGTACCTTATCATATTATTTTTAACATTAATTACTCGATTTACCTTTATCGATGTGAAAATTATTTAGTATGGTTTCAATTCAAAATGAGAAAAAGGGGCCTATTTACCAAATTTGGATATCCTGATTCTAGATTAAAGATCTATTTAGATGAGTCAATTTCTATAAGTTGCATAAATTAATTTAATATTAAAATACAAAATGCAATAAAAATAGTTTTTTTAAATGACTTTTATGTATAAATTTTTTTTATAAAAAATATACAATAAATATGAATTCAATGAACATAATTGTATTAATAGAAATATAATAAAACTAATGTTACATTGAAAGAAATTTAATAAAATTTAAAATTTTATAATATTGAAACAAAAATAACATTTTCTATAAAAATTAATATTGTCATTATTCATTGGAAAATCCATCTTTCTATAAAAATCCCAAAATTGAACATGAAATTATTTTTGAAATTTTGATTTAAATAATGATATAATTTTTCAAAAATAATATTTCTAAATTTTCTTGAAATTAATTATAATATTTTTTGAAAAAAAATAATGAAATACATTTTTTTGAAGAAAAAGCACTTTTTTTAAGAAAATTCATTTTTTTGTAGAATAAAATGTCTTTACTAAAAATATAGTGGTTATTTCTTGTTAATTAATAATAATATCATTATTTATTAGTAAATATATATATATATTAATTAATTCAATCATATTCATACACTCTAATTCAAAAGCTTATTTATAACATTTGTATTTAAATAATCATATTCTTTGATTTCATATAAGATCAGTGTTTCATATCTCGTAAGGTATCAGACTTATTAATTTTTTAAAAACACATTATAATATATTTTCAGGTTTGTTTAAGGTGTAGGATTTTAAATATATATTTTGATAACATATTTGGGGTAACCATTATATATTTCACCACAATGATCACTGAATTTTCGTACTCATAATCACTGCATTGTTTATCACTTCCATTTTTAACATGGTTTCTCTAGGTTACATCCGTTGAATATAACTAAAAATTATAGTTTGAGAAACAATAATAAAATTATAAAACCACATAATCCTTAAAATCATTTGTAATATGTATAAATCACGAAATATTATTTACAATCAAAGACACAATAGGTTTATCCTATGTCATTTATGGACATCATTTATTTAAATCTATCATGATGGATTATAAATAAAATTTTAATTAACCTAATCATATACCTTAGGAGTGTGAAATAGGGTTTGAAATAATGTTACGCTCACTATGAAGTAGAATGGTTGCAGTGATGTACTCTACCGACATATTTCAGGGATATTACCCCTAAATGAACCTGTGTACAAACCATGCCCAATTGTAGTATCCCAATGAGAATGTATTTATTGTATAACCACATAATATATAAACTAAAAAAACAATAGGTTGTTTTTATATACATATATTTATCCCTAAATGTAGTCATATGGATATGTTTCTAAATCTTGGTCTTCTAAAATCTATTTCTCATGGTTTCTAATAAACATAATTGGATACCAACTATAAAGACGCCAACCATAGTAGTTTCGAGTCAGTTTTTACATTTTTACATTTGAAATGGATGAAATAGATCACATGATAAATTAATTAATGGTTTAGCTATCTTGGTTAGATACATAAATGATTCACATATTACATTGTATGTATAAAAAACAATATAAAGAAACAATCTTGCATACTTGATATCATTCATAATATCCTTCTTCTTATCAAAGGAATGGTAAATAAATAAAGAATGAGATCAAATTATAAGTAATAAAATTAAAATATTAGAATCTATTATCAAATAAATAAGGAATAACCTATTTGGAAAGGATTATAATGAAAAACATTCTATTTACTCAGTAACATGAGCATGAAGAACAATATTGAAGTAATAAATGATGATCAAATAATGCCATATAAATAATGAAATATCTTGAAATATATCCATGTATATAATTACTACCATAGAATGACATGGATATCAATAAATAATTTGATAATTATGTAATGAAATATTTAGGACACCTCAAAATTATAATTCGACCCTTATTCCAAGACATCATAATCATATTATCAAGGCCCTATGCTAAGAAATAGTATATAAATGGATAAGTCCATAGCCAAATACCCAATTTATTTTGTACCATGAAACTTACCAATGAAGTTAGGGGATATATAACACCAATACACATGCATCACATAATAATTCCAATATATTTATAATATCAAAAAATATAAAAACATAATAAAAAAGGCATAATAATAAAAATGTTCATATAGAATGAACAGGAATATGGAATGTCAATACATTCGTGAGTCACAATGATCATAAAACATATAGATAAATAACTATGATTGTTTCATTATAACATATCCTTATTATAGGATAAGTAAAAAAATGGTTATTATTGTTGATGAAAAGAAATAACATAAAAAATCTTTAAACATTCTGAAGGAAGATACCCTTATAACATTGAAAATAAGTTTGGAAATTAAATAAATTCTTAAATATTTGGGGAAAAATTATTTTAAAATAAACAAGGAAACATGAAAAGGAATCTTCAAATTAATTACCAATCTTGATGGTAGTAAATTCCATTGTTTTCATTTATGTTTAAACAAGGATTCCCTTCACAATTTTCATAAAAAAAATAAAGAGAATCATTCATAAAAAGAGAAGAATATTGCATTTTATCCATTTTTTAAAAACCCAATAATGAGAAAAAATAAATATAAACAGTCATAAAAGAATATAAAAACATTTTTATAAAAAATATATATTGTAGAAAATATTTTTTTTAAAAGATCAATAAAGTCATCTTTTCTTATAAAGAAATTATCAATCATTTAAATTACCAAATAGAGGAAAATTATAATATTACATTATTATTTTGGAAGCCCATAGGGGAAGAATATAATTTTTTCTTTTCAGATATATATAACATAATTTACTTCAATTTTAATCCAGTCATAAAAAATCCTGATAATAATGAGATTGAAACATGAATCCCTAACAAAGGACATATCATTGAAATGATTTAGTCAATTACGTATAAGTATGACCTAAATAATTTAAATTATGTTCAGAAATCACAAACCATTTTGGTTACTTTTGAATCATAACTTCCATTAAAGAAATAACATATAATAAAAATTCCAAAACTATTAATATAGATGTAATAATGATATATAATATCAAATGGTTATTATATGTATCAAATTAAAAAGTTTTGAAAATGGAATACATCTTTCAAAAATAAAAGTGAGACAAGAAACCCTTACTCCAGATGAGACTTGTTTGATATGTACTTTTAATCTCATGTTTAAAAAATTCAATTTTATTATAATTATATACCCAAAATATTATTATACACATAATATAACATATTCTCAACTTATTATATTTAAACAACCATTAACTGAAAATTCCTTATTAGAATCATCATTTTTTGTGTTAATTGTCTTGTTTTTCATATATGTTTCAGTTTGGTAGTTTGGATCCTTCTACTTTAATCACAGTTTCATCATCTAAAAAATTAATATCATAGTATAAATAAAATATATATTATTTATATACATATTTATAATCAAACATGACGGGTGGATATAAGAAAATTTTTACATTTTTAAAGGAGAGAGTAAGTCGTATATACACTTGAATGTAGTTTTCACTTTTCAATGGATGTAATGAAAGAAACATAAAAAATAATGAACATTTAGAAAATAATTATAATATCATATATATTTATTTAATATCTTTATTTCCATCCATTTAAGGAATAAATTAATAATTAATCACATCGATTCGTAGAGGTGGTGGTCCACACATATGCACAAGTGATGTTATCATTTTCCAAAAGATTTTAAGGTGAGAAGATAGATGTGTAATTATAATAATAAAATAATAATATTGTCATAATTATAAGATATATTCACTATTTAAAATTTTTAAATCATCAAATAAAATTAGCGATCAATGTTTAATTACACCGCTGTGTGGAAATGATAATCCATATGTACACATGTGTGATGCTTTTTTATTCAGATAGGATGGAAATGAGATGAAAAATGGTTATAATATAATCATAATAACACACACACACACACACATATATATATATATATATGACTCTATAGTCATTATATTTTGATGGTTACAACAAATTTATATTATTTAATAGAAGAAAAAAAAATTAAGAGTTGGTAAAGCTGACTACCTCTTCTTCATTATAGTTTTATTAGATTTATTCTTAAGGGCCCTTGGAATTGTATTTTCCCTAGTAATATTATTATAATAAGATTATAAAAAATAATTACTATATATTGAATTTTATTAGAGATATTTTTTGGGTTTGGTTGAGCTATATGGCTCAAAGTGTTGTGAAGAATTGAGAAAAAAGGGGTGTCCTATTAGAAGGGTGGAAAATGACACACATGGAATTTCCAAAATTATTTAAATATATTGAATTAATTCTCATGAAAAAAATAAAAATTGACATATATTTCAATATAAATAGTATTATTTCAAAATATAATCATCAATTTTATTTTATACGTGTTTTGGTGTAATTTAAAACCTTGTCTTTTGGTTCAACCCCTCCATTAACTGATTTTAACCTTATCTGTGGTAACAACATTTTATATATTCAAAGGTTATAAATTTAAATCTAAGTTTAAAATTATATCATAATTAGATAATTTAAATGATTTTAGATCATTTCTCATCCCACTTGTCTTATATCACTATTTTTATGATTTTTTAAATAATTGAATTAAATGTTATAAATGAAATTTTTGATGTCATTCATTTACATTGACATAAAATGAATCATTATTGTTATGGAATTAGAATATAACCATTTTAAAAATAAATAAAATTTTTATTTATCTAAAAACATATGTAAAAAATAATAATTTACCAATATTTTATTATTTTCAATATTTTTTTAATTCATTTATTTTATTTTCTAAATAATTGGATAAATTGTATATCAGCATTGCATAAAAAATATTTCTAGTTATTTAATCACTAAAAAATATAAATTTATAATTATTATAAAAAAATAATTTATGTTTCAAATAAATATTTATTACAAAAAAATTCCTCTTATTATTATGTAATAATTTTGGAGATATTAAATTCTAGAGAGTCACATTTTGTGTTTATTTTTTTCATAAATTTTTATAAAGTTCAAAATCAATGAACAATAGAAATAAGGGACTTATATTTGATAATTTTGTGAAAATTTCATAAATAAACCCATAAAATTGGATAAAGTCATGTTTTGGGTTTATTTTGAGGCCTTTTTCTTGGTTTTAACCTGATTTTAACAATTTTACCCTTATTATGGTCACAAATATTTACCATGGGTACTATTTAAAATGAAAACATGTCAAGGGGTATATTTATATTATTATCTTATTTAATCCAAATATTTTATCCATTTTACATAAAATAAATCTCTATAATTTTGGGAAATTAATTTAATATAAAAGTGAAATCTGTAATGATTTTTTGAAAATATATTTTAGTATAAAATTTATTTATACTAGATTCGACAATAATATTTATTCAAATGAACTTCATTTGATTATTGATAATATTAGACTACTAATTTTACTTTTAAACCATTTTCAAAAATACTATAACTTTTTAAAATCTTGAAAAGAATAATTTTTTTTAAAAAAAAATTTATTTTTCACATTTCACTAGAAAATAAATATTCTCAGAGAAAATACAATAATTAAACTAATGATAATTTTGTTATTTTGACTTAAAAACTGATATTATTTTTACAAAATAAATTCTATATCATTTCTTGAAATTAATTATAATATTCTCTAACAATAGGTAATATACACCATTTTAGAATAAAATTAATTTTTGAAAAATAAAATGCCACTAATAAATATTTGGGGCTAATTTCCTTAGAATAAATCAAACAAATTATATGAATAGTTATTTATATATATTTTATAATATATTCAATCCAATTATTTTATATCAATTTAATATCTTTGTTATAATGTTCATATTTAAAAAATAATATGTTGTGGTTTTTTTAAGCGTTGTTTTGCATACTGTATACACTATTGATCGAAGTGTTCTTTTAGAATCTTGAGGTGATTCACTAAAAATAAAATGAAACCTTTACCACAATAAAAAACACCTAATATTTAGATATCTCATTATAATATAGAAATATTATCTATATTTTTTTATCTATTATACATTTTTTAGCTTCTGGTCTCAATAGGATTCCCAAAATCCTTTAACTATAAGAAGACTTCCAACAGAAGATGTAGTTTCTTATATGTAATTAATGAATTATTATCCTCTATTTTATTTTATCATAATATCCTTATTTTTTATCGATATGATTTATAACATTCAAAAAATATAAATAACATTATTACTACTTTAAAATAATTGAATTGTAATAAAATCACTTCATATTCATACTCATTCATTGATTACAACATGTTCTTGTTTAGGTCAGTTTAACTACTTATATAGAATATGATTTAAATTTTTTATCATAATAGGTTAGAGAAATATAATTACTAGAAATATATGATATTAATAATAAATTTCTATTTTTATTATTCTATAATGATAATATTGTGATTTAACTCATTATTAATATAATACATTATGTTTTTTAAATGTCCTTGAAATAATAAAATTATGGATTTCATTTTGGATAACATTAGTCAAATATTCCTTGTAATGAACATGGAGCATAATAATTCATTATGAAACTACAATTCTAGAAACATTACTATTTTGTAAATGATAAACACCTGAACATGAAACAATGATCAGGACCACCATACCAAAACAGAAAAAGTGTAGTTGAAACTACTAACAATATACAATCAATATAGTCTAAAAATATGTAATTTCTATGTAATAAACATATGTAAATTTTTAATATAATACTTAATACAAATTAATTAGTTTCTAAATATATTAATAATGAGTTTATGTTTATTATATATGAAGTTGGAGTGCATCTAAACAATGGAATATACAAGGTAAAGATTTTTATATCCCAGTTTACATTCTTTGATACATATTTAATATTATGAACCAATTAAATTTTTTATTTTGTATATACTACCCCTAATTACAAATTTTTATTTTGATAAATTTTTTATCATGGGATTTAAAACTCCATTTGATGTTCCCTATTTCAATATCCATTGATTCATACATTACCAAAGGCTTAATCGTTTTTATTAACTCAATCTCCTCATATTATAACATATTACATCTTATTCATCTATGTTATTTTTATAATTATTATAAAATATGATTGTGTTATATTATGATGCCTCTTTATTTTATAGTAGTTTTATTTTGATTCTCAAGACCTCATTTTAATTTGCCTATTAATTCAAAAAAATTGATGTTGTGGGGGTTTATCTTTCAATAAATATTTGAAAATAAAATTTTATATATCTAAATTTCAATTTATTAATTTTTTATATACCTCAAATCTAAATTATAATTGATTTTCCCTTCTATTTTAACATATCTTTTTAACATTTCACCTCTCAATGATTCATAGTTCACTCATGATGATGTTTTTAAGTGGAATAATCTATATCTAATATTTTAAATTTTGAATATTTATTCTATATATTCATATTGTTTATATTGTTTCATGGAAATAATTTTATATACATATATTATTTATTATTGTTACATTATATAGGATATTAGATTTCAAACATGTGATAAAGGGATATTTTATACACTCTAATTGTACATTTTCTGATTGATTAAATTCACCTACAACATTCCTATATATTCTTTATAAAGCATGGATTTAATTTTTTTTATTAGTTAAAGATTCTATAACAATATTATTAATACATCTCCCCTTACCCATTCAAAAATATTTATTCATAACCTTTTAATTTAATGTGAAATTAGTTAAAATGAAAAAGGTTATTTCTTTTTATTCCTGAAACATTTCTTTATCATCCTATGAATAGATTATTATTTATATTGATATCTTTTTCATGATATTTCCTCTAATTATATATTTTTCAAAATTAGTTACTATGATGTAATAATATAATGATTCATTAATCATGTTTCTATGTATCAATGGTGAGGTGGAAATGAAATTTATATAATGGGATTGATCCATCACTAACATTTTCTTAACATATTAATAGAACCTTTCTTCCAATACTTTTCCATTATGAGTAACTGATTTTATCTTCTTTAGAATGATGGTTTTTAAACGAGTACTTTATAATTCATAATTGAATATGAAAAAATATTTACATGGTTTTATATAATTTTATTAAATAGAGTTAATCTTGTAACCCAATCATCAAATATTAATTCATGCATTGTTATGTTGATTCATGGTATCATCCACTTTCTAAGGGTGTTTTTAGATCACGAATGATTATGTGACCTATTATATTTTCATGGTTAAATTAAATTAGAAATTTTGATGTATTTATGATGGTTATTATGATCATATGGTGCACATATGTATGGTTTAACATTATGTTATGGGTGGGACTGAAATTATTTAACACTCTACTGCATTGGGTAAAGATTTATATCACAAGAGATGGTATATATTGGACAAATGGTAGTACTATAGGATCGAAATAATGATGTATATGCTCAAATACAAGAGGGGGGGTGAATTGTATGTTTAAAAACTTTTGATTTTAATATTATGAAAAACCATGTTGAAAAAATTTAAACAAGGTAAATTCACAAAACGTCTTTCAATTCTACAAACATACTAGGTTCCAGAAATATGGTTCCAGAATTGAAACTTAATAAATGTTTATAAGGAAACGTTTCTACGATAATGATTTTATGATCTTACTTATCAGAGTATAAGAAAATAATAATAAAGTCTAATAATGTTATAATTTTCATATATCAAAATACAGTAGAAATAAACTTTTAATAAAACAAGTAATAAGTATAAAATATTTTAACCCAAAAGTAGGGTATCCAATAAAATTGATAAAGGTCCCTTGATTTATACTTTTAAGAAATTTTTGTCTTATCCACACTAGGGTAAGCCCTCGATAAGAGTGTTGATGTTTGTATTGCTATCCCTGCTAGCCCACGATCTTTAAGGTAGTCAAAAACTATATCTTCCTATCCCTGAAAGTCTTCTATTTTACACAACAATAATAGAAGAAACATGAAGCAATCTGAACAAGATGTTCAGTACAGACAAATCATGAGAGTATCTCTCTATAGAAATCACTTCAACTGCATGTGGTCTCTAGAGTTCTGGAACTATCATCTTATGTTGAGCTCATTAAAATGAGAACCTATTTATAGACATTTCTCAAATGGTCAACTCCCTCCTCCCATGGTCATATTTTTCCTTGAATTTTGAAGGGATCTGTATACGTGCCACTCATCCAATAGTTTGTTAGAAATAGAACGTATGATATTATTTCATAACTATAACAAGTGTATGAAAAATAAGGATACATAAACAAAATAGTTTTTTTGAGGTCTTAGGAAAAAATAATTTCTAAGTCTAATCAAATATCATTCGGTTTCTATAATACATGGATATTTGGATTTTATTTTCCCAATAATTAGATGCATGAATTTTAAGGCATTCAGAATTTGAATTCTAAGGAATTAGAAGTCTGATTTTCATAGAATTTGGAGTCTGAGTTTTATAGAATTTGGAGTCTAAATATCAGATAATTTGGAGTCTGAATTTCAGATAATTCAGAGTCTGAGTTTTAGTGAATACAGATTTTGATTTTCTTAAAATTCATATTCTAAATTTTAGAGATTTCAGAACCTGAATTTCAGAGAATTCATAGTCTGAATTTCAATGATTTTAGAACATGAATTCGGAATGAGAAAAAAGAATACTCTATATCTAAGTATATTTTTTATTCCAAGGATTTATATTTAAAATCTATTTTCAGACTTTAGAAAATAAAATGAGTTACATTTAGATAGATTATAGAATGAAAAAATGAAAACGAAGGTAAGGGTAAAATTTCCTTGGAGAAGGAAAATTTTCCTTATTAAGATAAAATAATTTTTTTAAGATAGATTGTTTGTGATTTTCACAACATAGAGTAATGGAGAATTCATAAGGAAACCTTATTGAGTCAATAATCTCCCCCTTTTTGGAAACCACAAACATCCTTATGAAAAAGAATATAAGGACATAGAATTTATCTTTTACGAACTTTTAAAATAAAAACATATCTCCATTTACATATGGAACATAGTGAATATGACTAACTCCCCCCTTAGGTTTTGAAATCCCTATGGATCATATTATTGATTTCCTGAAAGATATATTATATTTTATTGCATATGAAAATCTTCATTAAGAATAACTTCCCCTTGGATGAACTCCCCTTACTCAAGAAAGTCACTTCTTTACATAGTATTATTCTTAACATTCCTTTCTCCCCATTTTTGATTTTCAAAAAGGAATAAAGTGAATGAAAAAAATATGATACCTAAAATATTAGTACTAAACAACAATGAATATGAAGAACAACCAAGAGTAAACTATGATTGGAAAATTTTATACAAAGAAGGAACTATAGAAAAATATTAGATTGGAGGAAAATTATCCTTCTTTAAATTTCGGAATTAGCTTCTTCACAATGGTTTTTAGCTTCTATATATCCTTCTGATATCCATCCACACACTTGTGTAGCAGATCATGATCTTCATTTTCCTTCTCTAAAAAGTTGATCTTTTATTCCTGAACCATAAGAGTCTCTGCTTGAGCATTCAAAAGTTAATCATTCTTAGAAATAATTTCCTCAAACTCCATTCTGTGATCCATTTACCTTTACAAATTCATTTCCACTGAATTTAGTATCCCATTCAGATCTTTGACTTTCTAATTCTGGGATATCTGTTTGAGAATTATCTATTGCTCAAAACATTTAGAAAAATATTGAATATTGTTGTCTGCAGTATCAAATTAATCCTCCACATTTTACTGGAATTCCCCAAGAATTATCATCTCTTAAATTCTTTTCATGGACCACTTACTGATGTCGTTACATGACCTTCTATGAAAATCATACTCAATGTAGAAGGATTTGAAATTAGACTCAAGATTAACAAACATATCCATAAACATGGAAACAGAATCAATAATCTAATTATAGGTGTTCTTATGCATTTGGAATATTGAATCTATACTTAGAAACAAAGGGATGGTATCAACTAATTTCTTCAGGGATTTAATAACAAAATCATGACCCAAAAGGGACAATTTTGAATCAGATTCTCTGGTTAGTGGGGATTCTTTTTCAAACTCTTTAGAATTCCTCCTAGACGATCCACTAATACTTTTCATTTTCACTATATATTTCTTCGATGTAAGAACCAACACCTTCTTTACCATATCAACTATCATAATAATTTCTTCAACCTTGGTATATTCATGATCACTATCTATAAATTATGCTATTTTATCTTCCTCAACAATATCTTTCTTATCATCTCCCCTAAGATATCCTGGTTGAATAAAATCATGATTGCTACATTCATCATCTGTTGGCTTATTCACTTCTTCCTAACCCTTATAATCCATTTCTTATGTACAATGTTTTGAATACTATGCACTTCTCTCCATTTAGAAAACACTGCATTAGGATATGCCCTTTTCTTCCTTGGTTTGGGATGTTCAGATTAAGTTTCATTAGCTGTAGGAGTATTTTATTTCTCTTCTAGTTATTTTACCTTCGTCTTCATTCCACCCTTCTTGAAAGTTTCAGTCACTTCCAGTTTCTTTAAAACAACATTAATTTAATCTTCTAAAAAATAATATAATTGTCCTGATTTTCTATAATAACTGGTCTTCATTCTCCTTATATTATCATTACTCAACAAAAAAACATTGAGATTCTTTGTCATAGAACTATAAAGAATTTTGAATGAATCCAGAAAAAGAACTATAATCTTTGAGAGAATAGCTGGATACATGATAATTTGAGATTTCAAGGTTCCATTCTTGATATTATCAATTTTCATAAAAATATATTTAACCAAATTTATTTTCCTAAGATTTGCCAAAAAATCTAAGGCATAGATATCACTCTTCCTCAGGGTGTCCTTTTCACCATTTCTCACCATGGGAAATCTTGGAACCCACAACTGATGAATCTGAAGGTTTGTAGAGAGTTGAATATTTTTTAGAGTCTTAAGTTCTTTTAGGAAAATAAATTCTATAGCTTTCTCCTTATCAAAATATCCTACTTCATCTAGTAGCTTGTGTGAGAAGATCTTTTCTTCTCCCTCATAAGAAATTCCAATCATATTGGAAACCATATTATAAGAATGGGATTTCATCTTTCTATAGATCTTGAAGGAAAACATGTCTCTCCCTTATTCCTTGATGAAAATTAATGATTCATAGAATTCTAAAAACAACTACGGATAGAAAAAGATCCTGATCCTTTGGTTTGGATACAAATAGGCTCTCCCATCCATTCAGCTTGATATTATTTGAGACAACAGATTCATACGAAAAAAAATTCTGATCGACTAACCTTTCTATGTAGATTTTACATTCTGATATTTCCTTTACTGAATACATTTCTTTCTGAGGAGAGGTCTACACATACATTTGGAGTTGATGAAAAATTGAAGATTCAGAACTTCCATAAGTAGAGCAGTAGGGATTCATCACACCAAATAATTAATGATCGATGTGGGACAACCATCTAGGGTTCCTTATATAGGTGTTCGAGGTGATAGTTCAACATCCTAAAGGGATCCAACGGTTGAAATTTTTTGATCAAATATGATAGTTGAGATGATAGACAATGAATGAATTTTGTAGGTTCATATCTTCTGAGTTTTTTACGGTAAAACATTCAAATTTAAGGAATGGAAATCCAAATGTTTTTAAAATGAAATAAAATATAACAACATGTAAAAATTGATTGTGAAAATTTAAGGAAACATACATTTCAGATTTTTAGAAAAATTTTCAATAATGAGGTAAATTATTCTTGAATAAATTTTAGATTCTAGAAATGTTTCTTATGTAAGGAATTTTTTTGAAAAAGATAAATTTTTAGACTATGAAAAAAATTGTGAATGAAAATTTATCCCTATGAAAAATTTGATAACGATAAAATTTCACTACAAAAAATTTCATTATGAAATATTTTTATTACAAAAAAATTTTTATTAGAAAAGAAAATGTAATCCCTCTATGAAAATAAGTATCCTAATGTAATGATATTGGTTTAAACAAAAGTTAATATATAACATTAACTCAAAATTATCATTCCCAACATCTATTTAATGTACTCAAATTTATCTAAATGTAAATATTTTATAAAAATAACAGTAAGTTGATCTTGCGTTCTGATAAATTGAAGAATGATATCTCCATTAAGTGTTCAAACCCTAAGAAAGTGATGCCTAATATCTATGTTTTTTTCATAAGAGTGGTGTGCAGGGTTTATTCTTGGGGAAATGGCACTAGTGTTATCACACAATATTTTTGTTTTGGAAAAATTTATGCCATAATCATTGAGTGTGTATTGCATCCACAACACTTCAGTACAACAACTTCCATCTGCTACATATTCTTCATCAGTAGTGGAAAGTGCTACTAATTGTTGCTTTTCTCATGAAAAAGATACTAATGAATCTTATAATAAATGAAAATTTCTAGATGTACTTTTTCTCTCCATTCTATATCTACCAAAATCAGTATCTGAAAAACTTTTTAACACAGAATCATTTCTTGAAGTATAAAAGAATCTGAAATCCATGGTTCCCTTTAAGTAGAGAAAAATTCTTTTCCCTGCCATTAAATGAGATTCCTAAGGATTGTATTGATCTCTTACACATAAGCATACAGAAAACATTATGTTTGGATGACTAACTTTCACGTATAGTAAACATCCTATCATACCTCTAAATGATGTCTGATCTACTAGTTTCAAAGATTCATCAAGATAAAGAGAATTTGAGGTACCAATGTGAGTACTTATACTCTTAGTATTGTCATATCCATAGTTTTTTAAAAATACATTCAAAATACTTATTTTAATATATGTATGTCCCTTATTGTTTTTGAGAAATTTTAAAACCTAGGATAAATGTTATCTCAAACATCATAGTCATTTAAAACTCATATTTCATTAGATCCACAAAATAATCTGTTAAATATTGATGAGTAGATCCAAATGTAACTTCATCAACATAAATGTGAACAATGAAAACATTTTTCTTATCTTTTTTACAAAAGAATGTTGGATCAGCATTTCTATAAACATAATTTTTTTGATGCAAAAATATTATAGGTCTATCGTACCAAGATTTAGGGGAATGTTTAAGTCTATATAATACTTTACGATGTTTGAAAACATATTCAGGATGTTTTTTATATGAAAATCCATGAGGCTATTCAAAAAAATACGTCCTCTTAAACATATCTATTATCGAAATCTCAATTTACATCCATTTAAAAAATTTTGAAATTGAAGAATGCTGCAAAGGCAGGTAGAATACGAATATATTCAAGCCTAGCTACTAGAGCATAAGTTTCTTCATTGTCTATTCCTTATTGTTGATTATAGCCTTTAGCAACTAATATATATTTATTTCTCACAATAATTCCATTTTAAACACACTTATTTCTGAAGACCCATTTTAATCCAATCATATAAGTTTCCTTAGGTCTTTCAACCAAGGTCTATACATTATTATTTTTGAATTCATTTAGTTCATCTTACATGCCTTTAATCCAATCATCATCACCTAAAGCTTAATCAATGCTTTCTGGTTCTAACTGGTAAATAAATTCTATATGTTCTACTTCATTTCTTAAATATCTTTTAGTCCTTATAGGTTTATGTACATCTACAATGATACTATCACTGATACTATTCTTTAAAAACAACTGGTTTGGATTTTGAAAAACAAATTCATTAACATATGTTAAGATATCTTCTAGGGTAAATTATTTAGAAATACATTATTTTAAATTTTTTTTATTAGAAGGATTTTCTATCAGGGGTTGATAATAAATTTTTTAAAACACATCTTAGGATAAATGTTTAGGTTGTTTAAAAGCAAAGGGACTAGTTTCATCAAATTTGACTAGCATTGTTTCTTAAACAGTACACATATTTTTATTAAAACTCTATAAGACTTAAAAGTTGTGGAGTAGCCTATAAATATTCCTTCATCAGGTTTGGGTGAATATTTATGTAAATTATCTTTATCATCTAGAATGAAAACTTTGTAACTAAATACTTTGATGTAGGAATGTATAGCTTTTCCACCAGTACATAGCTCTTATGGGGTTTTATTAAGAAAAGGTCAAATTAAAACTCGATTTATTGTATAACAGGAAGTACGTACTGCTTTATCAAAAAAGTGTTTTGAAATATAATATTCACCCCATGTGGTTCTAGTTATTTCTAAAAGAATTTGATTTCTACATTCAAAAACACCACTTTTTTAGGAGTTTCTGGAGTGGAGAGGTTATGAGTAATACTTTTCTACTACAAAATGTTTCAAAATTTAAATTTTAAAATTGTCTTCCATGATCACAATGAAGAGTTATCAATGGAATGTTTTCACATTTTTAACTTGGGTTCAAATGTTTTTGAAATAAGAAAAATATTTAGATTTATTTTCTATAAAATAGACTCATTTGAATCTAGAGTAATAACCAACTAAGACAAATACATAGTATTTTCCTCCAACACATCAAGTTTGTTTTGGTACAAAAAGGTCTATATGCACTAACTGCAATGAATTAGAAGTTGAGACTTCACCGATTGATTTAAAACATTATTTATGTTGATTTCCATATTGAAAAGGGTCAAATATTTTTTGATGACTCAATATATGCTTCAGTAGATCCATTACTAATATTTTTATTGAGTGTTTTCACATGTTCTTAAGGTTTCAGTGTCTTAACCGTCTATGACAAAACCAAGATTGATCTTCCATTGCGCAGAGAAAAGGTAGATCGTGGATTATAAGGTCTTTTAAGTTTAGTGTGTATACATTATCGTGCCTATTGGTAGAAAGAATAAATACAACCCTTCCCATTATCTTTGAAAGTTAATTTTCCTCCTTTCGTCTTGATAATCTTTTTAAATAAGTTTTTTTCCAGTAATATGCCAAGAACATACACTATCCATGTACAATGTATTACAGTTGGTACTTTCTTTATTTTCCTAAAAATAAGAGAGTTATACTTTCGGAATCTAAACATGCTTGGATCCAAACATTTCAGAAAGTAAGATTTTAGGTATCCACATTTTTTTAAAAAAATATGCTTTATGAAAACCTAAAGATCGGGTTTTGTTTAAGGAACATCATTTTACCCAATTTACACCACACTGACATTTAGTGCAGAATGGATCACTTTGAAATACAAAATAGTTATTATTGATAACATGTTTATATAAGGTAAAACAAAAAATAGAACAATTCATTAAAGGTCGAATTTGGGAATTCATTTTATCAACATTTTCCATACCAAAGGTAAAGTTTGACAATCACTTCCTAAAAGAAAATATTTCTGACATTAGTTTTATAACCAAGTTTTTATCCTCAAAACATTATTTTTTAAAGTAGAGTTAGTCGCAATTTTTTTTTAGAAATTAAATTTTCTAGATCATTATAATGTTTATCCTTCTCATAATTTACTTTCTAATGGATTTTTGAAATACATTCTAAATTAGAAGTTTTCTTATTAGGATCTTTAGAAAGAACTGATACTTCTTTCATTAAAATAGAAATTAAAGAATTTTCATTATTAATCTTTTTCTTGAGTTTAGAATTTTCATTATGAAGAGGTTTAGGAAACCAAGAAATTTCTTCATAAAAGGTAAATTATCATATTTTGATGAGGAAGATTCATCATCTAATGATTCATAATATTTATTATTTGTATAATTTTCATTCAAGGAAACATTTGTAATATATTTGTCATTGTGTACCTTGGACATTAGAAAATGATTTTCAATTTGTAGCTTTTCCAGTATACCAAGATTCTTATGACCAGAAGATTCATACTCTAAGGATTCATTATAAAAGTCACCACCACTTGAACTCTTGGTGTCATTAGCTATCAAACCATTCTTATTTTTAGTCTTGTATTATTTCATTCTATTCCTCTTAGAATGATTTTCTTTTCTTTTGTTTTTCTTAAGCATATGATAATCTCATCTTATATGCCATCTTCTTTTGCATTCACAGCAAGTGACTTACGAGTCTTTCTTGTCTTTTCATTCTTTCTTTTTAAATCAATACATAATTTTTTTATTTCCAACTATCTTGTTCATCCTTCAAGATAGATTTGATAATTCATTCCCAGAATGTTCACTTCCACTAGATTCAGATAAAATAGTGAATTTCTTAGACTTGGATCTTGCAACCCATTCAGGAGTCCTGGATTTGGTATTTTTAAAGGCAAAACTTCCATTACCACTTTTCTTCTTATACATATCAACATCTCTTCACATTCTTGTCTCATGTTGAAGAATAGTTCCAAAAAGCTCATCAAGAGTGATTTGTGACACATTCCTTTTCTCATTAATATCTGTTCTCTTAAGTTCCCTCACATTATGCTTGATATATATAATTTTTTCCACAGGAGCTTCATAATCAAGACCTTTATCACCCCTAGATTGTAAACTCTTAACAATTTTCATAAACCATTGTTTCACCATGCATAATGGTTATCCATAATGTAATAAAAATCCATGATATTCTTCTCTAAGCATAGCTCTTCTGGTTTATATAAATTTAGATGAACAAAAATGAGTAACATCCAATTTCTTGCATATAAAATTTTCATCTTAACATGAAGAAATATGACAATATATATTCTAGGTCATGGAAAACAATAAAGTATTAATTAACTTTTAATTCAGTTGATATTATGAATTTTTTTCTTACTAAAAGTTATGACTTCCTTGTCAAGAATCTTCTAATCTACATTGAGCCTGAAATTTTTTTCTAGTCTCGTATTAATGAAAAATGTCTTCATACGATCTCTCCGGTACTCATAATCATTACCATAAAATATAGGTGGTCTAGTAAGATTTAGATTTTCAATCAAACCAATATTCATTCATGTAATTCTAGAAGAAAAATTTCATTCTATAGAAAATTTTGTAATAGTAAAATTTTGTAAACAAGGATGAAAAAATTTCAAAGCATAGAAAATATTTAGAAAAAAGAAAAAATGAGGAAGAAAAATATACATGTGAATAGAATTATTTCATTGGCCTCCATTGATACCAATTGTAGGATCAAAATAATGACGTAGATTCTCTAATACAAGAGGGAGTGGGTGAATTGTATGTTTAAAAACATTCGTTTTTAATCTTATGAAAAAATATATTAAAAAAAGTTAAACAATGTAAACATAAAAGACCTCTTTAATTTCTACAAACCTACTAGGTTTTGAAAATATGGTTCTGGAAATGAATCTTAAGAAAAGTTTACAATGAAAATATTACACCTTAAAGCATATAGAAACATACTTATCAGAGTATACAAAAGAATAAGAATGTATAAGAAGTTTATACTTTCTTCCTCTATTAAAATACAGTGGAAATAATCTTCAAACATAACATGTAACAAATATGAAATCATTTTACCCAAAGAGTGGGATATACAACAACCTTGGATAAAGGTAATTTGATTATAATTTCAAGAATATGTTTCATACCCACACCAGAGTAAGACCTCGATATGAGTATTGCAATCTGTTTTGCTATCCCAACAAGGCCTCAAACTTTAAGGTAGTTGGAATGTCTATCTTCAAATCCCCGAAAGCCTACGATTGTACACAGTAAGAATCGGAGTAGCATGAAGTAATCTGAATAATATGTTCAGTATGCACAAAGAATGAGAGTATCACTCTCTACAAATCACTTCAAAAGTATGTGGTCTCTAGAGTTTTGGAACTATCATCATGTGTTGATCTCATTCAAATGAGATCCTATTTATAGCCATTTCTCCAACAGTCAGCTCCCTCCTCCAACAGTCCAATTTTCCCATGAATTTTTGAGGGACCTGCTCACATTTCACTCGACCAACGATTGGTTAGAAATAGAATTTATGAAATCGTTTCATATCTATAAAACATTAAACAAATTAAGGTTACATAACCAAGATTAATTTTTCAGAGTCTAATGAAAAAATTAATGTTTGGAGTATAATCAAATATCATTCGGTGTCTATGACACATGGATATTTAGATTATGTTTTCCAATGAATTCAGAGTCTGAATTTTGAAGAATTTGGATTCTGAATTTGGATGAATTCAGTGTCCAAATTCTGAGGAATTCGAAGTCTGAATTCTTGTGAATTTGGAGTCTGAATTCAGAGTCTAAAATCTGAGGAATTCAAAGTCCGAATTTTTTTAGGAATGTAAGGTCCTAATTCTATGAATTTGGAGTCTGAATTTCATAGTATTTGGAGTAAAAATTTTAGAGAATTTGGATTCTACTTTTTAGGAAATTTCGTGTCTGAATTTATGAGAATTAGGAGTCTAAGTTTCATGGAATTCAGAGTTTGAATATCAGAGAATTCGGAACCTGAGTTTTGAGAATTTGAAATATGAATTTTGAGAATTCGGAGTATGAATTTCAGATAATTCGGAACCTGAATTCGGAACATGAACATAGAATACTCTATATCTTATTATCTATAGAATTATGAGGTTTTAGATCTGGAACTGAATTTGAGACTTTAGAAAATAAAATGAGTTAATTTTAAATAGACTATAAATTGAACAAAGAAAACAAAGGTAAGGGTAAAATTTCCTTGGAGAAGGAAAAATTTATTTATTAAGATAAAACCAAATTTTCCTTAAGATGGAGTGTTTTTGATTTTCAAAACATAAAGGAATGGGAAAGTCATAAGGAAGCCATATTAACTCAACAAGTACATATGTAATATGTTTATGGGACTAG
The DNA here is from genome assembly GCA_963277665.1 of Viscum album. Classification (NCBI taxonomy): domain Eukaryota; kingdom Viridiplantae; phylum Streptophyta; class Magnoliopsida; order Santalales; family Viscaceae; genus Viscum; species Viscum album. The sequence continues at coordinate 56,906,985 of OY728148.1, forward strand.
GGAGTGAACCCATTCCACTATGTAATTATGGGATTTGGTAGAGATCCTTGGAATATGTTATGATTCTCTATGCTTATATTTGTCCAATATTTCTATTTTATATCGCTATGGATCCTGATTATTATCTTATGATTTCAAATAATTATGTAACTCTATATTTTATTCCTTCGGGGTATTCCTTTTTAGATTTTATGACATGATAAATGGTTATTCTATTATGCCTCAGGATCACATCTTATGATTCAATCATCTTAATCCATTAGTCTTGTCATATTTCAATGTTCATTACTCTTATTTTTTGATGATTTAATAATAAATACTTCATCTTTGACAGATATTTTTATTCCGCTTACTGAGTCTTTAAACTCATTCCATTCTTATGATTCGCTATTTCCCTATGAATTTATGTATGTTTATATGTATGGGAAGAATTCATGTATAGAGAAATTTATGGGAAATACTAAATCACTAATGATTAATAATATGGTTAGGTATTTAATATCAAAAGAAAATAATCATATAGGTTCTAGTTGTGGTATTTATTATGATTTTTAATGAATACTAAAATACAATCAACTATAATTATGCATGTGATTTTAGGTCATCTCAGTTAGTAGTAGAGTATCTATGTTATATTTGTATTTTTATATAATATCCCGAAATTTGGGTTTGGGGTTGCTTCAATAGTTATTAAAGTGAGGTTTTGTTATTTTTTAGGATAAGTCTAGTGGATAAGGGGATAAAATATATATAATCTTAGGTTTAACTTATGTGGTATAGATTGAACCAATAGTATAAAAGATCGAATAAAAAGTGTTATAGGTTTTACAAAAGGTATAAAAAATTAAATTAATGTGTTATACGATAAGGCATTTTAAAATTTATTTTTCATAACCGTATTATTTTTTATTTTGATGTTATTATTTATTAATCAGATATAATATTTTCATTTTGGTCAATGGTAGGAAATTTTTGAAAATGAGTGGGTAATGAATATATAGGAAAATGTAATGATTATACCAATGATTGAATAAATTTGATAAGATATGGTGTCAAAAATATTATGGTTTTTCTTACCGATCATTTTAAAGTTACGATTAATAATATGAACCATGTTCGACTCACAAACTTCCAAATTAGTGAAAAATTTAGTTTCATCATGGTTTTAGTGATACAGTTTATAGAGGAAAGAATACCTAATTACATGTAAATGTTTGAATAACCCATATAAATATACATCAGAAGAAATAGAAGATATTTTATGTATGTAAATGGAGGGAATTGATCAATTAATTTTTTAATATAAATGAAGTGGTGGGTTGATATAATGGGGTAATAGTAATTTCATGATAAAGCATCACTAATAGATCAATGTTTTAATCACAATTTATTTAGAAACTATGTAGAAAAACGCACCAAAGTAAGAGTTAATGAGATAAAAATATTTCAAGAACCTTCAAGACCTTGGAATCAAGTGATATATTATACAATCACTACCACTAAATTTGATTATGAAATTTAAATGGCTAAAGGAACAACTATTATACATTCATGAACTGTAAATATATTTTTTGATTATATTTATATGTATTAATATATATCATATAAGTTTACTGATTCTATTTAGTCACTACGTCAAATATTGGATATTTATTTTTCAGTGAAAACACTCAGTGGTATCATGATTGTAAGAACATAACTATTTTTTTATTGATATTATTAGGTATATAATTCCTTAAAATTTAGTTATTTTTCCTTTAGTTAAATTCATTGAAACACTATGAATTGATTTTCTTTCTCTACATATTTGTAAAATTAATTACAAGGATCGGAATATATCATTACATAATCCAAATATTTCTATGATCCTATAGTATTATAAATTCTCCTTCAAAAGAATCCTCTAATATGGGTCTTAATACCCTTTAATAAGGGAAATACGACCTAATTTAATGAGATTGATGAATGTATCAATATACGATTATCATGAGGGGAATAATGAGTTTTATGTTATTAATCTTGACAATAATATAATTTTTCAAAATAAATTATATTTAAATTTATTCTTATTTAATGGGTTACCTCCACAAATTTTAACCTGTGGGTGAAATTCAAGTTTTTATAAATAAATTTTATAAAAGAGGAAAGAATGTAACGTGAAAAATTTATTTATTAATTTTCATTCAATAAGTTACATATTGTATTCATTGTAACTCATATAAAACATAAATCATTCAATACTAATAATAGTTTTTTCACTCATAATATTAAATTGAAATACAATTTATGAAACCAATAGTTATTTTCCATGAGTTGTTACACCCACTCACTCAAAATCAAATACATTATCAAAGGATAAAACATTCAAAATACATAAAGGTGTAATGAGGTGGTGGTGTAACATCTTGTTACCCATTATAGGTTAATTCCATTCTATTTTCTTGTTTTCATATTTAATTTGTTGCGTCTTTGGACTCCAAAAAATGGGGAACATTTTTTGATAAAATTAACATAATGTTTGGGGATTGATGTTTGTTATAAATAATTGAATCTATGTATAAATTTGATAAGGTATTTTTGGGGTTCTCCTTGAGTTCAGAGTATTTTTGAGTTGGTACTAGGGTTTTCTACTGTATTTTGGGTGATTATATGAATTTTAAAGGGGTTAAATGATGCGTACTTGGTCGTAAAACACAAGCCATGATATTTTTACATATCATGAGAGGATTAAAATTTCTTTAATGGTTACATTATGTGTATTAATAAAATATCTATTTTAATTAAAAAATAAATAGGTTTTCTAAATAATGTGATCATCGTGGATTACGTGATGTGTAAATGGGATTCACAATGTTTAATTATCATGATTAGGATTTCTAGAGAGTTATAAAAAAGAAATTTTATTTAATTCTTCCACATATCTTTTGTTACTCATCATTGAAAGATTCTCATATTATTTGGGGAATCTTTGCTTGTTCTAGATTTATTTGTCTAGCATTGGACCTCCATAGTATTTGGTTCTTGTCTATCTGGGTGGTGAGGAATTTCTTCTTCTTTATTTATTTGACTATGGCAGTGTCGTAGAGTTTCATTATTAGGTCATTTGATCCATGGTGATGATTAATTTGTTTTTATTCTAGTTTCATGGAGAAATATTGTTTTTATATCTATTGCCTTTGTTGGATGTGGTGCAGTGATTCTACATTCATGAGGTTTGTGTGGTTTTCTCTTCTCTTCCAACCCATTGATTAAATTGGATCAATTCTAATATGTGTATATGGATTTTAGGTCCTCTATTTTCATTGATTCATTCTTCTTGTTGGTGGATACTTCATGGGCGTGTGTAACCTTAAGCATTGAGGTAGATGGTTCTGTCTCTAGATTGTGTTAGAGAACTGCAATGCTCTTATTTTGATAAGTTTTTTATTTAAATTAAATGGACACATATTACTGATTTATGTGTGTGTGTGTGTGTGATTTTGTTTTTATAAAAGTTGATTTCCCTTAATTTTGAGTAAATGGAAAGGGTTGTTATAGCATTATAATTTTTTTTAAAATAATAAAATGATGATAATATTTGATAAACAAGTTTCAAAAATAGAGAACATTGTAAGGCTTTGGTGTTTAGGTCTAAGGTTTAGTAATTGGTCTCATCCATTGTCAGGGGATTTCTCATGGTTCATCTCAAATCTATAGGCCTATTGTTCTTGTGACTTGTTATACTTGCTGGGGGTCACAACTAGATGTGTTCCTCAACCCTCTAGACTCGATGCATATATCTAGTTTTCTGATGGTCATGTGACATTCTATTTTAGTTATGAGTGTCGAAGCTATCCTATCCTAGTGTGATCCCTGGCGTGACGTTGCTTATGCTGTTAATTTTGGATTGTGATGTTTTGTTCCACATCTAGGTATTTGATATGATATGTGATGCATGATTTTTTTAAAACTATATATCTTATGAGATATTTTTATTTAAAATTCTTTGAAATGGTTATATGTACTTTATTTATAAATGTAGAAGAATTGTAAATTAAACTATTTTTGCATACTTTTGATATAACAACTATAAAATAGATATCATGCCTTGTTTAATTTAAATTTGAAAATTCATGGATTATTGTTCATAAAATTGATATGGAATACATGGATGAGGTCCTACCAATCCTATTAGTTTACAACCTACACAGTTACTTATTAGTGTGTAGAAACGATTATGTCTTTCAATTTATGGGAATGAATGGAACTACAGTGATGTAGTGAGGTTTTCTGTAAGCTATGATGTGTATATATTGGGGATATGGTGGGAAATTTCCCACTATATCACATGGAGTAGTTGTTTTTTCATATTTTGGTAGTACATTGTGGTTATACTAGATTGTTTATACTATTTAGTTTTTTGGTTTCCATTGTTTTTTTCAATTTTGGAATATATTTTTCTTTTTTTATTTCTCTATGATAAATATAAATATAAATATATATATTATGTCTTTTCTTCAGGTTGGTAAAAATTGTTACCTATAGTTGTTTTTCGATGGTTTAGTGCTAGTCTATATCCTATGGGGATTTAGAATGCCCTTCCAGTATGTAGTGTATTGGGTTGGTTATCAGTTTGAGAGGGCATTCAGGTTGGTTATTATTGGAGGATCCCAAGTAGTCACCTCAGACAATGACGGTAAAATCAGAGGCTGGTGACCCAATTAAGTAATAAATAATGAGGGTGTTCTTTTGAATTCATTTATATTATAGATCATATGCCTCATAATTTTCCACCCCAAGGGTCTGGGAGATCTCCAACTATTTCTTAGGATTATTTCTATATTCCATGATCCTGTAAGTAATGGAACATTGAACCTGAGTAAGAACCCTATGTAATTTTTTCAATGTGGATGTTTTATTTTTCTCCTCATTCAACCATTTATTATTGATCATACATATGTAATGGCCTCTAGGAATTATATTTTCTTAAAATATTAGGTATTTATCAATTCTATAATATGTATTGTATGATAATACAATCAACTCCCACCTATCATGAATAAACCCCCCCCCCACTCATGACAACATGACCACATGAACCATTAGTTTTGAGTCTCATTAAATTTATAGGTGGTATCCATCTGACCTAGTGTCCTTTTCCATGATAACTCCCAAACATAGATCTAGAAGATTTATATATAATTATATTCAGGATATATGGGGGCATGATCCTCCATTTAATATTTCCAATAAGTACTAATAAGGGGAAAATGCCTTTAAAATTTATAAAGTATTCATCATTGTTCCAACTATTTATTCTGTTCTTATTCTGAGAATCCCAAATTAACTACCATCTAATATCTAGAACAATTCTATGTGTTTTTTCACCACCGATGGAGTACTTATCCTTTGAAATAAATTTTCAATGAAATGAATTATGGTATATCTCCCCACCTCAATTCCCAAGATTCTGCCAAGTTTCTTACAAATATTATTCACCTACTCTCCTTCAATGAATAAGTAGAAGGTAGTTTCCACCTTAAGAAACTCACAAAAAAATACTTTTGAATATATTTGGATGGGTTTCCAATAACCATAATTTCTAATAATGATGATGAAATTTTATTAACTCTAGGGAAAGAAATATTAAATGGAATGATTTTTTTTCAACCAAATACTTTTCATCTGATCATCTGTTTTAGTGATTCATGGAGTGATTTTTGGAAGCTCACCATCAAGAATGTTCCTAGAACTACAATAGTGAAGACACACCAATTCTCATATTATGAAAGTCAAATTTTGTAATGATATTTTTTTAATTTATTACATTATAATATTAAATGGATTATTTTATAAGCTATGAACTTGGACTGTTTGAGATTCGAAGGTCCGGTGAGCCATGAATTTTATTGAATTATATTAAAAATATTAAATATCCTGTGTGTGAATTTTTCTTGAAAAAGTGGAATAAATCTTAATAGTATACATTAATCTGAAATATGATGATATCATTGAGTTCGGGGCATGATGTTTACCCGAGGAATGACATAATCATGGATATTATTGGATGCTTCGGTTGGGTATAGTCGTGGTCGAATTCCGAAATAAAATATTTCAATTTAAATAATTTATAAATTAAATTATCATGAACTATTTTGGTCAATAAATATTCTATAATGGAAAATTACAATGGTTGTCCATATAAACATAGAGACTTGTGATAGAGCATTAGAGGAGCATTCTCAAATGAACAACCACTAGATCATGGATCATTGACCAGTGTGTAGTGTAATTCAATGATCATTCAAATGAAAATAAATAAAATTAATTATTCATTGTTGATTTATCTATTACATGGTAGTACATTTCATTTAGGTGAATTTATCCCCATTTTATTATTCATATAATGAATGTGAATTAATCAACTAATCAATTAAATTTTTAGATCATGTGTATTGAGGGTATGAGATTGATATTATATAGGATTTGGGATATATTTGTTGATTATATTATTATCTTACATTCATAATTATAATGGAAATAAATGAATTATGATATTAACATTGTTCTATTTCTTTTCCCTATGATTTAATTTTGTGCATTTATTCCATTATTCTTCATAGGTTCAATATGGAAAAGTCATTTTCTCGTGGTTCAATGAATACGCAGCAACCAGTCATTATAGACCCATTCATTGCTGAAACAGATTGATTCCACAAGTGTGGTACTACATTAATCTTATGAAATAGGTTCTTACCGACAATAGTAGATCAGGATTAACAAAATGATTTTAGTTCTTCCTGATTGGGTGTACGATAGTGAAAAGTTGTAGAGACTGTTGATTCCCATATGAATCAGATGGCCAGATTCTAGTGAGCGGTGATGGTGAGGCTTAGTAAGACAAAATTTTAAATCTCCAGGTGAGATTGTTGATGAAACTAGAGGAAATGAGCGTGTTGGTTTAGAAAGAGGAGGACCCTCAATTTTTGAAGTGTTTCACGTTACAGAACATGTAATCAAGAACTATACACCATGTGGGACCCCCCAAATGGAGTCTTAGGTTTACGTACAGAGATGTGGATAACATGTTGTGTGGTACCTACCACATGTCATGTGACTCTTGCAATCCATCTCCACATATACAGGGCGTACATGCATAGGATTTCGAGAGGAGTTATAAGTTGTGTGGTCCGTGCCACATCCTGTGTAAAATCTGGAAGGCACCTTGCTATGTACTGGAGTTACATTCCTAGGATACTAGGTGGCCCCACATTCCATGTGTATAGATCCACATTGTGTGTACAAAAACATGGACATGGTCACATGTTGTACAAAATGGGTTGGACACAGTGCCAAAATGGACATACATTGTACATCCAATACATTCATGATCCTTTTCAATGATGGATTAGATCTACTGTCCCTATTATATTGAAAGAATTTCATTAGGGTATGTCCCCTTGATCTATTCTCTTTAGGGTTTATTGTGGAATTTAGTCTTGGATGGAATTTTTGGAATCATTCAAAAGGTTCAGAGTGAGATCCTTTATCTTTATCATCATCATTTCCTTAGGTGGGTTTCTTTGTATCATCATGACAAACACTATGTGATCACTAATACCCTACATAATAAGTTAATATATGTGGGGATATTGGTATTTGTGATGGCCATAGGTGTGATACTCATATTGGTATCAATATATTAACACCTCTAGAATAATTTTTTTTTGGAAATACCCAATGATAACAACATCACTAACAGACTCCATTACTTATTTCTAAATCATGGAGTGTATCACCCGAATGAGCATTTTATGGAACCATAAACTATGAATACTATGTTGTCATTAATGTTGTGACCTAAAAATGAGATTTTTTTCCTATAATGATTATATATAGATTGTCATTTTACATATATTTTTTACATATACTTTTGATCAGATGACTATTACTTTTGATGTTATATGATTAGCGATTTTTGGTTTTTCTAATAGAAATTTTTATACTCACCTCTACAAGGGAATTACCAACACATGTCATGTCTCTAAATATTAATGAATATTTGATGGAGTTATAGAGGAACAAGAATAGTAATATATCAGTGCTCTAGATAGACTGAGTTTTGTTCTAGTGGATTCATTTAAAATAGTACTCTCTTACTTTAAAGATCATAATTATTTCATTTTCTACTTGTTCGGTGTGATTTTAACCTTAAAGTCTTGTACTTATTTGAATACATTTATTGTTGGATCCAAGATGTATTAATTCATGGTTATTAGTTGTTTTAAATTTCAACATTTTATGGTCTTGGAGGGGTGTGTGTGTGTGTGTGTTATGCTAAGACCTACCATGTGTGTGATATTCTAACTCAGTGTTGGTTGATAAACCTTGGCCTATCGAAGGTTGTTTTTGAGTAGTCTTGGTTAAGGTACCATTGGGATGATTCATGAAACATCGCTATTAGAGGAGTCCATTCTACAATAATTTTGCAGTATGTGAGATTGTTTTGGGGAAACAATGTTTTGTGTTTCATGTTTGTCTCCTTGGATATGGTTCTAGTGTTGGTGTAGTGGAAGACATATCCATACACTATGATGTTGATCACCTACCTTTTAGCTCAGTATATATATAAATTAGTTATAGGGAAAACATTGAAACTTTAATCATATAGGACTGGGTTATGGTTTACATGTCTTTCTTATGTCACCACTCCAAATATACTCACTGATAGTGTGACATATTATCTACTTCAAGATGCCTCAAAAACATTTTCCAGTATGGATTATGTAGTAGGATCACGAGGATAATATCCTCAGTGATGATGCATTGATACAAGGACATGTTCAGGTAATGTTACCTCTTGTTTGTTCACCAATATTACCACAACATGAGGAGAAATAGAAAATTACATTAGTACTAGCAGATGTGGTGGATAGGATGAGTGTGCCTTGTGAGTCACAATGATAGTGACCCCTCAGGTTAGGAACAAAAACCTGACCCCCAGGCGGCCAGGTAATGCATTGAGTTGATTATGATAGTCTTTCACCATTTTTGGACACTAAAATACCATATTATTGTTATGTAAATGAGCCATCTTCATGGATCTATTAGACGATGGTGGGACGTAGTGAACCCGTCATATGATGAGGGAACACTTGCGTTGTCATATTTCAAGCACCTTCTCATATTTTATTTTTCTATATCTATATTGAGATCTTTTCATATCTGGCATTATATACCACTTTAAAATGGTAGTACAACTCTGGATGATTATTCATCAAT